>JAZHFQ010000217.1:0-5042420 GCA_038387885.1 Spodoptera picta | reverse complement strand
CGAACAGTCAGATTATAAGAGGTCCTATACGCATGTGCATTATCGATATATTCATTTAATTATATTTGATACTGATGAGTCGCGTTATGACAAATTTTCCAAGTACAATATAGTCTCACAAACGACTACTTCAAATGTCTCCCAAGTATTTATATAACACGAGAATGTATAAAGTTGTATCGAGTACAACCGGCGCGAGATGTAGGAATGCCTCCAGTTAGTCAGTATGACTGCGCGTCCCTGTTGTACAATGTTCTACCAGTAAGTTCAGTGCACGGGGTGTGTGCTTGTTCTAGCTGTGTGTCGATATTTACACTTAAAATTTAGAGTTCTAAGTGGTTATTTCTATTTTTTTCCACGAACGGTTTCAGACTGAGCGAGTCAGTATCTGCAATTAGTTTGCAGTCTCAAATGTTTCCTACGTAATTATACCTCAAATGTTTAATTGTGCTTTATAAATAAATTACATGTTTCATAAGCCACCCTCATTCAGTGTGCAATGGAACGTGATACATATTTCCAAGTATCGTATCTTCAAATGGGAATTAGCAGAAAATTAGTTCTCATTTGATATAACTAAACTGTCACACACATTAATAATCTCGGATGTGTCCTGTTGGCTATATGACAAGTGCTAATGTTAGTACAACGTACTGTACAATGTTCTACCAGCAAGTTCAGTGCACGGGGTGTGTGTGTCGATATTTACCTTCAATATAAATACTAGTACTGAACTAGTCGCCACCAGTTACAGCGGTATAGCTTAGTATTATGTGTAGTGCTACGGCGTAGCGTCACGTAGCAGTGCTACGAGGTGAAGGCGGAGCGTGCCTGCGTAGCAGACGTGCTCCGTAGTAGAGGCATGCGTTCGCAGCGAGCGTCAGGCGCGGAGTGAAGTAATAGACATCGTTTCTAAAATATATTTCATGTTATGTGTGATAAAACATTGATTTTTTCTTTAAATTCATGATCAAATTATTGTACATGAGTTGTATCGAAGAACAACTTTCAAGAAACTTATTGAGTAATCTATGAAGTTAAAATTAGATCGTTTTGTAGAAATCTGTGCCATATTGTATGTTCCGTGTGTGAAGATAATAAGAGCTGTGTGCACGATGTTAACCTCTCTATATAGGTTTTCAGGAGAGGCTCACCTAGTCAGTCTTGTGTGGTTTCTTAATTTAACAATTATTTTTCGTTTGTTGCATTGTAATGCTCTGGGCTGATGGTCGTGACCTTACTTCATCATCTTTTTCTTCCACATGCAGTACTATGTTTAGGTAGTAATTCAATGTTATCTTTCTACGCATCTATAATGCGAAAGAAACCTTCATGAAAAACATATGTTTTGATATTCATAAAATATTACGTTTGCGATGGTTATAGCGGTAAATATAAATTAATCGTCAACCGTATAATTGTTCTAATTGTGTGCGGCGATATTTGTCAGGAGAAGATCTTATTCGATAATTCTCTGTCAGTCTGGAGTCAGTATCGAATTTCTACTGTCATGTGTGGAAACTTTCATACAAATTATCGTCTCTATTTTTACATTAACATAACATTACGCCTTTTATGGCCAAAGGGGTAGGCAGAGGTGCACATTATACCACAGTACAATGTTTAAACTGTCAAACACCAAGCGGTCACCGGTGACCGCAACCTATTGTTCTTTAATTGTGTTATACCCTTCTCTTCAGTACCTACATATACTTTGTAGTACTATGAACTGTACTGGCTTTGTAGTACTATGAATGTACCGATATACATTAATCCAGTTTCATCGAAGAACAACCGTCAAGAAACATTTGTCTGTACAATTTTTCGTTGTAGTGTTAAATTATATAGGTAAGTTTCAAGTGATGTTTTTAATAACCAAATGAAGATATAAATAAATGAAAATGGCATCCATGAGATGGGTTGGAAAACTGTAGGAGCGTTTCTGCCAAACGGTTGTTCGTTGGGATTTTCTATCCATGTTTATTGGGTGTTTACTAACTTGCTACTCCAATACAGTCATTTAATGTGCTCCTAAGATAGTTAGTAGTTAAATGCTACTTATATAAATGTTTCTTTAATCTTTACATATGAATGTAATCGTTCCAATTTGTATCAAGTACAATCGTATGAATAATTACGACGTCCCTAGGAGGTTCATTGATATGATTTCTTTCTGCGAGTATCGCGATATAAATGAACTGTTTTCTACTTAGAAAGCGATTAAAGTGTACGTTTGTTAATGTGTTGTGAAAATTTATATTAAATATGGAAAGTTCCGTAGAGTTACTAAATGTTCAATGTCTCACAAATGATCACTGGAGTCTACACGGTCAGTGATTCCAAGTATGTAGTTTGTCAATTCATAGACTGCTACTTACAAATATTTTCTGCTTATTTCATGATGAAGTGTGGCAGAAGCGTTGTATGGAAGATGTTTATTTCCACTGAATCAATTGATTATATCATCTAGAACTAAGTTTTGAACTAAATAAGAACACATTGTAGTGGTATACTTATACTGCTACAGACACATCTGAACCTTTGTCCAATTTGTGACTGTATTGTATTAAATATTGTTATTTTTATGGACTTGGCACATTCAAATCTAAGGATTTTATAACTATTTAGTTCTAAGAGAACCATTCTTCCACGAGGAAACTTCCTTAATCAATAAGTGCAGTTCGGTAGCAAAATACTGCCAACAACAATATTCCTAGTACTATATCTGTGCTGTACTCACCTACTATGCTACTTACGTAGTCGACCTACGTGAAGTATTCATGTGCCGATTTTCGATGACCTATGTTACAATTATTGATATATTTTTAATGTTTCTATTTCTCCAATTGTCTCAAAGGATAATTTCGTCTTCATTCTCATTGAGACTTGTATAAAATATTGATCAAGTTGTATCGAAGGACAACCGTCAAGAAACTTCATTGTATTGTTATGTATATCATAGCTTGTACTAAATATGAAATTGTACAACGTACATTTAGAAAGGGAACACAGTAGTAATAAAGTATCTATCCTTGTCATTTTGGGTCTGACGTCATTGACATGTCAATTGTTTTTTATTTACATTAAGAACGAAGAAAGTTCAGTAAAAGTAAATAGAAAGAGAATGCGATGTTTATGTCCTTGTCATTTGTGCAAGACGTCACTGACGTGTCATTTGTTTTTTTTTCTACTTAATGGGAAATTGTCAAATATCTCTGTGTGGCATGCGTCACAATGTACGGGAACTGAGTTTTCTTTTGGAAAAATATTTGTATTGATGTTTTTATACTATATGAAGTTTTGTATTTAATTGTATTTATTCAGTGGATACATAGTAACAATAATTATAAATGACTAGTTTAATGGAATAAATTGATAAGCAATTAAGAATACCTAAAACATGTTGAATGTTAATATCTGAATGTATAATTTCATTTAATGTAATATTTTTAGTATTAGTTGTAGTGTAAAGCCTCTGGGTGTGGGATCATACACGCCCATTAACTCGGCCCTGGGGGGAGTAGAGTCACCTTCTCTACTCTTCACTTGGGCAATTCCTGTCTGGCGCGTCCCAGTCGCGGGGGTGGGCATCTTACACTTCAGTAGGCCGGAGTGTGTAGATGGCGAAGTTCAGCAGGGACCCAGTCCTGCGGGGTATAACGCAGAATCCGTGCCCAGGGTTACGGGTGAAGATCTCAACGGTGCGGAGGACACAAGAAATTCTAACTCAACATCTACTGATGTCAGTACATTTCATGTTTACACGAAGGAGGATATGGAACAGACAACAGACTTGAAGCCATCGTGAACATATTATTATTAACTAAAATGTATCCATGGCTAAATGTATGCCTCCTCCTTCCAGTTCTGTTGGTTAGAAGTGAACTGTACAAAAGTCTTTGCGCTCGAAATGTGGTGCTGGTAGCAACTGCTACAGAATTCTTAGACGGCGTTAAGATCTTATAGGAACTTTGAAACACGGAGACATTATCATCAACGATACACTTGAACCACATTGTTCTAAATGAACACTCCTTGGACCGACTTGTTGTTCAAGGGCAAGTAGAAGGTAAGAAGCCACGTAGTCAATCACATACGCGTTGAACAGACCGTATAAACCTGCGACAGACATCTGTAGTTCAATGCTCCCGAGTCGCTAAAGACAGCAACAAGTGGAGGCGCATCGCGAGGGCTACGATATCCAGGGAGAATGCATCATTGTCTGTCAAGAATGTACGACTGAGGGGAGGATGCTGCTCTACGGTCGTTCTACACAAGATAATATCCTTTTAAATATTTAATGATACATAGAAATATGTACCAAATATTGAATATTTAATATATTTATTATATCGAGTCTTTATTGAGTTCTATCGAAGAACAACTTTCAAGAAACTCGTCTGTCTTAGAAATGTGATGTTGTTATGTAAAGTGCGAGTTATATGTAACTAACGCATGTTACAGATTTCTTGTATATTTCCAGTTTATGACTTGTTACGTGTGTATTTCAAAGATATATAACGATCAAAATATTGTCCACGAGGTATATTGAAGAATAACTAAAAGTACTACAGTCGATGATTGAATTTTTTTTTTCAATTGTGTGTGTCGATATTTGTGGCACTAATAATACTGTCTGTTTTTCTATACCAAGTGCTTGTCTTATAGTCAAAAGCCGAATCAGATATTATTTTAGAGCGGCCCGATACGTCTACCATTATTTCGATGAATGGCTTATTAAACTACTTAATTAGAATTTCACCGCTTAGAACAGTTATTTCTCATTCATCGTGGTACAGCCATTTTAAAGTCTGTAATTCAATGTCTAATGTGATGTAAGAATATTAAAAGTTATCAACTTCAATATTCCATTCCATGCCTTGCCTTGTCTTGAAATAATTGATCAGTGCAAGATACATTAAGATATATCATTAAAATACATTAAACTGTCAAACACCAAGCGGTCACCGGTGACCGCAACCTATTGTTCTATAATTGTGTCTACAAAACCGGTACTCGACGAGTTGATTAAATAATCTCCATAAATTAAGTTTCAGCAAATTGGTTGTGTATTGTAATGTAAAAATAATTGCAAAAGCTTCCCAGTATTCATTGTTAGTTGTGATTAACTAGAAACGAAGACAACCGTCAAGAAACATTCACAACAGTTTATTAATAAATATTAATGCTCTTGCTATTGTCAATCCGAAATACTTTGTTAAGAATATTAGACTTTTCAATATCGAATATTATAAATGCATTTAGATATTCCATGTCGCCAGAGACATTCAAGCACCTGATGAGAGTTGCCTTGTCAATATGTTAAAGTTGCTTATACTCTCATAAACTGCTACATAAAATGTTTCCTTCGTATTTACATAATACGACAATGTATTAATGTTGTACATATGTCTGTTTAAACTTTGGTGTGGTAAAAAACAAATTTCCCATGTAGAACTATTATTTCTCATTGTATCGAAGATAACTGTCAAGAAACTCTTCGAGCGGTCTGTTGTATGCACTTTTAAGTGATACTATTACCACCGCTTCAACGTCTAGAAGTGATATAAATATTAATTTCTCTTGCTTGCAACTATTTAAAGTTTTACGCGACATGTCTATATTTCATTATCAATAAAGTATTAAGAATACTTACAAATAAGTTATTTGTATTAATAAATACAAATCAATACAATGTCTTCAAGATATTTCTAATTTCCTCTCAGCATCATTGCTCAGAGTGGTTTAACAATTACTCGTAAAATGGTATTTGTGCTTGTTCTGTGTAATAAATCAATGAATTCATTAAGAAGTCTATGAAGATAAGAGTTGTATCGAAGGACAACCGTCAAGAAACTCCGTTATCCTTGGAATGTAATGTTTTGTAGGATTATTGTGCCAGTTTAATTCAAAACTGAGTTAATAGTCTCTTTCTCTCTACGAAGAGACTCTCTCTCTTCATGTCATACAGACTTATACTTGTCAGTCGTCAAGGAAGATTCATGTTTGTTCTAATTGTGTGCGTTGTTGTCGTTATCTAAATGTGATGCTATTGTATAGCCGTTCTCACTCTAACATGTCGTCGAAATGAAATTTCTTGAAAAACCGTTGTAGTATCATATTATAATGCAACAAGCAAAACTGTGTGTAATCGCCGCTTCGTTAAATTAGAAAAAGACGAAGTTTTACAAACTTTTCGGTGAACTCTTCGTCGCAATATATTAGACTTTTCCCCATTTAGAACTATTTATCGTTCTATGTGGTACTTCGTACTTAACTTTCGTGCATATTAAAAAATATGGCAAAATATTGAAACTATAATGAATTTGTTAAATATTCCATGTCTCAAAGGCGAGGTGTCCTCCATCGCTCAAGCCTCCGATGAGACTTACTCAGTATTTCCAAATAGTTTGTAGTGTCATGTACATATTTCATGATCAAAGTATTGTATAAGAGTTCTATCGAAGAACAACCGTCAAGAAACTTCCTTGTGTTGAACTAGAGGTCGTATACCCATTGAATTCACGCGTTGTGTCGGAGGTAGGCCAAGTCACATAATTATGATTAGCTAATCGTTCTACGGAAGTCTGTCTGTACAGTCTTCTCAAATTTTCGAAGAACTTTTTCTGCGAATATATCAACACGTTATAATTTAAGTATTTCTCATCTTAAGATGCCAGTAGAGTAGTAGTTACAGTGGAGAAGTAACAACAACTTGGCACACTTTTTGAACTTGATTCTATATAAAACTAGAGTGTCAGTTTGATTGAGTCACATATTTTCTTGTGCATTTTCATGATCTAATGTTCATGTTATTGTACACTTAGTACTACTATGTTCGGTCTAACTTGTATCGAAGACAACCGCCAAGAAACTCGTAACAGATTATAAATAAATATCAACGAATAATGGGAAAGGCATGTTAGTAGTAACAGATAATACGTATTGTTCACTAGTGGTAGTCTCGCGTCGTTTTAATGCATTTTACATTGTTTGGTCTGTATGTGCTGTAGTCTAATCAATGAGTGACTAAGGAGACTTCCGTAGTCAATACTTAAATAAAAGCAGATGATATTAGTACACTGAATACAAATAATTGTTGTAATATAGAGGTGAACATCCTATGTCGTGTTTTCTGTCTCAACGTTGACGCGATGTTAATCAAAAATGTCCTCACTTAGAACTATTTGTAGTTCTACCTACGTGGTAATTTCTATCTATATGTAAACTGATAAAGAAAATTAAATATACATTATAAATTAAAAGTTCCCACGAATGTTCTCCGACTGAGCGAGTCAGTACCTGCAATTAGTTTGTAGTCTAAAATATGTCCTACGTATTTAAATAATACGAAACTTTACAAGTTGTATCGAAGACAACCGTCAAGAAACTTAGGCTTTGCTTACCCCATTTCGTGTTGTTTCCATCGACAATGTCTTCTGATTGATATTTGACGTTAATTGGAAATATTAATTAACCGACAAATACTCATTGTGCTGTTACTTTACATAGTTACTTTTGTATGTGTCGCGCTCTCGAGCGTATGTTTTGTGTTCCAAAGCTCATTCAGCTACAGTTCTCCATAGAGCAATGTACTATATTGTATTGTAAGTATACAATTTGTAGTCTCATACAATGTCTACTTACGGACATTTCCTACGTATAATCGTGATTAAAACGTAAAGATGGCATTGAAGGCGATTCGTTGCACCAAGTAACTCATTGAACAATACATTATACAACGGACTAGTTTGTTCTAATTGTGTGCGTCGATATTTGTCGCTGAAATTATATTTAAAATATCTCAAACTCTTCGGATGAGTCCGAGTTCTAGTCCACTGTCACGTGTGTTGATAAATTATAACTTGACTGTAATATATTTCGTCTTTGTAGATTTTGATGTGAATATAAAAAAAACAAACTATTTCTTCGCTTAGAACTATTTGTCGTTCTATGTAGTAATGTCATTTAATTACTCAGTATTTCCAAGTAGTTTGTAGTCTCATAAATAACAACATTTTTAATATTTCCCACTTATGTTTAAACCATAAGAATTGTGTTGAAGACAAACATTGAGAAACTCTTTGAATAATCTACAATGTAGGGTTACTTGTACTTTCCCTATTTCATGATTAAAATAATTTTAAAACAGTTGTATCGAAGACAACCGTCAAGAAACTCATTAGTTCGTGGAGCTAGCAGACAAGTTTACCTCATCATTGGTAAAGCAATATAATTTGACTTTAATAGGGATTAAAAATTAACCGGTATATAATATGTATGATAAATGATTGATACAAAATCATCTACATATTTGTGTATGTACTGTTGATGTCTGTTTGTATAATGTAGTATGTTACATAAGACATAGATGCCTGACATCATTCACGACGTCACGACTTTATGAGATGGAATTTAGTAGTTGCTAAATAATACTTTCAGTACATTATTGTACGTGTCTACATTTTATTACGTCACTCACATTACGGTTCCATGTCATCGTATTTGTGAATCCCGTGGTTACGTATAGACGTAAATAACGTTTATAGAAACGTCTGAACACGATACAAAACAACCATTTCTCCACTAATTACAATTAGTAGTTCTACTACTACCGATGAGTGACCGATGAACCGTGCTACTTCTAATTGGTACATATTTGTCGCATGTATTATATTGTCTGTCTGTACTACAGGGTACGTCTGCGACCGTTTCTGTGGAAGCCTTGATGCGATATAAAACAACGTTAACGTTCACGTTGGTTAACGTACTTTATAATCACAAGATGATATTCATTCAGTATTTCCAAGTTGTGTGTCTCATAAACAGCTACTTACTGATATTTCCTTCATATCATTAAACCTTAGGATTGTACCGAAAACAACCGTCAAGAAACTCATTGTATAGTCTATGAAATATAAAGTGTACATTTAACTTTTGTATTCATATTGGATTCTTTAAATTCTTCTTTCACAAAATGTATGGATTTGTGAAATATTTCTTGTATCAGAAGTCGTTCCGTATTAAGGACGATTGAGACTTGTCAGTATGTGCGAGCAGTTTATAGTGCACCAAACTGCGGCTTGAGGTAAAAATCAAATCTTTTACTTCAAGTACATAAAAATGGTTCTTTTCAGCGACAATTGATCGAAATATATTATTGGTCTGCCCCTTAGTGAAGGTATTTACGTATTTCGAAGTGTAGATTCCTATGAAGAAGAATGAGCAAATATTTATCATAGTTGTATCGAAGACAATCGTCAAGAAACTCATTGAATAGTCTATGGACTGAAAAGTCATTCTCGTAGTGACTATTTGTAAGGTCTCAATAAGAGTTTTGTATTACTAGTCAAGTCAGTCAAGAAAGTATTTTAATAACAAATTAAATACACTGTGGTTCGCCACATTCATTCCCAAATTACAATCACTGTGAGTATCACTAGATATAGTTGGATAATTGCAAATTATATGTATTTAAAGAAAAATACATTTAGCCAAGAAAATTCTCAAAAATATAATCCGACTCGCTGATACAATTCTGTTGGACTAGACTTATTTCCGATATTTCAGTCGAAGGAACGAAGAGGTTTTTGTAGAAGACAACCGTCAAGAAACACATTACAATCTACGACGTCACAATTTTGGACTAGGTTGTTTTTTGGATATATTTAATTTAATTTAAAAATAAAAACGTTGCCTCACTCTAGGATTTTCTCTTGTGTCGTGGGTGCGTTTACAAACATACAAGTTCACATACACATGATACCCAGACCCAGAACAACAATCTGTGGATTACACAAAGTTGTGTTCCGTACGGGAATCAAACCCAAGACACATTGCGCGGCAGCCAGTTGCCGATTCACCGCGCCAACCGTGTCTATTTCTAGAACGCTTGACATGTCTATTTCTAGTACAGAAATAATAATTATTATCCAGATAGTTTCGGTCATTACAGCGGTCATCCTGCGTGTACAGTCCATGTTACAATTTAACGTAATTTATAGTGATACAGAAACATGTAGGTATTTACATTACTGTATATGCATTTATGATATTCCATGTCACTAGAGACATTCAAGCACCTGATGAGAGTTGCCTTGTCAATATGTTAAAGTTGCTTATACTCTCATAAACTGCTACATAAAATGTTTCCTTCGTATTTACATAATACGACAATGTATTAAAGTTGTACATATGTCTGTTTAAACTTTGTTGTGATATATAACAACAATTTTCCCATGCATGAACTATTGCTCGTTCTTTGTAGAGATTTTATATTTAACGTGATATTAATGAAAATGTCTTAAATATTGTAATGCCAACCTAATGTACGGTTACAGTACATTTTCAGGCACCCGATGATACCTATGTATGTCTAAGTAAACAGTTTGTAGTCTCATAGGTACATGTCTACTTACTGACATTTCCAACGTATAATAATTATTATACGGTAAAGATGGCATTGAAGGCGACTCGATGTATCAAGTAACTCATTGAAGAGTAAATACAACGGACTAGTTTGTTCTAATTGTGTGCGTCGATATTTGACGCTTGAAATTATATTTAAAATATCTCAAACTCTTCGAATGAGTCCGAGTCGAAATCCACTGTCACGTGTGTTGACAAATTATAACTTGACAACAATTATGTTGGTCCGATATAAGACAACAATTTCCCCACTTTAAATAAGAATACGTTTCGATAAAATTTGAATATTCTATCATCTGAAATGATGAACATTTCCTTATTAATATTTCCAAGTAGCTTATAGCTTAATGTAGAACTACTTACTGATATTTCCTTCGTATTTACATAATACGAACGTTATTGAAGTTGTATCGAAGAACAACCGCCAAGAAAGTAAGTCTAGTAATATCTGTTGTGATATAAATTTCACGTGCTATAAATGGTGAGAACAATGCAAAGAACGATGGTACTAGAAAACTTAATTAAAGAAATGCTTATTATAATTAAGGAATAAATGCCCATTACAATTTTTCTAAGAGCAACTTGACGTAATATGAACAAGATTATACAAATATGTGATTGTACGAATGCAATGAATTTATTAAATGTTCAATGTCTCACAAGTGAGCACTGGAGTCTACATAGTCAGTGTTTCCAAGTATGTAGTTTGTCAATTCGTAAACTGCTACTTATAAATATTTTATGCTTATATTTTCTGACTTAGATGTGGATACAATCCATAACTCCAAGTATTCAGTAGCCACATACTGGGCTCCACTGGCTCATACTTGAGCATTGTGTTTGTTCTAATCGTGTGCGTCAATATTTGATGCGTGAAGTATCGTGACTTCAGTCTAACTTAGTCACTTATTTACTTGTGCATTTTCATGGTCTGATGTTCTGAAGGCTTCCGACCTTTGTAACATATTTTAGTACATAATTGTACTGATACAATTCTCAAAACATTAAATTCACAATCTAAGAAGATGATTAAAATATGTAACTGTCAACATTGTATCGTAGACAACCGTCAAACAATGTGCTAGTGACAACCGTGTTGTTCTAATTGTGTGCGGCGATATTTAGAACTATCCCACATATTGCATGATGAGGTATTCTTTTGACAAACTCATGGTTTAGTAGTTTGTATTAATGTATGTCATCAATATTGAATTAGCAAGTGTATCCGGATTGAAATATTTATATTGACTCGGTGGCTATGAAGAGATATTTTCTATTCCTCAATTTAACTATTTTATGCGAAATATTTGTTCGCAAGTAAAGCACAACATAGCGGTTCCCACAATAAAGTCCTCACGCTCTTGTTAGAGTTACATCAAGGAGTTTCTTAAATGTCGTCTTGTTCACTTCGAAAGCAATTGAATCTATAATGTTAATTGAGAAGTTCTATAATGTTCGTACAACGTGTTGTACAATGTTCTACCAGTAAGTTCAGTGTACTGGCTGTGTGCTTGTTCTAGCTGTGTGTGTCGAAGTTCAGGTTCAGAGCACTCGTCTATATTGGTGTATAATACCCATTTGGATGGATTTAATTTCTTTTTCTTTAACTCCTGCGTTTTATATAAATGTCTAAGCAATATTAAGCAACTATGTCTCCACTTATAAAGTCATTGAAGTGGTCGTACTACGTGGATAGTGCATGTTACTGTTTACAATATTGTGTATGTCTCACAAGGTGAGGTTTACTCGATCAGTATTTCCAAGTATGTAGTTTGTTACCTCATAGACTGCTACTTACACATATTTATTAAACATTGTAATATCGTTGTATAGAAGACGACCGTCAAAGAACTCTTTAATCTAGAAACGTTAATTCTCAACTGCTCTTGTACATGATGTGCTTAATTTAAAGTGATCGTTCCGGAGTATCCATGTGTAATATCTCAACATTTCATGTAATACAGTAATATGTATCGAAAGACAACCGTCAAGAAACTTATTGAGTGATATGAGTGCACTCAAAATTAGCTTACTCTCCTGATTTGTTACCATTGGGTACTCACTAATTATTTCTACACATTTCAGTGGTGTGTTGCCACATACACAGCTAGGTACTAGAGGTATATGTTCTGTCAACGTTGTATCGAAGTCAACCGCCAACAGGGGCGACTACAGATCAAGACTCAATCGCGTTTGTTCTAACTGCGTGGGTTGTTTTGTTTTGCCGGAATAGGTAACTTATAAACCTCTATATAAAAAGTTTTTCTACGAATTTACACGTAAAATGCGTATTACCATTTTCGATGTCGATACGAACATGTCTGTATAGTCATCGTCTATTGGTCGCGGTGTACAATGTTTCTTCTAGAAGTACGTGTCGATATTTGATGCAACAATATGTAATTTTGGATATAGGAGCTTTGTTAAGCAATGTGCTCTATTCGTAACGATATAATAGTAAAGGTGTTTAGGTGAGTCTTACATTCAGTATTCCCAAGTCGTCGGTAGCTTCTGCTACTGACTACTCTCTCATACATAGTGCGTGATTACAACATCAGTGTTATATCGAAGACAACCGTCAAGAAACTTCTACATGCAGCAGTGGCAGCTTGTATACATCATTTCTAAATATTTCAGATGTGTGTAGCCACAAACACAGCTAGGTACTATATATGTTCTGTCAATGTTGTATCGAAGACAACCGTCAAGAAACTCATTAGTTCGTGGAGCTAGCAGACAAGTTTACCTCATCATTGGTAAAGCAATATAATTTGACTTTAGTTGGGATGAAAAATTTCACGACAAATATGCATTATGCTGTTATTTGCATCAATATCTACATATTTGTGTATGTACTGTTGTTTTCTATTTGTATGTCACACAAGGCATAGTCGCCTTACATCATCCAGACTTCAATATGCTACGTCATGTAACCGTCAAATGAGGTTCATATGTTTGTTCTAATCGTGTGCGTCGATATTTGATGTACGAACAGTCAGATTATAAGAGGTCCTATACGAATGTGCAATATAGTTATTCATTTAATTGTATTTGATACTGATGAGTCGCGTTATGACAAATTTTCCAAGTACAGTATAGTCTCACAAACGAATACTTCAAATGTCTCCCAAGTATTTATATAACACGAGAATGTATAAAGTTGTATCGAGTACAACCGGCGCGAGATGTAGGAATGCCTCCAGTTAGTCAGTATGACTGCGCGTCCCTGTTGTAAAATGTTCTACCAGTAAGTTCAGTGCACGAAGTGTGTGCTTGTTCTAGCTGTGTGTGTCGATATTTGATGTAATAATATTATAGACAATGTTTTAGCAACTCTCTATTGACGTAGTGTTGTAGTTTTTGAAACTTATAAGTCGTTTTTTAATACATTTTGAAATATTCCATGTTCCACGACATGATGTTGTATTTCACGAAGACAAACGTCAAGAAACTATCGTCATAATTATCAAAAAACTGAAAGTATTGTTCTCTCTATTGTATTGCGACATTACGAGCTCCTAAGATATACTTAAATAAATGTTTCTTTCGTATTTACATGAAATATCAACTTTACGTATATCGTATATCACAGAAATATTCTTTATTATATATATGGAGACAACCGTCAAGCAATGTGCTAGTGACAGTCGTGTTTGTTCTAATTGTGTGCGTCGATGTTTATGATGACTGTGTGACTGAAATCAGGATTTAGACTGCTACATAAAATAGACCAAGTATTTGGAACTGAATAATGTGTACTTTAACTGTAGTGTATCCTGTATGTGATATATTCCAAGTTTTACAAGACGACTGACCTAGTCGGTATTTTCAAGCATTTAATGAAATACAGAAACATTAAACCAAAGATAGAACTTTGTATGGTAACTATAAAGTTTCCATGTCTCTTATAGACACTCAAATATCACATGTGAGTGTCAGTATTTCCAAGTAGCTTGTAGTGTCATGTACAGCCAATACGTAGTAATTCCATGATTAATCATTTAAGTATTTCTTATAGTTCTATCGAAGTACTACTACGAAACTCTCACTAAATGTTCCATTGCGATTTTGTGTACTCATTGATATTTTCTGGATTTCATATCGGGCGCTGTACTTGTTACTAAGATGTTATAAACTATCACCTTCTTAGTACTATTACGTTCGGTCAACGTAGTATCGAAGACAACCGTCAAGAAACTCATTAGTTCGTGAAGCTAGCAGACAAGTTTACCTCATCATTGGTAAAGCAATACAATTTGATGTTTGTTCTAATTGTGTGCGGCGATATTTGTCAGGAGAAGATTTTATTCGATATTTCTCTGTCAGTCTGGAGTCAGTATCGAATTTCTACTGTCATGTGTGGAAACTTTCATACAAATTGTCGTCTCTATATTTGTAAACGATATAAAATAATTTAGACAGTTGTACTGCTACTTACAAATATTTCCAACATGTATATATCATGATCCAAGTATTGTATAATGTTGTATTGAAGAACAACCGTCAAGAAACTCGTGTCAAATAACTTCTGTCGTAATTTTATCCTTTCATGACCAAGGCATTTATGTTATTGTCAAACCAAATCTGAGGGTTTTCAACTATTTAGATTTAAGAGAACCATTCTTCCACGAGGAAACTTCCTTAATCAATAAGTGCAGTTCGGTAGCAAAAACTGCCAGCAATAATATTCCTAGTACTCTATCTATGCTGTACTCACCTACTATGCTACTTACGTAGTCGACCTACGTGAAGTATCCATGTCCCAATTTTCGATGACCTATGTTACAATCATTGGTTTCTCCAATTGTCTCAAAGGACAATTTCGTCTTCATTCTCATTGAGACATCTTGTATAAAATATTGTTCAAGTCGAAGGACAACCGGCGAGAAACTTCATTGTATTGTTATGTATATCATTGCTTCTACCTATATGAAATTGTACAACGTACATTTAGAAAGGGAACACAGTAGTAATAAAGTATCTATCCTTGTCATTTTGGGTCTGACGTCATTGACATGTCAATTGTTTTTTATTTACATCAAGAACGAAGAAAGTTCAGTAAAAGTAAATAGAAAGAGAATGCGATGTTTATGTCCTTGTCATTTGTGTAAGACGTCACTGACGGGTCATTTGTTTTTTTTTCTACTTAATGGGAAATTGTCAAATATCTCTGTGTGGCATGCGTCACAATGTACGGGAACTGAGTTTTCTTTTGGAAAAATATTTGTATTGATGTTTTTATACTATATGAAGTTTTGTATTTAATTGTATTTATTCAGTGGATACATAGTAACAATAATTATAAATGACTAGTTTTATGGAATAAATTGATAAGCAATTAAGAATACCTAAAACATGTTGAATGTTAATATCTGAATGTATAATTTCATTTAATGTAATATTTTTAGTATTAGTTGTAGTGTAAAGCCTCTGGGTGTGGGATCATACACGCCCATTAACTCGGCCCTGGGGGGAGTAGAGTCACCTTCTCTACTCTTCACTTGGGCAATTCCTGTCTGGCGCGTCCCAGTCGCGGGGGTGGGCATCTTACACTTCAGTAGGCCGGAGTGTGTAGATGGCGAAGTTCAGCAGGGACCCAGTCCTGCGGGGTATAACGCAGAATCCGTGCCCAGGGTTACGGGTGAAGATCTCAACGGTGCGGAGGACACAAGAAATTCTAACTCAACATCTACTGATGTCAGTACTTTTCATGTTTACACGAAGGAGGATATGGAACAGACAACAGACTTGAAGCCATCGTGAACATATTATTATTAACTAAAATGTATTCATGGCTAAATGTAGACCTCCTCCTTCCAGTTCAGTTGGTCAGAAGTGACCTGCTACTGTACATAAGTCTTTGCGCTCGAAATGTGGTGCTGGTAGCAACTGCTGCAGAATTCGTAGACGGCGTTAAGATCTTAGAGGAACTTTGAAACATGGAGACATTATCATCAACGATACACTTGAACCACATTGTTCTAAATGACCTCCTTGGACCGACTTGTTGTTCAAGGGCAAGTAGAAGGTAAGAAGCCACGTAGTCAATCACATACGCGTTGAACAGACCGTATAAACCTGCAACACAAACATCTGTAGTCCAATGCTCCCGAGACGCTAAAGACAGCAACAAGTGGAGGCGCATCGCGAGGGCTACGATATCCAGGGAGAATGCATCATTGTCAACCACGAGCATTCTGTCAAGAATGTACGACTGAGGAGGAGGATGCTGCTCCACGGTCGTTCTACACAAGATATCCTTTTCAATGTTTGATGTAAAATACGAAATATGTATTCAATATTAAGAATGTACCGATATACATTAATCCAGTGTTATCGAAGAACAACCGTCAAGAAACTTTTGTCCGCACAATTTCTTGTTGTAATGTTAAATAACACATGAAGGGCTCAAATTATGTTCTTAATAACCAAATGAAGATGTAACTAAATTAAAATGGCGTCCATGAGATGGTTTGGAAAACTGTTGGAGCGTTTCTGCCTACGTGGTAATTTGTATCTATATGTAAACTGATAAAGAAATATTCACTAAACATTGAAAGTTCCCACGAATGTTCTCAGTCTGAGCGAGTCAGTACCTGCAATTAGTTTGCAGTCTAAAATATTTCCTACGTATTTAAATAACGAAATAATTTAAATAATACGAAACTTTCCAAGTTGTATCGAAGACAACCGTCAAGAAACTTATTGTGAAGTCTTTGAAAAGAAAGATTCAACGCCATGGTATATAGTTTTCGGTTTTATACCTGTTCAAGTAAAATGGTAGTATGGTCATATATAACGGATCAGTATGTTCATAAACAAGCATTTCCCCACTTGTGACGTCATTAAAGTGGTCGTCTTACGTGGACAGTCAGTCACTGCTCACATAACAATGTATTTCTTTCGTACATATTTACATTGTACGAAATGTTCGTTAATGTTGAAGACAACCGTCAAGAAACTACATGAAGTAAGAATACTTTGCTGGATTTAAATTTACGTTGTGGAACAATATTCCTCAGCGTTCCTAATTTCCTATCAGCATCAGTGCTCAGAGTGGTTTACTAACTTTACCATTCTCAAAATATTGAGTTTACAGCCTAAGAAGATGTTTAAAATAACTGTCACTTTCTTAGTACTACAAATTACGTTCAGTTAATTTTGTATCGAAGACAACCGTCAAGAAACTTAGGCTTTGCTTACTCCATTTCGTGTTGTTTCCGTCGACCATGTCTTCAGTAACGCAATATATTTGACGTTAATTGGAAATATTAATTAACCGACAAATACTCATTGTGCTGTTACTTTACATACTTTTGTATGTGTCGCTCTCTCGAGCGTATGTTTTGTGTTCCAAAGCTCATTCAGCTACAATTTTCCTAAAACAATGTACTATATTGAATTGTACTTACTGATATTTTATACGTATAATATTATAACGTATTGAAGGTGATTCGTTGCACCAATAAACTCATTGAATAGTACATTATACAACGGACTTGTTTGTTCTAATTGTGTGCGTCGATATATGACGCTGAAATTATATTTAAAATATCTCAAACTCTTCGGATGAGTCCGAGTCGAAGTCCACTGTGACGAGTGTTGACAAATTATAACTTAACTATTATATTTGTCGATGTAAACATATACCCGATATGAAACTTCAATTTCCCCACTTAGAACAATTTCTCGTTCTACGTGGTTATTTCAAATTTGTACACGCAATAAAAACAATTTCCCTACTGAGGCGTTATTAAAGTGGTTTCCGACGTGGAGTATATAAATGTATATCACGTTTAATTTACCAACTTCCTGTGTTTACAAACACATTCGCATAGCTCGGAGTATTCATCTAAATTGTATTGAAGACAACCGTCAAGAAACTAATGGATTTTCATTGCGTGTTAATTCCTCGGACTGGCTGTTGGTATAGTGCGCAAAAAATCTAGAATATTTATATATGTACTTATTGCGACATACTGTGACTGTTTCACAAAAGTTCATAACACGTGTTGCATGCTCTATGTAACGGAGCTGTGTATCGTCTGCTCTGTCGACTGACGACTCGATTTTTAAAAAAGTTCTAAATATTCCCCAATTTGAGACATTCCATCACAGTGTGGATAAAATCCAAGATTTACAATGTTTATTGAAGTTCTTTTATCTGAACATTATCACAAGACATCATTCAGTACGTCTGTGGACGTCTCCAACACGATGTAGCACAATGTCCCCACTCAGTACGGCAGTGTTCGTTCTATGTGTAACTTTGTATCGGAGACAACCGTCAAGCAATGTGCTAGTGACAGTCGTGTTTGTTCTAATTGTGTGCGTCGATATTTGTCGCATGAAATATATTGTCTTTATCTATGTTCTATACATGTAGAAATGTTTGGAATTGAAATGTTTTAAACGTTTTCTTAAATACGACAGAATGCAATTTTCAGTAAGAATGTAAGAAATGTCAAAGATTTGCAGGCTTTTCTATAAACTGTTTATCGCGATATAGAGGTATAATTAATTAAATTAAATTAAATTAATATGGCAATAGGCCCACCCCCTATTACATGGGACTCATAACATAAATAGTGAAAAGTGGGTGTTACTTCTGTGTGCACCTCTGCCTACCCCTTCGGGGATAAAAGGCGTGATGTTATGTATGTATGTATGTATAATTAACTTTTCTTTATTTAGGATTATTGTCGTTCTATATGGTACTTCTTACTTAACTTTCATGTTTATTAAAAAATACGAGAATAAATGTTGAAACCTCAATGAATTTTCATCCGATGGGACTTACTCAGTATGTCCAAGTAGCCTGTGCTGTCGTGTACAGCTACTGACATACATATTGTATCTCTTAAATACGTATTCATAATAAGTACATACTTATATCGAAGACAACCGTCAAGAAACTTGTTACCATAGAAACCAAGTCACAAAATTATAATAAGCTGATCGTCCTGCGGCAGACTGTCCAATTCTTCTTAATGTTGTGAAGAACTTTTTCTATGAATATATATATACGATATATTTCAAGTATTTCTCATCTTAAGATGCCAGTACAGTAGTAGTTACAGTGTAGAAGTAACAACAACTTGGCATATTTTTGAACGTGATTCGTTTAGTCTCTTGTGCTGGAGTCTAATCAATGAGTGTCCAAGGAGACTTCCTTAGTCAATACTCAAATAAAAGTAGATGATATTAGTACACTGAATACAAATAATTGTTGTAATATAGAGGTGAATATCCTATGTCGTGTTTTCTGTGTCTATGTTGACGCGATGTTAATAAAAAATGTTCACATTTAGAACTATTTGTAGTTCTACCTACGTGGTAATTAATTGGCACACTTTTTGAACTTGATTCTATATAAAACTAGAGTGTCAGTTTGATTGAGTCACATATTTTCTTGTGCATTTTCATGATCTAATGTTCATGTTATTGTACACTTGAACTTGATTCTATATAAAACTAGTTGATTCTATATAAAACTAGAGTGTCAGTTTGATTGAGTCACATATTTTCTTGTGCATTTTCATGATCTAATGTTCATGTTATTGTACACTTAGTACTACTATGTTCGGTCTAACTTGTATCGAAGACAACCGCCAAGAAACTCGTAACAGATTATAAATAAATATCAACGAATAATGGGAAAGGCATGTTAGTAGTAACAGATAATACATATTGTTCACTAGTGGTAGTCTCGCGTCGTTTTAATGCATTTTACATTGTTTGGTCTGTATGTGCTGTAGTCTAATCAATGAGTGACTAAGGAGACTTCCGTAGTCAATACTTAAATAAAAGCAGATGATATTAGTACACTGAATACAAATAATTGTTGTAATATAGAGGTGAACATCCTATGTCGTGTTTTCTGTCTCAACGTTGACGCGATGTTAATCAAAAATGTCCTCACTTAGAACTATTTGTAGTTCTACCTACGTGGTAATTTCTATCTATATGTAAACTGATAAAGAAAATTAAATATACATTATAAATTGAAAGTTCCCACGAATGTTCTCCGACTGAGCGAGTCAGTACCTGCAATTAGTTTGTAGTCTAAAATATGTCCTACGTATTTAAATAATACGAAACTTTACAAGTTGTATCGAAGACAACCGTCAAGAAACTTATTGAGTGATATGTGTGTACTCAAAATATATTACTCTCTTATTTAGCCCCCATTGGGTACCTATTCACTAATCTATGGTGGATGTTTCTGTGTGGCGAAGGTTATAGCGCTAAATATAGATTAACCGTCAACCGTATTTGTTCTAATTGTGTGCGTCGATATTTGTCCTTGTCATTCTGGGTCTGATGTCATTGATATGTCAATTGTTTTTATTTATATTGAGAACGAATAAAGTTCAGTGAATGGCGTTAGAAAGGGAATACGGTATTTCTGTCCTTGTCATTTTGTGCATGACGTCACTGACATGTCATTTGTTTTTTTTTCTAAATTTGAAATTGTGGAACGTCTCCGTGTGACATGCGTCAAAATGTACGGGAAACTGAATTGTCTTCAAACAATGTGTATTATCTTTTTTATAAAGTTCTGTATTGAACTTTATTGCTTCAGTGGATACATAGTAAATATATTTATATTTTCTAGTTTTAAAAGCGTTATATAGAAGACAACTATCAAGAAACATCGGGTCCAGTCGAGTTTTAATTTCTAACAATTTTCCTTTGTCAGTTTGTGATTCGCTATTTGATAACACAATTTCCTCACTTAGGACTAGAGTGGTCATTGTGTGTGGAACATCCACATTAAAATATTTAATCGCTCTCTGATGTCATAGGAGCCGAATTCGAGGCTTGTTCTCCACCCGGAGTAACTTGTTCTCGTCGCATATTTGCGTCAACGTGAGTCGTCTCTATTTGTAAGGAGAAACAATTCTCACCCGTGCTTTACGTTGCTGTGTCGTGTAAAAAATAAACACACAATTTTTAATAAAATTACTTCCATAATTATCATTTGGAAAATGTTGTCCTCCGTCTGTGTCATACGAGTATAACCATCACATGAGCTGTATGCTTGTTCTAATTGTGTGCGTCGATATTTGATACGTGAATTGTTGTGACTTCAGTCTGACTGAGTCACTTGTTTTCATGTGCATTTCCATGGTCTAATGTTCTGAAGGCTTCCGTGCTTTGGAATATATTTTAGTACATAATTGTACTCTTAGCGCTAGTTACTATGTTCTGTCAACGTTGTATTGAAGACAACCGTCAAGAAACTCATTAGTTCGTGAAGTTACAGATAAGTATATTTCATTTCCAATATAATAAGTTATCGTAATACAAAGAAATAGTAAGTTACTTACATCAATATTTACGTATGCACTACTCTCTCCAATTGAAAGGTACCATGTTTAAAGGACACATCGATTGTTCAATGTATTCAATGGATTTGTACGTGATTACGTTTCGCAGTCAGCTACAACTGTTTCATGTCAGTATTTACTAGTGTAATTATAATATTGTTATAAATATATACGGACTGATATTTGCTCTATATAAATATAATTATAATTATTAAATAACATCGTTTACCAACGATTGGACAGTCCGTGACACTCAGATGTATACAAACCTAATTTGTCATATCTGGGTGGCTTTACATTGTCTTTAATGATGTGTACGCGTGCTCTAATTGTGTGCGTCGATATTTGACGCTGAAATTATTTAAGAATATCTCAAACTCTTCGGATGAGTCCGAGTCGCAGTACATTATCATGTGTGTTGTTAATTACAATAATTACTGTATGTTTCGCGTTTGGTAATTGTGACGCGATATAAAAATGATTTTCTCCACTAAGAACTATTTCTCGTTCTACATGAACATTTCATATTTTGATATATTGAAGTAATTGGTCTTTCTGAACAAAATATAATGTTCAAAGACAATCTGTCGGAGTATTCTCTGCTCTATCGAACTTTTATAAAGTTACTATATGCACATTTTATACGTTTAAAACGACATTAAAGTGATCATTATCTATATGGATCAAATCCAAGATTAACAACATTAATTGAAGTTCTGTTACTTGAACATCATCACAAGACATCATTCAGGACGTCTGTGGACGTCTCGACACGATGTAGCACAGTTTCCCCACTTAGTACGGCAGCGCTCGTTCTATGTGTATCTTTTGTATCGAAGACAACCGTCAAGAAACTATCATTCCTAGTAGTTGAATTATTCCATTAACGACTTCAATGTGAGTATACAATTTAAATAAGATTATCAGTCGAAGAAAGTTGTTTAACAATATTCATCAGTTTAGATGACTGCTACTTACAAATATTTTCTGCTTATTTCATGATGAAGTGTGGCAGAAGCGTTGTATGGAAGATGTTTATTTCCACTGAATCAATTGATTATATCATCTAGAACTAAGTTTTGAACTAACTAAGAACACATTGTAGTGGTATACTTATACTGCTACAGACACATCTGAACCTTTGTCCAATTTGTGACTGTATTGTATTAAATATTGTTATTTTTATGTATGTTACAATTATTGATATATTTTTAATGTTTCTATTTCTCCAATTGTCTCAAAGGATAATTTCGTCTTCATTCTCATTGAGACTTGTATAAAATATTGTTCAAGTTGTATCGAAGGACAACCGTCAAGAAACTTCATTGTATTGTTATGTATATCATAGCTTGTACCTATATGAAATTGTACAACGTACATTTAGAAAGGGAACACAGTAGTAATAAAGTATCTATCCTTGTCATTTTGGGTCTGACGTCATTGACATGTCAATTGTTTTTTATTTACATCAAGAACGAAGAAAGTTCAGTAAAAGTAAATAGAAAGAGAATGTGACGTTTATGTCCTTGTCATTTGTGCAAGACGTCACTGACGTGTCATTTGTTTTTTATCTACTTAATGGGAAATTGTCAAATATCTCTGTGTGGCATGCGTCACAATGTACGGGAACTGAGTTTTCTTTTGGAAAAATATTTGTATTGATGTTTTTATACTATATGAAGTTTTGTATTTAATTGTATTTATTCAGTGGATACATAGTAACAATAATTATAAATGACTAGTTTTATGGAATAAATTGATAAGCAATTAAGAATACCTAAAACATGTTGAATGTTAATATCTGAATGTATAATTTCATTTAATGTAATATTTTTAGTATTAGTTGTAGTGTAAAGCCTCTGGGTGTGGGATCATACACGCCCATTAACTCGGCCCTGGGGGGAGTAGAGTCACCTTCTCTACTCTTCACTTGGGCAATTCCTGTCTGGCGCGTCCATGTCGCGGGGGTGGGCATCTTACACTTCAGTAGGCCGGAGTGTGTAGATGGCGAAGTTCAGCAGGGACCCAGTCCTGCGGGGTATAACGCAGAATCCGTGCCCAGGGTTACGGGTGAAGATCTCAACGGTGCGGAGGACACAAGAAATTCTAACTCAACATCTACTGATGTCAGTACTTTTCATGTTTACACGAAGGAGGATATGGAACAGACAACAGACTTGAAGCCATCGTGAACATATTATTATTAACTAAAATGTATCCATGGCTAAATGTAGGCCTCCTCCTTCCAGTTCTGTTGGTTAGAAGTGAACTGTACAAAAGTCTTTGCGCTCGAAATGTGGTGCTGGTAGCAACTGCTGCAGAATTCTTAGACGGCGTTAAGATCTTAGAGGAACTTTGAAACACGGAGACATTATCATCAACGATACACTTGAACCACATTGTCCTAAATGAACACTCCTTGGACCGACTTGTTGTTCAAGGGCAAGTAGAAGGTAAGAAGCCACGTAGTCAATCACATACGCGTTGAACAGACCGTATAAACCTGCGACAGACATCTGTAGTTCAATGCTCCCGAGTCGCTAAAGACAGCAACAAGTGGAGGCGCATCGCGAGGGCTACGATATCCAGGGAGAATGCATCATTGTCTGTCAAGAATGTACGACTGAGGGGAGGATGCTGCTCTACGGTCGTTCTACACAAGATAATATCCTTTTAAATATTTAATGATACATAGAAATATGTACCAAATATTGAATATTTAATATATTTATTATATCGAGTCTTTATTGAGTTCTATCGAAGAACAACTTTCAAGAAACTCGTCTGTCTTAGAAATGTGATGTTGTTACGTTAAGTGCGAGTTATATGTAACGAACGCATGTTACAGATTTCTTGTATATTTCCAGTTTATGACTTGTTACGTGTGTATTTCAAAGATATATAACGATCAAAATATTGTCCACGAGGTATATTGAAGAATAACTAAAAGTACTACAGTCGATGATTGAATTTTTTTTTACAATTGTGTGTGTCGATATTTGTGGCACTAATAATACTGTCTGTTTTTCTATACCAAGTGCTTGTCTTATAGTCAAAAGCCGAATCAGATATTATTTTAGAGCGGCCCGATACGTCTACCATTATTTCGATGAATGGCTTAGTAAACTACATAATTAGAATTTCACCGCTTAGAACAGTTATTTCTCATTCATCGTGGTACAGCCATTTTAAAGTCTGTAATTCAATGTCTAATGTGATGTAAGAATATTAAAAGTTATCAACTTCAATATTCCATTCCATGCCTTGCCTTGTCTTGAAATAATTGATCAGTGCAAGATACATTAAGATATATCATTAAAATACATTAAACTGTCAAACACCAAGCGGTCACCGGTGACCGCAACCTATTGTTCTATAATTGTGTCTACAAAACCGGTACTCGACGAGTTAAGATTCCCTTGATTAAATAATCTCCATAAATTAACTTTCAGCAAATTGGTTGTGTATTGTAATGTAAAAATAATTGCAAAAGCTTCCCAGTATTCATTGTTACTTGTGATTAACTAGAAACGAAGACAACCGTCAAGAAACATTCACAACAGTTTATTAATAGATATGAATGCTCTTGCTATTGTCAATCCGAAATACTTTGTTAAGAATATTAGACTTTTCAATATCGAATATTATAAATGCATTTAGATATTCCATGTCGCCAGAGACATTCAAGCACCTGATGAGAGTTGCCTTGTCAATATGTTAAAGTTGCTTATTCTCTCATAAACTGCTACATAAAATGTTTCCTTCGTATTTACATAATACGACAATGTATTAAAGTTGTACATATGTCTGTTTAAACTTTGTTGTGATGTATAACAACAATTTTCCCCCGTAGAACTATTACTCGTTCTACGTAGAGATTTTATATTTAACGTGATATTAATGAAAATGTCTTAAATATTGTAATGCCAACCTAATGTACGGTTACAGTAGGTACATTCTCAGTCACACGATGATACCTATGTATGTCTAAGTCAACAGTTTGTAGTCTCATACATGTCTACTTACTGATATTTCCAACGTATAATAATTATTAAAACGTAAAGATGGCATTGAAGGCGATTCGATGTATCATGTAACTCATTGAAGAGTAAATACAACGGATCAGTTCGTTCTTATTGTGTGCGCCGATATTTGACGCTTGAAATTATATTTAAAATATCTCAAACTCTTCGGATGAGTCCGAGTCGAAGTCCACTGTCTTGTGTGTTGACAAATTATAACTAGACAACAATTATGTTGGTCCGATATAAGACAACAATTTCCCCACTTTAAATATGAATACGTTTCGACATTATGTACTGCTGTTGTCTATGTGTATGTCACACAAGGCACAGTCGCCTGATATCATTCAGGACGTCTGTGGACTTCTCGACACGATTTAACTGTACTTGTCATCCAGACTTCAATATGCTACGTCATGTAGCCGTCAAATGAAATTCATATGTTTGTTCTAATCGTGTGCGTCGATATTTGTGTACGAACAGTCAGATTATAAGAGGTCCTATACGCATGTGCATTATCGATATATTCATTTAATTATATTTGATACTGATGAGTCGCGTTATGACAAATTTTCCAAGTACAATATAGTCTCACAAACGACTACTTCAAATGTCTCCCAAGTATTTATATAACACGAGAATGTATAAAGTTGTATCGAGTACAACCGGCGCGAGATGTAGGAATGCCTCCAGTTAGTCAGTATGACTGCGCGTCCCTGTTGTACAATGTTCTACCAGTAAGTTCAGTGCACGGGGTGTGTGCTTGTTCTAGCTGTGTGTCGATATTTACACTTAAAATTTAGAGTTCTAAGTGGTTATTTCTATTTTTTTCCACGAACGGTTTCAGACTGAGCGAGTCAGTATCTGCAATTAGTTTGCAGTCTCAAATGTTTCCTACGTAATTATACCTCAAATGTTTAATTGTGCTTTATAAATAAATTACATGTTTCATAAGCCACCCTCATTCAGTGTGCAATGGAACGTGATACATATTTCCAAGTATCGTATCTTCAAATGGGAATTAGCAGAAAATTAGTTCTCATTTGATATAACTAAACTGTCACACACATTAATAATCTCGGATGTGTCCTGTTGGCTATATGACAAGTGCTAATGTTAGTACAACGTACTGTACAATGTTCTACCAGCAAGTTCAGTGCACGGGGTGTGTGTGTCGATATTTACCTTCAATATAAATACTAGTACTGAACTAGTCGCCACCAGTTACAGCGGTATAGCTTAGTATTATGTGTAGTGCTACGGCGTAGCGTCACGTAGCAGTGCTACGAGGTGAAGGCGGAGCGTGCCTGCGTAGCAGACGTGCTCCGTAGTAGAGGCATGCGTTCGCAGCGAGCGTCAGGCGCGGAGTGAAGTAATAGACATCGTTTCTAAAATATATTTCATGTTATGTGTGATAAAACATTGATTTTTTCTTAAAATTCATGATCAAATTATTGTACATAAGTTGTATCGAAGAACAACTTTCAAGAAACTTATTGAGTAATCTATGAAGTTAAAATTAGATCGTTTTGTAGAAATCTGTGCCATATTGTATGTTCCGTGTGTGAAGATAATAAGAGCTGTGTGCACGATGTTAACCTCTCTATATAGGTTTTCAGGAGGGACTCACCTAGTCAGTCTTGTGTGGCTTCTTTATTTAATAATTATACTTCGTTCGTTGCATTGTATTGCTCTGTGCTGAGGGTCGCGACCTCCCTTCATTATCTTTTTCTCCCACATGCAGTACTATGTTTAGGTAGTAATTCAATGTTATCTTTCTACGCATCTATAATGCGAAAGAAACCTTCATGAAAAACATATGTTTTGATATTCATAAAATATTACATTTGCGATGGTTATAGCGGTAAATATAAATTAATCGTCAACCGTATAATTGTTCTAATTGTGTGCGGCGATATTTGTCAGGCAAAGATCTTATTCGATAATTCTCTGTCAGTCTGGAGTCAGTATCGAATTTCTACTGTCATGTGTGGAAACTTTCATACAAATTATCGTCTCTATTTTTACATTAACATAACATTACGCCTTTTATGGCCAAAGGGGTAGGCAGAGGTGCACATTATACCACAGTACAATGTTTAAACTGTCAAACACCAAGCGGTCACCGGTGACCGCAACCTATTGTTCTTTAATTGTGTTATACCCTTCTCTTCAGTACCTACATATACTTTGTAGTACTATGAACTGTACTGGCTTTGTAGTACTATGAATGTACCGATATACATTAATCCAGTTTCATCGAAGAACAACCGTCAAGAAACATTTGTCTGTACAATTTCTTGTTGTAGTGTTAAATTATATAGGTAAGTTTCAAATGATGTTTTTAATAACCAAATGAAGATATAAATAAATGAAAATGGCATCCATGAGATGGGTTGGAAAACTGTAGGAGCGTTTCTGCCAAACGGTTGTTCGTTGGGATTTTCTATCCATGTTTATTGGGTGTTTACTAACTTGCTACTCCAATACAGTCATTTAATGTGCTCCTAAGATAGTTAGTAGTTAAATGCTACTTATATAAATGTTTCTTTAATATTTACATATGAATGTAATCGTTCCAATTTGTATCAAGTACAATCGTATGAATAATTACGACGTCCCTAGGAGGTTCATTGATATGATTTCTTTCTGCGAGTATCGCGATATAAATGAACTGTTTTCTACTTAGAAAGCGATTAAAGTGTACGTTTGTTAATGTGTTGTGAAAATTTATATTAAATATGGAAAGTTCCGTAGAGTTACTAAATGTTCAATGTCTCACAAATGATCACTGGAGTCTACACGGTCAGTGTTTCCAAGTATGTAGTTTGTCAATTCATAGACTGCTACTTACAAATATTTTCTGCTTATTTTATGATGAAGTGTGGCAGAAGCGTTGTATGGAAGATGTTTATTTCCAGTAAATCAATTGATTATATCGTCTAGAACTAAGTTTTGAACTAACTAAGAACACATTGTAGTGGTATACTTATACTGCTACAGACACATCTGAACCTTTGTCCAATTTGTGACTGTATTGTATTAAATATTGTTATTTTTATGGACTTGGCACATTTTCTATGTCCACAGTCCGTATTGTTTAGTGATGCGTAATATATGAAATGTTGTATCGAAGACAACCGTCAAGAAACTCGCAACGTCATTAAAGCACTCCTAATTGTTCTGTGAGACATATAGCACACATTGCAGTTTAAACAATGCTATAACAACAGTTTAACGTAGCATTCGTATATTTCGTAGTCAAGTCGTTAAAATAATATTAAAAATTCTACGACTTTTTAAAATATTACATCTCAACGCCGCATTCAGGCGCTCGATGAGACTGACTTTGTATGTCCAAGTAGTTTATAGTACTATAGTTGTACATTTCGTACACTTGTAGTTGATGTTGGAGTGTGCAGAGAAAAGATCACTCGGATAATGTAACTATAATGTTTATTGCACCCAAGTGTAATACAGTATAGCACAGTTGGCAATTCCTTTCTCATTAGGTGTTTACTTCGTTATTAGTAAAAACACACTCTCGTGTATAATTACTTGATATGTGATTATAATTATACATAAGCAATATCGCGCGATCGTACCGATCTTAATGTCAGCAAAATATCTATGTACCGTTGAAGACTGTACAATAGTGGCATAAACTGCTACTTACAATGTTTCCTTCGTATTTACATCATACTGTAATTCAAAGTTGTATCAAAGACAACCGTTAAGAAACTGACATGTCTTTAAAATGGACTCCCGCATTAGAGTGATATATTGGATTAGACACTCACTACTCGTTTATAAATATGTCATGATTACAACACAAGAGTTCCACCAAAGAGTAACCGAATATAAAGTCGTTATAGATAACTAGTACTAATGTAGCTGCTTTTGTTATTGTCTGTGAACATCTCAACGCCGGATGAATGAATTATTTTACCCTTACTTGTGACATGAAGACTTACCTAGTCAGTGTTTCACAGTGGTGTTTAGCCACATGCACAGCTAGGTACTATATGTACGTTGTGTCGAAAACAACCGTCAAGAAACTCATTAATTCGTGGAGCTAGCAGACGAGTTTACCTCATCATTGGTAAAGCAATATAATTTGATTTAGTTGGGATGAAAAACATCAAGACAAATCTGCATTATGATGTTATTTGCATCAATATCTATTTGTGTATGTACTGCTGTTGTCTATTTGTATGTCACACAAAGCATAGACGCCTTACATCATTCAGGACGTCTGTCGGTGTCTCGACATGATATAACACAATATTCCAACTTAGTACGGCAGTGCTCGTCCTATGTAGAGCATTAACACATTTCTATGTGGACTAATTAACAGTACTTGTCATCCAGACTTCAATATGTAACTTCGTCATGTAACCGTCAAATGAGGTTCATATGTTTGTTCTAATCGTGTGCGTCGATATTTGTCACATAAATTATATGACTATTTTTTCTATAGCAATTATACTTGTCGGAAGCCCAATCAGATATAATTCTAAAGCGGGACGATACATCTACAATTATTTCTATGAATGGTTTGATGAGCTATATAGTTATAATTTCCTATTCCTCTTTCTTCGTGATTCAGCAAATTGAAGTTCATAATTCAATGTCTAATATGATGTAAGAATATTTGTATTGAATATTAAAAGTTATCAACTTCAATATTCCATTCCATGCCTTGCCTTGTCTTGAAATAATTGATCTGATGCAAGCAATAGGATTACGTACAATACATTAAGATTTCCTTTCTAAATAATCTCCATAAATTAACTTTCAGCCAATTGGTTGTGTATTGTAATGTAAAAATAATTTCAAAAGCTTCCCAGTATTCATTGTTAGTTGTGATTAACTAGAAACGAAGACAACCGTCAAGAAACTTCATAACAGTTTATTAATAAATATTAATGCTCTTGCTATTGTTAATCTGAAATACTATATTAAGATTATTATACTTTTCGATATCGAATACCATAAATGTATTTAGATATTCCATGTCGCCAGAGACATTCAAGCACCTGATGAGAGTTGCCTTGTCAATATGTTAAAGTTGCTTATACTCTCATAAAATGCTACATAAAATGTTTCCTTCGTATTTACATAATATTGAAAAATGTATTAAAGTCGTACATATGTCAGTTTCAACTTTGTTGTGACATAAAACAACAAATTTCCCATGTAGAACTATTTCTCGTTCTTCGTGGTAAGTACATTAAACTGTGCACACGTGTGAGACGGAAAGTGTATAAAAGTTCCTACGAATTTGTATAAAAGTTTTATCGAAGAAACCATCAAGAAACTTCGAGCGGTCTGTTGTATGAACTACCTTATAATCCCAGTATAGTCGACACGAGCGATGTAAAAATTTAGTTCGCTAATACCACACGCCGCCGGTCTCCCATATGGGTAAGCAGAAACTATTCTATGCCCACTTACAACTATTTAATGTTCTATGCTTCATTGTCAATAAAGTATTGCAATATTTACAAACCAGTTATTAGTATTAATAAATTTAAATCAATGCAATGTCTTTAAGATATTTCTAATTTCCTCTCAGCATCATTGCTCAGAGGGGTTTAACAATTACTCGTAAAATGGTATTTGTGCTTGTTCTGTGTAATAAATCAATGAATTCATTAAGTAGTCTATGAAGATAAGAGTTGTATCGAAGGAGACCCGTCAAGAAGCTACGTTATCCTTGGAATGTAATGTTTTGTAGAATTATTGTGCCAGTTTAATTCAAACCTGAGTTAATAGTCTCTTTCTCTCTACGAAGAGTCTCTCTCTCTTCATGTCATACAGACTTATACTTGTCAGTCGTCCAGTAAGATTCATGTTTGTTCTAATTGTGTGCGTCGATATTTGTCGCAAGGATTATATTGTCTTGTATGTGATACAATTGTATAGTCGTTCTCTTTCTAACGTGTCGTCGAAATGAAATTTCTTCAAAAACCGTTGTGGTATCATATTATAATGCAACAAGCAAAACTGTGTGTAATCTCCCTTCAATTAGAAAAAGACGAAGTTTTACAAACTTTTCGGGTGAACTCTTTATCGCAATATATTAAACTTTTCCCCATTTAGAACTATTTGTCGTTCTATGTGGTACTTCGTACTCAACTTTCATGTATTTTAAAAAATATGGCGAAATATTGAAACCTCAATGAATTTGTCAAATATTCCATTCCATCAAGCATCCGATGAGACTTACTCAATATTTCCAAATAGTTTGTAGTGTCATGTAGAGGTACATACTTCATGATCAAAGTATTGTATAAGAGTTCTATCGAAGAACAACCGTCAAGAAACTTCCTTGTGTTGAACCAGAGGTCGTATACCCATTGAATACATGCATCGTGCAGGAGGTAGGCCAAGTCACGTAATTGTGATTAGCTGATCGTTCTGGGGAAGTCTGTACAGTCTTCTCATTTTTTCGAAGAACTTTTTCTGCGAATATATCAACACGATATAATTCAAGTATTTCTCATCTGAAGATGCCAGTAGAGTAGTAGTTACAGTGTAGAAGTAACAACAACTTGCCACCTTTTTGAACTTGATTCTACATATATAAAACTAGAGTGTCAGTCTGACTGACTCACACATTTTCATGGTCTTATGTTCCAAGGCCGTGAGCTATGGAACAATATTTTGAATACAATATATACACTTAGTACTATTATGTTAGGTCAACCTTGTATCGAAGACAACCGTCAAGAAACTCGTTACAGATTATAAATAAATATCAACGAATAATGGGAAAGGCATGTTAGTAGTTACAGATAATACGTATAGTGTACTTGTTGCAGTTTCGCGTCGTTTCAATGCATTTCACATTGTTTGGTCTGTATGTGCTGGAGTCTAATCAATGAGTGTCCAAGGAGACTTCCTCAATACTTAAATAAAAGCAGATGATATCAGTATAATGAATACAAATAATTGTCTTAATACAGTGGTTAATTCCAATGTCAATGTTGACGCGATGTTAATCAAAAATGTTCACATTTAGAACTATTTGTAGTTCTACCTACGTGGTAATTACTATCTTTATTAAAACTGATAAAGAAATATACACTAAACGTTGAAAGTTCCCACGAATGTGTTTAAACTGAGCTATTCTTTCAGTCTCAAATGTTTCCTACGTATTTAATTGTGGTTTATAAATAATTGCATGTCTCATAAGACACCCACATTTAGGTGTCCAATGTAACGGGATCAGTATTTCCAAGAACTTGCAGCTTCATGTACAGTTACTTACAGATTGTTCCTACACATTTATGATCAAAGTGTGTTCTAAGTTCCATCGATGAACTGCCATCAAGAAACTCTTTGGGAAGCATGAGCTGTATGCTTGTTCTAATTGTGTGCGTCGATATTTGACGCCTGAAATTATATATAAAACATCTCAAACTCTTCGGATGAGTCCGAGTCCTAGTCCACTGTCACGTGTGTTGATAAATTATAACTTGACTGTAATATATTTCGTCTTTGTAGATTTTGATGTCAATATAAAAATAAACTATTTCTTCACTTAGAACTATTTGTCGTTCTACGTAGTAATGTCATTTAATTACTCAGTATTTCCAAGTAGTTTGTAGTCTCATAAATAACTACTTTTCAATATTTCCCAATTATGTTAAAAAAAGAATTGTGTTGGAGAGAAACATTGAGAAACTATTTGAATAATCTACAATGTAGGGTTACTTGCATTTTCCTTAATTTCATGATTAAAGTAATTTTAAAAGACTTGTATCTAAGACAACCGTCAAGAAACTCATTAAATAATCTACATTGTGTTCTTGTAGGGTTAATTTTTTGTTACCGTCTAGTTTGTAATACAATCTCCCCACTTAGGTCGGACTATGTGGAACATTCACATTGAAATATTTAATTGCTCAGATGTCATAGGAGCCGAAGTCGAGGCTTGTTCTCCATCCGGAGTAACTTGGTCTTGTCACCATACTTTGCGTCAACGTGGGTCGTCTCTATTTGTAAGGAGAAACAATGCTCACCCGTGCTTTGCAATACTGTGTCGTGTAATACACTTTATACACACAATTTGTATTAAAAATTACTTCCATAATTATCATTTGGAAAATGTTGTCCTCCGTCTGTGTCATACGAGTATAACCATCACATGAGCTGTATGCTTGTTCTAATTGTGTGCGTCGATATTTGATACGTGAATTGTTGTGACTTCAGTCTGACTGAGTCACTTGTTTTCTTGTGCACTTCCACGGTCTAATGTTCTAAAGGCTTCCGTGCTTTGGAATATATTTTTAGTACATAATTGTACTCTTAGCGCTAGTTACTATGTTCTGTCAACGTTGTATTGAAGACAACCGTCAAGAAACTCATTAGTTCGTGAAGTTACAGATAAGTATATTTCGTTTCCAATATAATAAGTTATCGTAATACAAAGAAATAGTAAGTTACTTACATCAATATTTACGTATGTACTACTCTCTCCAATTGAAAGGTATACCTATGTTTAAAAGACACATCGATTGTTCAATGTATTCAATGGATTTGTACGTGATTACGTTTCACAGTCAACTACAACTGTTTCATGTCAGTATTTACTAGTGTAATTATAATATTGTTATAAATATATACGGAATGATATTTGCTCTATATAAATATAATTATAATTATTAAATAATATCGTTTGCCAACGATTATACAGTCCGTGACATGTATACAAACCTAATTTGTCATATCTGAGTGGCTTTACATTGTCTTTAATGAAGTCTACGCGTGCTGTAATTGTGTGCGTCGATATTTGTCTTGATCTTATATCTTTTCTCAATTTGTAATAACAAAGACATATTATATTAATGGACAACAGAATAGTGTCTGATTCCGAGTACATCGTGTCGATATAACTAAACTTGTTTCGGACGTTTTGTGTTACACAGACATGAGTGTTGTATCGAGAGACAACCGTCAAGAAACTTATCGAGTACTATGTTTATGTTCTTTGTTGTAATGTAGACGTTAATATCCTATGTCGTGTTTCTGTGTCAATATTGACACGATGTTAAACAACAATGTCCCCACTTAGAATTTGTAGTTCTAAGTGGTAATCTCTATTTATACTTATACTAATAAAGAGATATACATAAAATATTGACAGCTGCCATGAACGTTTTCAGACTGAGCTAGTCAGTAGCTGCAATTAGTTTGCACTTTACAGTCTCAAATGTTTCCTACGTATTTAATTGTAGAGGTAGTTTCTAAAAACCCATGTCCGTGTCAAGACCATGAGCTTTGGATTATATTCATCGCACATAATAGTTCGTACAATTCTCAAAATGTGGAGGTTTGGGCCGAACAATGTTTCATACTTCATTACAATTTGACTAAATTCAATGAATTGGAACCCTCACATGAGACTTACCTAGTGGGAATATCACAGTGAGTTCTATCAACGTTATATCGAATACAACCGTCAAGAAACTCTAACGCATTGTCATTTGCATTGGCTGTTTCTACAATTCGATCGTCTATGTGCGTAATCTGTCATTTGTCATGTGTCAACATTAACACAATACTAAAATCTACCAAAGTTGTATTGAATACAATACTCTCACTTAGAACTATTTGTCCCGTAGTTCAGTGCAAGCGGTGTGTGCTTGTTCTAACTGTGTGTGTCTATATCTGACATAGATGTGGATACAATCCATAACTCCAAGTATTCAGTAGCCACATACTGGGCTACACTGGCTCATACTTGAGCATTGTGTTTGTTCTAATCGTGTGCGTCGATATTTGATACGTGAATTGTTGTGACTTCAGTCTGACTGAGTCACTTTCTTGTGCATTTTCATGGTCTAATGTTCTGAAGGCTTACAAACTCGGAATATATTGCTATTTTTGTGTTATTTTTATCAAAGACGACCGTCAAGAAACTTATTAGTTCGAAACACACTCATTGTGCTGTTAGTGACATAAATATTCACATAATATTGTTGATGTTGTAATACTTTGTATGGTGGCATTAAATGCCATAATATGCACCTCTGCCTACCCCCCTTCGGGAATAAAAGGCGTTATGTTATGTTATGTAATCGTACCTCGTAAGGTGAGTATGAGCTAAGTACTAGCTACTGTTCTCATGTAACGTGATACAGAATTGTATGCATTTTTACTTCTTCTGAATATAGAACTATTTGTCGTTCTATGTAGTAATGCCATATTTAATTACTCAGTATTTCCAAGTAGTTTGATGTCTCATAAACAACTAATTTTAATATTTCCCACTTATGTTTAAAACATAAGACTTGTGTTGAAGACAAACATTAAGAAACTCTTTGAATAATCTACAATGTATATTATTATTATTATACATATTACTATGTATGTATTTACCATTCACGGGACCACTTGGGCCCGGTCATTTGGGAGGCGTACGAGGGGCCGAAGCCAACTGCGCAGAGGCCCTTTAGACAACTCTTGTGTTCCACGACATGATGTTGTATTTCACGAGGACAACCGTCAAGAAACTATCGTTATACCTAATTATCAAACATACTGAAAGCTACTCCAATACAATCATTTAATGTGCTCCTAAGATAGTTAGGAGTTAAATGCTACTTATATAAATGTTTCTTTAATATTTACATATGAATGTAATCGTTCCAATTTGTATCAAGTACAATCGTATGAATAATTACGACGTCCCTAGGAAGTTCATTGATATGATTTCTTTCTGCGAGTATCGCGATATAAATGAACTGTTTTCTACTTAGAAAGCGATTAAAGTGTACGCTTGTTAATGTGTTGTGAAAATTTATATTAAATATGGAAGGTTACATGGAGTTACTAAATGTTCCGTGTCTCACGAGGCACCTTACTTAGTCACAACTTGCGTTTATAGAAATGCTTTAAAATATCATGATTAGGATAGAATATAGAACCTCGTATCGAAGACAACCGTCAAGACACACTTTTGAAATGTATGACCTTATAAATACCGTTTACTTGATATCTCTTGGGTCTCGTACTGAACCCAAACATTCATATAGTTTATTGTCATAGGAGAAAGTAATATTAGTTAAATATTTATTTATTTATTTCAACTTCATACAAGAAGTGAGTACAGGTGGACTTAATGCCTTGGGCATTGTCTCCCAGTCAACCTTTAAGCAATGCAAATATGAAAGTGGCAGGTGATTTTAGACCTATTATAATATGCATATAGTTTAGTTTGCAGTATAAAATATTTCCTACGTATTTAAAGTTGTATCGAAGACAACCGTCAAGAAACTAATTGTAAAGTCGATGAAATATAAGAGTTAATGCGATGGTATGTCGTTGTTGGTTTCATACCTGTTCAAGTAAAATGGTAGTATGGTCACATATTACGGTATATGTTGGTGACTATTGTCAGTCATGATTGTTCTAACTCTGTGCATCAATATTTGTCTAATGAGCTATATTGTTTACATCTATGTCATCTATAAATGCTGAATTTTGAATGGTCATTACATTCTTTACATATTCCATGTCTCCAGAGACATTCAAGCTTCTGATGAATTATTTCTCACCAGTATGTCCACTACTTACATGATATATAATGCAATTTCCCCACTTAATGCGACAGTAGTCGTTCTCTGTAAAGCATGTTAACATCATTATGTGGTATATGTTTAAGACTTTGACTGCCAATAAAAAACTGTTGAAGGTAAATCCTCCGTTAATGCCGGTCACCGGACACGCATGGCGTTTAACGTGTTAATGTCATTGCAAGATGAGTATTCTACCGACGAGAAACGATAAGCTTCATGAAACTCCTCGGCCGCGGCCGGTGTATTAAATTAAATTGAAACAGTCTATACAACAGACTGAATATAACAAGACAAGTAAATAGTTCGGCTCAATCAGACTTCATAAACTATATCCCCAGTCTGTGTCTTAGAACCAACAAATGAGCTGCTGTCAAGCAATGTGCTAGTGACAGTCGTGTTTGTTCTAATTGTGTGCGTCGATATTTGTCAGGAGAAGATTTTATTCGATAATTCTCTGTCAGTCTGGAGTAGGTAAGTAACGAGTTTCTATTGTCATGTGTAGAAACTTTCATAAAAAATATCGTCTCTATATTTCTAAACGATATAAAACAATAATTTAGACAGTTGTACTGCTACTTACAAATATTCCAACATGTATATATCATGATCCAAGTATTGTATAATGTTGTATTGAAGAACAACCGTCAAGAAACTCGTGTCTAGTAACTTCTGTCGTAATTTTATCCTTTCATGACCAAGGCATTTATGTTAAAGTCAAACCAAATCTAAGGATTTTATAACTATTTAGTTCTAAGAGAACCATTCTTCCACGAGGAAACTTCCTTAATCAATAAGTGTAGTTCGGTAGCAAAATACTGCCAACAACAATATTCCTAGTACTATATCTGTGCTGTACTCACCTACTATGCTACTTACGTAGTCGACCTACGTGAAGTATTCATGTGCCGATTTTCGATGACCTATGTTACAATTATTGATATATTTTTAATGTTTCTATTTCTCCAATTGTCTCAAAGGATAATTTCGTCTTCATTCTCATTGAGACTTGTATAAAATATTGTTCAAGTTGTATCGAAGGACAACCGTCAAGAAACTTCATTGTATTGTTATGTATATCATAGCTTGTACCTGTATGAAATTGTACAACGTACATTTAGAAAGGGAACACAGTAGTAATAAAGTATCTATCCTTGTCATTTTGGGTCTGACGTCATTGACATGTCAATTGTTTTTTATTTATATCAATAACGAAGAAAGTTCAGTAAAAGTAAATAGAAAGAGAATGCGATGTTTATGTCCTTGTCATTTGTGCAAGACGTCACTGACGTGTCATTTGTTTTTTTTTTCTACTTAATGGGAAATTGTCAAATATCTCTGTGTGGCATGCGTCACAATGTACGGGAACTGAGTTTTCTTTTAGAAAAATATTTGTATTGATGTTTTTATACTATATGAAGTTTTGTATTTAATTGTATTTATTCAGTGGATACATAGTAACAATAATTATAATGTCTAGTTTTATGTAATACATTGATACACAATTAAGAATAAAACATGTTGAATATTAACATCTAAATGTATAAATTTATTTAATGTAATGTTTCTAGTATTAGTTGTAGTGTAAAGCCTTTGGGTGTGGAATCATACACGCCCATTAACTCGGCCCTGGGGGGAGTAGAGTCACCTTCTCTACTCTTCACTTGGGCAATTCCTGTCTGGCGCGTCCATGTCGCGGGGGTGGGCATCTTACACTTCAGTAGGCCGGAGTGTGTAGATGGCGAAGTTCAGCAGGGACCCAGTCCTGCGGGGTATAACGCGGAACCCGTGCCCAGGGTTACGGGTGAAGACCTCAACGGTGCGGAAGAAACAAGAAATTCTTACTCAACGTCTACTAATATCAGTACTTTTCATGTTTACACGAAGGAGGATATGGAACAGACAACAGACTTGAAGCCATCGTGAACATATTATTATTAACTAAAATGTATCCATGGCTAAATGTAGGCCTCCTCCTTCCAGTTCTGTTGGTTAGAAGTGAACTGTACAAAAGTCTTTGCGCTCGAAATGTGGTGCTGGTAACAACTGCTACAGAATTCTTAGACGGCGTTAAGATCTTAGAGGAACTTTGAAACACGGAGACATTATCATCAACGATACACTTGAACCACATTGTCCTAAATGAACACTCCTTGGACCGACTTGTTGTTCAAGGGCAAGTAGAAGGTAAGAAGCCACGTAGTCAATCATATACGCGTTGAACAGACCGTATAAACCTGCGACAGACATCTGTAGTTCAATGCTCCCGAGTCGCTAAAGACAGCAACAAGTGGAGGCGCATCGCGAGGGCTACGATATCCAGGGAGAATGCATCATTGTCTGTCAAGAATGTACGACTGAGGGGAGGATGCTGCTCTACGGTCGTTCTACACAAGATAATATCCTTTTATATATTTAATGATACATAGAAATATGTACCAAATATTGAATATTTAATGTATTTATTATATCGAGTCTTTATTGAGTTCTATCGAAAAACAACTGTCAAGAAACTCTTCTGTCTTACAAATTGTAATGTTATGTGGGAATTATAGGGCAATAACGCATGTTACAGATATTTTGTAGAAGTGGCAGTTTAAGACTTGTTACGTGCGTATTTCCAAGATATTTAATGATCAAAATATTATCTACGAGTTGTATTGAAGAATAACGATGAAGAAACTACGGCCGTTGATTCACGTTTGTTCTAATTGTGTGCGTCGATATTTGTCGTATGAATTATATCGTTTGTATTTTCTCATCCACGCACATGTCTTTGTGTTCCAAAGCCCATTCAGATATAAATTGGCGCGGTGGCTAGGCAACAAGGCTACCGTGCAGCTTGTAGCGGGGTTGTCTTACAATGCTGATGTTTGTGTGTGCGATACATTGAGGGTTGAGTGAGTGCAGTGGTCGGAGTGCGTGCTTGTTCTAGCTGTGTGTGTCGATGTTTGGTCGTTGGCTTCGTCTGTGGTATGAACTACATCATAGTAGTTTGCTTGTAAAACATGTATGTATAATCATGACGTCATATCATTTAGAAAGATTTAATTATAATGTATTTTTCACGTAATCGTCCTTTATATAATATCTATCATTGTTTGATACCAATTTAATCTCAAACAACTCTGTTTTAAAAGGTGCTTCCCACTAAAAATTATAATATTTTCTGTGGAGAAACTTTCAACATTTAACGTGGAAGAGAATGACGGTATTAAATAATTATATCGCGTTACAAAAGTCTCTTACTACGCACCTGTGTTAATATGACAAGTCTAGTCAATAGCTTCATTATTTTCCCCACTTACAACTATTTGTCGTTCTATGTTACATTGTCAATATGTAATTAATGTGATGTAGAAATAAGTGTTGAATGTTGAAAGTTTGATAAATAAATATCCTAAATGTTTTATATCTCACAAGGCAACTCGATATTCAGTAGGTGCATGAGATATAATGATTTCTTCGTATTTACATAATTCGAATATTTCCAAAGTTGTATCGAAGAACAACTGTCAACTCGACATAAACAGTTACAAACCAAGAGTCATATTTTCGTTATATTACGTTCGATCAACGTTGTACCGAAGACAACCGTCACCGACATACAAATAATTGTTGTAATGTAGAGATGAAGTGAGTAATGTCAATTTTGACGCGATGTAAAACAACCATTCCCCCACTTAGAATTTGTAGTTCTAAGTGGCAATGTCGATTTATATTTAATATTTTCCATTCATGTTTAAAACATAAGAATTATGTTAAAGATAAACATCAAGAAACTCTTTGAATCTACAATGTAGGTGTACTTGTATTTTCCCTAATTTCATGATTAAAGTAATTTTGAAAGAGTTGTATCGTAGACAACCGTCAAGAAACTCATTAGTTCGTGGAGCTAGCAGACAAGTTTACCTCATCATTGGTAAAGCAATATTGACTTTAATTGCGATTGAAAATTTCCCGACAGATACGCATTATCCTTATCCAGACTTCAAAATGTTACGTCATGTTGCCGTCAATTTGATTCATATGTTTGTTCTAATCGTGTGCGTCGATATTTGATGTGCGAACAGTCAGATTATAAGAAGTGCGATATACGCATGTAAATTGCACTTGATACTGATGAGTCTCGTTATGACAATTTTCCAAGTACAGTACAGTGTATGCGTCGCGCTCAACAGAGCAACACCACGTCGGTTTGCTCTTACTGTTATTTTAATGTTTAAAGTGGTTTAAGTTCGATTTTAACGCCAGTTCTTTTCAAACAAATATAGCTCACACCCTATCTGAGCTAAATACAGTTTTCGGTCTCAGTTCTGTGCAGTGAAACAAAAGTTATTACAATTTTAATTTCAAATAAATCTATCAACGGCTGACTCGCATTGACCGGCGTTGGTGGACGCTGCCCCGCGCTGCCCCCTCTCCTACCCGCTCCGCCGTGCCGTGGTTCTCCGAGTGTGGTTGCGCTGTTGCCGCTCTGCTTCGCTATCGCTGTGATTTAAATTTCGCGCGCTCTGTTGCCGCTCTGCTACGCTCATTGGATTTAAATTTGAATTGTCGCGTGCACTGCTTCTGTGGTGTTTTATTTACCTTGTTGCGCAAAATACAACGCTTGATTATTTGATAATTATTATTATTATTATTATTGCATGAAACCCGCTTGCTTTTTAATTATGATTTGTTCTGCCTGTAACAATGCTATTAAAGACGAGGAAGATTATGTCAGTTGTACGCGCTGTGACAAATTGTACCACCTGATATGCACAGGTCTGCAAGCTCCCAAGAATGTCACCAATATATGGGTCTGCCCAGAGTGTCAATGTGCCAATAAAAGAGGTGGTGATAATAGCTTCACCCCAGTGGGCCCTTCACAAGATCCGAATGTAACTCTTAGGAGAAAAGCGATGACTAATAGTCCACTATTTGAGTATACCGAGTGTAGCGACCTCATCTGCGAAATGAACGCTCTGCGCTCAGAAATGTCTGGTCTTAAAGAATTGCTTACCAAAGCGCTTTCATTAGTGAGTAGTCATGAGGATAAGCTTCAGAATTATGCTCTTCAAGTTGAGCAGCTCAATAAGAGGCTTGAAAAATATGAAAATAGCAGTTTGAATAATAAATATGTCACCCAAACACAACCCAAGACTTCGATTGCAACTACGGCTGTCGGCACCAATATCGGGAAACGTAACGAAAAAGTCACTAAAATGGATATTCAAATTACATCACCAAACCTCATCACTAATTTTGAACCTAGTCCTGTGAACTTAGCTGGCACCCAAAAGACCGCCAAGGGCAGTGAGTCCACACCAACAACGGCACAAAGTAACGATGATAATACTGAGACCGAATGGAAGCTAGTGAAGAGGCGTAATCCTCGGAGACCTACGCCATTACATGGATCAGCCGACCCGGCTGTTATTAATTTAAAGGCCGTGGAAACTCGTAAATTCCTCCATTTGTGGAACATGGCATCTGGAATTGAGGATGTTCGCCAGTATGTCAATCTGCTATGTCCCACTGGCACCAACACGGTGGAAGAGCTTACACCACGAGGTGACTATAAGTCATACAAAGTTGGCATTGCTGCTGAGTATTGGGATACATGTTACTCTAATGATGTCTGGCCCATGAATGCTAAGATCAAACCGTGGGTCCACCTCAGGAGACCGACTCGCACAATAAGAACCGGCGGTGGTGTGTCGGGTGTATCTAATGTGTCGCAACAGCAGTCCTTTCGTGGAACCATTAGCTCACAATCGTAAAGTGAAGGTTCATCGTCTCGATATTTTTTATCAGAACGTTCGCGGTCTGAAAACTAAGCTCTCTATGTGGCGCAATAACCTTGCCTCTCTGGAGCATAACTTGGTAGCTGTTACTGAAAGTTTTCTTGATTCTACCGTTGTGAACTCTGAACTAGAAATTGGTGACTGGAGTGTTTTACGTCGTGATAGAAATACGCCGTGCGGTGGCGTTCTTATGGCGGCTAAAGCGCCCATTGTGCTTTGTAGGAGATGTGAATACGAAACAGATTGTGGGGAGGATCTATGGGCGACCTTTAAATGGGGTGGTCGTGTATTTCTCGTCTGTGTTGTGTATATAAAACCCAGTGCTATTGATGAGGACTACATGCAGTGGTTTTGTAAAACGGAAAGTTTTGTGAACGATTTCAAGGGGCCTGTAATTATTATGGGCGACATTAATCTGAACAGTGCATCAGTCAATATAAAGAATTACTATTGCTATTTTTTGTCTTATTGCTCACTTGAGGATAGAAATACGATTACTAATGATCACGGAGGATTTTTAGACGTTATACTGATTCGGGAAGGCTCTCATGACGTTTTTGTTACCGGGACTGATGGAATAGTCCCACCGGATTGTTATCACCCTGCATTGGATGTTGAGGTAAGGGTCATATCAACTCATTGTTCAGATTCAATTGAACCAAGTAATATAAACCCTGACAAAGACTGGAATTTTAACAGATGTGATTTTGAACGGTTATACCAGTTATTGTCGGAGGTCGCTTGGGAACCTGTTTTACAAGCAAATAATGTATCCACCGCCGTAAATACTTTTTACAGCATAATCTACAGTATATTTGATGATTGCATCCCTAAGAAGCGCCGTGCTAAATCTATAAGTAAACGTTACCCTGTCTGGTTCACTCCTGAGATTATTAAAGATGTAAAGCACAAACTCAAGCTTCATACAATCTGGAAACACACCAATTGTCACGAAGACTATAAATCATTTTCTGAATTAAGAAGTTCATTGAAACATCGTGTCGTGGATGCTTACAAATCATATATTTACCGCATAGAAAATAACATAAAAGTTAATCCACTAGCATTTTGGCGGCATATCTGTAACCTGCGTTCTAAGGGAGGTATCGAATCTAGAGTTAGCTACCAGGGCAACAGTTTTACCGGAACCGCTGCCGCTGACGCATTCGCCAGTTTCTTCTCTAGTGTATTCCTACCCGATGTACCATTATTAGACGTAGCATCGATCAATAGTTCTGACATCAGTCGCAACAACAATTATGTCAACATACTGAGTTTTACACCAACTGAAGTCATACACGGTATAAACAAATTAAAACCTAGTAGTTCTATAGGCCCAGATTGCATTCCACCCTTTCTTCTGAAACATTTAAAGAAATCATTTTCCTCTCCATTATGCTATATATTCAATTTGTCCTTAAAAACGGGCCACTATCCCATCCAATGGAAGACTTCTCGAGTAACACCTATACCTAAGACTTCTGATAAATGTGCAGTCGACGGCTATCGACCTATTGCTATATTATCTTCACCAGCAAAAATTTTTGAACACGTCTTACACAAATTGATATATGCACAAGTACAGACACATCTACATAATGCACAACACGGATTCAGACAAAAACGATCGGTTAACACCAACTTACTGACATTAACTGAGTTTATATCTGCTCAGCTTGATATAAAACGACAAGTGGACGTGCTGTACTTTGATTTTAGCAAAGCCTTCGACAGAGTCAATAATGACATCCTGCTTTTAAAGCTCAGCACTTTAGGTTTCTGTCCGAACCTCCTGAGTCTTCTTTCAGACTACCTCCGGGATCGCCAACAGTTTGTTCGGCTAGGAACTTATGACTCGAGCCCTTACCACACACGCTCAGGCGTGAGTCAGGGGTCGATTCTTGGACCTTTACTTTTTCTGTTGATGATAAACGACCTACCATCAGTTCCCGAATACACAAAATGTCTTCTATACGCAGATGACCTCAAACTATATGCCAGTGTTGGGACTGTGAAGGACTGTGAAGCCATACAAAAGGATGTTGACGCCGTCTACGAATGGAGTGTTGCAAATAAAATGAATTTCAATGTATCCAAATGTTGTGTGATGACTTTTGGTCGAATGCAGCATCCAATCTACTACCAGTATAGACTGAATGGTACAGTTTTGTCCAGATCAGCAGCAACGACAAAAGATTTGGGAGTCACCTTTGACCAGAAACTTACATTTCATGACCACATTGTCGTCGTCGCCAAGGAATCTTTCAAGAGACTTGGTTTCGTTCTTAGAAACTCAAAAGATTTCCGTAAAGACCATGTCGTTCGGCTATTATACAATACGCTTGTTCGGAGCAAGCTCGAAGCCAGCTCTTGCGTGTGGAATCCTCATGAGGCCACTTATGCTCTTTTGTTAGAAAAGGTACAAAAAGCGTTCCTACGATTTTTGTATAAACGTCTGTTTGGTTACTACCCGTATCTGTATCCAACCAAATTCCTGACTGGATGTCTTGGATACAACACTCTGGAGACCAGACGGGAGTTTGACCAAATAGGCATAATGCTTAAAGTGTGTCGTGGATTAACTGATGCTCCAGATCTTCACAATGAGTTGATACGACTATACGTGCCTGATAACTATCTTCGCAATAGGAACCATCGGCTCTTAGCAGTGCCTACTTCCCGCACTAATGCACGTGCGAAATCTCCAATTCCACGTGTTCTTGCTGCGTTTAACAACCTCATGAAGGTCTACCCGGATTGTGACTTGTTTAACGATAAGTATAAGGCTGTAATGTCTGTTTGTCTGGTGTATTGTGAGCAGAACCACATATAAAAATGTTATTTTATCTTGGTTTCCAGATTCTGTGTACCTACGTATATTGTTATTATTACTGTTATTTCATTTTAATTCTAAGTTGTTTTGTATTTTGTTTCGTGTATTTTTTTTTTTGTGTCCAACTTTATCTGTTTTGTAATTTTACTATATTTTCTCATTTACTTTTAACACCTTTTTATATTATGTACTTTGATTTAGTTTTCTTTTTTATATTTTTTGTAATTTAATTTGATTAATGTAATTGGTGTCTACCGTGTTAATCAATAAACAATAAATAAATAGTCTCTCAACGACTACTTCAAATGACTTCTCCAAGTGTTTATATAACACGAGAATGTATAAAGTTGTATCGAGTACAACCGGCGCGAGATGTAGGAATACCTCCAGTTAGTCAGTATGTACCGTTTACTCGATATTTACAAAGTTGTATAAAAGACAACCGTCAAGCAATGTGCTAGTGACAGTCGTGTTTGTTCTAATTGTGTGCGTCGATATTTGTCGCATGAAATATATTGCCTTTATCTAGAGGTATGTTCTATACATGTAGAAATGTTTGGAATTGAAATGTTTTAAACGTTTTCTTAAATACGACATAATGCAATTTTAAGAAAGAATGTAAGTAATGTCAAAGATTTGCAGGATTTTCTATAAACTATTTGTCGTGATATGTAATTAACTTTTCCCCATTTCGAACTATTCGTCGTTCTATATGGTGCTTCGTACTTAACTTTCACATATATTAAAAAATACGAGGTTAATTGTAAACCTCAATGAATTTGTGAATTATTCCATGTCTCACGAGGCGAGGCGCCCTCCATCCCTCAAGCATCCGATGGGACTTACTCAGTATGTCCAAGTAGCCTGTGCTGTCGTGTACAGCTACTGACATACATATTGTGTCTCTTAAATACGTATTCATAATAAGTACATACTTATATCGAAGACAACCGTCAAGAAACTTGTTATCATAGAAACCAAGTCACAAAATTATAATAAGCTGATCGTCCTGCGGCAGACTGTCCAATTCTTCTTAATGTTGTGAACAACTTTTTCTATGAATATATCAACACGATATAATTCAAGTATTTCTCATCTTAAGATGCCAGTAGAGTAGTAGTTACAGTGTAGAAGTAACAACAACTTGGCATATTTTTGAACGTGATTCGTTTAGTCTCTTGTGCTGGAGTCTAATCAATGAGTGTCCAAGAAGACTTCGTAAGTCAATACTTAAATAAAAGCAGATGATATCAGTAAGATGAATACAAATAATTGTTTTAATGTTTTCTGTGTCAATGTTGACTCGATGTTAAACAACAATGTCCCCACTAAGAACTATTTGTAATTTTACCTACATGGTAATGTCATTTCATAAAAAATATACATTAAATATTGAACGTTCCCACGAATGTGTCTAAACTGAGCTATTCTTTCAGTCTCAAATGTTTCCTACGTATTTAATTGTGGTTTATAAATAATTGCATGTCTCATAAGACACCCTCATTTAGGTGTCCAATGTAACGGGATCAGTATTTCCAAGTAGCTTGCAGCTTCATGTACAGTTACTTACAGATTGTTCCTACACATTTATGATCAAAGTGTGTTCTAAGTTCCATCGATGAACTGCCATCAAGAAACTCTTTGGGAAGCATGAGCTGTATGCTTGTTCTAATTGTGTGCGTCGATATTTGACGCCTGAAATTATATATAAAACATCTCAAACTCTTCGGATGAGTCCGAGTCCTAGTCCACTGTCACGCGTGTTGATAAATTATAACTTGACTGTAAAATATTACGTCTTTGTAGATTTTGACGTGAATATAAAAAATAAACTATTCCTTCACTTAGAACTATTTGTCTTTCTATGTAGTAATGTCATTTAATTACTCAATATTTCCAAGTAGTTTGTAGTCTCATAAATAACTACTTTTTAATATTTCCCAATTATGTTAAAAAAAGAATTGTGTTGGAGACAAACATTGAGAAACTATTTGAATAATCTACAATGTAGGGTTGCATTTTCCTTAATTTCATGATTAAAGTTATTTTAAAAGACTTGTATCGAAGACAACCGTCAAGAAACTCATTAAATAGTCTACATTGTGTTCTTGTAGGGTTAATTTTTTGTTACCGTCTAGTTTCTAATACAATCTCCCCACTTAGGTCGGACTATGTGGAACATCCACATTGAAATATTTAATTGCTCAGATGTCATAGGAGCCGAAGTCGAGGCTTGTTCTCCACCCGGAGTAACTTGTTCTTGTCGCCATACTTTGCGTCAACGTGGGTCGTCTCTATTTGTAAGGAGAAACAATGCTCACCCGTGCTTTGCAATACTGTGTCGTGTAATACACTTTATATACACAATTTGTATTAAAAATTACTTCCATAATTATCATTTGGAAAATGTTGTCCTCCGTCTGTGTCATACGAGTATAACCATCACATGAGCTGTATGCTTGTTCTAATTGTGTGCGTCGATATTTGATACGTGAATTGTTGTGACTTCAGTCTGACTGAGTCACTTGTTTTCATGTGCATTTCCACGGTCTAATGTTCTGAAGGCTTCCGTGCTTTGGAATATATTTTTAGTACATAATTGTACTCTTAGTGCTAGTTGCTATGTTCTGTCAACGTTGTATTGAAGACATCCGTCAAGAAACTCATTAGTTCGTGAAGTTACAGATAAGTATATTTCGTTTCCAATATAATAAGTTATCGTAATACAAAGAAATAGTAAGTTACTTACATCAATATTTACGTATGCACTACTCTCTCCAATTGAAAGGTACCTATGTTTAAAGGACACATCGATTGTTTAATGTATTCAATGGATTTGTACGTGATTACGTTTCACAGTCAGCTACAACTATAATTATCAGATAACTTAATGTATCGTTCTCTCTATTGAATGGCGACATTATGATGTCCTAAGATATACTTATAAAGATACGTATATAAAATGTTTCGTATTTACATAGGTAATACGAATATTTCCAAAGTTGTGTCGGAGACAACCGTCAAGCAATGTGCTAGTGACAGTCGTGTTTGTTCTAATTGTGTGCGGCGATATTTGTCAGGGGAAGATTTCATTCGATAATTCTCTGTCAGTCTGGAGTCAGTATCGAATTTCTACTGTCATGTGTGGAAACTTTCATACAAATTATCGATTTCTATATTTCTAAACGATATATATAACAATAATTTAGACAGTTGTACTGCTACTTACAAATATTTCCAACATGTATATATCATGATCCAAGTATTGTATAATGTTGTATTGAAGAACAACCGTCAAGAAACTCGTGTCTAATAACTTCTGTCGTAATTTTATCCTTTCATGACCAAGAAATTTATGTTATAATCAAACCAAATCTAAGGGTTTTCAACTATTTAGGTTCTAAGAGATCGATTCTTCCACGAGGAAACTTCCTTAATCAATAAGTGCAGTTCGGTAGCACAAGACTGCCAGCGACAATATTCCTAGTACTCTATCTATGCTGTACTCGCCTACTATGCTATTTACGTAGTCGACCTACGTGGAGTATCCATGTCTCAATTTTCGATGACCTATGTTACAATCATTGATATGTTTTTAATGAGAAATGGAATTCTCCAATTGTCTCAAAGGACAATTTCGTCTTCATTCTCATTGAGACTTGTATAAAATATTGTTCAAGTTGTATCGAAGGACAACCGTCAAGAAACGTCATTGTATTGTTATGTATATCATAGCTTGTACCTATATGAAATTGTACAACGTACATTTAGAAAGGGAACACAGTAGTAATAAAGTATCTATCCTTGTCATTTTGGGTCTGACGTCATTGACATGTCAATTGTTTTTTATTTACATCAAGAACGAAGAAAGTTCAGTAAAAGTAAATAGAAAGAGAATGCGATGTTTATGTCCTTGTCATTTGTGCAAGACGTCACTGACGTGTCATTTGTTTTTTTTCTACTTAATGGGAAATTGTCAAATATCTCTGTGTGGCATGCGTCACAATGTACGGGAACTGAGTTTTCTTTTGGAAAAATATTTGTATTGATGTTTTTATACTATATGAAGTTTTGTATTTAATTGTATTTATTCAGTGGATACATAGTAACAATAATTATAATGTCTAGTTTTATGTAATACATTGATACACAATTAAGAATGAAACATGTTGAATGTTAACATCTGAATGTATTTGATTTAATGTAATATTTCTAGTATTAGTTGTAGTTTCAAGCCTTTGGGTGTGGGATCACACACGCCCATTAACTCGGCCCTGGGGGGAGTAGAGTCACCTTCTCTACTCTTCACTTGGGCAATTCCTGTCTGGCGCGTCCCAGTCGCGGGGGTGGGCATCTTACACTTCAGTAGGCCGGAGTGTGTAGATGGCGAAGTTCAGCAGGGACCCAGTCCTGCGGGGTATAACGCAGAATCCGTGCCCAGGGTTACGGGTGAAGATCTCAACGGTGCGGAGGACACAAGAAATTCTAACTCAACATCTACTGATGTCAGTACTTTTCATGTTTACACGAAGGAGGATATGGAACAGACAACAGACTTGAAGCCATCGTGAACATATTATTATTAACTAAAATATATCCATGGCTAAATGTAGGCCTCCTCCTTCCAGTTCTGTTGGTTCGAAGTGACCTGCTACTGTACAAAAGTCTTTGCGCTCGAAATGTGGTGCTGGTAGCAACTGCTGCAGAATTCTTAGACGGCGTTAAGATCTTAGAGGAACTTTGAAACACGGAGACATTATCATCAACGATACACTTGAACCACATTGTTCTAAATGAACACTCCTTGGACCGACTTGTTGTTCAAGGGCAAGTAGAAGGTAAGAAGCCACGTAGTCAATCACATACGCGTTGAACAGACCGTATAAACCTGCGACAGACATCTGTAGTTCAATGCTCCCGAGTCGCTAAAGACAGCAACAAGTGGAGGTGCATCGCGAGGGCTACGATATCCAGGGAGAATGCATCATTGTCAACCACGAGCATTCTGTCAAGAATGTACGACTGAGGAGGAGGATGCTGCTCCACGGTCGTTCTACACAAGATATCCTTTTCAATGTTTGATGTAAAATACGAAATATGTATTCAATATTAAGAATGTACCGATATACATTAATCCAGTGTTATCGAAGAACAACCGTCAAGAAACTTTTGTCCGCACAATTTCTTGTTGTAATGTTAAATAACACATGAAGGGCTCAAATTATGTTCTTAATAACCAAATGAAGATATAACTAAATTAAAATGGCGTCCATGAGATGGTTTGGAAAACTGTTGGAGCGTTTCTGCCTACGTGGTAATTTGTATCTACATGTAAACTGATAAAGAAATTCATTAACAATTGAAAGTTCCCACGAATGTTTTCAGACTGAGCGAGTCAGTACCTGCAATTAGTTTGCAGTCTAAAATATTTCCTACGTATTTATATAATACGAAACTTTACAAGTTGTATCGAAGACAACCGTCAAGAAACTTATTGAGTGATATGTGTGTACTCAAAATATATTACTCTCTTATTTAGCCCCCATTGGGTACCTATTCACTAATCTATGGTGGATGTTTCTGTGTGGCGAAGGTTATAGCGGTAAATATAGATTAACCGTCAACCGTATTTGTTCTAATTGTGTGCGGCGATATTTGTCAGGAGAAGATTTTATTTGATAATTCTCTGTCAGTCTGGAGTCTGGAGTCTGGAGTTAATTGTGTTATACCCTTCTCTTCAGTACCTACATATACTTTGTAGTACTATGAACTGTACTGGCTTTGTAGTACTATGAATGTACCGATATACATTAATCCAGTTTCATCGAAGAACAACCGTCAAGAAACATTTGTGTGTACAATTTCTTGTTGTAGTGTTAAATTATATAGATAAGTTTCAATTGATGTTTTTAATAAGCAAATGAAGATATAAATAAATGAAAATGGCATCCATGAGAAGGGTTGGAAAACTGTAGGAGCGTTTCTGCCAAACGGTTGTTCGTTGGGATTTTCTATCCATGTTTATTGGGTGTTTATTCGCATGTAAACTTAGCATGTGCGATGTATGTATGTCGATCGTCTATGTGCGTAATCTGTCATTTGTCATGTGTCAACATTAACATAATATTAAAATCTACCAAAGTTGTATTGAATACAATACTCTCACTTAGAACTATTTGTCCCGTAGTTCAGTGCAAGCGATGTGTGCTTGTTCTAACTGTGTATGTCTATATCTGACATAGATGTGGATAAAATCCATAACTCCAAGTATTCAGTAGCCACATACTGGGCTACACTGGCTCATACTTGAGCATTGTGTTTTTTTTTTTTTTTTTTTTTTTAACGTTGCCCCACACTAGGATTTTCTCCTGTGTCGTGGATGCGTTTACAAACATACAAGTTCACATACACAATGACACCCAGACCCGAAACAACACTTTGTGGATCACACAAAGTGTTGTCCCGTGCGGGAATCGAACCCGCGACACGTTGCACGGCAGCCGGTTGCCCAGCCACCGCACCAACCGCGCAGTCGTTCTAATCGTGTGCGTCGATATTTGATACGTGAATTGTTGTGACTTCAGTCTGACTGAGTCACTTATTTTCTTGTGCATTTTCATGGTCTGATGTTCTGAAGGCTTCCGAACTTTGGAATACATTGCTATTTATGTGTTATTTTTATCAAAGACGAACGTCAAGGAACTTATTAGTTCGAAACACACTCATTGTGCTGTTAGTGACATAAATATTGTTGATGGTGTAATACTTTGTATGGTGGCATTAAATGCCATAATATGCACCTCTGCCTACCCCCCTTCGGGAATAAAAGGCGTTATGTTATGTTATGTAATCGTACCTCGTAAGGTGTTATTGAGATCCTGAAGTATGAGCTAAGTACTAGCTACTGTTCTCATGTAACGTGATACTGAATTGTATGTATTTTTACTTCTTCTGAATATAGAACTATTTGTCGTTCTATGTAGTAATGTCATATTTAATTAGGTACTCAGTATTTCCAAGTAGTTGGATGTCTCATAAACAACAAATTTTTAATATTTCCCACCTATGTTTAAAACATAAGACTTGTGTTGAAGACAAACATTAAGAAACTCTTTGAATATTTGAATATTTGAATCTACAATGTATATTATTATTATTATACATATTACTATGTATGTATTTACCATTCACGGGACCACTTGGGCCCGGTCATTTGGGAGGAGTACGAGGGGCCGAAGCCAACTGCGCAGAGGCCCTTTAGACAACTCTTGTGTTCCACGACATGATGTTGTATTTCACGAGGACAACCGTCAAGAAACTATCGTTATACCTAATTATCAAACATACTGAAAGATACTCCAATACAATCATTTAATGTGCTCCTAAGATAGTTAGTAGTTAAATGCTACTTATATAAATGTTTCTTTAATATTTACATATGAATGTAATCGTTCCAATTTGTATCAAGTACAATCGTATGAATAATTACGACGTCCCTAGGAGGTTCATTGATATGATTTCTTTCTGCGAGTATCACGATATAAATGAACTGTTTTCTACTTAGAAAGCGATTAAAGTGTACGTTTGTTAATGTGTTGTGAAAATTTATATTAAATATGGAAGGTTCCATGGAGTTACTAAATGTTCCGTGTCTCACGAGGCACCTTACTTAGTCACAACTTGCGTTTATAGAAATGCTTTAAAATATCATGAATAGGATAGAATATAGAACCTCGTATCGAAGACAACCGTCAAGACACACTTTTGAAATGTATGACCTTATAAATACCGTTTACTTGATATCTCTTGGGTCTCGTACTGAAATCGAACATTCATATATTTCATTGTCAAAGGAGAAAGTAATATTAGTTAAATATTTATTTATTTATTTCAACTTCATACAAGAAGTGAGTACAGGTGGACTTAATGCCTTGGGCATTGTCTCCCAGTCAACCTTTAAGCAATGCAAAGATGAAAGTAGCAGGTGATTTTAGACCTATTATAATATGCATATAGTTTAGTTTGCAGTATAAAATATTTCCTACGTATTTAAAGTTGTATCGAAGACAACCGTCAAGAAACTAATTGTAAAGTCGATGAAATATAAGAGTTAATGCGATGGTATGTCGTTGTTGGTTTCATACCTGTTCAAGTAAAATGGTAGTATGGTCACATATTACGGTATATGTTGGTGACTATTGTCAGTCATGATTGTTCTAACTCTGTGCATCAATATTTGTCTAATGAGCTATATTGTTTACATCTATGTCATCTATAAATGCTGAATTTTGAATGGTCATTACATTCTTTACATATTCCATGTCTCCAGAGACATTCAAGCTTCTAATGAAGTATTTCTCACCAGTATGTCCACTACTTACATGATATATAATGCAATTTCCCCACTTAATGCGACAGTAGTCGTTCTCTGTAAAGCATGTTAACATCATTATGTGGTATATGTTTAAGACTTTGACTGCCAATAAAAAACTGTTGAAGGTAAATCCTCCGTTAATGCCGGTCACCGGACACGCATGGCGTTTAACGTGTTAATGTCATTGCAAGATGAGTATTCTACCGACGAGAAACGATAAGCTTCATGAAACTCCTCGGCCGCGGCCGGTGTATTAAATTAAATTGAAACAGTCTATACAACAGACTGAATATAACAACACAAGTAAATAGTTCGGCTCAATCAGACTTCATAAACTATATCCCCAGTCTGTGTCTTAGAACCAACAAATGAGCTGCTGTCAAGCAATGTGCTAGTGACAGTCGTGTTTGTTCTAATTGTGTGCGTCGATATTTGTCAGGGGAAGATTTCATTCGATAATTCTCTGTCAGTCTGGAGTCAGTATCGAATTTCTACTGTCATGTGTGGAAACTTTCATACAAATTATTGATTTCTATATTTCTAAACGATATATATATAACAATAATTTAGACAGTTGTACTGCTACTTACTAATATTTCCAACATGTATATATCATGATCCAAGTATTATATAATGTTGTATTGAAGAACAACCGTCAAGAAACTCGTGTCTAGTAACTTCTGTCGTAATTTTATCCTTTCATGACCAAGGCATTTATGTTATAGTCAAACCAAGTCTAAGGGTTTTCAACTATTTAGGTTCTAAGAGATCGATTCTTCCACGAGGAAACTTCCTTAATCAATAAGTGCAGTTCGGTAGCACAAGACTGCCAGCGACAATATTCCTAGTACTCTATCTATGCTGTACTCGCCTACTATGCTATTTACGTAGTCGACCTACGTGGAGTATCCATGTCTCAATTTTCGATGACCTATGTTACAATCATTGATATGTTTTTAATGTTTCTATTTCTCCAATTGTCTCAAAGGACAATTTCGTCTTCATTCTCATTGAGACTTCTTGTATAAAATATTGTTCAAGTTATATCGAAGGACAACCGTCAAGAAACTTTATTGTATTGTTATGTATATCATACCTAGTATCTTTATGAAATTGTACAATTTAAGTGTAGAAAGAGAACACGATAGTAATAATGTGTCTATCCTTGTCTGACGTCTTTGACTTGTCAATTGTTTTTTATTTAAATTGAGAACGAAGGAACTTCAGACAATGGAGGTAGAAAGAAAATAGTATGTGTTTGTCCTTGTCATTTTGTGCATGACGTCATTGACCTGTCATTTGTATTTTCTCTATAGTCTTTCATTTTAACCTATATTAAAATTAATTAATCCTGTTGTTGATACCAATTTGAAAATAGAACTTGGTCGTCGAACGTCTCTGTGTGGCATGTGTCAAAATGTTCGGGGAACTGTTTTTTTTTAAACGGAACAATATTTGAATCGATTTATGTCCATTTGATCCATAAAAAAAACTTTTATAATTTCTGGTTTTATACAATACTTAAAGAATTAAAAATGTTGAATATTAACATCTGAATGTATAACTTTATTTTATGTAATATTGTAGTATTAGTTGTAGTGACGTCATTGACTTGTCAATTGTTTTTTATTTAAATTGAGAACGAAGAAAGTTCAGTCAAGGGAGGTAGAAAGAGAATAGTTTGTGTTTGTCCTTGTCATTTTGTGCATGACGTCATTGACATGTCATTTGTTTTTTCTCTGTGTACCAATTTGAAAATAGAACTTGGTGATCGTCGAACGTCTCTGTGTGGCATGCGTCAAAATGTATAGGAATCTGGGTTTTTTTAAAGGGAACAATATTTCTATTGATTTTTGTTTGTTTAATGGATACATAAAGTAATTATTGTAATTTCTAGTTTTATGTAACAAATTAATATAAAATAAAGAATCAATATTGTTGAATATTAACATGTGAATGTATAATTTTATTGTATGTAATATTTTCTAGTGTTAGTTGTAGTGTAAGCCTCTGGGTGTGGGATCATACACGCCCATTAACTCGGCCCTGGGGGGAGTAGAGTCACCTTCTCTACTCTTCACTTGGGCAATTCCTGTCTGGCGCGTCCATGTCGCGGGGGTGGGCATCTTACACTTCAGTAGGCCGGAGTGTGTAGATGGCGAAGTTCAGCAGGGACCCAGTCCTGCGGGGTATAACGCGGAACCCGTGCCCAGGGTTACGGGTGAAGACCTCAACGGTGGTGCGGAGGACACAAGAAATTCTAACTCAACATCTACTGACGTCAGTACTTTTCATGTTTACACGAAGGAGGATATGGAACAGACAACAGACTTGAAGCCATCGTGAACATATTAACTAAAATATATCCATGGCTAAATGTATGCCTCCTCCTTTCAGTCCAGTTGGTTAGAAGTGACCTGCTACTGTACAAAAGTCTTTGCGCTCGAAATGTGGTACTGGTAGCAACTGCTGCAGAATTCTTAGACGGCGTTAAGATCTTAGAGGAACTTTGAAACACGGAGACATTATCATCAACGATACACTTGAACCACATTGTCCTAAATGAACACTCCTTGGACCGACTTGTTGTTCAAGGGCAAGTAGAAGGTAAGAAGCCATGTAGTGAATCACATACGCGTTGAACAGACCGTATAAACCTGCAACACAAACATCTGTAGTCCAATGCTCCCGAGATGCTAAAGACAGCAACAAGTGGAGGCGCATCGCGAGGGCTACGATATCCAGGGAGAATGCATCATTGTCAACCACGAGCATTCTGTCAGGAATGTACGACTGAGGGGAGGATGCTGCTCTACGGTCGTTCTACACAAGATATCCTTTTCAATGTTTGATGTAAAATACGAAATATGTATTCAATATTAAGAATGTACCGATATACATTAATCCAGTGTTATCGAAGAACAACCGTCAAGAAACTTTTGTCCGCACAATTTCTTGTTGTAATGTTAAATAATACATGAAGGGCTCAAATTATGTTCTTAATAACCAAATGAAGATGTAACTAAATTAAAATGGCGTCCATGAGATGGTTTGGAAAACTGTTGGAGCGTTTCTGCCTACGTGGTAATTTGTATCTATATGTAAACTGATAAAGAAATATTCACTAAACATTGAATGTTCCCACGAATGTTCTCAGACTGAGCGAGTCAGTACCTGCAATTAGTTTGCAGTCTAAAATATTTCCTACGTATTTAAATAATACGAAACTTTCCAAGTTGTATCGAAGACAACCGTCAAGAAACTTATTGTGAAGTCTTTGAAAAGAAAGATTCAACGCCATGGTATATAGTTTTCGGTTTTATACCTGTTCAAGTAAAATGGTAGTATGGTCATATATAACGGATCAGTATGTTCATAAACAAGCATTTCCCCACTTGTGACGTCATTAAAGTGGTCGTCTTACGTGGACAGTCAGTCACTGCTTACATAACAATGTATTTCTTTCGTACATATTTACATTGTACGAAATGTTCGTTAATGTTGAAGACAACCGTCAAGAAACTACATGAAGTAAGAATACTTTGCTGGATTTAAATTTACGTTGTGGAACAATATTCCTCAGCGTTCCTAATTTCCTATCAGCATCAGTGCTCAGAGTGGTTTACTAACTTTACCATTCTCAAAATATTGAGTTTATAGCCTAAGAAGATGTTTAAAATAACTGTCACTTTCTTAGTACTATTACGTTCGGTTAATTTTGTATCGAAGACAACCGTCAAGAAACTTAGGCTTTGCTTAACCCATTTCGTGTTGTGTCCGTCGACCATGTCGTCTGATTGATATTTGACGTTAATTGGAAATATTAATTAACCAACAAATACTCATTGTGCTGTTAATTTACATACTTTTGTATGTGTCGCTCTCTCGAGCGTATGTTTTGTGTTCCAAAGCTCATTCAGCTACAATTTTGCTAAAACAATGTACTATATTGTATTGTACTTACTGATATTTTATACGTATAATATTATAACGTAATGGTGGCATTGAAGGTGATTCGTTGCACCAATAAACTCATTGAATAGTACATTATACAACGGACTTGTTAGTTCTAATTGTGTGCGTCGATATTTGACGCTGAAATTATATTTAAAATGTCTCAAACTCTTCGGATGAGTCCGAGTCGAAGTCCACTGTCACGTGTGTTGACAACATATAACTTAACTATTATATTTGTCGATGTAAACATGTACCCGATATGAAACTTCAATTTCCCCACTTAGAACAATTTCTCGTTCTACGTGGTTATTTAAAATTTGTACACGCAATAAAAACAATTTCCCTACTGAGGCGTTATTAAAGTGGTTTCCAACGTGGAGTATATAAATGTATATCACGTTCAATTTACCAACTTCCTGTGTTTACAAACACATTCGCATAGCTCGGAGTATTCATCTAAATTGTATTGAAGACAACCGTCAAGAAACTAATGGATTTTCATTGCGTGATAATTCCTCGGACTGGCTGTTGGTATAGTGCGCAAAAAATCTAGAATATTTATATATGTACTTATTGCGACATACTGTGACTGTTTCACAAAAGTTCACAAAACGTGTTACATGCTCGATCTACCGGAGCTGTGTATCGTCTGCTCTGTCGACTGACGACTCGATTTTTAAAAAAGTTCTAAATATTTTCGAATTTGAGACATTCAATCACAATGTGGATAAAATCCAAGATTAACAATGTTTATTGAAGTTCTTTTATCTGAACATTATCACAAGACATCATTCAGTACGTCTGTGGACGTCTCCAACACGATGTAGCACAATGTCCCCACTTAGTACGGCAGTGTTCGTTCTATGTGTAACTTTGTATCGGAGACAACCGTCAAGAAATGTGCTAGTGACAGTCGTGTTTGTTCTAATTGTGTGCGTCGATATTTGTCGCATGAAATATATTGCCTTTATCTAGAGGTATGTTCTATACATGTAGAAATGTTTGGAATTGAAATGTTTTAAACGTTTTCTTAAATACGACATAATTAAATTTTAAGTAAGAATGTAAGAAATGTCAAAGATTTGCAGGCTTTTCTATAAACTGTTTATCGCGATATAGAGGTATAATTAATTAAATTAAATTAAATTAATATGGCAATAGGCCCACCCCCTATTACATGGGACTCATAACATAAATAGTGAAAAGTGGGTGTTACTTCTGTGTGCACCTCTGCCTACCCCTTCGGGGATAAAAGGCGTGATGTTATGTATGTATGTATGTATAATTAACTTTTCTTTATTTAGGATTATTGTCGTTCTATATGGTACTTCGTACTTAACTTTCATGTTTATTAAAAAATACGAGAATAAATGTTGAAACCTCAATGAATTTGCATCCGATGGGACTTACTCAGTATGTCCAAGTAGCCTGTGCTGTCGTGTACAGCTACTGACATACATATTGTGTCTCTTAAATACGTATTCATAATAAGTACATACTTATATCGAAGACAACCGTCAAGAAACTTGTTATCATAGACACCAAGTCACAAAATTATAATAAGCTGATCGTCCTGCGGCAGACTGTCCAATTCTTCTTAATGTTGTGAAGAACTTTTTCTATGAATATATCAACACGACATAATTCAAGTATTTCTCATCTTAAGATGCCAGTACAGTAGTAGTTACAGTGTAGAAGTAACAACAACTTGGCATATTTTTGAACGTGATTCGTTTAGTCTCTTGTGCTGTAGTCTAATCAATGAGTGTCCAAGGAGACTCCCTTAGTCAATACTTAAATAAAAGCAGATGATATTAGTACACTGAATACAAAGAATTGTTGTAATGTAGAGGTGAATATCTTATGTTATGTTTTCTGTGTCAATGTTGACGCGATGTTAAACAACAATGTCCCCACTAAGAACTATTTGTAGTTCTACCTTCGTGGTAAATATTCTGTCTATATGTAAACTGATAAATAAATATACATTAAATATTGAACGTTCCCATGAATGTGTCTAAACTGAGGTATTCTATCAAGACTATTTTAAAACAACAAGTTCCCCACTAATGGTGGTGTATCCTCATGGAATATGTAAATGTATTCCGCGTTTAACTTACCAGTAAATTATACTAATGTTCTACCAGTAAGTTCAGTGCACGAGGTGTGTGCTTGTTCCAGCTGTGTGCGTCGATGTTTAATTGAGTCTCGAGCTCTCGTCCGGGGTGGTGTATAATATCCATTTGGAAGGATTGAACTTCACTCTTCGCCTTCTTTCAAAGTCATTGTTTTTACTGTCTGTACTAATGCTTGATATACGTTTTATATAAATGTCTAAGCAATATAAAGCAACTATGTCTCCACTTATAAAGTCATTGAAGTGGTCGTACTACGTGGATAGTGCATGTTACTGTTTACAATATTGTGTATGTCTCACAAGGTGAGGTTTACTCAATCAGTATTTCCAAGTATGTAGTTTGTTACCTCATAGACTGCTACTTACACATATTTATTAAACATTGTAATATTGTATATTGTTGTATAGAAGACGACCGTCAAAGAACTCTTTAATCTAGAAACGTTAATTCTCAATTGCTCTTGTACATGGTGCGCTTAATTTAAAGTGATCGTTCCGGAGTATCCATTTGTAATATTTCAACATTTCATGTAATACAGTAATATCAGTGGCGTGCAGTCCATATAGACGAAAAGGCTTTGCCTACCTATAAATATCTTGAATATATAACATACATAAAATGTACAAACGCGTTTATTAAAATTCAATAATATAATAAAAGTTTTTAAATAAACCGGCTAACATAAACGCGCCTTTGTAAAGCAACGAATGACGTCACGAAAGTAATGTACCAAAAGTATGCACCGCGCATGCGTGAAGTTCACGACCATGGTCACGGTACAGAATAACCATTCATAATTATATTACACGATTCCTTTTGCTTGACAAAATGTTTGCAACTAAAAAATTAGAGGACCGTTCGTTTATCACTTGGAAAACGATCGTATTTTATTAAGAATTCTAAAACAATAAAACAGCAACAAGTTATTGTATTTTTAAAAACAATTAAATCATAAAAGGATTTAAATTGATAAAATCTGTATATCGTAAAGTACTGATGAATGGAGTACACCAGCGCCATCTATTGAATTTTTTGTTGAAACTTCTGAACTCGTTCGATATAATGCGAATGTATTTTTATAATTGCGTATTTAACAAATATGTTTTAAGTGTTTTAATTAAAGCTTAAATTTTTTCCGCTTTGTCGGTTTATAGAAATATTAAACGAGGAGTTGTCTTTATTATTATAAAAGTTAAAAGGAAGTTATTGAAACTTCAAGATGGCGCCAGTTACAACGTTTCAAATTATATGAATGAATGTTTTTTAGTATGAAATATTGGTTTAAGACGATGATGCAATTTCATTTGAATTACTAAATTAACCTTTGTTTTTTTGAAATTAAACGCTGCATTATCTTAATTTTTAAGCTACATTTTTTTTATAATAAACACTCAATTGACTATTGGTAATGACTTCAATTCATTTCCAATGTTTTCGGCCATATTGTTTTCATGTGATGTGCGATCGCTTTGTTTATGTTTTCGTTTAAATTATTAGGAAATAGTTTTAAACATAAAGTTGCATAAATGTGTAGTAGTAGTTAAATATATGTGTAGGTTTTTCAAATAGTGTATTTGTTTATCAGATTCTAGTACAAGTACCTATATTATTCGATTGTGAAGTTTGTGTGAATAATAGGTAATTTTATGTGTTTGTTGAAAGTAAAAACAGTAAGATTTCGCAAGAAAATGTCCTTTATAGGACTAGATTCAGGTAATGACCATAGGCAGAGGTGTACTCGAGTTACGAGAATTGACCCAAGTAAAAGGTAGGTAATGTAAATATGTACTTACTATAATGGATCTGTTATTTGATTTCTTGTTTATTGTTTGATAATTCTTAAAAATATCAACTTAGACTTCGGGTTGTACTGATTCACATATTAATTCTTATTAATAATTATGTAATGTAATAATAACAAATGTACCGCATAGACTCAGGTCGGCCACAGCCGGCCGCGCTTGTTATTGTTTTGTTTGTTGACATAATGTAGGTACCTACGCTCTTACATTCGTAATATATTATGATTTTGAACAGATTGATTAAACTTAACAATTCCATAATGAAATTTGGTTCATCAAATTTATGCTTCATTATTAAAATAAATAATAGATCCTTCATTATTTGTAAGTTTTGTTGACTTAATCAATAGGTGATGAAGTACTTCACAAAAAATACGCGAGATGTCAGTGTATGTAATTTGGCGAAAAAATACACACATACATTAAAAAAATACATACATTAAAGAATACATACATTTCAAAATGTATTATGTATGTACATGTACCTGTCTTGTGCGAGTATGATTGTATGACCGGCGGGGGGGGGGAGGGGTTTATTCATACGATATTTAGTTGCCTACCCTGTCTCGAAAACCTGTGCACGCCACTGCCTAACGGGTAACCGGGGCTCCGGCTCGACGTGCAGGAGAAGGAACGGGGTGGTTTTTAGTCAGTAAGAGTCTGACACTCCCTCCCGCCTCACCCAGGCGGGAGCAGCTATTCGATGATTTTCCCCCCTTAAAAAAAAAAAAAAAAAAAGAGGTACAATGTAACACCCACTTTTCACTATTTATGTTATGAGTCCCATGTAATACTGCAATAAATGCATTTAAGACTACACGGTTGGTGCGGCGGCTGGACATTCGGCTGCCGTGCACCATGCCGCGGGTTCGATTCCCGCGCGGAACAACGCTTAGTGTGATCCACAAATTGTTGTTCCGGCTCTGGGCGTCATGTGTATGTTAATTCGTATGTTTGTAAAAACACCCACGAAAGAGGAGAAAAACATAGTGTGGGGCAACGGTTTCTTTAAAAAAAAATAGGGGATGAGCCTAGTGCCATATACCGAGACTCCGTACTGCTACTGAGATTTTTTTTAAAAAGCCCAGTAATACTTTGGCCGACCCGAGAATGGAACCCGAGACCCCTTGCCCGGCAGTCACACTTGCGACCACTCGGTCAACGAGGCAGTACCGAAATATTGAAAATATTTATAGATGTTACACCTATTTTTAATCAGTTGTATTATGAGACCCTTATGTAGCAAATACATGAGACTCTAATCCTTATTAAAAATTAAAGGAATAGTAATGGGTACGATGAAACAAGTACGACATACCAAGCTATATTTGCAGCAGAACTCGGCGCCCGATCAGAACCAGACCCGAGCGTGCGGGGCGTCACGTTCCGCGCGCGCCTCAAAGAGCCATCAGATCACTACAGATTGGGCCTAATAGTGCCGATGCCGATACGGAGTCGCAGTAGACTTAACGGATTGCCGGGGCTCCGGCTCGAAGTGCAGAATTAGGAACGGGGTGATTTTTACTCAGTAAGATTCTGACACTCCTTCTCACCTAACCTAAGGTGCAAGAAAAGGCAGAAGAGAGAGAGAAGACGAAGAGGCTTCTTCCCTTCCTCGAGTGGCGCGTGTAGACCACTACGCTAACGCCTTCTCCCACCCATACAGGATTCAATCTGACACCTACTTATCTTCAGTTATGTTATGACTCCCATGATATAAACCACTTGCCAACTCCAGACTCCGTAGCATTAACGAGACATTTTCGAAAAACCGAAAAACTAGCTATTATCTTTAGCATGAGTCTATTATCATACAACTCCAGACTCAAGAGAGTTTTTGAAAGACTGAAAACCCCGCAATAATCCTTTACAACCAGACCAACCCAAGACCCCTTGCTCAGCAGTCGTCTTCCACCGATAAAGAGGAGGTTGGAGGGAAGGAGAACAAGAGTTGGTAAACAGGTACGTGTTTATAAAACTAAACTTTAATGCCTGACTGCAGGTATACATTAAAATGTTAAGAACGTCACCAGTTACGTCACAAAACCATTATAAGGCTGCCTGTCTAATGACGCGGAGAGGGGCAACGGAGCGAAGAAACGAAGAAATATTAACCGATATGATTGCATGAAGTCTCCGCTCCGCTTCAGTGGAAAGGGATTTGCGAGCTAGTTTAAAAATTCATACATTTTCGAAAGCGGTGCGAGGTAGCGGCGCGTGGTAGCGGTGCGAGATGGTGGAGCGGGGCAGCTGAAGTTTGACAGCCCATTACTGTACTCAGCAATACTCGCTGGCTCCGCACCGCTTCCTCGCTCTGTCTCAATGGACAGACACAGTCCGTAACTCCGCTCCGCAATACTCGCTAGCTCCGCTCCGCAATACTCGCTAGCTCCGCTCCGCAATACTCGCTAGCTCCGCTCCGCAATACTCGCTAGCTCCGCTCAGCTGGCCCTCTCGGCTGGGAAACTGACGCCGACGACGCGGAAATTGACGCCAAAAGATTTGGCAAAAAATTGGTAGCACATTGGTAATGTGACCATTTCCGAGTTACATGTACTTTCTAAGATTATCTAGACACCACTGAGAAACGGTGAAGGAAAACATCGTGAGGAAACCTGGGCTTATAATTTCTAGCTGTAAATTTGAAATTGACAACTCGCATTGACCAAGCGTGGTGATTAATGCTCAAACTTTTTCCGTGTGGGCTTTAGTCATCAGTAGCAACTCATAGGCTGTTGATATAATTATGTGCGTGTGTGTGTGCGCGTATGTGTGCGCGTGTGTGTGTGTCCGTGTGTAATAATAATGAAATAAAAAAGTAGGTTCTACACCACTATACTCAAAATATTTACTCAAAATTAAGACAGAACTCATACTTTTACATAATTTCGACAAGACAAATTTATCTTAGTAACATTAATCTAATTTATTAAATATACCAAACATCTGGTAACTGATTTACCATTATTTATAAAATAAAAAATTATTATGGTTTTCGCTTTACTTTCGTAATTATTTAACGAGGAGTGTGACACAGTGAGCGCGGAATATGACCCTGTTTTTGCGTCAATTGGAATTCAAACTCAACACTTACGCAGCCGACGAACGAGTCTAACATGCCAACAGTGTCGTTCGCGCCGCCCTATACCACAGATGGACGCGGGCCTGCGGACGGCGAGCATGGGTGGCTCCCCGTCCGACCAGAAACAGACCCGAGCGTACGGCGCGTCGCGTTCCGCGCGCGCCTCAAAGAGCCATCAGACCACCACAGATGGGGCCCAATACGGCCGATGCCGATTCGGAGTCGCGGAGAACCTAACGGGTAACCGGGGCTCCGGCTCGACGTGCAGGAGAAGGAACGGGGTGGTTTTTAGTCAGTAAGAGTCTGACACTCCCTCCCGCCTCACCCAGGCGGGGGCAGTCATTCGATGATTTTCCCCCCTTAAAAAAAAAAAAAAAAAAAAAATACCACAGATGGAGGAAAGTGCGCGTGAATCACGGCAGAGGGCGCTCTGGGCCGGCACCGCAGACTCGAGTAACCACTAGCGGTCGCGGAATGCTAATATGGCTTGAAACAAGTCGAGTTCCTCGTCAAATAATTACGTGATTAATCCGAAAACATAATAATTCATTGGTCTACCATTGTCCACATTAATGAACTGTTGTAATTGCTTCATTTAAAGTTCTGAAACAAAACTTATGGACCAACTGATGATAAGCATACCCCGTAGTCCAACCGCCTGCATCACCAGTGGCATCACAAGCGCCTTGCCGATGGTAGACCGCGTAGGAAACACGTTTTATCACTGTTTCTTTGGTCAAATCGTTGCTTATTCAGCACAAGTCCATAATGACATCAAACAACCTTTAATTTAGCCTGTGAAAATAAAATTTAAAAGCATAAAAATTTCACAACATCTTAAATTTTTTGTCACTAAAACAGTGTTGACCTTTGCGTTATTTTGATTCTACCGGTATACCTCTCATCGGAGTAATTCTTATAAACCAATTCTGGAGTTCGTGGCCTTTCTTGTTGAGCTTTCTTTAAACTTGCCAGCAGACTTGCTTTGTATTTTTCATAGAATAATTTGTCTTGTTTTGTATTTTTAGATATGGCTGCTAGTGTAGTGTTGACCCATGCTTCGTAGTATGGTTTCGTCTGTTCATCTATAGATGCTGGTGCCCATCTTGCAACCTCAGTTGGGGGTGAAACGATCATCTTCGAGCTGTCTGGTGACAAAGCACACTTCTGCGGTTTCTTCTCTTTTCTTCTTTCAACTTTCTTTCTAACTGGCGATGATCTATCTTTAATACTCGTCTGACTCGGGCTTCTTTTCAATTTTAACTTCAAAGAACTAGTATCCGTACATTTTGTTATTTTCAATTTCTTCATGGCATCGGTCGGTATGCTGATTTCTAACGGTGTAGGGTTTTTTACCTGGTCAACGAATGTGACTGCCTTAAATATCCTGACTTGGCCAGTTTTGGACATTATAGTTTTGATCATTGGTTTCCGATTGTGTTTCTTGGAGCTTTGAGCGTTTTTTGAACTGGTTTTCTCCAGTTTTATTATACCCCGTTCTGGTTTTTTCTCTGGAATCGGTTCATTTTTGGTTGAAACGTTATCTTCTGTAGATTGGATCAGTTTGTCTTTCGTCTGCGTTGCTTCTTCTGTTATTGTGTTCGTGTATCGATCTGGAAAATACATTATATTGTAAGTGGAAATCAGCGCCTCGTTGGCCGAGTGGTCGCAAGTGCAACTGCCGGGCAAGGGGTCTTGGGTTAGATTCCCGGGTCGGGTAAAGTATTTCTGGGTTTTAAAAAATTCTCATTAGTAGCACGGAGTCTGGAAATGTGCCCGGTATATGGCAATAGGCTAACCCCCTATTACATGGGACTCGTAACATTAATAGTAAAAAGTGGGTGTTACATTGTACAGTGGCATAATGTGCACCTCTGCCTACCCCTTCCGGGATAAAAGGCGTGATGTTATTTTATGTTATATGAAAATCAGTAACTTTATGTTTTAGTCATCTTTTATTCTGTAATGGTAAACAAGAAGTTAATGAGTCATATTTCAATTTCTGGTGGTCAAAATTTTATTGGCACTCTGATAAAGAAGTTACTATTAGAATTTATTTCATCTTCTGACTTTTTCTAAATTTTATTGTGTACTTTGTACTTTCTATGAATATTCAGACAACACTGACAAACGGTGAAGGAAAACATCGTCAGGAAACATGGGCTTGTAATTTCTAATTATTAGTTTGAAATTGCCAACCCGCATTGAGCAAGCGTGGTGATTAATGCTGAAACGTCCGTGCGAGAAAAGCGAGAAAAGGTCTAGGAGAAAAGTCAGTAGTGGGCACTTATAGGCTGTTGATGTGATGATAATGCCTCATTGACTGACTTGCGACAAGTGCTACTAGCGGGCAAGAGTCTCGAGTTCGATTCCCATGTCAGACAAAGTATTACTGGCTTTTCTAAAACAAATTTGAGTAATGGCGCGGTGTGTGAAATGGTGCCCGGTATACGGCAATAGTCTCATCCCCTTACTACATGAGACTTATTACATAAATAGTGAAAAGTTTGTGTTACATTGTACAGTGGCATTAAGTACTGTAATGTGCACCTATGTCTACCATTCGGGGATGAAAGGGTATTATATTAAGATATGAGGATGTGATTTAAAGGGCTAAACAATGATACTATTTAATAAATGATATGTGACAAATAAATACCAGATTTAGCGCTACTAATAGTGTTTATAATTGGCTTAGGTTCTTCTTTTTTAGTAACCGATTGTGGTCTATCCGTTTTCTGCGTAGAGCTCTTGAGTTTCAGCGTATATTTTTCTCGTATACGCTTTCTCAACTCCAAGGTATTCGCTGAACTCTGCCCATCAATACTTTTTTTATTGCTTAGCTCTTTCTCAGTGGCATCCGTTATACTTTTTAGTTTCCTCATAACTATATTCATTCTCATTTTTTCAGGTATTTGATTAAATTTTGCCAATAGATCTGAATCCCCTCTTTCTGGGTGTACCATCTTTAGGTCTGCATGTTTATTTTCATCGCTTCTCTTCGTAGCCTTCTCTGGTGATTTGCGCAAATCACCACGGTCTTTGATCTTGTCGATTTTTTTCTCTAACATCTCGTTTCGCCGCTTTTTTTCCATAACTTCGATAAAATTTTTGCTTGTGACACTGAGAATTTATGAGTGTTTAGATTTTGTATTATGTTTCAGGTGTACTGTCAGTTTGTATGCCAACTGGTTTTGTATTCTTTTTTTATTTTATGTTTTTGTTGTTGTTGGTTTGTTGTAAGGAGGTTGTATGCCAGTGGAGAGAGGAGTGTTGTTTGTCAAAAAAAACAACTTAACATTACCATTTACTTTCTCAACTTCAAATAACAGTAAAGATACATCAAACAATGACACAATGTCAATCCGCAATGTGAATCGACGACCTGATTGAGGTCGCAAGGAGCCGCTGGATGCAGGTCGCAGGGAGGGTAATTGGGCCTCCGTTAACCTCGCTCACACGACGAAACACAACGCAAGCGTTGCTTCACATCGGTTTTCTGCTCGGCCGTGGTATCACTCCGGTCGAGCCGGCCCATTCGTGCCGAAGCATGGCTCTCCCACACTTGACCATCTTGGCTTACTAGAGTTATGGTTACCAAAATATCCTCCTTAGAGTTGAGATCCCAAACCAACGAGATTAAAATGAGATAGACAAAGAGCGTTTACTTTTTTTTTTAACAACGTCACGACTTATTTACAAAACATACGTAAAATAAATTAGAAAAATTAGAAAAAAAAATTCTAAAATAAAAACGAAACCATTTCATGATATTATGAAATTGTAACAAAACAAGAAGAATTGTGATTATAAAAATTTGACAAAATGAATAAGCCAAAATCGATAGTCGTGAAATCGAAATCGTCGAACAGTGCGATAACAACCAAGTCAGAATCAAGGAAACGCAAGAAAAGTCGGAGTCACGCTGAAATCCAGCCTTTAATATTGAAGAAACGAGGGGTATACGTGGAGAAGAAGTCTACTAAAATGTCTATTAACGATAGAGATTTGAGTCCTGTGGGTAAGTTTATAATCATAACTCTCATGAGGCACTTACTTCACATCACATCAACAGCTTAGAGAGGTAAGTAGTCACTGCTAACCAAAGGCCTCGTCTCACACAGAGAAGGCTTGAGCATTCTTCCAGGTGTTTTCAAACTTATAATTAGGAATTATAAGCCCTGGGTTTCTTATATAATTAGGAAAAAGTCACATTAGTAATTGCTGTTGGTAGGATTCGAACCCTGATGGATGACCTCATGCGTGAGAAGCGGGCGATAATAATTAACTTAGAGGTAGTATGTCTCGTGAGATATACTTATTTAATTATGTTTTTGGTCTTATTCACATAACTGTTTGGCGAGGAACTCGACTAGTTTCAAGCCATACTTTTTTTTACATAACATAACATAACATCACGCCTTTTATCCGCAAGGGGTAGGCAGAGGTGCACATTATGCCACTGTACAATTTTTTTTTAAGGGGGGGAAATCATCCAATGACTGCTCCCGCCTAGGTGAGGCGGGAGGGAGTGTCAGACTCTTACTGACCACCCCGTTCCTTCTCCTGCACGTCGAGCCGGAGCCCCGGTTACCCGTTAGGTTCTCCGCGACTTCAAGCCATACTAGAGGCTCATTCATGAGTAGAATTTCGCGACACACGACGCAGCGACTGTCTATAAACTAGTCGAGTTCCTAGCCAAACAGTTACGTGAATAAGTCAAAAATAATTAATCCCGTCCAGTTCAGTTTAAAACCTTGAACAAAATATTTATTAGAGCATACTTGTTATTCACTAAAGATGTAAAGGAATAGTACACCTACAAATATGATACACCTAACATACACTTGTCCCCAATTATCTTATGGGTCCCACATAATAAGGCGTGGGTCTATTGCTCTAGACTTACCGAGAATAATCTCAGGCTCGAACCAACTATGAGAATTTTCGAAAAATCTAAGACTGCCTCAATCAGACCGAGTGACTGCAAACGCTTCCACTGAACAAAGCTCAGTGTCATCAGTAGCCGGTTGCCAAACCACTCAGACATTTTTGCAAACTTTACCTTTTATTTCATTGTTGCCATTAAATACCGTCACCCTAAATACTTTAATCATAAACTTTGAAATAGAGAGAATCATTACAATATAATCATAAAGAGTTATTGTAACGAAAAACCCAATATCTACCTAATTGGTTTGTTCGGCTCAGAAATATCCACACCTACTTAGAATCATTGGATCAAAAATCACCTAAATGTACCACTTAATTGGACTGCCTCGTTGGCCTAGTGGTCGCGAGTGCGACTGCCGGGCAAGTGGTCTCGGGTTCGATTCCCGGGTCGGGCAAAGTATTACTGGGTTTTTAAAAAATTCTCAGTAGTAGCACGGAGTCTGGAAATGTGCCCGGTATATGGCAATAGACTCACCCTTTATTACATGGGACTCATAACATAAATAGTGAAAAGTGGGTGTTACTTCTGTTTGCACGTCTGCCTACTCCTTCGGGGATAAAAGGGGTGATGTTATATTATGTTATGTACCACTTAATTCTTATTCCAAGGACAATCACTACCTACCCCGAGACCCCCATCGAGTCCACGCCCAATACCAAGACCAGGTAGAAAAAGATTCCTGGCGTCAGTCCTCAAAATTCTCTCCCAATCGACAACTGGAACGCAATATCCAGACCATGACAACTCAGAAAGATTAAGGAAACAAGACAAAATAAAATCAAGACTAAAAAAGAATAAAGATGCTGAAATAATACGAGAAGATATTAGCACATCAACTACTTCCAAAAGAAAACCTAGATATCGTTCCAAAATACTGAATGAAGATCATCACGGGTCAGATTTTGAACAACTCATAGTCCTACAATCTACGAAAGAAATCACACACACACCCTCCAATACTTCTGAGAGAAGTGATCGATTTAGGGACGCTGGCAGCTTGTACAAGGAACCAGAAACAATCAAATGGGCTGATATAATACTACCCACTCCTAAAAAGAACTTAGACATACCAATGCAAGAAAATAATAAAGACAGAGAATTTAAAGAGATGACAATAAAACCTAGAGATATAAAAGTCAAACCAATTGACAAAGATCCTTCTACTCTAATAGCAGCAGTACCTAAAAAAGATGACAAGAAGTTCTATAATTTCTTCTACGATCTTCTTGAAACTACTTTTAGTGTGTACAATGTTAAAACTGAATTCAATAACGTGCCCACCCCATCTGCGTTTTCATCAAAAGTACATTTCGAAATTGATGAATCGGTTGCTAAGAAATTGGCGATACAGAAAACGAAAGATTCACTTAGTGAAGATAAAGAATCGCTTCCTAGGTTCTACTGCATCAAACCAGACATAAAAGACAATTGGGATGACAAACAGTTACTAGAACATTTTCTGCCAAAACCTTTTAAACGTTCAAGGACATTATCTCCAACTAAATCAGTAAAAAAACGTCAGAAGATAAAACAAGAGCCAATAGAATACAAAAGGAAACCAATACCCACAACAACTAGTGTACCAGTACCAAACAAGAAAACGCTGAAAAAAGAAAGAAAAAAAATATTTATAAACATTTTAAAAGACCAGCTAAAAATGGAAGATGATGCGTTCGAGGAACCACGTAATTTCTACCAAGCTTTGAAAATAATAGCACGCAATAAGCGCAGATGTAAAAAATCTATACATTTCGCTGAGTCTAAGAAACCAAGCGAAGGAGACGTTCACGTATGCCAGTTTAAAAGAAGAAGATTAATATCAGCTAGCACTAAATCTAGCAAAAAGTCTTATAACCCAGAAAGCGGTTTTATGAGACCAATGAATTCATTCTCCCGCAATTCAGATTACAGAAATAATTTTAAAAAACGAAATAGGACTTGTACTACTGACACATCAATGGTAATTCCTTCAGAGCATTCTTTAGAAGTTTTCGGCTTTGACTATGAACCGATCTGTAAAGCCCCAGTAATCAAAGAATTCCCGTCTTTTCCTCCTTCAACGGCAACGAGTGTTCAAGATTATGAATTCAATCAATCTTTGCTGATGAAGTTTACTAATAGTACGACGAGTTCTATTTTAGAGAGTTCTCATCTTAGGACACAACATGGACTTAGGTCCCTTAGTGAACTATTAAACGGATAGCATTTATAAAAAAGTAAATAAATACCTAACTTAAAAAATCTTTTTGTGTTTTTCATTTTTTAATTTCCAGGTCTACCTTCGAAACTTATGGCATAAACAGTAATCGGAAAACATGATGAAAAAGATGACACGATGAAACTTCACTGTACGGTTGATGCTTTGGCTGGGCGACTGGCTGCCGCGCAACGTGTCGCGGGTTCGATTCCCGCACAGAACAACTCTTTGTGTTAGAGTACGGAACATAAAGCCAAACTAAATACCATTTAGTCGTCGCGGAGAACCTAACCTCACCCAGGCGCGAGCAGTCATTCGATGATTTTCCCCCTTAAAAAAATACCATTTAGTTTATGAAATATCAACGCCATACGGATGCAATGGGAACTAGTGTTGCAACTCAAGAGTACGAATGTCGATCGATCGGAATTGGGTTCAAGAGTAAGACAAAAATCTCTTTCTATATTTGCGCTATATGGTAACCAAAAATGCGGTAGCCCCATTATAGACTACGTGATACATTTTTAAATTTATTTAATTTTGTTTTCTGATAAATTTTCGAAAAACCAATAGTTTTAGCAAGACTGCCCGAACCGAGAATCGCAATAGAGCCTCATAGCTACACAGTAGCACTTATGACTTTACGGAGCCGCGGAAGGCCTAACGGGTTGCCGGGGCTCCGGCTCAAAGAGCAGGAATAGGAACGGGGTGATTTTTAGTCAGTAAGAGTCTGACACTCCCTCTCGCCACCCCAAGGCGGGAGAAGTCATTGGATGATTTTCCCCCCTTAAAATACAAGGTGCACTTATGACTTACAAGTAGGCGTTGGTAAATTATCTACAAATGAAACAACAATAGATGAATATTGCAAATTTTTATTCATGTCTTCAGTGTTTAGTGCTAGCTACAGCTTTTGTGAGCCCCGTGAATATTTTTTTTAGCTGAGTCATTTTAAAGCCCATAATAAAATATAAAACTAAACACCCATTTTCCAGTACTCATGTTCACAAATTGTTTTACGATCGGGCATCTAACCCTGATACACCCTGAACGTGACTACTTGAACATGTCCTATAAAAAGGCTATACATTATTAAAAAAATATAACTTAAAATTTACCTCTACTAAAGCCAATTTCTAATACAATGATTTATAGAGTACAAAAATAATCGATTACTGTAATTTAAACCTTAATACTACAGCGATAAATGTCCTTTTCATTGTCCTAGTTAATTACAAACTTGGTGATATTTGGTCAAACAATTTTGAATTCTATTACGTTGAATTAAGGCAAGTTTTGCTTTAGAGCACGTTTTGCATTTAATGCTACTCCTATGACAATGAAATAAGACACAAAATTGCTTACAAATCAGCGTCTAGCAACATTTTGCTATTTATTTATTTTCATCTGAAACTTGGCTCAAAATTATTTCCGGGAAAAAATTGGCATGATAAAGAGACTCGCCAATAATATTATAATTAAATAGCTATGAATTTGTGTATTATCTGTACAATGTACTAAATTATATTACTACTATGTTTTCGGCTTACTCACGTAATTATTTGACGAGGAACTCGACTAGTTTCAAGCCATACTAGAGGCTCATATTCATGAGCAGCATTTCGCTACTGGCTACTCGAGTCTGCGGACCCAGCGCGCCCTCTGCCGTTATTCAGCCGTGATTCGAGAGAAAGCCGAAAACATAACATAACATACCATAACATCACGCCTTTTATCCCCGAAGGGGTAGGCAGAGGTGCACACAGAAGTGACACCCACTTTTCACTACCTATTTATGTTATGAGTCCCATGTAATAGGGGGTGAGCCTATTGCCATATAACGGGTACATTTCCAGGCTCCGTGCTACTACTGAGATTTTTTTTAAAAACCCAGTAATACTTTGCCCGGATCGGGAATCGAATCGCCTTGCCCGGCAGCTGCACTTGCGACCACTCGGCCAACGAGGCAGTCGAAAGCCGAAAACATATTAATATATTTAGTATGTCTCACTAAAGTTATAATGAGGTACAAATGTACTAAATTAATTGAAAAACGCAGCATTATCGTGTGAATCACTCGGGAAAAACACTACTAGTTTCGAACCACACCGGGAATCTAATCCATTAGTAAGGTGCATTAATTAATATTCAATAATAAATCAAAATAATTTTCCAAATAAACATAGTTACTTTTATTATATAAAAGTAGTAATTCGCATTCCGGGTTCGATTCCCGACCTAACTAATTTACTTAATAAGCTATACATCACAATAACTTGGTGGTTACAAAACTTCTATTATTTAAATATCACAATTATTATTAACATCACGCCTTAACTTCGAGGGAACAGGTAGAAGTGTCCTTTTAAAAGGACTCACGCCTGTTTTCACCAATCTCTCCTGGATTTAAAGAAACCCATAGGCTAAGATAAATAACACTTAACGTCATTTTAGTATTCACCACCCATGAAAGTGTTAGATGTCACTTATAAATGACACCTAACAGTACAAGGTACAAGGGTTAGTTTAGAAGCAACATCAAGTGATGTTTAGTTAAGTGACAGTTTAGGCGTGATTGGTGAACACAGCCATCAGTTTCTTGCCCCTCATCCCCCCATTTAGGAACTTAGGAACAAAAGATTAACAAACATTATTTTGTTATACAAAACAATATAAGATTCTGAACAAATGTAGGTACAGCTTTAAGAACTAAAGTAAAACTAAGGCTCACTTAAATAGTCACAAAATTCATAAACTAAATACATAAACTTAAATAAAAATCCCATTAGGTATCATGTCAGCCACAAATAGAGATGGGCGATTTTTCGGCAATTTTTTTTATGGTTAAAGTCGGTAAACGAGCAGTCGGATCACCTGATGGTAAGCGTCCATAGACACCTGAAACACCAGAGGCGTTACAAGTGCGTTACCGGCCTTTTGGGGTTTAGGAGTTTAAGGATTGTTGGGGATTCAGGTATTGGGGAGATTAGGGCGGGGCCGGTGAGGAATTTGGCCTCCAATAACCTCACTCACACGACAAAACACAACGCAAGCGTCGCGTCGCTTCACGTCGGTTTTCTGTGAGGCCGTGGTATTACTCTGGTCGAGCCGGCCCACTCGTGCCGAAGCATGGCTTAAAGTTGTTAACTAGTTGGTTGCGACATACTTATATGAACTATATAAACTTTTGCGACTAAAAATATTTGTACTTTTTTCACAGCAGACTTAATAACAACAAATTAAAAACTAACAATTATGATCACTATTCACAAAGGCATAAGAGTAGCATTCGCTTTAAGACAAAGACAATAGAGTTCAAAATTGAATGAACACTTCTTATACTACTTTTCACATGAAGCAAGCATTGGCTGTCAAAAGGTTAATAAGATATTGATGGCATTATCATCACGCATTTTACTCCCCAATGAGGTTGAACCACATCAACATCATGATCTTACTGCCCTTAGAGTCTGGCAAACGAAAGTGGAGATTGAAAAAGCCCGGCAAATTTAAAAAATATCAGTATAGCAACCCAAAAATTAGTATGTCATACCTGGAGTAACCGGACGTGAAGACGGTAACAAACAAACAAATTATTATAAAGTATCAAATTAGGTTACTCCAGGTATGACATACTAATTTTTGGGTTGCTATACTGATATTTTTTAAATTTGCCGGGCTTTGTCTCTACTTTCGTTTGCCAGACTCTATCTCAAGTTATAGATTGACAAAACAGAGTTTGACGCGGTGACAGCTGAAACTAACTGACTTGGACTAAATCATCCACTTCGGACCTTATCCCACGAATAAACAATCACCCGAACATAGTTCCTCCTCTTTTTAAACTCGATAAAAATAACAAATATCAAAATCGATTGAGTCCTAGTGTACCAGGTTGCCACAGGTACGATACTAGCGACCTCAATAGGGTAGTAGACAGTGTATGAAAAATGTAATTAGTTCTTCAGTTAAATAATGATAAAATATTAGACATTTTGTCATATAAGAAAACAATACAAGTTTAGGAGTGGGAGGCGGTTACCTTACGCTACCCTATAAAATGTAGTAAATCGAGACATCACATGATATTTCAAATCAATTTATTCTGCCGTCACCGCCCGACACTGGCAGTATAGTCGACAACATCGTATTGGAGACTCAGTTGCCAAAGAAGAAAAAAAACTATAATTTTGTAAGAACAGAAAAAAATACGTGTCTAATGTTTGAAAATAAACTACCAGAAGGACATTAAAAAAAATTTAGTCTACTATCCTATTATTTCACTCTTTTTTGTCATGCTGAACTTGTGGTCGCCACGATATATCTTCTTCCTTTCTCTCTTAAAAGACGTCATCATATCTCCTTTCTCTATATCATTCTTCACATAATTTATTTTGATAGGCAGCTAAGCACCTATTATATTTCGTCGTCATCATCATTATCCTTACTAATAAATGGGAAAGTGAGTTTGTTCGTTTGTTTGTTCCGCTTTCACGCCGTAACTACTAAACCGATTGCTTTGAAATTTTGCAGGCGTAAAGTAAGAAGTCCGGATTAAATAATAGGGTACTTTTTATCCCGGAAAATTTTGATATTCCCGAGGGAAAACAAAAGAATTGGTATAGATGGCGCTGTGTGTATATATGTCACATAGGCTACTTTTATCCTATTGTGACGCGAGCGAAGCCGCGGTTAAAAGCTAGTCATCTATAAGAAAGACGTGTTCGTTACACTATTCCTAACTCAATAACGGCTAAATCTATATCGCTAACAATTGGTGAGGAGGTAGCTTGGAATCAGGAGACGGACCGAGGACACTTTTTATCCAAGCATTTCCCCAAAACCCCTGATTCCGCGGACAAAGTCGGGAGTAGAAGCTAATTAATAACTAATAACACCTGCAGTCACACACATACGGCGCTACTAGCGTTTTTTGTTTTTCATTTCGTGATAAAAAAATTCTCGATACAAGTATTTTATTAATTGGCAACGTATGTCGTATAAATGACAATTCAGTTACGTTTCAAATGAAAGCATTTTGTTGTAAAAGGAATAGTTTTTTAAAGTTAGATAAAGAGGTTTTTTTTTATATTTGATGGACCGACGTTTGACCACTATCTCGCCTGGTGGTTGAATAATGATGCGGTCTACAATGGAGCACGTCGACCCATTAAGCAACCTAATCACTCGGGCCTTGAAGACACCCAGGTATACCGATACACTTCACGAAATACAGACTCTGGCAAAGAATTCCACTCCCTAGCAGTACGCACAAGGAAGTTTGATGCGAAGTACTTCGTGCGTGTGGATTTCGATAAAAAGAGACATTGTTGAACACATTTATTTAAAAAATAGTAACGAATGGAGTTTCTATCTCGTTCTTCTCCGTTCGAATCTACATTTTGGGATGAGCACCTAGCTTCACCTAGCTTCACGGACGAACTGACTGACAGGCTATTATTTATTTTGTATTTGTTGACGTTTCAAAAGTACCAAATTATGGTTTAATTGAAATAAATGCTTTGACTTAGACTTTACTTTAAAAAAAAAACGCTAGTGGTTCGATTTCTTTGCTTCCAAGCGCAGTTGGTAATATTAAAAGTGGTGTTGCTGTAATACTATCTGCTTAGTTGAAAGAGTGACAAGCGCCTTATTATCTGGGCCTTTAGCCAAACGCCACTTTAGCGCTTCTCTACAGAGAGTAGAAAACTAAATGTGTCCAAGCTTACGTTAATCTATAGGTACTAATATTACCTCTATAAAAAGGAAAGATTTGTACCTATTTTTGTATGTTTGTAATGAATAGGCTCAAAAAGTACTGGGCCGATTTAAAAAATTCTTTCTCCAATAGAATGCTACATTCTTCCAAATTGACATAGGCTACGTTTCATTTTGCAAAATATTAGGGATCCTTGGTAAAATTAGAACAATGTAACCGAAGGTGTAGAAAAATGAGTCTTAAAATGTCTTTCGTCGAATGCGCTGCCGAAACTATTAGCGATAGAACAAAATAATATACAATAATATTGAAGAACATCATAATGTCTACAAAAAACTCCCCGGTAGCATATGTCCAACTATTGTAGTTATGTCACTACAACAATCTAAATTTCCAAAAATAAATAATTGTCTACCCCGTGCGAAGCCGGGACGGGCTGCTAGTTCCATATAATTTTGTTTTCTATTTTACATGTAGACAAGCGCTAAATGGCATTTGGCTACAGCTGCTGATTCGATTTTCAAGTCAGATAAACTCTCAGTAATTAACACGAAACCCGATACCTATTTCTTATTATCATAGTCACGATTTCGATATCCGAGTCAAAAAAAATCTTTGTAATAACACGTACCCATTTCATTGGCTAATCAACTCTACAGGCTACCCCTGCGAAGAATAAAAAGCGTGTTGATTTATGAATGTTTGTATATTTGATAGTAATTGGTAATCAAAAGAGAATCATATGTAATACTTGCTAGCGTATACTTTAGTTCAGGAATATTTATTAGATTTTTTTATTTCACAACCCTGCAACTCTTTATGCTGAATGACAATAGGGTAGATGACTAATTTTTATTTTAATGTCCGTCAGGTAGATTATTTAAAAAACATTAGACACGTATTTTTTATTTCCTTACGGAAACGAATAGTTTCGAAGATATATTGATTTGAAATATCGCATGTTGTCGCTTTTGAGTACAATTTATACTCTAGAATGACGTAGCTACCTCCCAATCCTATCCTATTCGTTTTATCTATATATTGTTTTCTTATACGACAAAACAAAAAAATACGTGTCTAATATTTTTTCATTACCTAACTGACGGACTAATTAGATTATTAATTTTCATACATATGTCTGTTTGTCTGTTTGTACTGGGTAATCTCTGTAAGGGCTGGACCGATTTTGACGGGACTTGATTACAGACAGGTAGCTGATGAACTAAGGAGTAACATGGCTACTTTCCTTTTGGAAAATTGAAACAAAAAGAGTTATTAACTAAAAACTGCGGGTTACTCACGTGAAGATACTGAGAACACTGGAGTGAAGTGGAGTGTGACACAGTAAGCGTTATATGCAACACTGACTTTGTGCCGAACCCGGAATCGAAAATAGAACCCACTACCCGCTGGTTAACGTACCGTGCGCTTTAACAAAGTCCAACGCGCCGCCGGAGTTAGAAGCAAACGCTCGTAGTGTCCGGCAGAGGGCGCGTTAGGCTCGCAGCGCAAGTAGCAACATCGATGCGAGCGCCGACGCCAGCCAGTGAGATGCGCGACGTCGCCGCGCCCATGAGGAAGAACCCCTCTGTGGTTCGAAACTAGTAGAGCTTTTCTCAGTATACTCACGTAAGTAACCCGCAGTTTTAATTAATTTAGTATGTCTCACGATAGTTATTATAAAAAAAGAGTTATGTCTCCAAATTCATGTTCAATATTGACGAAGTCGCGAGCAATAAGTAGTTATAACAATATAACAGTAGCTACTGAATCAGTATTTTTTACCTGAATACTAAATAACTGGGTTCATTATAGTATACCTACTAGCTTTTACCCGCGGCTTCGTGTTATACTTTTGTTTTCCCTCGGGAATATCAATTTTTCCGGGATACAAAGTACCCTATTATTTAATCCGGACTTCTAACTTTACTTTTGCAAAAATTCAAAACAATCGGTTTACTAGTTACGGTGTGATAGCGGAACAAACAAACAAACTCACTTTCCCATTTATAATATCAATCAATATATATATATATATATACATAGTATAAATCAAAATCGCTTTTGCTGTATGTCCGTATGTATGCTTAGATCTTTAAAACTACGCAACGGATTTTGATGCGGTTTTTTTTAATAGATAGAGTGATTCTTAAGGAAGGTTTGTATGTATAATACATGCATATTGCACCCGTGCGAAGCCGGGGCGGGTCGCTAGTTATATATATAGTAAGGACTGATATGCAAGAGTTGAGTTTGAACCTTAATGCAGGTTACAATTCGGCTTATAAAGCTTACAAGGCAATGTATAAAAATTTGAATTAATAAATAAGCAATTAATGACACCACATTTTTCTATTTAACTTTGACAATGATAGTAATTTTTTACTTGAATAAGTACACTTGGGAGCCAAGAGAGGGAGCCACAAGCAGTACTTATCAAGTACTTTACCCATATATTCCCAAGTGGTCTCCAGTAACCGCTCTCCACCAATTGCTTTATAAACCTTATTTCCAATGTTTAGAGACTACTTTTTTATGAACAAATTTAGGTGATGATTTTCAACAATTTTCAACAGGTTAAATATCTTGCCATCTCTGTCATTCTATAAAGAATTTCTAGAGACAGAACTATATTTAGGGTGTATTAAACTGTCAAACACCAAGCGGTCACCAGTGACCGCAACCTATTGTTCTATAATTGTGTCTATAATGATGGTACTCGACGAGTTGAAATTGAATAGCCTTTCAGTATTCGAGGGTTAGTTGTATAAAAGGCAATTCATTTACCTTTAAAACATGATAGCATTTTTTTTAACAAGAAATTATTATTAAGTTATAGAGCAGGGCTGTCCAAACTATATACCCTTGCGGGCTAATAAAATTTCATACAAAAGCTTGACGGCCAGAAAAATTTGTTGTCGTTGTATTCTTTACTCACAGATAATCCTTTATTTGGACAGCCCTGTTATAGAGGATTTGATGAAATTAAAAAAATGCAAGTGGCTTGTTTCTTTGCTTCCATATGATAACAGATCATACTTGGCTATTATGTGTGTGGTACCACTCATTACTTAAATATTAAATAAATAATGAAAAAAACCTTACAAAACCTTCTATAATTTGATTTGCGGTATGCGGTAAGGCACGAGAGCTAATTCAGGTCCACTATTGAATGTATGTGTGAATTTCAACGTAGCAATCTTCTTCGGCATCGCAACAATCACCAAGTGTCCGTCTTCAATTTCCGACACATCTATTTGTAATATCTGACACGTTGAAAGTACGGGACAGTCAGATCGTTCCATAAAATTGTACTGTTTAACTGGAGTTGTATGAAAAATATCTAATTCACCATCTGCATAAGGAGCGTAGTAAATCCTTAGCACTCCCCAATTTGATCCAACGAAGTACACATCTCCGTAAGGTCTTATTATAATGATATCTCGTAACAAACCGTCATCAGGTATAGAATGGTTCAAGACATACATCCATTGAAAGTATATCCTCCAATCGAGTTGTTCTAAAAAGTTGTACTCCTTCAATTGGTGCAGTAAATTGGAGTCCGGTCCCAGTGCGCACACAAAAACCATCTCATTATTAACTATTGTGTATATCTTCCGATGGAAAGTTAATATATTGAGTTGTTTATTCATGAAACCGAGTGACATGATACCGTCTTCGGAACGAGTGATGTAGTGCGCTTTCAACTGGCGTTTGTAATAGTTACACATGTATATCTCATCCGATAAGGTAACGAAGTACAATGTATCATCCGTTAGATAGAAAAGTTTACCGTTACTGAATGTAGTGTTACTATCATCCGAGGTTATGTCAAATATTGCTTTCTTTATAAGATATAGTTCTAGATGGTAGCTCTGAATTACAATGGCTACGTCGTTCTCTATGTACCGAGAATAATCGCCAGTTATAGGTTCCCGCTTACTTTCCTTTAGCGTTTCCACGTCATAATAAACTACTGCGCCCTTTTTATGGACTCCTAGTACATTTTCGTCGAGAATCACGAAGTTTCTGATTTCTTCATTCATACGAGATGCAGCAGCGAACTCGTCTCTGTCTTCGTTTGCATCCGATAACCGATTCCAGAGCGACAAAGAACGGTAAAGGTGGAAATAATTTAAACCCGCTTTCTGTTTACTTCGCGCTTTAATAGTAAACCTCGTTCCAAACTCTCTTATACAGAAAGTACGCCACAAATCATCGAGTTCAGTTATCTCGTTGATTATTGTAAGCCATCTGGTACACACACCTCGGATTTTCCACAAGTCTTTTGCAGGTAAGTAGTAAAAAATATTCAGTAAAAGTTCCGTCGGTAACAAGCACATGTAACTCAAATTATAGCTGGTCTCTGACATTTTGACTGTGTATTTTAACTTTTGTAAAGGTTTAATGGTATTTTTAAACGGTTTTTGTGTTATTTCATGATGTTATTTTGGTTTTTTATCTAAACAAACTGTTCACAAACAAACATCCGATTTGACATTGAGCTGTCATGTCATGGTTCACCTCTTTCTGTCAACAAGTGTCAATAAAAGTATTAGGATTTATACATTTTTGAGCATAACTTTGTTTCGATCTCTGCGGATAGAAAAAGTAATAATTAGGTACTTGAATATTAATTATTTCATTATATCCTTAATCTGCATCCATTTTCTTTAATTAAATTCCCAAACGAGGTAGCTCTCGTAATCTTTTATAACCTTCTCGAGAATGAATGAAGTCTATTAGTAGCCTATTTATATTCTGTGGACTACACTATGAACTGTGAGTGTTTTTTTGTCATTGTCAAACTCGATTTCAAAAATAAAACGGTTAATCGTGATTTGCTAAATAGATTTTATTTATTTACGAATAATCACTTAAAATGTCTGCATTTAAACAGTTAAAAGATGTCAGCATCGCCTTCGAGCAGCAACTGCGCGACATATCTACTGAGTTATTCTCAGCGAAAATACAAGAACCGTTCGAAGATGGACTGACAAAAAAATTACAAGATTTAACTTTTTTAACTTCAAAATTGAGGCTATTAAAAGCAAAACCTTTATCTGGTAAGTCTTTAAAACTGTTATACAATAATAAATTTTACTATCTGTGGAGTTTAAATGCCTAAAATATCTAGTTTTTAGTTATAAAAATCCTTCTCAGTACAAGTACTGATGAAAAAGTTTGTAGTTTTATTAGTATTATGTATATTATGTATTATTAGATTAGCATAAACTTAGCATTTACAATCTGATCAAATTAATACAAAACAAAAATACTTTATTGCATCCTGCAATATTTGACTTAGGTGGTAACATTACCATTAAGTATAACATAGAATAATACAGATCACCTTGTGGACCTTGTGAAATATATAATTTTAATACATCATTATTGGTAGTTGGTTTCCTGATCTTTCCAATTGCTATTAAAACCAACACAATAACCCGCTGAATTCATATTTCATCAACTTTAACTCGTCGAGTACCGTCATTACAGACACAATTATAGAACAAGTCACCGGTGACCGCTTGGTGTTTGACAGTTTAAAAATCATCTTAGCATTTATGTTTGTCTGTGATTGTGTGTGTAGAGTTATGACTATGGAGTTTCTTGCTCGTTCTTCTCCAATCGAAACTACACTTTTGAACGACTGCCTAGCTTCACTGACAGACAGCCAACGGACAATTCAATAAATAAAGTTTTAAAAGTGCCTAATAAGGAATTAATTGACTTATTTAAAAATGACTGCCTCGTTGCCTGAGTGGTTGCAAGTGCGACTGCCGGGCAAGGGGTCTCGGGTTCGATTCCCGAGTCGGGCAAAGTATTATTGGGTTTTTTAAAAATCTCAGTAGTAGCACGGAGTCTGGAAATGTTTCCGGTATATAGCAATAGGCTCACCCCCTATTACATGGGACTTATAACATAAATAGTGAAAAGTGGGTGTTACATTGTCATTAAGTGTCGAAATGTGCACCTCTGCCTACCCCTTCGGGGATAAAAAGGCGTGATGTCATGTTATGTTAAGAATTAATTGAAATAAATGCTTTGACTTTGTATAAAAGTGTTACTGCTCTAGTTGTGATCGAATTTTAAAAACAAAATTCGGTCTGGCCAGTCACATCGGGGCACACAACAGGAGATCGGTATGGAGGACTATTGTACTAGCTTTTACCCGCGGCTTCGCTCGCGTCACAAAAGGATAAAACGTAGCCTATGTGACATATACCAATACATACAGCGCCATATATACCAATAATTTCGTTTTCCCTCGAGAATATCAAATTTTTCCAGGATAAAAGTACCCTATTATTTAATCCAGACTTCTAACTTTATATCTGCAAAAATTCAAAGTAATCGGTTTAGTAGTTACGGCGTGAAAGCGGAACAAACAAACAAACTCATTTTCCGATTTATAATATTAGTAAGGATGTGTTACTATGTAACCTATTTGCAGAAATAAATATTATCATTTCATCCCACTTTAGCTTCTTTCGTATTGCATTCCTATCCCCATATAAAAAACAGCCCAACTATGTTTTATGCCAAACCCTATTTTATTTTATTTACACTTCTGTAAACACAGTTACAATGACGGACTTAGGGGAAAGTTCCGTAATGCCAGACAGCACCAAACGCCCACTTGTATTATCTCGATAACTAATAACACGAGTGATTCAATTTTTACTAAAAATCTTAGGTATCTGCCACTGGGAGACTTCCCCCTAAAAATTGAATCGCTCGCGTTATTAGTTATTGAGATAATAAAAGTGTCCGCCATTAGGTGCCGTCCGGCATTAACCTTAATTACATTATTTGTCTTCTCTGTTTGCTTTTTGTTAATCTTAATTAAAATTAATTTATTATGTAAAGTCTATACTAGGCTCACAATGATACCATACACGAAGGCACTGATCTCTGTGAAACAGGTATTTCCCTAGTACAGAGGTCAGAGTTTTAATTTTGTACTACGACACTATGACTTGTATCAAATTAATGTATACTTGTGTACTTTTTTACGTAATAAAGATTATTATTTACGTAATAAAGATTATTATTAGGTATTATCATATGAGACACAATCGAAAACACATTGTGTCTCGCGTATGTCTACGCTCCCGGTATACCATGGGTTAAGGGAATTGCCCCTAATACTGAGTGGCATGCTCTCACCCCCCCTTCCCCTTATTTCTAATTTCATCCTGATCTCTTCAGCCGTTTTGATGTAAAGATGTGACAAATAGACAAAATTGAAACTTTATCATTTATAATATGAGTCAGATTTGACTGAAACAATCTTGATTATCAGAACAATATTTTAACTGCCTCGTTTGCCGAGTAGTCGCAAGCGACTGCCTCGTTGGCCGAGTGTTTGCAAATGCGACTGCCAGGCAAGGGGTCTTGGGTTCGATTCCCAGGTGGTGCAAAGTATTATTGGGTTATAAAAAATTTCTCAGTAGTAGCACGAAGTCTGGAATGAGCCCGGTATATGCCAATAGGCTCACCCCCTATTACATGGGACTCATAAAATAGATAGAGAAAAGTGTGGTATATTGTACTTACAGAGGCATAATGTGCATCTCTGCCTACCCCTTCGGGGATAAAAGGCGTGATGTTATGTTATGTTATTTTGACTGCCTCTTTGGCCAAGTGTTTGCAAATGCGACTGCCAGGCAAGGGTCTTGGGTTCGATTCCCAGGTGGGGCAAAGTATTATTGGGTTATAAAAAAAATCTCAGTAGTACCACGGAGTCTGGAATTATGCCTCATATATGGCAATAGGCGCACCCCCTATTACATGGGACTCATAACATTGTGAAAAGTGGGTGTTACATTGTATAGCGGCATTAAGTGCCCTAATGTGCACCTCTGCCTACACCATCGGGGGTAAAAGGCATGTTGATGTTGTATATTTTGAATTGAAACACTAAAATCTATGGTTGGCTGGTAGAGTATGCCATTCGGCATTAAGTCCAATATACATTTGTACAAAAAGTGTCGAATAAAAAAAAATAAATAATAATTTGTCCTCTCATTTTCCAGCACTACCAGAGATCACAGAGCGGCCTAAATCAGAAGAAACTATAAAAGATTACGGTGAACTGGCAAAATGGAAGGTTCTAGAGCAAACAATAGTGAAATCTTTGACACAAGCCCATGCTGTGAAGGCTCTCATCACTACACCTGACCGTAATTTAGAACCAGATCTTGTGGAACGAAAAGAGTATGTGATCTATAATTTTTCTTATATTCGTTTTGTATTAAATTTGGCTTTAAAATTAAGACTTTGACTGCCAATAAAGAACTGTTGAAGGTAAATCCTCTGCTAACGCCGGTATCCGGTGACCCCCCATGGCGTTTAACGTGTTAATTGAATTTTATAAAGTGAACATACTTTAAAATGTAAAATGTTATTATTAGTTAATAATTTTACTGCCTCGTTGGCCGAGTGGTCGCAAGTGCGGCTGCCGGGCAAGGTGTGGGTTCGATTCCCGGGTCGGGCAAAGTTTTACTGAGTTTTTAAAAAACATCTCAGTAGTAGCACGGACTCTGGATATGTGCCTAGTATATGTCGGTATGTTCACCCCCCTATTACATGGGACTCATAACATAAATAGTATTATGTGTGCACCTTTGCCTACCCCTTCGGGGATAAAAGGCGTGATGTTATGTTATGTTATGTTATTTAGTTACAAATCTAGATATATAAGTGAACATACCCCTAAAATATAAGTCGCGGAGAACCTAACGGGTTACCGGGGCTCCGGCTCGACGTGCAGGAGAAGATACGGGGTGGTTTTTAGTCAGTAAGAGTCTGACACTCCCTCCCGCCTCACCCAGGCGGGAGGAGTCATTCGATGATTTTCCCCCCTTAAAAAAAACAACCCCCTAAAATGTAAAAACATTATTAGTTCATATTTTTATACATTTATTGAAAACTCTCTTATCATTTGAAATACTGTTTAAAAAAAAACAAAACAAAATCTATTAAAAATATACCTACATGACTGCACGGTTGGCGCGGTAGCTGGGCAACTGGTTGCCTCTCAATATGTCGCAGCTTTGATGCCCGCACGTAACAACTCTTTGTGTGATCCACAAATTGTTGTTCCTCACTATACTTGTGTGTTTGTAAACGCACCTTCGACACAGGAAAAAATCCTAGAGTGAGACAATCGTCCGAGCCATCAGACCACCACAGGTGGAGCCCAATAGGGCCGATGCCGATTCGGAGTCGCGGAGGACCTAACGGGTAACCGGGGCTCCGGCTCGACGTGCAGGAGAAGGAACGGGATGGTTTTTAGTCAGTAAGAGTTTGACACTCCCTCCCGCCTCACCCAGGCGGGAGCAGTCATTAAAAAAATGACTGCTCCTTAAAAACACTGCTATCTTAAAAAAAAGAAATTTTTTTGTTCCATTTTTTTGTATTCTCTTTTTTTTTCTAAAAAAACTATGTACAAATACAAACACCGATCAAAGCTACCTAAAAACTAACTAACATCGCATTATTTTCAATTCCAGGCAAATAACAGCAGCTCTCATGGAGTTTCGTCACCAGGAGTCTAAGCTCCGTCACCTGAAGACCTTGGAAGCGGAGAAGGAGGCAGAGCTGGCCGCTACAAGGAGTCTATGGGATCAGGAACTGACAAACTTAAGAGACATGCGGGAATCTGGCAACTATTTCGAAGAGTATGATGTTACAAGTCCTATGTATAAGTGAGTATCTATTATTTCTTGTCTTGGTTGCAAACAGAGAGCTTCTATAAGGGCCGAAACACATAACCGCGTTACAACGCTAAAATCGGCGGTTTGCGTTGCAGTGTTGCGGCGTCGTGAAAATATTACCCTACTGGGGTAACCAGTTCGTCGTGATTTTTTGTTGTGGATAGACGTGTCTTTGCCATGGACCATCGTGAAAAACTTATTGCTTATTTGTTACTAGCTTTTACCCGCTGCTTCGCGTCACAAAAAGATAAAAAGTAGCCTATGTGCCATATACCAATACATACAGCGCCATCTATACCAATACTTTTGTTTTCCCTCGGGAATATCAAACTTTTTCCGGGATAAAAAGTACCCTATTATTTAATATGGACTTCTAACTTTATGTCTGCAAAAATTCAAAGCAATCTGTTTTGTAGTTACGGCGTGAAAGCGGAACAAACAAACAAACAAACAACTCACTTTCCGATTTATAGAGGTAATATTATATAGTAAGGATTTGTTATTAAGAAGACATTACTCTGCTATTCTGGAACGAATAGTGAGTCCCATATAATTCGTGGTGAGCCTATTACTTTATACCGGGCACAATTCCAAACTCCGTGCTACTATTGAGATTTAAAAAAATACCCATTAATACTTTGCTCGACCCAGGAATCGAATCGACCAACGAGGTAGTCTTTTAACGGAATTTAAACGTTTCGGAATTGGGTACTAGTCAAATTCAATACTTTTTTCGATCTGTCAAAAACGACAGTTTTCTATGAATTTTGTACGAGATTGTGTATTGTGACATCACGTTTTTTTTAGCGTCAAACAGTATACTTATTTCTTAAAAATTAGCTGGAAAGATACTTAAAGTTAAGTTGGTCATAAAATCAATTAATGAAAGTGTGATTATAATTTTAATATTTTATTGTATTGAACAGCCGAAATAATTTATTTTTGATGAAGGAAAGTACCCAATTTTAACCTGCTATAATAACATCAATTCTGAATTTTCCAGAAAACTCCGCACCGTAGTCGACAAATTGGAGCTGATGCGGTGGTTAGTCGGCAGGTTGGTGACGTCACGCGGCTCCCGAGACTGGCTCGCAACCCCGGACCGCACGGCTCATCTACTCCGACTTGCTACCAAACACAATAACGTTGATACGTTTCTTAAAGATTAAAAAATAGTATTTATAATTAATTATTATGTTTTGGTAACTGTTTGTCGAGGAATTCGACTAGTTTTTTTATGGGATGAGCCGGTAAACGAGCTGACGGATCACCTGATGGTAAGCAATGGAGAGCGCTATGCTCGGAGTATCTCTGAAGGATAGGATCCGTAACGAGGTGATCCGACAGAGAACTAAAGTTACCGATGTAGCCCAAAGGATTAGCAAGCTGAAATGGCAGTGGGCCGGTCACATTTGTCGAAGAACCGATGACCGCTGGGGTAGACGTGTTCTGGAGTGGAGACCGCGTCTAGGCAAACGTAGTGTAGGGCGCCCTCCAGCTAGGTGGAGTGACGATATACGTAAAGTGGCTGGTAGTGGTTGGATGCGAAGAGCTGAAGACCGAGCTCAGTGGCGTGCCATTGGAGAGGCTTATGTCCAGCAGTGGACGAATACGGGCTAATGATGATGATGATGCAAGCAATCGGCGTCACCCATAGACACGAAAACCAGAGGCGTTACAAGTGCGTTACCGGCCTTTTGGGGATTAGGAGTTTGAGGATCGTAGGGGATTATTATTGTTTACTTTTTGTTGTTTTTCTTTAATTATGTCATTTACAGATGTGGAAGCTATTATTCTTAAGAGTGTTAAATAAGTCAAGAAAGGATCGAGTCAGCCCTAACACAAGTATTGTATAATAACTTACTGGGACTGTAAGACACATATTGTTATACTTAAGATATTAAACAATTTTAAACTGTCAAACACCGCGAGGACACCGGTGACCGCAACATATTGTTCTATAATTGTGTCTATAATGACGGTACTCAACGAGTTAATTTGATTCAGAGATTGGGGAGGAGGGCGGGGGGTAATTGGGCCTCCGGTTACCTCACTCACAACGCAAGCCTTGTTTCACGTCGGTCTTCTGCTCGTTGGTGGTATCACTCCGGTCGAGCCGGCCCAGCAGTGCCAAAGCATGGCTCTCCGACTGTTAAAAAAGTTTCAAGCCATGCTAGAGGCTCATGTTTATGAGCCGCATTCCGCGACCGCGCAGCGACTGTCGCTGCTACTGTCTGCTCGAGTCTGCGGAGCGTGCCAGCACCCTCTGCCGGGGCTACCGCGCACAGACCTCCATCTGTGACGGCGCGTGACACCGCTGGCACGCTAGACTCGTCCGCCGGTGGCCGCGTAGTCGTCGAATTCAGATCCCGGATCGACACAACACCAGTGTTAGGTACATACCGCGTTCACTCCAACACTTACGTGATTAGGCCAAAAACATAAGTGTGGGAGAGCCATGCTTCGGCTCGAAAACCGACCGGCCTCACAGAAAACCGACGTGAAGCAACGCTTGCGTTGTGTTTCGTCGTGTTTGAGTGAGGTTACCGGGAGCCCAATTACCCTCCTCTTCCCCAATCTCCCCAATCCCTGAATCCCCAACGATCCTCAAACTCCTAATCCCCAAAAGGCCGGTAACGCACTTGTAACGCCTTGGTGTTTCAGGTGTCCATGGGTGACGCCGATTGCTTACCATCAGGTGATCCGTCTGCTCGTTTACCGGCTTATGGCATAAAAAACCACATATATAAACAGCACACTAGCGCCATCTAAGGGGTTTAGAACAAGTTTTTTACGTAGTAATCTAATCTGATTGTGTTAAAGGAATGTGAACTTTATATTCTTAGTATAAAAGTAGATTATTGAAAGCTTTGTTACGTGTTCTTTGTATTTTTGTTATTTTTAATGTAAATAAAGTAAGTTTATTGATATGAATTGTTTTTTTTAAGTAAATCATTTATGTTTTATCCCCCGAAGAAGAAGAATATTTTTAAAGACTGCCTCCCCAGGATTTTCTCCTATGTTGTGGGTCACAAGCATACAAGTTAACATACACATGACACCCAGACCCGGAACAATAAAGAAACCCAATTCCCCTCCCCCGCCTCCCCAATCCCCGAATCCCCAACAATCCTCAAATTCCCAATTCTCAAAGGCTGGTAACGCACTTGTAACGCCTCTGGTGTTCCAGGTTTCCATGGGCGACGCCGATTGCTTACCATCAGGTGATCCGTCTACTCGTTTATACTATAAAAGGCAGTCAGAACAAAATGACAAGGTGTCTAATTAAAAAACAAAAATAGGTAGGTACATAATTATTTATTAACAATAGGTAAAATTCGTTGTAAAACAAATACATAATAACAATTGGGTACTTGCCAACTATACTCGGAATTGTAATTCGATTCCAGATTTGACAATTTCAGTGTTGCAGCGTTATGACAAGTACTAAATAGTGACGTTGCGAAATTATTCGATATGGAAATGCAACATTTCTGGATCGATTCTTCTCGTTTATAATTTTACTATCGTAAACTAAGTATATCAGGAAATTAAATATTTCTGAACCGATAATTTAGTTTTGATGATTAATTAATGATCTGAGACTTTTCTTTTATAATTGTGTGTGAAAGAAATAAAAAAATATAATCATGAAAGAACATGACAAATAAAACAGATAGATGTATTAGGGTAATAAGTTATTTTATAAATTGTCGCCGTCGTCGCTATCGCTATCCTGTCACTTTCTGTAACATTTATTATACCTCTAAAACACACACACTGATTACACTGTTTATCGATTTTTGTGTTCATCACTACACTATTATATGTGGTATCATTATTTCACAAAATGACAGTAGCTATTGTCAAATCTGGAATCTAATTAAAATTCTGACTATAGTCAAATTCAATACTTTTTTCGAACTGTCAAAAACGACAATTTTCTATGAATTTCGTACGAGATTGTATATTGTGATGTCACGTATATTTAGCGTCTTAGAGCATAGGTACTTACGTCTTAAAAATTTGCTGGATAAATACTAAAATTAAGTTGGTCATAAAATCAATCAATGAAAGTGTGATTACTTTTGAATATTATATTGTACTAGCTTTTACCCGCGGCTTCGCTCGCGTCACAAAAGGATAAAAAGTAGTTTATGTGACATATACCAATACTCACAGCGCCATCTATACCAATACTTTTGTTTTCCCTCGGGTATATCAAATTTTTCTGGGATAAAAAGTACCCTATTATTTAATCCAGACTTCTAACTTTACTCTGCAAAAATTCAAAGCAATCGGTTTAGTAGTTACGGCGTGGAAGCGGAACAAACGAACAAACTCACTTTCCGATTTATAATATTAGTAAGGATTAATGCAAGTACCTACACAATTAAGTAGGTAGGTCGAAGATACAGGTTACAAAAATAAAAAACGAAAATAAATCCAAGGATACCCTAGGGGACAAAATATGTCCCACGACGTGTATCGGCAACATGTCAAGCGAAGCCGGTGAATGTCGCCTGACAAATATGGCGACAACGTGCGACTTATATCCGCAGCGACGTCAGACGACTTTACGAAACTTTGTCTGACTTATTTGCCGACATCGTGAGTCTTATGGGCGTAACAATGTCAGGCGAAGTCGTGCGACGTTGCGAAACTTCACTGGATATCTGGCGAGATCACGAAGTTTTGTTTCATAACACAGTAGCATGTCGCGCGATGTTGCCTGACATATCGAGCGAAGTACGGCAACGTCGCGTTACCCATCGACATTATAGAGGTACTAATGGGCATGCCGTACCGCGTATAATCTGCAGTATTTAGTTTGAAAAGTGAAAGAGATGGCCTATGCTTTCGGTATAGCGCTATCTCTTTCTCGTTCATAACGTCTCAACTACGGTAGGTACTATTTTGAGAGAGATAAAGACAGACCGAAATTTCGTTTCCTCTCTTTCTTTCGGAGTGCCACAATTCTTATCTCTAAGGCATGTCCATTAGTATAATATGTCAATGGCGCTACCTGATCAGGGGGCTTGACTCAGGACTCTTGAATCCAATTCCGATCGATCAACATTGGTATTGTGAAATTTCGTACTCTTTTGTTGCAACACTAGCGCCCATTGCATCCGTATTGCGTGGATATTGAATGAACTAAATGGTATTGAGTTTGGCTTTATATTCCGTACTCTGAATGCTATTTCAACAGCTACGATTGTGGTTGTATAGTTTTGACATTGAATCATTATTGAGATTTTATTGGATTGAAATTGCATTGATATTGAGATTGGTTTCAAGAGTAAGCACCCTGATGGCGCTGGCGACCCGTGTCGAGCGATGTTGCCCGACATGTTGATTGAAGTCCGGCAATGTCATACCACTCCACCCAACGTCACAGGCGACATGATTGTGTTGCACGACATTTGTCCCCAAGCGTGTACGTCCTACATTAAAACTTATATTGCTTTCTTAATCAATCAGTAGCTGTATAAATCGAGGTTATAATTGATAAATTTTCAACCTTATCTTCTAAGGAATATGGTTAAAAATTGTTAATAGATACTTGACTACGCGTCCATTTTAGTTGCAGATCAGTAGCATAAAATACATAGTTTTAGTCTTAGTTTATGCATATTTATTTTTGTTATAATATCCACCATAATTATGATAAAGAGGAGAATCGGATTTAGCACCTTCGCAGACAGTCCCAGACAAAATATTGTCGACATTTGCCCTGAAAATGAAAAAAAGATAATCTTAATTTTGTATGAGTAGGTAGTGGGCTAGTAGAGTTAGCCTTGCCACCGTGATTGCTTGTGTATTTGATGGGCCGACGTTTGACCACTATCTCGCCTGGTGGTAAAAGATGATGCGGTCTACGATGGAGCACGTCGACCCATAAGCAACCTATTTACTCGGGCCTTGAAGACTCCCAGGTAACACCCTTCAGGAAATACAGACTCTGGCAAAGAATTCCACTCCTTAGCAGTACGCACAAGGAAGCTTTGCGTTGCCCCACGCTAGGATTATCTCCTGTGTCGTGGGTGCGTCTACAAATATACAAATTCACATACACATGACACCCAGACCAGAAACAATAATTTGTGGGACACACAAAGATTTGCTTCGTGCGCCGAAACTGTTACAAATTGCATGACAACGGGTTGCCGTGGTCGTCGTAAAAATAGCCGGTTCTTCGGGGCTCTTTGAGGATGGACACGGGCCTCGAGTACCCTTGTGGTAAAGAAGTTACTGTATTTACCTAATTTTTGGGTAGTTAGTGACGTTACCGGAGGCCCAATTGCCCCCCTCCCCATCTCCAATCTCCCCAATCTCTGAATCCCCAATGATCCTGAAACTCCTAATCCCCAAAAGGCCGGTAACGCACTTGTAACGCCTCTGGTGTACCAGGTGCCCATGGGCGACGCCGATTGTTTACCATCAGGTGATCCGTTTGCTCCCACAAAAAAGTAAGTAAATAGAAAAGGTTTAATATTTACTTGTACACGAAGAAATTGTAGTCATTAGGGTTGAATCTCGAGTATATGAAACGAGGCAGCGTATTGGATGTCACCCATACTTCGTTGTCAGTCACATGCAAATCTGTAATACACAACATAAGATCAGGATACATCATTAGCATATAAGTGCCCACTGTTAACCAAAGCCTCTTCTCACACGGAGATGGTTTCAGCATTTATCACCACAGTTGCTCAATGCGGGTTGACGATTTCAAACTTACTACTCTGTCAAGAAAGTACCGGGGCACATAACATCACGCCTTTTATCCCCGAAGGGTTAGGCAGAGGTGCACATAGAAGTAACACCCACTTTTCACTATTTATGTTTCGAGTCCCGTGTAATAGGGGGTGAGCCTATTGCCATATACCGGGCACATTTCCAGACTCCGTGCTACTACTGAGATTTTTAAAAACCTAGTAATACTTTGCCCGACCTGGGAATCGAACCCCCTTGTCCGGCAGTCGCACTTGCGACCACTCGGCCAACGAGGCAGTGACTCATGACATAAATAGGGAAAAGTGAGTGTTCTATTGTACAGTGGCATTAAGTGTCGTAATGTGCACCTCTGCCTACTCCTTCGAGGATAAAAAGGCGTTATTTTATGTTATGTTATATGTTATAGGTAATTTGCTTTTTTACTCTTAAATTTCAATGTACCCCTAAGCTAAGTGACACCTAAAGCCTAAAGGTAATGTAGCCCTAGGCTAAGTGACACCTAAAGTCTAAACCTAAAGGCCAAGGTGCTGTTTCAATGTTTCTGCAATGTAACTTTTAGTGAACTAACAGTTTAAAGATAGTTGCAGACAAAATAAGAATCTGACACTCCAAAAGATTGATAATTTGTTCCTAAACTCTAGGCGCTTTTATAGAAAAAATATTTTTTTGATGAACTACGTTTAAGAAACCCCACTTAAGGGCTCGTACACAATTCTGCAATGTGCGAGCTCCCTCTACGCATCACAAGAACTTCCGAATTGATTCGCATCACGCATCAAAATATTATCTTCCCAAAATCTTCTTTGTTTCTTTTTCCTGCATCTTTTAAGCAACAACAGAAGTGCACACTTCTGTTTACGATCCATGTCACGACGTAGTTTTCAATTTAAAATACATATAGCACAGTAGAAATAAACGAACAGTACGGAAACTGCCTACAAACGCTCGGAAACGGCACACAAACATACGCATCTACGAGACCGACAAGCTATGCTCGCAGTGCATGAGTAGTGCGTGTCGCGTCAAGACGAGTGGTCACGTTTTAGTTTACTTTGAGTAACTTTAATTAAGTTACACCATTATTGATAAGTTTAAGATCTAAAACTTGTTATATCAATATTAAAATGAGTGAAGGAGCACTTTCTCACACTATAAGCTTCTGTTTCTCCTTTCATTAATTGTACATACATACGCATACAAATACACACACACACACACACACACATACGCAAACACACATACACAAACACACACATAGCTTATTGTATTTTTGTATATTATTTATGTATTTCTTTTTATATGTTGCTAGTATATTATATCTATTGTAGGTTGTATTGTAGGCTTTTTTATTTTGTCTTTTTTTTTTTTTATTGTACACGTAACTACCCCTTATCTGGTTTCTTACAAATATTTCCATCCAAAGGTTGTTTGGAAGAAATCACCATTGTGTGATAAGACCGCCCATTGTACGCATATTTACTTGAATTGGGTTTAAAGAATTTTTTTTTAATTGTTTGTTTTACTACATAAATGTGTACAATAAAGCATATATAAATAAATAAATAAATAAATAAAATATTTTCCATATTTTTAAAATATTTTGCTCAAGTTACCCGACGCAACGACGGCGACGTCACGAGATTGCCATTTAAATTTTATTTATAATCTAGTTGCCTATATACCTCTTCAGTTTGTTGATCACTACGAAACATATTTGTATTTTTTTTTCATAAAAACAAACAATATCAAAAACATTAAGTAATAGTGACAACCCTATTGCTTTTATAAAAACCCCCTCTGTTTTTGAACTCAGTTCAATTATATACTAAAACCATACCGAAGGCTTACTCTTGAATCCAATTCTGATCGATCGATATTAGCATTGTGAAATTACGTGCTCTTGAGTTGCAACACTAGCGCCCATTGCATCCGTATTGCGTGGATATTTATGAAACTAAATGGTATTGAGTTTGGCTTTCCATTCCGTACTCTGAATGCTATTGCAACAGCTACGATAAGGGTTGTATAGTTTTGACATTGAATAATTACTGAGATAGAATTGAAATTGCTTTGACATTGAGATTGGTTTCAAGAGTAAGCACCCAGGTCTAAATAAGAACCTCCTTTCATTGAAGTCGGTTAAAAAACAAATCTTTTACCTGATGGATAACTCAGTCTGGAGCTATCGCGTGCGAGCATCGCCATGTTGTCTGGACGGAGTGGCATATCCGTGTTCCAGCAGGATATGGAGTCTCTCCCCACTTCAGCAAAGAACATTACCTTTGTGGCGCCGTGCATATCATGCATCGTGCTTTGGCTGTTACTACCACGATCACCAATCACCTGGAAAATATTTAATCTATATGACATAACATAACATCACGCCTTTATCCTCGAAGGGGTAGGCAGAGGTGCACATTATGCCACTGTACAATGTAACACCCACTTTTCACTATTTATGTTATGAATCCCATGTAATAGGGAGTGAGCCTATTTCCGTATACCGGGCACAGTTGCAGACTTTGTGCTACTACTGAGATTTTTTTAAAAACTCAGTAATACTTAGTCTGACCCAGAATTAAACCCAGGACCTCTTGCCCGGCAGTTGCACTTGCCACCTCTCGCCCAACGAAGCACTCAATGTCTTCTGGTACTATTGGTCTACTAACAGTCTGCTCAGAAATTACTAACGGTCTACTAAAACACTTACCTCAAAGGCAGTCTCGTCAGCTTGTCTCTTCTCCAGCTCACACGAAGATACAGAGAACTCTTGGTGGCTGACCATGGGATGGAAGTAGACCGGGCGGCATCCATCAGGCCCTGGTTGTCCCGCAGCCACGCTGAAGATTCCATCATTCCACATGAATGAATGACCTATAATTAAAGAGTTTTTCTAATGTTAAAACACTTTAAATTCCATTACCAATATTTAAATACATTTTTTTTTCATCATCATCATCAACAGCCGGAAGACGTCCACTGCTGGACAAAGGCCTCCCCCTTAGCCCTCCACGTCGAACGACAACTCGCCACCCGCATCCACTGGCTCCCCGCAACTCTGGCGATGTCGTCGGTCCACCTAGCGGGAGGCCTGCCCACGCTTCGTCTTCCGGTCCGTGGTCTCCACTCAAGGATTTTCCTGGCCCTGCCGTCAGTCCTTCGAGCGACGTGGCCTGCCCATTGCCACTTTAGTCTACAGATTTTGCGAGCTATGTCGGTAACTCTTGTTCTTTGGCGAATTTCCATATTTCGGATTTTGTCGCGCAAAGAAACTCCGAGCATAGCTCTCTCCATCGCACGCTGAGCGATTTTGAGCCATACATACACCATAGGTCATCACCGGCAACACACACTGGTTGAACATCCTGGTCTTTAGGCACTGAAGGATTTTCGATGAGAAGATTTCGCGTAACTTCCCGAACGCTGCCCATCTAAGTTGGATTCTTCGGGCGACCTCTCTGTCGAAATTGGACCTACCTAGCTGTATAATCTGTCCTAAGTATGTATAGTGGTCTACAACTTCGAGGATATCGTTCCCAACGATGACCGGGTACAGGTGCAACATGGACGTTTGACATGATTTTGGTCTTGTCCATGTTCATTTTAAGACCCATCTGTTGGGAGACGATATCGAGGTCGCTGAGCATGGTGTTTAGATCCTCCAGCGACTCCGCCATGATGACTACATCATCGGCGAAGCGGAGGTGTGTGATGTATTCGCCATTGATATTGATGCCCAGTCCACTCCAGTTTAAAAGCTTGAAAACGTCCTCCAATGCGTTGGTGTACAGTTTCGGAGAAATCACGTCTCCCTGTCTCACGCCTTTCTGCAATTTTTTTTTTTGAGGAGGGAAAATCATCCAATTACTGCTCCCGCCCGCTCAGGCGAGAGAGGAGTGTCAGACTCTTACTGACTAAAAGCCACCCCGTTCCTACTCCCGCATTTTGAGCTGGAGCCCCGGTAACCTGTTAGGTACTCCGCGGCTCCGTATCGGCATCAGCCCTGTTGGGCCCCATCTGTGGTGGTTTGATGGCTCCTTGAGACGCGCGCGGAACGCGACGCGCCGTGCGCTCGGGTCTGTTTCTGATCGGGCAGCGAGTCGCATGACTCGACATAACATAACATCACGTCTTTTATCCCCGAAGGGATAGGCAGAAGTGTACATACATTACGGCACTTAGTACCAGTGTCCAATGTAACACCTACTTTTCACTATGTAATAGGGGGTGAGCCTATTGCCATATACCGGGCACAATTCCAGACTCCGTGTGACCTAGTAATATTGTGCCCGACCCGGGAACCGAACCCGAGACCCCTTGCCCGACTGTCGCAATTGCAACCACTCGGCCAACGAGCAACAACCCAATTAAATTACTTGTAAAAAAAATAAACAATGAACCCACCTGCAACCCTCAAACTCCCAGAAGTCGGATTGAAATGAAAGTAATTGTGTTGATGTCTCCAACTATCATTTTCTCTCAAAGAGTAGACGATCAGACCAAACGTCTGCAAATCCGGTACGTAAGCATACGCATCGCTACAGTCACCGTTTTTGATAACCACGGTGATCGAGGCCAGGCCTGAAAACATGGAAAGAGTTTTTAGTTGAGAAAGAGAATGAGAGCGACTGACTTACTGATTGATCTATTGGTTGATTGAATGACTGATTGATAGATCCTAATAACTGATTTATTGATTGATCTTGACTCATTCCAGCTATTGGTTGACAGATTGAATGTATGATAGATATGTAACGGTATTAAACAGGTTGGTGTTGAAAATCAGCGCTGTGGACTCGATCCTTCGTGCCCGGTCCACAGCATAAGGCTGAGCTCCGGTCTTTATGTGATGCGCACGCACGCTAAATTATTTTTATGTGTTCTTGTATTGTTGTTTGCATGTGTGCAGTTGTGCAATAAACTGTTTTCTTTCTATCTTTCTTCAAAGTTAAAGCCAAAGTCAAAATCATTTATTTCAATTAGACCAGGAAGGCACTTTTGAACGTCAAAACAAAATATTTAAAAATTTAATTATAAGAAAAAATGTTAGTTTGTATGTAGGTCAGTCCTCTAATGAAGTATGCGTATATGCTGATTTTTTTTACCCCACACTAGGATTTTCTCCTGTGTCGTGGGTGCGTAATTACAAACATACAATATCACATTCACATGAGACATCCAGACCCGGAACAACAATCTGTGGATCACACAAAGAGTTGTTCCGTGCGGGAATCGAACACGCGACACGTTGCGCGGCAGCCAGCTGTCCAGCCACCGCGCGAACCGTGCAGTCATTGATTGATTGACTGACTTATTTATTGATCAAACAGTTGATTAACTGACTGATTGATTAGTCAGTTAGTGATAGATTGAAAGATTGATTGATAAATTTTTCTTTTCTTTATCAGTTGTGATATCTACCTACAATGTTAATAACAATGAATGTGTACCTACATAACTAAAAATGTTGCAATGTCTGTAAGAGGCCACTAAGTATTAAGCACTGTAATAATTTTATAACCATCATCTGTACACTTAGTTGCAATAAACGCTTTGACTTTGACTTAAACAATTGGGTTATTAACTGACTGAATGACTATTTAATTAATTGATTGACTGACTGATTGTTTCATGGATTGACTGATTTATAAAAAAAATACCTGTAGCAGTTCTATTAGTAGGGATATCCGAACTCTTGAATTGATATCGAAGAATCTGTTTGTCCGTTTTCAAATCGAACACCACAATCGCAGGCGGTCGAAGGTACTGTGGATTATCTGTAAAAGAAAATTATTTTTAATATGTAGGGTTATTAAGAAGTTTTATATGAGATATCTGAAACACCAGAGACGTTACAAGTGATGTGTTTGTGCCACGCCGTATAAATATTCTCCGGCCACAAGCACGGGCCTGCGGACGGCGAGCATGGGTAGCCCGCCGCCCGACAAGAACCAGACCCGAGCGTGCGGCGCGTCGCGTTCCACGCTCGCTTCAAAGAACCATCAGAACACCACGAATGGGGCCCAATAGGGCTGATGCTGATACGGAGCCACGGAGAACCTAACGGGTTATCCGGGTTCCTGCGTTGCCGTGCAGGTGTAGGAACGGGGTACTTATTAGTCAGTAAGAGCCTGACACTCCCTCCCGCTTCGCCCAGGCGGAAGAAGAAATTCGATGAATTTCCCCCCTTAAAAAAAATATAAAAAAATGCTGTACAAATATGTACTCACTTGGTATCTCGATGACTCCAGTGTCCACCATCCACAGTCGTCCACATTCGTCGGCTCGCGTCCTATATACGGATATCAAAGACCTGGATCTCTCCATGTCGGGGTATGGAGAGAGTGGAGGGGAACGGTTGTTCCCATGGAGATTCAGGTCTATGTAGTTCAGTGTTGCCGGTATACCTACAAAAAAGTAAAAATGTAACGAACATAATATTTAAATTCTCAGTCATACATGTATCACATCAAACCTTTTATCCCGGAAGGGGCAAGCAGAAATGCACATTACGGCACTTAATGCCACCGCGCAATCTAAAACCCACTTTTTACTATTTATGTTATGAGTCCCATGTAATACGAGGGTGAGCCTGTTGCAATATACCGGGCACTATTCCAGACTCTGTGCTAATATTGCGGTTTATTTTTAATCCCAGTAATACTTTACCCGACCTGGCAAGTGGCAATCGCACTTGCAACCACGCGACCACTCGGCCGCCGTGGCAGTCGAGGCAAGCTTATATTCCGTTCAAAATAATATCACTCAGAACATTTGACTGCACGGTTTGCGACGTTCGATTCCCGCACGGAACAACTCTTGTGTGAACAGATTGCCAATTTTCTACGAGTTTCTTACTAGCAGGCAGTTAAAAATTTCGTCAGTCACCTTCCAGTTCCATCATCAAGCCAGGTCGATGGTAACGTAACAATTATTATTTTTTAAATCTACATAATTGCGAAGTTGCATGAAGATTCACAAATCAGCAGTAAGTATGTGTAATTCGAGTTTAGATTGCCACGTTTCTTTCACCGTTTGACAGGAAATTACGAAATCCGATTATCGCAGAGACATGAATAACTCTTGGGTCCCGCAACGAAATTAATCAGAAGATAAAATTATAAGAGAAAATAAAACAAAGAGCAAAGAGGTCTAATGATATCATAATGTGTAATATGCTCACAATAGAATTGTATGGTCCAAAGAACATAAAAGTACGTCACAACATTCTTCAAAAAAAATTAAAAAGATGAGGAGATGCTCACCGTATCTTCGCCGTGGGATTGTAATGAAGACACGATCGTCAACTCTTTCAGCACCCATCGGAACGTTATTGTATTGCACGAAGAATCGTCCGACTTCATCTGGAGAAGTAAAAACATTATAAGCTTTTTATTTTTTGATGGCATAAGCCGGTAAACGAGCAGACGGATCACCTGATGGTAAGCAATCGACGTCGCCTATGGACACCTGGCACACCAGAGGCGTTACAAGTGCGTTATCCGCCTTTTGGAGATTAGGAGTTTGAGGATCCATGAATTGGAGAGATTGAGTAAGGGAGGGGAGGGTGTAATTGGGCCTCCGGTAACCTCATTCACACGACAAAACACAACGCATGCGTCGTTTCACGCCAGGTTTCTGCTCGGCCGTGGTATTACTCCGGTCGAGCCGGCCCATTCGTGCCGAAGCATGGCTCTCCCATACTTTCTCGGCTGTCAACATCGATGGTCAGCGTGCATTCAGCGCGACTATAAAACCAGCCTTTTTTTTAAAGGGGGAAAATCATCGAATGACTGCGCCCGCCTGGGTGAGGCGGAAGGGAGTGTCAGATTCTTACTGACTAAAAACCACCCCGTTCCTTCTCCTGCACGTCGAGCCGGAGCCCCGGTTACCCGTTAGGTTCTCCGCGACATAAAACCAGCCTGAGATTATAAGATTTATTTAAAAGAACCCTATCTCTGTATTCAATCGTAGCATGGTGTCTGAAATTTTTATCGTATACCTAATTCCTTGTTCCAAAAGGACCTTACCATTAGGGTTTATAGGTGCAGAACTCGGCGTGTCTATGGGATTGTTGTACACAGGCAGCTGTGAAGAAAGTGACGGTCCTGAAATCATATTATGATAATTAAATAGCAACGAATTGATCTTCTCAGCAAATTGAAAAAATTCGTGGTGGCCCGGAGGTTTAAGACGCCCGCTTCTCATGCGCGGGTTCGAAACCTACCAATGGCAAGTATCAATGTGATATTTTCCGAGTTAAATGTGCTTTTTAAGACTATCTAGACACCACTGACAAACGGTGAAGGAAAACATCGAGAGGAAACCTGGGCTTATACCTCTAATTTCTTATTATATACAGGTTTCCTAACGATGTTTTCCTTCACCGTTTGCCAGTGGTGTCTAATAATCTAAGGGCCGATGTTTCAATCATCAGTTAATTCCTGTAGAATAAAATTGACATTTGACAGATATAAATATTAATTACAAATCGCGGGTTACTCATATGAATAGAGGTATACTGAGAAAAACTCTACTAGAAAAGTAGGTTGCGCGACATCACCGCGACCGCGCACGCTGCGCAAGAGGAAGAACCCCTCGTGGAAGTGGTTTGAAACTAGTAGAGCTCTTCTCAGTATATTCACGTGAGTAACCCACGATTTTTAGTTAATTTAGTATGTCTCACGATAGTTATTATAAATAGATATTAGTATGGAAGAATAATTGTTAAGTAGGTACCTATACAAAATTTTCCTCTGATAAAATTTATCTGAGCATTGAAAAATCGGTCCTTAGAAAGTACTTATAACTCGGAAGAAGTCACATTGGCACTTGCCGTTGGTAGGTTTCAAGCTCGCATCCTAATGCATGAGAAGCGGGCGTCTTAAGCATCCAGGCCACCATGACTGCCTCTCTCTATACAAATCTTTGGTTTAAATAATATCTACACTAATATTATAAAGAGGAAAGATTTGTACCTATTTTTGTATGTTTGTAATGAATAGGCTCAAAAAGTACTGGGCCGATTTAAAAAATTCTTTCACCCATAGAGCATTCTATTTTCTACATTCTTCCAATTTGACATAGGCTACATTTCATTTTGAAAAAAATTAGGGATCCTTGGTAAAATTTGAACACTATAACCGAAGGTGTAGAAAAATGAGTCTTAAAATGTCTTTCGTCGAATGCGCTGCCGAAACTATCAGCGATAGAACAAAATAATGTACAACAATATTAAAGAACATCATAATGTCTACAAAAAACTCCGCGGTAGCATATGTCCAACTATTGTAGTTATGTCAGTACAACAATCCAAATTTCCAAAAATAAATAATTGTCTGTGCGAAGCCGGGACGGGCTGCTAGTAAGATATAAAAATACTTACTCTTATTCCAAACCTTTTGTTCCTCATAGTCTTTGTCATCAAAATAAATATTATCCGTCGATCTTCTATCTCTGCCTGCTAGGTCATCTTCTGAAAACCGATCTTCAAATACTGAAAAAAAAGCATATAATTTTTTTTAGTGTTAAATTTTAGTTCTCCACGGACTCTTGGTCCGTGCCCTTGTCATACAATTCTTTATTACAATAAATACGTCTAATCAATATTATATAAAGTACCTAATCAAACACTACAATTAACCACATCTATAATTATTACTACAAGAATAAATTATATAATAATTAGCTATTATCCATTTACATATTATATTTCGACGACTCTGAAATCAGCCCACCAACACGATGGGAGAGTCGACCTGACCCAGCAGAAGGCACCCGTTTACGAATATGACGTGTGTGTCAGCAATGGTTACGGTCAACCTTTTTGTTGGGAACGGAACAACCCAACACACAGCGCCACCGACTGTAGGGCATTAAAAAATGCACATTGTATAGAACCTTCGTTATAAACTCTGTTTCAATCAACCAGCTTCTAGCTTCATTGATTTTTAAAGTATAGGTGGCAAAGAGCAGAAGAGATGGATCACTAAATGGCCCGCAATCGGCGTCGCCCATGTACACCCGGTAACACTAGAGGAGTGTGCGCCTGCAACACAAATTCGCAGTGGCTGGGAAACTAGCTGCAATGCAACGTGTCGCAGATTCGGTTCCCGCATGGAATAACTATTTCTTTTGCAACGTTTTGCAAATGATTTTCCTCGAAAAGTATTGAATCATATTAAAGATATTTATCTAAACGAATCGCTGGTTTTGTTTAGCATTTTTTGTTAAACAGATTTCTCAGTGCATCTGTACAAAAACTTGTTTTTCTCGTGATTGTTGATCACGATATTTAATGACAGTGCAAAGTTAAGTATCCTCTCAAAAAACATCTAGAACTTGAAGTAGGTACGGATACATTAAAGTGTTAAACACAGATTTGCTACAAGGTTAGAACCAAAATATTTAGTACCTACGGTTCTACACTACTTATATTTAGTAAGGTATTTAAGTATGGGAGAACCATGCTATGATACCACGGCCTCACAGAGAACCCGACGTGAAACAACGCTTGCGTTGTGTTTCGTCGTGTGATTATGGTTACCGGATGACCAATTACCTAGTCTCCCCAATCCCCGAATACTCTACAATCCTCAATGTCCCAATTCGCAAAACGCCGGTAACGCACTTGTAACGCCCTTGGTGTTTTAGGTGTCCATGGGCGAGGCCGATTGTTTCCCATCAGGTGATCCGTCTGTTCGTTTACCGGCTTATGCCATTTGTCTGTTTATTCGTTTGGGAAGAGACATATCTATAGAAGAGTATTCTGTTCTTTGTTTTACAGTAAACGCTAAAATTAATTGGAAAATTTTTGATCCAAAATAAACTTTGGTTTTTAACAATAGGTACCTACATTTTGGGCTCTTTTGTAACAAGGTGATTAACTTTTAAGTTTGGGTTCTTTCGAAAATTTTAATTAGGTACAGGTATTTCAAGCAGCATATGGAGTACAATGAAATATTTACCATATAAAAACCGACTCCAAAAACAAACGAAAAGGAAAAACTAAAAAGCAAAAAATAACTACCTCTATTATTGGTCGGCTCGACCGGAGTGATACCACGGCCGAGCAGAAAATAGACGTGAAACGAAACAACGCTTGTGTTACGTTTGGTCGTATGAGTGAGGTTACCGGAGGCTCAATTACCCTCCAATCCCTGAATCCCCAACGATCCTCAAACTCCTAATCCCCAAAAGGCCGGTGACGCACTTATAACGCCTCTGGTGTTCCAGATGTCCATGAGCGACGCCGATTGCTTACCATCAGGTGATTTGTCTCCTCGTTTACTGGCTTATCCCATAAAAAAAACCATTACTTTTCATTCCTCAGTGGCCGAGTGGTAGCAAGTGCGACTGCCGATCTCGGATTCGATTCCCGAGTCGGGCAAAGTAGGTTTTTCTCAGTGGTAGCCCGTGCAACCACTAAGACCAGACTCCGTAGTCTGGAACTGTGCCCGGTATATGGCAAATGGCAATAGGCTCACCCCTATTACATGGGACTCATAACATAAATAGTGAAAAGTGTTACATTATACAGTGGCATTAAGTGCGCCTCTGCCTACCCTTTCGTGGATAAAAGGCGTGATGTTATGTTATGTAACAATAACCTTCTTCAATAACTATCTAACTATGTTATTCACAATGATTTTTTGTTAGTTTGTTTTTTGCGTACAGTTGTACACAAAAATGTTTTTCCCATAACTTCCACACAATGTATGACGTCATGCAAATGAGCTGTGCAATTATAGACGGATAGTTAAAGTTCTTACAAATTGACGCTGTGTTTTATGAAGGTAATAAAAAACAGACAAACAATAATAAATATTTATTTGAATTTCCTATATTGCGATTGAGATGATGACAGGGTATGAAAAATAAAAATATAATTAGTCCGTAAAAAATATTAGACTCGTATTTCTTTATTTTGTCGTATAATAAAACAATACTTAGATAAAACGAATCAAAATTTAGAAGTGGGCTCTAAAACGTCATTTCTACGTATAAAATGTACATAGAAGTGACGTCACGCGAAACATCAAATCAATATATCGTCGAAAGTATTCGTTTCTGTAAGAAAATAAAAAATACGTGTCTAATGATTAAAATAATCTACCAGATGGACATTAAAATAAAAATTAGGCATCTACTCTATTGTGATCGTAACAAACGATTGAAGGTGTAAGTTTTTTCTTGAGGGGTAAAATCATCCAATGGCTTCTCCCGATTTAGGTGAGGCGAGAGGGAGTTTTAGACTCTTACTGACTAAACACCCCGTTCCTACTCCTGCTCTTCGAGCCGCAGCCCTATCAACCCGTTAGGTATTCCACGGCTCCGTATCGGACATCAGCCCTATTGAGTCCCATCTGTGGTGGTCTGATATCTCTTTGAGGCGCGGGTGGAACGCGACGCCGTACGCATGGGTATAATATCAGAAAACGCAGGCCATAGACAGCAAGGAGAATACAATAGGGTAGATGCCTAATTTTTATTTTGAATGTCCGTCTGGTAGATTATTTTAAATCATTAGCCACGTTTTTTTTTATGGCATAAACCGGTAAACGAACAGATGGATCACCTGATGGTTGGCAATCGGCGTCGCCCATGGACACCTGGAACACCAGAGGCGTTACAAGTGCGTTACCGGCCTTTTGGGGATTAGGAGTTTGAGGATCGTTGGGGACTCAGGAATTGGGGAGATTGGGGAAAGGGAGGGTAATTGGGCCTCCGGTAACCTCACTCACACGACGAAACACAACGCAAGCGTTGCTTCACGTCGGTTTTCTGTGAGGCCGTGGTATCAGTCCGGTCGAGCCGGCCCATTCGTGCCGAAGCATGGCTCTCCCACACGTATTTTTTATTTTCTTACAGAAACGAATACCTACTTTCGACGATAATTATATTCATTTGAAATTCGCGGCGACATCGCGCAGCTCACTGAAACTAGTAGAGCTTTTCTCAGTATATTCACGTGAGTAACCCGCCATTTTAGTTAATGCTGTAAATATGAAGATGGCGATGACAAAATCACGGACAAATACCTACTAGTTGTACTATAATATGATGGTAAATGATCTCATGATATTAAAGTCACGATTTCTCAATGCAATAAATTGCAGGTAGGTAGTGATGATTTAATAATAACAAGTCATGATTTATTTTCCCCGATGAGGCAAATAAAGGTGCTTACATATATTATAACATGTATATATATACTTATATCACATAACATAACATCACGCCTTTTATCCCCCAAGGGGCAGGCAGAGGTGCACACAAAAGTAACACCTACTTTTCACTATTTATGTTAGGTATGAGTCCCATGTAATAGAGGGTGAGCCTATTATATACCGGGCACGATTCCAGGCTCCGTGCGACTACTGAGATTTCTTTAAAACCCTGTACTACTTTGCCCGATCCAGGAATCGAAACCGAGACCCCTTGCCCGACAGTCGCACATGCGACCACTCGGCCAATGAGGCAGGTTAATGTTATATAATAATTATGTTTTTTTATGCCATAAGCCGGTAAACGAGCAGACGGATCACCTGATGGTAAGCAATCGGCGTCGCCCATGGACACCTGGCACACCAGAGGCGTTACATGTGTGTATGTCTGGATTTATAGTTATCTTAATGCAGAATACATAAGAAGATGAGCTCTTTATGATGTTTTGTTAAGTTTTCCTGTTAGGTAGGTAACTAGTTATAATATATAGGTATAACAATGAGGATGTAGGTATAAGTTCGTACCTAACATTCGTCTAAGTTTAAGTTATTAATATCATAATTACAGATCAAGTGTGGGAGAGCCATGCTTCGGCACGAATGAGCCGGCACGACCGGAGTGATACCACGGCCTCACAGAAAACCGACGTGAAGCAACGCTTGCGTTGTGTTTCGTCGTGTGAGTGAGGTTACCGGAGGCCCAATTACTTTCCCCTTCCCCAATCTCCCCAAACCCTGAATCCCCAACGTTCCTCAAACTCCTAATCCCCAAAAGGCCGGTGACGCACTTGTAACGCCTCTGGTGTTCCAGGTGTCCATGGGCGACGCCGATTACTTACCATCAGGTGATCCGTCTGCTCGCTTACCGGCTTATGCCATAAAAAAAATACAATCATCATCAAAGGTGACGAGGTCATCGCGTGACGAACTCCGGCCACCGTAGGCGTAGTAGTCTGCGGACCAGAACCAGACCCGCGCGTTCCGCGCGCGCCTCACAGAACCATCAGACCACCGCAGATGGGACCCAGTAGGGCTGATGCCCGATACGGAGCCGCGGAAGGCCTAACGGGTTACCGTTACCGGGGCTGCGGCTCGAAGAGCAGGCGTAGGAACGGGGTGGTTTTTATTCAGTAAGAGTCTGACACTCCCTCTCGCCAACCCAAGGCGAGAGAAGTCATTGGATGATTCCACCCCCTTAAAAAAAATAGCCTCTTTAATAAATTTCCTATTTAACACAAAAATAATTTGGAATATGGAAAAAATAGGGAATCCCAAAAACACGGGTTTATCATAGAATTATTTACTTATGCATATAGAGGTAAATACTAAATCTGTCGTCTAGACTAATAGATTAGTGTTCTGACCTTTTAATATAGAATTTATTTATTCAATTTAATATGACGATAATATAATAATTAACATAAAAAGAATTACCATATGATTTATATCTGTTAGTCAGTCATTCAGACAATTTAATATGTTGCATACGATTTATACACGAAGTTAAATTGATAAAGTTAGATTTTTTACATGTAATATTTACATTGTTTCGGCAGGTGCCACAGACATCCATAGTTCCTAATTTACCGATCCAACAACCCATACATACCCTCTCTTTTTCGTTATCCCTACTAATCTTTACTATAATAATATTACTATTACTATTACTTTACTATAACTATTACTATAATATTATAAATCGGAAAGAGAGTTTGTTTGTTTGTTCCGCTTTTACGCGTAGTTTTTATCCCGAAAAAAATGATAATTCCGAGGGCAAACAAAAGTATTGGTATAGATGGCGCTGTGTGTATTGGTATATGTCACATAGGCTACTTTTTATCCTTTTGTGACGCGAGCGAAGCCGCGGGTAAAAGCTAGTCCACAATAATTCTACACTAATCGGGGACTGATCTTGGGTGCGTTCCATAGTGCATACAGGGATAGTCGCCGGTTTGTGTGACCATTATCGTCATCATCATCATCAGCCCGTATTCGTCCACTGCTGGACATAAGCCTCTCCAATGGCACGCCACTGAGCTCGGTCTTCAGCTCTGCACATCCAACCACTACCAGCCACTTTACGTATATCGTCACTGCACCTAGCTGGAGGGCGCCCTACACTACGTTTGCCTAGACGCGATCTCCACTACAGAACACGTCTACCCCAACGGTCATCGGTTCTTCGACGTGACCGGCTCACTGCCATTTCAGCTTGCTAATCTTTTGGGCTACATCGATAACTTGAGTGTGTGTTTACACAAACACACATTACATTTATATTAAAGTAGTCTAAAGGGCCTCTGCGCAGTTGGCTTTGGCTCCTCGTACGCCTCCCAAATGACCGGGACTTTGTGTCCCGTGAATGGTGAAGATAACATTGTTGTCATGATTATCTGGCCATTAGTGCTCAGCGCTGAGCATAGGCTTCTCACACGGAGAAGGTTATCACCATACTTTTTTGGGGCAAGCACAACCACCCAAAACCGCTGCCACTTTTGTCTAGGACTTATAGTAGATACCATGAAAACATTAGCACACTGAAGTCCGGCGCGTCCCAGATACTATGTTCGTTTAAGTCGGTCCGATTACAGAGTCCGATAAAAGACTTATATTACTATACACTTGAAATTTCAACGTGAATGCCCATCACGCCAAATGGCAATGTGAATACCGATGTCAAATTATCGCGTTGTCCCGTGGCTACACCTACGGTGAACGTGCATTATCGCGATAAGCAATAGCATTTTTCGTTGGTGTGGTCCGGGCATAATAGAGACTTACCTTCAATTCCATTAATGTCAAAAGTAAGTTGTTTCCAAGCAAATACTTCGTCAAACTTGCCCACCCTGTTTCTGAGCTGACAGCGTGACGGTACAGATGTGATCGCCAATAATATTGTAAAATATAACAGCCTCATTTTTTTTATCCTAAAAAAAGAAAGATTTTTTTTTCTTTTTATCGTTATAGATCGATATTAAACTGTCAAACACCAAGCGGTCACCGGTGACCGCAACCTATTGTTCTATAATTGTGTCTACAAAACCGGTACTCGACGAGTTAATAATAATAATAAGGTGCATTCCCATAGTGCATACAGGGATAGTTGCCGGTTTGTGTCTCCATTACATTTAGATTAAAGTTGTCTAAAGGGCCTCTGCGCAGTTGGCTTTGGCCCCTGAATGGTAAAGACATACATAATAATAATATATTTATTTGCGAAAAACACGGTATACAAAGTTGTTAAAATAAATATAAAGTCCAGCATGTTTTGCTTAGAATTAAAGCATGCAAACTTGTAAGTGTCTAGTCAAACACTATAAAATCTTACAAATAGGAAAAACTAAGGTCTATGTTCCAAAAATTGCTTAATACTATAGAAATTATATTGCGTCAACAAATTATACAATTCAATCTTAAACAGTCTACAATTTTCAAGATATTTGGTAGTTTATTGAATACACAAATACACATAGCTGGACAGCTCTTATTGTATTTCACTATCCTAGGAATCTCTTCCAGTACAAGTCTGTGCTGTTGCTGATCACGCCGACGACTGCGTGAGCTTACTTCTTCTACTGTTTTAAATAGCTCTATATGTTTTCGTACAAACATTGACACTTCATACAGATACAATGATGGCAATGGTAGCAGACCAAGTTTTTTAAAGATGGGTTAACATGATTCATCCGATGGGATCCCCTGAATAGCTCGTATACACTTTTTTGGGCAACAAACGCTCTACCTTGGTCGGTACTATTTCCCCAAAAAATTAGACCATACCGTAAAGAGGACTCAACATATGTCTGATAAGACATCACAGCCGTTTTTATGCTAGTAACCCTCTTAATTTGCGTACGCGAATTCATTAATTTTATTGCACACATGGTCGACCTGAGCTTTCCAATCTAAATTATTCCTAAGAACTTAGTTTGTGTCACTTGGGTAGATTTGGATACGTTCATTTTAAAATTAAATTTCGGATTATAAGATTGATTGAATTGTATTATACAGATTTATTGAGATTGAGAGAATAGTTAAATTATTATTATTTAAATAGCTAATTAAATTTAAAAGAGTAACGAATGGAGTTTCTTGCTCGTTCTTCTCCACTCGAATCGACATTTTGGAACGAGCGCCTAGCTTCACTGACAGACTATTATTTATTTCATATTTGTTGACGTTTCAAAAGTACCAAATTATGGTTTAATTGAAATAAATGCTTTTGAGTTTGAGTTTGTCAATTGTTTTATTTATGTCCGCTTCGTGATCAGTAATGGTTTTCAATTTTTTGTCACTAGTAATAATAATAGATATGTCATCAGCAAAAAGGATACATTTATGATTGGTTATGTCAAATATGTCATTTATGTAAGTAATAAATAGAATTGGGCCCAATATACTACCTTGGGGTACGCCACATTTTACATTTTTATATTCAGACGAGTAAAATGTCATATCTCCCTTTTCATTAAGCTTGGAGATAACTACACTCTGTTGTCTATCAGTTAAGTATGATGATAGCCACTGAAGTGACAATCGTCTAATTCCGACGGACTCTAGCTTTTTCAATAATATATCATATGAAACTAGGTCAAACGCCTTTGTCAAATCAAAAAATAAGCCTGTTGTAAGGTGATTTTTATTAATACTCGTCAGTACTGTTTTCAAAAGAGTAAAAATGGCTAAAGTAGTTGATTTTAGTATTTGAAAACCAAATTGTTGCTTATTTAAAATATTGTATTTTTCACAGTAACTAATTAATCTTTGGTACATGCATTTTTCATATACTTTTGAAAAGATTGGTATTAATGTTATAGGACGATAATTGTCCATATTACTTTTGTCACCTTTTTTGAAAATCGGCTTTACAAGGGATATTTTTAAGGCATTAGGAAACACACCCTGTGAAAAGGATAGGTTGATAAGATATGTCAATACCCCGCTTATTTCATTAACACATATCTTAATTATTTTTGTGTTGAGCTCATCGTAACCCTCAGAAGTTGGGCTCGCTGCCATTGCAGCGGTAAGTCCCCTCTTTGAGGAGTGGCTTGAGAGACGCTACGGCGTCCTCACCTACCGCCTGACGCAGGTCCTCACCGGACATGGAAGTTTCGGGAGGTACCTGTGTCTGATGGGGCGGGAGGAAACGCCCGGGTGTCATCACTGCGAGGACCGCCCTGAGGACACGGTGGAACACACAGTGGGAGAATGCCCTGCGTGGGCTGAGCACCGCCGTGCCCTCAGGGAAGTGATCGGCGATGGCGACCTCTCGCGTCCGGGCCTAGTGCAGGCCATGATGCGGAGCGAGAGGGATTGGGATGCCGTCTCCTCCTTTTGCGAAGCAGTCATGCTAGCTAAGGAGGAGGCGGGACGCGTGAGGCAGCGAAGCGCTGCCTCCTCGCAACCCAGCCATCGCGAAGGACACACCGGGCGTCGGGGATCGCGAGACGATCTCCGGCCACCGTAAGCGCGGGCCTGCGGACGGCGAGCATGGGTGGCTCCCCGTCCGACCAGAAACAGACCCGAGCGTACGGCGCGTCGCGTTCCGCGCGCGCCTCAAAGAGCCATCAGACCACCACAGATGGGGCCCAATAGGGCCGATGCCGATTCGGAGTCGCGGAGAACCTAACGGGTAACCGGGGCTCCGGCTCGACGTGCAGGAGAAGGAACGGGGTGGTTTTTAGTCAGTAAGAGTCTGACACTCCCTTCCGCCCCACCCAGGCGGGAGCAGTCATTCGATGATTTTCCCCCCTTAAAAAAAAAAAAAAAAAAAAAACCCTCAGAAGTAGTATTGTTTAATGATAATATATTTTGTCTTACCTCACTTTCGTACATTGGCGAGAGGTACATTGAATTAGCAATTAGATTTTTATTAAAGCATTTGGTGTTACAGTTTTGCGTTGGGTTACTATTTACATAGAGCCTATTAAACTGTCAAATACCAAGCGGTCACCGGTGACCGCAACCTATTGTTCTATAATTGTGTCTGCAAAACCGGTATTCGACGAGTTAAAGGCGGAAGCTATTACTTCTGGTTTTGTAAGAATAGTGCTATTAGTTTTAATGTATTCAATATTATCTTTGGGGTTCTTATTGTGTATTTCGTTTTTTATAACAGTCCATGTGGCTTTACACTTATTGTCATTCTTGTCAATATACTTCATATTAGCATTACGCTTGGCATTGTAGATACATTTCTGTAGCAGATTAGAGTATGTGTTATATTTGGTCTTGTTACCTAGATTTTTATTCTTATAGTATTGGTATCGTAGACCACGCTTTGTTTTAGTACTCTGTTTAAGACCTTTACTTATCCATGATTGTTTAGTTTTTATGTTTAAGTCTATTTTAACCCTTACCTTTGGGAAGCAGAGATTGTGAAACAGACATATCAATTCATGGAAGCAGTCGAATGCCCTATTTGCATCGTTCTCCATGTATATGTTTGCCCAAGATAAGTTTTGTAAGCATTCTTTAAACTTACGTGTATTTTGCAGATTGTAATCTCTCTTAGAGATATAATATATTGCTGCTTTTGATGTCTGAAGCTTTAGAGGGAAGCTTAGCATTTGAGCCGTTTCATGGTCAGAGAGGTGAAGTGGTAATACTCTTGCGATAGCATCAGGTATATTACTTAAAATATGGTCGATACAGGACAATTTACGTGTGGCTTCATTAATATGAATTTCAATATTATGACTACGGGCTATGTCTTGAAATACATGATAGATAATGAGCAGACGATGACGACAGATCTAACCAACTGCAATATGGTGTTCTCCTGGAAGGGATTAAATAGGTTATTTTATGCCCCATGGGCATTACATGAGCCTGGTCGACCCTACGGCCCTGGTGGTATGGCAACAAGCGTTAATAGGCCACGATAACCATTAACCAAAATTCGAAATAAACTGTGTTCCTACGTTTAAAATGAACCTTGCATGTGGTAATAGCTTTAGCTCCTACCTCATTTAATTTATTAGTGGAAACCATACCGTATCGACCTGTAAATTGCAAAAACCGTAAAACTGCCAGAAGTGAAAAACCTACAAAATAAACCAATTTATGTCTAAAATAAGGATTGTTTAGATTGCATATTGTATTTATTAGTTAGTTATGAACTCCTGGGCTACCTTGAAGCATCATTCTTAAAGTTCATAACATAATTGGCGAAAATTGGGTGTTAACTTTTAGATGTGCCTTTGTTTCACATCAACAGCCTATAAGTAGCTACTGCTGACCAAATGCCTCTTCTCACACGGAGAACGTTTGAGCATTAATCACCATGCTTGCTCAATGCGGGTTGGCGATTACAAACTTATAATTGGATATTATAAGCCCAGGTTTCCACTTTTTTTAAACTTTGTCCCAGACTAGGATTGTCTCTTGTGTCGTGGGTGCGTTTACAAACATACAAGTTCACATACACATGATACACAGACTCGGAACAACAATTTGTGGATCACACAAAGAGTAACTTTGTGCAGGAATCGAACTCGCGACACGTTGCATAGCAACCAGTTACCCAGCTACCGCACTAACCGTGTCGTCAAATGGCTTTATAATTTACCTGGCGTTGGAAAAGTCAGACCTTAAAGAGTCAAAACTCGGAAAAAGTCACATTGGTGCTTGCCGTTGGTAGGTTTTGAACCCGAACCTACCATGTCAATACATCGCACCTTTAATGATAAACCGAAATAATGCGAAATTTTAAACTGTTGGGAAAATGAGGTCAGTTTTGCCAGTATGAGTATGACTGGGTTTATATTTTTACGAACTACAAAAGGACGAATACGATTACAATGATTCTAGTTAGTGGTTAATGTAAGTAATGAAATTAGCTATCAATAGGTATATGAATGTTTTCAATACAATCACAATTTTTTTAGTGGACGATACCTCTATCTCACTCTGCGCGCGCAAATCGAAATTGCCTGTTAGTCTGATGTATTCGTTACACAATTTTAATGCGTTTTATGACGAAAAGTCAAAATCCCGGTTTTTTTACTTATTACTAAAGGTGCGACATGTGCCTTTGTAAGGTACATCTTCTTATTAAATAAAAGTTACCTATGTTTTGTTATGATGCCAAAACTATTACTAAACCCGTTTACCGATTCGCTCCGTTGTTTAGATTTAAAATTATACCATTCAGCGGAAGATTACCAAATTGTTTGTTTATTTTCATATAGTGGCTTGCTTAGATTGCCTCGTTGGCCGAATGGTCGTAAGTGCAACGGGTATTACTGGGTTTTAAAAGAAAATCAGTGGTAGCACGGTGCCTGGAATTGCGCCCGTTATATGGCAATAGGCTCACCCCCTATTACATGGGACTCATAACATAAATAGTGAACTATGGGTGTTACATTGTACAGTGGCATTAAGTGCCGTAATGTACACCTCTGCCTACGCCTTCGGGGACAAAAAGGCGTGATGTTATGTTATGTTACATGGCTGGGAATCCGAGTCATCCTACTCTTGACATAATGATAAATATCACGCGAGTAAATCCTTGAACGTATGTCGTGGTGGCCCGGAGGTTTCAGACGCCCGCTTCTTATGCATGGCAGAACGGGTTCAAAACCTACAAACAGCAAGTACCAATGTGACATTTTCCGAGTTTTATGCACTTTCTAAGATCTAGACACCACCGACAATCGGTGAAGGAAAATATGAAAAAACTTGGGCCTATAATAATTTCAAATTATAAGTTTGTAATCGCCAACCCGCATAGAGCAAGTGTTCTGATTAATGCCAAATCTGGGTGCTTACTCTTGAAAGCAATCTCAATGTCAATGCAATTTCAATCCAATAAAATCTCAATCATTATTCAATGTCAACATTATACAACCCCTATCGTAGCTGTTAAAATAGTATTCAGAGTACGGAATATAAAGCCAAACTCAATACTATTTAGTTGAGTCGCGGAGAACCTAACGGGTAACCGGGGCAGGAGAAGGAACGGGGAGGTTTTTAGTCACCGTCTCACCCAGGGCCAGGCGGGAGCAGTCATTCGATGATTTTCCCCCTTAAAAAAAAACTATTTAGTTCATTAAATATCCACGCAATACGAATGCAATGGGCGCTAGTGTTTTTTTTTTTAAGGGGGGAAAATCATCGGATGACTGCTCCCGCCTGGGTACGGCGGGAGGGAGTGTCAGACTCTTACTGACTAAAAACCACCCCGTTCCTTGTCCTGCACGTCGAACCGGAGCCCCGGTTACCCGTTAGGTTCTCCGCGACAATGGGCGATAGTATTGCAACTCAAGAGTACGAAATTTCACAATACCAATGTCGATCGATCGGAATTGGATTCAAGAGTAAGCCCCCTTCTCCGTGTGAGAAGAGGCTTTGCTCAGCAATGGGCATTATAGGCTGTTGAAGATGATGATGATGGAATCCCCGAAAAGGTAAACAGAAATGGTAATATTAGTATCTGTGTGTTTGAACGATGTTTGAAGTTGTTTGCTTATTATATTAGCACATTAAATACCCCGGACTCGGTGCTATTACTAAGAATTTTAATTTAAATGAAATACGGACAAGTCAGGGTCTATTTATATGATTAACATATCTGTACATTTAACAGATGGTTAATTTAACATCAATAAGTACACGAATTAGCATGAAACATTTGATTTTTTTTTAATTTTTAAAAACTTTTATGGACCTAATATTTAGGTACCTTTGAAAAATAATAATGTTATATTTTATAACTTAAATCACGCCTTTTATCCCCGAATAGGTAGGCAGAGGTGCACATTACGGCACTTATTGCTACTGTACCTCTACAATGTAACACCCACTTTTCACTATTTATGTTATGAGTCCCAATTATTAGTGAACCTATTGTCATATACTGGGGACAATTCCAGACTCCGTGCTATTGCTGAGATTTATTTTAAAAACTCAGTAAATACGTCGACCCGGGAACCCAAGACACCTGGACCACCACAAGACGAACAAGGCAATCAAAAACAATAATGTAATTATTCTTTCGTTTTGCGATTTTTTTAAACTTTTATTTTATAGTTTTTTAAATGAGTTAACACGATGTTAACTCGTTTAAAAAACTATAAAATAATAATTATAAAACAATTTGCACTTACCTATTTCAAGGTTCTTTTATAATAAATAAATTCCCTAAAAATTCACAATCACAACACAGAATCCCCAAAAAATTAAATAGTATTCAAAAATGTGTATTATTAATTCACAAAATAGTATGATTAAAACGAGACTATTACTGATAATGTGTATTATTATTGTTAGACTAAGACACGTCTGTCATAGATCAGTGTTTACTACTTTATGATGTGTTATTGATTTAACTTAATGCAGAGATGACCCTACAATGGTTACCTATAGTGATGTTCCGTGTCGATAAAATCTTATCGATGTTTATAATTGTAGGAAAAGTTAACATTTTTTAGGAAGTCATTTGTCAATTGACTATCAATAGCGATTGATGAATAAATGCTTCGACTTTTGTGTTAAAAAAGCTTAAGCACTGGATGTTTTGATTACAAATACCCTATTTTATATAGGACACTGGGCTCTTAGAGTATTGTTGTCAATGTATGACGTAAATTGAATATGAACTAATACTGTTACTGACTTGCTTTTGATATCGGATTTGATCTTATTTTGTAATAAAACGAATAATATAAATACCTGTCTGCCTTTTGCAATAAATAAAGCTCTAAAATTCATTATGATATAGTAAAATAGAGATATAACAATTTCTTGTTGCAAATTTCTAAAATTAGGTATCACAAATAAAAAAAATATTTTATTATATGTATCGTATATATATTCATAAGCATGTAGTAAAAAATACAATTTTACAAATAGACACTCCAATTATATTTATCTGATGATGATATTATGATGAATCATCTTCAGTTCAACAGTTAAATCCTAAATAAGTATTCATATTACTATCTAAATATTTAATATCTGCATAGATATCTATAAAAACTAGTTGTCCTTGAGTTTCATTCAAGATTAGTTTAGTCTGAATAGACTTAAGATTAGTATACAAACATAATGCCACTATTTTTAATCCTCGAAGGTAAATACAGAGATTTATTTATTTCAAAAATAGTATAACATTACAGTCATAAAACCAAGGCGTTATACATTTCGATGCACAAATGTACAATGTAACAACGATTTTTCACCTACTATGTTATTAGTCCCATGTAAAAGCAGGCACGGCGCATGTAATGTCCCAAGTGTTGCAGGCGTACATAGGCCACGGTAATCGCTTGCCATCTGGGTACTTACTCTTGAAACCAATCTCAATTTCAATGCAATTTCAATCCAATAAAATCTCAATAATTATTCAATGTCAAAACTGTACAACCCTTATCGTAGCTGTTAAAATAGCATTCAGAGTACGGAATATAAAGCCAAACTCAATACCATTTAGTTCATTCAATATCCACGCAATACGGATGCAATGGGCGCTAGTGTTGCAACTCAAGAGTACGAAATTCCACAATACCAATGTCGATCGATCGAAATTGGATTTAAGAGTAAGCCCCCAGATGGGCCGTGTGTATTTTTGCCACCGTCGTGGTATAAAAAAAATGAAATAGAGAATCAGTCTATTGTCATATACAATAGAGTAGATGACTAATTTTTAATTTAATGTCCGTCTGGTAGATTACTTGAAAATATTAGACACGTATTTTTATTTTTTGGAGAAACAAATACATTCGACGATGTATTGATTTGAAATATCACGTGACGTCACTTCTAGGTACGTTGTATAGGTACGTAAAAATGACGTAGTTGGCTCCCACTCCTAATCTTTGATTCGTTTTATCTAAGTACTGTTTTAATTTCATTGTTAAATAAAATCACTGCTTGCCTCTTGCACCTACAATTTACTCTTCTCTGCATCACCCAAAGGTCAGACTGGTAGAAAATGCCTGCGGCATTAAGTCCACCTTTTTGTAAATTTTGTGCATGAAGCATTTTAAATAAATAAATAAATAATACGATAAAATAAATATATTAATTAAAAATCGCGGGGTACTCACGTGAATATACTGAGAAAAGCTCTACTAGTATCGAACCACAGAGGGGTTCTTCCACGTGAGCAGCGTGCGCGATCGCAGCAATGTCGCACAGCCAATGGCTGGCTGCCAAAGATCCCCGATATTAGACACGTATTGGAAGTAATTCCAAAATCATAAAAATACGTGTACGTAGATAAATTATTATGTTTTCGGCTTACTCACGTAATAATTTGACGAGGAACTAGATTAGTTTCAAGCCATGCTAGAGGCTCATATTCATGAGCAGCATTTCGCGACGCGGCGAATGTCGCGCTGCTACTGTCAATAGCTGACATAATAAATAATAATAATTTATTTAGTAGGTATGTCTCACGAAAGTTACAATACAAAGACTAAATAGATTTGTAATTTTCAAACCTTATCATCATTGCTACTCCAAACTTAGCTACTACGAGGATTTTATAAAGACCTAACAGTACGGATCCAATTTAGAACCTGTTGCTTGTGGCTCTTAGACCAGTGAAGCATTAAGAATAACAAAATTAAAAAAAGGAAATAATTATTTATCCTAGCATAAACTAGAAGTAAAAACTCAAAATACGTTGTTTCTTATAACTAAAAGAACATCTATATATATAAAAGAAAGTCGTGTTACTTACACCACTTATAACTCAAGGACGGCAGAATACATTTGGCTGAAGGTTGGTAGGGAAGTAGCTTAGAGCCAGGACATAAAGATACTTTTTATCCCGTTCGACAGCGTTTGAAGATTTAGATAATGTAACCCGATGTGTGAAAATATTACCAAAAAACTCTTTATATCGCTTAAGCGTTTGACTGCCAATAGAAAACTGTTTTCAAAGACTAATAATAGTATTAAGGTGCATCAAAATCAGAGATTTTAAAGAAAAAATACGAATTCAATCAATTATTATTATTTCTTATTTAGTTATTGCCGTTAAGGCGGAACAAAGTTCGCTGGGTCAGCTAGTAAGTATTATAAAATAAAAAAGTTTATCGATAAAAATCATCGATAGCACGAACCAATCCCTATTGTCCTTGATCGTTTACCTAGTTTTAAGAGGTTATCTAGTTATATATTTCTATTAACATAAAATAATTATATTTATTTAACTGTGTCAAGTTAATGGGACCTTATATCTAAAGGCATAGGAATTTTTTGGGGGTCACTCTGATTTTTATCGAATACTAGCCTTTACCCGCGACTTGGCCATGTATTTCTGTTTTATCCCAAAAGCGAATTTAATAAGGATTAAAAGTATTATATCTCCTAAGTACCTAAGCCCATGTACACACGGCCCCACACATCAATCTATACAAAACCAGTTTATCCTGGTGTCGCGTCGCATCATCTTTCCGCACATTTAACGTTCAGTTTATACTGGTTTGTAAAGCTCGATGTGTAGCTGTGTGTACCAGCCCTACCTGTATACCCAATTTCAACAAAATCCGTTCAGTAGTTTCTACGTGATTGACGGACAAACATCTGAACATCCAATCATCCAATCATCCAAACATCTTAACAAAGAAACTTTCACATTATTTTATAATAACATAACATAACATCACGCCTTTTATCCCCGAAGGGGTAGGCAGAGGTGCAAAGTAACACCCACTTTTCACTATTTATGTTATGAGTCCCATGTAATAGGGGGTGAGCCTATTGCCATATACCGGGTACATTTCCAGACTCCGTGCTACTATACTGAGATTTTTTTAAAAACCCAGTAATACTTTGCCCGACCCGGGAATCGAACCCGAGACCCCTTGCCCGGCAGTCGCACTCGCGACCACTCGGCCAACGAGGCAGTCTAAGATTTCGAGGCAAAATAAATAAGATAAACGAGGCAGTCATTTTCACACTAATATTATAAAATATTAGTGTGATTTATATCGTTAGTCAAGTATAGCAGGCGCAACTGTCGAGTAAGGGCTTTCTGGTTCGAGTTACTATTATCGAGTTTTTACAACTTAACATGAATAATTACATATACTATGTATATGTGCTAATTATTCTTGAATTGTGCCCGGTATATGACAAAAGTCTCACTCACCCTCTATTACATGGGACTCATAACATAAATAGTGAAAAGTGGGTGTTACATTGTAGAGTGGTATTAAGTACCGTAATGTGCACCTCTGCCTACCCCTGTTATGTAAATGCTAACTAAACATGTTATCTGATAGAACTGATCCCCTTTTTTTTAGGGGGAGAAATCATCTAATGGCTTTTCCTGCCCGGGTGAGGTGGGAGGGAGTGTCAGACTCTGACTGACTAAAAACCACACCGTTCCTACTCCTGCACTTCGAGCCGGAGCCCTGGTAACCTGTTAAGTCCTCCGCGGCTCCGTATCGGCATCAGCCCTGTTGGGCCCCATCTGTGGTGGTCTGATGCTAGACGAATCCCCTGATAGTAATCAATCGGCGTCGCCCATGGACACCCGAAACTCTAGAGGCGTTATAAGTGCGTTGTCGGCCTGTCGGGGGTGAGGAATTTGAGGATTGTTGACGATTCCGAGATAGGGAAGATTGGGGACCTCCAGTAACCGACAATAACACTCACACGACGAAAAACAACGTAAGCGTTATTTCACGTCGGTTTTCTGCTCGGCCGTGGTATCACTCCGAAAATATAGTTTGATTATAAATAACGAGAATTAATAAATGAAACAAATAAATAATAAAATTATTATTATTTATTAATGACTCATACATAAATTTACATTATATTATCTAGATTATCGTCTTTACTTACAATTTTATATTAATTTATAAATGATTTTGTAACTTATATATTGTTAATAATAAAAATAAAAAATATTCTATTTTTGTTTTCATGAGATTGGATCTGTTGATTGAAACTCTTAAACCATAGACAATTTATATAAATCGGTGCACGTAATATCATTTCAGGAGTTATAAATCACAGGTTTTGGTAACTCATTTTCATTGATACATTATAAATAAAAATTAATAATAGATCATTATTAAGAAAATAGTTTTATTTATTCAAGTTTATTTCATTTGTCACAGACAGTGTCTTTGATGAGATCCGAAATTTTGGCCCTGAAATAAAATACAAAATATTAATAACTAGCTTTTACCCGCGGCTTCGCTCGCGTCACTAAAGGATAAAAAGCCAATGTGACATCTACCAATACACACATCGCCATCTATACCAATACTTTTGTTTTCCCTCGGGAATATCAATTTTTTCCGGGATAAAAAGTACCCTATCCTATATATTAAGTACAGATTAAATAAATCCGGACTTCTAACTATACAACTGCAAAAATTCAAAGCAATCGGTTTAGTAGTTATAGCGTGAAAGCGGAACAAACAAACAAACTCATTTTCCGATTTATAATACATTAATAATATTAATATTAATTAATAACTAGCGACCCGCCCCGGCTTCGCACGGGTGCACAATATGCATCTATTATACATATAACCCTTCCTTAAGAATCGCTCTATATATTAAAAGAACCGCATCAAAATCTGTTGCGTAGTTTCAAAGATCTAAGCATACATAGGGACAGACAGACGGCGGATAGCGACTTTGTTTTATACTATGTAGTGATAACAATGAAATATTTGGTGCATTATATACTTTAAAACTTGAAAAGGAACAACAGGTAACTAAAGAATATAATATCACTCTTAAGGCCAAGCGCCTTTCAACGCCATGCGCCTGCTAATTGCTTCAGAAGAATAACTTTGAATATTCGACAATAGGGTAAGAAAATTAAAAAGTCTAGTCCGTCAGTTACATAATAAAAAAATATTAGACACGTATTTTTTATTTCTAGTGTAATGTTACAATACTTAGATATAAAATGGCGTTAAATTTAGGTCATGGGAGGTCATTACGTCACAACGTGCTATAAAATGTAGCACGCTGTGACGTCACACGATATTTCAAATTAATATATCGTCGAAAGTATTTAATTCTGTGAAAAAAGAAAAAATACGTGTCGAATGTTTTAAATTGATCTACCAGACGGACATTAAAATAAAGTTTAGGAAACTACCCTTCATTTAACCTCTTTTTTTTAAGGGGGGAGGGAAAATCATCGAATGACTGCTCCCGTCTGGGTGAGGCGGGAGGGAGTGTCTGACTCTTACTGACTAAAAACCACCCCGTTCCTTCTACTGCACGTCGAGCCGGAGCCCCGGTTACCCGGTTGGAGGAGACGGCAACCCAGTCCCCCTCGCTCCGCATCATGGCCTGCACTAGGCCCGGACGCGAGAGGTCGCCATCGCCGATCATTTAATCTCTTGTCTGTTAATATATAAGACACAATACAAAAGAAACTATGCCTCACGCAGATCTGCGTCCGGCACTTCATAGGTTAAAATTCTGACTGGATTGCGAATGTCCATGGGCGGTGCCCACAGTGCCAACGAGAAAAAAATAAAATAAGTATCTAATATTTTTTCATTATCCACCTGACGGACTAATTAGATTTTTAATTTTAATACCCTGGAAATGACTATGTTTTTAACTTACTTGTGTACATAGAAGTTGGTTTCTGTAATATTAAATTGTGAATAGATGAACACCGGTATCTGATTCACTAGTACCCACACTTCATCTTTGATGACCTTTAAATCTGAAAATGAAATACAATACCTATGAAAATATTTCCTATTTTGGACATTTTGTTTAATCATTTATTTTTCAATAAAAACTTAAATAAAATTAATACAGACTATTACTAAATTAAATGTAGGTATACAACATAAGATAAAATTTAATTTAAATAAAACTGAAAACAACTATTTACATAAAGCATCGAAAAATTCGTCCGAATCGACGTCAGTGGGGAAGTACTCAGAAGGCTGGCAGCATTGCCACGTTGTATGGCAATGCTTAACCTCGAACCGAGAAAAAGACCAGATGCGTCGACCAGCCGTTGAAAAAAAAAACACCCTGGATCAAATTAAATGTTCGCAAGATTTTGTATTCATTAATTCATTCTGTTACATGCATAGTATATGAAAAACAAGTTTCTATCAGTGGCTTCGCCCGCCTTATATCATTCTACAGTTTTGCTGTGCGAGAAAGAAACCTACGAGAGAAGCTCACAGTTGTGGCCTCCCAACCATCTATACGGGTGGATATGCTGTCGTGAGGGTCGATGACGAAAAGACGCAGCGGGTACCAGACCAAACAATTCCTCAGAACACTCCCCGTGGTATAAGCGATAGAAGATGCACAACGAATTAGATATAAGTTCCTTACCAGAAATATACACCAGCTTGGTATGGCTCTGAGCCACTACTATAGCAGTCTTGGTAGTAAGTGGAATTTTAGTATTCCAACACATCACTCCATCTTGAGCCACGTTGGCATAGAATAACGCTTTGCTCCCGCTGTGGAAGTCGTGGGACCCACTCTGGGAGAACGCACCTCGCACGCCCTCTAACTGCAAAATTGAGATAAGATTAATAACTTCGACTGCGCCGAAAAATATAATAATCCATACCTACTTTCCCTCTATGGGCGATATATTAAAGAATGGCCAAATTAAAAGTACTCTTAACCGACGAGCATGCTTGAAAAGATTGATGACTGTTGATGAAGCGAAACAGGTATGTAGGAAAGGAACGGGGTAGTTGCCAGGGTATGAAAATTAAAAATCTAATTACTCCGTCAGTTAGGTACCTAATGAAAAAATATTAGACACGTATTTTTTTAATTTGTTGTATAATAAAATGAAATGAAATGGGGGCTAAAACGTCATTTTTACGCATAAAATGTACATAGAAGTGACGTCACGCGACATTTCAAATCAATATATCTTCGAAACTATTAGTTTCCGTAAAAAAAATCATGTGTAATGTTTTTAAACAATCTACCAGACGGACATTAAAATAAAAATTAGTCATCTATCGTATTGTAAAAATTGGCGTTCCATGGTCCCATGGGAGACAGGCGTGAATTTATGTTTATATTACATGTATGTACCTTATAATTTTTTGCAAAATCTGCACTCTGATCTTTCAATATCTCGTTTGAGACAGAATACTCCTGGGTAGATATAAAAGGATGATAGTATGCTGTTCTTTTACCATCATCGTCCGGGTCTGAGAGAGCCACGCTGAAGAGACCATCCTTCCAGTTGATGACATGATCTGAAATATCATGATTGTCATCATCATAACATAAACATAATATTTTTTATCTAAGTTCATTGTTTTAGTAGCTTAACTATACTTCATCAACAGCCTATAAATGCCCACTGCTGAGCAAAGCCTCTTCTCACACGGAGAAGGTTAGAGCGTTAATCACCACGCTTGCTCAATGCGGGTTGGCGATTTCAAACCTGGACTTATAATTAGAAATTATAAGTCCAGGTTTCCTCACGATGTTTTTCCTTCACCGTTCCGTCACCGTAACTATACTTCATCATCATCAATAGCCTATAAGTGCCCACTGCTGAGCAAAGCCTCTTCTCACACGGAGAAGGTTTGAGCATTAATCAATGCGGGTTGGCGATTTCAAACTAATAATAAGAAATTATAAGTTCAAGTTGCCTCATAATGTTTTCCTTCACCGTTTGTCAGTGGTGTCTAAATAATATTAGAAAGTACATATAACTCGGAAAAAGTCACATTGGTACTTGCCGTTGGTAGGTTTCGAACCAGCACGCTCATGTATGAGAAGTGCGTCATAATCCTCCAGTCCACCACGAAGATTTTTACTATACTCGAGTCAATTCATTCCATGCGGGTAATTCAAAAAAAAGTTTGATATTGTGTACAACTTGTTTTTATCATGTACCCTCCTGTCTCTCAATGTTGTTTTATTATATTGTCATACTCGTACATAAGATATCATTGATGTTATATAATATTTACAAACTATATTTCAAAGACCTAGTAGATACCATACTGGAAAGCATTGTCCTATCAATTGTAAATAATATTCTGTCTCAATTGGAAGGAACTAACATCTAAGGTACAGGCTCGGCCTAGTTTAGATGTTAGTATTCATAAACTATGTGTCAAATGTTTTTGTTACAATAAACACTTTTTATTATATAAGGTGTTGTTTTAAAGCCGCGTCATTTTCTAGGAGGTAACTCGACTATCGATTCTGAGTCCTTTCTTTCTTTTAAAAAAAATGTTGCCCCACACTAGGATTTCCTCCTGTGTCGTGGGTGCGTTTACAAACATACAAGTTCACATACACTATGACACCCAGACCAGAAACAACAATATGTGGATCACACAAAGTGTTGTTCCGTGCGTCCGAATCAATAAAAAAATTGTAGGTAAATATTATTCATTTTTCTGTAAGTAACGGAAATCCGTAAGTGCGAATTACACGCCGCCGTCTTGTAACTAGATTTATAACGCGGTTTAACATACACAAACTCAAACACGTAATTGATATTATTCCTAATTCCATAAAACTCCATTAAGAAACATTGCTGTCGCTTATTCTGAAATACTGTCGAACTTAAACGATTTATTATAGCCGTATTTTTAATTATTGGCTCGAAATTTTCTGTTATATTGAACCTTTATGACTTCTGTGGTATGCCCCCGAGAAATGACACGGTTTCAAAACTACACCTTGTATTTTATTTATAATATTGACGGTTGAAAGACTCACTGAGCACTGATCTAAGCAACCTTTTTTACGATATTGAGCTACATCACATCATCATCGTCAACAGCCTAAAAGCAGCCACTGTTGACCAAATGCCTTTAGTCGCACGAAAAATGTTTGAGCATTACCTACGCTTGCTCAATGCGGGTTGGCAATTTCAAACTCATAATTAGAAATTACAAGCCCAGGTTTCCTGACAATGTTTTCCTTTACCGTTTGTCAATGATGTCAAAATAATCTTAGAAAGTACATATAACTCTGAAAAAGTCACATTGGTACTTGCCGTTGGTAGGTTTTGAACCTGCACCCTCATGCATGAGAAGCGGGCGTCTTAAACCTCCGGGCCACACACATTGAGCTGTATTCGGAATCAGCTACTTTTGTCCATCGTATGGTGTATACATATAACTGAATGTCGCAAAGAAATATGGTCAATCAAGATCAATTGATCAGACATTCACCTGATGTAAGCAATCGACGCCGCTCATGGACATCCACAACACCAGAGGCATTATAAGTGCGTTCTCGTCTTTTTTGGAGTTAGGGATTGAGGATTGGGAAGATTAGGTTGGGAAAGGTAGTTAATAAGTTTTTTTATTAGGACAAGCCCGCCACAACCTCCCAAAACCACTGCAACTCCTGTAAACCAGGATTTACAGTAGATAGAACTATGCAAACATGATAGACATGAATAACTGTCGTAGTTCCCGCAACGGAGTGAATCAGAAGATATTATAAGAAAAAAAAACGATAGTTTCCACGCCCCTCGGTGAATTACTACAGGACACAGAATGAATTAAGCCTAAAGGCACAAAAAGGAACTGCACAACTGGAAGAAGCCCAGTCGCAAAGCACTAGGGAAATCTGGCTTAGTTCTAAGTGCCCATTCTTAATTGTAAGTGACCTTGGACCCTATGTGTGAGCTGGTAATCGGTAAGTCTATACTAATATTATAAAGAGGAAAGATTTGTACCTATTTTTGTATGTTTGTATGTTTGTAATGAATAGGCTCAAAAAGTACTGGTCCGATTTAAAAAAATCTTTCACCAATAGAATGCTACATTCTTCCAATTTGACATAGGCTACATTTCATTTAGAAAAAAATTAGGGATCCTTGTTAAAATTTGAACAATGGAACCGAAGGTGTAGAAAAATGAGTCTTAAAATGTCTTTCGTCCAATCCGCTGCCGAAACTATTAGCGATAGAACAAAATAATGTACAACAATATTGAGGAACATCATAATGTCTACAAAAAACTCCGCGGTACCATATGTCCAACTGTTGTAGTTATGTCACTACAACAATCCAAATTTCTAAAAATAAATAATTGTCTACCCCGTGCGAAGCAGGGACGGGCTGCTAGTATTAAATAAAATAACTTACGTGCGACCATAAAGTTAGTAGCTCCGACGTCATAGTTGAAAGTCTTGTGGCTGATTCTCCATAAAGATCGTTGCTTTAAAGAGAAAACGATTAAACCGTTCCTTGCTAGATCATTGATGTAGGCATGAGCGTCGTCGCATTTTGAAGGCAAAACATCTACAGTTATTGAAGTGAGACCTGAAACAGATAAAATAATATAAATGGTAATGATCTTTGGAGTGGTCGCAAGTGCCACTGCCGGGCAAGGGGCAATGTAATAGTGGTTTTATTTAAATAATCTCAATTATAGCACGGAGTCTGGAATTGTGCCCGGCATAAGGCTCACCCCCTATTACATGGGACCCATAACATAAATAGTGAATAATAAAATAAAAACTGCGTTTAAAAAGCCCGACTTCAAAAAACTAAAAACTAATGACTTTTTGTTTGTTATTAGTTTTTGGTTTTTTGAAGTCGGTTTTTTAAATGCAGTTTTTATTTTATTATTTTATCATTTTCAGTGTAAAGCTACATAATTATACCCATTTTGTTACTTATAATCTACATAGGTGCAAAGTTCTAATCAATACAAATTATACAAGCCCAAACACAAGGTAGTTACAGTATACCGTTGAGGAGTTCCCTTAACAATTACACTTCTTCATCATCAGACCCTTAATAACAGCCTCACTCTATCCAAGTGTAAAGTTCTCATCAATACAAATTAATGAAGCCCAAACACAAGGTAATTAATATAAACCGTTGAGGAGTTCCCTCGACTGTCTGTCGGCTCTATCATCAGGTCGATTCCAGACCCTTATCAAATTGTAGTGTTTAAAAATCGTAATTGAAAAACATAATAGACGCATTACTCGCCCATAGAATTTTCGAAAGTTCCCCTCGGTTTCCATAGGATCCCATCATCAGATCCTGACTTCATGGAAATGGGACCATCTCGGGAGTATACCCTTTCAAACAAAACAAGAATTTTGCATATCGCTTCACGCATCTCAGAGTTATGCGCGTACATACATAAAAAAAAAGCAACATACCGGCCGAACGTATAACCTCCTTTTTTGAAGTCGGTTATAGTAGGGGAGCCCACGATGCTAAATTGGGATTTACTTGAGCGTCCTTGGGACCTACTGGATTTTGAAGATATGCTGATAGAAAGAAGAAATGGTTTAGTGACAATTTCTTCCACCAGTGGGGGAAGGAGGAATCTACAGATCTTTGAAATTGTTAAGCGTAACTTTTGTTCTAATGGTCGAGCGTGTCAGATATTGATAATGTACATGCTCCATGTGTATTTAATAATAAAAAACTCTTAATCTGCCAGTTTGCATGGTGGGGTTGAATGTTCTGGAGAGTACAAACGGGAACCCTTCAATGAAATCCCCCCACTCTTGCAAATCAAGTTGGAATGGGCAGATTTTTTAAACGCACTTCCTTTAGCACGGTATTGACCTACCTTCCCTTAATCTGACGAAACTGACTTTATTTATTCAGACTTTTTTTTTAATTTTCAGTCCCTTCTAATCAGATCGAATATATGTTGGGTATATTCAACATGACACTAGGTTTTCCCCATATGTAAATCTGACGCGCTCGAGTAACTACCGAAATCCCTTCATGGGCTCCCCTACTATTAAAAATGGGTGTTACATTGTACAGTGGCATTAAGTTGTGGCGACACATGATACATGTCAACGGATGACGTCATAACATCCTACATCGCACATGCAAAGTTTACATTCAAATTAACACGGATCCCAACGAACAACTGTTGGGCAGAAAGCCCGCCAGGCACGATGGCCTCCCCTGGTCGGAGGATCCTCCTTTTCCGATCTTAGGGAACTATTCTACTACTCTCTGTTCCCTAAAATCTCATTAGTAGCACGGAGTCTGGAATTTTGCCCGGCAATAGGCTCACCCTCTATTACATGGGACTCATAATACCTCTATAAATAGTGAAAAGTGGGTGTTACATTGTACAGTGGCATCAAGTGCCGAAACGTGCACACCTTCGCGATTAAAAGGCGTGACGTTGTATTACCTGAAGTAGTTCCATTAACAAGCACATCCGTAGGGATTTCATGTCGCAATATTTCTGTATCAGTCTCCAGGTCGTATATTATAATCTGTGGCGCCCTCTTCTGTTCGAAATTGTCTGGAATACGATCATCATCAAACATGAATATCCTAAAAACGCAAAACTTTGTACGCAAGTCAAGATCGATGTGAAATTAATGTTTATCAAGTCAGTAAAAATACAAATCACAAGTCACAACCCTACCCTCATTCTCGCTTTATTTACTGACAGTCCTGGGTAGGGTTGCCACCCGTACTTTATAATAAAGTATTGTACGGTATTTAAGGTAATTATTCTCTATAATTTATAAGAATAATAAAGTACACGAAAATAACTAAACTAAACTTGCAAACTTAATTTTTTCTATTAAAGTCGTAAGTATTTTTGGTAAACTTAACGATTCGATATCGATATTTATCGATTTATGTTGAATCGATTTCGCCACTCGCCAGCGCCACTTAGACGATTTCTAGTAAAGATGCAATTGTTTATTATTTCAATGCAATTGTTTAGTAAAGATACTAATTTAATACAAACTGCAAAAAGCAATATAAAATATATATTAAAATATAATACTAAATAAGAATAAATTGTACTTTATTTTTGTACTGTGTAATTGTTTTTCTTACCTATAATCGTCAATGTACTTTAAATACCACAAAAAAGGTGGCAACCCTAGTCCTGGGTGACAGCAAAACGATAGAAACATGTAATTCTTTTTTTATATACAGGGTGTCCAAGAACCCGGCGTCCAACTGGATTCCCACGATGCCCCAAGTTCTAACAGTACTCAGAAAAATATTTTAAAAAATCCACCCCATGTACTTACAGAATTATACTGATTTCAAAAAAAAAGGGGAAATGAGCACCCTGTGACATACTTTTGAATGCTGTGACTGCTAATGCTGATAATTTCGATATTTCTTGGAGGTTTTGTAATCTAGGGTATTGCTGTGTCTAAATAGAATGTAAAAATAAAGTACTTATTGTACCATTTTAAAATAAAATATTATTTTAACTAAAGGTGATATGGAAAACTATTGAATTTCGCAACTTTGACCGACTGTAGTGTAAAAAAATGTACCAAAATAGTATGGCAAGTGACGTCAAATTTTGACGCGTTTATTCCTCTTTTTAAAAAGGTATAATACTTACACATTAATTTGAAAAAAAAATTTTGATAATATTTTTACTCAACAACCCAATTTTTACGATGTCTTACAGAATTCTTAGAAAGAAAAATTTACGACGAATTGAATCTAACCTCTAAAGAATTACTATTGTATGCTCATAAAAATAACAACAGGCCTCTCAAAAAACAGGTTAGACCGTAAGGGACGGTATGTGCATGCATCTCACCATAGTGGTTCGAAACAAAGAACATCAATTAAACTTACTTACAGGCTAAATACATTTACAAAAAACTATCCCTAATAAACGTACTATCAACATAAATAATATAAATAACACCAACACACAGTGTGCTCTATCTGCGTACTATGCATATGCATATGCGTGGTTACGCTACGGGATTATTATGTGGGGACACAGTGTAGATGCCAAAGATCTATTCATTGCTCAAAAGAAATGTCTCCGAATAATTTATAATATTAAACCTAGAGATAGTTGCAAACCATATTTTATACGAGAGAAAATACTAACTTTGCCGTCCATCTACATACTAGAACTAGCCAGTTTTGTTAAGAAAAATATCAAAATATTTAATTTCAATAAAAACGAACGCCGAAATACCAAATTGATCCTACCAGCACCTCGACTACAGATGTATAAAAATAGCCCAGAATACCGAAGTATCCAAATTTATAATAAGTTACCTGAGGAAATACGGTCAACCAAAACTCTTTGTATATTCCAAGCTAGATTAAAGTCTCTACTAATCAGAAAATCATACTACAGTATTCAGGAGTATCTCGAAGATAAAAAATGCATTTACAATAAAATAGTACCTACATTGTAATTTTATAATTTACCAGATGATGTTTATTCACAATGATTATAATATGTTTTCATTCTAAATTATAGAGCCTATGTATTTTATAACCTATGTATTATAAAGAGCTTTTATAAAACTCAGGTGAATGTGGTAACAGAGATGTGTATTTAATTTTATTTTTAATATGTAATTATAGTTCCTAACTTAATGTGATAATTTAAATTATATTTATAATTTAAATTATATTTATTAATTTAAATATATTTATAATTTAAATTAATGTGATAATTCTCCCCAATTTCAGTAATGTTGCTACTTTAAATGTCTTATATAATGTATAAAATAATATAATTGTATCATATAGGTATAGAGGTATAAGTGATAAATTTTTTTAATAGTAATAAGTTTATAGTGAGTAATTAAGTTAATAATGAATAGAATAAGTACATAATATATTATATGATTATTTAGTTATTATTTATAAGTTAAATTGCTGCGCCCTAACAGGGTGATGTACTGTACTAGTAGTATAATACCACTATGTATATACATTTTGCAATAAATAAATAAATAAATAAATAGAATCAAATAAAGTACAAATCCTAGTAACTTACTTATTATTATTAACAAGAGCCTCATATGCTACCTTTGTGAACTCGCACAAATAACCCGACTGACATTTTGGTGCTTCAATTTCTAAGTCTCTAGAAAGTCTTCAACGAGTGCGTCCTACCAGTCATGACATACGGAACCGAGACGTGGACACTGACAGTGCGACTGGTCCACCACTTTAAGGTGGCGCAGCGAGCTATGGAGAGGGCCATGCTCGGAGTATCTCTGAAGGATAGGATCCGTAACGAGGTGATCCGACAGAGAACTAAAGTGACCGATGTAGCCCAAAGGATTAGCAAGCTGAAATGGCAGTGGGCTGGTCACATTTATCGAAGAACCGATAACCGCTGGGGTAGACGTGTTCTGGAGTGGAGACTAGGCAAACGTAGTGTAGGGCGCCCTCCAGCTAGGTGGAGTGCCGATATACGTAAAGTGGCTGGTAGTGGTTGGATGCGTAGAGCTGAAGACCGAGCTCAGTGGCGTGCCATTGGAGAGGCTTATGTCCAGCAGTGGACGAAAACAGGCTGATGATGATGATGAATTTCTAAGTCACATTATATCCGCCTTTTTTTTCAACGATCTTGGTATTTGATTGATGGGCCAACGTTGTCCACTATCTCGCCTGATGGTAAGCGATGATGCGGTCTACGATGGAGCACGTCGTCCCATAAGCAACCTATTCACTTGGGCCTTTAAGACACCCAGGTTACACCGTTCAGGAAATTCTATGCGTATTATACCATCTTCTCTGGTCTCACAAACATTTTTCTCGACCATCACATTCATGCATATGATCACACAAGCGCATCGGTTAAATGGTTAAATATATTTGGTTCTTATTCTCAATACGGTAGTTGACGGGTAGTTTAAATTAAATTTATTTTACGGCATAAGCCGGTAAACGAGCAGACGGATCACCTGATGGTAAGCAATCGTCGTCGCCTATGGACACCTGGAACACCAGTGGCGTTACACTTGTAACGCGCTTGCGTTACCGGCCTTTTGGGGATTAGGAGTTTGAGGATCGTTGGGGAGATTGGGGAAGCGGAGGGTAATTGGGCCTTCGGTAACCTCACTCACACGACGAAACACAACACAAGCGTTGCTTCACGTCGGTTTTCTGTGAGGCCGTGGTATCACTCCGGTCGAGCCGGCCCATTCGTGCCGAAGCATGGCTTTCCCACACTACTTACTTTTATTGAAATGTCAAAAACGATATTTTTATATGAATTTTTTATTGGATCGCAACTTATGACGTCATCATATTTCTGCGTCAAATAGCATACTTTTTTCCTTAAAATTACCGAGAAAAAATTGAAAAGTAGGTTTGAAAAATTGTGAAATCAATGGATGAGAGTATGATTATTTTTTTGCATTGAAAAGTTCAAAAGAAACATTTTATTTGAAACCTAAGAAACTCGCCAATTGTCTACGAATTGTATTAGTATTCTCATTACGCCCGAATACTGATAGGCTACCTACCTACTGAATAATAAGTTGTGTGCCATCGTAATTGTGTCCATCTTAAGAATCGCGCCATCTCCGTCATTTTACAAAGAATTTGTAGTGACAAAACTATATTTAAGCGTGACTTAAATTGAGTGACGTATTTGAACATTATACAGTCATACAGCGTATGTCATCGTGAATGTAAAATAATAATATGTTCTGTAGGCAACTCTTTGTTAATGACCTCTTTTGTAATTTGAAATTACGCACGAAGCGCGATAAGAAAAAAAGTGGTACATAACCTAACGTAGTTTTCGCGCTAAAATTTAAAAATCGAAGCCCCGCCACGCTTTAGCGGGCTCCGCGCTCGCGCCAACAGTCGCCGCCGAAACTTTTACCGAGTGAGCGTGTATTGAAAACGCTCTGCGTTCCCGCCAATTTTCTCAGTTTCTTTCTTGACTTCATTGTGAACAACATACAGCCCTAATCTGTTGCGGAGAACCTAACGGTTGCGGAGAACCTAACGGGTAACCGGGGCTCCGGCTCGACGTGCAGGAGAAGGAACGGGGTGGTTTTTAGTCAGTAAGAGTCTGACACTCCCTCCCGCCTCACCCAGGCGGGAGCAGTCATTCGATGATTTTCCCCCCTTAAACAAAAAACTGCTACAACGTTCAGAGGCCTTAATACAAGTTTGATTTACGTTTAAAGTATTCGAAACGAGTACGTGTTCGGCGCTCTGATTGGCCGGCGCCAATTCAGCAACCAATCACAGCGCCGAACGCGTACTCCTTACGATTACTTTAAACGTACCTACAACAAACTCGTAGTAAGGCCTCAGTAGGTATACAAAAATATTGATACTACAAAATTATAAATATAAGGTGCTATATGCTTTAATGTGTTTAGATTACAGTGGTGAAGAAATTTCAATTTCATTTCAATTCAATTTGAGAAGATAAAGAAATTGAGTACCTAAACATAAGACTCCACTCTGCATAATGTGATTCACAAGTTACAAATTACGCGTCGCTTAGTCAATGAAAACAATTGCTATCTCTTTCCACGTGTACTGAGAATGAAAACGGAAATCAGCTGACTAGTTCGTAACGATATAATTAATATACTAGATACTCAATAGGCAGGTTAACAAGTGTTTTAAAAGTGCAATTACTTACCAGGTACGGCATTCTTCCAAAAAACTGACGTAGGTAGGTAGATAAAATAGTAAACTTCCCATCACACTTAAAACAGGCTTTGGACTGTCAAGTTAGCGTAAAAAACCGACTTGTGGAAAGATTGAGAATGTGCAACATTTGCTGATGGAGTGTGTTCGGAATAAGGTGGAACGGGAGTCGTTGCTGAGAAAGTATGGCATTGCAAAGATGAACGTAGGTACTTATCATGCAAAGTGTTAAGTGAGCCTGCATCAGAAATAGCACAAGCGTTTTACTTGTTAGTACCGCAGACCCAGCACCGACCCTCGTAATTATATAAACAACTAAGTAGGTACTATGTATTAATAGTTATACCTCAATAAGGAACAATGGGTTTGATATGTTAATTTTAACCAAAAACCCTAAATAAATGTAAATAAAAAAATAAATAAAAATAACGATAAACTGTAACCTAGCGTATTTTAAAGTTAATAATCTTATTTAGGTACAACAATTGCATCGTATAATTACCTACAGTTATTTACACACTCCCTACCTACCTATCTACAAAACTGTTGCGCAAGTCCACTTTCGCGTTGCACACAAATGAAGGCACAATTCCGAACATGTCATAAGTATCACATTATTTAATGAATCCGTTTTTTTTTTATGGAATAGGAGGCAAACGAGCAGACGGATCACCTGATGGTAAGCGATCAGCGCCGCCCATGGACACCCGCAACACCAGAAGAGTCACAGGTGCGTTGCCGTTTCACTTTTACTTGCCTAAATATTGATTTTGCGCGTGATTTAAAACACGCTACTAACATCGTAAACTCCGGCAGCATCCCTTGTAAACACTGTCAACAATGTCGGGTCAAAGCGGCCGTATTCTCGGAATCGGTACACTGTATCCAGGATGGTATGATCACTCACTCGCACATCGAACCTCTGGTATAAATTAACCCGAACCGCATGTGCAATTATAGAAGTACACCCGCGGTAGCACTATACCATTTCAATATAGGTATTGTTGATTTGAATTTATTCGCCTGGGAGGTATTTTTAAGTAGCGCGCGCATGGCCGACACTGAAACTGACGTCCGGGTAAGCGGGGGTTGACTGGGCCACTGGCGGAATTACGGAGTAGCGCCTAGCGGGCGCGGGCGGCGCGTGCGACTAGTTCTGTCTGGGGTGTGCGCGGGGGTGTGCATGCATTGGCGTGCTCCTCGCCTAGCCGGCGCCTGTGTCGGCCCCGAGCTGTCTCGTTCTCGAACGCCCGTCGTACCTACACTGTTGCCATTCTTCTTTCAATCTGCCATTATCTCGATAAGAATGGCAACAGTGTAAGATTGGGCGGCGCCCGCGTTTTGCGAATTGAATGAATTCGATGCAGTACGGCAACACGGGATGGTTTTATGCCAATAGATAAATCAATACAAATTAATATGTAGATTTTTTTGTACTCTGAATACTTATTCAATAATTTATACCTATTATTATAAGGAAATTTTTTTACTGCACCTCTATTTAGAAATTTATTCAAACCAAATTTCTCCACTAATAACCTATCAAAATAATGAATCGTAAAACAAAAATACTGATTGTTCAATATTGGGTTAGGTTAGGTTAATTGGTACATTCCATAGGAGAGACCTTCGGGCGACTGATTAGGGAGTCAGTCGTCCGCTGTATGGGCGGGAGTAGGTGTTAGCGGTGTGTTCACGCGCGCCACTCGAGGAAGAAAATCGCAGCTTTTGAGGGCTGCTACGTGGTGGGTCCTGCCACAAAGTAGTGGTAGGTCGAGGCCTGCCGGGTGCGGTGAATCCGCATGGGCGTCCCGGGTCACGGCCACAGGCAGAGGAGGAACACCGCGGTGGTTTTAGCCGGTAAGAGTCCGGCAAACCCCCCCGTCGTCCCCACGGCGTGGGAAGTCCATGAGGATTTCCATCGCGTTATATAAAAAAAAAAGGTTAATTGGTACATATTTTATTGCACTCGAAGAATTATTAGATTTACTTTTAGTTAAAAGATAGTCATTCAGTAAAACAGTTAAGCTTTAAAGATGTAACAGTAGAGGTATAGTTAATAGTATGTATAATTGATTTATTTGATGAGCAAATTTAGTGTGCAATTCAGTATTTTGGTGGTAATTTCAAATATTTTGATTGAAAAAAAATAAAATTTACATCTAAATCTAAAGTATTAAATACAGGTGGTATTATAATCTTCAAACACAACACTACCTTCCATTAAAGCCGTGGCAGATAATTTAGGTATATATATGTCCTATACTTATTTGTCTACTGTTCGTTTTGCATTACGTATATATTTTAATACTTCTTCATTATATTTAATTAGTATATATACATCACGCTATCATATTTCCTGTCATACGATGTGTCCCTACATAGTAATACAAAATATTATATACAATTAATATTAACTATAACTAAATGAAAATATATACAACTTAAAATATAAATAACTATGAACTAAAATATTTACATCTTAAAAAAGGTAATAATAAATAAATAAGCTATAATAAGGCATCAAAAAAAAAATTTTCCTCATCATTATCGTGAGGTAGGGTGCCCAAAAGACTGGCAGCATTACCACGTTGAATGGCAATGCTTAACCTTTGTCCAAGGTAGAAGCCAGCCCTTCGATCACCTGAAGTGTCAACCATCCTCTTTACAATATCTTTGTAAAGAAGATGTGCACTTGGGCCCCACGGCCCTAAAGTTTCAACCCCAAACGGTTCGAAAGCATAATTGCCAATCAGGCTATCATACTTTCGCCGTTTGAGGTTCTCGGCAGCAGCAGCGGCAGCACCGGCTCGACACGCTGAGTTTGGAAGATGGGATGGCGCCAGAGTATCAACGCAAGTGGCGTCCCATACTAAAGGCCTACCCATCTTCCAAGGGAATAATGACATACCGTCGGGTCTCTTGCCATCGTTGCGTACCAAGCCATTAGGTTCTAAAGTAGCTGGCACGCCAACGGAGACAAGAGCTCGACGAATTATGTCATTAATACTCGCGTGTCGAGCAAAACGACCCGCACTACGGCTACACGACAAGCCGTGGTGTCCAAGGCTGTTGACATCTTCACCACAACGACAACGATGAGGTGAACAAAATGAAGCCCCAAGCCTTAAACAAATTGCAGCGCGGAATGTGGTGTCGTCCAACAAAGTACCTAAGTTGGACGAAGGCAAAGCAAGAAGCCATAACCCTGACTCCCACTCATCCACAGCCAAAAGGCGAGCTCGCTCTGCAGTTGAACAAGCGGAGTTCAATAGATTTTCGCTCACTTTCCTGCAGAGGGGCTCGTCCCATTGTCTCTGGGAGAGTGATTTGACGGGGGGGTCAATATTTGGGCAAGCGATTTTCTAAGCTTTCACAGCTTCCACTAAAAATGGTACATCAAAATTAACCAGTGATTGAGAAAGAATATAAAAGAAATTAGTATATATTGTGTGATATGTATAATTATATATGATGTTAATTTTAATGTAAATTGTAATAAGTGTTAAACTTTTACACCTACTATTGTGTCTCTCTGCATCACCCTAAGGTTGACTGTTAGAGAATGCCACTAGGCATTAAGTCCGCCATTGTATATCTACAAGAAGTGTAAATAAATAAATAAATAATTATATAGCACCCTAAATAATTGCTTCGGTAATGAATTGAATGTGTAAACGGCTTTAAGTATATTTATCTTGCTTTAAATATTAGAGCGAACTCTTCCCACTGATGATGATATAATTCCCGCGATAACGCATTTACGTGTATCTGTAGGGAAGGGTATTATTTTCTTTAATTTAACTATAATTATACGTAACTGACTTCAATATCAAATAGAAAGGAAGTTCTCAATTCGAACTATATGTATGTCTATACTAATATTATAAAGAGGAAAGATTTGTACCTATTTTTGTAGTTATGTCACTACAACAAACAATGACTTTGGTAATTTTTGGAAGGCCACCAATAAACTATCTTTTAAACCAACTATACCCGTTACTGTAAATAATTGTCAGGACACTCGCGAAATTGCCGAGATGTTCGCACAACAATTTCAGGTAGTCGGTAGTGCGGGTGGCGGCCCGTCGTGTGACTCATCGCGCACAGATCGCCGTGACAATAAGTGCTTATCTAATACCAGTGTTTGTATTACTCCAAATATTGTATACGAGTGTGTGAAGGATATGAAAAGAGGAAAGTCACCTGGTCACGACGGTCTGAGCGTGGAGCATGTACTTTACGGGGGCGAACTATTGTATGAAATACTGTCCAGGTTTTATAATATGTGTTTAACACACTGCTATTTGCCGAAATTATTTATGAAAACTGTGGTTGTTCCCTTGTTTAAAAACGGGTCTGGCAGTACATCCGATTTAAAAAACTATCGTCCTATATCTCTTGCTACAATATTCTCCAAAATTTTCGAAAGGCTGTTGCACCCTGAATTACTTAAATACACAAATTTTAGTGATGCTCAGTTTGGGTTCCGCGCCGGTTTATCAACGGATATGGCCATATTTGCTTTAAAAAATACAGTTCAATACTATAACTCGAGAAATACTACCGTGTATGCCTGCTTTCTCGATCTCAGCAGGGCGTTTGACACTATTAGTTACGATATGTTGTTGGCAAAGATGGAGGAGGCGCCGGTGATATATTGGGAACGTTGAAATACTGGTACGGATCTTAGACCAATGTGGTAAAATGGGGTAATGGTGGCTTTTCTAACGAGTACACACTTAAATGTGGCGTAAGACAGGGTGGCCTAACATCTCCGTCCTTGTTTAACCTATATATAAATGGACTGATTGAGGAGCTCAGCAGATCAGGCGTCGGCTGTCACATATTGTGTAATGAACCAGTAAATAACTTAAGCTACGCCGACGACATGGTCTTGCTGAGCCCCTCAGTTGACGGCCTACGAACAATGCTTTCCATATGCGAAAAATATGCTCTGAGACATGGGCTAACGTATAATGTTAAAAAGTCAGAAGTCATGATTTTTAGACATGACAGAACTTGTTGTTTTAATCCAATAATAACACTTGGCGGCACTCAATTAAACGTTGTATCGAAATTTAAATATCTAGGTCATGTAATTAACAATAATCTAAAAGATGATGACGACATGGAAAGGCAAAAGAGGTCCATTGCTGCAAAAGCCAACATGTTGGCGCGCCGATTTGCTCGGTGCAGTAACGCAGTAAGGATCACTCTGTTCGTGGCTTACTGTCAGGCGTTCTACACCTGCTACCTATGGAAGAACTATACACAGCGGACGTATCACGCGTTACGCGTGCAGTATAATAATGCATTCAGAGCTATGCTCAACCTACCGTGGAGGTGTAGTGCGTCTGGCATGTTTGCCGGGAATAGGGTAGATGACTTTTATGCAGTGATGAGAAAACGGGCTGCCTCCTTCATGAACCGAATACGAAATACTGACAATATTATTGTCCAGGCTGTGTATGACTGCTGCAAGTTTGACATTTGTGACATGTAATGTAATTAATTAATTAATAATTTGTAATTTCTATTAATAATAATTTTTGTAATTTGTACTTTGTAATTTCTATTTTCTGTGTATAATTTTCTATGGGCATGTGCCTGAAATAAATGAATTTGATTTGATTTGATTTGATTTGTATGTTTGTAATGAATAGGCTCAGAAAGTACTAGGCCGATTTAAAAAATTCTTTCACCAATAGAATGCTACATTCTTCCAATTTGACATAGGCTACATTTCATTTTGGAAAAAATTAGGGACCCTTGGTAAAATTTGAACAATGTAACCAAAGGTGTAGAAAACTGAATCTTAAAATGTCTTTCGTCGATTACGCTGCCGAAACTATTAGCGATAGAACAAAATAATGTACAACAATATTGAAGAACATCATATTGTCTACAAAAAACTCCGCGGTAGCATATGTCCAACTATTGTAGTTATGTCACTACAACAATCCAAATTTCCAAAAATAAATTTTTGTCTACCCCGTGCGAAGCCTAGTATTATATATTTTTTTCTTGTATAGAAGCACTATTTTTATGGATTGTCAGTGCATACTGACAATCCATAAAAATAGTGCTGCATATGTGAGCACCATGTTAGACTATAAGACTTTTTTAAAATTTATTGTTTTGTTTTTGTGTTTCAGTAAGTTTTGTAATTTATATAATGCGTCACATATACGTACAGTATTGGAATATGTATCAGAGACATTGTAGAACATACTTTTTTATAAAGAGTAACGAATGGAGTTTCTTGCTTGTTCTTCTCCACTCGAATCTACATTTTTGAATGAGCACCTAGCTTCACCTAGCTTCATTGACGACAGTCCGTCAAATAAACAATAGTCTGTCAGTCAGTCGACTGGCAGACTAATTTATTTTGTATTTGTTGACATTTCAAAAGTACCAAACTATGGTTTAATTGAAATAAATGTTTTGACTTTGACTTTATGTATGTATTATTGTACTGTACGTTTGTGTGCTTCTTCGATCTTGCGATTGGCTGAACCGATTATGATGCGGTTTTCAAAAAAGTATTTATTACACTTAGAAAAATGGTTATTTTGAACGTATGTAGTTTTAAAGAATTATATAGTATACCTACTTCAATGACATAATAATATTATTTTATATTCATGACGCATCTGCATAAAAAACAATTTTCTCTTATTTCGTCTTTCTGCCCTTATCCCGTCTATTTGGGTCTTCTAACAAACATCGTCGTATAGTCCTATTACAATTTCCTTACATAATATTATCATTCTTCACAAAATCAACCGATCTTCTTCGGTCTCATGAAAAGACCATGGTATACTTACTGGGGACTTCTATAAGACCAGTGTCAACCATCCATAGTCTTTTGCAGGAGTCCACTCGTGGGCGATAGACGGAAACGAAGGAGTCTATGCTTTCAGTATTAGGGTATGGTTTCAGAAGTGGTGATGTGCCAGCTTCCAGCGGTACTACGGTCAACGTTGATGGGATCCCTGAGACATAAAAGAAGAATTTTACTATAGAGGTTTATGTGTATGTATACCGGCGGGGTAGTATTACTGGGTTTTAAAAAATTCTCAGTAATAGCACGGAGTCTGGAATTGTGCCCGGTATATGGTAATTAGCTCACCCCTATTACATGGGATTTATAACATAAATATTGAAAAGTGGGTGTTACACTATACAGTGGCGCAATGTGCACCTCTGCCTACCCCTTCGGGGATAATAATGTTTGTTATGTTTATGTGTTTTTATAATAAGCATCGTGAGACTTGCTGAAGCTCTACTAGATTAGCCTACCAAGCGCCTTATGCTGCACGACATACGTACATCGCCGTGACCGACGCTGCTCATAAGGAAGTCCCTCTGTGACTCGGAACCAGTAGATTTCTCAGTGTGTTTACATGGGTAACACGTAATTTTTAATTAGATAATAGGGGTTTACGTCTTTCATGCAACACCCACTTTCTTCTAAGTAATTTAATAATGCTTATTGTCATAGTTTCGAAAGGTACTTATAATTGATGTTATTGCGTGCCAATGTCTATCTGTCGGCTTCTTTACCGCCTTACGCGGTATCTAACAACAAGCTCCGGAGGTCTTAGTATGTTGTTGCCTTCTGCGGTGTACCACGGTAACCCATGTCGGGACTTTAACTCGTCGAGTACCGTCATTATAGACACAATTATAGAACAATAGGTTGCGGTCACCGGTGACCGCTTGGTGTTTGACAGTCGTGTACGGAAATCCTTTCCAATGCCCCGGCATCATCGATAAAGCACAGCAATTTATGTTGTACCTATTTCTTAGTCAATACGTTTAAATGTCCATTAGTAAAAGATGACATTAGACACTGTCCTGCTGCTTGGGGTCTCCATATGACAACCCATTTAGAACTTTATAGCATTGTAATTAAATCAAAAATGACTTACCATATCTCCTTCTGGGAACAGTAATAAAAACTTTTTGGTTATAAACCTCGAAACCAATCGGTATATTATTGTATTGTTTAAAGAATTGGAATTTCTCGTCGATTTCATCTCTGAAGAAGATACTGTCTAATTTCTTCTGTATTGGTTCGTCTTTTGTATCTGTAAAGAGAATATTTATCCTTACTATAATATTATAAATCGGAAAGTGAGTTTGTTTGTTTGTTTGTTCCACTTTCACGCCGTAACTACTCGACCGATTGCTTTGAATTTTTGCAGATGTACAGTTAGAAGTCTGGATTAAATAATAGGGTACTTTTTATCCCGGAAAAATTTGATATTTTCGAGGGAAAACGAAATTATTGGTATAGATGGCGCTGTGTGTATTGGTATATGTCATACAAGCTACTTTTTATCCTTTTGTGACGCGAGCGAAGCCGCGGGTAATAGCTAGTATCATTATTAATAGCGCATAACAAACTACTGCTGCTCTTTAGGCTTCCTCTACATAAGAGGGCTTTGGACTAACGACTTACGAAGCGATTTTCTCCCGCGATATGTATATAAAAATCAAAGCACATTTCACAAACTTATATTTGCGTTTGGTACAGTAACTTTATCTAGGGATTGAGCCGCACAATTAAGTTTGTTTTTTCGTCTAAGTATATACTTTTTTCGGGATAAAAAGTAGGTGCCCAGTGTGTGTGTGCCCAGGATATTAAAGTATAATGATATGTTTCAATTGCCGGGACGGACAAAGTATTAAGAATTGGGATTTAAAAAAAAATCGCAGTGCTAGCAAGTAAGTAGTAGTCTCAATAGTCTCACCAATAACATGATACATAATAGTGAAAAGTGGGTTTTTTTTATGGCATAAGCCGGTAACCGATCAGATGGATCACCTGATGGTAAGCAATCGGCGTCGCCCATGGACACCTGGAACACCAGAGGCGTTACAAGTCCGTTACCGGCCTTTTGGGGATTTGGAGTTTGAGGATCGTTGAGGATTCAGAGATTGGGGGCATTGGGGAAGAGGAGGGTCATTGGGCCTCCGGTAACCTCACTCACACGACGAAACACAACGCAAGCGTTGCTTCACGTCGGTTTTCTGTGAGGCCGTGGTATCACTCCGGTCGAGCCGGCCCATTCGTGCCGAAGCATTGCTCTCCCGCGCTTACAATGTCCATTGTCCACTTCACACACACAATGAAATTATAAGTCAATGTCTCCGAGCTCGTAAGTGTAGTATCTGACCTTTATTTATTTTTTAATTTATAATCCTACCGCTCTTGCTAATTTAGAAGCGACCCACAATCTTGCTAAACATGAATACACATTTAAATTGTACAATTTTCCTCAACTTGAGTTGTTTATTTATGTATCAACAATATGGCCACATGATAAAATAGACTACAGCATCATCCTACTAATAATATAATTATAAAAGTTTGTATATTTTTTTGACTACCTCGTTAGCCGAGTGGTCGCAAGTGCGACGGCCAGGCAAGGGGTCTCGGGTTCGATTCCCGGGAGGGGAAAAGTATTACTGAGTTTTTTTTTTAATTCTCAGTAGTAGCACGGAGTATGGAATTGTGCCCGGTATATGGCAAACATGGGACTCATAACATAAATAGTGAAAAGTAGGTGTTGCCAATGCAACACCTACTGTACAATTACAGTGGCATAATGTACACCTCTGCCTATCCCTTCGTGGATAAAAGGCGTGATGTTATGTTATGTTGTATGTTTTTTTGTTTATTACTCATTCAGGGCAAAACAGCTGAAGAAATCGGGATACAATTTGAAACAAGGGTAGAATATGGTCGGGACAATACATAGGCTACAAACACAACTACGGGACACATTTGGATGTCAATTTGTACAGAGATACTTCGGAATGTATACTAAAACATATTAAAAGCGTATCGGTGTAAAAATCTTTGACTGCACAGTTGGTGCGGTGGCTGGGCAACCAGCTGCCGTGCAACGTGTCGCGGGTTCGATTCCCGCACGGAACAACACTTTGTGTGATCCACAAATTGTTGTTTCGGGTCTGGATGTGATGTGTATGTGAACTTGTATGTTTGTAAACGCACCCACGACACAGGAGATAACCCTAGTGTAGGGCAACGTTTAAAAAAATGTATATGTCGGTAAAAAACATTTTTTGAAAGAGTAACAATAGAGTTTCTTTCTCGTTCTTCTCTATTCAAAACTACACGTTGGAACGAGCTAGCGTCATTAACACACAGACTGACGAACAATTCAATTTGGTCGTTTCAAAGGTACCTAATTAAAAAACTATATAAATAGAAATGAAATTCCGATCGTCAGTTTCGCTAAAACTGGAAAACGGCTGGACCGATTTTGCTAATTTTAGTCTTAAAATGACCGTGGCAGTGTAAAAGGTGAGTTAGATGAACTTTTGTTTGATGTTAGCTGAGACAGATACCTATAGTCAAAATTTTAATTCGATTCTAGATTTGACATTAGCTACTGTCATTTTGTGAAATAATGATACCACATATAATAGTGTAGTGATGAACACAAAAATCTATAAACAATCAGTGTGTGTGTTTTATAATAAATGTTACAGAAAGTGACAGTGATAGCGATAGCGATGACGGCGACAATTTATAAAATAAATTATTACCATAATACATCTATCTGTTTTATTTGTCATGTTCCTTCATGATTACATTTTTTTATTTATTTCACACACAATTATAAAAGAAAAGTCTCAGATCGTTAATCAATCGTCAAAACTAAATTATCGGTTCAGAAATATTTAATTTCCTGATATACTTAGTTTACGAGAGTAAAATTATAAACGAGAAGAAACGATCCAGAAATATTCCATTCCCATATCGAATAATTTCGCAACGTAGTTTAATACTAGTCATAACGTTGCAACACTGAAATTGTCAAATGTGGAATCGAATTAAAATTCCTGGTATAGTTAATTGATTTTTTTTTACTTTGATCCACACTTTTTTTATGGGGGGTAAACCATCGAATGACTGCTCCCGTCGGGTGAGGCGAGAGGGAGTGTCAGACTCTTATTGACTAAAAACCACCCCGTTCCTTCTCCTGCACGTCGAGCCGGAGCCTCGGTAACACGTTAGGTTTTCCGCGACTTGCCCCACACTAGGATTTTCTCCTATGTCGTGGGTGCGTTTACAAACGTACAAGTTCACATACACATCACACCCAGACACGGAACAATAATCTGTGGATCAATCCGAAACGAACATTTAAGGTTCGTAAACAGTAATAAAAATGTAATACACACTCACATAGGACACCGTCAAAGTCATAATTAATCTGCTTCCAAGAAAACACTTCAGTGAAATATTTAAAACGATTGTCTCCTATATAATACTGAGATTTAGACACGTTTATTAACAAAACTAATAGTAAAATCGTATGAGGAAAAGTCTTTATTTTGATATAATGCATTTTGTTAATATAACTTGGTAAGCGTTCGTCTGTCCGCGCGGGTAACAGAATACTGGTTGAACTCGTTCTCAAATTACTTCATTTATTTAAAGTAGGGTGATTTCATACTGTTGTACAAAATCATATATATAAACGTCCTATACGCTTATTAAAATAGTAGAAAAGTCAAAATTGTACATTGAATATTGTTTTAAAAGAATACTTGGGTCGTGATCTACAATCGATATCGAAGCCAAAAATATGATTTTAAATATTTTTGTCTGTTTGTCTATATGTATGTCCGGGATGATCTCAAAAAGTACTGCATGGATTTACTTCAAATTTTGCACGAATATTACTAACAAGTCGGGTCAACATATAGGCTACATATTATCACGCTATCATCTACGCGGGGGAGCCTTATATTTATACGAAATACTGAATATAAATGAATATATTTTTTAAAAAGAATGCTTGGGGCCTAATCTTTAATCGATACCGAAGCCAAAAATATGGTTTATAGTATTTTTGTCTGTTTATCTATTTGTCTGTATGTATGTCCGGGATGATCTCAAAAAGTACTGCATGGATTTACTTCAAATTTTGCACGAATATTACTAACAAGTCGGGTCAACATATAGGCTACATATTATCACGCTATCATCTACAGGGGAGGAGCCTATACTAGATACTGAATCAATAGGGTAGATGACTAATTTTTATTTTAATCGTCCGTCTGGTAAGTACTTAGATTATTTAAAAACATAAGAAACGTATTTTTTACTAGCTGTGCCCGCGACTTCGTTCGCGTAGAATAGTGACTATGAGCAGCGTTTTTTTTTAAATATATACTTATTTTTATTTTAGATTTGGATCATAATCACAGTCATTTTGGGTAGCTAAAAACCTGCTTTACTGTAATGCTTCTCTATATTAGACGTATGACCATCGGGGGTGAAAGCATACAGGCTGCTGGGATTGCTAACACGGGACAGAGCCACATACAACTGACCGTGCGAAAAACAGCTGATACTTAGATCTATACCCACAACTTTTAGAGTCTGACCTTGAGCTTTATTAATTGTCATGGCGAAACATAGGCTCACTGGAAACTGAATTCGTTTAAAATTAAACGGAAAATTTTTTGGAATGAGAGGAATCTGAGGAATAAAACCACTATCACCTTTTCCGCACCCTATTAAATATATATATATTTATAAGCCATTTCTGAGATTAGCGTGAACAGACAAACAGACAAACAGACAAAAAAAAGTTAGTTACATTTTTGGGTTCGAAATCGACATAACAATAGCCCCTGCTATTTTTTTATTTTTATTTTCAATGTACAGACAGCACTTTTCTACAATTTTATTATATGTATAGATAGATTTTCTTACACAAACGAATAGTTTCGAAGACGTATTGATTTGAAATGTCGCGTGACGTCACTTTTGAGTACGATTTATCACCTACTATAAAATGACGTAGCTACCTCCCACTTCTAAACTTTGATGCGTTTTATCTAGTATTGTGTTCTTATACGAAAAAATACGTGTCTAATACATTTTCATTACCTCACTGACGGACTAATTAGATTGTTAATTTTCATACCCTGTCAACATCCCTATTCTGACGACATTCGTTACCGTAGAATATCCCTTGATAAAGACTACGTACATCAAAAGCCTAAATTCTGCCAGAAGGCTTTATTCGACGCAGATGAAGTCGCGGGCAACAGCTAGTTATTTGTATTCTCTTTATGTGGATCCTGTTACTCCATTTTCCTTAATCTTTATTTTCATTGTGATGTACTTAGCCATGCTTTAAATTTGTTGTCCTCAACGTTATTTCCTTTTTCCTTCTCCTTGACTGAATATTGGTGTGCTCACATAATAGGGATGATGTCAGGGTATGAAAATTAAAAATGTAATTAGTCCGTCAGTTAGGTAATGAAACAATATTAGACACGTACTTTTTTTGTCCTATAATAAAATGATACTTAGATATAACGAATCAAAGTTTAGGAGTGGGTGCTAAAACGTCATTTCTACGAATAAAATGTTCATAGATAGAAGTGACGTCACGCGACATTTCAAGTCAATATATCGTCGAAACTATTCGATTCCGTAAAAAAAAATAAAAAATACTTGTCTAATGTTTTTAAATAATCTACCAGACGGACATTAAAATAAAAATTAGTCATCTACCCTATTGTACCAACGAAACAATGTAACCAAGAATATTGTATTGTGAACGTGATTGAAAAAGAGTAACCTATGGAGTTTCTTGCTGGTTCTTCTCCATAGGAATATACACATTGGAATGAGCAACTAGCATCACTAGAGGAACACCGACAGACGGTAATATTTTTAATATTTCACTATTTTGTTGTGACGTTCAGTGCCTTCCTGATGCCGTAGTACGAGTTTGATTTAATTATAAAGTATTCGGAACGAGTATCCGTTCGGCACTCTGATTTGCCGGCACCAATGAAGCAACCAATCAGAGTGCCGAACGCGTACTCGTTACGACTACTTAAACGTAAAACAAACTCGTACTAAGGCTTAATTAACATAAACGGTTTTGACTTTTTTTGACTTTCCACATAAATGGGCCGGTTTGACCGGAGTTTGCGTTACGTTTCTAGCGCGAGTACCAATACCAGATTACGAGAGCCCCAATCCTTGCTTTATCCCTAATTACCAATCCTCAAACCCCCAAAACCCCAAAACCTACATCATCAAAACCCCTATATTCCCAAACCAGCTAAATCCCAAACCCGCCAAATCCCAAAATACCCAAAACACCCTAAATTCCCAAAACCTCTAAATCCCCAAACCCCAAAACAGCTAAAACCCCAAATCGCTATATCCCCAAACCCTTAAATTCCAAGACTTAACTTAAACTTCACTTCTTTGATGTTGCGAGTGTGAGTGAGATATTCACGGGCGGCGCTAAATTGCTTATCATCAGGTGATCCGTTTGCTTGTTAGACGCCCTAGGCTATACCTCTAAAACCCTATATTTAAAAATTATGTTATTGGTATGAATGTGTCGCGGAGAACCTAACGGGTAGCCGGGGCTCCGGCTCGACGTGCAGGAGAAGGAACGGGGTGATTTTAGTCAGTAAGAGTCTGACACTCCCTCCCGCCTCACCCAGGCGGGAGCAGTCATTCGATGACTTTCCCACTTTAAAATAAAATAAAAAATTGGTATAAATGTAGTCTGACCTCAAAATAACAGATAAAAATAACTTAATCAGGGTTGTCTTTAGTATCCGACTCTAAAAAAATAAATAAAATGGAATGGAGTATCGCTTCCGGTTATTTTGTAATCATGGCAGCTATTGGCTTAATAATTCGTTGAATTGGGCACTTCCCTTAACTCGTCGAGTACCGTCATTATAGACAGAATTAAAGAACAATAGGTTGCGGTCACCGGTGTCCTCGCGGTGTTTGACAGTTTAATCAAAAATAAATTATTTTGACTGTCCAATACAATAAAATATTAAAAATGAACACTACTTTCATTAATTGATTTTATGACCAACTTAACTTTAGTATTTTTCCCGTATTATTTTTTTTAAAATAGTACGCTGTTTTACGCTCAAAAAACGTGACGTCACAGTGTGTATTGTCTCGTATAAAATTCATAGAAAACTCGTTTTTGACAGTTCGAAAAAATCGTATTGAATTTGACTAGTTGTCAAATTGTCGTATTCCGAATGTAATATAGTTAATATTATATACGTACATACATACAAACATAACATATGTTACAGTTATTGTTTTAATTATTTTAACGTTTACCTTCTTTTTGGTATAAGCCGGTAAACGAGCAGACGAATCACCTGAGTGCCAAGCACGAATAACTATCGCATTCGTAACGTAATAGTATCGAGCGCGTTCGGCGCTCTGATTGGCCGGCTCAAGTGAACCAACCAATCAGAACGCTTAACTCGATCGAAACTGTTACGATATGAATGCGATAGATATTCGTGCTTGGCCCTCTGATGGGAAGCAATCGGCGTCGCCCATGGACACCTGGAATACCAGGGGTGTTACAAGTGCAAGTGCGTTACCGGCCTTTTGGGGATTAGGAATTTGAGGTGAGTGATTAAGTCAATATCAATTGTCATGCCTGTTCTCACATGGTGCTATGTTTCCTTGGATATTGAGAGACCTGGTTTTTGTCATACAGGGATACCTAGTACAAGAGCCAGGGTTTCACTGTGTTGATTCTTTGAAGTGCTAATAAACGTTTTATTATTTATCTATTATATATTGCCTTCTGCCCGCGACTTCGTACGCAAAATCCCGTTTTCTCCCGTGCCCATAGGATTTTTAGGATTTGTTCGGTCTTAAGAACCTTCTAATACTAACAAATACAACAAAAAAGAATTAGTAAAATCGATCCAGCCATACACGCCTGATGCCGTGACAAAGGGAAAAACTGATTTATTTTTATATATCTTGTACTTATTATATAAAGCGGAAGTTTGTTATTTTTTTGTTTATTTGTTTGAGCGCGTTCAATCTCCGTAACTACAAGTCTGATTTGAATAATTCTTTTTGTGTTAGATAGCGCGTTTATCGAGGATGGCTATAGGCTATAAAACATCACGCTACGACCAATAGGAGCTGAGAAGAGCGTGTGAAACCGCGCGGAAGTAGCTGTTTAGTATATTTATATATAGAGGTATTATACAGCAAGCAAACGCATCGCTTCCTAAAACACTTACCAAAATTTTTAAACGTTTTTATTTTTGTATTATTCCTGCAACATCAGCCTTGAACAGTTGATTAAAACTATTAATTACACGAAATAAACATTTTAGTACTTACCTTGTTTTTATAATAATACGGTAGATGCCTAATTTTTATTTTATGTCCGTCTGGTAGATTTCTTGAATGTTTTACATTACACACGTATTTTTTATTTTCATACAGAAACGAATACTTTCGAAGATTACAAATGTCGCGTGACGTCACTTCTATGTACACAATTCCCGATAATTTAAAAATATCAATAGTAAAACCCCTTTATAAAAAAGAATCACATTCGCATTAAACTAATTATAGACCAATAACTTTGATACCGATTTTTTCAAAAATCTATGAAAAAATAATGCATCGACGACTTACGGAATTTCTTAATAAATTTGATGTTATAAAGAAAGAACAAAATGGATTTCAAGCTGGTAAATCTACCACACTCGCTGCATTCTCACTGATAAGCTCTATCACTCAAACTATAGACAAGAAATTACCTGTAACTGTACTCTTTCTAGACATGAGCAAGGTATTTGATCTAGTCAATCACAGTAAACTGCTGGATAAATGTGATCGTTATGGTATCCGCGGACCGGCTCAAGATTGGTTGCGTAGTTACTTAACCAATAGAACGCAGTACGTAGAGATTTCTCGAGTTAACGAAAAATTAGTTTCAGTATCTCACAAATCCTCGATTAAAATGAATGGAACAGGCGTACCACAGGGAAGCGTCCTCGGACCGCTTTTATTCCTTTTGTATATTAATGACTTGCCTAATATTACCGATAAAAAATATGTTCTCTTTGCTGATGATATATCTGTTGTGGTGTCCGACACAGAAAAAGTAAAAGTAAAACCTTATGAGCAGGAAATAAATGAGACAGGACTTCAGGACAATGATTTGGAAATTAATGTCTCCAAAACTAAATATGTTCAGTTTGCTAATTAAGCGTAAACCACCCAGGCTAAATATCAGTTATTCAGGTCAATCTGTCTCTAAAGATAACAATATTAAATTCTTGGGTATTATACTAGACGAAAACTGTAATTGGAAAGTACACGTAGAAAATGTCTGCAAGAAATTAAATAAATTTGTGTATGCACTTAGGCAACTACGCAAATCAACAAACGAAAGCTCAGCGCTATTGGCGTATCACGGTTACGTGAGCTCTGTGTTAAGGTATGGCTTGTTGTTGTGGGGCAATTCATGTGATATAGACAGAGCATTCATAGTTCAGAAAAAATGCATTAGGGCTATATGTGGAGTAGGACCATTAGAGACATGCAAACCGCTTTTTATAAAGCTGAACGTTATGACTTTGGCATCTCTGTATATTTTTGAAATTGGTATGTTTGTGAGAAATTATAACTTGTTTAATAAAGTGAATGAAGATAGTAAGCATTTTCAAACTCAAAAGCATTTATTTCAATTAAACCATAATTTGGTACTTTTGAAACGTCAACAAATATGAAATAAATAATAGTCTGTCAGTCTGTCCGTCAGTGAAGCTAGGCGCTCGTTCCAAAATGTCGAATCGAGTGGAGAAGAACGAGCAAGAAACTCCATTCGTTACTCTTTTAAAAAAGTCTGTTTTACATTGCTCTGATACATATTCCAATATTGTACACACATGTAAGAATAATGTAAAGACATACCTGACGCAACATACAAATAACAGAACATACTAAAATAGAAAAAAAAAACAAAACCAAGAGAAAACAAATATCTTGAGTCTGACATGGTCCTCACATATGTATACTGACAATCCATATAAAATAGTGCTTCTATACAAGAAAAAAAAAAACTCTTGTTTAAATAAAGAAAGAAATGCTCGATGCCACAAGAAAAATAGATTGCTTTCATCGGAATCAAAGTATTAAATTACCTATTATCGTAATCTGAACTAGGTACTGACTATATTTGAGTATTGTCCAGTGGAGCCGAACCAACACGCTGCCAAGCATTCCTATCCTCAAGATAATCGCTGGTGCTAGCGCACGGGAGGTCACACCAGGCGGCGGCCGACTTAATGGCGACAGCGGTTGCGACAGTCGTTGAGAGAATCCGGCAGTTGGGACTCGAGGTGGCGCTCCACAAGTCCGAGGCCATGTGTTTTCATGGCCGCGGGAACGCGCCACCTCCGGGTGGGTCCCAAATAACGGCGGGAGGAGTTACCATCGGCGTCGAGACGACGATGATAACTCCTCCTCCTAGGACTCGTCCTCGACAGTCGGTGGAACTTCATAGAACACTTCCGACGTTTGGCTCCAAAGTTGGAGAGGACGGGGGCTGCGTTTAAACGCATCCTCCCCAACCTCGGGGGGCCAAACGCCTCCTGCCGGAGGTTATACGCCGGGGTCGTGCGGTCCATGGCCCTCTACGGCGCCCCTGTTTGGGCGCCAAACCTGTTGCGGCGTCCCGCTCGGACGCTGCTCATGGCACAGAGGGTCATGGCGATCCGAATGATCCGCGGATACCGCACGATCTCTGGGGAGTCGGCGAACCTCCTTGCCGGATTACCGCCGTGGGATCTGGAGGCGAAGGTGCTCGCGCGCGTGTACAGCATGCGCGCGGAGGCACGTCGCCGGGGCGAAACTCCGCTGCCGCGCCAGATAAGTGCGTGGCGGGATGAGCTCCGGCGCGATCTCATGGTGGAGTGGCAGCAACGACTGTCGCAACCGAGGGCTGGGCTCGCTGCCATCGCAGCGGTAAGTCCCCTCTTTGAGGAGTGGCTTGAGAGACGCTACGGCGTCCTCACCTACCGCCTGACGCAGGTCCTCACCGGACATGGAAGTTTCGGGAGGTACCTGTGTCTGATGGGGCGGGAGGAAACGCCCGGGTGTCATCACTGCGAGGACCGCCCTGAGGACACGGTGGAACACACGGTGGGAGAATGCCCTTCGTGGGCTGAGCACCGCCGTGTCCTCAGGGAAGTGATCGGCGATGGCGACCTCTCGCGTCCGGGCCTAGTGCAGGCCATGATGCGGAGCGAGGGGGACTGGGATGCCGTCTCCTCCTTTTGCGAAGCAGTCATGCTAGCTAAGGAGGAGGCGGGACGCGTGAGGCAGCGAAGCGCTGCCTCCTCGCAACCCAGCCATCGCGAAGGACACACCGGGCGTCGGGGATCGCGAGACGATCTCCGGCCACCGTAAGCGCGGGCCTGCGGACGGCGAGCATGGGTGGCTCCCCGTCCGACCAGAAACAGACCCGAGCGTACGGCGCGTCGCGTTCCGCGCGCGCCTCAAAGAGCCATCAGACCACCACAGATGGGGCCCAATACGGCCGATGCCGATTCGGAGTCGCGGAGAACCTAACGGGTAACCGGGGCTCCGGCTCGACGTGCAGGAGAAGGAACGGGGTGGTTTTTAGTCAGTAAGAGTCTGACACTCCCTCCCGCTTCACCCAGGCGGGGGCAGTCATTCGATGATTTTCCCCCCTTAAAAAAAAAAAAAAAATCCTCAAGATAATCAATCACCCTGTAGTAAGCTTGTTTACATAATTCGCGCTTAATATATGTTTTAAATTTACTTTCATTGAGATCTAGTATGCTATTTGGTATTTTATTATAGCATTTAATACCTAACCCCATAAAGGATTTCTGTACCTTGGACAGTCTGAATTGCAGTACAGCCAACTTATTCTTGCCTCTAGTATTAAGATTGTGTCTATCGCTTCTTTTTTCGAACAATTGCCTATTCTTTCTTACATACATTAGATATATTTTCATATATGTATTGACAGGGCACCGTTAAGATATTTATCGTTTTAAACAATTCTCTTAGCGAAAGCTCTTTTGAAGAATGAAAATTGGTATTGGTATTTACAGCGAGATGCATCCAAACTAAAAATGGATAATTGTCGCAGTACTCTTTATGGCAAGAATTGTGCAATAATGGCAATTAGAGTATATAATAAAATTCCTCGATCTACCTCTATTAGAGAACTACCTTTGCGTCAATTTAGAATTAGGTTGAAAGCATGGCTAATTGAAAAATGTTTTTACAGTATTAAAGACTTCATTGACTGTGGAATTGTAGAAAGAAATAGATTTTAATATTATGACATGTAATTTTACTGAATTTTACAGACATATAATGCCTTGACATGTATTTAAAAAATTAATTTGACATTTTGGAATCATTATTTTGACATTACGTAATAATTAATCAATGAAATTGTATTTATATTCTATATTATATAAAGTGCCTACTATAAACAAACATTTGCATGGAAAAGGTGGAATACACTGTACTGTTGAAAATTAGACTAAGATCCATTGTATCACATATTCCTGCGAATAAATTACTATTTCTATTTCTACATTTTATATGTAGAAACGACGTTTTAGCCCCCACTCTTAAGCTTTGATTCGTTTTATTTAAGTAGGTATTGTTTTATTATACGACAAAATGAAAAAATACGTGTCTAATATTTTTTTCATTACCTTACATACGGACTAATTATATTTTTAATTATCGTCGTACCCTGTCATCGTCCCAATAATCGTGAGACATACTAAATTAACTAAAAACCACAGGTTACACACTAAATAAATTACTGATAATAATAAATAAAGATAAATAAATAAACTAACATAACATAACGTCACGCCTTTTATCCCCGAAGGGGTAGGCAGAGGTGCACACATAAGTAACACCCACTTTTCACTATTTATGTTATGAGCCCCATGTAATAGAGGGTGAGCCTATTGCTATATACCGGGGACAATTCCAGACTCCGTGCTCTCACTGAGATTTTTTTTTAAAACTTAGTAATAATTTGCCTGACCCGGGAATCGAACCCGAGACCCCTTTACCTGGCAGTCGCACTTGCGACCACTCGGACAACGAGGCAGTCAGTTTAAGACCTTACTTTTTTTTAACAGAACTCGTTTTCTATCATCACCTGTCTTTGTTTATTGTACGTGTTCTCCTTTCATCTTATATCTTATACTATTATATAAAGCGGAACAGATTGATTTTTGTTTGTTTGTTTGAACGCGCTAATCTCCGTAACTACAAGTCTGATTTGAATAATTCTTTTTGTGTTAGATAGTGCATTTATCGAGGATCGCTATAGGCTATAAAACATCAAGCTACGACCGATAGGAGCTGAGCAGAGCGTGTGAAACCGCGCAGAAGTAGCTAGTTATAAATATATGCGTATTATGAATATGCCCTAAGTGACTTTATCAAGTTCATTACAATATTATTACTAATAGTGGCATAATGTGCAATATATAAATGTATATGTTAATCTGCATATCATACAAACAGATAAATAATACTTACTTATAAAATAATATGACGTCATGTTTTTTAATCTCTGTGACGGTATGTACACAATTATATCAGGGTTGCCATACTTTGTAATAATGTATTCTACTTTATTTTTGTTAATGATAATTTATGCTTTTACATACATATAAAGTACTAGCTAAGCCTAACGGGTAACCGGGGCTCCGGCTCGACGTGCAGGAGAAGGAACGGGGTGGTTTTTAGTCAGTAAGAGTCTGACACTCCCTCCCGCCTCACCCAGGCGGGAGCAGTCATTCGATGATTTTCCCCCCTTAAAAAAAAAGCCCGCGACTTCGACGCCTAAAATAGTGATTCACAGCTCCTCCCCAGCTAACATGATAATATGTAGCCTATATGTTCACCCGACCTGTTAGTAAATATAAATATTCATGCAAAGTTTGAAATAAATCCATGCAGTATTTTTTGAATTCATCCCGAACATACATACAGACAAACAGACAAAAATCCTAAAAACTATATTTTTTTATTTGAAAAAAATTAAAACATAATTTTTTTCTTGTAAATACCTAATTTATTTTTCCTATCCAAATACAATTTATACGCTGTTTATAAATGAAATAAAATATATACAATGTAAAACCAACGTCCCGTTTGTTCGTTGCGTCGCGTCGTCGCAATGTCGTAATTCGTACAAGCTATACCCGCGTATTGTCAGTGTCACCTGCTCTGCTCGACTCCTATTGATGTTATCGAGATGTTTTAAGCCTGTAGCCTTTCTCGGTATGCACTATCAAACACAAAAATAATTAATGTAATTGGACCAGTAGTTTCGAAGATAAGCGCGTTCAAAATTTATTTAGGATTAGGATGTTTAGTATAGGACAGGGCTGCCCAAACAAAGGCCCGCGGACCGCATGCGGCCCGTGGCTTGCTTTTTTAGGGAACAGAGAGTATAGTTCCCTACGATCGGAAAAGGAGAATCCTCCGACCAGGCAAGGTGATCGTGCCTGGCGGGCTTTCTGCCCAACAGTTGTTCGTTGGGATTTTCTATCAGTGTTAATTCGCTTGTTTAACATGTGCGATTAAGATTTTGTGACGTCATCCGTTGACTTGTGACACTTTCATGTAGCCTGCGACACACATTCTAATCTCAACCTCTTCATCGTAAGTGCAACAACAATAATAAAATTCAGTGTATGATTTGTCTACAAGTTTAGTCTGTGAGTAAAGAATACAATGTTAAACGTCATTATACAACTGAAAATACTTTTCTGGCCCTCTAGTTTTTGTAAGAAATTTAATTCGCCCGCGAGGGTATATAGTTTGGACAGCCCTGGTATAGGATAACAAGCCGATTACACACCGTTGCATCGCGTGTGACGTTTCTATGGATCGACGGACAAGAGATGAAACGGGAGGGAGAGTGATACACTGTATCGACGGACAGTCCTCGTGTTTTGTATGTATGTATATGAGACGTAACTTCTACGTTGTGCGTCTAGTCGCAACTAGGGTTGCCACCTTTTTTTTTGGTATTTAAAGTACATTGATGATTATAGGTAAGAAAAAAAGTACATAGTACAAAAATAAACTACGCACGGCCACACATCAATCTATACAAAACCAGTTTATCCTGGTATCGCGTCGCATCATCTTTCCGCACATTTAACGTTCAGTTTATACTGGTCATGTAAAGCTCGATGTGTAGCCGTGTGTACAATTTATTCTTATTTGGTATATTAGTATTATTATTTAAAAATATATTTTTAATTCTTTTTGCAGTTTGTATTAAATTAGTATCTTTACTAGAAATTGTCTAAGTGGCGCTGGCGAGTGGCGAATCGATTCAACATAAATCGATAAATATCGATATCGAATCGATAAGTTTACCGAAAAATATTTACGACTTTAATAGAAATGAAGTTTGCAAAAATAAAGTATTTCCGTGTACTTCATTATTCTTATAAAGTATAGAGTACAATTACCTTAAATATCGTACAATACTTTATTATAAAGTACGGGTGGCAACCCTAGTCGCAACCCTAATGGGGCGTACCATACGTGGTTGCGTTGCGATGAAGCGACGACGTAATTCACGAATGGGGCCTCGCTCTAAAAGCCATTTTTCACTACTTATGGAGTGTTCCTGGTGTCACATCGGACCCACCATACGTGGCCCGCGACTCGCTCGCCCGACACGACGCCGTGCGCACATATCGGTTGACCCTTACAATCAGTACCTATTTAAATACAGTCTCCTCATCATACCGAAGTCTTTTATTATTCAAGACTACCAGCAACACACCTGGAGCTTGATATTCAAACATAGAAGCTCACGTAAATTACTTAACCTACGTAATTAACGTGAATTATTAAATAGGAAGGTTGAATAAAACAAAAGATTTCATTTGTAAATATTGTTTCAATTGTATATTATGAGTATTCATCTTTATTAAAATCATATTATTATTTATTGTTTGACGTACAAAATCAGCATAATATTACTATATTCATCACTAGATGGCACCTTATCTTATACGAAGATTTAGTTACAATCTATTACAATAGATGGCGGTGTACTACATTATAAGAAGATTAAACAGAGCCATGCGGTATTCGGTAACATTTTGATATTGTTCTATAATTATTTCTTTTGTTTCTATTGTTCTAGTTTATTTTTTATTTTGATTTTCAATTAATAAAAAAAATGCCTTAGGATCCCTGTGTAAAGATGACAATATTATGTAAAAATGATGATTAAACTACATGCATAATAATTATTCATCTTACTTTAATAATATGCTGATTTTAAATATTTATAAATTAAAGTGTTGGTTTTGGTATGTTTTATTTAATTTGTCAATTAATAAATTATACTATTCTTGTGTGTGACATGCCGAGGTCTCTCCAGGTGACGAAGTACTGTTTGAAGATCGCTGGCTCAGTACCCTGGGGAATCTTTACTACTTTGACCTGTGAAATAAAATGAATCATTAATTATACGAGAATTTTAAGAGATTAAGTGCGAGTTAGACGATTAGGACATGACACCGCGTACCGTCGCGAAGAGCGGCGACGGTAAAGAGGATTTTGGAACGGTGCACCGCGCTGTAAGGCGGTTTATGTGACTATCTGTTGTTTTGACCGGTTTGTTCACAGACACTTCCATTTTTAAATTGCAACACGTTCTGCACCCACTATCATATTATGATCCGCGCGGCTATGCGGCACCCCGTTTGTGTGGCGTCGCTCCACCGCGCGGAACGGCGGTGGCAGTGAGAGCTCTGCTCGATCGCACGGTCGAACTGTGTACATGTGTTAGGCACCTACGGATTTCATGTTCCAGTCAATGCGACATGAGATCCGCTTCATCGCCTACCGCGGTACACTGTGCCTTGTGTTAATCGCCCTAGCTTTATGGAAATCATAACCAGCCTATTCCATTAAGAAATAACATAATTATAATTTATTGTAAGTTATAAACGGTTCTTGCGTAAAACGTAGTAACAGAAAAGAGAAGAGACGACTAAAAATCAGTTTAGCTATAGAAAGACGTACCACAATACATAATACATACATAACATCACGCCTTTTATCCCCGAAGGGGTAGGCAGAGGTGCACATTCTACCACAGTACAATGTAACACCCACTTTTCACTAGTTGTTATGAGTCCCATGTAATAGGGGGTGAGCCTATTGCCATATACCGGGCACATTTCCAGACTCCGTGCTACTACTGAGAATTTTAAAAAACCCAGTAATACTTTGCCCGACCCGGGAATCGAACCCGAGACCCCTTGCCCGGCAGTCGCACTTGCGACTACTCGGCCAACGAGGCAGTCCCACAATATTACGTCTTTATTCCCCGGAGGGGTAGACAAAGGTGCATATTACGGCACTTAATTAATGCCACTGTACAATGTAACACCCGCTTTTCACTATTTATGTTAAGAGCCCCATGCAATAAGGGGTGAGCCTATTGCCGTATACCTGGCACGATTCTAGACTCCGTGCTACTACTAGGAATGTTTTTTAAAAACTCAGTTACACTTTGCCCGACCAGGGAATCTAACCCGAGACCCCTTGCCCGTCATTCAGCACTTGCAGCCACTCGGCCAATGAACAAGGAATTAATTTTGTACGGCTTACCCAAGATGCGTAATTCTTCGAAGACAACAGCTGCTGAGCTTTAGTCATGGCTTCAGTCTTTTCCTGTGAACGACAATACGTAATATTGTTAATTAAGCTTTTTAACTACATAGTATAAAACAAAGTCGCTATCCGCCGTCTGTCTGGCCCTATGTATGCTTAGATCTTTAAAACTACGCAACGGATTTTGATGCGGTTTTTTTTTTCATAGATTGAGTGATTGTTAAGAAAGTTTATACATATATAATATATGCATATTGCACCCGTGCGAAGCCGGGGCGGGTCGCTAGTACGAATTTAAAAAACACTATCCATTACCCAAAATTATCATTTTAAAAGAATTACAAACTACGTTACGTAACGTACGTAAGGTACATTTTTTAGTAGACACTAGATATTATAGTATTATTGTATTTAATATGAGCCTTCGTTGCCTGATACAAATAAATAAATGAAATAACGAAGAAGCGAAAGAGATGGCACGATTTTAGCACAACTTAAATATGAGTAGCCTTTCAGTTCAGGCGTAAGTCACATAATATATTATAGACATAGGTATCATATTCATTTATTTGTATACCATAAAGTGAATTAAGGTACATTTATGGACCCCGTAAGGATTTTAAAGGTATTACATATTATGTATAATTATAGAAAAACACCTTACCCTCTCTGTCGCTTGTCTGCCAGTCCAAACGTAGATGCTTCCAGTGACTGTGTCCAAAATATAGGCTTCCTGAAAAAAACAAAACACAACATAACATCAACGCCTTCTATAGGCAGAGGTGGACATTACGGCACTTAATGCCACTCTACAATGTAACACCCACTTTTCACTATTTATGTTGTGAGTCCTATGTAATAGGGGGTGAGCCTATTGCCATATACCGGGCGGGCACGATTCCAGACTGCATGCTACGAATGAGATTTTTTTTAAAACCCAGTAATACTTTGCCCGAGCAGGTAATCGAACCCAATCCTTGCCCGACAATCGCACTTGCTATCATTTGGCCAACGAAGCAGTCAAAGATATTAATAGTGGTTATCATGAATTCATCTTTTCTTAACATTCAATAATTATAATTAATTTATTGTTCTTTTTTTTTATAGTGTTTGTACCTCTATAAGTTACTTTTGTAGAAAAATTGAATTGGAAATACTTGTATATTATTTGCATGTCATAATGACAAAATGTAGAGAACCTTACTACATAATATATCGAACATTTATTGTATATTTTTTAAACCTTGTTTGTAAGTACAATAAATGATTTGATTTGATTCGATTTGATGACGATAGCATATACAAGATAATTCCATGGTACCTACTATTGACTAAAACGTTAATTTAACTGTATTCATAATGAACACATATATATTTACCTGTGGTTTCAGTTGTTCCTGTCTGTACGGCTTGGAGAGAGCTGTGACCTTCACTTTGCCTGTAGAATCAGATACTTCTGAGAGTACGATTGATTGCTCTTCATTGCGCTCAAAAGTCTGGGTTCAGAAAAGAAATGAGTAAAAGTTAATAATAACTGCACAATTATTTATTTTATTTTAGGTTATTGTAAGTTTCGTGTGACAGAGATCGTCAGTTGTACGCCACGGTGGCGTCTTGAGCTTGCGATGAGCTGGAAAAATAATCATATGGGTTTAACATTTGCCGCCACTTTTAACTCACGCGATTTTTAGAGAAACGAATGGAGTTTCTTGCTCGTTCTTCTCCACTCCAATCTACTTTTCGGAACGAGCACCTAACTTCTTAGACAGACTGACTGACGCAATACTGTGGTCTGCGACTTTGACTGCTATACTGGTTTCATTCATACAGCTTGACAGGTGGATTTAAAAGGTTTGTTTCTTTGTTTTTTTTTATAACGTTGCCCCACGCTAGAATTTTCTCCTGTGTCGTGAGTGCATTTCCAAACATACAAATTCACATACACATGACACCCAGATCCGGAACAACAATTTGTGGATCACACTAAGTGTTGTTCCGTGCGGGAATCGAACCCGCGGCACGCTACACGGCAGTCGGTTGCCCTGCCACAGCACCAACCGTGCAGTCAAAGGTTTCAGGGGTATAAGAGACTGCTTCTGTCCAGTCTCTGTCAAATGTGTAGTCCCTTATCGAGTACCTGTACGACACACATGGGAAGAGCAGGGCCTTGTACACGTTCTATTCAGTCAGCACCATACGCATACCATAATTTTTTCTTAACTCAGTTAAAAGCTTGGTGTGGCTTTGTGCTAAAGTCAATGCTAACCTGGTCGTCTCCACCAGCGCTTGCTTCTGGCACCAAGTCCTTAGCTCCTGATCCCAGTGCTGTGAAGAATTTCTGGGTGTCCACATCGTTGGAGTATTGGTCTGTAAAACAAAAAAATGTTGCTTTAAATTCATTTATACAATGTTATGTCGACTTTTTCGCAGCTACGGACCTCTTTTAGGCCTTTTGTTCACATCAGTCTCAATTTTAAACTCAGTGCTATTTATTATTACTTGATTCACTCTTATATGCATATACAACAACTTTTACCACACATACGCACACCACATGCCCACTCATTGACATACTACACGCACACACACGCACCTTACACCAACACACCCTCGAACACCAATATATCTTAACCGACTCACCAATATATCTTAACATGCATCTGTTTTAATTATTTTCAACGTAATACGTTTTCACATGAAAAAATAATAAAATCATATTAGTTCCACCTGTATATCCCCATATTCGTTTTTTTGATCCTATTATAGAAAACTTTTTGCAAAATAACTCACCAATGATTTCCAATCTAGCTCTTCCGTTATGGTCCTGGTCTCTGATCTGGTTGGCTACAGAGACTGCCTTCAGTCTCTCCATGTTCCTGGTGCTCTCTCCAACGTAGAGGTAGACTTCGTTGCCAATGTCTAGGATGAAACAATCTCCTTTGTTCATTGAGGAGATCAAAGGGTCTACCTGTAAAGTTAGAAATATTTATTTTTATTTATTTAAGTACCTATATGTTCAACTGCATGCCTGGACTGCCTCGTTGGCCGAGTGGTCGCAAGTGCGACTGCCGGGCAAGGGGTCTCGGGTTCGATTCCCGGGTCGGGCAAAAGTATTACTGGGTTTTTTAATATCTCAGTAGTAGCGCGGAGTCTGGAAATGTGCCCGGTATATGGCAATAGGCTCACCCCCTATTACATGGGACTTATAACATAAATAGTGAAAAGTGGATGTTACATTGTACAGTGGCATTTAGTGCCGAAATGTGCACCTCTGCCTACCCCTTCGGGGATAAAATGGCGTGATGTTATGTTATGTTACTATATGTTCAAATTAACACATCCTAACAGGTTACATCCAATGCGATAATGTTGTCACTTATGCGATAATGTTGTCACTTAATATAAAAACTTATACATAACATTGTTATTTATAACCTAGCCATATTACTTGCACTTATCCATCAACTACATATATACAACAACATATGTGTAACTAACAACATCAGTCGTTACCTTTATGAACTCCACCAAAGAGCAACAGAAAATATCAACTTTTTCTCCAACGCTGTTAATTATTTTACTAGCTCTAGCCACAAGAGCATATCGACCTATGTTAGTGCGACTGGTGGGGACCTCAAATAGTCTCTGCCTCGGGCTCAGCCTTAGCTTTCTATTTGGGACGGACCTCAACGAAGCCAGTATGGATGGATTGTTCTGTACACCCTGGAAAACCTCAAACACGTACTTTGCGAGTGCATCTTCTCACCTGACCTCTAGCTTATAGTATCCCACCATGCCAATAACAAATAGAGAAGGATACATGAGTGGGTAATTTTAACTTCATATTACCTTATGTTAGAAAATGATCAGTGAAGTATGTAAATGTAATTCAATTGGCCCTTTTTGCAGTTTACTAATCATATTTTTTTATGGAATAAGCCAGTAAACAAGTAGATGGATCACCTGATGGTAAGCAATCGACGCCGCCCATGGACACCCGCAACACCAGAGGTGTTCCAAGTGGGTTAACGGCCTTTTGGGGATTTGGAATTTGATGATTATCGAGGAGATTGAGGAGCGGCTAATTGGGCCTCCGGTACCCTCACTCACACGACGAAACACAACGCAAGCATTACTTCACGTCGGTTTTCTGTGAGGCCGTGGTATCACTCCGGTCAAGCCGGCCCATTCGTGCCGAAGAATGGCTCTCCCACACTTTAACAACACATTTAATTGCCTATAGCCATTTATTGGGCAGGCCACGAATTTCTATATTTTTGAACAACTGATTTAAAACCTTTAAATAATATTTTATCCCGCCGCAATCAAACTACCAAATTATACTCAAGAACCTTTGCTGGGAAGTCAGATTTGCCACTTTACCAACAACACCGGTCTTTACAGCAAAATAAAATTTAAACAGATAGATAAAATTGGAGTGTCTGTTTGTAATATTAAAACAAGCGCTTTTTACTACACGCATACGATACAAATAACAAAATAGCATTTTTTTTAAAGAGTAACGAATGGAGTTTCTTGCTCGTTCTTCTCCACTCGAATCGACATTTCGGAACGAACGCGTAGCTTCGCTGACGGACAGACTGACTGACTATTATTTATTTCATATTTGTTGACGTTTCAAAAGTACCAAAATATGGTTTAATTGAAATAAATGCTTTTGAGTTTGAGTTTAATTTTTTTATCTATCAATCTGTTTGTACTGGGTCATCTCTAGAACAGCTGAACTGATTTTGACAAGACTGTTATTGGCAGGTATCTGATGCATTAAGGAGTAACATAGACAGCTATTTTCATTTTGTAAAATTAAAACAAACAAAAAATTAATCATATTCAACGCGGACGAAGTCGCGGGCAACAGCTGCAGTCAACTTATAAACCTCAAATACTTAATTTAAGTTAAAGTAACCTTTACCTGTCGTGTACGAATATTTCTTTTGCCTTTAACTTGAATGAGTCTCTTCTCAGCTCCAGCGTTCGTGACAACATGGTTGAAACCTGATGCGTGACCACCGCTCAAATACTGCAAGCCTGTAAATAGAAAGTACCTATATTTAAGTGTGGAAGAGCCATGCTATGGCACGAATGGGCCGGCTCGACCGGAGTGATACCACGGCCTTACTGAAAACCGACGTGAAGCAACGCTTGCGTTGTGTTTCGTCGTGTGAGTGAGGTTACCGGAGGCCTAATTAGCCTCCCCTTCCCCAATCTCTCCAATCCCTGAATCCCCAACGTTCCTCAAACTCCTAATCCACAAAAGGCCGGTGACGCACTTGTAACGCCTCTGGTGTTCCTGGTGTCCATAGGCGACGCCGATTGCTTACCATCAGGTGATCCGTCTGCTCGTTTACCGGCTAATGCCATAAAAAAAAACATTGAAATTAAATACTCTAGCATAAAACTCATGACATCACACCTTTTGAACCCCGAAATTGTAGGCATTTTTTTTAAGGGGAGAAAATCATGGAATGACTTCTCCCGCCTGGGTGAGGCCGGAGGGAGTGTCAGATTCTTATTGACTGAAAACCACCCCGTTCCTACTCCTGCACTTCGAGCCGGAGCCCCTGCAACCCGTTAAGTCCTCCGTAGCTCCGTATCGGCATCAGCCCTATTGCGCCCTATCCGTGGTGGTCTGATGGCTCTTTGAGGAGCGCGCGGAAAGCGACGTGCCGTACGCTCGGGAAATTGTAGACATAAGTGGACGTATTAAAACGACTTCATCGATTTTGCGAAGTTACTTTGTAAGGTACTAGTGACCCTTTTTTTAAACCCCAAGGTGGGAAACATCATGAAGCCCTGGGGAAGACAAAATTGTCAGACTCTTACTGTGTAAAACCCACCCCGGTGTCCCGTCTTACACGTGGCGAAGAGGGTGCGGGAGTCGCATTCTTCAACGGCCCCCGAACTCGTGGCTTGCACGACCCCACCTTAAGATGCACAAAGGAGTGAGGTGTTAATCTCCTCCGTGCTACGTCTTGGAGGCGCGCGTGGACACAACGCACGCCACCGTCTTGGGGCCTTTAAAGTGGGGTGGGGGGACTTCCCCAAGTCCGCTATCCTCGGACTCATTTAGGGGGTCGTAAGAGACCGATTACCGCTACTATAACTAAAGACTAGTGATCCGCCTGATATTCACTCTGGTGCTATTTCCCGAGGTGTGTTGTCTTAGTAACGAACAAATGTTTATCCAATTTGATTGAGTTATTTTTTTTATTAATTCTGACAGGCCGATGACGTAATTAATGTACGGTTTTTAATACGACTGTGTACCTGAGTTTCAAAGGAAGCAATTACTCACTTGCTCTAATTGGACCGCGTTTAGCTTCAATTATCGATAATTATCCTGTTTGATCAGTTGCCCTTCGTGTGTATACGATGCCGTCATAGTTTCATAGATTCATGCTAAAAATAGACTCAATGAATGCTCTTTGTTAAAAACGATCCAGGAAATAGTAATGGCCATTTAAGGTAACCTACCTATGTTCGTTTTAGTCTGCAATATCAGAAGCGTCGCTCGTAACAATCGATAATTGAGTTTGTTTTAATTCACTTATATTATAAAATTAATAAAAATACATAATAAAAATCTGACTTCTCCCATCGAAGCATATACTGTTTACAAAATAATAAAATACCGCCATCTACCTTCAGCCACCAGAACTTTTACAGTAAGTAACTTCTGTATACCTCACCAACAGATGTCGCTACGTACCTGAAGGGAACAATGCTTTGAAGTCTTGGCTCTCTTGTCCTAAAACTTCCCTGTGTTGGATAGCAGCACCGTTGAATTTGTCATCAAGACCAACTGTCAATATGGCAGCGGCTCCAGACTCGTCTTGGGTTGATTCGCTGCCAATCCAGTAGTAAATGTTCCAGGATAAGTTGTTGCGCTTGTCTGCTGTGGTCTGATTGGAGGAAAAAAATACGAATTTTAATAAATTGATGTACATTTGTGCTTAGTCCCGATAGCTTCTTTATTATCATATCAGTTATAAGACGGCCATTCCACTGCCTCACATATTATTATCACATAGGCATACCAGGGGGCTTACTCTTGAAACCAATATCAATGTCAATGCAATTTCAATCCAATAAAATCTCAATAATCATACAATGTCAAAACTATACAACCACAATCGTAGCTGTTAAAACAGCATTCAGAGTACGGAATAATTATAAAGCCAAACTCAATACCATTTAGTTCATCCAATTTCCACGCAATACGGATGCAATGGGCGCTAGTGTTGCAACTCAAGAGTACGAAATTTCACAATACCAATGTCGATCAATCGGAATTGGATTCAAGAGTAAGCCCCCTGAACTGTGTTTTCCACATTTGTCGGTTAAAAGCGACTTGCGACTTTTATCAGGTCGTCTGTCTACAGCGTGATTGATAATGAATAAGAACTTATGAACCTGCTTACCCTCAAAACTATGTAAGAGTCTCCTTTGTAAAACTTTCCGAAGTCAGCCGTAGAAACTGCGACGGGATCGAAATCCTGTAAGAGTAGAAATAAAAGGAAGACATTTTAAAGTTTACTTTATTTAAAAAAAACATGCTAATTATAGTTTCGTCCCGAATTCTTATTTATTTTAATCATTACACAACTTTTCATAACTAATTTTAAAATTATTAATATCTGGATTGTATCGTTTGGCTACTCGCCCATAGATGGCGTTAAACCTAAATTAGTAATTATTATTAAACTTACTTGAATTCTCCAGACTTCGACACCAGCTACTCGACCCGCATTAGCAAAAGCTGGGTGTAATCTCGCCTTGCTCCTAGCATCCTATTAGACAAAAAAAAATTAAGAACTAAATATTTAAATTCTTCATTTCATTTAAATGTACGATTATGAGAAATCCACAACATTTGTTCATTCAAAAGTTGACAACACGGTTATTGCGGTCTGGTCTATAATAGTGTAAGTGGAGAGCGGTCTCCGGTGACCACACGGATCTACCAATATCTTTTTTTTGTTGGTTATTGGGTAATTGTTTTCCCAGTATCATAAGACCCGACTAACGAACTAAACATTTGACACAATTTGATAAATCCGGAACCATTTAAACTAATTTACTGAAAACCATCAAAATCGGGAGGTATTCCTCGTAGCGCTCTCGTTTAAAAGCGCGCCCATCTAAGCGCTCTCGTTTTATTCCTCCTACTAGGAGCGCTTCGAACCTCTCGCGTCCGGGCCTAGTGCAGGCCATGATGCGGAGCGAGGGGGACTGGGAAGCCGTCTCCTCCTTTTGCGAAGCAGTCATGCTAGCTAAGGAGGAGGCGGGACGCGTGAGGCAGCGAAGCGCTGCCTCCTCGCAACCCAGCCATCACGAAGGGCACACCGGGCGTCGGGGATCGCGGGACGATCTCCGGCCACCGTAAGCGCGGGCCTGCGGACGGCGAGCATGGGTGGCTCCCCGTCCGACCAGAAACAGACCCGAGCGTACGGCGCGTCGCGTTCCGCGCGCGCCTCAAAGAGCCATCAGACCACCACAGATGGGGCCCAATAGGGCTGATGCCGATTCGGAGTCGCGGAGAACCTAACGGGTAACCGGGGCTCCGGCTCGACGTGCAGGAGAAGGAACGGGGTGGTTTTTAGTCAGTAAGAGTCTGACACTCCCTCCCGCCTCACCCAGGCGCGAGCAGTCATTCGATGATTTTCCCCCCTTAAAAAAAAAAAAAAAAAAAGGAGCGCTTCGAGAGTCCCATCTCTATCCGAAAGTTAATCATCGGAGCGCTTTGAGGAAATAAATTTTAATATTTTTAATAGTTCGAGGAATAAAACGGGAGCGCTTAGATGGGCGCGCTTCTAAACGGGAGCGCTACGAGGAATACCTCAAAATCGGTTGACCCAATCTCAAGATAATCGCGTACAAAAATTCATTCATCCTTATCCTTACTAACATTATAAATCGGAAAGTGAGTTTGTTTGTTTGTTCCGCTTTCACGGCGTAACTACTAAACCGATTGCTTTGAATAGAGACGTAAAGTTAGAAGTCTGAATTAAATAATAGGGTACTTTTCATTCCGGAAAAATTTGATATTCTCGAGGAAAAACGAAATCATTGGTATAGATGGCGCTGTGTGTATATGTTACATAGGCTACTTTTTATCCTTTTGTGACGCGAGCGAATCCGCGGGTAAAAGCTAGTAGGTATATACAAGTCAAACAGAGATCCCCCTTCTGTTTTTGAAGTCGATTAATAAATAAAACTTTGACCAACCCTGAGAAGTATTCGAACAGACTTTATCCCTGACATTCTCGATACCAATATTAAAGGGAAGATAACCATTAGATATGACGTCACCGAGGGGCACAGTGACCTTTATAGACGAAGCAGGTCATGGCTAACTGTATTGGATCAATAGACGACTATGATAAAGTACTTCACTGGAGTATAATACACAATAACATACAAAAATTGATGACTTTTTCTCTAATCAAGAGAAACAAAATGAAGACTAATAATGGTAGCTTAGTAAACTTTGATCTGCTTACTGATGGTGCAAGTTATCTAATCGTCAATGTTACAACAATGTTTGATTCTTTTTTATGTTTCAATGAGAATAATAAAAATCATTTCAAATAAAAATACTGTCTTTTCATTAAAATGTGTTCTCATTTATTACTAGGAATCTTTCGCTTTAGCAGGGTAAGTAGATGAGCATCTACGTAATGTTGAGGTTAATAAATAAGTTTTTTTACCTTGTTCAAACGAATCGGAGTCCAATCTAACCTCTTTATAACAAACCTCATTGTAACAAATTACGGGGTATAACGAATATTTTGTAATGCCCTTGAGTTTCGTTATATCGAGGTTGCACTGTATCTTGCTGAATATTATAAATGCCAGGGAAGGGGTCTAGTTTTAACGACTTCAAAAAAAGGAGGAGCTACTATGTTCGGATGTTTTTTGTGCACCGATTTCTTATTTTGTTTGAAAGGCTATACTCCCGAGATGGTCCCATTTCCATGAGGTCAGGACCCGATGATGGAATCCTAGGGAAACCGAGGGCAACTTTCGAAAATTGTAGGGGCGAGTAATGCAGCTATTATGCTTTTCAATTTGAATTTTTAAACATTAAAATTTGATAAGGGTCTGGGGACGACCCGATAATGGAGCCGACAGACAGACAGTCGAGGGAACACCTTAACGGTTTATATTAACTACCGTTTGGGTTTATATAATTTGTATTGATTAGGACTTTGTACCTATATAAATTATAAGTAACAAAACGGACCTATTTAGCTTTACACTGAAAATGATCCTTACTAATATTATAAATCGGAAAGTGAGTTTGTTTGTTTGTTTGTTCCGCTTTCACGCCGTAACTACTAAACCGATTGCTTTGAATGCTTGCAGACGTAAAGTTAGAAGTCCGGATTAAATAATAGGGTACTTTTTATCACGGAAAAATTTGATATTCTCGAGGAAAAACGAAATCATTGGTATAGATGGCGCTGTGTGTATATGTCACATTTTTATCTTTTTGTGACGCGAGCGAACCCACGGGTAAAAGCTAGTAGTATAATAAAATGAAAACTGCGTTTAAAAAACCATTTTCATAAAACCAAAAACTCGGTTTTTTAATTTTATAATCGATGAGCTGACGTTCGTCCACTATCTCGCCTGGTGGTAAACGATGATGCGGTCTACGATGGAGCACGTCGTCCCATAAGCAACCTATGCATGCAGGCTTTGAAGACGCCCAGAATCTCGACAAATTATTATTGGACATTATTGCAAATTCTCAGCTGTAGCACGGAGTTTGGAATTGTGCCCGGTGGCCGGTAGATGGCAATACACTTAGGGCCTCTTTCACCACCTTCAAGTAAAGTGTTGATTAGTTACTTGTCAATTAACGTTACTTGGCAAGTAAAACTTACAAGTAACTTCAGTGGATTTCACAAGCGAAATTAAAGCTCTGAGTAACTACTTGCCGGTTTATTGAACGATGTCACAAACCGTACATTACATTCGTTCAATAATACGTCAACGTTACTCGACAGACGTCATCATTGGCGATTTATCTGTCATTAGCGACTTGTGAGAGGGTATTTTGTGTTTGTTTTGTTGTTTGTGGACTGACACCACAAAAATCAGCAGCACTTCTTAAGTAGGATCCAGTAGCGAGATATCATATAGAGAGAGTTAATACTTAGTAGGCTTATTTCTGTTGAAACTGCATGATTTCTTAAATCAAGATATTTGTAAATACATGAGTAATTAGGTACACAGATACCTCCTATTGTAGATAGGTTACTGACAGAACATCGTATTCTTTATTTTTTAAATGTAGAAGAAATTAGGTGGATAAATATCATAATTTGATTAATTAACTTAATAAAAGTTGTTGTTTAATTTAACTAAATAAATAATGATAAAATTATACCTACTCACCTTTGCGTTTTAGATGTTATTTTATGTTTTATTAAATTATGCACTTGGTTCACGGTATACTTCGATAGACGAAATCTTGCCAAAAATTCAGTTTCATCCAATTCCGTTAAATAATCAACACGGGATTTAAAGACATGAATCCTCGATGTCCGTTGCAGCGTAGAATAATCTAATTCATCTAACTGGTGATCAATTAAATCAAATAGGTCCATTTTCAGCGACAGATAGACCAATTCAAACTCTGTGATTAAATTTAACCGTCAAGTAAACTCGCTACTTGGTAGACGAAGTGGCAAGTAAGTTACGGGTCAGTTTAATCATATGATTACTGCTACTCGAGCGTCGTGAAATTGACACATGCAGTTATGGGTGACTTTAATTGGCGGTTAGTCTACTCGGCACTTTACTTGAAGGTGGTGAAAGAGGCCCTTAGTCCTTATTACATGGGACTCAGAACATAAATAGTGAAAAGTTGGTGTTGCATTGTATAGTGGCATTAAATGCCGTAATGTGCACCTCTGCCAACTAGAACCCTTAAAAGTGTGGGAAAGCCATGCTTCGGCACGAATGGGCCGGCTCAACCTGAGTGATACCACGGCCGAGCAGAAAACGGACGTAAAATGTCGCTTGCGTTGTGTTTCGTCGTGTGAGTGAGGTTATCGGACGCCCAATTACCGCCCCTTCCCAGTCTCTCCAATCCCCGAAACCACCACAATCCTCAAATCCCCAAAAGGCCGGTAACGCACTTGTAACGCCTCTGGTGTTTCAGATTTCCATCCATGGGCGGCGCCGATTGCTTACCATCAGGAGAACCGCCTACTCGTTCACCGGCTTAAGCCATTAAAAACCCCTTTAAGTGGGTGGGGAAATCCGCAGTAAAAGCTAGTTAGTTACCTAATTAAACTAAGATAATCTTGTAATTTATTTGATTCGTTGCCATTCAGACTATTTTTTCTATGCCATAGCCATATGGTTTATGTACACTTGTACAGTTGAGAGCAAAAATAAGGGGATACTATGTTTTTATAATATGTCACAGAAGTCATAAAGGTTCAGTGTAAGAGAAAGTTTCGGGCCAATAGTTAAAAATACGGCTATATATAATAAATCGGTTAAGTTCGACAGTATTTCAGAATAAGCGGCAGCAATGTTTCTTATTGGAGTTTTATGGAATTAGGAATAATATTAATTACGTGTTTCAGTTTGAGTTTGTTAAGGCGCGTTACAAAACTAGTTACAAGACGGCGGCGTGTAGTTCGCGCTTTCGGATTTCCGTAATTTACAGAAAAATGAAAAATATTTAAGTACAATTTTTTTTATTGATTCGAACTCAGAATCGATAGCCGAATTACCTCCTAGAAAATGACGCGTTTTTTAGACAACACCTTGTATATCGTGAGACATACTGAATTAACTAATAATTGGGTAGTTTCCAAGGTATCAAAACTAAAAATCTAATTAGTCCGTTGGTTAGATAATGAAAAAATATTAGACACGTATTTTTTTATTTTCTCGTATTAAGTTACAATACTTAGATAAAATGGCGCTAAGTTTAGGAGTGGGAGGTCGTTAAGTCATAACGTGCTACAAAATGTGACACGCTGTGACGTCACAAGATATTTCAAATTAATATAATTATCGTCGAAAGTATTCAATTTTGTGAGAAAAGAAAAAATACGTGTCTAAAGTTTTAAATTAATGTGCCAGACGGACATTAAATTAAAATTTAGGAAACCATCCTATTACGAGTTAGGTACTACTCACGTAACGGGTGCGCGATATGGCCACGACCGCGCACGCTACTCATGAGGAAGAGCCCCTCTGTGGTTCGAAACTAGTAGAGCTTTTCTCAGTATGTTTACGTGAGTAACACCTAATTTGGACTGTCTAGATAGCCGAACAGTTGCAAGTGCGACTGCCTGGCAAGGGGTCTCGGGTTCGATTCCCGGGTCGAGTATTACTGGGTTTTATCGGAACAATCTCAGTAGTAGCACGGAGTCTGGAATTGTGCCCGGTATATGGCAATAGGCTCACCCCTTATTACATGGGACTCGTAACATAAATAGTGAAAAGTGGGTGTTACATTGTACTGTGGCAATCCATTTATCCCCAAGCGGTCACCGGTGACCACTCTCCACTAACTCCATTATAGACCTTATTTCCGATGTTCAGAGACTACTTTTGTATGAACAAACATAAGGGATGATTATTTCAACAGGTAATGTGCACCTCTGCCTACCTCTTCGGGGATAAAAGGCGTGATGTTACGATGTCATGCTTTTGTGAGGAACTGTACTATATCTATAAATAAAAAAATCTCCTCGTTGCGTGGTACGATTACATCAAAGACATGGAGCAGACATGTTCACTAAATAAACAGACATTTAGATTAGCTTCCAGCTGGTTTATTAATGTTATTTATATTATACAAGGTGTAGTTTTGAAACAGTGTCATTTCTCGGGGGCATGTCACAGAAGTCATAAAGGTTCAGTGTAAGACAAAGTTTCGGGTCAATAGTTAAAAATACGGCTATAATAAATCGTCTAAGTTCGACAGTGTTTCAGAATAAGCGACAGCAATGTTTCTTATTGGAGTTTTATGTAATTAGGAATAATATCAATTACGTGTTTGAGTTTGTGTGTGTTAAGCCGCGTTATAGCGTTATAAAACTAGTTACAAGACGGCGGCGTGTAGTTCGCACTTACGGATTTCGGTAATTTACAGAAAAATGATTAATATTTACCTACAATTTTTTTTATTGATTCCGACTCAGAATCGATAGCCGAGTTACCTCCTAGAAAATGACGCGGCTTTAAAACAACATCTTGTATACTAGTTACACATCATACTAGTTTAAACTAGTGGCGTTGGCTGTGCAATCTGTCCTAGTAGCTTTATATTTGCTTTTACTTTTTATAAGCTACTAGTTTCTGCCCGCGAATTCGTACGCGCAGTTCTCCAGTTCCCGTAAGATTTTCAGGATTTTTCATGTCGTAAGAACCTTCTGAACCTCCTGACAATAACAAACACAACAAATAATAGATCAGCCAAATCAGTCTAGCCGTTCTCAAGTTATGGCGTGACAACGGGAAACGGGTTTCATTTCTAGAGGTATATATAACTAGCTATATATAGAAATGAAACCCGTAATTGGTCGTAGCGTGATATTTTATAGCCTTCAACCATCCTCGATAAATGCGCTATCCAACACAAAAAGAATTATTCAAATCAGACTTGTAGTTACGAAGATTAGTGCGTTCAAAAAAACAAAATCTCTCGCTTTATACCTCTATAATAATATAAGATGTGTACAGACTAGCTAATTATGACGTTATGAAGTGGTACTGGCTACTCCAGTTTGTGCGTCCAGCTCAATGCCGCTCATGAACGTGAGCCCCCAGCGAGGATGAAAACTAGTCGAGTTCCTCGTCAAGGAGGCATTGCTACCAATGTGACTTTTTCCGAGTTATATGTACTTTCTAAGATTATTTAGACACCACTGACAAACGATGAAGGAAAACATCGTAAAGAAACCTGGATTTTATAATTTCTAATTAAAAGTTTGAAATCGCCAACCCGCATTGAGCAAGCGTTGTGATTAATGATTGAGGTTTTGCTCAGCAGTGGGAATTTATAGGCTGTTGGTGTGACGTGTGTTAGTCTAAAATAAACTGCAATTCCTTATTAGTCCAAATTGAGCTTTAATGTGGTAAACCTGCCTTTGAGTGCAGTGGGCTTCAAGTTTCCGATAAACACCTCAACAGTCAGGCGATGTGGGGATCAATCAGAGATTAAGGAGTTAAAAGTATAAGTCCTAAAAATTAAAATTCTGTAATTTAACCAACCTTGTCACTGAGAGAGGTGATGTGTGCGGTGACGGGCTGTGGTCTGGTCGCACTCCTGGGAATCGCAGACACTGCTGCTACAGTCAGCAGTAAAATGGCGAGGAGTTTCATGCTGTAACAAGATACATAACTGTTAATACGGTGTATACGGTGGCGGTTTGCCCTGCGTGGGCTGAGCACCGCCGTGTCTTCAGAGATGTGACCGGCGACGGCGATCTCTCGCATACGGCTCTAGTTCAGACTATGGTACGGAGTGAGGAGGACTGGGATGCCGTCTCTTCTTTTTGCGAAGCAGTCTTGCTAGCTAAGGATGCAGCTAAGCGCATAAGGGAACAAACCTCCTCACGCCCCAGCCTTTGTGAGAGACACCGGGCTGCCGTGATCACGAGATGATCTCCGGCCACCGTGGAAGGCGAGTACGGGTGACCCAAACCAGACCCGAGCCTACGGCGCATCGCATTCTGCGCATAGGTACTGCGCACAGATGGGGCCCAATAGGGCTGATTCCGATACGGTGGCGCAAAGGACTTAACGGGTTACCGGGGCCCCGACTCGTAGCGTAGGAATAGGAACGGGGTGGCATGTTAGATAAAGATAAAGATAAAGATAAAGATAATTTATTTGCATAAACATGTGTCATTCATACAAAAGCATGCAAGATGTTAATTGTTTAAAATCAGTGTCCAATACATGTTTTGCCCTTAGGGGCGTACAAATTCAATTTATAATAATTGCAATTCATATTAAAATGTCAAAAAAGTATTATTAAGTATTATTACGGTCTACATTTATTAATACAGTGTCAAAAAGTAGTGTCAGCCAGAAAGTCATTCAAACAGTAGTAACACTTTTCTGCTAGTAAGCGTCTCATTTTTATCTTAAACATATTGGTGTTTAAACATTTATAATCCCGTGGAATTTTATTATAAATTATTGGCGCCATACAAAAAACGTTTTTGTGCATAAGAGTAGTCCTAGCGGGTTTCAGGCGAAGTCTGCTGTTATCCCGTCTATTCCGAGGCACAGTGTCAGACAGACGTGGGAAAAGATCAGGATTCGTTTTTACGAAAGTCGCAGTTTCAAGAATATAAAGAGATGGTAGAGTTAGTATTTTATATTTTTTAAAGATAGGCATACAGCTCTCTGTTGACTTTAGGTTAAACATGGCCCTAAGGCATCTTTTTTGGGACTTGAATGCAATTTCTTTGTCTGTAGAATTACCCCAGAAAATTACACCGTAACGCAACACTGATGCAGCCAATCCATAATACGCTGTCACTAGAGCGTCTGGATTAAGCATTGGTGCAAGTTTGTATACATACGCAGATGAGTTTAGTCTCTTGCTTAAATTCTCAATGTGATGTTTCCAATTCAATTTCTTGTCAATTATTATACCGAGAAATTTTGTGGATTCAACTTCATTGATTATTGTGTCATTGTAGGCAACATTTACATTTGATTTAGATTGGTCTCGTTGGCTGAAATGGATAATGTTTGTCTTATTCAAATTAATTTTTAAATTGTTTCTATCTAACCAAGTGATTATTGATGTCAAGGAGTTATTAATGTCAGATTCATATGTCAAAATATTTTTACATTCTATGGTCATTGTACTGTCATCGGCAAATAGAGTTATAGGGTAGTCAATAATTTTAGGCAGGTCATTTATGTATAAAATAAATAACAATGGCCCTAATACACTGCCCTGTGGAACACCGTATTTTTTTTTTTTTTTTTTTTTTTAAGGGGGGAAAATCATCGAATGACTTCTCCCGCCTGGGTGAGGCGGGAGGGAGTGTCAGACTCTTACTGACTAAAAACCACCCCGTTCCTTCTCCTGCACGTCGAGCCGGAGCCCCGGTTACCCGTTAGGTTCTCCGCGACTCCGAATCGGCATCGGCCGTATTGGGCCCCATCTGTGGTGGTCTGATGGCTCTTTGAGGCGCGCGCGGAACGCGACGCGCCGTACGCTCGGGTCTGTTTCTGGTCGGACGGGGAGCCACCCATGCTCGCCGTCCGCAGGCCCGCGCTTACGGTGGCCGGAGATCGTCTCGCGATCCCCGACGCCCGGTGTGTCCTTCGCGACGGCTGGGTTGCGAGGAGGCAGCGCTTCGCTGCCTCACGCGTCCCGCCTCCTCCTTAGCTAGCATGACTGCTTCGCAAAAGGAGGAGACGGCATCCCAGTCCCCCTCGCTCCGCATCATGGCCTGCACTAGGCCCGGACGCGAGAGGTCGCCATCGCCGATCACTTCCCTGAGGACACGGCGGTGCTCAGCCCACGAAGGGCATTCTCCCACCGTGTGTTCCACCGTGTCCTCAGGGCGGTCCTCGCAGTGATGACACCCGGGCGTTTCCTCCCGCCCCATCAGACACAGGTACCTCCCGAAACTTCCATGTCCGGTGAGGACCTGCGTCAGGCGGTAGGTGAGGACGCCGTAGCGTCTCTCAAGCCACTCCTCAAAGAGGGGACTTACCGCTGCGATGGCAGCGAGCCCAGCCCTCGGTTGCGACAGTCGTTGCTGCCATTCCGCCATGAGATCGCGCCGGAGCTCATCCCGCCACGCACCTATTTGGCGCGGCAGCGGGGTTTCGCCCCGGCGACGTGCCTCCGCGCGCATGCCGTACACGCGCGCGAGCACCTTCGCCTCCAGATCCCACGGCGGTAATCCGGCAAGGAGGTTCGCCGACTCCCCAGAGATCGTGCGGTATCCGCGGATCATTCGGATCGCCATGACCCTCTGTGCCATGAGCAGCGTCCGAGCGGGACGCCGCAACAGGTTTGGCGCCCAAACAGGGGCGCCGTAGAGGGCCATGGACCGCACGACCCCGGCGTATAACCTCCGGCAGGAGGCGTTTGGCCCCCGAGGTTGGGGAGGATGCGTTTAAACGCAGCCCCCGTCCTCTCCAACTTTGGGGCCAAACGTCGGAAGTGTTCTATGAAGTTCCACCGACTGTCGAGGACGAGTCCTAGGTACTTCATCGTCGTCTCGACGTCGATGGTAACTCCTCCCGCCGTTATTTGGGACCCACCCGGAGGTGGCGCGTTCCCGCGGCCATGAAAACACATGGCCTCGGACTTGTGGAGCGCCACCTCGAGTCCCAACTGCCGGATTCTCTCAACGACTGTCGCAACCGCTGTCGCCATTAAGTCGGCCGCCGCCTGGTGTGACCTCCCGTGCGCTAGCACCAGCGTATCGTCGGCGTAGCATATTGTGCTAACGCCGTTCGGGAGGTCGGTGCGCAGCACCCAGTCATAGCCGATGTTCCACAGGAGCGGCCCCAGAACCGAACCCTGTGGAACACCGCGTGACATCTCTCGCCGGTTCCACTCGCCCCGGTGACCGGGGTAGCTGACGGACCTGTCCGTCAGGTAAGCCTCGATTACACGACGGAGGTAGGTAGGCACCCGATGATATCGGAGTGCCTCCAAGATGCAGCTCCAGGGCAGGGAGTTGAAGGCGTTGGCGATGTCCAGAGACACCGCCACTACGACCTTACCCCTGGACACTGCAGTCCCCGTCGTGAGGTCTCTAACGCGCATGATGGCGTCCACCGTGGAGCGCCCTCTGCGGAAGCCGAACTGGCCGTCCGACAAGTCCGGCCCAATGTCCGTCAGGTGCGCGACGAGGCGGTTCGAAATGATTCTTTCGAAGACTTTCCCCACCTCGTCGAGCAACACTATGGGCCGGTACGCGGACGGAGAGTCCGCAGGGCGCCCCGTCTTCCGCACGAGGACCAGTTTTCCCGCTTTCCAGAGAAGCGGGAACTGGCCTCTCTCCAGACATGCGCTGTAGAGACCAATCAATCGAGGCCCGAGAGCCTCTGAGGCCAGGACCCATGCCTTGCCATGCAGGCCGTCGGGTCCTGGGGCGGTGTTCTTGGCGCCCATCCGGCGCACCGCCGCTCTCAATTCTGCCTCGGTCACCTCTGGGACGATGTCGTCGTCGTCGTCGCTGTAGCCCGCGTCGGGCACCGCAGGGGGCGGAGTCATATACGGAGGGGTGAACCCCCTCCACAGTCGAGGGAACAGGGTGCCAATCACCTCCTCCAAGACTTCTTGCCGGAGACTCTGGGTGAGCGGGGGAGCCCAAGCGCGGAGCTTGTCGCGTACCATCCGGTACGGGCGTCCCCACGGATCTCTGTCCAGAGTCCCCAGCATCTCTCGGCGGGCCTCCTCCTTGGCCCGCAATATCTCCACCTTGAGGAGGGCCTTGGCCGCCCTGTATCCCTCGTACAACTCCGCCTCTCTCGCCTCCGCATTAGGAGGACGGATGCGGCGCCTGCGGTGCCTAGTGTACTGGCGTCGCGCGGCGGTGCACGCCTTGCGTAGAGCTGCTAGCTCTTGCGACCACCAGTACACCTGGCGCTTTTGTTGCCTCGACCGGATCCGGGGCATCGCCACGTCACAGATCCTGGACATGGCGTCCTGGAGCCACTTGGCCTCATCGTCTATGTCGGCAGGCCTGACCGGTGGTATCACCCAGGCCTGCACGATGGCGGCTTCCAGGAGCAGCTCCCGGTCCAGCTGTTTCAGCGCCCAACGCGGGCCACATGGGGCCTGTCTGACCGGCGGGTCTGCGGACTCGGCGGAGACGTCGAACCGGATATACCGGTGGTCGGAGTACGTCTCCACCTCCTCCATGACGCGCCAGTCAACAATACGCGGTGACAGAGCAGGGCTGGCGAACGAGATGTCCACCACCGACTCGCCCTGCATCCGCACGCACGTGGGGACAGAACCCCGGTTCAGGACGACTAGGCCCGTCTCAAGGGCCCAGTCTTCCACCATCCTACCCCGGATGTCGGTGAACCGGGAACCCCAAGCCAAGTTTTTGGCGTTGAAGTCCCCGAGGACGAGCACGGGGAGGGAACGGAACCCGACGACGACGGTGACCAACTCCCTCAAGGAGTTGTGGAACTCGGCGAGAGTTCGGTTCGGAGAGAAGTACACGCCCACCACAGCGAGCTCTCCGAACCGTGCTGCGACACAACCCCGGCCTCTTTGAGCAGCCTCAAGAGTCGGGGTACCGGCGGCGGCCGACGAGATGATGGTCACCGAGCCGTCCAGGTCCGCCACTCAGTGATCCCTGGGCAGGACAAAGTACGGCTCGGAGACCACGGCGACATTGATCGACCACTGCGCCATGCTCTGGAGCAGGAGATCCTGAGCAGCGGCGCAGTGGTTGATGTTCGCCTGGAGGAGGCGGAATGGGGCCATTATTGGCAGTCCATTCCGACCTCCTCAGTGGCGGCAGCGGCGACTGCGGTGGCAGTGGCGGCGGCGGCGGCGGAAACGGCAGGGGCGGCGGAGGGCCTACCTTTGCCCTTGGGTTTGGCGGGAGGGGAGCAGCCTTTGCTCCCGACCCGGTGATTGGCCGGCTTGCCAGCCGCTGCACATGCATTGCAGTGCAGCGGGGCGGAGCACGAGCCGGCCTTGTGACCGGGCCGACCGCAGCGGAAGCAACAGTCGCTGCGGTCCACCTCCGAGGTGCATTTGACGCTCACGTGCTCCCCCACGTGACAGCGGTAGCACCTCAGAGGCCGGGTCTCGAGCAGCTTGACCTGCGCCGAGACCCATCCCACCAAGAGCCTTTTGCCCTCCTTCAGCTTCTTGGCCGCTGTGACGGGGCAGCTGACCACAACAGTGCGCAGCCCCGAGTTGTCCGGGCGGATGGCGCCTGCCTTGACTTGGTCAGCAGGGCACCCTCCCGTCCTGGCCACAGCGGCCACCACCTCCGTCTCCGTTACGGAGTCGTCCAGGCCCAAGATCCTGACATCCAGGCATTTGGTGGGCCTGGACACGCGGGCCTCGTCCGCACCGAGGCACGCCCTAAGCCTCTCGGCCAGGGCGTCGGCCGATGGGCCGCTGGTCGCGCCGGGGACCTCCAAAAGACGGGCTCCGGTAGCGGTCACCTTGACCGCGAACCCGTCCGGGGCCCCGAACTCCGCAGGAGTCACCGCCCCCTTTAATTTGGCGAGGACGTCGCCATACGTAACGCCCCTGTTGACCGCCTCGGGCTGCAGTGTAATTACTACAGCCGCGGTCTTAGGGGCGAGGAGCAAGGCAGCAGCGCGTTTCTCCCTGCGCTGCTGCTGCCGTCGTTGCCGCTGCGCCTTTTTTCGGCGCTTCCGGCCCTCCTTGGCGACTCTCCTCGCCTCGCCGGCGATTTGCCACCCGCCGCCGTCCTCTGCTTGCGGGGCGGGTTCCGCCGCCGCCGCCGCAACCCCAGCCTGCTGGGCCGGAGTGCCCCTCCTCTTTTTGCGCCCAGCGGGCGCAGGCGCAGGCGCCGTCGGCGCAGCTGGGGTCTGCGCCGGCGGGGGCGCCGAGGCCCTCGCTGGGGCAGCCGGTCGCGCCCTTGCCGGCGGTTGGGAGCTGCGGCTAGCCTGACTCGAGGTCGAAGGCTTGGCCGCAGCGGCCGCGTACGACCGCGGGACCGCGGGGGCGACCTGACTCGCCGCGAGTGGGGGCGCAAGAGCCTGCCCTCCAGCACGTCGAAACGTCGCTGGAAGGCAGCCAACTCCGCCCGCAGCAGTCCGACTACGTCGGCCTCCGCCGGGGGCTGGGGGCGACTGCCGCGAGCAGCGGCGAGCTCGGCCCTGGCCGTCCGCAGCTCGGCCTCCAGAGCCGCATTGGAGGCCGCCAAGCGCGCCAGCTCTCGCCGCATCTCGGCCAGCTCGGAGCGCACCTTTCCCGCAGTGGGCACCGCACACTGCTCCAAGGCCGCCTCCGTTATTGTGGCCGCCGCCGCCTTGAGGAGGCGGAACCTAACCGGCTGGGATTTCCCCATCGCCAGCTTGTAGAGCTCCGCCGTAATGGCCTGTTGGAGGCCCCCGGAGCAGCTCTCGCTCTCAGAGCCGCGCTCGCCCTCCGACACCTCCACGCCGGACATCTCGGCCGCAGAGGACTCCGAACGGACAGCACTTGAGAGAGCCCTGCCCTCCGCGGCCAACTGTTCGGCTGACTCCGCGCAGGCAGCTGGTGCCGGTTTCCGGCGACCGCTGCCCTTGCCGCCCCTACCCCGCGCTGCCGTGGGGACCTTGGGGGGAGGCGCCTCCTGAGCGCCGGAGGACGGGGACAAACTGTCCTCCTCCAGCCTGGGGCGTTTGAACGTCCCAGTCCCCGTCGCGCGGCGGCGTGAGCCTTTCGAGCTCACGCTCAGCCGCTCCGCTAATGTTGTGTCGGACTCTGAGTCCGACCCCCTCCGACTGGACTCCCGTGTGTGGGGCCTGCTGGACGAGTCCAGCGCCTCACCACGAGTCCCGGAGCCACTTGGGCCCCCTTCTCCCTCTACCGCAGGCGAGCAGAGCTCACCCGCACTCTCCTTCCTCGATTGTGGTTTGTTTGAAGTCTCCATACAATTCCCACGAGTATGGGGGAAATAACGGTCCACCCAGGCAGTGCCCCCTGTACCTGGGTAAGTGAAAATTTGTTTCCCAACTAGAGGGTCCACTGGTCCCCTAGCTGGGGGTGCGCTCGCGACTGACACTACTCCTCAGCCATGCATACTCTCGCCGCGCACCAGAACTTAGTATTGGAGGAATTTTTTATAGAGGTTATCTTCCTCGCGGTCCGGGCGACCAAGCCAAGACCCTCGTCCCGTTCAGAGTCACAAAACATGACCGTGACCTCCTTACGGATTACGATATCGACGGCTGCAATCGGGGACAGCTTGTGTCCCGATGCTGCTCGCTGGCAGGGTGAGTGCACAACGAGCACCGCCCTTGCCTCTCCGCCACGCTCTCTGCTAATCAGAGAGACAGGCGGAGAAACGCCCCACGGAAGCGCGGGCCATGAGCACACAGCCCGCCGCCTCCAGAACCCTATCGGGTTCGCCCGCCCAGTCCAGAAGTCTGCTGCGGGCGACAGTCACTCCAACCCTATCACCCCCGCTAGGGAGACTGTCGCCCGCACCCAGGGTGCACCACGGGGAGGTCTTCTGGCACCGCACCCCGTGGAACACCGTATAGAGGAGAGAGTTCGTCTGATACGAAAATTTCCTCTTTTTTTGTTTTTACATTAATCCTAGTAATTTCTGTGTATTGTTTTCTATTGCTTACATACGATTGAATAAGATTCAAAATATTTCCGCGTATTCCGTAAGCCTCCAGTTTCTGCAATAGGATTCTGTGATCAACGTAGTCAAAAGCTTGTGTCATATCACAAAACACAGCCGATACCGGGATTTTCTTGTCGACGCTAACCATTATTTTGCTTAAAAAATCATAGATGGCCATATTTATAGTCTTATTTTCCCTGAAACCCTTCTGTTCGTTGCATAGGATTTGTTTTTTTTCTATAAAGGAATAAAGTTCTTTATATATGTATTTTTCGACTACTTTGGATATGATAGGAATAAGGGATATTGGTCTATAGTTCTCCCTATCTTCTCTGCTATTTTTCCTTTTAAATATTGGTTTTACCACTGATATCTTCAAGGCATCTGGGTATATACCTGAGCTTATACACAAGTTGATAAGGTAGCTTAGGTGGACATCTATGGTTTCTGAGACATATTTTATGACTTTTGTAGAGATTTCATCATAACCTACACTATTTGATGATTTTAAGTTTTTTATAATCTTATTTACATCTATCGGTGTAGATGGTGCGACAAAGATTGAATCTTTACTGCTTTTGATGAGAGATTTTACATTTTGCCCGGACCCTTGAATGGGTTTGATCTTTTCCACAAAATAACTATTAAATGCGTTGGCTATATCAAGGGGGTCACTAATTGTTACATTATTTACATTAATTTTATTAATGGTTTCTTTAGGGATGTTACATTTTGTATTATTTATTATACTCCAAGTGGTTTTAGATTTATTAGTTGAGGTTCTAATGGAATGATTATGTTGAACACGTCTAGTTAATGTGACAATTTTTTTAAGTTTCTTTGAGTAGGTTTTGAAAATTTCCCTGTTGCAATATGTAGGGTTTAGTCTGTAGCGCCATAATAGCTGTCGATTTCTCTTACTGCACAATTTAATGCCTCGCGACATCCATCTTGGCTTTTTTGTTAAGTTAACATTAATTATTTTGTGTGGAAAACACAAATCATAAAATAATTTAAAGTAGTCAATAAAAAAAAGCTTAGCTTACTAAATGCTCACCGAGAGAGAGTGTCATACTGTTACGGGCGAGAGAAGTCATTGGATGATTTACCCCTTTCACAATCGAAACCGATCTGGTTCTGGTTGGGCAATATGTACAGATTTTTTTTTTGGAATATCATCGAATGCCTTCTCCCGCCCGGGTGAGGCGAGAGGGAGTGTCAGACTCTTACTGACTAAAAACCACCCCATTCCTACTCCTGCACTTCGAGCCGGAGCCCCGGCAACCCGTTAAGTCTTCTGGGGCTCCGTATCGACATCAGCCCTGTTGGGCCCCTTCTGTGGTGGTCTGATGGCTTCTTGAGGTGCGCGCGGAACGCGATGCGCCTTACGCTCGGGCAATATGTACAGACTTGAGCAACGATATGAAAAGGAATAATAGTCTTTGATGACCTTAGAGATAAGTTTTAAATTAAGTTTTCGTCGTGGTAAAGATGACTTAATTAGAGTTAGATTGAAATCTATGTACACACGGCCACATATCAATCTGTACAAAACCAGTTTATCCTGGTGTCGCGTCGCATCATCTTTCCGCACATTTAACGTTCAGTTTACACTGGTTATGTGTGAACAAGATCAACTACATTATGTTAATTTTTTCCTTAAACTTTATTATTCGTTTCATCATGATGAATGGCGCGAGGTTAAACCCAGACCAAAATAATACAAAGGAAATATTTATTTGTTTAGACAATTTTTGTCCATACAATATTCTATCTGTTTTATTGTGAACTACTAACTATCAGTCGAACACGGCACCTCAAAACTGGTCAGTGACGAAGAAAGAATTTACAGAAAAGCTGGTAAACTAATACTTGAAATTTTGCGGACGCCGAGCCCTCCCATGCGAAGAGGAAGAGTAGCTTGTTGCCAAGCTCGGTCATCCAAAGCCACATTAAGTATGGATGACAATGTGTGTCTGATAATTTTGTCTACGTTTTCTAAAATGTGTGAATGTTTCCATAGATGTGAAGCGCGGAGAATATAAGTAAATTTTGGTCCAAAACAACAGTACCGAATTAGGGTGAAAGCCGAATGTGTGTTGATTTTGTGTAATCTATCCGAAATGTGATTAAAATTTTGTATCTTGTCCTCGATGAATTTAGGAAAACATTCATCGAATATTGGTGAACCTAGGAGGTGAAGTGAGTACTTATCAATAATTTTGATATTTGGAGCTATTTGATTAAATTTTGCTAGAGTCGTTAGTCTGTCTGTAGAGTCAGGAATGTATAGTTCACATTTTGATAAATTTAGGTCAAGGCCAATAGAACTCAGTTTTTCTTTTAAACTGTCAACTGTCTGACCAAGCGGTCACCGGTGACCGCAACCTATTGTTCTATAATTGTGTCTACAAAACAGGTACTCGACGAGTTAATATAGTCAAATCTTTTAAAACAATGTCAACGTCACCTCCTAGAGTTCCGTCGTCTAAATACCATACATTAAATTTGGAATTTAGTTCACGCTAATAGGATTTATAGCTAAACTAAAAATGGCAGGCCCAAGGGGGTCTCCTTGTTGACAACCAACAGCCGATTCTATTAAATTGTCCTTATACAGTAATTTTGAAGGGTTTCTATAACATTGCCAAAGAAAACTGTAAATTTTGGAGATTTCTCTTAGAATTTCAGTCAACAAGGCGTCCCTGCTTACGTCCATGAATTTTGTTATAACAAAAAAAAACATTCAATTTTTTTTCAATAATTAATAAGTAAAAGAAATATAATTATTAATTGGGTAGTTTCTTGGGTCAAATATAAATTAATTTGATTTTTCAGTCCAATTGAATATTGAAAAATAGTTACACTTTAATTCATTCATTGTTTGTACATTGTTTTTATATATAAGTGTGCTATTTGACGCGACAATATGATGACGTCATAAGATGGTATTAACCAACTATATAAAAATAAGTCGGGTTTTCCTTCCTGACGCTATAACTCCAGAACGCATGAACCGATTTCCACGGTTTCGCATTCGTTGGAAAGGCTCGGGCTCCGTGAGGTTTATAAAATAAAAGTCAAAGTCAAAGCATTTATTTCAATTGAACCATAGTTTGGTAGGTACTTTTGAAACGTCAACAAATACAAAATAAATAATAGTCTGTCAATCAGTCCGTCAGTGAAACTAGGTGAAGCTAGGTGCTATGTAGATTCGAATGGAGAAGAACGAGCAAGAACCTCCATTCGTTACTCTTTTAAAAAAAATATACAGTGTGTTAGGTTAAACGAGGGACTTATTGAGGGAGGGTATTCAGTATTCGATTCTCGTCCCGAATATGTAAAAAACCTATAACCAAAATTTTTGAAGTAATTGTCCAATAAAATAAATCATCATGAACACTGAGCGCGCAACAAGTGAACTTGTAAACAGAAACAGTACTTACATAAAGTAAGTCGCGTTGCAAAACATGCGCCGATCTTGCCGAAAAGGATAGAGTGCGCTTAAGCCAGCGGGCTTAAGCCGTAACCCGTAAGCGTAAGCGGAAGCGTTTTTATGGTTCTGTCTGTTATTTATTAGTGTTTTCGTTTCGTTTATATGTTTGTTAGGTTCATGTGAGTATACACTATTATGGGTTTGAATATGTCCCTCGTTTAACCTAACATACTGTATGTTCTACAATGTCTCTGATACATATTTCAATACTTACGCGTACTGTAATAAAAACCAAAAAAATTCTTCATCTTTTAATCACCAAATGAAATGTTACATAAAACGAAGCCATCTGGAGGCGAAACAGAGTTCGCCGGGTTTGCTAGTTATGTAAAAAATTCATAGAACAGTATCGTTAAAAATATTGAATTTGACTAGTTGTCAACTACCTACCTATAGTCAGAATTTTAATTCGATTCCAGATTTGACAATAGCTACTGTCATTTTGTGAAATAATGATACCACATATTATAGTGTAGTGATGCACACAAAAATCGATAAACAATCAGTGTGTGTGTTTTATAATAAATGTTACAGAAAGTGACAGATAGCGATAGCGATGACGGCGATAATTTATAAAATAACTTGTTACCATTATACATCTATCTGTTTTATTTGTCATGTTCCTTCATGATTACATTTTTTTATTTATTTCACACACAATTATAAAAGAAAAGTCTCAGATCGTTAATTATTCGTCAAACTAAATTATCGGCTCAGAAATATTTAATTTCCTGATATACTTAGTTTACGAGAGTAAAATTATAAACGAGAAGAATCGATCCAGAAATATTGCATTTCCATATCGAATAATTTCGGAACGTTACTATTTACTACTTGTGATAACGTTGCAACACTGAAATTGTCAAATCTGGAATCGAATTAAAATTCCGGGTATAATTTTTCTCGATACATCGATAGTACTCCTTATAGCCAGTTGTTTTGCCGCGGGACGAATACGAAATAGATTTCACTGTATATATTCACATGGGAAAGAACGAGTAAGAAACATTGCACGTATAGGGTTGCCACCCGCACTTTATTATAAAGTATTGTACGTTATTTAAGGTAATTGTACTCTATACTTTATAAGAATAATAAAGTACACGGAAATACTTTATTTTTGAAAACTTCATTTCTATTAAAGTCGTTAGTATTTTTCGGTAAACTTATCGATTCGATATCGATATTTATCGATATATGTTGAAACGATTTCGCCACTTGCCAGCGCTATCTAGACAATTTCTAGTAAAGATGCAATTGTTTAGTATGTAAATGAAATTGTTTAGTAGAAATACTAATTTAATATCTACATTTTTTAAATACATATAATACTAAATAAGAATAAATTGTACTTTATTTTTTACTGTGTACCTTTTTTTTCTTACCTATAATCGTCAATGTACTTTAAATACCAAAAAAAAGGTGGCAACCCTACACGTATTTAAAAAAAAATCTAAAATCTTAGCATTTTCTCAGTCTGATATAAAGTAAATGAAAACAAATATACATAACATAACTACGTCATGGGTAGGTACGTATGTGTGTATGTAGCAGTCCTTAGGTCGACGGACGTATTTCCTTATTACCTTCTTGTTGTTATTACTCACTATCGGTCAAGGTAAGCAGTTAACTGAGTCAGTATTCAAGCTATGGAATAACAATGTTTTTCTAAGCGATAATTTCTATGACGAATCTCAACAGAAACGCGTACAATAACATTACGTGTATTTTTTTTTGCCGGTAAACGAGCAGACGGATCACATCAGGGTCTGTCGACTTACTTCTGCGAACGTAATGTAGGGGGGTATAGAAATTAGAAAGAGACAGCAACATCAGAGTGAAAGAGATGAATTCCATAATGTTGCCATTTAACAAGTGATTAAAATATTACTAGGTATTAGTTTTACATACACCAAAACAATTGGCTCTGTAATTTATTTTTATCGTAGTTATGTGACCATTATTTCATACCTGGCGTTTCGGTATGGATTATAAAATTTTAATTAGAATATGCATTAAAAAACACTAATGGTATTGGAGATACGGTTGCCATTAAAAAAAACACCGGTATCTGATTTTTTTACTTTTGACGTTACAAGAAAAATGTCCGCCAGCTCCCGCGCACCATTTTGTCTTGTACTTAAGTTTATTTGTAATTAATTAACTTTTTCCACTAAATTCTACATACATCGTTAACGTTGAGTCGAGATTACTCCTCCGTAACCGTGTTTTAGTGAAATTAGGTGTGTGTTGTGAGATATAGACTCGGTGTTGAGACAGTGACTCTTTGAATTTGTGTTTAATTGTCGTGATGAGTTCGCGTAAAGAAACTCATTGGTTCTTGTAAAATAATACACAGCTTTGCCTCAATTAATATCAGCGTGACTGTTGTTACAGCTCTTTGTTGTTATCATGTTGTTTATCATAGTAACAATATTTCCTAAAAATGAATCATTGTTCATTATTTAATTTCTTTTTAGTATTATTCTTCACTTTCTAATTAAATCTGTAAAATATTGTTGTACTCAATCTGTAATTGTGCAAGTACTTTATTTTGTATTCAAGTATAAATAATTGTTGTTGAGCCTAATAAATAAAATAATATAGCTGTATCCCGATCAATTAATATTAAGCCAAATAAACAGAGTGAAAAACTTTTTTTTTTTTCATTTATCTCCTCCATATTTAATGATTTGGTCATTTTATACACAAGTACACTGTATTTCTCGATATTGGTTATATGTATACTGATCAAGGTGTTAAAGGTAATTATCGAGAAATGCACTGTACTTGTGTATAAAATGCTATACAAAGAATAAGTCGATACAAAGTGATACCGCGTGTCTTGAAATTCCCGCCCTGGTTTCTTTTACTTAGTATTGGAGGGCAAGGCATTTTTTTTTAAGGGGGGAAAATCATCGAATGACTGCTCCCGCCTGGGTGAGGCGGGAGGGAGTGTCAGACTCTTACTGACTAAAAACCACCCCGTTCCTTCTCCTGCACGTCGAGCCGGGGCCCCGGTTACCCGTTAGGTTCTCGGCATAGATGGCGTTCGTCGGTAAGGTAAAATTTCCTCGCGAAACTTGCATGGAGTCGTTATTCTTCCCGTAGGGTAGGTATATATGTTCTGTGGATCACATGATGGTAAGCAATCAGAGCTACTGCGCGTCGTGTTACACGCGCGCCACAAAGTCAAAGTAAAAGTCAAAGTCAAAATCATTTATTTTAATTATTGAACTATTGAACGTCAAAAACAATAAGAGTTTGATAATTATGTCTGCCAGACACTTTACTAAACAAATGTAGGTTTTTTTAACATACATAATCCTTACTTAATATTATAAATCGGAAAGTGAGTTTGTCTGTTTGTTTGTTTGTTCCGCTTTCACGCCGAAACTACTAAACCGATTGCTTTGAATTTTTGGAGACGTAAAGTTAGAAGTCCGGATTAAACAATACGGTACTTGTTATCCCGGAAAAATTGATATTCCCGAGGGAAAACCAAAGTATTGGTATAGATGGCGCTGTACCTATTGCTATATGTCACATAGGCTACTTTTTATCCTTTTGTGGCGTGAGCGAAGCCGCGGGTAAAAGCTAGTATTTTTATAAATAAATTGACATGGTACGGTCATAATATTGATCTCCCTAAACCTTTCCCTGAAAGATTCGCGACGACCTAGGCTGTATAAAGAGCTATCAGACCAACATGGATGGGGCCCAATAGGGCTGATGCCGTTACGGAGCCGCGGAGAACTTAACAGGTTGCCGAGGCTCCGGCTCGAAGTGCAAGAGTAGGAACTGGGTGGTTTTTAGTCAGTAAGAGCGACACTCCCTTTCGCCGCACCCAGGGTGGGAGAAGCCATTCGATGATGTTTTCCCCGCTTAAAAAGCAATAAGCGCCATGCATGGACAACCACACAACCAGAGTTTGTGTTAGGGATTTTAATAATAATAATAATAATAAGCCCGCAGGGCACCTTGAGGCGAGGTGACGGGCATTAGCGATCCCGCGGGCTACCATCATCCCGAGTGCTCCAGGGAGAAGTCACCGTTCCTTCTTCTCCGGCTTGCCTTAATTGGCTGGCTGGAGTGAACGAACAAGGAACAGGTCTCCCACCTCTGACTTGCCTTCATTGGCCGTCCAGAGTGGAGTCGCGAGAGCAGTGATCCTGCTCGGAGGGTAAGAAACTATTCGTAAGTCGCGAGTGGGCCAGGGATGCAGGAGGCTTCGGCTGGAGCAGATGATCTGAGTAGAAAGCGGTGGTAGTTTCTTAACCCTTCAGCCACTCACATTCTCGTTGCCCCTATGTTGCTATATCTAGCAACCATTCCCGGGGCCCGGTCGGTGAGTTGGCGAGTCTCCGCCTGCCATTTTTACGTGTAATAATTACATTGTTTCGGCAGGTGCCATAGCCATCCATAGTTCCCAATTTCCCAGTCCACAGCAACCCATCCATAGCCCTACTTTGTGTCTCCATTACATTTAGATTAAAGTTGTTTAAAGGGCCTCTGCGCAGTTGGCTTCGGCCCCTCGTACGCCTCCCAAATGACCGGGACCCTGTGGTCCCGTGAATGGTAAAGACATACATAATAATAATACCAATTTATTTCAGATAATAAAATCCATAAAATTACATTAAAAACGAATTCAGGTTCAAAATTTTATAAATAAATTAAAAAATTAAAATTTTAGGATTTGGAGATTAGCGATATGGAGGAAGGAAATAATTGGGTCTCCGGTAACCTGACACAGATGACTAAACCCAACGTAAGTATTGTTTCATGATGGTTTTCTGCTCGGCCGTAGTGTCACTCCAGTCAAATTGTCTCATTCGTGCCGAAGCATTGGTCTCCCACACTTAAATGTTCTGTGAGTCTTTGAACTTTATCAGATCGTCTTGAAGTCTTAATGACTGCTTTATAAGGATGGAAGACATTCCATCATCATCACTCGTCGTCATCAGGCGTCGTGAAAAAGAACGTTTCGTTGTCGTTCGGTAGGGTAACCAGATCGTCGTGATTTTTTATTATGGATAGACGGGTCTCTGCCATGGACCATCGTGAAAAACTTATTACGTATTTGTTACTTTAACAAAACGCTCTTATTCTTGACGCCGCAACGCACCGCAACGCACCGCAATGCACCGCAACGCAAACCTCCAATTTTAGCGTTGCGGCGACGCAACGCGGTTATGTGTTTCGGCTCTGAAGGCGCAAAAAGAGCCTGCACTGAGACACAACTGGGTGAAGCCCAGTCGCCAAGCACCACGGAAATTTGACTAAAAAATAAGTGGTTCCCATATGTGAGCTCTTGTTTATTATTTAATTTATTAATAAGCCAATACATGGTAGTTATTAAGAGTTTCAGTTAAATAGATAATAGCATGTAGATTAATCTGTTTGTGTATCATTTATAAACTTTGACCTTAGCCATACGATAGCGACTACTTAACATATTTATTGTTAACTTTAAACTGAACGTTTCAAACTATTTCGTTTCAATTTTAACTAGAATCTATAACTGTGTGATAGACCGGTCATGGCTGTCCAAGGTCTTGCTTAAATTCTCGGATACGAAAATTTCGTATATAACATTACATAACATAACGCCTTTTATCCCCGAAGGGGTAGGCAGTGGTGTACATTATGTCACTGTACAATGTAACACCCACTTTTCACTATTTATGTTTCGAGTCCCATCTAACAGGGGCTGAACCTATTGCCATATACTGGGCACAATTCCAGACTCCGTGCTACTACTGAGAATTTTTAAAAAACCTAGTAATACTTTGCCCGACCCGGGAATCGAACCCGAGACCCCTTGCCTGGCAGTCGCACTTGCGACCACTCGGCCAACGAGGCGATTTCAAAAGGCGAGGCAAAAGGAAATGAAACATGTTCAGCGAGCATTTCTGTCTACGTTTTAATAGAATAAAAGTTTAACGCTATAATTGTATGTTCGTTTGAACTCAAATTTAGACAAGACAGCCTAAATGAACTAAAAACTGCGAGTTACACACGCAGCTCAATGTAAGCTGCGCGAAGTCGCCGCGACCGCGCAGGCTGCTCATGAGGAAGAACACCTCTGTGGTTCGAAACTAGTAGAGCTTTTCTCAGTATATTCACGTGAGTGACCCGCGATTTTAGTTAATTAATGTCTCACGATAGTTATTATAAAAACACAATGCAGCCTGTTTTTTTAATATATAACCGTAAATACAGCTAGCTATCAGAACACATCTACAATTTCTATCAATTACGTAATTAACACGTTCATAATATTGATATTATAATATTCGTAAAACGTAATTAATTAATTATTATGGCTTTTAGTAGGGGAGCCCATGATGCTAAATTGGGATTTACTTGAGCGTCCTTGGGACCTACTGGATTTTGAAGATATGCTGATAGAAAGAAGAAATGGTTTAGTGACAATTTCTTCCACCAGTGGGGGAAGGGGGAATCTACAGATCTTTGAAATTGTTAAGCGTAACTTTTGTTCTAGTGGTCGAGCGTGTCAGATATTGATAATGTACATGCTCCATGTGTATTTAATAATAAAAAACTCTTAATCTGCCAGTTTGCATGGTGGGGTTGAATGTTCTGGAGAGTACAAACGAGAACCCTTCAAAATCCCCCCACTCTTGCAAATCAAGTTGGAATGGGCAGATTTTTTAAACGCACTTCCTTTAGCACGGTATTGACCTACCTTCCCTTAATCTGACGAAACTGACTTTATTTAGTCAGACTTTTTTTTTAACTTTCAGTCCCCCCCTTCTAATCAGATCGGATATATGTTGGGTATATTCAACATGACACTAGGTTTTCCCCATATGTTAATCTGACGCGCTCGAGTAACTACCGAAATCCCTTCATGGGCTCCCCTACTATTTCGGCTTGCTCACGTAATTGTTTCACGAGGAACTCGACTAGTTTCAACCTGTAGTTCGCTGCTCATGAAATGAGCCGTCTAATATGGCTTCCAACTAGTCGTGGTTCTCTTCCTTTCTCTGTATTTTACTTAGATTGTGTAGAAGTCGTGATTTTTTTTTAATGGACCAAGCCCGCCACAACCTCCCTATACAAATGCAACTCCTGTAAGCCAGGACGTTCACTAATACAAACAAGAGGAGAAGAAAAAAAAACGAAATCGTGTAATTATGTTACGGTATTACATTATATTTCCAAATGTTGTAATTATTGTAAGCTAGCTGTTGCCCCCGACTTCGCTGGCGTAGAAAATGATCAGTTTTATCCCATGGGAGCACTTAATCGGGATAACATTTCGTCAAAATCTGTTCAGTACTTTCAGCGTGATTGATCGACGAACATCTAAACATCCTATTAAAGAAACATTACATACATAACATCACGCCTTTTATCCCCGAAGGGGTAGGCAGAGGTGCACATTACGGCACTTAATGCCACTGTACAATGTAACACCCACTTTTCACTATTTATGTTATAAGTCCCATGTAATAGGGGATGCAGCAGACTCCGTGATATTTTAAAAAACCCAGTAATACTTCGCCCCACCCGCGAATCGAACCCGAGACCCCTTGCCCGGCAGTCACGCTCGGACAATGAGGCAGTCAGCCTAACAAAGAAACTTTCACATTTTTATTATTAGTTTTAATGACTGCCTCGTTGGCCGAGTGGTCGCAATTGCGATTGCCGGGCAAGGGGTCTCGGGTTCGATTCCCGGGTCGGGCAAAGTATTATTGTTTTTTTTAAAAATCTCAGTATTAGCACGGAGTCTGGAATTGTGCCCGGTATATGGCAATAGGCTCACCCCCTATTACATGGGACTCTTAACATAAATAGTGAAAAGTGGGTGTTACATTGTACAGTGGCATAATGTGCAACTCTGCCTACCCCTTCGGGGATAAAAGGCGAGATGTTATGTTATTATTAGTTTTATTCACGCTAATAAGTTAACTTTATACAGGTAAGCAGAGTTCTTAACGTAGCACAGTCGGTACTCAACCTCCTTATTATTTAAAGTCGGTTAATATACTAAAATCCGCCCCTAATTGTGACAAATACCACGGAGAACCTAACGTGTTACCGGGGCTCCGACTCGATGTGCAGGAGAAAGAACGGGGTGGTTTTTAGTCAGTAAGAGTCTGACACTCCCTCCCGCCTCACCCAGGCGGAAGCAGTCAATCGATGAGTTTCCCCCCTTAAAAAAAGTATAACAAACACATTTCTGAGTTTGCTAATTGCATCAAAATCAGTTCTCCTAAACGTGAGATTATCACGGACAAACATACAATACATATTACAATACAATACAATACATAAAAGTCGAATTGAGACCTCCACTTTTTTAAAATCGGTTAAAAAGTAGATTAACTAGATAAGGCCATTTTTATCTAGCCACTGAGAAGAAACTCAAAGGTCACAATTACTTTCAAAGCACAAACAATAAAATAAAATACGTACTAATATATTCTACAGACATATTAAATATTGACAATAATTAAAAATAACAAACATTTAATTTAAAACATCTAAAAATATTAAAAATAAACAAATTTACTTACGTTTGGTTTAAAAAAATATGGTCACACAACTACAATCACGCATGCGCGGTAGGACCGCGCGTTGACAACTGACAGTTAATTCAATATGGCTGCCCAATTACTATTCATTACCGGTTTTATACAACTTGATTGTGTTATACAACTCGTGGAGTCATGGATTCGCTTGTAAATTATTATTTTTTTGTTTACTCTCTATGACTGCCGGGGCAAGATGTCTCAGGTTCGATTCCTGGGTCGGGCAAAGTATTACTGGGTTTTTAAATAGTCTCAGTAGTAGCACGGAGTCTGGAATTGTGCCCGGTATATGGCAATAGGCTCACCTATTACATGGGATTCATAACATGAATAGTGAAAAGTGGGTGTTACATTCTACAGTGGTATAATGTGCACCTCTGCCTACCCCTTCGCGGATAGAAGGCGTGATGTTATGTTTTTTTTAACCAGTCTCATTTTTTGTTCCGCGCTTCAAAGAGACACCAGATCATCATGGATGGGGCCCGATAGGGCTGATGCCGATACGGAGCCGCGGAGGACTTAACGGATTTTTTTTAAGGGGGGAAAATCATCGAATGACTGCTCCCGAAAACTTAATGTCTAGTGTGGGGTCCGAACTCGGTTCTCGCTGCACTCAAGTCCACCGTATAATCAAATCGACCATTCATTCATGGACTTAACGGGTTGCCGGGGCTCGAAAGGCAGGATTAGGAACGGGGTGGTTTTTAATCAGTAAGAGTCTGATACTCCCTTTTCCCGCCTCACCCAGGCGGCTGAAAGTCTATTTTTTTGTGGACTAGCACTTTTTGAAAACTTTATAACTCCGTCAATTCACTTTACAATTATTGTCGATAGAAGATCAGTAGGTAATAGGTATTTTTTTAAGGGGAAGAATCTGTTCCCGCCTGGGTGAGGTGGGAGGGAGTGTCAGACTCTTACTGACTAAAAACCACCCCGTTCCTTCTCTTGCACGTCGAGCCGGAGCCCCGGTTACCTGTTAGGTTCTCCGCTACTCCGAATCGGCATCGGCCCTGTTGGGCCCCATCTGTGGTGGTCTGATGGCTCTTTGAGGCGCGCGCGGAACGCGACGCGCCGTACGCTCGGGAGGCAATAGGTATACGCACTCATATCATGATCATAGTAATTTGTAAACCATTTAGTATAAATAATGCATGCTGTGCTTACCTATAATAGATTGATGCACTAGTATTTAAGTTTTCGTAAACGTAACCCTACATTGTATCAGTGTAATCGTTTGTGAGACATATTAATAAAATATAATAAAACTTAATAATAATATTCAATTTTTTATCAAGTGTATCTAATAAATTGTTATTTAATAACATTATGCATTGTATTCTGCGAGGGGGATAGACAGAGATGTATTATATTAATGCAACATTCATCGTCATTCATATTATAGTGCGAATTTATTACCATGCCAATATCCACACTCTGTGCAATTGTGTAGTTACTAATAATTTGGTCGACTCGGGAATCGAACCCTTAATCCTTTGCTCGACAGCAACAAAACAGTCTTCTTATATCGTTGCACAAAATTCCATTAATATCGGTTCAGCAGTTCGGACGTTAGAGCATACAAACGAATTGACATAATTTGCATCATATTAAATTAAGGTAAATAAGTTGGAAATAGTCATTATACTAAGAATTATGTATTTCGATTAGCTTTTTATTAAATATGACCTAATACTGTTTGTTTGTTGTAATTGTTCTTAGGCATTGCAACCGTATGTTTCCTTATTTACCTAATAATATAGTTTTAAGTGATTATGTTTGCTCCTAGGATTTTCCCTTATTTGAGGGATAATCTTACAAATATTTGTTATTTTATATACCTATGAAACCTCAATAACCTGGAGAAGTGTGTGGTTGTTGGTCAGGTTAACGGGAAAAGACGTCGGTGACCGCGGGCGGCGCGTGGCCGGCGCGGCGTCGGCGCGGTGACCACACGCCTCCAACACGCGGTGAAAGCTTTTATTGCTACATTTACACTCTCGCGCGAGTCGAGACGAGGTCGAGATACATTGTCGTTATTCTAAAAGAGTTGTAGTCCTTCTCGCATTATAAGATTGCAATGTACCTCAACCTAGAGTCATCTCACGCGAGAGTGTAAATGTAGCATTACAATAGAGGTAGGTACCTACCTACGATGCGACGTTGTTTCGCTGGCGCCTGATGGGCGGCTCGCTGTCAACTCGCCGATGCCGCGCCGACGCCGCGCCGTCGGCGCGCCGTAAGCACGCGGGCGCCTCGACTACACTTCGAGTGGACCGCACGCTGACCACCCGCTGTCGTCTTTTATATTGACGTTACGAAATGCATCATACGACATACACTTCTGGATTTTAGTTTTCTTGGTATTCGATTGTTTGATATCAAAAAATAAGCTCCAAATTGTCTTTTGTTTCTTTAAATTCTGTGTTAGAAATTAAAAAAAAGACTATTGAATGAAATTGTGAATGTGCCAGGTTCAAAACTGAATAAAAACTTTTTGCTCGACCCAAGTAATATAAAATTTTAGCTAGGACCAAACGAAACTGAAAATCAACGTGGGCCAATAGGTGTCCAGAAGTGTACGATCTAAAGTTCATATTTAAATGACAACCAAATGGCTGGGTTAGAGCCGCGCTTTTTAAAATGTGAGATGTCCCTAAAAGAAGATCTATGAAATTGCCGTAGGTACAGCAGGCCTTATCAAATCAAAATACTTTAGGTTTTGCTAAAAATTCGAACTTCAAATTAATTTTATTTAATAACATGTTATTGTAAAAGTATAATTTTTTATTGATTAGTGTTACATTTTCGTTGCATTACAAACTTAGTATTCATGTATACGTTAAAAATTCGAGTAATTATGGAATATGAGTACCACCGTGGCAGCAATGCGGCACAAGCGGCAAGCGCAGGCAAGCGACTGCCGGCAAGGGGTCTTCGGTACCTCCTTGCCGGATTACCGCCGTGGGATCTGGAGGCGAAGGTGCTCGCGCGCGTGTATAGCATGCGCGCGGAGGCACGTCGCCGGGGCGAAACTCCGCTGCCGCGCCAGATAAGTGCGTGGCGGGATGAGCTCCGGCGCGATCTCATGGCGGAATGGCAGCAACGACTGTCGCAACCGAGGGCTGGGCTGCCATTGCAGCGGTAAGTCCCCTCTTTGAGGAGTGGCTTGAGACACGCTACGGCGTCCTCACCTACCGCCTGACGCAGGTCCTCACCGGACATGGAAGATTCGGGAGGTACCTGTGTCAGATGGGGCGGGAGGAAACGCACGGGTGTCATCACTGCGAGGACCGCCCTGAGGACACGGTGGAACACACAGTGGGAGAATGCCCTGCGTGGACTGAGCACCGCCGTGCCCTCAGGGAAGTGATCGGCGATGGCGTCCTCTCGCGTCCGGGCCTAGTGCAGGCCATGATGCGGAGCGAGGGGGACTGGGATGCCGTCTCCTCCTTTTGCGAAGCAGTCATGCTAGCTAAGGAGGAGGCGGGACGCGTGAGGCAGCGAAGCGCTGCCTCCTCGCAACCCAGCCATCACGAAGGACACACCGGGCGTCGGGGATCGCGGGACGATCTCCGGCCACCGTAAGCGCGGGACTGCGGACGGCGAGCATGGGTGGCTCCCCGTCCGACCAGAAACAGATCCGAGCGTACGGCGCGTCGCGTTCCGCGCGCGCCTCAAAGAGCCATCAGACCACCACAGATGGGGCCCAATAGGGCTGTTGCCGATTCGGAGTCGCGGAGAACATAACGGGTAACCGGGGCTCCGGCTCGACGGGCAGGAGACGGAACGGGGTGGTTTTTAGTCAGTAAGAGTCTGACACTCCCTTCCGCCTCACCCAGGCGGGAGCAGTCAATCGATGATGGTCCCCCCTTAAAAAAAATTAATAAATAAATAAAATAAAATCTTCGGTTCCCGGGCCGGGCAAAGTAGGTATTACTGGGTTTTAAAAAAATCAGTAGTAGCACTGTAGCAGTACCTCAGTAGTGCCCGGTATATGGCCATAGGATACACCACTACTATACATGGTGCTCGAAACATAAATAGTGAAAAGTGGATGTTTCATTGTACAGTGGCATTAAGTGCCGTAATGTGCACCTCTATCTACCACTTTGGAGATAAAAGCTGTGATTTTATATTATAGTTTACACATAAAAAAGACCAACAAACAAACTAATATTCACATTTAACAATATTACTTACAATTTAATCCGTATTTGACAACATATACCAAAGGTCCATAGGTTATCCTTTCGACACAACTGTAGAACTACTTCAGTCAATAGGTACCTAATATGTGTCATTCTGCAATTACAAATTACAATGACTAATTTAAAAAACCACGCCATGTGGTCGCGGTAGATTCTATGCATTTGTCACTGGCTCTACTCTTGAAAGAAAGAAAAGAAAGAGAAAGAAAAATAATAAATCGCCACCAGGCGGCTTACTCTCGAATCCAATTCCGATCAATCGACATTGGTATTGTAAACAGCACTTGCGTTGTGTTTAGCCGCATGTATCAGGTTACTGGAGATCAAATTATCCCCTTCCTCCGTATCGTTAATCCCCAAATCCTCAAATTCCCACAAACTGTGTTATATGGTTATTCATGGAGGTTTTCAAGGGGGGGGGAATCATCGAATGACTTCTCCCGCCTGGGTGAGGCGGGAGGGAGTGTCAGACTATTACCGACTAAAAACCACCCCGTTCCTACTCCTGCACTTCGAGCTGGAGCCCCGGTAACCTTTTACGTTCTCCGCGACTCCGTATCGGGCCCTATTTGGCCCCGGCCCTGTCCTTGACGATCTGATGGCTCTTTGAGGCAAGCGGAACGCGACGCGCCGTACGTTCGTATCTGGTTCTGATCAGGCGACGAGTCACCGTGCTCGCCGTCTGCCCGTACTTACGGTGGCCGGAGATCCTCCCGCGATCCCCAACGCCCGGAGTGTACTTCTCAAGCATGAGGACGTGGTTCCGACAACAACGGCAAGTATCAATGTGACTTTTTTTAAGTTATATGCACTTTCAAAGATTATTTAGACACCACTGACAAACGGTGAAGGAAGACATCATGAGGAAACCTGAGCTTATAATTTCTAATTCCAAGTTGAAATGGCCAACCCGCGTTAAGCAAGCGCGGTGGTTAATACTCAAATCTTATCCGTATGAGAAGAGGCTTTGCTCAGCAGTGGGTACTTATAGTCTGTTGATGATGATAACCTCTTTAGACGGTGCTGTTGATGATGATAATCTCTTTAGACGGTGCTGTTGAATTCTCGAACGTTTGCCGTGTCAAAAGAGGCCTATAATCAGCCGTGGCTACTTATAGGCTGTTGATGGAAGCATAAGTCCTAGGGTTCTCATGGCGGAATGGCAGCAACGATTGTCGCAACCGAGGGCTGGGCTCGCTGCCATCGCAGCGGTAAGTCCCCTCTTTGAGGAGTGGCTTGAGAGACGCTACGGCGTCCTCACCTACCGCCTGACGCAGGTCCTCACCGGACATGGAAGTTTCGGGAGGTACCTGTGTCTGATGGGGCGGGAGGAAACGCCCGGGTGTCATCACTGCGAGGACCGCCCTGAGGACACGGTGGAACACACGGTGGGAGAATGCCCTTCGTGGGCTGAGCACCGCCGTGTCCTCAGGGAAGTGATCGGCGATGGCGACCTCTCGCGTCCGGGCCTAGTGCAGGCCATGATGCGGAGCGAGGGGGACTGGGATGCCGTCTCCTCCTTTTGCGAAGCAGTCATGCTAGCTAAGGAGGAGGCGGGACGCGTGAGGCAGCGAAGCGCTGCCTCCTCGCAACCCAGCCATCGCGAAGGACACACCGGGCGTCGGGGATCGCGAGACGATCTCCGGCCACCGTAAGCGCGGGCCTGCGGACGGCGAGCATGGGTGGCTCCCCGTCCGACCAGAAACAGACCCGAGCGTACGGCGCGTCGCGTTCCGCGCGCGCCTCAAAGAGCCATCAGACCACCACAGATGGGGCCCAATACGGCCGATGCCGATTCGGAGTCGCGGAGAACCTAACGGGTAACCGGGGCTCCGGCTCGACGTGCAGGAGAAGGAACGGGGTGGTTTTTAGTCAGTAAGAGTCTGACACTCCCTCCCGCCTCACCCAGGCGGGGGCAGTCATTCGATGATTTTCCCCCCTTAAAAAAAAAAAAAAAAAAAAGTCCTAGGGTGTTGTAGGTGTCTATGGGCGGTGCTGATTGCTTACCATTAGGTGATCTGTTGTCTCGTTTACCGACCTATGTTTAAAAATCTTGCAATAAGATACTTAGGTACTTACCTAGGTAAGTTCTATTAATTTGATACTTTCCTTAATCAAAAATGAATTATTATTTTTTAATTGATTTTACGACCAACTTAATATTAGTATTTTTCCAGCAAATTCTTAAGAAATAACTATGCTGTTTGACGCTAAAAAACGTGACGTCACAGTACACAATCTCGTACAAAATTCATAGAAAACTGTCGTTTTTGACAGTTCGAAAAAAGTATTGAATTTGACTAGTTGGCAAGTACACAATTGATGAGAATCACTCTTGTATATATATACGTTATCATTTCAAGCTGAGTTGTACCTAGAACAATAATATTATTAATTTTGTTTACCTAAATACTATAATATATTTCTACTGAAAAATAAATTTCACAGAATGTTAACTTATTTGTTTTCCTTGACACTTTTAAAGGAAATATTTCCATAATTAGAGGTATATAAATGTAACATCATACCTTATATGTTTCGAAAAGATACACAGAAATGTACTTATTTACTAATAGAGAACCCACTTTGATTAGTTATATTATGAGTCCCTAATATGGGGTAATCATAACATCAGGCCTTTTGTCCCCGAAGGGGTAGACAGAGGTTACCGGAGGCCCAATTACATTCCCCTTCCCCAATCTCCCCAATCCCTAAATCCCCAACGATCCTCAAACTCCTAATCCCCAAAAAGCCGGTGACGCACTTGTAACGCCTCTGGTGTTCCAGGTGTCCATGGGCGACGCCGATTGCTTACCATCAGGTGATCCGTCTGCTCGTTTACCGGCTTATGCCATAAAAAAAAGATATAATCACTCCTAGTTGAAGGCCCTACACCAGTGCCCACACCAAGTCCGAAGCAAACACTGCCGTCCCATCCTTTCCTGGAACCATTTCGCCGCAATTTCAAGCACCTACTTGAGAACCTCTGGATAAGACCAGAACGCAGACATGTTCGTCATTCAGTAAGCTATTGGCTATGTGCAAAGCGAGTAGTGGCGGACAGATAACGACCGCAGCGCACAATACGGCAGAAATTGGAAACAAATGCGGATGATCAGCTGTCAAAGGTGTTGATAGCAGTACAAAATCAAAGCAAAGAAATGGACCATGCCTCGTATTAAGTAGCTCTGGCCGTTATGTCGCAGTTCTTCCAAATTTCTTACATGCTCGGCTAATACTTGTTGTCAGGTCGCTCAGAGAGTTACTTGCGTGTTGTGAGTCCTATGCACAGACTCATGGCCTACTGTACAATGTTGCTAAGAGCGAATTCATGGTCTTTAAGGCGAGTGGTGGTAAATGTCCAGATTCTGTACCTGCAATTAGGCTTAATGGTAATGAACTAAATCGTGTTTACCAGTTCAAATACCTGGGTCATTACGTGACCGACGACCTTAGGGACCATGTAGACATTGAGCCGGAACGTAGGGCGCTGGCAGTTCGGTGTAATATGCTGGCGCGCAGGTTTGCGCGTTGTAGCAAGGAGGTTAAAGTAACGCTTTTTAAAGCATATTGTCAAGTGTTCTACACGTGCAGCTTGTGGGCCGGCTATACTTTGCGGACTATCAGCGCCCTGCGAGTCCAATATAATAATGGGTTCAGAATGTTGATGGGACTGCCCCGTTTCTGCAGTGCATCTGGCATGTTCGCTCAAGCACACGTTGATGACTTCCATGCCATTATCAGACAGAAGTCTGCATCGCTGCTCTGCAGGGTGCGGGCCAGTTCCAACTCCATCTTGAAAACCATTGCAGGGAGGTACGATTCACCTATAATACATGGTATCGTGCGAAGATGTATTCCCAACAGTAGGCTTGTAACAATATCTCTATAGGTACTAACATAGTTTTTAAGATTTTAAATGTTTTCTTACTAACCCCTATGGATGCTTCACTTGTCCGAAATAAACATTATTTTATTTTATTTATTTATAATACTAATTTATTGCCTTTTGTCTCAGTTTGTGGTTGGAAACTAATATTATTGTAATAGTTTCAAACCCGGTTTTTATTATTATATTCATTTTACAGTAAAACTATTAATAAATTGCACTTAAATAATGTCAACAATACTATTTTAATCTTTGGTTTTATTATATTTGCAAAGAAAATTATAATGTTTACATTGTTATTATTTGACAGCTTCCGCAAATGTTGTAAACGCTACGCGTCGCCAACGTCGTGCATATAGCTCTTGAAATCTAAGGGTGCATCTACATCTGACGAATGCACCACGAATGAGCAGCTCGCGAGCTGGCAGCTCACGTGCCATCACGACAATGGTTAAGAACTCAACTCATACAAGCATAATATAAATAACTAGCTGTTGCCTGCGACTTCATCCGCGTAGGATATAAATTCTGATTTATCCCATGGGAGCATTGAATCGAAATAAAAAGTATCCTATCACCTAAGTTAGCCAATACCCAGACTTTTTTTTCATCAAAATCCGTTTAGTAGTTTCATCGTGATTCATCATCATCATCATCAACAGCCGAAAGACGTCCACTGCTGGACAAAGGTCTCCCCCTTAGTCCTCCACGTCGAACGACAACTCGCCACCCGCATCCACTGGCTCCCTGCAACTCTGGCGATGTCGTCAGTCCACCTAGCGGGAGGCCTGCCCACGCTTCGTCTTCCGGTCCATGTTCTCCACTCAAGGACTTTCCTGGCCCATCTGCCGTCAGTCCTTCGAGCGACGTGCCCATTGCCACTTCAGTCTGCAGATTTTGCGAGCTATATCGGTAACTCTTGTTCTTTGGCGAATTTCCATGTTTCGGATTTTGTCGCGCAAAGAAACCCCGAGCATAGCTTTCTCCATCGCACGCTGAGCGACTTTGAGCTTCTCCAGAGGTCAGGGTCCACGTCTCGGTACCATACGTCATCACCGGCAACACACACTGGTTGAACATCCTTGTCTTTAGGCACTGAGGGATTTTCGATGAGAAGATTTCGCGTAACTTCCCGAACGCTGCCCATCCAAGTTCCATTCTTCGGGCGACATCTTTGTCGAAATTAAACCTACCTAGCTGTATAATCATCGTGATTGGCGGACAAATATCCAAACATCCATAAAAACAAACTTTTACATTTATAATATTAGTGTGATAATTTTAAATACACGAGCGGAGCTCGCGAGCGGTTCGCGAGCAGCTAACGAGCTGCGCATTTACGGAGCAATCGCCAGATGTGGACCCACCCTAAAATTTCAAGTCTGTAGGTCATTTGCGCCTACGACAAATGTCTAGCAATAACACACAGATTTACATTTTATTTGTTTTATAAAACTTTATGCACACAAACAAGCACATGGGTGGACTTGCCAATAGAGTAGTTGCCTAAATTTTATTTTAATGTCCGTCTGGTAGATGTGCTATCGGCAAAATTTAAAGTACCTACTACACTTTTTAACAATATCCAGTGACAAACTCGCTATCCCCCGCACTAGTCGCGGAGAACCTAACGGGTTACCGGGGCTCCGGCTCGACGTGCAGGAGAAGGAACGGGGTGGTTTTTAGTCAGTAAGAATCTGACACTCCCTCTCGCCTCACCCAGGCGGGAGCAGCAATTCGTTGACTTTCCCCCCTTAAAAAAAATTCCCCACTATAGGGCTGTATTATAACCTTTTTAAAATCCAGTCAGTTTCCAGGCAAATAGGTTTACGGCCGTAAACTGCCTATTTTTATCCCGTATTATGACGTACATACGTTAACTTACTGACCGCCTCGTTGGTTGAGTGGTCGCAAGTGTGACTACCGGGCAAGGAGTCTTGGGTTCGATTCCCGAGTCGGGCAAAGTATTACTGGTTTTTTTTGTGAATCATCTCAGTAGCACGGAGTCTGAAATTGTGCCCGGTATATGGCAATAGGCTCACCCCCTATTACATGGGACTCATAACATAAATAGTGAAAAGTGGGTGTTACATTGTAACAATAGCATTAAGTGCCGTAAGTTGCACCTCTACCTACCTCTTCGGGGATAGAAGGCGTAATCCTGGATGGTTGTCGATGGCTAATTTGCTCTTACTTGAAAGAAGATTGACTGATCTGACTCGAAAACATCATAACAAAGTTTACAGGCGACTGTGTGAAAGCCAGCCATAAATCGGTAAAGTGTCACGTGATTTCTGACTGGCTGGCAATAAGGCCTCAAAATACAGATAAGCAAGGCAGTTCATTTTAAGACGTAAATTGACTGGAATTTGAATGATAACAGGGTATGAAAAATAAAAATATAATTAGTCCGTAAGTTAGATAATGAAAAAACATTAACCACGTATTTTTTTTTGTCGTATAATTTTTTTTTTTTTTTAATAATAAAACAATACAGATAGATAAAACGAATCAAAGTTTACGGGTGGGGGCTTTTTTTTTCTTTTTTTAAAGGCTGAAAATCATCGAATGGCTGCTCCCGCCTGGTTGCGGCGGGAGGGAGTGTCAGACTCTTACTGACTAAAAACCACCCCTGATCCTTCTCCTGCACGTCAAGACGGAGCCCCGGTTACCCGTTAGGTTCTCGGGCTAAAACGTCATTTCGAAATGACGTCATGCGACATTTCAAATCAATATATCGTCGAAAGTATTCGTTTCTGTAAGAAAATAAAAAATACGTGTCTCATGATTTAAAATAATCTACCAGACGGACATTAAAATAAAAATTAGGCATCTGCCCTATGTGTTAGAGGTCCTGTTTTCTTTGTAGACACTCGCGGTCAATGCATGCAAATATCGACTAATGATGATCGACGTCCACTTGGATGCTTAAAATTTCTGCATTCTAGTCTTATCTAGAGGTTCTCAAATAAGGCCTGAAAATGCGGCGAAATGGTTCCAGTAAAGGATAGTACGGCAGTATTTGTTTCGCGCTCGACATAGCGGGGGCACTGCCGTGCCCATGGATTCAAGTCTTGTCATTCAGATTTCTTTCAACTGACAACTTGTCTTTTGTAGCAGCACTGTTTACAATTGGAACAATACATACATATCACGCCTGTCTGTCACTCATTGGAGTAAGCAGTAATAACAATTGAAACAGCTATTGTTTGATAAGACGTAACGATGTCAAATTACACAATAAATGACGTTATTCTGACGTAACACTGTACCCTGTAACACTGTCTGATTGTATTGTTTACACGTGGGAGAGCTGCTTCGGCACGAAGAGCCAGCTCGATTGAAGTGATACCACGGGCGAGCTGAGCAAAACCGATGTGAAACAAATAGAGTTGCCACAAATAGTGATTAGGCCGAATACCGAATACCGAATATCAGGCAACGCTGGCAGCTGAAACGCCGAATATTCGGCGGCCTAATATTCTGCCCAAAGTAATTTCAATTGCGAGAAAGTCAATTCACGGGACGCTTTATCAGATCAATAAAATTTTTATAAATAACAAATTCAATAAAACATTACGATTTTGTGGAATCATTTACGACAAAAAGCGTAGTCGTTTGCTACCATCAAATGATAAAAAGCTTGTAGCTTGTTCATCCATCACAACTTACTTATGAATTTTACCTATTGAAGTATTGTAATTTAATAATAAATACAAATTTTGATAAATCTCATGCGTCTTTTTTATAATTTGGTATTCGGTATTCGGCTGAAAAGTACCTATTATTCGGCCGAATACCTAATACCAAACAAAGTGGCCGAATAGACCGAATACCGAATAGTAGCCGAACATTCGTGGCATGTCTAGAAACAATCACTGATTGTTTTTTATTAAACTTTTAAATAGCAATTTTGAAACAACATTTGCGTTGTGTTTGATCGTGTGAGTGAGGTTACCGGAGGCCCAATTAATAAAACAAGCATTGGGCATCTAGATACTAAATATCCGAACTGTAAAAGTGAGTTTGTGTTTGTGACTCAACCACGTCAAAACAGCTGTAGGGATTATTTTTTACTTTTTTTTAAGCGGGGAAATCATCGAATTCCCCGCTTAAAAAAAAAGTAAAAAATATTATGTTATGAGTATCTTGTAAAAGAGAATTTAATTTATTGACATATGATAATGATTGTAATAAAGTAATTATGATGTAATGTAATATAATAATATTGACAGTGCATGACCCTTTTTTTTAAGGGGGAAAATCATCAAATGACTCAAATTCAAAACTCAAACTCAAACTCAAAAGCATTTATTTCAATTAAACCATAATTTGGTACTTTTGAAACGTCAACAAATATGAAATATATAATAGTCTGTCAGTCTGTCCGTCAGTGAAGCTAGGCGCTCGTTCCAAAATGTCGATTCGAGTGGAGAAGAACGAGCAAGAAACTCCATTCGTTACTCTTTTAAAAAAAGTCTGCTTTACATTGCTCTGATACATATTCATCATTATTTATTATATATATGTATTATATGTAGTTTTATTCCCAATTTATTTATTAACTTTTATAGTATTGTTATTTAGTAATATTGATAATGTATCTCATGTAATTTACATTATACCTATATATACGGATATATGTATGTATTTACAGTTCTGCATCACATAAACCATTATATCTATTACACCTACTGTTGCACATCTCTGCATCACCCCATGGTTGACTGTTAGAGAATGCCACCCGGCATTAAGTCCGCCATTGTATGTTCGTTATACAGAAGTGTTAATAAATAAATAAATAAATAAATAAATATTCCAATATTGTACACACATGTGAGAATAATGTAAAGACATACCTGACGCAACATACAAATAACAGAACATACTAAAATAGAAAAAAAAAACCAAGAGAAAACAAATATCTTAAGTCTGAAATGGTCCTCACATATGTATACTGACAATCCATATAAAATAGTGCTTCTATACAAGAAAAAAAATAAACTCTTGTTTAAATAAAGAAAGAAATGCTCGATGCCACAAGAACAATAGATTGCCTTCATCGGAATCAAAGTATTAAATTACCTATTATCGTAATCTGAACTAGGTACTGACTACATTTGAGTACTTACGTGAGTCCAGTGGAGCCGAACCAACACGCTGCCAAGCATTCCTATCCTCAAGATAATACGGCGGCGGGTGGCAAATCGCCGGCGAGGCGAGGAGAGTCGCCAGGGAGGGCCGGAAGCGCCGCAAGAAGGCGCAGCGGCAGCGACGGCAGCAGCAGCGTGCAGTGGTGGACATTTCGTTCGCCAGCCCTGCTCTGGCACCGCGTATAGTTGCACCTCTACCTACCTCTTCGGGGATAGAAGGCGTAATCCTGGATGGTTGTCGATGGCTAATTTGCTCTTACTTGAAAGAAGATTGACTGATCTGACTCGAAAACATCATAACAAAGTTTACAGGCGACTGTGTGAAAGCCAGCCATAAATCGGTAAAGTGTCACGTGATTTCTGACTGGCTGGCAATAAGGCCTCAAAATACAGATAAGCAAGGCAGTTCATTTTAAGACGTAAATTGACTGGAATTTGAATGATAACAGGGTATGAAAAATAAAAATATAATTAGTCCGTAAGTTAGATAATGAAAAAACATTAACCACGTATTTTTTTTTGTCGTATAATTTTTTTTTTTTTTAATAATAAAACAATACAGATAGATAAAACGAATCAAAGTTTACGGGTGGGGGCTTTTTTTTTCTTTTTTTAAAGGCTGAAAATCATCGAATGGCTGCTCCCGCCTGGTTGCGGCGGGAGGGAGTGTCAGACTCTTACTGACTAAAAACCACCCCTGATCCTTCTCCTGCACGTCAAGACGGAGCCCCGGTTACCCGTTAGGTTCTCGGGCTAAAACGTCATTTCGAAATGACGTCATGCGACATTTCAAATCAATATATCGTCGAAAGTATTCGTTTCTGTAAGAAAATAAAAAATACGTGTCTCATGATTTAAAATAATCTACCAGACGGACATTAAAATAAAAATTAGGCATCTGCCCTATGTGTTAGAGGTCCTGTTTTCTTTGTAGACACTCGCGGTCAATGCATGCAAATATCGACTAATGATGATCGACGTCCACTTGGATGCTTAAAATTTCTGCATTCTAGTCTTATCTAGAGGTTCTCAAATAAGGCCTGAAAATGCGGCGAAATGGTTCCAGTAAAGGATAGTACGGCAGTATTTGTTTCGCGCTCGACATAGCGGGGGCACTGCCGTGCCCATGGATTCAAGTCTTGTCATTCAGATTTCTTTCAACTGACAACTTGTCTTTTGTAGCAGCACTGTTTACAATTGGAACAATACATACATATCACGCCTGTCTGTAACTCATTGGAGTAAGCAGTAATAACAATTGAAACAGCTATTGTTTGATAAGACGTAACGATGTCAAATTACACAATAAATGACGTTATTCTGACGTAACACTGTACCCTGTAACACTGTCTGATTGTATTGTTTACACGTGGGAGAGCTGCTTCGGCACGAAGAGCCAGCTCGATTGAAGTGATACCACGGGCGAGCTGAGCAAAACCGATGTGAAACAAATAGAGTTGCCACAAATAGTGATTAGGCCGAATACCGAATACCGAATATCAGGCAACGCTGGCAGCTGAAACGCCGAATATTCGGCGGCCTAATATTCTGCCCAAAGTAATTTCAATTGCGAGAAAGTCAATTCACGGGACGCTTTATCAGATCAATAAAATTTTTATAAATAACAAATTCAATAAAACATTACGATTTTGTGGAATCATTTACGACAAAAAGCGTAGTCGTTTGCTACCATCAAATGATAAAAAGCTTGTAGCTTGTTCATCCATCACAACTTACTTATGAATTTTACCTATTGAAGTATTGTAATTTAATAATAAATACAAATTTTGATAAATCTCATGCGTCTTTTTTATAATTTGGTATTCGGTATTCGGCTGAAAAGTACCTATTATTCGGCCGAATACCTAATACCAAACAAAGTGGCCGAATAGACCGAATACCGAATAGTAGCCGAACATTCGTGGCATGTCTAGAAACAATCACTGATTGTTTTTTATTAAACTTTTAAATAGCAATTTTGAAACAACATTTGCGTTGTGTTTGATCGTGTGAGTGAGGTTACCGGAGGCCCAATTAATAAAACAAGCATTGGGCATCTAGATACTAAATATCCGAACTGTAAAAGTGAGTTTGTGTTTGTGACTCAACCACGTCAAAACAGCTGTAGGGATTATTTTTTTACTTTTTTTTTAAGCGGGGAAATCATCGAATTCCCCGCTTAAAAAAAAAGTAAAAAATATTATGTTATGAGTATCTTGTAAAAGAGAATTTAATTTATTGACATATGATAATGATTGTAATAAAGTAATTATGATGTAATGTAATATAATAATATTGACAGTGCATGACCCTTTTTTTTAAGGGGGAAAATCATCAAATGACTCAAATTCAAAACTCAAACTCAAACTCAAAAGCATTTATTTCAATTAAACCATAATTTGGTACTTTTGAAACGTCAACAAATATGAAATATATAATAGTCTGTCAGTCTGTCCGTCAGTGAAGCTAGGCGCTCGTTCCAAAATGTCGATTCGAGTGGAGAAGAACGAGCAAGAAACTCCATTCGTTACTCTTTTAAAAAAAGTCTGCTTTACATTGCTCTGATACATATTCATCATTATTTATTATATATATGTATTATATGTAGTTTTATTCCCAATTTATTTATTAACTTTTATAGTATTGTTATTTAGTAATATTGATAATGTATCTCATGTAATTTACATTATACCTATATATACGGATATATGTATGTATTTACAGTTCTGCATCACATAAACCATTATATCTATTACACCTACTGTTGCACATCTCTGCATCACCCCATGGTTGACTGTTAGAGAATGCCACCCGGCATTAAGTCCGCCATTGTATGTTCGTTATACAGAAGTGTTAATAAATAAATAAATAAATAAATAAATATTCCAATATTGTACACACATGTGAGAATAATGTAAAGACATACCTGACGCAACATACAAATAACAGAACATACTAAAATAGAAAAAAAAAAAACCAAGAGAAAACAAATATCTTAAGTCTGAAATGGTCCTCACATATGTATACTGACAATCCATATAAAATAGTGCTTCTATACAAGAAAAAAAATAAACTCTTGTTTAAATAAAGAAAGAAATGCTCGATGCCACAAGAACAATAGATTGCCTTCATCGGAATCAAAGTATTAAATTACCTATTATCGTAATCTGAACTAGGTACTGACTACATTTGAGTACTTACGTGAGTCCAGTGGAGCCGAACCAACACGCTGCCAAGCATTCCTATCCTCAAGATAATACGGCGGCGGGTGGCAAATCGCCGGCGAGGCGAGGAGAGTCGCCAGGGAGGGCCGGAAGCGCCGCAAGAAGGCGCAGCGGCAGCGACGGCAGCAGCAGCGTGCAGTGGTGGACATTTCGTTCGCCAGCCCTGCTCTGGCACCGCGTATAGTTGCACCTCTACCTACCTCTTCGGGGATAGAAGGCGTAATCCTGGATGGTTGTCGATGGCTAATTTGCTCTTACTTGAAAGAAGATTGACTGATCTGACTCGAAAACATCATAACAAAGTTTACAGGCGACTGTGTGAAAGCCAGCCATAAATCGGTAAAGTGTCACGTGATTTCTGACTGGCTGGCAATAAGGCCTCAAAATACAGATAAGCAAGGCAGTTCATTTTAAGACGTAAATTGACTGGAATTTGAATGATAACAGGGTATGAAAAATAAAAATATAATTAGTCCGTAAGTTAGATAATGAAAAAACATTAACCACGTATTTTTTTTTGTCGTATAATTTTTTTTTTTTTTAATAATAAAACAATACAGATAGATAAAACGAATCAAAGTTTACGGGTGGGGGCTTTTTTTTTCTTTTTTTAAAGGCTGAAAATCATCGAATGGCTGCTCCCGCCTGGTTGCGGCGGGAGGGAGTGTCAGACTCTTACTGACTAAAAACCACCCCTGATCCTTCTCCTGCACGTCAAGACGGAGCCCCGGTTACCCGTTAGGTTCTCGGGCTAAAACGTCATTTCGAAATGACGTCATGCGACATTTCAAATCAATATATCGTCGAAAGTATTCGTTTCTGTAAGAAAATAAAAAATACGTGTCTCATGATTTAAAATAATCTACCAGACGGACATTAAAATAAAAATTAGGCATCTGCCCTATGTGTTAGAGGTCCTGTTTTCTTTGTAGACACTCGCGGTCAATGCATGCAAATATCGACTAATGATGATCGACGTCCACTTGGATGCTTAAAATTTCTGCATTCTAGTCTTATCTAGAGGTTCTCAAATAAGGCCTGAAAATGCGGCGAAATGGTTCCAGTAAAGGATAGTACGGCAGTATTTGTTTCGCGCTCGACATAGCGGGGGCACTGCCGTGCCCATGGATTCAAGTCTTGTCATTCAGATTTCTTTCAACTGACAACTTGTCTTTTGTAGCAGCACTGTTTACAATTGGAACAATACATACATATCACGCCTGTCTGTCACTCATTGGAGTAAGCAGTAATAACAATTGAAACAGCTATTGTTTGATAAGACGTAACGATGTCAAATTACACAATAAATGACGTTATTCTGACGTAACACTGTACCCTGTAACACTGTCTGATTGTATTGTTTACACGTGGGAGAGCTGCTTCGGCACGAAGAGCCAGCTCGATTGAAGTGATACCACGGGCGAGCTGAGCAAAACCGATGTGAAACAAATAGAGTTGCCACAAATAGTGATTAGGCCGAATACCGAATACCGAATATCAGGCAACGCTGGCAGCTGAAACGCCGAATATTCGGCGGCCTAATATTCTGCCCAAAGTAATTTCAATTGCGAGAAAGTCAATTCACGGGACGCTTTATCAGATCAATAAAATTTTTATAAATAACAAATTCAATAAAACATTACGATTTTGTGGAATCATTTACGACAAAAAGCGTAGTCGTTTGCTACCATCAAATGATAAAAAGCTTGTAGCTTGTTCATCCATCACAACTTACTTATGAATTTTACCTATTGAAGTATTGTAATTTAATAATAAATACAAATTTTGATAAATCTCATGCGTCTTTTTTATAATTTGGTATTCGGTATTCGGCTGAAAAGTACCTATTATTCGGCCGAATACCTAATACCAAACAAAGTGGCCGAATAGACCGAATACCGAATAGTAGCCGAACATTCGTGGCATGTCTAGAAACAATCACTGATTGTTTTTTATTAAACTTTTAAATAGCAATTTTGAAACAACATTTGCGTTGTGTTTGATCGTGTGAGTGAGGTTACCGGAGGCCCAATTAATAAAACAAGCATTGGGCATCTAGATACTAAATATCCGAACTGTAAAAGTGAGTTTGTGTTTGTGACTCAACCACGTCAAAACAGCTGTAGGGATTATTTTTTACTTTTTTTTAAGCGGGGAAATCATCGAATTCCCCGCTTAAAAAAAAAGTAAAAAATATTATGTTATGAGTATCTTGTAAAAGAGAATTTAATTTATTGACATATGATAATGATTGTAATAAAGTAATTATGATGTAATGTAATATAATAATATTGACAGTGCATGACCCTTTTTTTTAAGGGGGAAAATCATCAAATGACTCAAATTCAAAACTCAAACTCAAACTCAAAAGCATTTATTTCAATTAAACCATAATTTGGTACTTTTGAAACGTCAACAAATATGAAATATATAATAGTCTGTCAGTCTGTCCGTCACTGAAGCTAGGCGCTCGTTCCAAAATGTCGATTCGAGTGGAGAAGAACGAGCAAGAAACTCCATTCGTTACTCTTTTAAAAAAAGTCTGCTTTACATTGCTCTGATACATATTCATCATTATTTATTATATATATGTATTATATGTAGTTTTATTCCCAATTTATTTATTAACTTTTATAGTATTGTTATTTAGTAATATTGATAATGTATCTCATGTAATTTACATTATACCTATATATACGGATATATGTATGTATTTACAGTTCTGCATCACATAAACCATTATATCTATTACACCTACTGTTGCACATCTCTGCATCACCCCATGGTTGACTGTTAGAGAATGCCACCCGGCATTAAGTCCGCCATTGTATGTTCGTTATACAGAAGTGTTAATAAATAAATAAATAAATAAATAAATATTCCAATATTGTACACACATGTGAGAATAATGTAAAGACATACCTGACGCAACATACAAATAACAGAACATACTAAAATAGAAAAAAAAAAAACCAAGAGAAAACAAATATCTTAAGTCTGAAATGGTCCTCACATATGTATACTGACAATCCATATAAAATAGTGCTTCTATACAAGAAAAAAAATAAACTCTTGTTTAAATAAAGAAAGAAATGCTCGATGCCACAAGAACAATAGATTGCCTTCATCGGAATCAAAGTATTAAATTACCTATTATCGTAATCTGAACTAGGTACTGACTACATTTGAGTACTTACGTGAGTCCAGTGGAGCCGAACCAACACGCTGCCAAGCATTCCTATCCTCAAGATAATACGGCGGCGGGTGGCAAATCGCCGGCGAGGCGAGGAGAGTCGCCAGGGAGGGCCGGAAGCGCCGCAAGAAGGCGCAGCGGCAGCGACGGCAGCAGCAGCGCAGGGAGAAACGCGCTGCTGCCTTGCTCCTCGCCCCTAAGACCGCGGCTGTAGTGATTACGCTGCAGCCCGAGGCGGTCAATAGGGGCGTTACTTACGGCGACGTCCTCGCCAAATTGACGGGGGCGGTAACTCCAGCGGAGTTCGGGGCCCCGGACGGGTTCGCGGTCAAGGTGACCGCTACCGGAGCCCGTCTTTTGGAGGTCCCCGGCGCGGCCAGTGGCCCATCGGCCGACGCCCTGGGGCCGAGAGGCTTAGGGCGTGCCTCGGCGCGGACGAGGCCCGCGTGTCCAGGCCCACCAAATGCCTGGATGTCAGGATTTTGGGCCTGGACGACTCCGTAACGGAGAAGGAGGTGGTGGCCGCTGTAGCCAGGACGGGAGAGTGCCCTGCTGACCAAGTCAGGGCGGGCGCCATCCGTCCGGACAACTCGGGGCTGCGCACGGTGGTCGTGAGCTGCCCCGTCACAGCGGCCAAAAAGTTGAAGGAGGGCAAAAGGCTCTTGGTGGGATGGGTCTCGGCGCAGGTCAAACTGCTCGAGACCCGGCCTCTGAGGTGCTACCGCTGTCACGTGGGGGAGCACGTGAGTGTCAAATGCACCTCGGAGGTGGACCGCAGCGACTGTTGCTTCCGCTGCGGTCGGCCCGGTCACAAGGCCGGCTCGTGATCTGCCCCGCTGCACTGCAATGCATGTGCGGCGGTCGGCAAGCCGGCCAATCACCGGGTCGGGAGCAAAGGCTGCTCCCCTCCCACAAAACCCAAGGGCAAAGGTAGGCCCTCCGCCGCCCCTGCCGTTTCTGCCGCCGCCGCCGCCACTGCCACCGCAGTCGCCGCTGCCGCCTCTGAGGAGATCGGAATGGACTGCCAATAATGGCTCCATTCCGCCTCCTCCAGGCGAATATCAACCACTGCGCCGCTGCTCAGGATCTCCTGCTCCAGAGCATGGCGCAGTGGTCGATCAATGTGGCCGTGGTCTCCGAGCCGTATTTTGTCCCGCCCAGGGATCACTGGGTGGCGGACTTAGACGGCTCGGTGACCATCATCTCGTCGGCCGCCGCCGGTACCCCGACTCTTGAAGCTGCTCAAAGAGGCCGGGGTTGTGTCGCAGCACGGTTCGGAGAGATCGCTGTGGTGGGCGTGTACTTCTCTCCGAACCGAACTCTCGCCGAGTTCCACAACTCCTTGAGGGAGTTGGTCACAGTCGTCGTCGGGTTCCGTTCCCTCCCCGTGCTCGTCCTCGGGGACTTCAATGCCAAAAACTTGGCTTGGGGTTCCCGGTTCACCGACGTCCGGGGTAGGATGGTGGAAGACTGGGCCCTTGAGACAGGCCTAGTCGTCCTGAACCGGGGTTCTGTCCCTACGTGCGTGCGGATGCAGGGCGAGTCGGTGGTGGACATTTCGTTCGCCAGCCCTGCTCTGGCACCGCGTATAGTTGGCTGGCGCGTCATGGAGGAGGTGGAGACGTACTCCGACCACCGGTATATCCGGTTCGACGTCTCCGCCGAGTCCGCGGACCCGCCGGTCAGACAGGCCCCATGTGGCCCGCGTTGGGCGCTGAAACAGCTGGACCGGGAGCTGCTCCTGGAAGCCGCCATCGTGCAGGCCTGGGTGATACCACCGGTCAGGCCTGCCGACATAGACGATGAGGCCAAATGGGTCCAGGACGCCATGTCCAGGATTTGTGACGTGGCGATGCCCCGGATCCGATCGAGGCAGCAAAAGCGCCAGGTGTACTGGTGGTCGCAAGAGCTAGCAGCTCTACGCAAGGCGTGCACTGCTGCGCGACGCCAGTACACTAGGCACCGCAGGCGCCGCATCCGTCCTCCGAATGCGGAGACGAGAGAGGCGGAGTTGTACTAGGGATACAGGGCAGCCAAGGCCCTCCTCAAGGTGGAGATATTGCGGGCCAAGGAGGAGGCCCGCCGAGAGATGCTGGGGACTCTGGACAGAGATCCGTGGGGACGCCCGTACCGGATGGTACGCGACAAGCTCCGCGCTTGGGCTTCCCCGTTCACCCAGAGTCTCCGGCAAGAAGTCTTGGAGGAGGTGATTGGCACCCTGTTCCCTCGACTGTGGAGGGGGTTCACCCCTCCGTATATGACTCCGCCCCCTGCGGTGCCCGACGCGGGCTACAGCGACGACGACGACGACATCGTCCCAGAGGTGACCGAGGCAGAATTGAGAGCGGCGGTGCGCCGGATGGGCGCCAAGAACACCGCCCCAGGACCCGACGGCCTGCATGGTAAGGCATGGGTCCTGGCCTCAGAGGCTCTCGGGCCTCGATTGATTGGTCTCTACAGCGCATGTCTGGAGAGAGGCCAGATCCCGCTTCTCTGGAAAGCGGGAAAACTGGTCCTCGTGCGGAAGACGGGGCGCCCTGCGGACTCTCCGTCCGCGTACCGGGCCATAGTGTTGCTCGACGAGGTGGGGAAAGTCTTCGAAAGAATCATTTCGAACCGCCTCGTCGCGCACCTGACGGACATTGGGCCGGACTTGTCGGACGGTCAGTTCGGCTTCCGCAGAGGGCGTTCCACGGTGGACGCCATCATGCGCGTTAGAGACCTCACGACGGGGACTGCAGTGTCCAGGGGTAAGGTCGTAGTGGCGGTGTCTCTGGACATCGCCAACGCCTTCAACTCCCTGCCCTGGAGCTGCATCTTGGAGGCACTCCGATATCATCGGGTGCCTACCTACCCCCGTCGTGTAATCGAGGCTTACCTGACGGACAGGTCCGTCAGCTACCCCGGTCACCGGGGCGAGTGGAACCGGCGAGAGATGTCACGCGGTGTTCCACAGGGTTCGGTTCTGGGGCCGCTCCTGTGGAACATCGGCTATGACTGGGTGCTGCGCACCGACCTCCCGAACGGCGTTAGCACAATATGCTACGCCGACGACACGCTGGTGCTAGCGCACGGGAGGTCGCACCAGACGGCGGCCGACTTAATGGCGACAGCGGTTGCGACAGTCGTTGAAAGAATCCGGCAGTTGGGACTCGAGGTGGCGCTCCACAAGTCCGAGGCCATGTGTTTTCATGGCCGCGGGAACGCGCCACCTCCGGGTGGGTCCCAAATAACGGCGGGAGGAGTTACCATCGACGTCGAGACGACGATGAAGTACCTAGGACTCGTCCTCGACAGTCGGTGGAACTTCATAGAACACTTCCGACGTTTGGCCCCAAAGTTGGAGAGGACGGGGGCTGCGTTTAAACGCATCCTCCCCAACCTCGGGGGCCAAACGCCTCCTGCCGGAGGTTATACGCCGGGGTCGTGCGGTCCATGGCCCTCTACGGCGCCCCTGTTTGGGCGCCAAACCTGTTGCGGCGTCCCGCTCGGACGCTGCTCATGGCACAGAGGGTCATGGCGATCCGAATGATCCGCGGATACCGCACGATCTCTGGGGAGTCGGCGAACCTCCTTGCCGGATTACCGCCGTGGGATCTGGAGGCGAAGGTGCTCGCGCGCGTGTACGGCATGCGCGCGGAGGCACGTCGCCGGGGCGAAACCCCGCTGCCGCGCCAAATAGGTGCGTGGCGGGATGAGCTCCGGCGCGATCTCATGGCGGAATGGCAGCAACGACTGTCGCAACCGAGGGCTGGGCTCGCTGCCATCGCAGCGGTAAGTCCCCTCTTTGAGGAGTGGCTTAAGAGACGCTACGGCGTCCTCACCTACCGCCTGACGCAGGTCCTCACCGGACATGGAAGTTTCGGGAGGTACCTGTGTCTGATGGGGCGGGAGGAAACGCCCGGGTGTCATCACTGCGAGGACCGCCCTGAGGACACGGTGGAACACACGGTGGGAGAATGCCCTTCGTGGGCTGAGCACCGCCGTGTCCTCAGGGAAGTGATCGGCGATGGCGACCTCTCGCGTCCGGGCCTAGTGCAGGCCATGATGCGGAGCGAGGGGGACTGGGATGCCGTCTCCTCCTTTTGCGAAGCAGTCATGCTAGCTAAGGAGGAGGCGGGACGCGTGAGGCAGCGAAGCGCTGCCTCCTCGCAACCCAGCCATCGCGAAGGACACACCGGGCGTCGGGGATCGCGAGACGATCTCCGGCCACCGTAAGCGCGGGCCTGCGGACGGCGAGCATGGGTGGCTCCCCGTCCGACCAGAAACAGACCCGAGCGTACGGCGCGTCGCGTTCCGCGCGCGCCTCAAAGAGCCATCAGATCACCACAGATGGGGCCCAATACGGCCGATGCCGATTCGGAGTCGCGGAGAACCTAACGGGTAACCGGGGCTCCGGCTCGACGTGCAGGAGAAGGAACGGGGTGGTTTTTAGTCAGTAAGAGTCTGACACTCCCTCCCGCCTCACCCAGGCGGGAGAAGTCATTCGATGATTTTCCCCCCTTAAAAAAAAAAAACAAAAAAAATCCTCAAGATAATCAATCACCCTGTAGTAAGCTTGTTTACATAATTCGTGCTTAATATATGTTTTAAATTTACTTTCATTGAGATCTAGTATGCTATTTGGTATTTTATTATAGCATTTAATACCTAACCCCATAAAGGATTTCTGTACCTTGGACAGTCTGAATTGCAGTACAGCTAACTTATTCTTGCCTCTAGTATTAAGATTGTGTCTATCGCTTCTTTTTTCGAACAATTGCCTATTCTTTCTTACATACATTATATTTTCATATATGTATTGACAGGGCACCGTTAAGATATTTATCGTTTTAAACAATTCTCTCAGCGATTCGCAACGGCGTAAGTTATATATTGCTCGGATAGCCCGCTTTTGAAGAATAAAAATTGATTCTATTTCTGCAGCTCGACCCCACAACAAAATGCCGTACGACATAATGCTGTGAAAGTAACTAAAATAGACAAGCCTTGCCGTATCTACGTCCGTGATCTGTCTAATCTGTCTAACTGCAAAAGCAGCTGAGCTTAATCTCCCCGAAAGCGCCTTTATATGCGGGCCCCATTGTAGTCTATTGTCTAATGTAATGCCTAAAAATACCGTCTCGTCGACAAATTCTAACTTTTGGCCGTTTAAAACAACATCACAATCATTACTTCGGACGTTTGGTAAACTACATTTAATACATTTTGTTTTTTTCTCATTAAGCGCTAGATTATTAATGGTGAACCAGTTTTGCACTCGAAGAATGGAACTGTTTACGTCGTCAAGATTATTAGCACGTCGATCTATTTTAAAAATTAATGAGGTATCATCTGCAAAAAGCACCATTCTTGGTTCATTCTTGAATATAAATGGCAAATCATTTATATAGACTAAAAAGAGAAAGGGACCCAATATTGAACCCTGTGGAACGCCCATATTCATCGTAGAGCCCTGCGAGTTAATACCGTTAACATGAACCTTTAATTGCCTATCTTCTAAATAAGACTTTATTAGACAGAGTGCGGTGTTTCTAATCCCGTAGTGATCTAATTTCAGCAAAAGTGTCTCGTGGTCCAACTGCTCCCGCCTGGGTGAGGCGGGAGGGAGTGCCAGACTCTTACTGACTAAAAACCACCCCGTTCCTTCTCCTGCACGTCGAGCCGGAGCACCGGTAACCCGTTAGGTTCTCCGCGACAGCTGTAGAGGGATGGAATTCGGAACAGAGGTAGAGGTACTTCTGCGACCAAGTTGGAAAATAAAACGAAAATAACTCTTTATAAAAATACTGTATTCAATTAAAATATAAATTAAACAATAATTAATTAATATTAAAAAAAACACAAAAGTATTAGTAAAAATACGTTTTTAAGGTTCATTTCACAATGTCTGATTAATTTTGTGTTTTCTGTAGCGTACGGATCACCTGTGACTACCGCAACACTAGAATGCGTTGATAGCCATTTGGGATTATGGTTATTTCTGTTAGTTTATTGTATAGTTTTTAGTAGACCCGCATTGAGCAAGCGTGGTGATTAACGCTCTAACCTTCTCCGTGTGAGAAGAGGCTTTGCTCAGCAGTGGGCATTTATAGGCTGTTGATGATGATTGTATAGTTTAACATATTTTCCGTACAAAATGTGACAAAAAATATGTCAAGTAAGACAAGATTCAATAACACGAACAGCCTATAGGTAAGTGGTCACTGCTGACCAAAAGCCTCTACTCACACGAAGAACGCTTGCTCGATGCGTTGGCAATTTCAAACTTATAATTAGAAATTTTAAGCCCAGGTTTCCTCAGTTTTCCTTCACGGTTTGTCAGTGGTGTCTAAATAATCTTAGAAAGTACATATAACTCGGACTAAGTCACATTGGTACTTTCCGTTGGTATGTTTCGAAACTGCACTCTCATGCATGAGAAGCCTTAGACCTCCGGGCCACTACGACATATCAATCAGAAATTGTGAAACATACCTATAATATAGTAATTTTTGCAATTAAAAGAAAAATAAAAACATATAGAAATGCAATAATATAGGTAATCAAGTTTGTGCATGTATTTGGGACTGTAACATAACGACTTTTAAGTCAAAGGAGCTGGCAATAGTATAGGTAGTTACAATATTATACTTCGCCATTGGAGATTAGGCTACTCTCAGTTGTACAGTCTCTTATTGTGCCTAACTTAAGTCATTCTATTTCCTATATTTCCACCGAGGAAAATGGGGACTGTCGTTTTTATTTTCCTCTAATAATATCTTCGAATTTATTTCGTTGCAGGAACCAAGACAGTTATTCTATCCCTGGGACGCGCCGGACTTCAGTGTTCCGGTGTTTTCATGGTTGTATCTACTGTAAGTCCTGGCTTATAGGAGTTGCAGTGGTTTTGGGAGGTTGTGGCGACCTTCTCTCATAAAAAAAAAAACATTTCGCCCGTTATGTTACGAGTCGCATTGTTGTAATAAAAACGAGTCTATTGCTAAACATTACTTAAAATCTCAAAATTAAAAGGCCCGACTCAATAATCGAACCCGACTTCATCAGTTAACTAATTATGTATGACTAGTATGTCCAAAAAATTTAGAGATCTTCGTGTATTTAAGTGTGCGTGCTTACGTAACAATAGATAACTTTGTAATACGAAAACATAATTATTTTGAGAATTATAAGGCTCGTACACAAAACTACGATGCCAATTCGCAGCACAGAAAATTACGACACGAATTGCTGCGATATGATTTCGTGCGACAAGGCGTCTCCCAGCGTGACCATTCCTTCGACGACCTTCAACTGTACTAAACGTATTTTAAATTGAAAACTAGGTCGTGACATGAATCGTTAAAAGAAGTGTGCACTTGTGCCATTGCTTAAGAGATACAGAAAAAAGAAACAAAGAAAATTCTGGGAATATTTTGATGCGCGATGCGAATCAATTCGTAAGTTCTTGCAATGCGTAGAGGGAGCTCGCAGTTTTGTGTACGAGCCCTTAGGTAGTTGAAAATTGTATAAAAATATTCATTTCTCTGCTGATCCTTTTTAACTGTAACTTATAATAAAATAAACCATAGTTCAATAGAAAAATCTATATATATATTTGATAGTAGAGGTATATAATTATACTATCAAATCTAATTATACTATCAAATCCCTGAAGAAGAAACAGCTGACGAATTTGTTTGTATGCTTGTTTCCTTGTTTGTTTGTTTGAATGCATTTATCTCCGAAACTACTAGTTCGATTTGAATAATTATTTTTGTGTTGGATAGTCTATTTATAGAAGAAGGCTATAGGCTATGATACATCACGCTACGATCAATAGTAGGCGAGCAGCGAGTGAATCTGCGCGACAGTAGCTAGCTATACTTATTATTAGTTGTCATCAATAATTTATAATACCAACTTGGTATTATTTATACCATAACACCACACCTTCCATCCCCGAAGGGGTAGTCAGAGTCAATGTGCATACATTACGGCACTTAATGCCACTGTACAATGTAACACCCACTTTTCACTATTTATATTATGAGTTCCATGTATTAAGGGGTGGGCCTATTGCCATATACAGGGCACAATTCTAGACTCCGTGTTACTACTGAGTTTTTTTTTAAAAAAACGCAGTAGTTCCTTGCCCCATTGCACTTACGACCACTCGGCCAACGAAGCAGCTGTTATTAATAGTGGTCTAATAATATAAATCAACATCTTACTAAATTTCATCACATTGTACAGTGGCATAGTACCGTAATGTATGCACATTGACTCTGACTATCCCTTCGGGGATGGAAGGCATGATGTAGTGTTATGTTAGATATGTCTTAGTAAATCAAAGATTTCTATTGAACTATTGTTTTCACAATATTGAGTGGAGTTTTTGTGTATAAAGTTAATTCCAATCTTGGAAGTTCTGTTTGAAAGCAGTTGGCTCCACGCCTTCAGGAACCCTGGTTACGTGTACCTGAAAACAATAAATAAGATTGTAACATTGCGGTACTATTTTCAGATGATACGCTATGATAAGTGTGGGATAGCCATGCTTCGGCACTGTCGGGCCGGCTCGACCGGAGTGATACCACGGCCGAGCAGAAAACCGATATCAAAATTCAAAATCAAAGATCAAAAGTGAATCAATCATTCTGTCATAATATAGTATTGTATTGCATCAAAATAATTAATACATAATATGCCGCTGCCTTCTATTGATAAGATGTGTAAGCGGGTTAAAAATGTCATAAACAATAATCCTTGTCTATGTTTGTCTATGTTATTTTTTTTATAATTTAAAATAAAGTCAGTCGTTACTTGTCACTTTCAAGCGTCGTTTCATTTTATATAGACTACAACAAACCAATCTATTCCATTCCGTCTTATGCGAGTTTCGACTTTAATATATTGAGTATAAAGTCCAACCTACCATATATCCCGCTATAAGACTATAGTCCCATTATTATGAACACAGTTTGGTACATTTATGCCGGTCCGACTCATTCGATTTTCAACTATAATGTTCTGCGTATAAGGTCGCAAATTAACCTACCATATGCCTACGCTATGGGCTATGGGCCTATTTATCTATAGCTAGGCACATTGTGTCTGCTCAAGATCACGCCATCAGACGCGGTCGATATAGACGGCGCCATAGTATATAACACTAAAACATCGTACCTATAATTCCCCAAGAGATTTGTAACAACGTAATGTGAGTTATTTCGGCATGTCCTGACTTCGTCTGCTTTTTTTTTTTGAGGGGGAAAAATCATACAATGACTTCTCTCGCCCGGGTGAGACGAGAGGGAGTGTCAGACTCTAAGCCCCCTTACGCACTAGCGGTCAACCGCGCGGCTAGCCGGTCCCTGCGGTTGGCCGCTTTTCCAATTTAATATGCAACCGCTATGGCAACCGCGTCTGTTGATACGAACCGCCTAGGCGGTCAACCGCTAGTGCGTAAGGGGGCTTACTGACTAAAAACCACACTGTTTCTACTCCTGCACTTCGAGCCGGAGCCCCGGTAACCCGTTAAGCCCTCAGCGGCTCCGTATCGACATCAACTCTACTGGGACCCATCCATGGTGGTCTGATGGCTTTTTGAGGCGCGCGCGAAACGCGTCGCGACGTACGCTCGGGTTTGGTTCTGTGGGCTTACTCTTGAATCCAATTCCGATCGATCGATATTGACATTGTGAAATTTCAAACTCTTGAGTTACAACACTAGCGCCTTTTGCATCCGTATTGCGTGGATATTGAATGAATTAAATAATACATATTGAATTTGGCTTTATATTCCGTACTCTGAATGCTACTTTAACAATTACGACTGGGGTTGTATAGTTTTGACATTGCATACTTATTGAGATTTTATTGGATTGAAATTGCATTGACATTGAGATTGGTTTCAAGAGTAAGCACCCTGGTCGGGCGGCGAGCCACCCGTGCTCGCCGTCCGCAGGCCCGTGCTTACGGTGGCTGGAGATCGTTGACTTCGCCTATTTACAATCTTACTAATACTATAAATTCTAACGTTTATATGCATGCCTGTTTGTTTGTTAGTTTGTTTGTTACTGCTTCACGTCAAAACGGCTGAAGGGATCGGGGTGAAATTTGGAACAGGGGTGAAAAAGTAGCCTATGTGTTATTCCAGAACAGGGTTATGGTCTGGAATAACACATAGGCTACTTTTTATCCCACAGTAACGCGGGCGACGTCGCTGGCGGAAGCTAGTTTATAAATAATGTTAGATATTACGGTACTTAAATAGAATGACTATAGTAAATAGTATTACCGTACCGTTGGGAATGTTTAGAGGTAGAAGAAATTTTAGCATAACATCATACCTTTTATCCCCAAAAGGGAAGGCAGAGGTGCTGCGCATTACGGCACTTAATGACACTATACAATGTAACACCCACTTTTCACTATTAATGTTATGAGTCCCATGTAATAGGGGGTGAGTCTATTGCTATGCAATTCCAGACTCCGTGCTTAGATTATTTTTAAAAACCCAGTAATACTTTTCCCGACGCGGGAATCAAACCCGAGACCCCTTGCCAGTCGCACTTGCCACACACTCGGCCAACTAGGTAATTAAGAAAATAATGATCAGGCCTCCGGTAACCTTACTCACATGACGAAACACAACGCATGCGTTGTATCACGCCAGTTTTCTGCTCGGCCGTAATATCACTCCGGTCGAGCCGTCCTATTCGTGCCGAAGCATGGCTCTCCCACATTTAAATTACATATACATTAGTTTACACCTGGTTTCTAATAATAGTACCTGAATTTTACCAGTGACCTTAATCCGGCCACTCCCCATTCCCTATTCCCTTGCTAGCTATATGGAGTAGCCACTTAGATGATATCATCCATTTGTATATTAGTAAGGTGCGCCAAGAAGATGGATTGTAAGGTATCAATGTTGTTCTATCAGATAACCTCCGTTGTACGATCTTATTCAATGTCTATTATTGCCTGAAGGGATAGGCAGGCATACAACATAACATAACATCACGCCTTTTATCCCCGAAGGGGTAGGCAGAGGTGCACACAGAAGTAACACCCACTTTTCACTATTTATGTTATGAGTCCCATGTAATAGGGGGTGAGCCTATTGCCATATACCGGACACATTTCCAGGCTCCGTGCTACTACTGAGATTTTTTTAAAAACCCAGTAATACTTTGCCCGACCCGAGAATCGAACCCGAGACCCCTTGCCTTGACAGTCGCACTTGCGACCACTCGGCCAACGAGGCAGACTGTCATCTACAAGTCTAGAGAGTCATCTACAACATGTAACTTAAATAACGCACATCCTGAAAATAGTTTGTTCAGAATCGTTAACTGAATCGATTTATATAATTTTTAGTATAGGTAATTTTTTATCCAAAAAATAAATAAAACTACGGAAATTATTGTCATATTAACCCTGTATTGTTAAAACAAATCGAAATAGACCGTAAGTCAAAGCAATAAGACTTTTAAAATCGCAGTTTTATTGGTATTCATACAAATTCTATCATTCAATACAAATTAAAGAAAAATAAACCTTATGACAAGACCAGTAAGGATGCATATAGGTACATGTTAAATAAAAAATTTAGAGTTAGTGTATGTATTATGATTATAACATAATATTCTAATTGGGGTGTTTGAGGGTGTGCGTTAATTACGTTACATATTGTAGATAGGGTTGCCACCCGTACTTATAATAAAGTATTGTACGTTATTTAAGGTAATTGTACTCTATATATAAGAATAATAAAGTACACGAAAATACCTTATTTTTGCGAACTTCATTTTTATTAAATTCGTAAGTATTTTTCGGTAAACTTATCAATTCGATATCGATATTTATCGATATATGTTGAATCGATTTCGCCACTCGCCAGCGCCACTTAGACAATTACTGGTAAAGATAATACTTTAATACAAACTGCACAAAGCAATAAAAAATATATTTTTATATATAATAGTACTAAATAAGAATAAATTGTACTTTATTTTTGTACTATGTAATTTTTTTTCTTACCTATAATCGTTAATGTACTTGAAATACCAAAAAAAGGTGGTAACCCTAGTTGTAGATGACAATCACTGTGTAACTGATTTTGACAATGCGTATGGATTTTGATATACCCAACTTTTACGTATGATTTTGATATACCTAACTTTTACCTATGATTTTGATATACCTAACTTTTATCTATGATTTTGATATACCTAACTTTTACCTATGATTTTGATATACTTAACTTTTATCTATGATTTTGATATACCTAACTTTTACCTATGATTTTGATATACCTAACTTTTACCTATGATTTTGATATACCTAACTTTTACCTATGATTTTGATAACCGGAGGACCAATTGCCCTCCACAATCCCCCCAATCCTAACAATCCTCAAAGTCCTAATCCCCAAAAGGCCGATAACGCATTTGTAACGTCTCTGATATTCCGTGTGTCCATGGGCGACGCCGATTGCTTACCATCAGGTGATCCGTCTGCGCGTTTACCGGTTTTTTTTGTATTTTATGGGCCGACGTTAGACCACTATATCGCCAGGTAGTAAGCGATGATGCAGTCTACGATGGAGCACGTCGTCCCATAAGCAACCTTTTCACTCGAGCCTTGAAGACATCCAGGTTATACCCTTCAGGAAATACAGACTCTGGCAAAGAATTCGACTCCTTAGCAGTACGCACAGGAAAATTTGATGCATAGCGCTTTATGCATGTGGGTGGAACATCTACCATGGATCTGTGACGCTTTACCGGTTGTCTTGTGGTACGAATCATCGTACCACAAGACAACCGGAAAAGACTAGGGGAAATCAAGTTGGCTTGTCCTATATAAAAATACCTAATAAAGATATAGTAAAACTCACCCAGAATGGATAATCGTGTATCTTAAGATATTCTTCAGCCTTCTTCATAGCCTCGGACTTTTCCTAGGAAGAAATAAAAATAAATTATACATGATTTACACTGATGTACACTTGGGTTGGAGACAAATAATATAATATAATAATAAATCATTTATTTCAGACTAGTTGGTCCATATTGGGTTAGAAAAAAGAGCCTTATAAACTATGTAAGTGGAATAACGGAGCCTCTAACGTTTATTTCTTTCTCATTTCATTTTGATTCTCATTTGATAAATAATGTCTGATACAAGTATTTTATTATTTGGTAACGTATGTAATATCTATCTATATAAATAAAAATGAATTGTTGTTCGTTAGTCTCGCTAAAACTCGACAACGGCTGAACCGATTGGGCTAATTTTGGTCGTGGAAGTCCAGGGAAGGTTTAAAAGGTGAGAAAAATATTTTTTAGGCAGTACGAAGTCTGCCGGGTGAGCTAGTATTGGATAAAAGGCAATTGGGGACTTTCCTTAAGCAAAAATAAATTACTTCGACTGTTCAATACAACAAAATATTATAAAATAATCACACTTTCATTAATTGATTTTATGACCAACTTCATTTTAGTATTTTACCAGCAAATTTTTAACACATAAATATGCTGTTTGACGCTAAAAAACGTGACGTCACAATACACACTTTTTGCGTCAAACAGCGTACTTATTTCTTAAAAAATTGCTGGATAAATACTAAAATCAAGTTCGTTATAAAATCAATTAATGAAAATGTGATTATTTTTTTAAAATATTTTATTGTATTGAACAGTTGAAATAATTTATTTTTGATTAAGGAAAGCACCCAATTTTACTAAGACGTTGGATCGAATTATTTCAGTATTAGATATTGATTGTAAGAGTAATCTCGACCAATGACGGGTAAGAATGCAATCTCACTTCGAGAGTTCGAATTAACATCTTACAAAATAATCTAGCTGTTCGACTGTACACAAAAATACAAATAAGATACCTTTTCATTCGATTGGCGTCCAACCCATACGTAGATACCGCTGTGGCTTCCAGTGTCCAGAATGTAGCATTCCTGTAAAAGTAGCAAAATTATTTATATGAAACAGTCGCGTTACCAGTGATTCCTCTCTTTTTAGAGGTAAAAATTCTCCAAAGTGGGCATGTATAAGCTGTTGATGAAAAGTAGCATGGATTTCTGCAAAGTAACGTCTGATTCTAATCTACCTCTAGATTCTATTCTAGATTGTATTTTTAATGATTATGTCACATATGATCGCTGCGGATTTGTTCATGACGAGGCGATATTTTTTCTTGTTATTTTGACAGTAGGTACGTTGCGCTGATTTTTCGTATTTATATATATATATAGAGATGATGTTTACATTTAGTGATAACTTGTGTTTAAAATTTGCAAATCATTCTCAAGTAACTAGAGTTATGGGCCAAATAGTAGGCTCGGTTGGCTGCCGAGAAGTCAAAGTCAAAGCATTTATTTTAATAAAGCCATAATTTGGTACTTTTGAAACGTCAACAAATATAAAATAAATAATAGTCGGTCAATCAGTCCGTCAGTGAAGCTAGGTAAAGCTAGGTGCTCAATTCGAATCTTCCAAAATGAAGATTCGAATTGAGAAGAACGAGCAAGAAACTCCATTCCGTACTCTTTTTTGTCAAACTCTTTCCTACATAGTATAAAACAAAGTCGCTATCCGCCGTCTGTCTGTCTCTATTTATGCTTTTTTTTTTAAAGGGGGGAAATTCATCGAATGACTGCTCCCGCCTGGGTGAGGCGGTAGGGAGTGTCAGACTCTTACTGACTAAAAACCACACCGTTCCTTCTCCTGCACGTCGAGCCGGAGTCCCGGTTACCCGTTAGGTTCTATGTATGCTTAGATCTTTAAAACTACGCAACGGATTTTGATGCGGTTTTTTTTAACAGATAGAGTGATTCTTAACCCATAAATCCCCAAGCGGTCACCGGTGACCGCTTTCCACTAATATTACATTACATTATAGACCTTATTTCTAATGTTTAGAGAATACTTTTGTATGACCAAATTTAGGGGATGGATATCAACGGATTAAGGATTATTTGTTTCTACACAGCATAAAACACAGTTGCTACTTTTACATTATGAGTCCTATGAAATTGTACGTCAAGTTGAATGCCGCACACTTGGTCTAATTTACATAACATCACGCCTTTTATCCGCGAAGGGGTAGGCAGAGGTGCACATTATACCACTGTACAATATGTAACACCCGCTTTAACTATTCTTATGAGTCCCATGTAATAGGGGGGAGCGTATTGCCATATACCGGGCACAATTCCAGACTCCGTGCTACTACTGAGAGTATTTAAAAACCCAGTAATACTTTGCCCGACCCGGGAATCGAACCCGAGACCCCTTGCCCGGCAGTCGCACTTGCGACCACTCGGCCAACGAAGCAGTCTAATTTAATATTATTTAATATTATTGGTCTAATTTAATATTATTATAATTAAAAAATTCGAAAAAGGCCAAAATAGCCTGAATGTATTGCTCAACTCAACAGACGCAGTTACCACTCGATCAAAATGATACTTACGAGTAAATGTCTAATGATAACTCTATATAAGGCCATTCTAAATGAAGTGGTACTCAGGTAAACACTATGTATTATATCGAACAGTCAACATTAAGGCGGCCAACCGTCCCGTATTCTGCGGGACCGTCCCGTAATGCTAGATGTAATCCCGCTTTGAAATAATTAATAAAATAGTCCCGTAAAACGTTAGATGCGTCCCGCAAGTCCCGCATTCCTATTTCTCTACAACACGACACAACCACACGCGCACTAACAACAGCGCGAATAAATGAAGATAACTTCTTTGACGAAGTAAGTTATGTATGTAGAGGTAATTACGCGAACAATGATGTCCTAAAGGGCTAGAAGCAGGAAAAGTTCAGCACAGAACAATATTTTTTTTTGTAAGAGGAATATCATCCAATGACTTCTCCCGCCTTGGATTAGGCGAGAGGCAGTAACAGACTCTTACTGACTAAAAACCACCCAGTTCCTACTCCTGCTTAGGCCTTCCGCGGCTCCGTATCGGGCAACAGCCCTACTGGGCCCCATCTGTGGTGGTCTGTTGGCTCTTTGATGCGCGCGCGGAACGCAACCGGAGATTATAGCGCGATTTCCTACGCCGGAAGCATCTCCCGAGTACCTAAGTTTTACGTTTTTACGTAATTGTAGGTGTACCTACCGACTAAACTTTATGCACAAAAAGTCCCGCATTGGACTTTCAGAAAGTTGGTCGCCTTAGTCAACATAGTCGTATATAGTACTCATAGTATTGATACTATTCATAATTATGTTATTAAACATGATAAGATAAATGCAATGAGGAAGGATAAAAAATTAGAACTTCGTAATTGCAGAGACACGTTTAATTATTATGGGGGGCTGACTGACTGAATGGTGTAAGCTATACACAAATGATATGTGTATGAATAATTATGTTGTGAATGAAACCTAATGTAACCTATTGTAATTTGATGAAATCTAATCTTTGTGTGTCTATTCTAAGAATGCATAATGTATGAGATGCTAATTGTTTTATTTTTTGTTGTTGTTTCCTATGTTTGTTCTAATTGTGTGTTCACCTTAAATAGATTTCTGTTTATGGGAAACTATTATTTGTGTTTATTAATTTAATTTTTGTGTTAATTTAATAGTTGTGTTTTATGTTTATTAATTTAATTTAATTTAATAATTTAAACTTGGGCTAATACCTAACTATTCTCTTGAGCATGATGAGTTAGCCTTTAATTGATTGTTACACTAGCAAATGCATATTGTATCTAAACCGATTTGTTGTAGAGGTAATATGATGTGTAAACAGTCGTTGGCTGACCTAAATAAATAAATAAAATAAAATATCACCGTACGATAAGGGTAGATTATAATACACTTTGTCACCGCACCTTCTCATCCCGTCAGTGTCACAAAAGTCAACTAAAGCCGCTTTAAAAGGATTTTCTAAGTGGGTTAATCATTGAATGACTGCTCCCGCCTGGGTGAGGCGGGAGGGAGTGTCAGACTCTTACTGACTAAAAACCACCCCGTTCCTTCTACTGCATTTCGAGCCGGAGCTCCGGTTACCCGTTAGGTTCTCCGCAGCTCCGTATCGGCATCAGCCCTATTGGGTCCCATCCGTGGTGGTCTGATGGCTCTTTGAAGCGCATGGAACGCGACGTGCCGTACGCTCGGGTCTTTTTGCAACACCCTTGGCTTCTATAGTTTTGTCACTCAGAGCTGGCAATAAATAGAGGTAGAATGAGAGAGATGGGGAGACGTGACCGCACGCGAAGCTGACGAGGTGTGGTTCGTAAACTTATGGTATATTTACAAACATTTCACATCGATCTTGGCCTAAATATAGTTAAGTTAATTTGGTCCACGGATGACTAATTTTAACAACACATGACTATCGTAAATGTAAGCATCTTGAATGGGTCTCCTGCTGGCCTACTGGTCAGGTCCAGACTGTATAATTTTGTTGTCCATATTATTTTATTTTTTGATATCTGACTGGATTTGGTGTTACATTGTTCTCACACAATTGAACCAACAAAACTGTGTAACTAAAAATTGTATTGCGACCCTGTTTTAACAAGAAGTAACCTATGGAGTACCTTGATTCTTACTCGTTCTTCTCCATAGGAATAAGCAAAAAGCTGCACTTAATTTTTTTGTTGACGTTCAAAAGTGCCTTCCTGGTCTAATTGAAATGTTTTTGACCTGACTTGACTTACTGTATCAGAGACATTGTAGAACATACTTTTTTAAAAAGAGTAACGAATGGAGTTTCTTGCTCGTTCTTCTCCATTCGAATTTACATTTTGGAATGAGCACCTAACTCCACTGACGGACTGACTGACAGACTATTATTTATTTTGTATTTGTTGACGTTTCAAAAGTACCAAATAATGGATTAATTAAAATAAATGATTTTGACTTGACCTGACTTGACTTGACCTGCTGGAGCACCATCCTCTCACAGAATATCAACCGAAGTTGGTAAGTTTCGTTTAGTAAAGTGAGAGTTCCGAATGCTCAACCCATACCATTTTTGGAGAGAAGAGATCCTAAAAGTGCTGGTACAATCAAGGCCTTCGCAGACCGGGATAGCATTGCAAACGATTTTACCATCAGTCAGTCGCAGCATGCCTGAGTAAAAGACTATCATTCCCTGCTTCTCTAGCCCCGCTGCCTCACCGCGTGATATCTAACAAGCATCGGAGTCATTATCATGCCATTGCCTACAGCGGCACTATGGCATCCTACCGCGGGAGCCCGTGGCGCATCTTCCATTATTATAAACCACATCAATTTATATTGTATTTCTATATCAATACGGAAGCGTCCATTAGGGATTATTAAATTTCTGGGGATTTATGTCTACTAATAGTAGTTTTAACGAAACTTACCTTCGTGTTCAGGAGATCCTGTGTGAACGGAGGAGATAACTTGGTGGTCCTGATGGTACCAGAGCTGTCTGAAATCTCGCTCAGGGTCACCTCAACGTCGGCACCGCGTTCAAACTCCTGCTGACAAAATATACTACTAAATAAATGAACCTGTTTGATTAGTTGTTTTGAATCAGATTAATAAGTGTCATGCAATTTATTCCATTAGGTCGTTGAGTTAATTGGCAGAAAGCTTGATGAAATATTAATTTATAACATCATTGGCGAATTTTTTCAATGCAAGATGAATTTAACTGAGTAATCTTTAAATATTTCACAATTCTTCCTTAGGATATAAAACTGTTAAATGCCATTCTACAGTTATTCTACAGTTAACGATTGTAGTCAAATTAATTATTCAATGCTTACTTTTTTCGAACTGTCAAATACGACAGTTTTCTATGGATTTTGTACGAGATTGTGTATTGGCTTTTTAGCGTCAAACAGCATACTTATTTTTGAAAAATTAGCTGGAAAGATACTAAAGTTAAGTTGGTCATAAAATCGATTAATGGAAGTGTCATTATTTTTTTAATATTTTTAATATTTTGAACAGTCAAAATAATTTATTTTTGATTAAGAAAGTACCCAATAATTAACTGATGATTGAAAAATCTTAAACACTAAATTCAGTTTAAACTCGCAATGTTAGTTAAAGTGTTATGCAGTCTTAAGATTTCGAAATTCATCCAAAGACGTTGCAGTAGGTACGTCATTACATAACCCGCAGGAGAAGGAGTCCAGCATTTCGCTAAGCCGGGCTGGCGCAGGGCGGCTCGCGATCGCAGTGCGAAAGTACAGTTCGCGTCCTTATGCGCGAGTGGCACAACCCGGGGTTCTTAGTGGGTTCGAGCCCCACATTACGGTATGCACGGCATTTTCCCCGGGCGAAAAAAAAAGAAAAAAAGAAGAAAAAGAAAGTCTTTACACGAATTTCGTAAGCACCAATACTGACACCTACCCATTTCCACCTACCTCTCTTTTTTATGAAAATCATCAAAATCTCTCCCGCCTGGGTGAGGCGAAAGGGGACTGTCAGACTTTTACTGACTAAAAACCACCCCGTTCCTCAAGTTTTTGAGAACGGTCGATAGGTTTTAAGGAAGAAATAATGGGGCGTGCCCCATCGTTTTCGAGGACGGTCGATTGATTACAAGGATGCTCGAAAACGATCGAGGACGCTCGAAACTGATCGAGTACTCTCGATAGATTTCGAGGACGCTCGATAGATTTCGAGGATGCTCGAAAACGATCGAGGACCCTCGATTGATTTCGAGGACGCTCGAAAATGATCGAGTACTCTCGATAGATTTCGAGGACGCTCGATTGATTTCGAGGACGCTCGATTGATTTCGAGGACGCTCGAAAACGATCGAGTACTCTTGACAGATTTTGAGGACGCTCGATAGATTTCGAGGACGCTCGAAAACAATCGAAGTCGCTCTAAAACGACCGAGTACTCTCGATAGATTTCGAAGACGCTCGATAGATTTCGAGGACTCTCGAAAACGATCGAGGACGCCCGATTGATTTCGAGGATGCTCGAAAACGATCGAGGACGCTCGATAGATTTCGAGGACGCTCGATAGATTTCGAGGACGCTCGATAGATTTCGAGGACGCTCGATAGATTTCGAGGACGCTTGAAAACGATTGAGGATGCTCGATTGATTTCGAGGACTCTCGATAGATTTCGAGGACATTCGAAAACGATCGAGGACGCTCGACAGATTTCGAGGACGCTCGAAAACGATCGAGTACTCTCGACAGATTTCGAGGACGCTCGAAAACGATCGAGGACTCTCGATAGATTTCGAGGACGCTCGAAAACGATCGAGGATGCTCGATTGATTTCGAGGACTCTCGATAGATTTCGAGGACGCTCGATAGATTTCGAGTACGCTCGAAAACGATCGAGGATGCTCGATTGATTTCGAGGACGCTCGACAGATTTCGAGGACGCTCGAAAACAATCGAAGTCGCTCTAAAACGATCGAGTACTCTCGATAGATTTCGAGGACGCTCGATAGATTTCGAGGATTCTCGAAAACGATCGAGGACGCCCGATTGATTTCGAGGATGCTGGAAAACGATCGAGGACGCTCGATAGATTTCGAGGACGCTCGAAAACGATTGAGTATGCTCGATTGATTTCGAGGACTCTCGATAGATTTCGAGGACACTCGAAAACGATCGAGGACGCTCGACAGATTTCGAGGACGCTCGAAAACGATCGAGTACTCTCGACAGATTTTGAGGACGCTCGAAAACGATCGAGGACTCTCGATAGATTTCGAGGACGCTCGAAAACGATCGAGGGCGCTCGATAGATTTCGAGGACGCTCGAAAACGATCGAGGATGCTCGATTGATTTCGAGGACTCTCGATAGATTTCGAGGACGCTCGATAGATTTCGAGTACGCTCGAAAACGATTGAGGATGCTCGATTGATTTCGAGGACGCTCGATAGATTTCGAGTACGCTCGAAAACGATCGAGGATGCTCGATTGATTTCGAGGACGCTCGACAGATTTCGAGGACGCTCGAAAACGATTGAGGATGCTCGATTGATTTCGAGGACTCTCGATAGATTTCGAGGACACTCGAAAACGATCGAGGACGCTCGACAGATTTCGAGGACGCTCGACAGATTTCGAGGACGCTCGAAAACGATCGAGTACTGTCGACAGATTTCGAGTACGCTCGAAAACGATCGAGGACTCTCGATAGATTTCGAGGACGCTCGAAAACGATCGAGGGCGCTCGATAGATTTCGAGGACGCTCGATAGATTTCGAGTACGCTCGAAAACGATCGAGGATGCTCGATTGATTTCGAGGACGCTCGATAGATTTCGAGTACGCTCGAAAACGATCGAGGACTCTCGATAGATTTCGAGGACGCTCGAAAACGATCGAGGGCGCTCGATAGATTTCGAGGGCGCTCGATAGATTTTGAGGACGCTCGAAAACGATCGAGGATGCTCGATTGATTTCGAGGACTCTCGATAGATTTCGAGGACGCTCGATAGATTTCGAGTACGCTCGAAAACGATCGAGGATGCTCGATTGATTTCGAGGACGCTCGACAGATTTCGAGGACGCTCGAAAACAATCGAAGTAGCTCTAAAACGATCGAGTACTCTCGATAGATTTCGAGGACGCTCGAAAACGATTGAGGATGCTCGATTGATTTCGAGGACTCTCGATAGATTTCGAGGACACTCGAAAACGATCGAGGACGCTCGACAGATTTCGAGGACGCTCGACAGATTTCGAGGACGCTCGAAAACGATCGAGTACTCTCGACAGATTTCGAGGACGCTCGAAAACGATCGAGGACTCTCGATAGATTTCGAGGACGCTCGAAAACGATCGAGGGCGCTCGATAGATTTCGAGGACGCTCGAAAACGATCGAGGATGCTCGATTGATTTCGAGGACTCTCGATAGATTTCGAGGACGCTCGATAGATTTCGAGTACGCTCGAAAACGATCGAGGATGCTCGATTGATTTCGTGGACGCTCGATAGATTTCGAGTACGCTCGAAAACGATCGAGGATGCTCGATTGATTTCGAGGACGCTCGATTGATTTCGAGGACGCTCGATTGATTTCGAGGACGCTCGATTGATTTCGAGGACGCTCGATAGATTTCGAGGATGCTCGAAAACGATCGAGGATGCTCGATAGATTTCGAGGACGCTCGATTGATTCCGAGGACGCTCGACAGATTTCGAGGACGCTCGAAAACAATCGAGGACGCTCGAAATCGATCGAGGACTCTCGATAGATTTCGAGGACGCTCGAAAACGATCGAGGACTCTCGACACATTTCGAGGACGCTCGAAAACGATTGAACGAGGATCCTCGAAACTATCGAGCGTCCTCGATAGTTTCGAGGACGCTCAATAGATGTCGAGTCACTCCTGCACTTCCCGTTAAGCCCTCCGCAGCTCTGTGTCGCTGTATTTTCAACGACGCGACGGATAAATTTTAACTGAATAATAACTTTAAATACCTTATTTAACAATTCTTCCATAGGAACTAAATCGTTAATTGTTAAATGCCAATTTTATTCTATAGTTGACGATTGGGTAGTTATAGTAGGGGAGCCCATGAAGGGATTTCGGTAGTTACTCGAGCGCGTCAGATTAACATATGGGGAAAAACTAGTGTCCTGTTAAATATACCCACCATATATCCGATCTGATTAGAAAGGGGGGACTAAAAATAAAAAAAAAAAGTCTGACTAAATAAAGACAGTTTCGTCAGATTAAGAGAAGGTAGGTCAATACCATGCTAAAGGAAGTGTATTTAAAAAATGTGCCCATTCCAACTTGATTTGCAAGAGTGGGGGGATTTTGAAGGGTTCTCGTTTGTACTCTCCAGAACATTCAACTCCACCATGCAAACTGGCAGATTAAGAGTTTTTTATTATCAAAGTCACATGAAGCATGTACATTATCAATATCTGACACGCTCGACCACTAGAACAAAAGTTACGCGTAACAGATTCAAAGATCTGTGGATTCCCCCTTCCCCCACCGGTGTAAGAAATTGTCACTAAACCATTTTTTCTTTCTATCAGCATATTTTTAAAATCCAGTAGGTCCCAACGACGCTCGAGTAAATCCAAATTTAGCATCGTGGGCTCCCCTACTATTATAGCAAGTACCCAATTGCCAAGCTGTATGGCAATGCTTAACCTTTGATCGAGGAACAGACCAGCCCTCTGGCCACGAGAGTACGGAATTTAAAGCCAACCTCAATACCATTTAGTTCAATCAACATCCACGCAATACGGATGCAATGGGCGCTAGTGTTGCAACTCAAAAGTACGAAAATTCACAATACCAATGTCGATCGATCGGAATTGGATTCTAGACTAAGCCCCCAGGCATTTTAAAATAACTTTAAATAAACTACGCACTCGGACCCCACGGACCTAGCGTCTCAACCATAAACGGCTCAAACATATACATAATTACCAGCAAGATTATTATATTAACTATAAATCGCGGGTTACTCACGTCTCTCTCTCGTAATTTATGTCTCACGATAGTTATTATAAAAAACAAGGTATACTTGTACCGTTTGAGGCTTTATGCAGCAGCAGGTAAATGTACTTAGTTTAAGGCATTCCTAAGTCTATAGAGAGAAAGCTGTTCTATGCCACCCACCTCATCGTCGCCGCCTTCATCGGCCTCAGCTACGGAGTCCTTGTCTCCAGAGCCCAGAGCCTCGAAGAACTTCTCGTAATCACCCTCTTTGGAATCCGCATCTAAGGGAGAAAAAAAATATTACATCCCTAGGTTATGTCGTGGTGGCCCGGAGGTTTAGGACGCCCACTTCTCATGCATGAGGGTGCGGGCTCGAAACCTGACAGCGGCAAGTACCAATGTGACTTTTTCCGAGATATATGTACTTTCTAATATTATTTAGACACCAATGACAAATTTAATGGTGAAGGAAAATATCATGAGGAAGCCTAGGCTTATAATTTCTAATTATAAGTTTGTAATCACCAAGTCGTATTAAGCAAGCGTGGTAATTAATGCTCAAACCTTCTCCGTGTGAGAAGAGGCTTTGCTCAGCAGTGGACATTTATATGCTGTCGATGATGAGACGCGTTTTATCCCCGCAGGGGTATGTAGAGGTGCACATTAAGTTCTACGGCATTTAATGCCACTGTACAATGTAACACCCACTTTTACTATTTATGTTATGAGTCTATTGCCATATACCGGACACAATTCCAGACGCCGTGATACTACTAAGAATTAAAAAAAAAACAGCAGTGCTTTGCTAGTCCCGGGAATCGAACCCGAGACGCCTTGCCCGGCAGTCGCACTTGCAACCACTCGACTAACAATCAAAATGGGATTTTCGGGTATAGTGCCATTGAAGTGGTGTGGAGCGGGGATCAACTGTGAAAAGAGGTATGTGTTTACACTAAAGCGAAGTGGGATGGGGTGAAGCTGCTTTACCTATTCGCATCATCAGGCGTCTGGTGCCAGAAGCGCAAAAATGTAGAGAGTGCCCTAAGCAAGTACCTCATAGGCATCCCTAATTTTGGCGCCGCCGTCACGACCAAACGGTTGCAAACGAATCGAGCAGTCCGATTGCAGTTCTATTGCAGTCGTATCAATTGCGTTCAAACTGCAACCGAACTGCATTTGCAGTTCGTCTGTATAGAACCTGACATTCTGTGCTGCCGTCGTTGTTGCACAGATCAGTTGCGCAAACAAGAGGACACCAAAAGTCAAAAGTCAAAATTATTTATTTCAATTAGACCAGGAAGGCACTTTTGAACGTCAACAACAAAAATTTACAAGTGAAGCTAGTTGCTCATTCCAAGGTGTAGATTCCTATGGAGAAAAACGAGCGAGAAACTCCATAGGTTACTCTTTTTCAATCGGGTTTACAATACAATTCTCTAGTTACATAGTTTTGTTGGTTCGATTGTGTGAGAACAATGCAACACCTAAATGCAGTCAAAGAGATTGAAAAAGAAAATAACCTTGAGGACCATAAAACCAGGTGAGTAACGCTCTATAGAGCTGTATACATTTTGTTGGTGGCGGCAACTGGTTCCGCTGCCATGGTGTCCCGGTGAATATAGCCTGGCGAGCGATCTTAATTCATCGCGTTACGTGTAGCCGGCTTGTCATGATCCTATACCAGGGCTGTGTCGCGGAAAACCTAACGGGTTACCGGGGCTCCGGCGGGAGCAGTCATTCGATGATTTTACCCCATAAAAAAAAAGCCTGTCAGGTACTTACCAATAATTTCAATGCTAGCCCTTCCATTGTGATCTTGGTCCCTGATCTGGTTGGCTACAGTAATAGCCTTCAGTCTCTCAACGCTCTTGGCGTTTTCTCCAACATACAGATATATTTCATGGTTCACATCCAGGACGAAACAATCGCCTTTGTTTAGTGACTCGAATTTGACATCCACCTGGAAAATGAAGGTGATTTAGTAATGTTTAACCACGTTTTTATTGGGTCAAGCCAAGGACACTGAAAAAAGGTGGACACAGTCTCTTAAAACAACGAATGCGGCACCTGGGTCAGGGACGTAGCTAGCGCAGTATCTGCCGTATCAATTATATCGGGCTTCGGATTACGGGGGCCTCCAACGTGTGTAAGCAAAAATATAAAAACTTCTCAATTTATATTTTATTTCAGTAATCACAAAATGCATGCGTTCAAAGGTTGGCAGAATTCATGGAATAGAGAAATCTATTCCATGGCAGAAACTTTGGAAAAACTAAAGTAATCATTGTCCGATAATTTGGGCAGAGGGAGTTACCTGAAAAGCTTTCCGGTTTTAACACAAATTATTAGCATATTATGCAAATAAATCTACTGAGAATTTCTTACAAACAAATATTTATATGGGGGCCCGCCAAGGTACGCTACGCCACTGACCTGGCTACTATAGACTTACACGCAGATCACACATACATTGAGACGAAAGACATCTGTCATATATACCTGTTTAACTCGAACATTTCGTTTGCCCTTGATCTGGAACAGTCTTTGTTCAGCTCCCTCGTTGATTGTGACGTGGTTGAAGCCAGAAGCATGGCCTCCGTCCAGGTACCTGATCGCTAGACAAGGATGACCGATGTGTTAGAAAGAGACAGAGAAGGACAAAAATCATAAAACTCTATATTATAATTATCTATCGCCTGAATACTGAAAGGCGACTAATTTTTTTTTGTCATAAGCCGGTAAACGAGCAAACGAGAGGATCACCTGATGGTAAGCAATCAGCGTCGCCCATGGACACTTGGAACATCAGAGTCGTTACAAGTGCGTTACCGGCTTTTTGGGGATTAGGAGTTTGAGGATCGTTGGGGATTCAGGGATTGGGGAGATTGGGGAAGGGGAGGGTAATTGGGCCTCAGGTAACCTCACTCACACGACGAAACACAACGCAAGCGTTGCTTCACGTCGGTTTTCTGTGAGGCCGTGGTATTACTCCGGTCGACCCGGCCCTTTCGTGCCGAAGCATGGCTCTCCCACACTAAAGTATTTTATGTATAGTAATAATAATATAATATTTATACAAAAATACTATATATATTAATATAATAACACTATGCGAAATACCGAGTCTCACGAGTCGAGATGTAGGGCATTACACACACATAATATGATATTATTATATTATTGTATTAATATGGGCCTTCGTTGCCTGATGTAAATGAAAAAAATAATAAAAATAAACCATCTTTAAGAGTTACTTAGTATGTGAGAGCACTTAACCTAATCGCATTGTAGCCGTTTTCGCCAAACACCCCTAAACCCTCTCTTAATTAAAAGTTACTTAGAGTAATGTAACACCTAAACTAATCCCTTACCTGTAACCAAAATGTCGTTAAGTGTCACCGATCTTAGTTTAGGGGATCCTTAAAATTTAAGAGTTGACGAAAACAAGCACCAATTCTCTTATTTATAGGAGGTCTCTAGTCCAGCATTGGAGGTTGGAGCCACACTTACGAACAATGACCATAGAACAATAAACAAATAGAATGACAGCTGTCTAGTCAGCTCTATAGTCAGAATTTTAATTAGATTCCAGATTTGACAATAGCTACTGTCATTTTGTGAAATAATGATACCACATATAATAGTGTAGTGATGAACACAAAAATCGATAAACAGTCAGTGTGTGTGTTTTATAACATGTTACAGAAAGTGACAGGATAGCGATAGCGATGACGGCGACAATTTATAAAATAACTTATTACCATAATACATCTGTCTGTTTTATTTGTCGTGTTCCTTCATGATTACATTTTTTTATTTATTTCACACACAATTATAAAAGAAAAGTCTCAGATCGTTAATTAATCGTCTAAACTAAATTATCCGTTCAGAAATATTTAATTTCCTGATATACTTAGTTTACGAGAGTAAAATTATAAACGAGAAGAATCGATCCAGAAATATTGCATTTCCATATCGAATAATTTCGCAACGTCACTAGTTAGTACTTTTCATAACGTTGGAACACTGAAATTGTCAAATCTGGAATCGAATTAAAATTCCGAGTATAGAGGTAGACTCTGTAACTGTCAATTCAAACTTTCGTTGAAAGACTCCCCAGTATCCAAATCCCCCTTCCAATCAACCTCCACTATCTCCTAACTCATTTTACGCCTAAATTAGTCGAATTAATGTCTATCCAAATTCCTTACTGAAAACAATATTAAAATATGACGATGTGTAGCAATGTGAATATTGCATGTGTAATTTATTTATTACTGCCTCGTTGGCCGAGTGGTCGCAAGTGCGGCTGCCGGGCAAGGGGTCTCGGGTTCGATTCCCGGGTCGGGCAAAGTATTACTGGGTTTTAAAAAAAATCTCAGTAGTAGCACGGAGTCTGGAAATGTATATGGCAATAGGCTCACCCCCTATTACATGGGATTCATAACATAAATAGTGAAAAGTGGGTGTTACTTCTGTGTGCACCTCTGCCTACCCCTTCGGGGATAAAAGGCGTGATGATGTTATGTAATTTATTTATTAACTAGCGACCCGCCCCGGCTTCGCATGGGTGCAATACTTATACGAAATTGAAAGTTGCAGAATAGCCTGGCTGGATATACTCGAGGAAAACAATTTCACGCGGTTGAAGCACCTGACAGAAGCATTAAATACTATGTAATTTTATTAGGATAACTGTTGCCAAAACATTAGCTACAAGAATTATTGTTTGTCAGTCTGTTTAAATAAATCATTCCGATAACTTTTTTTTTTTTACGAGGTACACAACATTGCATATAATTTACGCCGAAGAACCCGTGTGGGGAGGACATACATTATAATGTCATTGACACCGTCGATTTTCTATCAGATCGCTTTTTTTATAATAACTATCGTGAGACATACTAAATAAGCTAAAATCACGGGTTACTCACGTGAATATACTGAGAAAAGCTCTACTAGTTTCGAACCACAGAGGGGTTCTTCCTCATGAGCCGCGTGCGCGGTCGCGGCGATGTCGCGCAGCTCACTGGCTTTGGTTGAGGCGAGTTGGCGCTCGCCTCGGTGTTGCTATTTGCGCTGCGAGCCCAACGCGCCCTCTGGCGGACACTACGAGTGTGTGCTTCCTACTCCGGCGGCGCGTTGGACGATGTTAACGATCTTTGTAGGAAACTAGTAGAGCTTATCTCAGTATATTCACGTGAGTAACCCGCGATTTTTGTTAATTCATATCGCTTTTGTAGTTTTTGTGGAAAAGAAAAACATACTTATATACTCAATAACTTTTATCCTCGAAAGGGTAGACCGATGTGCATATTATGCCACTGTACAATGTAACACCCACTTTTCACTATTTATGTTATGAGCCCCATGTAATAGGGTGTGACCATGTTTTTTTTAAAAAAGAGTAACGAATGGAGTTTCTTGCTCGTTCTTCTCCATTCGAATCTACATTTTGGAATGAGCACCTAGCTTCACCTAGCTTCACTGACGGACTGACTGACAGACTATTATTTATTTTGTATTTGTTGACGTTTCAAAAGTATCAAATTATGGTTTAATTGAAATGAATGCTTTGACTTTAACTTTGAGCCTATTGCCATTTACCGGGCACAATTCCAGACTCCGTGCTACTACTGAGAATTTTAAGAACACAGTAATACTTTGCCCGCCCCGTGAATGGAACCCGAGACCCCTTGCCCGGCAGTCGCACTTGCGATCACTCGACTAACGAGGCAGTCTTGTTATTGTATAAAAGACAAATACAAATATAACTACATAATATTCAGAAACGTTCACTTCTATATGTGTTTTACAACAAAAATTAAAGATCTTATGATTTTAAAATGAACATAACGCGAGTGAAGCCATGTCCTAATAGTAGTTAAAACTTTTAATGCACATCCTTGTTTTTTAATAGTCTATACCACGTGATTACTTGATACGTGAATTTAAACCGTAAAACATAAAAAATACATAAAATCCGAACTATTTTTGCACATCACAAGCCGTTCGGTTTCACACATGACACGCTGATATAAAATGTTCCCATAAAAAATCAATGAAATAACATCTATTTTGGAGCCAATTTTTTATGAGATTTAGTTACTAACCTGAAAATAACTGTCATCGAATGACTTCTCCCGCCTGGGTGAGGCGGGAGGGAGTGTCATACTCTTACTGACTAAAAACCACCCCGTTCCTACTCCTGCACTTCGAGCCGAAGCCCCGGTAAACTTTTACGTTCTTCGCAGCTCCATACAGTATCAGCCCTATTGGGCACCATCTGTATTGGTCTGATGGCTCTTTAAGGCGCGCGCAGAACGCGACGCGCCGTACACTTGGTTGAAATGAGAATAACTAGTTAGATAACACCGAACTCAATTCTTAAATTTTTTAAAGGATATGAAGCAAAAGAGCATCCTCTTTGCCCAACCCGAAACTTGGCTGAAGAGGCAGACAAAAAGCAAGAACCATTACTGCCAATATGCACTTTATGACACTTAATGCCTCTGAACAACGTAACACCCACATTTCACTATTTATGTCATGAGTCCCATGTAAAAGGGAGCGAGCCTATTGCCATATACCGGCCACAATTCCAGTCACCGTGCTACTACTGCGATTTTTTTAAATAACATCTTACCAGGTGGGAAGTAATCCAGGAACTGCTTAGATTCGTAACCCTGGACCTCTCTGTGCTGGATGGCGGCTCCATGGAACTGCTCATCATCCATGTTCACAGTCAGGACGGCTGCTGAGCCAGCTTCATCCTGGGAAGTCTTGCTGCCCAACCAGAAGTGGATGTCCCAGGCCAAACGGTCTTCCTCGCCTGTGGTCTGGTGAGGAAATGAAAGTTTAAAAATTATGTTTACTATTTTTCAGTTGTTTAAACATAACATAACATCACGCCTTTTATCCGCGAAGGGGTAGGCAGAGGTGCACACAGAAGACAGTAACATCCACTTTTCACTATTTATGTTATGAGTCCCATGTAATAGGAGGTGAGCCTATTGCCATATACCGGGCACCAATTCCAGACTCCGTACTACTACTGAGATTTTTTTTTAAACCCAGTAATACTTTGCCCGACCCGGGAATCGAACCCGAAACCCCTTACCCAGCAGTCGCACTTGCGACCACTCGGCCAATGAGGCATTCTTTTATTGGGACAAGCCCGCCACAACCTCCCAAAACCGCTGCAACTCCTGTAAGCCAGGATCTACAGTAGATACAACCATAAAAACACCGGAACACTGAAGTCCGGCGCGTCCCAGGGACATGAGTAACTGTCTTGGTTCCCGCAACGAAGTGAATCAGAAGATATTATAAGAGGAGAAGAAGAAACGACAGGTCATCTATCCACCTACGGCAATTATCAGGTCGTCTGTCCGCCTGCGACATATATCAGGTCGTATGTCCACCTGTGACATAATATATCAGGTCGTCTGTCCATCTGCGACATAAATCAGGTCATCTATCCACTTGCGACATATATCAAGTCGTCTATCTACCTGCAACATATGTATATCAGGTCGTCTGTCTACCTGCGACATATGTATATTAGGTCATCTGTCTACCTGCGACATATATCAAGTCGTCTATCCACCTACGACAATTATCAGGTCGTCTGTCCATCTGCGACATATATCGTTCTCGTTCCGAAAAAAAACCTTCGTTCTTCTCATAACCGTCTTCTTCAATGTCCCACTCATCGCACTGACTTCTTTAATTCTTCCTTTTTCGTACAGGCAATTTTGCTGTGGAATGCGCTCCCCCTGGATGTCAGGATGATGTCGACTCGTCTATCATTTAAGCAGAAAGTGCGTGAACTTCTCTTGGAGAGGGTGGCTGAATCATCACGCTAATTACTCACAGTCTATATTTATGTATGTATGCATGTATGTATGTATATATGTATATGTGTATAAATGCATGCATGTGCATTGTGTTGTACTCGTGTGTAGGTATATATATTATAATTATGTTTATTTATGTTTATCTCTGAAATATGTAAGTGTATCCATTTTATTTGCTCTTTAAATAGTTGCTTGCTTCTTGCTCACACCATTAACTCTTCTCTGCATCAAAGGTCAGACTGGGAGAAAATGCCTGTGGCATTAAGTCCACCTTATGTACATTTTTTGCATGAAGCTTTAAATAAATAAATAAATAAATAAATAAATAAATAAATAAATAAATAAATAAATAAATAAATAAATAAATAAATAAATAAATAAATAAATAAATAAATAAATATCAGGTCGTCTGTCCTCTTGTGACATAATTATATCAGGTCGTCTATCTACCTGCGACATATATCAGATCCACTTGCGACATATATCAGGTCGTCTGTCCAAGTGTCCACCTTGTATGTGGCCTTTTCCTCTGCTTGCTTTTTTTTCACAATATTATAAGACCAGAAATAAAGTGGATATATAGAGGTATGTAGTTACTTACGCTGAGAACGATGTATGAGTCTCCAGAATAGAAGTTTCCATGATGCGACTTCGGAACAGGGATTGGTTCAAAATCCTGTAACAAAAAACACAAAAATGTTAGAATGTCATTTGTAAACAAATAATAATAAATTTTATTTATTTTTCCGTCATACCATACACATAGTGTACATTTAGACCTTTTTTTTTCTTAGAAGGGCGGAAAATCATCGAATGACTGCTCCCGCCTGGGTGAGGCGGGAGGGAGTGTCAGACTCTTACTGGCTAAAAACCACCCCGTTCCTTCTCCTGCACGTCGAGCCCCGGTTACCCGTTAGGTTCTCCGCGACACATGTACACCTTAACATCATCATAACATAACATCACGCCTTTGTCCCCGAAGGGGTAGGCAGAGGTGCACATTTCGGCACTTAATGCCACTGTACAACGTAACACCCACTTTTCACTATTTATGTTATGAGTCCCATGTAATAGGGGGTGATCCTATTGCCATATACCGGGCACGTTTCTAGGCTCCGTGCTACTACTGAGATTTTTAAAAACCCAGTAATACTTTGCCCGACCCGGGTATCGAACCCGAGACCCCTTGCCCGGCAGTCGCACTTGCGACCACTCGGCCAACGAGGCAGTCCTTAATACCAGTCGTATAATATCATGACATATGCTTGTGAGAGACTTTGGTTCTTCATTACGTTTTGCATACTTTAAGTGACAATCATCGTCATTATCATCATCATAAACAGCCTATAAGTGCCCATTGCTGAGCAAAGCGTCTTCACACACGGAGAAGGTTTCTGCATTAATCCCCACGCTTGATCATTGTGGGTTGGCGATTACAAGACGTCCGCTTCTCATGCATGAGAGTACCTGATTCGATACGATACAACGGTAAGTACAAATGTGTCTTTTTCCCAGTTATAAGTACTTTCTAAGATTATTTAGACACAAATGGCAAACGGTGAAGGAAAATATCGTGTGGAAACCTGGACTTATAATTCCTAATTATAAGTTTGAAATGGCCAACCCGCATTGAGCAAGCGTGGTGATTGATGCTCAAACATCCGTGCTAGCAAGCTTTGGTCAGCAGTGGCCCCTTATAGGCTGTTGATGGTATACATATTTATGTGATGATGGCGCTTTATATTTACAAAGCGCCATCTATTTAAAGAATTTGGAAGTCCTTATGGGGAAAACAGTATTGTATGAATATAATTATAGTACATAGACAAAATGCAAGGAAAAGTCAACAATATTAATATGTCAAATGATAATATTTAATTCTATAGGTGTCCTGTTTTCCTATATACATTATGATAAGCTAAAATAAATATGTATCATATACATTATGTACCAAATATTATCGATTTTAAAATAAATAATACAATCAGTACATTATTAATTAAATTTAAAGTGATAAAAATAATAATGTCAAATCTAAACCTAATGACGTAAATGATAAGGTTATTAACTCGTGTATTAAATATTATAGTCACTAGCCCTACTCTTCCTTTTTTTTTTTTTTTTTTTTTATTTTAATATATGTATTGCAATCTATCATATAGATATTCAGCAATATTTTTGTTAAATGCAGCAGACTTGTACGCGGGCTGTCCAGTGACTGCCCCGTTTATATTTACAACCTCCTAGATGAGGTCTTGAGGAATCTTTCTCTTTAGTCTTCTAGCGACTGTTTGGGTGTCCATCAGGTTTACTGCTAGCTTGTTTGGATGGCTTGTGATTCGGTCTTTGTACACTTTAGTCATTTTTGAAATTTCTTCCATTACAGTACTGATGCAGAGGTCGTGGTGGAGTCTGTTATTTGAGACATACCATGGTGCGTTTGTTATCATTCTCAACATTTTTGACTGGAACCTTTGCACAATTTCAACATTTGACTTTGCCGCTGAGCCCCACAGCTGTAGGCCGTATGTCCATGTAGGCTTTATTATGCATTTATATAGCAACAATTTATTTTCCATAGAGAGTTGAGACTTGTTACTCAGTAGCCAATGCATTTTGCGTATCTGTTGACCCATAGCCAGCCGCTTGGTAAATATATGCTTTTTCCAAGTCAGGCGTCTATCCAAATATATTCCGAGGTACTTGGCGTAATCCTCTTGTGGGAGAGGGATGCCGTTTAGGGTCACAGGAGGACACGTTCCTTTCTTGTTTGCGAAAGTCACCTGGACAGACTTAGTTTCATTGGCCTTGATTCGCCAGTCTTTGAGCCATTTCGATATTTGGTCGAGACTAGACTGAAGTTTTTGTGATGCAACGTCTGGTGAAGTGTCCACCGAGAGGATAGCTGTGTCGTCCGCAAATGTTCCAGTGACGACACCTTCTGTTATTGGGAGGTCGGCTGTGAAAAGTAGATATAACATTGGGCCCATTACACTACCCTGTGGTACTCCAGCTTGGACAGTATGTAAAGTAGTTTTCTCTTCATTTTGTTTCACGAAAAAGTGTCTGTCGCTTAGATAGGACTTTATAAGATTGTAGAAATTTATAGGTAGGTTTCGTTTTATTTTGAACAGTAGTCCGTCATGCCAAACACGATCAAATGCTTGAGATATATCTAAGAAGGCTGCAGTACTATACTGTTTTGACTCAAACGCTTTATTGATATGTTCTACTAATCTGTGCACTTGTTCTATTGTACCGTGCCCCCGGCGAAAGCCAAACTGGTGGTCAGGTAGAAGTTTATTCAAAGTAATAATCGGGAGTAATCTGCGCAAAATAAGTATTTCCATAACTTTAGATGGTATGGGCAGCAGACTAATAGGTCTATATGATTGCGCCTCTGCAGGGTTTTTACCCGGCTTGGCAACCATTATAACTTGTGCTACTTTCCACTGGGGAGGAACCATACTTCTTCGGAGGATAGCATTAATAAGAAAAGTTAGGAATTGAACGCCTTCCTTTGGTAGTTCTCTTAAAATTCTTCCAGTTATGAGATCGTATCCAGGGGCTTTATTTGGGTCCAGTGCCCTAATCGCTGTTTTTACTTCTTCCTTTGTGACTTTGGTAATAGGAGGATCCAGTTGATGGGTTTGGTTCAATAATTGTGTAACTTCCTGGATTTTAGAAGAGCCCGTATCGGGGTTTGGTGTAAAAACCAGTTTAAGATGCTCAGCGAATGTATCAGCCTTGTCCGCATCACTGGAGGCCCATTCCGAGTTACTCTTACGGATAGGAGGTTGATTAGAGATTGGACGTTTAAGATTTTTAGTGACTTTCCATAAAGAATAGTTGGTTTCTGCTGTTGCATTCAGGTTCCTTAAGGAGGTTTGGATATTTTCATTATTGTTATTCTGCAATAGTGTTTTTAGTTTTCCTTGTAGATAGTTCAGATGTTTTTTGTCAGCAGGATAACCTGTTTTTTGCCATTTTTTTCGAGCTTCTCGTTTTTCAGTTAGTAGTTCTCGAACAGATAAGGGGCATTCTTGTTTGTGCGGCAAGTCTTTAGGAACTGGAGTAGCAAGCCAAGCAGATTGTTGAACAGAGCCATTAAAATGTTCTACTGCTTCTGTTATGTCGTTGTCCGTTATTAGGGCAATTTTTATATTCAAGCTTTCCACCAGTAGCTGTCTAAAGAGGTTCCAGTTAGTTTTATTGGTATGCAGCTTGCATGGCTTAGGTGACACTATGATTTTCTTTTTTAATGCTATTTCAACAGGGGAGTGATCAGATGATAATTCGGTACTCGTTCTGCTTGTAAAAAATTTACTAGAAATTCCTTTTGTTATACAAAAGTCGAGCAAGTCTGGTAATTTATTCCTGTCTGTAGGCCAGTAGGTGGGTTCTCCAGATGAAACAACGTTAAGATTTAGCTTTTCTATGGCTATTAGCAGCTGTCTACCTTTCGCAGTTATGACACGTGAGCCCCAGTAATGATGCTTGGCATTGTAGTCTCCTCCAGCTATAAATCTATGTCCCAGTGTGGTAAAGAACGTTTCATAATCTTTTAGCTTAAGTTTATGTTTAGGTGGGCTGTAAACAGCGGATACTGTGAATGGGCTTGTCCAATCTTCAATAACGATATTTGTTGCTTGAATTTCCTCCGTGCAATAATGAACTGCTTCATGATGTTTTATATTAGATTTTATTAGTACCGCGCTTCCAGCATGTGCTCTGCCATCGGGGTGCATCGTGTGATATGTTTTGTAGTTGTGAATGTTAAAATGACTTTTTTTAGTAAAGTGTGTCTCTGTTACTAGAAGAATATCAATTTTTTGTGTGTCTAGGTATGTTCCAACCTCAAGGGTATGTTGTGACAGCCCATTGGCATTCCACACGGCAATTTTTAAGCAATCGAATCTGACAGCTTGGTTGTGAGGGCTATTATTAAGTTTGTCAGGGTAGTCAATTGTTGCATCATTTGTTTCATCAATGTCATTATTTCATACTACTCTTCCTGCGGGTGTCATATACCCGACTAAGGGACTTTTTATGGGATAAACCGGTAAACGATCAGACGTATCACCTGATGGTAAGCAATCAGCGTCGCCGTCGCTTGGAACGCCAGAGCCGTCGAGTCGAGTCGTCGAGAATCACCAAGATACGTCTTGTAAAATGTATTTTTCGTATTCTGACTTCAGATCTATTTTTGAAACAGATCTCTATCGAACATCAGAGAGTTAGGAACAGACTGGTCCCAAGAGAAAAAATCTAGAATAAAAATGAGACATCATTTTTAAGCACCAAAGCTCTAGAAATAGATTATAAAAAAAAGACTTTGAAAAATCTATCTTTTCGCTCTTCAGTGCCAAGTCTTCGAAGTATGTGAGTTAACGACTTATTTTTCAAACATTTTTAGAATTTGATACTAGCTAGCGATTAACTCGTCGAGTACCGGTTTTGTAGACACAATTATAGCACAATAGGTTGCGGTCACCGGTGACCGCTTGGTATTTGACAGTTTAAGTTTTTTTTCTGTAAAATGTTTGACGGGACAGCTTTATTCTTCTTTTGTTTTATTATGATCTTAGGGCCGGGACACATGAACACGACACGTCGCCGTCGATAGAATTCAGAATGAACTGCCGTAGTTAATTTCGAGAAATAATCCGCACTAGACGCCGTAATGCGCCGTGTATCATTATGATGATGCGATGTAGTTTTCCTCGATGCTCGTCGCAGATTCCCATGAGACACGACGTTGCATTGTGAAACAACGCCGCATCGTGGTACGACACCCGAGCGTACGGCGCGTCGCGTTCCGCGCGCACCTCAAAGAGCCATCAGACCACCACAGATGGGGCCCAATACGGCCGATGCCGATTCGGAGTCGCGGAGAACCTAACGGGTAACCGGGGCTCCGACTCGACGTGCAGGAGAAGGAACGGGGTGGTTTTTAGTCAGTAGGAGTCTGACACTGCCTCCCGCCTCACCCAAGCGGGAGCAGTCATTCGATGATATTCCCCTCATGAAAAAAAAATCGTGGTACGACACGACGTCGTATCGTGTTTATGTGTCCCAGCCCTATCTCTGGAGGGGAAGATGTACTTTCGGTCCATGCTTAGACCAAATACACTTGGGAGCAGAAATCGGAGCCACTATCGCTTTTATGATTTTATCGAATCCTCCACTATAACTTAAAAGAAAGATATGTTTTGCAACAATTTGTCATTCATTTTAAAGGTAACTAAATTGCCTTCTATATGACATACGTTATCAATGAACAAAATACGAGTTTCAAATAATATTAACCAAGAAATTATAAAATTAAGATTGATGTGATGGGATAGATTTTTTTTTATTTATTTATTTACACTTCTTGCAATTGTATACAATGGCGGGCTTAATGCCTAGTGGCATTCTCTAACAGTCAACCTTAAGGTGATGCAGAGAGACACAATAGTAGGTGTAAAATAATTTAAATATTTTTATTTATTTATTTATGTACACACATCCAACACAAAGGACAATACATACCTAACCTATATAAAAACAGAGTACATTTTTGTGGAATAAATGAAATGAAATGATGAAATTAAATAAAATTTATTTCTACAAATGGGTTACAAATTAACATTTTTACACGTCAGTCTTTAAATTACTAGATGAGGATCATTTTTTTTTAAGGGGTAATTATCGAATGACTCTTACTGACTAAAAACCACCCCGTTCCTTCTCCTGCACGTCGAGCCGGAGCCCCGGTTACCCGTTAGGTTCTCCGCGACTAGATGAGGGTCTAACTGACTACTCTGAGAAGAAGAATTTCAAATCAATATATCGTCGAAACTATTTGTTTCTGTAAGAAAGTAAAAAATACGTGTCTAATGATTTAAAATAAATCTACCAGACGGATACCCTACTGGGTAGATGCCTAATTTTTATTTTACGGCAATAGCCGTAAATGTGCACCTCTGCATACCGCTTCGGAGACAAAAGGCTCACGCCTGTTATGTTATGTATTGTGCTATGTTATGTTAATCTATACTAATATTATAAAGAGGAAAGATTTGTACCTATTTTTGTATGTTTGTAATGAATAGGCTCAAAAAGTACTGGGCCGATTTACAAAAATCGTTCACCAATAGAATGCTACATTCTTCCAATTTGACATAGGCTACATTTCATTTTGAAAAAAATTAGGGATCCTTGGTAAAATTTGAACAATGTAACCGAAGGTGTAGAAAAATGAGTCTTAAAATGTCTTTCGTCGAATGCGCTGCCGAAACTATTAACGAGTGAACAAAATAATGTACAACAATATTGAAGAACATCATAATTTCTACAAAAAACAACGCGGTAGCATATGTCCAACTATTGTAGTTATGTCACTACAACAATCCAAATTTCCAAAAATAAATATTTGTCTACCCCGTGCGAAGCCGGGACGGGCTGCTAGTATTATATAAAGTTGAATAGTTTGTTTGTGTGAACGCGCTAATCCCAGGAACTACTACATCGATTTGAATAATTATTTTTGTTAGTGCATTTATCGAGGAAGGTTATAAGCTATAAAATATCATGATCTTTGATCCTACCTTACTCTCTGATCGAGCCCTATTAGATTCGAGCAGAGCGAGTGAAACCGCGAGATAGTAACTACAACTAGTTCTATTATACATAATTATAACATCTGTCTTCACTCTTCAACCATAGAATACTTAAGTGCACAGACATCAAAATGAAATTAAAGTGAATTTAATGACATAACGAGCGAAAACCAGGTTTATTGTACGAAATTAGGCTCCAAACAGATACATACTGACAGTTATATTATTCAAAACTGTCATCGCGCAGAAAACAATATGGCGGCAAATTCCAAATTTAAATAGCAAGCTAAATGTCATGCGGTCTAAAATTTATTTAGAATATTTTTTTTTATGGCATAACCCGGTAAACGAGCAGACGGATCACCTGATGGTAAGCAATCGGCGTCGCCCATGGACACCTGGAACACCAGAGGCGTTACAAGTGCGTCACCGGCTTTTTGAGGATTGAGGATTAGGAGTGTGAGGATTGTTGAGGATTCAGGGATTGGGGAGATTGGGGAAGGGGAAGGTAATTGGGACCCCGGTAACCTCACTCACACGACGAAACACAACGCAAGCGTTGCTTTACGTCGGTTTTCTGTGAGGCCGTCGTAGCACTCCGGTCGAGACGTGTCCGACCGACGTGACGTGACGTGACGTCACAATACACAATCTCGTACAAAATTCATAGAAAATTGTCGTTTTTGACAGTTCGAAAAAAGTATTGAATTTGACTAGTTGGCAAGTGGTCCGGAAGTTCAAGACGCCCGCTTCTCATGCATGAGGGTGCAGGCTCGGAACCTTCCAAGGGCGAGTACCAATGTGACATTTTCCGAGTTATATGTACTATCTAAGATTATCTAGACACCACTGACAAACGGTGAAGGAAAACATCGTGAGGAAACCTGGGCTTACGGAAACGAGAAGTTTGAAAGTTGGTTAATGACTTTGTGTATATGTTTATTACTCATCGCGTCAAAATATTTTTTTTTATACGTGCCCCACACTAGGATTTTCTCCTGTGTCGTGGGTGCGTTTACAAACATACAAGTTACACATATACATGCCACCCAGACCCGAAACAACAATTTGTGGATCACACAAAGTGTTGTTCCGTGCGGGAATCGAACCCGCGACACGTTGCACGGCAGCCGGTTGCCCAGCCACCGCACCAACCGTGCAGTCAATAAAAAAAATATATTTACTAATTTTCAGTTGTTTAAACATAACATAACATCTCGCCTTTTATCCCCGAAGGGTTTTTTTAGGGGCAAAATCATCGAATGACTGCTCACGCCTGGGTGAGGCGGGAGGGAGTGTCAGACTTTTACTGACTAAAAACCACCCCGTTCCTTCTCCTGCACGTCGAGCCGGAGCCCCGGTTACCCGTTAGGTTCGCTGCGGCTCCCCGAAGGGGTAGGTAGAGGTGCACACAGAAGTAACACCCACTTTTCACTATTTATGTTATGAGTCCCATGAAATTGGGGCTGAACCTATTGCCATATACCGGGCACAATTCCAGACTCCGAGTTACTACTGAGATTTTTTTAAAATCCAATAATACTTTACACGAATCGACCTCGAGACCTTAGGGTCTTTTAGGTGGATTAGTCCAGCAGTAAAGTATAAATAACACGTGTATTTTTTTTTAAATTTATTATATCTACAGTGCTATGAAAAAGGTATGACGTTGTTTCTAACTAAAAATATTGTTTACCACGTACATGACACGCTCAATTTGTTACGTGTCTAATTGGTGTCAAAGCTTCATATCCGGACATTGTCAATTTCTTGGCTGACGATCGTCGTTTTTTATTTTAGCGTCCCTGCGGTAAAATCGTTCGTGTTTTATTTTTATTTTTACTAAAGCCAAATATACATCATCATTATCAACAGCCTATATATAAATGTCCACTGCTGAGCAAAGCCTCTTCTCACACGGAGAATTTTAAAGCATTATTCACCACGCTTGCTCATTGCATGTAAGCGATTTCAAACTTATAATTAGAAAATTTTAAGCCCAGGTTTCCACACAATGTTTTCCTTCACCGTTTGTCAGTGGTGTCTAAATAATCTTAGACAGCACATAAATAACTTGGAAAAGGTCACATTGGTACTTGCCGTTGGTAGGTTTTGAATCCGCATCCTCATGCATGAGAAGCGAGCGGCTAACCTCCAAAAGAGGTTATTTCAAATTACTAGGTAACATACTTAACTAGGAAGCCTATTGCTAGCAAATTTAAAACCTGAACTCAATGAGCCATCAGACCACCACTAATGGAGCCCAATAGGGCTGATGCCGATACGGAACCGCGGAGAACTAAAGGCAGGAGTAGAAACAAGGTGGTTTTTAGTCAGTAAGAGTCTGACACCCCTCCCGCCTCACCCAGGCGATAGAAGACATTCGATAATTTTCCCCCCTAAAAAAAATGCCATTAATTTTCCGTTTCATATTCAGAACCACACCAGACGCGAGCAAGACTCGCATCGATCGTCTTTTTTCACACGTATAACAAAAATAGTACCCACACATGTTAGTTTCACATGATGTAAACGTTTAAAAATAGTATTTTATAAATGTCCCCAAATAACACGGTAGACAGGAATATCCATCTTCTATCACTACATAGTATAAAACAAAGTTTCATGGGTTATAGTGTCGGTGCCGGTCTTTCAGGGGTTAGGAATTTAAGGATTATTGAAACAAGGTTTGCATTGTATTTCATCGTTTGAGTGAGGTTACCGGAGGCCCTCTCTTCCCCAATCTTCTCAATCCTTGAATCTACAACGTTCCTCAAATTCTTAATCTGTAAAACGCCGCTGATGCACTTGTACTTAACCCTTTGAGTACCGTCATTATAGACACAATTAAAGAACAATAGGTTGCGGCACAGTAAACATAGTTGCGGTCATCGGTGTCCTCGCGGTGTTTGACAGGTTTAACCCATAAAAAATAGCTGTTTGACGCTAGAAGCTCATATTCATGAGCAGCCTTCCGCGACCCGCGACGCGGCGACAGATAATAATTAACTGAATAATTAAACATAAGTAGTTATAATGTAAAAATAGCTACTGTCTCAGTACTGCGTCAATTTTCAATTTATTATTTGTAAATTCTCAGTAGTAGCGCGGAGTCTGGAATTGTGCCCGGTATATGACAATAGCCTTCCCCCTATTATAATTATGGGACTCATAAAGTCATAACATAATAGTGAAATAGTGAAAAGTGGCTGTTATATTGTACAGTGGCATTAAGAGCCATAATGAGCACCGCTGCCTACCCCTTCAGGCATAAAAGGCGTTATATTATGTGATGTTTTGCCGTTCCAAAGAGCCTTCGTGGGGGCTTACTCTTGAATCCAATTCCAATCGATCGACATTGGTATTGTGAAATTTCGTACTCTTGAGTTTTATTGCGTGGATATTTAATGAAATAAACGGTATCGAGTTTGGCTTTATATTCCGTACTCTGAATGCTATTTCAACAGCTACGATAAGGGTTGTATAGTGTTGACATTGAATAACTATTGAGTTTTTATTGGATTGAAATTGCATTGACATTGAGATTGGTTTCAAGAGTAAGCACCCTGGTCTAATTAAAATAAATGATTTTGAATTCGCGCGTTTTCTGTTTGTTGTTCGCTATAGTTTGCCAAACATGTGGATCTGGCATTAAAATTTAAAATTTATCATGCGCTACCGCCCACTACTTCACAAAGTAAGTGATGGTTGATGGTCCATCATAAAAATGCTACAGTAAAATCCAGATAATAAAATACTTTCTTGTCATTTATCATTCATTCTTTCATTCGTTCTCTGAACTATAAACATCACAGATTAGAAATAGTATTTTTATTTTAAATCTTCATAAATCTTAGTGTCGTGATCTGTTTTATTAGTCGACATTTTAAATACCAATGTTTGACGTAAACTTGTTTGTTTTGTTACTTTATTTAATCTTTTTTATAATTTAATATGAACCTGTAATAAATTATGAACGCATTTTCTTTTTTTTATGGAATAGGATTCAAACGTGCAGACGGATTATCTGATGGTGAGCGATCAGCGCCGCCCATGGACACCTGCTATACCAGAGGGGTAACAGGTGCCGGCCTTTTAAAAAGGAATACGCTCTTTTCTTAAAGATGTGAAGGTCATATCGGTCCGGAATTACCGCCGACGACAGATCATTCTACAGTTTTGTAGTGCGCTGCAGAAAGCTAAAGCTGAAAACTACAGAGAGCAGAAAGAAAGCTGCAGAAAGTTAAAGTCGACAACTTTAATCTAAATGTAATGGACACACAAACCGGCGACTATCCCTATTTCCACTATGGAAATGCACCCAAGGACAGTCCCCGGTTAGTGTAGAACTATTGTGGATAATGGAAGAAAAAAGGTAGGGCTATGGATGGTTGCTGTGAACTGGTAAATTGGGAACTATGAATGACTATGGCACCTGCCGAAACAATGTAATTTTTGCACGTAAAAATGGCAGGCGGAGACTCGCCAACTAACCGACCGGGCCCCGGGAATGGTTGCTAGGTATAGCAACAGAGGGGCAACGAGAATGTGAGTGGCTGAAGGGTTAAGAAACTACCACCGCTTTCTACTCAGATCATCTGCTCCAGCCGAAGCCTCCTGCATCCCTGGCCCACTCGCGACTTACGAATAGTTTCTTACCCTCCGAGCAGGACCACTGCTCTCGCGACTCCACTCTGGACAGCCAATGAAGGCAAGCCAAAGGTGGGAGACCTGTTTCTTGTCATCGTTCACTCCAGCCAGCCAATTAAGGCAAGCCGGAGGATAAGGAACGGTGACTTCTCCCTGGAGCACTCGGGATGATGGTAGCCCGCGGGGTCGCTAATGCCCGTCACCTCGCCTCAAGGTGCTTTTATTATTATTAAACAAGCCTTTTCCGCATTTATTACTTTCTTACCTGACGACACTGTGTCAATAAATCTTTTATAAACCACGTTTAAAAAACGACTCCAAACCCCTCTGTTTTTGAAGTCGGGTAATTAATATACTAAAACCTTATCCTAAATATAACGAACACTTGTATTTATGATGACCGTATGAAAAATCGGTTCAGACAATAGGGTAGACGCCTAATTTTTATTTTAATGTCCGTCTGGTAGATTATTTTAAATCATTAGACACGTATTTATAATTTTCTTACAGAAACGAATACTTTCGACGATATATTTATTTGAAACTAGCTTTTACCCGCGGCTTCGCTCGCGTGACAAAAATATAAAAAGTAGCCTATGTGACATATACCAATACAAACAGCGCCATCTATACCAGTACTTTTGTTTTCCCTCGGGAATATCAAATTTTTCCCGGATAAAAAGTACCCTATTATTAAATCCAGACTTCTAACTTTACGTCTGCAAAAATTCAATGCAATCGATTTAGAAGTTACGGCGTGAAATCGGAACAAACAAACAAACAAACTCACTTTCCAATCAATATTAGTTACTTTAAATCATTAGAAACGTATTTTTTATTTCTTACAGAAACGAATACTTTCGACGATATATTGATTTGAAATGTCGCGTGACGTCACTTCTATGTACATTTTACTTATACGTAGAAATGACGTTTTAGCCCCCACTCCTAAACTTTGATTCGTTTTATCTAAGTATTATTTTATTATACAACAAAATTTTTTTTTTTTTATTTTATTTATTTACACACACATAACATACAAATATCCTTACAGGCTAGACCCAATGCGATATTGCAGCAAATATTAAAATAACAATAATAAACAAAATACAAACAAGAAATATCCATATACTCTATAGAATATATAATAAGATAAAGAATATATAATAAGCTTTTACTACATATAGCAAATCATATGCATGGCTGCTCGTGTAAATTCTCCTAAAGAGCAACAGAATATGTCTACGTCATTAGCAATGAGGTTCAGAGGCCTTAGTATGAGTTTGTTTTACGTTTAAAGTAATCGTAACGAGTACGCGTTCGGCGCTGTGATTGGTTGCTTCATTGGCGCCGGCCAATCAGAGTGCCGAACGCATACTCGTTTCGAATACTTTAAACGTAAATCAAACTCGTACTAAGGCCTCAGAGTGCGAAGCGCACACGTCGCGCGATTGGTTCCCACATCCGCAGCTCATGAATGCAAATTGCTGTTTTAAAATCGCGCGGTATAGGGCAATAGGCTTACCCCCTATTACCCATGTGGGTGTTACATTGTACAGTGGCATTAAGTGACGTAATGTGCACCTCTGCCTACCCCTTCGGGGATAAAAGGCGTGATGTTATGTTATGCTATTAAACAGCTGTATTCAAAACTTAATCGTTACTTTAAAAAATATGATTTTCCCCAATGAAAAAAATATGAACAAGTTTAGAACTTTAAGTAATCATTCGATTCGTCTTTGAGTACGGCAGTAACTGCTGACAATGTCGGCTATTAATCCAAAGGTGTCAATTGAAGGTACATTAGGCATTAGGATTTAATCCTTAATTCATTTAATAGGATTTACGATTACCTGTTCAGCGTGATACAAGTGTCGGTTCAAAAGAAGCAGTATTAATTAGATAATCAATAATTTCGTAATTGATTCGGTCTTGTTCAAAAAATAGACGAGACTGAAATGAGACAGTCAAACCGCAAAACGTCAGTGAAAGTTAGGGTTTTTTTCTTTTTTTTAAGGGGGGAAAATCATCGAATGACTACTCCCGCCTGGGTGAGGCGGGAGGGAGTGTCAGACTCTTACTTAATAAATACCACCCCATTCCTTTTCCTGCACGTCGAGCCGGAGCCCCGGTTACCCGTTAGGTTCTCCGCGACAAGTTAGTTAGGGTAAGTTCCTCTATTCGCGTCCACTCTACTGATGTTGGCCTGTTTGCGGATTCATTTATTTTACGGATCACCATGAATATTTGCTTTTGTTTATTTCATTAACCATGGTCATCCCATTGCATGGCAAAGGTGGCAAAGGCGTGAGGACTTCTTGCCCTCCTTCCACTTGTCTCTCCACGAATGTAAATTGCTTCAAAAGCAAATAGATTTATACAAAATACTATTTATTATAGAGGTATGGTCGTGGAAAATGAGCAGACGGATCACCTGATGGTAAGCAATTGGCGTCGCCCATAGACACCTGGAACTCCAGAGCCGTTACATATGCGTTACCGGCCTCTTGAGTATTAGAAATTTAAGGATTGTGGAGATTGGGTATGGGTATGGATCGCTTATGTTACTGGAGTTCGTCGTGTGAGTGAGGTTACTGGTGGCCCAATTATCCCCCCCCCTCACCCATCACCCCAATCCTTGAATCTCCAACAATCCTTAAATTCCTAATCCCCAAAAGGCCGGTAACGCACTTGTAACGCCACTGATGTTCCAGGTGTCCATGGACGTCGATTGCTTACCATCAGGTGATCCGTCAGCTCGTTTAAAATAAAAGAAAACTTAATATTTTTATCACTTACTTCAATTCTCCAGACTTCGATTCCGGCTTTCTTGCCAGAGTTGGCGAACGCGGGGTGTACTTCTGGCATGATCTACGAATAAAAGAATATCAACGTTAATGTCAAAAACAAAGTACCGAACTTGTTTTCGTCTGACGAAGTTTTCGTCTCGCGGCAAAACAACTAGTCATAAGGAGTAGGTACTCTCGATGTAGAAAGTGAAATTAAGAATTAACCAAACATTTAATTTTTTTACTGTAAAAAATATTTTTATAGAAATAAATACCCACATGAAACTCTAGACGTATCGCATGTGCCGTCCGAGAAATACATACATCTTTGAAAATTACGTGGCGTGATGTTTTGATAATGTACTATGAGTTCGTATGCGCTTTCGAAGTTTGCTGTTCTGCAATGGTTCACCAGTTATTTTGTGTTTTAAACATTTTATTTCTTTGTAAAACTATTGTATTACGAAAACAGAACCATTTTACTTCGGGACGAAAACGAAATAGATTTCACGGTGTATAATAATAATTTAGAAAAAAAATCTAACATTTCTTTTTATTAATTATTTTCTTTTAATAAAACGTTGCCCCACACAAAGTGTTGTTCCGTGCGGGAATTGAACCCGCGACACGTTGTACGACAGCCACTACACCAACAGTGTAGTCCTCTGCGTCTCCTCTTGCCATTCCTCTACCCTAACCGATAATTGCACCTAACATATGGACAGTAGACTGAATGGTTGGCACAATGCTCAGTCAATCAGCTACTGCCCAAGGTATTGTAGTTTTAAGTGTGCGAGAGTCATGCTTCGGCACGAATGGGCCGGCTCGACCGGAGTGATACCACGGTCTCACAGAAAATCGACGTGTAGCAACGCTTGCGTTGTGTTTCGTCGTGTGAGTGATGTTACCGGAGGCCCAACCTTACCTTACCCTCCGTCAATCCAGGGATTCAAAACGATCCTCAAACTCCTAATCCCCAAAAAGCCGGTAACGCACTTGTAACGCCTCTGGTGTTCCAGGTGTCCATGGGCGACGCCGATTGCTTACCATCAGGTGATCCATCTGCTAGTTTACCGGCTTATGCCATAAAAAAAAACAAAAATCTCTTGTGATGCACAAATTGTTGTTCCTGGTCCAGACCCGGGTGCACCCAGGTGCGATGTATATGATTGTCAATTTGAATTTTTATAAACGTACCCACGCCACTGGACAAAAGAGAAAATCGTAGCGGTTTGAGCGGTGGTTGGGCAACGTTACGTGTCGCGGGTTCGATTCCCGCACGAAACAACTCTTTGTGTGATCGACAGATTGTTGTTCCGGGTCTGGGTGTCATGTGTATGTGAACATATATGTTTGTAAACGCACCCACGACACAGGAGAAAACCCTAGTGTGGGGCAACGTTTAAAAAAAAGTTTTTTTTTTAATATCTTGTATGTAATTCTAATTGCTACGTTTATGTTCCGTCAGTAGATTTTAAGTTTTTAGCAATCTAACAGACAGATATTATAAAACTTAGATTTACAACAATACTGTAATCTAGACCTACACAAAAAACCGGTTGAAATCCATTCCGGCAAAAAACGTGTGAGAAGGACAACTCATAACTTTAGCGAAGGCATGAACGAGACAAAATATAGCCATTGTTGACGCGTTGCCCTTGACAACGTTTGAGGAAATAGGATAAAAAATATTTCTTGCTTTGTTTTATGTATGTGTATGCATGTTTGCAAATATCAGATTTGTGTAGTAAATTTTCCTGAAGGGACCATCTCGCCTGATAGTAAGCGATGATGTGGCCGACGATGGAGCACGCCTACCTATGAGCAACCTGTTCACTCGGGACTTGAAGACACCAAAGTTATATTTGTCGGGAATCAGAGGCCTTGGTACGAGTTTGTTTTACGTTTAAAGTAATCGTAACGAGTTCGCGTTCGGCGCTCTGATTGGTTGGTTCATTGGCGCCGGCCAATCAGAGTGCCGAACGCGAACTCGTTACGAATACTTTAAACGTAAATGAAACTCGTACTATAAGGCCTCAGATTCCGGCAAGGAATTCCATTCCTTAGCGGTTCGCACAAGGAAGCTTGACGCGAAACGCTTCGTGCGAATGGGTGGAATGTCGAACACATTGCATGCATGTACATAACTTCACGCCTTTTATCCCCGAAGGGGTAGGCAAGGTGCACATTACGGCATGTATGTATATACAATGTAACACCCACTTTTCCCTGTTTATGTTATGAGTGCCATGTAATAGGGGGTGAGCCTATTGCCATACACCGGGCACAATTCTAGTCTTCGTGCTATTACGGACATTTTTTTTTATAAACCCAGTAGTATTTGCCCGGCAGTCGCACTTGCGACCAGTCGGCCAGCGAGGCAGCCTACATAATTGTATTAGCAAAATATTTTGATGATACATTGACAGACAGATTGACTGACTGTACATTAGTCTGTTCATAACATCGAGCTTGTTATTTCTAGGAGGCGTGGACAGATGTATGTAGAATGCAAATTGCAATCGGTTATTAGGTAACTAGCTTTTACCCGCGGCTTCGATCGCGTCACAAAAGGATATAAAGTAGCCTATGTGGCATATACCAATACACACAGCGCCATCTATACCAATACTTTTGTTTTCCATCGGGAATATCAAATTTTTCCGGGATAAAAAGTAACCTATTATTTAATCCGGACTTCTAACTTTACTTCTGCAAAAATTCAAAGCAATCGGTTTAGTAGTTACGGCGTGAAATCGGAACAAACAAACAAACAAACTCACTTTCCGATTTATAATATTAGTAAGGATACTTCTTGCTTTTGCCCGCGACTTCGTTCGCGTGTAATAGTGACTGACGGCAGATTTTTCGTATTACCCACATAATTCCCCATCTCGCGGGATTTTCAATAAGTTCCCGCTCTCGTGGAATTTCCGGGATAAAACTATCCTATGTCCTTTCTCGAGTTTCAAACTATGTCTGCACACCAAACCGATTTGGATGAAGTTTGGTACACCAAACTTCATCCAAATCGGTTCGGTAATTAAGGCGTGAAGAAAAGACAGACAGGATACCAATACTTTTATTTTCCCTCGGGAATATCAAATTTTTTCCGGGATAAAAAGTGCCCTATTATTTAATCCGGACTTCTAACTTTACGTCTGCAAAAATCAAATCATTTGATTTAGTAGTTATGGCGTGAAAGCGGAACAAACAAACAAACTCACTTTCCGATTTATAATATTAGTAAGGATTATTATTATTATTTATAATATTAGTAAGGATTATTATTATTATTAGTTTGGATTTGTTTGTTACATTCTGATACATTGACAAGCTCCCCCAGCTATGCTTCGGCAAGAATTGGTGACCTCAAATGGACCGAGTCAACCGGAGTGATACTACGGCTTCAAACCGGCGTGAAACAATGCTTGTGTTGTGTTTCAGTGTCAGTGACTTTATTGATACAAATGCCCCCATTTGTGACTTTTTAAGATAAAAAAAGTACATTAAACTGTCAAACACAAGCGGCCACCGGTGACCGCAACCTATTGTTCTATAATTGTGTCTATAATGACGGTACTCGACGAGTTAATCCTCGGCTAGGGGCCGTTCAAGTATTACGTGAGCATCATGGGGAGGTGGGGGTCTCTGCTTTGCTTATTTCGGATGATATGGGGGGTAGGGGAGTCTAGATGATGATCACGTCATCGGTAGTTATTTACTTTTTTACCCGAATGGCAACCCTCATATTGAAATAATAAATCACAAGCAAAGACCGACAAAGAACTAGACATAATGGTATCTAAGAGAATATTAATATTACAATATAAAAAAGATATAATTTAAAATGTTTACGTAAGCAAAGGGGGATTTTTTTTAAGGGGGAAAACTCATCGAATGACTGCTCCCACCTGGGTGAGGCGGGAGGGAGTGTCAGACTATTACTGACTAAAAACCACCCCGTTCCTTCTCCTGCACGTCGAGCCGGAGCCCCGGTTACCCCTTGTTAGGTTCTCCGCGACTGACAAGGGGGAAATAATTGTATAAAATCTGCTTACGTAATATTTGAACGGCTCCCTAGGCGTACCTACAGTTTAAAAGATTGATTTTAGTAAAATTTCCAACCACGAAAGGGAAATTTTTAAAGGATAATAGGTATTCATTTCTGTGTAAATGAAAACCCAGGTCTGAAGCAAATAAATGTACCTGCACTAGGTACTCATTTCTGTATATATAAAAACCCAGGTCCGGCTCAAATGTGTACCTATATCATGTATAAATTAATATTAAACCTACCTCTATATAGCTAGTCTTTAGGAAAATTTTGAAAACAAATGTTAATATGTCATCTATATGAATAAATACAATTAAAGTGTCTGTTTATATTATTAAAACAAACCGCATTTTACTGCATGTCAAAGTCAAAGTCAAAGCATTTCAATTAAACCATAATTTGGTACTTTTGAAACGTCAACAAATACAAAATAAATAGGTAATAGTCTGTCAGTCAGTCCGTCAATGAAGCTAGGTGAAGCTAGGTGCTCATTCCAAATCGAATGGAGAAGAACGAGCAAGAAACTCCATTCGTTACTCTTTTAAAAAAGTATGTTCTACAATGTCTCTGATACATATTCTAATACTGTACGCATATGTGAGAACAATGCAAAGACACTCTTGACGCATTAAACTAATTACGAAACTTACTAAAATAAAAAACAAAACAATAAAAAAATGTCTTGTAGTCAAACATGGTACTCACTCACATACGCATACTGAAAATCCATAAAAATAGTGCTTCTATACAAAAAAGGGAAGCTCTTTGTTTTAATAAAGAAAGAAATGCTCGATGCCATAAGGTAACTAGATTGTCTACATCTGAATGCATATGAATATGAATATAGAGGTACATGTAGTAAAATGCGGGCGCCGCGAACTGGGACTGAACAGCTCCAGACTGTATTATTTACTGTCCTTAAGGTTATTTTCTTTCACGGTGGAACACACGGTGGGAGAATGCCCTTCGTGGGCTGAGCACCGCCGTGTCCTCAGGGAAGTGATCGGCGATGGCGACCTCTCGCGTCCGGGCCTAGTGCAGGCCATGATGCGGAGCGAGGGGGACTGGGATGCCGTCTCCTCCTTTTGCGAAGCAGTGATGCTAGCTAAGGAGGAGGCGGGACGCGTGAGGCAGCGAAGCGCTGCCTCCTCGCAACCCAGCCATCGCGAAGGACACACCGGGCGTCGGGGATCGCGAGACGATCTCCGGCCACCGTAAGCGCGGGCCTGCGGACGGCGAGCATGGGTGGCTCCCCGTCCGACCAGAAACAGACCCGAGCGTACGGCGCGTCGCGTTCCGCGCGCGCCTCAAAGAGCCATCAGACCACCACAGATGGGGCCCAATACGGCCGATGCCGATTCGGAGTCGCGGAGAACCTAACGGGTAACCGGGGCTCCGGCTCGACGTGCAGAAGGAACGGGGTGGTTTTTAGTCAGTAAGAGTCTGACACTCCCTCCCGCCTCACCCAGGCGGGAGAAGTCATTCGATGATTTTCCCCCCTTAAAAAAAAAAAAAAAAAAAAAAAGGTTATTTTCTTTTTCGATCTCTGTAATTGGAGTTTTACATTGTTCTGACACAATCGAACCAACAAAACTGTGCAACTGGAGAATTGTATTGTGAACCTGATTGAAAAAGAGTAACCTATGGAGTTTCTTGCTCGTTCTTCTCCGTAGAAATCTACACACTGGAATCAGCAAATAGATTCACTTTTAAATTATTGTGTTGTATGCCCTAGTGTATCCTTTGCTTTACTGATAAGATAATTAAGCCAAAATTGGTTCTTCAAACGTCTGATGTTTGGCGATCTTTTAACTAAATAGATAGGTGTGATTTTATGTATTTTTAGTGTTATAACTTATAACCATGGATACTTATTCATTATTTACTAATATTGGTTCACTGTTAGTAAAGTGTACCTAACAGTCACATATTTTATCGCTCACTATAGGTATTTATACTTGCGACCTTTGATTATATAATGTCTAGATCGAGTGTCAGTAGGTACACGAAAAGCAAAAAAAAACTCTAAATTCACATTCAAAGAGATGGTTACAATATATTTTTTATTTTAGGTACTTCTAAATGGTTTGGTACATGAACCCAAATATTTATGGGAGATATAAATTGAATCGCAGAATTTTTGTCACAGCTGGTATCATTTTTACTTCGTGTAAACCACAAGCCGCACGCACACACCCAAGAAATTTTGGACCGTAATTTTTGTTGCTATTATATTGGTGACGCTCTATCAAACTCAAACTCAAAAGCATTGATTTCAATTAAACCATAATTTGGTACTTTTGAAACGTCAACAAATATAAAATATATAATAGTCTGTCAGTCTGTCCGTCAGTGAAGCTAGGCGCTCGTTCCAAAATGTCGATTCGAGTGGAGAAGAACGAGAATCCATTCGTTACTTTTTTTAAAAAAAGTCTGTTTTACATTGCTCTATCTAGACATTATATTTATAATCAAAGCTTGTGACTAATAATATTATGTTAGAAGCATAGACAAAAAAAACGAAGCGTCATCGCTTAGCGGGAAAATGTAATCTGTGGTTCAAGAAATGAAAAAGTCAAGATGGCGGGACCTCGGAAGTTATTGACGCGGCGTATTTTGTGTTTAAAGAATTTTAATCTATTTGGAAGTCAATTTGCCAATTTATGAGTTGTTGTTTTTTTTCTTTCCAATTTATAGTTATGGTTTAGCTAGTCCTGATTTTGTAATTTGATTTCGATGTTAACAATTAAGTGCATTTTAGGTAATGGTGGTACTCTTTAATTGCCCTGCCTTCTGAGTTTCTAAAATCCAATGTGATTTAAAACCAATAAGTTTCTAATATCAAAGAGTAAGGTAAACTCTATGAAGGTTTTCAAGTTTTATAATAATTATATAAGTATTTCAAACACTAAACTGCCAAATAGTAACATTGTACATTGTGGATTGATGTAGTTTCCGAACGTGGCAACACTATCTCAGTCGGGTATTCGCGCGGTTTTTGTTTTTGACAGCTGACGGATAGTTATAGCAAACAGAGGCCTTAGTACGAGTTTGTCTTACGTTTAAAGTAATCGTAACGAGTACGCGTTCGGCGCTCTGATTAGTTGCTTCATTGGCGCCGGCCAATCAGAATGCCGAACGCGTACTCGTTTCGAATACTTTAAACGTAAATCAAACTCGTACTAAGGCCTCTGAGGCCTTAATACGAATTCGTTTTACGTTTAAAGTAATCGTAACGAGTACGCGTTCGGCGCTCTGAGGCCTTAGTACGAATTCGATTTTATAACTACAATAGATAGTTGATGTTCTTCAATATTGTTGTACATTATTTTGTTCTATCGCTAATAGTTTCGGCAGCGCATTCGACGAAAGACATTTTACGACTCATTTTTCTACACCTTCGGTTACATTGTTCAAATTTTACCAAGGACCCCTAATTTTTTTCAAAATGAAATGTAGTATATGTCAAATTGGAAGAATGTAGCATTCTATTGGTGAAAGAATGTTTATATTAAACAAACGAGCAGACGGATCACCTGACAGTAAGCAATCGGGTGGTACGAAATCTTACGTAGAAGTATTAAGCCGTTGCCTAGCAACCGTAAAAAAGATGGCGTCTCAATGTCACGCTCTGAATACAACTCAACCGCTCAAACGGCTTCTTGTATCTTTCTCATCAATTTTAAACTGGAATTGGGTGTTTTCCTAAATATTTTAATGTCTGTCTGGTAGATTAATTTACGAAATTAGACACGTATTCATGTATGTTTTCTTTTCTTTACAGAATTAGTAAGAAAGAAAGAGAGAGAAAAACTTTATTTAACGCTAAAAAACAAGTGACATCTACAGATATGTTACTCATAGTAGCTGTACTTATGGCTACATCTTCATGTCCCAAATCTGGCGTGAAATGAGACCAGGGGGCTTACTCTTGAATCCAATTCCGATCGATCGACATTGGTATTGTGAAATTTCGTACTCTCGAGTTGCAACACTAGCGCCCATTGCATCCGTATTGCGTGGATATTGAATGAACTAAATGGTATTGCGTTTGGCTTTGTATTCCGTACTCTGAATGTTATTTCAACAGCTACGGTAAGGGTTGTATAATTTTGACATTGAATCATTATTGCGATTTTATTGGATTGAAATTGCATTGACATTAAGATTGGTTTCAAGAGGAAGCACCCAGATCAGCATGTCGCTGGTATTTCACTGGACCCTTAAGTGTCTCGCGGATAAACAAGCCACCACTTAGACATTAAACACTCACAGCGATATATTGATTTGAAAATCGTTTGACGTCACGAGTAGCTACGTTTTATAGGAACGTGAGACGTATTGCCCTCCCACCCCTAGACCCGAATATGTTTCACGTATTTTATTTATTTACACTTTTGTATATAACATACGATGGCGGACTTAATGCCGGATGGCATTCTCTAACAGTCAACAGGTGATGCAGAGATGTGCAACAGTAGGTGTAATAGGTGTTATGATTTAATTTATGTGACACAGAAAAATCTTGCATAATTATGCATAACTGTAAATGCATTCATATATTCGTATAGAATATAGAGGTAAATTATATAAGATACATTAAATAGTATAGACGATTGATATTACTAAATAATAATAATATAATAGTAAATAAATAACTGGCTAAGGCTGTTTTTAACTTTATGGTCTTTCCGATCATGAAAGAAGAAACAGATAGGGACGCGACCCTGGCCGCCTGAGCTACTGCAGGAACTTTCCTCGTATCCTTTCCGTTTCTGCAGTATCCCCGTTAACCTTTGAGCTGTGGAAGTTCATGATCACTACTGTCTATGTACGGGGGTGATCGTAGCTTCCACGGCTTTCCTATCCCACATACCCGCAATCCCCTACCAATCATCCTTACTTCCTTTTCCCATCCATAGGGATATGCGACAGGGCATTATGAACAGGGGATTAAAGATTGCACTACCCCAGGAGGGTACCAGCTCCGCTGGAGAATCCCTCCCTGAGCATGATTGCTCAGGCAGCCCCGTCGTATCTGGGGGGGGCGAAATTTCCGACGGCGACGTGCTCTGCCACACGTCACGTTTTGTCTCCCCGTGCGTAGGCAGAAAGCGGGCTGAGGACTGCCTTTTTGCTACACTGAATGCGTGTGGAGGCGTAGAAGGCAAGATGTTAGAAATATGTGAGATGATGAATACAAGAAAGATTGATTTGTTAGGGGTGAGCGAGACGAAAAGAAAGGGTTGTATGACTACCACACATGGCCAATATATTGCTTACTGGTCTGGTGTTGCAAGTTCCCAGAGAGGCAGCCAGGGCGTGGGGATCATACTATCTGAAAGGATGAATGAATGTGTGAAAGAGTATGAATGCGTGAGTCCTAGGATACTTTGGATCCGCCTTAAAATTGGCTTGACCAAATTATTTGTAATCTGTGCTTATGCCCCGGACATGTCAAAGCCAATTGGGGTGAGGGAAGTATTCTGGGATAACTTGAGAGATGTTCTTAATGAATGTAAAGAGAATGAAAGAATAATTATGCTTGGAGATTTTAATGGATGGGTTGGAGTGGCACGCGATGGGTACGATAGAGTATTAGGGCGATTTGGAGACGAACGAGTGAACGAGAATGGTGTATGTCTTCTGGATATATGTGTAGAAAAGGATCTTGTTGTGACCAACACAACATTTGGTCACAAGAAGATACACATGTATACATGGCAGAGGCATACAGAAAGAAGTATGATTGATTTTGTGATTGTTGATGAACGCCTGCGGACAAAAGTGAAGGATACAAGGGTTTACCGTGGCACGAATGTCGGAAGCGACCACTTCCTAGTAGTTACTAGAATAGCTGGACTGGCAATGAAGTGGAGACATCGGCCACGGGTAAGGTTGTCTGGAACCGAGAGAGTGAGAGTTGAACGGTTGAGAGAAGAGGAAGCTAGGGACCAGTACAGGAAACTATTAAATGAAAGGTTTAGGGAGCTAATGAAAGGTGACGAATGGAATATAGAAGAATTTTGGAAGGAATTTAAAGATGGAGTGATCGCAGTAGCTACTCAAGTATGTGGGGTAAGCAAGAAAAATAACACTGGAAGCAAGAGGAATGAATGGTGGGATGATGAAGTAAAAGAGGTGATAGAGCAAAAGAAGAAAGCATGGCTTGACTTATTAGCCTCAAAGGCAAATAGAAGAGTGCTAGAAAGTATGAAAGAAAAGTACGTTAGTCTCAAAAAGAGAGCAAAAGCGATAGTTAACAAGAAGAAAAATGAATGCAAGGAAAAGTTTGAAAGGAATTTTTCGCGGAACTTTCGAGCCAACGCTAAACTATTCTGGCATTTAGTAAGAAAGGCCAGAGGCAAAGTGGGGGACTCGAAAGTAAGTACGATAAGGGATATAAATGGGAGTGTCATTGGAGAAAGTAAGGATGTTTTAAAGCAGTGGAAGGAATACTTCGAGAATTTATTTGAAAGGAGTGATTTGAAAGAAGAGGAAGTAAACGATGAAAATGAAAGTGCTAATCTGGGAGAAATAAATATGGATGAAATTGTGAGTGCCATTAAGAGTTTGAAAGTAGGTAAAGCAGCGGGATGTGATAGGATAACTACTGAAATGCTAACAGAGGGTGGAGGTGTAATTGCAAGCCTGCTGTATCTACTTTTTAATAAGTGTTGGCGATGCGGTCGTGTCCCTGGAGACTGGGCCAAGGCCGTAATTGTGCCACTGTATAAAGGAAAAGGATCACAGCAGGAGTGCAAAAATTATCGCGGTATAAGCCTCCTAAGCGTAGTAGGAAAGTTGTATGCCAAGGTATTGATCGAAAGAGTGATGGATGTAACTGAGCGTAAAATCTGGGATGTGCAAGCGGGATTTCGAATGGGAATGGGGTGTACGGATCAAGTCTTTTCGTTACGGTGCATTTCAGAGAAAGTGTTATCAAAGCACCAAAAGGTATTTTGTGCCTTTATAGACCTAGAAAAGGCTTATGACAGAGTGGTGAGGGATGAATTGTGGTCAACTCTGTCCATGTATGGGGTGGATGGCCACCTGATTCGGGCACTTAAATCCTTATATAAGGACTCGAGTGCCTGTGTCAGAATAAATGGGGACTACACAGAGTGGTTTAACATTAATCGAGGTGTTAGGCAAGGCTGTGTAGCATCTCCTTGGCTGTTCAACCTATTTATGGACAGCTGTTTGAACGACCTGAAAGTAGGAGAGTCTGGATTAAGGATGAATGACACAGTGATTAAAACATTGTTGTATGCCGACGACCAGGTGCTTGTTGCCTCATCGGCCCAAGAATTACAACAAATGATCACTGCTATGAATGATGCATTTGAAAGGAAAGGTATGAAAGTAAATGTGAACAAGACGAAAGTGTTGGTGATAGAAAGAAATGAGGTGATAACAGAATGTCAGGTAATGATAGGTGATGAAAAATTGGAACAAGTGAATGAATTTGTGTATCTGGGATCACTATTTACGAGAGATGGAAAGTGTGATGGGGATATTGAAAGGAGAGTGAAAGCGGGAAATAGTGTTAATGGTGCTTTACACTCTGTCATGTCGAGTAAAATAATATCCAGCAAAGCTCGACTTGCTGTAATGCAGTGTGTATTGACACCAACGCTTATGTATGGTAGTGAATCATGGGTGTGGCAGAAGAAGCATGAAAGCAGGATTAATGCGGTGGAAATGAGAGCCCTAAGAAGTATGTGTGGACTAAAATTGAGTGATCGAGTGAAAAATAGTGTTATTAGAGAAAGGTGTGGATTGAAAGATGATGTAGTGACAAGGATTGAAAAGGGAATGTTACGCTGGTTTGGACATGTAGAAAGGATGGATGAAAGTAGAGTAACGAAGGAAGTATACAGAGCGGATATGAATGGGGCCGTCGGTAGAGGGCGCCCTAGACGGACATATAGTGACCAGATTGGCGATATATTAAAGAAGGGCCAAATTAAAAGTACCCTTTACCGACGAGCATGCATGAAAAGATTGATGACTGTTAATGAAGCGAAAGAGGTATGTAAGAATCGTAGTAATTGGCGTTCCTTAGTCTCTGCCTACCCCCATGGGAGACAGGCGTGAAGTTATGTATGTATGTATGTAAATAAATAAATTGGGGATAAAACTACATGTACATATATATTAAACACAAATGCCAAAATGATAAATTAAGTACCTACGTGAGGAGTATGTCTGCTCCCTTCGCAATAGTTCACGAACCTTAACTTTAAAACTTAGCCGACTGGTTGCCGTCCTGACATCCGTGGGCAGTATGGAACCTTATATGATAAAATAAATAATTCTTCTACACTTAATATTCGTTTAAAAAAAATGGGTTCAACACCCTCTTTTTAAAGCCTGTTAATTTACACTGAACGCTTATTTATCCTAAGTGTTATAAACACTTTTCCGTTATCCGCATTAAAATGAGTACAGCCCATTGCCACATAATCGCGCAAAAATATACATACATACAGGTCGAACTGAGAAAGACATTTGTTTCTTTTTGAATACACAACATCACGCCTTTTACCCCCTAAGTGGTAGGTAGAGGTGCACATTACGGCACTTAATGCCATTGTGCAATGCAACACCCACTTTTCACATTTTTTTCTATGGCATAAGCCGGTAAACGAACAGACGGATCACCTGATGGTAAGCAATCGGCGTCGCCCATGGACACCTGGAACACCAGAGGCGTTACAAGTGCGTTACCGGCCTTTTGGGGATTTTTGTTTGTGGAACTTACCATCAGGCGATCGTCTATCCCATTAAAATCAAAGGTCAAACCTACAACCTATACTTTCAGACGCAGTCGAGTAAAAAAAGAAATGAGTTTCGATTACAAGCCTGGACTTTTGTTTTGTTTTTTAATGCGGGCCATTTCTGGTTCAACGGGTTTCTGGTTTACAGGGGTGAACTTAAGTGGTAGGGGCCCTCATAATGTTCAGACAGGCTTAATCTTGAATCCAATCCCGATCGATCGACATTGATCTATATCTATATATACATATACATATATCTGCGCGCGCCTCAAAGAGCTAACATACCACCACGGATGGGGCTCAATAAGGCAGATGCCGATACAGAGCCGCGGAGAACCTAACGGGTTACCGGGGCTCCGGCTCGAAGTGCAGGACTAGGAACGGGGTGGTTTTTAGTCAGTAAGAGTCTGACACCCTTCCGCCTCACCCAGGCGGGAGCAGTCATTCGATTACTTTGCCTCCTTGAAAAAAATATATACACATCTCTATATATATACCTAATATATAATAATACAATCTAAATCTAGAGGTATAGGTATATAATAAAATCGTATAAAAGGCAAAACTGTACATTGAATATTTTTTAAAAAGATTGTTTGACTATTGGTCTGTATGTAGGTATGTCCGCGATGATCTCAAAAAGTACTGCTTGAATTTACTTCAAATTTCGCATGAATACTAACAAATCGAGTCAACATATAGGCTACATATTATCACGCTATCATCTAAGGGGGAGGAGGCCTATATTAGGCATTAAATCAATCCTGACGACATTCGTTACCGTAGAAAATTCCTTTTTTTTTAAGTAAGCAATCGGTGTCGCCCATGGGCACCTGGAACACCAAAGGCGTTACAAGTGCGTTACCTTTTGGGGATTAGGAGTTTGAGGATCGTTGGGGATTCAGGGATTGGGGAGATTGGGGAAGGGGAGGGGTAATTGGACCTCCGATAACCTCACTCACACGACGATACACAACGCAAGCGTTGCTTCACGTCGGTTTTCTGTGAGGCCGTGGTATCACTCCGGTCGAGCCGGCCCATTCGTGCCGAAGCATGGCTCTCCCGCGCTTGCGACCACTCGGCAAACGAGGCAGTCAGTTTTTTTATGGAATAGGCGACAAACGATCAAACGGATCACCTGACGGTAAGCGATCAGCGCCGCCTATAGACATCAAATAGTTACAAAGTTCAACGCGTCCAAACAAACTGTTCACACGAGATTAAAATCTGTTCCTAATTAGACAGCGTCTCACATGATTGCTCATACATAATGCCATTTATATACACAAGGTACCAATGTAACTTTGTCCGAGTTACATGTACGTCGGGGGCGTAGCTAGCGCCGTATCTGCCGTATCAATCATCTGGGGTCCCCGGTCTACGGAGGACCCCAAAGTGTGTAAACAAAAATATAAAAACTTCTCAATTTATATTTCATTTCAGTAATCACCAAATGCATGCGTTCAAAGGTCGGCAGAAACCATGGAATAGAGAAATCTATTCCATGGCAGGAACTTTGAAAAAACTAAAGTAATCATTGTCCGATAATTAGGGCAGAGAGAGTCACAATATGTCGTGTTTAACGTCGTAGTGGCCCGGAGGTTTAAGACGCCCGCTTCTCATGCATGAGGGTGCAGGTTCGAAACCTACCAACGGCAAGAACCAATGTGACCTTTTTCCGAGTTATATGTACTTTATAAGATTTTTTAGACACCACTGACAAACGGTGAAGGAAAACATCGTGAGGAAACCTGGGCTTATAATTTCTAATTATATGTTTGTTATCGCCAACCCGCATTGAGCTAGCTTGGCGATTAATGCGCAAACCTTCTCCAAGTGAGAAGAGGCTTTGCTCAGCAGTGGGCATTTATAGGCTGTTGATGATGATGATTGATGATGAGTTGTAACTCATTTGAGAGATTTGAGAGATTTTTTTTACATTATATTGTAATTTGTAAATTACAATATAATGTAAAAAAATCTCTCCTGAGAAACATTTTACCTTTCATAAAGGCCCCGAACAAATTTTTATACGGGACCCTGCCAAGATGCGCTACGCCACTGATGTACGTACGTTCTAAAATTATTTAGACACTGACAAATGGTAAAGGAAAATATCGTGAGGAAACCTGGACTTATAATATCTAATTAAAATTTTGAAATTGCATTGAGCAAGCGTGGTGATTAATGCTCAAACCTTTGCCGTGTGGGAAGAGGCTTTAGGCTTTAGGCTTTCAGGTCAGCAGTAGGCACTTATAGGCTGTTGATGATGTATGTACCTACTATTTGATAGGCGTGTTCCTTACATGGAATGCATAAGATTACTGATAGAAATTGTTAGTTTTATAGCATAGGTAAGGCGTAAACCAGCAGAGTGATCACCTGATGGTAAGCAATCAGCGCCGGCCATGGACACCCGCAACACTACATGTGTCACTACTGCGTTGCCGGCCTTTAGCGGATTCTGAATCGGCCATTGTTTTTTTTAATTATCGTTATGAAGTACGAACGATAATAATAAATAGGTGTATAATTAAAAAAAATGTTATGATCAAACGTGTATCATAACAACATAAAAATAAAACCGTTATTATAATTTTGGTTTAAACCGATAATTTTATATTATGTTCTTTTTTAACTGATTTTATTATAAGTTTAATTTATCAATAATTGTAATACAATTTATACAACTGTAACTAAATTTAATGTTCCAATAATTCCGTATTTATATAATTAGTAATTGACATCCTAATGTATTTTTTTTCTTTTCTTTTTGAGATAGATATGCACCCATGGAATCATTTGTTATTTTTCTGTATGTTTTGTTTATCGTTTTATTTTTTGCATGTGGTGTTAACCTATAATTAATTGTTGCACTTGTAAATGTTTCTATAGCTATTTAATCAGTAATGTATATAGTGTAAACAATTGTTGGTTAACCAAAATAAATAAATAATAATATCAAATAACAACGAATTTAAAGGAATCGAGCTACTGTTGTACACAAAACACAATTCCATTCCAGTGCTAATTTCAAAAAAAAACAAAAAACTCATTTAGTCATTATTACAATTTTCAACACGTAATACAAACATGAAACCGCTTTCTTGATAGACAACTTACAACTACAAGACCACTAAAACAGTTAACATCCAAAATTATATTAATATAACAAATATTTCACTTACGATTTTAGTTTTTCTCAGACACGAATTAACGAGACGCACGCACTCCGCAACTGTCAAACGTGAACTGAACAAGATTTAATTTCATTCCTAACTTATCCATTCGTTCTGCGAATGATTGAAACATGGAGTATAGATACGTTGGAGTCTCAGTGTGTGAACAAGTGTCCGTTAGTACTTACTTATTGTACATTTATTTGTACAAAATTATGTGTATTAAATACAATTTATGATCAAACATATTTGAAAACAAATTAAACATATTTTTTACTAAATGCTACGCATACACCTATTTGTTTTTATTTTGACATTTTTACATATTATTTTTCAAATATTTGTTACTAAACTGATTAATGTGTGATGTTTCTTTCATCATAAAAACTCGAAGGTCACCGTAATTTGGTGGCGCCCCATTCGCAATAAGATATTAAAAAAATGTTAGTGATTTTCAATTTACGCCCACGTACAAACAGTGTGTGTCTACACATTTTGCATAGTAAAAAAAATAAAGTCGTAAGTCGTACTAATTACATCATTTATAACACGAGAATGGTTATACACATAATTATTTATACATATTATCTTTCAACTAATTTACAAATAATTACCAACAAAAACGTACTAAAATGTTTGAAAAATTCGCACAAAAGAATAAATTTTCACACATTTCGACACGTGACTCACATAAATTATGTATTTTATGGTGTAGGACAACAAATGAGCAGACGGATCACCTGATGGTAAGCAATTTTTCTTTCTTTCAACCGGCGCCGCCTATGAGCACCACCAAAGTTAGGCATGCGTTGCCGACCCTTTATAAAGATGTAAGCTTTTATAAATCGTTGAAGGTCAAATTTTGGTAGTCAAACAGTACATTATATGAGTATAATATATCAATAATGATAATAATATAATAAAATACGTGAAATTCTATGGGTGTATGTGTGTCTGTGTGTCTCTGTATGTTTGTCCGTCTTTCGCGGTAAAATTGAGAAAAAAATTGATGTGATTTTTTTAAATGGAGATAGTTGAAGGGATGGAAAGTGACATAGACACCGTTATGTCTCTTTCCAACCCACGATTGCGTCCAAAAATTTGAAGGTAGAAGTTTGCTTGGAGCATTTCGCAATATTCAAACTAGAAATCGGTACGCAAACTATTTGTGCGTAAAAAAGTTAATTCTTATGTATTTCGGCTTACTCACGTAATTATTTGACGAGGAAGTTATAACATCAACAAAACAAAAAGAAATGTATTTTATTTTACAAATTAAAAAAGAACGAGCGAAGCAGCTGACAATAGCTAGACTGTATAATGTATAAACCCGATAATAACTAGGTACTCCATATATTCATACTCCATGTTATGGTACTAAAAAAGAATGAACGACAACTAGGTAGATGTCATCTGTTTGTTTGTGCAGATAAAAACTGTGTAGTGACAATTTGATTCAAGGTCGCGGTGAGTACGTTATGGTACCGCGTTCTCTTCTATCAGAAAGATTGTGATTCATGCATTGAATAGGTACTTTGTTTATTTTGTGTGACAACACTTGGGAGCATAGAAATGGAGTCATTAACATTTTTTTCATTTTATACATACATAACACGACGCTATTTATCATCCCCGAAGGGGTAGGCAGGGAGAGGTGCACAATACGGCACTTAATGCCACTGTACAATGTAACACCCACTTTTCACTATTTATGTTATGAGTCCCATGTAATAGGGGATGAGCCTATTGCTATATACCGGGCACAATTCCAGATTCCGTGCTACTACTAAGAACCCCAGTAGGTACTACTTTGTCCGACCCGGGAACTGAACTCGAAACCCCATACCCGGCAGTCGTCGCGGAGAACCTAACGGGTAACCGGGGCTCCGGCTCGACGTGCAGAAGAAGGAACGGAATGGTTTTTAGTCAGTAAGAGTCTGACACTCTCTCCCGCCTCACCCAGGAGGGAGCAGTCATTCGATGATTTTCCCCCCTTAAAAAAAAATATACCCGGCAGTCACACTTGCGACCGCTCGGACAACGAGGCAGTTATTCAGTTACTTAAACGACGCGGGCGAAGCCGCTAGGCAGACACTAGCGAAGTAGGTAGCTAATAATATATTTTATATACCTACATTAAAACGAATAATGATATCCGTTGAGGAAATTAAACTCGTTTATATAAACCGCTTGTAATAGCCGTTACCATGGATACCCAGTTATAAATAATAACTGTATATATAACTAGTTATTTATTATATAACATTAGCTCATGACGATACCTAAGTACGTGTGTCGCCTGGACAGTCACCGCTACCATCAGTTGACTGGACAATCTCTTTACATGAGCCGCTGTGTACATGTGAACATTAGCTCATGACGATACCTAAGAACGTGTGTCGCCTGGACAGTCACCGCTACCATCAGTTGACTGGACAATCTCTTTACATGAGCCGCTGTTTACATGTGAACATTAGCTCATGACGATACCTAAGTACGTGTGTCGCCTGGACAGTCACCGCTACCATCAGTTGACTGGCCAATCTCTTTACATGAGCTGCTGTTTACATGTGAACATTAGCTCATGACGATACCTAAGAACGTGTGTCGCCTGGACAGTCACCGCTACCATCAGTTGACTGGCCAATCTCTTTACATGAGCTGCTGTTTACATGTGAACATTAGCTCATTACGATACCTAAGTACGTGTGTCGCCTGGACAGTCACCGCTACCATCAGTTGACTGGCCAATCTCTTTACATGAGCTGTTGTTTACATGTGAACATTAGCTCATGCGAATCGTCGAGTGCGATGATGCGTGAACCCTTATACTACAGTTACAAAGCCAACCATTAATCTTTGGTGTCCTATGGCAAATTGTATTCTATGTCTTTAATTTTATGGACGATATTTGATTGATATACATTATCTCATCTGTATCTCTAGTATTTTAAATACTAAAGAGTATGTATTTGTTTGTTTGTCTATCTTTTTACAGCAGACACAGTCATGAATATATCGAAACTCTAAAGGCTGGCGCGTTTTAGGGACATAACCAAATGTCTTAGATCTCACAATGAAATAATCCGAAGATGTCATTAATTTTTTTTTATAGCGTAAGCCGGTAAACGAGCAGTCGGATCACCTGGTGGTAAGCAATCGGCGTCGCCCATTGACACCTGGAACACCAGAGGCGTTACACAAGTGCGTTACCGGCCTTTTGGGGATTTTTTTTTTTTTTTTTTTTTTTTAAGGGGGAAAATCATCGAATGACTTCTCCCGCCTGGGTGAGGCGGGAGGGAGTGTCAGACTCTTACTGACTAAAAACCACCCCGTTCCTTCTCCTGCACGTCGAGCCGGAGCCCCGGTTACCCGTTAGGTTCTCCGCGACTCCGAATCGGCATCGGCCGTATTTTTTTTTTTTTTTTTTTTTTTAAGGGGGGAAAATCATCGAATGACTGCTCCCGCCTGGGTGAGGCGGAAGGGAGTGTCAGACTCTTACTGACTAAAAACCACCCCGTTCCTTCTCCTGCACGTCGAGCCGGAGCCCCGGTTACCCGTTAGGTTCTCCGCGACTCCGAATCGGCATCGGCCCTATTGGGCCCCATCTGTGGTGGTCTGATGGCTCTTTGAGGCGCGCGCGGAACGCGACGCGCCGTACGCTCGGGTCTGTTTCTGGTCGGACGGGGAGCCACCCATGCTCGCCGTCCGCAGGCCCGCGCTTACGGTGGCCGGAGATCGTCTCGCGATCCCCGACGCCCGGTGTGTCTTTCGCGATGGCTGGGTTGCGAGGAGGCAGCGCTTCGCTGCCTCACGCGTCCCGCCTCCTCCTTAGCCAGCATGACTGCTTCGCAAAAGGAGGAGACGGCATCCCAATCCCTCTCGCTCCGCATCATGGCCTGCACTAGGCCCGGACGCGAGAGGTCGCCATCGCCGATCACTTCCCTGAGGGCACGGCGGTGCTCAGCCCACGCAGGGCATTCTCCCACTGTGTGTTCCACCGTGTCCTCAGGGCGGTCCTCGCAGTGATGACACCCGGGCGTTTCCTCCCGCCCCATCAGACACAGGTACCTCCCGAAACTTCCATGTCCGGTGAGGACCTGCGTCAGGCGGTAGGTGAGGACGCCGTAGCGTCTCTCAAGCCACTCCTCAAAGAGGGGACTTACCGCTGCAATGGCAGCGAGCCCAGCCCCCGGTTGCGACAGTCGTTGCTGCCATTCCGCCATGAGATCGCGCCGGAGCTCATCCCGCCACGCACTTATTTGGCGCGGCAGCGGAGTTTCGCCCCGGCGACGTGCCTCCGCGCGCATGTTATGCACGCGCGCGAGCACCTTCGCCTCCAGATCCCACGGCGGTAACCCGGCAAGGAGGTTCGCCGACTCCCCAGAGATCGTGCGGTATCCGCGGATCATTCGGATCGCCATGACCCTCTGTGACATGAGCAGCGTCCGAGCAGGACGCCGCAACAAGTTCGGCGCCCAAACAGGGGCGCCGTAGAGGGCCATGGACCGCACGACCCCGGCGTACAACCTCCGGCAGGAGGCGTTTGGCCCCCGAGGTTGGGGAGGATGCGTTTAAACGCAGCCCCCGCCCTCGCCAACTTTGGAGCCAAACGTCGAAAGTGCTCCACGAAGTTCCACCGACTGTCGAGGACGAGTCCCAGGTACTTCATCGTCGTCTCGACGCCGATGGTAACCCCTCCCGCCGTTATTTGGGACCCACCCGGAGGTGGCGCGTTCCCGCGGCCATGAAAACACATGGCCTCGGACTTGTGGAGCGCCACCTCGAGTCCCAACTGCCGGATTCTCTCAACGACTGTCGCAACCGCTGTCGCCATTAAGTCGGCCGCCGCCTGGTGCGACCTCCCGTGCGCTAGCACCAGCGTGTCGTCGGCGTAGCATATTGTGCTAACGCCGTTCAAGATGCTAACGCCGTTCGCATCGGCCGTATTGGGCCCCATCTGTGGTGGTCTGATGGCTCTTTGAGGCGCGCGCGGAACGCGACGCGCCGTACGCTCGGGTCTGTTTCTGGTCGGACGGGGAGCCACCCATGCTCGCCGTCCGCAGGCCCGCGCTTACGGTGGCCGGAGATCGTCTCGCGATCCCCGACGCCCGGTGTGTCCTTCGCGATGGCTGGGTTGCGAGGAGGCAGCGCTTCGCTGCCTCACGCGTCCCGCCTCCTCCTTAGCTAGCATCACTGCTTCGCAAAAGGAGGAGACGGCATCCCAGTCCCCCTCGCTCCGCATCATGGCCTGCACTAGGCCCGGACGCGAGAGGTCGCCATCGCCGATCACTTCCCTGAGGACACGGCGGTGCTCAGCCCACGAAGGGCATTCTCCCACCGTGTGTTCCACCGTGTCCTCAGGGCGGTCCTCGCAGTGATGACACCCGGGCGTTTCCTCCCGCCCCATCAGACACAGGTACCTCCCGAAACTTCCATGTCCGGTGAGGACCTGCGTCAGGCGGTAGGTGAGGACGCCGTAGCGTCTCTCAAGCCACTCCTCAAAGAGGGGACTTACCGCTGCGATGGCAGCGAGCCCAGCCCTCGGTTGCGACAGTCGTTGCTGCCATTCCGCCATGAGATCGCGCCGGAGCTCATCCCGCCACGCACCTATTTGGCGCGGCAGCGGGGTTTCGCCCCGGCGACGTGCCTCCGCGCGCATGCCGTACACGCGCGCGAGCACCTTCGCCTCCAGATCCCACGGCGGTAATCCGGCAAGGAGGTTCGCCGACTCCCCAGAGATCGTGCGGTATCCGCGGATCATTCGGATCGCCATGACCCTCTGTGCCATGAGCAGCGTCCGAGCGGGACGCCGCAACAGGTTTGGCGCCCAAACAGGGGCGCCGTAGAGGGCCATGGACCGCACGACCCCGGCGTATAACCTCCGGCAGGAGGCGTTTGGCCCCCGAGGTTGGGGAGGATGCGTTTAAACGCAGCCCCCGTCCTCTCCAACTTTGGGGCCAAACGTCGGAAGTGTTCTATGAAGTTCCACCGACTGTCGAGGACGAGTCCTAGGTACTTCATCGTCGTCTCGACGTCGATGGTAACTCCTCCCGCCGTTATTTGGGACCCACCCGGAGGTGGCGCGTTCCCGCGGCCATGAAAACACATGGCCTCGGACTTGTGGAGCGCCACCTCGAGTCCCAACTGCCGGATTCTCTCAACGACTGTCGCAACCGCTGTCGCCATTAAGTCGGCCGCCGCCTGGTGTGACCTCCCGTGCGCTAGCACCAGCGTATCGTCGGCGTAGCATATTGTGCTAACGCCGTTCGGGAGGTCGGTGCGCAGCACCCAGTCATAGCCGATGTTCCACAGGAGCGGCCCCAGAACCGAACCCTGTGGAACACCGCGTGACATCTCTCGCCGGTTCCACTCGCCCCGGTGACCGGGGTAGCTGACGGACCTGTCCGTCAGGTAAGCCTCGATTACACGACGGAGGTAGGTAGGCACCCGATGATATCGGAGTGCCTCCAAGATGCAGCTCCAGGGCAGGGAGTTGAAGGCGTTGGCGATGTCCAGAGACACCGCCACTACGACCTTACCCCTGGACACTGCAGTCCCCGTCGTGAGGTCTCTAACGCGCATGATGGCGTCCACCGTGGAGCGCCCTCTGCGGAAGCCGAACTGGCCGTCCGACAAGTCCGGCCCAATGTCCGTCAGGTGCGCGACGAGGCGGTTCGAAATGATTCTTTCGAAGACTTTCCCCACCTCGTCGAGCAACACTATGGGCCGGGGCCTTTTGGGGATTAGGAGTTTAAGGATCGTTGGGGATTCAGGGATTGGGTAGATTGGGGAAGGTGAGGGTAATTGGGCCTCCGATAACCTCACTCACATCACGTCGGTTTTCTGTGAGGCCGTGGTATCACTCCGGTCCAGCCGGCCCATTCATGCCAAAGCATGGCTCTCCCACGCTTAAATTAAATTAAATTCAAAAGAATAGTTTCCACTGCTTGAAATAAGAAGACGTCATTATGATTGTGCAATTAGCCGAGCCCTTGAGCCGGCATTCTAATGAAATCGTGTGTTTAAGTGTAGGAGAGCCATGCTTCGACACGAATGGGCCGGCTCGACCGGAGTGATACCGAAAACTGACGTGAAACAACAAGTAATGTGGGTGAGTTACCTACCCTATCCCTTCCCCAATCTCTCCAATCCATGAATTCCTAACAATCCTCAAACACCCTATGCTCAAAATCCCCAAAAGGTCGGTAACGCACTTGTAACGCCTCTGGTGTTTCAGGTGTCCATGGGCGACGCCGATTGCTTACCATCAGGTGATCCGTCTGCTCGTTTACCGGCTTATGCCATAAAAAAAATCGTGGGCTCTAGAATTGCAATAAATTTTAATGTCAATCAGATATGAATCCTATTAGATGGAGATAAATCGCAATTAACCATGCCCTAGATAATTGATATGTTTTCCGGTAGCATAGTTAATTGGTCAGAACTATCTGATAGTGTCAAGTTTACAATAGACCAATAAATATCTATTACTAAACAATAAAATTATATAGCGGTCGCGAAGGACACTACGGGCGTTGAGGATCTCCAGCCACCGTAAGCACGGGCCTGCAGACGGCCCGACCAGTGTGCTACTCTTGAAACCAATCTCAATGTCAATGCAATTTCAATCCAATAAAATCTCAATAATTATTCAATGTCAACACTATAGAGGTACAACCCCTTTCGTAGCTGTTAAAATAGCATTCAGAGTACGGAATATAAAGCCAAACTCAATACCATTTAGTTCATTCAATATCCACGCAATACGGATGCAATGGGCGCTAGTGTTGTAACCCAAGAGTTCGAAATTTCACAATACCAATGTCGATCGATCGGAATTGTATTGAAGAGTAAGCCCCCTGAACTAATCCCGAGATTTACGGCGCGTCGCGTCCCGCCATCAGACCATCACGGATGGGGCCCAATAGGGCTGATACCGATACGGAGCCGCGGAGTTCTTAACGGGTTACCGGGGCTCCGGCTCAAATTACAGGAGTAGGAACGGGGTGGTTTTTAGTCAGTAAGAGTCTGACACTAAAGGCGAAAAGTCATTCGATGATTTTACCACCTTGATAAGTCCCCTTTTGGCAAGGGCACGCGCCGTTAAATGTTATTTATTTATACCTTGTTTTTATAAATTTTTAATTACCGTGTTATTATTGTAATTGTATTGTCACTGTGTTGTTACCTATATACTCTGTGGTTTCTTTGTTTTTTTCTTCTATAGATATCTATATAAATATGTGTATTTATTTGTCGTTTTCTTTTTTAATTTTGTATTCTTTTGTATCTGTGTGCGTGCCTACTGTCGAATAAAAGTTTTGCTTTTTTTTCTTTCTATAAACCTAAACGTTTTAAACTGCTAACTCCAACTCCGTGTATATTGAGGTAGTTGTGTATTGATTGTCAACAAATTAGCACAACGATGATTTGATTTGATTTGAACGAACACTTCGTTAGCAGTGTTCGGCTTTTAAACGTTGTGTTCGTGAGGCGGTAATTTATAACTTATACTATTATCTTATATCTTCTTCCATTATACAAAGCGAAAGAGTTTGTTTTTTAGTTTGTTTGTTTAATCTCCGAAACTACTGGTCCGATTTGAAAAATTCTTTGTGTGTTTGATAACCCATTTATTGAGGAAGGCTATAGGCTATAAAACATCACGCTACGACCAATAGTAGCTGAGCAGAGCGTGTGAAATCGCGCGGAAGTAGCTAGTTATATTATAATTGTAAGTATACCTACCTCTATATGAAGTTATTTATGTATGTACATATCTTGTATTTATTATATATTTTTATACAGTATGATATTCAGTATTTATTATTACTATTAGTTATTTATTTTGTTTTTTTTTTCATATTACACAAGCCCATTTTTGCTGACTCTTTATTTAACCCAAAGGTTGACTGGGAGAAAATGCCATATGGCAATAAGTCTGCCTTATGTAGGTACCTTATTTTGGCTGCATTAAAGTGTTAATAAATAAATGTGAAGTGAAGAAGTGTGGGAGAGCCATGCTTCGGCACGAATGGACCGGCTCGACCGGAGTGATACCACGGCCTCACAGAAAACCGACGTGAAGCAACAGCTAGCGGTGTTTCGTCGAGTGAGTGAGGTTACCGGAGCCCCAATTACCCTCCCCTTCCCCAATCTCCCCAATTCCTGAATCCCCAACAATCCTCAAACTCCTAATTCCCCAAAAGGCTGGTAACGCACTTGTAACGCCACTGGTGTTCCATGTGTCCATGGGCGACGCCGATTGCTTCCCATCAGGTGATCCGTCTGCTCGTTTATGCTATAAAAAAAAACGAGTGATCCAAAGTCATACTTATTTGTATGTTTCAAAATAATTTTCACTATTTTCCTGTTAATCACATCCATTTATAGTTTGGGTGTAAACCTATTCCACGATTCCGCACATAAAAATTCGTTCTCGGAATTTTACGTAATGACAGTCTGTGAAGAAGTTAAAGATCATTATTCTTTCTATTTCTAAGATTATTTAGACACCACTGACAAACGGTGAAGGAAAACATCGTGAGGAAACGTGGGCTCATAATTTCTAATTTAACATAACATAACATCACGAACTTTTATCCCCGAAGGGGTAGTCAAAGGTGCACATTACGGTACTTAATGCCACTGTACATTGTAACACCCACTTTTCACAATTTATGTCATGAGTCCCACGTAATAGGCAGTGAGCCTATTGCCATATACCGTGCTACCACATTCATTTAAAACCCAGTAGTGCTTTGCCCGAGCCGGGAATCGAACCTAAAACCCCTTGCCGGCAGTCGCACTTGCGACCACCCGCAGTCAAATTGTAATTTTTAATTATAAATTTGAAATCGCCAACCCGCATTGAGCTAGCGTAGTGAGATTAATGCTCAAACCTTCATTGTGTGATGATTATAAATTTGGATATTATCACAGTTTAAGATTCAGGTTTGTTAGAGTGTAGTGTACGGTTTCTGTCAAATGTGCAGACAAATTTAGATTCATTTTTATCATTAGTTTTATGGAGTTTCAGACGAAAACTTCTTTGTTATTAACTTTTTTATAAGATAAGTCGGTAACCGAGCAGACTGATCACCTGATGGTAAGCAATCGGCGCCGCCCGGACGCCGACACCCGGAACACCAGACCTGTTGCAAGTGCGTTACCGGCGTTTTCGGTTTAGGAATTTGAGAATTAGTTGGGGATTCAGGGATTGAGGAGCGGAGTAGGTTATTAATTGGGCCTCTGGTAACCTCACTCAAACAATAAAACACAACGCTTGCATTGTTTCACGTCAGTTTTCTGCCCGGCCGTGGTATCACTCCGGCCGAGCGGACCCATTCGTGCCGAAGCCCATGCTTGCAGAGCCATGTCTCAAACACTTCAGCTGTAAGTCGGTAAAAAAATATTAGACACGTATTTTTCTATTTTGTCGGAAGAATCAGAGTTTTGGAATGGGATCAAAGTGACGTCACGTGATATTTCAAATCAATACGTCGTCGAAAGTGTGTTTCGGTGAGAAAATAAAAAATACTTATTACCCTATTGGCCAATATATTTTAGTGTGAACATTTCAAACTATATTTGAAATACATAATGATTCAAAGAAAAACAGGGAAAATGGTTGTGAAACATACTATGTTATTCATTCTGAATCAGTATTGTATTAAAGGTACCTTTGCTCATGATATTTTCGTGATATTCTGTTTGTAAACGCTTGTTGGCGACATACCAACAATTCTAATATACTGTCTAGATAACTGTATTGTAGGGTTGGGTCAAGAATATCGATAGTTTTTCAGTTGTTGTCAGTTTAATAGTTAAAGTTTAATAATTTGTTAAATATGAATAATATAGCACTATTTTTATATCTTTGACAAAAAAGACGCGCTTTTTTTCTATTGGCTATTTTTAAAGGGTGGGTACAGATAATAAAAAAGTTGTATAGAGATTGATATATGGGGTATTAGGTGCATCGTCGATTGAAGGAATTATGCTCGACTTTCAGATCATTTAACAGCCCTCATCATCATCATCAACAGCGTATAAGTGCCCACTGCTGAGTAAAGCCTCTTCACACACGGAGAAGGTTAAAGCATTAATCACCACGCTTGCTCAATGCGGGTTGGCGATTTCAAACTTATAATTAGAAATTATAACTCCAGGCTTCCTCACGATGTTTTCTTTTACAGTCAGTTGTGTCTGGATAATGTATAAAAAGTCACATTGTGACTGAGTCCCATGTAATAAGGGGTGAGCCTATTGCCGTATACCGAGCACAATTCCTGACTCCGTGCTACTGTTGAGAATTTATAAAAAACCCAGTAATACTTTGCCCGAACCGGGAATCGAACCCAAGACCCCTTGCCCGGCAGTCGCACTTGCGACCACTCGGCCAATGAGGCAGTAGTTGGGAAATATCTAATAAATAAATATCGATATAGTGTACTCACTTGCACATCCCTATTACACGCAGTTTCTTCGTACATATGTTTCCTGAGACGTGGACGGAAATAAAACAGGATTCATTTACCTATCGTCTGAAACACTAGTTGGGAACTGTCGGTTTGTCTGTGTTTCATCACTACATAGTATAAAACAAAGTCGCTATCCGCCGTCTGTCTGTCCCTATGTATGCTTAGATCTTTAAAACTACGCAACAGATTTTGATGCGGTTTTTTTAATAGATAGAGTGATTCTTAAGGAAAGTTTATGTGTATAGTAAACGCATATTGGCCGAGACTGCCTCGTTGGCCGAGTGGTCGCAAGTGCGACTGACGGGCAAGGGGTCTCGGGTTTGATTCCCGGGTCGGGCAAAGTATTACTGGGTTTTAAAAAAAATCTCAGTAGTGGCAATAGGCTCATCCACCTATTACATGGGACTCATAACATAAATAGTGAAAAGTGGGTGTTACTTCTGTGTGCACCTCTGCCTACCCCTTCGGGGATAAAAGGCGTGATGTTATGTTATGTACACGCATATTGCACCCGTGCGTAGCTGGGGCGGGTCGCTAGTACTAAAATATAACATTTTGTAATGTCAGTGATCTATATCTATACATATAATAAAATTGTAGAAAAGTGCTGTCTGTACATTGAAAATAAAAATAAAAAAAATAGCAGGGGCTATTGTTATGTCGATTTCGAACCCAAAAATGTAACTAACTTTTTTTTTGCCTCTTCACGCTAATCTCAGAAATGGCTTGTAAATATATATATATATATTTAACAGGTTGCGGAAAAGGTGATAGTGGTTTTATTCCTCAGATTCCTCTCATTCCAAAAAATTTTCCGTTTAATTTTAAACGAATTCAGTTTCCAGTGAGCCTATGTTTCGCCATGACAATTAATAAAGCTCAAGGTCAGACTCTAAAAGTTGTGGGTATAGATCTAAGTATCAGCTGTTTTTCGCACGGTCGATTGTATGTGGCTCTGTCCCGTGTTAGCAATCCCAGCAGCCTGTATGCTTTCACCCCCGATGGCCATACGTCTAATATTGTATATAGAGAAGCATTACAGTAAAGTAGGTTTTTAGCTACCCAAAATGACTGTGATTATGATCCAAATCTAAAATAAAAATAAGTATATATTTAAAAAAAAAACGCTGCTCATAGTCACTATTCTACGCGAACGAAGTCGCGGGCACAGCTAGTAGTTAAATAAAATTGGAGTCTCTGTTTATGATATTAAAATAACCGCTTTTAACTACATGCATAATATGAATATAGAGGTACATACGTTATATATACCAAAATATTTTTTGTTACAATTTCTGTCTCTATGTTTGTTTGTACTGGCTAATCTCTGGAATGGCTCTGAATAATAGAGACTTTTTTTATGGCATAAGCCGGTAAACGAGCAGACGGATCACCTGGTGGTAAGCAATCGGCGTCGCCCATGGACACCTGGAACACCAGAGGTGTTACAAGTGCGTTACCGGCCTTTTGGGGATTAGGAATTTGAGGATCGTTGGGGATTCAAGGATTGGGGAGATTGGGGAAGGGGGGTTTTCTGTGTGGCCGTGGTATCACTCCGGTCGAGCCGGCCCATTCGTGCCGAAGCATGGCTCTCCCACACTTTAACAACACATTTATTTTCAAAACTCACGAGACCGCATTTTTCTGCGTTCCGCAGCCGCCGCGGTTACGATTATCGCCCGCAAACGTGGCGGTTGATTATCGCAAGACGGGCGGGCGGTTATACAATTAGTGGACTTACTCTTGAATCCAATTCCAATTGATCGACATTGTTATTGTGAAATTTCGTACTCTTGAGTTGCTAACGCCCATTGCATCCGTATTGCGTGGGTATTGAATGAACTAAATGGTATTGACTTTGGCTTTACATTCCGTACTCTGAATGCTATTTTAACAGCTACAATAAGGGTTGTATAATTTTGAAATTGGATAATTATTGAGATTTCATTGAATTGTAATTGCATTGACATTGAGATTGGTTTCAAGAGTAAGTACACTGTTGAGTTTCAGACCGGCATTTCCATTGCGAACGCTCGCCAACCAATCGCAACCGCCGCGGGCGTTTTTTTTTAAGGGGTGAAAATCATCGAATGACTGCTCCCGCATGGGTGAGGCGGGAGGGAGTATCAGACTCTTACTGACTAAAAACCTCCCTGTTCCTTCTCCTGCACGTCGAGCCGGAGCCCCGGTTACCCGTTAGGTTCTCCGCGACTCCGAATCGGCATCGGCCCTATTGGGCCCATCTGTGGTGGTCTGATGGCTCTTTGAGGCGCGCGCGGGACGCTCGGCGCCGCACGCTCGGGTCTGTTTCTGGTCGTACGGGGAGCCACCCATGCTCGCCGTCCGCAGGCCCGCGCTTACGGTGGCCGGAGATCGTCCCGCGATCCCCGACGCCCGGTGTGTCCTTCGCGATGGGTGGGTTGCGAGGAGAAAAAGCGCCGTGAAATATGCTTTAATTTTTTACATACATATCTGTAATTATTCTACAAAGGCTGTGGGCCAGCAACTGCGGCGGGTGCACGACAAAATCGCTTCGTGAGCCCTTAGCCTAAGTCAGAGCGCTGCTGCCTGGTCTCTCTCAAATGTGTTGATTATCTCTCAACTAACTCTGATTTCAATAAGCGATATCAATTCAAAATCTTTAATTAGTTACATTCAGCCGTCAGTCTACCATAGATACCCAGTAGGGATGATACGGAGCCGTGGAAGGCCTATCGGGTTGCCGGGGCTCTGGTTTGAAGTGCAGGAGTAGGAACGGGGTGGTTTTTGGTCAGTAAGAGTCAGACATTCCCTCTCGCCTATCCCAATTAAGGCGAGAGGAACCATTGTAATTTCTCGAGTTCCTTCCCAAAAAAGATTGATAGGATAGAAATCTTGTATTAAGATGGCTTATTAATGTCGGTGTCTCACGCTACCAGCTGCAAAACTAGACATGGTGATGAAAACAGAAAACCATTTTTATCAAAATATTTTTACCCGATCCAACGATTTTACTCTAAACTCCTTGGTCAACAGTTTCTGATTTTAGGTGCCTACCTAATATTGTTGCAATCCCTCGACAAACCAGTTCCTTGCAAGTTTTAACAAAATGTATTATGAAATAGGAATTGTTTGAGCTATTACAATGCGCATAAATTGTTCTCCGACCTACCACAACTCGCAAAAAAGGTTCGCGTCTAAAGGACAAATGTTTAGGACGAAAAACAATCCATAATTCATGGTTAAGAACGGCAATATTACTGAATAATACATTATCCGTATATCAACGATGTCCTGTTTATATCGTTTCGTCAATTCTCTTGTTATTTTTAGCGATTTATGTTAAAATTATACGAAGTCGTTTATTATTGAAGGCGATTTGGTGACAGCGCCATCTGTTGAGGCTAGTTGGTAACTTTATTTTTATTTAGTTCTGCTATTCGATAGAAGATGGCGTTGGCATTTGAATTCTATTTTAATATTTTTCTTTTTATTTGTACAAAACACACTATGTGATACAGTATTAAAAGAATAAAAATAATAGTAGTAATAAGAATTATTTATCATTTTTATATTATGTGTTAATGAACCAAGTTATTGTACGACTCATTATTTAGTTTTTTTTAGCGCCTCAAAATCTGATGTTAGCAATCAAACATAGAAATACTTTTTTAATAATAACTTTCCACAAAGTAATTTAAAAAAACTATTATATTAGGATTTAATAGGTTCTATAGGGTTCTATTCTCACAAGGAGAAGGTTTGAGCATTAATCATCACCGCATTTCTTAATGCGAGTTGGCGATTTCAAATTTATAATCAGAGATTATAATCCCAGGTTTCCTTATGATGTTTTCTTTCACCGTTTGTCAGTGGTGTCTAAATAATCTTATAAAGTACATAGGTATAACTGAGCAAAAGTCACATTGGTACTTGCTGTCGTTAGGTTTCTAAGCCGTAAAGCTGATTTTAGTCTGACGCTGATGGCACGCGCACCCTCAGCGCTGATGACTGAAATATATGAACTTTTAGAAAGCGTTTTTGACTGACGCGTAGCTATCAGCGCGCACGGTTCCTGGAAGTTGAAACATCTCGGCTGTCAGCGCCGACGGTCAGCGTGACTCTAAAATCAGCCTATGCATGAAAAGTGAGCGTCTTATATCTCCGAGCTAATATGACGCTATTACATAACAACACACAACCAGCTCAATTATAATAAAACTCTGTAACCCAGCATCCTGTCCATCGATTCATCTGAAAGACAATAAGACGGCATAATATCCCGCAGCCATTTGCAATTCATAGCTCAGCTCCCACGTCAACTATTACCATATTGTAAGGTCGCCCATGTATTATGTATACGCAGCTTTTACTTTATTTTGTGATTGCATTAGAAATTGTTTTGAATTCAATCCTTTTTTATGGAAGACTGGCAGACGAGCAGACGGGTCTCCTGGTGGTAATCGACCCTGTAGATGGGCAGTTGGACACCTAACACTTTACGCGGCGCGGCGGCGCGTCACGTTCCGCGCGCGCTTCAAAGAGCCATCAGACTACCACAGATTGGGCCTAGTAGAGCTGATGCCCTATATAGAGCCGCGGAAGACTTAACGGGTTGCCGGGGCTCTGGCTCGAAGAGCAGGAATAGGAACGAGGTGGTTTTTAGTTTGTAAAAGCCTGATACTCCTTCTCACCTTACTCAAGGTGGGAAAAATCATTGCACGATTGGCCCCCTCAAAAATGGTTTTGTTTTACCTATGTATAAGTATTTGAGTAGGTGATGAAAAGACTTTTCTTATTCACTGAGGCCTATATACGTACCTACCTACAACAGTGAACAAAAAATGTTTGCAGACGATGAACGCAAATTGTTTTTATTTATTAGTAAAACAGAATTCTTATCTGTAATGCATGAATGAATGAAATGAATTGTTGTCTGTATTTATGTGTGTGTTATGTATGAAGTGTAATGACGGGCCATGTCATGTGATAGATGTCCTTCATGTCAATGTGTGTGTGTTCTGCGTGTAAGTCTATAGTAGCTAGATGCCACATTGTTTCAAGAGATTAATTCCATATTTCAATCCCATACTCTGTCTTAATGCTTGTTATTCTTCAATAATTTATCATTAATGACTAATTGATGGCTTGTTCGTCCGCGAGTCACTTAAGGGGCCAGTAGAATACCAGCGCAAGGCCCTGTCTTGCACATGCTGAACTGGTCCCATTTCGCGGCAGACGTGGGACATGAACATGTATCCTCACGTATCACCTACTAATACAATTACTTTTATGTAGAGGTACATGTCACTTGTTTTTTGGCGTGAAAAAAGTTGTTTTTCTTTTTTTCTTTTCTTTTCTTCATTAATATTTCTATATTTTTTTCGCTATATATAGGGATAGTTGATGTGCCAACGTTTGGCCACTATTTCGCCTGGTGGTATGCGATGCGGTCTACGATGGAGCACGTCTGCCCATGAGCAACCTATTCACTCGAGCAAAAGACTTCCAGGTTACCCTTCAGGAAACACAGACTGAGGCAAAGAATTCCACTCCTTAGCAGTACGCTCAAAGAAGCTTGATGCAAAGCGCTTCGTGCGTGTGGATGGGACATACACCATAAATCTGTTACCAATCTATAATGAAAATATAGGTAGAATAAATAAGCGAGTGGTAAACGTTGCGAGATCGAATCAAAAGGAGATCCGCATGCGAACAAAAGTCACTGACATAGTCCAGTGGATTAATAAGCTGAAGTGGCAGTGTGCAGTCCACATAGCTCGGAAAACTGACGGCGATGGCCGCTGGCTCGCTGGGGAAGAGAGGTTCTCGAGTGGAGACCAAGTACTGGTAAGCGCAGCGTTGTGAGTTCTCCTATAAGGTGGATAGATGACCTGATTAAGGACGCAGGGAGTTTAGTTTAGTTTAGAATATCTTTATTTCTCATAAAGAATCACATACATAATTCACTTACTGAGAAACAATATTTCATACAAAAGTAAACAATTTAGAGCGCACAGTAGTACGGACATATAAACAAAAACAATACAAAAGAACAAATACAAATGTTCACTATTTAAAAATGTGAGTAAAGTGATAAATATACACAAATAACAGAATCAAGCAACACGGGCAGACCAGTAAACTATAACAAAAATATGAAGTAAATATAAACCAATAAGTTAATCAATCACTTGATACATGAACTATTTTTACTAGATGTGGCATTGATGGCATAGTTTATACGTCTTAATGTAATTGTTTTATTTTACTATTGTACACGGTTCACGGTATTTAATTTAAACTATTTAGAATTTGCCTTTTACGTTATTAGGAGTAAACACTAGTCAATATTTTAATTATACTTACAAGTATTCATCATTTGTAGTTATTAATTATATTAATTTTAAGTTAATTTTTGAACCGCACATAACTTTTTTCTTGCCTTATCATTGATGGTAGTCTATTGTATAATTTAATAGCTTCGAACTCCAGGCTTCTTTTTCCATAGTTAGTTCTAGGGGGACGGGTTACTAAGTAACTCGCACGTCTAAGATTTATTTTACGTGTTTGCTGTTTTGTTAAAAAATTTAAGTTTGAATGGATTTCCTTATTTAATATTTTACGTATTAAAATACATATGTAGGTAGTATACATATGTTTGTTTTATATTCATTAACCTTGTGTTCTGGTATAATTTTTCAGTAGGTGTCCGATATTTATAATTAAATAGGGTTTTGATTAATCTGTTCTGAATTCGTTGAATTTGATCTAGGTACGTTAGTTTTGCATGCAGTGCCCCAAATTTCAATGAGATAATCTATATGAGGTTTAATTAAAGAATTGTAGATTATATATTTAACTCTTTGCGGGAGACATTTTGATATATTGCGCAGTGCCCCTGAAAGTGAGCCTAGTTTAAGTTTAATTTTTTCAATGTGTGCTTTCCAGGTCAGGTTACTATCTAAGATTAGCCCAAGATATTTTTCTTTATATTTTCGTTCGAGTATTTGGCCGTCTATTTTAAGTTCAAGGTTTATCTGTTTTTTTCTATTTTTTGCAGCAAAAATTAAATAATTTGTTTTTGTAGTATTGATAGTTAACAGATTTGACTGAAACCACTCATTCAGTAGATTAAGATCGTTCTGAGCGTCAGTCATTAGATCTTCAACTGAGTTGGATGCAGGTAACTTGGAACCATCCTACCTGTAAGTTGTTGGGATAAAATAAGCAGATATGATAAATAGCTGTCGATTAAGTCTACTGATCATTTATATACTTTATTTAATTAAAACACATAAATATGTTACAGTATATGTGGAGTGGCAGACTTAATGCCGAATGGCATCGTCTACAATTTAATCACAGATCTTATACTATTATATAAAGCGGAAGAGTTTCTTTTTTTGTTTGTTTGAACGCGCTAATCTCCGGAACTACAAGTCTGATTTGAATAATTATTATTGTGTTGGATAGCGCATTTATCGAGGATGGCTATAGGCTATAAGACATCACTCTACGACCAATAGGAGCTGAGCAGAGCGTGTGAAACCGCGCGGAAGTAGCTAGTATTAAATAAATATTTATTATAGTAGGTTTTAGATAGGAGCAAAGCATTTAATCCTGAACTTCATATTTTTCTTTGCTATGTTATTATCATATTGAAACATACATACACGACTTCACGCGTGACTCCCATGAGGGTAGGCAGAAACTACATACGTCTTTCATTTCAATAACAGTCATCAGTCTTTTCTTAGTATTTGCTAGGCTAAAATAACTTCACGCCTTTTGTCCCTAAAGGGATAGGCAGATGTGCACATTGCGGTACTTAATACCACTGTACAATGTAACACCCACTTTTCATTATTTAAGTTATGAGTGCTATGTAATAGTGGGTGAGCCTATTGCCATATACCGGGCACATTTCCAGACTTCGTGCTACTGCTGAGATTTACTTTGCTCGACCCGGGAATCGAACCCAAGACCTCTTGCCCGGCAGTCGCACTGGCGACCACTCGGCCAATGAGGCAGGCGAGGCTATTTTGTAACTGCTAATTGTTACTTTAGAAGTGAGCTCGATCGTATTCTCACCCGTCATTGCCCGAGATTATTCTCAGAAACAATTTTTTAAATTCAATTTTTTTTTAAAACGTTGCCCCACACTAGGATTATCTCCTGTGTCGTGGGTGCGTTTACAAACATACAAGTTCACATACACATCACACCCAGACCCGAAACAACAATTTGTGCATCACACAAAGTGTTGTTCAGTGCGGGAATCGAACCCGCGACACGTTGCAGGGCAGCCGGTCGCCCAGCCACGCACCAACCGTGCAGTCAGCCGACAATGACATAATGAATCGCAATCCAGTTCAATCTATCTTTCGAATTGAAAGACTTCATGGTCGGTGCGGTGGCTGAGCAACCAGCTGCGTAATGTGTAACGCGTTCAATTGCGCACGTAATAACTCTTTGTGTGATCCACAAGTTGTTGTTCCGGGTCTAGGTGTCATGTGTATGTGAAATTGTATGTTTGTAAACGCACCCATGACACGGGAGAAAATCATAATGTAGGGTAACGTATTTAAAATAAAGGAAAAACAGTTACAGAATATATAATTATAATAGCTTTCTGCCTCGCACAGCAAAACTGTGGAATGATCTGTCGTCGGCGGTATTTCCGAACCGATACTACCTTCAAACCTTCAAGAAAAGAGTCTATTTTATAAGGCCGGCAACGCATCTGTGACTCCTCTGGGGTTGCGGGTGTCTATGGCTGGCGCTGATCGCTTACCATCAGGTGATCTGTCTGCTCGTTTGCCTCCTAACCCATAAAAAAAACAGAATAACCTAGCTGCTTATCAGGAAGGTATGAGTTGTCATAAGTGTGTGTGTGATATGTTTTAGTGAACAAAACTATTACTGTACTGTGTTTACTATATTTCCTATGATTAATAATCATTTTATAAACTACGTTTAAAGAATCCGAATTCTATACCTTTCTTTAAGTCATTTAATTAAATATAGATACTAAAATCTTCTCCTAAGTGCAGCAAACAATTTTGTGGAAACCGCATCAATGTTCGTTCTGTTAATCGCGACATAACCGCGCACAAAGACAACTTGCTTTATTAAACTGTCAAACACCAAGCTGTCACCGGTGACCGCAACCTATTGTTCTATAATTGTGTCTACAAAACCGGTACTCGACGAGTTAAAGTCGGTTTATAAGATAATTAAAATAAAGTCACATTTTAGAATCACTGAAGGGATTAAAGTGATCAAAGTATAAATCCCTTGTAGTAGAGAATAAATCTATTGTATTTTGAATATCTTACAAGTGTGGGAGAGCTATGCTTCGGCACGAATGGGCCGGACCGGAGTGACCACGGCCGAGCAGAAAACCCACTTGAAACAACGCTTGCATTGTGTTTCGTCGTGTAAGTGAGGTTACCGGAGGCCCAATTACCCACACCGCCTCTTTCCCCAATCCCTGAATCCCGAACAATCCTCAAATTCCCAATTCCCAAAAGGCCGGTAACGCACTTGTAACGCCTCTGGTGTTCCATGTGTCCATGGGCGACGCCGATTGCTTACCATCAGGTGATCCGTCTGCTCGTTTACCGGCTTACCCCATAAAAAAATCTGTTACTGAAAACAAATTGTATATTTCCTCTAAAATGTTTGCTTACGTTTCGTATATCTAGTGATGTGCCGAGTCGTCGTTTTGGTGGATCGAGTTGACTCGAGTCAGTTTACAAGGTATTCGAATCATGACTCGATTCCCTCGACTCGAATTCTATGTTTGGTATTCGAATACTGATTCGAGTCCGGCTGGACTCGAGTCGGTATTTCAATTCCGGCTGAACTCGAGTCAGTATTTCAATTCCGGCTGGACTAGAATCAACCCTCATTACCGAGTCCTTTCTTCCTAATGTTGTGGTTGACATCGACCTCAAAAGAAACATTGTTCATATCCGATTATGAAGAAACCCACTCTTTATGAATTTGAATATTTATGTATCTAAGTTATTATTTATCCCTTTTCTTTTCAGTTATTTCGTTTGTGTTTTGAAGTTCGTTAAATTTTGTTTAAATTACTTTTTAATGAAAGATAATTAAAAACATTAAATAAAAACATAGAGCGTAGGAGTTCTATAGAGATAAACAAAAAACCAGAACACAATCAAATTTATTCAGGTCGTAGACTCTAGATACTATTAATTGTTTCTTGGTCATTTGAGATAGTTTGAAACAATCATATAGATCTAAACACTAGATAGATACTATTTAGGTAAAAATAGAAAGCATTAAAATTTACATCAGCAAATCATTTTAATTTTACAAAAAATGGGTACATAAACTCAATAGCTCAGAATACGACATTTAGGAAGGTATCCATCGAAGCTACCTTAACTGTACTTACAGTCAATACCGTACTTAACTAAATCTATATATATAAAAGAAAGTCGTGTTAGTTACTCCACTTATAACTCAAGAATGACTGAACCGATTTAGCTAAAAAATTAGCAGGGAGGTAGTTTAGAGCCAGGAGAAGGACATAGGATACTTCCTGACTCGAATACCGGAATCGAGTCCGGTGTACTCGAATCAAAATAAATTGGTATTCGAGTAAACGAGTCCAAAGCAGGAATCGAGTCTGACTCGAGTCAAACCGTACTCGGCACATCGCTACGTATATCTTTAGCTACATCTTAACAATAATAAAAATGTGAAAACTGGTGAGTTTCTGTGTTTGTGTGTGTGTGTGTTTGTATCTCGATTATGTCAAAACAGGTAAAGGTTATTCTACACCTGTTACAAATTTCATTCCAATCCCAGACCCTAAGGTCTAGAACATTACTACTACTTTATTCCCACGGCAACGCGGGTGAAGCCGCGGGCAGACCATAATTAAATAAATGAAACAACAAAATTCATTTGCAAAAGATTCTCTATAATTTCTTTTTCTAATTCAACTACTGATCACATTAAACTAAGACTACAACAATATCAAATCATTTCATTATTTTTTTTTACAAAAATTTTAAATTCGGAAACTGTCAAATCATTCGTTCATTCATTCACAGTCATTACAAAATTATTTTTAATCTGTCGCTACATAAAAAATGGCTACAAAAATTCAAAACGGCGTCACAATATTTGTTAATTTTGCATCTAAAAAGCAATTCTATTTTGATTATTAAATACGTTACAACTCTTTGGAAATAAGCCATAATTATGTATATAAATTGTTCAATACTAAAATATAATTTCATCTTTTAGGAACTTTGTAGTAATATTTTAATTACATTTAAATAAAAAAATCTAATTCTTAATAAGAGTGTTTTACATAATTTTCCCCCGTTTAAGTCTATATTTTAATTACTATTTCTAATGATTAGGTATACCAGTTCTAGAAGTTAACACAACATCAAACATTCATTAATCCAAATTAACCGAAGAGCGAAGTAAATTATAAATTACATGAAATAAAAGTTTTGTCTACTCCCTACTAGATGTCGCTACGGTCAACTGTCTAACTGCGCTCTCGGTATCATTATTTTTTAAAACAGCCAATGTTGATGAGTTTATGATATTCGTATATATATTTAAAAGGAATTCTAAGAGATGATCAATTCACTACGTTTAATGAAAACTACAATACTACAATTCTAAACAAAAAATGTTTCAGTGATTCAAAAATTGCGTTTTCAAATGGATTGCCATTTTTTTAGCATTATTCCGTCATCAGAAACATTTTTTTTTCTACTAAAAACAAGCATTAGTCCACCAAGCATGATACAGTCGTTTATTTTTTATTTATACCCCAATTATTGCCATTTAAAATAAAATCCTAATTGTTATTGTAACATTATGTAAAAAATATTTTTTTAAAGGAACTAATTTTGTCATTATGATTACAATTTTTAGATAATTACTTCATTTAAGCTAAATTATGGTACAAACGTAAGGATCTTGTTAATCAAACTATGTATACAACTCGTAAAAAAATAATAAAAAAAAAGAATTATTGCAAAAGATACCATTGCTACCAAAATCAACCTTCCTCTATTTTTACGTCACTATTTTTTTTTAAATATACATTTGATTTTAACTACTAGCATTTTTAGTCAATGTATCAGCATATTTTGATTAAAAAATTCCTCACGTTTTCTTTTTCTACATAATTATTAATATTTCAAGTTTTGTTTTCATTCCAAAAGACTTAATAATAATTTAAAGGCAATTCCACAATCACGCAATCGTCATTTTTGGTCCGAATTCTACGTATTTTTAAAAATTAAATTGTACTATTTGAATAATTTTGTAATTCCCACGTAATGTCAATATTAATACCGAAAAATATGTTAAAAAATAACTTATTTATGACAAGTAAGTAATCGTGTTATTTCGAAAAAATAAATTAACTTTTGAGCGAACCCTTCTTGATTCTTTTTTGTTTCTTATTTTAGAAAGAGAATCTATAACGAAAAAGTTAATACGAAAAACAACTACATACGTTAAAAACCTCTTATAATCGAAAAATTGTATTGAAGAATTTAATTTTTTGAAGTGGAAACGTTCCCTTCATACCTAACTCGATTTTTTTAGAAATTTAATAGATATAAGATTCTCAAACTAAAAAAAACCTAAAAAAGAAATCAAGCCCAAAATAATTTCAAAAAACAAATCAATATTTACGTGGTATCAAATACAAATTGTACGTATCTTTAGGTAGCGCTACACAAGCCGGCTTTTGACGCAAATCTTCTAGACTCTCAGCCCCGACTTCAAATTCCTGCATAATGTTCGCAAACATTACAAAACTCATTGTTGTAACTAGAGTCTGACCAATGCAGGTTCTCTTTCCAATACTGAACGGCAAGAAATGAGGGATGTTTCTTTTAACAGACCATACCTCTTTCTCCACGTTAGCTTCAGCTTGCTTCGAAGGTCTCTCGCCATCCGACTCCATTCCAGAATCACATAAAGAATTCCTGCGCACTCTAACTTTAGTCTTCTCTAAGAATCTTGAAGGATCAAATTCCTCTGGCCTTTCCCAGTATTCTTCTGACGTATTCAGTTCGTAGTTGTTTATGAAGACTATTGTTCCTTTTTCGACTCCATAACCAGCAACGGTTGCGTTTTCTGTAGCTACATGAGGTACGATTGGTGATGAAGCATATCTTAGGCATTCTAGAACCGTAGCTTCTGTGTATGGTATGCTGTGTCTGTCTAGGAGAGTGACAGGTCGTTTACCTTTAGTCAAAGCGTCTAATTCTGCTCTGATCTTCCTGCCTACTTCAGGGTCTCTGGCTACAGCTGTGAGACATAACATAACAAGGTTACCAACAGAAGAGTGACCGCCAAGGAAGTCTTCAAGCATGAATATGATGGTGTTCCTGTCGACCGTCGGGTCTTCGTGCAAAACTTTGAGGAGACCGTCCAAAAAGTCCTTTTCAGGCCCTTCGATGTCCAAATTCATCTCCCTCTGTTCGACAATCCTTGATAGAATGAAGGAACGGATGTCAGAAGACCAGTTTGAGAGTTTGTCCAAGTGCTTCTTGTAGAACGGCTTAAGCCAAGGCAGGAAATCCAAGGCGTATCCCTGGTTGATCTCCCAGAAGATTTCGTCGAAATGGTCGACGACTTTTCTAAAATCATTATCGGTTTCCGCGTCAAATCTAACGTTGCACATGTAGTGGGAGAACATGTTCATTGCTGTTGTCATTAAGATCGGTTTTAAGTTGATAGCTTCGTCGGAGTTTCTAGTTATACCTTTGAGGGTTTGAATTAGTTCGACGGACTCGAAGGTGGCGACGTCACCGATGCGGGCGTAGTTGTCAGTGTGTTGCTTGGGACCGCAATGGCGACGAGCCAGGTTTCTTCTGCGGAGCTGCAGGTTCGACCAGTCGCACAGGGCTAGTGCTGTAACAAGGAGAAGTAGTTTTTAAGCTTTTTATTCCAAAATATGGTTAATAGAGTGCGCTACGTACCAAATAATGAAAGGTATGACATTTATTTTTCTTAATTTTAATACACACTACACACTAGGATTTTCGAGGATATATTACTGAATTTTTTTTTTATTTTTATTTTTTTTTATTTTTTTTTTCCCCGAAGGGATAGGCAGAGGTGTACATTATGACACTGTACAATGTAACACCCACTTTCCACTATTTATGTTACGAGTCCCATGTAATAGAGGGTGAGCCTATTGCCATATACCGGGCACATTTCCAGACTCCGTACTACTACTGAGAATTTTTTTAAAACCCAGTAATACTTTGCCCGACCCAGGAATCGAACCCGAAACCCCATGCTCGGCAGTCGCACTTGCGAACACTCGGCCAACGAAGCAGTCTACTAACGAGAATATTTTATACAGACAGGGTATGGACTGACTTAGGTGATAGGATACTTTATATACCGATTAAATGCTACCATGGGATAACACAGGAACCATATTCTACGCGGACGCAGTCGCGGGCAACAGCCAGTAGACTATCAAACATCAGGCTGAATAGGAGCTGAGCAGAGTAGGGAGTAGTCATACTCTCGGTAAATAGCAATAAACGTGAAATAGTTGTCTAAAATGTCCTCTAAATCATTACAAATCACATATTATACATCAATAAAGACAATAGTAGGTAACAATTTATTAAAGCAAAAATTACAGAATGCACAAAAAGCTATCCCCTACCAAAAATACTGCATAACATTTTCAACTCTATTACAAAATGAAAAGGTTGAAAAGGAATTAAACACGAGTATACGTTACGATGCTGCCGTTTGAATATTTTGATATCTGATGCAATGAAATGCGTTGTGACTTTGCGACAAGGACGCGTGGTCTTAGTCACAAGCGGGAGCGATTTCATTTTTTTTTGGATAAACGACTGGACGGATCGCCTGATGGTAAGCAATCGGCGTCGCCCGTGGACACTTGGAACACCAGAGGCGTTACAAGTGCGTGACCGGCCTTTTGGGGATTCAGGGATTGGGGAAGAGAGGTAATCTCACCTCCGGTAACCGCACTCACACGACAAAACACACGCCCATTATACACTATTATTGTTGATATAGTCGTATAATGTGATTGTGTAATGTACAATAATGTATTTAAGTGTGGGAGAGCCATGCTTCGGCACTGCTGGGCCGGCTCGACCGGAGTGATACCACGGCCGAACAGAAAACCGACGTGAAGAAACGCTTGCGTTGTGTTTCGTCGAGTGAGTGAGGTTACCGAAGGCCCAATTACCCTCCCCTTCCCCAATCTCCCCAATCCCTGAATCCCCAACGATCCTCAAACTCCTAATCTCCAAAAGGCCGGTAACGCCCTTGTAATGCCTATGGTGTTCCAAGTGTCCATAGGCGATGCCGATTGCTTACCATCAGGTGATCCGTTTGCTCGTTTACCGGCTTATGCCATAAAAAAAGTATTAATAAATCAATAATATGATTTTGCTGCCACTGCCTCGTTGGCTGAGTGGTCGAAAGTGCGATAGTCGCTGCTTTTGAAACAAATTCAGTAGTAGCACGGAGATTGGAATTGTTCCCGGTATATGGCAGGCTCACCCTCAATTACATGGGACTCATAATATAAATAGTGAAAAGTGGGTGTTACATTGTACAATAGCATTAAGTGCCGTATTGTGCACCTCTGCCTAACCCTTCGGGGATAAAAGGCGTAATGTTATGTTATGTTGATATATATTGTATTAATCTATAACTGAAACACACTATTCGTTTTAAACTGTTGATTATAAATTATAATAATTCGATTCGTAACTTGTGAATTGGACCAAAATTGGAACACTTATCACTACTTACTTAAATCTAGGCTTAGTATAAGCATAGACATAATATTTTTATGAAAGCAATTAGTTTTGTTACTTCATATGCAATGCGAGAGTAGGTTTTATATTTCGAATAATTTTAAGTACTTATGTGATAAAATGCCTGATCTCCTGACCTACACTATGGCAACTAGGTTGAATTTTATTATAGGGCAGGGAGTAGGGTTTCGTTACGTCATTCCTTCATTTCTTCTACATGAAATGATGCTGTCGGGGCCATGATGCGGAGCGAAGAGGCCTGGGATGCCGTCTGCTCCTTTTGCGAAGCAGTCATGCTAGCTAAGGAGGAGGTGGGGCGCGTGAGGCAGCGAAGCGCTGCTGCCTCACAGCCCAGCCGTCGCGAAGGACACTCCGGACGTCTGAGATCGCGGAACGATCTACGGCCACCGTACGCACGGGACTGAGGACGGCGAGCATGGGTGTCTCGCCGCCTAACCAGAACCAGACCCGAACGTACAGCGCGTCGCGTTTCGCGCGCGCCTCAAAGAGCCATTAGACCACCACGGATGGGGCACAATAGGGCTGATGCCGATACGAAGCCGCGGAGAACTTAACGGGCTGCCGGGGCTCCGGCTCGAAGGGCAGAAGTAGGAACGGGGTGGTTTTTAGTCGGTAAGAGTCTGACACTCCCTCTCGCCTCACCCAGGCGGGAGAAGTCATTCGATGATTTTCCCTCGTAAAAAAAGATGCAATATCTAATACCTTTGAACGAGCAATTCTATCAAAAACCGTTCAGTATTTTCAGCGTGATTGATGGACAAACATCCAAAGAAAGAAACTTTCACATTTATAATATTTATGTGATACTAGTCACTTCCGCGCGGTTACGCACGCTCTGCTTGGCTTGTATTGAAGGTAGCGAGATGTTTTATAGCCTATAACCTTCATCGATAAATGCAATAACACAAAAAGAATTATTGAAATCGGTGCAGTTGTTCTGGAGATTAGCGCGTTTAGACCAACAAATTAACTCTTCATTTTTGTATATTACTTAACTAGGGACTTCGCACGGGTGCAATATGCATGTATTACACATATAAACATTTCTTAAGAATCACTCTATCTATTTAAGAAAACTGCGTCAAAATCCGTTGCGTAGTTTTAAAGATCTAAATATTTTTTTTTTAAGGGGGAAAATCATCGAATGACTGCTCCCGCCTGGGTGAAAGGCCGGAGGGAGTGTCAAACTCTTACTGACTAAAAACCACCCCGTTCCTTCTCCTGCACGTTACCAGCCCTGGTTACCCGTTAGGTTCTCCGCGACTCCGAATCGGCAAAGATCTAAGCATACATAGGGACAGACAGACGGCGGGTAGCGACTTCGTTTATACTGTATAGTAAAGTTATACAGATTTAAACATTTTGGTGACTGACATAGTATATTATTTGTGCCCAACCCTATTCTTTTCGTTGTCGTTAAAATAACCGAACAAATAAACCTGGAGACCGATCAGCAGCGACCTTTGATAAATCTGAACTACGATCTCTAATCATTATACTACACATACATACATAATTTTACGCTCGTTGGCCGAGTGTTCGCTAGTGAGAATGCCGGGCAAGGGGTATCGGGTTTGATTCCCGGGTCGGACAATGTATTACTGGTTCTTTGTTAATCTCAGTTATAGCACGAAGTCTGGAAACGTGGCCGGTATATGGCAATAGGCTCACCCCCTATTACATGGGACTCATAACATAAATAGTGAAAAGTGGGTGTTACATTGTAGAGGTATAGTGGCATTGAGTGCAGTAAAGTGCACATCTACCTATCTCTTCGGGGATAAAAGGCGTGATGTTAACTCGTTAACATAACCTGAAGCCTGTCGCCCATGGGGTTAGGCAGAAACTATGGAACGCGATTCTGATATACCACTTTCGCTTCATCAACAGTCTTCAGTCGTTTCATAGACAAGAACCAAGAAATAAGAACTAATAAAAATAACGTATTGACAGATAGAATCGCAATATTTTATTGTTTACATATACAACTGTGTCAACACGTGTAAGTATCTAATAATTTATTATATATATGTGTGTACTCTGATACAACAGAAATTAGGCTACTCAAGAATGCATGAGCCAAAAAAATTGCAACTCAACGATTTTATAGATCTAATTACACTTCCTACTGCATGTACTGTGTACTTGAAATTTGAGAACATAAGCGCCACAATTATCACTACATAGTATAAAACAAAGTCGCTATCCGCCGTCTGTCTGTCCTTATGTATGCTTAGATCTTTAAAACTACGCAACGGATTTTGATGCGGTTTTTTTTAAATAATACATGCATATTGCACCCGTGCGAAGCAGGGGCGGGTCGCTAGTATTATATATACAGGTGCATAATATGAAAACGGTTTTTTTAAGGGGGGAAAATCATCGAATAAATTGTGCCGCCTACGGGAGGGAGTCTCAGACTCTTACTGTCTAAAACCACCCCGTTCCTACTCCTGCACGTCGAGCCGGAGCCCTGGTAACCCGTTAAGTCCTCAGCGGTATATGAAAACGGTAGAGATGAATATATATTCTTTTTATGGCATAAGCCGGTATACGTATTTTTTTTTAAGGGGGAAAATCATCGAATGACTGCTCCCGCCTGGGTGAGACGGGAGGGAGTGTCAGACTCTTACTGACTAAAAACCACCCCGTTCCTACTTTTGCACTTCAAGCCGAAGCCCCGGTATGCCGTTAAGTCTCCTATCAGGCATCAGTCCTATATGGCCATGGAGGTGGTCTGTTGCCTCTGGATAATGGGCATCCTCTACGTAAAAAGTCTTGCTATAATCTCCTTATTTAGCGGTGATTTTCATAGTCAAAAAAGATCAGGTTTATCAGAGAGCATTGTTGCCCAGTGTCTGTCAAATTATGTCGGGATCTTGATTAAATTTGGTACAGGCATAGATTAGGGTCGGAAATAACACAAAGGCTTTTTATCCCACAACAAGGCGGGCGAAACCGCGAGCAGAAGCTAGTTATTTTATGCAACTGTAAGTATTAAGTGTGGGAGAGCCATGCTTCGGCACGAATGGGCCGGCTCGACCGGAGTGATACCACGGCCTCACAGAAAATCGACGTGAAGCAACACTTGCATTGTGTTTCGTCGTGTGAGTGAGGTTACCGGAGGCCCAATTACATTCTCCTTCCCCAATCTCCCAAATTCCTGAATCCCCAACGATCCTCAAACTCCTAATCCCCAAAAGGCCGGTAACGCACATGTATTACGCCTATGGTATTCTAGGTGTCCATGGGCGATGCCGATTGCTTACCATCAGGTGATCCGTCTGCTCGTTTATCGGCTTACGCCAGAAAAAAAATTAAGTTTGTTTAAATTTAAATTGTAATTGTAAACACAATTTTGACACACACACAGAATGTACCTACGTCACCATAGACATACCTCTAGAGGTAGTAATAAAGTTTGTTTTAAGTACCTATGTCATATATATACCTCTATATAATTGCCAACTTGTCAAATTCAATACTTTTTTCTCTATGAATTTCGTTCGCGATTGTGTATTATGACGTCACGTTTTTTTAGCGTCAGAGTCATAATTATTTCTTAAAAAATTGCTGAAAAAATATTAAAATTAAGTTGGGCATAAAATCAATCAATGAAAGTGTGGAATATTTTTTTTATATTTAATTGTATTGAACATTCAAAATAATTTATTTTTGATTGAGGAAAGTACCTAATTATATAATTATTTAATTTTCAGTGTAGGAGAGCCATGCTTCGGCACGAATGGGCCGGCTCGACCGGAGTGATACCACGGCCTCACAGAAAACCGACGTGAAGCAACGCTTGCGTTGTGTTTCGTCGTGTGAGTGAGGTTACCGGAGGCCCAATTACCCTCCCCTTCCCCAATCTCCCCAATCCCTGAATCCCCCACAATCCTCAAATTCCTAATCCCCAAAAGGCCGGTAATGCACTTGTAACACCTCTGGTGTTCCAGATGTCCATGGGCGACGCCGATTGCTTACCATCAGGTGATCCGTCTGCTCGTTTACCGGCTTATGCCATAAAAAAAATAATAATAAAAATGAAAGCCGTTTCCCGTTGTCACGCCATAACTTGAGAACGGCTAGACCGACCTATAGTCAGGAGAAGGTTCTTATGACAGAAAAAAATGGCATTGCGCGTATGAAGTCGCGGGCAGAAGCTATGTACTTCTCAATAATGTTAAATAAATGTATTTTCTTTCTTTCTAAGTACTTACTTGTAACACAATTACTATATTTTTATGTACCTAAGTTGAGAAAATACTACGTGTGATAGTTAAGTATAGAATTCATGTATCAACCACCCTTGCTCGTCCCGCGGGTATCGTATACCCGACTAAGAGCAGATTTTTCAAACGACAGTTAAATTTATTTTTTTGTATTTATGGAATAAGCCGGCAATCGAGCAGACGGTTCACCTGTAAGCAATGCGCGTCGCCCATGGACACCTGGAACACTAGAGGCGTTACAAATGCGTTACCGACTTTTTGGTGATTAGGAATTTGAGGAATATTGGGGATTCAGGGATTAGGAAGATTAAGGTTTAGGGGAAGGGGGTAAGGGCAATTGGGCTTCCGGTAACCGCAGAGAAATAAGTTTCAATATTTGACAATTATAATAACTATCGTGAGACATACTAAATTAAGTAAAAACGCGGGTTACTCACGTGAATATAGTTCGAAACTAGTAGAGCTTTTCTCAGTATATTCACGTGAGTAATCCGCGATTTTACTTAATTTGACAATTAGTCCATACTACTGCCTCGTTGGCCGAGTGGTCGCACCTGCTGTTCACTATTTATGTTATGAGTCCCATGTAATAGGGGGTGAGCCTATTGTCATATCATCATCAACAGCCTATAAATGCCCACTGCTGAGCAAAGCCTCTTCTCACACGGAGAAGGTTAGAGCGTTAATCACCACGCTTGCTCAATGCGGGTTGGAGATTTCAAACTTATAATTAGAAATTATAAGTCCAGGTTTCCTCACGATGTTTTTCCTTCACCGTTTGTCAGTGGGGTCTAAATAATCTTAGAAAGTACATATAACTCGGAAAAAATGTATATTGTCATATACCGGAAACAATTCCAGACTTCGTGCTACTACTGAGAATTTTTTTAAACTCCAGTAATAATTTGCTCGACCTGGGAATCGAACCCGAGACCTCTTGCCTGGTAGTCGCATTTGCGACCACTCGGCCAACGAGGCAGCCTTTGTGTTTCATTATGTGAATCAGTATTAAAAAAAAACTGTTTTGCTAGCGACCCGCCCCGGCTTCGCACGGGTGCAATATGCATGTATTATAGATTATAAACCTTAAATAACTTTTTAAACTGTCAAACACCGCGAGGACACCGGTGACCGCAACCTATTGTTCTTTAATTGTGTCTATAATGACGGTACTCAACGAGATAAATGCTTTGACTTTGACTTTAGTGTAATTTTACAGGATCAGTAGCTAATTGCAAGAGAAAGCTAGCTTAATCTTAATATAAAAAACAGAATTTGTATATTTCACTGCGTGGGAGGTGCGGTGGCTAGGCAATTGGGTCCCGCGCAATGTGTCGCGGTTTCGATTCCCGCACGGAACAACTCTTTGTGTGATCCAAAAATTATTGTTTCGGGTCTGTGTGTCATGTGTATGTGAACTTGTATGTTTGTAAACGCACTCACGACACAGGAGAACATCCTAGTACGGGGCAACGTTTAAAATATATTTCTTTGACCGCGGTAATCTCCGAAATGATGGGATCGATATTTTTTTTTACTTTTTTTTAATTTCATGGTTGGCGTTTTTCCACTATCTCGTGGTGGTAGCGATGATGCGGCCTACGATGAAGCACGTCGACCCATAAGCGACCTATTCCCTCGGGCCTTGAAGACACCCAGGTTATACCGTTCAAGAAATACATAGCGAATTAACAATTATTTTCATATTGGATAGTTAATGTATCGAGGAAGGTAGTAGAGAAAAAGATAGTCATAAAGACGGTAGAAGATAGGTACCTAATTTATATAAAATATAAACATAAAATCATCATCGACTTTTATCCCCGAAGGGATGGTCAGAGGTGCACATTACGGCACTTAATGCCACTGTACAATGTAACACCCACTTTTCACTATTTATGGTATGAATCTCATGCAATAGGGGGTGAGCCTATTGCCATATACCGGGTACAATTCTAGACTCCGTGCTAAAACTGATAATTTTTAAAAGCAAGGGTCTCTGGTTATATTCCCTAATTCCATATTTGGGTTTTTTTTAATAAAATAGTCAGTAGTAGCACGGAGTCTGGAATTATACCCGGTACATGGCAATAGGCTCACCCCCGTGGCTAATGCCGTGTGAGAAGGGACTTTACTCAGCAGTAGGCATTTATAGGCTGTTGAAGATGACATAATGAAATAATAATAAATGAAATAAAGAAAGGTACTCACAATTATTCCTGTCTCCGGCAAAGAGTTGATGGAAGCGCAGGAAGTCGGGTCGACCGCCGAAAAATTTCCCATTTTGATTCAGAACTTCGCGTATTAACTCCAAATTGTTGACTACTAAACATTTCGCTGTTCCCAGTTTCAAGCTAAAGATATCCCCATAGTCTTTCGCAAGATCGGTGAAAGATTGAAATGGGGATTCATGCTTGCCCAACAGATGTAAATTACCGATAATCGGTAATGGCGTAGGCCCCGGCGCCTCTTTCAAAACCATAACTTTATTTTCTCCGTATTTATTTACTTTTTCATAAGTAACGGTGTTCTTAGAATAAAATTTATATGCCACCAAGATGGCGACGGTTATGAAAAATACTACACTCAACATCTTTATTTAAAAAAAAAGATTTTTTAGAGTGACAACACCGGTGGGAACGGCTGTTTCAGTCGCACTGGTTCAAAAGGGGTTCTCTCGCCTTTTATATCCGTGGCGCGCCAAATCTGCATTCTCATTTCAAATTTACAAATGCATTTGCGGTCGTTCAAACATAAATGCAGTTGGAAATGTGAAAGAAAAATAGTTTGGCAACCGCAAATGTAAGTTTGTTTTCATAGAAAATTTTGTATTGCGATTTTCTGACTCGCGATTTTCTATTCTATTTGTTGCAGTTTAGAGGTTATTTTTCCATGTTTGTTAGTTTGTTATTTAGTCTTACTATTGTTTTTACAGTTTTCCTGATGTACGTAGGCTTTTTGGGCAGCCATCTTTGATTCCTAGAACACCTACAATTTGTATTTTTGTCAACATATCTGAAACGGCTCAACAGATTGCCATGATTTTTTACTAAAGCGTTAATATACTAATAATCGCTTAAAATATAATATGTAAGTAGAAACTATATACATGAGAATAGATACACATTATGTACAGTAAGCTGTTTTTATATATTAGCGCGGCAAACGAGCAGACGGATCGCCTGATGGTAAGCAATCAGCGTCGCCCATAAACACCCGCAACACCAGAGGCGTTACAACTGCTTTGCGTTTTTCTTACAAATATCAATAAATTAATAGTCAATACTGTAGACACGACAAAGTAAATAATATATTATGTTACCAACCGTACTCTTCCCGCGGGTGTCATATACCCGACTAAGGTACAGAACATTTGACAGAGACCGTACAGCGTTCTTTGATAGTAGGTATTTTTTATATTTTTTCATAAGACAATGCTTCACACTAGGACTTTCTCCTGTGTCGTGAGTGCGTTTATAAATATACAAGTTCACATACACATCACACCCAGACCCGGAACAACAATCTGTGGATCACATAAAGAATTGTTCGGTGCGGGAATCGAACCCGCAACCGACAGCTAGTTAGTGAACTGCACCAACCGAATTACTCACGTTAATATACTGAGAAAAGCTCTACTAGTTTCGAACCAAAGAGGGGTTCGTCCTCATGAGCAGCGTGCGCGATCGCGGCGGCGTCGCGCAGCTCACTGTTCTCATGTTCACTAACCATGATGTTCAAATCTTCTCCAAAGCGAGGACTGGTGATGAGTCTGAGGAGGCTATGGTGAACCCCTCCTATATAGGAAGGTCCAAATTAACTCGTCGAGTACCGGTTTTGTAGACACAATTATAGAACAATAGGTTGCGGTCACCGGTGACCGCTTGGTGTTTGACAGTTTAAAAGTACCCTTAATCGACGAGCATGCATGAAAACACTGATGATTGTTGATATAGGAATTGTAGCAATTGCCGTTCAAGTGAAACAAGTGAATTTATTTCTGCAAATAAGCTACAAGACAGCACTTTTACACGTCAATTTTATCAAGCGAACGATGAGGTCGACATATCCTAACTGACTACTCTGAGAAAGCCCAGACAATATGTATAACAGATTATGTGTGATAACCGTGCAAGTTCTTTCTGTAGTGGGCTTTTGAGGAAATAACCACAACAGTTTGAGCGGACCCGCTCTGAAGGCAGTACGCATGTGTCGGTTTACAGTCAGTCAAACTTCCATAGTCAAAGTCAAAGCATTAATTTCAATTAATCCTTAATTAGGTACTTTTGAAACATCAAACATTTAATTGTCCGTCCGTCTGTCTGTCAGTGAAGTTAGACTATCTCAAATTGAATACTTTTGAAACATCAAACATTTAATTGTCCGTCCGTCTGTCTGTCAGTGAAGTTAGACTATCTCAAATTGAATACTTTTTTTGAACTGTCATAAACCACAGTTTTACAAGAGTTTTGTAGTGAGACTGTGTATTGTGACGTCACGTTTTTTTAGCGTCAAACAGTATACTTATTTCTTAAAAAATTACTAGAAAAATACTAGAATTAAGTTGGTCATAAAATCAATTAATGAATGTGTGATTATTTTTTTTAATATTTTATTATATTGAACAGTCGAAATAATTTATTTTTGATTAAGGAAGTATCCAATTCAGTATATCGTTCAAATGCCCTACTTGTAATCACTGAGCTTACGAGTCTTGTATATATATTTGTTTATAAACGTTGCTCTATACTAGGATTATCTCCTGTATCGTCCGTGCGTTTACAAATATACAGTTCACATACACATGACACCCAGACCCGGAACAATAATCTGTGGATCATACAAAGAGTTGTTCCGAACGGGAATCGAATCCGCGACACGTTGTGCGACACCAGCCCAGTCACCGCCCCAACCGTGCAGTCATAATTATTAAAAACTTATAATAAGCAGAATTGTATAAATGTGCTGTCAGCTAATATATCTCAAACCACGTTTCTATATACTATATTATACATATGTTATTGTTAGACGCAATTATAGCAAACTAGCTTTTACCCGCGACTTCGCTCGCGTCACAAAAGTATAAAAGTAGCCTATGTAACATATAGCAATACACACAGCGCCATCTATACCAATTCTTTTGTTTTCCCTCGGGAATATCAAAATTTTCCGGGATAAAAAGTAGATAATTTAATCCAGACTTCAAGCTTTACGTCTGCAAAAATTCAAAGCAATCGGTTTAGAAGTTACGGCGTGAAAGCGGAACAAACAAACAAACAAACTCACTTTCCCATTTATAATAGTCAGGATATATAATTGTATATTTTTTTCGTGTCCTATTTTATTTTCTTATTATTATGTTAGACCTACAATGTCAAACCGGAGACCCAATTACCCCCCAATATCCTCAATTCCCGAATCCTGAACAGTTCTCAAACTCCTAATCCCGAAAAGGCCGGTAAAGTACTTGTAACGCCTCTGGTGTTTCAGGTGTCCATAGGCGACGCCGATTGCTTACCGTCGGGTGGTCCGTCTGCTCGTATACCTGCTAATTACATAAAAAATAAATGTCGTGTTGGCCCGGAGGTTCAAGACGACCGCTTCTCATGCATGAGGGTTCGGATTTGAAGCCTACCAACAGCAATTACCAATGCGACCATTACCGAGTTATATGTACCTTCTAAGACCATTAAGATACCGCTGCCAAACGGTGAATGAAAACATCGCGAGGAAACATAGACTTTTAATTTCTAATTATAAGATTGAAATCGGCAATACGCTTTGAGCAAGCGCTGTGATTAATGCTCAAACCTTCTCCGTGTGAGAAGAGGACTTTGACCACTTATAGGCTGTTGATGTGTAGCAGTCTTTGGAGTGAGATCGGTTCTAATTTCGATTATTGATAGGCTCTTATAACAAGTTTAGGAGTGGGGGCTAAAACGTCATTTCTACGTATAAAATGTACAAAGAAGTGACGTCACACGACATCTCATCTCAAATCAATATATAGTCGAAAGTATTTGATTGTGTAAGAAAATAAAAAATACGTGTGTAATGATTTAAATTAATCTACCCGACGGACATTAAAATAAAAATTAGGCATGTATTGTGCGGCTCCATCCTTAGTTAGACACAGTTACGCAAATATAAAGGTGGTCCCTCACCGGGAGCTACTTCTCTGTTGACATTACCATGATGTACTTGAAGCTCACCAGGAGACAATGGCGTCAACATGATGTTCAGGTGTTACCTGTATGGAATACGTGACTCAATGTATATGTTTTGACATCCTTATCCTTACTAATATTATAAATTGGAAAGTGAGCTTGTTTGTTTGTTTGTTCCGCTTTCACGCCGTAACTACTAAACCGATTGCTTTGAATTTTTGCAGACGTAAAGTTAGAAGTCTGAATTAAATAATAGGGTACTTTTTATTCCGGAAAAATTTGATATTCCCTAGGGAAAACAAAAGTATTGGTATAGATGGCGCTGTGTGTATTGGTATATGTCACATAGGCTACTTTTTATCCTTTTGTGACGCGAGCGAAGCCGCGGGTAAAAGTTAGTCTAACTATAATATATTTAGGTCATAGATTCTATTAGGTACGCCAGACGACATCGTATCAAGTTAGTCCAATTTGTCGAAATTATTCAACGTACTATCGACTTTATCATTTTATGGTAGAGTTCTAAATCAGTTATTGATGTACATACATACATAACATCACGCCTTTTATCCCCGAAGGGGTAGGCAGAGGTGCACACAGAAGTAACACCCATCAATAACTGCCTCAATGGCCGAGTAGTCGCTAGTGCAACTGCCGGGCAAGGGGCTTTGGGTTAGATTCCCGGGTCGGGCAAAGTATTACTGGGTTTTTAAGAAAAAGTCAGCAATAGCACGGAGTCTGGGAAATATGCCCGGTATGTGGCAATAGGCTAGGCACCCCCTATTACATGGGATTCATAACGTAATTAATGAAAAGTGGGTTTTACATTGTATAAATCCCGTAATATGTATATCTGTTTATCCCTCCGGGGATAAAAGGCGTGATGTAATATATGTATGTATCACACGATCTTTTGCAAGCAGACTGTGGAAAAGCCCTGAGTTTTGTCTATATTTAGCGCTTTCAGAATAGAAACCTTTGTACGGTAAGCCGTCCACGGTATCTTGAGCATCCTGCGCAGGCAACTCATTTCGAGAGCGTCGATTTTCTGCCTGATGGTGGCTTTGATTGTCCACGTTTCTTCACCATAAGGTACATTAAACAAGTTAACAGTTCTGAAAACCCGACCTTTTAGAAAAACTATCTAATGAGGTCACCTAATTCGGGCCATAAACAGAGCTCTTTGAAGGCCTCTGAATTTGTGTCCATTTTTCTACTTATGTATAGTCATCATCGTAATTGGACCATATACAGACCTCTTTGAAAGTCTATGGCCTCTGAGTTTGTGTCCATTTTTCTACTTATGTATAGTCATCATCGTCATTGACCCTTGACGGTCCTCTACTGCACTATAGACTTCCTCTATTAAAAAAGATAGAAGAAGAAAAAAAATAGAGACTGCGTTTAAAAAACCGACTTCAAAAAATAACTCTCGACTGTCTGTCGGCTCCATCGTCAGGTCGACTCCAGACCCTTACCAAATTGTAGTCTTTAAAAATACTAATTGAAAAACATAATCGACTCATTTCTCGTCCCTATAATTTTCGAAAGTTCCCCTTTGTTTCCCAAGGATCACAGCATCAGATCCTGACGTCATGGAAATGGGACCCTTTCAAACAATCGGTTGTTTGTCATTACACTAGTTTTTTTTTCTTTTAATGGGGGAAACCGTCGAATGACTGCTCCCGCCTGGGTGAGGCGGGAGGTAGTGTCAGTCTCTTTCTGACTAAAAACCACCCCGTTCCTACTCCTGCACGTCGAGCCGGAGCCCCGGTAACCTGTTAGGTTCTTCGCAACATTATACATGCTTGACAGGTTGGAGATTGCTTTCAAGTTTAAAAATCATGTAAATGTGTCGTGTAACTTAAATTGTCTAGTAAAGTACACCAAGGTTGAATATCCCAAGACACAGATATCGTCATGTACTATCAGCAAAGTTTTTGGTAGTACACTCTTTAACAAAATCCTGAGGCAAATTCTGTTTTTCCTGCAGTTGCACCGAGTACAAGCAAATATCATCTAATCATCATCATCATCATCATCATCATCAGCTCGTCCACTGCTGGACATAGGCCTCTCCAATGGCACGCCACTGAGTTTGGTCTTCAGCTCTTGTCATCGAACCACTGCCAGCCAGCATGCGGATGTCGTCACTCCCCCTAACTGGAGGGCGCCCTACACTACGTTTGCCTAGACGCGGTCTGCGGTCTCCACTCTAGAACACGTCTACCCCAACGGTTATCTGTTCTTCGACAAATGTGACCGGCCCACTGCCACTTCAGCTTACTGATCCTTTGGGCTTTTTTTTAAGGTGGGAAAATCAGTGAATGACTGCTCCCGACTCTTACTGACTAAAAATCACCTCGTTCCTCCTGCACGTCGAGCCGGAGCCCCGGTTACCCGTTAGATTATCCTTTGGGCTATGTTGATAACTTTGGTTCTCTGTCGGATCATTTAAGAATATCTATATATATAATTCAAAGGTGATTGACTGACTGACTTACATAGTGATCTATCGACGCACAGCCCAAACAACTGGACAGATCGGAATGACATTTGGCATGCATACTTGTTCTGATGAATTCTGCCAGAAGTCATTGTTCTACGCGGACGAAGTCGCGGGTAACAGTTAGTTATAGTATGTATAATCATGGTCAACCGACAACTTTGCCGATTGTACATTACCAATACCGGAGACTATTCAATCACCTGAAGCTAAGATTGACTTTCCAACCAACAAATTCTATGTCTAAAAATAGGTCGTCACAAACAAAGAACAAACAACAAGTGTTGTTCCAGAAAATAACGGCAAGTTGACCTATAAATCCAGAACTAAAAGAAATATATTTCATTGACAGATTGCATCAGCTCATTCATATATTGAGACATGCTTTCACTCTTTCTCACTTCAGTAAACGTGTATACTCTATCTCCTTCTGGCGTAGAAGGTTAGGAAATGGGACGGCATTTAGAAATTCCTTTTTTCCGAATGTATAAATAATAAATAGTTTCGTAGAAAGATACTTTCTGGAAATGATGAAGGAAAACATATGAAGTACGAACAGTATATAAACATACATACCTCTATAATAAAACTGTAGTAGTGTAAATTCTGTACATTGAAAATATTAAAAAAAACAGTCAGGGATGTTACTAGATAGACACTGAACCCAAAACGTGATAAACACGTTAACCGCCGCATAGATCACCGGTGACCTAGGCTTTTTTTTACCATCCGATTGCTTACCATCAGGTGAGCAGACGGATCACTTGATGGTAAGCAATGGGCGTCGCCCATGGACACCTGGAACACTAGAGGCGTTACAAGTGCGTTACCAGCTTTTTGGGGATTAGGAGTTTCAGGATCGTTGGGGATTCAGGGATTGGGGAGATTGGGGAAGGGGAGGGTAATTGGGCCTCCGGTAACCTCACTCACACGACGAAACACAACGCAAGCGTTGCTTCACGTCGGTTTTCTGTGAGGCCGTGGTATCACTCCGGTCGAGCCGACCCATTCGTGCCGAAGCATGGCTCTCCCACACTTGTTAGCGGAGGGTTTGCCTTCAGCGGTTTTCTGTCGGCAGTCAAAGGCTTAAAAACATTTTGTCTGTCTGTCTGTCTGTCTGTATCTTCACGCGTCACGCAAAAACGACTGGTCCAATTAAACTGAAACTTGGTATAATTATACTTTATAATATCCTGCGCGTACTTTATATTCTGAAAAGTATATACTCGAAAAAACAAACTTAATAGTGCGGCTCTATCCTTAGACATAGTTACGCATATATAAGTTTGTCGAATAATATGTTGCCAACATATTATTCCGTAGACCTTCATGGGCTATTGCTGATGAAGTACAAAAGTAAGACTGCAGTTTCTCGCTCGTTCTTCTCTATAGAAACATGTTTGGAAGAAGATAGCAGGCGTTTGCCAAAATAAAATTCCTATAACTGTTTTCCTGGACTATTGACTAAAGTACATCGATATTAAACATTAATAAATAATAATATGATCATATAAAACTATTTTTATTAAAAAACAAAAACGAAATAATCTTCTGTGGTGAACTTTCATGATTTTAGACATATCTTTATATATGTATATAATTATTATGTGAGTGTGTATGTCACTGAACTTTTTTCAATCAACTGGGCCGATTTTGATCAAATTTTTTGTGTGTGTTCAAGGGGATCTGGGAATGGTTTAGATTCACAAATCAGCCCAGCAGATGGCGCTGCAATCGGTTTGTAGGTTATTTATCTATACCTATTATTAGACAACAACGTCTGTCGGGTCCGCTAGTAGTAAGTATATTTTTTTCTCATGAATTATCTAGAAAATCTGAAAAAGTCATTAAATAAAAAATCTATTAACAGACATATATATGATAGTTCTAAAATGTATTTTTAAGATCTAAACAATTCTTTTCGTTGTAGAAAACATGTCAACTCGATAATGTTTCACCCCTAGCTACGGATTATATCTGTGGTCTTAAAAACGGCGATCACCTTCCTCGCTTGATCGTCCATTGTTTTTATAGTCTAAACCTGTGTCTTATTTACTACTTCAGGCCAGCATTTCCGTGGAATAAAATTAGCCTGTTATTCTAGTTGCGGAGAACCTAACGGGTAACCGGGGCTCCGGCTCGAAGTGCAGGAGTAGGAACGGGGTTTGAGAATTAGCAGATTAACTACACAAAATTATTCAATTGGGATGATGAATTGATGACAGGGTATGAAAATTAAAAATCTAATTAGTCCGTAAGTTAAGTAATGAAAATACTTATCGACACGTATCATTTTATTTTGTCGTATAATAAAACAATACTTAGATAAAACGAATCAAAGTTTAGGAGTGGGGGCTAAAACGTCATTTCTACGTATAAGTAAAATGTACATAGAAGTGACGTCACGGGACATTTCAAATCAATATACCGTCGAAAGTATTCGTTTCTGTAAGAAAATAAAAAATACGTGTCTAATGATTTAAAATAATCTACCAGATGGACATTAAAATAAAAATTAGGCATCTCACCTATTCTTACATTAGATTTTCGACTTTATACCCGTAAAAATACAGTTCAAACATCAATTGTTGAATTTGGATAGTTTCAGCTACTTCACATGCATCAGCACATTTCCAATGTAGAAGAATTGAATATATCCAGTTTAAACCAGTTCAGAATAAATATAATCACGGTCTACACTCGTTCTTGCTCCATACTTTGTCCCTGTCTAAGGTAAAATTTGTTGCGACATTTGTCCCTTTCGGTATTATTTCGATATACCTACTGACCCTATTCCATTCCCTTTCATAAAATTATTTGGGTCAATGTACTATTTAGAACATAATTCTTTTGTTCGTCGTTTTCATGGCCACACACTGGTCAGTTCCATTGATGACATGATACTTAATTGTTTTTTTTTCTTGTAAAATGTGATTGCGAAATTGTAAGTGCGGTTACTGAACTAAACACGCACTTTTTATGCATAAGAGTATGCATTTTTTTTTACTTCTCCCGCCCGGGTTAGGCGAGAGGGAGACTCTTACTGACTAAAAACCACCCCTACTCCTGCACTTCGAGCCGGAGCCCCGGCAACCCGTTAAGTCTTCCGCGGCTCCGTATCGGCATCAGCCCTGTAGGGCTTATCTGTGGAGGTCTGATGGCTCCTTGAGGAGCGCGCGGTACGCGACGCGCCTAACGCTCGCGCCTGGTTCTGGGTGCTTACTCTTGAAACCAATCTCAATGTCAATGCAATTTCAATCCAATAAAATCTCAATAAGTATCCAATGTTAAAACTATACAACCCCTACCGTAGCTGTTAAAGTAACATTCAGAGTGCGGAATATAAAAACAAACTCAATACCATTTAGTTCATAAAATATCCACGCAATACGGATGCAAAAGGCGCTAGTGTTACAACTCAAGAGTACGAAATTTGACAATGTCAATGTCGATCGATCGGAATTGGATTCAAGAGTAAGCACCCTGGTCGGACGGCGAGTCACCCGTGCTCGCCGTCCACAGGCCCGTACGGTGGCCGGAGATCGTCTCGCGATCCCCGATGCCCGGAGTATCTCTCGCGAGGAGGTTCGTTCCCTCACGCGCTCCGCCTCCTCCTTAGTTAGCATGACTGTTTCGCAGAAGGAGGAGACGGCATCCCAGTCCCTCTCGCTCCGTACCATGGTCTGAACCATAGCCGGACGCAAAAGGTTACCGTCGCCGACCATAGCGAGTTCGAAACCTACCAACGGCAAGTACCAATGTGACTTTTCCGAGTTATATGTATTTTCTAAGATTATTCAGACACCACTGACAAACGGTGAAGGAAAACATCGGATGGAAACGAAGCTTATAATTTCTAATTATAAGTTTGTAATCACCAACCCGCATTGAGCTCGTGTTGTGATTAATGCTCTAACCTTATCCGTGCGAGAGGCGTTTGGTCAGCAATGGCCACTTATAGGCTGTTATTGTGACCGATGTGGTCAACACAGGAAATAGCCTTTTTTCTGCGCATTTATAGTCACACTAGCTTTTACGCGCGGCTTCGCTCACGTCACAAAAGAATAAAAAGTAGCCTATGTGGCATATACCAATACACACAGCGCCATCTATACCAATAATTTCGTTTTCCCTCGAGAATATCAAATTTTTCGGAGATATTATTTAATCCAGACTTCTAACTTTACGTCTGCCAAAATTCCAAGCAATCGGTTTAGTAGTTATGGTTAGTAGTTATGGCGTGAAAGCGGAACAAACAAACAAACTCACTTTCCGATTTATAATATTAGTAAGAATGACCACAGTCCTATTTGTCAGTCTGCTTGAAAATCCCCTGATATTTTCCCAAAATAAGACGCAGTTTAGTGTTCTTCATGTTTTTTGGTTTTCGATTTATATTGTTTCTTTTCATTTTTCAAACATATAATTGACCCAATTTATTCAGTCCTTTGAATTTGGATTTTAAACTTTGAAACTGCGACGTTGCAAACAATGTTTTTTATTACAGTATAATAGTAGTCTTTGGTCATATAGTTCCGTAGAAATGAAATGAAATTTTCAGTAAGAAAACCATCAAATGCAATGTTGCGGCTGCACTGGTTGGCGCGATGACTGGGCATACGGCAGCCGCGAAACATTTATTTATTTATTTATTTATAAGCACATGCCATAATTTTGCAGCACAAGCTAAAACATTATACAGTTGAACAATAAAAAATACTTATTTACTAAAATTACGCCTTTTTATCCCCGATGGGATAGGCAGAGGTGCACATTTCGGCACTTAATGCCACTGTAAAATGTAACACCCACTTCTCTCTATTTTTTATGTTTTGAGTCCCATGTTGTTGAGGCTCACGCCCATTGCGATAATGGGCACAATTCCAGACTCAGTGCTACCTCTGAGATTTTTTTAAAACCCAGTAATAATTATTCCGACCCGGGAATCAAACCCGAGGCCCTTGCCCGGCAGTCGCAAATTTCTAAACGAGGAATCGGCATTTAAAGTTCATAACACATTCAACATCAGTTCACCCACAACGCCTAACATTCAATTGTTAACTATTTTTTAACCTACTGTAAAAAAAAAGTGTAAAAAATATCTAAAGGCACTGAAGATCCCCAAAAATGCCAATTTTACGCGGAAACCACAAAATGTTGGAAAATTATACATGAATATGATAAAACGCCTGACCTCTCCCGGACGAGACGCGACGCGGGAAAAAATCTAGAAAAAAAAAACTGTCAAGACTTATTGTTTATGCAACCATGTTTTTTTTTCGGCGTGTTTTTTTTTATCGGAAGCATACGTCTTTAGTCTTTGGCTGTTACCAAAAAGGTTTTTTTTACATAAAATTATGTATGTATGTATGTAAACTTGTGTATATTTTATTCATTAATTTAATGTTTTTATCTGTTTTGCTTTGCAATTCAATTTCTTTGCTGTTGCTAACTAAACTGCCTCGTTGGTGACGTGGTTGAAAGTGCGACTGTTCAGCAAGGGGTATCTGTTTCGATGTCCGAATTGGAAAAGTATTATTGGATGTTTATTGATTTTCTGAGAATTATGGCAATAGTCTCACTCCCTATTTTAAGGGAGTCATAATATAATAGACAAAAAGAGATTTATGGCCGGACACAACACTCCTATACCAATTAATTAAGTTTCCGTCTTACTCAAGTAACTCTTTGACAAGGAACTCGACTAGTTTCAAGCCATACTAGATAGGCCTATTTATGTATATGAGGAGTTAAGTACGTACAAATTTAATAAATAATATAGTATATGTATATACTGCACGATTGGCGCAGTGGGTGGGTAACTGGCTGCCGAGGGTACTGGGCGACTGAGAATTTGAAAACATCCTAGTAATAATAATCACAAGTAATGTAAAAAAATTATAATAAAAAAAATAAGTGTGGGGCAACGTTTTTTAAAAAAAAATACTTTGCCCGACCCGAGACCCCTTGCCACCATTCACACTTTCGACCACTCGGCAACGACAACGACGCCGTTTCCCGTTGTCACGCCGTAACTTGAGAACGGCTAGACCGATTTGGTTGATATTTTTTGTTGTGTCATTATTGTCAGGAGAAGGTTCTTATGACAGAAAACAGTCCTGAAAACGGAACGGGAGAAACGGAATTGCGCGTACTAAGACGCGGGCAGAAGCTAGTAAATAAATAATATTTGATCAAAAGGCGTAACTTTATGTCCATATTAAAAATCCCCATCTTACCCGACACAAAAATCAAACCAGAGATGTCTAACAGCAACATAAAAACTACCAAATCAACATTATTGTTGAACTAGATGAAAACACAAAAATGTCTGATAAAGCAACAATAATTTATAATTTGCCCTTGTTTGGACTTTGTTGTTGTACTCAATAATTCTGCTTACCACACTATTCTTGTTAAGTATTTCCTATTTAAGTGCATTCAGTGTAAATAAAGCTATATTCACAAAGGTACGACGATTTTTATAATTGTGATACTAAAATTGTCGTACCAAATAACCGGCTTTTACGGCTTACTTCGCTTTCCCAAGGGGTAGGCAGAGGTGCACATTTTTTTTTAAGGTGCGAAATCATCGAATGACTGCTCCCGCCTGGGTGAGGGGGGAGGGAGTGTCAGACTCTTACTGACTAAAAACCACCCCGTTCCTTCTCCTGCACGTCGAGCCGGAGCCCCGGTTAGGTACCCGTTAGGTTCTCCGCGACAGCAGAGGTGCACATTACGGCACTTAATGCCAATGTACAATGTAACACCCACTTTTCACTATTTATGTTATGAGTCCCATGTAATAGGGGTGAGCCTATTGCCATATACCGGGCACCGGGCCAGTAATACTTTGCCCGACCCGGGAATCGTGGGGCTGACTTAGGTGATAGGATACTTCTTATCCCGATTAAATGCTGCCTGGTCCTGGAATCGTATTCTGCGTGGACGAAGTCGCGGGCAACAGCTAGGTTATAATATTAGTATGATTGTTTTTTTGACGGATCACGGGTGGTAGGCAATCGGCACCGCTTAACAAGTGTGTTGCCGACTTTTTGGGGGCTTAGAGATTTGAAGATCGGTGATTGGAGACGAGGGAAGGTTCTTGTATTTTTTGAAACCCTATTACAAAAACTCATCAGTTGTGAAAATTGGTATTACACAGATTTATTCGTTTTCAATAAAATAAAACGAGTTTTTATGTATGTATGTAAACATTTTTCTAAGTACCTACTGTCTCTTTGAGGTTATATTCAAATGACATAACAAAATAAACAGCCACGCCTGTGTCGAAAAAAAAAAAAAAACTAAAACATTAACTTATTCACGGTCAAAACATACTGGCAGGCGGACAAACGTCATCGCGACGTTCTAAATTCAAAAATACAGATTATACTATTCATGTACCTCTGAGTTGACGCACAGATATCATAAATATTGTATTTAGGCGATCGGATATTCGTAACAAATAGTCCGCCATGTTGACGACTCTAGCGGACGAAACTGGTACTAAATGTACATGAGATGACAATAAGATCCTGCGTTTTATTCGCCAAATTAATGGGCACAGATTCATGATTAAAGCTTTTGTCAGTTTTATTATGGGTCCTCTAGAGCCCAAATAATTTTCCTTTATGTATACCTACACGATATTGGCGATTATTGGTTTTCTTCTCCTTCTTGAAGTATTCTTCTTATTATTATGGCTATTTAAGGGAGGTCAATCATTAAATGACTTCTCCCGCTCGGGTGAGGTGAGAGGGAGTGTGAGACTCTTACTAACTAATAACCACCCCGTTCCTACTCCTGCACTTCGAGCCACAGCCCCGGCAACCCTTTAAGCCCTCCACGGCTCCGTTCTTATTATGGCTATACTGACGATTATGATGAAATGGCAAATTTAAAGTCACGTCCCTTTACTTTATCTATCGATTAACGCTCAACCCTTCTCCGTGTTAGAAGGTTTGAGCATTAATCACCATATCTCCTGTCCCCTTAAATTTCTGATCCCCAAAAGGCCGGTAACGAACTTGTAACGCCTCTGGTGTACCAGGTATCCATGTGCGACGCTGATGGCTTAACATTATGTGACTTATTTTGGCCACACTGCGCGTAGAGACCCCAACAATCTGAAGAAGATTGTGGTTGTTGGTCGGGTTAACGGGAAAAGACCTCGTGGTCGCTCACCTACCCGGTAGTTGGATGCTGTAAAAAACCTAACCGGCCTGACAGTTCCACAAGCCATAAAGACCGCAGAGGACAGGGACGTTTGGAGGAGGGTTGTGTATCAAGTGACACGTGCACCAGACTAGGCACGACCTTCAGTAATGAAGAAGACGACTAGGAAGAAGAAAAAATAATATAAATAAGCGTTCGATTTTTGGTCATACTCAATAGAACACTTTTTGGCATGCTATTTTAGACCATGTATAACAGTACCTTTATATTCCGTGGACTGCGATTGGTCGTTGGTGATGCTGATGTTAAAATAATTTAGTGCACGGATCAAGTGCAAGAGCACCTACATATGTACCTATTATGCACTGTAATAATCTTCTGCGTGAGCTATTCTAGTTCAATTTGACCCTGATCTACATAATTATTAATCTAGAAACAGTATAATGTATTTTTTATCTCTCTAATATCGTTTTTTTTATGATATTACCCGGTAAACGAGCAGACGCATCACCTGATGGTAAGCAATCGGCGTCGCTCGTGGATACCCGAAACAGTAGAGGCATTACAAGTGCGTTACCGGCCTTTTGGGAACTGGGACTTTGAGGATGGTGTTGAATAACACATAAGCCACTTATTATAATCATGGGAATGTGGACGAAATCGGCGGCAGAAGCTAGTCTTATCATAAATTTTACGGGTCTGCGGGTGGCGCGCACGGGTGACTCGCCGCCCGATCAGAACCAGGCCCGAGCGTACGGCGCGTCGTGTATCGCGCGCGCCTCAAGAAGCCATCAGACCACCACAGATGGGGCCCAATAGGGCTGATGCCTGAGCCGCGGAAGACTTAACGAGTTACCGGGTCTCCGGCTCGAAATGCAGGAGTAGGAACGGGGTGGTTTTTAGTCAGTAAGAGTCCGACACTCCCTCCCGCCTCACCCAGACGGGAGAAGTCATTCAATGATTTTCCCCCCTTTAAAAAAAAAGTATTATCATTATTTTGCTCCGATATGACATTGTGGAAAACAAATAAACAAACATATTCTAGCATTCTAGAACATGTGTTACAGTTGGGATAGATATTTCTTCGAAACGGTTTTGCAATCGACATCCTGTTTTTCGCATAAGTGATGTATTCTTGAATGAGTAGAAAATGTATGCCTCGATGGCCGAGTGGTCGGAAATGCGATTACCGGGCAAGCGTTTTCGGGTTCGATACCTGGAACCAGCAAATATTACACGATTTTTTAAAAATTATTAGTAGTAGCACTGGTCTGGAAGAACACATATGTAGGTTACACATTTTTATCTTTTATTTATTTATCTGAATTTATTTATATAATTATTTATTTAATTTTTTTGTCCAATCATGGCAGCTGTCAAATATTGAGCGTCCAGTGGCTTAACACTAGCTTATTCCCTATAGAACGAAGAACTGACGTCCACGTTGGCGCCATCTGATGGGTGGAGGTGCGGTAGGCCCCATTATGTAACGGTATTAAACAGGCTGGTGTTGAAAATCAGCGCTAAGCTGACACAGCATTAAGTTGAGCTCCGGCTCCTTGCGCTGCGAGGCATCATGAAATTCTTTTATGAGTTCTTGTAGGTATTGTTGTCTACTTGTGTCATGGCGTAATAAACACTGTTCTTTCTTTTAAAGTCAAAGTCAAAGCATTTATTTCATTTAAACCATAATTTGGTACTTTTGAAACGTCAACAAATACAAAATAAATAATAGTCTGTCAATCAGTCCGTCAGTGAAGAGAGGAACGAGCAAGAAACTCCATAATCTTTTTTTTCTTTCTTTCTTATCGCACTAGAAAGTCGACAAAGCCGCTAGAAGAGGATGAAGTGAAAATAATACATTTCGACAAAACACCAACTGGTCAGCGAAATGGCATGAAATTCTTAAGAACTGGAATAAACAATGTTACAAACTAATTCAGTAACTGTATTTCACCGATGCTGTCGCCCATGGGTCTCGAATAAATGTATAAAACATCAGCCATTTTGTAAAATTAATCATCTCCTGACACTGTTTACCAAACCGTTAGGTTAGGATAGTCGCCATATTGGATTTTCGTATGCATGCGTCCGAACGGTCGCGTTCGTTCTATTTTAAATTTTCTTCTCTAGGGGCTTTAGGAAAAGCTGGTATTTTTTGTATTTAATTTCATTTTTTATAGCATAAGCCGGTAAACGAGCAGACGGATCACCTGATGGTAAGCAACAGTATATTCACGTGAGTAACCCGCGATTTTAGTTAATCTCTTTTCCTCTACATTTTTTACTTCATCCGAAGAATATTAAAATGAATAATTCTCTAATTCTCTAGTGGTCGTGGTGGCCCGAAGGTTTAAGACGCCCGCTTCTCATGCATGAGGGTGCGGATTCGAAACCTACCAACGGCAAGTACCAATGTGACTTTTTCCGAGTTATATGTACTTTCTAAGATTATTTAGACACCACTGACAAACGGTGAAGGAAAACATCGTGACAACAGGTTTCCACCTGGGCTTATAATTTCAAATTATAAGTTTGTAACTCGCCAACCCGCATTGAGCAAGCGTGGTGATTAATGCTCAAACCTTCTCCGTGTGAGAAGAGGCTTTGCTCAGCAGTGGGCATTTATAGGCTGTTGATGATGATGATGATGAATTCTCTAATAAACTGTGTTTAAGAAAACCGACTTCACCCCATCTTTTCTTGAAGTCGGTTCATCAGTAAACCAATCATATTTTCATAAAATTAAATTTCTATTACTGACGTTCAAAAGTGCCTTCGTGGTCTAATTGAAATAAATGATTTTGACTTTGACTTTTAACCTTTCCCTAAGTGTGCCTGACTTAATCATAAGTATGTATGTAGGTATATCTATGTATCTTACTAACACTAGGCTAAGAATATTGTTACTAACTAATTACTCATTTATTTATTTGTATGTTATTACTGTTTCTAATTGTTGTGTGTATTTTTACTAACACTAGGCTAAGAACATTGTTACTAACAAATATGGACTAAGTCTGAAATAAAATGTATTATTATTATTATGTATGTCTTTACCATTCACGGGACCACAGGGTCCCGGTCATTTGGGAGGCGTACGAGGGGCCGAAGCCAACTGCGCAGAGGCCCTTTAGACAACTTTAATCTAAATGTAATGGACACACAAACCGGCGACTATCCCTGTATGCACTATGGAAATGCACCCAAGGACAGTCCCCGGTTAGTGTAGAACTATTGTGGGTAATGGAAGAAAAAGGGTAGGGCTATGGATGGGTTGCTGTGGACTGGAAAATTGGGAACTATGGATGACTATGGCACCTGCCGAGACAATGTAATTATTACACGTAAAAATGGCAGGCGGAGACTCGCCAACTCACCGACCGGGCCCCGGGAATGGTTGCTAGATATAGCAACAGAGGGGCAACGAGAATGTGAGTGGCTGAAGGGTTAAGAAACTACCACCGCTTTCTACTCAGATCATCTGCTCCAGCCGAAGCTTCCTGCATCCCTGGCCCACTCGCGACTTACGAATAGTTTCTTACCCTCCGAGCAGGATCACTGCTCTCGCGACTCCACTCTGGACGGCCAATAAAGGCAAGCCAGAGGTGGGAGACCTGTTCCTTGTCATCGTTCACTCCAGCCAGCCAATTAAGGCAAGCCGGAGAAGAAGGAACGGTGACTTCTCCCTGGAGCACTCGGGATGATGGTAGCCCGCGGGATCGCTAATGCCCGTCACCTCGCCTCAAGGTGCCCTGCGGGCTTATTATTATTATTATTATAAGTGTAACGAACACTATTCTGTAAACCACATCAAATTGGTTTAGCCAATCGTGAGATAATCGAGTAACATACAGGTCAAACTGTGAACCTTTTTACCTTTTTTTTCTTTTTGAAGTCGGTTAAAAATGGGCAATTATATATTTTTTTTGCATTTTCTTGTTTAAAACTCTTCGGTTACTGAGTGAATGACTGACAGATGACATACAGCCGAAACTGCTACACAGGAATCTGCAGGAAGCTGAACTTTAACTATTTTTAGTTAATTCAAAATTTGAATTTTGGCGTTGGATTGTCGTTACATCATTGTCACATTAGTTAAAGGATCAGATAATGTATCAATGAGACTAGAAAACATTTTTCTTACTAATTCTTCTCCATTCGAAACTACACTTTGGAACGAGCGCCTAGCTTCACTGACTGACAGATGGACGGGCAATTAAATTTTTGACGTTTCAAAAGTACCTAATTAAGGATTAATTGAAATAAATGCTTTGACTTTGACTTTGACTTTGACTTTGACTTTAACACGCAAATTTTTGTTCCAGGTCTGGATGTCTTATGGGTTCCTAAGCGCGACACAGGAGAAAATGACGACGTGTTTGAAAAAGAAAAACAAAAACAGAAAAGTCAGCAAGCAAAAGCCACGACGTAAAGTTAGTAGCTATCAAATTGAACTACAGAACCCAAAGCTCTACTCTATCTTGACTTGTTCATTTTATAATGTTATCAATGTTTTCCATACGTATTGATGTGTTATGTTGTATGACGTGTATTTCGTGTTTTCGTTAACGGCGTTTTCAAATGTTTTTTTGGTTTTATTAAGCACTGTCTTGTATGTCAAATGGTTAATGAATAATTATACATGACTGTCAAGATCACCGATTTCTAGAAGAAATTTACCGGTCGATTTAAAACATGGCTTACTAAATACGAGAGACAATCTGGGGCGAGAGACACTCCAGGCATTGGAGATCGCTAGACGATCTACGGCCACCGTAAGCATGGGCCTGCGGACGACAAGCACGGGTAACTCGCCGCCCGATCAAACCCGAGCCTATAGCGCCGAGCGTTCCGCGCGCGCCTCAAAAAGCCTATCAGACCACCACCACTGGGGCCCAATAGGGTTGATGCCGATATGCAGTTAACGGGTTGCCGAGGCTCCGGCTTGAAGTGCAGGTCTAGGAACGGGGTGGTTTTTAGTCAGTAAGAATCTGATACTTCCTCTCGCCTCACCCGGCAGGAGAGATCATAGGATGATCTTCCCCCACAAAAAAAAGTCTAACTAGACCACCACAGATGGGGCCTAATAGGGCTGATGCCGATACGGAGCTAACGGGTTGCCGAGGCTCTGGCTTGAAGTGCAGGTCTAGGAACAGGGTGGTTTTTAGTCAGTAAGAGTATGATACTTCCTCTCGCCTCACCCGGGCGGGAGAAACCATTAGATTATATTCCCCATCTAAACAAATTCTATCTAGATTATAGTTAGGTAGCCTAGCTCATTACGCATGAGATGTTATTCTTTTTTATGGCATAAGCCGGTAATTGAGCAGACGGATCACCTGATGGTAAGCAATCGGCGTCGCCCATTGACACCTGAAACACCAGAGGCGTTACAAGTGTGTTACCGGCCTTTCGGGTTTTAGGAGTTTGAGGATCGTTGGGGATTCAGGAATTGGGGAGATTGGGAAAGGGTAGGGTAATTGGGCCTCCGGTAACCTCACTCACACGACGAAACACAACGCAAGCGTTGCTTCACGTCGGTTTTCTGTGAGTCCGTGGTATCACTCCGGTCGAGCCGGCCCATTCGTGCCGAAGCATGGCTCTCCCACACTTAAAATAGTTGTTACAGTTATAGTTATTATGTTTCCCGAAAAACATTTTTATCGTTTTTCTTTAAACAAGCTGTGCTAGATGCTCATACATATGACCAGCATACCGCGATCTGCGACACGGCGACTGTCCTGTCAGTCATCCTATCGTTTTATCGTCCTAGTCGAGTTCCTCGTCAAATAATTACGTGAGTAAGCTAAAAAACATCACGCATTTTATCCCAAAAGGAGTAGGCAGAGGTGCACATCGTAAAATACGTAATAAGCACTAAGTGCTACGACATTTCACACTGTGCACTGTAACACCCACTTTTAAGTATTTATATCATGAGTCTCATATAATAGAGGGTGAGCCTACTGCCATATACCGGGCACATTCCTAGACCAGACCAGAGGGCCAGACTTCGTGTTAATACTGAGATTTTTTAATACTTTGCCCGACCCGGTAATCGAACCCGAGACCCCTTGCCCGTCAGTCGCACTTGCGACCACTCGGCCAACAAGGCAGTCAAACATGTAAACAAGCCGAAAAATATTATAACAAAAAATGGCCGTAGATAAAAGTACTTGCCCGAAGGACAGTCAAACTGATTTGCTATTTTTAGCTGAACACAAGTGCCTAGGTACATGTTTTATCAATACCACACAGCTACAGGTGTGAGACATGACACACTGCGTGTTATCTCATTTATCTTTACCGGGAGTTTGAACCTGTGCGTACTTCCTGCTAAATAGTGATTTGAAAACGAATTGTAACTAGGACCGACAGAAAATATTTGGATCTGTAACCGTATCTGGATCCGTATAGTTATATGCACCTACATACTACCAAAAAAGAAGAGAAAAAAAAGAAAACAAAATTAGAATTAACTATATAAGTTTACTGACAAATTTCATTTCAAATTTCAATGTTAGGTAGTATGTATCAAAAATTAAGTAGTCAAATTACAAGGATAAAAAAGAAAAATGAAGTACCTACAGAATGTCATAATATGTAGGTACGTACGACATAGGCAAATCCGTGGTCAATCTGAATACGGTCACCCAAGATAGTCAGGGTTGGTTACATTTTACATACTTTCTAAGAATATTATCTATACAGCACTGACACATGGTGGAGGAATAACATCGTGAGGAAACCTGGGCTTATAATTTCTAGTTATATAGGTAAGTTTGAAATCGATAACCCGCATTGAGCAAACGTTGTGATTAATGCTCAAACCTTCACCATGCAAGAGGTGTTTGGTCAGCAATGGTCACTTATAAGCTGTTGATGTGATTTCATTAAGATTAAATTAATTTATTTATGTTTAATAAGTAACAATTTTTGATACGTTGTAGGCATTTTCTAAGAATTATTGCACTGTTTGTAATTGCAGCTTTTTTACAGAGTCAGCGCATAAGCGTGCATCGTACATCTAAACAACATGTTTCACCTTGCTTGAGTGCATCAAGTACAACAAGTGCAAATCGCTGCATCTACTAGTTGGTTGCAAAAACTACTCTCATCAAAATCTTGTCATACGAATGGGCCGGCTCGACCGGAGTGATACCACGGCCGAGCAGAAAACCGACGTGAAGCAACACTTGCGTTGTGTTTCGTCGTGTGAGTGAGGTTACCAGAGGCCCAATTACCCCACCTCCTCATGCTCCCTAATCCCCGAATGCACCATCATCATCATAACATCACGCCTTCTATCCTCGAAGGGGTAGGCAGAGGTGCACATTATGCCACTGTACAATGTAACACCCACTTTTCACTATTTATGTTATGAGTCCCATATAATAGGGGTGAGCCTATTGCCATATACCGGGTAATAGTAATACTTTGCCCGACCCGGGAATCGAACCCGAGACCCCTTGCCCGGCAGTCGCACTTGCGACCACTCGGCCAACGAGGCAGTCATCAAATGCACCACAATCATCAAATTCCTAGCCCCAAAAGGCCGGTAACGCCTTGGTGTTTCAGGTGTCCATGGGCGGCGCCGATTGCTTAGCGTCTTATCCCATAAAAATAATACGTTTTAGAGGTGTACAACCTATCGGGTTACCGGGGCTCCGGCTGGAATCACGTTTTTAACGTGCCAGTGTTTAGTCAGTAAGAGCATGACACTCCCTCCTGCGTCACCCAGGCGGGAGAAAGAAAGAAAGAAAGAAAAAACATTTATTTAGCACCAGGCACGATGCAGCATAAATCCTTATCCTTACTATACCTCTATATATAATATATAATATGGAAAGTGAGTTTGTTTGTTTGTTTGTTTGTTCCGCTTTCACGCCGTAACTACTAAACCGATTGCTTTAAATTTATACAGACGTAAAGTTAGAAATCTGGATTAAATAGGGTACTTTTTGATACCGAAAAAGGTGATATTCCCGAGGGCAAACAAAAATATTGGTATAGATGGCGCTGTGTGTATTGGTATATTTCACTTAGGCTCCTTTTTATCGGTTTGTGACTCGAGCGGGTAAAAGCTAGTAAAATAGAGGTATAAAAAGACAATAAAGGTGTGACAGTGGAAGTAATAAAAACATTGAGTTGAAAAATTAAAACAGAAGAATTAGAAGAGAGACGCTGATAACATGCCTATGCTAAAAGGGTCACCCACTCAGTGTAAGCCAGGCATACCAGTCACCCAGCACTGATTTTCAGTGGACACCCATGCAGTGACGCACGGATGGTAGCAATGGTAGCAGTCAATCGATAACTTTCCACGCAAAAAAATCGATTAAATGTAGGAAACCGGCCGAACCACAATCACTGTCTCTTATAATACAGGTTTTCCTAGTGTAAGAGATAGGGTTTATACATACACCGCTAAATTTGAATCGTTTTAATCCCTTGGAGGTTCGAACTGGTCCATGAAACACTATCAATTTGTAAAGATAAAATTAAAAAATAAAGTCCTTTTTTTTAATAACTCCAATCAATTCTCGCATGAGTGAATAAATAATGCGAACCGTTAGTAGGCAGCATTGCATTCCTATCAGTAACAACCTAACAACATTGATGCGGTCGCTGGTCAACGTGGCCTCGCAAACATCAGTTGATCGAGTCAATAGCCGCCGTGTAGGTACCTACACTGCCCGACCGTCGACGATACGCAACGACCGACGACGACGTAGGTAACTATCTCGTGGCGCAACTTTTGGTTTCATACATTTTGCGAGTATAATCTTATCATTTGCTAATTTATTTATTTTTTATATTACACCGCAGTACAAGCTTGTAATGAGTAGTATTCTGTTAGTTAAACCACAGGTCCATGGGATTAAAACGACTAAAATTTAACGGTGTAGATTTATGATCTTTAGATTTAGTCATTGAAAAAAACCTGTCCCATCACTATCATAGTTAGTATCGAAAAATATCAACATATGAATCATACTCGTATAAGTAATGTATATGAGACTACGTAAGTACGTCGATATGATATACTAATCATATTTATCTTGAATGAAATGGATTGAAATTAAATGTAATATGTTATATTTATTCGGCATAAGACATGTATGCCAGGACCAACAAGAAAATATATACATTATAACATTATTACAAATAACAACAATTTAAAAAAGTTTAAAACAAAGAGAGAGAGAGGCATATGGCACCGACTTCTTACCTATCAGTGGGTGGGTAACCTATCAGTACTAATAATAGTTATTTTTTGCTTTTTAGTTTTGACTTTTTGTTTGTTATTAGTTTTTGGTTTTTTGAAGTCGGTTTTTTAAACGCAGTTTTTATTTTATTATTTTATCATTTTCAGTGTAAAGCTACATAATTATACCCGTTTTGTTACTTATAATCTACATGGGTGCAAAGTTCTAATCAATACAAATTATACAAGCCCAAACACAAGGTAGTTACAGTATACCGTTGAGGAGTTCCCTTAACAATTACACTTCTTCATCATCAGACCCTTAATGACAGCCTCACTCTATCCAGGTGTAAAGTCCTCATCAATACAAAATAATCAAGCCCAAACACAAGGTAGTTAATATAAACCGTTGAGGAGTTCCCTCGACTGTCTGTCGGCTCTATCATCAGGTCGACTCCAGACCCTTATCAAATTGTAGTGTTTAAAAATCGTAATTGAAAAACATAATAGACGCATTACTCGCCCATAGAATTTTCGAAAGTTCCCCTCGGTTTGCCTAGGATCCCATCATCAGATCCTGACTTCATGGAAATGGGACCATCTCGGGAGTATACCCTTTCAAACAAAACAAGAATTTTGCAAATCGCTTCACGCATCTCAGAGTTATGCCCGTACATACATACAAAAAAAAAGCAACATACCGGCCGAACGTATAACCTCCTCCTTTTTTGAAGTCGGTTAAAAAAGCATTTATTTCTCATAAATCATAATTTCGTAATCTTCGTTGAGTTTGTGTCTTTTTTAATTACCTATATTATATTTTACATTATATAGCATTACGCCTTTTATCCCCGAAGTAGGCAGAGGTGCACATTACGGCACTTAATGCAACTGTACAATGTAATACCCACTTTTCACTATTTATGTTATGAGTCCCATCCCATGTAATATGGGGTGACTATATTATCATTATATAGATAGATATATAATAGAATAGATATAAATTTATTGTACACCATTAATAATACAGTACAGACAAAAAAGATATTTACGTACATATTTTATATATTTTTATACAGTATATTATTAGGGGTGGCCGGACTCTTACCGGCTAAAACCACCGCGGTGTGTTCCTCCTCTGCCTGTGGCCGTGACCCAGGACGCCCTTGCGGATAGCGATTGCACGTAGCAGCCCTCAAAAGCTGCGAATACCTTCCTCGAGTGCGTGAACACACCGCTAACGCCAGTATGTAGAGGTATAATTACTATTAGTTATTTATTTTGTTTTTTTGCATATTACACAAGCCCCTTTTCGTTGATTCTGTATTTAACCCAAAGGTTGACTGGGAGAAAATGCCATATGGCATGAAGTCCGCCTTATGTACCTTATTTTGTGTGAATGAAAGAGTTTTTTTTAACGTTGCCCCACACTAGGATTGTCCTCCTGTGTCGTGGGTGCGTTTACAAACATACAAGTTCACATACACAATGACACCCAGACCTGAAGCAACAATTTGTGGATCACACAAAGTGTTGCTCCGTGCGGGAATCGAACCCGCGACACGTTGCACGGCAGCCGATTGCCCAGCCACCGCACCAACCGTGCAGTCAATCTCGCCGCGTCTATTTTTCAGATGTCCTCTGTCCTCTGAAAACGGATAAGTGTAAACGAAAACACGTAGGACTCCGTCGTTGGCAGAGTGGTCGCAAGTGCGACTGCCGGACAAGGGATCTCGGGTTGATTCCCGGGTCAGGCAAAGTATTACTGGGTTTTGTAAAATCTAGTAGCACGGAGTCTGGAATGGCAACTGGTATATGGCAATAGGCTCACCCCCTATTACATGGTGCTCGTAACATAAATAGTGAAAAGTGGGTGTTACATTGTACAGTGGCATTAAGTGTCGAAATGTGCACCTCTGCTTACCCCTTCGGGGATAAAAAGGCGTGATGTTATGTTATGTTATGTTATGAAAATACGTTTTTAACCGACTTCAAAAAAAGAAGAATATCAATTTGACCTGTGTGCATGTTTTGTGCGCGACTATCTCATGACTGGCTAAACCGATTTTGAGCCGGTTTTAGAAAAGTGTTTGTTAGACTTGGGCGAAGGTTTTAGTACTTAGAGTTATATTAATCAACAGGAGCCCAGAAAAGGTTGAAGTCAAAGTCAAAGTCAAAATCATTTATTTCAAATAGACCAGGAAGGCACTTTTGAACGTCAAAACAAAATATTTAAATATTAAATAATAAGAAAAAATGTCAGTCTGTAGGTCAGTCCTCCAGTGAAGCTATTTGCTCGTTCCCAAGTGTAAATTCCTATGGAGAAGAACGAGCAAGAAACTCCATAGGTTACTCTTTTTCAATCGGGTTTACAATACAATTTTTGGTTACATTCTTTCGTTGAGGTCAATTATGTGAGAACAATGTAATACCAATATTTGTTTAAGAAGACGGAAAAAGAAAATAACCTTGAGGACAACAAATTTAATACAGTCTGGAGCTGACCAGTCCCATTTGACAGCGCCCGTTCACGAACATGACACGTACACCAGCACCGCCCAACTCGACCATGTTGTAGGGAATCGAGCGATCCACTGCCCGTGCCCACTGCCAATGAGACTTTTGAGTGAGCATGACAACTCCAAGCTGACACACATGCATTCTATTAGTCTAATTTAATTTAGTTAGTTACAGGGCTCTGACATTTACAATAACAAACCAAAAATAAATAATTGTTTTTCCCGTGCGAAGCCGGAACTGGCTGCTAGTTTACAATCATTATGATTATAAAGTTTGACAGTATAATTTGAACAAAATGGCCATATTATTACATGATTGGAACTCATAGGAACATCAATGTTTTTCGCTATCCTGTAGAGCTGGACCAGCCTGCCTCCAAGCATTGTCGATTGTTTTAAACGTAGTTTATAGAATAATAAATTATTACTATAATATCTACTAAGTAAAATCGCGGGTTACTCACGTGAATATACTGAGAAAAGCTCTACTAGTTTCGAACCACAGTGGGGTTCTTCCTCATGAGCAGCTAACTAGTAGAGCTTTTCTCAGTATATTCATGTGAGTAACCCGCGATTTTAGTTAATTTAGTATATCTCACGATAGTTATTATAAAAACGTAATATTTACTTTATATATACAAATAAGTCACGTTTTCCTTCCTGACGCTATAACTCCAGGACGCACGAACCGCTCCCCGTGCTAGTCCTCGGGGACTTCAATGCCAAAAACTTGGCTTGGGGTTCCCGGTTTACTGATGTTCGGGGTAGGATGGTGGAAGACTGGGCCCTTGAGGCAGGCCTAGTCGTCCTGAACCGGGGTTCTGTCCCCACGTGCGTGCGGATGCAGGGCGAGTCGGTGGTGGACATTTCGTTCGCTAGCCCTGCTCTATCACCGCGTGTCGTTGACTGGCGTGTCATGGAGGAGGTGGAAACGTACTCCGACCACCGGTATATCCGGTTTAACGTCTCCACCGAGTCCGCGGACCCGCCGGTCAGACAGGCCCCATGTGGCCCGCGTTGGGCGCTGAGACAGCTGGACCGGGAGCTATTCCTGGAAGCCGCAATCGTGCAGGCCTGGGTGATACCACCGCACAGGCCTGCCGACATCGACGAGGAGGCGAGGTGGCTCCAGGACGCCATGTCCAGAATCTGTGACGTGGCGATGCCCCGGGTCCGGCCAGGTCAGCGCAAGCGCCAGACGTACTGGTGGTGGCAAGAGCTGGCTGCTCTACGCAGTGCATGCACTGCTGCGCGACGCCGGTACACCAGGCACCGCAGGCTTCGTATCCGTCCTCAGGACGCAGAGGTCAGAGAGGCGGAGTTGTACGAGGGGTACAAGGCGGCGAAGGCCGCCCTCAAAGCGGAGATACGGCGGGCCAAAGAGAATGCCCTCCAGGAGTTCTTGGAGACTCTGAACAGAGACCCGTGGGGACGCCCCTATCGGATGGTGCGGGATAAGCTCCGCACATGGGCTCCCCTGCTGACTCAGAGTCTCCGGCCAGAGGTAGTGGAGGAGGTGGTCGGCGCCTTGTTCCCCCGAATACAGAGGGGTTTCACCCCTCTGTCCATGACTCCGCCCCCTGCGGTGCCCTATGCGGGCCACAGCGAAGACGACGGCGACACAGTTTCGGAGGTGACCGAGGCCGAGTTGAGAGCGGCGGTGCGCCGGATGGGCGCCAAGAACACCGCCCCGGGACCCGACGGACTGCACGGCAAGGCGTGGGTCCTGGCCTCGGAGGCTCTCGAGCCTCGATTAATTGGTCTCTACAGCGCATGCTTGGAGAGGGGCCAGTTCCCGCAATTGTGGAAGGCGGGTAAATTGGTCCTAGTGAAGAAGCCGGGGCGCCCTGCGGACTCTCCATCTGCGTACCGGCCCATAGTGTTGCTCGACGAGGTGGGAAAAGTTTTCGAAAGGATCATTTCGAACCGCCTCGTCGCGCACCTGTCGGATGTTGGGCCGGACCTGTCGGACGGCCAGTTCGGCTTCCGCAGAGGGCGTTCCACGGTGGACGCCATCATGCGTGTAAGAGACCTCACGACGGGGACTGCAGTGTCCAGGGGTAATGTCGTAGTGGCGGTGTCCTTGGACATCGCCAATGCCTTCAACTCCCTGCCCTGGAGCTGCATTTTGGAGGCACTTCGATATCATCGGGTGCCCACCTATCTCCGTCGTGTAATCGAGGCATACCTGACGGAACGGTCCGTCATTTACCCCGGTCACCGAGGTGAGTGGAACCGACGAGAGACGTCGCGCGGTGTTCCACAGGGTTCGGTTTTGGGGCCGCTCCTGTGGAACATCGGCTATGACTGGGTGCTGCGCACCGACCTCCCGAACAACGTCAGCGTGGTCTGTTACGCTGACGACACACTGGTGGTAGCTCAAGGGAGGTCGCATCAGGCGGCGGCTAATTTAACGGCGAGAGCGGTTACGACAGTCGTTGAAAGAATCCGGCAACTGGGACTCGAGGTGGCGCTCCACAAGTCCGAGGCCATGTGTTTTTATGGCCGCGGGAACGCGCCACCTCCGGGTGAGTCTCAATTAACGGCGGGAGGAGTTACCATCGGCGTCGAGACGACGATGAAGTACCTAGGACTCGTCCTCGACAGTCGGTGGAACTTCGTGGAGCATTTCCGACGTTTGGCTCCTAAGTTGGAAAGGACGGGGGCGGCGCTTAAGCGCCTCCTACCCAACCTCGGGGGGCCAAACGCCTCCTGCCGGAGGTTATACGCCGGGGTCGTGCGGTCCATGGCCCTCTACGGCGCCCCTGTGTGGGCGCCGAACCTGATGCGGCGGCCCGCTCGGGCGCTGCTTACATCACAGAGGGTCATGGCGATCCAATTGATACGCGGATATCGCACGATCTCCGGGGAGGCGGCGAACCTCCTTGCCGGAGTACCGCCGTGGGATCTGGAAGCGAAGGTGCTCGCGCGCGTGTTTTGTTTGCGCGCGGAGGCACGTCGCCGGGGCGAATCTCCGCTGCCGCGCCAGATTAATGCGTGGCGGGATGAGCTCCGGCGTGATCTCATGGCGGAATGGCAGCAACGACTGTCGCAACCGAAGGCTGGGCTCGCTGTCATTGCAGCGGTAAGTCCCCTCTTTGAGGAGTGGCTTGAGAGACGCTACGGCGTCCTCACCTACCGCCTGACGCAGGTGCTTACCGGACACGGAAGTTTCGGTAGGTTCCTGTTTCGGATTGGGCGGGAGGAAACGCCCGGGTGTCATCACTGCGAGGATCGCCCGGAGGACACGGTGGAGCATACGGTGGCGGTGTGTCCTGCGTGGACTGAGCACCGCCGTGTCCTCAGGAATGTGATCGGCGACGGCGACCTCTCGCGTCCGGCTCTGGTTCAGACCATGGTACGGAGCGAGGGGCACTGGGATGCCGTCTCCTCCTTCTGCGAAGCAGTCATGCTAGCTAAGGAGGAGGCGGAGCGCGTGAGGGAACGAACCTCCTCACGACCCGGCCGTCGCGAGAGACACTCCGGGCGTCGGGGATCGCGAGACGATCTCCGGCCACCGTAAGCACGGGCCTGCGGACGGCGAGCACGGGTGACTCGCCGCCCGACCAGAACCAGGCCCGAGCGTACGGCGCGTCGCGTTCCGCGCGCGCCTCAAGGAGCCATCAGACCACCACAGATGGGGCCTAACAGGGCTGACGCCGATACGGAGCCGCGGAAGACTTAACGGGTTGCCGGGGCTCCGGCTCGAAGTGCAGGAGTAGGAACGGGGTGGTTTTTAGTCAGTAAGAGTCTGACACTCCCTCTCGCCTCACCCGGGCGGGAGCAGTCATTGGATGATTTTCCCCCCTCAAAAAAAAAAAAAAAAAGGACGCACGAACCGATTTCCACGGTTTTTCATTCGTTGGAAAGGTCTCGGGCTCCGTGAGGTTTATAGCAAAGAAAAAAAAACATTTTTACGAAATCCTTACTATAATATTATAAATCGGAAAGTGAGTTTGTTTGTTTGATGTTCCGTTTTCACGCCGTAACTACTAAACCGATTGCTTTGAATTTTTGCATACCTACGCATAGTTAGAAGCCTGGATTAAATAATAGGGTACTTTTTATCCCGGAAAAATTTGATATTCTCGAGGGAAAACGAAATTTTTGGTATAGATGGCGCTGTGTGTATTGGTATATGTCACATAGGCTACTTTTTATCCTTTTGTGACGCGAGCGAATTTTGCGGATGTAAGTTGTCGACTCGAAATCGATATTTTTTTTATGTTTTGTTATTCAGGTAATGTTTCGATAGAGTCTACGAAATTATTAATATTATAGATTTCTTGAATAGCAACCGAGTCTCCAATACAATGTTGTCGACTATACCTACTCCCAGTGTCGAGTTGTGACTTGTAACTATAGATTATAGTGTTGACTGTACGTTGTACGTACAGTGATATATTATGACTATCTCTTTTCAAGTTCATACAAAAAAAATGTTTATTACCTACTTAATATTATTAAACTTGCACCTGTTACCGGTTGGTGCCTATGAATACCTATACATATATATTTTATATATTACTAGCGACCCGCCCCGGATTCGCACGGGTGCAATACTTATGTAAAGTCAAAGTCAAAGTCAAAATCATTTATTTCAATTAGACCAGGATGGCACTTTTGAACGTCAAACAACAAAAATTTATAAGTGAAGCTAGTTGCTCATTCCAAGGCGTAGATTCCTATGGAGAAGAACGAGCAAGAAACTCCATAGGTTACTCTTTTTCAATCAGGTTTTCAATACAATTCTCTAGTTACATAGTTTTATTGGTTCGATTATGTGAGAACAATGCAACACCCAAATCCAGTCAGAAAGACTGAAAAAGAAAATAACCTTGAGGATAATAAAATAAAATGATACAGTCTGGAGCTGACCAGTTCCAATCGACGGTGCCCGTTCACGAACATTTGGCGAAACCTAGCACCGCCCAACTCAACCATTTTGTAGGGAATCGAGCGATCCAATGCACGTGCCACCGCCAACGAGATCTTTGAGTGAGCATGACAACTCCAAGCTGACATAAATGCAATCTACTAGTCTAATTTGATTTAATTAATTACAGGGCTCTCACATTTACAATAAATTGTGCAACGTTTTAAACTATAGAGGTACAAATATTTAAGCAGCATGATTATATTATTACACAAATAGAATTCATTGAATTCATTCACTTTACTAAGCACTGGTAAAATAGAAACCGGCCTATAGTTATTAGGTTCCGCGCTATCACCGGATTTAAACAATGGAACTACTTTACTGTGCTTCATCAAATCCGGAAAAACCCCTTGATCTATGCTTTTATTAAAAATGAAAGCTAAATGAGGCGCTATAGTCTCTATAAAAAACTATATATAAATATTTTGTCAAAATAACTACTAAATTATACATATAGAGGTATAATTAGAGCGTACCTACTCCTTTTTAAAAGGCCGGCAACGCACCTGTCACTCCTCTGGTGTTGCGGGTGTCCATGGGCGGCGCTGATCGCTTACCATCAGGTGATCCGTCTACTCGTTTGCCTCCTATTCCATAAACAAAAAAAAATTAATAAGAATCACTCTACCTATTTAAAAAACCGCATCAAAATCCGTTGCGTAGTTTTAAAGATCTAAGCATACATAGGGACAGACAGACGGTGGATAGCGACTAATTATTATTTATTTATTTATCTTTAAATCACACATGTTATAATTTAAGCTCCACAAAACCGTTGCAATGGTTTGACTGTGGACTCGAGTCGCTAGGCATTGCAATTAAATGTATTCATAATTACTTTGTGTTATACTATGTAGTGATTCTGTTTTTACGGTCGTAGTAGTGAAATTTTTTGACGATCTCTGGCCACCATAAGCACGGGCCTGCGGACGGCGAGCGTGGGCACGGTAATTAATATTACCGTGGCGTGGGTAACTCGCCGTCCGATCAAAACCAGACCCGTGCGTACGGCGCGTCGCGTTCCACGCGCGCCTCAAAGAGCCATAAGACCACCACGGATGCGGCCCAATAGGGTTGATGCCGATACGGAGCCGCGGAGAACTTACCGGGTTACCGGGGCTCCGGCTCGAAGTGCAGGAGTAGGAACGAGGTGGTTTTCAGTTAACATCGAATGACTTCTCCCGTCTCACCCGGCCGGGAGAAGCCATTCGATTATAATCTCCCTTAAAAAAAGGAGTGAAACTTTTTGAATGTAATAAATAAATAGATATGGAAACATTACTCAGAACTAGTAACCTGGCAAGGACTAATGTAACTTTCTAAGATTATTTATACACTACTAACAAACGGTGTAGGAAAACATCGCGAGGAAACCTGGGCTTATAATTTCTAATTATAAGTTTGAGATCGCCAACCCGCATTGAACAACCGTGGTTCATGCTCAAACCATCAGCGTGCGAAAGCTTCTCCTCCAATGGTCAGCAATGAATTAATGAATGAATGAATTAATGAAATACGTTTATTCGGCATAAGACATGCACGCCAGACAAAAAAACTTATACATTACGACATATAACAATAAAAAGGTATAAAAACAGACATATAAAGAAAAAAAAAGATAATAGGTAAATTATAAAACTGAAACTAAAACAAGCCAATAATACAGGTGGAACATCCTGACAATGGCCACTTACATTTTTTTTATGACATAAGCCGGTAAACGATCAGACGGATCACCTGATGGTAAGCAATCGGAGTCGCCCATGGACACCTGGAACATCAGAGGCGTTACAAGTGCGTTACCGCCCTTTTGGGGATTAGGAGTTGGAGGATCGTTGGGCCTCCGGTAACCTCTATCACTCGACGAAACACAACGCTAGTTGCTTCACGTCGGTTTTCTGCTCGGCCGTGGCATCACTCCGGTCGAGCCGGCCCATTCGTGCCGAAGCATGGCTCTCCCACACTTAGAACATTACATATAAGGTGTTGATGATATATAATAATAATAATACAGCTTCATTTAATTCCACATTTCGATTGCTTAAATTTACATAACTTAATTAATTTATTTTTACTATTAAATCAATCATATAATCAAATTAATTCATTAAATTTAATGAAATCTAATTTTGTTTTATTTTGCGATTCATCTAATTAGAATCACATTACTCAACCGATTTCTTCTATTAAATCAATTATATAATTATTTTTATTTCTATTCATGCATCTTCTTCTATTGCGGACCCCCTTAGGGTAAAAGCCTCCCCCAATGAATTCCATCTATCTCTATCCTTCGCAACGTTCATCCAGTCTCTTCCTGCCACGGATACAACCTCATCTTGCCATCTGGCGCCTGGGCGACCTCTACTTCTCACACCGTGCGGTCCTTTCCATTCTGTGACAGTAATTGTCCATCTATTGTCATCGTATCTCCCAACATGGCCAGCCCATCTCCACTTTTGGCTTTGAGAGAAGCGTAGAGCGTCCTTTACCTTGGTTATTTTACGAATTTTTATGTTTCTTATTCTATCTCTTAGTTTTATATTTCCATTGCCCTTTGAGTTGTTTGTATTTTATGTCTTGCCCTGTGATCATAAATCCACGTTTGGCACCCATATGTTAGACAGGGTAGGATTGTTGGGTCTAAAAGTATTCGCTTAACTTTAATTGGTAGTTTCGATTTGAAAATCTCCTTCTCGGCCCAGTATTTTCTCCATTTAATAGCTACTCTCCTGTCTATTTCCTCGATGTTTCGATTTTTTCTAAATGAAATTTGTTTCCCAAGGTAAATATAGGTTTCTACGTACTCAAGTGGCTTTTGGTTAACTAGTACGGGCGTCATCTCGCTGTTTGTCATGACTTTAGTTTTTCCTAAGTTCATTTCCAGGCCTACTTGAGCACTACGTGTCTGAAGTTGGTTAATCATCGTGTCGAGGTTGTGTGAACTTTCAGAAAAGCGTAGATGGCTTAGATATTTCCCATTCACATTTATTCCCTGCTTTGACCACGGTAAGTCTTCCATCACATTTTGTAAGACAGCTATAAATAGTTTTGGTGATATAGGGTCGCCTTGTCGGACTCCTCGATTGATATTGATTCGGGTGCCCACTCTATCTAGTCTGACTCTACTAGTACAATTAAGGTATATGTTTTTGATGACATTTATGTACTTTGCGTTTATATTTTGCTTGTTTAATGCTTCCCAGATGCTATTATGAGAGATAGTGTCAAAAGCTTTCTTATAGTCGACAAAAGCTATATAGAGTGGTTTTCTGTATTCCATGTATTTTTCGATAACCTGGTCTACGGTGTGAATATGATCTGTTGTGCTAAACCCACTTCTGAATCCCGCTTGTTCCATAGGTTGGTAGGAGTCTATTTGTGGAGATATTCTATGCAGTAAACAGGACTCAAAGAGCTTGTACACGAAAGACATTAAGCTTATCGGTCGGTAGTTTTCTATGTCTTTAGGGTTGCCCTTTTTATTTAATAAAATGATTTCCGACTCTCTCCATTGCCCTGGCACAATTTCTTCTTCCAGTATTTTATTGAAGAGTATTGTAAGGGGTCTTAATAAAAGTATTTTACCGATCTTTATACATTCGTTACTTAAACTGTCCGGTCCTGGGCTCTTATCTGGTTTTAGATTATTTATTTGGTTCAGGATTTCAGTTTATAACTCTGCTTATCCATCCAGGTAATTACAGTCATAATGTTAAAAACATTGTTGACTTCTCAAAGAATTTCTTTTATTATCAGTCACAGTTCCGTGTTTCATATCTTTGGAGTTTGACACAACTTACTTCCGTCTTTATTAGCTTACACTGCGCCGTTAAAGTCGCTGTTTGGCATCTTCAGTTCGTAGCATTATGTTTTGTTAGATGATAAACGCGACTGCCTCGTTGGCCGAGTGGTCGCAAGTGCGACTGCCGGGCAAGGGGTCTCGGGTTCGATTCCCGGGTCGGGCAAAGTATTACTGGGTTTTTAAAAAAATTCTCAGTAGTAGCACGGAGTCTGAAATTGTGTCCAGTATATGGCAATAGGCTCACCCCCTATTACATAGGACTCATAACATAAATAGTGAAAAGTGGGTGTTTCAATGTAAAGTGGCATAATGGTGCACCTCTGCCTACCCCTTCGGGGATAAAAATGCGTGATGTTATGTTATGTGATTTAATTTAAATAAATGCTTTGACTTTGACCTCGATAAATGGATCATTCAACACTACCTACCACAGAAATATTAAAAAAGCTACCTACCCTTCATTTAGTCAGATAAAAAATATTTTATTACTCGGACTAACAGTTTCAGAAAGTAGCGTGTTCGAACAAACCACCAAACCAACTCTTCTTTAACTTAAACCCCCTTTTTGAGTAAGGGAAATTCATCGAATGACTTCTCCAGGCAAGGCGGGAGGGAGTATCAGACTCTTACTGACTAAAAACTACCCTGTACTTCGAGCCGGAGCCCCGACAATCCGTTAAGTCCTCCGCGGCTCCGAATCGGCATCAGCCGTACTGGGCCCCATCTGTGGCAGTCTGATTGCTATTGGAGGCGCGCCTGGAACGCTCGGCGCCGTACGCTCGGGTATCCTATACCTATACATTGATAGCTAAAAAGATAATTGAGTTATATCGTCAGATAGTGATATGATAATTCAAAAACGTCATAGGCCGTATATTGATAACAGTTTACTAGGTTTAAGTTATAATAATATTTGAAGATTACTTGCTTATTGTAAGAAGGGATATATTAAAACAGATACGAAAAAGTAATACAGAACAGATTATATAACACCATTGGTAGAGGGCACCTTAGACAGATGAGGCACAGATGGGGCCCAGTAGGGCTTATGCCCGATACAGAGCCGCGGAAGGCCTAACGGGTTACCAGGGCTCCAGCTCGAAAAGCAGGAGTAGGAACGGAGTGGTTTTTAGTCAGTACTAGCGACCCGCCCCGGCTTCGTACGGGTGCAATATGCATGTATTATACTTGTAAACCTTCCTTAAGAATCACTCTATCTATTAAAAAAATCGGCATCAAAATCTGTTGCGTAGTTTTAAAGATAAAGATAAAGATAAAGATAAAGATAAAGATAAAGATAAAGATAAAGATAAAGATAAAGATAAAGATAAAGATAAAGATAAAGATAAAGATAAAGATAAAGATAAAGATAAAGATAAAGATAAAGATAAAGATAAAGATAAAGATAAAGATAAAGATAAAGATAAAGATAAAGATAAAGATAAAGATAAAGATAAAGATAAAGATAAAGATAAAGATAAAGATAAAGATAAAGATAAAGATAAAGATAAAGATAAAGATAAAGATAAAGATAAAGATAAAGATAAAGATAAAGATAAAGATAAAGATAAAGATAAAGATAAAGATAAAGATAAAGATAAAGATAAAGATAAAGATAAAGATAAAGATAAAGATAAAGATAAAGATAAAGATAAAGATAAAGATAAAGATAAAGATAAAGATAAAGATAAAGATAAAGATAAAGATAAAGATAAAGATAAAGATAAAGATAAAGATAAAGATAAAGATAAAGATAAAGATAAAGATAAAGATAAAGATAAAGATAAAGATAATTTATTTGCATAAACATGTGTCATTCATACAAAAGCATGCAAGATGTTAATTGTTTAATATCAGTGTCCAATACATGTTTTGCCCTTAGGGGCGTACAAATTCAATTTATAATAATTACAATTCATATTAAGATGTCAAAAAAGTATTATTAAGTATTATTACGGTCTACATTTATTAATACAGTGTCAAAAAGTAGTGTCAGCCAGAAAGTCATTCAAACAGTAGTAACACTTTTCTGCTAGTAAGCGTCTCATTTTTATCTTAAACATATTGGTGTTTAAACATTTATAATCCCGTGGAATTTTATTATAAATTATTGGCGCCATACAAAAAACGTTTTTGTGCATAAGAGTAGTCCTAGCGGGTTTCAGGCGAAGTCTGCTGTTATCAAAGAATACAATACAAAGATCAAAGCATACATAAGGACAGACAGATGGCGGATAGCAACTTTGTAGTGAAGAGTCTGATACTCCCCTCTCGCCTAACCCAAGGTGGGAGCAGTCATTGGATGATATTCCGCCCGCAAAAAAACATATATCGACCTGATTTGCGATAATTATGTATTAAAGAAGGGCCAAATTAAAAGTAACTCTTAACCGACGAGCATGCATGAAAAGATTGATGACTGTTGATGAAGCGAATGAGGTATGTAAGAATCGTAGCAACTGGCGTTCCATAGTCTCTGCCTACACCCATGGGAGACAGGCCGTTATGTATATAAGAAAAGAAAGAAGGAAAAATTTTATTTCACGCTAAAACACAAGTAACATGCACTTCATGTATGCATATACTACTATAATATGTTACTTATTGCACCTACATGGGATTCATCACATAATTGGGGAAAAATGAATGTAAAATTGTTTTCATAATATACTAGCTACTTGTGCGCGGTTTCACCCGCTCTGCTTGGCTCCTATTGGTCTTAGCGAGAGGTTTTATAGCCTATAGTCTTCCTCGATAAATGGACTATCCAGTACAAAAAGAATTATTTAATTCGAATCAGTAGTTTCGGAGATTAGTGCAATCAAACAAACAAAAAACAAACTCTTTAGCTTTATAATACATATTAGTATAGATATAGACATACTAAATTAACTAAAAATCGCGGGTTACTCACATGAATATATTGAGAAAAGCTCTACTAACTAACCTGTGGTATGCCGGAAAGTAGATCTATGCGAGGCCCAATGTGTTTTCTATTGTGTCTATTTCTATATACCGGCAGTCAAGAGGCTAGTTTCGAATTATAGAGAGGTTCTTCCTCGTGAGCAGCGTGCTCGGTCGCGGCGATACTAATAGTACTGACAGTAGGCAAGTGACGTGGTGGCCCGGAGGTTTAAGACGCCCACTTCTCATGCTCGAGGGTGCGGGTCGAAACCTACCAACGGCAAGTACCAACGTGACTTTTTTCGAGTTATATGTAGGTACTTTCTAAGATTATTTGAACACCACTGACTGGTGAAGGAAAACATCGTGAGGAAACCTGGGCTTATAATTTCTAATTCTAAGTTTGTAATTGCCAACCCGCATTGAGCAAGCGTGGTGATTAATGCTCTAACCCTCTCAATGTGAGAAGAGGCTTTGCTCAGCAGTGGGCATATAGGCTGTTGATGATGATGATGATTCTAGTGATAAAATTTAACTGGGATTGGAAATGTCGGACCTTAGATTTGGGTACTTGGGTATTGTATTCGAACTGTCAAAAATGTCAGTTTTCTATGAATTTTGTACGAGATTGTGTATTGTGACGTCACGTTTTTTAGCGTGAAAAGCATAGATACTTATCTATACTCTATACTAATATTATAAAGAGGAAAGATTTGTTTGTTTGTTTGTAATGAATAGGCTCCGAAACTACTGGGCCGATTTCAAAAATTCTTTCACCTCTGGAAAGCTACATTATCCCCGAGTAACATAGGCTATATTATATTTTAAAAATAATTAGGGATCTTTCCTAAAATTCCAATAATGTAACCCAAGGTGTAAAAAAATGACCTGAAAAATTCCTTACGTCGCGTGCACTGCGAAAACTATTGATGATAGAACAAAATCATTTACTGCGGACTTTGCAGAACTCATCATTATCTACAAAAAGTAAAAAAAAAACAAATTAAATAAAATAATGACTGCACGCTTGGTGCGGTGGCTGGGCAACCGGCCGCCATGCAACGTGTCGCTGGTTCGATTCCCGCACGCACGGAACAACACTTTGTGCGATCCACAAATTGTTGTTCCGGGTCTGGGTGTCATGTGTATGTGAACTTGTATGTTTGGCACCCACAACACAGGAGATAATCCTAGTGTGGGGCAACGTTAATTTAAAAAAAAAATGATTTAGGAAAGTACCCAACTGTTGCTGTTAAAGTCACTTATTTTATCCCCAAAAGCGGTATATATACTATAGAAAAACCTTAGTCTTAGTGGTGTTCCTTTTGGCTGTTTTCACTAACCGTCCCTGTAAATGGCAAGTATATATTTATATATTATGTATATATGTATGTATGTAGGCATATTGTACTCATGTGTAGGTATACATTATAATTAAATTTATTTATGTATGTATATCTCCGAAATATATTAGTTTATCTTTCATTGTTTAATAAAATCACTGCTTGCCTCTTGCACCTACCATTTACTCTTCTCTGCATCACCCAAAGGTCAGACTGGTAGAAAATGCCTGCGGCATTAAGTCCACCTTTTTGTACATTTTGTGCATGAAGCATTTTAAATAAATAAAAAAAATAAATGAACAGACGAGATCACCTGATGGTAAGCAATCGGCGTCGCCCATGTACACATGGAACACCAGAGGCGTTACAAGTGCGTTACTGGTCTTTTGAGGATTGTTGAGATTCAGGGAAGGGTAGGTAATTGTGCCTCCGGTAAACTCACTCACACGACGAAATACAACGCAAGCGTTGTTTCACGTCGGTTTTTCTGTGAGGCCGTGGTATCACTCCAGTCGAGCCTGCTCATTCCGAAGCATGGCTCTCCCACACTTGTTAAACTTACTTAACTTAATATAGAGGTACATTCGAAAATACCAACCGGCCATGGTTTTACCCAAACACTGGACAATACTCAAATGTAGTCAGTAGTTAAATTCCAATAGTAGGTAATATAATACATAATTTAATACTTTAATTCTAATGTAGACAATCTAGTTTCCTTATGGCATCGAGCATTTCTTTCTTTATTGAAACAAAGAGTTTCCTTTTTCTTGTATAGAAGCACTATTTCTATGGATTGTCAGTATGCATATGTGAGCACCATGTTAGACTTAAGATCTTTATTATTTTTATTTTTATTTTAGTTAGTTATTAGTATAATGCGTCAATGCAAAGACACGCTCTTTGCATTGGTCTTACATATGCGTACAGTATTGAAATATGTATCAGAGACATTGTAGAACATACTTTTTTAAAAGAGTAACGAATGGAGTTTCTTGCTCGTTCTTCTCCATTCGAATCTACGTTTTGGAATGAGCACCTAGCTTCACCTAGCTTCACCTAGCTTCACTGACGGACTGACTGACAAACTATTATTTATTTTGTATTTGTTGACGTTTCAAAAGTACCAAACTATGGTTTAATTGAAATAAATGCTTTGACTTTGACTTTGACTTTGACTATTTCCTCTAGTTCAAGTAATGTCAAAAAGTTGCTTCGATATTAACAATAACTTTTTCCTAACAATAATGAATGCGATAAACAAATGAATTATGTAATTCAGCACAGCTGCGGCGGCACAGACGTACACGGTTCATTTATAATTTATACGTCTCAGATTCCAGTACTTAAAAGCATAATATTACGTTTTTTAAACTCAAACGATGCACTTATTAACATTTTGAGTAACTACGTAGTATAAACAACAGTAAGATTTGTTAAAAAAAATAATCCAAATATAAGTGAATATATATATTGAATCAATCGTAAAAAGAGAGGCAGTTCTGCGTTGACGTTGGCTGTATGCGGACGTTCGCTTGTGCCATATATTGCTTCGATTTTGTGTTATCTGTGACTTCCCGCGTTTTTTCTCGAATGTGACATTTTGACAGTTGGTGAGTTATTTTTATTATTCTACAAAATAAATTAGTTTTAATTTATATGCATTGTAATGTTCCCGTCTCATTGGAACCTGTGTCAAAAATATCGAATGTTTTTTTTATTTCATTCTTCAGGTTTCAAATGAGTCGAACTACTTTTAAGTATAAGTCATGGAAATATGTACGGTTCCTGTCTAGAAATAATAAATATAGTGTAACTAGTTCATATTAGAAGTTGAATTTATCGTAAAAGATAAACAAGGTTATGCTAGTGAATTCGTTCGCATTAAACATATTGTCAACTGAAAATTATGAACTAGTCAACAATAAATAGACAATTACTTAAGTAGAGCAATTTGATAAAAACAACACAAGTTATTAATTATGCGTTCATTAAACGTGAAGAATAGTGTGTCGTGGTGGCCCGGAGGTTGAAGACGCCAAGTACCAATGTGACTTTTTCCGAGTTATATGTACTTTCTAAGATTATTTAGACACCACTGACAAACGGTGAAGGAAAACATCGTGAGGAAACCTGGGCTTATAATTTCTAATTATTACTTTGAAATCGCCAACCCGCATTGAGCAAGCGTGGTGAGATAGGGATTCATTTTTATAAAACATAACATAACATTACGCCTTTTATCCTCGACGGAGAACTAACGGGTAACCGGGGCTCCGGCTCGACGTGCAGGAGAAGGAACGGGGTGGTTTTTAGTCAGTAAGAGCCTGCAACTCCCTCCCGCCTCACCCAGGTGGGAGCAGCCATTCGATGATTTTCCCCCCTTAAAAAATAAAAATAAAAAAGGGGTCGGCAGAGGTGCACATTATACCACTGTACAATGTAACACCCACTTTTCACTATATATATTATAGAGTATCATGTAATAGGGGGTGAGCCTATTGCCATATACCGGGCACAGTTCCAGACTTTGTGCTACTACTGAGATTTTTAAAACCCTTTGCTCTCGACCCCGAGATTCCTTGCCCGGCAGTCGCACTTACGACCACTCGTCCAACGAGGCAGTCATTTATATAGAGGTATAATAATATGTATATATTGATTACATGAACCTATAATTAGGTGCGTTCTATTTCGAAATATTTTTGTAACATTAGACGTAATGTCTAGATAAAAATTAGCATACGCTTTAATACCATTTTAATAATAACATATATATGTATATATGCTAATTATTGGATAACTCATTGCTATTTAAGACATATTTTCTGTGTAAATACTTTCATGCATTCAGAATAAATTAATATTAAGTAGGCATATTGGCTCGGAGGTCTAAGACGTTCACTTCTCATGCATTAGGATGCGGGTTCAAAACCTACCAACGACAAGTACCAATGTGACTTGTGATGTGATACACTATGAAATCTATTTCGTTTTCGTCCTGCGGCAAAACAACTTGGCAAGGAATACGTTCGATGTATAAAGTAAAAACTTTCAATCCTTCAATACAAGAACGTATTCCTTTTTAAAAGGTCGGCAACGCACCTGTGACTACTCTGGTGTTGCGGGTGTCCATGGGCGGCGCTGATCGCTTACCATCAGGTGATCCGTCTACTCGTTTGCCTTCTATTCCATAAAAAATAATAACGATGTAATTTTTTTTATCTCGACTTCTATTATGCCGACTTCTTGGTCAATCGGGGTAACTTTGACAGAAAAATACTGTATTTAGTCTAATATTGAAGGCATGTTGGTTGATAGACAATAATGGAAGTCATTTACGGTGTTCCGGAGCTGATCGCGTTTCTATTCATATAGTATTTTTTTTTTAAATATACTAGAAAGCAACAAAATCTGTACTTTTTGTGTGTGTCAAAGTTACCAGCCTTTAAAGGGTAACTTTGACACTGGTGGCGCCAGTCATAGAAAACCGATATAACTTAATTTTTAAAGCTTCGGGTTTACTTTGATATGTATTTTTAAGATAAAAGATCTATGGTCGAGTAAATAAAACCATAAAATGATATATGTGGGTACTATATTTATTGCAGAAATATTAAGTTAAGAAAGGGTGTGACACATTTCTTCAATTTTGACAATCAATCCAAAAAACATTAATCTTAATCATAAAATGAGTTAAACTAAAATGAAAATTACGATCAACAACGTCTTGCTAATTTTTATTCACCCCATTCCATGTAGAGTAAATCGTCATTGATGTGGTAAATACCACATGATTTCAGTCGAATTTTGCTCATATCGACTATTGAAATTATATTATCGCATCTTATTTTCACAGACTCCCTCTTATCTAGCCACTTCCAGCCACCATTCATATTCTTACACATACAAACGATGATATAAAATGGATAAACCATAGAAACAACTTTCCCAGTAAACAGAGACCCTTCATTTCTAAATATAACTTGAGTTCCTGGCAAGATATCAGAAAAAGATGTGGGGTGGCTTTTAGTGTTCTCTGCAATTTTTTCATTTTCTATTCCGGATTGCAAATTACCATCAAAACCAAACAAATCTTCTATGGCGACATCTCCCATTATATCATTAGTCACTTCAGGCGTCGCTTCTAATGGTTCGTCGGAAGCCGGCTGGACCTCTTCGTGCGCAGACATATCAATTTGTGTTAAAGAAATTTGGTTCGATGTTGATGCTGTAGGAATATTTTGGTCAGTATTTTCTTTATTCAGGGTTTTCATTTTTTTTTATTTTTCGATCCTTGAGGACGACCTCTTTTTGTTGCTTTACTTAGTTCGGTGGAATCACTAGACTTTTTTGCCTGAGCTTCAGCTTTTTTTTTATAATATAATTCAACCTCTTCTAATGAAACGCTTTTACCAATGGGCATTTGAAATTTCCTCTGATTTTTTATGCCTAGATCTGTGTTTCGTAATTCGGCTAAATAACTCCTGAAACTCTCACCTAAAGATTCTCTGGCACTCTCGGCGTTTATCGGAGTTTTGGCATATTCAGGAAGTCTGTTCAACACCTCTTGTCTGTCCAATGGGTATATTCCTGTGGCTTTGAAACCCGCCAAAACATTCTTTGCTGACTGCTGGGCTCCCAATTCTAAAGCCCTTTTTACTAGAGCAGTAAAGCAGTTTTTGGGAAGTGAAATTGCTTTTTTTCCTCTTGCAGTCTGCCGCCAATCAAATAAAACAGTCCGCCAATTTGACTTTAAGGGACTAAAGTAGCCAACGTCGAGTGGCTAGAGAAGATGTGTGGAATTGGGTACTAGGCAAATAAATCCTATGTTATTATCTTTACACAACTTTAAAGTATTCACTGAGATGTGTGAACTTAAGTTGTCACAGATAAGTACTTCTTTCCCTTCTTTCTTTGAAACTATTGGCAAAAAGTGTGTGCTAAACCAATCATCAAAGCTCTCCAGATCAATCCAACCGCTTTTGGTTACAGTCATACGTGAACCAGGTGGTGCCCCAATAAGCCAATCTGACCACGTATTTTTGGCTTTAAATATAAAATATGGAGGTATTACTTCACCTGCAGCATTAGCACAGAACACAGATGTATAACACGATTTAGTAGAATTTCGTATTACTTCAGAGTTACGATTCTGGCGCCTAAAAAGCAGTTTTTGCCTTTTCGGGTCATCGTGAAATCCTGTTTCGTCGAAATTGTATATGTTCTCTGGTGAAACATTTTCCAGTTCAATTTGCAGATTATCGAAAAATTCATTAATTTTTTCTTCGTTAACTTGCGCTCGGCTTCTACTGATATTATGCCCAAATGTTGTTTTAAGGTCTGGGTGTCTTTTGAGGTACAGCTGACCCCATTCCCATCCAGGACGATTATTAGTAAAGGTCTTTACTTTCCTATTACTTGCATTTAAATATCGTTGTATTATAAGCGTAACATCATTAAGCCCTACAGTCAGCCCGTTATCGGACAAAGCCATAATATGATCTTTGATTATAATTTCCTCCTGCTTGGTTAAAGCAGTCGGCCTTCCAACTTCTTCTACATGTTTATTTCGGATTTTGTTCTTTATTGTATTAATTGGTATTTTGTAAGATTTGCTGGCCGAATACGCGCTTAATTCACCAGATTTCACCTTTTCTACACATTCTTCCAAAGTTGCTTGTGTGTAATTAGAATTGATTCCATACTTACGAGTGCCAGGTTCTGTGATTTTCCTCTTCCTAGGCATTGCGCAAAGTAAGTACCTTTAATCTGGAAATAAATGTAAAAGATGTAAGAACTCGTTCATATATATAACACATATTAACATAAAGTGTAAAAAGCACTTGATTATGTTCAAATACCGATAACATAAACAAGAAAGAGGAAAAGATCATTACAAATACCTATGTCAAAGTTACCCACAATATTCATCATTCAATTTAAAAACAACAGGGCAACTTTGCTTGTGTCAAAGTTATCCGGATATTGGTCAAATTATGACCAGTAATAATTATATTCATGATTGTGAGAAATGGGACGTAAAAACGTTAAAATTATTTCTAAACACAAAACTACAAATTTCAATTGGTTTATAAAACATTTTACATACCTTGTGAACACAATATTTCCCGAAAAACAGAAAAAGTTTACAACCAGTATCTGGAACTAAATTTTAGCGCTCAAAGTTTTGTCAAGTTTCTGACATTACCACAAACTGACAGCTACTTTTTTAAAGGTACATTTACGAAGCATGTTTCTGTAATTAATCTAAGAAAAAACACGAGAACTTAGCATAGATACTGCTGACGAAAAAAAATGTTTTATACATTGTAATCCGGCTGTCAAAGTTACCCAATCGAATCAAAGTTACCCCGATTAACGTACAAAGATTAATATTTATCAGTTCATTTATTAAGTTGAATAAATTGCAAAAGTCATGCTCAATGGCGACGAGATTTTACACGACTTTTCTCATTTATCTAAATAACGTTTTAGGAAAAAGTGAGGTAACTTTCCTAAGTTCGGAAAAGAAGGAGCCTCCAACCAGGCGAGGTGATCGTGTCGGGCTTTCTGCTCAACAGTTGCTCTGAGGTCGTCTCTCCGTCCCCGACTGGGGGCGTGAGGTCGCGCGAGTCATGCGGATGCCTGTTTCGGCGCCTCCTGTCGCTGCATGCGACTGCAGGCTAGGGGTTGGAGTAGTCAAGTCCGGTGATTTGCTCATAGCGGCAAATCAAATCAAATCAAATCGTCTTTATTGTGGACTATAGGTATGCATCAGAAATACAGGTCTTAAATAATAAAAAGAGTACAGCTATGTCTCGCCGTTGAGGCATACAATAATAATATACAAAACAGAATTTAAAACACAATTAGTCATAATGTTTAGTCTCAATACAATTCCGAGCCGAAACAAGTCTATTTTTAAGGAGGGGAAATCATCCAATGACTTCTCCCAATCGAGTGAGGCGAGAGACAGTGTCACACTTTACTGATTAAATATGTACTACCCCTTTCCTACTCCTGTACTTCGAGCTGGAGCCTCGGTTACCTGTTACGTTTAGTAATTGGGCCACCACTAACCATGGTGTTTTTTTTGTGAGGTTGTGATATCACTCCGGTCGAGGCGGCTCATACGCATGGCTCTCCCAAATTTTTAACAACAGAGTGAAGTTATATTTAGTCCTTCTGTCTCTGGTATTACCGAAAAGATCCTAAGGGAAAAGATCCTTTCATATACAGTATAAAGATATACAGCCCAATAGGTACCCCTTGGTTGAAAATTGCGTTTGTACTTAAAAGATTGTCAGAGACAAAAAACTGTTATCATATCTTAATATATCTGCACCGAAATCCATCAAAAGTGATTCAGCAGTTCATGAGTTATCGCGTAAAAAATAATTTTTTAACGAAAATTAGGTTTCAGTTTAGGATTTCGGTAATAATTTGGTAAATTGTGTATCACATTACACAATATATAATTAATATTACTTATGTTTTTCCCCGATAAGTACATTTATTCTTAGTACCAATGATATAATCTTGAAACTTGTTCGATGTAGGACTATAGGCACACCTCCAATTATATTATTTAATTATAACACATCTTGTGATAACAGTTGCCTCGACTGCCTCGTTGGCCGAATGGTCGCAAGTGCGACTGCCGGGCAAGGGGTCTCAGATTCGATTCCCGGGTCGGGTAAAGTATTACAGGGTTTTTATAAAAAAAATCTCAATAGTAGCACGGAGTCTGGAATCGTGACCGGTATATGGCAATAGGCTCACCCCCTATTGAATGGGACTCATAACATAAATAGTGAAAAGTGAGTGTTACATTGTACAGTGCCATAATATACATATCTGCCTACCCCTTCGGGGATAAAAGGCGTGATGTTATGGTGTTATTATAACAGTCTATGGAAATAAATAAATAGAGAAACTATGTATATATTTTTATGTTTTTTACGGAACATTGCCCCACACTAGGATTTTCTCCTGTGTCGTGGGTACGTTTACAAACATATATGTTCACATACACATGGCACTCAGACCAGGAACAACAATTTGTGGATCACACAAGGAGTTGCGGGAATTGAACGCGCTACACTTTGCACGGCAGCCGGTTGTCCAGCCACCACCAACCATGCACTCAGTAGATAATCTATTAACAAACTTTCATAAATTATGTACTTATATTTAAATAATAACTCGATAGTTACGATTGAGACATACTAAATTAATTAAAAACTGTGGTTCAAAACTAGTAATAGGCCCAATTACCCTCTCCTTCCCCAATCTCCCCAATCCCTGAATCCCCAACGATCCTCAAACTCCTAATCCCCAAAAGGCCGGTAACGCACTTGTAACGCCTCTGGCTGTTCCAGGTGTCCATGGGCGACGCCGATTGCTTACCATCAGGTGATCCGTCTGCTCGTTTACCGGCTTATGACATAAAAAAAGTATTAATAAATCAATAAAATGATAATGCTGCAACTGCCTCGTTGGCTGAGTGGTTAGATTAATAGAAGTAACATGCTCAGAGAATTCCCGCGATACCTATAAAGCGAATTGACGCATCCATTCCGGTCCTTTCCGCGGCGGTGTAAATTCAGCCTTAGGCATAGTATTATTTTGTTATAGAAGTTTTTTATAGCCAACGGATCACCTAATGTTTTTTAATTATTTATTTACTAGCTTTTACCCGCGGCTTCGCTCGCGTCACAAAAGGATAAAAAGTAGCCTGTGATATAATAATATACCAATACACACAGCGCCATCTATACCAATTCTTTTGTTTCCCTCGGGAATATCAAATTTTTTCCGGGATAAAAAGTACCCTATTATTTATTCCGGACTTCTAACTTTACGTCTGCAAAAATTGAAAGCAATCGGTTTAGTAGTTACGGCGTGAAAGCGGAACAAACAAACAAACTCACTTTCCCATTTATAATAGTATAGTAAGGATAAGTAAAGATTTATTTATATAAAACCTTACCTAAAGTATCATGACAGGTTTCTCCATTGCGATAGCTAGGCCAAATCTATGTTACGTCTAAATATAACAAAATCATAAAGTAAAAAACAAAAATGAACAAATTCTTGGCTAAACTAAACTCAATAATCGGAAATAGGTACTAAAATACAAATAAAAAAAAGGAATTTTACAAAACGAGAAAAAAAAATTTTGAAATCAGCGCCACCTATGTATGTACTTAGACAACACCAAAAGAGTTACAAGTGCACTTAGCCAGCGTCGGAAATTGCAAATGAATATCTAACAATAAAAATATTCTCTTAAAATATCGAACAACAATAGTTGTTATTTGTATGGCAGCATTGCCATACAACGTGGCAATGCTGCCAGCCTTCTGGGTACTTTCCCCACTGACGTCGATGCGGACGAGTTTTTCGATGCCTTATAAATAGTTTATGTAAATAGTTGTTTTTGTTTTTTCTATAATTAATTTTAATCTTTAGTTGTATATATTTAATTTTAATTTTATTTAAGTAATAGTTAGTTTTAATTTAAGTTTTTTAATGTATGTAAATATTAAAAGTAATAAAGTAATGAAGTAACCAAAATAAAATTCCCTCAACACCAATAGTTATTAATAAAACGATATAGTCCTTGACATGTGGCCCAGAAATCAAAGGAAATAAAGATTTGGTAATACATTAGATTGCAATTCATGCTAAGTACACAGTAATTAATTTACGTAGCTGTTCTATTAATAGATGATTTGTGGCTATAATTTACTAATAGGCTGAATCTATACAAAGCAAAGTTTTCAATATTTCGACTGGTCGTTGGCCGAGTGGTCGCAAGTGCGACTGCAATGGGTGTCGGGTTCGATTCCCGGGTCGGGAAAAGTATTATTGGGTTTTTAAAAATCTCAGTAGTAGCACGGAGTCCAGAAATGTGCCCGGTATATGGCAATAGGCTCACCCTCTATTACATGGGACTCATAACATAAATAGTGAAAAGTGGGTGTTACATTGTACAGTGGCATTAAGTGCCGAAATCTGCACCACCTACCCTTTCGGGGATAAAAAGGCGTGATGTTATGTGTGTGCAATATTTCGACATACTTATCTTATACTTTTATTATATATATATATTTAGTGAATTACTAAAATAAGCACCTTGAATTCTATTTCGTTTTCGTGCCGAAGTAAAATGGTTCTGTATTTATAATAACTATCGTGAGACCATACTAAATTAACTAAAATCACGGGTTACTCACGTGAATATACTGAGAAAAGCTCTACTAGTTTCGAACCACAGAGGGGTTCTTCCTCATGAGCAGCGTGCGCGGTCGCGGCGACGTCAGTGAGATGCTCGACGTCTATTTTAGTTAGGTAATTTAAAATGGTTCTGTCTCGGTAATAGAAATAAATAAATTGTTTAAAACAAAAAATAAATGACCATTGCAAAAAGCAAACTTCTAAAGTGCATACGAACTCATGGTACCTACATTATCAAAACATCACATCATGTCATTCTCGAAGAGGTATTTCTCCCCGGGTGGCACGTGCCGATGCGAATAGTGCCTACAAATTTACGTCTACATAATAATGATTAATTAAGTGAAACAAGTGAATTTATGTCTCAGATAGGCTACAAGGCAGCACTTTTACACGTCAATTTTATCAAGCGAACGATGAGGTCGACATTTCCTAACTGACTACTTTGAGAAGAAATGCCGAAACAAACTCAGGGGTCTGTTTCTTTTAAAGACCAATTTAACAAACACTTTAATATAGGGTCAGGTTTATTGGAACGGATGTGTGATGTGGATAGCGAAAAGTGGATGTTACATTTCATTTAGTATGTGATGGCTCCTCCCAAACGTACTTTGTATTTATAAAGGTACCCCACCTGACGCAGGTCCTCACCGGACATGGAAGTTTCGGAAGGTACCTGTGTCTGATGGGGCGGGAGGAAACGCCCGGGTGTCATCACTGCGAGGACCGCCCTGAGGATACGGTGGAACACACTATAGCGGAATGCCCTGCGTGGGCTGAGCACCGCCGTGCCCTCAGTGAAGTGATCGATGGCGACCTCTCGCGTTGCCGATGCCGACGGGGATGCCGTCTCCTCCTTTTGCGAAGCAGTTATGTAGCTAAGGAGAAGGCGGGACGCGTGAGGCAGCGAAGCGCTGCCTCCTCTCAACCCAGCCATCGCGAAGGACACACCGGGCGTCGGGGATCGCGAGACGATCTCCGTCCACCGTAAGCGCGGGCCTGCGGACGGCGAGCATGGGTGGCTCCCCGTCCGACCAGAAACAGACCCGAGCGCCGCGTTCCGCGCGCGCCTCAAAGAGCCATCAGACCACCACAGATGGGGCTCAATAGGGCCGATGCCGATTCGGAGTCGATATTATGACTATACTACTGATTATTTACATTTATTTTTTGTACTATAAGTAATAAAGAAACTAATTAGTTACAGACAAATTCACAGAGTTTGATTTGATAAAATGATTTAATTACTATGTTTTAATAAGAATTAAAAGCTGTCGCGTCGACTGCAAAACGCGCGACAATAGCTAGTAAACAAACAGTCGATAGTTGATCCCCAAAACTTGGTTGCTCTCACCATTTTTCGTACGTAATATATTTATAACGTTTATCATCGATACGTGCGTATTATATCGTTTTATCAAATACGTTCATTGTGATAACGACTGATAATAATCACTAGAGCAGAAAATATCTCTTATCATTGCTGATATGTCGAACTTTGATATTTGTAGGGATGTAAAGGTATGTCTCCAACACGCAGTTACTAGTTCTTTGACGGCAAATGAACGAGTAGACAAATCTTCTGATGGTAAGCAAACGGCGTCTCGGTTCTTAACCATTCGTGTGTCTAAGACGTAGACCCACGCGAGGCACAATATATTTTCTACTGGGTCTTACATATATCGGTGTATTCAAAAGGTTAATCCCACTGTACAATGTAACTTCCACTTTTCACTGTATCCGTTACTAGCGACCCACCCCGGCTTCGCACGGGTGCAATATGCATGTATTATACATATAAACCCTTCTTGAGAATCACTCTATCTATTAAAAAAACCGCATCAAAATCTTTTGCGTAGTTTTAAAGATTTAAGTATACAAAGGGACAGACAGACGGCGGATAACGATTTTGTTTTATAGTGATGAGTCTCGTGTAATAGGGGGGGTGAGCCTATTGCCATATACCATGCACGATTCCAGACTACATACTTCTACCGAGAATATTTCTATAGCCCAGTAATACTTTGCTCGACAGGAAATGGAACTCGTGACCCCTTGCCCGGCAGTCGCACTTGCGACCACTCGGCCAACGAGGCAGCTATTTTAAATATATACCTCTATATTACTCTAATATCATTATTTAAGTAACTGTCTCTTTCTAACGTTTTATCTGTTGAAACACCGGCTCCCGGTATATATAGTACTTGCTAGCTGACCCGGCAAACTTCGTACCGCCTAAAAGTTTTTTCTCACCTTTTAAACCTTCCCTAGACTTCCACGAACCTATCAAGACCAAAATTAGCCAAATCAGTTCAGCCGTTGTCGAGTTTTAGCGAGACTAACGAACGGAAATTCATTTTTATTTATATAGATAGATAATCCATTATGGCCGTAACTTTCAACGGACAAACTAAATAATAATTTATTGACACATTATTATTTTTCTTTGTTTTTAAAACTAGATCTTTTTATGTTTAAGTAGGTAATTAAAATAAATGTTAATAACGAATGTGTTTCTATGTCAATAGATATATAATACAACTAGCTTTTGCCAGCGGTTTTGCCTGCGTACTCGTGGATTAAAAGTAGTCTATATGTTAATCCAGACCATAGTCTACCCCTGTTTAAAATTGAATTCTGACAGCTAGTCTATCTATATAGGAGTATTTTATAGTATTTAGTTGAAAATAGGTACCTAAATATACCTCTACTTACTTCTGTACAATGTAACACCCACTTTTCACTATTTATGTTATCAGTCCCATGTAATAGGGGGTGAGCCTATTGCCATATACCATGCACGATTCCAGACTCCGTGCTACTATTGAGATTTTTAAAAACCCAGTAATACTTTGCCCGACCTGGGAATGGAACCCGAGACCCCTTGCCCGGCAGTTGCACTTGCGACCACTCGGCCAACGAGGCCGTCAACTACGTCGCTACTTCTTGTATTTAGAATTTTTGGCATGTATCATTAACAGCCTATAAATGCCCACTGACCACAGCCTCTTCTCACATGAAGAAGGTTTTAGCAATTTAGCATCAATCACCACGCTTGCTCAATACGGGTTGGCGATTACAAACTTATAATCAGAAATTATAATGCCAGGTTCCCTCACGATGTTTTCCTTCAACGTTTGTCAGTGGTGTCTAGATAATCTTAGAAAGTGCATTTAACTCGGAAAATGTCACATTGGTACTTGACCTTGATAGGTTTCGAAACCGCACCCGCATGGATGAGAAACGGGCGTCTTAAACCTCCGGGCCAACACGACATGTAAAAGTTTATTTTATTTAAAATTACTTTGTAGATTTATACATATTAAGTCTGTAATGACAAAATAATGTAAATGTAGGTATGCAATAAATAAATATAAATAGAAATGAATATCTGTTCGTTTGTATCGCTAAAACTCTGAAATGGCTTAACCGATTTGGGTAATTTTGGTCTTGGAATGTTCGTGGCAGTCACTGGCAGTCCAGGGAAGGTTTTAATGGTTAGAAAAAAATTTTATACGCAACGAAGTTGGTAGGGTCAATCAATAAAAAATAAATGTTCATGACTGTTATTTATAGATATTAAAACTGAAATATTAACAACATTAGGAAAGGAAAAAAATACTGTCAAACACAGCGAGGATACCGGTGACCGCAACCTATTGTTCTTTAATTGTGTCTATAATGACGGTACTCAACGAGTTAAGATACACTATAACTGAAAGATAAAAAATATATAAAAGAAAACTAAAAATAATAATTTACAGAGAGCATTATGAACGTGGCTTTACCGAATGCACTAACCAAGGCTAATTCAGGTCAAATACAACTTTAAAATACTGAATCAAACTTGTTTTGCCGTCTACAATACCTACATGAGCTAAAAACACTGTAATAATATGTTAATAAATAAAAATAAAATAAAATCAAATTAATAATATCTATACTATTCATTTACTTTAAATACAAGAAAATAATGTTATAATCGCAGTCATACAGAAATTATCATAAAATTACCTCTACATTAAAATCAGTCATACTTAAACTCATACTTAAAGAGAAAATATCAACATATGTGTGTACATTCAAAATTTCAACCATAGAGAACATAACATCACGCCTTTTATCCCCGAAGGGGTAGGCAGAGGTGCACACAGACGTAACACCCACTTTTCATTATTTATGTTATGAGTCCCATGTATTATTATACGAGGGGGATATATATAAATCATTCGATGACTTCTCCCGCCTGGGTGAGGCGAGAGGGAGTGTCAGACTCTTACTGAGTAAAAACCACCCCGTTCCTACTCCTGCACTTCAAGCCGGAGCGGTGACCCATTAAGTCCTCCCGTCCTCCGCGGCTCGCCGTACGCTCGGGTCTGGTTCTGGTCACCTAGCAGAGGGTGTTAGTACCAAGGTATATTAATTAGCCGACTTCAAAAAGAAATGGGTTGAAGTCGGTTTTAAAAAAAAATGAAATAATTATTATTAATTGGTTATATTTTAGTTGTTTTGGTCTAATTTAATACTGAAGCTCCTTAATATCCCAATCCACGAATCCCCAACAATCCTCAAAATCCTAATTCCCAAAAAACCGGCACTTTGGCGCCGATTGCTTACTATCAGGTGATCCGCCTGCTCGTTTACCGGCTTATATGAAAAAATGGACTTTCACCCTTTCCTGACGATATATCGATCTGATTATTATATTCTTCAGCTTGCTCACGTAATTATTTGACGAGGAACTCGACTAGTTTCAAGCCATGCTAGAGGCTCATTCATGAGCAGCATTCAGCGACCTGCAACGCGTTGACTGTAGCGCTGCTACTCTATTATAGGATGAGCCTCTAGCATGGCTTGACCTGGAGGGCATGGTGGAGCATACGGTGGCGGTGTGTCCTGCGTGGGCTGAGCACCGTCGTGTCCTCAGGGATGTGATCGGCGACGGCGACCTCTCCGTCCGGCTCTGGTTCAGACAATGGTACGGAGCGAGGGGGACTGGGATGTATCCTCCTTCTGCGAAGCAGTTATGCTAGCTAAGGAGGAGGCGGGGCGCGTGAGGCAACGAACCTCCTCACGCCCCAGCCGTCGCGAGAGACACTCCGGGCGTCGGGGATCACGAGACGATCTCCGGCCGCCGTAAGCACGGGCCTGCGGACGACGAGCACGAGCGCCTAGCTTCACTGACGGACGGACTGACAGTCTACACCTTTGACTTGAAATCTTGATAACGATAAGTAAACATAACATCACGCGTTTTATCCCCGAAGGGGTTAGATGAGCACGTTACGGCACTTAATGCCACTGTACAATGTAACACTCACTTTTCACGTTCTGAGTCCCATATAATAGGGAGTGAGCCTATTGCAGCAAACCTCCTTAGACCAACCTAGCAGACTCCGTGCAGCTGAGAATTATATTTAAAAAAACCCGGTTATACTTTACCCGGCCCGGGAATTGACGACTCAGCCAACGAGGCAGTCAGTTGATAACGATACTAGATTATCCTTACTAATATTATAAATCGGAAAGTGAGTTTGTTTGTTTGTTTGTTCCGCTTTCACGCTGTATCTGCTAAACCGATTGCTTTGAATTTTTGCAGATGTACAGTTAGAAGTCTGGATTAAATAATAGGATACTTTTTATCCCTGAAAATTTTGATTTTCTCGAGGGAAAATGAAATTATTGGTATAGATGGCGCTGTGTGTATTAGTATATGTCATATAAGCGACTTTTTATCCTTTTGTGACGCGAGCGAAGCCGCGGGGAAAAGTTAGTTAAACTATATTTTCCACAATTACCTTCATTATGGATATAAAATAAAAGGCCTTGCTTGGTACTAGTACAACAAAATTCATAAAACTTATTTTATATGTATATTACCTACGTGTTTCTATCGATTTTAATACCAATACAAACCAGAAAATTACAACATATAGGAATTATGTAATTTATGCATTATAATAGTTTTTTCCTAACATGACTCATAGTCAGCTAAAAAATAATATTTCTTTTATAGTTATATATATACGTACCTACATTATAGTCTTATTAATTAATTGACTACGTTAGCTGCTAAATAATACTACGTTAACTTTTGACGCAAACTTCGAATACAGATATTCGGAAAGTACATATAGTTAACACGGAAAAAGTCACATTGGTACTTGCTGTTGCTTAGTTTGGAAACCACGTCCTCATGCTTGAGGAGCTAGCATCTTAAGCCATCATGAGGCAGCGAAGCCGTCATGAAGGACACTCCTGGCGTCGAGGATCGCGAGACAATCGACGCCCGACCAGAACTAGACCCGAGCGTACAGCGCGTCGTGCTCTGCGCGCGCCTCAAAGAGCCATCAGAACTCCACGGATGGGGCCCAATAGCGCTGATGCCGATACAGAGTCGCGGAGAACCTAACCGGTTACCGGGGCTCCGGCTTGAAGTGCAGGAGTAGAACCGGGGTGATTTTTAGTCAGTAAGAGTCTGACACTCCTTCCCGCCTCACCCAGGCGGGAGCAGACATTCGATGATTTTCCCCTCTTAAAAAAAGGCATCAAGCTAAACAATTTGTAACAGACTTCAAAAAAGGAGTTGATAACTCGACCCGTATGTATATAATATTTTCAGAACTGCCCAGTTTTCGTAAACGTTAATTCTGTTCATTGTTTTATACATACATATACACTAATACCTTTTCTTTAAGTTTAAACTTTTTTTAAATCATCGAATTACTTCTCCCGCCTGGGTGACGAGGGCCGGAGCTCCGCTAACCTTTTAACCCTGTGGCTTCCTATCAACATCAGCCCTATTGGGCCCCGCCGTATGTATGTGGTTTCTGCCATATATATGGCCCGTATGACCTGAACCAGACCCGCTCGGTTCTGGTTCTGGCCGGGTGGCAAGCTGCTCGCCGTCCGCAGGCCCGCGCCGGAGATCGTCCCGCGATTCCCGACGCCCACGCCCTAAGTGTTCTTCGAACGGCTGGGTTGTTAGGAGGTAGCACTTCACTGCCACACACGCCCCGCCTTCCTCTTAGCTAGCATGACTGCTTCGCAAAAGGAGGAGACGGCATCCAAGTCCTCCTCGCTCCGCATCATGGCCTAGGACTAGAGTTGGACACGAAAGGTCGCCGTGGCCGATCACATCCCCGAGGGCACGACGATGCACGGCCCATGTAGGGCATGCCCCACCGTGTCCTCAGGGCGGTCCTCACAGTGATGACACCCGGACGTTTCCTCCCGCCCTATAAGCCGCAGGTAGCTCCCGAAGCTCCCATGTCCGGTAAGCACATGCGTCAGGCAGTAGTTGAGGACGCCGTAGCGTCTCTCAAGCCACTCCTCAAAGAGGGGACTTACCGCTTCAATGGCACGTGTAAACGCATCGTGAGGACTCACCTCTATTCACTCTTAAAAGTGCAAAGGGGAGAGGCAAGCGTTAGTGCAAAAGATATAGGTACTCATAATTTTGATAACTAAACGGAATTTAAAGTTAAGTTTTCTAATCTACCCCTTTTCCAGAAAAAGTATGATGTTATAACCAAAAATGTTTATCAGGATTTTTTTATCAACAATCTACAAGCATGACTTGTTTATAGGCCAATATCTCGTATGACACACCCAAACTTTTCGTTATCTCAAATGAAATATTTATTACATTCATCATAATTATCATTATGACTAACCCAAATGTAGGAGAGTTCTCTTAACAGTCATTTTGAATTGAAGTATCACCTGGACAGTCACCGCTACCATCAGTTGACTGGACAATCTCTTTACATGTGAACATTCGCTCATGACAGGGGCGTAGCTAGCGCCGTATCTGCCGCCGTATCAATTATACGGGGCCCCCGGACTACAGGGGCCCCCAACGTGCCTAAGCAAAAATTAATAAAAACTTCCCAATTTTTATTATATTTCAGTAATCATAAAAGTAAAAAAAAAAACAATTTTTCCCGCGTAAAGCATGCGTTCAAAGGTTGGCAGAAACTTAGAAAAATAAAAGTAATTAAGGTCTGCTAATTAGAGCAGAGGGAGTTGCCTGAAAATATTTACGGTTTTCACACAAATTATAAGTATTTTATTTGAAAAATCTCTTATTAGAAATGTTTACCCTTCAAGGGCCCCATAAACCCATAAACAAATTTTTATACGGGGCCCCCCCTGTGCACGCTACGCCACTGGCTCATGACGATACCTAAGTACGTGTGTCGCCTGGACAGTCACCGCTATCATCAGTTGACTGGACAATCTCTTTATATGAGCTGCTGTTTACATGTGAACATTAGTTCATGACGATACCTAAGTACGTGTGTCGCCTGGACAGTCACCACTACCATCAGTTGACTGGACAATCTCTTTACATGAGCTGCTGTTTACATGTGAACATTAGCTCATGACGATACCTAAGTACGTGTGTCGCCTGGACAGTCACCGCTACCATCAGTGGACTGGACAATCTCTTTACATGAGCTGCTGTTTACATGTGAACATTAGTTCATGACGATACCTAAGTACGTGTGTCGCCTGGACAGTCACCGCTACCATCAGTTGACTGGACAATCTCTTTATATGAGCTGCTGTTTACATGTGAACATTAGCTCATGACGATACCTAAGTACGTGTGTCGCCTGGACAGTCACCGCTACCATCAGTCGACTGGACAATCTCTTTACATGAGCTGCTGTTTACATGTGAACATTAGCTCGCGACGTTACCTAAGTACGTGTGTCGCCTGGACAGTCACCGCTACCATCAGTTGACTGGACAATTTCTTTACTTGAGCTGCTGTTTACATGTGAACATTAGCTCATGACGATACCTAAATACGTGTGTCGCCTGGACAGTCACCGCTACCATCAGTTGACTGGACAATTTCTTTGTATGACCCGCTGTTTACATGTGAACATTAGCTCATGACGATACCATTATTGTTACTAGGCAAAAGTGTCTAACAACTTGACCTATATTTTTATTCTTTGCTTGCTTTAGTACTTGAAGTGAACCTCGCAAGGTCGCGATTTTCTAGATATTAAGTCTACGTAATTTGTATTCAGTAATTTGATAGCTCCATGTGTCCGATGTACAAAATGTGTTTACGTGTTAGAAATGCTTCTTCATACTTCTTTTATATGACGAACGTCATAGGACATTACATAACATCACGCCTTCTATCCCCGAAGGAGTAGGCAGAGGGGCACACAGAAGCAACACCCACTTTTCACTAATTATGTTATGAGTCCTATGTAAAGGGGAGCTATTGCCATATAACGGGCACAATTCCAGACACCGTGCTAAGTTTTTTTTTAAAAAAAAAACCCAGTAATACTTTGCCCGACCCGGGAATTGAACCCGAGACCCCTTGCCCAGCAGTCGCACTTGCGACCATTCGACCAACGAGGCAGTCAACTGTCGTAAAAATAAAATCAATATAATAATAATTCTTTATATTCGGTCAAATCTATAAACTTAAGATTTAGATCAGTACCATATTTTACAGAGACTAGAGCTCTTTGATTAATATTTCAAAAAAAAGTCAAGGACGTTAAAAAAAGGCGGACATAATGTCCCTTAGACATGATTCAAGCACCAAACTATCAGTCGGTTATTGACTCCGTAAGGGCAACCCGGTTCACGGTCACAGGCAGTGAAGGAAGACCGCGGTGGTTTTAGCCGGTAGGAGTCCGGCCACTTGGCACTCCCGTCGTCGTCTCCACGACGACGTAGGATATCCTGATATGAGGATTTGTGAAAAAAAGTGGGTTATTTATCGGTATCAGACTTGAGAAAATTAAAGATGTTTCATGTCAACGTGTGTAGGTATGCTTTGCGTGTATTTAGCCAGTGCCTTTGGCCAAACGCCACTGTAGCGCTTGTCTGCCGAGAGAGTAGAAAACTAAATGCTATGGGGATGGCACTGACAAATGTCAAAATTTACGTCAATTCCATATAATTAGGTTTTTCTACATGTAGACAAGCGCCAAATGGCATTTGGCTACAGCTGCTGGTGCTACAATCGTTGTTTCAAGGGAGTGTGTCCGCCTTTAACGTCCTGTATAGTAACAGTGAGGAAGAATTACCAATTAATATTCTTTGCGCTAATATTGTATTAGGTACAATCGACATTGCATGTGGCTACACATTGACGGACAGACGGGCCGGCACTGTAATGCGGGGCTGCGGATGAATTTGGACTCCCGCAGCCCCGCGCGCACGTGTGAGGAGACACTGGGGTGGTTTTAGCCGGTAAGAGTCCGGCACACCCCTCAGTCTTTCCCCAGGCGGAGACAGTCCATGAGGATTTCCCGCCATTAAAAAAAAGGTACAATCCACATAGTTGGCGATATTTGCGGGCACACATCGCAAGCGACCATAGGGAATACCACGCACGGATAGCGAGTTTGACACAGGATTTAAAAAGTGTACTATCGTTTACTGATAGTACCTACTTCAATACAAAACTATGATAATGATAGTTTTAACTTTGAAAATAAACACGACCTACACTATAAAGATAAAACGAATATCTTATCTGAGAACTAGACTTCCTTTACGACTCCATACATCTCTAATCATGATACCAAATCTCAAGGAGACGTAGGTACATTTAGTTTTGATAATCTGTAGGTACGATCAGCGTCAAAAGTTGATGAACATATTTAAATTTTCACAATCGCTGTACACCCTGGTGATAAATGCTCAAACCTTCTCCGTGTGAGAAGAGGCTTTGCTTAGCAGTGGACATATATAAGCTGTTGATGATGATGATGTACACCGTCATATTCATCATCATCAACAGCCTCACACGGAGAAGGTTTTTTTTTTAAGAGGGGAAAATCATCGAATAACTGCTCCCGCCTGGGTGAGGCGAGAGACGGAGAAGGTTTGAGCATCAATCACCACGCTTACTCAATGAGGGTTGGCGATTTTAAACTGTAATTAGAAATTATAAGCCCAAGTTTCCTCGCGTTTTTCTTCACCGTTTATCAGTGGTGTTCAAATAATGTTAGAAAGTACATAGAGGTATAACTCGGAAAAAGTCACATTGGTACTTGCTGTTGGTAGGTTTCGATACGCACCCTCATGTATTAAGCGGGCGTCTTAAACGACCAGGCTACCAGTACCACGACGGATACCGTATCATACCTAAATCGGTGACATGACAAACATCAGAATTATTTTCTTTTTTAGTCTCTTTGACTGGATTTAGGTGTTGCATTGTTCTCGCACAATCGAACCAACAAAACTATGTAACTAGAGAATTGTATTGTAAACCCGATTGAAAAAGAGTAACCTATGGAGTTTCTTGCTCGTTTTTCTCCATAGGAATACAACTACACCTACTACCTACACCTTGGAATGAGCAACTAGCTTCACTTCTAAATTTTTGTTGTTTGATATTCAAAAGTGCCATCCTAGTCTAATTGAAATAAATGATTTTGACTTTGACTTTTGACTTTGATCATAAATGCAACACAAGACAATTACTTATTTCTACCGCTTGTCATATTGACCGATTTAAGTAATACGCTGTACAGTAATTTTGAAAGTCTAAATGTGATCATCAACTATCGATGCTGACTGTACTAAGTTTAATCTGGATTAATCCAGTTTTAACATCACATAAAGGTCATATGATATATGTATTTTTTTTTTTTTTTTTTTAAGGGGGGAAAATCATCGAATGACTTCTCCCGCCTGGGTGAGGCGGGAGAGAGTGTCAGACTCTTACTGACTAAAAACCACCCCGTTCCTTCTCCTGCACGTCGAGCCGGAGCTCCGGTTACCCGTTAGGTTCTCCGCGACATATGATATACGTATAGGCCTAGCAGATCGGGACGGTATGGCAAGAGATATTTTTTTTTTAAATGTAGGTACTTTCTAAAAGTATATTGATATAGAAATACAACTTAAGTGTGGGAGAACCATGCTTTTGTACGTATTGGCCATCTCAACCGGAGTGAAACATCACTTGCGTCTTGGGGACTAGGAATTTGAGGATGGTTGGGGATTCGGCGATTAAGGAGATTGGAGAGGAGGTTAATCGGGCCTTCGATAACCTCACTCATACGACGGAACACACCGCAAGCGTTGTTTCACGTCAGTTTTCTGCTCGGCCGTGGTATCACTCCGGTCGAGCATTCGTGCCATCAGACCACCACAGATGGGGCCCAATACGGCCGATTCGGAGTCGCGGAGAACCTAACGGGTAACCGGGGCTCCGGCTCGACGTGCAGGAGAAGGAGCGGGGTTTTTAGTCAGTAAGAGTCTGACACTCCCTCCCCCCTCACCCAGGCGGGAGCAGTCATTCGATGATTATCCCCCCTTAACAAAAAAATGGCTCTCCCACACGTCATAGACTGTTATTGTTACCTAATAATTTTAATCTATTTAAGCATGAACCATAAAGATGTATATACTATTATATATCTAATGCTACCGTAGAAAAACTGTGGCATGTCTAAATAAATTTATACGTATAGAAAATTGCTATTATTGCTAAAGTACCCTTAACCGACGAGCATGCATGAAAAGATTGATGACTGTTAATGAAGCGAAAGAGGTATGTAAGAATCGTAGTAATTGGCGTTCCTTAGTCTCTGCCTACCCCCATGGGAGACAGGCGTGAAGTTATGTATGTAAAATTGCTATTAAAACTATTTGCCATCATAATTATAATAAGGATAAAATTTAATTCTCTATACTTATGTAATTGTAAAGTTGTTGGCGGTTCAGGAGAAACGCAACGCGAGCCTCGTTTTACGTCTGAGTTCTGTGAAGCCGTGGTAACCAGAGCACTACTCTCCTTTCTGAAATAGGAAAAAAAATTGTTGCTCACAACATTTTTTCTTAACAAAATCTCAGGTTACTCACGTGAATATATTTACTAATTTACTGAGTAGCAACACCGATGCGCCAACGCTAGTCAGTAGGCTGCGAGCAACGCTAGCCGCGATCGCCCCATAAGCGTCGGCATCGCGGAGAACCTAACGGGTAACCGGTGCTCCGGCTCGACGTGCAGGAGAAGGAACGGGGTGTTTTTTAGTCAATAAGAGTCTGACACTCCTTCCCGCCTCACCCAGGCGGGAGCAGTCATTCGATGATTTTTCCCCCTTAAAAAAAAAGCCGCGATCGCGCACGCTACTCATGAGGAAGAACCCCTCTGTGGTTTGAAACTAGTAAAGATTTTCTCAGTATATTCACGTGAGTAACTCGCGATTTTTAGTTAATTTAGTATGTCTAACGATAGTTATTATAATAACATTTTTTTTAGTTTGATGCTTCGGTTTTATTAAAAACTATATGTCACATAATTAAAACAATAAATATACCTGTGCACTAAATTTAAACTAATATTAATAATACTAAACCTGATGGCATGTCATTATTCCCTTGGAAGATGGGTAGGCCTTTAATATGAGACGCCACTTGCGTTGATAATCTTACGCAATCACATCTTCCGAGCTCAGCGTGTCGAGCCGTTGCTGCCGAGAAACTCAAACGGCGACAGTATAAAAGCCTGATTGGCAATTATGCTTTCGAACCGTTTGGGGTTTAAGGCCGTGATGCCCAAGTGCACATCTTCTTTACAAAGATATTGTAAGGAGTATGGTTGACACTTCAGGTGATCGAAAGGCTGGCAGCTACTTCGGGCAAAGGTTAAAGATTGCAATTCAACGTGGCAATGATGTCAGTCTTTTGGGCACCCTACCTCACGATAACGTTGAGGAAAATTTTTTTTTATGCTAAAGCTGAAATTTTTTATGGTAATTTTAAGGTGTAAATATTTTAGTTTGTAGTTATTTATAATAACAACACTATTAAATGCAATAATTCACTATTAACGAAAGCTTGTCTTCTTTACAGATGCAACCAAACATCACGCCGTCATTTTAGAAGAATACAAAATTTCAAGATGGAGTCCTGTTCACAAATGACAGATGACGTTTTGGACAAATACCTACATAGTGATTGTCAGAACGGTTTTACAAAGCAACATGTCAAAGAAATGATTGTTTCGTACTTGAATTTGACATTTGCGTTCACGTTGACTGTTTTGGAATTAATATACGAATATAGTTCTTACATTCTATTGGCTGTTGCTTTATATTTCTTGCTGCTAATTCTATATAGAAGTTATGTCAATCCTATAATTTTTAAAAAGGTAAGTTTTTGCATTTTTTCCTGTTATTTTCTACTCATTATAACGTCCCACCATATTTAATGCGTTAGTTTCATACATTTTATTTAATGTCCGTCTGGTAGATTAATTTAAAACATTAGGCACGTATTTTTTCTTTTCGCATAAAATTAAATACTTTCGGCGATATATTAATTCGAAATATCGTGTGACGTCACAGCGTGCTATATTCCGTAGCATTCTGTGATGTAACGACCTAAACGTAACTTCATTTTATGTCAGTATTGTAACTTTTAAAAAAATAAAAACTATGTGTCTAATATTTTGTCATTATCTAACTGACGAACAATTAAATTTTCCCGATGACTGGAGTACCTAGAGATGCAGATATTAGGTACCTAACTACAATGTTACACCCCCATTTCACCAGTTGTGAGTCCCATGTATTAGGGGAGAGCCTAATGTCGTACCCTTAGCAAAACTACAGTCCTTAGGTCGGTATCTACTATGTATAAGGTACTAAAAACCGTATTTAGTTAAAAAAAATCGAGAAACACAAAGATTCCATTCACAACTACTTCATTAATGAGGTAAGCAAAATACTTGACACATTTTTTTATCCTGATGGTAAGCAATAGCTCTCGTCCATGGGCACCCGGAAGACTACCCCTACCACCGCTACCGGCCTTTTGGGGATTACGTATTTGAGGATTGTAATTGAACTTCCGGATAACTCCGGTCAAACCGGCCATTCGTGCCAAAGCATGGCTCCTGACACACTTAAAAAAAATCGAAAATACAAAACTCAAATCGGGTAATCGGACCCGAGATCCTATGCACAAATACTTGAAACATTATTTCATATAAATAACAAAAATACTATTCGTTTTTTCCAGGAATTCACAGAAATAGGATTCGAACACATTCCCCCTGGGCCTGATAGAGACAGAATCATATCTAGAGCTCAAACTGCTAAGAAAATAGGCAGTAAGACTCCACCACCATTTCCGAATGGATGGTTTGCAGTCGCCGAAAGTCGAGAACTGAAGAATGGAGGAGTTCTTTCGATCGATGCACTTGGTTAGTAGCGACATCTATTGTCCAGTAGTAAAAGTTTTTGAAGTTGGGATTTGCGCCATCTGTTGTCGAGTAGTCGAAGCTGTTATTAATTCATGGAAAGTACCCACTAAGAAAACAATAAAACTACTTGAATAGTTTGCTACATATTAATATGAAACGGATTAAAATTGTAATTGAATCATTAACTCATACATCATAGACTCTTTACAAGTCGTTTAAAATAAGATAGATAGATAAACAGCGACATCTATTTTTGAGATCCAGAAGCACTTGCTTAAGAAAATTAATTATTTTTGCCTGTGATTTGTGTTAAGCACTGTGCTAAACGAACTGTAATAGGTACATTACATAATTTATTATAGAGGTAGGACCGATTTTTAAATGTACATAGATTCTTAACTATAGATTAAAATTAACACTTGACAGAAAAATTTTCAAAAAAATCCTTTGATTTTATCTGGCATTGGAAAAATCGGTTCTAATTAGCCTATTATCTTTCCCAGGCCAAAACCTCTGCATCTACCGTGGCGAAGACGGCGTTGCGCGCATTGTGGACGCGTACTGTCCACATTTAGGAGCTAACCTGGGTATCGCAGGCACCGTCAGCGGCTCCTGTATCGAATGCCCCTTCCATAAGTGGAGGTTCGGGGAAAATGGCGCTTGCGTCAGTGTTCCAGGAGTTGAACATGGTTTGTAAATGACTATATTATTTTTTAAAGGTTTTATTTAAATAAAATTCTTTCTTCTCTTATATGAGTATATAGGTAGGCGTGTTCCATCATCGGCCAAATCGTCGCTTACCATCAGGCGAGATGGTGGCCAAACGTCGATCTACCAAGTGTAAAAAAAAATACTTTAAGTTGTTAGCGGAAAAGGAAGAAAAGTTTTTTTTATCGAATCACGCTTTTTTTCACAGCACCAAAAGGAGTTTCCATAAAACATTGGACGACCGTTGAAAGAGACGGCGCAGTGTGGATCTGGTATGATGCTGAAGGAAGGGATCCATTATGGGTAGTCCCTGAGCTACCTGAACTCAAGAGTTGGGGGTACCGAGGAAGGAACGAATACGTTGTCAGCGCTCATATTCAAGTAAGTTGTTTTTAAACTTTTTTTTAGGTGGGGCAATATCATCCGATTCCGCCCGGGTGAGGCGGGAGGTAGTGTCAGACTCTTATTGACTAAAAACCACCCCGTTCCTGGTTCTTGTCGAGCGGCGAGACACCCGTGCTAGCCGTCCGCAGGCCCATGCTTACGGTGGCCGGAGATCGTCTCAGGATGTTTAAAGTCTAATGTTGAAATACTCAAACGCCACTAAATTTTAAGCCGATCTTAAAAATACTTCTATCAAAACAAAATAATAATGAAGTTAGTATTGAAATGACAACAAAGTATAAAATATTTTTATGACTGCATGTATCTATAAATATTGTGACAGCGTGCACTGATTAGTGCCTATGTATATTAATTTAAGCACAACTTAAAATTGTGTATCATTCGGCCGTAAAGACTTTTCTTTTGACTTTATTTTGTATTTCACTCAATAGATGTCGATAGTATGCCAATATCTTTGACTTAAAAGTACCTAATATTTTTCGTCCAATAAGGAATTAGCCAGTGTCAGAGCATTGGACGTGCAATATATTTGATAACTGAATTTGTCAATTGAAAAAAACTCCTCTTGCTATGTTTGCGCCATCTAGTGTCGAAAAGAACGGTAACCCCCATTGAGCTCTTCTTCTATCGTAAAGATGAAGCATTTTGTGTTTTCTCTAGTGGTATAGGTTGTTGGTGTCTATGGGCAAATCACTTACCTTCAGATGTTCCATCAACACGTTTGACCATGGCGTCCTTATTCCGTTGCGGCTCAGTGGATTGAAGTTTTAATATTTACTTGTCTTATTTTTTACAGGAAATTCCTGAAAACGGTGCTGACGTCGCCCATTTAAACGCTGTACATACTATGTCCTTGCTGTCCGGCTTAGGAGAGAAATATCCACTACTAAATGATTTAATAGGTAAGTTGATACTAAAAGTAGTCAAGTATGAAATTATTTCCGTTTTGTGGGCCAGCCAGACTATGGTTCTTGCGCTGATCATTGCGCTGCCGTGATTTTGCCGTCTCTGCCCACACACTGCTCTACCCTTGCAATAAATCGCGACGCTCCTATTGCCAGTCCTCGTATTGGATACTTGCCTTAATCAAAAATAAATTATTTCGACGGTTCAATACAATAAAATACTGAAAAATAATCACACTTTTATTAATTGATTTTATGACCAACTTAGTTTTAATATTTATAGCAAATTTTTAAGAAAAGAAAATTAATGCTGTTTGACGAAAAGAAAAATACAATAATATTGCCTTCTCCTATATTATAGGATGCCACGTATGGTCAGCTACTTGGACAAGGAATGAGGATCACACAGCCACCATGACGCTGACGCACGATTACAAAATCATGAAGTTCGACCTAGGACATGTTGATGTTAAAGTTACACAGGTAGTTTTAAACCACATATTTTTTATATATATGCACATTTCTATGCCTTGCAACTTCTGGATATCACAATTGATATTAAAAGTCAACTAAAATAACATTAAGATAATAATCCCTTTCGTTTATTCAACTTCAACTGCACATTAGCGTGGTGGCTGGGAAACCGGCTACCCTTAATCTAGTCCCATGTAATAGGGGGTGAGCCTATTGCCATATACCGGGCACAATTACAGATTCCGTGCTACTACTAAATTCTTTAAAAAAGCCCAGCTACACAGTACCCAAGACCCCTCGCCCGGCAGTCTCACTTGCGACCGACGACTCGGCCCTCGGCCAACGAGGTAGTCTAAATTATATTTGTTTCTTACACAGATTGGACCGGGCCACGTTCGTCTATTCCTAAGCACCCCAGTGGGACCTATCTTAGTCTCCCAGTCAGTCACTCCGTTGGGACCAAATCTACAAAAAGTCATACATCGCATGTTTTCGCCTACTTACAACGCTCCCTTCGCTGCACTGTCGGTCAAGGCAGAGGGCGCTATGGTGAGTAATTCCACACTTACTCGAATTTTTTACGTGTTCATGATGACAAAAAAGATTGAAATGAGATGAAAATGTAACATTAATCAATAAACAAATGAAAACTTTTGGAAAAAAAGTCCATGATTTTAAAACAAAATTAATTTGATATTAGAATTCTTAGCCAAACAACAATTATTTAAATTTGAAATGGCTAGTACCTACTGCAGAACGGCAATTTTGTACCTATTGTACGAAGGCATAGACACATTATACAAAGCAACACGTGGCAACACCCACTTTTCCCCAGTTATGCTAGATCCATGCTATTGAGGTCGAATTTGTAACCATTTCTCCAACGAGGCAGTTAGACATACATATATAATAAAATCGTAGGAAAGTGAAATCTGTGTATTGAATATTTTTATAAAAAAATGCTTGAGGTGTGATCTACAATCGATATGAAAGCTAAAACTATAGTTTTTAGAATTTTTGTCAGTTTGTCTGTATGTATGTTCTGGCTAAATTTAAAAAGTACTGCATGTATTTACTTCAACATTTGCATAAATTTTACTAATAGGGTAGAGTTAACACATAGGCTACATATTATCACGCTATCGCCCACGGGGACCTACATATGAATCACTATTCCATGCGGTCGAAGTGGCGGACACAGCTAGTTACAGTGAATAAAAATGTATTCAAAAGTTATAGTTTCTTACGACTTTGAATATAAACCTAAAAACCGTTCCTCAACAGTTACCGCTTGGCAAAAACGAGTTTGGAATAATAGATGTCGCTAGTATTGTACCTGTGGCAACCTGGTACACTTCGACTCAATCACTTTTGATATTTGTTATTTCTATCGAGTGTAAAAAGAGGAGGTACTGTGTTCGGATGATTGTTTGTTCATGGGATATGGTCCGAAGATGGTGATTCTAACGCCGCATAAAACTCTTTTTTGCCAAGTTATACCGACTTACTAATTTACTATCGACGGAGATCTTTAATCCTATTTTTCTTTTGTTCCAGTTTGAACGAGACATAGTAATATGGAACAGTAAGCGCTTCGTGTCCGCGCCAGCTTATGTCAAAACGGACAAGACTATTAGAGCTTTCAGAAATTGGTTCGCCCAATTCTATAGCGAAAATAGCATACCTTTTAGAGAAGCTCTTCAAAACCCTTTAGATTGGTGATTTTATTAACTTATAAAGTTTTTAAATGCATTTTTATTTATTTTTATTTATTTATATATGCTTTATTGTACACATTTATGTAGTAAAACAAACAATTAAAAAAAAATTCTTTAAACCCAATTCAAGTAAATATGCGTACAATGGGCGGTCTTATCACACAATGGTGATTTCTTCCAGACAACCTTTGGATGGAAATATTTGTAAGAAACCAGATAAGGGGTAGTTACGTGTACAATAAAAAAAAAAAAGACAAAATAAAAAAGCTTACAATACAACCTACAATAGATATAATATACTAGCAACATATAAAAATAAATACATAAATAATATACAAAAATACAATAAGCTATGTGTGTGTGTGTTTGTGTATGTGTGTTTGCGTATGTGTGTGTGCGTGTGTGTGTGTGTGTGTGTGTATTTGTATGCGTATGTATGTACAATTAATGAAAGGAGACATTTTTAGACTAGTAAATAAAAGTGTATACGTCTTATTTTGATCGTAGCGGATGCTAGTATATGTAAGACATCTTATAGGTCACTAGCTACTCCCACGCAGTTTATACCGACCGATTTTTGCCATAAACAATGTTGAGAATTATGGAGAAATCTTTAGGGCGCACTAGCGCCATCTCTTATTCATATCCGACAGCTGCCATTAAAACGAATGTTGACATAGTTAGCCAGTGATATCACTTTTATGTGAACAAGTTTAATTCTCGTAATTTTAATCACAATAATATTATAAATGTGAAACTTTCTTGTTTGAATGTTTGTCCCTCAATCACGCTGAAACTACTGAAAGGATTTTGATGAAATTTAATATACAGGGAGGGTATGAGCTGACTTAGGTGATAGAACTATTTATCTCGATTAATTAATGCTTCCATGAAATAAAACAGGCATCATTTTCTATGCGGACGCAGTCGCGGGCAACAACTAGTAGAAAATAAAGTACTCGTTGTACTCGTAGTCTTTTAATACTTACTTAATCCAGTCTTTAGCAATTGTTTTTAAACCAAAATCATAACTAAAGAATATTTAAACCCAAGGATACACTAGGGGACAAATTTAACGTGCAATATGTGTCGGCGACATATCGTGCAACTTCGCGAAACGTCGCCGGACATATTTGGCGACATCAGGAAGTTTTGTTTCACAAGGCAGTCGCATGTTGCGCGATGTTGCCGGACATGTCGATCGAAGTCCGGCAACGTCGTGCAACTTCACCCAGTATCCTTGGCTTAAGTGCCTATCAAATGTCTCCGAGTGCGACGATAAACTTAATATTATTTAATAAGTGAAAATTACAAAATGCTGTAAAATTAGTACTGTCACCTTTTTTATTGTTCCATTATAAATATTTTATTATGTTTAAGATTTCTTTTTACAGTATGTGAGTGATTGAATGTAGATTAGATCATATTATTCAAAAACAGTTTAATTAAGTTAATTCATTTTAAATTATCAAATAGGTATGTATGTCTTGAAAAACTTTCTACTTACAAACAAATTGTGTAATTAATATATTAGTTATGTGTATATGGTATTGTGTGTACATAAAGCTAACTAATTTTGACTACAACTAGGAATGACTTAATGCCAAATTAATTTTAAGAAATAAATCATATATTTTTTTTGTGAAAAGAGTTTTTTATTTACACTTACCCGACTACCTAAAGCAAAGGATACATTAAGGGACAAAAGTCGCACGGCATGTATTTTTCTATGGGATGAGCCGGTAAACGAACAGACGGATCACCTGATGGTAAGCTATCGGCGTCGCCCATGGACACCTGGAACACCAGAGGCGTTACAAGTGTGTTACCGGGCTTTTGGGATTAGAAATTTGAAGAAGGTTGAGGATTTAGGGATTGGGGAAAGAAAGATAGTTGGGCCTCCGGTAACCTCACTCACACGACGAAACACAACGCAAGCGTTGTTTCACGTCGGTTTTCTGGGTGGTCGTGGTATCACTGCGGTCGAGCCGGCCCATTCGTGCCGAAGCATGTCAAGAAGTCAAGCGAAGCCTAAGCCCAAGTTTAAAAGCACATTCTTACATATTAACTTTAGAAATCCTACGAATTTAAGAAAATCCTACGACCAGGCGAAATGGTAGAACCTGGCGGCTTACTCTTCCCATCAATAATAATTGTACGTTGAATATTCTATCCACGTATGATGGCGCACAAACTTCTCATGCGCTGTGCAGGATTTTATGACGCCATTTGTTGATATGTTTGTGAATCTTCATTGTATGTCGCCACAAAACCACGTTTAAGCTGGAATGACAGACTGTACACAGCTGTAACTACTGCGCGTAGCAAGCTGTGTGACATGTAGCGCGCTGTAGGAGTGTAGGGGAGTGCTGAGAGAGTGACAGACTGTACACAGCTGTAACTACTGCGCGTAGCAAGCTATGTGACATGTAGCGCGCTGTAGGAGTGTAGGGGAGTGCTGAGAGAGTGACAGACTGTACACAGCTGTAACTACTGCGCGTAGCAAGCTGTGTGACATGTAGCCCGCTGTAGGAGTGTAGGGGAGTGCTGAGAGAGTGACAGACGGTACACAGCTGTAACTACTGCGCGTAGCAAGCTGTGTGACATGTAGCGCGCTGTAGGAGTGTCGGGGAGTGCTGAGAGAGTGACAGACTGAACACAGCTGTAACTACTACGCGTAGCAAGCTGTGTGACATGTAGCGCGCTGTAGGAGTGTAGAGGAGTGCTGAGAGAGTGACAGACTGTACACAGCTGTAACTACTGCGCGTAGCAAGCTGTGTGACATGTAGCGCGCTGTAGGAGTGTCGGGGAGTGCTGAGAGAGTGACCAACTGTACACAGCTGTAACTACTGCGCGTAGCAACCTGTGTGACATGTAGCGCGCTGTAGGAGTGTAGGGGAGTGCTGAGAGAGTGACAGACTGTACACAGCTGTAACTACTGCGCGTAGCAAGCTGTGTGACATGTAGCGCGCTGTAGGAGTGTAGGGGAGTGCTGAGAGAGTGACAGACTGTACACAGCTGTAACTACTGCGCGTAGCAAGCTGTGTGACATGTAGCGCGCTGTAGGAGTGTCGGGGAGTGCTGAGAGAGTGACAGACTGTACACAGCTGTAACTACTGCGCGTAGCAAGCTGTGTGACATGTAGCGCGCTGTAGGAGTGTCGGGGAGTGCTGAGAGAGTGACAGATTGTACACAGCTGTAACTACTGCGCGTAGCAAGCTGTGTGACATGTAGCGCGCTGTAGGAGTGTCGGGGAGTGCTGAGAGAGTGACCGACTGTACACAGCTGTAACTACTGCGCGTAGCAAGCTGTGTGACATGTAGCGCGCTGGAGGAGAATTTTAGTATGGAAAATAATTTACAATAAATTAAGTAAATAATTTGTTTTATTTTGTTTCTGTTTTTACGTATTTAAATTTATGTAGACTTATTGTCTGTAATAATACGACTTATAAAAATAGAAATTTCAGTCGACGCCATTTTTCTTTATAATCACTATGGCTTTTGAAGGTACTTTATATTGAAAATAGTATTATTTACAATTTTCTCTAATTAGCAGCAGGCTCAGTGGCGGCTCTGAACTCAGAATATTCTATAAAGCCATCATTATTCTTGTCCGTCTGTTTCAAAGCTCCTTCTACCATTTCTTCCAAATCAGAATCTTTGTAAACCATTCCTGTGCCTTGACTACCTTCTGTAACAGAAATATGAAAAATAATTTAAGTATAAAGAGAACAGAGAGTGTAGTTCCCTAAGATCGGAAAAGGAGGATCCTCCGACCAGCCGAGGTGTTCGTGCCTGGCGGGCTTTCTGCCCGACAGTTGTTTGTTGGGATTTTCTATCCGTGTTAATTTGAATGTAAACTTCGCATGTGCGATGTAGGATGTTATGACGTCATCCGTTGGCATGTGACATGGTGTCGCCATAGCCGTTTTCGACTTACTCACGTTATTGTTTGGCGAGGAACTAGACTAGTTTCAAGCCATGCTAGAGGCTCATATTCATGAGCAGCATTTCGCGACCGCCGCAGAGCCAAACAGCGAGTAGTAGCGCGACAGTCACCGTGTCGCGGGTTCGTTCGTCGAACAGTTACGTGAGTAAGTCGAAAACATAAATAAATAATAATAAAATAAAATAAAATAAAAAGCCTTTTATTTCTTGCAAAATAACTTTCCATATTAATAATTATAAAAGTTATGAGAATCATCATTATATTAAACTGTCAAATACCAAGCGGTCACCGGTGACCGCAACCTATTGTTCTATAATTGTGTCTGCAAAACCGGTACTCGACGAGTTAATAATTATAAAAGTTATGAGAATCATCATTATATTAATAATTATAAAAGTTATGAGAATCATCATTATATTAATAATTATAAAAGTTATGAGAATCATCATTATATTAATAATTATAAAAGTTATGAGAAACATCATTAAATGAATTCAATTACTGAGTCGAAAACATAATAATAATTAATCCAGTATGTCTCACGAAGGTTATTTAGTGATTTATTTATTTATTGAATGATGAATCAACAGCTACATTACATAAATTTAGCAGAAAAATAGTAGCATTGACCCACTTACAGATTCACACGAATACAGACTTAATAGGTAACAGCTAAGACAAAATTAAAATTATAAATACATTAAAAACAGGCACACAGCAAGAAAATTATTAAAATAAAGAAAAAAAAAGGTGAATACATATTTAAAATAAAAAAATAAAATAAATAAAAAATCAGCCATTAAAAAAGTCTCCACTTATCATAGTTCTAGCTTTCCTACGGCTTGTACAAAAGATATCTATATCATGCTTGCTACTGATGTCGTTAAAAGTACGACAGGCTCGACACAAGAATGAGTTTTGCCTGTAGTTACTATTTGCATTTTTTTTTTTTTTTTTTTTAAGGGGGGAAAATCATCGAATGACTGCCCCCGCCTGGGTGAGGCGGGAGGGAGTGTCAGACTCTTACTGACTAAAAACCACCCCGTTCCTTCTCCTGCACGTCGAGCCGGGGCCCCGGTTACCCGTTAGGTTCTCCGCGACTCCGAATCGGCATCGGCCCTATTGGGCCCCATCTGTGGTGGTCTGATGGCTCTTTGAGGCGCGCGCGGAACGCGACGCGCCGTACGCTCGGGTCTGTTTCTGGTCGGACGGGGAGCCACCCATGCTCGCCGTCCGCAGGCCCGCGCTTACGGTGGCTGGAGATCGTCTCGCGATCCCCGACGCCCGGTGTGTCCTTCGCGATGGCTGGGTTGCGAGGAGGCAGCGCTTCGCTGCCTCACGCGTCCCGCCTCCTCCTTAGCTAGCATCACTGCTTCGCAAAAGGAGGAGACGGCATCCCAGTCCCCCTCGCTCCGCATCATGGCCTGCACTAGGCCCGGACGCGAGAGGTCGCCATCGCCGATCACTTCCCTGAGGACACGGCGGTGCTCAGCCCACGAAGGGCATTCTCCCACCGTGTGTTCCACCGTGTCCTCAGGGCGGTCCTCGCAGTGATGACACCCGGGCGTTTCCTCCCGCCCCATCAGACACAGGTACCTCCCGAAACTTCCATGTCCGGTGAGGACCTGCGTCAGGCGGTAGGTGAGGACGCCGTAGCGTCTCTCAAGCCACTCCTCAAAGAGGGGACTTACCGCTGCGATGGCAGCGAGCCCAGCCCTCGGTTGCGACAGTCGTTGCTGCCATTCCGCCATGAGATCGCGCCGGAGCTCATCCCGCCACGCACCTATTTGGCGCGGCAGCGGGGTTTCGCCCCGGCGACGTGCCTCCGCGCGCATGCCGTACACGCGCGCGAGCACCTTCGCCTCCAGATCCCACGGCGGTAATCCGGCAAGGAGGTTCGCCGACTCCCCAGAGATCGTGCGGTATCCGCGGATCATTCGGATCGCCATGACCCTCTGTGCCATGAGCAGCGTCCGAGCGGGACGCCGCAACAGGTTTGGCGCCCAAACAGGGGCGCCGTAGAGGGCCATGGACCGCACGACCCCGGCGTATAACCTCCGGCAGGAGGCGTTTGGCCCCCCGAGGTTGGGGAGGATGCGTTTAAACGCAGCCCCCGTCCTCTCCAACTTTGGGGCCAAACGTCGGAAGTGTTCTATGAAGTTCCACCGACTGTCGAGGACGAGTCCTAGGTACTTCATCGTCGTCTCGACGTCGATGGTAACTCCTCCCGCCGTTATTTGGGACCCACCCGGAGGTGGCGCGTTCCCGCGGCCATGAAAACACATGGCCTCGGACTTGTGGAGCGCCACCTCGAGTCCCAACTGCCGGATTCTCTCAACGACTGTCGCAACCGCTGTCGCCATTAAGTCGGCCGCCGCCTGGTGTGACCTCCCGTGCGCTAGCACCAGCGTATCGTCGGCGTAGCATATTGTGCTAACGCCGTTCGGGAGGTCGGTGCGCAGCACCCAGTCATAGCCGATGTTCCACAGGAGCGGCCCCAGAACCGAACCCTGTGGAACACCGCGTGCCATCTCTCGCCGGTTCCACTCGCCCCGGTGACCGGGGTAGCTGACGGACCTGTCCGTCAGGTAAGCCTCGATTACACGACGGAGGTAGGTAGGCACCCGATGATATCGGAGTGCCTCCAAGATGCAGCTCCAGGGCAGGGAGTTGAAGGCGTTGGCGATGTCCAGAGACACCGCCACTACGACCTTACCCCTGGACACTGCAGTCCCCGTCGTGAGGTCTCTAACGCGCATGATGGCGTCCACCGTGGAGCGCCCTCTGCGGAAGCCGAACTGGCCATCCGACAAGTCCGGCCCAATGTCCGTCAGGTGCGCGACGAGGCGGTTCGAAATGATTCTTTCGAAGACTTTCCCCACCTCGTCGAGCAACACTATGGGCCGGTACGCGGACGGAGAGTCCGCAGGGCGCCCCGTCTTCCGCACGAGGACCAGTTTTCCCGCTTTCCAGAGAAGCGGGAACTGGCCTCTCTCCAGACATGCGCTGTAGAGACCAATCAATCGAGGCCCGAGAGCCTCTGAGGCCAGGACCCATGCCTTGCCATGCAGGCCGTCGGGTCCTGGGGCGGTGTTCTTGGCGCCCATCCGGCGCACCGCCGCTCTCAATTCTGCCTCGGTCACCTCTGGGACGATGTCGTCGTCGTCGTCGCTGTAGCCCGCGTCGGGCACCGCAGGGGGCGGAGTCATATACGGAGGGGTGAACCCCCTCCACAGTCGAGGGAACAGGGTGCCAATCACCTCCTCCAAGACTTCTTGCCGGAGACTCTGGGTGAGCGGGGGAGCCCAGGCGCGGAGCTTGTCGCGTACCATCCGGTACGGGCGTCCCCACGGATCTCTGTCCAGAGTCCCCAGCATCTCTCGGCGGGCCTCCTCCTTGGCCCGCAATATCTCCACCTTGAGGAGGGCCTTGGCCGCCCTGTATCCCTCGTACAACTCCGCCTCTCTCGCCTCCGCATTAGGAGGACGGATGCGGCGCCTGCGGTGCCTAGTGTACTGGCGTCGCGCAGCAGTGCACGCCTTGCGTAGAGCTGCTAGCTCTTGCGACCACCAGTACACCTGGCGCTTTTGTTGCCTCGACCGGATCCGGGGCATCGCCACGTCACAGATCCTGGACATGGCGTCCTGGAGCCACTTGGCCTCATCGTCTATGTCGGCAGGCCTGACCGGTGGTATCACCCAGGCCTGCACGATGGCGGCTTCCAGGAGCAGCTCCCGGTCCAGCTGTTTCAGCGCCCAACGCGGGCCACATGGGGCCTGTCTGACCGGCGGGTCTGCGGACTCGGCGGAGACGTCGAACCGGATATACCGGTGGTCGGAATACGTCTCCACCTCCTCCATGACGCGCCAATCAACAATACGCGGTGACAGAGCAGGGCTGGCGAACGAGATGTCCACCACCGACTCGCCCTGCATCCGCACGCACGTGGGGACAGAACCCCGGTTCAGGACGACTAGGCCTGTCTCAAGGGCCCAGTCTTCCACCATCCTACCCCGGACGTCGGTGAACCGGGAACCCCAAGCCAAGTTTTTGGCGTTGAAGTCCCCGAGGACGAGCACGGGGAGGGAACGGAACCCGACGACGACGGTGACTAACTCCCTCAAGGAGTTGTGGAACTCGGCGAGAGTTCGGTTCGGAGAGAAGTACACGCCCACCACAGCGAGCTCTCCGAACCGTGCTGCGACACAACCCCGGCCTCTTTGAGCAGCCTCAAGAGTCGGGGTACCGGCGGCGGCCGACGAGATGATGGTCACCGAGCCGTCCAAGTCCGCCACCCAGTGATCCCTGGGCGGGACAAAGTACGGCTCGGAGACCACGGCGACGTTAATCGACCACTGCGCCATGCTCTGGAGCAGGAGATCCTGAGCAGCGGCGCAGTGGTTGACGTTCGCCTGGAGGAGGCGGAATGGAGCCACTATTGACAGTCCATTCCGACCTCCTCAGTGGCGGCAGCGGCGACTGCGGTGGCAGTGGCGGCGGCGGCGGCGGAAACGGCAGGGGCGGCGGAGGGCCTACCTTTGCCCTTGGGTTTGGCGGGAGGGGAGCAGCCTTTGCTCCCGACCCGGTGATTGGCCGGCTTGCCAGCCGCCGCACATGCGTTGCAGTGCAGCGGGGCGTTGCACGAGCCGGCCTTGTGACCGGGCCGACCGCAGCGGAAGCAACAGTCGCTGCGGTCCACCTCCGAGGTGCATTTGACACTCACGTGCTCCCCCACGTGACAGCGGTAGCACCTCAGAGGCCGGGTCTCGAGCAGCTTGACCTGCGCCGAGACCCATCCCACCAAGAGCCTTTTGCCCTCCTTTAATGTTTTGGCCGCTGTGACGGGGCAGCTCACCACCACCGTGCGCAGCCCCGAGTTGTCCGGACGTATGGCGCCCACCCTGACCTGGTCAGCAGGGCACCCTCCCGTCCTGGCCACAGCGGCCACCACCTCACTCTCCGTGACGGAGTCGTCCAGGCCCAGAATCCTGACATCCAGGCATTTGGTGGGCCTGGACACGCGGGCCTCGTCCGCACCGAGGCACGCCCTAAGCCTCTCGGCCAGGGCGTCGGCCGATGGGCCGCTGGTCGCGCCGGGGACCTCCAAAAGACGGGCTCCGGTAGCGGTCACCTTGACCGCGAACCCGTCCGGGGCCCCGAACTCCGCAGGAGTCACCGCCCCCTTTAATTTGGCGAGGACGTCGCCATACGTAACGCCCCTGTTGACCGCCTCGGGCTGCAGTGTAATTACTACAGCCGCGGTCTTAGGGGCGAGGAGCAAGGCAGCAGCGCGTTTCTCCCTGCGCTGCTGCTGCCGTCGTTGCCGCTGCGCCTTTTTTCGGCGCTTCCGGCCCTCCTTGGCGACTCTCCTCGCCTCGCCGGCGATTTGCCACCCGCCGCCGTCCTCTGCTTGCGGGGCGGGTTCCGCCGCCGCCGCCGCAACCCCAGCCTGCTGGGCCGGAGTGCCCCTCCTCTTTTGCGCCCAGCGGGCGCAGGCGCAGGCGCCGTCGGCGCAGCTGGGGTCTGCGCCGGCGGGGGCGCCGAGGCCCTCGCTGGGGCAGCCGTTCGCACCTTTGTCGGCGGTTGGGAGCTGCGGCTAGCCTGACCCGAGGTCGAAGGCTTGGCCGCAGCGGCCGTGTACGACCGCGGGACCGCGGGGGCGACCTGACTCGCCGCGAGTGGGGGGCGCAAGAGCCTGCCCTCCAGCACGTCGAAACGTCGCTGGAAGGCAGCCATCTCCGCCCGCAGCAGTCCGACTACGTCGGCCTCCGCCGGGGGCTGGGGGCGACTGCCGCGAGTAGCGGCGAGCTCGGCCCTGGCCGTCCGCAGCTCGGCCTCTAGAGCCGCATTGGAGGCCGCCAAGCGCGCCAGCTCTCGCCGCATCTCGGCCAGCTCGGAGCGCACCTTACCCGCAGTGGGCCCCGCACCCTGCTCCAAGGCCGCCTCGGTTATAGTGGCCGCCGCCGCCCTGAGGAGGCGGAGCCTAACCGGCTGGGATTTACCCATCGCCAGCTTGTAAAGCTCCGCCGTAATGGCCTGTTGGAGGCCCCCGGAGCAGCTCTCGCTCTCAGAGCCGCGCTCGCCCTCCGACATCTCCACGCCGGACATCTCGGCCGCAGAGGACTCCGAACGGGCAGCGCTCGAGAGAGCCCTGCCCTCCGCGGCCAGCTGCTCGGCTGACTCCGCGCAGGCAGCTGGTGCCGGTTTCCGGCGACCGCTGCCCTTGCCGCCCCTACCCCGCGCTGCCGTGGGGACCTTGGGGGAGGCGCCTCCTGAGCGCCGGAGGACGGGGACAAACTGTCCTCCTCCAGCCTGGGGCGTTTGAACGTCCCCGTCGCGCGGCGGCGTGAGCCTTTCGAGCTCACGCTCAGCCGCTCCGCTAATGTCGCGTCGGACTCTGAGTCCGACCCCCTCCGACTGGACTCCCGTGTGTGGGGCCTGCTGGACGAGTCCAGCGCCCCACCACGAGTCCCGGAGCCACTTGGGCTCCCTTCTCCTGCTACTGCAGGCGAGCCAAGCTCACCCGCACTCTCCTCCTCCGGTTGTGTGGTTTTTATTTTTGTATTCAACTCCATAAAGTTCCCACGAGTATGGGGGAAATATTCGGTCCACCCAGGCAGTGCCCCCTGTACCTGGGTAAGTGAAAATTTGTTTCCCAACTAGAGGGTCCACTGGTCCCCTAGCTGGGGGTGCGCTCGCGACTGACACTACTCCTCAGCCATGCATACTCTCGCCGCGCACCAGAACTTAGTATTAGAGGAATTTTTATAGAGGTTATCTTCCTCGCGGTCCGGGCGACCAAGCCAAGACCCTCGTCCCGTTCAGAGTCACAAAACATGACCGTGACCTCCTTACGGATTACGATATCGACGGCTGCAATCGGGGACAGCTTGTGTCCCGATGCTGCTCGCTGGCAGGGTGAGTGCACAACGAGCACCGCCCTTGCCTCTCCGCCACGCTCTCTGCTAAGTTCAGAGAGACAGGCGGAGAAACGCCCCACGGAAGCGCGGGCCATGAGCGCACAGCCCGCCGCCTCCAGAACCCTATCGGGTTCGCCCGCCCAGTCCAGAAGTCTGCTGCGGGCGACAGTCACTCCAACCCTATCACCCCCGCTAGGGAGACTGTCGCCCGCACCCAGGGTGCACCACGGGGAGGTCTTCTGGCACCAGTTACTATTTGCATAGGAGCACAAAGAGGTGCGTGTTTCCTAAAGGATTTCGATGGAACATTGAGGGACAACCTTTCAAGGAGTTCAGGGCAGTCAACTCTACCATTCGCTATGGATAGGATATAAGTAACATCAGCTATCTCGCGACGTTTATAAAGTGGAAGAAAGTGAAATTGTTGGCAGATTTTGATATAGTTATCATACCCAGCTTTATTACAATATACCTCTAAACATACGTTACCAACCAATAAAATACTTATATCAGTAAATATTTATCAAGCAATGAAAAGGACTGACCTCATATGCCGAGTGGTCGCAAGTGCGGCTACCGGGCAAGGGGTCTCGGGTTCGACTCCCGGGTCGGGCAAAGTATTACTGGGTTTTAAAAAATCTCAATAGTAACACGGAGTCGCGAAATGTGCGCGGTATATGGCAATAGGCTCACCCCCTATTACATGGGACTCATAACATAAATAGTGAAAAGTGGGTGTTACATTGTACAGTGGCATTAAGTGCCATAATGTGCTCATCTGCCTACCCCTTCGGGTATAAAAGGCGTAATGTTATGCAAATCAAAAGGAAAAATGCTAGTGACTCCCTCTCTTGGCTCCCAAGTGTAGGTTTTTAACTTTTAACAATTCCGATCCTGCATCGTATCAGCCCTAAGATAAGCCCCGTTAAACGTAGGCCTCCTTCAATACATGGATCTACGGACAACCCAACGTGTCTAAGTCAAAGCATTTATTTCACTTAATCCTTACTCAAGCACTTTTAAAAGGTCTAAAATTTAATTGTCCGTCAGTCTGTCTGTCAGTGAAGAGAGGTGGTCGTTCCAGAGTGGAGTTTCGAAAGGAGAAGAACGAGCAAACTCCATTTATTCCGGCTCCAATAGGGTAGATGCCCAATTTTTATTTTAATGTCCGTCTGGTAGATTATTTTAAAACATTAGACACGTATTTTTTATTTTCTTGCAGAAACGAATACTTTCGACGATATTGATTTGAAATGTCGCGTGACGTCACTTTTGTGTACGTTTTATACGTAGAAATGACGTTTTAACTTAACTTTGATTCCTTTTATCTAAGTATTCTTTTATTATACGACAAAATAAAAAAATACGTGTGTAATGTTTTTCATTGCCTAACTTACGGACTTATTAGATTTTTAATTTTCATACCCTATCATCCCTGTTATTACGGCTCAAAACAGGAGTAGGAATGGCGTTTGTTTTTTGTCAGTAAGAGTCTGACCGACGCGGGAGAAGTCAATGGATGGTTCCCCCCCCCCTCAAAAAAGGTTTCCTCCTACTGTCACACACACCTCGTGTTGATTGAAACCGAACTGCCTTGTTGGCCGAGTGGTCGCAAGTGCGACTGCCGGGCAAGGGGTCTCGGGTTCGATTCCCGGGTCGGGCAAAGTATTACTGGGTTTTTAAAAATCTCAGTAGTAGCACGGAGTCTGGAATTGTGCCCGGTATATGGCAATAGGCTCACCCCCTATTACATGAGACTCATAACATAAATAGTGAAAAGTGGGTGTCACATTGTACAGTGGCATTAAGTGCCGTAATGTGCACCTCTGCCTACCCCCTCGGGGATAAAAAGGCGTGATGTTATGATGATGATTAAAATTATGAATATTCGAACTGGTATAACTTCTTCATTTTGAATCTTACAACTTTCACGCCATATTAACTTTTGCTCCAAATAGCTACTTCTACCGATACGAGCCATTTTTCAGAAAAAACTCAAAAATTTATGGGGCCGAAAAGATGTCCTTTATAATAAGCATAAAGCTCTAAGTACTTACCAATCGATTAATTTGTTAAAAATCTGAAAGTAAATAGTAAAATAAAAGACAAGCTAATTATTATACAATTTATTCTTGTAAAAATAAAAGAATAAAAAATAGATATTGTACTGTAATCTCTTCTCACAAATTATTCAAAATAAATACTAAAAAAAGATTTACCCAACCCATATACTATGAATATTGCAATAAAAATACCTATTCGCTACTGTTTTTTTTTTTACTTTTATTCACTTTTAATGACTCTTGTCTCTATGTTATTGACTGTTAATAACTTTATGGAATAGGAGGCAAACGAGCTGACGGATCACCTGATGGTAAGCAATCAGCGCCGCCCATAGACACCCATGCAACACCAGAGGAGTGACAGGTACGTTGTCGGCCGTTGTCGGCCCTCAAAAAAGTAATACCTAAGTTTTTTTCTTGAATGCCTTTTGACTGTTAATGACTTTGACAGTTAATGCCTTTGACTGTTAATGACTTTGACAGTTAATGTCTTTGATTGTTAATGACTTTTGACTGTTAATAACTGTTGATTGTTAATGACTATTGCCTTTTACGACTTTCAATTCTCTATCTACCCCCCATCTCCTCCTTCTGTTTCTCGCCACGTTTAGCTTTATAGTTACTGACTCTGTACTCCAAGTAGTCGACGTATCCATCTTTGTTTAAGTCTGTGTGTTTCAATACATGCTCTAGAAGTTGTTCGAGTTGTTCGTCACTATAGGTCTGATGATTTTTGTCGACTTGCCCTGAAAATTTAGAACATATTGATATGGCATTTTAATTGTTTAGCTGCAGATTTAATGAGATTAATTCAAAATAATGACTAAGGTATTTAATTAGACCTATTTTAACATCTCCTGGAAATACGCCGTAAGGGGCGTCTCACCAAGAAAGCTACGGAGATGACTTTCTAAAACTGTAAAATCGAAGTTTTGAAGTGAACTCGCATCCTCATTGATCGAGATTATTCTCACAACCAATGACATGCCGTGCGAGTTCAATGATTTTTCGAATTGAAAGTTTAAGGGCTCATACATAAAACTGAGATGCGATGCGATGTGAATTCGCAACGCAGAATATTACGACACGAATTACTGCGATGCGATTTCGTGCGACAAGGGGTCTCCCAGAGTGACCATTCCTTCGACGACCGTCAACCGTACTAAACGTATTTTAAATTGAAAACTAGATCGTTACATGGATCGCAAAACAGAAGTGTGCATTTTTGTTATTGCTTAGGAGATATAGGAAAAGAAACAAAGAAGATTTTGGGAAGATAAGATTTTGATGCGCGTTGCGAATCAATTCGCAAGTTCTTGCGATGCGACGTCGCATAGCAGTTTTTTGTACGATCCCTTAAACTTTTAGAATAGCCTAGCTGATTTTAGCTAGCCGTGCTGCTCATATATGCAATGTGCCCACTGGTGGGTGGTTTTAACGAGATAATAATCTCACACTCTCTAGCCTCTATCTCTAAAAACTTGACTCGTTTCGAAGGATTTCTTCGACGAACCAAAAAATAGACGAATTGCGAAAGCTTGTAACGCCTCTGGTGTTTCAGGTGTCCATAGGCGACGCCGATTGCTTACCATCAGGTGATCCGTCTGCTAGTTTACCGGCTTATGTCATAAAAAAACTGGCAAAGTAGGTTATAACTAAAAATCGCGGGTTACTCACGTGAATATACAGAGTAAAGCTCTACTAGTTTCGAACCACACAGGGGTTCTTCCACATTAGCAGCGTGCGCGGTCTTGGCGATGTCGCACAGCCTACTTCATCCACGTGAGTAACCCGCAGTTTTTTAGTTAATTTGGTATGTCTCACGATAGTTATGATAAAAACAAGGGCAAAATAATTCGATCATTCGTAAAAATATTAATTTAACTAAAAATTACTATACTGAGAAAAGCTCTACTAAGTAGTTTCGAGTCACAGTCACAGTTCCTCATGATGCCGTACAGCTTATTAGTAGAACTTATGACCCGTCATTTTTTCATCAAATTCCTAATCCCAAAAGGCCGGTAACGCACGTCTAACGCCTATGGTTACCATGTCCATGGGCGACGCCGATTGCTTACCATCAGGTGATCCGTCTGCTCGTTTACTGGCTTATGCCATAAAAAAAACACAAGACACCCAGACACGGAACAACAATCTGTGGATCACACAAAGAGTTGTTCCGTGTTGTTGACCCGTCATTTTTATTCGATATCTGACATGACATACTGAAGTATGTCTCACGATAGTTGTTATAAAAGCATAAAAAACTTAAGATTATAATAACGTTTAAATTACTTACCCCAGTTTCAAGTAGGGTTTCCATCCAATCACCAGACACCACACTTAATATTAAATCATGTCTTATTTATGATTTTCATATATTCTAAACCACGCCCATTTTTTTGTCATTTCTTCGCCACTATTACTTTCGTAATGACTTGAATAAGTACCTACTTAAATAGGCAGTTTTTCATAAAACCTTCAGCACAAGAATATTCTTCCGAGGTACGTTTAGGTACAAACACATACGTCACATCCAGACCCAGAACAAATGGACACAACACAACAAATATAACTGCAGTCTAGTTAATAGTGTGTGAAAATTCTTTGGTTTTTTTTTTTAATTTGTTTTGATTCTTTTAAGCTTCTTTGTGAACGCACCCACGACACCACACAGGAAAACTTCTAGATTGCAGCACCGTTTATTTTAGAATAAAAAACACTTGTGTGTTCCTCCTGTGTAGTGGGTGGGTGCAAACATATATATAGCATACAAACAAACAATTTCACATTCTAAGTATGGCAAAGCCGTGCTTTGGCATAGATGAGCGGGCTCGACCGGAGTTATACCACGGCCGAGCAGAAAACCGACGCGAAACAACGCAAGCGTTGTATTTCGTCGTGTGACTGAGGTTACCGGAGGCCCAATTACCCCTCCTCCTCTTTCCCAAATCCCCAACAATCATCAAATTCCTAATCCCAAAAGGCCGGTAACGCACGTCTAACGCCTATGGTTACCATATCCATGGGCGACGCCGATTGCTTACCATCAGGTGATCCGTCTGCTCGTTTACCGGTTTATGCCATAAAAAAAACACAAGACACCCAGACACGGAACAACAATCTGTGGATCACACAAAGAGTTGTTCCGTGCGGGAATCGAACCCGCGACGAATAACGTCGCGGGTAATTTTTAAATATAGTAGATAATTTTTAAACTCATGAATTTAAAAATTATCTTATAAATCTGAAATATTATTTGTAAAATACTAATTATTAAGATACAGAAGGAAATTATCTAAGTACAAGATACAAAAAGGGATTTTAAAAAAGTGTTTCCGATACAAGATCGAAATACGTATTTTGTACCAACCTGTATTTCAGATACTTGTATCAAATAATCACATCTCTGTAAAAACAACTTTAACGTATGTACTTAAAATATGAACCATTACCGTATAATTTACTGGGTTTTTCAAAAAAATCACAATAGTAAGCACGGAGTCTGGAATTGTGCCCGGTATATGGCAATAGGCTCACCCCCTATTACATGGGATTCATCACATAAATAGTGAAAAGTGGGTGTTACATTGTACAGTGGCATAATGTACACCTCTGCCTACCCTTTCGGGGATAAAAGGCGTGATGTTATGTTATATTACCGTATAAACTTACAATTCCCGCCATCACCAATATAATATTTATTTGACAGTTGACAGTTGACAGAAAGCAAGGTGACAACGTCCACAACTTCCAGCAAAATGGCCGCGCACGTAATAATCGCACTCAACTTTTTTCGTTGGTAGTGGTGAAGGTTACGCACGTGCTTTTGTCATTCCTAAGTTTGTTTTCAATTTAAGTGAGCTATTTCATAGTGATCTGAATTGAAATCTTTTAAATTTTGTGTTTTTGTGTTGTGTAAGTGTATGTGTGTGTAAGTTTTAATCAGGTATTGGTGTTTTAAGTATATTTTATTGTATTATTTCCTCTGCCCACATCTTTTTAATTCAAAATGGACGAGGTGAAGCCACCCGATCCTCCCGATCCCGATAAATCCCCGGAATATGAGACGGAAACTATCGTCACAATTACCCTTCCTCCCACCTCCCCGGATATCGAACGAATGGACGCGGAAGTTTCAAAATCCCGGAAACGACCCGCCGGCTCCCCCTTATCACCCAGAACAACCCCCGAAATTGGCGAAAAGTGTAAATAGTAGACAATGTTACACGGCCAGGGATAATCCCCCATACATAGTTTATGTGTCTCTTAAGGACTCCCAGACGTCTGGCACCACGCTTCACCCAGTTAAGTTTGGTATGTTCTTAATGAAACTAAACATTAATAATGTTAAGATCGGTAGTGTTAAACGGCTGGGGAGAAATAGAGTTTCAGTTGAGTTTCTGACGCACCAGGATGCTAACAGCTTTTTAGTAAACGGTATGGTAGCTCTAAATTATATGACTTCGATCCCTCAATTTAACATTACCCGTATGGGCATTGTCAGGGACGTCCCTGTGGAATGGACAGAGGACGAAATCATTGGCAACATCAGGGTTCCCACCGGGTGTGGGGCTGTGATAAAAGCTAGGAGGATGAATCGCAGAGTCTCAACCCCAAACGGTACCGAATGGAAGCCTACCCAAACCGTAGTGCTTACTTTTGACGGTCAAACACTACCCAAAAAAGTGTTTTGTTTCTATTCAGCACTCCCGGTGGAACTATATTCATATCCTACCATACAGTGCTATCACTGTTGTCGTTTCGGACATACCCGCACTCTTTGCCGCTCCAAGCCACGTTGTTTCAGATGTGGCCAGGACCATCCAGGTGATGGATGCCAAATTTCAGCTGAGATTGCCACTTGTATCAATTGCAATGGCAACCACTTTGCAAATGACAAAGCTTGTCCTGAATTGGGTCGCCAGAAGAGTATCAAAGCTCTGATGGCAGAAAAATCAATTTCTTATGCGGAAGCAAGCCAAGTTTTCCCTACTGTAAAAAGGTCATATGCTGAGGTCTCAAGATCAGTAAACCTCACAGAGCCATCACCTACTAAAAAACCATCCCAACAAAAAGTCTCCTACAAGAAAACTATCCAACCCAAACCCAAATCACATGTTCCCCTCTCTCCTAGTTATGATAAGAAGGCTCATCAGGCCCTTATACATAACTACTCGTTCTCCCCATCTAAAAGTGGTTGCGCTTTCCCTGTGGAATCCGGAACCAACACTCGTAGCTCCGAAAACATTTTGAACATAGTTTCTGATATGCTCATGGCAGTACTATCAAACCCTGCCCATACCGTACCTGACCACGTGGCACACAAACTTTCAACAATTCTTGATTATATTTGCAAAATTCCTGCCTCTAACACTGCTTCAGTGGAACGTGAGGAGTACTCTTCCCAGGAAGAGTGACTTACTCCACTTGATCAATAAATTTAAACCATTGATTTGTGGCATTGCTGAGACATGGCTTCAACCGAATATAAATTTCGGGATCCCGTGTTTCAGCGTTGTCAGACATGACAGATCTGATGGTTATGGAGGTTGTGCTTTGTTAGTTAATAACAAAGTACCCTTCTCCCAGATTCCTCTACCCTTCGTTGGCGATGACATAAATGTTGTCGCTGTTAAGGCTGAGGACATAAACATATTTGTATTTTACATTGCTCACCCTCATGTTGACCAGCTTATTTTGATTAGAAATCTACTAACCTCGGTAAGTGGCCCATTACTTGTAATGGGTGACTTCAACTGCCACCATTATAGATGGGGTTCAGAGATATGTGATAATATGGGTAATGAGCTAGTTGAGATGCTGGATGAACTCGAGTTGTGTGTCATTAATGATGGCAGTCCTACTCGTAGGTCTGCATTTGGTCAAAGAAACAGCTGTGTGGACTTGACCTTCTGCTCGCCTGATATGGCTAGCGTGCTAAATTGGAGTCGTTTAGATTTGACCTATGGTAGTGATCACTATCCCATCATAATTAAACACCCGTCAAAATCCATTCCGGATAAACCCCTTCCTCCCTTATTAAAATACCGTTTAGATTCTGCAGATTGGGATCTTTACTCAAAATTATTAGACCTCCGCACCTCTTTCCTTCCATCAATTAACAACGAGAATTCCTTGGAGTGTTTCTCGAAATTCTCAGACCTAATAGCCTCCACAGCCGAAGATTGCTTTCCGGTGAAAAATACACCGAAAGGCAAGATACCTTCTCCACCATGGTGGGATAGTGAATGCACTGCCATGATAAGAGCTAGGAATGAGGCTGAAAAAACATATAACCGAAATATGAACCTGGAAAACCTCATAAATTTCAAACGAATTTTGGCTAAGTCAAGGAAATTGTTCAGGAAAAAGAAGAGACAAGGGTGGCAGAGATTTTGTGGTTCCTTGAGCCCATCGACTCCAATATCCACAGTTTGGCAGAGAGTCAAAAATTTTAGAAACTCCACCAAACCTCCCACTGTCTCCACCTTACCTGAATCTCTGATTAACAGTTTTTTTAATAATATTGCTCCAACTTATGTTCCCGCCGCAGATGAATGCTGCCTGAGATCCCATGAGATCGAGCGACCCGAGTCTCATGACCCGCTCGATTTGGAGTTCTCACCTGAAGAGCTCCAAACGGTACTCAATCATGTGAAGGACTCGGCACCAGGGATTGATGGGTTCCCCTACTCCTTCTTAACTAAGGCAGGAACAAAAGCGAAGCAATACTACCTTGACTTAGTCAATTTTTGCTTTAATTCAGGCTATATTCCTCCTACCTGGAAGGTTCAGGTTATTATGCCGCTGTTAAAAGCTGGCAAGGATCCTGGTAACCATTCGTCGTATAGACCTATTGCCCTATCGTCCATACTTATTAAAATATTTGAACATCTCATCAAAAACCGCCTTGAATGGTTGGTAGAAAGCCAGAGGCTGCTTCCGGCGACTCAGTTCGGCTTCAGGAAAGGTCTGGGTACGGCTGACAGTGTGGGTACCCTCACGTCAGCCATCCGACTGGCCCTTAGCAGGCAAGAGTCGTTGGTCGCGGTCTTCTTGGACATCTCAGCGGCCTATGATTCTGTCCTCTTACCCCTTCTCAGGCAGAAACTGCAAGAGCTGAGAATCCCGCGTAGGATCTGCCGAATTGTAGCCTGCATCCTTTCCGATCGTACCCTCCAATTAAGAACTCCTGAGGATAACCCAGTACGGAGGTCCTCCTGGAAAGGTTTGCCTCAGGGGTCAGTCCTTAGTCCCATCCTTTATAATATTTATACATTTGACCTCCCCTCCTGTTTAAATTTCAACTGTAATGTCCTTCAGTATGCTGACGATATCGCACTGATGGTTACCAATAGCTCTATAACAGACGCTGCCCACTCCATCAATGTCTCTTTGGCCTCATTAAACCAATGGCTTCTTAATCACGGGTTATCTTTAAGCGCCCCAAAAAGCTCAGCTGTCATTTTTACACGCAAACGACGCACTCCGGACCTTCGTATAGAGATAGACGGTCAGGATATCCCGATCAAAAGCAGTGCTAGGTTCTTGGGGGTTTATCTCGATGCAAAGATGTCTGGGGCGGATCATATAAACTCCGTGGTTGCAAGGTGTGAACGCTCGGTATCGGTACTTAGAGCTCTGGCTGGGGTATGGTGGGGTGCTCACCCCTACTCATTGAAGCTCATCTACAATGCATTGGTCAGAAGCGTAATGGACTATTGTTGCTTCCTTATTGTTCCTTGCAATAAGGGTGCATTAAAAAAACTAGATTCCATTCAGGCCAAATGCCTTAGAATAATTACCGGAGCTATGAAATCGTCCCCCATAAATGCTCTTCAGGTTGAATGTGTAGAGCCTCCCCTCAACCTTCGAAGACAATACCTTGCAGACCGATTCATCTCAAAAGTCCTCTCCCTCTCATCACATCCCCTTCTTCCTATCCTAGAACAAATCCACTGTTCCTATAGCTCCTCTTCCTACTGGAATAGTAAACCTGTCCCTCCCGTGATTGTCAGGTACAGGGAGCTTAAAAACCTCTCTGCACCCATCAAGCAATATCCTGTACTCCCGGTCTTCTCTTCCGTATATGAGGTTATCCACTTCAGGCCAAAGCTGATTCTAGGGCTCGGCATCTCGAAATCCTCCGTGGATGCTACGGGCGAGTTCGGACGCGCCTTGAACAAATACTGGAAAGGTTGGAATATTTTTTTCACAGACGCGTCTAAGCTATCTCGAAACGGAAGTACAGGAGTGGCAGCGTACTTCCAAAATTCGAAGATCGCCCTCCTCTCTAAGTGTCCCCCGGAAGCATCTGTCTACACGGGAGAATGCGTTGGCATTTTAGAATCAGTTAAGTTTATTAGAGCACACAACCTAAAAAACTCTGTTATTTTTTCCGACTCCCGGAGTAGCCTACAATCTCTCAACCAAGACCAGCTCCATTCCCGAACTCATAGCAGTTTGGTTGTTGAGATAAAGGCGCTTCTTTTCTCTTGTTACAAAGATGGCATAAATATCGAGATCGCTTGGATTCCTGGCCACTCTGGCATATGTGGTAACGAGTGTGCGGATTCATTGGCCAAATTTGCGGCCTCGAACGATGTCGAACGCCAGCACCACGTTGTGTACGGGTATGATATACGTGCAGACACAAAGCACAAGCTGTTTGACTCATGGACTGCAGTGTGGGTAGAAACATCCAAACATAAAGGGGCCTACTATGCGGTTGTCCAGCCCGGCATCCGACGGAAACCTTGGTTTTCCAAGTACCCCAAGCTTCCCCGTCACACTGTTTCATCCTTGTGCAGGCTCAGACTCGGCCATTGCAGTAGTCCGGTCTTCCTCAGCAAGATCCGCGTTCGCGACAGCTCGCTGTGCGAATGCGGCCTTGATGAGGGAACCTTAGAACATATCATTTTTTCGTGTCCCTTAAATTCCAAATCTTTTGACCTCTATAAAAAACTTCCCAAAATCCAAATCCCTCTCCCAATCAGTTTCCACCTCCTTTTAACCCACTTTTCCTACAAATTAATTAATTATCTAAGTAAATTTATAAATGAAAATGACATTAAAATATGACGGTGTTCAATGATGTAAATGATGTATATATATTCATATCTGTCTGTATTGTGTATGTCCCCCAACTATTTTTTACACCACTGTATACATACAATAAAATAGTTGATAATGTCTATGTTTACTAACCCAATTGTTTTGTCTTTCCAGCTACTAACAACTAAAAACTACCGCAAAGTTAAGTTCGACGGTTCATAAATTTTGCCGTCACCACTCGACACTGGCAGTATAGTCGACAACACCGTTCTGGAGACTCGGTTGCCAAAGAAGAAAAACAAAAAAAAAATCGCACTCACATTATAAATGCGAAAACTTGTGATGTATGTATGCGTGTTTATTACTATTTTATGCAAAAACAGGTGAACGGATCATGATGAAATTTGGAACAGCGTTAGATTAAGGTCTGGAATAACACAGGCTAGTTTTCATTCCACAGGCACGCGGGCGCAGTCGCAGAAGCTAGTAAGTAGTATACCTTATTAGCGACTCCGGCGCCTTTTTAAACGAGGCCTACTTGTAAATTGCCATCTAAGCAATACTTACATTGTTAAGAACAAAGCCTTATACACGAAATTGCAATTATTTGCTGACTAAGGGATAACCCCCCACCACTGGCCATGTAGGATTAAACTGTCAAACAGCAAGCGGTTACCGGTAACCGCAACCTATTGTTCTATAATTGTGTCTGTAATGACGGTACTCAACGTGTTAAATATACGTCTTAGAGTCACTTCAGAAAAAGTTGTTCAACTACTAACACCATTCTATATCAAACAGTAATAATTGTAAGTCAAAAGTTGTGAAGTCTAAATTAAACAAATTATTAGCAGCAATTGTGGTGTCATTTCTAAAAGGGACTCCCGTAGCGCCATCCTAAGAGATTCATATTCATATTCATATTCATTTAATCATTTGCAAACATGGGTACATAATATAATATAGGTGTTAACAAAGTTTATAGTTTCTCATAGAAAATTGGGCTATCTGCCACAAAAATACTTTTTGAAATCGGACCAGTAGTTTCGGAGATTAGCGCGTTCAAACAAACAAACTCCTCAACTTAATATAAGAAAAAAAAGATTTTATAGATACTGGGTTTTTGGGCATTCCTTTATTCATATCACTTTAATATGGCAATTATAATTACATTACTGTAGAGGTATATTTCTACCAGTTACATAATAACTAAGAAGTATACCTACATAAAAACCATACAAAAGAAAACACTAACTCAAGCCGTAACTTTAACCACAAGGACAATAATCGACAGAGGCGCCATCTAGGCATCGCAAAAACGTCAATGAACTATTGAATTAATCATCATTTAGTCTCTTATGTTCATCAATACGGGTTTTGTATTCTGTCCATGTGACGTAGCCGTCGTTATTGACATCCATCGCTTTTAATGTATTGTCCACCATGTTGGCTAGTTCTTTGTCAGTTAAACTCAACTTATCTTTGTTTTCATATACTGAAATTGTAAAAATATAGACACTATTATTCCCTGAGGCCCTGAGAGGGTTTCGGGTAGCCCTATCAAAGCCAAAGTCAGTCAAGAAGCATTTATTTCAATTAAACTAGACACTTTTGAAACGTCAAAAATAATAACTACAGTCCGTCCGTCAATGACGCTAGGTGCTCATTCCAAATTGTAGATTTGAATGGAGAAGGACGAGCAAGAAACTCCATAGTCTCTCTTTTTAAAAAATATGTTTCGCAATCACACTGCTGATCCGGAGCTGCGGATGCTTACCAAGGCTCCGACTCAAAGCAGGGTTAGGAACAGGATGTTTTTAGTTAGTAAGAGTCTGACTCTCTCTCTCTCTTTCTCTCGCCTCGTCCAAGGCAGGGAAGTCTTTGGATGATTTTCCGGCCCACGGTTTCGAGTAGAGAGCAAAACAGTCACTTTTCGCTTATTATAGTGGAAATAAGGGTGATTATCCTTATTACCCTTATCTTAAAGCTTCAATTAGGCGATTGGAAATTCTTAAGAAAGTTTCGAGTTCAATAAACCTGATGGATAAGATTTAACCCAACCCACTAATTGGAGTTAAGACCTCTTGTCCGACAGACAATCCCTGTCTATATGATTAGTGACATAGTTAATATAACAACAAATGATTGCACCTATCTTCAGGGGGATTTTTAAAAAGTAATTTCTGTTTAAATATTATACTAAAAATAAAACTTGCCAGTTGCACTTACCTAATTCTCTTTCAAAATAGCTAAACAACCCAAAAACATTTAGTAGAACTACAAGAAATGACAAGATAGGAAATTTAAGAAATAGAGGTCCATATTAATGTAGGAATGGTAGCAATTGGGTACTTGCCAACTAGTCAAGTTCAATACTTTTTTCGAACTGTCAAAAACGACAGTTTTCTATGAATTTTGTACGAGATTGTGTAATGTGTATTGTGACGTCACGATTTTTTAGCGTCAAACAGCATACTTATTTCTTAAGAATTTGCTGGAAAAATACGTAAATTAAGTTGGTCATAAAATCAATTAATGAAAGATTAAGGAAAGTACCCAATTGGCGTTCCATAGTCTCTGTCCACCGCCATGGGAGACAGGCGTGTGTTTATGTATAGATTACAATTAAAAGAGAAACAACATATCAAGATTGTTCCAAAATAAGTATTTTATATCTTTCACCTTTGCCCAACCCTTTCGATTATGTTAGAAAGCATCGAGAGACGGTCAACACAACCCACTTTTTTTCTTTTTCTTTTCTTTTTTTTTTTTGGTAAGCTTTCGGCGTCGCACATAGACAGCCGACTTAATACTTGACTGCACGGTTGGCGCAGTAGTTGCGCAACCCTTTGTGTGATCCACAAATTGTTGTTCCGTGTCTGAGTGTCATGTGTATGTGAAATTGTATGTTTGTAAACGCACCCACGACACAGAAGATACTAGTGTGGGACAAAAAACTTAAGGGACTCCGGTGTAGAGGGCTCCGCACAAGTTAATTTTACGTATTTTTTATATATATTTGATGGGACGACGTTAGACCATTATCTCGCCTGGTGTTAAGCGATGATGCGGTCTACGATGGAACAGGTCTTCCCATGAGCAACCTATTCACTCGAGCCTTCAAGACACCCAGGTTATATATACTCTTCCGGAAATACACTCTGGCAAAGAATTCTACTCCTTAGCAGTATGCACAAGGAAGCCTGATAGTTTAATTGTTTAAACTCAAAACACAAACATAGTAATAACTAAGGCCTCAGGTCTATTAAAGGACCAGATCCCTTACAGGTGCTTAGAGCCACCAGTGTGGTTTTAGTGAGGTATGACACCCACATTCCCTAGTCTTTCTCCCCAAAAAGCTAGGCGCCTTTTGAAGGTTCCCCCCATCATAAAAGAGGATGAGATAGCGAAAGAGGTATGTAAGAATCATAGTCGTAGGTATTAAGTGTAGGAAAGTCATGCTTCGGCACGAATGGGCCAGTTCGACCGAAGTGATACCACGGCCTCGCACGAAAGAGGGCTTGTGTTGTGCTTCATCGTGTGAGTGAGGTTACCGGAGGCCTAATTAACTAATTAACCCCCCCCCTCCTCTTCCCCAACGCCTCTAGAGTTCAAGATGTCTATGAGCGACGCTGATTGTTTACCATCAGGTGATCCGTCTGCTCGTTTATCGGCTTATGCCATAAAATATTAGTTCCACAGTCTCTGCCTATCCCCATGGAAGACAGGTGTGAGATCATCAGATCATGAATGTGCCTATGTAAGTACTGTGTGTCCAAAAAAATATAGAATAACGAACTAAATGGTCTGAACTAAAATAAAATAAAATATCACTATTATTCATTTTATTCACATGTTCAACTTATTCTAGACTTAACACAACCAATATAAAGAAAATAAAGAGAAGAACATAACACTATTTTACATTTCAAATCGGTTAACGAAACAAAAAGAACTAGGACGTCAGAGGCCTCAGTACGAGTTTCATTTACGTTTAAAGTATTCGAATCGAGTATGCGTTCGGCACTCTGATTGGCCGGCGCCAATGAAGCAACCAATCACGGCGCCGAACGCGTACTCGTTACGATTACTTTAAACGTAAGACAAACTCGTACTAAGGCCTCAGAGCGTCGAACGCGTACTTGTTACGATTACTTTACACCACGTTACAGTGAATGGTCAAAAAGAAAACCACGTTATAGCGCCATCTAACGGGCAAATAACGTCAACCAGGCTGTACACATCCAAGTTATTTCGTATGCAGGTAAGAAAATAAATATCGATTCAGTACAGAGACAGTAGCCATTGGTTGGGTACCGAGTCCACGAATGGTTACAAAAGATATGACTTCGTTACAAAGCATACAATGTAATATAACAATAGTTACTGTCTCTGTACTGAATCCATCTTTATTTGCTTACCTGCATACTAAAACTTTGCTCGCCCTATGAAATAAGTACCTATACTTATAAAATGACATTATAGAAGTTAAAATAATGGAAGACCTATTATATAGATTTCTTGAGAAAGTATCATAAAACATGAGTAGATAACCACAGTACCTAAATGCAAAAATGTAATAAAAGCAAATAATTTGAACAGAGAGCTTAGTACGAGTTTCTTTTTCGTTTAAAGTAATCGAAACGAGACCGCTGTGCTGTGATTGGTTTGTTCATTGCAGCCGATCATCAGAGCGCCGAACGCGTACCCATTACGATTACTTTAGACGTAAAAGAAACTCGTACTAAGGCGTCTGTTATGTCACTCGTATTGTTAAATTAAGGCTAAGGACTAACGGCGCGATCTTCTCTCGCACCCGCCGAACTGGCGGAATGGACGCAGAATTTTCAAAACTCACGAGACCGCATTTTTCTGCGATCCTGCAGTCGCCGCGGTTGAGATTATCGCCCGCAAACTTGGCGGTTGATTGTCGCTAGACGGGCGGGCGGTTGAACAATGAGTCGATTTCCAGACCGGCCCTACCGTTGCGATCGCCCGCCAACCGACCGCAGAGGGTGCGATTGCTAGCCGTCCGCGTGCAGCGGGAGCCGCAAACAATCGCAACCGCCGCGGCCGTCAAACGCGCCGTGAAAATTGCTTTGATTATTTACAAAGGCACAATTATATCTACAAAGGCTGCGGGCCCGCATGAGTCCTATATTTGAGACGTTTATGTTGAGTAAAACCATAAATATAACATTTGGCGTGTCATTCCACATTCAAGACAATATCGACTATTTACCAATTATGATAAAGTCCCATGTTATAAGGTTTTTTATTACCGAGATTTCTTTCTCGCCATACTTATAATCTAACCTGGCAATCAAACCAAGCTCAGTTTGGCATATGGAGAAGAATTTAATCAAATATAGCATACCTTTTTAATTTTAAAGGCAGTGTTAACAGATTAAAAAATAGAACCCTCATTTGAAAAATATCGGGTAATAAAAAAGAATAGTTTAAAAGTATAAATAGATATATTCGAAATTACAAGAGATTTTTAAGAAATAGATCAATAGAGATTTAAAGAAGTTTCATAATAATACAATTATATTTTGAGCACATCAAAATTGTAAGTCCTACTGACTTTTACCGTAAGTAAAATGCATTTTGAAGTCAGACCACAAAATTTTCCTTATTAGAGACAGAACTTGTCACATTTTGTATTTAGTTTATGTCGAAATATCTCTAGGAATAGTTAAAACTGACCTGACGCCGAAGTCAATAACCGATTTTAATTCAGAATATTTGGATCACGATTTTTAATGCGCCTGCCACACACTCGACGAGTGGTATGGGAAGTAAAGAGGAAAGGAGGCAGAGACATAGTGTGGCAACATTACTAGTCATGCCACACGTCACGCTCCTCGTCCTGCCCACTGCCTATTTTGTCGGTTTTTGCGCGCGACTCAAAGAAACTGGCAATACGAGGAGGCAACGAGGATCCGCAATAGGAGTGTCGCAATTAATTGCGCGAGTAGAGCAGTGTGAAGGCAGAGAGGGCTACATCGCGGCACATCACGAGAGCGGGAGGAGCGTAGAGATGAGCAGCGCACAACAGAATGTCTATCAAAAACTAGATCCGATTTACACATTTAGAATTAAGATCGGCCATTAATTTCGACCTAACTAAACAATAACAAAACAGCAGTATTTTAGAAAGACAGAATCCTTTTTTAAATTATTCAATCAATTTAATGCCAATATACAAATACCCAGACACGAATATCAAAGACCACAGAATATACAGAAAAAAACTCAAATGTCAAAAGTGACGTTTTTTAATAACCTTCTCATAGATGGGAACTTAGTTTTGAAATGCAGCGCGATTTATTGCAATATTTAACTAATGATAATTATAATATCCTTGAGATGGAAAGTCAGGTGTCAATTTGGAATCACGTCAATAGCTAAAGGGGCCATTGCTGACCAACCAAAGGTTTCTTCTCACACGGAGGTTTGCTCAATGCTGGTTGACAATTTCAAACTTATAATTAGAAATTATAAGCCCAAGTTTCCTCACGATGTTTTCCTTCACCGTTTGTCAGTGGTGTCTAGATAATGTTAGAAAGTACATATAACTTGGAAAAAGTCACATTGGTATTTGCCGTTGGTAGGTTTCGTCGCGCCCTCATGCATGAGAAGCCGGCGTCCTAAACCTCCGGCATTCGGATTTTAACGCAATGCACTTACGTACACACCTAGGACGTCCAAGGCTTTTTCCTAAGGACTTTCACATTTTGTTATTTGGCTTTCTATTGTACCTTTGTATTATAACTATCGTGCCGCTATAGGCACGCTGGTTATGAAAAAGAGCCCTGTTATGACTTGAAACCAGTAGAGCTCTTCTAAGTGACGTTACTTGAGAAATTTTCAATAAATTATTTGAGATTCATTTGTATTCGAAATAGAATCGCATTACATATCAATACTAAGTTCCCGACTTCTACCATTTTACATACATTTACCATCTAGTTATATTAAAAACTGCATCAAAAAAATATTTCATATTCTTTTTTCATTGCATAAGTATTTTATAAAAATCTCATTCAGTACATTATTTTTTTTCCCGGAATGTTTGATCGTATAGATGGGAATTGATTGCAGATGCTTTAAATTGGGGTGGACAGTGTGTTTCATGTTTAACGAGACCGCGTTCAACCCTATTATTGACCAGCTCCAATGAACCAACAACATTGAACAAAAACATAATTGAACTAGCCCTCAGTGAAGTTCATGAGTCCCATGGACTGTGCCAGAAACTTCAGACTCCGATTTCTATAATATCTGAATTGTGTAATAATTACTATGTTGGACTCGTAAATTGAAGCCAAAACTAAGTTTGACTTGAACCCTTGTCTTTTAAGGCAGTGAAGGGCCAGCTTTAATTTTTGATCACGACAGCTACGCCTTATATAAGTAAACGACTTTAAGGAGACATCTTAAGGGTCCTGCATAGATAAAAAATACATTTCGCAAACTTAAGCGTAGACAAACTTAATTAAATGTATTTTTTATCTTCTAACTTCCTTCTTTTCAAGCAAATGCTATCAAATCCCACTATACCAGACTCTAAAATTTACTGTCCTTGTTTCTGCTGACTCTTCTGCTGCGCCCTTACGAATTCTGGATAATCTATATAACCATCCCTATTGTGATCATCCATATTTAAAATAGGATCAATTAAATTCACTAATTCATCGTCACCGAAGATTTTTTCGCCAACCGGCGGCGTTCCTGCCTGAGGCGCCTGTTTGTGCCCTTGCTCTTGAGTTTAAAAAGTTGAAACGTCAAAGTGACAGTTGACAGTTTCATTATAATATGATATGTTTTTTTTTTATTTTTGGATAGTGGTGTTTTGAGATTTTTTGTTTTTTTTTATTCAGTATGTATTATAATATGTGTAATACGGTGGTTGTTTCAAATTGTTGTTGATGTTGTGACAATGGCGTTACAATCCCAAGCGGCAGCGACGACACACATAAAAAAGGAGACAAACACACACATGAGTACGTAATTACAAACATATGTATACTTACTTTATTTACATTTCAATAATAATTGCCATTTTTTGTAAAAAAAAAATCAGTTAGTAGGTGAAGCTAAATTATACACCAAAAAACATTCGTTGCTAAATTAGGGATTAAACCCAAGACCCCAGGATTGCGCGATCGAGAGACTTAACTTTAATATTAATGCACTGAGGCAAATTTTCAATGAAAAAATGGCAAATATTAAAATAAACAAACATTATTTTCCATCGGATTTAAAAAAATCTTTCTCTGCTGAACACATGTTTGCATTTTGACGTTAAATTATATCGTATGGAAAATAATTTTCTAAAATTCCTTAAAACTAACCAAATAACCAAAACTCGTTCGTATCAAAGAGTTATCACCTTTAGCAATAAATAAATACCCAATATAAAGAGATAAATACCCCCAAACTATATAAAAACAAAAAAATAATATTTTTTGTTGAAATTATCCTCTGTAGGTATTTCAATTAAAATATATGTGTTCAACAATTTCTTTTAAATATCCTTCTACGCCCTTAAAAGTGTACAATAATGTATTAGTACAATAATTTTTTGCATAACCCACTTAATTATGCAAAAAACAAATAATCAAACAATAACGAATGCTGATTATAAAAAATCTCTGTAGTTAGCTATTCCCAACGAGAATTCCTAAGTTCCCAACAAGAATTCTTAAGTTCCCAACGAGAATTCCAAATTTCCCAGCGAGAATTCCTAAATGAGAATGACTGGAATTGCAACCTAACTGATATTAAATAATCATAATATTGCGACATTATCTTATTAGATTTTGTAATAATAGATGTCGCTAGTATCCCACTTGTGGCAACCTGGCACACTACGACTCAAGCAGTTTTGATTTTATTATTTCTATCGAGTTTAAAAAGAATAGGTACTGTGCTCGGATGATTGTTTATTCATGGGATATTGTCCGTCCGTCAGTTCCAGCTCGAAGCAGTCACTGCGTCGAAACTCTTTGTTACCAAGCAGTACAAATAAATAAATAAATTATTTCGTATGTCTTTACCATTCACGGAACTACAGGGTCCCGGTCATTTGGGAGACGTGCGAGGGGCCGAAGCCAACTGCGCAGAGGCCCTTTAGACAATTTTAATCTAAATGTAATGGACACACAAACCAGCGACTATCCCTATTTCCACTATGGAAATGCACCCAAGGACAGTCCCCGGTTAGTGTAGAGGTAGAACTATTGTGGATAATGGAAAAAAAAGTTAGGTCTATGAATGGGTTGCTGTGGACTGGTAAATTGGGAACTATGGATGACTATGGCAACTGTATTATTAATCACTTACCGTGCCAATGGATAAGGGATTTGATGAGTTCACATCCATCTAATTTGTTGTTGTTATCAGCGTCATGCATCTTGAAGTAGTGAAACTGTAACTCCTGTTCCGACATCTTTGATGTGTCTATTGGGACCTCCATATGCTCTTGTATGTGACTGGAATGTTAAACCATTGTAGTTATTTTCTATGGAAAAAATTTACATACCATATTATTGTTAATAGTAGTGACTGCCTCGTTGGTCGAGTAGTAAGGGGTCTCGGGTTCGATTTCCAGGTCAGGCAAAGTATTACCAGTGTGGAACTTAATATAGAATCACGTTTGTACAACACTACTGGATGTCAATATTTAAAAAAAAACATAAAAAAGTTGTTGTTTTTTTGTCTTGTAAAGATAAAAACGGACCTATTACTAAAACTGCTGAACTTACATAAAAATACTACTTATCAATTTTTATAGAAATATCGCTTCTGTCCGCGACTTCTTAAGGATAATCCCGATTTTCTCCGTTCCGTTTAAATCCTTGAATAAAAATCCTATGTCTATCTCCTGGTTCTAAGCTACCCCACCAATTATCAGTGAAATCGATTTAGCCGTTTTTGAGATATAAATAGTGTATTAGTTACATAACTAATATACTTTCTTTAATCCTTACTAATATTATAAATCGGAAAGTGAGTTTTTTTTTTTGTTTGTTCCGCTTTCAAGCCGTAACTACTTAACCGATTGCTTTGAATTGTTGCAGACGTAAAGTTAGAAGTCCGGACTAAATAATAGGGTACTTTTTATTCCGGAAAAAATTGATATTCCCAAGGGAAAACAATAATATTGGTATAGATGGCGCTGTGTGTATTGGTATATGTCACATAGGCTACTTTTTATCCTTTTGTGACGCGGGCGAAGTCGCGGGTAATAGCTAGTTTGTAATATTTTGAAATGACTTACTCTCTCTCCTGGGCAATGTTAGCCGGGTTCAGGAGTTGAGGATCTGAAAACAAACACATAACACCAAGTTTATTAACACAGTAAGGTTGTAAAAAACATATTTTTAAAGAGTAAATATGTAGTTCCTTTTTCGTTCTTCTCCATTCAAAAGTACACTTTGAAAGGAGTACCACTGACAGACAGACGGACGGACATCTTACGTTACATCTGTCTGTCTCTGGTCTGTCTTGTGGGTCGGTCGTGTCTGTTGTGTTAGTCGTGTCTGTCGTGTTAGTCTTGTCTGTCGTGTCAATTGTGTCTGTCGTGTCGATCGTGTCGGTCGAGTCGGTCGTGTCTGTCGTGTTAGTCTTGTCTGTCGTGTCGGTGGTGTCTGTTGTATCGGTCGTATCCGTCGCGTCGGTCGTGTCTGCACTGTCGTTCGTATTGGTCGTGTCTGTCGTGTCGGTCTTGTCGGTCGAGTCTGTCGTGTTGGTCGCGTCGGTCGTGTCGGTCGTGTCTGTCGTTTCGGTCGTGTCGGTTGTGTCGGTCTTGTCTATCGTGCCGATCGTGTCTGTCGTGTCGATCGTGTTTTCGTGTCGGTCGTGCCGATCGTGTCAGTCGCGTCGGTTGTGTCTATCGTGCCGATCGTGTCTGTCGTGTCGGTCGTGCTGATCGTGTCTGTCGTGTCGGTCGTGTCTGTCACGGCGGTCGCGTCAGTCGTGTCTGTCGTGTTGGTCGTGTCCGACGTGCCGATCGTGTCTGTAGTGCCGGTCGCGACCGGGTTGCCGGAACTCCGGCTCAAACAGCAGAAGTAGAAACAGAGTGGCTTTTTAGTCAGTAAGAGTCCGACACGCCCTCTCGCTTCGCCCAAAGCGGGAGAAGACATTGGATGATTTTATTCCCTCAAAAAAAAAGGCTTGAGGAGTTGAATACAACTATTATTATATAGCCTCTTATCTGTCGAAACACCGGCTCCCGGTATATAACACATTATGGCCGCAACTTTCAACAGACAAGAAGATAAAAGAAACATTTAATTCCTTACTTTTTTAAAATAAAACTCGTGTTTTACCATCATCTGTCTACGATTTCGGGAGCGTTTCTGTTTACAGACTGTATTCTGTATAATCATAAAAAATGTCTAATTACCTCCATGATGAGCATGGCCGTGTTGCTGTTGTTGCTGTGGCGGTTGTTGGAACTGTTGCTGTTGTTGTTGCTGTGGCTGATATTGTTGTTGTTGTTGCTGCGGGGGAGGGGGTGGGGGCTGGTATTGTTGCTGTTGCTGCGGGGGAGGGGGAGGTTGTTGGTACTGTTGCTGCTGTTGATATTGTTGCTGGAAACAATTAAGTATATTTTTCAATCTATGTAAATACCTCTAGAAATGAAATTCCGTTCGTTAGCCTAAAGCCAGCTATAACTCGAAAACGGCTGAACTGATGGGGCTATTGTTGATCTTGAAATGTTCGTGGAAAACCAGGGAAGGTTTAAAACATTAGAAAAAATAATTGCGGGTTCAAAATTGCCGGGTCATCTAGTATTAAATATTACACACTCGGTCCGTGCCCATGTCATATTTTTTTTTATAATAAGTGTAATCAATATGAACTGATTTATAAAGTGGCTATGTTACATACTACAATTAACCACGCCTAAACTACAAGAATAATTTCTATATAAAGTGCTATATTAATATCTGCCACGGATTTAACTCGTCGATTACCGTCATTATAGAACAATAGGTTGCGGTCACCGGTGACCGCTTGGTGTTTGACAGTTTAATGGGAGGTAGTGTTGTGTTTGAAGATTATTTACCTAAGTACCTCCTTACTTTTCGAAGACTTAAAAATAAAAATTCGGAAAAACGATTCACAAATCGTTTTGTGAAATTTAGTTCTTTTTAATATAATTTAAGTTTAAGTATATTTAAGTGTGAGAGAGCCATGCTTCGGCACGAATGTGCCGGCTCGACCGGAGTGATACCACGGCCGAGCGGCAAATTGATATGAAACACAGCATTGTTTCGCCTTGTGTTAATCTCCCCAATCCTCAAATTCCTAATCCCCAAAAAGCCGGTAACGCACTTGTAACGCCTCTGGTGTTTCGAGTGTCCACGGGCGGCGACTATTGCTTACCATCAGGTCTGCTCGTTTACCGGCTTATTCCATAAAAAAATATGCAAATGTTTGAAAAGGAATTAAATGCTATACGAAGACAAGACCTTAGAGGATCATAAGCATTTAGAGGATCATAAGCATTTACAGGACCATAAGCATTTAGAGGATCATAAGCATTTAGAGGATCATAAGCATTTAGAGGATCATAAGCATTTAGAGGACCATAAGCATTTAGAGGACCATAAGCATTTAGAGGATCATAAGCATACCTGTTGCGGTGGGGGTGGAGGTGGAGGCTGTTGATAATTCTGTAAAAAAAAGAAAAAAACATTAAGTATATAAAACTTATAGGCATAAAAAACACAAAATAATATTTACATAATGAAACACATGATTTTACAACTTATACATGTATTTATTTATGGGTCTGCCGAGCAAGGAGTCTCCGGTTCGATTCCCGGGTCGAGCAAAGAATTGGATACTGGTTTTTATTTTTAATTCTCAGTAGTAGCAATTCTCAGGAGTTTGGATTTGTGTCCGGTCTGGTGTATGGCAATAGGCTCACCCCCTATTACATGGGACTCATAACATATATAGTACAGTGGCATTAAGTGCCGTTATGTGGACTTAGCCATTCGGGGACAAAAAGCGTGATGACGAGTATGAATAATGATTTATTTATCACGAAGTGTATATAGGTATCAATAATTACTTTACTAAATAGGTAATTAAGTAATATAGTCGCTCATTATATTCACAGTTTATTGCACTATTAAATTAATAATGACATTTTAACCATGTATTTAATCTAAATTTGTAATTAGGTACAATTTTCTAACAGTACTAGCAAAAACTGGGTGCCATCTTACTAATATATTAAGTGTGGGAGAGCCATGCTTTGGCACGAATGGGCCGGCTCGACCGGAGTGATACCACGGCCGAGCAGAAAACCGACGTGAAGCAACGCTTGCGTTGTGTTTCGTCGTGTGAGTGAGGTTACCGGAGGCCCAATTACCCTCCCCTTCCCCAATCTCTCCAATTTCTGAATCCCCAACGATCCTCAAACTCCTAATCCCCAAAAGGCCGGTAACGCACTTGTAAAGCCTCTGGTGTTCCAGGTGTTCATGGGCGACGCCGATTGCTTGCCATCAGGTGATCCGTCTGCTCGTTTACCGGCTTATGCCATAATATATAATATATATATATATATATTTATGGGGTAAAATCAACGAATGTCTTCTCCCGCCTGGGAGAGGCGGGAGCGAGTGTCTAAAAAGAGTGACGAGTGACTAAAAACCACCCCGTTCCGTCTCCTGCACTTCGAGCCGGAGCCCCGGTAACTCGTTAGGATCTCCGCGATTCCGAATAACACATAGGCTACTTTTTGTTGCACGGGAACGCGGGTGAAGCCGTCGGCAGAAGCTAGTAGGTAGTAGGTCATACGTTCTCTACCCATCGAGGAAAAGCGTTATGTTACAATAGTTATGATACCCTAGGCATTTGTTTATATTAACTACCAAAGCAATGACATCATAGCACATCTAAAAATAAACTTTATATCTCAGTAGATACTTGTAACGTTGGGCTTTATATTGCAGCCTCTACGTCAGGGTGAGAGATAGAAATGAGGTTTGAATGAGCGAAAACTATAGTGAAAACGTTTATAAACTGAACAGGTGTCCATAAAACTACACAAACGGAGTTAACCTAAAATTAGTTAATGTAACCTGGTGCCTCGCGGAATAGCGGTTATGCGCACTCGCGGTTAGTTGTCCATTGTCCTTCGGCGGGGTTCGCTTTCACTCCGTTAAGGGTGCATCCGAGCAAAGACAATTAAGGACCGTTGCGCCACATCAGGGGGCTTACTCTTGAATCCAATTCCGATCGATCGACATTGGTATTGTGAAATTTCGTACTCTTGAGTTGTAACACTAGCGCCCATTGCATCCGTATCGCGTGGATATTGAATGAACTAAATGGTATTGAGTTTGGTTTTATATTCCGTACTCCGAATGCTATTGTAACAGCTACGATAGAGGTTGTATAGTGTTAACATTGAATAATTATTGAGATTTTATTGGATTGAAATTGTATTGGCATTGAGATTGGTTTCAAGAGTAAGCACCCAGGGCCGCAGCTGGGCGGTGGTATGTCTCGCCGCCGTGAGGCATGCGCCCAAACCTAACGATAAACCCTCGTGTTACATACTTATAATACTCGGTCGGGTCGGACAAAATGTTACTGGGTATTTAAAACAAAACTTTGTAGTAGCACGGAGTCTGGAATTGTGCCCGGTATATAGCAATAAAGTCACCTCCATGGGACATATTACATGGGACTTAAAACATAAATAGTGAAAAGTAGGTGTTACATTGTACAGTGGCAATAAGTGCTGTAATGTACACCTATGTATATGTTAAAGGCGTGATGTTATGTACTTAGAACACTGATTACAATAAAATAATTATTATTGTTGATCCAGCACTTTGTAAGGAATTTGCTAAGTAGCTTTGTGATGTAGATTGTGTATTGTTATTTCGTCACGTACCTACTTACGAGCGCACTCATTAAACGTTATAACTCAAATAATTAACTGTTCCATTGAAACTTCAACGGTTCCCGAGCAATGGAAAATTGCTTCAGTTAGGCCATTACCGAAAAATTTAAACCCAACTGAATTGAAAGATCTACGTCCTATTAGCATTTTGCCGTGTTTGTCCAAGCTGTTGGAGAAAGTCGTTAGTAAACAGTTGATTCAATTTTTGGAACAGAATAGTATTCTACCTGACTTACAATCTGGGTTTAGGAGGCAACGCAGTACGTCTACTGCTTTGCTGGACGTTACGGATAATATTCTGGTAGCTCAGGATCAGGGAATGTGTACAGTGCTTGTCTTGCTGGATTTTTCCCGCGCATTTGACGCAATAAATATTCCCCTATTATTGTCCAAGTTGAGTTATTACGGTTTCGCGCCTAGTGCCGTGCAGTGGTTCCGCAGCTACCTCACGAATAGGAAGCAATTTGTCGATTTGCGGCTGAGTGATGGCACTACTCTTAGATCATCCTATATGACAGTAGAGAGAGGAGTGCCTCAGGGCTCCATCTTGGGTCCGATTATTTTTATTCTCTATTGTGCAGATATAATTAAATGCATCCATAAATGTAAATAGCACATATACGCCGATGATGTCCAGGTTTACATATCTTTCCGTCCAGATGAGTACCATGATGCCATTAAGGATCTTAACGATGATCTACACACAATTGCCACCTGGTCTGAGGAGCACTGCTTGTCATTGAATCCAACAAAAACCAAATATTTGGTATTTGGCTCAAGACAACAGCTTGCAAAGGTACCTCCATCATTTGACCTGAGAGATTAATGGGCGAGCAAATTGAGCGAGTGTATGAGGCAAAAAATTTGGGGCTGGTAATGGATAAAGACTTGCGTTTTGAGAGACATGTGGCAGAGTCTGTTAGAAATTGTTTCTATCGCCTGAAGGTCTTATACAGAATGCGACCGTACCTGTCAGTGGCATTACGGGAGCGGCTGATAGAGACCTTAGTTCTTTCTAGGTTAAACTACGTAGACACGGTGTATGGTCCACGCCTGTTACCACGTACAGATCGACTCATTCAAAGGGTCCAAAATGCTTGCGCTCGTTTCTGTTACAACATTCCTTGCAGAACCCATGTAACACCGTATCTGAACGAACATTTCATATTAAAAATGAAATCCAGACGCAAGCTGCATCTGGCCTGCCTTTTATTTGGTGTAGTTAAATACCAGAAACCGGACTACTTATTCCAAAAACTAAAATGGCTTACGGGCCGGCGGGAATGTGAAAGAAGGCAATGTTCACAGCAACTCACGACCAAGTCATATGGTACAGCCGCTTTTAGGGGCAGCTTTCGCTATGCGGCTTCCAAAGTGTGGAATAACCTCCCACCACCTATTAGAGGGACAAATACAATGGGTGCATTTAAAAGACGCTTGCGACAATACCTCATCGATACACAGCGAAGGCTTGATGTGGTGGTGCAAAATACCTCAATTATATAATGCACCCGTGCATTCTGTTCATACACACGCAATATAGTTTTTATCATATTTAATAAATCTTTTTTCGCTAATTACTATACCCTATTATTATATGTATGTATGTATTATGGTATAACTATATTAATTACTTAATAATTTTATAATACACTTCACACGCTACTCTGCATTTACTGCTTTACGTCCGTTGCGTCACAGCCACATGTTCAGTTGAAAACCAGCGTCAGGCACTAGATGTCTGGTATTTATGCTGAACTGGACCTTTTTTGGTGCAGCTGTCGGGCACATGATTATTGTTGGTATATTTAACTTTTAAATTTTTTATATACCTACCTACATCTATTTATGTTTCTTTTTTAATTTTTTTATTTCACTCCAATTTTTTGTTTGCATTGTGTTTATTGTATTGTGTTTGTGCCTGGTGTTGTACCAAATAAATTATTTTTCTTTCTTTCTTTCTTTCTTACTTTCTGAAGGAATTTTATGTATTCGGCCGTTAATCACGCGAGGCTCAATAAGGGGGAAGAGGTTCAACAAAAAAGCACGAAACATCATGAAGGGGGAAAGGGATTGTAGTTAAATATCACGTGTTTTTTTAAGGGGGGAAAATCATCGAATGCCTTCTCCCACCTAGGTGAGGCGGGAGCGAATGTCAGACTCTTACTGACTAAAAACCACCCCGTACCTACTCCTGCACTTCTAGCCGCAGCCCCGGTAACCCGTTAGATTCTCCACGGCTCCGTATCGGCATCAGCCCTACTGGGACCCATCCGTGGTGGTCTGATGGCTCTTTGAGGCACGCGTGGAACGCGACGCGCCGTACACTAGGGATTTCTGATATTTAGAGGATTTCTACTTTTATATGAACAAAATTGAGTGGAGTTTAGTTTGGACATTATGTTACATGTAGGTAATTATTGTGGTGCAATTTTCACCACATTTTGACTGCCTCGTTGGCCGAGTATTCGCAAGTGCGACTGCCGGGCAAGGGGTCTCGGGTTCGATTCCCGGGTCGGGCAAAGTATCACTGGGTTTCAGTGGCGTGCACAGGTTTTCGAGACAGGGTAGGCAACTAAATATCGTATGATTAAACCCCCGACCCCCCCCCCCCGGTCATACAATCATACTCACACAAGACTACTTGTACATACATAATACATTTTGAAAAATGCGTTCAAGAATATTGTGGTGTATTCTTTCGCCAAATTACATACACTGACATCTCGCGTATTTTTTGTGAAGTACTTCATCACCTATTGATTAAGTCAACAAAACTTACAAATAATGAAGGATCTATTATTTATTTTAATAATGAAGCATAAATTTGATGACCCAAATTTCATTATGAAATTGTTAAGTTTAATCAATCTGTTCAAAATCATAATATATTACGAATTTAAGAGCGTAGGTACCTACATTATGTCAACAAACAAACAATAACAAGCGCGGCCGGCTGTGGCCGACCTGAGTCTATGCGGTACATTTGTTATTATTACATTACATAATTATTAATAAGAATTAATATGTGAATCAGTACAACCCGAAGTCTAAGTTGATATTTTTAAGAATTATCAAACAATAAACAAGAAATCAAATAACAGATCCATTATAGTAAGTACATATTTACATTACCTACCTTTTACTTGGGTCAATTCTCGTAACTCGAGTACACCTCTGCCTATGGTCATTACCTGAATCTAGTCCTATAAAGGACATTTTCTTGCGAAATCTTACTGTTTTTACTTTCAACAAACACATAAAATTACCTATTATTCACACAAACTTCACAATCGCATAATATAGGTACTTGTACTAGAAACTGATAAACAAATACACTATTTGAAAAACCTACACATATATTTAACTACTACTACACATTTATGCAACTTTATGTTTAAAACTATTTCCTAATAATTTAAACGAAAACATAAACAAAGCGATCGCACATCACATGAAAACAATATGGCCGAAAACATTGGAAATGAATTGAAGTCATTACCAATAGTCAATTTAGTGTTTATTATAATAAAAATGTAGCTTAAAAATTAAGGTAATGCAGCGTTTAATTTCAAAAAAACAAAGGTTAATTTAGTAAGTCAAATGAAATTGCATCATCGTCTTTAACCAATATTTCATACTAAAAAACTGTTCTAAAAGAAAACGTGATTTGCTATGGATATACAGGAAAACAAAGAGTCAAAATGATAAGGTTACTTTAAAATTATACTCACAACGAATAAATCGAATCATTAAACAGACACAAAAGGCACAAAACACTTATTATATTAAACTGTCAAATACCAAGCGGTCACCGGTGACCGCAACCTATTGTTCTATAATTGTGTCTGCAAAACCGGTACTCGACGAGTTAATACTGCGTTGAATAAATCCAAAGCTACATGGGACGTCATAAACAGAAGTAAGATGACCATACCACGAGATTACATTACTCAAATTAATATTGACGGAAAAATTATAACAAACCCTATTGACATAGCTCATAAATTCAATGACTTCTACGTTGACCAAGTAAAACCTTTAACAGTTAATGCTAATAATACTTTTAAATGTAAAATGACACATAAATACAATAACAATAATAATTCAATATTTATTAATCCTGTTACTCCCTCTGACATACTCAAAACAATCAAATCACTGAAGAATACAAATAGCACAGGTTATGATGGAATCTCAACAAAGATATTAAAGGAGGTTAATGATGTCATAAGTCCGGTTCTATGTCATGTTTACAATCTTTGTCTGTATCACGGTTATTTTCCGAAATTACTAAAAAAAACTATTGTTAAGCCACTATTTAAAAAAAACGACAAAGAAAATATGTCATGTTACAGACCAATTGCACTTATTCCAATATTCTCAAAGGTCTTAGAAAAAATTATTTACAATAATTTTAACAACTTTTTGAAAAATATAATCTTTTAGCGAACGAACAAATGGGATTCAGGAAAAGCAAAAATATTAACAGAGCAATTTACGAATTCCTAAAAATGGTAACTGTCAGTGTTGATAATAAAACACCTGTTTGTGCCTTATTTATGGACTTAACCAAAGCCTTTGACTATGTTGATCATGACATATTAAAACATAAACTCTATGCCTATGGGATTAGGGGTAATGCTCTAAGTCTTATAACGTCGTATCTAAGTAATAGGAAACAAGCCACTGTGATAAGAAAATTCGATTGGATTACAAAAAAAGAAGTTGAATTTATTTCGGGCTATAGAGAATTGACGTATGGTGTACCCCAGGGAAGTGTCTTAGGGCCGCTCTTATTTCTTTTATATATAAATGACTTTCCAAACGCTATGACTTTTCCAATGATTCTTTTCGCAGACGACAGCACCGCTATATTTTGTAATAAAAAATATACATTACTTGAGGGCGAAGTAAATTCTGCTCTAAATTCTATTGTCAATTGGCTTACATCTAATAATCTTTTAATAAATTTGGAAAAAACTAACCTAATGATATTCAGAAATACAGCTGTACCATCTTCAGATTTACATATCAAATACTTAACAAAGACAATTAGTGAAGTTAAAGTAGCAAAGTTTTTGGGATTAATGGTCGATCACAATTTAAATTGGAAAGCGCATGTAGAAAATGTGTGTGCCAGGTTGAATACGTTCTCATACATGCTATACATGCTTCGTAAAACTGTGGCTGTGCCAACCGCTGTGACTGCCTATCATGCTTACGTATCATCTACGTTAAGATATGGCATAATTTTTTGGGGCAACTCAACCGAATGTGAGGCCGCATTTAAGTGTCAAAAAAAGTGTATACGAGCAATATGCAAACTAAAGGTAACGGATAGTTGTCAGCCATACTTTCGGAAGCTGAAAATTTTAACCCTGCCATGTCTATATATATTCGAAATTGCTGTTTTTGTTAAAAGTAATATGCAGATGTTTGATAAGCTTACTAGTACCAGATATAGAGGCAAAATTAGAAGTATTCCTAGTAAGTCTGCCTTAATGAGTAAGAGTGTTTTTTGCATGTTATCCAAGATATACAACAAGCTGCCATGTTGTATTTCAGAAATTGGGAACCTCAACTTGTTTAAACTGAAATTAAAAGAATTTCTCAATGACAAAGTGTATTATACTGTAAAAGATTATCTTGAGGGGAATCCTTATGGTCAATAATTAATTTAATTTATTTGACATTGCTTGTGTGACATTCTATAATATAATTGACAATTACTTTTTTACATTATATATCTAATTTGACATTAATTTTTTGACTTCAGTGATAAGAATAATGTTACTATCTTTGACATTATTGTATTCTAACAACATTACAAATAATTCAATTCAATGGACCTAATTCTATTATATAATTATTTTTATAACATATCTTTGCATGCCCTGTTAAGGCAAAATATGGAGAAACTATAAACTTTGTTAACACCTTTATATTATGTACCCATGTTTGCAAATGATTAAATGAATATGAATATGAATATAAAAAACATTCATTCATATAATTTGAAACGTTGTAAACGGCGCCATCTTGAAGTTTCAATAACTTCCTTTTAACTTTTATAATACTAAAGACAACTCCTCGTTTAAAATTTCTATAAACCGACAAAGCGTAAAAAATTTAAGCTTTAATTAAAACACTTAAAACATATTTGTTAAATACGCAATTATAAAAATACATTCGCATTATATCGAACGAGTTCAGAAGTTTCAACAAAAAATTCAATAGATGGCGCTGGTGTACTCCATTCATCAGTACTTTACGATATACAGATTTTATCAATTTAAATCCTTTTATGATTTAATTGTTTTTAAAAATACAATAACTTGTTGCTGTTTTATTGTTTTAGAATTCTTAATAAAATACGATCGTTTTCCAAGTGATGAACAAACGGTCCTCTAATTTTTTAGTTGCAAACATTTTGTCAAGCAAAAGGAATCGTGTAATATAATTATGAATGGTTATTCTGTACCGTGACCATGGTCGTGAACTTCACGCATGCGCGGTGCATACTTTTGGTACATTACTTTCGTGACGTCACAACTAGCAGCCAAGATTTAAGGAATAGCAGCGCATGCGTGGTGCGTGCGGGGCGCATTCATTGTTTTACAAAGGCGCGTATTTATGTTAGTCGTTTTTTTTACAAACTTTTATTATATTATTGAATTTTAATAAACGCGTTTGTACATTTTATGTATGTTATGTATTCACGATATTTATAGGTAGGCAAAGCCTTTTCGTCTATATGGACTGCACGCCCCTGCTGGGTTTTTTAAAAATTCTCAGTAATAGCACGGAGTCTGGAAATGTGCCCGGTATATGGCAATAGGCTCACCCCCTATTACATGGGACTCATAACAACTAGTGAAAAGTGGGTGTTACATTGTACTGTGGTAGAATGTGCACCTCTGCCTACCCCTTCGGGGATAAAAGGCGTGATGTTATGTATGCAATTTTCAAATCCAATGTAGGTACCATAACTTAAAAGAAGTGAGTGAACTATACTTGTAGATGACTAACTCATGTTAAAGTTTAATATAAAATTAGTTACAACTGATAAAAGACATGAATTGTTTATATAAACACTATTATTATCCGTGACATAAGACGCATGTTATAGATTTTGTATTATTTTTAAGTCGGCCCACCGCATGGATGTTTAAGACACCTGGCTGTAAATGGTTGTGGTAGCACTGCTGTCGAGCTATACCATTACATCACGCCTTTTATCCCCGAAGGGGTAGGCAGAGGTACACATTACGGCACTCAATGCCACTATACAATATAACACCCACCATTCACTATGAGTCCCATGTAATAGGGGGTGAGCCTATTGCCATATACCGGACACATTTACAGACTCCGTGCTACTACTGAGTTTTTACAAACCTATTAATACTTTGCACGACCCGGGAATCGAACTCGAGACCCCTTGCCTGGCAGTAGCACTTGCGACCAATCAGCCAATTAGGCAGTCAATCACATTTATTCTTATTCTAGACTCCAATTTATTCATCTCTATTTCAATTTTTATTCAAATCTCTTCCAACCATTGAAAAGACTAACTGGCATTATATGGTCTTTATAGTAGTAGTTCATCGCATTTCGTAGCAGTAGCAGCGCGACAGTCGCCGCGTCGCGGGTCGCGAAATGCTGCTCATGAATATATGAGCCTCTAGCATGGCATGAAACTAGTCGAGTTCCTCGTCAAATAATTACGTGAGTAAACCGAAAACATAATAATTTATAATTTTGATAAGATTTATATATATAAATAAGTTTATATAAATGTCAACCTCATAAACATGTAACAGCTTGAATTGTTTTAAACTGTCAAATACCAAGCGGTCACCGGTGACCGCAACCTATTGTTCTATAATTGTGTCTGCAAAACCGGTACTCGACGAGTTAATTTATACATAATAATAATTATATGCAGGTAGCCTTGTCACAGAAACCAATTAACCTACCTCCTGTTACTTGGATATTCATTAATAGCAGTAATTAAAAACCTGAATGTGTTACCAGGGCTCCAGCTGGAAGCAGGAGTAGGAACGGGGTAGTTTTTAGTCATTGAGTCTGTTACTCTCTCTTGCTTCACCCAAAGTGGGAGCCTTAGCCTGAGAAAAGTTGACTTTATGTGTGGGAGAGCCATGCTTCCGCACAAATGGGATGGCCCGACTGAAGTGATGGTTTTCTGCTTGGCTATGCTGGCCAAGCAGAAAACCGACGTGAAATGACACTTGCATTGTGTTTTGTCATTTGAGTGAGGAAACCAGAGGGCCAATTATCCCCTCCTCAATCTCCAATAATTCTTAAATTCCTAATCCCCAAAAGGCTGGTAACACACTCGTGTTTTGGGTATCTGTGGGCAGTGCCGATTACTTACCATCAAGTGATCCATCAGCACATTTACTGGCTTATTCCATAAATTAAAAAAAGAAAATTTCCCATGAAAGGTAGCGTCAATCCTCTCAGCTATGTTTATGCAAGATTTTTTGACAAAACAAACTCATTTTCAAAATTCTATCATTAAGTAATTGGTATTTTTTTTTATTTTGTCTATACCATAAATAATATTGTAAATAAAACAATTTCTATAAAAAAATATTGAATTTCTTATTAAACTTTTCTTTTTAGTTAAGATTCATAGATGACAAATCCATCCACATATTTATTACTAAATGAATAATTAAGGTAACTAGATATTATGGTAATGTTTTCTTCTACATAAAGGTCTTTGAGGTAATAATGTGTTAAATAAGGCTAAAAAAGTACACAAGAAATCTCCAAACAGTAGGCCTAGAGCTTATCTGACTACATAACCACCACCACAGTACAATCAGTAACCACTTTCACTTTTTTCAAATTATGAGGCAAAACAAGTACAGCCATTCTGACTATGTGAAAATAGATTCAGACACGAAAATATGAATAAAACTAACCTGATAATTCTGTGGAGGCACTCCGGGAGCTACTTTTTGCTGATATTGTTGAGATATAGTGCACTGCAAGAATGCAGCCAAAAATAATAGCCTCAACATTGTAGAATCTGAAAAACAAACACGAACTTTCAACACACGTGAACAAAAACTAATCAAACAACTTTTTTAAAATTAACATTTACCGCGATAGGCAAAGGCAAGTGGTAATAAAGGCAAATTTTATTTTTTTTCCTTAAAAAAAATCGGCGAATGGATTGTGTGGAATATAAATTTTTACCTGTTAATGTACAGTTGTGACGTGGACTATGGGCGATAATATCCTTATCGAATCGATGTATTGATAATATTTTAATATATTCACCGTATGTCGATGTGTATCGCAGACGTTTTCAAAAAGATACCTGGCTGGGATTACCTACACGTCACGTCATTATTCACGATATGACAATGACGTTCCTGACATTAGCGACCTGTTTCACGCAGCTTCATTTAGTGCTAATTGTGCTACGTGTTGATTCCACAAATAATATTAGTGACAAATTAAATAAGATTATGTACGTCCAATAATGTTGTATATTTTTGTCAATAACGCTGTTTATTTAACATTTAATTATTTATTATATATTGTCTCTAAAAAATGTGAAACTACTAAATTTGGAACCAAGGCTTTTAAGTGTAAAAATTAGCACCATGAACTACGAGGCCTAATGGGATGCAAAGATTATCCGCACGCCTCTAGCGGCGAAATTTAGAAGTTGTCTTAGAACGACACTTTGCTTTCCAGTTGAAGTTATTGAGTTTGAACTTAATCAAATGGATCACGATTACATACAGAAAACCTGTTTTTAATAAAAGCAGAAACATAATATTGTTGCATTCCTCAACTTGAACTTTTAGAAACATTAGTGACTTGTGTTAGTGAATTGGCCTTAAATGCTCTAACAAACAAGAAAATGTTATCTGTGAGAGACAGAGTTATTTTGACAATGGTAATAATTAAACAAAATATGACATTTAGAGTCATTGGTGTTTTGTTTGGTATAAATAGTCAGAGATGTTCTAATTATTTTAATAATATGTGCCCCATGCTGAGTAGAGTACACAAAGTTGTTATTCCTTGGCCTGATACCGAAATTATACGTACAATTGTAGTAACTTACCTAAATCATTCCAAAAATATAAAATTTCAATAATATTATTAGACTGTGCTAAGACTGTGATTGAAAAATGTAAACGTTTAAAATGCGGAATATTGACACTCTCAATATAAAAAAAACAATACAGCGAAGTTTAATATTGGAATAACTCCTTCTGGCCGAATAACTGAAATTGTGCATCTCATGGTTGTCGAGCATCAGGTAAACATATTGTAAATGAATCAGGAATGTAAATAAGTAAATGCGAGTTTAATGATGGAGTGATGGTGGATAAAGGATATAGGATTGAATTCGAGTGTAATGAAGTGAGTTGAGGACATTAATTAAATAATTAGTACAACATTTGGTTAATTTTGCAATTAACTTAAATATTGATCTACAAGTAACCACATGAATCTGATTTATACTTAATAAATAAAATTTTCTGTGACGTAAATTACATACAAAAACTGTCAGTGTCGTTCTTAGACAGCTTCACAATTTTGACACTAGAGGCGCTAGTTAGAATCTTTGCATCGCCAATGGTAAGCCATTCTATACACTATAGTAGTAATATTACTACATTAATTTATTGTGTATATTATATAGCTATGTTATTAGCTATGTGTATATTATATATATATGGCTAAATAAAGAGGTGAGTATTATATAATCCTCACCTCTTTATTAAGCTTATCATAAAATAAATACACATATTCTGACACCAATAGTTTATTACATTTTAACATATCGATACAAGTTTGTAGTTTAAAGCATTGAATGGACAGAAGAATACTTCAATAAAAAGTATAACAAGACATAAAATATAGACTTATTATTGTCCTAACACAACCTCGTAATATAAAAAAAAAACAATTAAAAAAATAGGATTTAACAACAACAGTTGTTGACTAAGAGAGCCATTGAAGAGCTTAAATTGTAAATTTTATAGAATCTTTCTATCTAAATTCTTTATGCACATTGATGATTAAATAATGACTACATTCTTTATATCAATAATATGAAATCAACAGAGACTTTCTTAGTACCTACACAACACATCTACCTAAATTATTTGAACAATGTATTTCGTGTACGTGATACATATTTTATTTTTCATATAATTATGTAATACATAATTAATTATGTCCACAAATGATTTAATGAATATGTCTACACTCTTCAGGAAAACCCCAAATTTCGTAATATTCCAGACTTACACTGAACAGCTACCTACTTTATTGTACACCACAAAACACCTTTATGAGCAAGTGTTTGTCACAGTAACTATTAAACTGGACAAAAGTAGAAGTCGCTCTAAATCTGACAAGTGTCTATTTTTTTTTAAATATCCTAAGCCTATGTTAAATATAGTAATCGAATACATAATGGACACCGCGAAGGTTCTTACAACACTAAGCGATCACTAACAAACAACCTTTATATAGTCATAAGTACAAAGCCTTGATATGTAGCGATACGAAAAAATATATCTTATGAGAGCATCGTAGTTTGATTAACTATGAACAAAATATATCATTGAGCTCCATCTTTTATTAACCCCATTGATAGACTAGTTATAATAAGTAACCGTTAAACGATAAGATATCGTTTCATGCTACGTATTCGTTGACCTTTTTTCTGAGGGAGAAAACCAATCAGTGACTTCTCCCGTCTTAGATGAGACAAGAGGGAGTGTCGAAGTCTTACTACTTAATTAAAAACAATCCCGTCCCTAGTTCTGCTTTGATCCGGAGCTCCGGAAACCGATTAAGTTGTCCGCAACTCCAGATATTTGATTTGATGGCCTCGCAAGTTGAAGAGAGTATAGTAGAGAATATGCCTTCAACAGTTTTATCGATCGGCAGTCAAATACCAACTTATACATGTCGCTCAACAGGCACAGGAACATCAGAATTTTCAGTCAAAATTTGAAATTCTAAAAATTTATATCTAACTACATCATCCACACTAAATTCTGTGTTGATTCGTTGATTGATAAGTATGCATTGGCTGATCTGGCGGCTCTCAGTATAGGCGTCAGCTAAACATATATAAGTACGGAGCATCAGTTTTCGGATACGATCAAATTGATCGTAGTCACAGATGATAGCTAAGTTCAAAAAGGCTTCAGCGATCTTTAGTTTAGCAATCGTAGTTTCGTAAAAATGATTGAAATAAGCATGCGTGGCTTCGTTGTGTAATCTGTACACTTCTTTTTCTATTATTTTTATATTCTCATCTTCTTTTGCCGCATCTGTGGAGCGAAAGTTTTACATTAAGTTTTGGCACAAAAGGTTCTCAAGACACGGTTTTATTTTCATGTTTTTCTTTTCAAAATTCTCAGTGATTGTGTTGGATGTCACAAAGTCATGTAGTCATATTATCACGTCTGTCTCTTACTGCAGAAGACAAAGGCACCAAATTACAAAATTTTAGCATATCTTATTCGCTTCATATACTCACTAGCTTTTACCCGAGGCTTCGCTCGCGTCACAAAAGGATAAAAAGTAGCCTATGTGATATATACCAATACATACAGCGCCATCTATAACAGTACTTTTGTTTTCCCTCGGGAATATCAAATTTTTACGGATAAAAAGTACTCTATTATTTAATCCAGACTTCTAACTTTATGTCTGCAAAAATTCAAAGCAATCGGTTTAGTAGTAACGGCGTCAAATCGGAACAAACAAACTCACTTTCCGATTTATAGTATTAGTAAGGATTAGTAAGGATTCATCACTCTCTTCAAACACATTCATCGACTGAAGGTCATTCCTAAAGAAATCCTTACCTATTTTATTGTTAATAACAATCATTTTCTCGGAAGCCTCTTTGTTTCTGAATGGTGCTGGTCCTATATCGCCAGGAATAAAATAAGTATTAAATGCTGACTGTGCTCCCGCACAATCTACTGCTGTAGAAGTTGATGCGGCCATAGTATTTGCGTTTGAGGTAGATGGAGCATTGAGATCATCCTCAATTCCCTCCATGATGTCTGAAGTGACATTATTGTCGCCTGGAATCAAAGAATAAAATATTGTTGTAACAACGTGGTTTGAAAGTTGGGGGTTGTATTGTCTAGGAAGAGATACCCCGAGGCTATAGCCTTACAGTTGTAGTTAGCAACCCCTTAATATTAAGACTCTTTAACTGTGAACTCAATGACTTCCTTCGTCTATAGTGAGATGAGAGGGCGTCTCAGAATCTTACTGGCATTTCTATTCCTAATTCGAGCCGAAGCCCCGGTAACCTTACCGGGGCTTCGGCCAAGAGCTTCAAATACCGTTGCCAACTTTAGACACATTTTATGACATTTTCACTAATGACTGTGTCGATTCCAAGATTAGGCAAAGCCAAACATTACTGTCGTTCCCAATAATGGGACCAAACTAAGACAAACATTGTAAGAAAACTGTTCTCCAGTCAAAACTTACCTGATATTACATAAAATGAGTGTTGAAAAGCTAATATGCAATGTTCTTTCTTTAATTCAGGAAGTAAATCTGGCAGTGATGCCGATCGCTCTAGTATTTCAACTATCTCATTAACATCATCTGGTACTGTAGAAACTGGGTAGCAATCGGAAGGTGCTTGCGACGGGTGGAGAGGAGGGGCGATGATGCTCATCGGTAGCTTACCCAATGGTACTGTAACGAGAGAAATATTGCTTAGTTGAACCTTAATTTCCAGTACACTACAATTATCAGGCTATTTTGCAAATTCTTTTATTGCGCGTCCAGCTGTGAGTATTGGGAAACCTTGATCCAAGAAGATGACGAGGGTGTTTGGGAAATCTCATTTGTCATAATACATAATTATGATTAGGTATAACTATTACCTCGCGCACTCTAGTGCTCGATCAGGGTTGTAAATGGAATACTTCTACGTCACTGGCCAAATTGTTTAATGGCTTTATCATCAACAATGTCTTTTAACACTTTTTATATTATTATATTTTTGATGTTACCTCGTTGGCCGAGTGGTCGGAAGTGCGACTGCCAGACAAAAGGTCTCGGGTTCGATTCCTGGGCCGGGCCAAGTATTATCGTGGTTTTTTTTAGTTCTCAGTAGTAGCACGGAGCCTGAAATTGTGCCGGATATGGCAATAGTTTCACCTCTTATTACATAGGACTCATAACATAAGTAGTGAAAAGTGGGTGTTACATTGTACAGTAGCATTAAGTGCCATAATATGCACTTCTGTCTACACCTACGAGAATAAAAGTCGTGAAGTTATGTGTTATGTATGTTTTGATATTAAAGCCTTTTCAGTACAGTTTAATTAAAAGTTAACACGAGCGCTCGGCCCGATTCATTGCTTGTCCACTTGACTCAACTTCCCGCACACCTAAGTACTGTTCTACACTTAGCTCCAGGAGCCATTGACCTACTAAATCCAACAAAAGCCGAAATAACAAACATTTGTTGCCAGGCAACTGATCAAACAGGTGGTATCTTAGACGCATGACCATTACGCAGCCTACTGCTGGTATAAAAGGCGTGAAATTTGGCGCATTATCCTTAGTATACCCGAAACGGCACTGAAAACGGCCATCCTGTGGCGTCTTGTTCAAATCTGCTTATATCCGAAAATAAGTGAAAATTTATGATTAGAATGTCCACATCTGAACTATTAAAACAGCTCACAAGTGTTTTAGTGGCGTTAAAATATCAAACAGGTGCAGTGACCTAGCATTACAATGCGCATGCGTGAACCTATTGGATCAATATCTCCGAATTCAAACAGCGGTAATTATTAAAAAAATATTAATTATAAATATCTTTAGTCTATTATCTAGTAAAAAATAATTTAAAAAAATTGTTATGTCAATTTACGCGGCAAAACGATTTTTTGCAAAACAATCTCTCGCTTCATGTAACTCAAAATCAAGGTTTTTGTTATTATTTTAATATGTAACAAATAAAACTTACTTGGTTCTTCTTCCATTGATCTTTTACAGCTCCAATAAAGCTGAGAATCGGACATATTTGCAGCGATTACACTATTTTTGATATTTAAATTTTGTAATAAATTACCTAGGTACTGCAATCTTGGACCTCGCAGATGGAGCGGGCAATATGTCAAAATACGAATAGGAAACTGAAGGACATAATAGGGCGTAGAAAGACCTAAACGTTATAGATATCGAATAATACATAGGTACGATAAATGTTTAAGATATAAGTACAGGTACATTTTTATTTTACATTTTTAAAATGATTTCATGAATTTTAATAAATATGAGTAACAAAAAATACGACATTACTACTAATGGTCTTATCAATTTTAGATTTCGTATGAATAATAATATTTAGGATTTAAAATAAACTTAAATACTTTTGGAACATATAATATGCACTTTTTTCACGTTTCAAGAGCACGATTTTATGCTACAATTTTTTGTCTGGAGATCTTAAGATACCTAAACTTAACTACCTAATTAATAATAAGTATTTCTGTGTCAAATAGGTAAATACTTTCATTCTTTCGAAGGAAGCTGGAAAGTAATACGAGCTATTTTTTTTTCACAAACCGCAGGTAGGAGCTTGAACTCTGCATTGGACTATAATAATTATTATGGGATTTTGACATAACAGGAAAACTAGCTTCTCTAACAGGTCCAGTAAAGTTATTATCTACATTACGTTTTAGTAATTGCGTCTTCAATGCGAAATCTTTACAAACAACGTGTAGAACCTACGTTATTCAAGTATCAATCCAGAAATGCTCCGGAAACCAAACCAACAACACAATTAATCATCGAAAAATGCCCATCAATTCACCTCATATACAATAAAAATTCGCAATTCGGATTGATGCGACGTCATAATGAAGCCTAAAACAATTATTCTGCATTAATAAAATTATTCTTATCTAAACGTTTATGAATGAATGAAACCTAATTTTTGAAAAATTTTAGGAGTTGGGACTTATCAAAATACAATCAATAAGTAAGATACAATCAAGAGTAGGTACAATAGTAAGGGCCACCATGCATCTCTTCTACATTAATAATGTAGTAAAACATTACCATTCATGAACATTTTGTGCGCAGAAATGACGTCATCGAGTCATGCGACATTTCAAATCAATATGACTGTGGGTTCTCATTTCCCTGCGTTACTTTTTTGCATATTGCTCGTATAATATGTGACGTCGCTTTCGAATAGATCGAATAGAAACCTGAAAATAAAATTTTGTGGATATTTGTTTTTTTTTATGTAGGTATATTCACAGATTATAATCTCAACATTATCTACATCTTACTGTGACCCAGATCTGGAAAAATAATTTCTAAATCATACGAAAATCGAAAGCGCAACACGATGCACGGCAGTCCAGCCGCTACGCAAACCCTGTGGTCAAAAAAAACTTACACAAAAATTCAATCGATTGGATGAATAACTGTCTATTAACAGGCAACTTGTCTTTACCGCGTCGTAGCGTATGTCGAGACGCAAATGCGACTTTCGATGGTTAAAAAAAAATAGACTGTTAATAGGCTGAATGATTATCATACAGCTTCTTCAATCGGAAACAAAATATCGTGATATCGGTAGGAAATCGACATCACTATTCTCATACCACTAGGAATACCGGGATACAGCGCCCCACCCCACAAGTATTGATTTGTTGTACTGTAGCTACCGAGCTATAGAGGCAAAATACAGGTACACTAAAACCAATATAAGTTGACCCTCGAATGTGCAAAAATATCACACAGAGCGAGACCATTATAAACTAGTGCTTTACAAAAATATAGGTAGGTGTCGGTAACTGGAATATTTTATTGTAATCTTGTAATGGAACAATTAACTAGAGTAAAAAATAATATTCATAATAAGTGGGTATGAACACATTTTTCAGGAACTACATTATTTTATGATATTACACTTACAGAACAAGTTTTCGTTTCAAGTGGTTTCAAGGACGTTAAAAAATTAATGTCCTTGGGTGGTACCCATACAAATCTATACTAATATTATAAAGAGGAAAGATTTGTACCTATTTTTGTATGTTTGTAATTAATAGGCTCAAAAAGTACTGGGACGATTTAAAAAATTCTTTCACCAATAGAATGCTACATTCTTCCAATTTGACATAGGCTACATTTCATTTTGAAAAATATTAGGGATCCTTGGTAAAATTCCAACGTAACCGAAGGTGTAGAAATATGAGTCTTAAAATGTCTTTCGTCGAATGCGCTGCCGAAACTATTAGCGATAGAACAAAATAATGTACAACAATATTGAACAACATCATAATGTCTACAAAAAAACTCCGCGGTAGCATATGACCAACTATTGTAGTTATGTCACTACAACAATCCAAATTTCCAAAAATAAATAATTGTCTACCCCGTGCGAAGCCGGGCGTACTGCTAGTATACGATAACCACAACAGACCACCACAGATGGGGCCCAATAGGGCCGATGCCGATCGGGAGTCGCGGAGAACCTAACGGGTAACCGGGGCTCCGGCTCGACGTGCAGGAGAAGGAACGGGGTGGTTTTTAGTCAGTAAGAGTCTGACACTCCCTCCTGCCTCACCCAGGCGGGAGCAGTCATTCGATGATTTTCCCCCCTTAAAAAAAAAACGGGTAATTAAGATAATTATATCATGTACTTGCAAACGGCAAGAAGTAGTATCTTGTAAAACTTTCTCAGAATTTTGGAGGGTGTGGTCACTCCACCAGTTGTTCTCAAAAGACCAGAAGTCACTTTTCGAATTTAAAAAATAAGCAACACTAGTGAGGTTTCTCAAGATTTTAATCGATAATTTCGATAAAACATACAAATAATACAATATTGTTTAATTACATTTAAAAATTAAACCTTTCTGCACTTCATTTAAACTGTCAAACACCAAGCGGTCACCGGTGACCGCAACCTATTGTTCTATAATTGTGTCTACAAAACCGGTACTCGACGAGTTAATACCATAAAATCAATTCGAAACCCCTGAAAAATACGTTAAAATTACATTACAATTTAAAATATTACAATAATAAATAACATTTGAATATCGAGCTGGTTCGTTAAGACCGTATCCTCCAACACTAGATGCAGTTGGCTGTCAATGTCAAAGAAATGACATTTTGTAATTTGTATCGATCTGTCGGAAGTCGGACTTGAATTGGAGAGTTCTTGTACCTGCTAAGTTCAAAGTGAAAGAAGTTTTGAAACTATTTTCTAGCGTTTTGAAGATGGAAGACTCATCAGACCAAGCAAATTGGGCAGAAACTCCAAAATTTCTCAATGTGCCCCTAGCTAAAGGAATTAACAAGAGGTAATTTGTTATTTCTTATAAGAACCTGCTTTGCCGGCGGGCGTGTTTCATATTATTGTGTGCTTTGCAGTTTTTAGTTCACGATACTTAGTTTGTAATTGATCAAGTTCAATTCATCGTTTTTTTTCCATACATGTCCAATTCTTACCTTTTATATAATAATCCGTTGATCTCGTGCGAAAGTGCCTTTGTACAAATTATTTTTTTACAATGAAATAAATAAATTGTAGTGTCCATTAATGCGATATTTTACAAACACAAAGTTAACATAAAGTCTCATTATTTTACCTTATAAGAAAAAAGTGCACACACATAATATTTCACCTTTGCAAACCCCTTACCCCTTTAGACAATAGAAGGTGTTATTATATTTCTAGCTTACCTGCACCTGCTATATATTATTCTTCATATCCAAGTGCTACTATTCTAAAGGTACAAATAGGCTGACACAACTTGAGAAATATCATTGTTTACGACTAGGCGAGATATTGGTCAAACGTCAGCCCATTAAATATAACAAAAGTCTGACTTTAAACTGTCAAACACTGTGAGGACACCGGTGACCGCAACCTATTGTTCTTTAATTGTGTCTGTAATGACGGTATTTACTCAACAAGTTAATGTCTGTGCTGTTTCCACTTACACAAACCATGAGATAGTGGCTGATGCAACACTAATTATCATCTTACAATAAATTTTCCAATTACCAACACTCGTATTCATACAGAACCATTACATTTATTCACTATATAACATATTTATTCACAGTGTCGTAGTCTATTCGTGCTCTAAACTGTCAAACACCACGAGGACACTGGTGACCGCAACCTATTGTTCTTTAACTGTGTATATACTGACAGTACTCAATTAAAATTACTTAGGTCATTTAGAACATGTTTACCAGCCTCTCAATGGGTGGTCACAGTTTTACAACATACTAGAGAACCTAGAACGAATTTGCTTTATGTATTTCGAGATAGAAACATTACCGTGTTTAACCCTCTCATTGCTTGGTTCATCGGAGTTGGTCAATCAGAGCACCGAATGTCAGATATTATATATTATCTGTTTAAACACCGGCTCCTGGTATAAAATGGAAAAAGGAGGATTCTCTGATCAGGCGAGGTGTTCGTGCCTGACGGGCTTTTCTATCCATGTTAATTTGCATGTAAACTTTGCATGTGCGATGTAGGATTTTTGTGACGTCATCTGTTGACATATAACATGTGTCGCCACAACATTATATCCGCAACGTTCAACAGACAAGAGGATATACATATTAATCATGTTAAATATAAAAGAGACTTACTAGGGCTTAGTACGAGTTGTAAGTTCAAACTGGAACTAACTGCTCAATCCCCAAGCGGTCACCGATGATCGCTCTCCACTAACTCCATTATAGACCTTATTTCTGATGTTTAGAGACTACATTTAAATGAACAAATTGTGGGTACGATATAACAACATAATTACATTTTACTTTTTTTGCTGCCTCATTGGCCGAGTGTTCGCAAGTGCAACTGCCGGGCAAGGAATCTCAGTTCGATTCCCGGGTCCAGCAAAGTATTACTGGGTTTTTTATAAATTCTCAGTAGTAGCACGGAGTCTGGAATTGTGCCCAGTATATGGTAATAGACTCACCCCCTACTACATGGGACTCATAACATAAATAGTGAAATGTGGGCGATACATTGTACAGTGGCATAATAATATATACCTCTGGCCTATCCCTTTGGGGACCAAAGGCGTGATGTTATGTTATGTTTACCTTTTTTTTATTGCCTGATTGAAAGTGTATCTGTGTACTCCCCATGCAAGTTACACGTTAGACAGCTTTCTGTAGTAGTTTTCGTCTTATGGCATCGTCAGCCTGTTTCTGTCATCTGCTGCTTATCCTCTTGGATAACTCTTCTCCACTCAGTGGCGTAGCGTATCTTGGCGGTGCTCCGCATAAAAAATTGTTTAGAATATATTCTCAGAAGAAATTATCTTCTGAGAATATAATTCTCTGCCCAAATTATCGGACAATGATTACTTTAGTTTTTCCAAAGTTTCCAATTACCAACACATTTTTGCCATGGAATAGAGACATCTATTCCATGTCAGAAACTTTCATTCCACTCTATTCCATGGTTTCTGCCAACGTTTGAACGCATGCATTTTGTGATTACTGGAATAAAATATAAATTAAGAAGTTTTTATATTTTTGCTTACACACTTGGGAGCCCTCGTGTACTGGGGGCCCCATATAATTGATACTGCAGATACAGCGCTAGCTATGCCCCCGTCTCCACTCCATATTCAACCACTGCCACTGGCGTTTTTAGTTCCTGAAAATATTATCTGATACAAGTATTTTATTAATTGGTAACTTATGTAGTACAAAAGGCAACTTGGTTACCTTTAAAATAAGAGCTTTTTGTTGTAAAAGAAAATATTTTTTAAACTTATTTGTTGTTTGATAAAATGAAAAAAAAATGCTGGTGGTGGTTCTTTACTTCTAAGGGGAGGTTTTCTTATTGATTGGTGCCAAACATTAGGATAAATACTAGTTCATGTTCGTGCCTGAAAAATAAGTTGATGATAAAGACAGTGTATGAAATTTAAAAAAAAAATCTATTTAGTCCATTACATAGACAATGAAAAATTATTTTTTTTCGTATTGTAACTTTCATGAGACATACTAAATAAATTATTATATTTTCGGCTTACTAGTCGAGTTCCTCGTCAAATTATTACGTGAGTAAGCCGAAAATATAATAATTTATTTACGTATTTTTTTTATTTTGTCCAGTAAACAAGAGGCATTTAGATAATACGAATCAAAGTTTAGAAGTGGGAGCTAACTACGTCATTCCTTAGTAGTACATAGAAGTGACGTCACGCGATATTTCAAGTCAGAACATTGTACTTTCCCTATTGACGTCGATAGTCGCGGAGAACCTAACGGGTAACCGGGGCTCCGGCTCGACGTGCAGGAGAAGGAACGGGGTGGTTTTTAGTCAGTAAGAGTCTGACACTCCCTCCCGCCTCACCCAGGCGGGAGCAGTCATTCGATGATTTTCCCCCCTTAAAAAAAAATTGACGTCGATGCGGACAAATTTTTTGATGCTCTCTTTATAATAATGTAGTTATTTTTATTTTTGTTTTTCTTTTATTTAATTTTTGTCTTTTAGTTATAGGTAGTGAAAACATGCCTAAATCTTGTTTGCAGGGAGCTCTTAGAGACTGGCCACACGGAGTTCACTATAGACTTTGATTATGACAAGAGAAAGTCATTGTTTGACTCACCCGAAGACGAGGACATGTTCATGGTTTATGATGATGAGGACGAGTAAGTGTTGTTTAATAATCCTTATCCTTACTAATATTATAAATTAGAAAGTGAGTTTGTTTGTTTGTTCCGCTTTCACGCCGTAACTACTGAACCGATTGCTTTGAATTTTTGCAGACGTAAAGTTAGAAGTCTGGATTAAATAATAGGGTACTTTTTATCCCGGAAAAATTTGATATTCCAGAGGGAAAACAAAAGTATTGGTAAAGATGGCGCTGTGTGTATTGGTATATGTCACATAGGCTACTTTTTATCCTTATGTGACGCGAGCGAAGCCGCGGGTAATATTGCTAGTAATATTATTTTTTTCGCGGAGAACCTAACGAGTAACCGGGGCTCCGGCTCGACGTGCAGGAGAAGGAACGGGGTGGTTTTTAGTCAGTAAGAGTCTGACACTCCTCCCTCGCGCCTCACCCAGGCGGGACGACTGCCATGCGATGATTTTCCCCCCTTAAAAAAGTAATATTATATTTATGTCGCAGTTCATCATTTTTTAATTTAAAGCTTTTGTTTTCGGGTCCTGTTGGATCATTGTTTATTCATGGGATGTGGCCCGAAGTTGATGATAATATTATGTTTTTTTTTTCTTTTTATCCCGTAAATAAGCAGACTATTTACCTGATGGTAAGCAATCGGCATCGCGCATGGACACCCGGAACAACAGAGGCGTTACTTGTGCTTTAACGGCCTAATTTAAGGATTGTTGGAGATTCAGACATTGGAGTGATTGGAGAAGGGGGGATAATTGGGCCTCCGATAACCTCACTCACACGACGAAAAACAACGCAAGCGTTGTTTCACGTCGGTTCACTGTGAGGCCGTGGTATCACTTCGGTCGAGCCGGCCCATTCGTGCCGAAGCATGGCTTTCCCACTCTCAACACTCACAAAATATTGTGTAACAATTCATCATTTTTTAATTTAAAACCCTAGTCCTTGGGCCCGTTGCGGAGAACCTAACGAGTTACCAGTGCTCCGGCTCGAAGTGCAGGAGAAGGAACGAGGTAGTTTTTAGTCAGTAAGAGTCTGACACTCCTTTCCGCCTCACCCAGGCGGGTGAAGTCATTCGATGATTATCCCCCCTTAAAAAAAGTCTTTGGGCCCAGTAGGATGATTGTTTATTCATGGGATATGATCCGAATCAAGTGATTCAGTCCAAGTCAATATTAGTTCCAGCTGTCTTGTCAAACTCTTTTTTTTTTGCAAGCCGTAAAATCATTAAATAGTATAAAACAAAGTCGCTATCTGCCGTCTATCTGTCCCTATGTATGCTTAGATCTTTAAAACTACGCAACGGATTTTGATGCAGTTTTTTTTAATAGATAAAGCTTAATTTTTTTTAGATACATATTTTAATAGATAAAGATTAAGTACAAGTGTCCAGCATACCTCTACTCGAGGCTCTCGTGGGTGAATGCTCATCGGCAGCGGGAGGGTAGGCGGTGTGCACAACAGCTCGCTATACCGCAACACAAATCGGCTGCTTTTCGGGGTAGTTTCCGATATGCAGCTTCTAAGTGCTGGAACAACATACCTCCGCCAATCAGGAGCCTGCAAAGCACTTTCACTTTTAAACGAAAACTCAAGGAGTTTATTATTAACTCTCAAATTGAGAGTGAATCTGTAAATATTGACATTTCATTTATTTAATCTGACCCTTCTTATTATTTTATTCGTTTAACTTGGTACACAAATTATGTTAGTCACATTTTCATATTTATTTATTTTTATAATTATAAATTAACTTATTGCTTTCACTATTAATGTAACGTAGGATCTCACAAACTCACCCTCGAGCCCCTTGTTGTTGCGTCAGAGCTGGCGAAGTGTCGACCTGCTCGCTTTAGCTTCTCGCAATAAGTGTCGGGCTACGCGATAGCTTCACGACCACAACCTACCCACACTATTCTAATTGTCGTGATATATATATATATATATATTTTTTTTTTTTTTATTTATGAATAAAAAAAATAGAGGTCTGTGTTTCTTCCTTTGCGTTTACTGTTTTAGCATGTGTCTTTTGTATTTATATTATTTTCCTTTAAATAACCCCTATACTTATTATACTCTTTGCATTAAATAATTTTTCGTTGCTTCCGTCCGTGCGTCACTGCAGGGGTGCCAACTGAAAATCAGTGTTGGGTAGGTGCCCAGCTTAGACTGAGTGTGCGAGCCCTTTCGTCGTGGACATGCTGCCACCCTGTTTCTTTTATTTTGTTTTTTTTTATAATGTTTTTTTTTTGCCTTCATTGTTGTTTGTTTTTTGTTATTTTATGTTTTTTAATTTTGGTTTCTATTTATTTATTTTTGTGTTTTAATGTTTGTCCATGGCGAATAAATTATTTTTCTTTCTTTCTTTCTTTCTAAATTCTTAAGGAAGGTTTATATGTATAATACTTGCATATTGCACCTGTGCGAAGCCGAGGCGGGTCGTTAGTATTAAAAAAAATATACAATTATTCCAGCGATGATGGCGATGTTTTGAATAGCGTAGACAAACAAGCCGAGACCATGCTCCTGGCCTCGCCGGAGTATCAGTCATTTGAGCAGTTAGCTGCGAAGATGAAAGACTGTCTGTCTAACGGGAGTGTAAAGATACTGATTCTTGAAGAAGGTATGTTTTATCTTATTATGTTATTTTACTGCCTCGTTGGCCGAGTGGTCGCAAGTGCGACTACCGGGCAACAGGTCTCGGGTTCGATTCCCGGGTCGAGCAAAGTAATATCTACTGGGTTTTAAAAAAAATCTCAGTAGTAGCACGGTGTCTGGAATTGTGCCCGGTGTATAACAATAGGCTCACCCCCTATTAGTACATGAAATAGTGAAAATTGGGTGTTACATTGTACAGTGGCATAATGTGCCCCTCTGCCTACCCCCTCGAGGATAAAAGGCGTGATGTTATATGATGTTATGTTATTTTAATCGACTTCAAGACAAAGGGAGGTTCTCAACTTGACCTTGTATGTATGTTTTTATGGCATAAGCCGGTAAACGAGCAGACGGATCACCTGATGGTAAGCAATCGGCGCGCGGCGTCGCCCATGGACACCTGGAACGCCAGCTACATTACAAGTGCGTTACCGGCCTTTTGGGGATTAGGAGTTAAGTGCGCCTCTGGTAACCTCACTCACATGTCTCTCTTCGCTGTATAATTGTGGCATGTTTGTTTGTGCGCAATTATCTTACAATTGGCTGAACCGATTCACGTCGGTTTTCCGCTCGACAGTGGTATCACTCCGGTCGAACCGGCCCGTACGTACTGAAGCATCGCTCTCCCATACTTGAAAAATTCTGACTTACAGGAGTTGCAGCGGCTTAGGGAGGACTACGCACTTGTCCCATCAAAAAAACTGCCTATAGTTTCGCTAGTTCCCCATTACTTCAATTCCCCATTACTTTGACTGCACGGTTGGTGCGGTGGCTGGGCAACCGGCTGCCGTGCAACGTGTCGCGGGTTCGATTCCCGCACGGAACAACACTTTGTGTGATCCACAAATTGTTGTTTCGGGTCTGGGTGTCATTGTGTATGTGAACTTGTATGTTTGTAAACGCACCCACGACACAGGAGAAAATCCTAGTGTGGGGCAACGTTTATTTACACCAGAAAACATTCTTAAGGTGCGTTGTGTGGGAGAAATTATGCAATTTTTTTTATATTTTCAGGAGACGGTCCCCTAGTATCGCCTGATTCGCAAGTACTATTGCACTACGCTGCATATTATGAAAGATCTGAAGTACCTTTTGATACGTCCCTCACAAGCACATCAGGAAACTCCGCCGCATTACCCCGTGTAAGTTTCACACATCGCGTTCGGCGCTTGTCGTGTGCGCTCGTACGTCTACTTACTTACCTCTCTGTGCCAGATATTTTTTTTTTTTTTTTTTTTCCATTGATAGTGATGCGTTACCACAACATCGACCTATTATCGATAGTGGGGCGTCACCAAGAATGGACAAATTTTTAAAGAAGTCGGATTCCACCGGAAACCTTAACTCCACCTCTAAAAGACCCGGTGAAGACCTTATTGGCCCTTGGCAATTCGCTAAGCGTCCGGCTGTCGCTCGGAATTCGGAGAAGTTCGACGAGTCGCGAAGATTACTGCTGCAAAATAAATACAAAGACCTCCCTGTGGATGATAAGAACGAATCTGCAACGAATGCTTGCTTTATCGATGCATCAACCGGAGCAAAGAAGACGGGACATATTCCACCCCTGATATTAGAGATACAGAAAGACTGGACCCATGAGTCTATTAAAAACTTAATCTCCCGGTTTACAAACAGGTTCCATCTTAAGTACAGAGCTAACAACAAAGTTGCTGTTATCTGTTACACGTCTGACGCCCACCAGATTGTGAAGGAAGGGCTCCGAAAAGAAAACGCTGCTTTCCTTACATACACCCGAAAAGATGAAAAAGTCCCCAAAATGGTTATAAAAGGATTACCATCTTATGTCAAAGAAGACCTACCTGATGAACTTGAGAAACTAGGATTCCGAGGAATATCAGTCTCACAACTAAAGATCCAGGAAGTGAGTACATTAACTTGCCCACCTTATTTGGTCGTACTTCCAGTTGGAACAGATATTGCAAAATTTCGTAAAATCAAATATCTATTTAATTGTGTAGTAAAAATTCAAAAATTTATGCCCAAGAAGTCTGGTGGTACTCAATGCTACAGATGCCAAAACTACGGCCATGCATCAAGAAATTGTAATATGCCCGCAAGGTGTGTTAAATGTACGGAACCCCATGCTACGAGTGAATGTCCCAAAAAAGACCGGGCGGAACCCGCACAATGTTGTAATTGTGAACAAAATCACCCTGCAAACTACCATAAGTGCGAGTCTCGTCTTGCTTACTTGAAGCGTGTTCAAGCAAGACGTGAAAATCTACCTTCAAGACCCTCCAAATTAAGATACCTATCTACGGATTCTGCTGTTGCCCCACCCATATCTAAGAAACCTTCTTATGCTGATGTTGTTAAGACCCACACAGGTTATGATTCCATTGCGAAAGACGACCTGGAGATACCACTGGATGACCCAGTGACGAAAGAGATGTTAGAAATACTAATCTGTATTAAAAATCTTAAACCACAATTTTCTGCTTGCGAGTCCACGCTGGACAAAGTAATGTTAATTTTATCCCATCTTGGTCACTATGTATAACTCCTATGAATTATCACTGCTGTCATGGAATTCCGACGGATTACGAGCTAAAATTTATGAACTACTTGATCTGGCGGTATGTACCCTATCTATTGATATTATAGCTGTCTGTGAAACTAAACTCACTAGTAACACTTTCATTAGTACACCAGGTTATATATGCTACCGTCAAGATAAACACTATAGTGGTCGAGGGCAAGGTGTAGCCATATTGGTCAACGATAGACTCGAGGCTCGGCAGGTTATTATTCCCAAAACGAAACATATTGAAGCAGTCGCTATTGGTTTGGTAATTGGAGGCAAGGACTACGTGTTTGTTTCGGCTTATCAATCTCCCAATTTAAGGCTTGAAGGTGGTGACTTGGACATTTTGTTTTCCCTGGGGCCCCATGTGGTTGTAATGGGTGACTTTAATGCCAACCATAAATACTGGAACAGTAGTTATACTAACACTCGAGGCAACACATTGTTCCATCATATGCTGAGCCATGACTACATAATACATTGTCCTGATACACCCACTCAAGTCAACTACCGAGCTGATCTTACTCCGACTAATCCTGACTTAGTTCTATCGTTGAATATCAATAGTATCCATGATATTCAAGTTCTACCAGCCCTATCATCTAATCACTTTCCTGTACTGTTCACAATCAATGGTTTTTGTTCTCGCAAACCCATTCCTAAAGTCTACTCTTATGTTAACACTGATTGGAAAAAGTACCGTTCTTTTCTTGATCAGCATATATTTCTAAGCTCGAATGTGTTCAAGTCGGACCCAGAAATTGACGAAGCCGTGGGCCACTTACACCAATGCCTCATTGAAGCCAGAGATAAATTTGTTACTGCTAAACAACCTATTAACACTAAAAATGTCTTACCTAGCTACATTACAAAAATAATAAAATACAAAAACTTTTTAAGGCGTAAAGAACAAAAAGCACTAACTGCAGACAAAAGACATTTAAGATCAGCTATCAATTATTTACAAAAACTTATCAAGTTACATATTGTAAAATATCAAGACACATTATGGAATTCAAAACTTTCTAAAGTTGACAATCCTGGCAACGATTTATGGCGTCTGGTGAAAACTCTTAAGCCTAAATCTGACACAATACCTCCACTTAAAACTTCCGACGGCTTATTAACAGCGAACACGTCTGAGCAGTGTGAGGTCTTAGCAGATACTTTCGCGATGAACATGAACCTAACTCACGACTGGGTTAGCGATAGTGTTGAAACGGATGTTCAATCAGCTATAACCGTCTTAAATAATCATGCCATAGATAATTTTCATCAACCAGTCCGGCCTACTGAAGTCTGGAAAGTTATACGTAAACTTAAGACTAGAAAGGCACCTGGCGATGATGGAATACACAATATAATGCTTAAAAACCTGTCACAAAAGTCAATTGTGTATATTACCAAAATATTTAATGGTTGCATAAAGTTGGGTTATTTTCCTCATATGTGGAAAACTTCAAAAGTTATTGCTCTGAAAAAACCAGGAAAGGACATTGCATTGCCGACCAGCTATAGGCCCATCAGCCTTCTACCAGTCCTAGGTAAACTTTTTGAGGTATTGATATATGATCGGTTGCGGCGATCCTCAGAACAGCTTATCCGGAACGAGCAATTTGGCTTTCGTTCATCTCACTCCACGGTGCAACAACTGGCCAGAGTTTCCGAACATATATCTTATCATCTTAATCATAAACAGTCTACCGGCATGTTCCTTCTTGATATCGAAAAAGCTTTCGATATTGTCTGGCATGATGGCTTGTTATACAAGCTCATCTCTTTCGGAATTCCATTGAATTTAGTAAAACTAATTCAGTCCTACCTCAGTGATCGCAAGTTCGTGGTACATATTGGCTCTAATAGGTCGTCATCCCGGGTGATGATGGCTGGGGTACCGCAGGGGTCAGTGCTTGGTCCTTACCTCTTTGTCCTGTATGTTAATGACTTGCCTGTGCAAGTCCGTACCCATTTAGCCTGTTTTGCTGATGATACAGCGTCTTATACTTCAGATAGCGACGTTGACATTATCATTAGCCGACTTCAGATGTCTCTTGAATTACTCCAGTCTTACTTCAATAAATGGAAGCTCAAATTGAATGAATCTAAAACTGAAGCCATTCTTTTTACACGTCAACGTAACGTCCCTAAAAGAAATTTGAATATTTCTGGTCAGTCCATTCCTTGGAGTGCAGCAGTTCGCTACCTGGGTATCACGCTGGACAAAAGGTTAAACTGGACTAAACACATAGCAAAATTACGTGTCAAGGGAGCACAAGCACTAGGTTCCCTAAGCCCTATACTCAACCGTAAGAGCAGACTCAGCCCTAAGACAAAAATTAGACTATACACAACCTTAATTAGACCTTGCATCACCTATTCATGTCCAGTATGGAGCAATACTTGTGAATCAAATTATAAACATTTACAGATTCTACAAAATAAAGCTGTTAAAATCGCTTATAATACTCCATTTTTAACTAATCTCCAAATACTTCACTCGAATATTAATTTACCAAACATAACACAATATATTTTAAAACTAACTCGCAAATTTTACAGTAAAAATAAATGTCACTATAATACTTTGATTGCCGACATAGGGCGAAAAGATTTGAATGATTTGCATGGTATCGATATATATGGTACATACAAGCTCCCACATCACTACGTTTTGTTCGCACACAAAACTGATACCATCGTAGCATGAGCCACGCACTGCGCCGGCGCTGCCCCGCTCTCGTCACTAAACCGTGAGGAGGCGCGGGGCGCGGGGGCTCAGTCGCTGTGGTATCTTGGTGCGGCTACCTGCGTTGCCACTGTTCGCAACATTTTGTGTATGCGCGTAATTAATGTATTTTTACCCTCGAACTATAATAATGGAATCATTACAATGATTTCATATGTATAACATTATTAAATTATCATAATATCAAGCATACATAACCTACTTATTGTTTTAAAATACTTAAAAAGGCTTACACAGCCTGTAAAAGTGTTGTTATTTGAAGATGGAATTGTGACTTGTATTGTAAGTTTTTCAATTTGGGTACACCTACTTATTTTAATAAAGAATTTTATAAAAACAAAAAACAAAACCCCGTGTAAGTACATCATAAGATAATCTGTACTGAATCAATCTTCATTTGCTTATTTCCCTCCTAATCAGTTTATTTTTTATTTCATCAATTAAGTAGTTTCCTGGGTAAAAAATAAATAATTTTGATTTTTCAGCCCAATTAAATATTTCAATATAATAATTACACTTTCAAAATTATTATGTTTTCGGCTTAATCACGTAATTCGACGAGGAACTCGACTAGTTTCAAGCCATGCTAGAAGCTCATATTCATGAGCAGCATTTCGCGACCCGCGACGCGGCGCGCGAATTTATTTGTCTCACGAAAATACAGTTACACTTTCGTTCATTGATTTGCCGATATACTTAATTTTCGATTTATTTTAGCATTTTTTTAGATATACTATAAGTGTGCTATTTGACGCGAAAATATGATGACGTCATAAGATTGTTTTTCGTACAAAATTAATAGAACCCTATGATTTTTTGGTTTTTGACGTTTCGATAAAAGTATTGAATTTGACTAGTTGTCAACTACCGTATTGACTAATATAATAATAAAAAGTAAGATTAAATATTTACAACTTAATTAATACTAATAGTGTACTTTCCTCAATCAAAAATAAATTATTTCGACTGTTCAATACAATAAGATATAAAAAATATTCACACTTTCATTAATTGATTTTATAATTAATAACCAAGTTAATATTAGTATTTTTCCAGCTAATTATTCACGAAATAATTATGCTGTTTGACGCTAAAAAATCGTGACGTCACAATACACAATCTCGTACAAAATTCATAGAAAACTGTCGTTTGTTTGTTTGTTGACAGTTCGAAAAAAAAAAGTATTGAATTTGACTAGTCGGCAAGTACACAAGTAAGTTTGCTAAATGCTAAACATTAATTTTTAATAATTATTTTTCAGCGGTACCGAATGGGAATAGGAGAAATCTTAACTGGTTTGGAAGTTGGTATCCTCAACGTAAAGGGTCCGAAGGCGAGATTCCACCTACTTTTACAACCAGATGTAACGTGGGGTAACTTGGGCGTGCTGCCTCGTATACAGCCGAAGCCAGTACTGTTTGTTGTATGTCTATATGACGTTAGACTCGAAGCGGCTGCTGCTAGGTGAGTAAAGGAAATAATTGAATATTGATGTTCTTATAAGAATCGTAGCAATTGGTGTTTCATAGAGTCTCTGTCTACCCCCGTGGGAGACAAGTCAAAAAAATCAAATTCAAAGTCAAAATCATTTATTTCAATTAGACCAGGAAGGCACTTTTGAACGTCAAAACATAACATAACATCAAGCCTTTTTATCCCCGAAGGGTGCACATTTCGGCACTTAATGCTATTGTACAATGTAACACCCACTTTTCACTATTTATGTTATGAGTCCCATGTAATAGGGGGTGAGCCAATTGCCATATACCGGGCACATTTCCAGACTCAAAATCGAACCCGCATTTGCGACCACTCGGCCAACGAGGCAGTCAAAACATAATATTTAAATATTAAATAACAAATGTTGTAGATGTTCAAAAGTGCCTTTCTGGTCTAATTGAAATAAATGATTTTGACTTTACTTAACTTGACAGTCTGTAGGTCAGTCCTCTAGTGAAGCTATTTGCTCGTTCCAAAGTGTAGATTCCTATGGAGAAGAACTCCATAGGAATCTACACTTCTCCATAGGTTACTCTTTTTCAATCATGTTTACAATACAATCGTTCATTTATTCAGTCAGTCAAAGCATTTATTTCGTGGTACTTTTGAAACGTCAACAAATCCTTATCCTTCCCTACTATTATAAATGGGAAAGTGAGTTTGTTTGTTTGTTTGTTTGTTCCGCTTTCACGCCGTAACTTCTAAACCGATTGCTTTGAATTTTTGCAGGCGTAAAGTTAGAAGTCCGAAATAAATAATAGGGTACTTTTTATCCCGGAAAATTTTGATATTCCCGAGGGAAAACAAAAGAATTGGTATAGATGGCGCTGTGTGTATTGGTATATGTCACTTAAGCTACTTTTATCCTTCTGTGACGCGAGCGTAGCCGCGGGTAAAAGCTAGTACAAAATAAATAATAGTCTGTCAGTCAGTCCGTCAGTGAAGCTAGGTGAAGCTAGGTGCTCATTCCTAAATGTAGATTCGAATGGAGAAGAACGAGCAAGAAACTCCATTCGTTACTCTTTTTAAAAAAGTGTGTTCTACAATGTCTCTGATACATATTCCAATATTATATGTTACACAATATGACACTAGTGATGTTATGTGTTTATCTATGTGATTTTGTTGCCATTTTTGGTAATCTATATTAATGTTATAATGTCTCAGTCTAATTTGAATGCGCTAATCTCATTAACTATACTGGATTTAAATAATTGTTGTTAAAACCAAAGTTATCGACATAGCCCAAAGGATTAAGGTCAAAGTTAAAGTCAAAATCATTTAATTTCAATTAGACCAGGAAGGCAGTTTTGAACGTCAGCAATAGAAATTTAAAAGTGAAGCTATTTGCTCATTCCAAGGTGTAGATTCCTATGGAGAAGAACGAGCAAGAAACTCCATAGGTTGCTCTTTTCCTTGGTTATTAGTGAGCTGAAGTGGCAGTGGGCCGGTCACATTTGTCGAAGAACCGATAACCGTTGTGGTAATCGTGTTCTAGAGTGGAGACCGCGTCTAGAGGGGGCCCTCCAGCTAGGTGGAGTGACGATATACGTAAAGTGGCTGGTAGTGGTTGGACGCGTAGAGCTGAAGATCGAGCTCAGTGGCATGCCATTGGAGAGGCTTATGTCCAGCAGTGGACGAATACGACGATAACGATGATGATGAATTGTTTTTATGTCGGATAGTCCGTTTATTTTTCTTTGGCGATGCGTAGAGATGTAGCTTTATTGTGCATTTTCTATCGCTTATACCACGGGGAGTGCTCTGAGGAATTGTTTGACCTGATACCTGCCGCATCTTTTCGCCATCGACCCTCACGATAGCATATGCGTCCCCATCGTATAGATGGTTGGCAGGCCACGACTGAGCGCTTCTCACGTAGCTTTCGGTCTCGCATAGCAAAACTGTGGAATGATCTGTCGTCGGCGGTATTTCCGAACCGATACGACCTTCAAACCTTCAAGAAAAGAGCTTATTCCTTTTTAAAAGGTCGGCAACGCACCTGTGACTCCTCTGGTGTTCCGGGTGTCCATGGGCGGCGCTGATATCCTCTAATTCCATAAAAAAAATTGAGGTTCTATGAAAAATCACGCTGTGATCAATCACTACATAGTATAAAACAAAGTCGCTTTCTCTGTCCCTTTGTATGCAACTACGCAACGGATTTTGATGCGTTTTTTTTAATACATACAGTGATTCAAGAGGAAGTTTTATACCTCTATGTATAATACATGCATATTGCATCCGTGTGAAGCCGGGACGGGGTAGAGCCCCGTCCCGGTATTCAATATTTGATTGTACGGTTGGTGGCTGGGCAAATGGCTGCCGTGCTTCGGGTAGCGGGTTCGATTCCCGCACGGAGAAACTCTTTGTGTGATCCACAGATTGTTGTTTCGGGTCTGGGTGTGTATGTGAACTTCTATGTTTGTAGACGTACCTACGACACAGGAGAATATAGAATATCCTAGTGTGGGGCAACGTTTAAAAAAACAGCCGAACAGTGGGTGAAACCGTCCGAAACTAGCTAGTATGTAATAAGAATACCTAATACTTTGGACACAAAGCCAAGATTTCTCGCTAGGGATTGTGATTGGTGATCACTCTATCAACGTTTTAATTAATACTTCTCATATTTTTTTCAGATTCAACGACCTTCCAAGTTCGGAGCAAATGAAATTTGAAACTACAGTAACTACTATAAAGGACATACGCGCAGTCGCCAAAGACCTATTCACAAGGAAAAAATATTCACAAGCTATCCGAAATTATGAACATGGCATCTCTATATTATCTGTGTGCCAACCACAGACTGAAGAAGAATTAAAAGAGGTCAACGACCTTAAAGTGGCCATCTTTGTTAACCTGGCAACTTGCTATTACAAAACGAATCGACCAAAGAATATTTTAGGCGTTTGCAAGCATATTAACAGAATTATCGATATAAATACTCATTGTAAAGCATTGTTTTATTACGGTAGGGCTCATGAATCTCAAGGAAAATTTCAGGAGGCTATTTCCTATTACAAAAAAGCGCTTCAAATAGAACCGAAAAATAAAGAGATAGGGAAGGCTTTAGCCGAGTTAGATGCTAGGCTTAAAAAAGCAGAAGTTGACGAAAAAACCATGTGGCGTAAGGCTCTAAGTCAGGACGCAGAAATACCTGTGCCCGTAGAGGAAAAAATTAAAAAAGTATGCTACGTTGTCGATGAAGACTTTAGGAAGGGCGTCTTTGACATGTGTCAAGATTTGGCGGGAAGAAAGGACTATGCTAAATTCGATTTGCCGCCGGGTTTGACGAAAGATGAGGTTGTTTGTATTAAAGATTTAACGAGTGAGTTCGAAGGTTTGACTGTTATGGAAGATGGTGAAGGCAAACGGAAAAAGGTTTCGATTGTGAAGCAAAATTTGTAAGTGCACCATTTTGTTTTTTTTTTCCTTATATAATTATGTCAAAGGCAGCCAGTCAACAATGCAGTAAATTATGTACTGTCGTTTATTTTATTCCAGTATTTTCTTTGGCATATCGATGCTTTCTTAATAAAATGCAACTATTGTAGTCTTTTGATGTCTGCAATTGCAATTTTTCCTTAGAAATGAAGGTCATATCAAGATAATTATTATTTTCATGATTTGCCGCTTTAAAGTCAAACTTTTTTTTTAAATATATTTTTCGGTATAGTTGACATATCGTCGCGTAGGTACTCGTTTCGAATACTTTTAACGTAATTCAAACTCGTACTAAGGTCTCAGCTCAATTTGAGTGAGAAATCTCAATTTTTAAGCACTATACGTGTGCAAATATTTTATTTTATGTAGGATTAAGGTATTAAGTAGTGTAAGCTAGAGAAGTATGTAAGGAGCGTAGTAGGTGGCGCTCTGTAGTTTCTGTATACCATCAGATGTATGAATGTGATGTAAGCTAAAGAAGTATGTAAGGAGCGTAGTAGGTGGCGCTCTGTAGTTTCTGTATACCATCAGATGTATGAATGTGGTGTAAGCTAAAGAAGTATGTAAGGAGCGTAGTAGGTGGCGCTCTGTAGTTTTTGTATACCGTACGACAAGGCTGTCCAAACTATACAGTATGTTAGGTTAAACGAGGGATATATTCAAACCCACAATAGTATATGCTCACATAAACCTAACAAATATATAAATGAAACAATAACACTAATAAATAAGAGACAGAACCATAAAAACGCTTCCGCTTACGGGTTACGGATCGGCGCATGTTTTGCAACGCGACTTACTTTATGTAAGTACCGTTTCTGTTTACAAATTCACTTGTTGCGCGCTCAGTGTTTATGATGATGTATTTTGTTGGACAATTACCTCAAAAATTTAGGTTACTTATAGGTTTTTTACATATTCAGGACGAGAATCGGATACTGAATACCCTCCCTCAATAGGTCCCTCGTTTAACCTAACACACTGTATAGGGTATATATAATTAAATTTCTTACAAAAGCTTGAGGGCCAGAAAAGTACTTTCAGTTGTATAATGACGTTTAATATTGTATTCTTTACTCACAAGCTACACTTGTAGACAAATCATAAACTTAATTTTATTATTGTTGTTGCACATAAGATGAAGATGTTGAGATTAAATTGTGTTAAGGAAAAAAAACCTTCTTTGGGCAGCCCTGCCGTAGAACAGTCTTAGTCACAAAGACGTAAGTTTAAGTGCTAAGAAATAAACCTAACTGAAGTAGGGTTCTCCAGCTATCTTTAAAATATTATCCTTACTAATATTATAAATTGGAAAGTGAGTTTATTTGTTTGATTGTCTGTTCCGCTTTCACGCCGTAACTACTAAACCGATTGCTTTGAGTTTTTGCAGACGTAAAGTTAGAAGTCTGGATTAAATAATGGGGTACTTTTTATCCCGGAAAAATTTGATATTCCCGAGGGAAAACAAAAGTATTGGTATAGATGGCGCTGTGTATTGGTATATATCACATAGGCTACTTTTTATACTTTTGAGACGCGAACGAAGCCGCGGATAATAGCTAGTGTCTTATAAATAATCATATATTATAAAGCTAGTCACTGCTTCATTCACACACGGCAACACATAAAGCACCATATAACCAGTATAAAGTGATCGTTTTATGAATGGGATGATCATATGAATCGAGGTCATGATATACTGGTTTTGTATAGCTCCATATATCAAGCTAATAAACCAGTATATAATCCTCCATGCTGGCCATGTTTCGTGACTACTGGCGTCTATCATGGACAGAGTCCAGAAAGAAAAGAAAGAGAGTTTAGAGAAACTGGCTGGAAATCCACATTTGTTTATAAATATTCTCCCACAGAGTGCACTCGTGAGTGTATAAACATAGTTATAGTGAATTGCCGCTGGTGGTCGGGCTTTTATTTCGTCACGTTTAGCATCTAGCTTTGCAAGCCGACGAATCTCAGTCTGATATTTTTTGTTGCACCAGTGATCACCACTCCGCGGTTCAAAGCTAGCTGTTCTCACCGAGATGAATCTACGTCACTCGCTGTCATATGTCGCTTAAGCACATCCTTAAATCTTAAGAATTGCCCGCCATGCTTTCTCTTGCCCTCTTGAGGCTCTGAGGCCTTAGTATTCGAAACGAGTATGCGTTCGGCACTGATTGGCCGGCGCCAATGAAGCAACCAATCACAGCGCCGAACACGTACTCGTTACGACTATTTTAAACGTATAACAAACTCGTAATAAGGCTCGGAATATAGGATGCGCTTCGCTTCGCTTATCAAACCAGTATAAATTGATCGTTGAATGAATGGGATAATCAAATAAAGTGAGGTCATGAATAATTGGTTTTTATATGCCAATGTGAAGTCGTGTGTGTGCGTACTTAATGTGTTACAGTGTGTTTGAAACTTAGTTTTAAGAATTATGATTAACATACTCATCTTTGAAGGTCGAATAGGAATGATGACGGGGTATGAAAATTAAAAATCTATTTAGTCCGTCAGTTAGATAATGAAAAAATATTAGACAAGTATTTTTTTATTTTGTCGTTTATGAAAATAATATTTAGACAAAACGAATCAAAGTTTAGGATTGCTAGCTATGTACGTCATATGTACGAATAAACCGTACATAGAAGTGACGTCACGCGATATTTCAAATCGATGTATCGTCGAAAGTATTTGTTTCTGTAAGAAAATAAAAAATACGTGTCTAATGTCTTAAAATTATCCAGCAGACGGATATTACAATACAAATTAGTCATCTACCCTATTGTTTGTATGGAGGAGAATTGGGTAGTTTCCAGGGAATCAAAATTAAAAATGTAATTAGTTCTTCAGTTAAAAAAATCATTAGACACGTATTTTTTTATTTTCACGTATTAAGTTGCAATATTCAGATAAAATGGCGCTAAGTTTAGGAGTTCGTTAGGTCGTTACGTCATAACGTGCGACAAATTGTAGCACGCTGTGACGTCAAACGATATTTTAAATTAGTATATCGTCGAAAGTATTTAATTTTGTGAGAAAAGAAAAAATACGTGTCTAAAGTTTTTAAATAATGTACCAGACGGACATTAAAATAAAATTTAGGAAACTACCCTTTAAGGTGTAGGTAACATATAATGTGTGCATCTTTGCCTACCCCTTCGGGCATCAAAACGCGTGATTGTATAAGAGAATTGTTTAAAACATAAGTCTAATATTTAAGACTATAGTCTTGGAAGCCTAAGATTTAATTATAAACATTAAAATTAGTATTTTAGATGTTTAAAACATTCTGGGAATTTGTGATAATTTTGATGCCATCTTTGTATGTACTCTAAGTACATTTTTTAATCTTTTGACCGCCATAAATATCATTAGCCTATAAGTGCTCACTGCTGAGCAAAGCCTCTTCTCACACGGAGAAGGTTTGAGCATTAATCAACACGCTTGCTGTATGCAGGTTAGTGATTTCAAACTTATATTTAGAAATTATAACCATAAGTTTCCTTACGATGTTTTTCCTTCACCGTTTGTCAGTGATGTCTAAATAATCTTAGAAAGTACATATTATAACTCAGAAAAAATCACATTGGTACTTGCCATTGGTAGGTTTCGAGCCACCACAACATGGAAAAAAAATGAAAACAAGCTTTTATATAGCTTAGCATTTATTGTTATGCAAACTAAACGGGTATACAGAATAACAGCTCAATCGGTTGAAGATATCTGCTTCAAAATTCAGTCGCAAGATTCCACTTCACAAAAAAAACATAGAAAAAAAATCCTACCTACATTGCAGTTCAATACTGACTGCACAGTTGGCACTGTGGCTGGGCGACTGGCCGCCGCACAACGTCTCGCGGGTTCAATTTCTGCATGGAACAACTCTTTGTGTGATCCACACATTGTTGTTCCGTATCTGGGTGTCATGTGTATGTGAACTTGTATGTTTGTAAACGCACACACGACACAGGAGAAAATCCTAGTGTGGGTAAATGTTTTTAAAAAATTAGAATGAAATGAATAAAACCTTATAAAAAAAATACATGCACTAAAACTTGTAGTTTCGAATAGAACCGTTACTAACTTATATATGTAGTGAAATTAAGGATTATTTTCGAAATATCAAAAATGATTATGATGTTACCAAATAATTTGTGTATGAAACAAATAATGTATTAATTTTGTTTGTTTGACAAAACATTCTCATTCTAATCGCAGTTAGATATAATCTTTGAAGATCGATATTTCCAACGCCAGATAAATTTTATCTGAGGAATAATTTTGAACATTTGACAAACTAGTTAAATTCAATACTTTTTTCGAACAGTCAAAAACGACAGTTTTCTATGAATTTTGTACGAGATTGTGTACTGTGACGTCACGTTTTTTTAGCGTCAGCCAGCATACTTATTTCTTTAAAATTTGCAATGAATAGATTATGGTCCAGAATAACGAATAGGCTACTCTCATTGGAACATGGGCAAAGACAATGGCAAAAGTTAGTTGTCCTTGTACATGACTATGGCGGTCAAAACCTTATTTTTTAAGTTGTTTTGATACTTTTTTTACAATTTAAAAGGAAAAAGATAATGGTTTGTATTTTGTAGGTACTCGGAGTACAATTTATGTTTTTTTAACAAAATTGTGATTTTTGTAAGGCAGTTACTAAGTAGGTAAGTTTTAAATATTGTGATGTAAACTTTTTGAAATAAATACCAAGTACATTCCAATTTTTATTTTTGTTTTATTTTAAACTTCAAACATGATGGGTACCTCAATTAACAGCTATCTATCTACTTTAGGGTTAGGGCCTATTTTCCAACGCCAGATAAATTTTAACTGAAGAACAACTGAATATTTGACAATTATTGAATTCGAAACACAGTCAAAAGTTAATTTTATTCTACACTTCTTAAGTGTGGGAGAGCCATGCTTCGGCACGAATGGGCCACCTCGACCGGAGTGATACCACGGCCTCACAGAAAACCGACGTGAAGCAACGCTTGCGTTGTATTTCGTCGTGTGAGTGAGGTTACCGGAGGCCCAATTACCCTCCCCTTCCCCGATCTCCCCAATTCCTGAATCCCCAACGATCCTCAAACTCCTAATCCCCAAAAGGCCGGTAACGCACTTGTAACGCCTCTGGTGTTCCAGGTGTCCATGGGCGACGCTGATTGCTTACCATCAGGTGATCCGTCTGCTCGTTTGCCGGCTTTTGCCATAATAAAAAACACTTAAGGATTCGGAACCTTGGAACAATGTTATTGTTCAATTAACGGATGATTGAGAAATCGATCCTAAAGACTTTTAGGGCCAATTTTCCAATTGTTAGATAAATTTTAACTGAAGAATAACTTTGACTATTTTCCAATTATTCTATTCTTCAGTTAAGAATTACCTAACCGATGATTGAAAATTGGTTGTAAAAGATTTTTTATCATGTTACGTAGGTAGGTAGGTTTCTCGCTTATAAAGGGCAAATTTTTCTATGAACAATTGATTCTTAACTATAGACTAAAATGAACATTTCAGTGTTTAGTATAGAAGAAATGTCAAATATCCTTGATAAATTAGTATTACTGGGTTTAAAAAAAATCTCAGTAGTAGCACAGGGTCTGGAATTGTGCCCGGTATATGGCAAATAACATACTCATCTGCCTCGATAATTCACCTAGTGTTACCCTAAATGGCTTGAGCGTAAATCGTGTTACTAAATTTAAATATCTGGGACATTTCCTTTCCGACGGCCTTGAGGATGATGTAGATATTGAGAGGGAGCGCAGGGCTCTAGCGGTCAGAGGTAATATGCTGGCTCGCAGATTCTCTCGCTGCTCTACACGGGAAGTCTGTGGGTCAGTCACACCAAAAGATCGCTGGATGTCCTGCGCATCCAATATAACAATATCTTCAGGATGATGTTGGGGCTGCCCCGATTCTGTAGTGCATCGGGGACGTTCGCACTATATCGCACTGATGGATTTCACGCCGTTATTCGCAAAAAGACAGCATCCCTGATCTGCAGATTGCGTGGCAGCCGGAACAAAATCCTGGAGACTGTGGCGGATACATTCTCATCCCCACTCTGGAGGTCATTTGTGAGAAGAGTTATTTAATAATTTTATTTAATAATAATTGTATTTCTGGCTGGTTGGAACTTTTGAATCTGTGTTGACATCTTCTTTTTAAGTTTTAAGGATGATTGATTTTAATGTAATTATGATATTTGACTAAGTTTTGTATAACTGCGATGGTATTGTATTAATGATGTGTGAAATTAATTAATTTTATGGATCTCTTAGATGTCCGAAATAAATGATTTTTATTTTATTTATTTTATTTATAACATAAATAGTGAAAAGTGGGTGTTACATTGTACAGTGGCATAATGTGCACCTCTGCCTATCCCTTCGGGGATAAAAGGCGTGATGTTATGTTCTTTGATAAATTTATCTGATGTTGGAAAATCAGCTCTTAAACTGTCAAACACCGCGAGGACACCGGTGACCGCAACCTATTGTTCTTTAATTGTGTCTAGATAATGATGGTACCTACTGAATATGGTATTGGTATTATTAAAAAAATATAAATCTTATAATACCTACCCCACATTTTTTCATGTCATGCGGAAGAGATATTCTCCGAAGCTCTTCGAAAATTCACGGTGTGAATGATAATACATGGTTGTACATAACAAAAATACAATTAAAATAATTTTTACTGAAGTCATTTCCAGTACAAAAGATATTCTATGATCATTTAGTATGTTGAACAACCTAAATACCTACATAATAAGGTCCGTTACAAAAGGTTTGCTATGGCTTGGAGATCCGTTTAAAAAAAATACAAGTTTATCCATGATTTATCTAAAAGCGCTTTTTCTCAATGCTGTAGGTATTTATTAGTTATATTTTTTACTAATTAGGTATTTACCAGCACCAAGGTTCGTTAGTAACGGAAAAAAATAGGTAGGTACCTACCGACTGGTTAATTTATTGTGAATTAGAAGCCACATAAAAAACTTAGTAGGTACCTTTAAGGGGTGAAAATCATCGAATGTCTTCTCCCACGTAGGTTGTGTTAATTAAGTAGGTGACCTTCTGTTTTTTTCGTATATTATACAAAACTGTAATGTGGTTGAATTGTTATACATAGATACCTACTAAATTTTGATTAAAATAATGAAAACACCGTCGTCCTAAGAAAATTTCGAGCAGTAGATACAAAGTTACTTAAGAACTACTTACGTTCTTGAACAATTAAGCAATTTTTTGGGCTTAGAATTCTGCTGATTTCAGCTCAACATTTTAAATAAGTAGATACCTACTAACTTATTTCGTGGACCAATTTCAAAATTGTGAACTTTTCATTGAAGTAGTTCATTCATTCTACAGTTCGCTGACTCATTCATCTTAGGGATGCAGGCGCAATAAATTAACCTATGCGATTTAAATGTATTCGATTGAAATCGAATCGAATTAAAATTGTAATTGTAGAAATAGATCTAGCTAAATATTAGGTTGACGAGTTTACATTGATAATTATAAATACATAAAATTCGTACTGTAGAAAACCGTTGAGTTAATCATACAACAGAAATGCTTGTCTGTGTTATTGTTACTGTACTAAATCAATATTTATTGTAGTACCTGCTTGTTAAAGTTTTAAGAAGATTTCACAATTAACTCGCCACTTGCGTTTGCTCTGTAGTCAATACTCGGCATTGCCTACCCAGTAAACAATGCGTGTCAAAAGGCACTTAAAATTTATGGCTAGATAGTCATCATTTTCGTGAGCGCGTTAAGTACCTACCGACAAGTATAATGAACTTGATAATTGATATTTCATTGATGCATAAAACAAGTATATTTTCATCCATGCATGTCATCTATTAAAAAAAACAAATGTACTACGTGAGGTGCACTTTATTATTGATAAATTATATAAACATTTACTAAAATATAAAATTGAATATATTGAATTGTTTGTTTGAACGCGCTATTCTCCGGTACTACTGGTTAAAATTGAATAATTATTTTGGTGTTAGATAGTTCGTTTATCGAGGAATAGCCTTCCTTTATAATAATAACATCACGTTACGGTTAATAGGAGCCGAGCAACAGGTAAAACCCCGCGGTCGTAGCCAGTTGACTATAAAATTGTAAAGTTACATTTTACAATGTGTGTACATGAAAACCCCGATTCGATTCTCATTTCGAAATCAGAAATGTTGGATACAGATTGTAGTTTTGACTTTTTACTTATTAGAAGGGTTTATATCTTACGCCAAAAGGTTAAGTAACCTTGCAACTACTTACGATCAAATTACCCAGAGATGCGTGGAATACATCGATTCCAGCATTTTTATTCGGGACACATTCTATTGAAATACATTATGTAAATCGTAAACATCTTGGAAAAAGAGATACAGACAGACAATTGTATCCTAATTGAAGATATTTTCGAAAATTTTAGTAAATATCGTTTTAGATTTTGATACCGTGTTTCATTATAATCGGTTCAGCAGTTTCCATGATTTTGGACAGTACTTATATAAAAAACCAAGTCTAAAAAAATTATAGTTGATAAGATAATAATCAATATTATAGAGGTAGAGGTATAAAGCGGAAGAATTTGTTTTTTTGTTTGTTTGAACGCACTAATCTCCGTAACTACAAGTCTGATTTGAATAATTATTTTTGTGTTGGATATCACATTTATCTAGGATGGCTACAGGCTATAAAACATCATGCTATGACTAATAGGAGCTGAGCAGAGCGTGTGAAACCGCGCGGAAGTAGCTAGTAAAACGACATAAATAACTTTTTTGATGCTCTTTGTAAATAGTTATTTCTAGTTTTCATTTTATTATTAGTAGTTTTTAAGTTTTATAGTTTTAAATTAGTACTATAAACTATTACACAAAAGTAAATATCAATAATATACTGAAAATAAAAAAATAAAAATTTCAGAGTTAATTAATAAAAAATAAAAAGACACATGCAAATGTGCATTATTCGCGTCGCGAAGTTGATTAGAGAATTCAACATTAAGTTATGTATTTATTAAAATATTTATCATGTTAAAAATCGATTAAACAACTAATCGTTATCAGACCGGCAACCCTATTCAATGACATTTCATTTCGTTCAGTTTTGAGTGACGTATAAATATCAAAGTGTCAGGTAAACACATCACAGTTTTATTGATTGACGAAGCTCAACGAGAGTGTATATTATTATATTTATTAATTTCGCGTGTAGTTTGATTTCAAACTATAATAATTTACTACTTTTGAGTGCTACGAGAACATATCGTGTAAGTATAACCTCTTATTTGTACTTTTAGAAATTTGCCGGGCGGCTCAATTAGGTTCGCATTGGCGGGTAGAAATTTATACGGGCTTAGCATTATTAAAACGTCTAAATAAGCAGTTTTTATGAGGTGGAATCATGACAAACAGTCTTTCTTTGTGATAAAGGGCGATGTATTTGATGACCTCGGGCGTGAAACCTGAAATTATTGATTTACTCTGACGCATGCGTTCAGGGTCTTTAAGTTTTCGCGCACCGCACAAATCGCGCAGCGTCAATGCAGTACCCTGGGTGTAATCAATACCCAGTTATTACACTGCAGTACATCGTAAAGCTCCTTAAATTGTGATAAATCACCGACTATTCACATCTTATCTTCGCCGCGTCTGTAAGTATGAATTTAAATCGATATTAGAATAGCACTTGTGGAGTTCGTGAAAGTGGATAATACTTACAACTTCGGAGCTGCGGGGGAAATGGTGTGAGACGACATTGCGCCCCTATTTATACCCTCGGTTCGACTTGCGCGGTCCACATTGCGACGTTTTCTCTTCAGCCGCGAAATTAAACCTTAACGCCAAATCATATTCCATTTCTGCTTTTCCCAAATCTATATAGGTAGTTACTTTTTCATTAGAAAATTCTTGAATACCTTTAACACTTTAAACACCATGGGGGTCACCGGTGACCAGCGTTAGCGGAGGATTTACCCTCAACAGTTTTTTATTGGCAGTCAAAGTCTTAAAAGGCGAACCTTTTTAAACATAAATTTTAATTCTTTATTTGTTCTAGCTCAACTTATTTGTATATGTAACCAATTTGACAAATATTCGATTACTGTGGTAACCTCTTTTGCTTGCTGATATTATTTTTTAACTTCGGGGATTTTATAAACATTTACAATCATATTAGATGTTATATTTATTTATATCTTTGTGGGTATATAGAAATACTTTAATATATTACTAAATACATAAAAAAATATGTTAACTCGTTGAGTATCATCATTATAGACATAATTAAAGAACAGTAGGTTGCGATCACCGGTGACCGCTTGGTGTTTGACAGTTTAAAGCCTGTTTAACTTTGTTATTCACAGTATTATATGCAAGTGAATAAATTCGTCGGGAACTCTGACAAAAAAAAATTTAAGAATTTCATGAATAATCTAGAATAATTTAGGGTTACCCACTTATAATTATAATTATCTACCTTTCTATTTTCATGTTAGTAGAAAATAAATTAAATGGGGGTAAACAATTTAACTTTTAAACTGTCAAACACCAAGCGGTCACCGGTGACCGCAACCTATTGTTCTATAATTGTGTCTACAAAACCGGTACTCGATGAGTTAATAAAAATAAATAAATAAAAGGTCGGGATTTACAAATTCTGCATTGATAAATCTTTAAATTGCATTCATTCAGTAAAGTGCTATTGTACCAAGTACAAATAATTAAAAGCGGATAGTTTCGTGTATTCTACAAGCAGAAATAGACACACTTTTGTCTGCTCCATGCCATTTTGGATAGTGTGTGCAGAGGTCCGTCACACATTTTCAATGGATACCTCTGGACTGCCGTAGCAAATTGATGGTACGGTGACTGTTCAGTTCGATTGGCTATTTATGCTTTAACCATTTTGAATATAACACAGAAACGCAATCGGAGGACATAACAGAATGATCCTTTATGCCATATACAGAGGTAGACAGAGGTTTACAAATTACATGTATACCTACATTATATAACTGCCTCGTTGGCAGAGTGGTCGCAAGTGCGACTGCCGGGCAAGGGGTCTCGGGTTCGATTCCCGGGTCGGGCAAAGTATTACTGGGTTTTTAAAAAATCCTCAGTAGTAGCACGGAGTCTGGAAATGTGCCCGGTATATGGCAATAGGCTCACCCCCTATTACATGGGACTCATAGCATAAATAGTGAAATGTGGGTGTTACTTCTGTGTGCACCTCTGCCTACCCCTTCGGGGATAAAAGGCGTGATGTTATGTTATGTTATGTTACCTACATTATAATACAAAATATTGTTTAGTACTAATGCATAAGAATATGTTCCAATTTCCAATTTTTTTTTTAAACATTGCTCAACACTATTTTCTCCTGTGTCGTGGGTGCGTTTACAAACATACAAGTTCACATACACATCACACCCAGACCCGGAACAACAATTTGTGGATCCCACAAAGAATTGTTCCGTGCGGGAATCGAACCCGCGACACGTTGCGCGGCAGTCATTTGCCCATCCACCGCGCCAACCGTGCAGTCTTTTGTTTTTTTTTGTTTCTTTTTTCAAATGCTTCACTAAGATACTCTACACTCCGTGCGGGTGACAGTTTCAGTAACGTTTCGTTTTACTCTTGAGAGCTGCTGCGATTTACAAATTATGACCTCAGTATTTCAGCTGTACCACATTTGTAATATACTAAATCATTATTATGTGTAGAAACTTAAATTTAAACTAGCAGAATTTTCTAGTCTACAAATAAAATCAAATTGAAAGACGAAAATGCAAAGTGTAATTCGTATAACGTAATGCCATAGACGTGTTTAGTGATGGGATGTACTGCTACGATGAATAGTCGATATTTGTATAATAAAAAAAGGTAGATTGTGCGCAGTTCAATTTTTATTGTTAAAAAGTCTATAAGTTTTGGAAATTGAGTAACCAATCATATCCACCTAGCCTTCCCGTGAGTGTGGCTGGTACCCATGACCCAAGTGATATTGCTAATGTTTTTCGGCATCATTTTAAAGTACAATCGCCTCTGGGGCCAGCCTCGCCAACGTTGCTCGATGCTGGGGGTCATGCCTCGGAGCTGAGTGTTAGATTTGCCGCAAGTGAAGTGGCTTCGGTAATAAAGAAAATGGTGAGCGGAAGGTCTCCGGGGCATGACAGCCTCAGCATCGAGCATCTGAGGTATGCTGGAGTTCACCTTCCGAGAGTACTGTCGTTATTTTTCAATATATGCTTGTCTCATTCCTATATGCCTGAGAAAATGATGCATACTATCGTAGTCCCTGTTATTAAAAATAAAACAGGAGACTCTTCAGATGTCACAAATTATAGGCCGATCTCACTGGCTACCACTATAGCTAAGGTACTGGACGGTCTGATTGAGCGACACTTGGAGTGACACCTGAACTTGGATGATGCACAGTTTGGATTTAGGTCTGGACTCTCAACCGAAAGTGCTATTCGGTCGCTCAAGCAGACGGTCCACTATTACACGGCTAGAAAAACTCCTGTCTATGCCTGCTTTTTAGACTTGTCAAAAGCTTTTGACCTTGTATCTTATGACAAACTATGGGATAAACTACAGGATACTAGTGTACCTGGGGAGATCATTGCTGTGCTAAGGCATTGGTACAGTGCACAGAAAAATCAGGTACGATGGGCTGGTACTCTCTCGGAAGAGTACAAACTGGAGTGCGGAGTGAGGCAAGACTCTCCTCCCCTCTTCTTTTTAACTTTTACGTGAACGAGCTGATTGGGGGGCTCAGAAGCGCCAGAATCGGCTGTCATATAGATAGTGTATGTATTAACAATATAAGCTATGCTGACGATATGGTGCTCCTGAGCCCCTCCATCTGTGCGTTGAGGGAGCTCATAAAGATTTGTGAGACTTACGCAAACACCCATGGCCTTAGGTACAACTCAACTAAATCTGAGATTATGGTATTTAAATCGGGTACTAAACACTATGATAATGTACCTAATATAGTCCTGAACGGTACCCCGTTAAAAAGAGTATCTAAATTTAAGTATTTAGGCCATTGGGTTACTGATGATCAAAAAGACAATACTGACATTGAGATAGAGCGCAGGTCCTTGTCTGTCAGGTGTAACATGTTGATTCGCAGGATTGCACGCTGTAGCACACAAGTAAAGAAAACACTGTTTAAGGCTTACTGTCAATCCTTTTACACCTGCAGCCTGTGGGTTGGCTACTTGCAGGGGGCATACAGGGACCCGCGGGTGCAGTACAACAATTCATTCAGGATGCTGATGGGGCTACAGCGGTATTGTAGTGCATCGGGTATGTTTGCCGAGGCCAACGTTGACAGTTTTGCGACCGTCATGCGTAAACGTTGCACGTCGACCCTAACTCGCATGCGAGCTAGTTCCAACAGCATCTTGAGCGTATTGACGGACCGATGGGATTCCCCGATGCTTGAGCGTTGGATACGACTGCACGCAGTCAAATAGAATACAGTGATGCGTTCAGGCGTGGGATTGGTCCTACAGTCTAGAGGTATGTATTTTTAATTGTATTTTTATTTGGGTGTAATTTGTTTTACTAACAATAGTTTTTAAGTATTTTCATGTTACTAACAATTTATGGAGAAATCTGAAATAAATTCATATTATTATTATTATGTGTCTTTACCATTCACGGGACCACAGGGTCCCGGTCATTTGGGAGGCGTACGAGGGGCCGAAGCCAAATGCGCAGAGGCCCTTTAGACAACTTTAATCTAAATGTAATGGACACACAAACCGGCGACCATCCCTGTATGCACTATGGAAATGCACCCAAGGATAGTCCCCGGTTAGTGTAGAACTATTGTGGATAATGGAAGAAAAAAAAAGGTAGGGCTATGGATGGGTTGCTGTGGACTGGAAAATTGGAAACTATGGATGACTATGACACCTGCCGAAACAATGTAATTATTACACGTAAAAATGGCAGGCGGAGACTCGCCAACTCACCGACCGGGCCCCGGGAATGGTTGCTAGATATAGCAACAGAGGGGCAACGAGAATGTGAGTGGCTGAAGGGTTAAGAAACTACCACCGCTTTCTACTCAGATCATCTGCTCCAGCCGAAGCCTCCTGCATCCCTGGCCCACTCGCGACTTACGAATAGTTTCTTACCCTCCGAGCAGGATCACTGCTCTCGCGACTCCACTCTGGACGGCCAGTGAAGGCAAGCCAGAGGTGGGAGACCTGTTCTTTGTCATCGTTCACTCCAGCCAGCCAATTAAGGCAAGCCGGAGAAGAAGGAACGGTGACTTCTCCCTAGAGCACTCGGGATGATGGTAGCCCGCGGGATCGCTAATGCCCGTCACCTCGCCTCAAGGTGCCGTGCGGGCTTATTATTATTATTATTATAAATAAATTAAATATCAGAACATTTGTAGGGTAGGCTTACTTCTACGAATACAATATTTTTTAAATAATGAATTAAAATCAAATTGCTAAAAAGAATTACACAAATAAGTATATTATTTTATTCGTCTGAACTTTCATCAGAGTCTGTAACATATGAATTGTCACTAAATTCGTCATCTGAATCTGTGACAGATATTATTAACGATGAATCCATCACGATGTCAATATGAATGTCACGATCCCAATCAGACATAATTTCCCTTTTTATTTTAATTATGACCTTCGACCAGTTTTCAGGTTGAACATTGTTGATGGCATCTTGTAGTAGGGTCAACATCTTATTTGCCGTAAATGGCGGTGAAGTATTATTTCTTGCGGCGTGACCTAAAATAAACGGACTCATGAGAAAAAGTATATAATTGCAAATCAATGAATAATTTCATAGGTAATGCTTACGTTTTCCAATGCTATTTTTGGAAAGTTGTGTTTTATAAAACTTCAAAATGGGAATTAAAATCATACCTTTTATTTGGGCCCAGATTAGCTCAATAGCGTTATACTGGCAATGGTAGGATGGCAATCGAAGGACCTGGTGACCCTTTTGTCTTGCCATCTCATCCAGAGCATATGTAGGAGTTATTGGCTTATGACGACGGACTAAGGCAATAAGCTCCGACTTTAACATTTTTATGTCTGCTGAAACTCCGTTTTCATTCAGCCAGTTAACCAACTCACTTTTGCGGTTCGATTGGTTTGGGGGTTTATTGATTTGCACCGAATGGTAGGGTGCATTGTCCATTATTATGGTCATAGGCTCTTTTAAATTGTTCAATAGACCTATGAACCAATCTTTGAATTTTTCATAGTTCATCTCTTCGTGATACTCCGTAGTTTTTTTTGACTTAAATGCAAGCAAACAATTAGGGACAAATCCACTTGCTGTACCAGCATGACAAATAATAAGACGTTCACCTTTGCCCTCCGGTACTTTCGTCGGTCCAACTTTTATTCATTGTGTGGTTGGCGTTTAGCCACGTCTCATCCAAAAACACAACTTTGATCCAATCACTTCTGCTTTTGGCGTTCCTTAAAAATGTGCATCTTGCTAGGGCAATGTCAGTCCTTTCCATAATGATTTTCCTTTTGTTTACTTTTTTGTAAACCTAGCCAATATCTTTAATGACTTGTCGCAACGAAGTAATGCCTTCCTTAAACAAGTCAGCTCCTTTCAATGACTTTAGAAGTTTGAGCAATGTGGGCAGCTCCTTTCTTCTATAATAATCATAAATATGATTTCTAATTGCATCCTTAGCAAAATCATCTAAGTCTGTGATTAGCTTCACCTTGGTCCGTTTTTTGTTGGGTGTCGATAATTTATTTTCTGACGTACCTTCTTGGCCAATTTTCTCACGTGTTATACGGGAAACAGTATTGCGGCCAATATCAAGAGCTTCGGCTACTCGTTCCACAATTCTATTTAAAGGTAACAAAGGTCCATTATTTTGTAGTTCTCTTTCAAAGTAGTCTCTGAGACGACCAACAAACTCCCTGGCTTGACTACCCAAAACAGTTTTTTTCGTATGCTTAGGCATCGTAATAACAACAAATATAACTACAAACTCAACACACCGTAACAGTTTAATGGAAATAAAAATGAACAATGAAATCGAAATGCGTGTCACATACAAGGCGCTAGCACTCGTACTGAGACTGACAGCATCTCATGCACGTGAAGACAAAATGGCCGCCGCGCCGATGCGCCCAGGAAAAATGTTGTCATGAACAAAAACATAAACCTGATTTTGATCATTTTAAATAATTACAAAGACAGTAATTAAATTGACAACCTTATTATTTAAATTATTATACACGTTGATTAATTATTTTATTTAATATCTATCTATGAGACATAGTCATATAATATAAGTAGATTTGTCATCAGTTTAATCCCTAGAAACTAAGCATTAGTAAAACCCCGAAAACGGAATCTCATCTTAAATCCAAGTTAAACGATTATTTGATTTTTCATAACAATATTAAAGCGAACTAGATATATGCAGCGCATATCGTCTGCGATAAAAATGAATTGCTACGTCATACTTGCTAGTCAACGTCATACAGGCAACTGTCACCCGCACCATGCTACAGCGCACGGAGTATAGTCTCCTGTTTTTTGAGTACAGACATACCGACCCGTATCGTAATGATAATCAGTGCATCACGCAAAGAATTGTTAACGAACCTGCAACATGTTGCATAACAGTCAGTAAAACCTTCAAGAAAAGCGTATTCCTTTTTAAAAGGCCGGCAACGCACCTGTGACTCCTCTGGTGTTGCGGGTGTCCATGGGCGGCGCTGATGCTTACCATCGGGTGATCCGTCTGCTCGTTTGCCTCCTATACCATAAAAAAAAAACTCATATTCTCGTTGCAACCGGTTGCCTACCCAATGCGCCAATCGTGGACAGTTTGTGAAAATACCTTTTTTTTTACACGTACATACATAACCTGCCTGTCTCCAATGGGGGTAGGCAGAGACTATGGAACGCCAATTCCTACGATTCCTACATACCTCTTTCGCTTCATGAACAGTAATCAGTTTTTTCATGCATGTTCGTCGATTTTAAGTTGTCCCTTCTTTAATACATATTAATATGGTATGAATAATTTAATGTCGTATGAGGTCATAATTTAGTACATAAATAAGTACATAACTTCACGCCTGTCTCCCATGGGGGTTGGCAGAGACCAGTGGCGTAGCGTATCTTGGCGGGGCCCCATATTAAAATTTGTTTGGGGGCCCTAAGGAAAGATTAAAGTTTCTCAGAAGATTTTTTTACAAATTATGCTAATAATTTGTAAATCCCTCTGCCCAAATTATCGGACAATTATAACTTTAGTTTTTCCAAAGTTCCTGGCCATGGAATAGATTTCCAATCTTTGTACGCATGCATTTTGTGATCACTGAAATATAAATTGAAAAGTTTTTATATGTCTCCTTCACACGTTGGGAGTCCGCGCAGTCCGGGGGCCCCATATAATTGATACGGCAGATACAGCGCTAGCTACGCCCCTGGCAGAGACTATAGAACGCCAATTACTACGATTCGTACATACCTCTTTCGCTTCAACAACAGTCGCAAATCAATCTTTCTTGTATTCATCATCTCACATATTTCTAACATCTTGCCTTCTACGCCTCCTACACACATTCGTGTAGCAAAACAATAGTACAATTTATAATTAGAGTAGTAACGTAATGATCTCCCATTCCTAAACTTAATTCGTTTTGTCTAAGTATGGTTTTCTTATTTTCAATCATCAGTTTATTCTTGATTGTAGAAGAAAATTGACATTTTTCAGTGTTTCATTTGGAAGTATATTGTCAAACTAGCCACTTCCCCGCGGTTTCACACGCTCTACTCAGCTCCTATTAGTAGTAGCGTGATGTTTTATAGCCTATAGCCGTCCTCGATAAATGCACTATCCAAAACAAAAAGAATTATTCAAATCAGACTTGTAGTTACGGAGATTAGCGCGTTCAAACAAACAAACAAACTCTTCCGCTTTATATCCTTAATAATAATATAATATACTTAATATTATAAATCGGAAAGTGAGTTTGTTTGTTTGTTCCGCTTTCACGCCGTAACTACTAAACCGATTGCTTTGAATTTTTGCAGACGTAAGGTTGGAAATCCTGATTAAATAATAGGGTACTTTTATCCCGGAAAAGTTTGATATTCCCGAGAGAAAACAAAAGTATTGGTATAGACGGCGCTGTGTATATCGGTATATGTCACATTGGCTACTTTTTATCCTTTTGTGACGCGAGCGAAGCCGCGGGTAAAAGCTAGTAATAGTATAAGATAAGATGTTAAAAAATCGGCCCTACGACAAATAAATATATAAAAATATTAGACACGTATTTGTGTCTAATATTTTTACCGACATCAAAAAAAGGAGAAGGTACTATGTTTGGCTGATTGTTTTTTTTTGTTTGTTCGCCTATTACTCTGCCATTTATAAAACGATTTCTATGTCACCGTGGGTGGGGTGCCGGGTGGGTAACCTATCAGAACTAATAATTCAGAGCCGCGGAGAACTTTTTTTTTTTAAGGGGGGAAAATCATCGAATGACTGCTCCCGCCTGGGTGAGGCGGGAGGGAGTGTCAGACTCTTACTGACTAAAAACCACCCCGTTCCGTCTCCTGCACGTTAGGTTCTCCGAGCCGCGGAGAACTTAACAGGTCACCGTGGCTCCGGCTCTAAGTGCAGATGTAGGAACGGGGTGTTTTTAGTCAGTAAGAGTCTGACACTCCCTTTCGCCGCACCCAGGAGGGAGAAGTCATCGATGATTTTCCCCCTTTTAAAAAAACCTATCAGAACTAATAGTAGATATTTTTTGCTTTTTAGTTTTTACTTTTTGTTTGTTAATAAGTTATAAGTTTTTGGTTTTTTGAGTCGTGTTTTTATAGATTTGATTTTTCATACCCTGTTGTATTCTAATGGAGACACGTGGCAGTCGTGGCTGGCCATAGAGCAACACAGGCCACCGGCGGACCGGAGTGACTGGCGCACATAAATAACTTTACTTTGTTTTTCCGAATTCATTGTTTTATTTATTTATTTATTTATTCGTTGGAGTACTGCCACATCACAAACGTTGGCCGCGTGGTCGCGAGTGCGACTGCCGGGCAAGGGGTCTCGGGTTCGATCGCCGTGTCGGGCAAAGTATTACTGGGTTTTTAAAAAATCTCAGTAGTAGCACGTAGCCTGGAAATGTGCCTGGTATATGGCAATACGCTCACTCCACATTACATTGGACTCATAACATAAATCGTGAAAAGTAGGTGTTACATTGTACAGTTACTTTTCACGATTTATTCTTTTTTTTATTTATCTATCTCTATTCTATCTTTCTCTATTATCTGTCTTATCTATCTAGATATCTAGATTCACGATGACACTCCCTTCCGCCTCACCCAGGCGGGAGAAGTCATTCGATGATTTTCCCCCTTAAAAAAAAAAAAAAAAACATTGTACAGTGGCATTAAGTGCCGTTATGTCCACCTATGCTTTTCGGGGATAAAACTGTCATACACCGCGAGGACACCGGTGACCGCAACTTATTGTTCTATAATTGTGTCTATAATGACGGTACTCGACGAGTTAAAGGCGTGATGTTATGATATTTATTTAAGCTTCATGCACAAAGTGTAGAGGTACATAAGGAGGACGTAATGCCGCAGGCATTTGCTCCCACTCTGACCTTAGGGTGATGCAGAGAAGAGTTAATTGGTGCATTTATGCGATATAAATGAGAAATTTCTTTACAGATCTGCCCTACAATGGAACCCCAACCCCATGATCTCATATCCTGCCCCTATAACAAAGCTCATCAGGTGGAGCATTACAAAATGCACGTTCATCTTCAGAAGTGCCGAAAACAGTATCCGGACAGTGGCATGGTGAGCTGTCCATTTAATGCAACCCACGTCGTGAACGAGGTTGAACTAAACGTAAGTACCTCCTTCAAACAGTTTCTAATAGTTAACTAAAAAACGCGGGTCACTCACGTGAATATACTGAGAAAAGCTCTACTAGTTTCGAACCACTTTCGGTTTTCTACCGGATACATTTCGGTGAGTGTGCGGAGGAATTGCACAACTTGATTCCCCCTAGTCCTTTCCATCATCGTACCACAAGACAATCGGCGAAGCGTCACCGATTCATGGTAGATGTTCCGCCCACACGCACGAAGCGCTTCGCTTCAAGCTTCCTTGTGCGTACTGCTAAAGAGTGGAATTCTTTGCCAGAGTCTGTATTTCCTGAAGGGTATAACCTGGGTGTCTTCAAGGCCCGAGTGAATAGGTTGCTTATGGGACGACGTGCTACATCGTAGACCGCATCATCGCTTACCACCAGGCGAGATAGTGGTCAAACGTCGCCCCATCAAATAAAAAAAAAAAACCAGAGTAGGCTGCGCGACATCACCGCGACCGCGCACGCTGCTCATGAGGAAGAACCCCTCTGTGGTTCGAAACTAGTAGAGCTTATCTCGGTATATTCACGTGTGTAACCCGCGATTTTAGTTAATTTAGTATGGTCTCACGATAGTTATTATAAAAATATGTTTTTAATTATACAGTATCACATCTCGTCGTGCCCAGATCGCGTCATGTTGGACTCCCAGGTGTATGTTACTGATGACGACCATCGTCCAGTAGTACCGGTCGTATCTCAGCCAGTTCTGGATAGCAGCGCTGATTGGGAAGACGTAAGTGTTAATATTTTTTATTTAATAACTTAATTATTAATTATTTGACCAATGTTGTATAAGGGCCCCTTTTACTGCCACGCGTATTTTAGTCCTCATGCGGGTGATAGCACGCTCCGGGCCGCACACAGGACAAAGATTTCGTTTACTGCCGCAGTGTTGTGCGTGGCGCCAGTGGGTAATTCCGTACACAAACGTAAACATTAAAAAAACGATGGTTTGCACTCCGGGAGTGCCGGCAACGCACCTGTGACTCCTCTGGTGTTGCGGGTGTCCATGGCCGGCGTTGATCGCTTACCATCAGGTGATCCGTCTGCTCGTTTGCTTCCTATTCCATAAAAGAAAGAAGTGAAAAGTTTGCACGAATTGCTTCAATTATCAGAATAAAAGTACTATCTGTTATATGGTAGAATACATTATTTATTTATTGCGCTATCGTACACAATAATGACAATTTATATTACATTAAAAAGTTCATCCGTCAGAAAAATCAACTTCCATCAGCACAGCTTATCATTACCTATATCATTTTTAAATATAAAAATATAAAAACCAATACAGAGCAGATCTATGTCAAAATTCATTTTTATATGCGGACTATGAACTTGTGTGCAACCTGCTTCATAGTAATAACAACACTGAAGGCAGAAGATCACCGTCCGCCTTCGGATAACGCGCACGTGGGCTCCGTGTCTTCAGGCCAATTCGTATTCCGCGCGTGCTACCCGCAATCCCGCATGGCAGGAAAAACTTGTATTAAACGATAGCATGTGGGCAATCCGCATGCAGGCGAGACCCGCATGCGGGCTAAGAATACGTTTGACAGGATAGGGGCCTTTACTACCTCTAGATCACTGACTATTAACCTGATAATGTAATTTGAAAAATGTTTTTTTAGAACCAACAAGGATAACATCCTCTACCGCCACCTGTATTGATAATGTTTTCTGTAATTGTGACTAAAAAGAAAAACATATTATAAATAGCTTGCCATCTGACCACTGTGGACTAATGGTTGCGTATAGCTCTTATTTACCTATCCTAAAAATTCAAATAAGATTTAGACAAATTACATTAAAAAATTTGGAGAAATTGCGCAATTCTTTAGCTACTAAATTATGTATGAAATAATTTGATACTAGTGATCTGAATAAATTTACAACGATTTCTTTGAGATGTTAAACAAGGAATTTAACAATATTTTGCCAAATATAAATAAAGATATTCATACCAAATTTGTATTTAGCGATTGGGCAACTGTAGGTATTCGTAAGAGTAGGGACAGACTTTTTGATTTTTATGGAATGAAACCGTACAAAAGCGGTAGGAGAAGATTAAGAAAATCAGAATTTAATTTAAATACCGAAAGGGGACAGATTTCATCAAACGTAGATGTAGCCTAGGAGTTTGAAATATTTTTTACCAACACTCCTATCAAAACAACTGAACATTTAAAGTCATCAGCAAACCTCTCTGTAACTTTGCTTAAGAACAACATAGAGTCATGTCAACACGACTTTAGTTTTCGATATACGAATCCTCTCGAAATTATAAAAGTTTTTAAAGAAATCAAGACCAAATCAACGGAGGATCTTTGGGGCTTATCGGTAATAGTTTGCAAGTCACTCATTCAAACTGTAGCGCCATATCTGGCTGTGATTTTCAATAAATGTGATGACGGTGTATTCCCTGACCTAATGAAATATAGTAAAGTTATCCCACTATTTAAAAGTGGTGACAATAAAGAACCTAACAACTATAGGCCAGTGTTTTGCCGGTTCTCAGCAAAGTCTTTGAAAAGTTGATGCTATCTCGGATGCTTCATCATTTTAATAAACATTCTATCTTACACCAACAACAATACGGTTTCACTAAAGGTCGTTGCACAACTGACGCTGGTGTCACTTTGATTAAGGAAATATTTGGTGCTTGGGAGGAAGCACAAGATGCTATAGGTGTCTTTTGTGACCTCTTAAAAGCATTTGATTGCGTTGACAACGAGACGCTTTTGCTGAAATTAGCTCACTACGGGATAAGAAACTGCGCTCCGTCTTATGAAATCTTATTTAGAAGAAAGGCAGTTAAAGGTTCATGTTAACGGTATTAACACGCAGGGCTCTGGGATGAATATGGGCGTTCCTCAAGGTTCAATATTGGGTCCCTTTCTGTTTTTAGTCTATATAAATGATTTGCCATTTATATTAAAAATGAACCAAGAATGGTGCTTTTTGCAGGTACATCATTAATTTTTAAAATGGATCGACGTACAAATAATTTTGAGGACGTAAACAGCTCCATTCTTCGAGTGCATTATTGGTTCACCATTAACAATCTAGCACTTAATGAAAAATAACCAAATGTATTAAATTTAGGTTACCAAACGTTCGTAGTAACGATTGTGATATTGTTTTGAACGGTCAAAAGTTAGAATTTGTCAACGAGACGGTATTTTTAGGCATTACGTTAGACAATAGGCTACAATGGGGTCCGCATATAAAGGCGCTTTCGGGGAGATTGAGCTCAGCTGTTTTTGCAGTTAGACAGATTAGATAGCTCACGAACGTAGATACAGCAACGCTTGTCTATTTTAGTTATTTCCACAGTATTATGTCGTACGGCATTTTGTTGTGGGAGCTGCAGAAATAGAATCAATATTTATTCTACAAAAGCGGGCTATCCGAGCAATATATAACTTACGCCGTTGCGAATCGCTGAGAGAATTGTTTAAAACGATAAATATTTTAAGGGAGCCCTGTCAACATATATATGAAAATATAATGTATGTAAGGAAAAATAGGCAATTGTTTGAAAAAAGAAGCGATAGACACAATTTTAATACTAGAGGCAAAAATAAGTTAGCTATACCGCAATTCAGACTGTCCTATGTACAGAAATCCTTTATGGGGTTAGGTATTAAATGCTGTAATAAAATACCAAATAACATACTAGATCTCAATGAAAGTAAATTTAAAACATATATTAAGCGCGAATTATGTAATCAAGCTTACTACACACTGACAGATTATCTTACAGATAAGAATGCTTGGCAGCATGTTGGTTCGGCTCTACTGGACAATACTCAAATGTAGTCAGTAGTTAGATTCCAATAGTAGGTAATTTAATAATTTAATACTTTCATTCTAATGTGGACAATCTAGTTTCCTTATGGCATCGAGCAATTCTTTCTTTATTGAAACAAAGAGTCCTTTTCTTGTATAGAAGCCATATTTTTATGGATTGTCAGTATGTTGTGAGCACCATGTTAGACTATAAGATTTTTTATGTTTTGTTTTTTTATTTTAGTAAGTTTTGTAATTAGTATAATGCGTCAAGCGTGTCTGCATTGTTCTCACATATACGTACAGTTGGAATATGTATCAGAGACATTGTAGAGGTAGAACATACTTTTTTAAAAAGAGTAACGAATGGAGTTTCTTGCTCATTCTTTTTCATTGGAATCTACAATTTGGAATGAGCACCTAGCTTCACCTAGCTTCACTGACGGATTGACTGACAGACTATTATTTATTTTGTGTTTATTAACGTTTCAAAAGCACCAAATTATGGTTTAATTGATATATATGCTTTGACTTTGACTTTGATATCAAATGAAAGGGCTTGATTGGTTGTGTAGAGTTCATTTAAATCAAAAACTCAAACTTAAACACAAACTCAAAAGCATTTATTTCAATTAAACCATAATTTGGTACTTTTGAAACGTCAACAAATATGAAATAAATAATAGTCTGTCAGTCTGTCCGTCAGTGAAGCTAGGCGCTCGTTCAAAATGTCGATTCGAGTGGAGAAGAACGAGCAAGAAACTCCATTCGTTACTCTTTTAAAAAAAAGTCTGTTTTACATTGCTCTGATACATATTCCAATATTGTACACACATGTGAGAATAATGTAAAGACATACCTGACGCAACATACAAATAACAGAACATACTAAAAAAAAATATATGTTTGTGTATATTTGTTCCAGGATCCCCAAACATCGTACGTACCGGATTCATCACGTAAACCGCATGTAATACAGAAAATTAAGGGCGCTACTCCGTCTGAGCGCAGGAAGGCTCGTTGCCAGAACACCACTCAATACAGGCCTTTAGAGTAAGCTATATACAGTTTGTATATTTTTTTTTATATATCTGATGACAGTAGGGTACAAAAAAGTATTCATTAAACATATTGCCGGTGAAATTTAGCTGTATGAGATAGAATTTTTAGTTTCATGTAACAATTCTACCTCCTTTTTTAATCGACGACGTATATTTTGCAAAATTTTTCTCTACCAAGTACTTTTTCTCTTGTTTTTTATTTTTTTTATAGTATATGGCGCTTCGATCGCTTTTTTCTACCCTACAGTTATTTTTTTTCAATTCAATGTTACCATTTTTTGGTAGGAATATTTTTTAAAGTGGTAGTTTTGTAGTTTTTACGTTTAGTATGTGTCGCTCAAAAATTGACTTAATGGTACTGGTTACAAAGTGTAATTTTGAAAATTTATGTTATAAAGGTAACTTATGGATAAAGAATTAGAATTATGGCCTAGTCATTTTGTGTATGGCTTCTAGGAATATTTAATTATAAGATCAACATTGCGTGTAGATTTTATCTCCAGGTCGAATACTGATTTTTCTATAAGCCTTTATTTTTGACGGGGAAAATCATCGAATGACTTCTTGCGCCTTGGGTGAGGCGGGAGGGAGTGTCAGACTCTTACTGACTAAAAACCACCCCGTTCCTACTCCTGATCTTCGAAGGCGGACCCCGGCAAGGTGTTAGGACTTCCGCGGTTCCGTATCGGACATCAGCCCTACTGGGCCCCATCTGTGGTGGTCTGATGGCCCTTTGAGGCGCGCGCGGAATGCGACGCCTACGCTTGGGTCTGTTCCTGGCCGAGCTACCCTTAGTCACCATCCGCAGACCCGCACGGTGGCCGGAAATCGTTTCCGTGACGGTTGGGGCGTGAGAAGGTTTGTTCCCTTACGCGCCCCGCCTCCTCTTTAGCTAGCATGACTACTTCGCAGGAAGCAACCCAGTCCCCCACCATCGCCTGAACCAGAGCCGGACGCGGGAAATAGCGGTAGTCAATCACATCCCTGAAGACACGGCGTTGCTCAGCCCAGTCAGGGCACACCGCCACCGTACGTTCCACATTTTCCTCCGGGTAGTCCTCGCGGTGTTTTCTATTAGCCTGGAGTTCATAATTCCCATAATATGATTACTTGAAAATTTCAGTTAGAGTTATAACTATTGTTTTATATGTTGTTTTATATATGTATAGTATAAAGTTGATTTTCAACTCCATTTTTTATACAGTGTGACCGAAGCAAAAAAATATTGACATATAACAATACTCTAAATAGTATTTCTTTGTAATAAAATTTTGTCTATGTCTAATTAGATAACGCTATTATTGAATCTCGAATTCAATTCCCGAGTCGTTACGACTTAACTTATTATCTTCTTGTATATCACTTAAAAATAAATATGTTATTGCCAAAATACTCAGCCAGTTATAATGGTGAATGAAATGCTGAGACTGATGTAACTTTAGGTCTTTTATCCCTAAAGGGCTAAGCAGTTGTGATAACATAAATAAACTACAGGATTCACAATAACTAATAAAGTAATTAATACATAGTATTGAGGGCCTAGTACGAGTTCGTTTTACATTTAAAATAATCGAAACGTAGACGCGTTCGGCGCTGATTGGCCGGCTCCAATCAACTAACCAATCAGATTGGTTGGTTCAAACGTATGTAATAGTATCGGGCGCATTCGCCGCTAGGATTGGCTGGTTCACTGGAGCTGCCCAATCAGATACACTCGATACAATAACGTTATGAATGCGATAGTTATTCGTTCTTGGCACTCAAAGAGTCGAACGAGACTGCGTTTCGATTATTTTAGCGTAAGACAAACTCGAATGAAGCCCTCTGCTTGATCCTTTTACGGAATAAAAAGCGTAACGTTTAAGATGGCTATTTTGTAAAGTGTTTTTTTTTAAGTGTAAGAAAGTATGTTTTAGTTATAGTTCGTTTTTAACAACAATTTTTTTGTTTTATGATGGGGATGGTGATCCTAATATATATATGAGTCTGAGTTCTATATATAATATGTCAGTAAATTAACGGGAGGTAGTTTTGTCCTTTAAGATCTTTTTTTCAGTCTGATTAATTTTCTGTTCGTTTTAACTGACTGATTGGTACATTAACATATTTTCCATATTATGTTAAAACAGGTCTGTCCAAACAATATGGGTATATCGTCGCGAGTTAATTAAATTTTTACAAAATTTGGAAGACCAAAAAATATTTTCAGTTGTAATGACGTTTAATATTGTATTCTTTACTCACAAGCTACACTTGTAGACAAATCATAAACTTAATTTTATTATTGTTGTTGCACATAAGATGAAGATGTTGAGATGTCGCGGGCCACATGATAATAAGCTGCGGGCCGCATGCTGCCCGCGGGCCTTTGTTTGGATAGCCCTGTGTTAAAGTATTTGTCAGCCAAGCTTAAAAAACTTTGTCAAACTTCTACTTAGTCAAAATATGAAAATTTTCTACAAAATCTACCTCCGTTACGTTTACCTAAATTGCATAAAGTTTAGATTTTTGTTAACGACCTACCAGTACTACATGGGAGTCGTATAAAACGCGAAAAACTTTCATTTATTTTGTTATGTTTTTATAATAACTATCGTGAGACATACTAAATATACTAAGAAAAGCTTTACTAGTTTCGAACCACAGGGGGGGGGGTTCTTCCGCGGTTGCGGCGACATCGTGCACTGCGCGTCGTCGCCGCGGCCGCCCACGGGGCATCATAAGGAAAACCCCTCTGTGGTTCGAAACTAGTAGAGCTTTTCTCAGTATTTTCACGTGAGTAAGCCGCGATTTTAGTTGATTATTTGGTTGTTTAAGAAATAAGGGGTTTTGTCCCCCTTTACCCCTTTTCATTAGGGGTAAGGGGTGAATATGTGATCATATATACCATCCCCCTTAACATTGTCTATAAATGTTAATGCTAAATGTTTTGTAAGTATACAATGTTTTATGCATACCCTGCCCGATTGAAAATAATCGAGTGATATTTTCGAAATAAAATTGTGATTATGATGAAATGTAAAAATTTAATAAATGGTGCTAGAGATTTTTCGAAAAATCTATTGGTAAGGAATGGTATTAAAAATTGAGTGGTTTTAACCACTGGCTCTGTTGGGCTTGTGAAACTGAGCTCTGATTTTCATAACATCTATACGAGACTGCGCTCAGCGTTGATTGGTTGGTTAATTGGAGTCGGCCAATCAGCGCCGACCGCGGTGTCTTTAAACGTGACACAAACTCGTATTACGATCTCATAGGCTGAATAAACGTACCGTCCTGACAGGCAACTCCTGAGAGTCCTGACAGGCCCCTAATTTTTTGGTGTCGTCGTCACTCTGAGCATTTTGGCACGCGTTTCTTGGCGCCAATCTGTACTCGCCCGTCACTTCTCGAGCAGCGAGTGTTTAGTATAATCTCGATTCTGTCTCAAAATGGAAGAGAGAACTACTCAATATTGGCTACTCGACTAAAATACTAGCGTAGTGTGAACAAGGCATGAAGCATAATACGAGTCCGCGTCTATGACTAAGTTATACTTAAAAATATGGCTAACAATGTGATAGTGGAAGCGAGAACAAATTAAAAATGGTTATAATGTGTGTTATTTAGGAAAAGCTAGTATTCTGACTGCTTTTGTGAAAATGTATAAGCAATGTACCCCTTCTGGGTATATCTCATGAAACATATTTAAAAAATAATAAAAGGTGGTATAATATTTTGGGTGGTCTACTATTATTAGTAGTGTGGGTTGGTCTTGTAAATATATAATTAACTTTATTCCAATTGTAACTTGAAAATTGAGCGAAATTAATAATTATTAAAATCAATCAATCTTAAACTGTTTTGTATTAGGAGTTTTGGATTAATTTTAATTTTAAGAAGTCATTTTATAATATTAATATTTCAGATTAATATATATTCTGTGAGCTTATCGTGAAACCGAAACGAAGGTTCTATTAAAAATGTAGAACCTTCATAGATCGGGCAGTGGTTGCATTTTCTTAAAGTATGTCGTAGTAAGAAATATTGTAATCTATTTGTTGACATTATGAATGTATGTGTCTATAAAATTATAAAATAAATGTCTATAGTTGAATAAATAAATGTCTTTAAATTAGAAAAAATGTGTTTTATTTGTCACTTACTATCCAAGTATCCGTGCAATATGCATGTATTATACAATACATATAAACCTTCCTTAAGAATCACTATCTATTAAAAAAAAAGGATCAAAATCTGTAATAGTCTAACAAGATCTAAGCGTACATAGAGACAGACAGATGGCGGATAGCGACTTTGTTTATACTATGTAGTGATTACCTTTTTGGATACCCTGCAACACCAGAGAGTTACAAGTGCATATCCCCAAAAGGGACTTAGGAATTTGAGGACTAGGTCTCTGGTAGTAATGAAACCACTAGACAATTTATATAAATATAATTTATTTATCTTGTATATAATCTTCGTCCATCTTTTCAAACTTCTCCTTCATGTCATCGGGTACTTCCACTGCTGATAAGTCGTCAGCACCGACCTCATCCTCTTTTTGTATCAAAATGTCGACTACGTTCTCGCATGCAAGTCTTACTTTGGGATCTGTCTCCCACTTATGATATTCCCGTAGAACGTAGTACACTCCATTGTCCCGTAAGAACTCCCGTCCTTTCCTTCGCATACAAAGCTTGTTTAGAGTTTCCAGAATCATTTTTCGGATGTCAATGTCATTATCCCGTTGTTTTTCTTTCGGTAAGTATTGTAATGATATTGGTAATAAGTCCATTTCTTCATCATTGTATTCTTCTCCCCCCATTATTGGGTTTAACAAATATGTAAGTAGCTCCAAATCGTTGCTGAGTAGAAACTCATGAAATTCAGGATCAAAGGATAAATTTCGTATGGTACCCATCGCTCCGCCTCTTCGTATGTTTGAGAGCTCATAGCTACAGAACGGTAAGAGTTTTATTAATGGAATGTGTGGATTTTCTTCCGTTAGCCATTTCCTGATACTATGACAGCAGGAGAGATTGGAAATCATCGGTCCAATGAAGTTTAGATTAGAACCTTTTTTGTTAAAGTTTATGTTCACGTAAGCGTTTAAAACATCGTTTAAATAAGGTAGAAATGTGTCTAGAACACTGTCTAGTTCCGTTTCGACTCTAGTTATGTTCGAAAGTATCATTGCAGCCGCATCTGCGTCCTTTTTGTCCGGATTTAGAACATAACCTATACACAATTTTACGATGTTTTTATTGTCATCCGATTTGTATTTAAGGAGTTCTATAACGCCTCTGGGATTGGCTGTGATGTTTACCAGTATTAGTAGAGCGTTTTTGGCCACTTCTTCTATTTTATCGTCCGTTAAATTGATAATACTTTGCATTACTTTGTCGTGAGATAACAAAGTTGTTATTCCATCTTCTGTGCCGGAAAGTCCCACTAAATGGTCCAAAGCAATGTGTCTTAAGTCGATACGAGCTTCAGGCGTCAAGAATTGTAATAGTTCGTCCAGAGGATCCGCTGCCATGGTTATTTATTTAGAGTAAAATAGTAAATTCTAATATTCCAACCTCTCACGTCAACAATGCGTTTAACTTTAATTTGACATTGTCTGTCATGCCATTTTGACATTTCGTTGAAAACATTCACGTTTTGTTACTAAAATTTCTAGATTCGTACGTAATATTCATAATAGTACTTATATTTAAGTTGGATTGATGATACATTTTTTTTCTTATTTCGTTGACTATATAATTGTAGTATAAATAGATTAAAATGATGAACCATTTTTAATTCCCGCGCAAGTCGCGTCATCTTGTATCGAATAGAAGAAGCACAGGCCAACACTTTCAAACTTACATAATAGATGGCGCTACACGTCCAGCAACAAACTTCAATGACCTACTTTCCTACATTACAAAAAAATCATTTCTTTAGGTAGGAAACACGCTATTTCCTTATTGATAGACGTATAACATTTGATTTATTGCTTAACTGATCTATTTGTTTATATTTCGTAGGTAGTCATCGTGATTAATCTATGCAGATTACCACAATAGTTACTCATCCTTATCCTTGATAAAATATAGTATTTTTATAGCCCAAACAAAGGTTTGTAACCAAGCTATGCTATTTTCTAGGTACCGAGGTTTGTAACGGCTCGTGGAGTGTACTGTGCTTTTATGGAATAAGCCGGTAAACGAGCTGATCACCTGATGGTAAGCAATCATCGTTACAAGTGCGTTACCGACCTTTGAGGATTGTTGGGGATTCGTCGATCCGTCGTCGTCGGGAGATTCGGGAGGGTCGACGAAACACAACGCAAGTTTAAGGAACCGTTTCCAAAGATCGGAAAAGGAGTATCCTTCGACCAGGCGAGGTGATCGTGCCTGGCGGGCTACTACCCAACAGTTGTTCGTTGGGAATTTCAATCCATGTTTATTGGCCCAATTGCCCCCCAGCCCACTCCAGAAATGTCTTCAATCGGCGAATCCCCAACAATTCTCAAATTCCTAATACCCAAAAGGCCGGTAACGCACTTATAACGCCTCTGGTGTTCCAGGTGTCCATGGGCGACGCCGATTGCTTACCATCAGGTGATCCGTCTGCTCGTTTACCGGGTTATCCCATAAAAAACTACCGATAGCATTTCTGCCTCAGCGAGTACAAGGCATGACATTAAAAGCTTACAAGGAAAACCATTTGCGTGTTAAACCCTTCTTAATTCACGATAAACTCGGTTTTTTCCATGTTAACTCTAATCTTGATCGATAATACTGTGCTGGTCAGTTCAGCTGATGGTATCGTGGTTAAATTTTAACTTTCTTCGTTAATAATTATAGTAGCCAAATAATAAGCACATGAGAACCGTGTTTGTGTCACGAAATAGGCAATGTGTTTTGTAAAATTAGGTATGTACCTCTATAGGTAACCTAGTCGCTGTTGACATTGATTTTTCGTCAATATGATGGATTTTTTTTAAGGGGACAAAATCATCGAATGGCTTCTCCGGCCTAGGTGAGGCGGGAGGGAGATTCAGACTCTTACTGACTAAAAACTCCTTAGCATAATACCTACATTTTGTTAGTAGCGGCGACTAGTTGCGCGCGCCGGCACGGTGTCCCGGTGGAATAATTATAAGGCAGCCAAGTTATGGGAAAAAAATTCTAAAAACAAAAACGAACGAATACCTTTTTTATTGGATAAGCCGGACTAGCAGACGGATCGCCTGATGGTAAGCAATCGCTATCGCCCATGCACACCTGGAACACCAGAGGCGTTACCGGCCTTTAGGGAATTAGAAATTGAGAATTCTTAGGATTCAGGGATTGGGGGGATTAGGGAAGACGGGGAGTGAGGGGCGTGGAGAGTTAGGCCTCCGGTACTCTCATAGACACGACGAAACCCAATACAATTATTGTTTCACGTCGGTTTTCTGCTCGACCGTGGTGTCACTCCGGTCGGGCCGGCCCATTCGAGCCGAAGTATGGCTCTTCCACTCTTAAATCGCCCAAGTAACTTAACCTGCATAATAGGTACCTAATACCTAATATCCGTATAATGTATTAGGTACTTCATAATCAGTAATCCGTAGTGAGGTCGTTATCATGCCAGTCGAATGGTCGACCACCTGATGATAATTTACACCTGAGGAATAATTAGTTACTTAACAAGCCCGTTATCATTTATGAATAACGTTACCGCTCATCAATACATCGCATCAACAGCCTATAAGTCCCCACTGCTTAACAAAGGCCTCTACTCAGACAAGGCGTGATGTTATGTTATGTAATTAGAAGCTATAAGTCCAGGTTTCCTCACGACGTCTTCTTTCACCGTTTGTCAGTGGTGTTTAAATAATCTTAGAAAGTACATATAACTCGGAAGATTTCACATTGGTACTTGCCGTTGGTAGGTTTCTAAGCTGATCCTCCGGCCACGATGACCACATTACCGATAAATATGTCAAAATCTATAAGATGCCTTCTGAAAACTGGTCATTTGAAGTTAGGACATTTTTCAGTTCTTAGTTATTTTTTTTCTTTTATGTCATAAGCCGGTGAACGAGCAGACGGATCAACTGATGGTAACCAATCGGCGTCGCCCATGGACACCTGGAACACCAGGGGCTTTACAGGTACGTTACCGGTCTTTTAAGGATCGTTGGGGATTCAGGAAGGGGGGGGATTGGGTCTCCGGTAACCCCACTCACACGACGAAATACAACGCAAGCGGTGCTTCATGTCGGTATTATATTTGGAGTCACATAATTATAAGCATAGCATTTGTTTCATGTGACTAATTTCTTGTTCAATATATAGAAATAAATACGATATCAAAAATATTTTTATCACATTACCAAATCGATGAATGGAGTTGTGATTAGGTACTTTAAAACACCTTATTCTTGTTCTGAATTGTACGTGTACGATTCAACTATGCAACGCTTATTAAGGGGGTAAAATCTTCAAATGACTTCTCCCACCTGGGTGTACCGGGAGGCTCGGAATCTTACCTACTGACTAAAACCCACTCTGTTCCTGGGTGATTCTCCAAAAAAAAACCAAAAAATTAACGGCGTCATTATCCTCAAGCCACAGTTAACAATTTTGCTGATTAAAATACAAAGTTTAGTTTCAAAAAATTGAGCCATGTCACTGCTCTCACCCAATGCAATAAAAAACAGATGCTAATAAGTTACTGCGATGCTTAACAACGCCGGAGGATAATGATTTGTTAAATAAAAGTTAAAGTTTTTTGAAGAAACACCCTTCTACTCCTGCACTTCGAGCCGGAGCCCCGGTAACCCGTTAAGTCCTCCGCGGCTCCGTATCGGCATCAGCCCTGACCCTACCTCAGGTCCCATCCGTGGTCATCTGATGACTCTTTGAGGCGCGCGCGGAATGCGACGCGCCGTACTCTCGGAACGTTTTTTTTTTTTGGAAAATAATAACGGTTCCGAGAAACAAATTAATCTCCAGCGATCTGTGGCCGACTGTAAAAATGGATCTTCGAATAACAAAACTAAACTTCCGAATAGAATATTGAACCTCCGACAAAATTACTAAGTTACCGACAACAGACGTTTTAGGTTAGGTTAGTATTGTAGCAATAAACAGTCATGTAAAGTAGTCGGAAAGTTAGTATTTCAGGCAGTAGATTTAATATTTTCAGTAAGGACAATTCTTCTTTTCTTGTCGGAGCTTTTATTACTACCCTTTTTTATGTTTATTGTCCTGCAATCTATCTCTAACGAACATTCAGCTCATGGTCAAGAGTTTAATTTGTCTTGTAGGGTCACCAGTCCAGCGACATGGGCCCTTTAAGATTCATCCCTTACAGGTCTCCAGGGGCTTTCCGTTTAAGCCTTTTGAACGTTGAGTTCATATTCTTTAAGTGAATTACTAGAATGTTTGGATGGTTGTGGAGCCTTCTTCTGTAGGATATCATAGACTGCTTTATCTCGTCATTTCATTTTTTTCGGTAATCAAAAAAAGTCAAATTAAATAATTTTACCCGCGTAAAAACACGCGTTCAAAGGTTTGCAGAAATTTTAGATGAGATGAGAAACTAAAGTAAACACACATATCACATAACATCACGCCTTTTATCGTAGGGAGATGTGCACATTACGACACTTGATGCCACTGTAAAATGTAACACCAATTTTTCACTATTTATGTCATGACACCCATGTAATAGGTGATGAGCCTATTGTCATAAACCGGGCACATTTCCAAACTCCGTGCTACTTACTACTGAGTTTTTCTTAAAAAAACTCAGTGATACTTTGCCCGACCCGAGACCCCTAGCCTGGCAGTTGCACTTGCGAACATTCGACCAATAAGAATCTGATCTTGAATCGAACCCTTCTGTTTCTGGAATCACACACCACAGCACACACACTACGTTGTCTCAATTTCACCACGCGATGGATATTAATAATGACCCTTCATGAATAAGCTCTTATCGCTAATCTCCCCTCTTTTGTCTATGAATCAGAAATAGAGTATTAAGCTATAAATAGTTCGCGAAATTCCAAACATTATGTGTATTTTTAAAAAGGGCAACACGCACTTTTGACGTCATACATTGCGTCGTGACGTCAAGTTTAGTCGGTTCGTAGATTTTTAATATGCATATTAGGTGATCTGGCAAACTTTATATCGCCTAAAAAGGTTTTTTTTTCACGATTTAAACCTTGCCTGGACTCCCACGAATATTTCAGGACAGCTAAAATTAGGCAAATCGGTTCACCCGGTCTCTAATTTTAGCGAGACTAACGAACAGAAATTCATTTTTATTTATATAGAATTATTCACATTATTATGATATAGGTAAGGCGCAAAGGTCCTCGCAGTATTTGACAGTTTAAAGAACAATAGGTTGCGGTCAACGGTGTCCTCGCAGTGTTTGACAGGTTAAAGAACAATAGGTTGCGGTCAACGGTGTCCTCGCAGTGTTTGACAGTTTAAAGAACAATAGGTTGCAGTCACCGGTGTCCTCGCAGTGTTTGACAGTTTAAAGAACAATAGGTTGCGGTCACCGGTGTTCTCGCAGTGTTTGACAGTTTAAAGAACAATAGGTTGCGGTCAACGGTGTCCTCGCAGTGTTTGACAGGTTAAAGAACAATAGGTTGCGGTCAACGGTGTCCTCGCAGTGTTTGACAGTTTAAAGAACAATAGGTTGCGGTCACCGGTGTCCTCGCAGTGTTTGACAGTTTAAAGAACAATAGGTTGCGGTCACCGGTGTCCTCGCAGTGTTTGACAGTTTAAAGAACAATAGGTTGCGGTCACCGGTGTCCACGCGGTGTTTGACAGTTTAAAGAACAATAGGTTGCAGTCACCGGTGTCCTCGCGGTGTTTGACAGTTTAAAGAACAATCGGTTGCAGTCACCGGTGTCCTCGCGATGTTTGACAGTTTAAAGAACAATAGGTTGCGGTCACCGATGACCTCGCGGTGTTTGACAGTTTAAAGAACAATAGGTTGCGGTCATCGATGACCTCGCGGTGTTTGACAGTTTACAGAACAAAAGGTTGCGGTCGCCGGTGTCCTCGCAGTATTTGACAGTTTAAAGAACAATAGGTTGCGGTCACCGGTATCCTCGCAGTATTTGACAGTTTAAAGAACAATAGGTTGCGGTCACCGGTGTCCTCGCGGTGTTTGACAGTTTAAAGAACAATAGGTTGCGGTCACCGATGTCCTCGCGGTGTTTGACAGTTTAAAGAACAATAGGTTGCAGTCACCGGTGTCCTCGCAGTGTTTGACAGTTTAAAGAACAATAGGTTGCAGTCACCGATGTCCTCGCGGTGTTTGACAGTTTAAAGAACAATAGGTTGCAGTCACCGGTGTCCTCACAGTGTTTGACAGTTTAAAGAACAATAGGTTGCAGTCACCGATGAACTCGCGGTGTTTGACAGTTTAATTTCCACTCTTAGTGAAAGTAGAGCAAACGGCGAATTTTTTTATGGTGTAGTTCTTTGTAGACTTAATGCTCATGTGATTATGATACACACTTTAGGAACGTGCCATAGTCTCCTGGCTTGAGCTGTTTCTGACGTTCCGCACATAGGAGATTTCGTCTTGAGCACCTATCTATATGTCATAGTCGTTATTTTTAAACAAACATTCATGCAGGTGAGTTCTTTAAGAAGGGCATCGATAACCGCCACAATATCTCTGCCGCTGCGATGGCAAAGATACATTGATGGCAGTGAATACTTCGACAAATACAAATAAAAATGTATGGAAAAATTTCGTTTCAATTTTTTCATACAAATCCGCAATTTCATATGTAAACACCTATTATAATATGACTCATAAGTCATAATGTTAAAGGATTTCATTTTCAGTTTCCAATTCATAAAATAATACAACAATGTAATACGTAGAGATATGATATCGCGCAGCTGTGTACCTGATACAGATTATCGATAATTTTTCTTATCACCCGCACCTGCATAATTGCCCAAATTCTGTAATAGACTTATTTTTAGACTGTTTAATAGGCATGGTGACGGGGTATGAAAATTAAAAATGTAATTAGTCCATTTTTGTTGTATTCTTTTTTACTTTCGTTTTATTTAATAGTTTAGTTGTAGTTAATTTTAAGTTGTAAATATTTATGTAGTTATCAAAATTATCTGTACATATTTTACATAATAAATATTAAATTGTAAGATTAGTCCATCAGTTAGATAATTGGGTACTTGCGAACTGTCAAAAACGACAGTTTTCTATACATTTTGTACGAGATCGTGTATTGTGACATCACGTTTTTTTAGCGTCAAACAGCATACTTATTTCTTAAAAAAATGCTGGAAATATACTAAAAATAAGTTTGTCATAAAATCAATGAACGGTGATTATTTTTTTTCTATGAATAGTCGAAATTTTTTTTTAAATTATGGAAAGTAATCAATTTAATATTCAAGGAGAAAGAAAAAAAAGTAACCTTGAGGACAACAAATTTAATACAGTCTCGAGCTGACCAATCACAGTTGACGGTGCCCGTTAACGAACATGACACGTACACCAGCACCGCCCAACTCAACCATGTTGTAGGGAATCGAGCGATCCACTGCACGTGCCACCGCCTGTGAGACTTTTGAGTGGGAATGACACATTTACACAGGTTCCGTCTTGTGTGGAGTACTGCTCTCATCTTTGGGACGGCTCGGCCAAATATCAGCTGGACGCGTTAGAGCACATCGAGAGGCGTGCCAAGAGGCTCATCAACGATGATGCGCTTGTGGAGGTCCGGCTTCAAAGCCTCGAACACAGGCGTAAGGTTGCAAGCCTTTCAGTCTTCTACCGGATATATTTCGGAGAGTGTGCGGGGAAATTGCACAACTTGATTCCCTCTAGTCCTTTTCGTCATCGTACCACAAGACAATCGCCGAAGCGACACCGATTCATGGTAGATGTCCCACCTACACGCACGAAGCGCTTCGCATCAAGCTTCCTTGTGCGTACTGCTAAGGAGTGGAATTCTTTGTCAGAGTCTGTATCTCCTGAAGGGTATAATCTGGGTGTCTTCAAGACCCGAGTGAATAGGTTGCTTATGGGACGACGTGCTTCATCGTTGGCCGCATCATTGCTACCACCAGGCGAGATAGTGGTCAAACGTCAGTCCCATCTAATATATAAAAAAATGACAACTCCAAGTTGACACAAATGCATTCTACCTCTATACTCGGAATTTTAATTCGATTCCAGATTTGACAATTTCAGTGTTGCAACGTTATGACAAGTACTAAATAGTGACGTTGCGAAATTATTCGATATGGAAATGCAATATTTCTGGATCGATTATTTTCGTTTATAATTGTAATCTCGTAAACTAAGTACTTTAGGAAATTTTCTGAACCGATAATTTAGTTTTGACGATTAATTAACGATCTGAGACTTTTCTTTTATAATTGTGTATGAAATAAATAAAAAAATGCAATCATGAAGGAACATGACAAATAAAACAGATGTATGTATTATGGTAATAAGTTATTTTATAAATTCTCGCCGTCATCGCTATCGCTATCCTGTCACTTTCTGTAACATTTATTATAAAACACACACACTGATTGTTTATCGATTTTTGTGTTCATCACTACATTATTATATGTGGTATCATTATTTCAGTACAGACAGTAGCTATTGTTAAATCTGGAATCTAATTAAAATTGTGACTATAGTTCTGGTTTGTACTTCATTTATTTGTTCCTTTTGATTACTTCTTTGGTCGCCTTTTAGTAACGATTGGTTTTGTATTTAGGTAGAATTTCATAATTAGAGTAAGTAGTTAGTACATACTAGTTAATTTTTATTTTAATGTTAGTTTAAGCTGAGCTCCAGCCTTTTGCGCTGCGACGCACCATACGTTTTTTTTTGTGTTTTTAATTTCTTGTTGTGTGTCGTAGCAAAATAAATGGTTTTTCTTTCTTTCTTTCTCTTTCTAATGTCCGTTTGGTAGATTATTTTAAAATATGACACACGTATTTTTTTTCTTACAAAATTAAATATTTTCGACGATATATTGATTTGGAATATCGTGTGACGTCACGATTTACTACATTTTATAGGGTTTTTTTAAGGGGGGAAAATCATCGAATGACTGCTCCCGCCTGGGTGAGGCGGGAGGGAGTGTCAGACTCTTACTGACTAAAAACCACCCCGTTCCTTCTCCTGCACGTCGAGTTGGAGCCCCGGTTACCCGTTAGGTTCTCCGCGACTCCGAATCGGCACATTTTTTATAGGGTAGCGTGACGTAACGACCTCCAGAACTTAACTCCGTTTTATACGACCAATAAATACGTGTCTAATATTTTATCATTATCTAACTGACGGACTAATTACATTTGTAATTTTCACACACTGTCTACTACCCTATTGAGCGTCATTTGGTACAGAAAAGGGAACAATAAATATTTGGAAATGATTTGTGTAATTTAATAATTGCTAGCGACCCGCCGCCATATAAACCTTCCGTAAGAATGCCTCTATCTGTTAAAAAAAACCGCATCAAAATCCGTTGCGTAGTTTTAAAGATCTAAACATATATAGGGACAGACAGACGGCGGATAGCGACTTTGTTTTATACTATGTAGTGATAATTAGGTTATGTATAGTATAGTTCTAATGGGGGCTAACGTTTAACTCGCCAAATGGTGCAAATGTAGAAAGGATTTTCCTGTCCAATCACAGCAGCTCTGTCAAGTAGTGAACATCCAATGGTGTGACATTAGCTAATTCCCTATTGGACGAAGAACGAGCGAGCCACACTAGCGCCATCTATGAGCACAAATACGGTAAGCCCCATTGGACTTCAAGTTTGTTAATTTTTTTTATTACATAACATAACATAACATAACATCACGCCGTTTATCCCCGAAGGGTTAGGTGTACATTATGCCACTGTACAATGTAACACCCACTTTTCATGTTATGAGTTCCATGTAATAGGGGGTGAGCCTATTGCCATAAACCGGGCACAATTCCTACTTTTGTGATTTTTTTGAAAAACCCAATAATACTTTGCCCGACCCGAGACCCCTTGCAGTTCCACTTGTGACAACTCGGCCAACGAGGCAGTCAAGGTTTTTTGTTAATATTGTTGTATACGATTTTAATCTGTTGTCTGTATTCTGGAACAAAAAAAAACAATTAAAAAAGCGAGATATTCCTATCTACCCATTTGTATATCTATACATTGAGTCCAGATTATCACCTCATGTAATACGAACAGAAATAAAGATAAAATACTCGATTCCTTTCAGTTTTCGATAAAACGTGACAAAGGGCGATTGCCCTCGTATAATTAGTTATTTATTTAATTTTATTATTACAGAAAAATGTTGTGCAAATCGTATTTCTTATTGATAGGTGAGTATTTGTGTATATAAATATAGGAATTATTTTACACGTGGTTTTGTTTGTGTATTCGCATATGCGTTAGTCCGCGACTTTGCCCGTTTGATTAGTCATAATAATATTAACGTTCCTCTTGAATCACTAGCCAAGATACGGAGCCACCGTCTATCACAACAAATAGCCTTCATTTTTCATAACATAACATTATCCCTTTTGGTTTTATAATAACTATCGTGATACATCCTAAAAATAATTAAAATCGCGGGTTACTCACGTGAATATAGGTACTGAGAAAAGCTCTACTAGTTTCGAACCACAGAGGGGTTCTTCCTCATGAGCAGCGTGCGCGGTCGCGGCTATTCCCAGTATATTCACGTGAGTAACCGTGATTTTAATTAATTATCCCTTTTATCCCCGAAGGGATAGGCAGAGGTGCACATTACGGCACTTAATGCCACTGTACCTCTACAATGTAACACTTACTTTTCACTATTTATGTTATGAGTCCCATGTAATAGGGGGTGAGCCTGTTGCCATACACCGGGCACAATACCAGACTCCGTGCTACGACTGAGAATTGTTTCTGCCCGGCAGTCGCACTTGCGACCACTCGGTCCACAAGACAGCCCCTCGTTTTAAAGATAACCAAATCGCCTTTTAGACAACACTAGCTTCTGCCTGCGACTTTGTACCCGCAATCCCGTTTTCTCCCGTTTCCGTAGGAATTTCAGATTGTTTTTGCCATAAGAACCTTCTCCTGACAATAACAAACATATAAAAAATCAGTCAAATCGGTCTAGCTCAAGTTATGGCGTGACAACGGGAACAGGGTTTCATTTTTATACCTCTATATATATGTACATAGATACGTTTTTTTTTTAAGAGGGGAAAATCATCGAATGACTGCTCCCGCCTGGGTGAGGCGGGAGGGAGTGTCAGACTCTTACTGACTAAAAACCACCCCATTCCTTCTCCTGCACCTCGAGCCGGAGCCCCGGTTACCCGTTAGGTTCTCCGCGACACATAGATACGTTACCAATTAATAAAATACTTGTACCAGTAAATATTAATCAAGAAATTAAAAAGAATATACGCCAATGGGTTCGTGTCTTTGCTCAGAAGTACATTTCAAACCAGGGGCTTACTCTTGAATCCAATTCCGATCGATCGACATTGACATTGTGAAATTTCGTACTCTTGAGTCGCAACACTAGCGCCCATTGCATCCGTATTGCGTGGATATTGAATGTTGTTGTATGTTGTAGTTTGTCTTTATATTCCGTACTCTGAATGCTATTTCAACAGCTACGGTAGGGGTTGTATAGTTTTGACATTGAATCATTATTGAGATTCATTGACTGCCTCGTTGGCCGAGTGGTCGCAAGTGCGACTGCCGGGCAAGGGGTCTCGGGTTCGATTCCCGGGTCGGGCAAAGTATTACTGGGTGTTTAAAAAAATCTCAGTAGTAGCACGGACTCTGGAATTGTGCTCGGTATATGACAATAGGCTCACCCGCGATTACATGGGACTCATAAAATAAATTGTGAAAAGTGGATGTTACATTGTACAGTGGCATAATGTGCACCTCTGCCTACCCCTTCGGGGATAAAAGGCGTGATGTTATGTTATGTTTATGTTATGTTATTTTATTGGATTGAAATTGCATTGACATTGAGATTGACTTCAAGAGTAAGCATCCAGGTCACGTTATCTATACTATATAATTATTTATTTTTCTCTTTTATAGGTATAATTCTGCATACAAGTGCCGCCCAATCGATATGGTTTTGCCAAGACGATTCCGAATGTTCTAGTATCCAGTCTGGCATGGTCTGCCGTTCTGGCAGCTGTGTCTGTTCAGCAGGATATGACATTGTACAAGGCAGCTCATGCGCCCCTGGTAAGCAAAACTTTTTTAATGGAACACAAATCAAGTGTATTTACAACCAGTATATTAAACTGATCGTTGAATACGCGGAAGGTGAAGGAAAAGAGAGACCATTATAATCTGGATTTGGTTAGCTTGATGCGTAGTCTATAACCAAAGTAAAGTGACCGTTGTATGTACGGTAAGATTATATAAAGGGGGACCAAGATAAATTGGTATTGATTAGCTAGATGTGTCGGCTTTATCCGAAATTTGTGGGTCTTGGTAAATAATATTAACTATCGAGTATTAATTACCCTAAGACATTTGGTCCCCTGGAGTGGGTAGAAGTCGTTTCGGCGCTGCCTCCTCACCGAACTCTGGAGCGAATTGTCGAAAGTGCAGACAAATGAAAATAACTAAATAACCAAATTAACTAAACAATTAAACAACTAACCAACTAAAGAACTAAACAGCTTGTACGGTGCAACCGTACTGTTGCACCGTACATTTGAAGTCAGCATTTTTACGCATCGTAATTAATTTACCTAATTATTCGATTCAGTTCGTATCGAGAAATCAAGTACGCCGTGCGTTCTCATAATTCACATTAGCACTCACGCTCATACAGTTCACTCAATCCGTTTTACGTTAGTTTATTATTCTACAATACAAATTATTATTCTCAACTATTGACTTTCATTTAAATTTATTACACAGCTTAACATAATTTATTTTTATTTATTTTATTTTAAAAGACTTCATGCACACACTAATGTACAAGGTGGGCTTAATGGGCATTCTCCTCCAGCCAGACCTTTGGGTGATGCAGAGACAAAAACAATGGTCAATGCAAGAAGCAAGCGTATTTAAGACTCAACAGAAATACATAGAAAAACGGATAGTATAGACTTACATAAAATAAATCCCTATATAAACTTACATGTATATGACATAACAATAAACTTACACAATTATATTACATATACTACTTAGACGTAACATAATTATACAGAGTATATTGATAGTTACGATTCTGCCAACCTCCTCAAAAGTAGCTCCCGCACCTTCCGCTTGAATGACAAACGACTGGGCACCATCCTGATATCGGGAGGGAGCGCATTCCACAGAAGAATAGACTGAATTAGAAAGGAAAATTTAGTAGTCATTCGAGAGTTATAGTGTACTTTTTCTGGTTACAGCGGCTCCCTACCACGTTTCACCGTGTGTGGAAACTTCGCAGTGTCGTGCTTTGATCGTGAACTTCGAATGTCGTAAGACTGGCGACAGTGATGGTAAGTCATGGTATAATAAACAGAATCCATCCTGTAACGAACTGTGTAACAAAATCTAAGAATCTGAATAGAGTAGATGCCTGATTTTTATTTTAATATCCGTCTGGTAGATTATTTTAAATCATTAGACACGTATTTTTTATTTTCTTACAGAAACGAATACTTTCGACGATATATTGATTTGAAATGTCGCGTGACGTCACTTCTATGTACATTTTATACATAGAAATGACGATTTAGCCCCCACTCCTAAATCTACGTATTGTTTTATTATACGACAAAATAAAAAAATACATGTCTAATATTTTTTCATTGCCTAACTTACGGACTAATTATATTTTTAATTTTCATACCCTGTCATCACCCCAATTATACACACTTCTTAAACATGAACCTTGGATATGATACACCGTGAAATCTATTTCGTTTTCGTCCTGAAGTAAAATGGTTCTGTCTCGGTAATATATAGTTACAAAGAAATAGAATGTTTAAAACAAAAAATATACTTCGGAAGCGCAAATACGAGGAGTCGCGGAGAACCTAACGGGTAACCGGGGCTCCGGCTCGTCGTGCAGGAGAAGGAACGGGGTGGTTTTTAGTCAGTAAGAGTCTGACACTGCCTCCCGCCTTACCCAGGCGCGAGGAGTAATTCGATGATTTCCCCACTTAAAAAAAAGCGCATATATACGAACTCAGAGTACATTATCAAAACACCACGCCATGTAATTGTCGAAGATGTATTTCTCGTCGGGTGGCACGTGCGATGCGAATAGTGCCTACGAATTTACGTCTAGTGTTTCATGCGAGTGTGTATATACATTTTTTTTAACTAAATAAAAAAGAACAATTTAATTATTTTTTTTTTTACTTTATACATAGTAAGAACTCCTTATGCCAAGTTGTTTTGCTGCGAGACGAAAACGAAACAGATTTCACGGTGTATTAGGTTTAGATGACAATACAATATTATGACCGCACGGTTGGTGTTGTGGCTGGGCAACCGGCTGCCGTGCAACGTGTAGCGGGTTCGATTCCCGCACGGAACAACACTTTGTGTGATCCACAAATTGTTGTATCGGGTCTGTGTGTAATGTGTATGTGAACTTGTATGTTTGTAAACGCACCCACGACACAGGAGATAATCCTAGTGAGGGGAAACGTTTTAATAAAAGAAAAAAGAAAGAATACTATTAAGTTGGTTCACTGGTGGTGTCGGAAGGTGCCTGATGGAACTTTGGACTGCAAATATATCAGGGTACTTACTCTTGATATCAATCTCAATGTCATATCAATGCAATTTCAATCCAATAAAATCTCAATAATTATTCAATGTCAAAACTACCTATACAACCCCTACCGTAACTGTTATTCAGAGAACGAGATATAAAGCTAAACTCAATAAATACCATTTAGTTTATTCAATATCCACGAAATACGGATGCAATGGGCGCTAGTGTTGCAACTCAAGAGTATGAAATTTCACAATACCAATGTCGATCAATCGGAATTGGATTCAAGAGTAAGCCCTTGGTTCGTGCTCACTCCTTCTGATGACGAGGATCTAATTAAGAACGAGTTTTTTATTATTATATTATTATTAAACGGTTTTATTTAACTTGCCTCCGTTTGTCTCCTCCTGACGACAGATCAATTTGATATTTGGTACACACTCTTAATCTTGATGACCATACAATATAATCAAATTTTGTCCACATCAACCTCCATTATGGATATCAAACGAAAAGGTTGTGTTGGTAGAACAGACCTTATAAAAATGATTATTTTTTATTTATATTAGGTACTTGTCGACAAACGATACATACGACGCGACGCGACTTGGCGACTGTCGCGCTGCTACTGGTTAAGGGACTGCCAGACGTCCTCATTACTAGCGCGAAAGCATGCTTTTATTGAGCAAATGCTCATTAGTAGCACGTGTGTGATGTAATGAGCATGCTTATTTAGAGCGTGCTCAAAAATCAAACGACGTTCGATTTTCGAGCATGCTTCCTGAGGCGCGGGTATGGGGGGGGGCGTGCTCCGAGCAGGTCTGAACAGGTTTGCATGCTATTATCGATTCTGTCTCGATCTGCGGCGGACGACTGTTTTATAATTAATGTAATTAAGTACGGATAGCATTGTGACTATATAGGTACTTGTACATCCATATTGGCCGAGAGCTTGGGGCCAAATAGCACGTCTGTTCATGCGTTTGCTTTGAGCATGCCTATTTAGGAGCATGCTTAAAACAAGCATGCTTAATGGTGGCAAATGTAAACAGTTTGCAGAGCATACTAATTTTAAGCAAGCTTGTAAGCATGCTTTTTTGAGCGCGCCTGTCAGTACCTTTACCCGAGTCTGCGCGCCTAGTTGTCGTAGAATGAGAATATTGCTCATAAATGCCTTTAGCAGGGCTTGAAACTAGTCGAGTTCCTCGTGAAATAATTACGTGAGTAATCCGAAAATATAATAATTAATTTATTTGTTTGCAGTTGGGGTATGCCACTGTCAGGAAGGCAGCCATTACTTCTTGGGTAGATGCTGGAAATCAATGGGTATGGGTGAACAATGTACGCGAAATGAAGAATGTATGGGGACATTGAGAGATCCCTATAATTTGGCTTGTATTGACGGTGTTTGTGCATGCGCTAACGGCTTCTATGAAAGGCAGAGAGGAGAGTGCAGGGCGGGTAGCTTCAGTAAGTGATATATTTATTTTTTTTATATTAATTTTCTATGACTGCTTCGTTGGCCGAGTGGTCGCAAGTGCGACTGCCGGACAAGGGGTCTCGGGTTCGATTCCCGGGTCGGGCAAAATATTACTGGGTTTTAAAAAAATTCTCAGTAGTAGCACGGAGTCTGGAATTGTGCCCGGTATATGGCAATAGGCTCACCACCTTTTACATGGGACTCATAAAATAGTGAAATGTGGGTGTTACTTCTGTGTGCACCTCTGCCTACCCCTTCGGGGATAAAAGGCGTGATGTTATGATGATGATGATAATTCTCCATTGTACAATATAGTGAAGGAATAACAGCACCTAATTTGGAAGCAAAGCACACTTGCGTTGTTTTCATTTTATGGAACCCCTCTATAACATTAAAAAATGCTTTTACAACAATATAAAGCTCTCATTTTAAAATTAAATTGCCTTTTAGAGGTATACGACATATGTTACCAATCTCATCTTATTACTATTGTATAAAGCGGAAGAGTTTGGTTTTTTTGTTTGTTTGTTTGAACGCGCTAATCTCCGTAACTACAAGTTTGATTTGAATAATTCTTTTTGTGTTCGATAGCGCATTTATCGATGATGGCTATAGGCTATAAAACATCACGCTACGACTAATAGGAGCTGAGCAGAGCGTGTGAAACCGTGCGGAAGTAGCTAGTTAACAAAATATTTGTATAAGAAAATATTAATATAATGCTCGGTGTATGGCAAGCTCACTCCCTATTACATGGGACTCATAACACAATGAGTGAAAAGTGGGTGTTACATTTTACAGTGGTATTAAGTGCCATAATGTGCAACTCTGCCTACCCCTTTGGGGATAAAAGGCGTGATGTTATGCTATGTTATGTTTCTTTTTTTTTATGGCAAAAGTAGGTAAACGAGCAGACGGATCACCTGATGGTAAGCAATCGGCGCCGCCCATGGACACCTGAAACACCAAGGCGTTACAAGTGCGTTACCGGCGATTTTGGGAATTGGGCCTCCGATTGTTTCACGTCGTTTTGATGCTCGGCTATGGTATATGGTCGATTCTGGTCGAGCTGGCCCATTCGTGCCGAAGCATGGCTCTCCTACACTTCATCATCATCATCAACAGCCTATAAATGCCCACTGCTGAGCAAAGCCTCTTCTCACACGGAGAAGGTTTGAGCATTATTCACCACGCTTGCTCAATGCGGGTTGGCGATTTCAAACCTAGAGGTATAATTAAAAATTATAAGTCCAGGTTTCCTCACGATATTTTCCTTCACCGTTTGTCAGCGGTGTATAAATGTCTTAGAAAGTACATACTATAACTCGGAAAAAGTCACATTGGTACTTGCCGTTGGAAGGTTTCAAACCCTACGGGCCAACACGACAATCTCACACACTTATATCGATTATTTCTTTCAGATATTGGTGACGACTGTATTTTACATGAAGACTGTAGATTTGAAAATGGTTATTGCGATGCTACATTGAAGTGTGTGGACTCGACTGCTTCAACTCCAGCACCCAACAACGATGATGGACGTAAGTATAAGGCGACCAACTTTCTGAAAGTCCAATGCGGGACTATTTTTTATTTTTTTTTTTATTTATTTCAAAAACAATTTACATTGTGTGTGAATTAAAGCTCGTTGATATCCAATCCCCTAAATTTGGTAATACAAAAGTAGTCTCTAAACATTAGAAATAAGGTCTATAATGTAATGTAATAATAGTGGAAAGCGGTCACCGGTGACCACTTGGTGATTTATGGGTTAAAACTAATAACACAAGTAGTACAAAAAGAAAAAAAAAAAACAATACATTTCTTAAATCGAATTACAATTAAAATTGTTGCTAAGATACTGATCTCATAACGACAAAATTTATGTGACACAACTACATTAATACATTGATACACTGTTCAATAAGTATACCCAATACTTTTTGTGTTGTTGACTGTTGCCCTATACGGAGCCGCGGAAGGCCTAAGCAGGAGTAGAAACGGGGTGGTTTTTAGTCAGTAAGAGAGAGAGTACTGCCTCTCGCCTAATCCAAGGCGAAAGAAGTCATTGGATGATATTCCTCCTACAAAAAAAAATGTTGTTCTGTGTTGAACTTTTTCTCCTTCTAGCCCTTTAAGACATCATTGATCACGTTCACACATATAACTTACTTCGTCAAACAAGTTATCTTCATTTATTCGCGCTGTTGTTAGTGCGCGTGTGGTTGTGTCGTGTAATAGAGAAATAGGTATGCGGGACTTGCGGGACGCATCTAACGTTTTACGGGACTATTTTATAAATTATTTCAAAGCGGGATTACATCTAGCATTACGGGACGGTCCCGCAGAATACGGGACGGTTGGCCGCCTTACGTAAGTACTGCCTATTAAACTAAAAAATACTAGCTTCTATGTCGCTTACTATTTGTCATACCAACTAAACGTGTATACAAAATTTCAGCTCAATCTGTTGACGATATCTGCTTCAAAATTCAGTTGCACGATTCGCACTTCGCACACACACACACACAAACATACATTGCTGCAATTAAATAAGAAACTGTAATTGTAATTAACCAGAGTGGCAATAGACAGAGTGCAATGGAAGCAGCTGCCTATGTCAAAAGACACACCGAACTGAGGGTCATTTTATGAAAACAAACTAAACACTGTAAAAGTTCGGAATAAAAGGGCTATGTTATTATATAAATTATTATGTTTTCGGCGTACGTTGTAATTAGACGAGGAACTCGACTAGTTTCAAGCCATGCTAAAGGCTCATATTCATGAGCAGCATTTCACGACCCGCGACGCGGCGACTGTCGCGCTGCTACTGGCTACTCGAGTCTGCGGGCCCAGCGCGCCCTCTGCCGTGATTCACGCGCACTTTTTTCCATTCGTGGTATCGGCGACGGGGCGGCGCGCGTGGCACTGTTGGCACGCTAGACTCGCCCGCCGGCAGCTGCGTTGGTGTTGTTGGGTTGGAATCCCGGGTCGAAAACATAATAATTTATTTAGTATGTCTCACGAAAGTTCAATACAAATATATTATTATAATTGTAATTAATAGGTTACTTAGGACTGCCTCATTGTCCTAGTGGTCGCAAGTGCGACTGCCGGGCAAGGGGTCTCGGGTTCGATTCTCGGGTCGGGCAAAGTATTACTGGGTTTTTCAAAAAAAATCCCAGTAGTAGCACGGAGTCAGGAATTGTGCCCGGTATATGGCAATAGGCTCACCCCCTATTACATGGGGCTCATAACATAAATAGTGAAAGGTGGGTGTTACATTGTACAGTGGCATAATGTACACCTCTGCCCACCCCTTCGGGGATAAATGGCGTGATGTTATGTATGATATATATGTTACTTAGATAAACTTATTGTAAAGCTTTGGTTGGACGCGTTAATCTTCGGATTGACTGGTCGGTTTATTGCGCTCGACTTCTTCCGCGAAGAATGATGACTTCTGGCAGAATTTAGACTTTTGAGTTAGTCTTTATCAAGGGATATTCTACGATAACGAATGTCGTTAGAATTGATTCAGTTACTAGTATAGGGCTCCTACCCCTTAGATAGCGTGATAATATGTAGCCTATATGTTGACCCGACCTGTTAGTAATATTCATGCAAAATTTTAAGTAAATCCATGCAGTACTTTTTGAGATCATCCCGGACATACATATAGACAAACAGACAGAAATTCCAAAAACCATAATATTTTTGGTTTCAGTATCGATTGTAGATCACGCTCCAAGTATTCTTTTTAAAAATTATACAAGGTACAGCTTTGGCTTTTCTACGATTTTATTATATATAATAATATGTAAAAGATAAGATAGATAAAGATATAGATTTATTTATTTAAGGTCAGGCAACGACAGTTTACACATAATTTAACAATCGGCTTACAATATACATTTGTCAGTGTAACAATCAATTAAAGATGTAACTTCGTTGTGCATTTTCTATCGCTAATACCACGGGGAGTGCTCTGACGAAATGTTTGACCTGATTCCTGCCGCATCTTTTCGCCATCGACCCTCATGACAGCATATGCATCCCCATCATATACCTCTAGTTGGTTGGCAGGCCACAACTGTGCGCTTCTCACGTAGCTTTCTGTCTCGCACAGCAAAACTGTGGAATAATCTGTCGTCGGCGGTATTTCCGAACCGATACGACCTTCAAAACTTCAAGAAAAGAGCGTATTCCTTTTTAAAAGGCCGGCAACGCACCTGTGGTTCCTCTGGTGTTCCAGTTGTCCATGGCAGCGCTGATTGCTTACCATCAGGTGCTCCGTCTGATCATTTACCGGCTTAATCCATAAAATAATTGTTAAAAATAACTATCAATCGTCATGTCCTTCATCCTTCTAAATAAAATCCATAAAAAAATTGTTAAAAATAACTATCAATCGTCATGTCCTTCATCCTTCTAAATAAAACCCAAAAAAAAAATTGTTAAAAATAACTATCAATCGTCATGTCCTTCATCCTTCTAAATAAAATCCATAAAAAAATTGTTAAAAATAACTATCAATCGTCATGTCCTTCATCCTTCTAAGTAATTCAAATTATCGATTCACTCAATGAATTAATCATCACGTGTCATAAAATTGCGAAATCTATTTCGATATCTGTTTATTATCTACTAATTATAAAGGTATTAAGATACTGGAATCGTCTGATTTTACATATTACACACGATTTAATATTTTTTTTCCTTTATACATTTCATTGGGTTATGTTTCTGAACATGGGGTGCGTGATTTTTAAATCCTGTTTTTCTGTTAGGTGATAGCATGATAATATGTAGCCTATATGTTGACCCGATCTGTCATTAATATTCATACAAAATTTGTAGCAAATCCATGAAATGAATTTATTTTGAGTGTAGCCCGGATATACATTTTTTTATGACATAGGCCGGTAAACGTGCAGACGGATCACCTGATGGTAAGCAATCGGCGTCTCCCATGGACACCTGGAACACCAGAGACGTTACAAGTGCGTTACCGGCCTTTTGGGGGTTAGGAGTTTGAAGATCGTTAGGGATTCAGGGATTGGGGAGATTGGGGAAAGGGAAGGTAATTGGGCCTCCGGTAACCTCACTCACACGACGAAACACAACGCAAGCGTTGCTTTATGCGTTGCGTCGGTTTTCTGTGAGGCCGTGATATCACTCCGGTCGAGCCGGCCCATTCGTAACGAAGCATGGCTCTCCCACACTTAGTAAAAAACTCCCCTTAGTATCCCAGAAATGCGGGCCAAGTTTTGCACAAAAGGTAGTAAATATATATTTTGTTCTTTTCCAGTTCTGATGAACGGAGCGGCATCTAAACCAGAAGTAACTGAAGGCAACAACTTCACTAGTTTAAGTATGACCTCGGTATCAAGGAACCATGGTAGAGCCTGCAGCACATCGCAAGATTGTCCCAATGTGTTTGAATGTACCGCTTACGGCTACTGTGCCTGTCCAAGAGGGTACTATGCTAATGCCGCCGGCACATCGTGTTTGGCTGGTACACATTATTTTATTTAATCTCTTTGACATCACATCGACAGCCTATAAGTAGCCACTGCTGAATAAAGTCCTCTTCTCACACAAGGTTTGAGCATTAATCACCACGCTTGCTCAATGCGGGTTGGCGATTTTAAACTTATATTTGTAAATTATAAGTCCAGGTTTCCTCACGATGTTTTCCCTTCACCGTTTGTCAGTGGTGTCTTTAGCCTTAGAAAGTACATATAACTCGGAAAAAGTCACATTGGTACTTGCCGTTGGTAGGTTTCGAGCCCGCACCCTCATGTATGAGGGGCAGACGTCTTAAAGGTCCGGGTTACCAACACATTTTTTGACTTAAGTATCTCATTTAAAATAACGACCTTTGTAACTTCTCTTATGTAGGGAGCGGCCATCTTATAATCATCAGGTGATCCTTTTCCACACTATCCAAATCGTAAAATATCTTGATGTCAACTAAATAGATTTAGACAAAAGGCAAGTATAACAGCTTACTCTTAGGACCTCGTAGTTTTTAGTCAATTTTCCGTGGTGCTTCGCGACTGGGCTTTATCCAGTTGTACAGCCTCTTTTTCGTGCCGATAGGCTTAATTCATTCTGTCTCCTGCAGTAATTTACCGAGGGAAGCGAAAACTATTGTTTTTTTCTTCTTCTCTTCTGATTCACTTCGTTGCGGGAACCAAGACAGTCATTAATGTCCTTGGAACGCGCCGGACTTGTTCCGGTGTTTTCATGGTTGTATCTACTGTAGATCCTGGCTTACAGGAGTTGCAGCGGTTTTGGGAGGTTGTGGCGAGCTTGTCCCTTAAAAAAACGTTTAGATTAAATAGATTTTTATTTTTCATACCCCGTCATCATTCCTATTTTAATTGTTTTTATTATTTTCAGAACTTGGATCTCCATCAACAAATAACCAATGTTCAGGGTTTATAGCTGCAGTTCAAGACGGGATTTGTCGGTGTCCTAAGAACTTCTATTATAATGAAAATATGAGGGATTGTGTCAAAGGTAAGTTACATCATATTATTATACTTTTTTTTATTTCTCAATTAAAAAAAATATTTTTTATTTTTTATTTTAAAAGGCTTCATGCCAGACCTTTGGGTGATGCAGATACATAAAACAAAGTTCGATGCAAGAAGCAAGCATATTCAAGATTGAGAGAAATACATAAAATAAGGATAGACTTATCCTTAATAATATTATAAATTGGAAAGTGAGTTTGTTTGTTTGTTCCACTTTCACGCCGTAACTACTTAACCGATTGCTTTGAATTTTTGCAGACGTAAAGTTAGAAGCTCGGATTAAATTATTAGGGTAGTTTTATCCCGGAATAAAATATTATTCTCGAGGGAAAACAAAAGTATTTGGTATAGATGGCGCTGCGCTATGTACTGGTTGGTATATGTCACATAGGCTACTTTTTATCTTTTTGTGACGCGAGCGAAGCCGCGGGTAAGAGCTAGTATAAAATAAATCCATAAACTTACATGTATATGTCACAACAATAAACTTACGAAGTTATATTATATAGAATATTATATTACATTTAATATTATATTACATAGTATAATTACGTGAATGTTTGGGTTAAATATCATATTTATAATAAATGATAAAACTACCCTATTATTTAAACTGTCAAACACCAAGCGGTCACCGGTGACCGCAACCTACTGTTCTATAATTGTGTCTGTAATGACGGTACTCGACGAGTTAATCCGGACTTCTAACTTTACGTCTGCAAAAATTCAAAGCAATCGGTTTAGTAGTTACGGCGTGAAAGCGGAACAAACAAACAAACTCACTTTCAGATTTATAATTTTAGTAAGGATAAATCAATCAATCAATTTCAATATTTTCTTTCAGATTTTGGTTTTAATCAACCTAAAATTGATGCCTAATCGTGCAAGTTAGGGATTAGTTTAGATGAGATCCTTCACGCAAGTTACCCTTAGTTAAGAGATAACATAACATCACGCCTTATATTCCTGAAGGGTGCACATTATGCCACTGTACAATGCAACACCCACTTTTCACTATTTATGTTACGAGTCCCATGTAATAGGGGGTGAGCCTATTGCCATACCGGACACAATGCCAGACACCGTGCTACTACTGAGAATTTTTAAAATCCCAATAGTAATACTTTGCTTGGCCCGGGAATCGAACCCGAGACCCCTTGCCCGGCAGTCGTACTTGTGACCACTCAGCCAACGACCAGTAAGTCGTGATTAGTGAAAAAAACCAATAATTCTACATCAGTATTTATTACCAGGGTGCTTACTCTTAAACCAATCTCAATGTCAATGCAATTTAAATCCAATAAAATCTTAATAATTATTCAACCCCTGTTATAGCTGTTGAAAATTTCAACTTGAAATAGCATTCAGAGTACGGAATATAAAGTCAATACCATTTAGTTCATTCAATATCCACGCAATACGGATGCAATGGGCGCTAGTGTTGCAACTCAAGAGTACGAAATTTCACAATACCAATGTCGATCGATCGGAATTGGATTCAAGAGTAAGCCCCTTGGTCAACCAAAAAATGGTAGCCCTATAATGTGATTAATACGTTAACTGTAATTTTTATCTTTGTTCCAGCAACACGTCGTTTCACTGACGCTTGTGTTAATGACGAAATGTGTCATACATTCGGTGCTTCAGCGCGCTGCGGGGAACCTGGGCAGTTTGAACTGAGGTCTTGCGAGTGCATCCCTGAAGAGGCTGTCTGGGATGCTAACAGACATATCTGTAGATTGTTTGCTGGTGAGTCATCATCATGTCAAAGTCAAAGTCGAAATCATTTATTTCAATTAGACCAAGAAGGTACTTTTGAACGTCAAAACAAAATATTTAAATATAAAAGGAAAAATGTTAGCCTGTCGGTCAGTCCTCGTGATGCTATTTGCTCGTTCCAAAGTGTAGATTCTCTTAGAAACTCCATAGGTTACTCTTTTTCAATCAGGTTCACAATACAATTCTCCAGTTACATAGTTGTATTGGTTCGATTGTGTGAGGATAATGTAACACCAATATTCAGTCAAGGAGAAGGAAAAAGAAAGTATCCTTGAGGACAACAAATTTAATACAGTCTCGAGCTGACCAGGCCCAGTTGACGGCGCTCGTTCACTACCATGACACGTATACCAGCACCGCCCAACTAAACAATATTGTAGGGATTCGTGCGATCCACTGTCCGTGCCACTACCATTGAGACTTTTGAGTGAGCATGACATGTCTTCTACATTAAACTCCTCGAGGGAAGTGCTCCGTGTTAGCTACAGGAATTGCTGTGCCTAGCAGGTTTCGCAACGTTGTGGTGTCCTTGTAACTCCTGACCGTCCTCTGCTGAAGTATGAGCCTCCTCTACAAAAGAGAGATGTACCACAATCTCTTCATTTGATATGAGAGTTAAAAAAAAGTCTCAGTTTAATAAATGTCATGCAAACTTAACGTGTACCTATACAAAATCAGCCCAATTGCATGAAGATATCCGCTTCTAAATTTAGTTGCAAGATTCCACTTCAAAATTTAGTTGCAAGGTTCCACTTCAAAATTTAGTTGCAAGGTTCCACTTTACACACACGTACGTTGCAACTGAAAAACAAACTTTCTTATTGTTCAGGTATTGGTGAATATTGCGAGGAAAACAGTGACTGCTTAGCTGGTAACATGGAGATCCTCTGTGTACGCGAAAACGGTGATGGAAGCGCAGAGAGTGCAGAGGGTGGTGATGTCGTTGTTGGTGGTATATGCTCCTGTCCTGACGGATTCTCTAACATCGGTGGACTGTGCCTTACTACTGGATTGTGTAAGTATAATACTATGTGTTTTTAAAGGGGGAATAATCATCGAATGTCTCCTCTTTGGTGGGTGGTTTTACCCACCCCGTTCCAACTACTGATTCAAGCCGGAATCCTGGTATTTTTCCACAGGTTACGTCGGAATAATGCATTTTATTAGACTAGCAGCCCATCCCGGCTTCGCACGGGGTAGACAATTATTTATTTTTGGAAATTTGGATTATTGTAGTGACATAACTAGAATAGTTGGACATATGCTACCGCGGAGTTTTATGTAGAAATTATGATGTTCTTCAATATTGTTGTACATTATTTTGTTCTATCGCTAATAGTTTCGGCAGCGCATTCGACGAAAGACATTTTAAGACTCATTTTTCTACACCTTCGGTTACATTGTTCAAATTTTACCAAGGATCCTCAATTTTTTTCAAAATGGAACGTAGCCTAGATGTCAAATTGGAAGAATGTAGCATTCTATTGGTGAAAGATTTTTTTAAATCTGCCCAGTACTTTTTGAGCCTATTCATTACAAACTTACAAAAATAGGTACAAATCTCTCCTCTTTATAATATTAGTATAGATATAGAAATAGAAGTATAGAGTATCTTCTCACAAGTCTGAACAATAGGCGCCATGTTTGCTCAATATGAGATGGTAATTTCAAATTATACGCCCAGATTTGCTCACGAAAATTCTTCATCTTGAAGACCTTCATTTAGTCAGTTGCATGGTTCCACTTCACAAATATAAGTACATAAATTGCACGGTATAAGTGTAAGTTGCAAGTTGATATTCATATATAGCAAGTTAAATAAAAGATTGAAGTAATTGTAATTAATTCTTATTTCTTTCAGCTCTTGGCGATGCATGTCAAGCGTCTATCGAGTGTATAGATACTGTACATGCGGATTGTATAGAAGGATTCTGCTCATGTCGTGAAGGATACCAGGCCCTAAATGGAACTTGCGCTCCACGTAAGTCAAAAAGTCAAGATTTAGATAATTAATAGTCATTAATCAAAAGTCAATATTCAAAAGTATAGAAACGTTCAAGCGTTGATTATTGAGACTTGAGACTTCATTATTTGATAGCAGATATTCAAAATGTGGTACGTTTCTTTATGACATAACCCGGTAAACGAGCAGACGGATCACCTGATGGTAAGCAATCGCGTTGCCCATGGACACCCGCAACACTATAGAACCGATCTTTGGGGGATTACGAATTTGCGGATTGTTAGATATTCAAGCATTAGTGAGATTCGGCAACCTCACTAACACATCGCTGTGGTTGTTTCACGTCGGTTTTCTGCTCGGCCGTGGTATTACTCCGGCTTCATGGTGGTGCAATATGCATGAATTGTACATGTAAATCTTCCTTAAGAATCACTCTATCTATTAAAAAAACCGATATAGGTAGTTTTATAGGGACAGACAGACGGCGGATAGGATATTGTATATTATATATAATTTATTTGCAACATTAAATGTACACCCGTGTGTACGAGACACGCGAGAGGATATGTTCCTTCAGGGCCTTATTTGTTTTTTATTTCAGTTATTGGCAGCATCTGTAATGGTGACGACTGTGTCACAGGACACTCATTTTGCAACTTAGACAGCCACACATGTCAATGCGCTGAAGGGTTCGTGGGATATGATTACGTATGCTGGCCACGTAAGTATCAAAATTGCTTGCTATATCTTATATTTACATAGCGTATATTTTAGAAGGAGGGACGGGGACGGGGGGGGTAATCGTACAATGTATTCTCCCGCCTGGGTGAGGCGAGAGGGAGTGTCAGACTCTTACTGACTAAAAACCACCCCGTTCCTAGTCCTGCTTCTACCTTTTTTAAACGAGCAGACGGATCACCTGGTGGTAAGCAATCAGCGCCGCCCGTGGACACCTGGAACACCAGAGGCGTTACAAGTGCGTTACTGGCTTTTTGCGGTTAGATATTTGAGGATTGTTTGGGAGTCAGGGATCGGGAAAGAGGGGGAGGTGTAATTAGGCCTCCGGTAACCTCACTCACACGACGAAACACAACGCAAGCGTTATTGAGCTTCTGTGAGGCCGTGGTATCACTCCGGTCAAGCCGGCCCTTTCGTGTCGAAGCATGGCTGTCCCACACTTAAGCAGCTATCGAAAGCACTTAATCTCAGCAGTTATCGAATAGTGCGTGTCAGTAACCACGATTCTATGTTCCAGATCTGATTCATCCCAGCGCACCATGCACAGTTACTGCGCAATGTACCGTTACCACAGGACCCGCTAGTTCTTGCGAAGAAGGTCGATGTGTTTGCTTTGAAGGGTACCATCTACGTGACGGCTACTGTTGGCCAAAGACTGGTGAGAAAGACTCATTTTTAACCAACTTAAAAAGAGTTCTCTGTTTGACCTGTATGTATGTATGTATGTTTGTTTGTCTGTATGTACGCGGGTATCTCGCGATTGGCTGAGCTGATTTTGATAGGGGTTTTCAGAAAAGGGTTTGTTAGACTTATGAGAGGGTTATAATATTTTTATAATACAATTCAATACAAGTCGCAATTCCTTTTAATAAACAATTATATACCATTACTATTAACTATTACTAAATGAAAACTTAAAAAAGTAATAATAATAAATAAGCTATAATAAGGCATCAAAAAAAACCATTTTCCTCATCGTTATCGTGAGGTAGGGTGCCCAAAAGACTGGCAGCATTGCCATGTTGAATGGCAATGCTTAACCTTTGTCCAAGGTAGTAACCAGCCCTTCGATCACCTGAAGTGTCAACCATCCTCTTTACAATATCTTTGTAAAGAAGATGTGCACTTGGGCCCCACGGCCCTAAAGTTTCAACCCCAAACGGTTCGAAAGCATAATTGCCAATCAGGCTATCATACTTTCGCCGTTTGAGGTTCTCGGCAGCAGCAACGGCAGCACCGGCTCGACACGCTGAGTCAGCTGTCTGAGATTGGACGATGGGATGGCGCCAGAGTATCAATGCAAGTGGCGTCAAAGTCCGTGAGCATTTACTTAAGCATTGGCAGACTCAAAATAATTGAGGAAACTATCTTGACAAAGTTTTCTTTTTTTATAATATATTGTCATATTTATGCAGAAGATAAAAGTATTCGTATAGCAGTATATATTATATAGTATGTATCTATACAGATTCATAAAATATTGTATTAATATATTTATTCTATGAGTATTTATGTGTGTAGTATACATATTACTTAAGAATTCCTTTGAATTGTGTTCTGGCTTGGCATCAACCACTTCATTTCTCTGCACTTCCCTATGGTTGACTGTAAAAGAATGCCTTAAGGCATTAAGTCCGCCATTCACTGGCCTTGCGCTAGTAATCTACTGGCTCCTTAAGTGATTAAAAATTTAATAGTGCCGTAAAATGTATAACATCTACTATCCACACGTCGTACGTCATTTGACGAATGCATGCAGTCTATAAATGACTATATAGGCTTTGAATAAGGAGTGAGCGACGCAACGTTGCCGCTCCGCAGACTCAGTTTTGACTGTTTTTACGCAAGGTGAAGAATGAAACATCATCACATTGAATGTCTAAATGATTGAACGAATGATTGAGGGAATGAATGACAGATTGAGTGATTGAATGATTGATGAAAAAACGAATGAATGAATGTCAGATTGAGTGATTGAATAATTGATGAAAAAACGATGAATGAATGATGAATGAAATGTAATATTTTAACAGGATTTTGTTTTATGTAAGTTCATAATAATTTCAGGTTTATTCGAGCCGTGTTCGCGAAGCAGCGAATGTTTCTTAGAACATATTACAGACAGAGTACAATGCAGAAATAGTCTGTGCCAGTGTTCATTTGAATATCCTTATTCTGAAGCATTAGGGACATGCAGTAAGTATCACTTTTTATTAATTCATCATCATCAAACAGCCTATAAATGCCCACTGCTGAGCAAAGCCCCTTCCTACACCGAGATTTTTTTTTCTCTTGTATAGAAGCACTATTTTATATGGATTGTCAGTATACATATGTGAGGACCATGTCAGACTTAAGATATTTGTTTTCTCTTGGTTTTGTTTTTTATTTTAGTATGTTCTGTTATTTGTATGTTGCGTCAGGTATGTCTTTACATTATTCTCACATGTGTGTACAATATTGGAATATGTATCAGAGCAGTATAAAATAGACTTTTTTTAAAAGAGTAACGAATGGAGTTTCTTGCTCGTTCTTCTCCACTCGAATCGACATTTTGGAACGAGCACCTAGCTTCACTAACGGACAGACTGACTGACTATCATTTATTTCATATTTGTTGACGTTTCAAAAGTACCAAATTATGGTTTAATTGAAATAAATGCTTTTGAGTTTGAGTTTGAGAAGGTTTGAGCATTAATCACCACGCTTGCTCAATGTGGGTTGACAATTCAGACTTATATTTTAGAAATTATAAGCCCAGGTTTCCTCACGATGTTTTCCTTTACCGTTTGTCAGTGGTGTCTAAATAATCTTAGAAAGTACATATAACTCGGAAAATGTCACATTGGTACTTGACGTTGGTAGGTTTTAAACCCGCGAGCTCATGCATGAGAAGTTGGCGCCTTAAACCTCCGGGACACCACGACTTATATAACATTATTCTTTCTGTTTCAGCATCTTCAGCTACGACTTCAGTTGGAAGCCTCTTCATGACCGTTTTAGCTTTAATCTACATTAAATTAAATTATTAAATGACATGGCGTCATCAATAGCAAGTCAGTGATAGTCCATTGTTGGATTAGAAGCCATTACAGGGTTTATTATTATCATCTATACTAGCTATACTCAACAGTATAGTATCGTCTTTTCCATAGGGCACTCGGGGCTCGTGCCCAAGGCCCCATTCTCAGGGGGCCCTGAAGGATCGCCAATTGAGTACTTGCCTTCATAAAAAATAAATGATTTCGACTGTTCAATTATATCAATACAATAAAATATTAAAAAAAACACACTTTCATTAATTGATTTTAATATTAGTATTTTTCCAGCAATTTTTTTAAAAATAAGTTGCTGTTTGACGCTAAAAAAAAACGTGACGTCACAATACACAATCTCGTACAAAATTCATAGAAAACTGTCGTTCGTGACAGTTCAGAAAAACTATTGAATTACAAATCAAAATGAAAGTGTGATTATTGTTTAATATTATTTTTTGGATTGAACAGTAGATATAATTTATTTTTGATTAAGAAAAGTACCCAATTGTATGAAAATAAATACTTTTTGTATCATAATCGTCGTCATAGTGAGAATTTTACCCAAATATATTATATTGTTTAAGTTATTGTTTTAAGTTTAATATTTGTAAATATACTCATATGTTTTATATATGTTATTGTTTTATTTTTCTCCTCTTGATGTGAAGAATCCTGCTAAAATATAAATATATAAATATATAAATGTTTGTTTTTTATATATATTTGACGGGCCGAGGGCAATCGCCCTTTGTCACGTTTTATCGAAAACTGAAAGGAATCGAGTATTTTATCTATATTTCTGTTCGTATTAACATGAAGTGTTAATCTGGACTCAATGTATAGATATGCAAATGGATAGATAGGAATATCTCGCTTTTTTAATTGTTTTTTTTTTGTTCCATAAGTACAGAATACAGACAACAGATTAAAATCGTATACAACAATATTAACAAAAAACCTTGACTGCCTCGTTGGCCGAGTTGTCACAAGTGGATCTGCCGGGCAAGGGGTCTCGGGTCGGGCAAAGTATTATTGGGTTTTTAAAAAAATTCACTAAAGTAGGAATTGTGCCCGGTATATGGCAATAGGCTCACCCCCTATTACATGGGACTCATAACATAAATAGTGAAAAGTGGGTGTTACATTGTACAGTGGCATAATGTGCATCTCTGCCTACCCCTTCGGGAAAAAAGGCGTAATGTTATGTTATGTTATGTATAATGCATTTGTGTTAACTTGGAGTTGTCATTTTTTACAATTAAATGGGACGGATTTTGACTACAATCTCGCCTGGTGGTAGCGATGATGCGGCCTACGATGGAGCACGTCGACCCATAAGCAACCTATTTACTCGAGCCTTGAAGACACCCAGGTTATACCCTTCAGGAGATACAGACTCTGACAAAGAATTGCACTCCTTAGCAGTACGCACAAGGAAGCTTGATGCGGAACGCTTCGTGTGTGTGGGTGGGACATCTACCATGAATCGGTGACGCTTCGTCGACTGTCGATGATGGAAACGACTGGGGACGACGTGTTTCACGATTTTGTTATTATCTACAATAATCCTCTGTCAGCTCCTTTACTGGCTTATCCCATAAAAAAAACTGAAACCTGACTGCCTCGTTGCGAGTGTGCGCATGTGCCACTACCGGGTAAGGGATCAGGTTCGAATTCTGAGTCTGGAATTGTGCCCGGTATGTGGCAATAGGCTCTAGGCCCCCTATTACATGGGGCTCATAATATAAATAGTCAAAATTAGGTGTTACATTTGATTGTACAGGTGTATTAATGGCGTAATGTACAATTGTGCCTAGACCTTCGGGGATAAAAGGCGTGATTTTATATTATTTTACATGAAAAGGCCTCAATTTTATTTCATATTAAAATTCCTCACTCGCGAGTATCTAAGCGAGGTAACTATCCTTACTAGTCCTTACTAATCCTTACTATCCTTATCCTTATCCTTACTAATCCTTATCCTTATCCTTACTAATATTATAAATTGGAAAGTGAGTTTGTTTGTTTGTTTGTTTGTTCCGCTTTCACGCCGTAACTACTAAACCGATTGCTTTGAATTTTTGCAGACGTAAAGTTAGAAGTCTGGATTAAATAATAGGGTACTTTTTATTCCGGAAAAATGTGATATTCCCAAGAGAAAACAAAAGTATTGGTATAGATGGCACTGTGTATTGGTATATGTCACATAGGCTACTTTTTATTCTTTTGTGACGCGAGCGAAGCAATAAAATAAAATAATATAATGTTTCAATTGATGGTTATTTAACATTAGGTAGTAAACACGTAACATTCAAATTATGTATTTTGTACGAACCAACGTCATTAATTATTGTACAAAAAGTATATTAAAAATATATTATTCTTACGACAGTTTTGCATGTTTTTAAACTGTCAAACACCAAGCGGTCACCGGTGACCGCAACCTATTGTTCTATAATTGTGTCTACAAAACCGGTACTCGACGAGTTAATACCTTGTTCATTGCTTGGGAACTTGTGTGGTTGTCGAGCAAAAACCCCTTGTTTGAGTCCCGGGGAACAAAATGTTATTGGGTGTATTTTTAGGGCTCGTATGTACACAAAACTGCGATGCGACGTCGCATCGCAAAAATGTGCGAGCTCCCTCGCAATCGCAAGAACTTGTGAATTGATTCGCATCGCGCATCAAAATCTTCCCAAAATCTTCTTCGTTTCTTTTCCTATATCTCCTAAGCAATAACAGAAGTGCACACTTCTTTTTACGATCTATGTCACGACGTAGTTCTTAATTTAACTCGTCGAGTACCGGTTTTGTAGACACAATTATAGAACAATAGGTTGCGGTCACCGGTGACGTGACCGCTTGGTGTTTGACAGTTTAGTACGGTTTTTTTTTTAAGGGGGAAAATCATCGAATGACTGCTCCCGCCTGGGTGAGGCGGGAGGGAGTGTCAGACTTACTGACTAAAAACTCCTTCTCCTGCACGTCGAGTCGGAGCCCCGGTTACCCGTTAGGTACTCCGCGACACGTTTAGTACGGTTGACGGTCGTCGAAGGAATGGCCACCCAGGGAGATGCCTTGTCGCACGAAATCGCATCACAGCAATTCGCATCGTAATTTTCTGCGTTGCAAATTCGTATCGCATCGCATCGCAGTTTTGTGTACGACCCCTTAAAGCTTATTTTATTGGGCCAAGCCTGCTATAACCGCCAAAACCCCTGCAACTCCAGTAAGCTAGGATCTACAGAAGATACCACCACGAAAATACTGGAACGCTAAATTCCGGCTTGAACGGAGTGATACCACGGCCGAGCAGAAAACCAACGTAAACAGCGTTGTTTCGTTGCATGAGTGAGGTTATCGTCCGTATATATCATCGTACGTTATCGTATAGGAGGTCCGAATTATACCCCCCCCTTCCCAGTCGCCTCAATCCCTAAATCCCAACAATCCTTAAATGCCTAATCTCCAAAGGGCCGGTAACATACTTGTAACGCCTCTGCTGTTCCAGGTGTCTATGGGCGACGCTGATTGCTTACCATCAGGTAATCCGTCTGCAATTAATATTAGAAGATACGAAAAAACGAAAAATGATAATTTACAATATGTAAACAAGTATTTAAGGAAAATATCTACAGCGCCTGTCTACATGTTAAGTACCCATATAGTATAAAAACTACGAAATGATACGGGTGGCCCGCATTTTGCAAAATTTTACAATTCGATACCAGGAAACGTAGCGTAGATAGTCTATTAACCGACTCCAAAAAGAAAATAGGTTCAATCAGTCAAATCAGTTTTGACTTGTATGTGTGTGTGTTTGTGCACGACTATCTCACGATTGGCTGTACCGATTTTGATTCGTTTTTCAAAAAACTGTCTATTGAGCTTAAGAGGAGGAAACAATTTCGATCGACCGACATTGGTATTGTTAAATTTTGTACTCTCGAGTTGCAACACTAGCGCCTATTCCATGCGTATTGTGTGGCTATTTAATGAACTAAATGGTATTGAGTTAGTCGCGGAGAACCTAACGGGTAACCGGGGCTCCGACTCGACGTGCAGGAGAAGGAACGGGGTGGTTTTTAGTCAGTAAGAGTCTGACACTCCCTCCCGCCTCACCCAGGCGGGAGCAGTCATATGATGATTTTCCCCCCTTAAAAAAAAATGGTATTGAGTTTGGCTTTATAGTTATTCAGTACTCTGAATGCTATTTTAACAGCTAGGAGTTCTATAGTTTTGACATTGAATAATTATTGAGATTTTATTGGATTAAAATTGCATTGAAATTGAGATTGTTTATTTCTTTTTTTTATGGCGGATCACCTGATGGTAAGCAACACCAGAGGCGTTACAAGTTCGTTACCAGCCTTTTGACCGACCTCCGGTAACCTCACTCACACGACGAAACACAACGCAAGCGTCGCTTCATGTCGGTTTTCTGCTCGGCCGTGGTATCACTCCGGTCGAGCCGGCCCATTCGTGCCGAAGCATGGCTCTCCCAAAAAGCGTTTTCACGAGTAAGCACCCAGGTCACTAGATCATCTTTCAATTCATATCTATCTCTAGAGAACAGTAAATTATATGTTAGCTCGGTAGCCAACCAATGGTTACTGTCTACAAAATCAATCTTTATTTTGTAAGCTGCATAATAAATAAGTTCACTGGCTGTATATAAAATTGCCTTCGTCAGTTCCCCGCGTAAAATACGCGCGAAGGTCACGGAGCTACCAACCTTACGACATGAAAACTGTTTGCGTGTGTTGCTAATCTGTTTTTAAATCGATCGTTTGAGAAGTACCTATAGCGTACAGCCTACGCTTATCAGTGTTGTAAACCTTAAGGTTTTGTTCCAACACGCAGCTTTTGATTTTTTTTTAAACCGTTCCCCCAGACTAGGGTTTTTTTCTGTTTCTTTGGTGCGTTTACAAACATACAAGTTCATATCACACCTAGGCATGGAACAACAATATGTCGGATTACACAAACATTTTTCCTGTTCGGGAATCGAATCCGTGACACGTTGCACTGCAGTCAGTTATATCGGTACCGAGAATAACTGTTCAGTTTCTATTGCCCTAGTTCTTATTATTCAGAGCTGTATCACATGCAGATTGACGTTATGACGCAACATATTCGGTAGATCGAATTTTCATTGTGCTACGATCCTCATTCTCCTAGCCAGCTGCTGAGTGTCAGTATTATGGTATACTCCGGAATTTTATTCAGCATTGCATAGCAAATGATGCCGCTATGAGCTATTTTCAAATGTAAATAGTTTTTTGTATATTTTAGAGCATTTCCAGCCTAGTGGTAATAACGACAAATCAGTTGACTGTATAGCAGGCAATGCCTAACAATCCTCAAATTCCTAATCCGCAAAAAGCAGGTAACGCACTTGTAACGCCTCTGGTGTTCCAGGTGTCCATGGGCGACGCCGATTGCTTACCATCAGATGATCCGTATCGTTTACCGGCTTATCTCTTAAAATAACGTATTAATAGACTGGTGACAATAGATGATTTTTTTTTTTTAACTTTGCCCCACTCTAGGATTATCTCCTGTGTCGTGGGTGCGTTTACAAACATACAAGTTCACATATACATGACAACCAGAGCCGAAACAACAATTTGTGGATCACACAAAGTCTTGTTCCGTGCGGGAATCGAACCCGCGACACGTTGCACGGCAGCCGGTTGCCCAGCCACCGCACCAACCGTGCAGTCTCATTCAAGATGTCATTGAGTGGTTTTTCTTATTGATGTTCGTATGATGTTACGTATCCATATTCACATATAAAAAATGACCCATGCAGCGTGGATAATATCGAGTCAAATTGAGGAAGGTTGACTTTACAAGTGGCTTTAAGTGGGAGAGTCATACTTCGGCACCAATGTGCCGGCTTAACCTAATTGATAGCACCTCATGAAAACCGACGTGAAACAACGCTTGCGTTGTACTATGAGTGAGGTTACCGCGCCATGCCCAATTACCCCGCCCCCCAATCTCCCTAATCTATTTATTTATTCAATAGGTACATAAAACAGAAACGTAGCGCAGTACACAACAGAGTAACGACATAAAACTGTAAATGGCAGACCATGTTTCCACAAGTATGTGCACACGACACACGACATGACATGCAACGACTAGAATTCCTGATTCTTGAACAATCGTCAAATTCCTAATCCCCAAAAGGCCGGTAATGCTCTTGTAACGCCTTTGGTGTTCCAGGTGTCCATGGGCGACGCCGATTGCTTACCATCAGGTGATCTGTCTGCTCTTTTACAGGCTTACTCAATGAAAAAATAATACAACACAATCATGTCCTTACACATCGTAGGCTATAAGGCAGTAACATTTTCAAATATCATTGTACTAATTGCCTCAGTAAAGGTTTATAAACTCCTAAATTGGCCGGCTTTGAAGGAAAATGTTTTGGTAGCTTTCTCTAGTTGCGTGCTATCAAGATAACAATTGTTAATGACCGCTCCACTGGCTTAGAAGTTGCAAGGACGACTGTTGAACACAAGGTCCGGTGTTTTCTTGAATTTTACTGAAGTTGTACCTATGTTCTGTATAGTGCAAGGTTTTTGGTGTTTGATCTTGGATTTGTTATAATAGAAATAATTACATGATAAACAAATTAATCGTGAAAGGATAACTATAGCAAGTTTAGGAGAGGCAATCAGAACCAGAATCAGAATCAGAACAGTGCAGAACAGAACAGAACAGCAATGAGCAGTGTGTTTCTTTAAGTTAGTAGGTAATCGGAAAAATATTTTTTTAATTCTTTTGCAATATCTCTTCTTAATCCTTTCGAAATCTAAATGATATCACTTATAAAAATTGGTTTCATTATAACATAAGTATGTCAGATATATGTATGTCGAAAATACTGCCATAATACGAGGAAAGCCACAATATTAACAATAGAAGTAAATACAAAAACACAAATCAAAGTATGTTCATAGTAACAAGAAACAACAAATTTCAAATTAAAATCAAGTAAAACGATTTAACAGTTAAAAATTCATTCCCCGTCGGCGTAGAAAGGGCATAATACGGCTAACACATGACCTTTGGCATAACACGACACACGCTTTGCACTGCCACTAATTTAAAAAAAACGCTACCAACCTTCAGCGCGCAAACGTCAAACGTACCACAGACTACACAGAGCTTAAATTCGCGGCAACGAAGGAGGTTTTTCCTGTATGTACTAACCGCCTTACGTGTTACGGATTCGTGATTGCCCTTTACAGAAGGTAATTAGGAATTTGGATCTCGTATAATAATGCTAAGTTACTCGAAGTCATGTTCAGTATGGAGTTTATATCAAGAAATATAAAATAAAAGTATTTTGTTGAAGAATTCTTTGTTTTCATGTCGCGTTTATTTAGAGGTGTGTTTTGACAAGATTTTTTGGTTGGAATTTGGTACTTCGAAGGCTTATTTAGGGAATTTTTCGGTACTAGATTCTTATGTTTTGTAATCAAATACTTTAAATATGGGGTATAAGAATTTAAGGCAAGGCTGCACAGTGAGAACTAGTTTGCATGCTTTTCGAATGCTTTAGTCGCTTTGAGGCATCACAAGTGTTTTTGTTTCTAGTTAAACCTGAAGAAATAATTATGACAAGAAAACTATAAAATATCAAGTTTCTCCAACGATATCTCCTGAAGAATGTCTTAGCCTGATAGACGAGCTGATCACTGAATGAGATCCACCAATAAAACCGCCGTGCCTCTCCAGGGCGGTTTTATTCATCAGGATCAGGTCCTCGACATAGACTAACACGGGAGTCCCCACTGGGCATTTATTTCATAACCTTTTATTTTATTGGGTGTAGACTGTAGTTTATTTTACAGACCTAGTGCTAGGTATGTAGAAAAAATTTCCGGGGGTTCGACGTTTTTGTCATACATATTATTGAAAGCAAATATAACAGCTCACACATAGGACCCATTTAGTTTTTAGTCGCAAAGTTGTACAGTCTCTTTTTAATCCTTTAGGCTTAAATCAGGCGAAAGACGCTTCGGGCGTCCGGGATCGCCAGACGTTCTCGGGCACCGTAAGCACGGTACTGCGGACGGCGAGCATGAGTAGCCCGACCAGAATCAGAACCGAGAGAGGCGTGTCGCGTCCCGCGCGCGCCTCAAAGAGTCATCAGTCCACCACGGATGGGGGCCAATAGGTCAGATGCTGGTACTGAGACGCGGAGAACGTAAGAGGTTACCGGATCTCCGGTTCGAAGAGCAAGAGTAGGAACGGAGCGGTTTTTAGTCAATAAGAGTTTGACACTCCCCTCCAGCCTCATCCAGGCGGGTAAAAACTAGTCTTACATCATTCTGTCTCCTGTATTAATTCACCGAGAGAAGCCATCGTTATTTTCTTCTTCTTTTATAATATCTTCTTGTTTATTTCGTTGCGACAACCAAGACAGTTATTCATGTCCCTGGGACGCGCCGGACTTCAGTGTTCCGGTGTTTTCATGATTGCATCTACTGTATAGGCTTATAGGAGTTGCAGTGGTTTTGGGAGATGGTCTAAAAACCACCCTTCATTTCTAAACTAAGCAGATTGAAAATAGACTTTTTTTTTTTGAGGGGGGAAATCATCCAATGACTTCTCCCGCCCGGGTGAGGCGAGAGGGAGTGTCAGACTCTTCCTGACTAAAAACTACCCCGTTCCTACTCCTGCACTTCGAGCCGGAGTTCCGGCAACCTGTTAAGTCTTCCGCAGCTCCGTAATCTAGTACATGTCTAGTACTGAAGTAAATTGCTATAAATATGCCTAACTTAGCTAGACAGACTATAATACAGTCTAGCCCTTTGTTGCCAAACCTATAAGAATAATTTTGCAATACAAAGAATAGAAAAATATAATATTTCCATTTTGATTGTAAACGTGTTTACGCCAAATCTATAAGTCTACGTATGAATATAATAAAGATAAACAATTATGTTTGTTTGTCAGCGTTATTTCAAGAGCTATATTTTTGAAAATAACATAACATCACGCCTTTTATCCCTGAAGGGGTAGGCAGAGGTGCACATTACGGCACTTAATGCCACTGTACAATGTAACACCCACTTTTCACTATTTATGTTATGAGTCCCATGTAATAGGGGGTGAGCCTATTGCCATATACCGGTCACATTTCCAGACTCCGTGCTACTACTGAGATTTTTTAAAAACCCAGTAATACTTTGCCCGACCCGGGAATCGAACCCGAGACCCCTTGTCCGGCAGTCGCACTTGCGACCACTCGGCCAACGAGGCAGTCGCAGGGCAGATTTTTGAAAATACTTATCTTTTTCAAACAACGGTCGCCATTGCTGAGCTGGGAATCGAAAAGGAGATTTTTTGGTTTTTGGACATGGGATACATACATAACCTCACGGTTCTCTCCAATGTATGTCTGTAGATTTCAGTATCTAGAAATTTTCTCATATCGGATTTTTAAAAATGGCATTGTGGGCTAAATGGTGTAGACATGTCGAGGATTAGGCTGACCACATTTACAGTAGTTTGGGAATAAAAATTGTGACATTATGTATTACCAAAACTTATAAGATAAATAAGAAAAAGAAAGCAAAACCACAACTTAAAACTAGTAAGGATATAGAAATGTCCTTGAAAACGTCGTGTACCGCGCAAAAAGACAAAAGGTCAAATACCTACGATACGACATAAAAAAAATATTCAATCAAAAACAATTCGCAATTCAATTTTATGTATTAGATAGTTCGTTTCTATTCTAGGTAGACTATTCTATGTTATAATAAATGTTTTCGATATAATCTATATCTATGTATAAAATAAAACTGTAGAAGTGTAAATTCTGTACATTGAACATATTAAAAAATAACAACATAACATCACGCCTTTTATCCCCGAAGGGTAGACAGAGGTGCACATTATGCCACTGTACAATGTAACACCCACTTTTCACTATTTATGTTATGAGTCCCATGTAATAGGGGGTGAGCCTATTGCCATATACCGGGCACAATTCCAGACTCCGTGCTACTACTGAGATTTTTTTTAAAAACCCAGTAATACTCTGCCCGTCCCGGGAATCGACCCCGAGACCCCTTGCCCGGCAGTCGCACTTGCGACCACCCGGCCAACGAGGCAGCAAAAAATAAATAGGATATGAAATATAGGTGTTACTAAATATACACCGAACCATATACCTCATAATTTTTATCTGTCTGTCTACCTGTATGTCCACGCATCACGCAAAAATTACCGGTTCGATTACGATGAAACTTGGTATGATTATACTTTAATATCCTGCGCACAACACTGGATACTTTATATCCTGAAAAACTACAAACACAAAAAAAAACAAACTTAATTGTGCGGCTCGATCCCAAGACACAGTTACTGTACCAAACGCAAATATAAATTTGTCGAATGTTAGATTGCCCGCAATGGACTTTACATAATAACAGTGGGGCCGATGGTTGAAATTAGCTTGAATTGGTATTATAAATGTGAAAATATGTCAGTTTGTGTATATGTTTGATAATCAGTCACATCAAAACGGCTGAAGGCAAGTCTAACTTGACTAGCCCGTTACTCAGGAGATATTAATTATAGTGCACAAGTGTGCGCACAAATACAAGTGTACTCTCTGTTCCCTTAGTCTCTGGACTCGATGGGACGGCAGACCGACACCATCGGAGAGAGATTAGACGTAGGACCAATGGCTTTACGTGCTTTCCGGGACACGGGGTCAAAACATCACCGAATTCCCTAACTCCGGGCTAATAATGGTCTTTTTTTATGGGACAAACCCGCCACAACCTCCCAAAACCGCTGCAATTCCTGTAAGCCAGGATCTACAGTAGATACAACCATGAAAACACCGAAACACTGAAGTCCCAGGGACATGAGTAACTGTCTTGGTTCCCGCAACGAAGTGAATCAGAAGATATTATAAGAGGAGAAGAAGAAAAAACTATAGTTTCTTCCCTCGGTGATTTACTACAGGAGACTAATAATGGTCTACCCTAACCACTCTTTCTCTTGACTCACTTCCAATACACATGCGCAAACCACAGCAAATATCTTCACTCCTCTTATAATCGCCTCCTCCAATGTATTAATCGTAGCGTGATATTTTATAGCCTATAGCCTTCCTCGATAAATGGGCTATCCAACACAGAAAGTCTTTTTTTTTCAAATCGGACCAGTAGTTTCGGAGATTAGCGCGTTCAAACAAACAAACAAAAAAACTCTTCAGCTCTATAATATTAGTATAGATTATAGTAGGATTATGTGTGAGAACCGTGCAAGTTCGTTCTGTACTGGCTTTGTAAGAAGCTTATTATAATAGAGGTATAATCTGCACTCCCTATTACATGGGACTCGTAACATAAATAGTGAAAGTAGGTATTACATTGTACAGTGACATTAAGTGCGGTAATGTGCACCTCTGCTTATCTCTTTGGGGATAAAAGGCGTGGTGTTATATGTTATGGTATGTTATAATCTTCACACTGTAGGAGAATGGAGATTGCAGTTTGAAAGCTTTAGAGAGCACTGCTGCCAAAGTAGCGTATAAATATTTATCAATTCACGACTAACAAAGTCCCTCCTATAAGTTAAAAGGTACTTGGTAAATTCCCAAGTCAATTTTTTCTATCATTAATCTTTCGCACACCATAATTGATTACAGCATTTCGTAAATAAAAGGTTATCGACGGGTTAAACTACCATACATTCACCTATTTTCTGCATAAAAATAAATTCTAATCCATTTTCCGCCATATTGGATTTGTTAAAGTGACAGCTCGCTGTCAAGATTCCCGCGCTTCAACATGTTTGACAAAGAAGGTTGAGGTGCAATTATTTTAAGTGGTGTGGATTTTATAGCTTAGCACGCTTTTATTTTTCAAAGGATAGAATTATTTATAGTTTTACTTTTTATTATATCTATTATATATAATAGAAAACTTAAAAACTCGCATAGAGTTTACCTTACTCTTCGATATTCGAAACTTATTGGTTTTAAACCACATTGGATTTTAGAAACTCAGAAGGTAGCGAAATTGATGAGTACAACCATCACACTTCACTTATATTGTTAACATCGAAATCAAATTACAAAATCAGGACTAGCTAAACCATAACTATTAATTAGAAAGAAAAACAACAACAACACATGAACAAGCAAATTGACTTTCAAATAGATTAAAAATCTTTAAAAACAAAATACGCCGCCCGTCTCAATAACTTCCGAGTTCCCGCCATATTGAATTTTTCATTTTTCGAACCACAGATTAATATTATGCGTGATGAAGTTTCTTTTTTATTTGTCGATACTTCTAACAATATAAACTAACTTACTTGTGTTGTTAGGTGTCACCGATAAGTTGGTGAAAAGTAAAGTTTAAGTAATTATTTTATAAATTACTAGCTGTGCCCGCGATTTCGTCCGCGTGGAATAGTGATTCACAGCTCCTCCCCGTAGATGATAGCGTGATTATGTGTAGACTAACACTATATGTTGACCTGACCTGTTAGTTATATTCGTGCAAGATTTGAAGTAAATCCATGCAGTACTTTTTGAGTTAAACCCCAACATACATACAGACAAACAGACCAACGGACACGAAATCTAAAAACCATATTTTTGGCTTCGGTATCGATTGTAGATAACGCGCCAAGTATTCTTTAAAAGAATATTCAATGTACAGTTTTGACTTTCCTACGATTTTATTAGAGGTATATGTTTATTATATATTATATTAATAAATGTATATAGGTTTAATAAAACCAACTTTAGGCCCCTCTTTTTATGAAGTCAGTTAATTAATATAGATCTATACTAAAACCTTCCCGTAAATGTAACAAATAACATAATATAACATCACGCCTTTTATCCCCGAAGGGGTAGGCAGAGGTGCACATTATGCCACTGTACAATGTAACACCCACTTTTAACAAATACTTTTCTGAAAACGGTATCATACATAATCGGTCCATATATACATACAGGTCAGACAGAACTGAACTTCTCCATTTTTTTCTTTTTGAAGTCGGTTTAAAAAAATCGTTGCACACTAGAATGTTGAGCGTACGGCGCGTCGCGTTTCGCGCGCGCCTCAAAGAGCTATCAGACTACGACAGATGGGGCCCAACAGGGCCGATGCCGATTCGGAGTCGCGGAGAACTTAACGGGTTACCGGGGCTCCGGCTCGACGTGCAGCAGAAGGAACGGGGTGGTTTTTAGTCAGTAAGAGTCTGACACTCCCTCCCGCCTCACCCAGGCGGGAGCAGTCATTTGATGATTTTCCCCCAGTAAAAAAAAAACACTAGGATGTTCTCCAGTTTCGTAGGTGCGTTTACAAACATACAAGTTCACATACACATGACACCCAGACCCGGAACAACAATCTGTGGATCACACAAAGAGTTGTAACATACGGCAATCGAATCCAAAATAGCAAAGCTAAAAAGTATTATAAGAAGCCACTAATAGTACTAATAGTGAACAATGCTTTAGTACGTCAACATTGCATGTGTTTAATTATAATCGCAAGTGTGAATTACCTATAATTACAAGATATTTTTTTAAACCAGCGTCTGTCTACCGTTAAAACAATCGATTTTGACTTCTATATTTGTAGCAATAAGATATATGTAAACTGCAAGAATTAAAGTGGTACCGCAAAGTTATTTTTGCTGAACAAACACTCTTTATACCGACGGCATAAAGTTGAAAATAAACTGAATTAAATGTGAGTTTATTGTTGAAAAATGTAATGCTATTTTAAATAGTATTAACGGGTATGGTCACAGTTCCAGCGACGCAGCGAGTCAACGCGCTACGAACTATGACGATCTAACTACACTGTACGAGCTAAGCGCAAAGTGCAACCTGCTACGAATAATGCGCTACATTCTACGATCTACGTCCTAGGAACTATTATGCACTACGAACGCTACAAACTACGGACAAGACGCTACGTTCAACGCGCTACGAAAGACTACGAGCTACGGGCTACCTACCAAGCTCTACGAACCATGCGCTACGAACACCGCGCTACGTACAACGCGTCACGATCGATGCGCTACGAGCCAAGAGCTACGTACTATGCGCTACGGACTATGCACTACGAGCCATGCGGTGCATGCTACGTCCTACGAACTATGCGCTATGAAAGTATGAACTACGATTTACAAACTACGCACTCTGCACTATGTACTACGCGCTACGAGCTACGGTCGTAGTATTTCACTACAACTTTTTTTTTGAGGAGAAAATCATCAAACGTCTTCTCTCGCCCGAGTGAGGCCAAAGGGAGTGTCAGACTCTTACTCACTAAAAATCACCCCGTTACTACTTCTCCTTAAGTTAAGTTTAAAATTTAGATTAAAATTAGGGCTAATAGATTAATTAGGGTTAGGCCTGTAGTGTTAGAAACTTTGCTCTATAATTTATGAGATCTGATTACTTTTTGACAATGCGAGCATAATGATCTTGTTTCAGCTACATTTTACATGCTAATGTTATTTAACACCTTGAACGCCATGGGGGACATGTAAGGGCCACGCTAGCGGAGGATTTACCTTTAGTTTTCTGTCGGCAGTCAAAGTCTTAAAAGAAGTTTTGAGCTTTATGAAAGTCCCTGTGAAAAGTACTACAGCGTATTAGTAATTTTAAAGCATTCTTACTAGCAAATCCAATGTTTTATAAATATTTATTTATATTTATAGCTTAGTACGACGTCACCGTAGTTCACCAGTAGTCCAGTATACGCTGACCTTGCTAAGTATTGTGGTCAGTTTCATTCAGAGATCAGTTCATACTGGAAACATATCAAAATCAATTGGTACGACATCTTGAGTAGTGACAAATCCGTGGATGATAATGTTAACATTTTTTATAACAACATTTTTCAATTAATTAAAGCACACACACCACTGATTAAATGCAGGTCACTAAAATTTCCAATTTGGTTCTCAAAAGCCCTGATACACATTTATAAAAACAAAGCTAAAGCTTGGTGTAAATGGAAAAAATATAATAATCTTTCAGATTATGAGCAGTTTGCGTTGTATAGGTCGAGATTTCAGACTGAATGTAAGATCTGTTACACTAAATATATTAATTCTGTTGAGGATGGCATTAGGACGAACATTAAGCACTTTTGGAAATACATATCGAATCGTAAATCCACTACTAGCATACCTTCTAATATGACTTATAACGACCGGTCCTCTGGCGATACTGAAGAGATATGCAATCTGTTTTCTAGTTTCTTTAACTCGGTTTATGAGGAGTCTACCCTGCATAACATGCATGATAATGCATATAGAGATCGCTCCGAAGGCTGTTCGTTGCTCGGTAATATTGAGTTTAATGTCAATGAAGTACTAAGGGCACTAAAATCATTAGATCTATCTAAGGGGCCAGGTCCAGATAACGTCTCTGTAATTTTTGTTAAGAATACAGCTAAGCACTTATGTATCCCCTTATGTATTATATACAACCAATCCATCTCTCAAGGTGTCTTCCCTACTTTATGGAAGAGTGCAAACATAACGCCAGTTTATAAGTCGGGCTCTCAGCAGGATATCAGGAATTATCGTCCTATATCGATACTGTCTACTCTGTCAAAGGTATTTGAGCGGCTAGTCCATGATAAAGTTTATCCCTTCTTTCACAATCAAATAATACAGGAACAACACGGATTCGTAAAAAGAAGGTCCACTACAACTAATTTGGTTGATTTTGTAGATTATTTATTTAATAATATGGACTCGCGTTTACAGGTCGATTCAATATACACAGATTTTCAAAAAGCTTTTGACAAGGTTGATCACCAACTACTCCTGGCTAAGCTCGCCTTCAATGGTGTGCACGGCGATTTGCTGAGATGGTTTGCTTCTTACGTCTCAAATCGAACCCAGAGGGTTGTTATCAATGGTTATAATTCTGTTACGATAGAGGCAACATCTGGAGTACCTCAGGGATCGATTCTTGGGCCTCTTCTTTTCATATTGTTTATTAATGACATAAACAACTGTTTTAAATATTCCAAATTACTCCTTTACGCAGATGACCTAAAAATTTTTAAAACCATAAAAACCTTTCATGATTGTCAGCTATTACAAGAAGATTTAGTTAGATTTGGTCAATATTGCGATAAAAATAAACTAAAACTTAGCATTCCAAAATGCTGTTGCATAAGTTTCACAAAGAATAAAAAGATTATTAGATATCCGTATTCCCTAAATAATGCTGTTTTGTTGAGAGTGCCCATGGTCCGTGATCTCGGAGTTTTGCTGGATGATAAACTACACCTAGATGCACACATAAGTAAGATTGTCGGCAACGCCTATCGTATGTTCGGGTTTGTGATGAGATCGTCAACGGAGTTTTTACGCCCAAGTACATACTTATATCTTTATAAGTCTTTGGTCAGGTCTCAGTTGGAGTATGCGGTGCCGGTGTGGAATCCCTTTTATATTAAATATTCAAATAGTATAGAAAAAATACAGAATAAATTTTTAAAAGCTGTTCATCATCGCTGTTTTCGTGTGCCTGCAAGCTATAATGACTTGCTTAAAAGGTACAAACTCCACGGTCTTCAGACTAGGAGATTAATTTTGGAGACTATGTTTTTGTATGATTTATGTAACAATGCATATGACTGTATGGACATTTCCAATCGAATGCGGTATGTAGTGCCCAGAACAACAGTGAGCCGTGGGGTGCGCCCGAGACCTGTATTCTTCGTTGGCTCATGTCATACTAATGCGGGCTTAAGGGCACCTTTACGTCGCATCGCTGATCAGTACAATAAATATTTTAGCCACATTGATTTGTTCGCAGCGTCTAAAAATAAATTCAGAAACCTTGTCCGGGAATCTGGTAATGATCGGACTCACTAATTATTTCATAGATAATTTTTTTTAAGGTGTTTTTTTTTATATATATCCATTCAAACATACAATGCATATTCATTAACTGTTGTATTTGATTAATTAATGTTATCGCTTCCTTTTTACCGATGTAAAAAAATATAATTTAGACACATTGTAAACTATGGTTCATAACTGTATCAGTTTTGTTTGTGAATTTATGTATGTAGTGTGCCTACCTAAATTGTACGACTTCTTTTAACTACTTTTTTTTTTTGTATTCTGTGGAGAATGTCGTTGATTATACATTTATTCTATACTGTCATATTTGTTATAATGTATTATTATAGTGTATAATTGTTAATTTTCCCAAATAAATAAAATAAAATAAAAATATCATATGGTAGTGTGGCGACACATGTCACAAGTCAACGGATGACGTCAGCCACTACGCACCTACCCTCGCAGCATCTCTTCCCCGACTCACCGTGGGACACTGCGAACTCATCTCTCCGACTCACTGGAGTATCGCCCTGCACCGCTCACCCGACTCACTGGGCACTCAGCGGCACAGTTCCGACTCACTGGACAGGGACTTTCTACACTGGCTCTGGCACCGCTCATCTCAAGCATCGACAGCCGTCTCAGCGGGATCGACCTACGGTCTTGGGAGGGAGTGATGTGGCGACACATGTCACAAGTCAACGGATGACGTCATAAAAATCCTACATCGCACATGCGAAGTTTACATCCGATTTAACACGGATAGAAAATCCCAACGAACAACTGTGGGGCAGAAAGCCCGCCAGGCACGATCACCTCGCCTGGTCGGAGGATCCTCCTTTTCCGATCTTATGGAAATATACTCTCTGTTCCCTTCACTGGTGACCCCGACGTGATTGGAAGCAACCTTCACCTCACGGAGCATGTCAGCACCGTCATCCGTATCGCCATCCCTCTCATTCATCATTTCTCCGCTGAGCGGTAATCAAGTCGCAGCCACAACCAGCATCCTCAGCCTCATCAGGGACCACCATCGCCTGCAACGAAGTTGTGCAGCCTGGTTCTTCCCTACGGCCTCACCAGCGTCTAGGCACAGCACTTCTGCACACGGTTCTGAAGGACATTTCCTCCCGTCAACGCAGATGCCAGCCACTACGCACCTACCCTCGCAGCATCTCTTCCCCGACTCACCGTGGGACACTGCGAACTCATCTCTCCGACTCACTGGAGTATCGCCCTGCACCGCTCACCCGACTCACTGGGCACTCAGCGGCACAGTTCCGACTCACTGGACAGGGACTTTCTACACTGGCTCTGGCACCGCTCATCTCAAGCATCGACAGCCGTCTCAGCGGGATCGACCTACGGTTTTGGGAGGGAGTGATGTGGCGACACATGTCACAAGTCAACGGATGACGTCATAAAAATCCTACATCGCACATGCGAAGTTTACATCCGATTTAACACGGATAGAAAATCCCAACGAACAACTGTGGGGCAGAAAGCCCGCCAGGCACGATCACCTCGCCTGGTCGGAGGATCCTCCTTTTCCGATCTTATGGAAATATACTCTCTGTTCCCTACAGTGGTGACCCCGACGTGATTGGAAGCAACCTTCACTTCACGGAGTACAGTACTGCTTCAGTAGTAAAAAATTACGAATTATAAGCTTTATTATAGATGGAGTTCAAGATTAACTAGTTTATAGGTACGGCGCGGCGTCCTAATACAGAAAGGCTAACTACTCAATTTTACATTGTACTTAGGTATCCTGCCAGCTCTATCACTTTCAAAGAATTTGTAGGGATAGAACTATTTTTTTTTTTTTTTTTTTAAGGGTTGAAAATCATCGAATGACTTCTCCCGCCTGGGTGAGGCTGGAAGTGGCAAGTGCGACTGCCGGGCAAGGGGTCTCGGGTTCGATTCCCGGGTCGGGCAAAGTATTACTGGGTTTTAAAAAAATTCAGTCGTAGCTCACAGTCTTGAATTGTGCCCGGTATATGGCAATAGGCTCACCGCCTATTACATGGGACTCATAACATAAATAGTGAAAAGTGGGTGTTACATTTAGTGATGTGCCGGATCGTCAAAAATGTATATCCGCGGATACGGATCTGAATACGGATATTTAGTGTAAAGATCCGCGGATACGGATACGGATACGGATCTTTATTTTCTTATTCGATTTTATTCGATTGGTGTCGGCGCCCGCGACCTTGAAACGATAGTTGACGTCTTCGCTCGCCGCAACGTCAGGCAGGACAAGACAGGACACGTTTTAACTTGCATTGCGCGGGTAATACTTTTGTTTTGGTTATGGTTTAGCGTGACACTGTGCCGCGTACATAACGTTTGTGTATTATTGTGATAAAAATTGAAAATAATGTCTACCAAGAAGTTTTCTAGTGTAATTTGGAAATATTTTCTGATAGTAAATGATGAATGTGCGAAGTGTAAAATTTGTGATGGAAAGTATTCGCGGAAGGGTAAAGGCACAACTTCTTTAAAAAATCATTTACAAAGAAAACATCCCGAAGAATATGATTTATTTTTGAAAGAAGACGCCGCTAAGAAGCGTACCGATGAACTACCACGGCCGGGAACATCTTTGCAAACGGTAAAAAGAGAATTTAAACAAACTTTTTTTGATGAATATATGGAAAAAACTAGAATGTGGGATAATACAAATCCCAAGTCAATTAAAATTGACTATTTGATTGCTGAAATGTTGGCTTTATCAGATTTGCCTTTTCAACATGTAGAACAATTAGGGTTTCGACGATTGATGGATCATATTGTTCCAAACTATGTTCTCAAAGGCAGAAAATATTTTACGGAACTTGTTTGCAGCGAGCTTTACGATAAAGTGTCATCAAAAATAAAAAACATGTTACAAGATTTTGATAAAGTCTCCTTCACATCAGATATCTGGTCAGATTCGTCATCAGGAGTGTCATTGTTATCTTTAACATGTCATGGTATTACTGAAGACTTTCAACGAAAAAATATCGTTTTGAAAGCGAATGTTCTTGAAGAACGTCACACTGGTGATTATATTTCAGAAATATTTCAAAGTATGTTAAATGAATGGGGAATTCAGAAACAAAATGTGCACTGTATGGTACGAGATGGGGGATCCAATATGAAGCGCGACTGTTCTTTGTCTGAAATACATAATATCGACTGTACAGCACATCAATTACATTTGGTGGTTAAAGAGGCTATCAAAAAGGTTGATACAATCTCCGTGTTACTCGCAAAATGTAGGAAAATTGCAGGACATTTCAACCATTCCACAATGGCAAAATTCCATTGCTCGCACATATTTATCATCACCTGCAACAAGCGTTCCAAGTGAACAATTTTTTAGTGCAGCAGGTATTGTATATGATCCTCATCGTAACAGACTATTGGGGGACAAAGCTGCGAAGTTGCTTTTTTTGAAATACAATTTACCATTACTTAATTTCAATTATGATAAATAATTTTTTCAAGCTTTTTTAGTTTTGCCTGTCTTTACTCATGTAAGCTAATGGTTCAACTTTATGTGAGATACAGTATTAATTTACTTTATTAGAATTATCATTTAATTAGAATGTGTTTCGCCATTATCTCATACTTACAAAAGTGATTTTATATTAATCTCATAATTATAAAAATGGAAGTTTAAGTTTTAGTTTTTTTTCAATGACAAAGTGCTCATGATGATAGAATTATATTATATATATATATTAAATAATATTCCTGTTATTATATAAAAGAGAAGATTTAGTTTAAGTTTTTTCATTGTTATAAAAATGTTATAATTTGCTAATATTGATCTCAATAACATTATAAAAAAAGATTAAAGTTTTAGTTGTTTCATTGTTATAAAAGTGATATTTTATCTTGCTTTCATTATAAAGATCTATCTGTCTAAATGTTTGCAATATAAAGGTGCCAAATATTTGATTTTAAGAATTAAAAACAATCTGATTGGAATTTTATAGTTTTTTATTTAATAATTCTTCTCAATCACCTGAAAAAGATCCGTAAAAGATCCGCGTGAAAAGTAACGGACACGGATACGGATACGGATTTTTCTTTTATCTCGGATATCCGCGGATACGGATACGGATACGGATATTCGGAACATCACTAGTTACATTATACAGTGGCATATTGTGCACCTCTGTCTATCCCTTCGGGGATAAAAGGCGTGATGTTATGTTGTACATTGAGAAAAATCACATTGGTACTTGGCAGGTTTAGAACTCTTGTGTATTAGGCGCCTTAAGGCATTGGCTGCCAATAAAAAACTATTGAAGGCAAATCCTCCGCTAATGTCGGTCACCGGTGACTGCCATGGCGTTTAACGTGTTAACCTCTAGGCCATGTTAGGTAAGTATCCTTATTAATATTATAAATCGGAAAGTGAGTTTGTTTGTTTGTTTGTTCTGCTTTCACGCCGTAACTACTAAACCGATTGCTTTGATTTTTTGCAGCAGTAAAGTTAGAAGTCCGGATTAAATATGGGGAGACAATGCCCAAGGCATTAAGTCCACCTGTACACACTTGTTGTATGAAGTTGAAATAAATAAGAAACAAAAGTATTGGTATAGATGGCGCTGTGTGTATTGGTATATGTCACATAGGTTACTTTTTATCCTTTTGTGACGCGAGCGAAGCCGCGGGTAAAAGCTAGTAATATATATAATAGTAGGTACATATATAACTTTGGTTATTGTAACATAAGTAGTTGCTTCCCTCCAGTCGGCCCCGAAACGATATAATATACCATGCCGTGGGGGGTGACCCTTAATTTTATACCAAAGATACAGGGTGTTAGAAATAACTTACTCGATGGGGTTATATTATGTTTTTACAAGTGTTTAGTATGAATGCGAAGTAGGCTAAAGAAGTATGTAAGGAACGTAGTAGATGGCACTGTGTAGTTTCTGTATACCATCAGATGTATGAATGTGATGTAAGCTAATTTTTTTGAGAGGGGAAAATCATACAATTACTTCTTCCACCTAGGTGAAGCGAAAGGGATCGTCAGACTCTTACAGAGTCAAAGTCAAAGTCAAAGCATTTATTTCAATTAAACCATAGTTTGGTACTTTCGAAACGTCAACAAATACAAAATAAATAATAGTCTGTCAGTCAGTCCGTCAGTGAAATTAGGTGAAGCTAGGTGCTCATTCTAAAACGTAGATTCGAATGGAGAAGAACGAGGAAGAAACTCCATTCGTTACTCTTTTTAAAAAAATTATGTTCTACTATGTCTCTGATACATATTTCAATACTGTACGCATATGTAAGAACAATGCAAAGACAAGCTTGACGCATTATACTAATAACTTACTAAAATAAAAAAAAAATAAAAATCTTAAGTCTAACATGGTGCTCACAAATGCATACTGACAATCCATAGAAATAGTGCTTCTATACAAGAAATAGGAAACTCTTTGTTTCAATAAAGAAAGAAATGCTCGATGCCATAAGGAAACTAGATTGTCTACATTAGACTCAAAACCACTAAGTTACTACTCTTACTTTTCTAGCTGAAGCTTCGGCAATCCGTTAAGTATTGCGGCTCGAGGGTTAATTTTCGCCGAATATTAGAACTAATCTTTTGTTAGGACAAGCCCGTCACAACCTCTCAAACATGCGGCTCAGTTATTTGATGATTTTCCCCCTTTAAAAAAAACCTCGTTATTTTGTCTTTAGAACCAAATACACCGATACCACAATCAAAATAAAAACAGTACTTACTTATTTTCAATGAAAAAAATATCAAAAAATTAAAACCAGCCTACCTTTTTTAGCGTCTTGAAGAAAATACTCTTTGCACGCAACCTGTATACCAAGAAAGCACAACCTTGTCCAACCACCTTGCTGACTAGTACCGCGGCAAACATCGTGCAACGCACACGTTTTACAGTAAATATATACATATAGAAATTGTTCAGTTCCCTTTCAACTATCACATAGACTAAACGTAAACGTGACTTAAAAGACTTTATACTAAACCTTATAAAACAAGTTAAAAAAGTAAAGGAAAAAAACAAGCAACGTTTGTCTAAATATGGAATTTTAAATTTAGAACTCTGTTCTTTTTTTTAAATAAAGAAGAAAACTTAAAATGGAATAACGCTGGACACAGAGCTTTTGCACCTTTTTTGTTTTTTTTTTCTATTTATTAAACGCGACGTTGGTTTATGTTTCATGAATTTTGGTGTGAATCAATGTTTTTTTTGAGAAGACGGACAGGTAGGTATAATATGTATATTTATACCAATAATATAAATACGCTTTTAATGTTCATAATAATTTCAAAAATGTACAAATAGCGTTTGTGTATAATGTGATTTTTATCCTTTTTAAAATATTTTGGTACACAATAATTATTTTACTAAATAAACTATGTAACATGGTGTATAAAACATTAGTTATAATCAATTGATTATACAATATTCATGAAGCATAACATGAACTGTATTGTGCAACATATTGGTATAGTTAAAAAGTAATATTTTTGTATTAAAATAACACCTAAGAAGAAAATAATCACGACAAAAGTAACCACTGAAATCAGTTTAGCCGTTCTCAAGTTATATGTGTAACAACAGATTAAAAAATAAATAACTTTAATATTTATATACATAATATCAATAATTAAGTCAATTTTATAATATTAGTGATTCTTTTGTACTTGAGATTTCATAGTAATTAATAAATTAGTTGCGCAATACAGACTTGATATAAAATAGTTGTCAATGTGTTTTTTTTTAATATTTTTTTTTCCTTTTTAGACTCACATCGCTAGCTTAAAGCACTAAACTTTAAATTATCTTTACCAATGTAATATTTAAATGCAAATAATCTAATTTACTAAGTAATTTGGTTAACTAATAACGATTTTCTAATTATATTTTTACATTCACATTTTTCATCTAGAAAAATTTTAATGTGTTTTTAAGAAAAAAAATCTGACAGTTATATTTTTTTTTCTTAAAAACATTCGTAATTCTTTATTTGTTGAGTTTAGTGAGATTCAAGTAAGTATTTATTTAAATAATCAACTTATTAGTTAACCAAAGTAATAAGTAGAAAATTTATATATAAAAAAAAAAATTTTCGTTAAATTTTAGATTTTTTTTGTAATAACTACACACATGTTTTTGTTTATATCCTTGTTAGTTATTACCCGCAGTTAAGCTCGCGCGGTCAAGTGAAAAAACGTAGTCTACACCACTAAAGTCAAAGTCAAAGTCAAAGCATTTGATTTAATGAATCGTTAATTAAACACTTTTGAAAAGTCAAAATTGATTTGTCCGTCCGTGTCCCTGTCAGTGAAGCGCTTGTTCCAAAATGTAGATTCGAGTGGAGAATAACAAGCAAGAAACTCCATCGATACTCTGTAAAAAAAAAAATTGCAATCTTATTGACCACTTCAAGTGATCCTAACTATCTTTAAACACAAATATAATATCATAAAAACGCTTCGTTGGCGCGTAACAAAGAAATATTGTTTCAATTATACTTTTTTATTACGCATTTGTATTTGGAAGAGGTACTAATTAAGGAAGATTTTTTTGTCTATGTTCATAGATAAATAAGTTGACGTTGTATTAAATGGCTCTTTCGTTGAATTGGCAGAAAAAGTTCACTGATTGCCGTCTGCCGACTAAAAGAATCGCATAAAACTTTATTAAGGGTAACTATTTTTATAGAATTACGCAATTACTGTCTCTTTGATCTCAATCGTTTAGCAATATTGTTGGTAATTTGTCGAAATTCCTTAAACGCTTAGCAATAAAAAAAAATAAAAAAAGGAAATAGGTTTGCTATTCCGTCCACACAACACATCCACGACGCAGGAGAAAATCCTAGTGGACATTAACGCTTTAATTAATTACAAAAAATGCTCGTCTTCAAGGCAACGCGTGTTCTAGGTAGCTATAGATGGCGCCGATTGCTTACCAGTAGGTGATCCACCTGATCGGTTGCCTCTACTCTAAAAAAAAAAGAAAAATATGTGTATAGTAATTACAGTGTACATAAAATTACTTGAATGTATTCTTTTTTTAACAAAGTAGCTATAATTAATATTAAGGAGGTTTGATTAATGTGTTCTTGTGTATCTGCGCGTCTTAATTTTTTTTTCATGCAGGTTTAATAACTGTAGAATGTTTTTCTAATAACTATCGTGAGACAAAAATAAAGAAATAAAAAAGTTTATTTTAATTACAACAGGTATTAGACAAAATTATTGAAGATCAAAATGAATTGCTTCAAAACCAAAGTCAAAGATAAAATCAAGGCACTTATGACCATCAAAATAATTTAAAGTGAAGCAATTTGCTCATTCCAAGGTGTAGATTCCTATGGAGAAGAACGAGCAAGAAACACCAGCCTCATGCCAGGAGAATCCGCACTTCCACATGTCATTTTAAGTAATTGGATACATTTACATACTAAGTTAACTAAAAATCGCGGGTTACTCACGTGAACATACTGAGAAAATGTTCACCCAGTTGCAGTCTCTTCTTTGTGCCTTTAGGCTTAATTCATTCTGTCTCCTGCAGTAATTCACCGAGGGACGTGGAAACTATCGTGTTTTCTTCTTCTCCTCTTATAATATCTTCTGATTCACTTCGTTGCGGGAACCAAGACAGTTATTCATGTCCCTGGGACGCGCCGCACTTCAGTGTTCCGGTGTTTTCATGGTTGTATCTACTATAGATCCTTACAGGAGTTGCAGTGGTTTTGGGAGGTTGTGGCGGGCTAGTCCCTGAAAAAAAAATACTGAGAGAAACTCTACTACCTTCGAGTCATAGAAGGGCTCTTCCTCATGAGCAGCGTGCGATATCGCCGCCGCGCACATTTTAGTTAACTTTAGAATTCAGAATCTATCGTTGTTAATTTTGTAACCGCCTTACTCAGTCATTTAATGTTTTCATTAATATTTTCATCTCTTCTTCTTCTTATGGTGCCTCTTCATTCCTGAAGGTTGGCCGTCAACCATTTGAATTGGCCCTTGTCATTGGCCAGGCGGAAAAGTCGTTCCACAGAGCTGATACCAGTCCACTCCCGAATATTGCGCAGCCACGACTTTGTCTTTCGCCCAGCACTTATCTTCCCTTCCACCTTACCCTTCATTATAAGATGAAGCAGCATATATTTGTCATGTCTCAGTACGTGACGGAGATATTCTATGTTGCGCTTTTTGATTGTTTGGATCATTTTGCGTGGCATGTGGACGCGCTGGAGCACCTTTTGCGTCCAACTTATGCGCAACATCCGACTGTATCACCACATTTCAAACGCCTTTATTCATCTAATGGTGTCCTCTTTTAAGGTCCATACTTCGCAACCGTACATAACGACATGCCAGACGTAGCACAGTAGCATAACATCACGCCTCTTATCCCCAAAGGGGTAGGAAGAGGTGCACATTATGCCACTGTATAATGACTGTAACACCCACTTTTCACTATTTATGTTATGAGTCCCATGTAATAGAGGGTTAGTAGTATACAGTAGCACAGTATATAATTATATATAAAATTACATTATTAATTAAACCTCCTAAGCAATGATGACTAGAAAATAACCAGATCGTTAATGTAAATATCTAAAATAACTTAAGTCCGAGTGAATTAAATTAATATATAAAATGTAATAATGTAACGCAGAACGCAGCAGGCAATAAGCGTTGATCGCACACTGATAAGCGTTCTAAAAGTTCAAATATGTTTCACGTGGCCATGATCTACTGGAGGGCACCATAGCCTTATAGAAAACTGGTGTAAAACGTTGAATTTTTTAACCGTACTGTGGTGTTGTGAATATCCGTGGGCTGTGCTAATTTCTTACCACCAGGTGATATATTTGTTGTTTGCCCAATATTCCAAAAAAATCTGCTCTATTCTGTAAGAGAAGTCAAAACGAATTACTTAAAATTAAAAAAACCATTTGAGCTTTTACAACGCAAATCATGAAATGTTCAAAAAGTGCTTACAAATAACTAAAAAACAACTAATCTATATTTACATTTTACGATCTGGTCATTAACCGTTACAATATTAACTAAAAAAACCTAAATAACTTCAAAAAACGTTATCTTTTAACATCATCATCCATTTTTCTAAAGCGGCCATATTTAAAATTCTGACAGCTTAACGTAATAATTCAAAATGGCGCCGGTACGTATTTATTTGTTACGCAAAATGCTATGAGGTTAATTGAAGCAGTTATGCAAATAAATCTAGCGCTAATAGACGAGAAAATATAGGGTCTAATAATATTCTTTTGAAATGGTAATACGGGCGTTAGATTGCAATATATTTAAAATTTATTTACTCTTAATTTGTACACCTGCAAAAAGGTTACGGTCGATTTTTCCGACGCCAGATAAATTTTAACTGAGGAATATATTTGATTAATTCTTCTTTCCTTAAAAAATCAATTTTTAATTGAAAAATCGTTAATCCAAAATTAATAAAAGGTTAATCGAAAAATAACAAAATCATTATAAGTATTAACAGTTAATTTTTAAAATTGTCAGTTGTCAGCTGTTTTGAGTGTGGAAGAATTGGCAAATCCTCATACTTATTCCTCAATTAAAATGTAACAAGCGTTGGAAAATCGCCCCTTAATATTAAATCTAGCATGTTTCCTTCAGCAAACACGCATGACAGTCCATTGCTAAACTGGGGTCATCATTTATTATGAGTGTGTCCCATAATTGCCACGTTTGACACATGGATGAGTTTAAAAAGTTCAACAGCTGTAGCCAAATGCCATTTAGCGCTTGTCTACATGTAGAATAGAAAACCAAATTTGTTGGAATTGACGTAAATTTTGACACTTGTCAGTGTCATCCCCATACATTTAGTTTTCTACTCTCTCTGTAGACAAGCGCTAAAGTGGCGTTTGGCTAAAGGCACAGGTTTTTCAGGGAAACAGTTTGGTCTCTGTCAAATGTGTAATCTCTTACTGCCAGTGTCAGTAACCTATTTCAATTTAAAATCTGTAATTTCTATCGATTTCTGACAATTAAAAAATGAAAATTAAAAATGTAATTAGTCCATAAGTTAGGTAATTAAAAAATATTAGACACGTATTTTTTATTTTGTCGTATAATAAAACAAAACTTAGATAAAACAAATCAAAGTTTAGGAATGGGGGCTAAAACGTCATTTCTACGTATAAAATTTACATAGAAGTGAAGTCACGCGACATTTCAAATCAATATATCGTTGAAAGTATTCGTTTCTGTAAGAAAATAAAAAATACGTATCTAATGATGTAAAATAATCTACCAGACGGACATTAAAATAAAAATTACCTAGGCATCTATCCTATTGGCAGTTAATCGCTCTAACGATGTCTGCAACTTGGCAATGGAAGATTCAAATAAATGTAACAGCTGTATTAATTATTAAATTCAGTGTTGTAGCTGTCAGAATTATTTTGTAAATTATTGTTCACATTGTATTCTGATTTCCAATCATATCATTTTTCATTTATGAATTGGTTTAAGTAGACATATCTTATTGGCATCCATTTTGAATTGGTAGTCTTTAATGTGTTGGATAAGTTTGTTGATATTTCTTCGTTGGTAGTTTATAATAAAAAGACAGTTAAAAAGTTCGTTTAATAGCTCCATTGATAGTTATCGAGAGTTTTATAATATCCATGAGATATCCAGAACTTGTCCAACACGTATGCTCACAGAAAATATTTTTCAAATTCAAAAATCAAATCGCAATTCCAAATTCGTATCACCATACCATAAACAAGGATATAAGGCGTAACCATACACGTACTTTACTCCATCAAAATTTCCTTAGACGTAAACTGTTGCGTTTCAAAAACGGAAATGTTTGGAATTTTTGAGATGTGCCGGAAGCAAGTTGCCGCTATCATTCTGCCGCTTGTGTTGGCATCCCTGACGGGGTACTCCTCGGAAGCACTTAGCACATTCGGAGTATCGAACACGAAGGCGCCGTCGGCGGCCCCGACACCACCTCCCGGTAAATATATTTTTTTTATATAATGGGACATACCACAATGCACATCCACGGATTGGATTTTAGTTCAACCCCACTGAACACTTTAAAAAACATTTTTTCAAACAAAAACCCACATTTTTCTACACATTTGTGTGTCATGTCTTTAAGTGTTAGACGCACGAAGTTACTTTTTTAATAATTACAGGTATGGAGGATATTTTTGTCCCATTATATGAAAAAAAATGTTTGCCCATGCACGCAGGCGATTTAGTCACTGAAGGCGACCTTAGCAACGAGCAATACAGGTTTACTACAATTTAAAATTACTTACAAAGCTTTATATTTATCACAAAATGTAAAATAACGTCGGAAAGACTAAACAATCTGTATATATTGTACATACAGCCACTTTTTACACGATCCTCTTTTTCATAACATTTCCAAATTCAAAATTGACATTGACAGTTCATTTTGCAGAGTTGGTAGTAAAGAATGTGGCAAAGGAAATCTAGTATTATGCCTATTCTTGTGTTCTTATGGTTAATTGGACAATGTTTCGGTGCGTTTAGTCCCGTTTTTGGCGTTATTAAAACTGAATCGCCATTAAAGACACCATCGCCTACTCCGCCGTCGGGTAAGACATTTTTTTTATATAATGGGACCTCCATTTTATTTTATTTTTTTAAATAAGGTATCGTGTACAGACTAAAGCTTAATTATAAATCTAAATTGATGTATTTTTCTTTCATAAAAATTTAGTTTGTCTATTGCCTGTATATATTTGCGTTATTTAAATATAGATTTATTTAATCTATGTTTTTGTAATAAGTATTTAAGAAAAAAGGTATGTCAGTCTGTTACTTTAACATTCAATTGGTTATTTTTGCTTTCAATGTGAATTGACGTTTGATATTAATAGTATTTTACGTTTACTTTGTCTCATTATATAAATTATTTTGGTAGAGGCGGAAACAAAACTGAAAACAATCAAATCCCAACAAATTCTATACGATAACTCACTGAATTAATAAAAGTAAAATTTAAAGGGTATCTTTCTAAAGAATTCTGTATCATTAATTTAATATTTAGTGGGTTATCGTGTAACAAATACATAAATGTACACTTTTCACTAAAACATTTAGACAAATACATTCCTCGTATTACTGAGTTGATGTTGCAACTGCCAGGTTAAATTAATAAATTACAGTCGCATTTGTGAGTCAATTTAATATTTCTCTTCAAATTAAATCAATGCTAACATTACTATAATTACGTTTCATAAACAATTCCTTCTTTTGTAATAACCTTGAAACCTTCATGGGCAAGTACCAACATAACAAAAAAAAAACAGCCCCTTTCATACAAAATGCTTGGTAATTCAGAGGAATGACACACAACACACAATAGTGCCTTTTATTGAACAGAAAACAAATATTATGTTTATTTGGGCTGACTTGCAAACTTTAGCGGTTACGCTCAAAACAAACACAGCTTTACTACACAATAATTGTTAGATACAGACCAGCACGTCAAGCTACTTCAAATTGCCCAATTTCTTCAATAGATTTTCGACTTCAATTCTTCTGTTACAGAATTGAAAATCTAATAAAGAAATTTCACATTATCGTAGCTTGATGACCAAACGTCTGTAAAACGACAAATCATAAACTGTCAAAAACAAATTGGCGCCAAATTTTGACGTTTGATATTCCATAGACAATTTATACTTTTTATTTTTGGCATAAATAGTTTAGGTATATTGTTAACAAACCTACTTTGTTACAATAACTATCTCAGAGAGATAGAAGAGTGTTAAAATGTGGCACAAAAGGCATGCTTTAGCCATTGTGCCCGTTATTATAGTCGGTTGGCTAAACATACAGTGTACTGAGGGATTTGGGATTTCATCCTTCGGGAAGGCTAACACAGATCCACCGAAGCCAGCAACGACATCTGCCGCACCCGGTAAGAATTTAGTTACATACATAAATCATACATACAAACAAAACAAGCTTCCATACAATCACACACACAAACATTACTCCTGCTGTCTTAGGCTGTTAAAAATAGCTTAGCTGTCATATTTTTAGGTTATACAATTTTTATCTGTGGTGATGCGTATATAGGAGGGAAAAATGACAGATGTCAGTGCTAAAACATATGGCGCCAACAATTATGTACACGACAGACTATACAAACTTAAAAATAAGAAACAATACCTACAACACTTACGCCCGAATACTAAAAGGCAACTCAATATTAACTTATACTTAAATATCTCTATCATTCTGCAAAGGATTCGTATTGACAGAACTATACTTGAGCGCGACTTAAAATTTGTGTTTGAGTATTTCATCGTTACGGCCAATGTTACAGGTTTTTTTTTATTTATAATCACAACAGTATACAAATATTGAGTTTACAACTTATTCCCACAAAAAAGGTAAGTAATCTATGCGTACCTGACAAATATATCTAACAGATAATAAATACCAAATCAATACCATACGTACTTATACATCGTCGTATTCGTCTTGACAACATACTTTGTCATATTGAAATCTACTTATACTACTACAGGCTAAACTCAATTGATTAGATATCTCTACTTAATACTTTACCTATCAAATACCTTTTTACAACAAACAATCCTGAATCAATAACACTAACTGACAAAATATTACATTATAACAGAAGATTTAATTATGCGATTTGATCACATACCGATATGTCAAATTCCATAACAAAATTGACATATCATCTAATTTTGTCATATTCAAATAAAAACATTCATAGTAGTTTAGCTATTAATTATTTAGAAATATAGATTAGATTAGACTCAATTGGCAATTTGTAATTAGATCCACGAAAGAATAAAAAAAAATTATAGTAATTAAAAAAAATCGGAAAAGTATTAACACAATATCTGATATTTTGTACTTAACTCGTCGAGTACCGGTTTTGTAGACACAATTATAGAACAATAGGTTGCGGACACCGGTGACCGCTTGGTGTTTGACAGTTTAAATACTGAACCAAGAGACAAAACTTAGGTTGTCATGATGTATGATGTATCTATGATATCTCTCTATCGTTACTAAAATCAGTCTAAATCTTAGAAGATTTAAAACTACAAAATATTGGTACACAAATTGATAATATTACAAAAATTTTCTCCAAAAATTTTAACCGCCTTTAAAAAGAACCGCCAAAAATCTTCTACAGATAAAAAATACGCGCCATCTTGTTTGAGCACAGATTAAATACGACATAAATATTCGTTCTGAATCAGCATTTAAAATGCGTGGTTTACATTTAGCGATGTGGTATTATCGGCTAACTACTAAGGCTGTGGTAGCCTTTGCTTTGATTGGCTGGATGACTGGCCAATCGGAGGCTTTGACAGCATTTGGAAAGAGTATTACGGTTGGACCTACCGTAGCTCCTACACCAATTCCAGGTGAGTTTATAAAGAGAGTTACTGTCATACTGAACTTAGAGAATAGACTCAACAATATCATCAGCAGTCTTTGATAGTCCACTGCACTATTAGCCTCTTTTATCAATTCACACTTAGTAAGCAGGTGGAAGATCACAAATTACGTTTATTTATCAAAGTGTACTGCTGCTCGATCTCCGGCAAATAACCATAATTCTATAATCAAGTAGCATTCATGTATTATAACTTTCGTTAGAAATACTAAATAAATTGTTATGTTTTAACTTACTCACATAGATATTTGACGAGGAACTCGACTAGTTCATATTCATGAGCAGCATTTCGCGACCTGCGACGCGGCGACTATTAGCACAGCCTCTAGCAAGGCTTGAATAATGTATTAAGTAGCATATACTCACGATCTCCAGCCAGGATAATTTGCGAGTCTACGGTCTGCGAGCAAGTGTAGCTCGCCGCCTGATCAGAACCAGACCCGTACGAACGGAGCATTGCGTTCCGCGCGCGTCCCAAAGAGTTAGCAGACCACCACAGATGGGGCACAGTAGGGCTGATGCCCGACCCGGAGCTTCAGACAACTTATAGGTTACCGGGCGTCTGGCTGAAAGCAGAATTAGGAACGGGCTGGTTTTTAGTCAGTTAGTCTGACAGTCCCTCTCTCGCCTCAGAAGCCATTAGACGATTTTCTCCTCCCCTCAAAAAAAGTAACCGATAATTCGTGCACTTTACTATCCTGCCGTGACTATTGGCTAGTCTAAGCTGAAATCGGATAGTATTAATAATAATGCGTCTTTGCAATGATGATGTGAATATTGCATTTAATCGGTAAAAAAGTGCCCAAACTTCGACCTAATAAATATAAATAATGTGTACGTTTAAGTTTAAATAGAGAAAGACAAAGTCAAAGCATTGACTTTGTCTTTCTCTATTTATTGCATTGACTGCACGGTTGGTGCGGTGGCTGGGCAACCGGCTGCCGTGCAACGTGTCGCGGGTTCGATTCCCGCACGGAACAACACTTTGTATGATCCACAAATTGTTGTTTCGGGTCTGGGTGTTATTGTGTATGTGAACTTGTATGTTTGTAAACGCACCCATGACACAGGAGAGATAATCCTAATGTGGGGCAACGTTTAAAAAAAAAAAAAAAAAAAAAAAAAAAATTAAACCATATTTTAGTACTTTTGAAACGTCAACAAATATAAAATAAATAATAGTCTGTCAGTCAGTCCGTCAGTGAAGCTAGCTGAAGCTAGGTGCTCATTCCAAAATGTAGAATCGAGCGGAGAAGAACGAGCAAGAAACTCCATTCGTTACTCTTTTATTCAGTCTGACAGCAACTCTCTTTTATTATCTTTTATATCCATTGCATGTTTTTCATGTAGCTTTGGAACATTAGAACTTTTTCAATAATAACAATTACTTGTAAATAAATCTGTACCTAGTTATAAGCATAATCACATTTTCGAAGAAGATAATACTATGGAGAATTTTACCAAATATCAGTAGTACCTAATATAGTTTCAAAAACGGTATTTTTATACGTTTCTTAAGATAAACGACAGTTTTCTGTTTAATTTTAAATTGAGAATGCATTTCGTGATGTGCTTATATACTATTTTCTTTAGGAATAAGAAAAGAGTAGCCATGTCAAAAATAAATGTCAAAAAATACAACATAGCGGATTGGCACCAACACAACTACGAAAATATCTTTCATATAAAATATAATTCTGTGTTTTTATTACTCTATATTTGTAATTTAAATTAAAACTAACAAAACATTAATTATGAAAAGTAATTAAACAGTTTATATTTTAACGTGACTAATACAAAATTAGGAATGGAATTACAACATATATTTGTTACAATTCTCCATTAAAATAAATTTATGGCAATTTCAACGACACATGTAAGTACGTAGCTAAGTTATTTATTGTTTAATATATTATAAATTGTAATTTTATTACTATAAAATGTTTCAAATATACTTTTAACATTAAAATACGTACGTATAAGATGACATTTAAATCTATTCCCGTCTCCTGGACAAATACGTAACGTTTCAGCGCTCATCGAAAAAGTGAATAGAAATATGATTGCTTTGACATTTAACTTATTATTGATTTAACTACGGGTTTCCTCAATTTGAGTTTTATTTTAAATTAAAATATTGAAAACATCTATTAATAGTTTCAAGTCACAGTAGGACTCTCCAATGTTTATTTCAACGCTCTAATATAAAGAACTACTGCTTCGATTTGAAAAAAATCTTTAATATTGGATAGTCCATTTTTAAGGAAGGATAAATGCTATAAAACATCGCACTAAAATCAATAGGAGCCAGCAGAGCTGGTTAAACCGCGCGGAAGTATATTAAATACTGGATTCTGCCCGCGACTTTGTACGCGCAATCCCGTTTACTCCCGTTCCCGTAGGATTTTCAGGACTTTTTCTGTCTTATGAACCTTCTCCTGACAATAACAAACACAACAAAAAATAAGGATCAGCCAAATCGGTCTAGCCGTTGTTAAATTGTGGTTTCGTTTTCATATATATTATTAAATATAGATAAATATATAGATAGGGTCTTACAAAAGATAACTGACAAAAAATGTATAACCTTTTCGTCTACGATAACCCTTCACCTTTGAAGTAACATAAACACAACTTTGATGAGAAATACTTTGACAGTAACCAAACATACTTACTACGCCATGTCCGCTCCATAACTTTTGTATTCAAAATTGGAACTGTCAACTTTGACAAATGATCGGATCTTTGACGTTCATAACCGTTATTTACAGAGCTACCAACCTTCAAATAATAATTATTAACGTCAGAATTTGACGTGCGATAGTAGGATTGTTATTGATAGTATTAAATGTGGTATTAGTCAATTGTATATTCAATGTGAAGTCTGATGCCTCTTTCACATTAAACGTTCATATTTAAAATATTACATAACATAACATCACGCCTTTTATCCCGGAAGGGGTAGACAGAGGTGCACAGTATACCACTGTACAATGTAACACCCACTTGTCACTAGAGGTATTTATGTTATGAGTCCCATGTAATAGGGGGTGAGCCTACTGCCATATACCGGGCACTATTCCAGACTCCGTGCTACTACTGAGAATTTTTTAAAAACCCAGTAATATTTTGCCGGGCCCGGGAATCGAACCTGAGGCCCCTGCCCGGCAGTCGCACTTGCGACCACTCGGCCAACGAAGCATTAAAAATATTAAGTGTGTTTTTTTCAATATCCGGTATTCTGAGCAGCAGCATTGATAACTATATGAAAGTTGGTGTCATATTGTTCTGCCTATTCCTTCGCTGATTTATAGGTTTAAAGTTATTCTATTTTAAGTGTGGGAGAGTCATGCTTAGGCACGGATGGGCCGGCTTGACCGTAGTGATACCACGGCCTCACAGAAAACCGACGTGAAAGAATACTTGCGTTGTGTTTCGCCGTGTGAGTAAAGACACCGGAGCCCCAATTACTGCCCTCCTCAATCTCCCCAATCCCCAAATCCTCAATAATCCTCAAAATCCTAATCCCCAAAAGGCCGGTAGTGCCTAGTGTTTCGGGTGTCCATGGGCGGCGCCAATTGATTACCATCAAGTAATCCGTCAGATCGTTTACCGACTTATCCCATAAAAAAATATAAAACCCTAGCTCAGTAATGTATAACAGAAAGATAGAGCACTAAGTCTACCGAAAAACCATAAACTATAAACCTAGATTACAATGCGTAGATACTAAACATCTGAATTCAAATAAGACGCATAACCACAGACTTTATAGACTTTATATAATTTGTATTTGGTGACATCATGGTACGGTATAGTACAAGACCAATAAAAACTTCTTACATGATTTTGATATTTTATGGCTATGAGATAGCATATTTCTTTTCTACACGAATGGATAACGAGCAAACATGTCTGGGTAATGTACCTATCATCCAATAATGACCAGATGTATGTCGGTAGAAAGCTCTTATCATGACTGTCATTTGTTATCATAGGGGCGAGTTTCAATTCACTCATTTCCTATTACATGGGACTCATAACATATGTAAATACTGAGTCGCGGAGAACCTAACGGGTAACCGGGGCTCCGGCTCGACGTGCAGGAGAAGGAACGGGGTGGTTTTTAGTCAGTAAGAGTCTGACACTTCCTCCCGCCTCACCCAGGCGGGAGCAGTCATTCGATAATTTTCCCCGCATAAAAAAACATAAATACTGAAAAGTTGGTGTTATGTTGCCTTTTATCCCCGAAGGGGTAGGCAGAGGTGCACACAGAAGTAACACCCACTTTTACTATTTACGTTATGAGTCCCATGTAATAGGAGGTGAGCCTATTGCCATATACCGGACACATTTCCAGACTCCGTGCTACTTCTGAGATTTTTTAAAAACCCAGTAATACTTTGCCCGACCCGAGAATTGAACGTCGGCCAACGAGGCAGACATTGTACAGTGTAATGTAGTAATGTGCACACCTGCCCACCCCTTCGGGATAAAAGGCGTGATGTTATGTAATCATGAAAGAAAGAAAAATATCTAGTTTCGTTGCCAAGTCTATTTCATTTTGAAGTAGATAATTTACTACTATCTGCATAATTCTACATAAACTGTGGTAGTTTAAAAAACGTAAAATTAACATAATTCTATCAGATAAGAAATATCTATGCAAGTTTCATGTTTATTTCTACCTCTACAATAACAGTTCAGCCTTAACAACCATAAGAAAATAATAATTCATATGTTAGCTCATGACGATACCTAATTACGTGTGTCGCCTGGACAGTCACCGCTACCATCAGTTGACTGGACAATCTCTTTACACGAGCTGCTGTTTACATGTCAACATTAGCTCATGGTGATACCTAAGTACGTGTGTAGTGAAATTATGAAATTACACACTCGCTACGAAGTTGCTACAACACTGCTACGGCGCAGCGCGTAGCTCGTAGCCACAATGCGGATAGAAATGCGTACTATTATTATATTTGACACGCAACTAGCTACTTTCTATACGTAAACAGGGTGTTTTATTTTTCGTCCTGACCTTTTAGTGAACTGGGTTAGGGTCGAGACGTAACATAATCTGATTTGAGTAGAACACGGCTAGGAAAAAAGGTTATTTTTTAAATTGTGCTTATGGCAGTAACCCCTATTACATGGGACACGTAACATAAGGGGGCGTCAATAAATTACGTGAGATATTTTTTTTAATTTTCAGTAGAATACTACACGTATAACACAAATGCGTGTACAAATTAATCTTGAACATGTACAATCGGGATTAAATGGACTAAAATAGTATATATTTTTTTTGTTTCAATCAGAAAAAAAAATACGTGATATTTGCCCTCCTCTACAACATAAGATAAGATGAGATTTGAGTCTACCCCCTCCCCCCTTAAGCCTTTGACTGCCGACAGAAAACTGTTGAGGGTAAATCCTTCGCTATCGTGGCCCATACCTTGTCCCCCATGGCGTTCAAGGTGTTAATCATCTCATGTAACTTATGAAATATGGATGTTACATTGTACATGTGTGTTTCTGTATACCTCTTCGGGATCAATAGATGTGACCTTAAGTGTTTTAAAGAGTTTTTTTAGTTTGAATAAACTGATTTCTAGCCGCGGAAGACTTAATGAGTTGCCGGGGCTTCGGTTCGAAGTGCAGGAGTAGGATCGGGTTGGTCTTTAGTCAGTAAAAGTCTGACACTCCCTCTCGCCTCACCCGGGCGGGAGAAGTCATTGAATGATTTTCCCCCCTTAAAAAAAAAGATGTAGTTCGATTTAAATAATTATTTCACATCACGTACAATTCAAATCTTATACTCTTTTATATAGAGGTATAACAGATTATTTTGTTCGTTTGAACGAGCTAACCTAAGATGGACCGATTTGAAAACTTCGTGGTTGGTCTGATCTTAAGGTTATTTATTTATTTATTTAAGTCAACACACCCTAACCGGTAACACCCAATGCGATAATGTTGTCACTCAATATAAAAACTTATAACACATAATATCATGCCTTTTATCCCATAAATAGTAGGTGCACATTACGGCACTTAATGCTACTGTACAATATAACACCTCCTATTCACTATTAATGTTATGAGTCCCATGTAATAGGGGGTGAGCCTATTGCCATATACCGGGCACAATTCCAGACTCCGTGCTACTACTGACATTTTTTTTTTGAAAAAGCCCAGTAATGCTTTGCCCGATCCGGGATTTGAACCCGAGACCCCTTGCCATATTAATTGGACTTCCATCAAGTAGAACTAACAAAATAAGTCGTTAGCTTTATAAAATATCACACTACGATTGATAGCTCCGAGCAGTGTGCGCGCTAACCTCTCACGGAGTGTCACCCTCTCTGCTATCAAGTTAAATCATCCGATTGAACCAACCAATATATGTATACTAGCAGCCCGTCCCGACTTCGCACGGGGTAGACAATTATTTATTTTTGGAAATTAGGATTATTGTAGTGACATAACTACAATAGTTGGACATATGCTACCGCGGAGTTTTTTGTAGACAATATGATGTTCTTCAATATTGTTGTACATTATGTTGTTAAATCGCTAATAGTTTCGGCAGCGCATTCGACGAAAGACATTTTAAGACTAATTTTTCTACACCTTCGGTTACATTGTTCAAATTTTACCAAGGTTCCCCAATTTTTTTCAAAATGGAATGTAGCCTATGTCAAATTGGAAGAATGTAGCATTCTATTGGTGAAAGATTTTTTTAAATCGGCCCAACACTTTTTGAGCCTATTCATTACAAACATACAAAACTGGGTACAAATCTTTCCTCTTTATAATATTAGTATAGACTAATACATAGGTATGGTCCTCTTACGTGTAAAACGCCCGGCATTGTGCTACAAAATAGGCCATGTCTGGCGACCCAGAGCACTTGAGCCACTTCAAGCAAGCTAGGCAACAGTTCTAATTTTACCTCTATACAACAAAATGCCCTTCGCAATTAATATATTCCAACCTAGTTCCGCTACTTGGTAATAGATGGCGCTGTCTGATAGCTATCGGAAGCGTTTCGGTTCTATACATAGTCCACCCTATATTGATCTCTCGATAAACCTAGTTGAAATGCAAGTGGAGGTCAACGTAAATTGGATTGTAGTGGCCACCGTTTCAACTGATTTGAAATTTTAATCAAGTATTCAAGTTTCGTTGTAAAACGTAGGTACTTTAATGCAATGGATTTAAGGGTCAATTTGCTGTTTATAGTAGAATAAATGCTTCGTAATCATTCTTTGTTGTTAATATCAGATCTTGATTTATAATTTGCAATAATCAACCTTGTTTTCTTGAATACTAGGTACAATGTTAAATGAAACATGCTTATTCGAAGTAAAACACATAGTATCAGAGTACCAAACATTTGAAATGACACATTATAACATAACATAACATCACGCCTTTTTATCCCCGAAGGGGTAGGCAGAGGTGCACATTACGGCACTTAATGCCACTGTACAATGTAACACCCACTTTTCACTATTTATGTTACGAGTCCCATGTAATAGGGGGTGAGCCTATTGCCATATACCGGGCACATTTCCAGACTCCGTGCTACTACTGAGAATTTTTTAAAAACCCAATAATACTTTAGCCGACCCGGGATTCGAACCCGAGACCCCTTGCCCGGCAGTCGCACTTGCGACCACTCGGCCAATGAGGCAGTCGTTTGAAATGAATTATAATTATATATCTTTTATTTCTTAAAAGCATACGATTCAATAAAACTATGGCTACTGTGTTTATTTATTTCGAATCAACCTTTATTTTACCTGCATACTAAATAATGGTATCGGCTCTGAGGTTAAGACGCCCGCTTCTCATGCATGAGCATGCAGATTCGAAACCTACCAACGGCAAGTACCAATGTTCTTTCTAAGATTATTTAGACACCACTGACAAACGGTAAAGGAAAACATCGTGAGGAAACTTGGACTTATAATTTCTTATTATAAGTTTGAAATCGCCAACCCACATTGAGCAAGCGTGGTGATTAATGCTCAAACCTTTTCCGTGTAAGGCCTTTCGTCAGCAGTGGACACTTATAGGCTGTCGATGTATGTATGTATATTGTATAAACAATAAATAACTTGATTGACTGCCTCGTTGGCCGAGTGGCCGCAAGTGCGACTGTCGGGCAAAGGGTCTCGGACTCGATACCTGTGTCGGGCAAAGTATTACTGGGTTTTTCCAAAAAATCTCAGTGGTAGCACGGAGTCTGGAATTGTGCCCGGTATATGGCAATAGGCTCACCCCCTATTACATGGAACTCATAACATAAATAGTGAAAAGTCGGTGTTACATTGTAGGTACATCGGCATTAAGTGCCGTAATGTATACATCTGCCTACCTTTTCGGGTATAAAAGGCGCGAACTTGGTGGCCTGAATGTACAATATCTTTATAATATAGAGTTTGTTTAAACGCGCTATACTCCAGAACTCCTGGCCCGATTTGAAAAAATATTTTTGTGTTCGATAGTTAAATTTATCGAGAAAGGCTATAAACTATAAAACGCTTAGATCATTAGGAGCTGAGCACAGTGGCTAAAACTACGCGAGGGTGGTATAATGTGTACCTCTGCCTACCCCTTCGGGGATACAAGGCGTGATGTTATGTTATGTTATGTAGAGGTAGATAGTTCGTTTATCGAGGAAGGTAGGTAGGTGCGGTAGGCTAGGCTATAAAACATCACGCTATGATGAGTAGGAGCCGAGCAGAGTGGATGAAACCGCACGCAGTAGCAAATTTTCCGTACCTATTGTCACATTATGTTTACATACACACTCAAGGTCGAGCAAAAAAGTAATATATGAGACAGTCCTTACTAACGAATATTTATGGACACTCTACTAACCTTTAAGTTTTGCCATCGTATAATAATATGGCTACCCTATTTGCATATCTTGGCACGCTATGGCTTAGGTTGGCGACAATGTTGGCAATGTGGCCACCAACATGATATAAAGGCATAACAATTTGTCACCAACATTTTTTGTTACGTTTTCTTTAGGGGGGGGGGATAAATTAAGAATCATTGTAATTATCATCTCTGGGTGAAGTCATTGGACTTCTCCCGCCTTTGGTGAGGTGCCATTGAGCAAGCGTGGTGATTAATGCTCTAACCTCCTCCGTGTGAGAATTGCTCAATGCCGGTTGGCGATTCCAAACTTATAATTACAAATTGTAAGCCTACCTCTAGGTTTCCTCACGATGTTTTCCTTCACCGTTTGTCAGTGGTGTCTAGATAATCTTAGAAAGTACATATAACTCGGACAAGGTTGGTACTTGCCGTTGGTAGGTTACGAAACCGCACTCTCATGTATGACAAAGGTCTTAAACCTCCGGGCCACCACGACCTTATTTTAATACCTTATTCTTTATCTTGGTATTTGATCAATGTATGTTACGAGATTTCGACTATGTTATGTCATAAATTATCGAGGCAGGCTTACTGCTGGAACATTTTAACTATTTACAGTGGCGTACAGCGTACCTGCTTTATGCAACTTGATTCATTTCCTCAGAAGGCAATTAATTCTTACACGTCACAATGGACCGTTTTATGACATGATTTTTGTGTCTGAAGATGACTTGGGACTAAAGAAATGGAGCCGCTAGCGTGTTTTTCTTTTCATTTTATCGAACCCTGTATCTATTCTATCTATACATCTACATATAAATAAAAATAAAATTCCATTCGTTCGTGGGACTTAAAACGTGAGATTTCTTTTATGCGAAACAAAGGTAGGACAGCTAGTAACTTATTCAAAACGTATTCCTTTTACAACAAAATGGTTTCGTTTCAACTCGTCGAGTACCGTCATTATAGACACAATTATAGAACAATAGGTTGCGGTCACCGGTGACCGCTTGGGTGTTTGACAGTTTAAAGGTAACTAAATTGACTTTTATACGACATACGTTTCCAATTAATAAAAAAAAATATTTGTTAATTAGTTTTTTTTTATGGCATAAGCCGGTAAACGAGCAGACGGATCACCTGATGGTAAGCAATCGGCGTCGCCCATGGACACACGGAACACCAGAGGCGTTACAAGTGCGTTACCGGCCTTTTGGGGATTAGGAGTTTGAGGATCGTTGGGGATTCAGGGATTGGGGAGATTGGGGAAAGAGAGGGTAATTGGGCCTCCGGTAACCTCACTCACATGACGAAACACAACGCAAGCGTTGCTTCAAGTCGGTTTTCAGTGAGGCCGTGGTATCACTCCGGTCGAGCCGGCCGAAACATGGCTCTCCCACACTTTATAAACAAATATTTATAAACAAATGAAAAAGAAGATGCGCTAGTGGCTCCGTTTCTTTGCTCGCAGTGTGAAAAGTAATATAGAAATGTCTCATAAATCCAATATATATAAAAAAAGTCGTGTTATTTATAACTCAAAAACCGCTAAATCGATTTGGATAAAAATTGGGTTACAGATAGCTAAGAAGCTCATAGGATACTTTTTAACCAAGGATTTCTCAAAAATCCTATGGAACGGGAAAATACGGGATTTTGCGTACAAAGTCGCGAGCAGAAGCTAGTAGATGGTATATACTAAATTAAAATGCGTTGAAAGACTATCACAGCAAATTAATTCTAGTACAATACTGTGTAATAAGTTCGGAGCTGCGTAGACATTACATAGCAAATCTGACGCTACGCAGTGATTGCGTAGACATTACGTAGCAAATCCGACGCTACACAGTGATTGCGTAGACATTACGTAGTCTCATTTGAACATTAAGTAGCTACGATACATAACATAACATCACGCCTTTTATCCCCGAAGGGGTAGGCAGAGGTGCACATTCTACCACAGTACAATGTAACACCCACTTTTCACTAGTTGTTATGAGTCCCATGTAATAGGGGGTGAGCCTATTGCCATATACCGGGCACATTTCCAGACTCCGTGCTACTACTGAGAATTTTAAAAAACCCAGTAATACTTTGCCCGACCCGGGAATCGAACCCGAGACCCCTTGCCCGGCAGTCGCACTTGCGAATACTCGGCCAACGAGGCAGTCAACGTAGTTACGATGTAGGCCTTATATAGTCACTGCGTAACCTTTTCGTAGTCACTTCGATGCTGCGTAGATATTGCGTTGCTAGTTACTACGGCGTAGTAGCTACACATATATTTTGTAGTCACTTGGGTATTGCATAGATATTAGACATATTGTGTCACTTAGACTCTGCGTAGACATTATAAGGTTACGGCGTAGACGCCAAGACATTACGTAGAATTTGTGCATAATTACAACCTAGGTAGATAAATAGGTAGATATAAATAAAGTAGACACAGTAAACTGTAATTGAGTAATTACACAATATCGCAAAATTTATTAGAGAGTGCTGTTACCCAGTCCCTATTAAACAGCTATGAATGAGACCTTCCGTAGAGGACGCCCTAGACTCTATACGCATATATCGATCAGGTTTGCGATATATTAAAAAAGGGCCAAATTAAAAGTACCCTTAACCGACGAGCATGCATGAAAAGACTGATGACTGTTGATGAAGGGAAAGAGGTATGTAAGAACCGTTTGAGATGATGACAGGCTATGAAAATTAAAAATCTATTTAGTCCATCAGTTACGTATAAAGAAAATATTAGACACGCATTTTTTTATTTCGTTGCATAATAAAACAATACTTAGATAAAACGAATCAAAGTTTAGAAATGGGGGCTGAAACGTCATTTCTACGTAGCTATAAAATGTACATAGAAGTGACGTCACACGACATTTAAAATCAATATATCGTCGAAACTATTCGTTTCCGTAAGAAAATAAAAAATACGTGTCTAATGTTTGAAAATAATCTACCAAACGGATATTAGAATTAAAATTAGGCATCTACCCTATTGGCGTTCCATAGTCCCTGCATATGGGAGACAGGCAAAAGGTTATTAATTTGAATGTATGTTCAACTAAAGACTATTCTCTCTAATACCTCGTTGTATCATTGCAGCCCGACCGTGTTCACGGCAGGCGGAATGCGCGGGCATCAGCAGCAGTTCCTGTGTACGCACGCACTATGATCCAATCACTCGATGCCTGTGTGGAGACAACCAGCCGCCTGTCAACGGACAGTGTGACTCGCAGACTAAGGGTAAGTTACATATTGATTTACTCAAGTATATATGGTAACAAAAGGAAGCTATATATGTATTTAACTCGGAAAAAGTCACATTGATACTTGGTGGAACCCCTAACCTCATATTTATAACCCTTAACCTAAATGTATATTTGCATGCCAATTAAGGTAGAATGATTACCGGAGGCCCAATTACCCTCCAGTTCCCCAATCTCCCCAATTCCTGAATCCCCAACGATACTCAAACTCCTAATCCCCAAAAGGCCGGTAATGCACTTGTAACGCCTCTGGTGTTCCAGGTGTCCATGGGCGACGCCGATTGCTTACCATCAGGTGATCCGTCTGTTTGTTTACCGGCTTATGCCATAAAAAAAATGTACAAGGAACCTTATAATGTTGTAACACCTAATAATTTGTACCTACATTCATAGCAAATTAATAATCTATTCCATTCATATATATGAGCAGAGGGCATCTTAAACCCTCGAGTGTCTTAAGTATTGATAAATAATACTATCATAACATCACTTTTATAGAGGCAGAGGTACACATTACTGGACTTATTGCCACTGTACAATGTAACACCCACTTTCCACTATTTATGTTATGAGTCCCATGTAATAGGAGATGAGCCTATTGCCATATACCGGGCACAATTCATTGCGTGCTACTACTGAGGATAAAAAAGTACCCAGTAATACTTTGCACGACCCAGCAATCGAATCCGAGACCTAGGAGTCGCACTTGCAACCACTCGGCCAACAATTAGCCTATATTATTATGAACAAAACATAACATCACGCCTTTTATCCCCAAAGGGGTAGGCAAGGCCGGGGTTGTGTCGCAGCACGGTTCGGAGAGATCGCTGTGGTGGGCGTGTATTTCTCTCCGAACCGAACTCTCGCCGAGTTCCACAACTCCCTGAGGGAGTTGGTCGCCGTCGTCGTCGGGTTCCGTTCCCTCCCCGTGCTTGTCCTCGGGGACTTCAACGCCAAAAACTTGGCTTGGGGTTCCCGAATTACCGACGTTCGGGGTAGGATGGTGGAAGACTGGGCTCTGGAGACAGGCCTAGTCGTCTTGAACCGGGGTTCTGTCCCCACGTGTGTGCGGATGCAGGGGGAATCGGTGGTGGACATCTCGTTCGCTAGCCCCGCTCTGTCACCGCGTGTCGTTGACTGGCGCGTCATGGAAGAGGTGGAGACGTACTCCGATCACCGGTATATCTGGTTTAACGTCTCCGCCGAGTCCCCGGACCCGCCGGTCAGACAGGCCCCATGTGGCCCGCGTTGGGCGCTTAGACAGTTGGACCGGGAGCTATTCCTGGAAGCCGCAATCGTGCAGGCCTGGGTGATACCACCGGACAGGCCTGCCGACATCGACGAGGAGGCGAGGTGGCTCCAGGACGCCATGTCCAGAATCTGTGATGTGGCGATGCCCCGGGTCCGGCCAGGTCAGCGCAAGCGCCAGACGTACTGGTGGTCGCAAGAGCTAGCTGCTCTACGCAGTGCATGCACTGCTGCGCGACGCCGGTACACCAGGCACCGCAGGTTTCGTATCCGTCCTCAGGACTCAGAGGTCAGAGAGGCGGAGCTGTACGAGGGGTACAAGGCGGCGAAGGCCGCCCTCAAAGCGGAGATACGGCGGGCTAAGGAGAATGCCCGCCGGGAGTTCTTGGAGACTCTGAACAGAGACCCGTGGGGACGCCCCTATCGGATGGTACGGGATAAGCTCCGCACATGGGCTCCCCCGCTGACTCAGAGTCTCCGGCCAGAGGTAGTGGAGGAGGTGGTCGGCGCTTTGTTCCCCCGAATACAGAGGGGTTTCGCCCCTCCGTCCATGACTCCGCCCCCTGCGGTGCCCTATGTGGGCCACAGCGAAGATGACGGCGACATAGTCTCGGAGGTGACCGAGGCCGAGTTGAGAGCGGCGGTGCGCCGAATGGGCGCCAAAAACACCGCCCCGGGACCCGACGGACTGCACTGCAAGGCATGGGTCCTGGCCTCGGAGGCTCTCAAGCCTCGATTAATTGGTCTCTACAGCGCATGCTTGGAGAGGGGCCAGTTCCCGCTATTGTGGAAGGCGGGTAAACTGGTCCTCGTGAAGAAACCGGGGCGCCCTGCGGACTCTCCGTCCGCGTACCGGCCCATAGTGTTGCTCGACGAGGTGGGAAAAGTTTTCGAAAGGATAATTTCGAACCGCCTCGTCGCGCACCTGTCGGATATCGGGCCGGACCTGTCGGACGGCCAGTTCGGCTTCCGCAGAGGACGCTCCACGGTGGACGCCATCAAGCGTGTAAGAGACCTCACGACGGGGACTGCAGTGTCCAGGGGGAGGGTCGTAGTGGCGGTGTCTTTGGACATCGCCAATGCCTTCAACTCCCTGCCCTGGAGCTGCATTTTGGAGGCACTCAGATACCATCGGGTGCCCACTTATCTCCGTCGTGTAATCGAGGCCTATCTGACGGACCGGTCCGTCATCTACCCCGGTCACCGAGGTGAGTGGAACCGGCGAGAGACGTCGCGCGGTGTTCCACAGGGTTCGGTTTTGGGGCCGCTCCTGTGGAACATCGGTTATGACTGGGTGCTGCGCACCGATCTCCCGAACAACGTCAGCGTGGTCTGTTACGCTGACGACACACTGGTGCTAGCACAAGGGAGGTCGCATCAGGCGGCGGCTAATTTAACGGCGAGAGCGGTTACGACAGTCGTTGAAAGGATCCGGCAACTGGGACTCGAGGTGGCGCTCCACAAGTCCGAGGCCATGTGTTTTCATGGCCGCGGGAACGCGCCACCTCCGGGTGAGTCCCAAATAACGGCAGGAGGGGTTACCATCGGCGTCGAGACGACGATGAAGTACCTAGGACTCGTCCTCGACAGTCGGTGGAACTTCGTGGAGCACTTTCGACGTTTGGCTCCTAAGTTGGAACGAACGGGGGCGGCGCTTAAGCGCCTTCTACCGAACCTCGGGGGGCCAAACGCCTCCTGCCGTAGGTTGTATGCGGGGGTCGTGCGGTCCATGGCCCTCTACGGTGCCCCTGTGTGGGCGCCGAATTTGATGCGGCGACCCGCTAGGGCGCTGCTCACATCTCAGAGGGTCATGGCGATCCGATTGATTCGCGGATATCGCACGATCTCCGGGGAGGCGGCGAACCTCCTTGCCGGATCACCGCCGTGGGATCTTGAGGCGAAGATGCTGGCGCGTGTGTTTTGTTTGCGCGCGGAGGCACGTCGCCGGGGCGAAAATCCGCTGCCGCGCCAGATTAGTGCGTGGCGGGATGAGCTCCGGCGTGATCTCATGGCGGAATGGCAGCAACGGCTGTCGCAGCCGAGGGCTGGGCTCGTTGTCATTGCAGCGGTAAGTCCCCTCTTTGAGGAGTGGCTTGAGAGACGCTACGGCGTCCTCACCTACCGCCTGACGCAGGTACTTACCGGACACGGAAGTTTCGGTAGGTTCCTGTTTCGGATTGGGCGGGAGGAAACGCCCGAGTGTCTTCACTGCGAGGATCGCCCGGAGGACACGGTGGAGCATACGGTGGCGGTGTGTCCTGCGTGGGCTGAGCACCGTCGTGTCCTCAGGGATGTGATTGGCGACGGCGACCTCTCGCGTCCGGCTCTGGTTCAGACCATGGTACGGAGCGAGAGGGACTGGGATGCCGTCTCCTCCTTTTGCGAAGCAGTTATGCTAGCTAAGGAGGAGGCGGAGCGCGTGAGGGAACGAACCTCCTCACGCCCCGGCCGTCGCGAGAGACACTCCGGGCGTCGGGGATCGCGAGACGATCTCCGGCCACCGTAAGCATGGGCCTGCGGACGGCGAGCACGGGTGACTCGCCGCCCGACCAGAACCAGGCCCGAGCGTACGGCGCGTCGCGTTCCGCGCGCGCCTCAAAGAGCCATCAGACCACCACGGATGGGGCCCAATAGGGCTAATGCCGATACGGAGCCGCGGAAGACTTAACGGGTTGCCGGGGCTCCGGCTCGAAATGCAGGAGTAGGAACGGGGTGGTTTTTAGTCAGTAAGAGTCTGACACTCCCTCTCGCCTCACCCGGGCGGGAGAAGTCATTGGATGATTTTCCCCCCTCAAAAAAAAAAAAAAAAAAGGGGTAGGCAGAGGTGTACATTATGCCACTGTACAATGTAACACCCACTTTTTACTATTTATGTTATGAGTCCCATGTAATAGGGGTGAGCCTATTGCCATATACCGGGCCCAATTCATTCGGTGCTACTACTAAGAATAAAAAAAGTATCTAGTTATACTTTGCACGACCCAGCAATCGAGACCCAGTAGACGCACTTGCAACCACTCGACCAACTAGGCGTTATACTATTATGTATACTCTAAATACATCTCTCCCTAGCCCTACTTGGTTTAAAAGTTAACCTTTCATGTCAACCAGTAATAAAGTATTTGAAACATATAATGAATTACGAATCCGAGCGAACATTGAGCACTTTTTAAGTAAAGATTACATCTATAATTCTTGTTTGACACGAGAACTTGAGAAGCCGAAATGCTTACAATTTCACACGAAATGTTATTATGTAGAGGTATATTAAGGGTTCTCTAGTCAAGGGTAGGTACATTTAATTCCTTTTTTTTAACAGACTATAAATCGGCACTTTTTAAAAAAGAATTTAGCAGTTCTTTACAGACTCCCTAGCGGGAGTGGAATTCTTTGCCAGAGACTACCTGTATTTCCTGAAGGGTATTTTTTTTTAATGTGGCAAGCCCGCCACCTCCCTAAACCGCTGCAAGTAAGCCAAGATCTACAGTAGATACAACCATGAAAACACCGGAACACTGAAGTCCGGCGCGTCCCAGGGACATGAGTAACTGTCTTGGTTCCCACAACGAAGTGAATCAGGAGATATTATAAGAGGAGAAGAAGAAAAACGACGATTCGAAATCAAACCCGATTCGAAACCAAACTCTTTGTGTGATCCACAAATTGTTGTTCTGGGTCTGTGTGTCAAGTGTATGTGAACTTGTATGTTTGTAAACGCACCCACGACATAGGAGACAATCCTACTGTGGGGTAACGTTTACATATATCCATCGCGCCGTCCGGCCGGCCGGTATTTAGGAACTTGAGGATTGTTAGGAATTCGTGGATTGGGGCGGTTGGGGTGGAAGTAATTGGGCATCCGAGAACCTCACTCACGTGACAAAACATAACGGAAGTGTTGTTTTATTCCGGTCGAGCCAGCCCATTCGTGCCGAGGCATTGGCTCTCCCATTATAGCTTCAGAACTCACCATCTTTCCATTAATAACTATTTTCAAATCGTAACTATAATATATAGATATAACCTGCTTTTAACATTACACTACCAAGGAACCCTTGACTTAAAACGTACTTGACCACATTTTTATAAATTGCCACTTTAATGCCATAGTATCAAGGTTTACATTTCCTTGTGGGTAAGTTATAGTTTGAGTGTAGATAAGAAATACTTATTTAGGTTTATAAGTACCTATTATAGTGGTTAAAAGAGGTTATATAGGGGACGGTTTAGTTCGTTTTTGTTATACAGAAATATTTATTCTAGTTATACTAGCTGACGAAACCTAGAGGTACAACAGCAAGAACCAATGTGACTTTTCCGAGTAATACGTACTTTTTAAGATTTAGACACCACTGACAAACGGTGAAGGAGAACAACGTGAGGAAACCTGGACTTATAATTCCTAATTAATTATCAGTTTGAATTCGTCAACCAGCATAGAGCAAGCGTTTTTTTTTACACTTTATAGGTGGACGTTTGACCACCATTTCGCCTGATGGTAAGCGATGATGTGGCCGACGATGGAGCACGCCTACCTATGTGCAACCTATTCTATTCACACGGGACTTGAAGACACCCAAGTCATATTTGACGGGAAACACAGCCTCTGGCAAGGAATTCCATTCCTTAGCTGTTCGCATGAGGAAGCTTGACGCGAAACGCTTCGTGCGAATGGGTGGAATGTCCACCAAATAAGGGTGGCGTCCCGCCGTTCGTCTGGTGGTACGATGATGAAATGGACTAGGGGGAATAAGTTTGTGCAATTCCCACGCACACTCACCGAAATGTATCCGATAGAAGACCGAAAGGCTTGCGATTTTGCGCCTGTGTTCGAGGCTTTGTAGCCGAGCCTCCACAAGCGAATCGAAATTATTAATCGTGGTGATTAATACTCAAACCTTTTCCATGCGAGAAGAGGTTTTGCTCAGCAGTGAGCATTTATAGGCTGTTGATGACAATAATGTTATTTGCAATTGATATTTAAATCCAATCTCAGCTCTCTACCACGTCTGCGCGAACAGCGACGAGTGCAACGACGGGCTGATCTGCGGGACCCCCAACATCACGGGCACGACCCCACTACATCTCAGAGTGCACCCCCCGTCAGAGAAGATCTGTCTCTGTGATGTGGACTCTGGGTTTACAGAGAAAGAACATGCTTGCAACGGTAAGAATGTATTTATTTATTTACACACTTTATTGTACACTATAAAAACGTACAAAGAAACATAAAAGAATGTGTACAATGGGCGGTCTTGTCGCAGAATGCGATTTCGTACAGACAACCTTTGGATGGTGCCAGTAATCAGGAGTTGGGAAAAAAGGGGTCGTCTAGTGTACAATAATAATTAAACCAATACATACAATATAATACTACCTATACCTATGTATATTATTGTCGCGGAGAACCTAACGGGTAACCGTGGCTCCGGCTCGACGTGCAAGATGTGCGATGACACTGACAAGTGTCAAAATTTAGGTTAATTCTATATAATTTGGTTTTCTATTCTACATGTAGACAAGCGCTAAATGGCATTTGGCTACAGCTGCTGAACGGACTTGCACGGATCTCACACTTACATTTTTTTTTTTGTATTTGTCTGGAGTTTAAAAGAGACGGACCTCTGAGTTTATTACGGCATTTCTTCTCAAAGTAATTAGTTAGGAAATTACAGCCTCATCTAGTTGTTTTTTTATATTTGATGGGCCGACGTTAGACCACTATCTCGTCTGATGGTAAGCAATGATGCGATCTACGATGGAGCATGCCGTCCCATAAGCAACCTATTCCCTCGGGCCTTGAAGACACCCAGGAGATACAGACTCTGGCAAAGAAATCCCCTCCTTAACACTAAAAAGTAAGAAGGAACGGGGTGGATTTTAGTCAGTAAGAGTCTGACACTCCCTCCCGCATCACCCAGGCGGGAGCAGTTATTCGATGATTTTCCTCCCTTAAAAAAATACCTATGTATATTTATGTTATACTATCGTGAGACATACCTAATAAATTATGTTATTATATTTTTCGACTTACCCACGTTATTATTTGACGAGGAATAGGACTAGTTTCAAGCCATGCTAGATATTCTAGCTAACAACGCTTGCGTTGTTTCACGTCGTGTGAGTGAGGTTACCGGAGGCCCAATTACCCTCCCCTTCCCCAATCTCCCCAATTCCTGAATCCCCAACGATCCTCAAACTCCTAATTCTCCAAAAGGCCGGTAACGCACTTGTAACGCCTCTGGTGTTCCAGGTGATTCATCTGCTAGCATACCGGCTTATGCTATAAAAAAAACATCACACCTTTTATCCCCGAAAGGGTAGGCAGAGGTGTACATTACGGCACTTAATGCCACTGTACAATGTAACACCCACTTTTCACTATTTATGTTATGAGTCCCATGTAATAGGGGGTGAGCCTATTGCCGTATACCGGGCACAATTCCAAACTCCGTGCTACTACTGAGATTTTTAAGCCCAGTATTACTTTCCCCGGCCCGGGAATTGAACCCGAGACCCCTTGCCCGGCAGTCGCACTTGCGACCATTCGGCCAACGAGGCAGCCTTGAGAAATAGATTCTGTTCCACGTCCTGAACAAACTACCTTCCTATGTTGAATCGATTCCGTCATTCAAGTTTCGCATTGGGCTCGTACACAGAACTGCGATCCGACGTCGCATCGCAAAAATGTGCGAGCTCCCTCTACTCATCGCAGGAACTGTTTTGTTTAAGGGGGGAAAATCATCGATAGACTGCTCCCGCCTGGGTGAAGCGGGAGGGAGTGTCAGACTCTTACTGACTAAAAACCACCCCGTTCCTTCTCCTGCACGTCGAGCCGGAGCCCCGGTTACCCGTTAGGTTCTCCGCGACATCGCAAGAACTTGCGAATTGATTCGCATCGCGCATCATGATCTTATCTTCCCAAAATCTTCTTTGTTTCTTTTTCCTGTATCTCCTAAGCAATAACAGAAGTGCACACTTCATTTTACGATCCATGTCACGATCTAGTTTTCAATTTAAAATACGTTTAGTACGGTTGACGGTCGTCGAAGGAATGGTCACCCTGGGAGACGCCTTGTCGCACGAAATCGCATCGCAGCAATTCGTGTCGTAATTTTCTGCGTTGCGAATTCGTTCAGTTTTGTGTACACACGACCACACATCAATCTATACACAACCAGTTTACCCTTTTTTTTAAGGGGGGGAAAATCATCGAATGACTGCTCCCGCCTGAGTGAGGCGGGAGGGAGTGTCAGACTCTTACTGACTAAAAACCACCCCGTTCCTTTTCCTGCACGTCGAGCCGGAGCCCCGGTTACCCGTTAGGTTCTCCGCGACAACCAGTTTACACTGGTGTCGCGTCGCATCATCTTTCCGCACATTTCGTTCAGTTTATACTGGTTATGTAAAGCGCGACGTGTAGCCGTGTGTACGTGCCTATAATCCAAACATAAGGTTGTATATCATTTCTTTTTTAATTTCTTTTCCAGATGCCGATATCCTCAAGACATCTTTGATAGCGATCTTCGTAGTATCCTGCATAAGGAAGGTCCTAGCAAATTAAATAATAATTAATATTAATATAAACACAACGTACTCATTAAAATAATTATGGTTTGGTGACAATTATTATTCACGTTTTTTAAACACATTGGAAAATCCGGGATTTGAAATTTGAATATTGGAATGTCATAATAGCCGTTCCATTCCGTTCTAGAATGACCATTTTGTCAATTGAAAATAAATTACTTCGACTGTTCAATACAATAAAATATTAAAAAATAATCACAATTTCATTAATTGATTTTATGACCAACTTAATGTTAGTATTTCTCCAGCATTTTTTAAGAAATAAGTATATTGTTTGACGCTAAAAAAAACGTGACGTCACAATACACAATCTCGTACAAAATTCATAGAAAACTGTCGTTTTTGACAGTTCGAAAAAAGTATTGAATTTCACTAGTTGGCAAGTACTCAATTTTGGATACACCTGGAAAATACGCCCGGTCGTCCGTGTTATTTTTTAAATGCCAGATTTTCCAATCGTAGAATTTATTTATAGGATTATAATAATAAATCACGGGTTTTAGATGTAATTTAAATATTTAAATAAAAAGAGATATATGTGAAATTAAATTTTACAATAAAAAAGTAAAAAGCTAAATTATGATTAACAATATTTGCGAATTTATTCATAATTTTATTAACACTCGACAAAAATTCAGTACAAAAATACACACTAATTTTAATAGCTTTTAAATAAAAAATACAATAAAAAAATCGCTTAGAATTAAAATTATTAAAACCAAATAATAAAAAGCGTCCATTAAAATGTAAGATTAATGTATAATAAAATAGATTTAATAAAAAAACATTTAAATTAAGATACATCTTAAAACAGTTTGACAAAATGAATATAATAAAGCTTTTATTATTATTAATTTCAAGTTTTGAATTACATAGTAATAATTTCATTTCTTATATCATTAGAAATATATCTATAATCTATTAACAAATAAATACTCATAGTAAAATAACTCTAATTTCACACGTAGACGTGTTTGTTTCAGAAAATCATGCATTTAATTTTAAAAATATTATAGCTTGGCAAATAAGAGTTTGACGCGGTGACAGCCGTGTTTTAATTATGGGAGAGCCATGCTTCGGCACGAATGGGCCGGCTTGACCGGAGTGATACCAAACTGAGTAGAAAACTGACGTGAAGCAACGCTCGCGCTGTGTTTCTTCGTGTGAGTGAAGTCACTGGAAGCCCAATTACCCCCCCCCCTTTCCCCAATCACTCGTATCTCTGAATCCCTAACAATCCTCAAACTCCTAATCCCCAAGAGGCCGGTAACGCACTTGTAACGCGTCTGGTGTTTCAAGTGTCCATAGGCGGCGCGCGTTACAATCAGGTGATCCGTCTGCTCGTTTACCGGCTTATGCTATAAAAAAAGCTGAAACTAATGTAGACTTGAACTGAATCACCCACTTCGAACCATATCCCATGAATAAACAATTATCCGAACACAGTTCCTCCTCTTTTTAACTCGATAGAAATAATAAATATCAAAACTGATTGAATCGTAGTGTACTAGACTAGGTTGCCACAGGTGGGATACTAGCGACATCTATTATTCCAAACTCTTTTTTGCCAAGCTATACATCTGTGTAAGTTTTAATGAAATAATCGTAATTATGTCAGTAAAACATCGTATTTTAAAGTGTAGAAGCATTTTTAGACTATGAATTATTAAGTAAATGTTTGCGAATTAATAAAGTGTTTAAAATATAATTTGTATTTTATTTCAATCAATTAGTTTCCAATTGTTTTGATACCAACGACAAATGGCGCGAAGGAAAACGTCATGAGGAAACATGGACTTGTAATTTTTTTAATAACTAGTTATAAGTGCAATGAGTAAGCATGGTGATTAATGCTTAAACCGTGTGAGAAGAGGTACTAACTATTACTACAGAAAATCAGGAAACTGGACCTAAATCTTTAAAAAATTGTAGGATTTGACTGCATTGTTATAAGTTTGAAAAAGCGCCATCTAGGGTTACAGTTTCGACATACGCAGTTTACCAAACGTAGCATAGATGTCGTTGTAATATTAAATTTAATTGTGCTGTTATAACTTTGCTATTAATAAAATTACATAATAATATTAATGTATTTACGTCATTTTCAAAATTGAGTAAGCAATATAATTATAATATAATTTAGAAAGTTTTATATAAGGAATTGTATAAATCAAGCTAATCTTTGATTGCGAAATATAACATAAGGAATTTAATTCACATCCTACAGAAAAACCTATGATCATATACCTAAAGACTTTTAACGATTAAAAGCACAACTGCGACACATATTTTTGTATAAAATAGCCATTTATAACCAAATAGACAAAATAGATACTTTACTACGTATTTTTTGTCAAAAAGCGAAACGTGAATGACATAAATCATTAATACTATGCGTCTATGCGTAAATTAATCAAAACAAATGACGCATTTTGTGAGTGACGCCATCAGACGCCATGTTTAAATCGTAATAGCGTGTTACATATAGATCCATAATTTCAACAGACATCTCATCTGGTTCCGTGGTGTAGTGGTTATCACATCTGCTTTACACGCAGAAGGCCGCCAGTTCGATCCTGGCCGGAATCATATCCTTTTGTCAGTTTTGTGCATTTTATTCTTACTAAAACGCATTTGTATGGCTTTTGACAATTCAAAATTATATTTTATGAAATTATAATTTTTCAATGACATTAAAACATTTTAAAACTTCAATTTCGGTCAAAAATTTATAATTTATAGTCGAATTTATTACGCTACACAATTTACAATGTGTTTTCATCATAAAAGAGCCCTCAGTACCTATGTTAGGAATTACAATTTAGCAACATATTTATATATATATATATATATATACATATAAATGTTACTGCAAAACTTCTAACTACAATAAAATGTAAAATGTACTAAAAATATCAAAATCTATAGATCTTGCGAATAATAAAAATTAAACTATCTTTGAGATGGCAATTTATTTATTTATATGAACAAAAAGGTACTAAAATCATTTACACTACACAATATATATACAATTGAAAGAAAGAATACATTTAGAGCCAATATTTCAATGCTCAGATAAATTTTAACTGAGAAATAACTTAAAATATTTGACACTTCTTCCATATCTACTAATAACTGTCAAATGTCAATTTGACTCTACAGTTAGGAATTAACAGATTATAAAAAAAAACTACCGCAAAGTTAAGTTCGACGGTTCATTCATTTGCCGTCATCATCTTCATCGACAACATCTTTTTTTTTTTTTTATTTCACTTAAACCATAGTTTGGTACTTTTGAAACGTCAACAAATACAAAATAAATAATAGTCTGTCAGTCAGTCCGTCAGTGAAATTAGGGAGTCGTATTGGAGACTCGGTTGCCAAAGAAGAAAAAAAAACAGATTATTGAAAAATCGGCCCTAAAACACCGAATTATTATTAGATACTATAGTTCATTCATCTCGTTCAAAAAACTTCCAGCATTCCGACAAGAACAATCTTCTTTCACTCGAGAACACATTACACTCTGGTGTTGAATCCAGGAATCGATTTAAAAGTATCATCGTGCGTGCTAACGGGGATTTAGGTCTACTGACTGTTTTGCAAGATGGTATAACAAATAACTGGTGCTTTCCATTGTGTCAGAATTCATCCAATGACTTCTCCCGCCTGGGTGAGGCGAGACAGAGTGTCAGACTCTTATTGACTAAAGACCACCCCGTGCCTACTCCTGTAGTTTCTTTTTCGATCTCTTTGACTGGATTGTAAAGTTACATTGTTCTAGCACAATCCAATTTAATTTTTTTGTTGACGTTCAAAAGTGCCTTTCTGTCTAATTGAAATAAATTATTTTGACTTTGACTTTTACCTCTTGTCCTCGGTTTCGGGTAAGGTTGCAGCTTCGGGTTGTGATAAAAAACAAATTGAATCCCCGATACAAATATACAATATCTCCAGTAATGCTATAAATACCATTTGAGGAGTTGAGAATCGAATTTTTATTATGGGATGAGCCGGTAAACGAGCTGACGGATCCCCTGATGGTAAGCAATCGGCGTCGCCCATGGACACCTGAAACACCAGAGGCGTTACACGTGCGTTACCGGCCTTTTGGGGCTAGGAATTTGATGATTGTTGGGGATTCATGGATTAGGGGAAGTGGGGGGAGGGTAATTGGGCCTCCCGTAACCTAACTCAAAGGACGAAACACAACGCAAGCGTTGCTTCACGTCAGTCTTCTGCTCGGCCGTGGTATCACTCCGGTCGAGCCGGCCAAGCATGGCTCTCCCACACTTAATCGCATGAAAATCCATTCAGTAGTTTATGAGTTCGTCACAGCAAACTTCATTTAATACTAAGTAAGGATATTTTAAAGTTTGTCGGCTACATATTACACAGGAAAAAGTGGTACTCGGAGATGATACTAGCTAAGTAGCTACACAACATGAATAATTCATTTCTAAAGCCTCTTTCGTACTGGTAAAGTTTAACTCATTATTTTTTTTATTGGGTAGGACAGCAAACGAGACGTCGGATCTCACCTGTCTGCTTGCTTACTCTTGAAACCAAACTCGATGTCAATGCAATTTCAATCCAATAAAAACTCAATAATTATCAATGTCAAAACCATACAACCCCAATCGTAGCTGTCAAAATAGCACTCAGAGTACGGAATATAAAGCCAAACTCAATACTATTTAGTTCATTCAGTATCCACGCAATACGGATGCAATGGGCGCTGGTGTTGCAACTCGAGAGTACGAAATTTCACAATACCAATGTCGATCGATCGGAATTGGATTCAAGAGTAAGCACCCAGAAGGTAAGCAATCGGCGCCGCCCATGGACACCCGCAACATAACGAAGCTGTGGGCGGCCTAGCGGGACTCCGGGGCTCCGGCTCGAAGCACGAGTGGGAACGAAGGGGTTTTTAATCAATAAGAGCCCGAAACTCCCTCTCGCTAGTCTCACCCAAGGCGGGAAATGTTATTTGATGATGTAAAAAGGGAAAGTGACAAGTGCGTTGTCTGTCTTTTCGGGTATAAGTATTGGACCTCCGGGACCCTAATTCCCAAGATACTATATCCCGGCATGACCGTAGTGATACCACGGCCGAGCAGAAAACCGACATGAAACAACGCTTGCGTTGTGTTTCATCGTGTGAGTGAGGTTACCGGAGGCCCAATTACCCCCAATTTCCCCAATCCCCGAATCCCCAACAATCCTCGAATTTCTAATACCCAAAATGCTGTCTACGCACTTGTAACGCCTTGGTGTTTCGGGAGTCCATGGGCGACGCCAATTGCTTACCATCAGGTGATATGTCTGCTCGTTTACTGGCTAACCTAACCTAACTCAAACGACGAAACACAACGCAAGCGTTGCTTCACGTCAGTTTTCTGCTCGTTGGTGGTATCACTCCGGTCGAGCCGGCCCATTAGCGCCGAAGCATGACTCACCCACACTTAAAATTTACTTATGTTATAAAAAGTTACAAAAAGTAAATGTTTTAAAGATTTAAAAAGGAGCTTTTAAATGCCTCAAATGTGAATGCAACCTTACAATCTTTACATTAACAATATTATGTGTACATTCCGGTTTTACAACAGACGGACCAGTCAACTTTGTTATTTGTGAACGACAGGACGTGTGCTTGAACAAAAACTATTTGTCTTTAAACGAATTTCGATATTCGGTAAGTCACTTTACATCTTCTACGCTAGAATATTGAAAGGCTACTGAATTTTATAATGCGCTTAAGTATATACAGGATGGAATTTTGAATTGCCATCTGAAGGGGAAGTACTCTAATATTTAAGATAGAACATTTTACTCAAATAAAACATTTTTTTATTTTTGAATAGATACAAAACTGTATTCAAAGATTTTTAAAAATTAGCTTGATTCACACGGTAATCGAAACGATTATAAAATTAAATTCAAATTCAAATTCATTTATTTGCAAGAATACATATTTACAAAGGAAGATCTTACAGCCTCTATGTCATTGTATTTTGCCTGCGAGCAGGCGTGCAAAGTATAAAAATTTCAAATTAAAGTCACCATAATAATTTTCATAATTACAATACAATATTTACGTTGATATCATAGTCATACACATATTACATTTTAGTCGTAGATACATTACAGTCATACATTACAAGATAGTAGATTACAAGAAAAAAGCAAATATAAGGTCGAATTGAAAACCTCCTCCTTTTTTGAAGTCGGTTAAAAATGATTATTATCTACGGTGTACATAAAAAACTGCGTTTAAAAAAACCGACTTCAAAAACTAATGACAAACAAAAAGTAAAAACTAAAAAGGAAAAAAATAACTATAACTATTATTGTTCATACGTACTTATAGCTTACACACCCACTGATAACCTATCAGTGGGTGTGTGACACCCACTGATAAACTTGTGGCACCGACTTCTAACCTTAGAAGTCGGTGCCACAAGTTTTAAACAAAATTATTAATTAAAACCTTAATAGATACCTAACATTATTGAGCTGTTTACAATTTTATTATGGATTATACCAGCTGTGACCATTAACTACTGTATATTTTGTTGTAGGTTTTTTGGCACCAACTTCTCCTTTTTTTGAAGTCGGTTAAAAATCTGTTAAAGTTTGCACCCTTTACTTTTATTGCATCGATTGTTAGGGTCAATAAGGATGAAATCTCTATACCTAACAAACTTCATAAATTTTATGAAACTGATGATGAGACTTTTACAGATTTTAGTCGTTTCGATTACCGTGTGTGGCGAGCGAATTTTAAAAATATTTGAATGGAGTTTTGTTTCTTTACAAAAGTAATGGAAAGTTATCTTTGAGTAAAGTTTTCTATCTTAATTATTAAGAGTATTTATTTATTTATTTATTTATGTACACACATACAACATAAAGGACAACACATACATAAAATTAAAGTACAAAGGTACCACCTATTCCTATTGGAATTTCTTCCTGTGGACCTGGAGCAGGAAAAGTAATAATAATATAATGACACAGTGTGTAGTAACAAATAGAAAATTGGGATAGGAAACAGACTTAAAACTAACAGATAAATAACCAAACAACTACATACAATATATAAATAAATACATACAAAATATAAACTATACATATAAATGAAGAAATTTACATATCAGGAGGAAAGGTAGTGTTCTCTCACTCGTTTTTTAAAGATAGCGATAGACTCAGCGTCCCGAATGTTAGGCGGGAGCGCATTCCACAGCCTCACTGCATGAACGGAAAAGGAGTAGGAATAGAAATCGGAATTATGGGGTTCGATTTTAAGATTAGATTTAAGGTGTGAACGAAATAGGACTTCAGGAGGACGAACCAAGGAGAAACGGTCCCGAAGGTAAGCAGGATAGGCAGGGTTGAAGAGGATGTTATATAGGAAGCATAAAATGCGAGTGTTCCTGCGAAGACGGATCGGAAGCCACTTGAGCCTATTGCGGAATACGGAAACATGGTCGTACTTTCTTAAACCAAAGACAAAGCGGATACAAACATTTTGCAATCGCTCAAGTTTATTTAAAAGCTCCTCTGTAGCATCCAAATAGCAAGCATCCGCGTAGTCAATCAGAGGCAGGATTAGCGCTTGGACGAGGTGAATCTTAGTCTTCAAGGGCAACAGGGTCTGGAGGCGCCTCAGGGAATGAATGGAGAAATAAACCTTCCGACTAACCTCGTTCACCTGGATAGTCCAGGACAAATTTGAGTCGATATGCACTCCCAAGTTCTTTGCAGAATCGGTGAATGGAATCACAGTGCCATTCAGACGCAATGGAACAAGACCAGAGACGTCGAGAGCGTTACGATAATATCTGCTTCCGATAACCATGGCCTGAGACTTGAGAGGATTGATTTGCAGGCCAAAACATCTGGCCCACTCCGCAACTCCACCCAAGTCACGATTCATGGCATCGAAAGCAGAATGAGCTTCAGATATGTTGAAGTGACGGTATAACTGCAAGTCGTCTGCATAGAGATGGAAATTAGAAGAGATCACCCTGGCAACGGTGTTAATGAAGATGGAGAAAAGGACAGGAGAAAGGACGCCACCCTGGGGAACGCCAGCCGCAAGGCCACACCAATCGGAAAAGGTTTCCTCTAGGTGGACCCGCTGACGGCGACCCCGAAGATAGGATTCAAACCAGGCCAGAGAGGAAGGTGAGAAATTATTGGCCTTCAGGACCCCCAATAGAATGTCAAAGTCCACAGAGTTGAAGGCCGAGCTGAAGTCCAGCAACACAAGAATAGTGACAATAGTACTTCCCCTTTAGGTGGCATTACAAAATTCCATCCTGTATATGAAGTTATGCCACGACAAATTCTTTATAAAATAACAGAGTTATTTAAAAACAACTTAATATTGCCCTTTCAGTATTCGAGGGTTTGATTTTGCTAGATTTATTGTCAACTAAAAATCGCGGGTTACTCACGTGAATATACTGAGAAAGGCTCTACAAGTTTCGAATTTCGAACCACAGTCCTCTATGGTGGAAGAACGCCTGTTCTTCCATTAGTATGTCTCACGACAGTTATTGTAAAAATGTCAGTTACAATAAACCTTATTGTCATTCAAATTAAAAACGAGGAACTTTAATAATTGATAACATTACATAGAATAACATCTCGCCTTTTATCCTCGAAGGGGTTTTTTTAAGGGGGGAAAATCATCTAAAGACTGCTCCCGCCTGGGTGAGGAGAGAGGGAGTGTCAGACTCTTACTGACTAAAAACCACCCCGTTCCTTCTCCTACACTTCGAGCCGGAGCCCCGGTAACCCGTTAGGTTCTCCGCGGCTTCGTATCGGCAACAGCCCTATTGGGCCCCATCTGTGGTGGTCTGATGGCTCCTTGAGGCGTGCGCGGAACGTGCTCGCCGCCCGCTGGCCCATGCTTACGGTGGCCGGAGATCGTCTCGCGATCCTCGACGCCCGGAGTGTCTCTCGCGAGGGCTGGGGCGTGAGGAGGTTCGTTCCCTCACGCGCCCCGCCTCCTCCTTAACTAGCATGACTGCTTCGCAGAAGGAGGAGACGGAATGCCAGTCCCCCTCGCTCCGTACCATTGTCTGAATCAGAGCCGGACTTGAGAGGTCGCCGTCGCCGATCACATCCCTGAGGACACGACAGTGCTCAGCCCACACAGAGCGTGAACGCTTGCCAGTAGGTTGCGTGACATCGCCGCGACTGCGCATACTGCTCATAAAGAGCTTTTCTCAGTATATTCACGTGAGTAGCCCGCGATTTTTAGTTCATTTAGTATGTCTCACGATAGATAGTTATTGTAAATATGTCAGTTACTATAAATCAGAATCTTATTGTCATTCAAATTAAACACTTTAATAATAGATAACATAATACCACGCCTTTTATCCTCGAAGGGGGTAGGTAGAGGTGCACATTGCGGCACTTAATACTACTGTAGAGGTACAATGTAACACCCACTTTTCACCATTTATGTTATGAGTCCCATGTAAGCCAATTGCCATATACCGGGCACAATTCCAGACTCCGTGCTACCACTCACCCACAATACATTGTCCGACCCGGGAATCGAACCCGAGACCCCTTGCCCGGCAGTCGCACTTTTTTTTTAAGGGGGAAAATCATCGAATGTCTTCTCCCGCCTGGGTGAGGCGGGAGGGAGTGTCAGACTCTTACTGACTAAAAACCACCCCGTTCCTTCTCCTGCACGTCGAGCCGGAGCCCCGGTTACCCGTTAGGTGGCAGTCGCACTTGCGACCACTCGGCCAACGAGGCAGTTTAATCATAGAATATGAAGAAACATTCATATATTAGGTTGTTTTGGTAGGTATTGGTCTCATTCCCCTACAGTATGGTGCGCTATTTACTAGACACCCTATATGCAACATAGGGCCGATTTTTCCTACATTATATAAATATCAGAGGAATCACTTTGAATACTTATTTGACAGTCCTTCCATACTAAAAACTTTTGAATGTTAATTTCATTAAGAATTATCTGTTGATTAAAAAATCGGCCGTTAAAACTAAACTAAAATTAAATCAGTGAATAGAAAGCTATGAAAATAAACTAAAAAAAGAACTGACCAATACAACTAAAACCTCAAGCGGCGCAAGTAAGATAAGTAATAACAACCTTGCTGGTAGTTATATCTTTGAGCCGTTTGGGGTTGAGACACTAGGCCCGTGGGGTCCGAGTGCGCTTAAATTGTTCAAAAACATTTCGAAACGCCTGGTCGACACATCTCGTGACCAGAGGGCAGGTCTTTTTCTCGGTCAGAAGTTAAGCATTGCCCTACAACGTGGCAATGCTGCCAGTCTTCTGGATACTTTCCCCACTGAAGTCGATGCGGACGAATTTTTCGATGCTTTATATAAATAGTTGTTTTTGTTTTTCCTATAAATATATATACCTTCAGCTAATTTACTAGTGATTTTCAGAAATAAACAATTTAATACAACTAGATAACAAAGTACTCGTCCACATCACTGTCACCAGGCTGAGGTTTTTTTTTAATAAAGTTGCCCCGCACTAGGATTTTCTCCTGTAACGGGGGTGCGTTTACAAACATACAAGTTCACGTACACATTACACCCAGAACAGGAACAAAAAAATTTCACACAAAGAGTTGTTAAAATCGGAAATTGAATCCGCGACACATTGCACTCCATTTGCCCAGCCAATAACGCCCAAACCGTGCAATAAACTTAGATTTTGTCAGCCAATTTGTACACACAAAAAGACAATTCTAGTTTTTTCCGTTCCCGTGAGATTTTAGAGAAATTACCTCTTATTGTTCCTCTACACTCCCCAAGCAACAAACTAAGGTCCTTTCGGCTGTACCTACATTGTCTGCCAGTCAATCACTAATAAACTAATATATTAATATTATATGTAAGTATAACTAATATAATAAATGGGAAAGTTTGTGAGTTAGTTCGTGTGTGTTTGTTACTCAATCTGACTCAAACAACGGCTAAAGAACCGTTTTGACGTGATTGAGAATTTCGACCCGATCCCAAGGGATCGAAATCAAAGTTAAGTCAAAGTCAAAATCAAAATCATTTATTTCAATTAGACCAGAAAGGCGGCTTGAACGTCAATAAAAAATTTAAAATAAAGCTTGCTCATTCCAAGGTGTAGATTCCTATGGAGAAGTACGAGCAAGAAACTCCATAGGTTACTCTTTTTCAATCAGGTTCACAATACAATTCTCTAATTACATAGTTTTGTTGTTTGAATTGTGCGACAACAATGTAACACTAAAATCCAGTCAAATAGTTGTCGAACACGAAATTCAACACGAATCTACCCGAATTCAACGCGAACCCGAAGAGTTGTAGTTTAGATTAACATATAGGCTACATTTATCACAGGGGAACCGCTGGCAGAGGCAAGTAAATTATAAGTAACTAGCAGCCCGTCCCGGCTTCGCACGGGGTAGACAATTATTTATGTTTGGAAATTTGGATTGTTGTAGTGACATAACTACAATAGTTGGACATATGCTACCGCGGAGTTTTTTGTAGACATTATGATGTTCTTCAATATTGTTGTAACTACATTATTTTGTTCTATCGCTAATAGTTTCGGCAGTGCATTCGACGAAAGACATTTTAAGACTCATTTTTCTACACCTTCGGTTACATTGTTCAAATTTTACCAAGGATCCCTAATTTTTTTCAAAATGAAATGTAGCCTATGTCAAATTGGAAGAATGTAGCATTCTATTGGTGAAATAATATTTTAAATCGGCCCAGTACTTTGTGAGCCTATTCATTACAAACATACAAACATACAAAAATAGGTAGAAATCTTTCCTCTTTGTAATATTAGTATAGAAGTATAGATATAATATGCAGTCATACGGGGATTTACCTATAACGAACTAGTTTTTGAGTCCTGCATGAATAAGAAAACAAATATTGTGAGCTTGAATTATCCACATGTTCGATGATTTATTATTGTGTATGTAAACAATATTTCATCATCATCATCAACAGCTTATAAATGCCCACTGCTGAGCAAAGCCTCTTCTCACACGGAGAAGGTTTAAGCATTAATCACCACGCTTGCTCAATGCGGGTTGGCGATTTCAAACTAATAATTAGAAATTATAAGCCCAGGTTTCCTCACAAGGTTTTCCTTCACCGTTTGTAAGTGGTGTCTAAATAATCTTAGAAAGTACATATAACTCGGAAAAAGTCACATTGGTACTTGCCGTTGGTAGGTTTCGAACCCGCACCCTTGTGCATGAGATGCGGGCGCCTTAACCTACGGGCCACCACGACACATACAATATGAACAATATTTATCTAAGCAATATAAAGCCAAGAATACACTAAGGGACCAATGTCCTGCGACAAGTGTTGCCAGCGACACGTCGGGTAGAGTAGCTTTATTTTGAAACATTGCCCCACCACACTATGGGTTTCCCCTGTGTCGTGGGTCCATTTACAAACATAAAAGTTCACATAGGTACATATGACACCCAGACCCGGAACAACAATCTGTGGATCACATAAAGAATTGTTCTGTCCAGGAACCGAACCGATGTGCGGCAGTCAATTGCCCAGTCACTTCGCAAACCGTGCAATCAACATGTCTGGCAATCCTTACTATAACCTTACTATATAATATTATAAATCGAAAAGTGTGTTTGTTTGTTCCGCTTTCACGCCGTAACTACTAAACCGATTGCTTTGAATTTTTGCAGACGTAAAGTTAGAAGTCTGGATTAAATAATAGGGTACTTTTATCCCGGAAAAATTAGATATTCTAGAGGGAAAACGAAATTATTGGTATAGATGGCGCTGTGTGTATTGGTATATGTCACACTAGCTTCTGCCCGCGACTTCGTCCGCGTGGAATAGTGACTGCCAGTTCTTTCGAGATTTTTGGGTTAAAAACCATTCTATGTCCTTTCTCGAGTTCTAAACTGTCTGTACCAAAATTTCATCCAAATCGGTTCAGTAGTTTAGACGCGAAGGAAAAACAAACACACAGATAGACAGATAGAGTTACTTTCGCATTTATAATATTAGTTAGGATTAGGAAATATTAATTAGGATTTAAGTAATTGCCATAAGAATTAATATTTTTTGGTCAAACAATCATGCAAAAGTAAGTATGCCAAAAAATAAAAAAAATTATGCAATAAAAGAAGTATAAAAGATAAAATAGAAAAGATAGAGATATGGTATCGCGGACTTTTTGTAGAAATAATTAAGACGTACCAGGAGACCTACATAGTTTTTAATTTTAAGCAACTGTTTAGGTAGCGCACGCTTAATAAACATAATACCGGCCTTATCCCTGCGCCCTTCCCGCCTTGGCAATAGGTACTCACTTCGAAACGGGCTGTACAGAAAAAATCGTAATATTTTAATTTCACCATAACTTCAAAACCAAACATCCGATTTTAATCATTTAAAGACCGAGTATTATCTATATAAACTGTACTTAGTGATGAAATAAAATATTTTGATAAGGATTAATGCATAATGCATAATAGCATGAGTGGAATAAATGTATTGAAATGTAGTCAAAAAAATAATTCAAGATTTTTTCTTAAAAAATGCTAGTTGTGCCTTACTGGACCTAGATAGGTATGGTGTGTCACGGATTTTTTTGTAGATAATTATAAGATCTACAATTAATTAGAACATTTTATGAACTATAAACTATAAAAGATAGAACATCTTTTATAGTTTAGGCAGCGCACGCAAATAATTATTTTTTATGAGGATTTTTTTTCCGACTTGCTAGGCAAAACTTGTGATAGCTCGGTAAATATACATGTTATAGAAACAATTTATAGCTTATAGCACTCAGGAATAATGCAGCTTTCTGCTGGTAAAAAAAGTTTTAGAATTGGATTATTACTTCTAGAGATTACACCTTGCATACAAACTTACAAATTGTACCTCTTTATAATATTAGTATAGATTACTTTTTATCCTTTTGTGACGCGAGCGAAGCCGCGGGTAAAAGCTAGTATAATAATATAGTAAACGTCACTGTGGACATAAGTTCCGCGTTGTCACCGTATATGTCAGGCGACTTCGACCGGCTTCGCTCGATATGTCGTCGATATATTTTTTGGGATATTTGTACCCTAGGGTATCCTTAGTCTTACTAGCTGTTGCCCGCGACTTCATCCGCGTAAAATTTGATTATGACTATGATCTGTTTAGATTTTAATATTTAAGTCGTTGAGTACCGTCATTATAGACACAATTAAAGAACAATAGGTTGCGGTCACCGGTGTCCGCTCGGTGTATGACAGTTTAATACCAAAACAAGCATGCTTACGCGTGTCTTTGCTACAGTCTGTGTTTCCTGAAGGGTATAACCTGGGTGTATTCAAGGCCCGAGTGAATAGGTTGCTTATGAGACGACGTGCTCCATCGTAGACCGCATCATTGCTTACCACCAGGCGAGATACTGGTCAAACGTTGGCCCGTCAAATATAAAAACAAACACCAACAACGTAACGTGATCTTAGTTAACCTTCATTGAAAAACTATACCTCTACAATATACATACAAGGTGTTGTTTTAAAGCCGCGTCATTTTCTAGGAGGTAACTCGGCTATCGATTCTGAGTCCTAATCAATAAAAAAAAATTGTATATAAATATTTTTCATTTTTTCTGTAAATTACGGAAATCCTTAAGTGTGAACTACACGCCGCAGTCTTGTAACTGGCTTTATAACGCGACTCAACACACACAAACTCAAACACGTAATTGATATTATTCCTAATTCCATAAAACTCCAATAAGAAACATTGCTGTCACTTTTTCTGAAGTAATGTCGAACTTGAACGATTTATTATACATATTATAGCCGTATTTTTAACTACTGTCCCGAAATTTTCTCTTACATTGAACCTTTATCACTTCTGTGACATGCCCCCGAGAAATGTCACGGTTTCAAAACTACCTCGTATAATAAAATCGTAGATAGCTCAAAACTGTTCATTTAATATTTTTTGAAAAGAATACTTGGAGTAATCCATACCGAAGCCAATAACTTAGTTTTCAGAATTTTTGTCTTTTTGTCTGTATGTATGTCCGGACTAAACTCAAAAAGTACTGCACAGATTTACTTCAAATTTTGCATGAATATTACAAACAGGTCGGGTCAACATATAGGCTACATATCAACACGCTATCACCTACGGAAGAGGAGCTGTGAAAAACTATCCCAAGTCACTATTCCACGCGGACGAAGTCGCGGGCATCTACTGATAGATAGTATATAAAAATATTATTATATTTCATTTAACATATTGAAATTAAAAGCTTTATCGTATTAAAAATATGGTCGAAAAAACTTAAGATTAATAACGATTTGTTTTCTGTCAGTATCTCAATTAAAAGGCATCTAGCGGGTGGCATCAAATAAGTTCTACCGATAAAATATGGTTTTCCTGTTAATAAAACGTTGTTTTTTTGTTATCTAAAAAAACTAAACGCTTCTCCGGTATAGTTTTTAAGGAAAATTAAAACTAAGACAACTAAAATATACGTACCAACCATTCATCATCGGCCTATTTTTTTTTTTTTAAGGGGGGAAAATCATCGAATGACTGCTCCCCCCTGGGTGAGGCGGGAGGGAGTGTCAGACTCTTACTGACTAAAAACCACCCCGTTCCTTCTCCTGCACGTCGAGTCGGAGCCCCGGTTACCCGTTAGGTTCTCCGCGACTCCGAATCGGCATCGGCCCTATTGGACCCCATCTGTGGTGGTCTGATGGCTCTTTGAGGCGCACGCGGAACGCGACGCGCCGTACGCTCGGGTCTGTTTCTGGTCGGACGGGGAGCCACCCATGCTCGCCGTCCGCGGCGTCCGCAGGCCCGCGCTTACGGTGGCCCGCGATGGCTGGGTTGCGAGGAGGCAGCGCTTCGCTGCCTCACGCGTCCCGCCTCCTCCTTAGCTAGCATGACTGCTTCGCAAAAGGAGGAGACGGCATCCCAATCCCCCTCGCTCCGCATCATGGCCTGCACTAGGCCCGGACGCGAGAGGTCGCCATCGCCGACCACTTCCCTGAGGACACGGCGGTGCTCAGCCCACGAAGGGCATTCTCCCACCGTGTGTTCCACCGTGTCCTCAGGGCGGTCCTCGCAGTGATGACACCCGGGCGTTTCCTCCCGCCCCATCAGACACAGGTACCTCCCGAAACTTCCATGTCCGGTGAGGACCTGCGTCAGGCGGTAGGTGAGGACGCCGTAGCGTCTCTCAAGCCACTCCTCAAAGAGGGGACTTACCGCTGCGATGGCAGCGAGCCCAGCCCTCAGTTGCGACAGTCGTTGCTGCCATTCCGCCATGAGATCGCGCCGGAGCTCATCCCGCCACGCACCTATCTGGCGCGGCAGATCATCGGCCTATAAGTGGCCATTGCTGACCAAAGTCCTCTTCTCAAAGTTCTCACACGGAGAAGGTTTGAGCATTAATCACCACGCTTGCTCAATGCGGGTTGGCGATTTCAAACTTATAGTTAGAAATATCGATTCTACTGCCCATTGACCAGGAGCTGTAGCCAAATGCCATTTAGCGCTTGTCTACTTGTAGAGTAGAAATCTAAAATTGAAAGGTTATACATTTAGTTATCTATTCACTCTGTAGACAAGCGCTAAAGTAGCGTTTGAGTATTGGCTATGTGCAAAGCGAGTAGTGGCGGACAGATAACGACTGCAGCGCACAACACGGCAGAAATTTGAAACAAATGCGGATGATCAGCTTTCAAATGTGTTGATTGCAGTACAAAATCAAAGCAAAGAAATGGACCATGGCTCGTATTAAGTAGCTCTGGCCGTTATGTCGCAGTTCTTCCACATTTCTTATATGCTCGGCTAATACTAATTTATTGCCTTTTGTCTCAGTTTGTGGTTGGAAACTAATATTATGTGTAATAGTTTCAAACCCGGTTTTTATTATTATTAATAATAAACGTTTCAGAGAATTAACACAGTGAAGCCCTGGCTCTTGTACTAGGTATCCCTGTATCACAAGAGCCGTATTGTATTATACTGTCGCGGAGAACCTAACGGGTTATCGGGGCTCCGGCTCGAAGTGCAGGAGAAGGAACGGGGTGGTTTTTAGTCAGTAAGAGTCTGACACTCCTTTCCGCCTCACCCAGACGGGAGCAGTCATTTGATGACTTTCCCCCCCTTAAAAAAAAAATAAAAATAATGTATTATATTCATTTTACAGTGAAACCATTGAAAAAATTGCATTTAAATAATGTCAACAATACTATTTTAATCTTTGGTTTTATTTATATTTGCAAAGAAAATTATAATGTTTACATTGTTATTATTTGACAGTCTCCGCAAATGTTGTAAACGCTACGCGTCGCCACCGTCGTGCACATAGCCAATAGGCACTGAGGGCGGGCTATTTCTTCGGACAGAAAATAATCATTGTCATACAACGTGGCAATTGGGTACTCGCCAACTAGTCAAATTCAATAAGTTTTTCGAACTTACAAAAACGACAATTTTCTATGCATTTTTTATGAGATTGTGTATTGTGACGTCACGTTTTTTGGCGCGTAGCGTACTTATTTCTTAAAAATTTGCTGAAAAAATACTAAAATTAAGTTGGTCATAAAATCAATTAATGAAGGTGATTATTTTTTAATATTTTATAATATTGATTAGTCGAAATAATTTGGTTTTTGATTAAGGAAAGTACCCAACTATGAAATTGAAAATTGGTTTTTACCATCACCAGTCAGCTTTTTCGGGAGCCATCCGTTTACATTGTGTATAACTCGGAAAATGCCATGTTGGTATTTGCCGTTGTTCGGTCGGGTCTTATCACACCCATTAGAAGAGTTGAGGTTGTGACTAATATATTCTACTCTGCCACACGCATGTCCAAGATAATAATTTTCCTGCATGCAACGTGGAAATTCCGTTAGGGACTTCCATTTGATATATTTCTAAGCCAACAATAGGATTTGACGTAATACGAATTAAAGGTCAGCCAGGCTATTGTGAGGCCCTAGTATGAGTTTACTGATCAATCCCCACCGGTCACCGGTAACATAGACCTTATTTCCGATGTTTAGAAACTACGTTTGTATGAACTTTTAAGAATTTATACCTATCAGGTGTACGAGTTATAGTACCTATTCGCAACGAGACGGCGTTAGGCGCTCTGATTGGTTGATTCATTGGATCCGGCCAATCAGAGCGCTGAATGCCTACTTGTGTCGATTACTTTAAACGTAACACAAAATCGTACTACGGCCTCTGTAAGATGTCAAATAGAACTTTCGAAATGAGCTCGATTGCATTCTCGCCCGTCATTGGTCGAGAATTCGAGATTATTCTCATAACCAATGATGATATTGCGGAACGCGATCCAGTTCACTTCAATCTTTCGAAATGATAATAACATAATAGCCTCTTCATTTGTTTGAGGGTGGAAAATCATCGAATGACTTCTCCCGCCTGGGTGAGGCGGAAGGGAGTGTCACGCTCTTACTGACTAAATACCACCCCGTTCCTACTCCTGCTCTTCGAACCGGAACCCCGGCAATGTGTTAGGCCCCGTATCGGGCATCAGCCCTACTGAACCCCCTCTGTGGTGATCTGATTACTCTTTATAGCACGCGCGGGTCTACCAGAATAGCCTCACCCGACTCGAAGTGCATGAGTAGGAACGAGGTGGTGTTTAGTCAGTAAGAGTCTGACAGAAACACTCCCATCTCGCCTCACCCAGGCGGGAGAAGTCAATCGTTGACGTGTCCCATCCAAAAAAGATGTACAAAAGAGAATTATTTATTTATTTATTTCCTTTTTTTAAATATCTGCTTAAGATTTAGGGGCTTTTGGTCACAATACGACCACGCCAGCCCCATCATAAACGAATACAGGATTTAAACGCTATTCCGACTTTAAGACCAGGCAGTGGAGCAATTCAATTTATTATTATTTAAAAAACCGCCGGTGTATTTTTTTTTCAACAAAAACGTTGCCCCACACTAGGATTTTCTCCTGTGTCGTGGGTGCGTTTACAAAATACAAGTTCACATACACATGACACCCAGACACGGAACAACAATGTGGAATGCACAAAGTGTGGTGTAAGTGTGGGAGAGCCATGCTTCGGCACGAATGGGCCGGCTCGACCGGAGTGATACCACGGCCTCACAGAAAACCGACGTGAAGCAACGCTTGCGTTATGTTCCGTCGTGTGAGCGAGGTTACCGGAGGCCCAATTACCCTCCCCTTCCCCAATCTCTCCAATTCCTGAAAACCCAACGATCCTCAAACTCCTAATCCCCAAAAGGCCGGTAACGCACTTGTAACGCCTCTGATGTTCCAGGTGTTCATGAGCGACGCTGATTGCTTACCATCAGGTGATCCGTCTGCTCGTTTACCAGCTTATGCTATAAAAAAAATAGTTATTCCATGAGGGAATCGAATTCGCGACACGTTGCGTGGCAGCTAGTTTTCCAGCCACCGGACCAATCATACAGACTCCTCTATATCCGTAGCGTGCAGTTTGTAATATAAAACAAACAATTTGACTGCAAATTCCTGGCACTTAACTACCGAAACAATTGTGAAAGTCGGTGAATGCACCCGCACCAATACAGAATTTTAATAAGATAGGGGTACTTTAGTTAAGTACTCGTATATGTATATCACTGAGTAGATATTTTCCTTAAACACATAACATAACATCACGTCTTTTATCCTCGAAGGGATAGGCAGACGTGTACATTACAGTACTTAAACTGTCAAACACCGCGAGGACACCGGTAACCTCAACCTATTGTTCTTTGTGTCTGTAATGACGGTACTCAACTAGTTAATGTCTCTGTACAATGTAAAACTCACTATTTATGTTATGTTTCCCATGTAATAGGGGATGAGCTTATTGCCATTAATCCTGATTGTGTGTGTGTGCAGGCACACTTCTAGATTCCGTGATACTAAAAAGATTGAAAAAAAAATCCAGTAATACTTTGCCCGACCCGAGAATCGAATGCAAGACCCCTTGTCCGACAGTCGCACTTGCAAACACTCGGCCAATGAGGAAGTCCTTGAGTGTATTTAATTAATGTTTTATTGTACATATTAATGCAAACGGACAAAAATAACAATTTCAAAAAATGAAACTTGGCTAGATCTATTTATTGCCCCGATAATATGTCTAATGTCATTAGGGTATTTAAGATCATCATCAACAGCCTATAAATGCCCACTGCTGAACAAAGCCTCTTCTCATACGGAGAAGGTTTGAGCATTAATCACCACGCTTGCTCTATGCAGGTAGGCGATTTCAAATTATTAATTAGAAATTATAAGTCCAGATTTCCTCACGATGTTTTCCTTCACCGTTTGTCAGTGGTGTCGAAATAATCTTAGAAAGTACATATAACTCGGAAAAAGTCACATCGGTACTTGCCGTTGGTAGGTTTCAAACCCGCACCCTCGTGCATGAGAAGCGGGTCTTAACCTCCGGGCCACCACGACATTGAAGATGGGAGTACCTAAATAGGTTTTTCAAGGGTCGGCAAGACGCATGTAATGCCCCAAGTGTTGCAGACGTACATAGGCCACTGTAACCGCTTACCATCAGGTGGGACGTGTGCTTTTTTGCCACCGACGTAGTATAATTTTTTTTTTATTGCATAAGCCGGTAAACAGGCAGACGCATCACCTGCGCACCCGAAACACTCGAAACACCAAGGCGTTACAAGTGCGTTACCGGCCTTTTGCGAATTGGGAATTTGAGGATGTGGAGGATTCGAAGATTCGGAACACAGGGACTAAGGAGGGGGTAATTGGGCCTACGATAACCTCACTCACACGACAAAATACAACGCAAGCGTTGTTTCACGTCGGTTTTCTGTGAGGCCGTGGTATCACTCCGGTCGAGCCGGCCCATTCGTGCCGAAGCATGGCTCTCCCACACTTTGATTACTCACACAATTAATCAGAAAAAAATTTAACTACGTCCAACGTCCAACTATTTTTAAATATCTGATAACTAGTTAGTACTTAGGTATTAAGTGGTTGTATATAAACTTGTTCGTAAACTTGAACTCGTATTAAGTTCAAAATGTACTTTTTTAAAGGAATGCGGTTCGTTCAGTCAGTTAGGTTTCGCAGCTCGCCGCGGAGGACTTAATTGGTTACCAGGGCTCCGGCTCGAAGTGTAGGAGTAGGAACGGGGTGGTTTTTAGTCAGTAAGAGTCTAACGCTCCCTCCCGCCTCACCCGGGCGGGAGAAGTCATTCGATGATTTTCCCCTCTTAAAAGTCTATTGATAGTAGGTACCTACATTTTAAAAATACCGAAACGGAGAGCTCGTTTTAGCGTTCACAATTCAATGTCGAGGCAAAAGCTAGTAAAATATTGTATACAAGGAAGTTACTAACAAACAATAAATTATAAGAAACGTTAAAAAACCCGTTTTGAAAAGGAAACTAACTAGTTATAATTCATAAGACATTTCAAAATAGTATCGGATTTCTACGTGACGTGACTTGGTAAGCTTGATGTTCTAGGCAAGGGGAAGACTTAACGGATTGCCGGGGCTCCGGCTCGAAGTGCAGGAGTAGGAACGGGGTGGTTTTTAGTCAGTAAGAGTCTGACACTCCCTCCCGCCTCACCCAGACGGGAGCAGTCATACGATGATTTCCCCGCTTAAAAAAAAACCCTATTATGAATATCACATGACCCGCCATTTTGGCCCGTTTTCGTTTTTAATCTACATTCTTCGATCAATGTTCAATGTTGTTCGTTACTTTGGAGAATGTTGACTCAAAATATAAAGCAGTTTTATTTATTTTACAGATCCTAAGTAAATACTATGCTGCACTTCCTACCTTGAACCAAAGAAATATCTAAATAAGATGAAACCAATATTTTTCCTGTTATTCACCCTTGCAGCAACGGCTAGAGGACAAAGAGGTAAGAGAATTTATAACAATAACATATCATAACATCACGCCTTTTATCCTCGAAGGGGTAGGCAGAGGTGCACACAGAAGTAACACACTTTTCAGTATTTATGTTATGAGTCCCATGTAATAGGGGGTGAGCCTATTGCCATATAACGGGCACATTACCAGACTCCGTGCTACTACTGAGATTTTTAAAAACCCAGTAATACTTTGCCCGACCCGGGAATCGAACCCGAGACCCCTTGCCTGGTAATCGCGCTTGCGTTGAGACCACTCGGCCAACGAGGCAGTCTATAACAATAACATTTTTTTTAATAAACGTTGCCCCACACTAGGATTTTCTCCTGTATCGGGGTGCGTTTAGAAACATACAATTTCACACACACATGACACCCAGACCCGAAACAATAATTTGTGGATCACACAAAGAGTTGCTTCGTGCGGGAATCGAACCCGCTGCATGTTGCGCGGCAGCCGGTTGCCAAGCCACCGCGCCAACAGTGCAGTCAAACATTAAAGTCAAAATCATTTACTTCAATTATACCAGGAAGGCACTTTTGAACGTCAACAACAAATATTTACAAGTGAAGCTAGTTGCTCATTCCAAGGTGTAGATTCCTATGGAGAAGAACGAGCGAGAAACTCCATAGGGTACTCTTTTTCAATCAGGTTGAGAATACAATTCTCTAGTTGCATAGTTTTGTTGTTTATTTACTTTTACTTTTACTTTTATTACACAAAGGGTTAAGCAGAGGTGTGCATAAATGTAAAACCCACTTTTAGATATCCAACCACTAACTACTCAGCTCCGATTGATTGAAGCGTGATGTTTTATAGTCTACATCCTTTGTCACTAAATGGACTATTCGACACAAAAAGAATTATCCAAATCGGGCCAGCAATTCCTGAGATAAAAGCGTTCAAACAAACACATTCTTCACCTCTTTTGTCATGATAATACATTTATAAAGGAAGGTTATCAGGCTATATGAAACATCACGCTGCAATCAATAGGAGCCAGGAGAAGAACTGCTAGTCCTTACTTCCTTACTAATATTATAAATCGGAAAGTGAGTTTGTTTGTTTGTTCTGCTTTCACGCCGTAACTACTAAACCGATTGCTTTGATTTTTTGCAGACGTAAAGTTAGAAGTCTGGATTAAATAATAGGGTACTTTTTATTCCAGAAATATTGATATTCCCGAGGGAAAACAAAAGTATTGGTATAGATGGCGCTGTGTATATTGGTATATGTCACATAGGCTACTTTTTATCTTTTTGTGATGCGAGCGAAGCAGCGGATAAAAGCTAGTTACTCATAATTTTAGTACTAAATTCTTTTATTTTTTTAAATTTCAGAAGGAGAATCATGTATCGACCAGTATGCTAACTCAGTTGGCCGGTGCACAGTGGTAGACCAGTGCCAGTCAGCTAAGCGCGACTTTCAGTAAGGTTTAAACAAATATGTACCTTATTCAACTTACATACGTACGTTCGTACGTACGCGCACTCCCGTTTTCTCCCGTTCCCGGGATTTACGAGATTTTTTTCTATTTTAAGTACCTTCTCCTAATAATAACATATACAATAAAAAAAAATCAGCCAAATCGGTCTAGCCGTTCTCAAGTTATTATATTTATATACAAGATGTTGTTTTAAAGCCGCGTCATTTTCTAGGAGGTAACTCAGATACCGATTCTGAGTCCAAATCAATAAAAAAAATTGTAGGTAAATATTTTTCATTTATCTGAAATTACGGAAATTCGTAAGTGCGAAGTACACTCCGCCGTCTTGTAACTAGCTTCATAACGCGACTTAACACACACAAACTCAAACACGTAATTGATATTATTCCTAATACCATAAAACTCCAATAAGAAACATTGCTGTCGCTTATTCTGAAATACTGTCGAACTTAAACGATTTATTATAGCCGTATTTTTAACTATTGGCCCAAAGTTTTCTCTTACATTGAACCTTTATGACTTCTGTGACATGCCCCCGAGAAATGACACTGTTTCAAAACTACACCTTGTATAGGTATATTATAGACTAGCGGACACGACAGACGTTGTCCTTCATATCCACTTGAATGTATAAACAAAAATTCATTCAAATTAGTTCAGCCGTTTAAGATAACTAACCTAGACACCGACTGCAGCGATATCTGCCGGGCTGATTTGTGAATGTAAACCATCCAGGGCGCCACTCAAACGCGTACAGAAAAATTCATTTAAATCGGTCAAGCCGTTTAGGAGGAGTTCAATGACGTACACACGAACAGAGGCCTTAGTACGAGTTACATTTTCGTTTAAAGTATTCGAAACGAGTACGGGTTCGGCACTCTGATTGGCTGGCGCCAATAAACCAACCAATCAGAGTGCCGAACGCGTTCTCGTTACGATTACTTCAAACGTAAAACAAACTCGTACTAAGGCCTCAGCAGAATTATATATAGAGATATAGATGAACGAAGCCTCTAATATCTTTATCATCTCACGAGTCGGTTAAAAACAAGTCCTGTATTACCTGTATATATGTTTCAGGTTAAACGGTATACGTCCTACCTTCTGCTCCTACACTACGTTCGGTGCCGCCATAGTGTGCTGCCGTGATGGTAGCAATATACTGCAGTCACCCACCACTAGGGATGGAGAGTAAGTTTCTGATTCGCCAGTCTGTGGTTCCTTAAAGGTAGGTATAACCTGGGTGTCTTCAAGGCCCGAGTGTATAAGTTGCTTATGGAACGACGTGCTCCATCATTGACCGCATCATCGATTACCATCAAGCGAGATAGAAGCCTATTGGCTATGTGCACGACGGTGGCGACGCGTAGCGTTTACAACATTTGCGGAAGCTGTCAAATTATAACAATGTAAACATTATAATTTTTTTTGCAAATATAAATAAAACCAAAGATTAAAATAGTATTGTTGACATTATTTAAGTGCAATTTATTCAATAGTTTTACTGTAAAATGAATATAATAATAAAAATCGGGTTTGCATTATTAGTGTTAAATAACATAATATATTAGTGGTTAGTGTAGCATGTACGATCTTTATAACAATTATTTGACCATGAAAACAATGTAACTGTAATAATTATGACAAGGGCACGGACACAAGTCCGTTGAGAAATAAAATATATTATTATTAATAAAAAAGACTACAGCGAACAAAATCAAATTTTGATAGACTACTTAACAACGGGAGCTAACTCGCCAGATGGCGCAAATGTGAGGAGATATGACGTCCAATGACATTAGCTAATTCCTTTACTGTGCAATCTTTGTAAGTAATCTATCAGCGAGACAGTAACTAATTATCAATTTTATTTACAGTCAAAGACCTATATGGGGTAATGCTGATGGAGGACAGACTTATGGTAGAAGAGTCAGCGAGAGAAGTAAGTACCAACGTACTAAAACAGCAGCTCATGTAAAGAGATTGTCCAGTCAACTGATGGTAGCGGTGACTGTCCAGGCGACACACGTACTCAGGTATCGTCATGAGCTAATGTCCACATGAAAACAGCAGCTCATGTAAAGAGATTGTCCAGTCAACTGATGGTAGCGGCGACTGTCCAGGCGACTGTCGACACACATACTTAGTTATCGTCATGAGCTAATGTTATGGCTTATATATCAGTGAATCTCTATAAAGGGATAATGACAATGATAGATAATTTATATTTTCAGAATGTGAGGAGTACAGCAGAGCAGTCGTAGAGAAGGTCCCGTATATTCCGTTGATACCCAATCCGGAACCCTTCACAGTTTCTGCTGCAAAATGTGACTATACCGGAGTCGAACTTATCGTCGGCGGTGAGAATGCTAACCCTGGAGAATTCCCGCATATGGTAAGTACAAGTTATAATAGTTTATATGAACATAAATAGATGATTAGCAGGCCACAATCGTGCGCTTCTCTCGAGGCTTTCTGCCTCGAACAGCAAAACTGTGCAATGATTTGTCGTCGGCGGTATTTCCGAACCGATACGACTACCATATCTTCAAAAAAAGAGCGTACTCCTTTTTAAAAGGTCGGCAATGACAACGCATTTGTGACTTCTCTTGTCAGTGATCCGACTACTCGTTTGCCCCCTATTCCATAAAAAAATAGTATCCTACTTCTTAACATTCAAATCTCCCCAATTCCCAAACACTAGTCCTCAAACCTCTAACCCCTGAAAGGCTGGTAACGCACTAATACTTCTAGTGTTACGGGTGTCCATTTGGGGTGCCGATTGCTTACCATCAGGTGTTCCATATGCTAGCTTCAAGTGTGGGAGAGCCATGCTTCGGCACGAATGGGCTGACTCGACCGGAGTGATACCATGGCCTCACAGAAAACCGACGTGAAGCAATGCTTGCGTTGTGTTTCGTCGTGTGAGTGAGGTTACCGGAGGCCCAATTACCCTCCCCTTCCCCAATCTCCCCAATCCTGAATCCCCAAAGATCCTCAAACTCCTAATCCCCAAAAGGCCGGTAACGCACTTGTAACGCCTGTGATGTTCTAGGTGTCCATGGGCGACGCCGATTGCTTACCATCAGGTGATCCGTACGCATTTCGACACTTAATGCCACTGTAGGTACAATGTAACACCCACTTTTCACTACCACGTAATAGGGGGTGACCCTATTGACATATACCGGGCATATTTCCAGGCACCGTGCTACCACTGAGATTATTAAAAACCCAGTAATACTTTGCCCGACCCGGGAATCGAACCCGAGACCCCTTGCCCGGCAGTCGCACTTGCGACCATTCGGCCAACGAGGCAGTCAGGTTACCCAATAAAAAGACCCCAAAATTAATACAATGATGAGGAAGTGGGCCAGTCATTTGTCGGAGAACCGATAACTATTGAAAATGTCGGGAGTGGCGCCCTTGTCTGGGCAAACCTCTGAACTAAAAGTATTTTTTCCAAATTTTGTTTTGTTTAAAAGTCCATTTTTAAATTGTCTAACTATAACCTTTTTCTTTTTGCAGGCAGCAGTAGGATGGGCGACTTTCGAAGGTCCTTACAAGTTCAGTTGTGGAGGCAGTCTGATTAGTCCGCGGTTTGTGGTTACAGCTGGACATTGTATCCGAGATCCCAGTGCGCAAAACCCTGAGCCGGTAATCGTGAGACTTGGAGACCAGAATATTGATAACACTGTCAATGACGGAGCTAATCCTATTGATGTAAGATAAATATTTATTGTCCTATTCATTTTATTTATTTAAACTGTCAAACACCGCGCGTTCACCGGTGACCGCCACCTATTGTTCTTTAATTGTGTCTATAATGACGGTACTCGACGAGTTAATAGGTTCACAAAACAGAATCACACACACACACACACACAACAGATTAACGACATAAAACAGTTAATGGCAGACCATGTTTCCAGAAGTGCACATATTGCGGACAACATTTGGTACGCGCCGGACTTCAGTGTTCCGGTGTTTTCATGGTTGTATCTACTGTAGATCCTGGCTTACAGGAGTTGCAGCGGTTTTGGGAGGTTGTGGCAGCTTGTCCCATTAAAAAAATCCCAAACAAACATACATAGATGCATTCTGTGAACCTTTTTTGTGGAATAATCCGGTAAACGAGCAGACGGTGATCTGTCTGCTTGTCGTGCTCAGGACGAGGAGACGGATCACCTGATGGTAAGCAATTGGCGTCGCACATACATCCGGAACACCAGTGGCATTACAAGTGCGTTACCGGCCTTTTGGAGATTCGAGATCGGATTGGTTAGGAGGGTAATTGGGCAGCCAGTAACCTCACTTACACGACCTACAATATACTTCTTCTTCCTTCTCTAGGTAGCCATTCGCAGAATCCATAAACACCCTGATTACCGTCCTCCGAAGGTCTACAACGATATAGCGCTACTGGAACTGGTATCTGACGTGAAGTTCAGGTCGGCTATCAGGCCAGCGTGTTTATGGTTCCAGCAAGATTTGAGAGGGCATCAGAAGGTCATTGCTACGGGATGGGGAGTTGTGGATACGCGTAAGTTTTATATTATACCTCTACTAGCTACTTCCACGCGGTTTCTCACGCTCTGCTTAGCTCCTATTGGTCGTAGCGTAATGTTCTATAGCCATCCTCGATAAATGCGCTATCCAACACAAAAATAATTATTCACATCAGACTTGTAGTTACAGAGATTAGCGCGTTCAAACAAACAAACAAAAAAACAAACTCTTTCGCTTTATACCTCTATAATAGTATAAGACTAGCGACCCGCCCCGTCCCAGCTTCGCACGGGTGCAATATGCATATATTATACATATATAAACCATCCTTAAGAATCACTCTCTATCTATATCTATTAATAAAATCGCATCAAAAGCCGTTGCCTAGTTTTAAAGATCTAAGCATACATAGGGACAGACAGACGGCGGATAGCGTCTTTGTTTTATACTACCTCTATGTAGTGATTTAAAAACGTTGGCCATAATCTCGCCTGGTGGTAAGCAATTATGCGGCCTACAATGGAGCACGTCTGCTCATAAAGTCAAAGTCAAAATCATTTATTACAATTAGACTAGGAAGACACTTTAGAACGTCAACAAAGAAAAAATTTAAAGTGAAGCTATTTGCTCATTCCGAGGTGTAGATTCGTAAGTAGAAGAACGAGTAAGAAATTCCATAGGTCACTCTTAATTGAGGTCGCTAGTACCGTACCTGTGGCAGTCTGGTACACTACGACTTTTCGGTTCGGTTTTGCAATTTGGTACTATGTTCGGATGATCGTTTATTCATGAGATATGGTCCGAAGTGGATTATTCAATCCCAAGTCAATATTAGTTCCAGCTGTCATGGCGTCAAACTCTTTTTTGCCAAGCTGTACGATCAATCGTGGTTGATTTATGTATACTACATAAAATTCATAATAATATAACTGGTCGAAACCTCTCCCTTTCGGGTTCGGTTTCTTCAAATTGTACAACACATCATCAACAGCCTATAAATGCCCACTGCGGAGCAAGGCCTTTTTACACACGGAGAAGGTTTGAGCATTAATCACCACGCTTGCTCAATGCGGGTTGACAAACAAACTTATAATTAGAAATTATAAGCCCAGATTCCCTCACGATGTTTTCCTTCACCGTTTGACTCCAATTGATGAAAGTACATATAACTTGGAAAATGTCACATTGGTACTTAACGTTGGTAGGTTCCGAAGAAGCACCCGCATGCATGAGAAGCGGGCGTCTTAAACCTCCGGGCCACCACGACACAATTGTACATTCTTGTCTTCTCTTTTCAGGAACCAAGCAGAGTGCAAAAGAGCTACAGAAGGTATCCCTATCAGTCCTCGACGAGGGTTTCTGCAATGAGACCCTGAAGTTCTTCTTCAACCGCAACTGGCCTGATGGTTTCCAGCCGACTCAGATGTGTGCTGGGGAACTCAGCGGCGGGAAAGATACTTGCCAGGTTGGTACGAAGCTGTGTAAAGATAGCTGAGTACTATACAGTGTGTCATCTGTCTCCACCGCTGTTTTTTTCTGTCGGTAAAGGACATTTGACCGAAATCGGGTAGCACAGCTGTTTTATAACTGAACTTTAAAAATGCGATTTTTAGCCTGCGTGTTACACGAGGAGACTATGACATACCATCTTTATAATGTAGAGTAGAGCATTATAAAATAGACTGCCTCGTTCTTCCAGGAAAGATTTTTTAATCTGTCAAAGAACGCAAAGCTTAGTTTTCGTCGGTTAGTCCATGACAGACATCATCACGCCTCAAAGAGCCATCAGACCACCACGGATGGGGCCCAACAGGGCTGATGCCAATATGGAGTCGCGGAGAACCTAACGGGTTACCGGGGCTCCGGCTCGAAGTGCCGGAGTAGGAACAGGGTGGTTTTTAGTCAGTTAGAGTCTGACACTCCCTCCCGCCTCACCCAGACGGGAGAAGCCATTCGATGATTTTCCCCACTTAAAAAAATCCATACGGGACTTATAATAGGCATACATAAGGCCTACAGAGGCCTTAGTACGAGTTTGTTTTACGTTTAAAGTATTCGAAACGAGTACGCGTTCAGCACTCTGATTGGTTGGTTCATTGGAGCCGGCCAATCAGAGTGCCGAACGCATAGGTACTCGTTTCGAATACTTTAAACGTACCTAAATCAAACTCGTACTAAGTCCTCTGAAGTAAAGCCCGCGTTACATTGTATATGAACAACTACGACGATTGAAAGAGCATGACTTTACCTATATCTTATATTATATTACAGGGTGACTCCGGATCTCCTCTGCAAGTAGTATCGACGGACAACTCCTGCATATTCCACGTGGTCGGTGTGACATCATTTGGTCGAAACTGTGCTGATAAAGGGCGACCAGCTGTGTATACGAGGATCGCAAGCTATGTTGACTGGATTGAAAGTGTCGTGTGGCCCGGAGAATAAATTAAGTTATTAATATGAATTATTGTTTTTTTAAACAAGTATACCTACCTGACGGCTTATCTTAGTGTAAGTTTAAATATTATGTTTTCAGCTTACTCACGTAACTGTTTGATCAGGAACTCGACTAGTTTCAAACCATGCCAGGCTCAGAATTATTAGCAGTATTCTTCGACACGCGACGGAGCGACTGTCGCGCTGCTACTCTACTTACAGTTACTTGTGATAGTCGAAAACATGATAATTAATTTAGTATGTCTCACTAAACTTTTAATATAAATACATACTTCTTTAGCTTACATCGCGTTCTTACATCTGATGGTATACAGAAACTACAGAGCGCCACCTACTACGCTCCTTACATACTTCTTTAGCTTACATCGCATTCATACATCTGATGGTATACAGGAACTACAGAGCGCCACCTACTACGCTCCTTACATACTTCTTTAGATTACATCACATTCATACATCTGATGGTATACAGAAACTGCAGAGCGCCACCTACTATACTCCTTGTCTCCTTATATACTTCTTTAGCTTACATCACATTCATACATTGATGGTATACAGAAACTACAGAGCGCCACCTACTACGCTCCTTACATACTTCTTTAGCTTACATCACATTCATACATTGATGGTATACAGAAACTACAGAGCGCCACCTACTACGCTCCTTACTTACTTCTTTAGCTTACATCACATTCATACATCTGATGGTATATAGAAACTACAGAGCGCCACCTACTACGCTCCTTACATACTTCTTTAGCTTACATCACATTCATATATCTTATGGTATACAGAAACTGCAGAGCGCCACCTACTATACTCCTTGTCTCCTTATATACTTCTTTAGCTTACATCACATTCATTCATCTAATGGTATACAGAAACTACAGAGCACCACCTACTACACTCCTTATATACTTCTTTAGATTACATCACATTCATACATCTGATGGTATACAGAAACCACAGAGCGCCACTTACTACGCTTCTTACATATTTCTTTAGATTACATCACATTCATACATCTGATGGTATACAGAAACTACAGAGCGCCACCTACTACGCTCCTTACATACTTCTTTAGCTTACATCACATTCATACATTGATGGTATACAGAAACTACAGAGCGCCACCTACTACGCTCCTTACTTACTTCTTTAGCTTACATCACATTCATACATCTGATGGTATACAGAAACTACAGAGCGCCACCTACTACGCTCCTTACATACTTCTTTAGCTTACCTCACATTCATACATCTGATGGTATACAGAAACTACAGAGCGCCACCTACTACGCTCCTCACATACTTCTTTAGCTTACATCACATTCATACATTGATGGTATACAGAAACTACAGAGCGCCACCTACTACGCTCCTTACTTACTTCTTTAGCTTACATCACATTCATACATCTGATGGTATATAGAAACTACAGAGCGCCACCTACTACGCTCCTTACATACTTCTTTAGCTTACATCACATTCATACATCTGATGGTATACAGAAACTACAGAGCGCCACCTACTACGCTCCTTACATACTTCTTTAGCTTACATCACATTCATACATCTTATGGTATACAGAAACTGCAGAGCGCCACCTACTATACTCCTTGTCTCCTTATATACTTCTTTAGCTTACATCACATTCATTCATCTTATGGTATACAGAAACTACAGAGCACCACCTACTACACTCCTTACATACTTCTTTAGCTTACATCACATTCATACATCTGATGGTATACAGAAACTACAGAGCGCCACCTACTACGCTCCTTACATACTTCTTTAGCTTACATCACATTCATACATCTTATGGTATACAGAAACTGCAGAGCGCCACCTACTATACTCCTTGTCTCCTTATATACTTCTTTAGCTTACATCACATTCATTCATCTTATGGTATACAGAAACTGCAGAGCGCCACCTACTATACTCCTTGTCTCCTTATATACTTCTTTAGCTTACATCACATTCATTCATCTTATGGTATACAGAAACTACAGAGCACCACCTACTACGCTCCTTACATACTTCTTTAGCTTACATCACATTCATACATTGATGGTATACAGAAACTACAGAGCGCCACCTACTACGCTCCTTACATACTTCTTTAGCTTACATCACATTCATACATTGATGGTATACAGAAACTACAGAGCGCCACCTACTACGCTCCTTACTTACTTCTTTAGCTTACATCACATTCATACATCTGGTAGTATACAGAAACTACAGAGCGCCGCGTACTACGCTCCTTACATACTTCTTTAGATTACATCACATTCATACATCTGATGGTATACAGAAACTACAGAGCGCCACCTACTACGCTCCTTACTTACTTCTTTAGCTTACATCACATTCATACATCTGGTAGTATACAGAAACTACAGACCGCCACCTACTACGCTCCTTACTTACTTCTTTAGCTTACATCACATTCATACATCTGATGGTATACAGAAACTACACAGCGCCACCTACTACGCTCCTTACATACTTCTTTAGCTTACATCACATTCATACATTGATGGTATACAGAAACTACAGAGCGCCACCTACTACGCTCCTTACATACTTCTTTAGCTTACATCACATTCATACATCTGGTAGTATACAGAAACTACAGACCGCCACCTACTACGCTCCTTACTTACTTCTTTAGCTTACATCACATTCATACATCTGATGGTATACAGAAACTACACAGCGCCACCTACTACGCTCCTTACATACTTCTTTAGCTTACATCACATTCATACATCTGGTAGTATACAGAAACTACAGAGCGCCGCCTACTACGCTCCTTACATACTTCTTTAGCTTACATCACATTCAAACATTGATGGTATACAGAAACTACAGAGCGCCACCTACTACGCTCCTTCCTTACTTCTTTAGCTTACATCACATTCATACATCTGATGGTATACAGAAACTACACAGCGCCACCTACTACGCTCCTTACATACTTCTTTAGCTTACATCACATTCATACATTGATGGTATACAGAAACTACAGAGCGCCACCTACTACGCTCCTTACATACTTCTTTAGCTTACATCACATTCATACATTGATGGTATACAGAAACTACAGAGCGCCACCTACTACGCTCCTTACTTACTTCTTTAGCTTACATCACATTCATACATCTGGTAGTATACAGAAACTACAGAGCGCCGCGTACTACGCTCCTTACATACTTCTTTAGATTACATCACATTCATACATCTGATGGTATACAGAAACTACAGAGCGCCACCTACTACGCTCCTTATTTACTTCTTTAGCTTACATCACATTCATACATCTGGTAGTATACAGAAACTACAGACCGCCACCTACTACGCTCCTTACTTACTTCTTTAGCTTACATCACATTCATACATCTGATGGTATACAGAAACTACACAGCGCCACCTACTACGCTCCTTACATACTTCTTTAGCTTACATCACATTCATACATTGATGGTATACAGAAACTACAGAGCGCCACCTACTACGCTCCTTACATACTTCTTTAGCTTACATCACATTCATACATCTGGTAGTATACAGAAACTACAGAGCGCCGCCTACTACGCTCCTTACATACTTCTTTAGCTTACATCACATTCATACATCTGACGGTATACAGAAACTACAGAGCGCCACATACTACACTCCTTACATACTTCTTTAGCTTGCATCACATTCATACATCTGATGGAATGGTATACTAAAATTATAGAGCATCACTCACTACGATTCACTACTCATACTATTTTAGCTTACATCACATTCGGGGTCGGCAGTTTCGACATTAATAACGACAAAATAAAAATCGAAAAGTATATTTCGAACTTTTGTTTAACTATTTAAAATAACGTTATAAATCTGGTAGGTATTCTTTACTCGACATCGATACCACTTAGGGTAGGTAACTTAGTTTGTATCTTAGTAATTATTATACTAGATTTTAAATTAATAAAAAAAATGAGCTCATACATCAGTTCAACGATTTATTTATGTACAATATGCATGGCTTATATACAGTAGTTACATCATTATTAAATAGTTATAAAAAATACAAAATTAAAAGCTGTTACGTTATCGTTAAGGTCCCTACGTTTTAATAAATGCACAGATACAAGCGAAAAATAATAATTTTAGTTCAAATTTAAATAAAAACACTACAACAATATAATCTATGGAAGTTACCTAGATTTGTCAAAAAATGCAATTAGGAATTATGATTGACGAATACTGAATTTTTGACTCATTTAGATTCCATTTTTGTCATATACAGATAAAAAATAATCGCGATTGGCGGGAATTTAAATGTCATTATCACTTTGCACTGACTATCTCAAAATTTATTACAATTTATTGGATAAATTATTATGTTTTCGGCTTACTCACGTTGTAATTCGACGAGGAACTCGACTAGTTCCAAGCCATGCTAGAGGCTCATATTCATGAGCAGCATTTCGCGACACGCGACGCGGCGACTGTCGCGCTGCTACAATGTGCAATTCGTCGAATTACAACGTGAGTAAACCGAAAACATAATAATTTATTTAGTATGTCTCACGAAAGTTACAATACAAATTTATTGGATGTTACAACATTTTCAAAAAGCTTCTATTATAAAATGCTTTAACAACTCCTTTTTAAGGCCTAAAGTAAGTATCACAATAAGAAAAATATGAAATTATGTAACAAGAATTTATCTGTAACAAATAACGTCTTAGATCTACATTTATAATAACAACAGGGCTGACAGTCTTTACATTCATAACATCCAAATTCCGTTGGTAATGAATAGTGAATTGGTGTTTAATGACTATTCTTTTTAAAGTTTTTAACCAATTAGACATTTTAAATTTCTTTTACACTTTATAGTAGAGTACAGTTATAAATGTCAAGAGAGCAAACCGTGAATTAAACACACATTATCAAAGTTTACAATTTAAAATCTTGCATTTATTATTTTTTAATTATTTAAACTTATTTATAATATGTATTAAGAAGGAACAACATATTCTATATAGACTAATTTGATTTAAACATTGCAAAATATACTACTTCTAATTTGAGAATTTGAGATCTTTGATTCAAAACCCAGCTATGCAATTCAAAACATGTAGGTGCAAATATTTTTTGAATGAATTCATTACCAAAAAATGCAGTATTTATTATAAAGCTCCCTTGTGAATCACAATTTTTATTCAATATTACAGTTTATATATAATACTATACACTTTCAGTCTCAATCAAACCAATAAACAATTAGGTAATATAAAAATGGACTGGAGTCTCGACAGCAATTACGACAGAAATTGATCGCTAAGTCAGCATAGAATAAAGAATAATAAATATTATCACGAACTTATTTTCAACTTAAATCTGAAAAGATAAGGTTGAAATCTACAATAAAGAAGTTATCGATTTAGTGACCACCTTTTGTCGTTATCTATGTCGAGACTTCAAATAAACTAGAAGATCATTTGACTACTGAAAATTGTGTCTACACATACAGTCCTGTGTCTACACATAAATTATACAGTGAAAGTGTCTTCCAAAGTAGGATAATTAAAATACCGTTTATATCTTCTAAACAACATGGCACTGACATGCGGAAAAGTGCCTAGTATGAAATAGTACAACTTTTTATCAACAGGTGGCGTTGATCCCAAGGGGTACAGCCATATTCCTCGTCTAGTTCCATCCCGCAGATGATGTGTGATGTATGCAAGGACGATCATGAAACTGAACATGTACACTTCTATTCTTTTTTTTATATAACTGTAGAGTAGTAGTAACGCAGTCAGCGCAAGCCAAAATGTTGTGCAGTGGAATACACCTCGGTGTTTCAAGTTGACCATATCCTGAAACAAGCAAAAAACTTACATTATTACTGTTTCGTATAATTTTATTATGTTATGCTACACAGATTGGCGATATATTAAAGAATAGCCAAATTAAAAGTACCCTTGACCTTTTGAATGCACTGATATGAGACACAATTAGAAAATACAGTGTGTCTCAAGTCGATCCACATCTTAGACACACAAGAATTTAACCATTAATGCATAAAAAGACTGATGACTGTCGTCGAAAGAGGTATGTAGGAATCATAGCAATTGGCATGCCATAGTTTCTGCCTACCCCCATGGGAGACAGGTGTGAAGTTAAGTATGTATGCTACATTTTTTTTAAAGGGGGAACATCATCGAATGACTGCTTCCGCCTGGGTGAGGCGGGAGGGAGTGTCAGATTCTTACTGACTAAAATCCACCCTGTTCCTTCTACTGCATGTCGAGCCGGAGCTCCGGTAACCTGTTAGGTTCTCCGCGACATCTATGCTACACTAGGGTTGGGTCCTTGTGCTGTGGGATATTCAAAAACCCATAAATATACACATTATAGCTAGACTTGAAACAACAAAATGTGGGTACAATACAACACAAATAATTTTGAGCGAGAATCAAACCCACTACTGTGGAAGGTATGGCACCTTGCACAGTAGTCTATCTTTGATTTCTTTTATTAGTTATGAAGCCATAAAATAAGAAATAATTAAAAGAAACGATATCAACAGTAAAGTTTAAATAAAACAGAAAAATGTAGGTAGAAATACAAACCTTCAAATATATCGATTTAGCCACGAAAACATGATCAATATCGATAATGGACGAGAAAAATGTGCATAAAACTATATGTAGCGTCCCATCATATTCCAGTGAGAAATAATTATTATCAATACTAAAAAAAATTATTGATGAAAAAAACCCTAAACTTCCATGCACTAAAACGTCGCAAATCGCCCGAAATAGCAAGGAGTTTGAATATCTCGACCGAAACACTATTACATCGCCGAAATAGGCTGTAAACAACAACACCGCAGTCGCTGCGAATCTTAAAACTTTCAACATTTTCTCTATTATTACTTCACAGGTTTCGAGGTTATATTTTTGTTATTATGGCCTTATGGCTATTTGTTTATTTTTATTTAGACTTATTAAGCTGAGTACATGGTTATATGGCGTTGATATGATCTTTAACTGATTAAAGTTACTTTATTTAGGAAGACAAAGACTTTCACTTGTTGTGTTTTATGACATTGTACTGTACCTACTATTTGTAATGTTTCATTCGTTACCTACCAGCTGACTGTTGACATTGTTAGAATCGTTCAAAAACGTGGTTATGTGATATTAAGCTTTTGGGCGTGTTTGACGAAATCGCATTTTTAAATATAAATCAAAAAAATATATATTTATAAATACGTGAAATAGTAATATTATAATATTTGGATATTGTATCAGTATATTTATCTTTTAGAGTCTTTTGAAAACACTTTTCTTTGCACTCTTTTATTTCAGAACGGACGCTCAGTCACTGACATTAACTGTCAAATTGTCGTCGTTGAAATGTAAGTAAGACTGAGGCGCGGGAAATTACTTAAACAGCCTAGTCAAAACTTTTCCCGATATATTTTATAGCCGTAGTATAAATGATTTTTTTAACGCGAATCCACGACACAATTGATGTTCTATTGTCGGTAATCTATACCGGCTTTCAAACAGTAATTAAAACTCTATTTTATACCTTCTTATTCGCTTGTCAGCTGGTGGGTGATCCTGATCCTGAGTAAATGTATGATCATAAGTTTCCCGCCAAATTCATATCAAAATGGCGATTTTTAACAAAAATCAAACTTATAGAGATTGAAATTTTAAGCATGATAAATTGATAAGATATAGGTACCTACCGACCTAACAAAAATTCTCCTTATATCTTTAGGTACATTATTAGTTTAAATGCATTCAACACAATATTTAAAAATAAAAGGCTGCGCTATCTAGAAAAGCATTTGAAATATCAAATCCGGATTTATTTATCTTACAAAATCCAAGAATATGTGTTCACTATGCATATTTGTTTATTTAAAACCTACCACACCTTGATTCCGATTAAAATATTGATTCAATGACGAATTAAAACGTCCTTTATACATTGAACTCGCATTTCATAATATTTTGTACGCACGCAGAGGCCTGTTGCTATGGTCGTATGTACCAATATAAAATAAACTCTAAAAATGAAGATTTTCTTTACTATAGGGGGTCTAAGTCACTGGTCCATCTGTACTCCCTGTAACGTTATCATATTTTTATCTTTTAACAGTTACTGCATTACTTATCAGTTGGGGTTGCTAACTCTCAGAATTAATTTTACTCATTTTTTTAATATTGTGAATTAATGTTAAAAGATTATCAACATTACATTTGTATTATTACAATTGTTAATCTATGATGGTTTTAGCAGAGCCTACCAGTAGGTCAATAAGTTTCGCTAGGCGCACAATATTTAAAGCTAAAGAAAATTTTACAATCGCAATCAAAGAAAAACCACAAAGAAAACATAATAAAAGCAAAGTTAAGATATTGTTATATATTAGACATTATTTCTAAGGTTTCTCCGTTTTATAAATGCGATTGGGAACCAAACGAATAGACGAATCGTAAGTGGCGCCGCCAATGGACACGCGCAACCCTTGAGGAGTTAGGTACAGGTACAGAATAACCTACTTCAATCTGTAAAATTTATTCATTAGATTTTCGACTTAATGTCAAATGTTATTGCATTAAAGTTGAAAATGTAATAGAGAAATTTGACAGAAAAGTACAGATCGCCCTGCTGGCCACCGTACAAGTGTGTTACCGACCTTTGTAGGTATGATTAAGCCTTCGGTTGTCTCAGTCACACAACTAAACGAATAGGGTATTACAGTCTAATTCAAAAAGTGTTTTAATTTAATCTGTTATTGACGACAAATTTTGCGTTACTGTACGGTTCACGAGTTATGTCGGGTGTGAAGTTAGCTGCAAGTCATTGTCGCGCGTATACACGCGCGACAAAAAATTGATTAAACAATAAAACGATTGTGTTTAATTAGAGTCAATCCCTAGCATAATTATTCCTATACTGACAACGTCGCGGTATTGGTTCCTAAAATGCGTCATTGCGCTGTTTTCTGCGCGAACTTCACACCAGCCAAAACTCGTGAACCGTACTGTAACGTATATATGAGATTTAAATCGGTATTACTGCAGGTATGTAAGTAACATACTGAGTTATTTAACCCAAAACCACATTGTGTTTACCAGACTATTTTACGTGAAGAACGAATCACACGCAATGCGGTACAATGAAATGTGAATGTGACACAATATGATGATACCTTGATCCGACGAACTGTCCAGAGCCGTATTATGCCTGCCTAGGGCAAACAAGGAAAAAGCCTAGGATGCCAGTAGTACTAAACTGCCCATAAAGCAGTGTCTGTGCCAAAAAATGCATTTATGTAGTAATGAGCGCTCTCAATATTTAATAATAATTTTATACGTCTCTACATGCATACATGATTTAGTTCAATACTTCTAGAATGATAGAAAAAACACCTTCAAAACAAGATATAGTGGTCGTTATTGAGGTAAAGAAATCTTTTGTAACAAAAACTAAATAAAAATAGTCGATTATATTTAATAATTCACCAAAACAATATTACACCTGGTCACTTAATAAAAATCTCCTTAAATTCGTGTAAATTTCTTACGCGGCAACACCATTCAGTCGGCAATCAACATTTCGAAGAAGTTGTAAGATAGTGCGATAATGTTGTAAAATCATTTGATATTTGTTCAGCGCGCAGTGTCGAACATATTTTTCATAAAAACTACATTAAATAGTTTCAAAAACACATCAAAATGCGCGAAATAGTTCACGTACAAGCTGGACAATGTGGAAATCAAATCGGATCCAAGGTTAGTGTGTTTATTTTCATTAATTTTTCCCGAAAATGTATGCTAAAACAGCGCTCTCTACCGAAAAAGATAAGAAATGATTTGTACGGCGTTCAAAATCCAATTAGCGACATGGATTAATGCTTTAAAAGTATGGTTACGAGAATAATTCGATATAAATGAATAATTTTGTATTTCTTATGCCATTATAGTCGTGTCTTTGTAAGTAATCTTAGTCGGAACTTTCAGTAATTTGTTTGTCTAAGAATTTGGGGGCGTGTAGTGTAAAATTATACCAAGGTCATTCTCATTAGTATCTACCTCCATAATTCGTGATAATTTGTGCATAATCACTAGTTTGTATCACGATAAACATGCACAAAAGAAATTGCTAGAAAAAATGCAAGGCAATTATTTTGATCGCATGACCTAGTTTATCATAAAATTGCTTGAAAAGAAACGTGTTTGCTTTTGTCGCATTACGTCTTGTTGCAGTTTTGAATTTAACGCCATCTGTTGTCGAATAGATTTACTAAAATGAAAAATGCTGAAAATGTTTTTGTATGATTTCTTGACTAGTATAGGTGTTGTAAAAATGGCGAGTAAGCGTTACTTTGGTCTTTAATTTGATAACCTGATCTTTGTACCTGATATTTGCTACAGCTACGTCTCTTCTTTTGACCCGGATTCTAAATTCTAATTTCGCTTACCGGCTTACGCCAAATAAAGAGTGTAACTTATAAACCACCAAATGTAATATAACTCTATTTAAATGTGAATAAAAGTAATTTGAATTATTGAATTTTTGAATTTTGAATTTTACGCAGACTAACTTCAACATTGCATTTTCCAAAGCATCAACTAATACTAGCATCTGCCAGCGGCTTTGCCCGCGTTCCGCGTTGAATATAAAGTAACCTATGTCACATGATTGAAGCAGGTAAACTAATAGACTTAGTAACTTACAGTGCTGAGAGATATGAGTCTTTAGCTAATAACCTTTCTTGTAGTTGTACTCACACCCTGCCTCCTGAGCTGGAACACAATATACCTGTATCACATACGGTCACTCAACCAGTAATGACCAGCAATGCTAGTGTGTTCACTGACTCCATAGGAGCAGGTATTGGGTCGCTCATTTCAAATTGCCTCAATTATAGTATAACAAATTACTGTTATAATAACATAAAGTTTGGTCAGATGATACAAAAAATAAAACAACAATGTATCACACAAACTCAGCCGGTAGTGTTGTTGATGGGTGATAGTACTGGAGTAAAGAAGCGGGATATAGTGGATGGTATCAATGCTTTATTGAAACTAAAGATAGGAAACATAATAATGTGTGCTTTTCCGTATTCTGACAATTTGACAGAATCACAAAATAAAAATATACATTATTTAAATAATTTAATATTTATGCTGACATGTTGTCATAAAGACAAATTATTATTTTTTGACACTAACAAATTTGTTAGTGGTTTTAATTTGACCAAGGAATACATGTTTATTCCTAGAAAATGTAAAGTTTTACTTGCTAGTTTGCTAGCAAATAGTATTAATTTAGTTTATAATAGTTTAAGTGACGGATCTATATTATGTAGACAATCTAATAATATAGAGATTAGCTGTACTTATTATGATAGTACGAAAGAGACTCATGATTTGATGACAAATGTGGGTACTCTGGATAACTTTTTAAACTGAATAATGAGACAACAGAGGATAAACAATTAAATACTACAAATGTTCCATGCATTGTAAAGGTATCTTCTGGCAATATATTTAAGTCTAAATCTATGAAAGTAGTACATAAGAAGAAAAAACAAGAAAAGTTGTTAACATTGTTTAATCAAAATATGCAGGGCTTTTCATCAAAATCTCTAGAAATTGAAATATTTTTAGAAAAATTTAATTATGATATTGTTTGTATTACTGAACATTGGCTGAAGGATTATCAAGTAGAATCTATAAATTTTAAAAATTATTGTGTTGGAAACTATTTTAGCCGTCAAACAATGATACATGGTGGTAGCCTAATTTTAGTTAACAATTCAGTGAAATATAACGAAAGACAAGATATTACATTATTGTCAATAGAGCACACAATAGAGTTGTCCTGTGTTGAGCTGGATAAGCATATTGTAGTCTGTGTTTATAGACCTCCTATGTTACAAAATTTTAATAGTTTTAGCTCCGTAATGGAAGATGTACTGCACAAAACGTGTTCTAGTAGTAAATGTACCATAATATGTGGCGATTTTAATGTTGATTTCTTGGAAAATAATTCTATTTGTACTAACTTATTAAGTCTCTTCAAATCTTTTGATTTATCTAATGTTTTCCTTGAGCCCACCCGTGTAACATCCACCACGGCAACATGTATAGATAATATTTTTTGTAACTGTGATTATTTACATAAAGATGTTGTTAATAAATTATCATCTGATCACAGTGGGCTGACAGTCACCTTTAACACCATCACAACTGTTCAAAAAAGTGAAATTATGTTTAGACAGATCTCAAATAAAAAAATTGAGTCATTAAATCATAATTTAAAAAATGATTTATGCGGTCAAATGCGTGATAGTGAACACCCGAGTAAGATTTACGCCAACCTATTGTCAATTATTAAAACTCAATTTGATAAATTATTCCCTGTAAAACGCAAAAACATTAAATGTAAGTTGGTATTCTGTGACTGGGCTACACCAGGTATACGCATAAGTAGGGAAAGGTTATTTGAGCTTTACGGTATGAAACCATTTAATCATAGTGAGGCTTTTCACATTTATGTCTCCAAATATTCGAAAACGTTTAAATTAGTTTGCAAGCAGGCTAAAGCACTTTACATTACTAATAAAATTAAGACTGCAGAAAATAAAATAAAAACTACCTGGAATATAATTAAGTAATAACGAGACAGGTAGAAATAAATCCCGTAATGCTGAATTTAATCTAAATACTGCGAATGGACACATCAATTCAAATTTGAAAGTTGCCCAGGAATTTGAAAGTTTCTTTAAAAATATTCCGATAAAAACTACGGAAGCATTGAAATCATCTCCGACTCTTTCCGTCGAACTTCTTAAAAGTAATATCAAGGAGTGCCTTTCTGAGTTTCGATTTCAATACACAAACCCCCAAGCAGTAATTAAAGCGTTCAAAGAGATCAAAGTTAAGTCTACTGAAGATCTCTGGGGAATGTCTGTTAGGGTGTGTAGGTCTTTTATAGAGACTATAGCGCCTCATTTAGCTTTCATTTTTAATAAAAGTGTAGATCACGGAGTTTTCCCGGATTTAATGAAACATAGTAAAGTAGTTCCATTGTTTAAATCCGGTGATAGTGCAGAACCCAATAACTATAGGCCGGTCTCTATTTTACCAGCGCTCAGCAAAGTGTTTGAAAGGCTGATGCTTTCTCAGATGTTGCGTCACTTTAACATGAATTCTATCTTTCATGATCAACAATACGGATTCACCAAAGGTCGCTGCACTACTGACGCGGGAGTAGCTCTAATTAAGCGGGTGTTCGCCTCTTGGGAAGAAGCACGGGATGCCATCGGCATATTTTGTGATCTATCGAAGGCATTCGACTGTGTTGAACATGAGACGCTATTGCTGAAGCTGAAACACTATGGCATTCGGGGGACGTCGCTAAATCTGTTGAAATCATACCTTCAGGATAGGCAACTTAAAGTACAAGTAAATAAAGTAAATTCACAGGGTGCTAGCATATCTATGGGTGTACCGCAGGGCTCGATACTAGGTCCATTCTTATTTTTAGCGTACATAAATGACTTGCCCCATTTATTTAAAAATGAACCGCAGATGGTATTATTTGCTGATGACACTTCATTAGTTTTTAAAATTAATAGACGCACAAATAGTTATGACGACGTAAATAATGCCCTAATGCAAGTTCAAAATTGGTTTACATTAAATAACTTAGTACTAAACAATAAAAAGACAAAATGTATTAGATTTGTTTTGCCAAATGTTAAAAGCAACGAATGTGACATATTATTGAATGGTGAGAAATTAGAGTTTGTAAAAGAGACAACTTTCCTGGGAATTACTGTAGACGACAAATTGCAATGGGGTCCTCACATTATATCATTAGCGAGACGATTGAGCTCTGCAGCTTATGCTGTCTGGAAGATACGACAGTTAACTGACATTGACACGGCAAGACTGGTGTATTTCAGTTACTTTCATAGCATTATGTCGTATGGCATTTTGCTGTGGGGACACGCTGCTGACATTGAATCTATTTTTATCTTACAAAAGCGCGCCGTCAGAGCTATCTACAATCTAGGTCGTCGCGAATCTCTCAGAGAAAGGTTTAAGGAGATCAACATTATGACCGTTCCATGTCAATTTATCTATGAAAACATCATGTATGTTAGGAAAAACCTACAGTTATTTGGTAAAGTGTCTGACAGACACCACTATCAAACTAGACATGGGAATAGATTAAGTCAGCCAATTTCGAGATTAGCGAAAGTAAGTAAATCGTTCATGGGATTCTGTGTTAAATGTTATAATAAGATACCAGGCGATGTACAACAACTAAATGAATCCAAATTTAAATTGTGTATAAAGAAAACTTTATGTAGACAAGCATATTACAAACTTAATGAATATATAGAGGATAAAAATGCTTGGATGCAGGCTAGTCCGGCTCCACAGGATAACTAAAAACACTGTTGTTTTAATGAAATCGTAAATAATACAGCTATATTGCTAAATTGTATATTTTTTTTAAATTATATAACCAATGTAAATGTGAGAGCCCTGTAATTAACTTAATATTAAATTAGATTAATAGAAGTCATTTGTGTCAGCTTGGAGTTGTCATGCTCACTCAAAGGTCTCATTGGCGGTGGCGCGTGCAGTGGATCGCTCGATTCCCTACAATATGGTTGAGTTGGGCGGTGCTGGTGTACGTGTCATGTTCGTGAACGGGCGCCGTCAACTGGGACTGGTCAGCTCCAGACTGTATTATTGTTCTTAAGGTTATTTTCTTTCTTGATCACTTTGACTGGATTTTGGTGTTACATTGTTCTCGCACAATCCAAACAGCAAAACTATGTAACTAGTAAATTGTATTGTGAACCTGATTGAAAAAGAGTAACCTCTGGAGTTTCTTGCTCGTTCTTCTCCATAGGAATCTACACCTTGGAATGAGCAAATAGCTTCACTTTTAATATTAATTTTATTTTGACGTTCAAAAGTGCCATTCTGGCCTAATTGAAATAAATGATTTTGACTTTTGACTTTTTGACTTTTGACTTTTGACTTTGACTTTTATGTGTAATTCCAGACCATAATACACCTCTGTTCCAAATTCCATATCGATCCTTTCAGCAGTTTTGACGATTATTAAACGTAGGTTGGTCTGAAGCCTTAGTACGAGTTTGTTTTACGCGTTCGGCGCTCTGATTGGTTAGTTCATTGGCGCCGGCCAATCAGAGTGCCGAACGCGTACTCGTTTCGAATACTCTAAACGTAAGACAAACTCGTACTAGTCGCGGAGAACCTAACGGGTAACCGGGGCTCCGGCTCGACGTGCAGGAGAAGGAACGGGGTGGTTTTTAGTCAGTAAGAGTCTGACACTCCCTCCCGCCTCAGCCAGACGGAAGCAGTCATTCGATGATTTTCCCCCTCAAAAGACAAGCTCGTACTAAGGCCGCTGTAGCCGCGCAATGGGCTATCTTGTGCTATTGATGATGATGACTTCAAAACTGGTCAAAAGGCCCACTTTTCATATACTTCTGTCTACTTCAGAAAATAACTTCCTATTTACTTCATGACTGCCTCGTTGGCCGAGTAGTCGCGAGTACGACTGCCGGGTGGTGTCTCGGGCTCGATTCCCGGGTCGGGCAAAGTATTACTGGTTTTTTTTTAATTCTCAGTAGTAGCACGGTGTCTGGAATTGTGCCCGGTATATGGCAATAGGCTCATACCCATGTAATAACATGGGACTCATAACATTAATAGTGTGAAGTGGGTGTTACATTGTACAGTGACATTAAGTGCTGTAATGTGCACATCTGCCTTTTCGGGGATAAAAGGCGTGATGTTATGTATATGTTATTTAATAACTTTCGTGAGACATACTAAATTAATTATTACTAAGGCTAAGAAAGGCTTAAAACTAGTCAGTTAACAGTTACGAGAGTAATCTGAAAAACATAATATTTAATAACATAACATCACACCTTTTAACCCTGAAGGGGTAGGAAGACATTACGGCACTTAATGCCAGTGCTTCATGTAACACCCACTTCTCAACATTATTTATGTTATGAGTCCCATGTAATACGGGGTGAGCTTATTGCCATATACCGGGCACAATTCCAGACTCTGTGTTACTACTGAGAATTTTTAATCACCCAGTAATTCTTGGCCCCTTTTCCCTGATCCGGGTATCGAACCCGAGACCCCTTGCTCGACAGTCGGACTTGTAACCACTCAGCCAACGAGGAAGTCAGGCAAAACTTCCTATGGTAATTTGTTTTTTTTTTTCTTTCAATTAGTTCTGGGAGATAATATCAGACGAACATGGAGTGGACCCGAATGGTATATACAAGGGCGAGAGCGACCTGCAACTCGAACGCATCAAGGTGTACTACAATGAAGCGTCTACAGGTATGAATTTATTTAAAAACTAGCGACCCGCCTCAGCTTCGCGCGGTTGCATATGCATGTATTATATTATACAACACATATGTATATGTATAACAATCACTCTATCTATTAAAAAAGGCGCGGAGAACCTAACGGGTTACTGGGGCTCCGACTCGACGTGCAGGAGAAGGAACGGGGTGGTTTTTAGTCAGTAAGAGTCTGACACTCCCTCCCGCCTCACCCAGGCGGGAGCAGTCACTAGATTTCCCCCCCTTAAAAAAAATCTATTAAAAACATCAAAATCCGTTGCATAGTTTTAAAGATCTAAGCATACATAAGGACAGACAGACGGCGAATAGTGACTTTATTTTATACTATGTAGTGATAAAGTTTATTTTTTATATGCCGTTACGTTTGACCACTATCTCGCCTGGTGGTAAGCGATTTTGCGGTCTACGATGGAGCACGTCGTCCCATAAGCACTCGGGGTCGGTTAAGATTTAATAGGCAGGTTAGCGATCGCCTTTAGTTCAGTGAAAATTTTGAACACGCTGCTACCCGTCTCTTAGTGTCTGGAACATAATAGTAAGAGTTCTATTTCAAGTCTGGGAAAGCCATGCTTCGGCACGAATGGGCCGGCTCGCCCGGAGTGATACCACGGCCACAGAAAACCGACGTGAAGCAACGCTTGCGTTGTGTTTCGTCGTGTGAGTGAGGTTACCGGAGGCCCAATTACCTTCCCCTTCCCCAATCTCCCCAATCCCTGAATCCCTAACGATCCTCAAACTCCTAATCCCCAAAAAGCCGGTGACGCACTTGTAACGCCTCTGGTGTTCCAGGTGTCTATGGGCGACGCCGATTGCTTACCATCAGGTGATACGTCTGCTAGTTTACCGGCTTATGTATGCCATAAAAAAAAATAAAAAAATTACATAGGTATGACACATTCAACTAAAATCCAACCTCTGAGCGTCCAATTTAAATAATTTGATCACGGATCACGGTCATACGTCGCTGTGTCGTGCGAAGATAATTCGTCCGAACTCCGAGGTGACGGCTAACAATGGGTAGCCTTGACATTACACGATATGAACTATTTCATGTAATTGGTATCATAAACAAAACAGGCATACACTGACCGTCGAATATACAGGATAATCCTGTGTATTTAGTCAAACATGAGTAATTACGATGAAGGTGTTTTTGGTTAGTACAGAGTCTACATGTTTTGCCATTTATGGCGTACTAAATTAATCACTTTAATCAGACAATAATAATATGATCAAGCTTTGGATAGTACATAATCAATAGTTTGAATAAAAAAATAATATTTATAAAGTAAATAAATAACAATTAAAGATCAAGTCAAAAATCACAAGTCAAACAGTTTCAAATAAGAACATACAAAACGAGATAATGATGGCTTTGTATAGCTCCGTGCATCAAGTTATAAAACCAGTATAAATTGGCCGTCGAATATACGGGAAGATGATACAAAACGAGATCATGATAAGCTGGTTATTCAAGCTTTAGTTTAGCCTGATTCAAGCCGTGTGTAACTGGATTGGACCGCACGATGACCAATATAATATCCCATATCATCGTTTTGAGAACCTAACTGGTTACCGGGGCTCCGGCTCGATGTGCAGGAGAAGGAACGGCGAACGAACGAACTAAAGGCGGGAGCAGTCATTCGATGATTTCCCCCCTTAAAAAAACAATCATCATTATGAATAGAATAATTTTAAAGGTGGCTCAAAACGATGAGTATTGCGTTTGCGCTGTACCTGATCGAATATAAACAGTAGCTACGTGCAACAACTCACCTACAAACGATTCACAATCATGCATGATTATGCCAAATTGTATTCGTGTGACATCATTTAGAGTAGTGATTTCCACGTACTAGCGTATTATCGATTCCTCAGTATAATCACTGTGTTATTGTTTCATCAGAATCTAAAAATAGATGTTAGGAAAATTGGACCAAAATAAAACATTATATGTTAGATGGTGACTATGTTCGAGTTTGATAATATTGCTGATTACGGTAGATTACAAAGATAGATTAGAACCAGGACCAGTAAATAGCTTTTTGAAAATAAATACATCCATATCCGTTAATACACAAATTGTGAGCTAAGTGTAGGAGAGCTATGCTTCTGCCATCCAGGCTCGACCGGAATAATACCACAGCCTCACAAAAAACCGACGTGAAACAACGCTTTTTTAAGGGGGGAAAATCATCGAATGACTGCTCCCGCCTGGGTGAGGCGGGAGGGAGTGTCAGACTCTTACTGACTAAAAACCACCCCGTTCCTTCTGCTGCACGTCGAGCCGGAGCCCCGGTTACCCGTTAGGTTCCCCGCGACGTGAAACAACGCTTGCGTTGCGGCCCAATTACAACAATGTACCCAATCCCCGAATCCTCAACCATCCTCAAACTCCTAATCGCCAAAAGGCCGGTAACGCACTTGTAACGCCTTTGGTGTTCCAGGTGTCCATGGGCGACGTTGATTGCCAACCATCAGGTGATCCGTCTGTTCGTTTACCGGCTTATGCCATAAAAAAAATACATCCCATATAAGTGTGTTTTCCGTAATCTCTTTGCGCTGGCTAGTATGTCATGTTTGTGTTGTGTCATTGTGTTGTGTCTCTAGGCTACATGTCATACATGTCATGTAGCCTAGAGCTACTAACTACGGTTTAACATGGCCTGAAACCTCTTGCTTAGTAGTTTTACATGCTAATTTGACCAAGGAGGCAATTTATATTCGTAGTTTTCAAATGTAATCAACAAAAACAACATAGAAAAAACGTATTTTAAAAAATACCAAGTATGGTATCTTATTTGTTTTCATTTCTTTGTTTCAGGCAAATATGTGCCTCGTGCAGTGTTGGTGGATTTGGAGCCTGGCACAATGGACTCCGTGAGGTCTGGCCCTTACGGTCAGCTGTTCAGACCAGACAACTTCGTGTTTGGCCAAAGCGGTGCCGGTAAGTAAACGCCATCTAGTGATGAAAGCTGTACTCGTTTTGTACAAAATTGATGTTATAAGACTATAAGAAAGACAGTATCTAGAGATGTTAGTGTTATGTTAATAAAATATTGTCTAACCTACAAGTTTTAATATTAACGTGTAAACAATGTAGGAAACCTCATCAAATCTTAAGTAAGATCCAAGTACTGCCATCTAGCGTCGAGTAGCCGAACTAAATAACAATATTTAGATTGTTCTGATGATTGTAATAAATTATTTTTATTTATGCATCTTCCTCTATAATCTAATCTTTTTAGAACAGATTTCGATGAAGTAATTTTAATGCATTTCATTTTATCTTAAACTTATCTAGTAGGTAGATTAATTTCAATAATCATTAAGTATTTATGATAAATATTATACCTACCTCTTATTTTAATTCAAATATGATATTTTTATGAAACGATAATACTAGTTGTTTTTCAGTCTAACTAAGTCTGACTGCCTTATTGTCCGAGTGGTCGCAAGTGCGACTGCCGGGCAAGGGGTCTCGGGTTCGATTCCCGGGTCGGGCAAAGTATTACTGGGTTTTTCAAAAAATTCCCAGTAGTAGCACGGAGTCTGGAATTGTGCCCGGTATATGGCGATAGGCTCACCCCCTATTACATGGGACTCGTAACATAAATAGTGAAAAGTGGGTGTCACATTGTACAGTGGCATAATGTACACCTCTGCCTACCCCTTCGGGGATACAAGGCGTGATGTTATGTTGTATGTTGTTGTCTAATTAAGTATGTCCTTAATTTTGACCCTTAAATTCTGCACAAAATTATAAACTATTCAACCGCGACGGCTTGATGGCGTGAAAGAACGCAGGTTATGGGAGATTCCATCCTCCTCTTCCCCTTTTCTTAACCTCTTATCTGCCGGCCATATGAGATACAATAATAAACAGTGTCTCGCGTATATCTACGTTCTGGTATACCATGGGTTCAACCCTTAAAACGAATTTATAATGGTGACTTTAATTTGGAATATTTATACTTTGCTGCTGCTGACTGCCTCGTTGGCCGAGTGGTCGCAAGTGCGACTACCGGGCAAGGGGTCTCGGGTTCGATTCCCGGGTCGGACAAAGTATTACTGGGTTTTTCAAAAAATTCCCAGTAGTAGCACGGAGTCTGGAAATGTGCCCGGTATAGATATAGCAATAGGCTCACCCCCTATTACATGGGACTCATAACATAAATAGTGAAAAGTGGGTATTACTTCTGTGTGCACCTCTGCCTACCCCTTCGGGGATAAAAGGCGTGATGTTATGTTATGTTATACTTTGCACGCTTGCTTGTAAGCAGAATACAATGACTTTTAGGCTGTAAGATCTTCCTTTGTAAAATATGTATTCTTGTCAATAAATGATTTTGAACTTGAACACATTTGTAACTATTCTGGCGTTGTAAATGTCTATGGGCACCCCCGATTGCTTACCATCAGGTGATCCGTCTGCTCGTTTGTCGGTCTATGCCATAAAAATATTACATTCACATTTATAATAGTTGCGTATTTTATCCTCAGGTAACAACTGGGCCAAGGGTCATTATACAGAGGGCGCTGAGTTAGTCGATGCTGTCATGGATGTCATTCGCAAAGAGGCCGAAGGCTGTGATTGTTTACAAGGTAATTGTAACTCTATTATGTAGATCGTATGATTTAATTTTAAATATGTTTCGTCATGTATTTTATCAATGTAATTTTTTAAAACTGCCTTGTTGGCGCAGTGGTCGCAAGTGCGATTGTCGGTCGTCTCGGGTTCGATTCCCGGGTTGGGCAAAGTACCTAGTTACTGGGCCTAACTTTTTAAGATGTAATATTTATTCTGTTACTTGAGCTGATTGGAAACTGACACATGCGTGCTGCCATCAGAACAGCAGCTGTAGCCAAATGCCATTTAGCGCTTGTCTACATGTAGAATAGAAAACCAAATTACATGGAATTGAAGTAAAATTTTTACTTGTCAGTGTCATACATTTAGTTTTCTACTCTCTCTAGACAAGAAGACATAACCTAACGGGTAACCGGGGCCCCGGCTCGACGTGCAGGAGAAGGAACGGGGTGGTTTTTAGTCAGTAAGAGTCTGACACTCCCTATCGCCTCACCCAGGCGGGAGCAGTCATTCGATGATTTTCCGCCCTTAAAAAAAAGAAAAGAAGACAAGCGCTAAAGTGGCGTTTGGCTAAAGGCACAGGTCCGCTCAAACTGTTATGGATCTTTCCTCAAAAGGATCACTACAGAATCAACTTGCACGGTTTACACACATGATATAATCTGTCTGGACTTTAGACAATGAGCTCTGAATTTGTTTCGGCGTTTCTTCTCAGAGTAGTCAGTTAGAAAATGTCGGTCCTCATCTAGTTATTGAAAGATTGATGTGTGAAACCTATTTGCAGAAATAAATATTATTTCATTAATTACAATTTCAGGATTCCAGCTCACCCACTCCTTGGGTGGAGGCACAGGATCTGGAATGGGTACTCTGTTACTCAGTAAGATCCGCGAAGAGTTCCCTGATAGGATCATGAACACCTTCAGCGTTGTACCGTCCCCTAAGGTAAGTTGTTTAACTAGGAATCAAACTTGGGTTAAAATCGTTATGCCTTATTAGTCAAGTCACCCTAAAGAGCAAGCAGTCTAAGATGCGACTACTGAGTCTACAACACTGATACCAAGATCTACAATATTTATGTATACTTCATAAAAAGTATACTTAAAGGCTATTATACTTCACCGGGATACCATGGCGGCGCAATTAGTTGCCGCTACCAACTAAATGTATGCAGCTCTATAGAGAGTTACCCACCTGGCGTCGCACAACTAATCTGATGTCGCGACCAGGGAGCTTACTCTTGAATCCAATTCCCATCGATCGGCATTGATATTAAGAAATTTCGTACTCTCGAGTTGCACTAGCGCCCATTGCAACCGTATTGCGTGGATATTTAATGAATTAAATGGTATTGAGTTCGGATTTATATTCCGTACTCTGAATGCTATTTTAACAGCTACGATAGGGGTTGTATAGTTTTGACAATGAATAACTATTGAGATTTTATTGGATTGAAATTGCATTGACATTGAGATTGGTTTCTAGAGTAAGCACCCAGTTCGGACGGCGGCACATAATGTCGCTCACCTACGCTTGTCGCGTCACTCATACTACGCTGTATGGTGTGTTACTAACTCAGCCACCAGTCCGGCCCCACGGTAGTGCGATTGGTTGCGCCACCGTAGTGTCCGGTGAAATATAGCCTTAAGCTAAAAACATTCATCACTTAACATCACGCCTTTTATCCCCGAAAATGTAAGCAGAGATGCACATTACAGCCCTTAATACCACTGTACGATGTAACACCCACTTTTCACTACTTATGGAATGAGTTCCATGTAGTATTGCCTATGGTGAGCCTATTGCCATTTACCGGGCACAATACCAGACTCCGTGCTACTACTGAGAATATTTAAAAAAAAACCCGGTAGTACTTCGCCCGACCCGGGAATCGAACCCGAGACCCCTTGCCCGGCAATCGCACTTGCAACCACGGTAATCGGGCCTCCGGTAACCTGACTCACAGGACGAAATACAAGGCAAGCGTTGCTTCACGTCGGTTTTCTGTGAGGCCGTGGTATCACTCCAGTCGAGCCGGTCCATTTGTGCCGAAGCATGGCTCTCCCGCATTTGAAGTAAATAATAATTGTTAAAAATACGTGTACTTTTACCTCCTACATCACATATTCTTCTCTTCTCACAGGTAAGCGAGGTAGTCCTAGAACCATACAACGCGACGCTCTCAGTACACCAGCTGGTAGAAAACACAGACATGTCATTCTGTATTGACAATGAAGCTCTCTACAACATCTGCTTCAGAACTCTACGACTTGCCAGCCCCAGCTACGGGGATTTGAATCATTTGATTTCGGTGAGTATTTTTCATTTTGTTTTATTAAAATTTGCTAGAAATTGAAGCTGCATTATTTGAAAAGATCGCCACGGAGAACTTAACGCGTTACCGGTACCGGAGCTCCGGCTCGAAGTGCAGGAGTAGGAACTCTTAATATGATATTTCCAGAATTTTATAATGTAATCTATCTGTTCCAAAATACACCCAAACTCATTTAGTAATTCTTAATAAATATCGGTTTTATGATATTTTAAGGCTTTGGCTGCCAATAAAAAACTATTGAAGGCAAATCCTCCGCTAACGTCGGTCACCGGTGACTTCCATGGCGTTTAACGTGTTAAGTAACCCATACAAACTTAAAGCGATGTAAGAATATGCTACTCAACACTTGAATTGTATTAAGCGCCATCTATTAGTTGGTTCCTTAACCCTTTGAGTACCGTCAATATAGACACAATTAAAGAACAATGATTGAAAACTTTTCATTAAACGATGATGATTTTAATGACAGTTTTGATTAATATGATGATGATGTGTGTAATTGAATTAAACTGTAAATGATGATAATAGATAATATTGCCATATTGGAACTTGGCATACCTACGAAATAAACGTGCAATGTTTTATTAGCGTGATAGTTGTCAGTAGTTATGCACGCTTATCTCGTGTGTTCATAAGTTTTGAGACAAATTAAAAGTTGCATATCTTTTTAAATAATAAACTTATATATTTTTTTTTTAAGTACTAAATAATATCTTTATTAACAACTATTACATAAATAAAATTAAAACTAAATATTACTAAATTAAATATATACAACTTATGATTAAAATTAATTATAGGAAAAATAAACTATTTATAAGGCATCGAAAAACTCGTCCGCATCGACGTCAGTGGGGAAAGTACCCAGAAGGCTGGCAGCATTGCCACGTTGTATGGCAATGCTTAACCTCTGACCGAGAAAAAGACCAGCCCTCTGGTCACGAGATGTGTCGACCAGGCGTTTCGAAATGTTTTTGAACAATTTAAGCGCACTCGGACCCCACGGACCTAACGTCTCAACCCCAAACGGCTCAAAAATATAACTACCAGCAAGGTTGTTATACTTGCGCCGCTTGAGGTTTTCTGCAGAGGCAGCAGCCGAACCAGCACAACTCGCCGTTACTGGAAGATGAGAAGGTGCAAGGGTGTCGACACAGGTTGCGTCCCACACCAAAGACTTTCCCAGCTTCCAGGGCATAATGGACATACCGTCGGGTCTCTTACCATCGTCGCGTGCCAAACCCTTTGGTTCCAGAACAGCTGGTACACCGGCGATGACAAGAGCTCGACGGATGATGTCGTTAATGCTGGCGTGTCGGGCTATCCGGCCCGCGCTTCTGCTACACGATAGGCCGTGGTGGCCGAGGTGGTCGACCATCTCACCGCATTGACAGCGATACGGAGAAACACAGGGTGCACCTACACGCAAGCAAGCAGCAAGCCGAAAAGTTGAGTCATTCAACATCGTGCCAATATTGAATGATGGAAGTGCCTGAAGCCAGAGACCTGATTCCCACTCACCCACAGCCAATAGGCGAGCTAAATCCGCAGGATTGGTGCTGGTATTAATTAGATTATTATGCATTATTAATTATTTATAAAAACAATAACAAACATTAAGTAGACAGTAAGTAAAAATTAAATATATTATTCAAAATGACCACCCCTGTTTTTAATACATGCCCTTAGACGATTTGGCCAGTCATCAATGGCGGCACGAATCTTTTCCAGAGGATTTCGCTTTGCTTCTCGGACAAGAGCTCGCTTAAGTGACTCCAAGTTTGGGTGGGACTTTCGGCAGGCTCTGAGCTCTAATTCGGTCCATAGAGAATAATCCAGCGGGTTGAGGTCGGGGCTGGAGGAGGGCCATTCGTTCGCCGCAATGAAGGCCGGCACATTTTCCTTCAGCCAAGCTTGGGTGGTTTTAGCCTTATGGGATGGCGCCGAGTCTTGCTGGAAAACCCAATACTTTTTATGGAATAGGGTATTAGACAGGGGTTTCACAACAGTCTCTAGAATGTCACTTTGATAATTTTTGGCTTTCACCTTGACGCCTTGTTGGCAGAAATGAAGCCGAGTGACACCTTCGTACGAAACTCCCCACCATACCATGACACTAGCCGGATGATGAGTACGCGAGACATTCCGTGCTGAAGGTGGGACATCCTTGCTACTTTGGGCATACACTTTATTGTTTCGTCGATTGAACTTTTCTTCGACGGTAAAGATTTTCTCGTCGGTGAAGAGTATCTTCCTCGCATCGTGTCTCCTAAGCAGTATTGGACAACGTTCGCGTCGCAATTGACGAAGGCGATCGTTTAAAAAGTGTACTTTTCTACGGCTATACGCCTTAACCTTGAGATCATATTTCAGTATTCTGTTGACTGAAACGCGCGAAATATTGGTCTGCAGAGCGAGTTTCTTCTGAGTGCGACATGGATTTCGGCGAAGTCGCTCTCGGATGATTTTAATGTTCGCAGGCGTCCTCACAGAGCGTGGACGACCACTTCTTTGCCGATCATGTAAAGAACTTGTCTCCTGGTATCGTTTAATAGTGTAATACACGAAGTTACGGCTCACACCAAAACTTTTCAGTTCTCGGAAAATGTCCATAGGTTTTCTTCCCACCTTAAATAATGAAATGACGGTCGCACGTAATTCTTTTGTTCCCTCCATTACGAGAAAATTTAAATAAAATAATCCGAAATCATAGATATTAAAAGTTAACATTCCAAATTCAAAATTAGAAAAAGAAATATACAGCAGCCAGTAATTTAAATTTTATTTTTATAAGCAAAAAGTTTGTCTCAAAACTTATGAACACACGAGGTATTTTACGATTATATATATTATATAACTTATATATAGATATAATTTTGGGGCGAGTCTTTAACTCGTATGTACCTTTACAGCTCACAATGTCAGGAGTGACAACTTGTCTCCGTTTCCCCGGACAATTGAACGCCGACTTAAGAAAACTGGCCGTTAACATGGTACCATTCCCTAGGCTGCATTTCTTCATGCCTGGTAAGTCTCTACCTACTTAAACTGTTATGTTTCATTTTTTTTTTAAGAGTACCTAAAGATGGAGTTTCTTGCTCGTCCGTGTACATTCGAAACTACACTTTAGAACAAAGTGTAACTTTACTAACAATTCAATTTGTTTAAAAGTGCCTATATTCAAGGATTAATTGAAGTAAATGCTTTGACTTTTCGTTGAATTGGTGAATAAATAAGTATTCGTTCAAACGTTACGGCATGTTAGCCTTTTTGCACAGTGTGCCTACATTGTTCCGAGATTTTAAACTATTTTTCTCGTTTCTTTAATTTCTGTAACGTAATGGTGCAGTTTTTTAAACTGCTTTTCTTTTTTCAATAATATTTAAATACTTACAGGGGTCATTTAAATTCGTGGTGATATTTTTAACCGTGTACATATTTACAAATATTAAGTACAGATATGCAAATAGACTACCTCGTTGGCCGGTCTCGGGTTCGATTCCCGGGTCGGGCAAAGTTTACTGGGTTTTTATAAAATCTTTGTATTAGGACGGAGTCTGGAATTGTGCCCGGTATATGGCAATGCAATAGGCTCACCCTATTATATTTCTGTAAACAATCTTTTTTTTTTGCATTGCAGGTTTTGCTCCTCTCACAGCTAGGAATTCGTTCAACTTCCGTGCCCAGACTGTTCCTGAACTGATGAGTCAGGTAACCATAGATGAGCATAGCTTCTACATTTATCCGTTTCCATCCAAACATTAATTACTAAATAAACAAATACAAAACTAAACTTAATATTATGATACGCATTACTGAATGCCCTAACCGCTAGATGGCGTTAACAACCCAATTAGTCACTGTCTCTAACCACTAGATGTCGTTAACCTCGTATATATTATCACCAGATGTTCAACTCCTCGAACATGATGACGGCGGCCGACCCGCGCCACGGCCGATACCTCACTGTAGCTACTATATTCAGAGGCAGAATGTCCATGAAGGAAGTTGACGAACAGATATTGTCTATACAGAACAAGAATTCTAGGTAAGACATGTCTTTTTATTGTTTAAGTTCGCTTATAATCACTTAAACGCCAGTATTTGGTTACTGTAAAATATAATACATGTGTCACAAAGTCTGCTCTTAGTGCGGTTGTTGAGAAAGCCCACTTAATGCCTTGTTCGCACTATGTTAGTATTATTCTTATATCCTTTTTTTTCGGTAAACGAACAGACGGATCACCTGATGGTAAGCAATCGGCGTCGCGCATGGACACCTGGAACACCAAAGGCGTTACAAGTGCGTTACCGGATTTTTAGGGATTAGGAGTTTGAGGATTGTTGAGGATTCAGGAATTGGGGAGATTAGGGACGGGGAGGGTAATTGGGCCTCCGGTAACCTCACTCACACGACGAAACAACGCAAGCGTTGCTTCACGTCGGTTTTCAGCTCGGCCGTGGTATCACTCCGGTCGAGCCGGCACATTCGTGCCGAAGCATGGCTCTCCCATACTTAACACTTCTCGCTTCTGTCTCAAAATTGAGGTGAGAGAGAGTTACTAAATTCTCGCTACTAAATTAAAATACTAGCATAGTGCGAACAAGGCATAAGGGACTATATCATTGACAAAAAAGAAGCAGCACTCTCTAGTAAGCCAGAGTGCCAAGTAGAAATTTTGTTGGTTCACTGGAGCCGGCCAATCAGAGCGCAGAACGCGATCGATAGTATTACGTTACGAATGCAACAGTTATTCGTGTTTGGCACTCTGAACCTTTTGGTCTACAATCTCTAACCTCATGCCAAGTGAGAAGATTGTGGAAAACCGCTATTTTTTTTAGGGGGCTCATAGTTCAGCAGTGGGCTATCACAGGCATTTAAACTGAAGCAAATATTTTATAATGTTACATTTTAATAATCAAAGTGATAGACTAAAGTGCACAGTCTTAGGGCCCTGGCCTACGGCGACTTTTTACAGCGATACATGTCGCGCATCCGCATCGGTACAGTCGCGACGTGCATACAAAAGTGATACACGTTAGTAGCGATGCTGTCGCGCTTTCAGTGAACGCGCGACATGCATCGCTGCAAAAAGTCGCCGTGGACGAGGGCCCGTAGTCAAAATTCTTACTTGCTGACAGTTCTGAGTGAAGACTATATTATGGAAGCACTATGCACTGCTATTTAGAACAGATGTAGTCTTATACCTTTGTGATTTGTATATTTAACGCCGATAAGCACCAAGTATACCTTCATATATTATGTAATTTCTTTATAGCTACTTCGTAGAATGGATCCCCAACAACTTGAAGGTCGCTGTGTGTGACATTCCCCCTAGAGGACTGAAGATGTCTGCCACGTTCATGGGCAACAGTACTGCTATACAGGAGATCTTCAAACGCATCTCTGAGCAATTCACTGCCATGTTCCGACGAAAGGTAAGCGGGATAAAGAGTTTCAAATTAGATTTTAGTAAACGAGCAGACGGATCGTCTGATGGTATTTTTATTGTTTTTTTGTATGGGAGTTCGCACTAATATATATATAATATATATTATATACATATTTTGATCATGGATTTTTCGGCATACATAGGTGAATAATCTACCTACGTTTCTTTCCTTCCAGGCTTTCCTCCACTGGTACACAGGCGAGGGTATGGATGAGATGGAGTTCACTGAGGCAGCTAGCAACATGGCGGATCTTATCTCTGAGTACCAGCAGTACCAGGTAACTATCAGTACTATTTAGTTTTTTCATATCTACATAGTATAGAACAGTCGCTTTGTGTTGTTTTATGTTGTTTACATATTTAAACTACGCAACGGCTTGCTACGGGTGATGAAATAAAATAAATGTCGTGGGGGCTAGGAGGTTTAAGACCTTTAAGAAATTATAAGCCCAAGTTTACTCACGATGTTTTCCTTCACCGTTTGTCAGTGGTGTCTAGATCTTAGAAAGTACATATAACTCGGAAAAAGTCGGATTGGTACTTGCCGTTGATAGGTTTCGAACCCGCATCCTCATGCATGAGAAGCGGTCTTAAACCTCCCGGCCACCTCGAATCGCAATGTCACCATTAATATTATTTCAATATGACGAATTTGCCCTTTTGACATGATATTTACCCTTCATGACTTTACACGGCATATATGCATCACTAGCGAAACAATTGCCTTCAACACTTGTTTACTGACAGTCAATTCTCAATTACAATTTTCTTTCTAGGAGGCTAATGTTGATGACGAAGATATCTTCGACGAAGAAGAAGAACAACAAGAGGAATATCAAGCTGAACCGAGAGAAGTCAGCAACACAATGGCCATGATATAAGATCCAATGTAGTTGTAACTCCTCTAGTATTCCGTGAGCGACGCTGATTGCTTACCATCAGGTGATCCGTTCTGCTCGTTAGCCGGTTTATACCATTATAACATTTGTGTCTTTTCTATTAAATAATAGCCTGGATACATTCCCTATACAAAGTTAAACTTTAGCTGTTTTCGCCAACCCTATACATCTCTTAACTAAGAGTTACTTAGCGTGTTTAGGTAATAACCACTACTTAGATGTTGTGGAAACCAAAAGTCGTTAAGTGTCACCTATTTTGACTTAACGGTTCCTTGAAATGTTAGAGAGGTTGGTGGAAACGGTAATAGTACCAGATTTAAATACAATGAAAGAGTAATTTTTTACATTTATTGTTATTAAATATTCCTATTTTTTTTTTGAAGATATATAATTTGAAATCAAGTCTTTCGATTACTTACTCCTTTTTTATTTATTATTTTGGTTTCAATTTGGTTATTTACAGTTTAAATGAAGATTTTTTGTACTTTAAGATTAATTTTTAGAGTTTTTAATTATTAAAGCATTTAATTATTTAGATAAACCGTCTAAAGTGTATTGACGTCAAAAGTGTGACGTTATGTTTAGTACGTGTGTCTAGATTCAATCAATTCTTTCCTAATCTTTGTAACTAAGAAAATAATCACGAAAGTAATTTAACGTATCAAATCGTCAATTATCTATGGTTAAAATTAATTAGAAGCGCTAATTTGCCAAAGTTGTAGCCAAATAACTGTTTTATTGGATTAGCAACGGTTGTTTTAGAGGCAGTTAATTTTCGAAGCTGCTATTTTATAATTTAAATAAATAGAAGTGTCATTGTTTAACTCGTCGAGTACCGGTTTTGCAGACACAATTATAGAACAATAGGTTGCGGTCACCGGTGACCGCTTGGTATTTGACAGTTTAAATTGGGTATTTTCCATAATAAAAATAATTAAATATTGAAGACATTATAGTTTTGATATTACCTACTAGCATTTTTTAAATGATGTATGCTATTTAATATAAAATGACGATTATCAATCACAATTTCGCAAAGGAAACGTTGGAAAATACCCTATTACAAGTTTTTATGCTGTGTGACTTTGATATAACTAAATACTATTACTAAATACTCCCAGTATTTTCGGGGGATAAAATAGAACCAATTATTCCACGCTATCATCTGTCTCTGCGCCAAATTTCATTTAGATCCGTTTAGTAATGTGAAAGCTTAACAAACATACATTCAAATGAATCCACAATTATACTTAGTATTATAAATGTGAGTGTTTTTGTTTGTATGTCTTTCACGTCGCAACGGAGCATTTTTATGATGTAATTTTTGTGTCTAGAGATAGTTACAATACTGGAGAGTATAATATAGCTTCCTTTTATCCTTTGAACTCGCGGGAAAAACTTACTTTTGGAAGCAAAGAAACGAAAGCCACTAGCACTTTTTTAACCCATAACTTTAATAAGAATATTCCTCTAACAATAAAATGCTTCTATTTTAAAGGCAACTAAATTGCCTTTTATACGATATACGTTACCAATTATTAAAATACTTGTATCAGAATATTTTTATCAAGTAATTAAAAAGTAAATACGGTATTGTCTCGGCTTCTTTGCTCCAAGTGTAGTTTGAAATAATATTTGTATATGTTAATAGTTATATCAAAAGTTGCACTGTATAATGTGAATTTTCGTTATTATTATATTATTTTTGTTATAATTATTTGTATTTATCTAGATGTAATTATAAGGCTAAAGTTTGTTGCTGTGAGCATTTAGAGTTTAACAACATGAATGTTACATTTTATGGTTTTCTAAATAAAAATAAATATTGTTTCGTAATTTCTTGTGTTTTATTCTATTGCCATTATCTCCAGCCTGCCTATCAAGCGTGACGATGGTGACAAATTCTCTTTTGTAGAAGGTCCGTTAAGCTCAACATGGATCAGCGTAGATCCGCGATGACGATAATGATGCTACTTTTTTAAAACAAAACCATTTGTCTCACTAGGATTTTCTCCTGTTTCTTGGGTGCGTTTACAAACACACAAGTGCACATACACATCACACACAGACAATTTGTGGATCATACAAAGAGTTGCTCAGTGTGGTAATCGAACCCACGACACGTTGCGCGGCAGCCGGTTGCCCAGCGACCGCACCGAGCCCGCACCCCAACCGTGCGGTGCCGCAAATTTTTACTTTCCTTTTAGACCCATTACGATTTACTGTGACACGAAAGCGTTTACAAATGTGTGTTACAGCCTGGCAAAAAGAGTTTGTAATAATAGAGGTCGCTAGTATCGTACTCGTGGCAACCTGGTACACTACGACTCAATCAGTTTTGATATTTCTATCGAGTTTAAAAAGAGGAGGTACTATATGTTGAGATGATTGTTGTTCATGTGATATGGTCCGAAGTGATTCCGTCCAACTTAATATTAGATATAGCTGTCACCTCGTCACTCTTTTTTGACAAGCTGTGCGTGATTAAACTGTAAAACATAATTCATTACTTAATCATTATTAAATGAATTATTAGACATTTATAACAAGAGTTACAACTAAAATATAATATACAGATCTAGCTAAACCTGAGCTTTCTATGGGATCATCTAACAGATGGCGTTAGAAATTCAATAAGAATTTATAAAAAAATGTCGACACTTTCATTTTTTTATGTTATTTATTAAATGACTTTGGATGCATCAAACTATATAAAACCAGTATAAACTGACTATTAACTCGTCTTACTTGAAAAAAACCATATAAAAGAATTAAAATAAAATAAAAATTCTTGTTCATAATCAGTTTTTATTTGCCCACATCATCATAATAAGACCATGCAATATTTTGGTTGGGACCACGTTTCGATTCAAACGGGAACTTGTTTGAAATTTTATTTTGAGGCGGTTTCCTTGCGAAGTATCGCTGTAAAACTCTTAACATTTGATTGAGAACTACTTCTGCCTCTTCCTCCTGCAAATATAAATAAGAGAAAGGTGGAAGAAATAAGAAACAATTATTATTTATACCATAGGTATAGTGCGCCATGCTATGGTACGACGAATGGGCCGGTTCGACCGGAGTGATACCACGGCCGAAAACCGACGTGAAACATGGTTTGCGTTGTGTTTCGTTTTGTGAGTGAGGTTACTCCTCCCCAGTATCCCCAAGACTCACCCAGAATCCTCGAATTTTTAATTCCCAAAAGGCTGGTAACCCACTTGTAAGGCCCTTGGTGTTCCAGGTGTCCATGGGCGACGCCGATTGCTTACCGTCAGCTGATCCATCTGCTCGTTTAGCGGCTTATCCCATAAAAAAGGTATTTGACAACCAGCACGATGGCTCAACTACGTTTAACTCGTCGAGTACCGGTTTTGCAGACACAATTATAGAACAATAGGTTGCGGTCACCGGTGACCGCTTGGTATTTGACAGTTTAAGAGCCCGATTTAACCCCTTTTTTTAAATCGGTTAATTAATATACTGAAGTCTTCTTGTGTTTAGGTAGTTGTGTAAGTAAGTATACTAAAACCCATAACAAAAAACAACTTACGTAATCACAGGTATAATAAGAAAGAAATAAAAAGCATTTATTCGACAGAAGACACGCACACAGATACAAAAGAATTAAAAAAATATAAATTATAAAAGAAAGGAAACAAGAAATACCGATAACATAACATGACATAACATCACGCCTTTTATCCCCGAAGAGGTAGGCAGAGGTGCACATTTACGGAACTTAATGCCACTGTACAATGTGACACCCACTTTTCACTATTTATGTTATGAGTCCCATGTAATAGGGGGTGAGTCTATTGCCATATACCGGGCACAAATCCAGACTCCGTGCTGCTACTAAGATTTTTTTCGAAAAAACCCAGTAATACTTTGCCCGAACGGGGAATCGAACCCGAGACCTTGCCCGGCGTCGCACTTGCGACCACTCGGCCAACGAGGCAGTCTATTTGCATATCTGTAAAAGAACCACTCGGCTAATGGGGCAGTCTTAATAGACATCTAACGTTATTAAGCTGTTTACAATTTTATTATGGACGAGATACCCCATGTGATACCCAGGATATTAAAGTTTAAGTATACTCATTCCAAGTTTTATTGTAATTTCATTTCTAAATCTAAATAGCTGACCTCAGCTCAATAGCTGACCCGGCGAACTTCATCCCGCCTAATTTTTTTCTCAGGTTTTAAACCTTCCCTGGACTCCCACGAACATTTCAAGATTAGAATTATCCAAATCGGTTCAGCCGTTGTCGAGTTTTAGCGAGACTAACGAACGGAAATTGATTTTTATTTATATAGATAGATAGATATTTTTTCTGTATATAGGTACATAACTTCACGCCTGTCCCCCATTGGGGTATGCAGAGACTATGGAACGCCAATTACTACGATTCGTACCTCTTTCGCTTCATCAACAGTCATCAATCTTTTCATGCATGCTCGTAAGTTCATTTTAACGAGAATTCATTTTTATTTATGTAGATTTACCTCTTCATTTTTAGAATTGGAGAATGGTTTTATACTTTCTTTGTTATTATCCAGTGGCTCTGGAGAATTATTTGGTTTGTCCGCTTTTATATATGGGAGTACGGGTTCAGGCTCAACTTCAGAACTTCTGTCAAAGTACTTATTCATCCAGTATACATTTTCACTTAGAACGGCGTCGTAGTTTAACACGATAACAAATGTATCTGAAAGGTGGAAGAAGGAAGAGAAAGAAACAATTATTTATTTCATTGGTATCTGGTGTCGTGATATTTGAACATCATGCCATCTCTGTTATTTTACGAATAATTTCAGAACTACTTAAGGACGATTTAAAATTGAGTAACATTTTAATATTTGGGCATTAAGTGTCGTGGTGGCCCGGAGGTTTAAGGCGCCTGCTTCTCATGCATGAGCGCGCTGGTTCGAAACCTAGCAACGGCAAGTACCAATGTGATTTTTCCGAGTTATATGTACTCTCTAAGATTATTTAGACACCACTGACAAACGATGAAGGAAAACATCGTAAGGAAACCTGAGCTTATAATTTCTAATTATAAGTCTGTAATCGACAACCCGCATTGAGCAAGAGTGGTGATTAATGTTCTAACCTTCTCTGTGTGAGAAGAGGCTTTGCTCAGCAGTAGGCATTTATAGGCTGTTGGTTGATTGGTATCTGGTACCCGCCACGATGGACCGGGCCAAAATTAAACTACGCTTACAAAAGCCGACTTCGACCTCCTCTGGTGCTCCTAAGTCGTACAAACATCCTTCCTGATAACCGCATCAAAATCGGTACAACCAATCGCCAGATAATCGCAGAAAATATTTATATATACCGATCAAACTGACAACCTCGTTCTTCATTGATGTCAGTCTGTACTTACACTTAAACCTGCTCCTAATTGTATCAAACAACCTTTAGAAAACCGCATCAAAATCAAGTGTGGGAGAGCCATGCTTCAGCACAAATGGGCCGACTCGACCTGAGTGATACCAAACCGAGTAGAAAACTGACGTGAAGCAACGCTTGCGTTGTGTTTCGTCGTGTGAGTGAGGTTACCGGAGGCCGAATTACCCTCCCCTTCCCCAATTCCTCTCCCCCAAACTCCCCAATTCCTGAATCCCCAACGATCCCCAAACTCGTAATTCCCAAAAGGCCGGTAACGCACTTGTAACGCCCTTGGTGTTCCAGGTGTCCATGGGCGACGGCGATTGCTTACCATCAGGTGATCCGTCTGCTCGTTTACCGGCTTATGTCATAAAAAAAGAAAAACATACAGCCACAGAAATATTAAGGGCTCGTACACAAAACTGTGACTCGACGTCGCATCGTATAATTGTGCGAGTGTCCGTCTACGCATCGCAAGAAATTGCGAATTGATTCGCATCGCGCATCATAATCTTCCCTTATCTTTACAAAATCTTCTTTGTTTCTTTTTCCTGTATCTCCTAAGCAATAGCAGAAGTGCACACTTATTTTTACGATCCATGTAACGATCTAGTTTTCAATTTAAAATACGTTTAGTACGGTTGACGGTCGTCGAAGGAATGGCCACCCTGGGAGACGCCTTGTCGCACGAAATCGCATCGCAGCAATTTGTGTCGTAATTTTTTGCGTTGCGAATTTGCATCGCATCGCAGTTTTGTGTTGAATTACATCTATGATTACAGCTAGGCTGACTGCATAGGTGCGGTGACTGGGCAACTGTGATCCACAGATTGTTGTTTCGGATCTGTGTGTCATGTGTATGTGAACTTGTATGTTTGTAAACGTACACACGATACAGAAGAAAATCCTAGTGTGGGGCAACGCTATTTTTAATGAAGTCGGAAAAAAATAAAATTTGCTATTCCGTAACTGTCAATTCGAACTTTCAAAGTAAGCTCGATTATTCTCACGACTAATGACACGGCGGACCGCGGTCGAGTTCATATCGATTTCCCAAATTGAAAGTTAAAGAATAATCAAGCAGGTCGAACAGAATCGAAGTCGAAATCACGGTCCAGTTGACAGTCCACTACTGAACTATCTCAACATAAGATAATTGGGCAGTTTCCAGGGTATCAACATTAAAAATCTAATTAGACCGTCAGTTAAATAAATTCATCTAAAATTATTTTATCACCTTCAAAGTATGCTCCTTTAGAAACGATACACTTGCGCCAACGAATAATCCATTCATCAAACATTTTTAAACACTGCTTCCAGAATTGAGTTTAGTTCTCACCGCAAATTCTCCTTTATGTCTTCTATCGATTGAAAACTGGTGCCACGAAGTGGTAATTTGAATTTAGGAAAAAGAAAAAACTCAACAGGAGCCATGTCTGGTGAATATGGTGGTTGCTGGATGGTATTTGTTGAGTGTTTGGTCAAAAATTCGTTCACAATGATAGCCTTGTACGAAGGCGCATTGTCGTGGTGCAAAATACAAGAATTTTCTTTCCACAAATCTGGCCTTTTACGTCGAATTTGCTCTCTTAAACGCCGCATAACGCTCAAATAATATTCTTTATTTACCGTTAAACCTTCCGGTAAGAATTCAGAGTGCACAACAGCGCAATAGTCAAAGAAAACAGTCTTTAGCGTGGTTTTTTCGGTTTCGGTTCAGTTGGAAGGCGCCACTCCGAAGCTTGTTGACTAGTTTGTATGTCAAACTCGTAAACCCACGTCTCGTCACCAGTAACAATGCGTTTCATGAATGTTGGGTCCGAACTAACTCGTTCTAGCATGTCACCAGCCGCGATTTTCATGCGTTTTTGGAGAAAATTCAGATCTTTTGGGACTAGCCGAGCAGCAACATGTTTCATACCAAAATTATTAGTTAAAATGGTACGGATCGAATCTCTCAGAGTTGAATAGGGATTTTCAGTCTTTTTCTTCACTTTGCGATGTTAACTTCAGTTCCAGACGTTGATGGCCTACCAGAGCGTGGCAAATCTTCCATCACATCTCGACCGCTTTTGAACGCTTTGAACCACTCATAAGCACGAGTTTTTGATAAAGTCGATTCACTGTAAGCCTTCTGTAACATTTTCACTTTTCAGTGACTCCGAACACGAAATTCCATTGGCGATGCAAAATGTAAGACAAACTCTTTGTTCGATATCTTTTTCCATTATGAAATTCGCAATACACACTATATATATGATATTACTAAAACCAGCACTGTACCAGCACTTAATTATTTTACCAGGAGATGGTCGATCGACAGTGGAGGGGATAATAGATGCAACTCAAAATCCGCGCCAAAATGGGAAACATCTACAAAAAAATTTGAATTTGGAACCATAAACAAATCATCCATTCCTGATCCTTTTTTGACTGAATGTACTTATTCTACTCTGCTTTCATCATCAAAGGGCATTTTCTTTTTATACTCGCCGCCCGTCCAGAACCAGAAGCCCGAGCGTACGGCACGTCGCGTTCCGCGCGCGGCTCAAGGAGCCATCAGACCACCACAGATTGGGCCCAACAGGGCTGATGCCGATACGGAGCCGCGTAAGACTTAACGGGTTGCAGGGGCTCCGGTTTGAAGTGCAGGAGTAGGAACGGGGTGGTATTTAGTCAGTAAGAGTCTGACACTCCTTCTCGCCTCACCCAGGCGGGAGAAGTCATTGGATGATTACGCCCCCTCAAAAAGAAAAGTGCTTGACTTTAGCGCGTTAGAACATACAAACTTTGTAAGTGAAGTATAAGATAGGACCAACCCGCATTAAGCAAGCGTGGTGATTAATGCTCAAACCTTCTCCGTGTGAGAAGAGGCCTTTCAGAAGTAGGCACTAAGTGAAACAAGTGAAACAAGTGAATTTATTTTTGCAAATAGGCTACAAGGCAGCACGTTTACACGACAATTTTATCAAGCGAACGATGAGGTCGACATTTTCTAACTGACTACTCTGAGAAGAAATGCCGAAACAAACTCAGAGGTGCGTCTCTTTTAAAGTCCAAACAATGTCATGTATAACAGATTATGTGTGTGAACCGTGCAAGTTCTTTCTGTAGTGGCCTTTTGAAGAAATAACCACAACAGCTTGAGCGGACCCGTTCTGAAGGCAGTACGCATGTGTCGGTTTACAGTCAGCTCAATTAACAGGTGAGGGTGACTGATTCGACGAACAATACCAACCTAAAGAACAATTGCGTAGGCCGCACAAATACTCAAACTGTCAGAATATGGGTAATTAGAAAAGAAATGGTGAGGCAAAGTCTCGCACGGTCTCACACTTATAGGCTAATGATAATAAGATAAGATGACGTTTGGCCACCATCTCACTCGTCTCGTGGTAAGCGGCGATACCGATAAGCAACCTATTTACTTGGGGCTTGAAGACACTCAAGTTGTATTTTTCAAGAATTTTTTATTTATAGTTAGTGCTCCTCTCGCCTGTGATACAGGATATTCTTCCTAGTACAGGCATTCAAACCTAGTGAGACCTCTGATTTTAAAGTAAGATGTTTATCTGTACTATGACAAATTTCTTATAATGAATAAAAAAAAATTTATTAAAGATTTTATTATTATTTACATCTTAAAATATACTCACACAGTAATATGAAACAGGCCATGTTTTAACGCAACAATCAACACTTCAACAATCAAGGCTTCGAATTTCGTTCTGAAAATGCAAGCTTATCGATTTAACATAATCTATTTCTAATTTCATACAGTTGAGTAATATAATAGCTATTTAAATTTTCAATAAAGACTAGGTGTTAAATTAAAATACCGCGTTAAAAAGTTGCATGGCTATTTCAAATCAATTATAAAACGGATAATTAATTTTTCAGGGTTAGTTTTATAATTTTATAAGTACCTAATGTTGATTCTATATGAATATACAATTGTCATTAACTATAGCTTCTGTCAACGGCTTTGGCCGCATTAACGTGGGAAAAAAGGTAGCCTAGCCTACTATGGGCTGGGCCGCTGCCTCCTCACAACTCAGCCGTCGCGGAGGACACTCCGAGCATCGGGGATCGCGAGACAATCTCTGACCACCGTAAGCACGGGCCTGCGGGCGAGCATGGGTAGCTCGCCGCCCGACCAGAACCAGACCCGAGCGTACGGCGCGTCGCGTTCCGCATGCGCCTCAAAGAGCCATTAGACCACCACGGATGTGGTCCAATAGGGCTGATGCCGATACGAAGCCGCGGAGGACTTAATGGGTTACCGGGGCTCCGGCTCGGAGGGCAGGAGTAGGAACGGGGTTGTTTTTAGTCAGTAAGAGTCTGACACTCCCTTCCGCCTTACCCAGGCGGGAGAAAGCCTATTACGGGCTGGTGCTGAAAATCAGCGCCGTGGATTGGAGCCCGTGCCCGGGCCATAGTATTAAGCTGAGCTCCAGCCTTTTGCACTGCGACGCACCATGGGCTTTTCGTATGTACCTGTATTCTTGTTATGTGACGTGGCGTAATAAATGTTTTATAGTGATCCCTTCAGCCGTTGTAAAGTGATTGAATAGGAAACATGCACACGAATTCACAAACGTTCGCATTCATAATATTAGTAAGATAAATTCACGCCTTCGTCCTACGGTGCATAAAAACTAAAGCTGGACTTCACAGTTGAAGCAGAGGCCCGTACAAATACTTTGCGTACCTAATCCACAGATAGTTGTTCCGGATCTGAGTGTGATGTGTATGTGAACTTGTATGTTTGTAAACGCACCCACGACACAGGAGAAAATGCTAGTTGTGAGGCAGTTTTTACACAAATGTAGAGCAGCACCCACTACGTTTCTTATATTAGCTTCTTTAGCTTACATCACATTCATACATCTGATGGTATACAGAAACTACAGAGCGCCACCTACTCCGCTCCTTACATACTTCTTTAGCTTACATCAGATTCATACATCTGATGGTATACAGAAACTACAGAGCGCCACCTACTACGCTCCTTACATACTTCTTTAGCTTACATCACATTCATACATCTGATGGTATACAGAAACTACAGAGCGCCACCTACTACGCTCCTTACATACTTCTTTAGCTTACATCACATTCATACATCTGATGGTATACAGAAACTACAGAGCGCCACCTACTACGCTCCTTACATACTTCTTTAGCTTACATCACATTCATACATCTGATGGTATACAGAAACTACAGAGCGCCACCTACTACGCTCCTTACATACTTCTTTAGCTTACATCAGATTCATACATCTGATGGTATACAGAAACTACAGAGCGCCACCTACTACGCTCCTTACATACTTCTTTAGCTTACATCAGATTCATACATCTGATGGTATACAGAAACTACAGAGCGCCACCTACTACGCTCCTTACATACTTCTTTAGCTTACATCAGATTCATACATCTGATGGTATACAGAAACTACAGAGCGCCACCTACTACGCTCCTTACATACTTCTTTAGCTTACATCACATTCATACATCTGATGGTATACAGAAACTACAGAGTGCCACCTACTACGCTCCTTACATACTTCTTTAGATTACATCACATTCATACATCTGATGGTATACAGAAACTACAGAGCGCCACCTACTACGCTCCTTACATACTTCTTTAGCTTACATCAGATTCATACATCTGATGGTATACAGAAACTACAGAGCGCCACCTACTACGCTCCTTACATACTTCTTTAGCTTACATCACATTCATACATCTGATGGTATACAGAAACTACAGAGTGCCACCTACTACGCTCCTTACATACTTCTTTAGATTACATCACATTCATACATCTGATGGTATACAGAAACTATAGAGCGCCACCTACTACGCTCCGTACATACTTCTTTAGCTCACATCACTTTCATACATCTGATGGTATACCAGAAACTACAGAGCGCCACCTACTACGCTCCTTACATACTTCTTTAGCTTACATCACATTCATACATCTCACACAAGCACCCCGGTTGAGGAAACATACTTCTCTATAAAATGAAACAATCGAATTCAGATTAAATAAGTTTATTAAATAAATTATTAGCTTGCATAGTAAAATATCGTCTAAAAATGCTTCATCTATTCACATTACTGTACATTATTAATTCACGCCTTTGTCTGGCGTTACAGAGACTACAGAGCGCTACATACTACGCTCTATAAATACTTCACAATTATTTTCATACAATTTATTTATTTACAAAAGTTAATTCTATATTATACTAGCCATCCTCGCGCGGTTTCACCCGCTGCCATTAACCGTAGCGTGATGTTTTATAGTCCTATACAAGGTGTTGTTTTAAAGCCGTGACATTTTCTAGGAGGTAACTCGGATATCGATTCTGAGTCCGAATCAATAAAAAAAAATTGTAGGTAAATATTATTAATTTTTCTGTAAATTACGGAAACCCCGTTAGTGCGAACTACACAACGCCGTCTTGTAACTAGTTTTATAACGCGGCTTAACACACACAAACTCAAACACGTAATTAATATTATTTCTAATTCAATAAAACTCCAATAAGAAACATTGCTGTCGCTTATTCTGAAATACTGTTGAACTTAAACGATTTATTATAGCCGTGTATTTTTAACTATTGGCCCGAAACTTTACATTGAACCTTTATGACTTCTGTGACATGCCCCCGAGAAATACCACGGTTTTAAAACTACACCTGTATATAAACTCGCTCGAAAAATGGACTATTCAACACAAAATAATTTTTGAAATCGGTCCCAGTACTTCCGTAATCAACGCGTTCAAACAAACAAACAAAACAAGGTTTATATAATACAGTATATAAGTTCTCAGGCTATTACTGAAAATTTGCGATAATAGAAAACTTCATTAAAATATTTTTGTATTACTACATATGTGATTAGAAAGTTAAGGGTAAAAAATAATTAAATAAATACTACCTATCAGTTCAGTAATTTGGTAGTTCCACTTGGAATGTTTTGTAGTTTTGGAAATCAGCAATTTTGTAGATTTTGATGTGCTCTTTTAGATTTCCGTTTTGCACCTTTATACGTGCAACACTAGCGCCGCCATCTTGAAGAAATGACGTCCATAAACAGATTTTTACAATATTTCTTTTCCTGTGCATTTTACGCGAAACCCGTGAACTACAAAATTAAACTACTTACAATTATCTACGATTGGGTAGTTGCCAGGGTAAGAAAATTAAAAATCTAATTAGTCCGTCAGTTGGATAATGAAAAAATATTAGACACATATTGTTTTATTTTCTTGTATAAAGCTACAATACTTAGATAAAACGTTAAGTTTTGGAGTGGGAAGTCATTACGTCAAAACGTGCAGTAAAATGTCGCACGCTGTGACGTCACATGATATTTCATATAAATATTATTGTCGAAAGTATTGAATTTTGTGAGAAAAGAAAAAATACGTGTCTAATGTTTAAAATTAATCTACCAGACGGACATTAAAATAAAATTTAAGAAACTACCGTATTGATGTCCAGACAGCCTTTTCGTAACTTAGAAGTACTTTGGTCGCCAGAGCACAACCAAGTACATTACTAAGAGCATTGGAAAAAAAATTCACACCACGTGAAAGCAGAGCAAGCGACGCGTTTCATGTGTCACGTCGCGTGGTGTCATAAACATCTACAAAACTGCCAATAGGGTAGTTTCCTAAATTTTATTTTAATGTCCGTTTATTTAAACACGACACGTATTTTTTCTTTTCTCACAAAATTCAATACTTTCGACGATATATTCATTTGAAACATCGTGTGACGTCACAGCGTGTCACATTTTGTAGCACGTTATGACGTAACGACCTCCCACTCCTAAACTTAGCGCCATTTTATCTAAGTATTGCAACTTAATACGAGAAAATAAAAAATACGTGTCTAATATTTTTTCATTATCTAGATGACGGACTAATTAAGTTTTTAATTATGATACCCTAGAAACTACCCAATTTCCAAAACTCCCGGAAAGCTTTCCAAGTGACCCCATATTTCCCTCCTTAATGATCGGACTATAGTAGCTACCACAATAGGACATAGCTACTAGATTTTTATCAAAACCTAAAATTACCGTCCAACATTTTTTTTTAGTTTAGAATATCTTTATTTCTCATAAAGAATCACATACATTTACTGAGAAACAATATTTCATACAAAAGTAAACAGTTTAGAGCGCACAGTAGTACGTACATATAAACAAAAACAATACAAAAGAACAAATACAAAGGAGAAGGGAATGGCTCCATAGATCCTGGGCCCAGGTGTTAACTAAATGTTAATTTCAAGGACAAAAGCATTCTTTAATCAACCACTTGCCACTTAGCATCATGTGTGTCGGAATGTAGCTCATTTCAGTGCCTTTAGCCAAACGCCACTTTAGCGCTAGTCTACAGAGAGAGTATAAAACTATATGTATCCCCATACATACGCTGACAAGTGTCAAAATTTACGTCAATTCCATATAATTTGGTTTTCTATTCTACATGTAGACAAGCGCTAAATGGCATTTGGCTATAGCTGTAGGCATGTTTGCAAATCGACAGACGTTCGATCTTTGAACATTTTTTACCATGCTCAACACGGTAGTTGACAGGTAATCAAATTTAATACTTTTATTGAAATGTCAAAAACGATACTTTTCTATGTATTTTGTATTGGATCGCTACTTATGAACGTTATCATATTTCTGCATGAAATAGCACTCTTATTTTTAAAAATTATCGAGAAAAAATCCAAAGTTAGATAAATTGTCAAATCAATGGATGAGAGTATGATTATTTCATAATTATTTATTGCATTGAAAAGTTGAAATGATTTATTTTACGCCTAGCAAACTAGCCAATAGAACGACTTTGTGTAAATCAAAATCAAATACTAAAAGTCTACTCAATTTTAAGTTCTATTTGAACATCATGCCATCTCTGTCATTTTACGAATAATTTCAGAACTACTTAAGGCCGATTTAAAATTGAGTAACATTTCAATATCTGGGCATTAAGTGTCGTGGTGGCACGGAGGTTTAAGACGCCCGCTTCTGATCTTCTTCTGCATGAGGGTGCGAGTTCGAAACCTACCAACGGCAAGTACCAAAGCGACTTTTTCCTAGTTATATGTACTTTCTAACAATATCTAGACACCACTGACAAACGGTGAAGGAAAAACATCGTGAGGAAGCTTATAATTTCTAATTATAAATAACTAACCCCTTGCTTGTACTGTTAAGTGTCACTTGGTACAAATTCAAACGTCGTTAAATATCACCTATCTTAGCTTAGGAGTTCCTTAAAATTTAGAAGCGGTTGGTGAAAACAGGCATCACTTATATCGAACCTAAGATAAAATTTAACTGACTGCCTACTCGACCAGCGAGGCAGTGTAATATTGTACTGTTTTTACTAGCTACTCCCGCGGTTTTACCCGCGCTGCTCGACTCCTAATGATCGTAGCGTGCTGTTTTATAACTCATAACCTGCCTTGATAAATGGACTATCAAACACAAAAAGAATTATTAAAATCAAACCAGTAGTTCCGGAGATTAGCGCGTTCAAACAAACAGACAAACAAACACTTCAGCTTTATCATAATAGTATAAGGCTAGATACTAAAGGCGCGATCTTCTCCCGCGCCCGCCGCGGTCGCTAATTGAGGCGGAATTTTCTAAACTCACGACACCGCAGTTTTCTGCGATCCTGAAGTCGCTGCGGTTGCGATTATCACCCGCACACTTGGCTGTTGATTATGACAAGACGAGCATGCGGTTAACCCTTTGACGACCACGGGGACACATTTGTCCCAAGCCAAAAATATAAGAAAACTAAATAACTAATTTACGTATGGCTTATTTTTTTTCTTTTGTTTATTTTTTAAAGAATGTTTATTATTTTTTATTGCTGGCAACACAGCATCAGACCCGTCTATCGTTATCTATGGTAATTGGAAATTGACAGATCTTTTGGCGCTGAAACTTAAAACTTTGCGAAAGTGATTTGAAGTGCGAAAATTGTTTTCTACGATTTATTTTACGAAATATTTATTGTCTGGTAAGTTAATTATTATTATTTATGGTTACAATATAAATGTTCATGTTGTTTATTTTGCTAAGTGGTTGTAAATAAAAAGGGACACCGATGTCCCTATAGCCCGTGAGAGTCTATTTCTATATACATATTGCAGTATTGTTTCTATATTACTCTGGCTTATTTATTTGTAATTATTGTAGATTATGTCTCGCCGGGGACTTGGAGTTTTTGAACTCCGTGAACATGAAATTCAACATATTTTGATGTGCGATAATAGCGACGATGAAGACAATTTGTTGCTCGACGAAGAAGATCAACAGCTTTTGTCACAAGATGTTGACCAAGTCGTATTCAATGTGGAGATTGAAGATACGACTCACAAATTGTCCCCCGAGTCTTCAACTTCTACAGTAGAACTTTCCCCTCCACCAGTTGGCAATGATGAACCCGTTTTCAAGTGGAGTCAGAGAACGTACGTTCCGAATGTTTTTGCTAGTGTGGACTACGAATTCGGTAAGGTGCAAATCTGTCAAGATATTGAAGGCGATATGTTGACTCCTTTTAAAATATTTCTATCAACAACAAAACATGACACATTGGTTGAAATGATAGTATCAGAATCAGTGCGGTACGCTCACCAAAATGGCCGAGAGTTTTCCGTTGAAACTGAAGAAATGAATGCATTTCTTGGCATGAATTTAGTGATGGGTTATCATATTTTACCGTCATTGCGAGATTACTGGTCTACCGAACCAGACATGGCAGTACCTTACATATCCAATGTGATGCCTAGAGTTCGATTTGAAGAAATACGTAGGAACCTACATTTTTGTAATAATAATGAAATACGAGATCCTACGAGCCCCGATTTTGATCGAGCATATAAAATTAGACCGGTAATGACACATCTCAATACTGCCCTGCTAAGCCGAAAGGCGCTATCTCTGAGATACGCCCTTTTAGTTTTTTTTATACCATTCCATAGCTAGAATAATTTCGAATCTAATGGTATAAGCCAAATAGCGATATCTAATTTAAAACATTAAAATAAACCACTAAGAAATTTTTTTATATCTCAATTTTTCTTTAAATTCCGAAGAGATTTGACGGCATGTCTTTTTTATGAAGCCCAATAGCCGTATACCCACGTAGGCTAGAAATGCTTAAAAATGTTAATCAAAAACCTAAGTAAATTTTTAAGCCAATAAGCGGTAAGTTCATGTTTCGAAAAAGTTCCGGAGTTAGCGCTTTTACGCTAAGTAAATGTGAGTATTATTAGTTCGCTAAGGTTTAAGATACGGCTATACCTAAGTATAATAGGTAATTAAAATTGACCTTAATATGTTTAGCAATAAGGATTACACTCACTTACATTTCACAACAGAGCGTGTCGTGACATGAAGATAAACATTAGTAACGTTAGTAAACATTAGTAAACGAAGAAATACGAGCAATAAATACAACACAAAATGACGATATAAATAAAGAAAGTTCAGTTGATTTGATAACGTATACTAAAACAGGGACTATAAGAAAGAGAAAGAAGTATGAAGTGCCATTAAAAGAACGAAAAATATCTAAAATTATAGAAAAAAGGGAGAAACGTAATGTGAAACCCCCTGCTCTTCATCATGCAGGCTTTTATGTATTTCAAACATACCGGAAGAGCAACGAAAGCAATTGAACAATTCGTTTTGGAATTTAAGCGATACAGAAAGAAAAGATTTCATGTTGCACCACACTTCTTCCCAGTCTGTAAAACAAAGAACTGTCATTGAATCTGTTCCAACTAACTACAGAAGACAAACTACTTTCTTCTATTTTCTTAAAAATTCACAAGGTTCATCGTGCAAAGTATGCAAAACTTTCTTTTTAACCTTGGGTTATAATTTATTTATTTATTTATTTAATTATGTTAACACGGCTTTACACCAATTACATTAACATTTAATTATACACTTCAACACAGACTTGAGAGACTTTCACAAAAACTGAGACAAACCTTTTTAATAGCTTTAAACTCGTCCATGAATAGGTCACAGTCAGGGTAGGCTTCCACGAGGCTATTGAGCGCGGACAGGATGCGAGGAATGGGGGACGATGCTCGGGCCACGGTACGACTTGGAGGCACGGATAGTAGACGGTGCCTCCGGGCGCGTATGTAGTTATTTGGGGCATACAATCGAATCAGCTCACTGTGGAGATCAGGAGCATCTATGATCCCTCTGCAGATTTTGAGTGTAATGTGAAGTTGATTGTATGCCCTTCTAGTATCCAACATATTAAATCCTAAACATCCTGCAAGGTACTTTGTTGGATACATGTACGGATAGTAACCCAGAGAAAATTTGTAGAGGAACCTCAAGAATTTCTTTTGAACTTTTTCAAGTAGGAGTGAATAAGATGCCTCGTATGGACTCCAAATGCAGGAGCTGGCCTCTAGCTTGCTCCTGACAAGAGTTTTATATAAGAGTCTTATCACGTGTGCATTCTTGAAATCTTTTGAATTTCTTAAGACGAATCCAAGTCTTTTGAATGATTCCTTAGCAACCGTGGCGATATGATCGTGAAATGTCAACTTCTGATCGGAGACGACACCCAGGTCCCTCATACTTGATGATCTGGTTATAGGTGAACCATTTATTTTATAATCAAAGGTGATAGGGTGCCGTCCCCGACCAAAAGTCATGACGTAACACTTAGAAGGATTAAAATCCATTTTATTTGCAACTCCCCAATCATAAACCAGGTCTATGTCCCTCTGAACAGCCTCACAATCCGATATGCTGTTGACACAAGTGTAGAGTTTTAGATCATCAGCATACAGAAGACATTTTGCGTGTTGGGAAACATCTGGGAGATCGTTGATCATGAGAAGGAATAGTAAGGGGCCAAGGATTGAGCCTTGACTTACGCCGGATCGAGTGTGGTAAGTGCTGGACTCGTAAATTCCTAATTTCACATACTGCTGACGGTCACGAAGGTAGTCAGCCAGTAAGCGTAATAGGTTAGGGCAAATACCTATGGCATAAAGTTTCGCGAGCAAGATATCATTGTTGACGCGGTCAAATGCCTTTCGGAAGTCGAAATATAGAACATCAACCTGATGACGTCTATAATGCAGCTAACGACAAGCCTTTAAAGACTGCATTAGGTAATAATAAGGAAGACTCCGTCAGTGCTCCAGTAGACAAAAGATGCACTAACACTCCTCACAACAAAATTGACGATGGTCCTATAAAGGAACACATATTTAGTTTTCAACCCAGCATATCCCATTATAGACGTGAACACGCGCCCAAACGGTTATAGAGGTATTTACCAAGTGATTTGTCGATTACACATCTACATACAGATTACGTAGAAAAAAATATGGTTTCGATAATGAACCCATTACTGCTAGTATTGTAGGTACAAAGTTCTTAAAATTAGACAAACTTCCATCCCCAACTAAAAAAACAGTACCAGCAGGAATATCTCAAACAAAAAAAAACAATATTTTAAAATCTCTTTCCAGTTTAATACCTGCTAATAGAATGTCTTTTTGGCGGGATCTACCAACTTTTGATTAATTTTAGTTCATAGAAAGCAAATAAATTGCTTTAACTTTTTTTTGTAATTTGCGACTACATTTAATAAAGTTGTTAAAAAAATATTAAATGAAGTTTTATTATGAATTAATTCGGTATTTTCATCAAAAATTAAAAAAACATCGTTTTGTATGGAACTTCCTATGAGCAGAATAAGATTAAAAGCTTTATCTCAATTTTTGAAGCCTTTATTATTAATCAAAATAGCGGTATCTCACAAAATAGGTATAATGGTGCCATTTATGGATAATTTAGGTTTGTCAGTTATATCTAGAGTAAAAAATACGTTTATATAAGTTTTAACAGTTTTAAAAATATTAGTTTTAACCCCCGTTTGAAGGTGGGAAAAATCCATTCACAAAAAGTCGTTTTTCTCAAAACTTACTCTGATTGAGTTAGCGCTTTTCGGCTTATCAGGGCAGAATATGTCATTCCAAAATGCCCTCAATAACACTAAACAGCAGTCTATTGATGAGCACATGATTAAATTCAAAGGACACAATGCGATGCGACAATACGTAAAGAACAAGCCTGTAAAATGGGGGTTCAAATTATGGTGTCGATGCGATGCTACTACTGGTTACCTATTTGAATTTGATTTATATACAGGCAAACGAAGCACTGGTGTTCAGTATGGACTAGGTGAATCAGTAGTACTTCAACTTACGCAAAAACTAGAAGGTTTGGGTTGTGAAATATATATTGATAGTTATTTCAATTCGCCATTGTTACAATATAAACTAATACAACGTAATACGAAGTCATGTGGAACTGTTCGAACCAACCGAAAGAACCTACCAAAAACTGCACCTGTAGACAAAAAATGAAGCGTGGCGATATTTACGCCACTAGCTTCCAGGGCATAAGTTATATCAAATGGATGGACAACAGAGCAGTGCATTTGATAACAAATTTCCTATCACCAGTAGAAACTAATTTTGTAAAACGTCGTCAAGTTGGCTCGGCGGAGAAAATTGATGTGAAATGCCCCAACATTGTATCACATTACAATAAAAACATGGGAGAAGTTGACCTCATGGATCAATGTAAGGTCTGCTATGAAATAGATCGGAGATCAAAAATCAAATATTACCTTCGGCTGTTCTTTGACTTCTTTGATATATCCGTCCATAACTCATACACTATTTATACGAAGCTTCATAATGAAAATAAAGTGGAAGGATGTCTTTTGACCAGCTTGCAATTCAGACAAGTCGTTGCTCAGAGTTTGATCAATGGTTTTACCAACAGACAAAGAGACGTTCCTATTTCCAGAACAAGTGCAGTACGGAAATCGCTAAAGCGACAATTACATGTACATCCTATGGAAAAGGTCACAATCAGAAAGCGATGTGTAAATTGTGCTAAGTCCAAGAAGGACAATCGTACAAACAATACGTGTTTTTCATGCAACGTTCATCTGTGCTACACTAATGAAAGAAATTGTTTCGCTCAGTACCACAACTACTAGTTTGTTATTAATTATTTTTTTGATAAATATAAGTAATATAAAATAACAAATAAAAATATAAGTAGAATAGTATTTAGTTTTATTTTTGTAGAATCCCTTGCTAATAAAAACCATTAATGACCATAGGGACATATGTGTCCCAAATAAAATCTAAAAATCCAATTTAGGTTTCAATATTTTTGTTACAAAATATGTTTATTAGCCGCTCTATGACGCATTTAAACTAGTTGAAATAATTAGTTTACCTTCCATAGTCTTATGGTCCTGAAAGGGTTAAATAATGAGTCGAGTTCCAGACCGGTCCTCCCGTTGCGATCGCCCGCCAACCGACCGCAGAGCGCGCGATTGCTAGCCGCCCGCGTGCAGCGGGAGCCGCAAACAATCGCAACCGCCGCGGGGGTAAGACGCGCCGCGAACATTGCTTTTATTACATACATATCTGTATTCTATCTTCTGTATTCTATCTGTATTCTATCTGTGTTCTATACATTACACATAGACCTGGTAAATTATATAATACAAAGTAAATCATTATCATATGTCAAAGCTACCAATTGATACCAAGACACATTACACTAGGTCTAAATCGTTAAACCTAAAGGACAGGACCAGTAAGAAGATAGAAGACAAGATGCCTAGAACTGGAGAAAGTGGTACTTACTCTAATACTGCTGGATCATCTGCAGCACCGCCGGGACTCCCTCCGAAAGCCACTGGAACGGCTGAGGACTGGAGCATCCTCAAAGATTACTTGAAAGTTGCATCGGAGACTAGGGACTCTATTGCAAATGACCAGCTGTCCTTAGTAAACCCCTCTGACAGGGAGATGGTCAAGGCTGCAGTTATCGGGAGGGTATCCAAGTCCAATTTCGAAGCCACTCAAGCACTCATCAAACTCATGGCTTATGAGGGCTTTAATCCTGTTACTATAATAACAGAACTAGCAGCCAGGGCAGCAAGATGGCACAAGGCGGAGAGACCCAACTCTTGGGCATTGTCCCTTGATGGTTTAGACTTCAACCTTAGCGAAAAGGCAGAGCTAGCAAATGACGTTTTGTTCATTTGCACATTATTCCTCACCAGGAGTAATAACCTGAGAAAGATTCTTGCTAGTATTGATAGAGCGGTCAAGACTCCTCTCTTAAGCAAGATCCAAGCCTACGGAATCAAGAGCGACTCTGAAGAAGAACTAGCTAAAAGGAAGAGAAGCGAGAAAATAGATTTATCATCCAAAGATGTGACATTGAGCAGAATTGCTGCTTCCTTCCCTCACATAGCGTTAGCTGTTGTCAGAAAGACTGGGGTGAGAGGAAAAGTTGACCTAGTTTGCATGAACTTGCAGTATAAGATTGACTACGGCACGTTGAACGAAATCCCGGCAATATTAACACACGGTCTAATACCGTCACTGATTCCAAAGGGAGAAAGCCTCGAGGTCAGTAATCTCAGAAGATTCTCCTACTTTTTCAACATAGAGCAATCAGTAACATTGCAGATGCCAAGTGCGAAGAAAAACATAGTGAATGAACCAATGAGTAAAACATTAGAGGCAGCCGAGAAGTTTGTGAACGCTGCCATCAACGGGCCCCTGAACAGTGATGAGCAGAGAAAGACACTACTAAACCACTTCAACCTCTACGCTCCTGAAGGGGAAATAAAGAAGTGGTTGGCTGTAGGTGCGAAGTTATACAACAGATGTGCCATCACACCATCTTATTACATGCTCCAGTCATCTCTTTCGATGGAGTTGGCCAACAAGTCAGTGACCACAATAGGGACACTGTAAAGGGGATGGCCGGAGCATGGCATTTAGGTTTAGGTTAGATTGTAATGCATGTTAGGTTAGGTTAGATTATTCATTCTATTTCACATAATCATTTAGGTTAGTAGGTGGAGGGTGTTAGGTTAAAAAAAAAGGATAATAAGTACAAATTAAAGGAGGAGGGCGCCACCGTGCGTAAACAAACAGTCTTACTCAGTGTTAAAATTCATAAAAAATAGTTAAAGCGTCCTTTTATAAGTAAAAAAGTGATTAAACTGAAGAACCAGTAACATTAAGTGAGCGTTATTGAATTCAAAGTGAAATAAACAGTAATAGAGAAGTAAAACAAAAGTGCCAGTTGAATTGCTACCGCCAAATTCAAAATAAAGTAACAAGCCGAACGTTTTTGCTCATCTGGACCCAGTGAGTACATAACACCTCTACATAAAACACAAATAAACAAAGAATTGAGGTACTTACAACATCAATTCTAATTGAAGAAGTTGATTATTTTAAACAAAGGAATTCATTACAATTTTAATTTATAACAACGCCACCTATTTTCTAAAAACTAGAACTAAGTTAGCAAATATATTAAATACCGCTACAGGTCACTGGAGGTCGCTAGTAGTGTGTTCTATTACAACTAGCCAATAACATACACGTACTTTTATATTAAATCTACAAGATGGCACCATCACCTTTGTGCGCGGGATGTCATCAAAAGACACTAATAAAAGAAAGCATACCTTGTTCGATATGTAAATGCAGATACGATTTCGATTGCGCTGGTATCTCAAGAGACCATTTTAACAAAAAAATGACAGTAGCACAAAGGAGCACTTGGCAGTGCCCATCCTGCTTATGTAAAATACCGAAAAACGATAATACAAATACCCCTATAAGCGCATCGAGACACTTTACTGACATATCGGATGGAGGCAATGTTACCTCAATGAAGATTACAATGCCTCCAAATGAAGACTCAGTAAGCTTTGACGACTCGAGCATTTTGGGAGATACACAAACTACACAAGAAACATCTGTTAAAATAAATATGCAAAGCCTAAGTGAACTAGTAATGTTGCGCTTGCAAGAAAATAGCAAAGCAAATAGTAGAAGAATTACAAAGTACAATCCACATCGAAATAAACAAAGCCATGGCTGAACTGAGACAGGATTTTGATAACAAAACAAGATGTTTAACCCAGCAAAACAAGGAAAGGAAACAAGAATTAGATATAATCACTACTAGACTAAAATGTCTTGAAACCGAAAACACAATCCTGAAACAACAAATTATGGAACTATCTTCACAAAAATTTAAAAATGCACATTTACAGGAAAATAATATGAGAAAAGTGGTACTCTATGGTTTAGCTGATTATACAGAGGAATCTGAAAGTGAATTATATAATAGGCTGATTGAACTGTTTCGCGACGTAACAAATGTTGACTTATCTGGATACATAGGAGATATATATAGAATTGGAAGGAAAAACACAGAAAATCGTCCATTAGTTATAGAATTGATGAGTAAGAGGATGACAAGATATATAATAAATAATAGCCAGTATTTCCAAGGTACTGGACTATATATCTCCGAGTTCTTAGATAAAAATGTGCAAAAAGAAAGAGCACAACTACGAGAAGAAATGTATAAGGCCCGTAAAAATGGTCTACATGCCGTGATAAAATACAACAAGCTATACATTGAAGGAAAACAAGTAAACATAAAAGCAAACAATGATACAAACAATACTACGAGTGCAGCATGTCTAGAAAAAACAAATGCTTCCATTACAAATGGTAATTCTTGCCAATTTGACACTACACAGAAGACAAATAATTGTGGGATTGATATTTTTCGAAAGTAAAAACAAACATAACATCACGCCTTTTTATCCCCGAAGGGGTAGGCAGAGGTGCACATTACGGCACTTAATGCCACTGTACAATGTAACACATGTAGAAATGTCCATAGAATATGTTATAGAGTTATGCGCGGTTGAATTGTTAAAGGAGAATTTATTAATAATATGTATGTATTGGAATAGAAGGAAAGAGGAATTATTTTACCAACAATTGCAGTCTATTTTGAAATATGTAGCCAATAAGTACCCTAAGCAAAATATAATTATACACTCTCACTTTCAGGAACAAAAAATACTCACCTTACCTTGTATTTATATTTATGAAATGTGCAAATTTGTTCGTAAATATCATGAATTCTATTCCACTAGAGAACACACACAATGTAAATTCACACTGAGACATAGAAAAAGACAAAATCTACCAACATCACGATTGAAAATACACTCTTCCGGACCTCTGGTCATGTCAATAAAAATTTACAATAAGTTACCCCAAGAAATAAAAAATGAAGATAAATACAATAGATTTATGATGAAATTAAAACAGTTTCTACTAAATAAGGCCTATTACAGTATTGAAGAGTATTTTAAAGAAAGATTATAACAAACATATATTTATAGGAGCACACAAGTAGTGTATAATACAGTACTGTGTCTACAGATCACAAGTACACAAGGTTAAAGGTACAAATGATTATTTAGTTAATTTAGATGATTTAATTTTTGATGCTCATTAAATTCATCGAAAATGTAAATTTTGACTACTGTCATTTTGAGTTGACATATTATTTTGTGTACTTACTTTGTTTTGATCGATTCAATTTGATTTTGATTATTTTGAGTTTATTTTGATTGTTTTAATCTAATTTTGATTGTTTGAGTTGAATTTGATTGTTTTAATTTGATTTTATATTAATTTGATTTTGATTATTTTGATTTGATTTTAATTATTTGACCTAACAATAATTTTATTTACTTACATATTTTTTTTGATTTTAATTTTTTATGACCTCTGTTATTTTATTTCCTATTGTAACTATTTCATTTTGACTTTTATTAATTAACTTAAACTCGATAATATGTTACATTTTAATATTAGATATTTGATGATAAATGTCAACTTTATTTAAAAACAAAAATGTTATTTTAAAATAATGTTAACTTCATTTATCAAATGTTGCTTGTGCCCTTACGGGGTCCATAAATGTATCTTAGCTTTAAGCGTATATTGTAACACCTTATTCACATTATGGTATGCAAATAAATGAATATGAATATGAATATTCTACAAAGACTGCGGGTCAACAGCGGCGGGCGCGGGAGAGAATCGCAGCCATGAGTCCTCAGCCTATTATATAAAATCATCGAATGACTGCTCCCGCCTGGGTGAGGCGGAAGGGAGTGTCAGACTCTGACTAAAAACCACCCCGTTCCTTCTCCTGCACGTCGAGCCGGAGCCCCGGTTACCCGTTAGGTTCTCCGCGACAATATAAGAAGTATAAGATTATTATTTACATCAGATCTAATTATTAATTACTATTATTTGTGATAAGGCCGCGTAATAAGCGAGAATTAAACATTATTAATCGAGAATTTTTCACATAATACAAGATTACGACTTTTAATCTAATCCGTGAAGGTATACAGAGGTGTACAATACGCCGTCAAATCTATTTCGTTTTCGTACCGAAGTAAAATGGTTCTGTCTCAAAATGTTTAAAACAAAACTGGTGAACCATTTCTAAAGGCAAACTTCAAGCGCATACGAACTCATAGTACATTATCAAAACATCACGCCATGTAATTCTCGAAGAGGTATTTCTCGTTGGGTGACACGTGCGATGCAAATAGTGCCTACTTACGTCTAGTGTTTCATATGCGTAGGTCGATGAAAATATTTTATAAACTAAAAAGAAATGGTATCATTATTTTTGTTTCTGTTTTTACTTTATACATCGAAAATACTCCTTATGGCAAGGTATTTTGACGCGAGACGAAAACGAAACAGATTTCACTGTAACATCCACTTTTCACTATTTACGTTATAGGCCATGGGACTCATAACACAAATAGTGAAAAGTGGGTGTTACATTGTACAGTGGCATTAAGTGCCGTAATTTGAAACTCCGCTTACGCCTTCGGGGATAAAAAGTGTGATTTTAGGAAAATACTAACTCGCGTTCTCGAGCGAGTTTCTTAGCGTTCTTAGCGAGTCCGCAAGTTGACGAGCCACAGATTGTTGTTCCGGGTCTGTGTGTCATGTGTATGTGAACTTGTATGTTTGTAAACGTAAAGTGAAAGGTCAAAAGTCCACAGGCACCGCGAGTGATGTTCACACTGCAATGCGTAAGTAATTTCATATTAATGTGCATACACACGCGTGCGTACGCATACGATACAAGTATGCATGCGCATGTATAAAGCGCTGCAGCGCAACCGATAGTAGTCTTACGGTGGCAGTGGAATTTTCACCTTTGACTATACACACGACACGAGACAATCCTAGTATATCTAACGACTGTATGAAATATTTGAAGTTAAAACAAAAAATCATATTTTCAAATTATAATAAATTGGCTTATCGTCTATTAGGGGTCCCATATCATTTATTTTGGGATCACAGGGAGGCCACATGGGGTTCTGGAGGTCCATATCTTGGCCTGCTTGGGGTAACTGGCCCTGGAAAGAGAAAAAATATAATTGTAATTAAACATAATCAGTACAGATACGGATGATGACAGGGTAATAAAATTACATAACATCACGCCTTTTACCCCCTGAAGGGGATAGCAGAGGTGTACATTATGCCACTGTACAATGTAACACCCACTCTTCACTAGTTATGTTATGAGTCCCATGTAATAGGGAGTAAGCATATTGCCATATACCGGGCACAATAGGGTAGATGTCAAATTTTTATTTTAATGTCCATCTGGTAGATTATTTTAAATCATTAGACACGTATTTTTTATTTTCTTACAGAAACGAATACTTTGGACGATATATTGATTTGAAATGTCGCGTGACGTCACTTCTATGTATGTACATCTTATACGTAGAAATGGCGTTTTAGCCCACACTCCTAAACTTTAATTCGTTTTATCTAAGTATTATTTTATTATACGACAAAATAAAAAAATACGTGCCTAATATTTTTTCATTACGTAACTTACGGACTAATTAGATTTTTAATTTTCATATTCTGTCATCATCCCTATTCCAGACTCCGTGCTACTACTGAGAATTTTTTAAACCCAGTTATACTTTGCCCGACAGTCGCTTTTGCGACCACACGGCCATCGGTTGAGGTATTAAAATTAAAGTAAATAGTTATGTATTCGGTTTACTCACGTAATTGTATGGCGAGGAACTTGACTAGTTTCTACTGTAGTGCTACTACTTCGCGCCGCGTCGCAGTTGGCGGCATGCTACTCATGAATATGAGCCTCTACCATGGCTTGAAACTACTCAAGTTCCTCGTCAAATAATTACCTACGTGAGTAAGCCGAAAACATAATAATTAATTTAGTACGTCTCATGACAGTTTTAATATAAAAAATTAAAGTTGCTTATGAAAAATATTTACAGAAATTATTTTGGTAGAAATATGTCTATCACCACTATTATTTTAATTATTAAATACTAGCGACCCGCCCCGGCTTCGCACGGGTGCAATATGCATGTATTATAAATATAAACCTTCATTGAGAATCACTCTATCTATTAAAGAAAACCGCATCAAAATTCGTTGCGTAGTTTTAAAGATCTAAGCATACATAGGGACAGACAGACGGCGGATAGCGACTTTGTTTTATACTATGTAGTGATTACAATACGATTTCCGTCGAAAATCTTGTTGTAAGTAAGATAACTAATTATGAGTTTTACGTAAATACGTCTTAAGCGTGGGAGACCCATACTTCGGCACTGCTGAGCCGGCACGATCGAGCAGGACATCACAGCGTTGTGTTTAGTCGTGTAAGTGAGGTTACCGGAGGCCCAATTACTCCCCAGTCTCCCCAATCCCCGAATCCCCCAAAATTCTCAAATTCCTAATCATCAAAAGACCGGTAACGCACTTGTAACGCCTCTGGTGTTCCAGGTGTGCATGGGCGACGCCCATTGCTTACCAGTGTCGACCCATTGTCGACCTCATCGTTCGCTTGACAAAATTGACGAGTAAAAGTGTATCCTATTCGCAGAAATAAATTCACTTGTTTCATTAGATATTGCTTATAAATGTAAGTCTTGTAGAACCATTGTAACAATAAACATTACAATTAAATTCTTTTTTAATTAAAATCTTGATCGCCGTAACTTAACCACTGTCGAAATAATTTATTTTTGACTAAGGAAAGTACCGAATTAATAAAAAAAATATTACCCAAAAAAAAATATTACCTGTCTTGTGTCAGGTCTCCTCTTGCCCCGAGCTCGTTTAGGCCAGGGTTTCTTTAAATGCACATAAGTGATATGCGCGCGTTTCTCACTCGCATGCTTGAACCCTTTGCCACACATCTCACATTTGAACGGTTTCAGGCCCGTGTGTATCTGAAATTGGAAATTGTTTACAATTCATTATTATTTTTATTATTTTCTTGACTATTTGAGGCAAGTGGAATAAATAAAGAATGGTTTAAATTACATAGTGACAAAAAGAATTAAAATTAATAAGAAAATATATATAAATAAACTTTATTCTTATTATTATTCCATATATTTATTTAAAATTTCTCTAAAATTACATTTTTAAATACTACAGTATAAAAAGTAATATTTAAAAATATAAAAATTCCTATTTTTATATTTACCGACCAGTAGTGGGAGCATGGTCCAAGCTACCGGTGGTTAGGGCTCCAGAGATAGAAACCTCCTCACAATGCGCGCCGTTTCAAGGAGAACTGCCTTCTGTATCTGCCTTATTATTATTATTATTTTGTATATACAGTGTGTTAGGTTAAACGAGGGACTTATTGAGGGAGGGTATTCAGTATTCGATTCTCGTCCCGAATATGTAAAAAACCTATAACCAAAATTTTTGAAGTAATTGTCCAATAAAATAAATCATCATGAACACTGAGCGCGCAACAAGTGAACTTGTAAACAGAAACAGTACTTACATAAAGTAAGTCGCGTTGCAAAACATGCGCCGATCTTGCCGAAAACGATAGAGTGCGCTTAAGCCCGCTAAGCCGTAACCCGTAAGCGTAAGCGGAAGCGTTTTTATGGTTCTGTCTGTTATTTATTAGTGTTTTCGTTTCGTTTATATTTTTGTTAGGTTCATGTGAGTATACACTATTATGGGTTTGAATATGTCCCTCGTTTAACCTAACATACTGTATATATTTATCTCCGGCATGCCGGGAATTCTGATGGCACGGGCCTAAGCCAAGGGTTCATCAGTGGGATTGCGGTTGTGAGTGTTTAGGGAGTTAGCACTATAGGGTCCACTGGTCTGGTCCACCAATGCGGCGGAAAATAAATAATGTTTAAGGTGTAAAGTAATCTGATTTAATAAAATATATTCATCGTGAAGACATTTATATATGGAAAAATTATGACATAAGAAACAAAATAATTTGACAGATTCTATTTAAAAGAAGAAAATACCAAAGAAAAGAGGTGAGCTAACTAATAGTAAAAAGTATGAATGAAATGATAAATAATGAAATGTAGGTGAGTAGCCTTTTTTTTAAGGGGGGAAAATCATCGAATGACTGCTCCCGCCTGGGTGAGGCGGAAGGGAGTGTCAGACTCTTACTGACTAAACACCACCCCGTTCCTTCTCCTGCACGTCGAGCCGGAGCCCCGGTTACCCGTTAGGTTCTCCGCGACAGGTGAGTAGCCTACAAGTAGATTGTGTACAAGAAAATTTCTTACAAGTCGGCAAGTATTTAAAATTACCGCCTTTTGCAGGAGGTGATAGGTGTTATTTGATAAGTTCAGTGAACTAAGGGACTGGTGAAGTTGTTTGGGGACGACTCCTGTAGAAGATAGAACTATTGGGACTATAATCACTTTTTGTAGGCGCCATTTTGTAGAGTTTTTCAGATATTGTAGTCTGTAGATTATGGGTATTTGGTACAGCTATATCTAAGAATAAATAAATAAATAAATAAATAAGAATCCAGTTTTGTTCGTTTTGTTGATTAGTGTGATGTCTGGTCTATTGTAATGAATAGTGCGGTCGGTGAAGATTGCTCGGTCATAGTACAATTTTGTTGTGCTATTCTCTAGAATAATTTCGGGATTATATTTGTAGTACGGTACAATGGATTCTACGAGTTTGTACTGATAAGCTAGTATCTGGTGAATTATGTTGGCTACTTGGTCGTGACTGTGTTTGTAGTCTGTCTGGGCTATTGATTTACAGGCAATGGTAATGTGTTGGATGGTTTCTGGGGAACTATTGCATTTTCTACAAGTGTCATTTGGCAGATTCCTGATGATGTGTTTTCTATAGTTTTTAGTCTCTATTACTTGGTCCTGTATAGCTAGCATGAACCCCTCAGTCTCCGGGAAGAGTTCATCTCGATTTAGCCACGCGTTTGACGCTTCTTTGTCGACGTTCGGTTGACATAAATCTTGATGGTGTCTTCCATGTAGAGACTTTTGGGCCCATTCTAGAAGTTTTGTTTTATCATCTGTCAATGTTTAGTTTTTTTTGTTTTAGCCTATCGTTAAGATTAAGTGGTGTTAGGTGTTTGTCGTTTTGTGCTATTAGTTTGTGGAGTGTGGAAGATTCGGCTTTAGAATAGAAGAATGTCCTAAGGTTAGCGATTTGTCGGTTGTGGAGATTTAAAATATCAATAAGTCCCCTACTTCCGTCTTTTCGCGGAACTTGGTCATTGTTGTGTTAATTTTCCTTTGCAGATTTTTTAGGTTTTGTTCAGTTTTGTTCCATTTGATTATACCGAACGAATAAGTGAGGACAGGGATAGCAAAGGTGTTAATTGCTTTTATTGTATTACGAGCGTTGAGTTGTGTTTTGAGAATTGTGTTTAATCTGTGTCCAACACAGATTAAACACAATTCTCATTACTGCTGATTTATTATTATTATTATATGAAATCTAAAAATTTTATGAGTGTGTGAGTGTGTAAGTTGTTGAATTTAGTAAGTAGGTGAGTGAGTTGTTGAATTTAGTAAGTAGGTGAGTTAGTTGTTGAATTTATTATGTAGGTGAATTAGTTGTTGAATTTAGTAAGTAGGTGAATGAGTTGTTGAATTTACTGAGTAGGTGAGTGAGTTGTTGAATTTGAATGAGTGGGTAGGCGAGTGAGTTGTTGAATTTAGTAAGTAGGTGAGTAAGTTGTTGAATGAGAGAGTAGGAGAGTAAGTTGTTGAATTTAATAAGCAGCTGAATGAGAGAGTAGGTGAATGAGTTGTTGAATATACTGAGTAGGTGAGTAAGTTGTTGAATGAGTGAGTAGGTGAGTGAGTTGTTGAATTTAGTAAGTAGGTGAGTAAGTTGTTGAATGAGAGAGTAGGTGAATGAGTTGTTGAATTTACTGAGTAGGTGAGTAAGTTGTTGAATGAGTGAGTAGGTGAGTGAGTTGTTGAATTTAGTAAGTAGGCGAGTAAGTTGTTGAATGAGAGAGTAGGAGAGTAAGTTGTTGAATTTAATAAGTAGCTGAATGAGAGAGTAGGTGAATGAGTTGTTGAATTTACTGAGTAGGTGAGTAAGTTGTTGAATGAGTGAGTAGATGAGTGAGTTGTTGAATTTAGTAAGTAGGCGAGTAAGTTGTTGAATGAGATAGTAGATGAGTAAGTGAGAGAGAGTGAGTGAGTTGTTGAATGAGTGAGTGAGTAAACGAGTAAGTTTGTGTTGTTCTTTATACTTACAAACATATGCCTCTGCCTATTGCTATGCGTAGAGAAATGTTTCCCACAGAGCGCGCAAACATAGCTAGCGCGCACCTGACTGTGTACGCGTCTATGCGCCACTAGTCTTTGTTTCATTCTGAACGATTTGCCGCAGGAATCACATTTAAATGGTCTCTCGCCTGTATGGACCCATGTATGATCTTTTAGGAGGGCGTAACTCTGAATTAGAAAAAAAAATTTAATTGAGAAATTGAAATACACAAATACGGCCCATATAATCGACAAAGTTGGCGGTTGATCATCATTAGGCGATAGTCGCTTGCAATCGGCACGACCAAAGGGTAAAGCCCAGTAGATAGGAAGTTTGTGATAAGATCTTATTTAAAAACTGTACTACCGTCAACTTTAAGTGTGGGAGAGCCATGCTTCGGCACGAATGGGCCGGCTCGACCGGAGTAATACCACGGCCGAGCAGAAAACTGACGTGAAGCAATGCTTGCGTTGTGTTTTGTCGTGTGAGTGAGGTTACCGGAGGCCCAATTACCTTCCCCTTCCCCAATCTCCCCAATCCTTGAATCCCCAACGATCCTCCAAACTCCTAATCCCAAAAGGCCGGTATCGCACTTGTAACGCCTTTGGAGTTCCAGGTGTCCATGGGCGACGCCGATTGGCCGATTGCTTACCATCAGGTGATCCGTCTGCTCGTTTACCGGCTTAGGCCATAAAAAAAAACTTTGCCAATAGTACATACGTAGTAGTCTACAAACACGGTACATTGTTCAACTAAGCATCCTGTACATATTTAAAAAGGTTTCACGTAATTTCCATGCCTGGCTTTTTCCAGCCAGGTTAGAGATCGTAGCTTAAATGATAAAACTTGAGAGAAGTTCGAATTGAAACTTCAAGTCAAACCGAGGCTTATAGTTTTAGCTTTTCTTGAACAGTTACAAAACATAATTTACCAGCGAATTTTTTTACTGTATTTTTTTATGGGATAAGCCGGTAACCGAGCAGACGGATCACCTGATGGTAAGCAATCGGCGTCGTCCATGGACACCTGGAACTCCAGAGGCGTTACAAGTGCGTTACCGGCCTTTTGGGATTAGGAATTTGAGTATTGTTGGGATTCAAGGATTGGGAAAAGGGGGAGGGGGGCTTCGATAACCTCACTCACACAACGAAATACATCGCAAGCGTTGTTTCACGTCGGTCTTCTGTGACGCCGTGGTATTCCTCCGGTCGAGCCGCCCATTCGTACAATATTAAACAGTTATCAACTTTTTTTTCTTTTCTTCTTTTTAACATCTTTATCAAAATACAAACTTACTTGGAACATTCTACCGCACACTTCACACATGCACGGCGACTTCATAGACGGGTAGTTGGTTCGATTCTTGTCCGGATGCATACGTCTGAAGTGGCCGTGGTAGGCTCTTGAATCTTCTAGTTGTAAACCACACTGGAAGAACAAAATCGTATTTTTAGATAAACCGATATTTTCAGTGAATTAATATGTCACGATAGTTATTATAAAAAACACTAGCGTTTGCCCGCGCCTTCGTTCGCGTGGAATAGTTTCGTCCGGCAGTTTTTTGGTTTAATCCACATAGTTCCCGATCTCGCGGGATTTTTGAGAAGTTCCCGCTCCCACGGGATTTTAGGGATTTTTTTTAAGGGGGGAAAATTATCGAATGACTGCGCCCGCCTGGGTGAGGCGGGAGGGAGTGTCAGACTCTTACTGACTAAAAACCACCCCGTTCCTTCTCCTGCACGTCGAGTCGGAGCCCCGGTTCTGGATTTAAGGGATAAAAACTATCCTGTGTCCTTTCTCAAATTCCAAACTATATCAGTGCCAAATTTCACACAAAGCGGTTCAGTAGTTTAGGCGTGAAGAAAAGACAGACAGAAAAATAGACAGAGTTACTATAGTATTTATAATAATATATTAGTTTGAATTAATGTTTTTTTTAATTTACCTGTTCGCAAGGTATAGGTCCTTCAGCTTTCCTCATTTGACTGGGATACATGCGTCTCTTTTCATCACTATCTTTGTCCTTGTCCCGCGACCTTCTTTCATTTTCTTTCATTTCTTTAGATTTACGCCCCTTTTTGGGTTTATTTGATTCCCTTGAGTCTTTGTCTGTTCCTGTAATATTATAACTAATAGTTATATTATACTATAATATAAAGCTGAAGAGTTTGTTAGTATGAACGTGCTATTCTCCGGAAATGCTGGTGCAATTTGAATAATTCTGTTTGTGTTGAATTTTTTTTTAAGGGGCGGCGGAGAAAATCATCGAATGACTGCTACCGCCTGGGTGAGGCGGGAGGGAGTGTCAGACTCTTACTGACAAAAAACCACCCCGTTCCTACTCCTGCACTTCGAGCCGGAGCCCCGGCAACCCGGTAAGTCTTCCGCGGCTCCGTATCGACTTCAGCCCATATATTTATGTTATAACTTTCGTGAGACATACTAAATTAATTATTATGTTTTTCGACTTACTCATGTAATTATTTGACGAGAAACTCGACTAGTATCGACCAGTAGCAGCGCGACAGTCGACGCGTCGCGGGTCGCGGAATTTTGCTCATGAATATGAGCCTCTAGCATGACTTGAAACTTGACGAGTTTCACGTCAAATAATAGGGATGATGACATGATATGAAAATTAAATGTAATTAGTCCGTCAGTTAGGTAATGAAAAAATATTAGACGTGTTTTTTATTTTGTTGCATAATAAAATGACACTTAGTTATAACGAATCAAAGTTTAGGAGTGGGTGCTTTTTGTCTTTTTTTAAGGGGGGAATATCATCGAATGACTGCTCCCGCCTGGGTGAGGCGGGAGGGAGTGTCAGACTCTTACTGACTAAAAACCACCCCGTTCCTTCTCCTGCACGTCGAGCCGGAGCCCCGGTTACCCGTTAGGTTCTCCGCGACAGGAGTGGGGGCTAAAACGTCATTTTTACGTATAAAATGTACATAGAAGTGACGTCACGCGACATTTCAAATCAATATATCTTCGAAACTATTCGTTAAAAAAACAAAAAATACGTATCTAATGATTTAAAATAATCTACCAGCCGGACAATAAAATAAAAACTAGGCACCTACCCTATTACGGGAGTAAGCCGAATGCATAATAATTAAATATAGTATTTTATTAATTGGTCACGTATGGCGTATAGAATACAATTTAATTCCCTTTAAAATGAAAGGTTGAATTTTGGTCGTGAAACGGTCTAACGGGTCTAACACACCCATGACAAGAGTAAGTAGGTGCCTAAATGAGTACTCACCCGTATTATGCCTGGCAGAAACGCTGAGGTGTCGTTTATGCGCCTCAGACGATATAAAGCGCACATTACAGAGCTCGCATAACGGACCGTCTTCAGGGATCTGGAAAGAATTTCAAATAGTTATTTACGTTTTATCCCCCCCCCCCTTCTTCCCATTTACAATCCCCAAAAGACCAGCAACTACTTGTAACTCCTCTGGTGTTCCAGATGGCATGGGGAGGCAAGGAGGGGATGGCAAGGGGTTCGATTCGGGGCCCGGGTAGGGCAAAGTATTACGAAGTCTTTTCAAAAAATCTCAATAGCAGCACGGAGTCTGGGATTGTGCCCGGTATATGGCAATAGGCTCACCCTCTATTACATGGGACTCATAACATAAATAGTGAAAAGTGGGTGTTACATTGTACAGTGGCATTAAGTGTCGTAATGTACATCTCTGCCTACAGATGTGATGTTATGTTATTTTATTAAAAAATATGGTGAAAACTTACTTGTGCATCATCAAGTCGATGTTTCAGCTTCTTATGCAGTTCTATGCCTTTAGCGCTGACGAAGGAATACCCACATAGTTCACACACGAAATCCGAAGGGTGTTTGATTCGTATATGACCCATATATGTCGTAAATTTACTGTGAAATAAAAAACATAATTAAAACAACGTTGCCTCGTTGCCTGAGTGGTCGCCAGTGCGACTGCTGGGCAAGGGGTCTCGGGTTCGACTCCCGGGTCGGGCAAAGTATTACTGGGTTTTTAAATAATCTCCGTAGTAGCACGGAGTATGGAATCGTGCCCGGTATATGGCAATAGGTTCACCCCCTATTACATGGGACTCATAACATAAATAGTAAAAAGTGGGTGTTACATTGTACAGTGGCTTAATGTGCACCTCTGCCTACCCTTTCGGGGATAAAAGGCGTGATGTTATATTATGTTAAAACAAAGTCATTATCAATAGCATATGATGAGGTTGGCATATCAAAGATAAAAACTCCTTAATAAAAAACAGATTAAAAAAAAAACAATAAATAGTGTATAAGTGTCCACTGCTAACCAAAGGCCTCGTCTCATACGAAGAAGGTTTGATCATTAATCACTAGTCACTTCGTTTGCTCAAGGGCTATTTCAAACTAAATTAGATTATTTAAACACTACTGACAAACGGCGAAGGAAAACATCGTGAAGCAACCTGGGTTTGTCAAAGTCAAAGTCAAAGGATTAATTTCAATTAAACCACAATTTAGTAATTTTGAAACGTCAACAAATACATAATAAACAATAGTCTGTCAGTCTGTCGGTCAGTGAAGCTAGGCGCTTAATCCGAAATTTAGATTCGAAAGGGAAAGAACGAGCTAGAAACTCCATTATCACTACACAGTATAAAAATATCGTGCTGGCCCGGAGGTTTAAGACGCCCGCTTCTCATCCACGAGGGTGCGGGGTCGAAACCTACCAACGGCAAGTACCAATGTGACTTTTTCCGAGTTATATGTAGGTACTTTCTAAGATTATCTAGACACCACTGACAAACGGTGAAGGAAAACATCGTGAGGAAACCTGGGCTTATAATTTCTAATTATAAGTTTGTAATCGCCAACCCGGATTGAGCAAGCGTGGTAATTGATGCTCAAACCTTCTCCGTGTGAGAAGAGGCTTTGCTCAGCAGTGGACATATAGGCTGTTGATGATGATGGTGATAATGATGAGTATAAAACAAAGTCGCTATCCGCCGTCTGTCTGTCCCTATTTATACCTTTAAAACTACGCAATGGATTTTGATGCGATTTTTTAATAGATAGCGTGATTCTTAAGGAAGATTCATATGTATAATAAGCCGGGGCGGATCGCTAGTAATTTCTAATTATAAGTTTAATCGCCAACCCGCATTGAGCAAGCGTGGCGATTAATGCTTAAACTCCTCCGGGTGAGACGAGGCCTTTGATCAGCAGTGGCCACTTATAAGCTGTTGATGATGATGAACAGTAGAAATAAATTAAATAAAAACTTACACGAATTCATCTTGACAGTGAGGACACCTGTACTTGGTACCTTTATGCCATCTTTCATGTAGTCTGGCCGTCTGTCTGTGCGTCGTCACATACGTACACTGCTTGCAGCTAAATCTGTAATTGGGTACTTTCGTTAATCAAAAATAAATTATTTCGACTGTTCAATATATTATTTAATATATTGACATAGCTATATGATTTAATATTTTCGGTTTTTTTCTCTCTCACACTCTTTGCTGTTAGTTCATTCTCCGGACATTATTTTTCGCTGATTTTCTACTTAAACCCTAAGGTTGACTGGTAGAGAATGCCATATGGCATTAAGTTCGCCTTATAAAATTGTGTACATAAAAGAATAAATAAAATATAATAAAATAATTACACTTTCACTAATTGATTTTGCGACCAACTTAATTCTAGTATTTTTCCAGTATTTTTTTTAGGAAGTAAGTATGCAGTTTGGCGCTAAAAAAACGTGACGTCACAATACACAATCTCGTACAAAATTCATAGAAAACTCTCGAGTTGGCAAGTACACAATTATTATAAGTACAAAACACTTACTTAGGTATATACCTAATCTCGAGACAAGCTTCACTTCAATTGAACAGCATTTAAGGCTTTTTATAACAACTATCGTGAGACTGCCTCGTTGGCCGAGTGGTCGCAAGTGCGACTGCCGGGTAAGAGGTCTCGGGTTCGATTCCCGGGTCGGGCAAAGTATTACTGGGTTTAAAAAAAAAAAACAAAAAAAATTCTCAGTAGTAGCACGGAGTCAGGAACTGTGTAATAAAATTACCTTTGCGTGTGGTGCGCAGTTATATGCTTCCGTAACGCATGGGGGTGCTTAAAATGCGTCTTGCATATTTCACATTCATGTTCGCCACATTGCTGTAAAAATATAAATAAAATAATATATCTTAACCTTACTGCTTACTACTATATAATAATATAAAGCAGAAGAGTTTGATTGTATGTTTGTTTGTTTGAACGCGCTAATCTCTGGAACTACCAGTCCGATGTTAATAACTCTTTTTGTGTTGGATAGTTCATTTATCGGGGAAGGCTATAGGCTATAAAACATCACGTTAAGACCAATAGGAGCCGAGCAGAGCGGGTAAAACAGCGCTAATCTCAGAAACTAATGGTCTGATTTAAATAATTTTGTTTGATAGTCCACTTAGGAAGACCGGGAACCGAACCCGAGACCCCTTACTCGGGAGTCAAACTTCCGACCACTTGGCCAACGAGGTAGTTATTAACCTCATTCAAACAGTCATTAGACTATTAACTCTTCAAACTCACATAAGTAAAAAATAGGCTCACCCCCTATTACATGGGACTCACAACATAAATAGTGAAAAGTGGGTGTTACATTGTACTGTGGCATTAAGTGCCGTAATGGACACATCTGCCTCTCGGGGATAACAAGGCGTAATGCTGTTTATATACTCACATTTGTATGCCTAATAATATGACTGTTATATGCATCTTCGTCTAGGAACCCTTTAAAACAATTAGTGCATTTAAACACTGAATTCTTATAATTCGAACTCTCCTGTCGTTTCACAATTTCTGCTATCTGCTCTTCAAAAGACAAATCAGTGATTGTGAATAGCGTCTCGTTTAGATCATCGTTCAAGAAAGGCTTCCGTCTCCTATCGATTTTCGGTTCGACTATCTCCTTAGATTTTTTAACTTTTTTAACATCTTTTAGAGGCTTCTTCTCTTTAATCTTTCTCTTCTTAGCTTTCTTGGTCTTGCATATCTCTAGAGGTAGATTATCGTCTGAAGAATAAATATTGTCGTTGTCCAAACCAAATTCTTTGTCGGAAAATTCTTTATTTTCTTCGTATAGGACGTTTAAATCAGTTTTGTCGTGAATATCTTCACTTAAGAAGATTTCGTTTTCCTCTTTGATTTCAATCTCACATTGTTTCTCTTCTATAATTGGTTGTGGTTCTGTATATTCTATGTAGAAGTCGCAGTGGTTCGGTTGAAACTGAGTTCTTGTTAAATTAGTTCTAAGATGGGTATTGTCTCGATTGATCGTTTTTATATTTTCTTCTGTTAACTGTTGAAACAGGTTTAAATTAGCGCACACACACATACATATAACATCACGTCTTTTATCTCCGAATTGGTAGGCGGAGGTGCACACGCACTGTACAATGTAACACCCACTTTTCACTATTTATGTTGAGTCCCATGTAATAGGGGGCGAGTCTATTGCCGTATACCGGGCACAATTCCAGACTCCGTGCTACAATTGAGAATTTTTAAAAATCACAGTATTACTTTGCCTGACCCGGACACCCGACGGACGCGACTGCCGGTCAAGGGGTCTCGGGTTCCCGAGACCCCTTGACCGGCAGTCGCGCTTGCGAGCACTCGGCCACCGTGGCAGTCGAGGCAAGCTTATATTTCGTTTAAAATAATATTACACAGACCATTTGACTGCACGGTTGGCGACGTGTTGCGGGTACGATTCCGGCACGGAACAACCTGTCACCTGTGCACCTCTGCCTACCAATTCGGTGATAAAAGGAGTGATGTTATGTTATGTTATAAGCTTGCAAATAAATATTTTGTTTGATGTTTTTATAATACGCTGCTCATGAGGAAGAGCCCCTTTGTGGTTCGAAACTAGTAGAGCTTTTCTCAGTATATTCACGTGAGTAACACGCGATTATTAGTTAATTTTGTTTGATACTCACAAAGTTCTGTTTCTTGATAACTTCTAGAAGTAAAGAGTTAGATCTTAGACATTTTAGGCGAAACTTATCACAGTTTACGAGTCTTTGCACACACTCCGTGCACAACTTCTGCGGCAATCTATCTTCTGTGCACAGCTGGAACATAGAAAAAAGTTTTATTTAGCTAAAGAATTGAATTATTCTTTTAGTCTTGAATATGCGTTTATCGATGAAGGATATTTTTTTTAAGGGGGTGGGATATCATCCAATCATCTCTCCCGCCTTGGGTGAGGTAAGTAAGAGGGAGTGTCAGAATGCGAGACCGAGACCTGGTCGCACCAAGCGATCCATCGGACGCGTGAGACTCCCGCCCGCCTGCTCTAGGCGGTTTGGTTGCGACAGAAGGCCCTTGGGCAGAAGGCCCGCCAGGCACGATCACCTCGCCTGGTCGGAGTATCCTCCTTTTCTGATCTTAGGGAACTATTCTGTTCCCTAAAGGGGGTTAGGATTAGTCCTATGATAACCTGACTCACACAGCGTGACACAACGTAAATTGAAAATGTTGATGACTTACCGACAATCCAGTTAGATTTTCATATGCTTGTTCTAATTGATATGATTTTAATGGTATTAACTTCGCATCTATATCAAGACATATTCTACACACCTGGAACAAAATTTAATCACTGCATAGTATAAAACAAAGTCGCTATCAGCCGTCTGTCTGTCTCTATTTTTAAGTGTAACTCAATACTTTAATATTGAAAAGTTTATTATAAACGGATTCTTTTATGAACACAGCGCAATGCTCTTCAAACTTCCCACCAGATTCGCGCGTCACTCCACTTTTCGCGGGAAACTTTTCTAATCTGTCTCATTTGACAGATGACATCGTCAATATGACAGCTAGTGCTGTCGATAACATAGATTAAACTAGTGACGTTCATTTAGTTGATTTTCGTCGTCTAACACTATGTATGCTCAGATCTTTAAAACTACGTATGCTTAGTGCTCTATGTATGCTTAGATCTTTAATAGATAGCGTGATTCTTAAGGAAGGTTTATATGTACAATATATGCATATTGCACCCGTGCGAAGCCGGGGCGGGCAGTGGCAAAAATTACAAAATTAAGGGTAATACAGGGCTACAGATTAAGACGAAAGACGACCAAAATCCTTTAAGAGGTAGTATCCTATTATATTATCTAATGTTTTAAATAATCTACCAGACGGACATTAAAATAAAATTTAGTCTAGTACCCTATTGTTAAAATGTACATACCTTCAAACCAGCAGGCTCTTTATAAGAATCGCATACATTGGAATCCTGTAACAAAGTGCAAGTATATGTTTATTTATTGATGGATATACTTACTTATTTATTTATACACCTTTTTTTAAGGGGGGATAATCATCGAATGACTGCTCCCGCCTGGGTGAGGCGGGAGGGAGTGTCAGACTCTTACTGACTAAAAACCACCCCGTTCCTTCTCCTGCACGTCGAGCCGGAGCCCCGGTTACCCGTTAAGTTCTCCGCGACTCCGAATCGGCATCGGCCCTATTGGACCCCATCTGTGGTGGTCTGATGGCTCTTTGAGGCGCGCGCGCGGAACGCTCGGCGCCGTACGCTCGGGTCTGGTTCTGGTCGGACGGGGAGCCACCCATGCTCGCCGTCCGCAGGCCAGCGCTTACGATGGCCGGAGATCGTCCCGCGATCCCCGACGCCCGGTGTGTCCTTCGCGATGGCTGGGTTGCGAGGAGGCAGCGCTTCGCTGCCTCACGCGTCCCGCCTCCTCCTTAGCTAGCATGACTGCTACGCAAAAAGAGGAGACGGCATCCCAGTATCCCTCGCCCCGCATCATGATCCGCATTTATTTATACACTAGCTGTTACCCGCGAGTTCGTTCGCATAGAATATGAGTTTTAGAACATAACTTTTTTTTATAATAACTATCATGAGACATACTAAATTAACTAAAATCGGTATTCTGATACTAAATTTTATAATATAATAATATCTAAATAATAAAATTATGTAAACTCATTATCTATATCCACGTGAATAACCCGCGATTTTAGTTAATAAATTCTTTATAATTAAAAGTAGTTCATGTTACTCCTTAGTTCATCGGCTACCTGCCAGTAAAAGTTTTGCAAAATCGGTCCAACCATTCCAGAGATTAGCCAGTAGGTACAAACATACAGACAAAAATTTTAAAAAAATGTTTTTTTGGTATGAGTGTCGTATGTATATTCATATGCATGTAGTAAAATGTGGTTATTTTAATATTACAGACACTCCAATTTTATTTATCTATATAGATACATACATACGTAATTACATACATAACCTCACGCCTGTCTCCCATGGGGGTAGGCAGAGACTATGGAACGCCAATTGCTACGGTTCTTACATACCTCTTTAGCTTCATCAACAACCTTTTCATACACGCTCGTCGGTTAAGGGATATTTTTTTATTCATTTATTTAGAGGTATACTTAATTGCACACATACACAAAATGTTACTTTTGACTACTTTTAGACTCAGTTTTAAATGTAAATCTATGGTAATATTATAAATAGGAAAAGATTTGTGTGTTTTTTTTTAATATACGATGGGCCAACGTTTGACCAGTACCTCGCCTGGAGGCAAACGATGATGCGGTCTACGATGGAGCACGTCGTCCCATAAGCAACCTATTCAATCGACCCTTGAAGACACCCTTCAGGAAATACAGATTCTGGCAAAGAATTACATTCCTTAGCAGTACGCACAAGGAAGCTTGATGCGAAGCGCTTCGTGCGTGTGGGTGAGGGGACATCTACTCTACCATGAGTCGGTGAAGAAAACGGCTGAAGGGATCGGGATGTTATTAATATGGGTCGCGGGGAAAAGATAGTAATAATGTAAGTGTTTGTTTATTTGAACGCACTTATCTACAAAACTGCTGGTTAGATTTTGAAAATTCTTGGTGGGTCGGATAGACTATTTGAAGAAGGCTATAGCATATAGCCTATAGGCTATGGCTATACGCTATAAGCTATATATGACAGGCTATAGTCTATAGACTATAGACATAGCCTATACGCTATAGACCTAAAATATCATACTACAATCAATAGGAGGTGAGCAGCGGACGTTGAAACCGCGTACTATCACGCGATTTCTAATCTATCTATATAAATAAATACGAATTTGACGTTCGTTAGACTCGCTAAACTCGAGAACTGCTGAACCGATTTGGATCGTCTTGAAATGTTCATGGAAGTCCAGGGAAGGTTTAAAAGGTGAGAATAACAATTTAGGCGGTACATAGCTTGCTGGGTGATCTAGTCACTACATAGTATAAAACAAAGTCGCTTTCTCTGTACCTATGTCTCTTTGTATGCTTAAATCTTTGAAATTACACAACGGATTTTGATACGGTTTTTTATAATAGATAGAGTGATTTTTAAGGTAGGATAATACATGTATATTGCACCCGTGCGAAGACGGGGCGGGTCGCTAGTAAAGTATAAATTATATCGTAGCATTGTAACAAATTACCTGTAGAATCAGAGGCACCGCACCCGTTCTGACCCTCCGCAGTCCACCTTCAGTCTCATACACGTCGTCGCATAGAAAATGTTCAGAACAAACTGCACTCCTTTCTTTGGGCTCCCACGTCTCTTTGCCGAGAGCTTTGAGCCATGCTGTGCGCAGTGCAGGCTCGGTGGGAAATCTGAAAGTATTTAAACCAGTATGTTGAGTTGTTTGTCCAATTATGTATTATTATTATTATTTTATTTTTTTAACAATACGTTGCCCCACACTAGGATTTTCTCCTGTGTCGAGTGTGCGTTTACAAACATACAAGTTCACCAACCCGCAGCACGTTGCGCGGCAGCCAGTTTATTTGTCTATACGAATAGAACGGTACAAAATATTTATTTATTTTTATTTATTTAACAAAAGTACAATTTTAGGATTAACAAGTTGTTCTTATAATTATAGATCCTCGCCAAACATATCGTTTAACGGCGAGAAGCGCTCATTTCTTATTCTTACTAGCTACTTAAGTACTTTATATAACATTAAAAGAAAACTGAAATAAAAAAAAAAAAAAAAAAACAAAAACAAAAAACACACATCACAAAAGATATAAATTAAAGAGTGCATTGCCTATGCTCTCTTAAGCAATTCTCCCCTTAGCCTCTTCTTCAATATAAACAAACTCACCTTATTTTTCTCTCTCAATATATCCAATTTATTGAATATCTTTGGCACTATATATTTATTAGTTCTCTTACCATAGTAGTTTATTATTCTAGGTTTATTTAACATATGTTCTCTAGCCCTTCTGGTGTTATATTTATTCTCTATTATACATTTATATTCATTGCTATAGTAATATTCTAATCCTATTAAATACTCAACCTTCTTATCTATGGGCAGTATTTTACACAGTGGAAATAGTTTATCATAATCCTTATTGCAGATGTTTTTCTCTTTCTTACTCACTAAGTATTTTATCAGTCTTAATTGTAAATTTTTAATATCATTTAAGTAAGTTTGGAAAGTACGCCCGTATACTAATAGACCGTAGCTGATCAGGGAGTCGGCAAGCGCGTGATAAACCATCCTCATCGTGTCTGAGTTGACTATTCTGTGTATTTGGAAGAACTTGCCTAGCACTGAACGTAACCCATTACACACATCATTCACATGAGTTGAAAAGTTGAAGTTTTTATCTATTTTTAAGCCTAAATATTTAAAGTTGTCGACATATTGAATGGCATCACAATTACATCCATGTTTGTTATTATGAAGGCAGTCGTATGTGTGTCCTATTAAATTAATGCTATTTTCGTTTGTATTCTTTGCACTATGATTATATGGTGAGTGAATATGCATACATTGTGTTTTTTTGAAGTTTATTATTATCCCGTTGTCATGAGCCCATTTAGTTATATTTTCGAAGTCTGTTTGCAAATATCTTTGTACCTGTAAAATATCTTTAGAGGCATAAACCACGCACATATCGTCTGCGTACATAAAAACTTGACAGTTATTTACAACATTCGACACACTATTAACATGCATGACATAGCCCACGGATCCGAAAACTGAGCCGGTGGGCACACCCAGGCTCACCGGCGCCGCTTCCCCCGTAACACCGCTTATCTTTGTACGTATCTCTCTGTTACTTAGATAATTCCTAAACCAGCTGTTAGTCGGGCCGCGAATACCACATTCATCCATAGCCTGTAGAAGTATGTCATGATCTAAGGTATCAAATGCTTTTTTGTAGTCTATAAAAAGCGCTATTAATTGTAGGCCAGAATCTAGACTTTCATTTACATACTCAGCAAAGCTGGACAGGGCAGAGGCAGTATTCTTACCCATTCTGAAACCATATTGTGAATCAGAGAGTATGTTATAAGTTTCTAAAAAATTATTAACTTGTGCCATGACTAATTTTTCAACAATTTTATTGATAACAGATAAGATTGCTATGGGTCTGTAATTTACATACTCTGTTTGACTTCCAGATTTATAAATAGGTCGTATAATAGCATTCTTCAGCTGATCGGGATACACACCTTTGTTTAAACACATGTTTGTAAAATTTGCTAATATAGGACCAATTTGCTCTCTTAAGTATTTTATATCTATTACTCTTATATTATCTATTCCCGGTGATTTTTCACTTGATAACTTATCTATTATTTTTCTTACTTCTGACGGTTGTACTTTCTTAAATCTGAAGCTTACATCACTCGGGTACACATAGTCTTTTCTGTGTAAGAAACTAATATCACATTTATGTTTAATATCTACTATTTCTTTGGTGAACGTCTGCGTAAAATTCTTACATATATTATTTATACTATCTACTTTCCCTAAATATTTCATAATTACACTGTCTAATCCTGTTTTCTGTCTACCTAACCATGTATTCATATGTGACCAAATTTTTTTGGAATCGCCATTACATTTTTTTATTTGTAATTCTCTATACTTATTTTTTGCCTCAATTATTAGTTTGTTTATTTTATTACGAAATCTTGTATACTCTAAACGCTTGTTCATATTTTTTGGATCTCTTTTCCATGCTCTAAATAGACTATTAATGACACTACTTAATGAATACAATACAATTGGGGAATCGAACCCGCAGCACGTTGCGCGGCAGCCAGTTTATTTATTTATACCTACGAATAGAACGGTACAAAATACCAATGACACTACTCAATGAATATACCTACAATTGAAAAAAGCAATACAATAGGGTAGATGCATAATTTTTATTTTAATGTCCGTCTGGTAGATTATTTTAAATCATTAGACACGTATTTTTTATTTTCTTACAGAAACGAATACTTTCCTCGATATATTGATTTGAAATGTCGCGTGACGTCACTTCTATGTACATTTTATACGTAGAAATGACGTTTTATCCCCCACTCCTAAACTTTGATTCGTTTTATCTAAGTATTGTTTTATTATACGACAAAATAAAAAAATACGTGTCTAATATTTTTTCATTACCTAACTTTTGGACTAAATAGATTTTTAATTTTCATGCCCTGTCATCATCCCAATTAAACACTCAATCATTATTAGATACTATCGTTCATTCATCGTTAAAAAAACCGTCTATAGCAGATGTATAAGTAACTAGCGGCCCGTCCCGGCTTCGCACGGGGGGACTTAAGATTTTTTACATAGTTTTACGTTTTATTTATATTTATTCTCAGTTTTTTTTTATTTAGGAAGTATTTATCTTTTGAAAATATTTTTCCGGACTTCATTTACTTATTTCATTTATTTAATTAATTATTTTCTTCTTAAATAGGAACCTACCTATTTATAAGGATTGAACCATTCATTAAAACGATTGTTATGGGTAAACTATAAAAGGTAGACATATGCTCTCGCGGACTTTTTTAAAAATAATGTTAAGATGAACAATTCATCTATAGAGCATTTTTGTATAACTTTAACTATATGCTCAGCGCACGCCACGGAAGGCCTCAGAAACGATACTTTTCCCCCGTTTTTAAAACATTTTTGGTTACTGCTCCACAACTATAGGACCTAGCGTGATATTATATAGCCTATGTTACTTCTGAATAATGCAGCTTTCTAATGGTGAAAAAATTATTGCAATCGGTCCAGTAGTTTTTGAGTTTATTCATTACAAACATACAAAAATACAAATCTTTCCTCTTTATTTTTATTTTTATTTTATTTTTATTTTTATTTATCAAGGACAACAAACAGCAGTATATTAAATATAAGACGGGTGAGTAAAATAATAGATTTAACAAATACACTCCTCACGACGTTGCCACGGATTACCATAAATCTACTTAGCAAACACAATGGGGCAAACTTGAAGCTCCAAGTATACAAACATAGGATACATATAAACTACAGAATTACTTTTTACCTGTACCTACCTATTATATATTTTTTTTTTTTACCTACCTATATATTATATTTTTTTTTGTGCACTATATGAATGTGAAACACAAATAACATGTGAAAAAAAAAAAATTAAAATTAAAAAGTCTGGAGTAATTACATTATGATGAGAGTATTAGTAGTGGTTTTATAGTGGTTGTTCTTTTAAAATGTTAATGATTCGTTGTCGAAAAGTGTTCTTGCTTAGAAATAAAATATCAATTGATGCAAACCTTTTATTATAAGTGTCAACCAATCGATGCATGGGTGAGCGTGCGCCTGAATTGGTATGACGGAGATTAGTTGCAAACATGTTCCGTGAACGCACCTCTCTGCTATGTACTGAGCGAGGGACCAGGTAGCACAAACCATTCACAAGATCAGAACAGTCAAAGTTGTTGCGGCATATACTGAAGAGGGTCATCATTTCAAGGAGTGTGCGTCTAGATTGCAGGGACAGGATATTATATTTTTCAAGCAATAATTGGTAGGAAAGTCTTTTACGAAAACATCTGTAGTGCATCGCACGGAGGTATTTACGCTGGACTAGTTCCAGTATTTCTACGTATTTTTTGTAGAAAGGATTCCAAATAGGCACTGCGTACTCTAGTTGAGGCCGGATAATTGACTTATACAGGTATAAATAAGTGGAAGGGCGGTGGAATTCTCTAGATGCTCGCATTACAAAACCGAACATTTGGTAGGCTTTATTGATTATTTTATTCACGTGCGCATCGAGATGAAGCTTAGAGTCTAACTGGACTCCAAGATCGCGTAGACAGGTAACTTTACCTAAGTCAGTGTTGCCAAAATGATAATTAAATTTGGTTACTAGTTTCTTTTTTGTAAACGTAATACTATGACATTTGGAAAAACTAAGCTGAAGTTTGTTGCAAGAGCAGTATTCTAAGAAACGATCAAGGTCCATCTGAAAATCAATACAGTCAGATTGATTGGTAATATTTTTATAAATCTTTAAATCGTCTGCGTAAAGGAGAAATTTAGAATTCTTAAAACAGGAATTAATGTCATTAATAAATATAATGAATAACAATGGTCCAAGAATGGATCCCTGTGGGACTCCCGATGTCACCTGAATAAGACTGGACTCATAGCCATTTATTACCACTTTTTGAGTCCTATTGGTGACATAAGAAGCAAACCAACGCAGCAGGTTTCCTCTAATGCCATTAAAAGCAATCTTGTCAAGTAATAACCTGTGGTCAACTTTGTCAAAGGCCTTCTGGAAATCAGTATATACCGCATCAACCTGCTGCCTATTATCAAGGCTGTTAAATAAATGTGACGTAAAAATGAGGAGGTTACTCGCGCAGGACCTATCCCTTACAAACCCATGCTGTTCTTTTAATATCACATGGCGCAAGACGGGGTAGATCTCGTTATGAACCAGTCTCTCGAAAAGTTTTGACAGTGCCGACAAGAGAGAAATCGGCCGATAAGTAGACACGTCATCTTTTGAGCCGGACTTGTGGATCGGAATAATATTAGCACATTTCCAGATCTGTGGGAAGGTACCACTAGAGACACATTTATTAAATAATAAGTGTAGTGGAACGCATAGTGTATCATAGGTATTTTTCAAGAAAACCGCGGGGATACCGTCAGGGCCAGGTCCTTTGGATGCATCTAATGATTTAAGTTCACTTTGAATCTTGTCTACAGAAAATTGTAAACTGCAGATATTAATATCATTATCGGAAGTAGCGGGTGGTGGTTTCCATGTATTATGGTTGAATGTAGAGGGTTCATATACTGAATGGAAGAAATCAGAGAATAAATTACAAATCGTAGTGGGATCATTCGAAGATTGTTGTTGGTAGTATACTATGGGAGGAATCTTGTTGCTGGATTTACGGCTAGACACAAATGACCAAAATGCTTTGACATTGGTAGACACGCTATCCTCTACCATATTTATATATTTCTTATAGCAAGAGGCGACATCTTTTTTAAATTTTGCTCTATACATAGAAAATAATTCATAGTCGTTAATATTTTTGTATTTTTTCCATCTTGTCCATGCGTGGGATTTTTGTCTCAGTAAATGCATTAAAGATTTAGTGAACCAGTTCGGAAAGTTATAATTTTTAGATTTGTGTATAGGGGTATGTAACTTTATTATTTCATACATTTTTTCGTAGAATATAGATACGGCTTCCTCGGGGGGTAATTCTTCTAGGAGACCACGCCAGTCAACGCCTTTAATTTTGGAATTAATTTCAGGATAATTAGACTTATGATAATTAAGTGGGTTTCGGCTGATATGTTTAGTTAAGAATGAGGGTTTTCTAAAAGGTATTAATGAACAGAAGACTGGATGGTGGGAATCAATGGGAAGGAGCGCCTTATTTGGATTATAAGTCACTACGTGTGTGTTGCAGAATAATAAGTCTAGGATGCGCCCGTTACCGTTAAGAGTACTATTATGTTGGTTCATATCGTGTAGTGAGCAAAACCCTAGAAGATGACGACTTATATTAGAATATGTGTTGTTCACGGCACACGTCATATGAGATGTGGAGTCAATCCAATTGAGCTCGGGCAGGTTGAAATCTCCCGATAAGACTACGCATTCGATGGAAGGATCGTCAATTAAAACATCCAGTGAGTCAATAAAATTAACATAAATATCTTCTGTTGTATTGGGAGGTATATATGTGGCACAAAGTAGTATATATTTATTATTATAAAATGGGATTTTGGTTATTATATGTTCAGGTAAAATTAATGGGGGTGACAATGTGAGACATGATGAATTTAGGGCCTTCGATATCGCTATTAAGACGCCACCTCCGTCTTTTTTATTAGTGACGGAACGATTACGGTCGCATCTATATACATCATAACGGTGATCTATAAATTCATTCTCTGAAATATCGGGCGTCAACCACGTTTCAGTTAGGATGATAATATCGTATGAGTGAGACAGTATGTTAATGTACAATGTATTCAGTTTGGTCCTGATCCCTCGACAGTTCTGATAATAAATACATATGTTATTACCATCGACAGCCATTGTAAGTGCATGGAAACATGATAAAATTAACTTTCAAAATATAATTTAAAAGGTTTGCATTTTGTTTTAAACGGAAAATAATGGATTGCCTACAACACAAAAACGTTTTCAGGTGTAAGACAACGACTAAAAATACTCTGAACATTAAAATTAGCTGATTTACAATAACAAAATACACATATGAGCACCCAGGCAAGCAGCATAAATAGTCGTATAAAAAAAATAAATTAATATGCTCTAGGTACCCGACTGTGAAGTAAAAATAAATAAATATGAAAACTATAAATCTCATACAAAGTAAGCCATATACAAAACTTGAACAACCCACGGAAAGCGAAACATACAACCCAACAAGCAAATACAATTTTGAAAAAACATTAGTCATTACTTTTAGAATCAGAGGTCTGAAAATTAGGCTTAATCTTACTAGATATTTCGTCCTCCGAGCGAATGGCGAAAGCAGAAGAGGCTTCAGATTCCTTGACCAGGACAGTCGCGTTTCTAACCCAAACGAACTTAAAATTGTTGAGTTTGGCTGCTTCGCGGCATTTACGAAACAAATTTTTGTTTCTCAATGTCAAGTGTTCATTTAGGTAGACGCGGGATGAAGTCCCTGAGAGGCCGATGCGGTCAGTAGTAAGTCCCTTCGATAGCCGGTATGCCTTGAGAAGATTATCCCGCTTTATCCGAGAAGTAAATTTAACTATAATGTTTTTAGGTCGACTGGCCTGCGCATGAGCATGCGGAACGCGGTGGACAGATATAAGATCGCTAGGGGCTATTGAGACATTGACTGCTGAGCATATTGACTCAAGCATAGAGATTAGGTTCTCACCTCGCTTTTCAGGCAAATTTGCAATTTCTATGTTACATTGTCGTGCCTGCTGTTCAAATGCATCAAACCTTCCTTCGAAAATTTTCTTAGCAATGTCCTCAGAGTCGCCCCTCCTCGATTCCAACTCCTTCAGGCGCCTATCACACTCTGCGTAATTATTTAAGTCAAAATTCACTGAAGACTTTAGATCCGCCACTTCCCGCGAAATTTCAGTATATTTACTGTGCAAGTCTGAAATATCTCTCCTCATGCGTGAATATTCCCCGCGAAGCTCCTTAACCTCATTTTGAATCTGGGAAGAAGTAGCTGATAGTGCATTTAAATCTTCTCGGAGGTCGTTAATACACGTATTTACATTAAAGAATTGGTTGTTCATGTCGGATCGAAGATCCAAAATAGCCTTTTTCAACTCCATAGACAATGCACTTATAGCCTGGGTAAGTTCACAGTCCGGGTGCTTGCGCTTTCCATAGGCAACATTGAGACCAGGTTCTAAACTTGAGTGCAGGTCTGGATTCGACTTGCATATCTTATTGACTGGTGAGCCCGATAGTGACATGACGCAAGAAATATCACTCGTGTTAGTAGTCTATAAGGATAGATGTAATAGATAGTACCGTAATTCGCCGTGCAGTCTCCACGCACAGTTGGCTTAGTGGCGTAAGGCGTCCTCACCCGTCACTGCGCGATGCGTCGCTGGTTCGCGCCCCACTAACTGCAACACTTTTTGTGACTCTTCAAAAACTGATGAAGCGCTTTCTGGTAAGCTTGAGCGAAAGAGACGCCGCAATACAAGCCCCAAGATGGCGCAGGTAGTATATGGCACTTTACCCAAGATAGTACGAGAGAGGCCGAGAAATTAAGGAAATCGAGCAAAAGCAATCAACGCAGAGCAAGCAAAACAAAAGTAAACAAATCGACAGCACGTTTGCCCTCAGCTAATTCACGAGACGTAATGATATAATTTATTTATTTATTTATTACAGTCACAACGGTTGATAACAAAAACCAATTAAAGTAACTGGACACATTAATAAAATAAACGATGAAATAATAAAACTAGAACAAAACATACATAACGAGCCAGAAGAGTAAAACTTATTTAAAAAATGGTAGCATTCATAAGTTCCTCTCGCAGTACTTCAGGCATTCCGATAAAATTTCCTTCCATCCATCCGCAAACAGATCACTAGTTGGATTGGAATCCAAGAGACCATTGAGCGCCGCCAGAGTGCGAGGAATCGGTGCTTTAGCACGTGCTACGGTACGACATGAGGGCACGGCAAACAATCTGTGCTTTTTACCCCGGCAGTAATTGTCTGGAACGTAAAAACGTGATAGTGACTCCAGTATGTCCAGAGCGTCAATAGCGCCACGGAGGGTTTTACAGGCTACTACAAGTTGGTTTCTTGCTCTCCTTACCTCTAGTGAGTTATATCCAAGACTACCCAATAAAAATTTTGTCGGATAGAGGTAGGGATAGTAACCGTGCATTCGCTTGTACAAATTCCTAAGAAAAGCTTTTTGAACTTTCTCTAAGAGTAGGGCGTAGGTACTTTCGTGAGGATTCCACACACACGAGCTGGTTTCCAACTTACTACGAACCAGAGCATTAAATATGATCTTAATGGCATGAGCGGTGCGAAAATCACGACAATTACGCAACACAAAACCTAACCTTTGGAAAGATTGCTTTGCTATAGTGGTTATATGGTCATGGAAAGTTAGTTTTTGGTCAAATGTGACTCCCAGGTCTTTCATGATTGTCGACTTTGTAATACTGCAATTATTTAATCTGTAATCGAAGTTAATTGGGTTCCGCTTTCGACAAAACGTCATAGCATAGCACTTGGATGAGTTAATTTCCATCTTATTATCCACACTCCACTTGTATACTGCATCAATATCTTGCTGAAGTGCCAAGCTGTCACGCTCAGAGTTTATTTCCAAGTATAGTTTCAGATCATCTGCGTATAAGAGGCATTTTGCATGAAGTAGAGTTTGAGGAAAATCATTGACAAATAAGAAACAGCAAAGGCCCCAAAATTGAGCCCTGACTTACACCAGAACGCGTATGATAGGTTCCCGAAACGTACATACCAAGTTTGACAAACTGTTGTCGATCGCGTAGATAGTCTGCAAAGAAATGTAGGAGAGATGGGGAAAACCCTATTTTGTTAAGCTTCTCTAGCAGTGTGTCATTATTTATCCTATCAAAGGCCTTCCGGACGTCAAAGTAAAGTACATCTACCTGACGTCCCCGATCCAAACTAAATGAGATGTAGTCCACTAAAGTTAGGAGATTTGTATCGACTGACCTCTTGCTCCTAAAACCGTGCTGCTCATTACAGAGATACTTGTTCACTTGTTCATAAACAATATTATGAAGGACGTTCTCAAAGACTTTTGCTGGGGTAGACAGGATTGCGATAGGGCGATATTCCTCAACAGAGCCCCTGTTTTGGGTTTTTGGAATAGGTGTAACCCTGGAAATTTTCCATTCGGTGGGATATATACCGGTCTGTAAAGCTAAATTAAAAATATGAAGCAGAGGATCAATAAAAATACTTCTTAGGTCTTTGACTATCTTGGGGGGGATGTTGTCAGGACCAACAGAACTATGAAGTTTAAGTCTATTTATTCCCTTAATAATATCTGCAATATCTCCCTTAATAATATCTGTAATAATATTAGTATAGATAAAAATCTACAATTTCTCAACTTACTAATAATAAAGTATAACATGCTAAGGTCACCTTTAGGATTTTTGGAACAAACTTCAAACAACGACACCCAAACAAACAATAAACAATGTAATTTGCTCAACAATATACAATTAAACCTCATTCATGAGATGTGGTCTCATCACGATAGTTGCCCTCTGCACTTCAGAAGGAGTATCAGAGAGTAGCTGGACACCAATTATTGTGTGTCATGGTGTAATCTATGGTTTCTTTCTTACTAAAGATATATGGATTGGAATTTGGAGCAGGTGGACCACTGTGGCCAACCTAATCATAACTTACTAATATTATAAATGTAAAAGTTTGTGAATCTGTGTGTATGTTTGTCAAAACAGTTAAAGGGATCGAGATGAAATTTGGAACTGGGGTACCTAGATTATTGTCTAGCCCCTCAAGCGGTCACCGGTGACCGCTCTCCACTAACTACATTATGGACCTTATTACCAATGTTTAGAGACTACTTTTTTTCAAATTTAGGGGATGATTTTCCACATTTCAACGGGCTAGAATAACACATATAGGCTAATTTTTATCCCATAGGAACAATGAACGAAGACATAGGCAGATGCTAGGAATGACAATAATTATGTAAAAAATACTAAATTCATTAACAATATTTTTTTTATCATTTCCTTTCCTTTTACCTAAGAGAGCAATTTATAGAATGTGAAGGAAGTTTTACAATATTAATTAACCTATTTATGGCATAAGAAACCACGCAAAATATAAATAAACATGTACTTAAGTTATACTAAGTAAAAAATTTACATTGTGACTGTATTAAATCATAATATTTGTATCTCAAACTTCCGAATGCTATTTGAATCGTATGGTAATTCTCATACAAAATCAGAGTAAAAACTTACGTATGAAATGTAATTCCCTGTGACTTGGATATATGTCGCGAATCATTCTTGCAATCAGGAACACAGCACCTCATTTTTATTATTTATTTCTCACAATAAAACCAAATGATACAAGTGCAAAATCGTTTACGCACACTGCGAAAATAAAGCGTCATTTTTTCTTTTCTGATAACATCATTTGTAGGAATGTTATTGAAAACACCCGTGTTTTCTATACTAGAATCGTTTTTATCAACAATATTACATTAATTGTATTGCAAACATATTTTAATTAGCAAAAATTCATAAAGTAATCGACTGTCAATAGAGTAGCCGACAAATGATATATGGATAAATTAAATAGTAATGTCATTAAACGCCATGGTTTCTTGTGTACTCTTCGCACTTGTTACAACGCTATCATACCCAAAAGAGATAGAAAATCACGGTTGTCAACGTCCTTACTTCTGAACATGGTAGCTTTACAATAACAATGTATGTAAACATAAGTATACATTGTCCTCTTACTCTTTCACACATCAGAAAAAGTACTCTAGGTAGAAGGAGATAGACGAAAGAACGCTTTGATAAAGTTGACCTTGTAAAAATATTTAAGCTCAGTCGTGACCTTCGGAGCAAATTAGGCTTAGTTTACATCTCACATAAAGAATCTATAATAAACAATATAAAAAAAACTAGACTTTGAAAATAAGAATGTGATTAAATTAATGTCAATATTATTATTCTTCAATTTTTATTATTAGGGTGGCAAAGAGCCAATTTTCTCTCGACAGATGGCGCGATTTGATTTGATTTGATTTGAAAACCAAACTCAATACCATTTAGTTCATTCAATATCCACACAATACGGATGTGGGTGGGCGCTAGTGTTACGACTCGAGAGTACGAAATTTCACTTCAGCTGCTTTTGATCTTAGCGTGTTATAGCCTTCTTCGAAAAATCTGACCAGTAGTTTCACCCGCTATGCTTGGATGCTATTGATCGCAGCGTGATATCGTAGATAAATGGACTATCCAAGACCAAAAATATTTTTTCAAATTGTATATTTCTTGATATTAGCGCGTTCAAACAAACTCTTCTGATTTATATAATGAACTCTGTTCAGCTCCTATTGATCGCAGCGTAATGTTTAATCGTCATGTTTACCGTTGCCTGGGTACAGGACAGGGTAGATGAATAATTTTTATTTTAATGTCCGTCTGGTAGATTATTTAAAAACATTAGACACGTATTTTTTATTTTTTTTACGGAAACGAATACTTTCGAAGATATATTGACTTGAAATATCGCATGACGTCACTTTTGAGTACGATTTATACTCTAAAACTTAGATTCGTTTTATCTAAGTATTGTTTTCTTATACGACAGAAGAAAAAAATAAGTGTCTAATATTTTTTCGTTGCCTAACTGACGGACTAATTAGATTTTTAATTTTCATACCCTGTCATCATCCCTTTTTCTATATAACCAAACCATCGATTAGAGCACTCTTTTCAAGCGTTATATTTTTTAATAAAGGTATTATCAAAAAAAAAAAAAACAAAATCATGCAAAATCTTTCAAGTATTTATTATAACAAAATCATATCTTATTACAAAAACACTATTTAACTAAATAATTACAATATTTTTATGTAAACTTAAGCCTAAGTGAGTGAGGAATGTTTGTAAAAAAAAACGACAAGAGTAGGCACTACGTCTTTCGCCCTAGTGCGGGCCATGATGCGGAGCGAGGGGGACTGGGATGCCGTCTCCTCCTTTTGCGAAGCAGTCATGCTAGCTAAGGAGGAGGCGGGACGCGTCCTCGCAACCCAGCCATCGCGAAGGACACACCGGGCGTCGGGGATCGCGGGACGATCTCCGGCCACCGTAAGCGCGGGCCTGCGGACGGCGAGCATGGGTGGGTCCTCGTCCGACCAGAAACAGACCCGAGCGTACGGCGCCGAGCGTTCCGCGCGCGCCTCAAAGAGCCATCAGACCACCACAGATGGGGCCCAATAGGGCCGATGCCGATTCGGAGTCGCGGAGAACCTAACGGGTAACCGGGGCTCCGGCTCGACGTGCAGGAGAAGGAACGGGGTGGTTTTTAGTCAGTAAGAGTCTGACACTCCCTCCCGCCTCACCCAGGCGAAAGAAGCAATTCGATGATTTTCCTCCGTAAAAAAATATATATATTATTGTATCATGGAATAGGAAACCCTGTTACTGTTTGCTTAAAGTTCATTTTTTCTAAACAACTATTTCAGTAATTTATTGTATTCTATTTCTTAGGTCTCCGTCTAATACGTTTTGGCCTGGGTATGTTTAAGTGGACATGGTTCACATGCGCCGTCATTTCTACCTTACTGGCAAACGATTTGTGGCACACATGACATTTAAATCGCCTTACCCCTTCATGTGCCTGGAAAAATTAAAAACATAATTAAGTTTTTACAGACTTTAAAATGGGAGGTCTTGTGTTGCGATTGTTGCTTATTTTGAAATGCATAACACATCACGGCTATTATTGACTACCTCTTTAACTTCAAACTCTCATTTTAAAGGGAATTAAATTGTATTCTATACGCCATACGTGACCAATTAATAAAATACATACATAACATAACATCCCGCCTTTTATCCCCGAAAGGGTCGGCAGAGGTGCACATTACGGCACTTAATGCCACTGTAATGTAACACCCACTTTTCACTATTTATGTCATGAGTCCCATGTAATAGGGGGTGAGCCTATTGCTATATACCGGGCACAGTTCCAGACTTCGTGCTACCACTGAGAAAAACCCAGTAATACTTTGCCCGACCCGGGAATCGAACCCGAGACCGCTTACCCGGAAGTCACACTTGCGATCACTTGGCCAGTGAGGCAGTAATAAAATACTATAGGTATTTAATTATATTTTTCGACTTACTCACGTAATTATTTGACGAGGAACTCGACTAGCTTCAAGCTAAGCAGCATTCCGCGACCCGCGACTCGTCGACTGTCGCGCTGCTACTGGTCGATACTAGTCGAGTTCCTCGTCAAATAATTACGTGAGTAAGTCGAAAAACATAATAATTAATTTAGTATGTCTCACGAACGTTATAACATATATGTATATACTATACATTTATAAAGAAGTATGTAAGGAGCGTAGTAGGTGGCGCTCTGTAGTTTCTGTATACCATCAGATGTATGAATCTGATGTAAGCTAAAGAAGTATGTAAGGAGCGTAGTAGGTGGCGCTCTGTAGTTTCTGTATACCATCAGATGTATGAATGTGATGTAAGCTAAAGAAGTATGTAAGGAGCGTAGTAGGTGGCGCTCTGTAGTTTCTGTATACCATCAGATGTATGAATCTGATGTAAGCTAAAGAAGTATGTAAGGAGCGTAGTAGGTGGCGCTCTGTAGTTTCTGTATACCATCAGATGTATGAATGTGATGTAAGCTAAAGAAGTATGTAAGGAGCGTAGTAGGTGGCGCTCTGTAGTTTCTGTATACCATCAGATGTATGAATGTGATGTAAGCTAAAGAAGTATGTAAGGAGCGTAGTAGGTGGCGCTCTGTAGTTTCTGTATACCATCAGATGTATGAATGTGATGTAAGCTAAAGAAGTATGTAATACTTACTACACGAAAATGCCTCAGTATATTAGATTTGTTAACAAACTGTTTCCCACAGAGCAGGCACTCGTGGTTCTGGTGTTTTGACTCGTGTCGCATAATATGTTCCTTTAATGTGAGCTTCGCAGTAAAACTTTTGTTGCAGATATCGCATTGAAATAATTTCTTTCCAGTATGTACCCACATATGACCTTTAAGTAAATATACAGTCTGTGGAAATGAAAAAAATGGTATTATATTTTACATTCCAAGTCAAAGTCGAAATCATTTATTTCAATTAGACTAAGGAAGGCACTTTTGTCAAACAAATCGCACCTCGTTATTAAATTACTTAATAACACAAATGGTGAAAAGTGGGTGTTACATTGTACAGTGACATTAATTGCTGTAATGTGCACCTCTGCCTATCGGGGATTAAAGGTGTGATGTTATGTTATGTTATTATTTAAACGACAAGTTAAAGGCGCGGGCCCACCGCGGTGCACGGAGAGGCTACACACGTGTATTAAGCTTCACTTTGGAAGAAAATGTAAGTGGTTGTGTCCACTGCAACCCACGGAGAGGTTACGCATGATTTGACGTCATTGATACATGCGTGGCTTGCTCGAATAGGCGGTTCCATAGCTTAACGCTGTCGACGTGGGTCTACATTTCCACTGAAGTACACGAATATGACCCTCGACTATGTACAGCTCACTTATCGCAGCGCGGTTTTCAGTCAGTTTAAGTGTTCCGAGAGCCATGCTTCGGCACGAATGGGCCGGCTCGACCGGAGTGACACCACGGCCGAGCAGGCATTTTTTTTTAAGGGGGGAAAATCATCGAATGACTGCTCCCGCCTGGGTGAGGCGGGAGGGAATGTCAGACTCTTACTGACTAAAAACCACCCCATTCCTTCGCCTGCACGTCGAGTCGGAGCCCCGGTTACCCGTTAGGTTCTCCGCGACGCCGAGCAGGCCTATGCCTGCACCTATGTGCACCGTGTCACGCTGTACGTAGTCGTGGTACATATTCGTGTACTCCAGTCGGAGCGTAGACCCACGTTGTCGAACAAATTATTACACGCAGCTAAAATGTGCCGCGTGCCCGTGTACAGCACACGCCGCGGTGGGCTCGCGCCTTCATTGCTGGGTTGGAGCTGTCCCGGAGCCGCGCTTGTTAGGCTTGCGATGACTTTCACTTATCATAAGTAAATGTAAGTCAACATAACATAACATCACGCCTTATATCGCCGAAGGGGAAGGCAGAGGTGCACCATATGCCACTGTACAATATATCACTTTTCACTATTTATGTTATGAGTCCCATGTAATAGGGGGTGAGCCTATTGCCATATACCAGGCACAATTCCCTTTAACGTCATAATTAAGTGAATGTAAGTGGGTATATTGTACGCACCGTGAACATCTTCCCGCAATGCTCGCACAAGTAGGGAGCGTCGTGTGCGTCGCACTGCGCGGGAAGTAGTCCCGGGTGTGCGTCGCGGAAGTGACGCGTGTATCCTCGGACTCCGGCGGCCTTGACGCCGCACTGGTACACACAAAGAAACATACTTAAGCACCGCAAAGGTTATGCAGGGGATCCTTGAAGTCGACGATCAGAAAAATATTTAATAATTTCCAAGTCTGAGAGCTTTTAAATTACAACGACTTATGTGTTATCCACGAAAAAGTACATCCTGTGCCAGGTTTTTATTCTTGTTGCTGCAATTATTTATTTTTTCATCTGACCCGTGCGAAGACGGGGCGATATGCGATAGGGTTAATGACTTATTTTTATTTTAATGTCCATCTGGTATCTTATTTAAAAACATTAGATACGTATTTTTTATTTTCTTACGCAACCGAATAATTTCGAAGACATATTGATTTGAAATATCGCATGACTTCACTTTTGAGTACGATTTATACTCTAAAATGACATAGCTACCTCCCACTCCTAAACTTTGATTCGTTTTATCTAAGTATTGTTTTCTTATACGACAAAATAAAAAAATACGTGTCTAATATTTTTTCATTACCTAACTGACGGACTAATTAAGATTTTTAATTTTCATACCCTGTCATCAGCCCTATTCAGGGGACTTAATATAAGTTCCTTTTACGTTTAGCGAGAACGAAATTGTACCGCGTCCGGCGTTCTGAGGCTTTAGTACGAGTTTGATTTACGTTTAAACTAATCGTAACGAGTACGCGTTCGGCGCTCTGATTGGTTGCTCCATTGGCGCAGGCCAATCAGAGCGCCGAACTGTGGAACAAACTTGTACTAAGGCCTCTGATTGGCCGGCTCCAATGAACCAACCAATCAATCAGAGCGCGAGTAACTAGTACATATAACTTACTTCTTCACAAGTCATAATGTGAAATCCCTCATCATCGTTCTTATATTTTCTTCGCTGATTAGAATCAGCGGAGCGATTGCTGAAACATAATATAGAAACATAAATACATATAATGTAAACTTTGTATAGAAATTTGTAAAATATGTATAAAAATGTACAAATTGTATAAAAAATTGTATACTCACGGGTAACCATCACTCTTTAAATGCTTAGAGGACAGTTGCAGATGTTTGTCGTACGCCTCCTGACTCAAAAATTTAATATCACAGACTTTGCAGTGCGGACCTTCAAATGGCTGCTGAAATATATATATAAAAAAAATAAACACATTGACTTTTGTAAAGAGACAATTTTATGAACATTATGATTATACACCGTAAAATCTATTTCGTTTGTCACGAAGTAAAATGGTTCTGTCTCGGTAATACAATAGTTTTACAAAGGAATAAAATGTTTAAAACAAAACTGGTGAACAATATCTAAAGGCAAACTGCAAGGCAAGCGCATACGAACTCATAGTACATTATCAAAATATCACGCCATGTAATTCTCGAAGAGGTGTTTGTCGTCGGGTTGCACGTCAAATTATTAGTTAAAAAAAACTCATTAGTAGCACGGAGTCTGGAATTGTGTCCGGTATATTATGGCAATAGGGTCACCCTCTATTACATGGGACTCATAACATAAATAGTGAAAAGTGGGTGTTACATTGTAGTGGCATTAAGTGCCGTAATGTGCATCTCTAGCCCCCTAGAGCACAAAAGGCGTGGATTTGCATAGCTTGATGTGTTCGTGTACACTTTCTGTATACAAAAAGGTGCAACTGTTTGATACTTACATTTTTGTCATCGAATTTATGTCTCAACCGCTTGTGAGCGCGCACTCCATTGTCTCCGACGAAGGTATACCCGCACAGCTCACAAACACAGTCAGACATGTGCTTGAGGCGCAAGTGACTCAACATTGTCGGTTCATTCCTAAAAAAAGAAAATAATTGCACAACACAACATTCAACGATATCTATATATATAAAAGAAAGTCGTGTTAGTTACACTATTATAAATAGTGAAGAAAAAGCGGCTCAAGAACGGCTATATCGATTTGGATGAAAATTGGTGAGGATACTTTTTACCCAATACTTATTTTTTACTTTTAACAGAAAATCAAGAACGGGTACGGGAAATATCGGGATTGCGCGTACGAAGTCGCGGGCAGAAGCTAGTTTATAATAACTATCGTGAGACCATACTAAATTAACTAAAAATCGCGACTTACTCAAAAAATATACTGAGAAAGCTCGCGGTCGCAGCGTTGTCGCTCAGCCTACCAAACACGCTGCTCATGAGTAAGAACCCCTGTGATCGAAACTAGTAGAGCTTTTCTCAGTATATTCACGCGATTTTTAGTTTCCTTTCAATGAGTAAGAGCTATGCTTCGGCACAGTTCTATCTATAAATATGTTGCTAAGCACAAATCTCGAAAACAGCTGTAAGTTCGAGATTAAAGCGGTAATATGAGGCGAGGGTTGCCTGGAAAGCAAAAAAACTGTTTTTGGCCGCCATTTTTCCAAGATGGCAACGCGAACGGAAAGAGCACATGAAGATTTATAAAATCTGTGATATAAAATAGATCCTCATCTAACTACAGGCAGAACAGTTACATTGTGCGTGCAAGCAGACACTTTAACAATGTTTGTAAGGAATATGACTTCGATCCGTTTACAACTAGTGTGAACTCGGCAAAGAGGTGCTTAAGCCTCAAATTTTTTAAATAGCAATAGATATTTAGTTTTTTTATCGTTTCTCTTGATCTGTTTATAATCATATTGTCTGTACGGTCTGTTTCAATATTTAACTTTTTCATTTACGCAGAATGTATATATTTTTAATATTGTATAGTACTCACACCATAATAATTAATTTATTCCAAACTCTAAATGTGAGGACTAGTTATTGGCTCATTGTTACCTACGCCTATTGTTATTTTTATCCATTTTTATAAGCTGTAAGTCCTTCATGAATTATAAATAAATAAACAATTGCCAATTTTCGAAACTCCCGGAGACCATAACAGGTAGAACTACCAAATGACTGAGGTGTAGTGGGTAATTGCACATTAGCCACACAGTTTAGGAAATTAATCCCTATTGCTAAGTCGTTACAGTCCACTATAGCTTGGCTGCGTAGCGGTAGCCTGATTCACGTAAAATCAAACAGTTGAAGTTTCATAGTCGCTCGATCATAGTTCGATCGAAGTCCTATCCGAAATCGGTGATGGCGACCTCTCGCGTCCGGGCCTAGTGCAGGTCATGATGCTAAGCGAGGGGGACTGGAATGCCGTGTCCTCTTTTTGCAAAGCAGTTATGCTATCTAAGGAGGCGGGACGCGTGAGGCAGCGAAGCGCTACCTCCTCGCAACCCAACCATCGCGAAGGACACACCGGGCGTCGGGGATCGCGAGACGACCTCCGGCCACCATAAGCGCGGGTCTGCGGATGCAGAAACAGACCCGAGCGTACGGCGGAGAGTCGCGTTTCGCGCGCGCCTCAAAGAGCCATCAAACCACCACAGATGGGGCCCAACAGGGCCGATACCGATTCGGAGTCGCGGAGAACCTAACGGGTTACCGGGGCTTCGGCTCGATGTGCAGGAGAAGGAACGGGGTGGTTTTTAGTCAGTAAGAGTCTGACACTCCCTGCCGCCTCACCCAGGCGGAAGCAGTCATACGATGACTTTCCTCCCTTAAAATTAAATCCGAAATCGGTACAACTGACTCGAAACTAAACGACAACTACACGATTCATCAACGTTTCATTGCCAGTTAAACAAATTATGTATTCTACCAGAATATTAAAATACAGATTTAAGTTTAAAAAATCTGATTTACACCATAACAATAAAATAAATGGAATTAAAAACTATATTAATAAATATTTAATGTAAATAATAATTTCACCACTAAACCACGGTTTATCGAGATGTCGTCAATCATGGCGTCGCGCCAAAGCCTGTCGGCCAATTCGTCAAACATCGGGTGCTCTCGGCACCTCTCGGCAATCCTCGGTTCCCCCTTGCCCGTGCGGCGCTCGACAACCGACTCATTACTCATTACTACATTTCTATAAACTATCTTTTCTTTTGTTTCACGCGCCAGGCGTACTCACTCGTATCTCCTACAAGTTATATTAGCAGTCCACGTGCACTCGCCGAAGACTTTGTCTTCATAGGAAAATCATCGAATGACTGCTCCCGCCTGGGTGAGGCGGGGGGGGAGTGTCAGACTCTTACTGACTAAAAACCACCCCGTTCCTTCTCCTGCACGTCGAGCCGGAGCCCCGGTTACCCGTAAGGTTCTCCGCGACAGGAGTTTAGTAAAGCGCTCAATTGGAGCGATAATCGAACGAATAATTGGAGATTTAACTTTTATACGTTTTTGTATGTTTAAAAATAAATATTAAAATTATAATATATAAATATAGATGAATTGGTAGATTTGAATTGGTGGTTCAGTGCACAAGCGCACTTAAGGTACAGCCCCCACTGTTCGAAGTAAGGCCAGGGATGCAGGAGGCTAAAAACAAATTTAGATTCTAGATAAATGTAACGAGATAAAATTTATCTGTTTAAATTAATAGTTGAGTTACAATGCAGTCAAAAGAAACGTACTTTTGTTCAGCGACTCTTCAACGACATTTCAATCGTTAGATTTGACGTTTAGTCGTTGATAGCCGACCCGTTCGAACATCGTTAGTTTACGAGAATACCGCCGTATCAACGGTTGAAAGAAAAAAAAGAACGACACTTCGATCGAACGACTGCAAAATCAGTGTCGATCGCACTCGACTGATGTATGTGAATACGAAAAGGACTTAAACGATTATGTCGCTAGGATATCGCTACGGTTTTATTACGTGAATAGTGGTCGAAGGATCCTCCTTTTCCGATCTTAGGGAACTATACTCTCTGTTTTCTAAAACACCTTGTATATTATGTAGGTACTCACTCGAAATGCATCCCGCAGTGAGAGCAAATGAACTTCTGTACCTCGTGGAACTTAGTATGCGTGAGAGCTACATGCCTGAAACAAAAATAATATATATGTATATGTCGGAGGAAGCTCGGAGTTGATTGTTACTTGCATTGCATAACGCACATTAATTTTCGTTTGTTTTATATTCACCTTTTAAAATGCCTAAATTATTTTGAATTGATTTGTTTTTTTACTGCATAAGCCGGTAAACGAGCAGACGGATTACCTGATAGTAAGCAATCGGCGTCGCCTATGGACACATCGAACACCAGAGGCGTTATATACAAGTGCGTTACAGGCCTTTTGGGATTAGGAGTTTGATGATTGTTGTAGGTTCAGGGACCTTTCCCAAAGGGGGGGGGTAATTGGACCCTCGGTAACTCCACTCACACTACGAAACACAACGCAAGCGTTGCTTCACGTCGGTTTTCTGCTCGGCCGTGGTATCACTCCGTTCGAGCCGGGCCATTCGTGCCGAAGCATGTCTCTCCCACCCTTTCTATCTTTATTATTTAAGTTTAAGTAAGTATGTCTGATTTTAATGTAATTATGATATTTGACTACCTTTTGTATGACTGCGATAGTATGATATTAATGATGTATGGTATAGATATTAATTTTATGGATCTCTTAGATGTCCGAAATAAATGTTTTTTTTATTTTTTATAGCTTTTACCCGCGGCTTCGCTCGCGTCACAAAACGATAAAAGCCAATGTGACATTTACCAATACACACAGCGCCATCTATACCAATACTTTTGTTTTCCCTCGGGAATATAAATTTTAACCGGGATAAAAAGTACCCTATTATTTAATCCGGACTTCTAACTATACATCTGCAAAAATTCAATGCAATCGGTTTAGTAGTTACGGCGTGAAAGCGGAACAAACAAACAAACAAACAAACTCACTTTCCGATTGATAATATTAGTAAGGATTTTATCTAAGTAAGTCTATTTATTTAAATTCACTTTGTATACTTACCTACTTCTTGTAACCAGTGGACAGAGCTTACATTTGAACTCAGAAATATGTAGTCTCTGCATATGTGCCCGCATCTGCCAACTCCACTTCATACGGACCTTACATATAGCGCATTTTAATGGACCCGCTTTCTGAAACAAAATAATTGGGTTTTATTTTAATACTAAGTACTACTCAAACTCAAAAGAATTTATTTAAATTAAACCATAATGTGTTGTGTCGTGGTGTCCCAGAGGTTTAAGACGCCCGCTTCTCATATATGAGGGTGCAGGATCGAAACCTACCAACGGCAAGTATTAACGTGACTTTTTCCAAGTTATAAGTACTTTCTAAGATTATTTAGACACCACTGACAAACGGTGAAGGAAAACATCGTGAGGAAACCTGGACTTATAATTTCTAATTATAAGTTTGTGATTAATGCTCAAAACCTTCTCCGTGTGAGAAGAAGCTTTGCTCAGCAGTGGGCATTTATAGGCTGTTGATGATGATGATGAAACCATAATTTAGTACTTTTGCAACGTCAACAAATACAAAATAAATAATAGTCTGCCAGTCAGTCCGTCAGTGAAGCTAGGCGCTCATTCCAAAATGTAGATTCGAGTGAAGAAGAACGAGCAAGAAACTACATTCGTTACTCTTTTAAAAAAAGTCCGTTTTACAATGTCTCTTTTCGAAAGTTCCCCTCGGTTTCCCTAGGATCCTATCATCAGATAATTTTTTTGAAGACGGTAAAAAGTGGGTGTTACTTTGTACAATGGCATAATGTGCACCTCTGCCTACTGATAAAAGGCGTGATACCATATTACGTTTTTTTTAAGGGGGGAAAATCATCGAATGTCTGCTCCCGCCTGGGTGAGGCGGGAGGGAGTGTCAGACTCTTACTGACTAAAAACCACCCCGCTCCTTCTCCTGCACCTCGAGTCGGAGCCCCGGTTACCCGTTAGGTTCTCCGCGACTCCGAATCGGCATCGGCCGTATTGGGCCCCACCTGTGGTGGTCTGATGGCTGTTTGAGGCGCGCGCGGAACGCTCGGCGCCGTACGCTCGGGTCTGTTTCTGGTCGGACGGGGAGCCACCCATGCTCGCCGTCCGCAGGCCCGCGCTTACGGTGGCCGGAGATCGTCCCGCGATTCCCGACGCCCGGTGTGTCATTCGCAATGGCTGGGTTGCGAGGAGGCAGCGCTTCGCTGCCTCACGCGTCCCGCCTCCTCCTTAGCTAGCATGACTGCTTCGCAAAAGGAGGAGACGGCATCCCAATCCCCCTCGCTCCGCATCATGGCCTGCACTAGGCCCGGACGCGAGAGGTCGCCATCGCCGATCACTTCCCTAAGGACGCGGCGGTGCTCAGCCCACGCAGGGCATTCCGCTACAGTGTGTTCTACCGTGTCCTCAGGGCGGTCCTCGCAGTGATGACACCCAGACGTTTCCTCCCGCCCCATCAGACACAGGTACCTCCCGAAACTCCCATGTCCGGTGAGGACCTGCCTCAGGCGGTAGGTGAGGACGCCGTAGCGTCTCTCAAGCCACTCCTCAAAGAGGGGACTTACCGCTGCGATGGCAGCGAGCCCAGCCCTCGGTTGCGACAGTCGTTGCTGCCATTCCGCCATGAGATCGCGCCGGAGCTCATCCCGCCACGCACTTATCTGGCGCGGAAGCGGAGTTTCGCCCCGGCGACGTGCCTCCGCGCGCATGCTGTGCACGCGCGTGAGCACCTTCGCCTCCAGATCCCACGGCGGTAATCCGGCAAGGAGGTTCGCCGACTCTCCAGAGATCGTGCGGTATCCGCGGATCATTCGGATCGCAAAATACTATGTTACGTTAGGGTGTTACATTGTACAGTGGCATAATGTGCACCTCTGACTACCCCTTCGGGGATGTCGCGGAGAACCTGACGGGTAACCGGGGCTCCGGCTCGCCGTGCAGGAGAAGGAACGGGGTGGTTTTTGGTCAGTAAGAGTCTGACACTCCCTCCCGCCTCACCCAGGCGGGAGCAATAATTCGATGATTTCCCCCCTTAAAAAAACTCTTCGGGGATACAAGGCGTGATGTTGTTATGTTATGTGTTATGTTTCCTCACGATGTTTCCTTCACCGTTTGCCAGTGGTGTTTAAATAGTCTAAGTACTAACTCACTCTGAAAAAGTCACATCGATTCTTACCAGGTTTCTAACTCGCATGAAAGACGCCCATCTTAAGGATGCTATACACGCTAGGTTTTACATGATGGTTTTAGCCGAGCATGCATAACCGACAGGCAAGCCCTAGCGTGTATGTGACTAAACTGTACAGTTATCGGTGCATCGGGGCTCGGTTATGCTTGTCGGTTTTGCATGCACAGTTATAACCATCATGCATAACCTAGCGTGTGTGGCCTTTTTAACTAGTTGAGTACCGTCACTATAGACACAATTAAAGAACAATAGGTTGCGGACATCGGTGACCGCGCGGTGTTTGACAGTTTAAGCCTCCGTCAATTGGGACTGGTCAGCTCCAGACTGTATGATTTTATTGTCCTCAAGGTTATTTTCTTTTTTAATCTCTTTGATTGGATTAAGGTGTTGCATTGTTCTCACACAATCGAACCAACAAAACTATGTAACTAGAGAATTGTATTGTAAACCCGATTGAAAAAGAGTAACCTATGAAGTTTCTTGCTCGTTCTTCTTCATAGGAATCTACACGTTGGAATGAGCAACTAGCTTCACTTTTAAAATGTTCAGTTGACGTTCATAAGTGCCTTCCTGGTCTAATTGAAATAAATTATTTTGACTTTGACAGGGTAGGTACCACTTACCTCAAAAAATGCGTTTAAGAATCTCAAAAAATTCGACGTACCTCACTATGTCTCATACTATGTCTGTCCAGTATATCTTGACGAGTGAATACTTCATAACAGACTGTGCATTTGTAGGGAGCCTTCAAATATCTTGCACTATTCTTGCGCGCCATAACTTCTTCTATTTGCCGCTCTTGAGTTAGAGATTTCACAGTAAACACAGTCTCGTCTATAGGTGTAGTCAGATTCTCGTCTGGCTTTTGCTGTGGTCTGTAAATGAACAAACATTTGGAAACTCTGACAAGACAAAATAAGATATTTTTTTTATGGAATAGGAGGCAAACGAGCAGACGGATCACCTGATGCTAAGCGATCAGCGCCACCCATGGACACCCGCAACACCAGAGGAGTCACAGGTGCGTTGCCGGCCTTTTAAAAAGGAATAAGCTCTTTTCTTGAAGGTTTGAAGGTCGTACCGGTTAAGAAATACCGCTGACGACATATATTTGACAACTAGTCAAATTCAATATTTTTTTCGAACTGTCGACAAAAACGACAGTCTTCTATGAATTTTGTACGAGATTGTAAATTGTGACGACGCGTTTCTTTAGCGTTAAAATGCATACTTATTTCTTAAGAATTTGCTGGAAAAATACTAAAATTAAGTTGGTCATAAAATCAATTCAAGAAAGTGTGAATATTGTTTGATATTTCATTGTATTGAACAGTCAAAATAATTTATTTCTCATTAAGGAAAGTACCCAATTGGCAAAGTCACCACGTTTTTAATGCTCATGTTCATGTAAAGCTAATACCAGTCAAGCACTCTCCATGCATCATAGAAATATTGAAAGAGAAAATATTTTGTATAAATAAATAAATGATCATAATATTAAACAAAACCAAGTAACACATAACATCACGCCTTTTATAAATCCTGGAGAGATTTGAGTATGTCAATATTAAAAAACAAATTGAGAAAATTATTAGTTGACAAGGCATTACAATGTTGCAGATTTTCTAATGGACAATGGAATAGAATAATATTTTAAATACTAAATAACTTGGACATTTCATCTATTTTACTATGATATTTCTTAACTATAATCTTTTGACATTGTTTATTGTATTTTGTTAATGCGACTATTTTAATTTCTGTAATCAATTTAATAAGTACATTGCATAATATTGATTTTATTTTATATAATTTTATTCTTTTAATAATCTGTTAATTCATATTTGCATGCCTCCTGGTAAACTATGGTTGAGCTCGCAATGTACCTAAACACCACATATTGTATTACCCATATTTGCAAATAAACTATCTTTATCTTTATCTTTATCCTGGAAGGGTTAAGTAGAGGTACACATTACGGCACTTGATACCACTGTACAATGTGACACCCACTTTTCACTATTTATGTTACGAGTCCCATGTAATAGAGGGTGAGCCTATTGCCACATACCGGGCACAATTCCAAACTCCGTGCTACTATTGAAAATTTTATTTTAAAAAACCCGTAATACTTTGTATCAACATCACTAATTAGTACTAGGTGGCCCCCTCACTATAATGTTTTATACAGTGAAACCTGGTTAAGTGAGACATCAGGGGACCTGTAATGTCGTTTCACTTATAGAGGTATTCCACTTACCCAGTATCTCAGATATATAGGTATAAATAAATATCTGTCTCATTTACAGAGGGTTCCATTAATTGAGGTGGACTTGGAATTACGTGTGGAATTTGTGGGTAGAATAAGAATGAGTAAACAAACAATGTTATCTCAGTTACAGAGGTTTATGCATATAAAATTTACTCGCTGTCTCGGTTATAGAGGTAACTATGATGATAAATCGAAAGAACAAATCCCAGATATAGAGGTTTACCTCGTCCCACTAACAGAGGTAATTCAGTGCCAAAGTGTTGGGACCTCAGCACGAGTTCCAGTTATGGAGGTTTCTCACTTATCCAGGTCCCACTTAACCAAGTTTCACTGTATAAGGTAGGACACACGTCAGTAACGTCGCTGTCTACCCGTCATAATCTAGTGTGTGTACACGTCGTGCGCCCTGCACATTGTTGTAATAAATCCAAGTAAAATAAATCCGACTATAATTTCATAATCCACCAACATAACATAATCGAACCCGAGACCCCTTACCTTAGTCACATTTGCAAACACTCGGCCAACGATGCAGTCAGTAACTAAAGCAAGGAATAAAAATAATAATATCAAACTTACCTCGTTCGATTCTTCGAAGTTTTTATTTTTCTCATCCTTAGCTTCGAAGGTTCTTTAGCCACAATTTCCTCATTATCATCGTCCATATTCATATCAAAGGAATAATCATTTGTTTCACTTTCATCCGCCATTTTGGAAATATTATCAAAAACAGGTACATTGAATTGATTATCAACAACCGTAGGAGCCTTTACTAGTATAATGTTATCCCAGTTTACTTTAGGAGCTTCACTTTGAAAGCTATCTTGACTATTGTTAGGTATTATATCTATTTCAGATTTCGTATCATCTTCAATACTTTGATTTTCTACATCTATTTCATCTATTTGTGAATTATCATCTAAATCTTCTTCAAAAGTAGATCCTGCAGTTCCTGTATTAACTAGTGTATCCGATTCTGTGTAACTGTGTGTTTCAGTTGCACAGTTAAAAGTTTCTATTGAATCTACGATTAAACTTGATTCCAAGTTATGTTCTCGATGAAGATTAGATATTTCAGTTATGTTTAGCTAAAAGATAATTAACATTATTTTTAATACTCTCAAGACGATATTTTTTGCACCTGTCTGTCTCTACAAAAACATTAGCTATAAATTAAATTAAATAGGATAGATATTGTAACATTACTTCGACTGCGAGCTGGACATTATCCCACAAAAAGTTTCGCATTTCTAATGAAAAAAGTAGATTCACCTAACTGTGAAGTATGTGGCAAGTTAGATGATATTTATCATATGCTGGTGGAGTGTATTAAATTTAAGGTGGCGAGGGACTCACTAATGCGACATTATAATATAAAAAAATATGATTTGGGATCTTTTTCTAGTATTTTGTCAGAACCTTTAAGCAATACAGCACGATCTATTGTAAGGATGTTGCTACAGTGATGACCCGCTCTGGTAGTTGACATTTCTAATTAATTTTTAGTTAATTTAAAATGTTTTAGATAAGATTGGGCTACGATAGGGCTGACGTAGCCGATTGGTTAAAAGCCCCTAAAATAAAATAGATAATTAATAAAAGCTATAATTGGGATCATGACAAGGTATGAAAAATAAAAATGTAATTAGTCCGTCAGTAAGGTAATGAAAAAATATTAGACACGTACTTTTTATTTTGTCGTATAATAAAACAATACTCGGATAAAACGAATCAAAATTTAGGAGTGGGAGCTAAAACGTCATTTCTACGTATAAAATGTACATAGAAGTGACGTCACGCGACATTTAAAATCAATATATCGTCGAAAGTATTCGTTTTTTTTTTATGGCATAAGCCGGAAAACGAGCAGACGGATCACCTGATGGTAGGCAATCGGCGGCACCCATGGACACCTGGAACACCAGAGGCGTTACAAGTGCGTCACCGGCTTATTGGGGATTAGGAGTTTGAGGATCGTTGGCGATTCAGGGATTGAAGGGGAAGGTAATTGGGTCTCCGGTAACCTCACTCACACGACGAAACACAACGCAAGCGTTGTTTCACGTCGGTTTTCTGTGAGGCCGTGGTATCACTCCGGTCGAGCCGGTCCATTCGTGCCGAAGCATGGCTCTCCCACGCTAATTTTGTAAAAAAACAAAAAATACGTGTCTAATGATTTAAAATAATCTACCAGACGGACATTAAAATAAAAATTAGACATCTATCTACATATACGAACCGTTTCATGAGAATCCAAATATTCCCGCATCAGTTGATCGCTGGTCAGCGCTTTATATTTTAACACCGACGCTGAATGCAGCCGCGCTTTACATTCCCAACATATGTTCATTGGAAACCTATCCTTGGAGTCTGTTCGCGGCTGGGGACGAGAAAAGGTGACTTAATTTATACTTCGGTCCTATAGCTTGTGTGCATAAAAATCAACAGCCAGAGGCGGATTAAACCCAGAGGGCGCTCTAGACAAGCATCTCATAGGCGCCTCTAATTATTTTGGCGCCATCGTCACTCTATAGCCAGTTGGTCACGCGTCGTCACGTCTCGCGGCGCCCCTTTATAACCTGGCGCCCGGCACTTGTCTAGTTTGCCTTAGGGATAGTACGGCTCTGGCCTACATTAACTGCCCATAACAGTATTGGTACATAACACGATTTTTCATGTATAAGAAATGAGGATGGTTTGAAGCCTCGACACAGGCGTAAGGTTGCAACCATTTCAGTTTTCTACCGGATACATTTCAGTGAGTGTGCGGGGTAATTGCAGAACTTGATTCCACCTAGTCCTTTCCATCACTACCACGAAACAATCGGCAGAGCGTCACCCAGATGCGATGTTACTCAGATGATCACATAGATGTCCCACCCTCACGCACGATGCGCTTCGCATCAAGCTTCCTTGTGCGTACTGCTAAGGAGTGGAATTCTTTACCAGAGTCTGTATTTCCTGAAGGGTGTCTTTAAGGCCCGAGTGAATAGGTTGCTTATGGGACGACGTGCTCCACCGTAGACCGCATCATCGTTTACTACCAGGCGAGATAGTGGTCACACGTCGGCCCGTCAAATACATAACATAAAACAAAATGACTTAAGAAGCATCTCACCACAATTCCAATTATATATTGATACAACATGTTCAAAGTCTCGTCATTAAGATCATACATTTTCGCATCTACTCTGAGACATAGCTTGCACACCTATAAAAAAGAATATAACTCAATTAGGTAATTATTATGTATCACGTAACTGTTTGGCGAGGAACTCGACTAGTTTCAAGCCATGTTAGAGGCTCATATTCATGAGCCGCATTCCGCGGCACACGACCCAGCCACTGTCGCGCTGCTATTGGTCGTGACCAGCCACTTGCTGTTCATGAATATGAGCCTCTAGCATGGCTTGAAACTAGTGGAGATTTTGTGCTGCCAGTCTTTTAACTTATGCTGCTACAGTTCTTTATTTTTTCGTCTTTATTTTTGCTTACGTTATCCTGAGGCCTTAGTACGAGTTTCTTTACGTTTAAAGTAATCGTAACGAGTAGGTACCTACGCGTTCGGCGCTGTGATTGGCCGGTGCCAATGAACCAACCAATCACAGCGCCGAATGCGTTCTCGTTTCGACTAATTTTAACGTAAAACAAACTCGTACTAAGGTCTCTGAATAGTGCTCCATTATTATAGTTATCATAAATTCCAAGCCAATTGCTTTAGTTTGGAAAAGAATGGCATTTTTATTAAAATCAAGTGTTTTTTATTAAATATTCCCTTTACTTTAAGCGACTGTACTAAAAAAAATTACACTGAGGTAGTAGTGGAAAATTTCACAAAAGTTGGCGCATTTAAATAAGGATTCTAAAATGGTTTACCACTTCCTAGATTATTTCTTATATTCAACACAAAAATTTTTTTTCTACGACACTTCGTTTCGAAAGATTTATTTCGACTTAGTTAAATTTATTCTGGTGTATTCAAAAAGCACCTAACCCTAACCTAAACCTAAAAACCACACTAAGGTAACAATTTGCTCACGACATGACACCATCATGTTGCTAAAAATGTTAGAAACCGGGATTGCATTATGCGCAATCCCGGTTTCCGCAATTCCCGTTTATCCGAAGTAGCGAGCAGAAGTTAGCAAGCAACTGGGTAGTTTTCAGGTTATCAAAATATTAAAATCTAATTAGTCCGTCATCTGTCAGTTAGATAATAAAAAAATATTAGACACGTATTTTTTTATTTTCTCGTATTAAGTTGCAATACTTAGATAAAATGTCGCCAAGCTTAGGAGTGGGAGGTTGTTACGTCATAACGTGCTACAAAATGTGGCACGCTGTACCGTCACATGATATTTCAAATTAATATATCGTCGAAAGTATATAATTTTGTGAGAAAAGAAAAAATGCGTGTCTAAAGTTTTAAATTATTGTACCAGACGGTCATTAAAATAAAATTTAGGAAACTACCCTATTTATAAAAAAGAAAAACGGGGAACTTACCTGTGACTTGTCCACATCGTGCTTATTTTGATTTGTATCAGTTGCTTCTTCGAAATTTCTAGAATATTTCATTAACATTTCTTTAGACAACGGTGTTAATCGTACTAGTGGTACAGCACGCTGTTCTTTTATATACTCTTTATGCAATGAATCTGATGCCTGAAAATAAGGATGATGACGGGGTATGAAAATTAAAAATCTATCTATTCTAGTCCGTCAGTAAGGTAAAAATGAATTTCCATTCGTTAGTCTCGACAAAACTCTAGAACTGCTGAACCAGTTTCGCTAGTATTGATCTTGAAATGTTCGTGGAGGTCCTGGGAAGGTTTAATTAAAGGGTAAGAAAAAATATTCAAATAAAATCAGGGGATGTTTTAGTGTGGGAGCGCCATGCTTCGGCACTGCTGGACCAGCTCGACCGGAGTGATACCACGGCCGAGCAGAAAACCATAGTGAAACAACGCTTGCGTTATATTTTGTCGTGTGAGTGAGGTTAACGGAAGCCCAATAACCCCAATAATTATTAGTAAATAATCTAACAATCCTCAAATTCCAAATCCCCGAAACGCCGGTAGTCCCGGTAATTGGGCATCCGGTAACCTCACTTACATGACTAAACACACCGCAAGCGTTATTTCACGTCGGTCTTTTGCTCGGCCATGGTATCATTCCGGTCGAGCCGGCCCATTCGTGCCGAAGCGCGATGCTTCGGCACGAATGGGCCAAATGGGCAAAATCTCCCACACTTAATATACTATGTAGATTATACCTCATCTGTAGAGATTTATACCTCATCCGATGATGATTCTTCATTAAAACCAGAAACTGCATTAGGTTTCAATTGATTTGTATATTTATCGCAATCTGTTTCCTGCATATGATTACTGCGAACAGGGCGAACCTTTGCAGTGTCATAAAACTTCTTATTTAAAGGAACTATGGACGATAACTCCCCTCCGCCTTTACCTCCTGTTTCTGGTCCTATACACTGCTTATCGGATTTTACAGCCTAAAACAACATAAATTACATAAATGGGCAAAACTCATTATTTGGGACAGGGCTGTCCTCACAGGCTAATTAAATTTCTTACACAAGGTGGAGGGCCAGAAAAATGTTTTCAGTTGTATACGTTTAATATTGTATTGGCCTGACTGCCTCATTGGCTAAGTGGTCGCAAGTGCGACTGCCGGGCAAGAGGTCTGGGGTTCGATTCCCGGATCGGGCAAAGTATTACTCGGTTGTTAAAAATACTCAGTAGTAGCACGGAGTCTGGAATCGTGCCCGGTATATGGCAATAGGCTCACCCCCTATTAAATGGGACTCATAACATAAAAAAATGAAAAGTGGATGTTACATTGCACAGTGGCATTAAGTGCCGTAATGTGCACCTCAGTCTACCCCTTTGTGGCTAAAAGAAGTTATGTTATGTTACTTACTGAAAAAAGGGTAGGAATTGCGCCATCTTTTAGTCGAACACAGTTCATTGTTCTGTTCACACAATGATCTTCGAAATGCTTGGAACATATTGCTATTCCTATTGCAGGTTTTATATTCTCATTGCCTATTTTTTCTATCCACAGTTTCTTAAGGCATTCATTTAGTGGGAATCTAAAATCAATATTAAACATTACTTACGTGCTAATTAAATATTGTTAATGTTTATGAAAACATAAATAAAAATATGGATGTCATTCGACCAGATACATTTCGGTAAGTGTGCGGAATTTCAGAACTACAGTACTACATTCCTCCTAGTCCCTTCCAACATCGTACCACAAGACAATTGGCGAAGCATCACCGATTCATGGTAGATATCAGTTTTGTGAAATTTAAGAGTTCTAGACCCTCAGATTCCACAATCCCTCATACAGGCATGACCGTACCACTCATTTAATCAAAACTTTATTCTAATGGAATTCCTAAAATATTCTGTTACTTTTAGGCATTCCATCAATTGTTTCTTGGATTTTTTTAATGGGGGAAAATCATCAAATTACTGCTCCTGCCTGGGTGAGGCGACAGGGAGTGTCAGACTCTTACTGACTGAAAACTACCCCGTTCCTTCTCCTGTCCTTCGAGCCGAAGCGCCAAGCGCCTTGTTTGGAGCCGACTTATTGTTATTATTTATATCGCTTAGCTTCTGCCAGCGGCTTCGCCCACGTACCCATCAGGTAAAAAGTAGGTAGCCTATATGTTATTCCTAACTATAATCTACCCTGTTCCAAATTTCGCCTCGATCCCTTCAGTAGTTTTTGCGTTAAAGAATAACAAACAAACACATGTATGTATACATTCGCACAAACTTTTGCATTTATTTTAATTTTAGGACTTTATAAAACTAAGATCAACACAGTGAATGAAATGTAAACAATTAAAATTTTTACTAGTTCAATGTATGTGATGATAATCTTATGAAATGAGTGTAATGTATAAATACTAGCACAAAACCTGACTTAAAACTCATAATAAAAGTTACATCGTGATTCACATAAATAAGCATTATACATGAATAATAAATAAAACTAAGACTACCTAACCTAAAGAATGACAATCCTTCTTCATTTTTATATGAATTTGAATTGCATCCCTTGATGCAGCACCTCCTCATGATAGTTTAGATCAAATTCACTCAAGAGTATAACAAGTACCTAGGGAAGTATAATAAGTATGGAATAAAAAACAAGAAAAAACTATTATAGTCGAAATAGTTAACTGAAACGAAACTGTAACACCAATAATATTTTCATTGATCAAACAAACTTGACTGATGGATATAAGAATACGAGGACTTGCCTTAAATACAACAACAACGTAAGTACTTATAGAGAGAGATACCATACTACAATAAATCGAAAAGACAAAATATATTCTGATCTCTTTTATTATGCGTCAATTGTCGTAATGTAGAAAGAGATAGATAGATTTTAGTAGCTACTTGAAATGGCAACATTTTGAGTCTTTTGAACGTGAAACGTCAGATTCATTGGAAGTTATTAAAAATATTGAATTTACGGAGTGTTTTAAGAGATTAGAGTTCTTTTCTTTTATTTAAGTAAGTTTGCCAAAAAAAATGCCTAAGTGTGGTGTTAAAGACTGTGTCACGAAATACGGTTATTAGTCGTTAAGGACATTTTGCCCATCATCCGTTCATTTAAATAGATTTAGTAGATTTCCGAAAATTTAACACCGTTGTTTCCTTTCTTGGGGAATTTCCGGGACAAAAACTATCCCATATCCTGTCTTGGGTCTCAAACTATATCTGCGCCGAATTTCATTCAAAACGATTGAGTGGTTTGGGCGTAAAGAAGAAACAAAGACAATGAGTTAATTTCATATTTAGTTTTAAGAAATCTATTCATAGGAACACAATTTAAATGTATTCGATTGAGTGATGCTAGTTTTGTCACTACACTATATAATGACTCCACATTAGACTCCCCAGTCTACGCCATGTTTATTTTCATTTTGGTAGGCAAAGTACAAACACAGTTCATATCTTCTTAAATCCTTTCATCATTGAGACGATCTTCCAAAAACCAAAAGATGATTCCAAAAAGAATAATAAGTATAGGGGAATGTGTACCCCTATGATGGCGAATGTGGCCCAATATAATGGCAATGGTGACGTCATGAAAAATGTTACTGGAAATTGAAATATATATATAAAATTTATGCTACATGCTAATCTATTTTTACATGACAAATTTAATATTTTATAACGTATAAGATTGAGACTGGTATATTTTTAATTACGAGATTCATTATATTTGAATAATCATATCTATTTTTATAATATCAATGGTATCTGAGCGTTGAACTGACTTCGCAGTTTGACATTATGACAATATTGACATTGACAATGACAACTTGCAAATTGTTTTCACACAATTTTTTACAAGTGAAAATATTCTCTTTTATCGAAAAAAAATAACTGTAAATATTAGAATTTCGTCAATCGCAATTAAATTCTATAAAAATTATACGTACTACGTAACTCTAGCATGAAGTGCTTTATTCAAAATTGTGTAAATAGTCATAGAATTAACAAAATATGTGAAAGCAGTGCATCGAATCCGCATAAAATCACTTATCATTCGTAAGTTTTAAGAATTATAAATTAAATATTTGCCATAGAATCAAAATAAATACAGTGTAATCTCTCTTAGGCAATCCGGCACTACAAAAACCGGATGATGCCGGATTATAGTGAAAAAGTCATCAGTAATAAATAATATAAAGCGTTTCATAGAGTGAATATATGTATTTAATGTACTAGTTACTTCCGCGCGATTTCACCCGCTCTGCTTGGCGTCTATTGATCGTAGCGTGATGTTTTATAGTCTATAAATACACTATCCAACACAAAAAAATTAAATCAGACCAGTACCTACTATTATCGCGATCCAACAAACAAAACTGCTCTTCAGCTTTATATAAATAGAATAAGATATGTACAATAAAAATACTCTAATCACCAAGCGAGATAATGACCATACATCATCCTATGAAGGCTAATAAAAATGCCTATGGCGTTAAGTTTGCCAATTTCACTGTATATACAATAAAGTTTAATAAATAAATAAAAAAAAAATAAAAATAACTATTCACAATCTACCTAGTTATTTATTTAACTCGTCGAGTACCGTCATTATAGACACAATAGGTTGCGGTCACCTGTGACCACTTGGTGTTTGACAGTTTAAATATTTCAAACGAGCTTCTGCCCGCTACTTCGTATGTGCAATCCTGTATTCTCCCATTCCCACAAGATTATCAGGATTTTTTTCTATCATAACAATCTGCTCCTGATATTAACAAACACAACAAAAAAAAATATATCAGCCAAATCGGACCAGCCATTTTCAAGTTATGGTGTGACAACAGAAACGGGTTTCATTTTTATATATATATAGATACTAGCATTTACCCGCGGCTTCGCTCGCGTCACGAAAGGATAAAAAGTAGCCTATGTGACATATACCAATACACACAGCGCCATCTATACCAATACTTTTGTTTTCCCTCGGGAATATCACATTTTTTCGGGATAAAAAGTACCCTATTATTTAATCTGGACTTCTAACTTTACGTCTGTAAAAGTTCAAAGCAATCGGTGTAGTAGTTACGGCGTGAAAGCGGAACAAACAAACAAACTCACTTTCCGATTTATAATAGTAGGAAGGATTGATAATAATTAAAAAATATATAGAGGTATATTTCTTTAATGGCATTCGAGTCTCATCTACTCTTTTATTGACTATACTGCCAGTTCTATGAACCGGACTGGACAATCGTTGACATTTTTTTCATTTATTTCCAGTTTCCCAAAAGACCCGAAGCAGCGTGCGGCGTGGCTTGAATCTCTGTCGTTACCGAGTTTCATGGTGACTCCGAAACATGTGATATGTTCTGAACATTTCAACGAGGATGACTTTTATATAACTAAACTTGGTACGAGAAGAATTAAATATGGTGTTGTACCTGAAACAAATGTAAGTATTCATAAAGGTGTGTCCAAACATCGAGCGGCTGCCGCGTGCGGATTGCAGCCCTTTTTTTTTGTTTTTTTTTTTGAGGGGGGAAAATCATCCAATGACTTCTCCCACCCGGGTGAGGCGAGAGGGAGTGTCAGACTCTTACTGACTAAAAACCACCCCGTTCCTACTCCTGCACTTCGAGCCGGAGCCCCGGCAACCCGTTAAGTTTTCCGCGGCTCCGTATCGGCATTAGCCCTGTTGGGCCCCATCCGTGGTGGTCTGATGGCTCTACCGCGCGCGCGGAACGCGACGCGCCGTACGCTCGGGCCTGGTTCTGGTCGGGCGGGCGGATTGCAGCCCTGTGATTGGACTATTGCCGCGCACGAACATGTAGGTTGGAGACCGTCTGCGGTGCAGTATGAGGTTGAAGCAGAGCTACAAAACACGCAGCCGCTTCCATTGTGGTTTGAATACGAAATAAAAAGTGCGGCGTGTCTCGGACTGAACTGCCGCGCAGCTGCCGCGCACCTTGCACGCCGTGTTTGGACACACCTTAAGAATAATATTGCCTTTTATCCTTCTTGGAGTGTCCAAAGAGTTGCATACAGAGCCTACCTAAAGTCGACGATCAAATGGCACCAGATGATCGGAAAAGTTCCAACAGTCATCAGAAAAATATAAATAAAATTCTCAATCACATAGTTTATATATTACAACGACTTATGTGTTATCCACGAAAATGTACATGCTGTGCTAGTTTTTTGACACTTGTTGCTGCAATTCCTTATTTTATAATATCAATTTTTAAGCTAAATGCAGTTTTCTATTGACCAAATAAGTCACTCAAAACAAAATTTGATACTAATTTACTTGCTATTTTAAAACGAATGATATTTCTGCCAGTATTAGTATTCATAAATGTTTATTAATGTATTGACAACAAATTAAAACTAAAATCACTTAAATTAAACCACAACTTCTTTATTTATTGAAGTTTTTATAATTCGATCGGGATTTTTTCACCAAAACCAAAAATGATGAATATTTCAGAAACTAGCCATTTTCGGACCAAAGACCTCAGGGCTAATTGTGTAGGAAATTAGTTGTATTATCACCTCCCGAGAGGAATACATCCAGTCGTCCAGTGTAACGTCCGTAGGCCCAATGACCTCCTCCCTGGTCCCCGTCTCCCGAATCCCCGAATCCCCGAATCTTCAAATTCCCAATTCCCAAAAGGCCGCTAACGCACTTGTAACGCCTTGGTGTTTCGAGTGTCTATGGGCGGCGCCAATTGCTTACCAACAGATGATCCGTCTACTCAGTTACCGGCTTATGCTGTTTATAATAATGTCGTATAATAATAACAAATGATAGTTAATGAAAAGAGAATGGTTGCCCGTCATCCCTTGACAGAAAGAGAAAAGATGACCAGATGGCAGCCGAATAAAAAAAATGTTAATGAGGTACATTTTTGTTTTACAGTATGATCTACAGCAGCCTGCAAACAGAGTAAGAACAATTTATTTTTCTTTATTTTTTTTTTTTGCTTTTAATGGGCTGTCGTTTGACTACTATCTCGCCAGAGACCTTAGTACGAATTTGTTTTACAAACGAGACTTCGTTCGGCGCTCTGATTGGTTGGTTTATTGGCGCCGGCCAATCAGAGCGCCGAACGAAGTCTCGTTTCGATTACTTTTAACGTAAGACAAACTTGTACTAAGGCCTCTGATGGCACAGACTACTATATACCTACTAATCAGGTGGTAAGCAATGATGCGGTCTACGATAGACCACGTCATCCCTTAAGCAACCTATATTTTATGACTGATATTTGTAATTCTTTTTGTCTAAAATTAAACCATCTGTGTAAAAAGTGCATTAATGTAAGTGTTGTATTTTATAGGTGTGCAAGTTGTGTCTGAGAATAGATGCGAAAATATATGATCTCAAGGAAGACAGTTTAAATAAAATGTATCAATATGTAATCGGGATTGAGGTGAGACTTTTTTTTTAATACTACTATCTCTCCTTCATCATTCAGAAGTATGTCGGTTTGTGCTAACGCAGACTCGCTCAGCATGTGGCCCGTGCCACATCTTCATTATTTAAACAGTAGTTATAATTACTGTGGTTGGATTAGGTCTCGAGATATTTTGCGCTTTAATCGTCGCGCTTCGTTGTGATTGTCCATTAGTGACCGAGCCAGAGTATTTGGGTGTTGTTGGATTCTTTCTTTATAGGACTTGGTGTATGATTTCCAGCTTTATAGTGGGCATTCGTAGGTCATGGTATAGCAGCTCATTGGGTACAAACCAGGGTGCGTTGGTTATCATACGCAGAGCTTTATTTTGAAACCTCTGTATGATTTCTATATTTGAGTGAGATGCGGTGCCCCACAATTGGATCCCGTATGTCCAGATGGGCTTTAATATTGCCTTGTACAACAGTATTTTGTTGTCGAGCGATAGCTGAGACTTTTGCACTATGAGCCAGTAAACTTTTCATGTTTGGATACCAAGTTGCTTCCTCTTAGTGAAAATATGTTTTTGCCAGGTAAGTCTTTTGTCCAGATGCAATCCAAGATATCTCACATGATCTGCTTGTGGGATTTCAATGTTGTTTAGTGTGGCTTGGGGACAGGATCCTCTTCTTAAGGCTTTGGCTGCCAACAAATAATTGTTGAAGGCAAATCCTCCGCTAATGTCGGTCACCGGTGACTGCCATGGCGTTTAACGTGTTAAAGTAAAAGTAATATTGACTGATTTGGTTTCGTTGGCTTTTAACACGTTAAACGCCATGGCAGTCACCGGTGACCGACATTAGCGGAGGATTTGCCTTCAACAGTTTTTTATTGGCAGCCAATGCCTTAACCGCCATTATTTAAGCCAGTCAGATATGACATTCAGTCCTTCTTGGAGTATTTGTAAGGCAATTTTTGGATCACTATGAGCAGCTAGTATGGCGGTGTCGTCAGCAAAGTTTCCAGTAGTTAGCAATTCGGATGTCGGCAAGTCTGCAGTGAACAGTAAGTAGAGTATGGGGCCCAGTACGCTACCCTGTGGTACTCCTGCCTGTACGAGCCAGAGACCAGACAATGCTTCCCCGCTTTCTACTATGAAGTGGCGCTTTTGTAGAAATGATTTTAGTATTCCGTACAGATGATCCGGTAAGGCGTTTTTAATTTAAAAAGCAGACCTGCATGCCAAACGCGGTCAAACGCTTGAGATATGTCCAGGAATGCACTAGTACAGTAAGACTTTTCCTCCAGTGATTCCATGATCGTATTTGCTAGTCTATGCACTTGGTCGACAGTGGCATGTTTATGTCGGAACCCAAACTGATGGTCAGGAATTAGTTTTTTCCTTGAGTATAGGTAGAATTTTTTGCAATAGTAGAGTTTCAAATATTTTGGATGGGATGGGTTATGGGTCTATATGATTTTGCTTCCTCTGGTTGTTTGTCTAGTTTCAGTAGCGTTATAATTTGCGCAACCTTCCACTCTAGGGGAAAGAACTGCAGTCTTGTCATGGCGTTAAATAATGACGTCAAAAAGGTTATGCCAGACTCCGATAGTTCTTGTAGTATTCGGTTTGTGATAAGGTCGTATCCTGGTGACTTTTTTGGATCCGATATTTTTATGATTCGGGCTACTTCTGTCTTTGTAAATTTTAAGGGCAATTCCTCCCTATTTATAGGAGTATTCAAATAATCAGTGATTTCTGCGATATCTGCTGGAGAACCTTCGTATGAATGAGGAGTAAAGACTTCTGAAAAATGTTCTGAAAAGATTTCGGCTTTCTCTCGGTCCGTCCGTGCCCAGGAGCCATAAAATTTTCTTATAGGTGGAGCAACACTAACAGGCCGAGGTGAGATTTATTAAAATTATTTTTTAAACTTGGCAAACCTTATGTAGGCCGTTATGGGCAGTCAATGTAGGCCAGAGCCGTACTATCCCTAAGGCAAACTAGACAATTGCCGGGCGCCAGGTTATAAAGGGGCGCCGCGAGACGTGATGACGCGTGGTCACGCGTCATCACGTCTCGCGCACAACTGACCAATTAGAGGCGCCTATGAGGTGCTTGTCTAGAGCGCCCTCTGGGTTTTAATTCGCCTCTGGCTGTCGATGTTGATTTTTATGCATACAAGTCATATGACGAAGTATAAATTAATTCACTTTTTCTCGTCCCCAGCCGCGGACAGACTCCAAGGATAGGTTTCCAATGAACATATGTTGGGAATGTAAAGCGCGGCTGCATTCAGCGGCCGCTTTCAAATATAAAGCGCTGACCAGCGATCAATTGCTACAGCAACATTTGAATTGCCATGAAGAGGTTCGTATATAATTAGAGCTAACGTTTTCGTAGAGACAGATACGTGCAAAATTAATACGTCTTGTGTGAATTACAAATAATTTTAATTATCTTTTAGCTAAACATAACTGAAATATCAAATCTTCATCGAGAACATAACTTAAAATCAAGTTTAATCGTTGAAACAATAGATACTTTTAACTGTGAAATTGAAACACACAGTTACACAGAATCGGATACACTAGTTAAAACAGAAACTTTAGGATTTACTTTTGAAGAAGATATAGATGACAATTCACAAATAGATGAAATAGTGATAAAAAATGAAAGTAAAATTAATGAAGATGAAACAAAAGCTGAAATAGAAATAATACCTAACAATAGTCAAGATAGCTTTCACAGTGAAGCTCCTAAAGTAAATTGGGATAACATTATACTAGTAAAGGCTCCTACGGTTGTTGATAATCAATTCAATATAACTGTTTTTGATAACAATTCCAAAATGGCGGATATAAGTGAAACAAATGATGATTCTTTTGATATGAATATGGACGATGGTAATGAGAAAATTGTGACTAAAAAAACTGTGAAACGGAGGACGAGGAAAATAGATACTTCAAAGAATCGATGGAGTGTGTAAGTTAATAATATAATAATAAGTTTTTTTCAAACAACAAAATTCTTTCTTATATTTCTGAGTACTAAGCACGAATAACTATCGCAATCGTCACCTAATAGTATCGACCGCGTTAGGCGCTCTGATTGGCCGGCTCCAGTAAACCAACTACTCAGAACTAAACTTAAACATTTTGTACTTAACATTTTTCACATATTTAGTGCTTCTTCACTTTATGTAAATGCGTTAGCCAGTTTGGCAAAGACCTCCTCCAACCTACTCCATTCAGATCTCTCTCTGGCTACTCTACTCCATGTTTTTCCAGCGACCTGCCCAATATCGATTCACATATTTTTGTTGTCTCCCTTTTCCTATTTCTTTCCCTTGGATACCATTGTGTGAATATTTTGTTCCATTTTCCCTTTCTTCAGATCATGTGTCATGACCACTTCTTGGAACTTTAGCCTTTTTATTTTTAGGGATACATTCTGTTTCTTGGTCTTTTTCCTTTAGTTTATGATTCTTATTCTATCACTCCTCTTTACTTCTAGCATACTCCTCTCCAGCGCTCATTGACAAACAGTAATTCTGTTGCTAATGTTTGTAAGTTAATATTATTATTACTTACTAGCGACCCGCCCCGGCTTTGCACGGGTGCAATATGCATGTATTATACATATAAACCTTCCTCTTGAATCAATCTATTTATTAAAAAAAACCGCATCAAAATCCGTTGCGTAGTTTCAAAGATTTAACCCTTTGATTACCATCATTAAAGACACAATTACAGATAATAGGTTGCGGTCACCGGTGTCCTCGCGGTGTTTGACAGTTTAAGCATACAAAGGGACATAGGGAAAGAGAAAGCGACTTTGTTTTATACTATGTAGTAATAGCGATGATACGTATATTTTTGGGCCTGCTTCGACGTCTATTGACGTTGAGTGGTGTCCACTCAGTAGTAAGTTTTGCCCACCGCTCATCTGACATGCGACAAACATGACCAGCCCAGTTCCACTTCAAGCCTGCGGCTTTATGACCAACTTCACGATTTTAGTTGTAGAGCGCAGCGTGGTGTTACTAATTCTGTCCGATGGTCGAACTCCTAAGAAGCTTCACATAGAGAGGACCGAAAGGAGGGTAGGAGGCCTTTGCCCTGCAGTGGGAGGGTCATATATATTTATTTAATATTACGATATTTTATTTATTTGTACAATATTTCTATGATGCGAGGTGTGTTCTCGACTAGTTTTAGCTTTACATAATCTTAAGCATTATACGCGGTGACTTCACCGATTGTGTGTTTCCAAAGTTTCCAAATGTTTATTAATTAACAGACCACAGAAAAAGCCATACGTGAAACCGACTACACCTATAGACGAGACTGTGTTTACTGTGAAATCTCTATCTCAAGAGCGGCTAATAGAAGAAGTTATGGCGCGCAAGAATAGTGCAAGATACTTGAAGGCTCCCTATAAATGCACAGTCTGTTATAAGGGATTCCCTAGTGAGGATAAACTGGACAGACATAGTATGAAGCATAGTGAGGTACGTAAACTTTTTTGAGATTTTTTTCTATGGAATAGGAGGCAAACGAGCAGACGGATCACCTAATAGTAAGCGATCAGCCCCGCCCATGGACACCCGCAACACCAGAGGAGTCACAGGTGCGTTGCCGGCCTTTTAAAAAGGAGTACGCTCTTTTCTTGAAGGTTTGAAGGTCGTATCGGTTCGGAAATACCGCCGACGACAGATCATTCTACAGTTTTGCCGTGCGAGGCAGGAAGCTACGTGAGAATTGCACAGAGATTGATTGTTAAACATGAGTTTTCTTGTGACAAAATCAATTTTAATCACCTGGTACCTGATAGTTAGGTATTTTGAGGGTTAAGAAGTTAAGGATGGGGGATTGGGGAAGGCAGGAGTACCAATCTTACCCATCCCCAAGTTCTTGAAAAGCCAGAAACGCACTTGTAAATTCTCATGGGCAGCCCCGATTGCTTACCATTAGGTGGCTTGTCTGATCATTTAGTCCATAAAAAAATTGTATTGTAACTTCGTGAGACTAAATAAATTATTATGTTTTCGGCTGGCTCATATTTATGAGCAGCATTTCGCGATCCGCGACGCGGCGACTGTCGCGCTGCTACTGAAGTACAGTCTGGCAAACGAAAGTAGAGACTGAAAAAGCCCGGCAAATTTAAAAAAGCATTCATAAAAAAATGGTTTGTTCCAGAAAGCAGGTCCGTTAAAATGCGTGATATGTAAGGTCCGAATGAAACTGGGTAGACAGATGCGGGCACATATGAAGAAACAACATACTTCCGAGTTTATATGTAAACTCTGCCCACTGGTCACGAGAAATAGGTAAATATACAACATTCATATCACAATATTGCTCTGCACTGCCTCATTTTTCTCTTTACCAATGTGCAACAACAATGTATCGTCTCACAATATCACTGCGAGGACCGCCTTGAGGACACGGTGGAACACACTGTGGGAGAATGCCCTGCGTGGGCTGAACACCGCCGTGCCCTCAGGGAAGTGGTCGGCGATGGCGACCTCTCGCGTCCGGGCCTAGTGCAGGCCATGATGCGGAGCGAGGGGGACTGGGATGCCGTCTCCTCCTTTTGCGAAGCAGTCATGCTAGCTAAGGAGGAGGCGGGACGCGTGAGACAGCTAAGCGCTGCCTCCTCGCAACCCAGCCATCGCGAAGGACACACCGCGCGTCGGGGATCGCGAGACGATCTCCGGCCACCGGAAGCGCGGGCCTGCGGACGGCGAGCATGGGTGGGTCCTCGTCCGACCAGAAACAAACCCGAGCGTACGGCGCCGAGCGGTCCGCGCGCGCCTCAAAGAGCCATCAGACCACCACAGATGGGGCCCAATAGGGCCGATGCCGATTCGGAGTCGCGGAGAACCTAACGGGTAACCGGGGCTCCGGCTCGACGTGCAGGAGAAGGAACGGGGTGGTTTTTAAGAGTCTGACACTCCCTCCCGCCTGGGTGAGACGGACATTCGATGATTTTCGTCACTTAAAAAAAAGCCCTTAAAATATATGATTCTTACGTTGAATGTAATAGTAGTATGTTGTTTCAGGCACGTAGCACTCGGGCATATGAAGTTTCACGCTGGAAGTAAATACATGTGTCCTCAGTGTGGGGTGCAATTCGAGTGAGTATATTGTATACATCAAGAGCCTTCAGCAATCTTACGATTTATTTCGTTTTGAGATCCAAGAAAGAAAAAAACATTTATTTGACACATAGGCAAGAGACAAATATTAAGTTTATGTAAATTAAAAAAATACAGATATTAAAATAATACAAAATAATAATAATAAACTTATTAAAAGGACAAGAACAAAACAACATCAACGAATAACAAAACATGTATGTACAATAGAACAATAACAGATAAGGTTAGAAATAAAATAAAATAAAAATCGTGAGATATTAAATTAACTCAAATTTAGTATGAGACTAGCGGCCCGTCCCGGCTTCGCACGGGGGGACTTAAGGTTTTTTACATAGTTTTACGTTTTATTTATATTTATTCTCAGTTTTTTTTTATTTGTAAGTATTTACCTTTTGAAAATAATTTTCCGGACTTCATTTACTTATTTCATTTATTTATGAACAATTCACAACATTTTTGTATAACTTTAACTATATGCTCAGCGCACGCCACGGAAGGCCTCAGAAACGATACTTTTCCCCCGTTTTTAAAACATTTTTGGTTACTGCTCCACAACTATAGGACCTAGCGTGATATTATATAGCCTATGTTACTTCGGAATAATGCCGCTTTCTAATGGCGAAAAAATTATTGCAATCGGTCCAGTAGTTTTTGAGTTTATTCATTACAAACATACAAAAATACAAATCTTTCCTCTTTATAATATTAGTATAGATATAGATAATTTAGTTTGTCTAAATTAACTCATACTAAAGTATAAGGGGTTCTACCTCATGAGCGCACGCTGCTCATTAGGAAGAACCCCTCTGTGCTTCGAAACTAGTAGAGCATTTCTCAGTATATTCACTTGAGTAACCCGCGATTTGAGTTAAAATAATACTAATAATATCAATGTGCCCATGCCAAAAGTACCTCCACCTCAGCATATATACAAGACAATTGTTTATGTCCCTCGGACGCGCCGGAAATCAGTATTCCGGTGTTTGTATGGTTTTATCTACTGTAGATCCTGGTGCACAGAAGTTGCAGCGACTTTGGGAGGTTGTGGCTAATTCGTCCCATAAGGGTACTTCGACAGCTTATAAGTGGCCACTGCTGACTAAAGGCATCTACATGGCCTTTGGTCAGCAGTGGTCAGCAGCTATAAAAGTCTCGCACGAAGAAGATTTGAGCATCAATCACCACGCTTGCTCAACATTAATTGGCTATTTATTACAAATTATAAGCCCAGTTCTCCTCGCGATGTTTTCCTTCACCATCCCTTCAGTATATATGTGCAATTTTTTCTTATTTTCAGAAAACAAACGACATTGTTGAATCACTTGCGCCTTAAGCACATGTCTGACTGTGTTTGTGAGCTGTGCGGGTATACCTTCGTCGGGGACAACGGAGTGCGCGCTCACAAGCGGTTGAGACATAAATTCGACGACAAAAATGTAAGTATCAAACGCTTGCAGCTTCTTGTATACAGAAAGTGTACACGAACACATCAAGCTATGCAAATCCACGCCTTTTATCCTCGAAGGGGTAGGCAGAGGTGCACATTATGCCACTGTACAATGTAACACCCACTTTTCACTATTTATGTTATGAGTCCCATGTAATAGGGGGTGAGCCTATTGCCATATACCGGGCACAAATCCAGACTCTACTACTGAGACTTTTTTTTAAAAACCCAGTAGTATTATTTAGCCCTACCCGGGAATCGAACCCGAGACCATGATATATATAGAGAGAGATCATATATATCATCATGATGATCATATATAGAGAGACTATGATAAAATGATTTTGTACGACCAGATATGGAGCTGTGTATACAAATAAATGATCCTAGTATTTACAAAATTTTGTACTTCCATGATGATGGCTGATGACAATAATTGGGTACTTTACCTAATCCTAAATAAATTATTTCGACTGTTCAATACAATAAAATATTAAACATTAATCACTTTCATTAATTGATTTTATGACCAACTTCATTTTAGCATTTTACCAGCAAATTTTGTAAGAAATAAGTACGCTGTTAGACGCTAAAAAAACGTGACGTCACAATACACAATCCCGTACAAAACTCCACCTTACCACCTAAGTAAAACATCGTGGAACGCAATAAAGAATTTGAATTTGAAAAACTCATAAACTGTCGTTTTTGACAGTTCGAAAAAAGTATTGAAATTGACTTGTTGTCAAATACTGTTTGTAAGATACAGTATTTGTATGTTTGATTATTTTAATTATTTAAGCACACAGTCAAAGTCAAAGTCAAAATCATTTATTTCAATTAGGCCAGAATGGCACTTTTGAACGTCAAAATAAAATTAATATTAAAAGTGAAGCTATTTGCTCATTCCAAGGTGTAGATTCCTATGGAGAAGAACGAGCAAGAAACTCCAGAGGTTACTCTTTTTCAATCAGGTTCACAATACAATTTACTAGTTACATAGTTTTGCTGTTTGGATTGTGCGAGAACAATGTAACACCTAAATCCAGTCAAAGTGATCAAGAAAGAAAATAACCTTAAGAACAATAATACAGTCTGGAGCTGACCAGTCCCAGTTGACGGCGCCCGTTCACGAACATGACACGTACACCAGCACCGCCCAACTCAACCATATTGTAGGGAATCGAGCGATCCACTGCACGCGCCACCGCCAATGAGACCTTTGAGTGAGCATGACAACTCCAAGCTGACACAAATGACTTCTATTAATCTAATTTAATATTAAGTTAATTACAGGGCTCTCACATTTACATTGGTTATATAATTTAAAAAAAATATACAATTTAGCAATATAGCTGTATTATTTACGATTCCATTAAAACAACAGTGTTTTTAGTTATCCTGTGGAGCCGGACTAGCCTGCATCCAAGCATTTTTATCCTCTATATATTCATTAAGTTTGTAATATGCTTGTCTACATAAAGTTTTCTTTATACATAATTTAAATTTGGATTCATTTAGTTGTTGTACATCGCCTGGTATCTTATTATAACATTTAACACAGAATCCCATGAACGATTTACTTACTTTCGCTAATCTCGAAATTGGCTGACTTAATCTATTCCCATGTCTAGTTTGATAGTGGTGTCTGTCAGACACTACCAAATAACTATAGGTTTTTCCTAACATACATGATGTTTTCATAGATAAATTGACATGGAACGGTCATAATGTTGATCTCCTTAAACCTTTCTCTGAGAGATTCGCGACGACCTAGATTGTAGATAGCTCTGACGGCGCGCTACACAAGATTATTCTCATGTTAATTTTTTTCAGTGATTGTAAATTGAAAACTTAAAAGAGTAACCTATGGAGTTTCTTGCTCGTTCTTCGCCATAGGAATTTACACCTTGGAATGAGTAAATACCTTCACTTTAAATTTTTCTTGACGTTCACGCCCCTTTCTGGTCTAATTGAAATAAAAACTTTTAATTATGTCAATTATTTAAGCACTGACATTTTAATATATTTTACTATGACGTTTTTTATTTTGTTTTTCTATCTTTATTGACTTATGCCAACAATATTTCTTACGCCTGTGAGTGCAGATTTTGTGTGGTACTGACATAGTAATGAGATCATAATATGGTATATGACTAATTTTAATTTTAATGTCCGTCTGGTAATTAATTAAAAAACATTAGATACGTATTTTTAATTTTGTACGGAAACGAATAGTTTCGAAGATATATTGATTTGAAATATGGCATGACGTCACTTTTGAGTACGATTTATACTCTAAAATGACGTAGCTGCCTCCATCTCCTAAAGTGTGGGAGAGCCATGCTTCGGCACGAATGGGCTGGCTCGACCGAAGTGATACCACGGCCTCACAGAAAACCGACGTGAAGCAACGCTTGCATTGTGTTTCGTCGTGTGAGTGAGGTTACCGGAGGCCCAATTACCTTCCCCTTCCCCAATTTCCCCAATCCCTGAATCCCCAACGATCCTCAAACTCCTAATCCCCAAAAAGCCGGTGACGCACTTGTAACGCCTCTGGTGTTCCAGATGTCCATGGGCGACGCCGATTGCTTACCATCAGGTGATCCGTCTGCTCGTTTACCGGCTTATGGCATAAAAAAAAACTGATTCGTTTTATCTAAGTACTGTTTTATTGTACGACAAAATAAAAAAAATACGTGTCTAATATTTTTTCATTACCCAACTGACGGACTAATTACATTTTTAATTTTCATACCCAGTCATGACCCCTATTTACCTAAAATGTAATGATGTAATTAAATTTCAGCAGCCACTAAAAGGACCGCACTGTGAAGTTTGTAACATCAAGTTCTTGAACAGAAAGGCTTACAGCAAACATCTGCGACTGTCCTCTAAACATTTAAAAAGCGAAGATGACCCGTGAGTTGATATGTTTTATTTTATAGTAATTTTATTCAAATTTTTTACTTGTTATACACTTTTTTATACAAATTGTATACTTAACAAGTATACATTTTTTTATACAAGTTTTACACTTTTATACACATTTACATTTTTATGCACTTATTACGTTTTTTTATACACATATTGTACACATTTTATAAAAAAATACACTCTTTATACACATTGTACACATTTTATAAAAAAGTGCACACTCTTTATACATATTGTACTCATTTTATAAAAAAATACACTCTTTATATTTCATTGTACACATTTTTATAACAAAATTACACTTTTTGTACAAATCTTTCACCATTTTATAGAAATTATACACTCCTTTATAGTATTTATTGTATAATCTATCGATCTCTTAGTAATATTCAACCTGCTTGCCAGGAGAAGGCTACAACCTCCTTTGTAGAGGACGCCTTTAGGCCAGCACTGAACTCTTACAGGTTGTTGATATATAAACAAAAACCTAGACAGCGCCCAAGGCACGCACATAAATTTTTTTGACGCCTCCTCCACTCGATGGGCAGTACCCCCGTCACGCAGCGCCCCTCTAACCTGCCGCCCTAGACGCTTGTCAACTTTGCTTTAGGGATACCGCTCTGTTGTTGATGATGAAAATTATATGGGACGACGTGATCCATCGTACACCGCATCATCGCTTACATCACCAGGCGATATAGTGGACAAACATTAGCCCATCATATACAACATGTAACGTAATTAACGCACACCCTCAAACACCCCAATTAGAATAATATTATGTTATAAGACCGCATGTTGTACGCATATTTACTAGAGTTGTTTGTTTTTTAAGTGTAATACTTAAATGTGTACAATAAAGCATATATAAATTAATAAAAATAAATATCAACCAAAAATCGCGGGTTACTCACGTGAATCTACTCAGAAAAGCTAAAGAATATACTGACAGTAGGCTGCGCGACATCGCCGTGATCACGCTGATCATAAGGAAGAACCCCTCTGTCGTTCGAAGCTAGTAGAGCTTTTCTCAGTATATTCACGTGAGTAACCCGCGATTTTTGGTTGATTTAGTATGTCTCACGATAGTTATTATAAAAAATAAATTTCTAAATCTGTATATTTCAGCAACCGCCTGAGCAATGATCCCTCAATAAAGACTCGTCGACTCGACAGAACCACTGTCCCTGTACGTCGCACCAGAATACACAGGCGTGAAGATATCGACATACCACTCATTAATGGAATTGTCACATGCGAACAGGTAAGTGATACTGCCTACTAATATTATAAACTAGCTTCTGATCCTGGCTTCGCCCGCGTTCCCGTGTAATAAAAAGTAGCCTATGTGTTATTCCAGACCAGAATCTGTACGTGTTCCGAATTTCATCCCGATCCCTGCAGTCGTTTTGACGTTAAGAGTAATAATTTTTTTGTTGGCTTCTATCTCGCCTGGTGGTAAGCAATGATGCGGCCTACGACGGAGTACGCCTACATAAGCAACCTATTCACTCGGGCTTTGAAGGTACCCAGGTTATATCCTTCAGGAAACACAAACTCTAGCAAAGAGCTGGTTTAATGGTAGAATTTAAGGTACAACACTGCTTGCGGATGTATAGGATTTCCACCATAAAGCGGTCGCATTTTGCCGATTATCTTATGGTACGATGATGAAAAGGATGTATGAATTGTGCTAGGAATATTTGTAAACGCATTTGTATGTTTGTAAACGCACCCACGACACAGGAGAAAATCCTAGTGTGGGGCAACGTTTTATTAAAAAAAGAAAAAAAAAATAACTTATTTTTACAGTACTTAACTATATCTGTCTGTACCAGTGCGGCGTAGAATCCGTCGGAGTCCGAGCATATTCACGTCACTTTCGCCATGCACACCCAGGGCTACTTCCCGCGCAGTGCAACACACAGGTCACTCCCTACATGTGCGAGCATTGCGGGAAAATGTTCATGGTGCGTATAATATCAGATTACACTGACTTATGATAACTCATACTTAATTATGGTTACGTATACTCACTCATGCGTACATTATATTAACTGATGATGACTCATACTCACTTATGGTTATGTATACTCACTCATGCGTACTTACACTAACTTGTGATGACTTATACTCACTCATGCGTACATACACTAACTTGTGATGATTCATACTCACTTATGGTTACGTATACTCACTCATGCGTACTCAGTGGCGTGCACAGATTTTCGAGACAGGGTAGGCAATCAAATATCGTATGATTAAACCCCTCCCCCCGGTCATACAATCATACTCACACAAGACAGGTACATGTACAGAATACATTTTGAAAAGTGCGTTCAAGAATATTGTGGTTTATTCTGTCGCCAAATTACATACACTGACATCTCGCGTATTTTTTGTGAACTACTTCATCAGCTATGGAATAAGCCAACAAAACTTACAAATAATGAAGCATAAATTTGATGAACCAAATTCAATTATAAGTCAAATGGAATTGCGTCATTGTCTTATTATTACTTTCCAATAAGAAACATTCGTTGATAATAATTTGAAACTGTGAGTAGCGGCAACTTGACGTTTCGATAACTTCCTTTTAACTTTTAAAATAATAAAGTCAACTCCTCGTTTAAAGTTTCTATAAACCGACAACACGTAAAAATATTAAGATTTAATTAAAACACCTGAAACATTTTTTTTTAGTATGCATAATTCAAAATTCAAAATTCAAAAATTATTTATTTGCGTAAATAAGGTACAGATAGTTGTAATTTTGTAATAACTTACGTCCTCTTATTTTGCCTTTAACATCGGCGTGCAAAAATAATGTAGATACTTTACAGACTTGTCAAAATTGTGTTATACTCTCACAGAAAATTACAAATTTCTTTTCAATTAAGATAATAGTTTCAAAATTAAAACAATGAATTTTATAAAAGGAAAAATGTCACAAAATTAGCCCAAAATGTCATAAATGTCACACACAATATTCTATAAATGTCAATTTTACAGGAATGTCACACATATTATAAAAATATTACATTACAATTCACAAACCATTAAATATTACAATTTATAATCTAAATACTCAAGCACACTGTAAAAACATTTGTCAATTAGCAGGTTTCTTAAACCTCGTTTAAATTTATGAAAAGGTAGTGCCTTAATGGAATTTGGAACTTTGTTATATAATTTAATGCACATAATGTAACTGTTATTTGATGTGAGTGTGAGATTTGTTTTAGGTCGATATAATTTGTTGGCATTGTGAGACCGTGGAGCGTAATAACTTGCCGGATTCTCAAAGAGTTGCTTATGCTTAAAAACAAACAACGACTCGAAGATGTAGAGGCAAGGCAAGGTTAAAATTTTGTATTTTCTAAAGAACGGGCGACAGGAATCTATTTGCTTCAACCCGAATATCGCTCTAATACACTTTTTTTGCATTATAAATGCTTGTTCTATCTCAACACATCGACCCCAAAGAATAACCCCAAATCGCAATATGGAGGATATGTATCCGTGATACGCAGTCATTGCGGCCTCTCTTGATATTTCACGGCTGATACGTCTCAAGGGATAAACAAAACTATTAATTTTACCACAAACATCTTGCACTTGATTCTTCCAAGAGCAGAACTTGTCTAGTGTAATCCAAAGAAATTTTACTGACTCAGCTTCTGACAGAGCTATCCCTTTATACATCACATTTAATTCGGCGGGTTTATTCCTGTAGGTATGAAACTGAATGTATTTAGTTTTATCTATATTAACTTTTAGGTTGTTCCCTTCTAGCCACTGTATAGTTGTCTGGAGCACGGTGTTTATTTCTCTCTCATAAGTACTTTTATTCTTACATTTTACGACAATAGTAGTATCATCCGCAAATAACACACATTCGTGGTTTATGACATTTGGAAAGTCGTAAATGTATAGCAAAAACAATGTAGGGCCCAAAATACTACCTTGAGGCACACCGTATTCATTTGTCAAAAAAGAAGAACGATATAGTTCACGTGTTTTGGATATCTCATTATAACTTGAGATCTCCACAGCCTGTGTCCGATCAGATAAATATGATTTTAGCCAGTCGTACGCTTTCCCTCTAATACCGTATCTATCAACCTTAGCTAGTAAGAGTTCATGACTTACATGATCAAATGCCTTGCTCATATCCATTAAAAGCACTGAAACCGGTATTTTGTTGTCAACTGAGTCCATTATTGATCTCACTAACCGAAATGCTGCCAAAGATGTGCTTCTGTTTCGACGAAAACCATTTTTTTCATCCCTTACAATTTTATGCTTATCTACAAAGTTAATTAGTTTTTTCAGGAAAACCTTTTCAAAAACCTTTGCGAATATAGGTATCAGTGTAACTGGTCTGTAATTATCCATTTTAGTTTTTTCCCCCTTTTTATACAATGGCTTGACTATTGACCTTTTCAGTACATCGGGAAACTCCCCCTCCTCCAATGAGAGATTAATAACGTATGAGAGCGGTTTTGAGATCACGTTAGCAGATAATTTTACAATATCAGTACGAATATCATCATAGCCCGTAGCTTTTGAATCGTTAAGAGTCCTTATTATGCTTTTTAAATCGGTTTCGTCAATAGGATACAAAAAAATGAATTATAAATTAATTGTATATTATTAATATTATTAGAAGTTGTAGATTGTTCTCCGCCTGATCTAATTTTCGTAATTACGTTGATAAAAAAGTTATTAAAATGATTTGCAATAGATGCAGGACTCACATAATCTCTACTGTCAATTGTTATCTTCGAAATACACGTATTCTTTAAATCTGCGTCAGTGTGTTTTTTTATAATATTCCAGGCCGCTTTACACTTATTTGGAGCTCTATTTATGTAGTTTGTGTTGTTACTCTTGCGTGACGTCAAAATGCAATTTTTCAATACGTTACAATATTTTTTATAACTATTTTTGTGTGTTTCAGTACTGTTGTGTTTTAATTTATAATGTAATCTACTTTTGCTTCTACAACTTATTTTTATACCTTTTGTAAGCCAATTTGATTTGTTATAAAAAGACTAATAAAAAGAATTATAAAAAGACATTCGCATTATATCGAACGTGTTCAGAAGTTTTAACAAAAAATTCAATAGATGGCGCAGATTCATAAATTTCCAATTAGCATTGAATTTTTTGCGTTTATGAATGGTTATTCTCTACTGTGACCATAGTCACGTGACCTTCACGCATGCGCGTTGCATACTTTTTGTGACGTCACAACCAACAACCAAGATTTAAGGAATAGTAGCGCATGCGTGGTGCGTGCGGGGCGCATTCATTGCTTTACAAAGGCGTGCGGTCCGTGTATAGTATATGTGAATGTATATTTATGTTAGCCGTTTTTTTACAAACTTTTATTATATTATTGAATCTTAATAAACGCATTTGTACATTTTATGTCAAGCAAAGCCTTTTTGCCTATATGGACTGCACGCCACTGTGCGTACTTATACTAACTTGTGATGAGTCATACTCACTTGCGGTTACGTACACTCACTCATGCGTACTTACACTATATTGTGATGACTCATACTCACTTATGGTTACGTATACTCACTCATGCGTACTTACACTAACTTGTGATGAGTCATACTCACTTGTGGTTACGTACACTCACTCATGCGTACTTACACTATCTTGTGATGACTCATACTCACTTATGGTTACGTATACTCACTCATGCGTACTTACACTATCTTGTGATGACTCATACTCACTTATGGTTACGTATACTCACTCGTGCGTACTTACACTAACTTGTGATTATTCATACTCACTTATGGTTACGTATACTCACTCATGCGTACTTACACTAACTTGTGATGACTCATACTCACTTATGGTTACATACACTCACTCATGCGTACTTATACTAACTTGTGATGTCTCATACTCACGTATGGTTACGTATACTCACTTATGCGTACATTACACTAACTTGTGATGACTCTTACTCACTTATGATTATGTATATTAACTCATGCGTACTTACACTAACTTGTGATGACACATACTCACTTATGGTAACGTATACTCACTCGTGCGTTCTAACACTAACTTGTGATGACTCATACTTACTTATGGTTTTGTATACTCAGTAATGCGTATTTATACTAACTTGTGATGACTCATACTCACTTATGGTTACGTATACTCACTCATGCGTACATTACACTAACTTGTGGTAACTCATACTCACTTATGTTTACGTATACTCACTCATGCGTACTTACACTAACTTGTGATATTCATACTCACTTATGGTTACGTATACTCACTCATGCGTACATTACACTAACTTGTGGTAACTCATACTCACTTATGTTTACGTATACTCACTCATGCGTACTTACACTAACTTGTGATATTCATACTCACTTATGGTTACGTATACTCACTCATGCGTACATTACACTAACTTGTGATGACTCATACTCACTCATGCGTACATATAACCTAATTAGTGATGACTCATACTCATTTATGGCTTCGTGTACTCACTCATGCGTACTTATACTAACTTGTAATGACTCATACTCACTTATGGTTACGTACACACACTCATGCGTACTTATACTAACTTGTGATGACTCATACTCACTTATGTGTGTCCCGTGTTTGATCACGCACGGAGCAACTCTTTGTGTGATCCTCAAATTGTTCTGGTTCTGGATATGATGTGTGTCGACCAGAGCTACATTATCCCTAAAGAAAAATTGGCGAGGGCATGGGGCGCCTGGTTACAAAGGGCGCCTACGAGACGCACGTGCCCAACTGCCCATAGAATGGTGGCAGCGCCATAAAAAGTAAGGGCTTCTATGGAATACTCTTCTAGGGCGCTCTCTAAGTTTAATACGACTCGGGGGGCAATTTATGTTTTATTATTTATTTATTTAGGGGGGTCAGCCAACGACTGTTTACATATAATATTACAACAAATCGGTTTACAATATGCATTTGCTAGTATAACACTCAATTGCATGCTAACGCATCATGCAAAAGGGAATAGTTGTCAGCCCAAATTTAAATTATTAAATACAAATGTCCTATATATAAATAAAAACAAAAATACACACACACACATACACACACTCACTTACACATAGCTTATTGTATTTTTATATATTATTTATGTATTTCTTTTTTATATACCTCTATTGCTAGTATATTAGGTTGTATTGTAGGTTTTTTTATTTTGTCTTTTTTTATTTTTTACTGTACACTTAACTACCCTAATGACTGCCTCGTTGGCCGAGTGGTCGCATGGGGTCTCGGGTTCGATTCCCGGGTCGGGCAAAGTATTACTGGGTTTTTAAAAAAAAATCTCAGTAGTAGCACGGAGTCTGGAATTGTGCCCGGTATATGGCAATAGGCTCACCCCCTATTACATGGGACTCATAACATAAATAGTGAAAAGTGGGTGTTACATTGTACAGTGGCATAATGTGCACCTCTGCCTACCCCTTCGGGGATAAAAGGAGTGATGTTATGTTAACTACCCCTTATCTGGTTTCTTACAAATATTTCCATCCAAAGGTTGTCTGGAAGAAATCACCATTGTCTGATAAGACCGCCCATTGTACGCATATTTACATGAATTGTTTGTTTTAAGCTACTTAAATGTGTACAATAAAGCATATATAAATAAATAAATAACTTTAAGGGTATATTGTAATTAAAATATAAATGAATGTTATCTTTCACAGAATACAACAACTTTAGAAGGTCATATGTGGGTACATACAGGACAGAAAAGGTTTCAGTGCGATCACTGTAGCAAGACTTTCAGTATGAAGTCGAATCTAGCAGGGCATATGAAACAGCACGAGCCGGTGCGCGCGTCGTTTGCATGCCAGCTCTGTGGGAAACTTTTTGCCTTCAATCATAATCTAACGAGACATTTACGTGTAAGTATATTTTGTCAATTATTTGGATCAAAGGTATTTGAACTTTACACCCTTACTGATAATAGATCGATCTGATATTTGGTACGCACTATTGATAAACAAGCAATTTATAACAATTGGGTAATTGCCTTAATCAAAAATGAAATATTTCCATTGTTCAATACAATATAATATTAAAAAATAATCACACTTTCACTAATTTTTTTTTATGACCAACTTAGTTCTAGTATTTTTCCAGCATTTAAAAAAAAATAAGTATGCAGTTTGGCGCTAAAAAAACGTGACGTCACAATACACAATATCGTACAAAATTCATAGACAACTGTCGTTTAATTGACAGTTCAAATAAAGTATAGAATTTGACTAGTTGACAAGTAGCCAATTTTGGATACCACTACCTCTATAAAGGTATCAATCGAAAGGACTTGATTGATAAAAGTTGAGCTCATTGAAATCGTTTAAAATACTAAATATCGGCTCCTATCACAAAAACAAGTCACGGAGAACCTATCAGGTAACCGGGGCTCCGGCTCGACGTACATGAGAAGGAACGGGGTGGTTTTTAGTCAGTAAGAGTCTGACACTCCCTCCCGCCTCACCCAGGCTGGAGCAGTCATTCGATGATATTCCCACCTTAAAAAAAAACAAATCACAAAAAGAAATATTCAATTCTAATGAGCCGTTCCTAGATGAAAGAAAGAAAAATAATTTATTCGCCATGGACATATACATGGACCCCCGAAAATTAACATACAACATAAACATTAAAACACAAAAATAAATAGAAAACAAAAATAAAAAACATAAAATAACAAAAAAAAACAACAATGAAGGCAAAAAAAAAACATTATAAAAAAAACAAAATAAAAGAAACAGGGTGGCAGCATGTCCACGGCGAAAGGGCTCGCACACTCAGTCTAAGCTGGGCACAGTAAGTACCCAACACTGATGAACGCGTTGAAATAACCAAATTCACCAGCTTTATAACCCGGCGAACTCCGTTTCACCACCAGATGGCTTCGTTTTATGTAACATTTCGTTTGGTGATTAAAAGATGACGATTTTTTTTTGTTTTATATTTTATAAACCTCACGGAGCCCTAGAACTTTCCAACGGATGCAAAACTGTGGAAATAGGTTCGTGTGTTCTGGAGTTATAGCGTTAGGAAAGAAAACCCGACTTATTTTTATATAGTAGATACCTAAATATCGCACCTTTAATGATAAACCGAAATAATGCGAAATTTTAAATTGTTGGGGAAATGAGGTCAAAGTTTTGCGAGTATGACTGGGTTTATATTTTTACGAACTACAAAAGGACGAATACGATTACAATGATTCTAGTTAGTGGTTAATGTAAGTAATGAAATTAGATATCAATAGGTATATGAATAAATAAATAATAAATAATAAATAAAAATCGTTTATTAAACACAAAGATTTCCAAAAGATGTAACAGTAGTCTAATTATTATACAATTATGGTAAATTATAAATACTAAAAAAATATAAAAAACAACTTACATTGAAATACTTAATCAAAGATAAATTTAGGATGAGTACAATTAGGTATTTTTTTTTTTGAACTGTAGCGTCCCGCCTGAGGTAGGTTTCAGTAAAAACCTGTGTTTCAGGCCATCACTCCACTTAAGATGAGATTAAGATGTCAATGTGAGAACGTACAATCTACACAATTTATAAACGAAGTTATTTATATACCAAGCAGAAAAGAAAAATGTTTTTACGACTAAGTAACAATAAATGTATTTTTTTTTATATCTAGGTACATAAATAATATTAAAACAACGGCAATATCAAGTTTAATACATATACCTATTAGATCTATTTCATAGTTTCTAGTAGTTTTTCGGTGTCTGTGTAATTGAGTTTATCTAAATATTCTGACACTATTACACTTATTATAACTTAAGCTATAAATATTTACCGTTCTATTGATTCTGTTATACAAGTAAGGCCCTAGAAATAAATAGAAACGTTTAGCAAAAGCATGTTTAGTCTGGGCGTTATCACAAACCAAATCTTTTCTTCTTCTAACTGCAAGGAGAGGATTATAATCAAGTTCAGTGTGTTGCAGTAATACAATATTTAAAATAAATAGTTGTCGGACTGTTAGTACCTTACATGCCAGATAAAGCTCATGGGTGGGAAATCTAAACGGCCGAAAAGTAGCGACCTTTAAGACTGCTCTTTGGGCTCGTTCAAGATGCAGTATCATTGATTTAGCGGCACCACCCCAAGCTGTAATGCAATACATAATAATAGACTGACACAAAGCCAAATATACCTGTCTAATTAATGAATGTTTTCAATACAATCACAATTTTTTTAGAGGACGATACCTCTATGTCTCCATAATGGGCGATACCTCTATCTCACTCTGCGCGCGCAAATCGAAATTGCCTGTTAGACTGTTGTATTCGTCGAAATCCCGGTTTTTTTACTTATTACGGTTTATTACTAAAGGTGCGAATGATAGTAATAACTAATAAAATATAACATATTGCTTTATTTTGCGATCACTCGGCCAATGAGACCGCCTCAAAGTATTACTGGGTTTTTTAAAAAGATCTCGGTAGTAGCACGGAGTCTGGATTTGTGCCCGGTATACAATACGCTCACCCCCCATTACATGGGACTCGTAACATAAATAGTGAAAAGTGGGTGTTACATTGTACAGTGGCATTAAGTTCCGTAATGTGCACCTCTGCCTTCCCCTTTGGGGATAAAAGGCATGATTTTATGTTATGCTCCATTTTTCAGATGAAAATAAAATAGATAATATTACCTTATTCCAGGTACATACAGGAGAAAGGCCGTTCAAATGTGATGCGTGTGAGAAAACATTTAGGACCAGTGGGGAACTGAAGGCGCATGTAGACCATGTACATTTGAAGATACCTAGACCGAAACGTAACAGACGGAAAGCTAGGAAATGTGATATACCTACTTTAGAGTACTGACTGGTTAAGTTTAGTCAGAGCCGTTTCCCTAAGGCAAACTATATAAGGGACCCAACAGGGCTGATGCCGATTCGGAGTCGCGGAGAACCTAACGGGTAATGGGGCTACGGCTCGACGTGCAGGAGAAGGAACGGGGTGGTTTTTAGTCAGTAAGAGTCTGACACTCCCTCCCGCCTCACCCAGGCGGGAGCAGTCATTCGATGATTTTACCCCCTTAAAAAAAAGGGCGCCAGATGACAGAAGAGCGTCTGAAACCGAACTGTACGGGACCATTTGGCCTCCAATATGTGAGCGTGAACTTCCTGTCGACGGCGAGCGGTGCGATGAGAGAAAGTGGCCGTGGACATCATATCCAGGTTAATGTAGGCCAGAGCCGTATTATCCTTTTTTTTTCCCGCCTGGGTGAGGCGGGAGGGAGTGTCACGTCGAGCCGGAGCCCCGGTTACCCGTTAGGTTCTCCGCGACTAGCCGTATTATCCTTAAGGCATACTATGCAAATGCCTAGATCGCCTGCAGCTGTAGCCAAATGCCACTTACCGCTTGTCTACATGTAGAATATAAAAATATATTATAGAGGTATGGTATTGACGTAAATTTTGACACTTGTCTGTGTCATCCCCATACATTTAGTTTTCTACACTCTCTGTAGACAAGCGCTAAAGTGGCGTTTGGCTAAAGGCACAGGTTACATACAGCGGGGCGCCGCGAGACGTGCGTGACCAACTGGCTTTAGACGGTGACAAAAAATTTTGAAGCTCCTATGCAGTGCTCGCCTAGGGCGCTCACTGGGTTCAATCCGCCCCTGCGTTTAATAGGCGACCTATTTAAAAAGTGTCTAATTATGCACTCTCAACCCCTAAACCATCTCTTAACTTAGAGTGACATAGCACCTAAACTAACCCCTTACTTGTACTATTAGGGTTCACGTGAGGGGGGGTTCGTCAACCAATATGACGTTGAACGCCACCAAAATACCATCATATGTAACATAGCTTAGATGTTGGTGAAAATGTCCACCTATCTATTAAAAAATCCGCATCACAATCTGTTGCGAAACAGATTCGGGTGACTTTGTTTTATACTAAACAAGGTGTAGTTTAGAAACTGTGTCATTTCTCGGGGGTATGTCACAGAAGTCTTGAAGGTTCAATGTAAGAGAAAATATCGGGCCAATAGTTAAAAATACGGCTATAATAAATCGTTTAAGTTCGACAGTATTTCAGAATAAGCCACAACAATGTTTCTTATTGGAGTTTTATGGAATTAGAAATAATATCAATTACGTGTTTGAGTTTGTGTGTGTTAAGCCGTGTTATAAAGCTAGCAACAAAACGGCGGCGTGTACTTCGCGCTTACAGATTTCAGTAATTTCAGAAAAATAAAAAATTAAATTTTTTGTTATTGATTCGGACTCAGAATCGATAGCCGAGTTACCTCCTAGAAAATGACGCAGCTTTAAATCAACACCTTGTACAGTGATTCATTGGGTTGAAAATGTATTAAAGAAAGATATTCACGTCTCACCTCGGAACTGCAGATCTGTAAATGTACAGTATTGTTATATTTTGTATTTTATTAAACCTCACATTATGTAAGCACTTTAAAATATTATACTTAAGCTAACTATGTATCTCCTAGTTTACACGATTGTACCTAAGGTATGTTAATATAATTTATAATAAAAACTTTAATAATTTATAAGCATTTGTTTTGATTATACCTTTGTTATTTATTTGTTTATTTATTTATGAACACCAAAAGCTGCACGAATAGTTACAGAGTACAACTTTACAAGTTATCACGAATAATTATTTTAATTTAAGCTAATAGCAGTTTCCTTATGGCATCGAGCATTTCTTTCTTTATTGAAACAAAGAGTTTCCTTTTTCTTGTATAGAAGCACTATTTCTATGGATTGTCAGTATGCATATGTGAGCACCATGTTAGACTATAAGATTTTTATTTTTTTTATTTTAGTAAGGTATTAGTATAATGCGTCAAACGTGTCTTTGCATTGTTCTTACATGTACGTACAGTATTGAAATATGTATCAGACACATTGTAGAACATACTTCTTTAAAAAGAGTAACGAATGTAGTTTCTTGCTCGTTTTTCTCCATTCGAATTTACTTTTGGAATGAGCACCTAGCTTCACCTAGCTTCACTGACGGACTGACTGACAGACTATTATTTATTTTGTATTTGTTGACGTTTCAAAAGTATCAAATTATGGTTTTGTTAAAATAAATGCTTTGACTTTGACTAATACAGTGCTCCAAAAATCCAAAATCAACAGTTATACAGGGTGGGCCAGTGCTAAGTGCACTTTTCATTACTTATTAGACCGTTGGACGCGAGGAGCAGCGAGGAGCGGCACGCCACGCATCGCTTGGAGTCCGTTTACGGAAGAGCATCGCGCATTCACTGTTCGAGGTGGTAAATCTTACATTATTGTGCGGCGTATGTTCCGAATAAAATTCAGTTGTATATAGTATCCGACAGTGTCCTAGTACTCAGTTAATCAAACAATGGCTGAAAAGGTTTGAAAAAACCGGTTTAACGCTACCAATGAGACGTCAAGGTCAACCCCGCAACGCATACGGTGCAAGTGATTGTAGAGGCTTTTTTTTTTAAGGGGGGAAAGTCATCGAATGACTGCTCCCGCCTGGGTGAGGCGGAAGGGAGTGTCAGACTCTTACTGACTAAAAACCACCCCGTTCCTTCTCCTGCACTTCGAGCCGGAGCCCCGGTTACCCGTTAGGTTCTCCGCGATTGTAGAGGCTAATGAGTCCGTGCGAGAAAATCCGGCTATGGGGATTTCACGAAGCAGTTTGAGGCAAATTTCGAAATTTGATTTGATGCTTCACCCATATAAGATACAGCTGGTTCAAGAACTTACCCATGATGACCATAGAAAAAGGGTGGCATTTGCCACTTCCATGTTATAGAGATTTGCAAATTTCGTAAACATCCTTTTCTCGGATTAAGCCCACTTTCACCTTAACGGCTCCGTCAATAAACAGAACTGCTGTTACTGGAGCGCTGAGCAGCGTTCGCGCAACCATCAGAAGCCACTTCACAGTCAGAAAGTGACTGTTTCGGAGGCCATATCGGCTAAAGGCCTCATTGACCCATATTTCTTTGAAAATTCTCAAGGCATTTTAGTAACAGTTAATACCAAACCATATGTGACAATGCTGCAAGAGTTCTTAAGGTCAACTCTTGCTGGGCTACAAGAATACAACTCCCAGACTTGGTTCCGGCAGGACGCAACTTGCCACAAATCAAATGCTAGTAAAGATGTCGTAAAGGAGATGTTCCCCAATAAAGGTATCTCGAAGAGAGGTAACATCGAGTGGCCACCACGAAGCTCTGACCTGTCCCCACCTGATTTCTTTTTGTGGGGGTTTCTTAAGGACAAGGTACACTCCAATAACCGAGGCCAATTACAAATTTAAAAGAAAATATTCAATCAAAAATGGCCGCCTGCTTGGAAGAGTGTTTGCGGCGAGATGGAAAACATTCAGACGATGTCATTTTTAAAAAGTAATTTGCATTAGTAGTAGATTAAGTTACTTGCTGAATAAATACTTCAAGTATTACCAGTATGTTTTATTTAAGATTCAAAAGTGAATTTAACACTGGTCCACTCTGTAGTATGCCTTCTAGTTATCGTTGTTTGATCTTTTTGCCTTTATACCAGATTACATGGGGCTGGGCTGACACAGTGATGTAACTCAAAAGACATGGCTCACAAAATATAAAATAATTATGGTGAATGGGGCACTTCAAATTTGTCACTGTCACAGTGTCAGTTGTCAGCTTGTCTTGTGCTTGTGTTGTATTTCGTAAAAAAATACTCAACTCAAAGAATTGTTGTTGATTTCAAATTAAATTATCACTAGAATTTTACCAACAGTGAAGATTAATTTATAAATTATAAATAAGAATTGTGTGGTATATGAGGTACAGTGTCTCTATACTATGATACAAGGAAAACTATGGTAAAGCTAAAGCTAAGCCATGGAATCACATTCCAAGTACGTTTTTAATATTTACGTGTTAAATTTATGCATTGAAAAGAAATATATACACATTATGGCCTCGAGTAGCTTTAGGAAGAGGTGTAAATAACGTGTATGAGGATACAATCATGTACCTATCTTGAATTTTGTTGACTTATGGTAAAGGGCGGGAATCTGATTAACTTTTCTTTTTGGGCCGTTCAAGAACGAGGGCGAGATACAGGCTGCCCCCAACTCTAACCTGTGTTGCCCTGAGGTTACGTAGATATCTTTATTCAGAGTTTGATAATAATAATAAAGCCTTTTATTCAGATTTACAAAAAACAAACATAAGTTACAAAAAAAAATAATATCACTCATGAATTTGGTTTTTACTAATGTTTTGCAGATCCGTTTGCCAGTTGGCATAGGCCTCCTCCAACCTTTTCCATTCTGACCTTTCATTTGCCACTCTGTGCCATGTATTTCCAGCTACTTGGCGAATGTCCTCATCCCACCTTTTATTAGGTCTTCCTCTCAATCTATGACCTTCTCTTGGGTACCACTGAGTAACAATTTGGCTCCATTTTTCTTTGCCTCTTATCAAGTGACCTGCCCATTTCCACTTTAATCTCTTTATTTTTAAAGTTACCTCTTGTACCTTGGTTTTGTCTCTGATGGATTTTTTCTTTATTCTGTCTGCTTTCTTTACACCTAACATGCTTCTTTCCATCGCATGTTGACATGTGGCGAGGTTTGTGGTCGTATTTTGTGATAATGGCCAAGTTTGGCAACCATAGGTCAGTACAGGTAAGATGCAGGTGTTAAATAGTTTAGTTTTTGTTGCTATGTGTAGTTTGTTATCTTTCATTACCTCCTTCAAGCCCCAGTATCTCTTCCAGCTGTTTGCTACTCTTCTTTCTATTTCTTTATTAACTGTGTCTTTGGGTGACATCAATTGTCCAAGATATATATATTCTTGTGTATAATCTATTTCTATGTCTTTTACCATTATGGTTCTTTTTTCTCCATTTGTCATTACTTTTGTTTTTTCTCTATTTAGGTGCAGGCCTACCTTAGCACTTTCTGATGACAATTCATTTAACATGTTGTTTAGGTCTTCCGGTGTTTTTGCGAATAAAACGATGTCATCAGCAAATCTTAAATGTGTTAACATTCTTCCATTAATGGATAATCCTACTTTGTCCCAACATAGGTTCCTGAAGACCATTTCTAACACAGCTGAGAACAGTTTCGGTGATAGTGGATCCCCCTGTCTTACACCTTTTTGTATGTCGAATTGGTTACCTTTCTGTTCCAACTGTATGCAAGCAGAGCTGTCCTTATATATATTTCTTATTATTCTTATGTATTTTTCTTCAGAGTTTGATAATAGGTTAAGTTATATCGGTAATGCAGGCTACACACATTTTCGGATTGAACTGTGTGGTTTTAACTGTACAGTCGAACTAAATCAAATTTAAAAATTTCTTAAAGAAGGTTCTCCTCGATCGCTCGATCGATATAAGCAGTTTTTTTGTAGTGTTTTCACACATCGGATTACAATATAGCTTATGTTCATCATCGATAATGTAGGATTTCCTCATACATTAGAAATTCTTTACCGTTGGAGGAAAAAGAGTTTTTCAAATAAGTCTAGCAGTTTCAATTAAAAAAACAAACAACCAAATCTTTCTTAACATAATAACATCACGCCTTTAATCCCCGAAGGGGTAGGCAGAGGTGCACATTACCGCACTATACATTGTTTGTAACACCCACTTTTCGCTATTTATGTTATAAGTCCCATGTAATAGGGGGTGAGCCTATTGCCATATACCTACCGGGCACGATTCCAGATTCCGTGCTACAACTGAGAATTTTTTTAAAACCCAGTAGTACTTTGCCAGACCCGGGAATCGAACCGGAGACCCCTTGCCTGGCAGTTGCACTTGCAACCATTCGGTCAATGAGGCAGCAAATCTTTCTTTTTTATACTATTACTAGTGTAGATGATTGTGTATGAGTTAATCCATATATATGTACTTTAACATTTCAGTTTTCCTAAAGAACTCACCTGCAGTCAATGAGTGAAAGCTCTCGATATGGATGAGACTGGGAAGCTATAGAACGCATCTCTGTGTTCTGAGGATATCCATCTTGACAACTTCATGTAAAGATGAAGAGAAATAAAAGTGGTGCTGTGCCCATGACTTCCAAGGTAGACTTATCAGAAATATTACCATATTGTTTTTTATTTTTTTTATGTCATAGGCCGGTAAACGAGCAGACGGATCACCTGGTGGTAAGCAATCGGCGTCGCCCATGGACGCCTGGAACACCAGAGGCGTTACAAGTGCGTTACCGGCTTTTTGGGGATTATGAGTTTGAGGATCGATGGGGATTCACGGATTGGGGAGATTGGGGAAGGGGAGGGTCATCGGGCTCCCTGTAACCTCACTCACACGACGAAACACAACTCAAGCGTTGCTTCACGTCAGTTTTCTGCTCGGCCGTGGTATCACTCCGGTCGAGCCGGCCTATTCGTGCCGAAGCATGGCACTCCCACGCTTACTATTTGGTACCACACAATAAGTAGGTATTGGGATTAAATTATACTTCTATATTTGAAAACTATTTCGTGCTCTGAATGCTATTTCAACAGCTACGATTGTGGTTGTATAGTATTGACATTGAATTATTATTGAGATTTTATTTGATTCAAATTACATTGACATTGAGATTGGTTTCATGGCTAACCACCTAGTGAGTCATACATTTCTTCTACCGTTTCAGATGTATGAGGACAACTTCGATGCTCCAGCCGCAACAAAGGTAAGATACATTTGTTTATATTAAATCTATAATAATAAATAGGTCTATAACATATCTGGGGGGCCGTTCAAATATTATGTAAGCTGATTTTTTTACAATGATTTACCCCCTTCCCCATCCCCCTTGTCAGCAAAAGTAAGCAAAGATCGTACCCCCTCCCCCTTTGCTTACGTAAACATTTTAAATTATGTCTTTTTTATACATATTGTAATTTTAATATTCTCTTATACCATAATGTCTAATTCTTTGTCGGTCTTTGCTTGTAATTTATAATTTCAAAAAGTAAATAACTCCCGATGACGTAATCATCATCTAGACTCCCCCTACCCCCATATCATCCAATATAAGCAAAACAGAGACCCCCCCCTCCATGGTGCTTACGTAATACTTGAATGGCCTCTGGTATAAAATTGGTATTATCTTAATCTTAATTTTATAATTGCGAAACTTTATATGCATGATTGTTCCTCAATCAGGTCAAAATGGTTGAAGGGATCGGAATGGAACAGGGATAGATTATGATTAGCCCACGGGGAACGCGGGCAGAACCGCAGGAAGAAGCTAATATTGTACAAACGTGCAGGTGCACATTTCCAGTCCCCGTCTTTTTTTTGGGATAAGCCGGTAAACTAACAGACGCATCACCTGATGGTAAGCAATCGGTGTCGCCCATGGACACACGGAACACCAGAGGCGTTACAAGTGCGTTACCGGCCTTTTGGGATAAGGAATTTGAGGATTTTTCGGGATTCAGGGATTGGGGAAAGGGGGGAGTGTAATTGGGTAACTAAGTATAACTAGACGGTATGATTTAAAAAACATTATGCTTTTAGGTTTGCAGAATCTGCCTCGCAATGGACACGAAGATGTATAATATAACTGAATCAAAACTGGATATTATGTTTCAAGAAATCACCGGATTGGTTGTAAGTTTACCCTGAAAAATTATTTTGAAAAAAATATATCATATAATACATTGTCTAAAAATCAGGTCTCGCATTCCAAAATGAAAAAATATTAGACACGTATTTTTTATTTTGTCGTATAAGAAAGCAACTTATACCTATAATATTGGAGCGAGGGGGACTGGGATGCCGTCTCCTCCTTTTGCGAAGCAGTCATGCTAGCTAAGGAGGAGGCGGGACGCCTGAGGCGGCGAGGCGCTGCTAGCCATCGCGAAGGACACGCCACAAAGAGCCATCAGACCACCACGGATGGGGCCCAATAGGGCCGATGCCGATTCGGAGTCGCGGAGAACCTAACGGGTAACCGGGGCTCCGGCTTGACGTGCAGGAGAAGGAACGGGGTGGTTTTTAGTAAGAGTCTGACACTCCCTCCCGCCTCACCCAAGCGGGAGCAGTCATTCGATGATATTCCCCCCTTAAAAAAATACCTATAAAACTAGCTATGACATTTCTGCGTACAAAACGTACCTAGAAGTGACATCACGCGATAATTCAAATCGATATATCGTCGAAAGTATTTGTTTCCGTAAGAAAATATAAAATACTCGTGTAATGTTTTAAAATAATGTACCAGACGGACATAAAAATAAAAATCAGTTACCCTTTTGCATTGATGGCTTTTTAAGAAGATTGGCACTGCTGGGCCGGCTCGACCGGAGTGATACCACGGCCGAGCAGAAAACCATAGTGAAGCAACGCTTGTGTTGTGTTTCGTTGTGTGAGTGAGGTTACCGGAGGCCCAATACCCTGTGAATCCCCAACAATCCTCAAAATCCTTATCCCAAAAGGCCGGTAACGCACTTGTAACACCTCTGGTGTTCCATGTGTCCATAGGCGACGCCGAATGCTTATCATCAGGCGGTGCTCGTTTATTGGCTTATTCTATTAAAAAACAGGACTGCACTCTGTTTTTGAAGATTTTAAGAGTTGGTTTGAAACTAGTAAAAACCGATAATATTTAAAGTCAAAGTCAGAAGTCGAAATTATTTATTTCAATTAGACCAGAGATGCACTTTTGAACGTCAATAAAGAAAATTAACAAGTTAAGCTATTTGCTCATTCCAAGGTGTAGATTCCTATGGAGAAGAACGAGCAAGAAACTCCATAGGGTTACTCTTTTTCAATCAAGTTCACAATACAATTCTCTAGTTACATAGTTTTGTTGTTTGGGTTGTGCGAGAACAATGTAACACTAAAATGCAGTCAAAGAGATCGAAAAAAAATAACCTTAAAGGACAGTAAAAAAAAAATACAGTCAAATCAGTCATTCCAATTGGGCTACCTTTTCTTTGTTCACCACTTGGCGCTAATGCCTGCCTCATTGGCCGAGTGGTCGCAAGTGCGACTCCGTGCAAGGGGTCTCTATGACACTAGCTGACATAGATTGACATAAGCGCCATCTATTGAGCCAAACATAGTAGCCCCCAATATAAGGCACTTTTGAATATCAAATAAAATAAAAAATGTCAGTCTGTCTGTCAGTCCTCTAGCGAAGATATTTGCTCGTTGCAAAGTCCAGATTCCTACGAAGAAGGACGAGCAAGAAACTCAATAAATAATACTCATACCATCATCGTCCGACTCACACTTTGTTATGTGTTTTTTTATGTTTTCGTAATATGCAGGGCTGGTCAGAAAGACTGCCGCAGCGAGTATGCTGGGAGTGCGCGGCCAGACTGTCGTCCGCGTACCACTTCAGGGAGAAGGCGCTACGAAGCGATGAATTACTGCAGGAATTAATACAGCCATATTCTTACGTAAGTGCCAGTTGTTTTGACATGGTTTTTTTTATGGAATAAGCGGCAAACGAGCATACGAATCACATAATGGTAAGCGATCAGCGCCGCCCATGGACACCTACAACACCAGAGGAGTCACAGGTGCGTTGCCGGCCGGTTAAAAAGGAATACGTTCTTTTCTTGAAGGTTTGAAGGTCACATCGATTCGGAAATACCGCCGACGACAGATCATTCCACAGTTTTGCGAAAAGATGGGGCAGCTATCAAGTTAAATAATTCCTCAGACCACACCCCGTGGTATAAGCGATAGAAAATGCACAACGAAATTACATCTCTCTCTTTCTCTCAAACATCACAAATTGTTTTATTAAGTACTAACTTCTGATCCCTTTCGCCGTTTGGCGTGGTTGAGTACCAAACATAGACAAACTTGCACATTCTTTTATTTTGTGTTACTGCCTTTTCGATCAGGAACATGGTAGCCCCGTTACTTTACAATTTATAATACTAGTGAAATTGGTTTTTGACATTTCCTATATCTATGTAGACTGGCAGAAATATTATTTTACACTATTTTGTTTTCAGATTAAAATACGCGATATAAAGTTAATAAATCGGACCAGGTACAAACTGACATCGAATTTAATACACCAAGTAAATGAAGCAGATGATTTCAATCTACACATTCAAGATCGGGACATGATAGAAATTGAAAGATTAAGCGTACCAGAAATTATTGAATTCTTACCCCCAGACGCTGTAGAAATTATGGACGTTTTACCTATAAAAACAAGGAAAAATAGTAGCATTTTACATGCAAAATCTAAAAGAAATATCAACAGATTTATATCTGCACATTCTAAGAAAAATATCGACATATTACCCGCAAAATCTACAAATAATATCGACATTCTACCCGCAAAATCTACAAAATGTATTCATGGTTTACCCGCAAAATATTCAAATAAGGTCGTCATTCTACCCGTAAAATATTCAAATAATATTGACATTGTACCCGCAAAATCTGAAAAAAGTATCGATATTTTACCCGCCAAATATTCAAATAATATCGACATTCTACCCACAAAATCTACAAACAGTACCGATATATTACCTGCAAAATCTACAAATAATATCGGCATTCTACCCGCAATATCTACAAAATATTTCGATATTATGCCCGCAAATGCCTCGAAATATATCGAAATTATACCAGCAAAATCCAGAAAGAATGTAGACTTGTTATCCGCAGAATATAAGAAAAATATAGACGTATTACCCACAAAATCTACAAATAATGTCTGCATTGTACCAACAATACCTACAAATAATATCGACAATTTACCCGCAACACCTACAAATAATATTGGCATTATACCCGCAAAATATACAAAAAATATCGACATTTTACCCACAGACTCTAAAGAAATTGCTGATTTACCTACAGTAACAAATGTAGTTGAAATTAATGATGAGAGCTCGAATAATTGTCCCTTCGACGAATATGAACAATATGAACAATTAGACGATGAAGATGATGAAGATTTCGGTGATGTATCTATAGAAAAAACAATAGAGGAAATACCAGAGGAAAAGAAAGAGATTTCCGCAGTGAAACAAATTAGTACGAAGGATGTTCAAACTAATATTCCTCCTATTACAAGGGAACAGTGAGTACTTTTGTCATTTCAGTTTTTAATACCTTGATATTATATCGTATCGAAAGTTCTCTGTTCATACAAAAGTAGTCTCTAAACATTGGAAATAAGGTCTATAATGGGGTTAGTGGAGAAGTGTATTCAACAGTTAAGACGTAAAATGTTAGATAAACTTAGATTTAATAATAATAATAATAAATAATCTTTATTGTACACCAATTTGAGACAGTATATCCAGGAACAAATAAAGAAAATAGGGTACAAAGGCGGCCTTATCGCTAAAAGCGATATCTACCAGGCAACCTTTGGGTGGATAGAATACTATAGTAGGATATTAAATGAGGTAGTTATAGCTTGGCGTACTGAGGTGCTTATTTATATAATGTAAAAGTGCAAACATTAAAAAAACAAATTTATTTACTTCTAATATAGAATTATATACATACACACACACATACATACATACATACATACGTACATTCATACATTCATACATATATACCATATACTAATACATACATAAGTACATTTTCAACAAGATACAATGACAGATAGGTGACACTAGGTGAAGAAACAGCAATGAACTACAGTGTGGAGAGATAATGCTCCCTCACGCGTGCCTTGAACGTGACCAGTGACTTTGCTTGTTTTATGGAAGGGGGAAGTGCATTCCACACTCGAATAGCTCGAACTGTAAACGATTTATCGTAGGATTTGCTCTCATGCTGGGGCATCTCAAGTCTCAGATCTCCCGACGACCGTACTGGTCTAAAATGTGAGTCATGGTAGAACTTGAAACGTTCTTTGAGGTAATAGGGGGTAGTAGGATTAAACAGTATATTGTAGAGAAGGGATAGGATATGAGTATTCCGGCGAAGGCGGATCGGCAGCCACTTGAGTTTAGCTCGGTATTCGGAAACGTGGTCATATTTTCGTAAGCCAAATATAAACCTTATACAGAAATTTTGAAGTCGTTCAAGTTTATCTAACTGCGCTTCAGTAAGATCTGGATAGCCGACGTCGGCATAATCAAGGATGGGAAGGAGAAGTGATTGAGCAAGCGCAATTTTGGTAGCGGTTGGTAGAAAGTTTCGAAGTCTACGTAAAGACTTGGCTGACGCAAACATTTTCCGGCTGACCTGCCCCAGTTGCGGTCCCCAAGAAAAGTCTCGATCTATGGTAATGCCTAGATCTTTCACTGAGTCGCTGTATGGTATTATGGTACCGTTAAAAATAATAGGTGGAATCTGCGACCATGTAATTTTGCAACGTAACCGAGGGCTACCGACTACAATGACCTGGGTCTTCGCAGGGTTAACCTTTAAACCGTAAACTGCGCTCCATTCTGAGATTCGAGCTAAATCGGTATTCACCATTTTGACCGCCTCGGAGAATTCACCAGGAGGTGCCTTAGAGTAAATTTGCAGATCGTCAGCATACAAGTGGTAGGAAGAAAGAAGTTCATCAGAGATAGATTTATTTGTCATCATCTTAATTATCGTCACTTTTACTTCTGCCAACGGCTTCGCCCACGTTCCCATGGGATAAAAACTAGCCTATATGTTATTCTAGACCATAGGCAGTCGTGGAGAACCTAACGGGTTACCGGGGCTCTGGCTCGACGTGCAGGAGAAGGAACGGGGTGGTTTTTAGTCAGTAAGAGTCTGACAACTCCACAGCAATAACCTCACCCAGCCAGGAGCAGTATTTGATGATTTTCCCCCCTTAAAAAAGACCATTGGCAACCCCGGTTCCGAATTTCAACCCGATCACTTTAGCCGTGTTTGCAGTGACAAACTCACTTGCAATCTTTCACATAATAATATGTATGTCTGGTTTTATAATAACTAGGTATCGTGAGATACTTAGAAAGTATTAGAGCTTTTCTCAGTATATTCACGTGAGTAACCCGCGATTTTTAGTTAATCGACCACTTTGTCCACTGCCTCCCAAAGTCATCCCCCGTAGACTACACATCGCGAGGTTGAAAGCGACCTGTACACAGCGACTGTCTGCGACATTTGCTCAGGTCATAGGGCTTACTACTGAATCCTATAGGAATGATGACAGGGTATGAAAATTAAAAATCTAATTAGTCCGTCAGTTAGGTAATAAAAAAATATTAGACACGTATTTTCTTATTTTGTCGTATAAGAAAACAATACTTGGATAAAAGTTTAGGAGTGGGAGGTAGCTACGTCATTTTAGAGTATAAATCGTACTCAAAGGTCATGCGATATTTCAAACCAATATAATTATCTTCGAAATTATTTGTTTCTGTAAAAAAATAAATAATACGTAGCTAAGGTTTTTAAATAAACTACCAGAAAGACATTGAAATAAAAATTAGTCATCTACCTTTATTTTTAAGTGGGGAAAATCATCGAATGGCTCCCGCCTGGGTGAGGCGGGAGGGAGTGGCAGACTCTTACTGACTAAAAACCACCCCGTTCCTTGTCCTGCACGTCGAGCCGGAGCCCCGGTTACCCGTTAGGTTCTCCGCGACAGTCATCTACCCTATTCCGATCGATCGATATTGGTATTGTAAAATTTCGTACTCTGAACTAAATGGTACTGAGTTTGGCTTTACATTCCGTACTCTGAATGCTATTTTATCAGCTACGATATTACGATTGTATAGTTTTGACATTGAACAATTATTGACATTTTATTGGATTGAAATTGCATTGACATTGAGATTGGTTTCAAGAGTAAGCACCCAGGTTGATCAGGGTTGAAAATCGCAGTATAAAAAGTTCTATTTTCTGCTCTTAGTTTACGAAATCTGCGGGAACATTAGGAGGGTCTTATTTTACCGTCTTAAACACTATTGTTTAACCGACTTTAAAAAAAAGAGGTTCAGTCAAACTTTGATTTATATGTATGGCTGAACCGATTATGATGCAGTTTTCAGAAAAGATTGTTACACTTAAGAGAAGTGTAACAATATTATTATTAGAAACCTTAGAAACTCGCGATAGAGTTACTCTTTGATTTTAGAAGCTTATTGGTTTTTAAACCGCTTTGGATTTTAGAAACTCAGAAGGCAGAAAAAATAAAGAGTACCACTATTAGAAAGAAAGAAAGAAAAATAATCTATTCGCCACCAGACATGGACCACCGAAAATTAACAAACAACATAAACATTGAAAAACAAAAAATAAAAAGAAAACATTATAAAAAACATAAAATAACAAAATAAAAAAAACAACAATAAAGCCAACAAAAAACATTATAAAAAAAGCAAAATAAACGAGACAGGGTGGCAGCATATCCATGACGAAAGAGCTCCCAACTCAGTATAAGAAATCAAATTATAAAACCAGGACTAGCTAAACCATAAGTCCATAACTATTAATTGGAAAGAAAAACAGCATCATATTGACTGTCAAATAGATTAAAATTCTCTCAACACCAAATACGCCGTCTCAATAACTTTCGAGTTCCCGCCATCTTGACTTTTTTATTTTTCGATCCACAGATTATATTTTCCCGCTACGCGATGACGTTTCGTTTTTTTTTCTATGCTTCTAACAGTATATTAATTATCTGACTTCAAAAAGAAGGGGTTAATGTCGTTTTTTGTATGTTGTATACAAAAAATGTGTTACTAAATATTATCTAACATAGGTACTTACATATTTTCCAATCAGAGAATGTTTCAGCCTTTTGTGTACTTTGAAGTGATTTTTTTTTTAAACGTTGCCCCACACTAGGATTTTCTCCTGTGTCGTGGGTGCGTTTACAAACATACAAGTTCACATACACAATGACACCCAGACCCGAAACAACAATTTGTGGATCACACGTTGCACGGCAGCCAGTTGCCCAGCCACCGCACCAACCGTGCAGTCAAAGTCAATATTGCTAACAAACATGTACCCGCAAAACTCGCACCCAATATCAGATACATGTTTAAGCCGTAAGTGACTTAAATATGATGATGATTTACTGAAATTAAAGAATAATCTCAAAAATATCTTTTTTAATAACTGGTTTCTGCCTGCGACATCATACGCGTAATCCCATTTTTTCCCGTTCCCGTGGGATTTTCGATTCATGATGGTGTCATGGCTAAAACCTTTCTACGTATAAAATCCACATAGAAGTGACGTAGAATGTACGTGTGTAATGTTTTAAAATAATATACTAGACGGACATTATTGACATTGGACATTGTGTAGTTTTTTAATCGTATTTTATAAAATAAATATTACAAGCTTTAACCTCGCGTGGTGCTTGGCGACTGGGCTTCACCCAGTTGTACAGTCTCTTTTTTGTCCCTTTAGACTTAATTCATTTTGTCTCCTGCAGTAATTCACCGAGGGAAGTGGAAACTATCGTTTTTTTTTCTTCTCCTCTTATAATATACAATATATATATATTTATATTTATCTAATATTTTAGACACAAAATTGAGAAAGATAAAAGAACGAGTACTTATGGATTTGACGAGTCCCTGTTTACGATAACACCGCTAACATACGACGAACAAATTGCTGAGGTCACTAAGAGGCAGCAGAGCTCCAACTACATTAACTCCACCTTTAAGTGTGAACTTTGTTATCGAGGGTTTATGTCTGAAACAACGTACACCACGCATGCTCTGAGACATAGTGAGGTAAGTTTTATTTATAGTATTTTTTTAAAGGGGGAAAATCATCGAATGACTGCTCCCGCCTGGGTGAGGCGGGAGGGAGTGTCAGACTCTTACTGACTAAAAACCACCCCGTTCCTTCTCCTGCACGTTGAGCCAGAGCCTCGGTTACCCGTTAGGTTCTCCGCGACTCCGAATCGGCATTGGCCCTGTTGGGCCCCATCTGTGGTGGTCTGATGGCTCATTGGGGCGCGCGCGGAACGCGACGCGCCGTACGCTCGGGTTTTTTATAGTATAAGCCGGTAAACGAGCAGACGGATCACCTGATGGTAAGCAATCGGCTTCGCCCATGGACACCTGAAACACTAGAGGCTTTACAAGTGCTTTACCGGCCTATTGGGATTGGGTAATTGGGCATCCGGTAACTTCACTTACATGACGAAACACAACGAAAGCTTTGTGTCGGTCTTCTGCTCGGCCGTGGTATCATACCGGTCGAGCCGGCCCATTCGTGCCGCAGCATGGTTCTCCCACACTTAATATATTATGTAGAGGTAGATTATACGTAATCTGTAGAGATTTATATCTTATCCGATGATGATTCTTCATTAAAACCAGGAACTGCATCAGGTTTCAATTGATTGCTTCAACTAATAAAAATGTTTGAAATGGAAAGGAAAATATTTCATTAATATATATATTATATTAATTATATTAATATATATATTATATATTAATGAAATATTTTAAAATAAATGAGTTTATAAAATAGCGACATTCAATACTCTGATTTCATCTTTACGCATGGCAACTTTGTAAACGTCAATCGCGTTTTGTTTTTATTAAGTAAACGTTTTGTTTATTGCTTCTTATCATTATTGAATATAAGTTTTTCTACGGTTTCCCAAGTTCTAAAAAAATATTAATTATGCTAGCATAACGTATTTATGGTATTCTATAACTGCCCAATTTTTTAAGGCAAAAAAATGACAAATCTTTTTTTAGCACGGTGGTACGAAATCTGCCGTTCTCCTTTAAACTTTAATTCATGTCCGATGATTTTTTATATTTTATTTTACAAAATATCTATCAGTTATCACCATTACATTAGTAGATTACCAAACTTGTCAAAATCAACTATTTTGAAATCAATGATCGATCATTCTGACACTGTTGTAATAGCATACTTGAGGCCCGGACCTATTGTTCCGATGACGTCATGCCCACAGCAAATGGCAAACTTCCACAGTAAATCCGTCCCTCACAGACACGAATGAAATATTGTGGGTTCTCAAGGATTGCTAATAATCCTGCGTTATTCGTTTTTGATAGAACTCCGGAGGTTACAAATATTTCATTTACTTATCAAGAAATCCTCCTAACTCAATAGTCATAGCGGGACCAATGTCCCACTCTTATTACAGCGTATCTCTGGATACCGTAATGAAAATATCATGTCACCAAAAACTACATACTCTACATAGGCTGCATTTTATATCATTTTAACCCCCATTTTCCTAAAGTAGGAGGTTAAAGTTGGTATGGAATATTTCGTAGTTTTCAACTTAGAAAGCTAAAAATTGATATGCGGTGTATTTAATAATCGTGCATTTTTTATTGTAAATTTGCCCCCAACCCTTGAAGAAGTGCTAGCAAAGCCTTGGTCAGAAGCTAGTCCACGAATAAAATATATTCGGTTAACTGGTAAATTCCTGGAGTCTGGTTTGATAGGGTTTATCACTTCAATTTTTATCAGAAACGTAAATATTTTTACACGCAAAGTATACCTCAAAAAAGTTGACGTGACAAAAGTGACGTCACTAAACGCTGATGGTGTTTTGAAATGCGTTTCATTTTACGTAACTTTAATTCGTAATTATTCTAAAAAATCAATATAAAATAAAAACGTTGAAGTAGCCCATCTTTTTTTGAACATTATAATTATAAAATCTTAATAAATATCATACATATTTGCATCTTCTCAAGATAAGTTTGAAATCGCCATCCTGCATTGAGCAAGCGTTGTGATTTATGCTCAAACCTTCTCCGTGTGCGAAGAAGCCTTAGGTCAGCAGTGGCCACTTATAGGTTGTTAATGTATCTATGATGTCGCGGAGAACCTAACGGGTAACCGGGGCTCCGGCTCGACGTGCAGGAGAAGGAACGGGGTGGTTTTTAGTCAGTAAGAATCTGACACTCCCTTCCGCCTCACCTAGGCGGGAGCAGTCATTCGACGATTTTCACCCCTTAAAAAAAAAAAATTATGTATATCTATGTTTATTAAAGTGTATATTTTCAGCAAAGCGGTCCATTCGAGTGTTCTATATGTAAGAGAAGGTCGAAAACTAAGAAGGCGTTGCAGAAACATCTGGCGCTACATACTCTACAGTACAGTTGTAATAGCTGTTCGTTTGTCGCTAAAAGTAGGTACGTGTTATAAGTAATTCTTACATTTCTAATATTATAAAATGAAGAGTTTATTTCAACGCGCTAATATTCGAAACTCCTGGTTCGAATGGGGATGATGACAGGGCATGAGAAGTAAAAATCTAATTAGTCCGTAAGTTAGTTTATGAAAAATTATTAGACACGTATTTTTTTATTTTCTCGTATAATAAAACTACTTAGATAAAACGATACAAAGTTTAGGAGTGGGAGGTACCTACGTCATTTTAGGGTATAAATCGTACTCAAAAGTGAAGTCATGCGATATTCCAAATCAATATATCTTCGAAACTATTCATTTCTGTAAGAAAATAAAAAATACGTGTCTAATGTTCTTAAATAATCTGTGTGCGTTACTCAGGCCAGATGTTGTCAAAAATGGTAATTTAAATCTTATAGATAATTAGTTTTGCGGCTTCTGTAATTGTTGCGCACATTTATAAATTTGTTGCGCTTATAGTTTTTTTAACTATTTCACAAAAACATTTCCTGCTGGGGTAACGTTACCCCAGCCAGACCTTTTTCTTACTAATGGGAATATTTAAATAATTACTAGCTATAAAATTTGTTGTCTAGCTGAAGTAAATGTTGTGCCTTATTTTGTATTTTTTCTTTCATCGGTTGCGCAGTTATTCGAGATTTTGCTGGGGTAACGTTTCAGGTTTTGCTAGATGTTTGAAATGATTAAGCGGATTCTTATCATATTTTGTACATTGAGAGTGCTGGGACAAATTGAAGTGTTTTTCTATTTAATGAAATAACCTTTAAGCTATGTATTATTTTGTTTTTTTTTATTGCAGAACAAATTTAAACAACAACAACAACATAACATCATCATAACATCACGCCTTTTATCCCCGAAGGGGTAGGCAGAGGTGCATATTACGGCACTTAATGCCACTGTACAATGTAACACCCACTTTTCACTAATTATGTTATGAGTCCCATGTAATAGGGGGTGAGCCTATTGCCATATACCGGGTACATTTCCAGACTTCGTGCTACTACTGAGATATTTAAAAACCCAGTAATACTTTGCCCGACCCGGGAATCGAACCCGAGACCCCTTGTCCGGCAGTCGCACTTGCGACCACTCGGCCAACGAGGCAGTGACACGAACAAATTTAAACTAATTCCTAATAAGCCATGTACAAAATATGAAAAGAATCCGCTCAACCATTTCAAAGATCTAGCAAACTAAAACGTTACCCCAGCAAAATCTCAAATAACTTCGCAACCCAAGAAAGAACAAATACAAAATAAGGCACAACATTTACTTCATTTAGACAACAAATTTTATAGCTAGTAATTATTTAAATATTCCCATTAGTAAGAAAAAGGAAATGTTTTTGAGAAATTGTTAAAAAACTACAAGCGCAACAAAATTAAAAAATGCGCGCAACAATTACAGAATCCGCAAAACTAATTATCTATAAGATTCAAAGAACCATTTTCGATAACATCTGGCTGGGTAACGCACACAAATAATCTACCAGACGGACATTAAAATAAAAATTAGTCATTTACTCCATTTAATGATTATTTGTGTGTTGTATTGTCTACTAGCTTCTCCTATTGATTATAGTGGTGATGTACGATGATTTATAGTGTATAATCTTCCTGAATGAACGGACTATATAAGACAGTAAATATTATTTAATTCGATCCAGTAGTTCCTAGATTAGAGCGCCCAAGTAAACACACAACCTCTTTTGTTTGATACCTCAGTTCAATAACTCATTGACCGAGTGATCGCAACTGCCAGGCAAGGGGTCTCGGGTTAGATTCCCGGCTCGGGCAGAGTATTACTAGGTTTTCTAAAAAATCTCAGTAGTAGCCCGGATTCTGGAATTGAGCCCGGTATATGACAATGGGCTCACCCCCTATTACATGAAGAGTGAAAAGTGGGTGTTATATTTTACAGTAGCATAATGTGAACCTCTGCCTACTCCTTCAAGGACAATGCGTGATGTTATGTTATGTTATGTAGTTCAGTAATTTGGTATATTTACCTGGAATGTTTTCTTGGAGTTTAGTTAATCGACATTTTTTTAGATTTTGTTGTGCTTTTCGATTTCCATTTTGCACGTGCGCCACTCGCTCCACCATCTTAGAAAAACGGCGGCCCAAACAGTTTTTAACCGACTTCAAAAAAGGAGGAGGTTATACGTTCGGCCGGTATGTTGCTTTTTTTTTGTATGTATGTACGCGCATAACTCTGAGATGCGTGAAGCTATTTGCAAAATTCTTGTTTTGTTTGAAAGGGTATACTCCCGAGATGGTCCCATTTCCATGAAGTCAGGATCTGATGATTGGATCCTAGGGAAACCGAGGGGAACTTTCGAAAATTCTATGGGCGAGTATGGCACCGACTTCTAACCTATCAGTGGGTGGGTAACCTATCAGTACTAATAATAGTTACTTTTTGCTTTTTAGTTTTGACTTTTTGTTTGTTATTAGTTTTTGGTTTTTTGAAGTCGGTTTTTTAAACGCAGTTTTTATTTACTATATCTTATATCTCTTTTCCTGTGCATTTTACGAGAAAATCGTTAAGTACAAATTTAAACTACTTACAATTCTGTACAAATTATTTGTCTCTTGTATAAACTTATTATAAAAAGACTTTGTGTCTCGACAGCTTTTTGTAATATATGTATATAAATAGTTTTTGGCGCAAAGCACCGCAAAGTACATTTTAATGTGCATTTTGGGAAAAAAATTAATATCGGCGCGTTTTTTATAGTGTACTATTTTATGGGTCTAATGCTCATGTGATGGTGATATACATTGAAAAAATTGTAATGAATCTTCGTTCTACGTACAAGCATTTTCCTTCAAAAATAACGACTATGACATATCGAGGGATGCCCAAGATTAAATCTCCTATATGCGGTTCATCAGAAACAGCTAAGGGCCGGAGATTGTGGCAAGTTACAGAAGTATGTACTGCAATCACGTGAGAATTAGACTTATGAAAGACTACACTATAAAAACGCTGCTTTCTCTACTTTTACGAGGTGTGGAAATTATTTTTTTCCAAAAATGCTCATAAAATGTACTTTGCGGTGTTCTGGCGCGTAAACTACATACATTACTAAAACGCTATCTATATAGTCATAAATTATAAAAAAAATTCAGTAGTTTAATTTCGTAGTTACCGCTTTTCTCGTAAAATGCACAGGAAAAAAGATATTGTTTTTATAATAGGTATCGTGAGACATACTAAATTAACTAGAAATCGTGTTACTCACGTGAATATACCGAGAAAGGGTCTGCTAGTTTCGAACCATAGAGGGGTTCATTCATCCTCACGAGCAGCTTGCGATATTGCCACTTCTCAGTATATTCACGTGAGTAACCCGCGATTGTTAGTTGAAAGACATATTGTAAAATAACTAATTTTGGCCGCCATTTTTCCAAGATGGCGACGCGAACGGCGCACATACAATGTTGCAAAGTGAAATTCGAAAAGAGCACATCTAAATCTACAAAATTGTCAATTTTTAAAGCTCCCGGATAACTTTCCAGCTAGACCCATTTTTCCTACTAATTATCCGACTATGATAGTATAAGATAAATATTGTTACATCGATCAAATAGCTAATAAATTATAAAATACTTTATTAAAGGCACGTAGCGAGAGAGCATCAGAAATTGCATGCAGGTCACAAATACCAGTGCCCACATTGTCCCAGGCAATTCGCGTAAGTTAAAAATTTATTCAGATCCTGCACAAAGGAGACCGGCAAACTTTCATAGTCAAGGAGAATGCCCAAAAAACAGAGTCGATTAAAATCCATTTTATTTTCGTTCCGCGGCAAAATAACGTGCTGCTATCAAGCTACCATCACATAGCTTCATCGAAAACAATGATTGAATTTGTATACCATACCATGTATATTCTACTTTGTCAAATTATTTTAATCGATTCTGGGTGTTTGCTCTATACATTTTTTGGGCAATATCCTGTGACTTCGATAGACAAAAATGAAATAGGTACTGTGGATTTTCAAAGACTCGCATTAGTATTCGGCCATGTGTAATTAGGTTTGCGATATCACTTGAGATTCCAAATATTTCAGTTAGTAGTAAAGAAGTCTTTCTTGTTTGAATACCCACAGTATTTCATTTTTGTCTGTCGGGGCCAGGATTTGCCTATATCCTTTATATTTAACTTCAATATCTATCAGAGTAGAGTAAAGTCATCACCAGCCGTTTCCTGCGGGTTCGTATACCCGACTATCATACATCGATTTGGCTTAGAACCAAGGATGGGCTAAGAATACTTTTTTATTAGTGTTTCTCGAAAATCCCAAGGGAACGGGTAAAACGGGATTGCCCGTCCGATGTCGCGGGCAGAAGCTAGTTATTAATAATAGAGAATCTTTGAGAATTTATTTTATTTTCAGAAAATCATCATCATATTTAAGCCACTTACGACTTAAGCATGTATCTGATATTGCATGCGAGATATGCGGGTACATGTTTGTTAGCAAATCTGGCTTAGAAATGCACAAAAGGCTAAAACATTCTCCGATTGGAAAAGGTGTAAGTATCTCAAATAATGTTTAAATAACATATTTTTTATAAACTACGTTACAAAACCGACTCCTCCTCTTTTCCTCTCCTATTCCCTTTCTCTTTTCCGCACTAACCGCCTGACGCAGGTCCTTATCGGACATGGGAGCTTCGAGAGGTACCTGTGTCTGATAGGGCGGGGAGGAAACGTCCAGGTCATCACTGCGAGGACCGCCCAGAGGACACGGTGGGGATATGCCCTGCGTGGGCTAAGCACGGTGCCCTGAGGGCACGACGATGTGTTTGACGACGGCGACCTGTCGCATCCGGCCGTTGGATGCCGTCTTCTCCTTTTGCGAAGCAGTCATGCCAGCTAAGGAGGAGTCGGGGAGCGTGAGGCAGCAAAGCGCTGCCTCCTCACAACCCTGCCGATGTGAAGGACACTCCAGGCGTCGCACGCGGCTCATTGAGCGTGTGCGTTACCCAGGCCAGATGTTGTCGAAAATGGTCATTTGAATCTTATAGATATAATTAGTTTTGCGGCTTCTCTAATTGTTGCGCACATTTTTTTTTTGCGCTTAATAGTTTTTTATTAATTAACAAAAACATATCCTGCTGGGGTAACGTTACCCCAGCCAGACCTTTACTTTCCAATGGGAATATTTAAATAATTACTAGCTATAAAATTAGTTGCCTGGATGAAGTAAATGTTTTACCTTATTTTGCATTTTTTCTTTCATCGGTTGCGAAGGTATTCGAGATTTTGCTGGGGTAAGGTTTTCGGTTTTGCTAGATCTTTGAAATGGTTAAGCGGATTCTTATCATATATTGTACATGGCTTCTTAGGAATTAGTTTAAATTTGTTCTGCAAAAGAAAACCAAAATAATACATAGCTTAAAGGTTATTTCGTTAAATAGAAAAACACTTCAATTGGTCCAGCACTCTCAATAAGAGCTCTAATGATTTACTTTATATCAGTGGTTTAAGTTTGTGCAACTGGAAGATAATAATAACGTTTTCATAGTACAGATATTATTATATTATTAGTGTAATTGAACAGTGTACGCTTTTGTACCGAAATTGTAAGGTGTATTATACTAAACATTTTAAAAGATAGTATAATGTTCTGCGTTTTCGTTTTTTCGTAACCACCCAAACTTAATCGGGTTACCACGGTCATTCTCTTCCTAATGACTTTAATCGTATTATCTCATTAATTATATTATCCAATGTACTGAGCTAAAATTTTACTGATATACAACTGAAATAAAACCCTAATTATTGACATAACATTGAGTTCATATATCCCAGTGGCCAAATAACACCACGCGCATCAAGACCGTGCTCGTGAAGAACTCAATATCATCATACTTGTTTAAATACTTACAGGATACTAATGAAACTTCACATACATTTGAAGGCAGTTACAAGCTTTAAAATAACGTTTAAAGTAAGTCTTTAGATCTCTTATTGAGAGTGCTGGGACCAATTGGAGTGTTTTTCTATTCAACGAAATAACCTTTTAGCTATGTATTATTTTGGTTTTCTTTTGCAGTACAAATTTAAACTTATTCTTAAAAAGCCATGTACAAAATATGATAATAATCCGCTTAACCATTTCAAAGATCTAGCAAAATCGAAAACCTTACCCCAGCAAAATCTCGAATAACTTCACAACCGAAGAAAGAACAAATACAAAATAAGGCACAACATTTACTTCATTTAGACAACAAATTTTGTAGCTAGTAATTATTTAAATATTAGTAAGAAAAAGGTCTGGTTGGGGTAACGCTACCCCAGCAGGAAATGTTTTTGAGAAATTGTTAAAAAACTACAAGCGCCACAAATTTAAAAATGTGCGTAACAATTACAGAAGCCGCAAAACTAATCTAATATAAGGTATAAAATTCTCGTGTCACAGTTTTCGTTGCCATACTCCTCCGAAACGGTTTGACCGATTTTGATGAATTTTTTTGTGCTTATCCGGTATGTATGAGAATCGGCCATCTATTTTTCATCCCCCTAAATTTTTTTCAAGATTGCGCGTATGAAGTCGCGGGCAGAAGCTAGTTAAAATCTATAAAATTCAAATGACCATTTTCGACAACATCTGGCCTGGGTAACGTTACACCCATAGAGCCATTAGACCACCACGGATGGGGCTCAATAAGACTGATGCTGATACGGAGCCGCGGAGAACTTAACGGGTTGTCGGGGTTCCGGCTGGAAGTGCAAGAGTAGGAACGGGGTGGCTTTTAGTCAGTAAGGGGTAGTTTTTAGTGTGTCACTCCCTGCCGCCTCTCGTATGCGCGAGAACTCATTCGATGATATTTCACCTTCAAAAACAGAGCCTCTCTTTTTTGAAAGTTGGTTAGTTAATATACTAAAAACCTCTTCTAAATGTAATCAACAGTTTTTTGAAAACCGCATCAAAATCGGTTCACCCAATCGCGAAATAATTGCACGAACATACATACGAGCTCCATGCTGTATCTAGAAACTAGTACAGCTATTCAGTAAATGCACGTGTGTAAACCGTTATATTCAATTTAAAATGCCTCGTTGGCCGAGTGGTCGCGAGTGCGACTGCCGGACAAGGGGTCTCGGGTTCGATTCCCGGGTCGGGCAAAGTATTACTGGGTTTTTAAAAAGTCTCAGTATTAGCACGGAGTCTGGAAATGTGCCCGGTATATGGCAATAGGCTCACCCCCTATTATATGGGACTCATAACATAAATAGTGAAAAGTGGGTGTTACTTCTGTGTGCACCTCTGCCTACCCCTTCGGGGATAAAAGGCGTGATGTTATGTATATGTCAATTTTAAATATTATATAAGTTATATACCTACTGCCGTGCTGTTTTTCTTTACACTTATTTTTCTATAAACTGGACTATCCATTGCCTAATAAAAACAAATACTTCTGGCGATTACCGCGTCGACCTAAACAAATAAACAAACGTTTAAACTGTCTAATATATATTTCCAGGTGACATTAGACGGGCCTTACTGTCAAATATGTGACGTGAAGTTTGCGTCGGAAGAAGCTCATGACAGACATCTGAAGTTATCTGCGAGGCATAGCAACGAACATGGGTCGTGAGTATCTTACTATCACATACACCTACACATCAACAGCCTATAAATGCCCACTGCTGAGCTAAGCCTCTCACGGAGAAGGTTTGAGCATTAATCACCACGCTTGCTCAATGCGGGTTGGCGATTTACAAACTTATAATTTACTATGTTTTCCTTCACCGTTTGTCAGTGGTGTCCGAATTATCTTAGAAAGTATATATAACTCGGAAAAAGTCACATTGGTACTTGCCGTTGGTAGGTTTCGAGCCCGCACCCTCATGCATGAGAAGCGGGCGTCTTAACCTGCGAGCCACCACGACACTATTTATGACAGAATCTTACTTCATCTTACTCAATTATTCTTCTTTTTTGCCAAGCTATACTTACTTGTAATTACTGAATCATGCCAAAACGCCCTTCACACATACTCAACTTTCGCATATATAATACAAACTAACTACTTCCATCGTCTACAGCCGCGTTCCCGTAGGTTAAAAAGCCTATGTGTTATTTCAGTCCATAATTTACCCAGTGGCGTAGCGTATCTTGGCGGAGCCCCGTATACAAAATTGTTTGGGGGCCCTTATGAAAGGTAAAATTTTTCAGAAGAGATTTTTTTTTACGTAAAATACCTCCTCTGCTCAAATTATCGGACTATGATTAGGTACTTAGACTGCCTCGTTGGCCGAGTGGTCGCAAGTGCGACTGCCGGGCAAGGTTCGATTCCCGGGTCGGGCAAAGTATTACTGGGTTTTAAAAATCTCAATAGTAGCACGGAGTCTGGAAATGTGCCCGGTATATGGCAATAGGCTCACCCCCTATTACATGGGACTCATAACATAAATAGTGAAAAGTGGGTGTTACATTGTACAGTGGCATTAAGTGCCGAAATGTGCACTTCTGCCTACCCCTTCGGGGATAAAAAGGCGTGATGTTATGTTATGATTAGGTACTTAAGTTTTTCCAAAGTTTCTGCCATGGAATAGGTTTCTTTATTCCATGAATTCTGCCAAGCTATGAACGCATGCATTTTGTGATTAGTTAAATAAAATATAAGATGAGAAGTTTTTATATTTTTGCTTACACACGTTGGTGGTCCCCGTAGTCTGGGGGCCCCATGTAATTGATACGGAAGATACGGCGCTAGCTACGCCCCTGAATTTACCTGTTCCATAAATTCATTCCTAACCCTTCAGCCGTGTCGTGGAGAACCTAACGGGTAACCGGGGCTCCGGCTCGACGTGCAGGAGAAGGAACGAGGTGGGTTTTAGTCAGTAAGAGTCTGACACTCCCTCCCGCCTCACCCAGGCGGGAGAAGTCATTCGATGATTTTCCCCCCTTAAAAAAAAAAAAACCCTTCAGCCGTTTTGACGTGATTCAGTACCAAACAGACAAACCTTCACATTTATAATAGTGCAGTTATATTATTACGATTTGTTTTGTATTCGCAGTAAACCTCCTCGAAATCAAATGATGTATCACCGTCTCGACCAAACCCGACGCCAGCGCACTCGAAGACTTAATGACTCCAATCCGATTAACTGTGAACAGGTGAGCTACGTTTATTTAATCTTTATTTATATCTACAAACAAGAACTTTTGTATTTGAGAAGCCGGTAAACGAGCAGAATGATCACCTGATGGTAAGTAATCGCCGCCACTTTTGGACACCTGAAACACCAGAGGCTTTTTAGGAAGTGGGAATTTGAAGATTGTGGGGAATAGGGATGATGACGGGGTTTGAAAATTTAAAAATCCTCACGAGGAGCGTGCGCGGCCGCGGTGATGTCGCGCAGCCTACTGGCTAGCGTTGGCGCTCGCATCTCAACTCGCAACCCTGTGTGTTCGAAACTAGTAGAGCTTTTCTCAGTATATTCACGTGAGTAACCCGCGATTTTTAGGTAATTTAGTATGTCTCACGATAGTAATTATAAAAAGAATTATCATTAATCTTCTATGTTTTTTAACATATAAAGCTGACGTCTTTGTTTTTTTTTGGACTGCCTCGTTGGCCGAGTGGTAACAGGTGCGACTGTCGGGCAAGGGGTCTCGGGTTCGATTCCCGGGTCGGGCAAAGCATTATTGGGTTTTTAAAAAAAATCTCAGTAGTAGCACGGAGTCTGGAATTGTTCTCAGTAAAGGGTGGGAGAGCCATGCTTCGGCACGAATGGGCCGGCTCAACCGGAGTGATACCACGGCCGAGCAGAAAACCGACGTGAATCAACGCGTTGCGCGTTGCGTTGTGTTTCGTCCTGTGCGTGAGGTTATCGGAGGCTGAATTACCCCCCTCCATAGTCCCCGTCTCCCGAACCCCCGAATCCTCCACCATCCTCAAATACCCAATTCCCAAAAGGGCGGTAACGTACTTGTAACGCCTTGGTGTTTCGAGTGTCCATGGGCGGCGCCGATTGCTTACCATCAGGTGATCCATCTGCTCGTTTACCGGCTTATGCAATAAAAAAAAGTATATTCTCGTGAGTAACCAGCGATTTTTAATTAATAATAATTCTGTTCATTGTTTTTCCGTCAGTGTGGTGAACTACAACGGAGTATGATATCATACGCGTACCACTTCAGAAGAATGCATCCGGAGAAGGTCCGAACCAAGTACCCTACGATGAAGACCCCTTGTATGTGTGAGCAGTGCGGGCAAATATTCGCTGTATGTGGTTTTTATAACAAACTTTTTTTATTTAACTTGCAATATGTGTGCGTGTGCGTGCGTGCGTGCGCGCGTGCGTGCGTGCGTGCGTGGTGTATGAAGTGGAATCTTACAATATTTCTAACCTCGTATCCACTAGGTAACACTTTGCACGCGACATGAGGTCATCATTGTGTTGCTGAACATTCAAATTCAAATTCAAAATTGTTTATTATCTTAAGAATTACAATATCTGTCTAACATTGAGGCAGTCCCAGTAAGTAATTATACAATACTTGTGTTGGGACTGACTCGATCCTTTCTTTATTTATTTAACACTCTTAAGAATAATAACCTCGAGATCTGCTAATTATAGGAAAAGGAACATGTTGGAAATATCGCTTATGCCATAAAAAAAAATGTAAGCCGGTAAACGAGCAGACGGATCACCTGATGGTAAGCAATCGGTGTCGCCCATGGACACCTGGAACACCAAAGGCGTTACAAGTGCGTTACCGGCCTTTTGGGAATTAGGAATTTGAGGACTGCCTCATTGGCCGAGTGGTCGCAAGTGCGACTGCCGGACAAGGGGTCTCGGGTTCGATTCCCGGGTCGGGCAAAGTATTACTGGGTTTTTCTCAGTGGTAGCACGGAGTCTGGAACTGGGCCCGGTATATGGCAATAGGCTCACCCCCTATTACATGGGACTCATAACATAAATAGTGAAAAGTGGGTGTTACATTACAGTGGCATTAAGTGCCGTAATGTGCACCTCTGCCTACCCCTTCGGGGATAAAAAGGCGTGATGTTATGTTATGTTATGAATTTGAGGATTGTGGGGGATTCGGGGATTGGGGAAATTGGGGAAGGGGAGGGTAATTGGGCCTCCAGTAACCTCACTTACACGACGAAACACAACGCAAGCATTGTTTCACGTCGGTATTCTGCTCGTTGGTGGTATCACTCCGGTCGAGCCGGCCCAGCAGTGCCGAAGCATGGCTCTCCCACACTTAAAGTATTAGTTTAGTCGTAAAATAACGTATTTAATATTGAGTAACCTTTCAGTATTGGGGTGTTAACTTTTTTAACATAACATCACGCTTTTTACCCCCGAAGGGGTAGGCAGAGGTGCACATTATGCCACTGTACAATGTAACACCCACTTTTCACTATTTATGTTATGAGCCCCATGTAATAGGTGGTGAGCCTATTGCCATATACCGGGCACAATTCCAGACTCCGTGCTACTACTGAGAATTTTGTAAAAACCCAGTAATACTTTGCCCGACCCGGGGATCGAACCCGAGACCCCTTGCCCGGCAGTTGCACTTGCGACCCCTCGGCCAACGAGGCTGTCTGTTGTTTTTGTTAGTTTTTTTGGTTTGTTGGTGTTCACTTATAATTATAATTTACTGTTCCAGAATAATATATGTCTAGAATACCACAAGTGGGTTCACACCGGGGTCAAGAAGTTTCAGTGTGATCTGTGTAAAAAGAAGTTTACACAGAAACCGAGTTTGTTGTATCATATGAAGAGCCACATTGGTGTGACATATGAATGTTCCGTGTGTGGCAAACGGTTTACAAACCCGAATAATCGGAATAGACACGTCAAGTCTGTGAGTATACATACATACATACATACATAAAATCACGCCTTTTATCCCCGAAGGTAGAAGAGATGCGCATTACGGCAATTAATGCCACTGTTCAATGTAAAGTCGAAAGCCAAAGCATTTATTTCAAGTAAACCATAGTTTGGTACTTTTGAAACGTCAACAAATACAAAATAAATAGTCTGTCAGTCAGTCCGTCAGTGAAATTAGGTGATGCTAGGTGCTCATTCCAATATGTAGATTCGAATGGAGAAGAACGAGCAAGAAACTCCATTCGTTAATCTCTTTAAAAAAGTATGTTCTACAATGTCTCTGATACATATTTCAATACTGTACTGTAACACCCACTTTTCACTATTTACGTTACGAGTCCCATGTAATAGGGGGTGAGCCTATTACCATATACCGGGCACAATTCCAGACTCCATGCTACTAATGAGATTTTTTTTTAAATCAGTAATACTTTGCTCGACTCGGGATTCGAATCCGAGACCCCTTGCCCGGCAGTCGCACTTGCGACCACTCGACCAACGAGGCAGTTTTGTGTATTTCATATTATACATTTTGTTACCAATCTTTGAATTAGACGTTTGCATTGCTATTTTACTTGCTGTACTATTGCACATTTTTCGATGACAAAGTAGTTACACATTATAAATATAGGTAGACATAATTATAATATCGCAGACTTTAATGTTCACTTTAATGTCATCTATGAGACACATCACTTTGCTCTATCCTTATCCTTACTAATATTATAAATCGGAAAGTGAGTTTGTTTGTTCCGCTTTCACGCCGTAACTACTAAACCGATTGCTTTGAATTTTTGCAGACGTAAAGTTAGAAGTCCGGATTAAATAATAGGGTACTTTTTATCCCGGTAAAATTTTATATTCCCGTGGGAAAACAAAAGTATTGGTATAGATGGCGCTGTGTGTATTGGTATATGTCACATAGGCTAGTTTTTATCCTTTTGTGACGCGAGCGAAGCCGCGGGTAAAAGCTAGTTGTCTATAAAATCTACAGCGTAAGGAGATTTTTTGGTAGTTTTTTCACACATCGGGTTAGTTATTGAAAATTTTACACGGTATTATTTTTCTCCTATCAAATATATATACCCTATGTTCATCAGGGATAATATAGGATTAAAACAGTAAAAGAATTTTTCAAATTTTTCAAATTCAAATCAAACAAAAAATTCAAAAAAACAAAAACAAAAAAAAAACAGACTGCACGGTTGGTGCGGTGGCTGGGCAACCGGCTGCCGTGCAACGTGTCGCGGGTTCGATTCCCGCACGGGACAACACTTTGTGTGATCCACAAATTGTTGTTTCGGGTCTGGGTGTCAATGTGTATGTGAACTTGTATGTTTGTGTGGGTGTGTGGTGTGTGTGGGGCAACGTTTTTAAAAAAATCGGCCTCATGGTTTCGGAGCCTATTCAATTCAAACAAACTAAATATCAAACCTTTCCTCTTTATAATATTGGTGTAGATACAATAAAATCGTAGGAAAGTGAAAACCGTACATATTTTCTTAAAAGAATACTTTGGTCTTTACATATAAACATCACGCTGCGATCAATAGCAGCCGTGCAGATCGGGTGAATCTCATTAATTACGGTAGTTTCCTTAATAGTAGGGGAGCCCATGAAGGGATTTCGGTAGTTACTCGAGCGCGTCAGATTAACATATGGGGAAAAACTAGTGTCCTGTTAAATATACCCACCATATATCCGATCTGATTAGAAAGGGGGGACTAAAAATAAAAAAAAGTCTGACTAAAAAAGTCAGTTTCGTCAGATTAAGAGAAGGTAGGTCAATACCATGCTAAAGGAAGTGTATTTAAAAAATGTGCCCATTCCAACTTGATTTGCAAGAGTGGGGGGATTTTGAAGGGTTCTCGTTTGTACTCTCCAGAACATTCAACTCCACCATGCAAACTGGCAGATTAAGAGTTTTTTATTATCAAAGTCACATGACGCATGTACATTATCAATATCTGACACGCTCGACCACTAGAACAAAAGTTACGCGTAACAGATTCAAAGATCTGTGGATTCCCCCTTCCCCCACCGGTGTAAGAAATTGTCACTAAACCATTTTTTCTTTCTATCAGCATATTTTTAAAATCCAGTAGGTCCCAACGGCGCTCGAGTAAATCCAAATTTAGCATCGTGGGCTCCCCTACTATAATTTTATTTTAATGTCCGTCTGGTAGATTATTTTAAAACATTAGACGTATTTTTTTTCTCACAAAATTCAATACTTTCGACGATATGTTCATTTGAAATATCGTGTGGCGTCTCAGCGTGCTACATTTTACAGCACGATGTGATGTAACGACCTCACACTCCTAAACTTAACGCCATTTTATCGAAGTATTGTAGGTTTACACGAGAAAATAAAAAAAATCGTGTTTAATATTTTTTCATTATCTAACTGACGGACTAATTAGATTTTTAATTTTCTTACCCTGGCAACTACCCAATTATAGGAAACTGAAGAGTGTGTTTGTCTGTTTGTTTGTTTCTTTGTTTTCACGCGCTAATCTCAGGAATTACTAGTCCGATTTTAAAATATTTTTTGTGTTGGATTGTCCATTTATCGAGGAAATAGGAGGACTATAAAACATCACGCTACGATCAATAGGCGCCGAGCAGAGCGGTTAAAACTGCGTGGAAGTAGTTATAGTCAGAATTTTAATTAGATTCCAGATATGACAATAGCTACTGTCATTTTGTGAAATAATGATACCACATATAATAGTGTAGTGATGAACACAAAAATCAATAAACAATCAATGTGTGTTTCATAATAAATGTTACAGAAAGTGACAGGATAGCGATAGCGACGACGGCGACAATTTATAAAATAACTTATTACCATAATACATCTATCTGTTTTATTTGTCATGTTCCTTCATGATTACATTTTTTTATTTATTTCACACAATTATAAAAGAAAAGTCTCAGATCGTTAATTAATCGTCAAAACTAAATCATCGGTTCTGAAATATTTAATTTCCTGATATACTTAGTTTACGAGGGTAAAATTATAAACGAGAAGAATCGATCCAGAAATATTGCATTTCCATATCGAATAATTTCGCAACGTCACTATTTAGTACTTGTCATAACGTTGCAACACTGAAATTGTCAAATCTGGAATCGAATTAAAATTCCGAGTATAGTAGATAAACTCTTCATATTTTCAGGTACACATCGGTGCAAGGCCTTATAAATGTCATATTTGTAATAAGTCCTTCAGCACGTCCGGAGGATTGAAGGGTCATGTTGAACATGTGCATCGCAATGTACCGTGGCCTAAACGGCTTAGGCCAGGCAGAGTTATAAAGAAGAAACGTGAAGAACCGAGCATCGAAGATTGATTAACCCAGAACTGTGGGACTTAGCGGGCTACCGCGCTCTTTGCAAGAGTCTTACTCTTATCATCATCAGCTGCAACTCCTGTAAGCCAGGATCTACAGTAGATACAACCATGAAAACACCGGAACACTGAAGTCCGGCGCGTCCCAGGGACATGAGTAACTGTCTTGGTTCCTGCAACGAAGTGAATCAGAAGATATTATAGGAGGAGAAGAAGAAAAAACTATAGTTTCATTTCCCTCGGTGAATTACTGCAGGAGACAGACTGAATCATCAATATCAACAGCCGGAAAACGTCCACTGTTGGACAAAGGCCTTAGTCCTCCACGTAGAACGACAACTCGCCACCTGCATCCACTGGCTCCCCGCAACTCTGGCGATATCGTTCGCCCACCTAACGGGAGGCCTGCCCATGCTTCGTCTTCCGGTCCGTGGTCTCCACTCAAGGACTTTCCTGGCCCATCTGCCGTCAGTCCTTCGAGAGACGTGGCCTGCCCAGTCCCACTTCAGTCTGCAGATTTTGCGAGCTATGTCTGTAACTCTAGTTCTTTGGCGAATTTCCATATTTCGGATTGTGTCGCGCAAAGAAACCCTGAGCATAGCACTTTCCATCGCACGCTGAGCGACTGAGCTTCAGAGTCCAACTCTTGCTCGGTCGATTTTAGTCAGTAAAAGTAAAAGAAGTAACTGGATGGCTTTCCCCACTTTCAAAAAAATACTGTTACGGGTACACTGTGCTATGGAATCAGTTAAGCTAAAGACTCGCAGCGTGATCTTCTCCCGCGCATGCTTCGGTGGGAGAATGGAAGCGGAATTATAAAAACTCACGAGCCCGCAGTTTCTTAGCCTTTAGTCGTCCCCCACGGTTAATATTATTAATTGTGTTGTTTTACTAACATAGTTTATTCTACACACGGTATGTGTAACTGAATTGAGGTAAGTAATTAGACTTAATTTTCACCATAATACATAAGTAATGTGAACATAATTATAATTTTATAATAAAACATTTGAATCTTTAAACACAACCTTTTATTTTATTTATTTATAGTTTATACCTACTACCTACATACATAACTTCACGCCTGTCTCCCGTGGGGGTAGGCAGAGACTATTGAACGCCAATTACTACGATTCCTACATACCTCTTTCGCTTCATCAATAGTCATCAGTCTGTAGCGGATACATTACTGTTGAAATTGCAAAAACCCCGACTTAGGCAGTCGCGTCCCGTCCGCGCTCGGGAGTTGTATACTTATCGCGTACAGATATATAAATAGATTAATATACTTGACACATATTGGACTTTTATTTGTGGATATGAAACCTTCTGATAAACCGTGAATGTTACCTTAATACAAGGAAGACTAACCAATGTAAGAAACATCAAAAGTCTTTCCTTGCATGCTCGTCGGTTAAGGGTACTTTTAATTTGGCCCTTCTATAATATATCGCCAATCTGGTCACTATATGTATGTATATAGTTTATGTACACACATACAACACAAAGGACAACATTATTATAAAAACAAGTACCTACATAGGTCCCACATATTCCAACTGGAATTTCTTTTCTTCCTGTGGACCTGTGGCAGGTAAAGAAATGATGACACCGTGACACAGTGTGTTAAAAACAATGAAAAAAAATTAAAAGTAATTACAATATTGATAAAAAAAATCTATACATATATAAATGAAACCCATTTCCCATTGTCACGCCATAACTTGAGAATGGCTAGACTGATTTGGCTGATTTTTATTTGTTGTGTTTGTTATTGACAGGAGAAGGTTCTTACGACAGAAAAATTCCTGAAAATCCTGCGGGAACTGGAGAAAACGAGATTGCGCGTACGAAGTCGCGGGCAGAAGCTAATAAATCAATATAATAAAAAGTGAAAGTGACCTTCCCTATGATAAATACATACCGCACACGCTTCCTTATCTCTGTGATGGTTACTCTTGAAGTGAATGAGCGGCTGAAGAAGTAAGACACTTCTTCAGCCGCTTCATGAATATATTGACAACAAATTGAAACTAAAATCACTTAAATCAAACCAGTATTTTTTTGCGTATTGATGTTTTTGTAGTTCGATCTCGATTTTTTCACCAAAACCGAAAATGTTGAATATCTCAGAAACTAGCCACTTTCGGATCAAAAACCTCAGGGCTAATTTTGTAGGAAATTAGTTGTATTATTCTTCCCGAGAGGAATACGTCGAGTTACAATTACAAGTGCTGACTTGTAACTCGACGACAGATTTAGACTGTAGTTCAAGAGGAACGATAATGTTCTCTCACTTGTCTCTTAAAGATAGAGATAGACTTAGCGTCCCGAATGCGTCGGCGGGAGCGAGTTCCATAGTCTCACTGCATGAACGGAGGAGTAGGAGTAGAAGTGGGTATTATGGGGCACAATTTTAAGATAGGATTTAAGATATGAACGAGTAAGGACTTCAGGAGGACGGACCAAGGAGAAACGTTCTCGAAGGTAAGCAGGATAGGAGGATGTTATAGAGGAGACATAATAATATATGCGAGTGTTCCTGCGAAGACGGTTTGGGAGCCACTTGAGCCTGTTTCGAAATTCAGAAATAGGACCGAACTTTCTAAGACCAAAGACGAAGCGGAGACAATGAGACATTCCATTTTGTAAACGTTCAACCTCATTTTAATAGCTCTTCTGTGGCATCCAAATAGCAAACTTCCACATAGTCAATGAGAGGCAAAACCAGCGCCTGGAGCGCAGGGTACGGAGGCGTCAGAGCGAGTGACCTCGTTCACCTGAACAGCCCACGACAGGTTCGAGTCGAAATGTAAACCCCCCCCCCACCAAGATTTTCGCGGTATCGGTGATTGGAATGTGTGTGCCATTCAAACGTAACGGACCAAGGCCAGAGACGTCGAGACCGTTTCGATAATATCTGCTACCGATGATCATGTCCTGAGACTTGAGAGGATTAATTTGCAGGCCAAAAGACTTAGCCTACTCGGCAACGCCATCCATTCAATTCATGGCATCGCTAGCAGAAACAGCCAGAATGCAAATCGTTTATATTCAGTACCTACCTACCCGTAAAAGATATATCGTGTTTGAAAAATTTTAAAAGTAATGCCTTGGTGGTTAGATGGTAAGCAATCAGCGCCGCCCATGAATACCCATGAATGGCAAGCACATCATAGACGCACTTAATTTTTTTTGGCGCTGATGCCACTGAGCGGTTGGGCACACGCCTCTCTGTAGCTTGGCGCCCTAGGAACTTGCCTAGTTTGCTTTAGAGATAATAAGGCTTTAGACACCTGTCACACCTGTAACACTAAAACGCAGTGGCTACAAGTGCGTTGTTCGCCTTTTGTATCTGGATAGATGGGAATTAACTGGAGATGGACTATGTTTCGGATACGTACCCAAAATGGATAAGTATTTTATGCAAAAAAATTGATTAATACCCAATTTTTATCCATTTTGATCATCATTATCAAAGAAAGCGTCCATAGTAGCCACATATTAGTAAATTAAACAACTGTGTCTCAAAAGACACGGTGCCAAAGTAAGAAAAAAAATTAATATGAAGCGCCCAGCTTCATGTTTGACAGTTCGTGTTTCGTAAAAAATACACGAAAATGAAATGAAATAATTCTTGTTTATATTAAATTAATGAATACTATATTAGTGCACACGACAGAGATTAATACATAAATTCTTAATGCAATGGTACTATATAACAGATATTCTAATCTTATCATTCAAGAATAGAGTCTAATTAGAATCTTGGGATATGTTTACGTTCATAAACTTGGAAAAATAAGAATTTTCTCAAACTATGAGGTGCAGTGTTTCTAATTGCTCTAATGATACAAGAAAAACTTGTAAAAGCGATGGAATCACATTCCATATGTAAGTATCTATTAACATTTATGTTTTAAAGTGTCGATGAAAATAAACATACAATACGGCTTCAAAGATCAACTTGAAAGAAAATGTAAATACCGCGATACCGGTGGGAACACAATTATTAAAAACTTCACGCTTTTAATCCCGGAGGGGTTGACGCACATAATGATACAATATAACACCCACTGTGACTAGTTATGATGAGTTCTATAAAATAAAAAGAAAGCTTGTATTAATTTTTAATTACTGTGTTATTAGTGTATTGCCACTGTTTTGTTATACTCTGTTGTTTCTTTGTTTTTTTTGTTTTCATTTTTGTTCTGTATTAGGTACCTACATATACATATATTTTATTTTTAATTTTGTATTGTTTTTGTATCTGTATGTGTGCCTACTGTCGAATAAAAGCTTTTTCTTTCTTTCTTTAAATTATTTCGTACTCATGTCATTGGAATATAAGTAAAATAAGGTCAATAGTGATTGATTAGTTACTATAGTTATGTAGATGGTGGAGATTGATCTGAAATATTTGTAAACACACTAAACACAGTTAAAAGTTAAAAGAAATAAATTGTCAAAGCTCAGTGCTTTGTCAATTTATTTCTTTTAACTTTATTTAAACTTTAAACTGTCAAATACCAAGCGGTCACCGGTGACCGCAACCTATTGTTCTATAATTGTGTCTATAATGACGGTGCTCAACGAGTTAATATACACAATTACAAGTAATGATACATAAGGTGGACATGAATGCCATAAAGCTGGGTACTCACTTAGCAGTGTAGCATGAAACATATAAGATACCATATCTAGTGAGTACTTAGGCACGAGCCCGCTGCAAGCCGCTTGTGCATGGAGCGCTGCAAGCTCACAGTGACCCACCGAGTGGCAGTTTCACTGCGAACACAGGAGTAGCTGGCAATATTCTAGTTGACGGTGTCACAACTGCTTGTATAGTGAGTATGTACGTGCAAGCTTCAAACTATCTTCACATATTCAATTATTATTATGGTATGGAGTGGACTGAATAAAAAATGTTTAATCTAATTGAGGTTTACCAGAATACTCAGTGGAGTATTGACTACAGTACTGACTGTGAGACCCTAAAAATGAGAATTATTACAAAAAACATCGAAGAGTGGACTCGACATGTTGTCGGCGTGAAGTCGTTGCGAGCACTGCGGTTACGGCAGATTGTAGCTAGATACGCGGAGGACCGTGGACGAGCTGTACCCACTTACAGGTTGATACCGAATCTGATACGTTATATGCTACACCGCTAAGTGATTACCTAGTTTAACTCGTTCGAGTACCAATATTAATGACATAATTAAAGAACAATAGGTTGCGGTCACCGGTGACCTCTCGGTGTTTGACAGTTTAATATGGCAAATTATAACTTTTGTGTGTTGGTATAGTATTGTTGTGACTCAGAACTGTCAGTGAATAGAGTGAGAAAGAGGGCGGGAGTGTGACCGTACGGCGGTAGCGGAATTATACACACGTTTTCTACCCTCATGGTTTGTGTGCAAAATATTCCATATAGGTCTTTAGCCTAACTAAAGTACACTTAAAATTACTATGTACAATACAGAATGTAAGGAGAAGACTTCTAAAAAATGAAGGCAGGTGATAATAAAAAATGGCTTTTATTTAAAAAAAAAGTAAATAATTAAATGTTTGTTTTATGTTATAATAGTTGTAATCAACTCCTCAAGGCTGATGCTGTTGCATGAATAACACGAAAAATAAAACAGTTAAAAACAAACAATTTTTCTTTGCAATTTTTGAAGCATTCTGTTTACATCCCCTATACCTAGGTTAATGTACGGCGCGTCGCGTTCCGCGCGCGCCTCATAGAGCCATCAGACCACAGATGGGGCCCAACAGGGCCGATGCCGATTCGGAGTCGCGGAGAACCTAACGGGTTACCGGGGCTACGGCTCGAAGTACAGGAGTAGGAACGGGGTGGTTATTAGTCAGTAAGAGTCGGACACTAAGGCGGGAGCAGTCATTCGATGATTTGCCCCCCTTAATAAAAATACCTAGGTTAATAATTCAATAATATTTGTGCATTTTTATATTTCAGTTTTCCTAAAGAACTGAATCTCCGCAACCGATGGGTGGAAGCTCTCGGTATGGGAGACTGGGAGCCTAGAGACCGCAGCTCAGTGTGTTCTGAACATTTCCGTCTTGACGACTTTTATGAAACAAGAGCAGGGATGCGGAGAATTAGAAGTGGTGCCGTGCCCATGCCTTATAAGGTAGACCTACAGATGTTGTATGTAACTGTATTAGGCTCATAGACTGCCTGTCCATTAACTCGGAGAGAGGCAGCGGAGCGGAGAAACGAAGAAATATTAACCAATAGGATTGAATGAAATCTTGGTGGAAAGAGGTTTAAAAATTTATACATTTCCGGAAGCGGCGCGTGGTAGCGATGCGAGGCGGCGGAGCGGGGCAGCCGAGTGAGCCGGCGCGCGGCGGCGGCGGGGAAGCGGTCTCGAATCTAAGTTTTCTTATAGAATTATTATATTTTATAAGAAAACATAGAATTTATAAATAATATTCTATTTTATTTTATTGTGCATCTACCACCCATTCCCAGATTCTTTTCGAAAATTCCATCCAAAGGTTGTCTGGAAGAAATCGCCGCGTGTGATAAGACCGCCCATTGTACTCAAATTACTATTGCAATGTTTACAATTTTTATTTTCTGTGTGTGCAATAAAGTAGATATAAAATAATTAATAAATAAATATTAATATAGTATGTTTAAATAATTCGGTTTCTTCCGAGTCTAACACTTCTTCCTCGAGCGATGCGAGGTAGTAACATTTCAACTTTTGCGTCGACATCATGTCTGTTTTCCATAATATGCCGCGTATAACTGAACTGACCGACCGCCGCCCTCCACTCAAACTCAGTGCATAAACTCGGCTTAGCTCCGCACAGTCCGTTACTCAGCAATACTCGCTGGCCGCGCACCGCTGCCTCTCTCCGCGTCAATGGACAGGCAGCCTTATGCAGGCTGGTGCTGAAAATCAGCGCTGTGGACTCGAGTCTTCGTGCTCGGGCGACAGCATTAAGCTGAGCTCAGGCCTTTTGCGCTGCGACACAACATGAACTTCTTTCTATGTTTCTGTGTTCGTTCTTGTAGTGTTGCCTGCGTGTGTCATGGCGTAATAAATGTTTTTTCTGTATTCATAATCTTTAGTCTATCATCAATAGACCATGATAATCACAGACTATGGGCCTGTTTTACCTGAGAGCCGCCATAACCTCCTCTCTTGGCTGGCGAGTTGGATATCAAAGTATTTTGCCATCAGTAGGCCAACATACATATTCACTACTAGCTACTTCTGCGCGCTTTCACACGCTCTACTCAGCTCCTAATTGGTCGTAGCGTGATGTTTTATAGCCTATAGCCAAACTCTTCCGCTTTATATAATAGTATAAGATAAACTACCAAGTTTAATTAGATTATATGCGATACAGAGATAATATTGGTGAAATAATAAATGGTGAATAAGAATAAGGAGAAAAAGATAAGGTGTGGGAGAGCCATGCTTCGGCACGAATGGGCCGGCTCGACCGGAGTGATACCACGGCCTCACAGAAAACCGACGTGTGAGTGAGGTTACCGGAGGCCCAATTACCTTCCCCTTCCCCAATCTCCCCAATCCCAGAATCCCCAACGATCCTCAAACTCCTAATCCCCAAAAAGCCGGTGATGCACTTGTAACGCCTCTGGTGTTCTAGGTGTCCATGGGCGACGCCGATTGCTTACCATCAGGTGATCCGTCTGCTCGTTTACCGGCTTATGTATTCCATAAAAAAAAAATAAAAAAAAATAAAATCAATATTTCTTATTGAACTGTAATGTTTTGTTATATTTGTTGGGCCGACGTTTGAACACTATCTCGCCTGGTGGTAAGCAATGATGCGGTCTACGATGGAGCACGTCGACCCATAAGCAACCTATTCACTCGGGCCTTGATACCCTTGATTCAGGAAATACAGGCTCTGGCAAAGAATTCCACTCCTTAAGCCTTGGCAAGTAAACATCTACATTGGATTGTATGTGTTTGCCTTTTCCTGTATGTGTTCGCCACTGTTCGGGATCGGTGTCGTGGCGAACAGAAACACAAATCAAGGGCTGTTCGGCAAACAGTTTGCGATGTTTCCACACGCTTGATCCATACATATGTTGGTGTTTGCTGTTTCCCGTTTTTGTTTGCCAAGCGTGTGGACCCGGCATTAGCAGTACGCACAAGGAAGCTTGATGCGAAGCGCTTTGTATGTGTGGGTGGGACATCTACCATGCGATACTGAATGTACAAACATGATTTTCTTCCTAGCTACTCTCACGCGATTTGAGACTCCTGTTAGTCGTAAGAAGTGTACTTTTGTTTTCGCGCACTGGGGGTAAGTGAGAGAAACACTGAGAGTTCATGTAGGTACTAGTAAATTTATTGCTAATCAATGCCAAACTCAAACTAACACAAAAATCGAACGGGGGGTGAATCGACGGAGAATCTTAACACCGCGATACGAATTTAACAACGCCATCTAGTTTCGTGCGGCAGAACTATTTAACTACATACAAGGAGATGTTTCACAACCTGTAACGTTACTAGCGCTTTGTAACAAACAACAAACACAGAGTTTGAAGTAAATATTTATATTTTCTTCAATTTGCAGACCGCTGAGGAAGATCTAGACGAGCCGGCTGCGATGAGGGTGAGAATGCATTTTTATTATACCTATACTACCACCGTAAGCGCAGGCCTACGGACGGCGAGCGTGGGTGGCTCGCCGCCCGACCAGAGGCCTTAGTACGAGTTTGTTTTACGGTTTAAAGTAATCGACACGAGTAGGCGTTCGACGCTCTGATTGGTGGGTTCATAGGAGCCGGTCAATCAGAGTGCCGAACGCGTACTCGTTTCGATCAGTTTCGTTTCGTTCGTCTCAGAATTTAATGACGTAATTTTGATTATAAGCCTATTGAGCAACTTGAGCTCATATAAAACCATGAATACTAATATATACCCCGTGGGAGAGCCATGCTTCGGCACGAACGGACCGGCTCGACCGGAGTGATACCACGGCCTCACAAAAGACCGACGTGAAGCAATGCTTGCGTTGTGTTTCGTCGTGTTAGTGAGGTTACCGGAGGCCCAATTACCCCCTAAGTCTCTGAATCCCCAAGAATCATCAATTTCCTAATCCCAAAAGGCCGGTAACGCACTTGTAACGCCTCTGGGCCTTTAGCCAAACGGCACTTTAGTGCTTGTCTATAGAGAGAGTAGAAAACTAAATGTATGGGGATGACACTGACAAGTGTCAAAATTTACGTTAATTCGATATAATTTGGTTTGAAAATCTACATGCAGACAAGCGCTAAATGGCATTTGGCTACAGCTGCTGGTGTTCCAGGTGTCTATGGGCGACGCCGATTGCTTACCATCAGGTGATCCGTCTGCTCGGTTACCGGCTCATTCCATAAAAAAAAATTGATTTCAGGTTTGCAGAATCTGCCTCGCAATGGACACGAAGATGTATAATATAACTGAATCAAAACTGGATATTATGTTTCAAGAGATCACCGGATTGGTTGTAAGTTTACACTTCAAAAGACCCATAAATAATATCCTTCTAATATTATTATTGCGTGCTAGCTTCTGCCCGCGACTTCGTACGCGCAATCCCGTTGTCTCCAGTTCCCATAAGATTTTCAAGATTTTTTTTCTATCATAAGAACCTTCTCCTGACAATAACAAACACAATAAAAAAAAATCAGCCAAATCAGTCTAGCCGTTCTCAAGTTATGGCGGGACAACGGGAAACGGGTTTCATTAATTTATATATATATAGAAGTGTGTCAGTGTGTGTTTGTTTGATGATATTTCGTACAGATATGAAGTAATATGGCTGTAAAGTACGGAGTATACATTGTACAGTGGCATTAAGGTTCGTAATAGGCACCTCTTCCTACCCCTTCGGGAATAAAAGGCGTGATGTTATGTTATAGTGTGGAAACAATAGATGGGGAAATTTTTATCTCGAGAACGCGGGTAGTTTAATTTAATTATAGTAGCTTATGGCAATAGGCTCACCCCCTATTACATGGGACTCATAACATAAATAGTGAAAAGTGGGTGTTACATAGTGCAGTGGCATTAAGTGCCGTAATGTGCACCTCTGCCTACAATCTGCGATAAAAGGCGTGATGTTATGTTATTTTATTTTAATGTTTTCGTAATTTGCAGGGCTGGTCAGAAAGACTGCCGCAGCGAGTATGCTGGGAGTGCGCGGCCAGACTGTCGTCCGCGTACCACTTCAGGGAGAAGGCGCTACGAAGCGATGAATTACTGCAGGAATTAATACAGCCGGATTCTTATGTAAGCATAATTATATTAAAACTGTCGCGAGACATACTAAATTATTTATTATGTTTTCGACTATCTCACGTAACTGTTTGATGAGGAACTCGACTAGTTTCAAGCCACGCTAGAGTCTCATATTCATGAGCAGCATTCCGCGACCCGCGACGCGGCGACTGCCGCTGCTGTCTGCTCGAGTCTGCGTGTCCGGCGCCCTCTGCCGGGGTTCCCGCGCACGGACCTCCATCTGTGACGGCGGAGTGTAATGATGTTAGAGTGTGTTCAATTTACGATTACGAGTGACGAGGGACTCCATGATGCAACATTTTAATGTAAAAAGCTATGATCTGGGATCCTTTTCTAGTATTTTGTTAGAACCTTTAAGCAATGCAGCACGATCTATTGTTAGGATGTTGCAACAGTGATGACCCGCTGTTATTAAATATTTTAAATCAATTTTTAGTTTATTTAAAACTAGCGACCCGTCCCGGCTTCGCACGCATGGAATATGCAAGTATTATGCATATAAAGCTTGCTTAAGAATCACTCTATCTATTAAAAAAACCGCATTTAAATCCGTTGCGTAGTTTTAAAGATCTAAGCATACATAGGGACAGACAGACGGCGGATAGCGACTTTGTTTTATACTATGTAGTGATGTTATGGGTGGCTCCCCGTCCGACCAGAAACAGACCCGAGCGTACGGCGCCGAGCGTTCCGCGCGCGCCTCAAAGAGCCATCAGACCACCACAGATGGGGCCCAATAGGGTCGATGCCGATTCGGAGTCGCGGAGAACCTAACGGGTAACCGGGGCTCCGGCTCGACGTGCAGGAGAAGGAACGGGGTGGTTTTTAGTCAGTAAGAGTCTGACACTCCCTCCCGCCTCACCCAGGCGGGAGCAGTCATTTGATGATTTCCCCCTTAAAAAAAAATGTAGTGATGTTAGATAGATAAGTTTGAGCTACGATGGGGCTGACGTAGGCCTTAAAATAAAATAGATTGAAAAAATACATATATATATATACGGTCGGATTGAGAACCCCCTTTTGTTGAAGTCGGTTAAAATGAATATAACTGCTAAGTTGAATAAAATATAGTTTTCCTTTTTCAGCTTAAAATTAGAGATATAAGATTAATCAATCGCAATCAAAACAAATTAACGTCGAATTTAGTACATAAAATATATGAGGCTGAAGATATAGACCTACACCTTCAAGATTGCGACATAAAATCCGAAAATATACAAGAAAATATAGACATCTTGCAAGCAGACACAATGGAACTTGACGTCAGCAGTCTACCCACAGCAGGCGTCGAAATAAAAGACGAGAGCTCCAATGGTATCTTCTTCGACGAATACGATCATTTTGATGACGAAGACGATCGAGTTCTAAGTGAAGTGTACGTGGAGAAGAAAGAAGCGATAGCAGAAGATAAGATACGTGTGCCAGTGAAAAAGAAGAAGGTCAAATTGGTCACGAAAGCTAGTAGAAGTAAGAAAAGTGTTGTTCAAACCAATGATCCTTATGCTACCAGTGAACGGTAAGTGGTTTCACTTTATGTTTTTACTAGCTTTTACCCGCGGCTTTGCTCGCGTCACAAAAGGATAAAAAGTAGCCTATGTGACATATACCAATACACACAGCGCCATCTATACCAATACTTTGTTTTCCCTCGGGAATATCAATTTTTCCGGGATAAAAAGTACCCTATTATTTAATCCAGACTTCTAACTTTATGTCTGCAAAAATTCAAAGCAATCGTTAAGTAGTTACGGCGTGAAAGCGGAACAAACAAACAAACAAACTCACTTTCCAATTTATAATATTAATATAGTAAGGATAAGGATAAGGATTGGAGAAGCCGGTAACCGTCCATGGACACCCGGAACATCAGAGTAGTTACAAGTTCGTTACCGTTATCCTTACCGGCCTGTTGGGGAATTGGGAATTTGAAAATTGTGGGGGATTCGGGGATCGGGGAGACTGTGGAGGGGGGGGATTATGTCTCCACTGCCCTCAGTCACACGACTGCACACAACACTACGGTGTCCAGCTCGTTGGTGGTATCACTGCGATCGAGCCGGCCCAGCAGTGCCGAAGCATGGCTCGAACAATTAAACTTTTTATGAATATTTATGTGAAGGTTTACAATTTGACGGCGTCGTTGTTGGTCGCAAATGCGACTGCCGGGTAAAGGGTCTTGGGTTCGACTCCCGGGTCGGGCAAAGTATTACTGGGATGTTTGAAACTACTCAATAGTAGCCTTTGGCGAAATAAGGATTGGTGATTTTATTTGTTTTAAAGGGGGTAAAATCAACTGACTTCGCTTGGCTTCGCACGGGGTAGACAATTATTTATTTTTGGAAATTTGGATTGTTGTAGTGACATAACTACAATAGTTATAAACACATATGCTACCGCGGAGTTTTTTGTAGTCATTATAATGTTCTTCAATATTGTTGTACATTATTTTGTTCTATCGCTAATAGTTTCGGCAGCGAATTCGACGAAAGACATTTTAAGACTCATTTTTCTACACCTTCGGTTACATTGTTCAAATTTTACCAAGGACCCCTAATTTTTTTAAAAATGAAATGTTGCCTATGTCTAATTAGAAGAATGTAGGATTCTATTGATGAAAGATTTTTTTTAAATCGGCCCCGTACTTTTTGAGCCTATTCATTACAAACATACAAAAATAGGTACAAATCTTTCCTCTTTATAATATTATTATATTATATGTACCTACATAGATTTTATTTTCGTTCCAGGTATAAAACTAATGATGTAAAACGGAGACGTAGCAACGAATTAGACGAGTCCCTGTTTACGATAACACCGCTAACGTACGACGAACAAATTGAAGAGGTCACTAAAAGGCAGCAGAGCACAAACTACACTAGCGCCCCCTATAAATGTGTTATTTGTTATCGAGGATTTTTGGTTAAAGGGAGATATACTGCCCATGCTATTAGACATAGTGAGGTAAACATTATTTCTTTAACATAACATAACATCACGCCTCTTATCCTCAAAGGAGTAGGCAGAGGTGCACATTATGCCACTTTACAATGTAACACCGACTTTTCACTATTTATGTTACGAGTCCCATGTAATAGGGGGTGAGCCTATTGCCATATACAGGGCACAATTTCAGACTCCGTGCTAATACTGAGAATTTTTAAAGAAACCCAGTAATACTTTGCTTGCTCTGAGACCCCTTGCCCGGCAGTCGCACTTGCGACCACTCGGACAACGAGGCAGTTCTTTTTCTTTAACTCATATATAAATTATTTTAATATTTTCAGCAAAGCGGTACGTTCGAGTGTTTTATATGTAAGACCAGGTTGAAAACTAGTCGAGCCCTTCGGAAACATCTGACGTCGCAACATACTGAACAATACAGCTGTAATGGTTGTTCTTTTGTCACTAGAAATCGGTGAGTGTTATACATATTTATACTAGATTTTACCATCGGCTTCGGACTCGTCAATTCTGATTATTATTGTTGATATTAAAACGAATTGTAATAAATAGACTTATTTATACCTAGCTATTTCCGCGCTGTTTCACACGCTCTGCTCAGCTCTTATTGGTCGTAGCGTGATGTTTAATAGTCTATAGCCATCCTCGATAAATGCGTTATCCAACACAAAAAGAATTATTCAAATCAGACTTGTAGTTACGGAGATTAGTGCGTTCAAACAAAAAACAAACTCTTCCGCTTTATATAATAAGTATAAGATAGGTACAACATTGTGAGCAATCAGGGTAATAGAGCAAATTAGAAGAAATTGTAAGCATAGACAATATACAGAAAATATAAAAGCTACCACAAAGTAACATTTTTTTATGGCATAAGCCGGTTAACGAGCAGATGGATCACCTGAGGGTAACAATGAGTAACAGTCAACGCCGCCCATGGACACTGAAACACCAGTAAGAACGAGATAGAAACTCCATTCGTTACTCTCTTTAAAAAAGTATGTTCTACAATGTCTCTGATACATATTTCAATACTGTACGCATATGTGAGAACAATGCAAAGACAAGCTTGACGCATTATAGGTACTAATTACAAAACTTTCTAAAATTAAAAACAAAATGTCTTATTGTCTAACATGGTGCTCACATATGCATACTGACAATCCATAGAAATAGTGCTTCTATACAAGAAAAAGGAAACTCTTTGTTTCGATAAAGAAAAAAATGCTCGATGCCATAAGGAAACTAGATTGTCTACATTAGAATGAAAGTATTATATTATTAAATTACCTACTATTGGAATCTAACTACTGACTACATTTGGGTATTGTCCAGTGGAGCCGAACCAACATGCTGCCAAGCATTCTTATGGGCCGAAACACATAACAGCGTTGCTTCGCCGCAATGCTAATATCGGCAGTTCGCGATGCGGCGTCGTGAAAAAGAGCTTTTTATTGTCGTTCGGTAGGGTAACCAGTTCGTCGCGATTTTTTACTGTGGTTAGACGTGTCTCTGCCATGGACCATCGTAAAGAACTTATTGATCATTTGTTATTAAAAAGTTGCCTCGTTGGCCGAGCGGTCGCAAGTGCGACTGCCGGGCAAGGGGTCTCGGGTTCGATTCCCTGGTCAGGCAAAGTATTACTGGGTTTTTAAAAAATCTCAGTAATAGCACGGAGTCTGGAAATGTGCCCGGTATATGGCAATAGGCTCACCCCCTATTACATGGGACTCATAACATAAATAGTGAAAAGTGGGTTTTACATTGTACAGTGGCATTAAGGGCCGTAATGTGCACCTCTGCCTACCCCTTCGGGGATAAAAGGCGTGATGTTATGTTATGTTATGTGTTATTAAGAAGACATTAATCTGCTATGCTGGAACGAGCATGCCACTGCCGGCGGCACCGCGTCGCTTAAATCGGCGGTGACGCTACTGTCGATTCTAGCGGCGCGGCGCCGCAATGCCGTTATGTGTTTTGGCCCTTACTTCAAGATAATCTGTGAACATATACCATCAGGTGGTCCGTCTGTTCATTAACTCCTCTTCTATCCAATTTGTTTTTTTTATGGCATAAGCCGGTAAACGAGCAGACGGATCACCTGATGGTAAACAATCGGCTTCGCCCATGGACACCTGGAACACCAAAGGCGTTACAAGTGCGTCACCAGATTTTTGGGGATTAGGAGTTTGAGGATCGTTGGGGATTCAGGGATTGGGGAGATTGGGGAAGGGGAAGGTAATTGGGCCTCCGGTAACTTCACTCCCACGACGAAACACAACGCAAACGTTGCTTCACGTCAGGTTTTCTGCTCGGCCGTGGTATCACTCCGGTCGAGCCGGGCCATTCGTGCCAAAGCATGGCTCTCCCACTACAATAAACAAGAAGTATAATAATGATATAATTATATTTCAGGGGCGTAGCGAGAGAGCATCAGAAATGGCACGCCGGTCACAAGTACCAGTGCCCACATTGCGCCAGCGAATTCGAGTGAGTTCCCATTTTATTTCAGATACCTACTGCATAAATGTTGCCTCGTTGGCCGAGTGGTCGTAAGTGCGACTGCCGGGCAAGAGGTCTCGGGTTCGATTCCCGGGTCGGGCAAAATATTACTGGGTTTTTTTAAGAATTCTCAGCACGGAGTCTGGAATTGTTCCCGGTATATGGCAACAGGCTCACCCCCTATTACATGGGACTCATAACATAAATAGTGAAAAGTGGATGTTACATTGTACAGTGGCATAATGTGCACCTCTGCCTACCCCTCCGGGGATAAAAGGCGTGATGTTATGATTTAATGTTGTATTTCAACTAGTAGAGCTTTTCTCATTATATTCACGTGAGTAACCCGCGATCTTTAGTTAATTTATTATGTTTCACGATAGTTATTTTAAAATTATTATGATAACTTTGAATTGTTTTATTTTCAGTAAATTAACAACATATTTAGGTCACATACGTATTAAGCATGTATCTGATATTGTATGCGAAATTTGCGGATACATGTTTGTTAGCAAAAAAGGCGTTGAAGTACATAAAAAGAAAAAACATCATATGAGTGGAAAAAATGTAAGTACTTTATTTATTTATTAATTCTTTAATGCATACAAAATAACGATATACGGTCAAAGGTAAAAGTCCACTGCCACCGTAATCGGTCTACTGTCGGTTGCGCTGCAGCGCTTATATAGCGCTTATATACATGCGTACGCATATTTGTATCCGTGTGTGTACTGTTATACATTGTATGCACTTTAAGCATGTGTGTTTGACCACCCAGAGGTTACCTATCATCCCGTGAGACAGACAGTACTAATTCATAATCCGATCTAACCAGTCGAGAGACTCTCTCATTCAGTGACATTGCCAGTGACGTTTTATATTTATATATAACCAGTTAAAATATTAATTATTGATTTTAAACCATTTTTATCAAACTGAAACTGTCAAACACCAAGCGGTCACCGGTGACCGCAACCTATTGTTCTTTAATTGTGTCTATAATGACCGTACTCAAAGGGTAATTATTTGCAAGTTGGACCTTTTTATTCCGAACTACTCCAACACTATAACAGTACGCGTGCGTGTGTTAATGCGTACGCACGCGTGTGTATGCACATTAATATGAAATTACTTACGCATTGCAGTGTGAACATCACTCGCGGTGCCTGTGGACTTTTGACCGTTGACTGTACATGATTCGGACTTATTTATTGTAGATTATTGTCTAGAATAACACATAGGCTACTTTTTATTCCATGAGAACACGAGCCAAGTCGCGGGCAGAAGCTAGTATTATTATGTAGTTTAAAAGTTTGTTTAGACGCGGTTGGCTACGGAACTGATCAAGGGATATAAAAGATATGGTTTCGATAAATAGCATGTCAGTTAACTTTTATAAAATAACTAGCGGACCCAACAGACGTTGTCCTGCATATCCACTTGAATTTATAAACAAAAATTCATTCAAATTAGTTCAGCTGTTTAGGATAAATAACCTAAACAACGACTGCAGCGCCATCTGCCGGGCTGATTTGTGAATCTAAACCATTGAACACACACAAAAAATTTCATCAAAATCGGTCCAGTCGTTTGAGAGAAGTTCAGTGACATACACTCACAGATGAATTATATAATTATAAAGATAAGCTTCTTTGCCAGCAGCTTCGTCTGCACTGTCGGGGGTTTAAAAGTAGCCATGTGTATTCACACATAGTCTGCATTCACATTCGTGAATGCAGACTATAATCGACACCTTAGGCGTTATACGTTTAAAGTAATCGTAACGAGTACGCATTCGGCGCTCTGATTGGTTGCTTGATTGGAGCCGGCCTCTGCTCTAAATCGGGTACTTGCTTTAATCAAAAATAAATTATTTCGACTGTTCAATACAATCAAATATTAAACAATAATCACACTTTCATTAATTGACTTTATGACCAACTTTATTTTAGTATTTTTCCAGCAAATTGTTAAGAAATAAGTATGCTGTTTGACGCTAAAAAAACGTGACGTCACAATACACAATCTCGTACAAAATTCATAGAAAATTGTCGTTTTTGACAGTTCGAAAAAAGTATTGAATTTGACTAGTTGTCAAGTACCCAATTACATCCGAATCCCTTTAGCCGATTTGACTACATTGAATAACAACTGTACACAGAAATTTACTCATTTATAATATTAGGGAGGATTAAGTACATACGAATTATGATTCATTGACTGATTGATATTTCCAGGTGACATTAGACGGGCCTTACTGTGAAATATGTGACGTGAAGTTTGCGTCGGAAGAAGCTCATGACAGACATCTGAAGTTATCTGCGAGACATAGCAACGAACATGGGTCGTGAGTATTATATCTATGTATTTATTTACGCCTTACATTGCGTCGCGGGTGTGTGAAATCCAACTATCGGCTATGTGCGCGACGGTGGCGACGCGTAGCGTTTACAACATTTGCGGAACCTGTCAAATAATAACAATGTAAACATTATAATTTTCTTTGCAAATATAAATAAAACCAAAAATTAAAATAGTATTGTTCAAGTCAAGTGTGGGAGAGCCATGCTTCGGCACTGCTGGGCCGGCTCGACCGGAGTGATACCACCAACGAGCAGAATACCGACGTGAAAGCAACGCTTGCGTTGTGTTTCGTCGTGTGAGTGAGGTTACCGGAGGCCCAATTACCCTCCCCTTCCCCAATCTCCCCAATCCCTGAATCCCCAACTATCCTCAATCTCCTAATCCCCAAAAGACCGGTAACGCACTTGTAACACCTGTGGTGTTCCAGGTGTCCATGTGCGACGCCGGTTGCTTACCATCAGGTGATCCGTCTGAACGTTTACCGGCTTATGCCATAAAAAAAATTGTTGACATTATTTAAGCGTAATTCATTCGATAGTTTCATTGTAAAATGAATATAACAATAAAAACCGGGTTTGAAACTATTACACATAATATTAGTTTCCAACCACAAACTGAGACAAAAGGCAATAAATTAGTATTAGCCGAGCATGTAAGAAATGTGGAAGAACTGCGACATAACGGTCAGAGCTACTTAATACGAGCCACGGTCCATTTCTTTGCTTTGTACTGCAATCAACACAATGACAGCTGATCAACCGCATTTGTTTCCAATTCCTGCCGTGTTGTGCGCTGCGGTCGTTAGCTGACCGCCGCTACTCGCTTTCCACATAGCCAATAAGACGGAATGTGTCGGAGCTTAGTAATCCGGTGTTTTCATGGTTGTATGTACTGTAGATCCTGGCTTACAGGAGTTGTAGCGGTTTTGGGAGGTTGTGGCGGGCTTGTCCCATTAAAAAATTGTGTATTAAGTCTAATTGGATACTTTTCTTAATCCAATATAAATTGTCAAGTACAATAAAATATTAAACAATAATCACACTTTCATTCATTGATTTTATGAGCAACTTAATTTTAGTATTTTTCCAGCAATTTGAATAAATAAGTATGCTGTTTGACGCTAAAAAAAACGTGACGTCACAAACTCACAATACACAATCTCGTACAAAATTTATAGAGAACTGTCGTTTTGACATTTCATCATCATCATCATCAACACCCTATAAATGCCCACTGCTGAGCAAAGCCTCTTCTCACACGGAGAAGGTTAGAGCGTTAATCACCACGCTTGCTCAATGCGGGTTGGCGATTTCAAACTTATAATTAGAAATTATAAGTCCAGGTTTCCTCACGATGTTTTTCCTTCACCGTATGTCAGTGGTGTCTAAATAATCTTAGAAAGTACATATAACTCGGAAAAAGTCACATTGGTACTTGCCGTTGGTAGGTTTCGAACCCTTCTCATGCATGAGGGTGCCCTCATGCATGAGAAGCGAGCGTCTTAAACTGTCAAACACCAAGCGGTCACCGGTGACCGCAACCTATTGTTCTATAATTGTGTCTCCAAAACCGGTACTCGACGAGTTAAACCTCCGGGCCACCACGACACTAATTTTGACATTTAGAAAAAAGTATTGAATTTGACTAGTTGTCAAGTAGACCAAATTTTGTGTACCCATTCTGTTTGCATGACCATAAACTCTTAATATAATTTTTTTTATGATCCTTTAAAAAAAATAAAAGTCATATAAATTAAATAAAATAAGCCTTTATTACTGAGGTTACAAATTTACAATTTACTCTATATCACTATAGAGGTACTATACATCAGTAGTTTTATCCCCAGCTTGTCCTTTGACATAGGCCTCCTCCAAAGATTTCCAGTTTTCCCTATCCCTCGCAATTCTCATTCACACTGGTCCAGCAGTTTTCCTTAGGTCATCTTCCCAACGTTTTGGTTGTCGCCCTTTGCTCCTATGAACATTTAATAATTACTAAATAAATCAGTAATTACTGAATACATGAATTAAACTGTAGTTCTAAGATGATTAAAGTCAGTTTATTAATTTAATTTTCTTTAATCCACAGCAATCCACCTCGGAATGATTCACAAAGCAACCACGGTCATTCCATGAGACGGAACGAGAGACGCCCTATAATACACCCGAGAACACCTAGACCTGATGAGGACTTGGAGACACAATCACCTGTCACTTGTGAACAGGTAAACAAATAACATAACACAACATCACGCCTTTTATTCCCGAAGGGTTAGGCAAAGGTGAACATTATCCCACTGTACAATGTAACATCCACTTTTCACTATTTATGTTATGAGTCCCATGTAATAGGGAAAGAGCCTATTGCCGTATACAGGGCACAATTCCAGAGTCCGTGCTACAACTGAGATTTTTTTTAAAACCGAGTAATATTTTGCCTATCTCGGGTATCGAACCGGAGACTCCTTGCCCGGGTCTGAGTTGCACTTGCAACCGCTCGGCCAACGAGGCAGTAAATAAATAATTCATAAACAATATCTTTATGATAAACGGTTTTATGCCATGCTTCGACACTGCCGGGCCGGCTCGACCGGAGTGGTACCACCAACGAGCAGAAAACTATATGAAACAACCACAGCGTTGTATTTCGACATGTGAGTGAGGTTACCGGAGGCCTAATTACACCCAATCCCCGAATCTCTCACATTCCTCAAATATCCAATTCCCAAAAGGCCGATAACGCACTTGTAACGTCTCTGGTGTTCCGTGTGTCTATGCACGACGCCGATTGCTTACCATCAGGTGATCCGTCCGTCTGCTCGTATACCGGCAGAACCTAACGGGTAACCGGGGCTCCGGCTCGACGTGCAGGAGAAGGAACGGGGTGGTTTTTAGTCAGTAAGAGTCTGACACTCCCTCCCGCCTCACCCAGGCGGGAGCAGTCATTGGATGATTTTCCCCCCTTAAAAAAAAAAAAAATACCGGCTGATAAGTTGTACTCATCTTGTTCGTTGTGTATGTTTTGTTCTAGTTTTATTATTTCATCGTTTTTTTTATTAATGTGTCCAGTTACTCATTGGATTTTTTGTTGTGACTGTAAATAAATAAATAAATCAATCAATAAAATATGTTTATCCGTCAGTGTGGTCTACAACTGCGAGATTTAAGAGTGTACGCGCAACACTTTAGAAGAGCTCATCCGGACAAGAATCGAACCAAGTACCCCGCGATGAAGACCCCTTGCATGTGTGAGCAGTGCGGCAAGATATTCCAGGTACGTCATATTATGCCTCGTTGGCCGAGTGGGCGCAAGTGCGACTGCCGGGAAAGAAGTCGCGGGTTCGATTCCCGGATCTTGCAAAGTACCACTGGTTTTAAAAAATTCTCAGTATCAGCACGAAGTCTAGAACTGTGTCCGGTATATGGCAATAGGCTCACCCCCTATTACATGGGACTCATAACATAAATAGTGAAAAGTGGGTGTTACGTTGTACAGTGGCATTAAACTGTCGTACACCGCGAGGTCACCGGTGACCGCAACCTATTGTTCTATAATTGTGTCTATAATGACGGTACTTAACGAGTTAAGTGCCGTAATGTGCACCTCTGCCTACCGCTTCGAGGATAAAAGGCGTGACGATGTTATTATTATTATTATTGTTTATTCTTGCAGAGTATGGCGTTATTAAAAGATCACATGTGGGTTCATACCGGTGTCAAACGGTTCAAATGTGATCGTTGTACAAAGAGCTTTACACAGAAAACGAATTTGATCATACATATGAAAGTCCACAGTGGGACGCGACCGAGCTATGAGTGCCCTCTGTGTGGGAAACATTTCGCCTTCTATAATAACCGGAGGAGACATATGTTTGTAAGTAATATCTCATCACTACATAGTATAAGACGAAGTCGCTATCCACCGTCTGTCTGTCCCTGTGTATGCATGCATGTATGTATAATTGGGTACTTGACAACTAGTCAAATTCAATACTTTTTTCGAACTGTCAAAAACGACAGTTTTCTATGAATTTTGTACGAGATTGTGTACTGTGACGTCATGTTTTTTAGCGCCAACACATTCTGTAGTAGGTATATTTACATATGAAGCCAGGGCGAGTCGCTAGTATTATATACTTTATTAATGTATCTATTTATATAAAAGAAAGTGTTAAGGTGCTCCCTCACCGGGAGCATTCGCGTGTAATGTAACTTTACAGATCTGAGCATTACATCAGTGGAGGAGGAGAACCGAGTATTACAATGCGCACCTTGTAATGATACAATGTGTAATATCTTGATACAACTTGTAACATCAATGTCCCCGCTCCCCGCCCGCCCGCTTCGTTTGATAACTTGCTATGAAATGCTCAAAGTCGAATCAATATGTTACATTACACGCCAATGCTCGTCAGTCAGGGAGGTATTATTGTAATGTAATGCTGAAATTCGAATCTATCTATACTAATAAAATAAAAAAAGAGGAAAGATTTGTATTTTTGTATGTTTGTAATGAATAAACTCAAAAACTACTGGACCGATTGCAATAATTTTTTCACCATTAGAAAGCTGCATTATTCAGAAGTAACATAGGCTATATAATATCACGCTAGGTCCTATAGTTGTGGAGCAGTAACCAAAAATGTTTTAAAAACGGGGGAAAAATATCGTTTCTGAGGCCTTCCGTGGCGTGCGCTGAGCATATAGCTAAAGTTATACAAAAATGCTCTATAGATGAATTGTTCATCTTAACATTATTTTTAAAAAAGTCCGCGAGAGCATATGTCTACCTTTTATAGTTTACCCATAACAATCGTTTTAATGAATGGTTCTATCCTTATAAAAGTTTGCTCTAGATAACTTTTGAATTGTTCAATCGGTTACCTTAAGACGCGACATCGACAACGGAGGGCAGGTCGCTAAATGTATAAATATAAATAAAACGTAAAACTATGTAAAAAATCTTAAGTCCCCCCGTGCGAAGCCGGGACGGGCCGCTAGTATGTTATATTACACGTGAATGCTCCCGGTGATCCGAGCACCTTTAGTTACTTAACGCATAGGCTACTTTTTAACAAAATCTATATATTTTCAGATACACACCGGCCTAAAACCATTCAAGTGTGATACGTGCGGTAAATGCTTCACTTCGTCTGGAGAACTTAAAGCTCATGTAGAACATGTGCATCTAAAGAAACCGTGGCCTAAACGGGCTAGGCAGAGAGCTAGAGACTGGAAATGCGACGAACCGAGCATCGAAGATTGATATTAATACATAAATCGGCATGGGGGTCACCGGTGACAAACGTTAGCAGAGAAAGGAATGGTAATAATAGCGTTTGATTTTAAGCGCTTGTGGAGTCTGGGTCTGTATCATATTAGCACAGAGCCTGGAATTGGGTACTGGCCTTAATCAAAAATAAATTATTTCGACTGTTAAATACAAAAAAAAAATTAAACAATAATCAAGTGTAGGAGAGCCATGCTTCGGCACTGCTGGGCCGGCTCGACCGGAGTGATACCACCAACGAGCAGAATACCGACGTGAAACAACGTTGTGTTGTGTTTCGTTGTGTGAGTGAGGTTACCGGAGGCCTAATGAATTGTTCCAGCAATTTTTTAAGAAATAAGTATGCTGTTTGACGCTTTAAAGACGTGACGCCACAATACACAATCTCGTACGAAATTCATAGAAAATTGTCGTTTTTGACCCAATTGTCCAATTGTCCCAGTGCATGGTAACAGTCACCCCCTATTACATGGGACTCATAACATAAATAGTGAAACTGGATGTTACATTGTATATTTGAATATCTGGCTATTGTTAGATTATATTATTATACTTTAGATATTAAAACAAATGGCTTCCTAAGACATTTTTGTACTATATAATTTAAATATAACTAGTCTAGTTTTGATCTCAGTTCTTATGGGCCTATTATAGTCTATATAATCTTACTAATATTATAAATATCTCGTTTCTCGAGTCCGTGTGTATATTTTTTACTGAATTACGTCATAATGGCTGAATAACACTTGGGCTACTTTTATTTTGGTATTGAATACTTTTTTGCCACGGGTACGAAGTCGAAACCTCTGATAGAAGCTTGTTAAAGCTAGTCTCATGGCTCGTTCTTCTCCCGCGCCCGCCCGGTCGCGAATCGAGGCAGAATTATCAAAACTCACGAGACCGCAGTTTTCTGCGATCTCGCAGCCGCCGCGGTTGCGATTGGCACCTGCAAACTTGACTGTTGTTTGTTCTTGCAAGACAAGCGACCTGGTAAACAATCAGTTGAGTTCCAGGCCGGCCCTCCCGTTGTGATCGCCCGCCAACCGATCGCAGAGATTATTTACACACATATCTATATTCTACGAAGGCTGCGGGCTCGCAACGGCGGCAGACGCGGGAGAAAGTCGCACCGCGAGTCTTTAGTCTAAATATATGTTATAATAATGCCCATTCCATGTATAGTCAAAGGCCACCGTGAGCGATGTTCACTCGGCAATTCGTAAGTAATTTCATATTAATGTGCATACACACGCACGCGTACGCACGGATACAAATATGCGTGCGCATGTATATAAGCGCTGCAGCGCAACCGATATTAGTCTTGCGGTGGCAGTCAACTTTTGACCTTTGACCGTACATATAGACAAACAAGTATGGTGCACCCGCGCTCATGAGATAAAATTTTATGTTTTAAACAATTTTATATTTGTCATGTGTCCTACAAAAATGAAAATAATAATAATTTATCCGATTTTATTTGTAAACTCGAGGCTTATAATAGGTACATAATGTGTATGTCTACATGAAAATAATACTCAGAATAATGTATATTTTTATAATAACTATCGTGAGACATATTAAATTAACTAAAAATCGCGGGTTACTCACGTGAATATACTGAAAAAAGCTCTACTATCTACATTTTATTTGTTGTTTCACCAAAAATTGTACACGCTAGATCAAATATTATGTTACAAGCAACAGATACATACTTTAGTGTTACAATCACTTGAAGGTAAATACCACATGCATAAAAAGGTTGTACAAGAAAGACAAGAGTAAACAACTTTAAATTAACAACATAACAACTTAAATTAATCTAAGATTAATAAGTGAAAGTGAGTTTAAATGAATAGTAATAATAAATGAATAGTATGAAGTAATAATAGATGGCATGTGAGAGCCGCCCCTACCGTCAACAAGGGAATTAATGAAATTAGTCATTGAAGATATTTTAGCAATGGTCTCCTTAGTTTACTTAAGCTGTCAGCATGAAGGTCAATTTCATTTCATTTATTTATTCATGAACAATTATTACATTGTGTTTGAATTTGTACAATACACCTATATTCTAAAAATTATACATGCAATTTCATATAATAATTTTATTAATAAATTTAACCTTGCAATTGGAGAATTGCAAGGTTTTGTAAAGTTGGACGGTTCTTTTAAGTTCTCATGAGGAAAAACCCCTCTGTGGTTCGAAACTAGTAGAGCTTTTCTCAGTATATCCACGTGAGTAACCCGCGATTTTAGTTAATGTATATTTTATTTGGTGTTCTTATATTGCGTGATGTCAAACATGGAGATTATAGCGTACCGCTCTTTTGTAGTTGAGGCTCATAATGCGGTCGGTTTGTCAACAAATAGATTATATTATTTAAACTCATCTTTAGAGCCGATTTTTCAATCATCAGTTATTTCTTAACTGTGGAATAAAATTAACATTTGAGTTTTTAGTATGAGAAGAATTGAAAGCACGCTGTGACGTCACACCATATTTCAAATTAACACAATATGTATATCATCGAAAGTATTTAATTTTGTGAGAAAAGAAAAAATACGTGTCTAAAGTTTTAAATTGATGTACGTACCAGACGGACATTAAAATAAAATTTAGGAAACTACCCTATTGTCAAATGTTCAAAGTAGGTAATTCCTCAGTTAAAATTTATCTGGCGTTGGAATAATCGGCCTTTAGTCTGTGTATGAAGACTTATATTTAGCATAATTTATAAATATAGAAGTATATAATGGTGTGAATTTGTGAAATATGGTTATTTATTGGAGTGGAGAATAAATGAGTTATGAGTACATATGTATTTGTTTATTTTATTATGATTCTCTTCGATACTAACTACATTTGGGAGCGATGAAACAGCCTCCTTTTTAGTGTTATTTTTTCATTTTATCGAACCCGCATTTTTAGTTAATCTATTGCTAATTTATTCATGTAAATGAATGCAACTTAATTTGGTTTTTTAACCAATATCTTTTATTCTAATTTTGCTTTCATTAATAGATTTTTTTATTAAAGATTTTTTTTATGGCATATGCGTAAACGAGCAGACGGATCACCTGATGGTAAGCAATCGGCGTCGCCCATGGACACCTGGGTGCTTACTCTTGAATCCAACTCCGATCTATCGACATTGGTATTGTGAAATTTCGTACTCTTGAGTTGCAACACTAGCGCCCATTGCATCCGTATTGCGTGGGTATGAACTAAATGGTATTGAGTTTGGCTTTATATTCCGTACTCTGAGTGCTATTTTAACAGCTACGATAGGGGTTGTATAGTTTTACATTGAATGATTATTAAGATTTTATTGTATTGAATTTTTTTTTTCTTTTTTTATGGCATAAGCCGGTAATCGAGCAGACGGATCACCTGATGGTAAGCAATCGGCGTCGCCCATTGACACCTGGAACACCAGAAGCGTTACAAGTGCGTTATCGGCCTTTTGGAGATTAGGAGTTTGAGGATCGTTGGGGATTCAGGAATTGGGGAGATTGGGTAAGGGAAGGATAATTGGGCCTCCGGTAACCTCACTCACACGACGAAACACAACGCAAGCGTTGCTTCACGTCGGTTTTCTGTGAGGCCGTGGTATCACTCCGGTCGAGCCGGCCCATTCGTGCCGAAGCATGGCTCTCCCACACTTATAGTGCATTAGAGAATGCGGTACTCGCCTGTAATCGATGGTAACATTTTACTGTAATTTTGATCGATTACTTATGTTAAGGAATTTGTTTATATAAATAACTTGTCCTAGAATTAGTAATATTGTGAGTTCTCCTTTCGCCTGTGATACAGGATATTCTTCCTAGTACAGGCATTCAAACCTAGTGCGATCTCTGATTTTAAATTAAGATGTTTATCTGTACCATGACCAATTTCTTATAATGAATAAAGATTTATTTATTTATTTACTGTTATCTGATTTGACCCTTTGAGTACCGTCATTATAGACACAATTAAAGAACAATAGGTTGCGGTCACCGGTGTCCTCGCGGTGTTTGACAGTTTAAAGAACAATAGGTTGCGGTCACCGGTGTCCTCGCGGTGTTTGACAGTTTAAAGAACAATAGGTTGCGGTCACCGGTGTCCTCGCGGTGTTTGACCGTTTAAAGAACAATAGGTTGCGGTCACCGGTGTCCTCGCGGTGTTTGACAGTTTAAAGAACAGTCGGTTGCGGTCACCGGTGTCCTCGCGGTGTTTGACAGTTTAAGGAACAATAGGTTGCGGTCACCGGTGTCCTCGCGGTGTTTGACAGTTTAAAGAACAATAGGTTGCGGTCACCGGTGTCCTCGCGGTGTTTGACAGTTTAAAGAACAATAGGTTACGGTCACCGGTGACCTCGCGGTATTTGACAGTTTAAAGAACAATAGGTTGCGGTCACCGGTGACCTCGCGGTGTTTGACAGTTTAAATAACAATAGGTTGCGGTCACCGGTGTCCTCGCGGTGTTTGACAGTTTAAATAACAATAGGTTGCGGTCACCGGTGTCCTCGCGGTGTTTGACAGTTTAAATAACAATAGGTTGCGGTCACCGGTGTCCTCGGTGTCTTTCGAACAATTGTTTTAGTGGGACCTGGATAAGTGAGAAACCTCCATAACTGGAACTCATGCTAAGGTCCCAACACTTTGGCACTGAATTACCTGTTAGTGGGACGAGGTAAACCTCTATATCTGGGATTTGTTCTTTCGATTTATCATCATAGTTACCTCTACATATAACTGAGACAGCGAGTAAATTTTATATGCATAAACCTCTGTAACTGAGATAACGTTGTTTGTTTACTCATTCTTATTCTACCCACAAATTTTACACGTAGTTCCAAGTTCACCTCTATTAATGGAACCCTCTGTAAATGAGACAGATATTTATTTATACCTATATATCTGAGACACTGGGTAAGTGGAATACCTCTATAAGTGAAACGACATTGCAGGTCCCTTGATGTCTCACTTAAAGGTTTCACTGTACTTGTATCAGTTAATATTTATGAAGAATATTAAAAAGACAAAATGCTAGTGGCTCCGTTTTTTAGTCCTACAAGTCTACTTTGTCTGAATGGTAAAAGGATAGCTAGAATAATAAGGCGGCAAGCGGCAAATGAGTACACGAATCACCTGATGTTAAGCAATCAGCGCCGCGCATGGACACTCGAAACTAGGGTTGCCACCTTTTTTTGGTATTTATAGTACATTGACGATTATAGGTAAGAAAAAAAAGGTACACAGTAAAAAAATAAAGTACAATTTATTCTTATTTAGTATTATATTTAAAAATATATATTTTTATTGCTTTTTGCAGTTTGTATTAAATTAGTATCTTTACTAAACAATTGTATTGAATACTAAACAATTGCATCTTTACTAGAAATTGTCTAAGTGGCGTTGGCGAGTGGCGAAATCGATTCTACATAAATGGATAAATATCGATATCGAATCGATAAGGTTACCGAAAAATACTTACGACTTTAATAGAAATGAAGTTTGCAAAAATAAAGTATTTTCGTGTACTTTATTAATCTTATAAAGTATAGAGTACAATTACCTTATAACGTACAATACTTTTTTATAAAATACGGGTGGCAACCCTACTCGCAACACTAGACAGAGGCATGATTGCAAATGCGTTGCCGGCCTTTCGGAAGGGAAGGGAGTAGAGATGCAACGAATAGTTGTTTGGCTGGATACTGGATACCGGATATTCTGCCTGACCACCCGCCGAATATTCGGCCGGCAGTGTGATACCTACATTATTGAGTTTCATAGGTACGTGTCGCGTCGCGTACCGCCACGCCGCTCGCCTTGCAGGTTTTGACTTGTTATTATGTTGTAGAGTATTAAATATTAAAACATAAACAATAAAATTGCCGGTTTTAGCTAAAACAGTTCCAATCGCATTACATAGTAGGGCAGATCATTTTTTATATTGTATAGTTAGTACTATTTCTTTCGATCTAATATTTTGAAGTTATTTCTTTTCTCGTCCATGTAGAAATTAACGAATCGAAATTAAAATAATCCTTAATTTCAGTTTTTTAAATATTGTTAATTAGGAACATTACGAGTCATTTGTTTTCATTTAACATTCTAATGAAACATTTAAAAACAAATTGCGTTCCATACTTAAATATTTTTTTTCGCTAAGCATAGTTTACGCTTTGCATCAAGAATAATAATTAAAATAAAATAAATATAAAAAAATACATTTGCTTTCCTCACCGATATAAATTGCTACAAAAATCCCACAATTTCACTGAACTGAATATCAAAGGACAATTAAAATTTTCATAACTTTCCATAAAAATGCAATTATAGTCTATGATTTATTGATTGATTTCCTCCGCGAATCAGCGCACCTAACAAATAAAAGCAAACCCTATCAAATATCTATTATAGCTTGTACTTCAGTATTTAAGACTGACTGTATAAACCGGTCGCCGACATCTCGTTTGTTTATGTTTTGATTTTGACAATTTGACATAGATGAAAGAAAAAAGAATGAAATTGATTGAATGACAAACTATGGTTCCTGCTTCCGGATTCGTGCTTCCATTTATACGGTTGGTAACATTGAAATTATTATATAGGAAATGCTTGATGACATAAATTACTTTTAATTATAAAATGCTTTATTTTGCTTTCTAATTGTGATGAATATAAATTCAAAATATAAAATATATATATTTGTACTAAAATCATAACAATAACATATAAATAAAATAAAATTATATTGAAAGAGAAATAAAAGAACTCAAATGATTCTGGCTCATGTTCTCTTTCCCACACGAATGGCGCTAAAAATAAAAATGCAATAATATTTGGCGGCAAAAATACGTAATGCGCGCTTAAATTGTGTTGCGCATTGCGCAGTAGTCGTCAGTTTATTAATTTATTTATTAGTCCATTCTATAAGATAAAAAGGTTTAATTGAATTTCTGTATTTTCACTAAAGTTTATGAATGTGAAATTGTGTTTAATGTAGCTGAATAAGAACAAAAACAGCGCAGAAATACCAAAAAGAAGCAGGAAAGGTAATATTTGTTATAACTTTCGTAATAATATTTATAATATAGGTACTTATTGACTTATTATCAATAAAGTTAATAGAAATATTGATAACTCGTAAGTAGTTTAGGCAAAACGTGAATTTTACCTCAGAAAGAAGATAAAACTGGTTGCAAGAATTGCTGTTTCATCTCTGAAAGTATAATATAGCATCACGCATTTCCCCGAAGGGGTAGGCAGAGGCGCACATTACGGCACTTAATGCCACTATACAGTGTGACACTCGCTTTTCACTACCTATACCTATTTATGTTATGAGTCCCATGTAATAGGGGGTGAGCCTATTGCCATTTACCTACCGGGCACAATTCCAGACTCCGTGCTATTACTGAGAATTTTATTTAAAAAAAAACCTAGTACCTAAGTAATACTTACTTTGCCGGACCCAGGAATTGAACGCGAGGCCCCTTACCCGGCAGTCGCACTTGCGACCACTCTGCCAATTTCTCAAGGAACATACTAAACATATTTTTAATATACGTTTCTGCTCATTAGATCTTAGATCTGCTGAGCAGATCTGCTAAATTGGCGGAGAGCAAGTACGACTGCCCGCCAAGGGGTCTCGGGTTCCATTCCCAGGTAGGGCAAAGTATTTCTGGGTTTTTTAAAAAGCTCAGTTATAGGACGGAGTCTGGATTTGTGCCCGGTATATTGCAATAGGCTCACCCCCTATTACATGGGACTCATAACATAAATAGTGAAAAGTGGGTGTTACATTGTACAGTGGCATTAAGTGCCGTAATGTGCACCTCTGCCTATCCTTTCGGGGATAAAAGGCGTGATGTCATGATGATGTTGATCTCAGATCTTGCGAGCTGGTTAATCCGTATATCTAGGTATAGTTGTTTTTATTGTTGTCAGATGAACCGACGGCGCACGCTGCGGCAAAAGCCGCGAATAAGTTACTATGAGCCCGAGGAGCCGAGTCTGGACGAGTATATATGTGAGTACAATATAGGTACATTAGGTAACTCGAATACGTGGTGGCCCGGCAACAGCCTATAAGTGCCCACTGTTGAGCGAAGCCTCTTCTCACTCACACGGAGAAGGTTTGAGTAAACCACCACGCTTGCTCAATGCGGGTTGGCGATTACAGACTTATAATTAGAAATTATAAGCCCAGGTTTCCTCACAATGTTTTCCTTCACCGTTTGTCAGTGGTGTCTAGATAATTTTAGAAAGTACATATAACTCGGAAAAGTCACATTGGTACTTGCCGTTGGTAGGTTTCGAAGCACGCACCCTCGTGCATGAGAAGCGGGCGTCTTAAACCTTCGGGCCAGCACGACCGTAGTTTTATTATATGCATAGAATTAGATATATTACAAAAACTCGGTTCTTTTGTCAGTTTGCGATGAGTGCGCCGACTTCGTATACGAGTATTGCGCTTTTCACGGCCCATTGCTCGTAGTCCCTGATGACAAGGTAAGATATAAGTTAAAAAGAATCACTACTTTAGCAAATTAGATTAAATTATATCTAAATAGGCAACAAACTGTTCGTAGCTTATGCAGCATAGGTTAGCACGGTGGCTGGGCAACTGGCTGCCGCGCAACGTGTGGCGAGTGTTCGAACTCTTTGTGTTTGTGTGATTCACAGATTGTTATTCCGGGTCTGGGTGTCATGTGTATGTGAACTTGTATGTGTGTAAACGCACCCACGACACAGGGGACAATCCTAGTGTTTGAAAAAATCTATAATTTCTGTATCGAGCAGAAACTCCGGACAACTAGTGACCAATATTCATTTTACTATATTTTCAATTCAAACATTGTGAGATTAAGATTAATTAAATGGTCTATTTAACTAATTCAACAATATCATAAACCCATGTCTCGTTTTTGGCATTTTGACAGCACCTATCTATGGTTTGCGCAGTTTAAAAAAAAAAAATTTGTTTGGACGACTGCTGTGCAAAATACCGCGGGTTCGATCCCAACCCGTAGTTTTTTGTGTGATCCACAAATTGTTGTTACGGATTTGGGTGTGATGCGAAAGTAGTCCCGTGCGGGACTTATAAAAACCGACTAGATAATCATTTGATTTCAAAGACACCGGATAGCAGCGATCTCTGATAAACCTGAACCTTTTAATATGCGATCTCTAACCTAATGCAAAGTGTGGGGATTAAGACAATACCTCTTATGTAGATGAAAGAAATTGTCACTACATTTCCTTTCCTTAGGTCCCATCCAAAAGTCCCTTCCCGCCTTATGTTCCTCGCGCCGCACTCACTATTCCTCACGTTTTCCTACACTTAGCACCATCAATAATACCTGGTATGTATTACAGAGTATATTTTAATGTAGATTTTGTAATTGTTTTTCAAATTGCCACGCAAAGAATGTTGGTTTCGATTTCTGAGTTCGACGATTCAGAAAATAACAAAATAGAAATGTTTCATTTAGAACTAGTAATAGTAATATTATATTCAGTTCTGTAAGTTCTGTTTACTCCTTCGGAAGTTAAAAAGTGCAACGTTATGTGACTGTGTTGCCGGTTGACTAACCGCAAGCACTACTGTTAAGCAAGCAGTATTGTGTTTGATTCTCGGGTAGCAAAGTGTTATTGGTGTTTTTTCTGCTCTCGATAAAATAGCACGGAATCTGAAATGTTTTTATGGCAATAGGCTCACCACTATTAGGTACATGGGACTCCGTGTAACTTAGGAATTCAGATGAATAACCAATTATCTCAGAATCGAACTAAAGTAACTTAAAGTCTAAGCATTTATATTTCAATGAATCTTAAATTAAACTCTTTTGAAACATATATAAGTGCGGCAAGGGGTCTCGGGTTCGATTCCCGGGTCGGGCAAAGTATTACTGGGTTTTTCAAAAAAAATCCCAGTAGTAGCACGGAGTCTGGAATTGTGCCCGGTATATGGCAATAGGCTCACCCCCTATTACATGGGACTCATAACATAAATAGTGAAAAGTGGGTGTTACATTGTACAGTGGCATAATGTACACCTCTGTTTACCCCTTCGGGGATAAAAGGCGTGATGTTATGTATGTATGTATTATAAATTATATTTATAATGTTCAGGCGCTGGTCTCGGAGTATTCAGTACTCTGACGCTCCCTCGCGGAGTGCGCTTTGGTCCGTATTGTGGAGTGCGCACTCAACTGGTAGACTCCATGTATTGTTGGCAGGTAAACATCTATATTAAGTTAATAGAGCTTTTAAGCGAAAAAGGTTAACTCATGTGTTTAAAGACAATATGTTTTTATGATCGAAGACTTTCTCGTTCGCCGAGTGGTCGAAAGTGCGACTTCCCAGGTCGGGCAAAATATTACTGGGTTTTATTGTTCAGTAGTAGCACGGAGTCTGGAATTGTGCCCGGTATATGGCAACATGCTCACCCCCTATTACATGGGACTCGTAACATAAATAGTGAAAAGTGGACCTCTGCCTACCCCTTCGGGGATAAAAGGCGTGATGTTATGATGTAATGATGTTATGTATGATTTTATAATAACTACACTGAAAAAAATGAACACCAACTAAGATGCATTTTCTCTTAGTTGGCATAAAAATGTTTAGAATAATTATTTATTTTGTTACTTTAAACAATAAAGCTTGGTTGCTAGAACAAATTCATTTTATTTAAGTCGACAATTTTGCACATGAACAATATATTTAACTGACTTTGTTACATCACACATGCTTTGTTCGATTTTACTACTCCACTTTTATAAATCAAATAATAATTTTAGTTCACGATAACAAGCAACTTGTTAGCAATATATATAAAATATCGTAGGTTTTAACAACGAGCTTAGTTGACTAGACAGCCTGCATAGTTAAATCAAACAAGAGAAGTGGTTGCATCTAATAACGCTTTGTTGTGTCAACAAAACGCAGCGGCCGGCCGCCCCGCCAAAAACTTGTCAAACTTGTCATTCTCAACTCATCATTATTCATGTAAACGCGTACCGACATGTACGTGTAGAGGAAGACTACCGTGAATTGCTTTTGATTAACTAATTCTAGTGAGTGATAAGTATGGACGAAGTGGCAGAGTTATTAAAAACGTGGGAACTGCCCGATCTCATCCCAAAATTTGCAGGTAAGGTAAATCTTGTAGTAACCTTTACCTAGTAGGTATCTACCTGCTAGATAGCTATTCTGTGATCTGTATTGGATTGGTAAGTCTACGTAGGTAATTTGGTGACCACATCATTAATTTTGTTCGCTGGCTTTCGCAACGCAAAATGCGTCGCCGTCACTTACCGACTGGACTATACCTACTTAACTACTATTATACTCTACTATAGTGTAGGCACCTATCTATCTATTAGCAGGCGACAATGCGGTTAAACGTTGATATGTACCTTTGAAGAACATCATAAGTACCTACCCTTGTAACGGTAATACTTGTTTTAAAAGGATGACGAGTAGATTGTACCTACCGACGAATAACGACTAAGTATACGTATGTCGTTAGAATTTGTCATTTCATGACTATCATTTGTTATTATAGGGGCTAGTCTCAATTTGTGGTGGGTAAAATGTTATAGTCACTTATATTTAATTAAATAATTCATAAACAAAGAAAAATGCAAACCAAATGTATGGAGTCTGGACTCACCCCTGTGATAGGTCTTCTTAAATGGAACAAAAGACGACATACATCTAGTCGTTATTAGTTTCCCATACATGTTTGCCTGTCATCCTTTATTAATTTCACCAGTTCATGAAATATTCACATTGTTAATAATTTGTAGAGCAGGCGATCAATATTCAGGCCTTATCAGCATTGACCACTGATGATGTCAAGGATATTATCCCTCAAACAGGGCCGAGGGTGCTGTTCATGAGGTGCTGGAGATCTTGGAAGGCTGAATTTATATGCATCAATAGTTCTTTACCCGTAAGTATTAAATACCCATAGTTGCAAATAAATTATAATTATACATAAGTACATACTCATTATTGTAAGTATTAAACTCCATGAAACTATTTTGTATAGCTTCAAGGTATTCATTCTTTTACCTTTGTTTTAATGGTAAAGAATACTTACATGGATCACTTTTAAAAAATGTTTAGCATTTAACAACAAAACACTTCAATAAGATGCTTTATCTTGTATTAGTACCTATATAAGTAGGTATTATGTTAGTTATTTAGTAGTTAGTTAATATTATGTAAGTAAATTACCTACTCCAGACTCTAGAAAATATTTTGTTTTACCCAGTGACTTACTGACCTTAATTTTGCTTGCAGAATCTAGATTTAACAGATTTGGAATTTGGACGGGACCCAGCTATTAATGTTTCTCTTGCGGAAGTGAAAGAAAATGTGCCCACAAATAATATTGAAAATTACATAATAGTAAACGAAAATGTGCCCCTGAATAGTGGAGAAATTGAACAAGGAACGCAGAGTGGGGTATGTTTCTTTTAAACATTTATGTAAAGTCACTAAATTGTGTTCTTTTAAAAAATAAATTAAGTGGAAAGAGTGACATTTAACAGTGTTTTTAAAAAGTTTTAAAATAAATGTAGGTAAACCAAAACTACATAAATATTAAATGTTTACTAATTATGTAACTCATCAAATAGGAATACCTATATAATCTATACTAACTATTATCCTTTTGTTGGTCCTTTGGTGTTGATTTGTAAGTACTGCATTTTCTGGTACTTACATATCAACATAATAATAAGTAATATCCTCTTAATTTATTTTGAACCTGTTTTATTTTTACTGTTTATTTCTCCAAACGTACTGGATTCAAATAGTTATATTTCATACCACTTTTTTCTTTCAGTTACTTGAAAGTATATTACTGAAATCACTTGACACATCTTCACTTTTAATTTATAAAGGTGGGACCCTTGATGGGGATGGTACTAGAAATTTATTGGCTTCCACAATTGCCAGAGAAATATTAAGTGAAAACAAAAACTCAACAATTGTTGGACCAATATATTTTAAGTGGGCAAATTTGATAAAAGAAGTCTTCCCTGGTGAAAGAACCACTACATACTACATTCCTGCATGTACAACTGCCTCTGGTGCGGTTCTTCAAGCAAGAGGTAAGCTTGTACACCAGGTCTTGAATAAAAGAAGACGATTACAGCAGTTAGGGGCTTTGTCAACTAAAGTTAAGAGAAGCAGAGAGGAAAGCCCTGCACCTTCATCATCTCCTAGACCATTGCCTGTTTTGCTTTGCGAAAGCAATACACTGGATAAGAATATTGAAGATGATTTACAGTGGCTTCGAAACTCGTCAGAACCTTGGAGCCTGGTGGAAATAAAATGGAAAAATACATTCAAATATCGAATTACGCTTCTTCACAAAAATCATAATGATCAGACTTTGGAATCATATATCAACGAGTACCCAGCACTAAGAAAACCGCTAGGTTATACTCTGGTAAGGTTTGCCATATAATTAAATATATGTAATTTAAGCTACATTTTGTAAATTTTATGTTAATAATTGTATTGTTGTTTCTGATTTTTAGTTGAACATTGACTTTGAGGCGGCCTATGGAGACCAAACAAATAATTTGTTTGTTTATTTTCCCGTGGCAAAAATTAAAATCTTAGAGTTGTTAAGAAAGAGAAAATCAAAAGATAACATCACCCAGGAACTAATTTCTGTAGCTGACTGTAAGTATATTTTCTTTACTTATTTAGCCTATAAATTATACATCCCACCGCTGGGCATTAACCTTCTTACACAGGTTTTGAGCCAGAAAACAGGCATATATCTCTATAAATCTGTTCTCCGGTATACAGAAGTGTACCTAAACTATATTTTTTGCCACTAAAAAACAAATAAAATTTTTTAAATTTTACTCCACACATAAGTTCGTAGAAACACATTGGTGTGAACCCTAGGTCTATTGAAATCCCTATCGAATACGACCCTCTGTTTGATAGGCGAAAGTTACGTGTTCTGCCAAACTACTGAAGCTATTTATCTATATTAAAGTCTCTCATAAAAAATGAATTGGAAAATGGATTATCTATATTTTATTTTTTATTTCAGCACCTAAAGAAGAAGATAAAAATCTTGCAGCATTTTTGGCAATTCCCCATCTTTTGAACACTACACCTATTAACCGGAAGAGGAAACAAAAACAATCTAGCTGTAGCTGGAAACCATCTAAGGTAGAAACGCGGGATGCTTTCATCAAACATTTAAGATCTGACGCTGAAATCGGTCAGTCTATTGAACTTCGACTAAAAACATTAGAAAATAAAGGGGCAACATCACAGCCTTACATAATTATTGTTGGTGAGTCATTAAATGAAATCAAAACATACTTGGTAGTTGTCAACAAATCAGTTATATATCACAGGGTAAATATTATACAAGCTGTCGACACTTGTTATAAGGCCATTTGGGCCCTAAATGCAGAGTATGGAGTAATTCCATACTCAGTATGGTTTTTTATACAAAGAGGATTATATAAAATGAACTCTCAGTATGATCGAGGTTCAACTTCAGCTGAATCTCTTTTAAGTAGTTACAACTACAAGTTACTTGTAGATACAATCACTTACAAGAGTTAGCTAAAGATTTGTGATAAGTTAAACTGCAATAGTTTTTAATAATTTTATTTGAGTTTTATTGTATTTGTTATTCACCATGGTGATTTGTTTTGTATGCCATATGCAATTTTTAAATATAAAGATTCTCAAATCACACTTTGGTCTAGTGCATAGTACTGAGGAGTTACGAGTGTTTGTATGTGTAGAAGATGACTGTTTTTTTTTATGTTATGTAGGAAATATTATTATTTTATATTTGTTGTGATAAGTAATTTGTGAAATGATTAATAAACTTTTAATAAAATATAGTTGTTTGATTGCTATATTATTTGTACATATTTGCTAAGTTTAAGCCTTTGTACTAAACCGTTGTCATATGAACTACCTTTATTCGTCAATCCAAGTCGGTGTCTATTGCGCATCCACAAAGTACCTACCTAACTTATTGTAATGTATTAATTACAATAAATTACTTGTGGATGTACAACATACAGTGACTTGCATTGATGAATACTGGTAGTTCGTATGACAAAGGCTCATGTCTACGACGAATATGAGGTTAGTTGAAGTAATTAGTTTATCACGGTTACTTCACGCAAGATCTTAGTTGAAACAACTTATGGATTTCATTGATTTTATAATGTCGCATAGACGTATCATGCAAGATGTTAGTTGAAACAATCTCTGAACTTGGTTGATTTTATTATGTCGCACAGACGTATCATGCAAGATCTTAGTTGAAACAACCTATGAACTTGGTTGATTTTATTATGTCGCACAGACGTATCATGCAAGATGTTAGTTGAAACAATCTCTGAACTTGGTTGATTTTATTATGTCGCACAGACGTATCATGCAAGATGTTAGTTGAAACAATCTCTGAACTTGGTTGATTTTATTATGTCGCACAGACGTATCATGCAAGATGTTAGTTGAAACAATCTCTGAACTTGGTTGATTTTATTATGTCGCACAGACGTATCATGCAAGATGTTAGTTGAAACAATCTCTGAACTTGGTTGATTTTATTATGTCGCACAGACGTATCATGCAAGATCTTAGTTGAAACAACCTATGAACTTGGTTGATTTTATTATGTCGCACAGACGTATCATGCAAGATCTTAGTTGAAACAATCTCTGAACTTGGTTGATTTTATTATGTCGCACAGACGTATCATGCAAGATCTTAGTTGAAACAATCTCTGAACTTGGTTGATTTTATTATGTCGCACAGACGTATCATGCAAGATCTTAGTTGAAACAACCTATGAACTTGGTTGATTTTATTATGTCGCACAGACGTATCATGCAAGATCTTAGTTGAAACAATCTCTGAACTTGGTTGATTTTATTATGTCGCACAGACGTATCATGCAAGATGTTAGTTGAAACAATCTCTGAACTTGGTTGATTTTATTATGTCGCACAGACGTATCATGCAAGATGTTAGTTGAAACAATCTCTGAACTTGGTTGATTTTATTATGTCGCACAGACGTATCATGCAAGATCTTAGTTGAAACAACCTATGAACTTGGTTGATTTTATTATGTCGCACAGACGTATCATGCAAGATCTTAGTTGAAACAATCTCTGAACTTGGTTGATTTTATTATGTCGCACAGACTTATCATGCAAGATCTTAGTTGAAACAATCTCTGAACTTGGTTGATTTTATTATGTCGCACAGACGTATCATGCAAGATCTTAGTTGAAACAACCTATGAACTTGGTTGATTTTATTATGTCGCACAGACGTATCATGCAAGATCTTAGTTGAAACAATCTCTGAACTTGGTTGATTTTATTATGTCGCACAGACGTATCATGCAAGATGTTAGTTGAAACAATCTCTGAACTTGGTTGATTTTATTATGTCGCACAGACGTATCATGCAAGATCTTAGTTGAAACAACCTATGAACTTGGTTGATTTTATTATGTCGCACAGACGTATCATGCAAGATCTTAGTTGAAACAATCTCTGAACTTGGTTGATTTTATTATGTCGCACAGACGTATCATGCAAGATCTTAGTTGAAACAATCTCTGAACTTGGTTGATTTTATTATGTCGCACAGACGTATCATGCAAGATGTTAGTTGAAACAATCTCTGAACTTGGTTGATTTTATTATGTCGCACAGACGTATCATGCAAGATCTTAGTTGAAACAACCTATGAACTTGGTTGATTTTATTATGTCGCACAGACGTATCATGCAAGATCTTAGTTGAAACAACCTATGAACTTGGTTGATTTTATTATGTCGCACAGACGTATCATGCAAGATGTTAGTTGAAACAATCTCTGAACTTGGTTGATTTTATTATGTCGCACAGACGTATCATGCAAGATCTTAGTTGAAACAACCTATGAACTTGGTTGATTTTATTATGTCGCACAGACGTATCATGCAAGATGTTAGTTGAAACAATCTCTGAACTTGGTTGATTTTATTATGTCGCACAGACGTATCATGCAAGATGTTAGTTGAAACAATCTCTGAACTTGGTTGATTTTATTATGTCGCACAGACGTATCATGCAAGATCTTAGTTGAAACAACCTATGAACTTGGTTGATTTTATTATGTCGCACAGACGTATCATGCAAGATCTTAGTTGAAACAATCTCTGAACTTGGTTGATTTTATTATGTCGCACAGACGTATCATGCAAGATCTTAGTTGAAACAATCTCTGAACTTGGTTGATTTTATTATGTCGCACAGACGTATCATGCAAGATCTTAGTTGAAACAACCTATGAACTTGGTTGATTTTATTATGTCGCACAGACGTATCATGCAAGATGTTAGTTGAAACAATCTCTGAACTTGGTTGATTTTATTATGTCGCACAGACGTATCATGCAAGATCTTAGTTGAAACAATCTCTGAACTTGGTTGATTTTATTATGTCGCACAGACGTATCATGCAAGATCTTAGTTGAAACAACCTATGAACTTGGTTGATTTTATTATGTCGCACAGACGTATCATGCAAGATGTTAGTTGAAACAATCTCTGAACTTGGTTGATTTTATTATGTCGCACAGACGTATCATGCAAGATCTTAGTTGAAACAACCTATGAACTTGGTTGATTTTATTATGTCGCACAGACGTATCATGCAAGATCTTAGTTGAAACAATCTCTGAACTTGGTTGATTTTATTATGTCGCACAGACGTATCATGCAAGATCTTAGTTGAAACAATCTCTGAACTTGGTTGATTTTATTATGTCGCACAGACGTATCATGCAAGATGTTAGTTGAAACAATCTCTGAACTTGGTTGATTTTATTATGTCGCACAGACGTATCATGCAAGATCTTAGTTGAAACAACCTATGAACTTGGTTGATTTTATTATGTCGCACAGACGTATCATGCAAGATGTTAGTTGAAACAATCTCTGAACTTGGTTGATTTTATTATGTCGCACAGACGTATCATGCAAGATGTTAGTTGAAACAATCTCTGAACTTGGTTGATTTTATTATGTCGCACAGACGTATCATGCAAGATCTTAGTTGAATCGACAAGTTAATATTATTGGTGAGACAATGTCTCATTTTTAAACTAACCAACATTTGAGCTAAATTAAATAACTACCCGTAATTATGGCAATTCATTACTTAGTACATGCAACTATGATAATTTAACAAAGGTTTCATAGCTGCAGAAAGCAAGATCTTGGTAGGCTCGTATGGAATCATGATGCGTTATCAAATTAAACAAGATGTTTATTATAGCAAACAAATTTTTTTTTCAGTGTATTAAAAATATTTACGTGAGTTTCGTCCCACACCTAATAGGCACGGCTCAAACACGGCTCCGGCAAGGCGTTTTTACTTTGAAAACAAAACAAAAAGGTTGTATTTAGCGGCGCGTCGCGCTTACAGCTTATTTATATTGACACTAGCTTCTGACCGCGACTTCGTATACGCAATTCCGTTTTCTCCCGTTCCCGTACGATTTTCAGGATTTTTTCTGTCTTTAAAACCTTCTCATAATAATAACAAATACAACAAAAAAAGAATTAGTGAAATCGGTCCAGCCGTTTTATTAATTCTTTTTAAACACGCGTGATGCCGTGACCAAGGGAAAAATGGATTAATATATAGGTATAAGTATATATATATAGATTATGGAATTGGACATACGATTTAAAGTTTATATTTTTGCTGTGGAATGCGCTCCCCCTGGATGTCAGGATGGCGTCGACTCGTCTATCGTTAAGCAGAAAGTACGTGAGCTTCTCTTGGGGAGGTTGGCTGAATCAACACGCTAACTATTCAGTCTTTAATTATGTATGTATTTATGTATGTATGTATGACTGTATGTATGTATGTGTATATGTGTAAATGCATGTAGGTATGTATAGTTTATTGTGCTCGTGTGTAGGCATTATATATTACTAGCTTTTACCCGCGGCTTCGCTCGCGTTACAAAAGAATGAAAAGTAGCCTATGTGACATATTAGTATTGGTATAGATGACACACAGTGCCATCTATACCAATACTTTTGTTTTTCCTCGGGAATATCAATTTTTTCCGGGTTAAAAGTACTTATTTAATCCGGACTTCTAACTTTACGTCTGCAAAAATTCAAAGCAATCGGTTAAGTAGTTACGGCGTGAAGGTGGAACAAACAAACAAACAAACTCAGATTTTTAATATTATAGTAAGGAAGTAAGGATAATGATGTTTTTTTATGTTTATCACTAAATATGTAAGTGTACCTATTTTAATTGCTCAATTAATTCGTTGCTTGCTTCTTCTCTGCATCACCCAAAGGTCAGACTGGGAGAAAATGCCTGCGGCATTAAGTCCACCGTACACTTTGTGCATGAAGCTTAAATAAATAAATAAATGACAATGACGTTGCTGGATTGGAGCCGTGCTTATTGTGTACGATGACCCTAACTCGTAATTATTTGTTAATTCAGTTTATGAGATTTCCCTTCACATTGTATGAGATACAGCTTGCTGGCGACACAAAAATACTGACATACCTTACGGAACGACCAATGGAGACGGTATTAGTACTTAGGAAGGAACTATTAGGGTTAGGTATAAAACTTACGGTTACACTAGAAACAGTTTTAAACAGAAAATTTCACATCTCTAACTCCCAAAGAGCCAACAACGGATTTGTAACTCCTCCCGTGTTATGGGTGTTCATGGCAGGGGACTTTGGGAGGCGCCGATTGCTTACCATTAAAAGATCCATCGGCTCGTTTCAAACGCATATTCCATAAAGAAAAAATCAACGCTTAATACAATAAAACAGAAAATAGCAACAATAAATAATGTATAATGCAATTTTGTTAGATATACGATCGTAACCACAAACGTTCCCATGTGGTGGACGCGGCAGACGCGAACCGTTCTAACTGGATGCGTTACGTCAACTGCGCTCGGAACTGGAAGGAGCAGAACTTACTTGCTTACCAATACCAAGGACAACTTTACTATCGGTATGTACCTAGAGTATAATACTAAAATACATTTTTTCTACTTACTGACTGCCTCATTGGCCGAGTGGTCGCAAATGCGACTGCCGGGCAAGGGGTCTCGGGTTCGATTCCCGGGTCGGGTAAAAGTATTACTGGGTTTTTCAAAAAATTCCCAGTAATAGCACGGAGTCTGGAATTGTGCCCGGTATATGGCAATATAGGCTCACCCCCTATTAGGTACATGGGACTCATAACATAAATAGTGAAAAGTGGGTGTTACATTGTACAGTGGCATAACCTCTGCCTACCCCTTCGGGGATAAAAGGCGCGATGTTATGTTATGTTATTTTATCTACTCTTATAAGAGAAGAAAAAAAACGATAATTTCCACTTCCCTCGGTGAATTACTGAAGGAGACATAATGAATTACCTATGCCTAAAGGGCACAAGAAAAGACTGTACAATTGGGTGAAGCCCAGTCGCCAGGCACCACAGAAATTTGACTAAAACCCACGTGGGTCCTATGTGTGAGCTGTTATACTTGCTTCCAATAATAGGTATTATCTTCTGATTTATTTCGTTGCGGGATCCAAGACAGTTATTCATGTCCCTGGGACGCGTCGGACTTCAGTGTTCCAGTGTTTTCATGGTTGTATCTACTGTAGATCCTGGTGCACAGGAGTTGCAGCGGTTTTGGGAGGTTGTGGTGGGCTATTTCCAAAAAACATCCCTACTCTTCAGGCGGGTATCGTAAACCGGGTGACGAACTACATATTACAGAGACCGGGCAACAGCGAAAGAAATGCGATCTTCAATTCACCTGCCAAACGTGGAGATATAGCAAATTCTATCATGTAAATGACGAGGCACATACATAGTCCAGCAATGGACCTTTACAGGCTATGATGATGATGATGCATGACCGACCATTATTCTAGATTAAGCACTTGGGTTTTATTCTGCTTGGCAAAAGTTTCGCCTGCGACACTTCGCCCAGACAGTTCTCCGGCTCGAAGTGCAGGAGTAGGAACGGGGTGGTTTTTAGTCAGTAAGAGTCTGACACTCCCTCTCGCCTTACCCGGGCGGGAGCAGTCATTCGATAATTTTCACCCCTTAAAAAAAAGACATCACTTTGTCGCAATCTCGCACTGTAAAGTCCTCGTGTGATCAAGAAACTTTATTTATTATCTATGTAAGTAACTATATGGGATGAATATGTACAGGTTTACATTAATCTATACTTATTTCCAGGACAATAAAAATAATTCCTCGTTTCACGGAACTTATGGTGTTCTACGGGAGCGAGTTTGCGAACACGTTGCATATCAATCTCAGAAATTACAACTCGCCGCCCGGATATGCTCAAAAATTTGGTACGTACCTACGTATTGGCTACTGCTTGCTTGCTAGATACATCTAATTAATATCTATAATAAACGAAGTTCCCTTTCGTGGCTCTGGAAATAAACTGCAGTAATTACGCACAGATACAATAATTCTTTTCATTTTTGTTCCGGGTCTGTGTGTAATATGAGAACAAGAGAAAATTCTAGGTAGAGAGTTGAGTAATATTTCATTAAAATAGAAACACTGCTAGACGCTCGTTGATCGAGAGGCAGGTGCATAAAAGACGCGCCAGAGGTTCCGGGTTCAATTTCCGGACTGCCCAAAATACGAATTTTCGAAATTCTCGTAGTAGCAGTGTCTGTAATAAGGTAGATGTCTAATTTTTATTTTAATGTCCATCTGGTAGATTATTTTAAATCATTAGACACGTATTTTTTGTTTTCTTACAGAAACGAATACTTTCGATAATATATTGATTTGAAATGTCGCGTGACATCACTTCTATGTACATTTTATACTAAGAAATGACGTTTTAGCCCCCACTCCTAAACTTTGATTCGTTTTATCTAAGTATTGTTTTATTATACGAGAAAATAAAAAAATAAGTGTCTTATATTTTTTTTTTCATTACGGAGTAATTACATTTTTAATTTTCATACCCTGGCATCATCACAATTATGTCCGGTGTATCACTCATAACGTAATTTATGAAGTGTTCTACAAAACAGGCGCACCTGCTGCAAAAAAACCGAAGTTGGACATTCAAAAAGAGAAAATCGAAGAAGTAACATCAGACAAGAGCAAACGCAACTTACAAGCAAAGGACCAAGAAAAAGTAAATTTAAGAAAACCTATAAAAAATCCTATAAATAAAAAAGCTCTTCGAACAAATTCTGTAATTAAAGACCTTACTAATGAAAACAACAATAATATCATTAATACAAATAAAGAATTACATAACGAAAATAATTCTGAACCTTTACAATGTACAATTAATACAAATGATGATGACTTTATGTGTAAAAATTGTAATTATAAAGGTATCAATAGTCATGATATAAACAGACATAGCATAAAACATAATAATATTAAAGAAAGACTTTATAAATGTGATATTTGCAAAAAAAGTTTTAGTGAAAAAGGTCATTTGAAAAATCATATTCGTACACACACTGGTGAGAAACCATATAAATGTGATATTTGTGAAAGTAGTTTTATTCAAAAAAGTAATTTGAAATATCATATTCGTACACACACTGGTGAGAAACCATATAAATGTGATATTTGTGAAAGTAGTTTTATTCAAAAAAGTGATTTGAAAAAACATATTCGTACACACACTGGTGAGAAACCATATAAATGTGATATTTGTGAAAATAGTTTTAGTCTTAAACATCATTTCAAATATCATATTCGTACACACACTGGTGAGAAACCATATAAATGTGATATTTGTGAAAATAGTTTTAGTCTTAAACATCATTTCAAATATCATATTCGTACACACACTGGTGAGAAACCATATAAATGTGATATTTGTGAGAGTAGTTTTAGTCAAAAAGGTAATTTGAAAAATCATATTCGTACACACACTGGTGAGAAACCATATAAATGTGATATTTGTGAGAGTAGTTTTATTCACAAAGGTCATTTGAAATATCATATTCGTACACACACTGGTGAGAAACCATATAAATGTGATATTTGTGAGAGTAGTTTTAGTCAAAAAGGTAATTTGAAATATCATATTCGTACACACACTGGTGAGAAACCATATAAATGTGATATTTGTGAAAGTAGGTTTAGACATAGTTATACTTTAAAAAATCATATAATGCGTATACACGCTGGTAAATTAAAAAAGAAATACCTTTGAAATTGATAATATTATTATTTTTGAATAAAGAGTGGGAGGATAAGTCAGTTGATCCTATATTTTTATTACTATACTATAACTTGGGCCTCATATTATGAATAAAATGCAGAGAAAGTGATTAATTTATTACTTTAAAATTTGGTTATTGTGTAGTCATTACTAATTATACACCTTGTATGGCCGTTTTCACCGAAGACCTCTAAACCATCTCTTAACTAAAAATGACTTCGCGTAAAATAGCAACTAAACTAACCCCTTACTTGTAAATGTTAGGTGTACTTACCTATAGGGTAGTGAAAACCAAAATGACGGTCACCTATCGTAGCTTAAGGAATCCTTATAAATTAAGAGAGATGATGAAAACGGTCATTACTCTAGTAAATTAATTGAAGCAAAAAATGCGAGCTGTAATTTTACTGCTTTGTAATTTTGGTGCCGGGTTAGGTAATTATTTTTCATTAGTTTAACATCACGGTTTTTAATTCTTCAGGAGAAACAAACAAACACACTTTTCATTAATATATATTTATGATTAAGACGCAAGTGCGTCTCGGGTTCGATTCCCAGGTCGGGCAAAATATAACTGGGTTTAAAAAAATCTCAATAGTAGCACGGGGTCTGAAACTGTGCCCGGTATAATGGCAATAGGCTCACCCTCTATTACATGGGACTCATGACATAAATAGTAAAAAGTGGGTGTTACATTGTACACTGGCATAATGTGCCTACCCCTTCGGGGATGAAAGGCATGATGTTATGTTATAATATTATTTTGACCCATAAACCAGAAAGAGAAAAACATTTTACATTTTGTATGTAATACAAGTATTTATTTTGCTATTAAAGGATAATAATATGATTTTCTTTAGTGAAGTAGTTTCATATAAGATACCAGTCGCCATGCGAATTATTTAACTTTGTAGATTTCCTATAGGTAACTACTTTATGTAATTATTCATGTAAATGTTCAAGTGTGGGACTGTTATGCTTCGGCACGAATGGGCAGGGTCGACCGGATTGATACCACGGCCGAGCAAAAAAACACAGTGAAACAACGCTTGCGTGTTGAGTTTCGTAGTGTGAGTAAGGTTACCGGAGGCCCAATTACCCCCCTCTTCCCCAATCCCTACAGGCCAGTACCTAGGTAACGCACTTGTAACGCCTCTGGTGTTCCGGGTGTCATTGGCGACGCCGATTGCCTATCATCAGGGGATCTATCTGCTCGTTTACCGACGTATCCCATAAAAAAATGTCATTTCTATCATCGTGATTACGATTATTTTTAGTTTTGTGTCCTAGATAGTTTAATCTTTTTATTTCTTTTTTAGAACGAGTTTAGGATTGTAATTTATTAACAGTTTTGATTTGTATTTTAATATAGTTTTAGTTAAGTATCCAATGTTTTTATTTTAAGTTTTAACTAGGTAGTATGGTAGGTATAAGAAATAATATGGAACGGGTATTTTTTATGTAAGTTATTATAACATAATATATGTTTTGTTATTTATTTTTAATATACGTAAGAATATTTAGGTATGTTGAGTGTAGTTATAGGAAAAATAATATGTTTTGTGATGTATAGTTTCTGTACCAACATACAATAAGAAATATTTTTTGTTTTTATGAAATGGTGGATTCGATTTTTTTGTTTTTCCATATTTAGTTTTACGCTCCAGTGCGAAATTTATTTATAAGTTTCAAAGTCATTTCAAAATGTCGACGAAAACTTAAATACTTTCGTTAAGTTGGTACTTATGTGTTAATATTTTTCTTTGTTATTTACTGGATTTTAATTCTATATTGTTAGGTATTAACCCTTTGTCTTTGTATCTTATTTAACAGAATACATTTTTTCCTCATTTCATTTTTTTTTTTCATTTTCTCCTCCTGTACCTATTATTTCGACACCAAATTATATTTAGTACACAAATAACAAAATAAATATTGATTCAGTACAGAGACAGTGTCTAGCTATTGATTTTCTAAATTGTATGTTTTATAACGAAGCCACATCTTCTGTAACCATTCGTGGACTCAGTAGCCAACCAATGTTAGTTACTGTCTCTGTACGCTCTGTGCAACCTTTTTGTTCTTACCTGTAGGTATCCTAAGTAACTGCAAGTGTGGGAGAGCGCACTTGTAACGCCTGCAAGTGTCGATTGCTTCGGTGATCCGTCTGCTCGTTTAACGGCTTATTCCTTACTAATATAAATGTATCAGTTTGTGAGTGAGTTTCTTTGCAATCATGTCAAAACGGCTGATGAACGGGATACGGATGAAGTTGGGCACAAGGGTAGATTATGGTCTAGAATAAAACATAAGCTACTTTTCTCGGGCGAAACCGTTCGCAGAAGTTAGTGGGTACAGAAAAATAAAACGATACCATTTTACAAGAATCCTTTTATAAAATTCTATATTTGATAGAAAAAGATCACATTATTACGATATGCGTGTTTGTTCTTACATACGAATATTATGAATATACTGTATCACTTGGAAACTGTACAGAAACATGTTTTGTTATGACTTATTAGTAGGATCACAAAAACTATAGGTAAAGGAGATGGACTAAACTTGTATGACTCTGCGACTCGCGTTCAATATATCGTTGAAAGTATTTCATTTTGTGAGAAAAGAAAAAATACGCGTCTAATCTTCTAAAAATTCAAACTATATAGTCGTATGAATACAATAATAAAAGTAACTCCAGTAGGTAAACAACATAATTATATGCCAATAAATAACTATTTAGATTCTTTAGAGATCGAACAAGTCTTGTATCACGGCTGTTAAAATAATTATTGAAGACAATTTTTCTCAATATCTTAAAATCTTGACTTAAAAAAATATAATAATATGTTAAAATCGACACCCCTGCCAAAATCAGAATCGTACGATCGTACAATCACGCTACGAATGATTAGACAAATGTGTTACCTTCGTATAGCCAGTATACTATAGTAGTCTTTGTCTCATACAATATACATATCGAGGGGTGAAAGGCTAATTGTATGAAGCGACATTTTGGGCGATATTGAGTTATATATTGATTATTTTTTTAGGAAAAGCAGAACAGCAAAAGCAGTGATTCGGGTGATAACAGCATTAATATTATAACAATCGAGTTTGAAAGGGTAATTAATTTTTTATTACTTAGTAGTAAAAGTTACTTTTTAGTAACTTTTGTCAGCTTAGAATTTCGAAGGTATCCTTAAATATTTCGAGAAATCGTTTTTAAACAGGCGCCTTAATTAACTAAGGAATGCCTGTGCTAAATTCAGTCAATAGTTCAACATCTTTTTAGATACTAGACTAAAACCAATAAAAATGATCGGAATTTACTATAATAAAATCAGCTGTTCCATACAAAAGTGCAACACTTATGCGCTCAAAATATATGGAACAGCTAATTTTCTTTAACAACCAACAAAAAATGCTATCAATGGCCCGATTAAAATCATTAACTGAATGTTTGGTAGAAGATTGTCATGATTTTTATTTTATTAGAAGTAATTATTATTTATTTTATCGCTATCTGTATTTAATCTATAATAAAATAAAACACATACTCTTATTTACTAATGAAATTCGATTTGATGCTATGAAACAACTTCTTTTCAGTATGACGAAGAATCCCCAAAAAATGAAAAAGATAACGTAAAGTCAATGGATAAACCTACGAAAATATTAGAATTAGAAGAACACGAACTATCACATACACCAAAAATCCAAATAATGTTGATCAAGTAATCGCAAAACACATGGCCCAAGACACGGTAATTGAAATGAGTGATAAAATTCGAACAGACAGTAATGAAAGCCTTCAACCAACGTTAACAGAAATTATACCGGAAAAAGAAATGGATATATTAAGGAAATCATTGGAGGAGGACAATAATGCTGAAGAAATTACAACGGAAATACCAAATCGAGCAGAAGACGTTCCTAAAAAAGTTAGAAAAAGCAAACGCACCGTGATTCAAAAAAGCTATTTAGATTTTATGAGTGAAGATGAAGACCAAAGAAAAAAAAGGAAAATAAGGCAAAGAAACGAAAAGATTCTAGATCAAAAGGTGAATGTTATGTTAAGAAAGATGGTTCTATTAGGAAGGAAAGACAGTTAAAACCAAACCCATGCATAGGGAAAAACTGTCCCTGGAAGTGTGGTGAAATAGACGATGAAAAAAGAAGAGCAATATTTGATTTTTATTGGGGATTATCTAATCAGAGAAAAAAGGAGTGGTTAATTGCTATGTCCTCTAAAGAAGAAATAAAAAGAAAGAGATCTAAACTTTCCAGCTACAGGACCAATACATTTAAATATTTTATAAATGACGGAGAGGGTCGTCGTCAGGTTTGTTCTAAGTTCATGATCAGCACACTAGACGTTACCCAAAGATTTGTTTACTACACCTTGATAAATGTATCCCAGGGAATTTCAAAAGAAGATGGGAGAGGTAGGTGTGTTCCAGCCAACAAAACTCCAGACAATGTAAGGGAATCAGCAAAAAACTTCATTAAAAGCTTACCTGCACTACCGTCGCATTATTGCCGCAAGGATAGTACAAAGCTGTAACTCCCAACTGAATTCAAAAACATCAAAAATCTGTATCGTATCTACAAAGAGGATCAAACTAGTAAAGGAGTCGATGTCTTGAGTGAAAAAATCTTTCGACTAATATTTAGTACTGATTTTAATATAGGGTTCCACATGCCTAAGAAGGATAAGTGTATAAAATGTTTGCGTTTTGAAGGCCAAAAGCCATCTGAGTGTCCCGAACTGCAGGCCCATTTAGAAGAAAAACAAGCATCAAAACAACGCCAGGAATTTCATAGAGAATTAGGCAAAGAAAACCCTACTATTTTGTGTGCATCTTTCGATCTCCAGAAGGTTCTCAATACTCCCCATGGGAACAGTATGCTGCTTTTTTACTCCCGAAAATATACGGTTTATAATTTATGCTTTTATGAAAGTATAACAAGAAATGGTTTCTGTTTTGTCTGGGGAGAAACAGAAGGAAAGAGCGGGGCCAATGAAATTGGTACAATCTTGCAAAAATACATAGGAGACGTTGATTCGCGAACCACAATAAAACTTTAATTTTATATTCGGACTCGTGCCCTGGACAAAATAAGAATAAAATTGTTCTTGCTGCCGTCCATAACGCGTTGTTACAATCTAAACATCTAGAAACTATTCAAATGAACTTTCTTCTCCCCGGACACACGGAGATGACTGTAGACAGCATCCACTCGACTATTGAGCAGTCCGTGCGAAATACGATAGTGTGGGCTCCTTCTCAGTGGGTAACAGTGTGCCAGCTAGCCCGAAAAGAGCCAGCGCCTTATTATGTCGAAAACCTTACACATACTGACTTTAAAAATTTTGAAGAGTTCTCTGATAAATATTTCAAAGGAAACCTGGTTGGAAAAATAAGCAAAATCCGAACGGCAACATTTAAAAAATCTAATCCAAACGAAATTAAAATTAAGTATACTATGAAGAATGATGCACTGGAAGAAAAGATACCAATACATGCTAAACCTAAGAGTCTCGATCTCAAATATAAAACTTCGTTAGCAATTACCAAATCTAAATACAACGATCTTAAAAAACTATGTGACACTAACGTTATTCCAAAAATTTTTCATTCTGAGTACTTAAATTTGCAAACTAACAACGCTAAAGATCAACTAGTGGATACTGATATTGAAGATGAGACAGAGGAATTAGATTAGAAAATAATGCTATTATTTTTGTTTTATTTTTCGGCCATATCGCTATTTTGTAATAAAAAAATATTTTGATTTCTTAAAAAAAGTTTACGTTACCTTCGTTTGATTATACGTATCGTACGTATCTAGAGGTAATTAGGTTTAAATTACGTTTGAGTATGATTGATTTACTGTGCTATAATTTCTTTATATAAGGAAACTTACGATCTCATTAAGACTGATTGTTAATTAAGTTAAAGATGCGTAATAAAAAAATTCTAATGAACATAACCTTTTTTTAATTCTGATATAGTAATTATTCACCCATTTCAATACTACAACCTCTTAACTTACTATAAATCTGCCATTATTATCTTGTATCAACGACCAAGTTATATAAACTCCTTTCGAAACCCGAGACATCAAACAACTCATTTAGTATGTTCATCGTTACTTAAGCTAACTTGCCTGTATCGTTCACAAAACCCAACCGGTAGTTAAACAAAATAGCCTATTCCTATTATTACTGAGTAACGTCGATTCAATCATTTTGCTTTCTCCTACATAAGTGCCGTAAAGTCACTTAAAGCATTTTGCCTGCTTCTGATTAGTGACAGTGTTGGGAGTTAAATCATTTTTCTCTGCTCTAAAAATAAGACGATACAGATCATTTTGTATCAAGCGACATTTATCTTAGAACTCATAACTGTCTTTTTATTAAAAAATATACCAAAACATAAAGGTTTTTTTTTGTAATAAAGATTTGCGATCCCCATTAAAGTATCTCCAGTAGTTTTTTTATAACGAATTTTTTTCCAAATTTTGAATCTTTAAATGGCTCTCCTGTAAAGTTGGTAAAATGTCGCTTCATACAAATAGCCTTTCACCCCTCGATATAACAATAACAACAACTGCAAATGACACCTAGCTATACATTTACTTGTATAAATAGTTCCCTTAACGAAAAACTAGGTGTAGCTGATGTCGACAACTTCTCAATATTAAAAAATACGGTAGAGTTGCCTGTCTATAGCCAGTATACTATAGTAGTCTTTGCCTTCGTAACAGTGGAGAATTTAAAAGAGCGTCATAGACAAGCACCTCATAGGCGCCACTGTCACTCTATGGCCAGTTGGACATGCGCGTCTGTTCTGTGTTGTTGTTCCGGGTCTGGGTGTGATGTGTATGTGAACTTGTATGTTTGTAAACGCACCCACGACACAGGAGACAATACTAGAGTGGGACAAAGTTATTAAAAAATAAATATAACGCCTGTCTCACCACCTATATATAAGTTATGTATCAGATAGTTCATACAAATTGCGTTCTATATTCTTTATCTGGCACATAGCTATCTAGACTTTGTGAAACAGGCGCATAGGAAGTCTCTTCTACGTTTCAATTTGAAAAGATGTCTTTACTGGGTATTAATTAAACACAGTTTTATTGTATGCGAATAAACTAAGAACCATCAGGATGACAATGAGACCAGCCGTAGAATATCAGAAATTACAATAAAAATATCAACAAACAAAATTTGACTATCATGAATTTTAAATATGGACATACGTCTTAAACTGTCAAACACCAAGCGGTCACCGGTGACCGCAACCTATTGTTCTATAATTGTGTCTATAATGACGGTACTCGACGAGTTAAATTAAATGATACTAAAAATATTACATTCCGTATAAGGGTCTTCCTAACGAGGGTAAAATATACATACCATACGAACAAACACATTACTGCAAAATATACTTTATAACTTTTGATTTTAAAGTAGTAATTGGAGCCAGTCTCGTTAGGACAACGTAATCTTACATATATCACAATAAAGCATTGCTTAAACTAATATCTAAAATATATATTACACATTATACAATATATTATATCTACCAATTTGACTGAATTTAATAAACCAAAAATATTTGGATCGCAGATAGATTTTGATATTTATTTTTGTCTAATAACCTAAATAATTTACTATAATTTGGTCCGAGAACATTAAAAAACTATGCGCACTCTTTTATAACTTATAGTCGTTACAAACAAAATATAATTTGACAAACCAATACATTTTATACATTAATTATATTTAATATCTATACACATATTATGTTTATAAAAAATATGACTTCGTGAATACAAAAGCTGATATTAGTTCGACTAAAACTATTTAGAAAACGTAATAAACAGAAACCTATAAAAAACAAGACATTTTTTATTCAAGGCAGATATAATCCAACTAATCATTGTATAAAGGAACTAGCAGCCCGTCCCGGCTTCGCACGGGGTAGACAAATTATTTATTTTTTGAAATTTGGATTGTTGTAGTGACATAACTACAATAGTTGGACATATGCTACCGCGGAGTTTTTTGTAGACATTATGATGTTCTTCAATATTGTTGTACATTATTTTGTTCTATCGCTAATAGTTTCGGCAGCGCATTCGACGAAAGACATTTTAAGACTCATTTTCTACACCTTCGGTTACATTGTTCAAATTTTACCAATGATCCCTAATTTTTTTCAAAATGAAATGTTGCCTATGTCAAATTGGAAGAATGTAGCATTCTATTGGTGAAAGAATTTTTTAAATCGGCCCAGTACTTTTTGAGCATATTCATTACAAACATACAAACATACAAAAATAGGTACAAATCTCTCCTCTTTATAATATTAGTATAGATTAAATATGTATTATGACAACCAGGAAATACGTTGATACCTCAAGTTCTTTTACCGAAAATATAGAATGATTTATCACCAAATGTAGTAGATGATCACCTTAGATGTCAGCCCGACGTGGTAGGCGAGTAGGTCAGAATGGTTCGACGGAAGCTATAGTGAGCGAGCGAACTAATAGCTACATTCGTTAGGTCACTTCTAACCCTGCGGTCATAGATACGGCTTAACCTGTTTCATTACACTGCAGTAGTAACTTCGGTTGTGATTAACTATTGTTCAGTCAACTTTGATGTGTTTGGAATCATTTGTTCTAATAAGATAGCTAGACAACTAGATGCACGCCAGTGGCATAGCGTATAAAAATTTGTTTAGGGGCCCTTGAAGGGTAAACATTTCTCACAAGAGATTTTTTGAATAAAATACTTATAATTTGTGTCAAAAACCGAAAGTCTTTGTCCTAATTAGCGGACCTTAATTACTTTTATTTTTCTTAAGTTTCTGTCAACCTTTGAACGCATGCTTTACGCGGGAAAAATTGTTTTTTTTTTACTTTTGTGATATCTGAAATAGAATAAAAATTAGGAAGTTTTTATTAATTTTTGCTTAGGCACGTTGGGGGCCCCGTAGAATTGATACGGCGCTAGCTACGCCCCTGATGCACACATTCTTGTTATAGTTTTAAATTAAAATGTGGTTGGAACTCTGGTGATCATTTCCTATCGTTGCCTGTTACATGTGACTATATAAATCAGGTGATACGTGAAACATAAACCATTCTAAATGCGCAAACGAGTTCGTTTGTATACTCTTTACGCTTTGTCTAGTGGGGTAATTGTTTTATAATGTCCGTCTGGTAGATTATTTTAAAACATTAGACACGTATTTTTTATTTTCTTTTTTATTTATTTATTTATTTATCCTTTATAGGTCGACGTTTGGCCACCATCTCGCCTGACGGTAAGCGATGATGTGGCCGACGATGGAGCACGCCTACCTATGAGCAACCTGTTCACTCGGGACTTGAAGACATTCAAGTCATATTTGACTGGAAACAGCCTCTGGCAAGGAATTCCATTCCTTAGCGGTTCGCATGAGGAAGCTTGGCGTGAATCGCTTCGTGCGAATGGGTGGAATGTCCACCATATAAGGGTGGCGCCCCGCCGTTCGTCTTTCTTTCTTACTTTCGTGTCGAAAGCTTTCGCTGTCGACGATATAATTGATTTGAAATATCGCGTGACGTCACTTTTGTGTACGTTTTATACTCAAAAATGTCGTAGCTAGATCCCACTGGTAAACTTTAATTTGTTTTATCTAAGTATAGTTTTCTTATACAACAAAATAAAAAACTACGTGTCTAATATTTTTACATTATCTAACTGACGGACTATACCTCTATTATTAATGTTCGAGCCCTAGCATCATTCCTAACTTGCATATATATAGTTGGAGTACGGAGAATGATATAGGCGAGACAAAAACTGGTTAAAACAATAAAAACCCACGAACCTTCGAACATACCTACAACTTAATATTATTACATATATGTACATATATATAGTTATACGAGAAAAATCTTGTATAAAAATTGTGTATAAACTGCCCTTAACAATATATCTATATATCATACAGCATATACTAGACAAATATTAAAAAAAATCTTCCCTTTACAGTAAAAATAACTACACAATATTTATATACAGTCAGTAAAAATGTGTAAATTTTACAAAATGTTTCGTTTATTATTTAAATTAATTAAAATACAACACTTGTGGAAACAATAATTGGGTACTTGCTTTAATCAAACATAAATTATTTCGACTGTTCAATACAATCAAATATTAAACAATAATCACACTTTCATTCATTGATTTCATGACCGACTTCATTTTAGTATTTTTCCAGCAATTTTTTTAGGAAGTAAGTATGCTGTTTGGCGCTAAAAAAACGTGACGTCACAATACACAATCCCGTACAAAATTCATAAAAAACTGTCGTTTTTGACAGTTCGAAAAAATCGTATTGAATTTGACTAGTTGGCTAGTACCCAATTGTTCGAAACTGTTCGATATAACTTGACTAATTTCAAGCTATACCGGAGCACACGTTGAGCATTTTCGAAAGAATTTTAGTAAAATATTTTAATTAATTTATCATGTTTCACAATAGTTATTATGTAAAAACTATTTATTATTGTTATTATTTTATGAGAGTGTTATATTAAATACTACATTATGTGTTTAAAATATTGTACCAATTCAATTAGGTCCGTTTTTAAACTGAATAATGTTGAAGTGTGTGTTTGCCCGCACTAATCTTAGAAATTACTGTAATATCGTTCGAATTGAATATTTCTTGTTGTGTTGGATAGTCCATTTGTCTACGAAGGCTATAAAACATAACGCTATGACCAATAAGAGCCGCGCAGCGGGTGACGTTGCGGGAGAGTAGCTAGTTTATTTTTATGGCATAAGCCGGTAAACGAGCAGACGGATCACCTGATGGTAAGCAACCGGCGCCACTCATGGACACCTGGAACACCAGAGGCGTTACAAGTGCGTTACCGGCACTTTGGGGATTAGGAATTTGAGGATTGTTGGAGATTCAAGGATTGGGGAGATTGGGGTGGGGAAAATGGTGTGACCTCACTCACACGGTGAAACAAAGTAAGCGTAGTTTCACGCCGGTCTTCTGCTCGGTCGTGGTATCACTCCGGTCGAGCGGCCCATTCGTGCCGAAGCATGTCTCTCCCACACTAGCAATATTACACTTTCAATTAGAATTTGTACAATATTTTAATCACGACTAGGCCACGATTTAACTAGTATTATTATTCGCTGTTATCTAATTATAGCTAAATACTTGTATCAAAGAGCCTCTACGACCGAGCTACCATTCACCTAGCTGAAAAGAGTTTTATAAAAAATATACGGATATCATGAATGTATGTTAGAAAATAGTCCAATAATAATGATATGTATGTCGTGGTGGCCGGGAGGTCTAAAACGCTCCTGCATGAGGGCGCGGGTCGGTAGCAAGTACCAATGTGACTTATTCCGAGTTATATGTACTTTCTAAGATTATCTAGACACCACTGACAAACGGTGAAGGAAAATATCGTGAGGGAACCTGGCGGCTTACTCTCGAATCCAATTCCGATCGATCGACATTGGTATTGTGAACTTTCGAACTCTTGAGTTGCAACACTAGCGCCCATTGCATCGTATTGCGTGGATATTGAATGAACTAAATGGTATTGATTTTGGTTTTATATTCCGTACTCTGAATGCTATTTTAACAGCTACGATTGTAATTGTATAGAGTTGACATTGAATAATTATTGGATATAAATTGCATTGACATTGAGATTGGTTTCAAGAGTAAGCACCCTGGACTTATAATTTCTAATTACAAGTTTGTAATCGCCAACCCGCATTGAGCAAGTGTGGTGATTAATGCTCAAACCTTCTCCGTTGTAGTAGAGGCTTTTGCTCAGCAGTGGCCACTTATAGCCTATCGATGTGTGATGAGATAACAATGATATTGTTTACACAGTATTATAGCTAAATCATCTCCATATAACATACATTCATATAAGAAAAATACAATGAAGACTCAATCTTATCTCAAGCCGAGCAGAGCCTTGTTTCCTTTGAGCGCTGACCGTAGTTTCTTGACCAACGCTGCTGGCTGAATGAGTATAGATACTTCAGTACCATGTCTACTGAGTCTGTTCATATCTTCTTCGCCTCCCTGTAAGCATCCGATACAAAATTATACATAACATAACATCACGCCTTTTATCAACGAAGGGGTAGGCAGAGATGCACATTACGGCACTTAATGTCACTGTACATTGTAACACTCATTTTTCACTATTTATGTTATGAGTCCCATGTAATAGGGGGTGAGCCTATTGCCATATACCGGGCACAAATCCAGACTCCATGCTACTACTGATTTTTTTTTAAAACCCAGTAATACTTTGCCCGTCTCAGGAATCGAACCCGAGACCCCTTGCCCGAGACAGCCTCGTTGGCCGAGTGGTCGCAAGTATGACAAATCTATACAGATAAACAAAATTAGAGCGTCTGTTTGTACCTAGTGTTGAAACAACCGGTTCTTACTACATGCATATGAATATACAAAATAACATTTATTACAATATTTGTCTATCTGTTTGTTTATACTGGCTAATCTCTGAAATGGCCGGACCAATACTAGCGGGAATTTTACTGGCAGCTAATGTACTAAGGAGTAACATAGACTACATTTATTCTGGAAAATAGAAACAAAAATAAAGTTATGTCCTAAAATTAATATCCTACACGACCGAAGTCGCCGGCAAAAGCCGATGTAAAATATTATAATTGTTAATTACCTTGAGTAGATTTATAGGCCTGTTGTTTATTTCAGTGAGCGCCCAGTTCCCGGGCGGAGGCAGACCGGCGCGGGCGCAAGCACTATGAGCGACCACGCCTGTGATATTGCATTCATTGTCCAACTTTAGACCTGGAAACACCACAATTGTTATTAATATTTACGTACATATATTATAGAGGTCATTTTACTAATATATAAATTTTCATTGTACATACCTAATGCTTCCTGGTCCCTCTTGTTAACCACATAGATTTTACCGAGCGGCACCCGGTGGAATAGTATGTCCACCTGTAATTTGAAAAACATAATATCACACTATATACATTATACTAGCCCCTGTCCGGGGGACGGACTTGAGTTTGTTTCGGCGTTTTCTTCTCAGAGCAGTCAGGTAGGAAATATCGGTCTTATTGTTCGCTTCAGAAATTGTCGTGTAACTAAATAAATTCACTTGTTTCACTCAATCCCTAGAAGGCCGGGAACACACTTGTGACGCCTCTAGTGCTCCGTCTGCTCGTTGAGCATATGGCGGTGGTATGAAGTATGTATCGTCCTGTATATAGTTAGAGTGTATGCTCACGGCGGGCGCCCGCGCGGCGTGCAGCAGGAGCCTGGCGTGCGCGGCGTCCCGCGGCGCGCGGGCGGCGAGTGCGGCGGCGCGGTCGCCGCAGCGGCCCGCCGGCCGGACGCCCGACGGACCCCACCACGCTATCCTGTACATTCAAGTTTTCTTACCGTCAAACAGCATACTTATTGATTGTTGATTGTTTTCAACCGACTTCAAAGAAAGGAGGCGGTTCTCAATTCCATTGTATTTTTTTTATATTTGTCACTAGATTACTCGAAGACGTCTGGACTTTAAAAAAAGTATTTTTTTTTGTTTGGAAAACGCTTGTCATTTGATTCCATTATCATGATGTCAGGATCTCATGATGGAATCGCAGGGGAACCGAGGGGAACTTTTAAAAATTATAGGGACGACTAGTGCATTTATTGAGTTTGACAACAAGCCCACATACATATACTTTGTTGATTTCTCAAAAGCGTTCGACTCGGTGAAATGGCCGACGCTATACGCCGAACTCTACTGGATATGGGCACATCGCAACACCTTGTGCATCTACTCAGGGGACTCTACGAGGGGGGAACAGCATCAGTGCGTACAGATGACATTCTCTCCGGCAGCTTTCACCCAAGCGCGGGTGTACGACAGGGATTATGCAAATTGCGACGTGGTCATATCGAACAGGGGTGGTTGCGTGGATGAAGTTAAGCGCCGCATGGCTATGGCCAGAACTGCGGTGGAGAAGCTGAAGAGAGTTTGGAGTAATCGCAACATCACTAAAATGACGAAGTCGAACGAGACAGACAATGATTACCATCAACAGATTAGGTCGTGGGCAGCTATACCGCCTGAATCACCAGTGTCTGATCTACCGCCCATCAATGAGCTCGTAACTATTGTTAAAACTTTGCCTTTGAATAAATCATCTGGTGAAGACAAAGTCTCAAATAAAATGATAATAGAAGCATGTAAATCCGCGGCTGATGCGATCCTAGCTGTATTCAACAGTTGCATCGCGGAAGGTGTCTTTCCTCGTGTATGACGACGTGGATTCATTCGCATAATCCCCTAGAATGAAAATAAGCCTCCCGATGACCCTAAGTCATACCGGCCTATCACGCTTTTACCGTCTTTAGGGAAAGGTCATTATTCATTATTCTTTAGGTGGACCAAAATTCCACAACAATCAATTTGGTTTCACTGTAGGAAAGTCTACTGTCGGCTCTTTCTGTCCGATCCATGGTAAATTCGTCTGAACACAAGTATATAGTCGGCATTTTTCTGGACATTTCCGGTGCCTTTGATAACGCATGGTGGCCAATGTTACTCTTAAAACTGAAAGGTCGTGGCTCTTTTAGTAATATATATAGTAGATTAATATACACGTAATTCCTTCACGGTTCCGTTAAACTGAAGCTTGGTCATTGTTCTCGGTCGAAGTCTTTATCAATAGGATGTCCTCAGGGCTCGGTTATCGGTCCGTATTTATGGAATTTAGGATTTGATGATTTGCTCGCGATTCCCCTTCCTTGTGGCTGTACTTTGACTGGATATGCGGATGATGGCCTTCTGCTAGTACAGTCAAATACCCGCGCCGGACTGGAGAATTTGGCTAAAGACTGTCTCAGTAGGATCTCGCGATGGGGCGAACGAAATCGCTTGACTTTTGCACCCCATAAAACTTACCAGCTATTGCTTAAAGGAAATCGTGGCCGTCTATTAAATTTAACAATGTTTCCGTAAAACGAAAGGTGTCTGTTTGTTACCTCGGTCTAGTTTTGGAAAAAAACTTTTCTTTCATTGAACATATTAAGGCTATTAGTGAGTAAGTCAAAAATAACTTCTATGTGCTGACGCGAATTTCAAAAGCCACCTGGGGTCTCTCTTTTCTTACGCTCAGGATCATATACGGAGCAACCTACCTGGGATGCGTGTGCTACGGGGCACTTGTCTGGGCTCATAGGGCCACAATAGGCGCCGTACGGCAAAAACTTCTCCAAGGCCAGCGTCTAGCCTTGATTTTTCTGTGTAAGGCTTATAGGACGGTTAGCATTGAGGCTCTACCTGTGCTCGCGGGCGTACTTCTGGTAGATCTTGAGGTGCAGCGACGTGCTGCTATGTACTACAGTGCGAGACCTAACCGAGACCTTTTTATTCTTCTCCTCTTATAATATTTTCTGATTCACTACGTTGCGGGAACCAAGACAGTTACTCATGTCCCTGGGACGCGCCGGACTTCAGTGTTCCGGTGTTTTCATGGTTGTATCTACTGTAGATTCTGGCTTACAGGAGTTGCAGCGGTTTTGGGAGGTTGTGGCGGGCTAGTCTCATTAACAAAAAAAAAATATCACTAAAACCATCAAGGTCAGACTTATGCGAGCGCTGGTATTTCCAATTTTCCTCTCTGCGGGAGAGACGTGGACAGTACGTTAATTGGAAAAGGGGGAGGAGATACATCCTCTAGAGATGTGGTGCTGGAGGAAGATGCTTGGTGTATCGTGGACTGAGTTCCGCACCAACGTAACCATACTCCGAGAACTCGGCATCACGAAGCGTCGATCAAGCATAGTATAGACGCGCATACTGCAGTACTTTGGCCATGTCTCCCGTTGTGATAACAACTCCATAGAGCGGCTGGTCGTTGAGGGGAAAGTAGAGGGAACCAGATCGAGACGAGGCAGATCACTTATGCACTGGACTGATCAAGTCAAATCGGCAACGGGAAACCCAGTGTCAGACTGCGCCAGACAATCCACAAACAGAGAGAGATGGCGGGAGATCGTGAGGAAAGCTGTATCGGCCACTAACACGAATACGGCTGCCACAACGTGACTATGACCGCTCTGCCAAAAGCGAAACGACAGAGAAGAAGAAGTGCATTTGTTAATTTTTTCGTTAAGTATTTAAAACCACTACAATCTGATAAAGGTCTGGAGCTGATCTAATGATAGAGCCGAGAGGCAGCCGAGGGAACTCCTCAACGATTAACAGTAGCTACCTTGTGTTTGGGTTTGAATAATTTGCATTGATGAGGCCTTTATACCTAGATGATATGTGATTGCCAATAAGGGTTTGATGATGAAGTAGTATCATAGTTGAGGGATCTCCTCAACGATTAACAGTAGCTACCTTGTGTTTGGGTTTGATTAATTTGCATTGATGAGGTCTTTATACCTAGATGATATGTGATTGCACATAAGGGTCTGATGATGAAGTAGTATCATAGTTGAGGGAACTCCTCAACAGTTAACAGTAGCTACCTTGTGTTTGGGTTTGAATAATTTGCATTGATGAGGCCTTTATACCTAGATGATATGTGATTGCCAATAAGGGTCTGATGATGAAGTAGTATCATAGTTGAGGGAACTCCTCAACGATTAACAGTAGCTACCTTGTGTTTGGGTTTGATTAATTTGCATTGATGAGGCCTTTATACCTAGATGATATGTGATTGCCAATAAGGGTTTGATGATGAAGTAGTATCATAGTTGAGGGAACTCCTCAACGATTAACAGTAGCTACCTTGTGTTTGGGTTTGATTAATTTGCATTGATGAGGCCTTTATACCTAGATGATATGTGATTGCACATAAGGGTCTGATGATGAAGTAGTATCATAGTTGAGGGAACTCCTCAACAGTTAACAGTAGCTACCTTGTGTTTGGGTTTGAATAATTTGCATTGATGAGGCCTTTATACCTAGATGATATGTGATTGCCAATAAGGGTTTGATGATGAAGTAGTATCATAGTTGAGGGAACTCCTCAACAGTTAACAGTAGCTACCTTGTGTTTGGGTTTGATTAATTTGCATTGATGAGGCCTTTATACCTAGATGATATGTGATTGCACATAAGGGTCTGATGATGAAGTAGTATCATAGTTGAGGGAACTCCTCAACAGTTAACAGTAGCTACCTTGTGTTTGGGTTTGATTAATTTGCATTGATGAGGTCTTTATACCTAGATGATATGTGATTGCACATAAAGGTCTGATGATGAAGTAGTATCATAGTTGAGGGAACTCCTCAACAGTTAACAGTAGCTACCTTGTGTTTGGGTTTGAATAATTTGCATTGATGAGGCCTTTATACCTAGATGATATGTGATTGCCAATAAGGGTCTGATGATGAAGTAGTATCATAGTTGAGGGAACTCCTCAACAGTTAACAGTAGCTACCTTGTGTTTGGGTTTGAATAATTTGTATTGATGAGGCCTTTATACCTAGATGATATGTGATTGCCAATAAGGGTCTGATGATGAAGTAGTATCATAGTTGAGGGAACTCCTCAACGGTTAACAGTCGCTATCTTGTGTTTGGGTTTGATTAATTTGTATTGATGAGAACTTTATACCTAAGTGTGGTGTGGTTGTAACTAAATGTCCAATAATGAAGTAGAATGATAGCTTGAATAATATGTATTGATGAAAACTTTGCACCGATGTGGATTGTACACAATATAATGTATTCTAGCACTAAAAAACCGAATTCAAAAACAATAAAACCAACGAAAAGTTAAAAGTAAAAAGCAAAAAATAACTATCGGTTAGTTACCTAGTCGGTGCCACAAACCCATAACAAAATATATCTTAGGTAATGGTCACAGGTATAATCTTATCTTATACTATTATATAAAGCGGAAGAGTTTGTTTGTTTGAACACGCTAATCTCCGAAACTACCGAAACTACGGGTCCGATTTCAAAAATTATTTCTGTTTTGGATAGCCCATTTATCGAGGAAGGCTATAGGCAATAAAACATCACGCTACGATTAATAGGCGCCGAGCAGAGCGAGTGAAACCGCGCGGAAGTAGCTAGTACTATTATATAAAGCGGAAGAGTTTGTTTTTTTGTTTGTTTGTTTGAACGCACTAATCTCCGTAACTACAAGTCTGATTTGAATAATTCTTTTTGTGTTGGATAGCGCGTTTATCGAGGATGGCTACAGGCTATATAATATTACGCTACGACCAATAGGAGCTGAGCAGAGCGTGTGAAACCGCGCGGTAGTAGCTAGTCCATAATAAAATTGTATAATAAAACAGCTCAATAATGTTAGGTATCTATTAAGGTTTTAATGAATAATTTTGTTTAAAACTTGTGGCACCGACTTCTAACCTATCAGTGGATGTGTAAGCTATAAGTACGTATGACCAATAATAGTTACTTTTTGCTTTTTAATTTTTACTTTCCGTTTGTTTTTAGTTTTTGAAGTCGGTTTTTTTAAACGCAGTTTTTTAATTAATATTTTATTGTATTGAACAGTCGAAATAATTTATTTTTGATTAAGGGAAAGAACCCAATTCGTCACTATCGTTTATGACTACTGGACAAGGGGTCTCGGGTTCGACTTCCAGGTCGGGCAAAGTATAACTAGGTTTTTTCAAAAAAATCTCAGTAGTAGTAGTCTGGAAAAGTACCCGGTCTATGGCAATAGGCTGACCTCCTATTACATGGGAGTCATAACATAAATAGTGAAAAGTGGGTGTTACATTGTACAGTGGCATTAAGTGCCGAAATGTGCACCTCTGACAACCCCTTCGGAAATAAAAAGCGTGATATTATGATATTATTTATTTGCTATAGACTGCCTCGTTGGCTAAGTGGTCATTTCCACAATGCCAGTCACCGTGCTACTACATACACAAAGTCGCTATCCGCCGTCTGTCTGTCCCTATGTATGCTTAGATCTTTAAAACTACGCAACGGATTTTGATGCGGTTTTTTTTAATAGATAGAGTGATTCTTAAGGAAGGTTTATACGTATAATACATGCATATTGCACCCGTGCAAAGCCGGGGCGCGGCTAGTGGGAAATATAAAAAAAATACCCAGTAATACTTTACCCGACGCGGGAATCGAACCCGAGACCTTTTTCCCGGTAGTCGTAATATAACCATAATGAAAACTTATAGATATGTAAATATCAGGGATTTGCTTTAATATTTATCCTTGGCAAGAAAATTGGACAGAGACAAGGTCAGGTTCATAAGAGAGCGCTGATGCACGGTATCTTTCCAAGATGCAGTCTCTTAGACGGTTATAAAACACCCGCGGGAAGAGTATGTATAATATACTGTGTTCACTCACCAAACTTGATTCTGATAGTCAACGAAGACAGGTGGATGAGCAGTGGACACGGTGGCAGCTAGTGCAGCGCCGCGACGTTGCTCGGCACGGAGGCTGGCCGCCTGACGGGCTCGTAGGGGAGTCAGGGAGGGGGGAAGGGGGACGGGGTTCGATATAGAAGGGGGGACGTCTGCTGTAAGAAGGAAGAAGTTAAAACATAATTATACTCGGAATTTTAATTCGATTCCACATTTGACAATTTCAGTGTTGCAACGTTATGACAAGTAGTAAATAGTGACGTTGCGAAATTATTCGATATGGAAATGCAATATTTCTGGATCGATTATTTTCGTTTATAATTGTAATCTCGTAAACTAAGTATTTTAGGAAATTAAATATTTCTGAACCGATAACTTAGTTTTGACGATTAATTAACGGTCTGACACTTTTCTTTTATAATGGTGTGGGAAATAAATAAAAAAATGCAATCATGAAGGAACATGACAAATAAAACAGATATATGTATTATGGTAATTATTTATTTTGTAAATTGTCGCCGTCATCGCTATCGCTATCCTGTCACTTTCTGTAACATTTATTATAAAACACACACACTGATTGTTTATCGATTTTTGTGTTCATCACTACACTATTATATGTGGTATCATTATTTCACAAAATGACAGTAGCTATTGTTAAATCTGGAATCTAATTAAAATTCTGACTTTAGTTTTTAAATTCTGCTCGCGGTTTTGTATTTCTTGAGAATATAATGTATTTTTTTTTGTGAACCAAATTTTGTCTTCTGCAGACCACTGATCTAGTATGTAGTCATTCCCTGTGTTTTTCATTAAAATCTGTTCCGTAATGTTTAGGAGAATAAATTAATTAAAACTATAATAATTTTATTAATTATATCGATGAATTCAGTACGAGACAAACATGTTCTGTTGTTCTAATATTATATTTCAAATTAATTAAAAAAAGATATCGATTCGTGTTGTTTGTTCATATAATCTTGATACCGTATCTGATATGTAACACGCTACACTGCTACGGGCTGAAACACAACCGCGTTACGTCGGCGCAACGCTAAAATCGGCAGTTTGCGTTGCGGCGTCGTGAAAAAGAGCGTTTTATTGTCGTTCGGTAGGGTAACCAGTTCGTCGTGATTTTTTATTGTGGATAGACGTATCTCTGCCATGGACAGAACTTATTGCTTATTTGTTACTAGCTTTTACCCGCGGCTTCGCTCGCATCACAAAAGAATAAAAGTAGTCTATGTGACATACACCAATACACACAGCGCCATCTATACTAATGCTTTTGTTTTCCCTCGGGAATATCAAATTATTCCGGGATAAAAAGTACCCTATTATTTAATCCGAACTTCTAACTTTACGTCTGTAAAAATTCAAAGCAATCGGTTTAGTAGTTACGGCGTGAAAGCGGTACAAACAAACAAACTCACTTTCCGATTTATAATATTAGTAATTAGTAATTTGTTATTAAGAAGACATTACTCTGCTATACTGGAACGAGCGCTGCCGCTCGCAGCGGGCTCGTGTCTACGTACTCACTTGATACTGTATCTGATACGTAACATGGTACACTGCTAAGTGAGTACCCAGCTATACCGCTACCTAGTGGTTACTGCGAGCTTACAGCGCTCCACGCGCGGCTCGCAGCGGGCTCGTGTCTACGTACTCACTTGATACTGTATCTGATACGTAACATGGTACACTGCTAAGTGAGTACCCAGCTATACCGCTACCTAGTGGTTACTGCGAGCTTACAGCGCTCCACGCGCGGCTCGCAGCGGGCTCGTGTCTACGTACTCACTTGATACTGTATCTGATACGTTACATGCTACACTGCTAAGTGAGTACCCAGCTATACCGCTACCTAGTGGTTACTGCGAGCTTACAGCGCTCCACGCGCGGCTCGCAGCGGGCTCGTGTCTACGTACTCACTTGATACTGTATCTGATACGTAACATGGTACACTGCTAAGTGAGTACCCAGCTATACCGCTACCTAGTGGTTACTGCGAGCTTACAGCGCTCCACGCGCGGCTCGCAGCGGGCTCGTGTCTACGTACTCACTTGATACTGTATCTGATACGTTACATGCTACACTGCTAAGTGAGTACCCAGCTATACCGCTACCTAGTGGTTACTGCGAGCTTACAGCGCTCCACGCGCGGCTCGCAGCGGGCTCGTGTCTACGTACTCACTTGATACTGTATCTGATATGTTACATGCTACACTGCTAAGTGAGTACCCAGCTATACCGCTACCTAGTGGTTACTGCGAGCTTACAGCGCTCCACGCGCGGCTCGCAGCGGGCTCGTGTCTACGTACTCACTTGATACCGTATCTGATACGTAACATGGTACACTGCTAAGTAAGTATCCAGGTTTAGGAGAAGGACGAGCAAGAAACTCCATAGGTTAGTCTTTTTCAATCAGGTTCACTATATGATTCTTGGTTACAATATTTCGACTGACTGAAGAAACAACATGATGAGCATTGAAAAGAAATGACTTACCATTACTTAGAGAGCTGCTCCTTCGTCGCATGGAGTCCGCCCTGCCTTCAGGTCGCGATCTATGTACCACTTTTATAGGCGACGTTATTGTTGGACCTCTACTGGAATTAATGAACAAAACAAATATAATTAATCGTTTTTATTTAGCTCGCCCCCGTTTGTGCGTTTGGGGTCAAATTTAGTGATTAGGTACTTATCTTAATCAAAAATAAAATGTAAAAAAACAATCACATTTTCATTAATTGATTTTATGACCAATTTCATTTTAGTATTTTTCCAGAAAATTTATGTGAAATAAGTATGCTGTTTAACGCTAATAAATTACAATTGTGTACTTGCCAACTAGTCAAATTCAATCTTTTTTTTTTCGAACTGTCAAAAACGACAGTGGTCTATGAATTATGTACAAGATTGTGTATTGTGACGTCACAGGATTTTAGCGTCAAACAGCATACTTACTTCTTAAGATTTTGCTGGAAAAATACTATAATTAAGTTGGTCACAAAAATAATTAAAGAAAGTGTGATTACTTTTAAATATTTTATTGTATTGAACAATCGAAACAATTTACTTTTTATGAAGGCAAATAACCAATTCAATAACTTCAAAAAAGAGGAGGTTTTTTAATAGAAGTTTATACAAGAATTATTATGTTATCAAAATCAAGTTTTCAAATTTACCTATCCTGATTTTCATCCTGGCTTGTCGGGTTTTCTTTTTTGGTCTGACCAATAGATTTCAGTCTTGTTAGTAAAGATAACTCTGTTAAACCCCGCTTCCAAATAGGTTTATTTTGAGTCTGATTCTGTTCTGATGTTTCTGAAATACATACAATTCTTTAACGTCCTTGTTACATGATATTATATATTATTATATTTATGTTATAACTATCGTGAGACATACTAACGTAATTATTTGACGAGGAACTCGACTAGTTTCAAGCCATGCTAGAGGCTCATATTCATGAGCAGCATTCCGCGACCCGCGACGCTGCGACTGTCGCCCAACTGGTGGAAACTAACGGGCCTGCGGACGGCGAGCACGGGTACCAGAACCAGACCCGAGCGTGTAGCGCGCGACACAAAGAGCCATCAGACCACCACAGATGGGGCCCAACAGGGCTGATGCCGATACAGAGCCGCGGAAGACTTAACGGGTTGCCGGGGCTCCGGCTCGACGTGCAGGAGAAGGAACGGGGTGGTTTTTAGTCAGTAAGAGTCTGACACTCCCTCCCACCTCACCCAGGCGGGAGCAGTCATTGAATGATTTCCCCCCTCAAAAAAAAAAGCTAGTGGAAACTAGTCGAGTTCCTCGTCAAATCATTGCGTGAGTAAGACGAAAAACATAATGATTAATTAATGTTACGTGACAAAGTTTAGGATCCCTCTCACCCAGTGGCGTGCAGTCCATATAGACTAAAAGGCTTTGCCTACCTATAAATATCGTGAATATATAACATACATAAAATGTACAAACGCGTTTATTAAAATTCAATAATATAATAAAAGTTTGTAAAAAAAACGGCTAACATAAATACGCGCCTTTGTAAAACAATGAATGCGCCCCGCACGCACCACGCATGCGCTGCTATTCCTTAAATCTTGGCTGCTAGTTGTGACGTCACGAAAGTAATGTACCAAAAGTATGCACCGCGCATGCGTGAAGTTCACGACCATGGTCACGGTACAGAATAACCATTCATAATTATATTATACGATTCCTTTTGCTTGACAAAATGTTTGCAACTAAAAAATTAGAGGACCGTTTGTTCATCACTTGGAAAACGATCGTATTTTATTAAGAATTCTAAAACAATAAAACAGCAACAAGTTATTGTATTTTTAAAAACAATTAAATTATAAAAGGATTTTAATTGATAAATTCTGTATATCGTAAAGTACTGATGAATGGAGTACACCAGCACCATCTATTGAATTTTTTGTTGAAACTTCTGAACTCGTTCGATATAATGCGAATATATTTTTATAATTGCGTATTTAACAAATATGTTTTAAGTGTTTTAATTAAAGCTTAAATTTTTTACGCTTTGTCGGTTTATAGAAATTTTAAACGAGGAGTTGTCTTTATTATTATAAAAGTTAAAAGGAAGTTATTGAAACTTCAAGATGGCGCCATTTACAACGTTTCAAATTATATGAATGAATGTTTTTTAGTATGAAATATTGGTTTAAGACGATGATGCAATTTCATTTTACTTACTAAATTAACCTTTGTTTTTTTGAAATTAAACGCTGCATTACCTTAATTTTTAAGCTACATTTTTATTATAATAAACACTCAATTGACTATTGGTAATGACTTCAATTCATTTCCAATGTTTTCGGCCATATTGTTTTCATGTGATGTGCGATCTTTGTTTATGTTTTCGTTTAAATTATTAGGAAATAGTTTTAAACATAAAGTTGCATAAATGTGTAGTAGTAGTTAAATATATGTGTAGGTTTTTCAAATAGTGTATTTGTTTATCAGTTTCTAGTACAAGTACCTATATTATACGATTGTGAAGTTTGTGTGAATAATAGGTAATTTTATGTGTTTGTTGAAAGTAAAAACAGTAAGATTTCGCAAGAAAATGTCCTTTATAGGACTAGATTCAGGTAATGACCATAGGCAGAGGTGTACTCGAGTTACGAGAATTGACCCAAGTAAAAGGTAGGTAATGTAAATATGTACTTACTATAATGGATCTGTTATTTGATTTCTTGTTTATTGTTTGATAATTCTTAAAAATATCAACTTAGACTTCGGGTTGTACTGATTCACATATTAATTCTTACTAATAATTATGTAATGTAATAATAACAAATGTACCGCATAGACTCAGGTCGGCCACAGCCGGCCGCGCTTGTTATTGTTTTGTTTGTTGACATAATGTAGGTACCTACGCTCTTAAATTCGTAATATATTATGATTTTGAACAGATTGATTAAACTTAACAATTCCATAATGAAATTTGGTTCATCAAATTTATGCTTCATTATTAAAATAAATAATAGATCCTTCATTATTTGTAAGTTTTGTTGACTTAATCAGTAGGTGATGAAGTACTTCACAAAAAATACGCGAGTTGTCAGTGTATGTAATTTGGCGAAAGAATACACCACAATATTCTTGAACGCATTTTTCAAAATGTATTATGTATGTACATGTACCTGTCTTGTGTGAGTATGATTGTATGACCGGCGGGGGGGGGAGGGGTTTAATCATACGATATTTAGTTGCCTACCCTGTCTCGAAAACCTGTGCACGCCACTGCTCTCACCCCCTTGTCACACTTCGTCAAACCCCTTCCTCCCCCTCTAGGTGTGACGTAATATTCTTCTTCTTAGAAAGGTTAACTTAATATTAAAAACTAATATATAATACATAAAGAGAACAGGCAGAGCATGGCGTTAGCATTAAGTCTACCTTATGCAATTTTTTTTAAAAAGAAATGAATAAATAAAAACTATTAAGATAAGCCTGCCTCATTGGCCGAGTGTACAAAGATGTACATACATAACATCACGCCCACATGTATATTTGACATAGATATGTCAAATATAAAAAAGATAAGAACAATAAAAATCAATTACCATTTTTAATATCTCTTTTAGGACTAGTGTTGACCCTTCTCGCTTCCCTCGGTCGATTCGCATCATAGGAATTTTGACTCCGCGCCCTCTCCACAGATCTTAATCGATTAACGTCATTATTTACATGATTCTGACCTCTCGATTCGCCATTACAATTCACCTCAGCATTAACAGTCACGCCAGAATTATTATTACTTAAAAATAAATATTCATACGTCGAATCTCCGACTTCTAAATTAGGTAACGAAGACTTTCGAGTTTTTTCAACATTTTTCAGCTTTTTCACTGGTAGAGGGGACGGTTTTGAATTGGACGTGGAAGCCATGCATAACCTTTCGTATATTTCTTCATTTTGATTCGAAGTCGGAACATTCGGTACAGTCGATAAAGTCGGTAAAGTCGGTGCAATCGGAAAACTCGTAAATTCCGGTTCATTCGTACCCGATAAACTGACAGTTGTTGTCAAACTGAGATGTCCATAATCAGATTCTTTTGAGAATGTTGTACCATAATCATTTTGTTCTGTATTGACTATATTTACGAAATTCGGTTTCGGTTCATCGTTTATGGTTACTTTTTGTTTAAATTCGAAGTCAAATACATCTGTTTCGGGGCCTAGTACGGGTATCGCTGTGTGTGGTGGATCCTTGTTTGATACCTGTATAACTGTAACGTTCGTCGCTCGATGATTGCTGTAAAGAATAAAATATTAAATCATTGAAACTTTTTTTCTCACCCTTTAATCCTTCCCTGGACATCTATGAACATTTCAATGCCAAAATTAACCAAATCAGTTCAGTTGTTCTCAAGTTTTAGCGAGACTAACGAATGGAAATTCATTTTTATATTATACTTGTATTTAATTCTTTAGCCGAGTGGTTGCAAGTGCGACTGCCGGGCAAAGGTTCGATTCCCGGGTCTCGGGCAAAGTATTACTAGGTTTTGAAAAAATTCTCAGTAGTAGCAAGGAGTCTGGAATTGTGCCCAGTATATGGCAATAGGCTCACCCCTATTACATGAGACTCATAACATAAATAGTGAAAAGTGGGTGTTACATTGTACAGTGGCATTAAGTGCCGTAATGTGCCCTTTTACCTACCCCTTAGGGGAAAAAAGAAGAGATGTTATGGTATAACTTATAATACAAAAATCACACTAACCTCCCACTATCATCATTTCCGATCTCATCCCCGTTACTGACAACGACTCGTTGCGTATAGTCTTCATCGTCGCTACACATCTTGTCGATCTCAGCGAAAAATTCTTCATCACTATCAGTTACATTCGTCCTTTTAAATATTGAATCGTCTAAGCATATATTTTGTCCACATATTTTAGCCACACTTCGATTTTCGACCGTATTTTGAGAAGTGCTAGGTAGAGATGTAAATGGGACGTCCCAATTTGATATGTCTATACTGTTTTCTTCTGTTCTTGTCGTGGATTCGATTTCTGGTTGAGTTTCTGGCGATTCCGGTATCGTTTCTGGTGGTCGCGTTGTTAGTTCTATACCGGGTACTCTGTAATGATAACATATTTATTTAATATTATGCTACACTTGCACTGTAGATAATTTTGTGAATGATAATAATATTTAGTTTTGATTTAATTCTTTTTTTTTATTTTATTTATTTTAAAAAACGTTGCCCCACACTAGGATTATCTCCTGTATCGTGGGTGCGTTTACAAACATACAAGTTCACATACACATGACACCCAGACCCGAAACAACAATTTGGGGATCACACAAAGTGTTGTGCCGTGCGGGAATCGAACCCGCGACACGTTGCACGGCAGCCGGTTGCCCAGCCACCGCACCAACCGTGCAGTCATTTTTAATGAGATCATTTGTAATTTGTATTTCTTGTAATACTTAAGAGTGATTAATGTTCAAACCTTCTCCGTGTGGGACGGGGCTTTAGTCAGCAGTGGGCAATTTAAAGGCTGTTGACGATGATGAGATGATATGAAGGTGATAAAACCAAGTCATCAGACAATTAACTTACCTATCAGGCGGAGTAGGTGGCGTAGGTGGTAAAGGCGAGGTAGGATCCCTCGCTGCAGCCCTCGGGGGCGGCGGCAGGGGCGGCGGGGCCGGACCGGAACAGTACACGTTCTCACCGCGAGATAGAATCTTTAGTTCATGTAGTGTATTGCGCAATGTCGTCACCCAATCCTGCATTGACTCCCTGAAATTGTTTGTTACGTTATACCTAAGTATAGTGTAAATTACGACTGCCTCGTTGGCAAAATGGTCGCAATGTAACTGCCGGGCAAGGGGTCTCAGGTTCGATTTCCGGGTCGGGCAAAGTATTAGTGGGTTTTTAAAAAACTCTCAATAGTAGCACGGAGTCTGTTATTGTGCCCGGTATATGGTAATAGGCTCACCCCCTATTACAAGTAGTGAAAAGTGGGTGTTACATTGTGCAGTGGCATTAAGTATCGTAATGTGCACCTCTGCCTCGGAGCGAAAAGGCGTCTTGACAACCATAGTAATTAGTAACTGAAAAAATGATAAAAGGACCAAACTCAACACTAGCGCCATCTGTAACACTTCTAGTTTAGAGGTGTACAGACAGGTGTGTAAAGTTTTAAATGAATTTAATAATAACAGAAATAAAATTTAAACACTTACCAATCAGGAGCTAGCATCCTCACGGCTCCTCCATCGGTGTCAACTAGAAAATCATATTGGTCTCCGCAGTGTGGTTTGACACTAGCGGTGACGTGTCTGGCCGCACGGAGACAGGCTCTCCACACAGGTTTATGAGTTATAGCTGCTGGACTGCTGGCTTCAGGATACTGTTCCAAGTAAGGAGTCTTACCGTTGTGCACGCATAGCTGCGTCCACATCGGCTTTAGAGGTACTTTCTGAAAAGAGGATTTACCATTTTATTATACAAAAAAATCGCATACTTACTCTAAGGGATCATCCATAAATTACGCCACACGAATTTCATGATTTTTTGAACACATGAACATCGGTTTCACCCGGCTCCTATATACCTATAGGGTTATTGGTAAAACATGATAATCAACATGGACTGCCTCGTTGGCCGAGTGGTCGCAAGTGCGACTGCCTGGCAAGGGGTCGGGCAAAGTATTACTGGGTTTTAAAAAAATCTCAGTCTCTCTGGAATTGTGCCTGGTATATGGCAATAGGCTCACCCCGTATTACATGGGACTCATAACATAAATAGTGAAAAGTGGGTGTTCGTTCTGTGTGCACCTCTGCCTACCCCTTCAGGGATAAAAGGCGTGATGTTATGTTATGATAATCAATAACTTTTGTTATACGACATTTTAAAAATTGTCATATCTTAGTTCATTACATTTTTATATAAAATTAAAAATATTTAAAATGAACTCTGAACGTATCCTTTGGCTTTTGCCGGGAATCGTAGCGAAGCGAGTCATTAACCAAAGACAAAGTCAAAATCATTTATTTCAATTAGACCAGATAGGCACTTTTGAACGTCAACAAAAAAAAGTGAAGCTATTTGCTCATTCCAAAGTGTAGATTCTTATGGAGAAGAACGAGCAAGAAACTCCATAGGTTACTCTTTTCCAGAACCAAAACTTGCTGGAAAAATACTAAAATTAAGTCATCATAAAATCAATTAATGAAAGTGTAATTAATTTTATCTTTTACTAGCTTTTACCCGCGGCTTCGCTCGCGTCACAAAAGGATAAAAAGTAGCCTATGTGACATATACTAATACACACAACGCCATCTATACCAATAATTACGTTTTCCCTCGAGAATATCAAATTTTTCGGGGATAAAAAGTACCCTATTATTTAATCCAGACTTCTAACTTTACGTCTGCAAAAATTCAAAGCAATCGGTTTAGTAGTTATGGCGTGAAAGCGGAACAAACAAACAAACAAAGAAACTCACTTTCCGATTTATAATACAGTGAAACTTGGTTAAGTGGGACCTGGATAAGTGAGAAACCTCCATAACTGGAACTCGTGCTGAGGTCCCAACACTTTGGCACTGAATTACCTCTGTTAGTGGGATGAGATAAAACTCTATATCTTTGTTCTTTCGATTTGTGACCTCTATAACCGAGACAGCGAGTAAATTTTATATGCATAAACCTCTGTAACTGAGATAACATTGTTTGTTTACTCATTCTTATTCTACCCACAAATTCCACACGTAATTCCAAGTCCACCTCAATTAATGGAACCCTCTGTAAATGAGACATATACTTATTTATACCTGTGTATCTGAGACACTGGGTAAGTGGAATACCTCTATAAGAGAAATGATATTGCAGGTCTCTTGAAGTCTCACTTAACCAGGTTTCACTGTATTAGTAAGGATTTTTTAATGTAAGTAATTTTTTAATATTTTATTGTATTGAACAGTCGAAGTAATTTATTTTTGATTAAGAAAAGTACCCAATTGTTGCTATTCACATCAACAAAATACATACATATGAAACATAGTCTGTGTATAGAGGTAAACAATAGGCCAACAATATAAGATTGAATAACTAACAGATATGTATAACAATAGCCGTATACTATTGTTATATCAACATTTTTACAAGGTATAACAATGAAACATAACAAAAAAACATAACATGACATCACGCCTTTTATCCCCGAAGGGGTAGGCAGAGGTGCACACAGAAGTAACACCCACTTTTCACTATTTATTTTATGAGTCCCATGTAATAGAGGGTGAGCCTATTGCCATATACTGGGCACATTTCCAGACTCCGTGCTACTACTGAGATTTTTTTAAAACACAGTAATTTTTTGCCCGACCCGGGAATCGAACCCGAGACCCCTTGCCCGGCAGTCGCACTTGCGACTACTCGGCCATCGAGGCAGTCTGTATAACAATGAATGTAATCAATAACATAATAATATGATGGCTAGCATGCATAATGTAGTACGTACAAAGTACTTTTTTAAGGGCGGAAAATCATCGAATGACTTCTCTCGCCTGTGTCAGACTTCTACTGACTAAACACCACCCCGTTCCTACTCCTGCCCTTCGAGCCGGAGCCCCGGTAACCTGTTAAGTCTTCGCGGCTCCGTATCAGCATCAGCCCTATTGGGCCCATTTGTGGTGGTCTGATGGCTCTTTGAGGAGAGCGCGTTGTAGGAATTTGTTCAACGGTTCATGACATCTAAGCATTGTTGCGTTCACTGCTCTGATTGGCCGGCTGCAATGAACCAACCATCAGAGGGTTTCGTGCGAATTTATTTCACGTTTAATGAGATCGAAGCGTTATTGCGTTCTGCGCTCTGATTTGCCGGCTGCAATGAACCAACCATCTGAGGGTCTCGTACGAATTTATTTCACGTTTATTGCGTTTACCGCTCTGATTGGCCGGCTACAATAAACCAACCAATCAGAGGGCTTCGTACGAATTTATTTCACGTTTAATGAGATCGAAGCGTTATTGGGTTCACCGCTCTGATTGGCCAGCTCCACTGACCTAAGCACTTCCCTCCTGGAGATTGCACAGACACTATATTTTTCTTTGCTCAGCGCATTTATAGTATAGTATCTATACCTCTATATAGTTATAAGATCAAGCACTGTCGTGTCTGAGTACATGACAAAGGTAATGAAACACTAAAGAAAAACAAAGAACATAACATCACGCCTTTTATCCCTCGATCTCCGGCCACCGTAAGCGCGGGCCTGCGGACGGCGAGCATGGGTGGCTCGCCGCCCGACCAGAACCAGACCCGAGCGTACGGCGCCGAGCGTTCCACGCGCGCCTCAAAGAGCCATCAGATCACCACGGATGGGGCCCAATAGGGCTGATGCAGATACGGAGTCGCGGAGAACCTAACGGGTTACCGGGGCTCTGGCTCGAAGTGCAGGAGTAGGAACAGGGTGGTTTCTAAAAAAAAAACCTTTTGTCCCCGAAGGGGAAGGCAGAGGTGCACATTACAGCACTGCCACTGTACAATGTAACACCCACTTTTCACTATTTATGTTTTGAGTCCTATGTAATAATGCTGCCTGTCTCGTTGGCCGAGTGGTCGCAAGTGCGACTGCCGGGCAAGGAGTCTCGGGTTCGATTCCCGGGTCGGGCAAACTAACACTGGGTTTTTAGGCAAACTAACAGTGGTAGCACGAAGTCTGGAATTGTGCCCGGTATATAGCAATAGGCTCACTTTTCTCGAGCAATGGAACTCATAACAGTGAAAAGTGCGCATTACATTGTACAGTGGCATTAAATGCCGTAATGTGCAGGTTCAGAGGTCTGCATACCCCTTTGGGGATAAAAGGCGTGATGTTATGTCCTACGTAATAGGGGGTGAGCCTATTGTTTATTTTATTAAAAACAAAGAAAATATCCAAGAATCCTACCTTACTACTAAGAGGCCTCAGCTTGCTACCGCCCACTTCGTTAGGTATCCGTTTAAGGTATGCGTTCTTCTGTATCTCCCTGTAGTACACAGGTCCTTCATCTCTTTCTCTGCTAGATGCCATTGTAAATACGTCATTCAGCTGCTGAAAATTAAAATTTAAATGGTTTTATTTAAATGCCTTACTTAACTAATAAACTAAGTGTAATACTTTAACTGTGGGAGAGCCATGCTTCGGCACGAATGGGCAGGCTCGACCGGAATGATACACAGCCTCATAGAAAACCGACGTGAAACAACGCTTGCGTTGTGCTTCATCGTGTGAGTGAGGTTACCGGAGGCCCAATTACCCCCTCTCCCAGTCTCCCCAATCCCCAATTCTTAAAAGGCCGGTAACACCCTGTTGTTCCGGGTGTCCATGGGCGACGCCGATTGCTTACCATCAGGTAAACTGTCTGCTCGTTTATCGGCTTATGCCATAAAAAAAAAGTAACAAGCTCCTCTAGTATCCAAAGCGGTACTAATATTAGGTAGAAACAACAGAACATTTTAAGAAGATCTACTGTTCCATTTGAAAATCACATTTTTCTGTTGAAGGATGGGCCCAAACATTTGGTTTGCACTGTCCATTTTCTGTCATGAATACTTGTAAGTTTGAAAACAGAACTTCTCTGATAATTTAATATGTCCTAACGTGTATACAGCTGAGACGTTAACAATGATTTGAAATGAATGCAACTCGTATACTGATGCCGACATATATTTGAATATGATCAGCATATAATTACAGTATTCATGCAATATTTTAGTCATTTTTTATTGCTAAAAAATCATATTTTAGCTATTATGTTAGTACTATTAGTTATTGTAGGAAGCTATGTACTAATGATATCCTTGTCCGTTTTAACTGATTTTATTTACTAATTCCTTTTACAATAACTTGGTATTTTTTGATACAGAAATTCATTTGAGCTAAAGAGAAAAAAATCTCAAAATCATAGTTTTAATTAGATCAGGAAGGCAATCAACAAAAAATTTAATACTGAAGCTATTTGCTCATTCCAAAGTGTAGATTCCTCTGGAGAGGAACGAGCAAGAAACTCTATAGGTTGCTCTTTTTCAATCAGGTTCACAATACATTTCTCCAGTTACATAGTTTTGATGGTTCAATACTGTGAAAGCAATGTAACACCAAAATTTAGTCAAAGACATCGAAAAAGAAAACAATCTTAAGGACAACTGTAAAATTACTCTGAATGCATTATTAAATTATCAAAATGATTGAAGCAATAATATAATGACTAAGAAAATTATGTAGACCAGGATTTACCAAACTGGTAAACCCTGGTCTATTGGTCTATTGGTGGGTCACAAGTGAAATTTTAGTGGGCCTTAACCAACCATTCTATATTTTACTTTTCCTATTGGTAACAGTTTCATTTCCTAAAAGTGGATCCATAGAGCCTGCTATGTATATATGGGCCCTGAGGTTTGTAACTGGGTTTAGATAGGTCGTAGTCTCTACAACTTTGGGAACCACTGATGTAGACTAATGCTTATTACAAGAAATAAGTAACTGTACAACATTACATTACATTATAAATTTATTGACTTTGAATGCAATTAATAAAGCAAGTCTTTTATATATACATACTTATCCCTTCTGAATTAACAGAGGGCTTACTACAGGTTTATTTTACTTTCAATAAATCAAAATGAGCATGCGTATGGAGCACTGATTAGCCATCTCTAATGAACCGACCAATCGGAGTGCCTCATTACAAGACCTCATGTTGACATGGTACTCTTTATAGCACATATTATATTAAGGAAAAGGTGTTGAATAAAAAATCTGATTACCTGATGGTAACCCTCAAAAATAAATGTCTTATAGGACTTATACAATATATTCCTTTTTTGAAATACTTTTTAGTTTCCATCAACAATAGAAACAGTAGAATCTTATTAGAAACTATAAGCAAAGTCATAATTAATGCAAATGTGAGATACCTTGAACTAAAATGCATACAGCCGATAAATTATAGTTGCACATCCATCATTAACAAACTTATTTACGAGTTTGAAAACATGAATAATTGCATCGTAATTTGTCAGAGACGATTTATAAGTGTAGTGGTCTACAGTCAGCATTTTGCGACCCATATCTGTGCTAACGATACACAATTGACGCACTGCATGGTCGGAATTAATTGCGGAGGGCATACGGGACACTGACGTGACGGTGACTCAGTTAAAAACTATTCACAATACATCCTATTAAAGTGTACTACCATCTATGGAACTTCCAACACAACGCGATAAACTTTCGATTTACACGCTCAGTATAAAAGTAACCCGGAAACCTACACATGTAAGATGCAGATATAACTGTGATGCAGTCGTTAAATAACAATTATGTGTACAAATGCAAAAGAAAGTGCAAAAAATAATTACCTTTTTGCAAAGTGTAAACTTGCACCTTTCTCTTCAGTTTAAAACAGGTTGTCAGCGTTTGACCTTCATGCTATATTGTTATAGCGGCGGGTTACGCATTGGTTGCGTCGTTGCGAAATAATTATGTTTTGTTTTATATTACAATATTATTTATTTGACGGGAAACATGCACAATGAACACAAAAGCAGTAACGCCATATTTATTATTTATGACATTTGGACTTTCATTATTGCCATTGAATAAAAAAGTTTTCAAAGATAACTTGGATTGAATGAAACTTTTTTGTTATTCATTTGCTTAAAAATAGTAAAAAAATAAATAAAAAAAAATTAAAAGTATTCTTGTAGTGCTTGACTTCATATTAAACTGTCAAATACCAAGCGGTCACCGGTGACCGCAACCTATTGTTCTATAATTGTGTCTGCAAAACCGGTACTCGACGAGTTAATGACAAACGAAGATAAAGGTTAATGGTAGAACATTTGTGTTATTACAGTTTTATAATAAATTAGTGATAATATTAAAATTAATAATTTGAAAGGACCTTTATATACTTACAAATTATATACTTTTTGCTGACGAACATAGACAACAATTACTATGCTGATAATGTAAATGGCAGTGGCATGGCAACAATACGAGGTCATATCATCATTGTCTATGTTGTCCACTTGACGTTTTGTTGTGCCGATAAAGTGAAGAAAACAAATAAGAAAATTCTAAAAAACGTGAGTTTGTATGATTTCAGTAATAGATTATAAGGCATGTCGTTTAGTCTGCTGTTTTGAAACGCTTCCCTAAATAAAATATTGTGTTTTATTACCTCTTATTTAAATTATCATCGTCACTGTCAAACTGTTTCAACTTTTTAATTTTAGTACGTGTCATTTCCGTGGCGGCGCTGCTGTCCATACTTATTTTGGTCACGTGACCAATTCAACCGCCAAAATAATTGTCACTTTTTTTCGCCGACCCACAGAATTTTCTGTCGTTGTAGAAGAAAACGGTTAATTTCCTCGCATTTCTTGATTCTTTATCGTTAAAAATACTCAAAAACACGTGCTAAGCCTTTGGCTGAAGTGAAACTTTATCAAAAACTTGTAATTATGGCAAAAGTGCACATAACCAATGTTGTTGTACTCGACAATCCTAGTCCGTTTCTAAACCCTTTCCAATTCGAATTAACATTCGAATGCATCGAAGAACTAAAAGAAGACTTAGAATGGAAGATGATATACGTTGGATCCGCGGAAACAGAGGAGCACGACCAGGTGTTAGACACGATATACGTCGGCCCAATACCTGAAGGCAGGCACATGTTTGTTTTCCAAGCGCCACCACCTGATGTGACACGGATACCTGAAAACGACGCTCTAGGCGTCACAGTGGTACTCCTAACATGTTCCTACAGAGGCCAAGAGTTCGTGAGAGTAGGTTATTTCATTAACAACGAATACTCTGAATCAGAGCCTGAATTACGTGAGAATCCACCACCGAAGCCCCGTTTTGACAAAGTAGTGAGAAATATCCTCGCTTCCGAGCCCCGTGTGACTAGATTTAAGATCAATTGGGCTGAACCTGACGCCGCGGCGGCTACGGACTCTGGAGACGGTAATTTGGAGACGTCTCACGCCCCTAGCAATGATTCTTATGGTGCATCGTTCAATGCTGACAGTCAGATCAGTGGGATTGAGTTCCAAGGGAGTTTGAGTGGATATGGTGACAATTCTAACTCAATAGCGCCAATGGAGTGCTGAGGTGAGATATAACATCACTTTTGTAAGCATTTATAAGTCTTTGTAATTGTTTTGTTGATCTACTAGTTCTTTATCTTAAACATTAGCCTGTTGAAATCATCCCCTAAATTTGTTCATACAAAAGTAGTCTCTAAGCATCGGAAATAAGGTCTATAATGTAGTTAATGGAGAGTGGTCACCGGTGACTGCTTAGGGATAAATGAGTAGTATGATATACTTTATAGTACACTGTTATGTCTTGAAAAGCTGTAAATTCTGATCTAAAACAACTGAGGTGGTTATATACACCTAAGAGTGATTTCTTGTCAGTATTCTTTGTCTTATATAAATGATATTTTTTTGTATTTGGTAATGTTCCTATAAGAATATGGTAAGAAACCAAAGATTAAAAGTAAAATTGCTTGTGAGAACAAAGGCTTTTATGTGAGTAGTTTACGTATGTATGCATATTGAGAGTAGTAAGGCAATAGGTTCAATTTGTTTTGCAAAATGAGGTTTTAGTTACAAAAAGTGGGTATTATATTAAAGGATGGACTCCGTAATCTAATTATCAGTTTATTTAGTAGCCAAATCTACCTGCTGAAAGACTATTGATACTTCTTGTGTCTATCCCCTTCGGAAACAAAATATATAACGAGTTGGCGCATAGTAGCAATCTTACGACTGCACGGTTGGTGCGGTGGCTGGGCAACCGGCTGCCGTGCAACATGTCGCGGGTTCGATTCCCGCACGGATCAACACTTGGTGTGATCCACAAATTGTTGTTTCGGGTCTGGGTGTCATTGTGTTTGTGAACTTGTATGTTTGTAAACGCACCCACGACACAGCAGAAAATGCTAATGTGGGGCAAAAACTGAATAATGAAAAAATTGTGAAGTTGTTACTCAATCACATCAAAACAGCTGAATGAATCGGGATGCAATTTTGAACAGGGGTAGATTATGATCTACAATTACACACAGGCTATTTTTGTACTACAGGAATGCGAATCAAAGCTGCTAGTACAGTAAATAATATGCACCAATAGCCTAGAAAGTTAGGTTAGACTGGATAACTGAGAGCAAATTAAAATAATAGTCATGTCCTAACCTGTTCTCAGACTGTTTACATATTAATTTTCCATGAAATGAGTCATATACTCATAGCTATGTGATCATATTTCTTTGTTGTAAACCTAAAACTATTTTTTTTTTAAATCATTGCTTTGGCAGTGTTTGGAATTGTGTCTGATATATGTAGAGGCAGGGAATAAACGGAACGCTGACAAAAATAAATTATTTTACAAGTTTAAACATTTTTGATTTCGCGTTATTTATGCAACATGAGCCTTGAGCTGTTGATTATAACATTACATAAAATAAACATTTAACCCTTTGAGTACCGTCATTATAGACATAATTAAAGAACAATAGGTGTGCAGACACCTGTGTCCTCTCTTCCTCTCGGTGTTTGACAGTTTAACTCGTCGAGTACCGGTTTTGTAGACACAATTATAGAACAATAGGTTGCGGTCACCGGTGACCGCTTGGTGTTTGACAGTTTAATTGCTTTTTTTTAAAATAAGACTTGTTTGTTACCACCACAGGGAGTTCCTATTGGTTCTAGAATCTTTTGAAATATAGCAGTATAATCTAAGGTTTGAACCTTAAACTTTATACTTGACAAGGTAAATGAGCAGTCAACCGACACAATATTTATTAATAATATACAATGATGATATAATGACCTTTTATTGACATTTAACAATTAGAAGTCACTTGTTAAAAGGTTAATTAAAATAACTTTGTTAATGTTATAGTTAGTGGCTCTTTGGAAAAGGGTAAATGTCAATCATGGAGGTTTGTACTTTGATGCCTGAGTTACCTTGACTAAGGGCCTGTTTTAATACCTTTATAAGACTAAATCTTATGATGTAGAATGAAATAATACTAATGTGTTGCTTTTTAAAATTAAGAAATGACATTTAACGTTTTATTCTTCCATAAATTCCTTAACACAAAATTTATTATTTTTTACGTTTAAAAAATAAAGACTATTTGACAATAGTAATCAATTCAAAATTAAAGAAAACCTTTTTTCTTTACACCTTTATACAAGTAACTAATAGTCCATACTAATTAACTGCCCAATCCCCAAGTCGTCACCGGTGACTGCTCTTCACTTACTCCATATTGAACATTATTTCCGATGTTTACAGACTACTTTTGTATGAACAAATGTGGGTTTTTCATAATCGGGGATTAAGGAAGTGTTGTATAGTAATTGATCTGGTACATAACAGCTATCCAGACATTGTGAAACATGCCCTTGATATCTATAAATCTACAGATAAATAAAATTGTAGTGTCTGATTGTAATATTAAAGTAAACTCTTTTTACTACATGCATATGAATATACATATGTTACAAATACCAAAATTACAATTTTTAAAATTATGTCTGTCTGTCTGTTTGTACTGGCTAATCTCTGGAATGGCTGGACCGATTTTGTAAGACTTCTATTGGCAGGTAGCTGATGTACTAAGGAGTAACATAGGCTACTTTTATTTTGGAAAATTTAAACAAAAGAAAAGTTATGTTTTATAATTCATATTCTACACAGACGAAGTCGCGGGCAACAGACAGTTATAAACACTTGTTGCCAAATAATTTTGATAGTCAAATAAATAACTTCTTAATAATAATAATTTTGGTCTAACCTGGATATCTAATATCAAACTTGTTCCCATCTAGTACCCAAACCAAAGTAGTCTCTAAACGTTAGAAATAAGGTCTATAATGAAGTGGGTATTTAGGTGTTACTCCTTGTTTTACCATAGCATCAAATATTAAACTTGTTCCCATCTAGTATCCAAACTAAAGTAGTCTCTAAACATTGGAAATAAGGTCTATAATGGAGTAGGTATTTAGAAGTTACCCCTTGTTTTACCACAGCATCAATTGTAACCAAACTAGTACCCAAACTAAAGCAGTCTCTAAACGTTAGAAATAAGGTCTATAGTAGAGTGGATATATTTAGGAGTAACCTATTGTTGAAATGAGCATTCATGAGAAGATTGATGACTGTTGAAGGAAAGAGGTATGTAGGAATCGTAACAATTGGCGTTCAATAGTCTCTGCCTAACCCCATGGAAGACAGACGTGAACTTATATATGTAACCCCTTGTTTTAATATACCACTATACTGGTAGATCAACAAAACCTGTGTGTATGTATGTTAAATTTTTCGTGAGACATACAAAATTAATTATTATGTTTTCGGGTTAATCACGTAACTGTTTGACGAGGAACTCGACTAGTTTCAAGCCATGCTAAAGTCTCATATTCATGATAGTTCGTTACGTGAGTGAACCGAAAACATAAGAATGATGGCTAACGTTTTTTTGCTCATCATATGGTGGGATTATAAACAGACGATATTTTGCCTGATCACAGCGGCTGTCGATTAACCTCTGGTATCGCAAATCGAACGCATTTCTATGCGAGACATTTCTGTATTTTCGATTGTGTCTCATAAGGAGCTCCCACACCGGGAGTATTCACGTGTAATGTAACATTATAAATTGGACTTTGAGCATTACATTACAATAATACCTCCCTGACTAACGAGCATTTGCTTGTGTTGTAACATATTGACTCGACTTTGAGCATTTCATAGCAAGATGTCAGACGAAGCGGGCGGGCGGGGAGTGGGGGCATTGATGTTACAAGTTGTATCAAGATATTACAAGGCGCGCATTGTAATACTCGGTTCTTATCCTTTACTGATGGAGTCGCGGAGAACCTAACGGGTTACCGGGGCTCCGGCTCGCCGTGCAGGAGAAGGAACGGGGTGGTTTTTAGTCAGTAAGAGTCTGACACTCTCCCGCCTCACCCAGGCGGGAGCAGTTATTCGATGATTTTCCCCCTTAAAAAAAATCCTTTACTGATGTATGCCCGTTTTGTATCATTACAAGGTGCGCATTGTAATGCTCGGTTCCTCTCCTTCACTGATGTAATGCTTAGGATCTGTAACGTTACATTACACGCGAATGCTCCCAGTGAGGGAGCACCTATATGGACACAGACAAGAGGTTAATTGTAAGTACAATGGTCTGAGACTCGTTAATTCCCTATTGGATGAACAATGAGAGGTTCTTACTACCGTCATCTGATGAACAAAAATACGGTAGGCTTCATTAAAACCAATTTAGATACAAAAGTAACATTAAAACCGTATAAAATAATATTTTTTTTCATTATTTTTCTTTCTAACTGCCTTATTGGCCGAGTGGTCGCAAGTGCGACTGCCGGGCAAGGGGTCTCGGGTTCGATTCCCGGGACGGGCAAAGTAGTTACTGGGTTTTTCCAAAAATTCACAGTAGTAGCACGGAGTCTGGAATTGTGTGTGAAAAGTGGGTGTTACATTGTAGTGGCATAATGTACACCTCTGCCTACCCCTTCGGGGATAAAAGGCGTGATTTTATGATGTTATTATATTTTTCTTTTTTCTTTTTCATTTCAGATGACCAAATAATAGTGTAGTAAAGTGGATTGGCTTAGAGAAGAATAAATAATGGACTAAACTTGTAATCTTAGTTTGGTGTGTTTGCGTAAGCAGTGCTATTTAACGTGCTGGAATTTATGACAGTCAATAAAATAAAGTGACTGTTTTATATAAACTACTCCTAAATGTTAGACTATGAAAAATCCACAACATTTGTTCCTACAAAAATCGTCTTTAAAGTTAGGAAATAATGTCTATAATGCAGTTAGTGTAGAGTGGTCACCGGTGACTGCTTGGGGATTGACCAGCATCCATTGTTGTGGAGGCAACTTGACACGTTTTGTTTCTTAAAAGAGATGATAGATAAGCATATATACACTAAGGGTTACAGATCACACATAACAGCCTATAAGAGGCCACTGCTGGCCAAAGGCCTCTTGCACAGGGAAGGCTTGAGATTGAGATTAATCACCAAGCTTGATTTTAAAGTTATAATTAGAAATTATGAGCCCAGGTGGCGTATTATGACGTCTTAAAGCCAGAGTGGTTCTGCTGAGGGAACGAGATCTCGCTAGACGACTTGTATAGCTCTTTTTCTTTCCCTCAATGGAATCATTCTGACTTCAGGACGTCATAATAACCCCGCAGGTTTCCTCACGATGTTTTCCTTCACCGTTTGTCAGTGGTGTCTAAATAACATTAGAAAGTACATATAACTCTGAAAAAGTTACATTGGTACTTGGTAGGTTTTGATCCGAACTCTCCACCATCAGAAGAAGGCGTCTTAAACCTCCAGGCCACCACGACTTTGGGAGACTAACGGGCTGTTTAACCCTTATTTGGAGGAGGATAAACCTAAATTAAGTTTCCTTTTTAGTAGTTTAACTGGCAGATCTTTCATATGTACTTTTAATTTTTTAAACACGTTGCCCCACACTAGGATTTTCTCCCGTGTCGTGGGTGCGTCTACAAACATATGAGTTTACATACACATGACACAAAGAGTTGCTCCGTGCGGGAGTAGGACCCGCGACACCTTCCGCGGTAGCCAGTTGCCCAACTACCGCACCAAACGTGTTTTCAAGTAATAATTCGAGGTTTCTTTTTTTTGTCATGTGCTAAAGTGTTAGTTATGCTAACAGTAAATTCGTTTACACTGAAACAGCCTGTTTATATGTAGTCCTCTGTCTATTTGTGAAAAGTTAAAAGTAATGTTACAACATTGCTAGGATTATGGTAAAAAGTTTATATAAAACAGTTACTTAAAATTTGACTAAGGATCGAAGTTTGTATTCATGATTTAGGACTAGGTTAATAATGTTTTAAAAGAACTGCTTTATTAGAAGGACAAGTTGCGAAACGATGGACGCCTGGAACACCAGAGGATATTTATTATTCCTTGTTGTCTATTAAACTGTCAAACACCGCGAGGATACCGGTGACCGCAACCTATTGTCCTTTAATTGTGTCTATAATGACTGTACTCAACGAGTTAAAGTCGTCACAAATCAATACGACTATCAATACTGATAGTGAATACTTTCATTCACTATCAGTACTGATAGGGAATGAAAGTATTAACTGTGTATTCATAATACAAAGGTGCCCTTTCATAACTGTAAAAGCAAAATATGGTTGACTGTAAGAGAATGCCTTAAGGCATTAAGTCCGCCATTCACTGTATTTTGTGAAGAAGAAATAAATAAATAAATAAATAAATAAATAAAATAGGTTGCCTATGGGACGACGTGCTCCATCGTAGACCGCATCATCGCTTAACACCAGGCAAGATAGTGGTCAAACGTCGGCCCATCAAATATAATTAAAAAAAAAAAGTTCTTGACGACTGTGGCAGAGCACACAAATATGTTTGTAATTTCATAGCAGTCTGCGATATTCGCTGCTCTGGGTTGATTAAAAAAAAAAAACGATTAATCGCTGGGATTAATCGTTTTCCCCCACATATATTGTTGTTGATAGAAACGAATTAGAGCTTGCGCTCTCAAAAATCTGGCTCGTTACTCCTCTAGTGTTGCGGGTGTCCATGGGCGGCACAGATTGCTTACCATCGGGAGATCCATCTGCTCGTATGCCATAAAAAAATCTAATAAAGTAGTGTCTTAAAATAACCCTTTGTGACATTAACTTATAATAAGTTAATACAAAAATAAATAACAAGAGAATGTAAACTCTTGCAAAAACAAGGACTATGAGTTATTCTATTTGAAAACCATGAATGGAATATGATTTTTAACAGATGTACAAGAAAATAGTGAGTGTTAAATTGTCTTTGCACAGTTCTATTGGATGAATCTACAAAAAAAACCTTTTTACATAAATTAAATTTAAAAATTCAGCGGATTTAACACAAAATTTGGTATCAAGAATTGAGCCGTCACACCTAATCCAATAAAAATACTGATGCTTATAAGTTACAGTTCTTTTATCTAACGAGCTCGGGTGAGCCATATTTGTAGTAGACACGCGCGCTTGTGTGCGTAACTCGCAGCAAGCTCATTAATTGCCATGCCGCGCCGGCCGTAACTGAGCGTTCCCGAAAGTATGCAACAAAGACAATGCGCATTGTGCATGTACCCACAAAAGTAGGGCGCACCCGCCGCGCTCGTGAGATAAAACATTAATTGTACCGTCATGCTTGACAACGCGGGAGGATGACCTGTTAAATAAAACTGCAAGTTTTTTGAAGAATCACTCATCCCCTTTCGGGGCTTAAAGACGTTATATATAACTCAATACTAACATGTTTCTAAATAAAAAACTGGCGTACATAACAATTTTGTCTTAATTTTAGTGTCTACACGTGACCCCAGAACAGTGGGGTCATTAGCCCCCTCACATTTGGGTTGTTGGGTTTGTAATCCGACGTATTTTATTTATTTTTATATCTATACATTTTGAAATTATGTTGAATTTTTTTTTCATTCACTAGAATTTTTTTTAATTTTAGGGGTTACAATTGAAGTTTGTAATGTCTCAGTTTTAGGGCAATAAATGCAAGGAATTTAGTACTAAACAAGTTTTTACAATTAAGGCATGTTGTTTAAAAACTAGGTAATATGTTATATCTGAGATCTAAATAAGGTATTTATACATTTTATAACACTATGGGGTCAAAAGACCCGAGGGGGGTCAATAGACCCCTTAACTTTATAAGCGAATGTAAAGTGTTTTAGTTCAATTTTTAGCTTAAGTATTTGTCATTAAGATTCATTTTTAAGTAAGTTTGGTTTTTAACAAAGAAAAGTCGAAATGTACCGTTTAAATTGACATCAGCTGGTCTCTATTTCACTCCAGAGTTACTATTGATGCAGAAAGTTAATGTCTGCAACAATTTTCCTAAAGTTAACTTAGCAACCTGATATATGCAGTCATGAATTTAGGCTCCTGTCATAATAGCTGTTCTCAATTCAATAGCTTTGGCATTAAGGCACTTGTCCCACTGCCGACGAGAAAACTAATCATTAGCTATTTTCTCTATCAAGAAATGTATACTAGCTGTTGTCTGCGACTTCGTCCGCGTAGAATAATGACTTGGCAGAACTCATCAGAATTGATTCAGTGGCTAAGTGAGATTTATTGTGAAATGAATTGATCGTGGTTAAAAAAAAATATGGTGTATCCCAGGGATTGTAACTTGCTGCCAATTCTGAGTACTCTTCGTTCGTTTACCGTTGCCGGTGAGACAAAGACAATGACAGAAGACTGCCTTAATCTGGATTTTGATATTATTTTATTATAGACTATTATAGAGTTTCAGCCAAAAATTGAATATCAATCCGTTGGTTTTGTGTTAACATCGGATATTAATTTGAACCCTTAGACTAATCCGTATATAATTCATATTTAGTTAAAAAAAATATGTATCGACTGCTTTTTGTTTTTGTGTTTAATTTTTTAGGAAAAAATATCTCGTAATATCGAAATGTATGTAAATTGTTGTAAATATAATGTGTTCTCATGTTACTGTTAAGTGTAAATTACGTTTAGATTTTAATTGATTTAATACATAGTTTAGAAACGAAGTCTTTGTTTTATTTTACGTTCATGTATCGTACCGAAAATCCATAGCATATTCATACAAAAGTAGTGTCTAAACATCGGAAATAAGGTATATAATGGAGTTAGTGTAGAGCTGTCATCGGTGACCGCTTTGGGTTTGGAGGTTTTATTGAGAGGGGAAAAGCATCCAATGGTTTCTCCCACCCGGGTGAGGCCAGATAAAGACTCTTACTGACTAAAAACCACCCTGTTCCTACTCCTGCACTTCGAGCCGGAGCCCCGGCAACCCGTTAAGTCCTTCGTGGCTCCGTATCGGCATCAGCCCTATTGGGCCCCATCTGTACTGATTCTGATCGGGCGGCCAGTCACCTGTGCTCGCCGTCCGGAGGCCCGTACTTACGGTGGCCCGAGATCGTCTCGCGATCCCCGTCGCCCAGTGTTTCGCTACGGCTGGGGCATGAGGAGGTTCGTTCCCTCATGCGCCCCGCCTCCTTAGCTAGCATTACTGCTTCGCAGAAGAAGGAGATGGCATCTCAGTCCCCCTCGCTCCGTACCATTGTCTGAACTAGAGCCAGACGCGAGAGATTGCCGTCGCCGATCATATCCCTGAGGAGTAATGTCTACGCTTGGTAGGCAGGATGGAGATCACAGAAAACTTGTGACCCAGAGCAGAAGCGCTGTCTGATAAAGCTATGGGTCAGTCAAATGTAGGGTCCCTTAGCACCGGCACACCATGGCGGCGTAATCAGTCATCGCTTCCAACAAAATGCATACAGCTCTATAGAGAGTTACTCACCTGGTGTCCACTTGGTTGCGCAACCAATTTGGTGGCGCTACCAACTATCGGCTTTCACAAATTACCATAATCTATCTGAATAAAACATATACGAAAACTGGACAATTCTGGAAATATTACATACACACGGGTCGAGTTGATAACCTCTTGTTTTAGAATTCGGTTAAAAATGACTTTCCGTTTGTTAGTCTCGCTGAAACTCGAGAACGGCTGAACCGATTTGGCTAATTTTGGTACTAGGAATGTTTGTGGAAGTCCAGGGAAGGTTTTAAGGAAGGTAAGAAAAAATATTGTTTGGCGGTACATAGTTTGCCGGGTCGGCTACTGAATTAATATATAACGCTATCCATCCCCCGATCCTGCGGACGGCGAGAATGGGTGGCTCTCTGTCCGACCAGAAACAAACCCGAGCATACGGCGCGTCGTATTCCGCACGCGCCTCAAAGAGCCTTCAGACCACGGATGGGGCCCAACAGTGCCGATGCCGATTCGGAGTCGTGGAGAACCTAACGGGTGACCAGGGCTCCGGCTCGGAACGGGGTGCTTTTTAGTCAGTAAGTGTCTGATACTCCCTCCCGCCTCACCCAGGCGGGAGCAGTCATTTGATGATTTACCCGCTTAAAAAAAATCCAACCCCGATTGACATTTCTAAGCTTACCCATAAATAATCAATCCTTCATTGTGACAAAATTATCTCGTCAGCAATTAATAACAAATATACATACATGTATATAGAAAGAATAGCCCCTATTTCATTTAACCTTTTGTTAATACGTACCGCCCACACTAATCCCACGTCGCAAAAGGTCAGTTAAGGTTGTATTAATTTTATCGTAGGTAGGAAGGTAGGTATATATAGAAAAATAAATACTTACAATGTTTAGGTACCCCTAAAATGTATCAAATCTGACTTTTTGTGTAGTCGCCCATATGCAGAGCCGTCTTAGACAACGCTGACGCCCTTGAGCATGCAATAATTCGTGGCTATTTTGAAACAATATTTTTTTTAATATTGCTTCACACTGGATTTTCTCCTGTATCGTGGGTGCATTTACAAACATACAAGTGCACATACACATGACACCCAGACCCGGAACAACAATTGGTGGATCAGACAGAGAAGATCCTGCTACACGTTGCAGGGCAGCCGGTTGCCGCGCAATCTATAGCGAGTCTGTTTGTTGTAGAAATTGTCGGTCCTTCAGGGCCCCCTGAGGATTGGGACCCTGGAAATGGACTCTGAGTGGCCCTTATGGTAACGACGGTACTGCCCACCTGCGGATAATGCGAGTACCTAAATATGCCCATTTATACAAATACAAGATTGTTTAGAGAAAAAGGTTTTTGATCGAATGAAATATGAACACAAGAAATAGAATTTAGGTGTGATTTTTTTGTGGGATAAGTGTATCGTACTGAGCAGACAGATCACCTGATGGTAAGCAAACATCGTCGTACATGGACACCTGGAACACCAGAAGAGTTGCAAGTTCGTTTGCTGGTCTTTTTTGGGCTTAGATATTTGAGGATTGGGAGATAGAGGAAATAGGTAATAGGTGGCCTACAAATGCATCTTGGTTAATATGATGTATAGGAACTTAGGAACGATGAATACTGTCAATGAAGCGGCAGCGTTAATCCCGCCTATTGTTTATGAATGTTGCGGAGAACCTAACGGGTAACCGGGGCTCCGGCTCGACGTGCAGGAGAAGGAACGGGGTGGTTTTTAGTCAGTAAGAGTCTGACACTCCCTCCGAGAAGTAATTGGATGATATTCCCCACTTAAAAAAAAAATGTTTATGAATATTGCATGCATTCCTCAAATAACGCAATGTGAACAGTTAAAGTCAAAGTCAAAATTATTTATGTCAATTAGATCAGGAAGGCACTTTTGAACGTCAACAAAATAAAAGTGAAGCTTTGCTCATTTCAAGGCGTAGATTCCTTTGAAGAAGGACGAGCAAGAAACTTCATAGGTTACCCTTTTTCAATCAAGTCCACAATACAATTCTCTAGTTACATAGTTTTGTTGGTTACTCTTACTTATTATTTTGTAATCCCTTCAGAAATCTCTCAACATGTGACATTGTGATCACTTTCTCAATCTTAAGCAAACAAGATCACAAAGGCAAAAAATATATTTATGGACACACCTACATCCTTGACAAATTATCCCTATCTATATTTAGCGAGTTGACCCTTCATGTTAAACCCGTATGAATACCGAAATACTACTAAAGGTGAAATCGATATTTAAATATGGGCTTAACATCTAGTATCGATTACTTACATTCAAATATAGGGTCTAATGAATTATATTAGCAATACTTTCTTTTAATTATTATTTTAAGGAATTAGCCGGTAAACGAGCAGACGGATCACCTGATAGTAAGCAATCGGCGTCGCCCATGGACACCTGGAACACCAGAGGCGTTACAAGTGCGTTATCGGCCTTTTGGGATTAGTGATTTGAAAACTGTTGGGAATTCAGGGATTGGGGAAGGGGGAGTGGGAGTCGTTAGGCCTCCGGTAACTTCACTCACACGACGAAGCACAACGCAAGCGTTGTGTCACGTCGGTCTTCTGTGAGGCCGTGGTATCACTCCGGTCAAACTTGTTTCGTCTTGAGAATTAGGTTATCGGAAGTCTCCCCAATCCCGGAATGCCCCACAATCCTCAAGTTCCTTAACCACAAAAGGCTGGCAAAGCACTTGTAACGCCTCTGGTGTTGCGAGTGTTCATGGACGACGCCGATTGCTTACCATCAGGTGACCCGTCTCTTCGTTTACCGGTTAATCAAACTAAAAAAAAAACATTCCTTTTCAAAAGGTCAAGCGACGTTCTTGTAACTCCTCTGGGGTTGCAGAAGTCCATGATTAGAGCAAGGACGTTGAACAAAGACTGTGTCACCTGGCTACTATTGGCTATGTGCGCGACGGTGGCGACGCGTAGCGTTTACAACATTTGCGGAACCTGTCAAATAATAACAATGTAAACATTATAATTTTCTTTGCAAATATAAATAAAATTAAAATAGTATTGTTGACATTATTTAAGTGCAATTTATTCGATAGTTTCACTGTAAAATGAATATAATAATAAAAACCGGGTTTGAAACTATTACACATAATATTAGTTTCCAACCACAAACTGAGACAAAAGGCTATAAATTAGTATTAGCCGAGCATATAAGAAATGTGGAAGAACTGCGACATAACGGCCAGAGCTACTTAATACGAGCCATGGCGCATTTCTTTGCTTTGATTTTTTTTTTAAATAATTAATAAAATTTATTTTCAAACATAATGATCTAGAAATGTACAGTTTTGCTTAAAGTTAAATAAAGTTCACAATATAAGGTGCCTGAACTAGGAAATCCTGTGTTTCAGGCGAGGTTAGGTAATAGTAGTAAACAATGTTATATAATCACTAGTACTTAAATGCTAATAAGTTAGGGTAAATTATATGCATACTGATATAAAGTAATACTTAAATTCTATGCTTAATATGTATTTAACCGTTGATATCCATCCCCTAAATTTGGTCATACAAAAGTATTCTCTAAACATAAGAAATAAGGTCTATAATGTAATGTAATATTAGTGGAAAGCGGTCACCGGTGACCGCTTGGGGATTTATGGGTTAAGAGTATGTATGTAGTATATAAATAAGAGATTAGGAGCTTACTTTAAGTATTATTTAGGAACTAATAATAACTTCTCTGTGTCTTCATAGGACATGTCTTGAAGGGCTTCCTTTAGAATTTTCCTACAGTTACGGATGCTATGGGGATAAATCCATAACGTTGCATTTAGTCTATTGTATAGGAGTGGTCCAAGAAATACAAAAAATTTGGTAATAAAAGCGTGCTTTGTACTTTTGGTTGGGCAAACAATATCTCTTCGCCGTTTTTCGGTTATCCCAGGATTGGAAAAGCCGCATGCTGTTTTAGTACAGTGCTCATAATAAAAAGCTGCCGGACTGTTAGTACTTTACAAGAACTATATAGAAGGTTAGTGGGGTAAAGAAAAGATCGGCCAGTAGACACCTTGAGAATCGCTCTTTGGGCTCTTTCAGTGGAAAGCAGTAGAGTCTTATCCGTACCACCCCAAGAGGTAATACAGTAAGTCAATATTGATTGGCACAAGGAGAAATATACCTGTCTGATTATTTTTGGGTCAGCAATGTAACGTAGCTTTTTGAACACAAATATGAGCTTACGCAATCTATTGTTTAAAACGTTTAAAATTTTGTATTGCTATCAACACATTTGACAGCTGATCATCCCCATTTGTTTCCAATTCCTGCCGTGTTGTGCGCTGCGGTCGTTATCTGTCCGCCACTACTCCCTTTGCACATAGCCAATAGACTTACACGCAGAACACACACACATTGACACGATGGACATCTGTCGCGTGGCATGGGCCGTCATTACGCTTCATACCTTACGGTGTTGCAAGTAAGTACATGCACACAAATACTTTTTGGTTCTTCAATCGTTTTTAAGTGACATTTTTTTTTTAAGTCATTCTCACCCAGACGGAGAAGTCACTCGATGATGTTCCCTCTTAAAAAAAATCCCGCCTGGTGGTAAGCGATGATGCGGTGTAGAGGGAGCATTGGGCCTCGGATACCCTCACTCACGAGGCGAAACACAATGCAATTGATTCGCGTTCGTGTACACTGTACAGTGAGGCTGTGGTGGTGAGAAGTCATTCGAAGGCTTTCCGCCCGAAAGCCTTCGAATGACTTCTCCCTTGAGTGAGGCGGGAGGGAGTGTCAGACTCTTACTGACTAAAAACCACCCCGTTCCTACTCCTGCACGTTCTTAGTGACATTACGGTCACATTTACTTCAACGTCCTTAGATTGGAGATGATGGAGTAAGGAAAACCGGTCCCTATTTGCCTTCTATCCTGTAAAAACGCGGTCGAAGTCACTATCACAAAGTTACCTAACTGTCTATAAACAGATTTATCTACAAAGTAAATTGACTTGGTGAGATAACAAATAGATAGTTAATAATTATCAGTCCACGATACATATTTGACAGTGAGTACATCTATTTGTAAAAGGTAAATGACATACGTTTTAAATTATTTATATCTACTGCTCGAATTCTGAAAGACTACTCAATTTTATTGTATACTAGCTGTGCCCGCGACTTCGTTCGCGTGGAATAGTGACTATGAGCAGCGTTTTTTTTTAATATACACTTATTTTTATTTTAGATTTGGATCATAATCACAGTCATTTTGGGTAGCTAAAAAACCTACTTTACTGTAATGCTTCTCTATATACAATATTAGACGTATGGCCATCGGGGGTGAAAGCACACAGGCTGCTGGGATTGCTAACACGGGACAGAGCCACATACCATTGACCGTGCGAAAAACAGCTGTTACTTAGATCTACACCCACAACTTTTAGAGTCTGACCTTGAGCTTTATTAATTGTCATGGCGAAACATAGGCTCACTGGAAACTGAATTCATTTAAAACTAAACGGAAAATTGTTTGTAATGAGAGGAATCCGAAGAATAAAACCACTATCACCTTTTCCGCACCCTGTTAAATATATATATATTTATATATAATAGATATAGAGGTAGATAGATGTATGTATAAGCATAGAATAGTGTTCGACGTGATTCTTTAATTTGACATAACTTTTTTATTTATGAACCGATTGACATGAAACAAACACTAAAGCATAACTGAAGCATACAGCAATATATTCGTGAAAACCGCATGCAACTCGGATCAGCCGTTTCTGAGATTAGCGTGAACAGACAAACAGACAAACGGACAAAAAAAAAAGTTTATTACATTTTGGGTTCGACATCGACATAACAATAGCCCCTGCTATTTTTTTTTATTTTCAATGTACAGACAGCACTTTTCTACAATTTTATTATATACTACAATTTTATATAGATAGATAGATAGAAGATATAGATGTATAGAATAGATGTATGTATAAGCATAGAATAGTGTTCGACGTGATTCTTTAATTTGACATAACTTTTTTATTTATGAACCGATTGACATGAAACAAACACTAAAGCATAACTGAAGCATACAGCAATACATTCGTGAAAACCGCATGCAACTCGGATCAGCCGTTTCTGAGATTAGCGTGAACAGGCAAACAGACAAACAGACAAAAAAAAAGTTAGTTACATTTTTGGGTTCGACATCGACATAACAATAGCCCCTGCTATTTTTTTTATTTTTATTTTCAATATACAGACAGCACTTTTCTACAATTTTATTATATGTATAGATTAAAACCCTATAGATTATCTCTCAACAAACTAAAAACGCTTTATTTTAACTTTTATATAGACAAATTACAGGTCAAAACACTTCATGTTGACACAAACATTCTCATAGATGGCGCTAATATATATTTTGTTACTTATATTCTAGCTACTTAAATATCATGCCATCTCTGTCATTCTCATTGCGCGACATCAAATTGAGCAGGGTTTGAGTATTTCGACCACGGAACAAATTTTTTTCTGTTCCTTGATTTCGACATTAGTTTATTATACGGCTCGTTCACGTAACTGAGGGCTTAGTACATACGAGTTTGTTTTACGTTTAAAGTAATCGAAACGAGAACGCGTTCGGCGCTTTGATTGGGTGGTACTCGTTACGATTACTTTAAACGTAAAAGAAACTCGTACGAAGGCCTCTGTTCGATAAGGTTGCTTGACTGGTTCCAAGCCACAATCAGGGCCCATAATAATTGAGTTATGTGAAAAAAATAGGCAATGCGGTTGGGGGTTTTAATTAATGGCTTGGCAAAAAGAGTTTAGGGAAATTGAGGTTAACTTAGCACTACGACTCAACAGGTTTTGATATTTGTTATTTTTACCGAGTCCAAAAAAAGGAGAAGGTAGGTCCAATGTTCGGATGATTGTTTATTAATGGGATAATTATGGTTCGAAGTGGGTGATTCAGTCCTAGTCATTATTAGTTCCATCTGTCGCCGCGTCAAAAAATATTTTTGCTAAGCTGTATATTCTTTTATATTTAATCTGTCTTATCCTAACTGAGAACCTAACGGGTAACCGGGGCTCCGACTCGACGTGCGGGAGAAGGAACGGGGTGGTTTTTAGTCAGTAAGAGTCTGACACTTCCTCCCGCCTCACCCAGGCGGGAGCAGTCATTCGATGATTTTCCCCCCTTAAAAAAAACAAAAATCCTAACTAACTTGGGGTCCACATATTATGTTTTTTCTTTCCATTCTCTTTGGATCACAGTATATAAAAAATGGAATCCAAAATCGGGTATTTGCCAACTGGTCAAATTCAATACTTTTTTTCGAAATGTCAAAAACGACAGTTTTCTATGAATTTTGTACGAGATTGTGTATTGTGAAGACATGATTTTACTCAATTGCCATAGAAGAAAAAAAAAAAAAAAAAGTCATGATTTTGTAGCGTCAAACAGCATATTTATTTCTTAAGAATTTGTTGAAAATATACTAATATTAAGTTGGTGGTAAAATCAATGAATGAAAGTGTGATTATCTTTTAATATTTTATTGTATTGAACAGTCGAAATAGTTTATTTTTGATGAAGTAAAGTACCCAATTGTAGTGTCTAGCCCTATTTCAGGATACTATAATGAACGATTTTTAACTAGTAACAAAAAGTGTTATGTACTGAAATAACACCTTTGCCTATCCTGAGGCTATGGACTCACGGCGCGATTTTCTCCACTGCCCACCGCAATGGCGGACCTACACCCTTTGTAAAATACAGATGTATGTAAAAAAAATCAACGTGGACAAAAATAAGGTGGACTTAATGCTGCAGGCATTTTTTCTCAGTCTGACCTTTGGGTGATGCAAAGAAGAATTATTTCACGGCGCATTATACGCCCGCGGCGGTTGCGATAGTTTGCGCGGCGGCTAGCACCCGCGCGTTCTGCGATCGGTTGGCGGGCGATCGCAATGGGAGGGCCGGCTGGTTTGAAACTCAACTGGTTTTTTAACAGCCCGCAGCGCCCGTCTTGCGATAAATAACCGCCAAGTTAGTGGGCGATAATCGCAACCGGGGCGGCTGTGGGATCACAGAAAACTGCTGTCTCGTGAGATTTGAAAATTTCGCCTCAATACCGCTACCGCGGCAGACGCGGGAGAAAACCGCGCCGGGGGTCTTTAACCTTAACCTTATTTAAATAATCATTGATTAATAGATTTCTCTAAAGTTATTGTAAATGTATGTCATATAAAAATACCTAGATTGTATTTTATCAATCATCATAACATCACGCCTTTTATCCCCGAAGGGGTAGGCAGAGGTGCACACAGAAGTGACACCCACTTTTCACTATTTATGTTATGAGTCCCATGTAATAGGGGGTGAGCCTATTGCCATATACCGGGTACATTTCCAGACTCCGTGCTACTACTGAGAATTTTTTTAAAAACCCAGTAATACTTTGCCCGACCCGGGAATCGAACCCGAGACCCCTTGCCCGGCAGCCGCACTTGCGACCACTCGGCCAACGAGGCAGATTTTATCAACTACGTGGGAAAAGTTATTTTGTACTCTACGTGTGGGGAATAGAGTATGAAATCAACTGTAAATTGATGGCCTATTGTGTCGTATGGAACTGTCCATTGCTAAAGATAAAGACGCGTTCATATATCGGTTAATAATCTGAAACATAACATAACATGTACATTATGCCACTGTACAATGTAACACCCACTTTTCACTATTTATGTTATGAGTCCCATGTAATAGGGGGTGAGCCTATTGCCATATACCGGGCACAATTCCAGACTCCGTGCTACTACTCAGAATTTATAAAAACTCAGTAGTACTTTGCCCGACCCGGGAATCGAACGCGAGACCCCTTGCCCGACAGTCGTACTTGCGACCACTCGGCCAACGAGGCAGGCAGTGAATATACCTTTTCCGTCTTCAATGTAAACCTATTCTGAATTTCAATTAGATGTAGACGCGGGCAGTTTGTGAACGCATTCGAAAGTTGGCGGGAATGTCACAATGACAGTTGTCAAATTTTGCTAAAAAATGGCGTCAGTTTTCAAATAATTATTTTGAATAGTTGTTTGATTTCGTAATTGAATCGTGTGTTTTAGATTGTGGTTTTTAATTTTTAATCGTTAGCTATGTTGCTGAAGTGCGTACTACCTATTTTTACGATTGCGTGAGTTTTTTTTTTGTATTATTTTTACGATTAAATTCTAGTTGAAATTTTTCACTATCGCGTAATGAATAAGTAAGTATATATTATTTAGTAGTTTTATGACAAAATAAGAGAACTGTGAATTGGAGCAGGAATAAGTTAGCCAATGCGCATTTTTTGTTTTCGAATACTAGCGCTTGTCGTATCCGTATTCCATCGAATATTATAAGTATTCGAGGGGAATATGGGAAGCGCGGAATACGGGTTCATTTTCTTTCTTTTATACACACCATATCTTGACAATAACGAAAATATACAAAATACCTACCTATCTACATATTCAATTAACTAAAAATTGCGGGTTACTCACGTGAATATACTGAGAAAACCTCTACTAGTTTCGAACCACAGGGGTATTCTTCCTCATGAGCAGCGTGCGCGGTTGCGGCGATGTCGCGGAGCGACTACTACACTTCTTTTGGCAAACTCGATATGCAAAGTTCATAAACAAACTGGCGAGATAAGACTACATTTGGTCGCACCCACGTGTGATACCACAGCCTCACTGTACAGTGTACACGAACGCGAATCAATTGCATTGTGTTTCGCCTCGTGAGTGAGGGTATCCGAGGCCCAATGCTCCCTCTACACCGCATCATCGCTTACCACCAGGCGGGACTTTTTTTTTAGGGGGGAACACCATCCAATGACTTCTCCCGCCGGGAGGGAGTGTCAGACTCTTACGGACAAAAACCACTCCCTTCCTTCTCCTGCACGTCGAGCCGGAGCCCCGGTAACCCGTTAGGTTCTCCGCGACTCCGTATCGAGCATCAGCCCTATTGGGCCCCATCCGTGGTGGTCAGATGGCTCTTTGAGGCGCGCCGCACGCTCGGGTCTGGTTCTAGTCGAGCGGCGAGCCACCCATGCTCGATTCGACGAGAAATATCTCTTAGAGAATTACGTGGCGTGATGTTTTGATAATGTACCTACTGTGATAATGTTTGGTTTTTACCAAGTTTGCTTTTTGCAATAATAATAAATCTTTTATTTCGGACCAGTTTCTTTTATCCATAGTTTAGAAGCAATGGTTCTCCAGTTAAGTATTTTTTGTTTTAAACATCTTATTTCTTTGTAAAACTATTGTATATCAAGACAGAGCCATTTTACTTCGGCACGAAAACGAAATATGTAGATTTCACGGTGTATAATCAATCCCTGAATACTCAAAAGGCCATCAACGCACTTGTAACTTTCTTGGTATTGCGCGGCTAGCATCGATTGCTTTCCAATATTATACACCACGCGTACGTACGTATATGGAAATCTAGAACCAATGTCTATTAACCCGTCGTGTGTCTAAACGTGGATCCACGCGAGGCACAATGAATTTTCTATTGTGTCTCATATACAGACATTAAAACGGTTAAAAAAAACGCTGGCTCGGAAGGTGACTACTGCTCATGCATGAGAGTGCCGTATCAACGGCAAATACTAATGGGACATTTCCGTCTTATATGTAGATACTTTCTAAGATAATTTAGACACCACTGACAAACGGTGAAGGACAAACATAGTGAGGAAACTGGGCTTATAATTTCTAAGTATAAGTTTAAAATCGCCAACCTGCATTGAGCAAGCATGATGATTAATGCTCAAACCTTCTACGAGTGAAAAGAAGTTTTGTTTGTTCCGATTTGTTACTGGCTGCAACTTTATAAGCAAATTGTTCTCATTTAAACTTGTTGATTCACCATGGTGCCAATGTTCGATGGCTGACCTTGTGGAATCTAGAACAAATTTCCGTGCGTTTAGGCGCTTTTGCCATATCTATTATTGAAAGCAAGCATAACAGCTCATACATAGGACCTACTTAGATTTTAGTCAAATTTCCGTGGTGCTTGGCGACTGGACTTCGCCCAGTTGTACAGTCTCTTTTTTGTACCTTTAGCTTTAATTAATTCTGTCTCTTGCAGTAATTCACCGAGGGAAGTAGAATCTATCGTTTTTTTCTTCTCCTCTTATAATATCTTCTGATTCACTTCGTTGCGGGAACTAAGACAGTTACTCATGTCCCTGAGACGCCGGACTTCAGTGTTCCGGTGTTTTCATGGTTGTATCTACTGTAGATCCTGACTTACAGGAGTAGCAGCGGTTTTGGGAGGTTGTGGCAGGATTGTCCCGTTAACAAAAAAGAAGCTTTGCTCAGCAGTGGGTATTAATAGGCTCTTGATGATGAAGCATACATAAGGACAGATAGCGAAACGATTTTGTTTTATACTATGTCGATTATGTAATGACAATATACATTGCTGCAAATGGCTCCACAAACTATATATTTTATCTCTCCATTGTTTTAATCAAACGGTAAATATAAAACTGATAAATAATTGTTGCTTTATTGCAGTAACGCAGTGGTTTGGTCACGCTCCGCTGCTCATGGAGATAGCAAACACAATAAATTAAACAAAGGTAAGGTTTTTTAATTATTGACTGTTTAAAACCGTGTTTGTCCTAAAACCGGCATGAGAAGAGGCCTCTGCTCAGCTGGAGACTGTTGCAGGATGCAGGCTGATGATGATGTTGTCGAAGGGTGCGTCCACATCTGTCGAATGGTCCGCGAATGGCTCGTGAACCGCTCGCGACCTGCCAGATGGGACGCACTCTAAAACACACAAATGGACGATCGAACCGAACCGTCACATTTTCTACGGTGAACCATATTGGATAGTGTATACAGCAGTTCGTAGCACATTTTCAATGGATAACTATATACATACCACCGAACCAAATTGACGGTACGGTGCCGGTTCGGTTCGATCGTCTATTTGTGCTTTAAGACTGCAACTAGTTATTGACGGACGTGCAGTAGCTTCTTGTGATATATCAGTGAACTAATAATACGATCCCCAAGCAACCAGATTATAGGAAACCCATTCTTAAGAATGAGGCCGTTGTTCAGTAGCAGATAACGTAGATTACGTTACTCACGTAACTGTTGGATGAGGTTGAATACTCCGCTAATTTTGGTCCACGGCACGGGCTCATAATCGTAGCAACATGTGCTACAACTGACGCGGTAACCTCGTCTAACATTCACGTCGAGTAACTTAATGATGAAGAATTTTTATCTGTCACCTAAGAACCTTTGTTTCTCACTTCCTAACCTGAAAATCCTCTTTATCCTCGTTCCCTTAGGAAATCCTTCCCTCAGTGTTTCCCTACACCCAGCAAACAGCAAGTTCTATGGTGTACAGGTTAACCCGGATCATCATTTCGCCTGTGTTTTCTCTGCAGAGGAAGAAGCAGGTAAGTATGTATATTTAAAGGCAATCAAATGCTTATAGCCAAATGCAGAGCCGTATTATCCCTAAGGCAAAGTAGGCAAGTGCCTAGGGCGCCAGGTTACAGATTGGCGCTGCGAGTCGCGCGTAACTGCCCATGGATTGACGGTGGCGCCAAAAAACTTACGGGCGCCTATGAGGTGCTTGTCTAGGAAACTCATCTTATGATTATTTATTTACTTCACTGATGATTATGATAAAAATCTGATGATCATTCATTTACTTCACTGTTACATTAATTTACTATAAACTAATCAAGATAGTTGCAACCCTGAGTACAGGGATGAAAGGGACTGTGTGGCTATCGCCTTTTAGGCATCCTCTAGCTGGCTAATTTCAAAAGACCTGGCGGTCTTCGGCTATCGAACCGGAGTTAGTCGTACTTAGGTTCAGAATAGGCTGCGTGGGTACCGAACTCTGGTCCTCTAGCTAGTAGAATGATGATATGTTGAAAGAAGAAGAAAGAAAAAGCATTTATTTGGCCACTGGCACACGAAAACAATTATTACTAAATATATAAAAAAAATACAGAAACTAAATTAACTAAAATCGTTGGTTACTCACGTGAATATACTGAGCGAAGCTCTACTAGTTTCGAACCACAGAGGGGTTCTTCCCCATGAGCAGCATGTGCGGTCGCGGCGACGTCGCCGCGAGTAGTACTGTAGAGCTTTTCTCAGTATATTCACGTGGGTAACCCGCAATTTTAGTTAATTTACCTCTAGCATGTTTCACGATAGTTATTGTAAAAAATACAGATACCTATATAAAAACAAAACATTAATAATAGACTTAATAGAGAAAAGAAATAAACCAAAATCATTAAATCATAACAAAATATATACACTACAATAATAACCGAAACTAAAAAAAATGTAAAAAAGAAACAAGATATAATAATAATAAAGTGCGCGCGCCCATGCCAAAATGGCGTCCACCTCAGCATATAGTTGAGCGTTTCTGCCCAATGCTGGTTTTCAGGTGGCACCCAGTGCAGTGACTCACGGACGGCGGTACCGCCCCTCAATAAGGAAAAGAAAATAAATATGAAATTATATAAACAAAACAATTTCTGCAGAATACGTGTGTGTATGTGTGTGAAAGGTTGTGATCAGAATAATGCATAGATATATGCGCATACAACAAAATTTTAAAATACTATGTTCGAAGACAAATCTGGTTATAAAGCCGAATGGTTTGTATGTCCTGCTCGATCTTCATAATAGTCGTTTGTAGTTGTGGTTGTTTTGGATATTTGAATAAATTATATTAGATGGCGCTGCGTGTTGTTACAGTAATGATTTTTTTAATTTCCAGAACCCCAGAAAATGTCCGTCCAACGGCTGTCTGCGCTTCGAGCGATCATGTCGAGTCAGCCTCGACCGCTCGCGGCGTACATAATCCCTACTTGCGATGCTCACAATGTAAGTATTATAATGTACGCCAGTGGCGTGCACAGGTTTTCGAGACAGGGTAGGCAACTAAATATCGTATGATTAAACCCCTCCCCCCCCCGCCGGTCATACAATCATGCTCACACAAGACAGGTAGGTACATGTACATACATAATACATTTCGAAAAGTGCGTTCAAGAATATTGTGGTGTATTCTTTCGCCAAATTACATACACTGACATCTCGCGTATTTTTTGTGAAGTACTTCATCAGCTATTGAATAAGCCAACAAAACTTACAAATAATGAAGGATCTATTATTTATTTTAATAATGAAGCGTAAAGATGAACCAAATCTCATTATGGAATTGTTAAGTTTAATCAATCTGTTCAAAATCATAATATATTACGAATTTAAGAGCGTAGGTACTAGGTACCTACATTATGTCAACAAACAAAACAATAACAAGCGCGGCCGGCTGTGGCCAACCTGAGTCTATGCGGTACATTTGTTATTATTACATTACATAATTATTAATAAGAATTAATATGTGAATCAGTACAACCCGAAGTCTAAGTTGATATTTTTAAGAATTATCAAACAATAAACAAGAAATCAAATAACAGATCCATTATAGTACATATTTACATTACCTACCTTTTACTTGGGTCAATTCTCGTAACTCGAGTACACCTCTGCCTATGGTCATTACCTGAATCTAGTCCTATAAAGGACATTTTCTTGCGAAATCTTACTGTTTTTACTTTCAACAAACACATAAAATTACCTATTATTCACACAAACTTCACAATCGAATAATATAGGTACTTGTACTAGAAACTGATAAACAAATACACTATTTGAAAAACCTACCCATATATTTAACTACTACTACACATTTATGCAACTTTATGTTTAAAACTATTTCCTAATAATTTAAACGAAAACATAAACAAAGCGATCGCACATCACATGAAAACAATATGGCCGAAAACATTGGAAATGAATTGAAGTCATTACCAATAGTCAATTGAGTGTTTATTATAAAAAAAATGTAGCTTAAAAATTAAGGTAATACAGCGTTTAATTTCAAAAAAACAAAGGTTAATTTAGTAAGTCAAATGAAATTGCATCATCGTCTTAGACCAATATTTCATACTAAAAAACATTCATTCATATAATTTGAAACGTTGTAAATGGCGTCATCTTGAAGTTTCAATAACTTCCTTTTAACTTTTATAATAATAAAGACAACTCCTCGTTTAAAATTTCTATAAACCGACAAAGCGTAAAAATTTTAAGCTTTAAGTAAAACACTTAAAACATATTTGTTAAATACGCAATTATAAAAATACATTCGCATTATATTGAACGAGTTCAGAAGTTTCAATAAAAAAATCAATAGATGGCGCTGGTGTACTCCATTCATCAGTACTTTACGATATACAGATTTTATCAGTTTAAATCCTTTTATGATTTAATTGTTTTTAAAAATACAATAAATTGTTGCTGTTTTATTGTTTTAGAATTCTTAATAAAATTACGATCGTTTTCCAAGTGATGAACGAACGGTCTTCTAATTTTTTAGTTGCAAACATTTTGTCAAGCAACAGGAATCGTGTAACATAATTATGAATGGTTATTCTGTACCGTGACCATGGTCGTGAACTTCACGCATGCGCGGTGCATACTTTTGGTACATTACTTTCGTGACGTCACAACTAGCAGCCAAGATTTAAGGAATAGCAGCGCATGCGTGGTGCGTGCGGGGCGCATTCATTGCTTTACAAAGGCGCGTATTTATGTTAGCTGTTTTTTTACAAACTTTTATTATATTATTGAATTTTAATAAACATTTTATGTATGTTATATATTCACGATATTTATAGGTAGGCAAAGCCTTTTCGCCTATATGGACTGCACGCCACTGATGTACGCTAATTTTTACACGTGGTTTTGTTCTCTCGATGCCTATGTCCTTTTCTGGACGGCTATAAATTAGATTACGGTATAATATTTAATAGAATGTCTTTTGGCCACCATCTCACCTGAGATGATTTAGCCGACGATGGAGTACGACTTTTTTATGGAATAGGAGGCAAACGAGCAGACGGATCACCTGATGGTAAGCGATCAGCGCCACCCATGGACACCCGCAACACCAGAGGAATCACGGGTGCATTGCCGGACTTTTAAAAAGGAATACGCTTTTTTCTTGAAGGTTTGAAGGTGGTATCGGTTCGGAAATACCGCCGACGACAGATCAATTCACAATTTTGCTGTGGTAGCGTCTATTCCAGCTAACCGCTACTGCAATCCAACAGCAAACTGCAGTTCGGTTGCAGTTTGAACGCAGTTGTCATGACTGCAATAGAACTGCAATCGGACTGCTCGTTTAGTTTGCAATCGTTTGGTCATGACTGCAATAGAACTGCAATCGGACTGCTCGTTTAGTTTGCAATCGTTTGGTCATGACAGCAATAGAACTGCAGTCGGACTGCTCGTTTAGTTTGCAATCGTTTGGTCATGACTGCAATCGAACTGCAATCGGACTGCTCGTTTAGTTTGCAATCGTTGGGTCATGACTACTTTCAAACTGCATCGGAACTGCAACTTGCTGTGGAATTGCAGTTGAGATGCGATTTGTCTGTCTAATCTAGAGTCTAGAGCTTTACAGAACTTGTACTTATTTGACATGATTACAAATTAGCCAAATTTGGGTGATGTCCTTAACTAATTTTTGGCTGGTCATATGCCACTATTCTACACCTAAAATCCTCTGGTCTTTACGCGGTCTTTCAGTCTAACAAACTCTTTTATTTCACGGTCTTCTCCAGTCAGAATATATAGCCCCGGTAGACGCTCGTCGGGAATGGATCTCTGGTTTCACCGGGTCCGCTGGTACGGCAGTGGTGACGCCATCGGCTGCTCTGTTATGGACCGATGGCAGATACTATACGCAGTTCGAACAGGAGGCTGACATGTCTCTGTGGACGCTGATGAAGCAGTGTGAGTTTATATATCTTACTTCTTACTAATCCTATTAATATTATTAAAGCGAAAATATGTGTGTATGTTTGTATCGGGATGAAATTTGGAAAAGGAGTAGATTGTGGTCTCTAATAACACATAACGTCACGCCTTTTACCCCCGAAGCGGTAGGCAGAGGTGCACATTATGCCACTGTACAATGTAACACCCACTTTTCACTATTTATGTTATGAGTCGCATGTAATAGAGGGTGAGCCTATTGCCATATACCGGGCATGATTCCAGACTCCGTGCTACTACTGAGAATTTTGTAAAAACCCAGTAATACTTTGCCCGACCCGGGAATCGAACCCGAGACCCCTTGCCCGGCAATCGCACTTGCGACCACTGGGCCAACGAGGCAGTCTAATAACACATAGGCTATTTTTCATCCCACGTGAACGCGGGCGCAGCCGCTGTTAGAAGCTAGTATTATAAAAGCGAAAGTTTGTGTGTTTGTTTGTTTGTGTGTGTTAGTCACTCAATCACGTCAAAACGATCGAAAGGATATTTGGAACGGTGATAGATTATGGTCTGTATTAACACATAGGCTAATTTTATATTACGAAGCCGCGGGCAGAAGCCAGTTAATGATAAGCCCTCTTATGACTCTGCTGAGAGGAACACAACAATGAATATACTTAGCTTTTCCAAGATTTCTCAGAATTATCATAAACTACCTACTTCCGCGCGGTTTCACACACTCTGCCCAGCTCCTATTGGTCATAGCGTGATGTTTTATAGCCTATAGCCATCCTCGATAAATGCTCTATCCAACACAAAAAGAATTATTAAAATTAGACTTGTAGTTACGGAGATGAGCGCGGTCAAACAAACAAAAAAAACGAACTCTTCCGCTTTATATAATAGTATAAGATATCAATAAAAAATCTAAGATTTTTACTTTCATTTTACATTAACTCCTCGTGGTGTAAAAATAACTTATTTGTAAAATTGATGATTTTAAAATACCTATATCTTTTTTTATGCTATAAACCAGTAAACGAACGGATCACCTGATGGTAAGCAATCGACGTTGCCCAACGACTCCTGAAACTACAGAGGTGTTACAATTACGTTACCGGCCTTTTGGGAGTTGGGAATTTGAGAATGGTTGGGTATTCAGGGATTGGGTAGATTGGGGAAGAGTGAGAAGGGGAGGTAATTGGGCCTTCGGTAACCTCACTCACACGACGAAACTCAACGCAAGCGTTGCTTCACGTCGGTTTTCAGCTTGGCCGTGGTATCACTCCGGTTGAGCCGGCCCATTCGTGCTTGAACATGGCTCTCCCACAAATATAGATTACCCTAAAGAAATTAACTTTAAAAATTGTATGCAGCCTTTTTCAAACGGTGTAGGAACGGGGTGGTATTTAGTCAGTAAGAGTCTGACACTCCCTCTCGCGTTCCTCAAGATGGGAGAAGTCATTGGATGATTTTCTCCCCTCAACTTCTCCTTTTTTGAAACCTGACGTCTTCCAGCCTCGTCGTTTTCGGTTATCAATCAGTCAGACTAACTAATTATGATTTTTCCACACAGCGCTACCCGAAACCCCGACTATGGAGAAATGGTTGGTGAGCAACCTGACAGAGGGCGCTGCGGTCGGCGTAGATCCATACACCTTCTCCAGAGATGAATGGAACCCTTTGCAGGTTTGTGAATTAAAGAATATTCCTTTTTTATGGCATAGGTGGGCAAACGAGCAGACGGATCACCTGATGGTAAGCAATCTGCGTCGCCCATGGACACACGGAACACAGGAAGAGTTCCCAGTGCATTCCCGGCTCTCTAGAACATTTTCTTAATTTATTTTCTTTTTTATCCCCTAATACGGCAGTTTCCTAAATTTTATTTTAATGTCCGTCTGGTAGATTATTTTAAAACATTACACACGTATTTTTTCTTTTCTCACAAACTTCAATACTTTCGACGATATATTCATTTGAAATATCGTGTGACGTGACAGCGTGCCACATTTTAGAGCACGTTGTGACGTAACGACCTCACACTCCTAAACTTAACGCCATTTTATCAAAGTATTGTAGGTTAATACAAGAAAATAAAAAATTCGTGTCTAATATTTTTTCATTATCTAACTGGCGGACTAATTAGATTTTTTTATTTCTTACCCTGGCAACTACCCAATTCTTATTGCGGTTGTCGCAGCAGCCGAATAATGACTACACATTTGACAGAGACCTTCATCATCACGACTTTTATCCTCGAAGAGGTAGGCAGAGGTGCACACAGAAGTAACACCAACTTTTCACTATTTATGTTATGATTTCATGTAATAGGGGATGAGCAAATTGCCATATACCGGGCACATTTTCAGACTCCGTGCTACTACTGAGATTTCTCTCTCTTATTTGTTTTTATCTTATAAATTATTTATATATTTATTACAGTCAGCGCTGACCAAACACAATATGGTCCTAGTTGCGGTCGGAGCTAATTTGGTGGATGAAGCAAGGAAGCAGTGTGGAGAACATATTCCTTGCAGGCCCAGTAACGATATCATCGCGCTACCTCTCAAGTTTACTGGTAAGTAGACTTATCAATCTTACTAATATTACTAGCTGTGCTGGCTTTGGTCGTGTGGAGGTTACTTATACACCCTTAGATATAGGATTATAATCCTACCTACCTCGTTGGCCGAGTGGTCGCAAGTGCGACTGCCAGGCAAGGAGTCTCGGGTTCGATTCCCGGGTCGGGCAAAGTATTACTGGGTTTTTTTATAATTTCTCAGTAGTAGCTCGTAGCTTGGAATTGTGCCCGTTATATGGCAATAGGCTCACCCCCTATTACATGGGACTCATAACACAAAAGTGAAAAGTGTGTGTTACATTGTACAGTGGCATAATGTACACCTCGGCTCACCCCTTCCGGGATAAAAGGCGTGATGTTATGCTATGTTTTGATATACGATTATCCTAGTACAGGTACCTAACCATGTGAAATCTACTATGTTTATATACATACAAAACTTCACGCCTGTCTCCCATGGGGGTAGGCAGACTATGGAACGCCAATTGCTACGATTCTTACATACCTCTTTCGCTTCATCATCAGTCATCAGTCTTTTCATGCAATCTCGTCGATTAATGGTACTTTTATTTATATTTGGCCTTTTTTTAATATATCGCCAATCAGAGCTGCTGTCTCTTGAAGCCAATGTCAATAATTATTCAATGTCAACACTATACAACCCCTATCGTAGCTGTTAAAATAGCATTCAGAGTACGGAATATAAAACCAAACTCAATACCATTTAGTTTAAACAATATCTACGCAATACGGATGCAATGGGCGCTAGTGTTGCAACTCAAGAGTTCGAAAGTTCACAATACCAATGTCGATCGATCGGAATTGGATTCAAGAGTAAGTCCGTCTTTTTTTTTTAAGTGGATAAAATCATCGAATGACTGCTCCCGCCTAGATGAGGCGGGAGGGAATGTCAGACTCTTACTGACTAAAAACCACCCCGTTCCTTCTCCTGCACGTCGAGCCGGAGCCCCGGTTACCCGTTAGGTTCTCCGCGACTCCGAATCGGCATCGGCTCTGTTGGGCCCCATCTGTGATGGTCTGATGGCTCTATGAGGCGCGCGCCGAACGCTCGGGTCTGTTTCTGGTCGGACGGGAAGCCACCCATACTCGCTATCCGCAGGCCCGCGCTTACGAAGTCCATCTAGGGCGCCCTCTACCGACGGTCCCATTCATATCCGCTCTATATACTTCTTTCGTTACTCTTCTTTCACCCATCCTTTCTACATGTCCAAAGCCAAACCAGCGTGAGCATTCCCTTTTCAATCCTTGTAACTACAAAATATTTTATTACAGGTAAATGTGCCAGTGAGAAGATAGCCGAGCTTCGTGCCAAAATGGAGGACAAGAAAGCTTCGGCGTTGGTCATCACCGCTTTAGATGAAGTCGCTTGTGAGTTGCACATATTTTATAAAACGCCCAATTCCGGCATGGAGCCTTATTCCGGTCAAATGTCGACCATATATACCAAAATATTTGTTAAAATTTTATGTTCTTTAACAAAATCCTTATATTAACACTAAGGAGTTTCGATTCAATTCGTGGCGATTAATGCTCAAACCTTCTCCGTGTGAGAAGAGGCTTTGCTCAGCAGTGGGTGTTTAATGGCTGTTGATGATGATGAGTTTTAATTAAACGCTCCCCTAATACCAGTAGTAGCTAAAATTATCACACAAAACTCATCTAACAGTAAAACCAACAGCGCCTAATTCAGGCCACACCCTAACTTAATCCGGTCATCTCTCAACAGACGTCCTGAACCTCCGCGGCAGTGACATAGAATACAACCCAGTGTTCTTCTCCTATCTAATTATAACTCCGACGGCGGTGCTCCTATTTACGGCCAATGAGCTCACGGCAGCTCTGTGCCTACAATTGGCTGAAGAACACGTCCATCTACAACGGTTCCCGTACGATAGTATTGAGGAACATTTACGAGATATGGCTGTGAGTACGAAATATTTTTAACCGACTTCAAAAAACAAGAGGTTCTTATGTTTGACATGAATTTATGTATGTATGTGCGCTATTAAACTGTCAAACACCGCGAGGACACCGGTGACCGCAACCTATTGTTCTATAATTGTGTCTATAATGACGGTACTCGACGAGTTAAACTCGCTATTGTCTAAACTGATTTTGATGCGGTTTAGAAAAGTGTTTGTTAGACTTCGGAGAAAGTTTTAATGTATTAGTTAACCGACTTCAATAAAAGAGGGTTGGATTTGGTTTTTTAACGTAGTTTTATAAAGTAATTATTGTTATTGTTGCTACTCTTTAAGCGAGTATGTGATACCCGACTAAATGACTTTCTTATAGATCAGAGATCGGGTAGCAGTAATCTCTGATAAATTGAAATATTTTGTAGTCCTGTCTGCCAAGCCTGGGGATTATGGCACATCCTTTTAGGATCTAGCAGGACCCAACCAGCCTGTTAGTTCACTGCTATGGGCCCCTTTTCTATATTAGAGGATTTTTACTATAATCCCCACACTTGGCAGGCGGGTTAGAGATCGCAGTTTAAAAGGTTCAGGTTTATCATAGAGCGCTGCTATCTGCTTTGTTAAAAGAAAAAAAGAAAGGTAGATAGAAATGGTTATATTCGGTATATATTTATATTTGGTATGCATGTATGTGTATATATTTTAGTATATATATATGTTTGTGTATTTATTTTGTTAGTGGTTAATATTTATGTATGCCTGGACAACCCTGTTAAATTAACCATCGTTCCATACACCCAAAGGTTGCCTGGTAGATATCGCTTTTAGCGATAAGGCCGCCCTTGTACCCTCCTTATTCTTTATAATTTCCGAATATGTGTAATTACTTGCTTGGTGTACAATAAAGCTTATTTATTATTATTATATTCGGTACGATCGACATGATTACTAAGACAAAACAAACAAACAATACCGTTCAACGTGTGTAACAAAAGATGAGTAACAAGAGAAAATATAACAAAAATAATTCTTTTATCAATTACGTTTATAAAATCCGACTTCAATCCTCTCTGATTTTTTGAAGTCGGTTAATTAAACTGTTAAATATCAAGCGGACACCGGTGACCGCAACCTATTGTTCTATAATAGTCATGGCGACAATTTTTTAATTTTTTGTCCGTCTTTTACATATTTTAAAAATCTTCGATACGTATTTTTTCTTTTTTCTCCTATCCAAAAAAACATGTAGATATTTTGAGTAAAATGACGCGTGACGTCACAATTAGGTACGATTTCTCCGTAAGTGTGACGTCAACACCCCCCACTCCCTAACTTTAATGCGGAATAACTACGTACGAGTATTCTTCTGTTAATTTGATAAAACAAAAAATACGTGTCTGATATTTTCGTGCGATCTTAATGACGGACTAATTACTTTTATGATTTTTTTACCCTGTCGACACGCCTATTGTGTCTATAAAGACGGTACTCAACGAGTTAATATGCTAAAACTCTCTCGTAAGTGTAACAAACACATTTCTGAAAACCGTATTATATTCGGTTCACCTAATTACAAAATAATCGCACACAAACATACACTCATACATACGTACAGGTCAAATTGAGAACGTCCTGTTTTTAAAGTCAGTTGAAAAATAAACAAAACAAAAGAAAAGTAAAACAATAACAGTACTATAATAATTATATTATACAACATTGTTTACTTGCCAACTAGTCAAAGTCAATACTTTTTTCGAACTGTCAAAAACGATAGTTTTCTATGAATTTTGTACGAGATGGTGTATTGTGACGACACGTTTTTATAGCGTCAAACAGCATACTTATTTGTTTAATTTGCTGAAAAAATATTAAAATGAAGTTGATCATAAAATTAATTAATGAAAGTGTGATTATTATTTAATATTTTATTGTGTTGACCAGTTGAAATAATTTATTATTGATTAAGGAAAGTACCCAATTGCAGCACACTAATGCCCTTATTATGAATATCTATATATATTTTTTTCAGAAAGAGCTAAGTGAGACAGGATGCAAGCATTCTATCTGGATGTCTAGCGATTCTAGCGAGGCGATACATAGAGCCGCGTCTGGAGTAAGTACATCTAAACTTACCATCATTATCATATGTGCTGTCATAATCCCCACACTTGGTAGACGACTTGGAGATCGCTATTCAGACTCCCCTAAGTTTTATATAACCCAAACAAGCGTCTGATTGAGAAATTATTACAATTTTCATTTTCAAATCGCCTGCCAAGTGTGGGGATTATATAATAATAATAATATATTTATTTGCCTTAAACGTTGTATAAATCAGTGTTACAAAATATGCTTAAAGTGTAGCATATTTTGCCACCACGTCATCAACCTGCCATCATTTCAAGGTGTTGTCATAATCCCCACTTTTGGTAGAAGACTTGGAGATTGCAATTAAACTGTCAAATATCGCGAGGAGACCGGTGACCGCAACCTATTGCTCTATAATTGTGTCTATAATGCCGATACTCAACGAGTTAAGACTCATCTAAGTATTATGTCACCTAAATGAGCGTCTGATTGAGAATTCATGACAATAGGGTAGATGACTATTTTTTTTTTCTAATATCCGTCTAGTCTAGTAGATTATTTTAAAATATAGACACTTATTTTTTATTTTATTACGGAAACAAAATAGTCAATCATCGAAGTTTAGGAGTGGGAACTCCTAAACTTTGATTCGTTTTATCTAAGTAGTGTTGTCTTTTTTATACGTTTTTAATTTTCATACCCCGTCATCATCCCTATTTAATGCTCAAATCACCTTTCAAGTATGGGTAAGATGACTATTTTTTTTTCTAATATCCGTTTAGTAGATTATTTTAAAATATAGACACTTATTTTTTATTTTATTACGGAAACAAAATGATCAATCATCAAAGTTTAAGAGTGGGAACTCCTAAACTTTGATTCGTTTTATCTAAGAAGTGTTGTCTTTTTTATACGTTTTTAATTTTCATACCCCGTCATCATCCCTATTTAATGCTCAAATCACCTTTCAAGTATGAGGCTTATGACAAGACTTCGTTTTTCGTTCGTAACAAAAACCTCTGTACCTTTAGCCGAATGCCACTTTAGCGCTTGTCTACCTAGAGAGTAGAAATGTAAATGTATGGGGATGACACTGACAAGTTTCAAAATTTACGTCAATACCATATAATTTGGTTTTCTATTCTACATGTAGACAAGCGCTAAATGGAATTTGGCTACATCTGCTGTGCAGATATTGAACTGGTAGACACGAAAATGGACTTCATTTTATTTTATTTTTATTTATTTTTTTTAGGCGGACGTATTAGCAAACCCGTTAAATATAATATCTGAAGTATCGCCTGTCAGTCTCATGAAGCTTACTAAGAACGATGTCGAGTTGCAAGTAAGTCAACATAATTATATTTTAAACCTAAATAATTGCGCGCGCCTCAAAGAGGCATCAGACCACCACGGATGGGGCCCAGTAGGGCTAATATCGATACCGAGCCGTGGACAACTTAACGGGTTGCCGGGGCTCCGGCTCGAACTGCAGGAACGCGATGGTGTTTAGTCAGTAAGAGTCTGACACTCCCTCTCGCTTCACCTGGGCGGCAGAAGTCATTGGATGATTATCCACCCTTAATAATAGGGTTAGACAGAAACTATGGGACGCCAATTGCTACAATTCTTACATATCTATTTCAGTTGCACAGTCTCTTTTTGTGCATTTAGGCTTAATTCATTCTGTCTCCTGCAGTAACTTACTGAGGGAAGTGGAAACTATCGTTTATTTTTCTTCTCCTCATATAATATCTTCTGGTTCACTTCGTTGCGGGAACCAAGGCAGCTCTCATGTCCCTGGGACGCGCCGGACTTGGTTGTATCTACTGTAGATCCTGGCTTACAGGAGTTGCAGCGGTTTTGGGAGGCTGTGGCGGGCTTGTCCTAATAAAAAAAATAGCTCTTTCACTTCAACAACAGTCATCAGTCATTTCGTGCATGCTCGTCGGTTAAGGGTACTTTTAATTTGGCCCTCCTTTAATATATCGCCGATGTATATAACCAATATTGAATTGTTCCCTTCACAGGGTTTCCGAGATTGCCACGTACGCGACGGCATAGCAGTTGTTCGTCTACTGAAATGGCTTCACGACGAAGTAGATGGCGGCAAAGAGGTGACAGAAATACAAGCCGCTGATAAACTACTCGAGTTCCGCAAGTAAGTAAAGTGTAGGAGAGCCATGCTTCGGTACTGCTGGGCCGGTGCATACCATACAGTGACACCACAGCCGAGCAGAAAACCGACGAGAAACAACCACAGCGTTGTGTTTCGTCGTGTGAGGTTACCGGAGGCCCAATTACAACCTCCCCCTTTTTTTTTCGCCCGGGGAAAATGCCTTGTTTACCCGGCCTCGCGGGCCCGCGAGGCCGGGTTATGTGGGGCTCGACCCCCGGGGTGTGCCACTCGTGCATGAGGGCGGGCCACAAGAACTGTACTTTCGCACTTCGCTCGCGACCCGCCCTGCGCCAGCCCGGTTTAACGAAACGCCGGGCTCCTCCTCCTGCGGGCGGCGCCCGCGCACACCGCGGATGGTGCCCCCTCTCGGGGCACGCGACATGGGCGACCCGTTGCTCCGACCGGCCGCCCCCTGCCCCACTAGCTACTAGGGAGGAGGAAGGAGGCGGGTATACCCGCGCCTCCTCCATCCCGTTCGCCGAATTACACCCTCCGGGACCCCAACCTCCCAGATCCCTAACAAACCTCAAACTCCTAATCCCCAAAAGGCCGGTAACGCACTTATAACGCCTCTGGTGTTCCGGTTGTCCATTGGCGAAGCCGATTGCTGACCATCATCATATTTACAGAAGTTATATATAAAAACATGTTTTCAATGAGTTAACTAAAATCACGTGTTGCTCACGTGAATATACTGAGAAAAGCTCTACTAGTTTCGAACCACAGAGTGGTTCTTCCTCATGAGCAGCGTGCGCGGTCGCAGCGACGTCGCGCAGCTTACTGTGTAATTGTTGTGTTTCAATGAGCTCTATTCTACCAATCAAGCCCTTTCGTTTACCCGAGCGTACGGCACGTCGCGTTTCGCGCGCGCCTCAAGGAGCCATCAGACCAACACAGACGGGGCCCAATAGAGCTGATGCCGATATGGAGCCGCGGAAGACTTTACTGGTTGTCGGGGCTCCGCCTCGAAGTGCAGGAGTAGGAATGGGATGGTTTAAGTTGAGTAGTCATTAAGTAAAATAATTTTGATTTCAACTTATAGGGATGAGGATCATTTCATGGGTCCCTCATTCTCCACCATCCCCGGGTCCGGCGCAAACGGAGCCATCATACATTACTGCCCCTCTAGAGATGGCCCGCAGAAGACGATTGAGAAAGAAGACATGTTCATACTCGACTCCGGTGGACAATATATGTAAGTTAATTATTTTAAACACCCACTGCTGACCAAAGGCTTCTTCTCACACGGAGAAGGTTTAAGCATTAATCACCACGCTTGCCCAATGCGGGTTGGCAATTTCAAACTTATAATTAATAATTGTAAGCCCAGGTTCCGTCACCTTTTGTCAGTGGTGTCTAGATAATCTTAGAAAGTATTGTATATTACTCGAAAAAAGTCACATTGGTACTTGCCGTAGGTAGGTTTCGAACCTGAGCTCTCTTAACCTTCGGGCCATTATGACATCATTATAATATAAAGGTGTTGTCATAATCCCCACACTTGGCAGACGACTTAGAGTTAAAAATAGACGACTTTTCAAAATTTTCTGGTTTTTTCAAAAAATCAGAAATCCAGAATAATACTATATTTTTCAAATTCATTTCATAACATAAATAGTGAACAGTGGGTGTTACATTGTACAGCGGTATTAAGTGAAGTGCTGTAATGTGAACTTCTGCCTACCCCACCCCTTCGGGGATAAAGGCGTGATGTTCATGTTATTTTATTGTATTTAAAATTGTTCGGGGTTGGATCGAGATAAAGTTAAAGGAGATAAGAGATAGAGTCAGTTTAGGATAAATTCACTGTATTGTCTGTTTCCACAAATATAAGATTAATATTAATTTAACTAGGATGAAAGGTGAACGGTATGGGATTATGAGTCACGCACACGGTATGTCGTCGAATTACGTACTGGATTATTGCGGTGTAAGTGCAATAATATAAATGATGGAGACATATAGAGCGAGTGGCGCAATAATGCTGACCCAGGTAAACTTACTGTACGGTGGTTGACTCGTACAAAAATGATATATTTCAACTGTGTTCTATTTATATCAATATTAATCCCCAGGGACGGTACAACGGACATAACTCGAACCCGTCACCTATCTCGGGCCCCTACTTCGGAGCAGAAGTCGGCGTTCACTCGAGTGTTACAAGGACAGATCATGGTCGGCGCTGCATTGTTCCCGCAAGGAGTTAAGGTGAATGCAATGTTTAATATATGTTATTTTAATTGAAGTGTGGGCTCGCCATGTTTCGGCACTGCTGGCCGGCTCGCCCGCAGCACAGGAAGGGGCCGTTCAAGTATTACGTAAGCACCATGTCAGGTGCCCACCTGTCTCACCTGGTCTCTGTTTTGCTTATTTCGGATGATATGGGGGGGGGGTAGGGGAGTCTAGATGATGATTACGTCATCGGTAGTTATTTACTTTTTTACACGAATGGCAACCCTCATATTGAAATTATAAATTAAAAGACCGACAAAAACAAGACATTATGGTATTTAGAGAATATTAAAATTACAATATTAAAAAGGTATAATTAAAATGTTTACGTAAGCAAAGGGGGAGGGGGTAAGATCTTTGCTTACTTTTGCTAACAAAGGGGGAGGGGGTAAGATGTTTGCTTACTTTTGCTGACAAAGGGGGAGGGGGTAAGATCTTTGCTTACTTTTGCTAACAAAGGGGGAGGGGGTAAGATGTTTGCTTACTTTTGCTGACAAAGGGGGAGGGGGTAAGATCTTTGCTTACTTTTGCTGATAATGGGGATGGGGTCAATCATTGTAAAAAAATTTGCTTACGTAATATTTGAAGGGAATATAAACAAACAGTAAAACATCTTCATACAATTGTGCCGCTCTCGATTTGAATGTGTGTGTGCCATGTCGGCACGCGATGTCACGCACACGCTCACATAATATATGTATGTATTTATGTACGGGGGAGTTTTTTCATTCGCATTTTTCCATATAAATGTATTCCCAAATTTACTTTCTGAATACTATGTTTAGAGCTAAAGTTTATTTTAAGAAGTTATTAACTTTTTTATAATCTTTTTATTTTTACTAAATTTATAAATTGGTAAAATATTCAATAATAATATGCTTTTTATTTCATAAAATTAGATCAAGTGCTGCTTGTTCGAAAATATTAACTAAAAGTAAAAGTGACAACCCTGGGGATCAACGCAAGAGTAGGCCAATAACTCGGCGGGCGGCCTTATAGAACGTACCTACTGTATATATTTATACTGCGCCCGCAGTAGTACCCGACAGACTGGCCGCTACCGACCGACACGTGGGAGGGAGGGCAGTGGAGACACAATTACCCCCCCCCCCTCCCCAATCTCGTTCAAAAATTAGATCTATTAACGTATATTGTAAAGTTTTAAGTGTAAATATGAATGGTGCTATCTATATATATAAAAATGAAACTCGTTTCCCGTTGTCACGCCATAACTTGAGAACGGCTAGACCGATTTGGGTGATTTAGAGGTATTTTTGTTGTGTTTGTTATTGTCAGGAGAAGTGCTTATAATATAAAAAAAATCCTGAAAATCTTATGGGAACGGGAGAAAACGGGAACGGCAGAAGCTAGTAAGTGATATCGAGTGGTAACGGACTATTTAGTTTAAGCGACATTTTGGGCGATATTATAGTTTATTATTATGGTTATATATATATATATATATTCGGAATCACCGAATTTTTCTCCGTCGAATATATATAATAACTCAATATCACCCAAAATGTCGCTTAAACCAAATAGTCCGTTACCCCTCGATATATGTATATTGCAAATGACCGATTCTACCTATAATTCCTTGATTCACAATTTTTTTTTGACTTATTTCAAAGAGTGAATGAATGTATGGTATTTTCATGAGAGATGATTTTTGGCCTGAAGGTATATCCTATCGCAGATTTATAGACTTTGATAAAAAGAAAGTGAATAATACTAACAAGTAACATGGATAGTACAACTTTAGTAAGCTTTAATTGTAAATGTGTGAAAAGATCTATTGACTGTGTGAGGCATCTGTGTGTAGCGGCGGACGTTATCGCATTGCAAGAAACCTGGCTTTTGCCGCATGACATCGCCTTTCTAGGGCAAATCAGCGATGATTTTGCATTTACGGGCAATTCGGCAGTCGATACTTCGGCGGGAGTACTTCGAGGAAGACCTTTTGGCGGCCTAGCATTATTGTGGAGGAAGAGTATGTTTCCATCTGTCACAGTAGTTAACTGTGATAACGTGCGCCTTCTAGCGGTCAAGATAATGACACAGGATCGCTCCATACTTATTTTCTCGGTGTATATGCCAACGAACTCAAGCGATAACATCACTGAGTTTACGGACTGTCTTAGTGAAATAAGTGCAATAGTGGAAAGTCAAAATGTGCAATCAGTGATCATCCTCGGTGATTTTAATGCTCATCCTGGTGAACTATTCGGTAGTGAATTGATAAGGTTCTGTGCGGAACAAAGCTGGACCTGTGCGGACTTGGACTTACTACCGCCAAGTACGTACACTTTTGTGAGTGACGCGCACGGTTGCCACCGCTGGCTTGACCACTGTGTAGTGACGGACGCTGCAAAGCGTATAATAGTCAGTGCAAGTATACTGTATGACACGTACTGGTCGGACCACATGCCTATGCAATTAAAATGTAATTTTAATTTAATAAGACCTACAATTGTAACACCTATCTTTGTCAAAAAGGGTATAATGTGGGGTGAACGGAACCCTGGTCAAATTGATAATTACAAAATATATTGTAACACTAAGTTAAGGGAAATTAATTTTCCAACAGAATTTGTAGATTGTGCTAACAGGTTCTGTGCGAATGTTCGTCACAAAATGGTATTAGATGAAATGTACAATAAAATTGTGTGTATACTTACCGAAGCTGCCCAACATCCTAGTAGTGGGGGTGCAAAACGGGGAACAGGGGGTAAACGTGTTGTAGGTTGGAATAGGCATGTTAAGCAGGCTCACGCGAATGCCCGGCTTGCTTTTCAGGTGTGGAGTGTAGCTGGTAAACCAACTTCTGGTCATTTGTATAGACACATGTACGATACGAGAAAAATGTTTAAATCGAAGTTAAGATGGTGTCAGAATAACCAAAACCAAATAAAAATGGATATTCTAGCCGAAAATCACAAATCCAAAGACTTTTCAAGGTTCTGGAAAAACACCAACAGGTTGAATCCCAGGCCGGGTGTACCCGTGTGTGTGGCGGGGCAACATGAACCTACAGCTATAGCTAATTTGTTTGTGAAACATTTTAAAGTCGAGTCCCCGCTTGGTCTATCATCGCAGGCAGTCGATGCTGAGGATTCTTTTACGGAATTAAATGTCTGGTTTACAAAGAAAGATGTTGCTTCCGTTATAAAAAACATTGTTAAGGGGAAATCGCCGGGGCATGACAACCTCAGCATCGAGCACCTGCGGTATGCGGGAGTTCATCTACCCAGGGTGCTGGCGATGTTCTTCTCACTCTGTCTAAGCCACGCTCATCTGCCAAGCGATCTAATGAAAACTTTAATTGTACCTATTTTAAAGAATAAGACTGGAGACACGTCAGATCTAGAAAATTATAGGCCTATATCTCTTGCTACTATCATGGCTAAGGTGCTGGACGGTTTGCTTGATAGGCATATGTCAACCCGTATAGATTTGCATGACGCGCAGTTTGGTTTCCGACCAGGACTTTCCACAGAAAGTGCCATACTGTCTCTCAAGCATACTGTTCAGTATTATACGTCTAGGAAAACGCCTGTTAATGCGTGTTTCCTGGACCTTTCCAAAGCTTTTGATCTGGTGTCGTATGACTTGCTGTGGCAAAAATTGTTAAATGATACAACGGTGGATAGGGGAGTTATATCAATGCTAAGATATTGGTATAGGAATCAGATCAATAGTGTTAGGTGGGCCGGCTCGTTATCGGACGAGTATGGGCTGGAGTGTGGAATGAGACAGGGCGGATTGACCTCGCCTCGCCTCTTCAGTCTGTACATAAACCGGTTGATCGCCGAGCTCAGCAGCACCTATCAAGGTTGTTATATAGACGGAACATGTGTCAACAATATTAGTTATGCAGACGATATGGTGCTGCTGAGCCCATCGATCAGCTCAATGATGAGCCTGCTAAATATTTGTGAAAAGTATGCGGAGGCCCATGGGCTCAGATACAATGTAAGGAAAAGTGAAGTATTGGTATTTAAGGCAGGCACTAAAACATACCCGATTGCAACACAGCTGAAACTTTGCGGAAGTCCTCTAAAGCAAGTCACATCGTTCAAGTATCTGGGCCACTGGGTTTCCGAAGATCTAAGAGACGGCTTAGACATAGAGCGTGAACGCAGGGCGTTGGCTGTCCGCTGCAATATGTTGGCCCGCAGGTTTGCAAAATGCTCGACTGACGTTAAGATAACGTTGTTTAAAGCGTACTGTCAGTCGTTCTATACGTGCGGTCTGTGGGTCGACTACACGCGGAGGGCATACAACGCTCTGCGAGTTCAATACAATAACGCATTCAGGGTGCTGGTGGGGTTGCCGCGGTACTGCAGTGCTTCTGGCATGTTCGCAGAGGCAGGTGTTGATGGTTTTCATGCCATCATACGAAAACGTTGTGCCTCAATAATGCATAGGGTGCGTGTCAGCCCCAATAGCATCCTGAAGGCTATAGCAGACAAATGGGACAGCCCTATACTGGGGCATTGGATACGCCTGCATGCTATTGTGGCGTAAGTCATGTTTTAATTGTAACTGGTAATTTTAAGTACTTATACTAGTTTTATAAGTTGTTTGTTTACTAACCAAATGGATTTAAGTTGTCCGAAATAAAATTAAATTTATTATAATTATTTATTTATGTACTCGTATGTGCGCGATTATCTCGCGATTGGCTGATCCAATTTTGATGTGATTTTCAGAAAAGTGTTTGTGAAAGTTTCAGTATATTAACGTCTTGACTGCTCGTTTATAAGACACAATAGAAAATACTTTGTCTCGCGTGGATGTGCGCGTTCCATACACTATGGGTTAATAGAGTATGAAAATTAAAAATGTAATTAGACCGTCTGTTAGACAACGAAAAAAGATTATACACGTATTTTTTTATTTTCTCGTATAAAACAATACTTAGATATATTTTTTTTAAAGTGGGAGTGGGAGGTCGTTACGTCACAAAGTGCTACAAAATGTAACACATTTTGACGTTACACAATAATTGAAAGAAAGAAAGAAAGAAAAACCATTTATTTTGCTACGACACACAACAAGAATTTAGAAACACCGAAAAAAAGCCCATGGTGCGTCGCAGCGCAAAAGGCGTTAATTATTTCAAATTAATAATATGTCGTATAGAGAATTTAATATTGTCAGAAAAGAAAAAATACGTGTGTAATATTTTAAACGTATCTACCAGCTGGACATTAAAATAAAATTTTCGAAACTACCCTATAAACTGACTCCGAAAACAGAGTGGGTTAAAGTCTATTTCCTATCTATTACTATTACTAGGACTATTGTAAGGTTAGTGAGGCGTACACAGGTTTTCGAGACAGGGTAGGCAACTAAATATCGTATGATTAAACCCTTCCCCCCCCCGCCGGTCATTCAATCATGCTCACACAAGACAGGTACATGTACATAATACATTTCGAAAAGTGCGCTCAAGAATGTTGTGGTTTATTTTTTTGCCAAATTACATACACTGACATCTCGCGTATTTTTTGTGAATTACTTCATCAGCTATCGAATAAGCCAACAAAACTTACCTACAAATAATGAAGTACTAATAATTATAGATGTGGTTAATTATAGTGTGTAACTAGGTACCTACTTTACTATATAAATATTGAGTAATAAAAAATTATATGACAAGGGCATGGACCAAGAGTCCGTGCAGAATTAATGCGGGCGTCGGGGATCGCGGGTCGTTCTCCGGCCATCGTAAGCGCGGGCCTGCGGACGGCGAGCATGGGTGGCTCCCCGTCCGACCAGAAACAGACCCGAGCGGACGGCGCCGAGCGGTCCGCGCGCGACAAATAGAGCCATCAGACCAGAACGGGTGGGGCCCAATAGGGCTGATGCCAATACGCGAAGCCGCGGAGAACCTAACGGGTTGCCGGGGCTCCGGCTCGAAGTGTAGGAGTAGGAACGAGGTGGTTTGTAGTCAGTAATAGTCTGACACTCCTTCCCTCCTCACCCGGGCGGGAGAAGTCATTGGATATTGTCTGTACAGGGCAACGTCCTCGACAGTTTCGCCCGGCATGCGCTGTGGGAGGCCGGCCTGGACTACGCGCACGGCACCGGACACGGCGTCGGACACTTCCTCAACGTGCACGAGGGGCCCTGCGGGGTCTCCTGGAGGCCCTACCCGCACGACCCCGGCCTCAAACCCGGACAGGTGCTCAGCAATGGTGAGTTGTATGGTCACAATTATATTATATTTAACCGACTCCAAAAAGAAAAAAGCCTCTCAGTCACAGGTCAACACCTGTATGTATGTTTGTTTGTGCGCGATTATCTCACAATTGGCTGAACCCATTTTGATGCGATTATCAGAAAAATGTTTAAGTTTTAGAGCATTAATCAACCGACTTCAAAACAGAGGGCGTTGAATTCGGTTTTTTTAAACAAAGTTTAGAAAAGTACATTTTTTTACATTTCTGCTTACCTCCCATACGTGTGTGTTACAGAGCCTGGCTACTACAAAGTCGGTTCGTTTGGTATTCGACACGAAGATCTAGTCGAGACCATCAACGTCACGAAGGAGACTGAACATCCGAGGGTAAGAACCAATATACAGACACGTCATCTTCATCAACAGCCCATAAATGACCACTTCTGACTAAATACCTCTTCTCACACGGAGAAGTTTTTTTTAATCGTTGCCCCACACTAGGATTGTCTCCTGTGTCGTGGGTGCGTTTACAAACATACAAGTTCACATACATATGACACCCAGACCCGAAACAATAATCTGTGGATCACACAAAGTGTTGTTCCGTGCGGGAATCGAACCCACGACACGCTGCACGGCAGCCGGTTGCCCAGCCACTGCACTAACCGTGCAGTCGAATTTGAGCATTAATCACCACGCTTGCTCAATGCGGGTTGGCGATTTCAAACTTATTTTTTAGATTATTTAGACGACAATAGGGATGATGGCGATACGAAGCCGCGGAGAATTCAACGGGTTTCTGGGGCCCTGGCGAAGTGCAGGAGAAGGAACGGGGTGGTGTCTAGTCAGTAAGAGTCTGACATTCCCTCCCGCTTCACTCAAGGAGGGAGAAGACATTCGATGGTTTTCCACCCTTAAAAAAAACATTATCTATACTTAGGTAATAGTATTATGTTGCTGGTCTTTTAGAGTACAAATACAATGCAAGCGTTGTTTCACGCCGGAGTTCTGTGAGGCCGTGGTATCCACAACATTTTGTTTTATTTTTCAAGCGAAACTCAGCGTTTCGCTTTTATTATATAACTAGATTCTGCCCGCGACTTCGTACGCGCAATCCCGTTTACTCCCGTTCCCGTAGGATTTTCAGGACTTTTTCTGTCTTAAGAACCTTCTCCTAATAATAACAAATACAACAAAAAGAGAATAAATGAAATCGGTCCAACCATTCACGCGTGATGCCGTGACCAAGGGATTAATTTTTACTGTTTGTTTTTCTGTATTTCATTTAGACTGTTTTGATAGATCTGATAGATCTTTCTCGGCAATTATGAGATTTTTTCTCGCCGTAAGAACCATCCTTGAACTTGGACGAACATCTTAAAAAAAGAATTGGCCAAATTGGTCCAGGCGTTGTTGAGTTATGCGCTTACCAACACATTTTGTGATTCATTTTATATTATAGAAGATCATTGGATGAGTCTCCCCCCTTAAAAAGTATAGTTGCAATATTCTACTTCACACACATTTAATAAAAATCTGTATCATTTTATTTTATTATCCTCAAGGTTATTTTCTTTTTCAGTCTTTCTGACTGGATTTTGGTGTTGCATTGTTCTCACATAATCGAACCAATAAAACTATGTAGGTAACTAGAGAATTGTATTCTAGACCTGATTGAAAAAGAGTAACCTATGGAGTTTCTTGCTCGTTCTTCTCCATAGGAATCTACGCTTTGGAATGAGCAACTAGCTTCACTTATAAATTTTTGTTGTTTGACGTTCCAAATTGCCATCCTGGTCTAATTGAAATAAATGATTTTGATTTTGACTTTGACTTAAAATTAAATTAAAACCGTGATATTGCTTCAGGCTGCAGGATTACTAGGGGACTTCGATGGCCGCGGCGTCCTAGGGTTCCGTACTCTAACTCTAGTTCCGCATCAGAGAGAATGCATCGACGCGTCCATGATGTCCGACTTCCAGGTAATACCAACGTCAGCCAGCGCGCTCCCGTGGAATATAATTATTATTTATTTATTTATTTATCTTTATATCACACAGGTAAGTATCTTATAATCTAAGCCCCACAAAACCGTTACAATGATTTGACTGCGGGGTCGAGTCGCTAGACATTATAATTAAATGTACATTTAGTTACCCATGTGGTATTCCAAGCTATAAACTACATCTGTTACAAATTCAACTGTTCTGCTGTAATCGAGCTACAGACGTACAGACAAACTTTAGTATTTATAATCTTAGTGAGATAGTTTATATACTACTCCGGCGCGTTTTCACTCGCTGCTCGATTCCTACTGATCGTAGCGTGATGTTTTATAATCTATACTACAGAATCTATGGTTCTTGATAAATTGATCTATATACAGTATGTTAGGTTAAACTAGGGACATATTCAAACCCATAATAGTGTATACTCACATGAACCTAACAAACATATTATAAACGGAACGAAAACACTAATAAATAACAGACAGAACCATAAAAACGCTTCCGCTTACGCTTACGGGTTACGGTTTAGCGGGCTTAAGCGCACTCTATCGTTTTCGGCAAGATCGGCGCATGTTTTGCAACGCGACTTACTTTATGTAAGTACTGTTTCTGTTTACAAGTTCACTTGTTGCGCGCTCAGTGTTCATGATGATTTATTTTATTGGACAATTACTTCAAAAATTTTGGTTATAGGTTTTTTACATATTCGGGACGAGAATCGAATACTGAATACCCTCCCTCAATAAGTCCCTCGTTTAACTTAACACACTGTATATTATTACTATGTTTATTACTATAGATAACATAACATCACGCCTTTTATCTTCCATGGGGTAGGTAGAGGTGCACATTATGCAACTGTACAATGTAACACCCACTGTTCACTATTTATGTTATGAGTCCCATGTAATAGGGGGTGAGCGTATTGCCATATACCGGACACAATTCCAGACAGCCTGCTACTACTGAGAGTTTTTTTTAAAACCCAGTAATGCTTTGCCCGACCCGGGAATCGAACCCGAGACCCCTTGCCCGACAGTCGCACTTGCGACCACTCGGCCAACGAGACAGTGTTACTATACATAGTATAGATATATATTATATATGTTATTATATATATGTATACTACCTCTATATGTTGGACTATAGAATCTATAGCCTTAAGCCTTTCTTATACTCTTTTGAGTATCTAATATAAAAAGAAATATTCAATTCGAATCGGTTATACAAGGGATTAGCGTCCAATAAATAAACACACAAATATCACAATAGGCATGTCGACAGGGTAAAAAAATCAAAAAGTAATTAGTCCGTCATTAAGATCGCACGAAAATATCAGACACGTATTTTTTGTTTTATCAAATTAACAGAAGAATACGTAGTTATTCCGCATTAAAGTTAGGGAGTGGGGGGTGTTGACGTCACACTTACGGAGAAATCGTACCTAAGTGTGACGTCACGCGTCATTTTAACTCAAAATATCTACATGTTTTTTTGGATACGAGAAAAAAGAAAAAATACGTAGGTATCGAAGATTTTTAAAATATCTAAAAGACGGACAAAAAATTAAAAAATAGTCGCCATGCCTATTCTCAGTAGTAGCACGGAGTCTGGAACTGTGTCCGGTATATTGCAATAGGCTCACCCCCTATTACATGGGACTCATAACATAAATAGTGAAAAGTGGGTGTTACATTGTACAGTGGCATTAAGTGCCGTAATGTACCTCTACATGTGTGTTTTTTGTTTTCCTCGTTCTTCTGCATTCGAATCTACATTTTGGAATGAGCGCCTAGATTCACTGACGGACAGACTGACAGACTATTACTTATTTTGTATTTCTTGACGTTTCCAAAGTACCAAATTATGGTTTAATTGAAATATATGCTTTGACTTTGACTTTGACACCTCGGCACACCGCTTCGGGGATAAAAGGCGTGATGTTATGTTGTGTATATATATTATGTTTGACGGCTTGTATTTGTCTAATATTGAAATGAATAAATGTTTGCTTTGTCCAGCTGCAGTACATCAACAATTACCATAAACGAGTATTGGATACCCTCGGCCCCATTCTGAAGGAGAGACGCCTTCACGAGGAGTATACTTGGTTGCAAGGCGAATGTGCGCCCTTGATTCGAGCGTAAAACTGTAAGTTTTGATTCTTTAAACATTGCCCCGACACTAGGATTGTCTCCAGTGTCTGGCTGCGTCTACAAACATACAACTTCACATACACATCACACACAGACCCGGACCATCTGTGGATCACTCAGAGTTGTTCCATGCGGGAATAGAACCTGCTATACGTTACGCGATACCGCACCAACCGTGCAATCAATTTCATAGGCATTAACTTGTAACTGTTTGTATGTGTGTGTACGTATGTGTGTGTGTATGTGTGTGTATGTGTGAATCTATGTGTGTATGTGTGTATGTATGTGTGAATGTATGTATGTGCGTGCGTGTGTGTGTGTGTGAACTAGAATCTTGCAACTACACTTGGGAACAAAGAACAAACAACAACAATTGGGTACTTGCCTTCATCAAACATACATTAAGTACTTCGACTGTTCAATACAATGAAATATTAAACAATAATCACACTTTCATTAATTGATTTTATGACCAACTTAATCTTAGTATTTTTCCAGCAATTGTTTAAGAAGTAAGTATACTGTTTGGCGCTAAAAAAACGTGACGTCACAATACACAATCTCGTACAAAATTCATAGAAAACTGTCGTTTTTACATTTCGAAAAAGTATTGAATTTGACTAGTTGGCAAGTACACAATTTGTAAATCACAAAGATTTATTCCGTGCGGGGATCGAACCTGCTACACGGCACCCGGTTGCCCAGCCACTACACCAACCGTGCAATCAATTACCTATTAATTCTTAACTAGCTTCTTGACTGAGTAATAAACGTACACACAAATTCTCGCATTTATGTATAATACTAGCTGTTACCCGCGATTTTAATTAGATTCCAGATTTAACAATAGCTACTGTCATTTTGTGAAATAATGATACCACATATAATAGTGTAGTGATGAACACAAAAATCGATAAACAATCAGTGTGTGTGTTTTATAATAAATATTACAGAAACTGACAGGACAGCGATAGCGATGACGGCGACAATTTACAAAATAAATAATTACCATAATACATCTATCTGTTTTATTTGTCATGTTCCTTCATGATTACATTTTTTTATTTTTTTCCCACACAATTATAAAAGAAAAGTCTCAGATCGTTAATTAATCGTCAAAACTAAATTATCGGTTCAGAAATATTTAATTTCCTGATATACTTAGTTTACGAGAGTAAAATTATAAACAAGAAGAATCGATCCAGTAATATTGCATTTCCATATCGAATCATTTCGCAACGTCACTATTTAGTACTTGTCATAACGTTGCAACACTGAAATTGTCAAATCTGGAATCGAATTAAAATTCCGAGTATAGTAGAAATTGGGTTTTTGAGTTAGTCTTTGCCAAGGGATGTTCTACGGCTGTACGACTGTACCAAATGTCATCAGAATCGATTCAGTACTTGGTTATATTTATTGCGAAAGGAATTTATTTTCGTGGTTTCAATAAATAAACATACCCAGTGCCCGTTTCGTGAGGTTTCCGGGATAAAAACTATTCTATGTTTGCAAATCTATGTTGTACCGAGTTTCAATCAAATAGATAGACACATTGTAGCCTATATGTTATTCTGATGTATGACTTACATTACTGTGAAGTTTCATTTCAATCTGATCAGTAGTTTTTACGTGAAACACACACACACACACACTAGCCTATATGTTATTCTGATGTATGACTTACATTACTGTGAAGTTTCATTTCAATCTGATCAGTAGTTTTTACGTGAAACACACACACACACACACACACACACACACACATACGTACGTACCTATCTCCTCACAAGCTTTCGAATTTTTAATATTGGCGGTATTTGATACTTTAACTGTAAATTTCCTTTTGTCAATCAAAATATTCGAAATTACCAACAAAATACTTAATTGCCCACTAAATTTGCTCATCAAATAAATCTTATATATCTCAAATGTTTTGTAATTCTAATAATTCGTAACCTAACCTATTTTGGAAATTCCGTTCTAATATTGAACAATTTGTGTCATCATCATCATCAACAGCCTATAAATGCCCACTGCTGAGCAAAGCCTCTTCTCACACGGAGAAGGTTAGAGCGTTAATCACCACGCTTGCTTAATGCGGGTTGGCGATTTCAAACTTATAATTAGAAATTATAAGTCCAGGTTTCCTCACGATGTTTTTCCTTCACCGTTTGTCAGTGGTGTCTAAATAATCTTAGAAAGTACATATAACTCGCAAAAAGTCACATTGGTACTTGCCGTTGGTAGGTTTCGAGCCCGCACTCTTATGCATGAGAAACGGGCGTCTTAAACCTTCGGGTCACCACGACACTATTGTGTAATACTAATACTAACAATTTGTGTGCAAATCAGTATTGTTGTTTTATGATGTTTTTGTAATATGTAATTAATTTGTAGTACAGTAAGTTTTTTCATATGCAGTAGGTTATTAGTGGAGAAATTTTGTTTGCTTAAATTTCTAAATAGAGGTGCAGTAAAAATTCCCCTTTTAATATTAGTAAGAAGTAAGATTAGTAACACACACAGCTAAGTGTTCAGTAGCAAATAAGAAAACAAAGATTGATTGAGTACAGAGACAGTAACTAACATTGGTTGTCTACCAAGTCCACGAATGGTTACAAAAGATATGACTTCGGTACAAAGCATACAATGTAATATAACTATAGCTACTGTCTCTGTACTGAATCAATCTTTATTTCATTACCTGCATACTAACTATATGTCGCGGAGAACCTAACGGGTAACCGGGGCTCCGGCTCGACGTACAGGAGAAGGAACGGGGTGGTTTTTAGTCAGTAAGAGTCTGACACTAAGGCGGGAGCAGTCATTCGATGATTTTCCTATACTATATATCAACATAAACAATGTATAGTTGTGTAGGGACACAATGTATAGTTGTGTAGTATGTATGGCAGAGTGCAAGGCAAGCAAAAACGTGTTTGAGCGTGAAGTATGGGCACGGACAGTTACTGAGCACTGGTCCGAGTGAACGGTTCTATCTGGGGGCTTACGTGAATATATCCGGTATCCGAACACCGTTGTTTCTCTCAACCCCCTGCACCCCACGACCAGAAGAGGCAGTGCTCAATTAGGGATCCTCCTAACCACGATCCCTAAAGTCGCCTGCGACTTTTTGAGAAATTCTTAAATAAAAAGTATCCTACATATGTCTGTTCTCTGGTTCTACCTTCTCACTAATTTTCAGCCAAATCGCTTTAGTCGTTCTCGTATTTGCTTTTTGCAATGGTTTACCAGTTATTTTATTTTAAACATTTTATTTCTTTGTAAATTGTAAAAGACTGCCTCATTGGCCGAGTGGTCGGAAGTGCGACTGCCGGGCAAAGGGTTCGATTCCCGGGTCGGACAAAGTATTACTGGGTTTTTAAAAAAATCTCAGTAGTAGCACGGAGTCTGGAATTGTGCCCGGTATATGGCAATAGGCTCACCCCCTATTACATGGGACTCATAACATAAATTGTGAAAAAGTGGGTGTTACATTGTACAGTGTAACACCCACTTAGTACACCTCTGCCTACCCCTTCGGGGATAAAAGGCGTGATGTTATGAGTTCTTTGTAAAACTACTATATTAAATATAGAACCATTTTACTTCGGCACAAAAACGAAATAGATTTCACGGTGTGTGTAGTGTAACTCATACGATTTGCTTTTATTTTTCACAAGCGACCCGCCCCGGCTTCGCACGGGTACAATATGTTACATATAAACTTTCCTTATGAATCACTCTATCTATTAAAAAAAACGCATCAAAATCCGTTGCGTAGTTTTAAAGATCTAAGCATACATAGGGACAGACAGACGGCGGATAGCGACTTTGTTTTATACTATGTAGTGATAATATATTGTTTTTATTTATTTTGCAGATTATCGCGGCGATGGGACAGTACATATATATTACTATTTAAGATGTTGTATACTTTTGCATTACTCGAGTATGAAGTACAATAGCTCATTAACTTATATATATAACTAATATATAGCATTTTATATATTATTGAAGTTTTATTTCTTAAACGATACCTAAGTACGTGTTTGCCGGGACAGTCACCGCTACCATCAGTTGCGTTCTTAGTCATAACTTTTTCTATGGAATAACAGACTAACGAGCCGACGGATCACCTAATAGTAAGCGATCAGCCCCGCCCATGGACACCCGCAACACCAGAGGAGTCACAGGTGCGTTGCCGGCCTTTTAAAAAGGAATACGCTATTTGCTTGGAGGTTTGAAGGTCGTATCGGTTCGGAAATACCGCCGACAGATCATTCTACAGTTTTGCTTACAGATTCCAATTAGAAATCATTACGAAAATATGATTCATGGTAGATGTCCCACCCACACGCACCAAGCGCTCAGCATCAAGTTTCCTTGTGCGTACTGCTAAGGAGTGGAATTCTTTGCCAGAGTCTGTATTTTCTGAAGGGTATATATATATAACCTGGGTGTCTTCAAGGCCCGAGTGAATAGGTTGCTGATGGGTCGACGTGCTCCGTTGTAGACCGCATCATTGCTACCACCAGAGAGGCGAGATAGTGGTCAACTCAAACGTCGGACCATCAAATATATAAAAGGTATAAATAATATGACTGCCTCATTGGCCGAGTGGTCGCAAGTGCGGCTGCCGGGCAAGGGGTCTCGGGTTCGATTCCCGGGTCGGGCAAAGTATTACTGGGTTTTTAAATAATCAACCACTCAGTAGTAGCACGGAGTTTGGAAATGTGCCCGGTATATGGCAATAGGCTCACCCCCTATTACATGGGACTCATAACATAAATAGTGAAAAGTAGGTGTTACTTCTGTGTGCACCTCTGCCTACCCCTTCGGGGATAAAAGGCGTGATGTTATGTTATGTATAAATAATAAATAAAAACAATTGTATATATAAGTCGCATTATATTTAATTCAACTATTAAATAGTGTTACATTTTACCATTAGCCGTTATTTGCTTAGTATTCCAACCCGCATTGAGCAAGCGTGGTGATTAATGCTCAAACCATCTCCGTGTGAGATGAGGACTTTGGTCAGCAGTGGACACTTATAGCCTGATGACGATGGTAGTGTCTGGTATATAAAAGAAATGGTATGATGCGAAATAATACAAGTGAAGGAGCAGTGTAAGGTACAAATTGGAAATGTTAAAAACGACAGTTTTCTATGAATTTTGTACGAGATTGTGTATTGTGACGTCACGTTTTTTAGCGTCAAAAAAGGACTTATTTCTTAAAAAATTGCTGGAAAAATACTAAAATAAATTTGGTCATAAAATCAATTACTTAAAGATTGATTATTGTTTAATATTTTATAGTATTGAAGTCGAACTAATTTATTTTTGATTAAAGAAAGTATCCAATTCGACTGTTCCACGCATGCGCAAGTTGGTATGTACACGACAGTTTCAGAGATCTAGATGTGATCATTCAGACTCATTTGGCAAGTTCCGCAAACTGTTAACTTTAAATGTTAGAAAATGAGATGCAATTTGTATTTTTTTTTAATTATCCATTTATTTCAGGCTTAAGAGGTCCATATCAAATACCATACATAAAAACATATAAATACTATACATACATTACAAACAAAATAAATTACACAATTATAAGGTACTTAATAACTAGGCCACACAAAAAGACGGAACCGTCGGTAGACTACCCCTCGCGGCCAAATCTCCTCTGTCATTAAGGTTGGCAGATGTTCAGTCGGACCCTGACTACGAAGGACTTAAAGTCGACTCTGTGTTGAGAGTGCAGCTGCTCAACCTTCAGATGAAGCTTTGCCTTGATCTTGATGAAGTCCACAATCTCCTCAACCTTGGTGGAGTCATGCAGGCGGGACGCGTATAGCAGCGTGCCTGGTACAGCCGGTCGCAGCCGACAATGCGGTACCGCCGGTACCGCACTGATTGCGGCAAGTAGGCTTCCTCTTCATCTATCTTTCGACTAGGGTAGAGCCTTCCTTGTCGATCTGGTTCTTCGTGGGGATTTTCACTTTGTTGGACCTGTTTATCCCCTTTTGCAGTTATGGTAGCTTAAACAAGATTGAGCATTGACGTACTCCCACGTGTCGTGCCTGTGCCTGTGCTGGTAGCTGCACCGCGCCACATATTAGCATTGTCGGTGCTCGGTGTCGGTGAGCCACTTCCAGCAACAGTGTTGCGTAATACCATTAAACTGTCAAACACCAAGCGGTCACCGGTGACCGCAACCTATTGTTCTACCTCTGTAATTGTGTCTATAATGACGGTACTCGACGAGTTAATTACGCCCGAAGTTCTCCGATAGTGTTCTACGATGACATCAGCTTAGACTGTACCTCGTAATTGAATTAATTTTTATATATTTTTTATAATGTTAATTTAATTTGTTTACATACATACATAACCTCACGCCAATCTCTCCTTGGGGTAGGTAGACTATAGAAATGATGTTAGAATGCCGATATAATCCATCGGAACCGTTGATATTCATTATAAATGCTACCATTATGGCCCCACAGCAATCTATCCCCATAGCCGTCAACATTTTCACCTAACTTGAATCCCTGCTTATACCGGCGATTAATTATAAAGAACACCAACACACCATTTTTCAAATACGGCTCCAAATAGTACATATGTCTCGTTTGATTCGAATTTGTTGATCCCCAAACTTGGCGATCCCCAATGTCATCAACGTTGGCGTCTAATTTTAAGTACATGTTATATTCCGTGCTGTATATCTTGAATATGACACCGTCATTCTCCCAGAAAGGTAGTAGCTTCCAGCTCAGGCGCTTGCTATTGCTCTCGCATATATTATCTCCCCATGCAAGGCGGTCATTGTAGCTGTCTGTATGAGCATCTAGTTTTAACGGCTGCAAATATTCTTTATTGATGATTTTGACGTTATCTTCGTTGAAAATCAGCGCAAACGGCGGAGGGAATGCGCTACGAACGATGTTCTGCGCTCCTCCATACCATAGTTTATAAGCATAAGACATTACATTACGTGGCACAGCGTCAATCAATCTTGTTACATTCTCTTTGACAGTGTCGTCAAATCCGCTGTTTGACAAAGCCATAGTCACTTCGGTTGCCGCCTCAAAGTTGCCATTCACAACGTTTTTATAGAGGTCATCTTTAAGCAATTTAGCGTTAAAGAAGCTAACATGACTGTCGTAGAATGTTAAACCCTGTAATTCAATTGGTAACGTTGCGTTGATACTTGGAAATAGACCTTTTTTCTTTAATTCTTCTCTAAGGTCCGTAATTTGAGGTGATTCGCCAGTTGCACCGAAGACTATGACCTTACCGTCTGCGCTGACGATGCGGGCTATATCTTTAGCGCTATCGTGTATGTTGGGGCCGGCCACAGTGACAGTCATTACTGAATTATCTTTAATATAGGCGCTAGTGTCGCATTCGGTGAAGCTCTGTACAGGGATACAGTTCGGAATCTTCCTGTCTCGATCTGAACCGCTGCTAACGAGTTGATACTTTTGATTGACATTGTAACAGTTACTGAATCCTCGGACTCCGTCTTCAGTTACGACTCTTCCCTCGCCCCAGTAGTCCACGTGTGGTATGACGCCCTCTAGAGGTATTTGCACCAAGTGATATTCTCCTAAGTAAGGGACTTCTGAATAAGGGTAGGATTTATCCACATGAGTGACGTAGTTCGGTCGCTCGGCGAATTTCCAGACCGTTGCGGTAGGCATGTTTGAAGAGAATTTGCCTGAAAACTGAAAAGAATAAGTTTAATAAATCTGATGGGATTAAATATTTTAACAATGTATCGAGCATGCATGAATAGATTGATGACTGTAGGAATCGTAGCAATTGGCGTTCCATAGTCTCTGCCTACTCCCGTGGGAGACAAGCGTGAAGTTATGTATATATGTATGTATCTACATCTACAATGTATCTGTCATCGGTCTGTATACTGTGTGTGAGAGCCATGCTTTGGTACTGCTGTATCGACTCGACTGGAGTGATACCACGGCCTGTTTAGGTAGTTAACTATTTGTAAACAAACCATAAAAAGAGTTCTTTATAGTTGACATTTCCATGATTCAAAATACTTCATAAGAAAATAAAATTGTTTCCATTTTTACGACAGTTCTCTTTATTAAATGTTATGTTTCTGTTCCTTTTCACTTATATCTTAGTAAATAATTTAATAACATTTATTAAATAATATAATATTTCATTACAATAGACACCATAAAGAGCCTAAAATCCCAGGTATCCAAAACCTTTCTTTAAGAACGAAGCATTAGATAATGTTGTTAAATTAAAGAGTACAATTAAGATGTAGCGCGACAATGAAAGTAGCATGTATTACGTTTAGTCGGTTAATCAGGCGCCATTGACGACTCTCTCGTCATTTGCGCTCGCGTTCCTATTTTGTTGAATTTATCTTGTTTCTTTGTTTTGTTTTTGTTATTAAGTTATTTGAGTTTAGGTTATTCATCGTTTGTAATTAATGTGTTCAAATATATTGAAGAAACTTGGCCCAAAGACACATATCCGTAGGTACAAGAAAGAAATCCGTACATCACATTCAGAATAGTTTCTTTTTAAACATGAAAATGAAATAGACCCATAGCCTAGGCTCTTGTATGTGTGTGTGTGACAAATGAACGATTTTAAACTGAATTTAGTTTAAATTAAAACACGAGAAATATTTGAAGTAATAGAAGGTTAAGTATATCTGTGTCACGTGTTTTTTTTTGTTTACCTTTAGTTAATTACCTAAACAGATGGACTATAGAGGTAGTAAGCTGTGGTAGTGTGAATGAGAGCAGTGAAAAGAAAACCAAAATCCTACTCCACAATGGTGGAATGCAACGCACCAGTAACTCCTCTAGTGTTCCGGGTGTCCATGGGCGGCGCTGATTGCTTACCATCAGGCGATCCGTCTGCTCGTGTGCCGCTATCTCATAAAACGACAATAAATTCTAGCGGTTTCAAAATAATACAAAACTACGGCCCGCGCTCTGCATCATGTTCGGAGCTGCCAAGGTTCTGAGACTGCAGTTCTCTATCAAATGTGTAGTCGACGTACCGACACCCACAGAAGAAGGGTCAGTACCGTCTTTACCATGAGGGTACTCGGGGCCCGTGCCCAGGGCCCCATCCTCCGGGGGCCCTGATTGACTTTGGCTTTGGACTGACAATTTCTACGACGGTCTAAACGGAACCGGTTGCCGGACAACTAGTAGCAGTAACGATTCCTGCACAGAACAAATCTTTGTAACAACATACCATAACTTCACGCCTTTTATCCCCGAAGGGGTAGGCAGAGGTACATACGGCACTTAATGCCACTGTACAATGTAACACCCACTTTTCACTATTTATGTTATGAGTCCCATGTAATAGGGGGTGAGCCTATTGCCATATATCGGGCACAATTCCAGACTCCGAGCTACTACTGAGATTTTTTAAAAAACACAGTATAGCTTTGCCCGACCCGGGAATCGAAGTCGAGACCCCTTGCCCGGCAGTCGCACTTCAAAAGCCTAAATTTTGACAGAAGTCGTTATTCTAAGCGGACTAAGTAGCGGGCAACAGCTAGTACACACGGCTACACATCGAGCTTTACATAACCAGTATAAACTGAACGTTAATTGTACGGAAAGATGATGCGACGCGACACCAGGATACACTGGTTTTGTATAGATTGATGTTCGGCCGTGTGTACAAAATAATTATGTAAAAAAATACGTTCAAATTATCTAAATAAATATCAACTTACCGAGATTGAAAAACTGCAACTATTGTCTGTATATGTATTTTGAGTATTTATATACTAAATTAAAGCTAGGCATATATAAATTTATCAGTGGGCAACCACTACAATAATCGATTTTTGAAATTTTTCACCACAAAGATAAGTTAAGTGTTTAAAATAACAATGACCACAATCAATATTAATATCAACACATTATAATTATAGGCATTGATATTATTATAGGCAATAGCGCTCTGATAACTTGAACTTTTCAAACAGCCGAGTTTGGGAATCATGGCAGACCTTCTTAATTTTTTTTATGGCATAAGCCGGCAAACGAGCTGACGGATCACCTGATGGTAAGCAGTCGGCCTCGCCCATACACCTGAAACACCAGAGGCGTTACAAGTGCGTTACCGGCCTTTTGGGGATTAGGAGTTTTAGAATCGTTGGGGGATTCAGGAATTGGGGAGATTGGGGAAGAGGAGGGTAATTGGACCTCCGGTAACCTCACTCACACGACGAAACACAACGCAACGTTGTGGCCGTGGTATCACTCCGGTAGAGCCGGCCTATTCATGCCGAAGCAATGGGTCTCCCACACTTAATATGTAAAGGTCTTGATTTTCATAACATCAAGATTATCAACAGCCGCCTATAAGCGGCCACTGCTGACCAAGGGCTCTTCTCACCGACATACATAAATAGTGATTACTCCGAGTATAAACAACTGAACGGATTTGTATAAAGGGGCTACCATAATTTTAGTCACCAAATGGCAGAAATGGTTGTTTTTTTTTTTTTTTTTAAGGGGGGAAAATCATCGAATGACTTCTCCCGCCTGGGTGAGGCGGGAGGGAGTGTCAGACTCTTACTGACTAAAAACCACCCCGTTCCTTCTCCTGCATGTCGAGCCGGAGCCCCAGTTACCCGTTAGGTTCTCCGCGACTCCGAATCGGCATCGGCCGTATTGGGCCCCATCTGTGGTGGTCTGATGGCTCTTTGAGGCGCGCGCGGAACGCGACGCGCCGTACGCTCGGGTCTGTTTCTTGTCGGACGGGGAGCCACCCATGCTCGCCGTCCGCAGGCCCGCGCTTACGGTGGCCGGAGATCGTCTCGCGATCCCCGACGCCCGGTGTGTCCTTCGCGATGGCTGGGTTGCGAGGAGGCAGCGCTTCGCTGCCTCACTCGTCCCGCCTCCTCCTTAGCTAGCATGACTGCTTCGCAAAAGGAGGAGACGGCATCCCAGTCCCCCTCGCTCCGCATCATGGCCTGCACTAGGCCCGGACGCGAGAGGTCGCCATCGCCGATCACTTCCCTGAGGACACGGCGGTGCTCAGCCCACGAAAGGCATTCTCCCACCGTGTGTTCCACCGTGTCCTTAGGGCGGTCCTCGCAGTGTGACACCCGGGCGTTTCCTCCCGCCCCATCAGACACAGGTACCTCCCGAAACTTCCATGTCCGGTGAGGACCTGCGTCAGGCGGTAGGTGAGGACGCCGTAGCGTCTCTCAAACCACTCCTCAAAGAGGGGACTTACCGCTGCGATGGCAGCGAGCCCAGCCCTCGGTTGCGACAGTCGTTGCTGCCATTCCGCCATGAGATCGCGCCGGAGCTCATCCCGCCACGCACCTATTTGGCGCGGCAGCGGGGTTTCGCCCCGGCGACGTGCCTCCGCGCGCATGCTGTACACGCGCGCGAGCACCTTCGCCTCCAGATCCCACGGCGGTAATCCGGCAAGGAGGTTCGCCGACTCCCTAGAGATCGTGCGGTATCCGCGGATCATTCGGATCGCCATGACCCTCTGTGCCATGAGCAGCGTCCGAGCGGGACGCCGCAACAGGTTTGGCGCCCAAACAGGGGCGCCGTAGAGGGCCATGGACCGCACGACCCCGGCGTATAACCTCCGGCAGGAGGCGTTTGGGCCCCCGAGGTTGGGGAGGATGCGTTTAAACGCAGCCCCCGTCCTCTCCAACTTTGGAGCCAAACGTCGGAAGTGTTCTATGAAGTTCCACCGACTGTCGAGGACGAGTCCTAGGTACTTCATCGTCGTCTCGACGCCGATGGTAACTCCTCCCGCCGTTATTTGGGACCCACCCGGAGGTAGCGCGTTCCCGCGGCCATGAAAACACATGGCCTCGGACTTGTGGAGCGCCACCTCGAGTCCCAACTGCCGGATTCTCTCAACGACTGTCGCAACCGCTGTCGCCATTAAGTCGGCCGCCGCCTGGTGCGACCTCCCGTGCGCCAGCACCAGCGTGTCGTCGGCGTAGCATATTGTGCTAACGCCGTTCGGGAGGTCGGTGCGCAGCACCCAGTCATAACCGATGTTCCACAGGAGCGGCCCTAGAACCGAACCCTGTGGAACACCGCGTGACATCTCTCGCCGGTTCCACTCGCCCCGGTGACCGGGGTAGATGACGGACCTGTCCGTCAGGTATGCCTCGATTACACGACGGAGGTAGGTAGGCACCCGATGATATCGGAGTGCCTCCAAGATGCAGCTCCAGGGCAGGGAGTTGATGTCCAGAGACACCGCCACTACGACCTTACCCCTGGACACTGCAGTCCCCGTCGTCCGGTCCCTAACGCGCATGATGGCGTCCACCGTGGAGCGCCCTCTGCGGAAGCCGAACTGGCCGTCCGATAGGTCCGGCCCAATGTCCATCAGGTGCGCGACGAGGCGGTTCGAAATTATTCTTTCGAACACTTTCGCCACCTCGTCGAGCAGCACTATGGGCCGGTATGCGGACGGAGAGTCCGCAGGGCGCCCCGTCTTCCGCACGAGGACCAGTTTTCCCGCTTTCCAGAGCAGCGGGAACTGGCCTCTCTCCAAGCATGCGCTATAGAGACCGATTAATCGAGGCCCGAGAGCCTCTGAGGCCAGGACCCATGCTTTGCCATGCAAGCCGTCGGGTCCTGGGGCGGTGTTCTTGGCGCCCATCCGGCGCACCGCCGCTCTCAGTTCTGCCTCGGTCACCTCTGGGACGATGTCGTCGTCGTCGTCGCTATAGCCCGCGTCGGGCACCGCAGGGGGCGGAGTCATATACGGAGGGGTGAAGCCCCTCCACAGTCGGGGGAACAGGGCGCCAATCACCTCCTCTAAGACCTCTGGCCGGAGACTCTGGGTGAGCGGGGGAGCCCAAGCGCGGAGCTTGTCGCGTACCATCCGGTACGGGCGTCCCCACGGATCTCTGTCCAGAGTCCCCAGCATCTCTCGGCGGGCCTCCTCCTTGGCCCGCAGTATTTCCGCCTTGAGGACGGCTTTCGCCGCCCTGTATCCCTCATACAACTCCGCCTCTCTAGCATCCGCATTCGGAGGACGGATACGACGCCTGCGGTACCTAGTGTACTGGCGTCGTAGTGCACGCCTTGCGCAGAGCTGCCAGCTCCTGCGACCACCAGTACACCTGGCGCTTTTGTTGGCTCGACCGGATCCGGGGCATCGCCACGTCACAAATCCTGGACATGGCGTCCTGGAGCCACTTAGCCTCCTCGTCTATGTCGGCAGGCCTGACCGGTGGTAACACCCAGGCCTGCACGATGGCGGCTTCCAGGAGCAGCTCCCGGTCCAGCTGTTTCAGCGCCCAACGCGGGCCACATGGGGCCTGTCTGACCGGCGGGTCCGCGGACTCGGCGGAGACGTCGAACCGGATATACCGGTGGTCGGAGTACGTCTCCACCTCCTCCATGGCGCGCCAGCCAACTATACGTGGTGCCAGAGCAGGGCTGGCGAACGAAATGTCCACCACCGACTCGCCCTGCATCCGCACGCACGTGGGGACAGAACCCCGGTTCAGGACGCCTAAGCCTGTCTCAAGGGCCCAGTCTTCCACCATCCTACCCCGGACGTCGGTGAACCGGGAACCCCAAGCCAAGTTTTTGGCATTGAAGTCCCCGAGGACGAGCACGGGGAGGGAACGGAACCCGACGACGACTGTGACCATCTCCCTCAAGGAGTTGTGGAACTCGGCGAGAGTTCGGTTCGGAGAGAAGTACACGCCCACCACAGCGAGCTCTCCGAACCGTGCTGCGACACAACCCCGGCCTCTTTGAGCAGCCTGAAGAGTCGGGGTACCGGCGGCGGCCGACGAGATGATGGTCACCGAGCCGTCCAGGTCCGCCACCCAGTGATCCCTGGGCGGGACAAAGTACGGCTCGGAGACCACGGCGACGTTGATCGACCACTGCGCCATGCTCTGGAGCAGGAGATCCTGAGCAGCGGCGCAGTGGTTGATGTTCGCCTGGAGGAGGCGGAATGGAGCCATTATTGACAGTCCATTCCGACCTCCTCAGTAGCGGCAGCGGCGACTGCGGCGGCAGTGGCGGCGGCGGCGGAAACGACGGGGGCGGCGGAGGGCCTACTTTTGCCCTTGGATTTGGCAGGAGGGGAGCAGCCCTTGCTCCCGACCCGGTGATTGGCCGGCTTGCCAGCCGCCGCACATGCGTTGCAATGCAGCGGGGCATTGCACGAGCCGGCCTTGTGACCGGGCCGACCGCAGCGGAAGCAACAGTCGCTGCGGTCCACCTCCGAGGTGCATTTGACACTCACGTGCTCCCCCACGTGACAGCGGTAGCACCTCAGAGGCCGGGTCTCGAGCAGCTTGACCTGCGCCGAGACCCATCCCACCAAGAGCCTTTTGCCCTCCTTCAGCTTCTTGGCCGCTGTGACGGGGCAGCTGACCACCACCGTGCGCAGCCCCGAATTATCCGGACGGATGGCGCCCACCCTGACCTGGTCAGCAGGGCACCCTCCCGTCCTGGCCACAGCGGCCACCACTTCGCTCTCCGTTACGGAGTCGTCCAGGCCCAAAATCCTGACATCCAGGCATTTGGTGGGCCTGGACACGCGGGCCTCGTCCGCACCGAGGTACGCCCTAAGCCTCTCGGCCAGGGCGTCGGCCGATGGGCCGCTGGTCGCGCCGGGGACCTCCAAGAGACGGGCTCCAGTGGCAGTCACTTTGACTGCAAACCCGTCCGGGGCCCCGAACTCCGCAGGAGTCACCGCCCCCTTGAGCTTGGCGAGGACGACGCCGTAGGTAACGCCCCTATTGACCGCTTCCGGCTGTAGGGTGATGACCACAGCCGCGGTCTTATCGGCGAGGAGCAAGGCAGCAGCGCGTTTCTCCCTGCGCTGCTCTCTCTGCCAAGCGCGCTAGCTCCCGCCGCATCTCGGCCAGCTCGGAGCGCACCTTTTCTGCAGTGGGCACCGCACACTGCTCCAAGGCCGCCTCCGTTATGGTGGCCACCGCCGCCCTGAGGAGGGAGAGCCTAACCGGCTGGGATTTCCCCAAGGCCAGTTTCTGGAGCTCCTCCGTGATGGCCTGTTGGAGGCCCCCGGAGCCGCTCTCGCTCTCGCCCTCTGACACCTCCACGTTGGACATCTCTGCTGCAGAGGACTCTGAGCGGGCAGCGCTCGAAAGGGCCCTGCCCTCCGCAGCCAGTCGTCCGGTTGGCTCCGCGCAGGCAGCGGTCCCCGCTTTCCGGCGACCTCTGCCCTTGCCGCCCCTACCCCGCGCCGCCGTGGGGACTTTAGGGGGAGGCGCCTCCTGCGCGCCGGAGGACGGGGACAAAGTGTCCTCCTCCAGCCTGGGACGCTTAAACGTCCCCGTCGCGCGGCGGCGTGAGCCTTTCGAGCTCACGCTCAACCGCTCCGCTAATGACGTGTCGGACCCGGAGTCCGACCCCGTCTGAACTGATGCCCGTGTGGGGGTCACGCTAGAAGTGTCCAGCGTCTCCCCACGGGCGCCAGGACCCTTGGGCTCTCTCCTACCTCCTCAGCAGGTGAGCCAAGCTCACCCGCACTCTCCTCCTCCAGATGTGGTTTGTTTTTTGGTTTTAATTTCTCCATACAGTTCCCACGAGTATGGGGGAAATATTCGGTCCACCCAGGCAGTGCCCCCTGTACCTGGGTAAGTGAAAATTTGTTTCCCAACTAGAGGGTCCACTGGTCCCCTAGCTGGGGGTGCGCTAACGACTGACACTACTCCTCAGCTATGCATACTCTCGCCGCGCACCAGAACTTAGTATTGGAGGAATTTTTTATAGAGGTTATCTTCCTCGCGGTCCGGGCGACCAAGCCAAGCAGTGACCTCCTTACGGATTACGATATCGACGGCTGCAATCGGGGACAGCTTGTGTCCCGATGCTGCTCGCTGGCAGGGTGAGTGCACAACGAGCACCGCCCTTGCCTCTCCGCCACGCTCTCTGCTACGTTCAGAGAGACAGGCGGAGAAACGCCCCACGGAAGCGCGGGCCATGAGCACACAGCCCGCCGCCTCCAGAACCCTGTCGGGTTCGCCCGCCCAGTCCAGAAGTCTGCTGCGGGCGACAGTCACTCCAACCCTATCACCCCCGCTAGGGAGACTGTCGCCCGCACCCAGGGTGCACCACGGGGAGGTCTTCTGGCACCGCACCCCAGAAATGGTTGTCTATTGTTTGCCCGAAGATTATAGGTATGCCATAATCATCATTTTCCCGAATTTCATGTGCCCTAAAAGACACTTTTAATTGCTCGAATTTTAGATACCATAAGATACGAATGCTTTATGTATTGTTTGCCTTATTTTTATGTGCCATAATAATTATTAGACATAATATTTAAATGGCATAACAAGTATTAAACAAATATTTAAGCCCCGTAATAATCATTACACATAATGACATAATATTTACAAGCTTTCTGGCTGTCGATGTCGATGGGTTCGCAATGTTTGGAATAATAAGAATAAACTTATTTATTCCGTGCATGGTTTTTTTTCTGTGCATAGTCGATGGTGGGCTAGATCGACGGAGTCCCGCTTCGCGGGGCTCCTACTTCTGTGTGGTTTATACTCCCTTCTAACCTAACCTGTCCGAGTCGGGGTGCCCTAAAGTCCCAATTGCATCTAATTTCTTTTGATATAAACAACCGTTACACACCCGATATCGATGGAAAATTATGTTATGACATATCATAATTATGGCATGTGATAATTAGGGCTTACAATGATTATGACAAATGATGTTATGGTAAGTGACTTTATGGGAAACAATGATTCTGGCACGTGACTAATATGGCAAATGAGAGTAGGGCAAATGAGTCGTATGATATTACGGCTGTTGACTATTATGGCAAATATAATTCGAGTAAACGGCGGTATACCGGCAGAAATGTAGCAAAAGGTGTTTGTCCAATTACATAACGTAACAAAACGCCTTTTATCCCTGAAGGGGTAGGCAGAGGTGCACATTATGCCACTGTACAATGTGAATGTAACACCCATTTTCACTATTTATGTTATGAGTCCCATGTAATAGGGGGTGAGCCTATTGCCATATACCGGGCACAATTCCAGACTCCGTGCTACTACTGAGATTTCTTTAAAACCCAGTAATACTTTGCCGACCCGGGAATCCATAACCCGAGACCCCTAGCCCGGCAGTCGCATTTGCGACCACTCAGATATTGAGGCAGTTTTGTCCAATCAATACTAGCTAATTCCCCATTGGACGAACACCGAGACACATGGCGAGCAGTATGTGCAGTATATTGTCGTGTCTATTATTGCCACCCAGTTGGACTTGCGTCCACTCGGTCAAAGAGGCAGTTAATAAGTTAATAGGATAAATAAAAACTCAGAAAATATAGTACAAATATTTATATTACATTTATGAAAGTTTACCTAAGTATATATAAGTAAGGCAATGAATACATTCCATTAGAAATGGCACGAAACTCAATTGACACAACTGTAAGCTTTTTAATTGATTTCTATAATTTATTTTATATAAACTTAAAACTAAAATTTTAACTGTTATTTATGATATTAAGGAAGAATGTATTTTTGTTTCAAAGACTGATACGATATTTTATATAAATTACTATTCTATTGATTTCATTTTATTATTGCCAATTTTGAAAATCGAGGGTTTAAGCCGTTAAAAGATACTTTATGAAACAAATGTCCCCGACATATCAAGCGAAGCCTGCCGGTTTCGCCCGTCATATTATAAGGCGACAACGTTGATATTGCCAGATATGTCGAACAAAGTCCGCACACGTCGCGCTACTTAACCCAACGTTGCGCTACTTAACCCATCGTTGCGCTACTTAACCCAACGTTGCGCTACTTAACCCAACGTTGCACTACTTAACCCAACGTTGCGCTACTTAACCCAACGTTGCACTACTTAACCCAACGTTGCGCTACTTAACCCATCTTTGTGCTACTTTACCCAGCGTTGCGCTACTTCACCCAACGTTGCGCTACTTCACCCAACGTTGCGCTACTTCGCCCAACGTTGCGCTACTTAACCCAACGTTGCGCTACTTCACCCAACGTTGCGCTACTTCACCCAACGTTGCGCTACTTCACCCAACGTTGCGCTACTTTACCCAACGTTGCGCTACTTCACCCAACGTCGCTGGCGACACGTGTAGCAGGATATTTGTCCCTTAATGTATCATTGGCTTTTTTATTTAAAAACCCAGAAATTTAACCAGACTTCATCAGCTTGATAAAAAATATAAGTACAAAATGAGTAACTAGTATTGCATATAAAATATCGAATTAGTCAAACAAAAACAGGTTATTTCATTAAGCTATTTCGTACAAAATCTTACTCTAACTTAACACTAAAACCATAATTTTGTATTCGACACAAATTATGAAAAAATGTAGGTAATAAAGAATTAAATAAATATATTCATGTATCATACTATCACTCCGTTTTATCCCCGAAGGGGTAGGGTAGGCATAGGTGCACATTACAATGTAACACCCACTTTTCACTATTTATGTTATGAGTCCCATGTAAAAGGCTCACTATTGTCATATACCGGACACAATTCCAGACTCCGTGTAACTATTGAGATTTTTTTTAAAACCCCACTGTTGCTTTGCCCGACCCGATAATCGGACCTGAGATCCCTTGCCCGGCAGTCGCACTTGCGACCACTCGGCACGAGGCAGTCAGTCATATTCATGTATATATATGCATTATACGAGGAAATAACACAAAGGCTTAGCTAAGTGATTCTTGATGTGTATTTAATTGAACTTCTTTACATTTTGTGCAGTAAAATGCAAATATAGTTTGTACTATGTAACTAAATCTACATAACGCCTTTTTATGCACATAATAGGGTAGATGACACATTTTTATTTTAATGTCCGTCTGGTAGATTATTTAAAATCATTAGACACGTATTTTTATTTTTTTTACGGAAACGAATAGCTTCTTAGATATATTGAATTGAAATGGCGCGTGATGTCACTTCTATGTACATTTTATACGTAGAAATGACGTCACGCGACATTTCAAGCCCCCACTCCCAAACTTTGATTCGTTTTCGAACAAAATAAAAAAATACGTGTCCAATATTTTTTCATAACCTAACTTACGGACTTATTACATTTATAATTTTCATACCCTGTCATCAGCCCTATTATACCTTAGATTATACATAACACCCATTTTTGCCAGTCGTGTTATGATTCGCGTATAACGGCAGGTGAGAAAGTAAATCTACTTTTATATTAAAATAACTGGTCTATAATACAATATTATATATTATGTTCTATATATTATCACATTTTGTGTCGATACAAAAAACGTTATTTCCAAAATATGGTCTCATGTTAGGATTTCCCTGTAAAATGTGAAATTGGCGTACTTTAGTACATTTTTAATGGTGTAGAATAGTTATTCGAATAATGTTAGTCGAATTATTCGACTCATTACTCATATTATTCGAAATCATCGTAACACCCATATCCCGTAAATACCAAGCTGTATTATACAAAAAATCCGTAACTACATTATTGGGATATCAAAATACATTTATTGGTTTGTGAATATTTATACAAAAAGTTGTCGTGAAGTAACAGAATGAAGCTTTATTACTTGATTTATTCCAAATAATATTACTCAAATTATTCGAAACGATATTCCAACTGTTAGAATTAACTCGTTTTGTGAATCATTATGTACCAGCCGGTAACATTTACAGTTTTATTATAAATACGATAGGAAATGATTCCTATTATTTTAATGAAAATTTAGGATTAACATTTAACATGCGTTTTATTCTGCATGGGTATAAGTAGAATTGTTATATATAGCTCTTTGCCGCCAATTACTATCATTCTTATAATACAAATTGTATATTCACTGAGATTGTGAACTAATATAGGTACTACTTTGTATACCGATTTAAAGATTAGGGTCTAGAGGTAATGCTAAGCATTTAAAAATGAAATTCATTTTCTTCATACATTTGTGACATTCTTTACAGTGCATTTAGCCAAACGCCACTTAAGCGTTTGTCTACCGAGAGAGTAGAAAACTAAATGTATGGGGATGACACTGACAAGTGTCAAAATTTACATCAATCCCATATAATTTGGTTTTGTACTCTACACTAAATGGCATTTGGCTACAGCTGTAGTTTCGAATAAAATTAGACATGAATATAAAAAAAAAACTAATATATATGAGGTTTGCAAATTCTATATTATCGGTATCACATACATAAGTTTAACTCATGCCATTTATTTGCCGAAGGGGTGACAAATACGGACATATTATATATGTTATGAGTCCCATGTAATAGGGACTCTGTTATACAAGTTTAGTGAGGCCACTTTTGTCGTTCGTTTAGCTGCGTTCCGTGGCGTCGTCGCAAAGGAATAGCATTGTACGCCGCACCGTCGCAGCTGCGTCTCAGATAACGTGATGACTCTCAGTCTATGCAGCGCATCACTCTCCCTACCGCTTCATCTCTTGTCCGTCTACTCATTGAAACGTCGCGAGCGACAAGGCAATGCTCTTATGTGGCATGTTCTAAAAATATATGGAAAACAACGCTGCGACGACGCAACGCAACGCTACAGACAAATGGAGCCCCGCTTGAAATTAATATTTTTCTTGTTATATTAAAATTAGGATAATTCGAGACTATACGTTTAGCTATATTTAAAAACAACGTATCATCGAGACATTTAAAAAATATATAAGAAATAAATGAAAATGAAATAAAATTACAATTGAAAAGAGGTAGTTTTTTGAGACTCATTAATTTAATTTCAGATTAGGATTGTTATTTTTTATATAACTTCAGGATTCAAATTAGCTCGTGACGATACCTAAGTACGTGTGTCGCCTGGACAGTCACCGCAACCATCAGTTGACTGGACAATCTCTTTACATGAGCTGCTATTTACATGTGAACATTATCTCATGACGATACCTAAGTACGTGTGTCGCCTGGACAGTCACCGCTACCATCAGTTGACTGAACAATGTCTTTACATGAGCTGCTGTTTACATGTGAAGTGCTCAAGACAACTTAGTATTTATGAAATGATTCCATTTTATATTCAAGTAAAATGTCAATCAATTATAATAAAACAAAATTCATTAAATAATTTGAATAGATAAATATATAATTTTTACTATCTACATATAAGTAGTTAAACCATTCTTACGGAGAAGAGGTACTCATAATCCAGTAGTGAACTGAATAAAATATTAGATTTGAAATTATGTAAGACAAATTTATAACAAGCATTTGAATCCCAGAAGGGTTAGGCAGTATATTTCGTCAGTTATAAGGGGCGCCGCACATATTCTCACTCGCATTGGCTGTCACGAGCCACATGCAAGTGTCAGTATTAATACACAAGGCGCAGTACAGCTTGGCAAAAACGAGTTTGACGCGGTGGCAGCTGGAACTAGTACTGACATGAACTGAATCACCCACTAGTCCCACTACGGACCATATCCCAAGAATAAACAAACGAACATAGGACCTCCTTTATTGGAACTCGATAAAAATAATAAATATCAAAACTGATTCTGAGTCGTAGTGTACGGGTTACCAGGGCTTCGGCTCAAAGCGCATGAGTAGGAACGGGGTGGTTTTTAGTCAGTAAGAGTCTGACACTCCAACCCGCCTCACCCAGGCGGGGGGCAGATATGCGATGATTTTCCCCCCTTAAAAAATAGTGTGCTAGGTTGCCACAAGAACCATACTAGCGACCTCAGTAATTCCTAACTCTTTTTTGCCAAGCTGTACCATACTCTGCATATTTTGGTCTCTCGTGTCGACGCGATCAAGTGACATTAGCACCGTATCGGAAACGAGCGCTAGTGTTAGCATGTGTGTCCCTGCGACTCATAGATTAGAATTACTGCTAATCATTGGCCATAATTCCAATCTCTGGCCAGTTTACTGAGAGTATCGAAAACTGAAAAATATTTGCCTATTCGACCAAAGAACCTAATTACTATAGTAAAATCCTTACTAATATTATAAATCGGAAAGTGAGTTTGTTTGTTCCGCTTTCACGCCGTAACTACTAAACCGACTGCTTTGAACTTTTGCAGAAGTTAGAAGTCCGGATTAAATAATAGGGTACTTTTTATCCCGGATAAAATTATATTCCCGAGGGAAAACAAAAGTAATGGTGTATTGGTGTATGTCACATAGGCTACTTTTTATCCTTTTGTGACGCGAGCGAAGCCGCGGGTAAAAGCTAGTATGAAATAAGCCTAATAACTGGATATTTGAATTTATTAAAATAATTGCCGACATTAAGACGTTCCGTATGGCCGAACATAGGGAGTTGCCTAAATCGGACATATGCCGGTTATAGGCGCAGCGTATATGTGTTACTGTTATCGATATTAGAAAATTAGTTTAAAATATAAGTAACCGGCCACTTTGATATTGTATAAGGAAACGACACAATTTGGATTATGAATGATAAATGCTATACAATAAGGTTCAATATGCACTAAATAATGGACCAATGTTGGCATTAGGCACAGCTTTAATATTTTAAAGGGATACTTATACATAACATCACGCCTATTATCCCCGAAGGGGTAGGCAGAGGTGCACACAGTAGTAACACCCACTTTTCACTATTTATGTTATGAGTCCCACGTAATAGGGGGTGAGCGTATTGCCATATACCGGGCACAATTCCAGACTCCGTGCTACTACTGAGATTTTTTTTAAAAACCCAGTAATACTTTGCCCGACTCGGGAATCGAACCCGAGGTCCCTTGCCCGGCAGTCGCACTTGCGACCACTCGGCCAACGAGGCCGTCATACAGGGATACTTATAGTACCCATATAATTTTTCTAGTTAATCGTATCTGTTATATAGCACGCTTAATGCCGAACATCAGCCACAAAATGAATTTTAAAACTAATATATATAAAATGGTGAAGATTCTACAACCACAAATTATCTCATTCCCTTACGTTTCTACATCTAATATATAAAACTATAACTAAATTATATATAAAAATATACACCCATTATATGTATAATATTTCATTATAATTATGATATACATAATATAATAGAAATTTATACAAGGTGTAGTTTTGAAACCGTGTCATATCTCGGGAGCATGTCACAGAAGTCGTAAAGGTTCAATGTAAGAGAAAGTTTCGGGCCAATAGTTAAAAATACGGCTACAATAAATCGTTTAAGTTCGACAGTATTTCAGAATAAGCGACAACAATGTCTCTTATTGGAGTTTTATGGAATTAAGAATAATATCAATCACGTGTTTGAGTTTGTGTGTGTTAAGTCGCGTTACAAAACTAGTTACAAGACGGCAGCGTGTAGTTCGCACTTACGGATTTCCGTATTTTACAGAAAAATGAAAAATATTTAGCTACAATTTTTTTTATTGGTTCGGACTCAGAATCAGTAGCCGAGTTACCTCCTAGAAAATGACGCGGCTTTAAAACAATACCTTGTATATACACTACATAGTTCACAATAAAATCGGTTTCTGCTGTACCCAGTACACTTAATCTTTGAAACTACGCAACGGGTTTGGACGCCGTTTGATAACAAACGGTTTTATTCAGCTTGCCCTGTTGCTTGGGTCTTGGTAATTGGAATTTCACCCCCTTCCTGACGATATATCGATCTGGGGGCTTACTCTTGAATCCAATCCCGATCGATCGACATTGTTATTGTAAAATTTCGTACTCTTGAGTTGTAACACTAGCGCCCATTGCATCCGTATTGGATATTTAATGAACTAAATGGTATTGAGTTTGGTTTTATATTCCGTACTCTGAATGCTATTTTAACAGCTACGATAGGTGTAGTATAGTTTTGACATTGAATAATTATTGAGATTTTATTGCATTGACATTGAGATTGGTTTCAAGAGTAAGCGCCCTGATATTTGGTACACATTCTTAATCTTGATGACCATACAATATTATAATCAATTTTGTCCAGATCTACCTCCATTTTGGACATCAAACGAAGGGCTTGATTGATAGAATAGAGCTGATGTAATAAAATGTTTTTGGTATATTACTTGTTTTAACAGACAAACGTCTTGTAGTAATTAATCTAAGATTTATATTTTTGTTATATTATGTATAACCATGATTTTATAATTATATTTATAAGCATTATATGTAATTGTATTTATTAGTACCCAGCATATCTTAGCGACAGCTAAGCTATTATGAAATTTGTACATACATATAATCACGAATTAATTCTCGTATCTGAGATATACTGGATAGTATTTATAATCAAAATAAGTATATACTTAATCAAAATCCTCATATATAATGACAACGGGACGAAAGTAAACTTTATAATCGTTACTATAAGGTGCACTTTGAAAAATCTTTTATAGGAGTGACATATTTATAGAGGTATATGTATTCATTCCAAATACTGACGCCACCGTTGTTAAAAGAATTATATACTATGCTTTATCTGTACCTTCTTTATTCGTTTGGGCCAAACGTCTTCTCCTATGTATTAAAGGTACGAAACCCCATAAAGCAGCGCCGAAGATTAGGACGAACCCTAATGTAACAAATAATGATTTATAGGAATTTGTATACTCAAACCAGAATCCACATATAGGGGGCCCTATTAACTGTAAAATACCGTTTACAAAGAGACTAATCCCGTATGACGACATCAGCCGTTCCGTACCTAACATTTCAGTCATGACTAACGCTGTTACCCCAACGTTAATCCCAGAAGCTATACCGAATACAGAACAAAAAGCGCTTATAGCAGAATAGCTTGAAACTAACGGTATCATGGACAAACTTATACCAGATAGTAAGAGACCAAAAATAAAGAAATATCGTTTTGGAGTGAGAACCAAATCGGATAATGCCGAACCGCCGATTCGGCCGACCAAATCTAGAGCAGATATAATTGAGAGTAAATACGCTCCTAGCGATTTATCAAAGCCGCACTCTTTAGCGTAAGATGGTACTAAAATTATAAAATTGGTAAATGAAATCGCGCAAGTACAATTAGATATTAGAATGACTAAATATATAGGATCTTTGAGTAATTGTATATCAAAATATTTACTTGGTTCCTTTTTAGCGTCATCTTCCTTGCTCTTCTTTTTACAACCACAACAATACGTTATGGGGGCTAAACTATCTGTTACAGATTTTAAACTGAATTGGGAGGCGAATTCGCTTGGTTTTTCGAAAGCTGACAATGTTGAACCGTGGAAAGGCGTAGACATGTATTGAAAACTCGAGGTAGATGGACTGCGTTTAGGCGTTTTTGGGACTCCTAATTTTTTGCCGAACGCTTCTTGAGAATTTACTCGGCTACGGCCTTCGGGGACAGATTCTAGTAAAGAAGGATTGCTAGGTAAATGGCTTTTGCTTGATATATTCTGTAGACCGTGTCTCGAAGACACTGGAGTTGGTTTCCTGGTGCGATCGCCATCTCTGGCCATGACTTGCACTGCGCTGGCTGATCTCGCGAAATCCTGTTTCGGATTTTCTTCCAAAGCAACGTGAGACTGGTTTTTGAAAATTGGTGGGGACCCGTTCAGGTGTTTGTCATTAGGGGTCGCCTCCTCTGGGGTCAAGGTTAACTTGGGGTGTTCTGTATCTTCCAAATCACCAGAATCTTCTTCTATAAAGGGTTCCAACTGCAACAAATCAAAAAATATAATAGTACATGCATTTATAAAGCTTTTGTCCCAGGGTATTTATATTAAATTCTACGACATATGCATCCTAAGAAGAAAAATATATTTAGCCAAATCACTTAGTATGCAGGCAATGAAATAAAGATTGATTCAGTACAGAGACAGTAGCTATAGTTATATTACATTGTATGCTTTGTGCCGAAGTCATATCTTGTGTAACCATTCGTGGACTCAGTAGACAACCAATGGTTACTGTCTCTGTACTCAACCAATCTTTGTTTTCTTGCCTGCATACTAAATGTCTTGAGATTGAATGATCTAGACAAAATAAAACAATAGTTTTGTTACAAAAAATACATAATTTATTTTTTAAACTTACATTTGAATTGCTTATGATCTAATACATACTATATATGTATATTAGCTATTTAACAAAAAGTCGTCATTTTTCTAAGATATTTTAAAGTAACCTATATTTAACATAACATAACATCACGCCTTTTTATCCCCGAAGGGGTAGGCAGAGGGGCACATTACGGCACTTAATGCCACTGTACAATGTAACACCCACTTTTCACTATTTATGTTACGAGTCCCATGTAATAGGGGGTGAGCCTATTGCCATATACCGGGCACATTTCCAGACTCCGTGCTTACTACTGAGAATTTTTTAAAAACCCAGTAATACTTTGCCCGACCCGGGATTCGAACCCGAGACCCCTTGCCCGGCAGTCGCACTTGCGACCACTCGGCCAACGAGGCAATATTTAACTTGGAACAGTAATATGTCTAAATAAACATTAGTTTAAGAAAATTAATTCTCCCAATCGATTTCGATCACGGTGTCCAGTCTGTCTAACTAGACTAGCCCACTACGCAGAAGATATTATAGTGCATAAGTTTGCGCAAACACAAGTAGACTCTCTGGTCCCTTTTTTGTTTTATATTTGATGGGATGACGTTTGGCCATCTCGCCTGTTGGTAAGCGATGATGCGGTCTACGATGGAGTACGTCGTCCCATAAGCAACCTATTCACTCGGGCCTTGAAGACATTATATATATACCCTTCAGAAAATACACTCTGGTCCCTCATTGTCTGGACCCGATGGACGGTATAAAGCAAATAATAATATAACAACACATTAAACCCTTGAAGAGATATACAGAAGTAGAGGTATATATATATAATGTAACACCCACTTTTCACTATTTATGTTATGACTCCCATGTAATAGGGGGTGAGCCTATTGCCATACGGATACTTTATCTAGACATATTACAGATCTAAGCTAAAATAATTAATAATAAAAAAAATATATACAAATAATGGAAAAATTAAAGGAATGGAAAAATGGGCAAGGAATGAAATGACGATTATTATAACAAAATAAATCAATTTTGAAATACTTAAATGGTAATATTATACTAAATTAAATTAAATTAACAAAAATACCTAACTTAAGTAATTAAAAAAAATATTTGGCAAGAACAACGATTTTGGTTTATGATTTAATTCTTTACTAGCTTATGACAGCGGCTTCGCCCGCGTTCCTGTGTATAAAGAGTGTACAGTCTTCAACGGTACATAAATATTTTGCTGACATTAAGATCGGTACGATCGCGCGATATTGCTTAGGTATATAATCACATGTCAAGTAATTATCGAGCAGTGTGATTTTACTAATAACGAAGTAAACAGAAGATATGATAGTGTTTATTAAAAATTTAATGAAGCTGTTTCAAAATCAAGCTTTTAGGCACTAAATGATCGTAGCATTTATGGTCATGCAAACTAAACGTGTACACAAAATTTCAGCTCAATCCGTTAAAGATATCTGAGGCCTTAGCTTGGCCTTAGCTTGCATTGTATGCATAGTACGATTTTTTTTTACGTTAAAAGTAATCGAAACAGTATTTTAGCTAGGCCTACATCTGAAGCTGCGAAAATTATATATTCCTTTATCTATATAAGATAGATAAGTTAGACTAAGTTATTTTGTTTAAGTTGTAATTATATACATTTATTATGTAGAAGCACGATGGGATTGACATCGTCACAAAATGTGTACAAAAATCGCTTACAATAAATGAGATTAAAAAAAAAGAGTAAACGTTCGGCCCTCTGATTGTCCGGCTCCTATGAACCAACCAATCAGAGCGCCGAACGCGTACTCGTTTCGAATACCTTAAACGTATATCAAACTCGTACTAAGGCCTCTGCTTCAATATTGAGTTGCAAGATCCACTTCACACACATGCATACAATGCAAGTTAAAAACGCTTGTAAAATAGACCTTACTCCAAAGATATTAGATGCACAACGACTATTAATTTTAGCGCTTTTGATCAACTTTGAACTAAAATTGAATCATATATATTTGGTGCTTGACAGCCGCTTTTGCGAATATTGGAATAGCGAAGGATCTCTTTTTTTTTAGGGACAAGCCCACCATAACCTCCTAAAACCGCTGCAACTCCTGTAAGCCAGGATCTACAGTAGATACAACCATGAAAACACCGGAACACTGAAGACCGGCGAGTCTCAGGGACATGAGTAAATGTTGGTTCCCGCAACGAAATGAATCAGAAGATATTATAAGAGAAGAAAAAAAAGAATTACCGCTTCCCTTGCTAAATTACTGCAGGAGACACAGTGAATTAAGCCTAAAGGCACAAAGAAAAGAGACTGTACAACTGGGTGAAGCCCAGTCGCCAAGCACCACGGAAATTTGACTAAAATCTAAGTGGGTCCTATGTGTGAGCTGTATACTTGCTTCCAGTAATAGGTATGGTAAAAGCGCCTAAACGCACGGAAATTTGTTTTTGATTAGATCAAGGGATCTCTTCTAGAATTTACACATTTTTAAATGGTTTTATTTAGCTAGCCTCGTTTGTTTGGTTCAAATTTAGTAATTGGAATGTCACCCCCTCCCTGACGACAGATCGATCTGATATTTGGAACACACTCTTAATCTTGATAACAATAGGGTAGTTTCCAGAGTAAGAAAATAAAAAATCCAATTAGTCCGTCAGTTAGATAATAAAAAATATTTGACAAGTATTTATTATTTTCTCGTATAAAGTTACAATACCTAAATAAAATGGCCTTAAGTTTAGGAGTGGGAGGTAGTTACGTCACAATGTGGTACATTTTGTAGCACGCTGTGACGTCACGCGACATTTCAAATCAATAGATCGTCAAAAGCATTTAATTTTGTGAGAAAAGAAAAAATACGTGTCTAATGTTTTAAAATAATCTACCAGACGGACATTAAAATAAAATTTAGGAAACTACCCTATTACATTATAATCTAAATTTTTGTACAACTACCTCCATTATAGAGGTATATATCAAACGAAATGGCTCGATTGGTAGAATAGACCTCATTAAAACCAATTAACATAGAAAATATGTTTTTCATATTACGTGTTAATTACATAAAATTCTATTTAAAATGAATCTTAACAACTAATAATTCAGTATAAATTCGGAAAATATAAACAAAAATTGCACCCCGAGGTGTGTACAAAGATGCATAATATATAATGTAACACCCACTTTTCACTATTTATGTTATGAGTCCCATGTAATAGGGGGTGAGTGTATTACAATATTAATATTCTTTTAGATGTCAGCACATAAATATATCCATATATCATCTATCAGTTGATCATGTAATACACTTATTTTACCTCTACATTCCGGCATGTCATTCCTATTAAAGTACCTGTCATAAAATTATGGAAGAAACGTATTCGTGATTTCGCTATTGAAAATGTCCTGAAATTCAAAGAGTGTATTGATGGTTTGTCTTTTTCTGATATGTATTGCGAGTGTGATGCAAATAAGGCATATAATTGCTTTGTAGATAGCTTTAAGTTATATTATGACCTCTGTTTTCCTTATAAAACTATTGTTATACGTTTTAATGGGAAACCAAAATGGATATCTCGTGGGTTAAAGAAATGTAGTGCAAAGAAAAAACATTTACTTTGGAAGTTTAGATTTAAACCTACCGTCAGCAATAAAACCATATACATGACTTACTCAAAATTGTTTAAAAAGATTATTAAATTAACACAACTTGCTCAAAATAATTATAAAATTAAAACCTCATTCAACAAACCCAAAACTATGTGGAACTTCATAAACAGGTCAAAGACTAATATTCCTCGCGACTCAATTAATAGAATTAAGGTAAATGACAATATTGTTACCGATCCTGGTGCAATAGCTAATGCTTTCAATAACTTTTTTATTGACAAAATAAAGCCAATATCAATCTGCGGCAAAAATGTGACATCAAAAATTGTAAGTACTAGTAATTCTATTTTTATACCTCCTAGCATGCCAAATGACATTCAACAAATTATTAATGGACTAAAAAACACAAATAGTGTAGGAATTGATGACATTTGTACTAAAATAATAAAATTAGTTAATATAAGTATTTCTGGACATTTGAGTTATATATTAAATTTGTGTATTTGCAATGGTATTTTTCCGCATAGATTGAAAACCACAATAATAAAACCTATATTTAAAAAAGCTGACAAAGAGTCAATGGAATTTTACAGACCCATTACATTAGTTCCTATCATATCAAAAATCTTCGAAAAGTACATTCATAATAAAATGTATACATATTTAGAAAAAAATAATTTACTGTGTCAAGAACAGAAGGGATTTAGAAAAAGTAAAAGCATTAATTTGGCTATTTATGATTTCTATAAGACAATAATGGGTAACGTCGATAAGAGGACCCCAGTATGCGCTATTTACTGCGATATGACACAAGCATTCGATTATGTGGATCATCGCATACTTTTAAATAAATTACAAGCATATGGAATCAGGGGAACAATTTTAAAATTGATTGAATCGTATATTTCTAATAGATCTCAATTGACCGCAATAAATAGAGTGAACTTAAGAACCAGGTTCGAGGTTGAATATAGGTCAGAACCGCGAGGTAGCAGCTATGGTGTTCCGCAGGGAAGTGTATTAGGCCCCCTTTTATTCATAATATATATTAACACACCATCCAATGTCATTGTTTGCTGACGATAGTACAGTTTCCATCCAATGTAGAGCAAGTGAAATGTACCAAAATGACATAAATAAGTGTCTATCCGCAATAATCCACTGGTTGGACAATTACAATTTAAAAATCAATTTGGAAAAAACCCAAGTTATGCACTTCAGTCAAAGACCCCAATACCAAAACATAGTTGTTAGTTACGATGGTCAGCCCTTACAGGAAGCAGATTCAGCCAAATTTCTGGGCTTAATTATTGACAAAAAACTAAACTGGAAAAACCATGTAGCTGACCTCTCCAAAAAACTAAGTAGCACTGCTTACGGTCTCTACAAAATAGCCTCGATAGTTAATACTGACGCTGTGCTTACCGCCTATCATGGACTTGCAGCGTCTAGATTGCGATATGGAATAGTTTTTTGGGGAAACTCTACAGATAGTGATATTGCTTTTAAGGCACAAAAACGATGCGTACGAGCTATGTTTGGTCTTCAACCAACAGACAGCTGTAAACCGCACTTTGTCAGGCATGGCATCCTTACACTTCCGTCTCTGTATATACTTGAGGTAGCAATGTTTGTGCATAGAACTCCTCACCTTTTCGAACGGCTGCGTGATATTGTGCCGCGAAATCGGCGGAACAATAATAAGCTGTGTCTTCACACAGCAGTAACAAGTCTTATGGGAAAAAGTCTTTTATGTATGGCGCCAAAAATATACAATAAAATCCCAAACGACATAAAACAATTCAATATTAGTATATTCAAAAATAAATTAAAATCCGTATTATCCAAGAAATGTTATTATAATGTAAATGACTTCTTTAATGACGGTAATTTGTAGGACATTTATAAGTTTAACTTTTATTTATTTAAGCACTGACATTTTAATGTATTATACTATGACATTTTGATTTTATTTTTTTGTTATAATAACTTTATTGACTTAAGCTAACAATATTTCATACGGTACTAACTTAATACTGTGATCATAATTATTTACCCAAAATGTAATGAATAAATGATTTTGATTTTGATTAATGCTGAAGCACGATATTTAAGCACGATTTAAAATTGAGTAACATTTCAGTATTTCGGCATTAGCAGAGAAATGGAGCCACTGGCGTTATTTTAATTTTATGAAGACATACTAAATTAACTAAAAATCGCGGATTACTTTTTCATTTTTTTTTTAAACGTTGCCCCACACTAGGATTTTCTCCTGTGTCGTGGGTGCGTTTACAAACATACAAATTCACATACACAATGACACCCAGACCCGAAACAATGTTGTGGATCACACAGTGTTGTCCCGTGCGGGAATCGAACCCGCGACACGTTGCACGGCAGCCGGTTGCCCAGCCACCGCACTAACCGTGCAGTCAAATTTACTTATTTATTTTATACTGGTTACTCACGTGAATATACAGTACACTGCGCGACGTCGCCGCGACCGCGCACGCTGCTCATGAGGAAGAACCCCTCTGTGGTTCGCAACTAGTGTAGAGATCTTCTCAGTATATTCACGCAAGTAACACGTTATTTTTGGTTAAGAAGGGTTCATTTTAAAGTTTAGCACACGTTGATGACTTCCATGCCATTATCAGACAGAAGTCTGCATCGCTGCTCTGCAGGGTGCGGGCCAGTTCCAACTCCATCTTGAAAACCATTGCAGGGAGGTACGATTCACCTATAATACATGGTATCGTGCGAAGATGTATTCCCAACAGTAGGCTTGTAATTAGTAATAGAGTAAATTGTTCTCATTTCAACTTATTGATTCACCATGGTGCCAATGTTCGACAGAGGAGTTGCGATACGAGCAGTCGGCCCATCACATACTCTGGGAGTGTGATCTCTGGCAATATGAACGTAACACTATGTTAAATAATTTAATTGTTTCGTCTGGTGTAGTTTATTATACGGACCTTGTGGAATCTAGAACGAATTTCCGTGCGTTTAGGCGTTTTTGCCATACCTATTATTGGAAGCAAGTATAACAGCTCACACATAGGACCCACTTAGTTTTTAGTCAAATTTCCGTGGTGCTTGGCGACTGGGCTTCACCCAGTTGTACAGTCTCTTCTTTGTGCCTGTAATTCACCGAGGGAAGTGAAAACCATAGTTTTTTCTTCTTCTCCTCTTATAATATCTTCTGATTCACTTCGTTGCGGGAACCAAGACAGTTACTCATGTCCCTGGGACGCGCCGGACTTCAATGTTCCGGTGTTTTCATGGTTGTATCTACTGTAGATCCTGGCTTACAGGAGTTGCAGCGGTTTTGGGAGGCTGTGGCGGGCTTGTCCAAATAAAAAGTAGGCTTGTAACAATATAGGTACTAACATAGTTTTAAGATTTTAAATGTTTTCTTACTAACCCCCATGGATGTTTCACTTGTCCGAAATAAACATTATTTTATTTTTATTTTATTTATTTAAAGTTAACTAATTTGTCTTTTGTACGACATACGTGACCAATTAATAAAATACTTGTATCAGAAAATATTTACAAAGAAATTAAAAAGGAAAAACGTTTCGAGCCGGAGCCCCGGTATAACCCGTTAGGTTCTTCGCGAAGTACATAGTGACTAAGATGTTATTTATTTGCAGGAAAAATGATCCTTATCGCGTCATCAAATTAGTGGACTTTTTCTCAGTATATTTACGTCAGTGAAGTTACTTTAATCAATTAAGTATATCTCACGATAGTCAATATAAGAATAATGTGTACAAAATCGGAATAAACAAAAAATATACGATTACTTTTTGTGAAAAATAAAAAATACAACAATTCAAAGCCTCTTACGGTAACTTCTATTCAATTTAACTAATTATTATATAACGCCCATTTTTACCAGCTATGTTACGAATCCCCTACGTCATAGGGGATGAGTGTACTGCCTTCAACCAGACGTAATTCCAGGCTCTGTGCTTTTATGAGAAATATAAGCATTCCTAAATAAATTGAGCTCAATTAAAATATATTTGTGCATAGTACATTAGATATCATAACTTTGCCCCATGGTATACAGAAACTACAGAGCGCCAAGCTACAGCTGTAGACCATTGTTTTTGAAATTAAATATTCTTACTTTACCTTGCATATATATATTCGAAGTTGATAATGTTTGTTAGAAGGAATACACACTATTTTAATAAGTTACATAGTAAAAGACACAAATCCAATGTATGTCTACCAAGCAACAAAACAACATTATTAAATAAAAGTATATTATGTACCTCTATGGCTCCACACATATATAATCATTTACCAAATTCATTTCTGGGCATAAGTGATGAAAATATATTTAAAAACAATGTTAAAACACTGTTACTGAAAAAAGCATATTACTCTGTCACAGAATATTTACAGGATAAGCTTATATAATTTTACCTCATTTGTAAAATACTAGTTTATTATATAATTATATAACCTAATATGTGTCATTGTATCTTTCTTTTAAAATTGCATGCCTTAGGTAGAATATGGTTAATAGATACTATTTTGTATAAGACCTTTTTTTTTGTACCCATGTTCGTAAATGAATAAATAATTTGATTTGATTTGCCACCTACTACGCTCCTTACATACTTCTTTAGATTACATCACATTCATACATCTGATGGTATACAGAAACTACAGAGCGCCACCTACTACGCTCCTTACATACTTTCTTTGTGCATAATATATAAAAATTATAAAACATAATTATAAAAAAACGCTTTTATCTAAACGTGAACATTAGCTCATGACGATACCTAAGTACGTGTGTCGCCTGGACAGTCACCGCTACCATCAGTTGACTGGACAATCTCTATACTACATTAATTACTGTTTTTTTTATAATATCTTTCGTTTCACATCGCATAAGAAATAGTTACTATGTATATTAATATCTTTGTACCGTGCAGTAGAAATCCTGAAACTGCACATTTGACAGAGACCAGGCAGCAGCGCTCTCTGATAAACCTGAACCTTTTATACTGCAATCTCCAACCTGTCTGTGGAGATAAAAGCAAATCCTCTTATGTAGATGAAGCTTACACATAATATAACATAACATCACGTCTTTTAACTTACGCCGTTGCGAATCATTGAGAGAATTGTTTAAAACGATAAATATTTTAACGGTGCCCTGTCAATATATATATGAAAATATAATGTATGTAAGGAAAAATAGGCAATTGTTTGAAAAAAGAAGCGATAGACACAATTTTAATACTAGAGGCAAAAATAAGTTAGCTATACCGCAATTCAGACTGGCCAAAGTACAGAAATCCTTTATGGGGTTAGGTATTAAATGCTATAATAAAATACCAAATAGCATACTAGATCTCAATGAAAGTAAATTTAAAACATATATTAAGCGCGAATTATGTAATCAAGCTTACTACACACTGACAGATTATCTTGAAGATAAGAATGCTTGGCAGCATGTTGGTTCGGCTCCACTGGACAATACTCAAATGTAGTCAGTAGTTAAATTCCAATAGTAGGTAATATAATACATAATTTAATACTTTAATTCTAATGTAGACAATCTAGTTTCCTTATGGCATCGAACATTTGTTTCTTTATTGAAACAAAGAGTTTCCTTTTTCTTGTATAGAAGCACTATTTCTATGGATTGTCAGTATGCATATGTGAGCACCATGTTAGACTTAAGATCTTTATTATTTTTATTTTTATTTTAGTAAGTTATTAGTATAATGCGTCAAGCGTGTCTTTGCATTGTTCTTACATATGCGTACAGTACTGAAATATGTATCAGAGACATTGTAGAACATACTTTTTTAAAAGAGTAACGAATGGAGTTTCTTGCTCGTTGTTCTCCATTCGAATCTACGTTTTGGAATGAGCACCTAGCTTCACCTAGCTTCACTGACGGACTGACTGACAGACTATTATTTATTTTGTATTTGTTGACGTTTCAAAAGTACCAAACTATGGTTTAATTGAAATAAATGCTTTGACTTTTTTGACTTTTTATCCCCGAAGGGGTAGGCAGAGATGCACATTATACCACTGTACAATGTAACACCCACTTTTCACTATTTATGTTATGAGTCCCATGTAATAGGGGGGAGCCTATTGTCATAAACAGTTCCAGACTCCGTGCTACTACGCAGAATTACTTTGCCCGACCCGGGAATCGAACCCGAAACCCTTTGCCCGGCAGTCGCAATTGCGACCACTCGGCCAACGAGGCAGTCTAGTAGTAGTAGATGAGGCTTATAGTCATTTAAGTTGAAACACGAAGCACTCGTATAGAATCCAATAAAATATATAAATAATTTATTTATTTTTGGTAGTATTAGGAGGTACATGGCTAATATTTATTTAAATGTTCGTCTGGTAGATTATTTTAAAACATTAGACACGTATTTTTTATTTTCATATCGAAACAAATACTTTCGACGATATATTGATTTGAAGTATCGCATGACGTCACTTCTACGTAAGTTTTAAACGTAGAAATGACGTAGCTACCTCCCACTCCTAAACTTTGATTCGTTTTATCAACCTCAAGTACTGTTTTCTTATACAACAAAAAAAAAATACGTGTCTATTATTTTTTCATTACCTAACTGACGGACTATATACGTCCGTATTGTGTCATCAATCATGTCAAAATATACAAAAAAAAATATCGTCATTGATAAATAAAATGGGAGTGTCCGTTTGTAAGGAGTTTGGAGTATCACTTTGACTGGATTTTAGTGTTACATTGTTCTCGCACAATCCAAACAGCAAACTATGTAACTAGAGAATTGTATTGTAAACCCGATTGAAAAAGAGTAACCTATGGAGTTTCTTGCTCGTTCTTCTCCATAGGAATCTACACCTTGGAATGAGCTTAGTGTGAAATGACTTCACTTTTAATTTTATTGTTGACGTTCAAAAGTGCCTTTCTGGTCTAATTGAAATAAATGACTTTGACTTTGTAATATTAAAATAACTGCTTTTTACTACACGCATATGAATATACATACGACACATATATACCAAAAATAACAGATTTACAATTTTTGTCTGTCTGTCTGTCTGTTTGTACTGGCTAATCTCCGGAATGGCTGGACCGATTTTGACAGGACTTTTATTGGCAGGTAGCTAATGTACTAAGGAGTAACACAGATGTCACTCAATTCTAAGGTGTACGTAAATATCGTGCCATCTCTGTCATTTTACTAAGAAATTGTAGCGACAGAACTATGTTTAAGCGACTTAACATTTGGTGGCGTTTGAGTAGCAGCGTTAGTCAATTAAATTATATATTATTTATCATTCCTTTTATCCCCGAAGGACTAGGCAGAGGTGCATATTACAGCACTGAATGCCACTGTACAATGTAACACCCACTTTTCACTATTTATGTTATGAGTCCCATGTAATTTTTTTTTTTAGACATATTACCTGACATTTGAATTTGTACGTTTTTTTTTTAATTTTTGACATTGTTAATTGATTTATTGACATCTGAAATGTGATTATTATTGTTCTACTGACATTGTAATTCATTCATTGAAGCCTAAAATTTTTGTTTTTGACATTTTTAATTTAATAACTCTGGATTTCAATTTGAGAATTTAATTTATTAATTATTTCAATTTCTCCGCTTTTTAATTATTGATATTCAACAACATGGTAGTTTATTTTTTTTGTTTTGAATTGGAGTCATTATTGATTATTAGAAATTGTAACTTAGTTTGTCTTGTTTTGATTTGGAATCATTAGCAAGGGTTGTGTTTAGATTGTTTGTTCTAACTTAGAATCATTTTTGAAAATTGTGATTTAGTTATGTTAAAGTATTTGCATGCCAAATTTATAGGCGAGATATGATGAACTAATGTTGTGTCATAAAATCTGTAAACCACCATATTTCAGGCAAATAAATGAATCTATCTATCTATCTTAATAGGGGGTGAGCCTATTGCCATATACCGGGCACAATTCCAGACTCCATGCTACTACTGATATTTTTAAAAAACTTAGTAATACTTAGCCCTACTCGGGAATCGAGACCATTTGCCCCGGGCGTTAACACTTGCGACCACTCGGCCAACGAGGCAGTATTTATTATATTTTTTTTATAATATAAGCACCATTTTTCTTATACAGTTTTGAAATTAACGCATACACCCAGGTGGAGAATGAAGAGGATATTTTAAAACTATTCATTTTCCTATTTTATAAAATTAGTATTTTTTTTGTATATCACATTACGGTAATTAATTATTATGTTTTCGGTTTACTCACGTAACTGTTTGACGAGGAACTCGACTAGTTTCAAGCCACGCTAGAGGCTCATATTCATGAGCAGCATTTCGCTGCCCACGACGCGTCGACTGTCGCGGTGCTATCAATATGATTATGAGCCTCTAGCATGGCTTGAAACTAGTCAAGTTCCTCGTCGAATTACTACGTGAGTAAGCCGAAAACATAATAATTTATTTAGTATGTCTCACGAAAGTTACAATACAAATTAATTGAATGTTTCAATTTCAATTAGATAAGTAAATTTGTGTTTAATTCTAAAAAATAAACTTATATTAAAATTAGTATACAGGGTATCTGTAACATAATATTGTATTATTTAAATTTCCTATAGCTAGAAAACCTTAATAATACTTTTTTTTGACTTGGGAATCGAAGTCGAGACGTTACGCTTAGTCAAAGCATATCATAATATATGTCACATTTTTATCTCTTACAACTTTAAACTACTTGAATCTTGCATCAACAATTATTTGAACACCCTGAATAAGAAACAACCAAAAAAAAAACTAAACTTTAGCATTTTTTTCAGCTGCTTTTTTGGCCTTATGCCTATTAATCAGAGGCATAAACAACCATAGAGAGGCCCCACAGATAAAAATAAGACCAAAAGTTAAAAACATCTTCATAAAATTTCTGTCTCTTTCAAACCAGAGACCACAAATAGGTGGTCCGACCAACTGAAGCAAGCCGTTTACAAATAAACTAATGCCGTAAGTCGACATCAATCTCTCTACGCCTAAAATTTCCGCCATAACTAACGTGGTAACACTGTTATTAACGCCCGAAGCTAACCCGAAAAGTGCACAAAAAACGCTTATAGCCAAATAAGACTCTAAAAACGGTATTATAGACAACGTGATCCCTGAAAACAATAACCCACCAACGAAATAGAAACTCTTTGGTATTAGATTTAAGTCACAAAGTGCTGAGCCTCCGATACGACCTACTAAGTCTAATGCAGATACAGTACTGAGTAAATAGGCTCCTCGGGCCTTATCGAAGCCAATATTTTGGGCGTGAGACGGCAATAAAATAATAAAATTCGTGCACGATATAGCTACAGTACTACTAGACACTAATATAACAAGATACGTTGGATCTTTTAACAGAGATAGGTCGAAAAATTTATTCGGTTCCGCAGCCTTTTTTGAAGGTTTCTTCTTGCAGCAGAAACAACAGTATGCTGCATCAGCGACGCTTTCAGTCACAGATTTCAAAGAAAATTGCGAAGCGAATTCATTTGGCTGTTCAAAAGCTGACAGAGTAGATCCATGGAAGGGTGTAGCTACGTGAGCAAAACTAGACGTTGAAAAATTCCTTTTAGGACCCGTGTTAGTCGTACTTAACTTTCGACTAAAACCTTCTTGAGACCCTAGCTTTTTTAAGACCCCATCGTTGATAGACGATGCGCTATATGTAGATTTCGGTATAGGACGTGTATAAGACAGTTTTCTTTTGGAATGATTCTGTCTAATCTGTTGTGATGACGTCATGTTTTGTATATTTGACTGAGATAGTTTCTTGTCAACTGTGTGCCCGTTTTCTGGTTTCTCTGGCGTTGTGACCGTCATCTGGAATGTGTCCTGCGGTTCTTCTTCCTCTTCGAAAAGAATGTCGTCCTGAAATATGATTGGTTTAGATAATTATTCTTGAATTTATATAGTTTTTGAGGTTTTGTATAGAGTATTTACAGTGGTGTAAGATCTTTTGTGTGTTCTTGAAGGAATCAGAGATACTAAACATTAAGGTGACTGCCAGTAGAAAATAGCTGAAGGCTAATCCACCGCTGTCGTCGGTTACCGGCGACCCCTTATCGTTTAAGGTTTTAAAAGAATTTGTTTCTCTGTGGTAGTCCAGAGGCGCAATATAAAAAAAAATACAAAAAAAAAAGAATAGCACAATGATTGAACATAAAAAAGTATTTTTGTTTTATTTAATACTTAGTAATTATATCCACAAAATAGGAAACAGTGCAAAAGGCCATTATTTAATAAGAACCAATAAGTCATCAATTTAGAAAAATTTCGAAAATTGTTTAAAAAAAAATTACACACACAAAAGATCTTGAACCAAAATCTAGCTAACAATAGCTAATTAGCTTCATAGTAATATTAAGCATTTATACTTTTATATACAACTACACAAATATTGTTATTTTTCTATATATTTATATATATTAGAGACGTCAAACAATCGTGCTTATATCAAAAAACTGTTACAGAGCCAAACAACTATTTATCATAGACAAGACCCACAAACTCGTTACTAAAACCCTTTAAAAACATTCCTATATTATAAAAACACCATAAATCATGCAGTCAGTTAAATATAATAAAAACATTATTCAACATTGGCAACACCATTTAAATATTTACACGTTATTGGCAACACTGTGTACCTATTAAAAATACTACCAATTTTGGTAGAATTTTAAAACTTTATAACACTTTACGTGTCAAAGGACATTTTAAGTGATATTATCATGCTTTTAGTCCCACAAGTGGTAAGCAGAGCAGACGTGTCAATAGTGCATATACAATGGGGCCTACCGTATTTTTGCCCATTAGATGGCAATAGTGTGAACCTATCGTTATTCATCCAATAGCGAATGAGCGAATGTCAATAGGCTTACCCCCTATTACATGGGCCTCGTAACATAAATAGTGAAAAGTGGGCGTTACATTGTACAGTGGCAGCAAGTACCGTAATGTGCACCTCTGCTTACCTCTTCGGAGATAAAAGGCGTGATGTTATTTTATGTTATGTAAAATTTTCCTCACATCGAATTAAGACTAGCCCCCATAATAACAAATGATAGTACTGAAAAGAGCTTTCTGACGACATACGTCTGGTCGTTATTGGGTACATATCCCATACATTCGATATGTACCCAATCGTCATCCTTTCTCTATTGCATTTTCAACTTTATTATATTGACATACAGTCGAAAATCCAATGCTTTTTAACAGATTGGTCAGGTTGATCTGCCGGCTAGTGTACCAAAACTCCAGACTCAGTGTTGTTAACGCAAATTGTGAAGCTCTAAGTTGCCAATAACGTGTTTTAAGCATAATCACTTTCGTTATGATAACTTTATAACAATTAGCTGTTAGGGGCCATTCGTAAATTACGTCACAACTTAAGGGGGAGGGGGGGGTCGACGAAGTGTTACATTGTGACAAGGGGGAGGGACAGATCCAAAACTTTGTGATGTCACATTAAAAACTATTATAATATGCGTTAAAATACGAAATATATTTGTATTAATGTTTTTTATTTATTTTGTTAATAATTGATTTACATTAATATTTTTTTAAAGTAATTTAAGTGGAAATAAAAATAACAACAGTTTCTATACAGTAATTCTGGAAAATGTGACGTGAGTGGTGGGAGGGAGTGTCAGAGCCTTACTGACTAAAAACCACACCGTTCCTTCTCCTGCACGTCGAGCCGGAGCCCCGGTAACTCGTTAGGTTCTCCGCGACGTGACATCACTAGGGGGGGGAGTCTCACAAATGTGACTAGCTGTGACAAGGACGGAGGAGGGGCAAAAAAATCATGAAATTCGTATGACGTAATTTATGGATGGCCCCTTTTATAAAACGGTTTTTTTAGTTATTTCACATAAACAGCGCATTTTTGAAAATGAAACAGTATCATGTTGTGATAACTCCTGTACCTGATTACTTCATCTACATACAGTACGGTTCACGAGTTAGTGAGCGAGTAGTGTGAAGTTTGCGCAGAAAACTGCGCAATGACGTATTTAAGGAACCAATACCGCGACCTGTATATGCGACAGGGATATAGGTACTAGAGATTGGCTCTAATTAAACACAATCATTGTATTGTTTAATCAATTTATTTGCGAGCATACATGCGCGAAAGTGACTTGTAGCTAACTTCACACTCGACATAACTCATGAACCGTACTGTAAATAAAAATGAATTTCCGTTCGTTATTCTAGCTAAAACTCCTTGGCTGAACCGATTTGGCTAATTTTGATCTTGAAACGTTCATGGAAGTCCAGGGACAGTTTGAAAGATGAGAAAAACAATTAATTAGGCGGTCGAAGGTTGCCGGGTCAACTGGCATTGCATATATAACGAAAATAAATAAATAATGAAAGAAATGTTTGTTCGCGCTTAACTCTTGAACAACTGCACGGAATTGTGATCGTTATTGTCAGGACATTTGATAATTTCACTGTGAAATGAAAATAGCATTGCTCAAGTCAAGTCGACAAAATGAAAGATTTATAATTTCATTATACAATCTACAAGACACCGCTACCGCCATCTATTGTGTTTACATAGTAACTAAATGGTCGAAAAAAAATGTAAGGACCAAACCAAGACTGGTTAAAATTTCTACGTCAAATAATTTAATAAAACAAATTACTGATAGATAAAAAAGTGTCAGTCAGTCAGTCAGTCCTCTAGTGAAGCTATTAGCTCGTTGCAAAGTGTAGATTCCTATGGAGAAGAACGAGCTAGAAACTCCATGGCCACATTTTACTCAATTGAATGGTTATTTTACGAAGTGTTTTCGAAGTTTATTAATTTTTTAGAAGTAATTAAACACAGGAGTTACAGAGAAACGGAAAGTGATTATTTTTATTTCAAAATTAATGAAAATGTTAGTGAAATTTGTAGTAACCTTGGAATTGGCTATATTATAAAAAGAAAAAAGACTATAACGTCTATACTTAAGCCAAGATCGATGTGACATATTCGTAAATCAACTATAAGGGTAGAACCAAGGTCGTTGAAAAAATGACGGACACAATCTCTTGAAACAACGACTGAGGCACCTGCAGCTGTAGCCAAATGCCATTTACTGCCATTTAGCACTTGTCTACTTGTAGAATAGAAAATCAAAATATATGGAATTGACGTAAATTTTGACACTTGTCAGTGTCATCACCATACATTCTGATTTCTACTCTCTCTGTAGACAAGCGCTAATAAGATTCCGAGGTTCAAAGCAAACTGTAAGTATGTGAAAGTGTTGGCGTAAGAACGTCATTGTCATATGCAGAACAGAGATGGCGCTATTATTAAATTTGATCGCATCTCTATTTAGCAATTTAATAAAGAAGAGTTTGGAACCTTTATGTTTTTGTTTATTAAAATATTATTCTAATATACGTTAATACTACACCGGCCATTAAAAATTCGAATTAATCTATACGAGCTTTCAGTTATATTATTATTAATAAAAATAAAAAATCGCAAAAGCTTGAATTTAAAGCGGTGAAGACACAGTATAAACATATACACCACATTTAGGTTAGTAATACTATTCGAATACATTTTCACAATACAACAATTACAGTTAAATCAAACGATTTTGAACTCTATGGCCATATAAATGTTATACTAAGATGGACAAAACGTGAGGAATGACGTGTAGGAGAAAGGAGTCTGTGATGTGATGACGTCTAATAGGCGAGAATTGAAGAAGAGACAAGACATATTGTCCCGAGCACAAAGAACTTGGCCAGGGAAAAGAATAGGCGTGTAACTTCATTCTTCTACACCGTGAAATCTATTTCGTTTTCTTCCCGAAGTAAAATGGTTCTGTCTCGGTAATACAATAGTTTTATAAAGAAATAACATTTTATTTTTATTATAGAAGGCTTCGCGACATCGCCGCGACGGCGCACGCTGCTCATGAGGAAGAAGCCCTCTGTGGTTCGAAACTAGTAGAGCTTTTCTCAGTATATTCACGTGAGTAACCCGCGATTTTTAGTTATTTTAATATAATATTTTTTATTATATTTTTGTTCTGCCTCACCCATGCGGGAGAAGACGTTGGATGGTTTACAAAAAAAGTGTACTTAAAACACAACTCGTATATCAAGGCAATAGAGCTCAAAATCGTTTGACAAAACAGAAAAGTGCTTACATAAAAACGTTGTTACTATTTTAGTATATTGTTTATACGTATAAAAAAAGTATATAAAAGCATCTAAGGGACGGACAGACATACATTTCTACGCTCAGATATTTCAAGGTCATAGTTTCTGCAACATGATATATTACGCTTGTCTTGTAAAAAAGGAGGTCCCCAGTTTGGTCTTAACGTATGTATTTTTTTTAAGGGCGGACAATCATCGTATGGCTTGTCCCGCCTGGGTGAGGCGGGAGGGAGTGTCAGACTCTTACTGACTGAAAACCACCCCGTTCCTACTTCTGCACTTCGAGCCGGAGCCCCGACAACCCGTTAGGTTCTCAACGACGTCTTAACGCATGTATAGATGTGTGGTTACAGTACAGTAACATTTGGCCTCTAATCATCTCGCGTTTACCGTAAGACTCGACTAACGGACCACTTAGACACAGTCGTCGCGAAGGACACTCCGGGCGTCGGGGATCGCAGGACGATCTCCGGCCACCGTAAGCGCGGGCCTGCTGACGGCGAGCATGGGTGGCTCCCCGTCCGACCAGAACCAGACTCGAGAGTACGGCGCCGAGCGTTCCGCGCGCGCCTGACAGAGCCATCAGACCACTACAGATGGGGCCCAATAGGGCTGATGCCGATACGGAGCCGCGGAGAACTTAACGGGTTGTCGGCTCTGGTTCGAAGTGCAGGAGTAGGAACGGGGTGGTTTTTAGTCAGTAAAAGTCAGACACTCCCTCCCGCCTCACCCAGGCGGGAGAAGTCATTCGATGATTTTCTCCCCTTAAAAAAAAGGGACTACTTATACTTATTTGTTGGGTGCTTGGCGCGCCCAACTTTTGTTGAATTAGCAACCATTTTGGCACAGACGTATTGCCAATTCTATGTAATATAATTATATTACCTATATTGTATGTTTTTTATTTGTTTACTTTTAAACCGACTTCAAAAATAGGACATTCTCAATTTGATCTGTATGTTTGTACGGCATAATCTCGCGATTGGCTATACCGATTTTAATTCGGTTTCCAGTGTGTTGTTACACTGCGGAAGGTTTTAGGTATATTAATTAACAGACTTCAAAAAAGAGGGGTTGAAGTAGGGTAAATTACCATTCCGCTGTATGGGCGGGAGTAGGCGTTAGCGGTTTGTTCACGCGCGCCACTCGAGGAAGAAAATCGCAGCTTTTGAGGGCTGCTACGTGGTGGGACCTGCCACAATGTAGTGGTAGGTCGAGGCCTGCCGGGTGAGGTGAATCCGCAAGGGTGTCCCGGGTCACGGCCACAGGCAGAGGAGGAACACCGCGGTGGTTTTAGCCAGTAAGAGTCCGGCAAACCCCCCCGTCGTCCCCACGGCGTGGGAAGTCCATGAGGATTTCCATCGCGTTATAAAAAAAAAAGGTAAATTACCATTTTATAAGTTAAAAGAGGTTATATTTATAGTAGACCCATTTTTCTGCCGATTTCGCATTCATTCCATGGTTAACAAAAAAATTTATAAATATGTTATGATTTAATATTACCAAAAAAATAGCTAGCGAGTTTAGACCAGGGTAAAAATTACAGTAGGATGAAACCCATTAGAAAAGGTGGGGAATATGATCAAAATGAAAGGAAAAATAAATTACGGTCGATCCGAGTTCGGGAAGTGGGAGGAGGGGGGGGGGTTTAAGGGTAAAAAATGGTTTATCTTGATTTCCGGCAAAACTACAAGTCCTATGGAAACAAGTTAAATGGCAAAGTTGTAGGCAATAAAAAGATCTACAACTTTTGTATTTGCAGATTTTTCACATAACCTCAAAATTTTGGTGAAAAATTCAAAAAACCAATTTTTTGGTTTTTTTTTTCTACGAAATTTGGTGAATACTTACCTTATTATGTCCCAAATACACTGTAATTTATTTGATTCAAAATATTTATTTTTTCGCTTCATTTTAATTTAATATCAAAAAAGCACCCTAATTTTCAATCGAAAATTCTGACGTAAAATATCAGCTTTTTTCAAAAAGTTTGGGGGGTTTTTGTTCGTTGAAATATGTACTTTCTGATGGTGTAAAGAAAAATATACATTACTATAGGAAATATTCTTAGAAAATGCAAAAATATGAAAAACCTCAAATTCGAAAATTTGTTTTTAATCATCATGTACAATTTTGAGGTATTAGTTAAAATTTACATTTTAATTACTCAAAAAAACTAAAATAAAAAAACGTAAAATTAGTACAAAAAAAAGGTCCTACCGCAAAACTTTGGATGCAGTACTGGCAAATGATCTCATTGGTTAAAGATTTCATACGGGCTGTACGTGCAGGTAATTGGGAATTACATTTAAAATGCGTGGAAAGAATGCTTCCCTATTTTCATGCAAGTGGACACTTTTTATAGGCAAAATCTGCCCATCTTTATCTCCAAGATATGCGTAAACTTAAAGACACAATAAATGATGATTATGAATTTACTAGATTCACCGAAAGATTCTTCACTATTAGACGTACTCACAAGTTTTGGTCGTGAGTTTGGTCGGATATGACCATCGAACAAATTTTGATGAGATCTATGAAAACTCAGGGTGGACACATGGTCGTCGTATGTCCGAAAGTGTTTTAACAAAATTCGTATTAACAATGATCATACTTGTAGAAATTTGCAATGAAATGGAAGATTTTTGTAATGTTTCTTTTACAAGTACAGAGCAACATATTGATTCAAGGGAATATCGAATAAAAATAGATGTAGCTGATTTACAAATATTACAAAATTGTTTTAACAGGTACGATCCTTTTCCACAGTCTGATAACATTATGTCCATTTTTTCTGGAATTATTGGCAATGATTCTGTAAATTGCCACGAAGCGTATGAAGAAGGAAAAAAATCTTTGCAAGCTATTGTTGGAATGAATTTTGGCAGTGTAAAATTTAAAAGGAAAAACAAAGTCTTGTCTCTCAAAACAGTTCAATCTTCCGTTAAAGTAAACGAAGATATTATAGCCATCGATCCATTATTGCTATTTCAAAGGATATCGTTAACGATCGACAGTAAAAAAGATATGGAAACTTACTTACAATACGAGCTTGCGCCTTTTCCACTGTCACTTTTTACAGAATATGGCCTCAGGAAAAATGTAAAATCTCAACTCTACGAATTATTTGTAAGTGTGAATCAACCAATGCATTCTGAAAGCATAATGCATGTCGTCGACGGTGGATTTTTACTGCACAAAGTAATTTGGCAGAAAAATGAAACGGTGGAAGAGATCATTAATAAATATTTGCGCTACGTACAAAAACATTACGCAGCAAGCAGTTATATTGTGTTTGATGGGTACCCCAACAACTACCACAACAGAACCAGCAGCTACTTCAACTAAAAGAGGAGAACGTAATCGTAGAAAAACCTCAGACAATATTGCAGAGTTCAATTATCAAAACCATACAAAAATACCATTTTCGCAAGAAAAATTTTTATCTAACGAGAAAAACAAGGGCAAAATAATTAAAAGTTTAATGAAAACATTACAGTCACAAGGATTTTCCTGTAAACAAGTTGAAGAAGATGCTGATGCCGACATAATTAAGACCTCGATAGAAGTTGCGAGAGATACCAATAAAACTGTTATAGTTGTGGGTCAAGATATGGATCTTTTGGTTCTTTTAAATCAATTAAATTCAAATAATCATGACATTTATTTTCTCAAACCAGGTTCTGGAAATGGAAAGGATCTATTTTTCACGTCTAATAGTTTCAAACACGAATACATTTCTACACATTTCTGCATTGTTTTTCTGGTTGCGATACAACATCTCGATTTGCCGGAAAAGGAAAGAAAAGTATCGTTAATTCTATATTAGACGCGAAAAATTTGTCAAATTTGGCCAATGTTTTTAACAAAAAAGATGAAAGTAAAGAAAATATAAAAAAAATACGGATTACAATTAATCAAATCTATTTATAAATGTAAAAAAGAAAAAATAACACTAAATCAATTAAGGTTTCAAAAATATCAATTGGCAAAAATTAAATCATCCTTCGTTTTGGCGAACCTCCCACCCACAGAAGGAGCAGCAGACAACATTGTTACAGAGCATATTATCAGCTTCAAACTTGTTTGGGGTAACGAATTGACAGCAACAGATTGGGGATGGAAGCAACATCAGCATGGCATTATGCCCAAATTTACAGAAAAGGATTTAATTCCGGAACAGCTGTGAAACTGGATGCAACAGTTTAAAATGTGGCTGCCGAAAACATGGTTTAAAATGCACAAATTTATGCACTAATTGTCATGGTTCTGAAAATTGCTCCAATATGGAAGAAAAAATCTACGAGGAAGTAAATGATTCAGATGAAATTATGGATGAAGAACCAATGCAGACTGGAAATAACATTGAAGACGAAGATGATGGTCTTGAAGATTTCGACGATCAACTAGAGTTGGAAAGATTTGTCGAATCTGACGATGAAGAAATGCCTCCAAAGAGACAAAAACGAATGAACGAACGAACGAAATAATTAGAATTCCAAATAATTAATAATAATTTTAACTAATTAGAATGTCACTCAGGTATATAAATTACCTTAAAACAGCAATAAATAGGCAACTACAAATATTATTTAAAGGTTCTACAACTTTTTAAAAATATTGTAGGTGTCTTATTAAATATTAACTTTATTAACTTATTTGTTTGTTAATTATAGAAGGATATTTTAATTTGTATTTTTTTCGTTTATTAACACGTTAAACGCCATGGCAGTCACCGGTGACCGACATTAGCGGAGGATTTGCCTTCAATAGTTTTTTATTGGCAGCCAATGCCTTAATAAAACATTAAATTTTACGTTTTTTGAGTAATTAAAATGTAAATTTTAATAAATACCTCAAAATTGTACATGATGATTAAAAACAAATTTTCAAATTTGAGGTTTTTTCATATTTTTGCATTTTCTAAGAATATTTCCTGTAGTAATGTATATTTTTCTTTACACCATCAGAAAGTACATATTTCAACGAACAAAAACCCCCCAAACTTTTTTAAAAAAGCTGATATTTTGACGTCAGAATTTTCGATTGAAAATTAGGGTGCTTTTTTGATATTAAACTGTCAAACACCAAGCGGTCACCGGTGACCGCAACCTATTGTTCTATAATTGTGTCTATAATGACGGTACTCGACGAGTAAAATTAAAATGAAGCGAAAAAATAATTTGATTCAAAATCAAATAAATTACAGTGTATTTGGGACATAATAAGGTAAGTTTTCACCAAATTTCGTAGAAAAAAAAATATTTGTAAAAGATATAAATAAAAAACCAAATTTTTGAATTTTTCACCAAAATTTTGAGGTTATGTGAAAAATCTGCAAATACAAAAGTTGTAGATCGTTTTATTGCCTACAACTTTGCCATTTAACTTGTTTCCATAGGACTTGTAGTTTTGCCGGAAATCAAGATAAACCATTTTTTACCCTTAACCCCCCCCCCACTTCCCGAACTCGGATCGACCGTAATTTATTTTTCCTTTCATTTTGATCATATTTCCCTCCTTTTCTAATGGGTTTCATCCTATTGTAATTTTTTTTGGTTTCAAAAATTATCTACTCTGGTCTAGTTAGCCGATTAGACAGAAAGAGAGGTAAGTGTGACAGAATTATAGTTTTAAAAAGGATAGATAGGTCGGTTGGAGGCGACCTGCACCCAGCTCGCTACAGTTTTAATATAAACAGTGTATTAGAGTTCCAAATCACCCTTTCACCCAATTTTAAGACCAAAGCTCCCTAACTCGAAAGCAGCGCCACCTATGCAGATGTTGTGAAACTATGACCACCATATATATACATATAAAATTATAGAATAAACGTAAGACTTTACAGGCACTGGTTCAGGTTAGACAGTGAACAAAATTTCGGAAATTCAATATACAATTTTTCAAACTTTTTATAGAAATTGAGACGAGATTCGATTACTATTGTGTCAAAAATTGCAAATTACACACGAAACAAAGATACAATATTGTTATTAGGCACGATATAAGTGTGCTCGATTACAAGATACATTTTAGGGCTCATCATCATGGATAGCATACGCAACGACGATGTCAGTCATCGAGCATAATGTTCAGGGTGCTTACTCTTGAAACCAATCTCAAAGTCAATGCAATATCAATCCATTATTGGAATCTCAATAATTATTCAATGTCAAAACTATACGACCCCAATTGTAGCTGTTACAATAACATTCCGAGTACGGTATATAAAGCCAAAGTCAATACCATTTAGTTCATTCAATATCCACGCAATACGGGTGCAATGGGCGCTAGTGTTGCAACTCAAGAGTACGACATTTTACAATACCAATGTCGATCGATCGGAATTGGATTCAAGAGTAAGACTCCAGGTCATGAGTCAACCATTCATATTATGTTATATATAATATAACTGGGCTGAATAAAAAAGGATTACTATATAATTCTGGGTGTCTTCAAGGCCCGAGTGAATAGATTGCTTATGGGACGACGTGCTCCATCGTAGACCGCATCATCGGTTACCACCAGGCGAGATACTGGTCAAACGACGGCCCATCAAATATAAAAAAATGACCGCGAAATTAATAGATATCGCACCTTATTACAAGAAAGATAAGGATGAAAATCGATTACACCATTTTAAAAACTTAATTTAGTCGTGATCAAAGTGCCAGTGCGTGCAAAACGTTACATTTACTCATTTTCACCTTCTTTTTACATAAAACACAGAATAAAAATGAATTTGCTTACTGTACTTGATGTTCACCGTGATGATAATAAAGTTTCATTTTCAAAAACACACTTATAATCCCTCACAAGGGGCAAGCAGAGGTGTGCTTGGTGCACACGATAATAAAAAAAAATTAAGGGTAACATTACATCCCCCCCCCAATTACGTCATCTGTTCGCATTAAAAAAAGTGTTCCTTTTTTAAAAAACTTCATAGTGAAATACGGTCAATTATGGTATCTTATTAAAATAATCGTAACTTTAATAAAAATTCAAGCATCGAACCTTCGTCCTCATGCTCGGTAATCATACATGCAAAACAAAAAAGTCTTTACCCAGATTTATATTATACAATTTTCAAAACATTATCAAATTAATAATATAATTAACGAACTTGACATTTTCATATATGTATGTCAATAACAATTAATATTAATTTTAAACACACACAAATGTCGTGAAATATGTTTTTGAATTTCCCTTAAACTGATGCAAATGAAACCAAAAGCCTCCCTATTGTTCATCAATAGGGTTCAAACCTCATGAAAAAAATATGTAAGTAAATAAAAAAATGATTTTCTGAAACCCAAAAAAAATCAACAAACTCGGTCGCACTAGTAAAGAAAAAAACAAACACGCAACATTAAATGAAAATTTTAATAAACTGCAACCAGCTTTGCCGATCTTTAACCATTTTTGTCAAAGGCGTACCCAACTCAGCAGCTGTAGCCAAATGCCATTTAGCGCTTGTCTACATGTAGAATAGACAACCAAATTACATATATGGAATTGACGTAAATTTTGACACTTGACAGTGTCATCCCCATACATTTAGTTTTCTACTCTCGGTAAACTACAACCAGCTTTGCCGATCTTTAACCATTCTTGTCAAAGGCGTACCCAACTCAGCAGCTGTAGCCAAATGCCATTTAGCGCTTGTCTACTTGTAGAATAGACAACCAAATTATATGGAATTGATCTAAATTTTGACACTTGACAGTGTCATCCCCATACATTTAGTTTTCTACTCTCGGTAAACTACAACCAGCTTTGCCGATCTTTAACCATTCTTGTCAAAGGCGTACCCAACTCAGCAGCTGTAGCCAAATGCCATTTAGCGCTTGTCTACATGTAGAATAGACAACCAAATTATATGGAATTGACGTAAATTTTGACACTTGACAGTGTCATCCCCATACATTTAGTTTTCTACTCTCGGTAGACAATCGCTAAAGTGGCGTTTGGCTAAATGCACTGGGCCTTTCTATTCTACATGTAGACAAGCGCTAAATGGCATTTGGCTAAAGCTGGTGGTGTTTCAAACACATTTGTATGACAATGAAACAATTGGTATGTTCAAAGCACTTCATAATCACTCATCAAATCATCTCATTCAATCTAATTTAAAATAGGGTAGATGACTAAATTTTATTTTAATGTCTGGTAGATTATTTTATAAAACATTAGACACGTCTTTTTTCATTTCTTACAAAATTAAATACTTTCGACAATATACATGACATAACATCACGCCTTTTATCCCCGAAGGGGTAGGCGGAGGTGCACATTACGGCATTTAATGCCACTGTACAATGTAACCCCCAGTTTTCTCTATTCATGTTTTGAGTCCCATATAATAGGGGGTGAGCCTATTGCCATATACCGGGCACAATTCCACACTACTTGCACGGTTTTTACAAACCCAGTAATACTGTGCCCGACCCGGGAATCGAATTTGAGACCCTTTGCCCGGCAGTCGCACTTTCGACCACTCGGCCAATGAGGCAGTCGACTTTATCACTTTCGACGATATACTGAGTTCAAATAGCGTGTGACGTCACGATTTACTACATCTTATAGGGTAGCGTGACATAACGACCTCCCACTCCTTAACTTAACTCCGTTTCACTTGAGTATAATAGAGTTTTCTTATATGACTTACATATGCGTACAGTATTGAAATATGTATCAGAGACATTGTAGAACATACTTTTTTTAAAAAGAGTAACGAATGGAGTTTCTTGCTCGTTCTTCTCCATTCGAATCTACGTTTTGGAATGAGCACCTAGCTTCACCTAATTTCACTGACGGACAGACTGACAGACTATTATTTATTTTGTATTTGTTGACGTTTCAAAAGTACCAAACTATGGTTTAATTGAAATAAATGCTTTGACTTTGACTTTGACAAAATAAAAAAATACGTGTCTAATATTTTTTCATTATCTAACTGACGGTCTAATTGCTTGCTTTAATTCATACACTGTCTACTACCCTATTTTAACATATTACACGAACTTAAAACAAAATGTAACCAAGTCATTCATTTGTTTTATTATTAAAAGGAATGCAATACTGGGACACCAAAATTCCGAAGCTTCGCATGTCTTTTCCGTAACTAATATGATAGGATAGTTCGTTATTCGCGTTTCGGGAAATACGAAAGGATTTTCCGTATCGTGTCAAAATCCCGTGAAATGATAATGCCTAGGATATCAACACCAAGCAAGGATAGTCCTTTTGATAATATAAAAAACCAATGCAAATACGAGGGTTAAATTCTCCTTAAAGGATTGCATTCCCTCTATAACAAACACACTTAAAAATTGTGACCAACTCATTCATTACTAAAACAAAACTCAATATAAAATGAACCCAACTCAGTATCAAAATTTAATCAACTCATTCATTACAAACCAACTTAGTGTAAGACGTCATTCACTCAAAGTGTAACCAAACTCTATATCAAACTGTAACCGACTAAGTAAAATGTAACCGACTCATTCATTACTCACACCAACTCAGTGTAAGATGTAACTAACTCAATGAAAGGGTAACCAACTCAGTATAAAGTGTAAATTACTGACTCAAAGTGCAACTCAATATTAAGTGTAACCAACTAACTCAAAATGTAACCAACTCAATATAAAACTGTAACAGACTAAGTAAAGTATAACCGACTCATTCATTACTCAAACCAACTCAGTATCAAATGGTACCAACTCACTCAACGTGTAACCAACTCAATAGAAAGTGCAACCAACTCATTCATTTATCAAACCACCTCAGTATCAAATGACACCAATTCACTCAAAGTGTAACGAACTCAGTATAAAGTATAAACAAGTCACTCAAAGTGTACCAAACTCAATATAAAGTGTAACCAACTAACCTGTGGACCATCTTCGTCTTCCTCTGGTTCCTTATACTTCCTAACCATATGTTCTTCAACTGGTTGGAAGAGTAACGCAGCTGCCCATACGTTGAGCATTATCCCGCCGAGGATTAAGACTGCGCCTCTGAAAACGTAGAGTGCAAAAGTTATATATAGCGTCATAAATAAAAGATTTTATGTGGAAGAGATGGTTCTTCCGCTTCGGTACGAATGGGTCGACTCGACTACCACGGCTGAGCAGCAAATTGAAATGAAACAACGCTTGAGTTCTATTTCGCCTTTTGAGGTTCCTAGATATCCTTCGGAGGGAGGGATTGGCTCGAGGATGGGGATCCTCAAACACCAAAAGATCGGCAACGCAATTGTAGCTCCTCTGTTGACCATAGGCGCCACTGATTGCTTACCTTCAGGCGATCCGTCTGCTCGTTTGTTGCACTAACACATAAAAAACTTTGTTTGAATTATAATATTTTTGTTATTAACGGCAGTATTATATTTTCGGCACTGCTGGGTCGGCTCGACCGGAGTGATACCACGGCCGAGCGGAAAACTACAGTGAAACGAAAACAGCGCTGTATTCGTTTCACGTGTCGTGTGAGTCGAAGTTACCGAAGGCCTAATTATACCCCCTCCCCCACTCCCCAGTTTCCCCGAATCCCCCACAATCTTTTAATTCCCGATTCCCAAAAGGCCGGTAATACCTCTACACTTGTACCGCCTCTGGTGTTCCAGGTGTCCGTTGGGCGACACCGATTGCTTACCATCAGGTGATCCGTCTTATCGGCTTATTTTATTCCATAAAAAAAATAGTGTATTTTACTCACTTGTACCCATATTCTTCAAGCAAGTACCTAAGTACGGGCGGTAGTATAATACTGCCGAATGCGCTGCCCGACATACAGATCCCGTTGGCCAGCCCTCTTAGCCGGACGAAGTATGACGTCACTATGTACACCGTAGGCGGGAAGGCTAGACCAGCGCCCGTGCCCACCATCGCACCAAAACTGGAATGTAATGAGATAAAGTTTTATTTATTGTATGTGAAACTAGAGTCGTGTGTGTATCATCAACAGCCTATAAGTGCCCACTGCTGACCAAACGCCTCTTCTCACACGGAGAAGGTTTGAGCATTAATCACCACACTTGCTCAATGCCGGTTGGCGATTACAAACTTTTAATTAGAAATTATAAGCCCAGGTTTCCTCACGTTGTTTTACTTCATCGTTTGTCAGTGGTGTCTGAATAATCATAGAAAGTACATATAACTCTTCCTACCACCTTTATGCAGATGATTTGCAGATATACGCGCAGGCACCGCTCGAAGAACTCTTGGAAGCAGTCAAAATGATAAATGCCGACCTGACTTCAATATCCAACTGGAGCTCGACTTACGGGTTAAAAGTGAATCCAGCAAAGACTCAGCTCATTGTTATCGGCAGCCCCAGACAGATAGCTAGAATTAACTGGACGCATATTCCACCGGTCACGTTTGATGGAACTACAATCCCGTACAGTAAATTTGTCAAAAATCTGGGTATTCTCTTTGACAGCACTTTATCCTGGGCTCCACAGGTTCAAGAACTGAGTCGCAAAATCTTTGCATCGGCGGCGTCCTTAAGAAGACTTCGCAATTTTTTACCAATCGCCACTAAAACTGCGCTTGCTCAATCTCTCCTTCTTCCCATCTTGGACTACGCTGATGCCAGCTACCTTGATCTAACAGAGGCACAACTGGACAAACTTGAGCGTCTCCAAAATTTCTGCATAAGATTCATATTTGGCTTGCGCAAATATGACCATGTCTCGGAATTCCGTAACAAGCTCAAGTGGCTTCCTATCCGTCTTCGCCGGAATACGCATATCCTGTCACTTCTTTACAGTATTCTGTACAATCCTGCTACGCCCTCTTATCTCAAAGAACGTTTTAAGTTCCTTCATGACGCACATTCAAGACACTTGAGGTCTACTGCGAATTTGAGATTGGAGATGCCAACACATACGACTGCCTTTTATGACAAATCCTTTGTTGTAGGAGCCATTCGACTGTGGAACGCACTTCCATTATCAATAAGACGGGCGCAATCTTTGGATTCGTTTAAAAGACAAGTAAAAGATCATTATCTAACACAGATTCAATAGAGTAACTGCTACCGCATATCCGTATGTATGTATGTATGTGTATGTATATATATATATATATATATATATATATATGAGTATGTGGGCATGTATGTATGTGTGTACATATTGTATGTATGTATCTAAACTGTTCTGTCATATCCATTGTATTTAATTCAACACTATGAACTACCCACATGGTATCTGCTCTCACGATTATTTATCCATCCTAAGGTTGCCTGGAAGAGATTGCTGTAAGCGATAAGGCCGCCCATTGTACAACATGCCAAAACTATTTATTTTTTTTACCTACCTACTATTTTCTTGTTCGTGTCTTTTGTAAGTGGTGTACAATAAAGTGTTTATTATTATAACTCGGAAAAAGTTACATTGGTACTTGCCGTTGGTAGGTTTCGAACCCGCACCCTCATGCATGAGAAGCGGGCGTCTTAAACCTCCGGGTCACCATGACATGTGAATGTATCCGCACGGAACAACTCTTTGTCTGATCCACATATTGTTGTTCTGGGTCTGTGTGTGATGTGTATGTGAACTTGTATGTTTGCAAACGCACCAACGATACAGGAGGGAATCCTAGTGTGGGACAAAGATTGAAAAAAAATGTCGTGGTAGTCCGGAGGTTTAAGACGGCCGTTTCTCATGCATGAGAGTGCGAGTTCGAAACCTACCAACGGCAAGTACCAATGTGACTTTTTCCGAGTATTATTTATTTATTTATTTATACTTTATTGCACACACAGAAAAAAATATTGTAAACATTGCAATAGTAATTTGAGTACAATGTGCGGTCTTATCACACGCGGCCCAGATAACATTTATGTACTTTCTAAGATTATTTCCGTAACTATTTTATACACCTCTGAATACATATATACCTCTATGTTCACTAACCCAATTGTTTTGTCCTTTCAGCTACTAACAACTAAAAGCTACCGCAAAGTTAAGTTCGACGGTTCATTACTCTACCGTCACCACGCGACACTGGCAGTATAGTCGACAACTTCGTTTTGGAGACTCGGTTGCCAAAGAGGAAAAAAAGTCTTATACCTCATTTATCCTTACTATAATATTATAAATTGGGAAGTAAGTTTGTTTGTTTGTTTGTTCCGGTTTCACGCCGTAACTACTAAACCGATTGCTTTGAATTTTTGCAGACGTAAAGTTAGAAGTCTGGATTAAATAATAGGGTACTTTTTATCCCAGAAAAATTTTATATTCCCGAGGGAAAACAAAAGTATTGGTATAGATGGCGCTGTGTGTATTGGTATATGTCACATAGGCTACTTTTTATCCGTTTGTGATGCGAGCGAAGCCGCGGGTAAAAGCTAGTCCAAAATAAAAAAGTAAAAAAACATTACCTGAAGTACAAATAGGTTATAGAGAATGCACAGCTGCTGAATATCATCCCGAACGCCGCGAAACTGCCACCGATGAGCGTAACTGTTCGATACGACCATTTCACTGATAATATCGATGACAGAGGACCTGGAAACATGAACGGAAATATTAGTGTTAAAAGGTCTTTTTTTTTTTTAAGGGGGGAAAATCATCGAATGACTGCCCCCGCCTGGGTGAGGCGGGAGGGAGTGTCAGACTCTTACTGACTAAAAACCACCCCGTTCCTTCTCCTGCACGTCGAGCCGGAGCCCCGGTTACCCGTTAGGTTCTCCGCGACTCCGAATCGGCATCGGCCCTATTGGGCCCCATCTGTGGTGGTCTGATGGCTCTTTGAGGCGCGCGCGGAACGCGACGCGCCGTACGCTCGGGTCTGTTTCTGGTCGGACGGGGAGCCACCCATGCTCGCCGTCCGCAGGCCCGCGCTTACGGTGGCCGGAGATCGTCCCGCGATCCCCGACGCCCGGTGTGTCCTTCGCGATGGCTGGGTTGCGAGGAGGCAGCGCTTCGCTGCCTCACGCATCCCGCCTCCTCCTTAGCTAGCATGACTGCTTCGCAAAAGGAGGAGACGGCATCCCAATCCCCCTCGCTCCGCATCATGGCCTGCACTAGGCCCGGACGCGAGAGGTCGCCATCGCCGATCACTTCCCTGAGGACACGGCGGTGCTCAGCCCACGAAGGGCATTCTCCCACCGTGTGTTCCACCGTGTCCTCAGGGCGGTCCTCGCAGTGATGACACCCGGGCGTTTCCTCCCGCCCCATCAGACACAGGTACCTCCCGAAACTTCCATGTCCGGTGAGGACCTGCGTCAGGCGGTAGGTGAGGACGCCGTAGCGTCTCGCAAGCCACTCCTCAAAGAGGGGACTTACCGCTGCGATGGCAGCGAGCCCAGTGTTAAAAGGTCTAAGATTTAAAAAAGTTAAAAATTATTAATTATTATGGTTTCGGCTTCCTCGCGTAAGTGTTTGACAAAGAACTCGACTGTTCTAGATAGGTACCTATATAGAACAGTTAAAAGTATTTAGTTTATATAGAAATTTCCCGTAGGCTAATCTTTTTTTTATGGTATAAGCCGGGAAACGAGCAGACGAATCACCTGATGGTAAGCAATCGGCGTCGCCCATGGACACTCGAAACACCAAGGCGTTACAAGTGCGTTACCGCTTTTGGGGAACAGGATTTTGAGGATCGTTGGGGATTCAGGGATTGGGGAGATTGGGGAAGGGAAAGGGGGTAATTGGGCCTCCGGTAACCTCACTCACACGACGGAACAGAACGCAAGCGTTGCTTTATGTCGGTTTTCTGTGAGGCGATGGTATCACTCCGGTCGAGCCGGCCCATTCGTGTCGAAGCATGGCTCTCCCACACTAGAAATCATTTCTACTCGCCACCAAAGGGCTGGCTATTTCTTTGGACAGAAAATAAGCATTGCCATTCAACGTGGCAGTGCTGCACAGACTTCTGCACACGTTCCCCAGTGACTAGTGACGCAGACGGAATCTTTGACGCCTTACTGACGAAATTTCATTTTTTCTTCCGTTTTTTCTTCGGTGTTTTAGTTAACTTCAAGTAGTGTATTTTTTAAAAATGGGACAAGCTCGCCACAACCTCCCAAAACCGCTGCAACTCCTGTAAGCCAGGATCTACAGTAGATACAACCATGGAAACACCGGAGCACTGAAGTCCGGCGAGTCTCAGGGACATGAGTAACTGTCTTGGTTCCCGCAACGAAGTGAATCCGAAGATATTATAAGAGAAAGATGATAAAGAAACGAGTTTCCACTTCCAGCAGTGAATTACTGCAGGAGACAGAATGAATTAAGCCTAAAGGCACAAAGAAAAGAGACTGTACAACTGGGTGAAGCCCAGTCGCCAAGCACCACGGAAATTTGAGTAAAAACTAAGTGGGTTTAAGTTGTATTTATTTATAATATTATAGTTAAAAGTAAGATCTGATTAAGCTACAAGTTGGTAACACAAGTTTGACTGCCTCTTTCGCTGTGTGGTCGCAATTCCGATTGCCGGGCAAGGGGCCTCGGGTTCAAATCCCAGGTTGGGCAAAGTATTACAGGGTTTTAATAAAAATTCCAGTAGTAGCACGGAGTCTGGAACTGTGCCCGGTATATGACAATAGGCTCACCCTCTATTATATGAGACTTATAACATAAATAGTGAAAAGTGAGTGTTACGCCTGCCTACTTCTTCGGGGACAATAGGCGTGATGTTATGTTAGGTTTGTTACCAACTCACCTAAACTGCTGTACAAGAAGTAACACAGCGCCACGATGCCTGATGATGCAGACGCGCTGGACTGGAATACATCATTGAACTCCACTAGGAGGACGCCAAACGATTTGATCGTTCCAGGAATTAAAATGTTCACTAGCGTCGCACCTGTCAAGGGTTAATATGGGTAAATATTGTGAAGTATTAATTGATTAAATATTTAAAAAAATCTTTGCCCCACACTAGGAATGTCTCCTGTGTAGTGGGTGCGTTTACACACATACAAGTTCACATACACATGACACCCAGACCCGGAACAACAATCTGTGGATCACACAAAGAGTTGCTCCGTGCGGGAATCGAACCCTCGACACTTTGGGCTGCAGCCGGTTCCCCAGCCACTGCATCAATAGTGCAATCGTCCAATACGTATGACTATCGGACTCTGTACCGAACTACCGAGTCAATTTAAATTGAGTGACTTCGCAAGATGTTCAAGTCTGCGATTTCTGTTAATTTCTTCTTTTAATGACCTTCCATCCTTAAAATATTGTTGCAATGTGTCCATGGGCAGCGCCGATTGCTTTTCATCAGGTCAGGCCGCCACATCATCCCAAAACCGCTGCAACTTCTGTAAGCCAGGATCTACAGTAGATACAACCATGAAAACACCGAACACTGAAGTCCGGTGCGTCCCAGGGACATGAATAACTGTCTTGGTTCCCGCAACGGAGTGAATCAAAAGATATTATAAGAGGAGAAGAAAAAAACGATAGTTTCCACTTCCCTTGGTGAATTACTGCAGGAGACAGAATAAATTAAGCCTAAAGGCACAAAAAAGAGACTGTGCAACTGGGTGAAGCCCAGTCGCCAAGCAAGCAAGGGTGTGACTGGGTTTAAGTTATATTAGAGGTATATTTATATATTCATAATACGAAGTTCGGCGCGTCCCAGGGACATGAATAACTGCCTTGGATCCCGAAACGAAATAAACTGAAGATATTATAAGAGGAGAAGTAGCAAATAGTAAGAATAAGAAGTTTCCCTTCCCCAGCGTCTCAACAGAGTTTGATGGCCATGGTCTGGCTGATTACCTACGAGAACGCACCATCCCCACTTTCCGTCAGGTGGCACCATCTCCCAGTCCCGCTCCGGCGCCGGACCGATCGTGAACCGGCCGCCGCATACCGCATTCGAGTCCTCCGGTAACTTCACTGTGGACAAAGAGACATAATTCATTAGACATTTTTTTGTGTTTTATCGAAGAAAGAAGAAAGTCTATTGGAAAATCTCTCAGTAATATCACGGAACGGTGTATGATACCTAACAGGCTCACTCATCATTACATGGGGCGCATAGCATAAACGGTGAAAAGTGGGTGTTTTATAGAATACATTTATCTGCACCTTTTAACCGCTTGAATGCACGCATTCAAGCGGTATCGGTATATGAGACACAATATAAAACAAATGGTGTCTCGCGTGGTTCCGCGTTTAGACACACGAAAGGTTAAGAGACGGACCTCTTAGTTTATTTCAGCATCTCTTCTCGAGTAATCTATTAGGAAATGTAATTCTAAACTAGATTTAAAAAAAATTGACGTGTAAAAGTGCTGTCTTGTAGCATATTTGTAAAATAATTTTATATACTTGTTTATATGTACTCGTGTCTACTTCCTTGGGGATTATAAGATTGTTGTGATCAATCATCCAGTAATAGTTTTTTTATAGAATATGTAGTGCTATGTAAACGAGCAGACGGATCACCTGATGGTAAGCAATCGGCGTCGCCCATGGACACACGAAACATCAGAGGCGTTACAAGTGCGTTACCGGCCTTATGGGGATTAGGAATTTGAGGATTTTTGGGGATTCGGGATTTGGGGTAATTGAGCTTCCGAAAACCTGACTCACACGACGAAACACAAAGCAAGTTTTGTTTCACATCGGTTTTCTGTGAGGCCGTGGTCTTCGCCTATCACTCCGGTGGAGCCGATCCATTCGTGCCGAAGTGACATGCTTACACCTAAACTTAGTCCGTTTTAAGTAACAGTATACTATTTGACCTAAACCAATAAATCTTGCAAACTCATTCTCTTGCGTCAGCATCATCGATCTATTCACGAAAAAGCATTCAGTATTCTTATTTTGGCAAAAGCATCGTTGACCTAATGACCTAACTAGCATTTGGTACATTTCTTATTCAGTTTTCTTGGCACAAGCTTTCCATATTATTAGTCTAGGTCTAGTCTAGGGTATTTATTAAAATGGGGTGATGTTAGGTATCTTTAATAGCATTCCTTGAGAGCCTGAATCCTTAATGACGAAGAAATAAAGATGCTTCATAAATGTGGCAATATTTTTTATGACTAATAGCAAGAAGTATTCATTTGTCTTGTTTGTTAAAACCCTTACAATAGGATCAATGACTAATTTTCATTTTAATGTTAATCTGGTAGATATTTTAAAACAAGTATTTTTTATTTTCTTACGGAAACAAATACTTTCGACGATATATCGATTTGAAATATCACGTGACGTCACTTCTATGTAGGTACATTTTATACGCAGAAATGAAGTAGTTAGCTCCCACTCTTAAAATTTATTTCGTATTGTCTAAGTATTATTTTCTTAGACGACGAAAGTCGTACGTCAAATACGACGAGGTTGGGCTAAAGTAATTGACAAAAGAAAAAGTTATAGAATGGGGTTATATTTATATTGCACTATCGTTACACAACTTTTACCTAGAATCCTAAGAAGTTAAAGACACATGGTATATTATAAGAGCTAAAGTAAAGAGCTAACATAAAGATATAACAGACAACAGCTTGCTGCTTCTAATAAGTTCTAATTGTTATATGTGTAAATTTTCTGAATAAACAAATCAGAGTTTTGTTATTAAACTGGCAATCACTTACAACCACTTCACAAAAAAACTTGTCAGGTAACTCGTTTATTTTCTATAACTTTATAATATTAAAATTAAGTACGAATAAATATAACTTAAAATACAAATAAGTAGTTTTGTAGACACAATTATAGAACAATAGGTTGCGGTCACCGGTGACCGCTTGGTATTGACAGTTTAATAAGTACCCTTTGCCCTTTGCCCAAGGTAGTCGCCAGACCTTCGATCACCTGAAGTGTCAGGTAACTATCTCATATGTATGTGTAGCGAGCGTATGGCGCGTCGCGTTCCGCGCGCGCCTCAAAGAGTCATCAGACCACCACGGATGGGGTCCAACAGGGCCGATGCCGATTCGGAGTCGCGGAGAACCTAACGGGTTACCGGGGCTCCGGCTAGACGTTAGTCAGTAAGAGTCTGACACTCCCTCTCGCCTTACCCGGGCGGGAGCAGTCAATCGATGATTTTCCCCCCTTAAAAAAAAGACCACAATCTACCCCTGTTCCAAATTTCATTCCGATCCCTTCAGCGATTTTGAAGTGATTGAGTGACAAACATACAAAAACAAACTCACCAACTTCCGCACTTATAATATTAAGTAAGAAGTACCTAAGATAAGACGCTCATGCTTTACCCAACTTACACAAACAGAGCATGGTCCAGTAATCCCATAATGATAACCAAAGCACGCCATTAGTAAGAGCAAGTTAAAAATATAGTATTTATAAACTATTGCACCCACGGCCTGGCTAGCGGCCAATTTTGGAACTGGAGACGTGATATACGGGTACAGATTCGTTCGAGCCGAGATTGTTAGTTTTGTGGAGGGTTTGATGACTCTGTTGGTAAGTGATTTGTGCCGCACAGGGATCGTGTGTTTTTTAAGGGTAGAACATCATCGAATGTCTTCTCCCACCTGGGTGAAGCGGGAGGGAGTGTCAGACTCTTACTGACTAAAATCCACCCCCTTCCTACTCCTGCCCTTCGTGCCTAAAACATTTCTTTTGGTGGGTGACAGACAGTACACAGCTGTAACTACTTCGCGTAGCCAGACTGTAGAAGAGAGCTGATAGAGATAATCACTCAAAATTATTTCTGAAAATGTGAAACGAAATCGTGTTGGGCGCTGTGGTTGGTTGATTTACTGAAGCCGGCCAATCAGAGTGCCTAACGCGGTCTCGTTTTGATTACTTTAAATGTAAAACAAAGTTGTACTAAGGCCTCGGAACTGTTTACGACGTCTCCAATTGGCTAGTTTCCTAGGTTTAAAATAATTTGTTTCAACTTTTCAATGCAATAAATAATTAAAAAATAATCATACTCTCATCCATTGATTTGACAATTTACCTACTTTTGGATTTTCCTCGCTAATTTTAATGAAATAAGTATGCTATTTGACGCAGAAATATGATGACGTCATAAGTTGCGATCCAATACGAAATTCATAGAAAAGTATCGTTTTTGACATTTCAATAAAAGTATTGAATTTGACTACCTGTCAACTACCGTGTTGTTTTACGAACAGCGCCCGCGCGGTTACTACTCTTGACTAGCGCGCAGCGGTGCCGTACCGACCCGTATGTTCGGATACACGTTCTAGCTCCGAAACACTACATTATCACAATCTACGATCAGAATCTGACCTCCAAACATATTTGAGTGAAACACGCGACGGTAGACCGAATGTAACGCTATTTACTTCAAGAATATAATATTACCTACTAGTAAATGCCCGCAACTTGTACGCGTGGAATAGTGACTTTGGATAGTTCTTCACAGCTCCTCCATAGGTGATAGCGTGATAATATGTAGAAACTCAAACTCAAACTCAAAAGCATCTATGCAGTAAATCTATGCAGTACTTTTTGAGTTTAGCCCGGACATACATACAGACAAACAAACGAAAAATTCTGAAAATTATATTTTTGATTTCGATAGCGACCGTAGACAACGCCCCCCTATTCTTTTAAAAATATTTATATTCAATGTTCAGTTCTAAACTTCCTACGATTTTATTAAAGTAAAACTAGAATCCACTTTTCACGAATACTGACTATTCTACTTTTTTACTATGACTGCCTCGTTGGCCGAGTGGTCGCAAGAGTGCCGGACAAGGGGTCTCGGGTTCAATTCCCGGGTCGGTCAAATTACTACTAAGTTTTTAAAATTGTCAGTAGTAGCACGGAGTCTGGAGTTGTGCCCAGTATACGGCAATAAGCTCACCCCCTATTACATGGGACTCATGACATAAATAGTGAAAAGTGGGCGTTACATTGTAAAGTGCCATTAAATGACGTAATGTACACCTCTGCCTACCCCTTCTGGGATAAAAGGCGTGAAGTTATGTTATGTAGAAAACGGAAAATAATGCCACATTTTCATCGTGAAAAACAGTCAACATTCACTTGAAGCGTGTCATATTAAATCACTACACAACATAACAGTCTGAATAGAAACAGCAATAAATAGTTTATGAGCAGTTTAAAGACGAAATAATACAACAATTTTAATGGTCTGTGAAATGGGACACGGATAAATATCATAAACGTAGGTAGTTAATGTCAAGGACAAAATACTGAAGACAATCCAAGCTACCCCAAGCAGTAAAATTAAGACATTTTGAACTTTATCGCTACGTAATAAAGATGTCGTGATGGCAAGTAGAACACATTCTTCACCATCACCATTTTTCCTGGATATATCGTAAGAGCAGGACAAAAGACTAGGTATTTAACATAGTCTCTGATACTTCAATGAGTGTTTTTTTTTAACGTTGCCCCACACTAGGATTTTCTCCTGTGTCGTGGGTGCGTTTACAAACATACAAGTTCACATACAAATTACACCCAGACCCGAAACAACAATTTGTGGATCAAACATACATTGTTCCGTGCGGGAATCGGAACCCGCGACACGTTGCGCGGCAGTCAATTGCCCAACTACCGCGCCAGCCGAACAGTCGTTTATTACGTTTATTTTTAGTATACTTATTTACATGATATAAAAATATGTATGGTCAAAGGTGTCTACTACCACCGTAAGACTACTATCGGTTGCGCTGCAGCGCTTATACCCACATGCACACGCATATTTTTATCTGTGTGCGTACGCGTGCGTGTGTTTATGCGTACGCACGCGTTTTTATGCACATTCATATGAAATTACTTACGCACTGCCAGGCAGTGTGAACATCACTCACGGTGGCTGTGGAGTTTTGACCTTTGACTGTACAACCTAAAATAAGCAAACACTAATGGAGACATTTAAATAAAAGAAAACTGAAATGCGAATTTTCAGAGAGTTTTCACTTTTCACTATTTAATTATTTATGTTATTAGTCCCTCATAAGGGGTGAGCATATTGCCATTACTGGGCACAATTCCATACTTCATGCTCCTACTGAGTTTTTTTTTTAAACCCAGTAATTCTTTGCCCGGCCCGGGAATCGAGCCGGAGACCTCTTACCCGGCAGTCGCACTTGCAACCATTCGGCGAACGAAGCAGTCATATATTTCAATTAACCATAATTTGGTACTTTTGAAACGTCAACAAATACAAAATAAATAATAGTCTGTCAGTCAGTCCGTCAGTGAAGCTAGATGCGGGAGGAAGTATCAGGACAGGACAAGACTTGAGTACAAGAACCGATGAGGCAGTCTTCAATTCCAACACTGTTCGACGTAATTCTCACCCGTATATTCATTATATACAGAAATGTAAAATGGCCATTATTTTTAGACACCATTTAATTAACTGAATCGCTTTCAGATTTCAGCCACTGTTTAGAGTACGGTAATAACAAACTGTTCTACTGAAATATACAGTTTACATTGCTGAATAAAATGTTTAATGCATAAGACATTTTTTCCCTGCCTGCCTCGTTGGCCGAGTATTCGCAAGTGCGACTGCCGGGCAAGGGGTGTCGGGTTCGATTCCCGGGTCGGGCAAAGTATTACTGGGTTTTTTAAAATTCTCAGTAGTAGCACGGAGTCTGGAAATGTGCCCGGTATATGGCAATAGGCTCACCCCCTATTACATGGGACTCATAACAACTAGTGAAAAGTGGGTGTTACATTGTACTGTGGTAGAATGTGCACCTCTGCCTACCCCTTCGGGGATAAAAGGCGTGATGTTATGTATGTTATGTACATTTTTTCCCGGATATTTTATACTTTCCTTTACAATCAGAGTACCTGCAATTTTCTTGTGTAATAACTATATTTCTTTATTCAGAAGAGGGTTTCACGTGACTGCCTCGCCGGCCGAGCGGTCGCAAGTGCGATTGCTGGCAAGGGGTTCGATTCGCAGGTCGGGTAAAGTATTAATGGGTTTTTAAAAAAATATCAGTAGTAGCACGGAGTCTGGAATTGTGCCCGTTATATGGGAATAAGCTCACTTCCTATTACTGTGCACCTCTGCCTACCCCTTCGGGGATAAAAGGCGTGATGTTATGTTATGAGAGTTTAACATGATCTCATGATAATAGAAAAACAATCGCTTTTAATCATATACGTTCTCGTCATCAGGCGAAATAGACATAAATGTAATTAACACGTGAACCGCCGCGTAGGTCACCGGTGAGTGTGACCTACGCTAGCGGAGGATTTGCCTTCAGCAGTTTTCTGTCGGCAGTCAAAGGCTTAATGAGCCCAAAATCGATATGTTTACTTATAGGTAGCCCAAGGATACCATCAATAAACCAGCTCGATGTTACCATAATATTGTATTGTCATCTAATCTACGTTTAATTGGGATGATGACAGGGTATGAAAATTAAAAATATAATTAGTCCGTCAGTTAGGTAATGAAAAAATACTAAGACACGTATTTTTATTTTGTCTTATAATAAAGCAATACTTAGATAAAACGAATCAAAGTTTAGGAGGCGGGGGTAAAACGTCATCTCTACGTATAAAATTTACATAGAAGTGACGTCACGCGACATTTCAAATCAATATATCGTCGAAAGTATTCGTTTCTGTAAGAAAATAAAAAATTCGTGTCTAATGATTTAAAATAATCTACCAGACGGACATTAAAATAAAAATTAGGCATCTACTCTATTGTTAAGTTTGATGATGATACAACAATTATACCTCTAAGTGCATATAATTCACATTCATAGTGATTACATAGTTTAGGTTGATTGCACAGGTTGCCCTCATAAAAGCGTGCTAATATGACGACTTCGTTACAATAACATTATGTTTCTTAAATAGGGTAGTTGCCAAGGAGTGAAAATTATAGACCATCTCTCGGTTAGACAATGAAAAAATATTAGACACGTATTTTTCTATTTTCTCGTATAAAGTTGCAATACTTAGATAAAATATCGCTGAGTTAAGAAGTGGAGGTCGTTACGTCATAACGTACTACAAAGTGTGGCACGCTGTGACGTCACACGATATTTCAGATTAATATATCGTCGAAAGTATTTAATTTTGTGAGAAATTAAAAAATACGGGTCTAATGTTTTAAATTAATCTACCAGACGGACATTAAAATAAAATTACACTACCAACTAACTACCATATTGCTTTCGTGGAATAATTTGTTGTGTAAAGTCGTTTTTAAAATTTAAATCTCATTGTAAGTACACCTATATGAGCGATCATTGACTTATGAGTCACACAACACACAGCTGTTACAGATAACTGCGGCCAAGTTTTTATGGCTGTTTTGATTCATATGAAACTGTGTCATGTGCGGAAGATTCCTTGTTGCTACGCCCGTTTTGGTCATTTGATTTTTTAACTATGCTTTGGCTCTAATGGACCGGGTCGACCGGAGTGATTTTATTTATTTCAATTAAATAGTATAATATTACAGTCATAAAACCAAGGCGTTATTTTAGAACATCCTTACTAATATTATAAATCGGAAAGTGAGTTTGTTTGTTTGGAACAAACAAACAAACTCACTTTCACGCAGTAACTGCTAAACCGATTGCTTTGAATTTTTGCAGACTTAAAGTTAGAAGTCTGGATTAAATAATAGGGTACTTTTCATCCCGGAAAATTGATATTCTACAGGGTAAACGAAATTATTGGTATAGATGGCGCTGTGTGTATTATATTATATATTCGCAGAATGCGACTCATAAGTTATGAGTCCCATGTAATAGGGATGAGCTTATTGCCATATACCGGGCACATTTCCAGACACCGTGCTACTCACGTGCTCACTGAGATTTATTTAAAAAAGGCAAAGAGTTTAATTGTGAAATTATGTTTGTGTGTAAGTTACTCACGACACAGATATCCTAATTTTTTATGGGGTAGGCAGACGGATCACCTGATAGTAACCAATCGGAGCTGCATATGGACACCCGCAAAACCAAAGGAGATACATACTAGTACGTGGCCGGCCGTTGGGGGTTAGGAGATTTGGGGAGAAGTATTGGCTCTCCGGTAACCTGACTCACATGGTTGCATGGACTGTAAGCGTTGTTTCACGCCAGTATTTGTCACTCTGGTCGAGCCGTCTTATTAGGCATGCTGAGTTTCCAATCTCTTGAAGAAAGACGTTATTATAGCCTCCTTATAATTGCCTGTAAAGTTTTGCGCGGTAATTCCGACTGCCCACAAATAGTAGCGCAGGTGGTAAGACTGTTTGTCCCTGATGTACCTAGGTACCAACTAAGGCCCCGCAGCCACTGCTTACTGGCCGTACCTAGCACCCGCACTATATCACACGCTCATTCGCCACTTGTTCGTACCCTCACACTAATCAATGATCTTCTGGTATCATCACCAGAGTTTGATATATTTGCGTCAAGCTCAGAGGACTGTGTGTAAAGAATGCATGAAGTTGTGCGAGTGTATGAATGCTTAACTATATTTTATTTTATGTTGTATTGTAAATGTCTTATTTATTTTATATTGTAACTATATTTTGGTTATTGGTATTAAAACCTGTCATAGTTTGTAAGGTTTTCTTGTTGTTTGTTTTTAACTCGTCGAGTACCGTCATTATAGACACAATTATAGAACAATAGGTTGCGGTCACCGGTGACCGCTTGGTGTTTGACAGTTTAAGGGCTTTTCTGTTTTGTTTTGTTATGTCTTTTTTTTCTTTTTATAATTATTTGAAACTAGCTTTTACCCGCGGCTTCGCTCGCGTCACAAAAGGATAAAAAGTAGCCTATGTGACGTATACCAATACATACAGCGCCATCTATACCAATACTTTTGTTTTCCGTCGGGAATATCAAATTATTGCGGGATAAAAAGTACTCTATTATTTAATCCAGACATTTAACTTTACGTCTGCAAAAATTCAAAGCAATCGGTTTAGTAGTTACGGCGTGCAACCGGAACAAACAAACAAACAAACTCACTTTCCGATTTATAATATTAAGTAAAGATTTAATAGGGTAGATGCCTAATTTTTATTTTAATGTCCGTCTGGTAGATTATTTTGAAATCATTAGACACGTATTTTTTATTTTCTTACAGAAACGAATACTTTCGAAGATATACTGATTTGAAATGTCGCGTGACGTCACTTCTATGTACATTTTATACGTAGAAATGACGCTTTAGCCCCCACTCCTAAACTTTGATTCGTTTTATCTAAGTATTGTTTTATTATACGACAAAATAAAAAAATAAGGTGTGAAAATTTTTTTATTACCTAACTGACGGACTAATTATATTTTCAATTTTCATGGTTGTCATCATCCCAATTAGGATCAGCCAACGACTGTTTTCACATCATATTACAACAAATCGGTTTACAATATGCATTTGCTAGTGTAACAATCAATTAAAGGCTAACACATCATGCACAAGATAATAGTTATTAGCCTAAATTTAAATTATTAAACACAAGAACAAATTTCCCATAAACAATAATCTATTTAATGAACTCACAATTGCGTAGTTTCCAGGGTATTAAAATTAAGACAATGAAAAAATATTAGACACGTATTTTTTTATTTTCTCGCATTAACTCTTTCAGTCTTGGTGGTAACTGTAACTAACCACCATTTCTTAGAAATTCAATTTTTGAAGTATGCTCCAAATTACTTTGCATTGGTTTTTAAGCATTTCAGTATAATTGAATAAAATATATTCGTAACCAGTTAAAAGTGTGACTGAAAGAGTTAAGTTGCAATACTTAGATAAAATGAACTTAAGTATAGGAGTAGGAGGTTGTACGTCATAACGTGCTACAAAATGTGACACGCTGTGACGTCACACGATATTTCAAATTAATATATCGTCGAAAGCATTTAATTTTGTGAGAAAAGAAAAAATACGTGTCTAAAGTTTTAAATTAATGTACCAGACGGACATTAAAATAAAGTTTAGGAAACTACCCTATTGAAACAAACAGAAGAAATATATGACAACAAAGATTGATTAATTGAAAAAACAACAAAATAAATATATATTTAGGATCTCTTCTATTAACACAAAGAGCATTAAATTTTGTTTAATCTACAAAGCATTGTTTCGAATGAGTCAGTGAGTTCAACTGTGGTAGTGGCTGGACAACCGACTGCTGCGCAACGATTACCGCGCCGAACAACTCTTTGTGTGATCCACAGATTATTGTTCCGGGTTTAGGTGTCATCTGTATGTGAACTTGTATGTTTGTAAACGTACACACGGCACAGGAGACAATCCTAGAGTGCATTAACGTTTTTTTTAAAGACAAAGACATTTATAACCTTCACGCCTTTTATCCCCAAAGGGGTAGGCAGAGGTGCACATTACGGCACTTAATGCGACTGTACAATATAACACGAACTTTTCAATATTTATGTTATGATTCATAACATAAATTCATAACATAAAGTGTTAGAAGTGTTGTAAGATATTCCCGACGGAAAACAAAAGTATTGGTATAGATGGCGCTGTATGTATTGGTATACGTCACATAGGCTACTTTTTATCCTTTTGTGACGCGAGCGTAGCCGCGGGTAACAGCTAGTAAACAAATAAATAGAACTTACAATCGTTTACCGTACATTCGTTTAAGAGCCAATCATATGAAGCAGAACTAATAATATTACCTATAAATATTTTTACCAGTGACTGACAGACAACAAACAGCTGTAACTAGATACTGCGCTGAGGTAATGTGGCTTTGTTAATAAGTGTGAAAAATCTTATTAATCCTACTACATAACATCACGCCTCTTATTCCCGAAGTTGTAGGCAGAGATGCACATTACGGCATTTAATGCCACTGTACAATGTAACACTCACTTTTCACTATTTATGTTATGAGTCCCATGCAATAGGGGGTGAGCCTATTGCATGGGATACCGGGCACAATTCCAGACTCCGTGCTACTATTGGGATTTAAAAAAAACGAGTGATACTTTGCCTGACTCGGTAATCGAACCCGAGACCCCTTGCCCGGCAGTCGCACTTGCGACCACCCGGTCAATGAGGCAGTCAATCCTACAAAGCATTAATGCTACTCTCTAATCTACTACTAATATTATAAATGCAAAAGTTTTTGAGGATGTGTGTGTGTGTGTGTGTGTGTGTGTGTGTGTGTGTGTGTGTGTGTTTGTTACTCTTTCACGTCAAAACGGCTGAAGGAATCGATATGAAATGTGGCTCGAAACTAATAGAGCTTTTCTCAGTACATTCACGTGAGTAACCCGAGAATTTTAGTTAATTTATTATGTCTCACGATAGATATTATAAAAACAAACAGACTTTAACACAAAATTCTAGATCAAGCCCGAATAAGCACAGTAAATAAAATGAAACTATTTCAAAGAACAGAGAATTGAACTACTCACAATTATCACAATTCCGATCGCACATCGCACTGCACACAAAAACATTTTGATCTGACGAAATCTAACAAAACAACTACAGTATAGTTGCAAGCGCGCGTGCACAAGTGCATAGCGTAGTATTGCAGTCTTGCGTGTACAAGGGCTTAGCTTAGATGGAGGGCATCAATTATTTTCATTAATATCTTTATTTTCGTCTGATAGGTCAAGTAGATTTTTAATTATGTCAGACTCTGAATAACTGCAAACCACCCTGTTCCTACTTCTGCTTCGAGCCGGAACCCCGGTAACCCGTTAGGCCTTCAGCAGTTGCCAGTTGTACTGCCAGGCAAAGTGTTCCATAGGACTTGGTCCCATTATAGGTGCTGGTATTGACTACCGGGACCGGGGTGGTTTTCTCCATTATCATCAGGTTGTGAGGCTCTACTACTGGACTATGCATCATCTCTATAAAAAAGGGTTTGGTATAATCTCAAGCTTGGACAGCGGATTTCAAATTCTGCCACAAGCAAGGCATTGGGTGATTTTATGAAGCAGAAATCCCATACTTGTTTATCTTTGTCCCCAAAATCTAAGCGGCTTTTAAAATTTAAAAAAAACCTTATATCAACACTTTTGACTTTGAATGGTAAAATTCCCAATCCTCGAATCCTCAACAATCCTCAAATTCCTAATCCCCAAAAGGCAGGTAACGCATTCATAATACATCTGGAGTTTCGGGTGTCCATGGGATGCGCCAATTGCTTACCAGGTGTTCCGTATGGTTTTTACCGGCTGTCAAATAAATGCTTTCTTTCTAATCCATAAAAACCATTTGGTTGTAAATAGTTGAAACTGAAAGTGTGTAGTTTTATGAAAATACTCATTAGCAATAAGGTCGAATTTGTCATAACGGTTATTGTTCACCGCAGTTTTGTCTCTCAGGGGAAGTTCAGGCGGAATGAGTACCTTAGTACCTACATATAGTGCAAAACCTAGTCTGATGTCTAGACGTAGTATATCGCTAGCTACTTATACAGACCAAGGTAAGTAGGAGTCTAGACATTTGATACAGGACAATGAACTACGCGACTCGCTTTCGGTTCCCGAAAGTGAAGATAGGTTTGGACGTCGCTTTTTTTATGGCAAATAAGCAGATGGATCACCTGATAGTAAGCAATTGGATCCACCCAGGAACAATAGTAACACGTAAGTGGGATTCCAAGCTTTTTTTTATACCAGGACGGTGGCAAAAAAGCAAACGGCCCACCTGATAGTAAATGGTAAGCGGTTACCGTGGCCTATGTTTATGTCTTTATAACCCCCCGGTTAGGAATTTGAAGATAATCGGATGATTTTCGACCCCCAAAATAAGGAATTTTGGGGCTTTAGGTAGTCTCACTCTGAAACGCAACGCTATTGTTGTGTTCGCTTCGGTTTCCTACTCGGCAGTGGAATCACTCCGGTGGAGCAGACAGCAGTGCCAAAGCATGGCTTTCCCAAACATATTATTTTATATTTCGACTGCACGGTTGGGCAACCGGCTGCCGACCAACGTGTAGCGGGATCGATTACCGTATGGAGCAACTCTTTATGTGATCCACAAATTGTTGTTTCAGGTCTGCGTGTCATGTGTATGTGAACTTGTATGTTTGTACACGACACAGGAGTAAAAAATCTAGTGCGGAGCAATGTTTTTTTTAAATAAATAAAAAAAAATTGATGTATTTTTTTTCCTTTATAAACATGAGTAAAGCCTCGGGTAATAGTATATGTATACGTATAAAATATACCGTCTTTTTTGTTAAGGGGGGAAAATCATCGTATGACTTCTCCCTCGCCTAGGTGAGCCGGGACGGAGTGTCAGACTCTTACTGACTAAAATCCACCCCGTTCCTCCTGCACTTTGAGCCGAAGCCCCAGTGACCCGTTAAGTTCTCCGCGGCTCCGTATCAGCATCGACCCTATTGGACCCCATCCGTGGTGTTCTGATGGCTCGTTGAGGCGCGCGCGGGGCACGACGCGCCGTACGCTCAGGTTTGGTTCTGGTCGGGCGGCGAGCAAAATATACCGTCTACGATCGTTATTTTTCGCAAGAACGAGGTCACGGCCAAAAAAGAATGAATAATATAAGAAATATTAATAACAGTACAGAACAGATATAGGTATCTGTGTACAGAACAGATATGGGTATCTCACATGAACAATATTTTTCCACAATACACAAAACTTTCCTGTTTACATTTATAAACGATAAACACGCAATTACTTACTATTAATTGTGTGTATAAACAAACATAATAATAACAAACACACTATATAACATCATATTTTATTATTATTTACCTACGATACAATTACCATACTTGGAAAAACGTAACGTAACGTAACATGATACATATTATAGGTTGGATATACACGTGTTTTACGCGATAGGTAGGTGACTTATGAGACCTTAGGGTCTATCGTAAACTTATAATAAATATAAATCGATATTAGGGGTAGTCAGAGGCGCACATTACGGCACCGCCACTGTACAATGTAACACCACTTTTCACTGTTTATGAGTCCCATGTAATAGGGGGTGAGCCTATTGCCATATACCGAGCATAATTCCAGTTTCCGTGCTACTTATGAGATTTTTTAAAAACCCAATAATACTATGCCTGACTAGGGAATCGAACCCTCGACCCCTTGCCCGGCAGTCACACTTGCGACCACGAGGCAGGCAATTAATTATAATCTATATCAATATATCAAATTGTAGACAGGCTCGTGCCAAGGATTGACTTCTCCCGTCCGAGTGAGGCGAGAGTGACTAAAAACCACCCCGTTCCTACTTCTGCCCTTCAAACCTTAGCCTCAGCAATCCTCCGCAGCTCCAGCAGTTTAAAATAAAAGAGTGCGCTGCTGCATGAAATATGTCATACGATTTAAAGTTCATATTTAAACCACATGTTATTTGGTGGGTTGGAGCCGGGTTGGAGCAGTACTGCAGCTGTAGCCAAATGACATGTAGCGCTTGTCTACATGTAGAATAGAAAACCAAATTATATGGGACTAGCAGCCCGTCCCGGCTTCGCACGGGGTAGACAATTATTTATTTTTGGAAATTTGGATTGTTGTAGTGACATAACTACAATAGTTGGACATATGCTACCGCGGAGTTTTTTGTAGACATTATGATGTTCTTCAATATTGTTGTACATTATTTTGTTCTATCGCTAATAGTTTCGGCAGCGAATTCGACGAAAGACATTTTAAGACTCATTTTTCTACACCTTCGGTTACATTGTTCAAATTTTACCAAGGATCCCTAATTTTTTTCAAAATTAAATGTAGCCTATGTCAAATTGGAAGAATGTACCTCTAGTATTCTATTGGTGAAAGATTTTTTTAAATCGGCCCAGTAGGTACTTTTTGAACCTATTCATTACAAACATACAAAAATAGGTACAAATCTTTCCTCTTTATAATATTATATATTACATTATATTTTATGGGACTGGAATAAATTTTGACACTTGTCAGTGTCATCCTCATACATTTAGTTTTCTACTCTCTCGGTAGACAAGCGCTAAAGTGGCGTTTTGTTAAAGGCACTGGGTACATGTAATATGACATTTAATCGGGTCGTAAAACACCGGCGGGACTAGCAGAGGTTGTGACAAACATATTTTCTACGTCACTCACGACACAGCCAAAAACGTAGCTGATGAAATGTTGTCAGAATCTTACGTTTTGGAAAAAAAAACAGAAATAATGTCATAACACCAAGAACCAAGAAAATACTATGTAAACGTACGTAACATGAATATTTATATAAATATTTTTATTTACATAGTACACTGAAAAACCTTGAAATTGATCATCACCAAAAATCGACACTTTACTTAAAATTATTATGACAGGCGAGTAAAATTAGCAAGTCGGTAATTCAGTGTAAACGAGGCTTCATTTTGTTCGACGAGCATTCTAAACACATTTTTTTTAATAATCGACTTTATTAACCGACTATAAGGTTGAATTTTACTTATCTAGTAGTATTGTTTACATTATCAGCTGTATCGTGAAAGAAATAAGGTTGATATTTCAATGGTTCTGTTATGTATTTGTTTAGACGGTTAATTTGTCAAATTATCGCCCGATTAGTTGAAGTGTTATGAACTCAATATTCTAGGTATTACGACAAAATCTCTATTCAACGTCGTAGACAAATATGAACTTTGTTTTTTTGTGCTCAAGATTGAATTCTGAGTGACTGTGTTTGTATTAGTCGACTGTAAATGAGTACATACCGTTTGCATCTCCTGATTTCAAAATTTTCAGTAAAATATGGTCAAAGTCAAAGTAATTTATTTTTATTTCAATTAGACCAGAAAGGCACTTTTGAACGTCAACAAAAAATTATACATACCAATAAAAACGCAGTAAGAAAAATTACAAAAATGTGTGCATATGCGTGTGTGAGTGTGAGTGTGGATCCGCGTGTGTGTGAGCTATGATATGTCTCGATTAGTTAAATGGCCTTAAACGCGATTACCGTGCAAGTGTAACACAGGTGCCATATTCATTACATTTCTCACGCATTAATTACAAATCGATAAGTTATAATTGCTGGTTCATTGTCAAGGTGAAGGTCGAAGAAAAGCATGAAATATTGATTCAATAGTTTTAAAGCGTAATATTTACAGACTAGCTACTTCCGCGCGGTTTCACACGCTCTGCTCAGCTCCTATTGGTCGTAGCGTAATGTTTTATAGCCTATAGCCATCCTCGATAAATGCGCTATCCAACACAAAAAGAATTATTCAAATCAGACTTGTAGTTACGGAGATTAGCGCGTTGAAACAAACAATCAAAAAAACAAATTCTTCCGCTTTATATAATAATACCTCTAGTATAAGAATAATAGTATAAGATAGATAAAATTGAAGTGTCTGGTTGTAACAGTGAAAAAACCGCTTTATACTACATGCATATAATTGAATATGAATATAGAGGTACATACGAATCATACGATACATATACTAAAATATATTTTTTTATTACTGCCTCGTTGGCCGAGTGGTCGCAAGTGCGACTGCCGGGCAAGGGGTCTCGGGTTCGATTCGTGGGTCGGACAGAGTATTACTGGGTTTTTACAAAATCTCAGTGGTAGCACGGAGTCTGGAAATGTGCCCGGTATATGGCAATAGGCTCACCCCCTATTACATGGGACTCATAATATAAATAGTGAAAAGTGGGTGTTACATTGTACAGCGGCATTAAGTGCCGAAATGTGCACCTCTGCCTACCCCTTCGGGGATAAAAAGGCGTGATGTTATGTTATTTTTTTAATTTATGTCTGTCAATCTGTACTCGCTAATCTTTGAAATCGCTGGACCTATTTTGACGGGACTTTTATTTGGCAGGTAGCTGATGTACTAAGGAGTAACACAGGCTACTTTTATTTTGGATAACAGAAAAAAAGAAGTTATGTCCTAAAATTCATATTCTACGCGGACGAAGTCGCGGGCAACAGCTAGTTAAGTAGTAATATTAAGTCTTAGGGCCGATTTTTCAATCAGTTAGTTCTTAACTGTTGAATAAAATTGATAGTTGACAGCTGACAGCTTTTAACTCGTTGAGTACCGTCATAATGTAGACACAATTATAGAACAATAGGTTGCGGTCACCGGTGTCCTCACGGTGTACGACAGTTTAATATGGAAGAATTTTCAAATATTGAATATTATTCCTCAGTTAAGATTTATCTGAGCATTGAAAAATTGGCCCTTAGAATTATATTATTAGCTAGCTCCGGTCAGCAACTTCACCCGACTACCCAGGGGAAAGAACTATACTTATGCCATACTAACTTCTGCCAACGGACGGCAGCGTTCCCGTGAAATAAAAATTAGCCTATGATTATCTGGAATAACTCCAGACTATAGTCTACCTCTATTCCAAATTTCATCCCGATCCTTTCAGCCGTTTTGAAGTGCAAGGGTAACAACTAACAAACAAACAAACACACACACATACATCTTCACAAACTTTCGCATTTAAAATCTTAGTAGGAAGTAGGAGTGTATACAATATACATACATACATAACATCACGCCTTTAATCCCCGATGCCACTGAACAATGTAACAACCACATTTTACTATTTACATTACATTTACTATTTACATAGAGGTACATAGATACATCCTTAATCCTCACAAACATTCATCATTTATTTATTTATTTATACATTTGGAAAACCAACAGCTATACAATTTGATTAAATAGAATGTGGTATGTAACAAGAAGCCAATTACTGGTTTCCACGATTAGTAACAGAGAGTAAAAACATGCCAACACAGTACTAAAATTACTTATTAAACCTATCATCATCAACATCAGCCTATAAATGTCCACTGCTGATCAAAGCCTTTTCTCTGACGAAGGTTTGAGCATTAATCAACACGCTTGTTCAATGCGGGTTGGCAATTTCAAACTTATAATTAGAGGTAGAAATTATAAGCCCAGGTTTCCTCGCAATGTTTTCCTTCACCGTTTGTCAGTGGTATCTAAATAAAAGAAGTTATCTTCGCATTTATAAAAAAAGAAGGATTGATTTATACTAGCTTCTGCGGACGGCATCGTCTGTGTTCTTGTAGGACAATAAGTAGCCTATGTGTTATTCCAGACCATAATCTACAACTGTTCCAAATTTCATCTTGATCGCTTCAGCCGTTTTGACGTGATGAGGAATGAACATTCACACAACTTCACATACTTTCTCATTTATAATATTAATAAGAAGTAAGAGGTAAGATATAACCTACCTTTCAGTTTTTTGTAGCGAGTTTTCACCATTTTATAAAAAAAATCAATTATTGAATACACTACTTCACTGCACTAAGCAACTATGAGAACGCATGGAAAATAAAACCGTTACTACCCGCCATTTTGACTTTTCGATTGAACGTATTGGAATTTGACAGTGAAGATAAAACATCTACCCGCAATATTTGATTTTTACTGAGGTTTTCAAGTTTGAATACTTGGTTTTTAGCTTGCGTAAAATATGTATTTTAAACATTATAAATGAAGTGTTATTAACAGTTTTTTTAATGGGATAAGCCGTCAAACAATCAGATGGATCACCTGGTGGTTAGCAATCGGCGTCGCCCATGGACACCTGGGACACCAGAGCCGTAACAAGTGCGTTACCGGCTTTTTGGGGATGTTTGTCCATGCCTGGTGGCGAATAAATTATTTTTCTTTCTAATGAGAGATATAAAACTCATTTTTTTCAAACCATCTTGGCTTCAATTAATCGTTTTGAAAGCAATGTGTGTATGATTTTCCTGCATGTTCCCAGAAAGTGATTATAAACCGCTACCATAATTAAACACAATACTAGTAAGTAGAGGTACAGTTGGGGTAATCCCCGTGTTCCTTGAAATAAATATTCCGACCATAGTTGCTTCTTGAGTCTTAACTAATATAACAAATCAGAAACGATGTTTGTATGTCTTTTATGGCGCAAATAAGCGTTTTGATCGGTCCTACAAAGTATTATTGACAATGTTTCCGTAAGGCATCGAGCATATCTTTCTTTATTAAAACAAAGAGTTTCTTGTATAGAAGCATTATTGTTACGACCACCATGTTAGACTATAAGATTATTTTTTGTTTTGTTTTTCTTATTAAGAATTGTAATTAGTATAATGCGTCAAGCGTGTCTTTGCATTGTTCTCACATATACGTGTACTGTACAGTATTGGAATATACCTATATCAGACATCGTAAAACATACTTTTTTAAAAGAGTAACGAACGCAATTTATTTCTCGTTCTTCTCCATTCAAATGTACTTTTTGGAATGAGCGCCTTTTTTTTTTTTTTTTTTTTTTGAGGGGGGAAATCATCCAATGACTTCGCCCGCCTTGGGTTGGCGAGTGGGAGTGTCAGACTCTTACTGACTAAAAACCACTCCGTTCCTTCTGCTGCTCTTTGAGCCGGAGCCCCGGCAACCCGATAGGCCGTTCGCGGGAACTAGCTAGCTTCACTGACGGGCTGACCGACAGACAATTTTTATTGTGTATTTGTTGACGTTTCAAAAGTACCAAATTATGGTTTAATTGAAATAAATGCTTTGACTTTGAATGGCCATTTTCGAAAACTTTCAATAATCAGTTAATTTTTAACTGTAGAATAAAAATCACATTTGACAGTTATTAGTATGGAAGAATGTTAAGTTATTCCTCAGTTACAACTAATCTGGCATTCGAAAAATCGGCCCTAAGACAAGGAAAAGGAAGATCCTCCGACCAGGCGAGTTTTCTGCCCAACAGCTGTTCGTTGGAATATTCTATCCATGTTTATTTGGCGAGGGCGGGGGCTGCGTTTAAACGCATCCTCCCCAACCTCGGGGGGCCAAACGCCTCCTGCCGGAGGTTGTACGCCGGGGTCGTGCGGTCCATGGCCCTCTACGGCGCCCCTGTTTGGGCGCCGAACTTGTTGCGGCGTCCTGCTCGGACGCTGCTCATGTCACAGAGGGTCATGGCGATCCGAATGATCCGCGGATACCGCACGATCTCTGGGGAGTCGGCGAACCTCCTTGCCGGATTACCGCCGTGGGATCTGGAGGCGAAGGTGCTCGCGCGCGTGTATAACATGCGCGCGGAGGCACGTCGCCGGGGCGAAACTCCGCTGCCGCGCCAAATAAGTGCGTGGCGGGATGAGCTCCGGCGCGATCTCATGGCGGAGTGGCAGCAGCGACTGTCGCAACCGGGGGCTGGGCTCGCTTCCATTGCAGCGGTAAGTCCCCTCTTTGAGGAGTGGCTTGAGAGACGCTACGGCGTCCTCACCTACCGCCTGACGCAGGTCCTCACCGGACATGGATGTTTCGGGAGGTACCTGTGTCTGATGGGGCGGGAGGAAACGCCCGGGTGTCATCACTGCGAGGACCGCCCTGAGGACACGGTGGAACACACAGTGGGAGAATGCCCTGCGTGGGCTGAGCACCGCCGTGCCCTCAGGGAAGTGATCGGCGATGGCGACCTCTCGCGTCCGGGCCTAGTGCAGGCCATGATGCGGAGCGAGAGGGATTGGGATGCCGTCTCCTCCTTTTGCGAAGCAGTCATGCTAGCTAAGGAGGAGGCGGGACGCGTGAGGCAGCGAAGCGCTGCCTCCTCGCAACCCAGCCATCGCGAAGGACACACCGGGCGTCGGGGATCGCGAGACGATCTCCGGCCACCGTAAGCGCGGGCCTGCGGACGGCGAGCATGGGTGGCTCCCCGTCCGACCAGAAACAGACCCGAGCGTACGGCGCGTCGCGTTCCGCGCGCGCCTCAAAGAGCCATCAGACCACCACAGATGGGGCCCAATAGGGCCGATGCCGATTCGGAGTCGCGGAGAACCTAACGGGTAACCGGGGCTCCGGCTCGACGTGCAGGAGAAGGAACGGGGTGGTTTTTAGTCAGTAAGAGTCTGACACTCCCTTCCGCCTCACCCAGGCGGGAGCAGTCATTCGATGATTTTCCCCCCTTAAAAAAAAAAAAAAATCCATGTTTATTTGCATGGAAACTTCATGGTTATGTGTCCTCATCCGTTGATTTGTCGCGGACAACCCAACGGTTTACCGGGGCTCCCGCTCGACGTGCAGGAGAAGGAACGGAGTGGTTTTTAATCAGTAAGAGTCTGACACTGCCTCCCGCCTCACCCAGGCGGGAGCAGTCATTCGATGATTTTCCCCTCTTAAAAAAAATCCGTTGATTTGGTCGTCTATCATCTAAGTGCGTAAGCGCGGGCCGGCGGACGGCGAGCATGGGTGGCTCCCCGTCCGACCAGAAACAGACCCGAGCGTTCCGCGCACGCCTCACAGAGCCATCCATCAGACCGGATCACACGGATACGCGGAGAACCTAACGGGTTACCGGGGCTCCGGCTCGACGTGCAGGAGTAGGAACGGGGTGGTTTTTAGTCAGTAAGAGTCTGACACTCCCTCTCGCCTCACCCGGGCGGGTGCAGTCACTCGTTTATTTTCACCCCTTAAAAAATCCTCTGAGTGCGTCTTCTATCATCTGTCATTAGTCGTGTGCAAAGAGTATAATCGTGTGTCACGACTACAAAACTATCCTTTACCATAACCAAGTACAGTTTTATTAAAAACTAGCGGCCCGTCCCGGCTTCGCACGGGGGGACTTAAGATTTTTTACATAAACGATTGTTATGGGTAAACTATAAAAGGTAGACATATACTCCCGCGGACTTTTTTAAAAATAATGTTAAGATAAACAATTCATCTGTAGAGCATTTTTGTATAACTTTAACTATATATGCTCAGCGCACGCCACGGAAGGCCTCAGAAACGATACTTTTCCCCCGTTTTTAAAACATTTTTGGTTACTGCTCCACAACTATAGGGCCTAGCGTGATATTATATAGCCTATGTTACTTCTGAATAATGCAGCTTTCTAATGGTGAAAAAATTATTGCAATCGGTCCAGTAGTTTTTGAGTTTATTCATTACAAACATACAAAAATACAAAAATACAAATCTTTCCTCTTTATAATATTAGTATAGATTTATACAAACACATGAGTAATTGTTTATCAGTTAGCAACACGTATGTGTGAACACCTACCTACTTGTTATGAAGATTTGAGTATGAATCATAGAACCGTGGTGCAGTAAACATTTGTATGAAGTTGTCTGATAGGAAATGCAGACTGCATTTCCACTTGACAACTTGTTTGCGGTATGTCAGACATGTAAGTCCCCAAACAAATAATTGTTTGGTTAAGTAATTAATAATTTAACATAGAACACCTGGGATCAAGATGAAGCCATTTTCCATTTGATCTAAAGCATTTGATTTTGATCTACTGCAGCTGTAGCCAAATGCCACTTGGCGCTTGTCTACATGTAAAACAGAAAACCAAATTATATGGATTTGACGTAAATTTTGACACTTGTCAGTGTCATCCCCATACATTTTGATTTCTACTCTCTCTGGCTAAAGGCCCTGCAAACCAAACGTACAGTCCGATTACAGTTCTATTGCTGTCATGTCAACTGCATCCGGACTGCAATTTGAGGTTAGATTCGTTCTTTACTTCCTTTAAAAAAACGTTGCCATATACTAGGATGCGTTTACAAACATAGAAGTTCACATACACATGACGCACAGACTCGGAACAACAATCAGTGGATCACAGAAATAGTGGTTCGTACGAGAACCGAACTAGCGACACGTTGCGCTGCAGCCAGTTGGCCAGCCACTGCGCCAATCATGCAGTATTTGCAGTTGAAATGCGGTCCTAATACTTAGGCATTATTTTAGACCTAGAGGCTTACTCTTGAATCCAATTCCGATTGATCGACATTGGTATTTTGAAATTTCGTACTCTCGAGTTACAACACTAGCGCCCATTGCATCCGTATTGGGTGGATATTGAATTAACTAAATGGTATTAATTTTGGCTTCATATTCCGTACTCTAACAGCTACGAAAGGGGTTGTACAGTTTTGACATTGAATCATTTTTGAGATTTTATTGGATTGAAATTGCATTGCCATTGAGATTGGTGCCAAAAGTAAGCACCCTGTTCTAGAGGTATACTATAACAACGGAGTGTCACGGACCTTGATTACATATTATTATGCCTGCTATTCTCCGACGGGATAAAGTTGGATTTTTTCTAAAGTTTTTACCAAAAAGGATTTTAGATTTGTAATACCACAATAGAGGTAGAATAATAAAAACACATATTCTATGTCGCATTACAAAAACAGACGTTTCTTTAGCGAGTAAATTAAGAAAAAATCATTAAAACTCACCTTTTTTCGAAGACTTGACAGCTGCCAATCCGCCATCTTGATTATGCGCGGCCGCTGGCACGACCAATACTTGATTGCCTTCTAGAAGCTTCTCCTTCGCTTCATCACCTTCGTTCTCTTCCACGACCGACTTCACAGGAGTCGCCATTTCGATTTAACCGTAGTCAATTTAGAAAACTTTGGCCAGATCTCATAATATAAAGATTTGATACATTGGAATGTTATATATCCTAAGTTATGTATATCTTGCTACATAATACTATGTAGATGTCAGTCTTGTTTGATTGGCTGGCTTGAATCTGTAACAATTAAAACATGTACATTCGTTAATAGCTGAAAAATACGACATTAATTAAAGATTAACAGTAATAGGGTAGATGACTAAGTTTTATTTTAATGTCCGTCTGGTAGATTATTTAAAAACATTAGACACGTATTTTTATTTTTTTCCAGCAACGAATAGTTTCGACGATTTATTGATTTGAAATGTCGCGTGATGTCACTTCTATGTATGTACATTTTTTACGTAGAAATGACGATTTAACCCCCACTCCTAAACTTTGATTCGTTATATCTATTCTCTAAGTATCATTTTATTATACAACAAAGTAAAAAAATACGTGTCTAATATTTTTTCATTACCTAACGTCCGTCAGGACTAATTACATTTTTAATTCTCATACCCTGTCTCCATCCTTATTATCTAAATATAATAGCAAGCAATAGCAAGCTGGCAACAAGTATAATCTTGAAGATATACTAACATTCTGAGATTACAATGCGAAAACATATTAAAGCGAATATTCCATAAACACCATGAATAATTGGTAACCGATTTTACACAGCTTAAGCTGTTACTACCGTACCGAGCGAGATCTAAGATCAAGTAGGACTGTGAGACCGTATTCTATATATTATGCGAAAAATATTTTGCCCTCTGACTGATAGACCCTAAAGCCACACTAGGAGACAAATGTCGTGTAACACGGTTCGCCAGCAACATTGGGTAAAGTACTACGAAGTTGCCGAACTTCGCTCGACAGGTCATTTAATATCGCGTGACACGAGTCGCCAACTACATCAAGTGAAGTACCGCGACGTTGCCGGACTTTGCACGACATGTTTTTTTTATTTATTTATTAACACTTTAATGCACACAAAATAAGGTACATAAGGCGGACTTAATACCATATGGCATTTTCTCCCAGTCAACCTTTGGGTTAAATGTAAGGTCTACGAAAATGGGCTTGTATAATATGCAAAAAAAAAACCAAATTAATAACTAATAGTAATAATAAATACTTTATAACATACTGTATAAAAATATATAATAAACACAAAATAACTTCATATATATGTCGCAGAATCAACAAAGATGCACAGCTATCGAGTATCGTTATTTTAGAACAACGCCATCTGTTATCATTTGTCGGAAACGTCAAGCAGTGTGCTTGGGAGATGGTCGGTACGGGGCGTGGCATGTTGGCATTTTGAAAGGCGTCACTTTTGAGTTGGACACGAGGGTGAGCGGTTGTTCTGCCAGCCCGTACCGAACTTACCGCGTTTATGAAGAATCCGTTTTCCGAAGTACCCCCAATGCCAATGCCCCAGTGCATTTTCTCCGACATCAGAATTGGGATGCAACTCAAACGCCCCACGTAGGGAAGGTGCCTGTGCTATTCAAGAAAAGTGTAAAGACAATGCGCACGTGTTTGGGGGTGACGCAGAGACGGAAAAATGGCGTTTCCTGCTTGAGCAACAAAACAAAAACTTTATGTGTATCGTACAAGCCATGAAAACCCCTTCTACGATTGTGGATGTTCGCCTACCTGACTTTGAACCTGAAAAACGAGACGTTGACAATTTTGACGATAAAGACTTAGACTCGGACTGTAGCAAAACCGATGTGACGGAACTAGATGATAACGGAGGGGATGGACCTTCATGTCACTAGTTGTCACCTAGTATGCAAGTCGCTCAGATGGCATGCATCTCCATGCCGGTCGTAGCGTAGGCGTAAAATCGGGCACCATTTCCCGTCGCAGTGCGGCCACGAATGTGAGTGGCGTGCGTCTTGTTTGGAGATGTAGACTATCGTTGTGTTGCCGGATGGAGGCAATGTGTGTGTTGAGATCGGGTACCGGATGGACGTCCCGTTGGATTGCCGGATGGAGGCAATGTGTGTGTTGAGGTCGGGTACCGGATGGAGGTCCCGTTGGATTGCCGGATGGAGGCAATGTGTTGTTTGTAGTGTCCGACCGAAACTAGTTTTACGGCCGAAACCGAAACCGAAAACGAATTTCGGCAACGGTGTCTGTTTCGGCCGAAACCGAAACCGAAACAGAAACTTCCTTGCAAGGCTCATATTTTGAGGAAAAAATAAAGAAAACGTTATTATAATCAGTCAGTTTAATCAGTCTCTATTGTTTTTCTTTAGATCACATAGATTTCACTTTTAATCACATATGTAGTTAGTAGTTACTAATATCACAATCACAATAGACAAAATGTAGAAGTAAAAATTGCCATATACTGTTTTTTAACGACATTGTTCTTTTATCATCGACGATTGAAGTATAGGTACTACAACAAAAGAAAGATTGTCTGTTAGGTATAATCTACACTTAATGTAAGGCTATCTTGCATATTGATAAGCAGGTATTAGGACATTAACACGGTTTCTTCTATTCTAATTACTGAAGGTTAGCTATTACTAAATACTATCAATTCTTAAAAATTTAATTTATTAAAAAGAAAAATAAGGATTTATAGTCTAGGTTTCTTTTAATTACTCACAATATTTAAAAAATCGACATAACCCGTGTCATAATCGGGTCTTTTACCTTAATAATTTCTCAAAACAAAATTGGTAATATGAAAGTTAGTATCTACTGTACTTGCCACTTGGATAGTATACCTTGGTGATAACTACTAAAATTAACTTTGAAACTCTGAATTCATAATACTATCACAATGAAATGCACTATAGTCATAACTAACTACCTAAGTAATGTTTGATGTTTGATTACAATTTACAATTGCAAACCAAAAAAAATTTTAGGTTAGATTTACCTTGATTATACTTTTATCAGTCATATTGAATATTTTTTTGAAGTTTACTTGCCGCACTTATGATATAACGACATAAAACAAGATAAAACTTACCAAATTCAAAATAAATCACTCGAAAACTCGCCACAACAACAAAACAAAGCGAACAGCACAAACAAGCGAGCGAATCACGACATTGGCTCTGATCGGATTCATTCACTCATTCAACGCTCCGAGCACGACTGTTCCGATGACAGCGCGGAAACTCCCGAACGCACATTCGGTTTCGGCCGTAGTTTCGGCCAGTTTGCCGCCGAAACCGAAACTAAACCGAAACTCGTGTTTTTGCCGAAACTCAGCCGAAACCGAAACCGAAACCGAATATTCGGTCGGACACTAGTTGTTTGTGACGAGGTTGGGTACCAAACAGAGCATTGCATACTAGATTTGGTCGGAATGTTTCATGAATTGACTTAAAATTGATGTTTATTGAAACTGATGTTGAGTTATAACTTAAATGTCGAGATTTCTTTTATGAGGTTTGTTGAGAATATGTGAATCAGAATAAAATTGTGTTGTTTGGATTGCGTGAGTTTATCTCCCGATATCTTGGTCAGGAAGGCCGAGCAAGGAACGTTTCACTTTCGGTAAATTCTTGTTCCAGATGCTTCACACGAGGACGTGTGAAATTGTCAAGATGGTCGTATCGCAGAATCAACAAAGAGGCACAGCTATCGAGTATCGTTATTTTAGAACAACGCCATCTGTTATCATTTGTCGGAAACGTCAAGCAGTGTGCTTGGGTGATGGTCGGTACGGGGCGTGGCATGTTGGCATTTTGAAAGGCGTCACTTTTGAGTTGGACACGAGGGTGAGCGGTTGTTCTGCCAGCCCGTACCGAACTTACCGCGTTTACGAAGAATCCGTTTTCCGAAGTACCCCCAATGGGTGCATTTTCTCCGACATATATATATAATTATAATCCTTACTAATATTATAAATCGGAAAGTGAGTTTGTTTGTTTGTTCTGCTTTCACGCAGTAACTACTAAACCGATTGCTTTGAATTTTCGCAGACGTAAAGTTAGAAGTCCGGTTTAAATAATAGGGTTGATATTCCCGAGGGAAAACAAAAGTATTGGTATAGATGGCACTGTGTGTATTGGTATATATCACATAGGCTACTTTTTATCCTCTTGGGACGCGAGCGAAGCCGCAGGTAAAATCTAGTATAATATAAATTGACGAAGACACGAACTCAGCGTTGTAGCGCCTTTAAATAGGCCTCACGAACACTACTTCTGTCACACATGTCTGGCAACTTCTCGCGACGGCGAAGTTTCGCGAAGTCGTACGATATGTTATCGATATATCGCACCTTTAGTAATAAACCGTAATAAGTAAAAAACCGGGATTTTGACTTCTCGTCATAAAACGCATTAAAATCGTGTAACGAATAGGTACAACAGTCTAATTTCGATTTGCATGCGCAGAGAGGTAGACAATACCTCTATCTCACGATAGAGGTATTGTCTACCTTGGTAAGATGAGGTATCGTCCTCTAAAAAAATTGTGATTGTATTGAAAACATTCATATACCTATTGACAGCTAATTTCATTACTTACATTAACCACTATCTAGAATCATTGTAATCGTAATCGTCCTTTTGTAATTCGTAAAAATATAAACCCAGTCATAGGTACTCGCAAAACTTTGACCTCATTTTCAGAACAATTTAAAATTTCGCATTATTTCGGTTTATCATTAAAGGTGCGATATGTCGTGGCACATTTGTCCTATAGTGTATCCTTCGCGAGTACCACGCCATTCACCGTTGAGTGACGGTAGTGGAAGTTGAACTCCCGAGCGTACGACGCGTCGCGTTCCTCAAAGAGCCATCAGACCACCACAGATGGGCCCAACAGGGCAGTCAGTAAGAATCTGACACTCCCTCTCGCCTCACCCGGGCGGGAGAAGTCATTGGATGATTTTCCCCCTCAAAAAAAACCAAGTGGAAGTTGAACTTCCCCTATTTCAAACTTTGCAGTCCAAGTGTTAACTAATTCCAGCAGCCAGCCTCATACGGAGGCGCGGAGAATGTAAAAGATTACTGCCTACTGGGGCTCTGGCTCGAATTTTTACAATTTTTGTCTTTTTGTCTCTCTGTACCGGCTAATCTCTGGAATGGCTGGACCGATTTTGCAAGCGTTGGCGGTTAGCTGATGTACTAAAGGGTAATATAAGAACCTTTTATTTTGGAAAATTGAAACAAATAGAGAGTTATGTTCTAAAATTCATGTTCTACGCAGACGAAGTCACGGACAACATCTGGTTTTTTTATGGAATAGGAGGCAAGCGAGTAGACGGAAGATGGAAAGCCATCAGCGCCGCCCATGGACACCCGCAACACCAGAGGAGTCACAGGTGTGTTGCCGGTCTTTTAACTCGTTGAGTACCGTCAATATAGACGCAATTAAAGAACAATTTATAGGTTGCGGTCACCGGTGTCCTCGCGGTGTACGACAGTTTAAAAAGGAATACGCCTTTTATAATAACTAAATGGTTAACAATAAAATAACGAAATAAAGGTAACTCCACACTTGACCTTAACCCATAAATGCTTATCGCGTTAACTCATAAACCTTCGACTTCCGCGAAGAAACTAATTAGTGTAATCAGCCGACATTAACAATTGTTAAGAAGGTCCCTCAAAGAGGAAATTGTAAATGTTGATTGCAGAATTAAACTACAATTTAATGCCATACAGTTTAAGACTTGCTTTATGGGTAGTATTTGAAAGTAACACAATATCACGCCTTTTATCCCCGAAGGGGTAGGCAGAGGTGCACATTTCGGCACTTAATGCCACTGTACAATGTAACATCCAGTTTTCACTATTTATGTTATGAGTCCCATGTAATAGGAGGTGAGCTTATATGAACTTTCGAAGATTATATTCTAGACACCACGGAAAAACGATGAAGAAAAACATCGTAAGGAAACCTAGGATTATAATTTCTAATTATAAGTTTGTAATCGCCAACCCGCATTGAGAAAGCGTGGTGATTAATTCTCAAACCTTCTCCGTGTGAAACGAGGCTTTGCTCAGTAATGGAAACTTATAGGCTGTTGATGATTAAATACAATATAGTGTGATTGTGAGATTTGTTATTTATTACACTGGTACATTGCTTATTTATAAAGGTTTAAAATCACCTGCTACTTTCATCTCTGCACTGCTTAAAGGGTTGACTGGGAGACAATGCCCAAGGCATTAAGTCCACCTGTACACACTTGTTGTATGAAGTTGAAAAATGAATAAATGATGATCATACTTCTTCCGAATATAACCTTTGGGAGCAGAAACACGGAGCCACCAGCGTTTTTTTCTTTTTAATTTCTTGATAAATAGTTTCTGATACAAGTATTTCATTAATTGGTCACGTATGCCGTACAAAAGGCAATTTAGTTACCTTTAAAATGAGAGCATTTTGTTGAAAAAGGAGTAATTTTAATGGAATAGGAGGCAAACGAGCAGACGTAGCACCTGTAGCTGTAGCCAAATGCCATTTAGCGCTTGTCTACATGTAGAATAGAAAACCAAATTAGTATATGAAATTGACGTAAATTTTGACACTTGTCAATGTCATCCCCATACATTTAGTTTTCTACTCTCTCTGTAGACAAGCACTAAAGTGGCGTTTGGTTAAAGGCACTGGGGTTAAGCGATCAGCGCCGCCCTTGAACACCCGCAACACCAGAGGATTCAAAGGTGCGTTGCGAGCCCTTTAAAAAGGAATATCCTCTTTTCTTAAAAGTCACAACTCTCTGGTTCGATATAATGAAAACAAAGGGTACGAGTGTATAAATACGAAATGTTTGTAAGTGTGTTTATTACTAAATCATGTCAAAACAGCATCGGAGGCATGCATCGGAATGAAATCTGGAACAGGGGTAGAACACACATTGGAACCCAAATGATCCCGTACAATTCAGTTTCAGAAGAATTTCCTCCCACGGACCCTCCGATTGTGGAATGAACCCTGCCGTGGTTTTCCCAGTGGGCTACAACATGGGGTTCTTCAAGAGGAGAGTGAATAGGTTTCTTAAGGGTCGGCAAGACGCATGTAGTGCGCCAAGTGTTGCAAGCCTACATAGGCCACGGTAACCGCTTACCATCAGGTGGGTCGTGCGATTTTTTGCCACCGTCGTATATATATATATATAAAAATATTATGGTCTGGAATAGCACATAGGCTACTTTTTGTTGCACGGGAACGCAAGCGAAGCCGCATGTAGAAGGTATTGATGCCTTTTAATCCCTGAAGAGTATTTTTTTGAAGTGTAAAATCTTCAAATGACGGCTTTCTACTCGCCTTTGCATGAGGCGAGTGGAAGTATCACACTCTTATGAGTTGAGCTCTGGCCTTTTTGCGCCGTCTTCACTGTTTAATTTTTTTTGGTGTTATTAAAGTAATAAACGATTTTTCTTTCTTCTTATTGATTTGATTAGCCTTTGGTATGTCTAAAACGCCGATACACGCGAGACACAACGTATATTCTATTGTGTCTCACATCGGTGCATTTAAGAGGTTCAAAACCACTTTCCTTTCCACGTTCCTTCTCTTGCATAGCGCCGGGATCTGAACTTGAACCCGACTGCCAAAGATATAGATTTTACAAATAACTCCTCTTATGTAGAATAGGTTTATAGTGCAACAGTACATTGTTATGAGTTGCTAATATGTTGTTACACAGTTTAAATGTAAACACACATTTTACGTTTGTGTTGATATTAGTTTCATGAAGGTAAGGCGATTGACTGACTGTAGTGATTATCCAGGCAGCATATATACTGTTATTGTAAACAGCGGCTCATGTAAAGAGATTGTCCAGTCAACTGATGGTAGCGGTGACTGTCCAGGCGACACACGTACTTAGGTATCGTCATGAGCGAATGTTCACATGTAAACAGCAGCTCATGTAAAGAGATTGTCCAGTCAACTGATGGTAGCGGTGACTGTCCAGGCGACACACGTACTTAGGTATCGTCATGAGCTAATGTTCACATGTAAACAGCAGCTCATGTAAAGAGATTGTCCAGTCAACTGATGGTAGCGGTGACTGTCCAGGCGACACACGTACTTAGGTATCGTCATGAGCTAATGTTCACATGTAAACAGCGGTTCATGTAAAGAGATTGTCCAGTCAACTGATGGTAGCGGTGACTGTCCAGGCGACACACGTACTTAGGTATCGTCATGAGCTAATGTTCACATGTAAACAGCAGCTCATATGTAAAGAGATTGTCCAGTCAACTGATGGTAGCGGTGACTGTCCAGGCGACACACGTGCTTAGGTATCGTCATGAGCTATTCACATGTAAACAGCAGCTCATGTAAAGATATTGTCCAGTCAACTGATGGCAATGATGACTGTCCAGGCGACACACGTACTTAGGTATCGTCATGAGCTAATGTTCACATGTAAACAGCAGCTCATGTAAAGAGATTGTCCAGTCAACTGATGGTAGCGGTGACTGTCCAGGCGACACACGTACTTAGGTATCGTCATGAGCGAATGTTCACATGTAAACAGCGGCTCATGTAAAGAGATTGTCCAGTCAACTGATGGTCGCGGTACCTGTCCAGGCGACACACATACTTAGGTATCGTCATGAGCGAATGTTCACATGTAAACAGCGGCTCATGTAAAGAGATTGTCCAGTCAACTGATGGTAGCGGTGACTGTCCAGGCGACACACGTACTTAGGTATCGTCATGAGCGAATGTTCACATGTAAACAGCGGCTCATGTAAAGAGATTGTCCAGTCAACTGATGGTAGCGGTGACTGTCCAGGCGACACACGTACTTAGGTATCGTCATGAGCTAATGTTCACATGTAAACAGCGGTTCATGTAAAGAGATTGTCCAGTCAACTGATGGTAGCGGTGACTGTCCAGGCGACACACGTACTTAGGTATCGTCATGAGCTAATGTTCACATGTAAACAGCGGCTCATGTAAAGAGATTGTCCAGTCAACTGATGGTAGCGGTGACTGTCCAGGCGACACACGTACTTAGGTATCGTCATGAGCGAATGTTCACATGTAAACAGCGGCTCATGTAAAGAGATTGTCCAGTCAACTGATGGTCGCGGTGATTGTCCAGGCGACACACGTACTTAGGTATCGTCATGAGCGAATGTTCACATGTAAACAGCGGCTCATGTAAAGAGATTGTCCAGTCAACTGATGGTAGCGGTGACTGTCCAGGCGACACACGTACTTAGGTATCGTCATGAGCTAATGTTCACATGTAAACAGCGGTTCATGTAAAGAGATTGTCCAGTCAACTGATGGTAGCGGTGACTGTCCAGGCGACACACGTACTTAGGTATCGTCATGAGCTAATGTTCACATGTAAACAGCAGCTCATATGTAAAGAGATTGTCCAGTCAACTGATGGTAGCGGTGACTGTCCAGGCGACACACGTGCTTAGGTATCGTCATGAGCTATTCACATGTAAACAGCAGCTCATGTAAAGATATTGTCCAGTCAACTGATGGCAATGATGACTGTCCAGGCGACACACGTACTTAGGTATCGTCATGAGCTAATGTTCACATGTAAACAGCGGCTCATGTAAAAAGATTGTCCAGTCAACTGATGGTAGCGGTGACTGTCCAGGCGACACACGTACTTAGGTATCGTCATGAGCGAATGTTCACATGTAAACAGCGGCTCATGTAAAGAGATTGTCCAGTCAACTGATGGTCGCGGTACCTGTCCAGGCGACACACATACTTAGGTATCGTCATGAGCGAATGTTCACATGTAAACAGCGGCTCATGTAAAGAGATTGTCCAGTCAACTGATGGTAGCGGTGACTGTCCAGGCGACACACGTACTTAGGTATCGTCATGAGCTAATGTTCACATGTAAACAGCAGCTCATGTAAAGAGATTGTCCAGTCAACTGATGGTAACGGTGACTGTCCAGGCGACACACGTACTTAGGTATCGTCATGAGCTAATGTTCACATGTAAACAGCGGCTCATGTAAAGAGATTGTCCAGTCAACTGATGGTAGCGGTGACTGTCCAGGCGACACACGTACTTAGGTATCGTCATGAGCTAATGTTCACATGTAAACAGCGGCTCATGTAAAGAGATTGTCCAGTCAACTGATGGTAGCGGTGACTGTCCAGGCGACACACGTACTTAGGTATCGTCATGAGCAAATGTTCACATGTAAACAGCGGCTCATGTAAAGAGATTGTCCAGTCAACTGATGGTCGCGGTGATTGTCCAGGCGACACACGTACTTAGGTATCGTCATGAGCGAATGTTCACATGTAAACAGCGGCTCATGTAAAGAGATTGTCCAGTCAACTGATGGTAGCGGTGACTGTCCAGGCGACACACGTACTTAGGTATCGTCATGAGCTAATGTTCACATGTAAACAGCAGCTCATGTAAAGAGATTGTCCAGTCAACTGATGGTAGCGGTGACTGTCCAGGCGACACACGTACTTAGGTATCGTCATGAGCTAATGTTCACATGTAAACAGCGGCTCATGTAAAGAGATTGTCCAGTCAACTGATGGTCGCGGTACCTGTCCAGGCGACACACATACTTAGGTATCGTCATGAGCGAATGTTCACATGTAAACAGCGGCTCATGTAAAGAGATTGTCCAGTCAACTGATGGTAGCGGTGACTGTCCAGGCGACACACGTACTTAGGTATCGTCATGAGCTAATGTTCACATGTAAACAGCAGCTCATGTAAAGAGATTGTCCAGTCAACTGATGGTAGCGGTGACTGTCCAGGCGACACACGTACTTAGGTATCGTCATGAGCGAATGTTCACATGTAAACAGCGGCTCATGTAAAGAGATTGTCCAGTCAACTGATGGTAGCGGTGACTGTCCAGGCGACACACGTACTTAGGTATCATCATGAGCTAATGTTCACATGTAAACAGCAGCTCATGTAAAGAGATTGTCCAGTCAACTGATGGTAGCGGTGACTGTCCAGGCGACACACGTGCTTAGGTATCGTCATGAGCTATTCACATGTAAACAGCAGCTCATGTAAAGAGATTGTCCAGTCAACTGATGGCAATGATGACTGTCCAGGTGACACACGTACTTAGGTATCGTCATGAGCTAATGTTCACATGTAAACAGCAGCTCATGTAAAGAGATTGTCCAGTCAACTGATGGTAGCGGTGACTGTCCAGGCGACACACGTGCTTAGGTATCGTCATGAGCTATTCACATGTAAACAGCAGCTCATGTAAAGAGATTGTCCAGTCAACTGATGGCAATGATGACTGTCCAGGTGACACACGTACTTAGGTATCGTCATGAGCTAATGTTCACATGTAAACAGCAGCTCATGTAAAGAGATTGTCCAGTCAACTGATGGTAGCGGTGACTGTCCAGGCGACACACGTGCTTAGGTATCGTCATGAGCTATTCACATGTAAACAGCAGCTCATGTAAAGAGATTGTCCAGTCAACTGATGGCAATGATGACTGTCCAGGCGACACACGTACTTAGGTATCGTCATGAGCTAATGTTCACATGTAAACAGCAGCTCATGTAAAGAGATTGTCCAGTCAACTGATGGTAGCGGTGACTGTCCAGGCGACACACGTACTTAGGTATCGTCATGAGCTAATGTTCACATGTAAACAGCAGCTCATGTAAAGAGATTGTCCAGTCAACTGATGGTAGCGGTGACTGTCCAGGCGACACACGTACTTAGGTATCGTCATGAGCTAATGTTCACATGTAAACAGCAGCTCATGTAAAGAGATTGTCCAGTCAACTGATGGTAGCGGTGACTGTCCAGGTGACACACGTACTTAGGTATCGTCATGAGCGAATGTTCACATGTAAACAGCAGCTCATATGTAAAGAGATTGTCCAGTCAACTGATGGTAGCGGTGACTGTCCAGGCGACACACGTGCTTAGGTATCGTCATGAGCTATTCACATGTAAACAGCAGCTCATGTAAAGAGATTGTCCAGTCAACTGATGGTAGCGGTGACTGTGCAGGTGACACACGTACTTAGGTATCGTCATGAGCTAATGTTCATATGTAAACAGCAGCTCATGTAAAGAGATTGTCCAGTCAACTGATGGTAGCGGTGACTGTCCAGGCGACACACGTGCTTAGGTATCGTCTTGAGCTATTCACAAGTAAACAGCAGCTCATGTAAAGAGATTATCCAGTCAACTGATGGTAGCGGTGACTGTCCAGGCGACACACGTACTTAGGTATTCAGCAGCTCATGTAGGTAAACAGATTGTCCAATCCAATCATGGTGGGGAGGTAAACGACCACGCGACTTAACTAGGCATACAAACAACGGTGGAATTCTTTCAATATTTTAATGTAATATAAATAAATATTGCCAAGAACATTACAATGAATTTAGCAAATATTGACAGTATAGTGAAAATACGGTCATATCATTGTTGGTAAATGAGTACAAAGAAATTATTTACTCCGTTTACGATTACTGATAAAACTCGACAGACTGCACGATTAGATATACTTTATCGGAGGGAAAATAACGAGATGATGTAATATTTATATTTAAAAATATGCCTATTTTATATCAAGTTGGTACTAAGGGCTCGTACACAAAACTGCGACGCGATGCGATGCTTATTTCGTGCATCTCCCAGGGTGACCATTCCTTCGACGACCTTCAACCGTACTAAACGTTTAAATTGAAAACTAAGAAGTGTGCACTTCTGTTATTGCTTAAGAGATACAGAAAAAAGAAACTAAGAAGATTTTGGGAAGATAAGATTTTGATGCGCGATGCGAATCAATTCGCAATTTAGGGAGGGAGCTTGCACATTTTTACGATGCGACATCGCATCGCAGTTTTGTGTACGACCCCTTAAAGATACACCGTGAAATCTATTTCGTGTTCGTCCTGAAATAAAATTGTTCTGTCTTGATATACAATAGTTTTCCAAATAAATAAAATGTTTAAAACAAAAAATTACTGGTGAACCATTGTAAAAAGCAAACTTCGAAAGCGCATACGAACTCATGGTACATTATCTAAATATCATCACTTGTAATTCTCGAAGAGGTATTGCTGTTCTGCACTCTGATTGGCCGGCTCTAATGAACCAACCAATCAGAATGCCGAACGCGTACTAGTTTCGAATACTTTAAACGTAAAACAAACTCGTACTAAGGCCTCTGGTGTCATGTGCGATGCGAATAGTGCCTACAAATTTACGTCTAGTGTTCCATGTGCATATTTCCATGAAAATTTTTTAACCTACAAAATCAGACATGAATGTAAGGTTATGTATGTAAGTAAGTCGCCGGCAGAAGCTAGTTTTACTAATATTAGAAGCTTCTGATGTGCTAGTCATATAAAGATGTGTATGTAATTTAAGTCATAGCCTAATAGGGTAGCTTCCTAAATTTTATTTAAATGTCCGTCTGGTAGATCATTTCATTAGACACGTATTTTTTCTTTTCTCACAAAATTAAATGTTTTCGACGATATATTGATTTGAAATGTCGTGTGACGTCACAGCGTGCTACAAAATGTAGCACGTTGTGACGTAACGACCTCCCACTCCTAAACTTAACTCCATTTTATTTAAGTATTGGAAATTTATACGAGAAAATTTAAAAAATTAAACGTGTCTAATATTTTTTCATTATCTAACTGACATGACAGACTAATTACATTTTTATTTCATTAACTGCCAACTACCCTATTGGTGGAACATGATTCCAATTGGCCGTCATATACACGATCTAATAAACACGATTAGTTTGTTTGATTAGTTCAACGTAATGCGTTGTAATCTCTAAAACTAACACTCATCATTTGATAAAATAGGCAAACATCAATTGAGAGAGCTTTACTCTACATATCTCTTAGATTTAGACTATAATCCATGCTCAGTGATCCTAAGTTACACTGTTCTCACACAATCGAACCAACAAAACTGTGTAACTAGAGAATTGTATTGTGAAGCTGATTGAAAAAGAGTCACCTATACAGTTTTTTGCTCGTTCTTCTCCATAGGAATCTACACCTTGGAATGAGCAAATAGCTTCTCTTTTAATTTTTTTTGTTGACGTTCAAAAGTCCTGGTCTAATTGAAGTACATAAATGATTTTGACTTTGATTTTGCTAACATAATAGATTTAGTCGTTGTGACAGAATCATCATCTTCACCATCATGAGCCTGTTCTCGTCCACTAGTGGACATAGGCCTCTCCAATAACCCGCCCCTGAGCTCGATCAGCTCTTCGCATTCAACCACTGCCGCCACACAGCAGATATTGCCACTCCACCTGGCTGGAAGACGCTGTTAAGGTAGCTACATAAATAAATGAAGATTTTTTGCATTGGGCTGTCCTCTTGGAATCCTCAAGAAGTCCTTGAGTACCGTCATTATAGACACAAATAAAGAACAATAGGTTGCGGTCACCGGTGTCCTCGCGGTGTTTGACAGTTTAAAGGCCACCTCATTTAAACAAATGAAGCTATTAAAATCGGGGATAAAACACATAAACTTCTCTTTACAGTCATCAGTATCCTTAAATCAAAATCATGCGAAAAACGATGCAGTAATTTCCGATCTAACAGTGAAGCGACAGACAAACGAAACAACTGAACCACCAATTCATGGTAGAAGTCCCACCCACATGCACGAAGCACTTTGAATCAAGCTTCCTTGTGCGTACTGCTAAGGAGAGGAATTCTTTGCGAGAGTCTGTATTTGCTGAAGTATACCCTTCATTCAGCAAATACAGACCTGGGTGTCTTCAAGGCCCGAGTGAATACGTTGCTTATGGGACGACGTGCTCCATCTTAGACCGCATCATCGCTTTACTACCAGGCGAGATAGTGGTCAAACCGCCGATGGGCCGATGCCCATCAAATATAAAAAAAACAAGAACTTGTTATATAATGTAGGTACCTATAGATAGACAGGAAAAATATAGGTTAAACGTTAAACACACTATATAAATGTAAATATTTGATAATACGAATATTATCATAGTACTCTTGACATTTGTAATAGCAGGTATTAAAATATTATGTTTACTTATATAAAAGCATTTCATATTTGAGCACGTGTAGTGATTCAGGTTAATGCACTCCAGAATTCAGAATTGATAAGTTTCAAGTTTATTTATCATTGTCAGCCTTTGCTGGGCAAAGGCTTTTTCTCACTTGGAAACGGGTTGATCATTAACCGCCACGGTGACTCAAAGGTTTTTTTTATAGAATAAGCCGGTAAACGAGCAGACGGATCACCTGATGGACACCCGAAACACTAAGGCATTATAAGTGCGTTACCGGCGTTTTGGGAATTGAGAATTTGAGGATTGTGGAGGATTCAGGGATTCGGGAGACTAGGGTGGTAATTGGGCCTCCGGTAACCTCACTCACACGACGAAACACAACGCAAGCGTTGTTTCACGTCGGTTTTCTGCTCGGCCGTGGTATCACTCCGGTGGAGCCGGCCCATTCTTGCAAAACATGGCTCTCCCAAACTTGCTTGTTCACGTGATTACAAACTTATAATTTTAACTTATAAGTAATAAGGTGGTGACCAAACTACGATCCTCAAGCTGTCTACCGGGAGCGTTATAAGGAGAAGCCTTTGTTTAGCAGCATCTTTGGGATTAGGGACAAACGAGCAGTTAGATATGATCTGTCTGCAAGAGAACAGCACCGCCGAAGGACATTCGTAACACTAGACCAGAAACTGAAAGCGATTAAGATATAACATTACGGTACCAATATAAAATAACTATATAGAAATGAAGCCTATACATTTAACACTCTTGAGACAACGATACCGAAAAACAGATTTGAACCTGCGGGACGTACAGCCAGTGGTGTGAGGGGTATGGTGCGAAGCAGGATAGATGAAGTCCCTATCTCGTTCTATACCTTTATTATTAAGGTTAAAGTACCGGTACCGAAATATACAGATTTTATTTGATTCCCAAAATTACGGTATAGAAATAAATTTTAAGTACCGAAATAAAATAGCATTCTTTATTTATCGGTATGCCGTCATACTGCAATTGGGATGATGACAGGGTATGAAAATTAAAAATCTAATTAGTCCGTAACTTAGGTAATGAAAAAATATTAGACAAGTATTGTCGTATAATAAAACAATACTTGATAAAACGAATCAAAGTTTAGGAGTGGGAGCTAAAACGTTATTTCTACGTATAAAATGTACATAGAAGTGACGTCACGCGACATTTCAAATCAATATATCGTCGAAAGTATTCGTTTCTGTAAGAAAATAAAAAATACGTGTCTAATGATTTAAAATAATGTCTAATCTACCAGACGGACATTAAAATAAAAATTAGGCATCTACCCTATTGAAAGGTGTCGTATTTTTTCGAGTACTCAGTCCCTGCACAAGACGAGTTGCAAGTCGATACCGAAACTAATCATAATGCTTACTGCATTTTACTATAACAAACGATAAACTGATACTATCACCTTGGCTTACCGATAAAATCGACTGCTTCAGATAATTTTGTAATTACTACGTCTTTATCTATGTTTTCATAGTAGCATGTAAGTCGTAATGAGGGCGTGGTTTCATGTCAATTAATTCCCGAACATATGTATTCATTGTGATCACCATGGATTGCTCGTCACAGTTCACTGCTGGACTATCGGCCTTAGTCGTAAATATATAGATACTTGTATGAACCTTATACATATAATAAAACTGAAGAAACGTCAATTCTGTACATTGAAAATATTAAAATAATAACTATTACATAGAAACATAAAAAATGGTCGGCGATATTTCCGAACCGATACGACCTTCAAATCTTCAAGAAAAGAGCGTATTCCTTTTTAAAAGGCCGGCAACGCCGACTCCTCTGGTGTTGCGAGTGTCCATGGGCGGCGCTGATCGCTTACAAGGTGATCGGTTTGCTAGTTTGCCCCTTATTCCATAAAAAAAAGAAATTGAACCTAAAAATGTAATTGAAAAAAATTGGTTGTTTTCTGTCTGTATGTTCACGCATCATGTAAAAACTACCGGTCCGATTACGATGGAATTTGGTATGGTTATACCTTATTATCTTGGACACAACACTGGGTACTTTTTATCCAGACAAATTATATACACGAAAGAACAAACTTAATTGTGCAGCTCATTCCCTAGGCCTAGTTACTGTACCAAACGCAAATATAAGTTTTTTTTTGGGATAAGCCCGCCACAACCTCCCAAAACCGCTGCAACTCCTGTAAGCCAAGATCTACAGTAGATACAACCATGAAAACACCGGAACACTCAAGTCGAATGTTAGGTTGTCCGCAGTGGACCTTACGCTGTAAATGTAGGACCGAGGGTCAAAGTTAGCTTGACGCTATTGTACACCCGAAAATTTGCATGTTTGGACCGAGATGAAATTATGAACAGAGCTAGATTATGGTCTGGAGAAATACGTGGACTACTTTTTACCCCCGAAAACGCGAGCGAAGCCGCTGGCAGAAACAGGTATAAAATAGAAATAAAGCTAAAATGACTAAAATGACTGCCTCGTTGGCCGAGTGATCGCAAGTGCGACTACCGGGCAAGGGGTCTCGGGTTAGATTCCCGGGTCGGGCAAAGTATTATTGGGTTCTTCAAAAATTCTCAGTAGTAGCACGGAGTCTGGAATTGTGCCCGGTATATGGCAATAGGCTCACCCCCTATTACATGGGACTCATAACATAAATAGTGAAAAGTGGGTGTTACATTGTACAGTGGCATAATTTGCACCTCTACCTACCCTTTCGGGGGTAAAAGGCGTGATGTTATGTTATGTAAAGACTAAAACACGTTTGACAGAGATCGAACAACGTTCTATGATAAACTAGAACCTTTAAACAGCAATCCAACACGCCTACCGAGCGTGGATACAACAAGCACTTGTGGAGAAGACGCATATAAATTCACCTGTGTACTGTCACGGCCTGCTGACACTGAACGACTTAATAAACGAGCGAAACCACAGACAAAGTCTAATAAAATCTAATTTACATTTATCTGTCACACTGGACACGTAAACACATACGAAACACAATATAGCCACATACTAATTATACAGGGTGACTTGTAACTCGACATATTCCTCTCTGGAGGTGATAATACATCAAATTTCCTACAAAATTAGCCCTGAGATCTCTGGTCCGAAACTAGCTAGTTTCTGAGATATTCAACATTTTCGGTTTTGGTGAAAAAATCCCGATCAACCTACAAAAACATCAATAAATAAAAAAGTACTTGTTTGATTTAAGTGATTTTAGTTATAATTTTTTGTCAATAGACCAACAAAGGCTGTATAATGAGACGACAGTGCGTCACTTCAAGGGTGACCGCCACAGAGATAAGGAAGCGTGTGCGAGAATGTCTTCATCATAGTCACTTTGAACCAAATTTTGAAAAATAATGATGTTATTCAAATTGCCCGTTTTTATATTAATGAATAATTTTTATATTATAATTAAGTATTTTTGGGTAGGTAATAAACCAAGGAAGTTTTTCGAATAGTTTGTACGCTTTATGTAATATAATTTTTTTTAAGCTAAATGCAGTTTTCTGTTGACCAAATTAGTGACACAAAACAAAATTTGATACTAATTTACTTGCTATTTTAAAACGAATGATATTCCTGCCAGTATACGTATTAATAAATGTTTATTAGTGTATCCATAACATCAACATTTTTATTAATTGATATTTTTGTAGTTCGATCGGTATTGTTTTACCAAAACCGAAAATGTTGAATATCTCAGAAACTAGCTACTTTCGGTCTCTGGTCCGAAAGTTAGGGCTCAGGGCTACCTCAGGGCTAATTTTGTAGGAAATTAGTTGTATGTATTATCACCTCCCGAGAGGAATACGTCGAGTTACAAGTCACCCTGTATGTTCCCCGTACTAAACGGTTCTTTACACCCAAGATAAGCTGGTAATAATCAGTCGATTATAATGTCCTTTTGGAGAGCTTTTGGAAAAAACTCCGTACAATGCGAAAAGAGGCGTGTCTGTATCGATTGTACATTAGCAGGTCAAATTATCAATTGGGATCTCTATCTCGTCTACGTACCGTGAAGATAATGGGAAACCCCAATATGTAGAGAAGGCTCACGATCCAACTGTAGACTGTTGTTGATGACGTAATTCCTAATTGGAGCCACAAACTTTATATATCATGTTTCATGCATATCTTCTTTATTGTACCAATAAAGTGGTTAGACAACGTTTTCTTTTTTTACACTCAAACTCAAAAGCATTTGTTTTAATTAAACCATATTGGTACTTTTGAAACTTCAACAAATATATAACATAAACATAACATAACATCACGCCTTTTATCCCCGAAGGGGTAGGCAGAGGTGCACATTACAGCACTTAATGCCACTGTACAATGTAACACCCACTTTTCACTATTTATGTTAAGAGTCCCATGTAATAGGGGGTGAGCCTATTGCCATATACCGGGCACATTTCCAGACTCCGTGCTACTACTGAGATTTTTAAAAACCCAGTAATACTTTGCCCGACCCGGGAATCGAACCCGAGACCCCTTGCCCGGCAGTCACACTTGCGACCACTCGGCCAACGAGGCAGTCCAACAAATATATGTATAATAAATAATATTCTTTCAGTCTGTCAGCTTTGAATTTATTCAAGTGGAGAAGAACGAGCAAGAAACTCCATTCGTTACTCTTTTAAAAAAGTCTGTTTTACAATGTCTTTGATACATACTCCAATATTGTACATATATGTGAGAACAATTTAAAACACACTTGACGTGTGGACACGCCTGAGCCAATTTCGGATAAAGATAACAGTAATTATCATGCAATCAGCCAGCATAGCATGCATGCAAACTGTCCACTACCTCCCATAGCCCCCCCTGTAGACTACATATCGCGAGGTTGGGAGCGACCTGCATACAGCGACCCTCGCAGATGTTTATCAGGTCGTCTGTCTATGTCTCCCATGGATGAACGGGTCGGCTCGACCGGAGTGATACCACGGCTGAGCAGACAACCGACATGAAACAAACTGTCCACTACCTCCCATGGCCCCCCCTGTAGACTACATATCGCGAGGTTGGGAGCGACCTGCATACAGCGACCCTCGCAGATGTTTATCAGGTCGTCTGTCTATGTCTCCCATGGATGAACGGGTCGGCACGACCGGAGTGATACCACGGCTGAGCAGACAACCGACATGAAACAAAACTTGCGTTGTGTTTCATCGTGTGAATGAGGTTACCGGATGTCCAATTACTCCCAATCCCTGAATCCCCAACAATCCTCGAATTCTTAATCCCTAAAAAGTCGGTAACGCACTTGTAACACCTATGGTGTTTTGGGTATCTATAGCCGACGCCGATTGCTCGCAATCAGGTGACCAGTTAGCTAGTTTACCGGCTTATTCCATTAAAACAAAATCAGAGATACAAGGGAGAACTCAAAGATTTTCCAAACGTATCACGGGTACGCGCAAAAACGGGGAACATCCATTATTGTACACACAAAAAGCCTAGTTAATAGACAAGATCTATCAACTATGTAATAAAACAGACTTACCTAATACCTATATGATATTGAGCTGTCAAGTCATCGTGTGATCACGTTCTCCTCAACCGAGTTTGTATCGAACAGGTGGCTGATCATGTGACTGAGTACTATGCCTCCGTATATCATATGTATTATGTATGTTTAATATAACACAGCTGTGTATGAATAGAATAGCGTTCGTCTTTAATGTTAGTTAGTTATGAACTTGTTACTATGTGGATTGGACATGAAGCTAGCTGGTGAGACGTATTTGTGGTTAAAGCGATTTTTTTTCAGGTCCTTAGATCATTGCTGAATGGAAACCATCCCCTTCAGACGATCACCTGATGGTAAGCCATCGGCGTCGCCCATGGACACCCGAAAAACCAGAAGCGTTACAAGTGCGTTACCGGCTTTTTGGGAATTAGGAATTTGAGGATTGTAGGGGATTCGGGAATTGGGCAGACTGGGGAAGGGGGTAATTGGGCGTGCGGTAACCTCACTTACACGACGTAACACAACGCAAACGTTGTTTCACGTCTGTTTTCTGTGAGGCCGTGGTATTACTCCGGTCGAGCTGGCCCATTCATGCCGAAGCATGGATCTCCCATACTTTAGTGTTTCTAGGAGGGTGTAACCTAGGTGTTTTCTAGGCCCGAAAGAATAGGTTGCTTATAGGACGACGTGCTCCATCGTAGACCGCATCATTTCTTACCACCAGCAGCTGTAGCCAAATGCCACTTAGCGCTTGTCTACATGTAGAATAGAAAACCAAATTATATGGAATTGACGTAAATTTTGACACATGTCAGTGTCATCCCCATACATTTTGATTTCTACTCTCTCTGTAGACAAGCGCTAAAGTGGCGTTTGGCTAGAGGCCCAGGCGAGATAGTGGTCAAACATCGGCCCATCTAATTATAAAAAGCCATGGTATGGGGCTAGTTTTGCCAGCGATGTCGGCAGAGGGCGACTATGTAAGATACAAGAACCCGTAAAGAAAGAGAGAAAGAAATAAAAATCATTTATTTAGCACAAGGCGGGTGCGGGTTCGAAACCTACCAACGGCAAGTACCGATGTGACTTTTTCCGAGTTATATGTACTTTTTAGGATTATCTAGACAACACTAACAAACGGTGAAGTAAAACAACGTGAGGAAACCTGGACTTATAATTTCTAATTATAAGTTTGTAATCGCCAACCCTCATTGAGCAAGCGTGGTAATTAATGCTCAAAACCTCCGTGTGAGAAGAGGCTTTGCTCAGCAGTGGGCATTTATAGGCTGTTGATGATGATGATGATGATACACCACAAATAAAGTATGAAAAATACAATAAAAGTGTGAAAGTCGAAATAAGATAAATATTCGAGTTTAAAATTAAAATCCTAGGCACAGTTCTATCCCTGTTTCCGAATGAATTTCGAGAAATCCTTACGATCATCTCATAATGATCCCCTAGGTATTACAGCTTCAAAAAAATAATAAACAGCAGTTGTTTCGCTTGACCAGCGGATCGCAGATCGCAATTGAAATTCAAATTCAAAATTGTTTATTATCTTAAGAATTACAATATCTGTCTAACATTGAGGCGGACTGCCTCAATGTTAGGTAAGTGATACAATACTTGTGTTGGGTCTGACTCATTAGGTTCAGGTATATCAGAAAGCGCTGCTGCCCGGTCTCTGTCAAATGTAGAGTCCCTTAGTCGGGTCTTATAACACGCAGGAAAGGTAGGTGGTAACTGGTGACAAATATATACTACTCTGTCATAACCATATAGACAGCCTCTAGTACTTAACCATGCAAGAAATTAAACACATGATCATAATGTACGGTGCTGTTACACAAATCCAGTTCATCATGGACTCGCATTAAATGAACCTTCCAAACGTTCGAATGTCAGTTTATACTAGATTTGTGTAGCTCGATGTGTATAACATTATGACGCGTGTTTAATAACATGACATTCCCGACTGTTTCGACGCGGAACAAACATGTCCACATACACATGTAAGTAAGTAAATATGTACTCTACTGTTTACCGACCCAGTTCTTAACAGATACGCTGTGACGTCATCCCCTCTGAAATTTAAGGTTACAAATTTGTAATATTTGTATACATATGTATCAAAAATTCCAAATATACATGAATGGCAAAACTCTACTATAGATTTGGATTAAAGACAGCAAAAATAGCTAATCTGTAACAAACATATCACCTTCGCAGGATGATTGTCAATACCCTTATAAGAACATACACTCAATAAGCTATGTTACTTAACTTATGAGACAGATTTCCGGCGTGCCAGCACTACAACAGAGGATCTGGTGTACGGCTATAAACAAAAATAATGTTCAATGAACATGTCATTCCCGAGCTAATTGTTCTCAACGGGTCGCCTCTCGAAGTCGTTCAGGAATACATCTACCTAGGACAAACCCTGCAGTTTGGTAGGAACAACTTCGAAAAGGAGGCCCGTAGAAGGATACAGCTTGGCTGGGCAGCATATAGAAAACTTAATCAAGTCTTCTCGTCTCAGATACCGCAAAGCCTGAAGACAAAAGTCTTCAACGAGTGCGTCCTTCCAGTAATGACATACGGAGCCGAGACGTGGACACTGACAGTGCGACTGGTCCACCAATTTAAGGTCGCGCAGCGAGCTATGGAGAGGGCTATGCTCGGAGTCTCTTTGAAGGACCGAATCCGAAACGAAGTGATCCGACAGAGAACCAAAGTTATCGACATAGCCCAAAGGATCAGTAAGCTGAAGTGGCAGTGGGCCGGTCACATTTGTCGAAGAACCGATAACCGTTGGGGTAAACGTGTTCTAGAGTGGAGACCGCGTCTGGGCAAACGCAGTGTAGGGCGCCCTCCAGCTAGGTGGAGTGACGACATCTGCAAGGTGGCTGGCAGTGGTTGGATGAGAAGAGCTGAAGACCGAGCTCAGTGGCGTGCCATAGGAGAGGCCTATGTCCAGCAGTGGACGAATACAGGCTGATGATGATGATGATGATGATCGCGAAGAACCTAACGGGTAATCGGGGCTCCGGCTCGACGTGCAGGAGAAGTTTTTAGTCAGTAAGAGTCTGACACTCCCTCCCGCCTCACCCGGGCGGGAGCAGTCATTCGATGATTTTCCCCCCTTAAAAAAATGGTCTTTTATTGATGATGAGTCTGCCTTCCCTTGCTTGCGACTAACAATCAAGCCGCCATATTCCAAGCGTTGCACAAAACATGTTTTTGATATCATTCTAGTAACAATGAGTCACGCGTCACGCGATTCCTATCAAAGAACACACCCACAATTTAATGAAGTTCTTATCTTTAATATAATAATGATGTTTGAATACTTCGGCTTTTGTCCACAACTTGATAGGAACGCGGGGTATGCTGCTGCCGAAATAATTTCATCTGAATTTGAAATTACTCGCCTGGAAATTTACAGTACAACTATAGACCTCCAAAATATATGTATATTTTGGAGATCTTATTTTTATTTTTTTTTAAGGGCGGAAAATCATCGAATGACTGCTCCCGCCCGGGTGAGACGGGAGGGAGTGTCAGACTCTTACTGACTAAAAACCACCCCGTTCCTTCTCCTGCACGTCAAAGGTCTATGCCGTCTATACTTGGTAGTGAAAGAAATAGGAAAAAATAACTTTATTTCACGATGATGATTAATAGTGATTTTATTAGTAGGTACTGATGGATACATATTCATGTCCCAAGTCTGCCGTGAAATGGGACCAGTTCAGCATATCCAAGACAGGGCTTTTTTATGGGGGAAAATCATCGAATGACTTCTCTCGCCTGGGTGAGACGGGAGGGAGTGTCAGACTCTTATTGACTGAAAACCACCCTGTTCCTACTCCTGCATTTCGAGCCTCCGCGGCTCCGTATCGGCATGACACCCGGGCGTTTCGGCTGGTACCGTATTTGTAACGACCCTGGTGTTTCGGGTGTCCATGGGCGACGCTGATTGCGTACCATCAGGTGATCCGTTTGCACGTTTTAAAAAAGGTTTAGGAAAAATAACCACGTACTTTAAATTTCTCAATACACAGTGTAAGGAGGATCTAAGATAAATTGCGCCATTCTCTTCCTGTTTCGAAGAACATAACAGTAATTGCTTACAAAGTGAAACAACAAGGGCAATTAAAACAAATAGTTTGTTATGACAGCTATCATTATCTTCAAGTGTTTTGACCTAATTTGTAACTACTTATGCCGTTGTTAGGAATAAAAGGGCAGACAATCGTATACTAAATAATAAATGCGAAAGATTATGTTTTTTTTTGGTACAGTGGTAGATTATGGCTTTGTTTTGAGGGGGCGAAATCATCTAATGACTTCTCCCGCCTGGTTGAGGCGAGAGGGAGTGTCAGAATCTTACTGAATACAAACCACCCCATTCAGAGGCGTGCACAGAGATTTGAAGTAGGGTAGGCAGAAGGTATTACATGATTGAAAATAAATTTGGTCTCCATTAATCTCGGAAAATAAAACTCCCGAAACATCATAATTTTGAGTAGGGAATTAGGTTTAGTAAGTAGGTATTTTATTAATTTGTATAAACAAATTAATTATTTTAAAACTATTCGTGTATAAAGTTGATCAATAAAGGCGCCTAGGTCCCATTCCTACTCTTGCTCTTCGAGCTGAAGCCCCGGCAACCCGATCGGGCATTAGCCCTACTTGGCCCCATCTCATCATCGCAAGGAAGCCGCTGGCAGAAGAAATCACGTGAAACTGGTAGTAGTTAGTTCGTAAAATTAAATCATTTATAATCTAGTTAAAAGACGGGGGAAAACCGCATCGAATCAATAGTTTAGTCAAACCGGCTGTCTATCAATAGAAACTTCGCTTCGATTCAATGTTCTTCCCTGTTTAACTGCACAAATAGGTAGTCATGGAATGTCCACACTTGATCACCTTAATAAATAGGACATCTTCTATTTGTTGCTCAAGAGCTACATTAGTTGAGTATGTTTCAATAGCGCGGCCATGGCGTTTTACTCTTGCATCTCCTAAAATACAAATTAAGAATTTCTTTCAGTATTTTTATATTTACGTTATAACTTTCGGCTTTCCCACGTAATAATTTGACGAGGAACTCGATTGGTTTAAAGCCATGCTAAAGGCTCATTCATGAGCAGCATTCCGCAACCCGCAACGCGGCGACTGTCGCGCTGCTACTGGCTACGCGAGTCTGCGGTCTTATGATATGCCCATATGAATATGAGCCTCCAGCATGGCTTGAACTTGTAGATTTCCTCGTCAAATAATTAAGTACGTGAGTTTTTTTTTTATACTTCATAGGTCGACGGTCTCCGATTGGGGTGACGCCAATCTGGTCAGGTTCAATGCCAGCAAAACCCAGTAAGCCGAATAACATAATATTATCTTTTTTGAGAAATTGTATTTTGTAGAGATTAAGACTGCCTCATTGGCCGAGTGGTCGCAAGTTCGACTGCTGGGCAAGGGGTCTCGGGTTCGATTCCCTAGTTGGGCAAAGTATTACTGGGTGTTTCAAAAAATTCACAGTAGTAGCACGGAGTCTGGCATTGTGTATGGCAATAGGCTCGCCCCCTATTACATGGGACTCATAAAATAAATAGTGAAAAGTGGGTGTTACATTGTACAGTGGTACTAAGTGCCGTAATGTGTACCTCTGCCTACCCCTTCGGTGATAAAAGGCGCGGTGTTATGTCATGTTATGTCATTATTTAGGAAGTCGTCATGGCCGCCAATGTACCGTACACAATTAGTTATAGGAAAATTACTACAAAAATATAACTATTGAAGCGTTTATGAAGGAAAATAATCTCAACAATTAGTTTAAATTAAACTTAATTAAATATTACCGCAAACAATAAAAAAATATGTCCGCAATATTAGAATCTAAATCAACATCCATTACACCAACAGCCAACTGTTGGAGTATGAGTCGCTTCTATATCAGGGAGCTTTGGAACACCAGAGGCGTTGCAAGTGCTTTACCGGCCTTTTGGTATTAGAATTTGAGAATTAATGGGGATTCAGGGATTGGGGAAGGGTGGAAGAGGGGTAATTGGGCCTCCGGTAACCTCACTCACACGACAAAACACAACCCAGGAGTTGTTTCACGTCGGTTTTCTGTGAGGCCGTGATATCACTCCGGTGGAGCCGGCCTATTCGTGGCGAAGCATGGCTCTTCCACGTCATAACATCAGTTCAAGTTTATCAGATGCTACTGTACAGTCAAATGTAGTCTTAAAGCATTTCGGCAACACCGTTTGAGCGCATGCGTTAGGAGATATAATTATGAGAGTAATAGTTGCCTTTCAACGTCATGCGCGGAGAATGTAAAAGGTTCTCCGGCTCGAAGGCTCAAGTGCAGGAGTAGGAACGGGGTTGTTTTTAGTCAGTAAGCGTTTAACAACTCCCTCTCGCCTCACACAGGCGGGTGAAGACGCTGGATGATTTCCCCTCTCAAAAAAATACCTCTAGAAAAGAGCGGTTAAATCTATAGAATTAATATTTGAAGGCGTCCTTTTAGCATGAACGGTAAACAAAGCAATTTATCAATCAGTTAGCAACCTGTCTCAAATCCATGTTTCATGTGTTCCACAAACGTATTGCTTTGACGTGAAATATATGGTTTTGAAATTGATCTATCTGTTATTCTGATTGCTTTATATACGTTTGTCTTATTCGTATGTATGCAATGCATGGCATACATACAAATGGAACAGGTTACATACATAAATATTACATTTAAATGTAAATCCCCTTTTTTACCCAACTGCAGGACGCAAAATGAGTAAATGTGTTTTTCGGTATCTTGAAAGTATCTTACCACGGAGTCTTTCGCGGCCCAGCTGAGTAGGAATGGGTGGTTTTTAATCAGAAAGCCTTGACACTTCTTCCTGCCTCACCCAGGGTTTCTTTTGAGGGGGTAAAAGTAAAAGCATCCAATGACTTTTCTCGCCTTCGGTGATGTGAGAGGGAGTGTCAGACTATTACTGACTAAAAACCCCGTTCCTACAACTGGTCTTCGAGCCGGAGATCCGACAACCCGTTAAGTCTACCGCGAGTTGCCGGGGCTCCGGTTACCCGCAAGGCTGAAGACTTCTTCAATTATAATATTGAAGGATTTTCCTGTCAAAACAATAACCCTAGTGAAGGGTAATAATAAAAAGCGTCAATTTACTTATTACCAAATACATACATACAATATGTATGTATTGGGTAATACAAACCACCCACCATTTCTAGTTCAAGTGGGTATGATGTCATACTACGTACGGTAAAAGGATCGTGCCGTTCAATTGGAGTGCGCTCAATGACCCGCAGTGGCCGGATATAGGTACAATTGTGACCAATCAACGGCCACAACGATGTTTGTCGCTTTTCAATTGATCTGCTTATGTAATACTAGCAGCCCGTCCCGGCTTCGCACGGGGTAGACAATTATTTATTTTTGGAAATTTGGATTATTGTAGTGACAACTATAATAGTTGTACACTATTTTGTTCTATCGCTAATAGTTTCGGCAGCGAATTCGACGAAAGACATTTTAAGACTCATTTTTCTACACCTTCGGTTACATTGTTCAAATTTTACCAACGATCCCTAATTTTTTTCAAAATTAAATGTAGCCTATGTGAAATTGGAAGAATATAGCATTCTATTGGTGAAAGAATTTTTTAAATCGGCCCAGTACTTTTTGAGCCTATTCATTACAAACATACAAAAATAGGTACAAATGTTTCCTCTTTATAATATTAGTATAGATTAGTATAGATGAGTTACAGTTTGATGATGATTTGGTACAGAACCTTCCATTATTGAAGTAGGATTAAAAAAAGGAAAGAAAAATAGATTTATTCGCCATTTGATTACGTTGTTCCGCTGTGTAGGTGAGGTTTAAGGAGGCCCGATTCATCCCCATCCTCTTTACCCCTAAAATGGGGGCTGGGGACGCACTTGGAACTTCGCTAGTGGTATTACCGGAGGCTCAATCCTTCTTTCTCAAATCTATACATACATCACCTCATGCCTGTCTCCCATGGGTGTAAGCAGAGACTATGGAATGCCAATTGCTACGATTCTTACATACCTCTTTCGCTTCATCAAGAGTAATTTGTTTTTTTATGCATACCCGTCGGTTAAAGTGTCAAACACCGCGAGGACACCGGTAACCGCAACCTATTGTTCTTTAATAGTGTCTTGACTTGTTCAAATATCTAACCCCCCAAAAAATCGACAACACACTTGTTATTGGGATTGGTTTGGTATTGCGAGTATCCCGGGGCAGGGCCGATTGCTTAACATCAGGTGATCCATCTGCTCGTTTGCCACCCCACCCTATGAAAGAACGAAACTGCGCGTTGTGATCCAACCTGCCAATTGGATACTTTCCTTAAACAAAAATAAATCATTTCGACTGTTCAATACAATAAAATATTAAAAAATACCTAATCACACTTTCATTAATTTTATGACCAACTTAATTACAGTATTATCCCAGCATTTTTTTAAGAAATAAATATTATAGTGCTTGACGCTAAAAAGATTATTTATATTTATATTAAAGATTATTTATTACACTTACAAAATTCATAGAAAACTGTCGTTTTTGACAGTTCGAAAAAATTGTATTGAATTTGACTAGTTGGCGAGTACCGAATAATGGCAAACCCTCTTATGTAGGGACACTCATAGACGCCATTGTGGAATGGACTCTATGAACTAATGATGTTGTTGAACTTGTGCAGGTCCTTCACATCAAAAAAAAAACAAATTAAATCCTTTCTTCATCCTTAGCAACAAAGTAACACTAAACCAACATGTCTTTGTTTAAACGTAAACAGCATTATAACAAATTCAACTTCAATTCCAAAAGGATAAGGTATAAAATCAATTCGAACATAAGAATTGAGTCATCAGTCATGCTGTTTTTGACTTTGTCTTCTAGACTTTAAGGTATAAATTGGCGTTGTTGGTAACACTGTAACACTTGTTTCTTGTCCTAGAGCTGGTGTAATCTGCAGAGTATCGATATCGTTGAGACATCATTATAATTAAAATCGATATGCAATGTTTAGTCAATGGAAAATTGAGGTTTAATCTTTTTATGGAATAAGCCGGTAAACGGACAAGCAATTAATGCCGCTAAGGATACCCGAAACACCAGAGGTTATAGGTGGCCCAGAGACCTTGAAAAGTACGCTACCAACTTTTTGGGGATAAGGAATTTGAGGATTGTTGAGGTTTCGGGGATTGGGGTCCTCACTCAAAAGACGAAACACAACGCAAGCTATATTTCACTATGGTTTTCCGCTCGGCCGTAGTATCACACCAGTCTAACCGGCTTTAATAAATTATATGCCATTACCGACGAATAAGAGAGAGTGAACGGGGCTGACATGTTCCTAAACGAAAAGTCCCTAAAACCTTAGATAATAAAAAAAAAGAGTGACAGTCAGTACCAACACAGTTGTAATTGTATGTAACTACTGCGCGTACAAACAAGCAAGTACCTAACAGTTAACAGTATGGGTCATGTCATTGGGAGAGGCCTATGGGAAGCAGTGGACATCTTGAGACGTTGAGTTAATATGATGGAGAAGACCTACAACATTAGGAGTTTTTTTTAAGGGGGGAAAATCATCGAATGACTTCTCCCGCCTGGGTGAGGCGGGAGCGTCAGACTCTTACTGACTAAAAACCACCACGTTCCTACTCCTGCACTTCGAGCCGGGGAGCCCCGGTAACCAGTTAAGTTCTCCGCGGCTTCAACAATAGAGTAGTACCTATGCTAAATTTTATTTTATTGTCCGTCTGGTAGATTATTTACAAATATTAGCCACGTATTTTTCTTTTCTTTAAAATTAAATACTTTCGACGACATTATTGAGTTGAAATACCGTGTGACGTCACGATTTACTACATTTTATAGGGTAGCGTGACATAACGACCTCCCACTCCTAAACTTAATTCCGTTTTATATAAGTATTGTTTTCTTATTTAAAAAATGTGTCTAATATTTTTTTTAACTGTCGTGGTGGCCCGGAGGTTTAAGACGCCCACTTCTCATGCATGAGGGTGCGGGTTCGAAACCTACCAACGGCAAGTACCAATGTAACTTTTTCCGAGTTCTATGTACTTTCTAAGATTATTTAGACACCACTGACAAACGGTGAAGGAAAAACATCGTGAGGAAACCTGGACTTATAATTTCTAATTATAAGTTTGAAATCGCTAACCCGCATTGAGCAAGCGTGGTGATTAACGCTCTAACCTTCTCCGTGTGAGAAGAGGCTTTGCTCAGCAGTGGGCATTTATAGGCTGTTGATGTATGTATTTTTTCATTATCTACGTGATGGATATAATAATAATTATATTTTTAATTTTCATACTCTGTGTAGTACTCTATTGAGTAGGTATATACCGGAAAACCAATAACCAAAACATCGATATACGTCTTCATTAGCATATTCACATCACTATTTTGCAAATAAAATCACGTATTGTGAAAAAACCGTAACCAAACCAGTTTGAGCTTAAAACAGTATATTCGTACAATGCCATTACGAGTTCAGAATAAAATAGGTATTCACCTAGAATGAAATGATTATTATGGAATAGCTATTATCAATTCCTTCTTAACATAGCATCACGCCTTTTGCCCCCGAAGGGGTAGGCAGAGGTGCACATTATGCCACTGTACAATGTAACATCCGCTTTTCACTATTTATATTATGAGTCCCATGTAATAGGGGGTGAGCCTATTGTCATATACCGGACACAATTCCAGACTCCGTGCTACTACTGAGAATTTTTTTAAAACCCAGTAATACTTTGCCCGACCTGGGAATCGAACCCGAGACCCATAGCCCGGCAGTCGCACTTGCGACCACTCGGCCAACGAGGCAGTCATCTTCTTCTTCTGTAATGATATCTTCTGATTCATTTCTTTGTGACATATAAGACAATGTCTTGTTCATGTTCCGCGAATGTGCAGTTCGTGAGCCATCTGCGAGCTATATATTCGCGGAACATTCGCCAGATTCGGACGCACCCTTATATAATAGGGTAGATAACTAATTTTTATTTTAATGTCCGTCTGGTAGTCCGTCATATATTGATTTGAAATGTCGCGTGACGCCACTTCTATGAACCTACGTTTTATACGTAGAAATGACGTTTTAGCCCCCACTCCTAAAATTTGATTCGTTTTATCTAAGCATTGTTTTATTATACGACAATACTTGTCTGTCTAATATTTTTTCATTACCTAACTTACGGACTAATTCGATTTTTAATTTTCATACCCTGTCGTCATCCTAGTTATCGCAACGTCACGTCCCAGTGACGCGATGGACTTCAGAGTATCAATGTTTGCATTGTTGTATCAACTGTAAATTCTGGACATGAGTTCCAGCAGTTTTGGGAGGTTGTGACGGGTTGCCAACAGACAACTGTATAAAGGTCGGCCTTTGGAGACAGTCGTGGTATGCAGGTCGCTTCCAACCTCCCGATGTTTAGTCATTGGGGGAAGATTGTCTGGGGCAGTGGACAGAATGTGGCTGATATGACGATGCTATCTAACCAGTGGCGTCGCGGAGAACCTAACGGGTTAGGAGAAGGAACGGGGTGGTTGTAGTCAGTAAGAGTCTGACACTCCCTCCCGCCTCACCTAGGCAGGAGAAGTCATTCGATGATTTTCCTCTCTTAAAATAAATAGTGGCGTAGCTAGGGGGGGCGGCGAGGGTGGCCAGCCCCGGGTGTAACCCGTTTAAGGGTGACACCCGAGACCTACTATGACCATCAGTTATAGTTCCTTCTACCTATAAAAGTTGTCAATCTGTGGCAGAAAGCATAGCCGCCACTAATAAAATAATATAGATAACTATAATATTGTACCACGAGCATAAGCAAATTAAAATTAATTAAACATTATTTGTGGTCTACAATGGCTGAAACCAGATTAAATAAACTTGGTATTTTAATGATAGAACATGAAGCAATACATGATGATGTGTATCGGAGTTCGCAAGTGTCAAAGCTAGAAGGAAGAAATTTTAATTTTCAAAAAAATAAATTTGTTTATTATAATTTATAATAATAAACAAATTTATTTTTTTAATTTGTAATTTGTAATTTCTATTTTCTGTGTATAATTTTCTATGGGCATGTGCCCGAAATAAATGAATTTTATTTTTATTTATTTTACAATACACAATCTTCATGATCATATTTTAATAAAACGTAAATTTTCTATTTTAAACTGTCAAACACCAAGCGGTCACCGGTGACCGCAACCTATTGTTCTATAATTGTGTCTATAATGACGGTACTCGACGAGATAATAGTTTCGATTCGGTTTTGGGTGACACCTACAAAATTCGCCACCTATGCTAACTACACCACTGTATCCAACAACTAATATTGTGTCTACTATTTTAGGAGTCAAAGGAGCAATATTGTTACTATTATTTTACATGGGAAAGGGTTTCTGTTTGTTTTTCTTTCACATTTCAATCAATATTTTTATGAATTAGGATAACATCCACAGCAGGCTAGTTATCATAAAATAAAGTCGCTAAGATTAATATTTAATCTAAGAAATTAATTAATTAATTATATTGCAATGAGGTTAATTCTATTGTTTATTAAACTATTGTAAAATACAAACAAAACAAAATTCTAATGTTAAAATAATAACAATATAGCATTACAATTTAAAATTAGAACATGTGTAATGACACCACAGATAATCAAGTTAACTTTAAAACAAGGCAATGACCAAACAAAGAGGCCGTAGAACTATTGTTTAAAATAAGAATTGTGTCACCGGCCACCATACAGTTGTGTGTATTTGGTTTTAAAACATAATTGTAATATTAATCATTCATTTATTTTTGCCATTTACAAAGGCTTGGCAAAAAGCCAGCTTTCTTACAGTCACACCATGTGTCCCAGAAAATCCAGAAATTGTTAACCAAAAAATTTGTAAAGTTTTTATATAGGCTGTATTTGTTCATACAAAATGGAATATAATTATTGTCTGTTGCTATGTTATGAAAGCAGGTCTAAAAATAAAGAGGTTTATATCGAAGTTCATTGTTATTCATAATAATTTATAGAGAAAATGTGGAAATGGAGATAATAATGACAAGTGTAATATAATTACAATCTTCTTCTTATTTGTGTAATTAAACAAATCTACCTAAGTACCTGTAGAGTTTTATAGATAATTAAATAAGTTATAAGTTATAAAATAATTGAAATGAATACACAAGTGTTGCACACTCTGTACAATGATTAGTTCCGATAATGGAACTCAGAAATTAGGTACATTTCCTGTCTTATTTAATCAAGACTTTAATTAAAACTGCTATGATTAAAATAATGTGATAAATAAGTCATAAAAAGTTTACTTGTGAATGGTAATGAGAATTTGTGGAGAATGTAGTGATTTTTTTTTTCATCTTACAATTATTTTACTTTATAAGTTATTGAAATATGACAGAATTTAGATAGTACGGGCGTGGTAATAAGATTTTCAGACCAAATTTAAAACTTGATTTGAATAAATGTATAAACTATTACAATGAAAACTATCAACAAGGTATGTCTATGAATAATAAAATGCGAAACTAACTTTCCATTTCGAATCAAGAATATTAATCTAACAAAGGATCAAAGTTGCTTATTTATAATAAAATACATACCAAATTACGTTGAGCAGCGAATACGATGAAAAACGTAGTTCAAAATTATGAAAAACACACAAATATAACACAGGCACACACGCGAACTCACAATGTCTTGTCACAAAATATTTTCGTAACTAAAATAGTAGAACAAAATGGTTTTTTTTACGAATTTACGATAGACACCCGTCATATCCCATCATTGTAGGAGGAATAAAATGAACGGAATAGAATGAATGATTTATCAATCAACAAAAACTCGCGGAGATTTCTCGCCATTCATTAACGCGTTCCAGGGTTAGAATATTGCATATTCTTTAGCATAGTTTCTTTTTTCATTTGGTCACATTTGTTGACGACGACGTGACGTATTCGGCAAATGGCGCTAAGGTGTAGGTTTAAGGTGTAGGCCAAGAATAAGGTGTATGGTTTTGGAGACTCCGTTGCCAAAAAGGAAAAAAAAGGTGTATGGTGTAGAAAAATGTCACAAATATTAGATAAAAGGCTAGATGTGCTAGTCTAGCCATGGACTTTCGAGGCACTACGGAGATTGATAAGGAGCCACAATATCTATTCTACATAAGAAAATGCATAATTTTATAATTTAGTTCATTACAATTTAGTTTGCTGGCGACTGCCTTGACCGTTGACCGAGTGGTCACTAGAGCGACGAATGGGTACGATTCCCGAGTCAAGCAAAGTAGGTACTTCTAAACTTTTTTTGGTTTATCAACTCAGTAGTGGTAACGCGGAGTGTAGAATCGTGCCTAGTAGATGGCACCATTCCACACTCACCCCCTATTACATGGGACTTATATTATATGGTAAAAATTGGGGTGTATTGTATATTCGCTGCCAACGCCAATAATTGGCATTAAATATCACAATGTGCACTGCCTATCTCTTCGGGGATAAACGGAGTGGAAGCTATTTTCAATTTATCACCTTTAAACGTACCTACTTTAAGATACCTACTTTCAAACGATCTAACTTGATATGATATATTTTCAAAACACGTCGACTGCAATATCAAGATTATGTAGCACACCTGTTACTGAAAAAATAAGGGCAAAACTACTCAATAATCGTAAAAAAGTCGTCCACAAAGGAGATTTTTTTATTCTTTTCTAGAACTTTCTTATTCAGAACTAGTTCATAAGCCTTTGTAAATTGTTGTACCAGTGATCGATTTTAGAAAAATAAAATGTTGAGAAAATGATAATTTTATTATAAATACATAAAAATAATATAAACGTGGAAATACTAAACTAAACTAATACTAAATGAAATTTTATCGTATTTCTTTAAAAAATAAATAAACAAAGCCAGTGCAGTTTTCGTAGAACTTACTCATAATGTCATTCGTTCAATTTATTTTTGTGTCATCATTCATTTTAATAGTGATGTGCCATGTCCGAGAAAAACGGCATGTCGATTTTCAAGAACGGTTTATGGAGAGACGAAGACAACGACAAATAAAGGACCAAGAAGCATTACTCATGGAAAACAAAGAGCTAAGTGATATTGAAGTGGTCAACGATGTCACTCATTACTTGAAAAGGGGCAACAAATCTTCTAAAAAATGGAAGAAAATTGAAATGCTTGAGCGAGATTTTAGACACTTACTAGCAATGGATGGTATGAAGTATCATTATAAACGGGACTTTTATTGGAGAACTTGGCGTACAGTGGCCTCTTACGGTGGTACTGAAAGAATTGTGTGTTACAAATGTAATAATATCGTTCAGGCGCCAGGATGCCAAAGTTGTGGGATGTGGGTGAGTGTGGGCTAATATATTTGTACATTCTGAGGTATTAAATTTTCTATTCTATATCCCAAGTCGTTCTAGATTGGGCTTTTTCCACTTTCCCCTATATCCCCGACTTCTGAAAATAACATAGCATTACGCTGCGTTCTTTCATTCTTGAAAAAGTTGTCAAAAGTGGTATTCGCAGTATGCACGCTTCTGGATATGTTTTTAGTTTAATTTGGTATTATAGTAGGAACCATATCGAAAAATACCAGTACCAGCAAAAATTTAGTCATATCATAAGTCTCAGTAGGATAAAGTGAAAATACTACTGTTACAATTACGAATATGTCAATTTACTTCCTCTTTGCATACAAAGTACACATATAAGATAAAATATCAAAAACTAATCTTTTTTCTGTATGTTTCCAGTAGACGATCGAGGAAACACCCCCACCATGTCCTTACGAGTTCTTCTCAGTGATCACTGACAAGTTACTGTGTGGAGCCTATTATACTCAGTACACAGACATATACACTACTTGTCCAAGCATCATCAACTTCTCCGATTTGACAGCTACGTGTGACAACCCTATTGAGACCAAATGGCGTTTCACCAAAATGTACGGTATGCCAGAGAATCAGAGAAATAAGCATATTATTTGTGGAAATCAAGATTCTTGCGAGATTACTACGTCTTATGAGGTTTGTTTGTTTATTTATTTATCGATTGAAGACCAGCATTTGTCATTTCCTGGTGATAGGCACCTAATAAGTGATGATGCGGCCAACGATAGACCACTCCTGTCCATAGCTATTCCATTCACTCAGGACTAAAAGACACTCAAATTTTGAATCCTAAATATTCCAAATGTTCCGGAAATCCCTCTTCTCTCTATTCTTCTCTAGACTGTTGACAATGGGTCATAAATCTAATAATATTTTTTCTTCGTCCTCAGATAACTCCAAATTATGTTATATTCAGGATAATTAACTCAACAAATGACGTTATTTACTCACGAATTATGAAACCAAACTACACAAACTACATTTGCATAGACGATTGTGGCCGTTTCAACCAAAACACGAAAAAAGTCGGAATCATAGACATACCGTTAAAATTAACCCTCCTCACTACAAAACTGAATGAAAATATTGAAGAAAGAATACCGGCACAGAGTAAAAATAATTTTCTGATTGAATTGAACCATACACCATCAAAGCCATTGCGAAGTGAAGCTGTTTTCAGTAATTTCCCGCCATTTGAAGTCAACAGAATATCAAAGTCAGCTATCAGTGCGAATGTTTTCCATAAAAATCTATTTGAACATAGAATTAAATCAAGAGTAATGAAAAGACAGCAAAATGATTTAGATGTACATGAATATATAAAAAAGCATTTTTTTCCGAAATACAAGCTATTTAGATGGCAAGAATTAAATGATACTACATCGAATTCTTTTGAAGATGGGCCGTTCAACTCGACAGGACGTAATTGTAAGGCGGCCAACCGTCACGTATTCTGCGGGACCGTCCCGTAATGCTAGATGTAATCCCGCTTCGAAATAATTTATAAAATAGTCCCGTTAAACGTTAGATGCGTCCCGCAAGTCCCGCATGACTTACTTGACTTAATATCCTGTGTCCCCTAGATGGGGCAGAGGGCGTCCACTGAAGTTATCCATCGCGATCTGTCTTGAGCTTCACGCTTCACCTCACTCCACGTCATACCGATGCTCGTCGCTTCTGCGGTGCCAGTACGGTGCGACGCCAGGTTTGTCGAGGACGGCCACGCTTTCTTTTCCCTTGAGGATTCCAAGCCAAGGCTTGCTTGGGTATGTGGTCAGGGTCCCTTCGGAGCGTGTGCCCTATCCATCCCCACTTGCGGCTGCTTAATCTGGCGGTCGATTGGGCTTTCGTGGCATTTCTCCAAAAGCTCTACGTTGGAGATGGTCTCGGGCCAGTAAATTCTGAGAATGCGACGCAGGCACCGGTTAACGAAGACTTGAAGTTGGCGTGAGATGTCTTTAGTCACCTTCCACGTTTCGCATCCATAGAGTAGAACGGATTTTACATTGGACCCGAAGACTTTCAGTTTTATCCTTCGGGTCATTTTCCGTGACTGCCACACAGGTCTCAGCTGCGCGAAAGTAGCTCGGGCTTTGGCGATCCTTGAAGTGATGTCCTCTTCAGTACCTCCAATCTCTGACACGACGCTCCCGAGGTAAGAAAATTTGTGGACACGTTCCACTGCCTCTGTGCCAATCAGCAACAGAGCAAGGACCTTCTGCTGACCTCTCACCCGGACAGCTACAGCGTATCCGTCGAAGCCCCTCTTGGCTCATCGGATCATTGCCTTGTCCGGAGCTCTGTATCTTGGACGTGCACACCGCGACTATAAGAGGTACGCGGTCGCCGTGTATGGTACTGGTCGGCAGATTGGGATGGGATGCGGTCCTTTTTTGCATCCTACCCTTGGAGGCGGGCTTGCTTCTTGCAGGATGATCCCAACGCCGCTGCCAATTCTGTTGCTGATGTGGTGCTGCAGGGGATGGAGCTTTTCGTCCCATCTACTCTGGTCCCCATCGGTGGCAGATATCGGCCCTGGTTTGATGCTTCTACCAGAAAGGCCTCACGCAGAAAGCAGGGGGGCCTACCAAGCCTGGGTCGATGCGGCGGTGGCACGGGATGTAAATACCAGTGCACTAAAAAAGTAGTATAACTTTGCCTCCAAGTCCTTCAAAAGAGCTATTGCGGGTGCCAAGTCGCAGCACATCGGTAGAATTGGTGGGAGGCTGGAGCGCCTTCCTTCAGGAACTCGTTCATTTTGGTCGCTCGCCAAAGCTATCGAGGGCAATTTCTGCAGGCCGTCATTTCCACCTCTGCACATGGGTGAGGATTCGTTGGCTCATAACGCAAGGGATAAGGCTCAACTTTTGGCGAAAATCTTTGCGGCCAACTCGACACTGGATGACGGTGGGCGCGAGCCTCCTGTTGTGCCTTGGTGCGGAAGGTATATGCCGGATGTGCGGTTCCACCAGCGCACGGTACGTTTGGCGCTTTTATCCCTTGACGTCTATAAGTCGAGCGGGCCTGATGGGATCCCACCCATTGTTTTGAAAATGTGCGCCCCCGAGTTGGCCCCAGTTCTAACACGTCTTTTTCGGCTCTCTTATTCCTCAGGCGTAGTTCCGACGACCTGGAAGACAGCTTTATTCAACCAAATCCTTAAAAAAAGTGATCGATCTAATCCGTCTAACTACAGACCGATAGCCATAACTTCCCTCTTCTCGAAAATAATGGAGTCCATTATTAACTGCCAGCTCCTGCATTACTTAGAGGATCATCAGCTGCTCAGTGACCAGCAATACGGTTTTCGTAAAGGTCGGTCTGCTGGTGATCTCCTTGTTTACCTAACGCATCGGTGGGCACAGGCGATCGAGTCTAAGGGGGAAGCGTTGGCAGTAAGTTTAGACGTGGCGAAGTCCTTCGATCGGGTTTGGCATAGAGCGCTTCTTTCGAAGCTTCCTTCCTGGACTTCCCGAGAAACTATGCAAATGGGTCTCCTACTTCCTTGCAGACAGAAGCATTAAAGTCGTCGTCGACGGTGAATGCTCTGACTTGATGTCTGTAAATGCAGGTGTCCCTCAAGGCTGCGTGCTATCGCCTACATTGTTCCTCCTCCATATCAATGACATGCTGCAAATCAGCGGCATTCATTGTTATGCGGATGACAGCACAGGCGATGCCTACTACACCGGCCGCGCTAACATTTCTCGGGAAAACGTCATAGAGAGCCGAAACAGACTCGTGTCTGAAATCGAGACCTCTTTAGGGAGAATCTTTGATTGGGGTGGACTTAATTTGGTCCAATTTAACCCCACTAAGACACAAGTCTGCGTGTTTACCGCTAAGCAACTGCCGTTGGTCGTCTCTCCTCAGTTTCAAAGCACCCCCCCTAACTGTCTTAGCCGGTATTGGATTACTTGGTGTCAACATTTCGAGCGACGTCCAGTTTTGCGGTCATTTAGAGGATAAGGCCAAATTAGCCTCGAGGAAGCTTGGTGTGCTCAATAGATCGAGGCAGTATTTCACCCCGACCCACCGCCTGCTTCTATATAAGGCACAGGTGCGGCCCCACATGGAATACTGTTCTCATCTTTGGGCGGGGGCACCCCAGTACCAGCTTCTTCCTCTGGACCGCATTCAGCGGCGTGCCGTTCAGATTGTTGGATGTCCGGATGTTTCAAACCGGCTCGACATTTTCTACCGCTTATACCACGGGGAGTGCTCTGAGGAATTGTTTGACCTGATACCTGCCGCATCTTTTTGCCATCGACCCTCACGACAGCATATGCATCCCCATCATATAGATGGTTGGCAGGCCACAACTGTGCGGTTCTCACGTAGCTTCCTGCCTCGCACAGCAAAACTGCGGAATGATCTGTCGTCGGCGGTATTTCCGAACCGATACGACCTTCAAACCTTCAAGAGAAGAGCGTACTCCTTTTTAAAGGGCCGGCAACGCACCTGTGACTCTTCTGGTGTTGCGGGTGTCCATGGGCGGCGCTGATCGCTTACCATCAGGTGATCCGTCTGCTCGTTTGCCTCCTATTCCATAAAAAAAGGCAACGGTGTAGTATTCTTCACACCCGTTCTAATTTCTTTGGTCTTTCGGGTGTTAATTCTCAGGCCAGATTTTGCCGCCTCCTACCGCAGGTCGTCCAATTTTGCTTGCATGTCGGCGTGGGACTCAGCAGACATAGGTCATCGGCGTAATCCAAATCTTCCAAGAAGTTGGATAATCCCCACTCTATGCCGCGACGCCGATTGTCGGTGGTGCGAAGCATGATCCCATCCAGAACGACCAAGAAGAGAAGCGGTGATAAGAGGCAGCCTTGTCGGACACCCGCGTGCACCACTATGTCATCGGAGATAAGACCGTCATGTGTCACTTTACAGGAATACGTCCTATACATATTCTCCAACAGCCGGACGATCTTTGGCGGAACCCCCATGTCCAGTAGACGGGACCAGAATGCTAGACCACTTCAACGTATCAAAGGCCTTTTCGATGTCGACAAAGGTAAGATAAATTTCCCTTTGCCATTCTGTTGCCTGCTCTAGAATGATACAAAGAGTGTTGATCTGGTCTGTACACGAGCGGTTTGATCGGAAACCTGCCTGCTCCCTTCGTAAAAGAGGATCGGACAGGAGAGGATTTGACAGCCTATCCAGGAATCTTGCAAAAAACTTTTGCGCAAGTCCCGCATACCCATTTCTTTTTTTTTTTCATTTCATACTACACGACACCAACAGACGCGCACTAACAACAGCGCGAATAAATGAAGATCGGAAAAATCGTCACTAAAAGGGAAAACACTACGTGCTCTGCTTGTACTTAAATTTAATATGGGAAGTTGCGAAGATTTTGATGACATCTACTCAATAAGAATCCTGAACTTCACTCTAGAGATAAATACGATTTTATTAATATGTAGTTTTGTACCTAAGTTTTATGTTTTTTATGTACACACGGCTACACGTCGAGCTTTACATAACCAGTATAAACTGAACGTTCAATGTGCGGAAAGATGATGCGACGCGACACCAGGATAAACTGGTTTTGTATAGGTTGATGTGTGGCCGTGTGTACCTAATTGTACCTAGGTTTTTTAAGGGGGGGAAATCATCGAATGAATTCTCCCGCCTGGGTGAGGCCGAAGGGAGTGTCAGACTCTCACTGACTACAAACGACCCCGTTCCTACTCCTGCACTTTGATCCGATGTAATTGTAGGTGTACCGACTAAACTTTATCTACAAAAAGTCCCGCATTGGACTTTCAGAAAGTTGATCGCCTTACGTAATTGTAAAGTTTCTCGATGGCAGAGAGAGGAAACAACGATTACCAGCATACAATAGTAAAAAAAACTAGTTTTACAATATAATATACTTTATTTAAGGCACAATATTTATTTTAGATGTAAAATAAAATGTATAACATGTTGTTTTTATAAAACATGACAAGTAACCTAACTAATTTATTATACTACCTAACTTTAAGGCTCGTAAATGCATCACACTTGGGATAAATACAATGAGAATTTTATTTAGGCGTTACACAAATTTATATTCAAGTCAAAATTTATCAGTCAGTATTTTATTATGTGTGCGAGTGTTACCGTGTTACCAGAGGCCATAGCACGAGTTTGATTTACGTTTAAAATATTCGAAACGAGCACGCGTTCGGCAATATGATTGGCCGGCGCTAATGAACCAACCAATCAGGGTGCTTACTCTTGAATCCAATTCCGATCGATCGACATTGACATTGTGAGTTGTAAGACTTGAGTTGTAACACTAGCGCCTTTTGCATTTGTATTGCGTGGGTATTTAATGAACTAAATGGTATTAAGTTTGGTTTTATATTCCGTACTCTAAATGCTACTTTAGCAGCTACGATTGGGGTTGTATAGTTTTGACGTTGCATACTCATTGAGATTTTATTGGATTGAAATTGCATTGACATTGAGATTGGTTTCAAGAGTAAGCACCCTGTGTGCCGAACGCGTTCTCGTTACGATTACTTTAAGCGTAAAACAAACTCGTAGGTACTAAGGCTTCTGACTTAAGAAAATGACAGTGTGCTTCGTGTCAATATATTCTGCGTGTAAGTCTATAGTAGCCAGGTAGCACAGTCGTTATTTCAAAAGACCATGTCCGCCTTTTTCAATTTCCTTAAACACAATCGTCAACAAAGTTTATGTAAGAACTATTTATCTAAAAAAACAAAATATAAATAAAGAAATGGGATATTTAACCGTTCACACATTTTAAAAGTTTTTTATTAACCCTACAGGGCAGTTTCGACAATGATCAGACTACAAACATGCTGTCATTGAGAATTTCTAAACATTATTGCCCTTTTTGCATATAATTAACAATTAACTAACATAGATAAATAATATCAGTCTTAATTGGCATACATCTTAACATAGTTGTTATTAGTCACTGAAAATAACAAGCCTATAAGCCAACTAGGTGAAACTACCGTCTAGTTTAAATTATTTAAATAATATTTAACTTAAATAAACTGTTTTAAACTGTGAAACACCAAGCGGTCACCGGTGACCGCAACCTATTGTTCTATAATTGTGTCTATAATGACGGTACTCGACGAGTTAAGGACTCTCGACAAGTTTCAAGGCACACTGGGGCTTATGATCATGACCGTGTACCTATAGCAAAACACGTAACGCAACCTTGAATCCATTGGTATAAAATAATTTCAGTAATCGAAAGTATTTTAATGTCTAATGAATGAACGACGATTGATTTTATCAACATATTGTGCGTAGTCACCGTATTTTATTATAAGAACACATCTCACAGAGAGACATGAATCAGAAGCCTTAGTACGAGTTTATTTTACGTTTAAAGTAATCGTAACAAGAAAGCGTTCTGAGCACTGATTGGTTGGTTCATTGACGCCGGCCAATCATATTGCCGAACGCGTACTCGTTTCGAATACTTTAAACGTAAATCAAACTCTTGCTATGGCCTCTGTAAATGAGAAGTATCGCTTTGTCCATTACGAACGAAAACAATGAACTAAGATTTGCTAATGGACGGCGACCGACACACGACGCGACGTCTCCATTGGCTGAAGTACTAACTAAATACCTTCTTTAAAATTTAAAATATTCATTTGTCTTAAAATTATTAAGCACATAGAAACCTAGTTTTTTTTACGCACCACTTATCTTAAATGATATGAGTCATTAACTAAACATATTGACAAAAACAAAAATATGGTGAAAGTGAATCATTCAGGGTAGAAAATCGCTCAAGCCCTCATTGGTCCAATTGATATTCGCTATACCTACATATAAAAGTAAGTCTTCAATCATCGACAAGTTTTGATCAAAATGTTACATTTTAGAAATTAACTAAAAATCGCGGGTTACTCACGTGAATATACTGAGAAAAGCTCTACTAGTTTCAAAGTCGGGGTTCAGTCAGTAAACTCACGTGAGTAACCCGCGATTTTGGTTAATTAAGTATATCTCACGATAGCGATAGTATTAGAACTGTAACATATTAGAACTTCACTGAATTGCGGAATATGAATGGGTTTTAGCAAAAGTATTGTTGTATAAACATGTACATTTCACTACCGCCAATTTATCATACTATCCGATATCGAGCTGTAAATTGCAAAACATTTACGAATATTTAAATTTCGCGGGATACCCTGTAGCATTCACCTTAAATTTAAGGTCGTGGTGGCCCGGAGGTTTAAGAAGCCCGCTTCTCATGCATGAGGGTGCGGGCTCGAAACCTACCAACGGCAAGTACCAATGTGACTTTTTCAGAGTTATATGTACTTTCTAAGATTATCTAGACACCACTGACAAAACGGTGAAGGAAAACATCGTGAGGAAACCTGGACTTATAATTTCTAATTATAAGTTTGTAATCGCCAACCCGCATTGAGCAAGCGTGGTGATTAATGCTCAAACCTTTTCTGTGTGAGAAGAGGCTTTGCTCAGCAGTGGGCATTTGTAGGCTGTTGATGATGATTCACCTTAAATACTTAATTATAAAGACTCCATAGGACATTGTTTCCTGGTGGGAACCAGAATATAGGATTTTAGGAGTCATTTAGATTCAATTAGACAGTGATTTTGAGAAAGTATTGCTGTTAAGAAAAAAATTACCTATTTGTATTATAAATTATTTCAAACATAACATCACGCCTTTTATCTCTGAAGGGGTAGGCAGAGGTGCACATTTACGGCACTTAATGTACAATGTAACACCCTCATAGATTCTCAACTTTATTACAAAAGGGTGAGTTTGAGAATCTATCACACAAATGAAGTAATGAAATTCAGGATTCAACGACAGAATTTCGTTGATAAATTAAGGTTCAGTTATTATAGTTTAAAAATACTTTTATATCCTTTTATCTGTTGAAACACCGGTTCCCGGTATAAAACACATTATACACAACTTTCAACATACAAGAGGTTAAGAAATGTGTCAATCTATTTGACTGGATTTTGGAATCTACACCTTGGAATGAGCAAATAGCTTAACTTTAAATATTTGTTGACACTCAAAAGTGCTTTCCTAGTCTAATTGAATTTGGATTATTTATTTGTCAAAAAATAATGTGTTAGTTACCTTTAAAGTTATAACAGACAAATCTGGTATCTGTATTATAACTTTCGTGAGACATACTAAATAAATTATTATGTTTTCAGCTGGCATGCTAGAATGTCAGCAGCGCGACAGTCGCCGCGTCACGGGTCGCGAAATGCTGCTCAAGAATATGAGCCTCTAGCATGGCTTGAAACTAGTCGAGTTCCTCGTCGAATTACTACGTGAGTAAGCTGAAAACATAATAATTTAAATCTGGTATCATTATTAACATAATAATTTAACACAGACCTTGCAATTAATCTATACAAATAAAAATGTATTACCATTTGTTAGTTCCGCTAAAACTCGAGAGTGGTTGAACTGATTTTGGTAATTATCTTGAAATATTTGTGGAAATCCAGGGAAGACTTCAAAGGTGAGCAATCAAACAGGCAGTATGAAGTTTGTCACATTGTACAGTGGCATTAAGTGCCATAATGTGCACCTCTGCCTACCGCTTCGGGGATAAAAGGCGTGATGTTATGTTATGTTTATGTATGAAGTTTATTAGGTCAGATAGTAAACAAACAAAACAAGTTCTAAACAAAAACACAACTTCTTGTAGAGTATAATAACTCTAATTTCTAGTATCTATAGAAAAAAAATGTCTAATGAATGAATGAAATATCATTTCAACTGGAAGACTCATTTGTGTGCTAACTAATTATTATTACTAACTACTAACTATTATTGTAATATAACATAGTATAGATTATATCTGCTACTTATCCAATGGTTAAACAAACAACTTAGTACGTGTTCAGCACTCTGATTGGCTGGCTCTAGTAAACCAACCAATCAGAGTGCCGAACGCTGTCTCATTTCAATTACTTTATACGTAAAACAAACACATATTAAGGCCTCTGATGTGTAGCTATGATACACAATGGATTTGAATAAAGAATATTATTCATATTTCCATATACAGCATACAACTAAACATTTTTTACTATACATAAGTACATAAAACTAAATAATCTTATAGATTACTTATATGAAAAAAGTACTTAATGCCAATAAAAATTGTATCAAGTTTCAATTTATTCTAATTGTAAATTGTGGAAGACATATCAACACAGTTTATTAAGACCCGGCATTCATACTTTTAAATATAAATAATCATTTTAGTATAATTAAAAGAAACAATTAACTTAAAACTAATAAACATGAACTCTGTCTCATGGTAGACATAAAATATAAGTATAGCTCCATCTATTACACTCCTTCTACAAGTTTCCTTAAAATAGGTTTAAACAATTTACACCTCTGTGCAATTGCCGTTGCTATTTATAGCATGACTTTTAAAACTACTTTCATAATTTGTCTGTTTTTAATACTAACAGTATTTTACTAATTAATATTGTATACAAAAAGGCATACTTAGTAAAAATTCCAAACATGTTAAGTATAAAATGTAACTAGCATTATTTTTTCCTAATCCTATTTTTGTATTTACCACAGATGTGGTTGACCATTTGATATAGTCTATTAAAGCCTTGCTTACACTGCTTACAGTAAAACTGTTTCGATTGTGTGTGCCTCTCTCTTATATGAGCAATTAAACTCTTTTTAAGCATTTCCTTTTTACAATAATCACAAATCGCCTTGGAATACTGAGACTTGTCTTTGCTTGCTATAACAGAAGACATATATTCCTTGAATCTATTGGCTTCTACATTATCTGTGGATTTTATTTTTAATGTATTTGTTTTTGGAATCTTTTTAATGTTTATAATGTTGTTATTTACCTTTGTCATCTGGACGCAAACCTCCGATTCGAGGACGCGTTCCACCCAGGTTTCATTCAGCTGTTTTTGCACAAAAGTAGGTTCATTTTCTTGAAAATTAAAATGCTTCTTCCTTATATGGTATTTCAGCAATCTTTCTTCACAAAAACTGGTGTCACATGCTATACATTTATACTGTTCTTGTTGTTGTGTGAAATATTCGTCGTGGACCTTTAGATGGAGTATTAAGTTGCGTTTTTCTACGAATCCCCGATCACAATGGTCACAAATGTACATTTTCTTCGTCCCAGTATGTGAGTTTACATGTTTCTTATACGCATCTCGTCTAAAATACTCGTTAGAGCAATATTCACATTGAAATCGAGATTTTACAAGCTTGTGTTGATACAAATGAGCTTTATACTTGAATGAACTGCCGATTACGACTTTCTTGCAAATTTCACATTCTGTTTTCCTCTTGATAGTTCCCGTTCCTTTTGTTTTTGTGCTCATGTTGTTTAAAAAATAAAGAATATAAGCGAAAATTAAGATTTTTCTGAACAAAATAGAAGCAAAATAAAAATACAGTCAAAACATAAATTTTGTTTGTGACAGTGACAGCATAATTATGTCAATAATAATTTTCGACGTCAGCTGCTGCTGTAATAAATGTCATTTGCGAGAGTGAGATAGCACCATCAAATAAAATGGGAATGAAAGAGATTATACACATTCGGACTTAGGCTTGATATTATCTATTTGAATATATCTGGACTGCGCCAACACTTTTTACGTCTTTAAAAAACAAGTTTAACTTCAACTCAAAATCATTAATACATGAACTTGACAATTTTTTTAAATAATTGTTTAAAACCTATTACATTGTTTAAAACTATATAATTGTAAGGAGGATGGTTGACACTTCAGGTGATCGAAGGGCTGGCTACTACCTTGGGCAAAGGTTAAGCATTGCCATTCAACGTGGCAATGCTGCCAGTCTTTTGGGCACCCTACCTCACGGTAGCGATGAGGAAAATGTTTTCTTTGAATTTTTTTAGCTACTAGGTATTTAATCTGTGATCCTGATCTTATGAAAATTAGTAAAATAACTCCGTTATTTAAATCAGGTAGTACTTCTGACCAGTTACTTTAGACCTATTTCAACACTAGGTACAGTTAGAAAAATTTAAAAAAAAATGTTAATCAAAAGCAAAGATTTTTTAATAGATATAAATTGTTACATGGTAATCAGTTTGGTTTTACCAGGGGTCGTTCAACAACTGATATTGCCGGTATTGAATTTCTTAATCACATGACGCCTGAAGCGACGCTTGGGGCATTTTTTATGACTTATACAAGGCGTTCGATTGTGTCCTTCATGATACATTGATCAGGAAGCTATCCCACTATGGAATAAGAGGTAAATCTCTGGATATTCTTACCGCATATTTGAGTAAGTGGATTCAGAGAGTCGAGATAAATGGAAAAGTCTCCGCCGGGTCTGTTGTCAGGATGGGCGTTCCGCATGGGTCAATTCTCGGCCCATTTTTGTTTCTTATATACATAAATGACTTGCCTTACCTTGTAAAGGATAACCATGGGATAGTACTGTTTGCGGGATATGCCGTTAAAAAAAATAGAAATTTAACCGATGTAGATACAGCGCGATTAGTATACTTTAGTTATTATCATAGTGTCATGTCATATGGTAATCTCCTATGGGGGAATGCTGCTGACATTCAGTCTATCTTTCTTCTGCAGAAGAGGGACATTCGATCAATTTATAATGTTAGTCCGAGGTACTCTCTCAGGGAACTATTTAAAGAAATTAATGTAATGACTGTTGCCTCTCAATACATTTATGAAAACGTAGTATACGCTCATAAAAATAAAAGTTTATTTAAAAAGCATAGTGATATACTTATTATCAACACGAGAAATAAAGACAAATATGTTGTTCCCACTACTAGATTAAGGAAAATAAGTGGTTCGTTTAGATGTAGAGTACCTACCTATACGCTTCTACAATAAAATTCCCAGCATATTAAAAATTTGAGTTTAAATTAATTTAAAAATGTCATTAAAGATTTGTATAAAATAAAAGACTACCTAGATGATAGTCTGGCTTATAAATAAGCTGCTGTAACGTCCACATAGGTCATGTTGATATGTTTGTAACTTTTTTTTAAGTTACATTTTTTTTATATGCAATTTGACATTATTATTTTAATGTGACATTGTTTTTCATTTCAAAATTTTTATTGACATTTACTTTTTATTTTTACAATTGATAGTGCTAGGGCCGTGCGAGACTTTGTCTCGCCATTTCTTTTCTCATTACCCATATTCTGACAGTTTGACTATTTTTGCGACCCACGCAAATGTTCTTTAGGTTGGCATTGTTCGTCGAATCAGTCAGCCTCACCTGTTAATTGAGCTGACTGTAAACCGACACATGCGTACTGCTTTCAGAACGGGTCCGCTCAAACTGTTGTGGTTCTTTCCTCAAAAGGCCACTACAGAAAGAACTTGCACGGTTCTCACACATAATCTTTTATACATATTTGTCTGGACTTTAAAAGAGACGCACCTCTGAGTTTGTTTCGGCATTTCTTCTCAGAGTAGTCAGTTAGGAAATGTCGACATCATCGTTCGCTTGATAAAATTGACGTGTAAAAGTGCTGCCTTGTAGCCTATTTGCAGAAATAAATTTACTTGTTTCACTTGTTTCACCTTGAAATATGAAATGAGCAAATAGATAATTGCTTTATAACTTTTTGTTGGCGTTCAAAAGTTTCCTCCTTGTCTAATAGAAATAGATGATTTTGAATTTGAATTAAAAAAAAGAATCAACAGTAATTAAAAGCAGGACATATTTTGTCTAAACAATTTAAAACCTAATATAAAGATGAAATTGAATATATATTTTTTTAAAGATGAATTTAAATGATAACAACAAATATATAAAAAATATATTTTATTTATAAAAACAATCTTCTATAACTTTACAAGTACCTATTTATAAAAAAAATAAAATAATCCCAAACTTACACACTTATTAGTTGTCATGGCGCAAACTTTACAATAACAAATTATTTAAAAAAATACAATATTGTTTAACATCCTTAAATAGCACCTTAAAAAAATATTTTTATTCTAAAAGACTTCAATCCGTAATAAACAGGTTTTCAGTGACAAACTTTCCAACATTTGCTGATGGAGTGTGCTCGGAACGGAGTAGAACGTGAGATATTAGTGAAGGATTTTAAAATAAATAAATTTGATGTAGGCATTATACAATCCATTTTATCTGTACCATCTTCAGCGATTATGAAAAAGTTGTGCTATTTGATTTTGGTCCTCCACGACTAACAATAATTAATCAAGTGATTCTCTAGAGTACCTAAGGAAAATATAGTCAAGTAATGTAAAGGGTACAATGGGGCTGACATATCTGCGATAAAAGCCCCTAAAAAGTTTGTTAGAATAAAAAAAAGTGACAAACTTCATCAACGTTGAGGCAAGAAGCATGATTTTTTGTTGCTGTCTCGGAGGCCAAATGGTCTGTCAACTGTCAAATTCGGTCTAATACTTTTCCCGCGTAGAATTACGTAGAAATTACTTATTGAACTTATCCCCTAAATTTGGTCATACAAAAGTATTCTCTAAACATTAGAAATAAGGTCTATAATGTAATGTAATATTAGTGGAAAGCGGTCACCGGTGACCGCTTGGGGATTTATGGGGTTCCTATTAGTTTAACAAACACATTGTGACACTTTTTGCATGGAAAAATAAGTCGAATTATTCACACAGAGTTAAATCTAATAGTGTACACTTTACACAGTTTCAAAACTCTGTAATTCAATATTAAACAAAATCCAAAAAGCTAAAGTTTGACATTCCTTCCAAAGACTATGAAAAAAGGCGGACATAGTCTCTTGAAACAACGACTGTGACACCTGGCTACTATACACTTACACGCAGAATATATACACAATGACATTCGAAGGACATCTGTCGCTTTCTTAAGTCTATTCACGTGGTAGCCATTAAACACGCACACATACACGACCCACTGACATTTTGGTGCTTCAATCGTTTCTAAGTGACATTACGTCCGCCATTTTTCAACGTCCTCGGCAATACTTCGTAACACTTGATCTACAAGGAAAGCTTTTTTTAAAGATAGTACCCAATTGGGTACTATCTTTAAAAAAATCAAAAATTAATTGTGTCGACTGTTCAATACAATAAAATATTAAAAAATAATCACACTTTCATTCATTGATTTTATGACCAACTTCATTTTAGTATTATTCCAACGAATTTTTAAGAAATAAGTATGCTCTTTGACGCTAAAAAAACGTGACGTCACAATACACAATCTCGTACAAAATTCATAGAAAACTATCGTTTTTGACAGTGCGAAAAAGTATTGAATTTGACTAGTTGACAAGTACCCAATTACTAAACAACACAAATAATCTACTTCTTCGCTTTATAATGGACATCATCGCACTCCCTTAGTTTCTGAGCCGCTTGTTCAGGCGTCAAGTCCCTCTGTGACTGAGCCAGCATTTCATATCCGACCATGAACTTTTTGACAGTTGCCGATCTCAGTAGCGGCGGTAGGTAGATGGCGTGTAGGAGCCAATGGGGGGAGTCGCCTGGAGCAGCTGATGGACCCGTTGGAGCTCCTGGAAGAGCAGTAAAGAATAAGGTAGATGATAAAATTTTATTTTAATGTCCGTCTGGTAGTTTATTTAAAAACATTAGACACGTATTTTTTGTTTTTTTACGGAAACGAACAGTTTCGATATATTGATTTGAAATGTCGCGTGACGTCACTTCTATGTACATTTTATACGTAGAAATGACGTTTTAGCCCCCACTCCTAAACTTTGATTCGTTTTATCTAAATATTGTTTTATTATACGACAAAATAAAAAAATACGTGTCTAATATTTCTTCATTACCAAACTTACGGACTAAATAGATTTTTAATTTTCATACCCTGTCATCATCCCAATTGTGGAAAAAAACGCAATTTCAACTCACCATGGAATCCCATGCTATAAGGAAAGCTACATTTAAATAAATTATCATATTTGATGTTCAGCTGTTTCATAATCTCCGCTAGCGATCGTTTTTGTTCGTCAGTCAGGTCCGTCATTCGCTGTGGTTTCCCATTTATTGGTAGAAGCATAGTTTCGTACGGCCACACTGCCCAGTATGGAACCAATGCTACCCATTCAGCGTTCTGGATGACTATCCGTTCCTGGTTGAAACAAATAAGTATTATTTATCTATGGAAAGAAACCAAAAAGATGTAACAATGTTAGATGTTAATCAATAAACAATAAATAAGCAAAAAAAAATAATCTCATCAACAGCCTATAAATGCCCACTGCTGAGCAAAGCCTCTTCTCACACAGGTTTGAGCATTAATCACCACGCTTGCTCAATGCGGGTTGGCGATTACAAACTTATAATTGAAAATTAGAGGTATAAGCCCAGGTTCCCACGATGTTTTCCTTCACCGTTTGTCAGTGGTGTCTAGATAATCTTAGAAAGTACATATAACTCGGAAAAGTCACATTGGTACTTGCCGTTGGTAGGTTTTGAACCCGCACCCTCATGATTAGAAGCGGACGTCTTAAACCTCCGGGTCACCACACAAAAAATAAACCTACTTTATCTCAATTACATTTATTACATCGCTTATGCGTATGGTAGTGAATCATGGGTGTGGCAGAAGAAGCATGAAAGCTGGATTAATGCGGTGGAAAATGAGTGGAGTAAAATTGAGTGGTCGAGTGAAAAATAGTGTTATTAGAGAAAGATGTGGATTGAAAGATGATGTAGTGACAAGGATTGAAAAGGGAATGTTACGCTGGGTTGGACATGTAGAAATGATGGATGAAAGTAGAGTAACGAAAGAAGTATACAGGGCGGATATGAATGGGGCCGTCGGTAGAGGGCTCTGTACAATGTAGCAACCACTTTTCACTATTCATGTTATGAGTCCCATGCAAAAGGCGTAAGCTTATTGCCATATACCGGGCACAATTCCAGACACCGTGCTACCACTGAGATTTTTTTTAAATCCCTGTACTATCTATTTTGCCCGACCCGGGAATCTAGCGACCACGCGGCCAGCGAGGCAGTGAATGTGAACATGTTTAAAAAATCAATTTACCTTCTTGATCATTTCCTCTTTTAGATAATCGAGTAACATCGGCCGTTTGAACTTGATAAAGTATTCTTTCTGGCATCTGTAAATTGACAAAGCGATAAGTCGTTGCTAAAAAGATAAACATATGAGAACTCGTCACTAAAAGGATAACTCGTCACTACAACTTACTTAAAACACAAAGTAAATAAAGTTTAAGTGTGTGAGAGACATGCTTCCGCACGAATGGGCCGGCTCGACCGGAGTGATACCGTAAAATGGTGGATATAACAAGAGGTGAATGGAGACAGAAGAGGGGTGAATAGATATTGAGACATTATTCATAGTATCGATCCAACCCTTCTTGTCCCTATTTACATCTCGATCCCTATTCACCACATTTTACCGTACCACGGCCGAGCAGAAAACCATAGTGAAACAACGCTTGCGTTGTATTTCGTCGTGTGAGTGAGGTTACCGGAGGCCTAATTACCCCCCCCCTCTAGAGTTCCAATCAAACCCTGAGGTTTGGGTAGATTGGAACTCCAACAATCCTTAAAAGGCCGGTAACGCACTTGTAACGCCTCTGGTTTTCCAGGTGTCCACAGGCTACGCCGATTGCTTACCACCATCAGATGATCCGTGAATAATGAATGAATGAATGAATGAATGAATGAATGAAAGAATGAATGAATGAATGAATGAATGTCTTTATTTCTCAGTACATGGTGCACACAGGTCTCAAAATAATCTGTCTCCTCGTTATCTTATAAAAAAGAGAGACAGAAAGAAAAACCGTTTATTACGTCATGAAACACATGCAAACTAGAACACTTAAAAAAAAATTCATGGTGCGCATGGTAAAAAGTCGGAGCTCAGCTAAATGCTGTAGCCCGGGCACGAAGGCTAGGACGAAGAATTCAACCGTCTTGTTTTGAAACCAGATATTTAATATAATATAAGTACCTACTAAAACCTTCTCCTGTATGTGTAACGAACACTGTTCTTAAAACCACCAGCTTTTTTGCAGTCCGGTAGTTAAAAATGCATTTTTTTTTAAAGGCGAAAGTTATCGAATGACTACTCCCGCCTGGGTGAGGCGGGAGGTGTCAGGCTCTTACTGACTAAAAACCACCCCGTTCCTTCTCCTGCACGTCTAGCCGGAGCCCCGGTAACCCATTAGGATCTCAGCGACAATTAAGAATGCTTACCGTTCTTTTACTCGTGGCTCGTTTGGTAAGTAGCTGGACGCCCATATTTGGCAGTGAGGGTGCGGGTTGGAGCACCCCATGATAGCACCCTTATTTTCAAAGATCTGCACCCAAGTGTACTTGCGACCTAACTCTTTTAGTTGGTTGACCCATCTGTAAAAGACCGATTCAACATCATTATTTTTTGTTTTTGAGGTAAATATTTTAGTTATTTATATTTATAATAATTAATATAACAAACTAAGTACCTACTAGAAATAAACTCAACTAAATTAAGTTATTGTTGTAGGTACTGGAAAAAAGAATTCAACTCAAAAACTACTGAACGGATTTTCGTACAGTTTTCGGTGGGAAATATAGTGATAAAACATTACATTATTGTGGCCAAAGATATGGGTGAAAAGTTATCTACATTTAACATGTTTAATTGGACTGACACCGGTGTTTGTTTCTGGTGAGGTGATCCGTCCATAGCGAGCATGCTAGTATAGGATAGTTCTCATAAAAATAAATATTTGTCTACAACTTACTCATTAACAACGGCTAGGATCTCGTCGACTGTCATCAACGGTATAGTCATCGTGGAGTCCGGATGGAAGCACATAACTCTGTGAAGCAAGAAACACCAGCAAATTAACTAAACGTAGGGCACTAACTCGACTAGACTGCACGGTTGGTGCGGTGACTGGGCAACCGGCTGCCGTGCAACGTGTCGCGGGTTCGATTCCCGCACGGAACAACACTTTGTGTGATCCACAGATTGTTGTTTCGGGTCTGCGTGTCATGTGTATCTGAACTTGTATGTTTGTAAACGCACCCACGACACAGGAGATAATCCTAGTATGGGGGAATGTTTAAAAAAATAAACTACGCAAATCATATTAACTAAGACGTACACTGGATGTCAAAAGTAAAAGGAAAACGACAAAAGAAAGAAACGTCAAAAAGACTTGTGCAGCCTACCTGCAAGTCCCCTTAGCAGCTGAAGACCTAAAGAGTGGATGATCCGAGGGAGGAGGATCAGGCACACGCTCCAACAACGCTGGGAAGTCGTTGGGGAACACATAAGTTGATGTATAGACAGGATTGCGCTGAAATAAAACAGACATTTGAATATAGAGGTAGCCGGCTCGCCGGCGCCGGTTTAAGGGCTCGTACACACGGCTACACATCGAGTTTTACATAACCAGTATAAACTGAACGTTAAATGTGCGGAAAGATGATACGACGCGACACCAGGATAAACTGGTTTTGTATAGATTGATTTGTGGCCGTGTGTACACAACACTGCGATGCGATGCGAATTCGCAACGCAAAAAATTACGTTTTGAATTGTTGCGATGCGATTTCGTGCGACAAGTCGTCTCCCAGCGTGACCATTCCTTCGACGACCGTCAATCGTACTAAACGTATTTTAAATCGAAAACTAGGTCGTGACATGAATCGTAAAAAGAAGTGTGCACTTCTGTTATTGCTTAGGAGATACAGGAAAAAGGAACAAAGAAGATTTTGGGAAGATAAGATTTTGATGCGCGATGCGAATCAATTCGCTAATTCTTGCGATGCGTAGAGGGAGCTCGCACATTTTTGCGATGCGACATTGCATCACAGTTTTGTGTACGAGCCCTAAAAGGTATACGGTTTGTCGGTTTAAAAGGACCACAGTATAAAAGGTTCAGGTTTATCAGAAAGCGCTGCTGTCTGGTCTCTGTCAAATATGTAGTGCTTTATTCGACTCGTTACACTCACATTAAACTGTGTTTCGCTTAAGTGAGTGACGTTATCGGAGCCCCAATCTCATCTCCCCTTTGTCCCACACCCAATCCCCCTAAGGCCGGCAACGGACTTCTAACTCGTCTAGCGTTGCGGATATCCATGCGACGCCAATTGCTTACCTCACGATCCGTCTGCTCATTTGCCGTACTAAACTGAAGTCTAAACCCTTACCTGCCCACTAGACCGCGTAGCCCCAGGCAGTAGAGGATTCAATGGGTCTGGTGGCTGGTCATCAGGAGCTGCCTCAGTCTGCCCGCTCCAAGGTCGAAGGCAGCGGTGTGGGGAGACGAGAACCCATTCATCTTTGAGTGGGTTGTAGCGCACGTGCTGGTGTTCTGATGAAGAAGCATAATATGGACTAATGATTTGATTTCCTGACACTAGAGTGATTTGTTGGCCATACTACGAATGGAAGAAAATGCGCGTGAATCACGGCAGAGGATGCGCTGGGCCCGCAGACTCGAGTAGCAGCGCAGCGCGACAGTCGCCGTGTCGCGGGTCGCGAAATGCTGCTCACGAATATTAGCCTCTAGCATGACTTGAAACTAGTCGAGTTCCTCGTCAAATTATTACGTGAGTAAGCCGAAAACATAATAATTTATTTAGTATGTCTCACAAAAGTTACAATACAAATACGTCGCGTGACGTCACTTCTGTGTACATTTTATACGTAGAAATGACGTTTTAGGTTTAGCCCCACTCCTAAACTTTGATTCGTTTTATATAAGTACCTATTGTTTTATTATACAACAAAATAAAAAAATATAACTGCCTCTTTGGCCGAGTGGTCGCAAGTGCGACTGCCGGGCAAGGGGTCTCGGGTTCGATTCCCGGGTCGGGCAAAATATTACTGGGTTATTTAAAATAACTCTCAGTAGTAGCACGGAGTCTGGAATTGTGCCCGGTATATGGCAATAGGCTCACCCCCTATTACATGGGACTCATAACATAAATAGTGAAAAGTGGGTGTTACATTGTATAGTGACATAATGTACACCTCTGCCCTTCGGGGATACAAGGCGTGATGTTATGTTATGTAAAATAAAAAAATACGTGTCTAATATTTTTTAATTACTTAACTTACGAACTAATTATATTTTTAATTTTCATACCCTGTCATCATCCCAATTACTTGATACATACCTGTTGGTATCAGTGGATCCATAATTTAATTGTTACTTAAAAATACAAGCACCGAACAGTTGTAAAACGTAGAGGAGAACTGTTTATATGTAGAAGAATGTACAGGGGAGCACTAAGAGAGACTGTATGATATTAATTCTTCCCCCTTCCCCTATACTTATTATACTCTTTGCCTTATCTTGGAAATTTCTTAGAAAAATTCGAGATTAAAACCAGGCTAAGTATTACTTCTTTGGTTCTATGTGATTTGACATTATTGCATGACATTTAGCAAAGAGTAATTATCATTCTATTGTACGAGTTCGGCTTCCAAAGAAGTTTCCACTTATGGGCAGTAGCCCGCTAATAGCGTAGCCAGGCGTGAGAGGTTGTTCATGGTCTCCAGCTTAAAGTGCCACGGATTAATATACAACGAACGAAGGCTATCATCATCAGGAAATAAGTATGTAGGAATCGTAGCAATTGGCGTTCCATAGTCTCTTCCTACCCCTATGGGCCCTATCCAGCCATCGCGAAGGACACACCGGGCGTCGCCGATGCCGATTCGGAGTCGCGGAGAACCTAACGGGTAACCGGGGCTCCGGCTCGACGTGCAGGAGAAGGAACGGGGTGGTTTTTAGTCAGTAAGAGTCTGACACTCCCTCCCGCCTCACCCAGGCGGGAGCAGACATTCGATGAATTTTCCCCCTTAAAAAAAAACCCTATGGGAGACATGCGTGAAGTTATGTATGTATGTAAGGACATCATCTGCCCTCTAGGTGCACTAGGCACATGTTTAGCTACGCCACTGTCAACAACTCACAGATACCCACGGGACGGTCGATCGCTTAAAGGAGTTCACAAAGCCTGTTTTAGAATATGGCCTCAAGAGAACGAAAGTAAAAGAAGTGAGTGATGTGTGAGCATTAGTTTGGCTTTCGACCATAGAGACGACGACGCGCGGGACAGGGTTATAAAAACCCACATCTACACATTTCGCTAACTCACGCCCTAGCTTTTGGGCATTTCTTTGTGTCGGTGCGCCACCGATCTTGATTTTAATTTTTAAATAAACCTACTTAATGTGCAATCTTCTGTTTTAATTTAAAATAACCCGACAGAGCCACGACAGATGCCCCACGTTGATATCAATTTGGCCTATCACGAGGCCTTTCTCTTTGCAGAGGTTTTATAACGATCCGGCCATAGCCGGATTAGAACTAAAGAGCGTCCTAGACACGCACTATATAGGCAGCCGTAATTTATTCTCAATATTTTTAGCCGACTTCAAAGAACTAGCAATAAACTCCATAGGTTACTCTTTTTCCATCGGGTTCACAATACAATTCTCTAGTTACATAGTATTGTTGTTTGGGTTGTGTGAGATCAATGTAGCACTACAAACAGATTGATATAAAAGGGTAATATTTAATATTTTAACTGTAAATTCCCTTTTTTCAATCAAAATGTTCGAAATTACTACCAAAAATACTGAATTGCACACTAAATTTGCTCATCAAATAAATCAATTATACTATACCTACTGTTAGACCTTTAACGCCTAACTGTTTTACTGAATGTCTATCTTTTATCTAAAAGTAAATCTAATACTTAACTCCTAACCTAACCTATTTTGCTTTTTATAATAGAGGTGAAGTAACAGATTCCCCAAAAAAAACCTTAAGGAAAAGAGATTAAAAAATAACAATAAATAATACAGTCTTGAGCTGACCAGTCCCAGTTGACGGCGCCTGCTGATGCGCTAGCTGCTGATGATTATGACCAGGGGCGTAGCTGGCGTCGTATCTGCCTTATCAATTATACGGGGCCCTCGGGCCCCCGGACTACAGGGGCCCCTAACGTGCCTAAGCAAAACTTCCCAATTTTTATTCTATTTCAGCAATCACAACGACCGACGTCGTGGTGGCCCGGAGGTTTAAGACGCCCTCTTCTCATGCATGAGGGTGCAGGTTCGAAACCTACGAACGGCAAGTACCAATGTGACTTTTTCCGAGTTATATGTACCTAGGTACTTTCTAAGATTATCTAGACGCCACTGACAAACGGTGAAGGAAAACATCATGAGGAAACCTGGACTTATAATTTCTAATTATAAGTTTGTAATCGCCAACCCGCATTGAGCAAGCGTGGTGATTAATGCTCAAACCTTCTCCGTGTGAGAAGAGGCTTTGCTCAGCAGTGGGCACTTATAGGCTATTGGTGATGAGTAATCACAAAAGTCAAAATAAATCGATTTTTTCCCGCGTAAAGCATGCGTTCAAAAGTTGGCAGAAACTTAAGAAAAATAAAAGTAATTAAGGTCTGCTAATTAGGGCAGAGGGAGTTGCTTAAAAATATTATCAGTTTTCACACAAATTACTTATAAGTATTTTATGTAAAAGAAATATCTTGTGAGAAATGTTTACCCTTCAACAAGGGTAAACATTACCCTACCCTACTTGAAGGGTAAACATTTCACCACACCCTTTGAGTACCGACATTATAGACACAATTAAAGAACAATAGGTGTGCGGTGCGGACACCGGTATCCTCGCGGTGTTTGACAGTCTAAACATATTTTTATACGGCCTTCCTCCCAAAGCACGCTTCGTCATTGATGATGATAATTATAATTTTATTTACATTTAACCCTACAGATCCGGAAGCTATCATTATTTTGCTACATTTCAAGTAAATTAGATAATAAACGAGACCTTTGATATAAACTCTAAACAAACGTGAATGAAGATAGCAGAACACGCGATCGTGCAGCTGTGAAGAGTAAATAATATAATTAACTAGCTATTCCCGCGCAGTTTGACCCACTGCTCAACTCCTATTTATCGTAGGGTGATGTTTTATAGCCAATAGCCTTCCTCGATAAATGAACTATTCAACACAAAAAGAATTATTCAAATCAGACTTGTAGTTACGGAGATTGGTGCGATCCAACAAACAAGCAAAGAAAATCTATCTGTACATGTAATAAAACCGTAGAAATATAAATTCTGTAGGTACGTTGATAATATTAAAAGAATAAGTGGTTAATATTGATTCGGTTCGATACAGATACAGTATCCATTGGTTGGCTACTGAGTCTACCAGTGGTTACAATTACCGTAGATATTTTACTTATTTTTTTTTATTTCCGTGCGACTTTAAGGAAATCCTCTTTGAGTAATCCACTAGGTACACTCGCCAGCGATAAATCACATTCCCACTGGGTATATCTAGGATCACACGTGCAGGAATCGAACCAGCGACATGTCGTGTAGAAGTCAGTTTGTTCAGCCACTATACAACCGTTCGGAGTCAGACATACATACGTAATTATAATCATAACAACGTTTACCTACTTTAATAAATTAATAACACCATCGAACAAAACACGAAGAGAAAAAAGCCACAGATAAAAAAAACAAAAAAAATTCATTGCAAACTTCAAATTAAAAATATCATACCTGTAGCTTTAAATTCTTGCATTATTATGTATTTTCTTCAATAAAATCGAGTATAATTTTATGAATATTATTAAAACACGTCCGTTCAGTGTGCCGTCAAGGGCATTACTGGACTAACAGTAACGTTCAGATTATTAATAAATTGATAACAATGCTTGCTTTACATCAATGAGTAATTACACAGATGTGAAGTTAGGCAGAAATCAGATGTTTATATACCAATCGATAGAAGCCAATTTTTATATGCCATAAGCTAGTAAGCGGGCAGACGGATCACCTGATGGTAAGCAATCGGCGCCGCAGCACACCAGAGGCGTTACAAGTGCGTTACCGGCCTTTTGGGGATTACGAGTTTGAGGATCCCGCGAGATCGGCTACCTATATGGGTAAAACCAAAAATCTGCCGGAAGCTACTATTCGATGCGAGCGAAGTTGCGGGCAAAAGCTAGTACCTACCTACTAATAAGTATATAAAGCTGAAGAGTTAAAACATCACGTTACGACCTATAGGAGCCGAGCCGAATGGTTGAAACTGCGCGGAATTAATCATTTTTAATATTAGTAGGTATGATTGGACAGTCCTATCTTTAATAATAAGTATTTAATCTATGCACGCAATGTAAGATGGTTTAATACTTTAATAACTTGTATGTTGATATCGCATTATCTAGTGTTGTAAATCGAACGATACTTTCTATACAAGATATATATTTTAGACACTACAATAACGTCGCGGAGAACCTAACGGGTTGTCGGGGCTCCGGCTCGACCTACAGAAGTAGGAACGGGGTGGTTTTTAGTCAGTAAGAGTCTGACACTCTCTCCCGCCTGGGTGAGGCGGGAGGAAGTGTCAGACTATTACTGACTAAAAACCACCCCGTTCCTTCTCCTGCACGTCGAGCCGGAGCCCCGGTTACCCGTTACCCGTTAGGTTCTCCGCGACTCATGACAAGATTTTGTCCCAGCGAGAGCAAAGTTTCGCATTGTGTATTTTCTTATTTCACGGAATGACATCTCGCAGAAAATCAAAGTCAAAGTCAAAATCATTTATTTAAATTAGACCAGGAAGGCACTTTTGAAAGTCAACAACAAAAACATTTAGAAGTGAAGCTGGTTGCTCATTCCGAGGTGTTGATTCCAATGGAGAAGAACGAGCAAGAAACTCCATAGGTTACTCTTTTCCAATCGGGTTTACAATACAATTCTCTAGTTACATAGTTTTGTTGGTTCGATTGTGTGAGAACAATGCAAAACCTAAATGCAGTCAAAGAGATTGAAAAAGAAAATAACCTTGAGGAGTATGAAATCATACAGTCTGGAGCTGACCAGTCCCAATTGACGACACCCGTTCACGAACATGACACGTACACCAGCACCGCCCAACTCAACCATATTGTAGGGAATCTAGCGATCCAATGCACGTGCCACCGCCAATGAGATCTTTGTGTGAACATGACAACTCCAAACTGACACAAATGCATTCTACTAGTCTGAATCTAAAATCGACGTGAAACACCGCTTTCGTTGTGTGTGAGGTTACCGGATGCCCAATTGCTTCCCTTTCCAATCTCCGAATCCCCAACGATCCTCCAATTCCTAACCTGCAAAGGGCTGGCAACGGTAGTAGGTAACTCCTTCTAATGTGCACAGAAACATCTTCTTTATTATATCTGTGGTTCCGTGTGTCCATGGGTGACGCCGATTGCTTACCATCAAGTGATCAGTCTGCTCGTTTACCGGCTTATGTCATAAAAAGGTTAATTATTTATTTCGTCGCAAGTGCGACTGTCGGGTTTGATTCAAGGGTCGGAAGAAGTATTATTGGGTTTTTATAAAAAAAAACTCAGTAGTAACACGGAGTCTGGAATTGTGCCCGGTATATGGCAATAGGCTCACCCCCTATTACATGGGACTCATAACATAAATAGTGAAAAGTGGATGTTACATTGTACAGTGGCATTAAGTACCGTGATGTGTACCTCTGCCTACTCCTTAGGGTATAAAAAGGCGTGATGTTATTTTATGTTAGACTACACATTTGACAGAGACTTTTAAACTACAATCTCCCAATCTCTAATCTGTCAGCTAAGTGTGGAGATACCGACCAATATAACCTTACCTATGTAATATAGGAGGCTCATAGTATAGCAGTGGACGGTAAAAATAAAACAACAATATATAAGTAATGTATTATACCAAGGACATTGAAAAAAAGGCGAACGTAATGTCACTTAGAAGACAGAAATAGAAAAATATATGTGAGTGGTGTATTCATGTGTGTGTATACTTGCAACACTGTAATGTAGGGAGTGTAATGACGCGCCATGACATGCGACAGATGTCCTTCATGTCAATTCCCTCACGACAGCATATGCATCCCCATCCTATAGATGGTTGGCACAACTGTGTGCTTGACTCGTAGGTTTCTGCCTCGGCAACTGTGGAATGATCTGTCGTCGACTGTATTTCCGAACCGATATGACCTTCAAACCTTGAAGAAGAGCTTATTTCTTTTTAGAAGTCCGGCAACGCGCCTGTGATTCCTCTGGGGGCTTACTCTTCAATCCAATTCCGATCGATCGACATTGGTATTGTGAAATTCCGTACTCTTGAGTTGCAACACTAGCGCCCATTGCATCCGTATTGCGTGGATATTGAATGAACTAAATGGCTAAAGCTTTGACATTGAATAATTATTGAGATTTTATTGGATTCAAATTGTATTGACATTGAGATTGGTTTCAAGAGTAAGCTCCCTAGTGTTGCGGGTGTCCATGGGCGGCGCTGATCGCTTACCATCAGGTGAACTGTCTGCTCGTTTGCCTCCTATTCCATAAAAAAAATGTGTGTGTATTCTGCGTGTAAGTGTATAGTAGCCAGGTGCCACAGTGTTGTTTCAAGAGACTATGTCCGCATTTTTTTCAAAATCTTGGGTTAAACATTAATACTTGTATTTATTTATATATTAATAAATAGATCAGAGTACTAAGCACGAATAACTATCGCAATCGTAACGTAATAGTATCGAGTGCGTTCGGCGCTCTGATTGGCCGGCTCGAGTGAACCAACCAATCAGAACGCTTACTTCGCTCGATACTGTTACGATACGAATGCGATAGTTATTCGTGCTTGGCCCTCAGTAACTGATTGTTGTAAACTGTTTACATAGGTAATTAAATCAGCCTTCTTCAACAGTGGCGACATCTGTTTGCAATATATTGTCTGTCGAATTCCGTTCAACGTTTTTCCAAGTCTGAAATATTAAATCAAAACATTATTATTTTTAATGATTTTCATCTTTGATATTTTATCTTATGCGAAATCGAATGCCTGCATCGTGTGTGCGTTACCCAGACCAGATGTTGCCAAAAATAGTCATATGAATCTTATAGACAATTAATTTTGCGGCTTCTGTAATTGTTTCGCACATTTTTAAATTTGTTACGCTTATAGTTTTTTAATTGTTTCACAAAAACATATCCTGCTGGGGTAACGTTACCCCAGCCAAACCTTTTTCTTTCTAATGGGAATATTTAAATAATTACTAGCTATAAAATTAGTTGTCTAGATGAAGTAAAATTTTGTATTTGTTGTTTCATCGGTTGCGAAGTTATTCGAGATTTTGCTGGGGCAACGTTTTTAGTTTTGCTAGATCTTTAAAATGGTTAAGCGGAGTCTTATCATATTAACATCTGGCCTGGGTAACGCACACCTGCTTCGTTGGTCGAGTAATCGCAAGTGCGATTGTCGGGTAAGGGGTCTCAGGTTCGATTCCCGGGTCGGGCAAGTATTAGGTCCTGTGTTTTTAAAAAAATCTCAGTAGTAGCACGGAGTCTAGAATATTGCCCAGTACATGGGAATAGGCTCAACCCCTATTACATGGGACTCATAACATAAATAGTGAAAAGTTGGTGTTCAATTGTACTGTGCCTACGCCTTCAGGGATAAATGGCGTGATGTTATGGATATAAATCGAATGCCCGTTTTCATCAATCTCTCATAAATAATAGGTGACTCTTTCCGACATTTTGGTTTTTGCTAAACTAAGTGACACCTAACAGTACAGGTAAGGGATTTAGGCAGAGTCGCCTTATAATACACACAAAGATTTGCTCCGTGCGGGTACCGCAACCGCAACAGGTTACACGGCAGCTAGTTCTCGCGCAACGTGTAGCGGGTTTGAGTCCGATTCTAGTGATGTGCTGTAACAGGCGTTGCACCGTGGACCGTGGGGGCCTTGGCGCAGGTCTCTTCAGAGGACCCGGTGCCCCTTACAGGTGCTGAGCGTGGCCACTGGGTGGTTTTAGTGAGGTTTGAATCCCACACTCCCTAGTCTTTCTCCCCAAAAAAGCTAGGCGCCTTTTGAATGTTTCTCCCCGTCATCAAAAAAAAACCCTGATTAGGGGTCCCAAGTGCCCTTATGGTAAAGACGGTACGGGGTTTCAGCGCTCCGTTACTCTAAATAAATTTTAGTAAAGAGGTTATTTAGGAGGTTGATGAAAACGGTTATTAATCTTACCTTTTTACAGCGCAAGCATTTATAAATCTTGTATTTATTACTCTGTTTCACTTCCGATCCTAATTTGATGTGGCGGTATGATCTGTAAACAAAAATAATTGAATTATAATAATTCCTACATACAGGGTGTCCAAGAACCCGGCGTCCAACTGGATTCCCACGATGCCCCAAGTTCTAACAGTACTCAGAAAAATATTTTAAAAAATCCACCCCATGTACTTACAGAATTATACTGATTTCAAAAAAAAGGGGAAATGAGCACCCTGTGACATACTTTTGAATGCTGTGACTGCTAATGCTGATAATTTCGATATTTCTTGGAGGTTTTGTAATCTAGGGTATTGCTGTGTCTAAATAGAATGTAAAAATAAAGTACTTATTGTACCATTTTAAAATAACATATTATTTTAACTAAAGGTGATATGGAAAACTATTGAATTTCGCAACTTTGACCGACTGTAGTGTAAAAAAAATGTACCAAAATAGTATGGCAAGTGACGTCAAATTTTGACGCGTTTATTCCTCTTTTTAAAAAGGTATAATACTTACACATTAATTTGAAAAAAAAAAATGTTGATAATATTTTTACTCAACAACCCAATTTTTACGAAGTGCCTACCTACTAACGGTAACTGTCGGACCCTTTCTTATCTTAGAAACTGTTATGTTACTACTATTATTTACTTCGGTTCCAAGAGTGAGCAAGAAGTAAATACACACAGGTAGATGGGTTCCCAGTAGAATAAAAGCAAAGAATGTTAGTTTAAAGATATTTTATTACAATAAATGTTCAAAATGTTGACCACCCGCGGCAATACAAGCTCTCACTCTCCTTAAAAAGGACCGCTTTATGTTTCGCGAGTAACTTTTTTGACGTATCACCTGCACTGCTTGTGTTATCTTCTCACGAAGGCCAGCGATGTCATTAATAAAAATAAAGTACTTATTGTACCATTTTAAAATAAAATATTATTTTAACTAAAGGTAGTGTAAAAAAAATGTACCAAAATAGTATGGCAAGTGACGTCAAATTTTGACGCGTTTATTCCTCTTTTTAAAAAGGTATAATACTTACACATTAATTTGAAAAAAAAAAATTTTGATAATATTTTTACTCAACAACCCAATTTTTACGATGTCTTGCAGAATTCTTAGAAAGAAAACTTTACGACGAATTGAATCTAACCTCTAAAGAATTACTATTGTATGCTCATAAAAATAACAACAGGCCTCTCAAAAAACAGGTTAGACCGTAAGGGACGGTATGTGCATGCATCTCACCATAGTGATTCGTTATTACAACAGGAGGGAGCAAGACAGAAACTATCTTTGCGATTTGCTGGTTCTTCTTTATGGTACCCCATTATTCAGGTAAGAGTGAGGGAGAAAAAGGTTATCCGAGCCGAGTCGCGTTTTGTGAAACAATCCTGCAAAAACATCGAGAAGACGAAAACTTTATCGACAAAATTTTGTGGTCAGATGAATCAACATTTAAGAATGATGGCTACATGAACCTACACAACTTGCACGATTGGCATTTGGAAAATCCGCACTTGATGCGAGAAGATAGATCCCAGTACCGGTTCAAAGTGAACATGTGGACCGGTATTCTCTGTGGGAATATTATTGGTCCATTTGAGATGCCCGAGAATTTGACTAGCGAATCATATTTAATAAAAGATGTCGGTTGACGGTTTCGAAAAGACTCAATTTAATTCGTTCAAACATTCATACACAGACAATTCAGGCAATAGACATTATAGACACGTTTCACTTTTAGGCTCATAGATGGCGCTACGTGTAACATCTTAACATTATAATTATTTTGATAACATTTTAACACCCCCACTTTATCAAAATAACAGGATTCTCAAAGTATTACAAAGTATCAAAGTATTAGTATTACATACAGTGGAGAGCTATAAGAAACTAAACATCCCAAAAACAAGTTACCTTTTAATTCAAGATATACCTTTTAATTATATATTATAATAACAAATAAACTACATTTTTCTGCCTGGTTATTCTAAATTGACAATTCCAAGTTTTTCCATGAATTTATAATGTTTAACACCTGGCAGTCCTTTAGTAAGTAAGTCAGCAGGCATGTTAGCTGTTGACAAATATCTAGCTTCAATTATTTCATTTCTTAAAACTTCTCTAATGAAATGGTACCTGACATCAATATGTTTGGACCGTTTGTGTGATTGGTAATTAGTTGTCAACTTCAATGCACTCTGACTGTCACTGTACATAATAATTTTGTTACAAGAACCAATCATTTCAAGTTCCAATTTCTGCAAATATATTGCCTCTCGACACGCTTCTGACAAAGCCATATATTCTGATTCGCAACTGCTAAGAGCAACAGTTCTTTGTTTCTTGCTTTCCCAAGAAACTGCAGCGCCTGATTTAGTAAAACAAAAACCAGTATAAGAACGTCTGTCATTTGCATCACCAGCCCAATCAGCATCAACAAAACCCACAAGCTCTGCACTTTCTTTGGAATATTTTAAACAAAAAGTCTTAGTCTTATACAAATATTTCAGAATTCTTTTTGCATAATTCCAGTGTATATAGGAATAACAATTGTTAAACTGGCTTAAATAACTGACTGAATAGGAAATATCTGGGCGAGTTAAGACAGCTAAATACATTAAACTTCCTATCAATTTTTGATAAGGTAGCTTTTGTTCACACACATTAGACTTATCAACATTTAATCTGCATTCTATAGGAGTTTCTACTGTATTACATTCAGACATATCAAACTTATCAAGTAACTGGTTAATATACTGTTCTTGATCTATAGTTATTACATCATTACTTTTGTTAATCTTTACTCTCATGCCCAAGTAATTTCTCACTTGACCTAAGTTCTTAATTTTGAATTTTTTACTTAAAATTTCTATCAAATCATTAGATTCAGACTTACAATTTGAAAATACTAAAAAATCATCAACATACAGTCCAACTATGGTTTTCTTATTATCGTTATGGTTTTTAACAAATACACAGGGTTCTAATTTACATTTTTTAAATCCTGATTTACATAATATTTCCTCAACCTTAATATCCCATGCTCGTGAGGACTGTTTTAATCCATAAACAGCTTTTCTTAATTTTAACACTTTATTTGAATCATTTATGGGAAAACCTTCAGGTAAATGCATAAATATACTTTCTTTTAGATGACCATTAAGGAAAGCTGTTTTTACATCTAAATGTGTGATATCCATGCCTAACTGAACACTAATAGCAAACAACAAACGCAAAGTTGAATGCCTTATCACTGGACTGAAAGTGTCTTGGTAATCAATACCAGCCTTCTGGGTAAAACCCTTAGCCACAAGTCGTGCACGATACCTCACTTTATCATCACATTCGAGTTTTTTTTTAAACACCCACTTACACTGCACTACACTCGCGTTGCTGGGAGTATCGACAACTTCCCACGCTTGATTGTCTTTGAATGACTGCAGCTCTTCTGCCATGGCCTGTAGCCACATCTGTCGCTCTGGTCCACTGATGGCCTCTGCATATGTCAGTCCATCTTCTCCTGCTATGGTACTCATATTAGCAAAACCATATCTGTCTGGCTTTCTTCTTTCTCGCTTCTCAGCTACTTCTTGAACAGGTGAAGCAGATATACCTGAAGCTTCTTCTGTACTCTGTGGAACTGAGCTGATTCCTTCTTCATTCTCTCCACAAGCTTCTGGCTCTATTTTGTCTTCTTCGACATCCAAGTAATCTGACTCAGAGGAACTGGATTTATTCAGGGGTTCAAGTTTCACCACAGATTCTTCTACTAACTCCCCCACTGAATCTGTGCTCTCTAAAGAAACAGTCACAGTCTCTGGACGCTTGGGTTTTTCTTGGATAATAACATCCCTACTTGTAGAAACTTGGTTCTTTACTGGGTCGTATATTCGGTAACCCTTGACATTATCACAGTAACCAACAAGTATGTGTTTCATGGATTTTCTATCCCACTTTCCTCTTTTTTCTTTTGGTATATGTACCATCACTGGACTCCCAAATATACGCAAATGTTGCAAATTTGGTTTTTTACCAAACCATATCTCATATGGAGTCTTTTCATTACCTGAAGCGATAGACCTGTTCTTGAGGTAGACTGCAGTATTTGCAGCTTCCGCCCAAAACTTCTTGTCCAATTCTGCTTCGAAAAGTAAGCATCTTGCTCTCTCCACAATGGTCCGGTTGCTTCTTTCGCTGAGTCCGTTTTGCTCTGGTGTGTAAGGATTCGTTTTCTGATGAATAATGCCTTCATACTTCAGAAAATCTCGAAAAACATTGCTACAATACTCACACCCGTTGTCTGTGCGCAATATTTTTATTCTTTTGTTTTGATAATTCTCCACCATCGACTTAAACTCTTTGAAACAAGTCAGTGTTTCACTTTTGCACTTTAAAAAGTATATAAAGGTCATTCTGGTGAAGTCATCTATAAACAACAAAAAATACCTTGCACCACCTATTGATTTGCACTCCATCGGTCCACAGATGTCTGAATGCACAATCTGTAAGATTTCTGTAGCTCGTGTACCCGTCGAGAATGGTAATCGCGACTGTTTTCCTTCACAGCAAACTTGACAGTTAAACTTACTGGTCACAAACTTGTCTGAATAATCCATTCCACTGACTAAACCTTGCTTCATCTTGTTCATGTCTGTGCTGTTTAAGTGCCCAAGCCTTCTGTGCCATGTTTGTCCATCTGCTGTTGATGATGATAGCAAACAGGTCTCATTTTGTAAGATTAACTTGTATACATTATTGACAAGTTCCGCCTCAGCAACTAAATGTCCAGATCTGTTTTTTATAAGGCATCGGCCGGGTTCAAACACAACACTATTTCCATTTTTTATCAATTCACTAACTGATAACAGGTTAGTCGCAAGTGTCGGTACGCACAATACGTTCTTCACTGTGATCTCGTAACCGTAACTCGTCGTGACTTCTACGTCGCCGGCACATAATACAGGCACTCTTGTATTGTTTGCTACTGTGATTTCAGGTAGATTTGACGAATCTTTCCTATCTGTCAACCAACTTTCGTTTGCAGTCATGTGTGTGCTGGCTCCAGAATCAACATACCAGTCACACTTATTAAAGTTACCGCTCAGAAAAACTACACTAAATGCATTCGTTTGTTTTTTCTTCTCCGTATTATTGTTTTTAAATGGACATTGCGACAAATAATGTCCAGATTGCTTGCATTTGTAGCATGTTATTGTTTTGTTAGTTCTGTCATTTGAGTTTGACGTATTAGGGGCATAGATATTTTGAGTCGGTCCGCCATGTTTTCCATTGCTGCCAACTTTACCAAGTTTTTTCTTCTGCCAACTTCGCGCGATAAATGCGGAATTATTATCACTGCTGCTTACTTCAACTGAGTCGCCATTTTCCATATCTAACAATTTTGTTTTTATGGAATCTGCCGTGATTCTAATCCCAGAATGCTCAATGGCCATGATCATTGGCATAAACTTATCTGGTAAACCGGCTAGTAACAATGACCCAACCCAATCATCGTTTATTATGAATCCAGTACCACTTAGTCGTTGCGAAGTTTCTACGATTTGTGTAACGTAACTGGTCATATTTTCACATTTTTCTAGTCTGATGGAGATTAAATGACGTAACAAGGTTATTCGTCTTGAAAAGCCAGTATCATCAAATAGAGCTTTCAGTTTTGTCCATAACTCCTTTGTTGTCTTCGTCTCCTTTATGTGCACGAACAATGATGCGTCAATAGTCAGGATCAATTTTGCGCGTGCTCTGGCATCTGCTACTTTCTGTGCTGCATCTGTCGCTGCTGCTTCTTGCTTGAGATACTTGTCAGTGTCCTCAAGTACCAGCAAGTTCTGAACAGCGAACGCCCAGTCATCATAGTTTTCGCGACCCTTGAGCTTTGGCACATTCGAAAGAAAATTTGAGTTCATCTTGAATTTTTGAGTAGTTGATGTCACACGCGTATATGAGACTAATAATCTAACAATAACACTTCGAATAACGCAATAACTTTTATCTACTTTGCAAAATCTAATTCGCCCATAACCTAATAAAAGATGTCGGTTGACGGTTTCGAAAAGACTCAATTTAATTCGTTCAAACATTCATACACAGACAATTCAGGCAATAGACATTATAGACACGTTTCACTTTTAGGCTCATAGATGGCGCTACGTGTAACATCTTAACATTATAATTATTTTGATAACATTTTAACAATATTTAAATTTTCTTCAAAATGATTTGCCAAACTTACTAGAAGAGCCACCAGATATGTGGTTCCAACACGACGGCTGTCCAGCACATTTTCGCGTATCCGTTAGAGAGTTTTTGGACGAGCAATACCCGAACAGGTGGATTGGGCGATCAGGAACAATCCCGTGGCCAGCCCGCTCACCTGACTTAAATCCGCTGGATTTTTTTTTCTGGGGAACTATGAAGGAGCTCGTTTATGCGAAGCCCATTAATGACATCGCTGACCTTCGTGAGAAGATAACACAAGCAGTGCAGGTGATACGTCAAAAAAGTTACTCGCGAAACATAAAGCGGTCCTTTTTAAGGAGAGTGAGAGCTTGTATTGCCGCGGGTGGTCAACATTTTGAACATTTATTGTAATAAAATATCTTTAAACTAACATTCTTTGCTTTTATTCTACTGGGAACCCATCTACCTGTGTGTATTTCCTTCTTGCTCACTCTTGGAACCGAAGTAAATAATAGTAGTAATATAACAGTTTCTAAGATAAGAAAGGGTCCGACAGTTACCGTTAGTAGGTAGGCACTTCGTAAAAATTGGGTTGTTGAGTAAAAATATTATCAACATTTTTTTTTCAAATTAATGTGTAAGTATTATACCTTTTTAAAAAGAGGAATAAACGCGTCAAAATTTGACGTCACTTGCCATACTATTTTGGTACATTTTTTTTACACTACAGTCGGTCAAAGTTGCGAAATTCAATAGTTTTCCATATCACCTTTAGTTAAAATAATATTTTATTTTAAAATGGTACACACGGCCACACATCAATCTATACAAAACCAGTTTATCCTGGTATCGCGTCGCATCATGTTTCCGCACATTTAACGTTCAGTTTATACTGGTTATGTAAAGCTCGATGTGTAGCCGTGTGTACAATAAGTACTTTATTTTTACATTCTATTTAGACACAGCAATACCCTAGATTACAAAACCTCCAAGAAATATCGAAATTATCAGCATTAGCAGTCACAGCATTCAAAAGTATGTCACAGGGTGCTCATTTTCCCTTTTTTTTTGAAATCAGTATAATTCTGTAAGTACATGGGGTGGATTTTTTAAAATATTTTTCTGAGTACTGTTAGAACTTGGGGCATCGTGGGAATCCAGTTGGACGCCGGGTTCTTGGACACCCTGTATGTAGACATGGTGTCGGTTACCCAGGTTAAATGTTATGGAAAATGGTAATTTGAATCTGATAGATAATTAGTTTTCTGGCTTCTGTAATTGTTGCGCACATTTTTAAATAAAATATTTATTGCTGGGGTAACGTTACCCCAGCCAGACCTTTTTCTTTCTAATGGGAATATTTAAATAATTACTAGCTATAAAATTTGTTGCCCAGATGAAGTAATTGTTGTGCCTTATTTTGTATTTGTTCTTTCGACGGTTGCGAAGTTATTTTAGATTCTGCTGGGGTAACGTTTTTGGTTTTGCTAGATCTTTGGAATGGTTAAGCGGATTCTTATCATATTTTGTACATGGTTTCTTAGGAATTGGTTTAAATTTGTTGTGCAATAAAAAAACCAAAAGAATACAAAACTTGTGCCGCAACAATTACAGAAGCCGCAAAAATAATTATCCTCTCGCGCGTCTCGTACACGGGTTTAATAGAAAGCGAATGAACTATACTGTTCAATCAAATAAAGAACGGGTTGCAACAGTCACTCTAGTACACCCGTATAAACAATTGCGGCGATGGGCACTCAACTCTCTCGTACACCCGTGTGTACAAGAAATGCGCGAGAGGTTAACTATCAGATTCAAATGACCATTTTCGACAACATCTGGCCTGGGTAACGCACATGACATTATGTGCTCGGTTTCTATTGGTCGCAGCGTGATGTCTTATAGCCTATAAGCTCCCTCGATAAATGCACTATCCAAGACAAAAAGAATTATTCAAATCGAACCAGTAGTTCCTGAGATTAGCGCGTTTAAACAAACAAAATCTTCAGCTTTATATAAATATATATACACAACAGTTAGTAATAAGCTGTTGCCCGCGAATTCATCGAAAACTGTCGTTTTTGACAATTCGCGAAGTATTAACTTTGACTAGTTGGCAAATACCCAGGCCGTTATTGTTCTCACTTACATAAGGAAACACAACGCTGTGGTTGTTTCACTATGGTATCACTTCGGTCGAGCCGGTCGGCCCAGCAGTGCCGAAGCATGACTCTCTCATACATAAAAACCAAATAACAGCGTGTTAGAATATACTTACGTCATATTGTACGAACAATGTAAACAAGTATATTTCGTAGCTTTTATATGATTTCTTCTATAATGAAATATTGTTTCATCTTCAGAGTGATATTTACGTCCGCATGTTACACATTCATATCTGTAAAAAAATATATTATATTAATGTTATAGGTTTGCTGGTTGTGAAATTAAAGCCCCGGTGACCTCATCGTTCGCTTGATAAAATTGACGTGTAAAGTGCTGCCTTGTAGCCTATTTGCAGAAATAAATTCACTTGTTTCACTTGGTGTTGTTGATGATTATTTATTTATTGGCAACTTCACTGTTACCTAAATTTACTATAAGCTAATCAAGATAGTTGCAACCTCAAGGGCAGGGATGAAAGGAACTGTGTGGTTATCGCCATTCAGATCTCCCCTAGCTGGCTAATTCCAGAAGACCGCTAGGTTATCGAACTGGAGCTAATCGTACTTAGGTTCGGAGAAGGCTGCGTGGCTACCGAACTCTGATCCTTTAGCTAGTAGAATAACGATTTGTTCAAAAACAACTCTGCTTATAAAGGCGGATGGTTTGCATGTGTGCTCTATCTTCATAATCGTTGTTTGTAGTTGTAGTTGTTTTGGATAAATTATACTAGATGGCGTTGTGTGTTCGCTTTAATTTTCACTTTCCTACGATTTTATTATATCTATGTACATATGTTATGTATCAACACAACATGTAAGTAATCTTATGTCTTACTAATATTATAAATGCAAAAATGTATGTTTGTGTGTATGTTTGTCATTCGATCTCGTCTAAACGGCTGAAGGGATCGCGATTAGATTTGGAACAGAGGTAGATTATGGTCTGGAATAGCACATAGGCTACTTTTTGTCCCGCGATGATCAATGGACACGCACGTCTCCCTAGGGACGTGCTGTATCAGGCGTTGCACCGTGAGGGCTCCGGAGCAGGTCTCTTCAGAGGACCCGGTGTCCCATACAGGTGCTGAGGGTGGCCACCGGGGTGGTTTTAGTGAGGTAAGAATCCCAAACTCCCTAGTCTTTCTCCCCTAAAATGCTAGACGCCTTTTAAAGGTTTCCCCCCGATATCAAAAAAAGGCTACTTCTTGTCCCAAGGTAAAGCGGGCGACGCCGCGGGTAGAAGCTAGTAAAAGATATGTTAGTATTTACCTGATATAGTGGTAGGATATGTGATCACTATAATTAGCCCCTGGATCGATGTACTGAAGACATACCTGGCATTTGATTGAGTTTTCTTTCTGTAAAAATAAAAAAACATACATATAAGTAATGGACTGCCTCGTCACGACTGCTGGGCAAGGTGTTTCGGGTTCGATTCTCGGGTCAGGCAACGTATTACTGGCTTTTTTTCTTAATTTCTCAGTAGTAGCGCAAAGTCTGGAATTGTGCCATATATATGGCAATAGGCTCAGCCCCTTTTACATGGGACTCATAATGTAAATAGTGAAAAGTGGGTGTTACATTGTACCATGTATGTAAGTAATTAAATAAATAAGTTAATAATCTTTACTATTATAAATGGGAAAGTGAGTTTGTTTGTTTGTTTGTTCCACTTTCACGCTGTAACTTCTAAACCGATTGCTTTGAATTATTGCAGGCGTAAAGTTAGAAGTTCGGAATAAATAATAGGGTATTTTTTATCCCGAAAAATTTTGATATTCCCGAGGGAAAGCAAAAGAATTGGTATAGATGGTGCTGTGTGTATTGGTATATGTCACATAGGCTATTTTTATCCTTTTGTGACGCGAGCGAAGACGCGGGTAAAAGCTAGTTGATATAAACCATGTTTGAAAAACCGACTTAAACCCCCTTTTTAAGCCGGTTAATTAATGAACTATCTTTTTCCAAATGTCAAATCCACTTTTCTTAAAACCGCATTACAATTGGTTTAGCCAATCGCAAGACCACAAACATACATACATAAAAACTGAGAATCTGCTCTTCCTTTTTGAAGTAGGTTAAAAACTGTCTCATTGCGATTACCAAGCAAAGAAGTCTAGGGTTCAGATAAAGTAGTAATAGGTGTTTGAAAATTTACGAACCTCTCTCTCTTTCATTCTGTCCCTCTCTTTACATATAGTTTAACTGACAGACAGACGGACGGACCATTGCGTATTTTCCGTGTCCTTTATTCAGACCAGATGTTGTCGAAAATGGTTATTTGAATCTTATAGATAGTTTGTTTTGGGGTTTCTGTAATTGTTGCGCATATTTATAAATGACAATGCCAGATCCTGACCCAGTCATACTATCATTTATAAAAAAAGTAAATTGATGAAAATAATTTTGACGAATAAGGAACATTTACACAATATTTTTTTTATTTTTAAACTTGCGGCTTACAATTTAATAAAAAAGAAGTTCAATCCCGAAAATACTTTATTGCAATGCGCATTTTAAATGGTCTAATGACTATTTGCGTTACATCATACGCATCGCTTGTACGAAACTATGAAAATAAAAAAGTAAGTAACTGTAAAATAAGATATCATTATACATAAAATATTTTATGAAGAGTATAATTATGCATAATATTTATTTATTTATTAATAATTACAGATGATATTGCAAACAATCACGAAAATAAAAATTAAACGATTACTATCATTAGTTATGATTTTTTTGTGTAACGAAATGTATTGAAGCGTTCGTCAGATGTCAGCTGTCAGTGTCTTTCATATTATCTTTCATACACTCTCTGCGTTTCCGTTGCTTTCGCGTTATGTTTTGATTATTGTTATGTGTTTTAAACAAAAACCGCAAGTGTTACAGGTTTCAGGACAAATGTTTAGGTATCGGTAATTAATACATAACACGATGCTGAATACTGCATACTTGAACATGACTTCTAATATAGTGAGTCAGAGATACACTGAGCACCTGGCATTGTCCTTTATTTTATAGTTTTTTAATTATTTCATAAAAACCTTTCTTGTTGGGGTAACGTTACCCCAGCCAGATTTCTTTCTATTGGGAATATTTAATTAATTACTAGCTATAAAATTAGTTGTCTAGATGAAGTAGATGTTGTGCCTTATTTTGTATTTGTTATTTCTTCGGTTGTGAAGTTATTCGAGATTTTGCTGGAGTAAAGTTTTTGGTTTTGCTAGATCTTTGGAATGGTTAAGCGGATTCTTATCATATTTTGTACATGACTTCTTAGGAATTAGTTTAAATTTGGTCTGCAATAAAAAAACCCATAATAATAGATACATAGCCTAAAGGTTATTTCATTCAATAGAAAAACAATTCATTGGTCCCAGCAATCCAATCGATGAAAGAACAAATACAAAATAAGGCACAACATTTACTTCATCTAGACAATTAATTTTATAGCTAGTAATTATTGAAATATTCCCATTAGAAAGAAAAAGGTTTGGCTGGGGTAACGTTACCCCAGCAGGAATTGTTTTTGTTAAATAAATAAAAAACTATAAAATAAATGTATAAATGTGCGCAACAATTACAGAAACCGCAAAACTAATTATCTATAAGATTCAAATGGCCATTTTCGACAACATCGGGCCTGGGTAACGCACACGTATTTTCCTTATTAAAAAATAATCACACTTTCATTAATTGGTTTTAATAATAATAAGAATAATGTTTTTTGACTAACTTAATTTTAGAATTTTTTCAGCAAACTTTTAAGAAGTAAATTTGCTGTTTGACACATAAAAATGATGTTACAATACACAATCTCATACAAAATTCATAGAAAAAAGGTCAACTTTGACACTTCGAAAAAGTATTGACTTGAAGATTAATTGAAATATAAATGCTTTGACTTTGTCTCTCTCTCTTCCTTACTCTCTTTCTGGAGAAGAGTATAGTCTCAATTTCACGTCTGTAAAAGGTAGTATACTTACATAACAATGTTTCCTTTTTGAATGATCTTCCAAATTCTCTTGATAATTAAATCCTAGAATACATGTTTCACATTTATATGGCGACTTTAGGTATCGCTGACTGGCAGCTAATTTTGATCTTTCCGTCATTAATTCTTCTTCGGACAATATTATAGCTTTAATCCGAGACTGAATCGAGGATTTTAGAACTGAAAAAAAAAAAAAGAAATACAATACAATTTCAAATGCCTGTTTTTTTTTATTACTGGGACAAGCCCGCCACAACCTCCCACAACCGCTGCAACTCCTGTAAGCCAGGATCTACAGTAGATACAACCACGAAAGCACCGGAACACTGAAGTCCGACGCGTCCCAGGGATATGAATAACTGTCTTGGTTCCCTCAACGAAGTGAATCAGAAGATATTATAAGAGGAGAAGAAAAAAACGATAGTGTCCATTTCCTTCGGTGAATTACTGCATGAGGCAGAATGAATTAAGCCTAAAGGGCACAAAAAAGAGACTGTACAACTGGGTGAATAAATGTCTGTGTGTATATTGTGGACATTTGTTATGAAAAAAAAAAGATTAATTTTTTAAAAAGTAAAAGGAAGTAGGGTGCGAAAGGAACGCCTTCCGAAACGCTGACAAGATGAAATTGATTTTTACATTTATCATCGTTTTTAGTTTTCGTGTTATTCATGGAACATCAGCGTTAAGCAATTGATTACAACTTATTGGATTATGTAGTAGTAGTAGTAGTAGTCTCCCCTTGTGTATTCTTGGTTTAATGTTTAATTATTTCTGTGTTGGATAGGGATTTTTACGAGGAAGGCTACGACCCATAGCAGCCGAGCAGTGGGTGAACCGCGCTTTTTTAGGGAGGGAATGCCTTCTCCCGCCTGGGTGAGGCGGGAGGGAGTGTCAGATTCTTTGACTAAAAACCACTCCGTTCCTACGCCTGCACTTCGAGCCGGAGCCCCGGCAACCCGTAAGTCTCCCGCGGCTCTGTACCGATATCAGCCTTACTGGGCCCCATAAGTGGTGGTCTGATGGCTTTTTGAAGCGCGCGCGGAATGCTCGGCCCCATACACACGGGTCTGGTTCTGGTCGAGCGGCGAGCTTGTTATTCACTGTCCGCAAAACCGCACTTACGGTGGCCGGAGATCGTCTCGCGATCTCCGACGCCCGCAGTGTCTCCCGCGGAGTGTGAGGAGTTAGTTCCCGCACGCGCCCCGCCTCCTCCTTAGCTAGCATGACTGCTTCGCAGAAGGATGAGACGGCATCCCAGTCCCCCTCGCTCCGTACCAAGGTCTGAACCAGAGCCGGACGCGAGAGGTCGCCGTCGCCGATCACTTCCCTGAGGACACGACGGACAAACGTAAAAAAGTAGAAACTTACCATTTTTATTTGGCTTAACAATCTTAATCTCGTCAGGAACTTCTCCTTTCTCAATTCTGTCTGAACTCAATTCTGCTTCTTGAACAACAAAATTATCTTCAATGTTAGCACTTTTCATAGCTTCTTGCAAAATGTTACTTGAATTGGCAGCTTTAGAAGTATCTGTATCTTGGCTTACTGTATCAATATTTAAAATGGGTATATTAATAAAATCCATGTTTTTGTTTATTAAACTATTCGATAGACTATTTAAAGACGTAGCTAATAAGTTAATACAGGTATTATTCTGGTTGGTATTTATAATTTCTAAAGCATGCCCAATATTTTTCATTTTTCTTTCGTACATCCTTTGTGGTGTTTCGTTTGTAACCTCTTCGTTGTCTATGCTTTGGTTTATATTATTATCTGCGATGACGTCTGTCTGTGGTATGTCAATATTTTCTTGTTTTTGTATTTGTAGATTTCTATTTAGTTGATGCGGGATTTGTGTGTTCCTTTCCTGAAACTAATAATATTTTTTAAATATTTATTTTATAAGTACAGCATTTTTCGTAAGATACATAAAATCGTCAGCCGCATTATAGAATACAAAATTCGATACATACTAAAATGAAGAAGCTAAACCGTTTACAGTGGAATGTGTACCGTGCCGTGGAGTGATACATTACACATTAAATGTTATTCCTTAAATTAGAATAATATTTTCTACTAGCAGTTGCCCGCGACTTGGTCCGCGATTTTCCAAAATAAATGAGCCTATGCTACTCCTTGGTACATCAGCTATCTGCCAATAAAATTTCCGTCAAATTCGGTTCAGCCATTCCAGAGATTAGCCAGTACAAACAAACCGACAAACAGACAAACATTTGTAAAAAATGATATTTTGGTATGTGTATCATATGCATGTAGTAAAAAGTACTTGCAGGTCACATTATACCACTGTACAATGTAACACCCACTTTTCACTATTTATGTTATGAGTCCCATGTAATAGGGGGTGAGCCTATTGCCATATACCGGGCACAATTTCAGACTCTGTGCTACTACTGAGAATTAAAAACCCAGTAATACTTTGCCTGACCCGGGAATCGAACCCGAGACTTCTTGCTCGGCAGTCCCACTTGCGACCACTCGGCCAACGATGCAGTCAGTTCAATATTAAACTATTAGGGATGATGACAGGGTGATAATGATGATGAAAATTAAAAAACTTATTAGTCCGTCAGTTAGGTAATGAAAATTTTAAGACACGTATTTTTTTATTTTGTCGTATAATAAAATGATATTTAGATATAACGAATCAAAGTTTAGGAGTGGGGGCTAAAACGTCATTTCTACGTATAAATCGTACATAGAAGTGACGTCACGCGACATTTCAAATCAATACATTGTCGAAAGTATTCATTTCTAAGTAAATAAATAAAAAATACGTGTGTAATGTTTTAAAATAATCTTATTATCAGACGGACATTTAAATAAAAATTAGGGTAGATACCCTAATATGTTTTTAATTTTCTTACTCTATTCTGCTTGTCCAACTTACCTCAGATATTATATTAAAGCTATTTAAAACTTGCAGTGTAAACATTTTGATTTTCTTCAACATATTATGACAGTTGTAGCATATGACTTGACATCTTGGTTCTATCTGAAAATAAATATTAAAATAAAAGATTAAGAAAGCTTTCAACATTAAAATTGTACAATATTAATTTGCCAGTTTACGGAGCCGCGGAGGTCTTAACGGGTTACTGGGGCTCCGGCTCGAAGTGCAGGAGTAGGGTGAGTAGTGGTTCTAGTCAGTAAGAGTCTGACTGACTGGAGAAGACATTGGATGATTCCCCCCCCCCCTAAAAAAACACTCGGGTATTGAACCCGCAACAGTCACCGCTCAAGTAAAGAAGCAGCCTCATTATCATCATGAGCCTGTTCTCGTCCACTGCTGGACATAGGCCTCTCCGATGGTACGCCATTGAGCTCGATCTTCAGCTTTATGCATTCAACCACATAGCGGATATCGTCACTTCACCTAGCAGCAGCAGCAGCAAGAAGCAGCCTACTACTATAAACATAAATTAACACGGTAATCCCTGAACCCCGAATATTTTTTATATGGCAAAAATCGGTAAGCGAGGAGACGGATCACCTGATAGTAAGCAATCGGCGTCGACCATGGACACCTGATACACTAAGGCGTTATAAGTGCGTTACCAGCCTTTTGGAATTGGCAATTTAAAAATTTAAACGAGTCGTTTACCGGCTTATCAAGCCTTAAAAGTACCGGTTCGAATTCAATTACTATGTTTGTGTTGAATAGTCCATTATCGTGTGCGTTAAATGACCATTTGAATCTTATAGATGATTTGCGGCTTCTGTAATTGTTGCGCACATTTTTAAATTTGTTGCGCTTATAGTTTTTTAATTATTTCACAAAAACATTTCCTGCTGGGGTAACATTACCCCAGCCAGACCTTTTTCTTTCTAATGGGAATATTTCAATAATTGCTAGCTATAAAATTAGTTGTCTAGATGAAGTAAATATTGTGCCTTATTTTGTATTTGTTCTTTCATAGGTTGTGAAGTTATTCGAGATTCTACTGGGGTAACGTTTTTGAATTTGCTAGATGTTTTAATTTTTGAAATGGTTAAGCCGATTCTTATCGTATTTTGTATATGACTTCTTAGGAATTAGTTTAAATTTTTTCTGCAATAAAAAACCAAAATAATACATAGCTTAAAGGTTATTTCATTAAACAGAAAAACACTTTAATTAGTCCCAGCACTTTCAATAAGAGCTCTAAAGACTTACTTTAAACGTTATTTTAAAGCTTGTAACTGCCTTTAAATGTATGTTAAGTTTCATTACTATCCTGTAAGTATTGAACAAGTTATGATGATATTGAGTTCTTCACGAGCACGGTCTTGCTTGTTGCGTGCGGTTTTATTTGGCCACTGGATTGTATATGTGAACTGCATGTTATGTCAATATTTAGTTGTTTAGTTCAGTTGTATATAAGTAAAATTTCAGCTCAGTACATTGGATAATTAATGAGATAATACGATTAAAGTCATTACGAAGTGAATGACCGTGGTAACCCGACCAAGTTTAGGTGGTCATTATCTCATCATCTTTTGAAATATAGTATAATACACCTTACAATTTCTGTACAGACGCGTACACTGTTAAATACAGTAATAATCAGTGATCGAAAAAGGTGAGCTAATTTACCTAAACTTCGAGGAACAACAACCAAAAGTGAAGACTTTCTTACTACAACATTTTTTTCGGGAAAGTTCCGGTTCCAGTTTCGGGATATTTAAATATATTACATTTAATATAATTGTTATTAATACAGAAAACAATTGATTTCGTTTCGTGATTTTATTTCTTAAATTTAACACAAAACCAAACAAACGTAAAACTTTTATTGTTTTCAACAATAAATATTTTAAGATGTAAGAAAGAGCATAAAATAAAATAATTTTTGTTATGCTGCTATATGTTTTTGTTATTAACAAAAGCTAGAAAGAAACCGCAACTTTTGTCACGGTTTTTGTTAATTTTGGTGTTGAATAATTTTATTTTTCTTATTTGTGTGTGTTTTCTATTTAATGAAATAACCTTTGAACTATGCTATTTTAACTATATTATTTTTGTTGTTTTATTGCAGAACAAATTTAAACTAATTCCTAAGAAGCCATGTACAAAATATGATAGAATCCGCTTAACCATTTCAAAGATCTAGCAAAACCAAAAACTTTACCCCAGCAGAATCTGGAATAACTTCGCAACCGATGAAAGAACAAATACAAAATAAGGCACAGCATTTACTACATCTAGACAACTAATTTTATAGCTAGTAATTATTTAAATATGTCCATTAGAAAGAAAACGGTCTGGCTGGGGTAACGTTACCCCAGCAGGAAATATTTTTGTGAAATAATGAAAAACTTTAAACGCAACAAATTTAAAAATGTGCGCAACAATTACAGAAGAAGCACAATTAATTATCTATAAGATTCAAATGACGATTTTCGACAACATCTGGCCTTGGTAATGCACACGATGCCGGGGCTCCGGCTCAAAGAGCAGGAGTAGAAACGGGGTTGTTTTTAGTCAGTAAGAGTGACTGACACTCCCGCTTACCTCACCCAGGGCGGAAGAAGTCATTGGATGATTTTGTCCCCTCAAAAAAAGCTATTAATGAAAATAACATTTCACTTACCTCGGGTTTCAGAAACCTGTTTAAAAACTCGGCATGGGAGCATGTTGATAGTTGTAGGTAAGTTCCTCCATTTGAAAGACAACAAATACAGAATAAGGTTGGAGACTCCGTTATTATTTCTTCATTTAAGACTTCATCAATCATGGCCTGTTCAGCGTCTGTAAACGATATTCAGTGAATATTAAAACTTTCGTGAGAACTATCTTTATCTATACTTAAAATAAAATCGTAGGAAAGTTTTTTTTTTATTAGATAGGACTGACGTTTAACCATTATCTCGCCTGGTGGTAAGCGATGATGCGGTCTACGATGTAGCACGTCGTCCTATAAGCAACCTATTCACTCGGGCCTTGAAGACTCCCAGGTTGTACCCTTCAGGAAATAATACAGACTCTGGCAAAGAATTCCACTCTTTAGCAGTACGCACAAGGAAGCTTGAAGCGAAGCGCTTCGTGCGCGGGTGGGACATCTACCATGAATCGGTGACGCTTCGCCGATTGTCTTGTGGTAAGTGCAAACTGTACATTTTTTTTTAAAGAATGCTTGGTGCGTGATCTACCTCTACAAACGGCACCGAAACTAAAAATGTGGTTTATAGATTTTTTGTCTGTTTGTCTGTATGTATGTCCGGGCTAAACTCAAAAAGTACTGCATGGATTTACTTTAAATTTTGCATGAATATTACTAATAGGTCGGGTCAACATATAGGCTACATATCATCACGCTATCACCTACGGGGAGGAGCTGTGAATCACTATTTCACGCGAACAGTCACGGGCAACAGCTAGTACTAATTAATTATGTTTTCGGCTTACTCACGTAACTGTTAGACGAGGAACTCGACTAGTTTCAATAGTAACAGCGCGTGTTAGTTAAGTAAGTAAGCCGAAAATATAATAATTAATTTTCAGTCTCAACGATTCGAACCTCTCTCTCGGTAATTTAAAGTTATCACGAGGTCCCTAGATTTTTTTTTATATTTCGAACTAAATTAATAGTTGGACGAACGCTCCCACGACACAGAAGAAAGGTCCAGTGTGGGGCAACGAAGTTTAAAAAAAAATATTTTTATACATTTGTAATGGACATTTCTCAGATTTTATTGTATGATTTATGTATAAGTAGCTTCTGGCAGCAGTTTCGCCTGGCATCCCGTGTAAAAGGTAACATACCTACCTATGTTATTCTAGTCCATATTCTCTTTTTTTTAATAGACACATACATACATAACATCACGCCTTTTATCCCCGAAGGGGTAGGCAGAGGTGCACATTCTACCACAGTACAATGTAACACCCACTTTTCACTAGTTGTTATGAGTCCCATGTAATAGGGGGTGAGCCTATTGCCATATACCGGGCACATTTCCAGACTCCGTGCTACTACTGAGAATTTTAAAAAACCCAGTAATACTTTGCCCGACCCGGGAATCGAACCCGAGACCCCTTGCCCGGCAGTCGCACTTGCGACTACTCGGCCAACGAGGCAGTCTTTTAATAGAATAGAGTTTTTTAATAGAATAGGAGGCAAATTAGCAGACATATCACCTGATGGTAAGCAATCAGTGCTGCCCATGCCAATCTACCCCTGTACCAAATGGCATGTCGATCCCAACAGTCGTTTTGGACATAATTGAGTAACACAAAGACAAACTACTAAAACTTTTGCATATTTAATATTATAATTATAGTGAGTTGGTTTGAAATTGCTGTACAAAGTGTTTATTCTGTTTACACCTTTATTTTTTTTTATTAAACAAGCTTCTGATTTCGTACGCGCCATGCCGTTTGCTCCTGTTCCCGTAGGATTTTCAGGATATATTCAGTCTTAAAAACCTTCCCCTAATGATAACAAACACTACAAAAAAAGAATTAGTGAAATCAGTCCAACAATTCACGCATGATGCCGTGACGACGCGAGATGTATTTATCCTTACTTCCTTACTTCCTTACTAATATTATAAATCGGAAAGTGAGTTTGTTTGTTTGTTTGTTCCGCTTTCACGCAGTAACTGCTAAACCGACTGCTTTGAATTTTTGCAGACGTAAAGTTAGAAGTCCGGATTAAATAATAGAGTACTTTTTATCCCGGAAAAATTTGATATTCCCGAGGGAAAACAAAAGTATTGGTATAGATGGCGCTGTGTGTATTGGTGTATGTCACATAGGCTACTTTACATTCTTTTGTGACGCGAGCGAAGCCGCGGGTAAAAGCAAGTACAAGATATATGGACCGACGTTTGACCACTATCTCGCCTAGTGGTACGCGATGATGCGGTCTACGGTGGAGCGCGCCTACCCAAAAGCAACAACTACATAGACTCTTAATAAAATTTTTTTCTCTCCCTCTTATAATATCTTCTGATTCACTTCGTTGCGGGAACCAAGACAGTTATTCATGTCCCTGGGACGCGCTGGACTTCAGTGTTCCGATGTTTGCATGGTTGTATATACTGTAGATCCTGGTTTACAGGAGTTGCAGCGGTTTTGAGAGGCTGTGGTGGGCTTGCCCAATTAAAAAAAAGACTGTTAACTCGTTGAGTACCGTCATTATAGACACAATTATAGAACATTTTTTTTAAGGGGGGAAAATCATCGAATTACTGCTCCCGCCTGGATGAGGCGGGAGGGAGTGTCAGACTCTTACTGACTAAAAACCACCCCGTTCCTTGTCCTGCACGACGAACCGGAACCCCGGTTACCCGTTAGGTTCTCCGCGACAATTATAGAACAATAGGTTGCGGTCACCGGTGACCGCTTCCGCTTGGTGTTTGACAGTTTAATAAAATCAAAACAATTTACCCGAGAGATCTGGTGAGAACAAGAGCAACGATGGTACTGCCAATTTATTCAATCTGTTTCTTGGGTAGAGAAACTGTCTGTGAAAATGCCGACGACATATTCTTTTAGATTTCCGTATTGTTGCGCTGTCCATATCAGCAAGGTCACCTCCTATGAACTTCACCCAATTTTGGAACCTTTCAGCATCTTTTACAGGGTGCGGAAAGTAATGCAGGACTGTACCTGAAAATATATTATTGGGTCAACGATAAATGAAATGGTATTGTTAAAATTGTTACTAAAACTATTTTACAATAATAACTAAAAATTCATTACAGTACTTACAAATCAATAATGGCAATTTATTATAACGCAATATAACGAGCGTCATTTAGGTTGCCGGAGGCCCAATTACCCCCCCCCCTCCCTCCTCCCCCAATCTCCCCAATCCCCGAATCCCCAACAATATCCTCAAACTACTTATCCTCAAAAGGCTGGTAACGCACTTGTAACGCCTCTGGTGTTCCAAGTGTCCATGGGTGACGCCAATTGCTTACCACCATCGCCTCGTTTACCGGCTTATGCCATAAAAAAAATTATACCTTTCACTGTAAATTTGCATGCTATATATCTTTAGTAAAACATGTATGCTCTAATTTCATTATGACATCTTTAATAACATGTTGTAATGAGGATCCATAATCGCATGCCACAAGAAGAGATAGTGGTGGAACATCGGCTCATCAAATAAATATATATAAAAAAAATAATTTCAATGCCTCTGATTGCCTCATTTGCCAAGGGCTAGGGGTCTCGGGTTCGATTCCCGTGTTGGGCAAAGTATTACTGGGTTTTTTAAGACTTTGACTGCCGACAGAAAGCTGTTGAAGGCAAAGCCTCCACTAACGTAGGTCACCGGTGACCTATGTGGCGGTTAATGTGTTCAGTAGTAGCACGGAGTCCTGAATATGGCAATAGGCTCACCCCCTATTACATGAGACTCATAACATCAATAGTGAAAAGTGGGTGTTACATTGCACAGTGGCATAATGTGCACCTCTACTTACCCCTCGGGGATAAATGGCATGATGTTATGTTATGAATTTGAATCTTACTAATGTTATAAATGTGTATGATTGTTACTCAAACACGTCAAAACAGATGAATTGATCAGCATGACATTTGGAACAGGAGTATTTATGAACGGGGCTAAAATATTCAGGCTTCAAAACTCAGGAGCTTGCGAGTTTTCTGTTGTCCCTCTGCCGCCGCGTTTGCGATTACAGCCGCAAACTCGGCAGGTGATTATCGTAAGACGGACGGGCGGTTAAAAAATCTGTTGTATTCCAAATCGGCCGTCCCATTGCGATCGCCCACCGCCCAGATCGCAGAGTGCGCGGGTGTAACTCGCCGCGGCTGCGCGACCGCGGCCGCGCCCGTCTATGCACCGCAATCGCAACGGCCAGGTGTAAAATGTGCCGTGAAAATTGCTTTGATTTTTTACATACATATCTGTATTCTACAAAAGCTGTGGGCCCGCACTGCGTCAGGCGCGGGAGAAAATCGCGCCGTGACTCCTTAGCCTTACTGACTACTTTTCATCCCACGGGACTAAGAACGAAGGGACTGGCAAAAGCTAATTAGAATATTACATATTATAAAACTCTACGTACCTTCGTCTGGTGGGCACCCCGGAACACAACAGACGTTCCGAGACATTGTTTAAAGCATAAAATAATAAGACGACGTCCACTGACCCAAAGGGCCTATCCACAAGCCTACCTATGTCAACACTCAACACTGTCACAAAATGCTAACTATGCTCGAATTTTCCTATTTCGATAATAATAACTAAAGTTTAACTCAAGGGATTTATGGAAAATGAAATACACCGGAAGGCAGAAACCACAAGAAAATAAACAAATAATAACAAATTGGCTGTCAATTGTCAAAATGTCTGTCTGTCTGTCTGAATTATTGATTGATCAAAGAATCGATTGAATGAAAATTGTATGTCGGGTCGTTTCGTTATACGTGGTATGTTGATTGTTGTACAACAATAAAAATATTCGTATGAAAACATCGAGGTCAAATCAAACAATTTAAATCAATATCACTTTTTTATAATGAAATATTTGGTTCATTTCATAACACTGTATTATTTAAAAATCTCTAAGATGGTAATTTTAAACATTGATATTTTAGAACAAATAGGACTAATAATAGAAATTCAGCAAAGGCAGCTGCGTGTAAAGAATAGAATTGCTTTGCTTCGTTCCAGATTCCAGCGGTAGAAGTTACATGATTTATAGCATTATTATATATTACACATCCTTTTTTAAAGTCCACAAATAAATGAAGTAGCAACACAAAAGATGAAAACTCATTTCCCTCCATTCGTAAGCCAACAAAGAACTGTTGAATGATTGAACAAAAGTCAGAACCTTTACGTCAAATGTCAATAATTTAGTAATTTTACACTACTCAATAGACCAACGTCGCTGTATTTTCATATAATTGTTGTTTTTAACGCTCATTTTTGCAAAACAAAGTTTGAAGAAAGTGATACGGTTAATGGTTGCTCAATTTTATTAACGGAACAATGTTTTTTGTGCGGCGAGTTATGGTTTAGTGAGAATTTTACGACGACATTGTGATCGCGAAGAATTGGAATCACGTATTATTAGTAAGTCGCTTTGTATTCTAATTGGCTTGAAGGTTGTCTCCTAATCATTTCTGTTCGCCTGGTAACTCTGATGACTAATCTCTGCTATATTTAGGCGATCTAGTTCTTAGTTAGTTTAGCCTAATTTGCAAATACCAGTTGTTTTTTTAAAAAGTTGTTTACAAGTTTCCGAAGTTGATCTAAAACTTTTTGGTGACGATTGTTTATGGTTGTTCTTAAAAATCTTTGTTATTGAGAAGAATGAGGTACCTAATAATATCTATATGCTAATAATTTCAAATTAATTAAAAGTTTGAAATCGCGACCCGCCTTGAGCAAGCATGGTGATTAAAGTTTGAAATCGCGACCCGCCTTGAGCAAGCATGGTGATTTATACTCAAACCTTCTTCTTATGAGAAGAGGTCTTTGGTTAGCAATGGCCACTTGTAGGCTGTTGATGGTGATTTATGACGCTAATAAGATGCAACTGTAAATAAAATGCAACTTTAAATGAAGCCGAAGCATTTGTTTGTTGGAATGCTCTAATTTCTAAAATTACTGATCTGAATTGAAAGTTTTTTTTTATGTTGGAACTATCCAATGTGCTAACATTTATTGATGACAGCTGTAGGCTATAAAACATCACTGTCCAATCAATAGGGACCATGCAGAACGGGTTATTCTGCATAGCTGTAAATAATCAATATGCTGATATAATACAAAACATTTTTTATTGATATAAAGTCTGCCTCGTTGGCAGAGTGTTTGCAAGTGCAACTGCCGGGCAACGGGTCCCGGGTTTGGTTCCCAGGTCTGACAAAGTATTACTGGGTTTTCAAAAAAGTAGTCTCAGTAGTAGCACGGAGTCTGGAATTGAATAAGGGGGGCCTTATTACATGGGACTCATAACATAACATCACGCCTTTTATCCCGAAGGGGTAGGCAGAGGGGCACATTATGCCACTGTACAATGTAACACCCACTTTTCACTATTTATGTTACGAGTCCCATGTAATAGGGGGTGAGCCTATTGCCATATACCGGGCACAATTCCAGACTCCGTCCAGACATATTACATGGAACTCATAACATAATCATTAGTGAAAAGTGGGTGTTACATTGTACAGTGACATAACATGCACTTCTGCCTACCCCTTCGGGGATAAAAGGCGTGATGTTATGTCGTAAAACTGAGCCAAAAGGAGGGTTTGCTGAATAGTTCAGCAATAGATTGGCCCTCGAAGAAGTCCATTAAAATGCCAGGTTATATAGCTCCAACTAAACAAGTGGGTTATTTTTTTTCGAATATATTGCCATAATCCAGAATAACAAAAGAAAAAGATATTGACAAAGTCATGACTTCATGTGCATATTTTTCTGCAGTTTTATCATTCTTCACAAGGTTTAAAGAAACTATAACAATAAAATAAAACTGAACTGTAATGGTTAGTTTATCTTTTGCATAAACACAATAGATGGAAATTCCTTGATGTTGGTAATGTGTGTGCTATAAAAAATTGTGTATTACTTACCATTGTAGAATCTCTGTTATGTTATACATGTATATAAAACTAGCTATTTCCGCGCGGTTTCGCACGCTCTGCTTAGCTCCTGTTGGTCGTAGCGTGATGTTTTATAACCTATAGCCATCGATAAATGCGCTATCCAACACAAAAATAATTATTCAAATCAGACTTGTAGTTACGGAGATTAGCACATTCAAACAAACAAAAAACAAACTCTTCCGCTTTGTATAATAGAGGTAGTATAAGATACTAGCTTCTGCCCGCAGCATGCGTCTCCATAGTATACAAAGTAGTCTATGTTATTCTAGACCAAAATCTCACCCTCTTCCAAATTTCAACTCAATCTCTTTAGACTTTTTTTTATTTATTTATTTGTATCAGGCAACAAACGCCCATATTAAAATACAATAATACTATAATATACAATTTTAACTTAAAATACTATAAATACCTCTACATAATCCTAACTTCCTAACTAATATTATAAATGCGAAAGTAACTCTGTCTGTCTGTCTGCTACTCTTTCACGCCAAAACTACTGAACGGATTTGAATGAAATTTGGTATACAGATATTCTAGACCCCGAGATAAAACATAGGCTACTTTTTATCGCGAAAAAGGGGTTGTATGGGGTTAAAAGGGGGGGGGGGAAGTTGTATGGGATTTCATAATTTTTAAAGATAAAACCATGAAACTTTATATTTAAGCACTTGATTAAAAATAATAAAACATTTGTTCTAGCGTTTTTGAAATTTCGACCTGTGAGGGGATGAAATAGGGGTTGAAAGTTTGTATGAAGTTCGTCATTCTTGAAGATACCTTACATTTTATATTTAGGCACAATAAACAAAAAATCGTTTGTTCTAGCATTTTAAAATTTACACCAGCGTGGGGGTGAAAGCGGGGTTGCATGTGGGTGTTCGTCATTTAGACCCCGAGATAAAACATAGGCTACTTTTTATCGCGAAAAAGGGGTTGTAAGGAGTTAAAGGGGGGGGAAGTTGTATGGGATTTCATAATTTTTAAAGATAAAACCATGAAACTTTATATTTAAGCACTTGATAAAAAATAATAAAACATTTTATTTATTTATTTATTTAAGTTTTATACAATTGCATAAGGAGGACTTAATGCTAACAGCATTCTCTGCCAGTCATCATTTTGTTCTAGCATTTTAAAATTTACACCAGCGTGGGGGTGAAATAGGGGTTGCATGTGGGTGTTCGTCATTTTTGGAGATAAAACCATGTAACTTGGTACATAGGTCTCTTAGGATGTGCAAAGTTTTTATATAAGTAGGTACCAAAGGAATTCCAGAAATTGTAACTTTTGTTTTGTATAAATAAAAAAATCGACTTTTGAAGTAATCTATCAACGCACAGCCCAAACCGCTGGACAGATTGGGATAAAATTTGGCATACAGATAGATGTTATGACTCAGGCATCCGCTAAGAAAGAATTTTGATAATTTCCACCCCCAAGGGGGTAAAAAAGGGGATGAAACTTTGTATGAAACTTTGTCAGTTTTTAACTGATCGGGTTGAAATTTGGCATGCAGATAGATGTTACGACGTAAGCATCCGCTGTGAAAGGATTTTGATAATTTCCACCCCCAAGGGGGTAAAATAGGGGATGAAAGTTTGTATGAGACTTTGTCAGTTTTAAACCGATCGGGTTGTAATTTGGCATGCAGATAGATGTTATGACGTGAGCAGCCGCTGTGATAGGATTTTGATAATTTCCACCCCCAAGGGGGTAAAATAGGGGATGAAAGTTTGTATGAGACTGTCAGTTTTAAATCGATCGGGTTGAAATTTGGCATGCAGATAGATGTTATGACGTAGGCATCCGCTGTGAAAGGATTTTGATAATTTCCACCCCCAAGGGGGTAAAATAGGGGTGAAAGTTTGTATGAAACTTTGTCAGTTTTACACCGATGGGGATGAAATTCGGCATGAAAGTAGATGTTATGACGTAGGCATCTCCAATTAAGGATGTTGATCATTTCCACCCCAAAGTGGGTAATATAGAGGGTGAAAGTTTGTGTGATACTTTGCCAGTTTTAAACCGATCGGGCTGAGACTTTGCATGCATAAAGTTACTATGACATAGGTATCTCCTTAGAAAGGATTTTGATGAATTCCACCCCTAAGGGGATAAAATAGGGAATGATAGTTGGTGTGAAATTGGGAATGAAAATTGAATCTAGAATCATTGAATCTTTTTGAATTACATTCGGTTAAACGATAATTTGGGACCTGAGGAACTATGCGTCAATGCTCCAGGACTCTCTATCTTTTAACCACTGAACTTATTTCATAGAGATTCTGTACAACAATAGTCGAAGTTTTTATTACTCAAAACTTACGTGATCGGGCCGGGACTGGTAAGAACCCTGCGGGATTTTTAATTTTTTGAAATTACGATAAATCATTTCACAATAGATAAATCTTAATTGGGCACTGAATTGATTCTGATGAATTCTGTCAGAAGTCATTAATCTACGCGGACGAAGTCTCGGGCAACAGCTAGTGTAAGTAATAAATTTAAACTGTCAAACATCGCGAGGACACCGGTGACCGCAACCTATTGTTCTATGATGGTGTCTATAATGACGGTACTCGACGAGTTAAACACTAATTATCACGACTATTGTGCTGTATCGGCGTCGTGTGCTGCGCGGTGTCAGGTATCCGGCCGCGGAATCGCCGGAGAACAACACTTTTCAACCAAAATAAAATTTTGACGTGGTTGAGTGATAAACATACACACTAACTCACCAACTTTCGCATTTATAGTATTAGTTTTTTTTAAGGAGAGAAAGTCATCGAATGACTGCTCCCGCCTGGGTGAGGCGGGAGGGAGTGTCAGACTCTTACTGACTAAAAACCACCCCGTTCCTTCTCCTGCACGTCGAGCCGGAGCCCCGGTTACCCGTTAGGTTCTCCGCGACATGTTTTTAACACATTGCATGCCGTGTCGGACAATGAAGACCGACGCCAAGGGGGGATTAGCCTTTAGCAGTTTCTGTCGGCAGTTAAAGGCTTAAGCAAGGAAGGAAGGCCCAATTCCACGACCACTCTTCCCCAATCCCTAAACAATTCCTATATCCCCTATCTGCAAATTACCCCAAAAGGCCAGCACACACTTGTTAGTCCGCACAGGTGTTGTGGGTGTCCATGGGTGCCGATTGCTTATCATCAGGTGATCCGTCTGCTCGTTTACCATAAAAAAGGAGACTCAAGTTCACTATATAATGTCTCAGATCACCTTGACCAGACACTCTCTCTCGCCTCACCCAAAGTGGACGAAGTCATCGGATGATTGAAAAATAAATATCTTGGAAAAAATATTGAAGATTTTATTGTTAATTATAAATATATAAAAATAAAACCTGTTTCCTCGACTGCCTCGTTGGCCGAGTGGTCGCAAGTGCGACTGCCGGGCAAGGGGTCTCGGGTTCGAATCCCGGGTCGGGCAAAGTATTACTGGGTTTTTAAAAAATTCTCAGTAATAGCACGGAGTCTGGAAATGTGCCCGGTATATGGCAATAGGCTCACCCCCTATTACATGGGACTCGTAACATAAATAGTGAAAAGTGGGTGTTACATTGTACAGTGGCATTAAGTGCCGTAATGTGCACCTCTGCCCACCCCTTCGGGGATAAAAAGGCGTGATGTTATGTTATGTTAAAACCTGTTTCCCGTTGTCACGCCGCCATAACTTGAGAACGACTAGACCGATTTGGCTGTTTCTTTTTTGTTGTTTGTTATTGTCAGGAGAAGGTTCTTATGATAGAAAATAATCCCGAAAATCCTACGGGAACGGGAGAAAAAGGTATTGCGCGTACGAAGTCGCGGACAGAAGATATTTTTTTTTATAGATTCTCTGATTCTAGAATGTTATCTAATACGGAACTTGACATAGTGATCAAAACAAGTTTGTTTACATAAATTAACATATATATAATAAGTATTTGCCGTAAACTGCTGACATTTTAAGTGATATCTAATGTCAGGTCAAATTGTTGCTAATAATAATTTATTAATGATAGCATACAGTGCATTAATCTAGGTCTCTATGTATGTAGGTGTGTAGTGTTTGTGTCTTTGATTGGCGGTTTCACTACATAGTGCAATATGTTTTCCGCCGGCGGGCGCCGCCTATGTCTGTGTGTCAGTATGCTTATATCTTTTAAACTATGCAACGGATTTTGATGCGGTTGGTTCTTGAATCAGGTACCTACCTTGAGGTAGGTTTGTATCTATACCTACATCTATACAGATAAATAAAATTCGAATGTCTGTTATATTAAAATAACCGCAGTTTATGAGTATACATACGATACACACACCAAGACAACATCTTTTACAATTTTTCTCAGCCCGTCTGTTTGTACTGGCTAATTAATCTCTGGAATGGCTGGATCGATTTTATAAGACTTTTATTGGCAGGTAGCTGATGTACTAAGGACTAACATAGACATACATACATAACATCACGCCTTTTATCCCCGAAGGGGTAGGCAGAGGTGCACATTCTACCACAGTACAATGTAACACCCACTTTTCACTAGTTGTTATGAGTCCCATGTAATAGGGGGTGAGCCTATTCCCATATACCGGGCACATTTCCAGACTCCGTGCTACTACTGAGAATTTAAAAAAACCCAGTAATACTTTGCCCGACCCGGGAATCGAACCCGAGACCCCTTGCCCGGCAGTCGCACTTGCGAATACTCGGCCAACGAGAGAGTCTAACAATATACTATACTAATAAAAATAGTCTATGTTAGTAGACTAACATAGACTATTTTTATTTTGGAAAATTGTACTATTTTAAAGTTATTTTCCAAAATTCATATTCTACGCCGACGTAAAAGTATCAGGTCTAATCACTACATAGTATAAAATAAAAGTCGCTATCCGCCGTCTGTCTGTCCCTATGTAGAAGTATGTATGTATCTTTAAAACTACGCAACGTATTTTGATGCAGTTTTTTTTAATAGATAAAGTGATTCTTAACCCGGCGGGAGTGTGGTGCGGAAAAATTACATAGAGTATGTGGTGGGGTGTAACATACCCCACGGAACAAAACGTCTTCTATCTAAGTATTTCTTCAAAATAGTACAAAATTGTTACTAAGTATTATAAATGAGAATCTCTATGATAAAAAATTACACAAATAAATACATATTTTTAATATTTTTATTACTTTCTTAGTAGTTGAACAATTTGAGAACTTTTCGGGGACACGAATTTACTTACGCTATTAAAATATTCATAAAATCAACCAAAATAATTAAAACAAAATAAAAACTTTTAAATTAACAAAAAATGAGATCTTCTTTCAATTAAAATTAAAAAGCACTTATAGAATCAAATGGAATATCTTAGTAAGAGGCCTCGCTGTCAGCACAATTTTTGCAAGAAAATATTGCACGTTTGATTGATTGAGTGATTTTCTGCAGCTTGCACAGACATGTTTTGTCTTCCGATCTTTTTTCCGAGGACAATCCGCACATCGAGTATATCGTCCTGAACTATTTTCCACTGCTGGGCGCAATGGTTCCCACATCTGTGCGTAAATTCTTTGGCAAATGTTTGATGAAATATTTTTCTGTCAATTCAATCCCAAACTATGTAGGAATTCTGTTATTTATGCAAAAAAAATCTGATAAATTATATTAGCATTGATAGCAACCATGTGCAAAATTACATAAAAGATCGTCTTTGGCCAACGCTTACTGTTGCGAGACACATTATAAGTAGCGCTCAGCTCGTCCACAACGTCTACTCCTGCTTTTGTGGAGTTGTAAAGTAATAATTTTTGGATCAGTCCCAGTGGAGACAGACAAGTTCTCTTTGCAGCAAGGAGAATATTGTCATCCGAATCCCACTCGCTGCTGATCTCTTCAAAGTCATACTCAAAGTTTACTTGCGTGTCCGATTCAAGCTTATGCTCACTGCAATGATCAATTTCTTCGGTAGAACCTGATTCATCTGAAGATTCGGCTAAAACTTCATCAATAATGCTTCTTATACATCTTTCATCTGCCTCCAGTGCCATTTTTATTCAAAAACGATAAAAATTAAAAATATACATAAATATAAAAACAATACGCGAACTATGTGGCGGGGTGTGACTTACCCCACGGACGTTTACGCACGTGAACTGCAATCACCAGCCGGTGTAACACTGAGATAAGGCCACTAACCCCTCCCACAACCTTTTACCTCCAGCTACACGAAGCCACGAAATCTAGTTACTACTAGTTAAAAAAATATACCTTGGTAAACTAGTGCTGGGGTATGCTACACCCCACCACACTCCCGCCGGGTTAAGGAAGCTTTATATGTATAATACATGCATATTGCACCCGTGCGAAGCCGTGGCGGGTCGCTAGTTCTAATTAAAATAAGAAGTAGTTTGTGTTTACGATACCTACAGGAACAGTAGTGGCAGTGATAAATGCAATGTAATGTCTACTCTACATCACCACTCGACAATCCGGGTTACCACATTTTGCGACATTCTAGGTTCTCAGGACTCGTACACAAAACTGCGATGCGACTTCGCGTCGCAAAAATGCGCAAGCTCCCTCTGCGCATCGCAAGAACTTGCGAATTGATTCGCATCGCGCATCAAAATCTTATCTTTCCAAAATCTTCTTTGTTTCTTTTTCCTGTATCTCCTAAGCAATGCAGAAGTGCACACTTCTTTTTACGATCCCTGTCACGCCCTAGATTTTAATTTAAAATACGTTTAGTACGGTTGACGGTCGTCGAAGGAATGGTCACCCTGGGAGACGCCTTGTCGCACGGAATCGCATCGCAGCAATTCGCATCGTAATTTTTTGCGTTGCGATTTCGCATCGCATCGCAGTTTTGTGTACGAGCCCTCAAGCCAGCTCTAGATACGTAAAACATGTTAATGCAATATTTATTTAGATTTTTAATGAGATACAAGTATTACACTTTCGCATAGAAAGTTAAACTAAAACATTTTTTTTTACTTTTTATTGTTCTAAAGTAGGGCATTCTCATTTCTAAAGAAAGTGGTTTTAAGATAAAATTAATTAATTAGTGTTAGTACGTACCTGATATAATTAGAATATATTTAAATTAGTCGAAGTGATTCTTTTTTGTGTGTTTTAAATATTTATAAGTCGATTTAACAATTAACTTAAATTTTAAATCCTACCGTGAGGTAGATATTCCGAGCTGGAGCCCCGGTAACCCGTAAGGTTATCCGTAGCCCCGAGCGGGCATCACCCCTACTGGGTCCCATCTGTGATAGTCACATTGCTTTTTTTTTTTTAAAGTCAAAATCATTTATTTCAATTAGACCAGGATGGCACTTTTGAACGTCAAACAACAAAAATTTATAAGTGAAGCTAGTTGCTCATTCCAAGGCGTAGATTCCTATGGAGAAGAACGAGCAAGAAACTCCATAGGTTACTCTTTTTCAATCAGGTTTTCAATACAATTCTCTAGTTACATAGTTTTATTGGTTCGATTATGTGAGAACAATGCAACACCTAAATCCAGTCAGAAAGACTGAAAAAGAAAATAACCTTGAGGATAATAAAATAAAATGATACAGTCTGGAGCTGACCAGTTCCAATCGACGGTGCCCGTTCACGAACATTTGGCGAAACCTAGCACCGCCCAACTCAACCATTTTGTAGGGAATCGAGCGATCCAATGCACGTGCCACCGCCAACGAGATCTTTGAGTGAGCATGACAACTCCAAGCTGACATAAATGCAATCTATTAGTCTAATTTGATTTAATTAATTACAGGGCTCTCACATTTACAATAAATTGTGCAACGTTTTAAACTATAGAGGTACAAATATTTAAGCAGCATGATTATATTATTACACAAATAGAATTCATTGAACATCACTGTGTTTCATGTATTATCCTGCGGAGCCGGACCAGCCTGCCTCCAAGCACTTTTATCCTCTATATAATCATTTAGTTTGTAGTATGCTTGTGTACATAACGTTTTTTTAATACATAGTTTAAATTTTCTTTCATTTAGATGCAGTATTTCTTGGGGGATTTTGTTATAACATTTAACACCGATTCCCATGAACGACTTATGTACTTTTGACAATCTAAAAAACGGCGGACTTAATCTATTCTTATGTCTAGTTTCATAATTGTGTCTGTCCACTTTACTAAATAAATGTAGGTTTTTCCTAACATACATAATATTTTCATAAATAAATTGACATGGAACGGTCATAATATTGATCTCCCTAAACCTTTCTCTGAGAGATTCACGACGACCTAGGTTGTATATTGCATCACTACAAGGCCAGCGAATCTGATCGGTATACAATATTTAACCCCATTATTTGTTTCATTACAGGTTAAAACGGCAGTACAAAATGGACTTAGTACAAAATCCGAATAACAATAGAGATGGCATGAACAACGAAGTATCTTCCACTTCGAGTGACGATACAAACGTCCCAGTAAAAAGATTAACGAAAGTTTACAAAAAGCATTATAAAGAAACTGCTATATCGGACAATGAAATGGGACCACGTCAGAGGAACTTACAAGCTAGAAATCATTATAAAAGTACAGGGAACTTAAATGAAGGATACAGAGACATTCGATCTCTGCAAAGCAGTGTCAGCAATATAGATTTGAGCCTACACAGGGATGATATTAAGAAATTCGAGTCGTTACAAATCCCTATAGTTGGTTATGAGATTATGGAAGAGAGAGCTCGGTTCACGATATACAAACTCAAAGTCGAAGATGATAATTCTGATCAAAGCTGGCTAGTATTCCGTCGGTACACCGATTTTGTAAGATTATATTCTAGAATAAAGGCTGAACAACCGAATTTGAACTTACCGCTGCCAGGAAAGAGGTGGTTCCGTGATAATTTCGAACCAGCATTTCTAGAAGACCGAGTGAGAGGGTTGCAGATTTTCGTTAACGCTATTTTGATGAAGCTCCCAAACCATCCTGTTGTTCGTTCGTTCTTTTGTCTAGATGAGCCCCCTCAAGTGTTTAGTTATCAGCCTGAAGTCCAAGCAGTATATGGGGCCCTAGAAGACTCAATAAGTACGTTAAAAATGCAGCTAAAACAAAAAGATGCGACCATTTTGCATTTACAGAAGAGATTGGCCCAGTTAGAAGCTCAAGTTAAAAGTTGTGGCAATTGTAGTTCAAATGTGTAATTTAAATAAGTAACGGGTGAATGGAGAAGTGAACACTGTTGGACAATCACTACATAGTAACAATATTGTCTATGTTAAACGAGCTATATTGTACCAATCAAGCCCTTTCGTTTGATATTCACCGAGGGAAGTGATAACTATCGTTTTTTACTTCTCGTCTATTAATATCTTCTGGTTTATTTCGTTGTGGGAACCAAGACAGTTATTCATGTTCCGGTGTTTTCATGGGTGTATCTACTGTAGATCCTGGTGCACAAGAGTTGCAGCGGTTTTGGGAGGTTGTGGCGGGCTTGTCCCACAAAAAATCCATAATGGAGGTAGTTGTAGATAAAATAGATTATAATACCTACCGGTTTAGGATTTACATTCGTTCTATAATCTCCATTCATCCCAAAATATTCATGCGCCTCATTTTAACATTATGAACTTTTGTACAAATAATATAATATATAAATATTACTAATCAAAACAGCCCCAATAATAGAAGTGATGCACGTTTTCACCTACCACCCCTAAACCATTTCTTAACTGAGAGTTACTTGATGTTGGGGAGCATCCAAACTAACGTCTTACCATTAGGTGTCACTTATAGGTTGGTGAAAACCAAAATGTCGTTAAGTGTCTATCTTAGTTTAGGACTTGCTTAAAATTTAAGAGAGGTTTTTGAAAACTAGCCCGGGCACGAGTCTGCTATGGCAATGGACTGACCCCCTATTACATGGGACTCATAACATAAAATTAAATAGTGAAAAGTGGGTGTTACATTTGACATGTGTTCGCATTAAATGGCCTCATTTTTCTTAGGCTGGTCCTATTTACCCCATATTTCACGAGTTGCCTGAATATACAATTAAATTGACATTTACTATGTAAAAATTAAAATATAAGACGAACTCGCTTTTTCGAGGATCGCTCGACTACTTTTGAATAACACCGGGACTCTTAATCTAGAGCAATGCGGTGCGACGTGTGTATTAAACTGTCAAACCGCGAGGACACCGGTGACCGCAACCTATTGTTCTTTAATTGTGTCTATAATGACGGTACTCGACGAGTTAATTATAATTAGGCCTTCCGTCCATGACGCGTCATTTAATAAAGCATTCATCCTACAAATCCGATTTGGGCCCTACCGTATTTTCGCTCATTAGATGGTGCTAGTCCTCACGCTCTTCGACCAATAAGACTCGACTACACGTTTAGTACGGTAGCTGGGCAACGGCTGCTGCGCAACGTGTCGCGGTATCGATTCCCGCACGGAACAACACTTTGAGTGATCCACAGATTATTGTTCCGGGTTTGGGTGTCATCAGGGGCGTAGCTAGCGCCGTATCTGCCGTATCAATTATACGGGGCCCCCGGACTACAGGGGCCCCCAACGCGCCTAAGCAAAAATTAATAAAAACTTCCCAATTTTTATTCTATTTCAGTAATCACAAAAGTCAAAATAAACAATTTTTTCCCGCGTAAAGCATGCGTTCAAAGGTTTTCAGAAACTTAAGAAAAATAAAAGTTATTAAGACTTTCGGTTTTCATACAAATTATAAGAATTTTATGTAAAACAAATCTATTGTGAGAAATGTTTATCGTTCAAGGGCCCCTAAACAAATTTTCGTACGGGGCCCCCCAAAGGCACGCTACGCGACTGGGTGTCATCTGTATGTGAACTTGTATGTTTGTAAACGTACACACGACACAGGAGGAAATCCTAGTGTGGGGCAACGTTTTTGTTTTTAAAAAATTAAGGAATTAGCTAGTGTCCTTTGGACGGTCAATATTTGACAACTGCTGTGATTGGATTGACCGAGTGGTCGCAAGTGCGACTGCCGGGCAAGGGGTCTCGGGTCCGATTCCCAGGCCGGGCAAAGCATTACTGGGATTTTCAAATAAATCTCAGTAATAGCTCAGAGTCTGGAATTGTGCCCGGTATATGGCAATAGACTCACCCCCTATTACATGGGACTCATAACATAAATAATGAAAAGTGGATGTTACATTATAGTGGCATTAAGTGCCGTAATGTGGACCACTGCCTACCTCTTTGATGATATAAGGCGTGGTTTTATGTTATGTCTGTGATTGGACAAAAAATCTTAGTACATTTGCGCCATGTGGTGAGCAAAATGACGGTAGCACCCATTTATTTAGTATGTATCTTGATAGGTATTAATATTATACCGAAGTTTAGTGTGTATGTAACCAAAAATGTATTTAATTTTTGTAGTAGTTGTAATGTATCTACTATGTAAGCGTTTTTATGTAAATAGCTCAAACAGAGGAGTATGAAATTTGATACAGTAAGAATTACCATTATCATCATCATCAACAGCCTATAAATGCCCACTGCTGACCAAAGACCACGGAGAAGGTTTGGGCATTAATCACCACGCTTGCTCAATGCGGGTTGGCGATTTCAAACTTATAATTAGGAGTTATAAGCCCAGGTTCCCTCACGATGTTTTCCTTTATCGTTTGTCAGTGGTGTCTAGATAATTTTAGAAAGTATATATATATAACTCGGAAAAAGTCACATTGGTACTTGCCGTTGGTAGGGTTTGAACTCCACTTTCATGCATGAGAAGCGGGCGTCTTAAACCTCCGGGCCACGCAAGTAAGAATTGTAGAAAGTTTATATATGTATTAAAAAAAAACGAATTTGATAATATTTGTGTTATTCTAGAAAAAATAACAGGGAAAGAATTTTTGAATTTGGCTCAATAGTATCAAATATTATTGGACACAAATACCATCAAAAGCCTCAATTCTAATATTAAGTTCACTTAAGCAGTCTCAAAACAATCTATATATGTACCAAATTTCATCAAAATCAGGGGCTTAGGTACTCTTGAATCCAATTCCGATCGATAGACATTGGTATTGTGAAATTTTGTACTCTTGAGTTGCAACACTAACGCCCATTGCATCCGTATTGCGTGGGTATTGAATGAACTAAACGGTATTGAGTTTGGCTTTATATTCCGTACTCGGAACGCTATGCTATGATAGGGGTTGTATAGTGTTGACATTGAATAATTATTGAGATTTTATTGGATTGAAATGCGTTGGCATTGCGATTGGTTTCAAGAGTAAGCACCCAGTTCAGCAATTTAGGAATAGAAGTATGACAAACGTTCAGTATGTACAGTTATTTAGTATTCAAGCAGGTAATTAAAGATTGATCAGAACAAAGACAGTAACCATTGGTTGTTTACTGAATCCACGAATGGTTACACAAGATATGACTTCGTTACAAATCATACAATTGGGTAGATGATTCATTTTTATTTTAAGGTTCGTCTTGTAGATCATTTTAAAACATTAGACACGTATTTTTTATTTTCTTACGGAAAAAAATACTTTCGACGATATATTGATTAGAAATATCTAGTGACGTCACTTCTATGTACATTTTATACGTAGAATGTTTTATCTAAGTATTGTTTTATTATACGACAAAATAAAAAAATATGTGTGTAATATTTTTTCATTATCTAACTGACGGACTAATTAGATTTTTAATTTTCATACCCTATTTGATATATCAGTAGCTACTGTCTCTGTACTGAATCAATTTTTATTTTCTTGTCTACATACTAGACAACTTGACTGCCTTTTCGAACTCTGTCAAAGTCATTGCTCATATTTTCAAAAACTTGGTAGTTTTAATACGGTGCTCTTACAGTCATTATCATTTCGCATTTAAATAAATAAGGTACAAAATATATTAAAAATAAATAGTATTTTAGACTATAATGAACTCTATAGCATTTGTATATAAAGTTTTAAATATGAATCTACGAAATTATAAAGTGTTAGGTAATGAAAAAGTGTAAAACGAATGGGCAGGTTCGACGGTCACAGAAAATTGGCGTGGAAATACCAAAGCGTTGTGTCACGCCATATGAGATTACCGATGTCTCTTTTAAAGGCCGGTAACGCACTTGTAACACCTCTGGTGTTCCGGGTGTCCACGGGTGACGGCGCTTGCTTACCATCAGGTGATCCGTCTGCTCGTATCACATATAAAAATGATAACTTATGTTTTACGTTATTTTAGCTGATATAGACTAAAAGCTGTCAAAGTTATTATATGATGATTTGTAAGTTAACTAAAATCGCGTGTTACTCACGTGAATATACTGAGAAGAGCTCTACTAGTTTCGAACCACAGAGGGGTTCTTCCTCATGAGCAGCGTGCGCTTCAGTGAGCTGCGCGACGTCGCCGCGACCGCGCACGATGCTAGAGTCTGGCAAACGAAAGTAGAGACTGAAAAAGCCCGGCAAATATGACACTTTATAATAATTTGTATTACCCGGAGTAACCTAATTTGATACTTTATAATAATTTGTTTGTTTGTTACGTCTTCACGTCTGGTTACTCCAGGTATGACATACTAATTTTTGGGTTGCTATACTGATATTTTTTTAATTTGCCGGGCTTTTTCAGTCTCTACTTTCGTTTGCCAGGCTTTAGTACTGAAACTAGTAGAGCTTTTCTCAGTATATTCACGTGAGTAACCCGCGATTTTTAGTTAATTTAGTATGTCTCACGATTTGTAAGTTGTGGTAGCTATCCAAACCTCTAAATGTGGAGCCCTAAGTTCGATAACCATTTAATAACGAAATTATTAATAGCCCTGTAGACAGTGCTTAACAAGTAACTTGCCAAGATTTTTTCGTGAATGGGGTATGTTCCCGCACTATGTATTTTCTTATTATTTCATAGCTAAATTCTGCCGGCGGCTTCTTCCGCGTTATCCTTACTATAGTATTATAAATCGGAAAGTGAGTTTGTTTGTTTGTTCCGCTTTCACGCCGTAACTACTAAACCGATTGCTTTGAATTTTTGTAGACGTAAAGTTAGAACTCTGGATTAAATAATAGGGTACTTTTTATCCCTGAAAAAAAAATGATATTCTCGAGGGAAAACGAAATTATTGGTATAGATGGCGCTGTGTGTATTGGTATTTGTCACTTAGGATACTTTTTATCCTTTTGTGACGCGAGCGAAGCCGCGGGTAAAAGCAAGTCGTGATATAATAAGTAGTAAGTGTTTTTAAAGTCCAGGTGGCGTATTGTGACGTCTTAAAGCCCGAGTGGTTCCGCTGAAGGAACAAGATGTCGCTAGACGACTTGTATAGCTCTGTTTCTCTCCCTCAATGAAACCATTTTGACTTTAGGACGTCATAACCCCGCTGTTCTAAATTTCATTTTGACGGGATCAAAGTCGCTTTGACGTGATTGAAACAAGTAAATTTATGTCTGCAAATAAGCTACAAGGCAGCACTTTTACACATCAATTTATCAAGCGAACGATGATGTCGATATTTCCTAACTGACTAGTCTGAGAAGAAACGCCGAAACACACTCAGAGGTCCGTCTCTTTTACAAGTCCAGATAATATTATAGATTAAATAACAAGTTAACATACAAACTCGCTTAACGTATGAATAAAAAAAGGAATTTTTGTTGATAGCAAGTTTAATAAGAAATAGTGAGAAAATATAACAAAATCTTGACCAAGTTACTACCGGGTATAATATATGATAATCAAGGTTCCCTACTAAAAACACTTGAGAACAGGTTTCAAATACATTCTGTGATAATGTTACTATCATGATGTTATATTATTATAATAATAATTAGTTATATTAATAAATAAGCAATAATAGGGCCTTATATGACGTGGGAACATATTAACATAACATAATTGGAAGAAAATTTTACGAACTTTAGTAACCAAAGTTATTGTATACAAGAAAATAAAGATAGATTCAGTATAGAGGTAGAGATAGTGACCATTGGTTGGCTACTAAGTTCAGGAATGGTTACACAAGATATGGCTTCAGTACAAAGCATACAATTGGGTACTTTCCTTAATCAAAAATATATTATTTCGACTGTTCAATACAAGAAAATATTAAAAAATAATTACACTTTCATTCATCGATTCTATGATCAACTTAATTTTAGTATTTTTCCAGCAATTTTTTAAGAAATAAGTATACTGTTTGACGCTAAAAATCGTGACGTCACAATACACAATCTCGTACAAAATTCATAAAAAACTGTCGTTTATGACAGTTCGAAAAAATCGTATTGATATTGACTAGTTGGCAAGTATCGAATTTAGTAGATATAACAATAGCTACTGTCTCTAAACTAAATGAATCTTTATTTTATTATCTGCATACTAAATAACTTTGATGAATATAATTTTCTTCTTAGTTTACTTAGAAGTTATGTTGATAGTTTTTTTTTAATATACAGAGTGTTATAAATACTAATACCTGTATAGTATTTGGACCAACATAATATGAAAATAAGGCTAGATTATTTGGTAGGGTAAATGTATAATATATGTAGCCACGAATATAAATAATGTAATTATTGATAGGTAATAGTACAAATTTTAAACGTCAATAACAGTAATAAATCATTGTGTTGACTTATTTTGAAGTGATTTGCAAATGTTATATTTGTACAAGGACGGCAAAATAAAGGCGGACACAATCACTTGAAACAACGACTGTGGCACCTGGCTACTATACACTTACACGCAGAATACACACACATTGACATGAAGGACATCTGTCACGTAACATGGCGCGTCATTACACTCCCTACATTACAGTGTTGCAAGTACATGCACATATGAATACACTACTCACATTTTGGTGGTTCAATCGTTTCTAAGTGACATTGCGTCCGCATGTTTTCAACGTCCTTGTGTTTTATTGAAGTTTTTCCCACCCACAGCATAGATAATGATAAAAATCAGTTTCTGCTTCGAATTTCTTAAAAAAGCTAAATCTTTTAACCGATATAAGGGACGTTAAACAACATAAAAAGTCTCAGTCTGTCGGTCAGTTATTCCTCTAGTTGCTCTATTTGCTCGTTTCAAAGTGTAGATTCTTATGTACAAGAACGAGTAGGTATTTCCATGATTTTTTTACTAAGTTTATCGAAAAAAAAATCAGTAGTAGCTAAGTCTAGAATGAAGTTATTTTTCGCACTAGATGGCGCTCTAGTACTCTCTTACTTCGTCCAATAGGGAATTAGCTAATGTCACCCTATTGGACGTTCAATATTTGACAGCTGCAGTGATTGGACAAAACAAATTGCCACAATTGAGCGCCATCTGGTGACTAAAATAACGGTAGCCTCCATTGTGCCCGTGTAGGTATGGCAATAGGCTCACCCCTATACTATATTACATGGGACTCATAACATAAATAATTAAATAGTGAAAAGTGTATCTTGATTTGAAAATCGTAGTGTACAAATACGATTTTTGACTACGATATCAAATAAAATTGTAAATATGAACTGTGTATTAATTATTGTTTAGATTTCAGTATAGTTTGTGTAATACTATAATTATTATTTTAAAGTTTGCATGTTTAAAAATGTGTAATTGTTTCAATTTTCAAATAAAATTTTATATACTATTTATGGTTGCTTTATTCTGTAGATAAATTCATATTATAAAGAGGTTTGCTCTGGGCCGGTTCGACCGGACTGATACCACGTAAACCATAGTAAAATAATGCTTGCATTGTGTGAGTGCGGCCCAAATACTCAAACCACCTCCTTCCTCAAATCACAATTCTCAAAAACGTAACCCCAAAAGGCCGACAGCTGACCCGCGGAGGGCTTTACGGGTTGCCGGGGCCACGGCTGGGAGTCTGACACTCCCTCTCGCCTCACCCGGGCAGGAGAAGTCATTGGATGATTTAAATCCCCTCAAAAAAAAAGGGTCGACAGCGCAACTCCTCTAGCTTTCCGGGTGTCCATGATCGACACCGGTTGCTTACCATCAGGTGATCCTATCGCTCAAAAAATAAGTATTTAACATCTGAATACTGATCGATGAGCTACTCAATTTTTTGTCGTACTTAAATATCGTGCGTTCTGCGTCTTTGTTATTTTTCAAAGAATTTGTACACACGGGCGTTTTATAATTTATAATACTAGTTTACCCTGGTGTCGCGTCGCATCGTCTTTCCACACATTTAACGTTCAGTTTACTATATACCTACTGGTCATGTAAAGCTCGATGTGTAGCCGTGTGTACCTAGTTTCAGAACTATAGGTACTAAGCGTGTCTTCAAATTGAGTTGCGTTTAATTATTCAGTCATTACGCGTCATTCATAAATTACGTCATACGAATCTCATGACTTTTTACCCCTCCCCCCGTCCTTATCACAGCTGGTCACATTTGTGAAACTCCAGCGTACAGCCCCCTTAGTGTGACGTCACGTTTTTCAAATAATTATGCATCTATAGACCGTTGTTGTTAACTAGGCATTGAATGAATTTAATTAGTTAACAGTGGTTCCGAAATCAGTTTTATTTCGCGCCTAGCACTAGTATAACACTAGTATCAAATGGTCCACAAAACAATTGTCTTTCAACAGTTTTTGTAAATTACTTACATAACATAATATCACGCCCTTTATCCCGAAGGGGTTAGGCAGAGGTACGCATTACGGCACTTGATGCCACTGTACAACGAAACACTCACTTTTCACTATTCATGTTATGAGTCCTATTGGGCCCATCCCATTTAATAGGGAGTGAACCTATTGCCATATACCGGGCACAATTCCAGATTTCGTGCTGGGAAATATTTGAAAAACCCAGTAGTACTTTGCCCGACCTGGGAATCGAACCCGAGACCCCTTGCCCGGCACTTGCGACCACTATCTGACGTCACAAAGTTTAGGATCTCTCGCACTCCTAATCACACTTCGTCGACCCCCTCCCTCCACTTCAACGTGTGACGTCATTTATGGATGACCCTAATTATCTTATTATCTTGTTATATATAAATATGAAATTACCATCCGTTAGTCTCGCTAATACTCGAGACCGGGTGACCCGATTTGGTTAATTTCGGTTTTGAAATGTTCGCGGAAGTCCAGGGAAAGTTTAAAAGGTGAGAAAAACAAGGGTAGATTTATACTAGCGCAGAGTCGAAGCGCACCGAAACGTCAAATTCTTCACAACTAAACCGAAGCCGCACGAATGCGCGCGTATTCAAGAGTATACTAGTGGGCGCGTGGATACGTGAGAATGCGCGCGCACCAATCAGCGTTAGTCACGCGCAGACGTGCGAATAACGAAGAATGCGCGCGTCTTTTTAAAGTTTCAGAAGCAATGCGTGCGTTACGCTGTTGGGTTATGTTACGGTCAGTTTTCGCTTCGCTTCGACTCTGTCCTAGTATAAATTGACCCTTAGGGTCAACTCACACCGAAAGAGCGGCGAAGGGCAGCGAAGCGCGGAGTCAAGTAGTCCCGCAACTTCTCGAGCAGTCACGGGAATCCGCGCGCCTTCCCGAGCCCACGCGCGATGAATTCATGGGTCGCTCTCCTATGCGCAATTCAATTTCAACAAAACTCGAGGAAACTTACACCAAACAAATAAGCTTTTCTTCATCTTCCATCACTTCTGTATTGTTGCACTGAAAGGAATGAATGAGAATGCTCGCGCGCAATAGTCGCGCGCGAGGGGGGTATATTGCCAGCGGCCGCTCGGGACTGCTCAAACATTCTCGGGACTTCCGGCAACTTCTCACGCAGTCGCTCGGCTCCGTTTATGGAATTCCCCGGAATTCCTGCGGCGCCGAAGGCATCCGCGCGTTTCGTTCGAGTTTCTCATGCGATAATAAGTATTATGCTAATGATAATAAAGTTAAAATTCACATGAAACTGAAACTGCGCTCCGCTTCGCTGCCCTTCGCCGCTCTTTCGGTGTGAGTTGACCCTTAGGCGGGACGAAGTTTGCCTGGTAAGCTAGTGGAAAATAAAAATTGAATAAAACAACAAAATAATGTCTATCATAACGTTTATTTGTAAATAAAATATATTTAAATGTTTCTCTTATAAGTTGCACTTTCAGTATTAATATTAAATATAAAATCTGCTTACATTATTGCTATAGGAGAAGACTTACAGTAGTAGATACATCTAGAGTTGATAATTATTTCGAATAAATACTCAAAATGGATAAATCTCTACTAATTAATTATTATGTTTTTGTCTTACTCCCGTAACTGTTTGACGAGGAACTCGACTAGTTTCAAGCCATGTTAGAGGCTCATGTTCATGAGCAGTATTCCGCGACCCGTGCCGCGGATACTAGACTTGAGTAGCAGCGCGACAGTCGTCGCGTCGCATGTCGAGTTCCTCGTCAAACAGAGACGCGAGGAAGCCGAAAATAGAATAATTATTTAGTGTGTGTTACCCAGGCCAGATGTTGTCGAAAATGGTCATTTGAATCTTATAGATAACTAGCGGACCCAACAGAAGTTGTCCTGCATATCCACTTGAATGTATAAACAAAAATTTATTCAAATTAGTTCAGCTGTTTAGGATAAATAACCTAAACATCGACTGCAGCGCCATCTGCCGGGCTGATTTGTGAATCTAAACAGGAATCAGGTCTGGAGTGAGCCTATTGCCAAAAACCGGGCACAATTTGAGACTCCGTGCTACTATTGAGATTTTTTGAAAAGCCCAGTAATTCTTTGCCCGACTCGGAAATCGAACCAGAGACCTCTTGCCCGGCAGTCGCACTTGCGACCAGTCGGCCAACGAGGCAGTTTATCCTCAACATCCGATTCTACTATATTTATCCACTTTTCTGGATCAATTTTGAGTATTTATCGAAATAACAATCTCTAGGTACATTACAGAGTTTAGTCACAAACATAATAAAATGACATACACAAAATGACCACAAAATAAACAACAACTTGCCAATAGACATTCAGGACATGATACTGAACAAAATCATTTTGCATTTTTAGAATACTGAACACACCACGAACACAGTTAAAAACATACCTTAGACGCAACATAACATAACATAACATCACGCCTTTTATCCCCGAAAGGGTAGGCAGAGGCGCACATTATACCACTGTACAATGTCACACCCACTTTTCACTATTGATGTTATGAGTCCCATGTAATAGTGGGTGAGCCTATTGCCATATACCGGGCACATTTCCAGACTCCGTATAACTAATATATAGCATCAGATATATTTGTCTGTAGACTGCCTCGTTGGCCGAGTGGTCGCGAGTGCGACTGCCGGGCAAGGGGTCTCGGGTTCGATTCCCGGGTCGGGCAAAGTATTACTGGGTTTTTAAAAAATTCTCAGTAGTAGCACGGAGTCTGGAAATGTGCCCGGTATATGGCAATAGACTCACCCCCTATTACATGGGACTCATAACATAAATAGTGAAAAGTGGGTGTTACTTCCGAGTGCACCTCTGCCTACCCCTTCGGGGATAAAAGGCGTGATGTTTACATATATTTGTAAAATAAAAAAAGTTCAGTAAAATGTCTTCCGAAAGTTATGTGCAAGGCGTTTATTTTGTTAACACATTGGAGAGGAATTTCAATTAAAACCTTTATTTTACAAGCCTTTGTATTAGTAGTCTCTCAACCATTTTATTTAGTACGCAGGTAACAAAATAAAGAGTGATTCAGTACAGAGACAGTAACCATTGGTTGTCTACTGAGTCCACGAATGGTTACACAAGATATGACTTCGGTACAAAGCATACAATTGAGTACGTTCTTTAATCAAAAATAAATGATTTCGACTGTTCAATACAATAAAATATTTAAATAATCACACTTTCATTAATCGATTTTATGATCAATTTATTTTAGTATTTTATGATCAATTTATTTTAGTATTTTATGATCAATTTATTTTAGTATTTTATGATCAATTTATTTTAGTATTTTATGATCAATTTATTTTAGTATTTTATGATCAATTTATTTTAGTATTTTATGATCAATTTATTTTAGTATTTTATGATCAATTTATTTTAGTATTTTATGATCAATTTATTTTAGTATTTTATGATCAATTTATTTTAGTATTTTATGATCAATTTATTTTAGTATTTTATGATCAATTTATTTTAGTATTTTATGATCAATTTATTTTAGTATTTTTTCCAGCAAATTTCAAAAAGATAAGTATGCTGTTTTTGACGAAAACCAGTTTAAAATTGTCTTTGTATATTTTCGTTTGTTTATAATGGTTGACTTGATTTGTGGAGAAAGACTTGGTATTATATTAGATTTTAATTAAAATCCCTCTCACTAAGGGCCGGGACACATAAACACGACACGACGCCGCAGAATTCAGAATGAATTGCCGTAGTTAATTTCGAGAAATAGTCCGCACTAGACGCCGTAATGCGCCGTGTATCATTATGATGACGCGACGTAGTTTTCCTCGATGCTCGTCGCAGATTCCGACGCGACGTAGTTTTCCTCGATGCTCGTCGCAGATTCCGACGCGACGTTGCATTGTGAAACAACGCCGCATCGTAATACGACACGACGTCGTAACGTGTTTATGTGTCCCAGCCCTAAGGGCTCGTACACAAAACTGCGATGCGAATTCGCAACGCAGAAAATTACGACACGAATTGCTGCGATGCGAATTCGTGCGACAAGGCGTCTCCCAGCGTGACCATTCCTTCGACGACCGTCAACCGTACTAAACGTATTTTAAATTGAAAACTAGATCGTGACATGGATCGTAAAAAGAAGTGTGCGCTTCTGTTATTGCTTAGAAGATACAGGAAAAAGATACGAAGAAGATTTTGGGAAGATAAGATTTTGATGCGCGATGCGAATCAATTCGCAAGTTCTTGCGATGCGTAGAGGGAGTTCGCACATTTTTGCGATGCGACGTCGCATCGCAGTTTTGTGTACGAGCTCTAAAGATTATTACAACTAAGCATTAAATAACAACACATTTAAGATAATAATATTTATACAATGCGATTTTAATAAGTCATACATATTCAATTTTGACACAAGATAATAACGTCAACTGTCATTTCAAGATGACAGCTTAAGGTCATTAACCCTTTAAAAATCGCATTGCACAAATATCGACTTTATATCTTAAGCATTACCAGCGATATTACACTATCGTTACCACGGAGAGGCGCATAATTTTAATAGATTAGATTCTTTAACAATTATAATTAAAAAACATTATAAATCATACATAATTAGGTTTTATTTATTTCTAATATCAAACTTTATACGAAATATCCCGTTCTTTATGTTAAAATACTGAAATTGTGTGTTTTTGAAGCATCATCGTCAACAGCCTATTTAAATGGCCATTGCTGACCAAAGCCTCTTCTCGCACGGAGAAGGTATGAGCATTAATAACTACGCTTGCTCAATCCAGCATTTGTTTTTAAAGAACACTTTGCCCCACACATGGTATCTACCCTGTGTCGTGGGTGCGTTTACAAACATACAATTTCACATACATATGACACCCAGACCCAGAACAACAACCTGGGGATCACACAAAGAGTTGCTCCGAGTGGGAATCGATACCGCGACACGTTGCACGGCAGCTAGTTGTCCAGTCACCACTCCGCCCGTGCAGTGAGATGACAATTATGTTGACTATCTGAATATTTATATGGAATCAAATTTGTACCTGGGATATTTCGTATAATAAAATTATAACTACGTTAAAAATAGTGATAAATTAGAAAAAATACAGTATGTAATCAAATTGGGGAAACCATTTCATATATTACTCTAACGATCTCACAAAATTATCGAAACGACCGAAAAAACAACTCATTTGACCAAATAATCGACTCATTTGACACCAGAATCAACTCATTTAACACCAGAATTAACAAATTTGACCCCAAATAATCAACTCATTTGACCCCAGGCTCAACCTATTAATTACAACATCAGCTAAATAGACCCCAGAATGAATCATTTGATCTTAAAATCAACTCATTTGACCCCGATCTCATACAACAAATCTCTCAACCTTACAATGTTGTACATCATCGTCCATATACTCCACGAGCCGCTTGTTAGGTATTACCTTATGTACTCTCTTCCTATGTGTATATAAGGACGCTTTTTGCTTGAACGTCTGCTGGCATATGTCGCAGGAGAGAGGTCGTTCACTCGAGTGGATTACTTCGTGTTGTGTTAGCGCTTTTTTGTCCTGAAATAAAATATATTATTTTGTTACTTTATTACTGACCAATGACTTGTTTTTTGATGGAAATAATTGGGTGCTTGCAAACTAGTCAAATTCAATACATTTTTCGAAATGGAGTGTCAGACTCTTACTGACTAAACACCACCCGTTCTTATTCATGCTTATTTTGTAGAGCCCTATTGTATGGTAGGATCCTTTTGCGAAGCAGTGATGCTAGCTAAGGAGGAGGCGGGACGCGTGAGGCAGCGAAGCGCTGCCTCCTCGCAACCCAGCCATCGCGAAGGACACACCGGGCGTCGGGGATCGCGGGACGATCTCCGGCCACCGTAAGCGCGGGCCTGCGGACAGTAGAGCATGGGTGGCTCCCCGTCCGACCAGAAACAGACCCGAGCGTACGGCGCCGGCGCCGAGAGTTCCGAACGCGAAACAAAGAGCCTTCAGACCACCACGGATGGGGTCCAATAGGGCTGATGCCGATACGGAGTCGCGGAGAACCTAACGGGTTACCGGGGCTCCGGCTCGAAGTGCAGCAGTAGGAACGGGGTGGTGTTTAGTCAGTAAGAGTCTGACACTCCCTCCCGCCTCACCCCGGCGACAAAAGTCATTCGATGATATTCCCCCCTTAAAAAAAAAATTATTTGATATGTGTCTATTACTATATGAATCTATAGTTGCCTGCCGATTCGATTCCCGGGTCGAGCCAAGTTCAACTGGGTTTTAAAACAAAAAAATCTCAGTAGTAGCATGGAGACTAGAATTATGCCCAGTATATCACCCTCTATTACATGGGACTCATAACACAAATTGTAAAATATAAGATAAAAAAAAGTAAAAAAGTGGGTGTAATATTGTACAGTGGCATTAAGTGCCGCAATGTGCACCTCGGCCCTCCCCTTCGATTATAAAAGGTGTGATGTTAGTTATATTACTGTAGTTGTTATTCAAACATGGCTAAGACATTAATATCATAAGTTTCCCATGCACTTACCGTAAACGGCTTCCCGCACTCTTGACATATATGCGTCCGCGGTTTCTCCTTCTTCTGGCCATGTATCCTCATCATATGTTTGTCTACATTCGCTCGGGAGGCTATGGGCTGAAAAAAGTATTTTTCTTTAACCGACTTCAAAAAAATGAGGTTCACAGTATGACCTGTATTTATGTATGGTATTTTTTTTTAAGGGTGGAAAATTATCCAATGACTGCTCCCGCCTGGGTGAGGCGCGTCGCAGTATACTAAACTGCTGCGACGCGGTGACTGTAGCGAAATGCTGCTCATGAATATGAGCCTCTAGCATGGCTTGAAACTAGTCGAGTTCCTCGTCAAATTATTACGTGAGTAAGCCAAAAACATAATAATTTAAAACTGTCGTTTTTGACAGTCCGAAAAAAGGATTGAATTTCACTAGTTGGCAAGTACTCAGTGATTTAAATTTTGCCTTTCGCCAACTTATAAGTAAATACCAAACTGTATAAGTAAATTAGTTTATATACATAGTTTATCCTGTTGATTTTCTTGTACTTCATATTATAATGTTTCGTGGTACCTACCTTATTGCATATAGGACACTTATGTGTAGTCTTGCCCAAATGTTGGTAATTGAAATGATCCTGCATCGCTTCTTTGGTTGGATAGCCTTTTTTGCACATTGGACAGGGGAATCTGAAATAGAAATGAAACTGAATTTTCTTTATTTTTTTTATGGCATAAGCCGGTACATGAGCAGACGGATCACTCGATGTTAAGCAATCGACATCGTCCATGGACACATGCCACATCAGAGGCGTTACAAGTGCGTTACCGGCCTTTTGGGGATTAGGAGTTTGAGGATCGTTGGGGATTCAGGGATTGGGGAGATTGGTGAAGGGGGGAGGGTAGATGGGTCTCCGGTAACCTCACTCACACGACGAAACACAACGCTGTGGTTGTTTCACTATGGTTTTCTCCTCGGTCGAGCCGGCCCAGCAGTACCGAAGCATGGCACTCCCATACTTAAATTATAATCCTGTATTATACAACTAATCAAATTCAATACTTTTATCGGAACGTCAAAAACGATACTGTTCTATGAATTTTGTACCAAAAACTAACTTATGACGTCATCATATTTTCGAAATAGTATTAAATTATGAATTCTAGTTTGCCAATACTCAGTTGTATCTTTATACGAGAAAACAAAATACGTATTTATTTATTTATTTATTTATCTATTTATGCACAACACACAGACAGTACACAGGAGAACACATATATAAATATTTTGGAGGTACATAGGTACTACATCTATCTTTTTTTCTCCACGAGAACACAGAAGCTGGTGATATACAAACAGACTTTTTTTAAAAGAGTAACGAATGGAGTTTCTTGCTCGTTCTTCTCCACTCGAATCGACATTTTGGAACGAGCGCCTAGCTTCACTGACGGACAGACTGACAGACTATTATATATTTCATATTTGTTGACGTTTCAAAAGTACCAAATTATGGTTTAATTGAAATAAATGCTTTTGAGTTTGAGTTTGATGCAACATAATTAACACACACCCTCAAACACCCCAATTAGAATATTATGTTATAATCATAATACATACACTAAATTTTTAATTTAACATGTATATGCATCCTTACTTGTCTTGTCATAAGGTTTATTTTTCTTTATTTTGTATTGAATGATAGAATTTGTATGAATACAAATAAAACTGGGATTTTAAAAGTCTTATTGCTTTGACTTACGGTCCATTTCGATATGTTTTAACAATACAGGGTTAATATGACAATAATTTCCGTAGTTTTAATTATTTTTGCGATAAAAAATTACCTATACTAAAAATTATACAAGGTGTAGTTTTGAAGCCGTATCATTTCTCGGGAGCATGTCACAGAAGTCATAAAGGTCAATGTAAGAGAAAGTTTCGGGCCAATAGTTAAAATACCACTGTAATAAATCGTTTAAGTTCGACAGTATTTCAGAATAAGCGACAGCAATGTTTCTTATTGGAGTTTTATGGAATTAGGAATAATATCAATTACGTGTTTGAGTTTGTGTGTGTTAAGCCGCATTATAAAGCTAGTTACAAGACGGCGGCGTGTAGTTCACACATAAGAATTTCTGTAATCTACAGAAAAATGAAAAATATTTACCTACGATTTTTTTTATTCATTCGGACTCAGAATCAGATATCCGAGTTACCTCCTAGAAAATGACGCGGCTTTAAAACAACACCTTGTATAAATCGATTCAGTTAACGATTCTGAACAAACTATTTTCAGGACTTTAAACTATTTTTTGCGTTATTTAAGTTACATGTTGTGTATACATGACTTACTTGAACACCTGCTCTGAAGCGTGGGCTCTAGAATACTTCAAATGCGCCTGGTACGTAGCTAAATGTGAGAACGTCTTATTGCAGTCTGTGCATTCGTATCGACTCTTGTTCTGATGTCTCTGAATGTGATACTTCAATTGTATTACTCGGACCATCTTGTGGCATATCGGACATTCTGATCGAGGCAACGGACCTTCGTGGAGTCTAAAAGAAAAGAGTATAAATTACTAAAGACTTTTTTAAAAACAAGCTTTTATGCAAGACGTAGTATCACGCCTTTTATCCCCGAAGGGTGTACATTACGGCACTTAATGCCATTGTACAATGTAATATTCACTTTTCGCTATTTATGTTATGAGTCCCATGTAATAGGGGGTGAGTCGTATTATTTTTATGGAATAGGAGGCAAAAGATCAGACGGATCACCTGATGGTAAGCGATCAGCGTCGCCCATGGACACCCGCAACACCAGAGGAGTCACAGGTGCGTTGCCGGCCTTTTAAAAAGACGTTCGCTATTGTACCCAATTATTGCCATATACCGGACACAATTCCAAACTCCGTGCTACTACTGAGATTTTTTTTAAAAGCCACTGGTATGTACTTTGCCCAACCCGGGAATCGAACCCGAGACCCCTTGCCTGGCAGTCGCACTTGCGACCACTCGGCCAACGAGGCAGTCGAGGCAGCTTTTATGGTCATGCAAACTAAATGTGTATGCAAAATTTTTGTTGAAGATATCTGCATTTGTTTTACCTCTATACTTGACAGGCTAAGAACTCACGGCGCGATGTTCTCCCGCGCCCGTCGCGGTGGCAAATTGAGGCGGAATTATATAAACTCACGAGACCGCAGTTTTCTGCGATCCCGCACCCGCCGCAGTTGCGATTATCGCCCGCAAACTTGACAGTTGCTTATCACAAGAGAAGCAAGAGATTGTTTGGTCCTATCCCTACAGCTGGGCCTGCGGACGGCGAGCATGGGTGGCTCCTCGTCCGACCAGAAACAGACCCGAGCGGACGGCGCCGAGCGTTCTACGCGCGACAAATAGAGCCATCAGACCACCACAGATGGGGCCCGATAGGGCCGATGCCGATTCGGAGTCGCGGAGAACCTAACGGGTTACCGGGGCTCCGGCTCGACGTGCAGGAGAAGGAACGGGGTGGTTTTTAGTCAGTAAGAGTCTGACACTCCCTCCCGCCTCACCCAGGCGGGAGCAGTCATTCGATGATTTTCCCCACTTAAAAAAAATCCCTTCAGCTGTCAAATAATGAACGTCCAATAGTGTGACACTAGCTAATTCCCTATTGGACGAAGAACTAGGGAATACTAGTGCCATCTATTGAGCAAAAATACGCCATTATTGGTAAAAATTATTGTTCTCTTCCGTGATTGTTTTTCTTATATTTGATGGGCCCAGGTTAGACCACTATATCTTATTTAATTAAGATTTAATCTTATGGCTACTTTTTTATAATTTTATTCATGACCATAGATACAAGTGCCAGTGCAAGTACCAAAGATACGACTGCCTCGTTGGCCAAGTGGTCGCAATTGCGACTTGCCGGGTAAGGGGTCTCGAGTTAGATTCCCGGGTCGGGCAAAGTATTACTGGGTTTTTAAAAATTCTCAGTAGTAGCAACGGAGTCTGGAACTGTGCCCGGTATATGGCATTAGGCTCACCCCCTATTACATGGGACTCATAACATAAATAGTGAAAAGTGGGTGTTACATTGTACAGTGGTATAATGTGCACTTCTGCCTACCCCTTCGGAGATAAAAGGCGTGATGTTATGTATACAAGTCTTTCAGTCGAATACATAGATACTGCCTACTTACTTGAGATGTGTTGCCAACGTAGTTCTGTTAACGAAGCGTTTTTTGCAATGGTCACACTGCAGTCCTTCTCTGTGGAAGCGAGCCACGTGATTCTTGCGCGCTCGGGAGTTTCTGTAATAAAAATATATACAAAACTTTACAACCCAATTTTTTGTTACTACATAGTATAAAACAAAGTCGCTATCCGCCGTCTGTCTGTCCCTATGTATGCTTAGATCTTTAAAACTAGGCAACGGATTTTGATGCGGGTTTTTTAATAGATAGAGTCTAGCTTCACCTAGATTCACTGACGGACTGACTGACAGACTATTATTTATTTTGTATTTGTTGACGTTTCAAAAGCACCAAATTATGGTTTAATTGAAATAAATGCTTTGACTTTAGACTTTGATGCTTGAGGAAGGTTTATTGTACAACCCATGCATATTGCACCCGTGGAACGCCGGGTCGGGTCACTAGTGACCAGTCAGACCAATGAGTCACTAGTTTTAATTTATAATAAAATCGTAGGAAAGTCAAAACTGGGAGGAAAGTAAAGGAAGGGGGTGAAATTCCAATTACAAGACACAAACAAACAACCACACGGGGCAAGCTAAATAGAAGGGTTTAAACGAGGGACAGTGCCGTATCATTATTGTTCTCAAAGCAGTTCTGGCTATCTTTGAGCCCCCCCCTTTTTTTTTAAGGGGGGAAAATCATCGAATGACTGCTCCCGCCTAGGTGAGGCGGGAGGGAGTGTCAGACTCTTACTGACTAAAAACCACCCCGTTCCTTCTGCTGCACGTCGAGACGGAGCCCCGGTTACCCCTTATTTATTATCTTTGAGTTTGGTTATCTTTGAGCCCCTACAGCTTCATTTCCTTGTGTGAATCGCTTTTATTTTGAGGGGGGAAAATCATTCAACAACTTCTCCCGGCCGGGCGAAGCCGGAGGAAGTGTCAGAATCTTACTGACTAAAAACCACCCCGTTCCTACTCGTGCACTTTGAGTCGGAGCCCCGGTAACCCGTTAATCCATTCGTATCGGCATCAGTTCTATCGGGCCCCATCCGTGGCAGTCTGATAGCTCCGTGACACGCCCTACGCTCGGGTCAGTGTGCTTACTCTTGAATCTAATACCGATCGATGGACATTGGTATTGTGAAATTTCGTACTCTCGAGTTGCAACACTAACGCCCATTGCATCCGTATTGCGTGGATATTGAATGAACGAAATGGTATTGAGTTTGGCTTTATATTCCGTACTCTGAATGCTATTTTAACAGCTACGATAGGGGTTGTATAGTTTGACATTGAATAATTATTGAGATTTTATTGGATTGAAATTGCATTGGCATTGCGATTGGTTTCAAGAGTAAGCACCCTGGTTCTGGTCGGGTAGCTTATGGCGGCCGGAGATCATATCGCGAGGGCAATATAGTGAAGCAAACAACTTACTTGAAGAACATATCGCATTCCAAGCACTGGTACCCCTCTATAGACGTCTTGGACAATAGTTTACGCAAGTCGCCCGGCTTCGGTGGATCCTTCTGGTCTTTTGTATCCTTGTCCTTCTTCTTTCTACCCTGAAATGTTCAAATATTTGAGTTTATATTTTGTTGTTAGAAATGCCTCGTCGACTGAGTGGTCGCAAGTCCAACTGCCGGGCAAGGGGTCTCGAGTTCGATTCCTGAATCGGGCAAAGTATCATTGGTTTTTAAAAAAAAATCTCAGTAGTAGCACGGAGTCTGGAATTGTGCTTGGTATATGGCAATAGACTCACCCCCTATTACTAGGAACTCATAACATAAATAGTGAAAAGTGGGTGTTACATTGTACAGTGGCATTAAGGGCCGTAATGTACACCTTTGCCTACCCCTTCAGGGATAAAAAGGCGTGATGTTATGCTTATGCTACCTAGCTATTGTTGTAGATCAAAGGTCAAGCTAGTAACCACACCTCTGTACCTATAGGGAGGGTAAGAACATATGGGTTTTCAAATTATGTAATAAACGTGTACGTCTCGTACGTTAAGTGGCATAACGTGCACGTACGTCTTCGGAGATAAAAGATGTTACCCATATTGTTCTATAAAAAATATTTTTTTTTCTTGACGTTCAAAATTGCCTTTCTGGTCTAATTAAAATAAATTATTTTGACTTTGACTGTACATAGGTGGACATTTTCTCCCAGTCTGACCTTTGGCTGATGCAGAGAAGAGTTAATGGTGTGAGCAAGAAGCAAGCAACTATTTAATTGAGCAAATAAAATAGATACACTTACATATTTCAGAGATAAACATAATTGGGATGATGACAGGGTATGAAAATTAAAAATTTAATTAGTCCGTAAGTTACGTAATGAAAAAATATTAGACACGTATTTTTTTTATTTTATCGTATAATAAAACAATACTTAGATAAAAACGAATCAAAGTTTAGGAGTGGGGGCTAAAACCTCATTTCTATGTATGTACATAGAAGTGACGTCACGCGACATTTCAAATCAATATATCGTCGAAAGTATTCGTTTCTGTAAGAAAATAAAAAATACGTGTCTAATGATTTAAAATAATCTACCGTACCTTACTCTTTAGATCCCCAATTTTGATGGTGGACAAGTTGGGCGTGTGTTTGTCCATGTGCGTGTTGACGTGTTGCTGCACGAGCCCGGCGCTGGCCTCCTCGTGGCTGCACAGCTTGCAGCGGTACTTCAGGTAGTGCGAGTCCGTGTGGGGCGCGATCTTGTTCTCGTCCACGTACACGTAGCATACTTTGCACGCCACTTGACGCGGTTTCTGCAATCAAAACAGAATAATAATATTGAAACTTTTACAGACCTATTTAAGTGTGGGAGAGCCATGCTTCGGCACTGCTGGGCCGGCTCGACCGGAGTGATACCACGGACGAGCAGGAAACCGACGTGAAGCAACGCCTGCGTTGTGTTTCGTCGTTTGAGTGAGGTTACCGGAGCCCCAATTACCCTCCCCTTTCCCAATCCCTGAATCCCCAACGATCCTCAAACTCCTAATCCCCAAAAGGCCGGTAACGCACTTGTAACGCCTCTGGTGTTCCAGGTGTCCATGGGCGACGCCGATTGCTCACCATCAGGTGATCCGTGTGGTCGTTTACTGGCTTATGCAATAAAAAAAATATTATGTAAATTGTGTACTTGCCAACTAGTCAAATTCAATATCTACATTTTTCGACCTGTCAAAACGACAGTTTTCTATGAATTTTGTACGATATTATGTATTGTGACGTCACGTTTTTTTTAACGTCAAACAGCGTACTTATTTCTTAAATATTTGTTGGAAAATATTAGAATTACGTCGGTCATAAACCCAATTAATGAAAACGTGATTATTTTTTATATTGTATTGCATTGAACAGAAGAACTAATTTATTTTTAGTTAAGGAAAGTACCCAATCGAAGCAATAAAACTACATTAGAATATGTATGTAACTAGATAATTGTATTGTGAACCTGATTGAAAAAGAGTTCTACCTATGGAGTTGGAACCCACGAAGTTTCTTGCTCGTTCTTCTCCATAGGAATCTACACCTTGGAATGAGCAAATAGCTTCACCTTCAATTTTATTTTTTGGTGTTGACGTTCAAAAGTGCCTTCCTGGTCTAATTGAAATAAATTATTTTGACTTTGACTTTGATCCGTCTGCTCGTTTACCAGCATATCTTATAATTTATATTGTATTATCTTATATTCTGATACTTTATTATATAATGTGGAAGAGTTTGTTTTTTGTTTGAAACGCGCTAATCTCCGTAACTACAAGTCTGATTTGAATAATTATTTTTGTGTTGGATAGCGCATTTATCGAGGATGGCTAATAGGCTATAAAACATCTAGCTACGATTAATAGGAGGCGAGCACAGCGGGTGAAACCGCGCGGAAAAGCTAGTCTACTATATAAAAATAAGTCGGGTTTTCCTTCCTGACGCTATAACTCTAGAAGTCTAGAACGCACGAACCGGGCTCCGTGAGATTTATAGCAAAGAAAATATAGTAAAAAAAATTTTCTTCATCTTTTAATCACCAAACGAAATGTTACATAAAACGAAGCCATCTGGTGGCGAAACGGAGTTTACCGGGTTTGCCAGTTACTAAATTAACTAAAATCGCGAGTTACTCACGTGAATATACTGAGAAAAGCTCTGCTAAGTAGTTTCGAACCACAGAGGGGTTCTTCCTCATGAGCAGCGTGCGCGGTCGCGGCGACATCGCGCAGCTAACTGGAGAAGAACCTCTCAGTGGTTCGAAACTAGTAGAGCTTTTCTCAGTATATTCACGTGAGTAACATGCGATTTTACCTAATTTAGTATGTCTCACGATAGTTATTATAAAAACATTGCCAGTTACTCTATAAAAATATGTTTGTATGTACTCACCGCTCTATGAGCTGATACGAAATGATCTTCAACTTGTTGTTGTGTATAAAATCCAATGATACACAATTCGCATTTATACACAGAGCTTGCGTACTGAACCTTTTTCTTAGCTTCTTCTCTGTAATATAAAAATATCTTTATATATATAATTCTTCTGTGAGTGTGTATGCCACTGAACTTCTCTCAAACGACTGGACCGATCTTGATGAATTTTTTTGTGTGTGTTCAAGGGGATCTAGGAATGGTTTAGATTCACAAATCAGCCCGGCAGATGGCGCTGCAGCTGATTAAATATTTCCGAAGAAAAACAAAAGTATTGGTATAGATGGCGCTGTGTGTATTGGTATATGTCACATAGGCTACTTTTTATCCTTTTGTGATGCGAGCGAAGCCGCGGGTAAAAGCTAGTTATAAATAAATAAATAAATATTACCTGCATTTCAACATATCAGATTCAGTCATGTATTCAGTAACGTATCCTAGTTTCGGTTCCGTTTTCTCCACCTTCGGCTTAGCATCCGCCTGTGTAATTATATTTATAGAATCAATCTGCGTTTTGGTTAGGTTCCTGTAATCAAAAATGTACATTAATTATCTATATAAATAAAAATTAATTTCCTTTCGTTAGTCTCCGGAGTGATACCACGGCCTCACAGAAGACCGACGTGAAACAACGCTTGCGTTGTGTTTCGTAGAGTGAGTGAGGTTACCGGAGGCCCAATGACTCTCCCCCCCCCCTTCCCCGATCCCTGAATTCCCAACAATCCTCAAATTCCTAATCCCCAAAAGGCCGGTAACGTAAAATAGGTATTTTTTTTTTCTTAAATACTGGTAATAGTAGAGTGGGCCTAAAGGCTGGCAACGTATTTATAACGCCTCTAGTTTACCGGGTGTCTACGGGCGGCTCGATTGCTTACCATCAGGGGATCCGTCAGCTTGTTTACTTCAAAATAAAATGTGTTGACAAAACTCACCCAATAGTAAGATGAGATATAACTTCATCGCTGGGTCCAGAGTCAAGAACCAAGGCGTCAGTTCCAACAACTTTGTGTGAGATCACTCCAGTCACCGGATTCTCCAGGACTATCTCGGGCACTAGGAAACAAATAGTTCGGCATAAATAAACGTCTAAAATAAACATAACATAACATCACGCTTTTTTACCCTCGAAGAGGTAGGCAGAGGTGCACATTACAGCACTTAATGCCACTGTACAATGTAACACCCACTTTTCACTATTTATGTTATGGGTCCCATGTAATAGGGGGTGAGCCTATTGCCATATACCGAGCACATTTCCAGACTCCGTGCTACTACTATGATTTTAAAAAAAAAACCCTGTAATACTTTGCCTGATCCGAGAATCGAACCCGAGACCTCTTGTCCGGCAGTCACTTGCGACCACACGGCAAATGAGGTAGACTAAAATAAACATACCTTTAATTTTAATCTTCCCAATCCCGGAATACCAAACAATCCCCAGATACCCAACCCCTAAAAGGCTGGTAACGTACTTGTAACGGCTCTAGCGTTACGGGTATCCATGGGTTTTAAGTGTGTTGTAAGAGTAAATGGGCCGGCTCGACCGGAGTGATACCACGGCCGAACATACAACCATAGTGACACAACCACAACGTTGTGTTTCGTCGTGTGAGTGCGGTTACCGAAAGCCCAATTACCCCCCCCCCTCTCCCGTCCCCAATTTCCTCAATCCCTGAATCCCCAACAAGCCGGCGTGACCGGAGTGATACCACGGCCTCACAGAAAACCGACGGTGAAGCAACACTTGCGTTGTGATTCGTCGTGTAAGTGAGGTTACCGGAGGCCCAATTACCCTCCCCTTCCCCAATCTTCCCACTACCTGAATCCCCAACAATCCTAATTCCTAATCCCCAAAAGGCCGATAACGCATTTGTAACGCCTCTGGTGTTCCAGGTGTCCATAGGCGACGCCGATTGCTTACCATCAGGTGATCCGTCTGCTCGTTTGCCGGCTAATGTCGTAAAAAACATGTAAAACCTTTGATGGGTATTTAAAACTATACTGGGAGCGATGAAACGGAGCCACTAGTGTTTTTTTTTTAATACAGTGAACCCTATGTAACTGTAATCTTTCTAAAACAAAATGGTCTCATTTTAAACGTAGCCTTTTATACGACATACAGTACATATACGGTAGTTGACAGGTAGTCAAATTCAATACTTTTATTGAAATGTCAAAAACGATACTTTTCTATGAATTTTGTATTGGATCGCAACTTATGACGTCATCATATTTATGCGTCAAATAGCATACTTATTTCCTTAAAATTAGCAAGAAAAAATCCAGAAGTAGGTAAATTGTCAAATCAATGGATGAGAGTATGATTATTTTTTAATTATTTATTGCTTGAAAAAGTTGAAACAATTTATTTTAAACCTAGGAAATTACCCAATTGATAAAATACTTGTATCAGAAAATATTTATCAAGAAATGAAAAAGAATAAATGCTAGCGGTTTCGCTTCTTTGGTCGCAAGTATACGTTAAAAACTCACCTTCTAAGATATTTTCATCAATATCCAAAATACTGGTATCCTGCACCTGACTAATATCAAACTGTTCATTCTTAACATTCTGCGACTGTGTCTGTATAATATACCCCTCTTCTCCGGTAGAGAAGTCAAAGAAGATCTTGTCATATTCCGTTTTGGTCGTCATCTCGAGGCAGGATAGAGATTGGGACATGTATGTGTGGTCTGTCGTGCTCTAAAATGGGTAATAAAGAATTGTAGTATTTTTTTAAAGTAAACTGCTTCTTTGGTCTACTGGTCACAAGACGGCACGGTTGGTGCGGTGGCTGGGCAACTGGCTACTGTGTTATGGGTAGCGGGTTATCCACAAATTGTTCTGGGTCTAGAGTGTTATGTGATATTGTATGTTTGTAAACACACACACGACACAGGAGAAAATCCTAGTGTAAATAATAACTGCAGAGTGCCAAGGACGAAGAAGTATCGCATTCGTAACGTAATATTAACGTGCGATTGGGCGCTCTGGGGGCTTACTCTTGAATCCAATTCGGATCGATCAACATTGGTATTGTGAAATTTCGTACTCTTGAGTTGCAACACGTTAGTATTGCGTGGATATTGAATGAACTAAATGGTATTGAGTTTGGCTTGATATTCCGTACTCTGAATGTTATTTTAACGGCTACGGTAGAGATTGTATAGTTTTGACATTGAATAATTATTGAGATCTTATTGGATTCAAATTGCATTGACATTGAGATTAATTTCAAGAGTTAGCACCCTGATTAGTTGGTTCACTGGAGCCGGCCATTCAGAGCAATTCTTATTGGTGCTTGGCACTCTACAGTTCTTTTTTTGTCTGAACAATATTTATAATAAAATTTAGGAAACTATTATGACAATAACCTCGTCTGTCCTGCTAAGGGCTAACACCCTGAGATGCTGCTGTGCGTAGTGGACCTGCCACTTAAATTTTTCGAACTTTTTCAGCAAGGCCAGACACTCCCAGCAGACAAGGTGTTCCATCTCCGGCAGACGTTCGCTGAACTAGAAGATAAAGTAATTATAACATTAATAATTCGCTGTTGACTGCCACATTGACTGAGTGGTCGTAAGTACGATTCGAGTCGTAAGTAAGCCCGGACGAGGGGTCTTGGATTGGATTCCCGGGTCGGACAAAGTCATCTCAGTAGTACCACGGAGTCTGGAATAGTGCCCCCTATAATGTATAGCAATAGGCTCACCCCCTATTACATAGGACTCATAACATAAATAGTGAAAAGTGGGTGATACATTTTACAGTGGCATTAAGTGACGTAATGTGCATCTCGGCCTACCCCTTCAGGGGTAAAGGCGTGATGTTATGTTTTTGTTATAATTCAAGGAGGTTGTTATAATTCCAGGTAGGACAGCTATTGTGACACATACATAATTAACTAAAAATATTAATTTAAGAAAAAGAATAATTTATTTGTATGTAGGTACTCCACTTACAATGTTTTTTTTAATTAGGTACTATATTAAAGTAAAAATTATGCTAGACCAGCGTTTCCCATCTGGTGGGTCGCGACCCGGTGCCGGGTCGCCAGCATTGCCTCCATATTTTAAATAAGTACTAAGAGATGGTCGATTTTATTTCATGACTAACGAGACAATGATGATAACTCCTTTAATTAACATTAACAAAATATGGATTAGAAACCCATTCACATTCAATAACTCCGAAACGAATTTGACAGATTCAAATGTCGAATCGTTAATTGAACTGTCTTGTGACACAGCACTAAATCTAAAGGACATATTCGAACGACAACCAAAAAACGGCCGACTTGGATACCTTGGTCAAAATTAAACAGCTTCATACTTCTCACTAATTATAGTAATACATACATATTAGCAATTAGCTGTGTTTTATTTTTTCCCAATACCGTTTTCAGTCAGTCCAAAGACTTAAGTGGGTCACGAAGGAGGAGCATGAAATTTACCAGGTCATAGTCGAACAAAGTGTGGGAAACGCTATGCTAGACTATTAACTAGATAATAATAATACATTATTTTGCTTAAAACTATGGACAGAAAAATAATAGGATTAGTACTAATATTTTTTTATAGTAAACTTGTACATCTGCAAAAAGAGGTTGGAATAATTGAGGGGCACTAGTACCTGTACCAGCACCTGTGGCAACCTGGTACACTACGATATTAGTGACATTTATTGAGTTAAAAAAGAGGAGGACTATATTCAGATTTTTATTCATGGGATATGGTCCGAAGTGGGTGATTCAGTCCAAGTCAATATTAGTTCCAGCTGTTGCCGGGTGAAACTCTTTTTTGCCAAGCTGTAAATATACTAAGATAATCTCTACTAGTTTAGACTCACTACGTGACTCGAAACTGGTGGAGTAAAAGAGCTAGTAGAACACAAAACTAGTAATTTTTCTTGGTATATTTATGGGAGTAAATCAATATTTTTGGTAGAGTTATTATAGATGTTTTAAGTTTCGTGTATGTTGTTATATCGTGGTGGCCCGGAGGTTTCAGGCGCCCACTTCTCATGCATGAGGGTGCAGGTTCGAAACCTACCAATGGCAAGTACCAATATGACTTTTCCCGAGGTTTATGTACATACTTTCTAAGATTATCTAGACACAACTGATAAACAGTGAAGGAAAACATCGTGAGGAAACCTGAACTTATAATTTCTAATTGTAAGTCTTTAATCGCCAACCCGCATTGAGCAAGTGTACTGATTAATGGTCAAACCTTCTCTGTGTGAGAAGAGGCTTTGCTCAGCAGTGGGCACTGATCTGTGGCTGTTGATGATGAATGAAAGTTTCATTTTTGCTCAATTTCTCTGTCTTATATTTTTGGGTACTCCAATAGCGCGCAGTTTGGCACTGTGTGTTCAGTAATAGACTTAAGTCCTATTGCACACTTCTCATAAGATTTTATTTTAGAGGGGAAAATTATTATCCTTTGGTTTCTCCCGCCTTGAGTGAGGCGAGATGGAATGTCAGACTCTTACTGACTAAAAACCATCCCGTTGCTACCCCTGGTCTTTGAGCCGTTAAGCCTTCAGCGGCTCCGTGTACTTCTCCTAACTAGAATACGAAGTGATCTCTTCACTTCTGCCGACCCCTTCCGAGATTAAAAGGCGTAATCTTAAGTTAATTAAAAAAATAACTCGACATTATAAACGTTAATTATATCTGCATTAGTTTCATACAACTAATCTCATGAAATTAGCGGTTTAGAATATACTTGATCTTAAACTATTAGATCTAAATAAAAAGTTTCAGTAAAATCGAGCCAAACCTACTTTACATAAATATATGCTATAGCATGACCTTAATATTTACGTAATCATTCATCAAGTGTTTATTATAAGTTAGAAAACAAAACTTACACTGTCTTCCGCAAAGTCATACATTAATAATAGACGCCGGAATGTATTTTGCGCCTCAGTATTTAAATCGAATAAATCACGATCACTACTCAAACACGCACTACATAGTGTCCTATAACCAGCTTCAACGTCCTGCTCCATTTTATTTAACTTTAAAAAACTTTTCAATAAGAATATCACAAACTTTTTATTTGTTGTGATTAATTTTCGGTATCAAAACAAAAAGTAATACTCCCATGTAAAATAGACAAAAATTGATGAACAACGTTAAACTGCACTGCGACACCACAAAATGGCTGCCTTACCTAGTGTTACTACACGAAAATAATAATTCCGTTTGCGCCAGCGGTTCAACCATGGTTCAACAGCTGATGTATTAAAGGAAAGGCTTTATTGTTTCAAGAACCAAGTACTTTTTATTCTGATAATTTGTATAGCAATTAACCCCTTCTTATCATCACCCATATACACAGCTACCAATTTATTTGTTGCTTTCGTCACATTCTTGAAGAGAATATATTTTGAAGGATATCATCAAAAAGTAGTATGATATTCATATCGTTGTTGCAAATTACGATTGTGTACAACTAAACTACAAGCATTTCTTGTTGTAGTATCTGACTATTTATTCCACATAAAAACGTGTATATTGCAATAAAGCCTAACTAAACGTATTTAAAAATAACTGAAATACCATAAAACACTGAAATGTCAATGTCAAAAGAATTGTAAATTTGTGTTTCTTTTGCAAAATAGCAAAAAATAGTAAACATTAAGAATTTTCGCAAATATATTAATGAAAATCTAAATCAAAATGTATGAAGTGGAAGTATCTAAGGATGAATTGGACTGTGGTAGCTGTATTTCGTTTTGCCAGGCTTGTTTAAGTTCAGATAGAAATTTAGTTCCAGTTAATCAAAATCTTAATAATATTTTGAAAAATATTTTAGAAATGGTAATCAATGAAATATCTTATCGAGTTAAAATAATTAATTTAATGCATGCTTAGTTCTGTGCAATGAAAGAAATGTAACATTGGAAATTGATCAATATGACAAAAAATATTCTTACATTTATTTTATTTCAAAATGATTTAAATTTCTTCCTGTTTCTGTTGTCATTTTATTGTGTAATTAGATACCACAGTTCTTCCACCTTTTAAAGTTAAACTAGACTCCATGGAACTAGAATCACTAGAAATTAAAAAAATATAAGTAAATATATTTTTTTTCTCTTGCAGAAATTACTACAGCCAATTCTCCTATGTTGGGAATGCATGGCCATAGTAAAAAAAATAAAAAGTTTTAAAGCTAAATTAGAAGAGGCACAGAAAAGCTTAGCGTACCATTATGCTAATAAACAGGTAGGTAATATAATAATGAAATTTTTTTTTTACTAAAATACTTTATCATAAAAATTATGACATACATTTTTTACTCTTTTATAGGTAGACAGATTTTAATTTGTAAATTTATGTTAACAGATCTGGGTCTGTGACATATATATATAGCGAGAAGCATCTCAGCACGGTCCAACCGAGTAAAATCTTGGGTCAGTTTCCTAGCACTCTCAAATACCAATACGCTGGGTACAATTTCCGATTCTGCAACATAAATGTGAAATTTTCGAAAATCTAGATATATCATAGGGTATATAGCCTATAGGCTATAGAGCCTAACTATGGCATTCCTTAGGTTTTGCTTGGTAGTTTCTTACTTGACATAGTTATAAATACCTAAACCCCTTTTATAATAAACATAGGGAAAACCCCGACTCAGTCAGAGGTTTTGCCTATGTGTGAAAATATCACAATCGTCATCAATAGCCTATTAATGCCCACTGCTGAGCAAAGCCTCTTCTCTTCTTGGAGAAGGTTTGACCAATAATCACCATGCTTGCTCATTGCGATTTGAAAGATTTCCTTACGATGTTTTCCTTCACCGTTTGTCAGTGGTGTCTAAAAATAAACTTAAAAAGTACATATAACTCGGGTAGGTTATGAATTCACAATGTTACTTATAATTTATTTAAACTTCTTTACAGAGATCTGTACTAAAATCTCTATCAAAATTAACAAAAGTATACTCAGATCACCCAATAAATACAATTTACAATGAAGAAGAAGAATGTAAGCAGAAAATAGAAATTAAAGTGGAAAATCAATCCGATGAAAATTATAATAATTATGAACTAAACAATGACCTTTGCCTTAACCAAGAAATTAAAAAAGAAGAAACCATAGACACTAGTAAAACAGTCAAGAGAAACAAAACACGCCACTATAAGATTGTCTATGAACACCATTCAAAAAAGGATCTGAGAAAGAAGTTTGCTATCAAAACAGAGGAGCTGAGTTTGTGGTTGGAGAATGAGAAAAAAAGCGAATTTTATAAGAAGTTCAAGTATAAATGTAAGCTTTGTATGAATGGATATAAAATTAAGGAAAAATTGAAATCTCACATCTTAAAACGACATGATGAAGTAAGTATCCTTTACCTGAGGGCCTAGTACAAGATTGTTTTACGTCTCCCGAGATCGGAACGTTACCGTGTTTAGCTTGGTCTCGCTGTCATTGCAGGGGAAAGTCCCCTCTTTGAGGAGTGGCTTGAGGGACGCAACGGTGCGCGTCCTCACCTACCGCTTGACACAGGTACTTACCGGTCTGGTACGCGGACGGCGAGCAACGGTAGCTCGCCGCCCGAACAGATCCAGTCCCGTGCGTACGGCGCGTTGCGATCCGCGCACGCCTTAAAGTGCCTTCAGACCACCACAGATGGGTACCAGTACCACCCCAGTAGGGCTGATACCTGGGGTTCCGGCTCGAGGACCAGGAGTAGGAACAAGGTGGTTTTTAGTCAGTAGGAGTCTGACACTCCTTCTCGCCTAACCCAAGACGGGAGAAGTCGTTGGATGATTTTCCCCCCTCAAAGAAAAAGCCGAGTTTAGCTCCCTTGGGGCTTAAGTAGGTACTCATTAGACATTGGTATTGTGAAATTTCATACTCTTGAGTGGCAACACTAGCGCCCATTGCATCCGTATTGCGTGGATATTGATTGAACTATATTATAGTATTGAGTTTGGCTTTATATTCCATACTCTAAATCAGTCTTTCCCAAAGTGGGCGATAACGCCCCCTTGTGGGCGCTGCAGGTCTCATGGGGGGGATAAGAGACCCAGAAAGAAAATGGGGGCGTTGTCTTTTGGGTGATTCGTAATTCATATATCTGTCCTATTTTATTGAATATAGAATAAATGAAAATCATGTCAATCGGTCGCTCCGTTTCGTAATGAAAGTAGACACAAACAAACAAATAAAAAGGCAACAGACACACTTTCGCATCAGTCGGCTGGTTCATTGAATACTTTTTCGGACTTGTTGGGTACGATTGAGCGTCGAATCCGCAACAGCTCTTGATTGAATGAAGGATTGATTATTTTAGTTATATTTTTAATAAAAGATACTCTGTTTTAATACTATAAAGTTGCGTTTCAATAATCATTCTTATTGGCAGGTGGAGCCCGTAAGAGTTAACTTGAGACCTTAGTGCCGTTGTATGTTACCTACTGCGCACAGGTTTCAAGTTGCAGGTTATAGTAAAAGTTTCGTTTAGAATAAATTCTCCGTTAATATATATAATATACATATATTGGTCAAAATAATTCTTGAATTTAATTTGAAGTTATAGTGGTTTTTAAATAGGTGAACAAATGGGGGCGCTAAAAACATATTTATTCTCAAAGTGGGCAGTAGACAAAATAAGTTTGGGAACCACTGCAGTCTAAATGCTATTTTAACAGCTACGATTGGGGTTGTATAGTTTTGACATTGAATAATTATTGAGATTTTTTTTTTAATATTATAGATTATTTCTCCACGGACTCTAGGTCCGTGCCCTTGTCATACAGTTTTTTAATTATAATACATCTAGTCAATTTTTATAAAGTAAAGAGGGAACCTAGTTACACACTACAATTAACTACATCTATAATTATTACCAAAAGTATAGGTTACATAATAATTAGGCACTATTTATTTATTTCTATTTCAAAGGCTTTATGAAACCAGCCCACCAACAAGATGGGAGAGCCGAACTGACCCAGCAGAAGGCACCCGTTCCCGAGTATGACGTGTGTGTCGGCAATTGGTCCGGTCAACCTTTTTATTGGGAACGGAACAACCCAACACACAGCGCCACCGACTGTAGGACATTTATGTGTGCATGACGCCTCAACCCTTGCCACATGGGCCGATTCCAATAAAGCGTACAATAGTCCAAAGTCAATTGGTTATATTCTATTTCTACATGTTTCTGCACACACATTTCTTCATGTTGCATTCGTTTCATCACAAGCAACACTCCCCGCCCAAGAGAGCACCCATGACTGCCGCGTCCCCGTGTTTGATAGCCATTTTCAGGTTGTAGTCCTTAATACCTTGCTCACCCTCATCAGCCGCCTTCCTGATTAGTTTGCTTATCGCGTCTTCACTGTTGTCTGTGTAATAGATGCAACCATGCGTGTGACGCGATATTGCTACTACCGCGTGTGGTACGCTGTCATGTATTTGATGTTTCTTTGTTGCTGTGTTGACAACAATCACATTCGCACACGAAAGTCCCTGTGCCTCGTGTATCGTGAGCACGCGTGATCCCACGGTCGACCCGTATCCCTGGTTCTTAAGGGATTCCTTCTCTACCTGAGTGTGTACCAGGTATAAAGTGTCGGGGAGTGACTTTGGAATCATCGCCCCCGAGAACCTTTTTATCTCGAGGGATCTCACGAACGACCTGGACGAGTATATGCCACTGTAAACTGTGCTGAGGGCATACGCCACATCCATTGTATTTCTGTGGGTACACATCAATTCCTGGCACCTACATATATCACGCCCATAAGGGCGTGATATATGTAGGGCGGCTGTAGAGTAGAGGGAAGAGGTTATCACGATCTATAAACGGAAGCTGATTTATGTCACCAATTAGAAGGACTTCCTTGGCTCGAGTTATTCGGGCGGCCATCACAACGGCTCCAAAGTGGTTCATGAGAGCCTCATCTACCATTAGTCGATGGCAGCTCTCTCGCTCCCCCAAGCCGTTTACTAGGATGGACGCCATTGTTCGAACCCTAGATTTGATGAGTCCTCCGATTCGGCAGGATAGTTTGCCTCTGAGGTCATTTGCTGCTTCGGTTGTCGTGGTGACAATTAGATCTTTTATTATTATTGAGATCTTATGGGATTCAAATTGCATTCACATTGAGATTGGTTTCAAGAGTAAGTTGAGATTGGTTGGTTCATTGGAGCAGGCCAATCAGAGCTAATCCGCTGCCGTGTTAATTAGTGCGTGGCGGGATGAGCTCCGGCGCGATCTCATGGCGGAATGGCAGCAACGACTGTCACAACCGAGGGCTGGGCTCGCTGTCATTGCAGCGGTAAGTCCCCTCTTTGAGGAATGAGGAGTGGCTTGAGAGACGCTACGGCGTCCTCACCTACCGCCTGACGCAGGTGCTTACCGGACACGGAAGTTTCGGTAGGTTCCTGTTTCGCATTGGGCGGGAGGAAACGCCCGGGTGTCATCACTGCGAGGATCGCCCGGAGGACACGGTGGAGCATACGGTAGCGGTGTGCCCTGCGTGAGCTGAGCACCGCCGTGTCCTCAGGGATGTGATCGGCGACGGCGACCTCTCGCGTCCGGCTCTGGTTCAGACCATGGTACGGAGTGAGGGGGACTAGGATGCCGTCTCCTCCTTCTGCGAAGCAGTCATGCTAGCTAAGGAGGAGGCAGAGTGCATGAGGGAACGAACCATCTCACGCCCCAGCCGTCGCGAGAGATACTCCAGGCGTTGGGGACCGCGAGACGATTTCCGGCCACCGTAAACACGGGCCTGCGGACGGCGAGCACGGGTGACTCGCTGCCCGACCAGAACCAGGCCCGAGCGTACGGCGCGTTGCGTTCCACGCGCGCCTCAAGGAGCCATCAGACCACCACAGATGGGGCCCAACAGGGCTGATACCGATGAATACTTAACGGGTTGCCGGGGCTCCGGCTCGAAGTGCAGGAGTAGGAACGGGGTGGTTTTTAGTCAGTAAAAGTCTGACACTCCCTCTCGCCTCACCCGGGCGGGAGAAGTCATTGGATGATTTTCCCCCCTCAAAAAAAAAAAGGCAATCAGAACTCCGTACGCTATAACGTTTCGATCTCATTAAACGTAAAAAGCTCGAAATGTTCTACATCACGTCTGTTCTACATAACGTTACGCCTTTTAATTCTTAATGGGGCAGAGGTGCACATATACAATGTAACACCCACTTTTGACTATTTATGTTGTAAGTCCCATGTAATAGAGGATGAGTCTATTGCCATATACCGGGCACATTTCCAGACTCCGTGCTACTACTGAAAATTAAATAAAAAGAGTGGGGTCTAAAACGTCACTTCTACCTATAAAATATACATAGAAGTGACGTCACGCGACATTTCAAATCAATATATCGTCGAAACTCGAAAGTATTCGTTTCTGTAAGAAAATAAAAAATACGTGTCTAATTATTTAAAATAATCTATAAGACGGACATTAAAATAAAAAAAGTGTTAATTGTTATAATATTCAACAGTCCATAGGTCCGCATAAATGTGAAGTATGCAACATTTATTTTGAAAATGAGACTGCACTGAAGAATCATTCACGATCGCATCTGTTTGCGTGGGAATGTATCAAATGCGGGTTCCAATGTTACTCACTACGGAGATTGAACTCGCATGTAAACATACATAGGACTGTGCGATGCGTCTATTGTGATGCTGAATTTCAGTAAGTATTTTTATGATTTTTTTTTCTCTTTTACATTTGACTAGTGACACCCCCCCCCCCTCCCCCTGCGTCGCACGAGTACAATATGCATGTATCTATATGTATAAACTAATATAAGTTTCAAGTACCGCCGAGGGCCCATAATGATGTCGAATTCAAAGTTAAATCAATGAGCCCCCATTGTCACCAGACGGTGCAATGTAGCAAGAGGGTTTTCGTCCAATCACAGCAGCTGTCAAATGCTGAACGTCCAACGGTGTGACGCTAGCCAAATCCTTATTGGACGAAGAACGAGAGGTGTACACTAGCGGCATCTGGTGCGCAAAAATGCAGTAGCCTTCATTATCCATATATGTTACTGTAAAAGCTCGAATTACGGTAAATCTTAAGATTTAAGTGTAAGTCTTAGGATTTACCGACATGAGTTGGTAAATGTAAGTATTTCTGAAGATACGACGAGTTTTTCGAGCTTCTACTATTCGAAGTCAGTATGTGCTAGGTTTTACCACTGTCAGCTGGTAGATGTTGATTTTAGGAATAAAACAACGAGTAATTCTTAATTATTTACTTTGAATTACATAGTATTATTAAGATATCATAATAATAGTAACAAGTAGAAACTAATATCAACTTAATTAAATTATTTTGAAAAAACACATAACTTTATATCCGTATATAGCGGAGACGGTGCGCGGGTAGTGGGGGGCAAGCTACAAGTCGATGCGCTGAGCACGTTATGACATGTTTTGTTTTTCAACATTTACCATGTAATTGATGTAAAACCTAAGATTTACCAACGGAATGGTGGTAAAAGTTCAAATCGCAAATCTTTTTGAACATTTACCACTAGGAATTGGTAGATCTTAGGTTTTACTGGAATATCTTAGGATTTACTGCAGTTCGAGCTTTTACAGTAACATATATATAAAAGAAAGTCGTGTTAGTTACACTATTTATAACTCAAGAACGGCTATATCGATTTGGATGAAAATTGGTGAGGATGTAGCTTAGAACCAGGAGACGAACATAGGATACTTTTTACCCAATACTTATTTTTTACTTTTGACCGAAAATGAAGAACGGGTACGGGAAATATCGGGATTGCGCGTACGAAGTCGCGGGCAGAAGCTAGTTTCAAATAAAAGCAATTTTGAAATTCGACCATAATATTCGTCAGTCAGTCCTCTAGTGAAGCTATTAGCTCGTTCCAAGGTGTAGATTCCTATGGAGAAGAACGAGCAAGAAACTGTATTGTCTCACTTTTTTTTACCATAACATAACTTCACGCCTTTTATCCCCGAAAGGGTAGGCAGAGGTGCACATTACGGCACTTAATGCTACTGTACAATGTAACACTCACTAGGTACTCCCTGTAATAGGGGGACACCTTTTTAATGGAAGAGTTTAATATAAGTTGATATGTTTTTCAGCGATATATCATCGTTCTACGTGCACTACAAATCTCTACACAGCGTGTTCCTATGCGATCACTGTGGGAAGCGATGTAAAACTAAATACATGCTTGAGAAACATATGAGGTAAGTGTTTCAGAACTTTCATAACATGATGGTGGATCCCCACCGCGGCCATGCCGCCGGTATGGGCGCCGGCTTTGTGTGCGGCATTCGTAACAAGTGAAATAAGTGAAACAAGTGAATTTATTTCTGCAAATAGGCTACAAGGCAGCACTTTTACACGTCAATTTTATCAAGCGAACGATGAGGTCGGCATTTCCTAACTGACTATTCTGAGAAGAAATGCCGAAACAAACTCAGAGGTCTGTCTCTTTTAAAATCCAGACAATATGTAGAGGTATAATAGGTTATGTGTGAGAACCGTGCAAGTTCTTTCTGTAGTGGCCTTTTGAGGAAAGACCACAACAGTTTGAGCGGACCCGTTCTGAAGGCAGTACGCATGTGTCGGTTTACAGTCAGCTCAATTAACAGTTGAGGCTGACTGATTCGACGAACAATACCAACCCAAAGAACATTTGCGTGGGTCGCACAAATACGGTAGACTGTCAGAATATGGGTAATTAGAAAAGAAATGGTGAGGCAAAGTCTCGCACGGTCAACAACTATGCCAACGCTAACAAAGCCGGCGGCCTTTTTGTCGGCGATGCCGTCGGCAGCGGGGCAACAGTTTGATCACGGCTTTCGATAAGAGTGGTATCGTTTCCTATGCGTTGTGTGATATACTGTATAAAATGACTGATTTCCATTACTCTCTGACATGAAAACTCTTGAAGCATTCTGGGAACATCACGCCTATTTGACACTTGGTCTCATCCAAAACCTTCTTTTGCTACTTTTTACTTTTGATATAGAATATACACCAACATTGCAGCAGCAATTGCGTTATTATCGCTCATTTTTGTCGCCAGTACCTATCTGCTTACGCTTCTTACTTCACCGAAAGTCACAATACTGAGAACACCGATTCACAGCCGCGCTTGCCGGCGGCGCATACCGGCGGCTTTGCTTATCGTCAACCCGCCGGCAGTGCCGGCAGTGCCGGGCTGTGTGGCAAACATTTAAAAAAGAAAACGTTGCCCCACACTAGGATTTTCTCCTGTGTGTCGTGTCGTTACGAGAGTTAATCTCAGCGTGGGACAACGTTTACAAAACATAGATGGCGCTTCTGTAGTTTTAGGACGCCCTATCATTATATATCATCCCACAGAGGCCTTAGTACGAGTTTGTTTTACGTTTAAAGTATTCGAAACGAGTCCGCGTTCGGCACTCTGATTGGCCGGCGCTAATGAAGCAACCAATCAGAGCGCCGAATGCGTTACTCGTCACGATTACTTTAAACGTAATACAAACTCGTACTTAGGCCTCTGATTTCTTAAACAAATGAGCTTCCTTCTTTGAAGACGTATTGTCGTTGAAACATTCTCATTATGTCTCTTTTTCTCCCACAGTCGTCACGCAGACACGCACATATGTTCGACTTGTAGCCGAAAATACAAAACTAGAGCCGCGTTGCGCAAACATTACGCTTTGAAGCACGCTCCGTGCTCAGCAGAGCAGGCGTATTGTGTTATATGTGACAAACAGTACGCGAGCGAGTCCGTGTACAGACGACACGTACATACTAGCGTCGCGCACACACGGGAAAGGGACATGCAGTGAGTACCTTCTTTATTTTTTTTTATGGCATAAGCCAGTAAACGAGCTGACGGATCACCTGATAGTAAGCAATCGGCGTCGCCCATGGACACCTGGAACACCAAAGGCATTACAAGTGCGTTACCGGCCTTTTTGGGATTAGGAGTTTAAGGATCGTTGGGGATTCAGGAATTGGGGAGATTAAAGAAGGGGAGGGTAATTGGGTCTCCGGTAACCTCACTCACACGACGAAACACAATGCAAGCGTTGCTTCACGTCGGTTTTCTGCTCGGTCGTGGTATCACTCCGGTCGAGCCGCCCCATTCGTGCCGAAGCATGGCTCTCCCACACTTAAGTATCATCATAGTAGGGGAGCCCATGAAGGGATTTCGGTAGTTACTCGAGCGCGTCAGATTAACATATGGGGAAAACCTAGTGTCATGTTGAATATACCCAACATATATCCGATCTGATTAGAAGGGGGGGACTGAAAATTAAAAAAAAAGTCTGACTAAATAAAGTCAGTTTCGTCAGATTAAGGGAAGGTAGGTCAATACCGTGCTAAAGGAAGTGCGTTTAAAAAATCTGCCCATTCCAACTTGATTTGCAAGAGTGGGGGGATTTTGAAGGGTTCTCGTTTGTACTCTCCAGAACATTCAACCCCACCATGCAAACTGGCAGATTAAGAGTTTTTTATTATTAAATACACATGGAGCATGTACATTATCAATATCTGACACGCTCGACCACTAGAACAAAAGTTACGCTTAACAATTTCAAAGATCTATAGATTCCCCCTTCCCCCACTGGTGGAAGAAATTGTCACTAAACCATTTCTTCTTTCTATCAGCATATCTTCAAAATCCAGTAGGTCCCAAGGACGCTCAAGTAAATCCCAATTTAGCATCGTGGGCTCCCCTACTATCATAATCATCAACAGCCTATAAGTGGCCACTGCTGACCAAAGCCCACGGAGAAGGTTTGAGCATTAATCACCACGCATGCTCAATGCGTGTTGGCGATTTCAAATTTATAATTAGTAATTAGCTCTTTGGTTTAGTCGTCGCAGGTGCGACTGCCAGGCAAGGGGTCTTGGGTTCGATTCCCGGGTCGGGCAAAGTATTGCTGGGATTTAAAAAAATATCTCAGTTGTAGCACGGTGTCTGGAATTGTGTCCGGTATATGGCAATAGGCTCACCCCCTATTACATGGGACTCGTAACATAAATAGCGAAATATCAACATCCCTTTTAACCCCAAAGGGGTAGATAGAGGTGCACATTACGCCAGTTAATGCCACTGTAACACCCACTTTCTACAATCTATGAGTCCCATGTAATAGGGGGTGAGCCTATTGCCATATACCGAGCACAATAGGGTAGATGCCTAATTTTTATTTTAATGTCCGTGTGGTAGATTATTTTAAATAAAAAATACGTGTTTAATGACTAATGACACACGTATTTTTATTTTCTTACAGAAACTAATACTTTCGACGATAAATTGTCGTATAAAAGTGCTGCCTTGTAGCCTATTTGCAGAAATAAATCCACTTGATTGATTCGAAATGTCGCGTGACGTCACTTCTATGTACATTTAATACGTAGAAATGACGTTTTAGCCCCCACTCCTAAACTTTGATTCGTTTTATCTAAGTATTGTTTTATTATACGCAAAAAAAAATATGAGTCTAATATTTTTTCATTACTTAACTTACGGACTAATTATATTTTTTCGTACCCTGTCCCTGTCATCATCCCAATTCTAGACTCCGTGCTACTACTGATTTTTTTTTAAAACCCAGTCATGCTTTGCCCGATCCGGCAATCGAATCCGAGACCCCTTGCCCGGCATTCGCACTTACGACCACTCGGCCAACGAGGCAGTAATGTACCTATGTGTTTTACAAAATAACACGTTAAACGCAATGGGGGTCACCGGTGACACAAATTAGCGGAAGACTTGACCTTAGCAATTTTCTATTGGTAGTCAAAGGCTTAATTTTTTTTTATGGCATAAGCCGGTAAACGAACAGACGGATCACCTGATGGTAAGCAATCGGCGTCACCCATTGACACCTGGAACACCAGAGGCGTTACAAGTGCGTTACCGGCCTTTTGGAGATTAGGAGTTTGAGGATCGTTGGGGATTCAGGAATTGGGGAGATTGAGGAAGGGAAGGATAATTGGGCCTCCGGTAACCTCACTCACACGACGAAACACAACGCAAGCGTTGCTTCACGTCGGTTTTCTGTGAGGCCGTGGTATCACTCCGGTCGAGCCGGCCCATTCGTGCCGAAGCATGGCTCTCCCACACTTAATGTTATATTGTTATGTTTTGCAGGGTAAAAAAGAAGTATCCATGTCCAGACTGTAGTAACACTTACTCGAGACGCGCGTACATGATAAATCATCATCGACATGTTCATATGAACCAGTCTAAACACTACTGCAGCACCTGTGAAAGGGTTCGTACCATTTACTATCACTTTATTTTATTTTTTATCACATAACATAACATTACATCACGCCTTTTATCCCCGAAGGGGTAGGCAGAGGTGCACATTATACCACTGTACAATGTAACACCCACTTTTCACTATTTATGTTATGAGTCCCATGTAATAGGGGGTGAGCGTATTGCCATGTACCGGGCACAATTCCAGAGATGAGATTTTTTTCGGGAATCGTACCCGAGGCCCCTTGCCCGGTAGTCGCACTTGCGATCACTCGGACAACGAGGCAGTCTTTTTTATTATTATTATTTTTTTCCTCTTTGGCAACCGAATCTCCAAAACGAAGTTGTCGACTATACTGCCAGTGTCGCGTGGTGACGGTAGAGTAATGAACCGTCGAACTTAACTTTGCGGTAGCTTTTAGTTGTTAGTAGCTGAAAGGACAAAACAATTGGGTTAGTTAACATATATATAAATATTATATTGATTTCCTGTTCGGCTGTGGTAGCACTCCGGTCGAGCCGACCCAGCAGTGCTGAAGCATGGCTCTTCCTCAAATAAAATTTGTCTATTTCCCATACATTATAGGGAGCATTGTAGTAAAATAACGGTGTTTTTATTTGATTTCAGCACTTTTTAAACCGCACACGATACATAGACCATATGAGGTATAATCATGAAGGGGTCAAGAAAGAAAAGAACAAACTGTGCAATATTTGTGGCAGGGGTTTTGCGGTAACTATTTAATATAATATATTTAGTAGTAACTAGCTTCTGCCCGCGACTTCGTATGTCACATTATCATCAACAGACTAAGTGACTGTCGGTCCTTCGGGGCCCCCATGAGGATGGGCGCAAAAGGTAAAGAGGGTACTGTTCGTTCCAGTAAGATTTTCGACAAATTCTTGTATAAAAAGTATCCTATGTCCGTCTCCTGGTCCTAAGCTCCCTTACCAATTTTCATCCAAATCGATTTAGGCTTTCTTGAGTTATAAATAGTATAACTAACACGAATTTCTATAATTATTGTGAGATGTACTGAATTAACTAAAAATCGCGGGCTTGTGAATATACTGAAAAAAGCTCTACTAGTTTTGAACAACAGAGGGGTTCTTAGTAGGCTGCGCGACATCGCCGCCACTGCGACAACGCACGCTGCTCATGAGGAAGATCCCCTCTGTGGCTCGAAACTAGTAGAGCTTTTCTCAGTATTTCTACGTGAGTAACCTGCGATTTTTAGTTAATTAATTAAGAATTTCTTTACGAATACCTATATGGATTTCCCTAATTTTCAGGCCAACCGAACATTGATGAATCATATGCGCACCCATTCCGGGGAGAGGCCGTATGAATGTCAATATTGTTCGTCCAAGTTCACACAACGAACTGCAATGCTGTCCCATATTAAATATATACATTTGAAGACTAAACGGGGTCAGGAGTGGCACCAGTAATACGATAGCACACAGTGTATGAAAATTAAAAATGTAATTAGTCAATCAGTTAGATAATAAAAAACATATTAAACACATATTTTTTTATTTAAGACTAGCAGCCCGTTCCGGCTTCGCACGGGACAGTAGACAGTAGCTTCGTAGACATTATTTATTTTTGGAAATTTGGATTGTTGTAGTGACATAACTACAATAGTTGGACATATGCTACCGCGGAGTTTTTTGTAGACATTATGATGTTCTTCAATATTGCTGTACATTATTTTGTTCTATCGCTGATAGTTTCGGCAGCACATTCGACGAAAGACATTTTAAGACTCATTTTTCTACACCTTCGGTTACATTGTTCAAATTTTACCAATGATCCCAAATTTTTTTCTAAATGAAATGTAGCCTATGTCAAATTGGAAGAATGTAGCATTATATTGGTGAAATAATTTTTTTAAATCAGCCCAGTACTTTTTGAGCCTATTCATTACAAACATACGAAAATAGGTACAAATCTCTCCTCTTTATAATATTAGTATAGATATAAGAAAACAATACTTAGATAAAACAGAGTTAAGTTTAGGAGTGGGAGGTCCTTACGTCACTATACCCTATAAAATGTGTCGCGGAGAACCTAACGGGTAACCGGGGCTCCGTCTCGACGTGCAGGAGAAGGAACGGGGTGGTTTTTAGTCAGTAAGAGTCTGACACTCCCTCCCGACACACTCAGGCGGGAGCAGTCATTCGATGATTTTACCCCCTTAAAAACCTATAAAATGTAGTAAATCGTGACGTCACACGACATTTCAAATTAATATATCGTCGGAAGTATTAAATTTTGTGAGAAAATAAAAAATATCTGTCTAATATTTTAAAATAACATTTGCTCTTCACGTGGGTGTGTGATACCCAATTGCAGTTACGGCAGTGGCACTTGCAACCATTCAGTTAATGAGCCACTCCAATTTTATTTATATGTATAGATGTACTAGCTTTTACCCGCGGCTTCGCTCGCGTCACAAAAGGATAAAAAGTAGCCTATGTGACATATACCAATACACACAGCGCCATCTATACCAATACTTTTGTTTTCCCTCGAGAATATTAAATTTTTCGGGGATAAAAAGTACCCTATTATTTAATCCAGACTTCTAACTTTACGTCTGCAAAATTTCAAAGCAATCGGTTTAGTAGTTACGTCGTGAAAGCGGAACAAACAAACTCACTTTCCGATATATAATATAAGTAAGGATAGGTAATAATCAAATTGTTAAAAAAAACTATCATTGTTTTATTGTATTTATTTTTTAATTAACATAACATCACGCCTTTTATAGTCAGTTACACATTACGGCACTTAATGCCACTGTACAATGTAACACCCACTTTTCACTATTTATGTTACGAGTCCCATGTAATAGGGGGTGAGTCTATTGCCATATATCGGGCACAATTCCAGACTCCGTGCTACTACTGAGAATTTAAAAAAAAACCAGTGATTCTTTATATTTAAAAAAAAAGTTGGATTGTCTCCTGTGTCGTGTGTGCGTTTACAAACATACAAGTTCACATACACATGACACCTAAACCCGGAATAACAATCTGTGGAGCACACAAAGAGTTGTTTCGAGCGGGAATCGAACCCGCGACACGTTGCGCGGCAGTCAGGTGCCCAATCACGCAGTCGTAAGCCAGTAATATTTTGCCTGATACGGGAATCGAACCCGAGACCCCTTGCCCAGCAGTCGCACTTGCGACCACTCGGGGTTCGATTCCCGGGTCGGGCAAAGTATTACTAGGTTTTAAAAAAATCTCAGTAGTAGCACGGAGTCTGGAAATGAGCCCGGTATATGGCGATAGGCTCACCCCCTATTACATGGGACTCATAACATAAATAGTTAAAAGTGGGTGTTACTTATGTGTGCACCTCTGCCTACGCCTTCGGGGATAAAAGGCGTGATGTTATGTTATGTAAAAAAGAGGTATCCTAAGTCTGTCGATGAAGTAACCGATTATGTGTGTATAACGCAGCTCGTTGTTTGAATGAGTGTCCACAATCTTCGCACATATACGACCTGTGCTCCGAGTGAGTCAGCCGATGGGAACGGAGAGTGGCCAACGTCTGCAAATACAATATATTGTTATTTCATAATAACTGTCGTAAGACATACTAAATTAACTAAAAACAGCGGGTTACTCACGTGAATATACTGAGAAAATTTGTACTATACTCGGAATTTTAATTCGATTCCAGATTTGACAATTTCAGTGTTGCAACGTTATGACAAGTACTAAATAGTGACGTTGCGAAATTATTCGATATGGAAATGCAAAATTTCTGGATCGATTTTTCTCGTTTATAATTTTAGTCTCGTAAACTAAATATATCAGGAAATTAAATATTTCTGAACCGATAATTTAGTTTTGACGATTAATTAACGATCTGAGACTTTTCTTTTATAACTGTGTGAAATAAATGAAAAAATGTAATCATGAAGGAACATGACAAATAAAACAAATATATCTATTATGGTACTATGTTATTTTATAAATTGTCGCCGTCATAGCTGTCGCTATCCTGTCACTTTCAGTAACATTTATTATAAAACACACACACTGATTGTTTATCGATTTTTGTGTGCATCACTACACTATTATATGTGGTATCATTATTTCACAAAATGACAGTAGCTATTGCCAAATCTGGAATCTAATTAAAATTCTGACTATAGTTTCGAACTTTTTTTAAGGGGGAAAAATCATCTTATGACCGTGCGGGAACCGTGGTGAGGCGGGAGGGAGTATCAGAATCTTACTGACTAAACACCACTTTGTTTCCAGTCCTGCACTTCGAGCTGGAGCCCCGGCAACTCGTTAATCCCTCTGTATTGGCATCAGCCCTATTGGGCCCCATCCGTGGTGGTCTGATGGGTCTTTGAGGCGCGCGCGGAACGCTCGGCGCCGTACGCTCGGGTCTGTTTCTGGTCGGACGGGGAGCCACCCATGCTCGCCGTCCGCAGGCCCGCGCTTACGGTGGCCGGAGATCGTCCCGCGATCCCCGACGCTCGGAGTGTCCTTCGCAATGGCTGCCACTAGTTTCGAACTACAAAGGGGTTCTTTCTCATAAGCAGCGTGCGTGGTAGCGGTCTATATCGGTATGTCGCGCAGGCTACTACTACCTTTCTGTGGTTAAAAACTAGTAGAGCTTTTCTCAGTATATTCACGTGACTAACCTGCGATTTTTAGTTAATATAATATGTTGTTGTTAGAAATATATATACAAAAGAGTATGTATGTCAAGTCATTAAGTATGCAGGCAAGAAAACAAAGTTTGATTCAGTACAGAGAAAGTAACTTTAAAAAAATATGACATCGAATAAGTGTCTGTTTTGTTGGCATAAGCCACTAAACGAGCAGACGGATCACTTGATGGTAAGCAATCGGCGTCGCCCATGGACATCTGGAACACCAGAGGCGTTACAAGTACGTTATCGGCTTTTTGGGATAAGAATTTGAGGACCAACCAACATTTGATTACACACCCTAACCTAATTTCACTGACGGACTGACTGACAGACTATTATTTATTTTGTATTTGTTGACGTTTCAAAAGCACTAAACTAGAGTTTAATTGAAATAAATGCTTTGACTTTGACAATTACAGTAAGCATAATACAAGCAAGCAAAGAGGAATGAGCCTATATGTGTAACAAACAATCTATGGTCATAGTTCGACTGCACAGTTGGTGCGGTGGCTGGGCAACCGGCTGCCGTGCAACGTGTCGCGGGTTCGATTCCCGCACGGAACAACACTTAGTGTGATCCACAAATTGTTGTTCCGGGTCTGGGTGTCATTGTGTATGTGAACTTGTATGTTTGTAAACGCACCCACGACATAGGAGAAAATCCTAGTGTGGGGCAACGTTTTTTTAAAAAAAATTGTATAGTCTATGCATAACACGGCTTAACACACACAAACTCAAACACGTAATTGATATTATTCCTAATTCCATAAAACTCCAATAAGAAACATTGCTGTCGCTTATTCTGAAATACTGTCGAACTTAAACGATTTATTATGGCCATATTTTTAACTATTGGCCCGAATTTTTTTTTTACATTGAAGCTTTACGACTTCTGTGACATGCCCCTGAGAAATGACACGGCTTCAAAACTACACCTTGTATAACAGTAACGAAGTCATATCTTGTGTAACCATTCGTGGACTCAGCAGACAACCAATGGTTACTGTCTCTGTAGTCAAGCAATCTTTATTTTCTTACCTATATAGGTACTAAATAACTTAGTTAACTATAAAAAGGAGGATTACGTATAGAGGTACTTACATAAAACTTCTTAGTACATAAATCGCAAGCGTGGTCCCTGGTTCGAGATAGTCCATGATGAATTTGCTTGTGGTTCTTCAATCTCCAATCTGATATGAACACCTGAAAGAGATAACTATATATAGTAAAGAGCATTGCCTGAAATTGGTCCCTTCCTTTTTCTGGCGGCAGTCGATATTTTATAAAAAATATCGTCTGGAATGAAATTACAAACGAAATTGTGTATGGGCTCATATATGGAAATTTCAGACCGGTCTGAGTTATGGGCGTTTAAAGGAACAGGAGTCGAACATTTTATTTTGCATTTTTTATTCAAATTATTCATATTTTTCTCACAATTTTCTTAGTATTCGATTATTTGATATCAACAAACAGGCTTCAAATTGTCTTTTGTTTCTTTAAATTCTGTGCTCGAAATTCAACAAAAGACTATTAAATGAAATTGTGAATGTGCCAGGTTCAAAACTGCATAAAAACTTTTTGCTCGACCTAATATAAAATTTTAGCTAGGACCAAACGAAACTGAAAATACAAGGTGGGCCAATAGATGTGTCCAGAAGTGTATTAGAATGTGAAATGTGAAAGAAGTAGAATTAGTAAGATTAAGGCGTGCAAAGCTGAGGGGAAAACCCAATAATATTTCTGTTTCTTTCTTACCTTATCACAACTATCACATTTATATTGCGATTTCCGTAGATGATAAAAGTTATAATGATTCGTCCAGTACACTTTAGAGGCGAATTTTTTACTGCATTCCGGACAAGAATAGCTGAAAATAAAAAGAAAATTATTTTCAGTTTCAAAAAGGTATTAACACAAAGATAGGGCGTCCTAAAACTACAGAAGCGCCATCTATGTTTTTGGAAACGTTGCCCACCACACCACACTATATTCTCCTGTGTAGTGGGAGCGTCTAATACAAATTCACATACACGATGTGATGTGTTTGAAACGATGTAAATATGTTAACGAAAAATCTATCGACAAGACATCATTATAATTTTTTATGAATGACTATCTTCTGCTAGTGATTTCGCCCGCATTCCCGTGGCATATTAAGTAGCCTATGTGTTATTCAAGACCATAATCTACCCTTGAAATTTGGAATTTCATCACGATCCCTTCAGTTGCATTTCTTATAGTAGTACGATATTATGTAAGTTCTTTCGTTATTAGATTTTGTCGTGTTATATTAGATTATTTATCTTTTTATTATTGTTTTAATTGTTTTTTTTTTTTTTTAATCTCTTTATTTTTATTATTTTAGGGGGTTTTTGTCCATATGGATACGTCAACCCCATCGTACCTTATCTAATTAAATATACTCTATAAATGAAAGGGAATCATTAACAAGGTATGAGATGTACAAGGTATGAGAGGAGAGAACAATATGTACCAAGCTAGATAAGTTTGCTGACATCTTAATGATCATGTGGTCACTGCCGAGATTTTCGTTAAATACCTGCCAATCGAATTTTATTGCTATGTCAGAGGAAATAAACGATATATCGGGAGACGTCTGCTGCAAGTTTCCATTCACTAACTTAATGCGTGTTGCCAAGCCGTTATTAAGAGAAATAAAATCATTTTCTAGGGATGAGTCCAATATTTGATTGCCTCTCGTGTCGGATTTAGTCGACCAGTTAGTATGATGGCCATTAAAGTCCCCAGCTATTAATGTTTTACAAGTAAAGTGAGAAAAAATATCATTCCAATCCGAAATCTGAGTGTGTATAGATGAAGGACAGTAAATCGACACAACATATTCTAAGTCTATGCAGTTTAGTAACTTAACACATATTAACTCGATACCCGCATTATTAATATTGAACGACACCAGGTGAGATTGAATCGATCTATGAATCAACAAAGCTACACCACCATAACTATCATATCTATCGTTTCTATATACATTGTAATCGCTTATGTTTACATTGACGTCGGGATCGAACCATGACTCACTTACAATTGCGATATGAATGTTTTGTTGTATAAGTAAATTAGAAAAGGATACAAGTTTAGGCCGCAAACTTTGTGAATTCCATTGGAATATATTCACTTTTTTAACTTTTTGTAAACTATTCATTATTAAAACATTGTATATATCCTAAAATATCTTCTCCAAATAGAATGTTAATCAAAAAATTCTTTAATTCTTCCCCAATAAGTTTTAACAATGACATTGCTTTTTCTTCTAGTTTTAGTTTAGATTTGCAGATATTCTTTATTTTCGTCCAAATTTTTGTCCATTCAAATATATCTAACCATTGAGAACTATGTTTATTACTTCTTTTTTCTTCCTGTTTATCACTTATTTCTTTAATTATTGGTTGTTCTATTGGTTTTTTGTTTTGGTACTGGTAATTATTTTGTTTATTTGTTTTTTGTTTTGAACTTCTGATATTTTGCTGTTTATCCGTACCCGTATCATCCCTTCGTTCTTCTTCTCTATTAGATACTGATTCATGGTGTATTAAGGCCCTTGTCAGTACACTACTATAAGTTTCTTTCTCGTTGTTGTTCACGATTTCAAATTGATTATCATTATTTTCTTGTGAGATCACCTCTGTTATTTCTTCTCCTTTCTTCGTTTTTAGGATTTGTAAGGCTTTTCTATATGTAACGTTTTCTTCACTCATAATATTCCTGATGGATCTTTCTTTTAGATACATAGGACACTTTTTATTCAAAACGAAGTGATTCCCCTTGCAGTTTAAACATTTAAAGTTTGTTATGTTACAGTTATCATGAGTTCCTCCACATTTTGGGCATACGACTTTTTTCGTAGGACAAAATTTAATGAGATGGCCAAATTGCCAACAGCCTGAGCATTGTGTAACTGGAAATACATATTTTTCAACCTTAAATCTGCAATCGTAGGCGTAAATATATTCCGGTAGTACATTACTTTTGAAGCACAGTCTAACAGATTCACAATCGACCCATTTTCCTTCTGGTAATAATCGTTTTAATCTTTTCGCCGATAAAACATCAACACTTGATTTAAAAATATCCATCAGTTCTTCTTCACTCAGTTCAAGGTCGATTCCTTTTACTATTCCATATGATACCGACATTTCTTGTGTTAATTGACACCGTAAACCCATTTCTTTGAATTTTTTACATTCAAACAGTTTTAGGGCATCTTCTTTTCGTTGGCATTGAATAAGTACTTTATTAGCACTTTTATATTTTATCCGAAGAATATCTTTAATATTTTCACAACGTAGTAATTTAGCAAATGCTATTGGTTTCGGTAAATTCTCCTTGGCAGTAACACAAACTTCGTGTTTTGCCGGAATTTTGAAAGTACCATCATTTTCCTTATTTTTTCCTTGGCTATCATTTACTTCCAGTGAATTACTTCTTAATAAACGTTTTGGTTTCCCTCTGACCACAGTAATAAAATCATCTTCACTATTTGTATCTTCTCGTTCTTTTCTCTTCTCTGCACTTCTTACAACTTGTTTATTACCACCTTCGCTTGTTAATATTTGCTCATCCATGTTATTCATCTGATTTAATTGTTCTTCGCATTTATTCAATATTTCTGAATCACTAAGGTCGTCGCCACTAGAATCGGTTTGCATTTTATGATAAGTTTATTGTGGGTGAACTTATAGAGTTAATAAACGATCGTAACGAAAGGCAACAACGCGTGCGCACAGCCGAACGTCACAGCGCGAGTGTTTTAATTGTTCTTTTATGTTTTTTTTGTAAATGAATTTTTAGCTGGATATGACTGATCTAAGCTGCTAGGAATTATATTGCAATGTAATTTACGATTATTTAGACATTCAGGTACATTGTTTAATGAAACAAAAAAGGCATATATATATACAGCCGAATTGAGAACCTCCTCCTTTTTTAAGTCGGTTAATAAATGAAATGTAAATTATAATATGCGAAACTTTGTATGTGTGTGTTTGTTTCTCAGTCACGTCAAAACAGTCAAAGAAATTTGGAACATAGGTAGACGACGATGTGGTCATATTTTAGGGAACAGAGAGTATAGTGCCCTATGATCGGAAAAGGAGGATCCTCCGACCAGGCGAGGTGATTGTGACTGGTGGGCTTTCTGCCCAACAGTTGTTCGTTGGGATTTTCTATCCGTGTTAATTCGCACGTAAACTTTATTTGTGCATCGCCGTGCCATCAGAGAAGTGATCGGCGATGGCGACCTCTCGCGTCTGGGCCTAGTGCAGGTCATGATGCGGAGCGAGGGGGACTGGAATGCCGTATCCTCCTTTTGCGAAGCAGTTATGCTAGCTAAGGAGGAGGCGGGACGCGTGAGGAAGCGAAGCGCTGTCTCCTCGCAACCCAGCCATCGCGAAGGACACACCGGGCGTCGGGGATCGCGGGACGATCTCCGGCCACCGTAAGCGCGGGCCTGCGGACGGCGAGCATGGGTGGCTCCCCGTCCGACCAGAACCAGACCCGAGCGTACGGCGCCGAGCATTCCGCGCCGCGCGCCTTAAAGAGCTATCAAATCACCACAGACGGGGCCCAACAGGGCCGATGCCGATTCGGAGTCGCGGAGAACCTAATGGGGCTCCGGCTCGACGTGCGGGAGAAGGAACGGGGTGGTTTTTAGTCAGTAAGAGACACTCCCTCCCGCTTCACCTAGGCGGGAGCAGTCATTCGATGATTTCTTCCCCCATAAAAAAAACTTTGTGCGATGTAGGATTTTTGTGACATCATCTGTTGATTTGTTTTCGTCGATATTTGACGTGTGACATGTGTACCACCACAATGCCACAATCTCACAGTCCACAGCTGGGGGCGTGATGACGCGCGATTCAGGCCGATGCCTGTGAACGTCGTCGCGTGCGACTGTAGGCGAGGCGTTGGAGTAGTCGGGCCTCTTGTGAAGCTCGATGTAGAGTCGTGTCCGGTGGTTGGCGCCGCTAGGAGTATGGTCCGGAATAACACATAGGCCACTTTGGATCCCACAGGAAATGCATGTCATCATCATCAACAGCCTATAAATGCCCACTGCTGAGCAAAGCCTCCTCTCACACGGAGAAGGTTTGAGCATTAATCACCACGCTTGCTCAATGCGAGTTTGCGATTACCAACTTATAATTAGCTATTATAAGCTATTATAAATAGCTATAATAAGGTTTCCTCACGATGTTTTCCTTCACCGTTTGTCAGTGGTGTTTAGTTAATCTTAGAAAATACATAGGACTCGGAAAAAGTTACATTGGTACTTGCTGTTGGTAGGTTTCGAACCCGCACCCTCATGCATGAAAAGCGGACTCCTTAAACCTCCGGGCCACCACGAGGAAATGCATATTCACTTCGTTGCGGGAACCAAGACAGTTATTCATGTCCTTGAGACGCGCCGGACTTCAGTGTTCCGGTGTTTTCATGGTTGTATCTACTGTAGATCCTAGTTTACAGGAGTTGCAGCAGTTATGGGAGGTTGTGGCGGTCTTGCGCAAAAAGGAAATACTGCATATATTATAATATTATTAAGATGATTAAGTATATACTCACACTTTCTCCGTATGATTAGCACTAGACTTCAAATGATTTCGATAAACATATATGTTCTTATACTGCACATTACATATATTACAATAAGCCAGCTTCTTCGCTATGTTAGCGTTATGTTTCACTATATGCGATTCTAGACGAGTCTTCGTTTTAAAAGTCTTCGAACATATATCGCATATAAAGTCTCGAAGTACTGAATGTATACGTCTGTAAAGAAAAAGGTTATAATATATATATTGTTAGATGCATATGTTACCGGCCAAACCCGATTTCAGGACAAACTAGTTTTGCCTAAGCTAAACTAGTTCTTCCAATACGCGTTAGGATTAACTAGTATAGCCTAGTCCAAACTAATTTGTCCTAAGACCGATAGGATAAACCAAGTTAGGCTAGGACAAACTAGCTGATCCTGATATAAATCCGCTAACTTTAGAATAAACTGGAATGGCCCAGTCTAAACATTCTAATATATCGAGAAAGTCAAAATAAATAGATAAATTGAATAAAATACTCCGTAAATGGAAAAATAAAACGAACATAACATCACGCCTTTTATCCCCGAAGGGGAAGGCAGAGGTGCACATTCTACCACAGTACAATGTAACACCCACTTTCACTATTTATGTTGAGTCCCATGTAATAGGGGGTGAGCCTATTACCATAGACTGTGCACAATTCCAGACTACGTGCTACCACTGAGATTTTTTTTAAAACCCGTACTTTTCCCGACCCGGTAATCGAACCCGAGATTTAGAACACGAACCCGTGCCCGGCAGTCGCACTTGCGACCACTCGGCCAACGAGCCAGTCACAGAATTTTTTTAATAGACGCAATAATCATATTTTGACTAGGCCATACCAATTTATCCTAGAGTGTGCATATTTATATCAGGATCAACTAGTTTGTCCTAGTCTAAACTGGTTTATCCTATCGGGCTTAGGACAAATTAGTTTAAACTAGGCTATACTAGTTAATCTTAACGCGTATAGGAAGAACTAGTTTAGCCTAGGCAAAACTAGTTTGTCCTGAAATCGGGTTTGGCCGGTAACACATACACAAAAAAAAAACGAAACGTCGTCGCGAAGCGGGAAAATATAATCTGTGGTTCGAAGAATGAAAATGTCAAGATGGCGGGAACTCGGAAGTTATTGAGACGGCGTAATTGGTGTTGATGGAATTTTAATCTATTTGAAAGTCAATTTGCCTATTTATGTGTTGTTGTTGTTTTTCTTTACAATTAATAGTTATGGTTTAGTTGGTCCTGATTTTGTAATTTGATTTCGATGTTAACAATATAAGGTGCATTATAATAGTGGTACTCTTTATTTTTCCTGCCTTCTGTGTTTCTTAAATCCAATGTGGTTTAAAAACCAATAAGTTTCTAATATCAAAGAGTAAGGTAAACTCTATGGCGAGTTTCCAAGTTTTATATTAAATGCAAGCAATGCAATACAAGACTGTCGCGCTGCTACTAAAATTCGCCGCGTCGCGGGTCCCGGAATGTTGCTCATGAATGCCTCTACCATGGCTTGAAACTAGTCGAGTTCCTCGTCAAACAAAGACGTGAGTAAGTCGAACAACATAATAATTAATTTAGCATGTCTCACGAAAGGTTTAATATAAGCAATGCAATTTTTAATCGTTTCCATCACTACTCTTCTCGCGAGTGTGTGATACCCGTCTAGGGAACACTTTAGACAGAGACCAGACAGCAACTGTGATAAACATGAACCTTTTAAACTATCTCCACTACCTCGTTGGCCGAGTGGTCGCAAGTGCGACTGCCGGGCGAGGGGTCTCGGGTTCGATTCCCGGGTCGGACAAAGTAATACCTACTGGGTTTTTAAAAAAAATATCAGTAGTAGCACGGAGTCTGAAATTGTGCTCGGTATATGGCAATAGGCTCACCCCCTATTACATGGGACTCATAACATAAATAGTGAAAAGTGGGTATCACATTGTAGAGTGACATTCAGTGCCGTAATGTGCACCTCTGCCTACCTCTTCGGGGATAAAAGGCGTGATGTTATGTAAACTATCTCCAATCCTTCTGCCAAGTGTGGAGATTTTGGGAAACCTCTAGACACAAGAGAGTAGATGGTCGGCAGGCCACAACTGGGCGCTTCTCTCGTAGCTTTCTGCCTCGCTCAGCAAAACTGTGGAATGATCTGTCGTCGGCGGTATTTCCGAACCGATACGACCTTCAAACCTTCAAGAAAAGAGCGTATTCCTTTTTAAAAGGCTGGCAACGCACCTATGCCGCCTCTGCTGTTACGGGTATCCATGGGCGGCGCTGATCGCTTACCATCAGGTGATCCGTCTGCTCGATTGCCTCCTATTCCATAAAATACTCAACTGGGACTCGCGGGACGGAAACAAAATAGATTTTAAAGTGTAGACTTACGCTATATGTCTCCTCAAAGTGTTGGTCGCTTTGAACTTGACTCCACATTCATTACAATGAAGGGAATGTTCCTTTTGTAAGTGATTTTCTAATTCTTCTGGAGTTCTGAAATAAAGATATTTTACTTCACATTGTTTAGAAGATGGAAATTTATAGCATAGACGGCGGGTTCAATTCCCGCACGGAACAAGGCTTTGTGTGATCCATAAATTCTTGTTCCGGGTCTGGGTGTCATGTGTATGTGAACTTATATGTTTGTAAATGCTCCCTACACAGGAGAAAATCCTAGAGTGGGGCAACATTTTAAAAAAAATATCATAGCACAGGACAGCCATGCTTCGGCACTGCGTTATCGACTCGACCGGAGTGATACCACGGCCGAGCTGTACACCGGTGTGAAACAACACAAGGGTGGAGTACAGCTGTGTGAGTGAGGGTAGAAGCTCATTCGTACAGAGCCATTTCCAGAGCGCAAAAGATTATTTGGTAGTTACTTAGACAAACAAGTACTTGATGGTAATTGGTAAGCAATTATTATCACTTATGTTAATGTATATCCTCGTCGATTTCAAGTTTGTAGTATTTAATTTATCTCCGATTACGTTTTTTTAGCGTCAAACAGCATACTTATTACTTAAAGATTTGGTGGAAAAATACTAAAATTAAGTTGGTCATAAAATCAATTAATGAAAGTGTGATTATTGTTTAATATTTTATTGTGTTGAACAGTCGAAATAATTTATTTTTGACTAGCTGGCCCGGCAAACTTCGTACCGCCTATTAATGTTTTTTCTCACCTTTTAAACCTTCCCTGGACTTCCACGAACATTTCAATACCAAAATTAGCCAAATCAGTTCAGCCGTTGTCGAGTTTTAGCGAGACTAACGAACGGAAATTGATTTTTATTTATATAGTTAGATTAAGGAAAGCACTCAATTGTACTAGTAATTTTGACTGTCTTCGACAACGTTTGGGTTTGCCTGTCTCTGATCACAGTAATTTGTAAACCATTTAGTATACAGGATGGAATTTTGTAATGCCACCTGACGGGGAAGTAGTCTTAATACTTTAGGTAGAAAATTTTACTTAAAGAAAACATTCTTTTATTTTTGAAAAGAAAGAAATCTGCTTTCAAGCATTTTTAAAAATTCGCTTGCCGTACACGGTAATCGATCCGACTAAAATCTGTAAAAATTGCACTTTTATTGCATCGATTGTTAGTTATCTCGTTGTGAACTTCAACTCTCAACTCGTTTACATTACTCATTTTTCTTAATCAATGTAAATTTGATTTTAACAAAAACTCATTATCACCCTGACGACCGATGCAATGCCAAAAGGCAAGCTGTATGTTTTGTTTGTTGAAGTGTCTTCTACTGAATTCCATATAAAATCTCTTTATACATTAGTCTAGAATAATTAAATAACGTTTAAACACTTACTTGACAACAACATCGCACTGTGAACAATGTATTCTGTCCGGCTCATCAGTCAAATGTTTCATCTTACAATGGTTTAGCGCTGACCAGAGCTCATGCGCCTTATATTTACAACAGCGACATCTATAGCAGACATAGTGCTTACGTCTGTGTTTTTCCGTAGCTAATTTTGTTGGAAATCGGACGCTGCATACTTCGCATTGGTAGGGTCCTATACTCTGTAAAAAAAGACACATATTATATGACATAACAACATAACATAACATTACGCCTTTTATCCCCGAAGGGGGAGGCAGACATTATGCAACTGTACAATGTAACACCAGCTTTTCACTATTAATGTTATGAGTCCCATGTAATAGGGGGTGAGTCTATTGCCATATACCGGGCACAATTCCAGACTCCGTGCTACTACTGAGAATTAAAAACCCAGTAATACTTTGCGGCGGGAGAAGTCAGTGGAAGTTTTTTGCCCCTCAAATTCAAGCGAAGCCACAGGCAAAAACTACTTTTTTTGTAAATACGTTGTCCCACACTAGGGTTTTCTCATGTGTTGTGGGTGCGTTTACAAACATACAAGTTCACATACACATGACACCCAGACCCGGAACAACAATCTGTGGATCACACAAAGAGTTGTTCCGTGCGGGAATTGAACCCGCAACACGTTGCGCGGCAGCCAGTTGCTCAACAGCCGCACCAACCGTACAGTCAAATTAATAATGTAAAAACTGTACCTCTGCATGTTTCTTCTGCATATGCGAATTATAATTTTCTTCTCTTGTAAAACCTAGAACACAAGTCCCACACTTAAATGGTATCTTCTTAAAATTATGATGATTCCTCTTTGACTCCCTCAATCTCATCATCTCCTCTTCGCTCATAACCACTTCTATAAACTTCTTTTTTAATTCTTTTTCATCATCTTCTAAAGCTATCAACTTTTTAAATTGATTTTTGTATTTTTTGTCCGCTTTTCTTAACATTTTTTTATCTGGTTTCATTTCTATTGTGTCTGTATATATTTTTTCTGTTGGTATACCTTCTCTATAATCTATGTCGTTGTTTATGGTTGGTTCAAAAGTACTGTTCTTTAATTGAAATTCATCATTATATTTAATTTTGCTCTGAAGATTTTCATCTGAGGCTAATGTTTCGGTATTATGTTCGGATTGGTAATTTAATTCTGCTTTTACGAATGTTGTGTGTATATCTGGGTTGTTTATTAGAGGATCATTATTGTATATGTATTCATAATTGTAGTTGAAATTGGTGGCAACTGATAGTGTTGATAAAGTTTTGATTTTAGTTTGCTGAAAAAAATAAGGTTTAAATATGTAGGTTGTTTTATTTTTATATAACCACTTTCGTGAGCCATACTTCTAAATTAATTACTATGTTTTCGACTTACTCACGTAACTGTTTGACAAGGAACACAGAAGATGGTTTATCTTTATCAAATCAATCGCAAAAACATGTGTATACATTAATACATACACATGCATGCGCATGTATGTAGGATGATAAAAAATAGAACACTTGCACTTGATACATATTTACCACTTGTCATGGCATGCAATTTTTTTAGTAAGTAATAATAATAATATCATCGTTAAATGTTTATGAATGTCAAATAAAATTGTATGTAGGTAGGTATGTCAGAATTAAAATTACAGATACAACTAGCTTTTACCCGCGGCTTCGCTCGCGTCAGAAAAGGTTAAAAGTAGCCTATGTGACATATACCGATACACACAGCGCTATCTATACCAATTCCTTTGTTTTCTCTCGGGAATATCTAAATTTTCTGGGATAAAAAGTACCCTATTATTTAATCCGGACTTCTAACTTTACGTCTGCAAAAACTCAAAGCAATCGGTTCAGTACTTACGGCGTGAACGCGGAACAAACAAACAAACTCACTTTCTTATTTATAATAGTAAGGACAAGGATACTTATAAGTTTCACATATAATTTAAATACAATTAATTATGTACCTTAGTTGCCCATTTTAAAATAGTCTGTGCAGCTTGAACTTTCTTCTTAAACTTGTAGTACTTGTTCAGGACACTCCAGCATTCCCAACACACATTACTGATAGAATTCTTAAGCTGAAAATGTTATAAATATTAGATCTAGGTAATATTAAATACTACCTAACATATAAAACTGAAGAGTTGGTTTGTTTTCTTCGTAAGTATTGGTTAAGATTAAATAATTCTGGCCGAATAGTCGCAAGTGTGACTGCGGGGTTTTTAAAAAATATCTCAGTAGTAGCATGGAGCCTGGAATTGTACCAGTTATATTATATTACAATCACCCCCTTTTACATGGCATTCATAACATAAATAGCGAAAAGTGGGTGTTACATTGTACAGTGGCATTAAGTGCCGTAATGTGCACCTCTGCCTACCCCTTCGAGGAAAAAGGAGGGATGTTATGTTTATGTTAAATATTTTATGTGTTGCATAGTCTACTTAACAAGGAAGGCTATAAAACATGACGCTACGATCAATAGGAGGCGAGCAGCGAGTAAAACCGCGCGGTAGTAGCGATATTAACACAAATGCGAAAGTTTGTCTTTCACATAGCAACGGAACATTGGTAGGTATGATTTTTGCGTCTGTGTGTAGACTAGGCAATTATCTACTTATTCTTTAAATTTAGGAGAAATACAGTCTCTCTTTTAGTTATTTTTCAGTGTTTAAATACTTGCAAAGTAGTACTAACCTCCAGTAATGAAATGTCTTCTATTATTGCCGTTATCTTGTCCAAAGGAATTAAACGACGATCCGTACTAAGGCAAGTTGAACATATATTCCCTTTATCTCCCATTTCTTCACCTTAGTTTTCATTAATTTAACGATTTATAAGAATACAAGAAACAAGAAACACTATCACAACAACAATTGTTATTTTTTTAAATCAGCTGTCATCATTATTGGTTGCTTTAGATCTTTGATTTTTGGGACTGTAACAGAATTTGAAAGCCTGTTACTGGATTATTAATATCGAAAACCAAATTATTCTTATTATAAGTATTAGGCAGTGTTTATAGAAATATTTGTAGGTATTTCATTCTTGTTATATTTTTCTAGCATTTCATGAGCTCTGAATAGCCTGAATAAGTGCATGCGTTAGACTTCAATTTGTGAAACAAAAACTTTTATCTGTCAACTTGACACTAACAACAAAAACAGCTGATTGACAGATTGACTTTGTTTGGACTTTGGATGTTAAACCGGCGAAAACTTTGTTTTTATTGAGTTTTAATTAAATAGAGGATACCAATATGTTAATGTGTCGAATTTGCTTAGCAACTAAAGACAGTGATAACATAACCGATTCATCGTGCTTTACTAGACTTTTCATTCAAATCTTGGGCTTAAAAGTAAGTAATGTATAACCTCTCGTCCTGATATGTTTTCTGTTTATAATTCTAATATTATATTATGCTATTAGAGCGCCTCTTTTATTATACGTACTTGGTTCTTTCATACTTATAAAAATCATCCCAATTCACCTAGGCCATCGCAACATGCGTGAACGACCTGACCGATTTTGCAAATTTTTTTTTTATATGGTCGACAATTCAAATATCTTTATTTCCGAACACAGTACCTAAATTTAAATGCATTGCATGCAATTATATGCCTACATTATAATCAACCAGTTCTAGATTATAGAAAACTAGCTATTACCCGCGGCTTCGCTCGCGTCACAAAAGGATAAAAAGCCAATGTGGCATATACCAATACACACAGCGCCATCTATACCAATACTTTTGTTTTCCCTCGTGAATATCAAATTTTCACGGGATAAAAAGTACCCTATTATTTAATCCGGACTTCTAACTTTACACCTGCAAAAATTCAAACCAATCGGTTTAGTAGTTATGGCGTGAAAGTGGAACAAACAAACAAACTCACTTTCTGATTTATAATATTAGTCAGGATTAAACTGTCAAACACCAAGCGGTCACCGGTGACCGCAACCTATTGTTCTATAATTGTGTCTATATTGACGGTACTCGACGAGTTAATTATCAATTCAGTCAACGTTTTACAAGTTATCTACATGTACACTTCTATCAAGAACTATTTTTTTTTCCTCTTTGGCAAACGAGAGCATGAACTATAAAGAAGACAGATTAGACTTTTTGTTTGAATTGAATAGGCTTGTGAAACTACGGGACCGATTTGAAAAATTCTTTTTGATTTAAAAAATTCGTTTACCGTTGGAATCCTACATTCCCCTGATGAACATAGGCTATATTTTTCTAGGATAGGCTAGGCTTTAGACTGCCTCGTTGGCTGAGTGGTCGCAACTGCGACTGGCGGGCAAGGGGTCTCGGGTTTGATTTCCGGGTTGTGCAAAATGTTACTGGGTTTTAAAAAAAAATCTCGATAGTGGCACGGAGTCTGGAATTATGCCCGGTATATGGCAATAGGCTCACCCCCTATTACATGGGACTCATAACATAAATAGTGAAATTGGCGTGATGTTAGGTACCTATGTTATGTTATGTTATACTAGGCTTTTTGTATCTAGGTTATATTAATATAATGTTTTCCATCCATCGTAAAGAAATGTTAAATTAGAGATCACTATAGAGTCTGATAAGGTTGGGTTTTTCAGGAATCTATTTTATATTGTAAAAAAAGTGTCTGTGGTATCTGTCGTGTTGGTCGTGTCTCATATCTTTCGTAGGTACCTGTCGTGTCTATCGTATCGGTAGTATCTGTCGTGTCGGTCGTGTCTATCGTGTCGGTAGTATCTGTCGTGTCGGTCGTGTCAGTCGTATCTGTCGTGTCGGTCGTATCTGCCGTGTCGGTCGTATTTGTCGTATCTGTCGTGTCGGTCGTATCTGTCGTGTCTATCGTGTCGGTAGTATCTGTCGTGTCGGTCGTGTCTATCGTGTCGGTAGTATCTGTCGTGTCGGTCGTATCTGTCGTGTCAGTCGTATCTGTCGTGTCGGTCGTATCTGCCGTGTCGGTCGTATTTGTCGTATCTGTCGTGTCGGTCGTATCTGTCGTGTCGATCGTATCTGTCGTGTCGGTCGTATCTGTCGTGTCGGTCGTATCCGTCGTATCGGTCGTATCTGTCGTGTCGGTCTTATCTGTCGTGTCTGTCGTATCTGTCGTGTCGGTCGTATCTGTCGTGTCGGTCGTATCTGTCGTAACGGTCGTACCTGTCGTGTCGGTCGTATTTGTCGTATCTGTCGTGTCGGTTACCTTATTTAGTATGAGACATTAATGGAATATAGATAATAAATAATATGTGAGAGTAACCATCATTTTACAATAAAAAAATAGAATAATAATAATTTAATTATATCTACTTACTACTGTTACAACAACAACAGTATAAGTAGGTATAATACATAATAATGTTAATCAAGTAAAAATTTATAAAATAAATATGTCAAATCTGTTACGTCAAAATTATATAATAAGTCAATTACATTTTATTTATTTATTACTAGCTACTTTCGCGCGGTTTCACACGCTCTGCTTAGCTCCTATGGGCCGTAGCGTGATGTTTTATAGTCTATAGCCATTCTTGATAAATGCGCTATCCAACAAAAAAAGAATTATTCAAATCAGACTTGTAGTTACGGAGATTAGCGCGTTCAAACAAACAAACAAAAAACAAACTCTTCCGCTTTATAGAGGTATAATAGTATAAGCTAAGATAAGATAAGATGAGTCAAGTGTATCTTTCAGAAATTCGTCGACATTATAATAAGCCATTCCAACAAGAAATGATTACTCGTCTTCTAAAGATAGCTCGACTGCCACGTTGGCCGAGTCGTCGCAAGTGCGACTGCCGGACAAGGGGTTCGATTCCCGGGTCGGGCAACGTTCTACTGGGTTTAAAAAAAATCTGAGTAGTATCACGGAGACTGGAATTGTGCCCGGTATATGGCAATAGGCTCACCACCTATTTATTACATGGGACTCATAACATAAATAGTGAAAAGTGGTTACATTGTACAGTGGCATAATGTACATCTGCCTACGCCTTCGAGGATAAAAGGCGTGATATATGTTATGTTAAAGATAGCAATAGATCCAGCGTCCCGAATGTTAGGCGGGAGCGAATTCATGAACACAGTCTCACACAGTCTCGCTGCATGAACAGAAAACGGGTAGGATTAAAAATAGGTATGATGGGCATGATTTTAATATTAGGGAGAAAAACGCGCCGTCATGACGGCGCGTTTTTCTGACTGACGCGTCAGTCCTTAACATACCTCACCTGGTGGTCGCTAATTTTTTTTTTTCGATGTTTAGAAGAAGTTTGTGAAAATAGGTTTCATTTTTACAGGACTTCAATGAAATCCTATACCTTTGCATGTGGTGCAGAGCTGTGTTAAGAAGAACTATATCCATCCAGAATATAGCTTTGGAATCACAAGAAATGTTACAGGCTCAGGTAGTAAGTTCTAATCGAACCTTGGATTTCTCTATTCATTATTATGTTTTTAGCTTATTCACGTAATTATGTGACCTGAAACTTGACTAATGTCAAGCCATACTAGAAGTTCGTATCTGAAGTTGTGAATAAATCAAAAACTAATTTAGTATGTAATTTATGATTAGGGATTTGAGGATTGTTAGGGATTCAGGGATTGCGGAGATTGTGTAAGGGGAGAGGGGATAATTGGGCCTCCGGCAACCTCACTCACACGACGAAACACAACACAATCGTTGTTTCACTATGGTTTCCTGCTCGGCCGTGGTTACACTCCGGTCGAACCGGCCCAGCAGTGTCGAAGCATGGCTCCTACACATGTGTGTGATGTACCTAATATTTAATTTTAATCTTTACGATTTCAGATCACAACCAATTACCCCAAAAACCAAAAAAGGACACATGCACTAAAAACTATAGAAAATTATCAAATAGACATACCACCAACAGAACATACTACAACAAATACATATAAACAACAGAAAAACAACACCCAAGAATATGAAATAACAATATATTCGTCAAACGATACCAAAAATAATGAACATAACGAAACACAATTCGAATTCCACGAAATAATTGACAGTTCAAAAGATTCCATTTTTGAAAATGAATTGACAGTTGCAAAATTAAAAAAACAAGATGTAGATTATAAAGAATATAATTTCGAAGTCATATTTTTGGATACAAATGATCAGTTAGAGGAAATTAAGTTAAATAAGTTGAAATATAAGGATTTTGAATTCCAATGTGACGATTGTGGAGTTGGATTTTTGACTAAAGACGTTTTGGATGAACATACGATTAGGCATACTAAGGTGAGTGCTTATTTATTAACCACTTGAATATCAGTATATGAGATACAAATATGGAGCCGCGGAGGACTTAACGGTTTGCCGGGGCTCCGGCTCGAAATGCAGGAGTAGGAACGGGGTGGTTTTTAGTCAGTAAGAGTCTGACACTCCCTCCCGCCTCACTCAGGCGGGAGAAGTAATTCGATGATTGTCCCCCTTTAAAAAAAAGGTATATGAGACATAATTGAAAACGCATTTTGTTTCGCGTAGCGGATTTCGCTAATGTAATAAAAGTGTAGCGAATCTGCGTGCCGCCGTACCACGGGTTAATTTACGGGTTGTTACTTTTTTATATTTAACTAGCGAGCTACAATATGCATGTATTATACATATAAACCTTTCTTAAGAATCACTCTATTAAAAAAAACCGCATCAAAATCTGTTGCGTAGTTTTAAAGATCTAAGCATACATAGGGACATAGACAGACGGCGGATAGCGACTTTGTTTTATACTATGTAGTGAGCGGAGTTTGAAAGATCTAAGCATACATAGGGACAGACAGACGGCGGATAGCGACTTTGTTTTATACTATGTAGTGATTGGTCGACGTTTGATCACTATCTGGCCTGGTGGTAAGCGATGATGCGGCCGGCGATGGAGCACGACTGCTTGGGCCTTGAAGGCACCCAGGTTATAGGCACCCTTTAGGAATCACAACGGCAACTTCCTCTTGCGGCTTCAACTGCTTGGTGCAACTGGTAAAGAAAAACATGATCTATAGTTCTCTCCAATCTGCGGAGGACTTAACACGTTGCCGGGACTCCGGCTCGAAGTGCAGGAATGGGAATGGGGTGGTTTTTAGTCAGTAAGAGTCTGAGGGATATCGCCTCAACCAGGCAGGAGCAGTCATTAGATGATTTTCCCCCCTGACATAAAAAAATAGTTCTCTCCAATCTCCGTAATTAGTTTCAGACTAAAAATGCTCTGCATGCGCATGCGAAAATTATTCTATGATAAAAGTTGAGGTTATATCAAAAATTATAACCATGGTCTGAGTCAGACTGCTTCATTGGCATTCGCACTTGCGACTTGTTTGAATCCCGGGACGGGCAAAGTATTACTGTGTCCTAATGTGCCTCTGCTTACTTCTTCGGGGATGAAAAGGCGTGATGTCATGTTATGTAATTTAAGAAAAAAATACAGTTTTCTTATTTCAATTTCAGCTCTCAGGCCCATATAAATGTGTACTCTGTTCCCTATACTTTAAATCTCAAGATGTACTATCCCAGCACAGACTTTCTCATAGACGAAGATTCAAATGTCTACTCTGTTCATACGCCTGCAAACGTTGGGCCCAATGTTTGTCACATAGGACCAAATGTGGTGGCATTGTGGAGCCAACCATATGTGAAGAATGTTCTAAGATATTCAAGTAAGTATCTATAAGGGCATAAGGTCTATATTCCGATGGCAGCACAACTCAGTCACCGCTACCAAAAATTTTTTTATGGCACGATCCGGCAAACCGACACACTTGAGAAGTGAGGGGTGGTCATCAGACGACGGTCATTTTTATCATAATCAAGAACCTGTAGAACGCCTCTATTGGACTATGGACCTTCTCTCTGCCTGCTCTTTGGCTTCGATATCGCCGTTTAAAAGGTTCAGGTTTATCAGAGAGCGCTGCTGCCCGCTTTTCATCTATTTTTTCTAGGATATGAAACAATAGGTGACGTGTTTCAACCTACATAATATTATGCGAGTACTGAGTACTTGCTTGCCTCGTTGGTTGCGTGCAAGTACGACGCGGATTTAATGGGGGCTAACGATTCTTTGCTCACCAAATGACACAATTGTAAGAAGCGGTTTTTGTCGTCCAATCACTGAAGCTGTCAAATGTGGAACGTCCAATCGTGTGACACTAGCTAATTCTCTATTGGACGAAGAACGAGAGGTTCATATTAGCGTCATATGGTATTTTTATAATATATAATCCGGTAATCGAGCAAACGGATCACCTGGTGGTAATCAATCGGCGTCGCCCATGGACACCTGGAACACCAGAGGCGTTACAAGTGCGTTACCGGCCTTTTGAGGATTAGGAATTTTAGGAATGTATTCGGTATATGTTGTCTATCAAAATAATTTATTTATTTATTGTTCTAGCAACGAACATTCGCTGAAAATCCACATGAAAATACATAAGACTGAGAAGAAATATTGTTGTGCCGAATGTGATAAGAAATTTATGAGTAAACATCATTTGAAAGTACATGTCAGGTAACTTTTACGCAGTTATTATGTCTAATGACCCCAGATGGTTATTTGACCCCAGAAGAGAGAGAGAGATTGAATGAACTGAAATTCTTCTTCTTCTTCTTCTTCTTATAGTGCCTCTTCAATGTTGAAGGTCGGCCGTCAGCTTCTTGTATTTCTCCTTGTCGGTAGCCATGCGGAACAATTGTTCGACAGATGTAATGCCGGTCCACTCCCGGATGTTTCGCAGCCACGATTTTCTTCTGCGCCCAGCACGTCTCTTCCCCTCCACTTTGCCCATCATGATCAGTTGAAGCAGTGAATATCTATCGTGTCTAAGCACGTGACCGAGATATTCGATTTTTCGCTTTTTGATGGTCAGCATAATTTTCCGGGTCATTTGGACGCGCTGTAGCACGGATTCGTTGCTAACCCTTTGTGTCCAGCTGATTCGGAGCATACGACGAACTGAAATAAAAATATGAAATAAATTATTTCTGCAAATGGATTCTAAAGTAACACTTTTGCATTACAATAACATCATCACGCTGTTTTATCTCCGAAAGGGTAGGTAGAGGTGCATATGTATAACATACAATGTATAATGTAACACCCACTTTTCACTATTTATATTACGAGTCCCATGTAATAGGTACATTTCTTTTTTTTGTCATCTACTATTGTAATTGGTCTGATTTTTCTTTATGTTTTTTAATTGAATTTTAATTGTATTTTTTTTACTGTGATTTATGTGTTTAATTTTTTTTTTCTCTTCTTTTCTGTTATTGTAACTGTTTGATTCTCTTTGATTTCTCTTTGTATGTGTGTTAATGTAATTGGTGTAAAGCCGTGTTAACATCACAATAATAAATAAATAAATAAATAGGGGGTGAGCCTATTGACATATACCGGGCACATTTCCAAACTTCGTGTCGCACTTGCACCCAACGAGGCAGTCTGAAATGATTTCAAAACCGAAATATGTTTATAACAGATCACATTCCGGTATAAGGCCATTCTCCTGCACACAGTGCGCTCGCTCATTTACAACGAGATCGAACCTGCGCGCTCACAGTGCAGTGCATGTACAATACCCACAGCACTACTGCGTCGAGTGCCACATTTATTATAAGTCTGAAAAGAGCTTGAAACGACATTTTAAGGAGTCGGCGAAACATGCGAGGGTGGGGAACAAATTGTAAGTAGCACTTCTCTTTAAACAAAATTTATTTTATTACCTATAGCTACCTCTGCGCGGTTTCACCCGCTCTGCTCTGCGCCTATTGATCGTAGCGTGATGTTCTATAGCCTATAGTCTTCCTCGGTAAATGGACTATCCGACACTAAAAGATTTTTTCAAATCGGACCAGTACGTCCTGAGATGAGGGTATTCAAACAAACAAACTCTAACTATATATATAATGTTAGACGATGAAAATCAACTAAATGAACGTCACTAGTTCAATCTATGTTATCGACAGCACTAGCTGTCATGTTGACGATGTCATCTGTCAAATGTGACAGATTAGTAACTAAAGTTTCCCGCGCAAAGAGTTGTAATGTGCTATTCTGTGCCTTTAGCCAAACGCCACTTTAGCGCTTGTCTACAGAGAGAGTATAAAACTTAATGTATGGGGATGACACTGACAAGTGTCAAAATTTACGGCAATCCTTACTTCCTTACTTATAATATTATAAATCGGAAAGTGAGTTTGTTTGTTTGTTTGTTCCGCTTTCACGCCGTAACTACTAAACCGATTGCTTTAAATTTTTGCAGACGTAAAGTTAGAAGTCCGGATTAAATAATAGGGTACTTTTTATTCCGGAACAATTTGATATTCTCGAGAAAAAAAGAAATCATTGGTATAGATGGCGCTGTGTGTATATGTCACATAGGCTACTTTTTATCCTTTTGTGACGCGAGCGAAGCCGCGGGTAAAAGCTAGTTCCATATAATTTGGTTTTCTATTCTACATGTAGACAAGCGCTAAATGGCATTTGGCTACAGCTGCATGTGGGAAGTTTGACGAGCATCACGCTGTTTTCTTATAAGAATCCGTATAGAATAAACTTTCAACTTTTCAGAATTGAAGTATTGAGTTTTACTTTAAAATAATAAGAAGTGTAAGATTATTTTTATACCGTCACGCCTTTTTTCCTCGAAGTAGGCAGAGGTGCTCATAACGGCACTTCATGCCACTGTACAATGTAACACCCCCTTTTCACTACTTATGTTATCAGTCCCATGTAATAGGCTCTATTGCCATATACATTATTTTAATACCATCTAAAAATGTTTCTTACTCTGTCATATATCATCAACAACATATAAGTGTATGTAAAATAATGTATTTTTTCTAGATATCCATGTAAAGAGTGCTCGAAAGAATTTTCAAGTGAAAAGCTGCTGACGTCGCATGTAAATACACGACATGATACAGAATACAAGTGTCAACAATGTGATAAGGTTGGTATATCATTTATTAGACCACTGTATTATGATTATTTTTAATAGCTTTTACCCGCGGCCTCGCTCGTGTCACAAAAGAATAAAAAGTAGCCTATGTGACATATACCAATACACACAGCGCCATCTATACCAATAATATCGATTTCCCTCGAGAATATCAATTTTTTCGGGGATAAAAAGTACCCTATTATTTAATCCAGACTTCTAACTTTACGTCTGCAAAAATTCAAAGCAATCGGTTTTGTAGTTATGGCGTGTAAGCGGAACAAACAAACAAACTCACTTTCCGATTTATAATATTAAGTAAGGATGGCATAAGCCGGTAAACAAGCAGACGGATCACCCGATGGTAAGCAATCCACGTCGCCCGTGGACACCTGAAACACCAAGGCGTTACTAGTGCGTTACCGGCCTTTTGGGAATTGGAAATTTGAGGATTGTGGAGCATTCGGGCATTGGGGAGACTGGGAAGAGGGGGGGGGATAATTGGCCCTCCGATAACTTCACTCATACGACGAAGGACAACGCAAGCAATGTTTCACTATGGTTTTCTGCTCGGCCGTGGTATCACTCCGTTCGACCCAGCCTATTCGTGCCGAAGCTCTCCCACACTTGAAAGAATAGAACGAAAAGCTACCAGCATCTCTCAACTAACTCGCGGGACGATCTCCGGCCACCGTAAGCGCGGGCCTGTGGACGTGCGGACGGCGAGCATGGGTGGCTCCCCGTTTTCATTTTCATCCGTTTTCATTTTGACTTCAATGGTATTAATAATTTTAATTTATTTGACATACTGTATTCAATTTAACAACATTACAATTAATTAAACTGAATGTACCTAATTTTATTATATAATTCTTTTATAACATATCTTTGCATGCCAAGTGAAGGCAAAATATGGAGAAACTGTATATTTTGTTAATACCTATAGGTATAATATATTATGTACCCATGTTTGCAAACGATTAAATGAATTTGAATTTGAATTCAAATTAGTTCAGCTGTTTAGGATAAATAACCTAAACATAGACTACAGCGCCATCTGCCGGGCTGATTTGTGAATCTAAACCATTCCCAGATCCCCTTGAACACACAAAAATTTCATCAAAATCGGTCCAGTCGTTTGAGAGAAGTTCAGTGACATACACACTCACAGAAGAATTATATATACAGTGTATAGTCTTCCTATATAAGTGGGCTACCGAACACAACAAGCCTTATTCAAACCCAAACAGTAGTTCCGAAGATTAGCGCGCCCAAACAAACGTTCAAACACTTCAGCTTTAATAACAGTGATAAGATTTGTGAAAACCAAGATGTCGTTAAAAGTCACCTATCGTAGCTTAATGGTTCCTTAAAATGTAGGGGAAGTTGGTAAAAATGAGTGTGTCCTACCAGTAATAACATACGGAGCCGAGACGTGAACACTGACAGTGCGATTGGTACATCAATTTAAAGCCCAGGTTTCCTCACAATACGGGGCCGCGGAAGGCCCAACAGGTTGCTGGGGCTCCGCCGCTCGAAGTGCAGAAGTAGGAACGGGGTGGTTTTTAGTCAGTAAGTGTCTGACACTCCCTCTCGCCAACCCAAGGCGGGAGAAGTCATGATGATTATCCCCCATCGAAAAAAAGTTTCCTCACAATGTTTTTTTTACTTCACCGTTTGTCAGTGGTGTCTAGATAATATTAGAAAGTACGTATAACTCGGAAAAAATCACATTGGTACTTGTCGTTGGTAGGTTTCGAGCCCGCACTCTTATGCATGAGAAGCGGGCGTCTTAAACCTCCAGGCCACCGCGACACGCTCAAACCTTCTCCGTGTGAAGAGCAGCCTTTGGTCAGGAGTGACCACTTATAGTCTGTTGATGATGATGATGAAATAAGTTTGCTAACTGTACAAACATGGCCCAACAGGGCTGATTCCGATACGTAGCCGCGGAAGACTTAACGGGTTACCGGGACTCCGGCTCGGAAGTGCAGGAGTAGGAACGGGGTGGTTTTTACTCCGTAAGAGTCTGACACTCCCTCCCGCCTCACCCGGGCGGGAGAAGTCATTGGATGATCTCAAAAAAAAAGGTGTACATATATATAAAGAAGTACTGAGAATTCCAAGTAAGATATAATTAATTACGTATAGTGACATCATTACCTTACATCAGCGTATCGTTTTATTGCGTTTAAGGATAATTCGTAATCAATCATTAACGTTATTGTTGTTAAACACTGCCTCGTGGCCGAGTGGTCGCAAGTGCGACTGCCTCGGAGTTGCGGAGAACCTAACGGGTTACCGGGGCTCCGGCTCGACGTGCAAGAGTAGGAACGGGGTGGTTTTCAGTCAGTAAGAGTCTGACACCCGGGCGAGAGAAGACATTGGATGATTTTCCCACCCTAATAAAAAAAATGGGCGGCAGGAGTCGTTCGATGGCTTTCCCTCTCAAATCAAGTGAAAACCGGTTTTATTAATCCATTCTATCAGTTCATTTACTCACTACAATAGTATATTGTCACAAGGCCCGCACTAAATGTGTCATACTACAATCTCTTTAAAGTCTTTAAGCAAAATTAATTGTTTTATTTGTTTTATCAATCAAAGTGATAAAACTGTTATCAGTATTACTAATATTATATTGATATATGGTATCATCAAAAGCCTGTGACGAGTCCACTGCTGGACGATGGGCTTCCCCTAAATTATTTATGGCATAAGCCGGTAAACGAGCAGATGGATCACCTGAGGTTACCGGAAGCTCAATTTACCTTCTCCCCAATATCCCCAATTTCCGAATCCCCAACAAACCTCAAATTGAGATTTCTTAATCAACGCCTGCAAACAAAAATTGACTGCACGGTTGGTGCGGTGGCTGGGCAACCGGCTGCCGTGCAACGTGTCGCGGGTACGATTCCCGCACGGAACAACACTTAGTGTGATCCACAAATTGTTGTTTCGGGTCTAGGTGTCATTGTGTATGTGAATTTGTATGTTTGTAAACGCACCCACGACACAGGAGAAAATCATAATGTGGGGTGACGTTTAATAAAAAACGCCGTGACTCTAGCAATCTGAACACTGGCCTTGCACCGTGTACATTGTTCTGTTGTTATTTTTTTAACAATTTTTCTTGTTTTTTCTGTAATGGTGTAAATAAATTGTTTGTCTTCCTTTGTTCTTTCTTTGTTGTTTTGAGCACCATGTTAGACTATAAGATCTTTTTTGTTTTGTGTGTTTTATTTTTTATTTTAGCAAGTTTTATAATTAGTCTAATGCGTCAAGCGTTCTTTGCATTGTTCTCACATATACGTACAGTATTGGAATATGTATCAGAGACATTGTAGAGCATTCTTTTTTAAAAAGAGTAACGAATGGAGTTTCTTGCTCGTTCTTCTCCATTCGAATCTACATTTTGGAATGAACACCTAGTTTCACTGACGGACTGACTGACAGACTATTATTTATTTTGTGTTTGTTGACGTTTCAAAGTACCAAATTGTGGTTTAATTGAAATAAATGCATTGACTTTGACTTTGACTTTTCTTACCATCGGTTGAACCGTCTGCTTTATTGCTCGTTATATCCCATAAAAAAGTGGGTTGCCACGAGCTGTGACGAACTATCATCATCACACTAATATTATAAAAAGGTATTTATAAATGTGAAAGTTTCTTTAACTGGATAATTATTTGTCCGTCAATCACGCTGAAACTACTGAACGGATTTTGATAAAATTAGGTATACAGGTAGGTTATGGGCTGACTTAGTTGATAGGATACTTTTTATCCCGATTAAATGCTCCCATGAGATAAAACAGGAATCATATTCTACGCAGGAGAAGTCGCGAGCAACAGATAGTAGATATAATGATAAATACTTTAGGAATAAATAATACCTAATCGTTCCTTTTTCTGTTCCAGACATTCTCCAATAATTCCAACTTGAAGAAACATGTCAGATGCATTCATATGACAAAGTAATGTAATATTTTTAAACAAATTAATAAAATAAAATAAATACACAAGTATCTATTTATTTTATTAGCAACCGAGTCTCCAATACAATACTGTCGACTATACTGCCAATGTCTTATACAACTATATTTTCTTGTCTTTAATTTTACGTTATGTCGCTTTAATCAAAAAAGCGAAGAACCGTAACACCAAAAGATATCGCATAATACTTTGGCCGACCATGAGATGGGGCCTATTGTATTTTTGAAATGAAAATGAAATGAAATGAAATATATATTTATTTGCCATAAGACATGCACGCCAGGAACAACAAGAAAATATATACATTATAGCAAATAACAACAATTAAAAAAGGTTTAAAAACAGAGAGAGAGTAAGTGCTTTTGCTCACCAGTAAGTGTGGGAGAGCCATGCTCCGGCACGAAGGGGCCGGCTCGACCGGAGTGATACCGCGGCCGAGCAGAAGACCGGCGTGAAACAACACTTGCGTTGTGTTTCGTCGCGCGAGTGAGGTTACCGGAGGCCCAATTACCCCTCCCTCCCTTTCCCAATCTCTGGACCCTAACAATCCTCAAATTCCTAATCCCAAAAGGCCAGTAACGCACTTGTAACGCCTCTGGTGTTTCAGGTGTCCATGGGCGACGCCGATTGCTTACCATCAAGTGATCCGTCTGCTCGTGTACCGGTTTATAGAGGTATTATAAAAAAAATCATATGACGCTAATATGAACCTCTCGTTCTTCGTCCAATAGGGACTTAAGTAGTGTCATTCCGTTGGACGTTCAACATTTGACAGCTTCAGTGATTGGACGAAAAAAACCGCTTCCTACAATTGTGTCATTTGGTGAGCAAAGAATCGTTAGCCCCCATTGAACCCGCGTCGCTTGCTTGCGCTTGCTTGCACGCAACCAACGAGGCAAGCAAGTACTCAGTACTGGCATAATATTATGTAGGTTGAAACACGTCACCTATTGTTTCATATCCTAACTTTCCTAGAAGGTAATTAAAAATTAATAAATTACGTTTTTTTATGACATAAGCCGGTAAACGGGCAGACAGGTCACCTGATGGTCGTCGCACATGTACAACTGGAACTCCAGAGGCGTTACAAGTACGTTACCGGCCTTTTGGGGATTCGTAGTTTGAGGATCGCTGGAGATTCAGGGATTGGGGAAGGAGGGGGGGATAATTGGGTCTCCGGTAACCTCACTCACAAGACGAAACAACGCTGTGATTTTTTCAGGTCGGTTTTCTGATCGGCCGTGGTATCACTCCGGTCGAGCCGGCCCGGCAGTGCCGAAGCATGGCTCTCCCACACTTAAACAACTACATGCAATAATCAAGTAGTTTGATACACATTTGGACATCAAGCTATACAAAACCAGTATAAATTGACCGTCAAATGTATAAAAAGATCATACAATGCGAGTCCATGATAAAATGGTTTTTATACCTCCATGATTCAAACTATAATAACCAGTACAAACTGACCGTTGAATGTACGGATGGATCATACAATGCGAGACCATTATAAGATGGTTTTATATAGATTAACTATCTAACTACACAGACTAGTTTCTCCCAACGGCTTCAACTGCGTTCCCGTGGTATAAAAAGTAAGTAGCCTGTGTGTTATTCCAGACTATAATCTACCCGTGTTTCAAATTTCATCCCGATCCCTTCAGCCGTTTTGACTTGGTTGAGTAACATACATACGCACAAACTTACAGAGTTTCGCATTTATAAAATTACTAGCGATCCGCCCCGGCTTCGCACGGGTGCAATATATATGTATTATACATATAAACCTTCCTTAAGAATAATTTTATCTACTAAAAAATACCGCATCAAAATTCGTTGCGTAGATCTAAGTATACATAAGGATCTATAGACAGACGGCGGATAGCGACTTTGTTTACTATAAGATTTAACAAAATACCGTAACAAAAGGCCAGGCTCACACGCACATAGACAGATCACACACATACGTGTGACGTCAACGGACATGCCTCTGCGCACACCTCCGTTTGAGTTTACCGTAAAGCCGTTACAGCGCTTTACGTGTGGGAGTGCCATGCTTCTGCACGAATGGGCCGGCTCGACCGGAGTGATACCACGGCCGAGCAGAAAACTGACGTGAAACAACATTTGCGTTGTGTTTTGTCGTATGGGTTATTTTATCGGAGGTCTAATTACCCTCTCCCCAATCTCCGAATCCCCAACAACCGTCAAATTCCTAATCCCCTAAAGGCCGGTAACACACTTGTAACACCTCTTGTGCTTGTGTCGTATAATGGATGAAACTATCTAATAACCAATTTGAATATAAAATCTTTCAGGACGACTTTTGTCACAAACTGATCACACAACGATTAATGACACAAGTGCGGCGCCGACAATGTAGGAAACTTTAAATACGCCATAGTTTTAGGGAAGAAGATAATGATTTCTATCGATAAGTAATTTACAAGATTCCGGATTATTTCTGATAAATTCGAGAATATCTAAAAAATCCGGGGTTTGAACCTATTTGACAGTTGACTAACGCAATAAAATAAGTACCACAAAAGTACCTAAGGTTACGCGGACGCCTGACCCACAGGTTAAAGTAGCAATATAAAAACGCCTAAAACTAAAACCGATTTCAATTCAGCGCTTAAAAAGCTGGATACTCAAAAACAAAATAACTTCAGCCGGTTCCACAGTGACGTCACACGCAAGACACCCAGTCACCCCGAGTCGCGTTAGTTCATTTCAAATTGGAAAGGAACGCGCACGCTTGCGCTGTGCGTACGAAAATACCGCGAACGAAATTTCAACAATTCGACATTCCGCGTTAAAAAGCATTGTTTATACAAGTGAATTAATTACAAGTGTTTAGTGCAAATATTTGTTTTAAATAGTGTTTTTGTGTGTGAAAACTGTTTCCCGGATACCAAAAATGGCGGTAAAGTGCTATTCTTGTATTTGTTTTGCTTTCCTAAAATACTTAGGTACTTAAGCTTGCAGGCGTGTGGAGTTCTTGCCAAATAATTTTATCATCATTCGGTTTTACATTTACGGTGGAATATTTCGGTTAGTTTATTTCATTTATTTTCATCATTACCTGACTCCATCACTGCTAGATTGCAGGTCTCCTCTTCAAAGAGGTGCAATTATCACTTAACCAGCGGGTTGAATTTGAACATCATAGTTTTAAGGTTCGTGTTTACCAGAGAGCGCTCGGGTCTGGTTCTCCGGACAGCGAGCAAGAGTAGCTCGCCGCCCTACCACAACCAGACCCGTGCGTACGTCGCGTTCCGCACGCGCCTCAAAAGCCACCAAGATGGGGCCTCTGCGGCCCCATCTTGGATAGGCCTAACGGTTTGCCGGAGTTTCGGCTCGAAGAGTAGCAGTAGGAACGGGGTGGTTTTAAGTCAGTAAGACTCTGACACTCTCTCTCACCTAACCTAAAGCCATTGGATGATTTCCTCTCCTCAAAAAAAAAGAGTTCATTGCCAGTTAGAACTGCCTTTTATCGAGACAGGATATTAGGTAACTATTTACCTAAGCATTTACAATTTAAAAATACAATAAATTACATTATACTCTTACATTATCTGATATGACTGCCCCGTTGGCCGAGTATTCGCAAGTGCGACTGCCGGGCAAGGGGTCTCGGGTTCGATTCCCGGGTCGGGCAAAGTATTACTGGGTTTTTAAAACATTCTCAGTAGTAGCACGGAGTCTGGAAATGTGCCCGGTATATGGCAATAGGCTCACCCCCTATTACATGGGACTCGTAACATAAATAGTGAAAAGTGGGTGTTACATTGTACAGTGGCATTAAGTGCCGTAATGTGCACCTCTGCCTACCCCTTCGGGGATAAAAAGGCGTGATGTCATGTTATGTTATGAAAATTCACTTCATTTTCGTAAAAGAATAAAATAAAGTAAATAAATTTTAAACAAAGTTAGATACCTACATTTTTAAACAACGTCGAGTGATTAGATATGTTTTTCGGCTTACTCACGTAATTATTTGACGAGGAACTCCACTAGTTTCAGGCCTTGGTAGAGGCTCATATTCATGAGCAGCATTCCGCGACACACGACGCGACGCGGTGACCGTCGCGCTGCTATCTTTACTCTACGACGGTGAAACCAGTCGAGTTCCTCGTCAAATAATTACGTAAGTAAGTCATTTATGCGCCAGCTACATACTCGACGAGTGGTATGGGAAGTAACGAGGAAAGGAGGAAGAGACATAGTGTGGCAACATCAATCGTCATGCCACACGTCACGCTCCTCGTCCTGCCCACTGCTCCCTATTTTGTCAGTTTTAGCGCGAGTCAAAGGACCGGCATTACGAGGAGGCGACGAGGACCGGCATGGTAATAGGAGCGTCGCGATGTCGCGATTCATTGCGCGAGTAGAGCAGAGTGTGAGCAGACAGGGCAACATCGCGGCAAATCATGGTAGCGCGAAGGACACTCCGGGCGTCAGGGATCGCGGAATGATCTCCGGCCACCGTAAGCGCGGGCCTGCGGACGGCGAGCATGATTGGTTCGCCACGTTCGTTCGACCAGAACCAGACCCGAGCGTACGGCGCGCCGCGTTCCACGCGTGCCTTAAAGAGCCATCAGACCGCCACGGATGGGGCCCAATAGGGCTGATGTCGATACGGAGCCGCGGAGGACTTAACGGATTGCCAGGACTTCGGCTCGAAGTGCAGGAGAAGGAACGGCGTGGTTTGTAGTCAGTAAGAGTCTGACACTCCTTCCCGCCTCACCCAGGCGAGAGCAGTCATTCGATGTTTTCCCCCCTTAAAAAAAACCTTTCTCATAAATTAATTAGGTAGGTGCGGTGCTTACTTTATTCTGAGTCAAATAATTAAATTGGTCACTCCAACACATCCCGCAGGTATCGTAAGAGCTACATAAGGAATTACATAACATGACATCACGCCTTTTATCCCCGAAGGGGTAGACAGAGGTGCACAGTTATTTGAGTTATTTGCTATGCTAACAGAAAATCGAATTTCGTTGAATATTAATATTATTATAATGTAATTATTGTTAATGTAAAAGTGGGTCGTTACTGGTTATTATTCAAGATTTCCGAATATATAATATCAAGGTGAATTAATAATATTTCAAGTATTGTTACATACCTCGAGTTTTGAGCAAATATGTATACTTATATTTTTATGTCCTAATTTTTTAACGTAAAGTTCATAGGGTCTGTTACACATTGTCTGATCAATTCCCGTTTCCATCAACATCTCTTAAGGATCTCCTAAGCCGACTGCACGGTTGGTGCGGTGGCTGGGCAACGTGTCGCGGGTTCGATTGCCGCACGGAACACCTCTTTACGTACTCCACAAATTGTTGTTTTGAGTCTAAGTGTGATGTGTATGTGAACTTGTATGTTTGTAAATGCACTCACGACTCGGAGGCAATCCTAACTGTGTGTGGTACGATTTACGTAAGACCATTTAGTTTAAGGACCAAGAATGACCAAGGGTTACCGGGGCTCCGGCTCGACGTGCAGGAGTAGGAATGGGGTGGTTTTTAGTCAGTAAGAGTCTGACACTCCCTCCCGCCTCACCCAGGCGGGAGCAGTCATTCGATGAATTTCCCCCCTTAAAAAAAAACAGTACAAGTAAGCGTCAGATTAGGTGCTACGTCACCGCTAAGTAAATTTTAAAAAAACTGGCATAAGTTCCTGATCTTTTAACCAACTGACAAAGTCATCATCATGCCTACGAGTGCTGATCAAAGGTCTCTTTTCACACAGAAAAGGCCACCTCGCTAGCTCAATGCGGATTGGCGATTACAAACTTATAATCAGGAATTATAACCCCAGGTTTCCTCCCGATGTTTTCCTTCACCGTTTGTCAGTGGTGTCTGAATAATCTTAGGAAGTACATATAACTCGGAAAAAGTCACATTGGTACTTGCCATTGGTATGTTTCGAACCCGCGCTCTCATGCATGAGAAGCGGGCGTCTCAAACCTCAGGGCCACCATGACAGCACTGGCAAATTCGTTTTTTCCATACGAAATGTGTCAGAATGAATTGGCAGTAGCTAGGTTAACAGCCACTTCATTAGAATGTGAAACAGGTCTACGGGCAAAGTACAATGTGCTAATCAAGGTCGATTCCAGGGGTGGGGTGTAAGTGTGGCAAACTTATTGAGACAATCGACAGTTCAATTTAAGATCCATCGTTAAATAGGGTAGATGACTAATTTTTATTTTGACTAATGTCCGTCTGGTAGATTATTTTAAAACATTACATTCTTTTCTTGCGGAAATGAATAGTTTCGAAGATATGTTGATTTGAAATATCGTTTGACGTCACTTTTGAGTACGATTTAGGTACTTATACTCTAAAATGACGTCGCTACCTAGGAGTTGGAACTCCTAAACTTTGATTCGTTTTATTTATGATTGTATTGTTTTCTTATACGACTTTTCTAATATTTTTTCATTACCTAACTGACTAATTACATTTTTAATTTTCATACCCTGTCATCATCCCTATTATTTTCCTATAGAATCAACATTACCTAACATAGTTTTAGACTATGATTTTAAATGTGGGAGAGCCATGCTTCGGACATCACGTCGGATTTCTGTGAAGCTGTCTAACAACGCTTGTATTATGTTCGGTCGTGTGAGTGAGGTTACCGGAGGACCAATTATCCTCCTGTTGGCAACGCGCTTGTATGTGCGACACCAATTGCTTACCATCATTGACTAGTCTGCCCGTTTATTTATTGGAAAAGTCGGTAAAAATGATATTATAAACCTTCTCTACAGTGAAGTCCGGCGCGACCTAGAGACATGATTAACTGTCTTGGATCCCGCGACGAAATAAATCAGAAGTTAAGTTTGTTATATTATGTTATGTATAACTAGCTGTTGTCTGCGACTTTGTCCGCGTAGAATATGAATTTTAGGATATAACATTTTATGTTTCTATTTTCTAAAATAAAAGTACTCTACTTTACTCCTTGGTACATCAGCTACCTGCCAGTAAAAGTACTGTCAAAATCATTCCAGCCATTCCATAGATTAGCCAGTACAAACAAACAGACAGACAGACAGATAAAATTGTAAAAAAATGAATATACAAAGCCTATAAAAAATTGTTATTTTAATGTTACAATTAGACACTCCAATTTTTTTATCTGTATAAAGAAGTGTACTTTGAGCAAGCTGTCTCGTTGCCTAGATGTGACTTGAGAAAGTAGGTACCGTTAGTGCTAAGATGATGGCCTATAGAATTTAAGCCAGCTATGTTATAGGTTACTGATATTTGCCAAATGGTTTTCACATTATGTAGAGCGTTGCATTTTTTTAAGAGATACCTCAGCCGGTCAACGAGCAGAAGGGTCACCTGATCGTAAACAATCGACGTCGCCCACGGACACAGGGGAACACTAGAGGCATTACAAGTGCATTGCCGGCCTTTTGTGTATTAGTTGGGAATTCACGGATTAGGGAGATTGGGAGTAATTGGGCCTCCGGTAACCTCACTCACACGACGAAATACAACGCTAGTGTTGTTTTACTATGTTCTCTACTCGGCTGTGGTATCACTCCGATCGAGCCAGCCCAGTCGCGCCGAAGCATGGCTCTGCCACACTTAAAATTATTCGAGTTTATCTTTTGTTAGATTAACATTGTTCCATTACTCCATTTGAAATAAAACATAACTTCTGCACAACTACTTCCCCAATGGTTTAGTTGTATTTCCTATCCCAGATTTTACTAAAGGAAAACCATGAAAATGTGGCATCTTATGATCCTACATAGTACCTACGTGGTCGGCAACGGCAACGCACTCATGACACCTGAGGCCTTAGCTTGTTGAAAATCATCCCCTAAATCTGTTCATCTCTATACATTGGAAATAAGGTCTATAATGTGTAGTTAGGGGAGAGCGGTCACCGGTGACCGCTTGGAGATATATGGGAAAGTACGAGTTTACTTTACGAATAAAGTATTCGAAACGAGTACGCGTTTGGCAATCTGATTGGCCGGCGCCAATGAACCAACCAATCAGAGCGCCGAATGTGTACTTGTTTCGAATACTTTAAAGTTTTAAACGTAGGTAAATCAAACTCATAATAAGACCTCTGTAGTATTAGATCTGACAACCGTAAATAACTGTCTTCCTCGATTCATCTAATATAGAAGTAAAAACGATGTATACCTAAAACAAGGAATGAGGCCAAATATCGACTACAAGTAATATCAAATAAATAGGTTATGTTTTCGGCGCGAAGCCGACGCGACGTCTAGTCGCAAGATCGTACCTACTGTATTAAATTACGAATGAGAATGACCGCACTTGGAAGAATCGGATATGCTCTGAATATTTTGATTTATATTTATATAATTATCTATAAATCCCTGATTCTGATGCAGCTTCTATTGCCAGTTAAAGGCTTAAGCAATATAAAGAGATTTTTGGTAGATTTTTCCCACATCCAGTTACATTATCGAAATTTTTACACGGTTCTCATTTTTCTCTCTTATTAAATACTAGCTTTTACCCGCGGCTTCGCTCGCGTCACAAAAGAATAAAACGTAGCCTATGTGACATATACCAATACACAAAGCGCCATCTATACCAATACTTTTGTTTTCCCTCGGGCATATAACATTTTTCTGCAATGAAAAGTATCCTATTATTTAATCCAGATTTCTAACTTTACATCTGCAAAAATTCAAAGCAATTGGTTTAGTAGTTACCTCGTGAAAGCGGAACAAACAAACAAACTCACTTTCCAATTTATAATATTAATAAGGATAGCTTACGTTCATCGTCGATAATGTAGGAATCCAACAGTAAAAGAATTTTTCAAATCGGTCTGGTAGTTTTGGAGCCTATTCAATTCAAACAAATTAACAAACAAAAATCAATCCTCCTCTTGATACTAAAGAGATCATTTCGGCTCCATACATATTTGGGCCTTGTCTGAGAGTGCCAACGAAAAAGAAAATAGTACCTAATTGTTTGGCTCATACTTTCCCAGGACGAGAGGATTCAGTTGAATATATTCTAACAAATAAAAAGAAGGCATCATAATTGGGTACTTGCCAACTAGTCAAATTCAATACTTTTTACGAACTGTCAAAAACGACAGTGTTCTATGTTTTTTTTATGAGATAGTGTATTATGACGTCACGTCTTTTTAGCGTCAAACAGCATACTTATTTCTTAAAAATTTGCTGGAATAATACTAAAATGAAGTTGTTCATAAAATCAATTAATGAAAGTGTGATTATTTTTTTAAATAATATATCTTTGATTAAGGAAAGTACCTACCTAATAGACTCAGATAATTTATTCTAACAAAATTGACCAATTTTGTGTTTCCTAGCACGTTTAAAAATCAATGAATGTATGTATGTTTTAACGATACGTACCATTTTTTCATTGGCACTTTCAGAGAAGTCCCAAATAAATGATCTCCTTCATATTTTTCATGAATAAGTTTATTATACACAATTAGTATTCTGTGATACAACTATACAAGGCTTAACAAATTCCAAGTTAGATCCATTACTGCGAAAACCCAACAAAAATAACTGAAAAGTGGTTATTTTTTACGTTTTTACTTTTACTATGTACCTCTTTCACCCACTTTTGTTCAAATGTCGTGGTACCCGGAGGTTTAAGACGTCTGCTTCTCATGAATGAGGGTCCGCGTTCGAAAACTACCAACGGCCAGTAACAATATGACTGTTTCAGAGTTATGTGTCCTTTCTAAGATTATCTCGATACCACTGACAAACGGTGAAGGAAAAACATCGTGAGGAAACCTATAATTTATAGAGCCCATAATAGCCCATAATAGGGATGATGACAGGGTATGAAAATTAAAAATCTACTTAATTAGTCCGTCATTCAGGTAACGAAAAAATATTAGACACGTATTTTTTATTTTGTTGTATAATAACTAATAACCAATCCGCCTTCGCAGGAACACTCGCATTTTATGTCTTCTCTACAATATCCTCTTTAATTCAACTTATCCTTTTTACCTTCGTGAACGTTTTTCCTTTGGTCGTCCTCCTGATTCCCTTTCCCGATCACATCTTAAATCACATCTCCAAATTGTATCCCATAAAACCGATGCGGTGAGGCTGTGGAATGCGTTCCCGCCTAACATACGTGACTCTAAGTCTATATATATCAATCTTTAAAAAATGTGTGAGGGAACATTATCTCTTAAGTACAGATTGTGTTATATCGTATGTACTTATATTATGTATTATATAGTATTATATATTAATTACATATTGTAGTATATGTTGGACCTATATGTATAAATAAGTACTTATTTATATTTATTTTGTATGTTTTTATTGTATTATTTTGGTTAGTCTAATTTTAATTATCAGTTTAAGTTTTCATTGTCTTCTTCTTTTTTGTTTGTTTTGTTGTTACACACGGTGTCATATGTTGTATTTATTTCTCCTTTCGCAGGGCTGCAGGAAGAAATCCCATAAGGGATATGCAGTACCTATGTACCTCTGTTTTGTTATAATATATACTTTTTTCTGTGTATTGTCTGTGTTGTGTACATGAATAAATAAATAAATAACATGATACTTAGATAAAACGAATCAAAGTTTAGGTGTTGGGGCTAAAACGTCATTTCTACGTATTAAATGTACATAGAAGTGACGTCACATGACATTTCAAAGTAGTCTGTCGAAAGTATTCGTTTCTGTGAAAAAATAATTGTCTAACGTTTCAAAATAATCTACTATATGGATATTAAAATAAAACTAGTCATCTACCCTATTTGAGGGCTTATAATTTCTAATTATTTTGTAATCGCTAACCCGCAAGCGTGTTGATTAACCTCTTGAGTGCCAGTATAAGAGAGACAATAGAAAACACATTGTGTCTCGTGTAGATCTACGTTCCGGCATTCCATGGGTTAATACTCAAAGCGCCACCGCGTGAGAAGAGGCTTTGCACAGCAGTGAGCACTTATAGGCTGTTGATGATTGAAAGAAATGTACCACTTTTGCTTTACCTCTTAGTTTGGCAGCCTTAAAAGTTTAGTTCTACTTTACACACACAGTACCAGTGTCCTATCAGTTTATTTATTTACCTGGTATGGTAGTGAATCATGGGTGTAGCAGAAGAAGCATGAAAGCAGGATTAATGCGGTGGAAATGAGAGCCCTAAGAAGTATGTGTGGACTAAAATTGAGTGATCGAGTGAAAAATAGTGTTATTAGAGAAAGGTGTGGATTGAAAGATGATGTAGTGACAAGGATTGAAAAGGGAATGTTACGCTGGTTTGGATATGTAGAAAGGATGGATGAAAGTAGAGTAACGAAAGAAGTATACAGAGCGGATATGAATGGGGCCGTCGGTAGAGGGCGCCCTAGACGGACATATAGTGACCAGATTGGCGATATATTAAAGAAGGGCCAAATTAAAAGTACCCTTAACCGACGAGCATGCATGAAAAGATTGATGACTGTTATGGAAGGGAAAGAGGTATGTAAGAATCATAGTAATTGGCGTTCCTTAGTCTCTGCCTACCCCCATGGGAAACAGGCGTGAAGTTATGTATGTATGTATGTATGTTATTTACCTGTCACCCATTTTTCTCTGAACCGCTGAACAGACGAGACGGCGCGGCGTTCTGTGCTCTGATTGGTTGGTTCATTAGAGCCGGCCAATCACAGCGCCGAACGCGTACTCAGTACGATTACTTTAAACGAAAAAGAAACTCGTACTAAGGCCTCAGATTACAATGAAATCTGATATCGGAATAGTTAGAAGAAGCAAGACACCGCCGGTGGTCGTACCGATCGGCGACGGAAGTCGAAGTTTTTATAATTATTGTAATTTGAGCTGTTTGGTTTTTGTTTGAAAGTATTTATTACCAGTGGGTACCCAAAGGCCCATATATTGGGCTGAATCTGTACTTCTATAGGAATTTATGTTATAAACCGCTTGGAAGCATCGATACTCGATAGGGACAAAATAGAAAATGCATGGATGTTTTTTTAAAAACGTTGCCACACATCACACTAAGACTTTCTCCTAAATTAACTGAATTCGCGGGTTACTCACGTGAATATACTGAGTTCACTGAGCTGCGCGACGTCGCCGCGACCGCGCACGCTGCTCATGAGGAAGAAGCCCTCTGTGGTTCGAAACTAGGAGAGCTTTTCTCAGTATATTCACTTGAGTAACCCGCGATTTTTAGTTAATTTAGTAGGTATGACTCAAATACCACCACAGATATGGGGCCTAACAGGGCTGATGCCGATACGGAGCCGCGGAAGACTTAACGGGTTGCTGGGGCTCCGGCTCGAAGTGCAGGAGTAGGAACGGGGTGGTTTTTAGTCAGTAAGAGTCTGACACTCCCTCCCGCCTCACCCGGGCGGGAGAAGTCATTGGATAATTTTACCCCCTCAAAAAAAAAAGGTATGACTCACATTTTTTTAGCGTCAAACAACATACTTATTACCTAAAAATTTGCTGGAAAATACTAAAATGAAGTTGGTCATCAAATCAATTATGTAATGAAACTGTGATTATTTTTTAATATTTTATTATACTGAACAGTCCAAATAATTTCTAAATTCAAAGGCTTGAAAAATAAAGGTTTTAATTGAAATTCCTCTCAAATGTGTTATATTGTTATATTTTGTATTCTATTGAACAGTCGAAATAATTTATTATTGACTAAGGAAAGTACCCAATTTTATCTCGAACTATTAGTGAAACAAGTGAATTTATTTCTGCAAATAGGCTACAAGGCAGCACTTTTACACGTCAATTTTATCAAGCGAACGATGAGGTCGACATTTCCTAACTGACTACTCTGAGAAGAAATGCCGAAACAAACTCAGAGGTCTGTCTCTTTTAAAGTCCAGACAAATGTGTATAAAATATTATGTGTGAGAACCGTGCAAGTTCTTTCTGTAGTGGTCTTTTGAGGAAAGAACCACAACAGTTTGAGCGGACTGGGTCCGAATTTAAATATTCCTTTTAAGTTTAATAGTCAATTTATCGAGAAAGGCTATAGGCTATAAAATATCACGCTGCGATTACTAAGGACTGTCATCATCATCATCATCATCATCATCGACAGCCTATAAATTCCCACTGCTGTACAAAGCCTCTTCTCACACGGACAAGGTTTGAGCATTATTCACCACACTTGCTCAATGCGGGTTGGCGATTACAAACTTATAATTATAAATTATAAGCCCAGGTTTCCTCACGATGTTTTCCTTCACCGTTTGTCAGTGGTCTCTAGATAATCTTAGAAAGTACATATAACTCGGAAAAAGTAACATTGGTACCTGCCGGTGGTAGGTTTTGAGCCTTAGAGCCGTACAGCGGGTAAAATCGAGCATGACTGACTAGTTTTGAAATATGTGTATCTTGAATATATGTCAGCAGTTTCAGAGTCAGTTACCACACACTTGCATCGACTATTTGAGTAATATATCCGGATATGACGTAACGGGATAAAAATACATACATACGTTTAACACATGTTCACAAAGTCGGTTGCTTGTAGTAATCGTTTGATTCACTTTTATTATATCTACTCCGTTCGTTTTGGCGGGTAAGTAATCATAACATAACATAACATCACACCTTTTATCCCCGAAGAGGTAGGCAGAGGTGCACACAGAAGTAACACCTACTTTTCACTATTTATGTTATGTTCCATGTAATAGGGGATGAGCTATTGCCATATACCGGGCACAGTTCCAGGCTCCGTGCTACTACTGAGATTAAAAAAAACCCCAATAATACTTTGCCCGACTCGGGAATCGAACCCGAGACCCCTTGCTCGGCAGTCGCACTTGCGACCACACGGCCAACGAGGCAGTCGTTATGTAAGTAATCATATTGTTACTTAAACTGTCAAACACCAAGCGGTCACGGGTGACCGCAACCTATTGTTCTATATTTTTTTTTTTTTTTTATCGTTGCCCCACACTAGGATTATCTTCTGTGTCGTGGGTGCGTTTACAAACATACAAGTTCACATACACAATGACACCCAGACCCGGAACAATAATCTGTGGATCACACAAAGTGTTGTTCCGTGCGGGAATCGATACCGCGACACGTTGCACGGCAGCCGGTTGCCCAGTCACCGCACCAACCGTGCAGTCAAAAAAATTGTGTCTATAATGACGGTACTCGACGAGTTAAATTAAGAACTTTACCTATTAATCGATATCAATTGGTTTTTTTATGGGATAAGCCGGTAACCGAGCAGAATTACCTGATGGTAAGCAATCGGCGTCACCCATGGACACCTGGAACACCAGAGGCTTTATAAGTGCGTTACCGGCCTCGGGGATCAGGAATTTGAGGATTATTGGAGATTCAGGAATTATGGAGCGGAAGGAGGCGGTAATTAGGCCTCCTGTAACCTCATTCACACGATGGAACTCAACGCTGTGGTTGTTTCACCATGATTTTGTCTTCGACCGTGGTATCACTCTGGTCGAGCCGGCCTATTCGTGCTAAAGCATTGCTTTCCCACTCTTAAGAGATTCACACTACACTTAATATTACGTCACAGTAACAATATCCTCGTATTTCGGTCTGACCGTACGTTAACACACATGAATAGACGCAAGCGCAGTTATGACCAGCAGAGCGCACGCGCCGCGTAACGGGACGCAAAACAATCAGTTATAAAGTCCCGTATACCAACTAATAAAACTAGTAATAACTAGGATTATAATCCACAGTGAAAGATTTAAGGCCTATAATCCTACTAATATTATAAATGCGAATGTTTGTGTGTGTGTGTGTGTGTGTGTGTGTGTGTGTGTGTGTTGTGTGTGTGTTTGTTTGTTACTCTTTCACGTCAAAACGGCTGAAGAGATTAAGATAACATTTGGAACTGGGGTAGATTATGGTCTACCTCTTATAGTATAAGACTTTATATCGAAGTGCGCTGAAAGAAAGAAGCAGAAGCTAGTCAGTTATAAAGTCCCTTAGATTAAAGAACAATAGGTTGCGGTCGGACCGCTCGGTGTTTGACAGTTTAAGTAATAAACTATTACTGGGATTATAAACCAAAGTGAAAGATTCAAGGCTATATTTCACTGAGATACCATGGCGGCGCAACCGCCATAGTTCGACTGTTCAATATAATAAAATAATTATTAAAAAGTAATCACACTTTCACTAATTGATTTTATGGCTATAACTTAATTTTAGTATTTTTCCAGCAATATTTAAGAATAAATGCTCTTTGACGCTAAAAAAACGTGACGTCACAATTCACAATCTCGTACAAAATTCATAGAAAACTATCGTTTTTTGACAGTTCGAAAAAAAGTATTGAATTTGACTAGTTGTCAAATACCATAATTATTCCCCTTTAATAGGGTAGATGCCTAATTTTTTATTTAATGTCCGCCTGATAAATTATTTTAAATCATTAGACACGTATTTTTTATTTTGTTACAGAAATGAATACTTTCGACGATATATTGATTTGAAATGTCGCGTGACGTCACTTCTATGTACATTTTATACGTAGAAATGAGGTTTTAACTTTTTAATTCAACTTTAAGGTTGACTGCCTCATTGGCCGAGTGGTCGCAAGTGCGACTGCCGGGCAAGGGGTCTCGGGTTCGATTCCCGGGTCGGGCAAAAGTATTACTGGGTTTTTCAAAAAATTCCCAGTAGTAGCACGGAGTCTGGAATTGTGCCCGGTATATGGCAATAGGCTCACCCCCTATTACATGGGACTCATAACATAAATAGTGAAAAATGGGTGTTACATTGTAGAGGTACAGTGGCATAATGTACACCTCTGCCTACCCCTTCGGGGATAAAAGGCGTAATGTTATGTTATGTTAAATGAGGTTTTAGCCCCCACTCCTAAACTTTGATACGTTTTATCTAAGTATTGTTTTATTATACGACAAAATAAAAAAATACGTGTCTAATATTTTTTCATTACCTAACTTACGGACTAATTACATTTTTAATTTTCATACCCTGTCATCATCCCTATTGTAATGGATCCCTATAATACTTTTGAACTGAACCCACTGAACTTTTTCAGTTGTTTCTTATAACAAAAGTGTCTAATATTTATTGTAATTTTATCGTATGCCTACTAATGGATTTATTTATAAGTTTATTTATTGCTACAAAGAGTCGTCCTTATACGTCAATGCAATTGTGGTGTGACCGTCACGGTAGTTGACTTGAAGGGTACAAACACAAGTGATATTTACATTATAAATATATCACGCCCGTTTATTTTTGCAGGGGCAGGTATCTTTGTATAATCGGTAGTCATAATGTTTTATAACTTATCACACGCCTTTTAATCCTCGACAGGCTAGACAGAGATGCATGTTTCCACATTTTTTTGAGGGGGATATCTGATATCACCCAACGTCTTTTCCCGAAGAGAGTGTGAGACCCTCGTTTCTACTCCTGCTCATTATCATCATCAACAGCCTATAAATGCCCACTGCTGGGCAAAGCCTCTTCTCACACGGGGAAGGTATGAGCATTAATCACCACGCTTGCTCAATGCCAGTTTGGCGATTACAGACTTATAATAAGAAATTATAAGCCCAGGTTTCCTCACGATGTTTTCCTTCACCGTTTGTCAGTAGTGTCTAAATAATCTTAGAAAGTACATAATATAACTCTGAAAAGTCACATTGGTGCCGTTGGTAGGTTTCGAACTCGCACCCTCATGCATAATAAGCGTCTTAAACTTCCGGGCCAGTCGCGGAGAACCTAACGGGTTACCGGGGCTCCGGCTCGACGTGCAGGAGAAAGAACGGGGTGGTTTTTAGTCAGTAAGAGTCTGACACTCCTTCACGCCTCACCCGGGTGGGAGCAGTCATTCGATGATTTTCCCCCCGTAAAAAAAATCTCCGGGCCACCACAACAATAAGTCCTACTCATGACAGAGCATTAACACGTTAATCGCCGTGTAGGTCACCGGTGACTAGGGCTGCCACCTTTTTTTTTGGTATATAAAGTACATTGACGATTATAGGTAAGAAAAAAAGGTCCTTATTACAAAAATAAAGTACAATTTATTCTTATTTAAAAATATATGTTTTATTGCTTTTTGCAGTTGGTATTAAATTAGTATCTTTACTAAACAATTCTATTGAAATACTAAACAATTGCATCTGTACCTACTACCTCTAGAAATTGTCTAAGTGGCGCTGGCGAGTGGCGAAATCTATTCAACATAAATCGATAAACATCGATATCGAATCGATAAGTTTACCGAAAAATACTTACGACTTTAATAGAAATGAAGTTTGCAAAAATAAAGTATTTTCGTGTACTTTATTATTCTTTAGAGTACAATTACCTTAAATAACGTACAATACTTTATTATAAAGTACGGGTGGCAACCCTACCGATGACCTACGATAGCGGAGGATTTGCCTTCAACAGTTTTCTGTCGGCAGTCAAAGGCTTAAAATTGTAATTGAAATAAAACGTCCTTCAATCAATACTTTTACTTCATCTTACGCACAGTACCTCAAGATTTACGTTGAGTAAAAGGCATATAGACAGTGTTCCTGTCACAACCGGTCCAACCAGTTCAAACCAGTTTACGAGAAGAAAATAACAAAAACCGACTAGCCATAAGCCTAATCGGTCGGTAGAGGTATAAACCTCTATACACGGCTACACATCGAGCTTTACATGACCAGTATAAACTGAACGTTAAATGTGCGGAAATGAAATCAAATGAAATCTCAATGAAAGTAAATTTAAAACATATATTAAGCGCGAATTATGTACCTAAACAAGCTTACTACAGGGTGATTGATGATCTTTGAGGATAGGAATGCTTGGCAGCGTGTTGGTTCGGTTTCACTGGACAATACTCAAATGTAGTCAGTACATATTTGTTGACGTTTCGAAAGTACCAAATTATGGTTTAATTGAAATAAATGCTTTTGAGTTTGAGTTTGAAAGATGATGCGACGCGATACCAGGATAAACTGGTTTTGTATACCTCTAGATTGATGTGTGGCCGTGTGTACACACACGTCTTCTTTAAGGTACGGAGACACTGAGACACGAATAAACGGAATGTCATAAAGTATTGTTGTCAGTACTTATTAAAGTATGGCAGTGTAGTGACACAGGCGTAGTTGGCGCCGTATCTACCGTATCAAGTATACGGGTCGGACTACGGGGGCCTACAAAACGTAATTACCTATTAATATCACGCCTTTTATCTCCGAAAAGGTGCCTATTATGGCACTTAATGCCACTGTACAATGGAACACCCACTTTTTCACTAATAATATTGATGAGCCAATGTAATAGAGGGTGAACCCATTGCCATATACCGGCACAATTCCAGACTCTGTGCTACTACTGAGGTTTTTTTAAAAAACTCATTGATACTTTGCCCGACCCGGGAATCGAACCTGAGATCCCTTGCCTAGTAGTCGTACTTCCGACCTCTCGGCCAACGATGCAGTCAAAATGTGCGTAAGCAGAATTTAATAAAAACTTCCTAACGTTCCTAACTGGAACCGGAACTTTCCCGAAAAAAATGTTTGTAGTAAGGAAGTCTCCACTTTTTGTTTTTGTTTCTTGAAGTTTAGGTAAATGAGCTCACCTTTTTCCGATCACTGGTTATCACAAAAGTCAAATGAAACTATTTTTTGTAGTTTGGTTGGTAGTTTGGTAGTTTGGTAGTTTGGTTTGGTAGGTTGGTAGAAATGCTAAAGTAATCATAGTCCGATGATTTGGGTAGAGGGAATTGACTGAACAAATATTTAATACTGCCCGAACTCTCTACTCAAGTTTCGAGTCACAAGATCCCCGGGAAGAGCAAGGATGGTGCCAAATTTATCTGTCGTCACGACAAGTGGTGTCGCTTGAATTGTACTAAAATAGGTTCAAAATTAAATAAGCAAATAATTCGTAATTACCATTTGTTATGATCTTTATTATTTAGGTATTTACAATATACTTAGTACAAAGTGCATTGAGATATTTGATGTCAGAGGTTAAGAATAATGCTATCTACTTTAGAATAATAACACGACAACGTCACCCAGGGCCATCTTAGACTAGGTATACTGCGGCCCCTGCGCACACGTTTCTTTTTTTTTACGTTGCGTTTACAAACATACAAGTTCACATACACATGACACCCAGACCCGGAACCGCACAAAGATTTGCAGCTGGTTACCGCTCAACGTGTAGCAGGAATGTCTGTCGTCTTAGAAATTGTCGGTACTTCAGTTCCCTCTGAGGATTGGAACCCAGCGCACAGGTCCCGAGTGCCCTTATACCTCTAGTAAAGGCCGTACTGACGTCACCTTTTTAGTCTCCGAAGGGACAGAGACTGAGGTACCTACAGATTATACAATGTCTCAATCACTTTTTACCAGCGTGCAAGCAATAAAAATGCGTTCCAAGTCATCGGAAGTCATGTTAATATTTAATTAAAGATAATGTACTTTAATAAACCAAGTACTTAATTATTTAGAAAGAATTAGGTTTAATTACGTACCTACTGAAAAATGAAAATACAGATTTTAATGATATTTGCACATGCTATAAAGTACGTAGTGTTTGTTTGCGATTATTTATGTAAAAAATGCAATGTCTGTTCATGAGAGGCTTTATTCTAGTATCGGTGACAACATAGCTGATGGAACACAGTAGCCTAAGTAACTACTTTCGCGGGATGATTTCCAGCCACCGTAAGCACGGGCCTGCGGACGGCGAGCATGGGTTGCTTGCCGCCCGACCAGAACCCCCAACCCGAGCGTGCGGCGCCGAGCAATTTTCGCGCGCCTTAAAGACCACCACGGATGGGGCCCAATAGGGCTGATGCCGATACGGAGCCGCGGAGGACTTAAAGAGTTGCCAGGGCTCCAGCTCGAAGTGCAGGAGAGGAACGGGGTGGTTTTTAGTCAGTAAGAGTCTGGCACTCCCTCCCGCTTCACCTAGGTGGGAGAAGTCATTCGATGATTTTCCCCCCTCAAAAAAAGCCTAAGTACTTAGGTACATCTGTAACACTCTAGTCTAAAAAAGCAGTGGTTTCCAAAGTTGTCTGGACTAAGACCCATCTACATATTTCCAAATTCAGGACCTACCTTCAAAGAATGAAGAAGATTTAGACCGGTTGGTTGTACGTCTTTCTACAGACAAGGCCCATTAAAAATTCGCTTGCGAGCCATCAATAAGTCGCGACCCTGAGAAACCCTGCTCTATTGCATCATGAGTACATTGAGTAGGTACCAACGATGCCGACTATGTAGGAAGCAGTTTGATTACGCCATCGCAACATGTTCGGGGAGCAAGGCTGAACATTGTCTGGAGGAAATAAGTGCGCCTATTAAACAAGTGAGGTAATGGACAAACGTAAAGCTAGGCAAAAAGAGTTTGACGCAGTTACAGCTGGAACTAATACAGATTTGAACTGAAACACCACTTCGGACGATCGTGTTGTTTTTAAACTTGATAAAACTAACAAATATCAAAACCGATTGAGTCGTAGTGTACCAGGTTGCGACAGGTACGACACTAGCGACCTCAATTTATTCTTAACTCTTTTTTGCCAAGCTGTACCGGCACGCCCAGAGCAGGACGTCCACCCTTAGGATGCACAATCGCTGGATACAGGTCACTTCCAACCTCGCGATGTTTAGTCTACGGGGTCAGGATTGTGGGAGGCTGTGGACGGTACATGGCTGATAAGATCTGAAGCCTTAGTACGAATTTGTTTTACGTTTAAAGTATTTGAAACGATTACGCGTTCGGGGCTCTGATTGGCCGGCGCCAATGAACCAACCAATCAGAGCGCCGAATGCGAAAACAAACTCATACTAAGGCTTCTGATGATGATACACCGAAAGATTTTTATGTAGATAATAATGCGTCATATGCGCATTCGAATGCTATAAATAGCGGGCACACTATAGACTTTTTATCATTTACTTTGTACAGATAAAAGTTCGTCCAAAATAAATATTATAAAGTAGTCGTTTCTTTTAAACCTGTCACATACAAGATAAAACAAAGACGTAGCCGATTATTATTTTGATTTCTTCTTTAAAACTGCGTTTGTTCAGTTGTTTTAAATTAAATTAACATCGTCGTTTCGATTCGAGACTAGTTACCGATTTACATGCAGGTTCGTTGATCGAAACGATTAACGACGAAAGTGAGGGAGAGCCATGCTTCGGCACGAATGGGCCATCACGACTGAAGTGACACCATGGTCGAGCAGAAAACCGACGTAAAGCAACGCTTGCGTTGTGTTTCGTCGTGTGACTGAGTTTATCGGAGGCCATATGTGTTGAGCTGGATAGACATGTTGTAGTTTGTGTATATAGACCACCTAATTACCAGAATCTTGCATTATTCGATTCTGTCATGGAGGATGTTCTGGGGAAGGTCTGTTCTGGTAATAAATCTGTACTTGTATGTGGCGATTTTAATATAAATTTATTAGAGAATAACACAAGTAGCATGGAGCTATTAAATTTATTTTATTCATTTAATTTGAAAAATGTGTTTCTGGAGCCAACCAGAATAACATCTTCCATTGCCACTTGTATCGATAATGTTTTCTGTAATTGTGATTATCTAGAAAAAAAAGTTATGAACAGCTTGCCTTCCGACCACTGTGGACTTATGGTTGCTTACTTGCCTCTGCAGAAAATTCGAATAAGATTTAGACTAATTACTTTTAATAAATTAGAGAAACTCAAGAATTCTGTGGCTAATAAATTAGGTACAAAAACACTAGATATAAGTCATCCTAGTCAGTAATACGAAGATTTTTTTAAAGTTATAAACACAGAATTTAACAATATTTTGCCAATAAAAACAAAAGACATTCATACCAAGTTCGTATTTAGCGATTGGGCAACTGTCGGTATTCGTAAGAGTAAGAAGAACTAAACAATTATAGGCCAGTATCTGTTTTGCCGGTTCTCAGCAAAGTATTTGAAAAGTTAATGCTGTCTCGGATGCTTCATCATTTCAATAAACATTCTATCTTTCACCAACAACAATACGGTTTTACTAAAGGTCGTTGTACAACTGACGGCGGTGTCACTTTAATGAAAGAAATATTTGGTGCTTGGGAGGAAGCACAAGATGCTATTGGTATCTTTTGTGACCTCTCAAAAGCGTTCGATTGCGTTGACCACAAGACACTTTTGCTGAAATTAGATCACTACGGGATCAGAAACACCGCACTCTGTCTAATAAAGTCTTATTTAGAAGATAGGCAATTAAAGGTTCATGTTAACGGTATTAACTCGCAGGGCTCTACGATGAATATGGGCGTTCCACAGGGTTCAATGTTGGGTCCCTTTCTCTTTTTAGTCTATATAAATGATTTGCCATTTATATTCAAGAATGAACCAAGAATGGTGCTTTTTGCAGATGATACCTCATTAATTTTTAAAATAGATCGACGTGCTAATAATCTTGACGACGTAAACAGTTCCATTCTTCGAGTGCAAAACTGGTTCACCATTAATAATCTAGCGCTTAATGAGAAAAAAACAAAATGTATTAAATTTAGTTTACCAAACGTCCGAAGTAATGATTGTGATGTTGTTTTAAACGGCCAAAAGTTAGAATTTGTCGACGAGACGGTATTTTTAGGCATTACATTAGACAATAGACTACAATGGGGCCCGCATATAAAGGCGCTTTCGGGGAGATTAAGCTCAGTTGCTTTTGCAGTTAGACAGATCACGGACGTAGATACGGCAAGGCTTGTCTATTTTAGTTACTTTCACAGCATTATGTCGTACGGCATTTTGTTGTGGGGTCGAGCTGCAGAAATAGAATCAATTTTTATTCTTCAAAAGCGGGCTATCCGAGCAATATATAACTTACGCCGTTGCGAATCGCTAAGAGAATTGTTTAAAACGATAAATATCTTAACGGTGCCCTGTCAATACATATATGAAAATATAATGTATGTAAGAAAGAATAGGCAATTGTTCGAAAAAAGAAGCGATAGACACAATCTTAATACTAGAGGCAAGAATAAGTTACCTGTACTGCAATTCAGACTGTCCAAGGTACAGAAATCCTTTATGGGGTTAGGTATTAAATGCTATAATAAAATACCAAATAGCATACTAGATCTCAATGAAAGTAAATTTAAAACATATATTAAGCGGGAATTATGTAAACAAGCTTACTACAGGGTGATTGATTATCTTGAGGATAGGAATGCTTGGCAGCGTGTTGGTTCGGCTCCACTGGACAATACTCAAATGTAGTCAGTACCTAGTTCAGATTACGATAATAGGTAAGTTAATACTTTGATTCCGATGAAGGCAATCTATTTTTCTTGTGGCATCGAGCATTTCTTTCTTTATTTAAACAAGAGTTTATTTTTTTTTCTTGTATAGAAGCACTATTTTATATGGATTGTCAGTATACATATGTGAAGACCATGTCAGACTTAAGATATTTGTTTTCTCTTGGTTTTGTTTTTTTTTCTATTTTAGTATGTTCTGTTATTTGTATGTTGCGTCAGGTATGTCTTTACATTATTCTCACATGTGTGTACAATATTGGAATATGTATCAGAGCAATGTAAAACAGACTTTTTTTAAAAGAGTAACGAATGGAGTTTCTTGCTCGTTCTTCTCCACTCGAATCGACATTTTGGAACGAGCGCCTAGCTTCACTGACGGACAGACTGACAGACTATTATATATTTCATATTTGTTGACGTTTCAAAAGTACCAAATTATGGTTTAATTGAAATAAATGCTTTTGAGTTTTGAGTTTTTTTTTTTTGAGTTTTGAGTTTTGCCCAATTACCCCCTTCCCAACCTCCCAAATCCCCGAATCCCCCACAATCCTCAAATTGCGAATCCTCAAAAGGCCGGTAAGGGACTTGGCACCTCTGGTGTTTTGTGTGTCCATGAGCGGCGCCAATTGCTTACCATCATGTGATCCGTCTGTTCGATTACCAGCTTATCCCATAAAAAATGTAATTGAGATCGATTTTAGGCCTTTCATGGCTGACAGAAATCTTAATGTAAACCTATCCAGAGATTTTGAATTAACTCGTCGAGTACCGGTTTTGTAGACAATTATAGAACAATAGGTTGCGGTCACCGGTGACCGCTTGGTGTTTGACAGTTTAATAAGAAATCGCTTATTCATCATCATCATCAACAGCCTATAAATGCCCACTGCTGAGCAAAGCCTCTTCTCACACGGATAAGGTTAGAGCGTTAATCACCACGCTTGCTCAATGCGGGTTGGCGATTTCAATCGCTTATTAATTCTGGCCAATAATTCGTTACTAATATTTACTAGGACCTCGAAATTATATTTATTTACAAGTCAGTTGAGCGGCCTGCCTGAGGCCTGCCCGGTGTGATTCTGTAAGGGCTTTCGCTCACGGCGAATTTTTGTAACAATGCTGTCGCATGTGCACTAAAAGCGCAACAGCAATCTTTTGTATGCACTTCGCTACTGTATCGATGTGGACGCGCAACAGCATCACTGCTGCATCGATACAAAAAGTCGCCGCGGACGAGAACCCCTGAGGGCATCCCAGGCCACGGTCCCACATCCCTCCCCCGCCCCCGTTGCGTCGACCCCACGATGTAAGAAGTCCATGAGGATTTCCATCGCGATAGAAAAAAGGACTTTTGTTCTGCAACCGGAGCGCTTTATTGTATTATTTTTGTGTCTGGATGGCGATATTAGAAAGCTGGAGAGTAATATGTCTACCTTTCCTTGAACCACGCGAGGAAAACCGCATGTAACAGCTAGTAATTATTATTAAATAATATTTAAAAAGAATTATACCATCACTAATAGGGTAGATGCTTAATTTTTATTTAAATGTCCGTCTGGTAGATTATTTTAAATCATTAGACACGTTTTTTTTTATTTTCTTACAGAAACGAATACTTTCGGCGATATTATTGATTTCAAATGTCGCGTGACGTCACTTCTACCTCTATGTAGGTACACTTTATACGTAGAAATGAGGTTTTAGCCCCGACTCCTAAACTTTGATTCGTTTTATCTAAGTATTGTTTTATTATACAACAAAATAAAAAAATACGTGTCTAATAATTTTTCATTACCTAACTTACGGACTAAATAGATTTTTAAATTTCTTACATCGTCATCATCCCAATTAGGTACCTACCTAAATCTATTTTTAGTACTAGAAAACTAGTTTAAACGAGTTTCAATTTCAAAGTCTATAAAGTCAAGGTTGACAAAAAAATACCGGTTCATCGCACTATTGAATTATTTAAACTATCATGTACATATTTAATTATACATTCAAATTAATTACAGACATTCTAATCTACAGTCGGTTCCTATTTTTCGCAAACTATGTAGATTATACTTTCGTTTTTGTCTCGAAGCACGTGTAGAACTAATAACACTGGAATCTGCATATTAGATTATATAGTTTGAGAGTCTTATACATATACCTAGTAATGTGGTAGTGGTCCGGAGGTTAAGACGCCCACTTCTCATGCATGAGGGTGCGGGTTCGATCTACCAATGGCAAGTACCAACGAGACCAATGGCAACACCACTGACAAACGGTGAAGGAAAACATCGAACGACATGAAACCTGGGCTAATCATTATAACCTAATTTAATTATAATTTCTTATTATAAGTTTGCAATCACCAACCCGCAATGAGCAAGCGTGGTGATTAATGTTCAAACCTTCGTAACGTTATTCTTTTTTTTATAACGTTGCCCCACACTAGGATTGTCTAGGATTTTACTTCTATGTCGTGTGTACGTTTACAAACACAAGTTCACATACACATGACACTCAGACCCGGAACAACAATCTGTGGATCACACAAAGCCGTGATACATTGCGCGGCAGCCATCGCGCCAACCGTGTATTCAATTAATTTTTTATTTTGTAGACATTTTGTATGAGATAAAGTAAGATCCGTTAATGGATAGATGATTCCAGCCATGTTATATGTCGAAGGGTCATAAAGAACTCACATGTCCGAGGCCAAGAGGTCTATTCAACACGTCCAAGTACCATAAACGTTATGACTAATCATATGACTTGGCATATTGACATCACGGACATATAAAATAACATTTGTCAATGAAAAGATGACATAATGTTGTATTTTAACACTGCCGTAAAAGCATGACAAAGCGTATCAAAGCTTAGTAAAACGCCACATGACACATAAATATATCATCACACCTTTTATTCCCGAAGGGGTGGGCAGAGGTGCACACAGAAGTAACACCCACTTATCACTATTTATGTTATGAGTCCCATGTAATATGGGGTGAGCCTATTGCCATATACCGGCCACAATTCCAGACTCCGTGCTACTACTGAGACTTTTTAAAAACCCGAAAATAGTTTGTCCGACCCGTTATTGAATCCGAGACCCCTTGCCCGGCAGTTGCACTTGCGACCAATCAGCCAACGGGGCAGTCAGGCACGCAATGACATAGCTTAATAATATAGCATCAGGTTTGTTATTAGATAGGTATTCTGATAGCTTCAGCAGTGGTGTTAACTTGACTAAACATATTTATTTTTATCACTAGCCGACCCGGCAAACTAGATCGCGCCTAAAATTAGTTATTTTTCTCGCCTTATAAACCTTCCCTGGACTTCCAAGAACATTTCAAGACTATAATTAGGCTAATCGGTTCAGCCGTTCTCAAGTTTTAGGGGGGCTAACGAATTAAAATTCATCAACACTACATAGTATAAAACAAAGTCGTTATCTACCGTCTGTCTGTCCCTATGTATGCTTAGATCTTTAAAACTACGCAACGGATTTTGATGCGGTTTTTTTAATAGATAGAGTGATTCCTAAGGAAGGTTTATATGACTGCATATTGCACCAGTGCGAAGCTGGGGCGGGTCGCTAGTCATCATCATAGTATAAAATAAAGTCGCTATCCGCCGTCTGTCTGTCCCTATGTATGCTTAGATCTTTAAAACTACGCAACGGATTTTGATGCGGTTTTTTTAATAGATAGAGTAATTCCTAAGGAAGGTTTATATGACTGCATATTGCACCAGTGCGAAGCTGGGGCGGGTCGCTAGTCATCATCATAGTATAAAATAAAGTCGTTATCCGCCGTCTGTCTGCCCCTATGTATGCTTAGATCTTTAAAACTACGCAACGGATTTTGATGCGGTTTTTTAATAGATAGGTACTGATTCTTAAAGAAGGATTATATGACTGCATATTGCACCAGTGCGAAGCCGGGGCAGGTCGCTAGTCATCATCATAGTATAAAACAAAGTCGCTATCTGCCGTCTGTCTGTTCCTATATATGCTTAGATCTTAAAAACTATGCAACTGATTTTGATGCGGTTTTTTTAATATATAGTGATTCTTATGGAACGTTTAAATGAATATATGAATATTGAACTCGTGCGAATCCGGGGCGGGTCGCTAGTTATTACTTAAGAAACATTTAATTCTTTATTTTTATGAACATAATTACCTTGTTTTTTGTCATCACCTGTCGCAGTTTCTCGGGAGCGTTCAGAGGCCTTAGTACGAGTTTGATTTACGTTTAAAGTATTCGAATCGAGTATGCGTTCGGCACTCTGATTGGTCGGCGCCAATGAAGCAACCAATCACAGCGCCGAACGCGTACTCGTTACGATTACTTTAAACGTAAAACAAACCCGTACTAAGGGTACAGTTTACAGTGTACACACTGTAAAAGGCCTATGTATGTACATAGGTACATAAGATCAGATGGGACTGGCCAATATTATAAGGCGAAAAGGTTTAATTAATGGTTTGTTAATTGTTTGCATGAAAATTGTCATATGTTCCGCTATGAACTGGAGTGAATTGAAAAAAAACTGCAAATAGGTAGCATATTCATATATATACATTTGTAATAGACATTTTCTAAATTCCACGTAAACAAAACTCCAGACTGTCGAAAGTTTGTCATAAAATAAAAGAATTAGCTGCATTCATTGCATTACTGCATTCTTATTACGCATGGCCTGTCAAAAGGTCATTCGACCCAGATTTGGCGGGAACACGTTTCTCCTTTTTTTTAAAGTAGTTCAAGCACAGATAAAAATCAATATTCCGTCACGCTGCGTAGGTATAAAAAAAGGATTTATTTATTTAATGAACCTGTTACTAAGTTGTACCTCCTACCTTGGGTGATGTGATGATTCAGAGGCGAGTAGACGAAATATTTTGTAATATACGATAGTTAAAATTGTTGTTTCTCTTAACATTATGATTTTTGTAGGCTGAAGCGATATTTTTATAATAACTACCGTGAGACATACTAAAGTAACTAAAAATCGCGGGTTACTTACTCAGCAATGTCAGCCTACTGTAGGCTGCGCGACATCGCTGCTCATGAGGAAGAACCCCTCTGTGGTTCGAAACTAGTAGAGCTTGTCTCAGTATATTCACGTGAGTAACCTGCGATTTTTGGCTGAAGGGATAGCCCACGACACGACAATACGAGATGATTCTTAGTAATACGGTAGTATCCTAAATTTTATTTTAATGTCCGTCTGGTAGATTTGAGATACGTAATTTTTCTTTTCTTACAAAATTAAATACTTTCGACGATATGAATTATCGTGTGACGTCACGATTTTAACAGACTTAAGAGTACCTAACGAATGGAGTTGCTTGCTCGTTCTTCTCCATTCGAATCTACATTTTGGAACTTGCACCTTCACTGACGGACTGACTGACAGACTATTAGTTATTTTGTGTTTGTTTGCGTTTCAAAGATACCAAATTATGGATTAACTAAAATAAATGCTTTTGGGTTTGAGGTTGAATTTACTACATTTTATAGGGTATAGTGACGTAACGACCTCCCACTCCTAAACTTAACTCTGTTTTATCCAAGTACTAGCTTTTACCCGCGGCTTCGCTCGCGTCACAAAAGGATAAAAAGCCAATGTGACAATCATATACCAACATGCACAGCGCAATCTATACCAATACTTTTGTTTTCCCTCGGGAATATCAAATTTTTCCGGGATAAAAAGTATCCTATTATTAAATCCGGACTTCTAACTATAGATCTGCAAAAATTCAAAGCCATCGGTTTAGTAGTTACGGCGTGAAAGTGGAACAAACAAACAAACTCACTTTCCGATTTATAATATTAGTAAGGAGTAAGGAAGTAAGGATTGTTTTCTTATACGACAAAATAAAAAAAAAATGTGTCTAATATTTTTTTAATATCTAATTGACGGACTAATACAATTGCAAAAGTACGCGCCGCGTTTGGAATTATGATCCTTGTTTATTGATAGCCTCACCAAACGTGTCATGGGACTCATAACATCCATGTTTGGATGTTACATTAAATATAGAGGTAATGTACTAGCTGCTGCCATAGGCTTTCCCGTAGAATAAAATAGCCTTTGTGTTATTTCAGGCCATAATGTATCCCAGCTAGGCTTTTCAGTGCCTTTAGCCAACCGCCACTTAGCGCTTGTCTACCGACTAAATGTATGGTGAATGGTTTTGACACTGACAAATGTCAACATTTACTAATTTACGTCAATCCCATATAATTTAGTTTTCTATTCTACAAGTAGACAAGCGCTAAATGGTATTTGGCTACAGCTGCTAGAGTGAGCTCGACCGCCGTCCGCCATGTCATTGGTTGCGATTGTTAGAATAATATCGACCAATGACGGGCGAGAATGTGATCGAGCTTGGACAATTCGAATTGACATCTTAAAGAATAGCCTAGGTTTTCCAAATTTAAACCCGAGCAGCCGTTCGTAAAACACATTTTTTTTAAAAGAGTAATGATCGGATTTAATTTCTCGTTCTTCTCCAATCGAATCTACATTTTGGAACGAGTACCTAGCTTCACTGACGGACAAACTGACAGACTATTATTTATTTTGTACCAGTTGTCCCGGCAAACTTCGTACCGCCTTAAACTGTCAAACACCAAGCGGTCACCGGTGACCGCAACCTATTGTTCTATAATTGTGTCTACAAAACCGGTCCTCGACGAGTTAAATAGACTTTATTATTTATTTATTTATTTATTATTTTTTAAAATGCACTTACTGGCTTACAGTGGGTACCAACACGCCAGTAAGCTAGTTAATTAAAAATAAGAAAAAAAAATATGTCATAAAAATAATAAAAATAGAATACAATACAAATAAATAATGTCAAATTAATAAATGTCAAATATTTGTAGTACGTGTCCAAATACATAAAATCTAGGATATTGTATATTAAATCTACAAATAAAAAGAATCAATATGTCAATATCTCTACAATAGAAATAACTGTGAAGAGCCTTAATAATTAAGAAGTAACAAATAATATTTACGAATATCAAGTCACACATTTAGGTCAAAAGGTCATCATTATTGAATAGCGTTAAATAATTTATTGACAAATGTTTCGGTTTTAGAACATAGTTTTTTAAAGTGGTCAGCAAATATATCGATATCATTGTCATGAGCGATCATATCCCCAACAAGGCCCAATGCGCGAACAGTAGTAGGTGCTTGTGACGCATAGTTGGTGCGCGTTTGAGGCGACCACAAAAGGCGAGGCCGACGCCTCGGCGCAACTGTCCCTTGCTCATTCCACGACAGTCGTTTGGGAACAAGTAATCTCACCATGTCTAGTACTACAGGGTTGTCTACTTTGTGGTGCATTATTGACAGATAGTGCAATATTGTTTGCAACACCCTCCTGAACTTAAGAGTCTCCAGATCAACCATACCAGCTACAAATGAAGAAGGGTATAAGTAAGGATAGTAGCATACCTTTTCTTATATAACCATCGTGCGAATTTACGTTCTACCCTTTCAAGCATAATATTGTATTTCTCCTCAGATGGAGCCCAGACTATGGCACCATACTCAAGTTTGGCACGTATGTAGGCATTATAGAGAATAGTAGCAACACCTAAATTATCAAACTCAGGTGACGTACGCATGACAAATCCAAGCATTTTGTTTGCCACCTTACATATTGCCGTCACATGGTCACGGAAGTCAAGTCTAGAGTCCAACCGAAGACCCAAGTCACGAATATCTGTTACCCTTTGAAGGGCAGCGTCGAATAAAGTATAAGGTGTATTAATCAGCTGGCGTTTACGCGAGAAGGAGATTATTTTGCATTTATCGATATTAAATGGAAGACGGTTTTCGCTGCTCCAGTCTCCTACCGCGTCTATGTCCCTTTGCAGAGCTTCGCAATCTGTTGATGTCCCTACACCCAGACTAAGTTTGAGGTCATCAGCAAACAGCAGACATTTGGAAAGACCAACACGCTGAGGAAGGTCATCGATAAAAATCAGGAAAAGTAAGGGCCCTAAGGTGCTACCCTGGCTCACTCCGGATCGAGTGTAATAATCATTAGATTCAAAATGTCTAACCTTAACGAATTGGCGCCGATTACAGAGGTAACTTGAGAAAAACTCAAGCAGCCCTGGAGAAAAGCCCATTACCGCCAACTTATACAACAGGATGTCATTGTCAACCAAGTCAAAAGCCTTTTTAAAATCAAAATAGGCGGTATCCACCTGCCTACCCGCATCCATTTCAGCATAAATGTAGTCTACGTGAGCCACATTTTATCTCCTTTTAAACCTTCCCTAGACTTCCACGAACATTTCAAGACCAAAAATCCAAATCGGTTCAGCCGCCCTCGATTTTGAGCGAGACTAAGAAATGGAAATTCATTTTTATTTATACACTAACGAGAAAGACCCGCCCCGGTTTCGCACGGGTGCAATATGAATGTATTATACATATGTTAAACCTTATTTAAGAATCACTCTATCTATTTAAAACAACCGCATCAAAATCCGTTGCGTGGTTTTAAAGATCTAAGCCAGACAGACGGCGGATTTTTTTTTAAATCCGCCGTCGCCGCCGGTTGAGACGGGAGGTAGTGTCAGACTCTTACTGACTAAAAACCACCCCATTCCTTCTCCTGCACGTCGAGCCGGAGCCCCGGTAGCCAGTTAGGTTCTCCGCGATACAGACGGCGGCTAGCGATTTGTTTTACTGTACTATGTAGTGATATAGATTTGTTGATGTTTCAAAAAGCACCAAATTATGGTCTGATTGAAATAAATGGTTTGACTTTGATTTTAACGTGATTAAATAAGTAACATACAACACACAAACTTCCACACTTTCGCAATCCAAAGTAATATTAAGTAAGATTGGTTGTGTCATGGTGGCCCGAAGGTTTAAGACGCCCCCGCTTCTCGTGCATGAGAGTGCCGGTTCGAAACCTACCAACGGTAAGCCAAGTACCAAAGTGACTTTTTCCGAGGTACTTTCTAAAATTATTTAGACACCACTGACAAACGGCGAAGGAAAACATCGTGAGGAAACCTTGGCTTATAATTTCTAATTATAAGTTTGTAATCGCCAACCCGTATTTAAAGCGTGATGATTAATAATAAATAATAAAAATAAAAAGTGTTTATTGTGATAAAAACATTAGAGAGATAAAAACATTAGAGAGTTTATGAATACTAACGTCTAAACTAGGCCGAGCCTGTACCTTAGATGTTAGTTCCTTCCAATTGAGACAGTATATTATTTAGGTACAATTTATAGTTTGCTTTATGCTTTTTAATTAATGCTCAAACCTTGTCCGTGTGAGAAGAGGCTTTGTTCAGCAGTGGGCATTTATAGGCTGATGATGACGATGATGATTCTTATGCAACGTAGGTACACATAATATGTAGATACCACACACAGTAATAAACTAACACTCATGTATCTGACCTGAAAACTGAATAAATCCAGTACCTAGTGAATAGTTTTCATAATAAACATAACAGTTCATTAGTTCCATACCACACACTAACTGCTGAAACATAAACATTTCAGTCGATGAGTAGGTACATATGTCTGAAACTACTGAGATTGGGTACGTTCGTCTATAAATAATCTTAATAGGTATAATTTTACACCGATTTTGCTGTAGAGTTTTTCTTATTTTTTACCTCCATATTAGGATTTTTTCCTGTGTCGTGGGGGCGTTAACAGACATACATATTATGAAGTTAACACACACATGACATTCAGACCCGGAACAACAATTTGTGGATCACATAATCGAATAAGAAAGTTACGCAGCCACCGTACTAACTGTGCGTTCAGTAATAATTTAGTGTGGGAGAGCCATGCTTCGACACAAATGGGCCGGCTCGACCGGAGTGATACCACGGCCGAGCAGAAAACCGACGTGAAGCAACGCTTGCATTGTGTTTCGTCGTATGAGTGAGGTTACTGGAGGCCCAATTAACCTCCCCTTCCCCAATCTCCCCAATTCCTGAATCCCCAACGATCCTCAAACTCTTAATCCCCAAAAGGCAGGTAAAGCACTTGTAACGCCTCTGGTGTTCCGGGTGTCCATGGGCGACGCCGATTGCTTACCATCAGGTGATCCGTCTGCTCGTTTACCGGCTTATGCAAAAAAAAAAATCTTTTACGAAAGAAATTCTGTACTCCGGCATAGTTAAACCGAGCCGCGGAGGACTTAACGGGTTGGTGAGGCTCCGGCTCGAAGTGCAGGAGTAGGGACGGGTTGGTTTTTAGACAGTAAGAGTCTGACACTCCCTCTCGCCTCATCCGGGCGGGAGAAGCCATTGGATGATTTTCCCACCTCAAAAAAAGGCATAGTTTATTTAAGTATGGGAGGGTAACCCTTCAGCACTGCTATGTCGGCTTGACTGGAGTGATACCGTAGCCTCACAGAAAACCGGAGTCACACTAACAAGGCGTTGTGTAACGCCGCGTATATGAGAACATTGTAGTTGCAACTCACCCATTTATAAATCCGACCCAGCCCATCTTGCTGGTTCCCAGTGGCCAATGGAGAGGGGGCTTTCTAATCGCCTGACTCATCTGACGTTTGAACCCCATAAGAAATGTCCTCAGTGATGCAGTCATTTCGTTTGTACAAAGTCTTGCTACTCTGTCGAGGGCTCCTTTTGGGCGACATGGATCACTTATTCATAATCAGGTGATCTGACTACTCGTTTGCCTCCATTTTTCTCTCTAGCTCTGGTAATTTATACTCTTTTTCTTTCACAGGGAATGAATCCACGTCTCGCCTTTGCAATCCTGTCGTCTGCTTGCTGGTCAGCCTTCCAACATGGGTACAACACAGGAGTTTTAAATGCACCTCAAGCGGTACGTAGCTCTTATTTACTTACTACCTACCTATAATATCATTATCAAGCCGTTGCGGGATCCAAGAAGCTAATCATGTCCCTGAGACGCGCCGGACTTCAGTATTCTGGTGTTTTCATGGTTGTATCTACTATAGATCCTGGTGCACAGGAGATGCAGTGATTTTGGGAGCTTGTCTAAAAAAAAGCAGTGATAGTCTACTGCTAAGATACGAATTTCAATCACTAAGTGGTCCTGACGTCACATCGCGTTCACGACCGTATTACTATGTGCCCGGCGACAGGTGCGATCGGCGATCATTGATTGACTGGCTCTCCTGATGCCGAGCGCTCATATCGGTTGAACCTAACAATCAGTACCTTTTTTATGGGATAAGCCGGTAAACTAACAGGCACAGGATCACCTGATGGTAAGCAATTGGCGTCGCCCATCGACACCCGGAACACCAGAGGCGTTACCAGCCTTTTGGGCATTAGGAATTTGAGGATAGATAGGAAAGCCGCTGTACAATAATATAAATATTGTAAATGTAATAATAATAAATATTTATGTTATGTAATAGGGGGTGAGCCTATTGCCATATACCGGGCACAATTTCAGACTCCGTGCTACTACTGACATTTTTACAAACCCAGTAATACTTTGTGCGACCCTGGAATCGAACCCGAGACCCCTTGTCCAGCAGTCGCACTTGCGACCACTCGGCCAATGAGGCAGCAGGAGCTGGTCAAGGAGCAGAAAGTCGGATTTATAATAAAAATAAAATTTATTTACTAAAAAAAGACTTACCTCTATAATGTTTGTTGAACGAAGTCTAAGAACAGAATGAATATTTCCAATGGAAATTACAAAAAATTGTTTGTTGAATAAGGGTATCATCGCATTACTTATTGCGAAAGAGGTAAACTAATGTGTAAGCATAATTTGTCCAGTTGGGGCCCAATAGGGCTGAAGCCGATTCGGAGCCGCGGAGAACCTAACGGGTTACCGGGACTCCTGCTCGACGTGCAGGAGAAGGAACGGGGTGGTTTTTAGTCAGTAAGAGTCTGACACTCCCTCCCGCCTCACCCAGGCGGGATCAGCCATTCGATGATTTTCTCCCCTTAAAAAGAAAACATAATTTGTTCCAAAAGATTCTACACGTGTTTTATACATATATTATATACCTACTAATTATGTTGCTAAGCTGAATTAGTGCTGACAAAACATATATCTGTAGGGTGGGGACCCTTCGGAGTCGCGGAGAACCTAACGGGTAACCGGGGATCCGGCTCGACGTGCAGGTGAAGGAACGAGGTGGTTTTTAGTCAGTAAGAGTCTGACACTCCCTCCCGCCTCACCCAGGCGGGAGCAGTCATTCGATGATTTTCTAGGTAGTATTTAATGCTATTAATGTTTAATTGCAGGTCATAGCAGAATGGTTACAAAAAGACGTTCTATCAGGCACGAACCTAACTCTCCGGGCCACGGACGACCCGAAGGTGATGACAGCTTTATCCATAGCAGTGGCTATATACTGCGTCGGCGGTATGATTGGAGGGATCATCACTGGGATTGTAGCTGATAGGTAAGGGTGTGAATTAGTGTATAACTAGCGACCCGCTCTGGCTTCGCACGGGTGCAATATGCATGTATTATACATCTAAATTACTAGCTGCTTCCGCGCGGTTTCACACACTCTGCTGGTCGTAGCGTGATGTATTTGCCTATAGCCATCCTCAATAAATGCGCTATCCAACACAGAAATAATTATTCAAATCAGACTTGTAGTTACGATATTAGCGCGTTCAAACAAATAAACAAAAAAACAAACTCTTCCGCTTTATACCTCTACCTCTATAATAGTATCAGAGATAAGATAAACATTCCTTATGAATCACTCTATCTATTAAAAAAACAGTAGTTTTAAAGATCTAAGCATACATTGGGACAGACAGATGGTGGATAGCGACCTTGTTTTATACTATGTAGTGAGCGTAGTTTTAAAGATCTAAGCATACATAGGGACATACAGACGGTGGATAGCGACTTTGTTTTATACTATGTAGTGATAGTGATTGTAAGTAATAGCTTAAAGCATACGCGATTCTAGAACCACATTCAGAAAATAAAACGCGTAGAAACTTAGCTAACTAAGCTTATCATTTAAGTTACCTCCTTGTCTCACCACATACTTCCACCTTTCTTATTTCATTACAGGCTCGGCAGACAAGGTGGTCTCCTTTGGAACAATCTCCTAGTGTTTGCAGCCGCCGTACTAGAGGGGACTTCGAAAGTAGCTAATTCTGCAGAGATGCTTATTTTGGGCAGGTGAGTGTATAGACTTTTTCCGAGTTATATGTACATTCTAAGATTATTTAGACACCACTGACAAACGGTGAAGGAAAAACATCGTGAGGAAACCTGAACTTATAATTTCTAATTATAAGTTTGAAATCGCCAACCCGCATTGAGCAAGCGTGGTGATTAATGCTCTAACCTTCTCCGTGTGAGAAGAGGCTTTGCTCAGCAGTGGGCATTTATAGGCTGTTGATGATGATATGATATGATACAAGGTGTAGTTTTGAAAACGTGTCATTTTTCGGAGGCATGTCACCACAGAAATATTTAAAAAATTATACCTATCTGTGCACGTCATAGAAGTCATAAAAGTTCAATGTAAAAGAAAATTTCGGGCCAATAGTTAAAACTACGGCTATAATAAATCATTTAAGTTCGACAATATTTTAGAATAAGCGACAGCAATGTTTCTTATCGGAGTTTTATGGAATTAGGAATAATATCAATTACGTGTTTGAGTTTGTGTGTTAAGCCGCGTTATAAAGCTAGTTACAAGACGGCGGCGTGTACCTCTAGTTCGCACTTACGGATTTCCGTAATTTCAGAAAAATGGAATATATTTAGCTACAATTTTTTTTTATTGATTAGGACTCAGAATCGATGTCTGAGTTACCTCCTAGAAAATGACGCGGCTTTAAAACAACACCTTGTTGTTTTAAAGCCGCGTCATTTTCTTGTATTAATACTTGTTACCTATAATAAATTTAAGGGATAATTTTAGTGTTTAGAATGAAAATAATAACTTTTTTATGTGATAATATTATAAGTAGATATGTAATTGAATTCAGAATTCAGAATAAAATCTTTATTCAGAACTTAAAAACTTCTACAATAAATCTTACGCTAGGGTCTTTTAAGTATAAAAATGCCTGTGCTAGGAAGCCTCGCTCCTCAAAACTAGTAACCGTAGTATGTAGGAGTGTGCTAATAATTAATTATAGGGGTTTACAATTTTTACTTAAAAACTAAAGAAAAGGGAAAAAAGAAAAACGTACTCAACAAATCAGTTAACTCAAATGTAAGTGTTTGTTTGTGGGTGTGGAAGTGTGTGTGTGTGGGTGGGTCTGAATTAGATTATATTTTGCTCTATATATATAGGTAGGTACATACATGTGTTGTCGTGCCCTAACCGGGTGTCATGTTGAAACTGTACCCATTGTAACACCTATTGTACACCATGATATGCAATAAAAATTTGAATTTCAATTTCGAATTCGCCGTCTTGACCGGAGTGATACTACCACGGCCGAGCAAAAAACTGACGTAAAAAAAAGCAACGTACCGGCCGAACGTATAACCTCCTCCTTTTTTAAAGTCGGTTAAAAACTTCACAAGCATGGAGGTCCAATTCTTTAACTTCTTTTCTAAATGAATAGGTTTTTAAGTTCATAGCTAACGGGGACCTATCTAACCTCTGGCTACCCCTTTGCTGATAAATCAATGACTCATGAGAAGAATTACGACGATTACTCTACCTACAGTTACTTTCATCTGAATTTATATTTTGTTATGCTTGTTTTTCCTTTTATTCGTTGTCCCACTAGGATTTTCTCCTGTGTTGTCGGTATGTTTTACAAACATATAATTTTACATACACCCGACACCCAGAACAGAAACAACAATTTGTGGATCCCGCTGAGAGTTGCTCTGTGCGGGAATATGGTAGATGCCTGATTTTCATTTTAATGTCCGTCTGGTAGATTATTTTAAATCATTAGACACGTATTTTTTATTTTCTTACAGAAACGAATACTTTCGACGATATATTGATTTGAAATTTACTTGACTGCACGGTTGGTGCGGTGGCTGGGCAACCGGCTGCCGTGCAACATGTCGCGGGTTCGATTCCCGCACGGAACAACACTTTGTGTGATCCACAAATTGTTGTTTCGGGTCTGGGTGTGATGTGTATGTGATATTGTATGTTTGTAAACGCACCCACGACACAGGAGAAAATCCTAGTGTGGGGCAACGTTTAAAAAAAAAAAAAAAAAAATGTCGCGTGTCGTCACTTCTATGTACATTTTATACGTAGAAATAACGTTTTAGCCCCCACTCGTAAACTTTGATTCGTTTTATCTATTTTCATACCCTGTCATCAACCTAATTAAACTGTCAAACACCAAGCGGTCACCGGTGACCGCAACCTATTGTTCTATAATGTCGCGGAGAACCTAACGGGTAACCGGGGCTCCGACTCGACGGTCGCGGAGAACCTAACGGGTAACCGGGGCTCCGACTCGACGTGCAGGAGAAGGAACGGGATGGTTTTTAGTCAGTAAGAGTCTGACACTCCCTCCCGCCTCACCCAGGCGGGAGCAAAAAAAAAAAATTGTTCTATAATTGTGTCTATAATGACGGTACTTGACGAGTTAAATTCGCTACACGTTACGCGGCAGTCGATTACCCAGCAAGAGCAGACTTCGTAGTAGTCCCTAGTCACCTACTAGCACAGATATATCCTAAGAAACTCGATCTTCAGGCGTCTAATTACAGAAGATTAAGTACTGAACAATGTACCTATTGTTTCAGGCTACTTATTGGAATAAACAGCGGTCTCAACGCCGGCCTAGCGCCGCTGTACTTGGCTGAAATATCGCCTGTCTCACTTCGGGGGTCTGTAAGTAGTCTGTACATTATTGTAAAACTAGCGGGGCGGGTGCCCCGGCTTCGCACGTATGCAATATGCATGTATTACACATACTAACTTTCCTTAAGTATCACTCTATCTATTAAAAAAAAACCGCATCAAAATCTGTTGCGTAGTTTTAAAGATCTAAGCATACATAGGGACAGACAGACGGCGGATATCGACTTTGTTTTATACTATGTAGTGAAGATAAATTGGGTACTTGACAACTAGTCAAATTCAATACGATTTTTTCGAACTGTCAAAAACGAGAGTTTTCTATGAATTTTGTACGAGATTGTGTATTGTGACGTCACGTTTTTTAGCGTCAAACAACATATATGTACTTATTTCTTGAAAATTTACTGGAAATATACTAAAATTAAGTTGGTCATAAAATCAATTAATGAAAGTGTGATTACTTTTTAAATATCTATCTTATTGTGTTAAACAGTCGAAATAATTTTTTTTTTTCATGAGCAAAAAAGAATTCAGACAAAGTCCAAATTTTTTGACATTTATTTCATGAAAATGTTTTATATAGAGGTATACAATTAATATTAACTATAACTAAATGAAAATATATACAACTTAAAATACATATAAATAACTATGAACTAAAATATTTACACCTTAAAAAAGGTAATAATAAATAAATAAGCTATAATAAGGCATCAAAAAAAAAATTCGTCGAAATAATTAATTTTGATTAAGGAAAAAAGGTCTCGGGTTCGATTCCCGGGCCGGGCAAAATATTACTGGATTTTTGAAAATTCTCAGTAGTAGCACGAAGTCTGGAATTTTGCCCGGTATATGGCAATAGGCTCACACCCTATTACATGGGACTCATAACATAAATAGCAGAAAGTGGATGTTACATTGTACAGTGGCATAATGTACATCTCTGTCTACCCCTTCGGGGATAAAAGGCGTGATATTATTATTAAAGAAAGTACCCAATTTCGAACTACAAAGGCCTTAGTACGAGTTTCTTTTACGTATATAAAGTAAGTGAAACAAGTAGGTACTCGTTCGGTGTTCAGGGTGCTTACTCTTGAATCCAATACCGATCGATGGACATTGGTATTGTGAAATTTCGTACTCTCGAGTTGCAACACTAGCGCCCATTGCATCGTATTGCGCGGATATTGAATGAACTAAATGGTATTGAGTTTGGTTTTATATTCCGTACTCTGAATGCTATTTTAACAGCTACGATAGGGGTTGTATAGTTTTGACATTGAATAATTATTGAGATTTTATTGGATTGAAATTGCAGTGACATTGAGATTGGTAGGTTCATTCAATTGGAGCCAGCCAATTAGAGCGCCGAAGGAAGTCTTGTTTCGATTACTTTAAACGTAAAACAAATTCGTACTAAGGCCTCTGATAAGAGTATATTTATCAGCACCGTGATTCTTCCCGCGGGTGTGCCATACCCGACTGAGAGGCGCATTTGACGGAAACCGAACAGCAAGTAGCTACATTATTTGATTAGCATACCTTTTTTAACGATGATCTCAGTTTCTTATTTTTTTGAAGTCGGTTAAAAAACGGGGTTTTGTGGAAACGGGCACAAAACACCCACGGAAAGAAAAGGGGTGGTGACAATTGGACCTATTCCCTATTCAACCCTACTCTAATTTAACCCCTATTATATGGGACCACGAAAATGTGTCTCGGCCCCAAGGCTTAAGACGCCCGCTTCTCATGCATGAGAGGGTTCGAAACCTTCCAACGGCAAGTACCAATCTGACTTTTTACAAGTTATATGTACCTCTACTTTCTAAGTTTATTTAGACACCACTGACAAACGGTGAAGGAAAACATCTTGAGAAACCTGAACTTATAATTTCTAATTATAAGCTTGTAATCGCCAATCCGCATTGAGCAAGCGTGGTGATTAATGCTCAAACCTTCTCTATGGGAGAAGAGGCTTTGCTCAGCAGTGGGCATTTATAGGCTGTTGATGATGATGATGACATGGGACTATGGGATTCATAACATAAATAGTGAAAAGTGGGCGTTACATTGTACAGTTGCATTAAATGCCGTAATGCACCTCTGCCTACCTCTCCGTGATGTAATATCTAATTGAACCCCTCTAATTTCAGATAGGCACAGTCTACCAATTGGTCATAACGATCACCATCCTGCTGTCCCAAGTCCTAGGTTTAGAGTCTGTGCTGGGCACTCCTAAGGGATGGCCATATCTCCTAGCTTTGACGGTCATACCAGCAGTTATTCAAGTGGTGACTTTGCCTTTGTGTCCCGAATCTCCCAAATACTTGTTGCTGAATAAAGGACAAGAATTGCATGCGCAGAGGGGTGAGTGACAAAATTGAGTACATTTATTAATAAAAAATCCAATAATACTACCTGAACAGAGAATCGAAACCAAGATGTTACTTAGCATTAACTGTATGAGGTACCTACCGAAAAAGTTTGCAAAAAAAAATTGAGGTTAAATTGATCTAATAAGACATTCAAAAGGTGTAATTGTAATGTGATTTAGATAATTAAAAATGAAATAGACCAAATGTGGCCGTCAAGAGGTTAAAACAATAGTAATAATATTAGGGTGGAATTGATCAAAAGAGACCGTTAAAAGGTTGAATCTTCAAAAAAATTAGTCCAAATATATTAAAAGATGAGATCAAACCGACCATAGCCCAAGGTTGCTAAATAAAAAAAAAATACCAAATGATGTGGTCAAAGGGTTGATTTGGCAAAAGAATGGGGGCACTAATGGACGATGGATCCGACTAGGGTTCGATTCCCAGGTCGTGCAAAGTATTACTGGGTTTTTTAAAAAAATCTCAGTAGTAGCTCGGAGTCTGGAATTTTGCCCGGTATATGGCAATAGACTCACCTCCTATTACATGGGATTCATAACATAAATAATGAAAAGTGGGTGTTACCTTGTAGAGTTTCATTAAGTGCCATAATGTACACCTCTAGCTACCCCTTCTGGGGATAAAAGGCGTGATGTTATGTTATCTTATTTTTTATCACTTATCATTTTAGCTCTAAACTGGCTGCGAGGTGATGTGGCCGTTCACGGAGAAATTGAAGAAATGCATCAGGTAGGTACATTCATAGCATTGTTGTTAAAATACCACCTAATCGACTAAGATCAATTTGTTAAAATACCTATACTTAATTTTGTAGTGGACTAATTTTCTCTAATAGGGGATCGGACAACAATAAGGAAAAAATATAAAGTGTGCATAAATAAAATCTGCATAATATTTAACGAATTTTCAATAAGATTTTGTTGAGACTTAACAAAGTATATTTTTAAATATAATATCAAAATTTGACATTTTTAATCAGTTCTATAAGTACCTGTAACGAAACATCAATCACGTCGCGTGACGTCATACGTGGCTAACGAAAGTATCAACAATACAGTACACTGCAACTGTACAGTACTGCTACTCTAGCCAAATGCCATTTAGCGTTTGTCTACATGTAGAATAGAAAACCAAATTATATGGAATCGACGTAAATTTTGACACTTGTCAGTGTCATCCCCATACATTTTGATTTCTACTCTCTCTGTAGACAAGCGCTAAAGTGGCGTTTGGCGAAAGGCACAGGATTACAAGCGTTTTACTGAATTTGCACTGTTTATTTACCCACGTATGACGTCACGCACTCTAGTTTGACAGTTGATGGTGTTTCGCGATGTTTTCGCGGCAATTTTAAAATACGTATTTTAACTCGTCGAGTACCGTCATTATAGACACAATTATAGAACAATAGGTTGCGGTCACAGGTGTCCTCGCGGTGTTTGGCAGTTTAAACAAGTTTTGTTTTAATAATAAAGTAGTAACGAAAAAATTAATATTTTTTACGGGTATAAATTACCATAAAGATTACTTTAAAATAGTTTTTGAAAAGTTGTCCGATCCCCTATTCCATATAATTTATTCCGCCTTAACTAGCAAACCGCCTTAACAGTTTAAACTGTCAAACACCGCGAGCATACCGGTGACCACAACCTATTGTTCTTAAATTGTCGCGGAGAACCTAACGGGTAACCGGGGCTCCGGCTCGACGTGTGCGTTATCCAGGCAAAATGTTTTGCTTTAGAGAGATGAGACTTAAACAAATAATTAGTGTATCATGAGGAGCAATTTGTTTACTAATAGCAAAATTTGATTGAATTGTAGTTTTTAAGTTATTTAAGAAAAACAAATTTTGCTGGAGTAACGTTTGAAACGTTACCCAGGCAAAATAGTCTTTCAAAAATTAGTTTCAGCACGGAACCAAATACATGAATAGATAGCTTTTGTTGCGTAGTAAATGTTTAAAAATAGCAAAATTTGTGTGTGGTATAGTTCTTTAGTTATTTAAGATTTTGCTGCGGTAACGTTTTGGGATTTCCCAGATCTCGAAAACGGCTCAACGCAGAAGTTTGAAAAAAATACCAATAAAAGACCTTAATTTGTTTAAATTTGTTTAATCATTAGTTTTTGATTTGGTTGACGTGAACCAATGTAATTAAATGGTTTCAAAAATCAGAAGAAGCGGGGTTGCAAGTAAACCAATACACTTATAACCAAATAAACAGCTGTAAAAAATACCCGTGGTTCGACGCTTGTTTACAGCAGACATTTTAGATTTCATACTTTACACGTTAAGAAGATAAAAACAAATTTGATTTATTTTAGACTGGTCGTACTTTAGCGATCGAATACGCAGTTCCCATAACATTAAGAAACATGGCATACTTTAAACAAATTAAAATGATTCATGAAAATTCTTTCCTGTTAATTTCAGCCTTGAATTACGGCTCTAATGAAAGTTATCTCAAAAACAAGAATATGTCAGCAATTCTCTAATAAGCCGACCAAATTGAAAAGGTCACGTAAAAGCGACTGCACCGTACGTACGGGTAATCTTCGCAAATTAGCAGCTTGGTAACCGATGTTTTGTACAGTTAAGCAGAAAAACGTTATTCGTGAAGCCGATTTTTTAATATTTTTTAAGTGCAGTACCATATTACACAATTTTTACTAGTTAATAAAAGTGTAATATCATAGTGTATAATTTATAGTGTGATTTAAAACAATACAAACATATATACATGTAGCTATATTTTTAGTACTTAATTTGTTGTTTCTGTTAAACCAAATGTTTTATTTTGATACCACAACGCAAAGCCACGCTAAAAACGTTTTAACGTTCTTGATGCTAGTCAGAGCAGCGCGCATCGCTGTGTGCAATGCAACGCAACAGCTATATGCCTTGTCTTACTTACTCTTTAGCTGTGAGTAGTTGAGTACGCTCTATCTATGGGTACGCTAGCTCCGACCGAACCAATGAAACAATCAGTCGTGAACCAAGTGTTTTGGAGAGAAGTGCTTGTGGTTTATGTGTGTGTGTACGACGACGTCTTTGAACGATGTGAGTATTAAATGTTTTTATTTTACAGTACAGTAATTGTGTTTCAGTATAAAATAGTCATTCAGCGTATATTAATGTACGCTTTTTGGTGTGAATCAGAATAAAGAAAACTCGTCAAATGTGACCCAAAACACAATTAGCCCCGGCACAAAAAATAAAAATAATGAATCTTAACCATTTTATTATTTTAACTAACCTGACCAGAAAACTTTTGTATTCAACTGTACTAACAAAACATCTATATTATCCTGTTCATTTCAGATGGTTGCGCTTATGTATGGTGCGGTCGCTTTTATGTGACCTTTTCAATTTGGTCGGCTCATTAGAGAATTGCTGACATAATCTTGTTTTTGAGATAACTTTCATTAGAGCCGTAATTCAAAGCTGCAATTAACAGGAAGGAATTTTTAGGAATCATTTTAATTTGTTTAAAGTATGCCATGTTTCTTAATGTTATGGGTACTGCGTATTTGATCGCTAAAGTACGACCAGTCTAAAATAAATCAAATTTGTTTTTATCTTCTTAACGTGTAAAGTATGAAATCTAAAATGTCTGCTGTAAACAAGCGTCGAACCACGGGTATTTTTTACAGCTGTTTATTTGGTTATAAGTGTATTGGTTTACTTGCAAACCCGCTTCTTCTGATTTTTGAAACCATTTAATTACATTGGTTCACGTCAACCAAATCAAAAACTAATGATTAAACAAATTTAAACAAATTGAGGTCTTTTATTGGTATTTTTTTCAAACCTCTGCGTTGAGCCGTTTTCGAGATCTGGGAAAACCCAAAACGTTACCGCAGCAAAATCTTAAATAACTAAAGAACTATACCACACACAAAATTTGCTATTTATAAACATTTACTACGCAACAAAAGCTATCTATTCATGTATTTGGTTCCGTGCTGAAACTAATTTTTGAAAGACTATTTTGCCTGGGTAACGTTTCAAACGTTACTCCAGCAAAATTTGTTTTTCTTAAATAACTTAAAAACTACAATTCAAACAAATTTTGCTATTAGTAAACAAATTGCTCCTCATGATACACTAATTATTTGTTTAAGTCTCATCTCTCTAAAGCAAAACATTTTGCCTGGGTAACGCACACCGGCTCGACGTGCAGGAGAAGGAACGGGGTGGTTTTTAGTCAGTAAGAGTCTGACACTCCCTCTCGCCTCACCCAGGCGGGAGCAGTCATTCGATGATTTCCCCCCTTAAAAAAAAATATTGTTCTTAAATTGTGTCTATAATGACGGTACTCGACGAGTTAAGGTCATCACAAACACATACATACTTAACAAGCACGGCTCCGGCACGGCTCCAGCACGGCTCCAGCACCGCGCATTTTGCTATGGAAACAATACAAAAAGGTCGTAAGCGAGCAGTCGGCGCGCGGGTGGCAAACTTACAACTTTATCTATATTAACGTTATGAAATATGTCATACGACTAACGATTTAAAGTTCGTATTTAAATGAGAAGCTAATAAGGTGATGACGAATTCTTATTTTAATGTCTGTCTGGTAGATTATTTAAAACATTACACACGTATTTTTTATTTTCTTACGGAGACGAATAGTTTCTAAGATATATTGATTTGAGATATCGCATGACGTCACTTTTGAGTACGATTTATACTCTAAAATGACGTAGCTACCTCCCACTTCCAAACTTTGATTCGTTTTGTCTAAGTATTGTTTTCTTATACGACAAAATAAAAAATACATGTCTAATATTTTTTCATTACCTATCTGACGGACTTTTCATTTTTTATTCATTTTTCATTACTGTTTTCATTTTCATTCCTTCTTATCCCTATGCTAGGTTGGAGCCGTGCCGGAGCTGTGCTTGTTGCAAAACCCCTTAGGTACTCAACAAGACAGCAACTCAGTAATAACATACATAACTTCATGCCTGTCTCCTATGGGGGTAGGCAGAGACTAGGGAACGCCAATCACTACGATTCCTACATACCTCTTTCGCATCATCAACAGTCATCAATCTTTTCATGCATGCTCGTCGGTTAAGGGTACTTTTAACTCAGTAATACATAGATTAATGATCCAATAATACAACCCATGTTTTCAGGAAGCAGAAAAGAACAAAATAAGTCGAAAAGTAACACTACGAGAATTATTCGCTAATCGCCAGCTTCGTCAACCACTTATAATCGCAATGGTGATGATGATAGCGCAGCAGTTCTCGGGGATTAACGCCGTGATATTCTTCTCGACGGAGATCTTCACAAGGGTACAATTAGGTCAGACACAATCGCAATATGCAACGCTTGGTAAGTTTTGTTTTCATTGGCTTTTAACTCATATTTAACTACATTCATTATTGCTCTATTGAGACTTTGCACACAAGAGACTTTTGGTCGATTTTTTTAAACGTTGCCCCACACTAGGCTCTTCTCCTGTGTCGTGTGTACGTTTACAAACATACAAGTTCACATACACATGACACCCAGACCCGGGACAACAATCTGTGGATCAATACAAAGATTTGTTACGTGCGGGAATCGAAGCCGCAACACGTTGCGCGGCAGGTTCCCCAACCAACGCGACAACTGTGCAGTCAATTAAGTTCGAAGTAAAGAAAACGATTCACCGTGAATTTGGCTTAATCAAAGTCTTTTCTTGTCATAATATTAATTCCTAATAATATTAGCTATAAATATGCTACAGAACAACTTTTACCCGTCAATATTTTAACATTAGCTAAATTAGGCCGTGCACGACCGGTGGCCTAACTCTAAGAAGCACAGAGCCATAGAAGGCCTAACGGGTTGCCGGGGATCCGGTCCGAAAAGCAGGAGTAGGAATGATGACACTCCCTCTCGCCTAACCCAAGACGGGAGAAGTCATTGGATGATTGTCCCACGTCAACAAAAAATCTGAGAAGCGACATTGACACGACTCAGTCTATTTACAACTAATTTATACCACATTACTTTTACTTTAGAGCCTATGCTGATGAGAGACTGAAGACAAAAGTGGAAAATAATTCAAGATTGTTGATCTCTACCGAGAATTACCATAGCCAATAGTGGCTACAGGTTTATCTCTCGTTTGCTTAGTGGACCCGTCTATTTCGCCACTTTTTAATCCATTTCTGGGCTCACAGATGCAATCATTCCTTGCATAATTTTATTTTTTATTTGGCCAATTGCTTAATTAGGCATGCTTATGCCTAATGAGCATTGAGCATTTCATACATCTTGCAGTACATGTCTTACTTTTTATATTCATCGTTACAGAGTAGAGACTGGTAGAAAATGCGTTGCTGGGGTATGAATATAAATATAAAACATGTTAAACTAAACGAATTAGTGCATATTTCAGCCTTTTCGGTCCATTATTGTTTTGCATACCTATATTATTTACTAGCTTTTACCAGCGGCTTCGCTCGCGTCACAAAAGGATAAAAAATAGCCTATGTGACATATACCAATACATACAGCGCCATCTATACTAATATTTTCCCTCGGGAATATCTAATTTTTCCGAAATAAAAAGGACCCTATTATTTAATCCAGTCTTCTAAGTTTACGTCTGCAAAAATTCAAAGCAATCAGTTAAGTAGTTACGGCGTGAAATCGGAACAAACAAACAAACTCACTTACCAATTTATAATATTAGTAAGATTGTATTGTATATATTTTGGGCACATATTCCATTTTTAATTAGTATATTTTGCGGCTTACTCATGTAATTATTTGAAGAAGGACTCGACTAGCTTCAAGCCATGCTAGAGGCTCATAATCAGTCAGTAGCAGCGCGACAGTCGCCGCGTCGCGTCGCCGGCCGCATTTCCACATTTCGAACCGATTGGGCATGCATACTATAATTCAGTGCTTTTGTGTATGTCAGTGCTTTTGTGTAGAGGTCGTAGTGTCCCGGAGGTTTAAGACACCTGCTTCTCATGCATGAGAACGCGGCCTCAAAACCTACCTATGGCAAGTACCAATGTGACTTTCTCCGAGTTATCTGTACTTTCTAAGATTATTTAGACACTACTGACAAACGGTGAAGAAAAACATCATGAGGAAACCTGGGCTTATAATTTCTAAAAATAAGTTTGAAATCGCCAACCCGCATTGAGCAAGCGTGGTGATTAATGCTCATGCCTTCTCCGTGTGAGAAGAGGCTTTGCTCAGCAGTGGGCATTTATAGGCTGTTGATGTGATATGTACCTATGTCTTATTTTTTGTTTTCTTAATGTTCGTTATTCAATCTCGCGTTTTCTATAAGAAATGCAAGATTTTTGGCGTCCGAGCTGTATTTTAATAACCTTAATTTCGGCTATTTTGATCCGTATTTTTTGCATATACTATATTGTACTATTTGTCCTATTTTAAAATGCATATCATTTTACGCGTTTTAGTGTAGGTATTTATGTGTATGCATATTAATATTTTGGTAAATTATTTATTATGTTTAACGGCTTCCTCACGCAACGACGAAGAATTAGACTAGTTTCAAAAGGAACACGATTAATTTCAAGCCATACTTGAGGCTCATATTCATAAACAGCATGACTTAAAACTAGTCCAGTTCCTCTTGAAACTAGTCCAGTTCTTCTCGAAACTAGTCCAGTTCCTCTTGAAACTAGTCAAATTCCTCTTGAAACTAGTCCAGTTCCTCTTGAAACTAATCCAGTTCCTCTTGAAACTAGTCCAGTTCTTCTTGAAATTAGTGCAGTTCCTCTTGAAACTAGTCCAGTTTCTCTTGAAACTAGCCCAGTTCCTCTTGAAGTTAGTCCAGTTCCTCTTGAAACTAGTGCAGTTCCTCTTGAAACTAGTCCAGTTCCTCTTGAAACTAGTCCAGTTTCTCTTGAAACTAGTCCAGTTTCTCTTGGAACTAATCCAGTTCCTCTTGAAACTAGTCCAGCCAGTTCCTCTTGAAACTAGTCCAGTTCTTCTTGAAACTAGTGCAGTTCCTCTTGAAATTAGTCCAGTTCCTCTTTAACTAGTCCAGTTCCTCTTGAAACTAGTCCAGTTCCTCTTGAAACTAATCCAGTTCCTCTTGAAACTAGTCCAGCCAGTTCCTCTTGAAACTAGTCCAGTACTTCTTGAAACTAGTGCAGTTCCTCTTGAAACTAGTCCAGTTTCTCTTGAAACTAGTCCAGTTCCTCTTGAAACTAGTGCAGTTCCTCTTGAAACTAGTCCAGTTCCTCTTGAAACTAGTCCAGTTTCTCTTGAAACTAGTCCAGTTTCTCTTGGAACTAATCCAGTTCCTCTTGAAACTAGTCCAGCCAGTTCCTCTTGAAACTAGTCCAGTTCTTCTTGAAACTAGTGCAGTTCCTCTTGAAACTAGTCCAGTTCCTCTTTAACTAGTCCAGTTCCTCTTGAAACTAGTCCAGTTCCTCTTGAAACTAATCCAGTTCCTCTTGAAACTAGTCCAGCCAGTTCCTCTTGAAACTAGTCCAGTTCTTCTTGAAACTAGTGCAGTTCCTCTTGAAACTAGTCCAGTTTCTCTTGAAACTAGTCCAGTTCCTCTTGAAACTAGTCCAGTTTCTCTTGAAACTAGTCCAGCCAGTTCCTCTTGAAACTAGTCCAGTTCTTCTTGAAATTAGTGCAGTTCCTCTTGAAACTAGTCCAGTTTCTCTTGAAACTAGTCCAGTTGCTCTTGAAACTAGCCCAGTTCCTCTTGAAACTAGTCCAGTTCCTCTTGGAACTAATCCAGTTCCTCTTGAAACTAGTCCAGCCAGTTCCTCTTGAAACTAGTCCAGTTCTTCTTGAAATTAGTGCAGTTCCTCTTGAAACTAGTCCAGTTTCTCTTGAAACTAGTCCAGTTTCTCTTGGAACTAATCCAGTTCCTCTTGAAACTAGTTCAGCCTGTTCCTCTTGAAACTAGTCCAGTTCTTCTTGAAATTAGTGCAGTTCCTCTTGAAACTAGTCCAGTTTCTCTTGAAACTAGTCCAGTTTCTCTTGAAACTAGTCCAGTTTCTCTTGAAACTAGTCCAGTTCCTCTTGAAACTAGTCCAGTTCCTCTTGAAACTAGTCCAGTTCCTCTTGAAACTAGTCCAGTTCCTCTTGAAACTAGTCCAGTTCCTCTTGAAACTAGTCCAGTTCCTCTTGTAACTAGTGCAGTTCCTCTTGAAACTAGTCCAGTTCCTCTTGAAACTAGTCCAGTTCCTCTTGAAACTAGTCCAGTTCCTCTTGAAACTAGTGCAGTTCCTCTTGAAACTAGTGCAGTTCCTCTTGAAACTAGTCCAGTTCCTCTTGAAACTAGTCCAGTTCCTCTTGAAACTAGTCCAGTTCCTCTTGAAACTAATCCAGTTCCTCTTGAAACTAGGCGAGTTCCTCGGCAACAGCTACGTGAGTAAGCCGAAAATTGTAGCATGTCTCACGAAAGTACCTTAAATCTTATACCTATGCTCTTGATGTATGTTCCTTCAGGTATGGGAGCAATGAACGTAGTGATGACAATCATCAGTCTACTCCTAGTGGAGATCGCGGGCCGTAAGACGTTGCTGCTGATCGGGTTCGGAGGCATGTTCCTCTGTTCTGTCGGTCTTTGCGTCGCGTATTTATATGTGAGTATTGTATATACAGGGTGGAATTTTGTAATGTCGCCAGAAGGGAAAGTGTTATGTTGGTGGATTAATAAATTGTAGACGGATTTATTATACTTGGAATTATTACAATAATGTGCACGGCCCACGACGTGTACACACACTTAGACTATGACAGGTAGACAGCGACGTTGATGACAAGTGTTCTACCTTATATAACACATTATAGTGAGGGGGCGACTACTTACTAATTAGTGATGTTCATACATGTAACATCCCTGTTGTACTCTTACTATACTATACTATACTTATACTTACTTACTCTTACTATACTATACTATACTATTACTATACTTTAGATAGAAAATTTTACTCAAAGAAAACTTTCCTCTATTTTTGAAAAGAAAGAAAACTAAGTAAAAACGCGGGTTACTCACTGAGTGAGCAGAGCAGTGAGCTGCGCGACGTCGCCGCGACCGCGCACGCTGCTCATATGGAAGTGGTTCGAAACTGTGGTAGTAGAGCTTTTCTCAGTATATTCACGTGAGTAACCCGCGTTTTTACTTAATTTACCTAGTATGTCTCACGATAGTTATTATAAAAGAAAGAAGACTGCATTCAAAGTTTTCATTTTAAATTAGCTTGCCGCACACGGTAATCGAACCGACTGAAATCTGTAAAAGTTGCACCCTGTACATTTATTGCATTTATTTAATTAATGCAGATTTCTTTCTTATCGAAATTAAGGGTAGTTATGTTTTCTTTGCGGAAAATTTTCTATCTTAGGTATTTAGAGTATACTTCCCCTTAAGGTCTCATAACAAAATTCCACCCTTTAAATTTGTTATATTATTATTAGAATGTTTTGTGGACATGGACCAACTAACACTTTAAAATTTTTGTTTTAACGTTCAAAAGTGCCATCCTGTTGGGCTATTCTGTAAGATGTCAATTTGAACTATCGAAGTGACTTCGATCGTATTCTCGTCCGTTATTGGTTGAGATTATTCTTACAACCAATGGACATGGAGGGCCGCGATCGAGCTCATTTCGAGTGTTCGAATTGACATCTTATGAATTATCCTAGATGGTCTAATTGGACCACCATAGATGGGGCACAGTAAGGCTGATACGCAGTACGGAGCCGCGGAGGGCCTAACAGGTTACTGGGGCTCCGGCTCAAAGTGCAGGAGTAGGAACGGAGTGATTTTTAGTCAGTAAAGTCTGACACTCTGTCCCGCCTAACCCAAGGCCTGGAGATGTCATTGGATGATATCCCCCTACAAAAACGTCTAATGAAATAAATGATTGTAACGTTTGACAAATTTTCTTCCAGTCCATATTACCGTGGGTATCCTACGTATGCATAGCGCTGGTGATTCTCTTCGTGGTGATGTTTGCAGTCGGCCCTGGCTCCATACCCTGGTTCCTGGTCACTGGTGAGTAATTTTTAGACTGGCAACACACTTGTTACCCCTCGAGTATTTATTTATTTATTATTTAGACTCCCAACAAAAGATACACTTGCTAAAATATAATAGAGGTATACTAGCAGCCCGTCCCGTCACGGGGTAGAAAATTTTTTTTTTCAAAATGAAATGTAGCCTATGTCATGTAGCATTCTATTGGTGAAATAATTTTTAAGTCGGCCCAGTACTTTTTGAGCCTATTATACTATATACAAACATACAAAAATAGGTACAAATCTTTCCTCTTTATAATATTAGTATAGATATAGATATCAACCGGAAATTGGAGTAACCTTGTGATCCTTCAATGAAAAGGAATCACATCATGCGAATACAGCAAATAGGGATGATGATAGGGTATGAAAATTAAAATCCAATTAGTACGTAAGTTAGTTGATGACAAAATATTAGACACGTATTTTTTACCTTGTTGTACCTCTATAAAAACAATACTTAGATAAAACGAATCAAAGTTCAGGAGTTGGAGGTAGCTACATCATTTTAAAGTAGGTACAAATCGTACTCAAAAGTGACGTAATTTTTTTTTATAGAATTAAACAAGCAGACGTATTTCCTGATGGTAAGCAATCGGCGTCGCCCATGGACACCGGGAACACCAAGGTTTTACAAGTTACCGGCCTTTTGGGAATTGGGAATTTGAGGATTGTGGAGGATACGGGAATTCGGGGACTAGGGAGGGGGGTAATTGAGCCTCCGATAACCTTACTCACACCACGAAACACAATGCAATCGATCACTCCGGTCGAACCGGCTCAGCAGTGCCGAAGCATGGCTCTCTCATTCTTAAAATGCGATATTTCAAATCAACACATCTTCGAAACCAGTCATTTCCGTAAGAAAATAAAAAATACTTGTCCAATGTTTTTAAAAATATACCAGACGGACATTAAAATAAAAATTACTCATCTACCCATTGTGTTCATCGCGGCCTGCGGACAGCGAGCATGGGTGGCTCGCCGCCCGACCAGAACCAGACCCGAGTGTACGGCACCGAGCGTTCCGCGCGCGATATAAAGAGCCATCAGACCACCACGGATGGGGCCCAATAGGGCTGATGCCGATACGGAGTCGCGGAGAACCTAACGGGTAACCGGGGTTCCAGCTCGAAGTGCAGAAGTAGGAACGGGGTGGTTTTTAGTCAGTAAGAGTCTGACACTCTCCGGCCGCCAGACGGGAGCAGTCATTCGTTGATTTTCCCCCCTTAAAAAAAACCCATTGTGTTCGTAAGAGTAATTTTTTCTTAAAACAGTTTTTATTGTCCACAGAACTATTCAACCAGTCTTCGCGACCGGCAGCGACATCTGTAGCGGTGACCGTCAACTGGACAGCCAACTTCATCATTGGATTAAGCTTTTTGCAGCTTTCTGTAAGACTTTTTATTTTAGTTATTTAGTCTTTAAGTACAAAAAAATAGTAGAGGTACAGTGAGCCAAGTTCTTTAGTATGCAGGGCGTTTAGCCAAACGTCACTTTAGCGCTTGTCTACAGAGAGAGTAGAAAACTAAATGTATGGGGATGACACTGACAAGTGTTAAAATTTACGTCAATTCCATATAATTTGGTTTTCTATTCTACATGTACTTCTAGACAAGCGCTAAATGGCATTTAGCTACAGCTGCTGGTTTAATTGAAATAAATGATTTTGACTTTGACTTTGACTTACCAAAGATAATATTTTGACATAAGTTGTTTTTTTGTCCACAGGCAATCCTAGGAGCGAATGTTTTCATAATATTCGCAATTCTACAACTAGTATTCATATTCTTCATATACTGTCATGTGCCCGAAACGAAAAACAAGACGGTAGAAGAAATAACAGCGATGTTCCGACAACAAATATAATTTTCGAGCTCGCCCGCACAATTTCGAGGTGACCCGAACGTTTTCGAGGGACGGAAGTTGAAAATCGAAAATATGTACATTATTCTTGTTGTGACAAATTGATTGTGAGTTGAATGAATGGAAATAATTTTAAGGCTTGTTTCACAATCTCTACATAGCCACTATGTACTAGATAAAGAAATATAATACAGCTACCTTCTGCCTGCGGCTTTGCCCGTGTTCCCGTGTAATACAAATTACCCTTTTTTTAAGGGGGGAGAATAATCGAATGACTGCTCCCGCCAAGGTGAGGCGGGAGGGAGTGTCAGACTCTTACTGACTAAAAACCACCCCGTACCTTCTCCTGCACATCGAGCCGGAGCCCCGGTTACCCTTTAGATTCTCCGCGACAATAGAGAGTACCCTACGTGGTTTTCCAGACCTTAATCTACCCATATTCCAAATCTCATCTCGATCCCTTCAGCCGTTTTGACGTGGCTGACAAACAAACAAACAAACATCAGCATTTATAATACTTACTATCGTGAGACATAAAAATCGCGGGTTACTCACGTCAATATATTGAGACAAGCTTTTTTTTATGGCATAAGTCGGTAAACGAGCAGACGGATCACCTGATAGTAAGCAATCCACGCCGCCCATGGACACTCGGAACACCAGAGGCGTTACAAGTGCGTTACCGGCCTTTTGGGTATTGGGAATTTGAGGATTGTGGAGAATTCGGGGATTCGGGAGACTGGGGACGGGTTGTAATTGGGCCTCCCGTAACTTCACTCACACGACGAAATACAACGCTGTGGTTGTTTCACTATGGTCTTCTGCTCGGTCGTGGTATCACTCCGGTCGAGCCGGCCCAGCAGTGCCAAGGCATGGTTCTCCCACACTTAGAACTCTTCTCTACTAGTTTCGAACCACAGAGGGGTTCTACCTCAGATGTCGCGCACCCTACTACGATGACTATAGTATACGATGTACAACGATGGCCCCGAACCCCTCTGTGGTTTGAAACTAGTAGAGCTTTTCTCAGTATACTCACGTGAGTAACCCGCGATTCTTAGGATCTGACACTTAAGAGTATCAGGTACTTCTATGAAGATGGAGAAACAGGCACTGAAAGCATGTTGTTATTGTAACTGTGGACTATCTTATATTCTTATCTTATACTTTATTATATAAAGCGGAAGTTTGATTTTTTGTTTGTTTGTTTGTTTGAACGCGCTAATCTCCGTAACTACAACTCTGATTTGAATAATTCTTTTTGTGTTGGATAGCGCATTTATCGAGGATGGCTATAGGCTATAAAACATCACGCTACGACCAATAGCAGCTGAGCAGAGCGTGTAAAACCGCGCGGAAGTAGCTAGTTATTATTTATACATCACAATGCCTAAATCATTATTGTATGTAGTTATCGAACAAATATGAAATAATATGTTGCGCTTGGCTGCTTCGTGGGCCGATTGGTCGCAAACTATGCGAATGGCAAGGGGTCTCGGGTTCGATTCCCGTCTCTGGAAAAGTAATACTGGGTTTTAAAAAAAATCTCAGTAGTAGCACGGAGTCTGGAATTGTACCCGGTGTACCTACGTACGTCTGATGTTACGTATTAAAGTACTTAAATAATTTATGTATTTATAAGTAGGTATACTATATTATTTAATAAGAAAATCATGAATCTGAATTAAATATTAAAATATTTATTTTGAGATAATCTTTTTTTGTACCTAGGTACTATAAATATTGTTAAGAAAAAAATAAAAGAAATACTCAAATCATGGTATATATTTTGTTTTATTTCTTTTTCATTTTATCGAACCCTCTATACCTTTAAAAAATATTACTTCGGCAACATAATGCTCTCATTTAGGGCTCGTACACAAAACTGCGATGCGACGTCGTATCGCAAAAATGCGCGAGCTCCCTCTACGCATCGCAAGAACTTGCGAATTGATTCTCATCGCGCATCAAAATATTATCTTCCCAAAATCTTCTTTGTTCCTTTTTCCTGTATCTCCTAAGCAATAACAGAAGTGCACACTTCTTTTTACGATCTATGTCACGACCTAGTTTTCAATTAAAATACATTTAGTACGGTTGGCGGTCGTCGAAGGAATGGTTACCCTGGGAGACGCCTTGTCGCACTAAATTAAAATTAAAGCAATTTGCATCGTAATTTTTTGCGTTGCGAATTCCTTACGTACTTAACGCCCTTAAAGGTAAGTAAATTGCCTTGTATGACATACGTTACCAATATAAAATACTTGTATATATTCTGATACTCATTTATCAAGAAATGAAAAAGTAGACTAAAAGTGTGGGAGAGCCATGCTTCCGCACTGCTGGGCCGACTTGACCGGAGTAATACCACCAACGAGCAGGACATCATAGTGAAACAACATAGTCTCCCCAATCCCCAAAAGGCCGGTACCGCATTTGTAACGTCTCTGGTGTTCCGGGTGCCCGGGTATATATTAAATAAATACTGATACATGAAATACATAATTACCAAATACCACATAAATAATGAAATACAGCTTTCGTTTGATACAATTTTAATGTTATGATAACATTACATTATTAGATTATGACTAGAAATTCCATGTAATTACATGGAATAACGTACATTTCTTTATTTATTTAATTCATTAAAAATAACATAAATAGAGACATGAGTCACCAATAATTATCCAATAGCTACCAAAGGTCACCGGATTACTTAACCAAAGTCTCCAAGTCACTAAAAGTCACCGGTGTAGTTAACTAAAGTCACCAAAAGCCACAATAGTCATATAAAGTTACCGGTATACTTAACCAAAGTCTCCAAGTCACTAAAAGTCACCGGTGTAGTTAACTAAAGTCACCAAAAGATACAATAGCCATACGGTCAGTTTTATTACCCACATATATTGCGATAAGTACTTTTTCCAGTGTTTCTCAAACATTTTGTAAAACTAAGAATCTTAATCATGAATACGCACAAGTGTGGCTCCTGTGACGAACCGCTATCTGATGGCGCTCACTGCACAGTCTGCAATCAGGAATTACACTTTCGCTGTGCAGGAATAACAGAGGCCGGGTATCGGAAACTTGGTGACAGAAGGCTTACGTGGCGTTGCAGTAGTTGTAAGATAAGTGCCACTAATCTAATGTCTGGCAATGCTTCTCAACCCGTTACGCCAATATCGTCGCCTACACCTGTGCCGGACACCCAGTCTATGGTTCTGCAGGAAATCCGTGCGTTGGCGTTAAAATTTGCCACATTGGAAAATATGAAGGAAGACATCATCGCATTGAGGAATGAGTTTGCTGAGTTCAAAACAGCCATGGCAAATCAATACAGCGAGGTCATGAAAGAGGTCACCGGGAAGTTAAATGACATGGAGCTGCGTATCGTGAAGGTTGAGAGGGTCCAGGACCAGGTGGAACAGCTGCAAGCCCGATTGGATAAATTAGAAGACGACAACAGCAATAGAGATCAGTGGTCGCGTATGAATAATATCGAGGTCAAGGGAGTGCCTCAAACTAGCAACGAGAACTTATTTGAAATAATAGCCAAAATTGGTGCAAAAGTCAACTATCCAGTCTCGAAAAATCAAATTAACCTCATCACTCGAGTGCCTACCACTGAAAAAGACCGTATAAAACCTATCATAGTCCGTTTTTGCCAACGTTACGTAAAAGAAGATTTTATAGCAGCTACTAGGTACGAACTAAAGACCTCACCTTTGACGCCAGCTACAATTGGATTAATTGGCAACCATAAAATCTTTATAAATGATCACCTAACAATAAGAAATAAAATGCTGCTGACTAAGACAAAGAAAACTTCGGCAGAAATGGATTTAAAATACGTTTGGGTCAAACACGCGAAGATACACATAAGAAAAAACGATACTTCGCCAATACTGGTCATCAAGTCGGAGAAAGATCTACAAAAAATCACTTAAATTATTCACTGTTATTATTTATAAAAACCGATATCCCAACATTATATTGTAAGTTTGTGTTAAATATGTGCGCAACAAAGATCTTTGAGAATCTCAGTCTTATGTGTGCTGGTTGCGTATTCCTATTGGTTTTGTGTCGTTGTGCAGTGTGCGCAGGTAAGTCAATAAAATATAATTATTGCAGTGTCGCTTCTTGGTGTGCGAATTTAAATTTTATATACCATGATATAAAGTACATTTTGCGTCGTGGACCGTCCCCAACTATGACGTTTTACTCCGAGGTGCTCTTATCTCTGTACGGGTCGTCGCTAATCGTTTCCCTTTATAACAGCTGTTTTTATAATGTTATTTTTACTGATCACTGTGTATTGCTGTGTCTATTAGTTTACTTGACCACTACCCGTCTTAAGCATTATAATAGTTGCAATAATGACCTTCACTTGATTTTATTATTAATTTTTAATCTATTCGTTACTAATCTTTATCTATTCCTATGTTATTTAGTAGTAGTTAAGGATAATTATAGCTACGCTTAAAATCTATTATCAGAATGTGCGTGGTTTGCGTACGAAAACAAACATAGTGTTTCGCGGAGTGTGTCTCTGTTCCTATGATATAATTATATTTACGGAAACTTGGTTAGATGACGGTTTTAACAGTAGTGAATTATTCGACGGACGTTATCTTGTTTGGAGACGTGATCGTGATTACTCCCGAACCGGTCAGCTACGTGGTGGAGGTGTTCTCATAGCTGTTAAACGAGAACTTACAATAGTTGAAAGGTTGGATTGGCGTAGTTCTGCGGAGGATATTTGGCTATCCTTAATCCTTAAAAAGCCAAAACCACAGGTTAGTTACAATTTGCATATTTGTGCACTTTATTTATGCAAGGAGAATCTAGGTAATTCATACAGTACCCAGTTAAGTAATTTCACGGATAATTTTAACAACTTAATTCTGACCCATCCACTGGACAAGTTCTTGCTAGTGGGTGATTTTAACTTCGGAAATGATGTCGAGTGGTGTAATGGGGACATGGCAACTAATGGGGAGTTAATACCTCAAAATATTTCTTCTCAGCATGTTACTCATTTCTTTGATACATTGCAAACTTTCAATATGTCACAGTATAATGGTGAACGGAATATCAACTGTAGGCTACTCGACCTTGTATTTTGTAACGACACTGTGACTGTCTCGGAAAGTATGGATCCTCTTGCTCTGCCTCTTGATCTTCATCACAAGCCTTTAATTGTTTTGACAAATTTTGTCGAAATTCATTCACTTGTCGATAAACCTAAGCAATGTTACATTTTCTCAAAGGGTAATTACGACGCTATAAAATCTGAACTTGATCTAATTAACTGGTCTCAGTTTCTATCGTCAATAAGCTTAGAAGATGCGGTCACTAAATTTTATAATAAACTGTATGAGCTTCGGGATGTACACGTACCTGTAAAATCAGTAAAACAATCCTCTTATCCTACTTGGTATACCCCAGCACTAGTAAAAATGATTAGAGAAAAACATAAATATCATAAGAAATACAAGAAATACAATAATACATCTGATTATCATTCTTTTTCATTATTGCGTAGTAGAATTATTGAGATGGAAAACACATGTTATGAAAAATATATGACTAACATTGAGGCTTCAATTATAAAAAATCCAAAAGCTTTCTGGACGTTTGTCAAAAGCAAGCGGAGGGCTGGGTCATTCCCTTGTGAGATGTACTACCACGAGGCCTCTGTAAACACAGGACAAGATATTAGCGACCTTTTCGCTAGCTATTTCCAGTCCATATTTTTAGAACCCGAAACAACAACGGCTGTTGGTGAGAGTACTTCTGGTGAGCGATGTAGTAATACTGCTATGTCTGTCAGCACAGTCGACTTAAACCACGCACGAGTCTTGAAGCTGCTGAAGTCCTTGGACCTTACCAAATCAGGTGGACCAGATCTAATACCTCCGTTGTTCATTGTTAATTGTGCTGAAAGTCTTGCTGAACCCATAACTATCCTATTCAAGCGGTCTCTTTCTGAAGGTAGAGTTCCAAAGATCTGGAAGTCTGCCTTCGTCACCCCCGTTTTCAAAAAAGGGGATAAATCAAATGTTGAAAACTACCGTCCCATTTCTAAAATCTGCCTCTTTTCTAAAGTTCTAGAACGTATAGTTTATAAAGTTGTCTACGCGGCTTTTAAGACTATTCTTGTTGATGAACAGCACGGTTTTATTAGGAACCGCTCGACTACGTCTAACTTACTTCTATCACAGGAATTTATTACGAATGGCATGGCGCAGCGTCAAGTTGACGTAATTTATACGGACTACAGCAAATGCTTCGACCGTATTGATCACCGCATGCTACTAGAAAAGTTGTTTCTCGCCGGAATCCATGGAGACTTGTACCGATGGTTCTCATCCTATATAGAGAATAGAACGCAGGCCGTCGTGCTTCATGGCTACACCTCGGGTTGGAATTCTGTCCCGTCAGGAGTGCCCCAAGGTTCCATTCTGGGTCCTTTGTTATTCATATTGTTCATTACAGATATCAAGCAATGCTTTCATCATTCATATATTCTTCTCTATGCTGATGACATGAAAATTCACAAAGTTGTAAGAGACATGTCTGATGCATATCAATTGCAAGAGGACCTGCACAGATTTGAGATGTATTGCAAACGTAACAAACTCCAATTAAATGTCTCTAAGTGTTTCGTCCTAACATTCTCACGACGCACGTCTTTGATCAATTTTAATTATGTCATCAACTCGGAATTGATTAGCAGGGTGAATAGCATAAGAGATTTAGGAGTGATCGTAGACAACAAGCTATTGTTTGATCAACATGTGAATGGTATGGTAACAAAGGCATCCAAGGCTCTGGGATTTATACTCCGCACTACGGCCTGTTTCCGATCTCTTAAACCATTAAAAATTTTGTATTGCTCTTTCGTACGTAGCCACTTAGAATACGCATCACAGGTTTGGAACCCGCAGTATGAGGTTTATAAGTCCCGTATTGAGGGCGTCCAAAGAAAATTTCTTCATTACCTAGACTATAGAGCGCGGCAATACTCAGTTGACTATAACCACCGCTGTAAACGATACCACTTCCTTCCTCTGGACGTGAGGCGTCGTATTGGAGACATAACTATGCTTATGCGTATCGCAAATGGCCATATTGACTGTCCTGAACTTGTTGCAAAATTAGCATTGCGCGCGAACCTAATGGGATTACGTCGGCGACCTATATTAAGTGTACCCTTCGCACCGACTAACTACACGAAAAACGTTTTTTCAATAAGAAGTGCACTTGATTTTAATAGACTGTCTAAGGAGTTTGACATCGACTTATTCTGCACCAGTGTAGTATCCTTGCGACATCAAATCGCACAAAACTTCTTCCATGGTTAACTTCTTTTTCTAATTATTCTTCTAACAATTAATATTTGGTCGTAATTAATTGTCTTCTGTACTCTTTTTTTTTTTTTGTATCTATATGTGGAGGCTTGTAATTGGCAATTTGTGAATATTATACTCTTAAAAAATCATTTTCTATGTATTAGTCTGTAAGCCTTCTTAAAATAAATAAAATAAAATAAAATAAAATAAAATATAAAGTTACCGGTATACTTAACCAAAGTCTCCAAGTCACTAAAAGTCACCGGTGTAGTTAACTAAAGTCACCAAAAGCCACAATAGTCATATAAAGTCACCGGTATACTTAATCAAAGTCTCCAAGTCACTAAAAGTCACCGGTGCAGTTAACTAAAGTCACCAAAAGCCACAATAGTCATATAAAGTTACCGGTAAAGTTCACTAAAGTCACCAAAAGTCACAATAATCACAAAAAGTCACCGGTATAGTTAACTAAAGTCACCAAGAGTCACCGGTGTAGTTAACCAAAGTCACCAAGAGTCACTCGTATAGTTAATCATAGTCACTAAGTCACCAAAAGTCACCGGTATAGTTATCTAATAGTCAGTAAAACTCACGTATGTAGCAACTAGTGATAGTGACACTAATATTTACATAAACTTCAGTCCTTACAGTCACCAAAGCCACCATCATTCACTAAAAGTCACCAAAATTCACGCATGTAACAACGTGGCGGTCTTCCTCGCAGTATGTAGTCGATGCACTCTCTTTCTGTGTGTATACAGTGACGCACTCTGTCAGAATGTTGAGCCAGAGCGGAAGAGCACCAGACTGAATATTAACTCACAAAAAATCGCTAATATTCGCAAAAACTAGTCATAAAAGTTACCGATACCTATCCAATAGCTACCAAAAGTCACCGGTATAGTTAACCTAAGTCTCCAATCACCAAAAGTCACCGATATACTTAACAAAAGTCACCGGTATACTTAACAAAAGTCACCGGTATACTTAACAAAAGTCACCAAGACACCAAAAGTCACCGGTATAGTTAAGCAAAGTCACCAAAAGTCATCAAGTCATCAAAAATCACCGGTATAGTTAACCAAAATCACCAAGAGTTACAAGTATAGTTAACCCAAGTTACCAAGTCTCCAGGAGTCACCGGTATAGTTAACTAAAGTCACAAAATGTCACCGGTATAGTTAACTAAAGTCATCAAGTCAGCACAAGTCACTGGTATAGTTAACCAAAGTCACCGGTATAGTTAACCAAAGTCATCAAGTCACCAAGAGTCACCGGTATAGCTAACGAATAGTCACCAATAGTCACTAAAACTCACGTATGTAGCAACTAGTGACACTAATAGTCACATAAACTTCAGTCCTTACAGTCACAAAAGCCACCATTATTCACTAAGTCACCAAAAGTCACGCATGTAACAACGTGGCGGTCTTCCTCGCAGTATGTAGTCGATGCACTCTCTTTCTGTGTGTATACAGGGACCCACTCTGTCTGAATGTAGGGCCACATAGCTCGCACTAGAGCGGAAGAGCACCAGACTGAATATTAACTCACAAAAAATCGCTAATATTCGCAAAAAACTAGTCATAAAAGTTACCGATACCTATCCAATAGCTACCAAAAGTCACCGGTATAGTTAACCAAAGTCTCCAATTCACCTGTAGTCATCGGTATAGTTAACCAAAGTCTCCAATTCACCTGTAGCCATCGGTATAGTTAACCAAAGTCTCCAATTCACCTGTAGTCATCGGTATAGTTAACCAAAGTCTCCAATTCACCTGTAGTCATCGGTATAGTTAACTAAAGTAACCAAAGCCACAATAGTCACAAAAAGTCACCGGTATAGTTACCAAAAGTCACTGGTATAGTTAACCAAAGTTACCTATAGTCATCAGTATAGTTAACCAGTCACCAAGAGTCACCGTTGTAGTTAACCAAGGTCACCAAAATTCAGAATAGTCACCAAAGGTCACCGGTATAGCTAACGAATAGTCCCCAATAGTCACTAAAACTCACGTATGTAGCAACTAGTGACACTAATAGTCACACAAACTTCAGTCCTTACAGTCACAAAAGCCACCATTATTCACTAAGTCACCAAAAGTCACGTATGTAACAACGTGGCGGTCTTCCTCGCAGTATGTAGTCGATGCACTCTCTTTCTGTGTGTGTACAGGGACGCACTCTGTCGGAATGTGGAGCCACACAGCTCACACCAGAGCGGACGAGCGCCAGAGTGGATTAGTTCGTGCTCGATTAGACTTTTCTTGTGCTGCAAAAAATAACATCAACTTCTATATTTCTTGGTAATATGATTAAAAAATACACCCATTCTTAGTCGGCTCTTCGAGCCGGCGCCAAAGCAACCTGTTAAGTCTTCCGCGGCTCCGTGTCGAGGCCTTATAGTTTCAGTTCGGGTAAATTATTATTATTTATTGTCTATGTAACTTTTTATAATAACTATCGTGAGACATACTAAATTAATTAAAAATCGCGGGTTACTCACGTGAATATACTGAGAAAAGCTTTACTAGTTTCGAACCACAGAGGGGCTCCTCCTCATGAGCAGCGTGCGCGGTCGCGGCGACGTCGCGCAACTCACGTGAGTTGCGCGAGAGGAGTCCCTTAACTTAGTCTATGTAACTACCTCTTCTCACATGGAGAAGGTTTGAGCATTAATCACCACGCTTGCTCAATACGGGTTTACTATTTCAAACCTCCGGGCTAGACTGCCTCGTTGGCTGAATGCTCGCAAGTGCGACTACCGGGCAAGGGTCTCGGGTTCGATTCCTGGGTCGGGCAAAGTATTACTGGGTTTTAAAAAATTCTCAATTCTCGGAGTCTGGAACTGTGCCCGGTACATGGGAATAGGCTCACCCCCTATTACATGGGACTAGTAACATAAATAGTGAAAAATGGGTGTTCCATAGTAAAGTGGCATAATGTGCACCTCTGCCTATCCCTTCGGGAATAAAGGCGCGATATTATGTTATGATGCTTTTTTCTTATTTAGTTTGAAATGTGAACATGTAAAAGAGTGTAGTCTCCTGCCCGCGACTTCGTATGCGGAAACGTTTTTTCCCGTTTCAGTACGATTTTCGACAAATCTTTGTATAAAATGTATCCTATGTCCGTCTCCTGGTTCTAAGCTACCTGCCCACCAATTTCCAATCGAATCGATTTAGCCGATCTTAAGTTATAAATAATGTAACTAACACAGAAAACCATAGTGAAACAACGCTTGCGTAGTGTTTCGTCGTATGAGTGAGATTACCGGAGGTATTATACCGCTCCCGCTTCCCCGATCTCCCCAAACCCTGAACCCCCAACAATCCTCACATACCTAATCTCCAAAAGGCTGGTAACGCCATTATTGTTTTTTTTTAAATAACGTTCCTCCACACTAGGATTTTCTCCTGTGTCGTGGGTGCGTTTACAAACATACAAGTTCACATACACATGACACCCAGACTCGAAGCAACAATTTGTGGATCACACAAAGTGTTGTTCCGAGCGGGAATCGAACCCGCGACACGTTGCACAGCAACCGGTTGCCCAGCCACCGCACCAATAGTGCAGTCAACCGTGTAACACATCTGGTGTTGCGTGTGTCCATGGGCGACGCCGATTGCTTACCATCAGGTGATCCGTTTGCTCGTTTACCGACTTATGTCATAAACAAAAAAACAAGACTTTCTTTTCATTTTATTGCATTTTATATGTAAAACTCACCGTAAAGGCCTTTCCACAAGTCTGACACATTTTGTCTCGAACATTCTCCTTGATACCTTCGTGTGCGCGTTTCACGTGCCGAGTGATACAACGCCTCGTGGCTAGAGCCTGGAGTTATAAATTTACATAAATAAACTTGATTTCACTTTCAGCAAACGCGAATTAATTTTTTTTTTAAGGGGAAAAATCATCGAATGACTGCTCCCGCCTGGGTGAGGCGGGAGGGAGTGTCAGACTCTTACTGACTAAAAACCACCCCGTTCCTACTGCTGCACTTCGAACCGGAGTCCCGGTAACCCGTTAAGTCGTCCGCGGCTCCATCTGTGGTTGTCTGATGACTCTTTGAGACGCGCGCGGATTCCTAATCCCCAAAAGGCCGATTACGCACTTGTAACGGACTCTAGTGTTCCGTGTATCCATGGGCTACGACGATTGCTTACCATCAGGTGATCCGTCTGCTCGTTTACCGGCCGATCCCATAGACGCTATCGCCAATAAGAGTCGACCAGCGGGTGAAACAGCGATCTAAAAATACCTAGTTGCGTGTAACATTGTGCCATGCTTCGGCACTGCTGGGCCGGCTCGACCGGAGTGATACCACTGCCTCACAGAAAACCGACTTGATACAACGCTTGCGTTATGTTTCGTCGTGTGAGTGAGGTTATCGGAGGCCCAATTGCCCCTCCCTAGTCTCCCGAATCCCCGAATCCTTCACAATCCTCAAATTCCCAAATCCTAAAAGGCCGGTAACGCACTTGTAACGCCTTGGTGTTCCAGGTGTCCATGGGCGACGCCGATTGCTTACCATCAGGTGATCCGTCTGCTCGTTTACCGGCTTATGTCATAAAAAACATGTTATTGGGTCATTAACCTTTTCACAGATGGGACATTTATGCTGCGTCTTCCCCATGTGTTGGTAGTTCACGTGGTCTCTGAGCTCGTTGCGAGACCTGTACCCCTTCGCACACATCGTACATTTATATCTGCAACAACATAATAAATTATAATAATAATCGTGACATATACTAAATTAACTAAACATCGTGGGTTACTCATGTGCATATACTGAGAAAGGCTATACTTGTTTCGAACCACAGAGGGGTTCTTACTCATGAGCAGCGTGCGCGGTCGCAGCGATGTCAGCAGGCTGCGCGACATGAGTAGCCCGCGATTTTTATTATCTTATAAATGTCGTGAATAAATAAGAAGTGAGAGGTGCACAAAGAAGTAACACCCAACTTTTCACTATTTATGTTATTAGTCCCATGTAATAGGGAGTGAGCCTATTGCCGGGCACAATTCCAGACTCCGTGCTACTACTAGATTTTTTAAAACCCAGTAATACTTTGCGATACACGATAGATACGACAAAACAACAAATACGACAGAACCGACCGACACGACAAATACGACCGACACGACAGATACGACAAATCCGACCGACACGACAGATACGACAGATCCGACCAACACGACAGATATGACAGATCCGACCGACACGACAAATACGACAAATACGACCGACACGACAAATACGACAAATCCGACCGACACGACAGATACGACAGATCCGACCAACACGACAGATACGACTGACACGACAGATCCGACCGACACGACAGATACGACCGACACGACCAACACGACAGATCCGACAGATACGACCGACACGATAAATACGACAGATACGACTGACACGACAGATCCGAAAAATACGACCGACACGACAGATACGACTGACGCGACAAATACGACAGATCCGACAAATACGACCGACACGACAAATACGACAAATCCGACCGACACGACAGATACGACCGACACGGCAGATACGACAGATACGACTGACACGACAAATACGACAGATCCGACAAATACGACCGACACGACAAATACGACCGACACGACAGATACGACAGATACGACCGAGACGACAGATCCGACAAATACGACCGACACGACAAATACGACAAATCCGACAGACACGACAGTTACGACCGACACGACAGATACGACAGATACGACTGACACGACAAATACGACAGATCCGACAAATACGACTGACACGACAAATACGACCTACACGACAAATACGACAGATACGACCGACACGACAAATACGACAAATCCGACCGACACGACAGATACGACAGATCCGATCGACACGACAGATACGACCGACACGACAGATACGACAGATACGACCGACACGACAAATACGACAAATACGACCGACACGACAGATACGACCGACACGACAAATACGACAAATACGACTGACACGACAGATATGACAGATACGACAGATACGACCGATACGACTGACACGACAGATACGACAGATACGACTGACACGACAAATACGACAGATCCGACAAATACGACCGACACGACAAATACGACCGACACGACAGATACGACAGATACGACCGACACGACAAATACGACAAATCCGACCGACACGACAGATACGACAGATCCCATCGACACGACAGATACGACCGACACGACAGATACGACAGATACGACTGACACGACGAATACGACAGATCCGACAAATACGACCGACACGACAAATACGACCTACACGACAAATACGACAGATACGACCGACACGACAGATACGACCGACACGATAAATACGACAGATACGACCGACACGAAAGATACGATATATATGACTGACACGACAGATATGACAGATACGACAGATACGACCGATACGACCGACACGACAGATACGACCGATACGACTAATACGACCGACACGACAAATACGACAGATACGACCGACACGACAAATACGACATATCCGACCGACACGACAGATACGACAGATCCGATCGACACGACAGATACGACCGACACGACAAATACGACAGATACGACCGACACGACAAATACGACAAATACGACCGACACGACAGATACGACTGACACGACAAATACGACAGATCCGACAAATCCGACCGACACGACAGATACAACCGACACGACAAATACGACAAATCCGACCGACACGACAGATACGACAGATACGACTGACACGACAAATACGACAGATCCGACAAATACGACTGACACGACAAATACGACCTACACGACAAATACGACAGAAACGACCGATACGACCGACACGACAGATACGACCGACACGACAGATACGACAGATCCGATCGACACGACAGATACGACAGATCCGATCGACACGACAGATACGACCGACACGACAAATACGACAGATACGACCGACACGACAAATACGACAAATACGACCGACACGACAGATACGACTGACACGACAAATACGACAGATCCGACAAATCCGACCGACACGACAGATACAACCGACACGACAAATACGACAGATACGACCGACACGACAAATACGACAAATACGACCAACACGACAGATACGACCGATACGACCGACACGACAGATACGACCGACACGACAGATACGACAGATACGACTAACACGACAAATACGACAGATCCGACAAATACGACCGACACGACAAATACGACAGATACGACCGACACGAAAGATACGACATATACGACTGACACGACAGATCCGACAAATACGACCGACACGACAAATACGACAGATACGACCGACACGAAAGATACGACATATACGACTGACACGACAGATATGACAGATACGACAGATACGACCGATACGACCGACACGACAAATATGACAAATCCGACCGACACGACAGATACGACCGACACGACAGATCCGGCAAATACGACCGACACGACAAATACGACAAATCCGACCGACACGACAGATACGACAGATCCGACCAACACGACAGATACGACTGACACGACAGATCCGACCGACACGACAGATACGACCGACACGACCAACACGACAGATCCGACAGATACGACCGACACGATAAATACGACAGATACGACTGACACGACAGATCCGAAAAATACGACCGACACGACAGATACGACTGACGCGACAAATACGACAGATCCGACAAATACGACCGACACGACAAATACGACAAATCCGACCGACACGACAGATACGACCGACACGGCAGATACGACAGATACGACTGACACGACATATACGACAGATACGACCGACACGACAAATACGACAAATACGATCGAGACGACAGATCCGACAAATACGACCGACACGACAAATACGACAAATCCGACCGACACGACAGTTACGACCGACACGACAGATACGACAGATACGACTGACACGACAAATACGACAGATCCGACAAATACGACTGACACGACAAATACGACCTATACGACAGATACGACCGACACGACAAATACGACAAATCCGACCGACACGACAGATACGACAGATCCGATCGACACGACAGATACGACCGACACGACAGATACGACAGATACGACCGACACAACAAATACGACAAATACGACCGACACGACAGATACGACTGACACGACAAATACGACAGATCCGACGAATCCGACCGACACGACAGATACAACCGACACGACAAATACGACAGATACGACCGACACGACAGATACGACCGATACGACCGACACGACAGATACGACAAATACGACAGATCCGACAAATACGACCGACACGACAAATACGACAAATCCGACTGACACGACAAATACGACAGATCCGACAAATACGACCGACACGACAAATATGACAAATCCGACCGACACGACAGATACGACCGACACGACAAATACGACAGATACGACCGACAAGACAGATACGACATATCCGACCAACACGACAGATACGACCGATACGACCGACACGACAGATACGACAAATACGACAGAACCGACAAATACGACCGACACGACAAATACGACAGATACGACCGACACGACAAATACGACAAATACGACTGACACGACAGATATGACAGATACGACAGATACGACCGACACGACAGATACGACAGATCCGATCGACACGACAGATACGACCGACACGACAGATACGACAGATACGACTAACACGACAAATACGACAGATCCGACAAATACGACCGACACGACAAATACGACAGATACGACCGACACGAAAGATACGACATATACGACTGACACGACAGATCCGACAAATACGACCGACACGACAAATACGACAGATACGACCGACACGAAAGATACGACATATACGACTGACACGACAGATATGACAGATCCGACGAATCCGACCGACACGACAGATACAACCGACACGACAAATACGACAAATCCGACCGACACGACAGTTACGACCGACACGACAGATACGACAGATACGACTGACACGACAAATACGACAGATCCGACAAATACGACTGACACGACAAATACGACCTACACGACAAATACGACAGATACGACCGACACGACAAATACGACAAATCCGACCGACACGACAGATACGACCGACACGACAAATACGACAGATACGACCGACAAGACAGATACGACATATCCGACCAACACGACAGATACGACCGATACGACCGACACGACAGATACGACAAATACGACAGAACCGACAAATACGACCGACACGACAAATACGACAGATACGACCGACACGACAAATACGACAAATACGACTGACACGACAGATATGACAGATACGACAGATACGACCGATACGACTGACACGACAGATACGACAGATACGACTGACACGACAAATACGACAGATCCGACAAATACGACCGACACGACAAATACGACCGACACGACAGATACGACAGATACGACCGACACGACAAATACGACAAATCCGACCGACACGACAGATACGACAGATCCGATCGACACGACAGATACGACCGACACGACAGATACGACAGATACGACTGACACGACGAATACGACAGATCCGACAAATACGACCGACACGACAAATACGACCTACACGACAAATACGACAGATACGACCGACACGACAAATACGACCGACACGATAAATACGACAGATACGACCGACACGAAAGATATGATATATATGACTGACACGACAGATATGACAGATACGACAGATACGACCGATACGACCGACACGACAGATACGACCGATACGACTAATACGACCGACACGACAAATACGACAGATACGACCGACACGACAAACACGACAGATACGACCGACACGGCAGATACGACAGATACGACTGACACGACATATACGACAGATACGACCGACACGACAAATACGACAAATACGACCGAGACGACAGATCCGACAAATACGACCGACACGACAAATACGACAAATCCGACCGACACGACAGTTACGACCGACACGACAGATACGACAGATACGACTGACACGACAAATACGACAGATCCGACAAATACGACTGACACGACAAATACGACCTATACGACAGATACGACCGACACGACAAATACGACAGATACGACCGACACGAAAGATACGATATATATGACTGACACGACAGATATGACAGATACGACAGATACGACCGATACGACCGACACGACAGATACGACCGATACGACTAATACGACCGACACGACAAATACGACAGATACGACCGACACGACAAATACGACATATCCGACCGACACGACAGATACGACAGATCCGATCGACACGACAGATACGACAGATCGGATCGACACGACAGATACGACCGACACGACAAATACGACAGATACGACCGACACGACAAATACGACAAATACGACCGACACGACAGATACGACTGACACGACAAATACGACAGATCCGACAAATCCGACCGACACGACAGATACAACCGACACGACAAATACGACAAATCCGACCGACACGACAGTTACGACCGACACGACAGATACGACAGATACGACTGACACGACAAATACGACAGATTTGACAAATACGACTGACACGACAAATACGACCTACACGACAAATACGACAGATACGACAGACACGACAAATACGACATATCCGACCGACACGACAGATACGACAGATCCGATCGACACGACAGATACGACAGATCCGATCGACACGACAGATACGACCGACACGACAAATACGACAGATACGACCGACACGACAAATACGACAAATACGACCGACACGACAGATACGACTGACACGACAAATACGACAGATCCGACAAATCCGACCGACACGACAGATACAACCGACACGACAAATACGACAGATACGACCGACACGACAAATACGACAAATACGACCGACATGACAGATACGACCGATACGACCGACACGACAGATACGACCGACACGACAGATACGACAGATACGACTAACACGACAAATACGACAGATCCGACAAATACGACCGACACGACAAATACGACAGATACGACCGACACGAAAGATACGACATATACGACTGACACGACAGATCCGACAAATACGACCGACACGACAAATACGACAGATACGACAGATACGACAGATACGACTGACACGACAAATACGACAGATTAGACCGATACGACCGATACGACAGATACGACAGATTCGACCGACACGACAGATACGACAGATATGACAGATACGACAGATACGACTGACACGACAAATACGACAGATCCGACAAATACGACCGACACGACAGATACGACAGATACGACAGATACGACAGATACGACTGACACGACAAATACGACAGATTAGACCGATACGACCGATACGACAGATACGACAGATTCGACCGACACGACAGATACGACAGATATGACAGATACGACAGATACGACTGACACGACAAATACGACAGATCCGACAAATACGTCCGACACGACAAATACGACCGACACGACAAATACGACCGACACGACAAATACGACTGACACGACAAATACGACAGATCCGACAAATACGACCGACACGACAAATACGACCGACACGACAGATACGACCGACACGACAAATACGACCGACACGACAAATACGACTGACACGACAAATACGACAGATCCGACAAATACGACCGACACGACAAATACGACCGACACGACAGATACGACAGATACGACAGATACGACAGATACGACTGACACGACAAATACGACAGATTAGACCGATACGACCGATACGACAGATACGACAGATTCGACCGACACGACAGATATGACTGACACGACAGATCCGACAAATACGACCTACACGACATATACGACCGACACGACCGACACGACAGATACGACAGATACGACCGACACGACAAATACGACAGATACGACCGACACGACAGATACGACAGATATGACAGATACGACAGATACGACTGACACGTCAAATACGACAGATCCAACAAATACGACCGATACGACAAATACGACAGATACGACCGACACGACAGATACGACAGATATGACAGATACGACAGATACGACTGACACGTCAAATACGACAGATCCAACAAATACGACCGATACGACAAATACGACAGATACGACTGACACGACAAATACGACAGATCCGACAAATACGACCGACACGACAAATACGACCGACACGACATATACGACAGATACGACTGACACGACAAATACGACCGACACGACAAAACCGACCGACACGACAGATACGACCGACACGACAAATACGACAGAAACGACCGACACGATAGATACGACCGACACGACAGATACGACAGATATGACAGATACGACAGATTCGACCGACACGATAGATACGATCGACACGACAGATACGACCGACACGACAGATACGACAGATACGACTGACACGACAAATACGACAGATCCGACAAATACGACCGACACGACTAATACGACCGACACGACAAATACGACAGATACGACAGACACGACAAATACGACATATCCGACCGACACGACAGATACGACAGATCCGATCGACACGACAGATACGACAGATCCGATCGACACGACAGATACGACCGACACGACAAATACGACAGATACGACCGACACGACAAATACGACAAATACGACCGACACGACAGATACGACTGACACGACAAATACGACAGATCCGACAAATCCGACCGACACGACAGATACAACCGACACGACAAATACGACAGATACGACCGACACGACAAATACGACAAATACGACCGACATGACAGATACGACCGATACGACCGACACGACAGATACGACCGACACGACAGATACGACAGATACGACCGACACGACAAATACGACAGATACGACCGACACGAAAGATACGACATATACGACTGACACGACAGATACGACATATACGACTGACACGACAGATCCGACAAATACGACCGACACGACAAATACGACAGATACGACCGACACGAAAGATACGACATATACGACTGACACGACAGATATGACAGATACGACAGATACGACCGATACGACCGACACGACAGATACGACCGATACGACCGACACGACAAATACGACAAATCCGACTGACACGACAAATACGACAAATACGACAGATACGACCGACACGAAAGATACGACATATACGACTGACACGACAGATCCGACAAATACGACCGACACGACAAATACGACAGATACGACCGACACGAAAGATACGACATATACGACTGACACGACAGATATGACAGATACGACAGATACGACCGATACGACCGACACGACAGATACGACCGATACGACCGACACGACAAATACGACAAATCCGACTGACACGACAAATACGACAAATACGACAAATACGACCGAAACGACAAATATGACAAATCCGACCGACACGACAGATACGACCGACACGACAAATACGACAGATACGACCGACACGACAGATACGACCGATACGACCGACACGACAGAACCGACAAATACGACCGACACGACAAATACGACAGATACGACCGACACGACAAATACGACTGACACGACAGATATGACAGATACGACCGATACGACCGACACGACATATACGACAGATACGACTGACACGACAAATACGACAGATCCGACAAATACGACCGACACGACAAATACGACCGACACGACAGATATGACCGAGACGACAGATCCGACAAATACGACCGACACGACAAATACGACAAATCCGACCGACACGACAGTTACGACCGACACGACAGATACGACAGATACGACTGACACGACAAATACGACAGATCCGACAAATACGACCGACACGACAAATACGACCTACACGACAAATACGACAGATACGACCGACACGACAAATACGACAAATACGACCGACACGACAAATACGACAGATACGACCGACCCGACAAATACGACTGACACGACAGATATGACAGATACGACAGATACGACCGATACGACCGACACGACATATACGACAGATACGACTGACACGACAAATACGACAGATCCGACAAATACGACCGACACGACAAATACGACCGACACGACAGATACGACCGAGACGACAGATCCGACAAATACGACCGACACGACAAATACGACAAATCCGACCGACACGACAGTTACGACCGACACGACAGATACGACAGATACGACTGACACGACAAATACGACAGATCCGACAAATACGACCGACACGACAAATACGACCTACACGACAAATACGACAGATACGACCGACACGACAGATACGACCGACACGACAGATCCGACAAATACGACCTACACGACAAATACGACCGACACGATAAATCCGACCGACACGACAGATACGACCGACACGACAGATACGACAGATACGACTGACACGACAAATACGACAGATCCGACAAATACGACCGAGACGACAAATACGACCGACACGACAAATACGACAGATACGACCGACACGACAAAAACGACCGACACGACAGATACGACAGATACGACTGTCACGACAGATACGACAGATCCGACAAATACGACCGACACGACAGATACGACAGATCCGATCGACACGACAGATACGACCGACACAACAAATACGACAGATCCGACAAATACGACCGACACGACAAATACGACAGATCCGACAGATACGACCGACCCGACAGATACGACAAATACGACAGATACGACAGATACGACAGATACGACCGACACGACAAATACGACAGATACGACCGACACGACAGATACGACAGATATGACAGATACGACAGATACGACTGACACGACAAATACGACAGATCCGACAAATACGACCGACACGACAAATACGACTGACACGACAAATACGACAGATCCGACAAATACGACCGACACGACAAATACGACCGACACGACAAATACGACTGACACGACAAATACGACAGATCCGACAAATACGACCGACACGACAAATACGACCGACACGACAGATACGACAGATACGACAGATACGACAGATACGACTGACACGACAAATACGACAGATTAGACCGATACGACCGATACGACAGATACGACAGATTCGACCGACACGACAGATATGACTGACACGACAGATCCGACAAATACGACCTACACGACATATACGACCGACACGACCGACACGACAGATACGACAGATACGACCGACACGACAAATACGACAGATACGACCGACACGACAGATACGACAGATATGACAGATACGACAGATACGACTGACACGTCAAATACGACAGATCCAACAAATACGACCGATACGACAAATACGACAGATACGACCGACACGACAGATACGACAGATATGACAGATACGACAGATACGACTGACACGTCAAATACGACAGATCCAACAAATACGACCGATACGACAAATACGACAGATACGACTGACACGACAAATACGACAGATCCGACAAATACGACCGACACGACAGATTCGACCGACACGACAGATACGACCGATACGACAAATACGACCGACACGACAGATACGACCGACACGACATATACGACCGACACGACAAATACGACAGATCCGACAAATACGACCGATACGACAAATACGACAGATACGACCGACACGACATATACGACAGATCCGACAAATACGACAGATTCGACCGACACGACAGATACGACCGATACGACAAATACGACAGATCCGACAAATACGTCCGATACGACAAATACGACAGATACGACCGACACGACATATACGACAGATCCGACAAATACGACAGATACGACCGACACGACAAATACGACAAATACGACCGACACGACATATACGACAGATACGACCGACACGACAGATACGACAGATATGACAGATACGACAGATTCGACCGACACGATAGATACGACAGATCCGACAAATACGACTGACACGACAAATACGACCGACACGACAAAACCGACCGACACGACAGATACGACCGACACGACAAATACGACAGAAACGACCGACACGACAGTTACGACCGACACGACAGATACGACAGATACGACTGACACGACAAATACGACAGATCCGACAAATACGACCGACACGACAAATACGACCTACACGACAAATACGACAGATACGACCGACACGACAGATACGACCGACACGACAGATCCGACAAATACGACCTACACGACAAATACGACCGACACGATAAATCCGACCGACACGACAGATACGACCGACACGACAGATACGACAGATACGACTGACACGACAAATACGACAGATCCGACAAATACGACCGAGACGACAAATACGACCGACACGACAAATACGACAGATCCGACAAATACGACCGACACGACAGATTCGACCGACACGACAGATACGACCGATACGACAAATACGACCGACACGACAGATACGACCGACACGACATATACGACCGACACGACAAATACGACAGATCCGACAAATACGACAGATTCGACCGACACGACAGATACGACCGATACGACAAATACGACCGACACGACAGATACGACCGACACGACAGATACGACCGACACGACAAATACGACAGATCTGACAAATACGACCGATACGACAAATACGACAGATACGACCGACACGACATATACGACAGATCCGACAAATACGACAGATACGACCGACACGACAAATACGACAAATACGACCGACACGACATATACGACAGATACGACCGACACGACAGATACGACAGATATGACAGATACGACAGATTCGACCGACACGATAGATACGACAGATCCGACAAATACGACTGACACGACAAATACGACCGACACGACAAAACCGACCGACACGACAGATACGACCGACACGACAAATACGACAGAAACGACCGACACTACAAATACGACAAATACGACCGACACGACAGATACGACAGATATGACAGATACGACAGATTCGACCGACACGATAGATACGACCGATACGACAAATACGACAGATACGACCGACACGACAGATACGACCGACACGACAGACACGACAAATACGACAGATCCGACAGATACGACCGACACGACAAATACGACCGACACGACAAATACGACAGATACGACCGACACGACAGATACGACCGACACGACAAATACTACAAATACGACCGACACGACAGATACGACCGATACGACCGACACGACAGATACGACAAATACGACAGATCCGACAAATACATCCGACACGACAAATACGACAGATACGACAGATACGACAGATTCGACCGACACGACAGATACGACTGACACGACAGATCCGACAAATACGACTGACACGACAAATACAAAAGATCCGACATATACGACCGACACGACAAATACGACCGACACGACAGATACGACAGATCCGATCGACACGACAGATACGACCGACACGACAAATACGACAGATACGACCGACACGACAAATACGACAAATACGACCGACACGACAAATACGACAGATACGACCGACACAACAGATACGACAAATCCGAACGACACGACAGATACGACCGACACGACAGATACGACAGATCCGTCCGACACGACAGATACGACAAATCCGAACGACACGACAGATACGACCGACACGACAGATCCGACAAATACGACCGACACGACAATAACAACAGATCCGACCGACACGACAGATACGACAGATCCGACCGACACGACAGATACGACAGATCCGACCGACACGATAGATACGACCGACACGACAAATACGACAGATCCGACAAATACGACCGACACGACAAATACGACAAATCCGACAGATCCGACAAATACGACCGACACGACAATAACAACAAAAACGACCGACACGACAAATACGACAAATCCGAACGACACGACAGATACGACAGATACGACAGATCCGACCGACACGGCAGATACGATAAACACCACAGATACGACCGACACGACAGATACAATAAATCAGATCGACACGACCGACACCACAGGTAAGACAAACATAACTGATACGACAAATATGATCGACACCCCTAACACGACAGATATGATCGACAGCCCCAACACGACAGATACGACAAACAAGACTGACATTACAGACACGACAAATACGACCGATACGAACCGCACGACCGACACAACTCATAGGACAAACACGACAGATAGAACAAACACGGCAGAAACGACAAACACAACAGATACAACAATAATGACCGATATGAGAGACACGAAAAACACGACAGATATGGGAAAATGGGACCCTCTCGGGAGCTAACAAAACAAGAACTTTGGAAATCGGTTGACAAACGGCGGAGTAATCAGTGAAAAAAAATCGTCCGGACATCGTCTTCCTTTTTTGAAGTCGGTAAAAATATCAATTTTTGAAAATAGCGTGAAAATCTGTAACTCGTAGTCTCTGTATGATAACGGCGTGCCCGTTATCATACAGAGACTACGGGCTACGCGACTAACGGGCACGTCTCGTAAATCCACGAAAGTCAAAATCAAAACAGTAAGTTTTTAAGTGTGGGAGAGCCATGCTTCGGCACGAATGGGCCGGCTCGACCGGAGTGATACCACGGCCGAGTAGAAAACCGACGTGAAGCAACGCTTGCGTTGTGTTTCGTCGTGTGAGTGAGGTTACCGGAGGCCCAATTACCCTCCCCTTCCCCAATCTCCCCAATTCCCGAATCCCCATCATCATCATCATCATCAACAGCCTATAAATGCCCACTGCTGAGCAAAGCCTCTTCTCACACGGAGAAGGTTAGAGCGTTAATCACCACGCTTGCTCAATGCGGGTTGGCGATTTCAAACTTATAATTAGAAATTATAAGTCCAGGTTTCCTCACGATGTTTTTCCTTCACCGTTTGTCAGTGGTGTCTAAATAATCTTAGAAAGTACATATAACTCGGAAAAAGTCACATTGGTACTTGCCGTTGGTAGGTTTCGAACCCGCACCCTCATGCATGAGAAGCGAGCGTCTTAAACCTCCAGGCCACCACGACACGACACACCCGAATCCCCAACGATCCTCAAACTCCTAATCCCCAAAAGGCCGGTAACGCACTTGTAACGCCTCTGGTGTTCCAAGTGTCCATGGGCGACGGCGATTGCTTACCAACAGGTGATCCGTCTGCTCGTTTACGGGCTTACGCCATAAAAAAAAAATTAAAAGTGAATGTTACATTTAGATTTAAATATTTTAAAGGCATCTTCCTAGTTTCTCCACCCACACAGATTCACGAGTCACCTCAAACTGCCTGGAACTACAGCTCCATTTGTAAACTGCGCTGTGATGCATACACGTTATATTGTTGCTGACATGGCGTATATCTCACAGAATAGGGTAGATGCCTACTTTTTATTTTAATGTCCGTCTGGTAGATTATTTTAAATCATTAGACACGTATTTTACATGAATACTTTTGACGATATATTGATTTGAAATGTCGCGTGACGTCACTTCTATGTACATTTTATACGTAGAAATGATGTTTTAGCCCCCACTCCTAAAGTTTGATTCGTTTTATCTAAGTATTGTTTTATTATACGACAAAATTAAAAATATACGTGTCTAATATTTTTTCATTTCATACTATTCACATTCTTTGTAATACCATTGTATCCTACTTCCTAGTAATATTATACACTAGCTACTTCTGCGCGGTTTCACGCGCTCTGCTCAGCTCCTATTGGTCGTAGCGTGATGTTTCATAGCCTATAGCCATCCTCGATAAATGCGCTATCAAACACAAAAAGAATTATTCAAATCAGACATGTAGTTACGGAGATTAGCGCGTTCAAACAAACAAACTCTTCCGCTTTATATATAAGATAAGATATAAAAGTATAAGATATAAGATAAGATATAAAAGTTTCTTTATTTGGATGTTTGGGCGTCCATCACACTGAAACTATTGAACGGATTTTGATGAAATTGATGATTTCTGGTATACAGGCAGGGTATAGGCTGACTTACGTAATAGGATACTTTTTAAACCGATGAAATGCTTCCGTGGGTTAGAAAAAGGAACCATATTCAACGCGGACTGCCTCGTTGGCCGAGTGGTCGCAAGTTTTCGATTCCCGGGTCGGGCAAAGTACTACTGGGTTTTTAAAAAAATCTCAGTAGTAGCACGGAGTCTGAATATGTGCCCGGTATATAGCAATAGGCTCACTTCCTATTACATGGGACTCATAACATAAATAGTGAAAAGTGGGTGTTACATTGTACAGTGGCATTATATGCACCTCAGCCTACCGCTTCGGGGATAAAGGGCGTGATGTTATCTTATGTATTCAACGCGAACAAAGTCGCGGGTAACAGCTAGAAGGTAACAAAACATAACGCTACGCTAGTTAAACTATAACTTAAAGAACTTACTTCAACAGATCTCCTTTGGCATGCGCCATGGAATACTTCAAGTGATTCTCATAGGATTCTCGAGACACAAATATTTTGTCACATTGATCACATCGGTACCTCGGACGCTCTGTGTGTATCTTAGCATGGTTCGCCTTTAAAGATATTCTCACCATTTTGTGGCAGATATGACATTCTTCGCGAGGCGGTGGGGATTTGTGGCGCCTGAAAAAATATTAGTTAACCGGTACACATCTTTGATTACGAAGCAATATACCTATACTAGATTTTAACCATTAGTCATGGAGGTATTATTGTAATGTAATGCTCAAAGTCGAATCTATAATGTTACATTACACGCAAATGCTCGTTGTTACATTACACACAAATGCTCGTTAGTCAGGGAGGTATTATTGTAATGTAATGCTCAAAGTCGAATCTATAATGTTACATTACCTACACGTGAATGCTCCCGGTGAAGGAGCACCTTTTTGTTGCAAAAGGAATATTTCTTTTCGATAAAATAAAAACAAAATGCGGGTGGCTTCGTTTCTTTGCTCCCGAGGAGGACTTTCAAGATTAATTGCTAAAATACTAAATATTTACCTTCCTGACTACATTGAATTACAGCAATTAATTTTGATACTTACTGCTCATGTCTTCTAAGGTTATTTTTGAATGGAAATCGTTGACCGCAGGTCGCGCATTCGAACCCCTCCCTATGACATTTTTGTACGTGTTTCCAGCGCGCACTTTTATTACTGAAATCAGAATTTTCATAATTGGGATGATGACAGGGTCAAAATCTAATTAGTCCGTAAGTTAGGTAATGATAAAATATTAGACACGTATTTTTTATTTTGTCGTATAATAAAACAATACTTAGATAAAACCAATCAAAGTTTAGGAGTGGAGGCCAAAATAATCCCCTTTTCTTTTATAAACTACGTTTAATAAATAATATGTATATAAATAAAAATGAAAATTTCTGTTCGTTAATCTCGCTAAATCTCGTGAACGACTGAACCGATTTGGATAATTTTGGTCTTGAAATGTTCCTGGAAGTCCAGGAAAGGTTTAAAAAGTGAGAAAAAAGTTTTAGGCGGTACTCTAAGTTAATATAGTCTGCTAGTTAATATACTAAAACTTTCTAAGGGGCCATCCATAAATTACGTCACAACTTAAGGGGGAGGGAGGGGGTCGACAAAGTGTGACATTGTGTGACAAGGGCGAGGAAGGGATCCAAAACTTTGTGATATCACATTCAAAAACTTGTATAATCTGTGTTAAATACAAAATATAATTGTATTAACGTTTTTTATTTTGTTAATTGTTTGATTTGATATAAATATTTTTTTAAAGTAATTCCTACTCCTGCACTTCGAGCCGGAGCCTCGGTAACACATTAGACTTCCTCTACATACGATGGTTTAAACCATAGCCTCCACGCTCGACAGGCGTGATCGCAGTATGAAAGTTTCAGATTTATCAGAGAGCGCTGCTACCCAGTTTCAGTCAAATGTGTAGTCCCTTAGTCGGGACACGACACCCGTGGGAAGGCTAGGGGTGGCACACAGTCATGCCGTCACCCAAGGCTTCTTAAGTAATGTAAAGTATGTGTCTCTGTACCCGGTATATGGCAATAGGCTCACCCCCTATTACATGGGACTCATAACATAAATAGTGAAAAATGGGTGTTACATTGTGCAGTGGCATAAAGTACACCTCTGGCTACCCCTTCGGGGATAAAGGGCGAGATGTTATGTTATGTTGTAAAGTATGTAAGTAATGTAAAGTATTACTTACCCGAAATATTTATCACATTCATCACATTTGTATTGTAAAGGCGTCTTGTCTTTTAATTTACTTGAAGTTGGTACGTCTTTGTTCAACTTCTTCGTACTCTGCAAAGAAAAATTTACTTCATCATCGTCATCGGCCGTGCTGAACATAGATTGCACGGATAGCGCAGTGTTTCGGATGGCTCATTGAGGCGCGCGCGGAACGCTCGGCGCCGTCCGCTCGGGTCTGTTTCTGGTCGGACGGGGAGCCACCCATGCTCGCCGTCCGCAGGCCCGCGTTTGCGCGCCGGAGATCGTCCCGCGATCCCCGACGCCCGGTGTGTCCTTCGCGATGGCTGGGTTGCGAGGAGGCAGCGCTTTGCTGCCTCACGCGTCCCGCCTCCTCCTTAGCTAGCATGACTGCTTCGCAAAAGGAAGAGACGGCATCCCAGTCCCCCTCGCTCCGCATCATGATCCGCATTAGGGCCCGACGAGAGAGGTCGCCATCGTCGATGACATCTCTGAGGGCACGGCGGTGCTCGGCCCACGCAGGACATTCCCCAACTGTGTGTTCCACCGTGTCCTCAGGGCGGTCCTCGCAGTGATGACACCCGGGCAATTCCTCCCGCCCTCCGCATAAGACACAGGTACCTCCCGAAGCTCCCATGTCCGGTGAGGATCTGCGTCAGGCGGTAGGTGAGGACACCGTCTCAAGCCACTCCTCAAAGAGGATACTTATCGCTGCAATGGCAGCGAGCCCAGTCAGTTAAGGGTCATTTCGCTAATGTAATAACTACTTTATTATAAGTACTCACCGCTTTGACCTTCTTAGTCGAAAGTTCTTCAACCTCATGTGTAGTTTCCAAATGTAAATAGATAGCATTTTCATTCAAACTTGTATATTTGCACAATTTACAGTCGTGTCTATGGTAATGCTCTTGTCTATGGCATGTGTACGATGACGTCAGAGTATAGACGAGGCAAATATCACATTGCGTGTGATTTGGTTTCTGAAAGAGGACAAAGATATTGGTAGTCAAAAGAGAGATATGCTTCGGCACTGCTATGTCGGCTCGACCTGAGCGATACCACGACTAGGACCGTCTTAGACTACGGTGGAGCCCTTTCAGAATTCTTTTTTTAATGGAAATGAATGAGGAATCTCACACTATTGTAACATTGCCCCACACATTAATTTTGGGCTCTAATTCTTTTCCAGTCACACTTTTGGCTGATGCAGAGACAAAAACAATGGTCGATGCAAGAAGCAAGCGTTTTTTGTTTTTAAGGGGGGAAAATCATCGAATGACTGCTCCCCCCTGGGTGAGGCGGGAGGGCGTGTCAGACTCTTATTGACTAAAAACCACCTCGTTCCTTCCTCTGCACTTCGAGCCGGAGCCTCGGTAACCCGTTAGGTTCTCCGCGACTCCGAATCGGCATCAGCACTATTGGGTCCCATCCGTGGTGGGCTCTTTGAGGTGCGCGCGGAACGCTCGGCGCCGTACGCTCAGGTCTGGTTCTGGTCGGACGGGGAGCCACCCATGCTCGCCGTCCGAGATCGTTACGGTAAGCAAGCGTATACAAGAACTATGACCAAGAGAAGTACATAAAAAAAATATAGTATACTTTTTTACTAAAATACAAGTTCACATACACATGATACCCGGACCCAAAATAAAAATTTGTGGATCACACAAAGATTTGCTCCGTGCAGGAATCGAATCCGCTACGCGTGTCGTAGAACTTGTCGGTCCTTCGGGGCCACCAGAGGATGGGGGCCCTGGGCATGGGCCGCGAGTGCCCTCATGGTAAAGACGATACTGACCACGACGGAGCAGAACACAGACGTATAGGAACGTTTATCCCGTATTTCGTCGTGTGAATCACTTTCATCACATCATCAGCCATTTAGCCCACTGCTGAGAAAAGCCTCTTCTCGCACGGAGAAGGTTCGAGCATTAATCACCACGCTTGCTCAATGCGGGTAGGCGATTACAAACTTATAATTTGAAATTATAAGCCCAGGTTTCCTCAAGATGTTTTACTTCACCGTTTGTCAGTAGTGTCCAAATAATCTTAGAAAGTACATATAACACGGAAAAAGTCACATTGGTACTTGCCATGGTAGGTTTAGAACCACTTACTTAAAGTAAAAATTTTCACTGAAAAGGAATAAGTGTACCTATGATGGCTAGATCAACCTATTCATTTTTGTCTTCTCTCTATAACATTTTCGACTTTATTGTATCGACATAAAGCCGAAAATCCAGTGAATATCTTTTACATATTGGAGTAGATTCATTTGCTGGCCACTGTACTAGTAACGCCTCTAGTGTTGCGGGCGTCCATAGGCGACGCCGATTACTTACCATCAGGTGTGAAGAAAGAAAAAAAACTTAATTTCACACGCTAAAGACAAGTGGCATGTACAGATTATAGTGTTAGTTTATATATATACCAATGGGTAGATTTTCATGTCCCAAGTCTGCGGTGAAATGGGAGGAGTTCAGCATGTGCAAAAAGTGCCTAGGACAAACCCTACAGTTTGGTAGAAACAACTTCGAGAGGGAGGCTCGTAGAAGGATGGATGAAGGAATTTAAGGTGGCGCAGCGAGCTATGGAGAGGGCTATACTCGGAGTATCTCTGAAGGATAGGATCCGTAACGAGGTGATCCGACAGAGAACTAAAGTTACCGATGTAGCCCAAAGGTTTAGCAAGCTGAAATGGCAGTGGGCCGGTCACATTTATCGAAGAACCGATGACCGCTGGAGTAGACGTGTTCTGGAGTGGAGACCGCGTCTAGTAAAACGTAGTGTAGGGTGCACTCCAGCTAGGTGGAGTGACGATATACGTAAAGTGGCTGGTAGTGGTTGGATGCGTAGAGCTAAAGACCGAGCTCAGTGGCGTGCTATTGGAGAGGCTTATGTCCAGCAGAGGACGAAAACAGGCTGTTGATGATGAAAATAGGGCCCCACGTTATAAATGAGAGGACGAATGATATATTAAAAATGACGTACAAACCTCTAAATGTAATGAATTATGTTCAGCCATTGCAGCTTCGTTATCAAAAATCTCAATACAGCTATCACATTTAAAACTTGCAGCCAAAAATTCAGCATCCAACCTACAATCACCTCTCATCTTCTCCAATTCAGAATCATCGATAGAAACTGTAGAAAAAACTTTCTTCAAATACTTTTTCTTCTTTTTTACACCTGGCAACACTAAAGTGTTTGACAGTTCATCCTTAATGTCTATGGTTGTTGACAGTTCATCTTTATTGGCTATGGCTTTTGAAAGTTCATCATTGTTTACGGTTTTTAACGGTTCATCTTTGCAGTCTATGATTGTATCTGGGACATGGTCTGGCCAGTTATTGAGTTCGGATAATGGAATGTCATCATCATCAAATTCATTCTTTACGAGTATGTCCGTTGTTGGACCACAGTCTATAAAACCTTCTGTTAGATTTATAAAATTCTCTGTATCTGTGCATTTTGATGTTACGGCTACTTCATTGAGTTTTTTGCTAGTAAGGCGGGATAGGCATGTTGTATTGACCTGTAAATAGAATATTATTTATGTAAATAAATGCTGGGATTAATATCGAAGTATAAATGGCCTCATTGACCCCGTGGCTGTATCTACATACAGCCATGACTACAAGCAAGGGGTCTAGGGTTAGATTTCCAAATTAAGTAAAGTATCATAAGGTTTTTTTGGTTCATGGGAAATTTCTCAAAAACAATAAGAAGTATGGGAATATGGCCCTCCTTCCCTCACTTTTAATTACAAAGGATGGACGGGACTCACAACATTATAATTGTTAAAAAGTAAGAACCACCTCTGTCCAGGATCTAAAAGCGTGACTTACGAATATGAATTAATATAATGATTATTTCTACCTCGACTCGATTGCCTCGTTGGCCGAGCAGTCGCAAGTGCGACTGCCAGGCAAGAGGTCTCGGGTTTGATTCCCGGGTCAGTCAAAGTATTACTGGGTTTTTAAATAAAATCGCAGTAGGCTCAATCCCTATTACTTGGTACTTAAAACATAAATAGTGATAAGTGGGTGTTACATTGTACGTACCGTAATGTGCACCCCTGTGCCTACCCCTTCGGGGATAAAAAGGAGTGATGTTATGTTATGTATAATGATTATTTATGAAAACATTAATTCATTATTGAATAAATATAATGAAGTTTAATGTAATTAATAGAAAAACATTCGCCAAAAGTGCATTGATTAAAAAAGGTAGTAATAAAAGCTGCAACAACATCGTCCAACGCGCCACCGGAGTTGGAAGCAAACGCTCGTAGTGTCCGACAGAGGGCGCTTTGGGCTCGCAGCGCAAGTAGCAACACCGAAGCGAGTGCCGACGCCAGCCAGTGAGCTGCGCGACGTCGCCGCGACCGCGCACGCTGCTCATGAGGAAGAACCCCTCTGTGGTTCGAAACTAGTAGAGCTTTTCTCAGTATATTCACGTGAGTAACCCGCGATTTTACCTAATTTAGTGTGTCTCACGATAGTTATTATAAAAACAAAATTATGCCTTGTTCGCACTATGCTAATATTTTATTCAAACAGCGAGTGTTTAGTATATTCCTCTAGAAGGAAGGAAGGAAGAAGGTACTAAATACTCTCTACTTGACTTAAAGACTAGCATAGTGGGAACAAGGCATTAAACATTAAAAATACTTACATTAGTCCGTCCATCAGCAATATCACTCAGACACTTCTGAGCTTTACAAGCTTGTCTTCTAAACCTAGTGATCCGACACATAACAGCTCTACACTCCCAGCAAATGAACAAACTCGTTGTGTCTCTGTAGAAACCTTCCTGGAATTAGATAAAAAGTATTTAAAAACAGATCGACCTTTTTGAAATAATTAAGTGCCAGTTTCACCACCTTCATATACAGCAGACAGTTTATATAAATTATTATGTTCTTAATTTAAGTTTATCAGGTACATAGTGGCTATAACAACTTCGTGAAACAATCTTCTTATTCTTAAATTTATTTAAATTAAATATCAACATAAAAAATCATAATATGAAGAATATGAACGTAGAACCTGCTTCAATTTAAAAAAAAGTAAAATATAGAGTACACACAAATATTATAAAATCAAAAATTAATAAACAAATAGTGTTCTCACATAAGAATAAGTATACAAATTGCTCTATAGAAGTGTACGAACTTTTTGTAACATAAAAGGCTGTTATCGTAATATCAATGACATATTAATTAATTCAATAATAACAATACATGTTTTATAAAGTATATACTTACTCTATAGGCCTCAGAATCGTAGGATAATAGTGAATATAAGTTATTTATACCATCAGGTAATCTACATAACTGAAATAGCTTCCGATCTCTGCTTAAACAGGTACAACAAAGCTTTTTTAGCTCAAATTCCAGGTTTTCATCCATTTTTATTGAGTGATTGAATATACAATCTTATAGTTTCATTTTTGCAAAATTATCGCAAAATCCGATCATTTGTATGCAAAACAAATCGTCAAACGTCAAATTAATACAAGTGTTGTTATCATTATTATAAAAATTACAATAAAAAATATTTATAATTTGTAATAGTAGATAATTTTGGTCTGTTATCTCATTCAATCGTTCTGTGAAGTATCATAATATTATTCAATTATATTTTTACTCTTTTTATATATTTTGTATAAACTTCGAAGTCGATTTATATGAAAAATTAATCCTTACATAGGGAAATTTTTAGACAATGGTAACACTTGAGTAGACGTCAAAGAAGTGGTAGCTCTAGTTTTGTCTTTGGTATACATACATACATACATCTTCACGCCTGTCTCTGTCTTTGGTATATGTTGGATTACCCATGAAAATAGGAAATTACTTACGTATAAAATTACCAAATACAAACATATTTTTATGAAATTTTAATAAAAAGGTAAATGTTCGCATAAGCTAATAATTTTGAAAACAGTCTATTGGACATCAAAATGAGTCAGAGTAAAAATACTTCACCATTTTTAAGGAATCTCTCTGAATTGAGGCTGACATCCCCAAACAAGCCAGGAGGAAAGTTTAAGAAACAAAACAATTTTGTCTATGGTCCCTACCTAAATAATGGCCTATGGCTACTGTATCATTAATTTTATTGTTTCTATTGTGTATATTTCGTAAATAAACACGAAAACAAGATTTTCTTGAATCTAAAACTATAAAGCAACGTTGCATTCATGAAGAACACACAAATATATCTGGAGAAACGTGTAAATTGCTTATAACGAAAATGAATATAAACGTCAATGTTTATGAAGTTCCTGTGGTGAACGCTGTTATAATGCACCAACCGGCGCCCCCAGAGCCTCAACAGAACCATGTACAGCAGCCCCCGCCTCAGGTTAACCCACCAGAACCGCAACAACAGCACCTCGTTGAGAGAAAACCGAAAATCGATAAGAAAAAGAAAGAAGCTATTGAGGGGCAAGCTCGAGAGATAATTTTTAAGGTAATAAAGTTCTTTGAGAGTGAAAAACAGAACAGAGGATACGCGTATCCAGTAGAGAATGTTGTTAAAAGAGCGTGTGCGGCCACAGGACTGTCTGAAAGTACAATAAAGCGGATAAAACGCGATGGTTTGAAAGCAGAGGCAACACAGACTAAAATTGCTGGCCCCAAGAAGAAAAGAGTTCGGAAAACTAAGGTTCAACTGGATTACTTCCAGCTATGCGCTCTAAGAGGTATAGTGAATAGTTATTCAGTAAGAAAAGAGGTCCCAACACTTGGGAAGATTCTTAATGCCGCAAAAGTAGAATTAAACTACCGAGGAGGTAAGGAATCTTTAAGATTAATATTACTAAACAAGCTTGGCATTAAGTTTAAGAAGTGTGAGAAGAAGAATAAGAAGCCACCAGAACAACCGCCACAACCACCGCAACCTCAACCGCAGATCCAGAATATCATGCAACACCAACCAATGCAGCAGGTTATGAAACCAGTTGACAATCAGTGTGTCTACACGTCTATGATGCCGCATGTACCACCGGTATCGTATTAAACTAGGTTACAATGAGTATTATATCAAATATGTTACGTATTGTTCTTAAAACTGGTTTTACGGATCATTTTGTTATTAATTTATAGGTGTTCTGATAAGAATGTCGTGTTTTCATATTGGACTATAGCTTCTTGTGCGGTTTCACCCGCTGTTCGGGTCCTATTGAATGCAGCGTGATATTTTATAGCCCATACCCTTCTTTGTTAAATGCACTATCTAACACAAAAAGAATTATTTAAATCTGACCAGCGATTAACATGTTCAAACAAACCGACTAAAATCGTAGGTTACTTACATGAATATACTGAGAAAAGCTCTACTAATTTCGAACCACAGAGGGGTTCTTCCTTATAAACAGCATGCTTTAGCTTTATATAATTGTATAAGAAAATATAGTATGTGATTGGGACGGCTAATACTTCAAGAAGTAGCATCAAAACTTTTGGTTAGCCCAATGTCTTGTGTTGGTTATAGCCATTAATCCCCAAGCAGTCACCAGTGACCACTCTCCACTAACTACATTATAGACCTTATTTCCAATGTTTAGAGACTACTTCTGTATGAACGAATGTAGCGGATGATATTTCAACAGGATAGAGTAACTTATTAAGCCACAATTATGAAAAATCCTCAAAATTTATTCATACCAAAGTAGTTTTTAAATACCGGAAATAAGGTCTATAATGGAGTTAGCGGAGAGCAGTCACCGGTGACAGCTTTAGGACCCCGGTCCTACCTAACTGCCCACAGTTAGGTATTCCAACACTACTAGAGGCAACAAAAGTTACTATGAAGGGACTTCTTTTGATCTATTCAGGGTTAATAAAGAACTAGCTTCTGCCATCGGCTTCGCCCGCATTTACATGGGTTCAAAAATAGCCTATGTCTTATTTCACATCTTAGTCTACTCATACTCCAAATATCATCCTGATCGCTTCAGCCATTTTAACGTACCTGAGTAATAATTGACAATCATACATGCAAACTTGCATTTATCATACTAATTAAAACTAGAATTATTTTGAGTAGTTTGGTATGCTGTTGACATCCAAATTCTCATTAAAATAGTCTTAATAGAATCACCTAGATTCCTTAACCGACGAGCATGGATGAAAAGATTGATGACTGTTGATGAAGCGAAAGAGGTATGTAGGAATCATAGTATTTGGTGTTCCATAGTCTGCCTACCCCCATGGGAAACAGGCGTGAAGTTATGTATGTATGTATGTATTAGATTCACTATCAGTTCTATTAAGTATTTTATTAATAACAAAATGATCCTGTAAACTATTTGTCATTATGAACTAGAATTACAGTTGAATAATTAACTATTGCCAGTTTGACACCAATTCAAGGTATATTGATCGATATTGCAGTACTACCTGTGTGGAAAATTATCAAAACAACGTCTCCTCCCACCCTTTTTTATTTTTGAGGGGGGAAAATCATCCAATGGCTTCCACCGCCTGGGTGAGGAGAAGGAGTGTCAGTCACTAAAAATCACCCCATTCTTACTCCTGCACTTCGAGCCGTAGCCCCGGCAATCCGTTAAGTCTTCCGCGGCTCAGTATCAGCATCAGCCCTATTGGGCCCCCATCTGTAGTGGTCAGCAATCTGCGTCGCCCATGGACACCCGGAATACCAGAGTCATTACAATTGCGTTGCCGGAATTTTGGGATTAAGAATTCGAGGATTGGGGAAGGAGGAAGGGGGGGGGGATATTCGACTGCTGGTAACCTCACTCACACGGCGAAATACAACGCAAGCGTTGTTTCACGTCGGTTTTCTGCTCGGCCGTGGTATCACTCCGGTCGAGCCGGCCCATTCGTGCCGTGTTCCGTGTTCGAGCATGGCTCTCCCACACTTGAAAACTTAAGTCTATAGCGGGTTACCGGGGCTCTGGCTAGAATCAGACGTAGGAATAGGGTGATGTTTGGTCAGTGTCTGACATTCTCTCTCGCCTCACCCATGGCGGGAGGTCATTGGATGATTTTCCCCCTCAAAAAAGGTTTGGTCCAGGCATTTCTATAACACTACCTGTTGTTGATCACCGCCTCAATAGGTATGATGACGAGATATGAAAATTAAAAATCTATTTAATCCGTCAGTTAGGTAATGAAATAATATTAGACACGTATTTTTTATTTTGTCGTATAAGAAAGCAATACTTGGATTAAACGTATCAAAGTTTAGGAGTGGGAGCTAGCTACGTCATTTCTACGTATAAAACGTAATCTAGAAGTGACGTCACGCGTAGTTTCAAGTCAATATATCGTCGAAAGTATTTGTTTCCGTAAGAAAATAAAATATACATGTCTAATGTTTTAAAATAATCTACCAGACGGACATTAAAATAAAAATTAGTCATCCTATTGTATTAGCCAGTATAATATTATATTTTCGAAAATCATGGACAGTTTTTGACTAACAATAATAATAATTTAGTTATCTGGTCTAGGTTCCTAGAGAGTATATTAAAGTATGAATTCTATCGCAATTAGTTACTCGACACCATTTAACAAATATTCAACTCTGTTTTGAAAGAATAAGGTCGAAAATTGTTAAAGAAATGTGAAAAATTGTGTCGGTAACTAGATAGTCACACTTTTCTCCATATACAGATGTATATGGAGAAAAGTATTGAAATCAATGCAAGGGAAAACCCTTTTTAATGGGAAGCCTTTTAAAGGGATAAGGAATCATTTAATTAAGCGATAAATAAAAAAAATTAACATCTTCAAAAACCTAATTTCATTTTTGGAGAGTTCATTTCGCACCGTAGTCCGACACAGAACTAAAGGTATCGACATACCCCAAATGATGAGCAAGCTGAAATGGCAATAGGCCAGTCACATTTGTCGAAGAACCGATGACCGTTGGCGTTGGGGTAGACGTGCTCTGAAGCGGAGACCGCATCTAGGCAAACGGAGTGTAGGACGCCCTCCAGTTAGAAGCAACGACATCCGCAAAGTAGCTGGCAGTGGTTTGATGCGTAGAGCTGAAAATAGAGTTCAGTGGTATGCCATTGGAGAGGCCTGTCCAGCAGTAGACGAAAACAGGCTTTCCCACCAACTCGAGCAACTTTACTGTCCCATCCTTGTTTCGATGCTCGCCGCCCGACCAGAACCAGACCCGAGCGTACGGCGCGTTGCGTTTCGCGCGCGCATCAAAGAACCATCAGACCACTAGGTACCGATGGGGGCCAATAGGGCTGATGCCGATACGGAGCCGCGGAGAACTTAACGGGTTACCGGGGCTCCGGCTCGAAGTGCAGGAGTAGGAACGGGGTGGTTTTTAGTCAGTAGTAAGTAGTGACACTCCCTCCCGCCTCACCCAAGCGGGAGAAGTCATTCAATGATTTTCTCTCTTAAAAAAATACAGATTAAAAATTGGAGTGTCTGTTTGTAATATTGAAATAACCACTTTTTACTACATGCGTATGAATATACATACACATACAAAATATTTTTATTCTTGTAATCGGATCTGATTCTGGTCGGGCGGCGAGCGACCCATGCTCGCCGTCCGCAGGCCCGCTTATTGTTGTATAGGTGAGTGAATCCTTTTCCCTCTTAAAAGCTATCTATTAAAAAAGTAACGCCTTATAAATAAGGTTATAAAATAAATATAATATTGGTTTCTAATCTGAATCTTGTTAAATAATATAATACAGAAACACCACAATATTACACTGTTTGGTATTAATAGCAATGACATTCACTGTTAGAATACTGTAAATATTCTATTTATACTTTAACATGTATTTTTTGTCTGACTGCCTCTTTGGCCGAGTGATCGCAAGTGCGACTGCCGGGCAAGGGTCTCGCGATCAATTCACGGGCCGGGCAAAGTATTACTGGGTTATTTTAAAAAATCTCAGTAGTAACATGGAGTCTGGAATTGTGCCCGGTATATGGCAATAGGCTCACCCCCTATTACATGGGACTCATAACATAAATAGTGATAAGTGGGTGTTACATTGTACATACAGTTGCAATAACTGCCGTAATGTGCATCTCTGCCTACCCCTTCGAAGATAAAGAGTTATGTCATGTATTTTTTCTGATGACATGAAGGTCACAGATAGCAGCTGTATGCAGGTCGCTTCCAACCTTGCAATGTGTAGTTATTGGGGGAGGACTGTGGTAGGCAGTAGACGATTTGCTGCTAATATGTTGATAATGTTGTATTTTTTTATTATTCTCTTTATCACACGATCGTAGATCTTTTTAAGTCAAACTTTAAAGATATTTGCAAAAAAAATATCATGTCAAAACAATCGAAGAATCTAATTATGTTTCGGAACCAAAAAAAGTATGATCACCCAAGTCATTTAGTATGCAGGTAATAAAATAAATATTGATTCAGTACAGAGACAGTAGCTATAGTTATATTAAATTGTATACTTTAATAATAACTATCGTGAGACATACTAAATTAACTAAAAATCGCGAGTTACTCACGTGAATATACTGAGAAAAGCTCTACTAGTTTCGAAATTGTATACTTTGTACCGAAGCCATATCTTGTGTAACCATTCGTGGACTCAGTAGCCAACCAATGGTTACTGTATACCCGAGCGTACGGCGCGTCGCGTTTCGCGCGCGCCTCAAAGAGCCATCAGACCACCAGATGGGGCCCAATAGGGCTGTTGCCGATTCGGAGTCGCGGAGAACCTAACGGGTAACCGGGGCTCCGGCTCGACGTGCAGGAGAAGAAACGGGGTGGTTTTTAGTCAGTAAGAGTCTGACACTCCCTTCCACCTCACCCAGGCGGGAGCAGTCATGCGATGATTTTCCCCCCATAGAAAAAAAAAATGGTTACTGTATCTGTACTGAATCAATCTTTGTTTTCCTATTTGCATACTAAATATGGCTGACAGTACATGGATCTACTTAATTATGAGAAATCGTTTTTATTCTGCAACTTGTAAGTATAGATATCATAAATATTATAAATAAAATGTTATGATGCGTCCACATCTAGTGAATGCTCTGCAGCTCGCGAGCAACTTGCGAACAGCACGAGTAATCTCGATGGATGTGTACGCACCATTTTAGCGGTATTTGGTTAGATTATTGAGTTTTTGATTGTCAAAAATGTCAAATTATATTATATATTAAATTGGCGGACCGCTTCATCGCCGCGTTCATTGTTACGCAAATGTTTTCTATCTAAGAACAGATGAATTTTAATGCAGTAAAATGTAAGTATCTGAAGATTTTTCGTATACAAGGTGTAGTTTGAAACCGTGGCATTTCTCGGGGGCACGTCACAGAAGTCATAAAGGTTCAATGTAAAAGAAAGTTTCAGGCCAATAGTTAAAAATACGGCTATAATAAATCGTTTAAGTTCGACAGTCAGAATAAGCGACAGCAATGTTTCTTATTGGAGTTTTATGGAATTAGGAATAATATCAATTACGTGTTTGAGTTTGTGTGTGTTAAGCCGCGTTACAAGACGGCGGCGTGTAGTTCGCACTTACGGATTTCCGTAATTTCAGAAAAATGAAAAATATTGAAGTACCTACATTTTTTTTATTAATTACGACTCAGAATCGATAGCCGAGTTACCTCCTAGAAAATGACGCGGCTTTAAAACAACACCCTGTATATCAGTTGTATATATATTTATCCCTGAGGCAAACTAGGCAAGGGTGCGAAGTTATAGAGGGGCACCGCGAGATGTGCGTGCCCAAAGTGGCGGCGGCGCCAAAAACTTAAGGGCACCTATGATGTGCTAGCCTAGCAATGATATACAGAGGGAATGTTGTAATGCCATCTGAAGAGGAACTACTCTTAATTCTCAAGATAGACCATTTTACTCAAAGAAAACTTTCCTATATTTTTGAAAACAAACAAAACTGCATTCAAAGATTTTTAACATTCGCTTGCCGCACACAGTAATCGAACCGACTAAAATCTGTAAAAGTTACACCATGTATGTACATTTATTGCATCGATTGTTAGGGTCAATAAGGATGAAATCTCTCTAACAAACTTCATAAATTTTATGAAAGGAAAACAATGAACGATCGATGCAATAAAAGTACAGGGTGCAAACTTTGACAGATTTTAATCGGTTCGATTACCGTGTGAGGCAAGCTAATTTTTCTTAAAATCTTTGAGTTTGTTTCTTTTCAAAAATAAGAATGTTTTCTTTGAGGTAAATTTTCTTTTCTGAAATATTAAGAGTTCTTTCCCTTCAGATGGCATTACAAAATTCCACCCTGTATATACAACCGGAGAATAGAAAACCAGATGAATAGTTACTACCAGTGGTGGTTTAAACCATTAAACCACCATTGGTTGTAACTATTCATTCTATGGAACAATGATTAAGTTTTAAGTCCAAATAGTTTATCACATTCATTGTTTTAAAATAAGTATCAAACATTTTTACTTAAGACTCAACGTTACTGGTGAATAGTGGGTAGTTATCGGAACCAGCAATAATGTTTTATCTCTTTCTTATTGTGTGTGTGTGAAAGAGAGACACCTAGCTACAATATTGTTTGAAATTATACATTTTAAGTTTGACATCATGAATCTGTTTGTTCTTGTGAGCAAAGGTTTTTGCCTCGCAGTAGGACAGAAAGGCGTGCCATACACGGATTCGAGCAGTTCCCCAGTCATTCACATAGATCGCTCTTGCAGTTAGTCAACAGCTTGAATCTGCTATTGATAACTGCTTAATCAGCAATTTAAATGTTAATGAAAAATAACGTGCAAGGAAAACCGCGGGCGGGGGTGGAAGCAATGCTCTGAAGATGTAACAACGAGAAGTCCGTGTATGGCGGCTCTTCCAGGCCAATATTTCTTAAATGAATAGCTTTTGTCTCTGCACACATATATAACCTTTTTGGTAGGAATTTATGTACCTAATTTTTCTTTCAGCACTCCACTGATATGATAAGAGTAGTACTCCTACAACCCGCTACATGTCATCACAGCTTGCTACACGCAGTAGTTACAGCTGTGTGCAGTCTGTCAGTCGCCGGTTTCATTAATTTGATCATTTCATTGATTCAAAAGATACCTAATATTAATACCTTGTACAGTACGATAAATTAATGATTATATAATTTCTAGGTTAACACATAAGATAATATATAAGGCTGAATATTACTTTATGTAATTTTAATCGAATAAAACGATTATTTAAGTTTTACAATATGTTTTATTTATTTACAACTAGCCCCCGTCCTCCCTTCAAAGGTGCTATAACCCTGTGATTGTGTCGAGTTTTTATTTCATAAAAATCTTGTCCTAACAATAACGAATGCCACAAACAATAATTATGTAATTTGGTCGAGTCGTTTAGCAGTTATGCGTTTATAAATTACGTCACACGGTAAGGGGAGGGGGAGGTCACATTGTGTGATAAGGGGGAGGGAGGGATCCTAAACTTTGTGATGTCACATTTCAAAGACTACTATAAAAGTCGAAATATAATTGTTTCTACCTTTGACACTAGTAAACTCCGAATTAACATCTTCAAATTTTGTACTGCTTCATGTTCTATCGTTAAAATACAAAGTTTGTTTAATTTGGTTTCAGTCATTGTAGACTGCAGGTAGTTTTTAATTAATTTTAATTTGCTTATGCTCGTGGTACAATATTATAGTTATCTAGATTATTTTATTGGTGGCGGTTATGCTCTCTGCCACAGATTAAAATTTTTTTATAGGTAGAAAGTTCTATACTCATGGTTATAGTAGGTCCTAAATGTCCCCCTAAATGAGTGGCACGAAGAGCGGGCCGCCCCACTTTCGACGAATCGCCAGAACCTTAATTATTTGCGTAGAGTTGGAGTCGGTCACTTGACCACAGTGCTGCTTGTTTGCTGCACTCTGCATGCCACACAGCTTGTTTCGCGCAGTAGTTACAGCATCCCCTATACTTATTATATACTAGCTTTTCCCCGCGGCTTCGCTCGCGTCACAAAGGATAAAAAGTAGCCTATGCGACATATACCAATACACACAGCGCCATCTATACTAATACTTTTGTTTTCTCTTGGGAATTACAAATTTTTGCGGGATAAAAAGTACCCTATTATTTAATCCAGACTTCCAACTTTACGTCTGCAAAAATTTAAAGCAATCGGTTTAGTAGTTACGGCGTGAAGGCAGAACAAACAAACAAACTCACTTTCCGATTTATAATATTAGTAAGGTATATATCTCTTTGGTTACAACTGTGTCAAAGATTAGGTATAATATACCCCTATTAAACTATTTGGTTTATTAAATACCAGAGTATAATAAGTATAGAGGACTTGTTCCTTAGACTTATTACCGCCGCTCCGCGACCGCTTATACCACGGGGAGTGCTCTGAGGAATTGTTTGACCTGATACCTGCCGCATCTTTTTGCCATCGACCCTCACGACAGCATATGCATCCCCATCATATAGATGGTTGGCAGGCCACAACTGTGCGGTTCTCACGTAGCTTCCTGCCTCGCACAGCAAAACTGTGGAATGATCTGTCGTCGGCGATATTTCCGAACCGATACGACCTTCAAACCTTCAAGAGAAGAGCGTACTCCTTTTTAAAGGGCTGGCAACGTACCTGTGACTCTTCTGGTGTTGCGGAAGTCCATGGGCGGCGCTGATCGCTTACCATCAGGTGATCCGTCTGCTCGTTTGCTTCCTATTCCATAATAATAAAAAAAAACTTATTATATTTATTGGGACCTTTTTACGGTCTGTTACCCACTCATTAATTTGGTTACTAATTCATTGATCCAGTGGATACATAAACAATACTGTAATTTCTTCTTATTATATAATTTCTTCTTCTTCTTACTTTGGGTGATTTTAATCGAATTCTTCAAAGCGTCGAACACAGTCGCAAACCTTTCGGTTTTCGGTGCAGGGGAATTGAACTTGATTCCCCCTTGTCACAGACACGAAGCGCTTCACATCAAGCTTCCTTGCGCGTACTGCTAAGGAGTGGAATTCTTTGCCAGAGTGTATTTCCTGAAGGGTATAATAACCTGGGTGTCTTCAAGTCCCGAGTATAGGTTGCTTATGGGACGACGTGCTCCATCGTAGACCGCATCATCCCTTACCACCGGGCGAGACGGTGGTCAAAATTCAAGTAATTAAAAAAAAGAATAAAACAATTATTTAAGTTTTACAACGTGTTTTATTTATTTACAAGCCCACTCCCTCCTCGGATGCTATTTTTCTCATTTCCCTTTGAATGTATCTAATTATTCTTTCATACATACCTTTTTTCGGAGGGATAATCATCCAATGTTTTATCCCGCCTTGGGTGAGGCGAGAGGGAGTGTCAGACTCTTACTGACTAAACACCACCCCGTTCTTACGTGCCGTTACCCCAGGCCAGATGTTGTCAAAAATGGTCATTTGAATCTTATAGATAATTAATTTTGATGCTTCTGTAATTGTTGCGCACATTTTTTAATTTGTTCCGCTTATAGTTTTTTTTTTTAATTATTTAAAAAAAACATTTTCTGCTGGGGTAACGTTACCCCAGCCAGACCTTTTTCTTTCTAATGGGAGTATTCAAATAATTACTAGCAATCAAATTAATTGTCTATATGAAGTAAATGTTGTGCCTTATTTTGTGTTTGTTCTTTTATCGGTTGCGAACTTATTCGAGATTTTGCTGGGGTAACGTTTTTGGTTTTGTTAGATCTTTGAAATGGTTAAGCGGATTCTTATCATATTTTGTACATGGCTTCTTAGAAATTAGTTTAAATAAGTTCTGCAATAAAAAAACATACAGCCGAATTGATAACCTCCAACAATTACAGACATCTGGCCTGGGTAACGCACACCGTTCCTACTAGGTACTGTTGAGAGCCGGTGCCCCGGCAACCCGTTAAGTCCTCAGCGGCTTCGAATCTGTATAAGCCCTACTGGGCCATCTATGGTGGCTGATACGGCTATATGAGGCGTGCCCGGAACGCGACGCATCGTACGTATACGGGTACGTACGCCATACGGGTTCATACAAACATTGTCCTAACAATAACGAACACGATAACAAACAATTATCGAATTTGGTCGAGTAGTTTAGCAGTTATGCGCTTACATACATTTCGGTAAATTAGCAGACATTTGCGGAAGACTCTGTCAGGCAGTGGACGTCTTGCGACTGATGTGATGATGACGAGATGACATTTTTATGTTGTGTTTTCTGGTGTGTCATCATTGCTGTTTTTTGAGCGAAGGCCGCTGGACAGTATTGACATTTGTGAGGTCTCTCACCGGTGTGAGTACGTCTGTGGTTCACGAGGATACGGTTCGTCTGAAATGACAGAGATCAGAAAATACATAAAATGAATCCTATTTCATACATACACATTTTAAGCATTTTCTCTTTTTGTTTAGTTAAATATTATCCTCATGAACCCTGTGGTTTATGTACGTCTGAACGTGTAGTAGCCAGTAGATCGACCTAATCCACACATACACATAACAACAGCCTTTAATGCCCACAGCTGAGCAAAGCCTCTTCTCACACGGAGAAGGTATGAGCATTAATTACCACGCTAGCTCATTGCGAGTTGTCAATGCGAGTTGGCGATTTCAAACTTATAATTAGAATTTATACGCCCATATTTCTTCACGATGTTTTCCTTCACCGTTTGTCTGTGGTGTCTAAATAATCTTAAGGCTTTGGCTGCCAACAAATAATTGTTGAAGGCAAATCCTCCGCTGATGTCGGTCACCGGTGACTGCCATGGCGTTTAACGTGTTAAAAAGTACATATAACTCGGACAAAGTCACATTGGTACTTGCCGTTGGTAAGTTTTGGAACCGCGCACTCATGAGTAGCGGGCGTCTTGAACCTCCGTGCCACCACAACACTATCAAAACCACAAGCTACTCTAATCTGTTCTAATAAAATTATTCATTGGATTATCGACTTTATATCAACATAATAAAGTTGAATATGTAATAGAGAAAGACAGAAAAGGATATATACTTAATGATCTACTGGCCGTACACACACTGATAAGGGACCTAGTAAATGTCAATACTGTCCAGCAGCCTCTATTAATGCTGAGTATCACTTTATGTAATTTTAATCGAATAAAACAATGATTTAAGTTTTACAACATGTTTTATTTATTTACAACTAGCCCCCCTTCCCCAGGGTACTATATCCTGCCCCTGTGATTGTGTCGAATTATTCATTAACAATAATGAACACAATAAAAAATAAATAGGTATCTACCTAGGTAATTTGGTCGAGTAGTTTAGCAGTCGTGCAATTACATTTAGGTATATTGTTCAGGCTTATCTATACATAAAAATACTGATCTCAATTAATTATTGATTTTAAAATCTTTATGTTGAATTATTTGAGAAAACTTACACTAAAAATTTCATAGAAAAATATCGTTTTTTAACATGTACACAAGAACGTTGAAAAAAGGCGGACACAGTCTCTTGGAACAACGGCTGTGGCACCTGGCTACTATTTTTTTTATTTGTAAAGTGGGGAAAATCATCGAAATACTGATCCCGCCTGGGTGAGGCAGGAGGGAGTGTCAGACTATTACTGACTAAAAACCACCCCGTTCCTTCTCCTGCACGTCGAGCCGGAGCCCCGGTAACCAGTTAGGTTCTCCGCGACTCCGAATCGGCATCGGCCCAGTTGGGCCCCATCTGTGGTGGTTTGATGGACCTGGCTACTATAGGACATTCTTTACGACATCTAAAGAAAGAAAACACTTTATTTTACTCTAAAAAACAAGTGTCATGTACTGATGTGTTATTATATTAGTAGGTACTGATGTTGACAGCCTCGTTGGTCGAGTGGTCACGGGTCGTGCAAAGTATTACTGGATTTTTAAAAGAAATCTCAGTAGTAGCACGATGTTTGGAATTGTGTTCGGCATATTACAATAAGCTTATCCCCTATTACATGGGACTCGTCAAATAAATAGTGAAAAGTGGGTGTTACATTGTACAGTGGCATTAAGTGACGTAATGTACACCTCTGCCTACCCCTTAGGGAGTAAAAGGCGTTATGTCATGTAACTGACTAGGAAAAATTTCTGATACCTATACGACCAATATATTATTTATATATTTCTTTGCTTATGGGACGACGTGCTCCATCGTAGACCGCATCATCGCTTACCACCAGGCGAGATAGCGGTCAAACGTCGCCCCATCAAATATAAATAATAATAAATAAATACCTCCTCTACATGACTCACGAAGTTGTTCGGTGGAAGTATTCTTAAAAACTTTAGCTATATTCCGAAATGCGACAACAGACACTCGTTCAATGGGGGCTACCGTTACTCACTAGATGGCGGAAAAGTAGCAAGAGTTGTTTCTGTCCAATCACTGCAGCCGTCAAATATTGAATGTCCAATGGCGTGGTAGGTAATTCCCTATTGGACGAAAAACGAGTCGTTCACATTAGAGCTATTTCATGAGAAAACACAGTACGGTTTCACCACCGCACATTTTTCTGTTTATGCGGCAATCTACTTTAGGCTAACGATGGGCTCACATTAGCGTAATAAAGCAACATGAATTACGAATTAAAACATAGTCAACTTATAACTTGGTAGCTATCAACAACTGAGAGAAATAATCGCTTTTCATTCATATTGTAATTTAATTGCAATAAACTAACTACTCAGTGCAACTGGATGAAACTTGTATCTCTACACTACATCAACTTCATCTTCACTACAAATTAATGTACGGAGTTAACTACTACAACTCGTACACCCCATATGTAAACATTAGCTCAAGGCTTCAAGGTTGCTTTCAACCTCGCGAAGAAATCATTGACTGTGGGAGGCAGTGGACACAGTACGTGGCTGATTGCAAGATGATTAAATCAAGTTTTTATGTTGTGTTTTCTGGTGTGTCAACATGGCTGTTTTTTGAACGAAGGCTGCTGGACAGTATTGGCATTTGTGGGGTTTCTCACCAGTGTGTGTACGTCTGTGGTTCATGAGGATATTATTTGTCTGGAAGAGAAAAATACATAAATTCACATTAACAACTTATAAAAGGCTACTGCTGACCAAACGCGTCCTCCCACACGGAGAAGGTTTGACTCATATTAATCACCACACTTGCTGAAAGCGGGTTGGCAATTTCAAACTTAAAATTAGAAATTATAGTATTCGCATTATGTTTTTCTTCACCGTTTGTCATTGGTGTATGTACAGTCAAAGGTCGAACCGTACATAAGTACATATAACTCGGAAAAGTCATATTGGTACTTACTAAAGTATTAATGGGTTTTTAAAAAACATCTCAGTAGTAGCATGGAGTCTGGTGGAAATGTGCCCGGTATATGGCAATACCGTGCCGTATTACATAGGACTCACAACAAAAATAGTGAAAAGTGGGTGTTACATTGTACGGTGGCATTAAGTGCCATAATGTGTGTTATTTATGCATTGTTTACTAACAAAATAATATTAAATCCATATACTAGTATCAACTACTTGTAAGTGTAATATTGATTGTCTATTACAATTTCGTATTATCTATGGAATATAGTGTATGTGTTATCTGTGCAATAAAGTTCTTTAGTCGTTACAAGAAACCATAACACTGCGTTTTAATAATGTGCACCTCTGCCTACCCCTTAGGGTATAAATGTATAGTTTCGTGAGACATACTAAATTAATTATCACGTTTTCGGCTTACTCGCATAATTATTTGACAAGAAACTCGACTAGTTTCAGTAACAGCGCGACAGTCGCCGCGTGTCGCAGGACGATGAGGCTCAATAATATGAGCCTCCAGCATGGCTTGAAACTAGTCGAGTTCGTAGTCAAATAATTACGTGAGTAAGCCGAAAAACATAATAATTAATTTAGTTATACTTACATGGAATCCCCTGCCGCACAGGTCACAAATTTTGTCTTTTGGCTTAGGAATCTTCTGATGGACATTCTTGAAATGTGTTCGTATACCAAATCCGTTGACAAAGTACTGAAAAATAAATACAATCCTTGGTTGGTTGCTTGGTTTGGTTGACCGATCGAGAACTTAAATTATTATTAATGGATCAAATAATTTATTTATTTTCATTGAATTGTACCGTCGTAAATTGTATTCAAAATTTCGTTGGAAAAACAATCTGTGAATCACACGAAGAATTGTTCCGTGCGGGAATCGAACCCGCGAAACGTTGCGCGGCAGTCAGTTGCCCCCAGCCACCGCGGCGACCTTGCAGTCAAATTTTCAAAAAATACATAGGTTTGATAATTTCGCGCGAGCTGTCATATTTGGATGTGGTGCTATCATGTTTCTATTTAGTTATAATGACGGAAACAAAAACAAAGCAAAATAATTCGCCTGCACGTAGGACACAGACGCTGCGTCGCGCCGCAACGCATTTAATTCGCATGTCACAACTTCATAATCGCGTTCGCTTCCAGATCGCTCACGCAAGATGTCTGCCATATACGGAGCCGCATAAGGCCTAACGGAGTGCCAGGGCTCCGGCTCGACGAGTAGGAGTAGGAACGGGGTGGTGTTTAGTCAGTAAGAGTTTGACACTCCCTCTCGCCTCACCCAGGGCGGGAGAAGTTATTGGATGATTTTTCCGCCTCAAAAAGGACGTCTGCCATAACGTCTTCTAAATTTGATAACGAATCACCTGATGATAAGCAATCGGCGTCGCCCATGGTGTACGTTATCCAGGCCAGATGTTGTCGAAAATGGTCATTTGAATCTTATAGATAATTAGTTTTGCAGCTTCTGTAATTGTTGCGCACATTTTTAAATTTGTTGTCCTTATAGTTTTTTAATTATTTCACAAAAACATTTCCTGCTGGGGTAACGTTACCCCAGCCAGACCTTTTTATTTCTAATGGGAATATTTAAATAATTAATACAAAATGAGGCACAACATTTACTTCATCTAGACAACTAATTTTATAGCTAGTAATTACTTAAACATTCCAATTAAAAAGAAAAAGGTCTGGCTAGGGTAATGTTACCCCAGCAGTTTTTGATGAAATGTTTTTGGAAATATTTAAAAAACTATAAGCGCAACAAATTTAAAATGTGCGCAACAATTACAGAAGCCGCACAACTAATCGTCTATAAGATTCAAATGACCATATTCGACAACATCTGGCCTGGGTAACGCACACTCGCCCATGGACACACGGAACACCAGTGACGTTACATGTACGTTACCGGACTTTTGGAGATTAAGAATTTGAGGATTGTTGTGAATTGGGGTGAAGCGGGGTGTAATTGGGGCTCCGGTAACCTCACTCATACGACGAAACACAACGCTGTTGTTATTTTACTATGGTTTCCTGCTAGGCCGTGGTATCACTCCGGTCGAGCCGGCCAATTGGTGCCGAAGCATGGCTCTCCCGCGCTTAACTTAATTGATAATATTACCTCTAGTATGAAGTAAGTCTTGCATACTAAGTAACTAGTTTGTCTGTATATGTGTGCTCACCTTATCACATAGTTCACAGTAATGCTTCGTCTTGTCCGTATGAAACAATCTGTAATGATTGTTTCTGTACGACGTTTTGGTAAAAGTTTTGTTGCAAACCGGGCATGGTAAGCTGAAATTAATAATTATAAACACATAAATAAATCATTTATATATTTATTTTTCTATCTTATACTATAATACACCGTGAAACCTATTTCGTTTTCGTCCCGAAGTAAAATGGTTCTGTCTTTGTAATACAATAGTTTTACAAACAAATAAAATGTTTAAAACAAAAAATAACTATTGAACTAGTGTAAATAGCAAACTTCGAAAGTGCATACGAACTCATAGTACACTATCAAAACATCACGCCGTATAATTCTCGAAGAGGTATTTCTCGTCGGGTGGCACGTGCAATGCGAATAGTGCCTACAAATTTACGTCTAGTGTTTCATGTGCGTGTTTCCATGAATTTTTGTTTAAACTATAAATATGACGTCCGTATTTTTTTGTTTTTACTTTATACATCGAAAATACCTTACCTTAATCCAGGGTCGGGCAAACTATTACTGGATTTAAAAAAAAATCTCAGTAGTAGCAAGGAATCTGAAATTGTGCCCGGTATATGGCAATAGGCTCACCCCCTATTACATGGGACTCATAACATAAATAGTGAAGTGGGTCTTACATTGTACATTGGCATAATGTGCCTGTCTTGGATAAAAGGCGTGATGTTATGATGCTGATGTTAAACACTGTTTTATTTAATACGTATTTGTAGTTACGCAGGGCCATCTTAGACTACACTGGGGCCCTTGGGCTTGGATACACAAAAAATTGGGGCCCTTTAGGAATGTTTTTTTTTACAACGTTGCCCTACACTAGGATTAACTCCTGTATCAAAGGTGCATTTACAAACATACAAGTTTACATACACATGACACCCAGACCCGGAACAACTATCTGTGTATCACACACAGATTTGTTCCGGGATCGAACCAGCTAAACATTTGTCGCTTCTTTTTATAGGATAAGCCGGTAAACGAGCAGACGGATCACCTGATGAACACCAGAGGCGGTTCAAGTGCGTTACCGGCCTTTTGGGATTAGGAATTTGAGGATTGTTGGGGATTTCAGAGATTGGGAAGGGGGCGTGGGGTAATTGGGCCTCCGGTAACCTAACGCAAACAACGAAACACAACACACGTTTTGTTTCGTTCTGCTCAGCCTTGGTCACTCCGGTCGAGTCGGCCCATTCGTTCCGAAGCATGGCTCTCTCACACCTAACCTTTGGGGTCCCCTGAGAATGGGGGACCCTGGACACGGGCCCGGTACTGTAATTACTCACCTTACTTTAGGCTTTGGCGTATGTTTCACTGAATCCTTAACATGTTTCTGATACAAGTACACGCTCGGGAACTGCTTGTCGCACTCGACACAATACCTTAAATCTTTACTCGTAAGATTCACTTCTGAGTTTATTTTGATCGGAACCAATTCTGGGTGGTAGTACCTTAAGTGTGTAGCGTATTTGCGGAAATTTTTGAAATTTTTCTTACATACACTGCAGTATAGAGGTAGGTGGTAGTTTCTGAAAAAAGGATATTAATAAATAATAGAGTAGTTGCCACGGTATGAATATTAAAAATCTAATTAGTCCGTCATCAGTTAGATAATGCAAAAATATTAGATAGGTATTTTTTTATTTTCTCGTATAAAGTTACAATACTTAGATTTGATGTTTTGCCGTTTGACCAGTCTCGCCTTGTGATAAGCGATGATGCGGTTTACGGTTCAGACAATGAAGAGATAATGGCGCACAAAAATACATACATACATACATACAGGTCATCCTGAGTACTTAAGTACCTTTTTTAAGTCGGTTAAAAATATATATAAAAAACTGTCGAATAACCTGATGGTTAGCAATAAGGGTTACTAATGGACGCCCGCAATAGTTACCATTAATATTTTGATCACCACCAGTCGGCTGTAGCCAACTAAATGTGTTTAAAAATTGACTGCACGGTTGGTGCGGTGGCTGGGCAACCGGCTACCGTGCAACGTGTCGCGGGTTCGATTCCCGCACGGAACCACACTTTGTGTGATACACAAATTTTTCTTTCGGGTCTGGGTGTGTGTGTATGTGAAATTGTATGTTTGTAAACGCACCCACACCACACAGGAGACAATCCTAGAGTGGAGCAACGTTTAAAAAATAAAAATTACGTTTTCTTGTCGGTTATGGCTGACAGTTACGAGTTTGGCCACATTTTGTTTGTCGGCTATATCCGACGGTCGCGATCCAAGGATCAATTTGCCATGTAGAAGAGCCGTGCTTCAGCACTGCTATGTTGGCTCGACAGGAGTGATACCACTACCGAGCAGGAAACTATAGTGAAACAACCACACCGTTTTGGTTCGTCGTTTGAGTAAGGTTATAGGAGGCCCAATTACTCCCCTCCCCCTCCGCAATCCTCAAATTCCTAATCCCCAAAAGGCCAGCATCGCATTTGTAACTTTTGGTGTTGCGTGTGTATAATATCCATGTGTGCTTATGTCCATGAATTGCTTACCTTCGGGTGATCTGTCTATTTTTACTCATATACCATTATCACTACATGATATAAAATAAGGCGCTGTCCGCCATCTGTCTGTCCCTATGTATGCCTTAATCTTTAAAACTACGCAACAGATTTTGATGCGGTTTCTTTAATAGACAGAGTGTAGTGAAGTGAATAATATATGCATATTGCACCCGTGCGAAGCCGGGGCGGGTCGCTAGTATATTATATAAAATACTTACTTCATATGTGCTTCAAGCTTGACTTTAACTTTAAATGTCTTCTGACAATGATCACACTGGAATATTTCATGCATATTTTTATAATGCTCAGTGAAATCGCGTAATGTTCTGAAAAATATAAAACATATAATGAATCACTACATAGTATAAAACAAAGTCACTTATATAGATAGATTATTTGTTTTGACATGTCGAGCATTGGGTGTTTGTATGACGACTGTGGGAGGAAAATTGATTTAAATGATTTTTTTTGTTTTTTTTTAAATAACATTGCCCCACAGTAGGATTGTCTCCTGTGTCGTGTACAAACATACAAAATCAAATACACATGAAACCCAGACCCGGAACAACTTACTGTGGATCATACAAAGAGGTGTGCGTTACCCAGGCCAGATGTTGTCAAAAATTTCTTTTTTTTTCTTTTAAAAAAACTTATAGGATTTTCTCCTGTGTCGTGGGTGCGTTTACAAACATACAAGTTCACATACGCAATGACACCCAGACCCGAAACAACAATTTGTGGATCACACAAAGTGTTGTTCCGTGCGGGAATCGAACCCGCGACACGTTGCACGGCAGCCGGTTGCCCAGCCACCGCACCAACCGTGCAGTCGAAATAGTCATTTGAATCTTATATATACCTAATTAGTTGTGCGGCTTCTGTAATTGTTGCGCACATTTTTAAATTTGTTGCGCTTATAGTCTTTTAATTATTTCACAAAAACATTTCCTGCTGGGGTAACGTTACCTCAGCCAGACCTTTTTGTTTCTAATGGGAATACTTAAATAATTACTAGCTACAATATTAGTTGTCTAGATGAAGTAAATGTTGTGTCTTATTTTGTATTTGTTCTTTCATCGGTTGCGAAGTTATTAGAAATTCTGCTGGGGTAACGTTTTTGGTTTTGCTAGAGCTTTGAAATGGTTAAGCGGATTCTTATCATATTTTGTACATGGCTTCTTCGGAGTTAGTTTAAATTTGTTGTGCTATAAAAAAACCAAAATAGTACATAGCTTAAAGCTTTTTTCATTAAATACAAAAACACTTAAATTGGTACCAGCACTCTCAATAAGAGCTATCAATACTTACTTTAAACATCATTTTAAAGCTTGTAACTGCCTTCACTTAATTAATTAAAATAAATTAAATAAATAAAATGTATGTAAAGTTTCATTAGTATCATGTAAGTATTTAACAAGTTATAATAAAAATAAAATAAAATAAAAAAATAAAAAATAAAAAAGTTTATTTCAATTACAACAGGCATTACATAAAATTATTGGAGATCTCCTTTTAAGCAATGGATTGCTTGTGCTAGGAGACTCCGCACTTCCACATGACATTCTAAAGTAATTGAAGTTACAATGTAGATAATGTAAACATGCAAGATTAACAATAAAACAAGAAGAAAATAAATCAAGTTAAACTTACAATTCTAATCGCCGAGGCAATGAATGAGTATAATTATTTGAAATTTATAACAGTATTGTGAAAATACCAGATCGCACAATGTATGTATGTGTAGTATGTGAATCATGTATAGTGAGTATGTGTATGAGTGAGTGAGTAGGTGAGTGAAAGAGTGAGTGCAAATATGAATGTAAGCTTATCAGGTACTGTGTGAGTTGAGATTAGATATTTTTTTTTTTTTTTATCTATTAATTAACCAGTTCACCAATTAGTCCTACGACAAGTCTTAGGATCGAAGGAATCCGAAAAGATTACCTTGACTAATTATGTCTATGCACACCATCCCAGTTTTTAATAATCCTGTTATTAAAGAGTGGATATAACCGACTCAACTTCGTCATACGTTTTTGTTTTGAGCCAGTCCATTACAGCTTTTTTACAGTCCCAAAGTTTCATGGGATAGATTCGTAGTTCCTTGTTCAGCAAGTTGTATAAATAAGAAGATTGCCTAGGGTATTGTCTTTTAGCAAAGGCAGATCTCACCCTAACAGTTGGGGCGACCAAATGGTCTCTTCTGTTTTTTGGCTTACAATGGTCGTATGGGAGAGTTATGTGTTTTTTCAGTATGAGTCGGAGTAAGTAAAGTTTTCTAACAGATAAAAGATCAGCTGATAAGTAAAGGGCATGCGTAGGGTATCTGTAGGGTTTAAAGAACATAACCTTAAGTAAGGCTCTTTGAGTCCTCTCAAGTTCCAAAAATTTCTTTTTCGTTGTGCCTCCCCAGCAAGGCAAACAATACATGAGGATAGACTGAGCTAAAGACATATAAACTTGCTTCAGGAGTTGCCTCGAAGTCACATGTCGCAATGTTTTGAACAACCATATAAGTTTCCTAACTCTATTCATAATAAGTTCGGTGTGCATGTGCCAAGATAAGCGCTGATCAATCATGATGCCAAGATATTTGGTGTGCTGCAGCCTTGTTATTGGTAGACAGGAACAGTCTAGTGCTGGGAAGTTATGGCAAATATGGGCTTTTATTTGGAAATCTTGAGGCGGTTGCGAATTATTATACTTAGTAAAGCAGATGTAGTTACATTTAGAAGCGTTTAGCGTTAGGAGGCTATGGTTTAGCCATGCTGCTATCTTCGCAAGACCATTTTCTGCCAACCCACGAACCTCATCCCAAGTCTTCGCAGTGAAGACAATGGCAGTGTCGTCAGCATAAGAGAAAATATGCCCTCCCTCAATCTTCATGTTACAGAGGCTATTGATGTAGATAAGGAACAAGGTCGGTCCGAGGACACTGCCCTGTGGAACGCCGAAGGTTACCGATGCCTCCGAACTAGAATACGAAGTGATTTTGACCTTATGTTTGCGATTGCTGAGGTAAGATGTAAACAGTTCAAGGGCATGTCCCCTTATACCTATGTGTTCAAGCCTCTGCAATAGAAGAGGTGTAGACACAGTGTCAAAAGCTTTCCTGAGATCAAGAAAAACCGCCAGACACCTGTCTCCCCGATCCACACCCTCCACCAAAACAGATGTTAGTGATAAAACTGCATCCTCAGTACACCTTCCCTGCCTGAACCCGTACTGAGAAGGTGAAAGTATTTTATATGTTTAAGAACTTCATCAGACGTGAGTTGATAGTCTTTTCAAAGATTTTCGAAATGCACGGTAGCACTGAAATTGGCCTATAATTAGATGGGTCGGTTCTTTCGCCAGACTTATATACTGGTGTTATTAGTGCAATTTTTAGAGCATCCGGGAAGATTCCCTGCCTGAAGCATTTGTTAATTAGGTGGGTCAAAATTGGTACAATTTGTATGTGTGCGGCTTTTATAAAGTTGACATGTATCTTGTCCCAACCAGGGGCACTGTCTGATTTTAGGCTCATTAAAGTCGCTCGAATTTCGTCGTGGTCTGTATCAAGAAGAACAAAAGATGTCAAAAGACTGTTAGAGGAAAATGAGTCAGTGTCATAACGTGTTGTGGTTGAAGATTGAGAGGTGATGATGCTTTCAGCAAGCAATTTGCCTATATTACAGAAATATTCGTTGATCTTTTCTACAGAGTTTTGTGGATCAGGGAGACTATGTAGTAGTTCCGAGTTATTGTCTTTTTTAGGTTTGCGTTGTGTGATGTCATTAATTATAGCCCATGTTTTTTTAGGATTGTTAGATGCTTTAGTAAGTTGGTCTCTCTCATACTTACGTTTCTGTTTTCGAATGATAGTACAACAGTAGTTTCGATATCTCTTGTATGTGATTTTCAACACTTCATTATATGGGTCAAGCCTAAGTCTCTTTTGCATGTGATTTCTATTATAGATGCAGCGCAATAAACCAACTGTCATCCATGGTTTTAGGGTTCTATTTTTCAAAGGTATGCTCATAGTAGTTGTACTGAGTTCGACACAATTTTGTAGTATTTCGATTAAGTTATATGTAATAGTGTTAGGGTTGTCAAGTTTCAATAAGTCCGTTAAGTTGTTAACTGTAAGGTGTTCTAACCCAACCTCTAAATTAAAAACTTTCCTTATTTTCTGTTGCCTAATTAAGTTTTTTTGACAAGTGATTTTTAAGAAAGTCATGAAATGATCCGTTATTGTAGTATGAATAATTGCAACAGTTGGAGTTTGGCTACCTGGTTTCAGTTTTATTATAAAGTGATCAAGACAGGTCTTCTCACGAGTGGGAAGCAGGTGACCGGGAAGTAGGCCATGCATTGCTAACATATTGAGATAGCTATGTCTGTTTGAACGCTCGCACGACTGCTCATTATCATTATATATTAAGTTAATATTTATATCTCCAGTTATTATTATGGTTTTAGTTGATGTAAGAGCAGTCAAGTAATCGTCCAAAGAGCCAATAAATTGGTCAGCGTTCGAAGTCGATGGGGATCGATAAATCGCTACAACAGTAATGTCTGGTGCAACATGTACCTCCAAACAAGACGCATGTGTTAACTTCACTTCTCTAACCTTTGCTTTGTGTGTACTTTTTATGTAAGCGACTACCCCATCCGCCTTATTCATGTGGTTTGTAGTTTGAAACGAAGTATAGTTAGTAATTTGGGGTATTGGCTTATTTGAGTTCAATCTGCATTCCGTTAAGGTTATGAGATCAATTCCCATACCGAGATTAAATAGGTTCAATTGGAGATCATCAAAATTAGTATAAACAGATCTAATATTCTGTGACACAATGGAAAAATCAGAGGTGCCAACCTCAACCAACTTAGCAAAGTCAGTAATATTACAATCAAACACTTGAGCTATTTCGGAATTGTCGATGTTATCCAGAGCTTGTCGATTGATATCCATTCTGATAAAGATTATAAATGTTGGATAATATGATTAAATTCGTATTTGTATGTCGTGTGAGAGTGAGAATGATTGTGTGTGTTTGTGTGATTGTGTGTATTTCGTGTGAGTGAAAAGAGATATGCGTGATTCGAATGTTTAGGAGTTTAGTATTAGTATTGAAGGTAGTTTTACGCATTGAAAAATAAATGTTGTAGTGCGATCGGTAAACAAGACATAACACATTTTTGAAATTAGTGTCTAACTTGGTTATGATTAATTTTATAACTTTAAGAATTCTATGAAGGTATAAAATGTAGCTGATATATTGTAATTTTCTGAAAACTAGTCACTGGAGCTGTAAAAGGTTTTGTACCTGCTGTTCACTATTTATAACGATAGTAGGTGAATCGTCTTCTTTCTTGATATAAACTTTCCCATAAGCTGTCCAGCAGTATTTATATTCTCTGGATTTAGCCAAATCACGTGCCAGGAAGTGTAGCCGCGCTCCTTTCGTAGTCATTTGCTCTGAGATATATATTGGGGTATCTACATCCTTTTTAAATCCAAGGTGCTTTGTACATAATTTTCCATTCTGTTTTCTATTGAAGTTTTTAGATGACTTCAAAAGTTCAGACTTAAGTATAGTTGACTTAAGTTCAACTATAATAGTACTGTTTTTTGTGTTGTTTCGTTTAGGTCTTGCTCGATATATATCACCAATATCTGGTTTTGCAATGGTACAGCCTACCTCCTTAGATAAACAGATTGTCATATTTATTAAGTCTTCTTTCGATTCTTTAGGTATTTTAGGGACATTTTTAATTTCAAAACTAGCTTTTCTCATACCTCTTTGCATATCCTCTATTTTTTCCTTCAAAATTGTGATGTATTCTTCATCATTTTTAGATTTTTCTTCAAGATTTTGCACTTTGGACCTTAGTTCATCATTCTGCGCCGCCAAAAAATTAATGGAAGATTCTATATTGTTATTAGTGGATTTAATTTCCATTAAAGTTTGACAGATTTTCTTCATCTCTGCTTCTTGTGGCAACATCAAAGACGATATTAGTTCCTTAACTTCCTCCTTAAAAGCGCGAAAATCAGTATCGTAGTTATAGAGATCCTCTACTGACCTCTTGTATCGTCGAGGTATGAAGTTAGGCGGGGTACATTGTTCGGGTTGTACGGAAATGTTAGATTCAGAAAGCGATTTGGCACCACTTTGCTCCATTCTGAACACCAGACCGGTTTAAATCAATGAGATAGTGTTATCTTTAATCTGTCGGTAAGTAGTGATAAACTGTCTTGCGAAATACTTTTAAATTTATCCGATCAATGTACCAGGAGAACATAAACGCAAGTAGGTCTCACTATCCCACGCCCGCATAGATAACGTTTTAGTAGTGTGACGTGTTGATTAGTTTTTGCACACAGCGATAATCTACTTTACTCGGTAGGCCGTCCTTGACCGTACAATGATGCGTAAGTAGGTTGGACCTTTCGCATTCCGGGGGCGTTACTATGCGCGGGAGCAGGTAATCGAGTGATTCATACCTTTCGATCGGTCGACTTCATTAGATGTACCAGATGGCAGGTAACGGCTCCTTCAATTTATGCACTCCTAATAACTATGCATGAATTAACTGCGTTAAATTTGTGGTTTATTTTATTAAATTTAATAAAAAAATAAAGAAGTACGGCTGAATACACGTCTACACCAGTTGGCGGTCCGAAGGGAAGGGGATATAATAATAATAATAATAATGCCCGCAGGGCACCTTGAGGCGAGGTGACGGGCATTAGCGATCTCGCGGGCTACCATCATCCCGTGTGCTCCAGGGAGAAGTCACCGTTCCTTATTCTCCGGCTTGCCTTAATTGGCTGGCTGGAGTGAACGATGACAAGGAACAGGTCTCCCACCTCTGGCTTGCCTTCATTGGCCGTCCAGAGTGGAGTCGCGAGAGCAGTGATCCTGCTCGGAGGGTAAGAAACTATTCGTAAGTCGCGAGTGGGCCAGGGATGCAGGAGGCTTCGGCTGGAGCAGATGATCTGAGTAGAAAGCGGTGGTAGTTTCTTAACCCTTCAGCCACTCACATTCTCGTTGCCCCTATGTTGCTATATCTAGCAACTATTCCCGGGGCCCGGTCGGTGAGTTGGCGAGTCTCCGCCTGCCATTTTTACGTGTAATAATTACATTGTTTCGGCAGGTGCCATAGTCATCCATAGTTCCCAATTTCCCAGTCCACAGCAACCCATCCATAGCCCTACTTTTTTTTTCCATTATTCACAATAGTCCTACACTAACCGGGGACTGTCCTTGGGTGCATTTCCATAGTGCATACAGGGATAGTCGCCGGTTTGTGTGTCCATTATATTTAGATTAAAGTTGTATAAAGGGCCTCTGCGCAGTTGGCTTCGGCCCCTCGTACGCCTCCCAAATGACCGGGACCCTGTGGTCCCGTGAATGGTAAAGACATACATAATAATAATAATAATATATGCTTTATTGTACACCACACAATCACATTATAGGATAAATATTAACAAAAATAGTGCACAATGGGCGGTCTTATCGCACAAGGCGATTTCTTACAGACAACCTTTGGATGGAGCAGTAATAGGAGTCTGATATGGGTCGTCAAGTGTACAATAATTAATAACTTTCTAAGTACATATAATACAAAAATACAACTACAACTCAAAAAACATAAAAAAAATAAATAAATATAAAAATAAAATAATATACAATATACAATATGATACATAAATTACATAATGGTGTGTATTTGTGCATGTGTGTGTATGTGTGTGTGTGATTAAAGATAGGATATAAAACTATAAAGAGAGGAAATGCTCTTTAACAAGTTTTTTAAATTGCGATAAGTTATGATGATATTGAGTTCTTCACGAGCACAGTCTTGATGCGTGCGGTGTTATTTAGCCACTGGATTGGATATATGCACTAAATGTTACGTAAATAATTAGTTGTTTAGTTCAGTTGTATATCAGGAAAATGTCAGCTCAGTTCATTGGATAATTAATGAGATAATACGATTAAGTAAAGTCTTTAGGCAGTGAATGACCGTGGTAACCCAACCAAGTTTAGGTGGTCACGAAAAAGCGAAAACGCAGAGTGCTGGGACCAATTGAAGTGTTTTTCTATTTAATGAAATAAATAACCTTTAAGCTATGTATTATTTTGGTTTCTTTATTGCACAACAAATTTGAACTAATTCCTAAGAAGCCACGTACAAAATATGATAAGAATCCGCTTAACCATTTCAAAGATCTAGCAAAACCAAAAACGTTACCCCAGCAAAATCTCTAATAACTTCGCAACAGATGAAAGAACAAATACAAAATAAGGCACAACATTTACTTCATATAGACAACTAATTTTATAGCTAGTAATTATTTAAGTATTCCCATTACAAAGAAAAATGTCTGGCTGGGGTAACGTTACCCCAGCAGGAAATGTTTTTGTGAAATAATTAAAAGACTATAAGCGCAACAAATTTAAAAATGTGCGCAACAATTACAGAAGCCGCAAAACTAATTATCAATAAGATTCAAATAACTATTTTCGACAACATCTGGCCTGGGTAACGCACACCACAAAGAGTTGCTCCGTGCGGGAATCGAACCTGCAATACGTTGCGCGGCAGCCAGTTAGTCAGTTAGTTAGTCCAGCGAAATAGTGGCTCAAGAGGAAGGTATATCTGTGTAATCAACGCGTGCAACGCCGCGGGCAATATCTAGTCTTTATATATATAATTCTTCTGTGAGTGTGTATGTCACTGAACTTCTCTCAAACGACTGGACCGATTTTGATGAAATTTTTTCTGTGTGTTCAAGGGGATTTGGGAATGGTTTAGATTCACAAATCAGCCCGGCAGATGGCGCTGCAGTCGATGTTTACGTTATTTATCCTAAACAGCTGAACTAATTTGAATGAATTTTTGTTTATATATTCAAGAGGATGTGCTGGACAATGTCTGTTGGGTCCGCTAGTAAAATATAAAAATTTAAAAACACATCGTACAAGCATCGAAGCCGCGACACTGTCCCCAGCAGCAAACTGTTGAAGGCATGTTTGATCCTAAAATTTTGTTCTTGGATCATGACAACAAATAACAGATTTTTCAAATTACAATGATCAATGTCGACTTACGGGAACTCCTGAGCGCATTTGTCACAAGTATATATGTGTGTGTGTGCCCTGTTCAGATGTTTTTTTAGTTCGCCCTTATTGCGACAGATGTCGCCACAGAATTTACACTTCATCATGATATTATGTTGCAGCTTCCAGTGCGCGTGGAGGTGGGCTTCAGATGTTATATCGTCTTTACATATATTACAAGGTGTTGGATAACTAAACTGAAAAGAAATACACCTTATCTTAATACAATATAATGAAACTGCGATATTATGTGTATGTTTCTTTCTCAAACACGTTAAAATAGCTGAACAGACTATAACTTCTCGCCTTTTATCCCCGAAGGAGGGGTAGGCAGAGGTGTACATTACGGCACTTAATGCCATTGTACAATGTAACACCCACTTTTCACTATGAAGTCTTGACGATGTTTTATAAACACATAATTATATATTTTTGAACACTTTTCTTTTTTTTTAATATCATTGCCCTACATTAGGATTTTCTCCTATGTCGTGGATGCGTTTACAAACATACAAGCTCACATCACACCCAGACCCAGAACAACAATGTTTGGATCACACAAAGAATTGTTTCGTGCGGGAATCGAACGCGACGCGACATAGCCAGTTGCCCAACCATCACGCCAACCGTGCATTCAATAATAATAGGATAGGATTGAAAGCTCACCTCTAAATGTTTAAAAACATTATGCCTCGCATAATCTAAATGCCTTGTGAACCCAATTTTACACATTTCACACACAAATTTCGCCTTTGATAAAGAAAATTTAATATGAATCTCCTTTATATCACTGAAGTCTAAATTCACACTGTCATAAAACTCTCCAACCTCATCCGTAAAAGGGTCACGAATTACTCTAGATGTTGCGAAGTTAGAATACTTTTTTATGGACTGGTATCCAGCTGGCCTTTTCTTCTTCCTTTTTTCCTTCCGTAAAAGATCTCTTTCTTCTATTTTAAACTCACAGTAATCCATGTCATCATTATCATCATTGCAACTTAAACTGTCAACTTCATTTTTAATTACATTATCACATTCTTCTTTTATCTCTTGCAATAATTCTGCGTTCTCTGCTAAAAAATTGTCTTCCTCGTCGATGACTAAATCATCTTTTGTGTCCGATTCCGTGTCTGAACCATATTGTGTGGAAAAGAAATTGTTTTCATTGATTTCTTCTTCATGAATGTATATGTGATCATATTCGGGATTTTTTGTTTTTGACAATCGTGTGTGGATATTGAATTTGTTCTGAAATTTTCATAAAAATAATTTAGTTGCATTACCATAGAAAAATAGGATATTGGTATCAGACAGTTTGACTCTACGTCCTGCAATTATAAAGCGTAGTGTTATGAACAAGGCCTTATTGTAAATTATAATCTAATCAATCCTTACATTGTTAGTAACAAAGACCTATACTTTTAAATTACCACCTAAACAATCGTTATATTGTTATTAACAAAGATCTAAGCACTCCTTACATTGTTATGAAAGCCCTATACATGTAAATTGCAATTAAAGCAATCGATAGATCCTGTGGCACTTATATGCGCAAGTATAATTTATCGACTAAGGGATAACCCCCACCACTGGCCATATAGAATAAAATATATGTCTTAGTTGTGTATAGAGTCACTTCAGATAATGTTATTCAACTATAAACACCGTTTTATATCACACAGTAATTATTGTAAGTGGAAAGTTGTGAAGTGTAAAATAAAGAAATGATTAGCAGCACTTGTGGTGTCATTTCAAAGTTGACACGCGAATTCGATGCGGTGCAACGCAGCGGCTTTATCTCACGTTCATGTCAATCATTTCATTATAACAAGACAATATTGCATCCAAATATGACAGTTTACTCGAAAATATCAAACCAATCGCGTTCGCGTCATTTCACCGCATCCCATGGGCGTATTGTCATGTAGAACACTTTAATAAATTTCAACAGTGTTGTTTTCGCACTACTCTGCATTCGCTTCCAGAACGCTCACACAGGACCTATGTCCTGTCCTTCCGGCGATACACAGGACGATAAAGGCGAATGCATGAGTGTGAAATAGATAGAGATTTTTTTTAAGAGACAATGTCTAATAGAGAATGGAATGAACGTGACTGCACGGTTGGTGCGGTGGCTGGGCAACCGGCTGCCGTGCAACGTGTCGCGGGTTCGATTCCCGCACGGAACAACTCTTTGTGTGATCCACAAATTGTTGTTCCGGGTCTGGGTGTCATTGTGTATGTGAACTTGTATGTTTGTAAACGCACCCACGACACAGGAGAAAATCCTAGTGTGGGGCAACGTTTTTTAAAAAAAAAAACAAAAAACAAAAAAAAAACAAAACAAATGAAACAAGAATCATCATTATAATCAACAGCCTATAAGTGTGCACTGCTGAGCAAAGGCCTCTTCTCAAACGGAGAAGGTATGAGCATTAATTTCACACTTGTCCAAAGCAAGTTGGCAATCACTTATGAGAGAGTATTCTTAGGGTTGGAGAAAGCAACATTCTTAAGCCCACATAGCTGAATTTTAGGTAGTAGTTTAAAAAAACAAAATATAAGATTTACCGTATCATGCATATAGCCATGTAGGTAGTCCGCTAGTTGTTTCTGAGCTGATTTGATCCGTGTTTGAAACTGTTGAGTTTTATTTAACAATGCTTTACACTCCCAGCACAGAAGTAAGTTTTTCTCCTGAAATAATATATAAAACTTTGACATAATTGACATAATTTAAACTGGTTTACTTGTGATTTTTAAATTATGATTTTTATTGTTACTCATTTACATTATAATTTTCTTTTCATTCAAACTTTGACATTTGATTTTGTATTTATTGATTGTGGATTGGTATTATCTGCTTAAAGTGATTGATTTAGTACACCATGGCATTTATGGCAAAACATGTTGACTCTGTACTAACCAAAAAAAGACCTTCATTGTAATTACTATGTTTTACTAAATAAATATAGTCAGCAGAGCAGGGGCAGCAATACAAATGTATTCCACTCATCTGGCTATACACAGCTTCTTTTACTCATTTCGATGACGAACGACTTACAAATTGTATGTTACAAAATATCGACAAAAAAGAAATAAAATCAATTATTTCAATAAAAACTCAAATAAAATTAATACTAACTATTAATAAATTAAATATAAAAGTATAAAAGTCATCTATTAAATTAAGACAAAAGAAGATGAAAATATAAAATCAATAAATAACAAAAGGAAATCGGCAAAAACATACATTTTCGTTCCTCTTGTCGTCCCTTAGCTTTGTAAACAGTGTCTTTTGCCGCCCAGTAACGCATGAAATCTTTCTGTCTGCACTCAAACAACCGTGGCATAGCACTAACATACGTTGGCATTCAATCTTAGCTTCCATTTTAGTAAATAAATTGCATATTTTTGTGTTTACTTTAATATTTTCTCAAACATGGACTCATCCGCCTATCGTTCACACAAATATTTTGACAGTTTGAAAATGACAGTCAATTGGTCAATAAAGTCAAAAAGTAAAAAAGCATTGATGTCTTTTTCTTAAAGTTGGCCTCATGTTGATTGCGCTATCCATATTGATTTTTGTAGTATTAGGCGCTGTAGTCTATGTTTGAGTGCCCGACCCAAAGACTGGGTAAAATAAAAGATTTTGGTTCTTATTATTCGATAGCATCCGATGTTAAAAAGAGTCAATATCGAGGACTCAACAAACACGAGTTCAAGTTTCTTGTAATTTATTATTTTTATTGGTTTTTAATTATTGTATTGAATTTTACTTGTTGTTTGCTATGTTTACATGATGGCTAAAAATTATAACACTACTTTGCAATATTAAATTTGTAACTCGTTTACTATCAAGAGACTTATTAATAGAAAGCGTGTGGACAGCAGTGGAGACAGCAGAGTAGAATATCTTTATCCCCTGCTCTCCCAGAGAGTATCTTAATCTTAACACTAAAGAAGCATCTACACATTTAAGAAACTGGGCAACTTCAATTTGAACCTTTTAGCTGCGATCTCTAACGCCCCTACCAAGTGTAAACATTACGACAAACGTTCTTATGTAAAGAAGCCCCATAATCCAACAGTAGCCTGTCACTAATTATTTAATAATATGAATGGAAAAAGCACATCAGTTTCCTTCTGCCTTACTTGATGAAGCAGAATGAAAAAACAGCAGATGCAGCAATGTGGGATTTACAACGTTTCTTCCTCAAACCCTATGAATACTCACCTTATTGTTCCTCGTGTTCGTCCGTTACTTGCCAGACCAGACTTTTATGACCAGATTTTTATAAAATAAAAACTCGACATAATCACAGGGTTTAGCACCCAGGCAGTACGAAATGGGTTACCGAGGCTCCGACTCGAAGTGCAGAAGTAGGAACGGGGTGGTTTTTCGTCAGTAAGAGTCTGACACTTCCTCCCGTCTCACCCAGGCGGGAAGTCATTCGATGATTTTCCCCCTTAAAAAATAGCACCCGGAGAGGGGGAGGGGGCTAGTTGTAAATAAATAAAACATGTTGTAAAACTTATATACTTGTTTTATTAGATTAAAATTACATAAAGTAATATTCAGCCTTTATATATTTTTTTTTAAAAAAACGTTGCCCCACACTAGGATTTTCTCCTGTGTCGTGGGTGCGTTTACAAACATACAAGTTCACATACAAATTACAACCAGACCCGGAACAACAATTTGTGGATCACACAAAGTGTTGTTCCGTGCGGGAATCGAACCCGCGACACGTTGCACGGCAGCCGGTCGCCCAGCCACCGCACCAACCGTGCAGTCAGTGCAGTACATAATAATATATATTATCTTATGTGTTAACCTAGAAATTATATAATCATTAATTTATTGTACTGTACAAGGTATTAATATTAGGTATCATTTAAGTCAATAAATAAAGGTCATCCCACATTTAAAAAGCATGGCTTCAGCGCGGCGTCGGCGCGGTGACCGCTAGATGAAAGCTTTTAACAATAAACCTACGAGACGACGTCGTTTGGCTGGAGCCTGGTGGGCGGCTCGCCTTATGCACGCGGCCGTGGGTACCTCGACTACACTTCGACTGGACCGCGCACTGACCACCCGCCGCCGGCTTTTGTATTGACGTTACGAAATGTATCATACGACATACGATTTAAATTTGAATTTTCTTCCTCGGGAGGGTAGATGTAAAGAAAAAGGTGTTCTTAATTTTTGAATTGATTACTATTGTCAAATAGTCTTTGGTTTTTTTAAACGTCAAATAGATAAGAATTTAGGGAAGAATAAAACATTAAATGTCGTTTCTTAATTTCAAAAAGTAACATAACATAACATAACATCATGCCTTTTTATCCCCGAAGGGGTGGGCAGAGGTGCTCATTACGGCACTTAATGCCACTGTACAATGTAACACCCACTTTTCACTATTTATGTTACGAGTCCCATGTAATAGGGGGTGAGCCTATTGCCATATACCGGGCACATTTCCAGACTCCGTGCTATTACTGAGAATTTTTAAAAACCCAGTAATACTTTGCCCGACCCGGGATTCGAACCCGAGACCCCTTGCCCGGCAGTCGCACTTGCGACCACTCGGCCAACGATGTGTTTGTGTGAAATGTGTTACTTTTATTCCATTCTCAACCATAAGATTTAGTCTTATATATTTGACTTCTTTAATGACGGTAATTTGTAGGACATTTATAAGTTTAACTTTTATTTATTTAAGCACTGACATTTTAATGTATTATACTATGACGTATCGTGCCTGGCGGGCTTTCTGCCCAACAGTTGTTCGTTGGGATTTTCTATCCGTGTTAATTCGCACGTAAACTTCACATGTGCGATGTAGGGTTTTGAAACGTCACCCGTTGATTTGTTTTCAACGATAATCTTTGTCATATGGCGCCACATAATTATTTATTCCCAGAATGTAACAACTTATTGTGGGTATATAAAGCAGCGGGGTGTGCGAATGTCGCCGTACAGTGAGTACATTGTAGAGGGCGCTCTCCTGTATGCGTTCTTATATGAGACTTGAGAATTGTTTGAGTCTGTAAATGAGAAAAAAAATATTGTTAGTGTAGATAACGGTAAATCGGGGTAAATAGATACAGAAGGGTGTGATTAAATATTGAGAAAATGTTCTAGTATTTTATTCATCCCATTCCTGTATCTATTCACCTCGTTTTACAGTACTAGCTTTAGACAACGGCTTCGCCCGCGTCCTCGTATGATAAAAAGTAGCCTACGTACGTGTTATTCCAGACCATAATCAAATTTCAAAATTGAATCAAAATTCATTCAAATCTATGAAGTAATTCTTTGGGAAAGGGTAACCAACATACCAACAGACTCACACACATTAATTTTCGCATCTATAACACTAGCGTCATGCACATAGATGTCCTACAGTCGGTGGCGCTGTGTGTTGGGTTGTTCCGTTCCCAATAAAAAGGTTGACCGGACCAATTGTGTACTTTCCATAATCAAAAATAAATTATTTCTACTGTGCAATACAATAAAAAAAAAAAAAAAAAAATGTAACAGCCACTTTTCACTATTTATGTTATTAGTCGATATTTACATATTTATGTTTCGAACCCTCTCATGCTTGAGAAGCGGGGCTCCGGGGACGTTTAATATTTGATAAGAAAAACCTATTTCTACATTTGTCATAGGATTCATCATAGGGCATGATGAGCAAAGAATAGGGTAGAACCTATTAGAAAGACATACTCACAGTGAACCCTCTACCGCAGTAATCACATATCTTATTCCTCGGCGGCCTGAGCTTGTTGTGGACATAAGACACGTGACGGTCCAATGTGTAACTGTTCTTGAATACCTGTAACAATATTACACATGTAAACAGCAGCTCATGTATAGAGATTGTCCAGTCAACTGATGGTAGCGGTGACTGTCCAGACGACACAGGTGCTTCGGAGGCCCAATTACCCCTGCCCCCCTTCCCAATCTCCCGAATTCCTGAATCCCCAACGATCCTCAAACTCCTTATCCCGAAAAGGCCGATAACGCACTTGTAACGCCTCTGGTGTTCCAGGTGTCCATGGGCGACGGCGATTGCTTATCATCAGGTGATCCGTCTGCTCGTTTACCGGCTTATGCCATAAAAAAAACCACGATTAATTGTTTTTTTTTGTGTCGTCGACTTACTTATTAACATTTGTACAATTGTACACCACTCATGGTTAAACATGTTGATATAAACAGTACTGTACGTACATCTAGAGGTATAGTAAACATCTATTTCTTCATGTATTATGTATGTATATAACCTACACATGTTTATCCTGTCGCGGAGAACCTAACGGGTAACCGGGGCTCCGACTCGACGTGCAGGAGAAGGAACGGGGTGGTTTTTAGTCAGTAAGAGTCTGACACTCCCTCCCGCTTCACCCAGGCGGGAGCAGTCATTCGATGATTTTCCCCCATTAATAAAAAAACACATGTTTATCTTTACTTTTTCTTTACCTTAACACATTGAGTACATTTGTGCCCTATCTTCAAATGTTCCCAGTTTATATGTACTTGCAAACTGCTTTTAGTTAAAAATTTCGCACCGCATTCATCGCAAATGAATCTGTAATGAGACAATCAATCATTCAACAACTTTATATAACCTATGTTTACAAATTCTTGTAAAAAAAAAAAAAAGCTGGGTATCATCATTGGGTACTTTTCTATATCAAACATAAATTATTTCGACTGTCAGAATTAAGGTATTTGTTTTCTCTTGGTTTTGTTTTTTTTAGTATGTTCTGTTATTTGTATGTTGCGTCAGGTATGTCTTTACATTATTCTCACATGTGTGTACAATATTGGAATATGTATCAGAGCAATGTAAAACAGACTTTTTTTTAAAAGAGTGAAACGAATGGAGTTTCTTGCTCGTTCTTCTCCACTCGAATCGATATTTTGGAACGAGCGCCTAGCTTCACTGACGGACAGACTGACAGACTATTATATGTTTCATATTTGTTGACGTTTCAAAAGGACCAAATTATGGTTTAATTGAAATAAATGCTTTTGAGTTTGAGTTTGTTCAATACAATAAAATATTAAAAAATAATCACACTTTCATTAATTGATTTTATGACCAACTTCATTTTAGTATTTTTCCAGCAAATAAGTATTTAAGAAATAAGTACCTACGCTGTTTGACGCTAAAAAAACGTGACGTCACAATACACAATCTTGTACAAAATTCCTAGAACACTGTCGTATTTGACAGTTCGAAAAAATCGTATTGAATTTGACTAGTTGGCGAGTACACAATTATAAAAAAAGCACTCACCGCTTATCACTCTCCCCAACATGTTTAGAATGAGTATGCATATGATGGACTAGACTCGCTCGGTTCTTGAAGTAAGTCTTGCATTCGACACAGAAAGCTTTGAAGTCTGTAGTAGCGTGGGCCGACTTCTGATGGGCTTCAAGCCCTGATCGAGCTCTATACTGTTTGTTACATTCCTCGCATTTGTATTGACGCGATGACTGTTGATGTACTGTACTGAAAAAATAGGGATATTAAAAAATTTAAATCCTTACTATCCTTATCCTTACTGAACCACATTGAACCACATTATGCAGAATGTAGTCAATGTTTACTTAATTACTTTATGTAATTAACTGGTCCGGGGTACGAAATTTCTTCACAATTGTAATCTGTAAATATAACACTACCTCCCATTAAAGCCGTGGCAGATAATTATAGAGCACCTTATATATATATATATATATATATATAATATATTATATATATATATAAGGTGCATAATGTGGTTCACAAATTACGCGCGATGCGTCGCTTAGTCAATGAAAACAATTGCTATCTCTTTCCACGTGTACTGAGAATGAAAACGGAAATCAGCTGACTAGTTCGTCACTATCTAATCTACTAGATACTCAATAGGCAGGTTAACAAGGCTTTTAAAAGTGCAATTACTTACCAGGTACGGCATTCTTCCGAAATGCTGATGTAGGTAAATACGATTTTAAACTTCCCATCACACTTAAAACAGTTTTTTACACACTTTTACAGTTATTTACACACTCTCTACCTACTTATCTACAAAACTGTTGCACAAGTCCACCTTCGCGTTGCTCACAAATGAAGGCACGCTTCCAAACATGTCATATCACATTATTTAATGTGTCCGTTTCACTTTTAATTTGTTTCGCGTTTGATTTAAAAGACGCCACAAGTTATTATCTCTATCATCGTAAACTCCGGCAGTATCCCTTGTGCTCGCAAGAGGATGACACCGAAAGAACTCTAACACTTCCTCTTCGAGTTCTGATTTGAATTTCGTCGCCTGGGAGGCATTTTTACGTAGCGCGCCCGTATCTCCGACATTGAAACTAACGAACGTCCAGGCAGGCGGGGGTTGACGGGGCTACTGGCGGCCGGGCGGCGCGTGCGACGTGTTCTGCTGGGGTGTGCTGTCTCGTACTTGAACGCCCCGTCATACGCTGTTGCCATCCTTATCAGTAGCTCAACCCCCGCCTGCCCGGACGTTCGTTAGTTTCAATGTCGGAGATACGGGCGCGCTACGTAAAAATGCCTCCCAGGCGACGAAATTCAAATCAGAACTCGAAGAGGAAGTGTTAGAGTTCTTTCGGTGTCATCCTCTTGCGAGCACAAGGGATACTGCCGGAGTTTACGATGATAGAGATAATAACTTGTGGCGTCTTTTAAATCAAACGCGAAACAAATTAAAAGTGAAACGGACACATTAAATAATGTGATATGACATGTTTGGAAGCGTGCCTTCATTTGTGTGCAACGCGAAGGTGGACTTGTGCAACAGTTTTGTAAATAAGTAGGTATAGAGTGTGTAAATAACTGTAAAAGTGTGTAAAAAACTGTTTTAAGTGTGATGGGAAGTTTATAATCGTATTTACCTACATCAGCATTTCGGAAGAATGCCGTACCTGGTAAGTAATTGCACTTTTAAAACCCTTGTTAGCCTGCCTATTGAGTATCTAGTAGATTAGATAGTGACGAACTAGTCAGCTGATTTCCGTTATCATTCTCAGTACACGTGGAAAGAGATAGCAATTGTTTTCATTGACTAAGCGACGCATCGCGCGTAATTTGTGAACCACATTATGCAGAATGTAGTCAATGTTTACTTAATTACTTTATGTAGTTAACTGGTCCGGGGTACGAAATTTCTTCACAATTGTAATCTGTAAACATAACACTACTTCCCATTAAAGCCGTGGCAGATAACTATAGAGCACCTTATATATATATATTATATATATATATTATTATTATAAATGGGAAAGTGAGTTTGTTTGTTTGTTTGTTTGTTCCGCTTCCACGCCGTAACTTCTAAACCGATTGCTTTGAATTTTTGCAGGCGTAAAGTTAGAAGTCCGGAATAAATAATAGGATACTTTTTATGCCGGAAAATTTTGATATTCCCGAGGGAAAACAAAAGAATTGGTATAGATGGCGCTGTGTGTATTGGTATATGTCGCATTGGCTACTTTTATCCTTTTGTGACGCGAGCGAAGCCGCGGGTAAAAGCTAGTCTACTATAAATAAAAAAAGATACACATATACAGGGTGACCCTGAAGTCGACGATCAAATGGCCCCAGGTGATCGGCAAGGTTCCAATAGTATGTTGACAATACGTTTAATGCGGTGGGTGCCTGAGCAACCAGCTGCCACGCAACGTGTCGCGGGTTTGATTCCCGCATGAATCAACTCAATACTCAATTGCTTTTCACATGTATTACTTAGATGGTAAACATAATTAGGAAACAATGTGAACCCCGTCGGGCACAACAACATAAGTTTTGGAGAGAGTACACTTGACATGTCATTCGTAGAATAAAAACAAATATAATTAACATACAATAAAATTCTTTCTATATACATACATAACCTCACGCCTGTCTCTCATGGGGGTAGGCAGAGACTAAGGAACGCCAATTACTACGATTCTTACATACCTCTTTCGGTTCATCAACAGTCATTAATCTTTTCATGTATGCTCGTCGGTTAAGGGTACTTTTAATTTGGCCCTTCTTTAACATATCGCCAATCTGGTCACTATATGTCCGTCTAGGGCGCCCTCTACCGACGGCCCCATTCATATCCGCTCTGTATACTTCTTTCGTTACTCTACTTTCATCCATCCTTTCTACATGTCCAAACCAGCGTAACATTCCCTTTCTTTCAGTGACCCACAGACTGTTGTTCCGGGTCTGGGTGTCATATGTATGTGAACTTGTATGTTTGTAAACGCACACACGACACAGGAGACAATCCTAGTGTGGGGTAACGTATAAAAAAGCAGTTAGATATCACAAAAATATTTAAAAAAATCAAGTCAAATATTTATTTATTTACTTATTTATTACAACACCTTACAATATGACATCTTACAGTTTATTCCAATGCAATATCACATTTCCTTACACATTTAAGTCTAACACGTAACTTAATAAAAATTTCACCTTCATTATTAGACTTATAAGAGTTACATACTCTCAGTATGACATACATATTATAACCATATAGACCCAATTACTCAATACGGTGATATTCAATATGCCTTTGTACTGCTTCAATAAACCTTGGTAGGTTGTTGAACAAATCATGCTCCGGTACACTATTTATAATCCGAACAGCACGCGAAATAGGAGCATATTTAAGAAGATTAGTCCTAGCCCTTGGCATCTCCAACAAGGCGGGGCGTCGACGAGCCACCGAGCCCAAATAGTTTTTATATTACAATGACTTATGTGTTATCCACGAAAAAGTACATCCTGTGCCAGTCTTTTCACACTTGTTGCTATACCTCTAATTCCTTATTTTTTCGTCTTAATTTTTGCTTACGTTATCCTGAATAGTGCTTCAGTATTATGGAATCATAAATTCTGAACCAACTGCTTTAAACAATGCTTGTGTTGTGTTTCGTCGTGTGAGTGAAGTTACTGGAGCTCCCCGCCCTCCCAAGTCTCCCCAATCCCCAAATCCCCCAGAATCCTTAAATTCCCAATCCCCAAAAGGTCGGTAACGCAGTTGTAACGCCTCTAGTGTTCCAGGTGTCCATGAGCAGCGCCGATTGCTAACAATCAGGTGATCTGGTTCTTCATTTAAAAAATAGACTCACCCCTTATTACATGGGACTCGTAACATAAATAGTGAAAAGTAGGTGTACGTTATTAAGTGCCGTAATGTGCATCTCTGCCTACCCCTTCGGGGGTAAAAAGCGAGATGCTATGTATGTATGTATGATGTATGTTAAGAGGTGGTTTAGGAGTGACCATTAGACCAATAAAAAAATTTTAAGGGGGGAAAATCATCGAATGACTGCTCCCGCCTGGGTGAGGCGAGAGGGAGTGTCAGACTCTTACTGACTAAAAACCACCCCGTTCCTTCTCCTGCACGTCGAGACGGAGCCCCGGTTACCCGTTATGTTCTCCGCGACAGACCAATAAAATTTAGATTTAATACTTACTACATATGCACTTTCAGTCCGTTGCTGTTCACAAACTGGTTCCCACATATACTGCATGAAGGTTTCACTTTATGTTTGTCCAAATGATACCGATACGCGCGGCGGGTACTGTAATAAAAATATTCATATTCATTTATTCAGGTACAATCATTACACATCTTCAGTGTGCAGTCACTGTCTAACTAAAGCTGTGTACATCATTGACTCCGTATCGTCAAAAGTTTTAAGATATTATGATCTTATATCGTGGTAGACCACGTGTTTATGACGCCCGCCCGCTTCTCATACATGAGGGCACGGCTTCGAAACCTACCAACGGCAAGTACCAATGTGACTTTTCCGAGTTATATGTACTTTCTAACATTAATTGACACTACTGATAAACTGTGAAGGAAAACATCGTGAGAAAACCTGGGCATATCATTTCTACTTACATACATACATAACATCGCGCTTTTTATTCCCGAAGAGGTAGGCAGAGGTGCACATTACGGCACTTAATGTCACTGTACAATGTAACACCCACTTTTCACTATTTATGTTATGAGTCCCATGTAATAGGGGGTGAGCCTATTGCCATACACCGGGCACAATTCCAGACTCCGTGCTACCACTGAGAATTTTTTTAAAACCCAGTAGTACAAACAAAGTAAAAAAAAATGTCCTTGATTGTTTAATTTTATTTTATATTGCTCACTCTCCTACTTTTACCTAACGCATGCTGAAAAACTCTGTTATTGGCTTAAGTTTCCATGCCTTGTCATTATTATAGATGTAGCATTTACTTAATAAGCTGTTGAGTTTTCTGTAATAAAAATAAATAAATAAAGTACTGCCCGACCCGGGAATCGAACTCGAGACCCCTTGCCCGGCAGTCGCATGCACTTGCGACCACTCGGCCAATAACTGCCTCGTTATTCCTAATTATAAGTTTTAAATCGCCAACCCGCATTGAGCGAGCGTGGTGGTTAATGCTCAAACCTTCTCCGTGTGAGAAGAGGCTTTTGGTCAGCAGTGGCTACTTATAGACTGTTATGAATGATCTTATTATCCTTACCTACTTACCTAGCTGTAAATTCACATTTGTTGCAAGAGAATAATGTATTGGTATCACCAGCTGAATGCTGTTCAGTATAATGCTGGAGTGCTGAACTCATGTGATTGTAGTGTTTTTGACATACCATGCATTCCAGTCTGGAATGAAAAAGAAATTTCAAAATTAAATATTACGATACGTAGAGAGGCCTTCGCTGAGCAGTGGGACGAGACTATAATAAAATAAACCTAAGATGATAATCGCAGAGCCTAAATTTTTTTTAATTATGTAAACGAGCAGACAGGTCACCTGATGGTAAGCAATCAGCGTCGCCCATGGACACCTGGAACACCAAAGCGTTACAAGTGCGTTACCGGCCTTTTGGGGATTAGGAATTTGAGGATTGTTGGGTTCTGAGATTGGGGAGGGGGGTATTTGTGCCTCCGGTAACCTCATTCATACGATTACGACGAAACACAACGCTGTGATTGTTTCACTGTGATTTTCTGCTCGTTGGTGGTATCTCTCCGGTCGAGCCGGGCCCAGCAGTGGCGAAGTGCTTCCATACTTTGTAATGTATTCAATTAATTCAATAATTTTGCATGTCGTAAGGCAAAATATACCGCGACTCTCCATAAATTATAAAACAACATATTTGTTATGTTTTTATAATAACTATCGTGAGACATACTAAATTAACTAAAATCGCGGGTTACTCACGTGAATGTACTGAGAAAAGCTCTACTAGTTTCGAACCACAGAGGGGTTCTTCCTCATGAGCAGCGTGCGCAGTCGCGGTGACGTCGCGCAGCTCAGTGAAACTAGTAGAGCTTTTCTCAGTATATTTACGTGAGTAACCCGCGATTTTACTTATAACATATTCGTTACCTACATACAAATAAATTATTTCTGATTTCTGTAACGTATGCTTTATATATAAAACTGAAAAGATTGTTTTTTGTTCGGAACTACTGGTTCAAATGGGGCTTCCGTATTTTCGTTCACCAGGGGGCGTAAACGTATCAAGAGATTTTTTGTCCAATCACAGCAACTGTCAAACAATGAACGTCCAATGGTGTGACCCTAGCTAATGACGAAGAACGAGATGAACACAGTAGCGCCATCTGTTGAGCAAAAATACAGTAGCCCCATAACATTTTTGTAACGGACATTGCAAGGAAGGTAATCTATCTATACTGATGAATACAATTTTAGTGTCTGTGTGTAATAATGAAACAACCGCTTTTTACTACATGCATATGAATATACATACGATACACATACCAAAATAACATTTGTACAATTTTTGTCTGTCCGTTTGTACTGGCTATTCTCTAAAATGACCAGACCGATTTTGACAAGCGTTTACAGATAGCTAATGTATCTACTAAGGAGTAACATAGGCTATTTTTATTTTGGAAAATTGAATCTTAAAAAAAATTATGTCTTAAAATTGATATTCCACCCGGACAAAGTCGCGAACACAGCTAGTAGGATATAAAATATCACTACCATAAATAGGAGCTGAGCGGTAGGAGCACAAGAGACATGGAGGCTTACTCTTAAATCCAATTCCGATCGATCGACATTGTAATTGTGAAATTTCATACTGTTGAGTTGCAACACTAGCGCCCATTGCATCCGTATTGCGTGGATATTTAATGAACTAAATAGTATTGAGTTTGGCTTTATATTCCGTACTTTAAATGCTATTTTAACAGCTACGATTGTGGTTGTATAGTGTTGACATTAAATAATTATTTAGATTTTATTGGATTAAAATTGCATTGACATTGAGATTGGTTTCAAGGGTGAGCGTAAATAGTATTTACCTTCTATAATGTCTCTGGACATGCTCTTTGAAGGTAACTTTTGTGCTCAGCGTGGATTTACAGACATTGCATTCGAAACCATCTTCATCCTGAAAGAATCAAAATATCACATTAATTTATCGACAACCTTGTTGGTTTAGTCGAATGGCCGAACCCTCGATTTATAGGAGCGCAGAGTCGAAGAGTATCGATGCGTCTTGCTAAAACTAAACATAATTATCAAATTCAACCTGAACTCCTAAGCGTAACGCACACATTATTTCTGAGATCTGAATCACGCGCAGGCAAGCCATCCCGAAAAATGCGAAGTAATATGTGTCTTACACTATGGTGTTAAGGTTGATTTTTTTATGTTCAAAGAGTCTGACAATCCCTATCGCCTCCCCGGGCAGGAGAAGTCACTCGATAGTTATTCCTCAAAAAGAAGGTAAAATAGGTGATATTTAACGTCTTCTACCTCTATAGAAGTTGGTTTTTGACAGTTCAACGACATGGCCGGTATGAAGTGGATGTCACGCATGCGCATTTTGGGGATTGCTTCTAGCTCCTAGAAGTTAATGTGCTGTTGGAAAGTCATTGCCCTAAATGCGGAGCGTAGTAGGCTATGACGTCGATGGCTTAGGAGTTACATTGTTCTAAGAAAATTTTGAAATGGTCTAGTTGTTATATCCCCAAGCGGTGACCGGTGACCGCTCTTCACTAAATACATTATAGACCTTATTTCCAATGTTTAGAGACTACTTTTCTATGAACAAATTTATGGGGTGAAAACGACCATAGCTTACCTTTTTATGCCTCCCCTCATTATGATTCTGCAGTGTCAGTTCATGATCAAACGCCAAGATACAAAGCTCACACTTATACGGCAATTTCAAATACTTCTCGTCCGCAGCCATTTTCTCTCGTTCAATCCTTAAATCGTCTTCAGTCAAATACACCGTTTTAATCTTTCCTTCGTAACGCATATCTCTTTTTCTCTTATTTTTATTAGTTTGTAAAACTGATAACGGTACTTCAGTATCGTTGTCCGATGATTCTATTTCGTTCTTCAGTTCTTCGGTGTCTGAAGTATTGTCGGTTATCGGTTCATTTTTAATATCTTTCTCAACTTCAATAATGGTGAGGTGTGTAAACGATTTAATTGGTGCTATTTGCATATTGTGCAGTTTATTTATTTTTAGTATCGGAGCCTGTGGGTGGAAAATGTATTCTAATTATGGGGGGCTTAGGGTTTGTTTTTGAATAATCTCCTGCCACTTAGATTATCTCGTCTCCGCATGGCAGCCAAAGGTGAGGTAAGCATTCTGTCTTAAAGTTACGTTTAGTTTCTTTTTAATTAGGCATTAATAATAATCCTTCATTTCCTATTAGAGAACTTGTTATGCTAAAGAAATGGAGCCACTAGCACTTTTTTTATTTATCCTTACTTAAATAATATTATAAATCGGAAAGTGAGTTTGTTTGTTTGTTTATTCCGCTTTCACACAGTAACTACTAAACCGATTAGTTTGAATTTTTGCAGACGTAAAGTTAGAAGTCTGGATTAAATAATAGGGTACTTTTTATGTTTGTTGTATAAGAGGTAATTTAGTTACATTTAGAATATGAGCATTTTGTTGTAAAAGGGTTTTTTTAAGTTATAGAGGATTCGGTGAATATTGGAAGTCATTGGGGGAGGCCTATGTTCAGCAGTGGACGTCCTGTGGCTGATGTGATGATGATAGAGGGTTCAATATTCTTTATTTTTCTTTTTGGCAACGGAGTCTACAATACAGTGTTGTCGACTATACTGACAGTGTCGAGCGGTGATGGCAGATTATTGGGCCGTCGAACTTAACTATATGAAAAAACGCTTGTGGCTCCAGTTCTAAATTTATAGTACTATAGTTAAATTATTTATTTCCCTATTAAAATAAATAAATTCATCAATATGATTATACCTGATTTAGAAGTAATGCTACACTGTCCTCAACCTGCTGTTTAAATATTTCTATTTTTTTCAGCATATTGTGACATAAGTTGCAGATGTACGTCTTTTTTAGTTCAAGCTGAAATGAGCAAACAATTTCACACAAAACATAAGTATTTGATTTTAAAAAATAGTACAGTACAGCCATCTTGAAATGGCATCGCCACATTCTGATGCCAATACAAAATGTTATTCCTATACCAAAAAAATTTGAATTCATCAATGAAATTGGGGTAAAAAGTATTTGAAATTTATTGAACAAGTAAAAGAAAATTAAATTTAAATATTGTATGAATAACTCACCTCTAAATTTAAGTAATTAGTTAAAAAGTCCGTATGTTTACATGTACTCATGTTGATTAGAACGGGACTTTGTGAGGCGCAGCAAATACATACTAGAGCGTAGCTGTTAGAATCTTGCATGTTTAAATGTAAGAATGAAGACATTTTTATTTAAAGAAGTTCTATGATTTGGCTAAACGATCATCGAACATTCTTAGCCGTAACACATTTGTTGTTTTTTCGGCGTAATGTCAGTGGCCTTTCCTTTTATGACATTCGAACCCACGTTTCATTTCGCTTAAAGTATGTATTCCAATCATTTGATTTATTAAAAATATTTTTTACACTACTATTAAATATTAAACATTTTAATATAATTATAATGTAATATATAATGTAACATGATAAATTTTCTTGATTTTCCCTATAAATGTTTCCTTCTTTAGTAAACTAACTTAAACAATAACGAAACGTATTTGACATTTAAACAATGATGGCGTTCGCGTGAGCTTACTGAGCTTTCGCGCAAAACATTTTATTTATTTCATTATTTATTTTGAATTTATGAATGAAATACGTCATAATAATTGAGTTATAACGTTAAATATTCGTTATGGATTCCGAAGAAAATGGTTTATGTTGTGGGTGCCTTAGTACGGGGCGAAAAATGATATTACAAGTCGAGTATTGGAAGAAACTTACGTTTTCACAAATAATCAATGAATTTACTGTAAGTATTTACTTAAAAAATGTTTCATATGGTTTAACGATCACATAAACATATAAATCTCTACATAAATCTATTCTTATGGGTCTACCATGGGTCTCTTTGGGTCTACCGAAGTAAATATATTGTATGTTACTTTCAAAGTTTAGTTTCACGTCGTTCAGTATCCTTTCGCATATTAATCTAATACGACATTAATGTATTAAATTCCCAGATGGTAATTCGAACATAAGCTTCATAATTAATGTACACATTGTAAGAAATATGTCCCATACATGGTGTTTTGATTTACTAATAAATTTAATGAAAAATATAAAAAAATATTTCAAAGAAATGCTTTACTTTTTTATTATATGATAAACTCAATTGTAATAAAAGTTACAATAACAAAGTAGTATATTTTAAAACCAATTAGTTTATTTAATCCAATAGTATAAAGAATTGTAATTTTATATAGAATTAGATTAGAATATATATGTCAGGTATATAATATTTCCAAGGGAAAACATTTATAAAAACTAGTATGTACCCAACCAACATACATAGTTTTTATAAATTTTTAGAGACATATCACTAATGATATACCATACAATTAAATAAATTGATTTTCGACTTACTCGAGTAACTGTTAGAACTCGACTAGTTTCAAGCCATGCTAGAGGCTCCATATTCATGAAGAGCATTCCACAACCTGTGATGTGGTGACTGCACTATAATGTATCAGTTTAGTATGTCTCACGAAAGGTATAATATAACTTAATAACATAACTTCACGCCTTTTATCTCCGACGGGGTAGGCAGAGGCAAACATCCACTTACCACTATTTATGTTATGAGTCCTATGTAATACGGCCTACGTTATGAGTTTATTGCCATATACAGGGTACAATTCTAGACTCCATCACTCCCCCAGTTGTACTTTGCCCGACCCAGGAATCGAACCCGAGACCCCTAATCCGGCAGTCGCACGACCACTCGGTCAACGAGGCAATCTTATATACTTTATATTATAGCCATACAATGAAATTAATTAAAAATATATGTTCCAGTTATCCCATGGAGACAGTACTCCAGTATGGTTGTGCTGGGAGTGTGACGCCAACCTACACCAGTTCACGAAGTTCAAGAACAAAGTGAAGACCTCCTACGTGATGTTCCTTGATTTTGTTAAACAGGTAATGTCATGTCAATTTCAAAAATCTACCGTGAGGCAAACAGAATTAACAAAAAATCGCGGGTTACTCCCGCGAAAGTAGGCTGCGCGACATCGCTGCGACCGCGCACGCTGCACATGAGGTAGAACCCCTCTGTGGTTCGAAATTAGTTGAGCTTTTCTCAGTATGTTCACGTGAGTAACCCGCGATTTTTAGTTAACTTAGGTGATGTCATATCTATAGTAATGTTATAAAGCTATCTAATCTCTGATCAAAATCAAAGTTATTTATTTTAATAAGACTGAAAAGGCACCTTTGAAGGCCAACCTCAAAAAAGTCCTATGGAGAAGAATGAGCAAGAAACTCTATAGGTTACTCTTTTTCAATCAGGTTCACAATACATTCTTTAGGTATATAGTTTTTTTGTTTGATTGTATGCGAACAATGTAACACCAAAATCCAGTCAAAGAGATCGAAAATGAAAATTGTCATGATATCGTCAGAAGAAACGAACATATTAAATAAGTAGAATATTAGGTGTTATATTTAAGATTAAAATTTTATGATTACCTGTACATATAAATAGTTACTTGTAGTTTTAAATATTTACTATAACAGTTATATTTTAATGGGGAATTTTTATTGTTTTTATCCGAATTGTGTAGGTATCTAGATTATCTAGTATAAGGCACAAATTAAAATTTAATTTAATTAGATAATAAGTAAATACTGGAATAAGTAAGTATTTGTAAGCATGATGGCCACACTATCGTATTGGATTAGTCTGTAATGGTAGTTGTTAGCATTAAATAAATAAATAAATAAATAAATAAAGTATGATTTCGGTTAGTAGAATGAAGAACGAAACTCGAAGAAATGAATAGTATTATTAGATAGAAGATAGAATATTATATTATAAAATTTTATACAAGCAAGCAAGCAACGTCTAAGCGCGTGTACACTAGTTTCGGTCGCCGATGTGAGACTGATGAAGTACCTCCGCTTACTGCGCGCACGCAAGTAATTGAAACATCGTATGATTTTAGCCCGCGGCCCCAAGCTCATAAGCGGCCGCGATTTTGCGCGCATTATAAGGCGGTGGTCCAAGTTGTAACTCGCTACAGATTAATTCTTCCTTGATAAAATGAACTATCCCACACAGATTCAGCCAATTTGAATCTGTAGTTTTTTTTATGGCATAAACCGGTATACTAGCATACATATCACCTGATAGGCTGATAGTAAGCTATGCCCATGAACACTTGGAACACCAGAGGCGTTACAAGTGCGTTACCGGCGTTTTGGGAATTAGGAGTTTGAGGATCGTTGGGGATTCAGGGATTGGGAAGATTGGGGAAGGGGAGGGTAATTGGGCCTTTCCAAGTAAGTTCCAGATAGTTCAATCTCTTTGACTGGATTTTGGTGTTACATTGTTCTCAATAAATCATTTTGACTTTGACTTTGATGAAGACTATATGATGAAGATGAAGAAACATGGTTCCTATTTTACAATGTTTTTTTCACAGAACACTAAACTATCACAGTTTCAACCTCGTCCTCGTCTGACACAGCATGTTTTATACAACTTTGACCTGTATAATACAGACCATAAACCATTCCAAATTATACCTACGCATAACTCAGAAATATCCATAAAAGAAGAATTGTCTGACATAGTAGAAGATAATAATTCAGATGATGAAAAACTAATCGTTTATAAAACGTATAATAAACAAAAGAATGTGAAATTAAAGAGGAAAAGGAGAAAGAGAAATGTAGATAGAGATGTAGAGTTGTTTAAAGAAGTTGAGTTGAGTACAGAAGAGTTGTTAGAAGAAAGAAGAGTCGCGTTGTTAAGGGAAGAGTATGTTAATGCGATGTTTAAGTGTGAGAAGTGTATTCTGTCTTTCCCTAACGCGGAGGATTTGAAAGATCATTTGTATGTTAAGCATGAATTGGTATGTATTTTAATCTATTATTTTACTAGCGACCCGCCCCGGCTTATTGCAATATGCATGTATTATACATATAAACCTTCCTTAAGAATCACTCTATCTATTACAAAAAACCGCATCAAAATCCGTTGCGTAGTTTTAAAGATCTAAGCATACATAGGGAAGACAGACGGCGGATAGCGACTTTGTTTTATACTATGTAGTGATGATATTAATGTCAATTTTTATTTATGTTAATATTTTTTTATTATTAACCGACGTCAAAGAACGTTCACTATTTATGTTATTAGTCCCATCAAGTCCCATGTAATAGTGGTGGGTGAGTCTATTGCCATATACCGGGCACGATTCCAGACTCCGTGCTACTACTGAGATTATTTTTTTAAAAAAACCCGGTAATACTTTTCCCGACCCGGGAATCGAACCCGAGACCTCTTGCCCGGCAGTCGCACTTGCGGCCACTCGGCCAACGAGGCAGTTTAAATTAGATTTCTAACAATATTTCTTCTTTTACAGAACAAATCTAATTACAAATGCGATGTATGCGAATGTTCGTTCGCGTCCGAGGTATCGTACAACTATCATACGAACAAACACATCCGTCGATATGAGTGCAGCGTGTGTATGGAGCGCTGCGTCAGCAAGCGAGCTGTGGCCAAACACTACGAGAGCACGCATTGTCATGGGTGAGTCATCATCGTCAACAACTGTGATCTCTGCGTCACATCACAACAGCCTATACGTGTCCACTGCTAACCAAAAGCCTCTTCTCACACGGAGAAGGTTTGAGCATTAAACACCACGATTTTTTTTTCTTTAAGTGGGGAAAATCATCTAATGACTGCTCCCGCCTGGGTGAGGCGGGAGGGAGTGTCAGACTCTTACTGACTAAAAACCACCCCGTTCCTTCTGCTGCACGTCGAGACGGAGCCCCGGTTACCCGTTAGGTTCTCCGCGACTCCGAATCAGCATCGGCCGTATTGGGCCCCATCTGTGGTGGTCTGATGGCTCTTTGAGGCGCGCGTGGAACGCTCGGCGCCGTACGCTCGGGTCTGTTTCTGGTCGGACGGGGAGCCACCCATGCTCGCCGTCCGCAGGCCCGCGCTTACGGTGGCCGGAGATCGTCCCGCGATCCCCGACGCCCGGTGTGTCCTTCGCGACGGCTGGGTTGCGAGGAGGCAGCGCTTCGCTGCCTCACGCGTCCCGCCTCCTCCTTAATTAGCATGACTGCTTCGCAATGACCACGCTTGCTCAATGCGGGTTGGCGATTTCAAACTTATAATTAGAAAAAGTCCAAGTTTCCTCACGATGTTTTCCTTCACCGTTTGTCAGTGGTGTCTAAATAATCTTATAAAGTACATATAACTCGGAAAAGTCACATTGGTACTTGCCGTTGTTGGTAGGTTTCAGACGCGCACTCTCATACATGAGGGTCTTAAACCACCACGAAATCGATTTCGATGTCCGCACGGAACAACTCTTTGTGTGATCCATAGATTGTTGTTCCGACTCTGTGTGTCATGTGTATGTGAACTTGTATGTTTGTAAACGCACCCACGACACAGGAGAAAATCCTAATGTTTAAAAAATCACCATTGTTTATCATCATCGTGGGTGTCTTCAAGGCCCGAGTGAACAAGTTGCTCATAGGTAGGCGTGCTCCATCGTCAGCCACATCATCGCTTACCACCACGCGAGATGGAGGACAAATGTCAACTTTGATAAGTTTAAAAAAAAATCTGTGATTGTAAAGTATGTTTACAATCACAGTAATGTCACAAGTATGTCACTGTCTCGCGGGTTTATGAATGAAACTCACTAGCTTCACTAGAGGACTGATCGATAGACTGACATTTTTTTTTTTAATATTTCAGTGTTTTTTTGACGTCTAAAAGTGCATTCCTGGTTTTATTGAAATAAATGAAGAACGAGCACGAAACTCCATTCGTTAGTCTTTTAAAAAAAAATTTGTTCTACAATGTCTCTGATACATATTCCAATACTGTACTTATATGTGAGAACAATGCAAAGACACGCTTGACGCATTATACAATTACAAAACTTACTAAATTAAAAAACATAACAAACATAAAGAAAAAATCTTATAGTCTAACATGGTGCTTACATAGTGGTATGCATATTGACGATTTATCAAATAGTGATTCTATACAAGATAAAGGAGGCGCGTCGCGTTCCGCGCGCGCCTCAAAGAGCCATCAGACCACCACGGATAGGGCCCAACAGGGCTGATGCCGATACGGAGCCGCGGAGAACCTAACGGGTCACCAGGGCTCCGGCTCGAAGTGCAGCAGTAGGAACGGGGTGGTTTTTACTCAGTAAGAGTCTGACACTCCCTCCCGCCTCCCGCCTCACCCTGGCGGGAGAACTCATTCGATGTTTTTCCCCCCTTTAAAAAATACAAGAAAAAGGAAACTACTAACTAGGTAGTGGAGAGCTGTCGCCGGTGACCGATCAGTGGTAACTGTCCGATTGCTGGATAAATACCTCTATTCATACGAAGAAAAAGAAGGAATGCATTATGATCTATTTTTTTTAATTTACAGACCATCAATAGACATAGATGTACGAAATAAGCACATAGAATTAGTTACACAGGATCACAGAACAGAAGTAGACACACCAAATGAACAAAATGGACTTTCGAAAGACACTGCAGAAGGCATTGATGATAGGTAAATATGATTTTTATTATAATACTGGCTATTTCCGCCCTGCGGACGTACCAGAAACAGGGGGCTTACTCTTGAATCCAATTCCGATGGATCGACATTGTTATTGTGAAATTTCGTACTCTTGAGTTGCAACACTAGCGCCCATTGCATCCGTATTGCGTGGATATTGAATGAACTAAATGGTATTGAGTTTGGCTTTATATTACGTACTTTGAAATTCTGAATGGTGTTTTAACAGCTACGATTGTGGTTGTATAGTTTTAACATTGAATAATTATTGAGATTTTATTGGATTGTAATTGCATTGACATTGAGATTGAGATTGGTTTCAAGAGTAAGCGCCCAGACCCGAGCGTACCGCGCGCGCCTCAAAGAGCCATCAGACCACCACGGATGGGGGCCAATAGGGCTGATGCCGATACGGAGTCGCTGAGAACATAACGGGTTGCCGGGGCTCCGGTTCGAAGTGCAGGAGTAGGAACGGGGTGGTTTTTAGTCAGTAAGAGTCTGACACTCTCTCTCGCCTCATTAGGTAGAAGTCATTCGACGATATTTCCCCCAATAAATAGTCGGCGAGGCGGGAGGAAGTGTCTTAACATAACATAACATCACACCTTTTTATCCCCGAAGGGGTAGGCAGAGGTGCACATTACGGCACTTAATGCCATTGTACAATGTAACACCCACTTTTCACTATTTATGTTACGAGTCCCATGTAATAGGGAGTGAGTCTATTGCCATACACCGGGCACATTTCCAGACTCCGTGCTACTACTGAGAATTTTTTAAAAACCCAGTAATACTTTGCCCGACCCGGGAATCGAACCGGAGACCCCTTGCCCGGCAGTCGCACTTGCGACCACTCGGCCAACGAGGCAGTCTTACTGAGAAGAAGTGTCTTACTGACAAAAAACCACCCCGTTCCTACTCCTGCACTTCGAGCCGGTAACCCTTTAAGTTCTGCGCGTCTCCGAGGCAGAGACTATAGAACGCCAATTGCTACTATTCCTACATACCTCTTTACAATATATATATGTATCAATATTCATTAATGTTTCAGTACAAACACGCCTATACTATTTGCGTGTGATTCATGCAACAAATCGTTCAAGTGGAAGGCGTCGCTACGTAAACACATGGAGATACATCGGATTGAGACTGGACAGAAACGGAAACCGTACTGCGAACCGTGCAAGTAAGTTGACATTAGTTTGGGGTAGGCAGAGTTGCACATTACGGCTCTTAATGCCACTGTACAATGTAACACCCACTTTTCACTATTTATGTTATGAGTCCCATGTAATAGGGGGTGAGCCTATTGCCATATAGGGTAGTTGCCAAATTTTTGTTTTAATGTCCGTCTGGTAGATTATTTGAAATCATTACATACGTATTTTTTATTTTCTTACAGAAACGAATACTTTCAACGATATATTGATTTGAAATGTCGCGTGACGTCACTTCTATGTATATTTTATACGTAGAAATGACGTTTTAGCCCCCACTCCTAAAGTTTGATTCGTTTTATCTAAGTATTGTTTTATTATACGACAAAATAATAAATACGTGTCTAATATTTTTTAATTACCTAAATAACGGAATAATTATATTTTTAATTTTCGTACCCTGTCATCATCCCAATTCCAGACTCCGTGCTACTACTGAGATTTTTTTAAAAAAACCCAGTAGTACTTTGCCCGACCTTGGAATCGAACCCCAGACTCCTTGCCCGGCAGTCGCACTTGTGACAGCTCGGCCAACGAGGCCGTCATTCATAAATTACGTCACACAAATTTCTTGATTATGGGCCTCCGGTAGCCTCACTCACACGACGAAACATACCGCAAGCGTTGCTTCACGTCGGTTTTCTGCTCGGCTCCGGTCGACCCGGCCCAGCAGTGCCGAAGCATGGCTAAAATTATATTTTTTAAATAATCATTTTAATTTTCTATTTCAGGTTATCATTTACAAATACAGCGAATTTACAGAAACACGTGAGAACGAGTAGTAATCACCAAATACAATTGAAACTTAGGTAAGTCATTTTTATAACAATATATAATACCATAATAACATCACGCCTTTTTATCCCCGAAGGGGTAGGCAGAGGTGCACACTTCGGCACTTGATGCCACTGCGCAATATAACACCCACTTTTCACTATTTAGGTATGAGTCCCATGTAATGTGAGCCTATTACCATATACCGGGCACATTTCCAGACTCCGTGCTACTACTGAGATTTTAAAAAACCCAGTAATACTTTTCCCGACCCGGGAATCGAACCCGAGGCCCCTTGCCCGGCAGTCGCACTTGTGACCACTGCTGAGTGGTACTGGTACTGCCTCGTTGGCTGCAGTTTTAAAACATTAGTTTTAATTGCAACGTCGGTTCAGTGGCTAAAGGAAAAAGTTCAAATTCAAATTCATTTATTCATTGTAGATCACAGGTAGATACAAGTTCATCATCATCATCAAAAAAAAGTTCATCAAAAAAAGGTGGTTCTCAGGACCTGTATGTATCTGTATTTGTGCTGAGCGGGATCGTGAGAGGGCTGATCCCACACGTCGAGGGCGTCGAGGTAATACACAGTGGTCACGGGCCGCCGTGCACTGCACAGAGAGGCTCTAGGAGAGACACAGTGGTCACGGGCCGCCGTGCACTGCACAGAGAGGCTCTAGGAGAGACACAGTGGTCACGGGCCGCCGTGCACTGCACAGAGAGGCTCTAGGAGAGACACAGTGGTCACGGGCCGCCGTGCACTGCACAGAGAGGCTCTAGGAGAGACACAGTGGTCACGGGCCGCCGTGCACTGCACAGAGAGGCTCTAGGAGAGACACAGTGGTCACGGGCCGCCGTGCACTGCACAGAGAGGCTCTAGGAGAGACACAGTGGTCACGGGCCGCCGTGCACTGCACAGAGAGGCTCTAGGAGAGACACAGTGGTCACGGGCCGCCGTGCACTGCACAGAGAGGCTCTAGGAGAGACACAGTGGTCACGGGCCGCCGTGCACTGCACAGAGAGGCTCTAGGAGAGACACAGTGGTCACGGGCCGCCGTGCACTGCACAGAGAGGCTCTAGGAGAGACACAGTGGTCACGGGCCGCCGTGCACTGCACAGAGAGGCTCTAGGAGAGACACAGTGGTCACGGGCCGCCGTGCACTGCACAGAGAGGCTCTAGGAGAGACACAGTGGTCACGGGCCGCCGTGCACTGCACAGAGAGGCTCTAGGAGAGACACAGTGGTCACGGGCCGCCGTGCACTGCACAGAGAGGCTCTAGGAGAGACACAGTGGTCACGGGCCGCCGTGCACTGCACAGAGAGGCTCTAGGAGAGACACAGTGGTCACGGGCCGCCGTGCACTGCACAGAGAGGCTCTAGGAGAGACACAGTGGTCACGGGCCGCCGTGCACTGCACAGAGAGGCTCTAGGAGAGACACAGTGGTCACGGGCCGCCGTGCACTGCACAGAGAGGCTCTAGGAGAGACACAGTGGTCACGGGCCGCCGTGCACTGCACAGAGAGGCTCTAGGAGAGACACAGTGGTCACGGGCCGCCGTGCACTGCACAGAGAGGCTCTAGGAGAGACACAGTGGTCACGGGCCGCCGTGCACTGCACAGAGAGGCTCTAGGAGAGACACAGTGGTCACGGGCCGCCGTGCACTGCACAGAGAGGCTCTAGGAGAGACACAGTGGTCACGGGCCGCCGTGCACTGCACAGAGAGGCTCTAGGAGAGACACAGTGGTCACGGGCCGCCGTGCACTGCACAGAGAGGCTCTAGGAGAGACACAGTGGTCACGGGCCGCCGTGCACTGCACAGAGAGGCTCTAGGAGAGACACAGTGGTCACGGGCCGCCGTGCACTGCACAGAGAGGCTCTAGGAGAGACACAGTGGTCACGGGCCGCCGTGCACTGCACAGAGAGGCTCTAGGAGAGACACAGTGGTCACGGGCCGCCGTGCACTGCACAGAGAGGCTCTAGGAGAGACACAGTGGTCACGGGCCGCCGTGCACTGCACAGAGAGGCTCTAGGAGAGACACAGTGGTCACGGGCCGCCGTGCACTGCACAGAGAGGCTCTAGGAGAGACACAGTGGTCACGGGCCGCCGTGCACTGCACAGAGAGGCTCTAGGAGAGACACAGTGGTCACGGGCCGCCGTGCACTGCACAGAGAGGCTCTAGGAGAGACACAGTGGTCACGGGCCGCCGTGCACTGCACAGAGAGGCTCTAGGAGAGACACAGTGGTCACGGGCCGCCGTGCACTGCACAGAGAGGCTCTAGGAGAGACACAGTGGTCACGGGCCGCCGTGCACTGCACAGAGAGGCTCTAGGAGAGACACAGTGGTCACGGGCCGCCGTGCACTGCACAGAGAGGCTCTAGGAGAGACACAGTGGTCACGGGCCGCCGTGCACTGCACAGAGAGGCTCTAGGAGAGACACAGTGGTCACGGGCCGCCGTGCACTGCACAGAGAGGCTCTAGGAGAGACACAGTGGTCACGGGCCGCCGTGCACTGCACAGAGAGGCTCTAGGAGAGACACAGTGGTCACGGGCCGCCGTGCACTGCACAGAGAGGCTCTAGGAGAGACACAGTGGTCACGGGCCGCCGTGCACTGCACAGAGAGGCTCTAGGAGAGACACAGTGGTCACGGGCCGCCGTGCACTGCACAGAGAGGCTCTAGGAGAGACACAGTGGTCACGGGCCGCCGTGCACTGCACAGAGAGGCTCTAGGAGAGACACAGTGGTCACGGGCCGCCGTGCACTGCACAGAGAGGCTCTAGGAGAGACACAGTGGTCACGGGCCGCCGTGCACTGCACAGAGAGGCTCTAGGAGAGACACAGTGGTCACGGGCCGCCGTGCACTGCACAGAGAGGCTCTAGGAGAGACACAGTGGTCACGGGCCGCCGTGCACTGCACAGAGAGGCTCTAGGAGAGACACAGTGGTCACGGGCCGCCGTGCACTGCACAGAGAGGCTCTAGGAGAGACACAGTGGTCACGGGCCGCCGTGCACTGCACAGAGAGGCTCTAGGAGAGACACAGTGGTCACGGGCCGCCGTGCACTGCACAGAGAGGCTCTAGGAGAGACACAGTGGTCACGGGCCGCCGTGCACTGCACAGAGAGGCTCTAGGAGAGACACAGTGGTCACGGGCCGCCGTGCACTGCACAGAGAGGCTCTAGGAGAGACACAGTGGTCACGGGCCGCCGTGCACTGCACAGAGAGGCTCTAGGAGAGACACAGTGGTCACGGGCCGCCGTGCACTGCACAGAGAGGCTCTAGGAGAGACACAGTGGTCACGGGCCGCCGTGCACTGCACAGAGAGGCTCTAGGAGAGACACAGTGGTCACGGGCCGCCGTGCACTGCACAGAGAGGCTCTAGGAGAGACACAGTGGTCACGGGCCGCCGTGCACTGCACAGAGAGGCTCTAGGAGAGACACAGTGGTCACGGGCCGCCGTGCACTGCACAGAGAGGCTCTAGGAGAGACACAGTGGTCACGGGCCGCCGTGCACTGCACAGAGAGGCTCTAGGAGAGACACAGTGGTCACGGGCCGCCGTGCACTGCACAGAGAGGCTCTAGGAGAGACACAGTGGTCACGGGCCGCCGTGCACTGCACAGAGAGGCTCTAGGAGAGACACAGTGGTCACGGGCCGCCGTGCACTGCACAGAGAGGCTCTAGGAGAGACACAGTGGTCACGGGCCGCCGTGCACTGCACAGAGAGGCTCTAGGAGAGACACAGTGGTCACGGGCCGCCGTGCACTGCACAGAGAGGCTCTAGGAGAGACACAGTGGTCACGGGCCGCCGTGCACTGCACAGAGAGGCTCTAGGAGAGACACAGTGGTCACGGGCCGCCGTGCACTGCACAGAGAGGCTCTAGGAGAGACACAGTGGTCACGGGCCGCCGTGCACTGCACAGAGAGGCTCTAGGAGAGACACAGTGGTCACGGGCCGCCGTGCACTGCACAGAGAGGCTCTAGGAGAGACACAGTGGTCACGGGCCGCCGTGCACTGCACAGAGAGGCTCTAGGAGAGACACAGTGGTCACGGGCCGCCGTGCACTGCACAGAGAGGCTCTAGGAGAGACACAGTGGTCACGGGCCGCCGTGCACTGCACAGAGAGGCTCTAGGAGAGACACAGTGGTCACGGGCCGCCGTGCACTGCACAGAGAGGCTCTAGGAGAGACACAGTGGTCACGGGCCGCCGTGCACTGCACAGAGAGGCTCTAGGAGAGACACAGTGGTCACGGGCCGCCGTGCACTGCACAGAGAGGCTCTAGGAGAGACACAGTGGTCACGGGCCGCCGTGCACTGCACAGAGAGGCTCTAGGAGAGACACAGTGGTCACGGGCCGCCGTGCACTGCACAGAGAGGCTCTAGGAGAGACACAGTGGTCACGGGCCGCCGTGCACTGCACAGAGAGGCTCTAGGAGAGACACAGTGGTCACGGGCCGCCGTGCACTGCACAGAGAGGCTCTAGGAGAGACACAGTGGTCACGGGCCGCCGTGCACTGCACAGAGAGGCTCTAGGAGAGACACAGTGGTCACGGGCCGCCGTGCACTGCACAGAGAGGCTCTAGGAGAGACACAGTGGTCACGGGCCGCCGTGCACTGCACAGAGAGGCTCTAGGAGAGACACAGTGGTCACGGGCCGCCGTGCACTGCACAGAGAGGCTCTAGGAGAGACACAGTGGTCACGGGCCGCCGTGCACTGCACAGAGAGGCTCTAGGAGAGACACAGTGGTCACGGGCCGCCGTGCACTGCACAGAGAGGCTCTAGGAGAGACACAGTGGTCACGGGCCGCCGTGCACTGCACAGAGAGGCTCTAGGAGAGACACAGTGGTCACGGGCCGCCGTGCACTGCACAGAGAGGCTCTAGGAGAGACACAGTGGTCACGGGCCGCCGTGCACTGCACAGAGAGGCTCTAGGAGAGACACAGTGGTCACGGGCCGCCGTGCACTGCACAGAGAGGCTCTAGGAGAGACACAGTGGTCACGGGCCGCCGTGCACTGCACAGAGAGGCTCTAGGAGAGACACAGTGGTCACGGGCCGCCGTGCACTGCACAGAGAGGCTCTAGGAGAGACACAGTGGTCACGGGCCGCCGTGCACTGCACAGAGAGGCTCTAGGAGAGACACAGTGGTCACGGGCCGCCGTGCACTGCACAGAGAGGCTCTAGGAGAGACACAGTGGTCACGGGCCGCCGTGCACTGCACAGAGAGGCTCCAGGAGAGACACAGTGGTCACGGGCCGCCGTGCACTGCACAGAGAGGCTCCAGGAGAGACACAGTGGTCACGGGCCGCCGTGCACTGCACAGAGAGGCTCCAGGAGAGACACAGTGGTCACGGGCCGCCGTGCACTGCACAGAGAGGCTCCAGGAGAGACACAGTGGTCACGGGCCGCCGTGCACTGCACAGAGAGGCTCTAGGAGAGACACAGTGGTCACGGGCCGCCGTGCACTGCACAGAGAGGCTCTAGGAGAGACACAGTGGTCACGGGCCGCCGTGCACTGCACAGAGAGGCTCTAGGAGAGACACAGTGGTCACGGGCCGCCGTGCACTGCACAGAGAGGCTCTAGGAGAGACACAGTGGTCACGGGCCGCCGTGCACTGCACAGAGAGGCTCTAGGAGAGACACAGTGGTCACGGGCCGCCGTGCACTGCACAGAGAGGCTCTAGGAGAGACACAGTGGTCACGGGCCGCCGTGCACTGCACAGAGAGGCTCCAGGAGAGACACAGTGGTCACGGGCCGCCGTGCACTGCACAGAGAGGCTCCAGGAGAGACACAGTGGTCACGGGCCGCCGTGCACTGCACAGAGAGGCTCTAGGAGAGACACAGTGGTCACGGGCCGCCGTGCACTGCACAGAGAGGCTCTAGGAGAGACACAGTGGTCACGGGCCGCCGTGCACTGCACAGAGAGGCTCTAGGAGAGACACAGTGGTCACGGGCCGCCGTGCACTGCACAGAGAGGCTCTAGGAGAGACACAGTGGTCACGGGCCGCCGTGCACTGCACAGAGAGGCTCTAGGAGAGACACAGTGGTCACGGGCCGCCGTGCACTGCACAGAGAGGCTCTAGGAGAGACACAGTGGTCACGGGCCGCCGTGCACTGCACAGAGAGGCTCTAGGAGAGACACAGTGGTCACGGGCCGCCGTGCACTGCACAGAGAGGCTCTAGGAGAGACACAGTGGTCACGGGCCGCCGTGCACTGCACAGAGAGGCTCTAGGAGAGACACAGTGGTCACGGGCCGCCGTGCACTGCACAGAGAGGCTCTAGGAGAGACACAGTGGTCACGGGCCGCCGTGCACTGCACAGAGAGGCTCTAGGAGAGACACAGTGGTCACGGGCCGCCGTGCACTGCACAGAGAGGCTCTAGGAGAGACACACAGGGCTCCATAGGGAGGTGCCGTAACAGGCACCGTGGGGGCTCCGGAGTTGGTCTACTAAGAGGACCCGGTGCCTCCTTCAAGTGCGGATGGTGGCCAAGTTTTAGTGAGGTAAAAATCCCACACTCCCTAGTCTTTTTCCCCAAAAAGCTAGGCGTCTTTGGAAGGTTTCCCCCGGCAACAAAAAAAAGGACCTGTATGTATCTAGGTATGTTTGTGCGCGATTATCTCGCGACTGGCTGAATCGATTTCGATGCGGTTTTCAGAAAAGTGTTTGTTGCACTAGGAGAAAGTTTTATTATTTACTAGCGGACCCGACAGACGTTGTCCTGCGTATCCACTTGAATGTATAAACAAAAATTCATTCAAATTAGTTCAGCCGTTTAGGATAACTAACCCATTATACGACTGCAGCGCCATCTGCCGGGCTGATTTGTGAATCTAAATCATTCCCAGATCCCCTTGAACACACACAAAAACTTCATCAAAATCGGTCCAGTCGTTTTTTGAGAAGTTCAGTGACATACACACTCACAGAAGAATTATATATATAAAGATTAACCGACTATATTAATTAACCGACTTTAAAAAAGAGGGTGTTGAAGTCGGTTTTTGTAAAGTTGCTTATAGAAGTCATCATTCATCATCATAAGTGGCTACTGCTGACCAAAGATCTCCTCTCACACGGAGAAGGTTTGAGCATCAATCACCATGATTGCTCAATGCCGGTTGGCGATTTCAAACTTATAATTAGAAATTATAAGCCCAGGTTTCCTCGCGATGTTGCCCTTCACCGTTTGTCAGTGGTGTCTAGATTTTTCCGAGTTATACGTACTTTCTAACATTATCTTTTGTCTTTTTTTATGGCATAAGCCGGTAAACGAGCAGACGGTACGACACCAGAGGCGTTACAACTGCGTTACCGGCCTTTTGGGAATTTGAGGATTGTTAGAATTTAAGGAATTTGGGAGATTGGGGAGGGGGTAATTGGGCCTAGAGTAACCTCACTCACACGACGAAACACAACGCTGTGGTTGTTTCACTATAGTTTTCTGCTCGGCCGTGGTATCACTCCGGTCGAGCCGGCCCATTCGTGCCGAAGCATGGCTCTCCCACACTTAAACTTGATTGTTTCACTATGGTGTTCTGCTTGGGCGTGGTATCACTCCGGTTGAGCCAGTCCATTCGTGATAAAGCATGGCTCTCCTACTAACTTAACATCAAGGTTACGGTTAACAAATGCTAAAAATAAATAAATTAAAAATATCATATCAATATTTTCAGAAAATTAACAGAAGTCCTACCAGACTCGAGTAATCCAGAGAAGCGTCAGCAACACATAGACCAACATATCGAGCAGATAAAGTGTTCAGTGAAGAAGTCCAGGCAACAGTACCCGTGTCCGCAGTGCGACAAGAAGTTCCAGTGGCGAGGGAATCTGCTTCGACATGTTCACAGTCATGTTGCTAGGTGAGATTTTATCTTATCGCATTTATACAGAACAGATATTTTTTTGATTTTTATGATATAAGTCGGTAAACGGGCAGAGGGATCACCTGATGGTAAGCAATCGGCGTCGCCCATGGACACCCGAAACACTAGAGACATTACAAGTGCGTTACCGGCCTTTTGGGAATTAGGAGTTTGAGGATTGTTGGGGATTCAGGTATTGGGGAGACTGGGGAAGGGGGTAATTGGGCCTCCGGTAACCTCACTCACACGACGAAACACAACGTAAGTGTTGACGTCGGTTTTCTGCTCGGCCGTGGTCCGGTCGAGCCGGCCCATTCGTGCCGAAGCTTGGCTCTCCCACACGCAAAATAAAATTATAGTGTCTGTTTGTAATATTAAAATAATATCCTGCAGTAATTCACCGAGGGAAGTGAAAACCATAGTTTTTTCTTTTTCTCCTTTTATACCTCTAATATCTTCTGATTCACTTCGTTGCGGGAACCAAGACAGTTACTCATGTTCCTGGGACGCGCCGGACTTCAGTGTTCCGGTGTTTTCATGGTTGTATCTACTGTAGATCCTGGTGCACAGGTGTTGCAGCGGTTTAGGGAGGTTGTGGCGGGCTTGTCCCAATTTAAAAAAAATTAAATTAACCGCTTTTTAATACACCCATATTAATATACCTTACAAACGATACAAAGACTGCACGGTTGGTGCCGCGCAACGTGTCGCGGTTTCGATTCCCGCACGGAACAACTCTTTGTGTGATCCACAGATTGTTGTTACAAGTCTGAGTGTCATGTCACATATCGTTTACAAACATATAAATTCTAATCTTGTATGTTGTCGTACTCGCCAACTATAACAAATTTAATACGATTTTTTCGAACTGTCAAAAACGACAGTTTTCTGTGAATTTTGTACGAGATTGTGTATTGTGACGTCACGTTTTTTTAGCGTCAAACAGCATAGTTATTTTTTTTTGCAATTTGCTGCAAAAATACTAAAATTATAATGGTCATAAAATCAATTAATCAAAGTGTGATTATTGTTTAATATTTTATTGTGTTGAACAGTCGAAATAATTTATTTTTGACTAAGGCACGTACCCGATTCTGCGTGGAAACACCCAGCCTTATCTGAAACGTTACTCAATTTTAAGTCGTGCTCAAATATCGTGCCATCTCTGTCATTTTACAAAGAATTTGTAGAGACAGAACTATACTTAAGTGCGAATTAAAATTGAGTAGCGTTTCAGTATTCCGACGTTATTCTGTTACAATAGTTATGTTTTGCTTTTCAGTTGTTACATTTTGTTTGTCATTAGTTTTTGGTTTTTTGAAGTCGGTTTTTTAAACGCAATTTTTATTTTTTTTATAGTATAGATAGAGACAAACATATTTTTGAGAGCGTGTTAAAATTGAATGGCGTTTGAGTATTTGAACTTGAACAATAAAGGTTTAAATGTATATCATTTAACTGTGGGAGAGCCATGCTTCGGCACGAATGGGCCGGCTCAACCGGAGTGATACCACGGCATCACAGAAAACCGACGTGAAGCAACGCTTGCGTTGTTTTTCGTCGTGTGAGTGAGGTTACCGGAGGCCCAATTACCCTCCCCTTTCCCAATCTCCCCAATTCCTAATCCCCAAAAAGCCGGTGACGCACTTGTAACGCCTCTGGTGTTCCAGATATCCATGGGCGACGCCGATTGATCCGTCTGCTAGTTTACCGGCTCATGCCATAAAAAAAATATCATATTGTTATTTACAGAGCAACTGGCAACTTAGTATGCAAGCCGTGTAATAGAACGTTTTCGTCTATAGCGACGTTCCAACAACATATGAAGATAAGCAGGAAACATGTTAGCGAGAATGATTTCAAGTAAGTACTTACATATAATACTAGCGGACCCAACAGACGTTGTCCTGCATATCCACTTGAATGTATAAACAAAAATTCATTCAAATTAGTTCAGCTGTTTAGGATAAATAACCTAAATATCGACTGTAGCGCCATCTGCCGGGCTGATTTGTGAATCTAAACCATTCCCAGACCCCTTGAACACACACAAAAAATTTCATCGAAATCGGTCCAGTCGTTTGAGAGAAGTTCAGTGACATACACACTCACAGAAGAATTATATATATAAAAAGATTAGATGTTTTTTTTTTTAAAAAACGTTGCCGCGCACTAGGATTTTCCTCAGTGTCGTGTGTGCGTTTACAAACATGCAAGTTCACATACACATAATTTTATAAAAATCAAAAAATATATATGTATATTTATATTATGTGTCCCTGAAGTTGACGATCAAATGGCACCAGGTGATCGGCAATGTTCTTAGTCTTACAGTTATCAGAAAAATATAAAAAAAATCTAAGTCAGCGACGTAAAAGTACACATCCTGTTTCAGTTATGTGAGTCTTGTTGTTACAATTCTTTACATTTTCGTCTGTATTTTTGCGTCTGGATAACGTAATATCCTGAATTACTGGGAAAGTGAACTACTGGGTTTAAAAAAAATCTCAGTAGTAGCACGGAGTCTGGAATCGTGCCCGGTATATGGCAATAGGCTCACCCCCTATTACATGGGACTCGTAACATAAATAGTGAAAAGTGGATGTTACATTGCACAGTGGCATTAAGTACCGCTATGTGCACCTCTGCCTACCCCTTAGGGGATAAAAGGCGTGATGTTATGTTATGTTGTTTAAACGTGGCTAGCGGCAACGTATTTGCACTTCGTACGAAGGGCTATCCTATCTGATCACGCTTGTTTCACAGGTATATGTGCAGTGATTGTGGAAAGCGGTTCCCGAATAAAACACAATTAAAAGACCACGTGGATTGGGAGCATTTGAAGAACTTTGTTCATAAGTGCAACCAATGTCAGAAGGTAAGTCAAATGTATATGCTGATCTCCGAAACTAGAAAGAAAGAAGAAAGAAACAGCATTTACTTGGCAAATGGCACACAAGCAAAGATTATAAAAAATAATAATAACAGATACTTACATAAATACATAATAATAACAAACTTAAAAGCGTAAAGAAAATAACAAAAATCATCAAAATATAACAAAACAATGTACATACAATACGAAACAATACAATAAGTTTTTAATATAAAGAAAATTTTAATATAGAGGTACAAAAAAAAATCACGATATTAACAACATATAAGTAGGTATGTAATGCAATTTAAAAAACTTGTTAAAGAGCATTACCTCTCTTTATAATTTTATTTCCTATCTTAACCAGACACCTACACACACACACCATTTTGTAATATGTGTATCATATTGTTTTTTATATATATTATTTATTTTTTAGTATTCTTGTATGTATGTATAGTATTTTATACAGATATTAATTAATGTACACTTGACGACCCATTTCAGACTCCTGTTGCTGCTCCATCCAAAGGTTGTCTGTAAGAAATCGCCTTGTGCGATAAGACCGCCCATTGTACACTATTTTGTTTTAGGAAATATTGTCCTGTATTACAATTGTGTGGTGTACAATAAAGCATATATTATTATTATTATTTGTATGTCTTTACCATTCACGGGATCACAGGGTCCCGGTCATTTGGGAGGCGTACAAGGGGCCGAAGCCAACTGCGCAGAGGCCCTTTAGACAACTTTAATCTAAATGTAATGGAGACACAAACCGGCGACTATCCCTGTATGCACTATGGAAATGCACCCAAGGACAGTCCCCGGTTAGTGTAGGACTATTGAGAATAATGGAAAAAAAGGTAGGGCTATGGATGGGTTGCTGTGGACTGGTAAATTGGGAACTGTGGATGACTATGGCACCTGCCGAAACAATGTAGTTTTATTATTATTATTATTATATTGTAGTGCGTGTGCACATGCCTAAATGGCCTCCACCTCAGCATATAGTTGGGCATTCCTGCCCAATGCTGATTTTCAGGTGGCACCCTGCAGTGACTCACAGACGGCGGTACCGCCCCTCAATAAGGAAAAGAAAATAAATTTAAATATGAAATTATATAGATAAAATAAATTCTGCAGAATGTGTGTGTGTGTGTGTAAGTGTGTGAAAAGTTGTGATTACAAAAATGTATAGATCTAATAGTAAATGTATTGAACAAACAAAATGTAAAAATGCATTTATAAGAGAACTACTGGTTTGAATTCTATTTTTTTATTTCTTTCTTTTGAGAAATATCAAATCAAACTAAATCAAATCAAATGGCTTTATATGCTGAACAGAGGTGTAGTACATAATTAGTGACTTGTTCTACCCGCTGGGCATGCAAATATTGGGTAACACCCTATAGTTGTTAATACGTACAATGTCTCAACCATTGTACGTATTAACAACTATAGTATTTTAGTATTTTATATTGATGACTAGCTTTTACCCGCGGCTTCGCTCGCGTCACAAAAGGATAAAAAGTAGCCTATGTGACATATACCAATACACACAGCGCCATCTATACCAATACTTTTGTTTTTCCTCGGGAATATAAAATGTTTCCGGGATAAAAAGTACCCTATTATTTAATCCAGACTTCTAACTTTACGTCTGTAAAAATTCAAAGCAATCGGTTTAGTAGTTACGGCATGAAAGCGGAACAAACAAACAAACAAAATTACTTTCCGATTTATAATATTAGTAAGGATGTTTTTCTCATTACAGGTATTGAAAAGCAAAACTTCTTTATATCTCCACAAACAAGTTGTACATAGAAGTGAGAACACCGAACATTTGTGTCACCATTGTGGGAAATCCTTCGCTGTGAGTATACCTAATATCAATATTCTAGAGGGTAATTCTCTAAAAAAAAGTCATTATCCTTAAGTCAAAATTAACAATTCTGCTGATTAAAATACAAAGTTTAACATAACATAACATTACGCCTTTTATCCCCGAAGGGGGTTTTTATAAGGGGGGAAAATCATCGGATGACTGTTCCCGCCTGGGTGAGGTGGGAGGGAGTGTCAGACTCTTACTGACTAAAAACCACCCCGTTCCTTCTCCTGCACGTCGAGCCGGAGCCCCGGTTACCCGTTAGGTTCTCCGCGACATCCCCGAAGGGGTAGGCAGAGGTGCACATTATGCCACTACAATGTAACACTTTTCACTATTTATGTTATGAGTCCCATGTAATAGGGGGTGAGCCTATTGCCATATACGGTAGCACGAGTTCAGACTCCGTGCTACTACTGAGGTTTTTTACAAACCCAGTAATACTTGCTCGACCCGGGAATCGAACCCGAGACCCATTGCCCGGCAGTCGCACTTGCGACCACTCAACCAATGAGGCAGTCACAAAGTTTAGTTTAAAGAAATGGAGCTTTGTCACTGCTCTCTCCCAATCCAATACAATACATCTGTATTGTATTGGATTGGCATCTGCTAATAAGCACGGAATATAGAATACAATGGAAGTAGCTTGAAACAATATTTCTGCCAGAACCGGTGTCGCCAAACTAATACATTCATAATTTACTCATACTATAAATCGGAAATTACGATTGGTTAGAAAAAAAAATGGGCGTAAACGAAATGCAAAATAAATATCATACGATATGCAACTTTAAAACCAATGCACTATAAATCAAAATAAAAAAGTATATTTTGGACTACCAAGTACCGCCATTCGTCGCTAGATGGCGTTTAACAATGCCATCTAGCGACGAAAAGTGGTACTTGGTTTGAACTTTAACGTTGTAATAATAATAAATAATAAATAAATTTATTCAATATTCAAAAAATGCAAAATACAAAACATATCGTAAATACGCACAATTGTCCTCACAATATTAAATGCCTGCACTAGGACAATCCTGTATCGCAGACGAGAGGAGTTCTAAATATAATTCTTATAGTAACACATTTTATTTCTACAGAGCCATATACTTAACATTATACAACAGAAAACAATAAGATTATTTTAATATACATACATACATGCATATAAAACTATTCCTCATATAAAATATACTATAATATACCTAATAAATATATTAAAATAACAACTAAAGTAAGATTTGTTTAAAACAGCAACATTATGTCTATCGACGAGGAATTATCTACATCAGCAGAAATAAACTAAGTAGGCTAACACTTAAAGTCCATACGGTCATTCATTTGGTTGTGTTTGAGTAAGCACAAATGCTGGATAGCAACAAAGTGATGTTTAATCTAACATAATATGTAGTGTCACTGTTGTGCAATAAGGAGGCCAATCAACTCAGAAGTATGACGCATTACGCGCCCTCGTAATCAATCGAGTTGATATACCTGTGCTGAGCTATGTTCTTTGCCGGACACTCAGCGACACCCGTCTTATGATTGTTGGGCTTATTAAACCGAGAGCACGTTGCACATTTAGGGGATTCTCCTTTTTTCGTGCACGCCGGTGTTAAATGGCCTATTTCTCCGCAGTGTCCACATGATGAGGGGCCTCTACATGATTTAGCTGCATGAAGAATAAAGGTGATATTTGAATGGCTTATCACTGGCTCGAATGCGGGTCTCTACTCAGATAGTGATGTAGCCTAATTCGATAAAAATAATATCGATAATATGAAAATGTGTTTCAAAAATAATATGAAAAAAAATATTGACTGCTATAGTGTGACAGTATTAAAATAATAAAATTAATATATCGTTGATAACTTTTTAAACGTAACAAAAAAGGGTAAGTATTTATTTACATGTAAATCAAAAACCATTTTGTTCGTATTTTTTATTAGTTTCTTTTTTCAAAAAATCATTTTTTTTTATTTCACATAGGCAATATAAGTAACAACTATTACATAATTTTTTACAAACTTTATATGGATAATGTGATAAATGAGAGGGATGGCGATAAGGATGACGGTGCTGATCTGCTCCGTGAAGTGAAGGTTGCTTCCAATCACGTCGGGGTCACCACTAAAATAATAAAAAAATAATCTAAATAAATGTTACATTACACTTGCATCGATATCAATCGATAAATTCAATATGTGATTTGACTACATCACTATTTGAGTAGCGTAGAACTGGCGAGAATGTTCTATTGAATGGAATAAATCCAAAATAAACTTTATCTTGAAGGCGTAAGGTTGATTTTGACTAACCGTTTTAGTAAATAATATTATTTTAATAACTGTTTTTGTAAATTGAAATAAAATAAGATTTCTACAAGAAAACAATAAAAATTGTACTTACCGATGATACGGAACACCTCCATTTTTACGATTTTTCGGCTGCTATCATTTTTACACGCCAAAACGGAACAAAACGGCATAGTTGAGGAAATATGTATTTGACACGAGACTAGCAACTCGACGCCATGTTCGAACGAGACTGAACTCGAATTTGCCTCGAGTAAGCAGTACACAGCTTAGTTGTGGCACGCGTGCCACGCCTACTTGCTACTTCCATTGTATTCTATATTCCGTGCTAATAAGTTACTGAGATTCTTAACAACGCGGGAAGATAATGATCCTTACTAATATTATAAATCGGAAAGTGAGTTTGTTTGTTTGTTCCGCTTTCACGCCGTAACTACTAAACCGATTGCTTTGAATTTTTGCAGACGTAAAGTTGGAAGTCCGGATTAAATAATAGGGTACCTACTTTTTATTCCGGAAAAATTTGATATTCCCGAGGGAAAACAAAAGTATTGGTATAGATCGCGCTGTGTGTATTGGTATATGTCGCATAGGCTACTTTTTATCCTTTTGTGACGCGAGCGAAGCCGCGGGTAAAAGCTAGTTAGTTAAATAAAAGTTAAAGTTTTTTGAAGAAACACCCTAGTATTTGTATGCTTCACTGGTCGAGTGGTCGCAAGCGCGACTGCCGAGCTAGGTGTCTCAAGCAAAGTATTACTGGGTTTTAAAAAAAAATCTCAGTAGTAGCACGGTATCTGGAATAAGGAAAATGACTAATTTTTATTTTAATGTATGTCTGGAGATTATTTTGAAACAGTACACACGTATTTTTTATTTTTTTACAGAAACGAATACTTTCGACGATATATTGATTTGAAATGTCGCGTGACGTCATTTCTATGTACATTTTATACATAGAAATGACATTTTACCCCCCACAACTTTGATTCGTTATATCTAAGTATCATTTTATTATACGACAAAAAAAAATACGTGTCTAATATTTTTTCATTACCTAACTGACGGACTAATTAGATTTTTAATTTTCATACCCTGTCATCATCCCTATTGTGCCCGATATATGACAATAGGCTCACCCCCTATTACATGGGACTCATAACATAAATAGTGAAAAGTGGGTGTTACATTGTAACACCTTTCCCTTCGGGGTTAAAGCCGAAATCTTAACTTCTTTCTTTTTCTTGTATCTCCTAAGTAATAACAAAAATGCACATTTCTTTTTACGATCCATGTCACGCCCTAGTTTTCTATTTAAAATAAGTTTAGTACGGTTGACGGTCGTCGAAGTAATGGTCACCCTGGGAGACGCCTTGTCGCACGAAATCGCCTCGCAGCAATTCGCATCGCAGTTTTGTGTACAAGCCCGATGTATTGAATTCGACTACCAATAAAATAAGATTTTGACTGCCTCGTTGGCCGAGTGGTCGCAAGTGCGACTGCCGGGCAAGGGGTCTTGGGTTCGATTCCCGAGTCGGGCAAAGTATTACTGGGTTTTTTAAAAATCTCAGTAGTAGCAGCACGGAGTCTGGAATTGTGCCCGGTATATGGCAATAGGCTCACCCCCTATTACATGGGACTCATAACATAAATAGTGAAAGGTGGGTGTTACATTGTACAGTGGCATTAAGTGCCGTAATGTGCACCTCTGCCTACCCCTTTGGGGATAAAAAGGCGTGATGTTATATATATAAAATAAGATTTTCTTTATTACAGAATCAATCGAAGCTCCGCAACCACATGTTGGCGCTGCACAGCGGGCAGGCCGCGTACAAGTGCGGCACGTGCGGCGCTCGCTTCAGTTGGCTCTCTTGTCTGTCCAGGCACAACAAGAAACTACATCCACAGCTCAGTAAACCATGAGACCAGCGAGACAGTCATGACACACGCTACTGATAGTCCGAGACAGGCTATCAAACTGGTGATGCATTTTACTATAGTAAATACTAGCGACCCGCCCCGGCTTCGCACGGGTACAATATGCATGTATTATACATATAAACCTTCCTCTTGAATCTCTCTATCGATTAAAAAAAACCGCATCAAAATCCGTTGCGTAGTTTCAAAGATTTAAGCATATATATGGACATAGGGACAGAGAAAGCGACTTTGTTTTATACTATGTAGTGATAATATTAACTCGTCGAGTACCGGTTTTGTAGACACAATTATAGAACAATAGGTTGCGGTCACCGGTGACCGCTTGGTGTTTGACAGTTTAAAGTATATTAGAGGTATAATATTAAAATTATAAAATGCAACAATACAAAAATTGACATAATATTTGTTTATTTTTTTATACCTCTACATTAAATCAATGCGACAACGTTTTTCTTTTATTAAATTGGATATTGTTTGTATAAAATAATTTTCAATCAAACTCAAACTCAAAAGCATTTATTTCAATTAAACCATAATTTGGTACTTTTGAAACGTCAACAAATATGAAATATATAATAGTCTGTCAGTCTGTCCGTCAGTGAAGCTAGGCGCTCGTTCCAAAATGTCGATTCGAGTGGAGAAGAACGAGCAAGAAACTCCATTCGTTACTCTTTTAAAAAAAAGTCTGTTTTACATTGCTCTGATACATATTCCAATATTGTACACACATGTGAGAATAATTAGCACGTCATATATACAGTGAAACTATGTGCTATGTGCGCGACGGTGGCGACGCGTAGCGTTTACAACATTTGCGGAAGCTGTCAAATAATAACAATGTAAACATTAAACACACACATAATACACATCAACTCACTCACTTACATACACATATACACGCACTCACACTACATTGTTACACACCCACAGTCACACACACACACACACACACACACTCATACAATGTTGTCCATTTTCTTTCTTTAATTAAGTAAATACTTTATATTGTTCAATGTCTCCGGGGGTCACCCGGGCCTGGTGATCTGTAACACAGGTTATACCTTTAACAGACACCAGTCTCTTAATTGTAACATATTATATAATTTGTATTCGTAGAGTATTTTTGAGAAAATAAAGATTTTTATTATTATATTATTATTATTATTCTCAAAGTTGTTTCGATTTTCTTCTCATACGAGAGTTTGAAGAACCTTATACACGGGCCGGAGCCAAGTGTATAAGGGGAAGTTTAGATAGAATAGGTGGATGATAAAGTAGATGACGTTAAGAACTTTCTTGTGATGCGGCAAGTATTGAGGATGGTTGCTTTTTGGAGTGTGTGAAGAGTGTATGTAGGCATGTGGAGAGTGCTGAGGCTCTGTGTGAGGGACTTAGGTATGATACCGGTGGTTGAGAGGACTATGGGGACAATGTGAACCGTTTGCGCTCTCCATTGCGTTTTGATTTCTATGGCGAGGTCTTGGTATTTACTTAGTTTTTCGGATATGGTAGATTGTACGTTATGTGAATTTGGGATGGCAATGTCAATCAAATATACTGTTTTATTAATTTTGTCATGAACTGTAATATCCGGTCTATTGAAATGTATCGTTTTGTCTGTAACAATTGTTCGGTCCCAATATATTTTACAATTTCTATTTTCTAAAATTGTTTCGGGCTTATATTTATAGTATGCGACCATTTGATCTATCAGACTATATTTATAAGCTAGGTGTTGGTGAATTATAGCGGAGACTTGATCGTGCCTGTGCTTGTAGTCAGTTTGCGCGAGAGACTTGCAAGCTCCGGTGATGTGCTGGATGGTTTCTGAAACGAGGTTGCAATGTCGGCAAAGATCATTTAGTTGGTTGGGATCTTTCATTATGAATTTTCTATAGTTGCGGGTTGCTATAATTTGATCTTGTATGGCCATCATAAAGCCTTCGGTTTCGGGAAACAGTTCACCTCGTTTGAGCCACTCGTTCGACTTCATTTTATCGACGTGTGGTTGGCTCAAGAAGGTTCGATGCCTCCCGTGAAGTGCTTTTTGTGACCATACTGCAATCTTGTCTTCGTCGTTAATAATAATTTCATTGGTTTGCGTGTCTCGGTTTTGCAAGTTTAGTGGTGTGAAGTTTTTGTCTGTTTCTACAACCTGTCTATGGAGTGTCGAATGTTCTGACTTACTATGGAAATACGTTCTAAGACTTGAAATTTGTTTGTTGTGTAGGTTTTGAATGTCTATTAATCCTCTTCCTCCTTCTTTGCGTGGGAGTGTGAGTCGTTGTATGCATGATTTAGGATGATGTTTTCGGTGTTTAGTGAGTGTTGTATTGATGGTTTGTTGCAATTTTCGGGTTTCAGTTTTTGACCATTGTATTATTCCGAATGAGTATGTGAGAATGGGTATGGCAAATGTGTTAATGGCTTTAATTGTGTTCCTAGCGTTTAAATTTGTTTTGAGAATGAGATTAAGTCTATGGGTAAATTTTTTAATAAGTTCTTGTCTTGTGTTTTTGTGTTGTATTTGCCTGGATTGCCTAAAACCTAAATATTTATACGTGTCATGTTCCTCCATCGGTTCAATTCTTTGCCCTGTTTCAAGTGTGTAACTGTTGTTCTCAATTTTTCCTTTTACTACTGACATAATTTTACACTTGTCGACTCCAAATTGCATACAGATATCTGTAGAAAATTGTTGCGTTACATCTGCTAAATGGGATAATAACATTTGGTCTGCTGCGTATAATTTAATGTCGTCCATGTACATGAGATGTGATATTGTGTGTTGTGTACTATTTTTTGTGAGTGTGTAATCTGCATTTGTTTTGTTCAATAGATATGAGAGTGGGTTCAGTGCCATGCAGAACCACAGAGGGCTCAAAGCGTCTCCCTGGAAGATACCTCTTTTAATGTTAATTGGTTGAGTGACTATTGTTGTTCTGGGTTGGTTGATTTTGAGAACCGTTTGCCAGTTTTGCATAGACGATTGCAAAAATAATTGTATTGTTGGGTGAATTTTGTATAAGTGAAGGACGTGTAGCAACCAGCTGTGTGGGACAGAATCAAAAGCCTTTTGGTAATCTATAAACATTGTGTAGATATCTGTTTTACTCTTAAATGCGTGGTTCATAATGACGGCGTCAATAGTGAGCTGCTCTTTGCAACCTTGGCTGTACTTACGGCAACCTTTTTATTGTTCTGCTAAGATATTATGTTTTGTTAGATGGTCATAGATTATTTTACTAATGCAACCTGTTAAAATTTTGTAAAAAGTCTGAAGACAAGTAATAGGTCGGTATTTAGCCGGGTTTGTAGAGTCATTCATGTCTTTAGGTATCATGTATGTTATACCTTGGGTGATGTATGTTGGTAGTAAGTGTGGTGATTGGATGAATGTATTTAAGTGATTGTGTAGGAATGGATGTAGGGTTGTGAGTTTTTTATACCAATAGTTGTGTATGTGATCTGAACCGGGTGACTTCCAATTGTGTGTGTTTTTAATGACGTTTAAAAATGTATCTATTGGTATAATCCGAACGGATTGCATTTCCTCGTGCTCTACGTTTACCTCGGGTATCCATGCCGCTGTACTGTTATGATTCACTGGGTTTTCCCAGATACCTGCCCAGAATTCTCGGAGCGTTTCTGCGGATGGGGTTTGTAGAGGTACGTTTTGGGTTAAGGTGCCTGTGGATGATAGGTTTCTGTAGAAGAATTTCTCATTATTATTAAATCTACTATTTTCTAATTTACGGTTTGTACATGTTATGTACCTTCTGAGTCTACTAGATGCTGCGTTTAGTTTTTGCTTCATTGTATCCAGGAAGTGTGTGAGTTGTGTGTTGGGATTTTCAAATTGTGCGTGTCGTTGATACTTTGTCTTTATAACTTCTACAGCTGCTACTAATAATGGACTTCTATTACCTCTTATGTATTGCGATAATCTTCCTATATTTGCCCTCAAATTTCTTATTTTCTTTTCTAATCGTGTTTGCCATTTCCGTTTTATGGTATAAGTAGTTTGTCGTTCGGTCTGTACAGTGTATGATATTTTAGCTCCATTAAATTTAGCTGCTGTCCACGCAGCAGAATAAATAATAGTTTGTAAACTGTGGAAGTCTGTGTCTATGGTTGCATATTTTGGAAGAATAATATTATTTATGTAGTTTACAATAGCGGAGAATTTTTTCGAAGTCTTTTGTTTGGGAATGTACGGCCTAATGGTGGGATCAGTATCAATAAAATATTGATGTGTTTCGTGAAATAAATCTTCGATCTCTTGATTTGTTTCTGGGTTTGTGTGTGTCGCATCAAATTGTTCTAGATGGATATCACTTAAGAAATTGCCATCTACGTCTTGGAAATATGGTGTGATGGTAGTATCAGTGTTTGTGTTACTATTTTGGGAAACATTATTTGTGTGCGTATGAGTGTGTGTGTCACTTATGAGTGAATGTGTGTAAATGTTTTCACGTTCCGGGACGTTTGAATGCGTATCTAAATGTTGATTTGTATCTGTTTCGCGTATTAATTGTTCAGAAACTTGTTTTTTAATTTCTGCTAATCTGTTAACTGTAATATACTTGTTGTTTAGAATTGCTCTTACTTGATCCGACAACCTTTGCTCTGTAATGTGGGATAACTCTGGGAAAACAGTTATGAATTGTTCATGTAAGGGTTTCCTATAGGACGTTCTATTTGTTTCTAAAGGTAATTTTATAATATATGTTCATTATTGTTTCATTATATTCATTTGTCCATTTCATTCGTTGTCCAGGTTGTAGATTAGGTTGTGTGTTATTTACTGGGGTTGCATGAGTTGTTGTTGCGTGTTGTTGTGTTATTGGGGTTATTTGTAGTTCAGCTCTAACCTGATCATAAATTTGGTCTATTGTCGTTTGTGGCAATAGTTTCTTTTGGACTATAGCTCGTCGTTGGTCGCCTATGCGCTGACGGCTAGCTTCCATGAATGGGAATTTTTCTGAAATTTTCGTATGTAATGATGCGTAAGCGTAAGCGTTTTTATCGGTTTCCATGTTAGTGAGAAGAAGATAGTTACGTAGGATGAATTCGTTCATATCTGTCGTCCATTTCCTACGAATTTTGGCAGTGCTTGTGGTGGGTACAACTTCGTCGACAGAATTTGTCAGCTGCACAACATCCACTGACTGAACAGTTGATGATGAAGATGGCGTCGGGGAGACGCAGAATGATTGTGATGATGATGAAATAGATGGAAAAAGAGACGTGGAGGATGACAAAGAAAATTGGGAAGATTCGTCATCTAATTGAGGCATAACCTTACATTGTTTTTTCAATTTTGATCTAGTAATCATGTGATTCCCACGAGTAGCTAGGGACCTAAAAGTCGACCACAGCAGAGCCCTGCGTTCACTGTGGCAAGGGTAAATAAAACTGGAGGTCCCCTGGTCTCCAGAGTTGGCATACTCTCGACTAAGCACCCCCTTAGCCACGCAGCCCTCAGCGTATGCAACCTTGGCTTGGGTTGTATCTCTTTTAGTCGGGCTCCTACCCCAGTCAAGATAAGACTAGGGGTCAGAGCCCTTAAGCCCCACCACGTCGACAACGTAGAGATACGTCGGTGGGGTTATTATTATTATTATTATAATTTTCTTTGCAAATATAAATAATACCAAAAATCCAAATAGTATTGTTGACATTATTTAAGTGCAATTTATGCAATAATTTTACTGTAAAATGAATATAATAATAAAAATCGGGTTTGAAACTATTACACATAATATTAGTTTCCAACCACAAACTGAGACAAAAGGCAATAAATTAGTATTAGCCGAGCATGTAAGAAATGTGGAAGAACTGCGACATAACGGCCCGAGCTACTTAATACGAGCCATGGTCCATTTCTTTGCTTTCATTTTGTACTGCAATCAACACATTTGACAGCTGATCATCCGCATTTGTTTCCAATTTCTGCCGCGTTGTGCGCTGCGGTCGTTATCTGACCGCTACTACTCGCTTTGCACCTAGCCAATACAGCAGATGTAGCCAAATGCCATTTAGCGCTTGTCTACATGAAGAAAAGTCTACAAGAATAGAAAACCAAATTATATGGAATCGACGTAAATTTTGTTTAACCACTGAACTTATTTGAGTGCATTCGGTACAACGATAGTTTGAGACTCGGAAAATGCCGCCTGTGGTTCGAAACTAGTAGAGATTTTCTCAGTAATATACTGAGTGCGTGTACGTGAGTAACCCGCGATTTTTAGTTAATTTAGTATGTCTCACGATACTTAGTTATTTTACATTTTTTTTTATTTTTTAAATAAAACGTTGCCCCACACTAGGATTTTCTCCTGTGTCGTGGGTGCGTTTACAAACATACAATATCACATACACAATGACACCCAGACCCGAAACAACAATTTGTGGATCATACAAAGTGTTGTCTCGTGCGGGAATCGAACCCGCGACACGTTGCACGGCAGCCAGTTGCCCAGCCACCGCACCAACCGTGCAGTCGGACATACAGCTGGATTTACTTCGTTGGGGTTCAAAACATGTTGCTACCTTAATACTACACCAGCGCCCTCTAGGTTTGACAAAAATATTGTAAAATTGTATTATATTATGTCTGTATTGTAAATAAAAATATTTTGATATATTTCTGATTAAAATGACGCATGTGAGTACAATCTGATTCATATTTGTCTTATTTTACCCGTATAGACTTTCGCTAGATTAAAGCTTAAAAACATAATGCCTTTTATCCTCGAAGGGGTAGACAGAGGTGCATATTACGCCATTTAATGCCACTGCACAATGTAACACCTACTTTTCACTATTTATGTTATGAGTCCCATGTAAGGGGGTGAGCCTATTGCCATATACCGGGCACGCTCCAGACTCCTTGCTACTACAGAGAATTTAACAAAAAAACTCAGTAATACTTTGCCCGACCCGGAAATCGAACCGGAAACCCCTTGCCTTGCAGTCGCACTTGCGACCACTCGGCCAACGAGGCAGCCAAAACTTAAAAAAAAATGCAAAATCTTACTATTTTTGTCTATTTTTAAAACATGTTACACAATTAGCATTTTCTTCTATACCGTATGCAAGAATAATTATTTAGTATGTATTTCATTACCTATGAAATAACCATTGATTCAGTACAGAGACAGTAGCTATAGTTATATTACATTGTATGCTTTGTACCGAAGTCATATCTTGTGTAACCATTCGTGGACTCAGTCGACAACCAATACTCAATCAATCTCTATTTTGTTTTTGCATACTGATTTACTTGGCTGAATGTATGTACATTGTACATTTACATATTAAATATTTTAATTTAAAAATTTTCAAAATTAACATATCGTCTGGGATTTTTTTTTTTTTTAAGGGGGGAAAATCATCGAATGACTGCCCCCGCCTGGGTGAGGCGGGAGGGAGTGTCAGACTCTTACTGACTAAAAACCACCCCGTTCCTTCTCCTGCACGTCGAGCCGGAGCCCCGGTTACCCGTTAGGTTCTCCGCGACTCCGAATCGGCATCGGCCGTATTGGGCCCCATCTGTGGTGGTCTGATGGCTCTTTGAGGCGCGCGCGGAACGCGACGCGCCGTACGCTCGGGTCTGTTTCTGGTCGGACGGGGAGCCACCCATGCTCGCCGTCCGCAGGCCCGCGCTTACGGTGGCCGGAGATCGTCTCGCGATCCCCGACGCCCGGTGTGTCCTTCGCGATGGCTGGGTTGCGAGGAGGTAGCGCTTCGCTGCCTCACGCGTCCCGCCTCCTCCTTAGCTAGCATCACTGCTTCGCAAAAGGAGGAGACGGCATCCCAGTCCCCCTCGCTCCGCATCATGGCCTGCACTAGGCCCGGACGCGAGAGGTCGCCATCGCCGATCACTTCCCTGAGGACACGGCGGTGCTCAGCCCACGAAGGGCATTCTCCCACCGTGTGTTCCACCGTGTCCTCAGGGCGGTATCGTCTGGGATAGTGCAAATCTGCGAAACTACACTTCTGTACACATCTATTGGCCCACCTTGTATTTTCAGTTTCGTTTGGTCCTAGCTAAAATTTTATATCAGGTCGAGCAAAAAGTTTTTATGCAGTTTTGTACCTGACACAATCACAATTTCATTCAATAGTGTTTTTTGAATTTCGAACACAGAATTTAAAGAAACAAAAGACAATTTGAAGCCTGTTTGTTGATATCAAACAATCGAATACTAAGAAAACTTGGTTTTATTGGTTTACTTGGATTTAATTCTTGAAAAAGTGATTGATATCTATGGTTTTGCAACAAACATTACTTATTCTTAACATTAAGGTGAGGTTCTATCAATAATCTAAGGATACTTCACCTGAGGTCACCGCCCAAGCTGTGGCACTTATTCAGGCCTGACACAGCCAAAGAAACGTGAGTGCTCAACTTAATTTATGTCGATCTGCGGTCCGAAATGTTTATCGGAGGTACCTAGAGACTGGCGGCTTTGTTCGTCGCAAAGGAAGGCCACGATCTCGGGTCACAACTGAAAGGCAGGATCGATTCATCGTGACGACCAGCTTGAGAAATCGTCACCTTACCTCCATTGAGATACAAAACCAACTTTGCGACTTCCACAGAGTATCTGTGAGCGCTCGAACTATTCGGAGAAGGTTAAAAGAACGCGATATGGTACCACCCGAGCCAGCTAAGGGGCCCAAACTAACGCGAGCCCACCGAACAGCGCGCCTTCATTTCGCACGCAGTCATTTAAATTGGACACGGCCAGATTGGAGCCGTGTACTCTTTTCTGATGAGTCTAAAATTGTGTTACATGGCAATGATGGAAGGAAGAAGGTCTACCGACGTAAGGGAATGCGAGCACAATGCTGCTTTGAAGAGAGGGTTGCTTATGGCGGTGGCTCATGGACTGTCTGGGGCGGTATATCAGCGAGCGGCAAAACTCAAATTGAGGTTGTTACAGGACCACGGCTGCCAACATTAAATACTGAAAGGTACATTCGTGAGTGCTTAAAACCTTACGTGATACCATACGCGGACTATGTGGGCCCAAATTTCCTTTTTATGCATGATAACCAAGAGCCCATGCGGCCGGCATCGTCAGGGAATATCTTCGGGATGTGAACATCACAGTTATGGACTGGCCAGCCAGAAGCCCAGACATGAACCCCATTGAACACATGTGGGACGAGCTAAAAAGACGTGTTAGGGCTCCTCAGGCAGTTGCCCAGACGATGCAGGAGTTGTAAACTGCCATTGAAGAGGAATGGAAGATGATCCCTCAAAATTCATAGAGCGGTTGCTAAACTCTATGCCTAATCGTATGAGAGCTGTGGTAGATGCCCATGGAGGCAACACGCGTTATTAAATTAAACTTTTATTTGATAAAGCATATTTTTTATTCAAAAATCAATTGCCAACAAGGCGCATATCCGATTTGTTAGGCGTTGCTCCATGTCGTATGGTATTCTGAATTCAAATTTAAAACAATACGATCGAAAAAGATGGTAAAATGTGTCAGGTTTAAAACTGCATCAACAGTTTTTATTCAATCTAGCAATCATATTTCAGTAAGGGCCATCGAAACCTAAACTCTACCTTAAGGTGGGCCAATAGATGTGTCCAGAAGGGTATATTCATTCATTGAATTTGAAGCTCATTTTTACTTTCTTTTTATGAGATAAGCCGGTAAACGAGCAGATGGATCACTTGATGGTAAGCAATCGGCGTCGCCCATGGACAAACGGAACACTAGAGGCGTTACCTACAAGTGAGTCAGCCTTTTGGGATTAGGAATTTGAGGATTGTTGGGGATTCAGGGATTGAAAAAGGGGGTTGGGGGTAATTGGGCCTCCGGTAACCTAACTCATACGACGAAACACAACGCAAGCGTAGTTTCACTATGGTTTTCTGCTCGGCCGTGGTATCACTCCCGTCACTCCGGTCGAGCCGGCCCAGCAGTGCCGAAGCATGGCTCTCTCACACTTGAATACACATATTAAAAATGAGTCGAAATGAATTCGTGTCAAGGCGGTGGCAGCCAATAAATATTTTGCGGAATTTTTCTGTTTGAATTATCTACATTCACAGTAGGCTGTGCGACATCGCCGCGGCCGCGCACGCTGCTCATGAGTAATACCTACCCCTCTGTGGTTCGCAACTAGTAGAGCTTTTCTCAGCATCTTCACGTGAGTAACCCGCGATTTTTAGGTAATTAAGCTGCATTTGTCGAATACGAGGAATTATCCAATGCTAGTTCCGCAGATTCGCACCATTTACTACGATATGACAGTCAAACCCATAACAATAGATACCTAGGTAACTTACGAATATTCATTTTCAAAAATAATATCTTTTTACCAATTTTACTGACCACTGTCGACTACGATTCTAATTTTATGAATTCCTATACCTATAAAAAAAATCGTCGTAATAAAAGTCAATGTCGATGCTTCATAAATCATATACATTTTTATTATTTTAAAAATAATTCCGCCATCACATCACAGTGCAATGCGTTCGAAGCAATGATAAAAACAAAATATAAAAATGATTGTTTTTTTACGTGAATATATGAAAACCGTAATTTTGTTGTCGTTATTAGGATATGGTGAGTATCTATTGTTTGTTTGAACGCGCTATTCTCTGGAATTGCTAGTTCGAATTGGGTATTATATTTGTGTCGGATAGTCCATTATTCGAGGAAGGCCGTAGGCTATAAAGCATACCCGAGCGTACGGCGGCGCGTCAAAGAGCCATCAGACCACCACGGATGGGGCCCAACAGGGCTGATGCCGATACGGAGTAGCGGAGAACCTAACGGGTTACCGGGGCTCCAGCTCGACGTGCAGGAGAAGGAACGGGGTGGTTTTTAGTCAGTAAGAGTCTAACACTGCCTTTCAGCATTCATTCGATCATATTCCCTCCTTAAAAAAAATAAAAAAAGTCTATAAAGCATCACGCTATAACCAATAGGAGGCGATATGCGAGTAAAACTACGCGGGATCTCGATTTTTCATGAGATAGACGGGTAAACGAACAGACGGATCCCCTGATGGTAAGCAATCAGCGTCGCCCATAGGCACCCGCAACACCAGAGGTGATACGAAGGTTTCCGGCCTTGTATTTAACCTTCAGTTACTTCTTTCCGCTATATAATATCAATAAGTATAGTCACAAAAAATAAATAAATAAAATTATAATTGACGCCATTTTAAAAATGTCTTGCAGCCTCGACAGCAGCCAGCCATGACCCTTCGCCAAGAAGCGTGAACGTAGCTTTAGAAACATCATTTCTTTTCGAACCAAAGAATATTAGAGAGAACATAAAATTCGTTAAAAATATAAAAGACTTCTTAGACAAACTATATGTTATGTTGGCACCACAGCTTAAAGATTATAACACTTCCCAAAATCCAACAGGCTCAAAACAATTTAGGGCGGATACTAAGCAACAAATCGACAATCGTCGTTTAGATTTCTTAGTTTTGTTTAAAGAAGTTTGTGATAATATGGCCAATGCATCTTCGTCTACATTTGACCATGCACTATCAATAATAAAGGAAGAAATGTATCAAATTGTTGACACAAATCAGTATAAGTTAAAAGAAATAATACCTGAAAGAAATATGAAGAAAATCATAAAGGATTCATATGATACCCTTCATAACACGACATATAATGTTAAACATTGTCATAGAAACCCTACGTTCAAGCGATTCGCTAAAAAAATGGACAGAATCTACTCACAAGAAGATTTGAAAAAGCTACTTAAATATTTGAGGAAATTCAATAAAGCTATTGATGTAAACAGTAAATCGGATGCCTCTACAATTGTAAAAGAATTTATACAATTTGGTGTAATTGATAAATATAATGACCTTAATGTCCCTGGAAAGAATATTTACATTAAAGAGACGGGCTTATTATTAGATTATATACGAGATAAAAATAAGGAATATAAATCAAAACATCATGATAGAAATTCATCTAAAAAGATGCATTCTACTGTACCAGCTAAACAAATTGTTTTTGCTTTCGATGATGCAACGAATTCAACTTCTTTAACCAATATGGATACTCGAAGATCAAGAGGCGATAAAGAAAAAAGGGTTGGTATTGCAAGACCAAAAAAAGATAGAAAAAGAAGTGGCAACAATGAAATTATTGTTGATAATATTGAACTTATTGTGCAGTCGCTTAAATCATAATTATTTTTTAATGACTTCAAAACAAGGCGGTTCTCAATTTGACTGTTAAAGTCAAAGTCAAAGTCAAAGCATTTATTTCAATTAAACCATAGTTTGGTACTTTTGAAACGTCAACAAATACAAAATAAATAATAGTCTGTCAGTCAGTCCGTCAGTGAAATTAGGTGAAGCTAGGTGCTCATTCCAAAACGTAGATTCGAATGGAGAAGAACGAGCAAGAAACTCCATTCGTTACTCTTTTTAAAAAAAGTATGTTCTACAATGTCTCTGATACATATTTCAATACTGTACGCATATGTAAGAACAATGCATAGACGCGTGTCTAATAACTTACTAAAATAAAAATCTTAAGTCTAACATGGTGCTCACATATGCATACTGACAATCCATAGAAATAGTGCTTCTATACAAGAAAAAGGAAACTCTTTGTTTCAATAAAGAAAGAAATGCTCGATGCCATAAGGAAACTAGATTGTCTACATTAGATATTACCTACTATTGGAATTTAACTACTGACTACATTTGAGTATTTTATGAAAGAGTTATGTGCTTTGTATGTGCGCGATTATCTTGTGTTTAGTCGAATCCATTGCCATGCAATTTTCAGAAAAGTGATTGTAACACTCAGGAATAGGTTTTAGTATATTAATTAACCAACTTTAAACAAAGAGGGAGTTGAAGTCGGTTTTTATAGAAAATAATTACTTATTCTTCATTCATCATCATCGACAGCCTATAAGTGTCCACTGCTGAGCGAAGGCCTCTTCTCACACGGAGGTTTGAGCATTAATCACCACGCTTGCTCAATGCGGGTCGGCAAATCTATATTCAATATGAAAATTAATTGAAATAAATCATTTTTTTTTTGGAATAGGAGGCAAGCGAGCAGATGGATCACCTGATGGTAAGCGATCAGCGCCGCCCATGGACACCCGCAACACCAGAGGAGCGACAGGTGCGTTGCCGGCCTTGTAAAAAGGAATACGCTCTTTTCTTGAAGGTTTGAAGGTCGTATCGGTTTGGAAATACCCCCGACGACGTATCATTCCATAGTTTTGCCGTGCGAGGCAGGAAGCTACGAGAGGCGTACAGTTGTGGCCTGACAATGACACTAATCAGGCACTGTAGAGTCATACACATATAATAATAAACCTTTTATTCGGATAACAAAATACTGCGGATAGTAAAATGTTAAAGTTACGTTCCGTAATGTAAGAAATTAAACATTTTTATTTAATTAAAATTTTTCGCATATTTGTTGCTTCTTCACTTTTTGTAAATCCATTTGCCAGTTGCCAAAGACCTCCTCCAACCTACTCCATTCTGATCTCTCTCTGGTTACTCTACTCTATGTTCTTCCAGCGACCTGCCTGAGTCATACAAGATATTAATATAAATATAATAGACGACCCACCACTCCTAAACCATCTCTTATCTAAAAGTTACTTGGCGTCATATAGCACTAAAACTTACTTGTACTGCCATTTATATGGTGATATCCAGAATGTCGTTAAATGCTATCTTAGCATAGGGAGTTGCTTATTTAGCAGAGCTTCGTGAAAACGGGCATAAATATCAGTCTATCTGTCTGTCTGTCCTCTAGTTGCTCGTTTCAAAATGTAGACTCCTATGTACAAGAACGAGCAAGAAACTCCATCAAAGTCAAATAATTTATTCCATTTAAAAAAAAAGACGTTACCCCACACTAGGGTTTTCTCCTATGTCGTGTGTAGGTACGTTTACAAACATACAAGTTCACATACACAATGACACCCGGACCCGAAACAAAAATTTGTGGATCACACAATGTTGTTCCGTGCGAGAATCGAACTCGCGACACGTTGCATGGCAGCCGGTTACCCAGCCACCGCACCAACTGTGCAGTCAACAATTAGACCAATATGAGTCATTATGGACATCAAACAACATAAAAAATGTCAGTCAGTCTGTTAGACCCCAAGTTACTCTATCTGCTCGTTCCAAGGTCTAGATTCCTATGGAGAAGAACGAGCAAGATACTCCATAGGTTACTCTTTTTCAATGACATTCTGGGTTACATTTTTTTTAAACGTTGCCCCACACTAGGATTTTCTCTTATGTCGTGGGTGCGTTTACAAACATACAAGTTCACATACACAATGACACCCAGACCTGAAACAACAATTTGTGGATCACACAAAGTGTTGTTCCGTGCGGGAATCGAACCCGCGACACGTTGCACGGCAGCCGGTTGCCCAGCCATCGCACCAACCGTGCAGTCAAAACATTATTATTCATCGTGCACCCAGCCATATACTGTCGACTGCCTCCCACAGTCCTCCTCAGTGCCGGCGTTAAGGGGGAGCGTGATAGGGGCAATGGCCCAGGGCTACAAATTCTGGGGGGCGCCAAGGTCTGAAGTTGGAGTCTCTTGCCTCTCCTGGTGCAAACCCTCTGAACTGTGCTCTGCGCTCTGTGCATATTTTTTATTAAGATTTTTTTTAGTTGGTTTTTTTTGAGGGTTAGTGGTCCACGTCGTTAGCTCTGGGTAACGCTAAAGGATAGATGAAATTCTTAATATAATTTTACTTGGGATCAGCAAAAAACTAACACTTGATATTTATTTATTTATTAAACTTTATTGCACATACAGTGAAATTGGCGGACTTAATGACGTTAGGCATTTTCTGACAGTCGACCATTGAGTGGTGCAGAATGTTAAAGCGTGATATTGATATTGCTTCCCTCATGTGGGCGGCACAATATTTTCGCCCGGGGTGTCAGTGGCCCTTACGCCGGCACTGGTCCTCCCCCAATGACTAGACATCGTGAGATTGGAACCGTATCTGCAAGGTTTATGTGTGCAAAATATTTGTATACTTTTAAGTCATATTATTCTTCGGCAGTACATAATCGAAGTACATAATCGAGAAGATTAGCATGGCCCCTGCGCAAGGATGACACGCAAAATCGTGAAGCGTTCCACATTTTGTCGCGGAGAACCTAACAGGTAACCGGGGCTCCGGCTCGACGTGCAGGAGAAGGAACGGGGTGGTTTTTAGTCAGTAAGAGTCTGACACTCCCTCCCGCCTCACCCAGGCGGGAGCAGTGATTCGATGATTTTCCCCCCTTAAAAAAAAAAAAAAAAAAAAAGTCATATTATTAGCTTACACTGAAATACTCAAACGCTACTAGATTTTAAGTCGCGCTTATGTATTTTCTGTCACAACAAGTTCTTCGTAGAATGAGAGAGATGGCACGATATTTATGTGCCACTTATAATTCAGTAGTATTTCGGTCATCATCAATCATCAACAGCCTATAGATGCCCACTGCTGAGCAAAGCCTCTTCTCACACTGAGAAGGTTTGAGCATTAATCACCACGCTTGCTCAATGGCGGGTTGGCGATTACAAACTTATAATTAGAAATTATAAGCCCAGGTTTCCTCGCGATGTTTTCCTTCACCGTTTGTCAGTGGTGTAATAATCTTAGAAAGTACATATAACTCGGAAAAAGTCACATTGGTACTTGCCGTTGGTAGGTTTCGAACCCACAACCTCATGCATGAGAAGCGGGGCGTCTTACACCTCCTCCGGGCCATCACGACATTACTTATTTAAGTATTTCAGTATTCGGCCGTTAAACACTAAACCTAGATAAATAAATGTAATTTGTATGTTGTTTATTTCTTGCCCTTTATACATTAGTACAGTTTGGCAAAACAGTTTGATGCGGTGGCAGCTGGAACTAATATTGACTTGGACTGTATCACCCACTTCGGACTATGGTCCATATCCCATGAATAAACAATCATCCGAACATAGTACCTCATCTTGTTAAACTCGATAAAAATAATAAATATCAAAACCGATTGAGTCGTAGTGTACCAGGTTGCCACAGGTACGATACTAACGACCTCTATTATTCCAAACTATTTTTTACCAAGCTGTACTTACCATTTATTCAGTTGATTCGTCAAAAATTATAAGTCTGAAAAATAGAATATTACAAAAAGTTATAATTTTTTTTTGTCATAAGCCGGCAAACGAGCGGACGGATCACCTGATGGTAAGCAATCAGCGTCTCTCATGGACACCTGGAACACCAGAGGAGTTACAAGTGCGTTATCAGCAGTTTGGGGTTTAGGAATTTGAGGATTGTTGCGTGACTCAGGGATCGGGTCTCCGATAACCTCACTCATACGATGAAACACAACAAAAGCGTTGTCGTCACGTCGGTTTTCTGCTCGGCCGTGGTATCACTCCGGTCGAGCCGGCCCAGCAGTGACGAAGCATGGTTCTCGACTAAGTATACCTAATACCAAATTCATCAAAAACTAAGATAGCGCTGTAAATAATACCCGATTCTAGAAGAGTCTGACGCATAAGTCTCTTCTACTTAAGAAAATGAATTTGATAAGGATTCTTACTTAGTTTCATGAACTGGAAAGCACCGTAAAAGATAACGTATCTTAAGGTCGATTTTTCAATCATCAGTTAAACTGTCAAACACCAAGCGGTCACCGGTGACCGCAACCTATTGTTCTATAATTGTGTCTACAAAACCGGTACTCGACGAGTTAATTCTTAGATGTAGAATAAAATTGACATTTGACAGTTAGTATGGAAGAACTGTCAATTGTATTTGTCCTGGAAAAGCCGGCCATGATCTCACACAGCCGCTGCAACTCCTGTGCACCAGGATCTATAGTAGATACAACCATGAAAACACCGGAACACTGAAGTCCGGCGCGTCACAGGGACATGAATAGGTCTTGATTCCCGCAACGAAATGAATATTCTGTTCATTATCTCTTCTCGACATGACATAATATTTTTTTTGCGTTATTGTACCTTGTGACGGTGTGCAAATAAACGATTTTTGTTTCGTTCTTTTCTTCTAATAATACCTTGACGTTGTGTAATTATATTATTGACATCCTAAACTCGACAGCAGTTATACCTAATGATTTGATTATTACTATAATGTGACCTATACCTGACATTTTTTTTTCTTTTCTTTATGATTTGTAATATCTACCTACAATGTTAATAACAATGAAATTTTTGATTCCGATGAAGGCAATCTATTTTTCTTGTAGCATCGAGCATTTCTTTCTTTATTTAAACAAGAGTATATTTTTTATTTTTTTCTTGTATAGAAGCGCTATTTTATATGGATTGTCAGTATACATATGTGAGGACCATGTCAGACTTAAGATATTTGTTTTCTCTTGGTTTTGTTTTTTTTTTTCTATTTTAGTATGTACTGTTATTTGTATGTTGCGTCAGGTATGTCTTTACATTATTCTCACATGTGTGTACAATATTGGAATATGTATCAGAGCAATGTAAAACAGACTTTTTTTAAAAGAGTAACGAATGGAGTTTCTTGCTCGTTCTTCTCCACTCGAATCGACATTTTGGAACGAGCGCCTAGCTTCACTGACGGACAGACTGACAGACTATTATATATCTCATATTTGTTGACGTTTCAAAAGTACCAAATTATGGTTTAATTGAAATAAATGCTTTTGAGTTTGAGTTTGAGTTTGAATGTGTACCTACTTATCTAAAAATGTTGCAATGTCTGGAAAAGGCCGCTAAGTATTAAGTACTGTAATAATTCTGTGACAATCATCTGTACACTTAGTTGCAATAAACGCTTTGACTTTGAATGAACTGTCTGTCAAATATTCAATAGTTATTCCTCAGTTTAAATTTATCTGGCGTTAGAAAATCGACCCTAAATCTTCTATTTTTTACTATTCCTCGTCTAACCGAAACATACTGACTCAATAAATAAAAATACATAAACATATCGTATTCAGCTATACTTTATTGTACAATACAATACAATCAACATATAATATAAGTTATTATTACACAAATAAAATAAGTTTTATCCTTTAATATTAGAAAAATACACCATCATATCAGCGGCAAGACGTCCACTGCTGGTTTCATCAAACAATGGCTTTGGTCGCAACTTCTTAGGTCTACATAGACCACGGCTACATAGATTGGGGACTCTAGGCGCCCATTCAGTAGCCCCAGAGAAAACCCGACCGTACGGTACATGGCGTTCCACGCGAGCCTCAAGAGCCATCAGACCACCACGAATGGGGCCCAATAGGGCTGATGCCGATACGGAGCCGCTGAGGCCTTAACGGGTACGAACGGGGTGATTTTTAGTTAGTAAGAGTCTGACACTCCCTCCCTCCTCACCCAGGTGGAAGACGTCATTCGATGATTTTCCCTCTTAAATAAAAGTGACCTCAGGGAAGACGGTAGTACAGTCACGTGCTGCCGAGCAAAGCGATGATCAAATGACACGCACGTCTGCCTAGGGATGTGCTGTAACAGGCGTTCCACCGTGGGGGCTCCGGAGCAGGTCTCTTCAGAGGACCCAGTGACCCTTACAGGTGCTGAGGGTGGCCACCGAGGTGATTATAGTGAGGTACGAATACCACACAGTCTTTTTCCCCAAAAGCTAGGCGTCTTGACGGTTTCCAGGTTTCTCCCGACATCTTCTTTCTTGACAGACCGATTATATGACGAAAGATTTTTCAGTAGTATACTGAAGCATAGGTATTCTGTACTGGTCTATGGGCGTTGGTCCCAAAGGAGGTATTTCTTGACCTTTGTCATCTTGACTTGTGTCATCCTTTCTCTTACCTAGAGGATAGCGTTTGGACTTTATGTTTAGATGCACCTGAAAATAAGAATATTATGTCAATAAAAATATATCTTATATAATCAACGTCACGCCTTTTTATCCCCGAAGGAGTAGGCAGAGGTGGACGTTACGGCACTTAATGTCACTGTACAATGTAACACCCACTTTTCACTATTTATGTTACGAGTCCCACGTAATAGGGGGTGAGCCTATTACCATATTTTTTTTTATGGGACAAGCCCGCCACAACCTCCCAAAACCGCTGCAACTCCTGTAAGCCAGGATCTACAGTAGATACAACCATGAAACCACCGGAACATTGAAGTCCGGCGCGTCCCAGGGACATAAGTAACTGTCTTGGTTCCCGCAACGAAGTGAATCAGAAGATATTATAAGAGGAGAAGAAGAAAAAAACTATGGTTTTCACTTCCCTATTTCCCTATTACCATATATCAGGCACAATTCCAGACTCCGTGCTACTACTGAGATTTAAAAAAACGAGTAATTATTTGCCCGACCCGGGAATCGAACCCGAGACCCCTTGCCCGGCAGTCTTTCGGTCGGCAAACTTTAAAGAAAGGAGGTTTTCTGCTCGGCCGTGGTATCACTCCGGTCGAGCCGGCCCATTCGTGCCGAAGCATGGCTCTCACATACATAAATAGACTATGTACATTTCGGTGCTTCAATCATATCTAAGTGACATTACTTCCGCCTTTTTTCAACGTAGGCACGAAAAGAATTTAAAATGACTTACTTGTCGATTATGTTTGTATAGGTTCGACTGCTGTGAGAACGTAGTCGGACAGAATTCACATATAAACGGCCGCTCTCCGGTGTGTGTGCGAATGTGAGATTCCAACTGCACCTTAGTCTGGAACAAATAGACACATAAAATTAGAAATTAGTTTATATTTTTTATTTTTGTGATTGTCGTGGTGTCCCGGAGGTTTAAGACGCTCGCTTTTCATGCATGAGAGCACTCTCATGGGTTCGAAACCTACCAACGGCAAGTACCAATGTGACTTTTTCCGAGTTATATGTACTTTCTAAGATTATTTAGACACCACTGACAAACGGTGAAGGAAAACATCGTGAGGAAACCTGAACTTATAATTTCTATTTGACATCGCCAACCCGCATTGAGCAAGCGTGGTGATTAATGCTCAAACCTTCTCCGTGTGAGAAGAGGACTTTGGTCAGCAGTGGGCACTTATAGGCTGTTGATATATATTATATTTTTAACCGACTTCAAAAAAAAAAGAAGTTCTCATTTTGTATGTATGTATATTTGAGTGCGATTATGTAATGATTGGCTGAACTGATTTTGATGTGGTTTTCAGTGTTTGTTACTAAGGAGAAGAGCATCACTGCCTCGTTGGCCGAGTGTTCGCAAGTTCGACTGCCGGGCAAGGGGTCTCGGGTTCGATTCCCGGGTCGAGCAAAGTAGTACTGGGTTTTTTAAAATTCTCAGTAGTAGCACGGAGTCTGGAAATGTGCCCGGTATATGGCAATAGGCTCACCCCCTATTACATGGGACTCATAACAACTAGTGAAAAGTGGGTGTTACATTGTACTGTGGTAGAATGTGCACCTCTGCCTACCCCTTCGGGGATAAAAGGCGTGATGTTATGTATGTATGAGAAGAGCGTCACCTCCTGCGCCCGGTGATCGACTCGGCGCTACCTCTCCGTGCGAAGCTCGGCATCTACAAGGCCTACATTCGGACACGGCTCACCTACGCCGCCCCGGCATGGTACGCGCTCGTGTCCGAAACTAACAAGAAACGTCTCCGTACCATCGTCCAATGCCCGCGCTTCGTACGGAACGCGACAATCGCCCGCGACCTCGGCGCAGAGAGCGTCGACGCATTCGTGCAGCGCCTGAGCACCAATATGTTTGAGCGCTCCGATCGGTCGCGTCACGACCACCTCCGGGAGCTGGCGCCCTACCACCGGCGCCCCCCCGACGGCTTCGGCCTCCCAAGAGACCTGGTCGCGCCGACCGACCCATCGGACGCCGCTACCAGTCCGCCAGGGCTCGAGCGCGGCCCCTAGCGGCGCGAACGACTCCAACCCCTCGCCTGCTGTAGCAGGCAGTGAACGAATGCCCTCGCCTGCTCATGAGTAAGAACCCCTCTGTGACTTGAAACTAGTAGAGCTTTTCTCAGTATATTCACGTGAGTAACCCGCGATTTTCAGTTGATTTTGTCTCATTTTGTATATTTTCAATTCTAGTGCTAAATAATGTTTTGAACTCACCGGGAATCCTTTCCCGCAATGATGACACATCTTGTTGTTTGGCCTTCCTTTGTGAACATTCCTTATGTGCTGGTCTAATCCTACTCGGTTCTTTGAAGGCTGGAAGTAAAGCAACATAAATATTACATATTTATCCCCGAAACGGTAGGCTGAGGAGCACATTTTTTTTTAAAGGGGGATTATCATCGAATATCTGTTCCCGCCTGGGTGAGGCGGGAGGGAGTGTCAGACTCTTACCGACTAAAAACCACCCCGTTCCTTCTCCTGCACGTCGAGACGGAGCCCTGGTAACCCGTTAGGTTCTCCGCGACTCCGTATCGGCATCAGCCCTATTGGGTCCCATCCGTGGTGGTCTGATGGCTCTTTGAGGCGCGCGTGGAACGCTCGGCGCCGTACGCTCGGGTCTGTTTCTGGTCGGACGGGGAGCCACCCATGCTCGCCGTCCGCAGGCCCGCGCTTACGTGCACGTTACGACACTTAATGTCACTGTACAATGTAACACCCACTTTTCGCTATTTATGTTACGAGTCCCATGTAATAGTGAGTGAGCCTATTGTCGTATACCGGGCACAATTCCGGACTCCGTGCTACTACTAAGATTTTATTTAAACACATTAATACTTCGGAAATTAGATTACCTTTAGACATATATGGCACTGGAATGTCTTATGCAGATGTTTCTCCTCAATATGGTCTCTAATCTTCGTTTTATCAGAAAACCGCTTATTGCAGTGATCACATATAAACCTGAAAACATTAAACAAATATAAATAATTATCTTTTTGTAAAAAAAACGTCTAAGAAAACCGACTCCAACCCCCTCTTTTTTGAAGTGGGTTAATAATTATACCAAAACCTTCCCCTACGTGTAACAAATATTTTTCTGAAAACCGGATTGAATACAGTTCAAACTGTGGTGATCAAATCAAACAAATGTAAGTGTGTGAGAGCCATGCTTCGGCACTGCTGGGCCGGCTCGATCAGAGCGATACCACGGCCGAGCAGAACACCATAGTGAAACAACAGCTGCAGTCGTGTTTCGTCGTGAGAGTGAGGTTACTGGAGGCCCAATTACCCCCACCCCCCTTCCAATCTTCCCAATCCCCGAATCCACAACAATCCTCAAACTCCTAATCTCCAAAACGCCGGTAACGCACTTGTAACACATCTGGTGTTCCAGGTGTCCATGAGCGACGCCGATTGCTTACCATCAGGTGATCCGGCTACTCGTTTATCGGCTTATGCCATAAAAAACTCAGAACCTCCATTTTTTATGTCGGTTAAAAACCTGGTTCATCTTATTTTATATTATTATATAAATTTGAAGAGTTTGTTTGTTTGCTTGTTTGAACGCGCTAATCTCAGGAAGTACTGGTTCGATTTTGAAAATTCTTTTTGTTTTGAATAATCCATTTATCGAGGAAGGCCATAGGCTAAAACATCACGCTATGATCAATAGGAGCCAACTAGAGCGGGTGAAATCGCGCCGAAGTATCTCTATCTTCTCGGGGGTGTGTAATACCCGACTAAGTGACTATACATTTGACAGAGACCGGGCATTAGCGCTCTCTGATAACCCTGAACCTTTAAACCTGCGACACTCAACCCAAGCATGGAGATTAGAGCCGCGGAGGACATAACGGGTTACCGGGGCTATGCTCGAAGTGCTGGAGTAGGAACGGGGTGGTTTTCAGTCAGTAAGAGTCTGACACTCCCTCAAATCACCCGGGCGGGAGAAGCCATTCGATGATTTTGCCGCCACAAAAAAAAAGCATGGAGATTAAATAACATTTTATAGCCTTCATTAATAAATTCACTATCCAATACAAAGTAACCGGGCAACCGGATGCCGGGGCAACGTGTAGTGGCTTCGATTCCCGCACGGAACAACACTTTGTGTGATCCACAGATTGTTGTCCCGGGTCTGTGTGTCATGTGTATGTGAACTTGTATGTTTGTAAACGCACCCACGACACAGGAGACAATCCTAGTGTGGGGTAACGATACAAAAAGAGTTTTGTAAATGCTTACTTGAACTGGTCCTGTGTAACATGTTTCAAGCTGATCTTCATGTGTCGTTGGTACGAACATAGAGACGAGAAATTAATATTACATGTCGAACAGTATGCTGCAGACGATGGCGATTTACCCTAAAAAAGAAAATATGTTATTAAAAATTATTTATAAACTAGCGACCCGTCCCGGCTGCAATATGCATGTATTATACATATAAACCTTCCTCTTGAATCATTCGTATCTATTAAAAAAACCGCATCAAAATCCGTTGCGTAGTTTCAAAGATTTAAGCATATATATTGACATAGGGACAGAGAAAGACATAACATAACATAACATCACGCCTTTTATTCCCGAAGGGGTAGGCAGAGGGGAACATTAGGGCACTTAATGCCACTGTACAGTGTAACACCCACTTTTCACTATTTATGTTATGAGTCCCATGTAATAGGGGGTGAGCCTATTGCCATATACCGGGCACATTTCCAGACTCTGTGCTACTACTGAGGTTTTTACCGGGAATCGAACCCGAGACCCCTTGCCCGGCAGTCGCACTTGCGACCACTCGGTCAATGAGGCAGTCATATACAATCAAATTGTATCGGACAGAGAAAGCTACTTTGTTTTATACTATGTAGTGATATATATATACTGGGTGTCCCAGAAATAGTGAATAAAACTGCTATGGGAGGTAGCTTGACTAATGTCTTATCCATAAAAAATATGAAACAAAACAAAACGCCTATTTTTTCGCCGATTTCCATTTTAACCCTAAGGTTGACTGGGAGAGAATGCCATATGGCATTAATGTTCGCCTTATGTACCATTACTTGTTTCTGTGTACATTAAAGTTTAAATAAATATGTAAATAAAAACGCATATGGCAAAAAAAAAGGATATCTGAGAAACGGGAAAATCATTGAATTCTCCCAAGTGTCTAGCTGTAACTATTTCATATCGTTTTGTGAAACAAGTGATAAGAAGAGGTGCACATTATGCCACTGTACAATGTAACACCCACTTTTCACTATTTATGTTATGAGTCCCATGTATTAGGGTGTGAGCCTATTGCCATGTACCGAGCACAATTCCAGTCTCCGTACTACTACTGAGAATTTATAAAAACCCAGTAGTAATTTGCGACAGCTGGCACTATGTTTGTTCAATGACATCAAAATGGCTGAAGGGATTGTGATGACATTTGCAACAAAGGTAGATCATGGTCTAGAATACCACACAAGTAGAACCTGGTTATACAAGATGTTGTTTTAAAGTCGCGTCATTTTCTAGAAGGTAACTTGGCTATCGATTCTGAGTCCGAATCAATAAAAAAATTGTAGGTCAAATCGGAAATCCGTAAGTGCGAACCACACGCCGCCGTCTTGTAACTAGCTTTATAATATGGCTTAACGCACACAAATACAAACACGTAATTGATATTATTCCTAATTCCATAAAACTCCAATAAGAAACATTGCTGTCGCTTATTCTGAAATAATGTCGAACTTAAACGATTTATTATAGCCGTATTTTTAACTATTGGCCCGAAACTTTCTCTTACATTGACCTTTATGACTTCTGTGACATGCTCCCGAGAAATGACACGGTTTCAAAACTACACCTTGTATTTAAGCATACATATATACATATCTAAGCCAATAATATTAGTCAGAAGTAAGTTTACCTTCATAACTTCATGCTTCTCTAGATGTCGCTTCAGACTGGTTTTCCATCTGAAAACCTTATCGCAAAGCGTGCACGGAAACACGTTGTGATATTCGTGTACTGCCCTGTAACATTAATAAAATAACATTGACAATGACAGAGGCCTTAGTGCGAGTTTGTTTTACGTTTAAAGTAATCGTAACGAGTACGCGTTCGGCGCTCTGATTGGTTGGTTCATTGGCGCCGGCCAATCAGACTGCCGAACGCGTATTCGTTACGAATACTTTAAACGTAAGTGAAACTCGTACTAAGGCCTCAGAACAAGAAGAAACAATCTAATTAGTCCGTCAGAAAGATTACGAAAAAAAAAAAATTATTAAGTATTTCGGTTTACTCACGTATTAGGGTAGTTACCTAATTTTTATTTTAATGTCCGTCTGGTAGATTATTTTAAAACATTAGACACGTATTTTTTATTATTATTTTTTGACAGAAACGAATACTTTCGACGATATATTGATTTGAAATGTCGCATGACGTCACTTCTATCTACAATTTATACGTAGAAATGACGTTTTAGCCCCCACTCCTCCACGGATGGGGCCCAATAGGGCTGATGCCGATACGGAGTCGCGAAGAACCTAACGGGTTACCGGTGCTCCAGCTCGACGTGCAGGAGTAGGAACGGGGTGGTTTTTAGTCAGTAAGAGTCTGACACTCCCTCCCGCCTCACCCAGGCGGGAGCAGTCATTCGATTATTCTCCCCCCTTAAAAAAGCCCCCACTACTAAACTTTGATTCGTTTTATCTAAGTATTGTTTTATACGACAAAATAAAAAAAATACGTATCTAATATTTTTTCATTACGTAACTGACGGACTAATTACATTTTTAATTTTCATACCCAGTCATCATCCCTAATATTTGACAAGGAACTCGACTAGTGCCATGCCATGCTAGAGGCTCATATTCATAATCAGCATTGTGCGACGCGGCGAATGTTTAAACAGTTACGTGAGTGAGCCGAAAACCATAGATATAAATTTAGTATGTTTCACTTTCGTGAGATATTGGCAATCAACTTTCATCATCATAATTATCTATGGGGCAAGCTAAATAAAATAGTTTAATACAAATAAAACATCTCGTTGGCCGAGTGGTCGCAAGTGCGACTGCGGCAATGGGTTTGGGGTCGATTTCCGGATCGGGCAAAGTATTACTAGATTGACAAAAAATTCTCAGTAGTAGCACGGAGTCTGGAATTGTGCCCGGTATATGGCAATAGGCTCATCCCCTATTACATGAGACTCATAACATAAATAGTGAAAAGTTGGTGTTACATTATACAGTGGCATAATGGCATAATGTACGTACACCTCTGCCTACCTCTTCGAGGATAATAGGCGTGTGTTAAATAAAAAATCGCAATAAATGCTCACAGTCTATGATTCATGAGTCCAGTTCTGTGTCTGAAGGTCTTGTCGCACTCCGAGCACTGCAGGCGCGCCTTGTGGGTGTCTTTGTGGTAACGGTGCGAGTCTATTGAACTGGACACGAAAAATATTAAACGCTTAGCTTTTTAACAATTGATTTTCTTATAAAATTAACTAGCGATCCGCCCCGGCTTCGCACGGGTACGATATGCATGTATTATACATATAAACCTTCCTTAAGAATCACTCTATATATTTAAAAAATCCGTTACGTAGTTTTAAAGATCTAAGCATACATAGGGACATACAAGGCGGATAGCGACTTTGTTTTATACTATGTAGTGGTTTCTTTGTTTAAAATAATTGACACACAAGCTTTGAAACGTTAAAATGGAAAAAATACAACACAAAAAAAAAACGGAAATCTGTTTTTTAAACAGACTTCAATTTGACTTATAACAAACAGCCCCTATTCAATTACGGCCGATGTGTCAATCAACAGACAATAGGGTAGACGACTAATTTTTATTTTAATGTCCGTCTGGTAGATTATTTTAAATCATTACACACGTATTTTTTATTTTCTTACAGAAACGAATACTTTCGACGATATATTGATTTGAAATGTCGTGTGACGTCACTTTTATGTAAATTTTATATGTAGAAATGACGTTTTAGCCCCCACTCCTAAACTTTGAGTATTATTTTATTATAGGACAAAATAAAAAAATACGTGTCCAATATTTTTCAATTACCTAACTTACGGACTAATTACATTTTTAATTTTCATACCCTGTCGTCATCCCAATTTTTAACTGTAGATTTAACTTGACATTTGCCAGGTTTTATGTATGGAAGAATTGGGTATTTGCCTTAATCAAAAATAAATTATTTCGACCGTTCAATACAATAAAATATTAAAAAATAATCAAACTTTCATTAATTGATTTTATGACCAACTTCATTTTAGTATTTTTACAGAAAATTTTTAAGAAATAAGTATGCTGTTTGACACATTGATAAACGTGACGTCACAAAAGAGTGACGAATGAAGTTTTTTGCTCGTTCTTCTCCATTGAATCTACATCTTAGAATGAGCGCCAGGCCTGGCTTCACCTAGCTTAACTGACGGACTGACTGACAGACTATAATTTATTTTGTATTTGCTGACGTTTCAAAAGTATCAAATTATGGTTTAATTGAAATAAATGCTTTGACTTTGGCTTTGACAATACAAAATCTCGTACAAAATTCATAGAAAACTCGACAGTTTTCTATGAATTTTTTGACAGAATTTTTGACAGTTCGAAAAAAGTATTGAATTTGACTAGTTGACAAGTACACAATTGTCAAATATTCAAAGTTATTCTTATGATAAAATTTAACTAGCGTTGGAAAATTCGATCCTTATAGTGCGGGCGCGGTATGGAGTTCAGGGTGCAAAATATGAGGACCGCATTCTATAAATTGTTTTGAACTGAGAAACGCTTGCAGATTATGATTCTGGACGTTGCTGGGAGATTTGTTGGTTCATTTTTTATCGCACCCCCTTAAATATCAAGTAAATGGACTAAACAAGTCCTTTAAAACCATGTCAATGATGTTTAAGTGATGAAATTCAATTATTTCTTATAGCTAGTCAATTAAAACAAAGTAGAAAATAAATAAACAAAATAAAAAAATATTCGGCCATTTCGGACGCCAGCATTAGAGGTCTATTTCGGTACAGTCGCAGTGTGGTGTGTGGACACTGGTGTCTATGGTGTCTTTTTTGGTAGCTTACGGACACCACGGTAGCACAACTGGTTGGGCCGCCATGGTGTCTTGCTGAAATATAGCCCTTAATGCGATAACCCAAGCCCATTCCTGTATCATTATCATTACATAGTATAAAACAAAGTCGCTATCCGCCTTGTATGTCCCTATGTATGCTTAGATCTTTAAAACTACGCAACGGATTTTGATGCGGTTTTTTTAATAGATAGAGTGATTCTTAAGAAAGGTTTATATGTATAATACTTGCATATTGCACCCGTGCGAAGCCGGGGCGGGTCGCTAGTAATATAATAAAACAAATACTTACTTTGATATCTTCCCGCAGATATTGCATTTATATTCCTTAAGCGATATCTCATGTGTGGAGTAATAATGTTGTTGCATTACTTTGATATCCAGGGTCCGCTTATGGCATATAGTGCATTCGTACCTATGGACAAAATTAAATATTTTTATAATAACTAACGTGAGATTCTATAATTTCAGTACAAATAATGAGTCTGTGGACCATAGACAAGACTTCACTTCATTTTAATATTTTTAGTTTTTTATTTTATTTTTATTTTTGGTTATGTTATGTGTGTTTTGCGCAAAAATAAATGGTTTTGTCTTTCTTTCTTTCTTCTTTCTGAGACATACTAATCTAAAAAAATAAAAATCGCGAGTTACTCACGTGAAAATACTGTGAATATCTCTACTAATTTCGAACCACAGAGAGGCTCTTTCTTTATCTTCATGACCAATAGGCTGCGCGACATTACCGCGAACGCGCACTCGTCTCATAAAGAGCCCCACTGTGATTTAAAACTAGTAGAGCTTTTGTCAGTATTTTCACGTGAATAACCCGCGATTTTTAGTTAATACCTTTTTTCTTAAAAACTAGTTCAAATATTCCACGGGCTCTTTTTATTCGAAGATACTCGAATAGATTCAAACCCCATGGGGATCCATAATACAGACTATCTGTGCCTCTGTGGTTCGGAACTAGTAGAGCTTTTCTCAGTATATTTATGTGAGTAACAAATATATATTTATTTATTAGCTTCTGCCAGCGGCTTCGCCCGCGTTACCGATAAGAAGATAGCCTATATATTATTTCGCAATATACTGAACAAAACATTTAAAATCAATCAAACAAGACATAATATAGGTTAAGTTTAGTAAAAAAAATAACAATTGTTATTTTAGGTTTTCCTTTTTCACACGAAATGTTAGGCATTTTTATTTTTATTTATTTTTAGTTATTATCTGTTATTCCAGACCATAACCTACCCCAGTTCCAAATTTCATCCCGATCACTTCAGCCGTTTTGACGTGAACGAGTAACAAACACACGAACAAACTGTCGCATTTATAATATAAGATTATTTATTAATTTTAAAATTGAAAATAAAGTTATGAAATGTAAAATAATGTTAAAACGTGTTATTTGTTATTTACATGAATGAATGAAGGAGAACATAGTGAAGGGAAAGAATTGAACCAAGGGAGAGAGAAGGGGAGCGGGGTTGAAGGGAAAGGAAGAGAAAGGAAGCGAGATAGAGACTGAGGAAAGCGGGAGATAAGGGGGAAGCGTGAAAGAGGGGGATCAAAAGAGTGAAGAAGTGACAGAAGGCAGTTTATTTTATATTTGATGGGCCGTCGTTTGACGACTATCGCGCCTATTGGTAAGCGATGATGCGGTCTACGATGGAGCACGTCGTCTCATTAGCAACCTATTCACTCGGGCCTTGAAGACGCCCAGGTCTGATACGCACCTGTAACGCCAAGGCGTTACCAGTAGTAGGCTTCCGGTGAAATCTCAATCACACAACGAAACACAACGCAAACGTTGTTTCACTGTGTTTGTTGCTCGGCCGTGGTATCTCTCCGGTCGAGCCGGCCCATTCGTGCCGAAACATGGCTCTCCCACACTTATTGGTTTGGTTTAAAATCTCCAACGGTTAATTATCTGTAATATTAAGTTACATACCTTCTCATGTGTCGCTTGTAGTGTCCAGTGAAAGAGTCTATAGACGGTACTATAGTTTTACATATGGGGCACACGTAGTCGCCTAGATCCTACAACAAAATTCAATATAAGCTTCGGATTCCCTGCACACTAGCGTTTGTGTAGCGTAGGCGTTCGTTAAACGTATACGTCGCGCAGGATTCGCGTGTATTCATTTGCTCTTGCACTGACGCCGCGGCAACGCGACGTCTGCGCGGCGTATACGTTTACATGACGGGGAACTTGATTAATTCAACGCTAAATATCACATAGGAATTCATAACTTAACTGTTGAAAAGGAGTATACAGAGCGGATATGAATGGGGCCGTCGGTAGAGGGCGACGTAGACATACATATACTGACCAGAATGGCGATATATTAAAGGGCGAAATTAAAAGTACCCTTAACCGACGAGCATGCATGAAAATATTGATTACTGTTGATGAAGCGTATGAGGTATGTAAGAATCGGTCCCATCTGTGGTGGTCTGATGGCTGTATTTGTCGCGCGCGGAACGCTCGGCGCCGTACGCTCGGGTCTGTTTCTGGTCGGGCGGCGAGCTACCCATGCTCGCCCACCAATAAAAGGTCCACAGCCCGCGAGAGGTGCGCATCACAGCACTTAATGTCACTGTACAATCATGTAACACCCACTTGTCACTATTTATGTTTATGAGTCCCATGTAATAAGGGGGTGAGCCTACTGCGGTGGCCGGAGATCGTCCCGCGATCCCTGACGCCCGGAGTGTCATCGCGACGGCTGGGGCGTAAGGAGGCTACTAGTCGCTGCCTCACGCGTCCCGCCTCCTCCTTAGCTAGCATGATTGCTTCGCAAAAGGAGGAGACGGCATCCCAGTCCTCCTCGAAACATTATTGTATGGTTGGTATGTTTATTAATTTATTTCAATTAAATAGTATAACATTACAGTCATAAAACCAAGGCGTTATTTTAGAACATTTCAAATAATTATAAAAAGAAAAAAAACAACAAAACAAAACAGAAAAGTCCTTAAAAATAAAAAAAATAATAACAATAAGAAAACCTTACAAACTATGACAGGTTTTAATACCAATAACCAAAATATAGTTACAATATAAAATAAATAAGACATTTACAATACAACATAAAATAAAATATAGTTAAGCATTCATACACTCGCACAACTTCTCGACGTGCAGGAGAAGGAACGGGGTGATTTTTAGTCAAAAATTCAAAATCAAAATTCATTTATTCACATTTCACAGTCAGTAAGAGTCTGACACTCCCTCCCGCCTCACCCAGGCGGGAGCAGTCATTCGATGATTTTCCCCACTTAAAAAAAAAAACACTCGCACAACTTCATGCGTTCTTTGCACACAGTCCTCTGAGCTTGACGCAAATATATCAAACTCTGGTGAGGTGATGACGCCAGAGGACTTATGACTTACCTCGGAATGTTTAGCAGCCACATGAGCTTGATAAGACTTGTTATAATTAAATCCAATCAGACAGCTCTCACATTTATACTCCGCCTTCATGTACGTGTCTCTGGTCGATTCTCTATCTCTTTCTACTAACAACTCTTCATATGTCAGCTCTATAGTTAGTATCTTTTGGCGTAGATCTTTCATAGATTTCGTCTGTAAAATGAAAGAGAGAATTAGGAAGGTAACGCGATAAAATTATTTTTGAAAACTAATTGGGATGATGACAGGGTATGAAAATTAAAAATATAATTAGTCAGTAAGTTAGGTAATGTAAAAATTTTAGACACGTATTTTTTATTTTGTCGTATAATAAAACAAAACTAGATAAAACGAATCAAAGTTTAGGAGTGGGGGCTAAAACGTCATTTCTACGTATAAAATGTAGATAGAAGTGACGTCACGCGACAATACAAATCAATATATCGTCGAAAGTATTCGTTTCTGTAAAAAAATAAAAAATACGTGTCTAATGTTTTTAAATAATCAACCAGACGGACATTAAAATAAAAATTAGGCATCAGCTTATATTACACATAATAGGGTATTATGTGTAATATAAGCTAAAACAAATAATTAATAAAAATATTTTAATGTTAAACAATTTATGTGAGCTCTGTTCTACCACTCAAGCGCTTTCGTTTGTTATCTATAATGAAGGTAATTTTGGAAAAACTAGATTATATTGTATGGTCATCTAGAACACTGAAAAATATGGAAAGACTTTTAAATTTTTAGAAAACTAAGGACAATATGTAGAAGTATATTCTGGAACCCATCAGAATATTGTCATTATATATATATTGTCTATTGTCTATTGTCAATACACATATTGTCCGGACAGAAAATATGTTATTTTTGATCTATATTTTGTATCGACAATATAACAACAGACTAACAGCGCCATCTATTCATAGTATGTAACACTCTCCTCAGTTCATTGTCTGTGGCTCAAGCATTTTCATTTTATAATAAAATATAATTATGATAGGAGTCGAACTTCGATAGACTTTATAATACTAGATTAATTTACTAAGAACATTCTGTAACGTAGAATGAATTACATTTGACTATTTATTTTAACACATTATCAAAACAAAATTCGATAAATTAAAAAAAAACCGTTCAAGTATTATGTAAGCACCATGGGTGGGTGGGGGGTCTCTGTTGTGCTTATTTCGGATGATATGGGGGGTAGGGGACTCTAGATGATGATTACGTCATCGGTAGTTATTTACCTTTTTACACGAATGGCAACCCTCATATTAAAAGTATAAATTACAAACAAAGACCGACAAAGAACGAGACATTATGGTTTTTGGAGAATATTAAAATTACAATATAAAAAAGATATAATTGAAAATGTTTACGTAAGCAAAGGGGGAGGGGGTAAGATATTTGCTTACTTTCGCTGACAAGGGGGGTGGGGTGGGGGGTAAATAATTGTAAAAAAATCTGCTTACGTAATATTTGAACGGCCCCCTACCCTACCAATAGAAAACAATTACTCAAAATGAGAGCTACTGTATTTTTGCTCACTAGATGGCGCTAGTGTTGACCGAGTGCCTTGTTGGCCGAGTGGTCGCAAGTGCGACTGGTAAGGGGTCTCAGGTTCGATTCCCAGGTCGGGGAAAGTATTACTGGGTTTTAAAAAAATCTCAGTAGTAACACGGAGTCTGGAATTGTGCCCGAGGATATGGCAATCGGCTCACCCCTACTACGAGTACATGGGACTCATAACATAAATAGTGGAAAATGGGTTGTTACATTGTACAGTGGCATAATGTGCACCTCTGCCTACCCCTTCGGGGATAAAAGGCGTGATGTTATGTTATGGCGCTAGTGTTGACTCTCCCACTTCGTCCAACAGGGAATCAGCTAGAGTCACACCATTGGACGTTAAAATAATATTTAACAGCTGAAGGAATTGGACAAAAGACTGGCGATTAACAAAACGATAGCCATAGCCTCCATAACCGTAGAACCTAACGGGTAACCGGGGCTCCGGCTCGACGTGCAGGAGAAGGAACGGGGGTGGTTACTAGTCAGTAAAAGTCTGACACTCCCTCCCGCCTAACCCAAGCGGGAGCTTTCGCTGATTTTCCACCCTTAAAAAAAAAGCCTCCATAACCGAATACTTCTTCTACTAACCTTTTTCCTTGTCACTTTCTTAACTTTCTGCGCTTTAGTGCTGTCTCTCTTCCTCTTCTCTCCCTTCTTCACGTCACAAACAATATTCCGAATGTCAGCTTCCATTTGTTTCGTATTGTCAGATGAATCCGACATAATGGCATTATCGTCGTCGCCTAATGCATTTGTGTCTTCTGAAAAAAAAAAACCAAGAAAGTTAAGTTTAAGATAAATAATTTAACCCATAAATCACCAAGCGGTCACCGGTGACCGCTTTCCACTAATATTACATTACATTATAGACCTTATTTCTAATGTTTAGAGAATACTTTTGTATGACTAAATTTAGGGGATGGATATCAACGGTAGCCTTGTAGGTAACAATAAATTAAGCCTTGTAGGTAACAAGAACCTCTCAATTGATCTTCTTTACATTATCTTGTATTGGCTATGTGCAAAGCGAGTAGTGGCGGACAGATAACGACCGCAGCGCACAACACGGCAGAAATTGGAAACAAATGCGGATGATCAGCTGTCAATTGTGTTGATTGCAGTACAAAATGAAAGCAAAGAAATGGACCATGGCTCGTATTAAGTAGCTCAGGGCCGTTATGTCGCAGTTCTTCCACATTTCTTACATGCTCGGCTAATACTAATTTATTGCCATTTGTCTCAGTTTGTGGTTGGAAACTAATATTATGTGTAATAGTTTCTAACCCGGTTTTTATTATTATTATATTAATTATACAGTAAAATTATTGAATAAATTGCACTTAAATAATGTCAACAATACTATTTTAATGTTTGATTTTATTTATATTTGCAAAGAAAATTATAATGTTTACATTGTTATTATTTGACAGCTTCCGCAAATGTTGTAAACGCTACGCGTCGCCAACGTCGTGCACATAGCCAATAGAAGCACCATGTTAGACTATAGGATTTTAAGAACAAACTAATGTGAAACAAGACAATAGCTTCTATAGTAGTGAATGAGGCAATTAAGTTAAGTGTGGGAGAGCCATGCTTCGGCACGAATGGGCCGGCTCGACCGGAGTGATACCACGGCGTCACAGAAAACCAACGTGAAGCAACGCTTGCGTTGTGTTTCGTCGTGTGAGTGGGGTTACCGGAGGCCCAATTACCTTCCCCTTCCCCAATCTCCCCAATTCCTGAATCCCCAACGATCCTCAACGATCCTGAAATGGCAGTGGGCCGGTCACATTTGCCGATGAACCAAGAACCGTTGGGATAGACATTCTGGAGTGCAGACCGCGTCTAGGCAAACGTAGTGTAGGGCGCCCTCCAGCTAGGTGGAGTGACGATATACGTAAAGTGGCTGGTAGTGGTTGGTTGCGTAGAGCTGAATACCGAGCTCAGTGGCGTGCCATTGGAGAGGCTTATGTCCAGTATTTTACCAGTACAGCGCCCGATCCCGTAAGATGTTAGTGATCATTTTTTTTTTAAAGAATCTCTCCATAATAAGTTCAGTGGTTAAGAGATAAAAGAGTCCCGGGGCCTTAAAGAATAGTTCTCGTTCCTATAGCATACAGACATCGTGTGCCAGGTCTCAAATTATCGTTTTACCGAATGTAAGTCAAAAAGATTCAATGATGCATACAAACATTCATCCCTTATTTTAGCCCCTAGGGGGAGTAAATGATCAAAATTGTTACAAGATGCTTACGTCAGAACATCTACCTGCATGCCGAATTTCAACCCGATCGGTGGACAACTGATAAAGTTTCGTAGAAACTTTCATCCCCTATTTTAGCTCCTTGGGGGTGGAAAGGATCAAAATCCTTTCTTAGCGGATGCCTACGTCATAACATCTACCTACATGCCAAATATCAGCCCGATTCGTGCAGTGGTTTGGGCTGTGTGTTGATAGATCATTGTCAGTCACCTCTGAATTATATATATATATAGATGTATCTATGTAAGTAAGAATATAATACCTTTCTCCTCCCATTCTTCTTTAAATTTGTCTTTGACACACACCATAGGTACTTGTGGGACTGTTTCGAATGCTTCTGAAGGTAAGTCAGTTGCTTCTGAAGTGGAATTCAAACGAGATTCACTCCCATCCGATGACAGACAGTCTTCTAGAACCTAGTGACGGAAAAAATAATAATATCATAACATCACGCCTTTTATCACCGAAGGAGTAGGTAGAGGTGTACATTACGGTAATTTATGCCACTGTACATTGTACAAGTGCGATTGCTGGGCAAGGGGTCTCGGGTTCCATTCCCGGGACACGCAAAGTATTACTGGGTTTTAAACAAAACCTCAGTAGTAGTATGGAGTATTAAATTGTGCCTATGGCAATAAGCTCACCTCCTATTTTTTTTAAACGTTGTCCCACACTAGGATTTTCTCCTGTGTCGTGGGTGCTTTTACAAACATACAAGTTCACATACATATCACACCCAGACTCGAAACAAAAATCTGCGGATCACACAGAGTTGTTCCGTGCGGGAATCGAACCCGCGACACTGCGCGACAGCAAGTTACCCAGCCACCGCGCCAACAGTGCCGACACAATACTGTGCCCCCTATTACATGGGACTTACAACATAAATAGTGAAAAGTAGGTGTTACATTGTACAGTGGCATTAAGTGCCGTAATGTGCACCTCTGTCTACTTCTCCGGGGATAAAAGTTAAATTTTATACTACAGAAGATTATTCTTTACTCACCTTGCTTATCTTCTCCTTCTTAGCTTTCTTAGTTTTAGTGCCAACTCTCTTTCTCCTTTTTCCGCTCTTCATGGAACACATTATATCCTGGATGTCAGAATCAGAATGTTTCGTATCGTCAGATGAATCTGACAATATGCCATCGTCTTCCAACGTGTTTCCATCGTCTGAAATGTAAGGTTCATCTTATATTTCTAGTATATTTTATTTTTATAAATTATTACTTTAATTGAAGTGTGAGAGAGCCATGCTTTGGCACGAATGGGCCGGCTCCACTGGATACCACGACCGAGTAGAAGACTTACGTGAAACAACGCTTGCGTTGTGTTTCGTCGTGTGACCCTTTCCTAATCCCTGAATCCCCAACAATACTTAAATTTCTAATCCCATAAAGGCCAGTAACGCACTTGTAACACCTCTGGTGTTCCAGGTGTCCAGGTCGACGACAATTGCTTACCATTAGGGTGCTTACTCTTGAAACCAATCTCAATGTCAATGCAATTTCAATCCAATACTTATTCAATGTCAACACTATACAACCACAATCGTAGCTGTTGAAATAGCATTCAGAGTACGGAATATAAAGCCAAACTCAATACCATTTAGTTCATACCCACGCAATACGGATGCAATGGGCGCTAGTGTTGCAACTCGAGAGTACGAAATTTCACAATACCAATGTCGATCGATCGGAATTGGATTCAAGAGTACGGCCCCAGGTGATCCGTCTGCTCGTTTACCGGCTTATGCCATAAACAAAATAAAGCTGAAAAGGATAGTTTGTTTGTTTGAATGCGCTAATCTTTAGAACTATTGGTTCGAATTGAATACAACAATACACTACATTCAATAGGAGCCGAGCAGCTGAGGACACCGTGCGGCTGTAGCTAGTTCTTTATAAAATACTTCTTTATAAGCTACTTCCGCGCGGTTTCACACGCTCTGCTCAGCTCCTATTGGTCGTAGCGTGATGTTTTATAGCCTATAGCCATCCTCGATAAATGCGCTATCCAACACAAAAAGAATTATTCAAATCAAACTTGTAGTTACGGAGATTAGCGCGTTCAAACAAACGAACAAAAAAACAAACTCTTCCGCTTTATATAATAGTATATATAAGTATGAGATAGAGATGATAGGCCGTTTTGCAATTGTGTACTTGCTTGCCAACCAGAGGCCTTAGTACGAGTTTCTTTTACGTTGAAAGTAATCGAAACGAGTACCTACGCGTTCGGCGTTGTGATTGGCCGGCTACAATGAACCAACCAATCAGAGGACCGAACGCCGTCTCGTTACGAAAAAAAAACGAAAAAAAAAACTCGTACTAAGCCCTCAGTCAAATTCAATACCTACTTTTACGAATTGTCAAAAACGACAGTTTTCTATGAATTTTGTACGAGATTGTCTATTGTGACGTCACGGCTTTAAACGTCAAACAGCGTACTTATTACATTTAATTTGCTGGAAGAAGTAGGGTTTTTTTTTCGTTGGTAGCGGTGAAGGTTACGCACGTGCTTTTGTCGTTTTCCTACGTTTGTTGACTATTTTAGTGATCCCCCTCAGTGTGAACTGAAATCTTTTAAGTTCTGTGTTGTCGTGTTGTCTAATTAACTGTGTCCGTAAGTTTTATCTCGGTATTGGTAGTTTTAAGTAAGTTTTTCCACTCGTTTCCTCTTCCTACTTTTTATCCCCAAAATGGACGAAGAGAAGCCACCCGATCCTCCCGATAAGTCGCCGGAATACGAAACAGAAACAATTGTGACCATTACCCTTCCTCCCAATACACCAAATTTTGAAAGAATGGACTTAGAACCCACCAACAGTCGGAAACGACATGCAGGCTCCCCTCCTATCTCCATGAATAACCCTCCAAAACTGGCGAAAAGTGTATATGGTAGACAGTGTTATACGGCCAGGGATAACCCTCCTTATGTAGTATATGTGTCCCTTAGGGATTCTCAGACGTCTGGCACCACACTACACCCGGTTAAGTTCGGAATGTTTCTGATGAAACAAAACATTAACAATGTTAAGAGCGGTGGTGTTAAACGGCTGGGAAGGAACCGAGTTTCAGTTGAGTTTGTGTCGCACCAGGATGCAAATAGTTTCTTGGTGAATGGTATGGTGGCTCAAAGCTATGTTACCTCAATCCCTCAATTCAATGTAACACGAATGGGTATTGTGAGGGACATCCCTGTTGAATGGACAGAGGACGAGATCATTGGAAATATCAGGGTTCCCACCGGCTGTGGGGCAGTGATAAAGGCAAGGAGGATGAATCGTAGAATCACTTCAATCAACGGAACCGAATGGAAACCTACCCAAACTGTAGTGCTTACCTTTGATGGTCAAACCCTACCCAAAAAGGTATTTTGCTTTTACTCAGCACTTCCGGTAGAACTGTATGCATATCCCACCATACAATGTTATCACTGTTGTCGTTTTGGACACACTCGCACTCTCTGCCAATCGAAGCCGCGTTGTTTCAGGTGTGGGCAGGACCATCCAGGTGATGGATGCCAGACTTCAGCCGATACTGCCCATTGTATCAATTGTAATGGCAACCACTTTGCCAATGACAAAGCTTGCCCTGAATTAGGACGCCAGAAGAGCATCAAAGCTTTGATGGCAGAAAAATCTATTTCGTATATGGAAGCAAGCCAGGTTTTCCCTATGGTTAAAAGGTCTTATGCTGAGGTTTCAAGATCAGTCAACCTTATAGATTCGTCTCCTAATAAATCACCATCCCAACAAAGAGTGTCCTATAAAAAAACAGTTCATCTCAAACCTAAGTCACATGCTCCCCTTCCCCCAGCTATGATAAGAAGGCCCATCAGGCCCTTATCCAGGACTACTCTTACTCCCCATCCAAAAATGGTTGCGCTTTCCCTATGGAATCCGGAACCAACATTCGTAGCTCCAAACACATACTAAATATAGTTTCTGATATGCTCATGGCAGTTCTATCAAACCCTGCCCAAAATGTACCTGACCACGTGGCACACAAGCTTTCTACAATCTTAGACTATATTTGTAAAATTCCTACCTCTAACACTGCTTCAGTGGAACGTGAGGAGTACTCTTCCCAGGAAGAGTGACTTACTCCACTTGATTAATAAATTTAAACCATCGATTTGTGGCATTGCTGAGACATGGCTTCGACCCAATATTAATTTCGGGATCCCGTGTTTCAGTGTTGTCAGACATGACAGATCTGATGGTTATGGAGGTTGTGCTTTGTTAGTTAATAACAAAGTGCCCTTCACCCAGATCCCTCTACCCTTCGTTGGCGATGACATCAATGTTGTCGCTGTTAAGGCTGAGGACATAAATATATTTGTATTTTATATTGCACACCCTCATGTTGATCACATTAGGTTAATTAAAAATTTGCTATCCGTGGTAAGTGGCCCATTGCTTGTAATGGGTGACTTCAACTGCCACCATTATAGATGGGGTTCAGATATATGCGATCTAATGGGTAATGAATTAGTGGAGATGCTGGACGAGCTCGACTTGTGTGTCATTAATGATGGCAGCCCTACTCGTAGGTCTGCATTTGGTCAAAGAAACAGCTGTGTTGACTTGACCTTCTGCTCGCCTGCTATGGCTGGCATGCTAAACTGGAGTTGTTTAAATTTGTCCTATGGTAGTGACCACTATCCCATCATAATTAAAAATCCTTCAAAATCCATTCCAGATAAACCCCTTCCCCCCCTACTAAAATATCGTTTAAATTCAGCAGACTGGGATCTTTTTTCAAAACTATTAGACCACCGTATTTCTTTCCTTCCACCAGTAAATACCGAGAATGCTTTGGAGTGCTTTTCTAAATTTTCGGACCTGATAGCTTCTACAGGTGAAGACTGCTTTCCGGTGAAAAGCACACCAAAAGGCAAAATTCCCTCCCCTCCATGGTGGGATAGTGAATGCACTGCCATGATAAGAGCTAGGAATGAAGCTGAAAAGACATTTAACCAAGGTATGAACCTGGAAAATCTCCTAAGTTTCAAGCGAATTTTGGCTAAGTCAAGAAAATTGTTCAAAAAAAAGAAAAGACAAGGGTGGCAGAGATTTTGTGGTTCCCTAAGCCCATCCACACCAATATCCACAGTTTGGCAGAGAGTAAAAAATTTTAGGAACTCCACCAAACCTCCCTCTATCTCCACTTTACCCGAATCTCTGAATAACAATTTTCTTAATAGTATTGCCCCAACATACGTTCCTAGTGCAGATGAATGCTGCCTGAGTTCTTATGAGATCGAGAGACACGAGATTCATGATACGCTCGATTTGGAGTTTTCATTTGAAGAACTCCAAACTGTGCTCAATCGTGTAAAGGACTCGGCACCAGGAATTGATGGGTTCCCCTACTCCTTCTTAACTAAGGCAGGAACCAAAACGAAACAGTACTACCTTGACTTAGTCAATTTTTGCTTTGCGTCAGGCTATATTCCTCCTACATGGAAGGTTCAGGTTATTATGCCGCTGTTAAAACCTGGCAAAGATCCTGGTGACCATTCGTCGTACAGACCTATTGCTTTATCGTCCATACTCATTAAATCATTTGAACACCTCATCAAAAACCGCCTTGAATGGTTGGTAGAAAGCCAGAGGCTGCTTCCGGCGACTCAGTTCGGCTTCAGGAAAGGTCTGGGTACGGCTGACAGTGTAGGTACTCTCACGTCAGCCATCCGACTGGCCCTTAGCAGGCAGGAGTCGCTGGTCGCGGTTTTCTTGGACATCTCAGCGGCCTATGATTCTGTCCTTTTACCCCTTCTCAGGCAGAAACTGCAACAGCTGAGAATCCCGAGTAGAATCTGCCGAATAATAGGCTGCATCCTTTCCGATCGTACCCTCCAATTGAGAACTCCTGAGGATAACCCAGTACAGAGGTCCTCCTGGAAAGGTTTACCTCAGGGGTCAGTCCTTAGTCCCATCCTTTATAATATTTATACATATGACCTCCCCTCCTGTTTAAATTTCAACTGTAATGTCCTTCAGTATGCCGACGATATCGCACTAATGGTTACCAACAGCTCTATAACAGACGCTGCTCACTCCATCAATGTCTCTTTGGCCTCATTAAACCAATGGCTACTTAATCACGGGTTATCTTTAAGCGCCCCAAAAAGCTCAGCTATCATTTTTACACGCAAACGACGCACTCCGGATGTTTGTATAGAGATAGACGGTCAGGCTATCCCGATCAAAAGCAGTGTTAGATTTTTGGGAGTTTATCTCGACTCAAAGATGTCTGGGGTGGACCACATAAACACCGTGGTTGGAAGGTGTGAACGCCCAGTATCCTTACTCAGAGCCTTGGCCGGGGTTTGGTGGGGTGCCCACTCTTACTCATTGAAGCTCATCTACAATGCATTGGTCAGAAGCGTAATGGACTATTGTTGCTTCCTTATTGTTCCTTGCAATAAGGGTGCATTAAAAAAACTAGACTCCATTCAGGCCAAATGCCTTAGAATAATTATCGGAGCTATGAAATCATCCCCCATAAATGCTCTTCAGGTTGAATGTGTAGAGCCTCCCCTCAACCTTCGAAGACAATACCTGGCAGACCGTTTCATTTCAAAAGTTCTCTCCCTCTCATCACATCCTCTGCTTCCTATCCTGGAACAAATCCACTGTTCTTTTAGCTCCTCTTCCTATTGGAATAATAAACCCGTCCCTCCCGTGATCGTCAGGTACAGAGAACTTAAAAACCTCTCTGCACCTATCAGTCAATATCCTGTACTCCCGGTTTTCTCTTCCATATATGAGGTTATTCACTTCAGGCCAAAGCTGATTCTAGGACTTGGCATCTCGAAATACTCGGTGGATGCTGCGGGTGAGTTTGGACGCGCTTTGAGCAGATTCTGGAAGGGCTGGAATGTTTTCTTCACGGACGCGTCTAAACTATCCCGAAACGGATGTACAGGAGTAGCAGCATACTTCCAAAATTCGAAGATCGCCCTTCTTTCCAAGTGCCCCCCGGAAACATCTGTCTTCACGGGAGAATGCATTGGCATTCTGGAATCAGTCAAATTTATTAGAGCGCACAACCTTAAGAATTCCATTATTTTCTCTGACTCCCGAAGTTGCCTACAATCTCTCAACCAAGACCAGCTCCATACCCGAACCCATAGCAGTTTGGTTGTAGAGATAAAGGCGCTTCTTTTTTCCTGTTACAATGATGGCATAAATATCGAGATCGCTTGGATCCCTGGCCACTCTGGCATACGTGGTAACGAGTGTGCGGATTCGTTGGCCAAATTTGCGGCCTCTAACGATGTCGAACGTCAACACTACCAGTGGCGTGCACAGGTTTTCGAGACAGGGTAGGCAACTAAATATCGTATGATTAAACCCCTCCCCCCACCCCCGCCGGTCATACAATCATACTCACACAAGACAGGTACATGTACATACATAATACATTTTGAAAAATGCGTTCAAGAATATTGTGGTGTATTCTTTCGCCAAATTACATACACTGACATCTCGCGTATTTTTTGTGAAGTACTTCATCACCTATTGATTAAGTCAACAAAACTTACAAATAATGAAGGATCTATTATTCATTTTAATAATGAAGCATAAATTTGATGAACCAATTTTCATTATGGAATTGTTAAGTTTAATCAATCTGTTCAAAATCATAATATATTACGAATTTAAGAGCGTAGGTACCTACATTATGTCAACAAACAAAACAATAACAAGCGCGGCCGGCTGCGGCCGACCTGAGTCTATGCGGTACATTTGTTATTATTACATTACATAATTATTAATAAGAATTAATATGTGAATCAGTACAACCCGAAGTCTAAGTTGATATTTTTAAGAATTATCAAACAATAAACAAGAAATCAAATAACAGATCCATTATAGTAAGTACATATTTACCTACATTACCTACCTTTTACTTGGGTCAATTCTCGTAACTCGAGTACACCTCTGCCTATGGTCATTACCTGAATCTAGTCCTATAAAAGACATTTTCTTGCGAAATCTTACTGTTTTTACTTTCAACAAACACATAAAATTACCTATTATTCACATAAACTTCACAATCGAATATTATAGGTACTTGTACTAGAAACTGAACCTACACATATATTTAACTACTACTACACATTTATGCAACTTTATGTTTAAAACTATTTCCTAATAATTTAAACGAAAACATAAACAAAGCGATCGCACATCACATGAAAACAATATGGCCGAAAACATTAGAAATGAATTGAAGTCATTACCAATAGTCAATTGAGTGTTTATTATAATAAAAATGTAGCTTAAAAATTAAGGTAATGCAGCGTTTAATTTCAAAAAAACAAAGGTTAATTTAGTAAGTCAAATGAAATTGCATCATCGTCTTAAACCAATATTTCATACTAAAAAACATTCATTCATATAATTTGAAACGTTGTAAATGGCGCCATCTTGAAGTTTCAATAACTTCATTTTAACTTTTATAATAATAAAGACAACTCCTCGTTTAAAATTTCTATAAACCGACAAAGCGTAAAAAATTTAAGCTTTAATTAAAACACTTAAAACATATTTGTTAAATACGCAATTATAAAAATACATTCGCATTATATCGAACGAGTTCAGAAGTTTCAACAAAAAATTCAATAGATGGCGCTGGTGTACTCCATTCATCAGTATTTTACGATATACAGATTTTATCAATTTAAATCCTTTTATGATTTAATTGTTTTTAAAAATACAATAACTTGTTGCTGTTTTATTGTTTTAGAATTCTTAATAAAATACGATCGTTTTCCAAGTGATGAACAAACGGTCCTCTAATTTTTTAGTTGCAAACATTTTGTCAAGCAAAAGGAATCGTGTAATATAATTATGAATGGTTATTCTGTACCGTGACCATGGTCGTGAACTTCACGCATGCGCGGTGCATACTTTTGGTACATTACTTTCGTGACGTCACGACTAGCAGCCAAGATTTAAGGAATAGCAGCGCATGCGTGGTGCGTGCGGGGCGCATTCATTGCTTTACAAAGGCGCGTATTTATGTTAGCCGTTTTTTTACAAACTTTTATTATATTATTGAATTTTAATAAACGCGTTTGTACATTTTATGTATGTTATATATTCACGATATTTATAGGTAGGCAAAGCCTTTTCGTCTATATGGACTGCACGCCACTGAACACTACGTTGTGTACGGGTATGACATACGTGCCGATACCAAACACAAGCTGTTTGAGTCATGGACTGCAGTGTGGGTAGAATCTTCCAAGCATAAAGGATCCTACTATGCTGGTGTCCAGCCTGGCATCCGACGGAAACCTTGGTTTTCCAAGTACCCTAAGCTTACCCGTCACACTATTTCATCCTTGTGTAGGCTCAGACTCGGCCACTGTAGTAGTCCGGTTTTCCTCAGCAAGATCCGCGTCCGCGACAGCTCACTGTGCGAATGCGGCCTTGACGAGGGAACTTTAGATCATATGTTTTTTTCGTGCCCCTTAAACTCCCAATCCTTTGACCTTTATCAAAAACTCCCCAGTATCCAAATCCCGCTTCCAATCAATTTCCACCTCCTTTTTACTCACTTTTCCCATAAACTAATCCATTGTTTAAGTAAATTCATCAATGAAAATGAGATTAAGATATGACGGTGTTCAATAATGTAAATGATGTACATACTTATCTGTCTGTATTGTGTATGTCCCCTCAACTGTTTTCTACACTTCTGTATATATACAGTAAAATAGTTGATAATAATTATATGTCACTAACCCAAATGTTTTGTCCTTTCAGCTACTAACAACTAAAAACTACCACAAAGTTAATTTCGACGGTTCATTAAACTACCGTCACCACTGGACACTGGCAGTATAGTCGACAAGATCATTTTGGAGACTCGTTTGCCAAAGAGGAAAAAAAAAAAAAAAAAAATTTGCTGGAAAAATACTAAAATTAAGTTGGTCATAAACTCAATTTATTTCTGATTAAGGAAAGTACCCAATCATTTTGACAATTTCATAAGTAAAGCTCTAATAGCAATAGCAATACTTCAGTACAAATGAAAATTGTGTAGCATTTCAGTTCAGTATTCGGATGAGAGAATTTCGTTTAATTCTTATCTTATACTTTATTATATAATGCGGAAGAGTTTGTTTTTTGTTTGTACGCGCTAATCTCCGTAACTACAAGTCTGATTTGAATAATTCTTTTTGTGTTGGATAGCGCATTTATCGCGGATGGCTATAGGCTATAAAACATCACACTACAACCAATAGGAGCTGAGCAGAGCGTGTGAAACCGCGCGGAAGTATCTAGTTTATAATACAGCTCATACCATCATTCTTCGATTCCTGTTTGAATTCATATTTAAGGCAATTAATAGGATCAGTAAAAGTTTCCAAGCCATCCAAGGGCAATATGTTCACTTGATCAGTTTTATGTAGCTTTAATCGAGGTGGACGACTCACATCGGAGAGTAGGCATTCATGGAGATTCTGAAAATAAAATACCACATTAAAACACCACACACTCCTAAAAATTCCTAAAAAATCCCGAATCGGGCAAAGTATTACTTTGTTTTTCAAAAAATTCACAGTAGTAGTATGGAGGCTGGAATTGTGCCCGGTATATGGCAATAGGCTCACCCCCTATTACATCATAACATAAATCGTTAAAAGTGGGTGTTACATTGTACAGTGGTATACTGTACACCTCTTCCTCTTCCACACTTGAGAGAGCCATGCTCCGGCCACAAATGGGCCACCTCGACCGGAGTCGCATGAAACAACCACAGCATTGTGTTTCATTCTATGAATGAGTGTCGGAGGCCCAATTACCCCTCCCCTCCTCAATCATCAACAATCATCAAATTGGCGACGCCGATTGCTTACCATCAGGTGATCTGTCTGCTCGTTTGCTGGGTTATCCCATAAAAGACTTATCTTAGCGTAGAGGTTTTTTTATATGTTTGATGGGCCGACGTTTGACCACAATCTTACCTGGTGTTAAGCGATGATAAGGTCTACGATGAAGCATGGTGACCCATATGCTTAGGAGTTCTTTTTAATTTAGGGCAGGTTGGTGGAAAGGGACATTAGTTTAAATAAAAGGTTACTCTTTCTTCTTCCTCACCTCATTGGTGTAAGTTTGTAATATCCGGTATGAGTCCTGCACCTGCTCCCTGAAGGACACACTCTTCTGTAGCAGTGCTTTACACTCCCAGCATATCAGTAGATTTACTGTTGATGGATTGTATAGCTGAAATTAAAATAAAAAAGTAATTACAAGGTAAATAGTTTTTATATAGTTAACAAATTCTTTTATAAACTATGTTTTGAAAAACCAACTTCAAACCCCGCTCGGTTTTTAAGTCGGTTAAATAATGTAGTAAAGACTTCTCTTAAGTGTAAAAAAAATGTAGACTGAAAACGGCATTTTTTTTTCATGGCATAAGACAGTAAACGAGCAGACGGGTCACCTGATGGTAAGCAATCGGCGTCGCCCATGGACACCTGAAACACCAAAGGCGTTACAAGTGCATTACCGGCTTTTTGGGGATTTGGCAGTTTGCAAGAAAAACACACACAAACATAATAATATGCATGTACATACAGGTTGAACTTGTTTTTTTTTTAAGTTAGTTAAAATTGTTATTATTTCTCGTAATAGTGGAGCGTTTTATTGTTGTAATACAGCATTAGTTTAGCCAGTGTCTCCTTTACTGTTAATGTATTACAAATTATCTATGTATTCGACTGAAAAACTTGTATATATGGTCATGAATAAAAATATTAAAAAAAAATTAGCCAGTGCATTTATCGGCATTCCTGTGGAATAAAAAGTATGCTGTGTTGTTCTAGACCATAATCTACCCCTATTCCAATTTTCATCCTGATCCATTCAGCCGTTTTGAGGTATAGAAGGAACAAACATACAAACTTTTGATTTAATAATAATAATAGGCGGATTTGGTATAAAAGTATCCAAGATCAACCTTCTCGAGTGCCCTGGTTTGATAATACTGTTTTTAATAAATACTATGTTAAATTGGTCTTGAGACTTCGTTCCGGACACTACCCATCGGCTAAGTTTGCATTCCTTATGAAGGAGAACAATTCTCCAAATTGCACAGTTTGCAATAAAGTTGAGGATATGCAACATTTGCTGATGGATTGTGTCCGGAATGAGCGGGAACGTGAGTTACTCATTAGAGAACTAAAGCTTAATAAACTGGATGTAGGCTTAATACAGTCAATTCTGTCTTCACCATGTTCAGAAATCACAAAAAAATTTTGTAATTTAGTCATTATAGGTACTTGATGAGTAACTCAATTTCCTTTCTTTTTATTGTTTTTTTTTTGTATTTTGTTTTTTTTTAATTTTGTATGTATTTGATAGGTCACATTTTGTTAAAAGGTATGATGGGGTTGGCATATCAAAGATAAAAACCCCTTAAATAAAAAACAGATTAAAAAAAAAAAAATAGGCGGATGATTTTTAATTTGATTTTTTTGATGACCTGACAAATTAATGTGACTAATATCGTGAGCAAAAGTACAACTGTTCCTTCAATACTTCGGTAGAATTAGATAAACTAAGCAGGGTTTTAAACAAACATGTTTACTTACAGGAATTTCACTCAAAGCATTCAAGTAGTATTTTACTGTTTTCTCATCAGATATTTCATGTAGCTTCCTTCCAACACAAAGGCAAGCATTGCAAAGCAGCTTATAGCATATTTGTTCCTCTTTAATATTCATTTTAGTGATAAATTATTTGTTCATTATTTTTTTGTTCATATTTATTCCCGTGGTGCAATTTCTCTAAGAACTAAGAATAAATAAAAATTATGAATGAAAACCGACTAATTCACGGCTCAAAAGGCTTATATAATCATATTAGCTTGTGTAACGTATTTGATGTTTTACGCTTATTAACACTCTGTTTTTATTTAATTCTTTTTAAATCTACATTCTACATGTACACAACAAACAACACAAATCGATGCCATTGCCATTTTGAAAGTTGAAACTATATAGTGTTGGACACTTTTGGTTTGACTGTCAAGCGGAAAGAAAACGATATTATCGGTTTTTTAGTGAACTGTTGAAACAAAGAAAATATAGCGTAAACAAAATAATTATTTATTAAAGTTGTCAAAGCATTGTATCAAAACTGTTGATTTAATTGTAGAAGTTATTAATACTATGTATTCAAAGAGTTTGCATAATATTTTGCAAATTCTAAGCTTATTTCATTGAATGAAACGGAATTTATATGTCAACAAAATCAGCTGTTTGGTTTGACAGTAGTACATACAAAAATAAAACAAAACTTTTCGTATTGGAGACTCGGTTGCCAAGGAAAAAGAAAAAAAAAACAAAACTTTTTTATAATTCATTTATAGATAAATAGATTAGATAAGAAAATACGTATTTACTCTCAGTGTAAAATATGTTCTACATTCAAATAAGTATTTAGTTTAAAAATAGTAATACCTTACGAGAACATTTCTATAATCCTAGTATTGTTACTGAAAATTCGTACATAATTAAATTAAGTAAAAAAATAATGGAAGAAATTGAAATAAAATATGAATTTCCTAATGAAGACAATCAATGCTCAGTCTGTCTAAGTATTGGAAGGAAATTGTTTCCATTAGATCAGTGTGTGAACGTGTTTAGGCTACTAACTTCGGAATTAGAAGTTTATGTAAGTTTTTTAAGTATTTATTAATTTATATGTACATTACTTGCATACATACATGCAACCCCTGTCTCTCTTGGGGATAGACTCTTTCGCCTCATCAACAATCTTCATGTAATCTCATTGGTTAAGGGTACTTTTAATTTAGCCCTCCTTTAATATATCGCCAATCTGTTCAGTATGTCTCCAGTCTTATCACCTTACAGACTCACTCATTATGTTATCAGCCAATATGTATCCAGTTGTCTTACATAGTCCTCCCCAATTACTGCCAGATTGACTGGTTGGATGGAACCAACATACTTCATAATATCCCAGCTTCAATAACATCCCTGCTACCTTCATCAATGTGTTAAACTATTGCCAAAGTTCAAGGCTATATGCAAAACACTTAACTTGAAATATCGTACGAAAAATCCACAAAATTTGTTCATAATAAAAATGTCTAGAGACTACCTAATCTCTAATTTCTTTTATGGGATAAGCCAGTTAATGAGCAGATGGATCACCTGATTGTAAGCAATCAGGGTCGCCAATGGACACCAGAAACACTTGAGGTGTTACAAGTGTGTTACTGGCCTTTTAAGGATTAGGAATTTGAGGATTGTTGGGGATTCAGGGATTTGGGAGAAAAGCGGCGTAGGTAATTGTGCATCCAGTAACCTCCCTTCCCTTGTTTCACTATGGTTTTCTGCTCGGCTGTGGTATGACTCTGGTAGAGCAGTCCCATTTGTAAGCAAGCAGGGCACTCTTACTCTTTGAAGATCAGAAATAAGGTCTATAATGGAGTGTCAATGAGTGCAGAGCGGTCACCGTAGACTGCTTAGGGATTAATCAGTTTCAGACCTACCATAAAAATGAGAACTTTGAAAAGAGTAACAATGGAGTTTCTTACGCATAGAGGTACCTCTCTATTCCAAACTACAGTTTAGAAAGGGTTCCTACTGACATACAGACTGACAAACATTTCAATATTGACATGCCAAAAGTGGCTAACTAAGGATTTTTTGAGAAAGAGAAAAATACATTTATATGACAAATAGGGTCACAAATACAACAAAAAAAAATAATTAAATGAAAAAATAAAATAAAAAGCAGATATTTATATATGTAATACAAAATAATTAAATAAACTTAAAAGGGTAAAGATAGGAACAAAACAATTTAAACTGTCAAACACCAAGCGGTCACCGGTGACCGCAACCTATTGTTCTATAATTGTGTCTACAAAACCGGTACTCGACCAGTACTCGGTATTTACAGATAAGACAATGTGTAAATAAAACAAATTCTGCAGAATTGTGCGTGTGTATAAAGTTGTGATCCAGAATAATGTATACATCTATATTTCTAAACTAATATTATAAAGAGGAAAGATTTGTATCTATTTTTATATGTTTGTATGTTTGTAATGAATTGGCTCAAAAAGTACAGGGCCGATTTAAAAAATTCTTTCACCAATAGAATGCTACATTCTTCCAATTTGAAATAGGCTACATTTCATTTTGAAAAAAAAACAAAATTATTGTCTACCCCGTGCGAAGCCGGGTCGGGCTGCTAGTCTTATAGAGGTATATAACATAACATCACGCCTTTTTAGCCCCGAAAGGGGTAGGCAGAGGTGCACATTTCGGCACTTAATGCCACTGTACAATGTAACACCCACTTTTCACTATTTATGTTATGAGTCCCATGTAATAGGAGCTGAGCCTATTGCCATATACCGGGCACAATTCCAGACTCCGTGATATTACTGAGATTTTTTTTAAAACCCAGTAACACTTTGCACAGCCTGGGAATCGAAAGTCTTATATATGTGAATAAAACAAAATTTAAAAATACAATTACATAAGCCTTTGACTTTAGACTTGATTAATATCGAATAGTAGTCTTAAAATATAGCAAACAATTGAATTTCAAAACATGATCATTATTTTAAAAATATATATATCTCACTAAGTTCATGTCAATAGCTTAATATTGTAGTCTCTTTCACAGATGTTAATGAAAAATAATCATACATACCTATTTATTTTATTTTACAGAATAACATTCCTTTAGAAAATATAAGGATATGCTGGGAGTGCCGTGCTTCTCTCTGCAAGGCTGTCAAGTTCCAGCAGCAAGCTGTGAAAGCTAATGAAATGCTGCAGTTAGGTCAGGTGAGCGAGAAATTCCATCTTAAGTCTTCTCATATCCTACTTCCTATTCTACTATCCTACTTCCTATTCTAATATCCTACTACAACATAACATAACATAACATCACGCCTTTTATCCCCGAAGGCAGAGGTGCACACAGAAGTAACACCCACTTTTCACTATTTATGTTATGAGTCTCATGTAATAGGGGGTGAGCCTATTGCCATATACCGGGCACATTTCCAGACCCCGTGCTACTACTGAGAATTTTTTTAAAACCCAGTAATTCTTTGCCCGACCCGGGAATCGAACCCGAGACCCCTTCCCCGGCAGTCGCACTCGCGACCACTCGGCCAACGAGGCAGTTATCCTATCTATCTTATCTAGCAACGACTATCTATCCTACTAATATTATAAATGCGAAAGTTTGTGAGGATGTAAGAAAGAAATAAAAGAAAGAAAAACTATTTCACACGCTAAAACAGGTCACACGTACAGATCTTTTCACGTATGTTAACTAATATTATAAGTACTAATGTCTTTTTTTTAAGGGGGGAAAATCATCGAATGACTGCTCCCGCCTTGGTGAGGCGGGAGGGAGTGTCAGGCTCTTATTGACTAAAAACCACCCCGTTCCTTCTTCTGCACGTCGAGCCGGAGCCCCGGTTACCCGTTATGTTCTCCGCCACTCCGAATCGGCATCGGCCCTATTGGGCCCCATTTGTGGTGGTATGATGGCTCTTTGAGGCGCGCGCGGAACGCTCGGCGCCGTACGCTCGGGTCTGTTTCTGGTCGGTCGGGGAGCCACCCATGCTCGCCGTTCGCATACTAATGTCTGCGGTGAAATGGGACCAGTTCGCTTCCCCGTGTTATCGGTTCAACCATGGCGCCGTCTCATGGCGTGGCAGAAACTAGTACCTATTTTAGTAATAAAATCTTTTATTTCACAGAGCTACCTCTACGGCACACAATCCACGCTTGCAACTGTCACTTTGAACGACTCCCATCCACACACAATATACATAAATGATATCAACATACAGACGGATTTAAAGACTTGTGATAAATATAGTGATGTTGATGACGATGATGGTAGAAGTGATCCTGAGGATAAGGAGTTGGAAACTGTTCCTGTTGATGACTTCAAAGAAGAAGAGGTGGCGGAAAGTACAGGTATGTGATCAGAGCCGTCTAAAACTACGCTGGGGCATGCAATAGGTAATACGGTAGATGCCTAATTTTTATTTTAATGTCCGTCTGGCAGATCATTTTAAATCATTACACACGTATTTTTTATTTTCTTACAGAAACGAATACTTTCGACGATATATTGATTTGAAATGTCGCATGACGTCACTTCTATGTAGGTACCTACATTTTATACGTAGAAATGACGTTTTAGCCACCACTCCTAAACTTTGATTCGTTTTATCTGAGTATTGTTTTATTATACGACAAAATAAAAAAATCCGTGTCTAATATTTTTTCATTACTTAACTTACAGACTAATTAGATTTTTAATTTTCACCCCATCATCATCTCAATTCGTGGCCCTCATGGAATGTTTCTTATTTTTTTAACGTTGCCCGCACAAGGATTTTCTCCTGTACCGTGGGTGCGTTTACAAACATACAAGTTCACATACATGTAGGATCTAGGGGTTTTAGTTAAACTAATTTTAAAGTAAATAAACTATGTATTAAAAATTAACCGTCTTTTACAATATCATTAAACAGAGCAACGTCTTCGCTCATCAACTGTCCGCCATCTTCTTTCAACCTCAATCATACACTTGTATTCCGTCCGTTCGGATTCATTCACACAACATTCACCAAGAATTGTATTACTTCACCAAGTATTCGGATACACACATACACATCACATCCAGACCCGAAACAACAATTTGTGGAGCACATAAAGATTTGCTCCGTGCGGGAATCGAACTAGCTACACGTTGCGGGGTTGTCGCGGAGAACCTAACGCGTTACCGGGGCTCCGGCTCGACATGCAGGAGAAGGAACGGGGTGGTTTTTAGTCAGTAAGAGTCTAACACTCCCTCCCGCCTCACCCAGGCGGGAGCAGTCATTCGATGATTTTCACCCGTTAAAAAAAATATCTTGCAACCTTTTTGCTAATCTGACGCTAGCCGTTTAAAGGTCGTAAGATCATGTTATCTCGATTTCGGATTACTTATGGGTTGGAACGTTTCTGCATAACTACGTTCAATTATAAATCCCGCACTCCCTAGTATTTCTCCCCAAAAACCTAGGCAAGTTTCCCTCCGTAAAAAAAAAGGCAGAAGTGCCACAAAAATAGAAGAAAATCGAATCCACCTTGCCCCCCCAACAATAACTGGCAAATCACTTGTAAGTTCGAATCACTTCACAATCACTCGCAAAATCGAAATGAGGGCTCGTACAGTACATAAAACTATGATGCGACGTCGCATTGCTAAAATGTGCGAGCTCCCTCTTCGCGAATCAATTAGCAAGTTCTTGCGATGGAATCCGCGGGAAGAGTAGGGGTGATGCCCACTCTACCTCTATTTTACTTCGCCTTATTTATTGTTTTTTTTTTAATTCCAGAATCACAGAAAAAACAGAAAAACAACCGCTGGGCGAAGAAAAGAGCTTTACAAAATAAAAAACCGAAGTTCAAAATTCTTATAAAAGACAAGAACTGCTTTAGAAGAGAACAGATAGATGATGTAGATGTTAGAAAATGTATGGAGAGTGAAAGGGATAGCGAATATTTTAAATCTAAAAGATTTAAGTGTGATAATTGTGTTGTTGTGTTTGAAAATGAAGACATGTTGAAGAAACATAGTGAAATGTTTCATGGAAAGGTAATGTTCAATGTAATATATAAAATTCTCGTGTCACAGTTTTCGTTGCGATACATACTCCTCCGAAACGGCTTGACCGATTTTGATGAATTTTTTTGTGCTTATACGGTATCTATGCGAGAATCGGCCAACATCTATTTTTCATCTACTTAAATTTTTATTATTTTTTAGACAATTTTTTTTATTTCTATTTTTTTATGATACAACATACAAAAATACATACAATCCTCAATTTTCACCCTTCTACGAAATTTTTTATATGGCAAAACAACGTTTGCCTGGTCAGCTAGTGATCTATATAAATAACTAGCTTCTGCCCGCGAAATTCGTACGCGTAATCCCGTTTTCTCCCGTTTCCGTTGGATTTTCAGGACCTATTTCTGTCATAAGAACCTTCTACTGACAATAATAAACACAACAAAAAAAAATCAGCCAAATCGATCTAGCCGTTCTCAAGTTATGGCGTGACAACAAAAAACGGGTTTCATTTTTATATATACAAGGTGTAGTTTTGAACCCGTGTCATTTCTCGAGGGCATGTCACAGAAGTCATAAAGGTGAATGTAAGAGAAAATTTCGGGCCAATAGTTAAAAATACGGCTATAATAAATCAAGTTCGACATTATTTCAGAATAAGCGACAGCAATGTTTCATATTGTAGTTTTATAGGATTAGGAATAATATCAATTATGTTTTTGAGTTTGTGTGTATTAAGCCGCGTTATAAAGCTAGTTAGAAGACGGCGGCGTGTAGTTCGCACTTACGTGCCGTAAATTCAGAAAAATGAAAAATATTTACCTACAATTTTTTTATTGATTCGGACTCAGAATACATGTCCGAGTTACCTCCTAGAAAATGACGAGGCTTTAAAACAACACCTTGTATATATATAATAAATTTCCGTTCGTTAGTCTCGCTAAAACTCAAGAATTGCTGAACTGATTTGGATAATTTTGGTCTTGAAATGTTTGTGGAAGTCCAGAGAAGGTTTAAAAGGTGAGGAAACCAATTTAGGCGATACGAAGTTTACAGGCAGTTTAAAATTAAAAGAGAACATAATATATTTTGTCTTTACACGAATAACTTTGTAAAAAGAGATCGAACTATTTTATTTATTTTTATTTTCAGCCATGATCGTTCCACGGCAGGGCAAAGGCCTCATACCTACATAAATATATATTATTATTATTTTATTTTTTTTTATACTTCGACGGTGGCAAAAAAGCACACGGCCCACCTGATGGTAAGCGGTTACCGTGGCCTATGTACGCCTGCAACACTTGGGGCATTACATGCGTCTTGCCGACCCTTAAAAAACCTATTCACCGCCCTCTTGAAGAACCTCATGTTGTAGCCCACTGGGAAAACCACGGCAGGGAGCTCATTCCGCAATCGGAGGGTCCGTGGGAGAAAATTCCTCTGAAACCGAACTGTACGGGACCATTTTGGCTCCAATGATTGAGCGTGAACCCCCTGTCGATGGCGACCGGTGCGATGATAAAAAGTGGCTGTGGGCATCGTATCAAATAATTCCGCAGAACATAACCCATTATACAAGCGGTAGAACACGCACAAGGAGGCAAAATCTCCTTAGACTTAAGTGGTCGATACCGCTCGTAAGTATAGAATCGTCAACAAGTCTGACAGCTCTCCTTTGGACCGCGTCAAAAGATCCAAGCTGGTATGCTGGCGCTCCTGCCCAGAGATGAGAGCAGTACTCCATATGGGGGCGAACTTGCGATTTATATAAAAGCGGTCTTTGTCCCGGCGTGAAGTACCGCTTCGCTCTGTTTAGTACACCGAGTTTTTTAGATGCCAGCTTGGCCTTATCTTCTAAGTGACTACGGAACTGGACGTCACTAGATATGTCGACACTAAGGATACCTATACTTTTGGAGATGTTAAGGGTAGTGTCTTGGAATTTAGGGGCCACAACGAATGGGGTTTTTTTAGCGGTAAACGCACAAACTTGTGTCTTGGAGGGGTTGAACCGAACCATATGGTCCCGACCCCAATCGGAGACTCGGCATAAGGTACTCTCGATTTGAGACACAAGTTTTACGCGGCTTTCTTCCACAACGGAACGAGGGATGTTTGCACGGCCCGTGTAAAATGCGTCCCCGGTGCTATCATCAGCATAACAATGAATACCCTCAACAGACAGCAAATCATTGATATGCAGAAGAAACAGCGTCGGAGAAAGTACGGAGCCTTGTGGGACGCCAGCGTTTATGTCCATGCTTTCAGAGCAACTACCGTCTACGACGGCTCTTATGCGTCGGCCGGACAAAAAGCTACCAATCCATTTGCACAATCCCTCGGGCAGTCCGTATGATGGCAACTTCGTCAGAAGACTCCGGTGCCAGACCCTATCGAACGCCTTCGCTATATCTAGGCTAACTGCCAATGCCTCACCTTGACTTTCAATGGCCGAGGCCCAGCGATGTGTGAGATACACTAGAAGATCACCAGTCGAGCGACCGTGGCGAAAACCGTATTGACGGTCGCTGAGCAGGTCGTGCTCCTCTAGGTATCGAAGGAGCTTGGTATTGATTACTCGCTCCATCACCTTGGAAAGAAGGGAGGTAATAGCGATAGGCCTGTAATTCGTCGGGTCTGTTCTATCGCCCTTCTTGGGCACCGGATGCACGTAGGCGGTCTTCCACGAAGACGGTACTTGCCTAGTGTGGTAAGAAAAAGCGAAAAGACGCGTTAGAACAGGGCACAATTCAGGAGCACACTGCTTTAGAACCACTGCCGGTATGCCGTCGGGCCCGCTCGACTTATGAACATCAAGACTTAGCAACTCCCGCCGAATGTCTCTTTGTGAGAAGCGAACCTCCGCCATAAAGTGGCCGCAATGCGGGATGGTAGGTGGTATGGTGCTTTCGTCGACGTTCAAAGTCGAGTTAGAGGCAAAAAGAGTGCCTAACAGATCGGCTTTCTCCTTTGCACTGTGGGCCAGGTTGCCATCGGTATTTTGCAGTGGCGGTAAGGACGACTGACAGAAGTTACCCTCGGCAGCTTTGGCAAGTGACCAGAAAGCACGACTCCCAGAGGGATAGCCTGTTAGCTTCTCGCCAATTCTGCCGATGAAATCGAATTTTGCTCTGGCAATTTTCCTTTTCGTGGACCTCGAGGCAGCATTAAGTTCGCATTTCACATCAGAAAGATCGGGATCGCGATTGTTACGAGCCGTGGTCCAAGCCCTGTACGCGACTTGCTTGAGTTGTCTAGCAGTTTTACAGGACCTATTAAACCACGGCATTATAGAGGTACAACATAAAACTAACTACAACTAAAACATTCAATAAAAAAAAATATATTACATATAATAAAATCGTAGAAGAGTCAAAACTGTAGGTACATTGAATATTAAAAAAAATACTAGTGGCGTGATCTACAGTCGATACTGAAGCCAAAAATATGATTTTTAGAATGTTTGTCTGTTTGTCTGTATGTATGTCCGGGATGATCTCAAAAAGTACTGCGTGGGATTTACTTCAAATTATGTATGATTGTTACTAACGGGTCGGGTTAACATATAGGCTACACATTATCACGCTATCACGTACGGGGTATGCGCAGTAAATCACTATTCCACGTGGACGAAGTAGCGGGCAGAGCTAGTTATATTATAAACTACGTTTAAAGGAACCAGCTTCAACACTCTCTTTTCGGTTAATTAATATACTAAAACCTTGTCTTAAGTATACCAAACATACAAGTTCGCATACACATGACCCAAAAATTGCTCCGTGCGGGAATCAAACCGGCTACATGTTGCGCGGTAGTCGGTTGCTGCGCAATGAGTTGATGGCGTATCTGTTGTAGAAAGGGGCCACTGAGGATTGGAGTCCTAGGTACGGGCCCCGAGTGCCCATGGCAGACTAATGGAAATAAAACTCAACATGCTCTCATGGTGGCGAACAGTGAACTAAATCTTTATTTCTTCCGGAAACAAATCAATCATACAGAGGGAATGAAATCAATAAATCAATAAAGTGAAATTAGCAAACGGAAATACAAACTGTCGTTCCTTATACTTAAATTATCTACTAGTGCCAATAGATGGCGTTAGTTGTTTCATTTGATGCACAAATTCTCACAGAAAATGCTGGCGGTCAGAAGTTAGTTTATAACAAATATTATTATTTTCAGGTAACACAATACACCTGTGACATATGTACGTCCCATATAAAATCGAAGAGACAACTCCGTGAACATATAAGACGCCATTATTTGAAATATATGTGTGATATATGCGAATATACATGTTATAGTAAATCTCATAGACTATATCATATAGATAAACTACATAGACGAATATTTCAATGCTTAAAATGTCGACTGAAGTTTGGGTAAGTAGAATCTTACTAATATTACAAAAGCGAATGTTTGTGTGATTGTGTATATATTTGTTACTGCTTTACTTACATCAAAACGACTGTACGTATTGGGAATGAAATTTGGTACGAAGGTAGATTATTGTAAGCAATCGGCGTCGCTCATGGATACCTGGAACACTAGAGGCGTTACAAGTGCGTTACCGGCCTTTTGGGGATTAGGAGTTTGATGATTGTTGGGAATTCAGGAATTGGGGAGATTGGGGAAGGGGAGGGTAATTTGGCCTCCGGTAACCTCACTCACACGACGCCTAATTTGTATTTTAATGTCCGTCTGGTAGATTATTTTAAATCATTAGACACGTATTTTTTTCTTATAGAAACGAATACTTTTAACGATATATTGATTCGAAATGTCGCGTGACGTCACTTCTATGTACATTTTATACGTAGAAATGACGTTTTAGCCCCCACTCCTAAACTTTGATTCGTTTTATCTAAGTATTGTTTTATTATACGACAAAATAAAAAAATACGAGTCTAATATTTTTTAATTACCTAACTTACGGACTAATTAGATTTTTAATTTTCATACTCCGTCATCATCCCTGTTATGTTTGTTGTTGTTCCAGGAGTAGAAAAGAATTCTTCAAACATTACAAGGGTTGGCACGAGAAGTTCATATGTGATTACTGCGGCATAACTTTCAAAATGCGGTATTGCATTAAGGACCATATTAGGTAGGTGGTAAGGTTCTAAATCTTGTGAGTAGTAAACTGACTTTGTTAAAAGTCAGTTTGCTACTACAAATAATTTGTATGTTAATTTTTTACATTTTTAAAAAATCGTTGCCCCATACCTATTTGGATTTTCTTCTGTATAACGCACACACGCGTTTACAAACATATAAGTTCACATACACATCACACCCACATTTTGAAACAACAATTTGTGAATCACACAGAGAGTTGATCTGTGCCGTGCGAGAACCGAAACCTCTACACGTTGTCCAGCCACTGCACCAACCGTGGAATAAATATACCAAAAACATCAATAACGCGCACCAAAAACATCAATAGCAATAGGGATAGGCAGAGTTGCATATTACAGCACTTAATGCGACTGTACAATGTAACACCCACTTTTCACTATTTATGTTATGAGTCCCATGTAATAAGGAGTGAGCCTATTCTCATATACCGAGCACAATTCCAGGCTTCGTGCTACTACTGAGAATTTAAAAAAAAAACCCCTATAATCCTTTGCCCGACCCGGGAATCGAACCCGAGACCCTTTGCCTCGCAATCGCACTTGTGATCACTCGGTTAACGAGGCAGTCTCAGTTTTTTTTTATGGCATAAACCGGTAAACGAACAGACGGATCACCTGATGGTAAGCAATCAGCGTCGCCCATGGACACCTGGAACACCAGAGGCGTTACAAGTGCGTTACCGGCATTTTGGGATTAGGAGTTTGAGGATCGTTGGGATTCAGGGATTGGGGAGATTGGGGAAGGGGAGGGTAATTGGGCCTCCGGTAACCTCACTCACACGACGAAACACAACGCAAGCGTTGCTTCACGTCGCTTTTCTGCTCGGCCGTGGTATCACTCCGGTCGAGCCGGCCCATTCGTGCCGAAGCAAGGCTCTCCCACACTTAATAGTCACTTAAATTATCTTCTTTTAATTCTGCAGAAAACAGCACTCACCATTCGAATGCAAGCCGTGCAACAAGAAGTGGGCTCGGTACAACGGACTGTGGCTTCACAACAAGACGACACACACGGCACATAACACAGCCTACTGCGTGGAGTGTGACCGACAGTACAGGGATATATACAGATACCGGTGGCATATAGCTAATAGTACTAGACATACGAAACGTAAGAAACATAGGTGAGTTTATTTATTTATTTATTATGTACACACATATAACACAAAGGACAACACATATATAAGAACGAGGTACATAAGTCCATAAGTTAGTTCGAGATACATAAGTTTGTATTTGTTTGTCAATGTTTTTCCCATAATGGTGCTGTTATATCGGCATAAAATGTAGCCTATGTTATTCTCTAAAATGTAAGCTTTGGATAGGTGAAAGAATTTTCAAAATCGGTTCAGTAGTTTTTGAGATATTTAGCCTTTTCAGTACAGACAAGGTAACACACAAAATTTGTCTCTTATAGTGATTTTTGTAATAAAGGTTGCTTTAGAAAAGATATTTTAATAGTACTTTACAGTACACACTACACATGTATTAATAACTTCCAAAACTTAACAATGGTCTCGTTTTGTTCCAGGATTCCATGCCCGGGTTGCGACAAGATATTCTCAAAAAATATCTACATGAAAGATCACTACAACTTAGTTCATTTGAAGTGTTATAAGTATCGCTGCGAGCAGTGTGATAAGGTATAATTACTTTATATCACACTAGCTTTTACCCGCGGCTTCGCTCGCGTCAGAAAAAGATATAAAGTAGCCTATGTGATATATACCAATACACACAGCGCCATCTATACCAATACTTTTGTTTTCCCTCGGGAATATCACATTTTTCCGGGATAAAAAATAGAAAGAAGAAAACATCACAATATAACAAAATAATAATACGATGATAACAGAATTTTGAATAGACAAAAAAAAATACCCTATTATTTAATCCGGACTTCGAACTTTACGTCTGTAAAAATTCAAAGCAATCGGTTTAGTAGTTACGGCATGAAAGCAGAACAAACAAACAAACTCACTTTTCGATTTATAATATTATTAGTAAGGGTAGTAAGGATTATGCCTTTCAATTCCTATTAGTTGAGACAGTAGCGCTTAAGTTTTTACATGACATAAGCCGGTAAACGATCTGACGTCGGTGATCACCTGATGGTAAACAATCGGCGCCGCCCATGGACACCTGGAACATCAGAGGCGTTACAGGAGCGTTACCGGCCTTTTAGGGATTCAGGGATTGGAGAGTTGAGGGAGGGGGGAGGATAATTGTGCCTCCGGTAACCTCACTCACACGATGAAACACAACGCAAGCGTTGCTTGACGTTGGTCTTCTAGTATCAGTCCGGTCGAGCCGGCTCATTCGTACTGAGACATGACTCTCCCACACTTAAACTAAAATCAATATATTTCGAATTACAGAACTTCATCAGGAATGCAGATTTAGTAAAGCATACAAGACGCGTCCACGAAGGTATATTGCCGCCTAAAAATAAAATATGCTATATGTGCGGCCGTGGGTTTACTGTGAGTATATATTCTGACCATCCTCTATGTCCAAATTATTTATTACTATACTCGGAATTTTAATTCGATTCGAAGTTATTCGAAGTTATTTTATAAATTGTCGCCGTCATCGCTATCGCTATCCTGTCATTTTCTGTAACATTTATTGTTGTTGTCAACACACACACTGATTGTTTATCGATTTTTGTGTTCATCACTACACTATTATATGTGGTATCATTATTTCACAAAATGACAGTAGCTATTGTCAAATCTGGAATCTAATTAAAATTCTGACTATAGCAACTCCGGCGCTGTGTCACCCGCTCTGATCAAAGTTAAAGTCAAAGCATTTATTCCAAATTATCCTTAACTACTACTTCTGCGCGGTTTCACCCGCTCTTCTCGGCATCTATTGATCGTAGCGTGATGTTTTATATCCTATATCCTTCCTCGATAAATGGACTATACAACAAAAAAATAATATTTCAAATCGAACCAGTGGTTCTAAAGATTAGAGCGTTCAAACAAACAAACAAACAAACAAACAGTCAAACAGACAAACAGAGAAACAAAAAATATATTAGTGCTAAAGCTAATCACGGAGGGAAATGAAGAGATTGTTTGTATATATTTTTGTAACGAAACCATATCTTTTGTTCCCATTCGTGGACTCAGTCGCCAACCAATACTTTTTCTTTTTCTATCGCGATGGAAATCCTCGTAGACTTCCCTCGGCGTAGGTACGACGGGGGTGCCGGACTCTTACCGGCTAAACCTACCGCGGTGTTCCTCCACTGCCTGTGACCGTGGCCCGGGATGCCCTTCATCACCACACCCGGCAAGCCTCGGCCTACCGCCATTTTTGTGGCAGGTTCCGCCACGTTAGCGGCTCTAGGAAACTGCTTCCCTTCCTCAAGAGTAGCCAACCAATGGTTACTGCCTCTGTACTGAATCAATCTTTAAATCATCAACAGCCATTAAACACCCACTGCTGAGCAAAGCCTCTTCTCACACGGAGAAGGTTTGAGCATTAATCACTACACTTGCTCAATGCGGGTTGGCGATTTCAAAGTTATAATTAGAAATTATTAGGCCAGACGATGTTTTCCTTCACCGTTTGTCAGTGGTGTCTAAATAATGTTAGAAAGTACATATAACTCGGAAAAAGTCACCAACGGCAAGTACCAATGTACTTGCCGTTGGTAGGTTTCGAACCGACACGAAGCGGGCGTCTTAAACCTCCGGGCAACCACGATTACCACCATGCTAAGTAGTGCGTGACTGTATTTATTTATACCTGTTTTTCTTTTCCAGACAAACAAGATATTGACGAACCATCTTCGTACTCACACAGGCGAGAAGCCCCACGTGTGTTCTATATGTGACGCGCGGTTTGCACAGAGCACTGCCTTGTCCGCGCATGCGCGAGCCCTACACCACACAAGCAAAACTACGTAGAAAATAAGTATAGGTATAATAATTATAACATACCTTAAGATCACGTCTTTTATCCCTGAAGACAGAGGTGCTTATTACGGCACTTAATGCCACTGTACAATGTAACACTCACTTTTTTTTTTAAATATCAGTAGTAGCATGGAGTCTGGAATTGTGCCCGGTATATGACAATAGGCTCACCCCCTATTACATGGGACTCATAACATAAATAAGTGTGGGAGAGCCATGCTTCGGCACGAATGGGTCGGCTCGACCGGAGTGATACCACGGCCGAGCAGAAAACCGACGTGAAGCAACGCTTGCGTTGTTTTTCGTCGTGTGAGTGAGGTTACCGGAGGCCCAATTACCCTCCCCTTCCCCAATCTCCCCAATTCCTGAATCCCCAACGATCCTCAAACACCTAATCCTCAAAAGGCTGGTAACGTACTTGTAACGCCTTGGTGTTCCAGGTGTCCATGGGCGACGCCGATTGCTTACCATCAGGTGATCCGTCTGCTCGTTTACCGACTTATGCCAGTGGCATTAATTGCCGTAATGTGCACCTCTGCCGTCCCCTTCGGGGATAAAAAGTCGTGATGTTATGTTATGTTATAAAAAAAATTGTGAATAATTAAATGAAAATGTACGTAGAAATAGGCGTTCCATAGTTTCTGCCTACCCCCACGGGAAACGGGCGTGAAGTTATGTATATATGAAAATAAATGAATGAATGAATGAACAAATGAATGAAAGGGGTCACTGTATTTTTGCTCACTAGATGGCTAGTGTGATCCTCTCGTTCTTCGTCCAATAGAGAATTATTTTTTTTTTATTTTTTTATATTTTACTTTATTCCCAGCAATATCCTTACAGACTTAACCAAATTAGCTAGAGTCGCACCATTACGTTCAATATTTGACAACTGCAGTGATTGTACAAATTGCTACATTTTCGTCTTTTTTATACTATCTATACTAATATTATAAAGAGGAAAGATTTGTACCTATTTTTGTATGTTTGTAATGAATATGCTCAAAAAGTACTGGGCTGATTTAAAAATCCTTTCACCAGTAGAATGCTACATTCTTCCAATTTCACAAAGGCTACATTTCATTTTGAAAAAAAAAACAAAATTATTGTCTACCCCGTGCGAAGCCGGGTCGGGCTGCTAGTAATAGGGATCCTTGGTAAAATTTGAACAATGTAACCGAACATGTAGAAAAATGAGTCTTAAAATGTCTTTCGTCGAATTCGCTGCCGAAACTATCAGCGATAGAACGAAATAATGTACAACAATATTGAAGAACATCATAATGTCTACAAAAAACTCCGCGGTAGCATATGTCCAACTATTGTAGTCACTACAACAATCCAAATTTCCAAAAATAAATAATTGTCTACCCCGTGCGAAGCCGGGCCGGGCTGCTAGTTTTGATACATATTTGATGGGCCGATGTTTGATCAGTATCTCGCCTGGTGTTGCACGATGATGCGGTCCACGATGGAGGACGTCGTCCCATAAGCTACCATTCACTCGGGCCTTGAAGAGACCTAGGTTATACCCTTCAGGTAATACAAACTGGCAAAGAATTCCACTCTTTAGCTGAGCAAAACAACAGTAGCTTCTATTGCGTCATCATAAGAACAGAAGACTTCGCGATAATGGTGGCGGAATTAAATAAATAATCTAAACTATAATAGGTCTGAAATACAATTATTTAATTTTTTTGTGATAATGAAATTGTAATATAATATATTTTTGTGAATAAAAATGACATATTATTACATTACTTTTTTTATGGCATAAACCGATAAACGAACAGACGGATCACCTGATGGTGAGCAATCGGCGTCGCCCATGGACACACGGAACACCAGAGGCGTTACAAGTGCGTTACCGGCATTTTGGGGATTAGGAGTTTGAGGATCGTTGGGGGTTCAGGGATTGGGGAGATTGGGGAAGGGGAGAATTGGGCCTCCGGTAACCTCACTCACACGACGTACTTTTAAAACTTTTGAGTATTATTTTTACCTAAACCTTGTAACCTATTTCGTTTTCGTCCCGAAGTACAATGGTTTTCTCTTGATATACAATAGTTTTACAAAGAAATTTAATGTTTAAAACAAAAAATAACTGGTGAATCATTGCAAAAAGCAAACTTGGAAAGCGCATACGAACTCACAGTACCTACATTATCAAAGCATCACGCCATGTAAGTCTCGAAGTGGTATTTCTCGTCGGGTGGCACTTCCGATGCGAATAGTGCCTACAAATTTAACTCTTCAGTCTTGGTGGTCACTGTAACGACCACCTTTTCTTAGAAATTCAATTTTTGAAGTATGCTTCAAATTACTTTGCATTGGTTTTTAAGCATTTCAGTACAATTGAATGAAATATATTCGTAACCAGTTAAAAGTATGACTGAAAGAGTTAAAGTAATAAAAGGGTTTAAATAAAACAGTTAAAAGTATACACATTACACATTTACTTGTTGAATTAAAACCACAATAGAATATAGCCACAATGACCAGGAACAAACTACTCCATCTGTCAAAATTCATTGGATTGACAACTTTATGTTAATGCAATAAAATTGAAGATGTAATTGAGAAATTTTGGCAGATAGGTCGTTGTACTGGCCACGGTACTTGATACATTGTACACCGAATATTTACATCATACAGATTTAAAAAAAGAATAACTTAAATTCGATTTCTTTGTCCTAGAGAGGTGCAGAGTTCTAAATTTTATTACAAACAAAGTAAGGTTGCAAATAGATAACTTCATTATTATGTTTTCGGCTACCTCACGTAAATGTTTGACGAGGAACTCGACTAGTTTCAAGCCACGCTAGAGGCTCATATTCTTGAGTAGCATTCCGCGACCCGCGACACGGCGACTGCCGCGATGCTACTGGCTGCTTGAGTCAGCTGCCCAACGCGCCCTCTGCCGAGACTCACGCGCACGCTCCTCCATCTGTGGCGGCACGCGCTACACCGCTGGCCTGCTAAACTCGTACGCCGGTGGTCGCGTAGATGTTGAATTCTAATCCCGGGGCGACGCAAAATCAGTGTTACATACTGCGCTCCTCCTTAACACCCTCCCACCTTGCCTACGTTCCCAGGACTTTAATCAACCGGGCACTGAACCTGTGTGATGGTGATCCTCAGTATATTGAGGCTGAATTCGACCACTTAAGACGGGTACTGGAGAATAATGGGTACAGCTGTCGTCATTGTACTCAATTGGCGATCCTCTAGCATGGCTTGAAACTAGTCGAGTTCTTCATCAAACAGTTACGTGAGGAAGCCGAATACATAATAATTAATTAGTATATCTCACAGAAATTTTAATATATATAAACATACATAGATAACTTCATGAATTACGATCGAACTAACAAATAACGCACAAGTCATAATGGGGCTACTGTAATTTTTGCTCACTAGATGGCGCTAGTGTCATATAGTGTGTTCAGAATACGGAATATAAAGCCTTCAATATCCACGCAATACGGATGCAATGGGCGCTAGTGTTGTATATGAATAACGCTCTCTGTCTCTTTGTTTATACAAGGTTTCTTTTTTTTTTCTTTTTTCTTTGGCAACCGAGTCTTAAACAAGGTTAATTTCTAATCAAAATTAAACATTAAGACAGTCTTTCAAAAAATAATAGTACCTACTTCTTAGAGTCTATGAATTATACATTTATTATGACTTATATTTATTTATGTGAATAGAATGGTACAAAAACCAATTATTTGGTACACTACTCAAACGAAAGAATACATTTAAATATTTACTATGGTTCAATAATTTCGTTCGCAAAACTTCAAGTAGTCCGCCAAAAATCGAAAACACAATACATATTGAATAGGAGGCCTTAGAGAACGATTTTACAGCAAACATGTTAGTTAAATGAATAATTTTTATTTTAATGTCCGTCTGGTAGATTATTTTAAAACATTAGACACGTATTTTTTAATTTCTTACAGAAACAAATACTTTCAAAGTCAAAGTCAAAGCATTTTTTTCAATTATACCCTAATTTGGTACTTTTGAAACGTCAACAAATACAAAATAAATTATAGTCTGTCAGTCAGTCCGTCAGTGAAGCTAGGTGAAGCTAGGTGCTCATTCCAAAATGTAGATTCGAATGGAGAAGAACGAGCAAGAAACTCCATTCGTTACTCTTTTTACAAAAAGGATGTTCTACAATGTCTCTGATACATATTTCAATACTTTTTATACTTTCGACGATATGTAGATTTGAAATATCGTGCGACGTCACTTCTAGGTACGTTCTATACGTAGACATGACGTAGCTAGCTCCCACTCCTTAACTTTAATTTGTTTTATCTTAGTATTGTTTTCTTATATGATAAAATGAAAAAATACGTGTCTAATATTTTTTTATAACCTAACTGACGGACTAAACAGATTTTAATTTTTATACCACATCATCATACCTATTTTTTGTATTTATTTCATCAATAAAATCATTCCTTAAAACATCTTCAGTTAAGTTCTACTTACGTCTAAGTCACCCTTCCAAATGGGATCAGATTGTATTGTCATCATGTCAATGAAATACAAAATTCCTAAAACTATACCCCCTTTTGGGTCAAAGACCCCCACTATTTGGGGGTTATACACATATTATTGGGACATTCACCCCGATATAGGGTCGAAAAATTGTCCCTAGATCATGTACCGTCAAAGGTCAAAAGTCAACTGCCACGTAAGACTACTACCGGTTGCGCTGCAGCGCTTATATACACATGCACACGCATATTTTTATCCATGTGAGTGATGTTCATACGGCAATGCGTACGCACGCATTTCATTTTTATGCACATTAATATGAAATTACTACGCATTGCCGTGTGAACATCACTCGCGGTGGCTTTTGACCTTTGACTGTACGTACATCGACAAAGTTGGCGGTCGACCATCATTAGGCCAATAGGCGCGAACTATCTCAGCGAAAACAGGGCGATGGATAGCGAGACACAGGATTTTGTTTAAAAATCGTGCTACAGTTAACTTTGCGATATTATAGGTACATAGTTGACATGTACTAGATCGTTATCCCCGATTTTGGGGTCAAAAATATACATATATTCCTTAAACATATCTACATTATTTACTAATCACAACACCAATGTTTATTTACAGTCCTTTTTAAAGGACAAAGGACAAAAATAGGACAGGATAAAAATAATTTGCACTATTATTGTTTGTGCGTCACAATATCTTAAAGCATTAAGTTAAATGAGTATTCACATAAATATTTTTCAGCTACTAATAGGAGACAGTGTCTAATTTATCATTATATTTTTAAATAAAAGGCATAATTAATTTACCTAAAATGTGAACATAAAACTTATTGCCGTTTTGACCGACCACCCCTAAACCGTGCCTCAACTAATAGTTTCTTAGCGTGAACCTAAACTGATACCTTACTAGCACTATTAGGTGTCACTTATGGGTTGGAGAAAAAATGAAAATGTCTTTAAATGTCACCTATAGCTTAGGCGTCGGTTGCTTTAGAGGATGTCGGTAAAAACGGGTATTAGTTTTGTCATTGGACGTTTTGTTGGATTAATCTGACAGCTTGTCCAACCCTGCACGTTTTAAACTTACAGTCATATTGTATACAAAAAGGAGTAAGTTGATAGTTAAACATTTATTACATTATTGTACTTTCTTATTTCATTTTGGACACCATTGTATAAGAAAATGTTTAAAAAAAATATACAATTTAAAACCAACGATCTAATTTTAGCTCGTGGGAGATATGTACAAGGTCGTATCTTGCTTAACGGAGGGACAGTCATTAGTTAGTACTTACGTATATTATTCTATGTACATAGACATTTACAGAAAAAATCCAAAAGTTACACAAGCGTACACGCGTATACATAATTTGCTTAAATTATTCAGATTACAGTTAACAAAGAAACGCGGGTTACTCACATGAAAATAATAAGAAAAGCTCTACGTTCTAGTGACGATGTTTGACGAGTAAGCTGCGCGGCATCGCCGCGACCACGCACGCTGGTCATGAGTAAGAGCCCCTCTATGGCTCGAAACTAGTAGAGCTTTTCTCAATATTTTCCCGTGAGTCCTTAGCTTCTTACTCGTTAATTTCTAGTATATCTCACGATAGTTATTATAAGATTAGGTATATTTAAAAAATATCACAATCAAAAACATAGTTACAAAAATGTTAATAAAACAGTTCGTTCGTTTATGAGCTTACACATACACAATTACCTACATTTAGGCCGAGTTTCATAAAAATAATTGGGTAGTTTCCAGGGTATCAAAATTTAAAATCTAATTAGTCCGTCTGTTAGATAATGAAAAAATATTAGACACGTATTTTTTTATTTTCACGTAACACTTAGATAAAATGGCGCTAAGTTTAGGAGTGGGAGGTCGTTACGTCATAACGTGCTACAAAATGAGACACGCTGTGACGTCACATGATATTTCAAATTAATATAATTTTTTGAGAAAAGAAAAATACGTGTCTAAAGTTTTAAATCAATGTACCATACGGACATTAAAATAAAATTTAGGAAACTACCCTATTGTACCATCAGACCGTCACTAGATCAGCCACACTTTATCGGCTGTATCATAGTCTTCCCCCAATGAATACAAATCTCGAGGTTGAAAGCGACCTGCAAATAGCGACTGTCTGCGACTTTCATCGGGTCATCTGTCCACCTTGTGGTTGGACGCCCTAAAGACCTAGTACGAGTTCTTTTTAAGTTAAACGAGATCGACATGTTACTGTTTTCGCCGCTCTGATTGATTGGTAGGAGTAGGCCAATCAGAGCGCCGGACGCGGTTTCGTTGCGATTACTTTAAACGTAAAAGAGCCTCGTACTGAGCCCTCTGTACTACGTTTGTCGGTAGTAGTCGTACGTGTGACATTATTGTACCTGTCCTTTACAATTTTAATATGTAAAGGTGCAATGTAACGGGAGCGAGTAATGTAACACTATAGATTCAACTTTGAGCATTATATTACAATAATAACTCCCTGACTAACGAGCATTTGCGTGTAATGTTACATATTGATTCGACTTTGAGCATTTCATAGTGTTTATTACGAAACTGTTTCACTTGTTTCAGTCTATATCAGCTTGTTTGGTGAAATAAAACTTTGTAATACGTCTTTACTCAATGGATATTTATTGCACACGCTTTCTTTCTAATTTTCTAGATGAGTGGACTGTATGAACGTATTATTAATGTGTGTGAAGTATATGCGTGAAATGTTGCCAACCATAAAAAAAAAAAACTTAATCTATTTAGACACATAGCAAGATGTTAGACGAAGCGGGCGGGCGGGAGGCTGAAAGAAGTGGAACGCATTGATGTTACAAGTTGTATCAAGATATTACACATTGTATCATTACAAGGTGCGCATTGTAATGCTCGGTTCTTCTCCTTCACTGATGTATCTAATACTCAATCTCTAACGTTACATTACACGCGAATGCTCCCGGTGAGGGAGCAACATAAGTTAAGAAATGCAATATTTACAACTATTTTACAAAAAAATCACAATTAGGATATCATCTTTGCCAAAAATAAACTGTTTTCACTTCTTTAACCATTATAGGAATTAAAATGAATCACATATGCGTTGATCGATTTGATCGTTAACTTATCATATTGAGTAGGAATAATAGACAATTGACAAAAAAATATGACGTCACAATGTCCTTTTTAAAGTACAAAGATTTAAAAAAAAAGAAAAAATATAATTCGAAAACATTCCTATCTAATAGTTTAGTTTCAGTTATACTAATAAGTAGTTTAAATAGTTTAAGTTATATTACAAAAAATCACATTTAGAGTGACAGACAAAAATGTCAGTCAATTTTTATAATACTGACATACAAAAAGTTTAATAAGAGCCCTATTTTATTAGGGAACTGTAATCATACAACCTGTTGTATCGACCAGACCATGGCGTAGACATGGTAGTATAATAGAGACACCAGAAAAACATTAGGGTTAATGTGGTTGCCGACAACTACCTAGTTGCGCAAACACTCAACTGTATACACTATAAGGGTTGCACGACCTAAGTGCTTACTCTTGAAACCAATTTTAATGTCAATGCAATTTCAATCCAATAAAATCTCAATAATTATTCAATGTCAATACGAATACAACCACAATCGTAGCTGTTAAAATAGCATTCAGAGTACGTAATATAAAACAAAACTCAATACCATTTAGTTCTTTAAATATCCACGCAATACGAATGCAATAGGCGCTAGTGTTGCACCATACAAGTACGAAATTTCGTAATACCAATGTCGATCGATTGGAATTGGATTCAAGAGTAAGCGCTCAGACCAGACCACGATCAGACCATGGTAAAAAGAGCTTTAAAATTGACCCTACGTACTTGACAATTAGGCACAACAACTACGTATTTAAAACGTTGCTTACATATCTACATTTATTAAATTACCAAAAAGGTAGGTAACTAATATATAGGGAATACTAGAAACTAATAGATTATATTAACACATTTGTATTTATCGTTTGGTACCGTTTAGCGCCATCTATTTCCGAAGTTCCGTAAAATTTAACTCGTTGAGTACCGTCATTATAGACACAATTATAGAACAATAGGTACTCAACGAGTTAAAGGAGGTTAGAAAAAAGGGACACCATGATTAATTTAATTTACAACCTTACATTGGATATGTTAGTTAGATACACAGATAAACAAATACTTAAAATCTACAGTAAACCATTTTTAGTTAAGAAAATATATCTTTGAAGTTACTTCAAAAACTACTGCGAACAATTTTGCAGTCGTTTGACACACAATTTTTTCAAAAATACCTCAATACGTCGGCACATTACAATAGTACGAGATATGACGACCAAAACCATGTCTCATAGCAATACGGCAAAAACCCTATAAAATCGTTAGATTGTATGATTCTGAACCCGACTAGGTGTGTAGTAACGGTCGAAAGTGTAGCAACTGCGTGGGAGGCCATTTCTGCTGTGTCAAAAATATCTGAGTATCGAAAAGTTGTCTGATAGAGAAGGTGCTACACTTATTTTGTCTGATATACATTTTTTGGACATGTGGACAACTTATTTTATCATGTCCAACAATTTTCAGACATATTGTCATGATACCGATCGGTAAAATTTGTTAACATTTTCAAAACGGTCCCAATATTTAATGCGTTCACATTTCCGTCTGAAAATTGTTTTGTTCGCATCAAATAACCAAAAATTACTAATAAAAAAGGTTTTCAGACGTATTGCTACGAGACATTTTTTGTCTGGTGTTTTTGTGGTCAGATCAAACGCTACGCGGAAAATGTCTGATATTGGTATTTTCGAGTTCAGGATAATCGTATCTATCGATTTGAGGCGGTTTTGGCCGTATTGCTATGAGACAAAAATGTTGGTCGTCATCTCTCTAACTACAATGGGCAATATACGAAGTGAAAAAAGGTTTGAAACATTTTTCTTTTATCAAATTTTTTCCTTTCTTGAAACTTAGTTAGTGCAAGTTTGCTTCATGTTTAAAGCACTCGCGTAGAGACCCCAACAGTCTAGAAAAGCTTGTGGTTGTTGGTCGGATTAACGGTAAAAGACCTCGTGGTCGCTCACCTACCCGGTGGTTGGATGCTGTAAAAAACCTAACCAGCCTGACATTTTCACAAGCCATAAAGACTGCAGAGCACAGGGGCGTTTGGAGGAGGGTTGTGCATCAAATGACAAGTGCACCAGACTAGACACGACCTTCAGTAATGAAGAAAACGACTAGGAAGAAGAAAGTACTCGAAGCGAGACCGCGTCCAGCGCTCAGGCTTCTGAGCGCTTCTGAGCGCGTACGAGTTTGATTTACGTTTAAAGTATTCGAAACGATACCGTGTTCGGCACTCTGGTTGGCCGCCTCAAATGAACTAACCAATCAGAGCGTCGAACGCATACTCGTTTCGATGACTTTAAAGCTAAAACAAACTTGTGCTAAGGCCTCTAATTGATTAGTTCATTCGAGCTGGTCGTTGTGGCCCGGAGGTTTAATACGCCCGCGTCACATGCGGATTCAAAACCTACCAAGAGCAAGTACGAATGTAACTATTTCCAAGTACTTTCTAAGATTATTTAGACACCACTGACAAATGGTGAAGAAAATATCGTGAGGAAACCTGGACTTATAATTTCCAATTCTAAGTTTGAAATCGCCAACCCGCATTGAGCAAGCGTTGTGAGAGCGCTTTCGGCCAGCGGTGTTATAACACGTATATAGTGTGGATGTAGTTGTTGAAACATAAAACAAATTTGTACTAAGCCTTCAGTTTTTTCGGCAAAAAACCCTTTTTCGTTTTTACAATCTCTCATATTATTTATTTACACACCCTATGGTCATAAGAGCGTTGTAATAAAATCCAAGACAGTCCATGTTTACATGCAATATTAAGGTATAGTATAGATTTAATCTAACATGTAAACATGAACAACATTTTATAGTAGAAAACACGATCGAAAATTTCTTAGAAAAACTTGAACAACTTGAGTAAAAGTCATCATTTGAGGCGTACATTGAATACTTTACTCCTTAAGTTAATTATTCTCCTATTTAAATATCTAAAGAATATATAGTATATCTGAAGATAGATTTAAACAATGTACAATTTGGTCTGTACGTCAAACGCCTTACATCGATCGTCGTCCCGACGAAAAATTAAAAAGACATCACAGCTTATAATTAGGTATCTTATATTAAAGTTATTGACACAATGGTTAGACTGTCAGATTCAGTCTCACGCATACACAGAAGTCTCACTCACGCACCGAAGTCTCGCGCACCCACAGAAGTCTTACGCACGCACCGAAGTCTCACGCAACCACGGAAGTCTCACGCACGCACAGAAGTCTCACGTACGCTCAGTAGTCACTGTATTACTTTTTGTGGGTATCACGAATTATTTATTATCAATAATTTTGTACTTCGCACAACACGTTAAGCCTTGCTGTATCTGATTACAGTCCAATTATCCACACGAGTTTGTACGACAAAATTCGAAACGTGCAAATTTGCCAAAGCTCCAGAGTTACCAATAAGCTCTTAAAATCTCCAAGCTGAAGTGGCAATGGGTAGGCCACATCGCTCGAAGGACTGATGGCCGATGGGCCAGGAAAGTATGATCAGAAGACATACCGTGGGCAGGCTCCTTGCTTGATGAACCGACGACATCGTCAGAGTCGTGGAAAGCCCTTGGATGCAATCGGCGAGCTGTGGTCCAGTATGGAGGCTGTCTACTTAAGGTTCATTTTTGTCTTTGATATGTCCTTCTATATGCTTTCTAGTAACATTTTTACGTTAAAACTTCTTGTGACATAGTTCACATTCTTATTGTTGTATACGATCAAGCATTTTATAGTGTTTCGAAGCGATCAGTTTGCAGATATCACACTGGTAAGCTCTTTTATCAAAATGAACGCTATAATGGTTTATCAAACCAGATTTTTCTGCACATTGTCGTTCTCAAATGATGCAATTATGTGGTTGTTCGTCATTGTGTTTTTGTAAATGTATTCTCGACATATCTGAATAGCTATAGTTTTCGCCACTTTTTCACAGTGAATACGTTATCATTATTCTTTTTGCGGACGTTATAATTACAATTTCAATTGCAAGCATCAAATGCTGTTCACACAAAATTATCATTTACAGACATTTCAGCGTTATGTGTATAAATGTCAAATTTTAAATGAATAGAATGCTTGATACAGTGCCCATACAAATAAGCTTTTTCTAAACGAGAGCTCATATGAGTTATCAATTGCAGCTCTTCTTTTACAGATCTTGCAGAAATATGATGGCATGTCTGCCATAATTATGTTAGAATGAAATGATTCCTTTGTCGAATATCTTATATGAAGTTTTTCTCTAGTATAAGGCCGGGTCTTCCTCATTTTCAGATACATTTTGAGATTCCCCTGGTGTTTGTGGAAAATCATCATTTGTAGATGTAGGAGGCGGGGACTTAAGAATTAGGAATTGAGGTATATGTTCGATTGACGTTGTTGGCGTACTTGCCACGACAAGCGTTGATATAGAAGGAACGGTAGTCAATTCATCCTCTAGAAGATCAGAACACTCAGATCCAAGGGGAGAAGATGGCAGCAGATCTGTTTGACTTTCACTAGAATTTGCATGTGTTGCGTTTGGAGGTTGAGATTGAAGTTCAATGTTTGGAGATATTGCCGGAGAAATGTGAAATTGAGGACTTGAAGAACTACTGGTAATTACTAGAATTGAAGGTGAATTAGTAATAGAGGAGGATTGTGTTTCAGGGGAATTCGTGGGTGGAGGAGCAGTATGGAGCAAAGAATCAACATTTGGGGGATTAGGAGGAATGGGGGATGAGTGATTAGAAAGACTTGAGGATTGTGTTTCAGGGGACAGAATTGTCAACTTTTCGAGAAGTTTTAAGGGAAAGGTCTTAATCTTGGAGAGTGGAATTCTGACAATAATTGATGGCTTGTTTAAATTATTGGAGCATACAAGTTTTGGCAGTGAAGGTGAACCAGGATTTGAGTGTTGATATTTTTTACCTAGAAAATACCTGACTTTGCGTAATTTATCAATATTGGATGATATTGATATAGGTCCAGGATTTAGTAATAGAGGATTAGAGGACGATCGTCCCGTCCTGAAGTGTTCAACAACTACTACATCTGGAGGGGACTTTGAACATGTGGGTAATTGAACAGGGGTGTTTGGAGATTCTTCAGTGATTGGAAACGAACGAATAGATGATGAAGAAATGCAGGGTGCGGGATTGGGAGGTAAAGAAATAGAGGATGGAGGAATGGAGTACGGAGGTTCAGAAGAAATAGAGGGTTTAGGAGCAACGTCGTTGTCGGATAAAATAGGTGATTGGGGTTGAGAAAAAATGTTACTCGTACTATCGTCATACGTAAGAGAAGGAGAACCGGACTGTGAACAGTTGTTGGAAGATTGGTTCAGTTCAGATGAATCAGAACTGCTCCTGCTGGAAGGAGTTGATGACCGTGATACGGAAGAACGAGGTGAATTGGATAACTGTTGTTGTGAAGACATATTATTATCAGGAACCGGCGAATTAGAGTTTGAACTGTCAATTGTTATGACCTCAATAGGTTGAAAGGTTTCATGATCCGATGATATTGATGAATCCCTCTTTTTTCGTTTAGGAGACATTAACTCGTCACGCACTATATCAAGAGGAGTCGACGTTTCAGTTTGGGGAGAATCTAGGGACTGTGGTTGCGAAACTGTGTTATGTTCTGAGGTTGACAGCGGAACGGGAATATTTGGGCAATCAGGCTGAGAACGCGGAATGTAATTAGATACTGTAGGTGTATTATACCTTCGCAACTGAAGAACAATTGAGGAGTCAGGCAATGAAGAGGCGATGTAATCGGTACTTATTTGTATGTACACATTTCGCTGTTTAGGTGTGGTGTAATTAGTGGGCGTAACAGGAATAGGTGGAGGAATAATCGGGGATTGCGATTGTTCTAATACAATATCAGCAGTATTTGGTGAATACTGACTATAAAATTCAAATAAGGTGCCATTGGTTGGTTCAGGATGAGTGAGCGAAGGTATGTGTTTAGTAGGATATTGTACAACAGTGCGTAGTGTGTTAGTAGGGGATGTCAGAGGAACTGTCGTCGAAAGTTCGGGATTAACGAGGGAGTGAGCCAAATAGTTATTGTCGTCTACAGTTAACGGCGAATTCATTGTATCACTAAGAGTATCATGAGGTATTGACGACAGAGGTTCAGAAGACATCAGGATAGCGTAGCTCGGAGGTGTTCGTGAACTGGGGGTTTGCGTTTGTTTAGATATTGAGTCATTACGAGTTTCAGAAGAGATTGATGTCGGAGATACAAGAAGACCAGAAGGTTGATTTGATATCGTAGGATCTGAAGGTATGGGCGGATTGGAGCTAATTGCAGACATTGGTACAGGAGATATAGGACACTGCGATTCTAAAGACATAGTTTGGTCATTGGCTTCAGGAAGCGCCGTGGTAGGAGTTATAAGAGGAACTGATGGCAAAGGTGCAGGAGACAGAGTCTGGGATGGGGTAGAGTTATAATAATCGCTAGTAGTAGATAATTGGGATTTTGGCAATTCAGGTGTGGTATTAGCAGATACGGTAGGAACTGACACCATGGGACACTGAAGTTGTGAAGAGTTAGTGTATGTGAGGTGTATCGGGGAATTCGAGTCTTGCAGAGGTGTTATGACGTCATTAAGAGATATATCATGTATTGGTGACGGAGATGTAGGGGCGATGGGCGCTAGTGCAGAATTTGAGTAGTTAGGCCGCAAACTGCCAGAAGGTGTAGGCGAGTTTAGGCTCCGTCTTTTTTGGCAGATCACATAGTCTTGAGTATTAGGAGTATCTGTGGAGTTATTACGTAGCGACGATTCGGAGTATTGTCTTTTTCGGGAAATCGTGTGAGAAGGAGGTATGATAAATAATATTTTTGAAACTGGTTCAATAGGGGATTGAGTCTGGAGAGAGTAAGTGTGGTCATGTAATACATGTGTAACAGTGGGCAGGGATGGATGAGAATCTGGGATTAGTGGAGGGATGTCGTTATCGTCAAATATAGGAATTGGCGAGGCCTGTGTAGGTGAAGGAAAAGACTGAACATTTAAAGATGTAAGAGGAATGACCGGATCGGTTGGTGAAGTTATTGAAGAATTCCGCTCTTGAGGAGATCTGGTGGTAGTGGGAGAAGTAATTGGTAACGGGAGTGGAGGATTGGAAGACAGAGGGTCAGAAGATGTACTGTGGGGAGATTGTGGATCAATGGGTGTATGTAGAGGTGAACTACGGCTTTCTCTTTGAGAAGACATTAATTGACTAGTTGACAGTTGTACAGGTGAATGTGAGCTTTCTTTTTGAAGAAACGCTAGTTGACCAGTGGGCAATTCTACAGACGAACCAGGGCATTCTCTTTGAAAAGACATTAGATGACCAGTGGGCGTTTGTCCAGACGGCCTAAGGCTTTCTCTTTGAGAAGACATTCGTTGACTAGTAAGCAATTGGATAGGCGAACTAAAGTTTTCTCTTTGAGAAGATATTACATGACATGTGGGTGTTTGTACAGACGGACTAGGAAATTCTCTTTGAAAAGACATTAGTTGATCGGTGGACAATTGAACAGGTGGACTTGGGCTCTGCCTTTCTGGAGATATTAGTTGCCCAGTGGACAATTGTACAGATGGACTTGTAGTTTCTCTTTGAGAAGACATTAGTTGACCAGCTAACAATTGCATAGGTGGACTAGGGTTTCCTCTTTGAAAAGACATTAGTTGCCCAGTAGACAATTGTAAAGGGGAACTTAAGTTTTCTCTGTGAGAAGATATTAATAGGCCGGTGGGCAATTGAACAGGTGGACTTGGGCTCTGCCATTCTGGAGATATTAGTTGTACAGATGGACTTGGGGGTTTTCTTTGAGAAGACATTCGTTGACCAGTTAGCAATTGAACAGACGAACTTAAGTTTTCTCTTTGAGTAAATGTTTGTTGGCTGGGGAATTGTACAGGCGGACTAAGGCCTTCACTATGAGAAGTCATTGCATGACCTGTAGGTGTTTGTATAGACGGACTAGGAAATTCTCTTTGAAAAGACATTAGTTGATCAGTGGACAATTGTACAGGTGGACTTGGGATCTGCCTTTCTGAAGATATTAGTTGCCCAGTGGACAATTGTACAGATGGACTTGGGCTCTGCCTTTCTGGAGATATTAGTTGTACAAATGGACTTGGGGGTTTTCTTTGAGAAGACATTAGTTGCCCAGTGGACAATTGTACAGGTGGACTTGGGCTCCACCTTTCTGGAGATTTTAATTGTCTAGCGCACAATTGTACAGATGGACTTGTAGGTACAGGCGGACTAAGGCCTTCTCTATGAGAAGACATTACATGACCAGTGGGTGTTTGTAAAGACGGACTAAGAAATTCTCTTTGAAAAGACAATAGTTGGTTAGTGGACAAATGTACAGGTGGACTTAGGTTTTCTCTTTGAGAAGACATTTGTTGACCAGTAAACAATTGTATAGGCGAACTAAAGTCTTCTCTTTGAGAAGATATTGGTTGGCCGGTGGGCCATTGTACAGACGGACCAGAACATTCTCTTTGAAAAGACATTAGTTGCCCAGTGGACAATGGTACAGGTGGACTTGGGCTCTGCCTTTTTGGAGATATTAGTTGTACAGATGGACTTGGGGGTTTTCTTTGAGAAGACATTCGTTGACCAGTAAGCAATTGAACAGACGAACTTAAGTTTTCTCTTTGAGAAGATATTTGTAGGCTGGTGGACCATTGTACAGGTGGACTAGGAAATTCCCTTTGAAAAGACATTAAATGCCTAGTGGGAAATTCTACGGACGGACCAGGGCACTCTCTATGTAAATACATTGGGTGTCCAGTGGGTGTTTGTACAGACGAACTTAAGTTTTCTCTTTGAGAAGATGTTTGTTGGCCGGTAGGCAATTGTACACGCGAATTTAAGATTTCTCTTTGAGAAGTCATTGCATGACCGGTAGGTGTTTGTATAGGAAATTCTCTTTGAATAGACACTAGATGTCCAGTGGAGAATTGTACAGGCCGACTAGGGTTTTCTCCTTGACAAGACATTAGTTGCCAAGTGGACAATTGTACAGGTGAACTTGGGTTTTCTCTTTGCGAAGATATTACTTGTCCAGTGGATATTTCTACAGGTAGGCTTGGGCTCTGCCTTTCTGGAGACATAGCGTAGTCTGGTGTTATAAACGGAACGGGCGATTTATACATATTTGGCATAGGGCATCGGGGTTCAGCAACAGAGGCGACATAGGAAGGTGAGGTAAAGTTCTCCTTTCCAGAAGATTTGACTTGATTTGGAGTAGGAAGTGAAATTGAGGACGGGGTAACATGCGGATTAGAGTTTTGCATTTGAAGAGCCATACAATCTATAAATGATTGATGTTCCCTTGACACGTTATGATCGGGAGCTGTAGATGAGTTAGGAAGTTCACGCCTAGAAGGAATGTAGTTAGGACATAGAAACGGAAGCAAAGGTGGAGTCTTTTGTAAAGTGTCAGTTGAGTTGGGGTTTTGTGTCTGTCTTGGTATGCTGTAATCGAGAGCTACAGGAGAAATTGAAGGAGGAAATACGGCTGGATTAGAGGACTGAGGTGCTGAATCAATATTGTTGTTAGTAGATGTAGGTGATGTGAAGACGAGCCTTTGAGGAGGGGGAATTATGGGCGGTAAAATAACGGCCTCTTGTTGTTCCGGTGAAGTAGGAATGTGCCATGTAGGATACTTGACACTATTGCCAGACACAAGATTATCAGACGACAGAGATAGGGAATTGGGACTGATATTTTGATTTATAGAAGAAATTGTGTCATAAGGAGGTATTGTGGGCGGAGACATGGATGCAACGGAGGCCTGGGGTTGGGAAAAAAAGTTGTAAATAGGAGGTATAGAATATGTATTATAGTTTGGAAGTCCTATTGAAGCATAGGATAATTGGGGATTAGATCTATTCATAATGGGCCCAATGGAGCGCCGACATTGAGAATTATTGGACGTAGTCATAGGCGAATTAGAGTTTGGGTTTTGAGGAGCCATAGCGTAATCGAGACGCCGAGGGACTCCATTCCTCGGCGACCGAGATGCAACTGGTGAGTTTACGTGAGAAGTTGTATATGTATCAGATCTAGGTGTTAGGGAAATATACAGCGGCGAAATTGTCGAACTGGGGGACTCTTGACTGGTCATATTATGTGATAGAGGTGGAAGCGAGGACATTTGGGCGGGGGACTGATTAGTCAGATTACTTTGTGGAGGCGTATTATAATCGGATGGCATAGAAGACCCTGGAGGATACATCATGTTGTAACAGGGTATAAGATCAAATGGTGGTTGCAAACATGATTCCATGGGATATCGAAAATTGTGAGATGGAACGGTGGGCGAAGGTATGTCAACTGTGAGTGTTTGGTCATTATAAATGGGATATTGAGGTTGTGAAGGAATGTGGTGTGATGTGCTAGGCTTCGGGAGTGTAAGATTAAGAGGTGACTTCGGAGGAATAGGAACTCGAGGTTCAAGGGACATTGAATGAGGAATTGTGGGTGATACTAGAGTAGTAGATGGAGTTTCAGAAGAAATTGTAACATTAGAACGACTAGAATTAAAAGAGGACGTAACCGTTGAAGCGTTGCTTTGAGGAAATGTCTCACAAACTGGGAACCTTGGAGGATGTATCCTCGGCGATGTAGAATGATCCATTTCAGGACATTGGTACCAATACCTGGACGGAACGTTGGCATTGTAATACATTGGTTGGTTTCGATTTTGAGCAAGATTATTATTGGAGTAGGAAGAATAATAATTATGCTGTGGAGTAGAAAAGTAATTCGAGTGAACAGGATTATACCAATTTTCCATAGAAGAAGCGAAATAAGGATGGTTGAAGTTAGCTCTTGGATATAGAGTAGGATTATCATACCAATTTCCTGGAACCGTTGTTGGATTGGAGGGGATGGGGTAGTTTAAATTATTGGATGGAATATACGGCCGACGGTGTCTCCTTTTACGGAGTCCACTTGGTGTGTATTTAATAACCGAGTGTTGGGTGTTCTTTTTCGGAAGCATGTTTTTAGATTATTAGAGCTGTTTTCCTTGTGTTCATGTTCACATTATATGTAGTTTTTGTTTTATTTATCCTTGATTTTGTATTACTGTTTTTTAAACTGTTGCATTTATTTTTTTGTGTATTTTTGATGAAATCAAATTGTGTTTGTCCGGTGGTATCATTATTCAAGTCGTTTAAAAAGTCACGCAATTATTTAGTTAAGTGTTCAATAATTTATTATTATTATGAAAATATACCTCTATGTTTATGATTTTTATTGTTATCATTTTAGTTTTAGTAGTTTATTGCTTACTTGGAGATGTACCTGAAAGAGAAATTGGCGTATTAAAGTCTTTTTCGGTGGGTTTCAGATCGTAAACTAAACTATGCTTTAAAACCATAACATAACATCACGCCTTTTATCCCCGTAGGAGTAGGCAGTCGTGTACATTATGCCACTGTACAATATAATAACCACTTTTCACTATTTATGTTATGAGTCCCATGTAATAGGGGTGAGCCTATTGCCATATACCGGGCACAATTCCAGACTCCGTGCTGAGATTACTGAGATTTTTATAATAATACTTTGCCCGACCCGTGAATCGAACTCGAAAGCCCTTGCTCGGCAGTCGCATTTGCGACCACTCGGCCAACGAGGCGACAGTGGTTCCCAAACTTATTTCATCGAACTTTGAAAAAATCAGTTACTTTGTTCCACCGTCCCCCCGCCATTTACTTTCCGTACGCGGACCTTTTTGCTACAGCGAGATTGATTATACAGGTATTTGGGGACAAATCTCGGTTTACAAAAATAAACCCGCTTTCAATAAGTGCTTAAATTGTCAAAGTCGAAGTCAAAGCATTTATTTCCATTAATCCTTAATTAGACACGTCAAAAATTGAATTCTCCGTCCGTCTGTCTGTCAGTAAAGCTAGGCGCTCGTTCCAACTCTAGGAATGTGTCGTAACAGGCATTGCACCATGGAGGCTCCGGGGCAGGTCTCTTTAGAGGACCCGGTGCCTTCATACAGGTGTTGAGGGTGGCCACCGGGGTGGTTTTAGTGAGGTATAAATCCCACACTCTCTAGTCTTCATCCCCAAAAAGCTAGGGGCGTTTTGAAGGTTTCCCCTCGTCATAAAAAAAGCCTTCGTTTCCAAAGTGTAGTTTGGAATGGAGAAAAACGAACATGAAACGCCATTGTTTCATTGAATCATTATCATCTGATCCTAATGAATAATATGTGAGAACGATGTAACGACAATACAACGTCAATATTTAATACGACTCTGAAATCAACTTGGTTTGACAATAGCATGCATTTGAGGGGGGGGGGGATTACAAAATATGACTTCTCCAGCTTTGGGTTAGGGCAAGTGCCCGACTTTAACTGAATCTACTCATGCTAAAAGACGGAGTCCCGGTAACCCTTAAGGTTATCCGCATCCCCGGTTGGGCATTATGTATACTGGGCCCGGTCTGTGGTATTCTGTTCGCTTTTTTATCGTGAAAAATTTGCAAAAAAGGAGTCATTTGATACTTTTAGTGTCAGACTTATTAAAATCTACTCCGATCCTAATCCTGCTCGAGCCAGAGCCCTGGTAACCTGTTCCGTCTTCCGCGGCTCTATATCGTGCATCAGCCCTGCTGGTCAGGACTCTATCCGTGGTGGTCTGATATCTCGTGAAGGTGCCATAAGCTGGGGTTTGGTTCTAGTCAGGCGTGCCACCCTTGCTCGCCGTTGACAGCCCCGTGCTTACAGTAGTCTAGCCATCTCTGACGCTCGGAGTGTCTGCTGCGGTGGTTGGGGCGTAAGAGGAACGTTCCTTTACGAGCCCCGTCTCGTCTTTAGCTAGCATTACCTCCGCACCATGGCCTGAACCAGAGCCGGACGTAAGAGCGTTGTAGATGACTTGTAGATAACACGGCGGGCGGGAGCTTCGGGCTTGTGTCTAGGGCGGAAGGAAAAGCCCGGATGTCATCAATGCGAGCACCGCCCTGAGGACACGGTGGAACACACAGTAGGGGCATGTCCTGCGTGGCTGGACACGTGGGCCGTGTCCTCAGGGATGCGATCGGCGATGGCGATAGCGACCTCTCGCGTCCGGCCCTAGTCCGGGCCATAATGCGGAGCGAGGAGGACTGGGATGCCGTCTCCTCCTTTTGCGAAGCAGTCATGCTAGCAAAGGAGGAGGCGGGGCGCGTGAGGCAGCGAAGTGCTGTCTCCTCACAGCCCAGCAGTTGCTAAGGATACTCCGCCACGGATGGGGCCCAATAGGGCTGATGCCGATACGAAGCCGCGGAGGACTTAACGGGTTGTCGGGGCACCGGCTCAAAGTGCAGGAGTAGGAACGGGGTGTTTTTCAGTCAGTAAGAGTCAGACACTCCCTCCCGCCTCACCCAAGAATTCATTCGATAATTTTCCACTTAAAAAACCCCTACCTATGTTTAATACGTACGTGTCATCAGAGGTTGGTACGTTACCTACAAACACTTGGAGTCATGGATTTTCTTCACAAAAATATTTATACAATAAAATACGACTAAAATACAACTAATAAATGGTGAAGATGTCAAAAGCCTTGGACATTACGGCTTGTCGTGTAGCCGTAGTGCGAACCGTTTTTCTCGACACGCAAGTATTAATGCACGGTTGGCGCGGTGGTTGGGCAACCGACTGCCACGCTACTTGTCGCGGGTTGGATTCCCACACGGAACAACTCTTTGTGTAATCCACAGATTATTGTTCCGGGTCTGGGTGTCATGTGTATGTGAACTTGTATGTTTGTAAACGCACCCACGACACAGGAAAAAAACCCTAGAATGGGGCAACTTTAAAAAAAATATATAACATAATTCGTCGAGCTCTTATTTATTTATTTATTTCAACTTCATACAACAAGTGTGTACAGGTGGACTTAATGCCTTGGGCATTGTCTCCCAGTCAACCTTTAAGCAGTGCAGAGATGAAAGTAGCAGGTGATTTAAACCTTTATAAATAGGCAATGTACCAGTGTAATAAATAACAAATCTCACAATCATAATATTCAATAAACACTAAACATATAGGTATATTTGAAAACTTATACATACTTACATATAACAATAATTATGTATACAATATTAAAGTAAATATACAAATAAAAAATAATGAATATATATATAGAAATATATATGTACATTATAAAATATAATACAAAATATTAAATTAAAAGAGGTTTAGGTTTGAGATGAATCTACCAATTGTTGAAGAAGATGCTCCCGAACTTTAATCTTAAAAGCTAAGCGACTGGACGCCGTCCTGACATCCGTGGGTAGTGCATTCCACAGAATAACAGATTGTATATAGAAAGAAGAATGAAGAAAATCAGTGCGATGACTGACACACTGTAGATGGCGATTGTTGGAAGAACGAAGATATTTACTGTGGTTTGCACTGGTGTATTGAAAATAGGTGGATAGATAGTTAGGAGAAAAAGGGGATTCAAGAAGAGAGAATAAAGTAGTTAAAGCCCTTTGCTCCCTACGTTGGCGTATGGGTAACCACTTTTTATTGCAAGCGCTGTGCAGAAACATGATCATATTTACGAAGATTGAACACGAATCGAATGCAGTTATTCAGAAGTCTGTCTACTTTGTTGAGGAGATCTGCATTCAGGTCGTAATAACAGACATCACCATAATCAATAATAGGGAAAATTAACGACTGGACAAGCGTTGCCTTCACGAAGGATGGAAGAAAGTTTTTGAGGCGATACAGAGCCCGCAACGACCCAGTAACCCTCTTACAGACACTGGTAACCTGCGGGCGCCAGCTCAAGGTATTATCAATGTGAAGGCCAAGATTCTTGACGTCCCTGGTGCATGGGATGACCGCACCGTCAAACAGAACAGGGGGAAGGGTGCTAGCATCTATTTTACTGAGGATGCGCGAGCTCGCAATTACTATGGCCTGGCACTTGCTCGGGTTCACAGCTATCCCAAACCTATCACCCCAGTCTTTAATAGAAGCCAGGTCAATGTTTAGCTTTTTGATAGCTTCCGGTAAGTTCTCCCTACTAGCCTGACAGTACAACTGCAAGTCATCAGCGTACAGATGATACGCACATTGAAGTTCAGTAGTAATGAGATTGATGAAGATAGAAAATAAGAGAGGTGAAAGTATACCGCCTTGAGGGACGCCAGTTTCCAAATGGCACCATTCTGATGACGAATCACCAACTTGGACCATCTGTCGCCGCCCCCGAAGATAAGACGAGAACCAATGTAGAGTATCATCGGAAACCATAAGATGGAATAGGATGGCTAGAAGGATGTCGTGACTGACCATGTTAAAGGCATTTGAGAAGTCGACCAATACCAGTACGGTGACTTTACTGTCTTCCAGACCTGCCCTCACATCGCCAGTCACTTTAAGGAGGGCCGTTGTGGTGCTGTGCCCTGGCCTGAAGCCAGATTGGAAGGGACTAAGTAAGGAGTTGCGGAATACAAAATGTGAGAGTTGCCTGTGTACACAAGCCTCAAGCACTTTAGATAAGAAAGGGAGGATTGAAATAGGACGGAAGTGAGTGGGAAGAGTAGGATTCGAGATTTTAGGCAGTGGCCGGACAAATGCTCTGCGCCACAAGGAAGGAAAAGAACTAGAGTAGAGTGAAAAGTTGATGATGTGAGTTAAGGCTGGGATGAGGTGATCCAAAACTGTTATGATCATGTATCGGGAAATATTATCACAACCAACAGCCTTGGACTTGATGGCCAGGATAATCTTTCTGGTTTCCTCCGAGTCTACAGGGTCGAAACGGAAAGGATTTATAGCAGGACGCATCAGACCAGCAATTGATGATGCAGTACTCTCTTTAGTTAGACAATCCAAGGGCGAAGAGGTGGAGAAATGATTGTTTAGATCATCCAGACTAACAGAAGTCGGGAGGTCTGAATATTGCGTTCTACCAATACCTAGAGATTTTAGAAATTTCCAGATATTGGCAGGAGAAGATAGAGAGATGTTATCAAGAATATGTCGGCGTTTAGCGTTGCGTACCATCTGGTTGCATCGATTCCTTGCAAATTTAAAAGCTAACCAGTTTTCCTCAGTGCCTTTAGAACCTAATGGCTTGGTACGCGACGATGGCAAGAGACCGACGGTATGTCATTATTCCTTTGGAAGATGGGTAGGGCTTTAATATGGGATGCCACTTGCGTTGATACTCTGGCGCCATCCCATCTTCCAAGCTCAGCGTGTCGAGCTGGTGCTGCCGCTGCTGCTACCGAGAACCTCAAACGGCGAAAGTATAATAGCCTGATTAGCAATTATACTTTCGAACCATTGGGGTTGAAACTTTAGGGCCGTGGGGCCCAAGTGTACATCTTCTTTACAAAGATATTGTAAGGAGGAAGGTTGAAACTTCAACCTTGGGCAAAGGTTAAGCATTGCCATTCAACGTGGCAATGCTGCCAGTCTTTTGGGCACCCTACCTTACGATAGCAACAAGGAAAATTTTTTTTTGATGCCGACTTTTTTAAGTTGTGAATATTTTAGTTTTTAGTTATTTATACTTTAAGTTGTATATATTTATTTATTTAATTTAAATTCTTAACAATTTTTTTTTCAATTTCAATGAATTTTAAATGACTTATGAAGTAACTGAACGTATCATCTAGCGCCCCCAATTTTATTCTGGATCTCCCACCGCTCCCCTCGAAGTTATCCAGCGCCTAAGAGGGGCATTATCGCCCACTTTGGGAAACACTGCTTTAAAACCTCATATAATGTGAGCTAGAACTATGTATGCCCTGTGGTTACAAAACTTACTCTATTCTCGCGAAAGAGCAGTATAAAGAGTAGTTTGAGACACCATACTGCAAAACATTTCGCTTTTTCATCCGAGCTGACGGATCAGCTGGTAGTAAGTTATCGACAACCTCCATTGGGCTTCCGATAACCTCACACGCACAGCTCATACGACGCAATCGTTGTCTGATGCTAGTTTTATATGAATCACTTTAAACGGGCCCCCAATAATTTGTATTGGCACCCAACATGTATTGATATCCAACACAAGTGTATTGGCACCCAACGAATTGTGCAGAGCGAAGAGGAATGGGATTTTTTTAATGGGACAATTCCACCACAACCTCCTAAAACCGCTGCAACTCCTGTAAGCCAGTATCTACAATAGATACAACCATAAAAACACCGGAACACTAGTTCGGCGCGTCCCAGGGACATAACAACTTTATGAGTCTTGGTTCCCGCTACGAAGTGAATCAGAAGACATTATAAGCGGAGAATAAAAAAAAGGAGAGGAAGAATGGGATGCCGTGTCCTCCGTTTGCAAAGCAGTTATCTTAGCTGAGGAGGAGGCGGGGCGCGTGAGGCAGAGGTCAGTATTCTCCTCACAACCCAGTCGTCGCAAAGTACACTTCGGGCGTCAGGGATCGTGGGACGATCTCTGGCCAACGAAAGCACGGGTCTGCGGACGGCAGCTTGCCGCCGGACCAGAACCAGACCTAAGTGTACGGCGCGTCGCGTTCCGCGCGCACTGCAAAGCACATCAGACCGTAGCCGCAGAGAACGTTAAAGTTACCCGGCTCCGGCTCGAAGTGCAGGAGAAGGAACGGGGTGGTTTTTAGTCAGTAAAAGTCTGACACTCCCTCCCGCCTCACCCAGGCGGGAGAAGTCATTTGATTTTTTCCCCCCTCAAAAAGACCCAGCAAATTGTATAAACACCCTACTTACTTATTGGCGCCCAACATGGTACTGCAGATATGAACTCACTATTCATAATATTAGGGGCATTTCATTTGCTTTTCGCTAGTGTAAATGCACAATAAACTACAAATAGCTTGCTTACTACTAAAAGATTCGCAAAAAATTAATATTATCTTTATTTCAAACAAATAACTACGCATTGCATAATCCATTCGCTTATTACAATCATTAGTTTTATAACACAATGGCTCGTTTGGATGTTTAACTTAAAATTGTATAATCAAAATTTGGATGTATCGATTTTAGGAATCTAGTTCCCCCGAACTAGATTTCCTAGAACTAGAGTTCCCCAACTGACCTTAATTTCGCTGCAGCTCGGTCATCGTCCTTGATAAAGGATTTACAATCATTAAAAAATTTTAAAATCTTCTAAATTATTAATAACCTCCTTAAGTTTTACTCTCGATTCCAGGCAAATCCATGTCAAAAACATTAGCAAAGAAATATGAATACATTATTTTTTTTGATAGCCATTGATAGTGGCCATATTTGAAACCTATTATGCTATCGCAATTGGCAGCATCGAATTAATAAATATTAATATTGATGAATAACTTACCATTTAACTCCGAAATTATGTCGCGAACCACTCAAAATGTATAGATAACATAATATTAGTAGTCTAAGAACATTGTTACATGTACGCACTATTTTTAAAATAGTTTTTGTGTCTCGTCAAAAAGAGCGGGCGCGCTCGTTACTCTTCTGTTGATTCATCTTGCAATTGGTTATCGATCGACGGGAAAATAGCGCGAAACGTCAGCGAGTGTTGCCAGTGTCAGAGTTTAAAAACTACCGTTTTATTTGGTAGTTTTTTCGAAGGTGTCCCTTTTGGGCGGCAATGAGATTGTTTTTCTGGTATGTACATAAAATTTATTAGGAATAACTTTAAATTGTTATGATATAGGTAATATTATAGTATCATTACAGGGTGACTTGTAACTCGACGTATACCTCTCGGGAGGTGATAATACAATGAATTTCCTACAAAAGTAGCTCTCCGAGATCTTTGGTCTGATAGTGGTTACTTTTAAGCTAGTATATTGATGTATTTTTTTTTGGGACAAGCCCGCCACAACCTCCCAAAACCGCTGCAACTCGTGTAAGCCAGGATCTACAGTAGATACAACCATGAAAACACCGGAACACTCAAGTCCGGCGCGTCCCAGGGACATGAGTAACTGTCTTGGTTCCCGCAACTAAGTGAATCAGAAGATATTATAATATATTGATATTTCATTTCTTCATTCATATTGATGTATTGACAACAAATTAAAACTGAAACCACTTAAATCAAACCAGTAATTTTTATTTATTGATATTTTTGTAATCAGTTTGGGATTTTTTCACCAAAACCGAAAATGTTGAATATTTCTAAAACTAGCCACTTTCGGACTAGGGACCTAGTTACAGAATTTACACTTCTACAGTTTTATTATGTTGACCGCGCTATGTTTCCGTTAGCGCTCGGAGCAATCTATGCTACATTTTGGAACCCATTTGGGCGCCAATATGGCATGGCCCGCGTGGTATTGTACGGGTATTATAGTTGTAGCCAAGATCCAAGGAGTTTATATACCGATATAGTATACTGCTAATGAGGTAATGGCCGTTTGTAGTTTTGTACTTATCTTTTTTTTTTTAATGGGGGAAAATCATCGATGCTCCCGCCTGGGTGAGGCGGGAGGGAGTGTCAGACTCTTACTGACTAAAAACCACCCCGGTCCTTCTCCTGCACGTCGAGTCGGAGCCCCGGTTACCCGTTAGGTTCTTATCAAGAAGGTTAGAAATCAATAAATTTTGAGTGGGGAAGTTTTATAGGTAAATATGATGACATAGCAACCTTTCATCTTAAAATTTTTAATACATTTACGAGCAAAGAGACGACCATTAGCGTTTTTCTATTTCATTTTTGTTTAATTTTTTCTTATACAAGTATATAGTTAATCTGTAATGTATGTCGTATAAAATGCAATTTAGTTACCTTTACAATGAATGAGAGCATCGTCATCATCATTGTCATCAACAGCCTATAAATGCCCACTGCTGAGCAAAGCCTCTTCTCACACGGAGAAGGTTTGAGCATTAATCACCACGCTTACTCAATGCGGTTTGGCAATTTCAAACTTTTAATTAGAAATTATACCTAAGTCCAGGTTTCCTCACGATGTTTTCCTTCACCGTTTGTCAGTGGTGTCTAGATAATCTTAGAAAGTACATATAACTTGGAAAAAGTCACATTGGTAATTGCTATTGGTAGGTTTCGAACCCGATTGCATACGGAGTCTGTCTAGTGACACCCCCCACTATATATTTTTTTAAACAGTTTTATTATATGTATAGATAAACGGACGTTTGTAGAATGTTTTTTAATGACCAAAAAAGACTGACAGTGAAAAACAAATGAAGAAACCAATAGCAATCATTTCTTTATTACTTCAATCAAAAGTCAACGGGTGCCTCAACTCCCCACTGTCTATCAAATCATACATGAGTTCATCACGGTCAACATCGTCATGTCGTCTATGTCCAGCTATCAAATCATAATTATTTTCGTAATTGTCAATAGGTTTTACATGTTTTAGTTTGTGTTTCATTTCAACTCGTTTTGCATCTTTCATTATACTGTTCAGGAAGTGGGTGACGTTGAATTTTTCTCCAGCGTTGATTGGTTTAATCGATTCGTGGGTCCGCAGTTTCGATTTTCTTGGTTGTGTATGGTGGAGAGCTGTTGGGTATGCAAAGGAATTTATTTATTGACTGTATATTAAAATAATTAATTAATGTAAAAAACAAGCAAACAATTAAGCGAAAGCAAACTTTCGCATTTATGACACTCACTCACTCACTCACTCACTCATGATCATCAAAATAGAACTAAGTAGTACTTCTCTAACCTAACCTAATAACCTCAGAGAGCTAGACAAGTCTAAGGTTCCTTATTGCGATTTCGTTATTATTAGGTATAGTTAATGTTGTGTGATTTTGAAGGTTGAAGGGTAACACCACGTTTTCCAAGTGGCAATTTTCCATCGTCAATGGGTAGCGGTTCTGGCGACAGACTTGTGCAAGGGTGTCATGGAGCACCTGGTTTTGTACCCTTGTGTACCCTTCAACGGCAAAGTCACACAACATTAACTATAATAAGAACGAAATAGCAATACGGAACCTTAGACTTGGTAACCGGGGCTCCGACTCGACGTGCAGGGGAAGGAACGGGGTGGTTTTTAGTCAGTAAGAGTCTGACACTCACTCCCGCCTCACCCAGGCGGGAGCAGTCATTCGATGATTTTCCCCCCTGAAAAAAAGACTTGGCACAACTTTGTTATATTTCATTACTTTTTAGAGATAAACTAGCAGCTCCATTGAGACTTGGCTAGTTTGTTACAGAATGTTTTGGTGGGATTAATTTGATAATTATTGCTAGTGCCCGGTCATTTATATTGCAGTCAATCTAATAAGAATATTTATCTTTATATACATATATAATTCATCTGTGAGTGTGTATGTCACTGAACTTCACTCAAACGACTGGACCGATTTTGATGATATTTTTTGTGTGTGTTCAAAGGGATCTGGGAATGGTTTAGATTTACAAATCAGCCCGGCAGATGGCGCTGCAGACGGTGTTTAGGATATTTATCCTAGTCCGCTAGTAACTATATAAATATTTACAACTTAAAATTAACTACAACTGAACTGTTAAATAAAACGAAAGTAAAAAAATATTTTACACAATATCTATAGAGGTAGAATTCAGTCAAAATAATAAATGAAGCGGAGTTAATCACAATGGCTAGTTGTTATAAATAATATATTCGAAGACTTGGATAAAGTAATAAAACAAGCGCCTGTAAATAGAGAGGGTTGTTTTGCGATACTGCGCAGCGGCTGAACGTATTGTCAATTTAAGACGAAGCAATAAGTCGTACTGTCGATGCGAGACGTTCAAAATTAAGTTGTCATGGGGGTCGCTTTCGTGGTTTTCGAGGATGGTGAAACCGATGGTGCTGTCAAAATGTAAATCCAAGATGGCCGCTGCACGAAATTTTTAACTTTTTGTCATGCAAATCCTTTTCATGGTTTTCGAGGGTCGTGAAAATGATTGTGTTGTCAAAATGTAAATCCAAGATGGAGGCTACACGAAATTTTTAGTTTGTAGTCATTGGTGTGGTTTTTATGGTTTTCGAGGGTGGTAAAACCGAAGGTGCTGTCAAAATGTCAATACAAGATGGCCGCTGCCCGAATGTTTCAACTTTTTGTTTTAATAAATTTTCTCTGAGTATGACGAAGGGGACAGATCATTATTGAGTGAAAACCACCCCGATGTTGGAATTCCCGTCTCAAGTTTGGACACGAGAACGTGCGAATCAAATTATCCGTGGTGGCGGCTAACTGGCGGTACAGTGTTAAGTCTTTTGCAGCTCTGGATTGGGGTTCAACAGTACCTGAGCCTCTGGTATGTCGGAGCGTAGAACTACGCGAGGCACAGTGCGTTTCTATTGTGTCTCATATATCGACAGACAAGAGGTTAAAGGCGGAAACACACTAGTGACGTGTCGTGGCGCCATGATCACAACTTTGCAACCTACGTAACACACAACCAACATGCAAGTGTGTCTCTAAATATGACGGCGCCTTTTTTTTTAAGGGGGGAAAATCATCGAATGACTGCTCCCGCCTGGGTGAGGCGGGAGGGAGTGTCAGACTCTTACTGACTAAAAACCACCCCGTTCCTTCTCCTGCACGTCGAGCCGGAGCCCCGGTTACCTGTTACGTGTCGTGGCGCCTAGGGTGCCACGACACGTTGCGCCACGCAAATATATTTCTGTTATTATAACACTTCCATGATCTACTTTTTCGACGAGATTTTAATTGAAAATATTCAAAAGGTTACTCACACAAATATACTGAGATAAATACAGATATGAATGGAGCCGTCGGTAGAGGGCGCCCTAGATGGATATATACTGACCAGATTAGCGATATATTAAAGAATGGCCAAATTAAAAGTACCCATTTTTGATGCATGCTCGTCGAGAGCATGCATCAAAAGATTGATGACTGGTGATGAAGCGAAAGAGGTATGTAGGAATGTAGGAATCGTACTAATTGGCGTTCCATAGTCTCTGCCTACCCCCTTGGGAGACAGGCGTGAAGTTGTTTATGAATGTATATATATACTGAGACAAATGATAATAGTTTCTTCGACTAGCAGCCCGCGCCGCTTCCCAGCAGGCTGTGCGATATCGCCGAGCCCTCAGCTCATGAGGAAGAGCCCCTCTGTGACTCGAAACTAGTAGAGGTTCTCTCAGTATACATACGTGAGTAAGTTAAAAATACTCACATATTAATATAATTACTAAATAACAGAATACATTATATTCTCTCATTTCTCCAAGGCGTCTGTTCAGTGACAATAAAAAATAGATAACAAGAAAAAGCATTGAGTTCAGTGGATAATCGAATTTTTCTGCTGTTACGCCGTGAAATTACAAAAATATGTCTTTTTTTAATTGGTTTTTGGAACATTGTTAATTCGTTGAAGTGTTTCTTGGAGAGTATAACCTGGGTGTGTTCAAGGCCCGAGCGAAGAGGTTGCTTATGGGACGACGTGCTCCATTGTAGACCTCATCATCGGTTACCACCAGACACATATTAGAAAAATTGTGTTGTTTAGTATAATGATTTTGTCACCACCGCTATTCTTTCTGTGGGCGTCGTATACCCGACTAATGGATCATACATTACCTGCTCAATCCCCAAGCAGTCACCAGTGCTCTCCATTTTTTTTATGGCATCAAAATAAAAGTACAAGTCTTTCTTAGACAAGCGGGCAGAGGTGATCTACCTGATGGTAAGCAAGCAGTCGCCCATGGACACCTGGAACACCAGAGGCGTTACAAGTGCGTTACCGGCCTTTTAAAGATCGTTGGTTATTCAGGGATTAGGGAGATTGGGGAAGGAGAGGGGATAGTTACGTCTCCGGTAACCTCACTCACAATGACATGACGAAACACAACGCTGTGGTTGTTTCACTATGGTCTTCTGCTCGGTCGTGGTATCACTCCGGTCGAGCCGGCCCAGCAGTGCCGAAGGTTGGCTCTCCCCCACTAAAAACTTACTTATTCCATAATAGACTTTAATATCGATGTATAGAGACTACTTTTGTTTCGGTACGATATATCAACGTAACAAACAGAGACGGGGCAGCAGCTCTCTCTGATGAACCTGAATTTTTTTTATGTTCTTGACTAGCGACCCGCTCCGGCTTCGCACGGGTGCAATATGCATGTATTATATATATAAGGACGTCGTGGTGGCCCGGAGGTTTGAGACGCCCACTTCTCATGCATGAGGGTGCGGGTTCGAAACCTACCAACGGCAAATACCAATGTGACTTTTTCCGAGTTATATGTACTTTCTAAGATTATTTAGACACCACTGACAAACGGTGAAGGAAAAACATCGTGAGGAAACCTGAACTTATAATTTCTAATTATAAGTTTGAAATCGCCAACCCGCATTGAGCAAGCGTGGTGATTAATGCTCTAACCTTCTCCGTGTGAGAAGAGGCTTTGCTCAGCAGTGGGCATTTATAGGCTGTTGATGATATATATAAACCTTCCATAAGTATCACTCTATCTATTTAAAAAAACAGCCTCAAAATCCGTTGCGTAGTTTTAAAGGTCTAAGCATACATAGGGACAGACAGACGGAGGATAGCGACTTTGTTTTATACTATGTGATAGGTTAAAGTTTACACTGTGATCTCCAACTGGTTTACCAAGTGTGGGGATTTAAACCTAGCCTTATGTAGAGGAGGTTTGTACAAGAGGTTGTTTATCATTGTAATGTCATATTTTCTACTTTTTAAAATCGTGGATACAAATTAATTAACATAACATCATAACATAACATCACGCCTTTTATCCCCGAAGGGGTAGGCAGAGGTGCACATTCTACCACTGTGCAATGTAACACCCACTTTTCACTATTTATGTTATGAGTCCCATGTAATAGGGTGTAAGCCTATTGCCATATACCGGGCACAATTCTAGACTACGTGCTGCTACTGAGAATATATAAAAACCCAGTAATACTTTGCCCGACCCGGGAATCGAACCCGAGACCCCTTGCCCGGCAGTCGCACCTACGACCACTCGGCCAATGAGGCAGTCACTTAATTAACCACATTAATTCAAGAGCCATTTCATAATGTCATGTCATGTCCATTTCATAATGTATCCCGTACTTAATATTTTACTCAACCCGAGAATCAAACACAGAACCACGCATTATACAACACTAACAAAGCATGCAAACATGATTTTTATTGGAACCAACTTTCCACGAACAACTGAAGACAGCCGAACAATGAGAACAAAGAAATTTGAACCTTATTTCTAATAGTATAAGTACTTTAGTAGCGGCTAATCCAAGTAAAACAAAAAACAAATATAAGAAACAGTTGAAACATACGATCTTCAACCTTATTGTAATAAATATAAGGGCTTAAGTGAGTGCTAATCCAGGTGAATGTAATATAGGTTAAATTCCCAAGCCCTTTTCTTGAGAAAGTAACCTGTGATTGGCCAATTTAGGTGATGCGCGCGCATTCGCGAAAGGTGATTGACGGATTTCTTGTCTTATACTCCATACATTGACGATTTTGTTTACAAAGACAGTTTTATTGTTAAAAGTTAAGTAGCAATGTATGTGGTGTTTAAAGAAAGTGTTGTTTTCTATCGTTTGAAGGCTTTTTACTACTTTCGTTGCATGGGACTCGCGATTTAGTTGTGGTTCGCAACCCATTGCATTTAGATAGGGACTACAAAATCAAAATGTGACGCCAAAAAAAAAAAAATGTGCTTAACAACTTAACTAATAAAACTAAAATGTTTATTTAAAAACAAAAAAAAAAAACAATGCGTGCCTTATAAAATCGTGCTTTTAAAAAAATAAATTAAATTATATAAGTGTGTCTCAAAATTTTACAAAGTAAAAAAAAATAAACGGAACTTCCATCTTGTGTACCTAATTCGAAATTTAAACGTTACGTCATCGGAGCATTTAAAAATTCGACATTTATAAAAATTCAAAATGGCGAATGTGGGAAAAGTGTTGGCTACTATAAAAGCCGTTATAACTCGTCTCGTCTTCGCTTGCCACGGCATAATAGCTATATGGCAGGTGACTTTGTTCAAAGATGACATCGAATACTGGTATTTGGCGTCGCCTATTATGCTTCTAATATTTGAAGGAGTCTTTACATTGACTATAAAAGAAAATCAGGAGTGGAAATGGTAAGTACTTAATACATAAATTAAGTTTTAATTGAGAATAGTAGGGACCTAGGTATTTATCACTGTCCCTTCGTTTCATAGGAGCTGACTACGAGACGGTTTTTTTCCATTATCTACAACTAGCTTTTACCCGCGGGTTCGCTCGCGTCACAAAAGGATAAAAAGTAGCCTATAATTCATATACCAATACTCACAGCGCCATCTATACCAATACTTTTGTTTTCTCTCGGGAATATAAAATTTTTCCGGGATAAAAAGTACCCTATTATTTAATCCGGACTTCTAACTTTACGTCTGCAAAAATTCAAAGCAATCGGTTTAGTAGTTACGGCGTGAAAACGGAACAAACAAACAAACAAACTCACTTTCCAATTTATAATATAATATAAGTAAGGATAGTTGTACACAAACCGGGGATTGTCGTTGGGTGCATTCCCATAGTACATACAGTGATAGTCGCCGGTTTATGTGTCCATTACCTACATTTATTAAAGTTGTCTAAAGGGCCTCTGCGCAGTTGGCTTCGGGCCCTCGTAGGTACGCGTCCCAAATGACCAGAGACCAGAGACCAAGCAGCAGCATCCTATACCTACTTAAATTTTTGCCAATTGGAATATGACGAAATCTTTTATTTGTACAAAAAATTGTAACTTATAATATTTTTTTTACAAATTCCCCCTCTTGTTTTTAAGGCGGTTAATGGAATATATTAAAGCCTTCTCCTAAATGTCATAAACACGTTTCTGAAACCCGCATCAAAATCGGTTCAGCCAATCGCTAGATAATGGTGTACAAATATACACCTCCTTCTTCGAAGTTAAAAACAAAAATTTGAACACATAATCTCCAATAAAAATAATCATACTTTAATTAGTAGGGTAGATGACTAATTTTTATTTTAATGTCCGCCTGGTAGATTATTTCAAAACATTAGACACGTAGTTTTTATTTTCTTACGGAGACGAATAGATCGAAGATATATTGATTGGAAATATCGCATGACGTCACTTTTGAGTACGATTTATACTCTAAAATGACGCACCTACCTCCCACTCCTAAACTTTGATTCGTTTTATCTAAGTATTGTTTTCTTATACAACAAAATAAAAAAATACGTGTCTAATGTTTTTTCATTACCTAACTGACAGATTAGTTAGGTTTGTAATTTTCATACCCTACCCTAGGTAATACCTAATTATCTCGAATTTTTCTGGTTAACTTTTTTAAGAAATATCTATGTTACTTGACGGGACAATAATTATTGTGACGTCATGGCACACATGACAAATACAACGCTGTGGTTGTTACACTATGGTCTTCTGCTCGGCCGTAGTATCACTCCGGTCGAGACGGCCCAGCAGTGCCGTAGCATGGCTCTCACACACTTATTTTTACTTTTTTAGTCAACGCTTTTCCCGCAATATTCCGCATCGCATAACAAAATAGGATAGATGTCTTATTTTTATTATAATGTCCGTCTGGTAGATTATTAAAAAACATTAGACACGTAGGTATTTTTTATTTTTTTACAGAAACGAATACTTTCCTCTATACATTATATTGATTTGAAATGTCGCGTGACGTCACTTCTATGTACATACATTTTATACGTAGAAATGACGTTATAGCCCCCACTCCTAAACTTTAATTCGTTTTATCTAAGTATTATTTTATTATACGACAAAATAAAAATGCGTGTCAAATATTTTTTCATTATCTAACTGACGGACTAATTAGATTTATAATTTTCATACCCATAATTTTGTACGAAATACCAACTTATGACGTCATCATATTTTCGCGACAAATAGCACACTATCTAACTATATAAATAAAAATGAATTTCTGTTCGTTAGTCTCGCTAAAGCTCGAGAACGGCTGAACTGATTTGGCTAATCTTGGTCTTGATAGGTTCGTGGAAGTCTAGGAAAGGTTTGAAAAAGGTGAGAAAAAACTTTTAGGCGGTACGAAGTTTGCCGGGTCAGCTAGTCTTTATAGGTATATATAATTCTTCTGTGAGTGTGTATGTCACTGAACTTCTTTCAAACGACTGGACCGATTTTGATGAAATTTTTGTGTGTGTTCAAGGGGATCTGGGAATGGTTTAGATTCACAAATCAGCCCGGCGCTGCAGTCGATGTTTAGGTTATTTATCCTAATCAGCTGAACTAATTTGAATGAATTTTTGCTTATACATTCAAGTGGATATGCAGGACAACGTCTGTTGGGTCCGCTAGTATCTAAATAAAATGCTAGAATAAATCGAAAATTAAGTATATCGGCAAATCAATGAATGAAAGTGTAACTATTTTTCAATATTTAATTGGACTCAAAAATCAAAATAATTTATTTTTGACTAAGGAAACTACCCAATTGTAATCGTGTTTGTTTTAAATTATTATGTTTTCGGCTTACTCACGTAATTATTTGACGAGGAACTCGACTAGTTCTCAGTAGACTTAGTAGTAGCGCGACAGTCGCCGCGTCGTGGGTCGCGAAATGCTGCTCATGAATATGAGCCTCTAGCATGGCTTGAAACTAATCAAGTTCCTCGTCAAATAATTATGTGAGTAAGCCGAAAACATAATAATTTATTTAGTATGTTTCACGAAAGTTATAGTACGTGTTTGTTTTTGTGTTATTCGTCCAACATCAACTTTGAACAGAGGCCTTAGTACAAGTATGTTTTACGTTTAAAGTAATCGAAACGAAACCTCGTTCGGCGCTGTGATTGGCCGGCAGCAATGAACTAACCAATCAGAGCGCCGAACGAGGTTTCGTTTCGATTGAGCAATGTAAAACAGACTTTTTTTAAAAATAGTAACGAATGGAGTTTCTTGCTCGTTCTTCTCCACTCGAATCGACATTTTGGAACAAGCGCCTAGCTTCACTGACGGACAGACTGACAGACTATTATATATTTCATATTGTTGACGTTTCAAAAGTACCAAATTATGGTTTAATTGAAATAAATGCTTTTGAGTTTGAGTTTGATTACTTTAAACGAAAACTAACTCGTACCTAAGCCCTCAGTTTATTAATACTGTAATTTTTAAAAAGAATCATCACCTGTCGCTGTTTTTCCGCGTTCCGTTTACACCTTGTATATATTTTAAAAGTTTGCCTCCTATGCCATAAAAAACGGTTGGCAACGCACCTGACTCCTCTGGTGTAGCCGGTGTCCTTGTAATTTCACTAATAGCTTAATCAGGTGATTCGTCTGTTTGCTTCTTATTCCATAAAAAAAATGTATGAATGTATGTTCCTACTAAGGATGTTCCTACGTATGTATGTACAAAGAAATAGTTTCTTTAGATACTGCTATGGTGATAAATGAACACACTCAATGTTAGCTTATTGTTTTACCTGACCAATACAACGTTGGGTTGGGACGCGTCTGCTCCCGCACCTTCCTTCCAGTTAATATCGCGCGTAGGCGTAATTTCACGCTTAACTACGCCCCTTATTCATATTAATAAATTAAATAATAATGTTAGGTTGATGGATCAAGGGCCTGATACAGAAGGCAGTTCTCCTAGAAACGGCACGTATCGTGAGGAGGTTTCTGTCTCTGGAGCCCTAACCACCGGTAGCTTGGACCATGCTCCCGCTACTGGTCGGCTCCTATGTTTCATATTTTTAAATATAATTTTTTATTTTTTTATAAGTAGTATTTAAAAATGTAATTTGTAGAGAATTTTAAATAAATATAATCTGTAAATAATTAAATAATCTGAAAATAAATTATTAGATATAGTTGATACCAAACATAATTTCCCAAAAATTCATATGTCAGCAACTCGGCTGAAAGAAACTACATGTTAGTTCTTTAATGAAAGCAAAATATAAATAATACAAAAGAATCGCCCGGACAGGGACTTGAACCCTGGACCCTTGGATTAAAAGTCCAATGCTCTACCGACTGAGCTAACCGGGCTGTGGGAGTACAGCTGAAAATACGCAAAATAAGGCAATCATTAGTTTCAATTAAATACTTTTATTTATTCAAGTGTTAGCAGTACCCAATAGGGTAGATGACTCATTTTTATTTTAATGTCCGTCTGGTAGATGATTTTAAATCATTAGACACATATTTTTTCCTTTTTTACAGAAACGAATACTTTCGACGATGTACTGATTTGAAATATCGCGTGACGTCACTTCTATGTACATTTTATACGTAGAAATTACTGCATCGTTGGCCAAGTGATCGCAAGTGCGACTGCCGGACAAGGAGTCTCGGGTTCAATTCCCAGGTTGGGCAAAGTATGACACCTGCATTTACAGACATCAAGTCAGAGCATTCACCGTCGACGACGACTTTAATGCTTCTGTCTGCAAGGAAGTAGGAGACCCATTTGCATAATTTCTCGGGAAGTCCGTAGGAAGGAAGCTTCGAAAGAAGCGCTCTATGCCAAACCCGATCGAAGGCCTTCGCCACGTCTAAACTTACTGCCAACGCTTCCCCCTTAGACTCGATTGCCTGTGCCCACCGATGCGTTAGGTAAACAAGGAGATCACCAGCAGACCGACCTTTACGAAAACCATATTGCTGGTCACTGAGCAGCTGATGATCCTCTAAGTAACGCAGGAGCTGGCAGTTAATAATGGACTCCATTATTTTCGAGAAGAGGGAAGTTATGGCTATCGGTCTGTAGTTAGACGGGTTAGATCGATCACCTTTTTTAGGGATTGGGTGGACTAAAGCTGTCTTCCAGGACGTCGGAACTACGCCTGAGGAATAAGAGAGCCGAAAAAGACGTGTTAGAACTGGGGCCAACTCGGGGGCGCACATTTTCAAAACAATGGGTGGGATCCCATCAGGCCCGCTCAACTTATGGACGTCAAGGGATAAAAGCGCCAAACGTACCGTGCGCTGGTGGAACCGCACATCCGGCATATACCTTCCGCACCAAGGCACAACAGGAGGCTCGCGCCCACCGTCATCCAGTGTCGAGTTGGACGCAAAGATTTTCGCCAAAAGTTGAGCCTTATCCCTTGCGTTATGAGCCAACGAATCCTCACCCATGTGCAGAGGTGGAAATGACGGCCTGCAGAAATTGCCCTCGATAGCTTTGGCGAGCGACCAGAATGAACGAGTTCCTGAAGGAAGGCGCTCCAGCCTCTCACCAATTCTACCGATGTGCTGCGACTTGGCACCCGCAATAGCTCTTTTGAAGGACTTGGAGGCAAAGTTATACTCCTTTTTTAGTGCACTGGTATTTACATCCCGTGCCACCGCCGCATCGACCCAGGCTTGGTAGGCCCCCTGCTTTCTGCGTGAGGCCTTTCTGGTAGAAGCATCAAACCAGGGCCGATATCTGCCACCGATGGGGACCAGAGAAGATGGGACGAAAAGCTCCATCCCCTGCAGCACCACATCAGCAACAGAATTGGCAGCGGCGTTGGGATCATCCTGCAAGAAGCAAGCCCGCCTCCAAGGGTAGGATGCAAAAAAAGGACCGCATCCCATCCCAATCTGCCGACCTATAGTGCCATACACGGCGACCGCGTAAGTAATGTGCACCTCTGCCCACCCCTTCGGGGATAAACGTACGTGTCTAACATAAGATAAGGCGGATATTATGTTACACAGGTATTTTTCTTTTTTTACAGAAACGAATAGTTTCGACGATATATTGATTTGAAATGTCGCGTGACGTCACTTCTATGTACATTTTATACGTAGAAATGACGTTTAGCTCCCACTCCTAAGCTTTGATTCGTTATAGTATCATTTTATTATACAACAAAATAAAAAAATACGTGTCTAATATTCTTTCATTACCTAACTGACGGACTAATTAGATTTTTAATTTTCATACCCTGTCATCATCCCTATTCGGTACAGCTATATGACATTATATATACCTCTATATATGAAAACCAAATTATATGGAATTGACGTAAATTTTGACACTTGTCAATGTCCCCATACATTTTGATTTCTACTCTCTCTGTAGACAAGCGCTAAAGTGACGTTTGGCTAAAGGCACAGGGGCCTCGAGTCTGCTATTACAATAGTGTCAGAATGATCGATCATTGCTTTCAAAATTGTTGATTTTGACAAATTTGGTAATCTACTAATGTAATGGCGTCATTATGACTTTCTAATAGTCAACCACTGACACGTTGAAAGTAATGATATAAAATGCTAATCTCGTACGTAATGACAGATACTTCAGATAGCATATAGCACTGATAGATATTTTGTAAAATATAAAAACAAAAACTGCGTTTAAAAAAACCGACTTCGAAAATCAAAACCTAGAAACAAGCAAAAGGTAAAAAATAAAAAGGAAAATATAACTATTGTTGGTCATACGTACTTATAGCTTACACACCCATTGATAGGTGAGAAGTCGGTCCCACTCCTAAACTTAACTCCGTTTTATCTAAGTATTGTTTTCTTATACGACAAAATAAAGAAAAACGTGTCTAATATTTTTCCATTATCTGACTGACGGACTAATTATATACTGTCTACTACCCTATTGCCGCATACTGGCCACTATTCTAGACCCCATGATGTTATTTGCAGTACATTTTTTTTTCAGTATATTAACTTATTAACCTGTTGTAAGGAGGATGGACCTTTATTGGCACAATGCCAAAACTGTAACAAAATATAGACAACAGACATTTTTACTTTAAAATCGAAGAATTTAAAAAATAGGTTCTTTGACCAACACAGTAAAATATAAATACCACTTTGCCTTCTCTATAATATCGAATAGATCACCTTTACTCAGACAAAATCAGATTTACAATTTCCAAAAAATATTTCCAAAAAGACCATACACGAAAAAACGAAATATGAAGACAAAAATCAATAAGAAATCGCCCGGACAGGGACTTGAACCCTGGACCCTTGGATTAAAAGTCCAATGCTCTACCGACTGAGCTATCCGGGCCTTAGCAGTATGTCTGAAATTACCCAAAATATGGATATTACTAGCTAACATATATTAACACGTTCGTTGCATTACGAGATCTATCAGATCTCTTGCAGGACTTTTGTATTGTGCGTTGAACATAATCGTGTTCTTTCACTCCTTGCGGGAGGATCTAACATGTAAAGTTCTTTAGGTATGAGTAGGACAAATATACATATTTGCTTCCTACATAAAGATGAATTCAAGGACATTAAAAAAGAAATTGGAGATGGATTAGGTCCCTAACGCACAGTACTGTAATTATTTTCATTCCTTGCGTTAGGAGATATGTCGGTACTCGTGGAATCGTACGCCTCGTAGACGCAATTGAGGGAAGGTGGGCGGCGCGGGCTCTGCTTGATTCGTTTTAGTGTTGTCCTAGCATCGACGTGGGAGCTAGCGCGCACGTTTGCGAAATCACACTCGCTTATAAACCTGCGTGTTAATTATATTTTTTTTTATACAATGAGTGCTTTTAAAAGAAAAAAGTGTAAAAATCTATTTACATAAGACACTCGAATAACGAAATTAACAGCACTGACGCTTCTAAAAAAACTAAACGAATTGTTACCATTTGCGCGCAATGCAAGCAATCAATGTGCTTACTATGTTTTAATGAAAAACACTTTGCATAATTAATAAAACTTTATCAATCGACAACTGAGATATCATTTTATTCCCATCACTACTTACTACACATATTGAACTATCTTCCGCTGCGGTACGAGATACAATCGATACCATATTTTTTTGGTATTCGTAGTTTATTCAAATGTCATAACTGCGTGCGAACCTAGCAAAATATAAAGCAATAGGCTATCTTTCACCCACAAAAATATCAAAATATATTTGATTCTTTTTTTGGAAGATATAAACTATTTTGAAAACTGTATCTTTACGAGACCGATTAGGTCTCAAACGCACCAAATGGTAGGTTAGTTTGGAGATCTTTTAGGTCTCCAAAGCACCAGATGAAAGTTTTCTGAAAGTGATGGCGCAGGGAACGTGTTAATGTGTGCTTGTTCAGATCAGCATTAAAAATAAGGTTTTTTATGGTATAAGTCGGTAAACGAGCCGACGGATCACCTGATGGTAAGCAATCAGCGTCGCACATGAACACCTGGAACACCAGAGGCGTTACAAGTGCGTTAGCGGCGTTTTCGGGATTAGGAGTTTGAGGATCATTGGGGATGCAGGGTTTGGGGAGATTGGGAAAGGGAAGGGTAATTGAGCCTCCGGTAACCTCAATCACACGACGAAACGCAAGCGTTGTTCGGTTTTGTGTGAGGCCGTGGTATCACTCCGGTCGAGCCGGCCCATTCGTGCCGAAGCATGGCTCTCCCACACTTAAAAATAATGTCTAATGTTTTATGGACTATTACGAAGATAATAACATTTTAATTTGTTCAACTGGCTTCATTAACCTTGTTGTTTTGAGTGCGATTCATAAATAAAATTGTACCTGATAGAAAATTGCGTAATTAGAGTAACGAATGGAGTTTCTTGCTCATTCTTCTCCACTCGAATCTACATTTTGGAAGGAGCACCTAGCTTCACTGACGGGCAGATTGACAGACTATTATTTGTTTAGCACTAGCGACCAGCCCCGGCTTCGCACGGGTGCAATATGCAATTATGCATGTATTATACACACAAACCATCCTTCAGAATAACTCTATCTATTTAAAAAAAACCGCATCAAAATCCGTTGCGTTAGTTTTAAAGATCTAAGCATACATAGGGACAGACAGACGGCGGATAGCGACTTTGTTTTATACTATGTAGTGATTTGACGTTTCAAAAGTACCAAATTATGGTTTAAACTGTCAAACACCAAGCGGTCACCGGTGACCGCAACCTATTGTTCTATAATTGTGTCTACAAAACCGGTACTCGACGAGTTAATTAAAACAAATGCTTTGACTTTGAATTAGGTATTATTCAGTACGCAAGTAAGAATATAGAGATTGATTCAGTACAGAGACAGTAACCATTGGTTGTCTACTGAGTCCACTAATGGTTACACAAGATATGACTTCGGTACAAAGCATACAATGTAATATAACTATAGCTACTGTCTCTGTACTGAATCAATGGTTATTTCATTACCTGCATACTAAATTACTTTGCTGACAATACATCCCATTTATCCCTGAAGGCGTAGGTTGAGGTGCACATTACGGCACTTAATGCCACTGTACAATGTAACACCCACTTTTCACTATTTATGTTATGAGTCCCATGTAATAGGGGGTGAGCCTATTGCCATGTACCGGACACAATTCCAGACTCCATGCTACAACTGAGAATTTTTTTAAACTTAGTATTACTTTGCCCGACTAGGGCAATCGAACCCGAGACCCCTTGCTCGGTAGTTGCACATGCGATTACTCGGCTAACGAAGTAGTCAAAAAATTATGCTATTTACAAATACATATGTACATAAAATTAAGGGCTGGCGTTCCTCAAGGCGGTATACTATCTCCTCTTCTATTTTCTATGTTCATTAATTTTATAACTTCTGAACTTCGGTATGCGTACCATCTGTACGCTGACGACTTGCAGCTATATCGTCAAGCTGATGTCGATGGGCTGTCTGATGCGATCTCGGAGATGAACGATGACCTGGCGGCCATTCAAAACTGGTCCGATAGGTTTGGCATAGCAGTGAATCCTGGGAAATGTCAGGCCATTCTTATAGGTGGCCCCCGCACGATGAATGGAGTTGACATGGCTTCCTTGCCGGCCGTAGTTTTCGATGGAGCAGTAATCCCGTATAGTGATGAGGTGAAAAACCTGGTTTTGGCTTTGGTTTTCCCTATTATAGATTATGCTGATGTGTGCTACTTCGACCTGAATGCAGATTTCCTCAACAAACTTGACCGACTTCTGAATAACTGCATTCGATTCGTCTTCAACCTGCGTAAATATGATCATGTTTCGGCACATCGGCTGCAACTAAAGTGGCTGCCCATACGCCAGCGCAGGGAGCAAAGGGCGCTAACCACTCTGTTCTCCTTTCTTTGTTCACCTTCTTTACCCAGTTATCTATCTCCTTACTTTCAATACTTGTGCGCAAACCACAGTAAAAACCTTCGTTCTTCCCATAACCGTCTTCTCCAATGTCCCACTCATCGCACTGATTTCCTTCATTCTTCTTTTTTCGTACAGGCAATTTTGCTGTGGAATGCGCTCCCCCTGGATGTCAGGATGGTGTCGACACGTCTAACATTTAGGCAGAAAGTACGTGAGCTTCTCTTGAAGAAGTTGGCTGAATCATCACGCTAATTATTTACAGAGTATTAGTTATTATGTTCATATTTATATGCTATGAGTCTATGTATGTATGTATGTATGTATGTATGTATGTATGTATGTATGTATGTATGTATGTATGTATATATGCATGTATGTATGTATGTATGTATGTATGCATGTATGTATGTATGTATGTATGTATGTATGCATGCATGTATGTATGTATGTATGTATGCATGTATGTATGTATGTATGTATGTATATTGTATTGTACTCGTGTGTAGGTATATGTATTACTATTATATCTATTTATGTTCATTTCTGAAATATGTTAGTATAATCTTCTATTTTCTCAATTAAATCGTTGCCTGCTTCTTGCCCCTACCATTCACTCTTCTCTGCATCACCCAAAGGTAAGACTGGGAGAAAATGCCTGCGGCATTAAGTCCACCTTGTGTACACTTTGTGCATGAAGCGTTGATAAAATAAAAAATAAATAAATAAAAGGTTTAGAGTTCTGAAAACTTCTTATATTTACGCATAGATACTATTACAAACTTAAAATATACATCCTTACTAATATTATAAATCGGAATGTGAGTTTGTTTATTTGTTCCGTTTTCACGCCGCAACTACTAAACCGATTGCTTTGAATTTTTGCAGACGTAAAGTTAGAAGTCTGGATTAAATAATAGGGTACTTTTTATCCCGGAAAAATTTGATATTCCCGAGGGAAAACGAAATCATAGGTATAGATGGCGCTGTGTGTATATGTCACATAGGCTACTTTTTATCCTTTTCTGACGCAAGTGAAGCCGCGGGTAAAAGCTAGTTAATAATATTTGTAAAAACACATAAACAAAGGATTACCTCAAAAGAATCGCCCGGACAGGGACTTGAACCCTGGACCCTTGGATTAAAAGTCCAATGCTCTACCGACTGAGCTATCCGGGCTTCGAAATAACTTTCCAAATTATTGACAATACTAGAGGTACAGTGCAAGTACCTAGATTTAACTTCATATAAACTTCGGCCATCAACAGTCGGTGACCGGTGACCGATCACCAGTATCATCTACCTCTACATAAGACGGTTCCACATAAATATATACCCTTATAGTCAGATTTTAATTCGATTCCAGATTTGACATTAGCTACTGTCATTTTGTGAAATAATGATACTACATATACCTAATAGTATAGAGGTAGTGATGAACACAAAAATCGATAAACAATCAGTGTGTGTTTTATAATAAATGTTACAGAAAGTGACAGGATAGCGATAGCGATGACGGCGACAATTTATAAAATAACTTATTACCATTGATAATACATCTGTTTTATTTGTCATGTTCCTTCATGATTACATTTTTTTATTTATTTCACACACAATTATAAAAGAAAAGTCTCAGATCGTTAATTAATCGTCAAAACTAAATTATCGGTTCAGAAATATTTAATTTCCTGATATACTTAGTTTACGAGAATAAAATTATAAACGAAAAGAATCGATCCAGAAATATTCCATTTCCATATCGAATAATTTCGCAACGTCACTATTTAGTACTTGACATAACGTCGCAACTTTGAAATTGTCAAATTTGGAATTGAATTAAAATTCCGAGTATAGTTGGCAGGTTGAAGATCGCATTGTAAAAAGGTTCAGGTTTATCAGAGAGCGCTGCTGCTTATGTACTTTATAAGAAACTAGCCTCTGGCTACAGCTTCGCTCACGTTCCTGTACGATAAAAAGTAGCCTATGTGTTATTCCAGATAAAAATTTCATCTCGATCCCTTCAGCCATTTTGACGTCAGTGACAAACACAGACACACAGTACATCCTCACAAACTTTCACTTTTATAATACTATTATTAAGTAGGATAGGATTTAGACACCACTGATAAACGGTGAAGGAAAACATCGTAAGGAAACTTTTTTTTGAGTGGGGAAAATCATCCAATGACTTCTCCCGCCCGGGTGAGGCGGGAGGGAGTGTCAGACTCTTACTGACTAAAAACCACACCGTTCCTTCTCCTGCACTTCGAGCCGGGGCGACCCAGTAACCCGTTAAGTTCTCCGTTGCTCCATATCGGCATCAGCCCTGTTGGGCCCCATCTGTGGTGGTTGATGGCTCATTGAGGCGCGCGCGGAACGCGACGCGCAACGAACGCGACGCGAAACCTGGACTTAGTTATAATTTCTAATTATAAGTTTGAAATCGCTAACCCGCAATGACTAAGCGTGGTCATTAATGCTCAAACCTTCTCCGTGCGAGAAGAGGCTTTGCTCAGCAGTGGGCATTTATAGGCTGTTGATGTATGTATGTATACTGCTGCACGGTCTGTCTAATTGTAGTCCCTTAGTCGGGTATATGATATCCGCGGGAAGAGTAGGAGTGCTTCACAAATATTTAATTAGACAATCTCCTCAAACGCTTAATTTGCTATGGTAATTTTCAATACGACGTGAATGTCAATAATAATTCTTTAACCGACTTCAAAAACAGATATTTAGGAATTATAAGTCCAGGTTTCCTGACGATCCCGAGCGTACGGCGCGTCGCGTTCCGCGCGCGCCTCAAAGAGCCATCAGACCACCACAGATGCGGGCCAATAGGGCTGATGCCGATACGGAGCCGTGGAGAACTTAACGAGTTACCGGGGCTACGGCTCGACGTGCAGGAGAAAGAACGGGGTGGTTTTTAGTCAGAAAGAGTCTGACACTCCCTCCCGCCTCACCCAGGCTAGAGAAGCCCTTCGATGATTTTACCCTTTTAAAAAAAACCTTTTTTTAAGTCGGTTAATTAATAAACTAAAACCTTCTTCTACGCGTAACAAACCCTTTTCTGAAAACCTTATTAAAATCTTTTCAGCCAATTGCGAGATAACCGCGCACAAATACACATACATACATACAGGTCAAAAGGGAACCTCCTTCTTTTGAAATCGGTTAAAAACAATGTGTTTAACGCTTCCAAGGGCGTTATACATGACTAAACATTCACAAAGTCGCCTAAATGCCAGAACTCCATTGATAGTAAAAGGGTGGCGGTATTAGGGCTCGTACACAAAACTGCGATGCGATGCGAAGCATAAAATTAAGATGCGAATTGCTGCGACGCGATTTCGTGCGACAAGGCGTCTCCCAGGGTAACCATTCCTTCGACGACCGTCAACCGAACTAAACGTATTTTAAATTGAAAACTAGGTCGTGACATGGATTGTAAAGATATATGTGCACTTCTGTTATTGCTTGGAGATACAGGAAAAAGAAACAAAGAAGATTTTGGGAATTGGGGAAGATAAGATTTAGATGCGCGATGCGAATTAATTCGCAAGTTCTTGCGATGCGTAGAGGGAGCTCGCACATTTTGTATACTAGCCCTTAAGTCGACTTCAATCGATACACTACTGTGGAACTATAAATTTGTCTGTAACTATCTTCAGATCCATCTGACTCAACTTACCTGGCGAATTTGTATTGAATTTGAAATGCCAAAACTTTTTTAGGAATTGACAATAGGGTAGATGACTTATTTTTATTTTAATGTCCGCCTAGTAGATTATTTAAAAACATTAGACACGTATTTTTTTTTACGGAAACGAATATTTACGAAGATATAATATATTGATTTGAAATGTCGCGTGACGTCACTTCTATGAACATTTTATACGTAGAAATGACGTTTTAGCCCCCACTCCTAAACTTTGATTCGTTTTATCTAAGTATTGTTTTATTATATAACAAAATAAAAAAATACGTGTCTAATATTTTTTCATTACCTAACTGACGAACTAATTAATTTTTAATTGTTTTGAATTTGACTAGTTGGCTAGTAGGTACGCAATTGTAATAGGTGACGCTCTGTAGTCTCTGTATGCCATCAGATGTATGAATGTGATGTAAGCTAAAGAAGTATGTATGGAGCGTAGTAGGTGGCGCTCTGTAGTTTCGTATACCATCAGATGTATGAAAGTGATGTAAGCTAAAGAAGTATGTAAGGAGTGTAGTAGGTGGAACTCTGTAGTTTCTGTATACCATCAGATGTATGAATGTGATGTAAGCTAAAGAAGTATGTAAGGAGCGTAGTAGGTGGCGCTCTGTAGTTTCTGTATACCATCAGATGTATGAATGTGATGTAAGCTAAAGAAGTATGTAAGGAGCGTAGTAGGCGGCGCTCTGTAGTTTCTGTATACCATCAGATGTATGAATGTGATGTAAGCTAAAGAAGTATGTATGGAGGGTAGTAGGTGGCGCTCTGTAGTTTCTGTATACCATCAGATGTATGAATGTGATGTAAGCTAAAGAAGTATGTAAGGAGCGTAGTAGGTGGCGCTCTGTAGTTTCTGTATACCATCAGATGTATGAATGTGATGTAAGCTAAAGAAGTATGTAAGGAGCGTAGTAGGCGGCGCTCTGTAGTTTCTGTATAGTTACCATCAGATGTATGAATGTGATGTAAGCTAAAGAAGTATGTATGGAGCGTAGTAGGTGGCGCTCTGTAGTTTCTGTATACCATCAGATGTATGAATGTGATGTAAGCTAAAGAAGTATGTAAGGAGCGTAGTAGGTGACGCTCTATAGTTTCTGTATACCATCAGATGTATGAATGTGATGTAAGCTAAAGAAGTATGTAAGGAGCGTAGTAGGTGACGCTCTGTAGTTTCTGTATACCATCGGATATATGAATTTGATATAGCTAATCTGAAAGCTTTTGCACAAGAAAAACCGCGATCCAAACCTAAAAGCTAGCCATTTTTGACAGCACAATCATTGGTATTGATTAGTGTTGAAACATTAGCCGTCAGCCGTCACGTACCCGTCGGGTTCCCGTCGCGTTTCCGGACACACCTCGCCACTAATAGCTATCTACTAACGATGCCGCACAACTTTGCATGCAAATGAATGGGTAATAATGATACGAAACATCAAATTGTAAACGTTTTTATGTGATAATAACAGAACATATTAGTCACCACAACTTCTCTTCGACATACCCGTTATCGTCAACCTATTCTTAATTTAAAGAAACCCCGGGCGGGGTGGGTCGCTTACCATCAGGTGATCTATCTGTTCGTTTGCCTCCTATTCCATAATAATAAAGACCAACAGTAAATTGTCGTGTGCTGATGACGTACTGAGGCTGTCTAAGACACACACGATATTTACTAGATGTGATATAGGTATCACATCAGCAGCCTATAAGTGGCTTCTGTTGACGAATTTGAATTATAGAGGTATAATTATATAAATTAATATAATTTAATTTAATTATATAATTCGGATTGTTGGATGTCCGGATGTTTCAAACCGGCTCGACACTTTGGCAATGCGTAGAGATGTAGCTTCATTGTGCATTTTCTACCGCTTATACCACGGGGAGTGCTCTGAGGAATTGTTTGACCTGATACCTGCCGCATCTTTTCGCCATCGACCCTCACGACAGCATATGCATCTCCATCATATAGATGGTTGGCAGGCCACAACTGTGCGGTTCTCACGTAGCTTCCTGCCTCGCACAGCAAAACTGTGGAATGATCTGTCGTCGGCGGTATTTCCGAACCGATACGACCTTCAAACCTTCAAGAGAAGAGCGTACTCCTTTTTAAAGGGCCGGCAACGCACCTGTGACTCTTCTGGTGTTGCGGGTGTCCATGGGCGGCGCTGATCGCTTACCATCAAGTGATCCGTCTGCTCGTTTGCCTCCTATTCAATAAAAAAAAAAAATATCATCATTGACGAATTCGAATTTGAATTATATCACCATCAACAGTCTGTAAGTGACTTCTGTATACCAAATGCCTCTTCTCACATGGAAAAGGTTTGAACATTAAGAATGGCGCTTGTTCAACGCGGGTTGGCGATTTCAAACTTATAATTAGAAATTATAGCGCCAGGTTTCCTCACAATGTTTTCCTTTACCGTTTGCCATTGATGTCTATATAATCTTAGAAAGTATATATAACTCGGAAAAAAAGTCACATTGGTACATGCTGTTGGTAAGTTTCGAGGCCGCACCCTCATGTATGAAAAGCGTGCGTCTTAAACCTTCGGGCCACCACGACCAATATGCATACCTACTTTAAACAAAGATTAAGTATATTGTTCTATGCATAGACAGAAAAAAACGAAACGTCATCGCGTAGCGGGAAAATGTAATCTGTGGTTCGAAAAATGAAAAAGTCAAGATGGCGGGAACTCAGAAGTTATTGAGACGGCGAATTTGGTGTTGAGAGAATTTTAATCTATTTGAAAGTCGTTTGCCTATTTATGTGTTGTTGTTGTTTTTCTTTACAATTAATAGTTATGGTTTGATAACAGTCAGATGTTAACAATATAAGGTGCATTGTAATACTCTTTATTTTTCCTGCCTTCTGAGTTTCTTAAATCCAATGTGGTTCCGGAGGTTATACGCCGGGATCGTGCGGTCCATGGCCCTCTACGGCGCCCCTGTTTGGGCGCCTAACCTGTTGCGGCGTCCCGCTCGGACGCTGCTCATGGCACAGAGGGTCATGGCGATCCGAATGATCCGCGGATACCGCACGATCTCTGGGGAGTCGGCGAACCTCCTTGCCGGATTACCGCCGTGGGATCTGGAGGCGAAGGTGCTCGCGCGCGTGTACAGCATGCGCGCGGAGGCACGTCGCCGGGGCGAAACTCCGCTGCCGCGCCAGATAGGCGCGTGGCGGGATGAGCTCCGGCGCGATCTCATGGCGGAATGGCAGCAACGACTGTCGCAACCGAGGGCTGGGCTCGCTGCCATCGCAGCGGTAAGTCCCCTCTTTGAGGAGTGGCTTGAGAGACGCTACGGCGTCCTCACCTACCGCCTGACGCAGGTCCTCACCGGACATGGGAGTTTCGGGAGGTACCTGTGTCTGATGGGGCGGGAGGAAACGTCCGGGTATCATCACTGCGAGGACCGCCCTGAGGACACGGTGGAACACACTGTCGCGGAATGCCCTGCGTGGGCTGAGCACCGCCGTGTCCTCAGGGAAGTGATCGGCGATGGCGACCTCTCGCGTCCGGGCCTAGTGCAGGCCATGATGCGGAGCGAGGGGGACTGGGATGCCGTCTCCTCCTTTTGCGAAGCAGTCATGCTAGCTAAGGAGGAGGCGGGACGCGTGAGGCAGCGAAGCGCTGCCTCCTCGCAACCCAGCCATCGCGAAGGACACACCGGGCGTCGGGGATCGCGGGACGATCTCCGGCTACCGTAAGCGCGGGCCTGCGAACGGCGAGCATGGGTGGCTCCCCGTCCGACCAGAAACAGACCCGAGCGTACGGCGCGTCGCGTTCCGCGCGCGCCTCAAAGAGCCATCAGACCACCACAGATGGGGCCCAATAGGGCCGATGCCGATTCGGAGTCGCGGAGAACCTAACGGGTAACCGGGGCTCCGGCTCGACGTGCAGGAGAAGGAACGGGGTGATTTTTAGTCAGTAAGAGTCTGACACTCCCTCCCGCCTCACCCAGGCGGGAGCAGTCATTCGATGATTTTCCCCCCTTAAAAAAAAAAAAAATCCAATGTGGTTTAATACCAATAAGTTCTAACATCAAAGAGTAAGGTAAACTCTATGCGAATTTTTAAGTTTTTCTAATAATATTATCTTGTCCCCAGGTTTTGTCCATCCGTGTTCATCTACCTGGGTTTGGTTGTGCCAGCAATATGGTTACTAGAGCTGCACAAAGTCGACTTGAGGCTGCAGAAGAAGACGATCAACGTGACTTATGTAGAGGTCAGTTATTTTATGTTCCGTGAAATACAAGGTGTAGTTTTAACCGTGGCATTTCTCGGAGAAAGTTTCGGGCCAATAGTTAAAAGTACGGCTATAAGTATTTCAGATTATAAGTTCGACAGTATTTCAGAATAAGCGACAGCAATGTTTCTTATTGGATTTTTATGGAATTAGGAATAATATCAATTACGTGTTCGAGTTTGTGTGTGTAGAGCCGCGTTACAAAGCTAGTTACAAGACGGCGGCGTGTAGTTCGCACTTACGGATTTCCGTAATTTACAGAAAAATGAAAAATATTACCTACAAATTTTTCATTGATTCGTACTCAGAATCAGTAGCCGAGTTACCTTCTAGAAAATGACGCGGCTTTAAATCAACACCTTGTATATTTCGTTTTCGTCTCGCGGCAAAACAACGTGCCATAAGTACTTTCGATGTAGGTATAAACTAAGAAAAAAAAAATAAAGTTATCATTTTTAACACAAAAATACGCACATGAAACATTAAAATGCCTCGTTGGCCGAGTGGTCGCAAGTGCGACTGTTGAGCAAGGGGTTAAGGTTATTAGGCGTTTTCACAAATCTCAGTAGTAGCACGGAGTCGGAGCACGGAGGTATATGGCAATAGACCCACCCCACATATACATGGGACTCATAACATAAATAGTGAAAAGTAGGTGTTACATTGTACAGCGGCATTAAGTGTCGTAATGTGCACCTCTGCCGAACCTGTTGGGGATAAAAGGCGTGATGTTATGTTGTATGTTGTTGTAATATCCACGCAAAACGGATGCAATGGGCGCTAGTGTTGCAACTCAAGAGTATAAAATTTTACAATATGAATTTCGATCGATGGGCGTTGTATTTAAGAGTAATTTGTGTTCATAAGAGGGTTCTATCAACTAAGCTAGCAATCAGACCACCACAGATGGGTCCAATAGGGCTGATGCCGATACGGAAGGATTAAATGGTTGCCGGGTTTTAGTCAGTAAAAGTCTGACACTCCCTATCGCCTCACCCAGGCGGGAGAAGTTACTGGATAATTTTCCGCTCTCAAAAAAATCAACTAAGCTATCTAGTCTTTATAAAAGCTCTCATAGAACTTTGATATAAAACCGACTTTGGAGAGCCCTTGACAGTGTTTACAGTGCTTTACAGACATTAACCAGATTGAGTTCATGGAAGCGATAGACACTCGTCAGTGTCTATCGCTTCTATTAACTCCATCGAGTTAAATATATTGTTTAACGTTTGGGAACCATCACCTGTTTAGATTAAAACATTCATTAATTATCCAAGTTTGGAATGAAATTCAGAAAAAAATATTCACAAAATTTTATTATTTCATATATTATACATATTATATATGAAATAATAAAATTTATATACAATTTATACATATATATATATTAAGTAGTAATTTTATATTATACCTCTATATTATATTTTGCACGCGACTTCGTCCGCGTAGTATATGTGTGAATTTTAAAACGTATCTTTTTTTGTACCTGTAGTAAAAATCAGTTATTCAAAGCATCATGTCCGCCATTCACTGCGCCTTTTTGCGAAGAAGATATAAATAAATAAATGATTTTGTTGTGTCAAATAGTCCATTTATCGAGGAAGACAATAGGCTATAAAACATAACATAATAACATAACATCACGCCTTTGATACCAGAAGAGGAAGGCAGAGGTGCATATTATCTACTGCATTTAATGCCACTGTACAATGTAACACCCACTTTTCACTATTTACGTTATCAGTCCCATGTAATAGGGGGTGAGCCTAATGCAAAATACCGGATACAATTTCAGATTCCGCGCTACTACTCAGTTTTTTTTTAAATCCAGTAATACTCTGCTCGACCCGAGAATTGAACACGAGTCCCCTTGCCACTTGCGAGCACTCGGCCAACGAGGCAGTCTCAACAAAAACAGCCGTAAAAGCACACTGTCTGTTTAACGTTTAAAATATTCTAATTCATCTTATTTCCGCCTCCCAGACAGACATCCCCATACCAGGCGCCACGAAGATCCCCACAGACATGTGGGTGACGCTAATTGAACAGTTTCTGATGCTTACCCTCATCGTGGGACGGTGGTTACTGCCCAAGGGAGACCTGACGAGGGACCAGCTCAGCCAGCTGCTACTTGTTTATATCGGTAAGTCATTTAAATGAGTACAGCCTGGCTATTCTCTTACTAAGGCTTTAGATAGACGGACTGCATTTACTGCAATCCAACCGCAAATTTCACCCGAGCATACGGCGCGTCGCGTTCCCCAAAGACCCATCAAGACCAACACAGATGGGGTCCAATAGGGCTGATACCGATACGGAGCTGCGAAGGACTTAACGGGTTGCCGAGGCTCCGGCTCGGAGGGCTGGAGTAGGAACGGGGTGGTTTTTAGTCAGTAAGAGTCTGCACACTCCTTCCTGTCTCACCCAGGCGGGAGAAGTCATTCGATGATTTTCCCCCCTTCAAAAAAAAACACAAATTGCAACCTTAAAAAAATATGTGATATAAAATGAAGTCGTTCTAAATGTTTATTCTAATTATGCAATATTTGTCGCTGTGTATTATATTTTGTTTGACACTGTTTCATAAATGCTGTTGTCATACGAGATGTTCCTTCCCAAATACGGCCACATATACCAATTAGATGCCCTTGAAAAATGATAATTTCATAGACACACCTTGCTGTGTTGTGCTGAAAGAAGATGTAACGATATGTTTAAAAATTTTGTACACTACACTAGTCCACAAGGTCCATAGTCTCTGCCTACCCCCATGGGAGTAAGGCGTGAGGTTACGTATTATGTATGCAATATGCATGTCAGCTAGCTCGACGCTACAATATTTTTATGTCAAAGTCAAAGCATTTATTTCAATTAAACCATAATTTGGTACTTTGGAAACGTCAAGAAATACAAAATAAGTAATAGTCTGTCAGTCAGTCCGTCAGTGAAGCTAGGTGCTCATTCCAAAATGTAGATTCGAATGGAGAAGAACGAGCAAAATACTCCATTCGTTACTAAATTGATTAAAAATTGCGGGTTACTCGCGTGAATATATTGAGAAAAGCTCTACTAGTTTCGAACCACAGAGGCGTTTTTCCTCATGAGCAGTGTGCGGGGTGACGGTGATGTCGCGCAGCCTACTGACTGACTGACATCGCCCCATGGTTCGAAACTAGTAGAGCTTTTCTCAGTATATTCACATGAGTAACCCGCGATTTTTAATTAATTTAGTATGTCTCACGACAGTTATTTTAAAAATCTATTCGTTACTCTTTAAAAAACTACAAATTATCCTTGAAACAGATAAAATGAAAGTAGGTAAATACTGCCTCGTTGGCCGAGTGGTCGCAAATGCGACTGCCGGGCAAGGGGTCTCGGGTTCGATTCCCGGGTCGGGCAAAGTATTACTGGGTTTAAAAAAATCTCAGTAGTAGCACGGAGTTTGGAATTGTGCCCGGTATATGGCAATAGGCTCACATTACATGGGACTCATAACATAAATAGTGAAAAGTGGGTGTTACATTGTACAGTGGCATAATGTGCACCTCTGCCTACCCCTTCGGGGATAAAAGGCGTGATGTTATGTTATGTAAATATTTTCTTTTATTCCCGTCCAAGGTACGGCAGCGGACATAATAGAATTCTTCGACTCCTTCAAAGATGAGAAGGTGGCCACGGAGAAAGTCCTAGTACTCCTAACCCTGGCGATATGGTCATGGTCCCTCATGCAATTCACAGTAGTCCTGACTGCAACCAAGTCCAGGAAATCCCGAGGAACAGCCAATAGGTCCGACATGTATGTAAAATATGTGTTACACATGCACCTGCTTTGCTAAACACTTAATAGCACTTTTTTTGTAAGTTGGTTTAGATGGGAATACAGATTTTTTGGCTGAGACTCTCAGTGTGTGAGTGTTTCACTTGATCGTTTTTCTCTCAAAGGGTCAATGACGCATTTGTATATTACATGTGCTGGGTGTAGGTCACTTGTCTTCAGGTCTGCTCGTTTTTTGCTGTCAAACTATTTTGACCATAATTTTCATTACAATAGGGTAGATGTCTAATTTTTATTTTAATGTCCGTCTGGTAGATTATTTTAAATCATTACAAACGTATTTTTTATTTGCTTACGGAAACATAATACTTTCGACGATATTATATTGATTTGAAATGTCGCGTGACGTCACTTCTATGTACATTTTACACGTAGGTATAAATGACGTTTTAGCTCCCACTCCTAAACTTTGATTCGTTTTATTTATTATACGACAAAATAAAAAAATACGTGTCTAATATTTTCGCATTTTCTAACTTACGGACTAATTAGATTTTTAATTTTCATCCCCTGTCATCATCCCTATTATCTTCCACTAGCTTTACCCGCGGCGTTGCCCGCGTAATCCTGTTTTATCTCATGGGAACATTTAATCGGGATAAAAAGTAAATCCTATCACCTAAATCAGCCCATAATCTGTTTGTACCTATACCAAATTTCATCAAAATCCGATCAGTAGTTTCAGCGTGATATACGGACAAACATCAAAATAAAGAAATTTTCACATCTATAATAATAGCGTGACCGCATTAAAACTGGCCTAGTCGTTTTTGAGTTATGAATGCTAACGTAACAAGATTGTACGAAAAAATCTCTTTTCCCATTCAAACCGATATTTGATAACAAAACTTTACATAATTTTAAATAACTATAGTATATTTGTTCATATATATATATATATTCTTAAACACATTGCAAATATTTACACTATTTGTCAAAAACCTTCACGGGAATCACCAAATGAATGAATAAAACATTTTATTAAATTGTTTATTGACTGCCTTGCTGGCCGAGTGGTCGCAAGTGCGACTGCTGGGCAAGGGGTCTCGGGTTTGATTCCCGAGTCGGGCAAACTATTTAAATAAAAATAATAAGCCTTTCATTCGGATAACAAAAACAAAAACAAAAATACTTTCTTACATTACGTGACTGAACGGATTTACAAAAAAAAGTGAAGAAGCACCAAATACGCGAGAAAAAAAATTTTAAAAAAAGGGCAAAGTATTACTGGGATTTAAAAAAAAATCTCATTAGTAGCACGGAGCCTGGAATTGTGCCCGGTATATGGCAATAAGCTCACTCCCTATTACATGGGATTCATAATATAATAGTAAAAAGTGGTTGTAACATTGTACAGTGGCATTAAGTGCCGAAATGTGCATCTAGGCCTACCTCTTCGGGGATAAAAGGCGTAATGCACTTGAAATGTTTAACCAAAAGGCCGGTAACGCACTTGTAACTCCTCTGGCGTTCCGAGTGTCCATGAGCGACGCCGATTGCTTACCATCAGGTGATCCGTCTGCTCGTTTACCGGCTTTCCCAAAAAAAATATGCTTAGCAAGCACACAATCACACGATACCTTTTACTATCTTATCACCGGCCACACCGCTACACGACTTGCTTATCTTATATTAATAACAAACCATTATACTACACCTTTCTAATCTCGTCTATTTTTCCTAAAAACAGAAATAGCAGGGCGTGCTGCTGTTCAATCGAAGTGTGTGCCATTATCATGAATATAGCTCTTCAAGATGCACCGTTTTTGGCGTTCCGACTTCTAATCATATGCCATTATAAGATTATAAACTATATGAACATCTTCTTCACGTGTAAGAATACTCTGGTAAGTGATTTTGTTATTTCACCTTTTGACCCTCAGCCATCTGTTGCCGATGGTACTCTTTCCATGAGCGTCGTCAAAGCCAACTGCTGAACTTGGGTAGAAACGGTCTCTGAAAAACATGAACCTTTAAACTGCTATCTCAAACCGTGGATATTATCCTGATCCTCTTATGCAGAGGAAGTGAATATTCCAGCAAGGTACTGCCACTAGATATTATCTGATAGCACCCACAAACATTTTATTCTGCGATCTTGAGGATTCTCATACTCCAGTAGGGGACTATTACTAGGTTTATTCTACCTCTACAATCTTCAAGCCTCTTATGAAGAAGAGACCCACAGTCTACCATTGGAAGCCAGTATTGTCTTTCGCCGTGGTAAGTGAGAATACAGAAAGCCCAAAACTTTCTGTTTCGAGGCAGAATGTTTTGGGCGTCGTCGACGGTATTTCCGAACCGATACGACCTTCAAACCTTCAAGAAAAGAGCGTATTCCTTGTTAAAACACTGCCAACACAAATTTGTAACTCCTCTGGTGTTGCAAGTATCCATGGGCAGCGCTGATCAATTACGATCAGGTGATACGACTTCTCGTTTATAGCTCTATTCAAAAATCACCTTATAAGATGGAGGTCTTTATTCAGCAGAAGGTTATCATGGCCTGTTATTGATTTCTTTTTTTTTTTTAATTTATTTATTTAAGGAACTTTTAACAAATTATTACACCAGTTCCATCGAAACCTTATCTAACAAATACACAATTACAAGGTAACTAATGAATACACCAATATAGCTTCAGGTGACATTGGTTGACCCAAGATTACATTAAATGTACCTAAATCTAACGTATTTATGTTAAGTTCACAAATTAACTTGCTCCTTTCAGATTCATTTCTGACACACTCCACCAGAAGATGATATACATCCTCTACTTTATTACTACACACTAAGCAATTCGGAGAGTCCACAATTCCCATGAGGAAAGCAAAGGCTCTAAGTGGCATATGTCCGGAACGAATTCTAAAAGATGTTATTATAATCTTACGGCTAGCTTCAAAATTACTAAACCATGGGATTCGAGGAGGCTCGTTTTGGATTGTATTATACCATATCCCTTTATCTTTTGATCTTTCTCTAAAATACTCTTTCCACTTCTCATAACAATAGTTTTTGAATTTTGATAGGATTTCCGAATGAACTGGTAAGACATAAACCTCTATACCTGAAGTGGCTGCTATCTTAGCCAATCTATCTGCCTCCTCGTTTCCCTGCAGACCAATGTGTGACGGGATCCACTGTAAGACCAAGGTAACTCCCTTTAAAAGAGAAGATTGTATTTTGCGCAAGACAGCAAATGCTATCGAGACACCTCTGCATCCAGAGGCGCACCGAGCCAAGTGCTGGAGTGCGTTCTTGCTATCCGTGTATATTACTATATTACTGTGTTGTAATGTGTCGATGTAGGATGCCTGTTATTGATGATGAAGATGATGACCACGGGATGTCGCGTAACGCGTAGAGGCTCGATTACCGCACGGAACAACTCTTTGTGTGATCAACAGATTGTCTGGGTCATGTGTATGTGAACTTGTATGTTTGTAAACGCACAGGAGAAACTCCCAGTGTGGAGTAAGACTTACAAAAAGGAGTAGATGATGATTATGATGATGATGCATTTTCTCTTATAGGTAATATTGCTACAAATATACAGATTGTATGTTTTGCACTTGGAGACCGTGGATGAAGGTAATGGTGGCTCCGTGTATAGAAAGAAGACCAAACATAGGAGCACTGACAAGAAGGAGAAAGAGAAGGAGAAGAAACATAGGTAAGTGGGAGAGAGAGAGAGAAAGAGATAAAGGGAGAAGTGAAGTAGTACTTTATTTAAACGAGATGTTGACTATAGTATTTTTTTTACTAAATTATTTCCTCTACCTCTATATATATATATATATATATATGTATATATTAAGAGAGTTTTTTTATTTATTTTATTTATCTTTATAACACAAAGTTAAGTATTTTATAATCTAATGCCCGAATAAGCCCCACAAAACCGTTGCAATGGTTTGACTGCGGGGTCGAGTCGCTAGACATTATAATTAAATGTACTTACCTACATATATTTAAATGTTATACGGGCGTTGATACTTATACTTACTTATTATTTCTAAACTAGCTTTTACCCGCGGCTTCGCTCGCGTCAGAAAAGGATAAAAAGTAGCCTATGTGACATATGCCAATGCACACAGCGCCATCTATACCAATACTTTTGTTTTCCCTCGGGAATATCAAATTTGTCCGTGATAAAAAGTACCCTATTATTTAATCCGGACTTCTAACGTACGTCTGTAAAAATTCAAAGCAATCGGTGTAGTAGTTACGGCGCGAAAGCGGAACAAACAAACGTTTGTTTGTTCCGCTTCCTTGTTCATTTTCCGATTTATAATATTAGTAAGGATATTAGTAAGGATAATATGACTTCAATTTTCGTTTAAACCTATTTGAATTTGTTTCACTCTTTATGTCTGCCGGCAGAGTATTTAATAGATATGGTATTCTCTTTTTTAGTGTTCTATCACCAAAATAGCTGGTGAGTCTGGGTACATTGTATCTACCAGCAGCCAATTGTTCGTACACACATTCCCAAGAATGGCTATCACGGTTTCGATGATGTTCGGAGTATCATTTTAAACTGAGCTTAAAAATTTAAATGGGTATTATATTTATATAGTATAAACGTCGGACCCATCCTTACTACCTCTAATATTATAAATCGGAAAGTGAGTTTGTTTGTTTGTTTGTTCCGCTACCACGCCGTAACTACTAAATCGATTGCTTTGAATTTTTGCAGACGTAAAGTTAGAAGTCTGGATTAAATAATAGGGTACTTTTTATCTCGGAAAAATTTGATATTCCCGAGGGAAAACAAAAGTATTGGTATAGATGGCGCTGTGTGTATTGGTATACGTAATTATATCACAGGCTACTTTCTATCCTTTTGTGACGCGAGCGAAGCCGCCGGTAAAAGCTAGTTACATATAGAAAAACACAGTGCACCATCAGCAATCAATCTGTTAGCTCAAGAGTAGATGACTAATTTTTATTTTATTATACGTCATTATTCCAAAACATTAGACACGAATTTTTATTTTTTGTACGGAAATGAATAGTTTCGAAGATACATTGATTCGAAATGTCACGTGACGTCACTTCTATGTACGGTCAAAGGTCAAAAGTCCACTGCCACCGTAAGACTAATTATCGGTTGCGCTGCAGCGCTTATACTTACATGTACACGCATATTTTGATCCGTGTGCGTACGCGTGCATGTGTTTATGCGTACCCACGCGTTTTTATGCACATTCATATGAAATTACTTACGCATTACCGTGTGAACATCACGGTGGCAGTGGACTTTGACCTTTGACTGTACATTTTATACGTAGAAATGACGTTTTAGCCCCCACTCCTAAACTTTTATTCCTTTTATCGAAGTATTGTTTTATTATAAGACAAAATAAAAAAAATATGTGTCTAATATTTTTCATTACCTAGCTGACGGACTAATTAGATTTTTAATTTTCATACCATGTACATTTGTAAAAACAAAGATTGTAAATTGATATATAAATTCCACAGTAAACACAAATCAAAAAAACATAAGAAGAAACACGAAATCGGAGAGACTTCCATATCTGTGATCAGCGACAGGCGACACGATCGAGGTGATGGGGGACGGATCAGGTGAGCGTCAGACATTATTCTGTACGAGCTATTACTATTACTTTTTATATTTATTCTATTGACAAGTATTCCATAGTTGTATCTACATTTTTTTGTGCCTTTGTCTAACCATACAACCGTTGCTACGATCCGTGCGTCACTGCATGGGTGCCCACTGAATATATCAGTGCTGGGTGACTTGTATGCCTGGCTTACACTGAGTGGGTGACCGTTTTAACATAGGCAAGTTGTCAGCGTCTCTCTTCTAATTTATCTGTTTTTATTTTTCAACGCAATATTTTTATTACTCTTACTGTTTATTGTCTTTTTTATTATTTTATTTATGCTGCATCACAATGCAGCAAGTAATCTTTTATTAGAAATTTATTTTTTTTTTTTTTAGGAAGAATATCATTTTCCTGTATCCTGAAGTAAAACGGGGTGAATAGAATTCGAGGGGTGAATAAATGTTGGGAAAATACTCTAACATTTATTCACCCCATTCCTTATCTATTCACCCCTCGAATTCTATTCACCCCGTTTTACGGTACACATTATTGTACGTAGCATTTACTACGACGTAGCCGGGTCACGTAGCGGGCACCTACGCATTAGCTACGTCGTAGTAATTCGCTACGCAGGAACTTTTTAATGAAATTAAAGTAAATTTTCGAATGTGACAGCCATGTAAGGGGTCTTGGGGTTCGGTTCTAATGTCAAGCAAAATATTATTGCGAATGTTTCGGTTATTCGAAAATTTCTCAGTTATAACACGGACCCAAGACAATAAGGTCACCTATTATAGGGGACTCATAAAATAACTGGTCAAAAGTGGTTCTCACTAATGTTATAAATGCGAAACTTTGTGTGTTTGTATGTATGTTTAATACTCAATCTCGTCAAAATGGCTGAAAGAATCGGGATATATCGGCGGAGGTTTAAGACGCCCGCTTCTCATGCATGAAGCACAATCTACCAACGCCAAGTACCAATGTGACATTTTCCGAGTTATATGTACTTTCTAAGATTATCTAGACACCACTGACAAACGGTGAAGGAAAACATCGTGAGGAAACCTGAACTTATAATTTCTAATTATAAGTTTGTCATCGCCAACCCGCATTGAGCGAGCGTGGTGATTAATGCTCAAACCTTCTCCGTGTGAGAAGAGGACTTTGGTCAGCAGTGGGCAGTTATAGGCTGTTGATATATGTATAATGTGGCGACACATGTCACAAGTCAACGGATGACGTCATAAAATCCTACATCGCACATGCGAAGTTTACATTCGATTTAACACGGATAGAAAATCCCAATGAGCAACTGTTGGGTAGAAAGCCCGCCAGCCACGATCACCTCGCCTGGTCGGAGGATCCTCCTTTTCCGATCTTAGGGAACTATACTCTCTGTTCCCTAAAGTGGTGACCCCGACGTGATTGGAAGTAACCTTCATTTAACGGAGCAGATCAGCACCGTCATCCGTATCGCCATCCCTCTCATTCATCATTTTATCCGCTGAGCGGTAATCAAATCGCAGCCAACCAGCGCATCCTCAGCCTCATCAGGGACCACCATCGCCTGCAACGAAGTTGTGCAGCCTGGTTCTTCCCTACGGCCTCACTAGCGTCTAGGCAACAACACTTCTGCACACGGTTCTGAAGGACATCTCCTCCCGTCAACGCAGACGCCAGCCACTACGCACCTACCCTCGCAGCATCTCTTCCCCGACTCACCGTGGGACACTGCGAACTCATCTCTCCGACTCACTGGAGTATCGCCCTGCACCGCTCACCCGACTCACTGGGCAATCAGCGGCACAGTTCCGACTCACTGGAACTAGGGACTTTCTACACTGGCTCTGGCACCGCTCATCTCAAGCATCGACAGCCGTCTCAGCGGGATCGACCTCCGGTCTTGGGAGGGAGTGATGTGGCGACACATGTCACAAGTCAACGGATGACGTCATAAAATCCTACATCGCACATGCGAAGTTTACATTCGATTTAACACGGATAGAAAATCCCAACGAGCAACTGTTGGGTAGAAAGCCCGCCAGCCACGATCACCTCGCCTGGTCGGAGGATCCTCCTTTTCCGATCTTAGGGAACTATACTCTCTGTTCCCTAAATATAAGGTCGGGATATAAAGAATAGGAGTTGATTATGGTCTATAACAACACATTAGATGCAATTTAATTTGATTTTATTGAAAAGACAATGTCCAAAATGGCCCTGTGCAATAAAGTGTATCAGCAGAATATACCGTAATTAATCCCTTATTTTATTATATAAGTTGCAAGTACTTCTGTATCACGGACTAGCTGTATTCCAAAACGTACTTTTAATAGAATTTAACGCGAATAATAACATTAGGTTGCCAGTTTCGCCTGATGTAAAATGCCTTCGCCTAATGAAATAAATAAATAAATCTGCAAATAAATAAATCCGTGTCGAAAGTGAAGGATGTCCAATTAATTATAATCGATCGATTGTGTTTTTTTTTCCTTATGAATGCAGTCATACTCCAATTTAAATAGGTATTATGTATAGTAATATAGTAAATACGGTAATCAAAACAAGTTTCATTCAACATTCAACATTCGTTCAAATATTCATTGTTTCTTATATTGAAATATTTCTTTTCTGCAGCTAGTCCGCTATAAAAACAAGATCTTCTAGGAGTCTGCAAATGATAGAGAATACAATACATATTTATCCGATACTCTTGGCTACAGGGCCAACAATGTATGGACGCAGAGCAATGTCCTTTGGAACATAGATTGATTATGTTCTGAAGTAATAGACATTAGACTACTTTTTACCCCTAGGAATGCGGGCGAAACCGCTGACAGAAGCTAGTTCTTTAATAAAGACACTATGTTCAAGGCGTGGCTGCCTAACTACTATAAGGTAGAATAGCTAATCCTATCCAATCTATGTAGGGTCGCGCTTTTGTTCAACTTCAAAAGATTATTACGGCGTGAGTCATAGGCCTAACTGTAATATTTCATGACTATCATTTATTGCGTGACTTCACTTATGATTTATATTTATTTGATGCTAGCTGTTGCCCGCGACTTCGTCCGCGTAGATTAATGACTTCTGACAGAATTCATCAGAATCAATTCAGTGCCCAATTAAGATTTACCTATTGTGAAATGATTTATCGTAATTTCAATAAATTAAAAATCCCGCAGGGTTCTTACCAGTCCCGGCCCGATCACGTAAGTTTTGAGTAATAAAAACTTCGACTATTGTTGTACAGAATCTCTATGAAATAAGTTCAGTGGTTAAATGATAGAGAGTCCTGGAGCATTGACGCATAGTTCCCGTTCCCGAGGGACTTCTGAGATAAAAACTATCATACGTTACTCAGGTCCCAAATCATCGTTTTACCGAATGTAATTCAAAAAGATTCAATGATTCTAGATTCAATTTTCATTCCCAATTTCACACCAACTATCATTCCCTATTTTATCCCCTTAGGGGTGGAATTCATCAAAATCCTTTCTAAGGAGATACCTATGTCATAGTAACTTTATGCATGCACAGTCTCAGCCCGATCGGTTTAAAACTGGCAAAGTATCACACAAACTTTCACCCTCTATATTACCCACTTTGGGGTGGAAATGTTCAAAAACCTTTCTAAAGGGACGTGTACGTCATAATATCTACCTGCACGCCGAATTTCAACCCGATCTGTGTAAAACTGACAAAGCCTCATACAAACTTTCATCCCCTACATTATCCCATTGGAGGTGGAAATGATCAAAATCCTTACTTGGAGATGCCTACGTCAAAATATCTATCGGCACGCCGAATTTCAACCAGATCGTTTTATAATTGACAAAGTTCCATACGAACTTTCACCCCCTATTTTACCCTCTTGGGAGTGAAAATGATCAAAATTCTTTCTTAGAAGATGCTTACGTTATAACATCTATCTGCATGCCAAATTTCAACCTGATCGGTTTAAAACTGACAAAGTCTTATACAAACTTTCATCCCCTATTTTACCCCCTTGGGGGTGGAAATTATCAAAATCCTTTCACAGCGGATGCCTACGTCATAACATCTATCTGCATGCCAAATTTCAACCCGATCGATTTAAAACTGACAGTCTCATACAAACTTTCATCCCCTATTTTACCCCCTTGGGGGTGGAAATTATCAAAATCCTATCACAGCGGATGCTTACGTCATAACATCTATCTGCATGCCAAATTACAACCCGATCGGTTTAAAACTGACAAAGTCTCATACAAACTTTCATCCCCTATTTTACCCCCTTGGGGGTGGAAATTATCAAAATCCTTTCACAGCGGATGCTTACGTCATAATATCTATCAGCATGCCAAATTTCAACCCGATCAGTTAAAAACTGACAAAGTTTCATACAAACTTTCATCCCCTTTTTTACCCCCTTGAGGGTGGAAATTATCAAAATCCTTTCTTAGCGGATGCCTAAGTCATAACATCTATCTGTATGCCAAATTTTAGCCCAATCTGTCCAGCAGTTTGGGCTTTGCGTTGATAGATACTTCAAAAGACGATTTTTTATTGATACAAAACAAAAGTTACAATTTCTGGAATTCCTTTGGTACCTACTTATATAAAAACTTTGCACATCCTAAGAGACCTATGTACCAAGTTACATGGTTTTATCTCCAAAAATGACGAACACCCACATGCAACCCCTATTTCACCCCCACGCTGGTGTAAATTTTAAAATGCTAGAACAAACGATTTTTTGTTTATTATTTAGTGCCTAAATATAAAATGTAAGGTATTTTCAAGAATGACGAACTTCATACAAACTTTCAACCCCTACCTATTTCATCCCCTCACAGGTCGAAATTTCAAAAATGCTAGAACAAATGTTTTATTAATTTTTATCAAGTGCTTAAATGTAAAGTTTCATGGTTTTATCTTTAAAAAATATATAATCCCATACGACTCCCCCCCCCCCTTTTAACCCCTTTTTCGCGATAAAAAGTAGCCTATGTTTTATCTCAGGGTCTAGAATATCTGTATACCAAATTTCATTCAAATCCGTTCAGTAGTTTTGGCGTGAAAGAGTAGCAGACAGACAGACAGAGTTACTTTCGCATTTATAATATTAGTTAGGATGTTTAGTTCTCTTCTTAAAGAAAACACTGCAGTTCGTAGAACAAAATTACTTTTATTTTAACTTCACAAATTAATAGGTACATATTATATTTGTTGTTCACTAATTTAATTGTTCCCTTTGTACCTTTTGATTGCTTGTAAGGTCGCTATTTAGTAATTCCTAGTTTTCATAAATTGAACATAATTTGGTACAGAAAAGTGAATTAACATTTGGAAATTGTTTATGTAATTTAATATACTAGCTGTTATCCGCGACTTCGTTCGCGTGAAATTATTCATATTTCTTGTTAATTTTTACTTTTTGGACGCGACAACGTGTTGATAGGCGAGGCGTATTTGAGAGCTAGTATGAAACGGAACGTTTATTGTCTATTCAAGATGGCGACTGCGGTTTGTCTGTCAGTGTCATTAAAATGAATTGAAATAATCTCCGTAATCCGAATTTCGTGGATATAAGTTGTCGACTCGAAATCGATATTTTTTATGTTTTGTTATTCAAGTAATGTTTCGATCGAGTCTACCGTACCCCTAGACGAAATCTACTATATAAAAATAAGTCAAGTTTTCTTTCCTGACGCTATAACTCCGGAACGCACGAACCGATTTCCACGGTTTTACATTCGTTGGAAAGGTCTCGGGTTCCGTGAGGTTTAGCAAGGATATACATAGTTGTGTACCGCTGTAATTAGACTGCAGGTTCACTCACTATTTATAATTAAGATTGTTGTGTACGATTTCAATATGTCGTCTGTATCTGTTCTTATGTAATATAAATATATATAAGACCAATTATTGGGAATCCACCAAAATAACCACAATGTGTTGCTTCTATAACCAAAAGATTTATTTAAACTAAAATTTTACATTAATACCTAACTAAACTAAACTATACACACAATAAAACATACAAACATACCTGTAACCAAAAGAAACGACATTTAAAGATAATTACTAGGTATGTCAATTCCCATATTATATTTAAGTATTATTTATTAATATTTTGTATATTTTTTCTTATGACATAAATGTCCATTTGACAACCTTTATTTTACCGTCTCTACCGATAAAAGCAACAATGGAGGTGATAGCTCCATCTATCATCGTTCTAAATAAACTTCTTCTTTACCGGCAGAGACGTGTAGAAAATAAATAAAGAAAGCTTATTTCTTTATATATATATTATTTCGAGTTTGACTCACGAGTGCACGGGACTGTGGATGGAATATGACTGACTGTTTTTGTATAGGTCGGGGTTGTATGCATTTGTGGCGAGGAGTGAAGTGTCAGCACTCTATAAAATACGTTTAAAAAAACCAATAACATCTTTATTGAAGTCGATTAAATAATATGCTAAAACTTTCTCCTAACTGAAACAAATACTTTTCGGACCTCATGAAAATCGATAGAGCCAATTGCGAGACAATCGCACACAAATGTACATACAGATACAGATCAAACAGAGAGCCTCCTTCTTTTTTGAAGTCGGTTAAAAATGGATAACAATTCTGAACCACGGCCGAGCAGAACACCGACGTGAAACAACGCTTGCGTTGAGTTTCATCGTATGAGTGAGGTTACCGGAGGACCAATTACCCCAAAGCGTCTCCAATCCCCGAATCCTCCACAGTCCTCAAATTCCCAATAACCCAAAAGGCCGGTAACGCACTTGTAATGCATCTGGAGTTTCAGGTATCCGGCGACGCCTATGGTTTGCCATCAGGTGATCCGTCTGCTCGTTTACTGACTCATTCCATAAAAAAATCCGTGTCCATTCGACTACACTGAAAAGTAAAGCTATTTCGCTAAATGTGTTGTATCGTATACTTATATTATAAAGCTGTATATATAACGGAGGGGTCGCCAGAACGGACGGTCATCACCTTGACACAAACCCGTTGAAATCAACCTTTGTTAGTGGTGCGGTGATGTATCGATGTTTCTTGATGTCGATATTTTTTTGTTTGAAGTGCGAGATAAATTAGTTTTAGTTTTTATAGGCGGGTTATTGTAACTCCGGCTCTGTGCAGGAGTGGGAATGGGGTGGTGGTTTAGTCAATAAGAATCACCTATTATTGGAAGCTAGTATAACAGCTCACACATAGGACCCACTTAGTTTTTAGTGCGTGGTGCTTGGCGACTGGGCTTCACCCAGTTGTACAATCTCTCTTTTGTGCCTTTAGGCTAGGCTTAATTCATTCTGTCTCCTGTAGTAATTCACCGAGGGAAGTGGAAACTATCGTTTTTTTCTTCTCCTCTTATAATATCTTCTGATTCCCTTCGTTGCGGGAACCAAGACAGTTATTCATGTCCCTGGGACGCGCCGGACTTCAGTGTTCCGGTGTTTACATGGTTGTGACTACTGTAGATCCTGGCTTACAGGAGTTGTAGTGGTTTTGGGAAGTTGTGGCGGGCTTGTACAAAACGGTTTTTTTTTATTTGGGCCATACGCGAACATAATACATACCTAATAAAGCCTTATTATACTTAGTTGCTTCTATTCTGCAGAAACTATTTATTTATGGACATTTCTACACCTGAAAAATGTATAGCCAGGTCTATCTAGGCGTACACCTTAAGGAATTGGTCAGTGAGACATTGGATGATTTTCCGCCGCAAAAAAGGAGTAAAGAAAAGCATGTTCATAGACAACCACTATTCGCTGTTACACTATACTATCTTCTGTCAGTGGTTTCATCTATGTTTCCGTAGGATGAAAGATAGCCTATGTTTTGTAACAGACCATTACCTACCTCTGTTTCAAATTTGATCTCGATCTCTTCAGCCGGTTAGACGTGAATGAATAAGAAACATAAACTTATACATTTATTATTTTAGCAGGAAGTAGGATAGTAGGATTATGAAATACGAACACGAAAGTAGTCGGTTAAAAATAATGCATGTTTTTTTTAATTTTCTATCATAACCTTCATGTGCCATAAGTTAGTCAGGAGAATAAAAAATTAATTAGAGTACATACATAACATAACATCACGCCTTTTATCCGCGAAAGGGTAGGCAGAGGTGCACATTATGCCACTGTACAATATAACACCCACTTTTCATTATTTATGTTATGATTCCCATGTAAAACGTGTGAGTCTATTGCCATATACCGGGGACAATTCCAGACTCCTTGTTAGAACTGAGAATTTTATTAAAAAAGTATTATGCCCGACTCGGGAATCGAATACAAGACCCCTTGCCCGGCAGTCGCACTTGCGACCACTCGGCCAACGAGGCGGTCAGTTAACTAGAGTACATACTCATGAAATACACCTACATGAGAAGTCAAAAAATGTAATACGAATCTTTTGCACAAACAAAAAATCTATCGACATTTTACCTCACAGTCCCACCACTACGAGGGCGCGGCAAACGATGGGGTTACCTATCCCTAGATGTACGTATAATCTGTATATCTGTTTGTATAGGGCGCCCTGCTATACATACATATACGTACGGATTTGTTTACCTTAATTTACGTAGTACACTGATTGAGCACTGAAAATGAGAAGTAGAACAATATATAAGGCACTTTTGAAAGTAAAACAAAATGGAAAGCGTCAGTCTATCGGTTTCCTTTAGTAAAGCTATTAGCTTGTTCCTAAGTGTAGATTCTTATGGAGAAAGGAATTGTAGGAAGTAGGATTCCGAAACGCGTCAAAGAAAAGGCATCCTTTTATTTTTATTTCTTTACGGGGGAATTCATCGAATGACTGCTCCCGCCCGAGTGAGGCGGGCGGGAGTGTCAGACTCTTACTGACTAAAAACCACCCCGTTCCTTCTCCTGCACTTCGAGCCGGAGCCCCGGTTACCCGTTAAGTTCTCCGCGGCTCCGTTTCGGCATCAGCCCTAGAATGACTAGGGTTATGGTGACAAATCTATTCTACTTTGCCATCACCTAAGTACCCAAGTAAATATTGATGAAAGGCTTGATTTTGTTTGAGTAGTTCAGATTACAGTTTTGAAGGCTATCGGGTTTTATGTTCTGTTTGTTCGCATGTCGTTTATGAGTGTGTATCGAATCGATAATGAGTTTTAACGAGCTTTTTTATGGCATAAACCGGTAATCGAGCAGACGAGTCACCTGATATCATACAAAAAAAAATTGTTCCCATATGTTTTCCAGTGACGCATGTTTTTTTGTTTCAGAGCCATTATCTTAACAAATTCGGATGAAATCAAAGAATTGGAGCTGTCCAAACTATTCAAGGATCAAGTTTCGACTGAAAATGAAAAGAAGAAAGGGTGAGTGTTATGTCCTTATCACCCGTCACCATCATCAGCCCGTTTTCTTCCACTACAGAGGCCTTAGTACGAGTTCGTTTTACGTTTAAAGTATTCGAAACGAGTACGCGTTCGGCGCTGTGATTGGCCGGCTCCAATGAACTAACGTATCACAGCGCAGGACGAGGTTTCGTTTCGATTACTTTAAACGAAGACAAACTCGTACTAAGGCTTCTGGACATAGGCCTTCCTCTCCAATAGCATGACACCTACATTTTTGGGTCTTTAAGTTTCCCCTGTAGTTTCCAGAATAGTGTTTGGGTCGAGCTATTTGGTAGTTGCTGGAATGGAGTCACTATTAAAATAGTTTGTTGTAAACTATGCTAAAATAATGGCTAGTTAGAATGGCTATGAATGCATCCGGTTCGCTGTTCGAGTATGCAGTGCGTTAGCGATGCACTTAGTGCAGTCGTGCTATATAGCAACCGTGGTCGATTGCAAAATATTGCATAAAACAAATAGATTTCGAATTGACGTGCAGAGATTCCCATTAGCTACATACATACATGCATCCATAACCTCACGTCTATCTCCAATTGTAGCAATTGGCGTTCTGTAATCTCTACGATTACAGAACGCCAATTGCTACAATTCTTAGATGCTACAACTCTATCGCTTCATCAACAGTCATCATCCAAGGTACTTTTAATTTGGCCCTTCTTTAATCTGTCGCCAATCTCAGTGCCAAGTACGATTAACTGACACAATCGTAACGTAATATCGAGCACGTCCGACGCTCTCATTGGTTGGTTCACTGAAACCGAATGGGATAGTTATTCGTGCTTGACACTCGGGTCGATATCATATTATGTCCATATTCTAAAATATTTGTCTGTCTCGAAAATCAAATCTCAGTCAACAAAAGATATTTCTAGAACCTACTTGATCAGGTATATAACGTTAAACAACGACAAAACCTCTCGTGTTTTTCCAGGACCAAGAAAAAGCAAAAATCGGAGAGTTCAGAAGAATCTCTAAACAACGTTCACCATACGACTGATGATTCAGGCATTTGACATCATCGGGTGCGTAGGGACAGCCCAAAAAGAAGTCCTAGGCATAGAGAAAAACACGAAGATAAACACAAAGACAAGAAAAGAAATAAGAAGAAACATGACAGTAGTGACAGTGACACTGACAGTTCTAGTTGAACTTGATAGGCTGTGCAGGTGCATGCCTTTGCGTTTAACTTTTCTTGTCTCTGGTTACAGAGTTTGGATATCGGCCTTTTTGGTATTTTCATATGTACCTCGGTACATAATAATATGAAGTTTTAATGGCGTTGGATTTTACATTGTAAGCAATTTTTATTATGTATGTATATTCAAGCAATTGTTGTTGCGATACTTATATTGTATAATGTACTTTTAAAATGCGCCGTTATTTTCAAAACGGCGTTTGGTAGTGTATAAGTATAGATGTTATTGGAAACTTAGTATATTTATGTAATATGTATTAACTGCCTCATTGGCCGAGTGGTCGCAAGTGCGACTACTGGGCAAGGGGTCCCGGGTTCGATTCCCGGGTCGGGCAAAGTATTACTGGGTTTTTAAAAATACTCAGTAGTAGCACGAAGTCTGGAATTGTGCGTAGTATATGGCAATAGGCTCACCCCTATTACATGGGACTCATAACATAAATAGTGAAAAGTGGGTGTTACATTGTACAGTGGCATAATGTACACCTCTGCCTACCCCTTCGGGGATAAAAGACAAATGTTATATTAATTATTTGTTAATGATCAAGGCGTCAATCATTACTGCCAAGCACCTCGGGTTCGATTCCTAGGCCAGGCATATTATTGGAGACATTTTTCAAAAATTCTCATTAACAGCGAGGGGTTTGGAATTGTGCTTATCTTTAGCAATAGGCTCACCCCCTATTACATGGGACTCATAACATAAATAGTGAAAAGTGGGAGTTACATTATATAATTGTACCTCTGTCTACCCCTTCGAGGTTTAAAATAAAAGGTAAGATGTTGTGCATATAAGAAATAACATATCCAAAAACATACATATGTGTATAAACAAATGAATTATTATGTTTTTGATAGACACACGTAACAGTTTGACAAAGAACTCGACTAGTTTCAAGCCATGCTAGTGGCTCTTATTCATAAGCAGCATTCCGCGATACATGACGTTGCGACTGTCGCACTGGTACTAAAACCTAGGCGGTATTTCCGAACCGATACTACCTTCAAACCTTCAAGAAAAGAGCGTATTCTTTTTTAAAAAGCCGGTCATGCACCTGTGACTCCTCTGGAGCTGCGAGAGTCCATGGGCGGCGCTGATCGCTTACCATCAGGATATGATGATCCGTCTGCTCCTATGCCTCCTATTCCTATAAAGAGTCGCGGAGAACCTAACGGGTAACCGGGGCTCCGGCTCGACGTGCAGGAGAAGGAACAGAGTGGTTTTTAGTCAGTAAGAGGCTGACACTCCCTCCCGCCTCACCCAGGCGGGAGCAGTCATTCGATGATTTTCCCCCGTTAAAAAAAATCCTATAAAGAAAGAAAAAAAAGAGTTCCTTGTCAAATAGTTACGTGAGTAAGCCGAAAACATATTAATTAATTTAATATGTTGATAAAAGTATATTTATAGGTAAATAAATTGTTGAAATTTTGTACCTTCTAAGTGTATTTGAAATCTATTCAAAATAATTTTAAGTAATGCACAATGTAACTATAATAATAGGTCTCTATTATAAGTACATGTAATTATGTATTTTAAAAACAATATTTATGTAGATTTTTCAATAAAAACGTTGTAGAAAAAATTTATTGTTTTATTTCTCACATTACTGTACTAATAAATACAACTATGTTTATCATTTTTGCTTACTAAATGGCGATAACATAGCATGTAATCTGTTCGTCCAATTATGATGATGACAGGGTATAAAAATTAAAAATCTGATTAGTCCGTAAGTTAGGTAATTAAAAAATATTAGACTCGTATTTTTTTATTTTGTCGTACCTCTATAATAAAACAATACTTAGATGAAACAAATCAAAGTTTAGGAGTGGGGGCTAAAACGTCATTTCTACGTATAAAATGTACATAGAAGTGACGTCACGCGACATTTCAAATCAATATATCGTCAAAAGTATTCGTTTCTGTAAGTAAATAAAAAATACGTGTCTAATGATGTAAATAATCTACCAGACAGACATTAAAATAAAAATTAGGCATCTCTACCCTATTACTGTAGCTGTCAAAAATAACTCCAATAGCAAACTGTAGTGTCAAAACACTAGCTAATTGGGTACTTTCCTTAATCAAAAATAAATTATTTCGACTGTTCAATACAATAAAATATTAAAAAATAATCACACTTTCATTAATTGATTTTATGACCAACTCAATTTTAGTATTTTTTCAGCGATTTTTTAAGAAATAAGTAAGTATACTGTTTGACGCTAAAAAAACGTAACGTCACAATACACAATCTCGTACAAAGTTCATAGAAAACTGTCATTTTTGACAGTTCGAAAAAAGTATTGAATTTGACTAGTTGGCAAGTACACAATTCTGTTTTGAGTTAATTGATCTTACGCTACATTAGCCCTATCAGCTAGGCTGTAACTTTCAATTGGAGAGATTGAAGTCTACTCGATTGCGGTCCGCCATGTCATTGGTTGTGAGAATAATCTAGACCAATCACGGGCGAGAATGTGATCGAGCTCACTTCGAAAGTTCAAATTGACAATAGGGATGATAGCAGGGTATGAAAATTAAAAATCTAATTAGTCCGTCTGTTACGTAATGTAAATATATTAAACACGTATTTCTTTATTTTATCGTAACTATAATGCCTCGTTGGCCGAGTAGTCGCAAGTGCGACTGCCGGGCAAGGGGTCTCGGGTTCGATTCCCGGGTCGGGCAAAGGATTACTGGGTTTTTTAAAATTCTCAGTAGTAGCACGGAGTCTGGAAATGTGCCCGGTATATGGCAATAGGCTCACCCCCTATTACATGGGACTCATAACAACTAGTGAAAAGTGGGTGTTACATTGTATTGTAGTAGAATGTGCACCTCTGCCTACCCCTTCGGGGATAAAAGGCGTGATATTATGTTATGTATCGTACCTATAATAAAACAATACTAAGATAAAACGAATCAAAGTTTAGGAGTGGAATGTGGTTAGGTACGTCATTTTAGAGTATAAATCGTACTCAAAAGTGACGTAATGCGATATTTCAAATCAATTTATCTTCAAAACTATTCGTTTCCGTAATAAAATAAAAATACGTGTATAATGTTTTTAAATAATCTACCAGACGGACATTAAAATAAAAATTAGTCAGCTATCCTATTATAGAATAGCCTAGCTGAAAAGTGATTAGGGGAAAACGTCAACCATAACCATAATTCCTTTTCTTATATACACTGGCATTTCTTGCTTTATGAGCAAAATGGCGTGATACTGGCCAAACGTCGGTTCATCAAATATAAAAAATTGCACTTCCGATAGTTGATTTAGAGATTAATAAATTAAATGTATGGGATTGTCATATTTCATGTACCTATGACAAAACTTACGTCAAGCATACTGAGGCCTTAATACGAGTTTGTTTTACGTATAAAGTATTCAAAACGAGTACGCGTTCGGCACTCTGATTGGCCGGCACCAATGAACCAACCAACCAGAAATTCAGAACGCCGAACGCGTACTCGATATGATTACTTTACACGTAAAACAAACTCGTACTAAGTCCTCTTTATTGGATTTAACAAACTGAGAAAATTGGCGGGAACGCGGTGCGTATTTAATACACGTTTCGGCGACGACTGTTGGTGCGAGCCCGCAGTCCGCTTGAGCGAGCCGCGGGCCGGGGTACAATTCAAAATTTTTGACGCGAACATACCACTTGAGTTGACCGCCATTTTTCTTTTCTTATCGCGCTATGCACGTAATTTCAAATTACAAGAGAGGTTAATTATCATGTTTTCGGCTTACCCACGTAATTATTTAACGAGGAAAACGACTAGTTTCAAGACATGCTAGAGGCTCATATTCATGAGCAGCATTCCGCGACACACGACGTAGCCGAAAAACGCCGAAAAAAGCCGAAACATAATAAATAATTCAGTATGTCTCACGAATGTTTTAACACAAACAAGAGAGGTGAGTTACCTACACATACATCGAGATTTATGTTCAAAATTTATGAATAGAGATCGATATATAACGTTAGTTTTATGAAGGTCAAAATCCCAGGTTATTTAACTAATCGAATGACTGCTCCCACCGTAGGTTTGGTGTGATGGAGTGTCAGACTCTTACTGACTAGAAACCATCCTGATTACTCGCATCCCCCCCTAGTAAGCCCCGGTGCTGCGGGTTACGAGGTTCCACCTCGATGCAAGGGTAGGAACAAATTGGTTTTTATTCAGTAAGAGTCCCTCACTCCCGCCACCCCTAAGGGTGTCTGTCCCCGAGCGTACGGCGCGTCGCGTTCCGCGCGCGCCTCAAAGAGCCATCAGACCACCACAGATGGGGCCCAATAGGGCCGATGCCGATTCGGAGTCGCGGAGAACCTAACGGGTAACCGGGGCTCCGGCTCGACGTGCAGGAGAAGGAACGGGGTGGTTTTTAGTCAGTAAGAGTCTGACACTTCCTCCCGCCTCACCCAGGCGGGAGCAGTCATTCGATGATTTGCCCCCCTTAAAAAAAAATAAATAAAAAGGGTGCCTGTCCATTGACGCGGAGAGAGGCAGCGGAGCGAAGAAACGAAGAAATATTAACCGATAGAATTGCATGAAATCTCCACTCCGTTTTAGTGGAAAGGGATTTGCGAGCTAGTTTAAAAATTCCTCGCTCTGCGCCAATGGACAGACACAGTCCGTAACTCCGCTCCGCAATACTCGCTAGCTCCGCTCCGCTGCCTCTCTCCGCGTCAATGGACAGGCAGCCTAAAGCGGGAGAAGTCACTGAATGACTTCCCCGTCTCAAAAATGAACCTACTGATCTAATGAATGAGTTATAAGGTTTTGGATTTGGTCCATAGCACAGAAGTTTGACTAAAACACACAAGCACCACAATAACTAAATCACTAATTAATTCCAATTCCAAAATTGTCATAACAATCTCGCCAATATTCAGCACCATCTTTGTTTAGTGGTTTCACATAATGAAAGTTTGGTGGGTCAAATTCCATGATTTTGGGATAAGGTAACCATCCGTCTAACTTGTCGTCTGGCGTCGGATGCCTGGAAACAAGTAATTCGTTCTGTAAGTCTAGGGCTGTAGGTCTATCTTCAGCAATGGCTACAGCAGTTAAGAAGATACAAGTCCATCGCCGACCTTTGGCAATAACTTTACTAACTTGCAGTAACACTCACAAGCTTGTGTAACTTGAGCGTTGTCTAAAGTTTCTGAGGGACACTTCTTATTGTATGGAACTCATAACATAACGGGTAAACGTGGCTGTTGCATTATACATATTATTATATGTTTTACACCTATGAGGATAAAGAGAACTGACATTATGATAACCACGCACACTGATCATGAATAAGTTTCATTATGATTACAGTACTGGTAGATCGTTTCTCAGTCAACCGTTATTTCCAATTAATTGAGTAGTTTCCAGGGTATCAAAATTAAAAATCTAATTAGTCCGTCGGTTAGATATTGAAAAAATATTAGATAGGTACGTATTTTTTATTTTCTCGTATAAAGATGCAATACTTAGATATAATGGCGCTAAGTTTAGGAGTGAGAGGTCGTTATGTCATAACGTGTTACAAAATGTGACACGCTGTGACGTCACACGATATTTCAAAATAATACAACGTCGAAAGTATTTGATTATGTAAGAAAATAAAAAATACATGTCTAAAGTTTTAAATTAATGTACTGACATTAAAATAAAAGTACCCTATTTACTTTGTCCCGCGATAGTTATTAAACAAAGTGTGACGTTATATTTTGCTTATTGACATCAAAAAAAGGTTAACTTACCCATGTTTTGCAAATAGGTTACACACTTCGATCATAAAACTCACCATCAAGGCATCGTCTGTATTCGTATATAATGCTGGTTTCTCCAGATCAAATATGTAGAACAAGTCGTCCATGTTCGTAGTCGATGGTAAACCAGTCGTGCCAGTCAACAATGTTCCTAAATTCCTTTTACCTTTATAGTTGAAAATATATTGGAAAACATCAACTTTAGAATTGTTTGTGTAAGCTTCAGTAAAGAATGCCATTGGTCCAACATATTGGAAGTCTGTGTTATATTGAATAAAACTGCCCGTCGCAGTCTGCTCGTTATTTGCACCAGAGAAATATAACTTCATGAGTTCCTTCCGTAAGTCTCCAATTATTGATGAAGGTACTTTAAAATTTCTTTGATCTAATACTGAGTAATCACCATTCAGTATTCTGTCAGTTTTGCTTGTAAAAGTATAGTAATCTAGGATCGTTATGATTCCCTCTACAGTGTTTAATCCGAATATAGCAGGGACGGGGTTGAAGTCACCAGAGTACATTACATTAAAAGGAGTGTCCGTCAAGAACGGATCATCGTCTAAATACTTCTCAACTGACGGCAGAAATGTGGACTTGGCATTCATTTGGTGACTTATCGCTTTTTCTAACTTGTTAATTGGGACTTTCAAATATAAAGATGTAAGCTCTTCAGGGTCCATAGAGTTCAGGCCTAGTGCTTTAGCTACTTGCGAAGCTGTAGCTAAGGGGAATGGGTCGAAAGATGTCGCACTAAAAAGAGTACCACTCATAGAAATTATTCTATGGAACAATCCCTTGCAGGATCTCGATAAAGTCAAATATATGGCCGCGACCCCACCACTCCCTTGCCCAAGTACCGTAACCGTTTTATCATCACCTCCGAAATTTCTTATATTCTTCTTAATCCATCTTAAAGCTGCTCTTATATCCTTTAAGCCGGCGTTTCCAGGCGCTTCTTTAGTGCCTAAATTTAAAAATCCGAAAGCATTTAGTCTATAATTAACAGTAACTAAGATATTCTCTTTGGTCATAAGAAATTTGGGTCCGTAGAGAGTAGGGGAGCTGCTTCCGACCCCAAAATCTCCCCCATGGAGGAATACTATCACTGGTAATGACGTGATGTTGGTCCAAGAAGGAACGTACACGTTTAGGATGAGACAGTCTTCATTATCACTAGGTTTCGCAAAAATATCTTGTACCTGAAATTGTGGGCAGAAAACTAAGCGGTCTTCTGCTCGAAATACTCCTTTGTGCATCGGTGGTTCTACTGGAGTCTGGGACAAAAGATAGAATTAGATTTTAATGACTGTACCGACTTTATTCCACCTCCACTTTAACGGCGAGCGTCATAAAGGGACTAAGGGACTACACATTTGTCCGACAGCAGAGCTCTCTGTTAGATCTGAACATAACATCACGCCATTTTACCCCCGAAGGGGTAGGCAGAGGTGCACATTTCGGCACTAAATGCAACTGTACAATGTAACATCCACTTTTCACTATTTATGTTATAAGTCCCATGTAATAGGGGGTGAACCTATTGCCATATACCGGGCACATTTCCAGATTCCGTGCTACTACTGAGATTTTAAAAAACCCAGTAATACTTTGCCCGACCCGGGAATCGAACCCGTTACACATGTTACATCTAAATACTTTAAATTACGATCTCCTGCAAGAGTATTATATAAAGGAGGCCATACACATATAGGTTTTGCATGATGGTTTTAGCCATGCATACATAACCGACAGGCAAGCCCTAGCGTGTATGTGATTAAACTGTACAGTTATCGGTGCATCGGTGCTCGGTTATGCTTGTCGGTTTTGCATGCAAAGTTATAACTATCATGCATAGCGTGTATGGCCTCCTTCAATTCAAAAGATCGAATCGAACACGATCGCTTTCCGCCGTGCCATTGGTTTTAAGAATAATCTCGACCAATGACGGGCGAGAAAGCGATCGAACTTACTTCGAGAGTTTGAATTGACATGTTACAGAATTGCCTACTTCGACCTAAATTATTTCGATTGTTCAATACATTAGAGGTACAATAAAATATTAAAAAATAGTCACACTTTCGTTAATCGATCTAATGACCAACTTAATTTTGGTATATTTTTAGCAATTTTTTAAGAAATATGTAGGTAGGTACCTACACTGTTTGACGCTAAAAAAAACGTGACGTCACAATACACATTCTCACAAAATTTATAGAAAACTGTCATATACGACAGTTCGAAAAGAATTTTTTTATTCTTCTTTGGCAACGAGCAATAAATTTGAATAGTTGTCAAGTACTATATCGCCAAGCGTGATGACTATGGTGATCCCTCTTGTATGTAGAGACTAAAGGCAATGTAGGCGGTAGTGCAATAAGATAAAATGTAGCTGATAAAACATCAAAGGTTTTGATTAGAATTTAAAAGATGAATTGAATAGCAGAAGCAAGAATCATATCTAAGTAGTCATTGATTTCATTTAGTATAAGATAAGCGCTAATGCACTTATTATCTCAATAGACTTGTTAGCAATAGAATAGATAATGATAACTAAAAAAAAAAACTACTCACCGTATATCTATTTTTTGTAATGGCATATCTGATTCCACAGAATTCATAATATATTTTGCTAGCAACTAAATAGCCTTCAATTTGTCCCTGTTGCGTATTAACTATCCTAGTCTTATTGAACTTACAAATAACTTGTCGAAAATCAATAAATAAAAATAAAATAAACAATGGGCTGAATGCCATAATTTGGTTGCCCGTCAATAAATAACTTAGAACTATAAATTACAATTCAATATGGCGGCTTTTATACTAAACAGCTGATGTTGCATAATTTTGTTTTGTAATAAATCATTATTTCTTTGTAATTTTGATAGCGGTATCTTTGTTATTTCTAAATAAATAATCGAAATGTTATATTTTGGGATTGGTTGGACGTGGTAAACTGCGCGTTCGTACGACATTTTGGAATGCATCTACAAAAACTGGCAGTCATAAAAATAGATTTTGATTTGATTTGAAAATGAGCATAGCGGAATTTTTAATTTATTTTTCATTAATAAAGTCTGGGAGGGCGAATTCTAGTATCAAGTCTCCGAGTTTCTTACTTTGTTTCTCAGTGTAGGTATCCTTGCTTTAGAAAATATATTATGGTCTGTGCCTTGCAGGTGTAGGTAATGCATGGAGGTGTATTTCGTCTATCATAAGGGGCGTCCATAAATTACGTGAGGTTTTTTTTTAATTTTCTGTCCCTCCCTCCCCCCTTGATAAGATTTCGTGAGATTTTATTCTCCATGCCCCAAACTCACGTGAGATTTTTCAAAATGTTGGTTTTTCACGTAAACGCGTTGGATTGTTAAAAGAAAGAAAAATCATGTGCATGTATGTACAATTAAATCTTAAGCATGTACAATCTGGAATAAATGAACTAAAATAGTTTTGTTTTTTTGTTTGACTGCCTCGTTGGCCGAGCTGTCGCAAGTGCGACTGCCGCGAAAGGCGTGATGTTATGATGTTATGTTTTTTTTGTTTCTATCAGAAAAAAAATTACGTGATATTTGCCGAGACCCCCTCTCTCCAACGTAAGATTAAATGAGATTTGAGTCTAACCCCTTCCCCCTTTAACATCTCACGTAGTTTATGGACGGCCCCTTATGTCTTGACAGGAATTAGCCAAAAGCCACTTTAGCGCTTGTCTATCGAGAGAGTAGAAAACTAAATGTATGGGGATGACACTGACAAGTGTCAAAATTTACGTCAGTATAATTTAGTTTTCTACTCTTTAAGTAGACAAGCGCTAAATGGCATTTGGCTACAGCTGCAGGTTTTTTTGAGAACCGCCTACGTTAAAATGGTTTACTTCATACAAATATCGTTTTGTCTATTGTCCATAACTCGAAACAAAAAAATTCTAAGCGAATAAATGTTCTAAGTACTATAAGCTTATTTTTATTGATGGGCACTTGGCAGCTTGATGGTCTACTATGGAGCCCGTCTGCCCTTAAGCAACCTATTCACTCGAGACTTGAAGACACGCAGGTTGTAAATACCCTTCAGGAAACACAGACTCTGGCAAAGCGTTCCACTCATTTGCTGTTCGCACAAGGAAGCGATTCGGTTCGCTTTTTTTGAGGGGGGAAAATCATCCAATACCTTCTCCCGCCCGGGTGAGGCGGGAAGGAGTAAAAACCACCCCGTTCCTACTTCTGCTTTTCGAGCCAGGCAACCTGTTAGGTCATTCACGGCTCCGTATCGGCATCACCCCATCTTTGGTGATAGCTCTTTGAGGTGCGCGCGCAACGTGACTCGCCGTTCGCTCGGGTCTGGTTCTGATCGGGCGGCGAGCTACCCTTGCCGTACCACATCTACCACGTAACATGCTTAAAACTCTTGCATGCTTTTAAGTGTGGGAGAGCCATGCTTCGGCCGGAGTGATACTTACCACGTCCTTAGAAAACCGACGTCAAGCAACGCTTGCGTTGTGTTTCGTCGTATGAGTGAGGTTACCGGAGGCCCAATGACCGCCCCCCCCCCCTTCCCCAATCACCCCAATCGCTGAATCCCAACGATCTTCAAACTCCCAATCCCCAAAAGGCCGGTAATGCACTTGTAACGCCTTCGGTGTTACCGGTGTCCATGGGCGACGGCGATTGCTTACCATCAGGTGACAGGTGATCCGTAAGCTCGTTTACCGACTTAAAAAAAAGGTAACATGTTGCCGTTTGTCTGTTAATACGATGGCTGTTACCCATCGTACTCCACTGTCTTCCTTTCGGTTATTAAAAGGGGTGATATTTTTTATTATTAGTAACGTTACACGCCAGTTTAGTCAAGGGTTCAAAAAAAACTGTTTCGTATTTCTATTACCTATTTATTACCCTTTGAATAATATACTTATAGGTAATGTCTAGATGGAGTGTCAGTTTACGAAAAGCGCCATAAGAATTTGCAGTGAACTGTTCATTGCAATGCACTTTCCCGTCAAGTAGTACCAATCGTGTCACCTAGGCGTCACTACGTGCATGCACGCTACAATATAAAATAAACAAAAAAAAAGTACACTGCGCCGTGTGAACTTCAAGCCGCACGCACACATGCAAGACATTTTGCAATGTCATTGCTATTTCTATTGTATGGTGACGCTCTATCTAGACATGCCTATAAAATCTATGCTATTGCCTAAGTTTTTAGTTCTTCCTGACTTTAATATTTAAATACGTGACGAAGTGACAAAATCTGTACCGATTGCGATATCTTGCAGAGATTTGAATCGACTGTTTATGACTTTGTTATCTGCGTGCATTGAATCCAATCTTGATTATAATAAAATTACATAATTTTAATATAATCAATTTAATTAATTTAATTTAATATATTTAAGTAACTGATAAAGTAAAATTTATTTATTTTCTTGATCATTCATAACATCTCGTGGCAGGCTTTATTTATACATCATTATAATTAAACTACGTCTAAAAAAATCGACTGAATCCTAATATCCGTGTGAGTGTCTGTTAATATACAGGGTGTCCCTGAAGTCGAAGATCAGATGGCACCAAGTGATCGGCAAGGTTCCTACAGTCATCATAAAAATATTAAAAATTTCCAAGTCTTAACAGTTTTTAAATTACAATGACTTATGTGTTATCTAAGAAAAAACCGACTTCGAAAACCAAAACCTAAAAACAAACAAAAGGTCAAAACTAAAAAGCAAAAAATAACAATTAAGTATTAGTCATACGTAGGTACTTATAGGTTACCCACCCACTGATAGGTGAGAAGTCGTTGCATTCCGGAAATCATACCCCATTTAGGTGTAGGTAAAGTTTAAATCACTTGAAATTAATCAAGCCCAAAACCAGGTAGCTACTGTTAACCGTTGAGGAGTTCCCTTAGCTATCATACTACTTCATCATCAGTCCCCTAATGACAATTACATCGCATCTAGAATTGTAAAGATCTTCTCAATACAAATAATTTAAGCCCAAACACGGGGTCATCGCTACAAATTCTCGAGGAGTTCCCTAGGCTGTCTTTTGACTCCAACATCAGATCAACTCCAGACCTTCATCATAATAGTTTCAAATACCTACTATAACAAAAAATTAACAAACGCTCTCGCCACCCATACAATTTTGAAAAGTTCCCCTCGGTTTCCATGGAATCCCATCATCAGATGGTAAATGGGACCACCCATAGAGTATGATCTTTCTAACATAAAAAGAATCATCAAAAGGAGTAATCGGGTAACATACATACAAAAAAAAAATATTTTTATTTTCTAATTCAAATCACTTTAATGCATCTATAGTGTGTACAGAATGGTTTACAATTTTTGACAAAATATGTTCCATATACCTACAGCCGAATATGTATTATATACAGCCGAATTGAAGTCGGTTACGAAGATAATTTCTTTTCATCAGGGTATGCTTATACATAGGTAATTATTTTTAATTTCAGTAAAGGCATTAAAGTACCTAAGTACCTACCTACCTATTTTGTTAGATCTAACTAAAAAAATATTCTTATTACCTAATTAAAATTTCGCGCGTATTTTCGTAAGATTTGCATCCTTTGGTTTAGTCCAGTCTATATAATTCCATTAATATAAAGTAATAACTAAGAATGTAATTTACAATTTATTTAACAAACATTACAAAAAAGATTTTGTTTTGCTCACATGACTTGAGAAGTTGAGAGAATTTTGTGCATTCGAAAAGTTGTTATTTCAAATTCCTTAATTGATTCTTTATTTAATGACTTTTATTTTGAATAAATATATTCATTTTGTATCTCCTTCAATAGTTAAAACAATTATTGCAATGTAACTAAGTTTTCATATTAGTTATATAAAAAAAAAATATATTTTTATAAACTTTTCATTCACAACAAAGTGAAAGTCGTTCAAGATAAAGTTTCAAAACGCACACCAAACTTACGTTTTGACGTACGAAATTGTGGTTACATCGAATTTAGCAAAAATAACAAATAAAAATACTCAATTATTTATTAGTGTTGCGTAATTTATAACTGAAATTATAAAGTAAGGTATATAGTACCTAAAACTAGTGTAATAACAACTGCAGTGTGAGATAGTAACGCTGAAACAAGTGACTGCCTACGTGTTGATTTTAGCAAATTTTATTAAAACTCATCTTAAATATTATGAAAGCTTGTTAAATCGGCTTAGTGATGAATAAGAAACTAGTGAGAACCGGCCCAAGGATCAGGATAACCAGACCTGCTTTAAAATCGAGAAAAGCTGATGACCCAGTCGGAGTTTTTGATGATCGAAAATACATCTACTCTTGCCAATATTGCCGCTTGAAATTTACACAGAACTCTCAATATTTCCGCCACATGACTTCAAACCACGAGATTCAGCAAAAGGCAGCTACTTTTGAGTGCAATGACTGTCAGATAATATTTAATAAGAAAAGCAATTTGGATCTCCATTGTCAGACACATCACCAGATCAAAAGCAAGTCGAAATGCGAAAGCTGCGCGATAACTTTCAAGTCCAGGTACTGTTTACGCCGACATCTTAAATTGAAACAGATACTACAAGAAAATTCGTGTTTTAAATGTCAAAAAAAGTTTACTAGCAAAGAAGGTTTAGCTAAGCATGTCCAAAATAAACATACTTTTAAAAATGTTACGTTTCAATGTGATCTATGCTCTTTAAAGTTTAAAGCTGAGGAGTCGCTGCGGAGTCATTTAGCTCGAATTCATAAACTGTTATGATCTTTTAGAAAATTTTTGGTACTTTAAATATTTTTTAATTATATTATAGGCACTAGATAATTTTCTTCATTATGGTACATTGTTAAGATTATACCAATAATGGAACAGGGATTTTCAACCTTATTAATTTAACAATAACTGCAACTTTTTTTATTATTTTTTTACTTAACTCGTTGAGTACCATCATTATAGACACAATTATAGCACAATAGGCTGCGGTCACTGGTGACCATGCAGTGTTTGACAGTTTAATACGTTGACATTTGGCCAATTAATCTACTACTTGCTTGACAAGCTAAGTGATTATGTCACACCCCCTCAGTGGACTGTCACCGACTCGTAATGATCCTGAGAAACTAAGAAGTATTAAAGTTATCAATATAAGAAAGAAATTTATCCTACAATAAACCTTATGACTCACAAAATAATACAATTATACTACAAGTTCTGCCTGCGTTAGTGACTTGAAAGTGTGATGTTATAAGGTTGAAAATCCTTCAATCAAGTATAATATTATTGTAAATAACTTTGATAAAAGAAATCATGTTGTAATTAAATCTTTGTATCCTACTAATGTCGCGGTGAACGTAACGGGTAACCGGGACCCCGGCTTGACGTGCAGGAGAAGGAACGGGGTGGTTTTTAGTCAGTAAGAGTCTGACACTCCCTCCCGCCTCACCCAGGCGGGAGCAGTCATTCGATGATTTTCCCCTCTTAAAAAAAAAGTATCCTACTAATATTATATATTATATATGAAAGTTTGTTTGTTTCTTTGTTACTCGTTCACATCAAAACGGCTGAAGGGACCGTGATGATATTTGGAACAGCGGTATATTATAGTCTAGAATAAAACATAAGCAACTTCTCATCCCACGCGTCACGGTCACCAGTGACCATTAACTACATTATAGACCTTATTTCCAATGTTTAGAGACTACTTTTGTATGAACAAATTTAGGGGATGATTTTCAATAGGTTAAAGAAACCGTATCTGGGAGAAGAATGTCTCAATAATTCCACCGCTTAAGAAAAATTTCTTTGTAAATCGCAGTTCTTAATAACTATGTGAAAAGGATCTAGTTAATACACCGAAAACTGATCAATCAGTGCCTTTTTAAAAGCAATATTAGTATTATACCTGCAAAAGTTGCAATACCAACATAACATAACATCACGCCTTTTATACCCAAAGAAGGGGTAGGCAGAGGTGCACATAATGCTACTACAATATAACACCCACTTTTCACTATACATGTTATGAGTCCCATGTAATAAATAGGTGGTGAGACTATTGCCATATACCGGGCACAATTCCAGACTCCGTGCTACTACTGAGAATTTTTTTTAAAACCCAGTAATTAATACTTTGCCCGACCCGGGAATCGAACCCGAGACCCCTTGCCCGGCAGTTGCACTTGCGACCACTCGGCCGACGAGGCAGTCTGAAATAACAATTTTAAAATATCCCCCCTACATATTACATGGGACTCATATCATAAATAGTGAAAAGTGGGTGTTACATTGTAGAGGTATAGTGGCATTAAGTGCCGTAACTGTGCACCTGTGTAATTTGGAATAACTGAAGATTGATTTTTGACATTACTTGTTTAAAGTTTCTATCAAGAATCAATCTGAATCCACAGCTATACTCTTGAGATAGAATAGTTGAAATTGGCAATTATTTGAAATCGTAAGATGTGTTAAGTAACAGCGGTTGCTGTAAACTATGTAGTATGTGACACTGTAGTTTCTGTATACCGTAGGGTAGGACAAAGATATGAGCTTATGTATGAAATGTAACAAATTGAAGTTTGTTGTAAAAATTAATTCATAAGATTCGTGAGACATAAATTAATTATTATGCTTTCGGCTTACTCACGTAATTATTTGACGAGGAACTCGACTAGTTTAAAGCCATTAACAGTATTCCGACTGTCGCGCTGCTACTGTCTGTAGCAGAGCAACAGTCGCCGCGTCGTATGTCGAGGAATGCTGCTCATGAATATGAACCTCTAGCATGGCTTGAAACTAGTCGAGCTCCTCGTCAAACTGTTACGAGAGTAATAATAATAATTAATTGATTTAGACATCACATGCAAACTTTAAATTACTAACAAGAGCCAATATTGTATTACCTACCTTAATTATTTTTAATATATTAAATTACATTTTTTTTTTTGTATTTGTGAATATTTCTTATAAAATTTAAATTAGGTAACTTTTTTGATTAATATTAATTTATTTTCTTATTTTGTACTTAAGTTATTGTTTGATTTATTAAAAGTAATTTTTGATTAACTCGCAAGAATTAAGGAATGTTATTTAGTAAATTAATCATAATTATGAATATTAAATAATGGATTACAAAATTCTTATTAGCACAGAGTCTGTATATGATATGTAAAAACATCATTAAAATTAAAATCAACTCGAATTTAAAGTATATTATTTTCATGTAGATAGGGTCGGCATCAAAAATTGGTGTTCACTATATTAGGTACCTAAATCGGTCGACATTACAAGCGGCAGATATCCTTACTTCCTTACTTCCTAACAAACAAACAAAAGTGAGTTTGTTTGTTTGTTCCGCTTTCACGCCATAACAACTAAACCGATTGCTTTGAATTTTTGCAGACGTTAAGTTGGAAGTCTGGATTAAATAATAGGGTACTTTTTATCCCGGAAAAATTTGATATTCCCGAGGGAAATCAAAAGTATTGGTATAGATGGCGCTGTGTGTATTGGTATATGTCACATTGGCTTTTTATCCTTTTGTGACGCGAGCGAAGCCGCGGGTTTAAGCTATTAAGATATAAATTAATAACCTTGTGTTGGATTTGTGCTGCTTGTCATGCTTTCGATTTAGGTTTATTAAGGTGTACAGACATTTTGAAAATCTATGTGTTCATCAACTTTTGATTCTGACTGTTCGATAATTTCTTTTTAATTACCTTTTTAATTTAACCATTTTATTTATGGTATAAAACTCGCTTTAACACAGAGCTTCTAAAAAAGAAATTAAAATTATATTCGGAACTTTTTTGTCTGTTCAGTAGCTGCTTTACAGTTTCAAAATAAAAATAACATGTACCGCTTGGTAAAAAAGAGTTTGACGCGACGACAGCTGGAACTAATATTGACTTGGACTGAATCACCCACTTCGGATCATCCTTGAATAAACAATCATCTGAACATAGTACAACATCAAAACCGATTGATTCGTAGTGTACCAGGTTGCCACAGGTACTAGCGACCTCTGTTATTCCACTCTTTTTTGCCAAGCTGTAACTGAAAAGTGCAAGTACAGCAGCGCCCTCTAACTTTAAAAAAAAAAGTTCTCAATAATAGTTTTTTTCTTTTATATTCCTCGATTAATTTTCTCAAATTACTCTAAGTACCCAAATGTGTAGTTTATGAAACCTGATTATATGAGATTGTAACTTAATAACATAATAAATAAATTATTATTAAGTAAAATATATTTTGAAGTTTCTTTTTCATTCAATTTTCAACCTTATTCCAATGTGCTTGACTCGGTGATGGTGCCAAATGTGACTATTGAACAAGGTGACACAGGTTCGGTGCTGAGTCCGAGAAAATATTGAGATTTTCGAAAATTCCCAGTTGTAGCACTAGCTATTCGAGCGCCCGCGTACAAATACCGATTATGCTGCCCCCCTTTTTGTTGGGTGGGTAAAAAGTCTTCAAATGACTCTTGAGGAAATGACTCTTAATACTCTTACTAACTAAAAACCACCCCATTCCTTCCAACACTAGCTCAAAGCCAGGGCCTCAGTACCTACCCTCCAGCAAGGCAACAATCCTGCTGAGCTCCGTCTATGGCTGTCTGAAGGCTCTTTGAGGCCCGCATTTTACGCGCCGCGCCGTAGGCTCGGGTCTGGTACTTGTCAGGTGGTCAGCTATCCTTGCTTGCCGTCCGTAGACTCTTGCTTACGGTGGCCGGAGATCCCGACAACGCGACGCAATACTCATACACCCAAAGCGTCTCCTGCTACTTGCCGAAAATTACGGATAATCGATAGATTTAGAGTAACTCTCGAAAGTGATCGAGGGCGCTCGTTGGTTTTCGAGCAACTCTCGAAAATGATAGAGAACACTCGATAGTTTTCGAGTATTTCTCGAAAGTTATCGTGAACGCTCGATAGATTTTAAGTTGCTCTTGAAAGTGATCGAGGACACTCCATCAATTTCAAGAACGCTCGATAGACTTCGAATTTAAGGCGCCACTGTCCGATATAGGGCGCCATAAAGTAAGCTCAGAAAGTAAGCGCTCGTTGGTTTTCGAGCAACTCTTGAAAATGATAGAGAACACTCGATAGTTTTCTAGTAACTCTCGAAAGTAATCGTGAACGCTCGATAGATTTTGTGTTGCTCTTGAAAGTGATCGAGGACACTCCATCAATTTCAAGAACGATCGATAGACTTCGAATTTAGAGTGCCACTGTCCGATATAGGGCGCCATAAAGTAAGCTCAGAAGGATTTTTGTATTGGATTTGGAGCGCCATCCACCAGGAGTGGGTGACGAGTAATAGATTCTCCTTATTTTACCAGTCCTACCTTTTACAGAAACCGATTAAGGTTTCTATACCATTTAGTGCGCCACGCACGGTATAGAGCGGCAAAAAGAAAGCTTAGAGGAATTCTTGTTAAGGTGACCGAGGCAGAATTGAGAGCGGCGGTGCGCCGGATGGGCGCCAAGAACACCGCCCCGGGATCCCGACGGATTGTATGGCAAGGCATAGGTCCTGGTCTCGTAGGCTCTCGAGCCTCGATTGATGATTATTATTATTATTATACTTATGTTTAGGATTCAAACCTCACCCATTTCTGGGGAACTACACCAAAATTGCGGGCTTTTGGCCAAAGCAAATTTGGGGGTGAAATAATATATGGTAAATTAATTTATAGATAAAAACTTCCTAACTATTCTGCATGTATTAAGTATGACTGCTTTCTGTAGGAGTGTGAATGTAAGGGGATGCAAATCAAGGGCCTTTAGACTTATGTGCAGTGTTTTGGGGATGACGCCTGTGCTAGATATAATTATGGGAATGGTCTTAACTGTGTGAACTTGCCACTGGGTTTTAAGCTCAATGGTCAAGTCTGTATATTTAGAGAGCTTGTGAGTGGAACTTAGGTTATGGGTGTTAGGTATGGCTATGTCTATTAGGTATACTATTTTGTTTTTTTGTCGTGAAGTGTGATGTCAGGCCGATTGTGATGTATAGTTTTATCGGTTAAAATTGTTCTGTCCCAGTACATTTTGAAATCAGGTGAGTCTAAAATGATTTGCGGTGTGTATTTATAGTAGGCTGTTTTTTCAGGAATGAGTTTGTGTTTGTGTGCCAGTGCCTGATGTATGATAGCTGCGACTTGGTCGTGCCTATGCTTGTAATCTGTTTGTGTGATGGATGAACATGCGCCTGTGATGTGTTGTATTGTTTCAGATTGTCTGTGACAGTGTCGGCAATGATCGCTGCCTAGAGTGCTGTCGCGAATTATGTATTTTCTATATTTTTTTGTGTCTATAACTTGGTCTTGGATCGCCAACATAAACCCTTCTGTTTCAGGAAACAGCTCGCCTCGCTTTAACCATGCGTTTGACGCTATCTTGTCAACAATAGGGTTGGTTAGATCGAGACGATGACGGCCATGGAGCGATTTCTGTGTCCAAGTTTGTATTTTTTGCTGTTTAGTTATTATGGTCGTTTGTTTGGTGTGGTCTGCTAGAGAGAGTGGTGTATATGTGTCTGCCTGACATATAGCTTTGTGGAGAGGGGAAAGCTGTGAGCGATTGAAGAAGTATTTTCTGAGTGATGTAATTTGGCTATTGTGGAGGTTTGTGATGTCGATGAGTCCTCTGCCACCCTCAATTTTTTGCAACCACAGGTTAACCACCTTTGAATACAAGCGCGGGGGTGATGTTTCCTATGCTTGGTCATTGTCGTGTTGATTATTCTTTGTAAGGTGGTGAGGTCTGTTTGAGTCCATCGTATGATACCAAAGGAGTAGGTTAAAATAGGGATAGCAAAGGTATTGATTGCTTTAATTGTGTTTCTGGAATTGAGGTGTGTATGTAGTATTTTGTGTAGCCTTGTTCTGAAATTTTGTTCTAGTTTTTTCTTTGTATTTTTGTGATGAATTTCTGTTGATTGGTAATAGCCTAAATATTTATAGCCCTCATTAGGGTCTACTGCTTCTATTATTTCGTTGTTTGTTAGTTCGTATGATGTCGGTTCTACTGCTCCCTTGACAACTGACTGGATTTTGCACTTGTCAATGCCAAATTCCATACAGATGTCATTCGAGAATGTTTGTGTGATATCAGCAAGGGTGTGTATATCGTTTAATGTGCCTGCAAAAAGTTTAATATCATCCATATACATCAGATGAGTAAGAACTGTATTTTGGAAATTATGTTTGATTTTAAATCCAATATTGTTTTTATTCAAAATATTAGAGAGTAGGTTAAGTGCCAGGCAAAACCATAGCGGGCTAAGTGCATCACCTTGGAAGATGCCTCTTTTTATTGCAATGAATTCTGTTTCAGTTGTTTGACTACATACATACATACATAACATCACGCCTTTTATCCCCGAAGGGGTAGGCAGAGGTGTACATTAATGCCACTGTACAATGTAACACCCACTTTTCACTATTTATGTTATGAGTCCCATGTAATAGGGGGTGAGCCTATTGCCATATACCGGGCACAATTCCAGACTCCGTGCTACTACTGGGATTTTTTTGAAAAACCCAGTAATACTTTGCCCGACCCGGGGATCGAACCCGAGACCCCTTGCCCGGCAGGCGCACTTGCGACCACTCGGCCAATGAGGCATTATTCCTTCTAAGAATTGGATTATAATGGGGTGAATTTTATAATGTTTTAAAATGTAGATTAACCAGGAGTGTGGCACGGAATCATAGGCTTTTTTATAATCTACGTACATGGTGTGTATGTCACGTTTTTGTTTAAGTGCTTGTTTGGATGCTACGGCGTCAATGGTTAGTTGTTCCTTACAACCTTTACTATTTTTTCGGCACCCCTTCTGCTCTTCTGATAGGATTTTGTGCTCTTGTGTGTGTTTGTATATAGTCTCGCTGAGGCAAGATGTAATGATTTTATAAATGTTCTGTAAGCAAGTGATGGGTCTGTATTTTGCAGGATTAGCTGTGTCTGATGGGTCTTTTGGCAGCATGTATGTTGTGCCTTGCGTGATGTATGGTGGCATTGTGTCAGGTGATTGAATAAATGTGTTAATGTGTTTAAGTAGTAATGTATGAGTGCATGTTAACTTCTTATACCAGAAGTTGTGAATATTATCTGATCCTGCAGTCTTCCAGTTGTGGGTCCTAGATATGACTGTTTGTAATAATTGTAAACTAATTTGGTCAAATTCCATTTCCGGTATATCTATCCATCTGTCTTTGTCTTCCCCAATCCACGTGCTTTCTTGGTGTGTGACAGGGTTAGACCAAATATTTGACCAGAATGCGTGTAGTGATTCAGTAGTTGGTAGTAGTGTGTTATTTTCTTGTGAGCTATTGTGTTGTTGAGATTGTATATATGGTCTTGTTGTGGGGTCAGAGTCTTTGAATTTATTATAGTGGTCTATATACATTTGTTCTAATTGTACAAGTATATCATTAGGCAGGGTTAGAGTGTTTTGTGCTACTGGATGTGTATTTTGGTCAATGTTACTTGTTGATGTTGTTAGTTCGATGTTGTTTTCATTAGTGTTTGTTAGTGTTGGTTGTATTTGTGTTGCCTGTGCTGTCAGTTGTGGTATTGGTAATTCATTGTTGTCTGTATTTGCGGAAGCTAATTCACTCCTAACTTCTTCTCTTATCTGATTAAGTCGGTCAATGTGTAACAATTGATTATTGACAATGGATCTGCGTTGGTCTGATATTCTTTGTGCGGATAGGTGTGCAATTGAGGGGCATTTTGAGATTATATCTTGGTGTAATAGTGGTCTATATGTAGTTAAATCTGTCTCAAGATTTGTTAAGCGGTAGTAGCTTCTCATAATAGCTTCGTTTAGGTTGGTTGTCCATCTCATTCTACGGCTTTAAGTGTTATTATTATATGTATTATTTTGCGATATTGATGGTTGTTTTTGTAATAATAGTCGAACTTCGTCTTTGATGGTCTGGATTTCCTGATCTGTGAGAAAATTGCGCTGGACAATAGCGCGACGTTGATCGCCTATTCTTTGCTTTGAAGCATTCATTTCAGGGAATTCTGCTGTAAAACGTGCGTGTAATGGTGTCAAATAAGTTTTAGTGTCAATTTCAAGATCGGTGAGAATGAAGTAGTGGCGCATGATGAAAATATTCATTTGTTTAGTCCACATTTTACGTGTGCACCGTCCACCTTGAGCGGGTGCAGTAATTTCGGCTGAGGTAGCCTCCTGCACAACGTCTCTGGCGGAATGAAATGATAATGGGGATGAATTGGTTGAGCTGGACTGTTGGTTGTTGAGGTATGACGCTGGTGATGAGGGAATGGATGAAAATAATGATGACGTTGGTGAAGAACATGTTGACACTTGGTCATGTTGTGCTGCAACAGCTTGTGACTGGGCAGCTTGCGATACGGTGCCCTCCCCAGAGTACGAAGGGCAGCCCGGGCTGGAAGGCCCGGGGCGGGATTCTCCATCGTTGTTAACTCCGGTACCCGCCTGGGGTATAACTCTACTTCTTAGTCGCGTCGCATAAATGTGAGGGTTGTTTCGTATGAGGCATGGGTAAGAGGAGAAATCATGGCAAAAGAATCACTTCTTTAATCTACCTTAACTTTAATACTTTTCACAAAGTATTAAAGTTAAGGTAGATTAAGAAGGTTAAGGGAGTGAGAGGAGAGAAAATTAGGAAGAAAATACATTTAGCCTATGACTGGGTCAAATGTATCAGTGATTGGGACCGTTAGTTGGAAGGGTGTCGCCGAGGTGTAAGTGGCTTTAACATTTGTATCTCCTTTAAAGGGTGAGTCTAGTTCTTAGTGACCTAATCGTAGTTCATGCCTTCCGTAAGCCCCCCACCACGTCAAGGTGGCCCCTTAGGGGGGTTATTATTATTATTATCTTATTCTCTACAGCGCATGATTACTTACTCTTTGGGGTCAGAGCTCAAAATCACGTCCACACCTTAAAGGACTTGGGTGTAGTCTTCGACCCTCGACTAAACTTTCATGAACATATGAGGTCACCTACTTACAACTGACTCTTATCGTAGATTATCGGTTTCGTTATCCGCAATATGCGAGAATTTGATAATAAGCTATCAAACTTGTGTACATGGCTCTAGTTCGTACCAAACGGGATACTGCATCTACCTCTATTGTATGGAAGCATCATGAGAGTACCTACTTATGCTTTAATGCTGGAGAAAGTACAAAAAGCATTTCTTAGATTTCTGATTAAAAAGTTATTTGGTTTCTACCATTCTTATATCCCATCAAGTTTTTTATTGGGCTTGTTAAATTTTAATTCTTGGGGAGTGAGGCGAAATTACTCTCTTATTATTTCTACCTGTAGTACCTAATATGCTCCGCGGATACCGCACGATCTCTGGGGAGTCGGCGAACCTCCTTGCCGGATTACCGCCGTGGGATCTGGAGGCGAAGGTGCTCGCGCGCGTGTATAACATGCGCGCGGAGGCACGTCGCCGGGGCGAAACTCCGCTGCCGCGCCAAATAAGTGCGTGGCGGGATGAGCTCCGGCGCGATCTCATGGCGGAATGGCAGCAACGACTGTCGCAACCGGGGGCTGGGCTCACTGCCATTGCAGCGATAAGTCCCCTCTTTGAGGAGTGGCTTGAGAGACGCTACGGCGTCCTCACCTACCGCCTGACGCAGGTCCTCACCGGACATGGAAGTTTCGGGAGGTACCTGTGTCTGATGGGGCGGGAGGAAACGCCCGGGTGTCATCACTGCGAGGACCGCCCTGAGGACACGGTGGAACACACGGTGGGAGAATGCCCTGCGTGGGCTGAGCACAGCCGTGCCCTCAGGGAAGTGATCGGCGATGGCGACCTCTCGCGTCCGGGCCTAGTGCAGGCCATGATGCGGAGCGAGAGGGATTGGGATGCCGTCTCCTCCTTTTGCGAAGCAGTCATGCTAGCTAAGGAGGAGGCGGGACGCGTGAGGCAGCGAAGCGCTGCCTCCTCACGGCCCAGCCATCGCGAAGGACGCACTGGGCGTCGGGGATCGCGAGACGATCTCCGGCCACCGTAAGCGCGGGCCTGCGGACGGCGAGCATGGGTGGCTCCCCGTCCGACCAGAAACAGACCCGAGCGTACGGCGCGTCGCGTTCCGCGCGCGCCTCAAAGAGCCATCAGACCACCACAGATGGGGCCCAATAGGGCCGATGCCGATTCGGAGTCGCGGAGAACCTAACGGGTAACCGGGGCTCCGGCTCGACGTGCAGGAGAAGGAACGGGGTGGTTTTTAGTCAGTAAGAGTCTGACACTCCCTTCCGCCTCACCCAGGCGGGAGCAGTCATTCGTTGATTTTCCCCCCTTAAAAAAAAAAAAAAAAAAAAAGTACCTAATATGCGAGGACAATCTGACGGACAGTCAAAGGCTGTCACAGAGCTGGTGGCACAGGTGGTACGGTTATTTGTGCCCGCAGTTCTGAAGCATCAGCTTAGGCCACGTAGGCACCCCTTAATGGTTGTCGAACAGTCGCGCATGCAAATTCTCCGCTTGTTCGAGCATTAACGATGATCAATGCTTTCCTGGCATCCGCACCAGAGTGTGATTTGTTCGCAGCGAGATGGAAGGATGTATGTCGTGAATGTGTAAGATTTTTTGAGAAGATGGACGGCCGATGAATCAGTTTTAAGTAATTATATTATTGTACTTTTTATACAAGATACCTATTACATAAATTTAAAGTAGTAAATAAGTCATTTTTATTGTTTAACTGTATAATGTTTGGCTTGTGCTGAAAAATTATGCATGTGCTTATAAATAAATAAATAAATGTTTGAATAGAGCCCAGTTCCCGCTGTTGTGGAATGCGGGCAAACTGGTCCTCGTGAGGAAGACGGGGCGCCCTGCGGACTCTCCGTCCGCGTACCAGCCCATCGTGCTGCTCGACGAGGTGGGGAAAGTCTTCAAAATAATAATTTCGAACCGCCTCGTCATGCACCTGTCGAATGGCCAGTTCGGCTTCCGTCGAGGGCGCTCCACGGTGGACGCCATCATGTGCGTTAGAGACATCACGACCACACGATCTCCGGGGAGGTGGCGAACCAGTGCTCCATCGTAGACCGCATTATCGCTTACCACCAGGCGAAATAGTGGTTCGGCCCATCAACTATAAAAAAACCTCCTTGCCGGATTACCGTCGTGGGATCTGGAGGCGACGGTGGTCGCGCGCGTGTTCTATCTTCGCGCGGAGGCACGTCGCCGGGGCGAAACTCCGCTGCCGTGCCTCACCGGACATGGGAACTTCGGAGCTGCCTGTGTCTGATAGGGCGGGAGGAAAGGCCCGGGTGTCATCACTGCGAGGACCTCCCTGAGGACACGGTGGAACACACGGTAGGGGTACCTTATATGTACTGAGCACCGCCATGCCTTCACGTATGTGATCGGCGACTTCTGCGGCGACGACTGCCTTCTCACAATCCAGCCGTCGCGAAGGACACTTAGAGGGCCAGGGATCGGGGGACGATCTCCGGCTACCGTAAGCACGGGCCTATGGACGGCGAGCATGGCTGGCTCAGCGTCGGGTCAGAAACGGACCCGAGCGTATGGCGCCGAGCGTTCCGCGCGCCAGACCACCATAGATGGGGCCCAATAGAGGTGATGTATATGGAGACGTGGAGGACATAATTAGGTTATTTTTTTAATTATTTTCATTAGAAGTAATTGCTAATTTACTATAAAATGGTTTAAGAGACCAGTACTTGCCTTCAGTCATCTAATGAAGAATAATTATTAATTTAATTAATAAAATAATGGTAATAAAAAGTGAAAAGTGTAAAAACGAGTTAAAGTAGCATTATCAACAGCAAATCCTCCTCAGAATCAATTTACGAACATTACTCATAATGAAGGAATAGCTGATAATTAGTTAGTAATAACAGTTGCTCCTCAAAAAGATATTTGTCCTCAAGGTAAAACATATCCTATAAATGCTGTTGCTATTAATAATTTAACGGGTCGGAGTTCGACTCGAGTAGAACGGGGTGGTTATTAGTCTGACTCCCTCCCGCCTCATCTAAGCGGAAGAAGCCATGCGATGATTTTCCCACCTTAAAAAAAAAGAAGAGGAATTCTTGTATCGGATTTGGGGTGCTATTAACCAGTATAGGGCGGCGAGTAGTAAGATTCTTCGAATTTTACAAGTCCTACCATTGATAGAAACCTACTGTAGTAGGTTTTCACTTGTATAGAATTTGGGGCCCCGCTGAACGGGAACAGGCGGTGAACAAATTTCGGTTGATTCCAAGTTTGATTTTGATGGTCTTATTCTTACGACGATAGATTGTCATAATGCTAATATTGCTTGCGTCGAGTGAGATTTTTTTCCCGGCGATGATATTTCTTATGCTCTGGTCTGGACAATGATTTTGAATAGTGGGTAATGAGTTGCTCGATTTTTCGCCCCCATGATCGTGTGCCCATGTGCTGTGCACAACGGGCCTGCTAGAATTGTATTTGGAGTATGACTCACCCCCTATTACATGGGACTCATAACGTAAATAGTGAGTGCTGCATTGTATATGTGTACACCTCTCTCTATCCTAACCAGAAGCTGATCCAATTTTTTATTACAATTTCGACCTTATTGCAAAGGTTAATTATAGCTCAAAATCAAAGTCTATCAAAGAAAATTGGCGATATTATTTTGACTGTGTTCTTATCGTGGCAGTTGATCGCGATCAGGCAACTTTAGGTAGCAGAGGCCGGCGCCAATGAAGCAACCAATCGGAGCGCCGAACGCGAACTCGTTACGATTACTTTAAACGTAAAACAAACTCGTACTAAGGCCTCTGATCTTGGGGCTTCGATTCCTGGGTTAGATATAAAGGCAGACCACCTTTAGTTAAAAATTAAAAGTACCTACCCATTTGTAAGTATTCCTTCGGTCGGTCGATAATTTCGTTATTGTTTTGCAAGAACCTCTAGTTTTTGAGATGGTGGATCTGTTAGAGGTTGGAAAAAGTATTGATTTCTCATTTATCTTCAAACTTCCCTACTCTCCGTAAGCGCTCGAAGGAGTGGGGTTTTAATTTTAGATATTTTGTAATACGCAAGTACTTGATGATTTCCAAAATTCTCAATTGTAGCATTGGTAGTAAGTATACGACACGGAGAAAGTTCCAAGATTAAGCCAGTCTTCACGTGTCTACAGAGGCAGAATAAAACTAAAGAGCGTACAACGCTAGCACAACGAACGTCATTGGTGCCCATGTATTAAGCGCCGCCGGCGCCGTCACGATGTACAGTTGGGCACTTGCGTCGTCCGTCAGTAACCTGGCGTCCTAGACACTCGTTTAGTTAGCCTTAGGGATAATACGGCTGTCTACCCCGTCAGGGAATAAAAAGCGATATAGTGTTCATTATTTTATTGTACCTAAAGTAACAAATGTAATCAATGTTTTAACACTACGTACTTAATGAATTATTCAAAGCTTTATCATTATCATGGGCGCCAGGGTTCTCACAATCATAATGTTAGGACCTCCATAAGTTAAGCGCTGAATAAAAATAATATTTGAGTTTAGTGTTGTTAGCAGTGGTGGACTAAGGGCTCGTACACAAAACTGCGATGCGACGTCGTTTCGCAAAAATGTGCGAGCTCCCTCTACGCATCGCAAGAACTTGCGAATTGATTCGCATCGCGCATCAAAATCTTATCTTCCCAAAATCTTCTTTGTTTCTTTTTCCTGTATCTCCTAAGCAATAACAGAAGTGCACATTTCTTTTTACGATCCATGTCACGACCTAGTTTTCTATTTAAAATACGTTTAGTACGGTTGACGGTCGTCGCCAGAAGATAGACGCCTTGTCGCACGAAATCGCATCGTAATTTTTTGCGTTACGAATTCGCATCGTATCGCATCGCAGTTTTATGTACGAGCCCAAAACCAAGAAAGCGCGTTAGCCAAGCACCGCATAGGCACCCTTAATTTTAATTATAGGGCAGTTGGCCACGCGCGTCTTGCGGTGCTCCTATATGGCCTGGCGCCCGGCACTTGCCTTGTGTGCCTACGACGTTATACGGCTGGTCGTAGGTGTACTGCTGGCGCCCATGATCAATATTGTAGATGCTTCATATAAAACTCATACCCTTTTAAAATTGTGAACATTTCTTCTGAAGTTCTGTTTTATTATATTCAAGTTGCTTTTAATGAACCGATGCCTTTTATAATAAAAATTAAAAAAAAAATGAGTTAGTAGGTACTTAATGTGTGCATGTCATTAACATTTTATTTCACATTCAGTAGGTACCTACTAAATGCCCGCAGCTTCGGTTCTCGTCTGTAACATTTTGCATTTGTTTGTAGTGCTACATATTCCTTGTGATGTGAATATTATTAAGTAAAAAATTAAGTAGTAAAAATAGGCAGAACAATTAACTTAAAAATTTAGACAAAATAAATATAAAATCAATAATCACAGAAAAATAGGATATAATCTTTACTTAATTCTAAAGTTTTTATATAAGAAATTAAACATTCCCAGCTATGGACAACTTAACGGGTTCCAGAGGCTCCCGCTCAAAGCTGGAGTAGGAACGGAGTGTTATTTAGTCAATAAGAGTCTGACACACTCTCGCCTCACCCAAAGGCTCAGGATATGGCGTTATTAATAGTTGTCTTCACAAATCTAATACTTAGTGTAGTTTCATAATACACAGATAATTTATCAAATAGAAACTTGCAGTATTTAAAATTTTTAACATTATACAAACGTGGATACTCCAGGTGCACCACTATACTGTTCGAGGCCCGTGGCAAATCATATAGGCCACCGTTCTCAATAAAAAAGAGAGGAGTTCAGATGAAATCCTCTGAAAAGGGGCCTTCTAGCTGGGAGCCTTGGCATTTTGCTGCCTTGCCACCATGTAGCCACTGACTTACTCAGATTTGTAATAGTTTCATATCACTATAAAAATGTACAAAATTTAAAAAAGCTTATGTTGATAAAGTACTTGTGTATAGCCTAAATAACCTTCTTGCTTAGCTGAGAATAGTAATCTTTTTCTTTTAGTGACATTATACTAACAAAACTACACATAGAACTATGTTTAATGACTTACTCATATAACTATTTCACGAGGGAACTCAACGGGCTTCAAGTCATGCTAACAGTGTATGGTTCATCAAATTGTTACATGGGTAAGCCTTACAACTTAGCTATATTTAGTATCAATAAGTACAAGAAGCAGTGGACATCTACACAATATCAGCGGAGCTGACTAGCTTCCCATTCAGCAACCCCATTTTATGTTTTTCACGAACATGACGAACGACATGATCTTTTCTTTTATAGGACTGTCGACATATTGGACATTCCACCATCTGTTTCATATGTTGCGATTTCACATGTCTTAACATGTGATCTCGACGTTTAAACGTAGTTTGACAATGAGGGCATAGATGCCGATCGGTAGCAAGATGTGTAAACTCATGTTTTTCCAAATCTTCAAGCGTGGTGCACTCGAAAGCGCATTCTCGGCATTTAAACACCTCTGCGGTAGTTGAATGTTTTCTTTTTATATGTTTCAGTAATATATCTTGCCGTTTACAATCTTTTCGGCATACAGGGCACACGCAGTACTTCTGGCTGTTGTGTAAACTCTGTATATGTCGTTTCAAGTGATCTTGCCGTCGAAATGTAGCGTCGCATTGGTTGCAGGATAGTACCTTCTTTTTCCCGTGTAATTCAATGTTATGGTGTTCGAATTCAGCATTGTCGACGAATGGAAGGTCGCAGAGTGTGCAAAATAGTGAGAATTCTTCTGAGATTCTGTGTTTAAGTAAGTCGCGCTGATTCGCAGGGTCAGCAACAGCGTAAGGGTTCACGACTTGTTTACCTACTGGCGCCGTGTTTTCTGCTATTGGAGCTTGGTAGTATTGAATTTTATTTCCATTCATTGTGTTTATTTATATTATTTGTTATTCGCGAAATGAAAACATAAAAATATCGCACGCCCCATTGCGTGCGCGGTATACGTTTTTGATGATACAACTATTTGTTTGTTTCTTGTCTCCTTCACTCTAATATGTTTCTTATATCGCCATCTTTCCTTTATGCGGTAAATCTTGATTATGGAACGCAACGCTAATCAATCAATGAAATAATGACATTGACAGTAGTAAGTTTAATGTTGCCACTGTAAAGTTAATTTTATTCCTTAAATCGATGAAAAATATTAAAATTGTATTTTATAAAAGTAGTTCAATAATGTATTTATTTCTGTATTTGCTAAAGTCATCCAGGTGATTTGTGATGCGACTTCATTAATAATATCGCACGTAGTATCTCAAACACGAATGATTGCTATGAGTTTTTCATAAGGGGTTGATACTGTCTTAAACTATAAGAGCGAATAAGAGTGAAAAGAGTGAATTTAATCCAATCTGTCAACGAATACAGTCGTTAATTACAGCGTCGGCATAGTATTTTTAGATTACTTCGATTTACGAACTTCCCATTACCTACTAATTTATCGATAGGTAGTCGATTAGTCTCAAGTGCAGCTCGTCGAGCAAAGAAACGTTGGTTGATGATTTCAGGTTTTTTGAAAATATCTTAGTAATAGTACGAAGCTTGGAGTCTTGATTGTATGGGACTCATAACTCCCTCTGCCCGCCCCAGCGGAAATTCTAAACCGTAATGTATGCTTTAGCAACTGGTTGGTAAATCGGTTGAATTAACATAAATTGTGAAACTAAGTGTTTATGTACCCGTATCTAGGAATTGAACCTAGAATATTATACTGATTGTCGTATTAAAACGTAGACATAGGTAGTTCAAAGTACCCGGCCTATAGGAGAGACAACATTCATCAACGTAGGTAGGTACATCACTTTCTACCATTCTTGATCGATCTTTTTATACACAGTCAAAGTAGGTAGGTACGCCATTTTCTATGAAGATTTTACTTTTGTGTGACAGTCGGAATAAGCAATTTCTGTACACTACTTTTATTCTGCCTACAATTATAACAGCCAGTCTTTATAATCATGTATATAATTTTTCAGCAAGATTTCGTCATTCCCTCCAAGCGTTAGGCACTCTAAAACTAAAGGGTTTCAAAATAAAACAAGCATTTAAAGATTTAATATTGGACTAATATTTAGTAAAATACCATATTATATTAATAAAATTCATATAAAAATTCAAGTATTTCAGTTTTTAAACAATACCTACTGGTCTATCGGGGACTCAGAGTAATATTGCATACACCAAACATTATTCTTTAATTTGACTCCAGTTTTGACTCATCTATACACGATTTTTTAACAGATTTAATAATAAAAACGAAATTAAGTACTTATATAATAGAATAATAATAAATAACTACATATATCACTATTGTATCCGAAAACCAAATATCGACATAATATAATCTTAACGCTATACGCATTCGAAATACTTTTACATGATATAAATACATAGAATATAATAAAGTTAGGAACATTACAATTTCGTGAATAAATTTTCTTACAAAAGTCAAATTAAAAAACACATTCATCTCAACGTAGTCCCCAATAAACGTAACACTAAGTAATACTATCAAACAACAAAATAAAATAAAAAAATCACTCTTAAAATAAGGGAAAAACGCAGGTAAATCCAAAACTACTTATCTACAATAATTATGTGGTTTTACATAAATATAAATATATAAAAATCGTAATACATTTTATTTATACATAATAGAAAAAAAGGAAAAAAAAACAATAAAGCTCCGTTTTTTAGAAATTTGAATCTAATTTGCGATATTCAAACAGATTTTTTTACATTTTTTTCTATTTATTTCAAGTTAAATATACATAAGTATACCTTATTTTACGGCCAACGTGCAAAAACTTTATATTCGCTGAAAGCTTATACTAATCTGTGTAAAATTACCTAGAATAGAAAAAAAACTCGAAAAAAAAATACTGAAAAAATGTAACACTAATCTACTAGTGATTATAAACTACTAATCGATAAAAAAGTTATACAAAAAATTGGTAAAAAATAAATAGGAATAACATCAAAAATACATCAAAACAAGCAGGTGATTAAAAAAATGTTTACAAAAAAGCGATTTTCTTTCAACGGAATTAAGTAAAAAATAGGAATCAAATATGTCTTTTTGGTAGGTAACTTTGGGCCGCATACTGTCTTTGGTCGAAACTAGAAGGATGTAGTCAATAAAAAATATGTACTTACAAAAATAAATCTGTGACATACTTGGGTACAAGGACGTTGAAAAAAAGGCGGACGTCATGTTACTTCGAAATGATTGAAGCACCAAAATGTACATAGTGTATTTATGTGTGTGTGTACTTGCAACACCGTATGAAGTGTTATGACGCGCCATGTCACGCGACAGATGTCCTTCGTGTACATGTGTGTGAATTCTATGTATAAGTCTATAGTAGCCAGGTGTCACAGTCATTGCTTCAAGAGACCCGCCTTTTGTCAACGTCCTTGGTTGGGTAGTGGACACTGTGCTTTGCAGTTAGAATTTGATTAGAACCTCCTTTCACCAAAGAGAATAAAAATGGACCTCCTTTAAGTAAAATGTCAAAGTTGACGGCGTTTGTCATTGGCATTTGACATCGGGAAATGTACATTTAATGTACATGAAGCTGTTGTAATGCAAAATAGAGGGTTATTTCAAGGACCAAATAGCTATTACTTGCTTTTTGTTATATTCTGCATGTTTTTGCAAAACTGCAAGCCACAATCACCACCCCCGCAACAAAGGCAAACATTGCACTACCCCAGAAAGCAAAACTACAATACAAACACAAGGAGAAAGTTTCAAATTCATTTTAATATCTCACAATAGTCGTAAAGTAAGTCACGGGTGTGAATCAAAGACTAAGCGAGTGTCGTGTCCAACACAAGGGGCACGGGACGTAGTCTGGTGCCATTGGTGCTCATGGGGGCGAGGGTGAAGCCCTAATATGGGACCAAACTGCTAAAATTACACCAAAGATGCCTAATTTTCAACTTTTACTGTCATCAAAACCCATATTCCACTTCACCGTCACCACACAGTCGTTTAGAAAATGTACTTAATGCTAAAAAGAAAGCTTAAAAATTAATCTTAATTATTTCTCACTATAGCTGTCACTAGGTATCTTAGAACGCTTACAGAACACACATTAGACCCAAAGGCACCAAACGTAACGCTTGGCAAATCAAATTGGTTTAGTATCATATTAATGTATCAACAAAATTGATTTTATATAACAATGAATGAAACAACTGCATATAAAAATATATAAATCTTATTTTAAATCAATTTAAATTATAATTATGGACTCGGAAAGATAATCGTTTCTGTGCATCAAAAAAACATTTATTTAAAGAGGAAATATATTATTTCTACTAAATAGATAATAAATTTTACGAGTGGCAATTTTTGGTAGTTTTTTTTCTGTTTTTTGAGGCACAGACCCGAAAGTAATGCGCGGACACTGGAGAAATTCAAACAAGTTTTAAAAGGCATAAATAACTGCTAAGAGACTTCATATTTACTCAACCTTATAGCTACATTTGTCTAGAATGAAGTCCCGTATTATAATAATGGTAAAGTTTCTAATTGTTTGCAAAGACTCCAATGTCCTTACACTCGTATTATCTGAACAAGAATCCTCTGAACTTTGAAAATACTATTTAAAAAAATAAATTTAGATCCACCGCAACTTTCGATATAGTTTAAATTATACAAACCGTGAAAAAACACCAGAAGATAAAACGGTGCAATCATTTTTTTATAATTTAAAAAACACAATAATATTGTCCTAGCAATGGTACAAGATATTAGGTACATTATTAGACTCAACTAGGTTAGTTTAAATTGCGCTACTCTTTGCTATTCTTTAATTTCACTAAAAACTCTAGCACAAGAATTTACAAAACCCGCCCGGCCGATGCGGGCGGCGCTAAGACGAAAAAATTTTTACTAACTGTTCCGCCACCGACATAATCGTAAAAAACATTCTCATTGCGGATTTTTTTAAAAACTTGTTTCACCTAACTTCTATGTACATGCATGTGAAGTGCGAAACTCACTCGGGAGTAACGTGGGGGACGATACATCGATCAACAACAACAATTCATTTATAAAGATACAAATTTCACGTCATAAATGTATAAGAATGACACCGCGACGCCCCCCCTGCTGTGACCGCACGCAGTGATATGCAAACGACAAAATTACGATCTAAAATTAATGAGAACAGCACACCCGTCCATAGAAAAAACAGACAACGTACAAACGTGAACGAGGGCCGCTCAGCGACGGCCGCGGCGCCGACAAAACAACACTACAAACTAGCGACTAAAGGTACGTGCGAGAACACGGCCGCCCCGCCTCAACAAACTAAACCACACTCCAAATCAACTAAAAAATATTTTCATTTTCAAACGCTACATGCCATCAAAAGTAGACGATTGCCGTGGCGGACTGCCGCAGTGACGCGGGATAAACATTCTACGAACCATACATTAACTAACATTACCTCTAGTACCAACTAATTCGCCGATCTAGGCTGCATACAACTGCCGCGTCAATGGGACAGAATGGCCACAGAATAACAAACTAAACGACAGTCAAAACTAAAATAATGCGAGGCGACATCAACAACTACAACAGACAAGCGAAAATAGGTTATAAAAACCTCAAGAGAAAACAATAATAATAATAAAGAAGGAGGACGAATTGAAACTTTCCCCCGTGCGATATATTAATTCAACTAAATAGCAAAATTAGATACTAAAAATCATCGCATTCTACCGAATGGTAGAAAAGCGTTCGGCTGGTCACACACAGTCGGATATTGTAAACTACGTCTCTGCCTTGGGGAGAGAATGGAAGAGAAGTCCTTGTGTTTACGAGTTCCAAGTGGTAAGAGAGTGGAGGAACACAGAGGAGCAGAGGCAACTAGTTTACAATGCAGCCGGCGACCGGCGACCAGCGACACATGACGGTACAATCGTCACGAAGCCCTAGGCATAGTGCAAATCTAGCCCACCGCTCGCAGGCAGACCACATATCCCAAACACACCTCGGTTTATTCTAACACCAATTATTAAGTTTTTTACCGCTGGGTCCAACAGATCTTCAAGGTAATAGCATTATTGAACGCAGTTCATACAAAATATAGACTCATCGTAAATGATTAACTTTTCCTTTACAAACTTGTTACAAAATCAATTCAATCGATTACAGTCGTTTCAATTTTATTTATTTGTAGTCAAATGATTTTCTTTCAAGAGAGTTTATTAAAAAACGTGCTGTTCAATTTTATTTTAGCAAATTATATTTGATAGATTTTACTCCGGCGTTTAAAGGGATTCCTCGACAAGTCCGCTTGAAGATCTGTTTTAATTTAATTAATAAAAATTTCCTTAACCCAAGCGTTTTTACTACAACGTTGCGCGTAAAGTAAAAAAATCACATCCGAATTCACATTATTTACGTTTTTTTTATTATAAAAATACAAAAATACAAAATGGGACAGTGCGACCATACATTCAACCATCGCCCGCCATACTAATTTCAACTAGGGGGGTAGGGAGTACTAAACAATTTTACAAAAAAATCATTGAGCAATTTCATGAAAAAGAACCACCAAAAACATCGAACGAGTGTACGAAAATCACAAAGAAAAACATAAAAATAAATTTTTAGTAAAGTCTAAACTCAACGCACCGACGCAGAATCAAAACGATACAAACAAAAATTTCTTTTTCAAAAGTGTTGCCACAAAATCGTTGAAAAACTACCAAATTTGAAAATGCAGTAGAAAACGAAAATCAGTCGATAAAAATGAATTAATGATACAAAGTGCGCGAGTGAAAATGGTTCCTATATAAGGTGTTCGGGGCGATCAAGGCGTGTCTTTAAATATTTTTCTAGGAAACTTCTATTTTTATTTAGAGAAATTGTATTCGCATTCGCTATTATACTGAAACTATCAATTTACTAATAGATCCGAAGTCCGCCTAGAAATAGATCAAGGAGCCAGTTACATTGATTTGAATATTTGCATGTAAGATCACAGAGCGATATAACAATAGTATTAACAAACTGGTTCCCTCTCATTTCTAGGCCAGACTCGGACGGAATAAGAGATTTGCACACGGTCGCGTATGACTTATAAATTCTGTCCGCGTCATGAAACTTTTTATATCGAAATACTATACATAGGTAGATATCTAAATACTAAGAAAAATATAATATAACTATTATTTTCCTTCAAATATTTTGTCTACATTAATTGATTAATACTTGAACATTTTCCATCGACATAAAAAGTGTCGCAACGCGTCTATATGGCAAATTTTTACTAAAACGCTTCTACTATTAATACAAATTGTACCTACTTAACGTTTAGTGCGGGCCAGCCTTACCCCGGCCGCATGATGAAGAATAAAAATAGGGGAATTTAGGAGTAAACCTGACCCATATCTCGACGAAAATATGAGTCAGAGGGGGAGAAACGACGATAATAATTTTGACTCGTTACAAGGAACAGTGGAACGACCCAATCGGAGGTCAGCGAGCAACGAGACCTCTGGTATTCGAGCTACGTCGGGAGGGGTACACCAAACTCATACGCCACAACAAGGCACTATCAAGCCTCATGATAATTTTCGAAAAAAGGTACCACACAACACGAAAAAACCTCATCGAAATTATGAAAAAAATTATCAAAAAATCCGCGCAAGTCTTTTTACTACAGTCTATTTTATTTCCGTGGTCTTTCGGGATACGTTATCTATCTCCATACAGTGTGTATCCGTTGTTATTATACTTTAAGATTTAAGTACACGTTACTCTGAAAAAACATTCGAAAAATTTTGAGTTGACTGCTATACTTAGGTTTGTACATTGTTTTTGGTCAAAAGTAACATTGGAAAGCCGTCGCATTGAAATAAAGACCGTGTGTAGTTTATTAATACACTGTCTCAAGCGTTTGACTTGATAATGCAGCCAAAACCAAGTATAAACAGACTTCCGACTTAAGAAAACATTTTGAAATTGAGCGCTGCATCTGTCTAAACAATATTCTGATCGTAACAAGCAAGCAATCCCAACATCTTTACTTAGATCTCCCAATTAACTCGTCGAGTACCGTCATTATAGACACAATTATAGAACAATAGGTTGCGGTCACCGGTGACCGCTTGGTGTTTGACAGTTTAAGAATGGTGTTCCACAAGGCACAATGCTCGGTCCAACCCACCAGTAAACATTTCCGTCTTATAGATGTTGTTAGACAACACATACAATTTCAAAACGTTCCAAGTTCCAATAGTAATGAATAATTATCATGGGTCCATCCGCGGACATACACGACACAAATTAAACATTGGTGCTAAGATCGAAAGCGTTGACTACTGTCAAGCAAATATTTTGAGGTAGTATAACATCACTGTCTACAAAATGGCGAAATAGAGAACAGAGCCATGAAAAACAGATGTACACTAACTATCAAAAACAGTGGTTGATGTTTTGATGAGCCACGAGTCAAAATATGATTACTTGAGGGTAGTAAACGCAGTCATATACTTAAAATTTAGTCCATCTCAATTCCAAGTGAACGAGCGCGAAGGCAAAAACTGTGAAACCTTCCTATATACACTAGGTTTATAAAGGTTAATATAATCTTAAATACTTTAAAGACTCACTACCGTACCTCAAGAGGTCGCTAGCAAAGTCCGTAATTAGATACTATGCTACCTTCTATTGCACTACCCCGGCGAATTCAAAAAAATAGTTTTTTTTAATATATTACTTTTTAATGCTAAAAATAAAAACGTGTGGGGACGTGAAGAGCACGAACATTGATATAAGATGGAAAATAGTCGTTTTACACGAAGCGAAATACAATTTTTTTCTAGACCATCACTACAAATCCCATGAACACTGCTCGCGTTGTCCGGCTCTCTCCCCACGACTTGCAAGAAACACTACAGCCAAATTGGTAACCGTTTTGTTAAGTTTTGTACTAAAAACGTGTCCCTACCGCCTCCCTGTCAAATCAAACGAGCCCTTAGCATTTTATTTAGCTGTCCACGTTCTAGAGCGGGCGAAGAACGAAGGAGATAGAAAATGGACTTTGTCTTCTCCATTAAATTACGTTGCATGCCAAGTTTCGTAGAAATAAAAGGGAATGATTGAATAAAGGTCGTGTGCAACGTTAAACAACCGAACCCGCTCTTTCGATGGAAATTCAGACCGAAGTAGTTCCAAAGAACTACAAAAACGACATCTATAAAGTCGTAAGACGCAACCATGAACGGGACAACACAACCGCAACAATATCCAAGTCAGAATTATAATCAAATGTAAAATAAAGGAAAAATATGAGGAAATTGTCTCTAGCTACACAGGTACAGTTATTTTCAAAAAATTAGACATTTCACTTATGTCTTACGCTTAGTATCTTACGATAAGTGAGCGTACACAAATGCGATTGTCGTGCGACAAATCGCGAATGCGTCACCTCGTGACAGATAGACCTTACCTATCCACAAATGACAACGGACATCTAGCTAAGTTTTGGATACATATTTTGCTTAAATCGAATCGATTTCTGTCAAAAAACGCTCACTTTTGCGAAAACTACCGATCATACTAAGATTTTTTTCTTAGTAATAATTTTGAAATATTTGTAACGTTTTTACTGTCAAACTTTTGCAAACGCGAGATCGCTGCATTCTGACAGTGTTAATTATGTACCTATTTCCTAAAGTAATATTAATCGAAAGCGCTTTGTAACAAAGTTATCGTCTCGAAATACTTACAAATATTTCAAAACGGTAGATCTTGCAAAAGCGAGCCATATATTAGACGTCTTGTACTTCCAATCTAAAATATTTTGCTTAACATTAAACATTGGATAATGTTGCAATTTATATAAATTTAATAGACGTCAAAGCGCCGTTAATCGTCAGAGAAATAATCAATGAACATCGATTGTTTAATAAATCGATACTAACGATCTCGGACGTAATCGATAATCGTATAGATTGCAGTCTGATATAAGGACAGTATTGAATCGAATATTCACACTAATATAATAATCAAAAAATTAGTTACCTACTAGATTGCTTCTATTTTATAGCACTTACGATTAAAATCAGCTGCAACGTATTCGATTGATAATCGATTTCAAAATCGATTCTCAGTAATCGATGTTCAGAGATGACAAACGCGTTTAATGTCCGTTTTTAGCTGAGGATACTTTTCACATAGGACGTGCTTGTTGCCATCATGAAGAATCTTAGCCAGTTGGTGCGAATTTTCAAAAACTAGTCTAGGAGTTAATGCTAGTATTTTTACCTTTACGGTAAAATGAGGGCAGGAGTTCTCGAAGTGGTAATAACTTAGATACCGCACTAGACAGCCAGCCAGCAGTCATTCTGGTACGTCGTAGACACAAGGTGAGGCTAAAATAGCCTGGCTGCCGCCTCCGGTTTGGATAAAGATGGGTGGGCGGCTTGCTGCTTGGTGCTGCCTAGTGCGTTATCTGCCAAAGTGCAGTCAGATATTTTTATTTGAACATTTTAAAATAAAAGACTCAGTTATAGAGCGGGAGTCTTAAAAAAATCGAGATAATGGTGCAATTCTCTGCCAAACTCGTTTTAGGAATGATTTTTAAAGTTGCTAGCGTTAAAATAGCTTTACAAGGTGTTGCTAGTGCTTTAGACTAGTTTTATACCATTCCGTACTAAACTCGATGTATCCCGATGTGTGAATTGGGCAGATATTGTTATGCAAAGTTGAATTATTCGTTAAATTGTAATATTTCATCTTTGCAGAGAGACTGCGGCGTGGGAGGTGACAGACACCAATGTTTGGAACGGGTACAAAATCGATACTGAATTTTTTACACAAATTGGACTAAACTAAAATAAGTAAAAAAAACCAAAAATTAAAAACCCCTCTTAAAAATTAACCTTAGTCAAAAATGAAAATCCCCTTAAAAAAATGAATAACCCCACTGTAAAATATGAATAACCCCATTTTCAAAATAAAGCCTGAATAAAAATTGAAAAACCTTGCTTTCAAAATTGAAAAACCCCACTTTAAAAATTTAATAACCCGTTCCAAAACGGCGTCGTATGTTAGTAAGGTACAAGTACTGTCCGATGTTTAAAAACACGACACTTGGGCACTACTGTTGACCAACTCGTTAAAACATTTAATCTCAAGGTTTTCAAAATAACCCCAAGAAAAGTAATACTGAATCGGTTTTGGGTAAACATTTTTTGGCTTGCTTTGGGTAGATCTTTTGACATTTTTGTGGTTAATGCGGGACAGATTATAGCTGTATACTTCGAACTTTTTGAAGTATAAAGTTAAACTGAATGAAATATTTTTTAGAGAAAGTTATCACAATTAAAAAATTTGAAATATGACCAATTATTTTGTTGCCTTTACAAATGTCCTCATTTCTTCATACTTAGGCGAGTACCTTTCTATGAAGAAACAACTACATTCATAAACATTCACGATAAAAACCAGTTTTCCTGAAATCGTCCCATTTTTTACTAAGAAGACCGAAACTGTCCCAAACAGGACCGAAACTGTCCCAAACAGGACCGAAACGGTCCCAAAAATTCCCGAAACTGTCCTTTCCAGCCGAATCTGTCCCTTGCAATGTCAAAATCTACCCTTAAAGTTAGTCAAAGCAGTCTAGTTCCCTCGTGTCGGATGTATAAGTGACTAACACCAGCGGAAGGGCACGGCGCGCGGTCGGTCGGCTCCTTCCTTCACGAGCGGCTTGTGGAACTCCCGGCCGGGCCGCGAGTGGATCGTCGCCCAGCAGTGCTCGCAGTAGTACTGGAAATGAACAACATCACGTTACATTCAACGTCATATTCAATTTAAACAGATACTAAATATAAATATGGCTGCCTAGTTGGCAGAGTGGTCGCAAGTGCGACTGCCGGGCAAGGGGTCTCGGGTTCGATCCGAGTTCGATTCGATAAAAATCTCAGTAGTAGCACGGAGTGGCAATAGGCTCACCCCCTATTACATGGGACTCATAACATAAATAGTGAAAAGTGAGTGTTACATTGTACAGTGGCATTAAGTGCCGTAATATGCACCTCTGCCTACCACAAGTAGGCGTGAATTTTGTTACGTTTTATGTATGTAATCTTATACTTTATTATATAAAGCGGAAGAGTTTGTTTTTTTGTTTGTTTGTTTGAACGCGCTAATCTCCGTAACTACAAGTCTCGATTTGAATAATTCTTTTTGTGTTGAATAGCGCATTTATCGAGGATGGCTATAGGCTATAAAACTTGTAACTATGTGTTTACCTGCAGACAGGTGACGTTGGCGCAGAAGAAGGGCGCGAACTTGGATCCACACCGCGCGCCGGCGCACTCGTCACACATCTGGTCGTCCAACACGTACGGCTTCACCTGCGGGCCGTACCGAGTGAAACAAATGAAACAAGTGAAACAAGTGAAACAATAAGTGAATTTATTTCTGCAAATAGGCTACAAGGCAGCACTTTTACTCGTCAATTTTAACAAGCGAACGATGAGGTCGACATTTCCTAACTGACTACTCTGAGAAAAAATGCCGAAACAAACTCAGAGGTCTGTCTCTTTTAAAGTCCAGACAAATGTGTATAAAAGATTATGTGTGTGAACCGTGCAAGTTCTTTCTGTAGTGGCCTTTTGAGGAAAGAACCACAACAGTTTGAGCGGACCCGCTCTGAAGGCAGTACGCATGTGTCGGTTTACAGTCAGACATATATAACTCTAATATAATAACCGATCTGTAGTTCAAAAACCTGTGGATTTATCTTCAATTTCTTATAAAATTTATCTTCAATTTCGTACGACAAGGTGTCGCCCAGGGTGACCATTCCTTCGACGACCGTCAACCGTACTAAATGTATTTCAAATTGAAAACTAGGTCGTGACATGGATCGTACAAAGAAGTGTGCACTTCTGTTATTGCTTAGGAGATACTGGAAAAAGAAACGAAGAAGATTTTGGAAAGATAAGATTTTGATGCGCGATGCGAATCAATTCGCAAGTTCTTGCGATACGTAGAGTGAGTTCGCACATTTTTGCGATGCGACGTCGCATCGCAGTTTTGTGTACGAGCCCTAAATTATGAAATTCGCGCGTCAACTGTCGCACTGTCCGAATTGCGCTGCTGCTACTGTCGCCAAAATTTGAAGAAGCTGCTACTGTCGCCAAAATTTGAAGAAGCTGCTACAGTCGCCAAAATTTGAAGAAGCTGCTACAGTCGCCAAAATTTGAAGAAGCTGCTACAGTCGCCAAAATTTGAAGAAGCTGCTACAGTCGCCAAAATTTGAAGAAGCTGCTACAGTCGCCAAAATTTGAAGAAGCTGCTACAGTCGCCAAAATTTGAAGAAGCTGCTACAGTCGCCAAAATTTGAAGAAGCTGCTACAGTCGCCAAAATTTGAAGAAGCTGCTACAGTCGCCAAAATTTGAAGAAGCTCCTACAGTATCTGACATAGTTTAACAACATCTGTGCCTTTAGCCAAACGCCACTTTAGCGCTTGTCTACCGAGAGAGTTTAAATCAAAATGTATGGGGATGACACTGACAAGTGTCAAAATTCACGTCAATCCCATATAATTTGGTTTTCTATTTTACATGTAGACAAGCACTAAATGGCGTTTGGCTAGCAGCTGACAATTCTTGACAGTAGCCGACATTGTCTATCAGTATCCGAAAGTGTCCGATAGTGTCTAACATAGTCCGTATATTTAAGTAACTTTGCAAAATTGCAGACATTACTGTTCTGAAAATGATTTATTATTTACTCTGTCAATCCATTCTCAGTTATTGTATAACAGTGTGGCGTGTACACACACACACCACACACACACGCACACACACACACACACACATATATATATTCATACACATTACACAGTCACACACATACAAAATAAACATTTATATTTAAGCATTGCTATTTTTTCTTTTTGTACTGTTTGTTAGGGAGCGCCTGGGCCTCACGACACAGGGAATCCTAGTGTGAAGTCCAGGATACAACAAAATTGTAAAACTTTTTTTAAAATAAACATTATTATTATTCTTGAAGTATAACTGTTAATATAATTAATTGCTCAAACCTTCTCCGTGTGAGAAGAGGCTTTGCTCAGCAGTGAGCTTTATAGGCAACGTTGAATTGTCTCCTGTGTCGTGGGTGCGTTTACAAACATACAAGTTCACATACACAAAGACACCCCAGACCCGAAACAACAATTTGTGGATCACACAAAATGTTGTTCCGTGCGGGAATCGAACCCGCGACACGTTGCACGGCAGCCGGTTGCCCAGCCACCGCACCAACCGTGCAGGCTGTTGATAATGATGATGATGATGATGAAGTATAACTTATTCTTATAGTATAACAATGTCGGTTTAAGTTTACCTCGACCCGCTTGTCAATATCCCCGTGTTGCAGCTGCACGAAGCGCGCAGAGATGGCCGCGATGTATGACTGCTGGTTAGAGAACGCCACGCGACCCGCGCCCTGTAACCATTACGATATCAAATTGAAAAAACATCCCCAATCGAATCTAGTCAATGATTATACGTTTCTGCGTTCAGTAGATGGCGCTAGTGGAGATTAAAGTGGACATTGAAATTCTTTTGGTCAACTATATTAGTACTAGCTTTTACCCGCGGCTTCGCTCGCGTCACAAAAGGATAAAAAGTAGCCTATGAGACATATACCAATACACACGCGCCATCTATGCCAATACTTTTGTTTTCCCTTGGGAATATCAAATTTTTCCGGGATAAAAAGTACCCTATTATTTAATACAGACTTCCAACTTTACATCTGCAAAAATTCAAAGCAATCGGTTTAGTAGTTACGGCGTGAAAGCGGAACAAACAAACAAACTCACTTTCCGATTTATAATATTAGGGATAATTTTGAATTTACTCGTATTATATAAGTCATTACTAATTGTCAAGTCTCACGTGGTGCTATATGTTTCCACAAATATTGAGACTGACTCTTGTGATACAGGGATACCTAGTACAAGAACCAGGGCTTCACTGTATTGATTCTCTGATGCGGTAATAAAAGCTTTTTTTAATGTTCACACTTTTGAACTAGACACTTTATCAGTCCTCTGAATTTGTTCGCCAGGAGTGAATTTACACTTCGAGTGACAAATTCAAGAAACCCTCATTGGAGTTTTCATGCTACTAGAGGCGCTAGTGTAGTTTTAGGATTACTACCCAATACAATTTGCTAAAATCTAGTCGTTAGTAAGTTAACATTTCATAGCACCGCTGACTGGATTATTATTAACAGTATCTTGGACTTTACCAGCGCCATCTGGTTATAGCCAAATTCAAAACAAATCAGTTTAAATCAGTATTTCCTGCAGATATGTTCAAACATTGATGAAATGGGTAGAGTTATTAAAATATTACATAATAAAAGAGCAGACCTTAGGATACTTGAGCTCGGGATCAGTGTCGATGCCGGCGTAGCAGACACCGCCGTAGAACCGGTCCATTATCATCGCCAGCTCCACTGAAATATTACATCGGTAACGTGTTAAGTTTACATTAATAATCTGTCGCTCGGTGTCCTCGCTCAATATTAACCAGATTCGATTAAGTATGGAGCGAGCAATGCGCAGCAGAAGTAATAAACAACTAATAAACAAAATATCTTTAAACAACTCATTGACAAAAAGGATTTTAGCGAAACCAATTAAAACAAATTCAAATTTTACAAACTTGCAACAGTAAATATATAAATATCTTGTCAGATTAGGGGCATTTAAAATCGATATTTAAATGTAGGTAATCACAATATCATTATTACTTTTCAGGAAATATCTTCAAAGATGCAAAAATGATCTTACGAAAAAGACTTCATTCAGAACAGAATCATTTAATCTTTTCCAAGCTCTCCAGAAATAAAGATACACTCACCGGCCTTCAGCGGACGCGGCACTCCTCCAACGAACACCGTCTTCCGAGGGTCGAGTGGCATACTAGCGTCCAACACAAAGTCTGCATCCGCGAGCCTCCACGGCCGGATCTGTACGGGCTTGTCGCGGATAGTTGGTGACGAGACACACAAGTACAGCTTGTCGTCGTCCGTTATACAGGCCTCCATTAGAGCCGCTACTGAGCTCTCGTCCTGAAGGAACAGGATGATATTTTGAACAATACCTATATACCTACTAAAATTAACTACTGCCTCGTTGGCAGAGTCATCGCAGTTGCGACTGCCGGGCAAGGGATTTCGGGTGCGATTCCCGGGTCGGGCAAAGTATCACTGATTTTTTTCTTTTAATCTCAGTTGTAGCACGGAATCTGGAATTATGCCCGGTATATTTCACATGTTGTGGTACACTAAACTGGTTATTAAAATCATCACCAAATCAACCAAAGATAGGAGATTCCATAAAGCCATTATCAAAAAGTTGCTACTTTGGTCGTCTTTTGTTAATAAATGTCATATTTCTGAACTCCTGCCATAATTTAATCAAACAATGCTATTAACATAATGAGTACCTGAAACAGTAGAAACGCGTAACCCTTGGGTGGGAAATAACTCTTGCTCTCTGCTTTGTGAGGCCAGTCCACCACGAGCGGCCCGAAGCGACGGAATGATGACGTTATCTCATCTGCAACAACCATCGTCAAATGTTAGATCAGGTTTTATTACAGGCCACCAACTAATTTACGCTGGTTACGATAAACTGAAAGGTATCGTCTCGCTTGTTCTTATGAACGAAGTTTACAGGGACCCAATCTCTCCACCCCCGGAGATTTCAATTAAACCATAATTTGGTACTTGTGAAACGTCAACAAATACAAAATAAATAATAGTCTGTCAGTCAGTCCGTCAGTGAAGCTAGGTGAAGCCAGGTGCTCATTCCAAAATGTACATTCGAATGGAGAAGAACGAGCAAGAAACTCCATTCGTTACTCAAAAAAGTATGTTCTTCAATGTCTCTGATACATAACCCAATACTGTGAGAACAATGCAAAGACAAGAATTTCGCCGGTAAGATGTCGGGCGAGAAAGATGTTCACGTCGGGGAAAGAAGTGGTTGGGTTCTCCCTCTGTGCCCGACGGCATCCCCTAAAGTACCTATAATAAGTTACACGTGGCGATGCATCGTCTGACACTCACAGTGCGTTACACGCGTACTATGTACCTAGCTACACGTCAACAAGGCCACGTGTGGGAAGGTCTGCAATCTCACTTCATACGCTGTAATCACTATAAGTATACCGTGCACTTATAATCCAATATACAAGTCTTTTGTACTAGAACATTATAGCTACGAAGTGTTACGCCTGTTATAACTCGAAGGCGTATGTAAGACATCTAATCATCATTAAAAATTCGCTAGCTAAGACATCGTCATCATTTTTATTTATTTAAGGTTTATACAATAGGGTGGTAGATGACAAATTTTTATTTTAATGTCCGTTTGGTATATTATTTTAAAACTTTAAGACACGTATTTTTTATTTTTTTACAGAAACGAATACCTTTGACGATTTGAAATGTCGCAGTGACGTCACTTCTATGTACAATTTATACGTAGAAATGACGTTTTAGCTCCCACTCCTAAACTTTCATTCGTTTTATCAAAGTATCATTTTATTATACAACAAAAAAAATACTTGTCTAATATTTTTTCATTACCCAACTGACGGACTAATTATATTTTTAATTTTAATACCCTGTCATCATCCCAATTACATAGGGAAGACTTAATGCTAACAGCATTCTCTGCTCAGTCATCATCATCAATGATTTCCAGTGCTGAACCAGGACCTGCGTCTATTTGAGAGAGTTTGGCGTATTCTCTACGATATACAGTAGAATGCGGATTAGACACCACAGAATAAATTGCTTGTTAGATAACGCTGCTGCCTCAAAACTGTCAAAGATGTAAGGTCTCGTAGTCAACGCAAGAAGGGGTTGTGATGAAATAGTCGAGTTTGAGTGAGTGAGACAGCATAGAGCTGTGCCTAAGCTGTGTGACATGTAGCAGGAGAGTAGTGGAGTACTGAATATCATAGTTGTACGAGAGCTAACATTGACAAAGTGGATAAATTATTTTCAACGAAAACATCGCTAATATGCGGGACGCTACATGTCAATATATTATGCGTGGTACTTCATACATTTATTTATTTATTTATTTGTTCATGTACACAACACAGACAATACACAGAAAAAAATATATATTATAACAAAACAGAGGTACATAGGTACTGCATATCCCTTATGGGATTTCTTCCTGCAGCCCTGCGAAAGGAGAAATAAATACAACATATGACACAGTGTGTAACAACAAAAAAAAAACAAACAAGAAGAAGACAATGAAAACTTAAACTGATAATTAAAATTAGACTAACCAAAATAATACAATAAAACCATACAAAATAAATATAAATAAGTACCTATTTATATCTTTAGGTCCAACATATACATACAATATGTAAATAATATATCAGTGTTTTTCAATCTTTCTGATTTCGCGACCCCTTTACAAGTTGAGAAAATCCGGCGACCCCCTTGTGTCATAGAAAGACTAAGAACTAATAAAATTTAATTAAGACTACATACGTTAATGATTTTTTTTCTACTATTTTGGTACCTTTATCAATTATTCAGGTCTACTCTGCAAGAAGCTGCGAGAGTATTGAAAGTAAGTACGAGGTAAGTTGTTAAAGCTACGCGCGATATAACTCGTTGAGTACCGTCCGACCGGTGGTATCACCCAGGCCTGCACAATTGCGGCTTCCAGGAAAACCTCCCGGTCCAGCTGTCTCAGCGCCCAACGTGGATCATATGGGGCCTGTCTGACCGGCGGGTCCGCAGACTCGGTGGAAACGTTTTTCTTTCAGTCGGCGACCCCCCAGGTAAGGCTTCGCGACCCCCCTAGGGGTCGCGACCCACAGTTTGAGAAACACTGCTTAATATATAATACATAATATACATACGATATAACACAATCTGTACTTAAGAGGAAAGGTGATAATGTATAGGTGATAATATAATACATTGTACATGAAGCGACATACATATTATTACATTGATTTCCCTCTACATTCTTTTAATTAAAATCCGTTTTTAGCCATTCAAAAACCAGCTTTATTAACAAAAAACGCAAACGTCAATCATTAATTAGAACAAATGCATTCCTAAGCTGTTCAATAATTCAGAGTTAAAATTACTTCGAGTTAACATTGGGCGGTTGCTAAGCAACGGATACACAACAGTTATGGTTGCTGGTGCAGCGTAATGGAGCAACCAAGGCTACATCGATATTGACCTGAATAATAATGTTTGTGGAACTAATAATCACCGGTCGAGGCTGGCTTTTTATGTGAAAACCAATTTTTTAAGTAATTTCATGTTTGTTACAAATGTATTTGTCTAATAAAGGCATTAATGAGATCCGAATCTGCTTGTGTAACTACCTGAAAATGTATTTGTCTATATTATAAAGGTAGGAATGAGATCGCAATTTGCTTGTGTACCTGATACTATTAAACTATCATACATACTATCATCAAAGTGTAATCGAAACAATATGGAGGATGTAGCTAATGGCAATTTTAACCATCCTTAACTCGTCGAGTACCGGTTTTGTAGACACAATTATAGAACAATAGGTTGCGGTCACCGGTGACCGCTTGGTGTTTGACAGTTTAAAGCGAAGGATTCAGTAGAGGACAAATGTCCTGCGATTCATGTCGCCAGCGACGGTGGCTGAAGTAGCGCGACGTCGCCAGACGTGTGCCCCCTGTGTCGCGCGATATTTGTTCCCTAATGTATCCTTGGCTTAAATTTTAAGGAACCTCTAAGTTGAGATTGCTTAAATACTTTACACCAACCTTTAAGTGACACCTAACAGTACAAGTTAAGTTGTTTAGATGATTTAGATTTACGCTCAGAAACTTAAAGAGTTTCTGAGCTTAAGGGAGCATCTAGCTATCTAGCTAAGAGATGGACGATTATCTACGGGAGAGGAGCTGTGAATATACCACGCGGACGAAGTCGCGTGCACAGCTACTAGTACCTACACATATAAAAAGATCCGATAGAACAGCTATGAGTGATGTATGTATGTGTGTAAAAGAAAATTTTTCATTTCGTTAAAAGCACGCATGTATAGGATACGTATATAAATAAAGTAATTTCGTTATGGGTGTCGCGTTTTCAAGTAGGCAGGTGTAAATATTTCACCCAGTCTTCGTCAGTTATGTTATTAGGAGCGTAATAGGAGACTATATATGGCTTATATCGTCATATAGGTGTTATCGATGGAAAATTTTCAAATTCAGACTATCTAATTAATAGAGGTTTTAAGGGCTCATACACAAAACTGCGAACACTAAATGTATTTCAAATTGAAAACTAGGTCGTGACATGGATCGTACAAAGAAGTGTGCACTTCTGTTATTGCTTAGGAGATACTGGACGCACATTTTTGTGATACGACGTCGCATCGCAATTTATTGTACGAGCTCTAAGTCGGATATGTATTACTAGCTATTCCCGTAGAATTATCAGGAAATTCTTGAATAAAAAGTATCCTATGTCCGTCTCTTGATTCTAAAGATTCGTCCTCAGCAATTGTCATCCAAATCAATTATGTCGTTCTTGAGTTATAAATAGTGTAAACTTTTTATAAATATAGATTATACCTCTATGTCGTATTACTTGGGTTACAAGTAACTAACGATATCGACCGCCTGTGACGGTCTACATCTACATGCTTCTAGACTATGGGCCTCCTCTATATAAGGACTGTCACAAACTCCACGCCTGGCAGGTTATTACAAGCTCAAAATATTCACATTTTTAGGTCTAGTTCCACTGCTGCAAAGTTTCTATTAACCTAACAGGCACATTTTTCGAATACGTCCAATTATGCACCAGTTAGGCTAGACTAAAACTTAACACATCGCCATTAGATTCAAATAAACGTAATTTTCTCAACAAGTTTAAAAAAAAGTGTTCGCCCACTAGGATTTTCTCCTGTGTCGTGAGTGCGTTTACAAACATACAATTTCACGTACATGACACCCAAACCCCAAACAACCATTTGTAGATTACACAGGATTTACGTGTGGGAATTGAACCGGCTATACGTTGCACGGCAGCCATTTGCCCAATCGCATCAACCGTCCAGTCAAACCCAGCAATTTTTCCCAGTTAAGAAAAAATCACCTTCCTACCTCAAAAATCACAGATAAAAAACCGCTTACGACGACATGTTCCCTGTAAATCCCTTAGTCGGCACATGCCCACACGGCAATGCGAAAAAGGGATAGTGTTACATCACGCAGCATTCTATCAGATCATATAATTCATTTCAATGGTATCTGCTGACCCAGTTACCACAATGGAGGCACTGGCTTGTCAACCTGTCCTGGTAATGGCTACTGATAAATGTACAATGGTTGAATGTCCATTGTCAACTTATATCTAGGTTGGGTTAATTCTGGATTGTGTTTCAGAGATAAGTAGGTATAAAGTCGATGTAAACTTATATATGTATAAGCAGTGTTTTGTGTTATTGTGTCGAGGGGTAAATAAGGATGTTTAGGTTTGTGGTTGCATGCCTAAGTACGTGTATCGCCTGGACAGTTACCGGTTTACCGCCACTGTCATTGGACAATCGTTAATCTCTTCATTTGATCTGTTTAACAAAAGACTAAAGACTGATGACTGTTGATGATGACGCGAAAGAGGTATATAAGAATCGTTGCAATTGGCGTTCCATAGGATTTGTCTACCTCCATAGGCGTGAATTTTTACGGATGTTGTTTAACATAATCTGAAGATGATGCCTCAATGGCTTTGTACGTCAAGTAGACATGCAACCACTGTACTTGACTAGACAACGCTACGCAATCACATAATCTCTACACGATATGAGTCGCTGTTTATATCTGAACATTAGGTAGCTCATATCGATACCTAAGTACGTGTGTCACCTGGACCGTCACCGCTACCATCAGTTGACTGGACAATCTCTTTACATGAGCTGCTGTTTACATGTGAACATTAGCTCATGGCGATACCTAAGTACGTGTGTCGCCTGGACAGTCACCGCTACGATCAGTTGACTGGACAATCTCTTTACATGAGCCGCTGTTTACATGTGAACATTAGCTCATGACGATACCTAAGTACGTGTGTCGCCTGGACAGTCACCGCTACCATCAGTTGACTGGACAATCTCTTTACATGAGCCGCTGTTTACATGTGAACATTAGCTCATGGCGATATCTAAGTACGTGTGTCGCCTAGACAGTCACCGCTACCATCAGTTGACTGGACAATCTCTTTACATGAGCTGCTGCTTACATGTGAACATTAGCTCATGACGATACCTAAGTACGTGTGTCGCCTGGACAGTCACCGCTACCATCAGTTGACTGGACAATCCTCACACTGTAATTTTATTAAAGAACTTACCCTCATCGATGTCCGGTGGCAATCCGCCCACGAACACCTTTCGGCTGAATCGCTCTCCGTGCTCGGAACCGGCCGACACGGGCGACGACCGGGCCGGAGAGCCGAGCGCACTCACGCACATTGATAGACCTGAAACAATGTTGGGAATTCCTAATAAAAGGTGTTTTGAAAAACCTTAATATTGTACCTATAGCTTAGGACAAGATCAACGTGATATGTTTGTAAACGAACTACAAAGATAACAATACCTCTACAATATTTGGCTGCACCGTATAGTATTTTTATATGCTTCTATAGTTTTTTCATCACTCAGAACTGTCAGTAAATAGAGTAGGAAGGGGGCCAGGAGTGTGACGACAGGGGTGGAATTGACTAGATGTACCCATCATAGGTATTCACATTACAATCGTTATTAATCATTATCTACATATTTTGCAATGGGAGCTTTTGTCCAATCACAGCAGTTGTACAACATTGAACGTCCAATGTCACTCCTTTGCTGTGCTAGCTAATTCCCAATTGGATAAAGAACAAGAGATATATACTTGCACCACCTAGTGGGCAAAACTACGGTAGGCCACATTGAGCGTAATTTATATTTAACATGTCTGCTCATAAGCAACCACTCAGAGAACTTTCAAGACACCCATATGCACTCTTCTAGAAACACAATGAATCCTACGAAACTGTCAATTGTCCAACAAATTGTATGGTTTTCTCCAAGGACCTAACTTTTTTCATGGAATAGGAGGCAAACGAGAAGACGGATCACCGGTAAGCGATCAGCGCCGCTCATGAACACCCGCAACACCAGAGGAGTCACAGGTACGTTGCCAGCAATTTAAAAAGGAATACGCTCTTTTCTAGAAGGTTTGAAGGTCGTATCGATTTGGAAATACCGCTGACGACAAATCATTCCACAGTTCTGCTGTGCGAGGCAGAAAACTACGACAGAAGCGCACAGTTGAGGCCTGCCAACCATCTATATGATGGGGATACATACATATGCTGTAGAGAGGGAATTTGGGTCCCAAGTTTATCGTTTCCTATAAAAATACCTAAGATATAAGTGGCTAGATACTAACCGGCAGCCGAGAGCCTAGAGACCACATCCTGTGCCTGGTCGGGCACGGAGGGCGAGCCCGCGCCGGCCGCGCCCCCCGCAACTGCCGCCTCCTCCACGCCGGGGAAGAACGGCGACTTGCCTGTGGACAATATAAAATAATTATTAATACTAATGTATTAAACATCAATTCTCAGTGACAGTCGGCTGCTGGACTGAGTCTTCTGTCTTCTGACCATAATCTCCACGCCGGAGGAGTGTGAGTGGGTAAGAGATCACAATGTAAAACTGCCTGGTCTTTTATGTGTAGTCCCTTCTTACGATACCCACCACAAGATAAGGGATGGTTTTCGATAATTTGACTTAACGTGATATAATAAAAAAGAAAATGATTTATTAAACTGTAGATAAAATAACGTCATGCGTTTTAATCACTGAAAGGGTAGGCAGATCTTCCCATTTACAACATTTTCCATGTTATAAGTCCCATGTATTAGGGATTGAGCCTAAGTCTTCAGAAGCGACGATAAAGGCAGAATATATTATTTCAGTGGCCAAACAAACATATACAGAAAGTCCTTGTAGACATGTACACTACATCAGCCGCGCATAGTGTAGAGTAGTTAGCACGGACGACCTCCAATGACCCGAGAGGTCACGAATTTAAGGTCATCGAACCACAAATCCAGTGAGTCCTGCCAAGAGGGTTAGCATCCTTTTTGCTGCAAATTGAGACATGATTACATCTATGAAAAATTTTGCCAAACCACAGTAGAATTACTACCTACATTTGTTAGCAGCTCTGCTCTACCCGCGGGTGTCGTTTACCCGACTAAGGGACTACATATTTAACAGAGACTGGGTAGCAGCGCTCTCTGGTAAACATGAACCTTTTATACTGCGATCTTCAAGGCAAACCATCTTATGTAGAGGAAGTCTACAGTCCAGCAGTACTGTAATGGGCAGTTGTCGTAATATTACGGTTGATATTTATAAATACAATATCATACCCACACCCGGAATAACAATTCATTTATTAATCACTTGCTGTGGCCCGCGACTTCGTTCGAATATGAATATTTTTTTGTCTAAACTTTCCAAAATAAAAGCCTATGTTACTGTTTACTACAATAGCTAGCAAATGCCAATACACATCCCGTCAAAATCGGTTCAGCCATTCCAGAGATTAGCCACTTCAACCCAACAGACTGACAAAATTTTTACAAATTGTTATTTTGGTATGTGTATCGTATGCATATTCATACTTATATATGCATTATTTTAATATTGCAAACAGACACTACCTCGTTGGCCGAGTGGTCGCAAGCACGACTGTCGGGCAAGGGTTCGATTCCCGGGTCGGGCAAAGTACTACTGAGTTTTTATACATCCTCAGTAGTAGCACGGAGTCTGGAATTGTGCCCGGTATATGACAATAGGCTCACCCCCTATTAAAGGATTACATGGGACTCATAACATAAATAGTGAAAAGTGGGTGTTACATTGTACAGTGGCATAATGTACACCTCTGCCTACCCCTTCGGGGATAAAAGACGTGATGTTATATTATGATGTTATGTTATGCAAACAGACACTTCAATTTTATTTATCTGTATAGTTCCACCGTGTGTGACTTAACTAGTAATAGAAAATCTGAATCAATACAATTAAAATTTAGAGGGAATCGAAACAGCTCCCCCTGGAATAACTATAGCTTAACTGACAGTATGAACCCGATACTCCGAGCTCGGTAATTGCATTATCTACCAACCTACCACTAGGACTGACGATCGCAATGAAATGCAACCTAATGTTAAAGGGCCACCAATATATTCAACGAATATAAAATATGGTTGCCCTAGTTAGTTCAGAATTTTACGACAGTATATGTCACAGTATAACTATAAAAATAAATTGTATTTTGTCTGTCACAAGTTGATGTAGGAGTTTAGCGAATGTATGAAGTATTTTATCCTCTAACCGGGTAGGTAGAGGTACTCACTACACTATATTACTAATATAATAAATGCAAAAGTTTGTGTTGGGTGTGCCTCACTGACCGAGTGGTCGCAAGTGCGACTGCCGGGCAAGGGGTCTCGGGTTCGATTCTCGGGTCGGGTAAAGTATTACTGGGTTTTAAAAATCTGAGTAGTAGCACGGAGCCAAGAAATGTGTCCGGTATATGGCAATAGGCTCACCCCCTATTACATGGGAGTCATAACCTAAATAGTACAAAGTGGGTGTTACATTGAACAGTGGCATTAAGTGCCTTAATGTCCTTCGGGGATAAAAGGCGTGATGTTATGTTAATGTTTGTGTTTTGTGTATATTTCTTAATCAATCACATCAAAACGGCTGAAGGGGTAGAATAAGGAAGAATGGAAGGAGACATAATTATTGTACGGACCACGATTTTTTTTATAAAGGCAAGAAGACGATGATTTGTACGTTTTATTAGAGATTTAATGCTTAAATTAATACTAGTAACGATCGAGTCAATGACATAATTAGGTATATCATAAAAATTTCTGACAATTTGGAGATACGCCAACGAATTGTTATGTCGGTATCAACAAGCATAATTTTATTGCTATGTTAGATAATAAAATATTAAATCGGATAGATTACACTACATGAGCTGCTGGTTACATGTGGCCATTAACTCATGACGATACCTAAGTACGTGTGTCGCCTGGACAGTCACCGCTACCATCAGTTGACTGGACAATCTCTTTACATGAGCCGCTGTTTACATGTGAACATTAGCTCATGACGATACCTAAGTACGTGTGTCGCCTGGACAGTCACCGCTACGATCAGTTGACTGGACAATCTCTTTACATGAGCTGCTGTTTACATGTGAACATTAGCTCATGACGATACCTAAGTACGTGTGTCGCCTGGACAGTCACCGCTACCATCAGTTGACTGGACAATCTCTTTACATGAGCCGCTGTTTACATGTGAACATTAGCTCATGACGATACCTAAGTACGTGTGTCGCCTGGACAGTCACCGCAACGATCAGTTGACTGGACAATCTCTTTACATGAGCTGCTGTTTACATGTGAACATTAGCTCATGACGATACCTAAGTACGTGTGTCGCCTGGACAGTCACCGCTACCATCAGTTGACTGGACAATCTCTTTACATGAGCCGCTGTTTACATGTGAACATTAGCTCATGACGATACCTAAGTACGTGTGTCGCCTGGACAGTCACCGCTACCATCAGTTGACTGGACAATCTCTTTACATGAGCCGCTGTTTACATGTGAACATTAGCTCATGACGATACCTAAGTACGTGTGTCGCCTGGACAGTCACCGCTACCATCAGTTGACTGGACAATCTCTTTACATGAGCTGCTGTTTACATGTGAACATTAGCTCATGGCGATACCTAAGTAGATACTGTGTCGCCTGGACAGTCAGTTGACTGGACAATCTCAACATTATATGACATGATCTGCTGTTTAAAAAAATACTATGACAATACAAATAATTTTCAAAATCGCGTTTAATTTATAAAAGCTTTTGGTAACCGTTATTAGAAAAAAAATATCAAAAGACGATGAAAATTATTACGACTCTTTATTACTCCATTAATGGAGTAAGCAGTGAAATTTTTTATGTAATAAAAAAAATTTTTTTGGAAGCATGGGAAGTATTTACGCTCTATTTCAGGTTGCGCCGTGATTGATATATCATGAAAAATTAATTTTGAAAATATAAAGAAAAAATGCACTCACTCTTTCTATACGGGAACCTCGGGCCTCTAATGAAAGGTGTAACTAGAGGAATAGTATGCACCGACATAATATTTTACACAATTACTCTCGAAAATGCGGGTTTATCTCAATGTGAAAAAATATAATTGCAAAAAATTCGTTTTCTATATTTTTTTACGAAAAAACGTGTGACCCCCGCTACGACGGACTACGCGAATGGAAAAAAAGTAGGATCGACAAATGTTCCAAATTTAAAAAGGTACTTTTTTAAATCTAGCATGCCATGCCGACGGTATTCGATCGAGTAACGATAATAACCGTTATAAATAACTGCTGAATAACGTTAAAATAACTTTATTTATGAACTCTTTGGTATTTAATTAATATTCTTTCAGCGTCGCTTTAATTGCAAATACCTCTAAAATAATTAAAACTATATTTGTCTGTTAAATTGTTTCATAATATTATGCTAGTAGATAATAAAATGAGGTCACAAACCAATTTCGAAATAAATACTTTTTGTATTGTTTGTGGTTCAATTCATTCTTTAATAATATCATAATGAAATGGTGCACGCTTTATAATGAATTGTTTGATTTAATTCCTATTAAACAATTCGCATAAACAACAAATTAAAAAGCTCACCATCTTTTTATACACGACAAATATTTTACGCGCCAAAAAGGAAACATCTATATTTATGACACAATCCATGTGTAGATAAAAAAAAATTAGGTACCTACTGACTGCCAAACTTTTTTTTGTAAATGTTACGACGTTTTGTTTACGCAGCTTGTGTTAGGTATTGTCAAAATATTTTTAATTAATTAAATTACATTAGACTAGAACTCCTCGGACGTTGCATTCGCCTTGACATACCGTGTCGCATATAGCACATAGCCAATGTCATATTGCAGCACCCACGAACAAGCCAAGTGTCGCAATGCTGACTCGAGTAGCGTTATACGTATTAGCGTTTTGTTGTTACGTTTTTGGCGACAATTTTTTAAAAAGGTTTTATGATTTATTGGTCGCGTGATCGCAAATGTAGTTGTAGGACAAAAGGCCTTAGGATCAGTGAGAATATGACACAAAGTATTACTAGAGTAATATTATCCATACTCAGTGGAATCCACTGTTCGATTATAAGTCTCCACTACATAGATACATAACTGAGTATGCGATCATTTTCATGCTTGGCAACCTAGCAGATGGCACTTAGAAAGGTTCAGGTTTGTCAGAGAGCTCTGCTACTTGTGTCTCAAATGTTTTGCCGCTTAAGAGGGTCTTACGACACCCACGTGAAGAGTAACGGTGGTAAAAATGTATTGTACCTGTATTTTAATAAGTATACATCAAAAACGTCTCTATCTTACATCTACATACATTAACAGTCCAAAGTAATACATTATTACGTTACTAGCTACAATAAACTCGTACAAACGATTTACATGCATAAACTGACGTGGTGTACGGCGACATTTGGATCAATACAATATCCACTTAATAAGTTAGTGCGAACTTGAATATTAAATATTGCAGGGACCCAGTTCCCACAGCGATCGATACGAGTCAAGGTAGCTGCGATGTTTTAATACCCATAGCTAGGAAATGGGAACGTTTTATAGAGTATCTTAACAAAATTCGCAGTGAAAATGGGTTAATAGGCAAGTTTTACGACATACCCCACTAAATTGGTTAATAATTTTGGTCTAGAACCTCCTTTTAAAAAAATTAGAGACTATAGACCATCCATAGACAGGGCTGTAGTGAAAAAAAAAGTTTGACAGTTAAATTTGACGTAAATATAGGCGGGAAATTATTTTCAGTGTAAATCATCGTCATTCATTTTTATTCCTAAGTACCAGTGTCTAACCTGGTTAAAATATCTAAGTAATATGGTTTGCAATATAGAGAAATTAAACTTCTCGAAACAACTAACCGACCGTTCCTTAATTGCGCCATAATATTCAGACAAGCCATCCTCGAAAACGACAATAATTTCTGTTTCAATACATATCGTTTAGCGACCAGGAACTCTTAGAATAATAACATACATTCCCATATAGCTAAAATATGACTACACAACTCCCCTTTTCGGATGTCGGTTAACAACTCAGCTGGGAGGAAACAACCTATTACTCGCGACCTCCGTCGTAATTCCTCATAAATGTTTATCAACTACACTCCGCGTAGTGTATTGTGGGATTTTGTTATGAAACTATGATTTTTTCTTCTGATATATTCCGCCAAAAACGACCGCTGGTAGTCCACTGATGGACTACGACTCTCCTCTACATGAGAATAAGAGAGGTTTGCTATAATTTCCACGACTGTTATGAGGGTTGCAAATCGTTGTTAAAGGGTTCAGACATATGAGAGCGTTTTGCAGCTCGATCTTAGTCAAAAGTATAGTTCCTTCCTTAGTCGATTATTACGACACCAGCTGGAAGATAAGAAATGGTAACTATAATATAGACAGTTACCGCTACCATCCGTTGACTGGACCATCTCTTTACATGAGCCGCTGTTTACATATGAACATTAGCTCATGACGATACCTAAGTACGTGTGTCGCCTGGACAGTCACCGCTACCATCAATTGACTGGACAATCTCTTTACATGAGCTGCTGTTTACATGTGAACATTAGCTCATGACGATACCTAAGTACGTGTGTCGCCTGGACAGTCACCGCTACCATCAGTTGACTGGACAATCTCTTTACATGAGCTGCTGTTTACATGTGAACATTAGCTCATGACGATACCTAAGTACGTGTGTCGCCTGGACAGTCACCGCTACCATCAGTTGACTGGACAATCTCTGTACATGAGCTGCTGTTTACATATGAACATTAGCTCATGACGATACCTAAGTACGTGTGTCGCCTGGAAAGTCACCGCTACCATCAGTTGACCGACGAATCTCTATAAATGAGCTGCTGAGGTACATGTGTACAAACAATAATAACTTCATGGCACAGGTTGTGCCGGTGGTGGATGCTGGCGGGCAGGTGGACGCGGCATACTTTGATTTCAAAAAGGCATTCGACACCGTGGATAACGATGTCTTACTGGAAAGGCTGGCAGGCGTGGGATGTACGCCGCACTTATTACAATTCTTTGTCAGCTATATGCGGGACCGTCAGCAGTATGTCGATTACAATGGGCACGTGTCGGAGCCTTATTACACCAGATCTGGGGTGAGTCAGGGTAGCAATTTGGGGCCACTGGAATTCATCATAATGATTAACAGCTTACCGGAAGTAGTAAGACATAGTACATGTTTATTGTTTGCAGATGATCTCAAGTTGCTGCTCGAGGTTGGGGATCAGTCTGACTGTGAGCGACTCCAGGGTGACATAGATAGGGTGGTGAAGTGGAGCCAGGACAATGGGTTGTGCTTCAATGTATCAAAATGCTCGATAATATCCTTTACTCGTGCGCGGAATCCTATCTGCTATGAGTACATGGCGGAGGCGACAGCATTACAGAGAGTTACACAAGTACGTGATCTAGGAGTACATCTTACTCCAGATCTTACGTTTCGCGAACATATCGTAAAGATATGTAAAAAGGCGTACAGGAACCTCGGCTTTGTGCTTCGGCAGTCGCAAGGGTTCACAAACATCACAGCGATTAGGGTGTTATACGATGCACTAGTCAGAAGTCATTTAGAATATGGTAGGGTTGTATGGGCCCCACACGAAGCGAAGTACTCTGACATGCTGGACCGCGTACAGAATAAGTTCGCGCTCCACTCGTACTGGAGACTGTATGGGGTATACCCGTTATACCCGTTGATGTACCCCACACTTTATGTACTGGGTATGGTGTCATACAATGAGTTGGGCGTGCGGCGACAGTTCACACTGGTCGTCTACCTAATTAAGTTACTCCACGGCAAGCAACACAACCCCGGAGTGCTGCAGCTCTTGAGCTTTAGTGTTCCGGACCGCTATGTGTGGAGGCGCCGGCGCCCGCCGCTGCTGGCCGTCCCGGCTGCCAGGACCAACCTACTGGCCAAAACGCCTCTGACGCGAGCAATTCATACGATTAACCAAATCCAGACTGTAATAGATGTATTTGCGTGTCAGTTCAATGAACTCGCAAAGATTATTTTATATACACCGTGATATTTAATGGTTATTTTTTCCGACAGTAAAATGATTCTATTTTAGTGGTACAATAGATTGAGAAAGTTATTTTTAATTTAACTCGTCGAGTACCGGTTTTGTAGACACAATTATAGAACAATAGCTTGCGGTCACCGGTGACCGCTTGGTGTTTGACAGTTGAAATAAAAAAATAGCAGTTTTACGATAGTGATACACGAAACTTGAAAGAAACCGCGAACCAATAGTACCGCCGCGACCGGCCACCGGCCGCTGTCATTGTCGCTCGCGCTTATCAAAAGGCTGATAACTCAGTATTAACTAAAAAGTGATTTCCATTTTCCCTTCATACTTTAACGGGCTTAGGGCATACCGTCGTAAATACTTTTTAACTACACTTACTAAACACAAACATAAACAAAATTTAATCAAGAGATACTATCTTGTTTATTACTGAATTTGGGAAAGTATTTAAGGCGTATTTAAAAAATGGGAATCAACGTATTTACAATGATTTTAATCACATAACTTATTGTTTTATTTACAAATGTACAAGTACTTACACTTCCTGGTAACGGAGAGATTGTTCAAAGTGTAGGTAAGCCACCGCGTTCCACACACAATGGTGCACGTTTTAACTGATTGGCTTTCAATTTTAATAATGTGTCTCTGTCAAGTCTAATCACATCAAAAGCGTCCACTATCGCACTTTTTAACGCGTCGCGAGTTTCGTACTCTTGCCGATACACAAGGCGTTTGAGATTAGACCACAAATAAAAGTCTAGTGGAGTAAGATCCGGGCTTCGTGGTGGCCATGGCACTGGCCAGCCACGACCGATCCAGCGCTGGGGAAACACCGAGTCGAGGTGCTCTCGCACGGCGCGCTGATAATGCGCAGGGCAACCATCGTGCTGGTAATACAGGCCATCCATGGGCACTGCTAACGGAATGTCATCTAGTAAGTCCGGGATAACACTACTAGGTACGTTTCACCGGTTAAGTGTGCTGTCACAAAATGCGGACCAATTAAGCAGCCGTTTATTATACCGGCCCATGTAGGTACTCCACATTAGAAAAAACGTAATGGCGATCCATTTTGGCGGCAACAATATTGTATTGCGCTTGCGTGGTTGCGCAGACGGCGTTCGCGGTGCGACTGGTGCGAATGAAAGCCATGCGAGGCGATGCGAGCCGGTGCGAGCCGATGCGAGTGACAGAGAGCGCGGTGGTTGCCTTTGTTATTTGTCGTGAGGCGATCCGCTCGCGCGCGCGTGCATTGCAGTTTATGCTGTATTACTTAGTACGAGAGATTATTTTACTATGAACATTGATTTGACGTCACATTTTAGAAGAGAAACTATCGTTTCTCATGCTTTCGAGTTGATGATTATTTTTTTGAGTAGATGAGGAGAAAAAAAAATATTTTTTCAAAAAGTAACTTGCATTATTCGATAGTACTACTAAAGGGAAATCGTTCTGCTGCGGGAAAACAACCATTAAAATGTTAGCGTGTATACTGTGTTATAGGTTAGGTAGTAGATATAGTTTTAGTGTTAAGTTGTTGTTATTAGTCTGGGTATTGTTAATTTGTTATTGTTAGTTTTGTAAATGTAAGTAAATGTCGTATAAAGTGTCACACTAACGCATTAGGTTATATAATTTACCTGTAATGTTAGCTGTACGAGTTGAAATAAATAAAAAAAAAATACTAATACATGCATAATATCTATAGTTTCTAGGTCACGCTAGTAAAAATCGATAATGCTACCATCTACGTGTCAGTTGTCTGTCACGATAGTAGGACGTGTTTTGAATATATATAATTATATCAAATACATTAGTTAATGATAATCTATGAAGTGTTTTTAAATTTATGTAGAGTGGTTTTATGTTTTTCTTTTCCAGTCGAAGGCATGGAATTTTCCCAAGTTCCTGTGTCAGTATTGGGCATGCTAAGTGTAGCGTCTGATAAATGAAGGAATATAGAATATATAGGAATGGGGCGACTTTGACTGCCTCGTTGCCCGAATGGTCGCAAGTACGACTGCCGGACAAGAGACTCGGGTTCGATTCCCGGGTCGGACAATGTAATACTGGGTTTAAAAAAAAACAGTAGTAGCACGGAGCCTGGAATTATGCCCAGTGTATGGGAATAGGCTCACCCTTTATTATTTAGGACTCATAACATGAATAGTGTTTACTGCCGTCGTACTTATGTCGCCTGGACAGTCACCGCTACCATCAGTTGACTGGACAATCTCTTTACATGAGCTGCTGTTTACATGTGAACATTAGCTCATGACGATACCTAAGTACGTGTGTCGCCTGGACAGTCACCGCTACCATCAGTTGACTGGACAATCTCTTTACATGAGCTGCTGTTTACATGTGCACATTAGCTCATGACGATATCTAAGTACGTGTGTCGCCTGGACAGTCACCGCTACCATCAGTTGACTGGACAATCTCTTTACATGAGCTGCTGTTTACATGTGAACATTAGCTCATGACGATACCTAAGTACGTGTGTCGCCTGGACAGTCACCGCTACCATCAGTTGACTGGACAATCTCTTTACATGAGCTGCTGTTTACATGTGAACATTAGCTCATGGCGATACCTAAGTACGTGTGTCGCCTGGACAGTCACCGCTACCATTAGTTGACTGGACAATCTCTGTACATGTGCTGCTGTTTTTTTTATGGCATAGTCCGGTAAACGAGCAAACTGATCACCTGATGGTAAGCAATCGGCACCGCCCATGGACACCTGAAACACCAGAGGCGTTACAAGTGCGTTATTTTGGGGAGACTGGGGAGGGGATAATTAGGCCTCCGGTAACCTCACTCACGCGACGAAATACAACGCAAACGTTATTTCACGTCAGTTTTCTGTGATTCCGATTGCATTTGTGCCGAAGCATGGCTCTCCCACACATAAATAGTTACATAGTTTTACATAATATACTTTATGTGTATGTAAATAGAAGATATAATGTAGGGCAGCGTTTTATAAGATAAGTTCCAAGTACTCCTACTAAATAGGATTCCGTATATAACAACAAGAATAAGATAAACGGATTACCATGCGTTGTTTACTCAGTTTAACTCGTCGAGTACCGGTTTTGCAGACACAATTATAGAACAATAGGTTGCGGTCACCGGTGACCGCTTGGTATTTGACAGTTTAAGCTGTTTTTCTTTTCACGCCCCAGTTTTCTAGGTAGGTCTTAGGGCTTTTCATAAAAGGATGACGTACCTACACAGTACTTATATTTTTACCAACTTCAAAAAAAGGAGGAGGTACTATGTTCGGCTGATCGTTTTATATAACCGATTGGCTTTTACCCGCGGCTTCGCTCGCGTCACAAAACGATAAAAAGTAGCCTATGTGACATATACCAATACACACAGCGCCATTTATACCTACTAATACTTTTGTTTTCCCTCGGGAACATCAATTTTTTCCGGGATAAAAAGTACTACTAGACTAGACTAGACTACTATTTAATCCGGACTTATATCTTTACTTCTGCAAAGATTCAAAGCAATCGGTTAAGTAGTTACGGCGTGACAGCGGAACAAACAAACAAACAAACCAACTCACTTTCCGATTTACTTCTATAATATTAGTAAGGATTTCCAAAATTCTTGTTTTGTTTGAAAGGGTATACTCCGGAGATGGTCCCATTTTCATGAGATCAGTGAGTGGGTAACCTATCAGAACGAATGATAGTTATTTTTTGCGTTTTTTTAAAGTCGGTTTATAAACGCAGTTTTTATTTTATATTAGCTTCTCCCATTGGTTTCGTCCGAGTTCCCGTGGAATAAAAATTACTGAACGGAACTGAATGTAATTTGGCAGAGACATAGAATAAAGTCTGGAATATCACTTATGATACTTTCTATCCCAATAACGTAGGCTTCGACACTGACAGAAGCCATAATGTACAAAATATCACGCGTTTTTGTGTAAAACTAATACATTTTTGACTAAAAACTGCATTTTTTAACTAATTGTCACTTTCAAATTGAATATAAACATACATTGCACCATTATAAATAAACAAACATAAAAAATTCTTAATCAAACAAACGATGGAATGAAAAATAGGGCATGTTTCGTCGAATATTTTTTACGTAGAAGCTCAAACGTCTAATCGTGAGAAGGTCAGTGACCCGGCACGTGCTTGGACGACGCATGCGTACTACGATCTTCCCTAGATTTGGTTAATTTTAACCAAAATCGCTCGACACAGGTACTTCAATAAGGATTTTTGACAGAATATCACTTTTTTAGTAATTATAAAGGTTATAGAGATGTGTTATATTGAATTAGAAACGTTAGTTTTGTTATTTATCGCATTGTAATATTGTTATAGGTAAATAGGTAGAAGAAGGGATCATGCCATCTGTTTTTATCGCCATGTGATCTTGTAATTATGTGTTTGAAAAAAAAATGTGATCTGTAGTTTACTAATAACTTAATAATAGATTTGTTTATACGTTTACTGAAATGATTATATTAGTTTGTTTTTTATACGATTATTTTTTGAGTTTTAATTAATTTTTTTACCGTGTCAAATGACAAAGAAGGTAAATTATACAATACACAATAATTATATTCTAAACAACAACTCAACATCATTTCCTTTTGATTCTCGAAAGAGTATAGACATAGGTGTATAGACAATATAACACCCACGTTTCACCATTTATGTTATGAGTCCCATGTAATAGGGGGTGAGCCTATTACCATCAGAGACCCATACAGAAATTCAGACTCAATACCATCACATCCATACCATTACTGAACAAAAAGAATAAGCTGAAAACCGTTGCGCTATAAAACCTCTTTAGAAAAAAAAAACAATCATAGATAATGTGACATTATAATGACAGCAAATTTCCCGCGTTTTCCGGTACAAATGTCAAACAAAATGGCCGCGGAATATGGCCGACTGAATGCAATCTTCTAGTTAAACAGTTTAGAACTATGCAGGTGTATTAGCTAAGTAGGTTACCTAAATGCTATGTGACCTAGATTTCCTTTGAACCTAGGTTATGTTATTGATAGATGCACTGGAGGTTGCCATGTTAGCTATAATGCAACATATTTTGCTACGAATATTATGAAACTGACAAGGATTTTAATGTGGTAATAGCAGACTTTGTTTCGCTGGTGTCTTAAAGCAGACTAAGGGACTACACGTTAGACAGAGACCGCACAGCAAAGCTCTCTGGATAACCTGAAAATTTTAAACTGCGATCTGCAGCTCGCCTGCCCAGCATGTAGGAAGTGGCAAACCCTCTTATAATGTCCATTGTTGGGCTAAGGCCCTTCTACATATCCCTCTATATGTAGAGGGGGCTTAGCCCAGGAGTGGACTTATATAGACATGTATTTTTAATTTTTTTCGTATAATTAAAAATACTTAATTAAAACGAATAAAAGTTTAGGAATGGGTGCTGGCTACGTCGTATCTACGTATAAAACGCACCTAGAAGTGACGTCACGCGATATTTTAAATCCACATAGGTACCGTCAAAAGTATTTGTTTCCGTAAGAAAAATAAAGAGTACGCGTCTAATGTTTTAAAATAATCTACCGGACGGTCTAAAAATTACTTACCTTTTAAACCTTCCCTGGACTTCTACGAGCGTTTCAAGACCGAAATTAACAAAATCGGTTCAGTCGTTCTTGGGTTTTAGCGAGACTAACGAACGAACAAAAATTCATTTTTATGTATATAGTTAGAATGTATAACTTAGCTTGTATTTTCGGTGACCAACAGTGTCTACTTAATGCTCATTGATTACAATTTCGATATTTCCTATGAATGGTACTTGTTCTAAACCAGTGATTCGTTAAATATAACTTTCACTGAAGAAATTGAACAGCTTTTGGACTCTTACGTAACAGTTTAACTATCAGATAGTCCAAAGTCAACAGCCCATGACAGTCTATGCACTGGTGGACTATGAGCCTACTAAACATATGAATGGAACTCCTTGTCGGAATCTGTGTTTCCCGACAAATATAACGTGGTAATCTTCAAGTCCCGAGTGAACAGGTTGCTTATAGGTAGGCGTGCTCCATCGTCGGCCACATCATCGCTTACCACCACGCGAGATGGAGGCTAAATGTCATGTCAACTTACCAAGTATAAAAAAAAGTTTGCCATAATCTTATAGGACGCAAACAAGCAGACGGATCACCTGATGGTAAGCGATTAACGCCGCCCATAGACACTAAAGGAGCCACAGGTGCATTGCCGGTCTTTTAAAAAAGAATACGCTCCTTTCTTGAAGGTTTGAAGGTTAAAGACAACAGATCATTTCATAGTTTTGCTGTGCCAGACAGAAAGTTTCGGGAGAAACGTACAGTTGTGGCTTTCCGACCATCTATGTATATGATGGGGATTTTTTAAGGGGCGCAAATCATCGAATGACTTCTCCACCTGGGTAAGGCGGGATAGTGTCAGACTCTTACTGATTAAAAACCACCCCGTTCCTACTCTTGCACTTCGAGGCGGAGCCCCGGTAACCCGTTAAGACCTCTGTGGCTCCGTATTGCCATCAGCCTTATTGGGCCCCATCCATAGTCTGATGGCTCTTTCAGGCGCACGCAGAGCGCTTGGCGCCGTACCTACGCTCTGGTGGCTTACTCTTGAATCCAATTCCGATCGATCGACATTGGTATTGCGAAATTTGGTACTCTTGAGTTGCAACACTAGCGCCCATTACCCATTACATCTGTATTGCGTGGATATTGAATGAACTAAATGGTATTTAAATGGTATTGAGTTTGGCATTATATCCCGTACTCTAAATGCTACGATTGTGGTAGTATAGTGTTGACATTGAATAATTATTGAGATTTTATTGGATTAGAATTGCATTGACGTTGAGATTGGTTTCAAGAGTAAGCACCCTGGTCTGGTTCTACTCAAGCTCGCCGTCCGCAGGCCCGTGCTTACGGTGGCCAGAGATCTTCTCGCGATCCCAGACGCCGCAGTGTCCTTTGATGGGGAAGAAAGAACAGTCGTGTGGGTCGATGGCGAAAAGACGCTTTGTTTTGTTTAGAAACTGAAGTTTGGATCGTAGTTTCTTATGTCATATGAACTTCTTTGAAGCCACATTTAAAGAATATTGTTTTCGATTCCCAGATCGGCTATACTGTCCCTAAACTATAACGGAAGGAGAACTTACTTACAAACATGTCGTTAACTGCGAAAGTTAGTTGAAACGTTTATAACTACAGTTTGGGATACTATACAGATAAATAAAATTGGAATGTATGTTTGTATTATTAAAATTACCGCTTTTTACTATATGCTTAAGAATAACATAACATAACATAACATCACGCCTTTTATCCCCGAAGGGGTAGGCAGAGTTTTCACTATTTATGTTATGAGTCCCATGTAATAGGGGGTGAGCCTATTGCCATATACCGGGCACATTTCCAGACTCCGTGCTACTACTGAGATTTTTTTAAAACCCAGTAATACTTTGCCCGACCCGGGAATCGAACCCGAGACCCCTTGCCCGGCAGTCGCACTCGCGACCACTCGGCCAACGAGGCAGCCAGGCATGCATATGAATATACCTACATATCTACTATATACACACCAAGATAGGTATCCCAGTAATGGCTGCACCGATTTTACAAGACTTTTATTGCTAGGTAGCTGATATACTGAGTAGTAAAATAGATTGCACTTCTAAAATAATTCATATTATTATGCTACGCGGACGAAAACAGATGGATTTTAACATTTTATTTACCTACTTGTGAACAATTCAATAACCATCATAATAAAATAGTATGGACGTTACTTTCGACAAAGGATAATTGCGAAAAGTTATAATCTCTCAAAATTACTAATTAGGTACTTTCCTTAAACAATATCGAATTATTTCTACTATTAAATACAATAAAATATTAAAAAATAATCACACTTTCATTAACTGATTTTATGACCAACTTGATTTTAGTATTTCTCCAGCAAATGTTTAAGAAATAATTGTATGCTGTTTGACGCTTAAAAAACATGACGTCACAATAAATAATATCCTAATACATTCATAGAAAACTATCGTCTTTGACAGTTCGAAAAAAGTATTGAATTTGACTAGTTGGCAAGTACCTAATTATTAAGCAAACAGCTGATTAATCAATAGCTTGCGTAGCAGTCCACAACTGACATATGGACCTGTTTTATGTAGGAGAGTTTATCAAATCAAATCAAATCAAATGATTTGACCTGTTTTATGTAGGAGAGTTTAATTTTTATAATCTTTATTCTTGGCCGGTGATTTGAAGGTTTTCTCGTCTACCCTTATATATAATATAAGCCCATATACAAGAACCCTGCAACATCAAAGTCGGTTTCGGAAAAACAGTCGTTCATTGAGATGTCAAGAATACCGCAAACCTGCTTCATACACGACACGCCTATAACCCTAGCACGCATGCGCGTAACCATGGCAACCGCAATATGGCTGCCGTTACCATGACAACTGAAATGTAGGACATCAGTGCCCAGGTGACCTAATTCCATGTGGTATTGATGTATAGGGCGCCTGCATTTGTTATTTTGATTTTAAAGCGATTTTTAATTTCAGCCACCGTATTCAGAGCCATCGTTACTTCCTGATTAAACTAATTGCAACACCATAATAGCATGGGGCTTGAATTGAGCTTGCATTGGCAAAAAGAGGGCGTAGCAAGCACTGTGACTTCATCTATCCCTTCAAACTTTTTTACTTCATCCATTTTACAAAAATTATATACAATATTAATTGCACTATTTATAACACAAGAACGGCTTAATCAATTTGGCTGAAAATTGGTTGGGAGGTAGCTTAGAACCAGGAGACAGACATGGGATACTTTTTATCCAAAAATTTCCTGTAAATCGTACGGGATTACGCGGACGAAGTCGCGGGCAGATGATAGCGTAAAATGAATTATTACAACAAACTTGCGCAGAACTTTACTAGGTCAGTTAGGTTACTGACACTCCCTTTCTCGCTCGATAAATCCCACCTGTCCTCACATTTCCTTAAGGACGAAAAGGGACAACAATACTTTATTAGATTCCACTTTAAATATGATACTGCGTTGCTTCGAGTTAATGGTCACACTGGAAACTTTAAAGATCAAATTCATGGTATAAGGAGCACCTAACAGATGTATCATCTGCGGGATTAGCGAAATTGAAACGTTACAGTGTTCGGCGCTGTGATTGGCTGGTTTATTGGAGCTGGCCAATCAGAACGCTGAATGCCATTACGTTATGATTTCGTTAGACGTAACACAAAGTTGTATTAAGCCTTTGACGGTAAGTGATCAGTGCCTTTAGCCAAACGCCACTTTAGCGCTTGTCTACAGAGAGAGTAGAAAACTTAATGTATGGGGATGACACTGACTAGTGTCAAAATTTACGTCAATTCCATATAATTTGGTTTTCTATTCTACATGTAGACAAATGCATAGCAAATCTTGGTTAGACCGTCTACTACTAACCAAGATTCGCTACGCATTTGGGTACTTTCCTTAATGAAAAATAAATTATTTCGACTGCTCAATACAATGAAATATTAAACAATAATCACACTTTCATTAATTGATTTTATGAACAACTTAATTTTAGTATTTTTCTAGCAAATTTTCAAGAAATAAGTATACTGTTTGACGCTAAAAAAACGTGACGTCACAATACACAATCTCGTACATACAAAATTCATAGAAAACTTTCGTTTTTGACAGTTCGAAAAAATCGTATTGAATTTGACTAGTTGGCGAGTACACAATAGCAACATCAGAGAAGTTACAAATTCGGAGTTACTTGACTCATAAAACTGCATACCATACACGCAGGCGTTGTTTCACGCCGGTTTTCTGTGAGGCCGTGGTATCACTCCAGTCGAGTCGACACAGCATGACTCTCCCGCGTATAAAATATAACATAACATAACATCACGCCTTTTATCCCCGAAGGGGTAGGCAGAGGTGCACATTATGGCACTTAATGCCACTGAACAATGTAACACCCACTTTTCACTATTTATGTTATGAGTCCCATGTAATAGGGGGTGAGCCTATTGCCATATACCGGGCACATTTCCAAACTCCGTGCTACTACTGAGGTTTTTACAAACCCAGTAATACTTTGCCCGACCAGGGAATCGAACCCGAGACCCCTTGCCCGGTACTCACATTTGCGACCACTCGGCCAACGAGGCAAGCTAATAAAATATATAAAATAATATACAAACTTACCGTAATAGGTCATATTGTTGACCAAATGTTCGTTGATCATTGTAAACACAATTATTTTAACACTATCACACGATATCTTCGAAAAACAATAATCTTAAAAACACATCTTAGATTCACTCACTGTAAAACATAATTTTAATGTTTAGAAAAATGGATATTTAATGTTAGAAATACCTACTTTCAATGCTTTAACTACCTCTATTATCGCAGTGTAAAGAGGTTTATCAGAGAGCGCTGCTGCCTGTCTCTGTCAAATGTGTAGTCCTTTAGTCGGGTATATGACACCCGCGGGAAGAGACGGGGTGGTGACGAATGCATTCTACTCTGAAGGCACATCACACTATCACGATAAAGAGATAATAAATCTGATCACACTATGATCTAGTGTATTCTATAGCATACTATCACGGGATAGGTACGTGATGAATCAGACTTTTGAAACACGTTCAGATATTATAATGTAACTGTTTTCTATATATTAAGATTAGTAAATGTGATTTTTAATCGTATGAAGTCATGTCTTTCATTTTTTCTCAAAACTCAAAAGTATTTATTTCAATGAAACCATAAATTGGTACTTTTGAAACGCCAACGAATATAAAATAAATAATAGTCTGTCAGTCAGTCCGTCAGTGAAGCTAGGCGCTCATTCCAAAATGTAGATTCGAGTGGGGAAGAACGAGCAAGAAACTCCATGCGTTATTTGTTAAAAACCAAAATAACTGTCCTATTGGCAATGAAATAAAAACTCTAACAGCATTTTACCTGAACCAACCCCAAGCTCTATTGCTAACGAAGCACTAAAAAGGTTAAAGATATAAAAGATCTTACAAACAAACAATAAATTATATAAATTATATTAATAAATAGTAACCTTCACCTCTCTACCAATTGAACAGCGAGGTGTAGCATCACTATTGCGTAACCAGTGCTAACATATATAGCTGACGTTAGGCAGTGACACGTCAGACTGGGTGTAGAGAGTATAGAGACTGTGGAGACTCAAGTGGTGTATATAATATAACATAACAACTGCCTCTGATCTCTTAATGCCACTGTACAATGTAACACCCATTTTTACTATTTATGTTATGAGTCAGATGTAATGGGGGGTGAGCCTATTGCCATATACCGGGCACAATTCCAGACTTCGTGCTACTATTGAGAAATTTTTAAATAACCCAGTTATACTCGCCCTTGCTCGACAAACCCTAACTGCCTGTCTGATCAAGTTAAATTCCTATATAGGCGCTTGTCCAGAGGGCTTATTACCTTTGGTTGGTTCACTGGAGCCGGCCAATCAGAGGGCTTGGTACAAGTTTGTTATACGTGTTAATTAGGTACTTGCCAACTAGTCAAATTCAATACTTTTTCGAACTGTCAAAAACGATAGTGTTCTATGAATTTTGTACGGGATAAGTGAATTGTGACGTCACGATTTTTAGCGTCAAACAGCATAGTCATTTTTTAAATTCACTGGATGTATACCAAAATAAAGTTGGTCATAAAATCAATGAATGAAAGTGTGATTATTGTTTAATATTTTATTGTATTGAACAGTCGAAATAATTTATTTTTAATTAAGGAAAGTGCCCAATTGTAACGAGTACAACATTACTTGAACTAAGGCCTCGTCCACTAAAATGATAATTTAAACAAATCACAACGCAAGCTAAGTTTGTTTTTGTACCTTTCGCAACGATTCAAGGTCAGCAATTTGCCTCAGTTTACTATATTTGCACTGAATATTATCATGGTAACGTCAAGAACATCAGAAGAAGGTACTTAAGTAGACCTTGTTAGCTGTTATGTATCTAACTGGGAATCCGAAATACAATATCGTCCCTTTGTAGATGGTATGTGTCAAAATGGGTGGTGAAATTTAGAATTTTTGTGATTTTTTTCTCTTAATTGATGTTGATACGATCCACAAAGGATACGTAGTGAATTCCAATTTTTTTATGCGATAATTCGGCAAACGAGCAGACGGATTACCTGATGGTAAGCAATCGGCGCCGCACATGGACACACGGAACACCCGAGGTGTTTGCAAGTGTGTTGCTGCCTTTTTGGGGATTTGGAGATGTGGGGTTAGGATTGAACGACCAAAACTGTATAGATTTTTTTTTTGAAGAAGCCTTTAGCCTGTCCTTCCTGATGGTAATCACTCGGCGTCGCCCATGGACACCCGAATACCCGAGACACCAGAGAAACTACGAACATCTATTACAAATGTCGTCAAATTCCCAATTCTCAAAAAAATCCTTTTGAGAATTGGGAATTTGTCGATTGTTGGGGATTCGGGAGATTGAGAAGGGGCGTAATTGAGCCTTCGGTAACCTCACTAACACAACGAAATACAACGCAATCGTTGTTTTACTATGGTTTTCTGGTCGGCAGTGGTATCACTCCGGTCGAGCCGGCCCATTCGTGCCGAAGCATGGCTCTCCTACACTTAATTAAAATGTGGAAAATCTATATCATTTTCAATGTATGTATTTGTTAATACGGCTGTAATAGACTACGGATGTGACCAAAACCGTGAAAGCACCAGCGCACTAAGATACCATGTTAACTGACCCGGGAAGAGATTTGCAACTTAGAGAACATTTTAGACATTGAATTATTCGGAGTCGCGGAGAACCTAACGGGTAACCAGGGCTCCGGCTCGACGTTCAGGAGAAGGAACGGGGTGGTTTTTAGTCAATAAGAGTCTGACACTCCCTCCCGCCTCACCCAGGCGGGAGCAGCCATTTGATGATTTTCCCCCGTTAAAAAAAAGACATTCAATTAACGACAAAATAACAGCTAAACGTTTTTTAAAAGAGACTAAAATAAAAACCATTTAGTTCACCTCAACCCAAAAAGTATAGTCTATTGTTTTTACGTATGTTTTTAACAAAAGTGCGGCTGCCATGTCAAGGTTTGTTGCGTCACAGCTAACCTACTACTGTGACATTTTGTGTAACAACTATTGTCCACGATTTTATTCAATGAAATGTCTAGTAATCTATTTTTTAACTTTTGTAGGTACTATGTTATTTCGGAGATCTTCTGAATTAGGAGATTAGAGACTGGTATTATGTCCAGTGCGTAACTGTAGGTTAAATTCAATACTTTTTACGAATCTTATACACATATTTACACAGAATAATTCCTTCTTCCCTTTGTCACAGCATCACACATGAATGGCTAAACCGATTTGGCTGATTTTTGTTGTTGTAGATATTTGTTATTATTAGTAGAAGGTTCTTAAGACAGAAAAACAACCTGAAAATTCTACGGGAACGGGAGAAAACGGGATTCCGAGTACGAAGTCGCGGGCAAAAGCTTGTGTTTAAATATAATATGATAGATTTAGGTATTTGAGACTACCTTCTGCGGCCCGGTTTGGTTTGACCCAATGCTCGGTTCAAGTTCATATAAAACATTATATCCTATGCCACCCTTCAACTATCTCCACTAAAATATCACGTAATTTGGTCTCTCAATTTTGCCGTGAAAGACGGGAAACCAAACAGACACACTTCGAATGGATAGTGACGTGCATCGTGATTTTTTTTAATCAATTTTATATTGGACTTCATCAGCCCCTGAATTTGTTCATACAAAATTAGTGTCTAATTACAAACGGATCGGTGTCGATCAGTGGCGAACACAAACACAAATCGAAGGCTCTTCGGCAAACAGTTTGCGACGTATCCACAGGTTTGCTACACATCGATGTTCGGGACTTCATTTGTTGTGTTTTCTATCTGTGACAAACATCAATCGTGTAGATGAGGCATTACTGTTACAATATGTTCATGTCTATCTATTCTTCTTGGAAATAACTGCCGTGATGCTATGCTATAGGTATAAAGATATAAACAGAGATTGATTGAGATCAATCAATCAATTATATACCTCCACATACATAGGTACTATTGTGCAAACGTACATACTCATATCATTGATTTAAATCAATTTCATTCAACACATTAATATGGCGTTGAACAATCCAATAGTTGGATTCCTCGGGATTCCATTTTTCTATTTAACAATAATAATTAATATAACAATAATAGTATTGTCCGGAAATTCCTTTCTCTGGAGCCCTGACCACCGGCAGCTTGGATTTCTCTGCTTTTTATATTTTTAAATTTTTTTTTTTTTAAAGTGCCTTTAATTCCTCATAGGGATAGGTAAAGGTTTAAACTGCCTTCTATTGTAATATTATGAAGGTGTGTTTTGTTTATGTGTTTATAATAAATAGGCTCCGAAACTACTGGAACGATTTCGATCATTATTTAATGAGGTAAGCACGCATCCTACATTCATCGACGAATATTGTATTTTCTGTATGTTTGTTAGGCATTCACGTAAAATCTACTGAACGGATTTCAATGATTTTTTTACAAAGAAATGGACTATATTATAGTGAAACTTTCGTGAGACGTACTAAATTAATCATTACTCAGCGCGACAGTCGCGAGAGACGCGGAATGCTGCTCATGAATATGAGCCTCTAGCATGGCTTGAAACTGGTTGAGTTCCTCGTCAAACAGTTACGGGAGTAAGCCGAAAACATAATCTTATACTCTTATACTATTATAAAGCTGAAGAGTTTGTTTTTTTGTTTGTTTGTTTGAACGCGCTAATCTCCGTAACTACAGGTCTGATTTTAATAATTCTTTTTGTGTTGGATAGCGCATTTATCGAGGATGGCTATAGGCTATAACACATCACGCTACGACCAATAGGAGCTGAGCAGAGCTTGGGAAACCGCGCAGAAGTAGCCAGTAATTAATAAAGAAGGACTATAGTCTGGAATAACATAGGGTACATTTTATGAGGTATACTAATCACTGTATTAACGTTCTATGTAACTACTGCCCGCGGCGTCGCCCGTGTTAAAATTAGCCCATGTGTTATTCCGTACTATAACCTACAAGGCTTGTTCTAAATTTCATCCCAATCTCTTCAGCCGTTTTAACGTAACAAACAAAACTCACAAACTTTTACACTAATAATATTATAGTAGAGGTAGAATTCTGTAAGGTTAGACGCGTTGAAAGGGCGTGCTAGAGTATATTAATTATAGAACTGATGAGTTGGTATTCGGTTGGCGCAGTGACTCTAGCTAGACAAGAGGTTATTTTACATGTATGGTGGACTGAATTCGTTCATGAAAACCATCATCATCAACAGCCACTCTTGACCAAAGGCTTCTTCTCACACGGAGAAGGTTTTTTTACGGGATAAGCCGGTAAACGAGCAGACGGATCACCTGATGGTGAGCAATCGGCATCGCCCATAGACACCCGGAACACCAGAGGCGTTACCGGCCTTTTGGGATTAAGAATTTGAGGATTGTTGGGGTTTCAAGTCATTGGGGAAGGCCTATATTCAGCAGTGGACGTCCCTGTGGCTGATATGATGATGATGATGATGATGGGGTTTCAATAGGGGGGGGGGGTGGTTGGGCCTCCAGTAACCTCACTCACAGATGAAACACAACATGAGCGTTGTTTCACGTCGGTCTTCTGCTCGGCCGTGGTATTACTCCGGTCAAGCCGGCCCATTCGTGCCGAAGCATGCCTCTCCCACACTTACTCAATACGGATTGGCGATTACAAACTTATAAGCCAAGGTTTCCTCACGATGTTTTCCTTCACCGTTTGTCAGTGGTGTCTTCGGAAAAAGTCACATTGGTACTTGCCGTTGGTAGGCTACGAGTCCTCGTGTATGAGAAGCGGGCGTTTTGCCACTGAGTATTTTTAAAAACCCAGTAATACTTTAATAATTGAATTCGAGACCCCTTTGCCCGTCAGTGGCACTTGCGACCACTTGGCCAACGAGGTAGTCATGAACGAGAGGTAGATATAAATGCATAACTAAGTGGAAAAACTGCCTCTTTAGCTATTGGATAAGTACTGAAAGACGGACACAATTGTACGAGATAATAATAGTATTTAGGTACGGGCGATTATAAAATTATACAACGTCTTATTATAAATACAAAGATACTTAGGTAAGTAAACAAACAAATCTAAAACATTTAACTTTAAATCTTTGCATCCCTGAATGTTTTAAGCACTTTTTAGTCTGGAGATTGTTAAATATGGCTACGTTTTTATAGTAACTAGCGTGAGACATACTAAATTAACTAAAATCGCGGGTTACTCACGTGAATATAGTCAAGTGAACATACTAAAGCTCAAGTGAGCTGCGCACGCTGCTCATGAGGAAGAACCCCTCTATGTTTCGAAACTCGTAGAGCTTTACTCAGTATATCCACGTGAGTAACCCGCGATTTTAGTTAAAATATGGACTACTTTATTCCTTTGGACTACGCGTGCGATTCCGCGGGCAAAAACTAGTACTTACATAGATAATTAATTATAAAATAAAATCCACTACCGCATTTGTTTGTCGGCAATAAACTCAGAAACGAATGGACGGATTTTTATGCAATTATATACAATGCTACAGATAAAGTGATTCTTAAGGAATGTTACGGGTTTCAGGTGTCAAGTTAGCGTATTATAAATGCGAAAAAACTGTTGTCCGTCGGTCTGCTATACTTAATGCTTTAATATTTGAAGCACTGAAACGAATTTGTTGAAATCTGGTACAAAGATAGAATAGACCTTGAAAATTAACTAATTCAATTTTATCGTTGTTAAAACCAAGTCCTTATTAAACAAATAAATAAATCAAAAGTGTTTGTAAAAATGAAACTCGACATTTTTAAACATTACTTAGGTATTTATCTTTGCCCATCTACACCTGGCCGTAGTTCGCAATACCTTTGCCAGTTCTAGAATAGAACTAGTAAAATAAAAAGTTTATACTGTATAGTCTATGCGTAGCTAAAAGCGCGCGAAAAAATAAACAATGCATTCGTTCAAAATGTCATTGAATTAAAAATAAATCAATACTAGAAACGCCTCTTTGGTCAAGTGGTTTCATGAGAGACTGCCAAACAAGGTTTTTCGGCTTCAAATACTGATTCGGGTCAGTAATAGTTAAATAGTTTGGAATTGTATCTAACGTGCCCTATTATTACATGGAACTTATAATATAACAGGTGATACATATAATATTGATGCCTTTGTCTATACCTTCGTGGTATAATATAACAGGTGATATATTATTTCTTAATATGTTTATTTATGTTAGCGGTTTCACGTCATTTAATTCATAGTTCATTACTAATTCAAGGTAAAGGAAAAATGCTACATCCTCACCTCGAAATAATAGTCGAATGAATATCAATTAAACCACTTTCAATTATATTAACATCTAACATTAAGAAAACCGTGAAACAAATTACCAAAAGATATATTTTTCCAAATTAAATATCCACTTTTCTTAAACCACCACAGATTATAATAGATAATAATCATAAAAAACACTATTTTTTTTAAATAGAGTTCACTGCACTCCGAATGGTCGACGTAATATTTTTTCATAAAAATAGACTGAACACGCAACGCCCACGGTTCTAAATTCGTATTTAAATTTTAAAAAGTCACAAACGCATGCGCCTCGGTCGCGCGCGCTCACCTACTGACAGCGCTCATCACAGATTCTCAACTCGATTGTTATCGACTAACCGGCTAGATTAAAAAGACATATCACACAACCAAAATCTAAACCACTATAATCTATTTAATTTAGCCGTATAATACTAGACAAATCATGCTACCAAATGAAATAGTCTGTATAATTTGTGGTAACTTTACTGAATGGTGATTCATTTTCAATTTGGTCGGTTTGTATGGAAATTCTACTAGTAGATCACGAGGTTTAAGCATCGTCGTTAGACGCATATAGTTATTTTTAACTAGATTTAGAATAGCATGCCAAAATCGAAAATGTCAAGCAGTCTCAATGGTTTATTTTGCATTAATAAAGAACTTAGTTAGCTTTTATTTTAGTTTAAAGATTCTATTATGAGAATGATGCACTTAGAACATGGAGTTTGACCTATTTTCATAATGTCACGTATAATTACGAAATTGTCGAGTTTCGTTTGGATTTTAAGTTTTAAAATGCTGTTTTCGTGCGTGCGTTTGTGCCGTGTCATGGCGGCAGAGTAGAATATTGACGCCACCCTGACTCTTCCCCCGAGTGTACCAAACCCGACTAAGGGACTACACATTAGACAGAGACCGGGCAGCAGCGCTCTCTGATAAACCTGAACCTTTTATACTGCGATCTTCAGTCTGTCAATCGACAAACCCTCTTACATAGAGGAGGTCTTTATCCCAGCAATGGACGGTAACGCGGTTGATAACGTGATACATTGAATGATTCTATAGTGTTTTAGATATTGTTATCTAATATTGATAAAATCGAAGGTTGTATGAAGATTTTTCTTACAATTGTAACCTTAGAACTGTAGTTTTATAAAGATTATTAGTTATCTATGTGAATTCTGAGTCTATTTGTGAATTATATTAACAATAACAACAAAAAAGAAGAACAACTTTAAATCCCGTAATTACCGTAAAATAGATATTAGAAAATTCTTCATAGTATCGATTCACCCCACTTCTGTCCCTTTTCACCGCTCAAACCCTATTCACCCCATTTTACACTATTGTTTTTAAGACTAAATCTAGGTATTCAGACTTCAGAATACTGCGTCGTTAGTTGAATGGCTTTTATGGCCCGATTATGAAATCTCGAGTTTAATTCTCAAGTCGAACGAACTACGTAATGAGTCTTTGAGTTTTTGAACAACTCTCGTAGCACCACGGAGTTTGCATTCGAGCCCAGAATTCTACTTCAGAAAAGAATATTATGATGCTGATGCCCGATATGGAGACGCAGAAGACTTGACGGGTTGCCGGGGCTCTGGCTCCCGAAACAGAAGTGCGAACGGGGTGATTTTTAGTCAGTAAGAGTCTGACACTCCCTCTCGCGGCACCCGGGTGGGAGAAGTCATTAAATCCCCTCAAAATAATAATTAATAATATATTGTAGTCTTGATACATTACTGTGTGGTTGATTACTGTAGACTAGTTACATTTTCCAATAGTTTCTTCCTCCTTGTAGGGTAGAAAAGATATTATATAATATAGTTATTTATATATTCGTATGTAAAGCAGTAAGTAATACAGTAGCTCAGGTTAATTGGTTAACAAAACGCTCAAGGTTGAACCGAAGGCTGTGACAGCATTGTGTAATGCGGCTGCGCATAGTGAGACTAGATGTGGCTTGAGCGCACTTGTGTATGAATGGGAGATCTGTTAACGTTACTGGTGTCTTCAAAGTGTCAAGTAAAATTATGTCTTTGTTGTTTTTATACCTATCGTGAGACATACTAAATTAACTAAAAAATCGCGGGTTATTCGTTAATCGTCAGTTAAGAGCACTTTTAAACTGCACGGTTGGTGTGGTGGCTAGGCTGGCTCACTGCCGTGTAACGTGTAGCGAATTCGATTCTCGCACGGAGCAACTCTTTATATAAATGCACCCACGATACAGGAGAAAATCCTAGAGTGGGACAAAAGTCATTTAAAAAAAAATTGGTCCTTCTCTATTAATAATTATATCGCCAACCTGGTTGATATATGTCCGTCTAGGGCTTCCACTACCGATAGTTCCACTCATATCCACTATATAAACTTCTTTATACAGAGCGAATATGAATGATGATGATGATGAAATATGATGATGATTCCCCGAAACAAAACTGCAGTTCATTAAACAGAAACATCACTTAGTTACATTTGCATGCACCTCACTCGGAAACTCGACACATTTGCATTCAAATACCAAAATAACACGTTTATTTTTATTCCCCAGTATCATCACCATTAACATTTACCATAAAGCTATATTTAGCTCCGGTTTCACCAAATAGGTTGTGATTAGCCGACCCTTAAGCTCATAAACTTTTATTTCACCCCGCAACCGTTATGGCGTCATAAAAATTAAAAATTGTGACACGTTTTTCGCGATGATATTAACATAACATTAGGAGAATAAGATTATTTTTATTTGTGTGTACCCCTGCATCCCGCGAGTCTCGGAGCAGACTATAAACGGTTGAAAATACAGGAATATTGAAAACTTAATTTATTATATCTAAGGTCAAAAATAACCACAATTCCAAGAATTTGGATTGTCTGGAGCTGCGAACAACGAAACGGGTTGCTGGGGCTCCGGCTCGAAGTGTAGGAGTAGGGACGGGGTAGTTTATAGTCAGTAAGAGTCTGACACTCCCTTTCACCTAAAGCGAGAAAAGTCATTGGATGATTTTTCTCCCTTAAAGAAAATAGGTACTACGGATTGTTCTATTGAGTTTCTGTCAAATCCAGAGATTTTGACTAAAATCAGTTCATTAATTCCAGCCGTAAAAGAGTACACTAATTACTTGCTTAAAAAAATACTTTGTTCATTGTACTGTTCTATGACGTCACAGTGCAACGATATTTTTTTATGTAAAGTGCTAGTCATCAAAACTTTTGACGCATATAATTCGGTCAGTTTTGATTGTACGACAAAACAAAGTTTACAGATCTATTCGTAATTGAGAGGGCTTCACAGTTACTCATAGTTAATTTTACAAAGGTGAATATTCTCCATTATCAAAATATTTAAGTTTGTATTCGCTACATATACTGTACGGTTGGACGAGTTTGTAAATTTTCTTTTAGAGGGTTATTATTCGTAAATAATATTAGGTACAGGGTATAAAGAGCAAGATTAGAGTCGTTAATCTCATTATATTATATTTTTGTGACATAGGACTCATAACTGTAAAGTGGATGATGTGTTATATTTTATATTTGCACATTTACTTTGCGTGGAGATAAAAAGGACATAATGATATTTTATCTATACTAATATTATAAAGAGGAAAGATTTGTATTTTTGTATGTTTGCAATGAATAAACTCAAAAACTACTGGACCGATTGCAATAATTTTTTCACCATTAGAAAGCTGCATTATTCAGAAGTAACATAGGCTATATAATATCACGCTGGGTCCTATAGTTGTGGAGCAGTAACCAAAAATGTTTTAAAAACGGGGGAAAAGTATCGTTTCTGAGGCCTTCCGTGGCGTGCGCTGAGCATATAGTTAAAGTTATACAAAAATGCTTTATAGATGAATTGTTCATTTGAATTGTTCATCTTAACATTATTTTCAAAAAAGTCCGCGAGAGCATATGTCTACCTTTTATAGTTTACCCATAACAATCGTTTTAATTAATGGTTCAATCCTTATAAAAGTTTGCTCTAGATAACTTTTGAATTGTTCAATCGGTTACCTTAAGACTATTAATTCATCCAAAAGATACCTATTAGGTAAGTACTTACCTACTATTTCAAAAATAATAAACTGAGAATAAATATAAATATAAAAAAATCTTAACTCCCCCCGTGCGAAGCCGGGACAGGCCGCTAGTAAAAGATATATTTGTAACATCACGCCTTTCAATCTACGAAAGGCAAGGTATACATGCAGATATATAATACTAGCTTCTGGCCACGGCCTCGCCCGCGTTCCAGTAGGATGAAAAGTATTTCAGAACATCATTTACCCCTGTTCCAAACATCCCGATCCTCTCAGCCATTTTAAATTAATTGAGTAACCAAACTAACAAACATATATACAAACTTTCACATTTATAACGCCCACTTTTCACATAAATAATTATTCTATTATATTTACAAATTATGTTACAAGTCCCATGAGCTAATTTCAAGCTCCGAGTACATTAGATACTAAATATTTTCGTACAAATGAAAAAAAAATAACAATTGCACTTCGTGACTTGCCCTACATAGGAATTAAAATCAAAATCCCTTGATTAACAGTCGTGTTAAACGATGCTAATAATTAATTTAACAACAAAAATCTTGTGCAGAATAAAGTTTAATGGCACATCTAGTTCCTATCTACAAAATAATACATCATTGTTTCTACGTCGCAACTCTAACAATTGTACAGTCAACAAAACAAACTGTGTCAAGTTTATTCATATTTTTATCACTGGCAGTTTTTTGCTACCATAATTTAAAAACGCAACATTGGTTTGTCTTTAAATCGAAGTTGTTAAAAACAATAGATTTTTTTAATGAAACTGAAACTTGAAATGACAGTTTGTTTACGGCCAATCTCAATAACCGATCCATCCAAAACTATAAATAGAATTTTGACATATTCTGTATGGAGCTAACATTTTACAATGAAATAAAGATGGCTATTCTGTATCATGTCTGAATTTTCTCGTACGTCATTCTAGCTGTAGTCAACAGCTCTAACGTGAGCCGGAACCTGCTGAAAAAAAAACAACAAAAAAAAACAATCTGCATCTCATTGGGGGACGCCGCCTATGTTCAGTTGTTCTCGTATTGCACCTATCATTTTACTATTTCTATGCAACCTAAAAGGGAATTGTTTTATTTTTATAGTATAAGTCGGTAAACGAGCAGACGGATCACCTGATGGCAATCAATCGGCGCCGCCTATGGACACTCGAATCACCAAGGCGTTACAAGTGCGTTACCGGCCTTTTGGGAATTGGGAATTTGAGGATTGTGGAGGATTCGGAGATTCGGGAGACGGGGAGTAGGGAGGGGGGTAATTGGGCCTCCGGTAACCTCACTCACACTACGAAACACAACGCAAGCGTTGTTTCACGTCGGTTTTCTGTGAGGCCGTGGTATCACTCTGGTCGAGCCGGCCCATTCGTGACGAAACATGGCTCTCCCACTCTTTGTAAAAAAATGCCTACGGCATACATATTGGATGCCTACTACTTCAAATTCAATTCTTTTTCGAACTATCAAAAGCGACAGTTTTCTACGGATTTTGTACGAAATTGTGTACTGTGACGTCACGCTTTTTTAACGTCAAATAGCGTACTTATTTCTTAAAAATTTACTGGAAAAGTACTATAATTAAGTTGGTCATAAAATCAATTAATGATAGTGTGATCACTTTTTAATATTTTATTGTATTGAAAAGCTATGAGAATAATTTAGACCAATGACGGGCGAGAATCTTTCATCTTACCTACGTAATAGCTTAGTAGTCATAGTCAACAGCCGTAGCTGAAAAAAATAAACAACGAAAAAATCGATCTGCATCTCATTGGGGGACCACCTATGTTTAGTTGTTCTCCTATTGCATATATCATTTTACTATTTTTATGCAATCTAAAAGTTAATTGGAAAAACATTATTACGGCCTACACATTGGGTGAAATTAAACGATAAATGTGTGTCGTTTTTATGCTAACCGTACCTACCAAATATTTTTTGTATCACAAACTCGAATACTTTAAACTACATAGTCTATTTTTTAGTGGACACGTATCTACGTGTCTGTATTGTCATATTGAAATAGCAGTTGTCTTTAAACGTCATAGTCAAATAATTTCTTTCACATACATCAACATCCTATAAATGCCCACTGCTGACCAAAGGCCCCGTATCACACGGAGAAGGTTTGAGCACTAATCACCGCGCTTGTTCAATGCGGGTTGGCGAATACAAACTTACCTATAATTAGAAATTATAAGTCCAGGTTTCCTCACGATGTTTTCCTTCACCATTTGTCAGTGGTTTCTAAATAATGTTAGAAAGTACATCTGTTAATGTTAGAGTTACATTGATACTTGCCGTTGGTAGGTTTCGAATCGTATCGAAGCCGAAGAAGGTCGAGATGAAGTTAGGCACAGGGGTAGACTATGGTCTGGAAAAATAGACCATAGACCACTTTTTATTACACGGAACAGCGGGTGAAGCCGCTAGCAGTAGCTAGTATAACTACATAGAGGTAGTATAAAACAAAATCGCTATCCGCCGTCTGTCTGTCCCAATGTATGCTTAGATCTTTAAAACTACGCAACGGATTTTGATGTAGTTTTTTTAATAGATAGAGTGATTCTTAAAGAAGGTTTATATGTATAATACATGCATATTGTACCCGTGCGAAGCCGAGGCGGGTCGCTAGTATCATAATATATATCTAAGCTTACTAGCGTATATTTTTTTTAAATGTTACCCCACACACGTTTCTTTTTTGTGCCTTTAGGCTTAATTCATTCTGTCTCCTGCAGTAATTCACCGAGGAATGGAAACTATCGTTATTTCTCTTCTCTTATAATATCTTCTGATTCACTTCGTTGCGGGTACCAAGACAGGCTTCAGACTTCTCACCTATCAGTGGGTGTGTAAACTGTATGTAAATACGTAAGACCAATAATAGTTCTTTTTTGCTTTTTAGTTTTTACTTTTTGTTTGTTTTTGTTTATGGAGTCGGTTTTTTTATTTTTTAATATTTTCCTTTTGTACCTATGTTTTTAATATTTAACTTTGGTTAATAGTTAGAGCATCGTTTAGATCTCTCAGCACTTGGACATATCGCCAATCGACTTGGCACCGTTGCAAGGATTCCAGAACAGACCAGGTTTCAATAGAGTCAAAGGCTATCTCGTAATCCACAAAGGCTAGGCATAGGGGCAGATTATATTCTTAGATTTAGTTTTAGGCCCAATCTAACGCAATAGAGAAAACTGTAATGATAGGTTTAAGTAAGTTTTTTAGTAAATAAATAAATATTATTATAACTGACTGCCTCGCAAGTGCGACTGCCGGGCAAGTTCTATTCGAGGGTCATGCAAAGTATTACTGGGTTTAAAAAAAAATATCACTGATCAAAAATAGCACGGAGTCTGGAATTGTACCCGGTATATGGCAATAGGCTCAACCCCTATTACATGGGACTCATAACATAAATAGTGAAAAGTGGGTATTACATTGTACCTACAGTGTCATTAACTCTGCCTACCCATTCGGGGATAAAAGGCGTGATGTTATTTATTTATTATTATAATAACACCTACATTAAAATTTTTAAGCTCGAAATCCAAGAGTGTCATTGATTAGCAGTTGTATTATGTTGGTGGCCGTACATAGCGTACGTGTGTAGACAATTTTGTTGACTGTACCAGTTGACGATAAAAAGGAAGTCACGATGCATTAACATGTTGATATTACAAACGTGTGGCCATTAAACCAGCGATAACCTCCCAAAACCCGCTTCAACTCCTGTACACGTGGTAGTTTCCCTAGGAACCCGTCATCAGATCCGCACTTGGTGAAAATAGGAATCAGGATTGACCTCTGAGTTTGTTTCAGCATTTCTTCTCAGAGTAGTCAGTTAACCTAACGTCGCGGAGAACCTAACGGGTTACCGGGGCTCCGGCTCGACGTGCAGGAGAAGGAACGGGGTGGTTTTTAGTCAGTAAGAGTCTGACACTCCCTCCCGCCTCACCCAGGCGCGAGCAGTCATTCGATGATTTTCCCACTTAAAAAAAAATACTATATAATATACTGTGCTATACTCCAGTAAGCCAGGATCTACAGTAAATGCAACCATGAAAACACCGGAACACTGAAGTCCAACGTCCCATGGACATGAATAACTGTCTTGGATCCCACAACGAAATTCATCAGAAGATATTATAAGAGGAGAAGAAAAACGTGTGCACACTTTACAATTAGCCCACCCTTTTTTGAGAGAAGAAAATCATCGAATGACTTCTCCTGCCCGGGTGAGGCGGAAGGGAGTGTCACTCTTACTGACTATAAACCACCCCGTTCCTGCTCCTGCGTCTTCCGCGGCTCCGTATATCAGCCCTATTGAGCTCCATCTGTGGTGGTCTGATGGCTCTTTGAGGCGCGCGCAATTAGCCCATCCTGCGGATTCCTGCGCCATGTAGTATGTGGTTACGGCAGATGGCGCCAACCTGAACGTCTCGTTCTTCGTCCAATAGGGAATCATTTGCTATTATGTTACCCTAGTTTCTATTTGACATTAATATATTCGACACGGAACCCGATTTCTTCTCTTTCCCCGCTTTTCTTATGGCCCTACAGAACTCGCTTCCGCTTACGCTCGGTAACTACACAATAGTGTTGGTCAATATACACACACACACACACACCGCTAATCATATGTCACATGTATAACATACGGTGTTATGACGTAAAAACGATGACAAATGAAGCTATAAAAATCCAATATATCTTGCTCTCGCTTTCTATGATCGTTCCATACATTCGAAGGTCAGATTATACTGGTTATATATAGCTTGATGCGTGAAGCTATACAAAACCAGTTTATCTTGGTCCCTATTTATATGATCTCTTCGTACATTCGGCGGTCAGTTTATACTGGATGGTTATAGCTTGATGCGTGAAGCTATACGTAACCAATATATCGTGGTCTCGCTTTCTATGATCTTTTCGTACATTCGAAGGTCAGCATATACTGGATTTCCATAGTTTGATTCATAGAGATGCCGAGTGCCCTTAACGTAGCGACGGTACTGCACATGAGCCACATGGCTTATATACTGGGTATAATTGTAGCTAATAGAAATCCCATGTCATATGGAGCAAGATCATTAGGTACAGCTGGCACTAATCCAGATGCCATTGTAAATATTGTAGTCCAAAATTCCGAAAACCAGAATACCATGGTTGATGAGGAACTCGACTAGTGTCAGCCATGCTAGGGGCTCGACACATGCGGCGACTGTCGCGCTACTATAAGCTGCGCAATAAGCCAAAAACATTATAATTACTTAAGTATGTCTCACGAAGGTTTTAATATAACCATAGTTGGGAACTGAATTGTAAGGTCCCTTGCTCTGACAGTTCCCTACGTCCAGCCCACGAGGTAGTCGAAATTTATTGATTTGAAATGGCGCGTTAATTGACTGGAATCCACTTAAGTAATCGACTGATATTTGTGGTCTAACTACATGGTAAGGTACAATAATTATGTATAAAATAATAACGAAAATTCATCAAAATTCTTTCTTAGCACATAACACTAGCAGAATTGTATATTTTAAGACCAATTTATTCATTATTTGTCGACATGCACATAGCAAATTAGCATTTTACTAATCAATTTTAATTACAACGCCATCTAGGTTTATAAAACGTAATTAAGTTACCGTACCCTATTAACAGATGTCGCTATGTATTTATTGCAATAAAAAATATCTGCACGACCTATTTTGAATTTGTATTTGGAATAACATTGTAATGACCTTTGCCTTTCAGTTGGTTCAAAAACAAATGTTGTTGACATGTCGAACGCTACATTCGAAACAGAACCTAAGACGCATAACATAAGGTTTAATTTTATTTAATAGATTGTAGTTAAGTATAATAGTTGAAAATCTTACCTTTCATGTGTTCTGAAGTGTCAGCTCTCATTATGTCAGTTAAATAATGTTCTAGCGATCGCATATTATCTAAACCGCTTCTTTCCTGAAACAATACATAAGCAAAGTGTTAATTTTCAAGTAAAACTCAAAATCTTATTATGAGCAAAATAACAGGTAGATCGCCAGACCAGAAAAGTCAAAGTACCTACGTTTTCAGCCTTTTTAAAAGAAAATACGCATTTTTCTTAAACGTTTGAAGGTGAATCTATACGTACGAAAATACTACCTATATTGGAATTCTTTGCCAGAATTTGTATTTCCTGAAGGATATAGATAACCTGGGTGTCTTCAAGGCCTGAGTAAATAGGTTACTTAAGGGCAGACGGGCTCTATCGCAGACCGCATCACCAGGCGAGATGGAGGCCAAACGTATGCCCATTAGACATAAAAGATGTCGAAAAACACATTAAAAATTTAAAATAGATGTTTAATATCAATTGTTTGGAGTTTCTGTGATAAATCTAGATGAAGAAAGAACACAGAAAGGCCTATGGCAGGCCTATGTGTGGTCAGACCTTTATGTGTATCAGAGACATTGTAGAACATACTTTTTTAAAAAGAGTAACTAATGGAGATTTTTGCTCGTTCTTCTCCATTCGAATCTACATTTTGGAATGAGCACCTAGCTTCACCTAGCTTCACTGACGGACTGACTGACAGACGTTTCAAAAGTACCAATGGTTTAATTGAAATAAATGCTTTGGTCTTGTGGCTATAACATGACAATGACAATGACGTAACTACAGGGTGGCAAATCAGTAAAATGCCATGGACCCCCACTTGAAAGGGGCCCCCGTTCAGAGGATTTCATCATTCTGGACTCTATCATTTTATATTTATTGGGCCTCCGGTTCGATCAATTTGCCGCCCACCTGCGTCGGTATAGTTACGCCACCAAAAATGAAGATATTGAGAAAGGAACTGCTATCGCTTGGGACGATGGCGCAAAGTTATGCCGCAGTTAAACATCGCGATTTTATTTAAAAAAGTATAAATAAAAGATTTTTAAGGGGGAAAAAAAATCGAATGACTGCTCCCGCCTGGGTGAGGCGGGAGAGAGTGTCAGACTCTTACTGACTAATCTCTCTTCTCAGAGAAGGCTAGCAGTTTTATGTTCCATTCCCGAGGGATTTAGTGGCTAAAGATTGCGCTCCGTATTGTTTGGGAGTAAGGAATGCAATCGATCACTCGAGCATTTTTGCGAAATAAATCTCAATTGCAAAATGAATGAGATATCGCGTTATTATTTTACTAATTGATTTTTGTTTAATTTTAGTAGACAACCTAGGCTTTCCTAATTTCCGCGCGCGCCTCAAAGAGCCATCAGACCACCACAGATGGGGCCCAATAGGGCCGATGCCGATTCGGAGTCGCGGAGAACCTAACGGGTAACCGGGGCTCCGGCTCGACGTGCAGGAGAAGGAACGGGGTGGTTTTTAGTCAGTAAGAGTCTGACACTCCCTTCCGCCTCACCCAGGCGGGAGCAGTCATTCGATGATTTTCCCCCCTTAAAAAGGCTTTACTAATTGGGTGTTTGTGACTGCATTTAAAATTGTCCTAACCACATGGAGATTAAAATTAAAATAAGGCGTCAAATGCCTAACCTCTTACAAGATGACATTAAATCAAATAAGTAAATAGTTTTAAAAACTAGTTAAGTATTTTGTGATTTCAAATGTAACTTAGGTAACTACGACCAACTGTATAAACAAACATAAATAAACAAATTATAATTAATGTAAGTACGTATATTTATTTCGATTTACTAATACTATTTTTCACTTAAATGCTATTCCGTTTTCCAAAAGAAATTATAAAAAAAAATCGTAAATCGATAGGTACACATTAAATTAATAAGAGAATTAGACAAAAATCGAATTAAATGAAAAAATATTTGCTCAATTTCTGTCTACTAATACAACGCAAATCGCAATATGTATGACCGACCAATAAAAAAATAAAAACAGAATCTAAATCAAAGTTCGAATTTTATTTATCCATAAAAAAGTAATAAAACAAATATGGTTTCAATTACCTACACGTGGATACCCACGCAAGTTAAAAGTTTCACGTGTACAGGTAAACTCCTGGGTTCAGCCAATCGTATTCCATTGCAGCATGGAAAACTAAATGTGATTGGTAGCATAAGTTTTTTGCATTGCAAATCGTAATTGAAAACTAGCTTAACCCTGCGTGACCCAATTTGAATTTGGAATCGCATTGCGTTGACCTTTCGACCTAGGTGCAGTGTTTAAAAAGAACTAGAATTTTTTAAATACTCTTTCACATAAGAGCCAACTTTAAGCCACTGCAAATAGAGTTGATTTTCTTTCACCCTCTAAACCTTTGACTATTCGCTTCGTATAATTAATTTTGACTTTATGCTGTAGTAGATAAGATTCAATATAGCTTGGGCCTTCTTTCACGTTATGGCGCAATGCTGTACTGACGTCACACTGCGTAGCGGGAAAACGGGTCAGTAGGTTTACAGTATGGCTTAACGTCCAGTTAAGTTAGACCTCTGATGCAACATAATAACGGAGATAAGAGGGGTCTTCGTAACATGGTTATTTTTCAGTAATGGCGCCCGAATGATTGATTCGAATATTGATTTTAGGTATTTCAATGAATTTATTCTCTGTTTTAATGGAAAGTTATTTTATATTTTCTTGCATTTATAATGCAGTTTTTTTTTATTAATTCGTTTCTAGGAATAATAATAATAGTTGCATCATGAGAATAACTGTTTTCAAACATCGCAGTTTTCATTAGAAGTAAGTATCTAATTATTTGCCTACGTATGTTGCCGTCTCACTCTATCATACCGTGAAGAACAAGGATAAACAGTAGGCTTACGAACTTCAAAAAATCACATTACGAATTAACTTTTGCCCTGATTAACCAAAATTCGACTATTTTAGAAGAATAGGCACATAGACAGAACATAAATATAACCTCCTTTATATGTTCTGTGGTCACACATCTTAGTAATGGGGATGATAACGGAGTATGAAAATTAAAAATATAATTAGTCCGTAAGTTAGGTAATTAAAAAATATTACACACATATTTTTTTATTTTGTCGTATAATAAAACAATATTTAGATTTATATCGAATCAAAGTTTAGGAATGGGGGCTAAAACGTCATTTCTACGTAAGTATAAAATGTAAGTACTGAGAAGTGACGTCACGCGACATTTCAAATCAATATGTCTTCGAAACTATTCGTTTCCGTAAGAAAATAAAAAATACGTGTCTAACGTTTTAAAATAATCTACCAGACGGACTTTAAAATAAAAATTAGTCATCTACCCTATTCAAAATATTGCATATTAGAATAATCTTTCTATATTTTATTAAATACATTCACGCCCCTACCAAACGCAACTTGACACATTAAGGGTAGCCATCTTACATCAAAATAGGTCGAACCTCTCGGCCCCTTAGATTTGGGGGACAATGCAAAAGTTACATGAATGGAAACTTTATGAAAACGGCGTTTGATATAGTATAGATAATTAGATATGCTAGCTTTTACCCACGGCTTCATCCGCGTAGTCAAAAATTAAAACGTAGCTTAATACACCAAACTATAAGTATATAGTTAGTGATATAGCTCTCTCACACGTTTTAAGTGTGGGAGAGCCATGCTTTGGCACTGCTGGGCCGGCTCGACCGGAGTGCTATCACGGCCGAGCAGAAAACCATAGTGAAAGAACCACAGCGTTGTGTTTCGTCGTGTGAGTGAGGTTACCGGAGGCCCAATTAACGTCCCTCCCTGCCCAATCCTTAAATCTCCAACAATCCTCAAATTCTTAATCCCCAAAAGGTCGGTAACACACTTGTAACGCCTCTGGTGCTCTGGGTATCCGTAGGCGACGCCGATTGCTTACCATCAGGTGATCCGTCTGATCGTTTACCGGCTTATGCCATAAAAAACTCCACAAACGTTTTACTTTCAGAGTCATATAGCGAAGAGTAGAGCTTGCATCTTGCCGACCTGGTGATTGATAGATCATCAAAAATGTCCTAAAATAGACATAAAGCAACTACAGGAAGTAAAGTAATTATAGAAAAACCTCACTGAAAGACAGATCCTGTAATAATTAGTTACGGAAGAACTGTTTACATGTGAACATTAGCTCATGACGATACCTAAGTACGTGTGTCGCCTGGACAGTCACCGCTACCATCAGTTGACTGGATAATCTCTTTACATGAGCCGCTGTTTACATGTGAACATTAGCTCATGACGATACCTAAGTACGTGTGTCGCCTGGACAGTCACCGCTACCATCAGTTGACTGGACAATCTCTTTACATGAGCCGCTGTTTACATGTGAACATTAGCTCATGACGATACCTAAGTACGTGTGTCGCCTGGACAGTCACCGCTACCATCAGTTGACTGGACAATCTCTTTACATGAGCCGCTGTTTACATGTGAACATTAGCTCATGACGATACCTAAGTACGTGTGTCGCCTGGACAGTCACCGCTACCATCAGTTGACTGGACAATCTCTATACATGAGCTGCTGTTTACAGATCTCTCACTCAGTTATGTGTTCCTAGTACTTGCATTCTACCCAGAAATTAGAATGAGACCGAACAATGTATAATTTCTTGGGACGAATAGTTAAACACGTAAACAATGTCTTACAATTGATTTTTTATTTCCAAATACGTGTGAAGTTTTGTATATTTTGATGATAGTAATAAATCACGTTAAATAAAAACCCTTTGCTGAAACTGGAAATCGTATGTTATTATTAAATTGATAAGGCCCAATTTTGCCCAAAGGCAAGGCAAGCATTGCCAACTTGATGACAAGAGATACAATGCAGCCAATCGCAGGATGTGATAGGAAAATTGGGTTATGGGTTAGATAGAAGCGACTGAAGCTATTTGAAAATAGAACGCAGTGAAGTTGGAGCGGACATTTTTTCTTTTTTGTTCCAAGTAATATTAACGTTCTGCCTGCAGATTTGTCCATGTGTAATTTACGTAATGGCAGATCTCTGGCATTCTTGTAGAAATATCAGGTTAAAAAGTAGCCTATCTTACTCCTTATAAGTAAGCTTTCTAATGGTGATGTTTTTTAAATTGATTCTGTGGTTTCCGAGCCTAGTAAATTCAATTAAATAATTAAATCATTCCTCTTTATGATATTAGTATAGATTTTTATGGAATATGGGGCGAGCGAGCAGACGAATTGCCTTTTAGTAAACTATTAACGACGCCTATGGACACCCACCAGGGGAGTTACAAACGCATTGTCGAGCTTTAAATACGTTCTTAAATGTACACACAGTATAATAACTCGAACATAAAATAGTTTCTAAAACTACGCATACATAACATCACGCCTTTTATCCCCGAAGAGGTAGGCAGAAGCACATTAAGGCACTTAATGCCACTGTACAATGTAACACCCACATTTCACTATTTATGTTATGAGTCCCATGTAATAGGGGGTGAGCCTATTGCCATGTACCGGGCACAATTCCAGACTCCGTGCTACTACTGAGTTTTTTTTTACCCCTTGCCCGGCAGTCGCACTTACGACCACTCGTCCAACGAGGTAGTCATAAAACTATAACTATGCGTGTTCATTTAATTGCTAAAGTCATACATACGTACTGCATGCATTTGCATGCTATTTACGGATATTTTTTTTGTTTTTAGCTGGGTAGGAGTATTTTTCTTCGATTATCGGAAACCTAGATCCATGTCGTGGTGGGCCGGAAGGTTTAAGACGCCCGCTTCTCATGCATGAAGGTGCGAGTTCGAAACCTACCTATGGCATTTGTACCAATGTGACTTTTTCCGAGTTATATGTACTTTCTATGATTATCTAGACACCACTGACAAACGGCGAAGGAAAACATCGTGAGGAAACCTGGGCTTATAATTTCTAATTATAAGTTTGAATTCGGCAACCCGTATTGAGCAAGCTTAGAGATTAATGCTCAAACCTTCTCCGTGTGAGAAGAGCCTTTGCTCAGCAGTGGGCATTTATAAGCTGTTGATGATGAAGATCCATGATATAACGTAATACTAATGCTAGTCTTATTCTATAATCAGTATTTTTTATAAGGGAATAAAATCAAAGAATGACCTCTCCCGCCTGGGTGAGGCGGGAGGGAGTGTCAGACCCTTACTGACTAAAAACCACCCCGTTCCTACTCCTGCACTTCGAGCCGGAGCCCCGGTAACCCCTTAAATCCTCTATATATTTCATAAGACATACATAGATGACTGATGATGTACACTGAACAGATCATCTGGCAAGATGATAAGGTTCGATAGGGCCGATTAGATAAGACGAACAAACACACAAGTTTCGACATTATGCTACGGAGACTGACTCTTTAAATTTTTGTGAACTACTCTTTTTTATTTTTAAGCTACTTCCATAAAAGAGAAGTTGTCAATACGAGCTGTATGTACGTATATATGTGCGTTGTTGGCCGATTATCCCTCGATTTGCTGATTTTGATGCAGTTTTGAAAAATGTGTTTAATTATTATGATTTCGGCTTAGTTACACACGTAATAAAATTTGACGAGGAACTCGACTAGTTTCAAGTAATACTAGAGGCTCATGTTCATGAGCAGCATTTCGCGACTCGCGACGGCAGTCGAGTTCCACGTCAAATAATTACGTGAGTAAGCCGAAAACATAATTACCTCTATTTATTTAATATGTCCCACGATAGTTATACTAATACAAATGTGTTTCATTTATTATTTTGTTTACGGCTTACTTCCGTAAAAACTGTTTAACACGTAACTGCGGGTCGCGGAATGCTGCTCATGGATATGAGCCTGTAGCATGACTTGAAACTAGTCGAGTTCCTCGTCAATCAGTTACGTGTGTAAGTCGAAAACATAGTAATTAATTTAGCATGTTTAATAGAAGTTTCAATATAAAAATGTGTTTGTTTAGAACATTTAGGAGAACGATTTAGCATATTAATTAATAGACTTCAGAAAACAGGGGGTTGACATCGGTTTGTTAAAATTTAGTTAATAAAAAAAATATTATAAGTTATATACCTAAGTATGTACTGTATATACTGGACACTGTAAATTTTATTCCAAACTCCGTGCCACTACAAACAAATGTCCCACTATACCACACCACATGCTACTACTGAAAAAATATCTATAATAATCTTGAATTATTTGTGTTTTAAACTACTTAAATGTGAACAATAAAGCATACATCTATACTAATATTATTAAGATGAAGAGTTTGTTTGTTTGAACGCGCTAATCTCCGAAACTACTGGTCCGATTTGAAAAACTCTTTCTGTTTTGGATAGCCCATTTATCGAGAAAGGCTATAGGCTATAAAATATTACGCTACGATTAATAGGCGCCGAGCAGAGCGAGTGAGACCGCGCGGAAGTAGCTAGCAATAAATAATTCTTATACAAACTACGTTTAAAAAACCGACTTCAACCCCCCTCTTTTTAGAAATCTATTAATTAATATAACACTAAAACCTTCTCCTATGTTTGCACAAACATTTTTTGTAAACCACATCAAGATCGGTTCAGCCAATTAAGAGATAATCGCCCACGAACATACATACAGTAAACAGGTCCAACTTTTTGGAGGTCGGTTAAAAATCTCTATAATACTTTGCCCGACTTACACGTAAAAGACTATATAGGCCCCACAATGTATGCCCCATCGACTTAATAGCTCCAGGAGCAACGGAAGTATCCGATTTCCATATTTTGCATGACTCCATATAAAAACGACTTCAGAAGTGGTTTTACCATAATAAGAATCTGTCAATCCCCCTACATCACAGCGGAAGGACCTCACAAGGGTCTTTCCACGTCACAATAAAAAAAGAAAAGTCACAAATGACTCTTGAGAGGTTTTTTGCATCTTTAAGTCAAAATCAAAGTCGTTTTGTTTGAAATAGTCGATAAAAAATCGACTGGGTGATGGTGGCAAATACCTAGGGTAGGGTATTAAGTTCACCCCATGTATATATTTACGATTATGTATTAAATAAATAGAAAACATATTAACAAGGTAAAATAAAGAATATTATGAAGCTAGGTGCTCGTTCCAAATCATAGACTCGTATGAAGAACGAGTAAGAAAGACAAGAAACAATAATTCCTTAGACGTCTTTCCTACAAATTCTGGAGAAACATACGTTTATGTATTGCTAGTCTATCTAACTAAATAATAATATTCAAAAGTACGTATTATTTTCAACAAAATTAACAATATAATGAATTCGTTCTATTACATTTGCGCAAATCACAAAGTCCCGCCTCAATTTTGACAGCTGTCAAATGTAACAAAATGGCGGGGTCGACAAGATGACGTGTTTAATTTCCCTCCGAAATATGCTTGGGGTATATCTGTACAAAACAAGGGCATACATTTAACAGTTTGAAGATATCTTCTTATTTATTGTGAAAAGAATAGAAGCTGCTTTCGTATGTCTGATTTATATCACGCAACATCACACATTGTTCAAAAGTTTCCAAAGATGAAATAATAAAAAAAATATTACACACAGAGTAAACAGAACGACTGCCTCGTTCGTCGAGTGATCGCAAGTACAACTGGCCGGACAAGGGATCTCGAGTTCTATTTCCAGGTCGGGCAAAGTATTACTGGGTGTTTAAAAAAATCTCAGTAGTAGCACGGAGTCTGGAATTGTGCCCGGTATATGGCAATAGGCTCACCCCCTATTACATGGGACTCGTAACATAAATAGTGAAAAGTGGGTGTTACATTGTACAGTATACACATATATATATAAAACATTCACACGACGCGATAACGCAGCAATCCGTCACAGAACTGTCAATGAATTAGAAATAACAGAGATAAAACCAGATAAACGAAATAAACCAATGTCTGCTACAAATCACACGATAATAAGCGAGGAAAATACATAACAATAATATTACCTCTATAAGCTTGTTATATATATTTTTTTTAAACGTTGCCCCACACTAGGATTTTCTCCTGTGTCGTGGGTGCGTTTACAAACATACAAGTTCACATACACATCACACCCAGACCCGAAACAACAATTTGTGGATCACACAAAGTGTTGTTCCGTGCGGGAATCGAACCCGCGACACGTTGCTCGGCAGCCGGTTGCCCAGCCACCGCACCAACCGTGCAGTCACAGTCAATTATATGGTTTTGAAACTATTATTTCATCTAACATTGTTATTAACAAACAAATGAGATATAAATACCATAAATATTTACCACTTAAAATTAACTAAAACTAAATCTGCGAATAAATTAAAATGCCTATTGAAAATTTTAACAAACGCTGCAGTTGTCCTTATAACTTTCAAAAGTTTACCCTCGGTTTCCCTGGGATCCCATCATCAGATCCTGACCTAATGACAATGAAATCACCTCGAAATACTGCAGGAGACAGAATGAATTAAGCCTGAAGGCCCAAAAAAGAGACTGTACAACTGGGTGAAGCCCAGTCGCCAAGCAAACCTCAAAAGTGTAATCTTTCAAACTAAAAAAAAATTTGAATATCGGTCCATAAACGGCGGAGTACCTAATCGGTGAACATCATCATCATCATCAACAATAGCCTATAAGTGCCCACTGCTGAGCAAAGCCTCTTCTCACACGGAGAAGGTTTGAGCATTAATCACCGCGCTTGCTCAATGCGGGTTAGCGATTACAAACTTATAATTAGAAATTATAAGCCTAGGTTTCCTCGCGATGTTTTCCTTCACCGTTTGTCAGTGGTGTCTAGATAATCTTAGGATGTACATATAACTCAGAAAAAGTCACATAGGTAGTTGCTGTTGGTAGGCTTCGAGCCTGCACTCTCATGCATGAGAAGTCGGCGTCTTAAATCTCCGGGCCACCACAATATATACAGCAGCAATGAACTGTCTATACCTACAGTACTACACTAAGTCTAGTTTATCGAAATATACAGACAAACTTAAGTAACGTTTATTTGCTTTCGTGCAGAATGCTAGTAGCTAGATAGTTTACTGTTTATCGCTAGTCTACTAGATATGAATGCAAATTCGTCAGACTATAGACTGTTACGATGACAAACAAGTTCAAAACGTTTGACGAATTGTATGTATATTTGTATTTTCTTAAAGAAAATTCAACTGTATGTAGTGCAACTAGCCTAAACTGTAATTCTCAATTCAAACTTTCCAATTGCTCGATCGTTTTCTCGCCCGTCATTGGTCGAGCTTATACCAATAACACGCCGAACGCTATCGAGTTCACTTCAATCTTTCAAATAGGGTAGTATTTTTTATCTTTATTTATTTACAGGGATTTTTCTTAAAAGAAAACGACACCTCGATTATTGAGTACAAAAAAAAACAAAAAAAAATACTTAAAACTTGACAGTGTATGAAAACTAAAAATGTAATTAGTCCGTCAGTTATATAATGAAAAAATATTAGACACGTATTTTTTTATTTGCTCGTATAAAGTTACAATACTTTGATAAAATGGAGTTGAGCTTGGGAGTGAGAGGTCGTTACGTCACAAGTGGTACAACTATGTAGTGATTTCTAACGTCACGCGATATTTTAAATTAAGACAATATGTCGAATATATTGTCGAAATTATTTAATTTTGTGAGAAAAAAAATAATACTTACTTTAGTTCCTTTATAGTCTAATCTCATAGTTTCTTACCTACCTACACAATTAATGTCAATCTCAAGAGTAAAACAGGTAAATTATGACATTAAAATATGTTTTTATGACTATGTACATACGTATCATAATATCAAGAAAATAATACCAAGAGCAGTACCATATGACCGATATGCAACGAAAAAAAAATTGTAAACAGATTTTTTTCAAACGAACATTAATTTGTGGCGTTCTAACTCCAAAACTACTGAATGGAATTCGATAAAATTTCGCATTGAGATAGATCATAACCTAAATTATGATTTAAGATATATTTCAAGCCAATATTTTTAGTAAAAATGGGTGATTAAGCTGGTTAACATTTCCGTGTTTTATGAGATACAATATTTTGGACACAAAACAGATAGATAAGGTTTGTTTGCTCATGAAGTCAAGTGTGATGTCTGATAACCTAGTTTAAGTAGATTGGTAAGCAGTACTGTTCAACAAAGATAGTTTGAGAGAGAAAAAGTTACATCAACATGTAGTTTTAAGTTTTTATACGGTATAGGACGGCAAACGAGCAGTCGGATCACCTGATGATAAGTAAGTTGCGTCTATGGACATTGGCAACACCAGAAAAGTAAAAATGTGTTACTGGACTGTTTGTTGGGCCTTCGGCAACCTCACTCTCTCGTCTACATATAAAATTTAATTTGATTTATGCCGGTTTTCTGTGAGGTCGTAGTATCAATCCGGTCGCGTCGACACAGCATGGCTCTTCCACGTTAGAAAAAACATAATTTTTCGAATGTCAGTATCATTTTCATCACATCACATTAACAGCTTGTAGGTGCCTATAGCTGAACAAAGGTGTCTTCCTTCTCGCATGGAGAAGATTTAAGCATTAATCACCACGATTCCTCTATGCGAGTTGGCGATTTGAAACTAACAATAGGGTAGATGCCTAATTTTTATTTTATTGTCCGTCTGGTAGATTGTTGTAAATCATTAGACACGTATTTTTTATTTTCTAACAGAAACGAATACTTTCAACGATATATTGATTTGAAATGTCGCGTGACGTCACTTCTATGTACATTTTATACGTAGAAATGACGTTTTAGCCCCCACTCCTAAACTTTGATTCGTTTTATCTAAGTATTGTTTTATTATACGACAAAATAAAAAAATACGTGTCTAATATTTTTTCATTACCTAACTTACAGACTAATTATATATTAAACTGTCAAACACCAAGCGGTCACCGGTGACCGCAACCTATTGTTCTATAATTGTGTCTACAAAACCGGTACTCGACGAGTTAAATTAGAAATATTAAGCCCAGGTTTCCTCGTTTTTAGTATATAACTATAACTCGGAAAAAGGGACATTGGTACTTGCTGGTTGGTAGGTTCCGAAACCGCGCCCCTCATGCATGAGAGTCTTAACCTCCGGTCCACCACGACAGATCCCATACATTTACTTTGTCATTCAATCTTTCGTTTTGAGTTTAAATGCCTATCTAAGAAGGCTAACACAAAACTATTAACGTAAAATGTTAGACATAGATTTTAACTTTTACATACACGGATACGAGATAAAAATCACCTTATCTTGCACTATATTCCTGAAATTGTTGATAACTAGAGGTAATATCTTGCACAGCGTTGCTGTAACTACGTAGTATTATCATGGTTGTTTTCCTTAAAGGGAATAGGTAGAAATAGTTCATCCTTACTATATATAATATTATAAATCAGAAAGTGAGTTTGTTTGTTTGTTTGTTTGTTTGTTCCACTTTCACGCCGTAACTACTAAACCGATGGTTTTGAAATTTTGCAGACGTAAAGTTAGAAGTCTGGATTAAATAATAGGGTACTTTTTATCCTGGAAAAATTTGATATTCTCAAGGGAAAACAAAAATATTGGTCTATACCAATATTTTTGGCAATATTTTCGCCAACTATTTGGCGCTGTGTGTATTGGTATATGTCACATAGGCTGCTTTTTATCCTTTTGTGACGCGAGCGAAGCCGCGGGTAAAAGCTAGTAGTACATATAAAATCAATCGTCGATAGTTATTCTTGTCAATGATATTACCACAGTTCATTTTTGTCTTTCATTCGTCATTTTTCACTCAGAATGATACTTATGAACATGAGAATGAAACAAGAGTGGGAATGAATACATTAGTGAACCGATCCAACGATGTTTGATTTGGGAATTCAGCATCATTCACTCCAAAAAAAAAACAAACACAGAATTGGGTATTTTCCTAAAAGAAAATTATATTTCGACTGCTCAATACAATCAATTAAATATTAAAAAATAATCACACTTTCATTAATTGATTTTATGACTTACTCATTTTAAGTATTTTTTCAGTAAATTTTTAAGAAATAAGTACTTAGGCTGTTTGACGCTAAAAAAACGGGGGGAGTGCTTGGAGAGAATAGATACGCCGATTTTCCAAAAGAAGCGAGAGAAGCGACAATCTTCTGGTTAACTTGATAATCTAACACGAATTCCTCAAACCAATAACTTATGGGATAGGAATATCATCAAATCAGCCATAGGACGTCCACAGCTGAACATAAGCCTCCGCCAATGACTTCCAGATAGGCCGGTTAGAAGCGACCTGCATCTAGCAACTCCCTGCGACCTTAATCGGTTTCAATCCACCTTGCGTGTGGACAGACGATAGGAATATGGTTTAGAAGTAATCTAAAACTAAAAGCTATAATTATATCTCGTTTCCCGTTATCCTTTTTTTATTTTCACAATGCTCAATCTCCCAAAATCGCTGCAACTCCTGTGCAACAGGATCTCCAGTAGATACAACCATGCAAACACCGGAACACTGCACTCCGGCGCGTCTCAGGGACATAAACCTTATATCTCGCAACGAAGTAAATCAGAAGATATTAATAGAGGAGAAGCAAAAACAATAGTTTCCACTTCTTTCGGTGTAATTACTGCAGGAGACAGAATAACTTAAGCCTAAAGGCACAAAAAGAGACTGCACAACTGGGAGAAACCGAAGCTGCCCAGTCGCCAAGCACCACGGAAACTAAAAACTGTGTGGGACCCATTATTCTAATCCAAGTGTAAAAATTACTTACTAAATTTAGTACTACTGAATAAGCATGACAACTAATCTACCAAAACTATAGAATAATATCGCAAATTAATAATTTTAAGTTTCCAAACTGCAATGTTTTGTAGCAAATTTAGTCTTTTTAATTAAAGGTAAACTAGAAATGTACTATTGTAGTGTACCTAGGTGGAATTTTCTCTCTTATCACAACGATTTCAAGGTTGCCCGCCATCTTGGATTCGTCATCTCACGTGGACGAAACGATTTGCTGTCACACTCTAACCCGAATGTTGGAAAAAGACAGCAATTCTTTTACGACTGGTTGTATTATTTTCATCTGTAATTCAGTATTGTGATCGCTTTATTGTTTTGTTTTTATATATATTTTTAAATGATTTTTCTTCGTAGTGTTACTTGATGTTTGATATTAGGTATTAGTATCTACTTGTAATGTAGATAATTGGGGAAAATCCTTAATATTTAATGTCAAGGAACAAACTGGATTTGTTACTATGTACTTAGGTGATACTAGGTATCGTGATGGCGCTTAAGTTTAATAGAGTAGGCCTGGAGGATTCTATGCATAAGGTGTCGAGGTGGCCCGGATGTTGAAGACGCCTGCTTCTCATGCACGAGGGTGCAGGTTCGAAACCTACCAACAGCAACTACCAATGTGACTTTTTCCGAGTTATATGTACTTTCTAAGATATTTAGACACTACTGACAAACGGTGAAGAAAAACATCGTGAGGAAACCTGGACTTATAATTTCTAATTATAAGTTTGAAATCGCCAACCCGTATTGAGCAAGCGTGGTGATTAATGCTCGAACCGAAAAGAGGCCTGTGCTCAGCAGTGGCCACTTATAGACTCTCGATGTTGATGTCCTAAATGATAATATTTTGAGATCTTCTACTGAGTCTGCAATTTATAATATTTTTTGTGTATGGCGCAGCAATATGTATAATGACCACATTCCTACTGTAGTGGCTGGGTGTCGTATCGCCAAAAACTGTACATTCGCTAGAGACCAACCAGCACGGCTAACTGATAAACTGTATTCTCTAACACGCGTACCATGTTTGACAGTGGAGTTGCAATACGAGCAGTCGGCCCATCACATACTCTGGGAGTGTGATCTCTGGCAATATGAACGTAACACTAGGTTAAATAATTTAATTGTTTCGTCAGGTGTAGCTCATTATTCGGACCTTGTGGAATCTAGAACGAATTTACGTGCGTTTAGGCGCCATACTTATTATTGGAAGCAAGTATAACAGCTCACACATAAGACCCACTTAGTTTTTAATCAAATTTCCGTGGTGGTTGGCGACTGGGCTTCACCCAGTTGTACAGTATCCTCTTTGTGCCTTCAGGCTTAATTCATTCTGTCTCCTGCAGTAATTCACCGAGGGAAGTGGAAGCTATAGTTTTTTCTTCTTCTCCTCTTATAATATCTTCTGATTCACTTCATTGCGGGAACCAAGACAGTTACTCATGTCCCTGGGACGCGCCGGACTTCAATGTTCCGGTGTTTTCATGGTTGTATCTAATGTAGATCTTGGCTTACAGGAGTTGCAGCGGTTTGGGGAGGACGTGGCGGGCTTGTCCCTTCAAAAAAAATAACACGCGTACCAATCGTGAAGATTTTGGCAAACCCCTCTTATGTAGAGGTCTAGTCCATGGGCAGACGCATCATCGCTTACCACTAGGCGAGATAGTGGTCAAACGTCGACCCATCACATAATTTTAAAAATAAGGCCAAGATTTTGACCATCAAGGTAAAGAATATGACTAATAGATGGTGGGCAACTGGCTACCACACAACGAGTTCGATTTCCTCACGGAATTACTCTTTGTGTGATTTACAGACTGTTGTTCCGGGTCTGGGTGCCATGTGTATGTGAACTTGTATGTTTGTAAACGCCCACACGACACAGGAGAAAATCCTAGTGTGAGGCAATGTTTTAAAAAAAATGTATCAATGAGATTGTAAAAAGCATTTTTTGAAAAGAGTAACCTATGGAGTTTCTCGCTTGTTGCTCGTTCTTCTCCATTCGAAATTACACTTTGGAACGAGCGTCTAGCTTCACTGACGGACTGACTGGTTGACAATTATATTTTCAGGTTTCAAAAGTGCGTAATTAAGGATTAATTGAAGTAGAAACCTCGACTTTTACTTTGAGATGATTTAGAAATCCTATACGGGTATTGAACTCGCATTGTTCTCACACAATTGAACAAAAAATTGTATTGTGAACCTGATTGGAAATGAGTAACCTATGGAGTTTCTTGCTCGTTCTTCTCCATAGGAATCTACACCTTGGAATGAGCAAATAGTATGCCATCACGCCTTTTATCCCCGAAAGGGTAGGCAGAGGTGCACATTATGCCACTGTACAATGTAACACCCACTTTTCACCATGAGTCCCATGTAATAGGGGGTGAGACACACACAATTCCAAACTCCATGCTACTACTGAGATTTTTTTAAAACCCAGTAATACTTTGCCTGACCCGGGAATCGAACTTGAAGCCCCTTGCCTGGCAGAACGAGTCAGTCAAAGTACAAATAAACAGTGTATTAATATACTAAAACAGAACTTATCAATACCTGTAGAGACTTACTATTTCTAGATAACGTTCATAATTCGTCATTGATAATAATACAAAACAAATTGTTATGATTTTTATGAATATAAATGATAGCAGCACGTCCCGGCTTCGCACGGGGTAGACAATTATTTATTTTTGGAAATTTGGATTGTTGTAGTGACATAACTATAATAGTTGTACATATGCTACCGCGGAGTTTTTTGTAGACATTATGATGTTCTTCAATATTGTTGCACATTATTTTGTTCTATCGCTAATAGTTTTGACAGCGCATTTGACGAAAGACATTTTAAGACTCATTTTTCTACACCTTCGGTTACATTGTTCTAATTTTACCAAAGATCCCTAGTTTATTTCAAAATGAAATGTAGCCTATGTCAAATTGGAAGAATGTAGCATTCTATTGGTGAAAGAATTTTTTAAATCGGCCCAGTACTTTTTGAGTCTATTCATTACAAACATACAAAAATAGGTACAAATCTTTCCTCTTTATAATATTAGTATAGAAGTATAGATAGGCAATAAAGACCTCACTGGTCGTTCAGATTTTGATTACTCTACCGGCCAATTATTTTCAGTATCCGAAAATGAATAATGCTTCAAACCTAGCGAATTTAGCCAAGCGAGCCAAGGCATGCAATAGTGGATAAATAACCTTTTATCTCCGAAGGCAGAGGATTACGGCACTTAATGCCACTGTACAATGTAACACCCACTTTTAACTATTTATGTTATGAGTCCCATGTAATAGGGGGTGAGCCTATTGCCATATACCGGGCACATTTCCAGACTCCGTGCGACCGCGCACGCTGCTCATGTGGTTCGAAACTAGTAGAGCTTTTCTCAGTATATTCACGTGAGTAACCCGCGATTTTTGGTTAATTTATTATAATCTTCGTTAAAACACGAAATATAATTGTATTAATATTTTTTATTTTGTTTGATTTAGTATTAATATTTTTTTAAAGTAATTTAAATAGAAATAAAACTGATTTCGGGACCGCTGTTTTCATTAAGTAATTTTTATACATACGTAATTCTGCAAAATGTGACGTCACACTAGGGGGTCTCACAAATGTGACTAGCTGTGACAAGGACGGGGGGAGGGGCAAAAAATCATGAAAACCGTGTGACATAATTTGTGGATGACCCCTTTCGGGGATTCCTCTTTCAGCACTCTTTGAAGCACGTTTAACTCAATCTACTATATAAAATTGGTTAAATCGACATTGATGATAAGATTAACTTGTACAAGGAAAATAATGGTTTCAAAATATCCTCGTACAATAACCTACACGTTTGATGATACGATATAGGTACCGTAGAACTTAAATTAAGTCGCCATTTTGTTCTCTAAAAATAGTTACATAAGAGAAATCCTACTAAATAAATGTTTGTTTATATGTTACTCCTTCACAACAAAACGGCTGAAGGGATCAAGATGAAATTTGTAACAGAGGTAGATTATGGTCTGGAATAACGGAAGTATACTACGCGAACGCGGGTGAAGCTGCTGGTGAAGCAGAAGGTACTAAGCAATGAAATAATATTAATCAGTTAACTGAAACAACAATGTCCAAATACTCAAACGCCACAAAATCTTAAGACGCGCTTACGTATAGTCCTGTCACTGTAAACTCATTGTAAAGACACGAGGTGGCACCACTTTGAAGTTCAATTTAAAATTGAGTAGGTAGCCTTTCAGTATTCGGGCATGAATGACCTAAATATAAATTATATATAGGTAAAATAAATTAATTTAGAAAGTTCGTAATAACTTATAGCCCTAATCAATACTTTTTTTCGATCTCTTTGACTGTATTTTAGTGTTACATTGTTATCGCACAACCCAAACAACAAAACTATGTAACTAGAGAATTGTATTGTGAACATGATTGAAAAAGAGTAACCTATGGAGTTTCTTGCTCGTTCTTCTCCGTTACACCTTAAAATGAACCTAAATAACCACCTTTGAATAGCTTCACTTTTTTTTTATTGACATACAAAAGTGCCTCTCTGGTCTAATTGAAATAAATGATTTTGACTTTGACTTTGAATAACCCTAACCTATAACGTATGTCGCGGAGAACCTAACAGGTAACCGGGGCTCCGGCTCGACGTGCAGGAGAAGGAACGGGTTGGTTATTAGTCAGTAAGAGTCTGACTCTCCCTCCTGCCTCACCCAGGCGGGAGCAGTCATTCGATGATTTTCCCCCCTTAAAAAAACCTACAACGTATAAAACAATTTAAATAAACACCATCCACAACTGAATATAAAAAATCGATTTCAATTCATTCATTTAAAACGTAAACAAACAAGAAAAGAAAAACAAAACATAATCCCATACTACAAAACAAAAATGTTGCCAAACTAAATATTAAGTTGAAGGGTGTATTTTTCACGCTAGCAACCCGGGCTCTTAGCCGTCAGCCCCGCGAAGCGAGCGCCGCAGTGCGGTGTAAATGTAGGTCAACTCCAGACTTGAAAGATATTATATAGGGCAACCCTGGGTTTAGTAGGGTGCTATATACGGTACTCGTGGTTGCCCGCTTTGTCCGCTTTAAAATCTCTATATATATCCCCCTTGAAAATAGATATTGTTTAGAAGCTATATTTTAAAGAGGACAATATGTCAAAATAGTACTAGTATAGAAACTTTTTGATATAGAACCTTATAAATGAATTATTCTTTTTTATCTTCCTTTAGTTGATGTATATTTTTTAATTAGTTTTAGTATAAAGTGATTCAGTTATTTCAATAAATATGACAGTAAAAATAAAAGCAATATATAAATGATGTTTGAATAAAGACAAACCGCATTCTTAATAATTTTGCGATCTATTTAAGATATGAAAATAAATTCTCTCCCAAAATTTTATACAATATAAGATACTGCATTGAAGTATTTTATATAATTTTTGTATCTGTGTTCGTGTAGGTAGATTAACACGTTGTAGAACGATTTAACACGTTGAGTACCGTCATTATAGACACAATTAAAAAACAATAGGTTGCGGCCACCGGTGTCCTCGCGGTGTTTGACAGTTTCAACTGCTATCTCAGAACCCGCCAAAGCCAGATTATAGTCAAAACCTGTTTAGTAGCCTACAGATCATTATTTTAATTGGGTACTTTCCTTAATCAAAAATAAATGATTTCGACTGTTCAATACAATAAAATATATAAATATTAATCTCACTTTCATTAATTGATTTTATGACCAACTTAATTTTAGTATTTTTCCAGCAAATTCTTAAGAAATAAGTATACTGTTTGACGCTAAAAAAACGTGACGTCACAATACACAATCTCGTACAAAATTCATAGAAAACCGTCGTTTTTGACAGTTCGAAATAAAGTATTCAATTTGAGTAGTTTGCAATTACCCAATTGTTCATTCCGTAAATCAAAATACAGTCGCATAAACACCACCACAGGGGATAAAGTGGTAGTTTATATTACTATACATACGTTACTCTTCTGATGATAAAAAGTATTCCAGTCGAGTTCCTCGTCAAATAATTACGTGAGTAAGCCGAATAATTTAATAATTAATTTCGTTTTTACGTCTCACGATACTTACTATATAAATATTTCAGTAATTTCTATATAGGGTAGGTGGCAAATGAGCACACAGATCGCTTGATGGTGTGCGATTAATACCACCTACAGATACTTATGCTACAATACAATATAAAATACTTAAAATCTCACGGAAATTCGGATATCCTAAAGCAGTAGTTTAGATGTACTATGCCAAATTTTATTTAATTTCCTAATGGACCATCAGACGGCCATTTTTTCGCCTGCAGGGCTAACGCAGTGCAGGTATATTGGCAGAAACATGAAAATTCACGGACACATCACACCCAAACCCGAAACAATAATTTGTTTATGGCGCAAGAATTAGGTAGTTTCCAGAGTATCAAATTAGTCCGTCAGTTAGATAATGAAAAAATATTAGACACGCATTTTTTATTTTCTTGTATTAAATTTAGGAGGTTGTTACGTCATAACGTGCTACAAAATGTGGCACGCTGTGACGTCACACGATATTTCAAATTAATATATCGTCGAAAGTATTTATTTTGTGAGAAAAGACAATTTAAAATAAAATTTAGGAAACTACCCTATTGTACCGTCCGTGAATTAAAACTGTGACACGTTGCTTTGCAGTCGATTGCCCAGCCACTGCGCCAAAAATGCAGGTTTTTTTTAAGGAGGGAAAATCATCGAATGGCTGCTCCCGCTTGGGTGAGGCGGGAGGGATTGTCAGACTCTTACTGACTAAAACAACCCCATCTTCTCCTGCACGTCGAGCCGGAGGCCCGGTAAAATTTAGAACCAATTGACAAAAATAGGTTTATTGATAATAGTAGGTAATTTAATAATTCAATACTTTAATTCTAATGTAGACAATCTAGTTTCCTTATGGCATCGAGCATTTCTTTCTTTATTGAAACAAAGAGTTTCCTTTTTCTTGTATAGAAGCACTATTTTTATAGATTGTCAGTATGCATATGTGAGCACCATGTTAGACTATAAGATTTCTTTTATTTTTTTTATTTTAGTAAGTTTTGTAATTAGTATAATGCGTCAAGCGTGTCTTTGCATTGTTCTCACATATTGGAATATGTATCAGAGCCACTATAGAACATACTTTTTAAAAAGAGTTACGAATGGAGTTTCTTGCTCATTCTTCTCCATTCGAATCTACATTTTGGAATGAGCACCTAGCTTCACCCAACTTCACTGACGGACTGACTGACAGACTATTATTTATTTTGTATTTCTTGACGTTTCAAAATTACCAAATTATGGTTGAATTGAAATAAATGCTTTGTCTTTGACTTAGGGAATTAATTTCTATAATAAATGCTTAAATAGACCTTACAATACATCACAAAATCAATGATTATCTTTGCACCAAAGTATCAGTTGGGAATAAGGACGAACGGATACCCACTGCGACTGGGTCATCCCGGGAACAGGGGCCGCCCTAATGCCGAATATAGGGCACCCGGGCATGGGCGGTGCCGACGTTATAGAACAGTCATTCGACAGATTATGTAGACATTAAACAGTGATTTAGAATTTTGTATTATAGACTCATTTTCTGAAAGAGTTTTTTTATTAACCCACTTATCTCTGTGCCGGTGGTTTATAAAAACATGGGTATATTAAGACCCATGTAAGAGAGGGTGGGGTCCTGTCATATACTAAAGACTAACTGGCACTGAGACACATGGATGACTTTTCCGATGTCAGATAAATTTTAACTGTGAAATCGACTTCAAACCCTTCTTTTTGAAGAACCTGCCCCTGAGTGACTTTTCTGAAAATCGCATCAAAATAAATTCAGCCAATAGCCATATACATAGATGAAACTGATAACCTACTTTTTTTTACATCGAGATAACCTGAGAAACGGTGAAGGAAAACATCGTGAGTAAACTTAGGCTTATAATTTCTAATTGTAAGTTTGTAATCGCCAACCCGCATTGAGCAAGCGTGTTGATTGATGCTCAAACCTTCTCCGTGTGAGAAAAGGCTTTGCTCAGCAGCGGGCACTTATAGGCTGTTGATGTAACATCAAAAAAACTTAGATACGTCTTTTATGGAATAAGCCGATAAACGAGCAAACAGATCACCTGATGGTAAGCTATCGGTGTCGCCCATGGACACATGAAACACCAGAGGCGTTACAAGTGCGTTACCAGCCTTTTGGGGATTACAAATTTGAGAATTGTCGGGGTTTCGGAGATTGGATAGAGAGATAATTGGGTCTCCAGTCATATGACGAAACACAACGCAAGCGTTGTTTGACGTCGGTTGTCTGCTCTGCCGTGATATCACTCCGGTCGAGCCGGCCCATTCGTGCCGAAGCACGGCTCTCCCATACAACTTACGTCATCAATTTCATTACTTCTTACTACTCCATCTTTCGTTCTAAGGGTGTTAATTCCACACAATCAATGAAAGTGTAAAGTTTACACTTAACAAACATTTTTTGCGATACATTTTGAAACACAACGCCAGCAGCCTATTGTTACACAGTTTGTTTGTGGAATTAGCGGACGGAGCGAGGCAACAGCGCTAAACTTGTATACAAACGTTGATTTGCAAACGTATGAGGAGAAAAATCTTGGTTTTATGTTTAAAATTAAAGAAAGAAAGGACCTTATGTCCCGCCAAAAACAAGTGACATGAACAGATAATAGGCTAGTATCCTAATTTTTTTATTTTATTTTAAAGCATTTGACACGTATTTTTTTCTTTTCTCACAAATTTAAATGCTTTCGACGATATATAACATCATAACATCACGCCTTTTTATCCCCGAAGGGGTAGGCAGAGGTGCACATTACGGCACTTAATGCCACTGTACAATGTAACACCCACTTTTCACTATTTATGTTACGAGTCCCATGTAATAGGGGGTGACCCTATTGCCATATACCGGGCACATTTCCAGACTCCGTGCTATTACTGAGAATTTTTAAAAACCCAGTAATACTTTGCCCGACCCGGGATTCGAACCCGAGACCCCTTGCCCGGCAGTCGCACTTGCGATCACTCGGCCACTCAGCCATCTGGTCACATGTAGAGTCGATTAGCCTACAGATGATTTCTTTGTAGACAGAGTGTGCCAGCAAACGCAAGAGCAGACAGATCACCTGATGGTAAGCAATCAGCGTCGCCCATGGACATACGGAACACCAGAGGCGTTACAAGTGCATTACCGGCCTTTTGGTGATTGGGAATTTGAGGTTTGTTTGACATTCAGATATTGAGGTGATTGGGGAGATTGTTGGGCCTCCGATGGGTATAATTAGAGCCTCTAATGGATTGCCCTCGAATACTGAAAGCTACTTAATATTTACTTGTCAAAGTCAAAGTCAAAGCATTTATTTAAATTAACTCGTCGAGTACCGGTTTTGTAGACACAATTATAGAACAATAGGTTGCGGTCACCGGTGACCGCTTGGTGTTTGACAGTTTAAACCATAGTTTTGAAACTTTTGAAACGTCAACAAATACAAAATAAATAATAGTCTGTCAGTCAGTCCGTCAGTGAAATTAGGTGAAGCTAGGTGCTCATTCCAAAATGTAGATTCGAATGGAGAAGAACGAGCAAGAAACTCCATTCGTTACTCTTTTTTAAAAAAGTATGTTCTACAATGTCTCTGATACATATTTCAATACTGTACGCATATGTAAGAACAATGCATAGACACGCTTGACGCATGTCGTTGTACTTAGTCGTGCTCAAATATCGTGCCATCTCTGTTATTTTACAAAGAATTTGTAAAGACAGAACTATACACCCATTTATTATCAAGCGGTCACCGGTGACCGCTATCCATTAACTACTAAAATTTCCGATGTTTTCTTTTTTTAAGGGGGCAAAATCATCGAATGACTGCTCCCACCTGGTTTAGGCGCGAGTGTCAAACTCTTACTGACTAAAAACCACCCCGTTCCTTCTCCTGCACGTCGAGCCGGAGCCCCGGTTACCCGCTAGGTTCTTCGCGACAATTTCCGATGTTTAGAGACTATATTTGTATGAAAAAATTTAGGGGATGATATTTCAAAAGGGCGCGTCTTAAACTGAGTGACGTTTCAGTATTTAGGCATGAGACTAATAGATCCCTTAAGAGAGGTAGACATAGGTATCTCCTAAGAGAGGATTTTGATAAAATCCACCCCTAAGGGGATAAAATAGGGAATGAGAGTTTGTATAAATCTTCTTACCCTTCTTATAAATTAAGAATCATCGAATCTTTTTGAATTACATTCGGTAAAAGGATAAATTTGAGACCTGCGTCGTTACCCATATCGTTATATATGATAGTTTTTATCACAGAAGTCCCACAGGAACGGGAACTATGCGTTAATACCCAGGACGCTCAATCTCTTAACCACTGTACTCATTCTAGAGAGATTCGGTACAACAATAGTTGATAGAATAGTTTTTACCACTCAAACCTTACGGGAACAGGCACTGTACTGGTAAGATACCTGCGAGATTATTTATTTTTTGAATCCACGATAAATCATTTCACAATATATCTTACTGAATTGATTCTGATGAATTCTGTCAGAAGTTATTATTCTACGCGAATGAAGTCGCGGGCAACAGCTAGTTATTTATATTTATAAAAAAAGAAACAAAACAAATACAAAACAAATGACAGGTTCTTGTTTGGAATTTGTTCCATTTTAAACCCCTTTTACTAAATCACATCAGCTGATTTGCAGGATACACATTCATTCTTTAGGGGTTTAGGGGGTGCCCCAACCAACCCCCGTTACACACACCCTTTGAAACGTACACATTTAGGGAGCAAAACGGTTGAATATTTTACAACATCGTTAGTAAGTTTTATGCAAAATTAAATAACTGGATTAAATATTAATAGGACATTCAGATTTAGGTCGTTCAGTGACGGGAGAGTAGAATACATGTGTAACCACCGCTACTCTTCCCGCGGGTGTCCTATACCCGACTAAGGCATGACTAAGACATGTTACAGAAATCGGGCAGCAGCATCAAAGCCTCTCTCCCAGCCTTCGTCCTGATACGTATCAATGTAAATCACTACATAGTCTATAAAACAAAGTCGCTATCCGCCGTTTGTCTGTCCCTATGTATGCTTAGATCTTTAAAACTACGCAAAGGATTTTGATGTGGTTTCCTTTAATAGATAGAGTGATTCTTAAGGAACGTTTATATGTATAATACATGCATTTTGCACCCGTGCGGGTCGCTAGTATACTGATAAAGTAGATTTTATAGGCTGCGCGACATCGCCGCGACCGCGCACGCTGCTCATGAGTAAGAACCCCTCTGTGACTCGAAACTAGTAGAGCTTTTCTCAGTGTACTTATGTGAGTAGCCCGAGATTTTGAATTATAGCATGTCTCACGATAGTTATTATAAAAACAAAGTTGCACAAAACTGCACGATTGGCGCGGTGGCTGGGCAACTGGCTTCGCGCAACGTGTCGCGAGTTCGATTCCTGCACGGAACAACTCTTTGTGTGATCCACAGATTGTTATTCCGGGTCTGGGTGTCATGTGTATGTGAAATTGCATGTTTGTAAACGCACCCACGACACAGGAGACAATCTGAGTGTGGGGCAACGATTTAAAAAATCACGTACGATAATGTTTGCGATGTATTTACGACGACCACTTGGCTAAGAATGCAATTAAAACAGATAAGTTTAAGATTAACGATTTTATTTCAATAACCACTATCGGTCAATACAAGATAAGAAAATATAGATTATAAATAAATTAATTTATTATGTTATTAAGTTTTACTACATATTACATAAAGCTAATTTCAAAGCCGATAGCATGCTTCAATAGGCTAATTTCCTAAATTTTATTTTAATGTCCGTCCGGTAGATTATTTTAAAACATTACACGTAATTTTTTTTCTCGCAAAATTAAATGCTTTCGACGATATATTGATTTGAAATGTTTTGTGACGTCACAGCGTGCAACAAAATGTACCTCTAGAACGTTGTGACGTAACGACCTCCCACTCCTAAACTTAACTCCATTTTATCTAAGTACTTAAATAATACGAGAAAATAAAAAATACGTGTCTAATATTTTTTCATTATCTAACTGACGGACTAATTAGATTTTTAATTTTGTTACTCTGGAAACTACCCAATAGAGTACTTGTCACTCAGCAGCATGTTGGAATGTTGCTCAAAATTAGCGTGTTTTTTTCCGGCATGTTTGCGAATCGACAGGCGTTCAATTGCCAACTAGTCAAATTCGATACATTTTTCGAACTGTCAAAAATGACATGCTATGAATTTTGTACGAGATTGTGACGTCAAGTTTTTTAGGGTCAAACAGCATACCTATTTTCTTTAAAAAAAATCTGGAAAATACTAAAATTAAGTTGGTCATAAAATCAATCAATGAAATTGTGATTATTTTTTAATATTTTAATGCATTTAACAGTCGAAATAATTTATTTTTGATTGAGGCAAGCACCCAATTGAAGAGTTACCTATTTTTAGAGCAATTTTCATTTTTTTTTAAGCATTCATTTATAAAAAAGAAAGATAGACTTCGTAATCATTTGTTTCTTTTCGAAAATGTTGAGCATTTAGCGGATCTATAAATGAGATTCATAATTGCTGAAAAGTGGTTTAAAAATGTATTTTGAAATAATCATACGTGTAGTAGGTAATTGATTCGATTTTATGCTTAATTTTCAATCTTCTTCTAGCTAATATTAATACAAATAATGAAATGCTTGTTGACGTAAATCAGTCTCTTATAAAATCCATTGATAATTATCACTTTTTGACATTTCAAAACCAATATTCTTATAAATATCCCTACTCCGAAAATGTAAATAAAATACTTAGGTAACTTAGGTAAGCGAAATATTTACTCATTTACGCACGCAATTTAAACTAGGGTACCATTATTACCTATCCCACAGATAAAACATAAAACAGAACTAAATTACATTTACAAGGAACGCTTTAAAACAGCCTTTAAACTACTATTAACAATTTAACCTACATCGTAATAGCTTCTAAGTTAAAATAAAAAACGCATGTATTATATAGGTTAGAAAGTATTGATTTTGTTGTACGGAGAGAGAGAGAGATAGAGCATATCAGCTGTCTGTCAACCCGCGCGTTAAGGTTCATTTACACAAGTGGCAAATCTCAAAGGCTGAATGTCGATATTTCCGTGCCTTGTCAAAAAATAGCGGGCTAGCAATGGCAAGATGGCGGAGTTTTTAAATGTCAATTTAATTGTTTACATTGTTATAATTAATATAGAATTATGTGTTAGATACTAAAAACTGGATTAAGATTAAGATTAAAAAAAATCGTTTTGCTATTAGGGTATTTTGGCTATGTTTATATATGTTTTGTTTATTTAAGGCATTGGCTGCCAATAAAAAACTATTGAAGGCAAATCCTCCGCTAATGTCGGTCACCGGTGACTGCCATGGCGTTTAACGTGTTAACATATTAATTTAGTTTGCAATAAAGCCATGATACGAATATGATAACAATATTTTCATTATTCATTAATAGACTTTCACGGCATTTTCCAACTACAAATTCAACACTTATTTTTCGAAATAGATATCAAAAAGCTATATTTTTTATGATATAGTGTGTTTATGCCCTAAATGTACCATATTGCATCGATTATATAAAAATCCAATAACAAAAAAATAAACGACCACTTATGACTTCGTAGCACAAACCAATCTAAACCAAAACCTATCCTAGACTTTGTATACAAACGAAACATCTAACCTTTAGATCAACATCACCTTCATCATCCTGGGTCCCACAGTCCTCCCCCATTGACTTCCAGTTCCAGATCAATACTAGAGGTATACTGATACAATACAGACATCTCGTAGCCATTTACTACGAGATCTCTACGACTCGGCTACGAGCCTACGAGAAATTACTTATAAATATTTTTGTCATTCTCAGTGCCATTTTGGTAGCTACTTAAAAATATAAAGAAAGAAAGAAAGAAAGAAAAAACATTTATTTAGCACCAGGCACGATGCAGCATAAATAAAATAAAAAAAAAGACAATAAAAATATAGTAAGGAGTTTAGATCAAGAAAAAAAGTAATATTACTACTTACTAATCACTACATAGTATAAAACAAGGTCGCTATCCGCCGTCTGTCTGTCCCTATGTATGCTTAGATATTTAAAACTACGCAACGGATTTTGATACGGTTTTTTTAATGGATGGAGTGATTCTTAAGAAAGGTTTATATTAAGTAAAAACGCGGGTTACTCATGTGAATATACTGAGCTGCGCGACGTCGCCGCGACCGCGCACGCTGCTCATGAGGAAGAACCCCTCTGTGGTTCGAAACTAGTAGAGCTTTTCTCAGTATATTCACGTGAGTAACTCGCGATTTTACTTAATTTAGTATGTCACGATAGTTATTATAAAAACGTATTTGTAAATCTTCTGGTGTTGCGAGTGTCCATGGGCGGCGCTGATTGCTTACCATCAGGTGATCTGTCTGCTCGTTTGTCTCTAGTAAAAAGACTATAAAAACAAAGTTATTATAAAAACAAAGGTTTATTTGTATAATACATGCATATTGCACCCGTGCGAAGCCGGGGCCGGCCGCTAGTAATATTATAAATGCGAAATTATGTTAGTTTGTATGTTTGTTTGTTCCTCAATCACGTCAAAACCGCTGAAGGGATCGGGATGAAATTTGGGACAGGGATAGATTATGGTCTGAAATAACATATAGGCTACTTTTTGGAAGAGATCGCTGGCGAAGCCGCTGGGAAAAGCTAGGGTGTAATAAAATTACGGTTGTCTTGAAACCAAGTTTAAGTTCACCTGCAACACTTTAGGTGGAACGAGTGTGGGGTAGACAGATATATATTGTAACACCGACTTCTCAACAGTTATATTATGAGTTCCATGTAATAGGGGATGAGTCTATTGTCAAGCTGGACTCTATTGCAGGTTCCGTACTGAAAATTCTGATGAAAAACTGTTGACTGTGGAAGCGAAATAAGTATGTAATAATCGTAGCAATTGGCATTCCATAGTCTCTGCCTACCCCCATGGGAGAGGTTATGTATGTATGTATCTATTTCCGATACCCATAAGCCTCAATGGCCGATATGTTGAACTCTGATTATCCAGTCTCCAGGTTGGATTCTTTCGTCAAAAATATTTATCGACATTTTTACATCTCGATTTTTTAAATCTAGAGGTAGACTGCCTTGTTGGCCGAGCGGTCGCAAGTGCTACTCGGGCAAGGGGTCTCGGGTTCGATTCCCGAGTCAGGCAAAGCTATTGCTGGGTTTTTATAAAATCTCAGTAGTAGCACGGAGTCTGGAAATGTGCCCGGTATATGGCAATAGGACTCATAACATAAATAGTGGAAAAGTGGGTGATACTTCTGTGTGCACCTCTGCCTACCCCTTCGGAGATAAAAGGTGTGATGTTATGTTACGTTATGATTTTTTTAGTAAATAGCAGATAAATTAAAATTGTGTTCTGTATAATAGGACATCAGACACGACCTGTATTACATGGGACTCATATCATAATACAAAAATGGATATTAACATTGGTACACGTCTGTCTACACCTCTGTAGATAATGAGGCGTGATAATAATTATTATATTGTGTTTTTATGTCCGATAATATTGCATTACATTGTACAGTTTAAGTTACTTATCTAAATGAGATCAATAGTAACATAATAATATATAAATTGTTATCAGCGCTGCGTAAAACATATGTTAAATATAGGTCAAAAATAACTAACAGCGGTTAAAATTATTGACGTAGTTTTACTACTTTGCCAGAGTCTGTGTTTCCTGAAGGGTAAGGGTACCTGGGTGTCTTCAAGGCCCGAGTGAATAGATTGCTTATGGGACGACGTGCTCCATCGTAGACCGCATCATCGTTCAACACCAGGCGAGACAGTGGACAAACGTCGACATATAAAAATATCTACAAACATTACGACATTTATCAACTTCTCCTAAATTATATGTCACCCCTAAACTGAGATAAGTGACATTTACAACGTTTTGATTTTGACCAATTTATAAGTGACAACAGTAGGTACCTACAAGTAAGAGGTTAGTTTAGACATGTAACGCTAAGTAGCTTTTAGTTAAGAGATGGTTAAAGGAGCAGAGATGCGCGTTAGATATATGTAACACCTAATTTCAACCATTTATGTTTTCCACTGACTGACAGACTATTATTTATTTTGTATTTGTTGACGTTTCCAAAGTACCAAACTATGGTTTAATTGAAATAAATGCTTTGACTTTGACTTTGACTTTGATTGACATGTAATAGGTAGCGATATTGATTACGCTTGAAAACTGAAAGGCGACTTTTGAAGTTGTACTTGAACATCATGCCGTCTCTATCATTTCATATAGAATTTATAGTGACAGAACTATATAGAGGTAATATATGTAGGTATGTACTGTTCATGTAACTTATGAATTGACTAAAATAAATAACAAATGAAAGTCAAATATCTAGAAGTTTATTTAAAAACGAGTTTTATAGTCATTTTAGTGTAAAGAAAAAAATACTATACTTTGTTTTTTTATGGCATATGTGGCCGGTGAACGAGCAGACGGATCACCTGATAGTAAGCAATCGGCGTAGCCCATGGACACACGCAACACCAGAGGCGTTACAAGTGCGTTACCGGCCATTTGAGGATTACGAGTTTGAGGATCGTTGGGGATTCAGGGATTGGGGAGTTTGGGAAAGGGGAGGGTAATTGGGCCTCCAGCCTTATCTTACTAATCTATCTATATATATAAAAATAAATCCCTTTATCCCTTTGTCACGCCATAACTTGAGAATGGCTGGACCGATTTCACTAATTCTTGTTTTGTTGTATTTGTTTTTATTAGGAGGAGGTTCTTAAGACAGCAAAAGTCCCTGAAAATCCTACGGGAACAGGAGAAAACGGGATTGCGCGTACGAAGTCGCGGGCAGAAGCTAGTTACACTATATAATACCTTTCATACCCCGCAGGGGTATACAGAGGTGTACACATAAACTTGGGAGCAAACAAACGGTCATTTTTTTCTTTTTCATTTTGTGATAGATATTTTCTGAGAGTGCCTGGTTGGCCGAGTGGTCGCAAGTGCTACTGCCGGGGTTTCGGGTTCGATTCCCGGGGCGGGCATAATATTATTGGGTTTTTATAAATTCTCAGTAGTAGCACGGAGATTGGAATTGTGGCCGGTATATGGCAATAGCCTCACCCCCTATTACATGGGACTCATGACATAAATAGTGAAAAGTGGGTGTTACATTGTAGAGTGGCATAATGTATACCTACTTCTGCCTAATCCTTTGGGGATAAAAGGCGTGATGTTATGATGTTATAGTGATTTTCTGATGCAAGTATTTTAATAATGTAATGTATGTTGTATAAAAGGCAATTTAGTTACCTTTACAATGATGGCGTTTTGTTGCAAAAGGAATATTTTCTTCTTAAAGCTATAGAGGCTTCAATCAAATGAAAAATACGCTAGCGGTTCCGTTCATTTGCCCCCAATACAAGTGTACAATGTAACACCCACTCTTCACTATTTATGTTATGAGTCCCATGTAATAGGGGGTGAGCCTATTGCCATTAATTTAGTACTATTAAAGGTTTGACTGCAAATAGAAAACTGTTATATTTATGATTTTAAAAAATTCCTTCGCTAACGTCGGTCACTGATAACCCCTATAGCGTTTAACGTGTTACAATATTATACAATGTAATAAAATACGTATTTTTCTCTACAAAGTTAGTCTGAGAATATAAAATTTTCAGCGCAAAACCACTCCCTAAATTATTACAGCCTGAAACTACGTTGATTTCAAATATTTATTCATAGGGTAAATTAATTTGAAACCTAATTTAATACTGCGTTAAATTGAAATTGTTAAGTTTTTCCCTTAAAATTTACATGTTCTCATAACTATTGCGTCTGAAATTACGTGACTTTGGTACTTATTGGACTCTACGTCTTTTATTTTTTTTTTAATTTTTTTTTCTATAACTGTGTGCTGGATAATCTATTTATTTTGGCATTTTAACCTAAGAAATGGTTATTGGTTGGTTCCAAGTTACGTATTAAACTTAGTATCGAAATAATTCTAAAAAAAACTACGTTAAGTTACTTCGTTAAAATGCTGAAACTACTGACAACTAAAATAGGTAATCTTGACAGCTAATACAACTGAACATACGTTTTAAAAAAATTCCAACCACATCATCGTCACCTACAATACTATCTAACTCATTTTTTTAAAACTGTTTTTTAATTACGAAAGACGCGATCGATACAATTAAAAAAAAATCAGCATCGGTTCATTAAATCCTTTTTGTGAACAGACCAATTAGGTATCAAAATTAGAATAGATACTCCAACTGTGAAATAACCAATAGAAATTGCAAACAGTATCAATTCAGGCTGAATACACCACAACAATTACATCTACACAAATGCTAATGTAACACGTATTTGATGCCTGACAACGTAGCGATGGTAATAGTCATTTTCATATGTGGTTTAAAAATGTACTTACTTGGTACGTTTCATCAGGTTTTCCAGGGTAAGATGCACTCCTACGGTAGTCCGGAGGCCGTGGCGGCGCTGGAGCCCTTCTCCACGGGGCAAAGGCCGAGGGCTGAGGTGCTTGTGGCGCGGGCCACCTGTACTGAGGCGCCCTACGGAAAGGCGCTCTGTACTGTCTCTCGTCATCAGCAACGCTTGGAGCCCCTGGGTATTGCAGTTCGCCCATTTAGACATGCGTCCAACCGTGGCGGCGGTCGGACTGGAACTAGCGATAACATATCGGTCGATGTAGGATGCGCGCGCATGCCGCGTTCCGTATTTGAATTCAGGGGACAAAAAAGTATTTATTACAATTTTTTTATTCGTACCAACGTCTTTTGTTTTTTTTTAAGTTTCCAGTAACCATAAGCTATATCGCAATATGGCGGAGAAAGAAAATGTCAGATTTTCTTTTTTAATTTCCCCTGTTACCTAAATGTTTCGGTCACAATGCAGTGTTTTAACACCCATACACAAACACATACACATTGATACAGCCACGCTATACACATACTTTGATAGGCTGAAACTACTGAAATATTTGTTGAAATTACTGTTTTACAAGACTTGTATATTATTTGCTATAAGTTAAATTACTTTGTAATGAATTAGGTTATTAAGTTTGTCTCTATTGCGTGGCACAGTGGCCTATATTCGTAGTTTATGTGTACAACATTACACACCCATATTGGTAGGTACTATAATTTAACGCATAATTAGATTTTATGTGATATTATCATCGGAAAACCGCAAAACCGAACTTCAATTATAAATCTAATCAATATTTATTTCCTTTCAAAATTACATGCTTATATAATTACCGTTTTGAACGACATTTTACCTTTTAAGTTAAACATATTAAAATTAACATATGTACTTAAAAAAGTAGTTATTTTTAAAAAACAACACATTCATGAAAACGTTACGTAGGAAGGGAGGTAGAGGGAGACAAGCGTATCGCTGTCTCATTCACTCTCAATATCACATTTTCTTTCATGCCGTATGAAAGAAAATGTCATAACTTAAGTGGGTGTGACGTCACACTCTAATGATACGCCTCATTAGTCGCTACTTAGGTATCGTCGTGAGCTAATGTTCACATGTAAACAGCAGCTCATGTAAAGAGATTGTCCAGTCAACTGATGGTAGCGGTGACTGTCCAGGCGACACACGTACTTAGGTATCGTCGTGAGCTAATGTTCACATGTAAACAGCAGCTCATGTAAAGAGATTCTCCAGTCAACTGATGGTAGCGGTGACTGTCCAGGCGACACACGTACTTAGGTATCGTCGTGAGCTAATGTTCACATGTAAACAGCGGCTCATGTAAAGAGATTGTCCAGTCAACTGACGGTAGCGCTGACTGTCCAGGCGACACATGGACTTAAGTTGGAGATTGGAATAGGATTGGACCTCCACTACTCTCACTCACACAGCGTACAGTGTAGAAGCATGGAGCTCCTAAATGAACGCAATTTGTAGATCACACAAATAGGTTTTCCGCGCGTAAATCGAATCCGTGATACGTACGTTGCGCAGCAGCCGACTGTGTCAATCAAGCAATCGAAAACAAATTCACAAAAAAAGAATTGAATTATGTTTTAATTTACAAAATCATCTCTACCTCTATACCTCTATAGGTATATTATTATCTGTTGTCTTAGTACAGCTAGCTGCATAAATTCAAATTCAAAGAGAGAACTACAAAATAAAACAAAACATTGTCTACGGCACCCATTTATTTTTTAAACAAGATATTACAAGGACATTTCCATTCAGCTTATGTAAGCTCCTACCAAAAAGGTTTTTCTTTAATGACCATTCTCTTTGCCTGCATTGCAGAGGATACGATGCGTAGAAATTAAACTTAGATAGGCGGAAACTATATTTATTTTTTATGGAATAAGGCAGCCAACGTCTCATCAGGTAATCCGTATTACCTGATGGGAAGCAACAGCGCTGCCCATGGACACCCGCAACACCAGAGAAGTTATCAGTGCGTTGCCGAGCTTTTGGAACTTGGGAATTAGAGCATTTGGTAATTTGGAGGGCTTTCGACAACCTCACTCACACGACGAATCATAGCTTTGTAAATAGTCCCGCGCTGCGAGCGACCTAGCGGGTTACCGAGGCTCCAGCTCGAAGCAGAAGTAGGAATTATTCCACGGGAACGCGGGCGAAGCCGCGGGCAGCAGCTAGTAAATAATAAATGTGCTTGTACATATTATTATGCAGTTCCAATACTGAGAATAGCAGCTAATGGTGTCCAAGAAATCAATATTTCTGCAAGGTTACGCCGCCCTTGTCTATGAGTGGGCAGTTTCATTCCATTATTTAAACTAAAGTCGTGTGATGACGGCGAAGTAGAATACAATTTGTGACCACCTCATCTCTTCCCGTGGGTACCATCTGGACCGAATACAGGACTACACAGCCATTGAGTCGTGGGTAGGAGTATCCTTACTTATTAATATTATAAATCGGAAAGTGACTTTGTTTGTTTGTTTGTTCCGCTTTCACGCCGTAACTACTAAACCGATTACTTTGAATTTTTGCAGACGTAAAGTTACAAGTCCGGATTAAATAATAGGGTACTTTTTATCCCGGAAAAAATTGATATTCCCGCGGGAAAACAAAAGTATTAGTATAGATGGCGCTGTATGTATTGGTATATGTCACATAGGCTACTTTTTATCCTTTTGTGACGCGAGCGAAGCCGCGGGTTAAAGCTAGTCTTTGAATAAATACTTTGACTTTAATTTATCTTTAATCTTTAAGGTAAAAAAATATAATAAAAAAGGTAATTTAGATACCAAACTTAACTTAATACTTGAATGAAAACAAATAGAACTATATAACATTTAACCACATTATCAAGCAGTGCTACTTCAAAGTTTCTACGTCATAATTTCAATACCATCCGTTCGCCACTCTAGCCACTGAAAAAAAGAAATATAATACTTATAGGTTATCAAGCATAGAAACATCATAATCTTAAAAGATTTCATAAAAGCTCCAATTTCTTAAACGTCTACGTAACATCGGAACAACTCCACATGGCGCTATCAAATTGATATTTCTAGTATTTTTCGCCGTCCGAATCGTTTCCGTATCGTGTACCTACGGCCCGAAACCAGCAAAGCAGGTCACTAGATTGCGGTAACTACCACATGCAGTAGACATAATGCGGACAACAGGCCACTGCGTCCTTCAAACTACGGAACTTACAGGGAATACAGATTATAAATAATTTTGGTTAAATATTCAGGCAGAATGCGTAGTTGTCGTAGTCGTCTATATTTAGTGGCTCTGGTTTTTTTAGTTTTTATTTTTTGGCGGGAATTGTTATGATTTGTGATTAATCACAGTTTTGTGTTTATGGTGGTTTTGGTTTTTACTTACAAAATTAAATAGTTAAGTGTGGAATTTAGAAGTTTGTCCAGAGTAGGTCTCAATAATAAAGGATATCAGGATAAAAATGTTAATCCCTGAGTAGCAAGAAGGTCCATCTAACAGCACCCGTCATTATCACGCGTAAAAAAATGTAGGTCATCATGAAAAATGACATGATTTTGTTAAAATAAAAATACCTAATAATAAATAATAAGTTAATTACACTGTTGTTTTGTTTGCGATTGCAGTTATAAGGATAGATTCCCGAACCGTAGGGCAAGCGGTAAGCTAGGTAGCACCTCCCTCCTCCACCTCCAAAAATAGGATGTTAGTGGTACGTTTTATGTTATATTTTTTTATTTGATTATTTATTTTAGACTTCATAGGCCCATATCGTCATTACTTTTTATTTTATTTTTTTACTTTACGTTACTGAATGTTAACGAAGTAGGTAGTATTTTTATGGGATAATAGAGCGGCAAATGCACCACATTACAGTAAGCAATCGGTGGACACCCGAAACATCAGAAGAGTAATAGTAATTGCGTTGCCGGTTCTTTGGGAATAGGTATTTGGAGATCATAGATGGGAAGGGGGAAGATTGGACCTCTGGTAACATGGTGAACCACGCAAGTGTACGCTGGTTTTCTATGAGGCTATAGTAATTAAAATAATTTTGTGTCATTGAAATTTTGCAACGAAACTCGCTATTTGTCTCCACAAGACGTAAGGTGGGGCGTTCAAATGTCTATGCATAGGTAACATAGTATAACGCGCATAATAGATCTGAACTGAGTCACTGTGTCAATGTAAACAGCAATATAATTAAATAATCTTTGTAACCGCATGTATGTATACAGCAGTTGATGTGCCACCATTGTTGAAAACAATAGCGTCAGTATTGCGTGGAAATTCCGGTAGATGGCTACTGTTTGTGTTTCGGAAAAGACACGAGAGATGGCGCTATTTAAATATATTACAAAGATTTAGAATGAATCATTGTTTCTTTGATACAAATTGTTTTAATTCCAATTCCAAACAAGTCTTTTTAAGGATATAAGCATGGATACAAAAACGTTTATTGATTTTTTATTTTGGAACTGGCTGTTTATTGATAAACTTCTTTTAAATTTTGACATTTTAAAAGTTGTCAACCAAAATGTCAACAAATTCTATCAAAACAAAGTGGTAAAAAAACTGTGTACATTCGTTTCTCAATAAATAATGGTTGAAATGACTGAACTAACTATTTTATCGACAATAAAATGCAAGCAACAAGTAGTTCGCGCCGTCAGGTTCAACGTAGATGGAACATACTGCCTCACATGTGGCGCCGACAAGAAAATAAAGCTTTGGAACCCACATCGACAAATTCTATTAAAAACCTATGGAGGACATGGTATCGAGGTGTTAGACGCGGCTGGTTCCTGCGATAGCAGTCAGATAATATCGTGTAGTACAGATAAATCGGTTATATTATGGGATGTAACTACAGGACAACCTTTACGACGATACCGTGGCCATGCAGGCTCTGTAACTTGCATAAAATACAATGAAGAATCCACAATGGCAGTTTCAGGATCAATAGACAATACAGTATGTTTTTGGGACGTGATCAGCCGTAGACAAGAACCAGTACAGGTTTTAAAAGATGCAAAGGACACGATCACATCTATACAGGTTACTGACCATGAAGTTTTGACTACATCGGTGGATAGCCATGTGAGGCTATATGATATTCGTGTTGGAAAGATGATTTCTGACTACATCGGCCATATTATTACTTATGGGAACCTTACAAGAGACGGCCAATGTTATATTCTAAGTTGTGCTGATAATACAATAAAATTATTTGATAAGGAATCCGGAGAAATATTAAATACCTTTGTTGGACATGAGTGCAAAGATTATTTGTTAGAAAATGCTGTGAATGAGAAAGACAGTCATATAATATGTGGTTCTGCTACCGGAGAAGTTTTTTATTATGATTTAATAAGCAGTAAATGTACTCAGAAGTTGAGGCATAGTGAAAATAGACCTGTTGTGTCATTGAACCATCATCCAACTGATAACTTTTTAATTACGGCTTGTGAGGATGAAATCAAGTTGTGGGGGGTACAGACAATGGAAGAATAGATGTTTTATTCCTTATTTTCTTGTTTTATTTTTACTTTCATTATGTGCCGAACATTATGATTCATCAACCAATTGTAGTAATCTTTTTTTTACTGCCTCGATTGCAGAGTGGTCGCAAGTACGACTGCCGGGCGAGGGGTCTGGGGTTCGATTCCAGGGTCGGGCAAAGTACTATTAGGTTTTTAAAAATTTCAGTAGTAGCATGGAGTCTGGAAATGTGCCCAGTATATGACAATAGGCTTACATGGGACTCTATAACATAAATAGTGAAAGGTGGGTGTTACATAAGTAGTAGTGGCTTTCGGGGATAAATAGGTGTGATGTTATGTTGTGTTGTTTTGTTTTTTTTTTCTTTTCTTCTTTGGCAACCGAGTCTCATTTAGTAATCTTGTATATTGTTTTAATTTAACTTCTCAATGCGGTCACTGACCGCTCCTATATTACATTACATTATAGACCTTTTTTCTAATGTTTAGAGATTACTTTTGTATGACCAAATTTAGGTGGTGGATTTCAACGGGTTAAGGCCTGTGAGCTAAAGGAGGTGCACAAACATACACATTTAAACTTAAAACCAGCCATATGGTCTACAATGTACAGTGGCCAGCAGGTCATCCTATCCTTTTCAATCAATTAGATCTTCAACCTTATTGTTACTGATTTACTGAACGTCAAGTCGAAAATTTAATTATAAAATAAGATAATATAAGAATAAGAAAATTTTATTTTTAGTAAATTTAACAGATTGGTGAAGGTTATAATTGGCTGTTGAAACGAATAAAAACTGCCGTACAATAACCTAATTTTTTGCAACGGTCAACATTTTACGCCTGTAGGAGGTTAAACTTATTACCTTATACTTTTTTTATTTTTGTTTTTTTTAACAAGCATATTTTTGTGTTGTAAACCAATATACAATACATATACCTTAGGAGGATTTAAATTTCGCAGGCTACTTAACGGATAAACGGATAAACTTAGCGGATAAACCTGTGTTGTTATATCCATTGTCAATAGGTAATACTAATTTTTCCATATTTCACACAATAAAATACCATTAAATGCAGATTCTACGTGATTGTCTATGGGTAGAATTCAAGACGTATTTCGACATTTTCGACAGTAAAATAATAAACATACAATTTTTTCATTACCTCTTTGCCTAAGCATAAAGAGACAACTCATCTTTTTTACTCTGGCAATAATATTGTGACGTCATCAAAATGCGTAGGGTTGCAGAATTTGGCACTGTTATCAGTTTATGACATAAACATAAACTTTATGTCACTGTCAGTAGGTAGTTAGTTAGTAGTTCAGCTGTCAAAGCGTAAGTTACCTACTCTAACTTTATTCGAAAATATCGTAGTGTTCATGTTATTTTTGTGCGAGATAAAAAGTTACTGACAAGAACGATGCCCGGTTGTAGTGTTATTGGATGTGGCACCAAAAATATTTCCAAATTGGCAGGTGTAACAATACATCAGTAAGTAATGCTTTAGTTATTCATTAAAATATCTTAAAGTATTGAAGTGTACTGCAAATAGACTAAATACATTACATACTTTTCTATCAAATGCTGTGCTTTTTTCCAATAATTTTAGTTAAAATACGTCTTTTTTCTTTGCAAAATAGTGATGTACAAGGTTGTTTTGTTGCCGTATCGATATAATTTAATCTTTGGCATAATACGTACACTGAAAAATAAAATGTGTTGATTTGATGTAAAACGAAACTCAAGATAATACATAATCTTATTAATTAATTGTATACATAGAAAATAACGAAAAATACCTACAGCTAAAGTTCAGTTTTAAATTTTTAGTAATCGATTATCAAACACCGAGGGTTTTGATTTTGAATGAAGTAAGCAAATTAAATGCAATATAACTTTAAGACATTTTGAGCATATTTATTAAAGTGTTATGACAGAGTCTGCTTAACATATATACATATATATCCTCACGCCTGTCTCTCTTGGGAATGGGCAGAGACTATGGACCGCCAATTGCTACGATTCTTTCATATCTCTTCTATGAATAGAGTGATGATACTATAAATACTATAAAAAACGATAACTTTAATGTATTTTCTTTTTAGTTTGCCTGTGATTGAACCAAGCAGAAGCGCTTGGTTGGAGATAATTGGTGTGGAGAATATAGACATGAGAAGAAAACACGTCTATGTTTGCTCACTTCATTTCGAAGACTCCTGTTTTAATCGAACAATGCATATAGTCAAACTACGTGATGGGGCTCTACCGTCACAAAGTCTATTGGTAAATCATAATACAATCTACCCATTATGTATTTTGTTCTTGTATTAGTTTGAGAAGCATTGTTTTGAAGAGGCGGCCTACAAACTTTATATTAAACTAGCCGCGCCGCTTCCGCGCCGGTTCACCCGATCTGCTCGGCGCCTATTGGTCATATCGTGATATTTTATAGCCGATAGCCTTACTCGATAAATGTAGGTACTAACCCACACAAAAAATTTTTTTTTCAAATCGGACCAGTAGTTCCTGAGATAAGCGCACTCAAACAAAAATACTCGTCATATTTATATAATAGTGTAAGATATAAGATAGAAGTAGAAGGTAAATAATAATTTTCTAGAATTTTTATTTACTAAATAACAATTTTTATATACTAAATAACAAACAGTGATTAAAACATTGTTGTATGCCGACGACCAGGTGCTTGTTGCCTCGTCGGCCCAAGAATTACAACAAATGATCACTGCTATGAATGATGCATTTGAAAGGAAAGGTATGAAAGTAAATGTGAACAAGACGAAAGTGTTGGTGATAGAAAGAAATGAGGTGATAACAGAATGTCAGGTAATGATAGGTGATGAAAAATTGGAACAAGTGAATGAATTTGTGTATCTGGGATCACTATTTACGAGAGATGGAAAGTGTGACGGGAATATTGAAAGGAGAGTGAAAGCGGGAAATAGTGTTAATGGTGCTTTACACTCTGTCATGTCGAGTAAAATAATATCCAGCAAAGCTCGACTTGCTGTAATGCAGTGTGTATTGACACCAACGCTTATGTATGGTAGTGAATCATGGGTGTGGCAGAAGAAGCATGAAAGCAGGATTAATGCGGTGGAAATGAGAGCCCTAAGAAGTATGTGTGGACTAAAATTGAGTGATCGAGTGAAAAATAGTGTTATTAGAGAAAGGTGTGGATTGAAAGATGATGTAGAGACAAGGATTGAAAAGGGAATGTTACGCTGGTTTGGACATGTAGAAAGGATGGATGAAAGTAGAGTAACGAAGGAAGTATACAGAGCGGATATGAATGGGGCCGTCGGTAGAGGGCGCCCTAGACGGACATATAGTGACCAGATTGGCGATATATTAAAGAAGGGCCAAATTAAAAGTACCCTTAACCGACGAGCATGCATGAAAAAATTGATGACTGTTAATGAAGCGAAAGAGGTATGTAAGAATCGTAGTAATTGGCGTTCCTTAGTCTCTGCCTACCCCCATGGGAGACAGACGTGAAGTTATGTATGTATGTATGTAAATAACAATCATTTGACATTTTCGCATATTGCAGCCTCCAACTAGACCAAAAGTATCTGGTGTAGTGTCTGAAAAAGACCACAATGAAGTTACAACTCAAGATCCTTTGGTGAGTATTTTTGGAAGACAATTATTAGTTTAAAAAGCCATCCAAACTATTAACAACCAAACAAAGGTTTCATTTTATTTCATTTCAAAAATGTTTGCTAGTTTCACAATAACTACTAAATAGATGTTGCCAATAATTATTTGGAATAGAGTGGACTCAGTAGTAAAAATTGTCACAGGAAACGAATGTCGCGCGTATGTATACGCGTGGTGCTACTTAAAAAGCAAAGCTGGATAAAAAAATAATATTAGGAACATTTATTGATAATTCTAAGGGGTGGCCTTTATCCAGCAGTGGACGTCTTCTGGCTGTTGTGTTTGCTGATGATGATTGTTAATTTAACTAAAACTAATAAAAACTTTCATCAAAAATAATTATAGTAATAATAATATCGATATTTTTTTACTGTTTCAAAAGTTACATCCCTAGTTCAATCCGCCATAACAAACTACAAAACGCTGATGTGTAGGTAGAATCGTTTTTTTCATAGGTATTTCCTATCTATATGATAATAATTATATCTATGGTTGTTTTGATTTTATCTTTTATTTACTTTGTACGGAATTTATATGACGAGAAAAGAAAATAATTGAACAAAGTAGTCTAAACACCTTTCTATGGTTGTTCTGCTACAGCCATCTCTTTTTCCAATCTATTGAAGTAGCGAGTGAGAGCGAGACAAGGATGATATCTATATTGTTCAACGCTGACAAAACATTGCATCCCAGAAAACGTCAAACCGCGACTTGGGTTCCATTCCAATGTACCTACTTATACATTTTTTAGCATAAAATTTGTCTTGGGAACCAATTTAAAAGGAAAACATGCTTATAGCATTTTTAAGCTGTTTAATATCAAAGAGAACTCACAGTTTTAATTCCGAAGCCCCTATTTGCTTTTATTAATTATTAAAGTTAACAAATACCTGTTTGATTTCACCGTCTTTTCTCTCTAGTCTAAGCTAAAAAACTAATTCGAAGTAACAAATTTTATTTGGAACGCGCGCTCTATTTAGTTTTTATCCGCTTGCCTGGCGCTTTTATTCTGAAATTTCTAATTTTTAACGAAGAAATCTCACTAAAACAGTTATTTTCAGTCTGATGCGGTGATAATAATGGGGGCTAAAACGCCTGAACAAGTAAACAAACCACGTACGATAAAGTGTGACGCTTGCGAGCGAAAATTTGTAAACCTTCAAGCTCTGATTTCACACAAGAAATTTTTACATACAAAAACCGAGACAACGAGACGTTCGGCGTTGAAAAAGCAAGAAGATGCTAGACTATCTAAGAAGAAGGTTATACCAGTGAGTATGTTGAAAAGAGTGAATCCTCCTACGCCGGCGAAAACACCGGTAAAAACTGCTGTCGATAAGACTCCGGATTTAGCGGGAAAAGATTCGAATCAGCCAAAAAAGCCTCATTTCGAGTGTCCCGTATGTTTTAAGAAGTTTCCTGTGTACTTTACTGCGTTCAGACATATACAGAAGAACGCGACGTGCTGTATTGACGAAAAAGGGAACAAAGTGTGAGTATTGATGTGTTGTCATTTGTTTCTTAATAGTTTCTAATTTAAACCATCAATTATGATAATATAGTAATCAGTTCATATTTCCTAACATTTTTTCTGTCCAAAGCATGTTTTATGGTATAATTGTGGTCTAGTTAAGGAGGTTTTATTATGTGCCACCTGTTGCCCGCAGTAGCTTAAATATAATAATCGCCCGAATACTGAAAGGCTACTACATTTTTTGCCGTACTGTAATACCGAGCCATCTCTGTACTTTCACAAAGAATTTGTAGTGGCAGAAATAAGTAAGTGTGACTTATAGTTAAATAATATCTTTATTCATTATAATAAATTGGTCATACTACAAAGAAACATCTTAATTTAAAATCAGAGCTCTCACTAAGTTTGAATTGAGTGTCGTTTGAGTATTTCAGTGTAAAAGTAGTCGCAAACTTCTTATCTCTAATTTAAAACTAGAGTCATGTCATTAAATCACTCTAATGCAATGCGAGAAAGACATACAACCACACCTTTGCATTTTTAATATTAATCTTATACTTTTTATTATATGTATGAAGCCTATGTCTATGTTTGTTTGTTTGTTAGTCCTTCACATCAATATGGCTTAATGAATCGAGAGGGAATTTTGGAACAGGGGTAGATTATACTGTATACACATAGGCCACATTTCCATATGAATTCCATATCCCATTGGAATGCAGCAAAGTTGCTAGCAGAAGCTATAAATAAACCATCATCGACACATAATTGAGTACTTTCCTTAATCAAAAATAAATTATTTCGACTGTTCAATACAATAAAATATTACAAAATAATCACACTCACACATTGATTTTATGATCAAATTAATTTTAATATATTTCCAGAAATTTTTCAAGAAATAAGTACGCTGTTTGTCGCTAAAAAAATGTGACGTCACAATACAAAATCTCGTACAAAATTCATAGACTGTCTTTTTTAACAGTTCGAAAAAAGTATTGAATTTGACCAGTTGTCAAATACCTAATTGAATTTTTCTTTATGTTCACTTTACCATACTCTGTATCGTATTTACTTTTCCTGCCACAGGCCAACTGGAGGAAATACCAATTGGAATATGTGGGACCCATGTAGTTACTTTGTTTTTATACAGAGTGTCCGTGAAGTTGACGATCAATGGGCACCAGGTGATCGGCAAGGTTAAGACAAACAGCTATCAGAAAAACATTTTAAAAAAATCCACATCAGATACTTTTAAATTACAATAACTTATGTGTTATTTACGTAAAGTTACACCCTGTGCCAGTCTTTGGACTCTTGTTGCTACAATTCTTTATTTTTTAGTCTGTACTTTTGCTTACATTATTCTAAATAGTGCTTCAATATTATTGAATCAAAAATTCAGAGCCAATTGCTATAGTTTGGAAAACGATGTCATTTTTAGACGAACCAAGTGTAAGTAAATAACACATAAGTCATTATTATTTAAAAACTATCGGACTTGGAATTTTTTAAATATTTTCCGATAACTGTTGGAACCTTAGCGATGACCTGGTGCCATTTGATCATCGACTTTTGGGACACCCGTATAATTATGTGTTGTATTGTTAAACACTGTTAGCCAATACTGCAAAGTCTGCCACAACAAAGCACCAATAGAAACTCAACCATGTTTAGCTACTTCATTGTAGTACTTAGGTTTAGTTTTTGTATTTGATTATAGGATTGATGTGTGCCTTTTAGGAAAAACACCCTATATTTATAAAATTAACGAGTAAAAAAATTAAAACTCGGGGGTTACTCATGTGTAAATACTAAGAAAAGCTCTACTAGTTTCGAGCTACAGAGGGGCTCTTCCTCATGAGCAGCGTGCGTGGTCATGGCGTTGTCGCGCAGCCTACTGGCTAGCGTTGATGTTGTTACTTGCGTTGCGAACCCGCCGCGCCCTCTGCCCACGAGTTTGCTTCCAATTCCCGCAGCGTTTAAATAAATAAATAATTAAAAATATCATTCATTCCTATTTCAGCCCAGCAAACTCAACGAACCTAGTAAAACCGATCCGCATAGAAATCTGCTTAACCTGTGAAGATGAGACACGGTCAACAGAGCTGCATGACTGTCCGAAGGCACCGAGTAGCATTGACCTCTACGAATGTTTGGGATGTAAACAAGTTTTCAACGGGCTTCAGTTGTACCAGCATCATGTTAAAGGATTGCATTCTGACGGTGCACAGAATTATTTCTTTCCTAGTCGAAGAGGTATGTTTATGTATTATTCTTTTGTTTTCTGTGCCATAATGGGTTCACAACAGTAGGTTATGGGGATTATGGGGATTGATCAGTGTATAAAATGGTTTTAGTATTTACCATTTTGACTGTATTTAGTCACAGTTGAAGAATTTATTTCTTTGAGTACTGTTATGTTGGTAGATTACCAAATTATAGTTAGATTTATTTTACTTGTATTTAATTATTTATTACAATAATGTGCAGAGCGCACGACGTGTACACACGACACACACCAGAGTATGACAGATAGACAGCGACATTATTGACGAGTGTCCTACCGTATTTAACACATTATAGTGATGGACCACTACTTACTATATAGTGATGTTAATACATACATGTAACAAGTACTATGACGGCATTTTTTATATGTGGTTAAATGTTATATAGTTCTTTTTGTTTTCATTCAAGTATTAAGTTAAGTTTGGTATCTAAATTACCTTTTTTATTATATTTTTTTACCTTAAAGATTAAAGATAAATTAAAGTCAAAGTATTTATTCAAAGACTAGCTTTAACCCGCGGCTTCGCTCGCGTCACAAAATGATAAAAAGTAGCCTATGTAATATACATCACAATAATATAGTCTGTTAACTGCCATTGATTAACAAATAGGATGACAGATTTCTCACTATTAGAATGTAAGAAATTAATTTCATATATGTATACTCTTTTTACAGAATTTACTCTATGGAAAAAGAGTCTGCAGGCACAAACTAAAGTCGAATTCGCACAGCTTAACCGACCGAAAGCGAAAGAGGTATTCCATTGTTCACACCAACCAGCCAAAGTGACCGATAACACACAGTTGTGCCCTTCTATGATAATTGCTCGAACATACAGTAAAGGAATCCACATATCTTACTTAAAAGATCACCACGGACATACCGCAGATAGTACACCATTGAAAATTTTTTCTCAATTCTCAATATCCTTATATCCAAGAGAAATGGAACTCAAAGAACTGTCTGATGACTCGGAGCTATATTTACAGTTCAAAAACATTATAATGTCCGTAGCACATGATGCTGTTAAAGCGGACATGACTATATTGAAAGAATTAATAGGCAAAGCTCTAGAAATGACTACATTATTAAAGGGATTGAAGAATAATGATCTTAGCACTACTACGGTCAAGAAAAAGTTGTCCGATGACCAAATTACTAAAACGTTAGATAGCTTGCAGACTAGGATGGGGAAACGCAAACAGACTGTAGAATCAAAAGAGACCAAGAGAGAAGTACCCAAGAGATTAAAAAGGAACTCTACGTTTGTAGAAATTACAGTTGAAAACAACATAGCAACGGCTAAAGCTACTCCGGTACCTAAATCTGTTACATTTAAGAATACAACAAAGAACAATGGAACAAAAAGTGACTCAGAATTATCGCAGACTGATACAGAAGACTCACTAAAAACTATACTAAAAGCAAGCGAGGTACTTCAAAACACTTCTAAGAAAGCGGACAACTCATCAGAAACATCCTCCTCGAAAGCAGATGATGATAAAAAGGATGAACCGTTAAGATCAGCGTTGCAGTCTCCGTCTTCCTTCAACGATTCATACATGAACTTCGTGGGCCAGAATTTCAGATCTAGTCTAGAATCGAGTACGCCTAAAGTTAGACCTAATATTAGAAAGAAAGAAATAATGAAAACTAAAATTGGACAGTTTAAAGCCAAGAGTTTGTCTCCTAGAGAGCCTATGTCACCAAAGTCACCTAAAGAAGTTAAAAATAAGGAAAAAAGTAAAGAAGTTACTAAAGAAAACACTCCTACTAAGAATTGGTCGACTAAAGATTTAAAATATGAAGTCAAAGAGCAAGAAAACGATTACAATATTCTTATATTGAAGATTTAAATGGAATTTAGTGATTTAATGGATTCTTTGGTGCAAGTCACTTCCACTTGACTGATGTGGAAGACGTTGGGGGAGGACTGTGTGAGACAGTGAACAGTGTGGTGATGATTTCGTCAAAATTCTGTCTACATAGTGATTCTAAAGGTACGGCTATCATCTAGATTGCGCATTTGTTCCGGTACGCCGCGCTACGTGTAGCGGGCCCGATTCCCGCACGGAACAACTCTGTGTGATCCACAGATAGTTGTTCCGTGTGTGTGTGTGATGTGTATGTGAACTTGTATGTTTGTAAACGCACCCACGACACAGGAGAAAATCCTAGTGTGTGGTAACTTTTTAACAGAAAGCAAAAAATAAATTGAAAGAAATTTTTATACTCCCATAAAAATTTAATTTGGTGATTCACGTCTTCCGTAATTGTAATTTAATAATCAAAATTATTGTAAAATTTAAATCAGTAAAGTTATTCCAAATGGTCGCTACGCTAACCTGACTATTGATTTGTATGCCTCGGGAGTTGTAGTTTCCTAAATTTTATTTTAATGTCCGTCTGGTTTTAATTTAAAACTTTAGACACGTATTTTTTCTTTTCTCACAAATACTTTCGACGATATATTAATTTGAAATATCGTGTGACGTCACAGCGTGCCACATTATGACATAACGACCTCCCACTCCTAAACGTAGTGCCATTTTATCTAAGTATTCCAACTTAATAGGAGAAAATAAAAAAAACGTGTCTAATATTTTTTCATTATCTAACTGTTAGACACGTATTTTTTTATTTTGTCATATAAAGTACTTAAATAAAATGGAATTAAGTTTACAAGTGGACGGTCGCTACTATTGCCAGCGCACCCTATAATATGCTTCCGCGCGCGCCTCAAAGAGCCATCATACCACCACAGATGGGGCCCAATAGAGCTGATTGCTCCGTATCGGCATACGGAGCCGCGGAGAACATAACGGGTTACCGGGGCTCCGGCTCGAAGTGCAGGAGTAGGAACGGGGTGGTTTTTAGTCAGTAAGAGTCTGACACTCCCCTGACACACGGGCCGGGAGAAGTCATTCGATGATTTTCCCCCACAAAACGTCAAACGTCACACGATATTTTAAATCAATGCATCGTCGAAATTTAACTTTGCGAGAAAAGAAAAAATACGTGTCTAATGTTGTAACGTAATACACCAGACGGACATTAAAGTAAATTTAAAAAACTACCATATGTAACAGTTGCTTTGTCAGAACTTATTGAATAGGTTGCTTATGGGACGACGTGCTCCATCGTAGACCGCATCATCGGTTACCACCAGGCGAGATAGGGGACAAACGTCGCCCCATTAAATATAAAAAAAACTACCATACTTACATTATTTGAACCCAATACATGTCAATAGGCTCACCCCCTATTACATGGGACTCTTAACATAAATAGTGAAAAGTGGGTGATACATTGTATGTCTACAAAACAAAAACCACCCGCTAAGCAAATTGTGTTACAATTTAATTTGTAAACAGGTAATCCCGGGTACGCCTTTTAATAAAATACATAATTTATTTATTTACATTTTACAAAAACGGTAATATATAGTAAAGTTTAATTTATAAGCAATAAGACTGTTTTTCCAATAGCTTTTGATAAGATTTTTAGAAATTGTCAATTATAAAAATATAGTCAGACATTTGAACTTGGAAGTACAAAATTCTACTTTATCTTACTGTAATAGAGTCATAAATAAATTAGTGTTTTTGACCATGAAGTTGCCATTTTTTGAAGACAATTTCTTTCCCACGACTAGACTGTGATCCCCCTGTCTGTACTGAAGCCAGTTTGCCATATTAAACACGCTTGCCAGGTTTATCAGTGAGCGTATAAAATGGGGGTAACTTGTTTTTCTTCCACTGCGCCTTAGATGGCGCAAAAGTAAGGAGTTTTTGTCCAATCACAGCAGTTGTCAAATACTGAACGCCCAATGGCGTGACACTAGCTAATTGGGTACTTTCCTTAATCAAAAAATAATTATTTCGACTGTTAATACAATACAATATTAAAAAATAATCACTCTCTCATAAATTGACTTTATGACCAACTTAATCTTAGTATTTTAACAGTGAATTAAAAAAAAATAAGTATACTGTTTGATGCTAAAATAAACGTGACGTCACAATACACAATCTCGTACAAAATTCACAGAAAACTGTCGTCTTTGACAGTTCGAAAAAAGTATTGAATTTGACTAGTTGGCGAGTATACAATTTCGCTATTGGACGAAGGAGTTCACACTAGCACAAAGGTGAGCAATAATACGATAGGCTCCATTGTGTTACGAACCTAATTGAATCTACATTTTGGAACGCGCAAATAGCTTCACTAGAGGACTGACTGACAGACTGTCACTTTTTTATTTACTTTAGACAGTGGTCGAGGACTTACTCTTGAATCCAATTCCGATCAATCGACATTGGTATTGTGAAATTTCGTACTCTCGAGTTGCAACACTAGCGCCCATTGCATTCGTATTGCGTGGATATTGAATGAACTAAATGGTATTGATTTTGACTTTATATTCCGTACTCTGAATGTTATTCTAACAGCTACGATTGTGGTTGAATAGTGTTGACATTTAATAATTATTGAGATTGCATTGACATTGAGATTGGTTTCAAGAGTGATCACCCTGGTCTATTCGAAATTATTGATTGTGACTTCGGAGCGCTTCTGCCCAGTCTCTATCGAATGTATTGTCCTTTAGTCGGGTATACGACACCCGCAGGAAGAGTTGGTGACATTATGTATTCTACTATGCCATGCCATAGAACTGCAATTTATGGGTAAACAATATGTATGTATGTGTGTTAAAAAAGCATTTTTTTTTGTTTTATTTGTCAAGCAATTTTGACTGTTATGTGTTTAAAGTTAAGGATGACATTTGTATTATCAACTGTTTTGTGTTTCTTTTTTCTTTTTTTGTTGATTAGTTTTTTCTATAGAAGTTATATTAATAGATGTATTATATTTTTTATAATAACTATCGTGAGACATACTAAATTAAATAAAAATCGCGGGTTACGTGAATATATTGAGAAAAGCTCTACTAGTTTCGAGCCACAGAGGGGCTCTTCCTCATGAGTAGCTAGCACGAACGTAGCGCTGTCCTCTCGCTACAAATTCTTTGTATTGCACGATATTTAAGTACCTATGACTTAAAAATAGAATAGCCTTTGTGTATTCGGGCGATCTACTCACCCCCCTATTACATTGGACTTAAGTCATAACATTACTGGTTGCGTATGCTTTGCGTTTACACTCTGCATTTTATGGACCTCGAAAATGTATTTTATTTTTCTTTGTTTTGTGCTATCAATGGTTCTTCTTTAGTTAAATATAGTTTTTAGATATAGTTTAGTAATGTATTATAATTTTAATTTAGTTGTACATAGCTTTTTACCTAAAATCGTGGATGCAGGCCGCTTTTAATCTCGCGATGTGTAATCTATGGGGGACTTTGGGAGGCAAGGGACAGTGACTGATTACATTATGATAATCTTCTATATAAATATATAAAACAATGAAACCCGTTTCCCGTTGTCACGCCATAACTTGATAACGGCTAGACCGATTTGGCTGATTTTTTTTTTGCTGTGTTTGTTATCATCAGGAGAAGGTTCTTATGACAGAGTCCTGAAAATTAGACTTGGGCATTTCGTTCACTTAATGGATCTAGTTCATTAAATCTCGTTCCGTGAAGTGAACTCGTTCCGCTAACTCGTTCCACAGTTCATTTCGCTTCGGAGTTGATTTGGTAGGCTGGTCAGTCAGTACTACTGGAGCGAAATGAACTGTAGAATAGACATGTTTTCGACCGAGTCCGGATTTGCTTGTTTAGCTATTCGTTCATAAACTGTGAACTATAACAATAAGATACGTCACGTATGAAATTCAGTTATAAAATAGATTCGATTTCCCTTCATACTTTTTTCAGGCTTAGGACTGACAATTAAAGTGACTCATATGAATTAATAAACCTACTTTTCACTTTAAAAATCGACTCTATTTACAATAATTTTTTTATGTTTCTTTTTTTGTTTTCTCTAATCACATGTATGAATTATTAAACCCATTTTTAATGTTAAAAGGCGTAAGTATTTAAAAATCGACCCTATTTACAATTTTTTTTTTTTATTTTAATACTAAAAATTCTGAAAAAAACGTAAAAGATTAAAAGTAACCTTTTCATTCGTGTAACCTAAAAGTAACCAAAGCAGTTCAAAAATCACCTAACAGGTTACAAAAGTAACCTTGTGGCAACGCTGCTCTCGTTCCTACCTACACACACTGACGCGGGTTTAGACTAGAGACGCGGGAATCGGGATTATAATGAGCCGGTGAACGACAGAGTAAAATAATATACCTATACAGGAGCTGGAGCGGTGAACTGTGGAACGATAATTCCGCACAGTACTGAAATAGTTCAGTTCATTCACTGTGTTTGAGTAGTTCATCGGAACGAATCGCTCCGGAGTTACTCAAGCCTACAGTGAAAATCCTACGGGAACGGGAGAAACGGGATTGCGCGTACGAAGTCGCGGGCAGAAGGTAGTTGCAAAATAAAACTAGATTCATAATGTATTCATATTTATTTTGGATATCAATGTCTGTTAAAATACGTTGTTACATTGTACAGTGGCATTAACCTGTGAAGTGTTGGAACACAGATCTATGCGATACATATTTTTGTATATAATTTTTTATTATGTCTCATTTATCTACAGACAAGAGGTTAAGTGCCGTAATGTGCACCTCTGCCTATCCCTAAAAGGCTTGATGTTATGTTGTCTGCTAAAATATTGTCTAAAAACTTTGTGAAAATGTTTGTTACTATCTCAAGAACGGCTTGAAGGATTTTGATGAAATTTATCATAAGTAATGGACAGTTCGTAAGCCAGGTTACAGTCAGTTTCAATAATTTATCTAACTGTTGATTTGCTTATTAGGTAAAGAATATAGACTTTAGCTCAGTGCAAAATGTACCTATCGATAGATATCTTACTCAAAAAAAAAAACATTTTTGCAAGTTTTTGCAAGCTCTAATTTACCTTGCAATGTATGGAGTTTCTTGCTCGTTCTTCTCCATAGGAATCTACACCTTGGAATTTCAGAGTCGCTGAGAACCTAACGGGTAACCGGGGCTCCGGCTCGACCTGTAGGAGACGGAACGAACGGAGTGGTTTTTAGTCAGTAAGAGTCTGACACTCCCTCCCGCCTCAGCCAGGCGGGAAAAGTCATTCGATGATTTTCCCCCCTTAAAAAAAACACCTTGAAATCAGCAAGTAGTTTCACTAAATTTTTTGTTGACGTTCAAAAGTGCCTTTCTGGTCTAATTGAAATAAATGATTTTGACTATGTATGTGTGAAGTGGGATCTTGCAACAAAATTTTGAGGCTGATATCTTCAACCGATTGTACTGAAATTATGTATACACGTTTAGTCTGCATGACCATACATGCTAAAATGCACAAAGGCTTGATTTTAAAGTTTTTTTTTTCGTCGTAAGCAAATCTATAGATAGCTTATTGAAACTAGACCGGTATATGGATAAGGGTTAATATGCCTTTGACATAAGATTAATACTGTATAATATTACTTAAGTAAGTGCGTGTAAATACATAGTATTTGTTATTTAGTTAGGTAAGTTTTGCATTAAAAATGTTAAGATATCAGAAATATGTTTTATTACCTACTATCTCTGTTTTTAAGTATCACGTATAATATTTAAGTGTGGGAGAGCCATGCCTCGGCACGAATGGGCTGGCTCGACCGGAGTGATACCACGGCCGAGCAAAAGACTGACGTGAAACAACGCTTGCGTCGTGTGAGTGAACTTACCGGAGTCCCGAATGACTGCGCCCGCCTGGGAGAGGCGGGCCGCGGGAGGGAGACTCTTACTGACTAAAAACCACCCCGTTCCTTCTCCTGCACACCGACCCGGAGCCCCGGTAACCCGTTAGGTTCTCCGCGACACTAGACTTAGACTAGATTCTTTATTTGACGAAGATCGTGAATGCCACATTACCGCCATCTAGTGCGCGAAAATATAATAACCCCGATTCCCGGGTTTAAAGAAATTCTGGTAATTTTATTGTTCGATTCTCAAAACCGATACATATTGTAGTATGAAATCTGGATCTTTGCCCATTTACCAAATGCGTAAGAACATAACTAATAATAGCGAATCTGCACTTCTCTGCCTTTTCAGACTAAAAAACGTAGATAACACGTTCCGTTACTGGTTTATGGCTTTATGGCATACATTTTTTATGGAGCTTGTGTCAAAATTCTATATCTAAGGCAAATCTACAGATAGGTTATTGAAAACTAATAATCACTTTTCACATTCTCACAATCTTATCAAAACTTATTACCAAAAGTCAAAAGCTGTGAAAGTGTTTTTTTTTTTTTTTTAAGGGGGGAAAATCATCGAATGACTGCCCCCGCCTGGGTGAGGCGGGAGGGAGTGTCAGACTCTTACTGACTAAAAACCACCCCGTTCCTTCTCCTGCACGTCGAGCCGGAGCCCCGGTTACCCGTTAGGTTCTCCGCGACTCCGAATCGGCATCGGCCGTATTGGGCCCCATCTGTGGTGGTCTGATGGCTCTTTGAGGCGCGCGCGGAACGCGACGCGCCGTACGCTCGGGTCTGTTTCTGGTCGGACGGGGAGCCACCCATGCTCGCCGTCCGCAGGCCCGCGCTTACGGTGGCCGGAGATCGTCTCGCGATCCCCGACGCCCGGTGTGTCCTTCGCGATGGCTGGGTTGCGAGGAGGCAGCGCTTCGCTGCCTCACGCGTCCCGCCTCCTCCTTAGCTAGCATCACTGCTTCGCAAAAGGAGGAGACGGCATCCCAGTCCCCCTCGCTCCGCATCATGGCCTGCACTAGGCCCGGACGCGAGAGGTCGCCATCGCCGATCACTTCCCTGAGGACACGGCGGTGCTCAGCCCACGAAGGGCATTCTCCCACCGTGTGTTCCACCGTATCCTCAGGGCGGTCCTCGCAGTGATGACACCCGGGCGTTTCCTCCCGCCCCATCAGACACAGGTACCTCCCGAAACTAGCTGTGAAAGTGTAACAGATATTAACTGCATTAATTTGAATCACACTAAATTAAATGTTTTGTCTTTAAAAAACATAAATAAAAAATATTCATCGACTGCACTAACTGAAACGAAACGTACTGTGAACAATCTGTAATGTCAATGTTCAAAATTCAAACGAATGTCAAAATTGCCAACAGCAACGGTCGTTCGCGTGTTGTTATTTTCGTTTTTCTAAATGAAAACTCGAATACATGTGAAGTATTAATATTAATAGATGTGACTAGAAAAGTGTTTTATTTAACATTATCTTAAGTTTAACTGAAGAATAAACGAGCAAAATGCAGGGCGTCTCCAAAAACAGTAAGTTGTTGTTTACTTTTTAAACTATGATATAAACTTAAGGAAATCAAAGTATTCTTTTACTTTTCATTGATATATTTCTAGGTAATTGTACATACTATTGATAAACAGTTTTGTTTTGACATTTCTGTGTTTCATGTGTCGAAACGAAGTAAGTTTTATGTTAGATTCTACGGTTTATTGTTTTGGTACGAAATATTTTACAACCAGTCTGAATTCAATTGGATTACTTGTTAATTAAATATTGGATTAAGTATTAGTAAATAATTGAATAATCATTAGTTTTCTGGCAAATATCATTACAGTCAATAGAACCAGACCATTCTCTAAAACACACACGACTGTAATAAGTACGAACAAAGCATTAGTACATTAATTTATTGATAAAGTATTTTCTAGTTACTGTAACCATAATTATTATCTTTTTATAGCATAACATAACATGACGCGTTTTATTCCCGAAGGGGTAGGCAGAGGTGAACATTACGCCACTTAATGCCACTGTACAATGTAACACCCACTTTTCACTATTTATGTTATGAGTCCCATGTAAGGGGGTGAGCCTATTGCCATATACCGGTCACATTTCCAGACTCCATGCTCCTACTGAGATTTTTAAAACCCTGTAATACTTTGCCCGACCCGGGAATTGAACCCAAGACCCTTTGCCCGATATTCTATATTAGCAACCACTCCGTCAATCTTTTCAAAGTAGATACTTAAACTGTCAAACACCATGCGGTCACCGGTGACCGCAACCTATTGTTCTATAATTGTGTCTATAATGACGGTACTCAACGAGTTAATTACAAAATACCAACTTACAACAATAACCAATATTCAATAAACCATATTAAAAAACTCTCTTTACCATTCACAGAGCTATCAGAACTCCAAACCATTATAACTCGGATGCCGCTAGATGTGTTCTGTGTAACCGCACTCCCTGAGTTTGGTGTCCGATGGAAGGAACTATCCAAAGCTGTGCGCAATGCACGGTTACCGATGCAGCCGGCCAGTGTAGCCAGGGTGTTGTGCAGACATGTGTCCAAGGCATTAACAATTGATGAAATTGAAGATATCGTTGCGAGGTTGCGGTTGAAATGTGAGTATTATATTATTATGTAGCACTTGCCACGCTGCGCCCTCCTAAGTAGTCATGGGTGGATTATTAATAACTAGCGACCCACCCCGGCTTCGCACGGGTGCAATATGCATGTATTATACATATAAACCTTCCTTAAGAAATTTTTTTTTTTTATTTTATTAACTCTTCATGCACAAAGTGTACACAAGGTGGACTTAATGCCGCAGGCATTTTCTCCCAGTCTGTCCTTCGGGTGATGCAGAGAAGAGTGAATGGTAGGAGCAAGAAGCAAGCAACGATTTAATTGAGAAAATTGAAGATTATACTAACATATTTCAGCAACAAGAATCTATCGATCCATTAAAAAAACCGTATGAAATCAAAACCAGAGGCGTTACAAGTGCGTTACCGGCCTTTTGGGAATTAGGAATTTGAGGATTGTGGGGGATTCGGGAATTGGGCAGACTGGGGAAGGGGATAATTGGGCCTCCGGTAATCTCACTCACACGACGAAACACAACGCAAGTGTTGTAGTTTTGTTGTTGTTTTCTGTAAGACCGTGGTATCGCTCCGGTCGAGCCGGCCCATTCGTGCCGAAGCATGGCTCTCACACACATGAATTTAGTATGTCTCATGATAGTTATTATAAAAAAAAAACATATGCATCTGTTATTATTACTTCTATAGAATAAGTAATCAACAAAAAAAGAAACACATAATAATTGATAATACAAATGTCATCCTTAACTTTCAACACATAACAGTCAAAATTGACCTGAAAGATAATTTTAACACTTATAAAAATTGTTTTCCAGTGGTAGCCACCCAGCCTCGCATGTGGCACGTGATAAGACTCTGGGAGAAGACCACGGAGGAACCTGTCACCGTCACCATGAGAGCAGTCCCCGGCAGGATCACACAGGCGTTGAGAAAGAGCAAGAGGACCATGAGGCCAGAGGTCAGTTGGATAGCTATAGTTTTATGATACCTAATAACAATCATAATGTCACGCCTTTTAATCTTCTTAGAGGAAGGCAGAGATATATAATGTAGCACACATAACATAACTAAGTTGTACTCTTCTGGTTCATTGTGTATGTTTTGTTCTAGTTTTATTATTTAATCGTTTACTTTATTAATGTGTCCAGTTACTTTAATTGGTTTTTGTTTTTAACCGCTGTGACTGTAATAAATAAATAAATAACATCACGCCTTTTATCCCCGGAGGAGTAGGCAGAGGTGCACATTACGGCATTTAATACCATTGTACAGTGTACCTAAAACCCACTTTTCACTATTTCTGTTACGAGTCCCATGTAATAGGGGGTGAGCCTATTGCCTTGTACCGGGCACAATTCCAGACTCCGTGTTTTTATTGAGAATTAAAAAAAAAACCTTTCTACTTTTATACCAACTATTATAATCAAACCTCCTTCCGTCAACAGGTTCAAACAGTCCTCTTAGGTGACATGCTGTACCTCAGCATACAACTTGTCTCCGAACACAAGTCGGGCTCCGCCCTCTACGTGGCGACGCCTCCCGGGGAACCCGTGGCTTTGGTCTCCAGCGTCAACATGGTTGGACTGATCAAGGCTACTGTCGAAGGTTAGTATAGTAGGTAATTGTGTACTCGCCAACTAGTCAAATTCAATACGATTTTTTCGAACTGTCAAAAACGAGAGTTTTCTATGAATTTTGTACGAGATTGTGTATTGTGACGACACGTTTTTTTAGCGTCAAACAACTACCACCTACTTTTCACTATTTATGTTATGAGTCCCATGTAATAGGGGGTGAGCCTATTGCCACATACCGGGTACATTTCCAGACTCCGTGTTACTACTGAGAATTTTTTTAAAACCCAATAATACTTTGCCCGACCCGGGAATCGAACCCGAAACCCCTTGCCCGGCAGTCGTACTTGCGACCACTCGGCCAACGAGACAGTCTGTTATTTGAACATAACAATTTTGGAAATGTTAAAACTTGAATTCTTTGTCTTCCAGGGCTTGGCTACAAATCTTACGAAATCGCAGACCTCCACGGCCGCGATATACAATCCCTCCTCCGCATAAATGACCGTGCCTGGAATGCGAACGCCGACCACCTAGCAGAGATCCCCGAATACGCCCCTACTCCAGTAATCACCGACACTGGCATAGACTATACATACAAGGCGTATGACGAAAACTACGTGGAAAATATCCTTGGACCTAATCCGCCTAAAATAACTGATTTAACGATAAAGACTTGTAAATCTTTCTTCGATAGAAGTCGTTTGGACAAGAATATTAATATGACTATTCAAATCAAGACTGAGGACTTGGCGAAATCCTTGAAATCTTGGGTTTCGAAAGGCGCCATAGCTCCGACATCAGACTTGATTAAGATATTTCATGAAATTAAATCTAATAAGATTAGTTATACAAGGGATGATGATTGAGTGGTATTTGTGTTGTTTTTTTTTTAGAAAAAAGGAAAATTTGTTTTTTTCGTTTGTGATAATCCATGCTCCAATAACAACTGGACGAATATTTAGTTTTAACTCGTGTCGCATCTAATTTTTTATGTAATACTAGCTCTTACCCGCGGCTTCACTCGCGTCACACAAGGATAAAAAGTAGCTTATGCAACATATACCAATACACACAGCGCCATCTATAATTTCAATAACAATGATTTCGTTTTTCCTCGAGAATATCAAATTTTTCCGGAATAAAAAGTACCCTATTATTTAATCCAGACTTCTAACTTTACGTCTGCAAATATTCAAAGCAATCGGTTTAGTAGCTTCACGGCGTGAAAGCGGAACAAACAATTTTTTTAAAGAGTAACGAATGGAGTTTATTGGTCGTTCTTCTCCATTCGAATCTACATTTTGAAATGAGCACCTAGCTTCACCTAGCTTCACTGACGGACTGACTGACAGACTATTATTTATTTTGTATTTCTTGACGTTTCAAAAGTACCAAATTATGGTTTAATTGAAATAAATGCTTTGACTTTGACTGCATGCTGCAAATTCATTCTTTCAGCAGAATAAAAACTAAATATTTTACCAGTTGTTAGCGTTCGTTTGTATTTGTTATCTTACCTTTAATTTTAGATTATATAAATACATACTAATATTAATATTTCTTTTAAGATGTAAATACAATATTAACATAAATACACTATTGTGACATACTCATTGTTGAAATAAAAGAATTCATTGATTAATCTGTATACAGATCTACGCGATGTGTTTTCTATTGTATCAAGGACGTAGAAGAAAAGGCGGAGGTAATGTCACTTAGAAACGATTGAAGCACCAAAATGTACGTAGTGTATTCATGTGTGAGTGTACTTGCAACACCGTAATGTATGGAGTGTAACGGCCCCAACGTTTGTACAATCGGCTACACATAGAGCTTTACATAACCAGTATAAACTGAACGTTAAATGTGCGGAAAGATGATGCGACGCGTCGCCAGGGTAAACTGGATTTGTATAGGTTGATGTGTGGCCGCGTGTACCAACATTGGACTATAAATTCGGTGAGATGGCGCACAAACGTTGGCAAATTAACTAGTTGTGTCCCGTCAGGGCCAATGTTAAAATGTCCGATATAGAAATCGAAACTGCTCTGACCTCTGATTCTTTCGAGTTGCGTCCCATATTATCACTTAGATGTGCTTGATAAAATACAATTAATTCGATAACTTTTTCAATTGTCCATGCCGGTGACGATTTTATCGATGAGGAAGCCATTCTCGCTCCACGTACGCACTCTGTGCTTGATGCAACAAAATTGAGCAAAGCGCCAACGCATGTGGACAGATCTCGAGGGTTGGCGCAGATGCCTTTGATGAAACCTACACGAGCCGGCCAAAAACCAGTGCGCACGAATTCCAGATCCACACGTTGGACGAGTAACCTTGGGACCAACTTGTGGAGCCGGCGTGATGACGAGCCTTGTCACGCGACAGATGTCCTTCGTGTCAAAGTGTGTGTATTCTGCGTGTAAGTGTATAGTAGCCAGGCGACACAGTCGTTGTTACAAGAGACTATGTCCGTCTTTTTTTCGACGTCCTTGGTGTCTTGTATTTAAGCGGTTAAATTGTGTTTTTACGATAATTAAAACAATGATATATTAGAATGTCACGACTTTTATTTTCCAAAGAGATAACAGAGGTGTCACTACGATCACTGCGAATTACTTGATCATCCGAATTCCTTTTGGTTGGTCTGCGCGAATTGAACTCGTCACTTGTACAGCAGGCACGCCGCATATTATACAGTGAAACTTTACTATAGAAGCACCAAATAAACATGATTTTAATCGATTACATAACATCACACCTTTTATCCCCGAAGGAGTAGGCAGAGGCACTTAATGCCACTACAATGTAACACCCACTTTTCACTATTTATGTTATGAGTCCCATGTAATAGGGGTGAGCCTATTGCTATATACCGGGCACAATTCCATACTCTGTGCTACTACGGAGAATTTTTTAAAATCCCTGTAATACTTTGCCCGACCCGGGAATTAAACCCGAGACCCCGTGCTGCCGTCGCGTTTGCGACTACTCCGCTAACGAGGCTGTACTAATAATACAAGGTGACTTGTAACTCGACGTAATCCTCTCGGGAGGCGATAATACAACTAATTTCCTACAAAATTAGCCCTGAGGTCCCTAGTCCTAAAGTGGCTAGTTCCTGAGATATTCAACATTTCATTGGTGAAAAAATCCCGACCTAACTACAAAATCATCAATAAATAAAAAACTACTGGGTTGATTTAAGTGATTTTAGTTATCATTTATTGTCAGTACATCAATAAACATTTATTATTAAGCACAAATACTTTTAGAAATATTCTTCGTTTTAAAATAGCAAGTAAAATTGTAGGTCAAATTTTGTTTTGTGTCACTAATTTGGTCAATAGAAAACAAGATTTATTTAAAAAAAATTGATATTACACTAAGCGTACAAACTATTAGGAAAACTACCTTGGTTTATTAGCTACCCAAAAACATTAAATTATTTATAAAATTCTCAAAAATAAATAACTTGATGAAGTAGAGAGTAAAGGAAAACGGGCAATTTAAAAAATATCATTATTTACTAAATTTTGTTCAAATTACCTTCCGTGAAATTAGTTGTAGTATCACCTCCCGAGAGAAATAATGTCGAGTTACAAGTCACCTGTATAATAACTTATCAAATAAAACGTTACCACACTACGATTTACTTGAGCTATGAGTGGGTTTACAATCACATACACAAACAAGTAACATGTCGGACATTCGCATTCGACAGAAGGAGGTCTGCAGAACGTTGCGCAACCTGGACGTGAACAAAGCCAGTGGTCCCGATGGAATCCCGGCCGTAGTACTGAAAACTTGTGCACCTGAGTTAGCTCCAATCCTGACACGTCTGTTTCGCCTATCTTTGGAGACTGGTCAAGTGCCGAAAGCATGGAAGCTGGCCAACGTGCAACCTGTACCTAAAAAAGGTAGTCGTGCCGACCCTAACAACTATAGACCTATCTCGGTCACGTCCATACTCTGTAAGAGTATGGAACGTGTACTGAATAACAGGCTCCTGGCATACCTTGAAGGTAACGATCTCCTTAGTGATCAGCAATACGGATTTCGCCGAAACCGATCTACTGGGGACCTTCTTGCATATGCTACCCACATCTGGAGCGAGGCCATCGAGAAACACGGGGAAGCGTTAGCCGTATCCCTCGATGTCTCGAAGGCCTTCGACAGGGTCTGGCACGATAGTCTTGTTGGCAAGCTTCCCGCATATGGACTCCCCACTGGTTTGTGCAGATGGATAACAGACTTCCTGAGGGATCGATCCATCCGTGTGGTCATTGACGGCTGCTCATCCAATCCACTTGGTATTAATGCCGGGGTTCCTCAGGGGTCAGTTCTCTCAGCAACACTTTTTCTGTTGCACATTAATGACCTGCTCCAGCCCGGTATCTTTGGGTACGCAGATGACAGCACCGTTGTTGAGAGGTATGTGTCCGATGCGCGAACCAGTGCAACTCAAATCCAGTCTCTAAGAGAATCTATGGTAAATCGTCTGAACCTGTCCTTGCAGGCGGTCTCCGATTGGGGTGACGCCAATCTGGTCAGGTTCAATGCCAGCAAAACCCAGGCGTGTCTGTTTTCCGCTAAACGGAGTCGGTTCCCACTGACTCCTACTTTCCGGGGTGTGTCCGTTCCGATGGGTGACCGCCTCGAGCTTCTCGGCGTAACTCTGTCGCCACTCTCAATTTTGGCTCGTATATCGAGACAAAGGCGCAACTGGCTGGTAGAAAGTTGGGTGTCCTGTCGAGGGTGAGACGGTACTTCACGCCGGAGCAGTTGCTCACTCTTTACCAAACACAAGTTCGGTCTTGTATGGAGTACTGCTCTCATCTTTGGGATGGCTCAGCGAAATACCAGTTAGAATCCATCGAGAGGCGTGCCAAGAAGCTCATCAATGACGATTCGCTTGTGGAGGCTCGGCTACAAAGCCTCGAACATAGGCGCAAAATCGCAAGCCTTTCGGTCTTCTATCGGATACATTTCGGTGAGTGTGCGTGGGAATTGCACAAACTTATTCCCCCTAGTCCATTTCACCACCGTACCACCAGACGAACGGTGGGACGCCACCCTTATATGGTGGACATTCCACCCATTCGAACGAAGCGTTTCGCGTCAAGCTTCCTCATGCGTACCGCTAAGGAATGGAATTCCTTGCCAGAGGCTGTGTTTCCCGTCAAATATGACTTGGGTGTCTTCAAGTCCCGAGTGAACAGGTTGCTCATAGGTAGGCGTGCTCCATCGTCGGCCACATCATCGCTTACCATCAGGCGAGATGGTGGTTAAACGTCGACCTATAAAGTATAAAAAAAAACACATGACACCCAGACAATGTAGGTCACACGGAATATGGAATACCTGTAGGTCATACCATGAGAATGAAAGAGGTGAATGAACTATAGTATCTAATATTTTTTTTCAGTGTATTATTTCTTACAATTGAATATGTATTGAGTAGTGTGTAATTGGTTTTTTGTACCGTTTGTTATGTTTCTACCGGGATTTTACTGTAGACACATTTAACCTACTCGGCATAAACATAGACACCCATATAAACTGGAAAACCCACATAAGTAGAACACATAAAATCAAAATTATCAAATACACATACGCTCTTTTCCAAATTAAATACAGTACCAATATCGAGACGGCACTATCAGCTTACTTCGCATATGCGTACTCCTGGTTGAGATACGGCATAATGCTATGGGGAGATAGTGTTATTCATGACCTATTCATATTACAAAAAAATGCATACGAATCATAGCCCAAATAGATAATCAAGATAGCTGCAGGCCCTATTTTATTGAATACAATCTTTTAACACTACCATCCATATATATCTATGACATATGCAAGTTTGTATTCAAAAATAAAGATAATTTTACGAAAGTAAAAGACACCCATAATGTAAATACCCGACATAAAAACAGACTGTACCTACCACCATCTAGAATTAAAATGCTTAACCAAAGTCCTTACTACATGGCTGTCAAAATATTCAATAGATTACCTAAAGACCTACGAAACAAAAGAAATTATATTTGAAAGAAAATTAAAAAAGTTCCTAATACAAAAATGCTTTTACTCGACAAAAGAATTCTTCGAAGAAAAATATAACACCAAAATTAAATGTTAAAACCTACCCTATACATACATAATCCTTCACACCCACAAGCACACACCAACATACTATACATTTTAATATAAATATTCTATGTACTATATACTATACATTTTAGGAATACCCACTTACATTTTGCACTAGCCCACTAATATATTATATACTTTAAGTACTTACCTACATTCCGAACAAATCAATAAATATTCAAGAAAAAAATGTTAACCAAAATGTAATTTATATTAAGCTAGTGACAGCCCTAAAATTTGCAACGCCTGAAAAAGGCCGTTAAGCTGTGCCTGTTATATCATAAGACCTGTAATGACCTGTATGTATTACCTTAACATGCAAATAAAGACTGAGTTTGAGTTTCTGCTACCGATAGAGGGTGCAAATGGAAACTAACTAAGTTTTTTATAATTAAAATTACTTGTAACTCCTAAAATCTAACTAACCTAAGTGCGAATGCGTTCGATGTTAGAACGACACTGTTTCTTCACTTAAAATTATTTCGAAAGAAGGTTTTCAATAAAACCTATTGAGGTTAAATTTGTCGCGGAGAACCTAACCTGTAACCCGTGCTCCGGCTCGAATCGCAGAAGGAACGGGGTGGTTTTTAGTCAGTAAGACTCTGACACTCCCTCCCGCCTCACCCAGGCGGGAGCAGCCATTCGATGATTATCCCCACTTAAAAAAAATTGAGTTTAAGTGGGGTGATTGATGATGCAGCGATTCGCAGCTTGGCATGAGGAGACGACTCAGCAGTTTGGGTGTTGCAATACTCCGTAGAACCTTCGTTGCATCAAAGTAGGTGTGGTCCTGTCCATGATTCAGCAGATCTGGGCCTCGTGACTCGGCGTTGATCACGGTGTAGGTATATGTGTCGGCACCGATACGTAACACGTTCTATTCGTATAAATAAATAAATAAATGAGTAAGTCCAGTTGGGACCAATCAAAGCCGCTACATGTTGCATGGCAGCCGTGCCAACTGTGCAGTCAATTTAACCCACCCTTCCCCAATCGCTGAATCCTTAACAATCCTGAAGTTCCTAATCCCAAAAGGCCGGTAACGCACTTGTAACGCGTCTGCGTTCCAGGTGTCCATTGCGGCGCCGATTGCTTACCATCAGGTGACCCGTCTGCTCGTTTACCGGCCTTTACCCGGTTTTTTACCCATAAAAAAATGAATACAGTTGTTCAATGTAGAAATAATATATTTGTAAAATACGAACTCAGCCAACACCATACTACTTACTATCAATTGTGAATTGTGCCATAGCTCAATAGATGGCGTTGGCTGATATAAATTAAGATTATAGTTACGTTCCCGGCAAAACACTAGGATGCTTGGTTTGACATAATGCCTCGCTCTGAGGTACTCCGTTTCTTTCTTTCGTGAAACAACGCTTTCGTCTAGTGATTGGGGTTACAGGAGGTCCAACTGCCCCCTCCCCTACTCGATCTCTGAACACCCGAGATTCCTCAATTCGTAATCCCCAAAAGGCCGGTAACGCACTTGTAACACCTCTGGTGTTTCAGGCGTCCATGGGCGACGCCGATTGCTTACCATCAGGTGATCCGTCTGCTCGTTTACCGGCGAATCCCCGCCGGATGGATTGGACACGTGAGAACACTATAAACATAGTTATAGTGAATTGCCGCTGGTGGTTGAGCTTCAGTCGTATTTTATTTTTCAAGTCCCAATGCTTACTCTTGAATCCAATTCCGATCGATCGATATTGGTATTGTGAAATTTCGTACTCTCGAGTTGCAACACTAGCGCCCATTGCATCCGTATTGCGTGGATATTGAATGAACTAAATGATATTGAGTTTGGCTTTATATTCCGTACTCTGAATGCTATTTCAACAGCTACGATTGTGGTTTCATAGTGTTGACATTGGATGATTATTGAGATTTTATTGGATAGAAATTGCATTGACATTGAGATTGATTTCAAGAGTAAGCACCCTGGTCCCAATAATGTACACTAGTAAAGGTAAAATAGGGTGAAAAAAATAAAACATTCAAAATTCAAATATGAATAAACTTTTTTTTAGGGATCACATTCAAAGTGGTTGCGGACCATTGTACAATATCTAACTTACAACTAGGCTTGGCCGAATCTTTTACATATAACAACATATTTCATGAATGAACCAATCTTTTAGGTAGGTACATCAATATATTTTACGATCACTAGCTAGCCAAAGACGAGATGACACAAACAACTATGCAATGATTTTAAACAGCCTAAGGTGGCCACTGCTGACTACAGCCCTCTTCTCATACGCTTGCTCAATGCGGGTCGGCAATTTAAAACATTTAAATATAAGTTTCAAATCCGATGATGACAATAAATAGAGAATATATTAAGTTAACCTTAAGATTACGCTCTGGACACTTTCCATCAGCAAAGTTTGGTTATCTTATGGGAAAAGTCGCATCACCTTATTGTTTATTTTGCAACAAAATTGGAGATATACCTCACTTGCTGATGGAATGTGTCAGAAACAAGAATGAGAGACAATCAATAATAGAAGAGTTTAAACTAAATTTTTTAGATGTTGGGTATAGTACAGACAGTTTTGGCAAGTCCTAAATCCAAGTTAGCAGTAAAATTAAGTAGATTAGCAAAAATACCTAATTGATGAATTAATTTAGTTGTATCATTACTTAAGGTAGTGACGAAGAGGGTACGATGGGGTCGGCATATCCATGTGGATAAAAACCCCAAATAAATAAATAGAAATAATAAAAAAAAGTTTCAAATCGCCAACTCACCTTGAGCAAGCGTTAAAAACTACTTATGACATTAACGTCTTATAATTTCTGTAAAATCGTAGATTTAGTCAAAGATTTTGGAATAAATCGGCTATAAAAGTATCCACTGTAATTCACTTAAAAGATACTAGTTTAAAAACATTAATTATTATGTTTTCGGCTTACACCCGAATACTGAAAGGATACTCAATTTTGAGATGTGCTTAAATATCGTGCTTTCTCTTTCATTTTACAAAAAATTTGTAGAGACAGAACTATACTTAATGGCGACTTAAATTTGAGTAGCCATTCAGTATTCGGGCATTAGATACTCACGTAACTGTTTGACTAGGAACTCGACTAGTTTCAAGCCATGCTAGAGACTCATTTCTCATATCATACTAGTAGCAGCGCGACAATCGACGCGTCGGGGAATGCTGCTCATGTATGTGAGCTATGCATGAGCATGAGATGGTTTGAAACTATTCGAGTTCCTCGTCAAACAGTTAGTTACGTGAGTAAGACGAAAATATAATAACTAATTTACTATGTCTCACAAGTCTTAATTTAAAAACTTTACTTATAAAGGCGTTTTATCTCTTTAGTTTAAGTTTTCGTTAACATTAAATGGCGAATAGATAGACGTATCTTCCATAATGTACTGTGTCTTTTTGGCCCGTGCTGAAGTTACTTTACATTCCAATGCCCATGAAAATCAGTTCATTCATGCAACGAGTAACAATTTTTCCATTTATTTTATTTAAAAAACCAGAAAATGGCATAACCTTACCTTTGAAAATTCACCTATCTAATAGAATTTGACATTAGAAAGTTATCTTACGAAATATTGAGCGAATCTTCGTTTAAAAAGTTGTTTTTAGTCGATTTTTGGCCGCGTTTTTCACACTCGACTAAAATTATGATGACCAATACACTTTTCTGTCCATTCAAGTTAAGAAAATTACTTCTTACATGGATAATTAAAAAACAACGACCATATGACGTCACGTCTCAATATATTTACAAAATGCATTTCATCCAAGTAGGTTTACAAAAAGTGCAATCACATTTCTCTAGTTAATTCCTGGTTCCAATCACAAAGATTTGTTATAGGAACCAGGAATCGAACCGGAAATCGCACCCAAAAATCGACTAAACATATTAAGTTAAACTACAAATCTTCCTAAATATCGACTAAAAAGGACTAGTCGATTCAACAAGCAACTATTGTGAACATCGATTGCAAATCATTATACCCTACAAGCCGTTTGACTGAACTACCACTAGAGATGGCATAAAATCGACTAAACTAGTCGATGATAGTTTAAAAATCGACTAAGAATTAATATTTAAGGCGAATAATACAAAATTGTGCCGTAAAATCCAGTCAATAAGATTGAATTTCGTTGACAATTTTGTTATTTCACCTTGACGTCAATTAATCGCGTTTTAACTCACCGGTAGATGACGCTATTGTAGAACAAGTCTATCTGGACATCATATTTATGATCTATGGTGTCTTAGGTGTACCTGGACAACTTTTGATGATATAAATGAACGTAACAGTATTTTTACAGCTTTTTTTCATATGGTATTGAATTTTTTTGTGAAGTAAATTCGAAAAATACCTATGAATTACATAAACGGGATAAAAAGCAGACATGATCACGAACCGTGTAACCTCATTCCCTTATCTCAACTCTCATTTATATTTCAAATTATTTTAGTTAGTATCTAATAGACAGACAGTACCATTTTCGACACAAGCGCCACCTGGTGAGAGCAAAGACGATAACTTTCATAGTATAAACAAAAATATATTTATAGACGTAAATTCACACCGTTTTTTTTAATTTCCTTAACCAAAGATGAACATATATTAGACTAGATTTACTTATTGAAATCACCACAATAACAGTTTAATGGTTCTTGGATACTTAGATGTATTGAATTTTTCACTTCATAAAACCTTTTTCTACTATGAAATTGCTTTTATCCATCAAGCGGCTCGGTCAAAAGAGCGCTGGAGCGGAAAACTCAGAAAAAATTATAAAAATTATGAACAAATAATATTTGTCACATTTACATATAAGAATGGTAATTCATTTATTGTTTAAATTAGATATATTTTTTATAATTGTATGTGTTTTTTGCTCCTAAGCTCTTTACGACAAACCGCCTATGATCAATGTCTATAAAACAGTAATTGTATAGATTTAAGACATAGCTGAGATCATTAATGATGTAATTTGAACATCTTTTAATATTCCAATCAATCAAGTACAAAAAACCATTAAACATTTCATTCTTAAACGAAAAAAAAAACATAAAATTACCAAGTCTATATACCTTCGACTTAACCTAAAAAAATCTTAACAATTTTTTTCTATTATCAATTTTTTTTCTTTTCAAATTTCATTTTTTTTTCTATCTAAGACCACAGATATAGCTTTCCAACCTTCTTGGTATATAGACGAATTAAACTTATTAAAAAAATTATATTAATCACTATTTAAAAAACAAAAAAAGAACAAAAAATATTCCTATAGGTCTAGCTAAGTAATAAAGAATGCAAACTGCAATTACATACTTTAAAATCTATAAATCGAATTAAAGAACGTTGATTGTATATAGAAATTAGCATAATTCTTCAATTCCTTAACTAATTGCTTGATGCTTTATGAGGTAAGTCAGTAAACGAGTAGACGGACCACCAGAGGCCTTAGTACGAGTTTCATTTACGTTTAAAGTATTCGAAACGATTACGCGTTCCGCGCTCTGATTGGCCGGCGCCAATGAAGCAACCAATCTGAAGCCTTAGTACGAGTTTATTTTTCGTTTAAAGTAATCGAAACGAAACGGCGTCCTGTGCTCCGATTGGGTGGTTCATTAGACCCGGCCAATCACAGCGCCAAACGCGTACTCGTTAAGATTACTTTAAACGTAAAACAAACTCGTACTAAAGCCTCTGATGGTAAGCAATCAGCGCCGCCCATGAACACCCGCAACACCAGAGGAGTTACGACAGCGATCTTTTCTTCTTCGACAGCGTAATTATCGTGATCTTTATTTTATTACATTTGTCTTCGACTCAAACAACAGCAAAGTTATGTAAAATAAACAATTTTTTGAGGTGAATTATGTATAATAATTATAATTTACGGATCCACGCAGAAACAATAACATATAACGTCACATTATGCAGAGGTGCCACTGTACAATGTAACGCCCACCTTTCACTATTTATGTTATGAGTCCCATGTACTAGGGGTGAGCCTATTGCCATATACCGGGCACGATTCCAGACTGCTACTACTGAGAATTTTTGTAAAAACCCAGTAATACTTTGCGCGACCCCGGAATCGGACTCGGCCAACGAGGCAGCAAGAAACAATGTATTCTATTGTCTCATATCTGTGCATTCAAGCCGTTAAAGGAAAAGAGTGTCCGGTGTAAAGACGTCAGATGTTATAATGGACAAAGTTACTGAGAAAACTTTAGGACTAAAAGATATCGCGATGTATAATGAATAGATCGGAGAAGTACACTAAATTTTATACACAAATCAACGTTTAATTTCAACAATATAATACAAATAGAAACTAAACTTAAAGAAACAACTTCTGAGGAACAATTTTCAAAAAATGCGTAAAATTTAAAACCAGAAATCGCGCATTCAACAAACCAAATAATTATAACAATTATCCAATTTAATCATATTTCGACAGACAAACTTGTCAAGCAAAAAATTAAAATCAAACGTTACTATAGGAAAAAATATAAAAATAGTATTTTTTTTTTAATAATAGGTATGGCAACACTTAAGATTGCACCAACAAGATCCGATGACACGTAATGGAGATCATTTGAATCAAAACATTTCATTTATATTATAACAAATTTTAAAGATTTTGTGAAGAATTTTGCTACAATTTCATATAATTTCAAAGTCAATTCCGATATAGGAATAATGTATCAGGGAGATTGTAAAACATACTATTTTTTAAAAGAGCAACGAATGGAGTTTCTTGCTCGTTCTTATCCATTCGAATCTACATTTTGGAACGAGCGCCTAGCTTCACTGACGGACAGACTGACAGACTATTATTTATGTTGTATTTGTTGACGTTCCAAAAGTACCAAATTATGGTTTAATTAAAATAAATCCTTTTGAGTTTGAGTTAAAAAAGAAAACTATTTATTTTTAAACAGTGAAAATGTGCAACAATGGTATTACTGGTTTGGACTGAAAATTCTGTCATATCAATATAAATTTTATTCCCTAAAGTGGGTAGACAGAGATGCGTATATATACAAAGTAACGCCGACTTTTCTTCATAATATTAGTCACATGTAATAGGGGATGAGCCTATTGCCTTAACTTTAACATTTAACTAAAAAATCATTATAAAATTGTAGCAAAAAATTCCACGATATATATACATACAGAGAATTTGCAAACAGTCAACAGAAAGTTCATACTTACATATTTTTCACAATAATTATATAAGGAAATACGAAAAAATGCACTTTACTTACTAACAAATAAAGTCGAGATTATAATTTTAGAAGATTTATATATAAAATGGTTAGTATCGAGAAGTTACTTAGAGTTCAATGTTGCTTGAGATCTATACAATTGTAACAGACCGATCAGTGAGCCAAATATTTACTTTTCAGGTAAGAAAATAAAGATAGATTAAGTACAGAGACAGTAACTACTGTTATATTAAATTGTATACTTTGTAACGAAGCCATATCTTGTGTAACCATTCGTGGACTCAGTAGACAACCAATGGTTCCTGTCTCTGTACTGATCAATCTTTATCTTAGTGCCTGCATATAACATGAATTGGCTGGTAGTAATTATTCTCTCATAGGCAATATGACACTGTCGGAGAGGTGAAGGAATAAAATTAACAAATCACTGATTTATGAAGATTATATAATCATCTTCTACAAGAAATTGGCTGGCTATTACAATATTAGCAAGAGAATCAAACACATATCGACGAGATAAATACGTTTGGCTCAGTTACATGTTTTACATTTAAATAACTTCTCAATATAAATAAACCATTTTAAGAAACAAAATTAACTCTAGGAACAATAAAACGTGGCAATTCAGAGTTTTTACAAACTGACTAGTCAAACATACTAATATATAATATCTCGACTAAATAATAAAATAAAATTAAAAATAGCACCGCGGTCACGAAAAAAAATCTTTTTTTTTCATATTGCAACACCCTTAACATTAACCTTAACTGGCAACACAGCTAGACAGATCGGAGAAAAACGGTTCGTTTTCAAAAATCTCTTAAAATCTATTAAATATAGAAGAGGCTAAAATCTAAACTTTGTTTTTTTATTTTATTTCATTTTTTTCACTTATTTTAAAAATTTTCACTTTTTATTTTTAAAAACATCGCTTCGCTTTTTAGAAAAATGACAAAAATTTATCTCATCCCGTTCACCATTCAAATTTCCCCTAAAATAGAATTTTGTACTTGTATATTAACGCCGAACCTTTATACTTATTTTCTTCAAAAAATCATGGACATAGATTTATTATTTATATAGAGGTATAATATATGTTTTCAACGCCTATTACCACTACCTTGTATTAAATATCTTCAAGATAACAAAAAGTAACAAACATAAGGCCTTTAAATGCCCGAAGAGGTCCACAATCACCTATACAGGCTTTAAATATAGAACGCTCCCGGAACGCTGACAAAAAGGAAAATTTTTACAAATTCAATTACAAAAAAAAATATTTTTTGACCATCGGCGTTTTTCGGATGCGATCCGTTTACACACTGTACAAATGTTAAAACCCACGTTTTTTACGTTCTGTGACTCACTAAGAAATCGACTGATAGAGAGACATTTAAAAACATAAATACCTAAAGGTATATACTATGCCTTGCAAGGCACGAAGTATTTGTTTCAAACAAATAAATATATTGCTTGTTTAACTTTCAAAATGACGTTTTTATTCATTAGATTTTTCAAATACAAAACTTTAATTGAACGATCTTTCATTTCAAGTCTTATTATAACATAAAGGGAGTATTGTCAAAAATATAAATAAACTAACTGTACGCGCGACTTCGTTTGTGTAAAATGGTAGCCTAAGTTAGTTCGCTACCTGCCAATAAAAATCCTGTCAAAATCGGTCTAACCATTTCAGAGAATAGACAGAACAAACGACAGTCACCCAAAAAAAACAATTCAAAAAAACATTGGTGTATGTATCGAAGTATATTTATATTTATTTATTTATTTTACCTATGCATGTAGTAAAAAGCGGTTATTTTAATATTACAAACAGACACTTCAATTTTATTTATATATATAGATAAATAATAAATCTATGCCCACCCTCAAATCTCTAGCCTACATCACATTTCGCCAACGATCACAGACTTCAAACCCTGCTAGCAAAGTGCCAATGCTGAGATAACTATACTTTTAATACATATTTATAACTTACGGTGCACAATTCAATGTAACACCCACTTTTCACTATTTACGTTATTATAATGCAATAGGTGGTGAGCGTAATGCCATATAACGGGCGCATTTCCAGACTCCTGCTACTACTGAGATTTTTTTTTAAACCCAGCTATACTTGCCAAGCCCAGTAATCGAACCCGAGACCCTTTGCCCGGCAGTCGCACTTGCGTCCGCACGGACATGAGGCAGTCACTCTTATTTACATATTTCAAAATATTTATTAAGAAATTATAAGGTCATTTTTCATACATATTACATATATATTAGCAATCACTGTTGACAACTAAATTGGGAGCATCGATTTAGAAAACCGTATTTATCTAATTCATTTTAATAATAATAATATAATTAATTGTTAAATCGATGTATTATCGTGAATTTTATTCAAAATTATATATTGTATAGTTCCAATATAAGATATATTATAACCGACTGAGTCGCTTTTAATAAATATTTTAAACAAATCTTTATAAATATAAAATTTTCACTTTTCAAGCATTGTAATAGGCCTAGATACATTGCAATTTTAATTAAAATTTACTATAAATTAATGCTCTTTGAGTAGCATATATATCTTGCTTTTCTGACCCGCTCTTATAAGGGAGGCTTTTGTTCAGCAGTGCCCATCTTTTGACTGCATGAATTTTTTTATTATTACTTACTAGCGACCCGCCCTGGCTTCGCACGGGTGCAATATGCATGTATTATACATATAAACCTTTCTTAAGAATCACTATCTATTAAAAAAAAACCGCATCAAAATCCGTTGCGTAGTTTTAAAGATCTAAGCATACATAGGGACAGAAAGACGGAGGATAACGACTTTGTTTTATACTACGTAGTGATAGTGATTGTTGGCCATATCTTGGATTATAATCAAAGTAATTACGTCTTATTTGAACTTTTTACAACCGATCTCCATCACCATGCAATCAACCACGTACTGGCCAGTACCTCCCACAATCCTCCCAATGACTAAATCGCGAGGTTGGACACGACCTGCATGCAACATGAATGTACGTGTGTGAAGTGGAATATTGCAACTAAAAAGAAGCAGATATCTTCAACCGGTAAACAAGCAGACGGATCACCTGATGGTAAGCTATTGGTGTCGCCCATGGACACCCGAAACACCAGAGGCGTTACAAGTGCGTTATCAGCTTTTGAGGATTAGGAATTTGAATATTGTTGGGGATTCGGGGATTGAGGACCCGGTTAATTGGGCCTCCAGTTGCAAAACCATAGATTCTTAACTTTAAAGCTTGTCTCAAGATCTGGGTATACTTAAGCATCTCGTATATGTATATTATTTATAGCCAATATGACTATTGTATTATCACTAAAAAGTATTAGAGAGCATATTTTTGCTTTTTGAAAGCTTTTTTTAGTATTATATCAGCATTGGCACTCATACTATAACGATATTATATTTTAATTTGAAAATATATTGAGAGTATATAAATAAACTTCTAAACCACTATTTCATCAAGAGACCATTATCATCAATGAGATTGTTAAAAAAAACCTAAGAATTGTATTGTGAACCTAATTGAAAGAATCACCTAGCGAGTTTCCTGCTCGTTCTTCTCCACAGGAATCTACACTTTGGAACGAGCACCTAGCTTCACTGACGGACAATTCAATTTAAACCTTTCAAAAATGTATATATGAATGGAAAAATTTATCATTTCTAATATTATTTTTTTACCTACGGCATTGTCGTTTGGACCGTAAAACAGCCGTTTGAAACGGCACCTTCGTAGATAACCCCTTATTTCATACTCTCAATAAATTTTCAAAATAAAATATCAACTTTTTATTGCACTCTACCCCAAATCGAACCGTTTCCTAGCTTACAACAACAATATTTTAATTAATTTTTCATATCTAATAAGTAATATTAATAAAAACTTCACTAAAAACCGTCAAACTAGCTCGCAATAAACTATATCCTTTTAAAAAACATCTATTTGTGAATAATTATTATTAATTATTTTAAAAAATTGACAGAGACACCATTCTCAATACTTTCGCTTTGATCATTTATTATGGTATAATTTTTATTCTAAACGCCCTCTTAGGCAAAGAGCATTAACGACTAATCAAAGTATGGGATTGACATATACAGTAAACCGGCGCATCAAGCGAACTTTGTTTCAACCTGGAAAATATTCTGTGCATCTTTTATTTTTTCTTATATAAGAAAAAAGATATATAATACATATATATATATATATATATATATATGTATAAGAATTATAAGAATCTTCTCTGTTTTTATAATACATATCGTGAGACTTACTTAATTAACTAAAAATGTGAGTTACTCACGTGAATATACTGAGAAAGCTCTACTAGTTTTAAACCACTGAGGGGTTCTTCCTCATGAGCAGCGTGCGCGGCGATGTCGCGCGACAGTAGGCTACGCGAAACTAGTAGAGCTTTTCACAGTATTTTCACGTGAGTAACCCGCGATTTTCAGTTAAGAATTTTCTCCTAACAAGAACAAATTAACAAAATCGGTTCAGCTATTCTCGAGATTTGAACTTAGCTACACATCCAGCAATTCATTTTTATATTATAAGAACACTATATCAAACCCATACACAGATGTATCTATTCAATATTAACATATGTCTAAAACAAATCGAATTCCTGTATCAAAACACTTTCAGAATACCATGAATAAATGATCTAAGCAAAAAATTATCTGAATCTAAAATCTTTGGATCATAAATGATCGCATTAAGATCAAGTTTCGACAAATCCTATAGAACATCTTTCAAAGACTTTAGATTATAACTGGGTATTAATTTAAAATTGTTTTTACAGAGCCGTATTGTCTCTAAGGTAAACTAGGCAAGTGCCGGGCGCCAGGCATCAGAGGGACGCGTGCCCAACTGCCAAAACAATTTAGGAGCGCCTGAGGTGCTTGCCTATGGTGCTCTGAAGGATTAATCCGCTTCTGTGTTCTCTGTCGATAAGATAGCGGCTTGTTATATGAATAAATAATAATAATTACCCACTTGTAATGGTCGAATGTCGTTGCTCCGGTTTACTGGACTTCTTTGTTTCTTCATCGTTTAATATGTGAGACATCGTCACGTGGCGTCTGGAATAACATGTATGCAATTTTAACCTATAATCAATGCGTGGGAAGCCACGAGCACAAGTTAGTAACATAACATAACTTTTATCCCCGAAGGGGTAGGCAGAGGTGCACATTATACCACTGTACAATGTAACACCCACTTTTCACTATTTATGTTATGAGTCGCATGTAATAGGGGGTGAGCCTATTGCCATATACCGGGCACATTTCCAGACTTCGTGCTACTACTGAGAATTTTTAAAAAACTCAATAATACTTTGCCCGACCCGGGAACCGAACCCGAGACCCCTTGCCCGGCAGTCGCACTTGCGAACACTCGGCCAACGAGGCAGTCACAAGTTAGTACTTTCATAGAAATTCAATTGATTTCACGTCTATGCTTAGAATTGATAGTTGCAAGTTTGGCGCAAAGGTTATCGCATGAGATATACGATGACGGGTCGCAGGTTCGATCCCAGCAATGATGCTGTTCTTTCCCTCCTTTTGCGAAGCAGTCATGCTAGCTAAGGAGGAGGCGGGGCGCGTGAGGCAAAGAACCATCCGACCATCGCAGGTGGGGCCCAATATAGCTGATGATACGGAGCTGCGGAGAACCTAACCGGTAACCGGGGCTCCGACTCGAAGTGCAGGAGTAGGAACGGGATGGTTTTTAGTCATTAAGAGTCTGACACTCCCTCCCGCCTCACCCAGACGGGAGAAGCCATTCGATGACTTTCCACCTTATTAAAAAAAATGCTTAGAAGTGATACCACGGCTGATTGCATACCATCACGTTATCCATCGCCTCGTTTACCCCTATAGTCGAAACAATTTTCTTTGCCAAATCTTTGAGCTGTTCATTTTAGCACCTTTTGAGCGATAACATATTTTATACTAGCTTCTACTAGCGGCGTTGCCCGCGTTCCCGTGGGACAAAAAGTTTCCTAAGTGTTAATACAGACCAGAATCTACCCCTGACACAATTTTCATCCCAATACCTTCAGCTGTTTTGTTTATACAAACAGACATTGCTTGCTATGTAGCAGAACAGTTGTTTGTTTCTTAAAACCTTAGTTTACTGCAAATAAGGTTCAAATTCTTATTTCTCACCTCAATCCTCTTTCTCCTCTAAAAGAAAGACTGCACATTGTACAGTTCTTCCACTCACTGGCTCCTTTCTCTTCTTTCTGCCGCAGAGAGGCGGCGCTTATATCTGTCACCTTCTGCTGGGAGGCGGGGCTAATTTCTGTCACATTGTGATTGTAGGCGGGGCTTACTTCTGTCTTTTGCAGAGGGGCGGGACTTATTTCTGTCATCTTCTGCAGTGGTTTGGGGTTTCGTTCTGTTTTCTGTGGTGGGGATGTTTCTTCTGTCTTAGTTTGTGGCGGGATAGACTTTGGAGACTTCTTGTCTTGTTGGATTTTTGGTTTTAAGTCTGTGAAGAAGAATTGTTTAAATATATATCAATTAATTCTAACTTACACTATGTTTTTATTTAAAGAAAGCTAGTCAAGTAAAATGAGCTAGGCCTAGGGGGAATGAAGTCTTGACTAAGTCAAGCCTCCAAGCTAGTACCTATTACTATAAAATGATAAACACTTACCTCTAGTCAATATAACAATATTGGGCACTCCCATGACATTATCCGGAGACTCCGAGTTGATGCACTTGCTGTCCACCTCTATAATCCTGCTGAGAGGGACGGCCTCATCACTAGAGCCCTCCGAGTCACTCCGAGCTGACTTTGACTGGCGCTTCTTCACTCTTTTACGGAATCTGGAAAGGAAAGTAGACGTTCTTTCACTTTCGGATCACTTTCGGGCCAGGGACCTCAGGACTAATTTTGTAGGAAATCAATTTTATTATCACCTCCTGGGAGGAATACGTCGAGTTACAAGTCACCTTGTATATGCTATCTATCTATACTCACCGCTTCCTAGGCCTCTTATAAACAGTAGTGGCACCCTTCTTCATCTTGGTCTCCTCATTATTGTTGATATTGATGTATTTCTCGCATGTTACCGTCGGCCGCTCAGCCTCCGTGCTGCTTGATATGGAGTCACTCTTGTCGCACGCAAACAGGTCTGTTTCATTACTGAGGTCGTTGCTGTCTATTTGGTCACTGTCAGAGATAGATACATTTATTAGGTACTAGGCCTTTACCCACGGCTCTGACTGTGTACTCCTGTTTTATTTCATGGGAGCATTTTATCGGGATCAAAAGTATTCTATCACCTAAGTTAGCCCATACCCTGTCTGTATACCTAATTTGATCAAAATCCGTTCAGTAGTTTTAGCGTAATTGACGGACAAACATCTACATAAAGAAACTTTTACATTTATAATATTTGTAGGATTTATCATATTGGAATTTTGTTTCAAAGGGAGAAAATCATGGGATACCATCTCCAGCCCGGGTGAGGCGGGGGGAGTGTCAGACTCTTACTGACTAAACACCACCCCGTTCCATATTAATCAAAGTCAAAGACAAAAATTTAAAGAAATAATTTTAATTTTTTTTTTGTTAAAAAGTAGGTACTTTAAAAGAGTAAAATAATTACGACAGTTTTCTACTAGGTACGAATTTTGTACGAGATTGTGTATTGTGACGTCACGTTTTTTTAGCGTCAAACAGCATATCTTGAAAATTTGCTGGAAAAATACAAAAATTTTGTTGGTTATAAAATCAACTAATGAAAGTGTGATTATTTTTTAACATTTTATTGTATTGAACAGTCGAAATAATTTATTTTTGACTAAGGCAAGTATCCAATTGTCCAGTTACACATCATTAGCCTATAAGTGGGTACTGCTGACCAAAGGCGTCTTCTGTCACGGACAAGGTTGGAACACTAATCACCACGCTTGTTCAATGCGAGTTGTCATATTCCTAATTTCGCATACTGATATTTTCCTATTAATTTATCAATTCCACACAAGTTGCCGATTTCGTGTGACTAGATGGCGCTAATGTAGCGTGATGTCCTGTTTGTTTAATCAGTCAGTGTAGCTGTCAAAAATATATCCTTACTAATATTATAAATCGGAAATTGAGTTTGTTTGTTTGTTCCGCTTTCACGCCGTAACTACTAAACCGATTGCTTTGAATTTTTACAGACGTAAAGTTAGAAGTCCGGATTAAATGATAGGGTACTTTTTATCCCGGAAAAATGATATTTTCGAGGGAAAACAACAGTATTAGTACAGATGGCGCTGTGTATATGTATATATCACATAGGCTACTTTTTATCCTTTTGTGACGCGAGCGAAGCCGCGGATAAAAGCTAGTAATGTATAATGGTGTAACAGCAGAAAATTCTCTATTTAGTTTTAACAGTATTACTCTAGCGTCGTATCCGAACCCTTATCGGCGAATCCGCGTGAATGCGCGAAGCCTTTATTATTATTATTTATTAGACTCGGACCAAGAAAATTCGTGATAACTTTGAAATTATTAATAGTTAAGAAGATGAAAATAGTAAAGCCAGCTTTTCCCTTTTTATTTTAAAGTAGAATAACTAAAAGAATAACAAGGTTAATTAAAATGTTTTTATCATCATCATAACATCACGCCATACACACCATCATAACTCCAAGTAGACAGAGGTGCACGCATATTACGGAGCTTAATACCACTGTACAATGTAACACCCACTCTTCACTATTTATGTTATGAGTCCCACGTAATAGGAAGTGAGCCGATTGCCATATACTGAGCACAATTCCAGACTCTATGCTACTACTGAGATTTTTTTTAAAAAAACCTAATAAAGCTTTATCGAACCCGAGCGCTTGCCCGGCAACCACACGGCCAACGAGGCAGTATAAAAATAGTCTGATGTATTACCTAAAACTACACATCTTAACGAAATGCAAATAAACTAATATTTGTATCTTGCCCATCATGACGAATGGGAGAGAAACATGGGCTATAACGAACACAGTAACAGATAAGTTTATCTGTTACTGTGTTCGTTATACGGGGAGTTCCCCGTATGGCGACATACCATGGAAAGGAACATGACATGAGATCGAAAATTGAAAGGAAGGTCGAAGTAAGGAATAGCACTCATGAGAAGGAGGTGAGCATTTGATATGTGATGTGTATACGCCACAACATGATCCGAGGAAGGGATAAATGCGAATAAAATGGTACCCATGGAATGGAAAGAGAAAGAGTCAGACGACAAAAAGGTGGGATGACATCAGACAAGTCGCAGGAAGAACTTGGGGCAGAGTAGTCATAGAAAGGCCAGAATGGAGAAGATTGGAGGCCTTTGCCACCTGGCAAACGGACATGCTGAAGTGGAGACAAAGCACAAATAGCTTAGAATAGAATGGAATATACCTCTATTGTCATGTCGAAATTAACTCGTCAAGTACCGTCATTATAGACACAATTATAGAACAATAGGTTGCGGTCACCTGTGACCGCTTGATGAAATAAAAAAGTCTCTAATGATAGATTTTATCCTTGATACATATTATTTTAATATTTTATCATACCATTATTTTGTTGAATAGTTTCAAGTATTTATCTTACACATATTTATTAATTTTTGTCAGTAGTTACTGTTAGGTAGTTTCCTAAATGGAATGTTAGTTAAATCATTTCAATCAATTGTCACAGCTCGAGAGTTAGACGAGTTAAACATACAAAACAAGATAAAAAACACAACTACAACTCCTTGGTCGCCTTCTTACTTCCAAATATTAAAATAAACATCTAAAATACAAAATTATACTACCAAATAGAAATATTCTATCATCAAAAGCATAATGATGTACATTTTGTTGAAATAATCTACCAAACTTAGCATAATGACTTAAAACAAAACTTTGAGTTGCGAAACATGGCCTTGATGACATTTGAACAATAAAATTCAACATTTTATACAATTTAAATCAAGTTTTTCTATTTAAAACTGTATTTGTTAGATGCAGGAAGTGACATAGTATCGTTTTATAGCCAGATGGAGGGTGAACAGGGTTGCAAATGCTTTTAATGAAGAGATTAGATATATATGTATGAAAGTTTAGGGAATTCTGTCTATCTTCTTATGTATATGGTTGTCAAGGAAAGGTATTTAGGAGTAGACTGCAGTGGGAAAAAGTACTTCATATGTATTACAAGTATGAAGTATGAGTTCATAAGGAAAAATAGTCAGGAAACACAATTTCACTTTACCTGTTGTCCGACAAGTCACTATGAACTTCAGACTCCAATTTTTTTATTTGAAACGTAATATTTATCCTTTTATATATCTCCTCTGTTATATTACGGCATTTTTCGTATTTCGAATCCAATCGATTGCCGGAAAGTGGCCAGATATCTTCACTACCTCCCAAGGTCGACATGTTGGGCAATTCACACAACTTACAAGACTCTTATTGGATTATTAATGGAGTTTCTCTGTTCCGTATTCCATTTACACGGTTTTCACAACGAACATTGAGCAACACAGCCATATTTGTGACGGCAAAATGTTTAAGTTTTATGTCTAATTGGTCAACCACAGTCGCGCATAAAACATTGATGAAATAAGCTTGTCTAACCACTTTTCACACTCGATTCGAACAAAGAACAATAAAACCGCGGCTTGTACGCTTCCCAAATGCGTTTTCCACACCCTATTCACGAGGAAACACGAAGAAATTGCTGTTTCCCAAACAAAGGACTTTATATCAACAATTTTATGGCTCCATAAACCCGTCACAAGCACAGATATTTGCAATTAAATTACTCTGGACACGAAATAAGCTCTAAGACTAGATAAAATTATGGTTGTTACTATTAACGTAGTATCTTAACAATAATTAAACAAATAACAATAAAAATAAAAACTAAGTTGCCTTCCGGCTTTTTTTTTTAGATTTCTTGACGTTTTTAATATAGTGTTGCTGCTTGTTTGATTAATTGCACATAATTTTAATATAATTTCTGCCATAGACAAGCTTATTTTTATGAGGAACAATGAGATCAGAGGATGTGGAAAGTAGAGTTTGAAGGAGGGCAACATTAGGAGAAAAATTTTGTTTCTCTATGTCTTTCGTTCAGAAACAGAAGAAGTTTATTTTGAAATCCAATCCATGTTTTCTTATTATACTCATAAGAAGTATAGATAACTTACGTAACTTTTTAATAAGTAGAAAAAGTATGCATTTATATTACTTCCTAGATCATTTAAATCTTCTATTTTTTGCGCCTTCGTCTCCAAATTTCTAGACGAAGGCGCAAAAAATAGGAACTCCTATCTCCCGCCAATTAATATGTCAAACTCAGACAGCCCATAGTGATACCAACGTAGGGTTATTCCCGTCAAATTCAGGGGGAGTATTAAATTATGTACGTACCTCAAGATGGTGAAGTCCACAGAGACTATCTATATCTGTGGTGAAGTCTTTGATTAAATTTTGTATTCAACGGCTAGAAATTCATTATTTCTGGAGTTTGAATATTTATCACAATACATCACCGATTTAACGGTTATATTGTACTTAAAACTAAGCAAATCTTCCTTAACCCTCTGTATTTATCTATTTTATCAATGCTGCAATTAGAGATATTTTGAATTTCATATTAATTTGAAGCTTGGATTAATAAGTAGGTACACGATCATAGGCCTGTTTGACTATAAATTGACTATAAATAAATTTAGGGAGAAACACCTCTATGAGATGGCAACACTGTAACTGGGAACGCCAACAGCCAGCCATACTTCAGTGTCTTTAGTTTGTTATCAATTTTTATCAGTATTTTGTGAATCAGAATTATTGGTTTATTATTTACATATCTATCTTTTGATGAGTATTCAGAGTTCCTTGTATAATTGACTGTTTAAATCAAAGTTTTCGTGTAAAAGTAATGGTTATATTATGGGAAATTATGTGTTATAGTGAAAGTGCATTATAGTGACGATGGCTCCGAAGAAATGCAATAAAAATAAAATTGTAGCTAAGCTAGTGACTGGAAAGAGAGAACCATGTAGCTTTTGCCGGCGTGAAGTAGACGATGAGCTAACTTATGGGAAATTATATGCGATAGGAGAGATTCAGTGCCACTACTTCTGTGTGGTGAGTTTGATGATCATTCTATGTATAACCTAGCCTTTTCTTGGCGAGAACATGTAGTCTATGTCCTTCTCTACACTCTCAACTATACGTATGCAAAATCTCAATAAGATTAGTTGAGTAAATTAGGTGTAAGGAGGTAACAATTAACCATACTTTCGCATTTGTATTACTGTAGTTGTAATTTACATTTGCGTGGTATTTTTCTATTATTCTGATCGGTTTTAATTACAAGATTGTTACTCTGTTGGGTAAATCTGCTCATAAGGTGATCGAATGGCCAAGTAATTTAGCTATTTATTTTTAGGAGCATGTGATACAATGGATCTTAGTCTTATTTTTAACATTACAATGTATTTCACCCTTTGCAAGCATGCAAATGTTTATTTATTACATTACATACTATATAAATCCAATTAAAATGTAATTAATTATTAGGTAATGTCAAGATAATGATTTCAAAAAGTCTAATTAAAAATTTCAAATATAAGTCAATATGTCTTTGTATCTGTAAAATTGTATGTCATAATTAAAGTATACAAATAACATCAACACTAATATAAATTTCCAATACATTCTATGTGTTATTAGTTTTTTTGTGTTTTGTCGATAACTCCTAGATTCAGAGGGAAATTAGCTTTTCTATTGAAAAGTGTAATCCATTTGAAATATTCTTATAAGTAGGTACTTAACTTTAAAATATTGGTATTGGCTACAATTGCAATATGAAGTCAATTGGTACAAATACATACTACATATTATTAGAATCCGTATAAAAACTGTTAAGTCCAGTTTTCAGGTTGTTTCCACTTACACCGACAGGTTGAAGGACTTAGTAATAAATTAAAATTGCAGTGTGATGGCAAAAAATATAATATGTCGGGGGAAGTCCTGTAACGCTGAACGGCACCTAATGGTAACTGATAACACTAACAATTCAATTTTTACTAAAAATCTTATGTATTGCTCGCATTATTAGTTATAGAGATAATACAAGCATATGGCGTTAGGTGCTGTCAGGCGTTAAGGGACTTTACCCTATGTATAAAAGTGATAATGATAATATGATAATATTTTCCATTCTGATGTACTTGATAAAAATATTTATCTTAGAAAACAGTAGAAAACAGCTGACATGTGTTTTATGTAACATAACCAATCAAATTCAATTTGTCATAGCCAGAAATGAGAATAAGGTGCACATATAAGTTTTGTCTAATCGATTTCTAAAGGGTAATAACAGATATTTGTTTTTGTTATCGATGTGCAATCCAATTTGAAGGATATCCAGAAAAGAGAAAAAGAAATAAAAAAATTTGCACATAACTATTATCAGTTTTTATAGGCGCACCAACGAATGCTTAGCTGTCTTGTAAAATTTAGGTCACTAAGCCATAATAATGATTTAAAAACTGTGTTTAGAATCACTAATTTGATGACAACATATAATATCATTATATAGATGATACATATAAGTAAGAAAATACTTAGCATAACATAACATCACGCCGTTTATCCCCGAAAGGGTAGGCAGAAGTGCACATTATGGCGCTGAATACCACTGTACAATGTAACACCCACATTTCACTATTTATGTTATGAGTCCCATGTAATAGGCGGTGAGACTATTGCCATATACTGAGCACAATTCCAAACTCCATGCTACTACTGAGATTTTTTTAAAAGCCCAGTTATACTTTGCCCGACCTGGAAATCGCTAGCCTGGCAGTCGCACATGCGACTACTCGGCCAACGATGCAGTCTTAGTAATAATCCTATTTCTATACTTTGCTTTAATATTTATTTTTTCTTATGAATTTCAGCTTCTATCATCATGTTTAATACAAAGAGGCAAAGATGTGGATGGCCTCTTCGGTTTTCTATATGAAGATATCGTCAAGGAGATACAAAGAGCTAAGAAACATGTAAGTATCTTCCTATTCATATATGTAGTTTTATCATTCTTGAATATCATTAGACACAGCATGTCTACTAAACAAGTAAAGTAAACATATTGATTTTAATCCATAACTCCTTAATTGGCAGATGGTTAGCAACTATAGTTATAGCTGGTTATAATCGGGTATTTTTCTTAATCGAAAATAAATATTTCGACTGTTCAATACAATAAAATATTAAACAATAACCACAATTTGATTAATTGATTTTATAACTAACTCAATTTTAGTATTTTCAGCTATTTTTTAACAAATAAGTAGGTATACTGTTTTTACAAAATTCGTAGAAAATAAAAAATGTACTAGTTGGTAAGTGCCGTAAATAGGGCGGTGCCCTTTCAATGTGCAACATTTATTTAGCATCAGGAATGATGCAGCATAAATAAAACTAAGTGTGGGAGAGCCATGCTTCGGCATGAATGGGCCGGCTCGACCGGAGTGATATGAAACCGACCAACCCACCGGCCGAGCAGAAAACCATAGTGAAACAACCACAGCGTTGTGTTTCGTCGTGTGAGTGAGGTTACCGGAGGCCTAATTTCCCCTTCTTCCCCAATCCCTGAATCGCTAACAATCCTTAAATTCCTAATCCCCAAAAGTACGGTGTTTCAGGTGTCCATAGGTCATCAGGTGATCCGTCGACTCGTTTCCAGGCTCATCTCATAAAAAAACAGTCAATAATGGGAACAGAGAACAATGAAAAAACAAACTAAGATATAGAAATAATAAACATAACATCACGCTTTTAGGCAGAGGTGCACATTTCGGCACTTAATGCCACACACACTTTTCACTATTTACATATGTTATGAGTCCCATGTAATAAGAGGTGAGCCTATTGCCATATACCGGACACATTTCCATACTCCGTGCTACTACTGAGGTTTTTTAATAACGCAGTAATACTTTGGCCGACCCGGGAATCGAACCCGAGACCCCTTGCCCGGCAGTGGCACTTGCGACCACTCGGCCAACGAGGCAGTCTGTTTTATATTAGTATAAATAATTTTCGCATCCATCTGTAATTCTAATATCGTAACTGTTCTTACAGAAATGTTCATACTGCAGCCGCCCGGGCGCCAACCTCGGTTGTTCAGTGTCACAATGCAAGAAGCAGTTCCACCTGCCGTGCGGGAGGGAACGCAACGCTGTGTCCATGTTCTATGGGAATTACAAGTGAGTCCAATGCCTATGTGCACCAACCTCTCCAGTTTAAGGAACTGTAAAAGATTACGTTTTTGAAGTTTGCCTTTTGCAATGGTTCACCAGTTATCTTTTTATCACGCCTTTTATCCTCGAAGGGGTAGGCAGAGGTGCACATTATTGCACTGTACAATGTAACACCCACTTTTCACTATTTATCTTATGAGTCCCATGTAATAGGGGGTGATCCTATTGCTATATACCGGGCCCAATTCCAAACTCCGTGCTACTACTGAGATTTTTTTTTTAAACCAAGTAATACTTTGCCCGACCCGGGAATCGAACCCGAGACCCCTTGCCCGGCAGTCGCACTTGCGACCACTCAGCCAACGAGCCAGTTTAAACATTATATTTATTTGTAAAACTATTGTGTTACCAAGACAGAATAATTCTACTTCGGGACGAAAGCGAAATACATTTCACGGTGTAAATATTAACTCGTCGAGTACCGGTTTTGTAGACACAATTATAGAACAATAGGTTGCGGTCACCGGTGACCGCTTGGTGTTTGACAGTTTAAAAAGGCTTACATTATTGATAAAGAAAATCGCAAATGAAATTACCAATATAGTTAAACATGACTAACGTTCGATTAGTTTCGAGCCCGACTGGAGCCCTTAACTTTTTTCGAGCATGTACGATACTTGTAACAAAAATTAATACCTACATTAATTTTACAGGTCATTCTGTCAGGTGCACGCGCCCAAACAGAATATCACGCCCGCTATAATGGAGAATGCTAAGCTGAGAATGCGAATAGATAATAGAAATAAAAAGAAAGTATCTGATTTCAAGGATCTGAAGGAGTTGTCTATTTGTAATGGAGAAGAAGGTAAGATGTGTTAATGTAATGAAACACACAACTGGGTATTTTGCTTAATCAAAAATAAATTATTGCTACTGTAGCTAAGTTATGACGATCGAGAAATTAGTTAAAAAGAATTTAATTTTAATGTTTATTGTTACAATCGTTCTACAAGACTGATTACATTTATAAGTAATATATAATTCTAACTTATTGCTAAATATGCACTTTTGGCTACACGTGCTGATCGTCCGGAACTTGGTCAGCAATCATGGGTGCGGCGCATGTCCATTGATAGCTTAACTCTGTTCAATACAATAAAATATTAAAAAATGATAACACTTTCACTAACTGATTTTATGACTATAAGTTAGTCATTATAATTTGAGTATTTTGCAGCAAATTTTTAAGAAATAAGTACGCTGTTTGACGCTCAGAAAACGTGACGTCACAATTCACAATTTCGTACAAAATTCATAGGCCTTAGTACGAGTTTCTTTTACGTTGAAAGTAATCGAAACGAGTACGCGTTCGGCGTTGTGATTGGTCGGCTCCAATGAACCAACCAATCAGAGCGCCGGACGCCATCTCGATTCGATTACTTTGAACGAAAAAAAAACTCGTACTAAACCCTCTGATAAAACTGTCGTTTTTGACAGTTCGAAATAAGTATTGAATTTGACATGTGTTCAAATACCGTATTAGCCTACTTTTCGTTATTTTATTTCTTTCTGCCCTTGGCCCTACATTGTGGTTTGTTGATCACTCCTATGTAGGTGATTTTTCACACCAGAGTTGATTCGGAGCCGCTGAGAACTTAACTGGTTAGTGGTTACCGGTAGTGATGTAAAATGAGAAAAAAAACGATTTTTTTTTTAATTTATTGAAAAAAAATGATAAACAACTTTGCATCGTTGTTTTTTTCTTCTAAATTTAGATTTTTTTTAGTTCAATTATAAATTAAATTTGTATAATAAATAAAAATATTATTTATTCATAATTCATTATTTCAACATTGAATTACAATTCAATAATCTTTTTTCAATTTATTCTTCATCTTCACTTTCTGTATCAGTTTCAGTGCTTACATTGGTCTTGTCAGAGTCAGAATTTTCGTCTGTCTCTTCATCTTCATCCATCTCCTCTACGGATTGAGGGTTATTATACTCTTGAAAAAAAAACAAGGCTGGGCCTTGAAAAAAATAAAACTGTTTTTTATCAGGTTTTTTTTCACATTAGAAAAAAAACGTTTTTTTTTGCAACTCTAGTTACCGGGGCTCCGGCTCGTTGTATAGCAGTAGAAACGAGGTGGTTTTTAGTCAGTAAGAGTGATACTCCCTCCCGCCTCACCCAGGCAGGAGAAGTCATTCGATGATTTTTCCTCCCTTAAAAAAAAGACCGCACGGTTTTTGACTGCACGAAGCAAGTCTTTGTGGGATCCACAAACTGATAAAAGTTGTTTGTTAGATGGAACATACCATCACCGCTTCTCACTCTCCAATGGTGTACGCATAGGGGCATGTCCACCATAATTATACAATGTAACACTCACTTTTCACTATTTATGTTATGATAAAAGGCGTGATGTTAGGTTATGCTAATTATTATTTATAATTTGTATATTTATTTTAGGTCCAGAATCAGAGTTTCAATCGGTATGTGTGATTTGCTACGAGGCGGTGGACGGGTATCCTACTATCAATACATTCTGGCCGCCATGCTGCGCCAGAGATGCCTGGTTCCATAGGAGCTGTTTACAGGTAAATAGTATGACGTTTTTGTTACTATAAAACTGTCTATTAACCCCTGATTCTGCTTGCAAAGAAAATATCTAAGTATCATATTATAGATATACTATCCTGTGCCCGCGACTTCGTCCGCGTGGAATAGTGATTCATAACTCCTCCCCTGTAGGTGATAGCGTGATTACATGTAGCCTATATGTTGACCCGACCTGCTAGTAATATTTATGCAAAATATGAAGTAAATACAGTCCTTTTTGAGTTCATGACGGACATACATACAGACGAACAGACAAAAATTCTAATAAATAAATAAATGACCTCCGGTCACGTCGGTTTTCTGATCGGCCGTGGTATCACTCCGGTCGAGCCGGCCCAGCAGTGCCGAAGCATGGCTCTCCCACAGTTAAAAAGTTTCGGAAGCATTGTGTTTATACCCTGTATGTGTAGGTACCAAATACCAATGCCATTTCAAAGGAATTTTTAAAAAACCGATAAAGTTCACTATAAATTATCTACCAAAGGACACCGAATATCTTGTTCGGCAATCCTATATGCAACAAAATCCCATATCCCATATAACTGATATGCATTACTAGCTACTTCTGCAGTTTCACCCGCTTTGCTGGGCGCCTATTGATCGTAGCGTGATGTTTTATAACCTTCATGGATAAATGGGGTATCCAAAACAATAAGAATTTTTCAATTCGGACTATTGGATCCTGAAATAAGTGCGTTAAAACAAACAAACCAACATCTTTAGTTTTATTTATATAAAAAGTATAAGTGTTCTCCATTCCTTATGTCTACTCTGATACGACGAAAAACGAAATTTCGGACGAAACTTCGAAGATTACCTACCACAATGACATTTATTACGAACGAAAAAGGAATGAAACAATGCAGAAATTAGTATGAGATGTACTGTTTGACGTTTTAATTTTCGGGACCCTACTTTAACAGGGTATTCTCATCTATCAACAATAAATTATAACGTTATGTTATTTGTATAGTTTAAAACGTGAGGAATAAAAAAGAAATGTTGTTTTTCCATAAAAACATTTTAAATTTAAAATCAAAGTTTTATTATCTATATGTCACGTGACCAAAACGCCGTCCGCCATTATTTTCTCGAAAGTGACGTCATATATATCAAAATCTTTTAGTAAACAATAATCACTATCCGCTCGAACGAAAATTCGAGTGTGACAGATTATTCTTCGGAAGTGTAATTATTGGTATGTCTGTAAGTCAATCTTTTTTCCTATTTTGTCCACAGCGGATGGCTTTAACTGCAGGCATGCACTACTTAAAATGTCCACTATGCAATGACAAGGACAATTTCTACCAAGCCGTCGTCACGCAGGGATACTATGTGCCAGACAGGTGAGTAACACATGCAAAACGTCATAATTTTGTCCCACTATACAAGGTGTAGTTTTGAAACCGTGTCATTTCCCGGGAGCATGTCACAGAAGTCATAAAGGTCAATGTAAGAGAAAAGTTCGGGCCAATAGTTAAAAATACGGCTATAATAAATCGCTTAAGTTCGACAGTATTTCAGAATAAGCGTCAGCAATGTTTCTTATTGGAGTTTTATGGAATTAGGAATAATATCAATAACGTGTTCGAGTTTGTGTGTTTAGAGCCGCGTTATAAAGCTAGTTACAAGACGGCGGCGTGTAGTTCGCACTTACGGATTTACAGAAAAATGAAAAAAATTAAGTACTATTTTTTTTTCATTGATTCGTACTCAGAATCGATAGCCGAGTTACCTCCTAGAAAATGACGCGGCTTTAAAACAACACCTTGTATATGTGCTATGTGCGCGACGGTGGCGACGCGTACCGTTTACAACATTTGCGGAAGCTGTCAAATAATAACATTACATGTAAACATTATAATTTTCTTTGCAAATATAAATAAAACCAAAGATTAAAATAGTATTGTTGACATTATTTAAGTGCAATTTATTCAATAGTTTTACTGTAAAATGAATATAATAATAAAAACCGGGTTTTCATCATCCGCATTTGTTTCCAATTTCTGCCGTGTTGTGCGCTGCGGTCGTTATCTGTCCGCCACTACTCGCTTTGCACATAGCCAATAGACAACATAATATAAAGATAATAGATATAAAATGAATAATAATAGAGGTAATTAATAATCAACTTCTATTTTACAGAGACGCAGCGTGGGAGTTGGAACAAAACGCGTTCTCTGAGATTTACGAACGTGAAGTGCCTTGCTCTGCCGCCGACTGTAAATGTCCCATGGGACGGAGCCATGATGCTGACAATGGGTGAGTATTCTATTATAATACGAATTATGAAAATAATGAAATGTGATGATGAAATCTTATACTATTATATAAAGCGGAAGACTTTGTTTTATTGTTTGTTTGCTTGTTTGAACGCCCTAATCTCCGTAACTACAAGTCTGATTTGAATAATTCTTTTTGTGTTGGATAGCGCATTTATCGAGGATGGTTTAAGCTATAAAACATCACGCAACGACCAATAGGAGCTGAGCAGAGCGTGTGAAACCGCGCGGAAGTAGCTAGTTAAATGATATATAGAGGTATATCTGCAAATAGGTTACCAAGTAACAATCTGGCGGTAACTCCTAGAAGCATCCCACAAGTTGTCGACTGAGAGAAAATAGTTAATAGAAATTAGTGCATGGCAATAAGGATATATTGTATATGATATGGTGTTCCTGTGTCCGGCGTACAGTGGCGCGCAATTTGAAGTTAGGAATTGTGACAAAATATGAATATATTGACTGCCTCGTTGGCCGAGTGGTCGCAATTGCGACTGCCGGGCAAGGGGTCTCGGGTTCGATTCCCGGGTGGCAAAGTATTACTTGGTTTTTAAAAAAAATCTCAGTAGTAGCACGGAGTCTGGAAATGTGTCCGGTATATGGCAATAGGCTCAGCCCCTATTACATGGGACTCATAACATTAATAGTGAAAAGTGGGTTTTACTTCTGTGTGCACCGCTACCTACCCCTTCGGGGATAAAAGGCGTGATGTTATGTTATGAATATATTGAATTAAAAAAACATGTAACCAATGTGGATTACAAGCATGTGTTGCTTTCGTCCGTGCGTCACTGCAGGGGTGCCAACTGAAAATCAGTGTTGGGTGCTCATCTTATTGTGCCCATTCGGCTTGGGCATGTCTGCCAATATCGCGCAGAACCTATGTTATACCTATTTTTATTATCTTCTAGTTTTATAATTTTAGCTTTGTATCTTTTTATTCTCACTCTCTTGTGTTAAACTTTGTATTGTATTGCTAGTTATTTATAAAACTCTTTTCATTTGATTTCACTTTATGTAAAATGTTTGACTCCAGCTCCTTTCAACGCTCATAACTCAGTCCAGACTGAGATTTCCATATATGAGCCCATAGACAATTCCGTTTGTAATGACATTCTAGATAATATTTTCCATAAATCATCGACTGCCGCCAGAAAAAAGAAAGGCACCAATTTTCGTCAATGCCCTTTATTTTTAACCGACTTCAAAAAAAGGAGGAGGTTCTCAATTCGACCGTATATATGCATTTTTATGTTTGTTCGTCGATATCTCCGTTATTTATGAACCGATTTCGATAATTCTTTTTTTGTTGGATAGGAGATAGTCCCAGAATGGTCCTATGATAAGGAAATCAGGATCTGATGAGGGAAGACCAGGGAAACCGAGGGGAACTTTTAAAAATTATTGGGGCGACTAGTGCATTTGTTAATTTTTTCATTTAATATTAAAAACCACTACCATCTGATAAAGGTCTGGAGTTAATCTAAGGATGGAGCCGAGAGCCAGTCGAGGGAACTCCTCAACGGTTAACAGTAGCTACCTTGTGTTTGGGTTTGATTAATTTGTATTGATGGGGACTTTACACCTAGGTAGGGTGTAATTGTCAATAAGGATCTGATGATGAAGTAGTACAGTAGTTAAGGGAACTCCTCAATGGTTAACAGTAGCTACCTTGTGTTTGGGTTTGATCATTTGTATTGATGGGGACTTTACACCTAGATGGGATGTAATTGTCATTAAGGGTCTGATTATGAAGTAGTACGATAGTTGAGGGAACTCCTCGGCGGCTATATACCTCTAATATATCAAAGTACTAAACTAAAAAGTATAAAATAAAATTAAAAAACTGCGTTTAAAAAAACCGACTTCAAAAACGAATGACTAACGAAACGTAAAAACTAAAAAGGAAAAAATTACTATTATTGGCCATACGTACTTATAGCTTACACACCCACTGATAGGTTAGGAGTCGGTGCCACCAGATTGGTAGCTCGTTCAGCAGGGAGAACGCTATACAATATGGTGGTTCACTAATATTAATAAATAACAAACTTAAATTTAAAGAATGCAAGGATATAGGTAGTTACTCAGTTGAACGCACTGTTGAAATAGCTTGTGTGGAATTGGAGCGGTTTATTGTTTTAAGTGTGTATAGACCACCTTCAGGTTTGTATGACTGTTTTGAAACAGTAATAGATGAAGTATTAAATAAACTCAGTAATTCAAAGAAATTCATCATTACCTGTGGAGATTTTAATGTAAATTTGTTAGAGAATTCTAGTCGAAGCACTAAAATTGTAAGTTTATTTGCCTTATTTAACCTTGCGAACTTATTTCTGGAGCCCACTAGGATAACTCCCACTAGTGCCACTTGCCTAGATAATATTTATACTGACATTGTACCAGTTAAGAAATTATATCATTGCTTGATTCAGATCATTGCGGACAGTTAATTTCAATAACAAATCATGTAAATACAATGTCTAAACCATTTATCACTGTTAACCCAAAGACTGAAAGACGCATTGAAACCTTTAAATCTAAAGTCACTCAAAAATTACCTTTGTTGATGAATAAAAATCGTAATAATTTGTATGATGATTTTTTAATATGTACCATACCGAGTTTAAATCTACCTTTACAACTAAAATTATACCAGTTAATGGCAATGTGTCTTTCAATGAATGGGCAACCACTGGCATCTATAAAAGTAGGAAACGCCTCTATGAGCTTTATAATGAGAGGACATTTATTAACACAAACGAATTTAATGAATATGTTCGGAAATATTCTAAATTATTTAAAAAGGTCTGCGCCATTGCAAAGTCGCAATACTTAAGCTCGAAAATAAAGAACAACCAACGTCATCAGAGCGACCTGGAGTATTATTAACAGTGAGACGGGAAGGTCTAAAAAGAGAAGTAATGAATTTAGTCTTCTAATTGATAATAATGTTATAAAATCAGACGCAGAAGTTGCAGCTGCATTTGAAAATTTATTTTCGGACATTCCTATACCTACGACTAAGTCATTGAATTCATCTCCCACTGTTGCAGAATCTTTACTAAAAGAAAATGTTATAGCTTGCAACATAGGGTTCTCCTTTGAACACATAGATTATACAGATATAGTCAAAACCTTCCATACTTTGAATAAGAAAAAGACTGCAGATTTGTTGGGTAATTCTGTGTACATCGCCAGCTCTGTTATAGCTATTATAGCACCTATATTAGCTCTAATTTTTAATAACTGTATCGACCGCGGTATGTTTCTTGATCTTTTATTTATTTATTTATTTATTTATATATGCTTTATTGTACACATTTATGTAGTAAAACAAACAATTAAAAAAAAAGAAATTCTTTAAACCCAATTCAAGTAAATATGCGTACAATGGGCGGTCTTATCACACAATGGTGATTTCTTCCAGACAACCTTTGGATGGAAATATTTGTAAGAAACCAGATAAGGGGTAGTTACGTGTACAATAAAATAAAAAAAAGACAAAATAAAAAAGCCTACAATACAACCTACAATAGATATAATATACTAGCAACATATAAAAAGAAATACATAAATAATATACAAAAATACAATAAGCTATGTGTGTGTGTGTTTGTGTATGTGTGTTTGCGTATGTGTGTGTGCGTGTGTGTGTGTGTGTGTGTGTGTATTTGTATGCGTATGTATGTACAATTAATGAAAGGAGAAACAGAAGCTTATAGTGTGAGAAAGTGCTCCTTCACAAGGTGTTTAAACTGACGCAAAGTCCGGGCACGCCTCACCTCGATAGGCAATTCATTCCACAATCGAGCCGCTTGAACCGTATAAGATTTATCGAAGAAGGAAGAGGAATGTATAGGTATACTTAATTTAAGATTCTCCGACGATCTCAGAGACCTCGAATGTGTGTCACCGAGAAATTGAAAACGCTCTTTTAAGTAAAATGGGGTAGAAGGATTGAAAAGAATATTGTACAGTAAAGAAAGAATATGAGAGTTCCGGCGAAATCGAATAGGAAGCCATTTGAGCTTATTACGGAATTCAGTGACATGATCATATTTACGAAGACCAAATATGAATCTGACGGAAAGATTTTGAAGTCGCTCAAGCTTGTCCAATTGTTCCTGTGACAGATCAAGATAGCTGACATCAGCATAGTCTAGAATAGGCAGAAGAAGGGATTAAGCAAGTGTAACTTTGGTAGCATAGGGCAAGAAATTACGAAACCGTCTGAGGGAACCCGCCGAAGCAAATAACCTGCGACTGACCATCTCCAACTGCTTTGTCCAAGAGAGAGAACTGTCCAAGAAGATCCCCAGGTTCTTAACTTCTCGGGAGAAAGGAATATTTGTATTTGTATTTGATCTTATGAAAAATAGTAAAATAACTCCGTTATTTAAATCAGGTAGTACTTCTGACCCCACTAACTTTAGACCAATTTCAGTACTACCTACATATAGTAAATTTTTTGAAAAAAATATTCTAAATCAAATTTTTTAATAGAAATAAATTGTTACATGATAAACAGTTTGGTCTTACCAGGGGTCGTTCAACAACTGATGAACTTCTTAATCACATATATGACGCGTGGGATGACTCAAGCGACGCTTTGGGCATCTTTTGTGACTTATCCAAAGCGTTCGGTTGTGTCCTTCATGATACATTGATCAGGAAGCTATCCCACTATCTTACTAGTATATACTATACTAATAAGAGGTAAATCTCTGGATCTTCTTACCTCTTACTTAAGTCACAGAATTCAGAGAGTTGAGATAAACGGAAAAGTCTCCGCCGGGTCTGTTATCAGGATGGGGGTTCCGCATTTGTAGTTTCTTATATATATATATATTAATGACTTGCCTTACCTTATAAGGGATAACCACGGGATAGTACTGTTTGCGGATGATACTTCGTTATTATTTAAACTTAAACGTAGACAATTAGTCATTGGTAATGTGAACAGTGCTGTCTCGGAGATAGTTTGCTGGTTTAGTGCCAACAACCTATTACTAAATGGAACTAAAACTAAATGCATTAAATTTATAACACCAAATGTTAGACATGTGAAAACCAGCGTGCTAATTAAGGGTGAGGAGTTGAGCCCTGTAGATTCTACTGTCTTTTTAGGTATGACCCTAGACGCTAAGCTCCAGTGGGCTCCACATATAGATAACTTTTCGAAACGGCTCAGTTCTGCAGCATATGCCGTTACAAAAATTAGAAATTTAACCGATGTAGATACAGCACGATTAGTATACTTTAGTTATTTTCATAGTGTCATGTCATATGGTATTCTCCTATGGGAGAATGCTGCTGACATTCAGTCTATCTTTGTTCTGCAGAAGAGGGCCATTCGATCAATTTATAATCTTAGTCCGAGGTACTCTCTCAGGGAACTATTTAAAGAAATTAATGTAATGACTGTTGCCTCTCAATACATTTATGAAAATGTAGTATATATGCTCATAAAAACAAAAGTTTATTTAAAAAGCATAGTGATATACATAATATCAACACAAGAAACAAAGACAAATATGTTGTTCCCACTACTAGACTTAAGAAAATAAGTGGTTCGTTCAGATGTCAGAGTATATGCTTTTACAATGAAATTCCTAGCCATATCCAAAATTTAAGTCTAAATAAATTTAAAAATGTCATTAAAGATAAACTTTATAGTAAAGCTTTTTATAAAATAAAAGATTACCTAGATGATAGTCGGGCTTGGGAATAAACTGCTGTAATGTCCACACAGGTCATGTTGACGTTAGTAACATGTAGTTACATTTCTTTTTTTATATACAATTTGACATTATTACTTTAATGTGACATTGTTTTTCATTTGAACATTTTTTTTATTTATATTTTTTTTCAACCTTGACATTTACTTTTTATTTTACAATTGTTAGTGCTAGGACCGTGCGAGATTTTGCCTCGCCATTTCTTTTCTAATTACCCATATTCTGACAGTTTGAGTATTTGTGCGACCCACGCAAATATTCTTTAGGTTGGTGTTGTTCGTCGAATCAGTCAGCCTCACCTGTTAATTGAACTGATTGTAAACCGACACATGCGTACTGCCTTCAGAGCGGGTCCGCTCAAACTGTTGTGGTTCTTTCCTCAAAAGGCCACTACAGAAAGAACTGGCACGGTCCTCACACATAATCTTTTATACACATTTGTCTGGACTTTAAAAGAGACAGACCTCTGAGTTTGTTTCGGCATTTTTTCTCAGAGTAGTCAGTTAGGAAATGTCGGCCTCATCGTTCGCTTTATAAAATTGACGTGTAAAAGTACTGCCTTGTAGCCTATTTGCAGAAATAAATTCACTTGTTTCACTTGTACTACTTCATCATCAGACACTTATTAACAATTACACCCCACCCAGGTGTAAAGTCCCCATCAATACAAATTAATCAAACCCAAACACGAGGGAACTCCTCAACGGTTAACAGTAGCTGTTAACCGTTGAGGAGTTCCTCGACTGGCTCTCGGCTCCATCATAAGATCGGCTCCAGACTTTTATCAGATTGTAGTGGTTTTCAATACATAATGAAAAAATTACCAAATAGTCGTCCCTATAATTTTTAAAAGTTCCCCTCGGTTTCCCTGGTCTTCCATCATCAGATCCTGATTTTCTTATCATGGGACCATTCTGGAACTACCTCCTTTCCAACAAAAAAAGAATTTTTAAAATCGGTTCATAAACGACGGAGATATCGGCGAACAAACATAAAAAAAGCATATATTAGGTCGAATTGAAAACCTCCTCCTTTTTTTGGAATCGGTTAAAAAAGAATAAAAAATTACTATTATTGGTCATACGTAGATACTTATAGCTTACACACCCACTTATAGATTAGAAGTCGGTGCCACAAAGTACAAACCCATAACAAAATATAAAGTAGTTAATGGTCACAGCTGGAATAATCCCTAATAAAATTGTAAACAGCTGAAAGGGTTTTAGAATAATTTTGTTTAAAACTTGTGGCACCGATTTTAATCTAGCGTCATCCTACCGCAATATGAATATCGATCGATCGGACTTGGATTCGAGAGTAAGTTCCCAGGCTATAATGAAACAATGAGTCAAGATGCGTAATTGTCCCAGGCCGTGGTGCATCAAGCTGTGCCTGCTGTGCGGCAGCGGCGGCGCGCACGGCGCGTGCAGCCCCGCGGCGCGCGCGCACGTCTGTGTCGACTGCGCGCCCGCCGCGCCGCGCTGCATCGACCAGCTCGCGCGCTGCATCGAAGCAGGTCTACTGTTTATTACTGTACTATCTACTATTGACTAGCCCCGCGGCGCGCGCGCACGTCTGTGTCGACTGCGCGCCCGCCGCGCCGCGCTGCATCGACCAGCTCGCGCGCTGCATCGAAGCAGGTCTACTGTTTATTACTGTACTATCTACTATTGACTAGCCCCGCGGCGCGCGCGCACGTCTGTGTCGACTGCGCGCCCGCCGCGCCGCGCTGCATCGACCAGCTCGCGCGCTGCATCGAAGCAGGTCTACTGTTTATTACTGTACTATCTACTATTGACTAGCCCCGCGGCGCGCGCGCACGTCTGTGTCGACTGCGCGCCCGCCGCGCCGCGCTGCATCGACCAGCTCGCGCGCTGCATCGAAGCAGGTCTACTGTTTATTACTGTACTATCTACTATTGACTAGCCCCGCGGCGCGCGCGCACGTCTGTGTCGACTGCGCGCCCGCCGCGCCGCGCTGCATCGACCAGCTCGCGCGCTGCATCGAAGCAGGTCTACTGTTTATTACTGTACTATCTACTATTGACTAGCCCCGCGGCGCGCGCGCACGTCTGTGTCGACTGCGCGCCCGCCGCGCCGCGCTGCATCGACCAGCTCGCGCGCTGCATCGAAGCAGGTCTACTGTTTATTACTGTACTATCTACTATTGACTAGCCCCGCGGCGCGCGCGCACGTCTGTGTCGACTGCGCGCCCGCCGCGCCGCGCTGCATCGACCAGCTCGCGCGCTGCATCGAAGCAGGTCTACTGTTTATTACTGTACTATCTACTATTGACTAGCCCCGCGGCGCGCGCGCACGTCTGTGTCGACTGCGCGCCCGCCGCGCCGCGCTGCATCGACCAGCTCGCGCGCTGCATCGAAGCAGGTCTACTGTTTATTACTGTACTATCTACTATTGACTAGCCCCGCGGCGCGCGCGCACGTCTGTGTCGACTGCGCGCCCGCCGCGCCGCGCTGCATCGACCAGCTCGCGCGCTGCATCGAAGCAGGTCTACTGTTTATTACTGTACTATCTACTATTGACTAGCCCCGCGGCGCGCGCTGCATCGAAGCAGGTCTACTGTTTATTACTCACTAGCTCCCGCCCGCGGTATTGTACTCACTGGCATTAAAGTAGCCTTTGTGTAATCTCAGACCATATAATCTACACCTATACCAAATTTGATTCAAATCTATTTAGTAGTTTCTTGTATCATGTCATCTTATCTTATACTATTATATAAAGCGGATTATATTGTTTGAACGCGCTTATCTCCGTAACTACAAGTCTAATTTGAATAATTCTTCTTGTGTTAGATAGCGCATTTATAGAGGATGGCTATAGGCTATAAAACATCACGCTACGACCAATAAGAGCTGAGCAGAGCGTGTGAAACCGAGGGGAAGTAGCTAGTAATTTATATGTATTACATATCTGTTGCAGTGATATCACAAGAGCAACAGCAGACATCGTCTCGTTCCCGTCGCGGCCCCGTGATGCCGTCCCGGATGTCGTTACGACGGACCAAGAGAAATACGTCACAGAATATGTAAGTTGAACACGTGTGGAGATATTTTGCTCACTAGAGGTCGCTAGTGTGGATCTCGTTGACAGACACCTGGTAACAGCTCACTGATAAACCTGGGTGCTTACTCTTAAATAATGTCAATGCCGTTTCAATCCAATAAAATCTCAATTGAATTATTCAATGTCAACACTATACAACCCCTATCCGGCCGAGTCGAAAACCGACGTGAAGCAACGTTTGCATTGTATTTCGTCGTGTGAGTGTGCTTACCGAAGGCCCAAAAACCGCCCCCCTTCTCCCCCAATCCCTGAATCCCCAACAATCCTCAAATTTCTAATCCCCATAAAGCCGGTGACGCATTTAGAACGCCTCTAGTGTTTCTGGCCGTCGCGGAGAACCTAACGGGTTACCGGGGCTCCGGCTCGACATGCAGGAGAAGGAACGGGGTGGTTTTTAGTCAGTAAGAGTCTGACACTCCCTCCCGCCTCACCCAGGCGGGAGAAGTCATTCGATGACTTTCCCCCCTTAAAAAAATAAAAAGTGTTTCTGGCCTGTCGGCTCGTTTACCGGCTTACCCCATATTGGCCCAAAGCGTTGGTCTAATGTGTAGAGCGGCCTTGAAATACGATCTCCAGTCTATCAAACGTAGATACTATGACAGGAGTGTTCCTATATATCATCATCATCATCAACAGCCTATAAATGCCCACTGCTGAGCAAAGCCTCTTCTCACACGGAGAAGGTTAGAGCGTTAATCACCACGCTTGCTCAATGCGGGTTGGCGATTTCAAACTTATAATTAGAAATTATAAGTCCAGGTTTCCTCACGATGTTTTTCCTTCACCGTTTGTCAGTGGTGTTTAAATTATCTTAGAAAGTACATATAACTCGGAAAAAGTCACATTGGTACTTGCCGTTGGTAGGTTTCGAACCCGCACCCTCATGCATAAGAAGTGAGCGTCTTAAACCTCCGGGCCACCACGACTCTTTCGTTCCTTTATAGGAGACCCATAATCCAAGCTGTCTCTGACTGCTAATTATATTTCTTTACATGGGTTTAAAGAATTTATTTCTCATAAGGTTCCTTATCTTCTATGATACATATGACAAAATCCTCTAGTGCGGTAAGAAGATACATTCATTTTACATACATACATACACAACTTCACGCCTGTCTCCCATGGGGGTAGGCAGAGACTAAGGAACGCCAATTACTACGATTCCTACATACCTCTTTCGCTTCATTAACAGTCATCAATCTTTTCATGCATGCTCGTCGGTTAAGGGTACTACATTCATTTTATTTTTATTTATTTATTTATTGAATGGTGAATCAACAGCTATTACATAGATTTAGCAGAAAAATAGTAGCATTGAGCCACTTACAGATTCACTAAGACAAAATTAAAATTATAAATACATCAAAAACAGGCACACAGCAAGAAAATTATTAAAATAAAGAAAAAAAAATAGAATACATATATAAAATAAAAAAAAAATCGAACGAGACGTACAATGTTTGTACATGTTCCATAAGTTTAGTTTTGAATGCCTTAATGTTATCGCAGTTTTTTATGTCATCTGGTAAACTATTAAACAGCTGTGCTCCCTCAAACAAAAGCGTTTTTTTCCCATAATTTGTTCGTGCCGTCCTTAGTTCGAGTTTATATTTGTTTCTTAAGTTGTCTGTGATGTTTTTTCTATGTAACTGTATGTTTGATTGAATGGCATGAGTGGTGATATTTTTTATGAGAACACATGTGCAATATTTATTTATTTATTTAAGGAAAAACAAACAGTAACATATTACTAATTATACATAATTCAGCTTACACATTATACTTGGCAAATATGTTACCCACTACGTTCTCCACAGATTACTTTTTATATTAGATCTAGAGCGACACAAATATGTGTATAGTTGTGTTAGATTGAATAACTTAGATTTCTCATATAGTGTTTTTGTGGGTGTAGAATATTTATAATGGAAAAGGGTTTTAATGAGCTTGTTTTGGGTTCTTTGTAATGGGCTTAGGTTAGTCTTAGCACCTGATCCCCAGATCTCAATTAGGTACTCCAAATGTGATTTGACCAGTGAGTTACATTATTGAACTTATAATATTTTCATTGTAACTTTTCAGGCCGTCGTGTTCATCTGCAGGTGCTGAAGAAATTAAACATGATGTCAAACCTGAGCGTGAGTTCTTTATTTTTCATACCTTTTCTTTATGGAATAACCTGATGGTAAGCAATCGGCGTCGCCCAAGGAGACCTGGAACACCAGAGGCGTTACAAGTGCGTTACCTACCTTTTGGGGATTGGCAACAAGGCCGTCTAATCAGTTAATTATATAACAATATAAAAAAAATAAGTAAAAACGCGGTTTACTCACGTGAATATACTGAGAAAAGCTCTACTAGTTTCGAACCACAGACGGGTTCTTCCTCATGAGTGAGTAACCCGCGTTTTTACTTAATTTATTATGTCTCATGATAGTTATTACAAAAAATATTAATAATAATCGTATACTCTAATTTTTACGAAATGATGCGAACAACTAAACCAATTATTGATTATTTTACAGAGCAAACAAACACAACGTTATCGCGTCGAGAATTAAACTTGAAACCACCGAAGATACAAGAAACAAATATACTAGAAAGTGTACCGAGTAAGAAACCAAACCCAGGGAAGGAATCACCGAGTAAAATCGACTTGGACACGTCTGAATGCAAATACCAATCGCCGATGAAGATGTTAGAAGAGTCTTTGAGAGTAAAAATGAAAAATTTGGGCGCGAAAAATGTTATTCTTGATGAGGAGACAGTTGAGGGTTTTCGAAGGAGGTTCCGGAAGCCGAAGCCTTTGAGGGAGAAACGGAAGATTGTTAAGTAAGTATCGTTTATTAGTAGCGTCTGCCCGCGGCATCGCCCGCGTTCCACTTATTAACTCGTCGAGTACCGTCATTATATACACAATTAAAGAACAATAGGTTGCGGTCACCGGTGTCCTCGCTATGTTTGACAGTTTAAAACCCAGCGTAATGGTTTCTAATAACGACTATTAAACTTTATTGCACAGATAATACATACACTGTATTCCATAGACTACCTCGTTGGCCGAGTGGGCAAGTGTGACTGCCTGACAAGGGGTCTCGGATTAGATTCCCGGGTCGTGCAAAGTATTACTGGGTTTTTTTTTTTAAATCTCAGTAGTAGCACGGAATTTGGAATTGTGTCCGATATATGGAAATAGGCTCACCCTCTATTACATGGGACTCATAACATAAATGGTGTTACATTGTACAGTGGCATAATGTGCACCTCTGCCTACCCCTTCGGGGGTAAAAGGCGTGATATTATGTTATGTTATGCATTCTATAGAAAATACGGTAATGTAATAGACAATCAATATTACACTTACAAGTAGTTGATACTACACTCGGAATTTTAATTCGATTCCAGATTTGACAATTTCAGTGTTGCAACGTTATGACAAGTACTAAATAGTGACGTTGCGGAATTATTCGATATGGAAATACAATATTTCTGGATCGATTCTTCTCGTTTATAATATTACTCCCGTAAACTAAGTATATCAGGAAATTAAATATTTCTGAACCGATAATTTAGTTTTGACGATTAATTAACGATCTGAGACTTTTCTTTTATAATTGTGTGTGAAATAAATAAAAAATTTAATCATGAAGGAACATGACAAATAAAACAGATAGATGTATTATGGTAATAAGTTATTTTATAAATTGTCGCCGTCATCGCTACAGCTATCCTGTCACTTTCTGTAACATTTATTATAAAACACACACATTGTTTGTTTATCGATTTTTGTGTTCATCACTAACCTATTATTAGTGGTATCATTATTTCACAAAATGACAGTAGCTATGGTCAAATCTGGAATCTAATTAAAATTCTGACCATAGTTATAGATTTCTCTCGTTGGCCTCGTTGGCCGAGTGGTCGCGAGTGCGACTGCCGGGCAAGGGGTCTCGGGTTCGATTCCCGGGTCGGGCAAAGTATTACTGGGTTTTTAAAAAATTCTCAGTAGTAGCACGAGTCTGGAAATGTGCCCGGTATATGGCAATAGGCTCACCCCCTATTACATGGGACTCATAACAGAAATAGTGAAAAGTGGGTGTTACTTCTGTGTGCACCTCTGCCTACCCCTTCGGGGATAAAAGGCGTGATGTTATGTTATGTTATAGATTTTATTATTTTGTTAGTAAACAAGGCATAAATAACACTACTAGGATATAAACCAGCCTGTGCTGTTCCAGATCGTAATCTAGAACCGCGGAGAACCTAACGTGTTACCGGGGCTCCGGCTCGAAGTGTAAGAGTAGGGACGGGGTAGTTTTTAGTCAGTAAGAGTCTGACACTCCCTCCCGCCTCACACAGGCGGGAGCAGACATTCGATGATATTCCCCCCTTAAAAAAAGACCATAATCTACCCCTGTTGGATATATCCCGATCCCTTCAGCCGACTACGCGGGACTGTGTAACAAATATAGATACAAACTCACAAACATTCGCATTTATACAATTAGTGGGAAATTTATTATAAATATGGCCTATTAATACACATATAAAGCTTCCTTTTGAAACACTCTATATGTTACAAAATACCGCATCAAAATCCTTTGCGTAGTTATAAAGATCTAAACATACAACATAGGAACAGACAGCGCAAAGCTACTTTATACTATGTAGTGATAAAAGTATAATTATTAATATAAGTCTCATACAATAATACATTATGTCGCCAACCCTACTCTTCCCGCGGGTGTCATATACCCGACTTAGTGACTCCACTTTTGCCAGAGACCGGGCAGCAGCACTCTCTGATGAACCTGAACCTTTTATACTACGATATTTTACTGAACATGAAGATAAAGCAATTCCTCTTATGTAGAGAAGATTCGTAGTTCAGATCTGTTATGATGATGATGATGATGATTCCGTATTAATAATACAATTTATATTTACAGTGATATCCTAAACGAGGTGTTCGACAATTTGCTGAAAGAGACGAAACAAAAAGATCCCGTCATACAATGGAATTCACCGAAAAAGTACGACACCACTCCTGAAGTCATTGCGGTTGTGGATGTAAGTACTATAATGTTCACATGTAAACAGCGGCTCATGTAAAGAGATTGTCCAGTCAACTGATGGTAGCGGTGACTGTCTAGGCGACACACGTACTTAGGTATCGCCATGAGCTAATGTTCACATGTAAACAGCAGCTCATGTAAAGAGATTGTCCAGTCAACTGATGGTAGCGGTGACTGTCCAGGCGACACACGTACTTAGGTATCGTCATGAGCTAATGTTCACATGTACACGTTTGTATAGACTGTCTTTCTCTTCTCTCGATGTTGACTCCTCTGGTGTTGATGACTTGATGAGCGACGCCGATTGCTTATCATCAGATATACCATAATTCTTACATAAACTACGTTTAGAAAAGCCGACCACAACCCCCTCTTCTTTTGAAGTCGGTTAATTATTATGTACTAAACTAAAACATTATCCTAAGTATAATAATAACAAACACTTTTCTGCAAACTGCTTAAAAATCGGTTCAGCCAATTACGAGATAATTGCGCTCCAACAAACATACAGAGGCCTTAGTACGAGTATCTTTTTCGTTTAAAGTAATCGAAACGAGTATGCGTTCTGCGCTCTGATTGGCCGGCTCGAATGAAACAACCAATCAAAGCACAGAGGCCTTACTACGAGTTTGTTTTTCTTTTAAAGTATTCGAAACGAATACGCGTTCGGCGCTGTGATTGTTTCATTGGCGCTGGCCAATTATAGCGCCGAACTAAGGCCTCTGTGCTCTTGATTGGTTGGGTCATTAAAGCCGGCCAATCACAGCGCCGAACGCGTACTCTTTACGTTTACTTTAAATGAAAATGAAACTCGTACTAAGGCCTCAGGTCAGACTGAGAACCGTTTTTTGAAGTCGATTAAATAAATTGTCAGTACAAGCAACAAATTCACCACTTTTTGTTTATTACATTCATTATGCATTAATTAAAGTCATACTAATTTATTTCAGAACACACCACCGTCTATATCAGATAAAGAAAATACGAAAACGCCCATCAAACAAGAAGTCGACTCCGAACAAAACACTTTTGTGACTCCAAAGAAACGTCCTGACGCAGATTTGGCGGCAAAATACGACAAGAACTCTGAAATTTTAAGATACACTACATTCAAATCACCAAATAAACTAAAAACTGTCGATATATTGAAGAATTCAAGCTTAGAAATCTCCGCTCCAGACGAAATTGTGAATATAGACATGATTAAGATAGAAAATATGGAAAATGAGGATTTTATTAAGAAACTTGGACTAAAATCGCCGGAGAAGAGCGAGAAATGCGCTTTCAAGTTTAGTCCGTATAATAAAGAAGTGTTGGAGCGCCAGAATATAGACATAGACGTCGAAAGTTTCAAAGACCAATACCTAAATGAAGTAGGCTTGCAAAGAACTAAAAAAGAAGATATAAAAGAGGTAGAAACAGTCAATAATACAACCAAGAAAAGCCGTAAACGAAAACTAAATGATGATTTCGTGTTGAAAGTCGAGTCTAAAAAACGCAAAAAGAGTAGGAAATATATATCTATTAAGGATAAAAATAGAAAAGTCAAAATCCGTTGGCGGGACGAAGAATTGAAAGTGCAGATTAGAAATACGAATAAGATTAAGAAATCAAAGAAATATAGACAATATATTCTAGAATGTTCGTCCGACAATTGCTCTACAGTGAAGCCGGATAAGGAAATCACTCCATTGCGTCGAAAATATAAAAAACAAAATAAGTCCCCGGATAATCTTATTCAAACGTCTATACAGAAATTTTTCAAAGTTAAATCTAATGAATAAACGTCATTTGTTGTTATCATGTTACAAAACAATAGTCATAATATGGCGAAATACTCAAACGTTACTCAATTTGAAGTCGCGCTTATGTATACATAGTTCTATCACTACAGACTTTGTAAAATGACAGAGACATTTTTTAAGGGGGGAAAATCATCGAATGCCTTCTCCTGCCTAGATGAGGTAGTGCCAGACTCTTACTGACTAAAAACTACCCCGTTCCTACTGCTGCACTTTGAGCCGGAGCCCTGGTAACCTGTTAGGTTCTCCGCGGCTCCGTATCGGCATCGGAGCCACCCCTGCTCGCCGTCCGCAGGCCCGCTCTTACGGTGACCGGAGATCGTCCCGCGATCCCTGACGGCTGGGTTGTGAGGAGACAGCGCTTCGCTGCCTCACGCGCCCCGCCTCCTCCTTAGCTAGCATGAGTGCTTCGCAAAAGGAGGGGCATCCCAGTCCTCCTCGCTCCGCATCATGACCCGCACTAGGGCCGGACGCGAGAGGTCGCCGTCGCCGATCATATCATATGAGGGCACGGCGGTGCTCAGCCCACGCAGAGCATTCTCCTACTGTGTGTTCCGCGGTGTCCTTAGGGCGGAGAATGACAGAGATGGCATTATATTTAAGTACGACTTAAAATTGAGCAGCCTTTCAGTATTCAAGTGATAGTTTCTAAAAGTAATTTTATTGGTAAAAGAGTTTGTGAAACTATAATAATAATAATGTTTTAAAATGTGTAAGTAATGTCTAAATATAGTGTTATAATAAGTGAATTAAGAATTTATGACTTTGAAAAAGTTATATTCGTACTTGCCAGGTTGCAGAATTACAGAACCAAGTGTTTCTAAACACGGTTTACTTTTATATTGAACGCTTTACATGTTTATTTATATAATAGTAGTGTAGTATAACCTACACCGTGAATTTATTTTCGTTTTCGTCCCGAAGTAAAATGGTTCTGTCTAGGTAATACAATAGTTTTACAAAGAAATAACTGGTGAACCATTGCACAAAGCAAACTTCGAAAGCGCATACGAACTCATAGTACATTACCAAAACATCACGCTATGTAATTCTCGAAGAGGTATTTCTCGTCGGGTGGCACGTGTGATGCGAATACTGCCTAAAATTTTACATCTAGTGTCTCATATGCGAAAGACAATGAATTTTTTTAAACCAAATAAAGTTTCGTCTTTATTTTTCTACTTTATACATCGAAAGTACTTCTTAGGGCAAGTTGTTTTGCCGCGAGACGCAAACGAAATAGATTTCACGGTGTATAGGCATACCAGCCCAATAATTTTATGCAGGTATTGTATTGTAAAGTGCCTTCGAACAATATTTATCTAATTTGTGTAAGTTCACAAAAAGAACTTTGTGGATACTTAGCAGTTTTTTTAATAAATTGGTATGACACAAACATATTGATTATACTTTTTTCGTAGTATCGGTCATGCAAAAACCGCTGAACGAGTCTATGCAATTTAGCATTAAAATAGACTATAGTGTGGATTTACACAAGCTTTTTACCCTGGCAATATTTAATAATAAAGTGTTCTTATAATCCACGCGACCAAAGTCATGTGCAAAAGTTTAGTTTTCATTTATATTTTCGTGTTAATAAGGTCATTCCAAAAGTGTATGACAAGTTTTTAACGTATGCCCTTCGGTATTTCGAACAAAAATATTTTTGATATAAAACAGCTGTTGCCTTTATTTTTAGCATCGAATCATCGCGACATATTTTATGCGACATTGATCGATTCACATATATATATATATAAATTTCTTATGTATTTTATATTTTCGTCATATTTCTGTAAAATAAAGTAAATCGGTCAAGGTATGTACAGAAATTACGATGTTTTCTTTGTGTTCACAGTTTTTGAGAATCCTACCAAAACGGTAGTTTTTTGAGAAGTGACAGGTTCATTAGTTTTAGATATGCGATCTCTTCTATAATAATTGAAAATGTCTGCATAGATATCATGCTATATTAAGTTTTACTTTCTTCAATTAATGGTAATGTCTACCAAACTTAAACTATGTATACGCACAACGTTATTTTTATTATTGTGTAGAAAAAGCTTATCATACTTTCTTTTGATATAATTATTACGTTTTATTTTTAAGATTTCTTTAAATTAGTTGTTTAAATGCATATTATTTTAAATTAAGTTTAAAAAATAAAACTGTTTCTTTCATCGTATACTTTGTTTTTTACTTCACATGACTGACCTATTCCACTCATGTAACTCAATAGCAAGGTATAATTTTTATAATAGACTATAGTTTTATCATAATGCCCCTTCAACATTATCAGCCTGCGACAATCTTGTTGGACTGCGCTGAGGGTCTTATTAGTTTGTCATAACGTCCATTAGGCAGATGGTTTGTGAGATTATGGCCACTTATGTTAATACCAATCGGATAGTATTTATTCTCAAAACTGTAAATCTACTTCTTTCTATCAAAATATTCGAAATTGCTAACTAAAATACTGAATTGCACACCTAATATTTGCTCATCAAATAAATCAAATATTCTATACGATTTGGTCTTAAAACCTAAACTATTTTGAACTATGCTGAATGACTATCCAATTAGATCCGCAGTTTAATATGAAATGAAATATTGGTAGGCTACTACTGACCGCAGGATTTGAAGTAACCTAACGAATGGTATCCCATTCTAATCTATGCGCCCACCATGTCGGGCTGCCATTTAAGGTGACTATTAACCACAATAGGGTAGAATACTCATTTTTATTTTAATGTCCGTCTAATAGATTATTTTAAATCATTAGACATGTATTTTTTATTTTTTACAGATTGATTTGAAATGTCGCGTGAGCTCACTTCCATGTACATTTTATACGTAGAAAAGACGTTTTAGCCCCCACTCCTAAACATTGATTCGTTGTATTTAGTTAAGTATCATTTTATTATACGACAAAATAAAAAAATACGTGTCTAATATTACTTAATTTCCGTCCGTCCGTCCGTCCGTATTTTTGTGAGTAATATTGTTTCGAAACACATATATATGTGGTTTTACCGAGATTTTTTCTCTAAACAAGATTTTGATCAGTTTTATACAGATTTTAGTTTAACATGTTTAAGTAACCAAGTAGTTAATTAGTAGTACAGTCATTTATTTGATATGTAGTAGATTATTAGTGGAGATATTTTGTTTGAATAAACTTTTATATAGAGGTACAGTTAAAAATTTCCCATACCAATCTATCTAGCCATAGTCCCATACCGCCTGGTGGGATGATACAGCCTACGTTGGACCGCACATATCCAAAGCAACTTATTCACATAGACCTTGAAGACTCCGCAGGTCTGAGTCTGGAAAAGAATTCGACTCCTAAGCGATCCTAATAAATAACATATATGGAGAAATCTGTGAATGTGAAATCCACTGAAAAGAGGTGGCGTTTTGCTCATTGTAGGAGTAATTTCATAACCACAAAATAATATTAGTTCTAAATGTTTTATTGACAATATCATCATAATATTACAACGGTGAAGTCATGGTCCGTATCATAAAATAGGTCGAAAAGAAACTTCATAAATAACTGCATAGGTAATACTACTGAACAAATACCTCCCGCGGGGGTCATAATATTCCCACGCTCAATAGATGACTCTTGATAACTGCAGTTAGAATAAATACCTACTACAAACAACAGATATTGTTTAATATCATTAATATGTAACTGAGATTCAGGTCTAAAAATAAGCTAATGAAAGTAAAAACTGATTTAAATATTCAACAAGTATTGATTACTGGGTAACATGGTGCGCGTCACGTAGCACAGAAATACATTGTTTTAACCATTTAACTGTTAAATGTGAAGCTTACTATGATTATAAAGCATTACTATTGCTGTTTTGTATAATTTTACCAAGTTTATAAATAAATATAACGGATTAGTTAAGTAAGAAAATGTAAAAATACATAGTTACACAAATAATGTCAAAAAGTTTTGGTAGCAAATCCATTGTAATGTATTGCCGCCAAGCAATAAAGAATACAGTAAGATTCTAATAAGTTTCTTAAATAATTATTTTACTAATTTGAATACTACATTACGTAATTATATTAAAGAAATTACAAATAAAATATATTGAAATGTTTGTAACGGTAGATTTTTGTCCATTATTGTGGTAGCAACTAGCAACACTGACCCCCATTGTTTACAACGCCAGAGAACAAACGAAACAAAAACAAGTTGAACGCAAGTCAGTTATTTTTGTACCTTGTTCGAATAAGCGTCTGTTAATTTCATCACTTTGTATCTTATTATACAATTTTGATATCATTTTCGTAATTAAAGTTATAGTTTACTCTCAATTTATGCCGTGAGAATAAAAAAGCTAATATATAAAAAGCAAGTCTTTGTTCAAACAGTGTTAAAAAGCGACGTTGCCGTTCTTCTTCCCTACTTTTCTTATAAGAGAAATCTTTTACTAGAAGGTTTCTAGTTAGAAATTTAGCATCTTTAGTTAATTCTGTGATAATTTCGTGTGTGAATTTCACAAAGTAATGCTACAGTGTTTTGAAATGTGTGTCTCTGAACGTTATACATTATCTGACGCAATCCCTATCTGGCAACAGCGCGAGGAATCGGACTGAATAATTTACTAATGTATTAACAAAAGTCCATTGGATATTACCAGTCATCACACAAATTTTAACTTTTATGAGGTAAGTGATATTTTTAAGTGCATTTATGAGCCAAAATAATGCAAAAAAGCATAAAAAGGAAGGGTAACGGTCGTTTTAATTTTCCCGCGGAATGACGTAATTGTCGTTTTTGGGCGGCCATCTTTGGACCATCAGTCATCTGTCAGGCATTCTTGATTTAGTTCGTGAAGAGTGAGAAACGAAAAAATCATCACTTATAGGGTGGTTTTCATACAAAAACTCACCACGGAAGCATCCGGGTAAGTCTTTTACTATGCAATTTCATAAAATTCAGCGGCCATTACGCTTTCTTTTTGTGTGATATTTCTTTGTTAAAAGTTAACCTCTTTGGTCACCAAGCCAGTTTTTTGGGTCAACCAGTGTCTTTTATGGCGAAATTCCGTATTTGCATGTGTTTTATTTGCATAGACGATGTGTTAATTGATTTCGAAAAGTTTTGTTTGAGTCTAGAAAGTTGACTCCAAACTTAGTTTAGTTCTAGACTTGGTTTTTATGTAACTTGTGTCACCGTATTGTGTTGGAATGACTCTTATTTGAATTTATTTAACGTATTCTCGTTAATAAATTTATAACCTAAAATTAATTTATTTTATAAATTTTTGCAATTACCCCTTATAATCTTATTTTCAATAGAAGATTTCGGATGTTAGTGTCCATAAGCGGTTCTAGAAGTTTCTAGAGACCTTCAGTTAGTTAAGAAGTCTAGTTTTTAATTCAGTTTGATTAAACCGCTGCTAAAATTAGATACACATGTTTGAACATGTTTGAACATGTTTGAATTGCATAATCATTTTTATCTATCCACGAATAATCGTTATTTTGTACTGTGGTGAAATACTTGTGAATAAAATTCGGTTTCACTATTTCGAACTGTTGAACAACAGTTAATTAGGAAAATCATATCAATAACTGAAAAACATATTTTTTGTTATGGTTCATTTGAAATTTATATGAGTATATGGAATTAATACATTTCACACCATGATTCTTATTTGATTTAGTTGAATATTACAGCGTTTTATCATTGTTTTTAAATAGTTCCTTCTTTATCCAATTAGATCTACACCAAAGTTTTTCTTCAATTTTTTCTTTTTATACTGAAACTTTGAGTATTACTGAGTTGAAACTGTGTTTCTTTTCAGAGTAGTCAATTACTCAATGCTGGCCTCATCTATCTGGATTATGACATGGATAAATGCTCTTTAGTAGTCTCTTTATAAAATAAACTTAATTTATCCCAGTACAAAACATGATAAAAGCTACACATGACTTTCATGTGATCTTACCCTATGTTTTAAAATTAAATGACAAAGTTTTATTCCAGTCTAACTGAGTAAAAAGGTCAAATATACTGAAAATGTCAAGTCAGCAATGATATTTAATTTAATGTATGTGTAATAATACGGATTACAATCCTGTAATGACTCAGACAAAATGAGTCATCATTAAAATGTGAGTCCTTTATACCATTTTAGGCTGGTTGCATCATTTTATATAATGACTATAAGGTAAACTGATAGGGCCTATGACATTCTGTTATCTTTTTTACAAATTTGAGGAAATAGTAGCTCAAAATGTACGAGTTTCCTAGAATAACTGTTTTCTGACTAGTGTGGGATACAAATTTGTGAGATAAAATTATTTTGTATTAATTATTTTGCCATGCTCTAAGATTTTCTCCTGTGTCATGGATGCACATAATTTCACATACACATCACATTACATGTTTTTTATTTCATTACATGTTTTTTCTTAGAATTTAGTATTATCAAAATGTACTTTAGAAACTTGAACATTAATTTTTTAATCTGAGGCACAAAAGACTGAAGATACAACTGCACTAGCTGTACAGTACATTAAAATGTCATTGTTGCTTTTATTGCCCAATATTCAAACTACCGATAGCTACCGATTTCGATGTATGAAGTCTTATTCATGGTAATCTCCTTCATCAATAACTTTGAAATAAGTTATATATACAATTATACTTACATTTATGGCACTATAATAAGTAATAGGCACATCTACCTACACCATTTGTGACAAGTAGGCGTTATTAAAGGTTAAAGGTACTATGTGTAGGTACAATATTATATTATAAGAAAGGTCCAATTAAAAGTAACCTTAACCAATTAGCATGCATCAAAAGATTGATTGCTATTGATGAAGCGAGAGAGGTTTGTAGTAATCGTAGCAAGAGCAACTGGCGTTCTATATCTCTGCCTATCCTCATGGGGGACAAGCGTGATGTTATGTATGTATAGGTACTACTGCTATAAGCTATAAATAACCTTAAAATGTGTATATGTAGCTCAATCGCAATTTCATAAACGTTTTAAAGATGTCTGTCCTCACTTTACCTGTTTACTATACATATTCACGTAGAGTGTGAATACTTTTGAATACGTGACACACAGCATATACCTAGGTTCTATCGGCAAAGTTTACGCTCGTACCTACACATTTTCTGTGGTAAACTCGCTATTCACCGCCCTGTTTTCCCTGTGGTCGTTCGCGCCGAATGCATGCGAATATCACCTAATGATGGTCGACCGCCAATTTTGTCGATTGTACATAGCCTCGAATAAAATTAAGACGCAGTTGAAACTAGATAAATACGTAACGAGTTGTTTTTCTTCTATAAAATTGTAACAGTGAAGGACGGTGTGGGGCAATAATAGTATATTCGTATTTTTTTACTCTTTCTAGTCTAGTCTAGGACTTTATTTTCTCTCGCGTTATGTTAATTGTCGTCATTAGATATTTTACACCCACCAAACGTGAATAGAAGACATTTTACTCTTTAATACGGGTTAACTAAAACCCAACGAATGTATAGTTATAAAAACTCCATGGTACTTTAAACGTATTTTTTATTGAACCCGTCCGACTTTAAAAAAAGATAAGTTCTATATTTGGGGCAGATAACGCCAAACAATGTCGACATGTAACTACGCAGCTGTAACGTCAGAAACTAAAGATTATCGTTAATTCAATGTTTTGTAATACTGGTTAATTCCGTTTTAAGTACATTGAAACTTTAAAATGCGTATTTTTTGATGTATTTCGGCCTTTTTGGACGCTACATTTTCATCAGGAGGAATCTACTGCCATTCGCCATAGATTAGACGTTAGACAAACTGGCGTATAGATTCTAGCAGCCATTCGCCCATCAATAAAACGATAAACAAAAATTACCAGACCACTAAAATATCGCGAAATGTGATCTTTAAAATCGATAATCGTAAAGACGCCAAATGTAAGTATAAAAATCGTTAAAAAGGTAACCAAGGCAGCTGAAATTTGATATGCCATATGTTCCTAAAGCATATGTTCGAGCTGGTTCATCGGATGTGCAAATTGGATACGAAATACTATACTTAATGAGCACCTTTCGCTGTCTTAAGTAACAGGGGGTAATATGGCTTTAGTTTGAAAATGAAGTAACTGATACCAAGTCCAAGAAGCTTCAGATATCGGTTTCAGCTATTAAAGGTTGTCGCCAATTACTTCGGACCCGTCTAACATAGAACTCAAAGTCAGTGGCGAAAAGTGGGTATTAGATTTATCGTGAATCTTTGATCTTATTACTAGAGATTATAAAGATTCAAAACATGTAAGGAAGAATTCTAGTATAATTAAAATTTCGTGCCGTCCAACGTGCATAAACTAACGGCCGTTAAACGAATAATCACTTAATTAAAGCCGAAATAAAAACAACAGCGCACGTGTTGTACATGTGAGAACCATGTAATCTGTTTCTTTAACGATTAACTAAACTTCTGTAGATAGTGACGTCACATCTACGCCGTCAACCGTTATAAACAACACATGCGATTAATTCATTTACAAATGTGATCTAAAAGACCGGAGATTCAAATGAAGCCCAAAATGTCCCCATAAAAGGTATTGCGGAAAATTAAGCGTTATGATATTACACTTTAGGGAGTTTTTTCTTTACACCATTAACCGAATGCTAATACAATAAGTAACTTAAAGTAAATAACGACTTTGATTGACTGGTTTAGGACACTTTCAAATTCAAAATATACCATTTCTGGTAGTTTTTCTTAACATGCACTCATCAGGTGAATACTTCAATCTTGTTTGTTATATTATTGATAAACTTTAATCATGATAGATGGACAATTAAAAAAAGGTTTTCGAACGATAAAACAAAGAAGTAAATAATAATTTTATTTACTGATTTTCAATCGTGAATAGTCATGCATGATAGGTGTATAAAGGTCGGATTTTATACTTGTTTTTGTATCATACGTTATACGATAATCTTTTGATATATTGAAATTACGCAAGAATACGTCAATGGTTGTGAAAACAGGCCCCTATTTGTCTGGTGTAATTGAAGTTTTCGTCTACCAAAAAATTGCTATACTAGTTAGCTTTTTGTATAAAAAATATTGCTCAAATTCGTATAGGAGTTAATGTGTCGCTTATTACGTTTAGCTGTTGATTTGCGATGCAGGTCTTTACTCTTTTAAATATTAGGTTCTGCTTTGAAATGAAATATTATGGTCTTCTAGAATAACATATAGGCTACTTTTTATACCACGGGAACGCGAGCAGAAGTACATTAATAAGTTCTACACTAAATTAACCGTATTGAATCTTTAGAATGGTCTTCTATATGCTACTTTTTATACCACGGGAACGCGAGCAGAAGTAAATTATAGTCCTACACCAAATTTACAAATTAACTGTATTTAATCTTTATACTATAAACATTTTGGTAAAGCCTTTATTCCCTCCAGTTCGATGTCCTTTACAAGTTGGCACAAAGTGAGGACAAACGATGCAGCTGTGTTTGCGAGGCAAATTATACAGACAGACGCATCTAAGTTAAAATTCTTTAATACATTATCTACGTTAATGCTAAAGAATAAGGTTGAAAATATATGAAGTAATTTTATGCGTTCGTTTGCATTATTCGAAGGTATTGGTTCCATGTTTTTTTTAGCCATTGAGACTAGAATATGTATTATATCTTTAATAGAAGTATTATACCTAGAAGGTAACAGTATAACAGCAATTTTGAACGTAAGAAAGGCGTATGCTTGGGCACAAATAGGCCGGTTCGACCGGAGCGATACCGGGCTCCTATCCTCAAAAGGCCGATAGAACTCACAAACATCAGGTGATCCGTCTGCCACGAGACTCTGATTCTTTGCTACCAAGTGTAAAAAGAGAGAGTATCCAAGTCTAAAATTAATTAGGTGTAACTGCGCATAAAGGATAACGATGACGCTAGTTGTTATCGTTTTAAAAACATACATAGTATTTCTTGTTTTGTGTTTGATCAATTGTCTGATTGTACATACATAGTCGCGTATTTTGCACGAATCATATTTCGCCTTGAAATGAAATCATTGAGCTCTTGTGAAGTTTGTATCAGTTTTATATTAATTTAATTGCGTTCATTTGCATATTGCGTCGTATTTTATTTTGATAAATATAATTTACTTGATGTTAATTCAACTTCGTTCCATGAACACAATACGATCATTTAGCTTCTAAATATTACATTGATTAATTACAAACCCGCCTTGAGCAAGCGTCGAATAATGGACATACCTTCTCCGTGTGAGAAGAGGTTTGCTCAGCAGTGCAACAGTTACGGCTGACATAGGCATATTTTAACCCATTTTCGATCAAAAATGCCTATTAGTCTAAAGAGAGACCTTGTACTAATAATTCATTAGTTTTTGTCCGTCCGTTTGTACGTATGTAGGTAGATTGATAAAAACGTAACGATAAAAAAAATAACGGTCACTTTGGTATTTGATAATAATATGTAGGTTCACAGTTCCGAGTTATACTAAAATAGATTTTTTGTGATAAGGTAGACCTACACGTTATTCCAATAGGGCTTTTTATAAATCTAGAATGTAGGAGTTTGTAGTGTTTTTTTATATATTTGATGGGCCGACGTTTGACCACTATCTCGCCTGGTGGTAACCGATGATGCGCTCTGCGATGGAGCACGCACGTTCGTCCCATAAGCAACTTGGGAACTCCCTTGTCCCGGTGTTTTTATGTTTGTATGTAGATAAACCTCCACTGCAGTAGTGTATACTACTTATAGAAGTTGCAGCGGTTTTGGAAAGTTGGGGCAAGCTTATCCCATTTGGTTCATGTTTTATAGAAAGAGACAAGTATTTCTATCGTCTCTCGTACAAATCCGAGTTTAGTAAGTCGATCATGCCCTTTGAATAATTAATTTTGATCCACCCTTTGTTACTTTTCCTAGCGACGCCCTAATCCTATGTTCATGCCCTTTTAAACTGATTAAAAAACATTCTAGTTATTTTATTTACATGTTTACCTCTAGTAAATTGACTGGAGATTCTAATTGGTCTTAGATACCTTTAAAAAAATATGCATCCCAAACTTACTTTTGCCTCTTCCAAGTCTTGTAGTAACGTTTCATCAAAATCTGTTCCGCGGTTTAGGTGTTAATTCGTAATTTAGGGAACAGAGAGTATAGTTCCCTAAGATCGGAAAAGGAGGATCCTCCGACCAGGCGAGGTGATCGTGCCTGGCGGGCTTTCTGCCCAACAGTTGCTCGTTGGGATTTTCTATCCGTGTTCAATCGAATGTAAACTTCGCATGTGCGATGTAGGATTTTATGACGTCATCCGTTGACTTGTGACATGTGTCGCCACAGTAACATAGGTACACACTTTTGCAATTATAATGCTCATTCACTTATTATTATTGGGGCTATATACTTTGTTTGTATAATGTTTAATAAAAAAGAAGACAGCCTTGTCTAAACAAGTTTTTAATGCAAATTGTATTGCTATCTCATTTACACTTATTTTTGTGTACGGCCATGAAGATTTTGTTTAGCACATAGTCTTTAAAACATGATAGTCAATGTGCCTTTATTTCAATCCTGGACCATCAGTTAACTGATGGTAGCGGACTGGACAATCTCTTTACATGAACTGCTGTTTACGTGTGAATATTAGCTCATGACGATACCTAAGTACGTGTATCGCCTGGACAGTCACCGCTACCATTAGTTGACTGGACAATCTCTTTACATGAGCTGCTGTTTACATATGAACATTAGCTCATGACGATACCTAAGTACTTGTATCGCCTGGACAGTCACCGCTACCATTAGTTGACTGGACAATCTCTTTACATGAGCTGCTGTGTGCTTGACAGAAACCAGATAGCAGCGCTCTCTGCTAAACCTGTACCTTTATATTTGCTCTAATTTCTTTGCTAACCGTATAAATATGACAATCCTTCCATAGTCCGGTGTTGAACTGTTAATATTGAATCCTTTTATCGACAATCATATATTTTAAAAGGATGTAACATAAACACTGCTATATTCATGACCTTATTTGTATCCCCTCCTTGATTTGATCACGTACGCATTCTACTGGCCTCATTTTGACGATGTACGTTTTCAAAATGGCAGTTGTAAACCATATTGGATTTTAGAGCTGAAATTTTGAGGTTTTGTAAAGTATGGGAGACTTTTTGACTATATTTGCAGTTGTGTGGAGTAAATTCCTTCTAAGGTCTTTTTAGTGATATTTAAGAGATACAACAAGAATGGTAACAAAAGGTCAGTTAATAAGTTGTATTACCCTTACTGAATAGTGGATACAGAATGATATTGTCCACAAAAAATACCCACGGATGTTGACAGAAACTAGTTCTCATTCTAACTAGAATTTATCAGAAAAACTCACGAAATAAAATGCTTTGTGCAAATAACAATGTGTCTACTCAAGAAAGCGTGCTACAGTTGATTGTTCAATCCCCTACCCTGCAGGGACGCGTTATATTAACACCCTTTGTGACAAAACTTTGTGTTTCATAAAATCATAAAAAACGTCAGTTCGTTTCGCTTCGACGACCATGGTGCGATATCGTCAACGTATCGTTTTGCGTTGCCTAGCAACGGCGAACACGTCAGTGCTATGACGCGGGCGTATAATGCGTTCATGAACATATGCAGCCTTATTAACGCGCTGGCTAGAAGGTCAAATAAGATAAACTAACGTTAATGCGATTTACGCCCTTGCTGCAACGTGTTAAAGTCTAACAGATGCCTACTTAAGCCCAAAAGGTCATTAAAAAGAGCGGATTAAGGCTAATTGATGAGTTTTCCTAATTTTTGGCGTGGATATAATACTCTAATCCGTAGCAGGGTCGTTGAATTTAGCGCAGAATATTTAAAATAAACCCTAAGGAAAATGTTGATACAGATAGATGAACAACTATTTCCAACCAATTTTTATAACGTAATCGATAAAAATCGTACACTCAATAACGACAACACTTTAAATAATGATTTTTATCTCATAAGTCGTAAGTACTGTTTTTGTACACACGTTCGATTATTTCCAATAGATTAGGGTGTGCCGTTTGTCCTCTAAAGGACAATAATCGTCATGAAAACTACGCACAGTTTATAGGAAGGAAAACAAACGTTCTAAGGTCGACCAGTCAAACGGCGCTGACCTTAAAGCAAGGCGAATGCTTAACGGATTATAACTAAGTTTTATAGACACTACCTATAGACCATAGTATTTGCTAGATATTGGGATACATCAAGAGTAAACTTAAATTTTTTACTTTATGGGGTGATTTTTGGTGTCTCGCCATGTTAAATTACAGATATTACATATAACGAATACAAGGTTACCGAATTGACTGTAATTGGCAAAAATCTGAAAGCTTTGTAATTATAAGTAAGACTACTGTCTTATGGTATGTCATTTGAATCTCTTTTCAAAACTTTTCTATCATATTTGATGATTAATCCTAAGCTCCCTTCCGCACTAGCGTTCAACCGCGCGGCTAGCCGCTCCCTGCGGTTGACCGCTTTTCCAATTTAATATGCAACCACTATGCCAACAGCTTAACACTTATTGGTTGATATTTTCAAATCTAAAATGGCATGGTACATTTTTCTACTTCTGAAGAAATAAGTGCCACTTGGTAACAAAGTTTACTAACAGTGCGTGTGCGCAATATGCAATAAACTGCCAACGTTAAAATCTTCATGGTCGATTCCTTATAACCTTGAGTTTTCAACGGCAACATTTGATATCAAATAAAACTATGAATTTGTAATATTATAACGCTATTTATAATATTTTTGACGTTAGTAGTAATTGTAGACAATAATGTTTGACGCGGAAGGCCTTTCAGCTTATTTAAGTAGTTTTTGTCTGAAATAAGTGTCTTCATTTGAATATTTTGAGCTCAAAATTGCTGACACAAGTGCTCCATCGTAGACCGCATCATCGTTTACCACCAGGCGAGATAGTGGTAAAAAAAAGTACAAACATATTATCTCCTTTTATTTTAATTCTACTTTCTAGACAAAGATCGCAGAATTGTAAAGTAGATAAACATAATAATCTAGAAATAGAACTTGATAAACATAGCAACAACCATGTACATGATCAAAACAAGATGTAAGCTCACAGCTGCACAACAGAGGCCTTAGTACGAGTTTGTTTTACGTTTAAAGTAATCGTAACGAGTACGCGTTCAGCACTCTGATTGGCCGGCGCCAATGAAGCAACCAATCAGAGCGCCGAACGCCTATTCGTAGTACGGCCTCAGACCAGTATGAATAGATCGTCGAATGTGCGATAAAACCATACAAACCGAGACCACGATACTCTGGTTTTGCATGTCTTGATAGGTAGCCATCTTTCATAAAAAGGAAAAGTGTTTTACTAATAGAATGAATTACCTACCTAGTGTTAAATTAAAGTCTGTGTACCTACTTATCTAAAGGTGACATTTTTGATCTACCTACCTAAATGACGCACATATGTTTTCGTTATTAGGCACATTGTACATCCTAAATTGATAATAATATGATAATGTACGATAATGGGCTGTGAACTTGAAAATTCTTGGTCTCTAATCTATGATATTTAGTAGGTATTTCATATCTTAGATACTTATATAAGTTGTTTATGTAAAATCGGAGACAGAATGTCTTGAAGAAATGTTTTAAAAGGTCGGGAACGCACTTGTATCTCTTTTGGTTATGCGTCTGTCCATGGATTACGCCGATTGCTTTTACTTACACCATCAGGAGACCAGGTTACTCGTTTCCCGCCCTATCCAATAAAAATGTCTAAAATAAGAAAAGTGTTAAAAGGTGGTAAAAGAAAAACATTTTTACGTCTTAATGAAGGCAATAAAATGCAGCTTTACAATAAGGAAGTCTACTACGCAAATTAGCAATTACAATTATTAAAAAGTAGATATAAAAGCGACAATTATACGACTTAAAATGCCCACATAAACAATATGTACACGTGAAGCTGTGCTAAACCAGTATAAATTAACCGTTGACTGTGCAGAACGATCATAGAAAGCGGGACCATGATAGACTTGTTATGTATAACTCGATGACTTGTGTATGTATAGCCACCCACGCAAGATCTTTCGAGATTCTGACATCACACAGCAGAGAAAACAATAATTTTACCTTGAAGATTTTAAGAGAGAGAAAAAACACGTCTTGGGCAAAAGTCCCATGGCTTTGAACCGATAACTATTACGAAATATGAACTATCTAATAATGAACACTGAAAACGAAAATATATAGTTTCATGAAGAAGATATTTTCATCAAGGTCATTTGGAGATTTTTGTTAATATGGCTTCGTTTTTGTTTCATCTAGTGTTAACATGAATGCTTTTCTCTTAGCGACACAAGAATATTTGAAGGTATCTGTCGAATAAGTGTCTCCTTTTGAACATTATGACCTCGTGGACGAAAAGGTGTTTTAAGAGCCTATAATATCTGAAATATGCTCATGGGACGTTCAAAATGAAAATAAAATGCTCAATTCATGTTGGTTATGGAATACGCGCTCCATCGTAGACTGCATCATCGCTTATTATCAGGCGAGATAGTGTTCAAACGTCGGCTCATCAAATATAAATAATAATAATAAAAAAACTAAGTATGTATTCTCCTGTTAAGTCGGAAAAAAGACTGATGCTCTGAACTTAGTCTTTAGTTTCCATTGCCGATTTCAAAACAGTTTCAACACAACATCGTTTATACACAATTGAACAACATTATGCTGATTGAACATCAATGATGCTACTAGTATTGCGTATAGGCGTATCAAACGTTTACCAGTGTGTTTAACGATTAGCATGTTACATCTGGAGAGTATTTCGTCAATACAAGCCATTGTTAGCATACGAAGTTAACTTTACTAGCTTCTGTCAACGGCTTCGCCCACGTTCCCGTGGAGTAAAAAGTAGCCTATGCGGTATTCCATACCACAATCTACCCCTGTTCCAAATTTCATCCCTTTGACGTGATTGAGGAATACACAAACATACAAACTTTCATAATATTCGATAGAGATAGAACGATTCTCTTGTTGGTGGATTGAAATTCGCCAGTTGTCCCTGTTGACCTTTTACTAATGGCTTGTGATGTGACCTATTTTATATTATTTAGTATGCTTTGCGTATTCCATCTCTACGGTTGTGAACAGCGTACCTATTAGTTGGTAAATGTTTCATTTACGGACAGTCGTAAAAGATCAATCTGCCGATAGTCATCTTCTAACGATAGAATTTTATTACAAACTTCACAAAATGTGTCAAAATTCTATTTTTTGCAGCCAAATCTACCGATAGATAGGTTTTTGGGAATACTTAGTCATTAGGTGTATCCAGACTAAAAATAGGTGATCAAATTGCTTTTTTGAAGGCTTAAATCGCACAACAAACCGACCAAAAAGTCCAGTTTTCTCAGACGATAAAAAATATAGCAATGTAGCCTTGGTCAGGTTTTTTGTTGTGCACAAAAAACGACCTTGAGTCATTTGGTATTAGCATACAAAACGCTATGTCTCGTCCCGGTGTCGTAATTCGAAGTTTGTTTTGTGTGTATTGTACTAATTTTCAATTAATTTTTATCTGTGACGTTACATACTAATTTTCGCATTCCCAAAAGAGTTTTCGCTTACCACCAGGCGAGATAGTGGCCAAATATACCGACGCATTGCACGAACTACAGAAAATCTTACTACTCCTCTTTTTCTTTTGACTCTTTTAGGTCTCCTCCATTTTCTACAATGGCTTTATTTATCAAACCTTCTCTACATAAAAGAATTTGACACACATCTCCACAATTGGCAGGCATGACCAATAAACGGCTCTTATATTAAAATTAATATTGATTTCGTCACAACACATCCCGTACACACTCATACGCAACACCTTGAAAAAGACCATGAATGATGGTCTTATCGAATTTACCATTGGCTATGCTTACGTAGATTTTAAAGGCCGTAGAATGGTAAGCGTACTCACATTGATGTATTAATTAAATGATATTTTCATGTTGAAAGATATGGCCGTGACATAACACGGTAGTCGGTTATAATCAAATTGAATATTTGCTGTCCAAAATTGAGATTTGTCTGTAGGGTTAGTGGGATAGATGACCCTTTAAGGATCCTAAGTAGTGCGTTGCGTTCCGCGCGCGCCTCAAAGAGCCATCAGACTACCACGGATGGGGCCCAATAGGGCTGATGCCGATTCGGAGTTACGGAGAACTTAACGGGGTACCGGGGCTCCGGCTCGAAGTGCAGGAGAAGCATCGAGGTGGTTTTTAGTCAGTAAGAGTCTGACAGGCGGAAGGGAGCTTCCGCCTCACCCAGGCGGGAGAAGTTATTCGATGATTTTCCCCCCCTTAAAAGGATCCTAAGTAAAGTTTGCTGCTGGTCGATGGATGGAACGATATAGATCAAAACTGTCTTAGTTAGATGAAGAAATTCAGTAAATTGTCGAAATCTTCCAAAGCGATTATATTCTGTCAGTATTGTGCGTAGGTTTCTCCACATTTTGCGTTTGCCTAGTAAAGATTTACAGTTACGAAATAACTGTGTTGTAATTTTGTCTTTGTTTGCAATGGTTTTACGGTTTTTGCTCACGTTATACATTCATAGTAAATAGTTCAGGTTTTACTAGTTACTAGCTCGAAACTTGAGTTTTAACTTTAAACGAAATAATAACGTAATAATCTAGAAAATTCTTTATAGGCATTTATCAAAGCTAATCCTTAATACTGTTTATAAGACAAACCCTTGACCAGATTTCATTGACAGCACTTAACTCATACGGGCCAAGGTGCCCTGTTATTTCTGAACGACCTTTAGTTAACTTGACTGCATTTGTCTGTCCTGTCTGTCAGCTATTAGAGCTCCCCCCTATTCAAATTAGAGGTGTATTAATGGACAGTGAATCGGTTGAAATTGATTTTGGTCTATTTCTATACTTTTTTTGTAAAATTCTTACTACTCTCTAGGAATGCTAGAAAAAACGAAAATATTGTATCAAAAAACTCCTCTATCACCATACCAGTATGGTTCCAGATGACCTAAAATATTTCTGTAGAAAAGGCCAGGAAGGGCTATTTTTAACTATTAACTCAGCTATTTAAATTAACGCGTTTCTAATATTGAATAGATCCTGCACACAATTGAACCTTTTTTCTAAACCAGTTCTCAAAATAACTGCCAAGGTTCCTTTGATATTCTGAGTTGATGAACTTGAACGTATCTCCCCGGCCCTCGTACGGGTTACCTGCCTCTAAAAATATCTACGCGTTAAATTAACGATACGTGTTTGTGCCAAATACTTGTGTGGTGTGATGTTATCGTTATAAAAGAATAGTAAAAATATTATTCGGGTGTTGGTTGATAAATGTAAGGAGTATAGTTATGTAACTTTCCTTTGGAGTTCCTCTGAGGGCAAGAATGTCATAAGAAATCCATATAATAGGGTAACAGATACTACGGTATTGTCACGCACTAGGTAGTAGGTACTGATATATATTTTGGTAAAAAGAATCCTCAAACATTCCTTATGCAGTATGCTAATACAATCTCCTTTGTGTGATCCTGAATTTTAAATTAGCGGTTGCATTGACTTCCAGAAACTTCAAAAATCTTAATATGAAATCTATTTTTGACGTCAATAAGCACTGAATTTTTAGTCTTTATGATTCAGCTGTTTTTGCTCCATCAAATCTGTGATCGGGTAACCTGTAAAAACACTTTGGAAATCAGTCAACAGCTTTATCGTTTAAATATGATGTCATCGCTTTATTTTATATTTTGAACCGAATCGTCTGATGGATTGCGATTTACTGTTATCTCTCTAATCTTGACGCTAGTGTTCCGGTTTCTAAGTAGATGTCTGTATTTTGTCCACAAAATTCGTTAAAAATATGTTTTTACAATGAAATGATGTAATTCAACCAATTAACGGTTGGAGTTAAATGCCAGTATTTGTAATTTTAAACCGTTATTGTTATCGAAAATATGTTTTTATGTTGATACCAACAATTTATCAATTGAAAACCTAACAAAGCGGGGGATTTAACCAGAAATAAATTTTGTATGGCTTTATCGCACAACACATTTGGAAAACATAATTCATAAAGACCAACGGGATACAATTTATTAAAGCAATAACAAAACGTTCCCAATTTCGCGCCAATACTCCAGGAATAGACGCAACATTTCGAATCTGGAACGACGCTGTCTATGACACCGCGGCCATATTGTAACGGTTTTTGTTGTTGACATACTAGTAGTAATTGTATGGTAATATTTTTGAAATAACTGTATATTTTTGAGTCCTTTATAATCAAAATTGTCGTTTAACGTATTCAGTGATTAATTAATGAGCTGGCGTAGACAAATTGTAGAATAGCCAGCCGAATGACACTATTAAACTGATTGTGATCGAGGTCGACCAATGAAAAACTTCATGAATAGTTCAAAGGTTTTGATGCCAATAGAAATTGTAGTAATTTTGTGTCAACTATTTCAATTTGTGATGAATTCTTTGATTAGTATGTTTGTCTAGACAAGGTATCTTTTTTATTTGATAAGTGCTGTGTCCATAAATTGTTCCGTGCATTTATGGATAAGCAGTAAAGATTTAACAAATAGTTCAGACAGTCACTCCCAAAATAAACGAGATATACAGGACAGGAGATACTAAAGTGTTCATGTGTGTATTATGTTCTTTCGTGTTATTCAATAGGACATCAATCTAATACGACTAGGGGAAGAACAGCCCCTTAAATAGTTATAAAACTGATCTTTGTCCCATTACACAATATTTTCACTTTAACGGAGGTTGTTTTGTGTGCCCTACAGCTTAGAAAAAGAAATTGGAGGTCGCATATTTATTTATGACATCACCAGTCATTCCGGTTATAAAGAAACGTGTTCTCTTTTTAGGGGTCGTCTCCGAACATCCATTACGAAAATGTAAACTTTCGATTTTGACAGTTTTTGTTGCCTTCAATAAAAGAGCTTCTTTTTATAAGGTCCATAACGTATTTGTAAATCTTCTGGTGTAGCGAGTGTCCATGGGCGGCCCTGATTGCTTACCATCAGGTGATCTGTCTGCTCGTTTGTCTCTAATAAAAAGTCATACTCCTATCATCAAGATTGAAATAAAACAAAAAGAGAGAACCTTTTCTAGCAATAAACGGATTGCTAAGCTAAAGAAAATTGAACATATTACCGGTTCAATTCAAACAAATTCATTAATATGGAAATTAAGTCGGAAAGTCCAAAGATTTATTTATGTAAAGGAGTTTTGTTATTTGCGTTAGGTATTTGGTAGTAAATAAAACATTAAAGTAGGTTTACGCAATGATCGAAATTCTAGTTTATTCATGAATATGTATCTACAATTTGGAACAAATACCTAGCATCATTAACCAACAGACCGAGGAATTATTCCATTTTGACGATGGATTTATTTAATGCTTTGGTATTCGATTCCGAAGTTTATATGCACCTAAGGATCATCTAGTGTTGCGGGTGTAGTTAGACTAACGTGTCCGTTTACCAATAGGTCTAACAAAAGAAAAAAATTACTGTATTTAGGACGTAGCAGAAAGCACTTCTGCTTATTTTTAAGCGAATGTCCAGAGGGCTAAGTACGAGTTTGTTTTAAGTTTAGACCGCGTTCGGCGCTCTGATTGGCTGGTCCATTGGAACCTGCCAATCAGAACACCGAACGTGGTCTCGTTTCGATTACTAAGGCCTCAGTTCTTTTCAATCTTTTAGATGTACTGTTAAAGGCGCTTTCTTCACGGATTTTCTCTTCAAAATATGCGTAGTATGCGTACATAAGTGTCATCTTCGTACTGTGACATGACGTCATCATTGTGTAATTAAGTACTTTGGTCAACCAACAGCGCATTAATATTAATATTCGTGCGAATAAGGACGCCGGCTTTCAAAACCGTTTTTGTTTTTATTATTGCTTTATTGTTGAGCAAGATATAATGTACTCTTTGTTTAATGTAATAATTAGTTTTTATACGGTTTTTGAACTTTAGGAGTGGGGATTTGTGTCTATTTTTGTCGTAGTTACGAAAATATTACCGATCGGTGACAGTCCATTATTGGACTATGAACCTTCAGTAGTTTCTACATAAGAGGGTTTGTCATAATTTCCAAGCAATCGAAGGCAGTTTCGTGATCGCAGTTCAAAAGGTTCAGGTTTATCAGAGAGCGCTGCTGTCCGGTCTCTGTCTAATGTATGTCTGTAACTAACAGACTACTGTTAGTTCTTACGAAAAAGACGGGAAGAGAAGGGCGGTGACAAATGTGTTCTACGGTTCAGTTACGCCGCTTAAAAACCCCGAAAATAAGAAAACTATAAACATACAAGTAGTATTTAGTACATATCTCGTCACGTTTAAAGTCAGACAGTCAAAATATCTCCATTATGATATATTTTAATACCCTATTGTTCAATCGAAAAGAGGATGAGTAAATATCAAAAACAATGTTGTAATGAACTCATTATGATCTGTACACAGGAAAATTCATGTACACATCGATTTGTATAAAAACCAATGTATTATAGTCTCCCTTTATATGATCTTTCCGCATGATCAACGGTCAGTTTAGACTGTGTAACCGTATGTTTGTTATCTAATCAAGGTTCTATTATGCTTTATAACAATGATAGTTAGCAGTATTTAAATAATATATATTTGTACCGGTTAAAATTATTATGTTAATGTTTTTCGTTACTTTTAACCGGGGCTGTAAAATAATGGACGAAGAAAAAATACCAAGAAATCTTGACTGCAGTCCTTTTAAGTTTTTAGAGATAGGAATTATAGGAGACTAGGTTCTGCCCTAAGTTTGCCTGCATACTGGTATGCAGGCAAACTTAGGGCTAGGCTACTGGTAGCCTATGTGTTATTCCAGATAATCCTGTTCCAAATTTCATTTCGATCCCTACAGTCGTTTTAGCATGAAAGAGTAAAAAACACACAGACATCCTCACAAACTTTCGTATTTATAATATTAGTAGGAAGAGGGTAGGACACATAAATTTTTTTATCGTTTATTTTTTCAGACCTTTCAAAGTCAAACCAACCAATGCAACCTATTGTTCTATAATTGTGTCTATAATGACGGTACTCAACTATAAACATAAAAAATTGAACAAACGAAACCATTGCAATTAGTAAACTACCCATCATTGGCAAACATTATTTTAACAAACTTGCCCAGTACATGCGCATTCAAAGAATTTCACTCGAACAATGAGACTATAGACGATGCGTTGTATCAAAACAGTGAAAGTTACCGCTTCACAGTAATTATAAGGCGGGAAACCGTGTGAATTCATGCTTTGTTTGTTTCTTTAAAAAAAACAAGGATTTATTACCTGTTTGTATGCCCTTATTTGGTAGTTGTATTAGCTACTATCTGTGGCGTGATATTTGCATCTTACATATAGATTTTTTGCTCGGTAGTACGTATGTGGGAGTACGTTTTTGATCGATTTTAGTTCTTACAATAATCGTCATCGTCATATTAACTAAAGGGTGTCCATTTGTGTACTGCTGAGTATAAAGGCCTCTCCCAATGGCTACCAGAAATCCAGATAGGCCGGTTAAAACCGACCTGACGGTAAAAGAAGAAATAATAGTTACTGAATAAAAAAGAGTGGCTCTTGAAACCGTCTTTAGACTAGTTTAAAGTTTATTTGTATTATAGACAAGTTATTAAACTGTCAAACACCGCGAGGACACCGGTGACTGCAACCTTGATCTTTAATTGTGTCTATAATGACGGTACTCAGCGAGTTAATTAATTAGATGAAAATCTAGGTGTATTATATTTGGGTACTTTCCTTAATGAAAAATAAATTATTTCGACTGTTCAATACCATGAAATATTAAAAAATAATCACACTTTCATTAACTGATTTTATGACCAGCTTAATTTTAGTATGTTTCAAGCAAAATTTTACAAAATTAGGTTGCTGTTTGACGCTAAAAAAACGTGACGTCACAATACACAATCTGGTACAAAATTCATAGAAAACTGTGTCGTTTTTGACAGTTTGAAAACTCATTTCACAGACTATAATAATTGTAATCTAGTTTTCCAATTTTACGATCTAACCACGAATAACGCAGGAGAAATCTCGAGAAACGTTCAATAAACTATTCCTACTCATCGTTCAGTGTGCATATCGTAAAACTATATTATATTTTATACTATAATCATAATATCATTCGCGACCTCTACCAATGTCATCAGCATTTCAGAAACCTAAACAAAACTCCACTATTCATAGTTTAAACAAAATAACATGTTTTGTAGATATAACGGTCTGAATTATACACACAGTTCAATGAACCGTATTTGAATGAAAACAGAGCGAACTTATCAACGAAATTCAGACGTTTTTCGGTTACGCCTTCCCGTGGGCTCGTTTTAGAACTTCAATTGATTTAATGGATCGACTATGAATAGATGGTTTTACAGTAAAGGTGTTAGACTTTTCAGAGATAGGTAACTTCATCTGCCAGAATAATAATATGATCGCTGATAACGCCCTGCGTCTATAGGGAGTGTGCCATCTAATCCCTTGCGCTAGTTCGGTCATCAAGGTTTCTTTGTCTTTAAGCTTGTATCTCATAATGGGAGTCCCTAAATTTGGACTGAGGCATCACTGTATGTATGACTGTTCTGTATTAATTGGTTATGCTGAAACTATATTTGAATAGTATTTTCCTACCTCGGATTTTTTTGATATCGATTTAAGTGTGGGAGTGTCATGCTTCGGTACGAATGGGCCGGCTTGACCGGAGTTATACCATAGATACAGGCCGAGCCGAAAACCGACGTAAAACAACGCTTGCGTTGTATTCCGTTGTGCCCCCAATCTCCTCAATCCCTGAATCCTCTAAAATTCTTAAATTACTAATCCCCAAAAGTCCGGTAACGCACTTGTAACGCCTCTGGTGTTTTAGGTGTCCATAGGCGACGCCGATTACTTACCATCAGGTGATCCGTCTGCTCGTTTACAGGCTTATCCCATATATAAAAAATAGAAAATAGAATAATAATATAGTTTATAAATTATATCACAATATGTAACATCTTAATTTAAATACTACATAACATTTACGCAATTGCTACCTAATGTTTGTTTTATAAATACGTTGTTTTCAAACTTTTCTCAATTTTTATTATTGTGTGGGCGATGACCGGTCAGTAATTTAAAAACATTCAATGTCTATCTCTTTCTAATTACATGCTCTGTCGTTCAGTTGGTATTTTAGTTTAATAGTACTACTAAATTATGTTCTAGAATTATCTCTAGCTGATTGTATTCATCAATTGAGTTAAACTTTGTTGGCTAGTGGTCTGGGAAGGCTTTTACTGAATTCTTGGGTTAGGAAAGTGTTACGAACTTTTTTGTGACTGAAGTTGAGTCTAATTTGTTTTTTGATGTATAGAAGTGGTATATTCTTGTTTTATCTAACGTACTATGTAGAAACATTAGTTATAGCTCCCGTTTAAATAGACAGTTAAGTCTCCCGTGTCCGATCTATCTAAAACAAAATCGATTCAGCAATTTAAGCATTCATAACGCTGAAACACATATTTACGCCAATATTCCTCTACAAAAACATTGTTTGTCTAAGTAAATATTTATTATCTAATGCTTAGTCTTCAAAATTATCATGTTTTTATAGATAAATGTAACATCACGCACGATTCTCTCGCAAACGTGATTTTCACCCATAAGACTACTCTGCTTATCACCAACACGAGTTAAGATAATATATAGTTGTTTGCACAAAATATGCTAAGTGTTATATAAGTTATACATAGTACTCGTATATAGGATTATGTGTCTTATAACTATGTTGCTAGATGGTGTTTTTGTATACCTTGAAGGTTAGAAACAGCTTTCCTTGCGATCGTGGAGTAAAATATACTTGGTTAAAGAGCAAAAAAACAGTGCCATCAGCGTCTTTTCATTTTATTTAAAAAAATCCTTTTATAACAAAATGCTCTCATTTTACTTAAAGGTAAATAAATTGTGCCCGGTATATAGCAATAGGCTCACCCCCTTTAATATAGAACTCATAACATAACTAGTGAAAAGTGGGAGTTACATTGTACAGTGGCATTAAGTGCCGTAATGTATATGCACCTCTGCCTACATCTTCGGGGATAAAAGGCGTGATGTTATCTTGTCTATATTTACTCTAATTATTATTGATATTGTTGCTGTTAAATTAAAATTACTTTTACGAAAACTTTGCGAAGGAATAAACTGACGTCAGACAATCCATATAAAGTCTTTTCTGTGACCATTATGTAGTTTTCATTACTACATTCGTAATATACTTTCTTTATATAGATTACATTGTTTACACATTGATAAGTAAATGAAAACAATGATCAGCTGTTTTATGTTTTGCATTGTGTAAGTTATTACAATAGTACTTAAGTGTATAATAGGTATTTACGCATTTAGATATTGTTGAAACGTCCGATATGTTAAACTTGTGTGACCCTCTTTGATCTTGAAGGGCACTATTGTTTTACCTCTATATGGCTTTAGTACAAAATAATCTATAGTTTAAGTCTATTTATAAATGTACGATCTGTTGCTCGCGACTTCGTCCGCATAAAATAATGACTTGACTTGACTTGACAAGGGATTTCCTACGGTAACGCATGTGGTCAAAATTGATTCAGTACCTAGTATAGGGCTCCTTCCCCGTAGATGATAGCGTGATAATATGTAGCCTGTATGTTGACCCGACTTGTTAATAATTTTCATGCAAATTTTGAAGGAAATCCACGCAGTACTTTTTGAGATCATCTCGGACATACATACAGACAAACAGTCAAGAATTCCCAAAACCATATTTTTGGCTTCAGTATCGATTGTAGATCACGCCCCAAGTATTCTTTAAAAAAATATTCAATGTACAGTTTAGACTTTTCTACGATTTTATTATAATTATGTATAGATTTTAGTTACTATGTATTGTCGAAATAATAATATCATAGGGTGAGGCCTATGTTATGTTAGTGGATGTCATGAATATGTCACGAATATGATGATGATGATCATAATTAAAATAAAACTCGTTTTTTAACCATCATTAGTCAGCATTTCTTTTACACTGTCCTAGGACTAGAAAATCATGACATTACATGAAAAACAATATTATGTAAACTGACGTATGTTTAGCAAAATATTATAATTATGATAATAATATAGCGATGTTTGAAAGTGAGTTTATCTAAGTTCTACGACGCATGACCGAGAGGCCGTTGATCTCGCGACTCCGCTGAACTCGGACCGATCTAGTTTGTTTTTGTATAAATTACGATAATTGCTTCGTTTGCAATAGATCGTGGTATGAGTAGGATTTCAGTATTCTTCAGCCATAAAGAGTTATATTTTTGCTTCTATATGTTATCCATTCAGCGCATTTTGTTGAGTATGCAAGAAAATAATGATTGTTTCAGTACAGAGATAGTAACCATTGGTTGGCTATTGAACCGACCAATATTTACAGAAAATATGGCTTAGTTAAAAAACTATATAATTTAGTATGACAATGGCTACTATCTGTTGTACGGTGTCAAAGTTTATTTACTTACTTGCAAACTAAATCGGAGAACTTAACGGGTTACCGGGGCTCCGGCTCGAAGTGCTGTAGGAACGGGGTGGTTTTTAGTCGGTAAGAGTCTGACACTCCCTCCCGCCTCACCCAGGCGGGAGAAAACATTCGATGATTTTCCCCCCTTAAAAAAAAAGCATCGTTAATGGCATAGCAACGTTAGCAGTTGAAATAACACTACATACATTGTACAGTGGCTTTAAGCGCCGTAATGTGCACCTCTGCCTACCTCTTCGGGGATATGTGATACAGTTAAAATAACTCGCAATATTTTCACTTTTTCTTAACGAAAGTGCGATTGTAATTTGATCAGCTTAAGAAGCAGCAGGCGGCTTAATTTCATATATAAATTCTAATGAGATTATCATTAATTTACATTATGTTATTAACTGAAGAAAAGTATACATCGCGGAATATGGACGTGATAGCTAAAGATACACTTACACAATTTAGTATAACGATAGCTATGACTCTGTTCCTAATCAATTTATATATCTTACCTGTATAATACTATAAAACTTAGGTAGCAGGAATCTTAATTGGAACTTTAGCAGTATATAACTAATTTCCTTGATTAATAGTTGCTTCTGTGCACCCTTTTCAGACGTCCCTATGTAGATACAAAATGGCAGATTTATTTACACACTATCACACTAAAAATAAACTTTAAATCTATGCCAACAAGATCGTTTTTCCAATATGACATGCCCATTCATAATAAACAATGTAAAATTAGAATGCAAATCAACAATTTATGTATGTATTTTTGCTTAAGGTCACATAGTTATTTATGGTAGAATAGTTGCGATGATAATATTAATTAAATGCTAAAGACTATGTATATAAAGTTTGTTTACTTGATTTGTACACTCGGGTATTATAAAGGGTATATTGTGAAATTAAAATGTCTTGGATAGCCATAATGGCTCAAAATTCTTACAGAGATTGACAAAACATCAGACCCTGTTGCGCGTGTTTTTTTGTAGTTTTTCTCTTTTTTTTAATATTGCCCTTTACTAGTATTTTCTCCTGTGTCGTGATTATCTACAGCCAAAAGTCAAAATCAGTTATTTCAATTAGACCAGGAAGGCACTTTTGAACGTCAACAACAACAAAAAAAAATTTAGAAGTGAAGCTAGTTGCTCATTCCAAGGTGTTGATTCCTATGGAGAAGAACCAGCAAGAAACTCCATAGGTTGCTCTTTTTCAATCGGGTTTATAAGACAAATCTGAATTACCGTTGGTCAATAAATGAATGAGTAGATAGAGCTCATTTCCAGTTAGCTATACTAATGCATAGTCTATCGGCATATACATAGATTATTGATATAAATAAATATGGTTTGTAACTGATGAACGGGTAAGACGTATTTTCAACATGATAAAACGTGTTTTGCCATAATTAAAATATGCCCTATACCTAGGCAAATCTAATTTCTATACACATAATTCAATAACCAATATTTGTTTACATTTATAGCGCTGACTACATTGTATTGAGGTTTTACGTATCTCTGACGATAATGTGACGTCAAACGGAAACGGTGTTTAGTCTCTACAAACCTATACATAAATATGTTTACCTATATATTAAAATGTTGGTCGTATAATCGTCAGTTCGGAATAAGAACTCTGGAATCGGGATCCAATTCGATAATGAAAACTTACTTGTGATGTCGTCATCTTTCTGTCTACCCCTATTTTGAGTAGAAGTTTATGTGATTAAATGATTTTATTTAGCTTACCTACCTAATAACAATGACTAAATTTGACCCAAACAAACAAAAACCTATTTGTTTGTTTGGGTCAAATTTAGTCATTGGAATTTCTCGCTCTTCCTGACTATAGATCAATATGATCTTTTGCTACACACTCTTATTCTTGATGATATTATTTAAAACAGTTTATTATAAAAAGTCAATGTCAAAATCATTTATTTCAATTAGATCAAACAGGCACTTTTGAACGTCAAAACAATAAAATTAAATATTAAATAATAAGAAAAAATGTCAGTCTGTAGGTCAGTCCTCTAGTGAAGCTATTTGCTCGTTCCAAAGTGTAAAATATATCTTACTAACTTTCACCCGCGGCTTTGCTCGCGTCACAAAAGGATAAAAAGTAGCCTACGTGACATATACCAATACACACAGCGCCATCTATACCAATAATTTCGTTTTACCTTGAGAATTTCATTTTTATCCGGGATAAAAAGTACCCTATTATTTAATCCAGACTTCTTACTTTATGTCTGCAAAAATTAAAAAGCAATCGGTTTAGTAGTTACGGCGTGAAAGCGGAACAAGCAAACAAACTCACTTTCCCATTTATAATATTAGTAAGGATAATTATTATGCTAATTAGAAGTTGGCTTGTTGAAAAAGAAAGTCGATATTGCGACACAAAACAATGAAATAATCTCAATAATATACGCAACAATTACGTTTGTTTGAAATTGATGCCAGTCAATGACCGATAACAATTAGAAATTAAACATTTTTACTAACTTACTTCTGCTTTATTGAACTAGCTGATTGGTATTGGCTTTTTATCAAGCATTCATTGAATCTATTAGTACATTTCCAGTTCGCCTGCGGTATTAAAATCTAAAGTTACTGATGTAAACACCACCTAAATTCATTTTGAATAATCGTTGCATACTCCAACTAGAGACAGACAGACACAGAATAGGGTAGTTTATTGTTATAATGTTAAGATCTATACACATAATGGACACTGGTTACCTAAAACGAAGCTTGCAACATCACCAAGCTGACATCCATCCATATGCCATATTCATTGTTCCAATTTTACAGGTAACTTTATATAAAGAATCTACTACTATTGTAAACTTATCCCTATCAAGAAGCCCGAGTCGCTTGCTGCGATAGAACTGTCAAAAGTTCATATAAAAATAGTATCAAGGGTTCAACCAGGAGGTTTTTCCCAGTGTATACTAGGGCTAAGGGAGAGACCGTGGCTTTATTGTGTTTTTAAAACGCTTTGTGTCTTTGCGTCTCGTTAGAGCGCATTGTACTGGCCTACAACAGTGCTCAACCACTGCTTGTAGTGTATCTGACGTGTTTGAGAGGCGCACAGGCGGCTGGGCAATTGTTTTTCAACAAAACATTGCTCCCGGTAGCCCAGAGCAAAACCCCCTATAATCCTTCCAAAGTTCCTACCTAATCAGTATTTGAATCTCCCATCACAATTAATTTATTGTTGTAATTATAATTTAATTTGATCAAAATCCTTGTGTAAGTTTTTCGTATATTTGTTTTGTTGTAAAACTTCACTTCAAAGTTCATATTCCTAGTGATTTTGACATTCCAAAGCACACTCAAAACCCACCTCCAAATATCTCTTCCTTAGACCACGTCCAGGTGACTATAGTCACCCAACTACCTCTCCCCGACACCCTGCATCATCGCTCGGCGGCCTATTCAGGCTGCAGTGCGTTGACAGCGCTCTCTCTTTGTCAGGTACTAGGGCCCTCGCGCCCGGTCGCTATACCGTCGGGGAACGAGAGCTGTGGGCGGATCGGTGCGGGCATATACAACGACAAGAAGCCGCTGATTGCTCCTGCACTCGCTTAGGTAAGATTTTAAACGTGTTTAATGCTTTTCTAGAACGTAATGGACTGATTTGGAGATGAATAACTGCAGGTGGTTGTTTTTGCGCTTAGTAGGTGGCGCTATTGTAGCTTTAGATCTTGTCTGTCTAGTAATGTTACAAAAATAGTGACATGATAATTTTCTATGACCTAGAAATTATAGAAATAAGCACAGCAGGGCAAGACATATAGTCGAGTGGATCAGAATTTAGATTAGACGAACGACACTGAACGCTACGCTAACGCCACCTAGGAATGGCAAAAATTACAGCCTTCAATCTTATTTCATATTTATCATAAAATCTTGGTTTATTCTGTTATCGAACTTCTTGATTTCTTTAAAATTAAGTTTAATGGCACTTTGTTAACGTGGAGTCAGTTAAAATATCTAGTAAATTCTGTGAAAGATTTCATTTTATATAACGGAGCATCGTCCGATTCTGTTATCCATTGCAATAAATACGTGCGAGCGACAGAGTAAACTGCTGAATAATGCCTATTTGACAATATCGTCCATAAATAAAATAAAACACAAGTGTTTATGATATGCAGATTGTTTATCAAAGTGATTCAAGTAAATATTGTCTGAAAGTATCTTTTGAAAATAACTAAATATTCAGTGGTTTTTTCAAATATATTTGATTAAGTTGCTATTAGTTAAACTCACACATTTCGATAATTAATTATCCGTCATATCAGTTAATAGGAACTTAGTAAGACACTGACACTAAATATGGCCATTAAAGGAGATTAACATAACCTTCTATCAGCACCAAGTTAGGAGTCACAATAGTGGAATCTGTTGTCCAAATCTTTTCGCACAACACGTCATGTCAATAATCGTATTAATCATAAGAATCGATAAGTTCGTAAGCCTACTGCGCTTCATGTGGGAACTTGTTTAAACTCTTTATGCACTTGTCTGACGCACTTTTTGTCATACAATATAGTGTCAAGTGTGCGAAAGTATTTAGTAGTGAATTCGTGACTATACTAGAGCGCTTTGGACTTGCGTTTTTCGTCAATACCTGGCTAAAATTTATGTGAAACGTTTATAAACAAACTACAAAGGTAAGAACTACATCTAGTCACACTAAATAGCAAGATTCCATCCATCCTATCCTTTTGTTATCACTCAGAACTGTCAGCAAATTGAGCGACAGGGCGAGAGTGTGATTGCACGCGAAAGAATTAACGAGTCGTAATTCTAACCTTGATTTGTTTACAAACATATCACATAATCTACCTAAATGCCATTAAGGCATTTGACTTGCGTTCTATGTACTTACATGTTGCAGTATTTTTAATCCTTCTCTCATCGTACAGGTGCCGATTCACCCTCAACTCGCGCCAATAATCCCGATAATGTTGAGATCGGGCGCGGGGCACCCGGATGCTGGCCATTCCGCAGCATCTACGTCGCGGCAGCGCTCTCCTGAGGAGGAGGCGCAGCATATGTACGCGACGCTAAACGAGTATCTACTGCTCGAACAAAAGTCTCAACCCAAACTTTGCTTGCCGGCTGAATCTGAGGTAAGGGAAACGAACGCCTGCAACTTGACAAAAAGAGCTTGACGCGGTGACAGCTGCAACTAGAATCGACTTGGACTGAATCACTCACTTCGGATCATATCCCATGAATAAACAATCATCCGAACATAGTATCTTATCTTGTTAAAATTGATAAAAATAACAAATATCAAAACCGATGGAGTAGTGTACCAGGTTGGCACAGGTATGATGCTAGCGACGTCTATTTCAAACTCTTTTTGGCCAAGAACACATCTCATGCTTTTATTCCATCGATATGTTAACCATGAGACGTCCACCGCTGAAAATTCAACAAAAAATGCAGACCATTTGGTTACTGGTAACTGGAGAGTCAACCAGTCCTACCAGGCAATGCCAAAACTCCCATAATTATAAATCAGCAATTAATTTCTTAAGAGTACTTTCCTGAACTAGAAATCTGCTCGTAGTACTTTACTAGCAGATTTCTCGATATTCCTCTACCTGTTTTTTCTGTCTCCATCAAACACCAGTAATAAAAAGACTTTTGAATCGTCATCAATAACTCATGATAGTGCAGCACGACTATGGGGCTTCTCTGCATCAGAAAATACTAGTATTATTAATGCGAAAGTTGGTATGTTCGTTTATTACTCCTTCTCGAATCCTCGAATGGATCGAGATGAAATTTGGAATAAGGGTATGTTATGGTCTGGAATAAGACATGGACCAATTTTTATGCCACGGGAACGCGGGCGAAACCGCTGGCAGAAGCTAGTTTACCATAATCTCCACGCCCGGCTGAGTGAAACATACATACTCACAAAGTATATTATTAGCTACTTGATACATATAAAACACCATAAAAACTGATCAAGTCGTAGTCAGCGAGATCACGTTACGTCCACGTGTCGCAAGATACTCGGCTGTTGGTCAAGGCCGTGGGGTTCGGAACAGGCGAGTGTTTTTATCTTAACTCACTCGCGGAACTACATATTATAGCGAGAATCCTTGTTGTTTAATATGTATTTCATTTATAATGTTGTAATTGAAAAATTAAATATAATAATCGAATGTTTGATGAAACATATGAAAAATTATAAAGTTTTATTAGTATTTTGGCTGTAAAATACAAATATTTGTTGAATATCGTCAGTGAATTATGAATTTGTACTTGGTATCTACATTATTTTTGACGACTCCCATAATAAATACTGAAAAATCTCGTTTAATTACATGACTGGCATTAAAAACTGTTTAAGAGTTTATCTATACAAAAACATAATATAATGATGAACAGTCCAAACCTGATAATAACCTATCTATAATTACTGCCTAAAACCAGTTCTTAGGTTAACCTTAAATATGTATGACTACCTTTTACCAGAGGCTTTGTCCGCGTTCCCGTTGTACAACAAGGCCCATAATCTACCCCTGTTTCAAATTTCATACCGATTTCTTCAGCCGTTTTGACGTGGAGGAGTAATAAATACACACATACGAACTTTCGCTTGTATAATATATGTAGGATACTTTTTTGAACAGACTTATACAACATGTAACGTAATTAACGTACACCCTCAAACACCCCATTTAGAATATTATGTTATAATCATAATAAATACACTACATTTTTAATTTAACATGTATATGCATCCTTACTGGTCTCGTCATAATTATTTTATTTATTTTGTATTTAATGATAGAATTTGTATGAATACAAATAAAACTGCGATTTTAAAAGTCTTATTTCTTTGACTTACGGTCCATTTCGATTTGTTTTAACTATACAGGGTTAATATGACAATAATTTCCGTAGTTTTAATTATTTTTGGGATAAAAAATTACCTATACTAAAAATTATATAAATCGATTCAGTTAACGATTCTGAACAAACTATTTTCAGGATGTGTGTTATTTAAGTTACATGTTGTATAAGTATAGACATGTCAAGCTATACTTTTACAAGTCCAAACAAAAATAAATGTTGCAACATGATCTTTATACTGGAATGTCATGAAACCTTCAAAACATGTTAATGCGTCAAAATATTGCTTGAATATACTCTGCAATACCGGTTGTTTCTTGTAAGGTAAGCCGCCACTAGCTGGTAGCATTGTTCCATACTTACTTATCGATTTAACCCCCATGTATTATGTTCTACGGTTTTTCGTAGTTTCCGAGATATTCGTTATGTTTTAGGCTTTAAATAATTACACCTTTTTTGGTTCAATATTTCTTGGATATTTGTTACAATTATTTAAAGCCTAGTAATCATCATAAATACATGGGGGTAAAATCGATAGGTATGGAACTCTGCTACCTAGAGTGGCGGCTTGACACCTTACAAGAAACATTCTGTATATGTGTATGTGATTATATCACGAACTATAAACATAATATAGCACAGAACTCACTGTCGTATTGCAACGGCAGTTAAATACATTTGTCATCAGCTTCATCAATAGCCTATAATTGGCCACTGCTGACCAAAAACCTCATCTCACACGGAGAAGGGTTGAGCATCAATCACCACTCTTGCTCAATGCGGGTTGCCGATTTCAAACTTATAATTTTTTAAACCCAGGTTTCCTCACGATATTTTCTTCCGCCATTTGTCAGTGGTATCTAAATAATCTTAGAAAATACATATAACTCGGAAAATGTCACATTGGTACTTCCTTATCGTTGGTAGGTTCCCGAACCTGTACCCTCATGTATCTTGCACATAGGTTGGTAACAGTTCTCTGATGAAATAAGGGTTTTCTCTACGAAAAGCCCTGCAAACTTTATTAGATTACTAGCTGTTGCCCGCGACTTCGTCCGCGTAGATTAATGACTTCTGACAGAATTCATCAGAATCAATTCAGTGCCCAATTAAGATTTACCTATTGTGAAATGATTCATCGTAATTTCAATAAATTAAAAATCCCGCAGGGTTCTTACCAGTCCCGGCCCGATCACGTAAGTTTTGAGTAATAAAAACTTCGACTATTGTTGTACAGAATCTCTATGAAATAAGTTCAGTGGTTAAAAGATAGAGAGTCCTGGAGCATTAACGCATAGTTCCCGTTCCCGAGGGACTTCTGAGATAAAAACTATCATACGTTACTCAGGTCCCAAATCATCGTTTTACCGAATGTAATTCAAAAAGATTCAATGATTCTAGATTCAATTTTCATTCCCAATTTCACACCAACTATCATTCCCTATTTTATCCCCTTAGGGGTGGAATTCATCAAAATCCTTTCTAAGGAGATACCTATGTCATAGTAACTTTATGCATGCAAAGTCTCAGCCCGATCGGTTTAAAACTGGCAAAGTATCACACAAACTTTCACCCTCTATATTACCCACTTTGGGGTGGAAATGTTCAAAAACCTTTCTAAAGGGACGTGTACGTCATAATATCTACCTGCACGCCGAATTTCAACCCGATCTGTGTAAAACTGACAAAGCCTCATACAAATTTTCATCCCCTACATTATCCCATTGGAGGTGGAAATGATCAAAATCCTTACTTGGAGATGCCTACGTCATAACATCTACTTTCATGCCGAATTTCATCCCCATCGGTGTAAAACTGACAAAGCTTCATACAAACTTTCACCCCTATTTTACATCCTTGGGGGGTGGAAATGATCAAAATCCTTTCTTAGAGGATGTTTACGTCAAAATATCTATCGGCACGCCGAATTTCAACCAGATCGTTTTATAATTGACAAAGTTCCATAGGAACTTTCACCCCATATTTTACCCTCTTGGGAGTGAAAATGATCAAAATTCTTTCTTAGAAGATGCTTACGTTATAACATCTATCTGCATGCCAAATTTCAACCTGATCGGTTTAAAACTGACAAAGTCTCATACAAACTTTCATCCCCTATTTTACCCACTTGGGGGTGGAAATTATCAAAATCCTTTCACAGCGGATGCCTACGTCATAACATCTATCTGCATGCCAAATTACAACCCGATCGGTTTAAAACTGACAAAGTCTCATACAAACGTTCATCCCCTATTTTACCCCCTTGGGGGTGGAAATTATCAAAATCCTTTCACAGCGGATGCTTACGTCATAACATCTATCTGTATGCCAAATTTTAGCCCAATCTGTCCAGCGGTTTGGGCTGCGCGTTGATAGATACTTTAAAAGTCGATTTTTTTATTGATACAAAACAAGTTACAATTTCTGGAATTCCTTTGGTACCTACTTATATAAAAACTTTGTACATAAGAGACCTGTGCACCAAGTTACATGGTTTTATCTCCAAAAATGACGAACACCCACATGCAACCCCTATTTCACCCCCACGCTGGTGTAAATTTTAAAATGGTAGAACAAACGATTTTTTGTTTATTATTTAGTGCATAAATATAAAATGTAAGGTATCTTCAAGAATGACGAACTTCATACAAACTTTCAACCCCTATTTCATCCCCTAACAGGTCGAAATTTCAAAAACGCTAGAACAAATGTTTTATTATTTTTTATCAAATGCTTAAATATAAAGTTTCATGGTTTTATCTTTAAAAATTATGAAATCCCATACAACCCCCCTCCCCTTTAACCCCTTACAACCCCTTTTTCGCGATAAAAAGTAGCCTATGTTTTATCTCGGGGTCTAGAATATCTGTATACCAAATTTCATTCAAATCCGTTCAGTAGTTTTGGCGTGAAAGAGTAGCAGACAGACAGACAGACAGAGTTACTTTCGCATTTATAATATTAGTTAGAATTAGGATTATTTCATATTAAGTTATTTAAATGTTAATTAAGATTATTATTTAATTTCATTTTTTTATTATTGTTATTTAGTAAGTAGTTCACCGCTGATCTCGTGACCATAAAGTCGTCAGTATTATCTCTTTTTTTATGGTTATATATTTAGTTTAGTTAAGTTTGTGTATGCTCTCTTTTTCATTTTGTTTTGTCCTGTTTAAATTAGTAATTAGGTACATAGACCTAAGCTATCGGAATGGGGAAAACTGTAATGATAGTTTTAGGTAAGGTTTTAAATAAATAAATAAATTTTATATGTACTTGTTGCAGAATGGCGAAGTGACAACGGGTGCGCGAGACGGTGCGGCCCACGTGCTGAGGTGTCTCAAAATATGGTACGATCTGCCTGCAGACGTGCTCATCAATGCCATCAACTTGTTTGACAGGTATACTATCTCATAACATTACTATCTAGCGTTAGTTTGCGCTCTAATTGTAAGTAATAACAACATTACATAACATCACGTCTTTTATCCCCGAAGGGATAGGCAGAACGCACGCACTGTTCACTATTTCCGTTATGAGTCCCATGTAATAGGGGGTGAGCCTATTGTCATATACCGGGCACATTTCCAGATTCCGTGCTACTATTGAGAATGAAAAAAAACCCAGTACCTAAATATTTCGCCCGACCAGGGAATCTATCGATCAGTCGCCCTTGCGTCAGTACTTGATTAATCATTCTTATTTTTTTATGGAATTCCTAATATACTATTCTCTTAATTTTTTATCGAATTCCTAAAAATCCCATCATTAACTCGTCGAGTACCGGTTTTGCAGACACAATTATAGAACAATAGGTTGCGGTCACCGGTGACCGCTTGGTATTTGACAGTTTAAGTTGTAATTTAACCTTTCTAATTTCTCAGTTCTATTTTGTAAAATTTGAATTAATACATGTCTTTCTGCCCAGGTTCTTGACAAAGATGAAGGTACGTCCGTGCCACGTCCCGTGCATCACGGTCTCGTGCATGAACATCGCGCTCGAACAGTACGCCGCCGACACTGACACCAAACGCAGCATCTCTGTCGAGGAACTAGGTGAGTAACTGAGCACATAGAATATAAAATGTAGCTGTTTTTTGGGTAAAGAATTATTGGTTTTTACCATGTAGTGATCTTCCTTCCTACACTTATCTCTGATATAACCAATCTCAATCTAAAGTCGGTAGATTTTTGATAGAGAATCAGATTTTTTTTATTGGATACACAAGCAAACAGATCTCCTGATGGTAAGCAATCAGCGTCGCCCAAGGACATCTGGAGGATCTCTGGCGTTACAAATGTATTACCGGCCTTTTAGAGATTAGGAATTTGAGGATTGTTGGGATTCAGGGAGTGGGGAGGGTCATCCAGTTATGTTCAATAATGTATTAATGTTTCAGTGTTTTCTGAAGTAGTTAGATAAAAAAGGCCAGCCTTTTTTTTATTTAACTTAAAAATCCCCTAAAAGTGCTATTCCATAATATTAATTGTCGCATCTTTCTGTCTTCCAGTATCAATATCGCAATCAGCTTGTACAGCAGGTGACGTGCTTCGTATGTCGCGCGTCATCGTGGACAAGTTGAGCTTGGTGGCAGGCTGTCGGGTGGTGACGGCGCTGGACTGGTTGAGGTTACTGCGATCTATGTTGCTGCTGCAGGCTGACCACTGCGGGGTCAGCTTGCCTGCTGGGTGCCAGGTAAATAGAAATTTTTCGTTATACAAAGGTACTGTTACACATGCTAATTTCGATCCTCCAACCAGGCGGGGTGTTCGTGTCTGGCCGGCTTTCTGCTCGACAGCTGTTCGTTGGGATTTCCTATCCGTGTCAATTCGCATGTAAACTTTAATTGTGCGATGTAGGACTTTGAGACGTCATCCGTTTATTTGTTTTCATAGATTGTCATGTGACATGTGTCGCCACGAAAGCATGCTTCAATTCAGCACTTAGTTAGTACCTATGTGTGTCGAATGTTAGCTCAAAATTAGCATGCTCATTTCTGAGGCCTTAGTACGAGTTTGTTTTCGTTTAAAGTAATCGTAACGAGTACGCGTTCGGCGCTCTGATTGGTTGCTACATTGGCGCCGGCCAATCACAGTGCCGAATGCGTACTCGTTTCGAATACTTTAAACGCAAATCAAACTCTTACTAAGGCCTCAGGTAGGCTTGCGAATCGATAAGCGTTCGATTTTTGAGCATGTTCAACAGAACGCGTTTTATTTTATTTATTATTTTAGAGTGAGTATAACAGTAGCTTAGTTTAGACAAAAATATCTCCTAAAAAGCTAACTACAGGTCCCATATCTATAGTTATGTCCATGGAGATAGATCAGTTTTCAAAGACAACAATCCTTCTGGATTATTTCAGATTGGACATAGACTTTGGAAGACAAAGCATTCATAAAAATGTAATAGCAGTGATATAAGCTGGCTCAAGGACTAAATACCATCAGTGTGATTTCTTTAAAACATTGATATGGAAAAAATAGCAATTCAAACCTAACATCCGAGCTTTATATCCCCCGAAGGCTCATTAGATGAATTTGGCAATCTTTCGCCACACTAAGGGCGGGAGGAGGATTTTTAAATAAGGATCCCTCTTTAAAAAAAGTAAAAGATCTACATTACGCCAGTTGATGTTATGAGTCCCTGCGGGCTGGCGGACGGCGAGCACGGGTAACTCGACCAGAACCAGACCTGAGCGTTCCGCTCTCGACACAAAGAGACATCAAGCCACCACGGATGGGGCCCAGTAGGGCTGTTGCCGATACGGAGCCGCGGAGAACCTAACGGGTTACCGGGGCTACGGCTCGATGTGCAGTAGTAGGAACGGCGTGGTTTTTATTCAGTAAGAAGGCGGGGGAGAAGCCATTGGATTATTATCCCACCTAAAAAAACTAATTAAGTAATATTTTATTTTGGCACAGTCTTATTTTACTAAAGTTATGTAATTTGTTTTTTTTTCATAAAAATAGTACTTAAAAATGAATATTTGTTTGTCTCCAGGAGGAGGAGTTAGTTCAGATGCTGGAGATCGTGTCTTGCGACGCGGCCTGCGTCAACACTCGTACCAGTGAACTAGCGCTTGTGTTGCTGTACTACAAACTAGGTGAGTTGTCTATGTAATCATTAGTAAAGTTTGGGAGACCCTATCAATTCCAGATAGTAAATGAGCAGCAAGCAACACTGATAAATTCGAACTGCAATATTGGTAAAACCTCTGTGTCCATTATTCAGTAGTTGTAGTAGTCACAGACTGTTGATGATCACTGGGTGCTTATTCTTGAAATCAATCTCAATACATACATACATACATACATACATACATACATAACTTCACGCCTGTCTCCCATGGGGGTAGGCAGAGACTAAGGAACACCAATTACTATGATTCTTACATACCTCTTTCGCTTCATTAACAGTCATCAATCTTTTCATGCATGCTCGTCGGTTAAGGGTACTTTTAATTTGGCCCTTCTTTAATATATTGCCAATCTGGTCACTATATGTCCGTCTAGGGCGCCCTCTACCGACGGCCCCATTCATATTCGCTCTGTATACTTCTTTCGTTACTCTACTTTCATCCATCTTTCCTACATGTCCAAACCAGCGTAATCAATCTCAATATCAATGCAATTTCAATCCAATAAAATCTCAATAATTATTCAATGTCAACACTATACAACCACAATCGTAGCTGTTAAACAGCATTCAGAGTAAGGAATATAAAGACAAACCTCAATACCATTCAATGTCCATGCAATACGTATGCAATGGGCGCTAGTGTTGCTACTCGAGAGTCCGAAATTTCACAATACCAATGTCGATCGATCGGAATTGGATTCGAGAGTAAGCTCCCTGTATATATTCCTAGATCACACAGTGATGTAATCAGCGTGTACTGACTTTGCTAAAAGGAATTGACATAACATCCTGATGTACAGGAGTTGCAGCGGTTTTGGGAGGTTGTCAGACTTGTCCTTTTAAAAAAATATATTTAATACAATTTGCGAACTTTTAAAAACGACATTTTTCTCTGATATTTGTACGAGATTGTGTATTGTGACGTCATGTTTTTTTAGCGTCAAACAGCATAGCTATTTCTTAAAAATTAAGTTGGTCATAAAATCTATGAATGAAAGTGTGATTATTTTTTTATATTTTATTGTAATGAATACTAGACATAATTTATTTTTGATTACAGAAAGTACCCAATTTGTCAATTACTAAACATATAACTAAATATTATATTGATTTGTGTACAGAGCAACAGTTGGCGGAGTGGTCGTCGAACGAAGAGAACTTGATCCCGGAGGAGCACGCGTACTATCTCTTCGACTTCGCCAGACAAGTACAGCTGCATTGTCAAGTTAGTATATTATTGTACTGTAATATTGATAGAGTAGATTAATTTAAAAAATTAGACACATGTTTCTTTTTTTCACCAAATTTAATACTTTTGACGATATATTAACCCTTAAAATATCGTGTGACTTCACAACATACTACATCGTCCCATTCCTAAACTTAACGCCATTTTATCTAAGTATTGTAACTTAATACGACAAAATAAAGAATACTAATTAGATGTTTAATTTTCATACCCTAGTAACTACCGTATTAAGTATAATAAGGAAGTTGCCAATTAATCCAGCCAATCACAGCGCCGAACGCGGTCTTGTTTCGTACTAAGGCATCTTTCCTCTCTCTTTTCGTAACTTCTCTATCTCTACGTCATACTATTAGAAATAACTATTGTCTATTTACTATCTAGCTAGACACTTAAATTGATCCTGATACTGAAGGATCTGGGTATGCGAGTGTCGGTGGGCGGCGGAGATCACTTGCCATCAGGAGCTCCATGTACCCCAAGTAGTAAGATGTGCTGTCTCCCCAGATGAACGAGGCGTCCCTGTGCGCGGCGCGCGCCCGCGTCCGCCACGTGGTGTCGCGGTACGAGCGCTGCGAGGCGCGCCGCGACCGCCAGCGACTCGTGTGGAGACTGTCCGAGAGGACGCTCAAGGTAACTACTCACTCTCACTATACTTTTATATCAGTACTCTATAAATACAGTCCTCATATGGACAAACTCTAAACATAATTTGGAAAAAGTCACATTGGTACTTGCCGTTGGTAGGTTTCGAGCTCGCACTCATGCATGAGAAGCAGGCGTCTTAAACCTCCGGGCCACATCGACACACAATCTAAGCTCTGCATTATTGATATTAGATAGTTTTTATAACATAAAGAAAACCTCGATATTCTTCTTATTTCTTCTATGATATCTCGATTAACGAAGTATTAATACTTAACCGTTTGCAGCTGACGTGTAGTCCCACAGACACCGCGAAATACAAAATCACGTGTTATACCGTCATTTTTCAAATACGAGCATCACTGCTGCGAGTACCTTACTGTATAGTGCTCGCTATACTTTAATTCTACAAAAATATTTGCTGTTGAAATGGTGTCTGGTATAATATACACCTCAGTTGAATTGTAACAATTTAACCACGTCAGTTGCAGAGGGTTAAACTTATTGTTTTGTTTGTACGCAGGTACTTCGACCGACGGATCGTTTGACGTCCCTCCTGCCGACCATAGAAGAGCAACACTTCGCAGTCGACGCCACGCCCACCAGGACCAGGTAACATGTACATACATTTTGATAATATTACCATTATTATACAATTTCAGTCAGTAAGAGTCTGACCCTCCCGCTTCACCCAGGCGGGAGCAGTCATACGATGACTTTCCCCCCTTAAAAAAATTAAAAAAAACATTATACAATATATTATCTGTATCACATTTAGTTTTAAATGAAAGCTGATTTTCGATATGCTAAATAAATCTTAATTAATTTTACATACTTTTTACATTTATTTATTCAAACATCTTTATTCTAATAGAAATGTAGGAATATTGTTATTTCTAACTTTTCGAAATGTTAAAATAAAACAACGTAATTATGTACAGACGAATTGAGAGCCTCCTCCATTTTTGAGAAGTCGATTGAAAACGTCGAGTGTCTATGAATTTTTGTCAAATACCGTACTTGTTTATTTATAACTATCGACCCGCCCCGGCTGCGCACGGGTGCAATATTATACATATAAACCTTCCTTAAGAATCATTCTATCTATTAAAAAAACCGCATCATATCCGTTGCGTAGCTTTAAAGTAGTAGTTTTTTTTAGATCTAAGCATACATAGGGACAGACAGACGGAGGATAGCGACTTTGTTTTATACTATATAGTTATTAGCTAGAAAAAATATTAAAACTCAACAAACCGAAATCGGTTACTGATACTGTCTATAACTAAATAACTTAACACACTGGTAGATTTATGGGCAAAAAAGAAATAATTTTAATTGATTAAACAAAATGTACTAATAACCTTTCTCTTCTTCAGATTGGGCAGTGTCAGCAGCGAAAACGAAGAAGAGACCTCAGATTGGCCTCGCAGTCCGGTACTACCAGTGTACTGCGACAACTAAACCATCCACGCGACCCGGCACCCACGGTACTTATAGTACCACTCGGCCAACAGACAGCTCGGTATTTAACACTACTTAACACTATATAGTGACACTCGAGATAAAGAAGTACCCAGTGACCTAGGAGTGTTGTGTGGTACTTTTAGTGTCGCACGTCTCCTCAACAGTGACAGTTTTAGTCGAAGATTACTATAAGAAGTTGTATAATATCTGATGGAATGCAAAAAGAAGAATTGAGTTAGTATTTAGTGGCTTATGGAGTGTTGTGTGGTACTTTCTAGTGTCATATGGCTCCTCAACAGTCTAATAGAGGCATATGACTCAACAATCGAAGAATTTTATGAAGAACATAACATTGTTACTGCTGGAATGTGTGGCAATTTTTTGTGGCATACAACTCTACAAAGTTTGAATACATCGAATTTTAACAGGTGTTAAGCAATGGTACTTTAAGTGTCATAATAATTATCAGTGATAACTGAAACTTAGTACTAGGACTTAAACGGTACTACTTAGCGTCACGATAACAACGTTTTTCTCGAGTGGGTACTAGAATAAGATCAAAAATGTATAATAAAGAGATGATGACAGGGTATTAGGAAACATCTATTTAGTCCGTCAGTTGGATAATGAAAAATAATATTAGACACGTGTTCAAAACGCTACTTAAATGAAACCAGTATATTTATTAAGAATCATTATGAAAGTTAACAATACGTGTCTAATTTATCTTTTATTAAATCTACTATTCGGACACAGAACAGTTGTCATCTATTTAGTAGTGTCAAGTGGTACTTTTGTTGTCATTTATAGTTCGAGCGGTACTTTTTAGTGCTAAATTAAACCATGATGTACCTGGCAGCTCTAATTTTTAAATAAATAAAAAAATAGGATCTTTTAGAATTAAAAAGAAATCAATTTTAAAACGATTCCGAGCATTTTTTCTATGTTATATTTATTTGTTTTTGTTTTCTAATACATGAATACTTCTAACCGAGATTTGGTTAAAAAAGAAAAAGTATTTAATTTATTATTTGTTTTGACATTATTATTCTATAATAATATTATGTAATAATAAATCTCTTAACTCGAATTCTGAAAGGTCTTATATAGGTAGTTTTTATGAAAGATCAACTCTGTGAGAACAGGGGGCTTACTCTTGAATCCAATTCCGATCGGTCGACATTGGTATTGTGAAATTTCGTACTCTTGAGTGGCAACACTAGCGCCCATTGCATTCGTATTGCGTGGATATTGAATGAACTAAACAGTATTGAGTTTGGTTTTATATTCCGCACTCTGAGTGCTATTTTAACAGCTACGATAGGAGTTGTATAGTTTTGACGAATGATTATTGAGATTCTATTGGTTTCAAGAGTAAGGCGACTAGTTGGGGTGTAAAATTATATAGTTTGCATTTATTAGTAGCTACCCGCGCGGTTTCATCCGCTGCTCGGCTGCCGCGGCAGCGCCGTGATGTTTTATAGCCTACAGTCGTCTTCTATAAACGGACTATCCGACACAAAAAGCATTATACAACTTGAAATGTAAGTTACAAAGGTTATCTCGTTCATATCAGATATCTTTTTCTAGCTAGTTCACCTAAAAATAATTTTTATTATCCCGTAATTATACTATTTTACACTCTAACCTTCACAAAGTTGATCATATAGTTTAGACAATAGTTTAGACTAGAAATGAACGGAAAAACATATCTTTTAAGGCCGGGTCATGTGGTATTTAAATGGAGACAGGGAGTTATGGTCTAAGATAATAACTGATAAAGGTTCTGCGACAGTCGCTGTATGCAGGTCGCTTCCGACCTCGCGATGTGTAGTCGACGGGGGACTGGGGGAGGCAGAGGACAGAGCATTTAATTATGTAAGACGTGTCTACCCTTCTCTGGGTTGTGTAAAATCTTTAAAATTGTTATTTTAGTCTCATTAGTACCTGTCTCCTGAAAATTTTCCATTTTTCTTACCTTATTTATTAAGTTTTCGATATTATAAACGAAAAGAAATCAGACATTTTTTTCTGTATTATTATTACTTACCTTAATTTATATTTTTTTCGAAAATGTGTCTGAAAAGCCGAGGTTCTCAAGCAGTGTTGAGTTGTTTTTTGTTTTTGCAAAGGAAGTAATGTCTCTGTTAGTGTAGGGCGCGATCCTAATTTTGAGAATGTCAAAATGTACGTGATCCGTAATGTGTATGTATGTTTGTGTGTTCGAGCGTTTGTAGTGCGTTTGTATGGCGACTAGATGGCAGCACACGACTTTGAAATTCAAAGTCGTGTGGAAAAGATGTTGAGGTTGCGATAAGGTTGCGCAACAGTCGGCCGACTTTTCAATTGTATCGCAATTCTCTATTATCATGACCAATTTTTCTATTACAACTGTCGCTTAGTCGCCACACAATCGCCCCACCATCGCACAGTCGTATGTTTCGAATTAATTTTAAGTTTAACTTCCGAAGAAAAGGACAAAAAAATCAAAAAATGGTGCAATTTTTAAAATTAAAAAAAATATTAATTCAGTTCAAAACGTTTTTAAAATGGTAAATAAATTAATGTTTGGAGTATTAATCGATGAAAAAGTTGTTTTTTTTTAATTATTTTCTTATTTTACAATTTTGAAAAAGTATTGCATTGCGATGGAGGGTGCTTCTTTTCCGTTTTGGGGTAACCAGTCTTCATAACAGTCAATTTTGAACTCTACGTTCATAGATTTAAATCCCAAAATGTTTGAGCTTTACGATGTTTTCTTTATAAAATGTTAATTAGTTGTTAATTGAAAGAAATGCGCTCCATCTACCTAAGGCTTCTCCTTACTGTGATCTTTCTAAGAATGAAATATCGAAAGTTCAAAAAAATTAAAAATTCCATATTTTTTACTAGGTATTAAGTGTTCGGGGGGAAAAATTTGGGCGTGGGAACTGTAGTATAGATGCTGGGTAAATCAAACTATATTAAATTCCCAAATTACTCAATTAGAAAAAGTTATATTCAATATCGAGATAAATTCTTTTTAGTAAACAGTTCAAATCTTTGTGAATTTTTAGTAAAAAATCATGTTTAAATGATAAATTAACTAAAAACAAAGATATTATGATACTAAAGTTCGCTCACGAAATTGTTCGAGGTCTCTCAACTGCTTTCAAGTCAAAGGGAGCTCATAGTTATAAGCAGCGTACTTGACGGTCGACGTGTCGCTCTCCCTTACGTGAGTAAAATGTTTAATTAATATTAAACCAATTTGATGACACATCTGGTGTTCCAGGTGTAGGTACTTAGACCACGGTGTCCGCCTACTATCAGGACAACCAGCAGCTTGCTTGCTACCAATATTAGTATAAAAATAAATTTAAAACTTTACTTAAAGGATTTCAAATTTTTATATAGTTTGATTTGCTAGCATCTGTATTGAAGCCTAAGAAATAATTATAGTATTAACAATTTTATTAGAAATTAAATTTGACGAGCTTTAAATATGCAAAGGCGGCGGTTTTCTTCGTTGCCATCGGACGACAGTCGCCCAACTGTCGCGCCACAGTTTCCGACCAGAATTTTTCGCCCCGTTGTTTAATTATAACAACCTTTGAGTCACACAAACGCGTGAGTGAATGAAAAAAAGATTTTATATGTGAAAAATTGAAAAAAAAATCCACCGAAATATTTCTTTTTTAAGTACATCTTATTTAATTTAAGTATTATGTAGTAAAACGTATATATAATGATATGAAATATAATTTATATAATATATTCCTGATTTTTTTTCGTATATTGACTAATATTTCAACAATACACTAAAAAAATTAAATACTAGTAATATTGGTTCATATTTTTTTAATTTAGTCTCTTTGTTTCTTCTTTAGTAAATAATCAAATCACTAGTTAAATATCGTAGTGTATAAATTTATAAATGACAAAAAAATTACAAATTTTGAAAAAATAGTAAAAAAATTGATCTCAGATTTGGTTTTCGTGCTTGAATGTTTGGTTTGTGGTTTCAATAGACAAAAGTAATTTAGAGTATTGTATGCGTAAAAGAAATCTAATGAGATTTGATTTAGTTCGTCGGGTGGTAACGCACTTGTTATAGCCCTCTGGTGTTGCGGATGTCATTATTTTCCATTGAAAATCTCATATTTACACATTTTTTTGTGCATTTTGAAAACATCAGTGCATTTTCACCGGTATATTTTGCATGGTGCGACATAAGCTAAGTATCTATTTATTTTTTTGTATATCTTTTCAGTAAAATTCATTCTTTTTTCTTTTTAACACATTCAAAAGACAATATATACATTTTTTTATGCAAACAATTCTTTAAATTGACTCCAGCCTACAAGTCTCACATAGATTTTAAAATTGGTTTCCGTCAGTTTTGACACGAAAAGCAAAAAAAAGTGCATTAAAAATAGAGAATATAAAAGCAATGTACATTCAACGCTCTGTGATAAAAAAAAGTATGAAGAGACACTTGTTAATATCTTAGACATTGCGATGATTCAAAATGAAAATATTTGGAACATTACTGAAAAGGGGCCTCGAGGCAGACCCGTATTATCCCTAAGGCAAACTAGACAAGTACCCCGGTACTTGTCCACCTTGTACCAGCAGCTGTAGCCAAATGCTATATAGCGCTTGTCTACATGTAGAATAGAACCAAATTATATGGAATTGACGTAAATTTTGCCACTTGTCAGGGTCATCCCCATACATTTAGTTTTATACTCTCTCGGTAGACAAGCGTTAAAGCGTTTGGCTAAAGGCACTGGTTCCAGAAGAGCGCCGCGAGACATGCGTGCTCGACTGTGGCGGCGCCAAAAAACAGGCGTCTTATAAGGTGCTTGTCTAGAGCGCTCTCTAGGTTTAATCTCCTCTGCTTCGAGGTACAATTGCAAAGTTATCTATAAAGATGTAATAAAAATTTCAAGGAGATCGGAAACCTAGTCATTGTAGTTTTCTACTGTTTACTTAAATATGTGTAAAAAAATTATGTACGTACGTTTTATAAATAAAATTGACATAGTCAAATTGCATACTGAAAGTATGATTGTGGAATGTGATCTTTGTAAAGTTTTGTTTTTATAATTATTACTAAAATTCTGTAAAGTAATTTTATTAAGAATGTGTTCGTCATCCGATCTCCTTGCTTCTATAATTCTAGTTATTAATAATATAGAATTTAAAATTATGAATGGGAAATATTTGTCAGTCTATAGTTTTTATAATCTGATTTATCTGTAAGTCTTCAATTAAACACCCCTATTACATGGAACTCGTATCTGGTGAAAAGTGGGTGTTACATTCTATATATGCACTCCTGTCTATCCCATTGGTGATTAAATATGTCTATTTCATTAAATAAAGAAAATGTAGACATGTTTGTTCAGCTACTAATCTCAAAAACAACTGTATCGATTTTGATTTTGATACATTACTAAATTTAGTATTCGTTTTATAAAAAGCTGTGTACAAAGGTTGCGTAGAAGACTGTATGATAGTATCTGATCGAACGTGCTTAAAACTATAGATTGAATTTGTAATATTGACCATTCATAGTTTATAAACTATACCTCTATAATAAAATACTGTTAAATCTCCAAACGCATTGTTAAAGAGTGCCTTTTATACTTCAAAAAGTATAAATTGTTGTCTTGTAAAACACATTTAGATATTTTTAAGATCACTTTTTGTAAAATGAAAAAGTTTAAGATTACTTTTTTATATTTAAGTACTGATTTGGGAGTCATTGGTTGTTATTAGTAAGCGCCCTGGAATGTACAGTAATTATAAGATGTTCAAGTTTTGAATAACCTATATATTATGTAGATTTGCTAATTAGCTTCTTGTGTGCAGTGTCACCCGCTGCTCGGCCCTTGTTTATTCTATGCAACGGATTTTGATGCGGTTTTTTTAATAGTTGTACACGTTGTACCGTATAATTGTACCCGTGCGACGCCGGGGTGGGTCGCTAGTTTAAGAAGATAGTACGATTAATAGAATTTTGACCTAAGCATGTGAAAATTATTTCTCTAATATGCTTATCTACAAATGTATAGGTTATTGTAAATTCCCGTAAAACGACAGTGTATATGAATCGCACAATGATTTTATTGTAAATAATATAAAAAGTATTGTAATAAGAACCGACTGTATTTAATTATTTTTGTATATGTTATAAATGTTTTGTAAATAAATAAATAAGTCAATACTTACGAATCAGTACTTTGCGGAGTGTTTGTCAAGATGTTTATATTAATCTTGTACCTATTGACAATCTATGATATGTTCGAATTCAAGTGTTTAAAGGTGTAATAAATAGTCAAATATGGTTGAGAATAAGTTTTTTACATGGTCAGCAACGCATACCTTCCTTTCCTACCTGCTACCTAGGTGTAAGTACCTAGACTGCGGTGTCCGCTAATCGTCAGGACCGTAGGCATTGTTGATACTGTAGTATTAAACTTATTGATCAAAGAAATTTGGACCTTTTTAGTATATCTTTAAAGTGCTATCTAATTTAACAGTCTTCCATAGTCCATTGAATTTAAATCAGTTTAGTTGAAATCTTGTAAATTGTCAATAAACAAGAAGCATTTAATAAAACAATAGTTACAGTTGTACGTGTGTATGTGAATGTGTATTTTGTAAAAAATGAATGAGTCGGTATAATCTCGAATTTGAGAATAAATAGTTGGACTCCTTATTTTTTTTTTGTTTTATTTACCTCTATTATCTCCTGACATAAAAAACTTATGTTTTTTTAGCGATCAGAAGCGGTTTTCATTTAAAAAAAACAATATATGAGGTATTTTATACCTTTATTAGATTATGCAAATACAATTTCAAATTAAAGTTATCAACAGATGTTTATTCTCGATATCATTGAGAATTTAGTTAATTAATATGAAAAATATACCTATAGTCAGAATTTTATTATATTTTTTTTCTTTGGCAACCGAGTCTCCAAAACGGTGTTGTCGACTATACTGCCAGTGTCGAGTGGTGACGGCAAAATTTATGAACCGTCGAACTTAACTTTGCGGTAGTTTTTAGTTGTTAGTAGCTGGAATGGAAGTCAGAATTTTAATTAGATTCCTGATTTGACAATAGCTACTGTCATTTTGTGAAATAATGATACCACATATAATAGTGTAGTGAAGAACACAAAAATCGATAAACAATCAGTGTGTGTGTTTTATAATAAATGTTACAGAAAGTGACAGGATAGCGATAGCGATGACGGCGACAATTTATAAAATAACTTATTACCATAATACATCTATCTATTTTATTTGTCATGTCAATTTAGTTTTGACGATTAATAAACGATCTGAGACTTTTCTCTTATAATTGTGTGTGATATAAATAAAAAAATGTAATCATGAAGGAACATGACAAATAAAATAGATAGATGTATTATGCTAATAAGTTATTTTATAAATTGTCTCCGTCATCGCTATCGCTATCCTGTCACTTTCTGTACCATTTTATATTATAAAACACACACACACTGATTGTTTATCGATTTTTGTGTGCATCACTATACTATTATAATAATATGTGGTATCATTATATCAGAAAATGACAGTAGCTATTGTCAAATCTGGAATCTAATTAAATTCTGACTATAAGTTCAAGATTTACACTCTCTCTCTCTCTCACTCTTCATGTCGTACCCGACAAGGAGCTTCTTGTTCGACAGACCGGGCAACAGAGGGAGTCCTTTTTTATGGAATAGGTGGCAAACGAGCAGACGGATCACCTGATGGTAGGCGATCAGCGCCGCCCATGGACGCCCCGCAACACCAGAGGATTAACAGGTGCGTTGCCGGCCTTTTAAAAAGCAATACGCTCTTTTCTTGAAGGTTTGAATGTCGTAGCGGTTCGGAAATACCGCCTATCATCTATCTATCTATCAGTTTTGCTGTGCGAGGCAGAAAGCTACATGAGAAGCGCACAGTTGTGGCCTTCTAACCATCTATATGATGGGGTGCATATGCTGGCGTGTAGGTCGATGGCGAAAAGATGGGGCAAGTATTAGGTTAATAAATTCCTCAGAGCACTCCCCGTGGTTTAAGCGATAGAAAATGCACAACAAAGCTGCAAGCAGTTCTGCGGGGGCCGAGACGTGCGAAGCGCCGGGCAATCCGCGGCGACGACTAGAGCTTTAAAAGTAACGAGAAAAAGCAAACCCGTATGTGTTTAGTACTTTAGATATGGGTACTTACTCGTTACTATCGTATCGTTACGTTACTCGATACTTTTGATTACTCAGTATAAATACAAATGCCCTACTTTCGGGTGAAGTCGATTCAGGTGAGGATCAGAGTCGCAGAAGAAGGAGTAGCTCCTCGCAAGCCCCACGGCCAAGGGCAAGGAAAGCAAAAGTAGATATTCTGGAGAAGCGGATGGAAAATATGTTCTTTATATTAATGGATAAAATTGAAAACCTGAAGGCTTCCAAACCCAGAGAGACAGATAATGTCTTGTAATTGTAATTGACAAGTGACAGTGATCGGTCGGACCCAATACCTTCAGACACAGAGTCGAAAGCTACTAGCTGGAGAACGTCACTTGTCTTATCTTCTGGTCCCACCAACCACCTGAATCCCCTGGTCCCACCAATCAAACTGAGTTATTGGCTAACGACTTCGAATTTCTCCCCTGGTTTAAAAGAGGCAGACCCACTCGTCCCAGAGCTCAGCTCTCAAATTATGAAGGGGGATCGAGTGCCAGAGGCTGGAAATGGATGGATCAGATATAAAGAGGTTGAACAGGTCTTGCACGCTGCTCCAGTTTCTAGTGCAAGCTGCACCTCACCTTTGTACTCAAGACAGGAGGGGGCACTCAGGACGATCATATATGGCCTTCTCCTCGAGAGAAAGGCATTAGGAGAAAACGAATAGCGAAGGATTGTCCAGCAGTAGCAGGTGGTTTGAAAAAGGTTTTAGCAGCAAACTCTCCCTTTGGGCGGTGACCGACAATCTTTTACAATTTGTCTGCTCACACCGGTCTGAGTTAATAGATGTGAGGCGAAAGGCCTTTATACCAAGGAACGAAGTCCTATATCAGACTTTGCGGCAAATTCCACCATCAGCAAGACATTTATTTGAAGAAACCTATTGAAAGATAACGGCGGTATAGTGCGAATGATACCAGTCAAATCGGTAGATATCCAGAGAGAAGATGAGGATATCTTTCGAAAATCACCAGCACCAACTCGGAACGCATAGCGAAAGAATGGCGGGCACGACCAGTGGCCAGTCTCTCACGCACACTGGCCGGAAAAAGAACAAAGTCTAACACACGTGGAAGGCAGCAGGCAAGTCAGACAGCTAAGAGAGGCGATACTCTACAGCTAAGGTGCAAATTCTGACTATTTCCAGGGTGGACAACTGAAAAAATTCCTTCTGAAATGGAAGGTACTCGATGCCCCAGTCCCAGTCATTTTATATAATTTTAGTGTCAGTGTACTCAATACGATGGCGAACTTGCGCATCTACCTGGAAGCAGTGGGCAGCATGGTGCAATATAAATAAAGTAGCACCGAACACTCCGAACCCTCAAAATATCGCCTCTTATCTTGGATTTTTAACGCGAGGGAGCGGTTTAGCTAAATCAAATAATCAATCAAGCTAAATAAAAGCTACTAATCCATAAGTTGGCGGTGGTGTCTTTAGCCTTTACTCGAACCCGACCCTTTAGTCGGACAACAGTTATTGTCCCACCCGCTGGTTACAACAATGCTCAGTCCTAAGTAATAAAAGCTGTACCACAAGAACAAAGAAACGAACCTCAATTTGGAATATTCAGGACTTGATAGTGGCTAAAAATTCATATACCTTCAGTCGACAGCCTTTTCGAAATCTTAACAGCGTCGAATTTACGATGACTCTGTTGCAAATTGACAAGGATCACTGCAAGATCACGGACTCGTTGATAACGCTTTGGCCTAGCTATGGGTCTAAAAGTGATAGTGCACTGTCAATCGGGATGGCAGTTGGGCTGTTCTGGAGACCAATTGCCCAGGCCCCTCTTTCCCACTGGGCACTATGGGCACGTGCCCAGGGCCCGGCAATCGAATGGGGCCCCCGAGTCAGATAGATACGGCAAGGATGCAAATAATTTTCTAAAATCTATCACGAAGATGTAAATGAAAAAGAGAAATACAATGTCAACATTTAAAAGAATACTTAAATAATGTTCAAAGTGAAAATGAAGCACCACACTGTACAGGAAGTATATAAGTCAAAGTCAAAATCATTTATTTCAATTAGGCCAGAATGGCACTTTTGAACGTCAACAAAAAAAAATTGAAAGTGAAGCTATTTGCTCATTCCAAGGCGTAGATTCCTATAGAGAAGAACGAGCAAGAAACTCCATAGGTTACTCTTATCCATAGGTTCACAATACAATTTACTAGTTACATAGTTTTGTATATATATTCTTTTTTAAAGCAAAACAAAATTTAAGACACATCCTAACGTAGAAATTGCATTGAGACTATTTTTAAGCATGATGGTAACTGTAGCGGAGAACGCTCCTTCTCCTAAAAATGAATTAGAAGTACCTACAATGCTTGAAGAGAGATTACCTAGTTTGTCGCTGATATACTCGATACTATAGATTTTGAAAGAAGGGTACCTTTGCAATCAACATAGAATTAATCTAAGAATTTTATGTTATGCGAGTTACTTTTGTCGATTATTTTTTATATTTCTTATTTTTTTTAATTAGTAGGTAACTAAATAAAAATAAATTTGGAACCTTGTTTGTCTCTTTCTTTCTCTATTCTTCTATCTATTATAACTAAATAGTGTTTTCTCAAGGTCATGGGGCCCCATGATCCTAATGTGCCCAGGGCCTCAAATAGTTTAAAGACGGCCCTGCAATTGCCATATACCGTACACAATTCCAGTCTTCGTGCTACTACTGAGAATGTTTCTAAAAACCCAGTAAAACTTTTCCCGGCCCGGAAATCGAACCCGAGACCCCTTGCCCGGCAGTCGCACTTACGATCACACGGCCAACGAGTCAGATAGAAAACAATATTCTTGAATTGCATCCAAAGACCAAAATATTGATTCCAAAGTACTTCATATATGAAAGACTTCATAACATAGTAAGAAGTCTGATAAAGAAGGTAGGAAATAACTCGGAACTACATTTTGGGACGAGCACCTAGCTTCACTGACGGACAGACTGACAGACTATTATTTATTTTGTATTTGTTTACGTTTCAAAAGTATCTACCAAATGATGGTTTAAACTGTCAAACACCGCGCGGTCACCGGTGACCGCAACCTATTGTTCTTTAATTGTGTCTATAATGACGGTGGTCGACGAGTTATTTTTTTTTTGGGACAAGCCCGCCACAACCTCCCAAAACCGCTGCAACTCCTGTAAGCCAGGATCTACAGTAGATACAACCATGAAAACACCGAAACACTGAAGTCCGGCGCGTCCCAGGGACATGAGTAACTGTCTTGGTTCCCGCAACGAAGTGAATCAGAAGATATTATAAGAGGAGAAGAAGAAAAAACTATGGTTTTCACTTCCCTCGGTGAATTACTGCAGGAGATAGAATGAATTAAGCCTAAAGGCACAAAGAAGAGACAGTACAACTGGGTGAAGCCCAGTCGCCAAGCACCACGGAAATTTGACTAAAAACTAAGTGGGTCCTATGTGTGAGCTGTTATACTTGCTTCCAATAATAGGTATGGCAAAAACGCCTAAACGCACGGAAATTCGTTCTAGATTCCACAAGGTCCATATAATAAACTACACCTGACGAAACAATTAAATTATTTAACATAGTGTTACGTTCATATTGCCAGAGATCACACTCCCAGAGTATGTGATGGGCCGACTGCTCGTATCGCAACTCCTCTGTCGAACATTGGCACCATGGTGAATCAATGGTTGCCGTGGCCAGTAAGAAATTGGGCAACACAGTGATCCACCTCCAACCATGTCCTCTCCAGCCGCTCATGCACGGATGGGAAGAACTGATACAGGTGGCGGCCCTTAATAGAAGATGCCCATCTACACTGCCATTCGGTTAGAAGCTCGCCCCAAACGTCCGTCACTGGCTTAAACAATCTATCAATTTTATTTCTATCACGTTGTGCTAGAAAGCTTGCTGACAAATTAGGCCTCGCACTGTAGTACATAGCAGCACGTCGTTGCACCTCAAGATCTACCGGAAGGACGCCTGCGAGCACAGGTAGGGCCTCAGTGCTAACCGTCCTATAGGCCTTACACAGGAAAATCAAGGCTAGACGCTGGCCTTGGAGAAGTTTTCGCCGTACCGCGCCTATTGTGGCCCTATCAGCCCAGACAGGTGCCTCGTAGCACACGCATCCTAGGTAAGTTGCTCCGTATATGATCCTAAGCGTAAGAAAAGAGAGCCCCCTGGTGGCTTTGGAAATTCGCGTCAGCGCATAGAAGTTATTTTTGGCTTTCTGACTAATAGCCTGTTTGAGAGTCCAGGCGTAATAATAATAATTTCAAGGGTTTTTATATAAGATGTTATAAAGAGAATAAAAATAAAGATTTGTTGACGGATTCTTAGAACGCATGTATTCAATTAGAAGAAAAAACAAAAGATAAAAAAAATATCAAATTTGGAACATAAAAAATATTATAATAATAAACTTCATGAATGAGGTGGCGCAAAAGAGTTTTTGCTCCAACATAGCCTTAATATGTTCAATGAAAGAAAAGTTTTTTTCCAATACTAGACCGAGGTAACAAACAGACTCCTTTCGTTTTACGGAAACATTGTTAAATTTAATAGACGGCCATGACTTTAGATTTCCTTTAAGCAATAGCTGGTAAGTTTTATGGGGTGCAAAAGTTAAGCGATTTCGTTCGCCCCATCGCGAGATCCTACTGAGACAGTCTTTAGCCAAATACTCCAGTCCGGCGCGGGTATTTGATTGTACTAGCAAAAGGCCATCATCCGCATATCCAGTCAAAGTAAAGCCACAAGGAAGGGGAATCGCGAGCAAATCATCAAATCCTAAATTCCACAAATACGGGCCAATAACGGAGCCCTGAGGACATCCCATTGATAACGACTTCGACCGAGAACAATGACCAAGCTTCAGTTTAACGGAACCGTGAAGGAAATAAGTGTATATTAATTTATATATGTTACTAAAACAGCCGCGTTATCAAAGGCACCGGAAATGTCCAGAAAAATGCCTACTATATACTTGTGTTCAGACGAATTTACCATGGGTCGGACAGAAAGAGCCGCGTTGACAGTAGACTTTCCTACAGTGAAACCAAAATCGACGAGTTAGTTGAATAATGCTTTTGAGTTTGAGTTTGATCGACCACTGTCTCGCCTGGTGGTAAAGGATGATGCGGCCTACGATGGGCCGCGCCTTCATAAGCAAATATTCATTTAGGTTATATCCTTATTATATCTATGGTTATATCTAACGTGACCATTTATTTTTTGACTGAAAACGGGACATTCCTTCAGGTATTTAGATTCAGTCAGGCATTTAGTAGCTACCTAACAATAACAAGGTTAATATTAGGTACTAATTGCACAATAATGTGTACCTACTTAACGTTTTTTCGACTTTACTTTCAAGTCCCATGTAATAGGGGTGAGCCTATTGCCATATACCGGGCACAATTTCAGGTTCCGTGCTACTACTGAGGATTTTTAAACACCCAGTAATACTTTGCCCGACTCGAGAATCGAAATCAAAACCCTTTACAGTCGCGCTATGACCACTCGGCCAACAAGGCGGTCGAGAGCGATATAATATATATATCCACATACCGCACAAGCAGAACAAATAAATACAAACAGTAAATCAAGTGTTACCCTATCACGCTCTCGCACGCCACTCGAACCATTCGAAAGGTCTTCACGTCGACTCAACAACTATTTTCACGCGGTTTGCGAAAGACGTGACAATTTTGCGTCTCGGAGTTCATTTCGGGGATAACAACACGTAGGTAATTATAAGAAGGGACGTCCCGTTCAAGCCGTGACTTCTAGACACGTTAGTTATAGGTAGGTTCCCCTTCGGGAAACATTTTATCTGGAAGTCGTTGAGGGAAGTTTTAGTTCAGCAATGAACGTCTTTTAGCTGATATATTATTGTGAAGAGAAAATAAAACTCAGGATTTTCCGTTAGAATATACTAATGTATTAATCTTGCGAAATAGAGATCAAATACGATATAAATTGCAGATTTTTCTTTTTTAATTAAACAATAGATAAAAGGTACGTATTAAATCATTACATTTCAATAATAAAACAATAAAAAACATACATTTTAGACAAATAAACAACATCATTAGGACATAACCTAAAAATCACATTTTTAAAAAGGTACAATAATTCATAAACCTCTTTTTTATTTAAAATTTATCAAAAATTTCTTTATAGGCGGTCCTATATTTTTATATGTTTTGTATAAAGTCACCTCTAAAATTAAAATAGACATTGCATTTTATATTAACGGTGTAAATAAGAACGAAATAGAAACAATTACCACTAGTTTAATATTTACTTTTTGAAACGCAGACGAATCTAACAAATCCTTACAACAGGGTGCTTACTCTTGAAACCAATCTCAATGTCAATGCAATTTCAATCCAATAAATTTTAATAATTATTCAATGTCAAAACTATACAACCCCTATGGTAGCTGTTAAAATACCATTTAGAGTACGGAATATAAAACCAAACTCAACACCATTTAGTTCATTCAATATCCACGCAATACGGATGCAATGGACGCTGTGTTGCAACTCAAGAGTACGAAATTTCACAATACCAATATCGATCGATCGGAATTGGATTCAAGAGTAAGCCCCCAGTTCTAAGTAACGTAGCTAATCGACTAGTAGCCAGTCGTTGGGGTCTACCATATCTTTGCGCATTTGACGGCACTTAGGAATAGGTATTTAGACCAATCACAGCAGTTGTCAAAAATAAAACGTTCAAAGGTGTAACGTAACACTTGCTAATTCTCTATTGGACGAAGTACGAGAGGTTCACGCCGTCGCCATCTGTTAAGCAAAAATACGGTAGGCCTTATTGAACCAGCGTTTGCGACAATGGAGAAGAGTGTCATGAACCAATTTTGGCTCGTTGAATAGGGATGATGACAGGGTATGAAAATTAAAATCTAATTAGTCCGTCAGTTACGTGAAGAAAAAATATTAGACACGTATTTTTTTTTGTTGTATAATAAAATGATACTTAGATATAACGAATCAAAGTTTAGGAGTGGGGGCTAAAATATCATTTCTACTTATAAAATGTACATAGAAGTGATGTCACGCGACATTTCAAATCAATATATCGTCGAAAGTATTCGTTTCTGTAAGGAATTAACTCGTCGATTACCGGTTTTGTAGACACAATTATAGAACAATAGGTTGCGGTCACCGGTGACCGCTTGGTATTTGACAGTTTAAAAATACGTGTCTAATGATTTAAAATAATCTACTAGACAGACATTAAAATAAAAAATAGTCATGAACCTTGTGACCCTATCGTTATTTGGAACCAGTCGAATCACTTCGTCAAAGAGTTACGTGAGTAAATCGGAAAACAATGAATGTAATATGTCGCACAATAATGCAAAAATACATAATGTTATTTCGCATTTAAAGTTTTAATTTCATTCTTATTCACACCGTTTAATTTATACATAAGAAAACATACAAAACAATGTGTATCATTTAAAAATACATAGAGGTATTATGTGTTTGAATTTGTGAACAATTTCTTCATCTTCACAACTAATCACTTAAAATTATGTAAAATTCAATAAATCTATAATCTATTATGTTATTAGTATATATTTAGTTTTAGTTTGAACACTAAAACTTTATTTTTATTATTATGCTGTGTTGGCCGAGTTAATAATTAAAAAATCTTTACAGTGCGTCTATAAAATTGACATAAAAAAAATGTTCATAGTGATGTTGACAATACTTTCATTAACCATATAAAGACGTAAGAAATATAAAATGATGATTTTTTTTTATGGTTACACTTTCAAGTAAAACAGATGTTATTTTTAATTTCTTCTAATTAGTTCCGTGAAACAAAGTGCAAATGGCGTTGTTCTCAATATTGAATCCGTTAAGTTACATATTTTTATTAATCTATTTTTGTCAATTACAAATTACATGAAGAAATCTACCATTTCGAGAGATTGATCAATCGGTTGATATCAAATTTAAATATTTAAGCATTAATTTTCATGAATTGTTAAGACGCACTGCGTTATTAACACAACTCGCCATGATAACGTTTACTTACAGACTTACGAACTAACACCTAGATTAACTCTTCGATCAAATAATAAACAAAAACTAATAATAAGCTTCAACGACCCACGAAAAGAGAGGCAAAAATAAAACAGCACCTACATACCTAGGTAGTCCAACAATTTAGATCAAAACAATTATTTGTACTTGCAATGAAAAATTACAATTTTACTGATTTTACAAGAATATTAATATTAACACATAACACATAATTTGATTTTTAGTCAACATCAACTTTCGAGCATCGAAGAGTCAAATCGGCTATTTAACATATTTTAACTTAAAATTATAATCGTAACAACATCTAAATTATATTTAATGGTACCAATATTTAATATATAATAACTTTTACTTCTTTGCCGACGCCATTTTTTCATGGTAAATGACAGTAAAAATACTGATTCTGTAATCTTACGAATGGTCGTCGACCTATAATATATTTAATACGCTCTTTTATAGCTAAAATTCTATTGTAAGACATTTTACTAAAAATAATTAGTAATAAACATGCTTTAAATTATCAAATTGGGCTTAGTAATAACTACTTTTTAGTAAATCGTCTACAATATCTACGATAATTAGGTACCTATTCTACTTAATATTTTTCGCGCCAACTGAATTAAAAATGAATCTCTTTTTATTTTCAAATAAAAGTTTACTTATGTATTGTTATTTTGTGTAATTTGATATTTGGACAATAAAATAAAATATCCAAAACGGTTCCATACCTATTTATTATAATAAATTCTTAAAAGTTACGGCGCGAAATAATATCGTTATCAAAACTTAGAAACTAGACGTAATCCTAAATCGTGTTTCGCACAACCATTTCTGTAAAAATACATATATTTTTATCAAAAATAATAATTTTTATTTATATACAAATGATTTTTCGGTAAAAGTATATTTTCATCTCAATTTGAGAGCCATTAATCATAGATTTATAGATTATATATTCTTTTCTGTGTAAATCACACGAAATCATAGATTTTTTTAAAATAAACGTGTGTATTGTCTATTCCAAGCTTTTCTCTTCTTACAGCGTCATTAATTATGACCTTAAACATACATATTTCAAAGATACATGTAGCAACATTTTACTTCAAATATTAGTAGATGTTACCTTACATTTCGCAAATTACTAAATTAAACAATCCGCCATCTTGAAAGCCATAAAGTATTTATTTTTTGTCTTCCATATGTCAATAGTTCACTGAACTTTTATAACAAAAATGGCGGGATTTTTGACATTTTGAGTAGGTAAGAAATATCCCGGTCTCAAACATATTATATTTAACTATATCTTCCATATTGGAGCTGTTTTCTTAACGAAAACAGCGTGAAAGTTATTAGTTTTTAATATTGTTTAAAATTGTGACCGAAAACGCTTTTCGTCGGATATAAGTCCCTTTTATAATAAGAGCCATTGTAAGTTCCATGTTTTCATGTATAATATAATCTCCATTTTTATATTTATAGTGTCAAACAAATAGTTGTTATAGTTAAGATTGCATCAAATCTGTTTGAAGCCAAAATCATTTATTGGCCATTGAATTTAGCCTTCTTGGGCATAGCCCTTCTAAGGCTTGACACTTATCTTAAAATGTACCGTAATTGTATAACATGATTTACAATAAAGCTCATAATTGCAAGCCCTCACCATCTACTTCTCGAATAGAAATCGACTTATTGCGCATTGAAATAAAGTCTAACTTCGTTTGTAATTGCAGAAGTTAGTGCAAACAATTATGAACCATATTAACATAATTACTTTCAAATTCAAAGATTTGACTTTGATATACAGAGTGTATAAAAATATGTCGTATGCATTTGTAGTTTAACATTAAACACTAATTTTTTAGTTCTTAGCGTTTATTTTTGTATTTTTCTTTTTTAACGGCATTTTTTGAGGAAATCTAGGACTTCTTGTGGATACTCAATTCGGGATTTGTTTTTCGCGGCCGTGCGCGTGAGATCCAAGGGCGTCTTACCACTGTGGAACAAAAAACAAATTAATTTAATACACATCAAATAAATATTTTATGTATAATCTATATGTCAGTGTCATCACTCCTACTCTTCCCGCGGGTACCGTATACCCGACTAAGGGACTACACATTAGACAGAGACCGGGCAGCAGCGCTCTCTGATAAACCTGAACCTTTTATACTGCGATCTCCAAGCGTGGGTATTATGGCAAACCCTCTTATGTAGTCCAACAATGGACTATCACAAGTGGTTGACGAAGACAATAAAATTATAACATAACATCACGTCTTTTATCCCCGAAGGGGTAGGCAGAAGTGCACATTACGGCACTTAAACTGTACAATGTAACACCCACTTTTCACTATGAATGTTATGTGTCCCATGTAATAGGGGCTGAGCCTATTGCCCGGCAGTCCCGGAATTATAAACAATCTTTATTACCTGAGATTGCGATGGTGCGCCAAATTCTTCCATTCCTTGCGATCAATGTTTTTGAAAATCATCAGAATGAGTTGTAGATCACAGTGGACTGAGTTCACAGCTAGATGTAGGGCTGTATCACCACCTTTTAGATCCTGAAACAATATAATATAGGTTTAAGTTAAGAATATATTTATTTCTCATAAAGAATCACATACATAATTCGCTTACTGAGAAACAATATTTTACACAAACATAAGCAATTTAGAGCGCACAGTAGTAGTACATATGAACAAAACCATTACAAAATAATATATAAGAACAAATATAAATTTTGATTATGCAAAAATGTAGGCAAAGTGATAACTGAACACAAGGAACACAATCAATTAACACTATACAATACATAATAGGATTTAATTAATTATTATTATTATTTAACTTCATCAAATTATGCTTGGGTCGGTTCGGTTGAAGTGATGCCACGACCGCACAGGAAACCGATGTAATACAATGTTTGTGATATTTTGTAACCATGTAAGTGAAGTTGTCGAAGGTCCAACAATCAGGTAATCCGTCTTTTGTTAAATAATAGGTATACTTTGTTTTGCTAAATAAAATTATTCTTATTCATCTGCTCCTAACCAGTCTGAATGTAAGTCATTAGATAAGTTTATATTCATCTATTGAAGTCGTGTAGCCAGTTGTATCAGTACAGTATAATAATATGGAAATAGAGAATCAAGTACCACGTTTACAAGTTAAATTTTTGAGTTAAACTAGATGACAGTGATGAACTCACCCCCTCAGTAATATCGAAGTCAGCGTGTACGAGCAGGACATGTACGGTGTGCAGGCGCGGACTGGCCGCGCTGTGCTGACTGCAGGCCACATGCAATGCTGTATATCCTGCAATAAATATATGAAATATAAGTTACTATCACTACTCTTGTCACGGCAAGGTGCCTACCCAAGGTTTTATAACCGACTTCAAAAATGCGTGCGCGATTTTCTCGCGATTGGGTGAACCGATTTTGATGCGGTTTTCAGGAAAGTGTTCGTTCTTAGGACAAGGTTTTGCACTTAGGACAAGGGTTTAGTATGTTAATTAACCAACTACAAAAAAAGAGTGGGTTGCAGTCGGTCTTTTTTAAACGCAATTTATAAAAGAATTATTATTCGTAATTGGCTGGCGGTAGACCACTATCTCGCCTGGTGGTGCGGTCTACGATGGAGCACGCCTACATAAGCAACCTATTCACTCTGGCCTTGGGAGACACCCAAGTCCTCTTGAGGAAATACATCTGGCAGGGTTCTTAGCAAAAGGTTCAAGTTATGAAGCAAAACGCCTCGTTCGAGTAGGTGGCATTTACCATATTGCGATGTGGCTATAAAAATGTCTCTTATGTAAAGGAGACTCACAATCCATCAATAATTCAAGTCTGATAAGTGAAACTAAATGAAGAAACTCTTCATCTTTCTAAAAATAAGTATAAAAGTTTGATATCATACCATCAGCGTTGGTGTGCCTAAGTCTGAACAATGGTGGCTGACCGTCGTACGGTCTCACCAGCTCGCTCAGTACGTCAGCACAACTGTCACCCGCACGGGCGCAAGCTATCACCAAGTTATCGCCTAAAGCATCCACCTGAAAACAAATAATTGATATTTAATAACTTAGATACCTTTTTCAAGTATCAGATATTATGCAATTTTCTCCCACCTTGAGTGAAGTGAGACGAGAGGAAGTGTCAGAACCTAACAGACTTAAAAACAAAAAAAAACCAATCAGCCGAACCTCCTCCTTTTTTTGATGATGTCGGTAAAACTAAAGACCTTTGTCAAGATTATAGCAATTTTATAAGACAACGCCATCTATAAGTAAGGACTGGAACTACAATATTATATAACTTAATATTTTGGGTATTTTATTATTTTCAAAGTCGAATTAATTTGTTTTTTCTTCCTATTAACGTTGTCTGTGATGACGAATATATATAATAATGTATATTAATAAACAGCTTCGGCCCGCGTTCCCGTGGGATAAAAATCATCTATGTTTTATTCCACACTATAATATACTTAACCCTGTTTCAAATTTCATCCCGATCTCTTCAGCCGTTTTGACATGATTACGTAACAAACTTAGGTACAGATAAATTATCGTATTCATAATATTAGTAAAATAAAACTATTAGACTGCCTCGTTGGCAGAGTCGGTCGGCAAGGGGTCTTGGGTTCGATTCCCGTGTCGGGCAAACTACTACTGGGTTTTTTAAAAAAAAATCTGTGGTAGCACGGAGTCTGGAATTGTGCCCGGTATATGGCAATAGGCTCACTCCCTATTACATGGGACTTGTAACATAAATAGTGAAAAGTGGGTGTTACATTGTACAGTGGCATTTTAACATCATCAAAAAAAATGACATCACTGCCTACCCCCTTCGGGGATAAAAGGCGTGATGTTATGTATGTATAAAATTATATTTTTTATTTGTAACATTACCTCATGGAATATATATTCCCTGTTCGCAACGAGGCTGGGGTTGGCCTTGATGGCTTTTCGAATGCATTCCACCAGGTACCTGGTGAGCAGTGGCCTGTTCGGACACCGGAGTGCCGCTGACTTCAGGATACTCAGACCTGCTGTAAAACAAACAGATATTTGCTCATTTTAAGGATCATAAAATTATTAAAGTATGAATGTAATGAATAAATGAATTAATGTATATGAATGAATGAAAGTACAGTCCAAACCGTTTATAACGACATCGAAGCAACCGATTAATTATGATCGTTATAACCAATATCTTTATGCTTTATAAGACAATAAATAGACAGGACCTCAAAATTACGTCGTTATAAACTATGTCGTTGTAAGCGGTTTTGACTGTATATACAATATGAATTAAAGTATAAAACAAGTAAAAATATCGAGTTACGTAAATATGTATACTGATTTGCTGAGAAAAGCTCTACTAGTTTCGAGTCACAAAGGGACTCTTCCTCATTTGATCTCGCGCAACCTATCAATGTACATTTCTCAGTATACCTCTATTTACGTGAGTACCTCGTAATTTTTAGTTAAGTCAGTATGTCTTACAATATTTATTATAAATACATCGTACAAGAGATAGAATTTAGATTTGTATGTCACTGAGACGTTTATGAACGGCAGATAGACAAGAATACATCTATCACCAGCCCTACTCTTCCCGCGGGTGTCACATACCCGACTAAGGAACTACAGATTAGACAGAGACCGGGCAGCAGCGCTCTCTGATAAACCTTTACCTTTTAAAAAGCGATCTTTAAGATCTTGCAAAGCTTTAAACTGTCAAACACCGCGAGGACACCAGTCAGTAGTCACTGCAACCTATTGTTCTTTAATTGTGTCTATCATGACGGTACTCAAAGAGTTAAAGTCTGCACACAGCGGGGCGGCGCGGCAGGACGGGACGGCGACGCGACACTGAGCAATTCTAATGTAGCAGGATTCGTTTATTCAAATTATAATCACTAATCCACCAATATAACACTTACCATCTCCAACGAATAGAGCAGGGTCCTGCGCCAGCATCCTCTCGCAGGTCATGGTGAACAGACAGTACTCCACATCTTCTTTCTCAGAGCTCTTCGACAAATTCTTCAGGATCGGTTCTAACACACTGGAATAGGAGAAAATAAGGTTTAAGTCAAAGTTTAGTCTTTTATAGGCAGTATGGTGAACCATTATTGTGTGAGCTTTCTAACACCATGAAACCTTTCGTTTCGTCCCGAAGTAATATGGTTCTGTCTTAGTAATACATACATACATACATAACTTCACGCCTGTCTCTCATGGGGGTAGGCAGAGACTAAGGAACGCCAATTACTACTATTCCTACATACCTCTTTCGGTTCATCAACAGTCATCAGTCTTTTAATGCATGCTCGTTGGTTAAGGGTACTTTTAATTTGGCCCTTCTTTAATATATCGTCAATCGGGTCACTATATGTCCGTCTAGGGCGCCCTCTACCGACGGCCCCATAATACAATAGTTTTACAAAGAAATAAAATGTTTACAATAAAAAATAACTGGTGAACTATTGCAAAAAGCAAACTCATTACAGTACATTATCAAAACATCACGCCATGTGATTCTCGAAGAGGTATTTCTCGTCGGGTGACACGTGCGATGCGAATAGTGCCTACAAGTTTACGTCTAGTGTTTCATGAACAGTATTTACATGAACTTCCAGTATTGCCTCGTTGATCGGGTGGTCGCAAGTGCAACTGCCGGGCTTTTTTTTTTTTTTTTTGAGGGGAGAAAATCATCGAATGACTGCTCCCGCCTGAGTGAGGCGGGAGGGAGTGTCAGACTCTTATTGAATAAAAACCACCCCGTTCCTTCTCCTGCACGTCGAGCCGGAGCCCCTGTTACCCGTTAGGTTCTCCGCGACTCCGAATCGGCATCGGCCCTATTGGGCCCCATCTGTGGTGGTCTGATGGCTCTTTGAGGCGCGCGCGGAACGCGACGCACCGTACGCTCGGGCTAGGGGTCTCAGGTCCGATTCTCGGATCAGGCAAAGTATTACTGAGGTTTTTAAAAATTCTCACGGAGTCTCCCCTATTACATGGGACTCATAACATAAATAGTGAAAAGTGGGTGTTACATTGTACAGTGGCATTAAGTACCGTAATGTCCTCAGCCTACCTCTTCGGGGATAATACGCGTGATGTTATGATGTTTTTATGTGTTACTTGTTTTAGTTGTGTTTTAGGGAAAATGGTCAAGTAATTCGTGTAGGCGAGCCTGACTTGTTGTAAACAGCTTTTTTACTAAATGGCCTTGGTTCAAGCTATGTGAATCATTTAATATATACCGTTATATATCCTTGCACAGATTAAGGTTATTCGCTTGTTTTTTTATAAACTAGCTTCTGCCCGCGACTTCGTACGCGCAATCCAATTGACTGCACGGTTGGTGCGGAGGCTGGGCAACCGGCTGCCGTGCAACGTGTCGCGGGTTCGATTCCCGCACAACACTTTGTGTGATCCACAAAATGTTGTTTCGGGTCTGGGTGTCATTGTGTCTGTGAACTTGTATGTTTGTAAACGCACCCACGACACAGGAGAAAATCCTAGTGCGGGGCAACGTTTTTATTAAAAAAAAAAAAAAAAATCCCGTTTTCTCCCGTTCCCGTATTATTTTCAGGAAATATTTCTGTCATAAGAACAAAAACAAACACAACAAAAAAAGAATCAGCTTAATCAGTCTAGCCGTTCTCAAGTTATGGCGTGACAACGGGAAACGGGTTTCATTTTTATATACATACTAGCTTTTACCCGCGGCTTCGCTCGCGTCACAAAAGGATAAAAAGCCAATGTGACATCCAATACACACAGCGCCATCTATAGGTACCAATACTTTTGTTTTCCCTCGGGAACATAAAATTTTTCCGGGATAAAAAGTATTATTTAATCCGGACTTGTAACTTTACGTCTGCAAAAATTCAAAGCAATCGGTTTTGTAGTTATGGTGTGATAGCGGAACAAACAAACAAACTCATTTTCCGATTTATAATATTATTAGTAAGGATAGATCAAGGAATATAAACTCGATGTATGGGTTTCACACTCAACTGGCCACTAAAATCATATTACTATAATATTATTAATGCGAAGGATTGTGTTTGTATTTTTAATACTCAATCACGACAAAACGGCTGAAGGGATTCCGATGAAATTTGGAACAGAGGTAGGTTATTGTCTGGAATAACACATCCGCTGCTGAGCAAAGGCTCTTCTCACATGGAGAAGTTTGAGCATTCATCAACACGCTTGCTCATTGCGGGTTGGTGATTACAAACTTATAGTTAGAAATTATAAGTCTAGGTCTCATCGTGAGGAAATGATTTGATGATTTTACTTCACCGTTTGCCAGTGGTGTCTAATAATCTTGCCGCTTGCATACTCGCCTATATAATATTGTCACGTTGTCACGCCATAACTTAAGAACGGCTGGACCGATTAGGCTGATTTTTTGAAAGTTGTGTTTGTCTCCTGACAATATCAGGAGACGGTTCTTATGACAGAAAAAATCCTGAAAATCCTACGGGAACGGGAGAAAACAGGATTGCGCGTACGAAGTCGCGGGCAGAACCTATATTAATTATATATAAATGAATCCCTTTATCCCTTGGTCACGGCATCACGCGTTAAATGGCTGGACCGACTTCACTATTTTATTTGTTGTAATTGTTATTATTAGGAGAAGGTTCTTATGATCCTGAATATCTTAGGGGAACGGGAGAAAACGGGGTTGCACGTACGAAGTCGTGGGAAGAAGCTATTATACAATATTTACATTAAACCCATACATTTAGTTTTCTTTTGCTGTCGATCGACTGGATTTAAAATGGCATTTGGCCATAGCACAGATCATGCTAGAAGTTGCGTGAATCAGTTCGACTATGTTTTAATTTTCCCTATAAAACTACTATGTATGTTTTATATGTATATATTATATTGACGCAATTAAGTTAAGGAAAATATAGCGAATATTGTATTTTCAATTTAACTACAACAATATATTATGATGTTATTTCATTCTATTTGTTCAGATTTTGCTTGTTTTACTAGTCATATTATTTTTTTATACCGACGCGACGGTGGCAGAAATGCACACGGCCCGCCTGATGGTAAGCGGTCACCGTGGCCTATGTACGCCAACGCCTGCAACAGTGTTCTGTCAAATAATGGATGACGAACGGTGTGACACTAGTTAATGCCCTATTTAACGAAAAACGAGAGGTTGACACTAGCTCCACCTAGTGAGTAAAAATGGTAGCTCCTGGTTATTACTAGACAATTTTATCGCATTTCAAGATCGAACCGGAAAATCGAGATGGTAACGAAACCGATTTTTCACCATTTAGTAGTGAACTATTCTGCCAGTAAATGAATGACATATTGAAAAATTAACAAAATCCACTTACTTGTAAGCTTCTGTCAGATCTAATTTAGCGAAGTTCATGCACAAATTCTTCCTCGCAGCCGGGTTGATCCGTTGTAGGTGCTCTTTAAACAATTCTTTGCACGGTTTCCTAGTAACTTCACAACAATCCTTCTTGGAGAAATTATGTACGATCTCCTTTTGCATATCCTTGAACTGTTTCATTGTCATAGACGATATAGAGGCGGTGCGTTCCCGCGCTTTTTTATCTATGGCTTCTTTTTCTTCTTCAAAATGGGGGATCTCTTGATATTTTTCGTAATCGCAGTTGTATATCGGCGATCTTTCCGGGGACAGTGTGTATTCCGAGTTTGTTGGGTAAAATGATCCGGGAGACGCTGACATTGGACTGGGTACCGTTTCGGAGCGCGGTGGAGTAGGATAGGTATATTCTGCGTTAACGAAACCATCGTTTGAAGTTTGACTGTATTCTTTTTGGACGTAATTGAAGATGTCTGTGAATTGCTCATGACCGAATTGGTCTATGGAATTCGATATAGATTGTGGTGACATATCATAATTTTCCTCTAACAACTGCATCAAATCATTATGTTGCATAGTTTTTTCGGCATACTGTTCAGAATAATTTGTGACAGATGGTTTTTTCACGGACGTGTGTTGTTGGTACTCGTACTCAGGTGTAACAACGACTTGTGGGATTGTTTTAACAATCGTATCTTCCTTGATAAGTTCCATAACATCTTGTAAATACGTTTCTCTGTCATTTTGTAAGTATTGTGAGTTCTTTTGTACCGTTTCTAAGGCTTGTTTCACTTCGGAGAAGTTGTCTGGGACTTGACATTGGTTCACTAACACCTGTCCGCCAGATAGTGTGTGCTTGTTTATGGAACTGATCTGGAAAAATAAGAAAAAAAAGAAAAATTAAAATTAAAATTAAACCATAAAAAAATAAATACGCTTTTCGCGGTTTGTCCGTAGTAGTATTTTATTTTTATTTATTTATTTAACAAAAGTACAATTTTAGGATTAACAAGTTGTTCTTATAATTATAGATCCTCGCCAAACATATCGTTTAACGGCGAGAAGCGCTCATTTCTTATTCTTACTAGCTACTTAAGTACTTTATATAACATTAAAAGAAAACTGAAATCAAAACTAAAATAAAAAATACACATTATGAAGAATATAAATTAAAGAATGCATTGCCTATGCTATCTTAAGCAATTCTCCCCTTCTTCAACATAAACAAACTCACTTTATCAATAGGCACTTTATCACTTAGGAGTTCGACAGAATACGGAACACCACGCTGCGCTCTACGACTAAAATCGTTGACGTTGGTCATAAAGCTGTGAGGAAACGCCCGGGTGTCATCACTGCGAGGATCGCTCGGAGGACACGGTGGAGCATACGATGGCGGTATGTCCTGCGTGGACTGAGCACCGCCGTGTCCTCAGGAATGTGATCGGCGACGGCGACCTCTAGCGTCCAGCTGTGGTTCAGACCATGTAACGGAGCGAGGGGGACTGGGATGCCGTCTCCTCCTTCTGCGAAGCAGTCATGCTAGCTAAGGAGGAGGCGGAGCGCGTGAGGGAACGAACCTCCTCACGACCCGGCCGTCGCGAGGGACACTCCGGGCGTCGGGGATCGCGAGACGATCTCCGGCCACCGTAAGCACGGGCCTGCGGACGGCGAGCATGGGTGACTCGCCGCCCGACCAGAACCAGGCCCGAGCGTACGGCGCGTCGCGTTCCGCGCGCGCCTCAAGGAGCCATCAGACCACCACAGATGGGGCCTAACAGGGTTGATGCCGATACGGAGCTGCGGAAGACTTAACGGGTTGCCGGGGCTCCGGCTCGAAGTGCAGGAGTAGGAACGGTGGTTTTTAGTCAGTAAGAGTCTGACACTCCCTCCCGTCTCACCCGGGCGGGAGAAGTCATTGGATTTTCCTCCCTCAAAAAAAAAAAATGGTCATAAAGCTGTAGGCTTGAAGTGGAACTGGGCTTGGCTATTACGTGGAACCCGCTCCACGTCAATTTAATAGACGTCGCGGCCGGAATACTCACAGAAATCTGACGTGAAACAATACTTACGTTGTGTTTCGTCGTGTGACTGAGGTTACCGGAGGCACAATTACCCCCCCCCCTTCCTCAATCCCTGAGTCCCCAATAATCCTCCAATTCGTAATCCCTAAATGGCCGGTAACGCACTTATAACGCCTCTGGTGTTCAAGGTGTCCATGGGCGACGCCGATTGCTTACCATCAGGTGATCCGCCTGCTCGTTTCCCCACTTATCTCATAATAAAGTACAATTATCTAATTTAACAATCTTCCATACTCCAATCCAAGAAGCGGATACAATAGCATTCGATATTATCTTCAATTACGTTTATCTTCACCCACTTTTCACCATTCATGCCATGAGTCCCATGTAATAGGGGGTGAGCCTATTGCCATATACCGGGCACAATTCCAGACTCCGTCCTACCACTGAGATTTTTTTGAAACCCAGTTATACTTTGCCCGACCCGGGAATCGAATCCGAGACCCCTTGCCCGGCAGTCGCACCAGCGACCACTCGGCCAACGAGGCAGTCAATGGTGAAAAGTGGGTGTTACATTGTACAGTGGCATAATGTTCACCTCTGCCTACCCTTTCGGGGATAAAAGGCGTGATGTTATGTTATTTTTATCTTAACCTGTGTCTACTTTTTTATATTAGATGGGCCGACCTTTGCCCACTCTCTCCTCTCCTCTCCTCCTCTCCTTGTGTACCAAGGAGAGGCTTTAAATGAAATTCGTAAAAGGATTCATAGCAGTGGGCGAAGTTGCGGATGGAAAGCCAATTTCATTACGGATTTCCTTTTGACGTTAGAAGTATAACGGTGTTTATCTTTTCCTTATGAGACTATGACGTAGATGTAAGTCTTATAGACCCTTTCATTTCAATGTACGCAAGTTAAAATCGTCGTTGAGCTAAAAAAAGGTTGTATTTTACCGTAAACGGTGTCTGTTTTAAGACAGTGGTTCTCAACCTGTGGTCCGCGGACCACCTTTTATAGAATACAAATGAAGATCCACGAAATGAAAAACAAAAAAAACAAAACACAGGACCACACCTGCAGCTGTAGCCAAATGCCATTTAGCGCTTGTCTACAGAGAGAGTAGAAAATGTATGGGGATGACGCTGACAAGTGTCAAAATTTACGTCAATCCCATATAATTTGGTTTTCTATTCTACATGTGTAGATAAGCGTTAAATAGCATTTGGCTACAGCTGTTCAGTATCCATGGTTACAGCTCGAAATAAACTTATGTTAAAGGAGACAACTGATTTCTATAATCTAAAATTCATTATTTTGATGAGAATGACTGCAGACTTACTGTAAAAGAATGAAAAACCAGCTCGAAGCAAGAGTAAGAACGGGGAGATTTTTAATCAGTAAGAGTCTGACACTCCTTCTCGCCTTACCCGAGGCGGGAGAAGTAATCAGATAATCCCCACTCCCCTTTAAAAACCCTTATTAGAATGATACAATAGGTCGAATGGTCTGGAAGAGGTTGGGAACCTCTGCTTTAAGAGTTGATGCTGTTGAAAGTGACGCACTTGAGAGTTGAAACTGTTTAATGCGCATGCGCAACAGACCTGTTCTATCCACGTCATCTTGCAAAAGTCGTTCTTACAATTTATTTACATGAATCGATGAAAGAAAGAATATATTTATAAATATGCAAATCAAGTTCAAGTGATGTCGCGCAGCCTACTAATATTTATTGTATTGAACAGTCGAAATAAAACTCAATTATAGTGACAAAAATTATCTAAAATATAAATAGGTATAACTTGATTCCGATTACGTTATTGAAACATTTCCTTTCAAACGGGTCATCTTTCAAATATTTTCCTATTAGCACTAAGTAAGTACCTAACTATTTAGCAATTGAGATGATGACAGAGTATGAAAATTAAAAATCTAATTAGTCCGTCAGTTAGGTAATGAAAAAATATTAGACACGTATTTTTTTATTTTGTTGTATAATAAAACAATACTTAGATAAAACGAATCAAAGTTAAGGAGTCCCCACTCCTAAACTTTGTTTCGTTTTATCGTCGAATTTCGGGCTAAAACGTCATTTATACATATAAAATGTACATAGAAGTGACGTCACGCGACATTTCAAATCAATATATTGCCGAAACTATTCGTTTCTGTAAGAAAATAAAAAATACGTGTTTAATGATTTAAATCTCGGAATCTACCAGACGGACATTAAAATAAAAATTAGGCATTTACCCTATTCGCTAAGAGTACAAAATGCTGTCTTTCCTTTGCAAATAAAAAAAAGAAGTTGCAAAGGACGTTATCTCATTCTATAGCTTACGTCATGACTTTGAATATACGCATTCATACATTTTCAAAATGGCCGCCCGATTATGTCTGTTTATTTATAAACAAACTCGTTCTCGTAAAGAGTAACTGAGGACCCGGCCAGGTTTTACAAGACTCCAATCTACATAACATCACGCCTTCTATCCTCGAAGGGGCAGGTTCTCTGGTGCACATTTTACGGCACTTAATGTCACTGTACAATGTAACACCCACTTTTTTGATATACTATTTATGTTATGAATCCCATGTAATAGAGGGTGAGTCTATTGTCATATACATATCACAATTCCAGACTCCGTGCTACTACTGAGTTTAAAAAAAACGCAGTAATACTTTGCCCGACCCGGGTGTCGAACCCATTGCCCGGCAGTCGCACTTGGGACCACTTGGTCAACGAGGCAGACTTATATTTATGTGAAAATATTATGTATACAATATTAGGTACGTTTTACACGGAGCTAATGTCAAAATTGTATATTTAGTAAGCTATACAATTACATAGGTTATTGTGACGCGTCAAGGTCGTTGTTTTTTTTTTTTTTTTTTTTTTTAAGGGGGGAAAATCATCGAATGACTGCCCCCGCCTGGGTGAGGCGGGAGGGAGTGTCAGACTCTTACTGACTAAAAACCACCCCGTTCCTTCTCCTGCACGTCGAGCCGGAGCCCCGGTTACCCGTTAGGTTCTCCGCGACTCCGAATCGGCATCGGCCGTATTGGGCCCCATCTGTGGTGGTCTGATGGCTCTTTGAGGCGCGCGCGGAACGCGACGCGCCGTACGCTCGGGTCTGTTTCTGGTCGGACGGGGAGCCACCCATGCTCGCCGTCCGCAGGCCCGCGCTTACGGTGGCCGGAGATCGTCTCGCGATCCCCGACGCCCGGTGTGTCCTTCGCGATGGCTGGGTTGCGAGGAGGCAGCGCTTCGCTGCCTCACGCGTCCCGCCTCCTCCTTAGCTAGCATCACTGCTTCGCAAAAGGAGGAGACGGCATCCCAGTCCCCCTCGCTCCGCATCATGGCCTGCACTAGGCCCGGACGCGAGAGGTCGCCATCGCCGATCACTTCCCTGAGGACACGGCGGTGCTCAGCCCACGAAGGGCATTCTCCCACCGTGTGTTCCACCGTGTCCTCAGGGCGGTCCTCGCAGTGATGACACCCGGGCGTTTCCTCCCGCCCCATCAGACACAGGTACCTCCCGAAACTTCCATGTCCGGTGAGGACCTGCGTCAGGCGGTAGGTGAGGACGCCGTAGCGTCTCTCAAGCCACTCCTCAAAGAGGGGACTTACCGCTGCGATGGCAGCGAGCCCAGCCCTCGGTTGCGACAGTCGTTGCTGCCATTCCGCCATGAGATCGCGAAGGTCGTTGTTTAGTGTTTGCTAAACACGTGAAAGAGTAACATGCACCTATGACCTATACAAACAAAACTTTCGCGTTCACGTACTAAAATGGCATTGAAATATTATAATTAAGTTTCTTGGGTCGACCACAGTAATTAAATAACAATTGGATACTAATTGTGACGGTATACGCAGCTGCACAAATATTAGACATTGTATTTATTTTATCTGTGGAGACATCTTGGTTCGCGCGCCAATTTGTCACAGACCGACTATAGGTATAGATGAATTTGAAAATAAAACTTTGAGAGACCAATAAATAACTTTAATTGAGTAGACTTTTATGACATTCAAGACGTAAATCAACTATTTAATACTTAAAATAACTTTATTCTGAGAACATTTTGCAGTCATTGCGAATTTAAATGTCATTATCCACATGTAGCAACAGTGGATTTGAGTTTACTGCCATCTGTTATTGAGTATAGTAACTAATCGAACGGCCTTGTAAGAATAAAGTATCAGCCGTACGTACCTATAATTATACCAGTTTGTATAATGCTAACATGTTTTTCCGCTTAGAATGTGTGTTGCAAAAATCCAGTATCGCTGCTTGATGAATATTAAAGAGAAGTACGCATTGCTGAATCGATATTGTCGTTTTGAAAACGAATTAGAAACTTGCGAGTCGATTTTGCAGTTAACAATACGCCTCACTATTTACTTTTTTTTTCTTTTTTTTTGTTTATGGTAGGTACAACGGTAATGCTTTTTTCTCGGTATTGCGTATGAAGTACACAGATTATATACGTACCTACGTCATTAGTTTATTATTGTGCAAAAACTAGTTTCGAATATGTATTAAGCTTTGCGGTTTACACTCGCTTCTAGACAATTAATAGGTAACCTACTGTTATTGTTTTTATTCATAAAAGACTCATTCATACCGATGTTTATATATAAAAATTAGCTAAAGGCTGAATAGAGCAATGTCATAGCCAGGATTAGGTATTTGACAGTTGTTTTCGCGGTATTTCTGATATGATGTTTTTTTTTACTTCAACATATAACATGTTTTGTATTATAGTGATTGTTTATTTTTTTTATACAGTCTTACTAAATTGTTTCTTAGATATTAGAAATGAGTGTTATAGTAAACAGACATATTTTTTTAATAAAATCATTATTTTCGTTACGAAACAGTGATTTTATTGTTTGGTTTACCTACTCCTCTATTTGTTTAATTTATGTCCCAGCCCCCAAGTGCCTTATTATATCTGGCAAGGAACAAATAAGTACATCATTATTAATCATTGAACTCGCTATACAAGTTAATGCCAATTAATTCTGAGGTGACACTGAGCTCGTCCTGTCAACAAGGAGAGTAAAAATAAGTCCAGACCAGACAATACAATAATTCTACTAACTATTGTGTTGTGTTCAAAGAAGCTTGCATTTATTCAATTCTACTCAATTACTTGAACATTTTCTTCGTTTAGTAGTACATTGTCGCGTAGAATGAGCTGTATGAGTCAAAACATAACCTATGTTGTTTTTGAATTCACTGTTTAAAGTACTAGTGTTATAAAAATTCACTCTAACTCTATTCTTTTTGGTGACAACTGCATCAAAACAGTGGACTGTTTTAAATTATTTTCTCTTTTTATGCCGAATTAGTTTAAAAATTGGGACCTACTCGAGACAAATTTAGATCTAATAATAAATCTAGTTTTAGCGATACTAACGCTAAAACTATAGAACGGCTGAATAGATTTGGTCTTGAAATGTTCGTGGAAGTCAAGGGTGAAGTTAAAATGTGTGTAAAAGTTACAATGATAAGATGAATGTTAAAAGGTGACAAAAATATTTTTAGTCTGTACGAAGTTCGCCGGGTCAGCTAGTTACTGAATAAAACACTGTTTATTATAATATAAAGGTTATATTACGTTCATTAATATTCAGGATTACTCCATACTCCATAATTCCATATTATTGGCCATGAAAAAGAATAAAAAACAATTCCAGACTTCGAACTATTGAAAAAAGATTTCGCAATCAAAATATTGCGACCGAAGTCAAAGAATCCCATACTTTCAAGGTTTCTTTTAAATAAATATATCATAGATATCAACATAACATCACGCCTTTTATCCCCGAAGGGATAAGCAGAGGTGCACATTACGGCATTTAATGCTACTGTACCATGTAACACTCACTTTTCACTATTTATGTTATGAGTCCCATGTAATAGGGGGTGAGCCTATTCCCATGTACCGGGCACAACTCCAGACTCCGTGCTACCACTGAGAACTTTTAAAAACCCAGTAGTCATACTTTTCCCGACCGAATCGAATCCGAGACCCCTTGCCCGGCAGTCGCACTTGAGACCACTCGGTCAACGAGGCAGTCTAGCCTAGATAATAGATATCAACTGTTCTTTAACTCGATGAGTACCGTCATTATAGACACAATTAAAGAACAATAGGTTGCGGTCACCGGTGTCCTCGCGGTGTTTGACAGTTTATATAGTTTAGTTTACGAGTTACTTGCAGTCAGATCAACTATTTAGTATGCAGGTAAGAAAATAGACATTGATTCAGTATAGAGACAGTAGCCATTGGTTGGCTACTTACTAATCCGATCAATGGTAACAGAAGATGTGGCGAGGTAAAAACAATCAATCAACAACAGCTTATAAGTGGCCACTGCTTTTTATGGTATAGGAGGCAAACGAGCAGACGGATCAATAGGAGGCTTACACTTGAATCCAATTTCGATCGATCGACATTGGTATTGTGAAATTTCGTACTCTCCGGATGCAACACTAGCGCCCATTGCATCCGTATTGCGTGCATATTTAATGAACCAAATGGTATTGAGTTAGCCTTTTTTTCCGTACTCTGAATGCTATTTCAACAGCTACGAAAGGGGTTGTACAGTTTTGACATTAAATAATTATTGAAATTTTATTGGATTAAAATTGTATTGACATTGAGATTGGTTTCAAGAGTAATCCTACTTATGGTAAGCGATCAGCGCCGCCTATGCACACTCGCAACACCAGAGGAACATTAATCACCACGCTTGCTCAATGCAGGTTGGCAATTTCAAACTTATAATTAGAAATTATAAGCCGAGGTTTCCTTAGAAAGTACTCTATATAACTCGGAAAATGTGACATTGCGGTTGGTAGGTTTCGAACTCGTGTACTTCATGTATGAAAACCGCGCGTCTTAATCATCCAGGCCACCACGAAACTATATAATTTAGTATAATAATTGTTACTATACCTCTACAAAGTCGATTCTTATTTTCTTACTTGCATAGTAGTGCTGATTCTAGGTACGTTTTATTTGGATAAAAACAATAAAAATGGTTGTTTATGGCAGCAAGCAGTCAGCTCCGCCTATGGACATGGCAACACCAGACCGGTTTGAAGTGCGTTACCGGTTTTAAATGGGAGGGGAGGGGGATTAAGTTTTTTGTATCCTCACACGGCGAGACATAGCAAGTATATGTAAATAAACAATCTTTAGATATGGCAGCTGTTTCTGAAAATTATACAGGTAATTTCCCCATTATGTTGACTTGAATGTTTAAAAGATGTAGGGAATTCCCCTATAGTGTTTCTATTTTATTTGTTGGCAACATTTTAAACTGGCTTTATCCTTCCACAGATAATTATCTCATTTTTCCTATTACAGGTTTAATTTTTCTTTCTCTGGGTTTTGGGTGCGATTCCTGGGTCGGGGAAAGTATTACCAGTTCTTTTGATGATGATGATATGGCAATAGGCTCACCCGCTATTACATGGGACTCATAACATAAATAGTGAAAAGTGGGTGTTACATTGTACAGTGGCATTAAGTGCCGTTATATGCACCTCGGCACCCATTCAGGGATAAAAAGGCATGATGTTAAGTTATATTTAAGTTTATAGAGTACATCAATTTTGACCACGGAGGTGAAGCTGTGGACGATTAAGTGGGTTACAGGTGCTCCGGCTCAAACCAGTGCCTTTAGCCAAACGCCACTTTAGCGCTTGTCTACAGAGAGAGTAGAAAACTAGATGTGTGGGGATGACACTGACAAGTGTCAAAATTCACGTCAATCCCTTATAATTTGGATTTGGACAAGAGCTAAATGGCATTTGGCTACAGCTGCAGGAGTTGGAACTGGGTGATTTTTAGTCAGTAAGAGACTGATATTAGCTCTCACCTCACCCAAGGCGGCAGAAGTCATCAGATGATTTTCCTCCTCAATGTCAGAAGTTATAAAATTTAAATTCTTACCTTGCTATAGCTCTCATCCTGTGGAGGGTATGGTGCAGCTACTGGTCCATATCCACCTTTATTGTGCCTAATCGGAGCCCTCGACAAATGTACAGTTTGCAATCTCTTCTCCTTCTTCTTTTTACTCTCGTCAATGCCAAGTTTCTCCAAATCTTCAGCCAATTCGTCAGCTTCATTGGTCTCATTTTTGACCTCTTTTTCAAACTTTTCCATTGTTTCCTGGTCTTTATTGTCTGAGAAGCCACTGTCTTCTGAAGAATGTGAGTGGATTCTCTCATTTCTCGGTTCTTCTATTACTTTAAATGTGAAGTTGTCCAGTTCATCCTCTTCTTCGGCTGATTTGTCTACTTTTTCTTCTTTAACGGGTTTTTTGTCTTCAAGGTTTAGTTTGTCGAAGTTTTCCAGTATTGCGGCCACGATATTTGGTTTCTGGATCGGCTCTGGTTCTTTAGTTTCAACTTTAGCTTCTGTGATCTCATGTTTACTCTTCCGTTTTGGTTTTTCTTTCTTTTTCGTGAAGAATGATATGACGAGGGTTTTTAAAGATTTCTTGTTTGTGTTCTCCATTGGAATTGGTTTAGCTTGTGATTCGCGAGCACTTCCCATACTTATTGTTTCTATTTTGTCTTGAATCCGTTTTTACATCTGGAACAATAGAAAATTCCTATTAATATTTGTTGTAAGGAATTACAAAGGTGTTTATTTAGAAGAGGAATGTTAAATTTGGTATAATTATTATTTATAGTTAAAAAATCCACTACAGCGTTTGTAATTTTGTTAGCGATAAACTTAGAAACTAGAGGTACTGAACGGATTTTCATACATTTCACACCAGAAAACAGAATAATTATTGAGGAATTTAGGGAGGTTTAAATATATTTTGTGAAGGTTTGAGCATCTTGCTAGCAACTGCTAGCGAAAAGTTAGTAATCTATAAAACAGCGCATAAAATAGTTTATGGACAGCGAATTTCTATTTAAAGAATTCCGCGTAACTTCAAATTCTTGAGCATTCTTTACATAACTATATACTTTTTCCTCTTCCGCCCACCACTTTCCGCAATGGCAACAATGTTCAAGTAATTGTTAGAAAAATACGCATTTTTTCTTTAGATTTCTTATGAACTATCGCTTTTAAATTCACTGATTGATGAGTTTTGGCTTTTATCCAATAAATAACATTAGCAGACAATAAATTCTTCATATAGAAATATATGAGCTGCTGTTTACGTGTGTCGCCTGGACGTCACCGCTACCATCAGTTGACTGGACAATCTCTTTACATGAGCTGCTGTTTACATGTCAAATTAGCTCATGACGATACCTAAGTACGTGTGTCGCCTGGACCGTCACCGCTACCATCAGTTGACTGCACAATCTCTTTACATGAGCTGCTGTTTACATGTCAAATTAGCTCATGACGATGCCTAAGTACGTGTGTCGCCTGGACCGTCACCGCTACCATCAGTGAACGTTATTAGGTACAAATCTATCCAGAATGAAAATCTTAGCAAACACCTCTTATGTAAAGGATGCTCACAGTCCAGCAGTGGCTATTGATTATGTGATGATAAACGATACAAGTGAAAGAACTTTACTAAAATAATGTTGTAATGTTTATCGTTCTTTCTCAGATTCTGTTAACCTTGATACAGATTTCTGACCTGTTTACAAATTTATGGGATGCCGGGGTTATTTTGAACTTAATGTTTTGCATTGACGTAACAAACTGATATACATACATACATCAGTAGCGATGTGATTAGTCTTTTTTTTTTAGCGGGGAACACCTTCCTTCTTGAGGTGAGGTGAGGCGAGAGCGAGTGTCAGACTGTTACTGACTAAAACCCACCCCGTTCCTTCTCCTGCTCGTCGAGCCCGTAACCCGTTAAGCCCTCCGCGGCTCCGTATCGGCATCAGCCCTATTGGGCCCCATCTGTAAAGTAGCGATAAGTCTGTGGCTTCGTTTCACTAATTGTCGACATGATCCCATAGATACTACATAATTGTCTCTCTTTTTATGAACATACAAATCTAATTATAAACCTAATGATATTAATCTATCGTTTTTTTATTGTAACTCAACAATATGTTGTTGAGTTACGATTTGGGTGAAAAATGGTGGTTAGGTAGCTTAGAACCGGGAGCCGGATATAGAATACTTTTAATCCAAGGATTTCCCGAAAGTCCTACGAGAACGGGAATAAACAGTATTATGCGTAAGTCGCGGGCAGAAGATAGTAACATATAAATCTAAAGTTTATTTGTTTGAATGCGTTTATCTCAGGAATTGCTGGTCTGATTTGAATAATTCTTCTTGTGTTCGGTAGTGCATTTATCGTGAAAGCCTATTGGATATAAAATATCACGCTATGAAAAACAGGAACCGAGGAGGTGTAGCATTAGATTGAGGGCAAAGCTGTCAGAAGCTAATATAACACACATTTTGAAAAGTTTTTTTTTAATTAAATCTAACGTTACGCATTTTGACGGATCCCTTGATTTAAATACCATATTATTTGATTTGATTTCATGTCAATTTTCATTTGTTTATCGAAATTTGTGTGTCAAAACTGACACTCGAAATGTCAATGACCCTCTGACCTTCTTGATGTAGAATTTATTATTTTTTCGAATGAAACTTTTAAACCTTTTTTTATTGGTCACACTTTTGAGCCGCATTAAAAATATCAACCTCCATACAAATTATGTTTTTCAATTGTTTTCCCTTAGAACAGGTTTACAGTTAGATTGATTCCATTTGGCACAGCAAATTTTTGATGTTTGGAAAACCCATATTATATAATATTAAATCAAAGCAACTCTGTTTGTCTGTGTGTTTTTAACCGACTTCAAAAAAAGGAGGAGGTTCTCAATTCGACCGTATATATGCTTTTTTTTATGTTTGTTCGCCGATATCTCCGTCGTTTATGAACCGATTTTAAGAATTCTTTTTTTGTTGGAAAGGAGATAGTTCCAGCATGGTCCCATAATAAGGAAATCAGGATCTGATGATGGAAGACCAGGGAAACCGAGGGGAACTTTTAAAAATTATAGGGGCGACTAGGGCATTTGGTAATTTTTTCATTAAGTATTGAAAACCACTACAATTTGATAAAAGTCTGGAGCCGATCTGATGATGGAGCCGAGAGCCAGTTGAGGGAACTCCTCAACGGTTAACAGTAGCTACCTTGTGTTTGGGTTTGATTAATTTCTTCTTGCTCAATCTCCCGCGAAGGCTGGGGCGTGAAGAGGTTCCTTCCCTCACGCTCCCCGCCTCCTTGGCTAGCATGACTGGTTCGCAGAAGGAAGAATGTTACATTATATTTGCGCTTCATTTTCGCTTCAACTTTTGAGGAATATAATACTTATTTATTATGTTATGTAATATTAATTTACACGTCAATTATAATGTTATTAGCGACAATTATTATTTCAACATAAATATACTTTAAATTGATAGATAAGTTTGTTATTTCCTCATCGATTTTACTACCCAGGAGCTAAAATAACAGGATAAACTAATATTGGATTACTTATGTTTTCATTTAATTAATAACTCACGTCCTTGTCCCATGGTATACAGAAACTAAAGAGCGCCACCTACTACGCTCCTTACATACTTCTTTAATAGCTTCCATCACATTCCGCTATCTCGCCTGGTGGTAAGCGTTGATGCAGCGTATGGTGAAGCACGCTTACGTAAGCAAACTATTCGCTCAACACTTAAGTAGCAAAGATATATAATTGTGGGAGAGCCATGCTTCGCCACGAATGGGCCGGCTCGACCGAAGGAATACCACGACCGAGCAGAAGACCGACGTGAAACAACGCTTGCGTTGTGTTTCGTCATGTGAGTGAGGTTGCCGGAGGCCCAATTACCCCGATACCTAATCCCCAACGATCCTCAAACTCCTAATCCCTAAAAGATCGGTAACGCACTTGTAACGCCTCTGGTGTTTCAGGTGTCCATGCGCGACGTCGATTGCTTACCATCAGGTGATCCGTCTGCTCGTTTACCGACTTATGCCATAAAAGAAATATGTCTGCATACCAATTTATTGCAAATAGAAAAGGAAGTGGCGTTATCATTATATCAGACACCTTCCTTATCATCAAATTACGCCGTAGCGATAGATAATATGTATTATATCTGTACATTACATATATCAATACAATAAAAGTTTAAGTATTTGTTTGTCTGTTTGTATGTATGCTCTTATCTATACCTCCTCTACATGGATTTGTCACAGTTACCACGGAAATGTCAGAGTAAAAGGTTCAATGTTTAACAGAGAGCGCTGCTACCACTCTGTCAAATGTGGAGTCCCTTAGTAGGGTATATGACATCCGCGGAGAGCAGGTATGGTAACAAGTACTTGGATGAAGGAAACGAACAAACACGAACAAACGGTGAAGGAAAACATCGTGAGGAAATCTGGGCTTATAATTTATAATTATAAGTTTGAAATCGTCAACTCGCATTGAGTTTTTTTTTTTTAATGGGGGAGAATCATCGAATGACTGACTGCTCCCGCCTGGGTGAGGCGGGAGGGAGTGTCAGACTCTTACTGACTAAAAACCACCCCGTTCCTTCTCCTGCACGTCGAGCCGGACCCCGGTTACCCGTTAGGTTCTCCGCAACATTGAGTAAGTGTAGTGATTAATGCTCAAACCTTCGTGTGAGAAGAGGCTTTGCTCAGCAGTGGGCTTTTATAGGCTGTTGATGTGATGTTTGTGAAGTTGGTTGGCCACTTCACCATCATCATCATCGTCAACAACAGCTGGACGTCCACAGCTGGACAAAGACCTCCCCCTTAGTCCTCCACGTCGAACTCCACCCACTGGCTTCCGCAACTTTTTTATACTTAATAGGTCGACGTTCGGCCACCATCTCGCCTGATGGTAAGCAATGATGTGGTCGACGATGGAGCACGCCTATCTATGAGCGACTCTGGCGACCTCGTCGGTCCACCTAGCCGTTGGTCTTTTCAGTGATGAAATAAAAGTCGGGTCAATAGTATGTATGTACAGATATCTGTGACGTATGCATGTTATCAATGTATGTTATGACTAGCTGGTATATAACTAAGCATATAAGCTCTTGCGATTAGACAAAGAAAGATACGTAATATTCGCTTTGCGTTAGATATAAATTATTGCCTTACAAGGTGCAATGGGCAGTTTATATCGCTATATGGCTATTTTTGCTAGTACTTAGGTATAAAAGCAAGTTAAGATAGCACCGTCAGGGTGCTTACTCTTGAAACCAATCTCAATGTCAATTAAATTTCAATCCAAGAAAATCTCAACAATTATCGAATGTCAAAAGTATACAACCACAATCATAGCTGTTAAAATAGCATTCAGAGTACGGAATATAAAGCCAAACTCAATACCATTTAGTTCATTCAATATCCACGCAATACGGATGCAATGGGCGCTAGTATTGCAACTCAAGAGTACGAAAATTCACAATACCAATGTCGATCGATCGGAATTGGATTCAAGAGTAAGCCCCCAGACCACCACAGATGGGGCCCAATAGGGCTGATGCCGATACGGAGCCGTGGAGAACTTAATGGGTTGCTATATTATTCTTATATATGCTGTATGCATAACCCAATGGTTATGTCGTGTCTGTGGTGGCCCGGAGGTTTAAGACGCCTTAAGACACTTCTCATGCATGAGGGTGCGGTTCGAAACCTACCAACGGCAAGTACCAATGTGACTTTTTCCGAGTTATATGTACTTTCTAAGATTATTTAGACACCACTGACAAACGGTGAAGGAAAAACATCGTGAGGAAACCTGGACTTATAATTTCTAATTATAAGTTTGAAATCGCCAACCCGCATTGAGCAAGCGTGGTGATTATCGCTCTAACCTTCTCCGTGTGAGAAGAGGCTTTGCTCAGCAGTGGGCATTTATAGGCTGTTGATGATATTGGGTTCACGGTTGCCCTATTACATGGGAATCATAACATAAATAGTGAAAAGTAGGTGTTTCATTGTACAGAGGCATAACCACTTGAATGCACCGATTTGAGACATAATAGAATATACAGTGTGTCTCGCGTGGATCCACGTCTAGACACACGACGGGATAAGTGCCGTAATGTACACCTCTGCCTACCCCTTCGGAGATAAAAGGCGTGACGTTATGTTATGTTATAAAACATCAACAAATATAAAATAAATTATAGTCTGTCAGTCTGTCCGTCAGTGAAGCTAGGTGCTCGTTCCAAAATGTAGATTCGAGTGGAGAAGAACGAAAAAGATACTAATTTTTGCAGCCGTTAACGGTTCGTAAGAACCAAATTATGGTTTAATGTAAATAAATGCTTTTGAGTTTGAGTTGAAAATGAATTAAGATATATTTGGGACCAGTTGTAATAAGTACGGAAATAAATGACTCTTGATTGTTTGTTTGCTTCGAGTCGGTATTCAGGTTGGTATTTTTAAACATGTTGTTTTAAATGTCCGCAAGTAAAGTGGGTTTACTGAACCGAATATAACATCGCATCTTTTATTAGCCAGAATGCAAGTCCAACGTAAATGTAACATCCAGTTTCCGCCAGTTTTGTTACGAGTCCCCGCGAGATTTTGTTCAGTTTTAACGAGATTAATAATCTCGGTCGAAATCTGGCGAGATTGGCGGTTGATCCACTAAAGGATTCGTATTTAGTACTAGCTGACCCAGCAAATTTCGTACCGCCTAAAAGTTTTTTCTCACCTTTTAAACCTTCCCTAGACTTCCACGAACCTATCAAGACCAAAATTAGCCAAATCAGTTCAGCCGTTCTAACGGACTACCGACTAGACTAACGGACAGAAATTCATTTTTATTTATAAAGATAGATTAAAACGGAAGCCTTTTTTTAAGGCGGGAAAGTCATCGAGTGACTGCTCCCGCCTGGGTGAGGCGGGAGGGAGTGTCAGACTCTTACTGACTAAAAACCACCCCGTTCCTTCTCCTGCACGTCGAGCCGGAGCCCCGGTTACCCGGTAAGTTCTCCGCGACTCCGTATTTGTATTATTATACTGTATTTGTATTATTCTGTATTTAATAATGTCAAAAGTCAAAAGTCAAAATCATTTATTTCAATTAGACCAGGATGGCACTTTTGAACGTCAAACAACAAAAATTTATAAGTGAAGCTAGTTGCTCATTCCAAGGCGTAGATTCCTATGGAGAAGAACGAGCAAGAAACTCCATAGGTTACTCTTTTTCAATCAGGTTTACAATACAATTCTCTAGTTACATAGTTTTATTGGTTCGATTATGTGAGAACAATGCAACACCTAAATCCAGTCAGAAAGACTGAAAAAGAAAATAACCTTGAGGATAATAAAATAAAATGATACAGTCTGGAGCTGACCAGTTCCAATCGACGGTGCCCGTTCACGAACATTTGGCGAAACCTAGCACCGCCCAACTCAACCATTTTGTAGGGAATCGAGCGATAGGGAATGTGTATTATACTGCATTTGTATTATTTTGTTTTTTCTTATTTTTGTACTCGTGTGTTACAACTAATGTTCGGAGCGGTAACGGGATCATAGGGCGATCAACATTTAATTATAATAAAATTATTACGCTTGAAAAATAAAAGATTTTTATTTATTATAGGCCTCAGCCCTATTGGGTCCCATCTGTGGTGGTTTGTACGAACGCGATTATGAAACGGTGACACGCGAATTCAACGCGATGTGGATGCGATGTCCTACGTACATGCGAATCGTTTCGTTTTTGTTTGTTTCCGTCAATAAAACCAAACAAAACCATGACAGCACCGCATCCAAATATGATAGTTTGCGCGAAAATATCACACGAAATCTCGTTCGCGTCATTTCGCTCCCAGTAGGACTCCTGCACTTCGCACCGGAGCCCCGGTAACCCGTTAAGGGTGCTTACTCTTGAAACCAATCTCAATGTCAATGCAATTTCAATCCAATAAAATCTCAATAATTATTCAATGTCAACCCCTATCGTAACTGTTAAAATAGCATTTACCTCTAGAGTACGGAATATAAAGACAAACTCAATTCCACTTAGTTCATTAAATATCCACGTAATACGGATGCAATGGGCGCTAGTGTTGCAACTCAAGAGTACGAAATTTCGCAATACCAATGTCGATCGATCGGAATTGGATTCAAGAGTAAGCCCTAAGTCCTCAGCGGTTCCGTATCGGCATCAGCCCTATTGGGCCCTATCCGTAGTGGTCTGATGGCTCCTTGAGGCGCGCGTGGAACGCGACGCGCCGTACGCTCGGGAAAAGCGAAGCCTAGTTAGTTGCTTCTTTGTTAACTTTGGGTGTGTTTGTCACTTAATCACGTCGAAACGGCTGAAGGGATCGGGATGAAATTTGAAACAGTGGTAGATTATGGTGTGGAATATCACGTAGAGTACTTTTTTTCCAACAGGAACACAGGCAAAGCTGCTAGTAGATTACAAAGTAAAAAAAGCGGCTATAGTCAATTTCAGAGTACAGTTGGCAACTCTGCTCAGCTCCTATTGGTCGTAGCGTGATGTTTTATAGCCTATAGCCATCCTCGATAAAGGAGCTATCCAACACAAAAATAATTATTCAAATCAGACTTGTAGTTACGGAGATTACGCGTTCAAACAAACAAACAAAAAAACAAACCTCCGCTTTATAGAGGTATAATATGTAGTATAAGATATAGGACTGCAAAGGAAAACATCGTGTAGAAAGCGTCACATGTACACAAGAACAACACAAGACGATCTACCTTCAACTGTATCAGACATTTAATAAATTCAATGCAGGGAGCATCGAATACATTAATTGTGTGACCTCCGTCAAGACGAGTGACCTCGTCCAGCACTGCAGAGGGCTCAGTACGAAGTAGTTTTGTGTTTTAATTTAAAGAAATCGAACGTTACCGCGTTCGGCGTTTTGATTGGTTCATTTGAATCGGCCAATCAGAACGCCAGGGTTGAGGGTTTGTCCATATTAACCACGCTTGATAGGAAGTTATAGATCGCAGTATAAAAGGTTCAGGTTTATCAGAGAGCGCTGCTGCCCGGTCTCTGTCTAATGTATAGTCCCTTAGGCGGGTTACCGGGGCTCCGGCACGACGTGCAGGAGAAGGAACGGGGTGGTTTTTAGTCAGTAAGAGTCTGACACTCCCTCCCGCCTCACCCAGACGGGAGCAGTCGTTCGATAATTTTCCCCCTTAAAAAAAAGATCCCTTAGTCGGGTATACGACACCCGCAGGAGGAACAAGGGGTGCCGACTGCTGACAAAAATATCAACATACGACTTGTACATTATAGACACAAAGAATTGTGATACAAACTCAGTTCGAATCTCATTACGAAGTAAAATACAAAACAGTAATGCTACGAGACCTGATTTAAATAAAAATGCAACTTACACGTTTCAAATTAAGGATCAATTTTCCTTAAACCTCCTGCCAGAAAGAGACGACAAATTTATTACATTACGGCCGGACAAGATATCAATTCCATACACAGTTGTCCTCCATCCCTTTCTGATATGCGATGTGTGATAAGGATGGCGAGTAACTTGTTATTTTGCAAATAAATTAACCTTGGGAAAATATTTTTGTAGAAGGTACTAGTTCTATATTTATAACATCACGGCTTTTATTTCTTGAAGGAGTCCAGTAAAATACATTGGATGCTGCCCCTACTACTACTACCACCCCTACTGTGTACTGGCCTATAAATGCGCATTGCTGAGCAAAGCCTCTTCTCACACGGAGAAGGTTTGAGCATTAACTCCTCATGCGTCCCGCCTCCTCCTTAGCTAGCATGACTGTTTCGCAAAAGGAGGAGACGGCATCCCAATCCCCTCGCTCCGCATCATGACTCAAATATTAGTAAGATAGAAAGATATATATGTGGTCTGCACTCGCTTTTTCATATTTTAACTACAATCATTTGTACACACGGCCACACATCAATCTATACAAAACCAGTTTATCCTGGTGTCGCGTCGCATCATCTTTCCGCAAATTTATCGTTCAGTTTATACTGGTTATGTAAATCTCGATGTGTAGCCGTGTGTACAGAATACCGATGTTATCAGTAATACTAACAATGATCTGTTTCTTGGCTTTACCCATGACACTTACCTTACACCATTGTCTTCCTATGCGTCATCATAAGAAGTCCCCATTGCAAATTATATGCAAGCTTCCTGCCTGCACTTTCAGTGTGGGAGAGCCATGCTTCGCCACGAATAGGCCGGCTTGACCGGAGCGATACTACGGCCGAGCAGAAAACCATAGTGAAACGACGCTTGCGTCGTATTAGTTAGGTCACCGGAGGCCTATTTACCCCCTCCCTCCTTGCCTAATCACTGAATCCCCAAAAATCCTCAAATTCCTAATCCCTAAAAGGCTGGTAACGCACTTGTAACGCTTCCGTTCCAGTTGTCCATAGGCGACGCCGATTGGTTACCATCAGGAGATAGTAAAACATGCAATTTTTTTAAAAGAGCAACGAATGGAGGTTCCTGCTCGTTCTACTCCACTCGAATATACATTTTGTAACGAGCACCTAGCTTCACAGACGGACAGACTGACAGACTATTGTATATTTCATATTTGTTGACGTTTCAAAAGTACCAAATTATGGTTTAATTGAAATAAATGCTTTTGAGTTTGAGTAATTGTTAAAACTTCCTCAAGAATCACTTTACTACGGGTAAAATCCTCACGAAAATAAGTTCAACAATATTCGAGTCTTATCACGGAATAAGAGACGTGACAGAGCGACTTTGTAAGGATGATCCCTTGAACTATTATCCTCTTTTAAGGCCTTAAAACATGTCTTGGATTTTCCAAACTACTTCCATAGTTCGGGAAACCATCACACAAATTTACGTGTAAAAGTGCTGCCTTGAAGCCTATTTGCAGAAATTAATTCATTCACATCACCTGTATTTACTACTCGACAATAGCCACTGAGTACAATGTGCCTCCTCTATAGAAGAGGCTTTGCCAGTCTGCAAGAAATTTGGAAACGTTTATTAGATGGCGCTGTTGTTCGGTCTCTGTCAAAAGTGTATTAGTGCAGACTCTTATGATAGGACAGATATAAAGATACGACAGGACGAGAAAGGTGGTTACGAAATAAAATAATTGTATTTAAATCTGATAGTTTAACTAGAATATTTGTTTCATTTAATATTGTAAAGGAATAAGCGGTGTTTAAGCAAACGACGAATTCTTTTAATAAGATTAGTAGTTATTAAAAACAGATTAAAGCAAATTAATAACATCGTTATACAGAATCGATAGTAATTTATTTTAAGGTCAATCAATAAAGTCACGGTTATCTTATTTACATGTGAACATTAGCTCATTGCGATACCTAAGTACGTGTGTCGCCTGGACAGACACCGCTACCATCAGTTGACTGGACAATATCTTTACATGAGCTGCAGTTTACAAGTGAACATTAGCTCATGACGATACCTAAGTACGTGTGTCGCCTGGACAGACACCGCTACCATCAGTTGACTGGACAATATCTTTACATGAGCTGCAGTTTACAAGTGAACATTAGCTCATGACGATACCTAAGTACGTGTGTCGCCTGGACAGACACCGCTACCATCAGTTGACTGGACAATATCTTTACATGAGCTGCAGTTTACAAGTGAACATTAGCTCATGACGATACCTAAGTACGTGTGTCGCCTGGACAGTCACCGCTACCATTAATTGACTGGACATGGACAATATCTTTACATGAGCTGCAGTTAACAAGTGCACATTAGCTTATTTAAATACCTACTTATATGTTGCTACAGTAGCTAATTGGACGATATAAGTAAGATAAATAAACCATGTTTATTTTACAATAATTTATTAATGAAGTATATATCATATTTGATTGCATCTTATGATAAACTAATACTGATTAGTGCCTGATAAGATTATAATTTAATAAATAGATACGCAATGGAAAATTTTTAATGGTGTGTATTTTGAAAAGGGCCCAAAGTTACATTCATCCTTACTTCCTTACTTAATATTATAAATCGGAAAGTGAGTTTGTTTGTTTGTTCCGCTTTCACGCTGTAACTACTGAACCGTTTGTTTTGATTTTTTGCAGACGTAAAGTTAAAAGTCTGGATTAAATAATAGGGTACTTTTTATCCCGGAAAAATTTGATATTCCCGAGGGAAAACCAAAATATTGGTATAGATGGCGCTGTGTGTATTGGTATATGTCACATACGCTACTTTTTATCCTTTTGTGACGCGAGCGAAGCCGCGGGTAAAAGCTAGTTACAAATAAACAAAAATGTATACTATCCTCTGTCATTTTAATGTTTTTAATTCTGAAACGTCTCGGTATTAATACGGATTGGGTCATTCATTAATCTACAAACACAATTTTAACTCACACAGCCATGTTTAATTCGTTTCTAGCTAAAATTGTGACGTCATTTATGCCTTCACAGAATATTCGCTTATCGAATTCGCAAAACTATGAAGCAGCAGTATAGCTTTTTAATTTTTATTACTATTTTTATCAATACTTTTTTATAAAACGATATTAAGGTAAGTACTTAGGTCGAATTAATTCAATTATTTGATAAAAATCTGAAAGTTGTCATGATAATGGAAAAGCGCGGGAATGTTTAACTGTCACTGTCATTTGTTTTTTTTTTGTACTACTACGGAGGTAGAAACAACGCTATACAGCCGCGGTAAGCAGATAGTAGCACGTGCGTTGTCGACCATAAACACTAATTAAAGACATTATACTGACTAATAATCTGATTAAGATTGTACACATAACATAACATCACGCCTTTTATCACCAAAGGGGTAGGTAGAGGTGCACATTGCGGCACTTAAACTGTCAAACACCAAGCGGTCACCGGTGACCGCAACCTATTGTTCTATAATTGTGTCTACAAAACCGGTACTCGACGAGGACGACGACGACGACGCCACTGTACAATGTAACAATCACTTTTCACTATTTATGTTATGAGTCCCATGTAATAGGGGGTGAGCCTATTGCCATATACCGGGCACAATTCCAGACTCCGTGCTACTACTGAGAATTTTTTAAAAATCCAGTATTACTTTACTCGACCCGGGAATCGAACCTCTTGCCGGGCAATCGCACTTGCAAAAACTCGGCCAACGAGGCAGTCTATATCAGAATATTCAAGTCGAATAATCTAAAGTAGTACATATATACTATTGTATACACCTTATAGTTATGTTACAATGCTACTATTATTACAATATAACATCCATTGTCAACATGTATCTAACATAAGCCGATAAACGAGCAGACGGATCACCTGATGGTAAGCAATCAGCGTCACCCATGGACACCTGGAACACCACAGGCGTTACCGGCCTTTTGGGATTAGGGTTTTAAAGGATTGTTCGGGATTTAGGGATTGGGAAAGAAGGGTAATTGGGCCTCCGGTAACCTCACTTACACGAAGAAACACAATGCAACCGTTGTTTCACGTGCGCGGGCATGCGGCCGGCGAGAATGGGTGACTCGCCACCCGAGCCCGACCAGACCAGAACCAGAACATAACATAACATCACGCCTTTTTTCCCCAAAGGGGTAGGCAGAGGTGCACACATAAGTTACACCCACTTTTCACTATTTATGTTATGAGTCCCATGTAATAGGGAGTGAGCCTATTGCCATATACCGAGCACATTTCCAGACTCCATGCTACTACTGAGAATTTTTTAAAAACCCAGTAATACTTTGCCCGACCCGGGAATTGAACCCGAGACCCCTTGCCCGGCAGCCGCACTTGCGACCACTCGGCCAACGAGGCAGGCTATGCAGTATTATGTTACATCAAACTTATTTTGCATAAATGACTTTTTTCACAGAATTACAAAACAAAGAAATATGTTTTTATTAGTATCTACCTAAAAATATGGTTTCCTTGAATTTAATTTGTTGTCGATGGAAAATACGTATGTATATGAAGACAATGTTTCTATATTTTAATTACAATTTAACTACAGTAAATATTTCGTCGTGTTATTTGTTGGATTGATGACGGGGTATGAAAATTAAAAATCTAATTAGTCCGTCAGTTAGGTAATGAAAAAATATTAGACACGTATTTTTTTTATTTTGTCGTATAATAAAACAATACTTAGATAAAACGAATCAAAGTTTAGGAGTGGCGGCTTTTTTTTTAAGAGGGGAAAATCATCGAATGACAGCTCCCGCCTGGGTGAGGCGGGAGGGAGTGTCAGACTCTTACTGACTAAAAACCACCCCGTTCCTTCTCCTGCACGTCGCGCCGGAGCCCTGGTTACCCGTTAGGTTCTCCGCGACAGGAGTGGGGGCTAAAAGTCATTTCTACGTGACGAGTGACGTAAGTGACGTCACGCGACATTTCAAATCAATATATCGTCGATAGTATTCGTTTCTGTAAGAAAATAAAATACGTGTGTAATGATTTAAAATGATCTACCAGACGGAGATTAAAATAAAAATTAGGCATCTACCCTTTTGATTAAAAAGGATGCGACATAGGTAGCTACCCTGAACGCGCACTTATTTGTAGACAAAGCTATTGCTTAATGTCCCACTGGCGACACACATCGCATTATAGAACTGTTAAAAAAAATTGTAGTTGAAATTATGTTTAATTTTTTTTTATTTCACTTATCGGTATCAATTAGAACTGTTTTATAATAATCCTTCAAAATGATATTTTTTTAAGAATTAATGAACGAATGTTGGTTCATTCTTTTTCAATGTCTTTTTTATGGCATAAGCCGGTAAACGAGCAGACGGATGACCAGGGCCTCAAGTCTGCTAATTTTATTTAACTCACATGCTATTGAAATTCAATTGAGATTCAATCACGACTCCATTACGATTAGAACAAATTTGGTATTCTGCAAAAACTTGAATGTAAACTCAATAGAGTCGTAATGGAATCGTAGTGTAATTGTAGTTGACTCTCAGTTGAACAGATAAAGGTGTTGCCATTCAAAATCTATCAAGAAGCTGAATGAGTGAATGAACTATTTTATTAATTTATATACGTTTTTATCATTTTCTGTTATTCAATAACGAATTACATTGTCGGTAATGAATCGCCTTGACGATAAAACATGACTTAACGGTGTTAGAAAGAGTTTATTTCAAATGAGGTGGCTGTATTACATAGTTATCTATGACCAGGTTAATAATTAAAAAAAAACTCTGATGGTAAGCAATCGACGCCGCCCATGGACACCTGAAACGCGGGAGACGTTACAAGTGCGTTGCCGGCTTTTTGGGGATTAGGAATTTGAGGATTGTTGGGGATTTGGGGGGGGGGGGTAATTGGGCCTTCGGTAACCTCACTCACACGATGAAACACAACGCAAGTTTTATTTCCCTATGGTTTCCTGCTCGGCCGTGGTATCACTCCGGTCGCGCCGGCCCAGCAGTGCCGAAGCATGGCTCTCCCACAGTTTATAATTATGAATACAATGATTCTTGTTTTATCACTTTTGATGAAACGTTATTTTTAAACATTGCCATAGACTAAGATTTTCTCCTGTGTCGTGGGTGCGTTTACAAACATACAAGTTCACATACACATGACACCCAGACCCGGAACAACATGTTGCCTTAAAAAAAAATTGAAAGAATAATCGATAATTTAAACGTGGAATCCATTGGGCACCGCATCAACGTACACTTTCGGACAAAATCTTTGATTACATTTTCGTCTCTATCGTTAATACACATAAAGTCGAAAATTCAATGACAATAATTGACCCATTGGTGTAGGTTCGTGTGATTTGTTGTTATTTTTACATACAAAAAGGTTGTGTTAATAAAACTATTACAATATTGTCCAATGTGCGAATTACATATGCAAACTTTACTAGTCAAACATCTTTGAGACATTTTCAACCTTAGCCTTCTGAAAATAAGGTTGAAAATTGAATGGAGATGTCGAACGTCTAACAGCCGGCAACTGTCAAAATTTCTTTGATACATTTTGAACCTTAAATTCTTTAGTTAAGTTTGAAAATAGATTGTAGATGTTTGACAGATAGTACTAAGGCACCTGACTTTCGTTTCTACCATATCTTCGCCCTACATTAGGAGTTTCTCCAAGTCTTGCATCGTAGGTGTGTCCGCAAATAAATTAACAATAAAAAAATACAATTTTTTTTATTTATTTTGTGTAACAATAGGGTAGATGACTAATTTTTATTTTAATGTCCGTCTGGTAGATTATTTTAAATCATTAGACACGTATTTTTATTTTCTTACAGAAACGAATACTTTCGACGGTATATTGATTTGAAATGTCGCGTGACGTGACGTCACGCGACATTTCAAATCAATAAATTTTATACGTATTAATTTTATGTGTATTTCTCAGTAAATTTTATACGTAGAAAAGACGTTTTAGCCCCCACTACTATACTTTGATTCTACCTCTATATATCTAAGTATCATTTTATTATACGACAAAATAAAAAAATACGTGTCTAATATTTTTTCATTAAGTACCTAACTGACGGACTAATTAGATTTTTAATTTTCATACCTTGTCATCATCACAATTGTGTGCAATTGAAACTCAACCTTATGTTAAGGATGAGAAGATAAAAAGATGTCACATTTGTGACATCCCGTGCTCTTACCGCGGGTGTCATATACCCGACTAATGTGGAGTACATTAGACAGAGACCGTGCAGCAGCGCTCTCTGATAACCTGAACCTTTTATACTGCGACCTTCCACGCGTCCAAGCAGTGTATTAAAACAAAAAAAATTTCAAACAGTGAGCTGCGCTGCGCACGCTGCTCACGAGGAAGAACCCCTCTGTGGTTCGAAACTAGTAGAGCTTTTCTCAATATATTCACGTGAGTAACCCGCGTTTTTACTTAACAAAAATTTCGAGTTACTAACGTAAATATACTGAGAAAGGCACTAGAGATGTGATATATAAACAATAAATGTAGTCACAGGTCAACGGTGTCGCACCACACACTTCCCATCTGTCAGAAGTGGCGGGCGAACGTTCCCTTGAGCGGAGCACTACTTACTATAAACAAAGTTGTTTTATTATAAATTTCCATATTCAAATCAGTGAACACCACATTGTAGTTTCGAATCACAGAGGGACTCTTCCTCATGACATCACCGCGACCGCGCACGCTACTCATGAGGAAGAGAATGTCTTACGATAGTTATTATAAAAACAACAAAAAAACCGTCATTTGTTATGAGAATTTTTATCCTCTTCAGAAAAGGCGTCGTGGAGAACCTGAGGTTTAAGACGCCCGTTTCTCATACACGGTGCAGTTACAAAACCTACCAACGGCAAGTACCAATGTGACTTTTTCCGAGTTATATGTACTTTCTAAGATTATTCAGACACCACTGACAAACGGTGAAGGAAAACATCGTGAGGAAACCTGGACTCGTAATTTCTAATTATAAGTATGAAATAGCCAACCCGCATTGAGCACATAACATCACGCCTTTTATCCCCGAAGGGGTAGGCAGAGGTGCACATTCTACCACAGTACAATGTAACACCCACTTTTCACTAGTTGTTATAAGTCCCATGTAATAGGGGGTGAGCCTATTGCCAAATACCGGGCACATTTCCAGACTCCGTGCTACTACTGAGAATTTTTTTAAAAACCCAGTAATACTTTGCCCGACCCGGGAATCGAACCCGAGACCCCTTGCCCGGCAGTCGCACTTGCGACTACTCGGCCAATGAGGCAGTCGCGCATTGAGCAAGTGTGGTGATTAATGTTCAAACCTTCTTCGTGTGAGAAGAGGCTTTGCTCAGCAGTGGGCTTTTATATGATGATGAAAAGACTGGCAAAGCACTTGTAACGCTAGTCGTCCCCTCGTGTCTGCAGATCGTGGTCAACATAAGGATTGCATGATTATTTTATAGATAGAATGACATAAATAATTTGCACTCCTAAACTTTGATTCGTTTTACCTAAGTATGGTTTTCATACGACAAAATAAAAAAATACATAACATAACATTACATCAAGCCTATTATCCCGAAGCGGTAGCCAGAGGTGCACATTATGCCACTGTACAATGTAACACCCACTTTTCACTATTTATGTTACGAGTCCCATGTAATAGGGGGTGAGCGTATTGCCATATACCGGGCACAATTCCAGACTCCGTGCTACTACTGAGAATTTTTTTAAAACCCAGTAATACTTTGCCCGACCCGGGATTCGAACCCGAGACCCCTTACTCGGCAGTCGCACTTGCGACCACGGGGCCAACGAGGCAGTCCCAAAAAAAAAATACGTGTCTAATATTTTTTCATCACCTAACTGACGGACTAATTAGATGTTTAATTTTCATACCCCGTCATCATTTCTATTGTAATATGTAACGGATAATAATTGTAAATACAAAACGGTCCCTTTTACGTTAATTAAGGATATGGAAAAACGAATAATTCATAACCTTGCAAATCGGTACAAAACATCATAGCATACAAACGAACTTTCCTACGAATTGAGTCATATTCACACAACATAGTACCTAAACCACAAAATTAAGTTTAAATTGTTCACAACTTGTAACTTTCTATCGTATGAACGTTATTTCAAGTACTTATAAAGATTTTTCACAGTACGCGGTACTTTCATCTCCAATTCAATATGGCCGGCGACTTTTGGCGCGCTAAATGACAATGACGTTTCGTTTTCTTTTGTTTATGGTGCACGTTTTCGTTGTAAGTAATTATTTTGTAAACAATGTCGTTTTCAATTAAATGTTTTGATTAAGTTTGATTACAGTGTTTTATTAATGCAAAGACTTTTATCGTGTGAGTTTTTTGTTGATTTTATAATAATTGTTAGGTGTTTTTGCGGTTTCTGCGGTTATCATCGCATCACAGGTGAATCTGCGGGGGAAAGTTATTAAAGTAATACCTAACATTATCAACTGACAGTCGTTACATAATGTGTAAAACTATTAATTTTAAAAAGCACTAACCGCACTATTTTTAGGTATCAATTTATGAATTGGTTATCAACCCAACTACAATAAGCATTCAGACGTCTCGACCTAAAAATATCTCAAAAAAGTCAACAGAGAGCTAAAACGAATCATTCAGAATATAAAACGTCTAAAAATAACGTCTAAATTCAAATTCATTTCAACAACTTAAATGTACTGAAACGACGTTTGTATACGATGCGGCCAAAGACCTTTGCTAATAAAAAAAAAACTTTCAATATGGCGCATGACGGCTGTCAAAATTGACATTCAGTAAAAAGTGTCACCCAAACGCAAAATTTCATGGAATTTTGCATCTATTTCGGGCTTTTCATCACGATTTTGACGTATTAGAGATCAGAGACAAGTTTTTTAAAATATAAAATGGTGTAGAAATAGATTACATCCGTGTTGTTTGGAGAGGTCAAGAATCAAGATGGTGCCGTCTAGACTGACTTTGAACAATGTTAAGATGAACCGTATTTAACTGTGAGCTGAAGAAAACAGAAAAATAATAGAAGATATCATAGCGAATTTAGACCCGGAACTATAACACCTATACTATACATAGAATAAGTAACGCTTATAAAGTTTTTGAGGTGGACGTGGATAACATCGTTTTAAAAATTTTTTGAACATCTTCTTGACAGTAAAACGCTAAATGACACGACTCTAGAATCCATTTTTATGGGATAAGCCGGTAAACTAGCAGACGGATCACCTGATGGTAAGTTAAGCAATTGGCGCCGTCCATGGACACCTGGAACACTAGGAAAGTTACAAGTACGATGGCAGCGTTTTGGGGATTACAGATTTGAGGATTGGATCTTCGGTAGATTATAGAGGATAGGTTGAAGATAAGTCGGATTATAGAAGCGTGATATCTATTCGGTTTCCTGTGAAGCTGTGGAATCACTTCGGTCGAGCCGATCCATTCAAGCTAAAGCATGGCTCTCGCAAAGTTAAAAAAGTTATCTTTGCTTTGTATATATTATGAACTGGTAATGCAAATAGTATCTATACTTCAATAGTTAATAGTTTGTTCATGCTTATACAGTGGTATATTATACCTATTACGTTAAATGGCAATATACTAACTATTACAAGTGATATATTATGTTCTAATGATCACCTTTCTCTATAACGAACCACCGCAACAGTTACAAATCCAATCATTTCTGACCTTTAAACGAAGGCTTTAGGAATGTTTTAAATGAAACCTTGTTTTCAATATGTAGGGCGAAGTTTAATTAGAAATTGTAATTTGTAATTGTTAAAGAGAATGAGCTAATAGTTCAAAAATATTTACAGGTAATTCTAGTTCAAAATAGTTACAAAGCTTGTGGCATTCATTAATTGTCATCACTTCTACTGTTCCCGCAGAGTCAACAAAAAGACTGCACTTTTGACAGAATATAGGCACCAGCGCCATCTGGTTTCAGAACCCTGAAACTTTCAAACCGCGGTCTCCAAACAGCCTGCCAAGCGCAACCGCATGAAGTTAAGCCGCAATAAGACATAAACGCTGTGACTTGGTAACTATTGTCCTAATTAGGTTCCCGTAGGCTTCCTAAAGATTAACTAGAATGCAATACGAATCTTATTTACGGAAAATCTTCGGCACAAATAGAAAAATATCCATATTGTCCATAGGGGCGATTTCTAAGCACCCACATACCAGTCCATAGGTAAATAATAAAATTCTAAATATTTATGTCATGTTAAATAACTAACTGGTGAGAGTAGTGGACGAAAACGCTGTTGCTAACCATAATGTTTTGTTTTTAAACAACAAGAATTTGTCGCCATTGCTCCGCTAACGTAGGTCACCGGTGACCTACGTTAGCGGAGGATTTGCCTTCAGCAGTTTTCTGTCGGCAGCCAAAGGCTTAAGTGTCGTATACCCGACTAAGGGACTTAACAGAGATCGGACAGCAGCGCTGTCTGGTAGTTGAAACTTGAACATTTTAAACTGCGAGTTCCAATCCATCAGTCGGGGGAGGAGTTTATGACAAACCCTCCTTCGTAGAGGAGGCTCATAATCGAGCAGTGGATTGCCACAGACTGTTGATAATTTCGTAAATGTAATAAAAATGAAGTAACACAATTACAAAAGCGTAATAAGTAATAACAAAAAAAAAACTATCAACTATCAAAGAACTAATTTCACCGAAGGAAATGAACCATAATCTTAGCAATACAGTAAAAGGCTTGTTCTATCACGAACACTACACGACATTGACAACCAATAGCGAGCTTGTATTATGACGCATCCTATCTTTCAGCCAATTAGAGAGAAGATATAAAACTGATACCGTTATCGCTGGATTAGAAAACAGATCATTGTACGTTTTGCAGATATTTTTTTTATCATAATGTTTTTGATAGTAAACCACTGGATTTAAGATACTAGAGGTAGATATCGCGCGCGTGTATAACATGCGCGCGGAGGCACGTCGCCGGGGCGAAACTCCGCTGCCGCGCCAGATAAGTGCGTGGCGGGATGAGCTCCGGCGCGATCTCATGGCGGAATGGCAGCAACGACTGTCGCAACCCGGGGCTGGGCTCGCTGCCATTGCAGCGGTAAGTCCCCTCTTTGAGGAGTGGCTTGAGAGACGCTACGGCGTCCTCACCTACCGCCTGACGCAGGTCCTCACCGGACATGGAAGTTTCGGGAGGTACCTGTGTCTGATGGGGCGGGAGGAAACGCCCGGGTGTCATCACTGCGAGGACCGCCTTGAGGACACGGTGGAACACACAGTGGGAGAATGCCCTGCGTGGGCTGAGCACCGCCGTGCCCTCAGGGAAGTGATCGGCGATGGCGACCTCTCGCGTCCGGGCCTAGTGCGGGCCATGATGCGGAGCGAGGGGGATTGGGATGCCGTCTCCTCCTTTTGCGAAGCAGTCATGCTAGCTAAGGAGGAGGCGGGTCGCGTGAGGCAGCGAAGCGCTGCCTCCTCGCAACCCAGCCATCGCGAAGGACACACCGGGCGTCGGGGATCGCGAGACGATCTCCGGCCACCGTAAGCGCGGGCCTGCGGACGGCGAGCATGGGTGGCTCCCCGTCCGACCAGAAAAAGACCCGAGCGTACGGCGCGTCGCGTTCCGTGCGCGCCTCAAAGAGCCATCAGACTACCACAGATGGGCCCAATAGGGCCGATGCCGATTCGGAGTCGCGGAGAACCTAACGGGTAACCGGGGCCCCGGCTCGACGTGCAGGAGAAGGAACGGGGTGGTTTTTAGTCAGTAAGAGTCTGACACTCCCTTCCGCCTCACCCAGGCGGGAGCAGTCATTCGATGATTTTCCCCCCTTAAAAAAAAAAGAGGTAGATATCAGTATAAGTGTTACACAATATGCAAAATATGGATTATAAGAAGTATTGTTCTCGTAGAGTACAATATTCGAGGTTACTCAAAGTCAGTGGTGACGTCAAGTAGTCTTTTCATTATGTATGCGATTTAGGGTGTGCCGAATTGCAAATTAAGTGCTTCTTTAGTTGCGACCTAACCTAAATATAGACGACCATAAGCTCTAGAAATAACGTGTCAAAATTGTATTTCTCGTAAGTGGATCTACTGATAGGTAAGTTATTTAGACTAATCATCTCTTTTTTGAGGGAAAATTGTCCAATGACTTTTCCCGCCAGGATAAGGCGAGAGGAATTGTCGCTCTTACTGACTAAAAAGCACCCTGTTTCTACTCCGGCCCTTAAAGCGGGAGCCCCGGTAACCCGTTAAGTCTTCCGCGACTTCGTATCGGTATCCCGGTTATCTTATGGCTCGTTTATGTCGCTTATATCGTACCCGTGGCTACCTAGTATACGACGACTAAATCAATTTTGATATTTGTTATTTTATCCTGTTTAACAAGACGAGGTACTGTGTTCGGATGATTGTTTATTCATGGGATATGGTCAGAAGTGAGTGATTCAGTCCAAGTCAATATTAATTACAGCTGTCACTGCGTCGAACTCTTTTTTGTCAAGATGTACTTACCATAGAGAGACATTCAACAATCTTATTATGCAAAGGATTGTGTGGATGTCTATATGTATGTTATTATCTATTTCACGCAAAAGCTACGGAATGAATCTAATTAAAACTTGGCATAGAGACAGATATAGTCAAGAATGACAGATATTCAGATAGGTACTTACTTACTTTATATCACGGTAACTGGTACAATGCCTAATAAAGCGTTCTTAATGAAGAACCAAAATATCGAAATACCGAATATTAGGTATTATAGTAGGTAGTATTATCGACATAACGCTATTTAGGTACTTATAGTGCCATGTCAGACAGTAATATTTCAGAATATAGTCGTAAATGGTCACGTACACTCATTCTGTGGTCATTCTGGTTTTTCAGACATAATCTCTATATTATTTATTGGTATTAAAATGAAACAGAAGTTTTTCTGTGGTCACGATTTTGGGCAAATACAGTTGCAAGTTAATCGAAATAAGTGCATTTTTTTAATGGCCAAAAATACTAAAGTAACTATGGATTTGGTCTTTATAAAGTCTAGATTCGTATTGAAATTGCTTTAATTTTGTTTACTACGTAATTATACCAACCCTCTCACTAATACTGCTCGTTTTCCAAAGTTATATATACTTTCTAAGATATTTCGACACCACTGACAAACGGTGAAGGAAAACTTTGTGAGGAAACGTAAGCTTATAATTTTAAATTATAAGTTTGAAGTTGCCAACCCGCATTGAGCAAGTGGGGCGTTATTGCTCAAACCTTCTCCGTGTGAGAAGAGGCTTTTAGTTAGCAGTTTCCACTCATAGGCTGTTGATGATTCATTCGGTTTATTTATTTCCTACATTCTATTTAATTGCGTCAAGCAGTTTTCGAGTGAAATTTTCGCTTTGTACTTATACGATAGGTAACTATGTTGTTCAATTAAACGACGTAATAAAAATGTATGAGGATTTATCAGGATTATAAACGGCAATATGGCCGATTGTATCTTACCTACATGTTATTGTACCTTATTTCATTTATCTGAATTTATACGCCATTTCCACTAATACTGAATTTTGTAATGATTAGCATATTTTTAAGGTGACTAGCGTAACATTCTTTCAACAGTGCCTACAAGATAATAATTGGATTATCATTTTTTGTAATTTTCATGAAAAATAAATAGTACTCACGACAGTTTTGAAGACTAGTTCGAGAATCATCTTATAGATGGCGTTAGAGTATTATGACAAAGACTTAAAAATCGCATCATTAACAGAAAAGACAGTGCGCTGCTGGACTATGAGCCGCGTCTATAAAAGAGGGGTTTGCCACAATCTTCACACCTGACAGGCCGGTTGGAAATAAAGAGATCGAAGTTAAAAACGTTCAGGTCTATCAGAGATATCTGCACGGTTTTTTATGACACTCGTGAAAAGAGGTTTAGTGACAAATAAGTACATTCTATCACGAGTTAGTTCTAATTAAATTTGTATTTAAATAATACACTTGCCTCGTGTCGTGTACTACATACACGAGTGTTATTCTCCTCTACATGTTCATAAGGAAACTGATTACAAAACTATATAGGTATTTAAATAGCTTACAAATTACTAATAAACAAGAATGTCTGCTTGTTAAACGTATTGTTAAATGACCTTATTTAGTAACAGTAAGTCAGTAACTATTCTCCCTGCGGCTATTGTAAGACCTGAATAATGGCTGACTTTAATCGATTTTTGCCATTAACTGGTAGGCTATTCTAAAAGATGTCAATTCGAAATCTGGAAGTGAGCTCGAGCGCTTCTCGCCTGTCATTGGTCGAGGTTTTTCTCACAACGAATGACCTTTCTTATTTTTTATATTTATCTTTATTGGCCAACCAATAATTGTATATATTACATTGAACTACGAACTTTCTCATCACATAACAGTAAAATGCTACAATCGATTACAGGGGGCTGGCTTATTCTTGAATCCAATTCCGATCGATCGACATCGATATTGTCGATTCGACTGTGTGAGAACAATGTCCAAAATCCAAACGATAACACCAAGCTTGAGATATGGTATTAAAATCGGCGGCAAGGTGTCCAGTGGTGTCACACCACGTTGCTTTATTTGATGAATACAAGCATCTTTCAAAAACAATAGGCATAGAGCTATCGTTCCCGCTTCGTTGACAGTTTAATGTTTGCAAGATACAAGTATTTGTCTATCATTTCTAGGCCTATTATTTGTGTAGGATGCCTGCATTAGTCAAATGACGCTACGTGGACTGGAAAGGATCCCTAAGAGACTACACATTTGACAGAGAGCAGCGCTCTTTGATAAACCTGAACCTTGATGTACTTATAAATATGAATAGGTACAGTAATTATATTGAATGTAATTATATTTACGTTATGATAAAGGAAACCTTGATTATACGATATCTTCTTGTGTTACATCAGACGTTTTATTTACTTAATAGCGTGTTTCCTTAGTTTATTGTATTTGGGATATTCTGCTATTTAAAAAATATAAACAATGATATGCATGACAGTTTATTACGCCTCCCCTGCGTAGGAAGGGTTTGCCATAATTAAATATGTTTGACAGGCGGGTTAAAGATCGAAGTTTTTAAGGGTCAGGTTTATAAGAGGACACTGTTGCGTGTTTTTTGTTAAAAAAATAGTTTAAGTCAATTTCAATTAAACGATAATTTGGTACTTTTGAAACGTCAACGAGTACAAAATAAATAATAGTCTGTCAGTCAGTGAAGCTAGGTGAAGCAAGGTGCTCATTCCAAAACGAATGGAGAAGAACGAGCAAGAAGCTTCATTCGTTACTCTTTAAGAAAACAATGTATTTTACAATCTCTCTGATACATTATCTTATAATAGTCTCACTCGATTCCGCGGGAATTGCACCCGCGGGAACAGTCGGGGCGGTGACAAATGTACCTGTTGTTAAATACTTATTTGTGTAATACTTATTTTTTAAACTAGGACAAGCAGTGTTGCCAATTTCAAAATCAATCTATTTAAACGATATGTTTGGCGAGGAACTATAATTATAAGAACAACATGTTAATCCTAAAATTGTACTTTTGTTAAAATAAATAATAAATAAATAAATAAATTTCGTAATAAAAAAATCAACTGCGAAATAGTTTGCGTCGTATATCATATCTATCTAAGCTTTGTTGATATTTTAGCAATCACCGTGTCAGTTAGATAAATACTCAGTTTTAGATTAGATTAGACCGTTCGATGTTCGGCATAATTGTTATGTCATGTGATCAACACGAGATAACGCACGTGTGAAAAAAAAAACAATATTGACATAGACATATATGTTTGACAACTTTGACATAGACAGGTGCCATGGCGCCAAAATATGACGTAGTTTTTTTTTTGCTTGTAAATGTTACGTCGGCAGTATAGTCGACAACACCGTGTTGGAGACTCAGTTGCCAAAGGAAGAAAAAAAAAAAAATTACTTCATAACTTCTATTTAAAGAAACAAAAAATGCCAACTTATTATATCTATGCATGAAACATTACATTTATAAATATTATGACGTTAAATTGCAACAAAATAGCTGATTTAAAGTCAACTAAAGTCTGATTGCTTTGAGAAGTATTACAGAAACAAAATCAGAGGTCCTAGAGGTCTTGTTTAAAGTCCTTTGTTTTATCAATGGTCTACATAAATGCCACAAGCAAACGGACAGTTCATCTGATAAATGGTTACCGTCATATAGCCAAGTAATTTAATATGCAGGTAAGAAAGCAAAAATTGATTCAGTACAGAGACAGTAACCATAGGGTATTAGGTTGGCTACTGACCAGACCAACGGTTGCCAAAGACATGGCCATGTTAGAAGGCATATAATTTAGTACTAGCTACATCCGCGCGGTTTCACACGCTCTGCTCAGCTCCTATTGGTCGTAGCGTGATGTTTTATTGCCATAGCCATCCTCGATAAATGTGCCATCCAACACAAAAATAATTATTCAAATCAGACTTGTAGTTACGGAGATTAGCGCGTTCAAACAAACAAACAAAAAAGCAAACTCTTCCGCTTTATATAATAGTATGAGATAACTATACCTCTAGTTTTACTACCTCTATATCTACTGAATCAATCTTTATGGGATAAGTCGATGCCTATGGACAATCGAAACACCAGAGACACTTACAAGTGCGTTACCGGCCATTTGGGCATTTAGGCGTCAGTCGTGCCGAAGCATGGCTCTCCCACGGTTATCATTATTTTCTTACCTACTTGCCTACATCCTTACTAATATTATAAATTGGAAAGTGAGTTTGTTTGTTCGTTTGTTCCGCGTCCACGCCGTAACTACTAAACCGATTGCTTTGAATTTTTGGAGACGTAAAGTTAGAAGTCTGGATTAAATAATAGGGTACTTTTTATCCCGGAAAAATTTGATATTCCCGAGGGGAAACAAAAGTATTGGTATAGATGGCGCTGTGTGTATTGGTATATGTCACATAGGCTACGTTTTATCCTTTTGTGACGCGAGAAGCCGCGGGTAAAAGCTACTACTAAATAATTTAGCTAATTGTCTTCATCGTTGTCGATCCTATAGAAACCATATCACTATTGTTCAGATTTTCCGCTGATTTTACTTTGTAAATAATGTTGTTGTTGATGCGTATAATAAGTACACGTATATCTTAGTTTTCAAGGAATTTTCAATAATGTGTAGGAACAAACATGCTAATTTTATTTATTAACACACTTTATAAGGAATGGAATTATTTTAGGTAATACTTCATACTTCATTAATAGGCAGTGACAGTAATGTTGGACTATAGGCCTACTCTGCATAAGAGGGTGGCTATAATATATAAATATAATTCATTATAATAATATATATATATATGTCGCAGGGATATGATAAAAACAGAGATTTGGTCAATTCCCTAAGGGATTTGATCAAATCACGGAGGATGTTAAAATAACAACACTATTTTATCATTTCCCTGAACAAATCTAGAGCACAGTCTAGGGATTTGATCAAATACCATAACTGGGTCAGTGAAATGAGAAAATAACATGTTTTTGCTTGCGTCGGCGCGGCGGGCGTCTGTTGCGTTCGCGCAGCGAGTCAAGGGTCAGTTGAGCGCGCAAACCAAGATGTCGAAGCTACAGGCTTGGTTAGTTGACAATGACACAAAAAATTGGGCAATCGGCTGTTATTTTGTTCAATTTAAAAAAAAATTCTCCTTTTATCGTACTATTAAAAGTTCACATTACAAAGCCTTATTTGGAGCAGAACCAAAAACAGGACTCCGATCTACTCATATATCGACAGAATTACTCGATAAGTTAGTTACTGAAGAGGATTTGGATCAGATTCTTAAACAGCAAAACGTATCTTCTACTGAATTAATTGACAACAACGCATAACTGGTTCAGTGAAATGATAAAAAACTTTTCTATGGTATTTTAAACGTTTATTTATAATTACACACGTAGTTATAATAATTAGTAGGTGTAGTATGATGTAACATTGATCTCAAAAATCACAAATAGAACATATATTTAAAGCGAATGAATAAAAATTTCTTAAAATCTATGCCATAAATAAAAATATTTATTTATTATAACACGTAGCTGATTTATGGCATCGTGAATTACAAAGTACATTATTTTTCTTACAGGCACATCTATTCGTTTTGCATTATACTTTGGACTGTTGGCAGAAAACAGTGTTTGAACCCTTGCCCTCCAAATAAAGATAATTTTCCTGCAATTTCACGCAAACTCATCTTAGTCGGTGGAACTGAATCGGTTAATGTTGTTGTAGATATTTGAAGAGCATTTCTAGGAAGCCAATCTCTTATGATGCCAACAGAAGTACCAATTTGAAATAAATTGTTTTTCGTGTCTAGCACAATCCCTGTAATATTATTTGCATCTAGTGGACCTCTGTTGACTTTAGGTACATCAACTAAAACAGTGGAACCAACTAATACGTCTTTGAATTTCTTCGAAGAAGTTTCTTTCATTTTATCAGCAGATCTTTTTAAATTTTGTGAAGCATATTCCCTTTGCTTTTTAATGTTTCCTTCTTTTGGGCACACATAGAACTCTCGACCCATAACCTTCTTCGCTTGTCGCATTGCCACAAATTGCATGCCCAGAGTTTCCGCAAACATCACATGAATGCGCTCCTGTAGATTCTTGTCCACAAACAATACAAACTATTTCCTCTACTCTCTCAACTGATTCACTTTCTGATGCAATAGGTGGTCCAGCTGCTAACTCATACGTTAAAATTGCCTCTTTCTCTAATGCCGCATATCCTAATACAGAAGTCAAAGTGGTGACGTTAGCAGATTCAAACGGTATAGCTGAGGTATTAGTGTCAATTTGCTCTGAAATCGATGTAGTAATATTAGCAGATTCAGACAGTATGGCTGAGGTACCAGCTACAACTTGCTCTGAAGTGTTAGCTTCAATTGATTCAACCGCTAGTTGTTCCTCTGAAATTGTAGCGTTGTTGTCAATTAATTCAGTAGAAGATACGTTTTGCTGTTTAAGAATCTGATCCAAATCCTCTTCAGTAACTAACTTATCGACTAATTCTGTCGATGTATGAGTAGATCGGAGTCCTGTTTTTGGTTCTGCTCCAAATAAGGCTTTGTAAGGTGTTTAATAGTACGATAAAAGGAGGATTTTTTTAAATTGAACAAAATAACAGCCGATTGCCCAATTTTTAGTGTCATTGTCAACTAACCAAGCCTGTAGCATAGCTTCGACATCTTGGTTTGCGCGCTCAACTGACCCTTGACTCGCTGCGCGAACGCAACAGACGCCCGCCGCGCCGACGCAAGCAAAAACATGTTATTTTCATCATTTCACTGACCCAGTTATGGTATTTGATCAAATCCCTAGACTGTGCCCTAGATTTGTTCAGGGAAATGATAAAATAGTGTTGTTACTTTAACATCCTCCGTGATTTGATCAAATCCCTTAGGGAATTGACCAAATCTCTGTTTTTATTATATCCCTGCGACATATATAATTCTCTCACGGCCATACCTGCTTACATTTCTATTAATTTCTGGTTCAATACTTGACAACTTGATGCAATTTTTTGTTGTTTGCTCAGAATTATAGTATTTATTTTAAAATGACAATAATCTATCTTTGTGTTAAAATGTTTGGTTCATTTATGACCGCAATCTAGTTCCGTTTTAGCGTGATGTAGGTTGCGGTTTTTTTCTCACCAGATGGCGCTAACGCAGAGTGAAGACTTTTGTCCAATAGAGAATTTTCTACTGTCAAACCATTGGACGTTTATTTTTCACCTACAGTGATTGGACATAGATGTCACGCTACATTAGTGCCGTTTGGAGAGCAAAAAAAATGTAACTTGAATAACAAACATACATTGTATAATTAACTACGTATTAAAAATAACCTCAATGCAGACAGGGTTCAAAATCTAGAGAGCGCCCTAGGCAAGCACGCCATGGGCGCCCATTTTTTTGGCGCCGCTGCCTTTCTGTCGGCACGCGCATCTCAGCGCCCCTTTGTAACCTGGCGCCCTAGGGACAATACGGCCCTGCCTCAATGAATACAAATAATTCGATATAAAGTCGTATTAATTGACTAGAAGCAAATATTAGTCAGTTTATTATTAAATTAATTAATAACTAGAGCAACTACCTACCAAAGCGATTGTGGATTATTATGTATTGTTTATTACTATTGCTACCTATTTTGTATTTTTAAATTGTTACCTACAATAGGGATGATGACAGGGTATGTAAATTAATAATCTAATTAGTCCGTAAGTTAGATAATTAAAAAATATTAGACACGTATTTTTTATTTTGTCGTATAATAAAACAATACTTAGATATAACGAATCAAAGTTTAGGAGTGGGGGCTAAAACGTCATTTCTACGTATAAAATGTACATAGAAGTGACGTCACGCGACATTTCAAATCAATATATCGTCGAAAGTTTTCGTTTCTGTAAGAATATAAAAATATACATGTCTAATGATTTAAAACCAGACGGAGATTAAAATAAAAATTAGGCATCTACCATATTAAGTAGGCCAAGATTTAAAAAAAAAACATGAGCCCTCTCCCACACTCTATTTACATACTCTAGTAACATTTTTGTGTGAGTGTATTATGCAAATGTCATGGTACACGGTTACACGACTGAAACATATAAAAACTAAATATTTATAATCATGAAACCAACAAACGGAAGTGTGATTATTTTAAAATATCATACATAGACTTACTTTTCATATCTATTCAAAACTCAAAGTAATTTCACCGCAATTTGACCAAATGACTGACAGCGCGGGAAAACGTTGGACAAGTGTTGTCAACTGTAAAAATGCACAGATAACAAAAGAATGAACGAATGAAGTTTCTATATTCTCGATCATTATACATTGTATTCGTGGACTGTTATTCCTTATATTAAAGAGTTTATATACCGAATGCAATTTATTTTTAAATTCTGTAGTAATAATACTATTATTATTTTCGTCACGTAATAATTTAGTGGCATCTGGCCAAGATAAGGAAAAACAAACAATTGAAATTGTCACATAAAGATGCCGCACCTGATTGTTTATATGTCATTTCTTTATGCTAAAAGCCTGAAAATCGACTTATTTTAACCATTGTCCCTGTATTACCTAAAGGTCGACTAGTAACGATACTTCTGGCATTAAAGTCGACTTCTGTACAATTTTAAATGCATGTTTCTGTCAGAATGAAGGGTAAAGGTAAGATTTATTATTCGCGAGTTATGCTGTACATGCGTACTGCCGTCAGAACGTGTCCACTTAAACTGGTGTGGTTCTTTCCTCAAAAGGCGACTGCAGAGCGAACTGGCTGGTTCTCACATATAATTTTTGTCTGGACTTGTAAGAAGATTGACCTCTAAGTTTGCTTCGGCATTTCTTCTCAGAGTAGTAAATTAGGAAATGTCTGCCTCATCTAGATTTTTCATTTTTTAATATTGGCGTGTAATAATGCTATTTTGTAACCTATTTGCAAATTAAATTCACTTGTTTGCATTATAATAGGGTGTTGAATATTTATATAGAAATACTATTCCCAAGGGTTTCGTAAGATCCGACTAAGGAAACTCCGATTGTGGAATGAACTCCCTGCCAAAGATTTCCCGGAGGGTCATAATATGGGGTTCTTCAAGGAAGGAGTACATAGGTTTATTATTATTAAGGGTCGGCAAGGCGCATGTAATTGCGTGTTGTAACCGTTAATAAGCCACTGTAACCACTTACCATCAGGGTGCTTACTCTTGAAACGAATTCTTCTTCTTCTTCTTATAGTGCCTCTTCAATGTTGAAGGTCGGCCGTCAGCTTCTTGTATTTCTCCTTGTCGGTAGCCATGCGGAACAATTGTTCGACAGATGTAATGCCGGTCCACTCCCGGATGTTTCGCAGCCACGATTTTCTTCTGCGCCCAGCACGTCTCTTCCCCTCCACTTTGCCCATCATGATCAGTTGAAGCAGTGAATATCTATCGTGTCTAAGCACGTGACCGAGATATTCGATTTTTCGCTTTTTGATGGTCAGCATAATTTTCCGGGTCATTTGGACGCGCTGTAGCACGGATTCGTTGCTAACCCTTTGTGTCCAGCTGATTCGGAGCATACGACGGTAACACCACATCTCGAATGCGTTTATACGTCTCGTAGTGTCCTCCTTCACGGTCCATGCTTCACATCCGTACATGACTAGAGGCCAGATGTAGCAGAAGAGTAACCTAACTCTGAGCTTAATGTTTATTTGACGACAACACAGAACTTTCCTCATTTTGTTAAAAGATGCTCGGGCAATTTCTATCCGGGTCTTAATTTCTTGATCTGATTCCCATACTTCATTTACCCAAGCCCCGAGATACTTGTATTGTCGTACTCGTTCGATTGGTTTACCATCTATGTTTATAATTGGGTCAAGATCAGGATTTTTGGAGACAACCATCAACTTGGTTTTACTGATGTTAATAGACAGACCGGCTTTCTCGCTTGTCTCGTTGACTTTATTTACAATTGTCTGTAAGTCACGTTCCGAAGCAGCAACAAGAACCGTGTCATCTGCATATCTCAAGTTGTTTACCAGCGTGCCATTAATCTTTACTCCAGCATCGAGGTCTTCTAATGCTTCAGACATCACGGCCTCTGAGTAAACATTGAAGAGCATCGGCGAAAGAACACAACCTTGACGAACTCCGCGACAGATCTCAATCGGCTCGGTGTCTTCATTTTCTACTCTTATTGTTGCTACTTGTTTGTCGTACAGATTGCGGATTATCCTGACGTCTTTGCCATCCAGCCCAACATCTGACAGGTGGCTGATAAGTTGTTGGTGTTTGACACGGTCGAAAGCTTTTTCATAGTCGATGAAGCAAAGAAATACGTCAGTCTGCATGTCTCTGCACTATTGTATGAGAACATTGAGAGCAAATAGAGCTTCCCTGGTTCCGACACCGGAGCGAAATCCGAACTGGCTGTTTCCCAAATGTTTGTCACATTTTGGTCTTATTCTGTTCTGTATGATGTTTAAGAACACTTTTAGTACATGGCTCATAAGACTAATCATACGATATTCTCCACATTTTCTAGCATTTTGCTTTTTGGGTATTGTAATAAACGTTGATTTTAGCCAGTCATCTGGGAAAATGCCAGTGTCGTAAATATAATTGAAGAACTGTGTCAGCGTTTCCAATTGATCTTCCTCCAATAGTTTGAGGATCTCGATGGGTATGTTGTCTGGTCCGAGTGATTTGCCTGTTTTGGCTGAATTCAACGCACGTTGAACCTCTGATTTTAAAATCGAAGGACCAGTATTATCTGTACTTATAGCCATATTCCTTGAATAATCAGCAAACATCTCCGAAACGTAATCACACCATTGTCTTCTCTTACTATCGGGGTCCAGAATCAGATTTCCACCTTTATCTGTCAAGGTATTAATAGGTTTACGTCTTTGACCCATCTTTTCTTTGATATGTTTATGGGCATTAAAGCTGTCATGTTTGCGGAGGAGATCTTCCATATGTGCGCATTTATTACTATAATAGGTGTTCTTAGCCTTTCTGATCTCTCTCTGAATGGTGTCATCGGTTTCCTTATATCTGTCTGGATTTGTGTTCTTATGTATTCTTCGTTCTTCCATCAGTTGTAGAATTGAGTCTGTCATCCAGTCCCGTTTCTTAACGAGTCGAGATGGCGGCAGATATTTTTGGCAGATGTCGTACACGTTTTGCTTCAAGCTGGTCCATGTGTCGAGATCACAATTGGTGGTTCTGGTACTGTAATCTGTGGCCCATTGGTTAATAGCGTTACACACCTTTACCCGTGTTTCAGGCTGTGCAAGTTTCCGTATGTCTGGTTTTCTGTTCATACTTTTTGACTGTAACTTTTTCAACCTGCATCTGATATCCATGATCACTGGGTTATGATCCGATCTTACATCTGCACCAGGGTATGTTTGAGCTTTTTTGACACAATTACGGTATCGTTTGTTGATCATTATATAGTCAATTTGGTTTCTCACAATATGCTCAGCTGTGTGCATTGGTGATATCCATGTGTACAGACGACGAGGTGGTAATTTAAATAAGGTGTTCGTTATTATAAGATCGTTATCCTGACAAAACTCCACCAACATATCACCTCTATCATTACGGGTACCAAGTCCATAAGCTCCTGTTACTCCGGGACTATTAGTGGAACCCACTTTCGCATTCATATCCCCCATAACGATGACAACCTCATGGCTTTTTGCGATTTTCAGCAATGTGACAATATCTTTATACAAGTCGTCCATTTCGGTTATAGGCTTGTCTCTTGAAACGAATAGTCAATACCAATGTCAATGCAATTTCAATCCAATAAAATCTCAATGTCATTCCATGTCATGTCAATTCCATGTCAACACTATATAGAGGTACAACCACAATCGTAGCTGTTACAATAGCATTGTCAGAGTACGGAATATAAAGCTAAACTCAATACCATTTAGTTCATTCAAAATCCACGCAATACGGATGCAATGGGCGCTAGTGTTGCAACTCAAGAGTACGAAATTTTACAATACTTGGAATTGGATTCAAGAGTAAGCCCCCAGGTGGTTCGTGCGCTTTTTTGTCACCGCCGTGGTATAAAAAATAGACTACAAAATTTCACAGAGACAGAGATGAACCTGAACATTTTATACTGCGATCTCCAACCCTGCTGGCCTGCGGATCTTATAAAAGGATCATAGTTCAGCAGTCCACTGCTGTTGTTGAACCTTAAACGATTAACGTTAATAAATGTCTTCACATAGTTACAAGCTTTGTTGGTAACTTTCTAATGACAATATAGCATGACTTGAAAATTTTGTATCCGCAATGTAATGATTACCATTGCTATAAACAAGCGGATAAAAGAGATATAACTAAGGATAACAAATGTACGGCAGTGTAATTTTGTTGCCAAGATGCCATTTTAGTTACAAGATGGCTCTAGAGAGGTTTATTTTGAGGGAGGAAATTCATCGAATGAATCCTCCCGCTTCGGGTGAGGCGAGCGAAACTGTCCCATTGTAACTGTCCAATAATCACCCCGTTCCTACTGAAAGAGAAATAGGAAGAAAGAAAACACATTTAATTGGCGTCAGCATTATTGCCAATTATTGCCATTATTCCCAGTGGGTACTCGGCTGGATTGGCTACATGTCTGCACCAAAGGGCTGCCAACTCAGCAAAAATTGAGTATATTGATTAGCTCGGTAACCATAGCGATTGTGAGAGCCTTGTGAGTCTAGCTAGGTTAACCTCTGCCGGATATCAGACGCAATAGAAAACATGTTGTGTCTCGCGTATCTGATATACGTTCTGGCATACAGTAGGTAATGTCTTGCACTACACATTTACCAGAGGACTGGTCGTTGAGGTATACGGGTTCAGGAGTGGAGACTGTGTTTAGGTAAGTTAGGAAGAGGTTCTCTGGAGTAGAGTACGCGTCTAAGTCAAGTGTAGGACGCCTTCCAGTTAGGTGGAGCGACGATATCAGCTGTGGTTGGATGCGAAGAGCTGTAGATCGTGTTCAGTGGCGCGATATTGAAGAAGTCTATGTCTAGTAGTGGATGTAAACGGGCTGATGATGATTAATCCATTGAGCTCATAGCTTTCAAATGACTGCCATCTTCGTTGTTTGTTTTACGTTTAAAATAATCGAAATGAGACCGCGTTCAGCGCTTTGATCCGTTGATTCATTGGAGCCGGCCAATCAGAGCGCCAGACGCGGTCTCCTTTGTATGGACGTTATAATTACATTTATATGATAAAAAGGTTTATATATTACATATTTAGTTAAATTTTTACTCGCAAAAATATGTATGTAGTACATTTATCGATTTTTATCGACATCCTGCGGCTAAAAACGGAAACGGGAAAAACAACTACACTAAAGCTATGTTTTTGTATATTATACATTATAAGTAGGTATTACAGAGGACTTTTATATCGACTTAAAGTTATCAAATTAGATAAGTGATAACGAAATTCAATATAAATATATTAGTCATCGTAGTTTCTACATATTAATTTAGAAAAAGATACGGATTACAAATTTTCCGGTAGGTATTTACAAGGACAATCTTTTTATTTTTCACTGCTCTCAAATGCCACCTACATTGTGATTTCACTTATTTGGCACTTCAAAATGTATACTGGGATTCCCAATAGTCTAACTTATCAGTTATATTTAACAAAATATACGTGTTTAAACGTAAATGCATATTATAAAGTTGTCTGACGTTTTTATCGTCATTTACCTACTCGAGTAATCTTCAATTCATTAAGAATAATAAGACGCAATCAAGTAGAGGAGTCTAATGTAGGTAGCGTACGTTGTGTTGTTTTCCGCGCGCGCCTCAAAGAGCTATCAAGAAGACTCAATTGAAACGAAACCGCGTTCAGCGCTCCGATTGGCGGGCTCCAGTGAACTAATCAATTAGAGTACTGAACGCGGTGTCTTATCGATTACATTTAACGTAAAACTCCTACTAAAGCCTCTGACCACCACAGATGGGGCCCAGTAGGCCTGATACCCGACCCGGAACTGCAGACAATCTAACGGGTTGCCGGAGCCCGTTAAGTTGTCCGCAGGCTTAGGAAGGAGGAAGAGGAAAGAAGGCAGGTTGCAGGAGTAGAAACGTGGTGGTTTTTAGTCAGTTAACTCGTCGAGTACCGTCATTATAGAACAATAGGTTGCGGTCACCGGTGACCGCTTGGTGTTTAACAGTTTAAAGTCTGAAACTCTCTTTCGCGTCATCCATGGTGGGAGAAACCTTTCGATGACTTTTCCCCCTCAAAAAAAGTACCTACCTACATTTTTTTTTTTTTTTAAACGTTGCCCCACACTAGGATTATCTCCTGTGTCGTGGGTGCGTTTACAAACATACAAGTTCACATACACATGACACCCAGACCCGAAACAACTATTTGTGGATCGCACAAAGTGTTGTTCCGTGCGGGAATCGAACCCGCGACACGTTGCACGGCAGCCGGTTGCCCAGCCACCGCACCAACCGTGCATTCAAAACTTCCTACTATCATTATAATATTGCGATCGTTTGTAAGGATACAGATGGGGCCCAATAGGGCTGATGCCGATACGGAGCCGCGGAAGGATTAACGGGTTGCCGGGCCTCCTGCTCGAAGGGCAGGAGTAGGAACGGCGTGGTGTTTAGTCAGAAAGAGTCTGACACTCCCTCCCGCCTCACCCACGAAGGAGAAATCATTCGATGATATTTCCCCTTAAAAAAAGTTGCTGACGATGTATGTGTGTATGCCACTCTTCGAGCGAAATCTACTTTTTTAATATAGTTTTACGTTGAATAAACGAAACCGTTTTTTTAAATTGCAATATATTAGGACTTAGTGTTTGTTGAAATGTAAATGATATTAAAACAAGAATTAAGAGAATAAGTAAGGTTTTTTACCAGAGTCTATATTTCCCGAAGTATCTTCTAGATCCAACTGAATTAGGTTGCATTGTTGGCGTGCTCCATCGTCGGCAGCACCGTCGCTTACCACCAGGCGTGATAGCGGTCAAATGCCGACCGTAAAAATGTAATTTTTAGTATTATGTAACAGGCAAAACCGCAAGCTACCGCTAGATTGATATTTTTATGGGAAAAAAACAAGTTCTAATTTAAAGATTTAACATAATAGGTAGGTATGCCAATGACCTCTTGTTGGTGTAGGACGTTCAATGTCACCACATAAAAAAAAACACATTTAGTACCTATTTATTTATTTAGAAATTGATTTAATGCATTTTAACTGTGAGACTGTAAGTGTGGGAGAGCCATGCTTCGGCACGAATGGGCTCGAACGGAGTGATACCACGGCCTCAAAGAAAACCGACGTGAAACAACGCTTGCGTTATGTTTCGTCGTATGAGTGAGGGTAGGCGATCCGTACGCTCGTTTATCGGATTATACCATAAAAACCCTATTATTTTTTTTAAATATCGAGTTTTTTCGCCTTAATTTTGCCTGTGTGGTCATCATAATAAATAATGAACCAAATCTTTCTCAGAAGTTATATTAACTATTTATTCGTGAGAATCGTGTGACAATTCGTCTAGTACTTATTGAGTTTAACGCGTTTATGCAGATAGACCGACGCGAAAACTAATTGTTAGGAATTGGTGATATAACAAACCATGTAACGATTGTTTACCTTACGTTTCGTAAAAAATAAAAGAGTAATGAATATGACTTTGTGGTTTATTTTAAAACTGCTGTCAGTTCGTTGATTTGTGAGTCGATTAGTTAATGATAAGATTAAGTTTATTCGGTATTCATCGCTCACGCCTCAGAGCCATCAGACCACCACGGATGGGGCCTAATAGGGCTGATGCCGATACGGAGCCGCGGAGAATCTAACAGTGGCATTAGTACGAGTTTCTTTTTCGTTTAAAGTAATCGAAACGAGAAAGTCATCGAATGACTTCTCCCGCCCGAGTGAGGCGAGAGGGAGTGCCAGACTCTTACTGACTAAATACCACCCCGTTTCTACTGCTGCACTTCGAGCCGGCGCTCTGATTGGTTGGTTCATTGGAGCCGGCCAATCACAAAGCAGAACGCGTACTCGTTACGATTACTTTAAACGAAAAAGAAACTCGTACTAAGGCTTCTGGTTACCGCCTACCGGGGCTCCGGCTCGAAGTGCAGCAGTAGAAACGGGGTGGTATTTAGTCAGTAAGAGTCTGGCACTCCGTCTCGCCTCACCCGGGCGGGAGAAGTCATTCGATGACTTTCCCCCTTCAAAAAAGGTATTGAAAATAAACTGAAAACTTCGTTATGATACAACATGTATTTAATTTTGTGTTGTCATTTGAATTTCAAAATAATATTCAGTAAGTGAACCTTTGACTTTCCTTTCGTGAAGGAGAAAAATGAATATATAATATGTATGTACATATATATAGGTTCTTTAGAGTTCTGTGATCATACCTCTACATATTGATTCTTATACCTTTTTACAAAGACGTTGAAAAAAGGTGCATAAAGTGTCTAGAAACAACGACTGTGGCACCTGGCTACTATAGACACATTGACACGAAGGACATCTGTCATTCTCTTATGTATGGTAACGTGGTAACCCATTACACACGCACAGATAAAAAACCACTGACATTTTGGTGCTTCAATCAATTCTAAGTGACATTATGGAGGTATTCCTCGTAGCGCTCCCGTTTTGAAGCGCGCCCATCTAAGCGCTCCCGTTTCATTCCTCTAAGCGCTCCCAAAAGGAGCGCTTTGAGGAACGATTAAAAATATTAAAATTTATTTCCTCGAAGCGCTCCCATGAGTAACTTTCGAATAGAGATGGGACTTAATTGAAATTATCGATAAGAACTAGGTAATAAGTAGAACACATTGTTATAATATACAACTAGCGGCCAATAAAACAAAAAAAAAATACAATAAAACAAAAAAAAATATAATTACCAAAGACGAGCGAAGCCGAGACGGGCCGCTAGTTGTATATTATAACAATGTGTTCTACTTATTACCTATTTCTTATCGATAATTTCAATTAGTAAAGTCCCATCTCTATCCGAAAGTTAATCATGGGAGCGCTTCGAGGAAATAAATTATAATATTTTTAATCGTCCCTCAAAGTGCTCCTTTTGGGAGCGCCTAGAGAGAAATTCATTACGTTCTTTTAATAGTAATTAATAATTGTATGAATACAGCATAATTATCGTTTAGAATGTACGATAAAATCAGTGAATTGTATATTTTTACCATAGTATTTTTCCACATGTGTTTGGGTCAGCCGAGAGAGTTTATTAAGTCAAAAGTACTCATTTTATAGAAACAGAACATCCCGACTAAAATAAAAAAAAAACAATCTTTGTTTCTACGCAGAGAGGTCTTTGAAACCGTACAGAGGTCGATCATTTATGTCAAAAAATTCTATTTAAACTATTTTTGACTTTGTTCAGATGTAATGGTGTCAGAGAGTCCTTGTTCGGTAATCGGACTAGCGACTACTGTACCAATGAAGCATTATAGAATTACAATAGATAAAGCTAATAACACAGCCAAAAATGGCTGCATAAGCTATTACGCTATAGCACCAACATTAATGTTCGCAATGGATTAATTTCATTGTTAATTTGAATTAAATATCAATGACAATATGATTGATTAAATAAATACTTTAATTGTATAAACCCCAATGAAATATGAACAGGAAAAATCCCGCTAAGTAATGAGACAATGGGATATTATTTGCATGATATTTTGACTGTGATTTATTGAGTGCCAAATAGCACTATAAGTAGTAGTAGCAGTATTAGTCACTAGAACAGTTCTATTGATTGTTGCATGATGTTTGAGCCTATAACCTTCCTAGACAAATGGACTAACCAACACATAGATAATTATTTAATAGAAACTGAACTTTATAGCCTTATATATTGCTTTACAGCCATCCTCGCACTATTCAACACAATTATTCAAATTGGACCAGTAGTTCTGGAGATTAGCGCGTTTAAACAAGCAAACTCATCAGCTTTATACAATAAAAAAAAGTATAAGGTAAGACATAAGACAAGGTGATAAGAGAAGTGTAAGGAGGGTCTCTTTCACCATCTCCAAGTGTTGATTAGTTGCTTGTCAAAACTGTCACACCGCAAGGACACCGGTGACCGCAACCTATTGTTCTTTAATTGTGTCTATAATGACGGTACTCAAAGGGTTACGTTACTTGGCAAATAACACTTACAGGTAAAAGTAAGTAAGACTAATTATAAGATTGGTACATATGGCTACACATCGAGATTTACATAACCAGTATAAACTGAACGTTAAATGTGCGGAAAGATGATGCGACGCGACACCAGGATAAACTGGTTTTGTATAGATTGATGTGTGTACAATATTAGTATAGATGTGTCAAACTTCTGTTTCTAATAAACAAATCTACACATAAATTATTTGAGACTGAGGCCTTAGTAACTATGAGTATGTTTTAAGTTTAAAGTAATCGAAACGACCGCGTTCATTGGAACCGGCCAATCAGAGGCCTTAGTACGAGTTTGTTTTACGTTTAAAGTAGTCGTAACGAGTACGCGTTCGACGCTCTCATTGGTTGGATCATTAGCGCCGGCCAATCAGAGTGCCAAACGCGTACCCGTTTCGAATACTTTAAACGTAAATCAAACTCGTACTAAGGCCTCAGAGCGCCGAACGCAGTCATAAAACAAACTGGTACTAAGACATTAAATAAAAAAACATTTCGCTTAGTTATTTGGACAATAATACATTACAATTAATGTTTAAATCAATTAAGATGTTTTTATTAGAGAGGATAAGGGGCTTTTAAAATGAACTAATATGAAACTACAAAAACAGTGAACAAAATCACAATAGCTGGGACACGTTACTTAATTATTTTTTTAGTTACCTAACCGATGGATGAGCTGATGAGAAGTAATCAGTGCCGCTCATTGACGCCTACAATACTAGATAGAGGTTATCCTTACTAATATTATAAATTCGAAAGTGAGTTTATTTGTTTGTTTGTTCCGCTTTCAAGCCGAAACTACTAAACCGATTGCTTTGAATTTTTGCAGACGTAAAGTTAGAACTCTGGATTAAATTTAATAATAGGGTACTTTTTATCCCGGAAAAATTTGATATTCTCGAGGGAAAACGAAATTATTGGTATAGATGGCTCTATGTGTATTGGTATATGTCACGTAGGCTACTTTTTATCCTTTTGTGACGCGAGCGACGCCGCGGGTAAAAGCTAGTATATAATAAACTGTACTCTGGCGGTCCTACTCTCATAATATCTTCTGTTTTTTTATGGGATAAGTCGATACGGATCACCTGATGATAGTCAATCGATGTCGCCCATGGACACCTGTAACACCAGAGGCGTTACAAGTGCGTTACCGGCCTTTTAGGATTAGGAATTTGAGGATTATTGGGGAGGGGGGGGGGGAGTAATTGGGCCCTACCGTAACGGATTTATTTCGTTGCCCTGGATGGATGGATCCCCGAAGACAGTTATTCATGTCCCTGGGACGCGTCGGACTTCAGTGTTCCAGTGTTTGCATGGTTGTATCTACTGGTAGATCTTGGCTTAGAGGAGTTGCAGTGGTTTTGGGAGGTTGTGGTGGGTTTTCTCCCATTAATAAAATACTTTGGCTGATTTTAGGGTTTTGGCATGCAATTATCTCATTCACGTACAATCGTTGTTTGACGCTGATTTCCTATTAGTGGTTTCGCTAAGGTGGAGCCAGCCCATTTGTGACGAAGCATACTTCTCCAACGTGAAAACTCCGAATAATAAAAATAAGTAAAAAGGACAAGTTTATTGTTTTTACCCAAACTTATCATGTTGTTGCACATTAAGTTAGGAAGAAATCAAATTAAGATAGGTACTGTGAAACCGTATAAAATAATAGTAGGTACCTTAATCTAAAATTATAATATTCTAATTGCGTTCTACATCGTTGACACATCCATGGAAAATCATGATTATGTTGTCATCTGTGGCATACGTCTTCCGTCTCACTCGCACGCATTCTGATTTCTATACATCCTTCTTTTTCTTCCTCGTACGCTAATTTCGCTTTATAATACGATTAAAACATTGCATCTGTGACATAATTTTTATTTTTAGTTTGTGATAAATGTAATTAGGCATTTTATGTAGGTATTTAGTCTTTTGGGCATCCTTATTTAATTTAAATATCCAAGCACCTATTTTATTGATTTATTTTTTATGTTTACTTATTTATAATACCTATAAATATATATATTAATTCATCTTAGTTTTTATCATTATTTTGTTTTTTAACTGGCGTTTTATAATTCTATGCTGACAGGTATTTAATTTTCATGATCATTGTTTTTTTACGAGCTACATGTCACACAGCTCGCTACACGCAGCAGCTAGACTGAATCGTCGCATCGCAGAGAACTGTGATGCGATCTCATCGCAAAATGTGCGAGCTCGGATTTACGCATCGCAAGAATTTGCGAAATGATTCGCATCGCGCATCAAAATTTTATCTTCCCAAAATCTTATTTGTCTCTTTTTCCTATATCTCCTAAGCAATAACAGAAGTGGACACTTCTTTTTACAATCCATGTCACGACCTAGTTGTCAATTTAAAATACGTAATTACGTATAGTACGGTTGACGGCCGTCGAAGGAATGGTCAACCTGAGAGACGCCTTGTCGCACGAAATCGCATCGCAGCAATTCGCAGCGTATTTTTTTACGTTGCGAATTCGCATCGCATCGCTTCGCAGTTTTGTGTACGAGCCCTTATAGCTGTGTTCAGTCTGTCACTCTCTCATCAGCACTTCCTTGTCATGTCACATAGCTCACTACGCGCAGTTTACCGCCGTGTACCCAATAACTGGTGACGGAAGAGTTTTTGCTATGGATAACACGTGCTTTGCATACCTGACATAATAAGATGACGTCACAGTTGTGATTCCCCGAACAAATAGACAAATGTATCAAAGTATGTTTAGTAGATGTTTATTTATATTACACCCACTATTCGCCAATTATGTTTTTAGCGCCATTTTTATAGAAGGTACGTATACAACGTAGGTCAAATAAGTATACGTTCGTAGATCTTCAATGTCAGTACCTATAACGTATTATTGATTAAATATTATTAATTAATGTTTTTTTAATGCATTAAATGAAACTAAACTTACATGTACATAATACGTTATTTGGCGATTGACATAGACAATAATATATGGCGGGAATCTTAGAAAAAAAAAACAAAATTGAAACGATACCGTAAAACGGGGTGAATAGAAAACAGGAATGGGGTGAATAAATGTTAGAATATTTTCCCAACATTTATTCACCCCTCTTCTGTATCTATTCACCCTTCGAATTCTATTCACCCCGTTTTACCGTTACGTAATCACGTTTGTTTTTACAATTGATAACATATTTTTTTTTAGAGAATACTTCTATAATATATAGTAATATAGTATATTATATAGTATATAATCTAAATTGAATAAATAACTAGAAACATTTATGTACCAACACTTTTTTTTTAGTACATTACAATTATTTATGATGAGTCACTGCTGCATAGACAAGATTGGACAGACAAAGGCTATTTAGATTTAGTAAATATTATTATAATTTTAGACACACCACACAAAATGCAAAAGCCAAGGTATCAAGCTTAATGGTTTCTCAGAAAATTTCTAAACTTGTACTGGCAAAGGTAAACATTATGAACAGCCTTGTCCATAGAGTCTAAACATATTTGATTTATTTATGCAACTGTATTTGCATGTACAGCCTGTATTGTAAACAAAAGAGGTAGAGGTAGCATCACAACGCGCCTTTTAAGTACTGAAGTTGTAAACAGAGGTGCATAAATTAAAATGTAAGAAATATTTAAGCACAAAGACATCAACAGGTAGAAATATTAAGTAGGTTTGTGAGACATGATAGAAAATATACTGTTCCAAGCCCTTAGTACGAGTTTGTTTTATGTTAAAAGTAAACGAAACGAGACTGCTTTTGGCGCTCAGATTGGTTGGTTCATTGGAGCCGGCCAATAAAAGTGCCAAACACATACTCGTTTCGAGTATTTTAAAACTCTTATCAAATATTCAGTGCAAAACTTTGGCCTATCATTTTAGAGCACACTAATAGGTTTCTTTATCCATCAACAGCCTATAAATGCACACTGCTGAGCAAAGCCTCTTCTTACACAGAGAAGGTTTATTTAAAATTAATCACCACACATTCTCAATGAGGGATGGCGATTTCAAACTTATAATTAGAAATTATAAGCTCAAGATCCTTCACCGTTTGTTAGTGGTGTCTTTATAATCTTAGAAAGTATACATAACTTGGAAAAAGTCACATTGGTAGGTTTCAAAACCTGTACTTCTTAAACCTCCGGGCTACCACGATTAACGATAACATTCTTATTCTGACCGAAATTTTCAGGAATTGGGATGGATTGATTGCCAAACCAACCTCATGCTTTATGAATGCAGACTATCTTGTCTATCTACTAAAATAAAATATCTTACTACATACAATAACTTTAAGGTTAATCACTTATTGGTACAATAAACAAATTGATGATAACATTCTGAGTAATAGCACAAAGTCTGGAATTGTGCCAGTACAAGGCAACAGGTGGTGGGTGGAAACACTCCTATTACATGGAACTTTATAAGATAACTGTTGAAATGTGGGTGTTACATTGTCTATGTGCATTTAATAGTCCCCCATGAGGAATAAAATAACAGATAATCTACTAGTTACCTTCTAACAGCAGTTTCACCCGCATTACGGTAGGATAAAAAGTAGCTTAACCCATAAATCCCCAAGCGGTCACCGGTGACCGCTTTCCACTAATATTACATTACATTATAGACCTTATTTGTAATGTTTAGAGAATACTTTTGTATGACCAAATTTAGGGGATGGATATCAACGGGTTAAGTGTTATTACAGACCATAATCGTCCCCTGTTCTAAATTTCATGAGATGTTTTGATGTGATTAAGGCTTTGGCTGCCAATAAAAAACTATTGAAGGCAAATCCTCCGCTAACGTCGGTCACCGGTGACTGCCATGGCGTTTAACGTGTTAAGTACCAAACATACACACAAACATTAGCATTAATAATATTCGTAAGTCAAGTCTCTCTCGGTGGCTTCCTTAACTCGTCGAGTCCCGTCATTATAGACACAATTATTATAGAACAATAGGTTGCGGTCACCGGTGACCGCTTGGTGTTTGACAGTTTAACATGGTTACAGGAAAAAGTAAAGTAGCTGTAGTATATCATCTAATATGCTCCAACTTCCAAACTTTCTCTAAATAAAAAAAACACCATAAACAAATACACAATTTTCCTCGCCTTGAGTATCAGACTCTTACTAAGAACTGTAACTACCCCCTGCTTGGAACTGAAGCTCTAGGAATCTACTAATTAGTTCTCATTTACAATATTTAGTGTACATATAGATTTTATAAAGTTTTTGTGTACAGAAATTATAAGTATTCTCATAAACATAGACAAAATGATAATAGGTCTTAAACTAAACATGGTATTCAATTCATAGATAGTTATCTAAACTTTTTGTGTATTCTGATTGGTTGTCCTGATAACTTATTGTATGATGTAAGAATTTTCTAAAAGATAATACATTGAACATTCGCCAATCTCCACCGGAAATCAATTATTATATATGGTTTGTATGCTGAAGAGTTTGAAGTATACTCATGTCTTCGTAGCTCTAAATGAATCATTTATAGTACATGACGATAGTTGTATTACGCTGCTACATATACAAATACATGTTTACACGTACAGTCAACAATCTGCGTAATTTCACTAAAAATAGTTTTTAATCAAGCCGTTTCGTTTCGCAGAAGTTTTTGCTTTGCACGATCACAAATTTACACATAGGTACGCCTTTCACCGCCAAAACACGTATTCTTTTTATAAAATTACCAACTTTATGCTCAACAGTGAACTTTTTGTCCCTGAATGTACAAAGGCATTGATGCTTACAGCCAAGGTACATTCTACATAGCAACTTTAAATTGCAAATAAAAAGTAAATGCCTATTTATGTGGGGCACTCACCTCAGTACGCCATCAGCGAATTGCAGCAAAAAATCCAGACACCAGTAATATTATTACACAGTTTATTTAGATCACAACACATAAATTCTATGGTATTTCGCACTATAAAGGTGTTAAACGCACGAGCTTGCACGGATATCACCAATAAAAACGCGGCGCGATTTTCTAAGAATTATTTTGTTGTTTTCGTTGCACAGTTTCGCGAGTATGTCATGACATACGGTGCGCACGAGTTTGAGTTTGAGTGGTGAACATTTTCGCTACCTGCGTCAAGTTTCCAGTGTGGTCAGCATTAAATATAAATTTTGCCACCCTAATGATGTTTGCCAAAACATTAAATTTGCGGATTTGTGTAATTGTTTGTTTATGTAAAGTGATCTCAATGTAATTTGATAATAAAATACCAGTATAACGCAATTCTCGAGTAGTCAACTCATGTATAATAAAGTCGTTCAAAGTTTATACATATTTCATATAAACCATAAATTACAACTTCGTCTGTAATGATATTAAAACTTTTTTAAAAAGGGCTAAAGTGAAATTTGTGATTAGTGTAAGCATAAAATCACGTCTTTTATGTTCTAAAGGAGTAAGCAACAGTGAACTAATTATAGGATTTTGCGTACAAAACTTTTACAGACAATAAATAAATTGCATAAGTTAATATTTTAATCCATACCTACTATTGGAAAATCCATAAAAGATGTCTGGAATCGTGCCAGATAAATGGCAATAGGCTCACCCCTATTACATGGGACTGATAACATAGTGGAAAGTTACATTATACAGTGGCTTTAAGTGCCGAATATGCACCTTTGCGTATCCCTTCGGGGGTAAAAGGAGTGATATTTTTTGGAAAAGACAAATTAAGATCTATAATACTGGGAATACCTATTTGCAAAACTTTAATTTCCTCATAGCAGTTTCTTGGATGCACATAGTACACTATGTAACTATGTACAGACTCGAAATTATTATCATTTAATTTTCAACTTATGATCAGAGCAATAAAGTTGAAAATGCCATGGAATAATTAAATAAAGGAGTAGCTTGGCCCGTTGCTGCTATATGTACTTACGTCAATCGACTCAATTAAGTAGATTAATGATATGTTGCTGTTTGGCTTGCTTCCCATTGTCTTGTCGCTTTATTTTCTTACATTTAAAAATACTACATACAAACATTGTACTCGTGCTTTCGTTCGGCGAAATGAATTTCATTTCCTCTTTCGGAATTTGGAACTTCTGTGATGGTGATTGGAATGTGTTTTGCTTGTAAATTTTAAATCATCGCCAGTACCCGTGATAATCGTATTTAGGATTGTAAGCCGGTAACGCACTTGTAACACCTCTGGTGTTCCGGGTGTCCATGGGCGACGCCGATTGCTTACCATCAGGTGATCCGTCTGCTCGTTTACCGGCTTATCCCATATAAAATGGGTTTCTTTGCTATAATCTCTTCGATATATAAGTTGGTGGGTGGGATAGCAAATATATGAGTTTAGTAGTTTCAAGTTAATATGACGTATTTTACTTTGTCGCTCTTATAACTTAAATCATAAATTATAATCCGTTAAGACATTTCTATAACATTACCATCTAATTAAATGATTACTTATTATTGATAAAAAAATATATTTAAGTGAATTGATAACCTCCCCTTATTTGGGAAGTCGATTAAAAGACATATTCAAAAGTAATTTATGGTCATTTACATATTTATTTCAAATGACTAATATCAAGCAAATCTACTAGTTAATTTTAATTACACTATAAACAACGGGTATTAATGTCTAACAAAATTACCTTAAAACTAAAGTAACCACAATTACGTGGCAACACTGAATCGAATTACCTACCTGTTATTGAAATAGCCGTGCGTCATCGGCTAGAAAAGGATAGCTTTATCGCTGATAACAAGCGTGCGACAGAGACAAAACTCACATTATGTGACGAGAATCGACATGAATAATTTCTAGATTTAGTTAGGTACAGACTTTTCGATTTATTTTTATTTTTAATATACTGTTATTGATTTAGTTTGTTGCTATTATAGATAGTAAATGGAGCGCTTTCGTTTGTTTCTTATTAGGTTAGGTTTATTATAAAATTGACATTGACATTCTAGCGGCGCGAAATATTTTGCGAGCAATGAAAACTTTTTGATAGCTAAGTATCTTGTTTTTTTTTTGTTTTAGAGTTGAGATTGAGAAGGTGTTTTTAAAAGCTGTGCTATCACATAATCAATGTAACAGTAGATCTAGTTCAATAGTTAAGTAGGTATATACACAGTCTCAAGGGGTTTCCGATCCGTCTTCGCAGGAACACTCGTATTTTTACCAACTTCAAAAAAAGGAGGAGGTACTATGTTGGGCTGATTGTTTTTTTGTTTGTTCGCGCAGTGCTCCGCCATTTCTGAATCGATTTCCAAAATTATTGTTTTGTTTGAAAGGGTATACTCCCGAGATGGTCCCATTTCCATGAGGTCAGGATCTGATGATGGGATCCTAGGGAAACCGAGGGGAACTTTCGAAAATTGTAGGGGCGAGTAATACGTCTATTATGTTTTTCAATTAGGATTTTTAATATGTCTCAGCCTATCCTTCTTACCTTCGCGACCGTTTCTCCTTGTTTCGTCCTCCTGAAGTCCTATCTCGTTCACACCTTAAATGTAATCTTAAAATCGAGCCCCATAATACAGATTTCTATTCCTACTCCTTTTCCGTTCATGCAGTGAGACTGTGGAGTCCGCTCCCGCCTAACATTCGGGACGCTGAGTCTATCTTTATCTTTAAAAGACGAGTGAGAGGACACTACCTATCCTCGTGATATTGATAAATATCTTCATTTAGTTGTACCTACCAAAAATAAAGTGCCAGTGCAGTAACAGGGCCGATGCCGATTCGGAGTTGCGGAGAACCTTACGGGTTACCGGGGCTCCGGCTCGACGTGCAGGAGAGGGAACGGGGTGGTTTTTAGTCAGTAAGAGTCTGACACTCGTTTGACGTCTTCCGCGGCATGTATACTGTATAGTTAGGCTTGGGACTCACGAAGCAGTTTTCTCCCACGTCTGCCGTGGTCCGATTTCTGTCGAATGTGGGCCTTAGCAGGCTGTTACAGAGAAGAGTACCTAAGGGTAATTTTTATAGTATCAGGGGCAATCGGTTAGACGGTTAACCTGATGGAAAATGATCAGCCCTGCCCATGAATAAGTACTTTAACACCAGAGGAGGTAGAATAGAGTTAAGGAGCGGGTACACTATTTTCTTGAAGATTTTTCGGGCGGTGACAAAATTAATTGTATTTTACTCCATCGTCAATGATAATGGGCCAGTAATCTAGCAGACGGATCACCTGATGGTAAGCAATCGTCGCAAAAGCGTCGCGCATGGACAACTGGAACACCAGAGGCGTTACAAGTGCGTTACCGGCCTTACGGGAATTGGGAATTTCAAGATTGTGGGGATTCGTGGATTGGGGTAACTGAGGGGGTAATTGAGCCTCCGGTAACCTTACTCACACGTCGAAACACATGCAAGCGTTTCACGTCGGTTGTCTGAGGCCTTAGTATGAGTTTGTTTTACGTTTAAAGTAATCGTAACGAGTACGCGTACGGCGCTCTGATTGGTTGGTTCATTGGCGCCGGCCAATCAGAGCGCCGAACGCGTACTCGTTACGATTACTTTAAACGTAAAACAAACTCGTACTAAGGCCTCTGCTCGGCCGTGGTATCACTCCGGTCGAGCCGGCTTATTCGTGCCGAAGCATGCCTCGCCCACACTTAAATAATTTTTATTGTTAGGTACTAAGTATCATAAGGTGTCGTGGTGGCCCGGAGGTTGAAGACGCCTGCTTCTCATGCACGAGGGTGCAGGTTCGAATCCTACCAACGGCAAGTACCAATGTGACTTTTTCCGAGTTATATGTAGGTACTTTCTAAGATTATCTTGACACCACTGACCAACGTTGAAGGAAAACATCGTGAGGAAACCTGGGCTTATAATTTCTAATTATGAGTTTGAAATCGCCAACCTGCATTGCAACCGTACGCGTGGTGATTAATACCCTAACCTTCTCCGTGTGAGAAGAGGCTTTGCTCAGCAATGGGCATTTATAAGATATTGATGACAGGTAACATGACATGTGTAGAGATCACAAATCAAAGATAAAATAAGTTTGTATGGGTACTAGTATTGCTGCGCTCAAGGTCATAATAATATGAAACCTGTTTTTTTTTTGTTTATAAGTTAGCAAGATTGAATATATCAAGTGAATACGTGTGCAAATACAAATACTGTTGCCATATAATTTACATAATTTTGTCATCAGCTTGGCTGTCTGTACTTACAATGTTCACATGTAAACAGCAGCTCATGTAAAGAGATTGTCCAGTCAACTGATGGTAGCGGTAACTGTCCAGGCGACACACGTACTTAGGTATCGTCATGAGCTAATGTTCACATGTAAACAGCAGCTCATGTAAAGAGATTGTCCAGTCAACTGATGGTAGCGGTGACTGTCCAGGCGACACACGTACTTAGGTATCGTCATGAGCATTAATTCACTTCCTTTTGATATTTTTTGCGGATTGTCAATGATGAAAATTCTTGAAAATGTGACGGTTTTAATAGGAAAAGTTTTAAATTATCTTATCTATTTAAATACTAAGTATTAGTTCGACGTGTTGGTAGTAAACAGGCACCTGAAATGATAAATTTATTTAAGTAATTAGGTATTCAATTTGCTTTTAAAAACATCGTCTGATTTGTCTAGTGGTAGATAGAAAAATTGTCGACCTTTGGACTCATATGTACCTAATCTATACTATATACTAGAGGTATAATATTATAAAGAGGAAAGATTTGTTTGTTTGTAATGAATAGGCTCCGAAACACACCTTCACCTCTGGAAAGCTACATTATCCCCGAGTAACATAGGCTATATTATATTTTAAAAATAATTAGGGATCTTTCCTAAAATTCCAATAATGTAACCCAAGGTGTAAAAAAATGACCTGAAAAATTCCTTACGTCGCGTGCGCTGCGAAAACTATTGATGATAGAACAAAATCATTTACTACGGACTTTGCAGAACTCATCATTATCTACAGAAAGTGTCGCGACAGCATGTCTAAATATTATAGTTATGTCACAGTAAGCGGTTTTTTATTCTAAAAATTTAATTTATATGCCGCCGCTTGAAAAGGCTCTTTATTTGTACCTTGGTATTAATCCTTATCAAAATAAATTACCTTATATTCAAGAAGACGGCTTCAATACCTTTTTATTCAATTCGGACATTTCATTCGGAAGGTATCACGAGTTTAAAAATGCAAGTATTAGAAAAAAGTCGCGTGGTTGCCGCTTACCACGCTCAGCTAGCCAGCATGCGATGTAGGATCCATGTAAGTGTCACTGGGGTACGGTGGGGGGGAGGGGGCGGGGGGCTGAGTCAATGTAATAAAATAACGTGCCGGCTGGTCAACTAGCTCATATACCGAGGATACCGATGATCCCAACTGATCTGCCAATCCCTTTTAAACGACTTCAATTTCCGGTCAAATCATCTTTAGCGTTAACTATTAACAAGTCCCAAGGCCAAACCTTCGAATTATTAGGGATCGATCTACGAAAACAATGTTTCACTCATGGCCAACAGTATGTTGGCCTATCACTCGTCGGAGCTCCTAAAAATCAATTTATTTTGCTGCCACAAAATAAAACTACTTCAAATATCGTTTACAGGGAAGCTCTGACTCACTAAAACTAATGGCTTTTGTTTTTTTGTAGATAATATGATAGTTGTAAAAAATTTAAAATTAAAAAAAAACTGAACTAATTAAAAAATAAGAAAAAAAAAATTTATTAAAAAAAAATTCTAACTTCCTTTATAATTTTACTTTTTTTTGAAACCCGACGCTAAAAAGAAGGGTGTTTGTGTGTGTATGGACCCGTGCGAAGCCGGGGCGGGCCGCTAGTCTAATATATAATCTTAGAATCTTTGTTGTAGGTACTATGTTCATCATCTATTAAAAACTTTATGAAGCTTGATAACGTTGTTGAGTCAGGGCTTTCCTTTTCATAAAAAGGGTAGATACCTAATTTTTATTTTAATGTCCGTTTGGTAGATTATTTTAAATCATTACACGTATTTTTTATTTTTTTACAGTAACGAATACTTTCGACGATGTATTGATTTGAAATGTCGTGAATTGTCGTGTGACGTCACTTCTATGTACATTTTATACGCATCTGGTGTTCCAGGTGTCCATGGGCGACGCCGATTGCTTACCAGCAGGTGATCCGTCTGCTCGTTTACCGGCTTATGCCATAAAATAAAATGCTAACTGCTCAAGCAATGGCAGTTTTAAGCTGTTGATTCTGTCTGCAAGAGCGGTCCGTGTATGGCAGGCGGGCATTGAAGATCCAAAAACAAAAGAATACCTATGTCTAAACTGATGCAGAGCTTTGGCTATGGCCTTACAGAAGACAGGCGTGAAACAACGCTTGCGTTGTATTTCTAGTGAGATTAGCACATTTTTAACACATCTGGTGTTGTGTGGCATGTCCATGAGAGGTGCTGATGACTTATTGCTCATGCCACCTTATCCTGCTTCCTACTAATATTATAATGTATGTTTTTTTTGATGGGGTAAAAATCATCGAATGGCTTCTCCCGCTCGGGTGAGGTGAGAGGGAGTGTCAGACTCTTACTGACAGGAATCATACCGTTCCCACCTCCGCTCTTCAAGCCGGAGCCCCGGTAACCTATTAAATCCTCCACGGCTCCGTATCGGCACCAGTCCTATTGGGCCCCATTTGTGGTGATGGCTCTTTGAAACGCGCGCGCCGTATGTGTCAGCGGACGGCAGGTACGACAGTGAATTGTTCTTCAAACAATTGGCCGTCCTTTTTTATCTGTGAGGAAAAAAGTTCAATTTATAAGTAGTTATTTTGATTTATATTGGTATTGCCACAAAATCCGCTCTTATCTCTACTTACCAGATAGATTTTTACTTAATTAGACAACAAAAAAGATTATAAACTGAATTTTATAATACTTGATCGTATATTCTGAGTAAACACGATAAAATAAAGATACTTAACTTTTTAATAACTTGATTAAGTGTTGTAAATATCGTAAGTTATAACAGTTATTCCCCGAAGGACAACGGTACAAATGCACTACAAATAGTACATACTTTTTTTTTCTCTCTTTGGCAAATATAGTACACAAGATTTGAGTTAAGAATGCAGTAAGTCATCATTGTCTGTCGGCTTCTTTTTTATCTTTATTTTTTTTTTGTTGATGGGGGTAAACTTAAGGCAACCAACTTTCTGAAAGTCCAATGTGGGACTTTTTGTGCTGTTGACTGTTGCCCTATACGGAGCCGCGGAAGGCCTAAGCAGGAGTAGGAATGGGGTGGTTTTTAGTCAATAAGAGTCTGTTACTGCCTCTCGCCTAATCCAAGGCGGAAGAAGTCATTGGATGATATTCCTTCTACAAAAAAAATGTTGTTCTGTGTTGAACTTTTTCTCCTTTTAGCCCTTTAAGACATCATTGTTCACGTTCACACATATAACTTACTTCGTCAAACAAGTTATCTTTATTTATTCGCGCTGTTGTTAGTGCGCGTGTGGTCGTGTCGTGTAGTAGAGAATAGGTATGCGGGACTTGCGGGACGCATCTAACGTTTTACGGGACTATTTTATTAATTATTTCAAAGCGGGATTACATCTAGCATTACGGGACGGTCCCACAGAATACGGGACGGTTGGCCGCCTTAGGTAAACTTTCAAAAGGCGCCTAGCTTATTGGGGAGAAAGACTAGGGAGTGTGGGATTTTTACCTCGCTAGAACCTGGTGGTCACTATCCGAAAAAGGCAACGGGTCCTCTTAGTAGAAGTAGACCAACCCTGGAGCCTCCACAGTGCAACGCCCTTTACGGCACCTCCCTATAAGGCATCTTAGTAGAGTCTACTGTGTCCATGAACTTGCAACTACACTAGCAACTTTGTTCAGTTCCGTATTCTGAAAACTTGTTTTATACTTTTTCAGCGTCGTTTTTGTCGTAATTGGGTTTTAGTTTTTTTATATGCACCACTGTCCAATCCTTCGGGGATGAAACGCCTTTATAATAATAATTTGAGGTCTCCAGTCTATGCTTTAAAAAGATATGATTGCGCGCACTTATTTATGGTGTGACAACAATTTTATAAAGTTGGCAAACTTACTTATTTTCATGTTTCCTTTCATATTTCTTTCCTTGTCTCACTTAAGACAATAATTACGTGTGCGAAAGAGCTAGCAAATTACACTTAGCGCCATCTCACCATTTTTTGCCGAACTAATAGTTTGCAATTTTAGAAATGGCCGCGTTCCCGCTCTTTTGCGAATAACAGTTTTTGCATTTCGTGTCGAAAGTTAGTGAAATCGGTGTATTTGTGGTGATTTATGTGTCGTGTCATTGTTTATTGCTACAGAGCTGTGATGTGAATAAAAAAGGTACAATGCAAGTCGAGTTTTTAGTTATTTTAGGTTCCTACTTACATCGTATACATACTGCCTACCTAGATTTTGTATAACTTGCAATTTATGAATGTATATAGTTGCAATATTCCACTTCTGATATACAAAGTGTAAAAGGACCGCTCCCGAAAATTGTCGACAGGTCAACAATCGGTGCCGCCCATGGACACCCTAAACACCAAGGCGTTACAAGTGCGTTTCCAGCCTTTTGGGAATTTGAGGATTGTGGAGGATTCGGGGATTCGGGAGACTAGGGAGGGGGGATAATTGGGACTCCTATAACCTCACACACACGACGAAACAATGCAAGCGTTGTTTTACATAAGTTTCCTGCTCGGCCGTGGTATCACTCCGGTCGAGCCGACCCATTCGTGCCGAAGCATGGCTCTGGCATCAAAGAAAACATTTTCCTCATCGCTACCGTGAGGTAGGGTGCCCAAAAGACTGGCAGCATTGCCACATTGAATGGCAATGCTTAACCTTTGCCCAAGGTAGTAGCCAGCCCTTCGATCACCTGAAGTGTCAACCATCCTCCTTACAAGGTGTAGATTCCTATAGAGAAGAACGAGCAAGAAACTCCATAGGTTACTCTTTTTCAATCAGGTTCACAATACAATTTACTAGTTACATAGTTTTGCTGTTTGGATTGTGCGAGAACAATGTAACACTAAAATCCAGTCAAAGTGATCAAAAAAGAAAATAACCTTAAGGACAATAATACAGTCTGGAGCTGACCAGTCCCAGTTGACGGCGCCCGTTCACGAACATGACACGTACACCAGCACCGCCCAACTCAACCATATTGTAGGGAATCGAGCGATCCACTGCACGCGCCACCGCCAATGAAACCTTTGAGTGAGCATGACAACTCCAAGCTGACACAAATTAAATCTACTAATCTAATTTATTTAATATTAAGTTAATTACAGGGCTCTCACATTTACAATGGTTATCTAAGTTAAACAATAATCGTCAATATACTTTAAATACCAAAAAAACGGTGGCAAACCTAGTTGCCGGGGCTCCGGCTCGAAGTGCAGGAGTAGGAACGGGGTGGTTTTTAGTCAGTAAGAGTCTGACACTCCCTCCTGCCTCACCCAGGCAGGAGCAGACATTCGATGATTTTCCCCCCTTAAAAAAAGCTTCATCTTCAACAGCCTATTATGCCCACTGCTGAGCAAAGTCTCTTCTCACACGACACGGTTTGAGCCACAGATATATTAAAGAAGGTTTGGGCATTAATCACAACGCTTGCTCAATGTTGCGGTATGCGATTTCAAACTTACCTCTATAATTAGACATTATAAGTCCAGGTTTCTTCCCGATGTTTTCCTTCACCGTTTGTCAGTGGTGTCTAAATAATCTTACAAAGTACATGTAGGTTAGCTTAGTAGGTATGTATTACAATTATTGAATTGCATGACTGCATTTGTACAAAACAAGTTAGTTAATAAAGTAGTTGTAAAATGGTCTCTTGTCTGAACGTGATAATATCTTGGCTGACATATCATTTAAACTGCTCATGTAGAGGTAGGTACTAAGAAGTAATAAGGATAACTGTAGCGTTACCTACTTTGAGAATTATTTGCTTTTGCCTGCTGTACCATTTTTAGTGTTATGTAAATAAATGTTTTATAAACTAACATCACACAACATCACGCCTTTTATCCCCGAAGGGGTAGGCAGCGGTGCACATTACGGCACTTAATCACCCACTTTTCATTATTTATGTTATGAGTCCGATGTAATAGAGGGTGAGCCTATTGCCATACACTGGGCGTAATTTCAGACTTGCCCGACCCGGGAATCGAACCCGAGACCCCTTGCCTGGCAGTCGCACTTGCGACACTAGGCCATCGAGGCAGACGTAATGAAATAACATATTGTTTTAATAGAGTTTAGATATTCAGCAAACTGTGTTTTAAATGAGCACGCGTAAGAGGCAGGAAAAGAAAAACAAAAGGAAGTGATAAAAATAAATAATTATATTACAGGTATTTCTTTAAAAACATAATATTTCATACATAAACTACAAATAATGCATTTTTTTGGTATTTTTCTTCATTTGCTCCTTAAAAATAAAAATACATATTTATAAAACACATACATACATACATTATTAATTAATAATACATTATATACACATATAATACACTATAAGCAACATATTCTCAACCTTTCAGAGTCAAAAAATATAATTCTAATTGCCCAAACTTGATTATAAGTCAAAAAGAAATATCACACTAGCGACATCTAGTAGTCAATTGGAGAACTAAAACTGCACCAATGTCGTTATTATTTCGCGGGAATAAACCGAAAAAGAAGATTATGTCTATGTATGAGATATTATTATGAAAAAGTAAGAATTTAATTTTAAAGTCTTCCTTTTATCGTACATTTTTCAAGTGTAAAATATACTTGAACGTTCAGAAGGCGTACTACGATCGAGTTTGTCCGCAACGCTCTGATTGGCCGGCAAATGCACCGACCATTCAAAACGCCGTAGGTACGCAGTGAAGTTTCAATCTTGTAAAAAACTATATCGTACTATGCCCTCAGCTTTTAGTTGTAAGATCTCATAGATATAGGCAGTAGAACTTGAAGTTGTCCTTAAAATATTTTAAACCCTGAAAAGTCGTTAATATCACAATTTAATTTGCTAAAAGTCAGTCAGTGCAAGGAGAACTAGACAAGTACTAATTTTAATTAGTCATAGATCTTCTTAATCGTTTTGTAGCGCTAACCAAAATTAGTCAAATATTCAAAGCTGCCTTCGTATGTGATCACCATTCGCTATCTATTCATAGCTTTTATCTATATTTTGCGCTACTATGAAGAGATGTAAACGATGCGTAGAAAATGACAAGAGAGATAAAGGTCTCCGAAAGGCGTTATATGCAGGTCGCTTCCAATCTCGCGATGAGGGAGGACGGTGGGAGGCAGTGGGCAAGCCCGCCACAACCTCCCAAAACCGCTGCAATTCCTGTAAGCCAGGATCTACAGTAGATACAACCATGAAAACACCGGAACACTGAAGTCCGGCGCGTCCCAGGGACATGAGTAACTGTCTTGGTTCCCGCAACGAAGTGAATCAGAAGATATTATAAGAGGAGAAGAAGAAAAAACGATAGTTTCCACTTCCCTCGGTCAATTACTGCAGGAGACAGAATGAATTAAACCTATATGAGGCAGTGGTCAGTGGCTGATATGATTTATGACCAATGTGAGCTTATTTCCTAAAAAATGTAATAATATCATAGTTATAAGCACTTGTCTAGCTCCTCAGGAAAAATTGCTTCAATTCGTTAAATATCGTTCGCCGATCTGGGTGCTTACTCTTGAAACCAATCTCAATGCCAATGCAATTTCAATCCAATAAAATCTCAATAATTATTCAATGCCAAAACTATATAACCACAACAGAGTGTGGAATATAAATCCAAACTCAATACCATTCAGTTCATTCAATATCCACGCAATACGGATGCAATCGGCGCTAGTATTGCAACTCGAGGGTACGAAAATCACAAAAGCAATGTCGATGGATCGGAATTGGATTCAAGAGTAAGCTACCAGGAAGTGTAAGTCGTCTTTAAAAAATGAATTTTCGTATAGATTTCGGCACATACTTGAGTCGTCGCCAACAGAAACAAATCTTTCCTTTGCATTGCCAAGGTAGGATGACAGTATGTCTCCTATGATGACGGCGATGATGACGATGAACATCACTGCCATCAGCTGAATCATCAATTCTTTCATCCCATCCTTCCCCGTTGTCATATTCAGCGGAATCTTTATGTCTGTGATGGTGTCTATGGTGTTTCTTATGTCCTGGTTTTGTTCCATCTCCAGAACAGTTACTTCCATCATCGGTACTATCATCTCCAGAGCTGTTATTTCCATCTCCAGAGCTGTTGCTTCCACCATCGGTACTGTCATCTCCAGAGCTGTTACTTCCATCGTCGGTACTGTCATCTCCAGAGCTGTTACTTCCATCACCGGTGCTGTCATCTCCAGAGCTGTTACTGCCATCACCGGTACTGTCATCCCCAGAATCGTTACTTCCATCACCGGTACTGTCATCTCCAGAGCCGTTACTTCCATCACCGGTACTGTCATCTCCAGAACTGTTACTTCCATCGTCGGTACTGTCATCTTCAGAGACGTTACTTCCATCACCGGTACTGTCATCTCCAGAGCCGTTACTTCCATCACCGGTACTGTCATCTCCAGAGCTGTTACTTCCATCGTCGGTACTGTCATCCCCAGAGCCGTTATTTCCATCTCCAGAGCTGTTATTTCCATCTCCAGAGCTGTTACATCCATCGTCGGTACTGTCATCCCCAGAGCCGTTACTTCCATCACCAGAGCTGTTATTTGCATCTCCAGAGCTGTTACTTCCATCGTCGGTACTGTCATCTCCAGAGCCGTTATTTCCATCTCCAGAGCTGTTATTTCCATCTCCAGAGCTGTTACTTCCATCTCCAGAGCTGTTACTTCCATCATCGGTACTGTCATCCCCAGAGCCGTTACTTCCATCACCGGTACTGTCATCTCCAGAACTGTTACTTCCATCGTCGGTACTGTCATCTTCAGAGACGTTACTTCCATCACCGGTACTGTCATCTCCAGAGCCGTTACTTCCATCACCGGTACTGTCATCTCCAGAGCTGTTACTTCCATCGTCGGTACTGTCATCCCCAGAGCCGTTATTTCCATCTCCAGAGCTGTTATTTCCATCTCCAGAGCTGTTACATCCATCGTCGGTACTGTCATCCCCAGAGCCGTTACTTCCATCACCAGAGCTGTTATTTCCATCTCCAGAGCTGTTACTTCCATCGTCGGTACTGTCATCTCCAGAGCCGTTATTTCCATCTCCAGAGCTGTTATTTCCATCTCCAGAGCTGTTACTTCCATCTCCAGAGCTGTTACTTCCATCATCGGTGTTGTCATCCCCAGAGCCGTTACTGTCATCCCCAGAGCCGTTATTTCCATCTCCAGAGCTGTTATTTCCATCTCCAGAGCTGTTACTTCCATTTCCAGAGCTGTTACTTCCATCATCGGTACTGTCATCCCCAGAGCCGTTACTTCCATCACCAGAGCTGTTATTTCCATCTCCAGAGCTGTTACTTCCATCACCGGTACTGTCATCTCCAGAGCTGTTACTTCCATCGTCGGTACTGTCATCTCCAGAGCCGTTACTTCCATCGTCGGTACTGTCATCTCCAGAGCTGTTATTTCCATCTCCAGAGCTGTTATTTCCATCTCCAGAGCTGTTACTTCCATCACCGGTACTGTCATCTCCAGAGCTATTACTTCCATCATCGGTACTGTCATCTCCAGAGCCATTACTTCCATCACCGGTACTGTCATCTCCTGAGCTGTTACTTCCATCCACGGTACTGTCATTTCCAGAGCCGTTACTTCCATCACCAGAGCTGTTATTTCCATCTCCAGAGCTGTTACTTCCATCGTCGGTACTGTCATCTCCAGAGCTGTTACTTCCATCTCCAGAGTTGTTATTTCCATCACCGGTACTGTCATCCCCAGAGCTGTTACTTCCATCACCGGTACTGTCATCTCCAGAGCCATTACTTCCATCACCGGTACTTTCATCTCCTGAGCTGTTACTTCCATCACCAGTACTGTCATCTCCTGAGTTGTTACTTCCATCTCCAGAGCTGTTATTTCCGTCTCCAGAGCTGTTATTTCCATCTCCAGAGCTGTTATTTCCATCTCCAGAGCTGTTATTTCCATCTCCAGAGCTGTGACTTCCATCACCGGTACTGTCATCTCCAGAGCTGTTACTTCCATCACCGGTACTGTCATCTCCAGAGCCATTACTTCCATCACCGGTACTGTCATCTCCTGAGCTGTTACTTCCATCACTGGTACTGTCATCTCCTGCGCTGTTACTTCCATCACCAGAGCTGTTACCTCCATCACCGGTACTGTCATCTCCAGAGCTGTTACTTCCATCACCGGTACTTTCATCTCCTGAGCTGTTACTTCCATCACCAGTACTGTCATCTCCTGAGTTGTTACTTCCATCTCCAGAGCTGTTATTTCCGTCTCCAGAACTGTTATTTCCATCTCCAGAGCTGTTATTTCCATCTCCAGAGCTGTTATTTCCATCTCCAGAGCTGTGACTTCCATCACCGGTACTGTCATCTCCAGAGCTGTTACTTCCATCACCGGTACTGTCATCTCCAGAGCCATTACTTCCATCACCGGTACTGTCATCTCCTGAGCTGTTACTTCCATCACTGGTACTGTCATCTCCTGCGCTGTTACTTCCATCACCAGAGCTGTTACCTCCATCACCGGTACTGTCATCTCCAGAGCTGTTACTTCCATCACCGGTACTGTCATCCCCAGAGCCGTTACTTCCATCACCGGTACTGTCATCTCCAGAGCAGTTACTTCCATCATCGGTACTGTCATCCCCAGAGCCGTTACTTCCATCACCAGAGCTGTTATTTCCATCTCCAGAGCTGTTACTTCCATCACCGGTACTGTCATCTCCAGAGCTGTTACTTCCATCACCGGTACTGTCATCTCCTGAGCTGTTACTTCCATCACTGGTACTGTCATCTCCAGAGCTGTTACTTCCATCATCGGTACTGTCATCCCCAGAGCCATTACTGTCCATCTCCTGAGCTGTTACTTCCATCACCGGTACTGTCATCTCCAGAGCTGTTACTTCCATCACCGGTACTGTCATCCCCAGAGCCGTTACTTCCATCACCGGTACTGTCATCTCCAGAGCAGTTACTTCCATCATCGGTACTGTCATCCCCAGAGCCGTTACTTCCATCACCAGAGCTGTTATTTCCATCTCCAGAGCTGTTACTTCCATTACCGGTACTGTCATCTCCAGAGCTGTTACTTCCATCACCGGTGCTGTCATCTCCTGAGCTGTTACTTCCATCACCAGTACTGTCATCGCCAGAGCTGTTACTTCCATCGTCGGTACTGTCATCTCCAGAGCTGTTACTTCCATCATCGGTACTGTCATCCCCAGAGCCGTTACTTCCATCACCAGAGCTGTTATTTCCATCTCCAGAGCTGTTACTTCCATCATCGGTACTGTCATCTCCAGAGCTGTTACTTCCATCAACGGTACTGTCATCTCCTGAGCTGTTACTTCCATCACCGGTACTGTCATCCCCAGAGCCGTTACTTCCATCACCGGTACTGTCATCTCCAGAGCAGTTACTTCCATCATCGGTACTGTCATCCCCAGAGCCGTTACTTCCATCACCAGAGCTGTTATTTCCATCACCGGTACTGTCATCTCCAGAACTGTTACTTCCATCACTGGTGCTGTCATCACCAGAGCCATTACTTCCATCACCGGTACTGTCATCTCCTGAGCTGTTACTTCCATCACCAGTACTGTCATCGCCAGAGCTGTTACTTCCATTGTCGGTACTGTCATCTCCAGAGCTGTTACTTCCATCATCGGTACTGTCATCCCCAGAGCCGTTACTTCCATCACCAGAGCTGTTATTTCCATTTCCAGAGCTGTTACTTCCATCACCAGTACTGTCATCGCCAGAGCTGTTACTTCCATCGTCGGTACTGTCATCTCCAGAGCTGTTACTTCCATCATCGGTACTGTCATCCCCAGAGCCGTTACTTCCATCACCAGAGCTGTTATTTCCATCTCCTGAGCTGTTACCTCCATCACCGGTACTGTCATTTCCAGAGCTGTTACTTCCATCACCGGTATTGTCATCTCCTGAGCTGTTACTTCCATCACCGGTACTGTCATCCCCAGAGCCGTTACTTGTATCACCAGAGCTGCTATTTCCATCTCCAGAGCTGTTACCTCCATCACCGGTACTGTCATCTCCAGAGCTGTTACTTCCATCACCGGTACTGTCATCGCCAGAGCTGTTACTTCCATTGTCGGTACTGTCATCTCCAGAGCTGTTACTTCCATCATCGGTACTGTCATCCCCAGAGCCGTTACTTCCATCACCAGAGCTGGTATTTCCATCTCCAGAGCTGTTACTTCCATCACCAGTACTTTCATCGCCAGAGCTGTTACTTCCATCGTCGGTACTGTCATCTCCAGAGCTGTTACTTCCATCATCGGTACTGTCATCCCCAGAGCCGTTACTTCCATCACCAGAGCTGTTATTTCCATCTCCAGAGCTGCTACTTCCATTATCGGTACTGTCATCTCCAGAGCTGTTACTTCCATCACCGGTACTGTCATCTCCTGAGCTGTTACTTCCATCACCGGTACTGTCATCCCCAGAGCCGTTACTTCCATCACCGGTACTGTCATCTCCAGAGCAGTTACTTTCATCATCGGTACTGTCATCCCCAGAGCCGTTACTTCCATCACCAGAGCTGTTATTTCCATCACCGGTACTGTCGTCTCCAGAGCTGTTACTTCCATCACCGGTGCTGTCATCTCCAGAGCCATTACTTCCATCACCGGTACTGTCATCTCCTGAGCTGTTACTTCCATCACCAGTACTGTCATCGCCAGAGCTGTTACTTCCATCGTCGGTACTGTCATCTCCAGAGCTGTTACTTCCATCATCGGTACTGTCATCCCCAGAATCGTTACTTCCATCACCAGAGCTGTTATTTCCATCTCCAGAGCTGTTACTTCCATCACCAGTACTGTCATCGCCAGCGCTGTTACTTCCATCGACGGTACTGTCATCTCCAGAGCTGTTACTTCCATCACCAGAGCTGTTATTTCCATCTCCAGAGCTGTTACCTCCATCACCGGTACTGTCATTTCCAGAGCTGTTACTTCCATCACCGGTATTGTCATCTCCTGAGCTGTTACTTCCATCACCGGTACTGTCATCCCCAGAGCCGTTACTTGCATCACCAGAGCTGCTATTTCCATCTCCAGAGCTGTTACCTCCATCACCGGTACTGTCATCTCCAGAGCTGTTACTTCCATCACCGGTACTGTCATCGCCAGAGCTGTTACTTCCATCGTCGGTACTGTCATCTCCAGAGCTGTTACTTCCATCATCTGTACTGTCATCCCCAGAGCCGTTACTTCCATCACCAGAGCTGTTATTTCCATCTCCAGAGCTGTTACCTCCATCACCGGTACTGTCATTTCCAGAGCTGTTACTTCCATCACCGGTACTGTCATCGCCAGAGCTGTTACTTCCATCGTCGGTACTGTCATCTCCAGAGCTGTTACTTCCATCATCGGTACTGTCATCCCCAGAGTCGTTATTTCCATCACCAGAGCTGTTATTTCCATCTCCAGAGCTGTTACTTCCATCACCAGTACTGTCATCGCCAGAGCTGTTACTTCCATCGACGGTACTGTCATCTCCAGAGCTGTTACTTCCATCACCAGAGCTGTTATTTCCATCTCCAGAGCTGTTACCTCCATCACCGGTACTGTCATTTCCAGAGCTGTTACTTCCATCACCGGTATTGTCATCTCCTGAGCTGTTACTTCCATCACCGGTACTGTCATCCCCAGAGCCGTTACTTGCATCACCAGAGCTGCTATTTCCATCTCCAGAGCTGTTACCTCCATCACCGGTACTGTCATTTCCAGAGCTGTTACTTCCATCACCGGTACTGTCATCGCCAGAGCTGTTACTTCCATCGTCGGTACTGTCATCTCCAGAGCTGTTACTTCCATTGTTGGTACTGTTATCCCCAGAGCTGTTACTTCCATCGTCGGTACTGTCATTTCCAGAGCTGTTACTTCCATCGTCAGTACTGTCATCCCCAGAGCTGTTATTTCCATCTCCAGAGCTGTTATTTCCATCTCCAGAGCTATTGCTTTCATTAGAGTCATGACTGTCATCCTGGTCTAAGCTTTCATGTGAACAACTTTCGTCGCTACGTTTTCTTGGGTGTTTATGATGTTTATGCTTCTTATGTTTACCTTTAACTATTGTTACCCTCGACCCTGTTGAGGCACTACCCACAACGACACTGCCAGCTGTCGCAGTCCCAGAACCTTTTGGGCCACTGTGAACTGCAGAACTTGAACTCACTGAACCGACGGTGCTTGAGCTCCCTTTATCGACATAAATACGCTTGCCCTTTTTACCTTTGACTATAGTTACAACGGGGCTTGTTGATGTACTGCCCACAACAACACTACCTGCGGAAGCAGCTCCCGTTCCTTTAGGTCCTGAGTGCACTGCGGAGCTTGTACTTGCTGAACCTACAGTGCTAGAGCCTCCGCCGACTTTTACTATCTTGTGCTTGTGTCCTTTGCCTTTGTCATTTGCTGGTCCAGTTGTACTACCTACTACGACACTGCCTCCTGAAGCAGCTCCTGATCCTCCAGGGCCTGAATGGGCTGCACTACCTGTGCTTGCTGCGCCAATCGTGGTTGAGCTTCTTCTGCCGTGTCTATGTTTGTGTTTTTTGCCTTTTGTTGGTCCAGTGTTAGTACTACCTACAACAACACTGCCTCCTGAAGCAGATCCTGAACCTCCTGGGCCAGAATGGGCAGCAGTACCTGTGCTCGCTGAACCAACCGTACTTGAGCCCCCTCCATTTCCAGTATTAGTACTGCCTACGACAACACTGCCTCCTGAAGCAGATCCTGAACCTCCTGGGCCAGAATGGGCCGCAGTACCTGTGCTCGCTGAACCAACCGTACTTGAGCCCCCTCCATTTCCAGTATTAGTACTGCCTACGACAACACTGCCTCCTGAAGCAGATCCTGAACCTCCTGGGCCAGAATGGGCAGCAGTACCTGTGCTCGCTGAACCAACCGTACTTGAGCCCCCTCCATTTCCAGTATTAGTACTGCCTACGACAACACTGCCTCCTGAAGCAGATCCTGAACCTCCTGGGCCAGAATGGGCAGCAGTACCTGTGCTCGCTGAACCAACCGTACTTGAGCCCCCTCCGTTTCCAGTGTTAGTACTGCCTACGACAACATTGCCTCCTGAAGCAGACCCTGAACCTCCGGGGCCAGAATGGGCAGCAGTACCTGTGCTTGCTGATCCAACTGTGCTCGATCCGCCTTTACCATCTTTAACTGTTCGCTTGCCTCTTTTGCCTTTATCAGTCGAACCAGTAGAAGTGCCACCTGATGCATCATCTGATTCTCCAGGCCCAGAATTGCTTGGACTGCTTGTGTCACCTGAATCATTAGAAATTTGACTTCCTCCTTTCCTTCCTATAGGAGCTTCCCCAGATCCTGGTTTAGCAGTCTCCTCTATAGTAATGACGTGTCCTGAAGAAGTGCCGCCATTGTTATAATTACTGGCTGTGACGTAGCTGGTCCTGTCAGGGCTATTGCTAACAGAAGTCGTTGAAGTTGCAGAACCACAGTTCGTTGAGTCTCTGCCTGCTATAATAATTTGTGATGTCCCTGGAAATAGAATGACGTACAATCATGACGTTTAAACTGTCAAACACCAAGCGGTCACCGGTGACCGCAACCTATTGTTCTATAATTGTGTCTGTATTGACGGTACTCGACTAGTTAAATAATTATATTGTGTTGCTAATGCGACTACTCGTACTAGTAATTGGCTAGTTTCCTAGGTTTAAAATAATTTGTTTTAACTTTTCAATGCAATAAATAATTAAAAAATAATCATGCTCTCATCCATTGATTTGACAATTTACCTACTTTTGGATTTTTTCTCGCTAATTTTAAGGAAATAAGTATGCTATTTGACGCAGAATTAAGATGACCTCATAAGTAGTGATTCTATACAAAATTCATAGAAAACTATCGTTTTTGACATTTCAATCAAAGTATTGAATTTGACTACCTGTCAACTACAGTATTGGGTGCGTGACTTGCCAAGTCCTTTGCAACACAATGCTACTCATGACTACATATCCCTAGCGTGGCTTAAAACTAGATGCGTTACGTTTACAAATGGTACATACCAAACAGCAAAACTTACCCGGTTTGGCTATCGGAATGAAGATAGGTCCTCTTCCATTGTCACCTTCTGCGGGCTGGTCGGTCGGAGCGTTCCCACTTTCTGCAATACCAAGATAGACATGATCAACATTTGAATTTCAGATATGGTAATCGTAAAATCATTTGGTTTATGACGAAGCCTTCTATAGAATGTAGTGTGCTTGGATTTCGGCTAAATCTTTCAAAGAAAGCCAAGCAAGATTGTTCGATACGCACGGAACAACTCTGTGTGATCCACAAATTGTTGTTTCGGGTCTGGGTGTGATGTGTATTACGAACTTTGCATGTTTGTAAACGCACCCACGACACAGGAGAAAATCCTAGTGTGAGATAAGGATTTTCTTTAAAAAAAAGAGAAATAAAAAATATGTAAAAAATTTTAGCGTAGTGCAGAAGTCACCATATAGTACTTACTGTATTTAGAAATACTGTTAGAAGAATGCCGTGAATTGTAATTGGTAGATGTCGTGGAGGATGTCGTTGTAACTTCATCATCTGGTTCATCTGTAATAAAAAGCAAATGAGTCCAGTCAACTGATGGTAGCGGTGACTGTCCAGGCGACACACGTACTTAGGTATCGTCATGAGCTAATGTTCACATGTAAACATCAGCTCATGTAAAGAGATTGTCCAGTCAACTGATGGTAGCGGTGTCCAGGCGACACACGTACTTAGGTATCGTCATGAGCTAATGTTCACATGTAAACAGCAGCTCATGTAAAGAGATTGTCCAGTCAACTGATGGTAGCGGTGACTGTCCAGGCGACACACGTACTTAGGTATCGTCATGAGCTAATGTTCACATGTAAACAGCAGCTCATGTAAAGAGATTGTCCAGTCAACTGATGGTAGCGGTGACTGTCCAGGCGACACACGTACTTAGGTATCGTCATGAGCTAATGTTCACATGAAACTGCAGCTCGTGGAAAGAGATTGTCCATTCAACTGATGAAAACATTTTTTACCAATTGCAATCATTTTCATGATGATGCAAGGTTGACCATTTTCTATGAACTTTTCTGACACGATCTTCCATCTCGATTTCTCCGTACCATCTGTTGAAAAACATCAATACCTCTATAAAAATAAAAAAGAAAATCGAAAGCGTTTGTCAGTGGAGAATGCAAGAAGACATTGAACAGACAACAAGTGACTTGGGATACAGGTATGGAGATGATAATGTCAGTAGTATTTAGAAGTGTACTTACCGGGCACTTGAACTTGCACCGGCATGTAATGAGTGTGTTCAGCTGAAAAACAAAACAAAAATCTTAAATCTCTCGTCTGTCAGATGAGAACTACGTACTAAAATAAGATGTCCTGCTATGAATTCCTCAAAAAGTACATAGAAGCACAAAAGTATGCATCAGTCGCCATAATTATGCACTCTGAAGTACTCTCCAAAGAAAATTTGGGTATGTAAATCTAAGCACCTTCGCTCGGCAGAATTCTTGACCTCAAGGACCAACTTCTTCAACATCATTGGCATTGTCAGTCTGTGAATTGCTGAATTTTGCTTAGTAGATCTCTCAACCGAAAAAGCAAACGTCGAGTTCATTATCTGAACATACACAATGATGACCTAAAAGTTTCTATTCTACAAGGAACATAAAAATTATCATCACTCATGAACAGCCTATAAGTAGCCACTGCTGACCAAAGACCTCTTCTCATACGGAGAAGGTTTGATCATTGATCACCACGCTTGCGCAATGCAGGCTGGCGATTTCAAACTTATTATTAGAAATTATAAGCTCAGGTTTCCTCACGATGTTTTCCTTCACCGTTTGTTAGTGGGATCTAAATAATCTTAGAAAGTATGTATAACTCGGAGAATGGTACTTGTCGTTGGTAGGTTTGGAGCCCGCACTCTCATGCATGCGTCTTAAACCTCAGGGTAATAATACTACTATGAACATCAAGATACTCACGATCAATAACAGGATGAGGTTTCTTAACAGCAACAGTATCAGTCTGAGTCGTTGTTTTAGTCTCAGATTCAGATTCATCTTCATTAACTTCTTCGTTCTCAATCTCAGTTCCATCGGCTCCAATATATTTGTACTTATTCTTCCCTTTACTCTTATATTTACCTCTATATATATCTGCTGATTTACGATGTTTACCATCAGGGCTCACGCTGTATTCTCCAATATTTTCATTATCATTCGTAGATTCGTATTTGTTTGATCTCTTTTCGATGTAATTTGGGTCGATTGTCAGTTCTTTATTTGCATATTCGTATTCACCATGGTCTCGTTGATATCGTTTTCCTCTTGTGCCTTCCTTGTCGTTGACAACTGCTTCTATGGCTACTCCACTTTGAGTGTAGGCGTTGTTGTCCGTTTGTATGTGAATGCGCCTGTTGTCATGTTTTATAGGTGCTGTGGGAATTAGAATTAGAAGTTGGTTATAATTCTGAATTTTTTGAAGAGATTCTGGAGTATTCTTAGGACACAAACCTTACATGCGAGCACATCTACAGGAATAAACCGAGTAGGTTATACTGTTCATTTATTTTTGTGTTTTTATATCCAAACGGAAAATATCAAAGGCATGTTTTATAATAACTATCGTGAGACATACTGAATTAACTAAACTCACGAGTTATTCACATAAATACTGAGAAAAGCTCTAATGGTTTCGAGTAGGCTGCGCGATTTCGCCGCGACCGCGGACGCTGCTCATGAGGAAGAGTCCTACTGTGACTCGAAACTACTGGAGCTTTTCTCAGTATATTTGCGTGAGTAATTCGTAATTTTTAGTTAGCTCAAATGTAACTTTATAAATTATAAAGTAGATGTATATTTTTCAGCGATTGCTCAATGAATTTATTATTGAGATAGCGATCTATGTATGAGTAAAAAGTTTTATAACTTACGTTTTCCACCGCTTACACTCAGGATCTGAAAAGGATGATAATATTACAAAATTAGTTCCACATCCTTTTCTTTTTAAGGGGAATATCATTCAATGTCTTCTTCCGCCTGGGTGCGGCGAGAGTGAGTGTCAGACTCTTACTGACTAAAAACCACCCCGTTCCTACTCCTGCACTTCGAGCCGGAGCCCCGGTTACCCGTTAGGTTCTCCGCGACTACGGAGCCGTGTTAATTATAATATTAATTTAATAGTAATTGGGTCTCCGGAGTGGAGTAGCACACGTTTGACACATAACATAACAAACATAACATCACGCCTTTTTATCCCCGAAGGGGTAGCGGTACCACGAAATTTTAAAGTTAAATTTTTCGTTACCATGTATCAAACCTACATGAATATGAATAAGCAATGTGGGTAAAAGAATTTCTTGAGTCAGAGGTGCACATTTCGGCACTTAATGCCACTATACAATGTAACACCCACTTTTCACTATTTATGTTATGAGTCCCATGTTACATGGGACTCATAATAGGGGGTGAGCCTATTGCCATATACCGGGCACATTTCCAGACTCCGTGCTACTACTGAGATTTTTAAAAACCCAGTAATATTGCACGACCCTGGAATCGGACCCGAGACCCCTTGCCCGGCAGACGCACTTGCGACCACTCGGCCAATGAGGCAGTTACGTTTGACACGACCCGTACTTTCCTCTGTAAGAGGCAACCCTGACTACACATTAGACAGAGACCGGGCAGCAGCGCTCTCTGATGAACCTGAACCTTTTATACTGCGATCTCCTACCCGCCTATTAGGCTTGGAAATTATGGTAAACCCTCTTATGCAGAAGAACCCTTCAATGCACTAATAGAATATCACAGACTCCTTTTATTTAAGCTTTTAAAATACTCACGCTGAGCCAGCCGATAACCAGAATAAACTTGATGCCTCCCATCTTAGCTGAAGACGAAAGTCCTACGATGGAATGATGATCAGCTTACAATACCCCAGTATATATACTCCACTCATACAAAAACGGGCATAGAAATTGAAAACAGCTGTGTTAACTTTAGTTTTATAATGGTATCTATATGTATATTATAATGGTAGATTTATTTGTTGGATTTGTAAATAAGATTAGGTATAGTATAATGCAGTTGCAATTATATCAAGATTGGCATGTGAAAGAAAGAAAGATAGGAACGGGGTGGTTTTTAGTCAGTAAGAGTCTGACACTCCCTCCCACCTCACCCAGGCGGGAGGAGTCATTGGATTATTTTCCCCCCTCAAAAAAAGGTTATAAAAATTGTATTCAATTTCAATAAAATCATTCAAATCAGCAATTTGTACAATAATAGTCATTACAAAATTTCTTTACAGATATGAACAAGAAATAAATATGAATTTGATGTCACAATATTTCATAATTAGGTACCTAGTTACTTATATGATAGTCAATAATAAATTATCTCGGGTTCGATTCCCGGGTCGGGCAAAGTATTACTGGGTTTTTAAAAAAATCTCAGTAGTAGCACGGAGTCTGGAATTGTGCCCGGTATTATGGCAATAGGGTCATCCCCTATTATATGGGACTCATAACATAAATAGTGAAAAGTGGGTGTTAAATGTAACACCCACTGTACAATGCATTGCATATTGTACATTATGCCACTGTACAATGGTGCAGTGCACCTCTGCCTACCCCTTCAGGGATAAAAGGCGTGATGTTATGTTATGTAACAAATTATTATTTTCATGTCCAGTAGGTATACAAAATAAATAATTTTACGAGAAATGTACAATGTATTATTCTTCACCATTAAATATAGTATACGAAGTCGGAATTAAAAAGTCTTTTCATTCAAAAAGTCCTGAAGAATTGAAACCTACCCTTGATCTTCACGCCATCCGGCTGAACACAATCACTTGACATATATCTCCAAAATTTCTTCATACAAAAGTAGTCTCTAAACATCGGGAATAAGGCCTACAATTGAGTCAGTGGAGGGCCGTCTGCGGTAACTGCTCGGGGGTAATGATGCAGTAAAGATGTGGATGGCTCGCCATTGTCGCTATGCTTCGGCGAATGGTCCGGCTCAACCGGAGTGATACCACCGCCGAGCAGAAAATCGACGTGAAACAACGTTGTGTTTTATTCACATAATATATATAATAATTAGCTTCTGCCAACGACTTCGCCCGCGTTCGTTTAAACGTAGCCTATGTATATCTTCAGACCATAATCTACCTCAGTTCCGAATGTCATCTCGTCCCCTTCAGCCGTTTTTATGTGACTGTAATACAAACATACACAAACTCACATATTTTCATATCCTGAAGCCTTGGTACGAGTTCGTTTTACATTTAAAGTAATCGTAACGAGTACGCGTTCGGCGCTCTGATTGGTCGCGTCATTGGCGCCGGCCAATAAGAGCACCGAACGCGTACTCGTTTCGAATACTTTATTATTTATATTTATTTATTAACACTTCTGTATAACAAACATACGATGGCGGACTTAATGCCGGGTGGCATTCTCTAACAGTCAACCATGGGGTGATGCAGAGATGTGCAACAGTAGGTGTAATAGGTATAATGGTTTATGTGATGCATAACTGTAAATACATACATATATCCGTATATATAGGTATAATGTAAATTACATAAGATACATGTAAACGTAAATGAAATTCGTACTAAGGCCTCTGTTTACATATCGTACCCTAAATTAGTTCATAGAAAAGTAGTCTCTAAACATTCCGATGTTTAGAGACTATGATAGAGGAAATAAGGTCTATAATGTAGTTAGTGGAGAGCGGTGTCACCGGTGACCGTCTGGGAATTGAATCTTATTTCAGCCCTACAGTTTATAGCGTGTGGTGCGTCGCGTTCGGCGCGCCCCTTAAAAAGCCATCAGACTACCACAGATGGGGCCCAACAGGGCTGATGCCGATACGGAGCCGTGGAGAACTTAACGGGTTACCGGGGCTCCGGCTTGAAGTCAGGGTTGCCACCTTTTTCTTAGTATTTAAAGTACACTGACGATTATAGGTAAGAAAACAAGTACATAGTACAACAATAAAGTACAAATTATTCTGATTTACCTCTAGTATTCTATTTAAAAATGTATTTTTTGCTTTTTGCAGTTTGTATTAAATTAGTATCTTTAAACAATTGCATTGAAATACTAGACAATTGCATCTTTACTAGAAATTGTCTAAGTGGCGCTGGCAAGTTATCGATTCAACATAAATCGATAAATATCGATATCGAATCGATAAGTTTACCGAAAAATACTTACGACTTTAATAGAAATGAAGTTTGCAAAAATAAAGTATTTTTGCCTACTTTATTATTCTTATAAAGTATAGAGTACAATTACCTTAAATAACGTACAATACTTTATTATAAAGTACGGGTGGTAACCCTACTCGAAGTGCAGGAGAAGGAACGGGGTGGTTTTTAGTCAGTAAGGGTCTGACACTCCCTCCCGCCTCACCCGGGCGGGAGCAGACATTAGAAGATTTTCCCGCCTTAAAAAAACCTTTTCCAACGTAGAACCTACTGCGGGCAACCTAACATTTCTAACAAACTTAGATTTGCGTTTGGTACAGTAACTATGTCTAGGGATCGAGCCGCACAATTAAGTTTGTTTTTTGGTGTGCATACGTTTTCGGGATAAAAAGTACCCAGTGTTGTGTCTATGATATTAAAATATAATCATACCAAGTTTCATCGTAATCGGACCTGTAGTTTTTACGTGATGCGTGAACATACAAACAGACACACAAACATTTATTTAATCACATTGTTGAGTTCGGTGTCTGTCTAGTAGGTAAAACTCGTCGCGGAGAACCTAACGTGTTACCGGCTCGAAGCGCAGGAGAAGGAACGGGGTGGTTTTTAGTCAGTAAGAGTCTGACACTCCCTCCCGCCTCACCTAGGCGAGGTATTCCTCATAGCGCTCCCGTTTTATTCCTCTAAGAGCTCCCAAAAGGAGCGCTTTGAGGAACGATTAAAAATATTAAAATTACTTCCTCGAAGCGCTCCCATGATTAACTTTCGGATAGAGATGGGACTTTACTAATTGAAATTATCGATAAGAACTTGGTAATAAGTAGAACACATTGTTATAATATACAACTATACAGCAGCCAATAAAACAAAAAAAAATACAATAAAACAAAAAAATAATATTTACCAAAGACGTGCGAAGCCGGGACGGGCTGCTAGTTGTATATTATAACAATGTGTTCTACCTACTTATTACCTAGTTCTTATCGATAATTTCAATTAGTAAAGTCCCATCTCTATCCGAAAGTTAATCATGGGAGCGCTTCGAGGAAATAAATTTTAATATTTTTAATCGTTCCTCAAAGCGCTCCTTTTGGGAGCTCTTAGAGGAATAAAACGGGAGCGCTATGAGGAATACCTCGCCTAGGTGAGGCGGGAGGGAGTGTCACATTGTTATAATATACAACTAGCAGCCCGTCCCGGCTTCGCACGTCTTTGGTAAATATTATTTTTTTGTTTTATTGTATTTTTTTTTGTTTTATTGGCTGCTGTATAGTTGTATATTATAACAATGTGTTCTACTTATTACCAAGTTCTTATCGATAATTTCAATTAGTAAAGTCCCATCTCTATCCGAAAGTTAATCATGGGAGCGCTTCGAGGAAGTAATTTTAATATTTTTAATCGTTCCTCAAAGCGCTCCTTTTGGGAGCGCTTAGAGGAATAAAACGGGAGCGCTTAGATGGGCGCGCTTCAAAACGGGAGCGCTACGAGGAATACCTCACCTAGGCGGGAGCAGTTATTCGATGATTGTACCCCTTAAAAAAAAGTAGGTAATACCCCCTACTATTTAATTTTTATAATATTTCCTATATATACAAAGTTTTCACTTCTACAGTTCTATTATATGTATAGATTTGAACGCAAGAGAAATCGCGTTCAAAACACAGTATAGTATTACTAACAATTCTTTGTTTATTACAATAACAAAAAACAAAAGCTGTTTGTTTGTCCATGCTTAAGCGTACGCAAGTTTTATTATTAATCGTTATTTTAACTATTGTTATTTATAATAATAGAATAATGCAATAATACAATTTATTACTTATGTTATGTGCACAGTTGTTTGCTGTTTAAACTAAATGCATTGCGTGCAACCTTTTACATTGTTTTTAGTTTAGATTATACTTCTACATATATAACATCACGTCTTATATCCCCGAAGGGTTAGACAGAGGTGCACATTACGGCACTTAAAGCCACTGTATAATGTAACACCCACTTTTCAATATTTATGATATGAGTCCCATGTAATAGGGGGTGAGTCTATTGCCATATACCGGGCATATTTCCAGACTCCGTGCTACTATTGAGAATTAAAAAAAACCCAGTAATACTTTGCCTGACCCGGGAATCGAACCTGAGATCTGGCTGTCGCACTTGCGATCACTCGGCCAATGAGGCAGGCAAAGTCAAAATTATTTATTTCAATTAGACCAGGAATGCACTTTTGACGTCAACAAAATATTTAAAGTGAAGCTATTTGATCACGGATTCCTATGGAGAAGAACGAGCTAGAAACTCCATATGTTACTCTTTTTCAATCAGGTTCACAATATAATTCTCTAGTTAGGTACACAGTTGTGTTGGTTAAATTGTTCTCCATACATACTCAGAATCAGAACTATATATGAAGACTGGGTACTAGTCAAAATCAATGCTTTTTTCGACGTCTGTCAAAAATGATAGTTTTCTATGAATTTTGTACGAGATTGTGTATTGTGACGTCACGTTTTTTTAGCGTCAAACAGCGTAGTGATTTCTTAAAAATTAGCTGGAAAGTTACTAAAATTAAGTTGGTCATAAAATCAATTAATGAAAGTGTGATTATTTTATTGTATTGAAGAGTCGAAATCATTTATTTTTGATTAAAGAAAGTACCCAATTTTGAAGAACATTGGGTTAGTAGAAACATCGAAAAGAGAGCAGTTACGCAGTTTAAAAAAGGCTTAAAAAATATAAGGATAAGTCGGTAAACGAGCAGACGGATCACCTGATGGTAAGCAATCAGCGTCGCCCTTGGACATCTGAAACACCAAGGCGTTAGTTACAAGTGCGTTACCGGCCTTTTAGACGTTAGGAATTTGAGGATTGTTGGGGATTCGGGGATTGGGGCGACGGGTATTTAGGCCTCCAGTAGCCTCACTCACACGACGTGAAACAACGCAAGCGTGGTTTCACTTCGGTTTTCTATCACTCCGGTCGAGCCGGCCCATTGTCTAAATACTTATACAATATCAACAGGCTATTTAAGGCATCACTGCTGACCAAAAGCCTCATCTCACACGAAGAAGGTTTGCGCATTAATCACCACGCTTGCTCAAGGCGGGTTGTCATTTTCAATGTTTTCAGCCGGGAATCGAACTCACATCACGTACCAGTGACAAAATAAAGCGAGATTAACATTCTTAATTATTACAGTATTTTGGTGTGTACTAATGAATTAATGTTTTGTTAAAGTATTTATTTTAATTAACAATCTAATAGATATTAATGGATTCTGAGCTGAATGGCCGACGAAATCAATGGAATGATTTTATGGTAGCATTTTTGTTATTGCCTTGTCATTCCCGAGCGCTCGGCTCCATTTTATTTTTTTTATATTAAACATGGGCAACGTTTATTATAAAAAAATAACTATGATTACACTATGATTGATATGAACACACTATGATTTTATCATATGTATGGTTTTTGGTAGAATATGATCCCTGTTTTATCCAATGGGAGCAATTAATCAGGATAAACAGTATCCTATCACCTAAGTCAGCCCGTAAATTTCATCAAAATCCGTTCAGTAAAAGTATGTAAGAATCGTAGTAATTGGCGTTCCTTAGTCTCTGCCTACCCCCATGGGAGACAGGCGTGAAGTTATGTATGTATGTATGTAGAGGTAGTTTCAGCGTGATTGACATACAGACATTCAAACAAGGAAACCAACATTGATAATATTAATGTGATTGTTGTTATTTTATGAATTGACATAACATAACATCACGCCTTTTTATCCCCGAATATGTAGGCAGAGGTGCACATTAGGGCACTTAATGCCAGTGTACAATGTAACACCCACTTTTCACTATTTATGTTATGAGTCCCATGTAGTAGTGGTGAGCATATTGCCATATACCGGGCACATTTTCAGACTCCGTGCTACTACTGAGATTTTTAAAAACCCTGTACCTAATACTTTGCTCGTCCCGGGAATCGAACCCGAGACCCCTTGCCCGGCAGTCGCACTTGCGACCACTCATGAATCCTTACTAATATTATAAATCGGAAAGTGAGTTTGTTTGTTTGTTCTTTCACGCCGTAACTACTAAACCGAATGCTTTGAATTTTTGCAGACGTAAAGTTAGAAGTCCGGATTAAATAATAGGGTACTTTTTATCCCGGAAAATATTGATATTCCCGAGGGAAAACAAAAGTATTGGTATAGATGGCGCTGTATGTTAGGTATGTTACATAGGCTACTTTTTATTCTTTTGTGACGTGAGCGAAGCCGCGGATAAAAGCTGAACAGACTGTAAAAATAAACATTTGCTCTTGTTTTTCCTACACATTCGACACAAGCTCTCACTGAAACAGCGCCCCTACCTGCGGGGGTGTCAGGATTGACGGCTCGCATCGGATTCTAATAGACTTTGCGAAAGCAGATTTATATCACTTTGCTACTAACACTTTAATGCGGAGGGTAGAAAGGGAAGCTTTGGGAACTACATGTGTATCTTTTTTTTAGAATGAAAAGTATTTTTAGGGAACAGAGAGGATCGGAAAAGGAGTTAGGTACATTGTTCTCGCACAATCCAAACAGCAAAACTATGTAACTAGTGAATTGTATTGTGAACCTGATTGAAAAAGAGTAACCTATTGCGTTTCTTGCTCGTTCTTCTCCATAGGAATCTACACCTTGGAATGAGCAAATAGCTTCACTTTTAATATTTTTTTTGACGTTCAAAAGTGCCATTCTGGCCCTAATTCAAATAAATGATTTTGACTTTGACTTTGATTTTGAAGGATCCTCCGACCAGGCGAGGTGATCGTGCCTGGCGGGCTTTCTGCCCGACAGTTGTTCGTTGGGTTTTTCTATCCGTGTTTATTCGCTTGTAAACTTTGCATGTGTGATGTAGGATTCTTGTGACGTCATCCGTTGACATGTTACATGTGTCGCCACCTATTATTTTGTTGGTTGTTATGTAAACAACTACAGTGGGAGCATGGGATTAATAAGGTAATTGTCGAATTGAAAGAACTTTCTCGTTGGCCGAGTGGTCGCAAGTGCGACTGGGCAAGAGGTCTCGATTCCCGGGTCGGGCAAAGTACGACTGGGCACGGAGTCTGGAGTAGGGTAGATGGCTAATTTTTATTTTAATGTCCGTCTAGTAGATTATATAATAACAAAAAACATGGAGTCCCATGTATCAGGGGATGAGCCTATTGCCATATATCTACCGGACACAATAGGGATGATGACAGGGTATAAAAATTAAAAATGTAATTAGTTCGTCAGTTAGATAATGAAAAAATATTAGACACATAGTTTTTTATTTTGTCATATCGTATTAGACACATATTGTATAAGAAAACAATATTTAGATAAAACGAATCAAAGTTTAGGAGTTGGGGTTAAAGCGTCATTTCTACGTATAGAATGTACATAAAAGTGACGTCACGCGACATTTCAAATCAATATATCGTCGAAAGTATTCGTTTCTGTAAGAAAATAAAAAATACGTGTATAATGATTTACAATAATCTACCAGACGGACATTAAAATAAAAATTAGTCATCTATCCTATTACTCGTAGCGTGATATTTTAGAGCCTGTAGCCTCGCACGATAAATAGACTATCCAACACAAAAGGAATTAATTAATTCGAACCAGCAGAACCTGGCGAATCTTTTTGCCATCGACACTCACGGCAGCATATACATTCCCATCATATAGATGGTTGGCAGGCCACAACTGTGCGCTTCTCACGTAGCTTTCTGCCTCGCACAGCAAAACTGTGGAATGATTTGTCGTCAGCGGTATTTCCGCACCGATACGACCTTCAAACCTTCAAGAAAAGTGCTTGTTCCTAATTAAAAGGCCGGCAAAGCACCTGTGACTCCTCTGGTGTTGTGTGTGTCTATGGGTGGCGCTGATCGCTTACCATCAGGTGATCCGTCTGCTCTTTTACCTCCTATTCCATATAAAAAGTTCCGGAGATTAGCGCGTTTAGACAAATACTCTTCAGCTTTATACATATTACACAGAGATTACAAGATAGTATAACATTAAATAATTCTTTCACAAGCTACGTTTAACACCTACCTATTATTGGAAGCAAGTATAACAGCTCACACATAGGACCCCCTTAGTTTTTAGTCAAATATCCGTGGTGCTGGGCGACTGGGCTTCACTCAGTTGTACAGTATCTTCTTTGTGCCTTTAGGCTTAATTCATTCTGTCTCCTGCAGTAATTCACCGAGGGAAGTGAAAAGTATCGTTGTTTTTCTTCTCCTCTTATAATATCTTCTGATTCACTTCGTTGTGGGAACCAGACAGTTATTCGTGTCCAGGGGACGCGCTGGACTTCAGTGTTCCAGTGTTTTCGTGGTTGTATCTACTGTAGATCCTGGCTTACAGGAGTTGCAGCGGTTTTGGAAGGTAGTGGCGGGCTTGTCCCTTAAAAAAAAGCTACATTTAAAAAACTTCAACCCCAAACCCCAACCTCCAACCCCTTCTTATTATGAAGTCAGTTAATTAATATAGTAAAACCTTCTCCAAAGTGCACAAACATAAGATAAAGATACATTTATTTGTATAAACATATCATGTGTAGTTAACATTATATATAAATGCAAATACAGATGGTAAAGTAAGTAATACAGACATAAATACATACAGGTCAACTAAAAACCTAATTTATTGAAGTCTGTTACAGAATAAATATATGCACCCCTTTTCTTCTCCCGCCCTGGTGAAGCGAGAGGGAGTGCACTCTTATTGACTAAAAACCACCCTGTTCGTACTCCTGCACTTAGAACCGGAGCCCCGGCAACCTGTTAAGTTCTCCTTGGTTCCGTATCGGCATCAGCCCTATTGGGCTCCATCTGTGAGGTTTGATGGGTTCTTGAGGCGCGCGCGGAATGTGACACGCCGTACGCTCGGGTCTGATTCTGGTCGCAAAATGTGGTGCACCTTGGAGGATCTAAACACATGATTGAGGATAGTTTGAGGATTGTTGGGGATTCGTGGATTGGAGAGATTGGGGAAATTGGGGAAGAGGGGGTGGGGTAGGGTAATCTGGCCTCCGGTAACCTCACTCACACGACGAAATACAACGCAAGCGTTGCTTCACGTCGGTTTTCTGCTCGGCTGGTATCACTCCGGTCGAGCCGGCCCATTCGTGCCGAAGCATGGCTCTCCCACATCTGTAGGTAAATCTAAGTATAAATAGTTGACATTTCCAATATCTTAAACTGGACTAGTTAAAAGCAGAGCCGGATTAAACCTAATGAGCGCCCTAGGCAAGCACCTCACAGGCATCCCTAATTGTTTTTGGCGCCGCCGTCAATCCGTGGGCACGCGCGTCTCGCAGCGTCGCGTCATCAGCGCCCCTCTGTAACCTGGTGCCCTAGACAGGGCCATCTTAGACTACACTGGGGCCCTTGAGCACACAAGAAAGAAGAAAGAAAAACTATTTGCACAATTACAGAAAAACAAGAAAAATAGTTAAAAAAAGTATGAAAAAATGAAACAAGAATGCGTAGCCCTTGTGGAATGTTATTTTTTGTAACGTTGGATTACTAGGATTGTCTCCTATGTCGTGGGTGCGTTTACAAACATACAAATTCACGTACACATGACACCTAGACCCGGAACAACAAATTGTGAAACACACAAAGAGTTGTTCCGTGCGGGAATCAAGCTACACGTTGCGGAGCAGCCGATTGGTGCGCGACGTGTAGCGGGTGTGTGTATCAAGGTCAAAATCATTTAAGTATTTCAATTAGACCAGAAAAGCACTTTTGAACGTCAACAAAATTTTAAACTGTCAAACACCAAGCGGTCACCGGTGACCGCAACCTATTGTTCTATAATTGTGTCTACAAAACCGGTACTCGACGAGTTAAAAGTGAAACTATTTGCTGCAGAACGAGCAAGAAACTTCATAGGTTACTCTTTTTCAATCAGGTTTACAATACAATTCTCTAGTTACATAGTTTTGTTGTTTGGATTGTGCGAGAACAATGTAACACTAAAATCCAGTCAAAGAGATCAAAAAACAAAATAACCTTAAGGACAATAAATAATACAGTCCGGAGCTGACCAGTCCCAAGTTTACAGCGCCCGTTCATCGTAGAAATTGTCGGTCCTTCGGTGCCCCTTGGCACGGGGCCCGAGTGCTTTTAGGGCAAAGACGGTACTGGCCCTAAGTACTTGACTAGTTTGCCTTAGACATAATACGGCCCTGGCGTTAAAGCATTTACTAATACTCTAAGGACTGCATGTTTAATTCAAAATAGGTTTAACGTTCGTCTTAGACTACTAGAGCCACGTGTTTCGTCGAGAAGGCGATTAAAATAATTATGTTTGTTTCGGAAGTAATGTATTAAATGTCTAAGGATAGAAAGATTTATTTTTATACTTGAAACTTTGAAAGGTTGATGTTTGGCCTCCATCTCGCCTGGCGGCGCTCAATGATGTGGCCTACGATGGAGCACGTCGTCCCATATGCAACCTGTTCACTCGGGACTTGAAGACACCCAGGTTACAACCTTCAGGAAATACAGACTCTGGCAGAGAATTCCACTCCTTACCAGTACGCACAAGGAAGCTTGATGCGATGCGCTTCGTGTGTGTGGGTGGGACATCTACCATGAATCGGTGACGCTTCGCCGATTGTCTTTTGGTACGATAATGGAAAGGAATAATACAAAAAGTGTGTACAGGTAAATTTAATGCCATGGGCATGGTCTCCCAGTCAACTTTTAAGTAGTGCAAAGGTGAAACTAGCAGGTCCCATCGTACAATCAGAAATATTATAATAACAGAAGAAAAAAAAATAGCATAGAGTAACGCAACACCTTTTTATCCCCGATGGCAGAGGTACATATTACGACACTTAATGCCACTGTACACTGTAACACACACTTTTCACTATTTATGAGTCCCATGTACCTATTACATGGGTGAGCCTATTACCATATACCGGGCACATTTCCAAACTCCATGCTACCACTGATAATTTAAAAAAACCCAGTAATACTTTGCCTGATCCGGGAATCGAACCCAAAATCCTTTGCCCGGCAGTCGCACTTGCGACCACTTGGACAACGAGGAAGAAAACCAGTATTATGCAACAATTAATGTCAATAAACTTTTGAGAAATTCCTTTTTAAAAGGCAGTCAACGCAACTGTGACTCCTCTGGTGTTGCGGGTGTCCATGGGCGGCGCTGATCGCTTACCGGTGATCCGTCTGCTCGTTAGCCTCCAATTCCATAAAAAAATTACAACCTAACGACTGATCAACTGGAAAATTAAATCATTCATAATCGCCTATAACTCCCAAACCGGTTACCACCGGCTTTACCCATAGGACAATACCACGCAAAACGTAAAATCCTAATTAATAAAATCCACTTTAAAAAAAAAAATTACAGTTCGTAGCGAAAATAGTTCGTCCACTTGTATCGTATTTCCCATGCTACCCTCATTAGCATAAGTTCTCTTTCTGCGATTGTATATAAACGCGTCCCGTACCATCCTAGACCACAGTTCGTGTACAGATCTCAATATGTTCAGTTCTGTTCTATTCTTCGCTGTGTCTTTTAGCTGTGTACTCGCTAATAGCAATGAGATTAAGGTGAGTTTGTCTGTATGTATATTTTTTATCTAATATATTATTAATGAGAAAGGGAGGTGACATGTAGTCTTAATTTTCATCAGTTGTCACAAGTAAAAAGAGTCTATTGTTTTGCACGGATAAACAATTACAGATTATATTACTAAATTATATTACTTTCCCTGTCTCGTTTGGCCTAGGGTTAGATTGCCCGGGTCGTGTAAAGTATTACTGTTTTTTTTAATTCTCAGTAGTAGCACGTAGTCTGGATTTGCGCCCGGTATTTGGCAATAGGCTCGCCCCCTATTACATGGGGCATTAACATAAATAGTGAAAAGTGCGTGTTGAATTGTACACTTGCATTCAGTGCTGTAATGTGCACCTCTGTCACGGAGAACCTAACGGGTAACAGGGGCTCCAGCTCGACGTGCAGGAGAAGAAACGGGGTGGTTTTTAGTCAGTAAGAGTCTGACACCCCCTCCCGCCTCACCCAGGCGGGAGAAGTTATTCGATGATTTTCCCCCTTGAAAAACAAAAAAAGAAATGTGCACCTCTGCTAACCCGTTTGGGGATTAAAAGGCGTGATGTTATGTGAAGTTGCTTATGGGACGACGTGCTCCATCGTTGGCCGCATCATCGCTTACTATCAGGCGAGATAGTGGTCAAACGTCCGCCCATCAAATATATATAATTAGACCTCTATAAAAAAAAATGTTATGTAGATTATGCTCTGTAATAACACATAAGCTACTTTTTACGCGGGCGAAACCGCTGGCAGTAGCTAGTAGATAATTAAGTAAAGTTAAGTAGTTAAACTCTTTATCTATGCCTTCAGTCATGTATTGGTGTTTATAGGATGGCGGATCGGATAGAGGAGCCCACAGCGACCGAGCAGGCCTGTGGTTTGGTCCCAGACTCGGCAAACGTTCCTTAAGAATATCTACTGAGGACAACAGGTTGGTATTATGTTTATTTATTTATTTATTTACGATTCTGTATATAATATACATACTATGGCGGACTTATTGCCGGGTGGCATTCTCTAACAGTCAACCATGGGGTGATGCAGAGATGTGCAACAGTAGGTGTAATAGGTGTTATGATATCATTTATGAAACGCAGAATAAACCTATATAAATAAATTCATAATTGGGTACTTTCCTTAATGAAAAATAAATTATTTCAACTGTTCAATACAGTTAGAGATTAAAAGATAATCACACTTTCATTAATTGGTTTTATGATCAACTTAATTTTAATATTTTTCCAGCAAATTTTTAAGAAATAAGTAGGTATGTCGTTTGACGCTAAAAAAACGTGACGTCACAATACACAATCTCGTACAAAATTCATAGAAAACTGTCGTTTTTGACAATTCGAAAAAAGTATTGAATTTGACTAGTTGTCAAAGTACCCAATTACATTTGCCTTTGGTCAACAGTGGCCACTCATAGACTGTTAATTTTATTATGATTAAAAAAAAAATCTATATTGTTAATCTAGTCATTAGACGTTTGTACCGAGCTGAGATTCCATCCCTGAATATATCGAAATACTGAAGTTAGGTGCGTCCTATGATCGACTGTCTTGTCTATTCTGTAAGGCTATATTTTATCGGAACACCATGGTGGCGCAATCACCCACCGTTACTGCTTAAATGTATACAGCTCTACAGAGAGTTATTCACTTGGTGTCTGCTTGGTTGCGCAACCAGCTTATACACTTTATTGGTAGCGGTGACTGCTTTTATTCTATTTTTTTAAAACGTTGTTTCACACTAGGATTTTCTCCTGTGTCGTGGGTGCGTTTACAAACATACAAGTTCACATACACATGACACCCAGACCCGGGACAATCTGTGGAACACACAAAGAGTTGTTCCGTGCGGGAATCGAACCCGCGACACGTTGCGCGGCAGTCAGTTGCCCAACCACCGCGCCGAGCGTGCAGTCGCACCATGTAGATGTTTGCGTCGCTATGGAGTCCCGGTGAAATATTAAGAGGAGGATAAAAACAATAATTAACACTTTATTACATCTATGATCTCGTCACTACTAATTTGACGAAAATACATATTAAATGCTATCGTTTTCTTCCATAAGAATCAATACTAGCAAAACAACAAGGAATGCATGATTGCGACAATTGTTTTCAAGTTTTGCGCTAACTAACATATATCGCGACATATTACCTATTCTAGTCACCAACATACTAACATTTGTTTTTAGACAAGCATTCTTCAAACTATTGGAAGCAGCGGACGCATTGAAATATTACTACGACCGATTGCCTTATGAGATGCAGGCAGACGAACCTGAAACTCGAGGTCAGTATATATCGTCATGTATAAGCTAATGTTCACATGTAAACAGCAGCTCATGTAAAGAGATTGTCCAGTCAACTGATGGTAGCGGTGACTGTCCAGGCGACACACGTACTTAGGTATCGTCATGAGCTAATGTTCACATGTAAACAGCAGCTCATGTAAAGAGATTGTCCAGTCAACTGATGGTAGCGGTGACTGTCCAGGCGACACACGTACTTAGGTATCGTCATGAGCCAATGTTCACACGTAAACAGTAACTGATGGTGTGTTTTTGTCAACAGTTACCAAAAAAGTAATATTTACTCCTAAATTGGGAAGGAGTTTGGCTTACGATGATAAAGCATTTGAGAACGTTGAGTTCACGCCACGATTGGGAAGACGATTGGCTGACGATATGCCTGCGACGCCTGCTGATCAAGAACTGTAAGTATTATCATTACCATTATAAGCATGCTAACATTATCTTGGTTGCTCCTTCATCCTTTGGGGCTCCGGGATTCGCTTTTCTGTTTTTCCCTCCCTTAATTTTCCGGTTCATTCGACTTTTTAGATCCCAATTGGGTACTTGCCAACTAGTCAAATTCAATACTATTTTCGAACTGTCAAAAACGACAGTTTTCTATGAATTTTGTACGAGATTGTGTATTGTGACGTCACGTTTTTTTTAGCGCCAAACAGTATTCTTATTTCTTAGAACTATGCTGGAAACTACTAAAATTAAGTTTGTCATGATCCAAGACAGTAGTTCTTGTCCCTGGGACGTTGGACTTCAGTGTTCCGGTGTTTGCATGGTTGTATTTATTGTAGATCCTGGTGTACAGGAGCTGCAGTTCAGTTGTAGATAAGTAAATTAATATGTATGAAAGATTTTGGGAGCAGTAGCTCATACCATTTTACATGGAACTCTGGCGTACCTAACTACTTAGATATGTGCTTTCGAGAAGAAAACATTTGGTGTTCTCGTTACAAAAAAAAATCTTTTATATTACATACATAACATTACGCCTTTTATCCCCGAAGGGGTAGGCAGAGGTGCACATTCTACCACAGTACAATGTAACACCCACTTTTCACTAGTTGTTATGAGTCCCATGTAATAGGGGGTGAGCCTATTGCCATATACCGGGCACATTTCCAGACTCCGTGCTACTACTGAGAATTTTAAAAAACCCAGTAATACTTTGCCCGACCCGGGAATCGAACCCGAGACCCCTTGCCCGGCAGTCGCACTTGCGACTACTCGGCCAACGAGGCAGTCTTTTATATTCTATCAATTTATTACAAATGTTCTCAAATGCGATTAAAACATATGACTGCCTCGTTGGCCGACTGGTCGCAAGTGCGACTGCCGGGTTATAGGGGGCGTCGGGTTCGATTCCCGAGTCGGGCAAAGTATTATTGTTTTTTTTTAATTGTCAGTAGTAGCACGGAGTCTGGAATTGTGCCTGGCAATAGGCTCACTATAACATGGGACTCATAAGCCATAACAGAAAAAGTAAAAAGTGGGTGTTACGTTGTATAGTGGCATTAAGTGCTGTAATGTGCACCTCTGCCACCGCTTCGGGGATAAAAAGACGTAATATTATGCTATGTTCTTCTCAAAAGTTTATTTTCCTACCGTTACCTTATCCCTTTTCTGTTCTTAATAGGTACAGACCAGACCCCGATCAAATTGACAGCAGGACTAAGTACTTCTCACCAAGACTCGGCAGGACGATGAATTTCTCACCACGACTTGGCAGGGAATTGTCCTATGGTATGTATGTTTAAAGGTTCCTCTATCGACCACTTCGGGGTTAAAATCCCACTGTACCTCTATTATTTATTTTCCCAGTGTATTACATCTTTCGATAGAATGAACATGCGATGCGTTGAACGAGTCAAAGATTTATTGGGTTTAAAAAAAATCTCAGTAGTAGCACGGAGTCTGGAAATGTGCCCGGTATATGGCAATAGGCTCACCCCCTATTACATGGGACTCTTAACATAAATAGTGAACCGTGGGTGTTTTATTGTAAATAAGAGATAGCAACAAAGTTCCACTCATTATAATAAATAAAAAAGCTTAGGCTAATTACAATGCGACCCACTCACAACCCGACAAGCCCGTGACTGGTCTACGTTGCAAATGCAACATTGCAAAACCTATGCGGTGCATTGTCTTTTTTTTATGGCATAAGCCGGTAAACGAGCAGACGGATCACCTGATGGTAAGCAATCGACGTCGCTCATGGACACCTGGAACACCAGAGGCATAACAAGTACGTTACCGGTCTTTTGGGGATTAGGAGTTTGAGGATCGTTGGGGATTCAGGAATTGGGGAGATTGGGGAAGGGGAGGGTAATTGGGCGTCCGGTAACCTCACTCACACGACGAATCACAATGCAAGCGTTGCTTCACGTCGGTTTTCTGTGAGGCCGTGGTATCACTCCGGTCGAGCCGGCCCATTCGTGCCGAAGCATGGCTCTCCCACACTTGTCACCGCTACAATGTGAAGTGCTTCATGAAATCTAAAATTAACAAATGTTTTTCTTCACAGAAATGTTACCAAGCAAGCTAAGAATGGTCAGGAGTACCAACAGAACTCAATCGACGTAAATCTGACACAAGAGCCCGCCATTAAAAATATAACCTAAAAATATAACAAACTATTGTATAATGTAAAAATAAATCGCTATTTTGGACGAAATAATGTACTGTTTTTGTATTAAATACGTATTTAGATAATATAATTTAGTGTTGTAAGAATAAATGAGTTTAATGTAATTTTAATTGTTTTTATTTTGAAAAAGATAGGTACCCTATTCACTGCGAATTCTACGAAACGAAATAGGTACAATTCAAAACAGAAAATGGTTCTGTCTTGGTAATACAATAGGTTTACAAAGAAATAAAATGTTTAAAATAAAAATAACTGGTGAACCATTGCAGAAGCAAACTTCGAAAGTGCATACGAACTCATAGTAGATACATTATCAACACATCACGCCATGTGATTCTGGAAGACGTATTTCTCGTCGGGTGGCACATGCGATTCGAATAATGCCTACAAACTTACGTCTAGTGTTTAATGTGGTCCCGGAGAACCTTTACGGGTTACCGGGGCTCCGGCTCGAAATGCAGGAGAAGGAACGGGGTGGTTTTTAGTCAGTAAGAGTCTGACACTCCCTTCCGCCTCACCCAGGCGGGAGAAATTATTCGATGATTTTCCCCACTTCAAAAAAAGTGTTTCATGTTCGTATTCCCAGGATATTTTTTAAACTAAAAAAAGTGTCATATCTTTATTGTTTTGTTTTTTACTTTATACCTCGAAAGTACTTCTTATGGCAAGTTGTTTTGTCGCGGGACAGAAACGGAATAGATTTTACGGTACGTGATTCACATCTCATCTTGAAAAATCACATCTTGGCTTGATCCTCTAAAAAAGACATTGATTGACACTCGAGTATTGAGCTGGCAATGAATAGTGATCAATGCTCATACGTGCCTCTCATCTCCAAGCCTAGTGGGCCAGTAACAGGCTAATTTAAGCCTTATCATACTTTATAAAAGGCATAAAAGACTGGCTCGTTGGCCGAGTGGTCGCGAGTGCGACTGCCGGGCAAGGAGTCTCTGGTCGGACAAAGTATTACTGGGTTTTTTTAAAAAAATCTCAGTATTAGCACGGAGTCTGGAATTGTGTCAGGTATATGGCAGCTCACCCCCTATTACATGTTACTCATAACATTAATAGTGAAAAGTGGGTGTTACCTCAGTGTGCATCTCTGCCTTCGGGGATAAAAGGCGTGATGTTATGTTAAAACAAGTTGTAGGATTTTTAGAACCTTTAAATGTTGTTTAGGATTTCATAATGTCTGATTATTTAGTTTCTCTTTTATTTCTAACTAGCTAAAACCGCGACTACGCACGCGTTTGTCTAAATTTACAGAAGCCTATTTTTCCCCTTAGTACATCAGCTTCCTGCCGATAAATGTCCCGTCATAATCGGACCAGCCATCTCAGAGAATGGCCAGTACAAACAGACAGAGAGGCAGACAGACAAAATAAAAAAAAAAATATATTTTGGTATGTGTATCGTTGTGATATTGGAGACTAATAAAAAATTTAAGACTTCTCCAAATTTATCACACATAAAAACATACACATAACATCACGCCTTTTATCCCCGAAGGGGTAGGCAGAGGTGCACATTATGCCACTGTACACTGTAACACCCACTTTTCACTATTTATGTTATGAGGCCCATGTAATAGGGGGTGAGCCCATTATATACCGGGCACAGTTCCAGACTCCGTGCAACTACTGAGATTTTTAAAAACCCAGTAATACTTTGCCCGACCCGGGAATCGAACCAGAGACCCCCTGCTGCGGCAGTCGTACTTGCGACCACTTGGCCAACGAGACAGCCCTGCAATTTTATTTATCTATATATATTAGACACATACATTTAAAACAATAAAACTTAAAAACTACTTAACAAAAAAATAATAGATAAAAGAAAACTAAGAACTAAGTTATTTAAAAAGAGCGTCAACAAATTCCTCCGCTTCGATGTCAATAGGGAATGTATCCAGAAGGCGGGCAGCATTGCCACGTTGTATGGCATTGCTTTACTTCTGACCGAGGAACAAGGTGCTTACTCTTGAAACCAATCTCAATGTCAATGCAATTTCAATCCAATCAAATCTCAATAATTATTCAATGTAAAAACTACCCCTATCGCAGCTATTAAAATAGCATTTAGAGTTCGGAATATAAACCCTAACTGAATACCATTTAGTTCATTCAATATCCACGCAATACGGATGCAATGGGCGCCAGTGTTGAACTCAAGAGTACGAAATTTCACAATACCAATGTCAATCGATCGGAATTGGATTCAAGAGTAAGCTCCCAGATCAGCCGAGCCCTCTGATCACGAGATATGTAAGAAGAAAGACAGAAAGAAAAAACATTTATTCAGCACCAGGCACGATGCAGCATAAATAAAATATAAAAAAGACAATAAAGGTGCGACAGTGGAAGTACCTCTAATAAAAACATAGACATGAAAAATTAAAACAGAAGAATTGGAAGAGAGTCGCTGACAACATGCCTATGCTAAAATGTCGACCGTTTTGAAATATTCTTATTTTCTTTTTATACTCGTTTGGTTGACGTTGAGCCACCATCTCGCCTGGTGGTAACCAATGATGTGGCCGACGATGGAGAAAATCATCGCATGACTTCTTTAGCGTGGCTGAGGCGAAAGGGAGTGTTTACTGACTAAAAACCCCCGTTCCTGCTTCTGCACTTCAAGCTGGAGCCACGGTAACCTGTTTAGTCCTTTGCTACACGTCTGTCGAGCTAAGGTTTAAATATTTTGTGGGTAGGATAAAATTAAAAGGGGTTTTCGAACTTATCTGTACCAGTCTTAAGTGTGGGAGAGCCATGCTGATACCATGGCCGAGCAGGAAACCATAGAAACAACGCTAGAGTTGTGTTTTGTCGTGTGAGTGGAGTTATCGGATGCCCAATCATTCCCCTCCCCAAACTCACTAATCACTGAATCTCCATCAATCCTGAAATTCCTAAACCCGAAAAGGCCGGTAACGCGCTTGTAACGCCTTTAGTGTCCCAGATGTCTATGGGCGACGCCAATTGCTTTACTATCTGGTGTCGATGTATCCCATTAAAAACAGCATTGAACTAGGTATATCATCATCATAATCATAACATCACGCCTTTTATCCCCAAAGGGGTAGGCAGAGGTGTACATTATGCCACTGTACAATGTAACTCCCATTTATGTTATGAGTCCCATGTAATAGGGGGTGAGCCTATTGCCATATACCGGGCACAGTTCCAGACTCCGTGCTACTACTGGGATTTTTTTGAAAAACCCAGTAATACTTTTACCCGACCTGGGAATCGAACCCGAGACCCGGCAGTCGCACTTGCGACCACTCGGCCAATGAGGCAGTCACTCACTCTGCTGCGCGACGTCGTCGCGACCGCGCACACTGCTCACGAGGAAGAGCCCCTCTGTGGTTCGAAACTAGTAGAGCTTTTCTCAGTATATTCACGTGAGTATCCCGCGATTTTAGTTAATATATGTACTTTTGGCTTTTTCACAGTTAAAAGACTGGAACACCCTTTTCTTTTGTCCGACCCAAGCGTCGAATATAATCTACACGTGTCGTTTCACCATGAACGTTTTTAAATTATAAAAGTTGAACAAAATATCCAATATGCAGCAAACAGATTAAATAATAAAAAAAAAACAAATTTGATATAAATACATCAATAAAAATATTATTGAATAACATTAAAAAAGAAATATGTTTCTCAATACGAGGACTAGCATTGTAAAATGTATTTCTTATATTATTTTATCGCATGTAAGTACTTAAAAACTAATTAAAATCTAATCCTTGAAAGACACAAATAACTACGTGTGACGCCTGGACAGTCACCGCTACCATCAGTTGACTGGACAATCTCTTTACATGAGCTGCTGTTTACATGTGAACATTAGCTCATGACGATACCTAACTACGTGTGTCGCCTGGACAGTCACTGCTACCATCAGTTGACTGGACAATCTCTTTACATGAGCTGCTGTTTACATGTGAACTTTAGCTCATGACGATATCTAAGTACATGTGTCGCCTGGACAGTCACCGCTACCATCAGTTGACTGGACAATCTCCGCACCACAGGAGCTATTCATGATACTTAAGTTTCAAATTGTAAATAGGATCCTAATATCTCAGGATATTTATTAAATGGAGCAAAAAATTTCATTCAATTCCAGGTTATTCATCAATATTGATAGCTACAATATCCAGCTACGTTGTACTGGTGGGTAACCTCCATGATTTTAAAACTATAATAAAGAAAATAGGATCAGAAAATCTGGCCACCCAAATCGAAGATATGGTTGAGGGTAGATATAACGCTAGAAAATTACAAAAAACTAAACAACAGAACGATGAGTTAAATGAATATTCAGATGAGAATGCAAGAAGTCAGCAAGACACTTTTTATGAGATGACAACCCCTACTGTTAAACTATATAGGAAATACGCAATGACTGATGAACTCCAGAGTAACGAGAGAGAGAAGGTATCACATGATCGTTCATCTCGACTGTCTGAACTTACAGTAGATGATATAGTAATGAAAGTGAAACAAAAGCTACATCAAGAACTACTGAGCAATGGTGGTAAAGTCAAAGTTAAATCGCAAAGGGAGAGAATACCATTGGGTGCAAATAAATCCGTACGTAAAAAGCATAAGAAATCAGCTCAACTGCCTTCACCTACTAATTTTGAGCAGAACCTCCAAGCTTATGATATAAATCCTCCAGATGAGGGTGTCAAAGAAGCTCAGTTTGAAGATGATCAAGTTCCAGAAGGTTCTCCACTGCAAGTTGTGCAAAAACCGGTAAAAACTAAAATGAAACATGGATCAAAAGTGTCTTCATCAAACGGTCAAAAACAGGGAAGGGTTAAAAAGACAAAACGAGTTAAACATGTTAAAGATTCAGAGAATCAGCAACAGAGAGATTTACCGCAAAATAATTTGCCCAAAAAATCGAGGAAAATAAAGAAGGAAGCTTTAAAAAAAATTCGTAAAACAACGCCGATGACCACTTTGGCAGCACCACAAGTTGCTAATGAAGCTGTAGCTGCCAATTTGGAGAGTATACCAAGCCCGAATCACGGCGACCAAGATATTTTCGAAGCAGTGAATCTACAAAAATCACATGACAGCTATGAAGATTACGTAACTCCTGCAAAAGAGGATATATTTGAGAGTGAAGAGGCCACAACTTCATTTTCACCATTTACCATCAATCTAAACCCCAAAATGTCAACAGCTCCTACAGCAGTAATGGAAGCTTTAGCAGAAGACATTGAAGAAACGGCTAAAGATGGCGTTGTAGAATATGAGGTTGAAACACCCAAAGCGCAAACAGAAAGTGTTTCTTATGAAGAAAAAGAAACTATAAGCGATTCGAATGTGACATCAACAGATCCACCTAAGGTTGTCTCGAAGAAACCTAAATTAGGTACGATGATACCTACTAGAGAATTTTATAAGTTAAGTAGTCCGAATTACTATGGAAAACTGCCGACTATTGCTGAAAAATATAATTTTGATGAACCTATACCGGAGGCAGATAGGGAACATGAAGATTTGAAACCTATAGCAAACCCACCATCTAGTGTTAATGGAAAAGTAAAGTTGTCCTAAGTTATTGAAGTTGTTTTTTAATCATCATCATCATCATCATCGATCATCATTTTATTAAGGAAGAAAAGCGTTCATCCACAGCCTATAAATGTCCACTGCTGAGCAAAGCCTCTTCGCACAGAGCAAGTTTGAGCATTAAGCACTACGCTTGCTCAATGCGGGTTGGCGATTTCATACTTATAATTCGAAACTATAAGCTCACAGTGTTTTCCCTCACTGTTTGTCAGTGGTGTCGAAATAATCTTAGAAAGTACATATAGCTCGGAAAAAGTCATATTGATACTTGCTGTGGGTAGGTTTCCATGAGAAGGTAGTGTCTTAAACCTCCGGACCGACATAAGTACTGGTGGCCGATTTGTTCAACAGATTAACAATAAAACAAAGTAAATTAAAATTATATCATTATAATTATATAAAAATCTTAATTACTTAATCAAAATTATACTATAATACATAACCTATGAAAGTTATCCTGCTATGTTTGGATGCAAAGAGCTGAAGATCGAACTCAGTGGCCGAAAGAAACGTAATTATGATTTTTTTTATATTTGATGGGTCGACGTTTGACCATTATCTCGCCTAAGCTATAATGCGGCCTACCATGGAGCACGTCGTCCCATAAGCAACCTATTCACTCGAATAATGATGATATTCAGGTCAGGTTTTTCTGTTGTGTGGGTGTGCAGCCATGGTGGAGGAAGGAAGCATGGAGGTGACCAGTGATTATCTGGTTAAGTAATTTGTTTTAGGGCTGATGTTTCTAACGCCAGGTGGTTTGATTTGGTCGGGGGAGTAATCCTTACTAATATTATAAACCAGAAAGTGAGTTTGTTTGTTTGTTCCGCTTTCACGCCGCATCTACTAAACCAATTGCTTTGAATTTTTGCAGATGTACATTTAGAAGTCTGGATTAAATAATAGGGTACTTTTTATCCCGGAAAAATTTGATATTCTCGAGGGAAAACGAAATTATTGGTATAGATGGCGCTGTGTGTATTGGTATATGTCATATAAGCTACTTTTTATCCTTTTGTGACGCGAGCGAAGCCGCGGGTAAAAGCTAGTTTTAAATATTCGACAATTCTCCCGTATTAAAAACTGTCTTCTGCCAATTTTGTTCTACGGATGGAAGAAGTTTGTTGATGGCGAAATCGGCCATTGGTTGGGTTGTTAATTGGTTATCCAGGGTGTCCCTGAAGTCGACGACCAAATGACAACAGGCGAAGGGCAAAATACCAACAGTTATCAGAAAAATGTAAAATAAAATCCAAGTCAAATCGGGCGACGCCGATTGCTTACCATCAGGTGATCTGTCAGCTCGTTTACCGGCTTATGCCTTAAAAAAAAGATACGAAATCAGACTTTTCCAGTTTTCTTCGTCCTGTATTGGTATCCTCATCATTCAGGGATTGGGGAGATTGTAGAAGGGGAGGGTAATTGGTCCTCCGGTAACCTCACTCACACGACGAAACACAACGCAAGCGTTGCTTCACATCGGTTTTCTGTGAGGCCGTAGTATCACTCCGGTCGAACCGGCCCATTCGTGCCGAAGCATGGCTCTCTCACACTTAAAATAAATCTATAGAATATATCTCCGAATTGATTTGGCGTTGATGTTATTTTGAGAAGACTAGTTCAAATGTTAAAATTAAATGCCTTTGTCTTCTTCTTTGGATATTATGCTGTGTTCTGTCCTCGTTGTTGTTACTGAAAGTGTAAAAATATATTTTGTAACGTTTACTGTTCTTTTAAAGTCGTTGTTGTTGGTGGCGCTCTGTAGTTTTTGTATACCATCAGATGTATGAATGTGATGAAAGCTAAAGAAGTATGTAAGGAGCGTAGTAGGTGGCGCTCTGTAGTTTCTGTATACCATCAGATGTATGAATGTGATGAAAGCTAAAGAAGTTTGTAAGGAGCGTAGTAGGTGGCGCTCTGTAGTTTCTGTATACCATCAGATGTATGAATGTGATGAAAGCTAAAGAAGTATGTAAGGAGCGTAGTAGGTGGCGCTCTGTAGTTTTTGTATACCATCAGATGTATGAATGTGATGAAAGCTAAAGAAGTATGTAATGAGCGTAGTAGGTGAATGGCGTTCTGTAGTTTCTCTCTACCGTGGTACAAAGGCGTAAGATTATTTATGAATCTCACTATCATCTTCGGATATCTGTAAGCAGGGTGGTCGGTAAATCCTCGATTGTTGGAGAAATCCGGCATGATCTGACATATCTAGTCTCCAGTTAGCAAATAGTCCTTTGAGACCGTATTTTAAGCCTCTAAAGTCATGTGTTCCATCTGAAAGTGACAAAACTATACTTAATATTGTAAAACTATTGTACTTAACATAACATAACGCCTTTTATCCCCGAAAGCGTAGGCAGAAATGCACATTTTTTTAAGGCAGGATAATCATTGAATTGCTTCTCCTGCCTGGGCAAGGCGGGAGGACTAAAAACTACCCCGTTCCTACTCCTGCCATTTGAGCCGGAGCCCCGATAACCCGTTAGGCCTTCTGCGGTTTCGTATCGGGCATCAGCCCTACTGGGCCCATCTGTAGTGGTCTGATGGCTCTTTGAGGCGCCCGCGGAACGCCACGCACGGGTCTGGTGCTGGTCGGGCGGCGAGTTACCTTTGCTCGCCGACCCTTGCTTGCTGTTACGGGCTATTGTTGCGATGTAGATCACCATCATCATATTTTATCAGCTACACACCTGCTTTCTCACATAGGCCTCTCCTAAGGAGCCGCGGAAGGCCTAACGGGTTACCGGGGCTCCGGTTCGAAGTGCAGGAGTAGGAACGGGGTGGTTTTTAGTCAGTAAGAGTCTGACACTCCCTTTCATCTTACCCGGGTGGGAGAAGTCATTGGATGATTTCCCCCCCTCAAAAAAGCCTTTTCCCATGACTTCCAGATAGGGAGATGGAAGCAAGCTGCATCTAGCGGAATTCAGTGACTTTTATCAGGTCGTCTGCGATAAATTGGACACTTACTCTTAATTATGATGTGAAGAACTTTCCGAATCGCCGAGACGTCCCACTGGAATATTTTTAACTGTATCTTACTTATTTTGTACAGTATCGACTGTATGTCACTGGCGGTGGAACCGGTTGCGTCGAAGCTTAGTAGGTGGGCCAATCTGAAAATTTGAATTCCATCCATGAATATCACCAATTTTTCATATTAGTCATTTCTAGTCTTTTGAGGAAATCAAATCAAAAAGTTCAATTTTAAAGTCAGTTTTGAACGTCAACAAAAAATTAAAAGTGAAACTATTTGCTCAATCCAAGGTGTGATGATACCTATGGAGAAGAACGAGCAAGAAATTCCATAGGCTACTGTTTTACAATCAGGTTCACAATACAATTTTCGGTTACATAGTTTTGTTGGTTTAATTTGTGTGAGAACAATAACATAATATAACACCTTTTTATCCCCGAAGGGGTAACCAGAGGTGCACATTACGGCTTATAATGCCACTGTACAATATAACACCCACTTTTCACTTTTTATTTTATGAGTCCCATGTAATACGGGGTGAGTCTATTGCCATAATATACTAGAGACTACGTTTACAAGTGCAAACCTCTGGATCTTCTTTAAATAATTGATGGTTTTCTATAATCTAACCGCTTGGCACAACGCAGTTTAAATCTGGGGCTTTCTCTTGAAATCAATCTCAATGTCGATGCAATTTCAATTCAATAATTATACTATTCAATGTCAAAACAATATGGTTGTATACAACCCCTATCGTAACTGTTAAAATACCATTCAGAGTACGAAATATAAAGCCAAACTCAATACCATTTAGAGGTAGTTCATTTAATATCCGCGCAATACGGATGCAATGGGCGCTAGTGTTGCAATTCAAGAGTACGACACAATATCAATGTCTATCGATCGGAATTGGATTCAAGAGTGAGCTCCCTGATTTGGACTGGTGGGTATTAGAGACCACCGCTGCTGGTTTCTTATTCAACTCAACGCGAAGAGTTTGTCATAGTGGTACGCGGCAAATAACACTCTACGGCAAAACTAATAGCAATTAATATACCTACTTCCTTACGTCACGACTAGACGCATCAATCCTTCTAACTGTCGTCGCGTTATCGTCAAAACCATTCAAATACGGCGTTATAACATCGAAACAATGCGTCCATTTCTGCGGTTTACTCCGCTCATCATTTTCAAACGTCATTTTTCTATAAAAGATGTCTAGAGGGCGCTGTACATCTGACGTATGACCGCGCTTTGCATGCGTGCGTAGTGGCTTCGGTTTACTCTTTGGTATTTCATCAACGTGTTCAGATTCGCTGGCTATAAATTTCTCTGTCGTTGTGCTTTTCAGTTCTGGCAATTTAAATTTATCTTGCAATTTTCTTTTGTCGTATGTGTTTATTGGTGTAATTGGTTGATTCGAATTGTCTACATACTCATACATGTCAACGTAGTTATCATAGTTTCCTTGAATACTTTGATTTGGTCCTTGTATTTCTTCAATTATTTCCCGCTTGAGGAGATCTATTCTCGTCTCTATACCTACTGTGACTTCTGTTGTTTTTGCTCTTGTTACATGGGTTTTGATTGCTGAAATTAGACAAACAGACAAATAAGCTATTTATTTTTACAACGATTCTTTTATGAACTATGACTATGACTGCCTCATTGTTCGAGTGGTCGCAAGTGCGCGACTGCCGGGCAAGGGGTCTCGGGTTCGATTCCCGGATCGGGCAAAGTATTACTGGGTTTTTCAAAAAATTCCCAGTAGTAGCACGGAGTCTGGAATTGTGCCCGGTATATGGCAATAGGCTCACCCCCTATTACATGGGACTCATAACATAAATAGTGAAAAGTGGGTGTTACATTGTACAGTGGCCTAATGTACACCTCTGCCTACCCCTTCGGGGATAAAAGGCGTGATGTTATGTCTTTTATGACCTACGTTTAAAAAACGACTTCAGCCTACTCTTTCTTTGGAGCTGGTCAATAATTATACCATGTTTTCCTGAGTGTAACAGACTTTTCTGAAGATCGTTTGGCCAATCGCAAGACCGTCGTGCACACACACAAAATACATACATTCAGGTCAAATTATGAACCTCCATTTCTGAAGTCGATTGAAAGTCGTTGTCACACTAGGACACACTTTCTCCTGTATCCTGGGTGCGTTTACAAACAACAATTTCACATACATGTAGGATTGTACACGTAGTATTTTATAGCATGAGTGTGAGAGAGAGAACATATTATTATGTGTAAAAGGGAGAACGGATGAAGAGGATTTTGAAAAAGGAAAAGGAAGATGGCGTAGCGTGGGATCCGATGGTGTGTGCTCTGTGCTCTGGGTAATTGAAAAACAAAAGATATTGAGATACACATAACTGAATTTTCTTCACTTTTTTATATGAGTTCCATATAAAAAAGTGAAGAAAATGCTTTAGAATTGATTCGCATCGCGCATCAAAATCTTAAATTCCCAAAATCTCCTAAGTAATAACAGAAGTGTACATTTCTTTTTACGATCCATGTCACGACCTAGTTTTTAATTTATAATACGTTTAGTACGGTTGAAGGTCGTCGAAGAATTGATCACTCTGGGAGACGCCTTGTCGCACGGCATCGCTTCGCAACAATTCGCATCGTAATTTTTAACGTTGCGAATTTGCATCGCATCGCAGTTCTGTGTACGAGTCATTAGACCAAGATTATGTTATTAACTGTACTCACATAAAATCACAAGAAATAATCCAACAATCTTCATGTTTCTCTTAATTTTAACTAAATTTCTTTAAAATTATTTCAGTACCATAGGTATAGATCATTAGTTAAATATTTTAGTGATAAAAAGGAATATAAAAATAACGTCTTCATAAATTGTATGTCAAAAACGTATCATTATGGGAATAGATGACGATTTTGCGTCGATACACTTCTCAAAACAAAATAATTGATTCATTTCAAGCGTAAAATAACATTCAACAAACGTTTATTCTAATAATTAAAGGCTACCGGCTACGCACACCACGGGCCACGGGCGACGCTGATCGCTTATCAAATTCAAATTCAAATTCATTCATTGTTTGTTACATGTTGACAATAGATGTTATATATATTATAATAGTAGCATAGTAACATACCTATAAGGTGTACAATAGTTTATGTTATTTGGATTATTCTACTAGTCTCAAAATATTACGAAATTTTTTGTTGCATCAGTTAAATCATTACAATAAAAATATGACAAGTCATTACCTTACATTATAAAATATAACTGAATTATTACATTAATTTATTAAACCTTGGTCAAATTATTATATTAAATTTATGAAACATTTCGTCAACTTTAATTTGATAGACAATATTAATCGGGTAATTAGTCAGTGGTCAGGTTGTACCACATTGGTCCAAATATTAACATTTGTCAAATGCCTAATGATGAAGTCCTTAAATAAAGAAATTAAAAATTAAAATTCGTGAATATAAGTCAAAATTATACATAAAATTGTTGTACGTTGAATATTGAATATACATTTACTGTCAGTTTGTCAGAATGCAGCTATCCCAGTGTCTTGTCATTTAAATAGTCCTTTATTGTGTAATATGCTTTATTTATCAAGAACTGCTTTAGTTTAAGTTTAAAGAGATTGATAGCTGAAATATTCTTAATACTATTTGGTATCTTATTATAAATTTTCACTCCAATTCCAAATATACTAGATTTAAATTTAATTGTCCTACATCTAATTTCTGATAATTCATTTTTATGTCGTGTACTTCTAAGCATTTCATATTTGTTGATATCACTTTTTACCATTATTGCGGCTTCATAGATAAATAATGAAGGCAGAGTTAAAATTTTTAATGTCCTGAACATGTCTTTGCATAACTCAGTCTGTTTAAGTCCCGTCATACTTCTCAGACACTTTTTTTGTGCTTTAAAAGCTTTTTCTTTATCAGTAGAATTTCCCCAGAATAGTATACCATATTTTAGTTAGTTTAACAGTGCATTCTCGTTTACCACTTTCTTGAGCATGTAAAGGGCATAGGAATGTTGATTTATTTTTACACAAATTTGATCAACATGGAGTTTCCAGTTAAGTTCATTGTCTATATGCATACCTAAAAATTTTGTAGCGGTGACTTCGTTAATAGTTTCGCCATTATAGCTTATCTGCAACGTTTTTGGTTTTGTATTTTTGTTTGTAAATGTCATGTAGTTTGTTTTATGAAGATTAATTTTTAGATTATTTCGGTTAAGCCAATTAATAATATTTCCTAATGATTTGTTTATATTTTCCTCATACGCATCTTTTCCATCGTCAGTAAAAATGGCAGTGCTATCATCCGCGAATAATATAATTTGCTGATTAATTACTTTTGGGAGATCATTTATATAAATAATAAACAAAACAGGTCCTAGGATACTTCCCTGGGGCACTCCAAATTGGACTGTTTTTGGTTTTGACATATAAGTCTGCTCAAAACTTGTATAAATTCAAATTCAAATTCAAATTCATTTATTTGCAAGAATACATATTTACAAAGGAAGATCTTACAGCCTCAAAGTCATCGTATTCTGCCTGCGAGCAAGCGTACAAAGTATAAAAATTTCAAATTAAAGTCACCATAATAATTTTCATAATTACAATACAATATTTACGTTGATATCATAGTCATAGACATATTACATTTAAGTCGTAGATACATTACAGTCATACATTACAAGATAGTAAATTACAAGAAAAAAAGCAAATATAAGGTCGAATTGAAAACCTCCTACTTTTTTGAAGTGGGTTAAAAATGATTATTATCTACGGTGTACAATGTACATTATTCAAAGTCAGTATAGGTTATGTACTAATGATTTTCTAGCCAAATTATTTTACGCAAAAAAAATCTTAAACTAACCAAATATATGTAAACAAAAGAATCAATCAATCAATATAATACACAAAATAATCAAGACAATACAATAGTTATTAGATATTAACTATTTTATACATTTGTCATTTAAAAATTCATTGATTGTGTAGTATACTTACTTTCTGTATCAAAAATGCTTTGAGTTTGTATTTGAAAGAAGCTAATGTCTGAATGGATTTGATAGAATCTGGTAACTTATTATAAATTTTTACACTCATACAAAATACACTTGATTTAAACTTAACTGTTCTACTCTTAGGTAACTTAAGTTCATTTTTATGTCTTGTACTTATCATTGTTTCGTAATTACTGATATCGCGCTTTGTGATTGAGACTTCTTCCAATATATACAATGACGCCAGAGTTTTAACCTTCTGAATTCCATCACCATCAAGAGATCCACATATTACGAAAAATACAAATATTTCCTATAAGAAATAATATGTCAAATGCTTGGAATGGGACACGATGGTAATGGCGAAAATTATTAGCATGGACCCGTGTGTCGTGGTTTGCTAGAATTCTAGCGGTTTACTATTTAACGCCAAAAGACTCAACCTTATTTCAGATTGCAAATTCTAAGAGTTTGAATGAACATCTAAAATGTGATTTAACTTAATGCATCCGTATATTTATATTATAACTTTAGTGAGATATACTAAATTAATTATTCTGTTTTTCGGCTCACTCTCATATTATTTGACGAGGAATTTGACTAGGTTCAAGCCATGTTCGAGCACCACTTGCTTGTGGAATGTATCAGGACGAGGGCTGGGAGAGAGGAATTGAAACATACGTTTAGGATTAATTTATTAGTATTTAGCTTTTTTCATAGTATATTGGCACAGCCTTTATCCAAAGCAGCTACCTTGATATATACAATAGTAAATAAGAGTAGTATTTAACTTAATGTAAGTTTTGTTTAATATGTTTAGGGAATGATGGGTCTGACATAATCTTTGTGTGACCAAAATACTCTAAATTAATAAAGATAATAAAAAAGCCAAACTAGAGGCTGATATCCATGAGCAGCAATCCCCGACCCGCGACGCGGTAACTGTCGCGCTACTCTACAGCAACTAGCAGCGCAATGTCTTTATTTATTCAACAATTATGGAAGACTAATAGCTAAACGAATAGAAAATATAGAAAAAATATGTATGCCAGTCAATAGACTGGCCTATAATATTCTAGCCATTTCAGTCTGGATATTCTAGCCTTGATATTTCAAGGCTTCAGTTAGAAAAACAAACTTAACTATAAAAGAATGTGGTCACCATAAAAACGAATACATATTGTATGTAAAAAGAAACCAAAAACAACAAAATACAATAAAAACATCTGTACACTGGCCAGACAAATTATTTCACATAAAATTAGTTCAATCGCTGGTCAATTTTCCATGTATTGGTGTCTAGCCGCCAAGCGATTGACATGTAAGAAACCCGCGATTCAGAGAACAAGTGTTCCAACATTCGTTCATAGATGGTGCTTTTTATTTGAGATCGTTTTCTGAATCGCGGTGTTAAGATTCTCCGCCAATAGTAAAAGTGACTAAAGAATTTATTTGATGTTGGTATCAATTTGTCACGTGCTATTGTATCGTAATTTTCATTGTACAATAGTTCGGAATACAAGTGTTCGGTAACCACTACCAAGTACTTTTATTCAAATCAACCCCCAGCTTAACCCTCACGATACCCAGGGTTAACCAATTGGATTGATTAAATCGGTCACAATATTGCGCCTTGGGGAACACCCTTAAATACTTGAATATTTAATTACCAGTTCTAATAAAATCGAACACAACGAAAAATCGTCACAAAGATTAACCATCTTTGTGACCTATCAATAATATTTGCCAGAGGCTCAAATATCCCCATCCCCTTCCCCAACAATTCTTAAATTCCTAATCCTCAAAAGGCCGGTAACGCACGTGTAGCGTTTCTGGTGTTCCGGGTGCCCATGGACGACGCCGATTGCTTACCATCAGGTGACCCGTCTGCTCGTTTACCGATAATCATATAAAAAACAAATGAAAAATATGCACAAATTATTATAAACATGATGTTTAAATTAGGGTTTGATTAATAACTAGAGGTATGTTGGTACTGTGATATTGATGACGAACTTACTACAACGCCTTAGACAAATCATAAATCACCTGATATGTTGTAGGGAAAAACAGTCCGATTATATCATCGTTTGGAAGGATCATTCCTTAATGTCGTGGTGGCCCGGAACCTTAAGACCCCGCTTCTCATGCATGATGGTGCCGGTTCGAAACCTACCAACGGCAAGTACCAATGTGACTTTGTCCGAGTTATATGTACTTTCTAAGATTATCTAAGCACTCTGACAAACGGTGAAGGAAAATATCGTGAGGGAAACCTGGCCTTATAATTTCTAATTATAAGTTTGTAATAGCCAACCCGCATTGAGTAAGCGTGGTGATTGATGCTCAAACCTTGTCTGTGTGAGAAGAGACTTTGCTCAGCACTGGGCATTTATATGCATTTATGAAATCAAATAAATACATTGCATACATCCATATATCGCGGTACTAAAATTTATTCGAAATCGGTTTAGTAGTTTCCCAGTCAAATTGTGCTAAGACATGAATATTTTTTTATGGCATAAGCCGGTAAACGAGCTGTCGTATCACCCGATGGTAAGCAATCGGCATCGGCCATGGACACCTGGAACACCAGCGTTACAAGTGTCGTTACTGGCGTTTTGGGGATTAGGAGTTTGAGGATCGTTGGGGATTCAGGGATTGGGGAGATTGGGAAAGGGGAGGGTAATTGGGCCTCCGATAACCTCACTCACACGACGAAATACAAAGCAATCGTTGCTTCACGTCGGTTTTCTGTGAGGCCGTGGTATCACTCCGGTCGAGCCGGCCCATTCGTGCCGAAGCATGGCTCTCCCACACTTAAATGTGTTTCATATTGTGAAGGGCACCGTGTCGTTTTTTCAATAAACGTTTATCAATGTTTATTTTGTAATGGCCAAATAAATTTAATTATTTCTTGATTTTTTTTTACTTTCATTACGTGTTCGCTGTTATAATGAAAAATAATCCAAGTCAAGCTTCGCTGGTTTCTTTCTTTAAATCGAAAAATATGTGACTAAGTTTTAATTTCTAATGTTTTAGCTATATATAGTTATACAAAAGATTTATTATTATACCTAGTTTAATCTTTAAAATTATACAAATTTGTAATGTTTAGTACAATGCTTGTTAGATGTGTGTGTTTATTAACTATTTTAGGTAAAGTCTTTTCTAGATTTTTTGTTATTACTTAGTGGTCAAATGTTACTATAGCTTGGGCAATCGTTTCGTTTCTCGAAGGCGTTCTGCTTCTTTGGTGCCTGTAGTTCATTCTGTCTCCTGCGAGAATTCACCGAGGGAAGTGGAAACTATTTTTGTTTTTTCTTCTCTTCTTATAATATCTTCAGATTCATTTCGTTGCAGGAACTAAGACAGTTATTTATGTCCCTGGGACGCGCCGGACTTCATTGTTCCGGTGTTTTCATGGTTGCATTTACTGTAGATCCTGGCTCACAGGAGTTGCAGCGATTTTTGGAGGCAGTGGCCGACTAGTCCCAAAAAAGAATAAAATATGCAAATGCTTCTTTATTCGACAAACGCCATTGCGATACTACTTAGTTTATTTTAAAATATTTTTTGTATCTCATCATCAATATTATCCCCACTCTTCCAGCTTTAACGACAGTAAAATGTAACAACATAGAAAAGCGAATAGCCGGTCTCAAACAGCGACTCAGACAAGAAATAGAAGAAGATCAGAGAACAACTAACTCAAAGGAACCTGGAGCCAAAACCAAGCCTTTCAAACTACACGACTATTATGACCTTGTAGTCCCAATATCAGACAAATCCCTTATAAAACCAATTATGGAAAATTACATTAAACCTAATAATCATAATATTGTCAAAGGAAATCTGAGTACAATTCATGACTTAGAATTGCCAAACCGACAACAGAACAGCCCAAAAAAGAAAAAACTTGAAAGACTTCCCATCAACCAGGTACATAACAAGAACCGTGTGACTCCAGCCAATATATTCCATCGACGGTTCTATTTAGACGAGGAAGAAAGAAATAAACCACAAAGATGGACGCATTGTTTGGATCTAATCACACCAAGATTAAAAGGCTACAAAGATGACTGGGCACCTAAACAGGTCACGCATAACGACGGAGATGTACGCAGGTAAACAGCAGCTCATGTAAAGAGATTGTCCAGTCAATTGATGGTAGCGGTGACTGTCCAGGCGATACACGTACTTAGGTATCGTCGTGAGCTAATGTTCACATGTAAACAGCAGCTCATGTAAAGAGATTGTCCAGTCAACTGATGGTAGCGGTGACTGTGTAAAAGCTACTGATTATCTAAATGTTGTTTTTCAGATTGGCACATCTGCTTAGTTTGAATACATCTGAATATACGAAAGAAGAAATTATATCAACGTTGTACCAAATAAGTAATATAAGGCTAAGAATATTTCAATGGGACTACACAGCATTGACAACTATTTTGAACATTATTATAAAAAGTAGGTAACGTCTTGAATATTGCTAAGGAGGAGGCGGGGCGCATGAGGCAATGAAGCGCTGCCTCCTCGCAACCCAGCCATCGCGAAGGACACACCGGGCGTGGGGGATCGCGGGACGATCTCCGGCCACCGTAAGCGAGGGCCTGCGAAAAGAACCAGACCCGAGCGTACGGCGCGTCGCGTTCTGTGCGCATCTTAAAGAGCCATCAGACCACCACAGATGGGGCCCAATAGGGCTGATGCCGATACGGAGCCGTGGAGAACTTAACGGGTTACCGGGGCTCCGGCTTGAAGTGCAGGAGTAGGAACGGGGTGATTTTTAGTCAGTAAGAGTCTGACACTTCCTCCCGTGTCACCCAGGCGGGAGAAGTCATTCGATGATTTTCCCCCCTGAAAAAAAACGTCTTGAGTATAAGAACTCATATTCTCTTTAAATGGTTAATTAATTTAGCTTGCCCACTTTGTTTCTTTGTTTGTCAAATGTAATTGGACTTTTAGCTCCTTCCTGACGATAGATCAATCTGATATTTTGTATCATCATTATCGTCATCCATGCAAATACCGAAATACTGAAGTCCGGTGCGTTCTAAGGACATGAACCATTGTCTTGGATGCCTCGCGAACTTTTATGTAGACGAGGCTCATAGTCCTGCAAGTACTTAGCTTTCATTGGCTCTTGCTTAATAATCTCTGGAACTACTGCCCCGTTGGTCGAGTGGTTGCAACTGAAACTGCTGGTTAAGGGATTTCGGGTTCGATTCCCAGGTCGGCCAAAGTATTACTTGGATGTTTTTATAATAACTATCGTGAGACATACTAAATTAACTGAAATCGCAGGATACTCACGTGGATATACTGAGAAAAGCTACTAATTTCGAACCACAGAGGAGTTCTTCAGTAGCCAAAAGTAGGCTGCGCGAAATTGCCGCGACCGCGCACGCTGCTCATGAATAAGAGCCTCTCGGTGGTTCGAAACTAGTAGAGCTTTTTGTCTCTGATTTCGGTGTGCCTTACGGCAAAGACCTCCTCCAACTCTTTCCAATGTTGCCTGTCCGTGGCTACTCTTGTCCAGTGAGCTCCTACTGTGAGTTTCAGTTCATCCTCCCACCTTCTTACTTTCCGTCCTCTACTCCTGACACCATCCCTTCGATACAAAACTGTCACCTTTTTGCTCCATTTTTCCTTTTTGCATCGAAGCATATGCCCAGTCGACCTCCATTTAAGTTGATCAATACGTGATAGAATGTCCGTTAGTTTAGTATTGTGCCGTATATCAGTACTTCTGACTCTATCCTTTAGCTTCAAACCTAGTATGCTTCTTTCCATCCTTTTCTGGCATCTTTCTAATTTTTCCCTATGGTGTTTCGTCAGGGCCCAGGTTTGATATTATCTGGCCTAGATATACATACTCCTCCACATATTCGAATTTACCTTTATTTGAATTTATTTTAATGTATTTCAGGTTCAGTGCATGACTTTCGCTCATTAAAAGGTGGATTAAAAGAATTGTTCAAAGTATGGCACTTGGACACATCGATGATAGCTACGTTCTTGAAGCAAACCAGAATATTTAGACCTCCTTGCATCGAGGTTGCGGAATATGGAGGTGAGATTCACTTACAAATTAGTGTCAAAGCAATGCTTCCGCGGAGAACCTAACGGGTTACCGGGGCTCCGGCTCGACGTGCAGGAGAAGGAACGGGGTGGTTTTTAGTCAGTAAGAGTCTGACACTCACTCCCGCCTCACCCAGGTGGGAGCAGTCATTCGATGATTTTCCCCCCTTCAAAAAAAGCCATGCTTCGGCACGCATGGGCCGGTTCTACCGGAGTGATACCACGGTCTCACAGAAGACCGACGTGAAATAACACTTGTGTTGTTTTTCGTCGTGTGTGTGAGGTTACCGGAGGCCCAATTACATGAGCATATTTTTAGTACTTAGATTTTAACACCTGTCGTGGATACATTTACAAAATACAGTGAAACCTTTTTAAGTGAGACATCAAGGGACCTGCAATGTCGTTTCACTTATAGAGGTATTCCACTTACCCAGTGTCTCAGATATACAGGTAGATATAAATAAATATCTGTCTCATTTACAGAGGGTTCCATTAATAGAGGTGCACTTGGAATTACGTGTGTAATTTGCGGGTAGAATAAGAATGAGTAAACAAACAATGTTATCTTAGTTTCAGAGGTTTATGCATATAAAATTTACTCGCTGTCTCAGTTATAGAGTAACTATGATGATAAATCGAAAGAACAAATCCCAGATATAGCGGTTTACCTCGTCCCACTAACACAGGTAATTCAATGCCAAAGTGTTGGGACCTCAGCATGAGTTCCAGTTATGGAGGTTTCTCATTTATCCAGGTCCCATTTAACCAAGTTATATTGTATATAGACGTTGCGTCCAGACATTCAAATTCTCGGTTATTTTACTATACAAATTGCAGAAATATTCACGATAACCTTCATAAACTTAGTAATATTATGAATGTGAATATTTGCGAGTTTGTCTGTATATTTGTTGGTGAATCACGTCAAAAGGGCTAAAGGAATCGGTGTGAAATTTGGATCAAGGGTAGATTATAGACTTGAATAACAAATTTTTACCCGTTTCCTCTATTTTTACAATAACTATCGTAAGACGTACTCAATTAACTAAAATCGCGGGTTACTCACGTGAATATACTGAGAAAAGCTCTAGCTACCAGTGAACTGCGCGGCGACGTAGCTATGCTGCTTCACGAGGAAGAACCCCTCTTTGGTTCGAAACTAGTAGAGCTTTTTTCAGTATATTCACGTGAGTAAGCCGCGATTTTAGTTAACTCTTTACTCAACGGGAATGTGGGCAAAACCGTTGGCAGAAGATATGTGCCTATACCAATTACATATTCCTAAATATTCTCCACAGGATCCACGAAAACCACGGGTGGTGTCAGAATTTCTAAGCAATATAAGCAGCAAAATAATAAAGACAGGGATGAAGACGATTGTGATGAAATCAATTGACATTCGACATCCCCCCCCCCCTACACACATACACAATCGGCTACTTGACAACACTAGTCAAATTCAATACTTTTTTCGAACTGTCAAAAACGACAGTTTTCTATGAATTTTGTACGAGATTGTGTATTGTGACGTCACGTTTTTTTAGCGTCAAACAGCGTAGTTATTTTGTAAAAATTTGCTGGAAAAATACTAAAGTTAAGTTGGTCATAAAATCAATTAATGAAAGTGTGATCATTTTTTAATATTTTATTGTATTGAACAGTTGAAATAATTTATTATTGATTAAGGAAAGTATCTAATTCAGACGAAATAGGGATCATCTTGAAATGGGTATTGTGTTGTTGGAGACAACGTTACATTTTAATTGTCAGTTAGGCTATTCTATTTAATGTCAATACGAATGATAAAGAGGGATGAAAATTAAAAATCTATTTAGTCCGTCAGTTAGGTATTGAAAAAATATTATACACGTATTTTTTATTTTGTCAAAGTCAAAGTCAAAGCATTTATTTCAACTAAACCATAGTTTGGTACTTTTGAAACGTCAACAAATACAAAATAAATAATAGTCTGTCAGTCAGTCCGTCAGTGAAATTAGGTGAAGCTAGGTGCTCATTCCAAAATGTAGATTCGAATGGAGAAGAACGAGCAAGAAACTCCATTCGTTACTCTTTTTAAAAAAGTATGTAAAGTATGTCGTATAACAAAACAATACTCAGATAAAACGAATCAAAGCTTAGGAGTGGGAGCGAAAAAAGTACCGTTTAGAGTACTTCAAAGCAACATCTCCGAAATTTTAAGGAACCCCTAGGCTAAGACACCTAACAGCACAAGAAAGGGGTTATTATACATAATGCTAAGTACCTATAGTTAGGCTTGTGTGCCTACATACACGACTAATGACAATTTTATTAATGTTTAAGCAGTAATTGTACCTCTAATTATTCGATTTTATTCATTTAACTTAATTTTAGACAATATTGTGAATAAATTATTATGTTTTCGGCTTACTCACGTAGTAATTCGACGAGGAACTCGACTAGTTTCAAGGCATGCTAGAGGCTCATATTCATGAGCAGCATTTCGCGACCCGCGACCCGGCGACTGTCGCGCTGCTACAGCGCGCCCTCTGCCGTGATTCACACGCACTTTCTTCCATTCGTGGTATCGGCGACGGCGGCGCGCGTGGCACTGTTGGCACGCTAGACTCGCCCGTCGGCAGCTGCGTTGGTGTTGTTGGGTTCGAATCCCAGGTCGACGCAAAAACAGTGTTACATACCGCGCTCACTGTGTCACACTCATACGCGAAACTAGTCGAGTTCCTCGTCGAATTACTACGTGATTAAGCCGAAAACATAATAATTTATTTAGTATGTCTCACGAAAGTTGCAATACTAATATTGTGAAGTATTTAATAAATTAATATTTTATTTAAACAACAATTTTTATTCATTATCAACAGCCTATAAATGCCCACTGCTGAGCAAAGCCTCTTCTCACACGGCGAAGGTTTGAGCATTAATCACCACGCTTGCTCAACGCGGGTTGGCGATGTCAAACTTATAATTACAATTTATAAGTCCAGGTTTCCTCACGATGTTTTCCTTCACCATTTGTCAGTGGTGTCTAGATAATCTTAGAAAGTACATATAACTCGGAAAAAGTCACATTGGTACTTGCCGTTGGTAGGTTTCAACTCTAGGTATAATACACAGGTAATGTTTAATCTTACTTCTTATAAATGCGAAAGTTTCAATCACGTCAAAAAGGCTAAAGGGATCGGCATGAAACTCGGAACAGGGATAGATTATGGTCTGCAAAACACATAGGGTTTGTTTTTCTTACACGGGACCGCGGGCGAAGCCGCTGGCAGAAGTTAGTCTACACATACATAACTATATCGAAATAGATTTTCAAGACGCCTGAAAATATAACATCACGCCTTTTATCCCCGAAGGGGTAGGCAGAGGTGCATATTACAGCACTTATTGCCACTGTACAATGTAACACCCACTTTTCACTATTTATGTTATGAGTCCCATGTAATAGGGGGTGAGCCTAATGCCATATACCGGGCACAATTCAATACACCGTGCTACTACTGAGATTTGTTTTAAAACCCAGTATGTCTTTGCCCGACCCGGGAATCGAACCCGAGAACCCTTGCCCCGGCAGTTGCCCTTGCGAACTCGGCCAACGAAAGCTAAACAAATATATTTTACTACAAGTAGTTAATAGCTGTTTTTATTTATATTTTCTCAATAAAATCGATCGTTAAAGACGTCATTGTATTTCTGTGTTTGGATATTTATAAAAAACGTAAAGTTTTATCAAAAATACATCCTTCAGTTATAATGTAGAAAGAAACCAAAATATTTTGATTTTGGTTCGAAGAAAACCAATTCATAATAATTGTAATAATGATAAAATATATTGGTTTACTATTTGCATTGTTTGGTAAGTAGTATACAATACATAATAATATTAAATAAAATGTTCTTTATGGGAAAATAATAATGGTTCCCAAAAACAAATTAATCTCCAGTGATCTGTGGCCGACTATAAAAATGGATCTTCGAATAACAAAACTAAACTTCCGAATAGAATATTGAACCTCCGACAAAATTACTAAGTTACCGACAACAGACGTTTTAGGTTAGGTTAGGTTAGTATTGTAGCAATAAACAGTCATGTTTATTTTTCGAAGATTTCAGTATCTCATTCGGTCGTTTCGTCATTTTTATTCGGACAAATGTTGTCGAAAAGTTAGTATTTTAGGCAGTAGATTTAATATTTTGGGTAAGGACAATTCTTCTTTTCTTGTCGGAGCTTTTATTACTACCCTTTTTTATGGGTAAGCAAACTAAATTAGAGAAGAAGAGAGTAGAGAGATACGGTCGGTTTTCTGTGAGCCCGTTGTATCAACTCTATTCGTGGAATTTGTGTAGACCAAAGCCTCATTGCGTTTCCCACAAAAAAAGAAACTGAAAATCTAGAACGACATATCATAACACAACATCCGCAGGCACAGGTGCATACGGCACTTAATGCCACTGTACAATGTAACACCCACTTTTGACTATTTATGTTATGAGTCCCTTGTAATAAATATTATTGCCTACCGGGCACAATTCCCGAAACCGTGCTACTACTGATTTTTTTTTAAACTTAGTAATACCATACCTATTATTGGAAGCAAGTTTAACGGCTCACACATAGGACCCACTTAGTTTTTAGTCAAATTTCCGTGGTGCTTGGCGACTGGGCTTCACCCAGTTGTAAAGTCTCTTTTTTGTGTTTTTAGGCTTAATTCATTCTGTCTCCTGCAGTAATTCACCGAGGGAAGTGGAAACTATCGTTTTTTTCTCCTCTTATAATGTCTTCTGATTCACTTCGTTGCGGAAACCAAGGCAGTTATTCATGTCCCTGGGACTCGCCGGACTTCAGTATTCCGGTGTTTTCATGATTGTATCTACTGTAGATCCCGCTTACAGGAGTTGCAGCAGTTATGGGGGTTGTAGCGGGCTAGTCCCATTAAAAAAAAGTATCATAATTTTTCTTACACCTTTATTTTTACAGCTCTAACCAATGAAGTACAGTCACAAATAAAATTAACTAAAGTAGGTACAGTAACAGATTTGCAAGACGCACTCGATATAATCAAGACAGTACTAAACAACAATGATAATATAGGACCAAATGATAATGACGATGGTCTTAGAACATTTAATTCAGCTGAATGGAATTATGATTTTGGAGATATAAACAACGCTCAAGTACAATTGAAAATTAAGCCCATCGATGAAAGAGATCCTAATAAAAAACAGTTTAGGTACAGACCTCGATTTCGTCCTTCGAAACCGAATATCAATAGCAATAAGATGACTACGAGAAGGATGACTATCAAACCATACGTAAGACCATTATATTTTATGGAACTTTATTTTGCAAAACAATTTGTCAATGATACAGTATAAGGGAGATATATATTTCAAGTGTGGGAGAGCCATGCTTCGGCACGAATGGGTTCGGTTCGACCGGAGTGATACCACGGCCGAGCCAAAAACCGACGTGAAACAACTTGCTTGCGTTGTGTTTTGTCGTGTGAGTGAGGTTACCGGAGGCCCAATAAACCCCCTCCCTAGTCTCCCGAATCCCTGAATCCTCCACAATCCTCAAATTCCCGATTCCCAAAAGGCCGATAACGCACTTGTAACGCCTTGGTTTTTGTAGGTGTCATTGGGCGGCGCCGATTGCTTACCATCAGGTGATCCGTCTGCTCGTTTACCGGCTTATGCTATAAAAATGCTGTGTGGACGCCGCAACAGGTTCGGCGTCCCGCTCGGACGCTGCTCATGGCACAGAGGGTCATGGCGATCCGAATGATCCGTGGATACCGCACGATCTCCGGGGAGTCGGCGAACCTCCTTGCCGGATTACCGCCGTGGGAGGCAAAGGTTATACACGCGCGCGAGCGCGCGTGTATAACATGCGCGCGGAGGCACGTCGCCGGGTCGAAATTCCGCTGCCGCGCCAGATAAGTGCGTGGCGGGATGAGCTCCGGCGCGATCTCATGGCGGAATGGAAGCAACGACTGTCGCAAGCGAGGGCTGAGCTCGCTGCCATTGCAGCGGTAAGTCCCTTCTTTGAGGAGTGGCTTGAGAGACGCTACGGCGTCCTCACCTACCGCCTGACACAGGTCCTCACCAGACATGTAAGTTTCGGGAGGTACCTGTGGCTGATTGTGCGGGAGGAAACGCCCGGTTGTCATCACTGCGAGGACCGCCCTGAGGACAAGGTGGAACACACTGTAGCGGAATGCCCTGCGTGGGCTGAGCACCGCCGTGCCCTCAGGGAAGTGATCGGCGATGGCGACCTCTCGCGTCCGGGTCTAGTGCAGGCCATGATGCGGAGCGAGGGGGACTGGAATTTTTTTTTGTTGGGACAAGCCCGCCGCAACCTCCCAAAACAGCTGCAACTCCTGTAAGCCAGGATCTACAGTAGATACAACCATGAAAACACCGGAACACTGAAGTCCGGCGCGTCCCAGGGACATGAGTAACTGTCTTGGTTCCCGCAACGAAGTGAAGAAGATATTATAAGAGGAGAAGAAGATAAAACTATGGTTTTCACTTCCCTCGGTGAATTACTGCAGGAGACAGAATGAATTAAGCTTAAAGGCACAAAGAAGAGACTGTACAACTGGGTGAAGCCCAGTCGCCAAGCACCACGGAAATTTGACTAAAAACTAAGTGGGTCCTATGTGTGAGCTGTTATACTTGCTTCCAATAATAGGTATGGCAAAAACGCCTAAACGCATGGAAATTCGTTCTAGATTCCACAAGGTCCGTATAATAAACTACACCTGACGAAACAATTAAATTATTTAACATAGTGTTACGTTCATTTTGCCAGAGATCACACTCCCAGAGTATGTGATGGGCCGACTGCTCGTATCGCAACTCCTCTGTCGAACATTGGCACCATGGTGAATCAATAAGTTTAAATGAGAACAATTTGCTTTTAAAGTTGCCGTGGCCAGTAAGAAATTGGGCAACACAGTGATCCACCTCCAACCATGTCCTCTCCAGCCGCTCATGCACGGATAGGAAGAACTGATACAGGTGGCGGCCCTTAATAGAAGATGCCCATCTACACTGCCATTCGGTTATAAGCTCGCCCCAAACGTCCGTCACTGGCTTAAACAATCTAGCAATTTTATTTCTATCACGTTGTGCTAAAAAGCTTGCTGACAAATTAGGCCTCGCACTGTAGTACATAGCAGCACGTCGCTGCACCTCAAGATCTACCGGAAGGACGCCTGCGAGCACAGGTAGGGCCTCAGTGCTAACCGTCCTATAGGCCTTACACAGGAAAATCAAGGCTAGACGCTGGCCTTGGAGAAGTTTTCGCCGTACCGCGCCTATTGTGGCCCTATCAGCCCAGACAGGTGCCCCGTAGCACACGCATCCTACTGGGACTGGGATGCCGTCTCCTCCTTTTGCGAAGCAGTCATGCTAGCTAAGGAGGAGGCGGGACGCGTGAGGCAGCGAAGCGCTGGCTCCTCGCAACCCAGCCATCGCGAAGGACACACCCCGGCGTCGGGGATCGCGAGACGATCTCCGGCCACCGTAAGCGCGGGCCTGCGGACGGCGAGCATGGGTGGCTCCCCGTCCGACCAGAAACAGACCAGAGCGTACGGCGCGTCGCGTTCTGCGTGCGCCTCAAAGAGCCATCAGACCACCACAGATGGGGCCCAATAGGGCCGATGCCGATTCGGAGTCGCGGAGAACCTAACGGGTAACCGGGGCTCCGGCTCGACGTGCAGGAGAAGGAACGGGGTGGTTTTTAGTCAGTAAGAGTCTGACACTCCCTCCCGCCTCACCCAGGCGGGAGCAGTCAATAGATGATTTTCCCCCATTAAAATAAAAGCCTTAGGCTACTTAAGAGTGCTTACACTTATTTGTTTTTTTCAGGCTACAGTATCCCAGAACTTCGTAAAAAACGTCTTAAGTATTATAAGTGGATAGCTGTATGTAAGTGCAGTTTAATCGAAAATGTATATTTTCGAAGATTTAATCATTAAAATAAAAACGTCTTTACATAAACTTGTGGGAAACCACATTAAGTGAAACGTTAAAACGATTTTTATACTGATACTAGCGGACCCGACAGACGTTGTCCTGCATATAATATTATAATAATAAAAATATAATAATAGGTACTTTTTTTAAGGGGGAAAATCATCGAATGACTGATTCATCCCTAGGCAGATGGCGCTTCAGTCGGTTACTAGGTTATTATTTATCTATACCTATTATTATGTCGCGGAGAACCTAACGGGTAACCGGGGCTCCGGCTCGAAGTGCAGGAGTTGGAACGGGGTTGTTTTTAGTCAGTAAAAGTCTGACACTCCCTTCCGCCTCACCCAGGCGGAGGAAACCATTCGATGATTTTCCCCCCTTAAAAAAATCAGAAATAAGGTCCATAATGTAGTTAGAGGAGAGCGGTCACCGTTGACCGCTTGGGGGATAAATGGGTAGTCCGTCTGGTAGATTATTTTGAAACATTAGACACGTATATTTCAAGAAACAAATACTTTCTACGATATAACATAACGTAACATGTATGATGTTATTGTATGTCTTTTATTCCCGAAGGGGTTGTCAGAGGCGCACGTTACGGCACTTAATGCCACTGTACAATGTAACACCCACTTTTCACTATTTATGTTATGAGTCTCATGTAATAGGGGGTGAGCCTATTGCCATATACTGGGCACAATTCCAGACTCCGTGCTACAACTGAGATTTTTTTTGAAATCCAGTTAAGTATATACATTTATATACTTACATTTTATACGTAGAAATAATGTTTTAGCTCACGCTCTTATCTCTGACTCATTTTATCTTAATTACTAGCTGAGCCCGCAACTTCGTCCACGTGGAATAGTGATTCACAGCTCCTCCCTCGTAGTTGAGAGCATGATAATAATATGTAGCCTATATGTTGACCGGACTTGTTAGTAATATTCAAAGTAAATCACATATCACTTTTTGAGGTTATTCCAGACATACATGTAGACAAATAGACAAACAGACAAAAAATGTAAAAATCATATTTTTGGTTTCGGTTTCGGTTATCGACTGTAGATCACGCCCCAAGTATTCTTTAAAAAAATATTCGATGTACAGTTTTCACTTTCCTACGATTTTATTATAATTATGTATAATTATTGTCTAATGCGACGACAAAAAAAACACGTATCTAGTTTTTGATTACCTAACTGACGGACTAATTACATTTTTAATTTTCATACCCTTTTTTTCATTATTGGGGCAAAAGGCTAGACAAAACAGAAAAGGCGTTATTTATTTTATTTATTTATTTATTTAACACTTTATGTACAACTGTATACAATGGCGGACTTAATGCCGAATGGCATTCTCTACCAGCCAACCATAAGGTGATGCAGAGAAGTGTTACAGTAGGCTTTGAAAGAAGTTTGCATCTATCGAAAAAAAAAATAATAATAATAAAACGAGGGTGATAAATGTACGTACATATGTATAAAGGTATCCTAGTACATAAACTACATACCAATACTACATACTAATATGAAACATAAATATAATATGTAAATAATTAAATACATATATAAATATATATATGTAATATAAAATATAATATAATATAACAATAAATATATAATGGGTTTATATATCTGATATAATTATATATATAAAGTTTCTGAGGAGGGTGTTAATTGAGACTTGATTGTGTCAGTTTGTTCCGAAGATATTCATTGACTTTAAATTTAAAGGATAGCCGACTGGAGGCCGTCCTGATATCCGTGGGCAGCGCATTCCACAGTAAGACTGACTGAATGAAAAATGACGAGTGGAGAAAGTCGGTTCGGTGTGTGGGACCTTGGAGGAGGAGATTGTTTGTGGAACGGAGATACTTATTGTGGTTGGTGCTCACATATTGAAAGTAGGAGGCTAAATAACTTGGAGAAGTGGGGGAATTAAGCAGGGAGTATAAAGTGGTTAGTGCCCGTTGTTCCCTGCGTTGACGTATGGGCAACCACTTTAGTTGCAATCGGTATGCAGAAACATGGTCATATTTACGCAGGTTGAAGATGAATCGAATACAGTTATTCAGAAGGCGGTCCAGTTTATTGATGAGATCTGCATTCAGGTCGTAGTAGCAAACATCAGCATAGTCAATGATAGGAAAGACCAAGGAACGGACAAGCATTATCTTGGTGGAGGACGGAAGAAAATTTTTCAGGCGATACAAAGACCGAAGCGTGCCCGTCACCCGTTTACAAACACCAGCGATCTGAACACGCCACGTCAAATTATTGTCGATGTGCAGTCCCAGATCCTTCACGTCACTGCTGAGCGAGATAATCGCACCGTCATATAGAAGCGGCGGCACTGCTGCGCTGTCGATTCTACCAAAGATACGGGAACTTCCTAAAATTATTGCCTGGCATTTACTGGGATTCACTGCTATACCAAAACTTGTTGACCAATCGTTCAAGGTAGCCAGGTCCGCATTTAACCTTGAGATCGCATCGGGCAAATCTTCGACTCTAGCCTGGCAATACAACTGCAAGTCGTCGGCATATAGATGGTACGCACACTGAAGTTCGGAAGTGACTCTATTTATAAAAGTTGAGAATAGAAGAGGAGAGAGAATTCCGCCTTGAGGAACGCCAGCAGTCAATTGGCACCAGCTCGATGACGTATCTCCAACCTGGACCAACTGCTGTCGCTCGCGAAGATAGGATGAGAACCATTCCAGTGCGTCATTAGATACCGAAACCTGGGAGAGGATCGCTAACAGGATATCATGATCGACCATATTGAATGCATTCGAGAAGTCCACCAAAACCAACACAGTGACTTTGGTGTCCTCCATCCCTGCCTTCACATCACCGATAACTTTGAGCAATGCGGTAGTGGTGCTGTGTCCAGGCCTAAAACCAGATTGGTATGGGCTTATTAGCGAGTTCCGGTGCATAAAACTTGAGAATTGCCTATGGACACAGGCCTCCAGGACCTTTGACAAAAAGGGAAGGATTGATATGGGACGAAATTGGGTCGGGAGGGTGGGATTAGGTATTTTAGGAAGAGGGCGGACATAGGCTTGACGCCACAACGATGGGAAAACTCTGGAATGTAGGGAGAAGTTAATCATATGTGTTATGATTGGGAGGAGGGGTTCCAGTATGGTTATGATCATGTATCGTGATATATTATCACAACCCACTGCCTTGGACTTAATGGCAAGGATAACTTTCCGGATCTCCTCTGACTGCACTGGCCTGAAACAGTAAGGACTGATAGTGGAAAAACGCATTAGACCAGAGATAAGAGATATGGTATTTTGTTTAGTTTGGGAATCCAATTTAGAGACAGTGGAAAAGTGGCGATTGAGATCATCCAAACCAATCGAGCTCGGCAGGTCTAAATGCTGCGATTTGCCGATACCTAGGGTTCTGAGGAACTTCCAAATATCGGCAGAAGAAGAAGAAGATATTCGTTCGAAAATAAAGCGGCGTTTAGCATTACGTACCATCTGATTACACTTGTTCCTTGCAGTTTTGAAGGCAGCCCAATTTTCCTCAGTACGATCCCTCCTGTGCCTACGGAACGCTCGGTCCCTGCGTCGCATCGCCGTCTGTATCACTCCAGTCATCCAAGGCGCTGGTGGACGCTTTAATTTAACCCTTTTGATGGGAGCATGACGGTCAAACAGACTATTCAAGGTGTTATTGAATATGTCCACCATGTTATTGACACTAGTGGCCTCCATCAGCAGCCTCCAATCAATGGCCGCAGCATCTTTACGAAGACTCTCAGCATCCATTCTCGCAAAACAACGCCTGTACACAACCCTAGGCCTAACCTTGGGCGGTTTAAGGATATAGGAGAGGAAAATTAGGTCATGATGGGAAAATCCAGGGGCCTCGTACTGCCCATGAGACAAAACAAGGGAAGGATTGGATGTGACGATCAGATCGAGCCAGGTGTCCTCACCAGCAACGTTGTGGTGAGTAGGTTGGAGAGGTAGCAGGTGAAGACTTGCCGACTCGATCACATGCAGAAGCCTGCGGGAACGAGAGGAATCGTAGGCAAGGAGATTGGTGTTGAAGTCACCCATGACTATGTGATGCGCATACTCCGTACCCAAAGATTCAATTACTGATTCGAATTCAGTGAAATAATCGACCAAGGGAGGACAATAAATTACGCCCATTGCGAGCTTTGCCCCTCGGACACAAACCTCTACAAATACATACTCCGCAGTGCAATTTTGTGATGATAAAGAAATAATCTTGTAGGGGAATTCGCTGCGGAGATATATAGCTACGCCGCCCCCCCTACCATCAATTCGGTCATTCCGAATAAGAATGTATCCGGGTAGGGGGTAGGTGGTGGACAAAAGATGAGGCTTGAGCCAAGTCTCGGATATCAGGACCGCATGTATGTCGCTGTTGTTAAATGCCTCGTACAAGTCACTTATTCGTTCGCGTTATTGAAAGGCCAAGGTGTATATTACATGAAGTAACGTATTTATTCATTTAAGTAACATATTTATGCATTTCAACAATATTTCTTACTATTTCGTGGTATTAAAGCTCAAAGTCTATTGACACAGCTGTAAGTGGAAGATGGTGAAAACATTCTAATTTTTTTACTAATCTATCTGAATTTGACGTGTATTATACTGAGACTTGCGACGATCACAGAAATCCATGTAAACTGCATCGTATTCTGTAACAAAAATATATTTTTTTACATTTTGTAAACCTATACTTAACAGCTATGAATTATAAAGAGTAACATATGGAGTTTCTTGCTCGTTCTTCTCCATAGGAATTTACACCTTGGAATGAGCAAATAGCTTCACTTTTAATTTAATTGTTGACGTTCAAAAGTGCCTTTCTGGTCTAATTGAAATAAATGATTTTGACTTTGATAAATTAAATACAATAAGGGACTATAAGGCTGTAAGTATTTCTTTTTTATGGAATACGAGGCAAACGAGCACATGGATCAAATGATGGTAAGCGATCAGCGCCGCCCATGGAATCCCGCAACACCAGAGGAGTCCCAGGTGCTTGGCGGCCTTTTAAAAAGGAATACGCTCTTTTCTTGAAGGTTTGAAGGTCGTATCGGTTCGGAAATACCGCCTAAGCCAAATTATTCCACAGTTTTGCTGTGTGACGCAGAAAGCTACGAGAGAACAGTCGTAGCCTGCTCACCATCTATATGATGAGGATAGCCTACCTATATATCGTATGCTGTCGTGAGGGTCGGTGGCAAAAAGACGAGGTAGCCGACAGGTCAGATCAAACAATTCCTCAGAATACTCCTCGAGGTAGTTGGAAGATGCACAACGAAGCTACATCTCTACGCAATGCCAAAGTTAATTAATTTAAAACAAAAAGGAAAAAATAACGTTGACGGCTGACGCCATCTTGTTTTAAACGTTAAAAATATGAAAGTTTTTTAGGTAATTAGTAAATTATTTGAGTGAAGCTCATTATTAATGAATGTTTGCGTAGAACATGGCACAGTTAAATGTTACACACTTTAGGCGGGAATTAAAAAAGTTCGGCCGATGGTTTCGGCTTAGATTGTAAAATTATATTAAATAACTAAGTTGTTGAAAGTCGTTTTTTTCTTTAAGGGGGGAAAATCATCGAATGACTGCTCCCGCCTGGGTGAGGCGGGAGGGAGTGTCAGACTCTTAATGACTAAAAACCACCCCGTTCCTTCTCCTGCACGTCGAGCCGGAGCCCCGGTTACCCGTTAGATTCTCCGCGACAATTGAAAGTCGTTACAAGTTTTATTTCCTGACCTTAATACTAACTACATTATATTTTTAAATTACCTTGTAAAGTAGAATTACGGCAGTTGACAGCGTCCATGTAGCATTGGTTCTTGAATAAAACGATGTGACTGTCCTTCGAGCTCATTGCACAGACTGGATCCAGGTCGTCCGAACAGTCATTCAAGTGGGGGCATCCCTGTCGCAAGAACATCACGTACATGTGGCAAAACTTCGTTTCTACTGTATCGTATTCTGCAAAAAGTTATGAAATAAAAACTCTAATCCAAGAATCCAAGTTTTCGTCAACCGATGCTTACGTCGCTCCCTCAGTATTTATTGGTTCGAGACTGTTGTAATCATATCATCATCATCATCAACAGCCTATAAATGCCCACTGCTGAGCAAAACCTCTTCTCACACGGAGAAGGTTTGAGCATTAATCACCACGTTTGCTCAATGCGGGGCGGCGATTACAAACTTATAATTAGAAATTATAAGCCCAGGTTTCCTCACGATGCTTTCCTTCACCGTTTGTCAGTGGTGTCTGAATAATCTTACAAAGTACATATAACTCGGAAAAAGTTACTATGGTATTTGCCGTTGGTGGGTTTAGAACACCTCCAGGCCACCACGACATGTTGTAATCATATATCAAAATAATAAAAGCATTTGTTTGTGGAACGTAGAGACTAAATATGTACGTAGTGCGTTTATAGTATAAAAAATATAATTGTCTATGTACACTTTTAAAGATGGAAAAAAGTGAAATAAAAAGAAATAAAAAAAAGTTTAGTCTGTTTGCTACATTCACGTGTTTTGCTTATAGAAACCAGTTCCAATGTTCCTATCGGAGGTTCCAATGTTCAGTACAAACGTCGCACGCAGGAATGAATAAGCCATATGCTCCGAAGGGGTCCCTACCATATTCCCAAACAATTTTTCCCCAGGGGAAAAGGAACTGTGTCCGTCTTCGGCAAATCGCTAGGTTTACGACTAAAATGATAGCAGAAGCGGCGAGCATCGGAATGATGTGGAGCGAGGTGAAGCGAGTAGCTCAGAACCGATTTAAATGGAGGACCTCTGTGGACACCCTTTGCCCCATTTAAGGGACAATATAGGAGTTTAAGTCAAGTGAAGTCCACAGAAAAGAGAAATATTAAGTCGTCTACATATTTGTCGTGGTCGTGGTCGCCCGGTCGTTTAGGCTTCTGATCTGTAAAGAAGCGGAGAAGGGATTCGAAACCTGGCGAGTACTAATGTGCGTTTTTGCGAATTAATTAGACACCACTGATATATGATAAAGGAAAACATCGTGAGGAAACCTGTGTTTATAATTTTTAATTATAAGTTTGAAATCGCTAACCCGCATTGAGCAAGCGTGGTGATTAATGCTCTTACCTTCTCCGTGTTTGTAACATGTTAAATATTATTTTCACATTAATTATTATTTTAATGTGACATTGTTTTCATTCGAAAATTTTAATTTTTTTCTCTTCCTTGACATTTACTTTTTATTTTTACAATTGTTAGTGCAAGGACCGTGCGATACTGCCTCGCCATTTCTTTTCTAATTATTCTGGCAGTTTCAGTATTTGTGCGACCACCCTTAATGTTCTTTAGGTTGGTATTGTTCGTTGGATCAGTCAGCCTCACCTGTTAATTGAGCTGATTGTAAACCGACACATGCGTACTGCCTTCAGAACGGGTCCGCTCAAACTGTTGTGGTTCTTTCCTCAAAAGGCCACTACAGAAAGAACTTGCACGGTTCTCACACATAATTTTTTATACATATTTGTCTGAACTTTAAAAGAGACAGACCTCTGATTTGTTTCGGCATTTCTTCTCAGAGTAGTCAGTTAGGAAATGTCGACCTCATCGTTCGCTTGATAAAATTGACGTGTAAAAGTGCTATAGCCCTTGGCCTTGTAGCCTATTTGCAGAAATACTTAAATTCACTTGTGTGAGAAAAGACGTTTGTCCAGCAGTGGGATGCTTCGTTAATCGAATGGTCGCTATTTCGACTCTATGAAAGCTATTGGAATAATAGGGTAGATACCTAATTTTTGTTTTAATATCCGTCTGGTAGATTATTTTAAATCATTATACACGTACCTATTTTTTATTATCTTACAAAACGAATATTTAACGATGTATTGATTTGAAATGTCGCGTGACGTCACTTCTATTTATTTATTTATTTTATACTTTATCGCACACACAGAAAATAAAAGTTGTTAACATTGCAACAGTAATTTGAGTACAATGGGCGGTCTTATCACACGCGGCGATTTCTTCCAGACAACCTTTGGATGGAATTTTTGAAAAGTCGTCATTTCCATGTACATTTTATACGTAGAAATGACGTTTTAGCCCCCACTCCTAAATTTTGATTCGTTATATCTAAGCATTGTTTTATTATACGACAAAATAAAAAAAAATCGTGCTAATATTTTTTCATTACCTAACTTACGGACTAATTAGATTTTTATTTTTCATACCCTGTCATCATTCGAATTGAAAAATTGAAATAAATAAAACAACTTTAAATAGACTTACTCAATGTCCCACGAAAGTTGGAGCATTGGTTGTTTAACATCAAATGACAGACGCTTTGAAACCATTTGAACTTCATATTTCTCCTGTTCAACCCACAGGCTTGTTTGTGGTAATCATTGCAATGATAAACATCGCAGTAATCCATCCACGCTGGGTTGTATAGCTGCCGGTAGCGGCTACCCCAAGATGGCGGCATTTCGGGCTTCGAAAACTCTGAAATAAATAATTTAATTCACTTAAAGGTGCTCCCTCATCGAGAGCATTCGCGTGTAATGTAACGTTACAGATCTGAGCATTACATCAGTGAAGGAGGAGAACCGAGCATTACAATGCGCACCTTGTAATGATACAATGTGTAATATCTTGATACAACTTGTAACATCAATGCGCCCCAGTTCCCCCAGCCCTCCGCCCGCACGCTTCGTCTCACATCTTGCTATGAAATGCTTAAAGTCGAATCATTATGTTACAATTTACATCACACGCAAATGCTCGTTAGTCAGGGAGGTATTATTGTAACGTAATGCTTGAAGTCGAATCTTTAATATTACAGTACACGTGAACGTTCCCGGTGAGGAGTTCTGCGGGCAACGGAGGGCCGATTTTCCAATCATCAGTTAATTCCTATAAAATATAATTGTCATTTGACAGTTTTTAGTATAAAAATGACATAATTGTCGGGGAGATGGAGTCTGGAAATGACGACACTTTAAAAGTGTCGTGATTTTCGAGTATTTAATGTCTCTAAAATTTGTTTTATTATGTTCTTATTTTTGGCGACACTGTATTCTCGAAAAACGATATTAATGATATTAATTTTCGGTCGTCATTTTCGGTGAGTCGTGTTTCCTCGAGCATGATTTTAATCGGGCAGATGCCCGATACGGAGCCGCGGAAGGCTAACGGGTTGCATAAGTAGGAAAGGGATGGTTTTTAATAAGCCAAAGCGAGTGACGCCATTGAATAATTTTCCTCCCTCATAAAAAACCATTATATGAAAATATCTTAGTCTTACCTCTTTTCCGATCTCGTATGAAGTTAGGATTTTCTCTTTTGGGTGAGTTCCTGTTAAAAAGAGATGCATTTTGTTATCACTAGAATTGCACTTGAAAGAGGCATGCTTCGGCACGAACGGGCCGGCTCTACCGGAGTGATACCTCGGCCGAGCTGAAAACTATAGTGAGATGACGAAAGCGTTGAGTTTCGTCGTGAGAGTGAGGTTACCGGTGGCCTAATCGTCCAGTAACACTGGCAAAGCACTTGTAACTCCTCAAGTCTGGGTCCATTCCCCACGATGCTAAATTGGGATTTACTCAAACGTCGTAGGGACCTAGTGGATTTTGAAGATGCTAATAGAAAGAAATGTACCAGTCACATATGAGCAGCATAAACCATCCACGCGCGGTGCGCGCTTACCGATCTCTAAGCGCGCGCACCGGCCCAGTTTTATATGTCCACGACAATCCACGATCGCCGCCTCGACGACAGCAGCGACTCGCCATGAGCGCGGCAGGCCCGTGAACTACTAGTCGTTTATGATTGGTCCGTCATATTTTAAGTAAAAATGTAATGTTACCTTTAATGTTTATGTACCCCAAATGTATAAATAAGCTGAGTAAACGTTCTAATAAATCATTCTATTCCAAAACCTCACTCGCATTTTACTTACCATCCCTTGGTAATGAAATATGGTTTAGTGACAATTTCTTCTACCGGTGGGGGAAGGGGGAATCTTTGAAATTGTAACGCGTAACTTATGTTCCAGTGGTCGAGCGTGTCTCTGATAATTAAAAACTCTTAATCTGCCAGTTTGCATGGTGGGGTTGAATGTTCTGGAGAGTAAAAATGAGAACCCTTCAAAATCCCCCCACTCTTGCAAATCAAGCTCGAATGGGCAGATTTTTTAAACGCACTTCCTTTAGCTTGCTATCGACCTTTCTTCCCTTATCTGACGAAACTGACTTTATTTATTCAGATTTTGTTGAATCCCCCCTTCTTATCAGATTAGGGTGCTTACTCTTGAAACCAATCCCAATGTCAATGCAATTTCAATTCAATAAAATCATAATAATAATCCAATGTCAAAACTATACAACCCCTAACGTAGCTCCTAAAATTGCATTCAGAGTACGGAATATAAAGCCAAACTCAATACCATTTAGTTCATTCAATATCCACGCAATACGGATGCAATGGACGCTAGTGTTGCAACTCAAGAGTAGGTACTAAATTTCACAATACCAATGTCGATGGATCGAAATTTGATTCAAGAGTAAGCACCTTGGTATATGGTGGATATATTTATCATCATCATCAACAACAGCCTATAAGTGCCCACTGCTGAGCAAAATCTCTTCTCACACGGAGAAGGTTTGAGTATTAATTACCACGCTTGCTCAATGCGGGTTTGTGATTACAAACTTATAATCAGAAGTTATGAGTCCAGGTTTCCTCACAATATTTTCCTTCACCGTTTGTCAGTGGTGTCTAGATAATCTTAGAAAGTACATATAACTCGGAAGAGGTCACATTGGTCCTTGCTGCTGGTAGGTGGCGAACCGGCATCCTCATGCATAAGGAGCGGGCGTCCTAAACCTCCGGGTAACCGGGGCTCCGACTCGACGTGCAGGAGAAGGAACGGGGTGGTTTTTAGTCAGTAAGAGTCTGACACTCCCTCCCGCCTCACCCAGGCGGGAGCAGTCATTCGATGATTTTCCCCCCTTAAAAAAAAAATGTCCTGGCCACCACGACCCACGTATACGGATATATTCAACATGACACTATCTGACACGCTCGAGTGACTACCGAAATCCCTTCATGGGCTCCCCTACTATTAGCGACGCCGACAGCTTACTATCAGGTGCTACATCTGCTCATTTGCCGACCTATTCCTTTAAAACTCCTCACAGAGCAATTATTAGCAACGAAAACGTAATACTTACTGGACGGCATCAAATTTGAGAGCACGGACGTCTTGTTGCATATCTAAAAATATAAAAATAAATATACATAAACACGTTAAAAAACCCAAGTAAACTGACTCTGTTTTTTGAAGTCGTTTATTTAATAATTACACCAAACCTTCTCGTAAGTGTAGGTCATAAACACTTTTCTGATGACTAAACTCTTTTCTCAAAATCACCGCTTCCCACTAGGCGAGACAGTGGCCAAACGTTAATGCCCCTCAACATATCTACAAATATTGTAGGTACAGATAAAACAATTCCTTTTTTTTTCAGTCCTTTAAATAATAAAAAAATCTTTTTGATTTCTCCAAACAAGATTTTGATTCTGTGCCTCACAGAAAACCGACGTAAAACAACGCTTGCGTTGTCTTTCCCCAATCCCGGAATCCCCAATAATACTCAGATTCCTAATCCCCAAAAGGCCTGTAACGCACTCGTAACAACCTCTAGTATTCCGTATGTCCATTGATTTCTTACCATCAGGTGATCCTTCTGCTCGTTTATCCCATAAAAAATGCATATTCTTATGAATTTTATTCACAAATATAAGTAATTATCGAGGATGAAACAACTAGACACTTATAAAATATACTCACAACCAACGAGAATAAATTGAATAATATACAACACAAAGGTAATCATTTTATTTTTCGTTTTGACGATCAACTACAGAGTCATGAAAGCGGTTCCTTTTAAAATATTCGAAGTAATTTCTTAAACATCACAATCAGCTTTAAACTGTACAACTTAATGAGTTAATTAGGAATTAATTGCTTGGATATGTACACGGCCATACACGATTTTAATTTAATTTTTTATTGTCGATACATCATGCAATCTAAATCTTACTATTCTCGTATTAATGCGAAACGCGAAAGTCTGTGTCTGTTTGTTCAGAGGGTTTAGTACGAGTACTGGGGCCCAACAGGGCCGATGCCGATTCGGAGTCACGGAGAACCTAACGGGTAACCGGGGCTCCGGCTCGACGTGCAGGAGAAGGAACGGGGTGGTTTTTAGTCAGTAAGAGTCTGACACTTCCTCCCGCCTCACCCAGGCGGGAGCAGTCATTCGATGATTTTCCCCCTTAAAAAAAATCCCTTCAGCTGTTTTGACGTGAATACGAGTATGTACTAAACTTGTCAACCAATGGTTACTATCTCTGTACCGAATCAATCTTTATTTTGTTACCTGCATACTAAATGAATTGGCTGTATCTACTATAGCCAATTTAAAAAACAAGTAGAATAAAAAACTTTCATTTAAAAAAATATATTTATTGAGCAATACTTATTAAAAAAAAAGTATTATAATTACTTGTACAATGCTTAATTATGCACCAAATAGGTTTTAACAGCAAAATTTTACTTCAAGATACATTTAGAATTGTATCTGTATTTTATTAAAGAATAACATAAAAAATATATTATAAAAAATCTTTGGTACCAATATCCGAACACACTTTTTTATTGTTTAAAAGGTTCTGTGACCGCGTTCAGTGATCTGATTGGGTGGTTCATTGGAGCCGGCCAATCAGAGCGAACGTGGTAACGTTTTTATCTAGTTTAACGTAAAATAAGCACATACTAACTAAAGTGGCGTTGGTGTTAAAATGTAGCGAGAGGATTGTTCGTTCAAGCACAGCAGTTGTCTATCTAAGCACTTGACTATCCGAATTTCAATGTCCAATGTTTTGATACTATCCATTAACTAATTGGATACTTGCCTTAATCAAAAATAAATATTAAAAAATAATCACACTTTCATTAATAGATTTTATGATATATAACTTAATTTTAGTAATTTACCTGCAAATTTTTAAGAAATAACTATGCTGTTTGACGCTAAAAAAACGTGACGTCACAATACACAATCTCGTACAAAATTCATAGAAAACTGTCGTTTTCGACAGTTCGAAAAAGTATTGAATTTGACTAGTTGGTGAGTACCCAATTATCAATTGGACAAAAGGGTCCATGCTATAAAAAACAACATTGGGAAAGCATCAAAAGGAAACCTATTAAATTTTTTATCATTTTATGTACAGTAGATACAAAAAATACCCCGTTCTCTTCTTAGACATTTTTACAATTCAATTATTTTGTTCAATTAATGACAAATTGTGACTAACGTATTTTTGCTCAACTAAAACTCTCGTTCTTCGTCCAATAGGGAATAAGCTAGTGTCCATACCATTGGACGACTAATATTTGACAGCTGCAGTGATTAGACAAGAAACATTTTGTCAATATATTTCAATTAAATCATAATTTGGTACTTTTGAAACGTCAACAAATACAAAATAAATAATAGTCTGTCAGTCAGTCCGTCAGTGAAGCTAGGTGAAGCTAAGTGCTCATTCCAAAATGTAGATTCGAATGGAGAAGAACGAGCAAGAAACTCCATTCGTAACTCTTTATAAAAAAGTATGTTCTACAATGTCTCTGATACATATTCCAATACTGTACGTATATGTGAGAACAATGCAAAGACACGCTTGACGCATTATACTAATTACAAATCTTACTAAAATAAAAAAAAATAAAAAAAATCTTATAGTCTAACATGGTGCTCACATATGCATATTGACAATCCATAAAATGGTACCTTTGCATAAAATACTTACTTACATAAAATACTTATATACCTCTACATAAATATTTTCTCTTTTATAAATACAATCACAGTCGAAATTTCAATTAATTTTCTAAATACATTTCATCAGTCAAAAAATGGTTTTGAGTCAATACTAAGTACTGAGTCAATATTTATTTTTCTAGTCGCATTGTAAATAGCTGTGTTGACTGTACATAAGTTAATTTTTTTTTTAGTTTTAATGAGATATTTCAGAATAGCATGCGAATGGAGATAATTTCGGCTCCATAAATTTGAAGTTTTCTGAAAGTGCTAAAATGGTACGTATCGTTAGAACTAGCCATTTGGAGCAATAGTTAATATGGCGTAAAAGTTGTAGGATCCAAGATGAAGAAGTTATACCAAATGTGGGAGAGCCATGCTTCGGCACGAATGGGCCGGCTCGACCGGAGTGATACCACGGCCGAGCAGAAAACCGACGTGAAGCAACGCTTGCGTTGTGTTTCGTCGTGTGAGTGAGGTTACCGGAGGCCCAATTACACCCGCCCCCCATTCCCCAATCTCCCCAAGCCCCGAATCCCCTACAATCCTGAAATTACCAATTCCCAAAAGGCTGGTGACGCACTTGAACGCCTCTGGTGTTTCAGGTGTCTATGAGCGGTGCTGATTGCTTACCATCAGGCGATCCATCTGCTCGTTTACCGGTTAATCCCATAAAAAAATGGCTACATTATTTTTCGTGGACCTGTAATTCTCTTACATTTCATTAGATGCCTCTTCCGAGCTATATATGTATATATATATGTACTTTCTAAGATTATTTAGACACCACTGACAAACGGTGAAGGAAAACATCGTGAGGAAACCTGGACTTATAATTTCTAATTATAAGTTTGAAATCGCACACCCGCATTGAGCAAGCGTGGTGAGTAATGCACAAACCTTCTCCGTGTGAGAAGAGGTATTTGGTCAGCAGTGGCCACTTATCACCAATCCAGTACGTCAGCCAATTTTTGTTTAACAACCTCACTTTTCTTACAATTTTCTTTGTCATCATTATCCCTAACGATTTTTCGTTTTTTCGGTGAAATTTCGAAATTTTCGTTCGCGTCACTATCCTTGTCCGTAAATATAGAACAAAATGACAATTTAGAATTGTTTTCTTTCAAATCTTCTGGGAATCCTTTGATTCTTCTTGGTTTTAAATAGTTAATAAAATGAATGAGTTCGTCACGACCGCAGTGCGTCGAATAGCACACTTTTATTCGCTGCAAACCTTCTTTTACTAAAAACTTCTCGTCTAAATTTGGTGAACACCAGCTTAAAGCAGAAAACACTACATTTAGTGTGTGTTCCGGAATTCGTTCCTTATTCTTTTTTCTGAGTGCGATCCTTGATTCTTCATTTGTGACGCCATATATTTGTTTTGGAAATTGTCTGTAAATAAAAAAGTAAATTGTAAATGTTGGAGAGCCATGTTTCGGCCGAGCAGGAAACCGACGTGAAACAACTGAAGCGTTATGTTTCGTCATGTGAGTGAGGTTACCGGAGGCCCAATTACCCTCCCCTTCCCCAATCTCCCCAATCCCTGAATCCCCAACGAACCTCAAACACCTAATCCCCAAAAGGCCGGTAACGCACTTGTAACGCCTCTGGTGTTCGACTGTTTGTCAGTGGTGTCTAAATAATCTTAAAAAGTACATGTAACTCTGAAAAAGTCACATTGGTACTTGCCGTTGGTAGGTTTCGAAACCGCACCCTCATGCATGAGAAGCGGGGTCTTCGGAAGTCTTAGACCTCCTTGCGAACACGACGCAAAAGATAATAATTTAACAATGTTACCTATAAATCGCCCAATCGTCTTCATTAACATTAGCTTTGATTTTAATTTCATCATATATTTGATTACATGCTCCTTCGTAGCCAAACATGGCTGACACACTTAGAACAACCTTGTTCTTTTCGTTTTCCGCCAACCACTTGTTGATATGCGGTATCAAGTTACTGACCACTTCTGATCTCTTCGGTATGTAGGGTTTATCCTGGGGAAGAAATAAATTACATAACATAACATCACACTTTTTATCCCCGAAGGGTTAGGCAGAGGTGCACATTATGCCACTGTATAAGGATACAGTGGCATAATGTGCACCTCTAAGGAAGTAAGGACTTCCTTACTATAATATTATAAATTGGAAAGTGAGTTTGTTTGTTTGTTCCGCTTTCACGCCGTAACTACAAAACCGATTGCTTTCAATTTTTGCAGACGTAAAGTTAGAAGTCCGGATTAAATAATAGGGTACTTTTTATCCCGGAAAAATTTGATATTCGAGGGAAAACAAAAGTATTGGTATAGATGGCGCTGTGTGTATTGATATATGTCACATAGGTTACTTTTATCCATTTGTGACGCGAGCGAAGCCGCGGGTAAAACCTAGTAAAAGATAATTTGACCTGCTGGCCACCGTCCAAAAACCATACTATGATAAAAATCTTGTCAAGTCATATACTGGACTTTATACTTACTTGGAAAGTAGTATCAACATATAGAGCATCAATTTGTATCGGTTCCCCATTGTTTTGCAAATGTTTATACTTGGCAACATCATTCTTCGATATTCTGAAGTCGCCAGTGAACAAAATCTTTTGGTTTTCGTATTCAAATAGGTACATTACAGAACCTAATGAGTGTCCCGCTGGTAATACTGTAACTTCTAGAAACTCTTCCTTATCCCTGGTTGGTATTGATAACGCATTGCGACCTGTAATTAGAATAACAATAGTCTATATAGTTATATGACTGCCTCGTTGGCCGAGTGGTTGCAAGTGCGACTGCCGGGCAAGGGGTCTCGGGTTGGTTCCATTCCCGGGTCGGGCAAAGTATTACTGGGTTTTAAAAAAATTGTCAGTAGCAACACGGAGTCTGGAATTGTGCCTGGTATATGGCCATAGACTCACCCCCTATTCCATGGGACACATAACATAAATAGTGAAAAGTGGGTGTTACATTGTACAGTGGCAATAAGTCCCATAAAGTGCACCTTTGCTTAGCCCTTCGGGGATAAAAGGTGTGATGTTATGCCGTAAAACAAAATATTACTCTAAGAAAACAAGAGCCAAGTAGGTGAAATTGCATAGACATAGCTAGTTTCGAATAAGGCAACATGAACAGCCCATAAGAGTCCAATACTAGACTGGAGACTGCATTAAAACTGTTATACAAAAGCTAATGGCCACCATTTCATTCATTCATCAGTCTTGCGGCAGATTTATTTACACTTATGCTGTGTGATGTCACTATATAGTAGGTTATAACAAAGTAAATTTCCCCAATCTTGAAAAATTACGCAGCAGATTTAGACTTTGGACTTTTTTAACTGATAGTGATTCAACAGAACAATTTAAATGCATATAAATCCGAATTTTGTAAATTGTGGGAAGTGTGGGAGAGCCATGCTTCGACACGAATGGGCCGGCTCGACCGGAGTGATACACAGCCGGGCAGAAAACCGATGTGAAACAACCCTTGCAATGTTTTTTTCTTCTCATATAATACCGAGGGGTAACGGACGATTTGGTTTAAGCGACATTTTGGGCGATATTGAGTTATATTATATATTCGGAATCAGCGAATTTTTCTCCGTCGAATATACATATATAACTCAATATCGCCCAAAATGTTATTCATGTCCCTAGGACGCGCCAGACTTGTTCCGGTGTTTTCATGGTTGTATCTACTGTAGATCCTGGCTGCAGGAGTTGCAGCGGTTTTGGGAGGTTGTGGAGGGCTTGTCCCACTTCAACAAAATCCTTGCAGCGTGTTTTGTCGTGTGAGTGAGGTAATTAGAGGCTCAATTACCCCCCTAGCTCCCCACAGCCACCGAATTCCCCACTGTCCTCAAATTCCCAATTCCGAAGGACCTATAACGCACTTGCAACGCCTCTGGTGTTTCATGTGTCCACGGGCGGCGTCGAATGCTTACCATTACGAGGGCTTTACAATATTATGCAAAATCAACTTACCAAGTCTCAAACTTTTCAAATGCGGCGTCAAGTGCGGATACCTGGCTGTTATAATTGCAACAGTCACCTCAGAAGTATAGATATATATGTTCTTTCTTTTTAAGAGTCTCAGCAAACTGAAATCGTCAATGCCACAGATATGGTCACCGTGAAAATGGGTTAAGAAATATGCATATATGTCGCCCCAATCTTTGAAATTATCAATGCATATAAACCTTATTTCGTTTAAATGTCCACCAAAAGCAGGCTTCATGTTTTATAAATTGGTATTTTCGAGTGCTCTTGTGCAAGTTTGTTTGTGCATTAAAGTTGTTTGTATTACGGATCAACTATTGTAAATAAATACACTATTTCACTGTAAAACGTTCATCGTTTCCATAAATGCGCAGAAATTATTATCTATGTCTTCAATTTATTACGATAATCATAATACAAATATTCAACAACAAGCAATCAGCACAATCACAATATCGGTCTGTCTGACATTTGACAGAATTAACACTGACAGTTGACAGATACCAGTGATACCAGGTTTTAAATGTGATTTTCCTACATAAGTGTACAGTGGGTAATTTTCCGGACCAATTAGAGACACTACACAAAATGAGAAAATCTTTTGGTTAAATACTCGAGTAAAAACGGATAAAAACTCTATATTTACTAGTTAATTACCCATTCTTTACTCAAAAATTGGCCATTTATGTGTGATATTTTAATTCTAAAAATTATCATTATAACCACTATCATGTTTTTTATCAACTATCGTGAGACATACTATATAAACCAAAAATAGCGCGTTACTCACGTGAATATACTGAGAAAAGCTCCAGTTTCGAACCACAGAGGAGTTCTTCCTCTGCTAGGTAGAGTAGGCTGCGCGACATAGCCGCGACCTCGCACGCTGCTCATGAGGTAGGTATATTCACGTGAGTAGCCCGGGATTTTTAGTTAATAAAGTAGTTAACAGTTTAGCTAATTAAAATAAAATTGTTAATAATGTCTCCAATGACCAACAGATTGATTACTCTTTTTATTGTATTGACGTTTGAAAAGTATAAAGACAAGGTTACATGTTAGATTTTTTATGAGTTTGAGCGACAATATAGTACATGCTTAATTTTTATTTTAATATCCGTCTGGTAGATTTTAAATCATTACACAGACACACGTATTTTTTTAATTTGTTACAGAAACGAATACTTTCGACAATATATTTATTTGAAATGTCACGTGACGGCACTTCTATGTACATTTTATACGTAGAAATGACGTTTTAGCCCCCCCTCCTTTGATTCGTTTTATCTAAGTAAAACGTGTCTAATATTTTTTCATTACCTACCTAATAATAATTTACGGTCTAATTAGATTTTTAATTTTCATACCCTGTCATCATCCCAATTGTGTTTGAGAGGGAAGGGGAGGATTGAGTCTTCGGTTTTGTCAATTGGGTACTTACTTGCCAACTAGTCAAATTCAATACTTTTTTCGAACTGTCAAAAACGACAGTTTTCTATGAATTTTGTACGAGATTGTGTATTGTGACGTCGCGTTTTTTAAACGTCAAACAGTATACATAATTCTTGTTTATTTTTGCCTAAAGAAAGTACTCAGTTATAACAGTTTTAGGAGGATAACATTAAAAGACTTATACTAACGCCTCTTTATTTTGTGTTGGATTTACTTGAGACTTATCAAATTCGTTGTTAATTTTATTCATTTATTTATTTTAGCTTTATACAATTGCAAAGGGAGGACTTAATGCTAACAGTATCCTCTGCCAGTCGTCCTTTGTGTAGTGCAGAAATGTACGTGGTAGATGGTAAGCTGCAAAAAGATTATTTATTATTTGTTTTATTTATTTTTATGCACATGCATAATTTTACTGCATAAGCCAAAACATTAAACAGTTTAACAAAATTCTTATTTACTACTTAACACTTATGTAATAGGTATCTTATATAAAAAGTACAATCATTATAATTACTTAATAGGTACTAATTCGTCAGCCGTCCATCTTCTAACAAAATCTTACACATTCACGATAGACATCCTTCCATCTCGCTGCGAACAGATCACACTCTGGTGGGAATAAGGAGAGGGAGGCGTCAAGTTCTCTCCCTTCTCGCCGTAGACGCGATGATCGTCAGCGCAATGAAGCGTCAGCCGATTTGTGAGTTTGTGACCTCCGGCGGGAGTAGGCGTAGTGTTCCACGCGCGCTACTCGAAGAAGGGAAGCAGCCTCGTTAATGCTCGAACAAGCGGGGCATTTGCATGCACCATTGTTCGCGTTACCGGGTCAGCTAGTAAGGTGTGCCTATGCGGCCTAAGCTGATGCTTCAGAACTGCGGGCACAAACAACCGTACCACCTGTGCTACCAGCTCCGGACAGTCAGATTGCCCTCGCAGAGTACTAACAAATATAAACAAAATACGTACGTAACCATACGCGATAAATATACACTTTATAAATAACTGCAGCCTCTTTAGTGAATGTTTGCATAAATCGATGCACTGATTAGAGACGTTGAGAAAAAGACAGACGTAATGCCACCGAGAAATGACTGAAGCACCGAAATGTCAGTGGTATATTTATCTGTCCGTGTACTTGCAACACCTATGACGTGTAATTATGTATTCGACTACACTTGAATCTATGGTCATGAATAAAATTATAAAAAAAAATTGAATTGTAATGTCGACTGCAAGACTTGTGTCTATGGTCATAAATAGAGAACCTAACGGGTAACCGGGGCTCCGGCTCGACGTACAGGAGAAGGACGGGGTGGTTATTAGACAATAAGAGTCTGACACTCATCCCGCCTCACCCAGGCGGGAGCAGTCATTCGATGATTTTACCCCCTTAAAAAAATGGTTATAAATAAAATTATCTAAATAAAAATGAAACGTAATGACGGGCCATGTCACGCGACAGATGTCTTTCGCGTCTATGTGTGTAAGGCTATAGTAGCCAGGTGCGACAGTCTTTTCTTCAACGTCCTAGGCACTGATTCATGTCGCGGAGAACCTAACGGGTAACCGGGGCTCCGGCTCGACGTGCAGGAGAAGGAACGGGGTGGTTTTTAGTCAGTAAGAGTCTGACACTCCCTTCCGCCTCACCCAGGCGGGAGCAGTCATTCGATGATTTTCCCGCCTTAAAAAAAAAAAAAAAAGGCACTGATTCATTCGATTGTAAAAGGTTTTGCAAAACTAATTATTATGTTTGCGTAATTATTTGACGAGACACAGCATTTCGCGACTGTCGCGCTGCAACTGACTACGCTGAGTAGCAGCGCGACAGTTTTTACATTGCTTTTTACGAAGGTACCTACTAGGTACATGTTTATATAATAGATACTTACTAATGTTATAGTCTTGTCCTGCAGTTCCAGACCGTTTGTAAATCGATTTAGCGCTATTTTTGGCAATATCGTCAACAACGCCAGGTTTCGTTATTCCCGCCATAAAGTTTTTGACACTTGTGTCTATGGCTAGAACGACGCTTTCCAAGGAGTTTTCCTTAGGTGAATCTATGGTATCACTTAATTTTCTCGTTGATTTTTGTTTTTGTGAGTTATCGCTTATTTTCGGGTATGTAGGCGTATTTGGTCTGGCTGTGGCCATTTCTGATAGGATAAGGCCTGGAATGTTAGATTTATTACACCTAATAAGGACTAGGTACGATCTCGTGGGTCGAGTTATGAGGCATGGGCACCACAGCGTATTTTATGTCACAGCACCGCTTTATGAACGATAAACCTGAACCTTTTGAATGCGATCTCAAAACAGTCTACCAAGTTTATTATTAAAAAACTGTTTGAGAAGACACACAGCCCTGCAAAACGACTGTAGTTGAGTAGATTAACAAATTTTCGAAAACCGATTTGGCTTCGCTTGGGAATCGAGACTAGGTTCCCATTCAGTCGCAGGTGAGTTCGTTCATTCGAGTACCTAGTGACACTCTCATTTGTTTCTGGGATTGAGTGTGTGGTTTTAGTTGGTAAGATTCCAACATAGCCTCCTATCTGAAGCCTTAATACGAGTTTGTTTTACGTTAAAAGTTAACAAAACGAGTCCGCGTTCGGCACTGTGATTGGCCGGCTCTAATGAACATACCAATCAGAGCGCCGGACGAGGTTTCGTTTCGATTACTTTAAACGAAAAAGAAACTCTTACCTACTAAGCCCTCTGACGCACTCGTCTAGACAAAGGATACCCACAAAGATTTCCACAATTAAAAAAAAAAGGTTCCCATTCGTATCCAGACACTCGGCCAATAAGACATTGTGGGGACACACGTCACATGTCATCGGATGACGTCACAAGAATCCTATATCGCACATGCAAAGTTTACAAGCGAATAAACACGGATAGAAAATCCCAACGAACAACTGTTGGGCAGAAAACCCGCCAGGCGCGATCACCTCGCCTGGTCTGAGGATCCTCCTTTTCCGATCTTAGGGAACTATACTCTCTGTTTCCTAAAGTGGTGAGTGGTGACGTGATCGGAAGCTACCTTGACTTCACGGAGCAGATCAGCACCGTCATCCTTATCGCCACCCTTCTCATTCATCACTTCTCCGCTGAGCGGTAATCAAGTCGCAGCCAACCAGCATCCTCGGCTTCACCAGGGACCACCATCGCCTGCAACGAAGTTGCAGCCTGGTTCTTCCCTACGGCCTCACTAGCGTCTAGGCAACAGCACTTCTGCACACGGTTCTGAAGGGCATCTCCTCCCGTCAACGCAGACGCCAGCCACTACGAACCTACCCTCGCAGCATCTATTCCCCGACTCACCGTGGGGTACTGCGAACTCATCTCTCCGACTTACTGGAGTGTCGCCCTGCACCGCTCACCCGACTCACTGGGCACTCAGCGGCACAGTTCCGGAACTAGGGACATTCTACACTGGTTCTGGCACCGCTCATCTCAAGTATCGACAGCCGTCTCAACAGGATCGACCTCCGGTCTTGGGAGGGAGTGATGTGGCGACATATGTTACATGTCCATGTCAACGGATGACGTCACAAGAATCCTACATCGCACATGCAAAGTTTACAAGCGAATAAACACGAATAGAAAATCCCAACGAACAATTGTTGGGCAGAAAGCCCGCAAGGCACGATCACCTCGCCTGGTCGGAGGATCCTCCTTTTCCGATCTTAGGGAACTATCCTCTCTGTTCCCTAAAACATGAATTTTAAATTTAAAATGATAATTATTTACCAAGAAATATGCAAGAAGTACGTATCATTTTAATCAGACTTTTATTGTTATTTAAAATGGGAAAATTTTCATTGTTTTACACTTTGATAGGTTTAATGTTTATAAATTCCTATTAAATTGTTAATTAGGGTTAGTTATAGTTTCAATTACGCACTTTCCTTTAACAAAAATAATTCTTCTGACTGTTCAATACAATAAAATAAAAAATAATAATCACATTTTCATTACTTAATTGATTTTATGAATACCTAACTTAATTTTAGTATTTTTCCAGCATTTTTGTAAGAAATAAGTATGCTCTTTGACGTTAAAAACGTGATAATAAACTGTCGTTTATGATAGTTCGGAAAGAGTAATAAGATTGAATTTGACTAATTGGCAAGTATCGAAATGACACTGGCAGTATAGTCGACAACACCATTTTGGAGACGGAGAAAAAAAAGTACCGAAATAAATCCTAATCCTACCTAACTAATATTATAAATGCGAAAGTAACTCTGTCTGTCTGTCTGTCTGCTGCTCTTTCACGCCAAAACTACTGAACGGATTTGAATGAAATTTGGTATACAGGTATTCTAGACCCCGAGATAAAACATAGGCTACTTTTTATCGCGAAAAAGGGGTTGTAAGGGGTTAAAAGGGGGGGGGAGTCGTATGGGATTTCATAATTTTGAAAGATAAAACCATGAAACTATTATATTTAAGCACTTGATAAAAAATAATAAAACATTTGTTCTAGCGTTTTTGAAATTTCGACCTGTGAGGGGATGAAATTGGGGTTGAAAGTTAGTATGAAGTTCGTCATTCTTGAAGATACCTTACATTTTATGTTTAGGCACTAAATATTAAACAAAAAATCGTTTGTTCTAGCATTTTAAAATTTACACCAGCGTGGGGGTGAAATAGGGGTTGCATGTGGGGGGGTTGCATGTGGGTGTTCGTCATTTTTGGAGATAAAACCATGTAACTTGGTACATACGTCTCTTAGGATGTGCAAAGTTTTTATATAAGTAGGTACCAAAGGAATTCCAGAAATTGTAACTTTTGTTTTGTATCAATAAAAAAATCGACTTTTGAAGTATCTATCAACGCACAGCCCAAATCGCTGGACAGATTGGGCTAAAATTTGGCTTACAGATAAATGTTATGACTTAGGCATCCGCTAAGAAAGGATTTTGATAATTTCCACCCCCAAGGGGGTAAAAAAGGGGATGAAAGTTTATATGAAACTTTGTCAGTTTTTAACTGATCGGGTTGAAATTTGGCATGCAGATAGATATTATGACGTAAGCATCCGCTGTGAAAGGATTTTGATAATTTCTACCCCCAAGAGGGTAAAATAGGGGGTGAAAGTTCGTATGGAACTTTGTCAATTATAAAACGATCTGGTTGAAATTCGGCGTGCCGATAGATATTTTGACGTAGGCATCTCCAAGTAAGGATTTTGATCATTTCCACCTCCAATGGGATAATGTAGGGGATGAAAGTTTGTGTGAGGCTTTGTCAGTTTTACACAGATCGGGTTGAAATTCGGCGTGCAGGTAGATATTATGACGTACATGTCCCTTTAGAAAGGTTTTTGAACATTTCCACCCCAAAGTGGGTAATATATAGGGTGAAAGTTTGTGTGATACTTTGCCAGTTTTAAACCGATCGGGCTGAGACTTTGCATGCATAAAGTTACTATGACATAGGTATCTCATAGAAAGGATTTTGATGAATTCCACCCCTAAGGGGATAAAATAGGGAATGATAGTTGGTGTGAAATTGGGAATGAAAATTGAATCTAGAGTCATTGAATCTTTTTGAATGACATTCGGTAAAACGATGATTTGGGACCTGAGTAAGTGTATGATAGTTTTTATCTCAGAAGTCCCTCGGGAACGGGAACTATGCGTCAATACTCCAGGACTCTCTATCTTTTAACCACTGAACTTATTTCATAGAGATTCTGTACAACAATAGTCGAAGTTTTTATTACTCAAAACTTACGTGATCGGGCCGGGACTGGTAAGAACCCTACGGGATTTTTAATTTATTGAAATTACGATAAATCATTTCACAATAGGTATATCTTAATTGGGCACTGAATTGATTCTGATGAATTCTGTCAGAAGTCATTAATCTACGCGGACGAAGTTGCGGGCAACAGCTAGTCTACTATAATAGAAACAGACTATTGCAGAAAATGTGAGGCGTACTACTATAAGTCCAATACTAGGCCATACAATACAATAAGTGGCCAAACGTCGGCCTATCACAGGTCCTGTCTGCACGATTGGCGTGGCGGCTAGGCAACCGGTAGCTGCGCCACGTGAAGCGGGTTCGATTCCCGCACGGAACAACTCTTTGTGATCCACAAATTGTGGTTCCGGGTCAGGGTATCATGTGTATGTGAACTTGTAATATGTTTGTAAACGCACCCACGACACAGGAGAAAATCAGTAGGGACAACGTTTAAAAAAAAAACAAACGTAAAAAAGAGAAGTTTTTTATCGTATTAGCACTTGGACACGTTGAACATATAGAATTGAACATACATAATAGAACATATTTTATTATAAAAATGTATTTTTTTTCTATTTTCAGGTCGGAAAACACGAATCGATTACATATATATGTGTAGACATAAAACCCGACCATAGTTTTATTTACGGGACTACAATTGATTACTTACGGGAATTCCACAAAGTTACCATCGATTTACCTGAGATTGCTAATGTCCCTATTACTTACAATATTGTAGCTAAAAGCGTTAAGATTAAATAAAAATCACAATAATTGATATAATACAATGGCGCTGTGTGGTTTATTGTCCTTAATGCGCGCTACACGCCTTACAATAATCGATAAAAAGAACTACAGTTTTATCTGTATAATTTTAAGATGTTAGAGTTACGATTTAATTGTACAGTCCAACTGTATGGAGCTACGATATAATTGGCTACTTTTCTTGATCAAAAATAAATTATTTCGACTGTTCAATACAATAAAATATTAAAATAATTATTGATTTTACAAAACCAACTTCATTTTAGTATCTTTCCAGCAATTTTCTTAGAAATTTGTATGTTTGACGCTAAAAAAACGTGACGTCACAATACACAATCTCGTACAAAATTCATAGAAAACTGTCGTTTTTGACAGTTCGAAAAAAAATATTGAATTTGAATAGTTGTAATAGTTGAATTGCTCAGTTTATCGATTATTGTAGTCTGTACCCTGCATACTATACGTAGTATACACCACACCTAGTACAGACCTAGTACTATTATTGTAAGTACGATATCCTAAAATACTTACGACATAGAGCGCCACTATTACCTATGTTCTGTTTTTCGTATTTTTGTTTGATAACTAATGCTCTTTTTAATTTTTTCCGTTAATAGGTACCTATTATATTTTTTTTAATTTTTCTAACATTTCTTTTGATTGTAATAAATGGGTTTAAATTCTAAACCAAATATTTGATGCAAGCGTGAAGTGTGACATCACTGTATCCACATTTTTTTTATAGCATAAGCCGGTAAACGAGCAGACGGATCACCCGATGGTAAGCAATCGGCGTCGCCCATGGACACATAAGGCGTTACAAGTGCGTTACCGGCCTTTTGGGGATTAGGAGTTAGAGGATCGTTGGGGATTCAGGAATTGGGGAGATTGGGGAAGGGGAGGGTAATTGGGCCTCCGGTAACCTCACTCACACGACGAAACACAACGCAAGCGTTGCTTTACGTCGGTTTTCTGTGAGGTTTGGAGTGTGTTTACTAAAACACAATAAATCTATATACTTATAATGTAACGTAATGTAATTTAATTAATAAGACCAAATCCATTAGCAGTATTTGGAATCGGCTTACTGCCGCGTGGGCAGAGACTCACCATCATGCAATTGTAAATGTTCTACAGTCGGTGTCGCTGTGTAATTAGGCCTCCTCTTTAATTTTCATACCCTGGCAACTACCATATAGGACTTTTTTTTTTAAGGGGGGAAAATCATCGAATTACTGCTCCCGCCTGGGTGAGGCGGGAGGGAGTGTCAGACTCTTACTGACTAAACATCACCCCATTCCTATTCCTGCACGTCGAGCCGGAGCTCCGACAACCCGTTAGGTTAGGTTATTTATATATAGGACATACCTTATAGAATTGTATCTAGTATCTATTATAGTGGCTCTGGGAGGATACATAAAAACAAGGTTTTACTAACGCCTTTTTCGGCGTGAGAATCTTTATTGTTTTATTCTATATTTCGCATTTTCTTCGCTTGAGACTTGTCGTATTCTACTTTTGCGGCGCGATATATAACTGCAGCCTCTTTAGTGAACTTATCCATGTATTTATGCACTGATTTCGATTGCAAAAGATTTTTTAAAACATCTATTATTGATTTTGAATTAATTTCGAACATGACTGACGGTTTGTCGCTGCTACGGAAGTGTATTATCTCTGGTTCTGCAAGTAGATACATAATTAATAAGTTTTTGATGAATATAATCGAGGTTTCTGTTTTTTGCTCACTAAATAAATGACAGTATTCTAGCACGAGATCTGTTTGTCCAATCACTATAGCTGTCAAATATTGAACGTCTAATCAGACTAGCAAATAGGATACTTTCCTTAGTCAAAAATTAATTATTTCGACTGTTGAATAAAATAAAACATAAAAAAGTATTCAAACTTTCATTAATTGATTTTATGACCAACTTATTTTAGTATTCTTCCAGCATTTTTTTAAGAAATAACTATGCTGTTTGACGCTAAGAAATCGTGACGTCACAATACACAATAAGGTACATAATTTATAGAAAACTGTCTAAGAAAACCCAGTAATAATTGCCTGACCTCGGAATCGAACCCGAGTCCCCTTGCCCGACAGTTGCATTTGCGATAACTCGGCCAATGAGGCAGTTAATAACTACTTACTAATGTTATAGTCTTGTCCAGCAGTTCCGGATCGTTTGTAAACCGGTTTTTCGCTATTTTTGGCAAATTTCAATAATTGCTTGGCAATATCGTCAACAACGCCAGGTTTCGTTTTTCCCGCCATAAAGTTTTTGACACCTGTGTCTATGGCTAGAACGACGCTCTCCAAGGAGTTTTCCTTGGATGAATCTGTGGTATCACTTAATTTTCTCGTTGATTTTTGTTTTTGTGAGTATTCGCTTATTTTCGGGTATGTAGGCGTATTTGGTTTGGCTGTAGCCATTTCTGATAGGATGAGGCCTGGAAATTTAGATTTAGAATATCTATACAAGGTGTAGTTTTGAAACCGTGTCATTTCTCGGGGGCATGTCACAGAAGTCATAAAGGTTCAATGTAAGAGAAAGTTTCGGGCCAATAGTTAAAAATACGGCTATAATAAATCGTTTAAGTTCGACAGTATTTCAGAATAAGCGACAGCAATGTTTCTTATTGGAGTTTTATGGAATTAGGAATAATATCAATTACGTGTTTGAGTTTGTGTGTGTTGAGTTATAAAGCTAGTTACAAGACGGCGGCGTGTAGTTCGCACTTACGGATTTCCGTAATGTACAGAAAAATGAAAAATATTTACCTACAATTTTTTTATTGATTCGGACTCAGAATCGATAGCCGAGTTACCTCCTACAAAATGACGAGACTTTAAATCAACACCTTGTATAAATGAAAATGAATTTCCGTTCGTAGGTAAGAAGTCCCGCTAAAACTCGCGAACGGCTGGAGCGATTTAGCTGATTTTGGTCTTGAAATGTTTGTGGAAGTCCACGGAAGATTTAAAAGGTGATAAAAAATGTTTTAGGCAGCACGAAGTTTGCCGGGTAGCTGGTTATCTAATAAGAATATGTATATTATGCACCACAACGCCACTTTTTGACAAACCTTAATCTTTTCGACTGCGATTTCGGACTAGCCTGTCAAGTCGAAATATTAACAAAACCCTCTCATGTAGACGAGGTTCATAGTCACTCGGTGTAGATTATTGAACTTTCGAAAACCGAAAATTGTGTAGTTTCCAGGGTATTATTAAAAATCTAATTAGTCCGTCAGTTAGATAATGACAAAATATTAGACACGTATTTTTTTTATTTTGTTGTATAAAGTTGCAATACTTCGATAAAATGTCACTAGTTTAGGAGTGGGAGGTCGTTACGTCATAACGTGCTACAAAATGTAGCACGTTGTGACGTCACACGATATTTCAAATTAATGTATCGTGGAAAGTATTTAATTTTGTGAGAAAAGAAAAAGTACGTGTCTAAAGTTTTAAATTAATCTACCAGATGGACATTAAAATAAAATTTAGGAAACTACCCTATTCGGCAATAATTTGGCCCCATTAGGGAATCGAACCTAAGCAACTTCATTCAGTAGTTTGGCCTCGCTAAGAAATAGAACCTAGGTTCGGTAATCAAATAATCTGCCAACGGGACATATATTTTTTTTTAATTAAAAATTATGTTTTATAATGATAAATATAAAATTTATAGTTACCAAGAAATATGCAGGAAACGCGTATCATTTTCAAACCTTTATGCAGATTAAAATGGAAAAACCCCATTATTATGAACGTACAATTAGGCAATAAATTGTCATTAAATTATTAATTAACAAACATAATTATTACTTACTTAATTCAAATTTAAATTACCTACCCATAAAACTACGTATAAATGTACTATATTGGCGTAAAGAATCTCAATAAATCCAACGGATAGGCCGAATAACCCGGGGCCACGGGGACATACCTAGATTGGGGACTCTAGGAGCCAGTAGCCTCGGGGAAGACGGTGGCACAGTAGGCACGTGCCGCCGTGCACAGCGAAATGCAAGGGAGATGCACGTCGTACTAAGGGATTTGTCGTGATAGGCGTTGTAATTTAGAGGCTCCGGTGCAGGTTAAGCAGGTTATGAAAGGTTTAGGAGGAGGCGGGCTGCGTGGGGCAGCGAATCGCTGGCCCCTCACAACCCAGCCGTCCCGAAGTACAAATACAAATACACGACGTTGTCTCCGGGTGTCGGGAACCGCGAGACGATCTCCGGCCACCGTAACCGGAACTAAACCAGAGCGTACGGCGCGTCGCGTTCCGCGCACGGCTCTAAGAGCCAGTAAGTCAATAGTTTTAATCAGGAAGATTCTGACACTCCCTTCTACCTCACCCAGGCGGGAGAAGACATTTGATAAATCCCCCCTTAAAAATGGTCTATGAGAGGACTCGATGCGTTACAGGTACAGATGGTGGCCACCGGGATGCCTCCTTAGTCTTTTATCACCAAAAAGCTAGGCGGCTTTTTAAGCTTCCCCCAGTCATATAAAAGGCCCAATTACCTATTTATTTGAGGCCTTAGGATCTACGAGTTTGTTATACATTTAAAGGGTAAAAGGGTAAAAGCTGTTTGTAAAATGAAAATGGTAAACATATTGATTATTTGTATTAATTAAATAGAATTACGTAATTATATTATACATTATATTATTATGTTTATTTTATTATGTAGTTACCGGGAAATGGGATCGTACGGGAAAATTGTCGTAATTAGATCATCTATGGGAAACCCATGTGACGATCTTGCATTTGTAAGGGCTGTCTAAGTTTAATATTTATACTTATTTACTTGATACGTTTTATTATTTCTACCAACAATGAAGAATTATAATTTAAAGGAAAAAAATAATAAATATGTCCAACTTTTACATACACTATAAGAAAAAGACAAAAATTAAATAAAAGAAAACTAAAAATAACTATTTACCAGAGTATCAAAAAATTCGTCCGCATCGACGTCAATAGGGAAAGTACCCAGAAGGCTGGCAGCAATGCCACGTTGTATGGGAATGCTTGGCCTCTAACCGAGAAATAGACAAGCCCTCTGGTCACGAGATGTGTCGACCAGGCGTCTTGAAATATTTTTAAATCTCCATAATTTACATCATGTTAGATAATTAGGATTATTGTAACTAGTCAGAACCGTATTATCCCTAAAGCAAACTAGACAAGTGCCAGGTGCCAGGTTACAGAGGGGCGGCTTAACTAGACCAGGCTGCGCGACATCGCCGCGACCGCGTACGCTGCTCATAAGGAAGAACCCCTCTGTGGTTCGAAACTAGTAGAGCTTTTCTCAGATGCTCTTGATCAGTTTCGATGTGATCAGTTAAATTTGGGACAGCCATGCTTTGGCACGAATCGGCCGGCATGACCGGAGTGATACCACGACCGAGCAGAACACCATAGTGAAACAACGATTGCGTTGTATTCACGTCGTGTGAGTGAGATTACGGGAGGTCCAATTACCCCACCAATTTCCCCATTCCTTAAATTCCTGATTCCCAAAAGTTCAAAGGGATTTTCTAAAATAGGATTAGAGTAGTTAGTTTAGTTAGAAATACGTCGCAATTTTGCAAAGGAAATGGAGGATACCTGGTAGAAGCTGTACTTATAGTTCGGTTTTACCTCCCGTGGAAGGAAAAAGGTTAGGGTTGCCCCAGTACCATATCGTTCATTCAACAACCCTAATTATCTGAAATGGTATGACTATGACTAAACGAGGTAAGAGAACATGGATGTAAAATTCAATATAAAAGTACAAAACTCAAGCGAAGCCCATTCAGTAAAGTTTTAAAACTTAGTTTAGACACTTCCTTGACATTTGGAAAATAATCCAAAATGGCGAAGCTTTTGTTCTTATTTGTCGTCGCTGTGGCAACCGTGGCTTTTGCAGAAGAGAAGAAGTACAAATGTGATTATCAATTCGGTTAGTGTTTCTGTTTTTACTAGTTTTTAACTTATTTTGACATGAGTAAGGCAATGAGGCATGCTTCAGCACCAGGCCGGTTAGAAAGGAGTGATACCATGGCCTTGCAAAAAATCGATGTGGAACAATGCTTAGGTTAATTTTTCGCCATGTGAGTAGGTAAGGTTATCGGAGCCACAATCCTCCCTCCATTACCAAAAAAACCGGGTCCAAGCAACAAAAATCTTAAATGATCAAAGGCAGAGGTAAAATGTACTGAGTTCCACTCACTCAGGCACCGGTAATAGGATTTTTTTATGGCATAAGCCGGTAATCGAGCAGACAGATCACATGATGGTAAGCAATCGGCACCGCCCATGAACACCTAAAACACCAAGGCGTTACAAGTGCGTTACCGGCCTTTTGGGAGAAGAATTTGAGGATTGTGGAGGGTTCGGAGATTGGGAAGATCGGGGAGAGAGGGGTAATTGGGCCTCCGGTAACCTCACTCATACGACGAAACACAACGCAAGCGTTGCTCCGAGTCAGTTTTCTGCTCGGCCGTGGTATCACTCCGGTCGAGCCGGCCCAGCAGTGCCGAACCATGGCTGTCCCACACTAACAAAATGTATGGTTTTATACATATAAATCTACAAAAGGATAGATGCCTAATTTTTATTTTAATGTCCGTCTGGTAGATTATTTTAAATCATTAGACACGTATTTTTTATTTTCATACAAAAACAAACACTTTCGACGATATATTGATTTGAAATGTCGCGTGACGTCACTTCTATTTACATTTTATACGTAAAAATGACGTTTTAGCCCCCACTCCAATACTTTGATTCGTTTTATCTAAGTATTGTTTTATTATACGACAAAATAATAAAATACGTGTCTAATAGTTTTTCATTATCTAACTGACGGACGCATATATCTTTGCAGGTGACCCAACATGGAACTTCACGAAAGAGTATTATAATGTAGACCATACACTGCGAAAGGGTAGCAATCACGCAGAGACCATAATCCCAGTAAGTAACCTTCTCTGTACCTCGTTAGGCGAGTCGCAAGTGTCTCCGGTTCGATCTCAGGTTTGGGCAAAGTATTACAGGGTTTTAAAAAAAATCTCAGTAGTAGCATGGAGTCTGAAATTGTGCTTAGTATATGGCAATAGGCTCACCCCCTATTACAAGGGACTCATAACATAAAATAGTGGAAAATGGGTTTTATGCAGTGGCATTACGCACCTCTGCCTATCTCGTCGAGGATAAAAAGCGTGATGTTATGTTATGTATAACCATCTCTACATGATGTTTATTTTTTTTCACTTCACTCCGTGACTAAACTCATATGGAAGCCATATTAAATGAAGAATACAGGACCTATTGAGAATCACTATCTATTAAAAAAACCCGCATCAAAATCCGTTGCGTAGTTTTAAAGATCTAAGCACACAGACAGACGGCGGATAGCGACTTTGTTTTATACTATGTAGTGATATTTTGTTTTGTTCAAAAGTGCCTTCTTGGTCTATTGAAATAAATTATTTTGATTTCGACTTTGACTTTGAAGTACAGGCATAAGAACGAAGTGGTTTTTAGTCAGTAAGAGTCTAACACTCTAAAAACTGTACAAAAATCCTAACTAAATGTATTTTCTTTACATTTTCAGCTAGATGAAGGCTACATGATTAGTTTCGTGTGCGTGACGATACCAGGAGTCAACAAGGCTACAACTGAAGTTTCTTTCTCGTCGCTGTATCATAAAATATCCATCGATTTAACCGAGAAATCTACTAAAGATGTACCTTACCATGTCTTAGCTAAAAGGCATGGATATTAAACATGAGAGAAGTATTAACATAATTAGATACTTGCCAACTAGTCAAATTCAATACTTTTTTTCGATCTGTCACTAATGACAGTTTTCTATGAATTTTGTACGAGATTGTGTATTGTGACGTCACGTTTTTTAGCGTCAAACAGAATACTTATTTCTTAAAAAATGCAGGATATAATATACTAAAATTAAGTTGGTCATAAAGTCATTTAATGAAAGTGTGATTATGTTTTTATACTTTAATGTATTAAACAGTCGAAATAATTTATTTTTGATGAAGGCAAGTACCTACCTAATTAGAAATAGATAAGTAGCGCTCTGTAGTTTTTGCCTACAAGAGCTTTGAATTTAAGTAAGAAGAATAAAAATTGTAACGCGGAAATTCGATTTCCGTTTGTGTAGGTAACGCCACATCCCTATTTCATTCCCCCTGCTTCTGAAAAATCTGAACACTGACCGCTCGGCGCTTGCGTAGAAGCGTATTAACGTCACAACGAGTCTCGCGTCGGTACCGTGACGCACGCGCCCTGAATGTACCGCGAATATCTGAATTATTGTAATATTGTACAACTTTGTTTATATTTAATGTAAAGTTTTTATTTAATATACAAGTTTGGAGTCAATGTGTCGAACTTTATTTCACGTCCCTGAGAATCCAAAGAACGACGTCATATCATTAAAACAATCTTTTGAAATGAATTGGACTTCTAAATATATGTATAGTAGTATAGTATAGTATGCTTCACTAGCAACTGGGAAAATATTTAGTTTTGATTCTGCTGAAGGAATGAATGTGCAGCATGCAGTATGCAGCACTGTCCTCCCGCCTGCAGCGTTTGTTGTTCGATTTTTAAGTATAGCAGTTGTTAAGTTACACTTAGATCAATCCTACAGATTCAATCACAAAGTCCTCGATCAATCTTAATGACAGAGGTGTCAACAAACCTGCAATGTCGGCCACGCAATCGTGCTACCTCTAGTGTTTTTTTTATGGAATATTTTTTTTAAGGGGGGTAATTCATCGAATATCTGCTCCCGCCTGGGTGAGGCGGGAGGGAGTGTCAGACTCTTACTGACTAAAAACCACCCCGTTCCTTCTCCTGCACGTCGAGTCGGAGTCGAAGTCGAAGTAGAAGTCGAAGTCGAAGTCGAAGTCGAAGTCGAAGTCGAAGTCGAAGTCAAAGTCGAAGTCGAAGTCGAAGTCAAAGTCGAAGTCGCGGAGAACCTAACGGGTAACCGGGGTTACCCGTGTTTCGGGTGTCCATGGGCGGCGTTGATCGCTTACCATCAGGTGATCCGTCTGCTCGTTTGCCTCATATTCCACAATTCTCAAATTCCTTAATCTCAAAAATACCGGTAACGCACTTGTAACGCCTCTGGTGTTTCGGGTTTACATGGGCGACGCCTATTGCTTACCATCAGGTGTTAATAATAATAATAATAATAAAAGCTGTTTATTTCTCGTAAAATACAGTTTTATACAAATCTTAACTTAATCTTAAACTTAAATAGAGAAGATTTTACAGTTAAGGAGTTGCTATTTCATTACAATTAATTAAATGTCGCTTGAATATGTTATAGGTCTGCCTTTTACTTTTGTTTTCCAGTTTACAAACTATGTGTTTTGGCGACTTGTTTAGTATTCGGGCAAGACTGACATTCCATACTCTCTCACCATAATCGTTATGACATTTTGGTATTTCAAAGGTAGGGACATAGTCTAGTTTACGGTCTTTTTGTTGTATTCAATTTACACATGTCACTACTGTACCGAGTTACAATTGCTAAATCTCTCTTATCAAATATACTCAAAACTTTACAATAATGAAACAAGTTGTGATAGTTATCTTTGTTCTTGAATTTAACTTTTAGAGGAACAATTGTTTTTAAAATTCTAATTTGCAAATTATATATATCATTTAGATATGTTTTATACGTTCTTCCATAGCTAGTTAAGCCATAACTTATGACCGAATCAGCCAAAGACATATACATAAGTCTCAGTGTTCTATATGGCACTTTATGTTTGAGCACACATAGTTTTGACAAAATTGCTCTTAGCTTGTTACATATTAGGTTAACATGTGATCTCCAGTTAAACTTATGATCTATTATTAGTCCAAGGTAGGTGTGTTCTTTCACGATTTCAAGCTTCCCACATTTACATACAAGCATTATTGTTTATATGCATACAACTGTGCTCATGGGCGACGATCATCGGCAATGAAGCTGCTTTTTTGTAAGGCGAGTGTATATATATTAATTTAGTTTTACTATAATTAATTGATAATCCTAGATCATGAGCCCATTTGCACAATATATCAAAATCTTCCTGCATCATACTTTGCGCCTTGATAATGTCTTTATGAGCAGAGATCAAGCACGTATCATCGGCAAATTGGTACACCGAGACATGCTGGAATACATTACACATATCATTTACGTATAATAGATATTCTGTCGGTCCTAGTACCGATCCTTGGGCCGTGCCATATTGTGTTCGTATTTGGTCGCTCTGCTCCCCGGCTATACTTACAGCATCATATCTATTTGTATGATAATTTTTAAGCAATTCCAACATTGGTCCCTGTATACCATTTTGTTCCATTTTTTGATACAGTTTTTCAAAATTCAATGTATCAAACGCTTTGCTAAAATCAACCATAACAGCTAAAACATGGTTCCTATTATCTAAGTGCTTATTTATTTCGTCTGAAAAAGTTGCCAGTAACAGAGAAGTACTTTTATTTCTTTGAAATCCGTACTGTTTTTCATGCAGAATGTTGTTACTTGCAAGGAAGTTGTTTATTAAATGCCCAAAGTATTTTTCAATTATTTTATTTTTATACATGATAGTATTGTTATTGGTCTATAATTATTTGTATCATCATGTTTACCCTTTTTATGTATCGGCCTAATGAGACCTATCTTTAGCCTATCTGGATATATTGATCGAGTAATACATGTGTTAATTAAGTGAGTGAGCACTGGGGTCAATTTGTCAGATACGTATTTAATGTCTGTTGCCCTTATTTTGTCGTGCCCTGGACTTTTTTTTTTCATTAATATTTTTGACTATTTTATGTAAAGTTTCTTGATTAATTTTCTTAAGTCTTAACAACATTATTGGTGTATTTATGTATGTTTTCTCATTCAATAATGGCTCATTACAAGTGTTAATAACATTCTTAACATTGTTATCAAAATCGCGTGCAAACTTATTTGTCAGTATTTTTGCGGGTAGCTTGAAATATTTAAGAAGCAAGTCATCAATCGATTTAACAATTCTACCGGTCAATTTATTAATAATATTCCATAACTCTCTTGGGTTCTTAAAATTATCACATATATCCTTTTTGATCGAGTTATTTCTAGCCTTGTCTAACATCCTATTAGTTTTATTTCTATATCTTTTGTATACTAGTTCATTTTGTTTATTGTTTGTGTAGCTTAAGTGTATTTTCAATAGTTCTTTTTTTCTATTACTCATTGATATTAATTTCTCGGTTATCCAGTTACATTCGTGTTTCTTTACATTTATTATTTTGGATTGATAGGTACATTTTTTATAGACTGACTGTATTTTATTTACAATAAAATCAATTATTTCGTTGGGTTCGGCGCAGCCGAGTGCAGGTTTCCAATCAATGCTACTTAGTTCCTTTTTTACTTCATCATTATTTAATCTATTTACAACTTTATAACTGTTTTTGCATCTGGAACTGGTTACCGTTAGGCCTATTATGAAATGATCGGCTAATGAGTCACACACAACCGCAGCATGTATTGAGTGACTTCGCGTACCTCGGCCGCACACGTCACGAACGAACAAATGATTTATACATGATTTAGATGTGGCATTTATATTCGTCTCGATTCTGGTAAATTGTGTTATACAGCTTTCAAAACCCAGTCCGTTTAGGCTGTTAAGGTAAGACTTGACAGTATTATTTGTATAACTTATATCTATGTTAGTATCGCCTGCTAAGATATAATTCACGTTTGTAGGATACGAGGATAAAAACTGTGTTAGTTCATTAATAAAATTATTTTTATTTAGGTTAGGCGGTCTGTAAATAGAACACAGGTTAGTTTTATAGCCATAAGAAGTTGTTACCTCACCACACAAACACTCGAAGTTTACCGTATTCACTGGTTTTTGCATGAATGAAATACTCCTATGAGCATAAACAACAATGCCGCCTCGTTTCCTTTTGTTTCGTAGTTCTGTGTACATAATATACTCATTTATTTCGAATAAACTTGACATTGCATCGGTGATGTTTGCCTCTGTTATAATAATCAGGTGTATAATGGTCGGGCTTCTTGCTATAATGTAATCTATTTGTTGGTAATTTTTAATCAAAGAACGAATGTTGACGTGTAGTAAAGTGAGTTTATTTTGTTCTTCGGGTAATGCAGAAACATATTCATTCCATGAGTAATACTTGTTCTCGTCTATGTTTATATTGTAACAATCCATGCAATATTTAAAAAAGTTGCCTTATCTATGGATAGATGATATATCTTTTATTTATTTATTTATCTCTTGTTGTCCGCAGTTCTTTGCCAATTCGCTCGATGTCTTTTTCGGATCGCACGTAGTGTATTTTCTTATCACCTTCTTTTTTACGGACCATTATCTGTCCGTTTCTACACCATACATACTTGCAGAGTGCTTTTTCCATCAGATTTGTTTTAGTTTTCCATAGTAGGTAAGAGATAGTCGGTGATAATGCCTCACGTAGATACACTTTATTATCACTTTCTCCACCCAGGTCCTTAGTTGTTACGTTTACTGTTCGCGCGGCTTCATACCATTGTTCACGCCTACCTTCACGTAAGGATATCATAATTGGTGCATCGACCTTTAGCCGTTCTGTCGACCTTTAGCCGTTCTGTCGACCTTTAGCCGTTCTGTCGACCTTTAGTCGTTCTGTTCTATCTGCTTGTTTCCAGACTTATTCCAAATAAAAAATTATAATAATTTCTCGGGCCGAAGACAACATAACTGGTTACCAAGGCTTCGTTTAAAAGCAGAAGTAGGAACGAGGTGGTATTTAACCAGTAAGAGTCTGACGCTCCCTCCCGCCTCACTCAGACGGGAGAAGTCATTGACAAACCAACTTTATAAAAATATATTTATTTAATTTATAGAGGTATATTACTAGCTGAGCCCGCGACTTCGTCCGCGTGGAATAGGTATTTACAGCTCCTCTCCCGTAGTGGATAGCGTGATAATATGTATCCTATATGTTGCCCCGGCCTGTTGGTAATACTCTTTAAACATTTTAAGTAGATCCATCCAGCACTTTTTGAGTTCATCCCGGACATACATGCAGACGGACAGACAAAAAGACAAAAATTCTAAAAACCATATTTTTTGTTTCGGTGTCGACTGTATATCACGCCCAAAGCATTCTTTTAAAAAATATTCAATGTAAGTACAGTTTTCACTTTCCTAAGATTTTATTTGGCTGCACGGCAACTGGCTGCAGCGCAACGTGTCGCGGGTTCGATTCCCGCACGGAACAGCTCTTTGTGTAATCCGCAAATTGTTGTTCCGGGTCTGGGTGCCAAGTACCTATATGTGAACTTGTATGTTTTTACACGACACAGGAGTCTGTCGAAAATCTTAGTGTGGGGTAACGTTTTTTTTTAATTAAAACCACAATAATAATTTAAAAATATTCTTTTATTTTTAATACAAATTTTCTTTATCGTACGGTCACATGTTTCACAATAATTTTTTTTTTGCATTATTTCACAATTTCACATAGGTATAATACAATAATTATGATATAGGTACCTACACAGTAACTTTTTTTTTCAATTAACAGAGATACAGACGTAGGTTTTTTCATGGAGTATAGAGACGAAAAATAGAGGCCACACATCAATCTATACAAAACCAGTTTATCCTGGAGTCGCGTCGCATCATCTTTCCGCACATTTAACGTTCAGTTTATACTGGTTATGTAAAGCTCGATGTGTACATTGTCCCCTATGTATCGTTGGCAGTTGGTTGAACAGTTGCATTTTCTTTTGTTTTTTTATTTATTTTATGTTGTTCTTTAGGTGATTCATAATAATGTCAGCACTATATACAATTTTCCTGACACTTTTACAGTTTGATTTCCTTGTAAGATACTAGGATATAAAGCCTTACGCAGGCCAGGTCGGCATAGCAAGGGATTTAGGTAATATTTGCCAATGGACATTCAAATGTATTGATATATAAATACAACATAAATTGCTAATTGCTGCGGTTTATAAATGATGGTGTGGCATCGAAAAGGATTCCCTTTCACGGCATTTAAAGATGCGGCGAGGGTTCTCGTGGCGGGATACCGTGGTATACCGCGGGATGAGGCGGCGGGGGTAGAGAAGCGGGGAATGATATACTTTTTTTATGGCATAAGCCGGTAAAGGACCAAACGGATCACCTGATGGAAAGCAATCGGCGTCGCCCATGGACACCTGGAACACCAGAGGCGTTACAAGCGCGTCACCGGCTTTTTGGGGATTAGGAGTTTGAGGATCGTTAGGGATTCAGGGATTGGGGAGATTGGGGAAGGGGAAGGTAATTGGGCCTCCGGTAACCTCAGTCACACGACGAAACACAACGCAAGCGTTGCTTCACGTCGGCTTTCTGCTCGGCCGTGGTATCACTCTGGTCGAGCCAGCCCATTCGTGCCGAAGCATGGCTCTCCCACACTTAAATACTTTGCTTTGGCGTGCCGTGGTATGCCGAGGCAAAACCCCTTGCCATGTCCTCGTCTGCGTATTCCTTTATTCTACACTCCACGACACGTAAAGAAAAAAAACAACACAAAAAATATCAAGAAAAAATACAATGTAGGTAATTTCACTTTACGTCGTTACAAAAAAAAACGAGATAAAAAAAATATAATTTTCATTTTGAAAAATGATAAAAATAAGTATTTATAAATTAAACACATAATTTATACGTCGACATATTTAAGACTTAGTAATTAGGAATGAAACTTATAATTGTTTAAAGCACCAAATATTCTTAAGTACTATATTTACAGAAAAGCAGATCTTTTGGACTATTTATACAGGACAAAATATTATCTACAGATAGACGAAAATCAACTAAATGAACGTCACTAGTTTAACCAGTGCCTTTAGTCAAACACCACTTTAACGCTTGTCTACAGAGAGAGTACTAAATGTATGGGGATGACACTGACAAGTGTCAAAATTTACGTCAATTCCATATAATTTGGTTTTCTATTAGACAAGCGCTGAATGGCATTTGGCTACAGCTGCTGGCGAGATAGTGGTCAAACGTCGGCCCATCAAATATAAAGAAAATAAACTTTATTATATGGCTCTACTGTATTGTACTCTTTTTTTTCGTCCAATAGGAAATTGGCTAGAGTATACAACTAAATGTATGGGGATGCATACATTTAGTTTTATACTCGATCTGTAGACAAGCGCTAACGTGGCGTTTGGCTAAAGGCACTGATGGTAACCAATGATGCGGCCTACGGTGGAGCACGTCGCACCATAATATTCACCGATATATATATTTTATTAGGTTACTGAAATTTTTTTCATTAGTCTAAAACGGCTGTACAGATCTTCATATTAAATTGTCCTGTATCAAGTCCAAATTATTTAAAAATAAGGTAATTACACATTAACTTCTTACATAGTAAAGCTTAGATTTAAATGCTGGTTTAGTAATAAAAATGATTTATCTAGATCTCTAGTGTTCAATGTGAACTAAGACTACGGTGTCCGTCTACTATCAGGACAACCGTTAGCATAGTTGCTATCAACACTACCATAAAAAAAATATGACTTCAGATAAATAAAACTCTTGTTTTTATAATAACTATCGTGAGACATACTAAATTAACTAAAAATCACGTGAATATACTGAGCAAAGCTCTACTAGTTTCGAACAACAGAGGGGTTCTTACTCATGAGAAGCGTGCGCGGTCGAGGCGATGTCGCGTAGCCTACTGCCAAGAACCACTCTGTGGTTCGAAACTAGTAGAGCTTTTCTCAGTATGTTCATATGAGTAACCCTCGATTTTTAGTTAAATTATACTCATGACTAAACCAGCACAATATTATGAAATAAAGACTTGACTTTTTTTTTAATTAAGTAAATCTCACTGCAATATCAAACTGCATAAACCAGTTTAAATTGACCGTCGAATATATAAAAAGATCATACAAAACTAGACCAGGTTCCACTGGAGCTCATAGCTCCATGGATCAAGTTATACAAAACCAGTATAAACTGACCGTCCAATGTATGGAATGACCATATAAAGCGGGACCATGATAAAATGGCTTCATATAGCTCCACAAATCAAGGTATGAAACGCCAGTATAAAATGATTGTGGTATGTACAGAACGACCATATAAAGCGGGACCATGATAAAATGGCTTCATATACATAACTCCATGGAGCAAGCTATTCCATCCAGTATAAACGGTCAGTTGAATATATGGAAAGATCATTTAAAGCGGGATCTTGATAAAATGGTTTTGTATAGCTCCGTGAATCAAGCTATTCCAACCAGCAGAAACTGACCGTTGAATGTACTAAAATATTATATAAAGCGAGACCAAAATAAACTGGTTACATGTAGTTCGATATGTAGCAGTATGTTTAACAAATAATTTAACTTTATGGCATGTACAGATCGAATTTAAGATAATATTTAATTTTTTTTAAGATTAGGTATAACCTTAAAATAGTTTTATATATACAAAAATCCTTGGTCCAATGACATTTTGATCAATACAAGTAACGACCAGTTTCAAAAACCTCAGTAGATATACAATTTTGACACCTATTGTATGAAGCTAATGTCATGGCAACATTTGTCACCACCGCTATTCTTCCCGCGGGTGTCATATACTCGACTAAGTGATACTATTATATAAAGCGGAAGAGTTTGTTTTTTGTTTGTTTGTTTGAACGCGCTAATCTCCGTAACTACAAGTCTGTTTTGACTAATTCTTTTTGTGTTGGATAGCGTATTTATCGAAGATGGCTATAGGCTATAAAACATCACGCTACGACCAATAGGAGCTGAGCAGAGCGTGTAAAACCACGCGGAAGTAGCTAGTACTGTATAAAGCTAATGTATAGCAACATTTGTCACCACCGCTATTCTTCCCGCGGGTGTCATATACCCGACTTACACATTAGACAGAGACCTCAGGGCATCAGCGCTCTCTGATAAACCTGAACCTTTTATACTGCGATCTCCAAGCCTGCCTGCGGAGATAATGACAAACCCTCTTATGTAGAGGAGGCTCATAGTGCAGCAGTGGACTGCCACTGGCTGTTTGATGACCTATATATACATAGCCTCACGTCTGTCTCCCATGGTCAGGCAGAGACTATGGAACCCCAATTGCTACGATTCCTACATACCTCTTTCGCTTCATCAACAGTCATCAATCTTTTCATGCATGCTCGTCAGTTAAGGGTACTTTTAATTTGGCCCTTCTTTAATATATCGCCAATCTGGTCAATATATGTCTGTCTAGGGCGCCCTCCACCGACGGCTACACATTCAATTTTTTTATGGCATAAGCCGGTAAACGAGCTGACGGATCACCTGATGGTAAGCAATCGGCGTCGCCCATGGACACCTGACACCAGAGGCGTTACAAGTGCGTTTCCGGCCCTTTGGGATTAGGAATTGTTGGGGATTCAGAGATTAGGGAAAGGGGAGGGTGGGTTGTAATTAGACCTCCTGTAACGTAACTCACACGATGAAACACAACACTGTGGTTGTTTGTAGGTCTTCTGCTCGGCCGTGGTATGACTCCGGTCGAGCCGGCCCATTCATGCCGAAGCATAACTCTTCTATACTTGCAATTTGTAATTAGTACCTATAATGCGTCAAGCGTGTCTATGCATTGTTCTCACATATGCGTACAGTATTGAAATATGTATCAGAGACATTGTAGAACATACTTTTTTTAAAAAGAGTAACGAATGGAGTTTCTTGCTCGTTCTTCTCCATTCGAATCTACATTTTGGAATGAGCACCTAGCTTCACTGACGGACTGACTGACAGACTATTATTTATTTTGTATTTGTTGACGTTTCAAAAGTACCAGACTATGGTTTAATTGAAATAAATGCTTTGACTTTGACTTTGCATTCATATGATGAGGATGTCAAAATTGTATCTCTTGGTTCTTAGAACTGAACGTTAGTGTAATTTTTATAACAATGTTGACGTTTTATAAAGAAATTAATCTATATTGAAGGATTAAACATTTACATCAGCACTGAAACGGAGCCACTAGCATATTTTTCTTTTCGTTCTAAATATTATCAGAAGCATTAGTACGAGTTTGATTTACGTTTACAGAATTCGAAACGAGTACGCGTTCGGCAATCTGATTGGCCGGCGCCAATGAACCGACCAATCACAGCGCCGAACGAGTACGTCGTTACGATTAAATTATATTAAACTCGTACTAAGGCCTCTGATACAAGTATTTTATTAAGGGGCCATCCATAAATTACGTCACAATTTAAGGGGGAGGGAGGGATCCAAAACTTTATGATGTTACATTCTAAAAACTAATATAATCTGCGTTAAAATACGAAATATAATTGTATTAATGTTTTTTATTTTGTTAATTGATTTGACATTAATATTTATTTAAAGTAATTTAAATGGTGAAAAATAACAATAGTTTCTATAATGTAATTCTGCAAAATGTGACGTCACACTAGGGGGGGAGAGTCTCACAAATGTAACTAACTGTGACAAGGACGGGGAGGGGCAAAACAAACATTAAATTCGTGGGACGTAATTTATGGATGACCCCTAATTGGTAATGTACGTCGTATTAAAGGCAATTTAGTTACCGTTATAATGAGAGCGTTTTGTTGTAAAACGAAATGGAATAGAGGGTTCAATAAAATGAAAACATCGCTAAAGGCTCCGGCTCTTTGCTCATATGTAGATAACAAATCTCACATCTCAAAATCATTTATATAATTTTGATATATGATTATATATATATGATTATGATATATGATTAATATAAAAATAATAGTCTAAATATTGCAGCAAATTATAACTTATAATTCTAACATTCACTAAATCACATGAAAAAACAGCTAGAGACCAATGCAATAAAGCCAAAGGATGCAATAGGGGGACAAATATATCCAGCGATGTTGGGTGAAGTAGTGTGACGTTAACAGACTTTGGTCTACATGTCTGACAACAGGTTTTCCGTAGTGAACACAACAATCCATCCATACTGTCTTCTTTGAGGTTGCTCGTCCCAAATAGAAAGCTAAGGCTGAGCCCGAGGCAGAGAGTATTTGAGTTCAGTCGCACTAACATAGGTCAATATGCTCCTGTGGCTAGAGCTATTAAAATAGTAATATTTTAATGTCCGTCTGGTAGATTAATTTTAAATCATTAGACACGTATTTTTTATTTTCTTACAGAACCGAATACTTTCGACGATATATTGAGTTGAAATGTCGCGTGACGTCACTTCTATGTATATTTTAAACGTAGAAATGACGTTTAGCCCCCACTTCTAAACCTTGATTCGTTTTATTTAGGTATTGTTTTATTATACGACAAATTAAAAAAAAATACGTGTCTAATATTTTTTTCATTACCAAACTGACGGGCTAATTATATTTTTAATTTTCACACCCTGTCATCATCCCTATTATTTTGGCCAAAAAGTAGATATTTTCTGTTGCTCATTGGCGGAGTTCATAAAGGTAACGATTGATGTTGTTAGTTCTACTTGATGGATAAGTGCAATTAATATGGCTGTGTTATGATTATTACTATGTTAATTATAAGTTTTTATATTGAATGACAGCATTATCGCTTAGGGTGTAACCTAGGTGCTTACTCTTGAAACCAATCTCAATGTCAATGCAATTTCGATCCAATAAAATCTCAATAATTATTCAATGTCAACACTACACAACCACAATCGTAGGTGTTACAATAGCATTCATAGTACGGAATATAAAGCCAAACTCAATACCATTTAGTTTCATTCAATATTCACGCAATACGGATGCAATGGGCGCTAGTGTTGCAACTCGAGAGTACGAAATTTCACAATACCAATGTCGATCGATCGGAATTGGATTCAAGAGTAAGCCTCCGGTAGCTGTGTTTTGTTTTGTTATAATAATATGTCAGGCGACATCGGTAGGCTTCGCTTGGCATATCGTGGGACTTTTGACCGCTAATGTATCCTTGGCTTTACTGATCTATCTGTCAATTTAAGATTACAAATACAATTTTGACACATATTCTATGAAACTTGTATGAATTAAACCTAAAAACGATGTGAAATATTTACAAACAAGCCATAAGTGTATTTGTCCGTGTGTATGTACCCGCTACGTCCGTCCCACTCCCGCCCTCTCTCTCTCTCACTCTATTTACTGACAGTTCTGAGTGATGACACAACTATACAAGCACACAAACTGATATTTGCTGCGGACAGATGTACTCGCAGCTTTGTGGCTTGATTACAAATGTGGCCTAAGTTTTGAGATGAATATCACACTATTGTGTAAAAGAGCTTGCCTTGTAGAAATACATTAACTTGTTTCAATTAATTAATATTATAAACTAGCTACTTCCGCGCGGTTGCACCCGCTCTGCTCGGCTCGTAATGATAGTAGCGTGATGTTTTGTAGCCTATAACCTTCCTCGATGAATGTACTATCCAACACAAAAATAATTATTGAAATTGGGCTGGTAGTTTCGGAGATTAGCGCGTTCAAATAAACAAACAATAAAACAAACTCTTCAGCTTTATAATATTAGTATAGATATGAAAGTATCTTTGTTTGAATGTCTGTACGTCAATCACGCTGAAACTACTGAACGCATTTTGATGAAATTTGGTATTCAGGCAGGGTATGGGCTGATTTAGGTGATAGAATACTGTTTATCCGGGTTAAATGCTCCCATGTGATAAAACAGGAATCATATATTATGCGGACGAAGTCGCGGGCAACAGATACTTTATATTTATCTTATCTTGTATACTTCTGTATAAAGCTGAAGAGTTTGTCTGTTTGTGTGTTTGTTTGTTTGAACGCGCATATCTTAGGAACTACTGACCCGATTTGAATAATTCTTTTTGTATCAGATAGTCCATTTATCGAGGAAAGGTTTAAGTTATAAAACATCACGCTACGACCAATAGAAGCCAAGCAGAGTGAAATCGCGCGGGAGAGGTAGTATATTACTGAACATATTTCTATATACGAAATTAAAAATGCATCAAAACTCTATTTCCAATATCAACTCGACAGATCCATAAGTTATTAGAAACTGTTTGTGTATAAAAATATACAGGTTTAAGTATTTTTTTTCAACATAACCTATAAATTTGACAGGAGGTTCGTTATCAAGATACCAGCTCATCAACCTACCCCAAACTGTCCAATAGATTTTCGACCGAATGGCAAAGGAATTAAAGTTAAAAGTCTTTTGAAAAATATAAACAGTTTTGGGTAGTTTCATGTTAAGTATTTGAAAATAAGTTTTTTTTCGTAAAAAAAATATTTGCATTCAATGTCGTTTAAGTAGCATTATACTTAATGTATTTTTAAGTAATTTATCAAACAGTACGTTTGTTTATCAATGCAGGTAAGGTATGGCCGATTTCTTGTTGCACAAAATGGAATTTGATTTTATAATAAGTTGGTGACTCAAAGATAAAACAAGGCAAGGTAAAAAAAAAACATTTTGAATTCATTCAATACATTTCCAATTAGTAATTACATCTTATGTGATTTTTTTACGGAATAGGAGTTGAACGAGAGATGGATCACCTGAGGGTAAGCGATCAGCGCCGCCCATGGACACCCGAAACACCAATCTTATCTTTAGATACTTGAAAAATATTGGAAATATACAAAATGAATTCAAAGTCCAAAAAACTAACAATACACCGCAGTTTATATCAACAAAAAATCGACCAAAAATAACCTAATCTACCAAAAAAAATTGCAAAAAATATATAATCTTACGCGAACAGTCGATTACTTAAATGGGTCTACAAAATAAATAAAATATACAAAAAATATAGTTACTTTTGTAAACTGAATATCAAATTCAAAATGGCGGTTACTAAAAAGGCGGGAGATGTCGGGGTGACAGCTGAGCAAGTCAAAATGTCATTTCGATATAGATTTGGCGGCAAAGGCTCTTCTCCGCCTTTGCAGTACTCGTTTCGGGACTGTAAAAGAATTATTAATTAGGTAAATAAATTGTAATAAAGCTCTTATAGGGTCCTAGCGGACCTAGATTCAAAAATATTGTCGAACTTTTGAGTACATAAACTTAATCACGGCGTTTACTCTAAAAACCAATCTCAATGTCAATTCTAAAAAATCTCCGTACTCTGAATGCTATTTTAACAGCTACGATTGTGGTTGTATAGTGTTGACATTGGATAACTATAAAGATTTTATTGGATTGAAATTGCATTGACATTGAGATTGGTTTCAAGAGTAAGCAACCTGTTTTTAACTTATGAACATCGATCTGAGACTGGCTCGTTGGCCGAGTGGTCGCAAGTGCGACTGTAGGGCAAGGGGTCTCGGGTTCGATTCCCGGGTCGGGCAAAGTATTACTGGGTTTTAAAAAAAATCTCAGTAGTAGCACGGAGTCTGGAAATGTACCCGGTATATGGCAATAGGCTCGCCCCCTATTACATGGGACTCATAACATAAATAGTGAAGAGTGGGTGTTACATTGTACAATGGCATAATGTGCACCTCTGCCTACCCCTTCGGGAATAAAAGGCGTGATGTTATGTTATGTTACGAACAACATACAACACGATGTTGTAGTATGACTAACAAGAAAATAAAAACGATTAGAATATTGTAATAACAATTTCTTTAATGCGTTTAAGAAAGAAAATTACTAAAACATACATTATTTTTTTACTATTTATAAATTAGACTTACCGCGAATTCCTCCTTGCAGACTTCCCTACAAGGAGGGCAGACCACGCCCCCTTTATGCAGCCAGCCTTTTTTGATTATCCTTATTTGAAGTACTTGGCTCGCATGGTAACAGGTGTATGAATAGTTGCCGACCTGGAATCGAATTCAATACATTTTAGACATACCTATTAACAAGATTTATTTATTACTGGGTTTTTAAAAAATTCAGTAGTACGGGACCTGGAATTGTGCCCGGTATATGGCAATAGGCTCACTCCCTATTACATGGGACTCATAACATTAATAGTGAAAAGTTGGTGTTACATTGTACAGTGGCATTAAGTGCCGCAATATACACCTCTGCCTACCCTTTCGGGGATAAATGGTGTGATGGTACAATGTTATTTGGGATTTAAATATTCTGTTATTAGTTTGTACATACAAATATCTAAACACCAATAACAAACAGTGAAGGAAAACCTCGCGAGGAAACCTTGGCTTATAATTTCTAATTATTTATAAGTTTGAAATAATAATATTTGTCTATGTTCGAAATAATATAAGCTGATGATGATGATAATTTCTTTATAATATTTGAATACTTACAACAATATGCAATCGGCCACTTTCACATTTATATTTGTAGCAACCTGAACCCCAGTGTTGCCATTCTCTGATCTGAAAAAGAAGACAAAAAATATATATACTTTTGTGCCCTTTCAGACTGAGTTATGTACATACACTGCGATCTCCAATTTACCTGCCAAGCTTGGAGACTTTGTTAAACCACTCTTATATATATATATTTTTTTTAAATGGGACAAGCCCGCCACAGCCTCCCAAAACCGCTGCAACTACTGTAAGCCAGGATCTACAGTAGATATAACCATGAAAACACCAGAACACTGAAGTCCAGCGCGTCCCAGGGACATGAGTAACTGTCTTGGTTCCCGCAACGAAGTGAATCAGAAGATATTATAAGAGAAGAAGAAGAAAAAAACTATGGTTTTCACTTCCCTCGGTGAATTACTGCAGGAGACAGAATGAATTAAGGCCAAAGGCACAAAGAAGAGACTGCACAACTGGGTGAAGCCCAAGCACCACGGAAATTTGACTAAAACTAAGTGGGTCCTATGTGTGAGCTGTTATACTTGCTCTCATAATCTAACAGTCGATAATAAAATCACCCCCTATTACCATTGTCATTAACCTCTCTTAAATTTAAAGTGCCCCCTAAACTAAGTTGCGTGTTACATTGCTCTCACATAATCGGGTACAATCCTTAATCAAAAATAAATTATTTCAACTGTTCAATATTAAAAAGTAATCACGTTATCATTAATTGATTTTATGACTAATTTACCTTTAGTATTTTTCCAGCAATTTAAAAAAAAATTAGTATGACGTCACAATACACAATCTCGTACAAAATTCATAGAAAACTCGTCGTTTTTGACAGTTCGAAAAAAAAAGTATTGAATTTGACTAGTTGGCGAGTACTTAATTAGGGGTGCCAATGATATGCTTGCCCAGGGCGCTAACTAAGTTTAATTAGCTTCTGACGATGATGATAATCACCTGTCTACAGGACTTCTGCTCCCAAACTCTGTCGCTATGGTCAAAACATTTCGAGTGCGCTCCATAATTCTCTAGAGCGAAGTTCACGTCACTTTCTGTAAAATAAAAAAAAATATATAAAAATTAACATGATCATAATAAATCATTATGCTTTTCTGCTTTGACGAAAAACTCGACTAGTTTCAAGTCATGCTAGTGGCTTATATTCATGAGCTTGAGCAGCATTCCGCGACCCGCAAAACAGCGACAGTCGCTGCTACTAATGTCAGTAGCAGCGCGACAGTCACGTCGCGGGATGCACGAGTAAGTCAAACATAATTATTAATTTAGTATGACTCACAAAAGCCTTAATATAATAATAATATAAAAAAAAGCATTCAATTTTTTTTACTATTAACATCTAAGTAAGCTATCTTGTCCTTAAATTGGTATTTTTCTAAAAAAAATAGAACAAAGGAGATTGAGTTATTTTGTCCTAAATTATATAAAAAGCTACATCTTCATTCACTACTTCATTCCTCCTTATCTCCTTCCTTTAAGTGTGGGAGTACATACTTCGGAACAAATAGGTCAACTCTATCGGAGAGATACCACAGCCTCACGGGAAGCCGAAGCGCAAGAATACTTACGTTATGTACACGTACCGCCGGCAACCAAATTCCGTTGTTTTCTCAATCTCCTCAACCCTCAAATCTTATAATCCCTAAAAGGCCCCGCAACGCAACTCCTTTGGTGTTCCGGGTGTCCATGGCGACGCCGATTGCTTTTTTTTATGGGGGGAAAATCATCGTATGACTGCTCACGCCTGGGTGAGGCGGGAGAGTCCCGCCTCACCCAGGCGGGAGCAGTCCCGCCGCGGGAGGGAGTGTAGACTCTTACTGACTAAAAACCACCCCGTTCCTTCTCCTGCACGTCGAGTCGAAGCCCCGGTTACCCGTTAGGTTTTCCGCGACGACACCGATTGCTTACCTTCAGGTGATCCGTCCGATTAGTTGCCGGTTTACTACATAAAAAAAATATCAGCACTTACTAGGCGTATTCTCCTCATAAGAACAGCGGCTGCCCCTGACGAGCACGCTCTTGTGTCTCCACGTGAACTCCTGAAGGTATGGGCAGTAGTCCGCCAGGGAGACGGAGCCTCCATAGTGGGCTTCTTCACCTGGAGCCACGTTTGGAAGGGTATCGAAATGCTGTAATGAAAGAAATAACATATTCAGCTATTTATACATAAGTAGCTACTGTATCACATTAGGTTAAACCTGTAGAGATGTAAGTGTGATGATAAATAAATAAACAATTCGCAAAAACAATACAACGAATGCTATATCCCCACCTCTCTAGACCCACTAATAAAAGAATGGCATTAGTATTAAGTTTCAAAAAAACCAACTGGAAATACTTTATAAAGTCTTCAGTTTTCAGAGAGAGAGCGAGCGAGAGAGAAGAGAGAGAGAGGGAAAGAAGACACAGAAAACCAACGTGAAGCAACGCTTGCGTTGTGTTTCGTCGTATGAGTGAGGTTACCGGAGGCCCAATTACCCTCTCCTTCCCCAATCTCCCCAATCCTTGAATCCTCAACGATCCTCAAACTCCTAATCCCCAAAAAGCCGGTAACGCACTTGTAACGCCTCTGGTGTCCATGGGACACGTCGATTGCTTACCATCAGGTGATCCGTCTGCTCGTTTACCGGCTTATGCCATAAAAAAAGAGTGCACTTAAAAATAAATGATAGTACCATTAGCCAAGGTCAATAATATAAAGCTAAATTTCTCACCTGGTATGCTCGAGGCAGTATAGTATCATGGCGTACAAGATTGCAGAGTACCACGGCGTTACGTCGGGGGGAGCATTCCGTTCGAAGAGGGTTACCTTTGATCCTCTCACAGAAGGGGGCCGGGTTCTTTCTCCTGCAGAAGACATTCATATAAAACAATATATCAAACTGTTGGTATCCCAATTACTATTCGTAAACTACCTCTAAAATTTCAATCATTATAAAAACTGCCTCGTGGCCGAGTGGTCGCAAGTGCGACTGCCGGGTAAGGGGTCTCTGGTTCGAGGTCCGGGTCGGAAAAATGTATTAATACGTTTTCTAAAAAAAATGTACGTAGTAGCACGGTGTTTGGAATTGTGCCCGGAATATGGCTATTGCCATATACCGGGCACAATTCATCATTACATCACGCCTTTTATCCCCGAAGGGGTAGGCAGAGATGTACTTTACGGCACTTAATGCACCTATACAGTGTAACACCCACTTTTTACTATTTTATGTTATGAGTCCCATGTACTAGGGGGTGAGCCTATTGCCATATACTGGGCACAATTCCAGACTCCGTGCTACTACTAATTAAAAAACAAACAGTAATACTTTGCCCGGCCCGGGAATCGAACCCGAGACAGGAGTCTCGTCCAGACCAGGCAAGAATGCCTGGCAGTCATACTTGCGACCACTCGGCCAACGAGGCAGTCGTAAAAAACATGCATTAAATCATTTTCATTTTATAACAATATTAAATAAAAACTACATTACACACACAAAACACACATATTAACTTATAATAAATAGATATTATCAAATCATAAAAAACCAATCAAAATAAATGTTCAATAATAACTACCTACTACTACTTCACACTCCTACCTCGCTCCTAATCACCTAACCGTTATGTTAGTTAGCTTAAACCATTCCTCGAGAACAGTACTATACCATGCAAAAAGAATTATTAAAATCGGACCTCTAGTTCAAGAGAAAAACGCCTACAAACAAAAAAGCAAGCAAACAAACAAAAAAAGCATACGAAATCTGACTATTTTTACAAAAAAATGTACTCACTCTTTCTCCGTAGTCCCGTTAGTAACGCTTTGAAATGAAATATTAAGGTTAGTACCAATACAATGAAACAAATTAGTTTTTTAATGTTCAGTCATTACAGCTATGCAGGTAAGATAATAAAGATTGATTATAGTAGCCATTGTTATAGTACATAATTATATAGTTTTTAATTAAGCCACATCTTTTGCAACCATTCGTGGACTCAGAAGCCAACCAATGGTTTTTTTTTTGGGACAAGCCCGCCATAACCTTCCAATACCTACCGCTGCAACTCCTATAGATACAACCACCGGAATACTGAAGTCCGGCGCGTCCCAGGGACATGAATAACTGCCTTGGTTCCCGCAACGAAGTAAATTAAAAGATATTACAAGATGAGAAGACAAAAAACCGATAGTTTTCCCTTCCCTTGGTAAATTACTGCAGGAGACAGAATGAATTAAGCCTAAAGGCACAAGAAAGAGACTGTACAACTGGGTGAAGCCCAGTCGCCAAAACCAATGGTTACTGTCTCTGTACTACATCGTTCTTTATAATCTTACTTGCATGCTAAATAGTTCTGCTGATTGTGTATATCAAGGCTGTAAGGCACCAGGCAGGTCAACCTACTACAATCCGTAACTTTCATTACATTTTCAACTTTATTTCTTTTAAATATAAAGTCAAAAATACATTTGATTTTGGAGCACGATGACTTGCTAGTGTCTATACTATGAAATGAAAAACTACATTCAGTCAAGATGGTTTGATGGCATTGAATATATGAGAGTTAGAAGACTTGTGTAATTAACGAGGTATGTGTATTGAAAGATAATGCGTAGACAGACAATAAATAGGAAAAGAGTTAAACGCGCTACATAACATGTCACACAGCTCGCTACGCGCAGTAGTTACAGCTGTGTACAGTCTGTCACTCTCAGCACTCCCCTACACTCCTACAGCGCGCTACATGTCACACAGCTCGTTACGCGCAGTAGTTACAGCTGTGTACAGTCTGTCACTCTCTCAGCACTCCCCTACACTCCTACAGCGCGCTACATGTCACACAGCTTGCTACGTGTAGTAGTTACAGCTGTGTCCAGTCTGTCACTCTCTCAGCACTCCCCTACACTCCTACAGCGCGCTACATGTCACACAGCTCGTTACGCGCAGTAGTTACAGCTGTGTACAGTCTGTCACTCTCTCAGCACTCCCCTACACTCCTACAGCGCGCTACATGTCACACAGCTCGTTACGCGCAGTAGTTACAGCTGTGTACAGTCTGTCACTCTCTCAGCACTCCCCTACACTCCTACAGCGCGCTACATGTCACACAGCTCGTTACGCGCAGTAGTTACAGCTGTGTACAGTCTGTCACTCTCTCAGCACTCCCCTACACTCCTACAGCGCGCTACATGTCACACAGCTTGCTACGTGTAGTAGTTACAGCTGTGTACAGTCTGTCACTCTCTCAGCACTCCCCTACACTCCTACAGCGCGCTACATGTCACACAGCTCGTTACGCGCAGTAGTTACAGCTGTGTACAGTCTGTCACTCTCTCAGCACTCCCCTACACTCCTACAGCGCGCTACATGTCACACAGCTCGTTACGCGCAGTAGTTACAGCTGTGTACAGTCTGTCACTCTCTCAGCACTCCCCTACACTCCTACAGCGCGCTACATGTCCCACAGCTCGCTACGTGTAGTAGTTACAGCTGTGTACAGTCTGTCACTCTCTCAGCACTCCCCTACACTCCTACAGCGCGCTACATGTCACACAGCTTGCTACGCGCAGTAGTTACAGCTGTGTACAGTCTGTCACTCTCTCAGCACTCCCCTACACTCCTACAGCGCGCTACATGTCACACAGCTTGCTACGCGCAGTAGTTACAGCTGTGTACAGTCTGTCACTCTCTCAGCACTCCCCTACACTCCTACAGCGCGCTACATGTCACACAGCTTGCTACGCGCAGTAGTTACAGCTGTGTACAGTCTGTCACTCTCTCAGCACTCCCCTGCACTCCTACAGCGCGCTACATGTCACACAGCTTGCTACGCGCAGTAGTTACAGCTGTGTACAGTCTGTCACTCTCTCAGCACTCCCCTACACTCCTACAGCGCGCTACATGTCACACAGCTTGCTACGTGTAGTAGTTACAGCTGTGTACAGTCTGTCACTCTCTCAGCACTCCCCTACACTCCTACAGCGCGCTACATGTCACACAGCTCGTTACGCGCAGTAGTTACAGCTGTGTACAGTCTGTCACTCTCTCAGCACTCCCCTACACTCCTACAGCGCGCTACATGTCACACAGCTCGTTACGCGCAGTAGTTACAGCTGTGTACAGTCTGTCACTCTCTCAGCACTCCCCTACACTCCTACAGCGCGCTACATGTCCCACAGCTCGCTACGTGTAGTAGTTACAGCTGTGTACAGTCTGTCACTCTCTCAGCACTCCCCTACACTCCTACAGCGCGCTACATGTCACACAGCTTGCTACGCGCAGTAGTTAAAGCTGTGTACAGTCTGTCACTCTCTCAGCACTCCCCTACACTCCTACAGCGCGCTACATGTCACACAGCTTGCTACGCGCAGTAGTTACAGCTGTGTACAGTCTGTCACTCTCTCAGCACTCCCCTACACTCCTACAGCGCGCTACATGTCACACAGCTTGCTACGCGCAGTAGTTACAGCTGTGTACAGTCTGTCACTCTCTCAGCACTCCCCTGCACTCCTACAGCGCGCTACATGTCACACAGCTTGCTACGCGCAGTAGTTACAGCTGTGTACAGTCTGTCACTCTCTCAGCACTCCCCTACACTCCTACAGCGCGCTACATGTCACACAGCTCGCTACGCGCAGTAGATATATAGTCTGTCACTCTCTCATTGACTAATAACGAAAGAATTTCTAATATTTATTTTAATTACTTTTTAAACTTACTTTGTCGTAGAATTTTCCATAGATTCGCTTGTAAGATAACATACATTATTAGTTACGCATACATATACACAACATATAAACAAAATATACGGACTCCACACTCTACGAACTGTCATTTAATTAATTTATTTAACTATCAGATAGGTACGTATTAAATTTATGATAAGTCCATTCTATATACCTCTACATACATAAATAAAAGACAAACAAAAAACAAACAGTGCGTTAAGCATCGGTTTAAAATAAAAATTTAGGTACACTCTTTTCGTTTTTAACATCTTGCTAGTTGTGCGAACCCACTTTTAGGTTTTTGTCGATAAAAGAATCGAAAATCCGATACGTAACACACTGTAGCTATATCGACATAAAGCTATGTACAGATACAAAGCACAAACCCATTTGGAAGTGGTCTGGGCAAATATTCTAAACTTATGCCGAAAGTGGCGACTCTATTTTTAAAATTTAAGTGACGTCATATTTCCGTAGTTTTTTTTATCGATAAAACCGGGATCACTTGATAGTATGCAATCGACGTCGCCCATGGACTCTCGAAACATCAGAGGTGTTACAAGTGCTTTACCGGCCTGGGTATTAGGAATTTGAGGATTGTTGGTGATTGAGGGATTGGGGAAATTAGCGGGGGGGAGGATAATTGGGACTCCGGTAACCTCATTAATACGACGAAACATAGCGTTGCTTCACGTCAGTTTTCTGTGAGGCCGTGGTATCACTCCGGTCAAGCCGACCCATTCGTGCCAAAATTTGTATTAGTCCAGTACTTTTTTATCGCATTTCAATTCATTATCCTTCAAGCCTTTGACTACCGACAGAAAACTGCTGAAGGCAAATGGTCCGCTAACGTAGGTCACACTCACCGGTGACCTACGCGACGGTTAACGCGTTAACACGTTAACAGTGACGGACACTGCCATGAACTAACAAAAAATATATCCCCTTTTCTTGAGGGGGAAAATCATCCAATGACTTCTCCCACCCGGCTGAGGCGGGAGGTAGTGTCAGACTCTTACTGACTAAAAACCACCCCGTTCCTTCTCGGGCACGTCGAGCCGGAGCCCCGGTTACCAGTTATGTCTAAAAATGAAACATTAAGTATACCGGTCGCGGAGAACCTAACGGGTTACCGGGGCTCCGGCTCGACGTGCAGGAGAAGGAACGGGATGGTTTTTAGTCAGTAAGAGTCTGACACTCCCTCCCGCCTCACCTAGGCGGGAGCAGTCATTCGATGATTTTCCCCTAAAAATACCTACCTACATCCGAAATATTACAAACGTAATTCCGATACACCCAACCACTCCCAAAGCCCACAAAATAAGGAAATTACCTGAACCTTTGCGAATTCAGCCATTGTTTGCAGGAGACCATCGAGAACTTGCATCCGAGGCCTTTCCCCCAGTCTAGAGGAGTGGCGTGTTCGTAATTGGCCCGGTACCATCCTGTATCTTCCATGAGAGCGAAGGTTATCCTGCTGAAGACTGAGTTCTGAGTGTGGGTACCAGTCATTGCTTCGTTCTGTTGGAGAAGAAAGAATGAGGTTTTTGTTTAGTTTAGTATTATTATTATTCTAGTATGTTATACACTAGCTTCTGCCCGCGACTTCGTACGCGCAGTCTCGATTTCTCTCATTTCCGTAGGATTTTCAGATTTTTTTCTATCTTAAGAACTTTCTCCTAATAATGACAAACACAACAAAAAAAATCAGCCAAATCGGTCTAGCCTTTCTCAAGTTATGGCGTGACAACGGGAAACGGGTTTCATTGTTATATAAATACTAGCGGACCCAACAGACGTTGTCCTGTATATCCACTTGAATGTATAAACAAAAATTCATTCAAATTATTTCAGCTGTTTAGGATAAATAACATAAACATCGACTGCAGCGCCATCTGCCGGGCTGATTTGTGAATCACACAAAAAATTTCATCAAAATCGGTCCAGTCGTTTGAGAGAAGTTCAGTGACATACACACTCACAGAAGAATTGTATATATAAAGATTATTATTCTATGTAATATATACCTCTATAGCATATATAACTACAGGCTATAGGCTGTCGTGGTGGCCCGGAGGTTTGAGACGCCCGTTTCTCATGAATGAGGGTGCCGGTTCTAAACCAACGGCAAGTACCAATGTGACTTTTTCCGAGTTATATGTACTTTCTAAGATTATTTAAGACACCACTGACAAACGGTGAAGGAAAACATCGTGAGGAAACCTGGGCTTATGATTTCTAATTATAAGTTTGAAATCGCCAACCGGCATTGAGCAAGTGTGGTGATTAATGCTTAAACCGTGTGAGAAGAGGTCTTTGATCAGCAGTGGGCATTTATAGGCTGTTGATGATGATAGCTACGGACAAGTGCTGAAAATCAACGCCGTAACTCGAGTTATAGCGCTCGGGTCACGGCATTAAGCTGAGCTTTGGCCTTTTTGCATCGTCTTCACTGTTTTTTATATATTTTTTTTGCCCGATTAGTGCAGCCGAATTGTGTCCGATATATGTCAATAGACTCACCCCCTATTACATGAGACTCATAACATAAAATAGTGAAAAGTGGGTGTTACATTGTACAGTGGCATTAACTCGTCGAGTACCGGTTTTGTAGACACAATTATAGAACAATAGGTTGCGGTCACCGGTGACCGCTTGGTGTTTGACAGTTTAAGTGCCGAAATGTGCACCTCTGCTTACTTCTTCGGGGATAAAAGGCGTGATGTTATGTTATGTCATGTAATTCTATTATAAACTACGTTTTAAAAAGCCGCCTACAACACCCACTTTTTTTTGAAGTCGCTTTATTGTTGTACTGAAACTTCTCCTACGTGATAAACACTTTTTTGAAGACCGCATCGACATCGGTTCAGCCAATCACGAGATATTTGCGCACAAACATATCTTTTTGAAGTCGGTTAAAATATATTCATTATCAAGACCATACCTCAAATATTCTCTTCTCCCAGTGAGTGAGTGCTGTACCATCCCCACCCTGGTCTTCTAACTCAGCGCCCTCTAATTCTGAGCAGTTGAAGTGATCTCGAACCTGGAAAATTAATATAATAAAGAAATGGTAAAATTGTACATTGCCAACAAAGAAATCGGAACGCTAGTCGACTCTTCGTGTGAAAAAAGGATTGGATATTTCTTCGGACAGAAAATAAATATTCAACGAGACAATGCCATCAGTTTCTTGGCATCTATTTCTTTTTTTTTAAACATTGCCCCACACTAGGATTGTCTCCTGTGTCGTGTGAGCGTTTACAAACATACAAGTTCACATACACATGACACAGACCGGAACAACAATCTATGGATCACACAAAGAGTTGTTCCGTGCGGGAATCGAACCTGTGACACGTTGCGCGGCAGCCAGTTGCCCAGCTACCGCGCTAACCGTGCAGTCTTTGTATCTATGTATGTATGTGAGATTCGTTTTAAGATCCAGTAATATCTTGCACGATCCGAGAACCGAACCCGAGACTCCTTGCCCGGCAGTCGCACTGTCACAGTGGTCGCAAGTGCGACTACTAGGGCTTTTAAAAAATTCTCAGTAGTAGCACGGAGTCTGGAATTGTGCCCGGTATATGGCAATAGGCTCACCCCCTATTACATGGGACTCATAACATAAATAGTGAAAAGTGGGTGTAACATTGTACAGTGGCATAATTTGCACCTCTGCCTACCCCTTCGGGGATAAAAGGCGTGATGTTATGTTATGTGATTGTTTTGTTTTTTTTACCTTACTGTATCAGTATTTTTCTTCTACTTTTAATTTTTAATTTTTGTATCTGTGTGCGTGACTACTACCAAATAAATTCTTATTCTTTCTCTCTATCTTCTATATGTATTAGTTTAAATATACCTCTTGAACGACCCTAGGAGTGACCACCATATGGAAGGTCCTCTCCATGTATCCACCGCGAATCATCCAGTTCTTCCTCGTTATATTCTTCACTACACGATCAGACCATTTGTGGATTTGTAATCTGAAAATAATAATAGATTTTAAGTGTGGGAAAGCCATGCTTCGACACGAATGGGCCGGCTCGACCGGAGTGATACCACGGCCGAGCAGGAAACCATAGTGAAACCAACACAGCGTTGTGTTTCGTCGTGTGAGTGAGGTTACCGGAGGCCCAATTACCCTTCCCTTCCCCAATCTCCGCAATCTCTGAATCCCAACGATCCTCAAACTCTTAATCCCCAAAAGGCCGATAACGCACTTGTAACGCCTCTGGTGTTCCAGGTGTCAATGGTCGACGCCGATTGCTTACCATCAGGTGATCCGTCTGCTCGTTAACCGACTTATGCAATAAAAAAAAGTGTCGTATCACATTCATGGGCGGCGCTGATTGCTTACCAAGTGATGATGGTTCACCTAACAGTGAAGCTCAGTTCTTCTTCTCTTTCTATCTAATAAAATCGTTGAGAAAGTCAAAGTCGATATCAATTATTTCAATAAGACCGGGAACGTCAACAATAAATAATTAAAAGTATATCTATTTGCTCATTTCAAGGTATTTTTTTAAGGGGGGAAAATCATCGAATGACTGCTCCCGCCTGGGTGAGGCGGGAGGGAGTGTCAGACTCTTACTGACTAAACACCACCCCGTTCCTTCTCCTGCACGTCGAGTCGGAGCCCCGGTTACCCGTTAGGTTCTCCGCGACTCATTTCAAGGTATAGATTCCTATGTCCCATGTCAGACTTAAGATATTTGTTTTCTCTTGGTTTTGTTTTTTTTTCTGTTATTTGTATGTTCTGTTATTTGTATGTTGCGTCAGGTATGTCTTTACATTATTCTCACATGTGTGTACAATATTGGAATATGTATCAGAGCAATGTAAAACAGACTTTTTTTAAAAGAGTGACGAATGGAGTTTCTTGCTCGTTCTTCTCCACTCGAATCGACATTTTGGAACGAGCGCCTAGCTTCACTGACGGACTGACTGACAGACTATTATATATCTCATATTTGTTGACGTTTCAAAAGTACCAAATTATGGTTTAATTGAAATAAATGCTTTTGAGTTTGAGTTTGAGTTTATGGAGAAGAACGAGCGCGAACCTCCAAAAGCCACAGAAGAAGGTAACCTGAATAGTATTAACAACTTACTCTTCGTCCATCGGTGGGTTCCCAGTGTCTGGTCTTCGTTCCGTTAACGGTTCTCCGTTTTCATCTCTGGAAAAATAAATATTATTTCATTTTAACAATTATTTTAACGACAATCGCTATACTATACAATCTAGTTCTTTGCTGAACTTAAATCACTCCTTTTTATCCCCGAAGGGGTAGGCAGAGGTGTACATTACAGCACTTAATGCCACTGTACAATGTAACACCCACTTTTCACTATTTATGTTATGAGTCCCATGTAATAGGGGGTGCCCTATTGCCATAATATACCGGGCACATTCCAGACTCCGTGCTACTACTGAGATTTGTTAAAAAACCCAGTAATACTTTGCCCGACCCAGGAATCGAACCCGAGACCCCTTGCCCGGCAGTCGCACTTGCGACCACTCGGCCATCGAGGCAGTCAAAAAAGAATATTAATGGTTACCTGTAAAAAGCGAACAGTGACACGCTGAAGCCCAGTGCGTGTAGCATCTCATGTTTGACAGTAGACAGCACTGAGGGAAGGTCCCTGTTGTTGGTGGACAGCTCGCCTGGACAGAAATTTGCGTGACCTGCTACTGGCCTGAAAAAAAAACATTCAAATATAAGTTGCAACGAGTACACAGCGCCATCTAGTATAATTTATCCAAAACAAAGTGTGGGAGAGCCATGCTTCGGCGCGAATGAGCCGGCTCGACCGGGGTGATACCACGGCCTCACAGAAAACCAACGTGAAGCAACGCTTGCGTTGAGTTTCGTCGTGTGAGTGAGGTTACCGGAGGCCCAATTGCCCTCCCCTTCCCCAATCTCCCCAATTCCTGAATCCCCAACGATCCTCAAACTCCTAATTCCCCAAAAGGCCGGTAACGCACTTGCAACGCCTCTGGTATTCTAGGTGTCCATGGGCGACGCCGATTGCTTACCATGGGTGATCCGTCTGCTCGTTTACCGGCTCATGTCATAAAAAAAACAACCACAACTACAAACGACTATTATGAAGATTGAGCACACATGCAAACTATCCGCCTTTATAAGCGGAGTTGTCTTCGAACAAATCATCATTCTACTAGCTAGAGGATCAGAGGGCTTCAATTTCATAACTCCTGGAACTATACTATCACACATGAATTCAATTCCGATCGATACAAATTGACATTGTAAAATTTCGTACTCTTGAGTTGCAACACTAGCGCCCATTGCGTCCGTATTGCGTGGGTATTGAATGAACTAAATGGTATCGAGTTTGACTTTATATTCCGTACTCTGAATGCTATTGTAACAGCTACGATTGCGGTTGTATAGTGTTGACATTTAATAATTATTGAATTGAAATTGCATTGACATTCTGATTGGTTTGAAGAGTAAGCAGCCAGCAATCCTATAAAGGTTTAATTTCCTATGAGGGGAACGTTATGTTAGTTGTTCTGTAATTAGGGGATCCCATATTCAAATACAGCTTTAGATACTAGCATACCTCTTTCGCTTCACCTACATTCATCAATCTTTTAATGCGTTCTATTGCCTCTGCTGTTATTCCAATTGGAGACAGGCGTGATGATATATATGTAAATAGCTCTACATTCTGTGCTATTACTAAGAATTTAATAATTCAATAACACCTTTCATGACATGACTCCAGAATCGAACCTGAAACGATTTGCTCAGCTGTCGAATTGCCTAAATAGGCAATCATAGAGAACGTATAGCATAGTGATAAAATTTTTATAACAAAAACATAACTTGATCAATTAATCAAAAGTTAAGCACAACAAGCTAAGGTATAGAAAAGGATGGGTGACCTGTCTAACGCAGATTCTTGCTGGCAATGAGAAGCGTATGCCACCGTCTGTCCACGGCGACACCTCTCCGTCTCCACCGCACTGACGTATAGTACAAAGTCAGTATCCTCTACTCCTGAGTAATCTACTTCAGGATCTGCCACTGAAAAGAAGAGAAGAATACTATGTTAGTGATAGAAAAATATGACATTCTAAAACTCTCCAATAACGCTTTGATTGACCCGGAATTGAACCCGGAAACTCTTGCTTGGCGGTCCTCTTTACCAACAAGACAGTCTAGCTGCCGAGTCCCCAAGCGATTACCGTTGACCGCTCTCCACTTAGTCCATTATAGACCTTATTACCGATGTTTAGAGACTAATTTAGTATGAACAAATGTTGTGGATATTTCATAAACGTACACAAGCTAGGAAAAGAATAATTATTGTGTAAAAATATAAAACGACTTAGTACCTGTGTGATAAAATTAAATCTTAATTATAGTGAAAAAGTCATTGCGCAACTCATTACGGGCCTCGATGTAACCAGAAACTGTTCGGTGATTCTGGTGATGATAAAAGACGGCATGAGGAAAACGAGGCCTTAGTACGAGTTTGATTTACGTATAAAGTATTCGAAACGAGTTCGCGTTCGGCGCTCAGAGGCCTTAGTACGAGTTTCTTTTTCGTTTAAAGTAATCGAAACGAGACGCCGTCCGGCGCTCTGATTGGTTGGTTCATTGGAGCCGGCCAATCACAACGCAGAACGCGTACTCGTTACGATTACTTTCAACGAAAACGAAACTCGTACTAAGGCCTCTGATTGGCCGGCGCCAATGAACCAACCAATCAGAGCGCCGAACGCGTACTCGTTACGATTACTTTAAACGAAAAACAAACTCGTACTAAGGCCTCAGACTGCCTCGTTGACCGAGTGATCGCAAGTGCGACTGCAGAGCAAGGGATCAAAGTAGATGTTACAATCTCATTAGTACCACGGAGTCGAGAATAGGGTAGATACCTAATTTTTATTTTAATGTCCGTCTGGTAGATTATTTTAAATCTTTAGACACATTTTTTTTTATTTTCTTACAGAAACGAATAGTTTCGACGATATATTGATTTGAAATGTCGCGTGACGTCACTTCTACGTACATTTTGTACGTAGAAATGACGTTTTAGCTCCCACTCCTAAACTTTGATTCGTTTTATATAAGTATTGTTTGATTATACGACAAAATAATCTGCTGCTAAAAAACCTTCTGCTCGTTTACCGGCTATGCCATAAAAAAAAACATGTCTAATATTTTTTCATTACCTAACTTACGGCCTAATTAGATTTTTAATTTTCACACCCTGTCATCATCCCAATTGTGCCCAGTATATGGCAATAGGCTCACCCCCTATTACTTGAGACTCGTAACATAAATAGTGAAAAGTGGGCGACGTGGGCGTTATATTGTACAGTGTCATTAAGTGCCGTAATGTGCACCTCTGTAGGCAGAGGAATAAAAAACGTGATGTTATGTTTTTATGAGTGAGACAGGCAAACATTATTAAATATTATCTCTTTCTCACCTTGTGGTACCTCCGTTCCCTCGTTAATGGAATTCCCATCAAGTTCTGTCGGTACCTCTTCTTCTATTCGAACATTTCGAGGCAACGATCTGCAGTTATGTCCTGTACTATTACACACGTAGCAGAGCTGAAAAAAATCAAAAGACAATTTTAAACACATGAGGGTAAGACCTAAAATAGATTAACAGCAGCTCGTGTAAAGAGATTGTCCAGTCAACTGATGGTAGCGGTGACTGTCCAGGCGACACACGTACTTAGGTATCGTCATGAGCTAATGTTCACATGTAAACAGCAGCTCATGTAAAGAGATTGTCCAGTCAACTGATGGTAGCGGTGACTGTCCAGGCGACACACGTACTTAGGTATCGTCATGAACTAATGTTCACATGTAAACAGCAGCTCATGTAAAGAGATTGTCCAGTCAACTGATGGTAGCGGTGACTGTCCAGGCGACACACGTACTTAGGTATCGTAATTAGCTAATGTTCACATGTAAACAGTAGCTCATGTAAAGAGATTGTCCAGTCAACTGATGGTAGCGGTGACTGTCCAGGCGACACACGTGCTTAGGTATCGTCATGAGCTAATGTTCACATGTAAACAGCACCCCATGTAAAGAGATTGTCCAGTCAACTGATGGTAGCGGTGACTGTCCAGGCGACACACGTACTTAGGTATCGTCATGAGCTAATGTTCCCATGTAAACAGCAGCTCATGTATAGAGATTGTCCAGTCAACTGATGGTAGCGGTGACTGTCCAGGCGACACACGTAATGATATAAACATTAACAGACGGACAAATGATGGTAATATTATATCACCTAAACGTTATAATCAAACCTGGGAGTAAAAATAAGTATAGAAAATAATAAAAAAGCGAATAAATTCAATGGCAAATAACAAAAGTCGTTTCAATAAGAGCACGCTGTAACAAAACAATTTTATGTATTTCAATTTAGTACAAAATTTTAAGGCAAAAATGTTGACTCCATGTAAATTTTCTGTTGTTGGTAAGTGATTGTGCAATATTACACAACAGAAAATAACGTAAAATATTAAATTCTCTGAAAAAAATAAAATTGTCGAAGTACAACGATTGCATGTGACGGTCACTGTTGGATTATGGGCTTCCTCTATAAAAGATTTTTTATGGCACAAGCCGGTAAATGAGCAGACGGACCACCTGATGGTAAGCAATCGGCGCCGCCCATGGGTACCTAGTAACACCACTTGTAACACATTGGTGTTACAAGTGCGTTACCGGCCTTTTGGTAATTGGGGATTTGAGTATTGTGGAGGATTCGAGGATTGGGGAATCTGGGGAGAAATTGTGCCTCCGGTTACCTCACTCACACGACGAAACACATCGCAAGCGTTGCTTCACGTCGGTTTTCTGTAAGGCCGTGGTATCACTCCGGTCGAGCCGGCCCATTCGCGCCGAAGCATGGCTCTCCCACACTTGAATAAATTGCTTGCCAGGCAGATTGATCATTGCAGTTTTATAAGTTCAGGTTTATCAGAGAGCGCTGCTACCTGATCTATCAAATGTGTAGCCTCATAATCAGTTGTTACGACACCCGCTGGGCTTTTGAAAAAATGTATTTCACTTTGCTTTGACCACACAGTATTTTTAAAACGATATCGCATTAAAAACAATGTCGAGAGATACCAGAACTTTACTAAAAGTAATAAACAGTTTCTTTTAAAACATCTCATTTGTTCCAGGTGTAAACCTTCTGTTACTGACGCACATAGCCCATACATATGTTCTCCTGACTGCAAATATGGAAGACGTAAGAAAACTAGCAAGAAAATTCGTTTCAGAATCTATAGCAAACCAAATAGTAGATTTCATTGCAAAAGCTACTGAAACGATGATGAATAATACATCAGAAGGTCACGAAACCATCAGCTCACTAGCACAAGATAATTCTCACCAAGTTTCGGAAGAAAACAATAAGTATAACGTAGAAAAACATGGTTTAGAAAGCGCAGCACGAGACTCTTTAAAGTTTGCAGAAGAAGCAGTAAACAAAGAAAAAGAAAGTTCAAGTTCCGACGAAACAATTCAAGAGACGGTAACAACGAAAAGAGACAGTAAAATAGTCATGATAAGCAATCCTTATCAAAGCCACAGTAGATACATCTCCAATGATGACAAACAAACTGAGAAAGTGACGAACGAAGAAGAAGATAATAATAAGAGCACTGATATTCAAAATAATTTAGATGCAACTGAAGGCAAAAAGCCAAAAAGGAAAGCAAAACATGAAAAATACAAGCTAATATCACACTTTACTTCTGTAGAAGACAATGGAGTTGCAGATCATTTCTCAGTCGATAACAGAACAACGCCAGATGACTTTCCTGAGAATGAAACATTTCAAAAAAGGGCTTTAGAAAATGAAATGATCTTGAGTAAGATTCAAGCTGAAGATTACGATCAATATGATAGTAGAAAAGTTGGTGTGTTAGCGAACAGTGGACCTATGTCTTTGCTTATGCCGCAAAGGAGATTGGGTCATGAAAATTGGTGGGACAAAGAGTTACCAAAACCAGATACACCACAAGTACCGGAAGGATAGCAAATGAAATTTCGTTTTTAATAAATTATTGTGTTTTTTATGAGTTCTTTCAATATAAATGAGTTTTGATTTAGGACTCATGGCTCATCCTGGGTCATTTTTGTTTGTGTGAACATTTCTGGGATGTACAATATTTAAAAGTCAAAAGTCAAAATAATTTATTTCAATTAGACCAGAAGGCACTTTTGAACGTCAACATAAAAAAATTTAAGTGAAGCTATTTGCTCATTCCAAGGTGTAGATTCCTATGGAGAAGAACGAGTAGGAAACACAATAGGTTACTCTTTTTCAATCAGGTTCACAATACAATTCTGTAGTTACATAGTTGTGTTGTTTGGATTGTGCGAGAACAATGTAACACAAAGAGATCGAAAGAAAATAACCTTAAAGGACAGTAACAAAATACAGTCTAGACCAGTCCTAGTTGACGGCGCCCGTTCACGAACATGACACGTACACCAGCACAGCCCAACTCAACCATATTGTAGGGAATCGAACGATCCACTGCACGTGCCACCGCCAATGTGACCTTAGAGTGAGCATGACAACTCCAAGGTGACACAAACGTATTCTACAAGTCTAATTGAATATTTAGTTAATTACAGGGCTCTCACATTTACAATGATTATGCAAGTTAACCAATATACAAATGAGCAACATGAGGGAATCGAGCGAATACAATTTTATTATCATACTTAGTTAGGCTATGTACTGAGTATTAATAGTATCATCAACTCTTGTGTCAGAAATACTGACAGTCTTTTACATGGCCCGGCTGCCATCTATGGTGACTGATGACGATAATGCAAAAAACGTTTATTACCAGACCCAATTTTTTCTGCGAGTGTCATATTTATACATCGGACTTATGCATTTAAATCTTTGCATGGTGCTCCGCGGGGTCCACTAGTAACTTCTTGGTATAATTATAAATGGCTTATGTTAATATACATATTTCGCCGTTTTTCGTATATTTTGCCATTTATTAAGCGTCTCTGGTTTTTAAAAGGTAGCGATTTCATATTCCCTATTGTTCCTAAGCAATAAGCTAAGTATGTACCTGATTCGTGAAGCACCTGACTGTCTTCAATATCCTAGTCAATAAGCATTGTTCTTACATATGCGTACAGTATTGAAATATGTATCAGAGACATTGTAGAACATACTTTTTTAAAAGAGTAACGAATGGAGTTTCTTGCTCGTTCTTCTCCATTCAAATCTACGTTTTGGAATGAGCACCTAGCTTCACCTAATTTCACTGACGGACTGACTGACAGACTATTATTTATTTTGTATTTGTTGACGTTTCAAAAGTACCAAACTATGGTTTAATTGAAATAAATGCTTTGACTTTGACTTGAGGCCATATCGTCACTTACCACCACACAAGACGATAGACAAATGCTGCTCCAATTAGAAAATTAAAAGTAAATGGGTTTGCCATAAAAATTAAAGTAGATACTTCAGCAACCCGCATTGGGCAAGCGTGGTTCATCTCACACAGAGAACGAATGTGTTAATGCACATAAAGCTCTTAGGTCAGCAGTGACCACTTACCTATAGGCTGTTGAAGTCGCGGAGAACCTAACGGGTAACCGGGGCTCCGGCTCGACGTGCAGGAGAAGGAACGGTGTGTGAGTGGTTTTTAGTCAGTAAGAGTCTGACACTCCCTCCCGCCTCACCCAGGCGGGAGCAGTCATTCGATGATTTTCCACCCTTAAAAAAAATAGGCTGTTGATGACTACAAGGTACTTACGTTTAAATGTTCCTCCGGTACCTTCACCTCACCGCACATAGTTTCAGCATTGCACTGGTCTATGCAGTGTGTCCTACCATCACGGACGAACACTTGACGCGTTGGACATTTTCTGAAACAAACATGAGAACTGATAAATAAACAAAATCATTTGCAACATCTAAGAACACGGTAGTTGACAGGTAGTCAAATTCAATAATTTTATTGAAACGACAAAAACGATACTTTTCTATGAATTTTGTATTGGATCGCAACTTATGACGTCATCGTATTTCTGCGTCAAATAGCATACTTATTTCCAAAAGTAGGTAAATTGTCAAATCAATGGATGAGAGTATGATTATTTCGTAATTGTTTATTGCATTGAAAAGTTGAAATTTTTTTTTTAAACTTAGGGAACTAGCCAATTGTCGTCTTTGGTGGGCCGGAGGTTAAAGAGGCCCGCAGCTCATGCATGAGGGTGCATTTTTCCGAGTTATAGGTACTTTCTAAGGTTATATAGACGCCACTGACAAATGGTGAAAGAAAACATCTTGAACAAACCTGGGCTGAAACCGTGCACACAGGGACTGACCACAATCTTTATAGAGAAATTCAGTACAAGTACGAAAGACCTAATTAATTTAAAAATTATCAGTCAGCAAAACACTGAATTTATGTCCAGATAGATAACACACACAATCAATTGTATATAACTCAAAATTTTTGATAATAATAGTTTTAAAATTGTCAGGTCATGATGCGTTTTTGTTTTTTGGTGTATTTACCAAGACGGTGGTCAGATGAACTTTGCATTGACTTAAATTCGTTGAATGACCGTCGACGTAAACAAAAGGTATGAAGTTACCTTACCAAATGTGGGAGAGCCATTCTTCAGCACGAATGAGCTGTCTCGACCGGAGCGATACCAAGACTGAGCAGAAGCTGAGGTTACCGGAGGCCCAATTACACCCCTCCCCTCTTCCCCTATCTCCCGAATCATTGAATCCCCAATAATCCTGTTTCCTAACCTCCAAAAGGCCGGCAATGCATTTATAAAGCCTCTGGTGTTTCGGATGTCCATGGGCGACGTCGATTGCTTACCATTAGGTGATGCGCATGCTCGTTTACCGGCTCAACCCATAAAAAAAAATTATCAGCCTCTTCGACATAAGGTTTGCTAAAACCTCCATGTTTGCAGGCGGATTGTACAACGTTCAGGTTTATCAGAGCGCGCTGCTGTCCAGTCTCAGTCAAATGTGTAGTCCTATAGTCGGCTAAGACAGCGGGAAGAATAGGGGCAGTGACAAAAGTCTACAGGAAGTCTAGATTACAGTTATATTCCTAGGTAAATCGAATATTACATAGTGCGGATAAGCACTGAATATTTTGAATAGAGATAAAGCAACCGATTAGATTACCTATGAACCAGATACATAACGTACGTCACAGATACAATTTTTGTACTATTATTTATGCTTTTTCTAGATTTCCAATGCGTCCACTTCCGAAATAAAAATACATAATTAAAGTTTGGGACAGCCATGCTTCGGTATGAACGGGCAGGGTCCACCTGATACCACGGCCTCACAGGAAACCGACGTGAAACAATTTTTGCGTTTTTCACTGTGTGAGGCCTAATCATCTTCTCCCAGCTGCATTTCCCAAATCCTTAACCCCACAAATGGCTGGTAAACCACTTGTAAATCCTGTAGTGTATCGAGTATCCATGGGCGGCGCTGATTGCTTACCAGCAGGTGATCCGTCAGCTCGGTTACTGGCCTTATTCTGCAAATAAAGTTTGCTACTGGCGTAGTGACTGAGTTCATCTATCTATCTACTGGTGATCGATAAATTGTTCAGCGTCTGGGTGTCTTGTGTATGTGAACTTGTATGTTGGTAAACGCACACACGATACAGGAGAAAATCCTAGTTTGTGGTCAGGTTAAACAAAAAGGTGTTCGCTTATCGGAATATTAAGAGCAAGCGCTATATTCCTCGAATTGGTTATCGAATTATGAAAGTGTAACATTACTTTTTGGATATTGACGTATAACGGATATTTGGACTTTGTGCAATCCAACGCAATTATAATAAAATAAGGCTGATTTTAGATCCACGCTCACCGTCAACGCTTAAACATAGTTGAGGACGTAGTTGGACAGACAATGATCAAACCGTAGCTTTGTCCGTCAGCGCTGACTGATGCATTCTTTATTCTAAAACGCTTTATAGAAGTACGTTCGCTACTGTCAGCGCTGACAATAGCGTGCGGTCAGTGCGACCCTTAAACCGGACTAACACTTTATACCTACGTCTTGTAATTTGCAGCCCCTTGCTCGGCAACCGCGCTTGTCCTATTAATTGAAATCTTCGAATGACTTCGTAGCGCCCAAGTAGGAGTAGGAATAGGATGGTGTTTAGTCAGTTAGAGTCTGACACTCCTTCTCGCTTTACTCGCGGGCGGGATAAGACATTCGATGATTTCCCCCTTAAAAGAAAACATTTACTATATGCCCTTCACGTCCAATTCTCCCAACCTTTTCGGGGATAAAAAAAACCTTAGAGAGTAAGAGAGTAAAATTGTACAAATGTATTGCATCGTATGTTTAGACACTGTCAAAGTCAAAGTCAAAATCATTTATTTCAATTACACCAGGATGGCACTTTTGAACGTCAACAACAAAAATTTAGAAGTGAAGCTAGTTGCTCATTCCGAGGTGTAGATTCCTATGGAGAAGAACGAGCAAGAAACTCCATAGGTTACTCTTTTTCAATCAGGTTTACAATACATAACATAACATAACATAACATAACATAACATCACGCCTTTTATCCCCGCAGGGGTAGGCAGAGGTACACATTATACCACTGTACCTCTACAATGTAACACCCACTTTTCACTATTTATGTTATGAGTCCCATGTAATAGGGGGTGAGCCTATTGCCATATACCGGGCACAATTCCAGACTCCGTGCTATTACTGAGAATATTTAAAAACCCAGTAATACTTTGCCCGACCCGGGAATCGAACCCGAGGCCCCTTGCCCGGCAGTCGCACTTACGACGACTCGGCCAACGAGCATGTTTACAATACAATTCTCTAGTTACATAGGACATTACTGGACAGCCTTTTCTAATATGACATTTTATTCGTGCTACATTGTCCACGTTTTCCCTCGCACTTTATAAGACAAAAACAAAAGAATAATAATTGACTAAAGGTACAAACAAAATGTACAGAAATACAGATATTACGTAGAACAAAACTTAGCATTATTTGCGAAGTAAAACCGTATATTATTTATCTTATCTTTGGTATAGATAACCATTCATTTGGATCTCAGACTCGACGCAAAATGGCTGCACGAAGACAAAAACGTACGTTTACATAAAAAATACAGTTTATAGAAGTGATAAAACTAGTTTGTAACGTCAGAAAAGTGTTTTAAAGTGAACTTTAGTTAATAAACAAGACATTCGTGCCTAAATAGTTGAGTTCAAACAGTGATTTTGTGCGCAAACCACAAATAAACGTAAGTATTATTCGCTATTTACGTCGATTCACGTCAATATTGCAAATTGTCATCTGTCAAATTGATTATAACAGGTTTACGCAAAGTTGTGTAAGTCGATTTTTACGAATTATACACACATTTACATACTAGCGTCACGTTCTGGTTTTGCTCGAGTACTATTTCCTAAATCTCCCGGCGAATTAATCAATTCTGTTAGTTTTACATTGCATTGCCGCTAATGTTCCCATGTAAACAGCAGCTCATGTAAAGAGACTGTCCAGTCAACTGATGGTAGCGGTGACTGTCCAGGCGACACTCGTACTTAGGTATCGTCATGAGCTAATTTTCACATGTAAACAGCAGCTCATGTTAAGAGATTGTCCAGTCAACTGATGGTAGCGGTGACTGTCCAGGCGACACACGTATTTAGGCATCGTCATGAGCTAATGTTCACATGTAAACAGCAGCTCATGTAAAGAGATTGTCCAGTCAACTGATGGTAGCGGTGACTGTCCAGGCGACACACGTACTAAGGTATCGTCATGAGCTAATATTCACATGTAAACAGCAGCTCATGTAGTATAGAAGTATCTACGATCTTTTGAGGGTTTCATGATCATATCTTAACCTTGAATTAATCGGTTATTGTAAGTGCGTTCACCGATTAGGAAACGTTTATTTATTTGACACATTTATCTTATGCTAGCATAATCTTTACAGAGTTTGTATCACGCCTTATATTCGTCATAGAGCTAGGTACAGATGTACATGTTTCTAACACCTAGTTTTCAGCTAATAGTCAGAATTGGGATGCTGACAGGGTATGAAAATTATAAATATAATTAGTCCGTAAGTTAGGTAATTAAAAAATATTAGACACGTATTTTTTATTTTATCGTACTTATAACAAAACAATAATTAGATAAAACGAATCAAAGTTTAGAAGTGGGGACTAAAACGTCATTCTACATATAAAATGTACATATGAATAAAAAATACGTGTCTAATGATTTATTTAAACAATCTACCAGACGGACATTAAAATAAAAATTAGGCATCTACCCTATTTTCGGCAACAAAACATGTTTTTTTTTGCCTTATTTGCAAACAATTAGCCATTGAATAGCTCTTATTTTTGAAGGAGAGCCGAGGTTAGGTTGGAAGGCTGTTTGTTTATCTAGATTTTCCAACAGAATCGAGACATAGTTTATAGAAATATTTCGTTTACGTCCCGAAGTAAAATGGTTCTGTCTTGATAATACAATAGTTTTACGAAAAAAAATGTAGCAAAACAAAAATAACTGGTGAACCATTGCAGAAAGCAAACTTCGAAAGCATATACGAACTCATTACAGTACATTATCTAAACATCCCGCCATGTAATTCTCGAAGAGGTATTTCTCGTCGGGTGGCACGTGCGATGCGAATAGTGCCTACAAGTTTACGTCTAGTGTTCCATGTGCGTATTTCCTTGTATTTTTTTAAGTAAAAAAATCACGTTTTTAGATCGGGTTTCTCCAGGTTACAGGACACTGGTATTTTCCAAGTTTATTTCGACAAAGAACTCGGTAGAGGAAATATCGCTAAGATTTGTACACGAGATACAATTTAATTTAATTTTTTCTTTTTATAATTATTTGAAATGTATAACGCCTTGGTTTTATGACTGTAATGTTATACTATTTAATTGAAAAGAAATAAATAAATAAATGTGTCAAAATTGTATCTCTAACGAGTTAAGCAGGTGGATAGTTTATTGAGATTGACAGCTAGTTTGAAATCGCCAATCCGCTCTGAGCAAGCAAGGTGAGATCGATCCCATGCTTGCCCATTTTGGGCCTTTGGCTCGCTGCCATTGCAGCGGTAAGTACCCTCTTTGAGTCCGCGGGCGTCTCAGACAGCCATAAGATCACAGAAATATTAAAAAAGTTATTATATCTATGATCACCACAGATGGGGCCCAATAGGGCTGATGCCGATACGGAGCCGGCGAGGACTTAACGGGTTGCCGGGGCTCTGGCGTGGAGGGCAAGGGTAGGAACGGGGTGGTTTTTAGTCAATAAGAGTCTGACACTCCCTGATAAACCATTCGATGATTTTTCCTCCTTAAAAATTGCTTGCTCAGTTTCGTCTGCGGCGGATTTCGCTTGCACCGTGAATAGATAGATGAAAGCATATTTACGAAAGAAATATACAGAGCGGATATGAATGGGACCGTCTGTAGAGGGCGCCCTAGACAGATAATTATCCTACTACTACTACCACCCCGAAGGGGTAGACAGAGCACATTACGGCACACTATGCCACTGTACAATGTATCGAGATCGATCAGATTGGCGATATAATAAAGAAAAGCGAAATTAAAAGTACCCTTAACCGACGAGCATGCATGAAAAGATTGATGACTGTTGATGAAGCGAAAGAGATATGTAGGAATAGTAGCAATTGGCGTTCCATAGTCTCTGCCTGACCATGGGAGACAGGCGCGATGTTATGTATGTATTAATTTCTGCCGTAGTAATACTTTAAAATTAATCTTTATCATTATTATTAAAGAACTGTGTTTATATTTAGATTTCTTCGAAACAGAGGATCATCAATTTATCAATCAGTAATATGATTCATTCATAGTATTTATTTATATCATTAAACATGATAAAAACTTCAATACTTGTATGAAAACATAAGATTTTCCTCATTTGTATTATAACTAGATCTACATTAATAGATTAGTACTTTGCCCGACCCGTGAATCGAACCCGAGACCTTTATAATTTATAATAAAACTCCACGGGATTATAAATGTTTAAACACCAATATGTTTAAGATAAAAATGAGACGCTTACTAGCAGAAAAGTGTTACTACTGTTTGAATGACTTTCTGGCTGACACTACTTTTTGACACTGTATTAATAAATGTAGACCGTAATAATATTTAATAATACTTTTTTGACATCTTAATATGAATTGTAATTATTATAAATTGAATTTGTACGTCCCTAAGGGCAAAACATCGGGGTCGTGCGGTCCATGGCCCTCTACGGCGCCCCTGTTTGGGCGCCAAACCTGTTGCGGCGTCCCGCTCGGACGCTGCTCATGGCACAGAGGGTCATGGCGATCCGAATGATCCGCGGATACCGCACGATCTCTGGGGAGTCGGCGAACCTCCTTGCCGGATTACCACCGTGGGATCTGGAGGCGAAGGTGCTCGCGCGCGTGTACATCATGCGCGCGGAGGCACGTCGCCGGGGCGAATCTCCGCTGCCGCGCCAGATAAGTGCGTGGCGGGATGAGCTCCGGCGCGATCTCATGGCGGAATGGCAACGACTGTCGCAACCGAGGGCTGGGCTCGCTGCCATCGCAGCGGTAAGTCCCCTCTTTGAGGAGTGGCTTGAGAGACGCTACGGCGTCCTCACCTACCGCCTGACGCAGGTCCTCACCGGACATGGCAGTTTCGGGAGGTACCTGTGTCTGATGGGGCGGGAGGAAACGCCCGGGTGTCATCACTGCGAGGACCGCCCTGAGGACACGGTGGAACACACGGTGGGAGAATGCCCTGCGTGGGCTGAGCACCGCCGTGCCCTCAGGGAAGTGATCGGCGATGGCGACCTCTCGCGTCCGGGCCTAGTGAAGGCCATGATGCGGAGCGAGGGGGATTGGGATGCCGTCTCCTCCTTTTGCGAAGCAGTCATGCTAGCTAAGGAGGAGGCGGGACGCGTGAGGCAGCGAGCAGCCTCCTCGCCAGCCATCGCGAAGGACACACCGGGCGTCGGGGATCGCGGGACGATCTCCGGCCACCGTAAGCGCGGGCCTGCGGACGGCGAGCATGGGTGGCTCCCCGTCCGACCAGAAACAGACGCGTACGGCGCGTCGCGTTCCGCGCGCGCCTCAAAGAGCCATCAGACCACCACAGATGGGGCCCCATAGGGCCGATGCCGATTCGGAGTCACGGAGAACCTAACGGGTAACCGGGGCTCCGGCTCGACGTGCAGGAGAAGGAACGGGGTGGTTTTTAGTCAGTAAGAGTCTGACACTCCCTCCCGCCTCACCCAGACGGGAGCAGTCATTCGATGATTTTACCCCCTTAAAAAAAAAAAAAAAGGGCAAAACATGTATTGGACACTGATATTAAACAATTAACATCTTGCATGCTTTTGTATGAATGACACATGACATGTTTATGCAAATAAATTATCTTTATCTTTATCGCGGGTTACTCACGTGAATATACTGAGAAAAGCTCTACTAGTTTCGAACCACGGAGGGGTTCCTCCTCATGAGCTTACAGTGAGCTTAGGGACGTCGCCGCGACCGCGCATGCTGCTTCAGTATATTCACGTGAGTAACCCGCGATTTTAGTTAATTTAGTATGTCTCACGATAGTTATTATAAAAACATGACCTGACTGCCTTGCCTTGCCTACCTATGCCTGACTTATTTGGGACTCGCTTCTACCAGCGGCTTCGGCCGCGCTTCTGGAGATAAAAGTAGCCTATGTCTCCAGACCATAATCTAACCCTGATCCACATTTCATCTCGATCCCTTCAGCAGTTTTGACAAACTTACCAATTTTCGCATTACTAATAGCGGTTCAAGCAAGTTTCAACAATATCGCCCTAGAGTTACAGCGTAAAGTCCACTGCGGGTAACCTAACATTTGACAAACTTATATTTGTGTTTGGTACAGTTATCGTGGCTATGGTTCGAGCCGCACAATTAAGTTTGTTTTTTAGTGTATATACTTTTTCGAGATAAAAGCTACTCAGTGTAGTGCCCAATGCCTCCCTCAATGACTTCCAGCTACCACACTTGCTTATTATATCTTATTTCTATTTTCCAGGACATGCAGTCGTCGAGCCTGGGTGGAGGCTATCCTAGGTACCAGGGCTACCCGTATGTGAAACCAATAGTCACTGAGATACCATCCGATGCACAGCCGGTCACAGTAAGATTTTTCTATACTACTATGGCAACGCAATACCAGGATACAAAAAATAATCTTTCTACCCCTTTTTGACCCTCATCATCAACAGCCTATAAATGCCCACTGCTGAGCAAAACCTCTTCTCACACGGAGAAGGTTTAAGCATTAATCACCACGCATACTCAATGCGGGTTGGTGATTTCAAACTTCTAATTAGAATTTTAGAAAGTACATATAACTCGGATAAAGTCACATCGGTACTTGCCGTTGGTAGACTTTGAACCCGCACCCTCATGCATGAGAAGCTGGTGTCTTAAACCTCCAGGCCACCGCGACATCATCCTTGAGTTTACTATCCATTATTTGGCTAGCAAACCACATCATAGAGGTATATTGAAACACTTGACGTTTTGGCAGGCTCACTAATACATTTATTATTATCTATTTCTAAACAAAGATATCTCCAGAAGCATAACGTAAATCGTTTCGATCGTTTGCACTATCAAAATTTGCAGAAATCGGATCCGCAAGACGTTGCGAACTGTAGAGGTATATAAAAAAGATTTGATTTTGTATTGGTTTCTGTTAGCGGTTTCGCCTACTATAAGTAGTCTATTTCTGCAAAAATTTTCATTCAGTTCCGTTCAGTAGTTTTTACGTTAAAGAATACCTATTGGGTATATTCCTTAATCAAAACGACATTGTTTCGACTGTTCATTACGATAAAATATAAAAAAAACACACTTTCATTAATCGATCTAATGACCAACTCAATTTTAGTATATTTCCTGCAAATTTTTAAGAAATAACTATGCTGTTGACGCTAAAAAAACGTGACGTCACAATACATAGTCTCGTAAAAAATTCATAGAAAACTATCGTGCGAAAGGATGCTTATGTGTGTGTGTGTGTCTGTGTATGTGTGTGTATGTGTGTATGTGTGTGTATGTGTGTGTTTGTTACTTTTTCACGTCAAAACGGCTGGAGGGATCAGGATGAAATTTGGCACGGGTAGATTATAGTCTGGAATCTACCTCTAGAACACATAGGCTACTTTTTACCCCACGAGAACACGGGCAAATAATGTATTACAAACTTTGACAGGATGGAAAGATAAATATAGAAACAACCATTTTTGTGAGCATCTTAAAATTTAAGTCACTGAAGTCCGGCGCGTCCAAGGGGCATGAATAAATGTTGCGGGAACCTTGGTTCCGAAGTGAATCAGAAGATATTATAAAAGGAGAAGAAAAAAACTATAGTTTTCATTTCCCTCGGTAAATTACTGCAGGAGACAGAATGAATTAAGCCTAAAGGCACAAAAGAAAACTGAATGACTCTTTTGAGAGCATCTTAAAATTTAATGTCATTCAGTATTGGTTTTATAATTATTTTTGTCCTATTACAGATAACACAGCCCCCACCCCCGGCCAGTAACCCTTACCCTCGTTACCAAGGGTATCCCTACGTGAACCCCATCGTAACTGATGTTCCCACGATAGACCCCCAGACAGCAGCCAGATGGGCCAATCTACCACGACGACCATTGCAGACTGATGGGCCAAGAGCCGGGACGAGCTATGGACCCACTAGTCCCCAGGTATGTACTTAAGACTCTTAGTAAATTAACTAAAAATCGCGGGTTACTGACGTGAATATACTGAGAAAGGTCTACTAGTTTCGAACCACAACTGAGGGGTTTTTCCTCTACGCGACATCATCGCGACCGCGCACGCTGCTCATGAGGTCACAAGTGCGACTACTGAGTCTTGGTGAGGGTCTCGGGTTCGATTCTTGGGTAGGGCAAAGTTTTACGGGGTTTTTGGAAATTACATAGTAGAGGTAGTAGCACGGAGTCTGGAAATGTGCCCGGTATATGGCAATAGGCTCACCCCCTATTACATGGGACTTATAACACAAATAGTGAAAAGTGGGTGTTACATTGTACAGTGGCATTAATTGCCATGGTGTTAGGCGGGATGTTATGTTATGTTATGTTATACTACTTTTATCAAAATTACAGACCACACCTACAAGAGCTACCACAACACAAAATGCAGAGACCACAAAAAAGGACATCGATGAGACGCCTGTGGTCTACATTGACATGCCTGAAGCTGGGAGCGAGGTGTCACAGAGCATCGTCACTCCTACTGATGATGAACCGGAATTCGTGCAGGTAGATATAGTACTAAATAAGGATTCAAGTAACAATGATGATGATGATTAGAATAAACAAGGGCGATTCTGTGAATTAATTAAAAAAGAAAATTGCGCCGACCACGGGATCTTGGTAATAAAGGAAACCAAATAGAATTTAGAATACACTGTGATTTTAACTAAAATAATAATATTCACGCAAGTGATATGGTCACAATGACCAGTCATTATGACCAAATCATTCAGGTGAACCATACAACCGTGATAGTTTTGCAGAGTACGTGATATCATACACTGCAAAACTAATTGTTTTAGGTACGTTTCGATGCGTGGAATTTTGCGGAAAGATCTGATAAAATCCCGATACGACTTATTGACTCCTGTGGAAACTATTATAAATGACTGTATGACTTTTTGGAAAATAATAGACAAAATATTAATTATAGGACACGATCATGTACGATCCCTTTGAAAACCGAAGGATTGACGCAGTGAAAGATGAATCAAGATCTGGTGCGTCTTCCGAATCAGGATCCTCAAATTCATCACACCATCAGGCTATCAGACCAAATACCCTGAACCCGGCTGGAGGAAGCTCAAGTAAGTAAACAGCAGCTCATGTAAAGAGATTGTCCAGTCAACTGATGGTAGCGGTGACCGTCCAGGCGACACACGTACTTAGGTATCATCATGAGATAATGTTCACATGTAAACAGCAGCTTATGTAAAGAGATTGTCCAGTCAACTGATGGTAGCGGTGACTGTCCAGGCGACACACGTACTTAGGTATCATCATGAGCTAATGCTCCCATGTAAACTGCAGCTCATGTAAAGAGATTGTCTAGTCAACTAATGGTAGCGGTGACTGTGTAGGCGACACATGTACTTAGGTATCGGTAATATTAATGACTGATATTTTCTCTTCCAGGTGCAGACACTCCAGGCTCTTCATCATCACGACAGACTCCATTAATGCCAAGTTTTATGGCTAAAGAGAGTCAAGTATATGGTGGGAATACAAGTGATGGGTTTCCAATATCACCTATTCCTATTTCGGAGTTTCCAGAGCCACCACCGGCTTACACAGAGACTCCTGTTCCTCAATCTCCATCTCCTACCAGAGAGCCTGCTAGAGAGACGCCCAGAGAACCCATTCTAGAGCCTTTGAGAGTGGAGTCTATTAGAAGAGATCCTGTTTATTCTCCAGCTCCCATGACGCAGGTTATCACATCAAGTAAGTCTTTATCAACTTTCGTTTTAAACATTTGTTTTTGATTGAGTCCGTCTATTTTTTTTTTGTTAGCGAGATTTTTACTGATTTTGGCACCTACCTAGTTGATTATTGTGCCTAGGCAATAAGCTACTGCATGATATGTTGCAGGTTTGATTCCGCCACGCAACAATTCTTTTTTTCTTTCGAGATCTTTCGGATCTGGGTGTGATGTGTATGTGCCATTGTGTGTTTGTAGCATTAAGATAACTTATGTATGATTATGATAATGTTAAAACGCAGGCATAACATAGAAGCAAACACATTGGAGCCACATTAAAAATACTATTTTAGGGAACAGTGAATACTCTATTCACTTCCCTATTCTATTCCCTAAGTTCAGAAAAGGAGGATAATCCTGGCTGGCGGGGTTTCTGCCCAACGGTTGTTCGTTGGGATTTTCTATCCATATTTATTCGAATGTAAACTTACGAATAATATGTGATGTAGGATTTGTGGCATTGTGTTGATTTGCTCATGTATGTGATGTATGTACACACGGCCACACATCAACCTATACAAAACCAGTTTATCCTGGTGTCGCGTCGCATCATCTTTCCGCACATTTATCGTTCAGTTTATACTGGGTATGTAAAGCTCGATGTGTAGCCGTGGGTACATGTCCTAATGTATATTTCAGACTACTCCAGCCCAGTAACAAACCTGCCTCTATCAGCTATGAACTACGAGAGAAAGAACCTCATCTGTCATCATTGTGGATCCAGGGTACATACGCTGGTTGTCAAAGAGAACGGCCCAATGACACACGTCATAGCTTGTATTCTCTTCTTTATGTTGTAAGTATGACCTCTTCTGTGTTAATTTGACTTACAGTCTAAATTAATAAGCTATTATAATCTAAAGTCGTTCGATCGATCTCTGATAGTGTGATAGGTATTTTTAAGTAAAACTCAATACTTGAATACTGAAAAGTTAATTCTAAATGGATCTTATAAGAACACAGCGTGATGCTCGTGAAACTTTCCACCAGAATCGTGCGTTACCACTTTTGCGCGGGAAACTTTCCTAATCTGTCACATTTGACAGATGACATCGTCAACATGACAGCTAGTGCTGTCGATAACACAGATTAAACTAGTGACGTTCATTTAGTTGATTTTCGTCGTATCAAAAGTGCCTTCCTGTGGACTTACTCTTGAATCCAATTCCGATCGATCGACATTGGTATTGTAGAGGTAAAATTTCGTACTCTTGAGTTGCAACACTAGCGCGCATTGCATCCGTATTGCGTGGATATTGAATGAACTAAATGAGACAGAGTTTGGCCTACCTCTATATTCCGTACTCTGAATGCTACTTTAACAGCTACGATTGTGGTTGTATAGTTTTGACATTGAATAATTATTGAGATTTTATTGCATTGAAATTGCATTGACATTGGAATTGGTTTCAAGAATTAGCACCCTGGTCTAATTAAAATAAATGATTTTGACTTTGATCCTTCATAGTTCGTCATCATCCCTATAATATTGGCAAGTGCTAAAACTGAGTTATATTTATCAACTCTTTTTTCTTTTTTCACAGCCCTCTCTCAATCTTCTGTGTCTACTGCACCGACTACTTCAAGTACAACAACCACTACTGTCCAAGCTGTAACAACCAAATCGGTTATGTGTCTCCTGTAGTGGGTAAAAAAGTCAATTACATCACTTAAACTAAGTCTGCTTGCCCTTTTTAAGTATCTACTATTTTCGTTTTCACTTCTCGTCGCCTATTGATCGTAGTGTGAGGTTTTAAAACATCTTAGTAAATATAGTCTTTCCCGATAGTTGATTGCCTAACACAAAATAATAATATGCAAATCGTACCAGCTATTTCTGAGATTAACGAAATCAGAAGTCATTTTATATTACTAAAAATCGCGGGTTACTCAAGTGAATATACTGAGAAAACCTCTACTAGTTTCGAACCCGCAATATTTAGTTATTTAGTATGTCTCACGATAGTTGTTACAAAATATTTTTTATTGATATCTGGTGTATTTTTTTTGCAAAAAATGTATTTAAATAACTAATAATACTTTGACCTCCGGAGATAAACTCGTCGAGTACCGTCATTATAGACACAATTAAAGAACAGTAGGTTGCGGTCACCGGTGACCGCGCGGTGTTTGACAGTTTAATTCATTTAATTGGTTACTTAATATAAATACCTATATTAGATCAATATGATCATAAAAACTATCATTATCATTATTAAATTAAGTAAAAACGCGGGTTACTCGTCGCGGCGACGTCGCGCAGCTCACGTGAGCTGCGCGACGCGCGACCGCGCGCGCTGCTCATGAGGAAGAACCCCTCCGTGGTTCGAAACTAGTAGAGCTTTTCTCAGTATATCCACGTGAGTAACCCGCGTTTTTACTTAATTTAGTACGTCTCACGATAGTTATTATAAAAACATCATCATTATTCATTTTAGAATAAGTCTAAGATTCCTTAATTGTAAGGTCCACGAAAAATAGCACTAAACAAATATTATAATATGAATGGCCAATAATAATGCCTCGTTGGCCGAGTGGTTGCAAGTGCGACTGCCGGGCAAGGGGTCTCGGGTTCGATTCCCGAGTCGGGCAAAGTATTACTGGGTTTTAAAAAAATCTCAGTGATAGCACTCTGGAATTGTGCCCGGTATATGGCAATAGACTCACCCCCTATTACATGGGACTCAACATAAAATAGTGAAAAGTGGGTGTTATATTGTACAGTGGCATTAGGTGCCGTAATGTGCACTGCTTACCTGCCCTTCGGATGATAAAATGCGGGATATTGTATTATATTATAATTATTATATAATTTAGTTTACATATATAAATATTATATTAGAATTTTACAATCACCAAGTTGGTGGTAATTGTGATATATATATATATACGATTTTAAATCGAACAGAGACATAGAGAACAACGTACATATAATACTTAGACATAATGTACTTATAAATAATAACTTAGAACATAATCTGTAAAAATGTAGTTTTAAGTTTCATTTAACATAGAATTATATGTATAATATTATAGAAACTATGACTAAATTAATTGTCAACATAGAATAGTATGTCAGTCTATCCGTCAGTGAAACAAGGTGCTCCTTGCACAATAGATACTTATTTAATACATGCTAAAAACATTACATTTATAATATGCCAACATTGAAAAGAAAATCTAGATAAATTCGGCCTTTTTTGCCATCTAGAATAATACATATGTATAAAATAGATATATATTTTAAAAACTACATATTTTGTTTTATTTTACAGAATTCTTTTACAGGTTAAAACAACTGCCTCATTGGCCGAGTGGTCGCAAGTGCGACTGCCGAGCAAGGGGTCTCGGGTTCGATTCCCGGGTCGGGCAAAGTATTACTGGGTTTAAAAAAAAAAAACTCAGTAGTAGCACGGAGTCTGGAATTGTGCCCGGTATATGGCAATAGGCTCACCCCCTATTACAGGGGACTCGTAACATAAATAGTGAAAAGTGGGTGTTACATTGTACAGTGGCATAATGTGCACCTCTGCCTACCCCTTCGGGATAAAAGGCGTGATGTTATGATGTTATGTAATTTATTTTGTTCATTTTTATTTAATTCTACTTTGAGACCTTCTCTTTTTTTAGAATTCTCTCGAATTGGATAAAATTTTACCCATAATATTATTATTACCCGTTGCTTTGCCTGTGTAATTGTTCCATGAAAACTCACATAAATTGAGAACTGTGTACGCCTTTGTAATCCCAAGTAAAATGTACAGTCACCAAGATATTTAGTATTTTTTTATGGAATAGGAAGCAAACGAGCAGACGGATCACCTGATGGTAAGCGATCATCGCCGCCTATGGACACCCGCAACACCAGAGGAGTCACAGGTGCGTTGCCGGCCTTTTAAAAAGGAATACGCTCTTTTCTTGAAGGTTTGAAGGTCGTAGTTTTGCTGCGCGACGCAGAAAGGTAATCAAAGGTTCGGCGGATTCGATCCTTCAAAGAGACTTCGATTCTTCAAACAACTTTATTTAAATTAAAATAGCATTCTGTCGTGGTGGCCCGGAGGTTTAAGACGCCCGCTTCTCATGCATGAGGGTGCGTGCTCGAAACCTACCAACGGCAAATACCAATGTGACTTTTACTGATGTACTTTCTAAGATAATCTAAACATCACTGACAAACGGTGAAGGAAAACATCGTGAGGAAACCTGGGCTTATAACTTTGCAATCGCCATTACGATTTCTAATTAAAAGTTTGGAATCCACAACCCTCATTTAGCAAGCGAGCGTGGTGATTAATGCTCAAACCTTCTCTATTGAAAAGAGGCCTTGGGGCAGCAGTGGGCACTTATAGGCTGTTGATGATGACGAAGAAATTAAAGAACTTTGTTGATTATAATATTATAACAGTTGGCACATAAACATAAAGTGGACAGACGACCTGGTAAAGGTTCTGCGACAGTCGCTGTGTGCGTGTCGCTTCCGACCTCGCGATGTGTAGTCTACGGGGGACTGTGGAAGGCAGTGGATAGTACGTGGCTGATTGCATGATACGATGATACTTATATTTTAATGGTACACACGGCCACACATCAATCTATACAAAACCAATTTATCCTGGTGTCGCGTCGCATTATCTTTCCGCACATTTAACGTTCAGTTTATACTGGTTATGAAAAGCTCGATGTGTAGCCGTGTGTACAAGCTCGCCACAACCTCCCAAAACCGCCGCAGCTCCTGTACACCAGGATCTACAGTAGATACAACCGGACATGAATAACTGTCTTGGATCCCGTAACGAAATGAATCAGAAGATATTATAAGAGGAGAAGAAAAAAATGTTTGGTCTAGTAACGATTAAAAATGACTAAACAAGACTTACCTATTTAATTTAATAGGACCACCGGTTTTTCTAACTTTCAGTGCTTGCTCCCAAAACTTCACAGCTTCAGGTAAAATTGTGTTCTGAAAAAAAAAAACATAATACATTGAATCATTATGTTTTCGTCTGCCGACTGCCTCGTTGGCCGAGTGGTCGCAAGTACGACTACCGGGCAAGGGGTCTCAGGTTCGATTCCCGGGTCGGGCAAAGTATTACTGGGTTTTTTTAATTCTCAGTAGTAGCACGGAGTCTGGAACTGTGCTCGGTATATGGCAATAGGCTCAGCCCCTATTACATGGGACTCATAACATAAATAGTGAAAAGTGGGTGTTACATTGTACAGTGGCATAATTTGCACCTCTGCCTACCCCTTCGAGGATAAAAGGCGTGATGTTATGATGATGATATTATGTTTTCGGCTTATTCACGTAACTGTTTGACGAGGACCTCGACTAGTTTCAAGCCATACGAGAGGCTCTTATTCATGAGCAGCACTCCGCGACCCGCGACGCGGTGGCTGTCGTGCTGCTATTCAAACAGTTACGTAAGTAAGTCGGAAAGAATAATCAATTTAATATCTATATATCTCCCGAAAGTTTTAAAATAAACACATAATACATTTACCTATGAAGATGGACATATTTTAGTTTCGGATGAAATTAATGGATCATAATCCAATCCTACAATCTCGAATCCCCAAAAGGTCGGTAACGCACTTGTAACGCCTCTGGTGTTCCAGGTGTCCATGGGCGACGCCGATTGCTTACCATCAGGTGATCCGTCTGCTCGTTTACGAATATTTTTTTAAATAACCTTTGCCTTACACTCGTATTTTCTCCTGTATCGTGGGTGCGTTTACAAATATACAGACCCGGAACAACAATCTGAGGATCACACAAGGAGTAAGTCCGTGCGAGAATCGAACCCGCTACGCGTTGCACGGCAGCCACTTGCCCAGCCACCGCACCAACCGTGCTTTATTACTTCTTAGTTATGTATGTTCGTTTGTCCGCGAAGATCTCGCGATTGGCTGCGGTTATCAGAAATATGTTTCATCTTTTATTCTTATTTATATAATAAAATGTGCTAATATGTAAACTTACATTGATCATATCAAACTTCTCCGGCTCTAACCTGAAACAGAAAAACGGAGCACATTAAAATAATGTTACAGCCAGTTTTTGTAATTTAAACACGCTTTTATTATATTCTTACTAGCTTATACCCGCGGCTTCGCTCGCGTCGCAAAAGGATAAAAAGCCAATGTTACATATACCAATACACACAGCGCCATCTATACCAATACTTTTGTTTTCCCTCGGGAATATCAATTTTTCCGGGATAAAAAGTACCCTATAATTTAATCCGGACTTCTAACTATACATATTCAAAAATTCAAAGCAATCGGTTTAGTAGTTATGGCGTGAAAGCGGAACAAACAAACTCACTTTCCGATTTATAATATTATATTAGTAAGGATTATCGTCAGACATACTAAATTAACTAAAAATCGCTATGTAGGCTGCGCGACATCGCTTACGCTGCACGCTCATGAGGAAGAACCCCTCTGTGGGTCGAAACTGGTGCTTTTATTAGTTTGATATATAACAACTACAAACTATGTATTAAAATCTACATAATACATAACATAACATCACGTCGTTTATCCCTAAAGGGGTAGGCAGAGGTGTACATACATAACGGCACTTAATGCCACTGCACAATGTAACACCCACTTTTCACTATTTATGTTATGTATCCCATGTAATAGAGGGTGAGAATCTTATCTTCCCAAATCTTCTTTGTTTCTTTTTCCTGTATCTCCTAAGCAATAACAGAAGCGCACACTTCTTTTTACGATCCATGTCACGACCTAGTTTTCAATTTAAAATACGTTTAGTACGGTTGACGGTCGTCGAAGGAATGGTCACCCTGGGAGACGCCTTGTCGCACGGAAACGCATCGCAGTAATTCGTGTCGTGATTTCCCGCGTTACGAATTCGCATCGCATCGCAGTTTTGTCTACGAGCCCTATGGTGCCATCAAGCTGGTTTGATGATGAAATTGGAAGCTGGCTGATGGAACCTCGACTGCCTAGCAATAGTACTAGAACACACATTGAATTTGGCCTCATTAGATGTATTCACTCCATGACGAGAACTTACACACAAATCCAAACTTTATTCTACAGTCATAATGGTCGAAAATAGATTGAATCTCGGTAGTAAACTGATGTATACTGATGTTCTTCTGTACCTACTTATGTATTCCGGTCATATATTTTTGTGTAGGTTTCATTAATGGAAATTTTACTCGTCTATCCAAATACAATTTGATTTTCAGCATAGCAATTTAACCTAATTTTCAGTCTGAGTCTAGATATTTACAAGGTAATAGAGATTTGAACATTATTTTATCATTTAGTCAGTTTGTGTGTTTGCGTGTCTGTCTATATGTTTGTCACTGAATCACGTCAAAACGGCTGAAGGAATCCGAATGAAATATGGACTGCCACTTGTTTTTCTAATATCATTAAATCCTTACTATAATATTATAAATCGGAAAGTGAGTTTGTTTGTTTGTTTGTTCCGCTATCGCGCCGTAACTACTAAACCGATTGCTTTGAACTTTTACAGACGTACAGTTAGAAGTCCGCATTAAATAATAGGGTACTTTTTATCACAGAAAATTTTTATACTCCCGAGGGAAAACAAAAGAATTGGTATACCTCTAGATGGCGCTGTGTGTATTGGCATATGTCACATAGGCTACTTTTTATCCTTTTCTGACGCGAGCGAAGCCGCGGGTAAAAGCTAGTAATAAAATAAAATAGCTATTTATTTCTTACAGGTTTACATATTTTCATTCTTGCTCTTAGTATTGTTAGTTTAAATTCAAATCTTAAAATTAATTTATTGTTAGTGTTTGTTAGTTTTCTTCCTGTAAGAACCCCTTTTTATTAAGGGGGGAAAATCATCGAATGACTTCTCCCGCCTGGGTGAGGCGGGAGGGAGTGTCAGACTCTTACTGACTAAAAACCACCCCGTTCCTTCTCCTGCACGTCGAGCCGGAGCCCCGGTTACCCGTTAGGTTCTCCGCGACTCCGAATCGGCATCGGCCCTATTAGGCCCCATCTGTGGTGGTCTGATGGCTCTTTGAGGCGCGCGCGGAACGCCACGCGCCGTACGCTCGGGTCTGTTTCTGGTTGGACGGGGAGCCACCCATGCTCGCCGTCCGCAGGCCCACGCTTACGGTGGCCGGAGATCGTTGTAAGAACCCCTATTGGGTAAAGGCCTCCTCCAAAGCATTCCACTTTTTTCTATCCTGTGCTACTGCTCTAATATCATTAAATTAATTAATTTATAAAACTTTTTTAATAAATCTCATATATCTAGTATAGACTCAATAAACAAATACCAACGCGATTAGGTTTTTAAATTAGATAATTAAATGTCAAATCACTATTTAAATAAATCAGTGAGTACTGAGTAGTAGGTAAATTGCGCAGATTTGCGTAAACAAAGTGGCTTCTGGAATATTTGTTTTATTTTTTTTATGGCATAAGTCGGTAAACTAGCTGACGGATCACCTGATGGTAAGCAATCGGCGTCGCCCATGGACACCTGGAACACCAGAGGCGTTACAAGTGCGTTACCGGCCTTTTGGGGATTAGGAGTTTGAGGATCGTTGGGGATTCAGGAATTGGGGAGATTAGGGAAGGGGAGGGTAATTGGGCCTCCGGTAACATCACTCACACGACGAAACACAACGCAATTGCGTTGCTTCACGTTTGTTTTCTGTGAGGCCGTGGTATCACTCCGGTCGAGCCGGCCCATTCGTGCCGAAGCATGGCTCTCCCACACTTAATATTATATAAGTATTTGACAATAAATCATTATCAGTGTTCCGGGCTCCTATTGATTGTAGAATGATGTTTTTTAGCATATAACATAATATCATGCCTTTTTTTATGCAGAGGTGCACATTACGGCATTTAATGCCACTGTACAATGTAACACCCACTTTTCACTATTTATGTTATAATTCCTATGTAATAGGGAGTGAGCCTATTGCCATATACCGGGCACAATCCAGACTTCGTGCTACTATGGAGATTTTTTTTTTAAACCCAGTAGGACTTTGCCCGACCCGGGAACCGAACCTAAGACCAATTGCCTGGCAGTCGCACTTGCGGCCACTCGGCCAACGAGGCAGCCAATAACCTTCCTACAACCTTCTAATATAGTCCTATAACCTTCTTCGATAAATGGACTATTCAACACAAGAAGAATTATTCCATTCAAACCAGTATTGACTGCACGGCGTGCAGTGCCGTGCGACGTGTCGCGGGTTCGATTCCCGCACGGAACAACATTTTGTGTGATCCACAAATAGTTGTTCCTGGTCTGGGTGTCATGTGTATGTGAACTTGTATGTTTGTAAACGCACCCACGGCACAGGGGAAAATCCTAGTGTGGGGCAACGTTTTTTAAAATAATAAAAAAAAAGTAGTTCATGATTTACAACGACATGTTTTGAACAAAATGAAATAAGTTAACAAACAACTTAAATGAATAAGTGTCATGTTATTTTTAGTCGGTTTCTCTTTAAGATTAAAAAGGTTTAATGTCTAACCAAACTCCAATCTTTTCCTTAAACTTCATCACTGATATATTTAGAATCCAATTTATTTTAAGCAAAATAAACTAAAAGGATTGGAATATTAATTGATCATTATCCCTTTAGCAAACGACGCTGCTTGAGAAAAATGTAATCCAACCGGTTAGAAATACTTTTATGGCATAAGCCGGTAAACGAGCTGACGGATCACCTGATGGTAAGCAATCGACGTCGCCCATGGACACCTGGAACACCAGAGGCGTTACAAGTGCGTTACCGGCCTTTTGGGGATTAGGAGTTTGAGGATCGTTGAGGATTCAGGAATTGGGGAGATTGGGGAAGGGGAGGGTAATTGGGCCTCCGGTAACCTCACTCACACGACGAAACACAACGCAAGCGTTGCTTCACGTCGGTTTTCTGCTCGGCCGTGGTATCACTCCGGTCGAACCGGCCCATTCGTGCCGAAGCATGGCTCTCCCACGCCGATTACTTAAACTGTCAAACACCAAGCGGTCACCGGTGACCGCAACCTATTGTTCTATAATTGTGTCTACAAAACCGGTACTCGACGAGTTTATATATTTACGTTTTTATTTACAAAATAATGTTACTTATAATAATAGGCACCCATTTCACAATGCTTTTATTTTTTTTAAGGGGGAAAATCATCGAATGGATGCTCCAGTCTGGGTGAGGCGGGAGGGAGTGTCAGACTCTTACTGACTAAAAACCACCCTGTTCCTTCTCCTGCACGTCGAGGTGGAGCCCCGGTTACCCGTTAGGTTATTTCACAATGCTTACTGATTGTTGAATGTCGTGGTGGCCCGGAGGTTTAAGACGCACGCTTCTCATACATGAGCGCCATTCGAAAACTACCAAAGGCAAGTACCAATGTGACTCTTTACGAGTTCTATGTACTTTCTAATATTATCTTGACGCCACTGACAAACGGTGTAGGAAAACATCGCGAGGAAACCTGGGCTTATAATTTCTAATTATAAGTTTGAAATCGCCAACCCGCATTGAGCAAGCGTGGTGATTAATGCTCAAACCTTCTACGTGTGAGAAGATGCATTGCTCAGTGGAAATTTGTAGGCTGTTTCTGTGATGTGACTGTGTAAGTAAGTAAACATCATTATTATGCGTACATATTGACTTAAATATATTACCTCTATTTATATCAACATATATATATCAATCATGAATATATTATCATACAGGACATTAATTCTATTCATATGCGTATTAATCAGTCCTTAATGTCTAGACATAATAAATATTATGTAACGTGATTTAACTTTCAATTAACCCTCTGCAACTGACGTGGTTAAATTGTTGCAATTCAACTGAGGTGTATATTATACCAGACACCATTTCAACAGCAAATATCTTTGTAGAATTAAAGTATAGCGAGCACTATACAGTAAGGTACTCGCAGCAGTGATGCTCGTATTTGAAAAATGACGGTATACACGTGATTTTGTATTTCGCGGTGTCTGTGGGACTACACGTCAGCTGCAGACGGTTAAAATATAATGAGAAAGGCCATCTTTATTTTTAAAAGTCTTCCGTTATCGGTACTGAGAGTGACAGACTGTACACAGCTGTAACTACTGCGCGTAGCACGCTGTGTGACATGTAGCGCGCTGTAGGAGTGTAGGGGAGTGCTGAGAGAGTGACAGACTGTACACAGCTGTAACTACTGCGCGTAGCACGCTGTGTGACATGTAGCGCGCTGTAGGAGTGTAGGGGAGTGCTGAGAGAGTGACAGACTGTACACAGCTGTAACTACTGCGCGTAGCACGCTGTGACATGTAGCGCGCTGTAGGAGTGTAGGGGAGTGCTGAGAGAGTGACAGACTGTACACAGTTGTAACTACTGCGCGTAGCACGCTGTGTGACATGTAGCGCGCTGTAGTAGTGCAGGGGAGTGCTGAGAGAGTGACAGACTGTACACAGCTGTAACTACTGCGCGTAGCGAGCTGTGTGACATGTAGCGCGCTGTAGGAGTGTAGGGGAGTGCTGAGAGAGTGACAGACTGTACACAGCTGTAACTACTGCGCGTAGCGAGCTGTGTGACATGTAGCGCGCTGTAGGAGTGTAGGGGAGTGCTGAGAGAGTGACAGACTGTACACAGCTGTAACTACTGCGCGTAGCGAGCTGTGTGACATGTAGCGCGCTGTAGGAGTGTAGGGGAGTGCTGAGAGAGTGACAGACTGTACACAGCTGTAACTACTGCGCGTAGCGAGCTGTGTGACATGTAGCGCGCTGTAGGAGTGCAGGGGAGTGCTGAGAGAGTGACAGACTGTACACAGCTGTAACTACTGCGCGTAGCGAGCTGTGTGACATGTAGCGCGCTGTAGGAGTGTAGGGGAGTGCTGAGAGAGTGACAGACTGTACACAGCTGTAACTACTGCGCGTAGCGAGCTGTGTGACATGTAGCGCGCTGTAGGAGTGTAGGGGAGTGCTGAGAGAGTGACAGACTGTACACAGCTGTAACTACTGCGCGTAGCGAGCTGTGTGACATGTAGCGCGCTGTAGGAGTGTAGGGGAGTGCTGAGAGAGTGACAGACTGTACACAGCTGTAACTACTGCGCGTAGCGAGCTGTGTGACATGTAGCGCGCTGTAGGAGTGCAGGGGAGTGCTGAGAGAGTGACAGACTGTACACAGCTGTAACTACTGCGCGTAGCGAGCTGTGTGACATGTAGCGCGCTGTAGGAGTGCAGGGGAGTGCTGAGAGAGTGACAGACTGTACACAGCTGTAACTACTGCGCGTAGCGAGCTGTGTGACATATAGCGCGCTGTAGGAGTGTAGGGGAGTGCTGAGAGAGTGACAGACTGTACACAGCTGTAACTACTGCGCGTAGCGAGCTGTGTGACATGTAGCGCGCTGTAGGAGTGTAGGGGAGTGCTGAGAGAGTGACAGACTGTACACAGCTGTAACTACTGCGCGTAGCGAGCTGTGTGACATGTAGCGCGCTGTAGGAGTGCAGGGGAGTGCTGAGAGAGTGACAGACTGTACACAGCTGTAACTACTGCGCGTAGCGAGCTGTGTGACATGTAGCGCGCTGTAGGAATGTAGGGGAGTGCTGAGAGAGTGACAGACTGTACACAGCTGTAACTACTGCGCGTAGCGAGCTGTGTGACATGTAGCGCGCTGTAGGAGTGTAGGGGAGTGCTGAGAGAGTGACAGACTGTACACAGCTGTAACTACTGCGCGTAGCGAGCTGTGTGACATGTAGCGCGCTGTAGGAGTGTAGGGGAGTGCTGAGAGAGTTACAGACTGTACACAGCTGTAACTACTGCGCGTAGCGAGCTGTGTGACATGTAGCGCACTGTAGGAGTGTAGGGGAGTGCTGAGAGAGTGACAGACTGTACACAGCTGTAACTACTGCGCGTAGCGAGCTGTGTGACATGTAGCGCGCTGTAGGAGTGTAGGGGAGTGCTGAGAGAGTGACAGACTGTACACAGCTGTAACTACTGCGCGTAGCGAGCTGTGTGACATGTAGCGCGCTGTAGGAGTGTAGGGGAGTGCTGAGAGAGTGACAGACTGTACACAGCTGTAACTACTGCGCGTAGCGAGTTGTGTGACATGTAGCGCGCTGTAGGAGTGTAGGGGAGTACTGAGAGAGTGACAGACTGTACACAGCTGTAACTAGCGTAGCGAGCTGTGTGACATGTAGCGCGCTGTAGGAGTGTAGGGGAGTGCTGAGAGAGTGACAGACTGTACACAGCTGTAACTACTGCGCGTAGCGAGCTGTGTGACATGTACCGCGCTGTAGGAGTGTAGGGGAGTGCTGAGAGAGTGACAGACTGTACACAGCTGTAACTACTGCGCGTAGCGAGCTGTGTGACATGTAGCGCGCTGTAGGAGTGTAGGGGAGTGCTGAGAGAGTGACAGACTGTACACAGCTGTAACTACTGCGCGTAGCAAGCTGTGTGACATGCAGCGCGCTGTAGGAGTGTAGGGGAGTGCTGAGAGAGTGACAGACTGTACACAGCTGTAACTACTGCGCGTAACGAGCTGTGGGACATGTAGCGCGCTGTAGGAGTGTAGGGGAGTGCTGAGAGAGTGACAGACTGTACACAGCTGTAACTACTGCGCGTAGCAAGCTGTGTGACATGTAGCGCGCTGTAGGAGTGTAGGGGAGTGCTGAGAGAGTGACAGACTGTACACAGCTGTGACTACTGCGCGTAACGAGCTGTGGGACATGTAGCGCGCTGTAGGAGTGTAGGGGAGTGCTGAGAGAGTGACAGACTGTACACAGCTGTAACTACTGCGCGTAACGAGCTGTGGGACATGTAGCGCGCTGTAGGAGTGTAGGGGAGTGCTGAGAGAGTGACAGACTGTACACAGCTGTAACTACTGCGCGTAACGAGCTGTGGGACATGTAGCGCACTGTAGGAGTGTAGGGGAGTGCTGAGAGAGTGACAGACTGTACACAGCTGTAACTACTGCACGTAACGAGCTGTGGGACATGTAGCGCGCTGTAGGAAATCTTACAGAAAAGACGACACAAAACAGTAAATAAATAGTGAGGTACTTACCTGTATACAGAGTGGTCGTAAAATATACTTATTCGTAAAGGTTGATCTATGCTGCGTTTTTTGACTATGTGAGCGGGTTCTATATGCACACCCCTAATTACCTGCGAACAAAAACGAAACAGTATTTGAGAACATATTTTTTTTAAATCTAATGAAAGTCTTAACTAGTTTAATCACTGAAAGACCGGGCAGAGGTGTAAATACATACCTACCTATTCATACATACATACATAACATCACGCCTTTTTATCCCTGAAGACCGAAGGGGTAGGCAGAGGTGCACATTACGGCACTTAATGCCACTGTACAATGTAACACCCACTTTTCACTATTTATGTTATGAGTCCCATGTAATAGGGGGTGAGCCTATTGCCATATACCGGGCACCTTTCCAGACTCCGTGCTACTACTGAGATTTTTAAAAACCCAATAATACCACCACTCGGCCAACGAGGCAGTCAACAATACAATACTCTAGTTACATAGTTTTAATGATATTCCAAATGATTGTCCTTCGGGGTCCCTGAGGATGGGGACTCTGGGCACGGACCCCGAATGCTTGTGGTAAATACGGTACTGGTTATGTCATGAGTCCCATAAATGTGATTTGCTATTTATTCCTAGAATTAGGAACGTTATAATTATGTAAGGAAACAGTTAATAGTTAAATGACTAGTACTATTTAGCAATTACAGAGTTCTTCGTATTTCTGTATCTAATGATCACAAATTACAGAGCTATTTCCTTCCTGTAAGACGTTGCCTTGGAAAATCCTTACGAAAAGAAAGTATCTTTCCTTGTATGGAAAAATTTAAGATTCTCAATGTTTACCGATTGTTATCCGCTGCGGTTTAATGAAAAAGTTAGTCTAGATCACTCTCCACTAATAGTTTACAGTCAGTAAGAGTCTGATACTCCCTCCCGCCTCACCCAGGCGGGAGCAAGTCATTCGATGATTTATCCCCCTTAAAAAAATGTTCTTTGGTTGTGGTGGCAAACGTGTCGCATCGCCTGCCGCTCCGCCGTTCGCACCCCGATTCTCGTGGCCAGGACGTAAGGTAGCTTTATAAACCCTGCATCTAAATTAAACCTCGGATAATATAATTAAACTGCCTTTGACAAGATAACAGAATAGATTTATTTATAGCCTTATTGTCATTCGTATCACAAAACAATATTACTAACTCTTTGTCCAATTACGGTGGGATCAGCACGGACATTTCAACAGATTTAGCTATATAAAGTATTACTATTTAGCAAAGAATACTTTTTTTATGGGAGAATTCGGTAAACGAGCAGACGGATCAGCTGATGGTAAGAAATCAGCGTCCCCCTTGGACAACTGGAACACCAGAGGCGTTATAAGTGCGTTACCGGCCTTTTGGGAATTGGGAATTTGAGGATTGTGGGGGATTCGGGGATTGGGGAGACTATCGCGAGCAGAAACTAGAACTGACTTCTGAAGCACCTCGATGTACCCTTTCGAGAAACCAGAATATACCTCTATACCATTACAAAATTCCGAGTTAATTAACAAATACACAATTTATATGTATTTTATTACAATTGCGTAACGGTCGTAGAATCCTTATAAAGTTTGGCTAAATATAGCCCCCGTTCTAAAATAAGGACTTATATCGCTTCTTCATAGTTCCTTTAGAAAAGGGATGATGACGGGGTACGAAAATAACATAACTACCTTGGCATATTCCGGCACTTAAATGCCACTGTACATTGTTACACCCACTTCTCACTATTTATAAATATTTTTTATTTTGTCGTACAAAAAAACAATACTTAGATAAAACGAATCAAAGTTTAGGAGTGGGGACTAAAACGTCATTTCTACGTATAAAATGTACATAGAAGTGACGTCACGCGACATTTCAAATCAATATATCGTCGAAAGTACCTATTTAATTTTGTAAGAAAATAAAAAATACGTGTCTAATGTTTTCAAATAAAAATTACTCGTCTACTGTACTGTAATATGTAAATTCAGACGATGTTTGCTGTGTTGTGTCAATTGAGTATCGTAGAATACATTTGTCAGCACCGCTACTATTCCCGCAGGTGTGGTATACCCGACTAAAAGACTACACATTAGACAGAGACGGGGCCGCAGCGCTCTCTGATAAACCTGAACTTTTTATACTGCGATCTCAGACTTCTAAAACCTGAATTTTATACGAATACAAAATCATGAGCAAAAGCTAAAACTACTAAAGTACCTTGGACGAAATACATTCATGACTTCGCATCATATATACATAACACATAATATAATGCATTTCAATTTTAAACCTTTTGCTACTAAAAATAGGTTTAAGATTACCTCGGTCTAACCCTGACCCGGATTGTAAGCCTTCCGTATTGTACCTACATACCTTGTAAAAAGCCAATGTCTTTCCTGATAGGCGGTCGGCCATCGTACCATCAGACCTTTCATAACTCAAAGTGATAGGTAGACTACCTCGTTTTTATATCGAAAACTAACTTCTGCCAGCTCAATCGACGTTCCCGTGGTTTAAGAATCCTACGTGTTACCCCAGTGCGGAGCGAGGGGGACTGGGATGCCGTCTCCTTCTTTTGCTAAGCAGTCAGCTAGCTACGGAGGAGGCAGGACGCGAAGCGCTGCCTCCTCGCAACCCAGCCATCGTAAAGGACACTCCGGGCGTCATGGATCGCGGGACAATCTCCGTCCACCGTAAGCGTGGGCCTGCGGACGGTGAGCATGGGTGGCTCGCCGCCCGACCAGAACCAGACGGCGTACGTGTACGGACGGACGGACGTCACGGAGAACAGAACGGGTTACCGGGGCTCTGGCTTGAAGTGCAGGAGAAGGAACGGGGTGGTTTTAGTCAGTAAGAGTCTGACACTCCCTCCCGCCTCACCCACACGGGAGCAGACATTCGATGATTTTCTCACCTCAAAAAAGTAATTTTCTTCGACAGTCGAACTTGTAACAACTAAACCATCGGATACTCCATTTTCATTACCTCATTCTCATTATTCATTTCTCAATTCTCATTATCTAAAAACGTTACGAAAATTAAAACGACGTCAAATTCTCGCTATCTTTTAAAATAACTGCCAGTGTATTATAAATGACTAAAGAACAGAGATCTGTCATAATTTTACTATAAAGAAAATAATTAATGAAAAGCTTTCAAACAAATGAAAGAGGTATTTTCTTAGTTAAACAATATATCCTCCTGCCTGGGTGCGGCGGGAGGGAGTGTCAGGCTCTTACTGACTAAACACCACCCCGTCCCTACTCCTGCACTTCGAGCCGGAGCCCCGGTAACCTGTTACGTTCGCCGCGTCCGCGTAGATTAAGACCTAGATTAACTCGTTGAGTACTGTCATTATAGACACAATTAAAGAACAATAGGTTGCGGTCACCGGTGTCCTCGCGGTGTTTGACAGCTTAATTTAAGACACTATGTATCTATAAGTACTACAAGGACAAAGTCGTATACAGAATGAGTGTTTAACAAGCTAATATTAATTCCATGACTTTAATCTGCATAGCTAATATTAATTCACACCAATTAATAAAGAATTTGATATGATACACTTATAATGCTAGTTCTTTTTTACGAGGACTTTATGAAATAGATTTATGTTTAAAAATAGTAATCATCATCATCAACAGCTTATAAGTGGCCCCCGCTGACCAATGACCTCTTCTCACACGGCAAAGGTTTGAGGATTAATCACCACGCTCAATGCAGGTTGGCGATTACAAACTTATACTTAGAAGTTATATTAAGCCCAAGTTTCCTCAAGATGTTTTCCTTCACCGGTTGTGTCTAAATAATCTTAGAAAGTACACATATAACTCGGAAAAGTCATATTGGTGCTTGCCGTTGGTAAATTCGAAGTAATGGTTAAATAATAGCGTATATATAAGCCACTCTTATGTTAAAAACCTCCTTTGTAGCGCGAAGAAAAATGGTGGTAACGTAGGTACATTTTATACGCCTTGTAAACAGTTGACATTTGATCTAGTCTTGTAATATTCAATGAAGACGTATGTATGTTAATTAGTAGAAGTATTAATTACAACGGCTTATGAGACTGTCGTTAGTCCAGTGGTCGCAATTTCGACTGACTCGATAAGTGAGACTGCCTCGTTGGCCGGGTGGTCGCAAGTGCGACTGCGGCAAGGGGTCTCGGGTTGCGTCGGGCAAAGTATTACTGGGTTCTTGAGAAAAAAAAACTCAGTAATAGCACGGAGTCTGGAATTGTGCCCGGTATTGTATGGCAATTAGAGGATTTGATCCCGGGATCCCGGGATCCCGATCAAATTTCAGTCCCGTAATTTTCGGGTTTATTTTTTAAGTATCCCGGATTTTCGGGATTGGAATTAATGCTCTTACCAATACATTTTGAGATTCATTTTTGTGATATAGAATAAAAATATGCATGAAACGAAACGAAACGCACGTTAGATCGTTAGATCACATTAGATCCATTGAGCCTGAGCGCGCTTTTTCTACCTCTTCATATTTGTGCAACAAATTAAGAAGTAGGCTCTCTGATGAGTCGTTGGATGCTTTACTATTTCTTCGATTTTATTTTCGAAGTTTAAAGAAATAATTTATAAATTATAAAGTACCTTGTATTACTGATCTCTTTAGAATTGAGTCATTTTTAATGTTTATCTAAACAAGTGTTTAGAATTTGATTTTTTAAAGATTTTATGTGAATCAAAATAAACAAACTATTACACTAATTATGTAAAGAAGTTCCTTGTTTGTTTGTTTATTATTTTATTAGAAGGAAATATTATTTTTGTTTCGTTTTATGTAGATTGAGCTGATGATTAAAAGTTGATTTTGATATATTAATTACTGTATTTCTGTTACTTCTTTCTATCCCGGGACTGTCCCGGGATCCCGGGATTCACTTTAGATAATCCCAAAATCTCGGGACTGGAAAAATGGGCCGGGATCGAATCCTCTAATGGCAATAGACTCACCATGGGACTAAATAGTGTATAACATTAAAACAATACAGAATAACATAAATAGTGAAAAGTGAGTGTTACTTCTGTGGGCACCTCTGTCTACCCCTTCAGGGATAAAAGGCGTGATGTTATGTTATGTTATGTCGACAAGCGAAAGTTTGACGGACAAAATATTATAGACTTAAATCTGAAAATACAGATTTGAGTAACATTTTCACAAGTAACCTAACGCCGTTTTATATTTAACCGACTTCAAAATAAAAAGGAAGTTCGTATATTGATCTGTATGTATGTATTTTTGTCTACCTCATTAGCCGAGTGGTTGCAAGTGGTCGCAAGGGGTCTTGTGTTCGATTCGATTCTTGGGCATTGGATGCATTAAGTGCCGTAATGTACACCTCTGCCTACCCCTTCGGGGATGAAAAGCGTGATGTTATGTAACGTGTGTATGTATTTGTTTGTAACCAATTGGTTCAAAAAGTACTGGACCGATTCTAAGTATTCCTTTGCCTTTATCCAAACGCCACTTTAGCGCTTGTCTACCGAGAGAGTAGAAATCAAAATGTATGGGGATGACACTGACAAGTGTCAAAATTTACGTCAATTCCATATAATTTGGTTTTCTATTCTACAAGTAGACAAGCGCTAAATGGCATTTGGCTATAGCTGCTTCACTATCTGAATTCTGAATGAATGAATCAGTAATAATGTAGCATTCATTCTCGTCCACCCGTGCGAGACCGGAGCAGGCCGGTAGTTTAATTCTAGAGGTAGAGTGGGCGCGCTATGAGCATTTTGTCGCCCGCACTAAAAAAACGTTGTTAACTTTTTAAACAATTGCTCGATAGCATTGATTTTTTTTTTATTTTCACATGGGACTCATAACAGAAATCGTGAAAAGTGGGTGTTACATTGTACAGTGACATTAAGTGCACCTCTGCCTATCCCTTCGGGAATAATAGGCGTGATGTTATGTTATGTTAAAAAACTTTATGCACACAAACAAACAAGCACATGGGTGGACTTAATACCGCAGGCATTTTCTACCAGTCTGGTGGTGCAATTTCAAGCCTATAAAATCACAATCATTATCCAATGTCAACACTATACAACCCCTATCGTAGCTGTTAAAATAGCATTCAGAGTACGGAATATAAAGCCAAACTCAGTACCATTTAGTTCATTCAATATCCACGCAATACGGATGCAATGGGCGCTAGTGTTGCAACTCAAGAGTACGAAATTTCACAAAACCAATGTCGATCGATCGGAATTGGATTCAAGAGTAAGCCCCTAGGTATGGTTGGGCGGCAAAATGGTCATCACGCGCCCCCAGACGTTCGGCAATGAAGCGCGACCTGGCAGAAGCTGACAAGAATCGCAAACCACAACCTTTACAGTGGATTTCTATTAACTTTAACGATAGCTCCTACAATAAAATATAATTTGAAAAGTCACTTGTATGATTTATTTCCGTTATATATTTATCGTTATGTTTTCCAGTAGATGTAGCATTGTTACTGTTTATATATTAATGTGTAAGTATACATTTCAATATATTATTATATATGCTAGCTCCTTCGGCGCGGATTCACGCACTCTGTTCGTCTCATATAGATCGAAGCGTGATGTATTTGCCTACTAGGTGCTCCCCGCCAAGCTGTGTAACAAATCTCATCAGAATCAATTCCATTGCCGTAAGGTTTCAGAAATTAAAACTCCATTCGATATCAGATCAAATATATAAAAAGTGGTTGAAAACACTCAGGCGTCATTTTCCGAGTCCCACGCTATCGCCGTACCGAATTCCACTCAAATAAGTTCAATGGTTTAAAAGATAGAGCGATCCAGAAGTTTTACGCAATTCCTGTCCCGTGGGATTTCTGAGATAGAACAATCATACGTCCTGTCCAGTGCCAGTGTCTCAAACTCTCGTTAAACCGAATTTCAATCAAATAGGTTCAGTGGTTAATAATAAGTCGCGGGTCGCGAAATGCTGCTCATGAATATATGCCTCTAGCATGGCTTGAAACTAGTCGACTTCCTCGACAAATAATTACTTGAGTAAGCCGAAAACATAAAATTTTGTGATAATATTCGTTTTTGCTTAATGTTCTATCATTATTACAAAAAAAAATAAAAACCGTTATTAGTATAAAACCAATTTGTCAAAAATATATCAGATAACATAGAAATGTAAACTTAATATAATAAATTGTGTGTGTCTGTTTGTTTTGTTAGAAATTGACGGATTTTTTTATTTTTTTATTGAGTAGAGATAGTTGAAAGGATTGAAAGTAGCATAGGCTACATACTGTGTCTTTCTAATCCAATACTTCCCTAAAACAGGGGGTAGAAGTTAGTATGGTACGGAACATTTCGTAATTTTCAAGAAACCTAAAATTGGTATCATATTTGTTACCAGCAAAACATCGGGCACCAATTCATTTTTATCTTTTGTAAACCTGTCCAAAGTAACCAAAGTATCCAAAGTAACCAAACCAAAGTATTGTACTTTAAAAGAGCGCGAGCGAAACCATGGGAAGAAGTTATTCCAAGAATAAAATGTATTCAGTTAATTGAATTCATATTTTTTCTTTAAAATCCCTGATTCTGATGCAGCTATCTCCTATCATAAGTCCTTGAAAACAGTTTTCTATTGGTAGTCAAAGGCTTAAGCAACATAAGGAGCTTTTTGGTAGATTTTACACACATCGGGTTACATATCGAAATTTTCACACGGTTCCCTTTTTACTCTCTGATTAAATACTAGCTTTTATCCGCGGCTTCGCTCGCGTCACAAAAGGATAAAAAGCCAATGTGACATATACCAATACACACAGCGCCATCTATACCAATACTTTTGTTTTCCTTTGGGAATATCAAATTTTTCCGGGATAAAAAGTACCCTATTATTTAACCCGGGCTTCTAACTATACATATTCAAAAATTCAAAGCAATCGGTTTAGTAGTTATGGCGTGAAAGCGGAACAAACAAACTCACTTTCCGATTTATAATATTAATAAGGATAGCCTTTCATCGAATGACTGCTCCCGCCTGGGTGAGGCGGGAGGGAGTGTCAGACTCTTACTGACTAAAAACCACCCCGTTCCTTCTCCTGCACGTCGAGTCGGAGCCCCGGTTACCCGTTAGGTTCTCCGCGACAATAAGGATAGCCTATGGTCATCATCCACAATGTAGAGTACCATCAGTCCGGTAGTTTCAGAGCTGTTTTGATTTCTTGTTTGTTTGTTTGAATAACAAAACAGCTGAAGAGATCGGTATGAAATTTGGAGCAGGTTTAGTCTGAAATAACACATATACTACTTTTTATCCTACAGGAATGTGGGAGAAACCGCGGAAAGGAGCTAGTGTGGAAATAAGATAGTTTTCCTTATTAATCTTGTTATAATAGAAACAAAATACACAGATACCTTATAATATATTATTTTTGTTTACACGGCTCGTTATCGCATGTCCTGAGGCAAACGAGACATACAAGATGTTCAATTATTACCTTCTATATTAATCTATACATCTATACAGATCAATAAAGTTGGAGTGTCTTAACTAAAACCGCGGGTTACTCACGTGAATGTACTGAGAAAAGCTCTACTTATTTCCAACCAAAGAGGGGTTCTTCCTCATGTGAGCTGCGCCACGTCGCCACGACCGCGCACGCTGCACATGAAACTAGTAAAGCTTTTCTCGGTATATTCACGTGAGTAACCCGTGATTTTAGTTAAATCAAACTCAAACTCAAACTCAAAAGCATTTATTTCAATTAAACCATAATTTGGTACTTTTGAAATGTCAACAAATACAAAATAAATAATAGTCTGTCAGTCTGTCCGTCAGTGAAGCTAGGCGCTCGTTCCAAAATGTCGATTCGAGTGGAGAAGAACGAGCAAGAAACTCCATTCGTTACTAAATTAGGATATCTCACGATAGTTATTATAAAAACGTTGGAGTATCTGTTTATAATATTAAAATAACTGCTTGTTACTACATGCACATGAATATACATACGATGCACATTACCAAACCAATATTTTTTACAATTTTTGTCTGTCTGTCTGTCTGTTTGTATTGGCTGTTCTCTGGAATGGCTGGACCGATATTGCAATATCTTTTTTGACAGTTAGAAACAAAAAGGAAAGTTATTTTCTAAAATTCATATTGTGCGTGAACATAGTCGCGGGGAACAGCTAGTACTAATATATAATTTATAGTTTATATATATATATAAAGCTGAAGACTTCGATTATTTCTATACTCGAACGCACTAATATCCTAAGGTACAGGTTCGGCTTGAATCATTATACTTTTCAGTTGTATAGTCGTTTTATTGAGTTTAAGTAGATGTGTGTGTGGACAATCGATAAGACACAGACAAACAGAACATTAATATTCACACATTCAAAATAAATTATATTTATTTTCAGATCTCAACCTCTGTACTTTAACGAACGACACAAATAGAAATATTACAGTGATGCCAACCAAAACTGCAGAAAATAACCAAACAGCACCAATCACCACAGATAAAACGATTGTTTTTAAAAACAATACGATTAACGAAACCGCTGAACATAATACTACATACCACAAAGGGAACAAAACCTATCAATCTAACGAACTGTCAAATATATACATAGGCATAGACAGAAGAATTAGAAACGTCAACCTGACATTGACAACTATGACAGCAAATTTAAGTAGCATAGACAATATAAAAGCCAGTTTGAGAATCAAAGAAGTAATTGAAAATTTTTTAAAAGGTTATGTTAATAATATGAGTTTGAATACCGGTAAAGGTACAAAAATGGCTGAAAATGAGGATTATCATCGTCGGAGTCATATCAGGCATGGAAGGGCCACTGCTGAATATAGGGCAGCTTCAAATGAAGAAGAGAGCGATGAATATTTGGTAAATTATGATGAAACAACGAATTTAGAACTAGGAAAAGGAGTTGCAACACCTCAAACTAGTATAGGAACTACTTGGAGTACCAATAACGAGGACTGGGTTACCAAAAACGAAGATATATATGAAGACATTGACACGCTAGACTTTTTTTCAAAATACGGATTGCCAAGTTATCCTAATTACTACACAACATTTTCACAATATCCTGGAACATACGTCCCAAATCAAATATACTATACAAATCAAGATTATAATACATACAAAACTATACCTTATGATTACACTACAAATACAATTGGAAATACGAATTCACTTACCGACTTTGAAAACTATGATTTGCTTGATGATTTGTATGAATATTTCGAAGATGATACAAGAAAGAAATTTGTTCAGCCAAATAATCAATTTTATACAACCCCGAATAATTCAATTGAAAATGTTAATAAAGAACAAAAAAAAGTTGCTACGTACAGATCACAACAAGATTACAGACTAGAAGATTTTGAAAATGATCCACAACAATATTATCAAAATTACGATATAGGACAGTATAAACCAGCACCTGCAACTCCTGGAGAAAATATCGAAGTTCCTAATGTATATGATGTGCCTAACAATAATATACGACGATACGATAATTTCGAACATACACAAAGAGCAACAGAAACAGTCCAAAATGTACCCAATTATCAGAATTACGGACAAGACATCGAAAACTTTGACCGACAGATCTTGTATGTTAGACCGACACAAAATTCGAAACCAGGTATTCGAAGAACCAATAAAATGGCCAAAGAACAAGAATTTGAAATGAATTTACGTAAAAATGAGAAGCAAACAAAAGCTGAAAATACTAGAAACTATGATAGAAATCCTCTTACAAATATCAATAATCAAGAAACAATAATAAAAACTAAACCTACAGATGCAACTGCAGTGGAATATCCTTCTAAAATAATAGAAAATGCTAGTAATAAAGTTACGAAACATTACCAAAATCATGTTAGACATACTACCGCAACAACACGTTTTTTACATGAAACTGCAACGGTATACACAAAGAAAGATATTAACATATTCATCATAAATAATATCATAGAAAAACCACCCAAAAACCAAAGCATAACAAACAAAACTACACCTTATGTTCAACAGCAAAAGTTACATACTGAAACACATTCAAACCCGCAAATAAATGAAAAAAGCCATAAACTACCATCAGAAAATAACGAAAAACCAAACTCAGTTGATAATGTAGATAAAATCACTAAAGGTAACGGTTATAAACCACATGTACACACAAGAAACGAAGCACCGATATTAAGAAATCATAAAACAAGTACAAACAATAATTGGATAATAAGAAGACGTGTCGATCTACAAAACCATGAAATTATAACTACATCAGATAGACCACATAATCATATACCCAAAATTAAACAAATAGGTATAAACAAAGAAGTATCAACAAATAATTACAGACGTAACTTAAAAGATCAAAAGAAAGTCAATTATGATCTGAAAGAAACAGTCATTAGACCAAGAAAGACAAACATACATCATCATCATATGAACCACAATACTTCTACTCTTAAACAAGGGCTATCCCCAATGACTACCAGTACGGTTAACATACGTAAAACTGACAATTTAAAACCAAACACACCGACCATCAAAGGTAGACCCGACGAAAATTTAGTCAAAAAGAGGTTAGGTAACTTCGCAATGGTGAAACGCAAAACGGACTTCACATTGCCAGAATACAATTTCAATAAAGGAATTCTGAATGGAAAAAATAAAATTTTGAATTTTCGAAGATACTTAAACGATAAAAGAAGGATTGACAAGCTTTTGAACAATCGAAATATTAACTTGAAAGGAAATAAAAGAATGACCGACACTAATTTCGATTCTAATCATGACATGGATTATATTCCATCGATATTATATCCAACGAATGAACAGAAAATGCAAATAATTAACGTATTAAGAAAACAGACGGAAATACTAGGAAAGTTAGCTGTATCATTCAACAAAATTGCAAGAAAACAAAAAAAGAAAAATGATGACTTCGATTTACTGGTCTCTCGAGTAGCATCCAAACAGGCATTGTATAAAACAAAACCTGGTCGATTGGCCTTTACTTTCAAACGGGAAACCGAACCTACAACTACTGTTTCAACGACAACTGCACGCCCAACCACAATACTGACACTTTTCGACGAAACCGAACTTAGAATGGCATTGAAAAACGACCCTTTAGTCAAAAGGATACTAAAGCTAGGCAATTTAAAAAGGGAGAAATATTTAAAAGATATTCAGAAGAATTTGGACCAAAATAATAAAATCATATTAAATTTAAGCAGTGTGGCGACTTCTACTCTTGAACCATAAGAGCCGATACTAGGTGGACGGACGACATCGCTGGAGTCGGTCGGAGCTAGTGGATGCAGGTGGCGAGTTATCGTTCGCCTGTAGAACTAAGGGAAATACCTTTGTCCAGTAGTGGACATCTAGACTGTGATCGCTGAAGACAAGAATAACTGTCTTGGTTTCCGCAACGAAATAAATTAGAACATATTATAAGAGAAGAAGAAAAAAATCGATAGTTTCAACTTCCCTCGGTAAATTACTGCGGGAGACAAAATCAATAAGGGGGGAAAATAATCGAATGACTTCTCCCGTCTGGGTGAGGCGGAAGAGAGTGTCAGACTGACTAAAGACCACCCCGTTCCTTCTCCTACACTTCGAGACGGAGCCCCGGTAACCCGTTAGGTTCTTCGCGGCTCCATGATTTTAGCCTAAAGGCACAAAAAGAGACTGTACTAGGAGAAGCCCAGTCGGCAACCTCCACTAAAATTGGGTACGTGCCAACTAGTCAAAATCAATACTTTTTTCGAACTATCAAAAACGGCAGCTCTCACTCATAAACTTTGATTCGTTTTATAATAGGACGAATATAAATATACGTGTCTAATATTTTTTCATTACCTAACTGATGCACTTATGATGATTCGTGGTGGCTCGAAGGTTGAATGGCACATCATGCATGAGAAGTGGGCGTCATCATGTGTTCGAAACCAACGGCAAGTACCAATGTAACCTTTTCCGAGTTATATGTACTTTTTAAGATTATTTATTTATATATAATACAGTTACATTTTACGAATTATATAATAAACCAATCACATAACGTAAGAAAAGAATAAATTAAAATATTAGAAGAAAAAGTCACTTTTACTTTCTTCCAAGAAATCAATGTTTTGATTCGAATCACAGAATAAAATTTAAATAAATAAAATAAATTACTTATATTTACATGTTCTTGATCAAAATATTGTGTACTCCTATAAGTATTGATATAAACTAGTTGGACCAGAGCTTCGTATAACTTAAGACATTCCTACTAATATAACAAATGCGAAAATTTGTATGTGTGTTTCTTTGTTTGTGTGTTTGTTACTCCTTCACGTGAAAACGGCTGAAGGGATCGGTATGAAATTTGGATCAGGGGTAGATTATCTGCGGAAGAATGTGACTACCGCACCCTCGTACCCACGTATGAGACCTGACACCAGGGTGAGTTTCAGGCAGTAAGTAACTGCCTTGTTGGCCGAGTGGTCGCAAGTGCGACTGCCGGGCAAGGGGTCTCGGCAACGTATTACTGGGTTTTTAAATATTCTCAGTACTCACACGGTGACTGGAATTGTGCCCGGTATATGGCAACAGGCTCATCCCCTATTACATGGGACTCATAACATAAATAGTGAAAAGTGGGTGTTACATTGTACTATGGTAGAATGTGCACCTCTGCCTACCCCTTCGGGGATAAAAGGCATGTTGTTATGTTATGGCTCTGACAGTCCTTTTCGTCCTCTCGGGCGACGGCTCCATGAGGATGTTCTACCCTGGAGTATGGTCTGGAACTCAAGAACAGCTTAATCGATTTAACTCAAAATTGGTGGGATGGTAGCTTAGAACTAGGAGACGGACATAGGATACTTCTGGTCAAAGGATTTCTTGAATATCATATGGGAACGGGAATAAACGGGACTGCGCGTACCAACTCGCGGGCGGAAGCTAGTTTCTACGCAGTGCACCTTTACGCTAAGTACCTCTTACGTAAGAGATGATAAGGAGTGAAAACAGCCATTAATCTTAGATTAGGTACAAAAATCAAGCTCAGAGCTTTAGCCAAACAAATTCGAGGGCAAAATTAGTAAAAAAATAACATTTACACAGTCAAATGGAATACGCGTCTCGGTCGTGCAAATGTATTTTTATTTATATACTAGCTTTTGCCCGCGACTTCGTTCGAGTAGTTTTTTGAGCAGACTTTTAAGAAGTTTCCGCTCCCGCGCATTCGAAACCTGGCTGATACTTGTCAATGTGGCATTTTCCGAAGATTATTTAATTTTAGACACTATTGACAAACGGTCTTACAATTGACAATTTCTAATGAAATTTTTTTAAAAATCGCCAACCCGCATTGAGCAAGCATGGTGATTAATGCTCATTAATGCTCAAACCTTCGTGTGTGGAGAAGCATTGGTCAGAATTGGACTGTTATAGGTTGTTGATGACTTTGTTATCATTATTTTTTTTTATTTTTTTTAAACGTTGCCCCACACTAGGATTTTCTCCTGTGTCGTGGGTGCGTTTACAAACATACAAATTCACATACACAATGACACCCAGACCCGAAACAACAATTTGTGGATCACACAAAGTGTTGTTCCGTGCGGGAATCGAACCCGCGACACGTTGCACGGCAGCCGGTTGCCCAGCCACCGCACCAACCGTGCAGTCAATTGCCTCGTATGTACACTTCTGTCTATCTCTTTAGAAACAAAATGAAGGTTAAGGTCAGGCTAAGATGCGACACCGCGTTAAAAAACAAGTCATAAACGAGAAACCAAGAAAAAAAAGTAAAAACATCAAATAACCATAAAAAACACAAATCGATTACAAACTTACATAATCGATTGATTCCATTATAAATTTACATCACTATTATATCTTGTTAGCGGCGATATTTTTGGCGCGGCGAGGCAAAGGTCAAACGTCCATTCAGCCAGCGTTAAAACTTTCTATATGCACGGAATCTAATTAGATGCATTATGAAAGTATTTTTATTTATCTTTGGATTATATAAAGATGAGGTTTCAAAATGCTACATCATCTATTATAATTTATACCCTAAGGAGTTGCTATGAGCCTATGAGTTACCTAAGCATACTTATAGTTCAAGTGTGAGAAAGCCATGCTTCTTAGCATTGACAAACAATTGTAATCGTGCACCATATGGGGACAAATATATATTTATTTTTAACCAATAATTGGGTACTTAACAACTAGTCAAATTCAATAATATTTTTGAACTGTCACTAACGACACTTTTCTATGAATTTTGTACGAGATTGTGTATTGTGACGTCACGTTTTTTTAGCGTCAAACAGCATAGTTATTTCTTAAAAATTTGCTAGAAAATACTAAAATTAAGATAGTCATCAATTAATGAAACTGTGATTATTTTTTAATATTTTATTGAATTGAACATTTATTTTTGATTAAGGCAAGCACTCATCTATTTTATCATAGATTAGATTATAATATTACAATATTGCCGTCTTAATAAACTTTGACATCTGTCAAAAAGTGGCGGCAAATCTTTAATCTAACCTCAAAAAAGTGATAGTGATTATGATCACTCGATCGTTCTTGGAAACGAATCGAGTGACATGCAAGAAATAAAAGTAATGCAAATGTGTATGTATCTGTTTCAACTTCTATTTTACTAAAAAAAAACGAAAGACTGCCTCGTAAACAAAAATATTGCTATAGATGGCGCTGTGTGTATTAGTATATGTCACTTACGCTACTTTTTATGTCGCGGAGAACCTAACGGGGGGCTCCGGCTCGACGTGCAGGAGAAGGAACGGGGTGGTTTTTAGTCAGTAAGAGTCTGACACTCCCTTCCGCCTCACCCAGGCGGGAGCAGTCATTCGATGATTTTCCCCCCTTAAAAAAAAATTAAAAAAAAAAGCTACTTTTTATCCTTTTGTGACGCGGGCGAAGCCGCGGGTAAAAGCTAGTTTGAGATATCCTCACACCTTTACACAACTTTCTATATAAAAGAGATTACTCTATAGAATCTCCAACATATAATACCTTTGCAAATATATATAAAGGGTATACGGACGAGTTAATCTAAATAGAACTTTATTTACAAATACATAAAGTATTTACTTGTTGGTACACGTGTAAGGTGTCAATCAAATCAACAATGGTAGCGTACAATACATTTGTCACCACGCCCCTACTCTTCCCGTGGGTGTCGTACACCCGACTATATTTGACTGAGACGCCCGGTCTCAGTGCTCTCTGATAAACCTCGGAGATTTTCACCATCTCTTTAGACCATTCTCAATGTCAATACAATAAAATCTCAATAATTATTCAATATCAACAACCCCAAACGTAGCTGTTAAAATAGCATTCAGAGTACGGAATATAAAGTCAAACTCAATACCATTTAGTTCATTCAATATTCACGCAATACGGATGCAATGGGCGCTAGTGTTGCAACTCAAGAGTACGTCACATTGTCACAATATCAATGTCGATCGATCGGAATTGGATTCAAGACATTGGTATTGTGAAATTTCGTACTCTTGAGTTGCAACACTAGCGCCCATTGCATCCGTATTGCGTGGATATTGAATGAACTAAATGGTATTAAGTTTGACTTTACATTCCGTACTCTGAATACTATTGTAAAAGCTACGATAAGGGTTGTAAAGTATTGACATTGAATCATTATTGAGATTTTATTGGATTGAAATTGCATTGACATTGAGATTGGTTTCAAAAGTAAGCATCCTGTATTCTTAATTCTACAAACGCTGCCAGCCCACAACCGCGGCGAGAGCGGGGGAAAATTGCACCGTGAGTCCTCAGCCTTAGACTGCGTTCTCCAACCGCCTTGATAGCCAGTTCCTCTTACGTAGAGGAGGCTCATAGCCTAGCAGTGCCCTATAACGGGATGTTAACGTAAGAAATCGTAGAAAAACTAGTTCTTTACAAATATGAGGAAGGAAATAGCTTAGCTTTAATGATACCTAGGTATTTTCTCAGAAAAACCACATTACCTAAGATTAAACGACACTATATAATAGTTTGTATATAACGATTCTTTATGTAACTGATGACTGTATGTCCCGTGACTCTATTATATCCCCCCCTTCGAAGAACCGTGCTAGGTGCAAATTCTGCTGTTTCGCGAATGTGCAAGTTGGTAAATAGTTGCGGGGATCTAGATGTGCTTTCAGACTCATTTGGCAAGTTTCGCAAATTATTGACTTTATATATTTTGAAATAAGATGTAATTTGGGGTTTGATTTGTTTGTTATAACTCGTCGAGTACCGTCATTACAGACACAATTATAGAACAATAGGTTGCGGTCACCGGTGACCGCTTGGTGTTTGACAGTTTAATTTATTTTAATTTTGATTTTGGTTTTAATTTTAATTTTGGTTTTAGTTTCATATTCTATTGCAGCGTTTTCTTTTCCTCCAATTAATTTATTGCTAATTTATTAATGTAAATTAATGCAACTTAATTTGATTTTCTAGCCAACATCTTGTATTCTAATTTTGTATCCAATTATTGATATTTTTTTTTTCTTAAAGAATGCGGTGCTCGCCTGTAATCGATTGTAACATTTTACTGTTATCTTAATTAAATGTTTGTTATTTAAAGTAAGAATGTATACAATTGTTGGTGGGTCAATAAAGATAAATAAATAAAATAAAAAATGACGATAGAGTTATAAGTGGAACTTCCTGTCCACTTTTTTTAAATGGGGAAAATCATCGATGGACTTCTCCCGCCTGGGTGAGGCGGGGGGGGGAGTGTCAGACTCTTATTGACTAAAATGCACCCCGTTCCTACTCCTGCACTTCGAGCTGTACCCGGCAACCCGTTACGTCCTCCGCGGCCACCGCGGATCTATAACTTCTTTTCCATAGACGCAGTTTTCTATTGAGTACAATAGATGACTATTTTTTATCGTCTGGTAGATTATTTTCATACATTAGACACGTATTTTTCACCCCCTATTACATAGGACACATAAAAACTAGTGTAAAGTAGGTGCTATTTGGCACCACTGCCTGCCTCTTAGGGTATTACAAGGCGCAACGTTATATCAAATATGGCATCTCCAAAACACATTTTGATTATCAAAGAGTGACTCATGATTTACATGTCATTACTATACACATGGCACATGGAGGTACAGTTAACTGCTAACGGCGTATTATGTTCTATCGATAAAAAAATTTTTGTTCTTATTTATTCAAAACTAGAGACCCGCCCCGGCTTCGCACGGGTGCAATATGCATGTATTACACATATAAACCTTCCTCTTGAATCACTCTATCCATTAAAAAATCGCATCAAAATCCGTTGCGTAGTTTCAAAGATTTAAGCATACAAAGTAAATGTCGCGGAGAACCTAATGGGTAACCGGGGCTCCGGCTCGACGTGCAGGAGAAGGAACGGGGTGGTTTTTAGTCAGTAAGAGTCTGACACTCCCTCCCGCCTCACCCAGGCGGGAGAAGTCAATCGATGATTTTCCCCCCTTAAAAAAAAAAAAAAGGGACAGAGAAAGCGACTTTGTTTTATACTATGTAGTGATGTAGGTATACCACAATCTGTCTGTATCTGTATATCTATTTAATAATAATGAATTTCCGTTTGTTAGCCTCGCTAAAGCTCGAGAACGGCTGAACCGATTTCGCTAATTTTCACACAACACCACCCGCCACCCGCAACACCAAAGGAGTCACAGGTGCGTTGCCGGCCTTTTAAAAAACAATACGCTCTTTTCTTGAAGGTTTGACGATCGTATCGGTTCGGAAATACCGCCTTCGACAGATCATTCTACAGTTTTGCTGTGCGAGGCAGAAAGCTACGATTTAAAATAAGTTTATACTTTTTGTAACAGACTGTACTTTGCAGAAACATTATTATTGTAAATACAATACAGTAAATTGCTCGTTCGTGAACAGTCGTGATTTCAACTCACGTAACTAACTTCTCAAGTTTTAATTGAACCTATGACCCCAACCCGGGACCGCGGGAATTTTATATTACAGCTACTAATATAGCGAGGTTAAGTGTCCAGGCGACACACGTACTTAGGTATCGCCATGAGCTAATGTTCACATGTAAACAGCAGCTCATGTAAAGAGATTGTCCAGTCAACTGATGGTAGCGGTGACTGTCCAGGCGACACTCGTACTGAGGTATCGTCATGAGCTAATGTTCACATGTAAACAGCAGCTCATGTAAAGAGATTGTCCAGTCAACTGATGGTAGCGGTGACTGTCCAGGCGACACACGTACTTAGGTATCGTCATGAGCTAATGTTCACATGTAAACAGCAGCTCATGTAAAGAGATTGTCCAGTCAACTGATGGTAGCGGTGACTGTCCAGGCGACACACGTACTTAGGTATCGTCATGAGCTAATGTTCACATGTAAACATCAGCTCATGTAAAGAGAACTGATGGTAGCGGTTATTAAGGGAATCAGTTGTCCTAGTTTATAAATAAATGAAGAATTATTGATGTCCGCACGCCATTTATTGTGGCAAATAAGAACAATTGCATCGGTTTACTGCAATTGTAGCCAATCATGATTGCACAAGTAATTTCAGGGTGAGTACGCAGTTGGAACTAGCAACTAGGTCTCTTACTATAAATGCTACATTATTGGATTTTTAAAGTTGTTACTTAAACTGTCAAACACCAAGCGGTCACCGGTGACCGCAACCTATTGTTCTATAATTGTGTCTACAAAACCGGTACTCGACGAGTTAAAGTGATTGAATGGCTACTTAACCCAGTCAGACCTTAGCTTTTTTTTACGGGTGGAAAATCATCAAATGATTTCTTCTGCTTAGGTGAGGCGGGAGGGAGTGTCAGACTCTTACTGACTAAAAACCACCCCGTTCCTTCTCCTGCACGTCGAGCCGGAGCCCCGGTTACCCGTTAACTCCTTCCTTTCCATAGGCGCAGTTTTCTATTGAGTACAATAGGGTAGATGACTGTCCGTCTGGTAGATTATTTTAAAACATTAGACACGTATTTTTATCCCCCTATTACATAGGACACATAACAACTAAAGAAAAGTGGGTGCTGCACTGTACGCACCACTGCCTGCCTCTTAAGGTCTGAGGCCTTAGTACGAGTTTGTTTTACGTTTAAAGTAATCGTAACGAGTTCGCGTTCGGCGCTCCGATTGGTTGCTTCATTGGCGCCGGCCAATCAGAGTGCCGAACGCGAACTCGTTACGAATACTTTAAACGTAAATGAAACTCATACTAAGGCCTCTGATGTGGTTTTTAGTCAGTAAGAGTCTAACAGTAAGGCGGAAGAAGTCGTTCGATGATTTCCCTTCTTTAAAAAATGTAACGTGTCGCTGGTTCGATTCCCGCACGTAGCAACTCTTTGTGTGATCCACAGATTGTTGTTCTGGGTCTGGATGTGATGTGTATGTGATCTTATATGTTTGTAAACGCACCCACGACACAGGAGAAAATCCTAAAGTGGGGCAACGTTTTATAAATAAAATAAAAAAACGAAATTTCTAAAAATGGAAAACCACAATCACTTTTTCCGCGACCATCGCGACCTTTACACTAGAACAACGTTTTGACAAATAAAAAAGAAAATTACTTATACAAAATCGATTTTCTGAATGCCAAGTTCCAGGCGTGGAAATCATTGTATTTGTTACAGAGAAATTCAATGCCAATAGCATGAAATGGTTCTTTTCTCCGGTTGCCTAGCAACCGTGTCAATAGGCGAGGCTAAAAATCTCTCTATACTTTTGGTATGAGAAGCCGGAACCGCCATTTTTGATAAAATGTAATGTTTCACTAACAACTGGGCAAATATGTATTTAGTTTTAATTCCGCTGAAGGAATGAATAAACAGCATGCATGCATTTTAAGTGTGGGAGAGCCATGCTTCGGCACGAATGGACCGGCTCGGCCGGAGTGATATCACGGCCGAGCAGAGCAGAACAGAAAACTGATGCGAATCAACGCTTTTCCCCCCCCTCACATTCCTCAAATTCCCAATCTCTTAAAAGGCCGGTAACGCACTTGTAACGCCTCTAATTTTCATGTTTCATGTGTCTATGTGCGGCGCCGATTGTTTACCATCGATTTGTTGACTGCTACCACATCTCGAAGTTCGAGTGTGTCGCATCTCTGCAGCACGAGCCTTTATCTGCGTCCGGGTGGGCGATACTGCATACTGCATGCTGCAAATTCATTCCTTGGATTTCTGCAAAGTAACGCCTGATTCTATTCTTGATGTAATATTTTTTTGAAAAGAGTAAACGTACTGTTATCCTTGCTCTAAAATAGCATGCTAAATGGCGTTCTCTTCATCATCATCATCATCAAATCAGCCACAGGACGTCCACTGCTGAACATAGGCCTCCCCCAATGACTTCCAGATTGGTGGTTGGTTCCCGGTTGGTTCTATTAAGCATGCTCAAACACAAACATGTTCAATAATCGAACGCCTGTCGATACGCAAACATGCTGGAAACGAGCGCTGCATGCAAAAATGTATAAGATTTTATGGAACTACTTTTTAAATCAACTTAAAATTAAAACACGTTTAAATCGAAAAAAACTCAACGTAGAGGTAGGTATTTAAAAATCTTAAAAGTAAGGTCAACAACAAGTTGAAACTTAAAACATAATTGCACTTTTAAATATAATAATAACGACCCATTAACTATTTAACGTAAGTAGTCATAACGGTTCAGTCATTACCTAGTTGTAGTTACAGAACCAGTATAAGCTGACCGTCGAGTGTACGGATTGATCATACAAGAGGAGACCTTGATAAATTGATTATTCGATGTACACACGGCTACTCATCGAGCTTTATATAACCAGTATAAACTGAACGATAAATGTGCGGAAAGATGATGCGACGCGACACCAGGATAAACTGGTTTTGTATAGATTGATGTGTGGCCGTGTGTACATATATTAAATGTAATAGCGAGAATATGTTAACAATCTGAAAATATTTAACACCCCACTGTTCAGTTCAAAATAAATTAACTCGTGTACCGTCATTATAGACACAATTAAAGAACAATAGGTTGCGGTCACCGGTGACCGCGCGGTGTTTGACAGTTTAAATAAAAAAAGAGTAAAAACAAAACAATCGCATATTATGCCCCCTGTGAGAGACCCTTTACAGCAGCACTGCTTACAACCTCTCAACAAGTCAACGTAACGGTACATTCTAGTGTTAATGACCTTGTAAGTGACGAAATTATGAAATCTTACGAATCTGTGCACTTCGATACTGTTAGCCACAGTCATTATGCAATAGAATTTACTGTCTCACATACCTATGTCGAGTACAAGCTGGGTATAAAGAATTATTGTGTATATGTATCTGATACTGTAGACTGCCTCGTTAGTCTAGTGGTCGCAAGTGCGATTGCCGGGCAAGGGGTCCTGGGTTCGATTCCCGGGTCAAACAAAGTATTACTGAGTTTAAAAAAAATCTCAGTATTACCACGGAGTCTGGCATTGTGCCCGGTATATATGGCAACAGGCTCATCCCCTATTACATGGGACTCATAACATAAATAGTGACAAGTGGGTGTTACATTGTACAGTGGCATTAAGTGCCGTAATGCCGTGCACCGCTGCCATGCTGTCCATGGGAGACGCCAATTGCTTACCATCAGGTGATCCGTCTGCTCGTTTACCGGCTTATGCCATAAAAAAAATATTACTGCAACTACTTACATAATTATAAACATTATTTTCCTGTTATTATAGCAAAAACAATTAATTATCAATTACAATTGCAATTCCAATTAATTCAATACCCAATTAATTAATTTATTTATTTATTTATTGCAAAATGTATATACATAGCGGTATTATACTACTAGTACAGTACATCACTCTGTTAGGGCGCAGCAATTTAACTTATAAATAATAACTAAATAATCATCTAATATATTATGTACTTATTCTATTCATTATTAACTTAATTAAACACTATAAACTTATTACTATTAAAATTTCTTATCACTTTATACCTATATGATACAATTATATTAATTTATACATTATTTATTAGACATTTTAATTATAAACATTACAAATAATTTAAAGTAGCAACATTATTGTAATAATATAGTAAGAATAATAAAATAGTAAGAAATTAAACATTATTATGTACCTACACAAATAAGTTGTTACATATGTATTGTATAAACCATAACCAGTCTAGTGATATACTAATAACTTGGAAAATAACACATAACATAACATAACGCTTTTTATCCCCGAAGGGGTACGCAGAGGTGTACATTATGCCACTGTACAATATAACACCCACTTTTCACTATTTATGTTATGAGTCCCATGTAATAGGGGGTGAGCGTATTCAGCGTATTGCCATATACAGGGCACTATTCCAGACTCCGTGCTACTACTGAGAATTTTTAAAAAACCCAGTAATACTTTGCCCGACCCGGGAATCGAACCCGAGACCCCTTGCCCGGCAGTCACACTTGCGACCACTCGGCCAACGAGGCAGTCATGATTTATCTTTAACGTTTGTATTTTCTCTTCGCCAGTACAATAAGTAAGGTTAAACTTTATACTAACCAGTTTGCCATCTTGCAAGAGGTAAAAAGTAAAAAAAAACAGATTCACAGTGCGATAACCTCTCTTTTCAAAGCACATTGCATTTTAACGACAACATATTTGAAAGTAATAGCTTCTGCCAGGGGTTTCACCCGTGTTACCTTGGGATAAAAAGTAGCCTGTGTGTTATTCCAGACCATAATCTATCTCTGTTCCAATTTTCATTCGGATCCCTTCAGCCGTTTTGACGTGGTTGAATAACAAAAATATACGAACTCATAAACTTCGTATTTATGAAATCACTGTCTCGTAAGTCGAGTCCGAGCCATTAGGTAAAGAATTATTGTGTTTCTAATATTTTTACGACACTTGATATTTGTAGTTATCGGACGCAATTTCAATTCTGAACCTGAGACCCCTAGCTCAACGGTAGCGATTACAATGACACGACCAACAAGACAGTTATCCTAAGCAATTTACATATTTTATACTTGTCAAAATTAGGACTATTCATAATATTCATACACGTATGTAAGTTAATGTTAAACCTTTGTTAAAATTACGTTTACCAACAAGTGTATTGTTATTTTAATGTTCTATACGACACAGTGTGTATGTGTTACATCATTCTTGTTAACTACATATATTTAAAAAAGGTAGGCAGACAAGTAAATTACATTTAATCCGTGAAGGTTGTTAATTATTCAGACTTTTAGAGTAGGATATTTACGCCATTTTACACAGTTGTATAAGTGGAAACTATCGTTTTTTTTTCTCCTTTCATTTCGTTGCGGGAACCAAGACAGTTATTCATGTCCCTGGGACGCGCCGGACTTCAGTGTTCCGGTGTTTTCATGGTTGTATCTATTGTAGATCCTGGTGCACAGGAGCTGCAGCGGTTTTGGGAGGTTGTGGCGGGCGTCTAGTCTAGTCTAGTCTTAGTTCTAAAGGCTCTCTAATAGTTATGAAATTAAATGAATAATTTAAAATACACTTACAAAATTGCATTTGACATTTAAAAATCCGCGCGAAAAACATGGCCGCCTTCCCGCCAAACAACTGTCACAAAAGTATTTTTAAAAAAGAGCCAAGTGCGAGTCGGACTCTTGCACGGAGCGTTTCGTAGCATTTTCTTTGAAAACACGCAAAAAAATACTTTCACTGTATAGGAGCCTGTTTGAATATGTTTTAAATGAAACTTATGTTAACAAAGTGTAGTTACCTTCTGTAAAAATTTCAATTACCTAATTGCCTACGATTCACGAAACAGCCTGATGACAAGGCCGGTAACGCACTTGCGCCGAGTTACAACCAGATGATCTCTCTACTCGTTTGCAGCACTTCCCATAAAAGAAAACCATAAAAAAAACCGACGTGAAACAACGCTTGCGTTGTGTTTCGTCGTGTGAGTGAGGTTACCGGAGGCCCAATTACCCTCCCATTCCCCAATCTCCCCAATTCCTAAATCCCCAACGATCCTCAAAGTTCTAATCCTAGGCCGGTAACGCACTTGTAACGCCTCTGGTGTTCCAGGTGTCCATGGGCGACGCCGATTGCTTACCATCAGGTGATCCGATCCGATCTACTCGTTTACCGGCTTATGCCATAAAAAAAAAACAAATTACCGACGACCAAACAGACACGCAGCAAAGCGTTCAGAGTCCCACTAATATGGAACTCCAAAAATTACAAAACTTGTTTTTGAGTGATCATAGCAAGACTAATTTGTTTGAAACGACCCTCACGTCACGTCGACATGAATACATTTTATTTTGCAAATGGCTTCACTAATGCGTGTTACAGTTTTTAAAACAAAACAATGTAGGTTAATACAAAGATGGACGCGACAATTTTATGGTGACAACACAAAAAACATAGCATAACATCACGCACATTATCCCACTGTACAATGTAACACCCACTTTTCACTATTTATGTTATGAGTCCCATGTAATAGGGAGTGAGCCTATTGCCATATATACTGGCCACAATTCCAGACTCCGTGCCGGGAATTGAACCCGAGACCCCTTGCAACCACTCGGCCAACGAGACAGTCCGGCAACACAAAAACATTTGTATTAATTTATTTTGATCTTACAGCATGGTGACGATTGTTTGCGGCTCCCGCTACACTGGCGGGCGCGGCCGCGGTCCCTCGCGCCCTGCGATCGGTTGGCGGGCGATCGCAATGGGACGACCGATCTGGAACTCAACGTCTCGTGAGTTTTGGAAATTCACGAGACGTTGCGATTTACGTAGAATATTCCACCTTCATTCTGCCATGCTCCGTGATTGTTTAGCTCGAGTTAGAACGGCGTTTAGTCAGTAAGGAGCTGACACTCCCTATCGGCTTACCCAAGACTAGAGGCGGAGGAGGAGTTTGATAATCTTACATCCTCACAGAAAAAAGATATCTATATATATAAATAAATAAATAAAAAATCTACCTAGTTAGGGTATGCTTTACAGGACTATTTATTCTTTGCCTCGAAATGGGACATTGGTTTATTTAGTCATTCAGGCATCTAGTCGCTAGATCCTATTATAGAACCCACATATATATTTGTGCCCACAATATAACTGTTAACATTATAACTGCACAGAAATGTAGCTAGGTACTTAAAGTTTTAACGACTGTACTTCTTCAAAAATTAGCGATTTATGTATGATGCTGTATCGCTCTCCCATTCCACTCGATCCGTCCAAACGGTCGTCGCATGGTCGACAATTAAAATTTGTCGCGTGGCTTCCGAAAACGGGACAATTTTGCGTCCCAAAGATCATTTCGGGGACAACGGGACTACTAATTATACCGAGGGATAGTCCCGTCCAAAACAGGACGTCTGTTCACATTAGAGGTAGAAATGCTACATCCACCTAATATTCAGAATAAGAGACGTGTTATCAACTATGTAGTACATAGCTTTAACATAGAACCAGTTTACAACGGCCTCTGTTTGTATGATCTTTCTATACATTCGACAGTCAATTCATATTGGTTATGTATAGCTTGATCTGTAGTAGTATTTAATAAAGTATGAATGAAGCAATTTGTCCTCATTTAAATGTATTTCTCGTATCAACTTTATATTCAAAATGGCACATATTATAATGTAGATCTGAAGGCCGTATGGAAGAGACTTTTTTTTTGAGAGCGGAATATCATCCAATGACTTCTCCCGTCCGGATCAGGGCGAGAGGGAGGATCAGACTCTTACTGACTAAAAACCACCCCGTTCCTACTCCTGCACTTCTCGAAGCCCCGGCAACCCGTCAAGACTTCCGCGGATCCGTATCGGCATCAGCCCTGTTGGGCCCCATCTGTGGTGGTTGATGGCTCCTTAAGGCGCGCGCGGAACGCTCGGCGCCGTACTCTCGGGCCTGGTTCTGGGGGCTTACTCTTGAATCCAATTCCGATCGATCGACATTGGTATTGTGAAATTTCCATACTCGAGTAGCAATACTAGCGCCCATTGCATCTGTACTGCGTGGATATTGAATGAACTAAATGGTATCGAGTTTGGCTTTATATTCCGTACTCTGATATGCTATTGTAACAGCTACGATAGGGGTTGTATAGTGTTAACATTGAATAATTATTGAGATTTTATTGGATTGAAATTGCATTGACATTGAGATTGGTTTCAAGAGTAAGCGCCCAAGTCGGGCGCTGCCGGTGCTTACGGTGGCCGGAGATCGTCTCGCGATCCCCGACGACCGGAGTGTCTCTCGCAAGTATGGAAGAGCCTTAGGATCCAATGTCATTATTGTTACACTTGTTGTATCTATGTCAACTCGTGGTCTAACCGTAGCAACCTAATTAGTTAATGGAGACGTGGATAAGTCATAAGCGATAATTCAATAAACAAAAGCGAATTATTACCTACAGTCATATCATCAGCCTATAAATGCCCACTGCTGAGCAAAGCCTCTTCTCACACGGAGAAGGTTTGAGCATTAATCACCACGCTTGCTCAATGCGGGTTGGCGATTTCAAACTTATAATTAGGAATTATGAGCCCACGTTTCCGCACGATGTTTTCCTTCACCATTTGTCATTAGCCGTGCGAGAGTAGGCCTTTGGTCAGCAGTGTCCACTTGTATAGACTGCTGATGCGATGTCATGTGTGTGTGTGTGTGCAATAGCGTGTGATTTTTGCTATACACCGGGTACAATTCCAAACACCATGCTACTACTGAAAATCTCCTCATCCTCAAACTCCTAATCCCCAAAAGGCCGGTAACGCACTTGTACCTCCTCTAGTGTTACAGGCGTCTATGAGCGACGCCGATTGCTTACCATCAGGTGATCCGTTTGCTCGTTTACCCACCGATTCTATAAAAAAGCCAACAAGGCATTCATGACCTGGAAACTGTACTAAATAAAGTAGTAAATAGTCTTTAGACAATTAATTTACCGTTAATTATAGATTTTCTATTGTGCCTAATTACCTAGTCTAGATTTCAGTCCGAAAGTTAGCGTGAAGAATCGTTTTTGAAAACTTTTACATTAACTACTTAACAACAAACTTTTCGCCTGCCTCTGGCTACACATAGGTAATACAAATCTATACCTACATTAAATATATTACAACTGTCGAAGTGTAAATTCTGTACATTGAGAATTTGAGAATATTAAAAAATAACACATAGACTAGTTTTTACCCCTGGGAACGCGGGTGAAGTTGATGGCAGAAGCTAGTAAAATAACAATATTTTAATAATCATCTGACATTTAAACTGTCAAACACCAAGCGGTCACCGGTGACCGCAACCTATTGTTCTACCTCTATAATTGTGTCTACAAAACCGGTACTCGACGAGTTAATATGTATGCAAAGTTTCATCGAAATCTGTCGTGCAGTTTTCGCGTTAGAGACTAACAAAGATACATTAATTAACTTTCGCGTTTATATTAGAATATATATATAGATAATAATTAATTCGCGGGTCACACAAAGGTATTATTATGCATTACAAATATAATTATTAGCATGCCAAATAAAATAATAAATCAATCAACTTTCTAAAATCGTTAAAATAAATCAAGGATGATCGATTTTTTAATCGACAACGAAATCGATTGATGATTTGAGAAAACTTATCTATAAATCATGTTTATTTATGGTCTATACTTCTACACTATGATTATAGAGAGGAAAGATTTTATTGTTTGTTTGTTTGCGTTCTAATATGCTACGAAACTACTGGATTGATTTGGAAAATTCTTACATTATTGGAAATGTTACATTCCAAAGAATAACACAAACTACATTTTACCGACTTCAAAAAAAGGAGGAGGTACTATTGGCTATGTGGGCGACGGTGGCGACGCGTAGCGTTTACAACATTTGCGGAATTATATTTTTTTGCAAATATAAATAAAACCAAAGATTAAAATAGTATTGTTGAAATTATTTAAGTGCAATTTACTCAATAGTTTTATTGTATAATGAATATAATAATAAAAACCGGGTTTGCATCATCCGCATTTGTTTCCAATTTCTGTCGTGTTGTGCGCTGCAGTCGTTATCTGTCCGCCACTACTCGCTTTGCACATAGCCAATATTCGGCTGATTGTTTCTTTTTGTTTGTTCGCCGATTACTATTCAAATTTCATCCAGATCCCTTCAGACGTTTTGATGTAACTGAGCAACAAACATACACAAACTAACTTATTTTCACATTTATAGTATCGGTTCAAACTAATTTCAACCATGAGCCCCTACAGTTACAGCGTATAGTCCACTGAGGGCAACCTTAAAATTCGACAAACTTATATTTGCGTTTCATAACATAAAAATAGTGAACAGTGGGTGTTACATTGTACAGTGGCATAATGTGCACCTCTGCCTACCCCTTCGGGGATATTATGCATACCAAGTTTCATCAAAATCGGACCAGTAATTGTTGCGTGATGCGCGAACATACAGAAAGACAGACATACAAAAAAATATTTTCACATTTCTTGGTTCGGTGTCTATCTAGTAACACCTACTACTTTTTTATATTTTATTATATGTATGTATAGATATAGAGGTAGATGAAAGATATATTTTATACCTGTTAATGAACTTGTATTCAGCAAGTGTAACTGGTTTAAAATAATAAAACAACGTTTTTATAGAACAACATTTCGCTAGTTAATTTAGTATTTGTAATTCATACATTATGACGTAACACCTCACTTTTAAATCTTTTAAGGAGCTAGCAGTGTGAAACAAGGGCTTTTTTTAGGGGGGAAATCATCCAATGACTTGTCCCGCCTTGGGTGAGGCGAGAGGGAGTGTCAGACTCTTACTGAGTAAAAATTACCCCGTTCCTATTTCTGCTCCTCGAGCCGAAGCCGGACCCGATACCGAATCACCTGATGGCAAGCAATTGGCGTCGCCCATAGACACCTCGAACACCGGAGGTGTTATAAGTGCGTTACCGACTTTTGGGGATTAGGAATTTGAGGATTATTAAACACTCAGGGATTGGAGAGTTTGGGGAGGGCGGTAAGTGTGAAACAAGTGAATTTATTCTTGCAAATAGGCTACAAGGCAGCACTTTTACACGTCAATTTTATCAAGCGAACGATGAGGCCGACGAGCGAGCGAACGATAAGGAATTGGACCTCCGGTAACCTCACTCACACAACGAAACACAACGTGGCATCACGATGATTTTCTTCTCGGTCGTGGTATCGCGGTCTTGTCAAGCCGGCCTTTTAGAGCCGAAGCATGACTCTCCCATACTTAAAGATCTTACTTACTTACTTAAAGATCTTACAGATCAGCTTACGGCACCCACGAGAATACCAGCGGCGGTGACAAATAGAGGTATATTCTATTCTGCCGTGACCACATACAACAATGATGATATATGGTAATATACGGTCATTTGTGCTTGGTATGTGGAGCGAAGAGACTCTGTAACGCAAATGCCGAGGAGCTACTGGACCGTGGACGGTACAACTCGCCATTGAATTGGAGTTCCTTTGGAGAAAGGGGTTTTTATACTTGATGGGCCGATGTTTGACCACTATCTCGCCTGGTGGTTTATTTATTCTTTTTAAACATTGCCCCACATTAGAATTTGCTCCTGTGTCGTGGTTGCGTTTATAAACATACAAGTTCACATTCACAATGACACCCAGACTCGAAACAACAATTTGTGGATCACACAAAGTGTTGTTCCGTGCGGGAATCGAACCCGCGACACGTTGCACGGCAGCCGGTTGCCTAGCCACCGCACCAGCCGTGCAGTGGTGATAAGCGATGATGCGGTCTACGATGGAGCACGTCAACCAACACTCGGGCCTTGCAGACACCCCCTTCAGGAAATACAGTCTCTGGCAAAGAATTCCACTCCTTAGCAGTACGCACAAGGAAGCTTGATGCGAAGCGCTTCGTGCGTGTGGGTGGGACATCTACCATGAATCATACGTTCTTTAAAACGTGTGATCATCACTCATCAACAGCCTATAAGTGGTCACTGCTGACCAAAGACTTCTTCTCACACGGAGAAGGTTTGACCATTAATCACCACGCTTACTCAATGCGGGTTGACGATTTTAAACTTATAATTAGAAATTGTTAACCCAGGTTTCCTTCACCGTTTGTCAGTGGTGTCTAAATAATTTTGGAAAGTACATATATAACATGGAAAATCTCACATTGGTAGTTACTTGCCGTTGGTAGATTTTTACACAAGAAAATGGCGTCTGAATTTGTCGACCAGAGTGTTAATTATCACGACGTCACAGACGGTATAGACACAATAGGTTGCGGTCACCGGTGCCTCGCGGTGTTTGACAGTTTTAAAAAAATACCAACAGTTTTTTATTTTTATTAGGTATCTGTTTTTCAGTTTTTTAACCAAGTCAAGTCGAGACAAGTTTTATAAAAGTCACTACCTATTACCACCATCTCGTTGCGGTAATCTATGACAAAATACACAATATCCAAATGGCATTGACATTTGGAAAGCGAAAATTACACTTTCACGCTTCTCGCAATAGTCAGTGATCGATATAGTGGCGTACTATCTCTGTACTGTCGTTTCACTCGATCTATTACACAGGAAAAACATATCTGAATAGTGTTACTAGTTACTACTTGCATCTTCCAGCGGTTTTGCTTGCAAAAAGCAGACTATGTATTTTTCTAGACCATAATATACCCTTGTTCGAAATTTCATTCCGATCCCTTCAGCCATTTTGACGTAATTGAGTATAAAACTAACAAACAAATATATATTTATTTCCATTTAGTTCATAGTATACATACTTAATCTAAACTTATCATTTAACTAGCTGTTGCCCGCGAATTCGTCCGCGTAGAATATGAACTTTAGGACATACCCGTAAATCGTACTATTATTGTTCAACCGTTTAAGAAATAAAACTTGTTATTTATGGTATATCTACAATACTAAAGCCAATGAGTGAATGCAAATTAGAAATATACAATAACAAATTAGTTATCTATAAGTAGAAATAAATAAGTTTGTAGTGTCTGTTTGTAATATGAAAACAATCGTATTTTACTATATGCATCTAAACAAAGTGCGTGACACTTCATTTAATTTGTATAGTTTGAAATTTGAATTTGCCGCGTAATAACTTTTGAGGTATTTTTTATCTGTGAAATAGCTAATCTGTGGAGCGAGCTGTCATATTGAATGACTGTGAAAAATATAAAAATTATAAAGGTACAAGTAAAAATATTAATAGTGATTGATAAGAACTGGTGAAACAATAACTCTAAATGTTGTTTCTCTTTTCAGGTAATATTAGTGCATAGTTATTATTAAGAATGTTTTGTAAAAGTTTTAAAACTAGATTTTGTAAGTAGGTTATAAAATAAAATTGTCTCTTTTCAGAGCAACTAAACTTTGGTTACAGTTTTACTGTTCATCATCATACCCAAGGACAATATATTAAATAATATCATATTATACGCATACAATACTTATTAACATTTTTTAGAATTTTTGTCTGTATGTCTGTCTGTTTGTACTGGCTAATGGAAATGGATGGACCGATTTTGACGGGAATTCTATTGGCAGGTAGCTAATGTATTAAGGAGTAACATGGGCTACTTTTATTTTGGCAAATTGAATCTTTAAATATGTTATGTCCTAAAATTCAACGCTAACGAAGTCGCGAACAGCTAGTCAGATCAAGTAAGAAAAATCTGTTTTTTGATAAAAAAATATTTTAATTAAGATAGTTCATGACACAAGATAACTTTAAAAAAATGTATTCCTTTTACAACAAAATGCTCCCATTTTGAAGGTAATTAAATTACCTTTACACGACATACGTTACCAATGAATAAAATACTTGTAACAGATAATATTTATCAACAAATGAAAAAGAAAAAACGCTAGAGGCACCGTTTTTTTGCTCCCAAGTGTAATAAAGTACCAATAGCAGAGTAGATCACCACCCCTATTCGTCCCGTGGGTATCGTATACCCGACTAAGGGACTACACATTAGACAGAGACCAGGCAGCAGCGCTCTCTGATAAACCTGAACCTTTTATACTGCGAAGGCGTGGAGACTATGGCAAACCTTCTTAAGTAGAGAAGGCACATAGTCCAGGACTGTTTAGTCACGAACTGTTTCAAATAATCGCGAAAAGTAAAGTGTAATCTTATTACAATCGGTCTACACGAAAATTAAATAAAGTGTAATCTTAAATCCTACGGAACCGTACAGTTACAACAAAAATAATCTTCTAACATTTTTATTCATTTTTTATTCATCGGTATTTGAGCGAAAATTCTCGCTTCGTCAGCCTAATCGTTTGTTGTATATTTTTTAATCTGTGCCATCGCATACCTACCGTTGTAAAATGTTTCTTTTTTTGAATTTGTTCATGGATCATAATATTATGAATCCTTTGTGTTATGCGACTAATGAAAATATCCCTAATATTCCCTCGAAGTTTGGCAATAATTTCGATCGTATTACAATGAGAATTACCCCTGAGTCTTATTCAAAAGAAATGGAGCATTGACTAGTTGACCACAATTCTTTTAGCCATATTGTCGTTTTCAAACTTTTTTTTTTATTTCTTTTACTGGATAAGCCGGTAAACGAGCAGACGGATCACCTGATGGGAAGCAATCGGTGCCACCCATGGACACCTGCAACTCCAGAGGTGTTACAAGTGCGTTACCGGCCTTTTGGGACTAATCCTCAAATTCCTAAGAATTTGAGGATTGTTGGGATTCAAGGATTGGGGAAGGGGGTGGGGAGGGGTAATTCTGCCTCCGATAACCTCACTCACACAACGAAACGCAACGCAAGCGTTGTTTCATGTCGGTCTTCTGTGAGGCTGTAGTATTCTTCCGGTCGAGCCGGCCCATTCGTGCGAAGCATGAAAGCATGGCTCTCCCACACTTATTCACACTTATCCCAAACTGAATGAAATTAATATTACCTCTATTGTGTAGTCTGGAGGTATTAAGTCGTCGTTATTAAATTCAATTATTATGTAACCCCTTTGGGCAATGCAAAAAGGATCTGCTAGAATACATACAGTACGGGCACAGGAAAATATGAGTCTTGCTTGTGCACGAACGAAGTTGTGTGCAAAAGATAACAATTTAATAGCTAGCTTATGATTATAATAATATAGTACATTTACTCAAGATTTCGATCGTTATAGTTAAATAAATTCAAGATGAAAACTAATGATAGAACTATGCAGTTATTAAAAACATGAAATCTGACAATTAAGGCGTGCCATGTTGGCGGGAAAGTTGACGTTTGCCGTTTGTCAATTCAATGGGTGATTCTGCAACTTTTTCGCAGTGCTCGTTCATAGATAAACGAAACGGGTTTACGTAATTTAAGGTCCGTGGAATTCTTATGCTTTTTATTATTTAAAGGAGAAGGCTGAGGTCACTTAGAACTGATTGAAGAACCAAAATTTCAGTGATTTTTTTATAGCATAAGCCGTCTAACGTGCTGACGGATCACCTGATGGTAAGTCATCGGCGCCGCCCATACACACCTAAAACACCAAGGCGTTACCGGCCTTTTGTGAATTTGAAGTTTGAGGATTAATAAACTTTATTCATAATTCATTAATAATAATAATAATTTTGTTTGATTGTGGAGGATTCGGGGATTCGGGAGATTACATCAACAGCCTATAAATGCCCAGTGCTGAGCAAAGCCTCTTCTCACACGGAGAAGGTTAGATTAATCACCACGCTTGCTCAATGCGGGTTGGCGATTTCAAACTTATAATTAGAAATTATAAGTTCAGGTTTCCTCACGATGTTTTTCCTTCACCGTTTGTCAGTGGTGTCTAGATAATCTTAGAAAGTACATATAACTCGGAAAAAGTCACATTGGTACTTGCCGTTGGTAGGTTTCGACCCCGCACCCTCATGCATGAGAAGTGGGCGTCTTAAACCTCCGGGCCACCACGACATTAGGGAGATTAGGGAGGGGGTAATTGGGCCTTCGGTAACCTCACTCACATGACGTAACACATCGCAAGCGTTGCTTCACTATGGTTTTCTGCTCAGCCGTGGTATCACTCCGGTCGAGCCGGCCCATTCGTGCCGAAGCATGGCTCTCCCATACTTAGGTACGGTGTATTTGTGTGTGTGTGTGTGTGTGTGTGTGTGTGTGTGTGTGTGTAATGTGTTACCACGTTACCAGACTTAATAAAATGACAGATGTCCTTCGTGTCAATGTGTATGTTCTGCGTGTAAGTAGCCAGGTGCCACAGTCGTTGTTTCAAGATACTATGTCCGACATTTTTTTCAACGACGTTTTTGCTAGTATCTTTATGTGATCCGTATGATAGTCTATTTCTATTCCAATTATCGACAATCGGAAGGCCCAATATTTTTTTATTCTTACTAATTTTATAAATGGGAAAGTCAGTTTGTTTGTTTGTTTGTTCCGCTTTCAAGCCGTAACTACTAAACCGATTGCTTTGAATTTTTGCAGACGTAATGTTAGAAGTCTGGATTACATAATAGGTACTTTTTATCCCGGAAAAATTTGATATTCTCGAGGGAAAACGAAATTATTGGTATAGATGGCGCTGTGAGTATTGGTATATGTCATGTAGGCTACTTTTTATCCTTTTGTGACGCGAGCGAAGCCGCGGGTAAAAGCTAGTAAATTAATAAATCAACGAGGCGGTCAATTATTTGGTGGTAAAAAAACTGTTTCTTTTTCTACCTCTTCTATTTTGAAGTGAACTGGTTAAGACGTCAACCAGACTTTAATAGAATTTCAATTCTATCACAAAAAAGAAAATCTAATAATGAAATTAGAAAACCAGAGACGTCCGTAGAAAATTTTATAAAAATAGACGCAAATCCCTATTTACACAGCGTTGAACGAAATGAGTTTTTTCCCTAGCAACATAGCTAGGCAGTGTTGCTAGCTAAAACAATATAATGAAACGAGTAGGTGCGTCGAGTTGAAACAGTCTTGAATTGAATTTTCATTAAAATAACAGCTTTTCAAGTATGAATGTTTAAATTAAGTTTGACAAAGAAAAACATCATATAATTTAAGTCAAATTTTGATTGAGCTTTGGATTTTCGTTGTTATATTTTGGAATTAATGTAAGTCTTTAGGGGCTTCGCAAATTATATCGTTTACTCTTCGGATTGGACGAAGAATAATTCAGTATTTTTCGGAGTTAAGTCTTTGTAAATTAATTATTATTTCAGCTTACTCAGATAATTGTTTGACGAGGAACTCGACTTGTTTCAAGTCATGCTTTTATTTAGTGGGCAAAATCATCTTATGTCTTCTCTCGCCTTGGGTAAGCCGAGAGGGAGTGTCAGACTCTTACTGACTAAAAACCACCCCGTTCCTACTTCTATTCTTCGCCCCGGCAACCGATTAGGCCCTCTGCGGCTCCGTATCCGCATCTGCCCTACTGGGCCTCATCCGTGGTAGCCTGATGGACTTCAAAAAAATCCTAGCCAGGAGTAAATACATACCTGTCAAATTAAACGTAGATGATAATAAAAATAATATTCAAAGCGGTTCACTTACGATGCGTCTGTTTAGCGCGATATTGTCAAGGTCGTTCGGTAGGTCGAGCACAATAGGCGATCTGTTACCGCTAAATTAAATTAGGAGTTTACTCAACTACTTATATTATTGGCTAGGTAAACATCTAAACTACAAAGTCAAACCAAATAATTTACCTATTTCAATTAGACCGATAACACTTCTGCAAATCGACAAGCCTTCAGTTGTTTTAAAGGAGTAACGAATGGAGTTTCTTGCTCGTTCTTCTCCATAAGAATCTACACTTCTTCACTAAAGTACAAAGCATTTATTTAAATTACATTTTTATGGAATAAGCCGGTAAAGAAGCAGACGGATCAACTCATGGTATGCAATCGGCGTCGGCCATGGACACCCGAAACCCCAGAGGTGTGTGCGTAACCAGCCTTTTGAGGATTAGTAATTTCAGGATTGTTGGGGATTCAGGGATTGGGCCTCCGGTAACCTCATTCACATGACGAAACAGAACGCAAGCGTTGTTTCAGTTGTTTCGGTTCTGCTCGGCCGTGGTATCACTCCGGTCGAGCCGGCCCATTCGTGCCAAAGCATGGCTCTCCCACACTTAGCCAAGCAATCACATGAACATTTTATCGATAATTGTAAACTTTACGTGGCTGCCTCGTTGTCCGAGTGATCGCAAGTGCCTCTGCCAGGCAAGGGGTCTCGGGCAAAGTATTACTGGGTTTAAAAAAAATAAAATTAACTCAGTAGTAGTAGTAGTAGCACGGAGTCTGGAATTGTGCCCGGTATATGGCAATGGGCTCACCACCTATTACATGGGACGTAAATAATGAAAAGTGTCGTGGTGGCCCGGAGGTTTATGACGCCCGCTTCTCATGCATGAGGGTGCGGGTTCGAAACCTACCAATGGCAAGTATCAATGTGACTTTTTCAGAGTTATATATACTTTCTAAGATTATCTAGACACAACTGACAAACGGTGAAAGAAACATTGTGAGGAAACCTTGGCTTATAATTTCCAATAATAAGTTTGTAATCGCCAACCCGCATTGAGCAAGCGTGGTAGTTAATACTCAAACCTTCTCGGTGTGAGAAGAGGCTTTGCTCAGCAGTGGGCATTAATAGGCTGTTGATGAAATAATGAAAAGTGGGTGTTACATTGTACGGTGGCATTAAGTGCCGTAATGTGCACGTCTGCCTACCTCTTCGGGAATAAACGGCGTGTTGTTATGTAAATGTTAACTTTGCGTGACTAATAGAAATCTTCGTAGAGACTTGAGTGGTACTAACTGTCAGTAAGTGCGGATTGAAAGTGTGTAATTGATGCGTCGTCTACCATGTAGAACGTATAGTCGGTAGATGTATCTGTTTAATTGAGATGGTGACGGAGTATGAAAATTAAAAATCTAATTGTCCGTCAGTTACTTGATAGCTGACACACGGTTGGCGCGATGGTTGACTGCGGGTCGGTCGCAGCTTCGATTCCCGCACGGAACAACTCTTTGTGTGATCCACAGATTGTTGTTCCGGGTCTGGGTGTCATGTGTATGTGAACTTGTATGTTTGTAAACGCACCCACGACACAGGAGAAAATCGTAGTGTGGGGCAAGGTTTTTTTTTTAAAAAAAAGTTAGGTAATGAAAAAATACTGCCTCGTTGGCCGAGTGGTCGCAAGTGCGACTGCCGGGCAAAGGGTCTCGGGTTCGATTCCAGGGTCGGGCAAAGTATTACTGGGTTTTTAAAAAAAATCTCAGTAGTAGCACGGAGTCTGGATTTGTGCCCGGTATATGGCAATAGGCTCACTCCCTATTACATGGGACTCATAACATAAATAGTGAAAAGTGGGTGTTACTTCTGTGTGCACCTCTGCCTACCCCTTCGGGGATAATAGGCGTGATGTTATGATGATGATGATGAAAAATATTAGACACGTATTATTTTATTTTATTTAATAATAATATTATACTTAGATATAACGAATCAAAGTTTAGGAGTGGGGGCTGAAACGTCATTTCTACGTATAAAATGTACATAGAAGTGACGTCACGCGAATTTTCAAATCAATATATATCGTCGAAAGTATTCGTTTCTGAAAAAAATTAAAAATACGTGTCTAATGTTTTAAAATAATCTACCAGACGAACATTAAAATAAAAATTAGTATTGACCATATACTTAATGTGGTTGATGGGAAGTTGGCTGCGGTACAATTAGATGTACCTTCAATCCCTGATTCAGCAAAAAGTGGTATAATCTTCATAAGTACTATCAGTGGTCGAATTGATACTGCCTCGTTGACCGAGTAGCTACAAGTGCGACTGCCAGGCAAGTCTCGGGTTCGATTCCCGGGTCGGGAAAAGTATTAATAGGTTTTTTTTTAATCTCAGCAGTAGCACGGAGTCTGGAATTGTGCCCGGTATATGACAATAGCCTCACCCCCTATTACATGGGACTCATAAGATAAATAGTGAAAAGTGTTATACTGTATACTGTGTTATACTGTACTATGAAAATGTCGGCCTCATCGTTCGCTTGATAAAATTGACGTGTAAAAGTGCTGCCTTGTAGCCTATTTGCAGAAATAAATTCACTTGTTTCATTTGTGGTATAATGTGCACCTCTGCCTGCCCCTTCGGGGATAAAAGGCGTGATGTTATGTTGGTCGAATTGAAACATTAACAAGAGTAAGGGTAAAGGAGAATGGAAGTAGCTGCCAACCCTAACCGGCTTTGTTTAAAAGCGGTAAAATGATAAAGAAGACAACGATTGACTGTTTTGAACTCATATTTTCTTGTAATAAAATGCAAGCCTTTTGTTACCGACTTCAAAAAAAGGAGGAGGTATGTACTATGTTCGGATGTTTATTTTGTTTTTTCTTCACTGATTACTCCGCAGTTTGTGAACCGATATCCAACATATTTGTTTTGTTTGAAAGGCTACACTCCCGAGATGTTTTAATGAATAATTTTATTCAGAACTAATGACGCCGACTTCTATCCTATCAGTGGGAAACCTATCAGTACTAATAATGGTTGTTTTTTGCTCTTTAGTCTTTAATTTTTGTTTGTTTTTAGCTTTTCTGAAGTCGAATTTTTAAACGTAGTTTCTAATTATAGTTACACCGAGTTGAACTCAATTCTCAATGATAACTCTTATGAAAATTATTACATACCAAAATTTCACCTTTTGCCAAACAAGACGAGGAACACACGACCCTTTGGTCGGCAGTCAGTACCCACTACTCTTGACACTCACAACAAATGTTTTTGATGCAATATTGGTGACATTCATTGTCATTTTTATTTTATGCCATAAGCCGGTAAACGAGCAGACGGATCACCTGATGGTAAGCAATCGGCGTCGTCCATGGACACCTGGAACGCCAGAGGCGTTACAAGTGCGTTACCGGCCTTTTGGGGATTAGGAGTTTGAGGATTGTTGGGGATTCAGGGATTGGAGATATTGAGGAAAGGGGGAAGGAGGGTAATTGTGCCTCGGATAACCTCACTTACATGACGAAACACAACGCAAGCGTTGCCTCACGTCGGTTTTCTGCTCGACCGTTGTATCACTCCCGTCGAGCCAGCCCATTCGTGTCGAAGCATAGCTCTCCCACACTTAACTAGTTAACTAAATGTATTTCGAATATGCGTCCACAAAAATCGTGGAGTTATTCTCACGATAAATAATAATATATGGGGCCTACTTATCTATGTGTAATACAGTGTGAACAGATCGATATCAGACAGCTAAAATGCCTATGTGTCAACAATAGTTAAAACAAGTGGTTGATTGCCATATTAACTTAAATCGCGGGGGACTCACGTGAATACTATAAATTTACTATTATGTAATATATGTATAGCTATATTATTTAATAATTGTCTTTTTTCTCCCTCCCTCTCTCTCTCTTTCTCTCTCTTTGCAGTTAGTTTATTCCCCGTACCTTATTTTTAGCAGATTTTCTACTTAAACCCTAAGGTTGACTGGTAGAGAATGCCATATGGCATTAAGTTCGCCTTATCTGCCATAATTAAATTGTGTACATTGAAGACTAAATAAATAAATATACTGAGAAAAGAAAAGCTAGTTTCGAACCACAGAGGGTCTCTTCCTCATGAGCAGCGTGCGCGGTCGCGGCGATGTCACGCAACTCATTGAGAGTGAGCTCGATCGACTGCTTTTCTCAGTATATTCACGTGAGTAACCCGCGATTTTACTTAATTTAGTACGTCTCACTATAGTTATTATAAAAACACAGTTGATTGCCTGGCTTGGATTGGCCGAGTGGTCGTTAGTGCGACTGCCGTTCAAAGGGTCTTGGGTTCGATTCCCGGGTCGGGCAAAGTAAGAATTACTAGGTTTGTTCAAAAATCTCACTAGTAGCACGGAGTCTGGAATGGTGCCTGGAATATGGTAATACGCTCACCCTCTATTACGTGGGACTCATAATATAAATACCTCTACCTCTAGTGAAATGTGTCGTTACGACTGCTCAGTCAGACAGTCTCTGAAATCAAACTTAATATCTACATTCACGACCAAAACCAACGAAGTTGCCTGGAATATGGTAATACGCTCACCCTCTATTACGTGGGACTCATAATATAAATACCTCTACCTCTAGTGAAATGTGTCGTTACGACTGCTCAGTCAGACAGTCTCTGAAATCAAACTTAATATCTACATTCACGACCAAAACCAACGAAGTGATCTAAAGTAAAACATAATACCTATTTCTAAATCCACTATTAGTAATAGTCTATGGTAATATCTGTGTACCTATCTCATTCTCGCTGATACAAACCAAAGTTGCCATCTCACTCTTTTGACATTTGTCCCGCCAAATCGTTTCGTAATTTGAAATGACAAGACTTAGACTTATTGATGTGTTTTTGTCTAAAATACGTTCTAAGTTCGTTTTTCAAGGATATTTGTATACCATCCTTAATCAAAAATAAATTATTTCGACTATGCAATACAACAAAATATTAAAAAATAATCACACTTTCATTGATTGATTTCATGACCAACTTAATTTTAGTATGTAACCAGCAAATAATTAAGAAATAAGTATGCTGTTTGACGCTAAAAAAACGTCTCTCGTACAAAATTCATAGAAAACTGTCGTTTTTGACAATTCGAAAAATGTATTGAGTTTGACTAGTTAGCAAGTAGCCGTTTAAAAAATGTCAGCATAATATTATATTATTTTAAGTATTATATTTTGCGAAGTGTAAAAATTAAGTGCTACGTTTAAAACGAAAGATGGGATCAAATAAGCTAATAACTTGGGCAACTGAACGGAATATGAGACCCGTTTCTCGGTGGTTATACTTGCGGTTACTTGGTCACCGAAGCATTGTAAATATAGTTATTTATTTAAAAACTGTATTTAATGTGTAACCATCACAACATTAACAATTTATAATAATAATAATAATAAGCCCGCAGGGCACCTTGAGGCGAGGTGACGGGCATTAGCGATCCCGCGGGCTACCATCATCCCGAGTGCTCCAGGGAGAAGTCACCGTTCCTTCTTCTCCGGCTTGCCTTAATTGGCTGGTTGGAGTGAACGATGACAAGGAACAGGTCTCCCACCTCTGGCTTGCCTTCATTGGCCGTCCATAGTGGAGTCGCGAGAGCAGTGATCCTGCTCGGAGGGTAAGAAACTATTCGTAAGTCGCGAGTGGGCCACGGATGCAGGAAGCTTCGGCTGGAGCAGATGATCTGAGTAGAAAGCGGTGGTAGTTTCTTAACCCTTCAGCCACTCACATTCTCGTTGCCCCTATGTTGCTATATCTAGCAACCATTCCCGGGGCCCGGTCGGTGAGTTGGCGAGTCTCCGCCTGCCATTTTTACGTGTAAAAATTACATTGTTTCGGCAGGTGCCATAGTCATCCATAGTTCCCAATTTACCAGTCCACAGCAACCCATCCATAGCCCTACCTTTTTTTTCCATTATTCATAATAGTCCTACACTAACCGGGGTCTGTCCTTGGATGCATTTCCATAGTGCATACAGGGATAGTCGCCGGTTTTTGTATCCATTACATTTAAATTAAAGTTGTCTAAAGGGCCTCTGCACAGTTGGCTTCGGGCCCTCGTACGCCTCCCAAATGACCGGGACCCTGTGGTCCCGTGAATGGTAAAGACATACAATAATAATAAAAATATTTATTTACTAAAAACATATTGTTTGTCTATTTATAATTATTTTTAAATCAATGAGGTCGTTAGGTGGTTAATACCAAATGAAATCCAAAAAAAGTACCTAATGAATTTGACTGGTTAGCAAGTACCCAATTACATAGACAGGTGATGGTACATATTCAGTTCCGCCCATACACACTGGCAACATCAGAAAAGTAACAAATGCATTACATGTAGGGCTTTCAATAACCTCACTTCACAGGAAACATAACGCAAGTGCTGTTTCACGGCACGTTTCTGAGAGGCCGTAGTATTATTGCGGTCGAGTCATTACCATCGAAACTAACCAAGCCATACATCCGTTGAAATGTCAAAAAACCCTCAGAAAAGAGGTCACATTACCATTACATATTATTAACACTCAATTAAAATAGTTTTCACACTATTTTTCGCCTTCAACCTTGTAGTTGTTAGTTTTGTTATAAATATTACGGAACTACGATATTTCGCTCCATTGTTCTTTGGTTCGGTTCGGAACAGTTATTTTCTATTAGGCAATCTCGCCTTGACTAGGTAAAGTACTTGTTTCACGCGAACTCTTTGGTTAACCACGTGGGCCCTTTCGTTTGATAGATTTTTACAGACTTCAAAAATAGAGGACAAAACCGATCTATGTAGCTTTACCACTGATGATAAGAGTATATCTATGAGCTTTACACTGAAAATGATAAAATAAAAACTGCGTTCAAAAAACCGACTTCATAAAACCAAAAACTAATAACAAACAAATAGTCAAAACTAAAAAGCAAAAAATAACTATTATTAGTACTGATACGTTACCCACCCACTGGTAGGTTAGAAGTCGGATCCATGAGTTCTGTACAAAATTATTCACCATAAGTTCTATAAATAACAGCTATTGGGCCCAATCTGTGGTGGTCTGATGGCCCTTTGAGGCGCGCGCGGAACGCGACGCGCCGTACGCTCGGGTCTGTTTCTGGTCGGGTGGCGAGCCACCCATGCTCGTCGGCGCCGACCCGCGCTTACGGTGGCCGGAGAGCGTCCCGCGATCCCCAACGCCCGGTGTGTCCTTCGCGACGGCTGGGTTGTGAGGAGGCAGCGCTTCGCTGCCTTACGCTAGCATGACTGCTTCGCAAAAGGAGGAAACAGCATCAGTCCTCCTCGCTCCGCATCATGACCCGGACTAGGGCCGGACGCGAGAGGTCGCCGTGGCAGTGGTTGGATGTGAAGAGTCGAAGATCGATCGTATCTTAGTAGTGGGATATTGTAGAGGCCTAAGTACAGCTAGCATTAGATATGGGCTGAGAAGACGTTGATGGTGAACAATAGTTCATTATGCGTCTAGCGGCCAACAAAGAACGATTGAAGGCGAATCTTCCGGGAAAGTAGGTCACCGGTGACGGTGACCTACGGTTAACGTGTTAAAGTTTATTATTCATTAAAGTTTATTTGAAGTGTGGGACTGCCTCGCTGGCCCAATGGGTTCAATTCCCAGGTCGAGCAAAATATACCCGGATTTTCAAAAACCAATCTCAGTAGTAGCACGGATTCTGAAATTGTGACCGGTATATGGCAATAGGCTCACCCCCTGTTACATGGGACTCATAACATATTTTGTCGTGTGACTGCATTACGGAAGGCCCAATCTCCCCAATCCCTGATCTCCAATAATCCTCAAATTTCTAATCCCCAATAGGCCAGTAACACGCTTGTAACGCCTCTGTGTTCCAGGTATCCATGGGCGACGTCGATTGCTTACCAGGTGATTCATCTGTTCGTTTACCGGCTTATGCCATAAAAAAATTAAATCATTTTCACTTTTTGTACTAGGTATTTAGATATCTTAATTATGCAGTTCAAAGCCTATGGGATAAACTGGCTAGCCTAATCTAGATCTAGTTTTATAGCCAGAGCAATTCTCCTCTCTTTTGTACCTTTTATTATAGATACTGCGAGCTACCACTGTTCTTGACAGAACGCATCGAAATCAAAACTATTTCACCTGCCCTATTGTTATTTAATTGAAGGTCAAGTTAACGGTTTCCTAACTTCGTTACTTACGTAAATTGAGAAGAAATAACGAACTCGCTTTGAGGTCAAGACTGGCGCAGTAGCTGAACAACCGGCTTTTTATAGTATACTAGCGATCCGCCCCGGCTTCGCAAGGGTACCTACAATATGCTTGTATTATACATATAAAACCTCCTTCTATCTTCTAATCATACTGTCTATTAAAAAAAACTGCATCAAAATCTGTTGCGTAGTTTTAAAGATCTAAGCGACAGCGAAGAATAGCGACTTTGTTTTATACTATGTAGTGATTTGATGGGCCGACGTTTGGCCTCTATTGGTAGTATGCGATATTGCGGTATACGATGAAGCACGTCGTCCCGTAAGATTCAAGCCTAAACTGGGATTTAGCACCGGTCTGCCATATGTGGAGATCATTGTAAAATCTCTTATGTAGAAAAATAATACTGTCCGACACGAGAATTGAACCCAATACACCTCAACAGTCGCACTATACAACCAACGTATCACACGAACTTCCTGAAATGAATAGCTTAAGTCTAATTACATAGTCACAAACTCCAAAACGTAATAGCAAAGATAGTTATTTAACAAGAAGAGAATAACACTACAATAGCTAAAACTTTCTCTTGTAGTTGAATCATATTATGTAATGCCAATGTGAGTTACGAGTTACAAGTAAGCGCCATCTTGATTTTAATTCGCAGCGAAAGTGATTTGCGCGCGCTTGTAAAAAATGTGAGTACAAATTGTTGCGGAATAGCGCTTCTCGTTTGGCGGTTGTCAAATTTTCCCGCATATTCATTTTTGGTTTGACGTTTGACCGATGTGACTTTTTATTGTTTTTTTTTCTTATTTTATTTTTATTTATTTCAACTTTATACAACAAGTGTGTACAGGTGGGCTTAATGCCATGGGCATTGTCTCCCAGTCAACCTTTAAGCAGTGCAGAGATGAAAGTAACAGGTGATTTAAACCTTTATAAATAGGCAATGTACCAGTATAATAAATACTAAATATATATATATATATAGTAAATATTCTAAATTTCTTGTTGTCTATTGCTTAGATATTTCGTTACCTTATGGAGTAATCAAACAGTTTAAATTCGAAGCGAAAGTGATTTGCGAACGCATCTAAAAAATTTGTTAGGTATAAGTAGAAATTCTTGCGAAATAGCGCATGATGTTGTCAATTTGACAGTTACGATTAATAGTAACATTGAGCCACTAACAGATTCACGAATACTGACTTAATAAGTAACAGATAAGACAAAAATAAAACTATAAATAGGTATATCAAAAACAGTACGTACACAGCAAGAAAATTATATAAAGAAAAAATTACGTGTATAAAACAAAAATTAGTAATAAAAATATCTTTTCTTAGACATTTCGTTACTATTATAGACAAATCGATTAATATATCTGGAAATAAGTAGCTAAGAGTGATATAGACGCTACTTTTTTCATGGAACATGAGGGCGAAGCAGCGGAAGACAGCTAGCTAGTAAGATATACATATATAACAGAATAATATTACCATATTATCTTTACTGCCTCATTGGCCGAGTGGTCGCAAGTGCGACTGCCGGGCAAGGGGTCTCGGGTTCAATTCCCGGGTCGGGCAAAAGTATTACTGGGTTTTTCAAAAAATTCCCAGTAGTAGCACGGAGTCTGGAATTGTGCCCGGTATATGGCAATAGGCTCACCCCCTATTACATGGGACTCATAACATAAATAGTGAAAAGTGGGTGTTACATTGTACAGTGGCATAATGTACACCTCTGCCTACCCCTTCGGGGATAAAAGGCGTGATGTTATGTTATGTTATGTTATTATCTTTAACTACGCGATTATCAAAGCATATCAGTACCTATCGTATGTACAATTTAATACAAACTTCCACGTGTTTGGAACGTAGGTAAGTTTACTTTACTCATTATGTATTTACGTAACTACATGTATATAGAGGTAAGTAATTGAGTATTTCAGTATTGAAACTTCATCGTTGACTTTAGAATTTTACCTTCGACTTTTATGGGATATTAACTACTTGATAATTGATGTTGATTATAATTTTACCCTTTCTATACGCAGTACTTAACTTTATGCCGTAACACATAAATTGGGTACTTTCCTTAATCAAAAATAAAGTATTTCGACTGTTCAATATAGATATAAGTTATATATGATAGATTTAAGTGTGGTGATAAATAAATAAATAAATATAATGAAAATAATCACACTTTAATTAATTGTTTTTATGACTATCTTAATTTTAGTATTCTTCCAGCAAATTTTTAAAGAAATAACTATGCTGTTTGACGCTTAAAAACCGTGACGTCACAATACACAATCTCGTACAAAATTCATAGAAAACTGTCGTTTTTGACAGTTCGAAAAAAGTATTGAATTTGACTAGTTGGCAAGTACCTAATTATCGAAGCGAAGTTAGAGAAAGAAAACTTTTTATAATAGACCAAAAAACCTGTGTGATGTGTAAATAACTCACACATGACTGACCCTAAAAACCCAAGCCTCAAGGCAATCATGACTTGATATTATCTTCTTGGACTTTATTGAAATACCTTTGACAACTACCTATAATTTGTTTTTTTGTTTGTTTGTTTGAACGCGCTAATCTCCGTAACTACAAGTCTGATTTGAATAATTCTTTTTGTGTTGGATAGGGCATATATCGAGGATGGTTATAGGCTATAAAACATCACGCTACAACCAATAGGAACTGGGCAGAGCGTGCGAAAGCTCGCGGAAGTAGCTAGTGCATTATATAAGGGCGTCTTAAATCTCTGGGCCACCACGACCTTCACATTCGCAATAAACGATTTGAATTAAAATCATAAGAAGCCGTATAATAATAATAGCTCCTTGTTTTTCTTACGTATTGCCTTAACCTTAACCGTCTGCAGCGGACGTGTAGTCCCACAGACACCGCGAAATACAAAATCACGTGTTATACCGTCATTTTTCAAATACTACAAAAATATTTGCTGTTGAAATGGTGTCTGGTATAATATACACCTCAGTTGAATTGTAACAATTTAACCACGTCAGTTGCAGAGGGTTAAGGGCACAAATAAAAAAATGTGCCTTAAGCGCGGTTACCACGAACAAAATGGAACACTTAACAAAATTTGCATTTCAATTCATATTTAACAAGAAAACTCGCTCAAACTCTTTTAAAAATACTCCAATCCTTAATAGGTACACAATAAAAGCTTTTTAGATGTATTCTGCTTGAAAAGTAATTCCTTTTACGAAGTTTTAAATAGAAATAGGCATGTTCTACAAGTCTAGACGGGTGCTATAACTTACTTTAGATGTTCGTAATTTTTTTACATAACTTAACATTACGCCTTTTATCCCCGAAGACGTAGGCAGAGGTGCACATTGCGGCACTTAATACCACTGTACAATGTAACACGCACTGTCCACTATTTATGTTATGAGTCCCATGTGATTACTCATATTGTTATTTAAAGTAACATAATTTAACTTACGGTCTTTTAATCCCGCGTTTTAGTGATTGAATTACTTATAATTAAATTATGGATTACTAATTAACTATCTAAACGATTAAGTCCACTTTTTTTTTGTTTTAATGTTGCCCCACATTGGGATTTTCTCCTGTGTAATTTGAAAATGTGACATTTCACATACCCATGACACCCAGCCCAGCCTCATTCAAAGAGTTGTTCCGTGCGAGAATCGAAATCGCGACACCTCGTTTCCACTCTTGCATAGAGCCGGAGCCACGGTCCCCGATAGTTTGCCTGCAGCTAGTCTAACATTATATATTTTCATTTAACATGTTCATTGTACAATAATATATACAATTAATATTAACTATAACTAAATGAAAATATATACAACTTAAAATATAAATAACTATGAACTAAAATATTTACATCTTAAAAAAAGGTAATAATAAATAAAATTTTCATTCATGATTTTACCATCACTATTTTTTCTTTTAAGAACGTTGCCTCACACTAGGATCTTCTCCCATGTCGTGGGTACGTTTACAAATATACAAGTTCATACACATGTCACCCCAAGATCGCGCGACGATCTCCGGCCACCGTAAGTGCAGGTTTGCGGACGGTGAGCAAGGGTAGCTTGCCGTCCGACCAGAACCAGAACCGTATGTGCGGCGCGTCGCATTCCGCGCACGCCTCAAAGAACTATCAGACGACCACAGATGGGGCCCAAAAGGGCTGATGCCGATACGGAGCCGCGGAAGGCCTAACGGGTGTCGCGGAGAACCTAACGGGTAACCGGGGCTCCGGCTCGACGTGCAGGAGAAGGAACGGGGTGGTTTTTAGTCAGTAAGAGTCTGACACTCCCTCCCGCCTCACCCAGGCGGGAGCAGACATTCGATGATTTTCCCACTTAAAAAAAAAAAAAAAAAAAAAAAGGACTAACGGGTGCCGGGGCTCCAGCTCGAAGTGCAGGAGTAGGAACGGGGTGGTTTTTAGTCAGTAAGAGTCTGACACCTAATCCAAGGTGGCGGGAGAAGGCATTGGATGATTTTCCCCCTAACCAAAAAAAAGACTATATTTATGGATCACACACAGAGTTGATCCGTGCAGGATGCGACTCACGACACATTGCTCTACAGGCGGTTGCCCAGACACCGTGCGAGTCGTACAGTCAATAACTAACAACTAGAAAATTAAAATACCAACATCACAGCACCCATACTTTATTACCCATCTCAAATTATACTGTTCTTCGACGAATTGGAGGCGTATTATGATCGCATTTAACGCTTAAACGAATTACGTCGTAATAGTTCAAATTAATTGCTAATTGAATTATAGACTCGTCGGGCGATATAATTAATTTATCGTTAATTACTGAAATTATATGATGTGAATTTAATGAGGGCTACTGTTTTTTTTACCGACTTCAAAAAAAGGAGGAGGTACTATGTTCGACCTATTGTTTTTTTTCTGTTTGTTCGCGCATTACTCCGCCGTTTGTGAACAGATTTCTGAATATTTCGTTTGAAAGGATGTACTCCCGAGATGGTCCCATTTCCAAGAGGATGGTTATATCATTATGATATGAGCTTATGGCTTCGACTTCTAACCTATCAGTGGGTGGATAACCTATCAGATAGTTATTTTTTTCCTTTTAGTTTTGACTTTTTGTTTGTTATTATTTTTTGGTTTTTTGAAGGCGGTTTTTCAAACGCAGTTTTGATTTTGTTGCTTACCAATGGGCGTGCCTTAACTACTTATGGGCATTGAGATAGACCTTAGCAAAGGAGCATAGTCTGAGGGAACTGCAGTGGCCCCCCGTCATGTCGAGCGCGAAGCAAACTCTGCAGTACCATACCTTACTAGAATTATTTCGCTGCATTTTCAGGCCATCATCATCAACAGCCTATAAGTGCCTACTGCTGAGCCAAGCCTCTTCTCACATTGAGAAGGTATGAGCATTAATCACCACCCGTGCTCAATGCGAGTTGGCGATTACAAACTTATAATTAGAAACTATAAGCCGAGGTTTCCTCACGATGTTTTCCTTCACCGTTTGTCAGTAGTGTCTAAATAATCTTAGAAAGTACATATAGCTCGGAAAAAGTTACATTGGTACTTGCCGTTGGTAGGTTTCGAGCTCGCATCCTCATGCATGAGAAGCGGTTTTAAGCCTCCGGGCCACCACGACACTTCAGTTAGCAAGCACCTCAGAGCCCGCTTACAAGTTAAGTTGAAGACCGACAGACAAGATTGTCGGATGTTTGCCATCCCATAACTTCCTGCTTCCTGAGTTATTATTAATAAAGTTTTCATATCAATTATTAGTTTGGTAAATAGTGGAACGATTGTTGTATAATACTAACTATAAACAATCAGCTAATTGGATAATCCTTATTCCATATCTTACTTCTAACTAATGTTATTTAAATGCTAGTTTCTGCGTTTGTCTGTATATCTTTCAAGTGAAACAAGTGAATTTATTTCTGCAAATAGGCTACAAGGCAGCACTTTTACACGTCAATTTTATCAAGCGAACGATGAGGTCGACATTTCCTAGCTGACTACTCTGAGAAGAAATGCCGAAACAAACTCAGAGGTCTGTCTCTTTTAAAGTCCAGACAAATGTGTATAAAAGATTATGTGTGAGAACCGTGCAAGTTCTTTCTGTAGTGGCCTTTCAATCACATCAAAGCGGCTGAAGAGATCAAATGTGAAAAGACAATGTCCAAAATGGCCCCGTGCTATAAAGAGTATTAGAATATACGATAATTAATCCCCTATTTTATTATATAAGTTACAAATACTTCTGTATCACGGACTTTTTTTTTTTTTTTTAAGGGGGGAAAATCATCGAATGACTTCTCCCGCCTGGGTGAGGCGGGAGGGAGTGTCAGACTCTTACTGACTAAAAACCACCCCGTTCCTTCTCCTGCACGTCGAGCCGGAGCCCCGGTTACCCGTTAGGTTCTCCGCGACCTGTATCACGGACTAGCTGTATTCCAAAACGTACTTTTAACAGAATTTAATGCGATTAATAACTTTAGATCCTCATCTTTGCCTAATGTTAAATGTCTTCGTCTAATGTAATAAATAAATAAATCAATCAGCAAGTCCAATGTCATGTCGTGTCGAAAGTGAAATAGGGATGTTCCATCAATTATAATCGATCGATTGTGTTCTTTTTTCTTCATGAATGCAGTTATTCTTCCATTTAAATAGATAGTAAGACTAATGTTATACAGTAATCAAAACTTAATTGGGCCTCCGGTAACCTCACTCACACGACGAAACACAACACAACGTTTTCACGTGGGTCTTCTGTGAGGCCGTAGTATCACTCCGGTCGAGCCGAAACCTAATCTTATAACCTCAAAATCTGATACTTTTTGTGAAATATGTATATTTTTTCTGCAGCCGACTAGCTGCGAAAAAAACAAAAATAAAAACAAGATTTTCTAGGAGTCTACAAATGACAGAGAATACAATACATAATCATCCGATACTTGTGGCTCCGGGGCCAACAATGTATGGACGCAGAGCAATGTCCTTTGGAAGAGGGCTAGATCATGGTTTGGAATAACACATTGGCTTCTTTTTATCCCATAGAAATGTCGCAGAGAACCTAACGGGTTACCGGGGCTCCGGCTCGACGTGTAGGAAAAGGGTGGTTTTTAGTCAGTAAGAGTCTGACACTCCCTCCCGCCTCACCCAGGCGGGAGCAGTCAGCAGTCATTCGATAATATTCCCCCATAAAAAAAAATCCCTTAGAAATGCGGGCTCTTAGACATAGTTAACTGGTAATTAGCTGGTATAAAATAACTATGATAACAACTCTTCTTATCCTTAACAATACAAAAGAATGATGTTATGTCTCTGTATATGTAACCAAACATGGCTCTGCCACGTTTAAAATGTGTGTATATATGAGGTTTTATTTTCCTGATTTGCATGCAAAGCATGGGAGTTGGGGTCGTTCCCGGAATAACTATGGCAGTAACCCCTCACCCTCCAGTCTAGTACATTAATGACTCATAGTATTTAGGTATAACTGGCGGCAAAATGTTGTAAACAATAACAGATCTTATAATATGTGCCTTTAGGCTCAAGTTCTTCTGTCTCCTGCAGTAATTCACTGAGGGAAAGTGGAAACTAATTTTCTTCACTTCTCCTCCTATAATATCGTCTGAATTATTTTTTTAGTTATTCATGTCCCTGGGACGCGCCGGACTTCAGTGTTCCGGTGTTTTCATGGTTGTATCTACTGTAGATCCTGGTGCACAGGAGTTGAAGCAGTTTTGGAAGGTTATGGCGGGCTTGTCTTATTCAAAAAACAACAGATCAATATATTACGATCTATTTTGTTTTTCATATTTGTGACAGTGTAATTAATTTATTAAATTCAAAATCGAATGACTTAAGAAATTTGATAGAATGGAGGTCAGTTGACCTGTGGACTGGATACTACATTGAATCTAAGAGAACACCTCAATATTTTAAAAGCAAAAAATCCCACTTAATCTAAACTGACAACGAAACGTCAAACGTTGAATCGATAACTGTCAAATTTTGAGCGGGAACACAGATAAAAAATTTCAGCCATCTTAATAATGGCACTTCGTTCAGACTTCAAAAGATATATATTAAAGTTAAAAAAATACTGTTATCTGTAAGACATTATAGATTTTAATTAAGATAACAATTTTATTATTACAAAGTAACCATCCGAGCGTTTACGTTTCCTGTTCAAAAATTGTTTAAAGAAGGAAAACTCCGCCATTTTGTACGAATATTTTTACTACGTTTCCCTTTCATTTATTACTTCCTAAAATATTACAAAACAAAATCGCCTAGAGCGTCTGTTTGTTAATGAGAAATTCAAAAACATAAATGGATTTTTATGTGGCATTTATCAGAGGATAAAGTTATTCTTGGAAGAGAATATAATAGTTCAAACCCTACTAGATCAGATAGACTAGCAGTCAGCGAGATTGCATGCCTGGCCGGTTGAGATAATTCTCACAAACAAAATAATGACATGGCGGTCGAGCTTACTTCGAGAACTCAGAGAATCACTACGCTTGTTCATTGCGGGTTGGCGATTTCAAACTTATAAATAGGAATAAGTCCAGGTTTTCTCACGATGTTTTCCTTCATCGTTTCTCAGTGGTGTGTAAATAATCTTACCTCGTGTGTTCATAAGTTTTGAGACAAACTTTTTGCTTATAAAAATAAAATAAAAATTACTGGCTGCTGTATATTTCTTTGTCTAATTTTGAATTTGGAATGTTGACTTTTAATATCTATGATTTCGGATTATTTTATTTAAATTTTCTCGTAATGGAGGGAACAAAAGAATTACGTGCGGCCGTCATTTCATTATTTAAGGTGGGAAGAAAACCTATGGATATTTTCCGAGAACTGAAAAGTTTTGGTGTGAGCCGTAACTTCGTGTATTACACTATTAAACGATACCAGGAGACAAGTTCTTTACATGATCGGCAAAGAAGTGGTCGTCCACGCTCTGTGAGGACACCTGCGAACATTAAAATCATCCGAGAGCGACTTCGCCGAAATCCATGTCGCACTCAGAAGAAACTCGCTCTGCAGACCAATATTTCGCGCGTTTCAGTCAACAGAATACTGAAATATGATCTCAAGGTTAAGGCGTATAGCCGTAGAAAAGTACACTTTTTAAACGATCGCCTTCGTCAATTGCGACGCGAACGTTGTCCAATACTGCTTAGGAGACACGATGCAAGGAAGATACTCTTCACCGACGAGAAAATCTTTACCGTCGAAGACAAGTTCAATCGACAAAACAATAAAGTGTATGCCAAAAGTAGCAAGGATGTCCCACCTTCAAGGTGTCACTCAGCTGCATTTCTGCCAACAAGGCGTCAAGGTGAAAGCCAAAAATTATCAAAGTGACATTCTAGAGACTGTTGTGAAACCCCTGTCTAATACCCTATTCCATAACAAGTATTGGGTTTTCCAGCAAGACTCGGCGCCATCCCATAAGGCTAAAACCACCCAAGCTTGGCTGAAGGAAAATGTGCCGGCCTTCATTGCGGCGAACGAATGGCCCTCCTCCAGCCCCGACCTCAACCCGCTGGATTATTCTCTATGGACCGAATTAGAGCTCAGAGCCTGCCGAAAGTCCCACCCAAACTTGGAGTCACTTAAGCGTGCTCTTGTCCGAGAAGCGAAGCGAATTCCTCTGGAAAAGATTCGTGCCGCCATTGATGACTGGCCAAATCGTCTAAGGGCATGTATTAAAAACAGGGGTGGTCATTTTGAATAATTATTATATTTAATTTTTACTTACTATCTACTTAATGTTTGTTATTATTTTTATAAATATAAGTTTATTATTTAAAAAGATATGCAACTTTTAATTTGTCTCAAAACTTATGAACACACGAGGTAGAAAGTACATATGACTCGGTAAAAGCCACATTGTAACTTACCATTGGTAGGTTCCGAACCCCCATCCACGAGAAGCGGGCGTCTTAACAACACGGGCTACCACGACACTTCCAGCTAGTTTTATATACATTCAATATGATATAAATTTTGCTAGTTATTAGTTTTTTGTTGCTGATGATAAAGCCGAGTCAATATTGGAGAGGTTCTATGTCCAGTGGGTGACAAAAACGGCCGGATGATTGAATCATATTCAATAGAAGTCGAACCTACGATAGCAAAAAAGAAACTTAATTTCGTGTGGCTACAGATGTCACATGTGAAATGACAGCTCACGCACATGGACCATCGTTGAAAACAAATCAACGGATAACGTCACAAAAATCTCCATCGCACATGTTAAGTTTACATACGACGGACAACTGTTGGGCAGAAAGCCCGCCAGGCACGAACACCTCGCCTGGTCGGAGGATCTTCCTTTTCCGATCTTAGGGAACTTTACTCTCTGTTTCCTAAACGTGCAATCACTAAGCGAGGATAATCGATAAATAAGCAAATACTGAGACTTCATCATAAAAAAATATTCTTTGCCAGAGTCTGTATTTCCTGAAGAGTATTATAACCTGGGTGTCTTCAAGGTCCGAGTGAATAGGTTGCTTATGGGACGACGTGCTCCATCGTAGACCGCATCATCGCTGACTAACAGGCGAGATAGTCAAACGTCGGCCCTTTAAATATAAAAAATAGCAATAACTCTTTACCCAACAATTACTGTGGCAGTTTATTAAATAGTAAACGACTTCGATCAACCCAGATTCGAAATAAAATTTCGTAAAATTCGTGTCCGTCGTCACGGCAACCATTAATCCACGGAATTATGGCTAAAAATACTCTCTAAAGCCCTCTTTAATCTTAAAAACGTGGAATTATTAAATACTAGCCTCGTCGACCAAGTGGTCGCAAGTGCGGCTGCCGGTACTTTCTAAGATTATTTAGACACCACTGACAAACGGTGAAGGAAAACATCGTGAGGTAACCTGGGCTTATAATTTCTAATTATAAGTTTGAAATCACCAACCCGCATTGAGCAAGCGTGGTGATTAATGTTCAAACCTTCTCCGTGTGAGAAGAGGCTTTGCTCAGCAGTGGGTACTTATAGGCTGTTGATGATGAATGTGTGTGTATTGTCATCAAGATTAAAAATGTGTACCAAATATCAGATCAACCTGTCGTAAGGGGGTGAAATTACAATAACTAAATAAAGCCTCGTTGGCTGACTACCTCGATGGACGTAAGTGCGGTTGCCGGGCAAGGGGTCTCGGGTTCGATTTCCGGGTCGGGTAAAATAGAAGTATTCGGATACCAATTAGTCTGGAATTGTGCCCGGTACCTATATGGCAATATGCTCATCCCCTATTACATGGGACTCATAACATAAATAATGAAAAGTGGGTGTTACATTGTACAGTCACACTAAGTGCCGTAGTGTGCACCTTTGCCTACACTGTTGAGGATAAATGTTATGTTAATTAGCTAGCTAGGAACGCATACTAGCTTTTGTAACGGCTTGGCCTGCATAGAATAAAAAGATTTCCCTCGAAGGAAGTCCTAATTCGATTTCTAATTATAAGTTTGACATCGCCAACCCGCATTGAGCAAGCGTGGTGTAATGATCAGACCTTCTCCGTGTGAATAAAGGCCTTTGGTCAGCAGTGGGCGCTTATAGACTGTTGATGTGATTCAAGTTCTGATTGTCTAGAAAAATCTAGATAAAATGTAGCCTATATTATTGTTACTAATTCAAAGAAATGTTCAAAACAGTTCCAACAGTTCTGAAGCGTATTTGATACCCAGAATCAAATCTATCCTCTTCATCATCTGTTTATAAACAGTCTACTGCTGGTCTTCTAAGTCTTCTCTACATAATAAGGTTTGCCAGAATCTCCACAGGTAGGCTTGGAGATCGCGGTATAAAAGGTTCAGGTTTATCAGAGAGCGCTGCTGCCCGGTCTCTGTCTAATGTATAGCCACTTAGTCGGGTACGGAGGGAGCCGCGGCGTACCTGACGGGTTACCGGGGCTCCGTCTCGAAGTGCAGGAATAGGAACGGGGTGATTTTTAGTCAGTAAGACTCTGACACTCTCTTCCGCCTGACCCAGGCGGGAGAGGTCATTCGATGATTTTCCCTCCTTAAAAAAAGCCACTTAGTCGGGTAAAAGGCACCCGCCGAAAGAGCTGCGGGCTGGTGACAAATGTATTCTACTCTGCTGTCATCCCACAGTAGTGTCTTCATAATATTTATAGTACAGAAAAACATGGATATAATTTAATATTTTCGCTTAAAACCTTGAGTACCTAAACCTCGTTTAAGCTTAAGGAATTCACGGAAAATATCGTAATTGCGAGGAATTTTCCTTTTAAATGGGCTCTTTTGGAAATTTCCAAGATATTCTCAAATACAATAGCTAATTATCGTAAACAGATGTTGAATATTTTTATACCACTGTCAGTAGCAGCAAAGCTTTTTTTTGAAGGGCGAAACTCACCCTATGACTACGCCCGCCTTGGGCTAGAGGGAGTGTCAGACTCTTACTGACTGACGGAGCCCCGGCAACCCGTTAGGCCTTCCGCGGCTCCGTATCGGGCATCAGCCCTACTGGGCCCCATCTATGGTGGTTGATGGCTCATTGACTATAATGCCAATATCAAAATCAAAAATCCCAACCACGTATTTGATATTACCCAATTCAAGAATCAAGACGCCATTATAATAAGCAGTAACACTTTCGCCCACCCATCCAACGTGACATTCCACAATGGTTTAATATCGAACCATTTCTTTTATGACTCATATATCGCCTTTCGTGACCACACGATTGTATTGTCCATTCCATTCCATTCCTTTATCTATCTACATAATTCTGAAAGGAGTGTTTTCCCGCGCGTCTCTTGTCACATGACATTGACAGGTGTCAAGCGCAGGTGGCACAGATAATAAAGTAATGAGGCCATAGAGATTTAATGATACTGAGGTTGGTTTAACACAAATAATTAGATTAATAGTGAATTTTTGGTTGTCGTAGCAAAGGTTTTATGTTCGGTATTTGGCCACCATCTCAGCTGGTGGCCTACAATGGCGCACGCTAACATAAGCAACCTATTCCCCTATGCCTTGAAGACACCTTATTATATCCTTTAGGATTCATAGACTCTGGAAAACAAAGTAGTATATAACAACTAACCCACCTCTATATCCATAAAATTATTTCTTGTGTAATAATCCTACCACTGGCAAGTACCAATGTGAAACTTTTCCGAGTTATATGTACTTTCTAGGACTATTTAAACACCAATGAGAAACTGTGAAGGAAAATATCGTGAGGATATATGTATATTTCTAATTACAAGTTTGAAATCGGCAACCCGCATTGATCAAGCGTGGCGATTAATGCTCAAACCTTTTCCGTGTGAGGAGGCCTTTCGTCACCAGTGGCCTTACTTATAGGCTGTTGATGTGATGTCGCTGGTCGCTGATGAACCATCGCGCTCAGGTCATGGTATTTCAGCTGAACACTGGCCTTTTTGCACCGAGTACTGTTTCGTTTTTTTTAACTATTTTTCTTGTTCAATTTGTGCAATGACGGTGCAAATAAACTATTATTCTTTCTATCTTTCTAACCCGCGACTTTTAGTGAAGAATGTACTTGATAAAAGTCGCCGGTAATACATTATGAGGTATTATAACATAACATAACATCACGCCTTTTTATCCCCGCCTTTTAGGCAGGGGTGCACATTACGGCACTTAATGCCACTGTACAATGTAACACCCACTTTTCACTATTTATGTTACGAGTCCCATGTAATAGGGGGTGAGCCTATTGCCATATACCGGGCACATTTCCAGACTCCGTGCTATTACTGAGAATTTTTAAAAACCCAGTAATACTTTGCCCGACCCGGGATTCGAACCCGAGACCCCTTGCCCGGCAGTCGCACTTGCGACCACTCGGCCAACGAGGCAGTATGAGGTATTATCTTAATACAAAACTTAAGTAAGTACAGTTATTTGTGTATAAACTTATCCAATACATATTAACTCGTCGAGTACCGTCATTATAGACACAATTATAGAAAGTGTTTGACAGTTTAATAAACTTTCATATAATATATTGATCGCATTCTTGAGACGTTTAAGGGCTTTTTTTAAGGGGTAAAATCATCGAATTACTTCTCCCGCCTAGGTGAGGCGGGAGGGAGTGTCAGACTCTTACTGGCTAAAAACTACCCCGTCCCTTGTCCTGCACTTCGAGCCGGAGCCCCGGTAACCCGTTAGGTTCTCCGCGGCTCCGAAACGGCATCAGCCCTATTGGGCCCAAGGGGTCTTGGGTTCGTTTCCCGGGTCGAGCAAAAGTATTACTGGTTTTTATTTTAAATCTCAGTTAGTAGCACGGAGTCTGGAATTGTGCCAGGTATATGGCAATAAGCTTACCCAACACAAATAGTGAAAAGTGGGTGTTACATTGTACAGTGGCGTTAAGCCGTAATATGCACCTCTGCCTATCCCTACGGGGATAAAAGGCGTGATTTTATAATATGTTATGATGACATCTCCACTTTTCGGTCACCCATCGCAGTTACGACCACTAAGACAGACCAAGTTATCAAGTTTAATAAAAACTTGGTACGTAATTCTCATCTAAGTTTGTTAATCTACATAATGACGTCGTCATCACAGGATGTTGGAAGAACGCAAAACTTTGAGAGCCAGTACTCAACTACATAATCATAATGTACACATGACACGTGTTTTATTTCACAACAAAACAGTACCTAATTATAAAGGCGAATTGTCTAAAAACTAGAGTTTTCCAAGTATCTTACGTACTAGCTATTACAGAGCGGTTTAACCCGCTCTGAGGCCTTAGTAATAGTCGTGGTGGCCCGGAGGTTTAAGACGCCCACTTCTCATGCATGAGGGTGCGGGTTCGAAACCTACCAACGGCAAGTACCAATGTGACTTTTTCCGAGTTATATGTACATTCTAAGATTATTTAGACACCACTGACAAACGGTGAAGGAAAAACATCGTGAGGAAACCTGAACTTATAATTTCTAATTATAAGTTTGAAATCGCCAACCCGCATTGAGCAAGCGTGGTGATTAATGCTCTAACCTTCTCCGTGTGAGAAGAGGCTTTGCTCAGCAGTGGGCATTTATAGGCTGTTGATTGGCCTTTCTGATTGGTCGGCTCCAATGAATTAACTAATCGGAGCGCCGAACGCGCACTCGTTACGATTACTTTAAACGTAAAACAAACTCGTACTAACACCTCTGCTCAGCTTCTATTGATCGCAGTGTAATATTTTATAGTCAATAATCTTCCTCGCAATGTCGGAATACTCAACGCTACTCAATTTTAAGTCGTTCTTAAGTATAGTTCTGTCTCCACAAATTCTTTGTAAAATGACAGAGATGGCACGATATTTGAGCATGACTTAAAATTGAATAACGTTTCAGTATTCGGCATAAATGGGCTACACAACACAAAAATATTCTTTCTAATCGAACCAGTAGAAGTAACAAACTAGCTTCTGCCAGCTTTGCTCGCGTTCCCAGGCATTTTTTTAGGGGGAAAAAATCATCGAATGTCTGCTCCCGCCTGGGTGAGGCGGGAGGGAGTGTCAGACTCTTACTGGCTAAAAACCGCCCCGTTCCTTCTCTTGCACGTCGAGCCGGAGCCCCGGTAACAAGTTAGGTTCTCCGCGACGCGTTCCCAGGGATAAAAAGTAACCTATATGCTATTTCACATTAGAAAACAAACCAGAACAAAGAATGATAAACAAACTATAAAAAGTTTAAGTGGAAATGGGCAGGCCACACAATCAGAGGAAGTGAAAAATGAATAAACTGAGAAAAACACTACTACTTTTAAACCACAGAGTTATTATTATGTGTTACTTATTAGAGAAGAGTGTGGATTGAAAGATGATGTAGTGACGAGAATTGAAAAGGGAATGTTACGCTGGTTTGGACATGTAGAAAGGATGAATGAAAGTAAAGTAAAGAAAGAAGTATACAAAGCGGATATGAATGGGGCCGTCGGTAGAGGGCGCTCTAGAGGGAAATATAGTGACCAGATTGGTGATATATTAAAGAAGGGCCAAATTAAAAGTACCCTTAACCGACGAGCATGCATGAAAAGATTGATTGTTAATGAAGCGAAAAAGGTATGTAGGAATCGTAGTAATTGGCGTTCCATAATCTCTGCCTACCCCCATGCTGTAGGCGACAGTAAGCTGTAAGTCACACAACTAATATAAAGTTCAAATAGAACTGCTAGTTACGGTTATGTATGACGCAACGACTTCTAGTTTCTAACGGTATGAACTGTGAACTTGTTGATAGAAAACCGGAATTTGAATCATTATGTCATCCGCGTTCGTTATCTCACTCAGCCCTTTGTCAAAGAGGTCGTATACTACTACTTCGAAAATTATGTAAACATTTACAAACGAAAGTATATTTTCACCTGACTATCTCGTTGGCCGAGTGGTCGCAAGTTCAACTGCCGGGCAAGGGGGCTTCGATTGTCGTCGATGGCAGGCAGAGGTGCACATTACGGCACTTAATGCCACTGTACAATGTAACACCCACTTTTCACTATTTATATTATGAGTCCCATGTATTAGGGGGTGAGTCTATTGCCATATACCGGACACATTTCCAGACTCCGTGCTACTACTGAGGTTTATACAAACCCAGTAATAATTTACTCCACCCGGGAATCGAACCCGAGACCCCTTGCCCGGCAGTCGCACTTTCGACCACTCGGCCAATGAGTCTTGGTCGTTTTCCCCATTCGAATCTACATTTTAGAACGAGTGTCAAGCTTCATTAACAGACTGACTGACAGACTATTATTTATTTTATATTTGTTGACGTTTCAAAAGTACCAAACTATGGTTTAATTGAAATAAATGCATTTGAGTTTCTGTTACCCTCAATTCTTACTCCAGGGTGTCTGAAATAGCCAGTTCCCGGTAAAAGGCTCGCCCCCCCTATGGCATGGGATACATAACATAAATGACGAATATTGGTTATTACATTAAATACGTACACACGGCTACACATCGAGCTTTACATAACCAGTATAACATAACATTCGTGCCGAAGCATGGCTCCCCCACGCTTAAACTACTTAATGCATGAAATCGGCACATGCGTAGATTAATGTACCTACCATTAACTAAAATTTGCTTCGCATTTTTTAGCAGACCGATACCGATACAATCAATCAGCCTTGCGATTACGGCTAAATATTATTAATACATACCATTGGTTGTGAAAATAATCTCGGCCAATGACAGGTGAGAATGCCATCGCACTCAATTCGTAAGTTCCAATTGACAGTCACAGAATAGCCAAACAGTAACGAAAGACACATAACATAACATCACGCTTGCCATATACCGGGCACAATTCCAGACTCCGTGCTACTATGAGATTTTTTGAAAAACCCAGTAATACTTTGCCCACTCCGGGAATCGAACCCGAGACCCCTTGCCCCGCAGTCGCACTTGCGAGCACTAGGCCAACGAGGCGGTCCGAGGACGTAGTAACGGAAGCAGTAACGGAAGAATTTTATGTAATACGTTGAGTGATATGATAATACAAACAAATACATAAGAAACCGGTATAACTAGTTATGTACCTATTTAGAGGTATTAAAATTTAAAGTATTTAGGGCGTCGCTAGGGAAAAAACACCATAGATATTATTGACATGAGTTCTACCTCGCTTCGTAATTTACGCGTTTCTAATGGCCGAAATAGGGTAGATGACAAATTTTTATTTTTATGTCCGTCTGGTAGATTTTGTTAAAACATTACACACGTATATTTTTACAGAAACGAACGTTTGAACGCGATAATCTCCGTAACTACAAGTCTGATTTGAATAGTTCTTTTTGTGTTGGATAGCGCATTTATCGAGGATGGCTATATTCTATAAAACATCACGCTACGACCAATAGGAGCTGAGCGGAGCATGTGAAACTGCGCGGAAGTGGCTAGTTTCGGATTAATTCACAAAATCTTTGAACCCAGACCGATTTTTGTCATAAGCCTATGGAATTTCCGTCAAAAAACAAAATCGGTCCAGTAATTTTGGATTGAAATTCGAAATGCATTTCGACTGTTAAATCGCCTGGATTTTAATAAATGAGGAAGGAATCATCTTGAACTAGCGTTATTGATGTTTTTTATGACATAAACAAAGTTCTAGTGAGACAATTGCATAACATTAGATCACATACTTTTTGTACCACATTAATCCAGTTCATCTTCGCACGAGTCTCGTTCGTTCTCATTCTTTCATTCGTTCATTGTCTATGCGTAGTATTGTCTATTACGTAACTGCTTTTCCTATGGCATTACTGACTTTTTTACGCACGCATCGCATTTTTTATCTGTTTTAATGTAGGCTGTAGACATGCACTTAGTAAGATACGCCAGTTTTGACTATCAAGCTTTAAAAAATCGGCTGTTATGCCTTGTTCACTCTATGCTAGTATTTTAGTCGAGTAGCAAATATTCAGTATTCCTCTCTCGCTTTAATCCCAAAATGGAAATGAGAGAGGACTACTAAATATTCGCAACCCGACTAAATTACTAGCGTCGTGCGAACAAGGCATTAAGTATGAACATGGATTTTGGATAACCCAATAGCTAGGTACGGGAGCCAACACGTCAACTTATCCTTTTCTAATTTTCTCTATTACATCTTCAACTTTGTTGTATTGACATAGAATCGAAAATCTAATGAATAAGTTTGACAGAGTGGAGTAGGTTGGTATGATTTTTTTATGGGATAAGTCGGTAAACGAGCAGACGGATCACCTGATGGTAAGCAATCGGCGTCGCCCATGGACACCTGGTTAAAGGTCCGTTACCGGCCTTTAGGGGATTAGGAATTTGAGGATTGTTGTAGATTCAGAGATTGGGGATATTGAAAAAGGAGGGGAGGGGGGACACACACTGTTGCCAATATTCAAACTCTGAAAGCAGATCTTGTAGTTACATCTTTACAACATAAAGTCTGAAATCACCATCACCTTATGGACCAATTTTCATTCTTTCACTAGTTATATGAGAAGCAGTTTTAGTTCGTAAAGTTACAGGCAGAACGAGTCTTTTGACAAGTTGATTTCAGACATTAAATTGTTATTACATTTACCAATAATTCAGCAAGACGAAACTATTAAAAGTTGGACATAATAGAACAAACTGTAAATAAGATATTTATTCGATATCTCAAGACTTTTAACAAAAGAACATCGCAAAATTTATCAAATAATAAATTGTAATAAATACTTTTTGACGTTGACATTCTTTACAAAACTTTCAACTGTCATTGTATAGTCTGTGACGAGCCGTCTGCGTCGGCCATCGTTTCATAGACAATCAATTCGTTTTTCTTATTGTTACGTCAAAAAATGGAGGGAAAAATACAAAAATGTTTGCAAAGAGATTTTGTCGGAGACATATTTCTTTACGTTTGAAATGAAAAGGACTGTACAAATTGACAAGATTCGCTTTCAAAGACAAGTAAATACGTTTCGTTTCGTGTTTCCATTTATCCTTTGCTGTCTCGGCGAACTTTGTAACGCTTCAAAATAAAGCATATCAAAGACAATACATGGAAATATTAATTTATCTGCTTTGTATTTCAAATCATACGTGATACGTAACCTTTTTTCTTAGAAAGAGACAAGAGATGTGTTCGTATAAAATGCTTTTTCTCAGCTCTGTTATGACTTGTGAGTTCCACGACCTTTAAGCAATTGGGATGATGACAGAGTATGAAAATTAAAAATCTAATCAGTTAGGAAATGAAAAAATATTAGACACGTATTTTTTTATTTTGTCGTATAATTAATTAAATCGTCACGTCACGCGACATTTCAAATCAATATATCGTCGAAAGTATTGGTTTCTGTAAGAAAATAAAATACGTGTCTAATGTCAAAAATAATCTACCAGACGAACATTAAACTGTCAAACACCGCGAGGACACAGGTGACCGCAACCTGTTGTTCTTTAATTGTGTCTCTAATGACGGTACTCAAAAAGTTAAAATAAAAATTAGGCATCTACCCTATTATGGACAAATTGTTTTTCCTTTATAACGATAACAATTCATGACAGTCCACTGCTTACTATGGGCCTCCTTCACATAAGACAGGGGGACAGGCAGACAGATAGCAGTTTATAACGTTCAGGCGTATCTATGCTTTTATAATGACACGGAAAAACTAATACATCTACTGACGTAATTAAATATTCTTTAAGACCCAGTTCATTAAGTAGGTATAACACACAGTTTAAATTGTTTTATAATTTCTAAATTTTATATAGTTGATAAGGGGGCGTCCATGAATTACGTAAGATGTTTAAGGGGGGAGGGGGTAGACTCAAATCTAATCTAATTTTACGATGGAGAGAGGAGGGGATCTAGGCAAATAGAAAGTAATTTGTTTTCTAATTGAAACAAAAAAAATACAATTTAGTACATTTAAACTGCCAAACACCGCGAGGACACCGGTGACCGTAACCTATTGTTCTTTAATTGTGTCTATAACGACCTATATATATATGTATATATATACCTCTATATAATATGTGATATAATCCAGTTTGTACATGTTTAAGATTTAATTGTACATATTATGCATTTGTATTATACGTATAGTATTCTATTGTTACATTTTTATTACACTTATATATAACTATCATCAATATTGATTACTAGTCTTAACTAGTTTTTTCTTTTTACAATAATAATCTAACGCGTTTATGTGAAAAATCAACATTTTGAAAAATGTCACGTGAGATAGGGGAATGGGGGAGGGTGTTTAATAAAATCTCACGAAATCTCACCAGCGGGGAGGAAGGGACAGAAAATAAAAAAACACCTGACGTAATTTATGGACGCTCCCTAATACAACCCTGTATAGATTTAACAAGCGTTGTAATAAAGTGATGACTTGAAACATAGATTGCATAAACCTAGTTCAAGCAAATCGTGCCAAATATTAGTACTAGTCCTATTATTTTTTCTGTCCATAGATTATAGTTTAATGGCGTATTATTATTATCTAGTTAATAGTCTATCATAATTTAACTTTAATATTGTAATTAAAGACAGAGCAAATTGTAAGTGGAGTATATACTCATAATGCTGCCTCATTGGCGGAGTGGTCGCAAGTGCAACTGCCGAGCAAGGGGTCTCGGGTTCGATTCCCGGGTAGGGCAAAGTATTACTAGGTTTTAAAAAAATCTCAGTAGTAGCACGGAGTCTGGAAATGTGCCCGGTATATGGCAATAGCCTCACCCCCTATTACATGAGACTCATAACATACCTAAATATTGAAAAGTGGGTGTTACTTCTGTGTGCACCTCTGCCTACCCCTTCGGGGATAAAAGGCGTGATGTTATGTTATGTAATATCTCAATATAACATACAATTTAATACATTAAAGCTATATTTACTTACACAAATACGTCTCGTTTGATAAAATAACAAAATTTATTACGAATTATGCTCCTCGATTTAACCATATTTCAAAGACTGCGTGGGTAGAATCAATTCAGCTTGAAAATCAACGTAAGAGGATTATTTCGAACCTTTCTTGGGACTGAGGTACAATTTTGGACCAGCCTAGGTATTTCTGGAGCTTTACCAACAGATTTGTGTTCAGATGGGAATAAAATAGTTTGTTCTGAACTTCAAGGAGTTGAGTTTCTTTGGTCTTAGTTATTGATTTTTTTATTTGACAAGTCCACCGCCATTATTATTATTATTACTGGGTCTTTAGTTTACACCAAAGGATTACTGGGTCTTTAAAATATTGGAGTCTGGAATTGTGCCCGGTATATGGCAATAGGCTCACCCCGTATTACATGGGACTCATAACATAAATAGTGAAAAGTGGGTGTTACATTGTACAGTGGCATAATGTGCACCTCTGCCTAGCCCTTCGGGGATAAAAGGCGTGATGTTATGTTATGTCCACCTCCATCTCAAACCGCAGCAACTCCTGTGCACCAGGATCTACAGTAGATACAATCATGAGAACACTGAAGTCCATCGCGTCCCAGGGACATGAATCCCGCAACGAAATAAATTTGAAAATATTAGAGGTATTATTATTCGAGGGGAAGAAAAGACGATAGTTCATTTGTTAGCTAGAGAGTGACCTAGCCAAGCACCTCATAAGCTTCATAATCTCATAATTTGGTTATTATGGCGCTGCCCCACTCTATGGACACAAGTATTTCGGGGCCCTCTTTAACTGGCACCTTGGGAATAATACAGATCTGTCTACTATCATTACAACAAACCTTACACTGATAATAACATACATAACATCACGCTTTTTATCACCGAAGGAGTAGGCAGAGGTGTAGGTACATTACGGCACTTAATGTCACTGTACAATGTAACACCTACTTTTCACTATTAATGTTATGAGTCCCATGTAATAGGGTGTGAGCCTATTGCCATATACCGGACACAATTCCAGACTCCGTGCTACTACTGAGTTAGTACTTTGCCCGACCTGAGATCGAGAGCCAAGGGCCGACCACTCGGCCAACGAGGCAGTCATACTGGTAATAACAAGTGTCAAATGGTGTTCCTATTAACCGTCTGCAGCTGACGTGTAGTCCCACAGACACCGCGAAATACAAAATCACGTGTATACCGTCATTTTTCAAATACGAGCATCACTGCTGCGAGTACCTTACTGTATAGTGTTCCCTATACTTTAATTCTACAAAAATATTTGCTGTTGAAATGGTGTCTGGTATAATATACACCTCAGTTGAATTGTAACAATTTAACCACGTCAGTTGCAGAGGGTTAAAAAGAGGTATAAATAGAAATCCGGCGGGAGTTACCTAATTCGTAGAAAATTTTGATACTCGTGCCTTCGACACGTGTCACCGTTTGTCTGACGCCGGGATATACTCGTGTCTGGTGTTATGTTACCGTCCATTGTATGGTTAGGTGAGTTGGTATCATATTATTACACTTCACACACGGAGAAGGTTTGAGCATTAACCAGCACGCTTGCTCAATGCGGGTTATCGAATTGAAACTTATAATATTTATATTACTTAATCAATATTTTAATAGGGTAGGTAGATGACTAATTTTTATTTTAATGTCCGTCTGGTAGATTATTTTAAATATTAGACACGTATTATTTCTTTTCTTACGGAAACGAATAGTTTCGAAGATATATTGATTTGAAATGTCGCGTGACGTCACTTCTCAGTACATTTTAGAGGTATACTAAGAAATGACGTTTTAGCCCCCACTCTTAAATATTCTTTTTTTTTCTTTTTTAAATAAAACGTTGCCCCACACTAGGATTTTCTCCTGTGTCGTGGGTGCATTTACAAACATACAAGTTCACATACACAATGACACCCAGACCCGAAACAACAATTTGTGGATCACACAAAGTGTTGTCCCGAGCGGGAACCGAACCCGCTACACGTTGCATGGCAGCCGGTTGCCCAGCCACTGCACCAACCGTGCAGTTCATATTGATTCGTTTTATCTAAGTATTGTTTTATTATAAGACAAAATAAAAAAAATACGTATTAATATTTTTTAATTACCAAACTTACGGGCTAATCATATTTTTAATTTTCATACCCTGTCATCATCCTCATTATATATTATGATAAGCCCGGGTTTCGCGATGTTTTCCTTCACGGTAATATATTGGTGTCTAAATAATCTGGGACGGTACAAGAATACAATCGCTAAGAGGTGTTAAGTAACATTAAATGATTCTAAGTACGCCTTCCTATGAATAACCTATTCACTCGGCACTTGAAGACACCCAAGTTGTATTTTTCAGGAAACAGATTCAGGTAAGGAATTCAACGTCAAAATTAATCTTTAACTAGACACTTTTAAGGGCTGATGCCGATTCGGAGTCGCGGAGAACCTAACGGGTTACCGGGGCTCCGGCTCGACGTGCAGGAAAAGGAACGGGATGGTTTTTGTAAGAGTCACGACACTCCCTCCCGCCTCACTCAGGCGGGAGCAGTCATTCGATGATTGTCCCCCCTTATAAAAAAATTAGGCACTTTTGAAACGTCAAATAGTGAAGCTAGGTGCTCGTTCCAAAGTATAGTTTAGAATGGAGAAGAACGAGCAAGAAACTCCATCGTTACTCTTTTTAAAAAACCATTCCTAAGCGGTTCGTACAAGTAAACTTGAAGCGAAATGCTTCGTTCGAAAGGGTGGAATATCCTGACATTCCTACAGGTTCAGAATCCACTCAATCGAAGACTTTTTTACATTCTACGCGGTCACCTTTGGCTGAACGTACAACAACAAAACTACATATATAGGTATTTGCAAGCATTATGATCGTACAACGAACTGAATCGAACTGGCTGGTAGATGCACAATAGAACCGGTTTCCGAGCGACCTGCAATGATACTGACATTACAAAAGTCTAAAGTTATTGAACTTAGCTGATATGAGGCCGCCATTTTTGTTTGAGAACATTTCTATAGTTTGTGGATTTCGTTGTTTTTTTTTTGTGTGTTATGGTGGCAAAGGCGTAGGTACATACATGTATCACCGTATAATGGTTATAGTTACCTACTAGAGGAGATGCAGATGTTGTTTTTTATGGGATAAGTCGTTAAACGACCAGACAGATCACCTGATGGTAACCAATCGACGTCGCCCATGGAACCTAGAACATCAGAGGCGTTACAAGTGCGTTACCGGCCTTTTGGGGATTAGGAATTTGAGGATTGTTGGGAATTCAGTGATTGGGTAGATTGGGCGTAAGGTAACCTCACTCGTCTGTCCCCTCACGTCGGTTTCCTGCTCGGCCGTGGTATCACTCCTGTCGAGCCGGCCCATTCATGCCGAAGCATAGCTCACCCACACTTTAATATCATAATATCATAATCTTAACCTACTTCTAATTACATACATCTACGATCGAATACCATTATCATATTAATCATTTTAACTATAAACATTACGCGACATTGATAAACATACATAGTTATAAATGTGTATATATATTCGTATAGCCAAGCAAACTATACATGTTTACATAGTAAGATTAACACAAAGAGTAACTGTTCGTACAGTGATTAAGTTGAATAAACAATCTTTTGTTGCGCATGCGCATACAGTTTATTCATTTATATGAGTTGACATTTGATAGCGCATAGAGCAATCATCTTGTTTTTTTTCCTTCTTGTCTCTGCTTAGTATTTTAAACAAAAAGAAATGTGTGTAATTAAAACACATAACATATTATAACATCATGAATTTTATCCCCGAAGGAGTAGGCAGAGGTGCACGTTACGGCACTTGATGCCACTGTACAATGTAACACCCACTTTTCATTATTTATGGTATGAGTCCCATGTAATAGAGGGCGAGCCTATTGCCATATACCGGGCACGATTCCAGACTCTGTGCTAACACTGCCCGACCAGTGAGTGTAATTAAAACAACGCAATTTTAAACTACCGAATTCTAAGATGAATAAAAATAAAGGAATTTCTTTTAAGTTGGTGCCAATCTCGTAGGGAATTTCGGTATAACTAATATCTTTGTCGCTTTCTGAAAAGTAAGCTTATCAATGGTGGAAGAAAAACAACGGTTTATAATGAAAATGTATTTACATAAACTTTATTGTACACCACACAATTCAATTAACTATAGGACAAGTATCAACAAAATATTGCGATTTCTTACAGACAACCTTTGGATGAAGCAGTACCTAATATGCGTCTGATATAGTCGTTAAAGATACAATATTTTATAACTGTATAAAGATAAAAACTGTAAATATATGTTTTTTGAGTTAGACGCGCGTTAGAAGTCTAGACAAACAAGACAAGGCTTAAAACTAACCCTAGATGAATTAAATTAAGATCCAGCATAGATCTCCCTGTTTTCCCAACACGTACAGCACGATATCTAACTGGCATTAATTATTCAATTTAGACAAATCTATTTTGCGAGCTCAATCGTGCCTAGAAAATAAAATATTACCAACGTTACCTATTACTGCAAAAATATTGTATCTTAATGTATCATCATTAGTTATTATATAAAAATGATAAATTCCTTCCGGCTTCAAGATATTAGCGTACAAAAACAAAACACAAACTTCATCCTTCATGTTATAAAGTACAAAAGATCTTAAATAAATCATCATTAAAGATTTGACAGTCGGCCATATTTGTTTCTTATTTTTAATGCATTCACATTTAATGGCAAAGGAATTCCACGTTATGCCACCTACTTGTAACGTATTATGCCTTATAGTTAAATTAAGTAGTTTTACATAAAGGTATTTCTTGAGTTTTTATAGACATGCGATACAAATGTACCGTGAACGAGCGCGGGCATCGTAATTTGAATAAAATTGCATGGCAATTGCATTATTTCGCGTGCTACGAACAATTATATTGTCTCTCATACGTGGAGTGTGTACATAGAAATGTATGTAGTAAGTAACGTACCTACAGGTCATTTTTCTTTTTTTTATTTGATGGGCCGACGTTTGACTACTAACTATTTCGCCTGGTGGTAAGCGATACGAATTATTTAATACAATACAATAACTACCTCTAGAGTATTTTATAGACTTCATTAACTTATCATCGGGCAAATTAACTAAGTTGTATTAGTTTTCTTGTACTATCATAGTAATTATGGCAGTTGACAGACTTCTTGTTAGTTAGTAGTTAGATCGCATCACCACGAGATTGTCTACAATCTACTTCCAAAAAATAATCACTTAATTTGGATATATTATGATGTCTCGTCGAGATTCTTAAACTCTGGAAAGTAACATGATCACGGGAAAGGTAGAAGGAAAAAGAGCACGAGGTCGCTTTCCAACACGATGGTCTGATCAAATCAAAATCCTCACGGTCCATTCAATCAACATCGCTGTCAAACATGCTAAAGACAAAACCTCATGGACGGAGTAGGGTTATAGTAGGCCTTGGAGAAGTATTTCCTATGCGTAATGAAGGAACGAAGAAGAAAAAGAGATAGTAGAAGATTGTTAGTAAGCTCTACAGGCCAGGAGCAAGTGCTGGTGAACCACAGCTTGCGGTTGGATTTTTTTGTTATATAATCAAAAATACTTAAATCTTCTAATTAATTCTTATCCACATACGGATATTTTTTTTACACTGGCTTTACCGTTCGGGGAATTACAGATTTAACGTGCTAACTAACCAGTTATTTCCGTTCTTTGGTACTTATTTATTATACATAGCACTAGTTAATACGTTTAATTTGATAACTAAATAAACCTATAGAAGAGGTAAAGGCTTAGCCAACAAATGACATTTGGCCAGTGTAAAAGTTGTCGGAAAACAATGAATACCTACAGATCTACGTTGACTTTTTTATAAAGCCGGTTAAACGAGCAGACGGAACACCTCATCCTCATGGTAAGCAATCGGCGCCGCCTATGGACACCCTAAACACGAGAGGCGCTACAAACAAGTTCGTTACCGCTCTTTTGGGGCTTAGGAATTTGAAGATTGTTGGGGATTTATGGATTGGGAGGATTGAGGGGTGTGTTTGCAAAGACTAATTTCTCAAACTTAAGGTAGGTACTATTAGGTATTTTAATAATTAATTATACTTAAATAGGGTATAGTTACAAGTAGGTATTGTTTCGTGTGAAAAACAGAGTTAGGTTCATGTCAACTACGCAATTAAATAGACTTAACTAATAACTGATGATTGCTTTATTACAGTTAACCTACATTGTCGATGTATTTTCCTTATTTTTCTTATGGAAGAAGATTTAATAGTCAAGTAGGTAGATGTAAAGTCGAATAGTGAGTACCTAAAATAATGTTTAGGGTTTAATAAAACATCGTATATATATCTCTATTATTAGCTGGAAACATTTTTTTACCCAGATTTAATTATATTTCGCACTTTAGCGCAAATATTAAAATTCTAGGTACCTACATAGGTACTTATGTAATCTTAAAAAAAAATTTAGGTAGAGTTATGAATTATTTTATAGTAACAAAAATGATTTTATATTAATTATTTTATAGTAGCAAAATAATGATAATCGCAAATATTTCACTAAATTATTCAGTCTACCTACTTTTACATAAATTAAAACTTGTAAGAAATCTAATTTAGAAAAATAAAAAAAACAAATAGGCAGAACTTTGAATAGGTACCTTTAACTTTATTCCAGTTAAAACTTCGAAATCGAAATTTGAAATACAATAGACAAGACGTTCTCATTTTTATTTTCAGTTTCACGTAACTAATCGTATCGTGTTTCTCGTCTTAATTTAATTCGAAACCAAACAATTATCCGTGTGATCGATAGAAAACGAAACAATGTGAATTAATTACAAACAGTAGCGAGTCTTAACAACGTCAAAACTGTCTTAATAATATTAGAAACGAACAATAAACAAAGCGAGTAAACGATTTGACTGGATACAGTACCTAACCAAGTTACAAGTATACGGGAGTGGTTTATGGTTCAACATAACCTCTAAAAGTTCGCAACAATGAGATGATATAGAAAAAACATTATTCCTTTTTAATTACTCACTTCGTCAGCCTTTGGGTGCTCATGTGTACAATGCACATGATGATGCTCACTAACAGTCACAGAAAATACACTAAATATGCACAGAAACACCACAAAACACAACACAAGACCAATGTTTTGGTACATTTTTGCTACAAAAACAGATATTTCACTCACTAAAAGTAATAAAAAATTGTTTGTTTACATTTTAAAATTCCGTGAACGTAATTACGCGCGCTCACTCACTGAAATTCGCGAGGAAACTAAAATATAAATGAATGGAGTGGTTATTTGAGTGAAGTTAGGTGCATTCTCAACAGCTGATGTCAATCGCGGGCGGCCATATTACTTCCCATTCGCTATCTCTTTCTAACTTACAGAAACGTCGCACAAAAGACAGAGACAGATATAACGCGTGAGACGTCAATTGATTTACTAAAAGAACTTTTCGCAGTACAGAATCGTGCTCGTAAAATTGAATTCATTGCTTTTTTTTGTTTTATGTATGAGTGGGACGTTAAATTACTATTAAATAGCCAGGCTAGGTTATGCTAAATATCCCTTCAATTTATAAATATAGAGTTGAAACTTCATAAAATCTGGTGAAACATGAAATAGATAGACTATATACCTACTTGGGTATTTATATTGATTGTTTTGCGGTAATGCGGTAAACTGTAAAGCAGAAACGTGGTTTGATCTTACGTGTTACGTATAGGTAGGTACTTGCATACAATACAATACAATGATCCACGCTGGCGTATCTATAGGAAATATTTATGCCAGCGGCTTTGTCCACGATCTTGTGCCTGTGTGTTATTCTACTCTAGGCTATAATCTACCCGGTTCTAAATTTCATCTAGATCTCTTCAGCCGTTTTGACAAGTAGAAGTAGCTATTTCTTCTGACAATTGGCAGAAGGTAGTCGAAAATATATCACACTACTTACCCATCAATTAGGTTACCTAATACCCGATTTTTCCAACAACATATTAAATTTTAATTGAAGAATAACTTTGAATATTTGACAATACAACAACTTACCAAATGTCAATTTTATTTTACAGTTATTAATTCTTAACTTCCTAACTTAACTTAACTTAAAATATACCGGGCACAATTCCAGCAGTAGTGATGATTCACCGGTTCTGGCTCACGCGTTTGACAGGTCAAATCCGGGAGAATCAGTCGCACCAATCCTAAAAAAAAAAAAAAAAAAAAGGTTTTGGCATGCTCTGATCACGTTTCTGCAGTCCTTTTTTGCGTAGGATGCGTGGTTCTGGAGTTATGCAAATCAATTGCAAATCCATTTATTGTTATCTCATTCATTTCCGGTGCTCCTGACCCTCATCAACGCTCCATTGTTCTTATCTATACTTCGAACACCCTTTTGGCGTTCTTATCTATTACTCACTGGTAACCCTCATTATCTTTCATTTCCTATGTCATCAATAAAACACAATCATTCATTTTAATTTTCTAATTAATTTATTACTTTTTTCTACAAAATATGAGTGGAACATCTCATCCACAAAAATATCATTGTACAGTGTGTTCCCTGTAAATATGTTCGTAAAACTATGCATTGAACATCCCTGAAACTTAAATAGCAAATACATTAAGCAATATTCACCACAAACTGAAGTCCAATCATTCTGAATCCTATCAACATTCCAGTCCCATCTCTTACAATTCCTTTTCAAAAACTGAAGATGATATCGCTCAGGTGTTCGTCCATATGAATCAAAATATTGACCGATGCCATTCGCATCGATATGTACAGCTATCCAGTGTGACCCTGGTTTATCATCCGCATCCAAATTGCATATTATATACGTTGGTACATGTGTATACATAGGTAGTCTATTAGCAGCATAAACATTATTTTCTAGACTGACATGAATCTTTTTCATATGCTTTTGTAATTCTAGTGTGTCCATGATATTACTGTTATTAACAAATTATTACAGTACTAATCTATTCAATGGTTGTCATACGAATGTTCAATTATAGTGATTTGTAAATATTAAATATCGCATTCTTTTGGGAATCACAAAACAAGTTCATGCCTGTTGCGATGTGCGATAAATTTGTTGACTCATAGAGTTCAGATAAGAATGGTGCTATATAAGATCGAACAGTTGCAGTCATGCAGTCAGTCTATGGTCGTTTGACCACAGTGGATTGTGTACGTCTACCAATACTACGTTTGTGTTACTTACTTCAACGCATCAATGGTCATGGAGGTAAGTGTTTATTCTATTGACAAACTTACTTGTATTTCTGTTGTTGTTTCCTAACGTGTGTGTGTGTGTGTCAGATTAAGTGTAAACAAATTGATATTAACGTGATAACTCTGTTGTTGCAGAGATCATTCAACTTCGCAGACGATAATGAAAATACCTATAAACAGTATTACTACTCGCCACTCTCTCCCCAACACGAAGAAGAGAGTGATGACATCGTCGTTATTAACACAGACGATGGAGGAAAAAGGAAATCGCAACCGATTGATCAATTTTTTGAAGTGACACCAAAAATAAAAAGGAAGAAGCTGCTATCGTCGACTGTGGCACGAGCTGCTAGAGATGGCGTATCATACATCTCTACAAATTCTGACGACGGAGACCAAGCGACGCATCTCATAAAAATTGAAATGTATGATATGAAGAAACTATCCAAGATTCCAATTAGTGATCACTGGAAGCACGCTACCACGAGGATTAAATATTACGTAAAGAATAATAAGGATAGCATCTACGACAACACAAACGGTCTCGTATACAATATTACAAAGACAATAGCAGAAAGTGAAAAAGTTAAAAAATACTTTTTTAACAATGACACTCATTAGTGGATTAGTGAATGTGATTCTGTTTACTTAAAGTACTTCTGTGTACTCATTAGATCCAAGGAGCTGTCGCCTTGTGATGCTGAGAGAAAAACAATAGCAGAAGGAAGAGATGAGTGCGGTATACGTGTACAGAACACTTCATGGAAAAACAAAACTACAAAATTGATTGGAGAAGAAAAAGTGAAGAATATGCAGTACCTAAGAGCTGAATATCCATTTTTCAGTTCAAAATCTAGACGATTGATGAGTTTCGAAAACTGGCCTCTCGTTATGCAGCAGAAGCCTGAAGATCTTGCAGAAGCCGGTTTCTTTTATACTGGCTATGGAGACAGGACCAAGTGTTTCCATTGTGGTGGTGGTTTAAAAGATTGGGAAGATGACGATGATCCTTGGCAGCAGCATGTTCAGTGGTTTAGTCAATGTGCTTATGTAAAGTTTAAACTCGAACAGTGTTTTGTTTAAGATTAAATAGGGGAGGTATATAAAGAAATAAAAAATAATATATTGCATATAATTTGTTTTATTAATTTTATAATGTTACATTTAGTTACACACACACAAAAATGCATTAAGCATTACACATATATCTAAAACACAACACACATTATAATCCTAACTACTATAGTCTACAGTAACATTTCGATTTTTATCTATTTCAATAATATTGTCAAACTCAGCATAAACAATACAGTTAATTGTTTGTATTAGTGAGGATTCAAATCGTACTTCTAATCTTACACTACCATGCTTTATGAGATTCCAATGGGCTGATGAGTTAGCTGATAAATCAGGAGTTAAATCAAATGCTAAAAGACAGTAACCTTTGGCATACTGTTCACGAGAGATTGCATTTCCTTCATTAAGAAAGTGAATACCAGTCCCCGAGAATAGAGTATGATATGCTGATGTAAACATATTATTATTAAAAGATGGTTGCAAAGCTTTGGAAGGTATTTGTTGACCATCAATATATAAGCTGAAAGAGTTAATACCATAGTTTTCAAAGTTAAATGGATTTTTAGTAAGTGAACCATTAAATGCGGAATTATTCACAAAACCAATAATACATCTTTTGGGTACCTGTCCTAAGAATATATTATCAAGAGTTTTCCCTTGAACACCCGATGGAATAGTTAAAACTTTAACTTCAGCACGAGTTATAGGATATTTAGCAGTGGTAGAAGCTAAAACTTTCTGATGTGCGAGTAATACACTTGGATTAATTCGTGCTCTTCGAACAATAAGAGTTGCATCCGTAATGCAAACTTTAAACTTTACATCATTTGATCCAGCAATTAAATTAAAACTCTCTCTTGACCGAACTAATTTTACACTCATTTCAACGCCATTAATTAAAAATTTATCTTGATTGAAAATATCACCATGAAGATGACCAATCATTTCTACTTCCCTGCTTTCATTAACTAATTCCTGTCTTTTAACAAATCCAATGTTTTTACCATCTGTGGAATCCATTTTTCCTGCTGTATCATCATACCAAAGACTACAAGTAAGATGAGATTGTTTAGCAGCAGGTGCATAGTTTAAAAGGGTTTCCATGTATGCTCGATAAGCATAGGTATTATTAGGTGGTGACACAAGTTTTTGGTTTAAATAGATATCGAGTTGACTAAAAAGTGAATGCAACCAATTATTTACAGGTGCTACTGCTGTAGCTGATATCAAGTTTGTTGAATCTTGATTTAATACTTTTGCCTTTATGTGGAGTAATGTATGAGACAAATCTATGTAGTCATCGCCTGTTCCAGGAACTTGAAACTCGATAGGTCCATCATCAGCAAGAGATGAAATTGGTTTATAATGAATCCACAATCCATTTTCAATGCTTGTTTGTGTAGACGGTAATGCAAACAAATCTAATTCTGACTTAACGCACTCACAAGAATGATTATGAAGGAAAGACATACTTAATTTGAAAATATATCTTTGATGTTTTTTGGTTTTCGACCAAGTTTTTTCGTAGCTTTCACTTTCGCTGTTAGTGGTGGAATGAACGAGGCCAATCGTTTTCTTTTAGTTATATACCCAGATCCTGTCATGTTAAATCGATCAATTTTGTCATCAGCCTTTCGTTTTAAGTTCGTACTAACTTGCTTTAGACGATTTTTTATTGAGGCTTCCATAGGACGGGCTTGAACCATATCTGATAAAAGTCCTACTCCAGCATTTAATGCCTCCTTACCAACCACTCGAACACCACTTGAAAGTAAAGGTAAAACTGATCTAAATAACCCTCCTAAGAAGCTCCCAATACCATGACCACGTTGGTATGGTGAACCCTTATAAATTACTCCAACTCCTGATCCAGCTTGATGAGAATAATAATTTTCGTATGGACATTTATGATGATCTTGATGAGAATACATTATTATAATTTGTGGAAATGTAGTTTAATACACACGGTTCCAAACTGGAATGGGATTTTTTGTCCTGTGCTCGATCTTATATCTATTTCTAGTGTATCGAACTCTCTTCGCATAACAGGTAAGTAGTGAGGTGGAGAGAAAATGTGCATTTTATTCGCACCATAAATGTATTTTGAAGGATCTAATGAAATGACTCTTAATAGCGGAGTCATAACATCACCCACAATCTGAGGATCGATAATATCGCAATATAGAAATAGTTGTGATGGTAACCCTAAGTGTAAATTAGCAGGACACTTCCCAAAATTTCTGTCTAGGAGATTTGTATTTGGTTCATAACCTAGTTGTAAACTTAATTTGGGTGATAATGTTATGGAAGTTATATTTTTATCCAAAACAGAAACAGACACAAATTTTGTTATTTCATCATAACGAAATTTCAAGTTCTCTCTGATACTATTTAACGTTTTTAAAATATGTTCAACGTTATCGTAGTTGGTAGCGGGAATATGTTTTTTGTAGTACACTGTTGATGGTTTATCTTCATTAGGCATTATCATGGTTTTTGTGATGTATACAACATTTTCATGATCTTGAACAGTAAACATGGTGCATGGATATTGAAACTCGACAACTCCAACCGACCATTCACCTTCTAATTTCATAGCTTTTGGTAATTTTGTTGAAAAATTTGTGGTCTTGTTATCAGGAAAGTATTCCATTGAACTATTGCTGAGCAAAGTTAAATAAAAACTTTCTTTATTCATATTTCTTTCAAACTAGAGGCTAAAATCCAACTGTTAAATTTATCTGGATAACCTCTCCACTTCACTAATACTTCTTTTCTGTTACCCGAATAACGAGTGCCAATTATTTTATCTATTTTATATTGTGAGGTGGGGTTGTAAGTGACCTTCTGTAATTCTCTTTCATAAAAAGTACCAACTATTGGTTCATTTTGTAAATTAGTTATTGTATAAACAATCCATGGAGATCTATCAATTATTGAAGATATAATAAATATTTCATCACTCCAATTGGATTCATATCCTTTTTGAAAAACATGTTTATATTTAGTTATTCGAACATAATCACCCACGTTGAAATTTGGTTTAGAATTTTCTAAAGAAAGTTTGTTTGATCCTCTATCATAAAGATTAGTCCAAACTGTCATAATATTGTTGGAACTTACATCACATGGGCACATCTTAATACTCGAGTGAATGCTGTGATTATAAGAGTATATTAAATCTTGTAAAACATCGACATATCTATAAGTATTATTATGAGTGAAATAACGCCACATTTTCATTTTTAGAGTTCTTTGAAATCGTTCAACAATACTAGCCTTAATATCAGGATTGTTAGTGGTATAGTAATTTATCTTTTTGGATTTAAAGTATTTTTGTACATCTTTTGAAATAAATTCTGTACCTTTATCAGATTGTATGTGAGTAGGTGTTGAATTACTTTCAGTAAATATACTTTCAAAACATTCTTTAGTTGTTTCTGAGTTTTTCTTTTTCATTGGTCTTGCAAAAGCATATTTACTAAATACATCAATAACACAAAGTATGTAGTTGAAACCATCATTATATTGAGCATAAGTTCGCATATCACTTAAATCAGCTTGCCACAACTCATTAATGTTTGATAGAATGTACCTATTACGCGGGAATTTTTTCCGAATGGGTTTATGTAGTGTATATGTTTCTTGTGATTGTAACCATTCCTTTACTTGCTTTTTATCCATTTTCTCCTTCATAGCTTTTGATAATTTATCAATACTACCAAAACCAGCGGGGTTAGATGGATCATAATAAATCCTGTTAATTTCTTCTAGTACGGTGTCCATTTTTCCCAATCGATCTTTTTACGTATTTTAGTTATAGATCTTTTATCTCCACTGCTCGGTGTAGAAAACTCTTGAACTTCAATCTCAGAGGTTTTGTTCAGATCTTTTGCTTGAAGTTGGTTAATAAACTCACATCTCTTTGGATTTCCAATATAAGTAAGTGGTACTTTAATATCTTTTAATGCTTTAGCAAATCTATCCCACCCTATCGGATCACTTTTTTTTAAGGGTCTAAGTGAATCATTTATTAAATCAACAATATTACTTCCTGGAATTTTTTCATTGTCAATTATGACTGTGCCTTCATTATCCCAACGTATTTTACTTTTACTTATTCCAATTAAGTTTAATAATGACTCACCTTTTTTATTATAAGTTTTTGGAATTAAACTGAGTATTTGTGTTGGTGAATACAGTGGATTTGCTTCACTTTCTATACTTTTAATAGATCCTTTCTCCTCTAACAAAGATTCAGCATCAACTGAACTTTTTAGATCTCTATCTTTATTTTTAAAACCAATTTTAGATCCATTTGAATCTTCATTAGATGTATCAGAATAAATTGGTAATCTGAGTGGTTGACGATCCTCTTCGGTAAAGTGAAGGTATCTTTGTAGTGTTTGTAAATATAACATCCACTTCTTTCGGTCTTCCGTCTTACTATTCATAATATTTTGCATTTCAATATCTAGTCGAGACAAATTACTAGTAACCTTATTTTCTTGTTTTAATTTTTCAATCAATCCAGGTTCAATAAGTATCATTTTCTTAGCATTTTCCATGTTAACTGGCTAGTCCACTTACTAATCCACTCAATATTGCACCTAATATTATTGGTAAGAAAGCCCCTCCTTTTTGTATAATAATATTTTTTCTTAGTTTATGTGTACACTTATGCACCAGTTTACGGAGTATATTTTTGTGTTTATTCAATTTTTGTTTATCTTGATCTTTGAGAGGTATCTTTCCTTGTAAAACGTTATGAATACATTCACAAATACAATTTATTTCTTCTTCATCACACGTTTTAAGTAACGCTCTTTGATATTTTGGTTTAAGCGTATGCAAAGCGTTTAGCAAATGTTTATGCGTGGTGAGTCGACGATGCATCATTTAGAAATGATTTGAATTGTTTGATTCTTGGTGTATTTAAACTCTTTCGTGGGGATGTAGACTGTGCAGTAACCATTAAATGGGAATACATTTGTCTTGATACGACAAAAATCATTTGTATTCTGTTTTAAATCTATCATTAAATATCCATGCGCTTCGAAAGTTGCATCCCTGTAGGCGTCTTCAATGAATTTTGGGTTATCTGGTGACACTTGACGTGCTAAATATCTTATTTGAGTTTTATCTCGAGGGTTTTTAAAATAAATTATATAACTTGAGTTTAAAGAAATGTCTCTTTGACCTTTACCTTGATGAAATAAATTTTGTGTTAAATAAAATACACTAAGATTCCTGTGATGACTACCTTTTGTAAATATATCCACAATTCTTCCATCAGACTCTCTCATTAGATCATCAATAATAATAAGGTGTGGGTTTTCACCATCAAACATATTAAGATTTGGAATTCCTTGATGATAGTTAACATTTGGTAAATTATATAAAGGTTGCATTTCATCAAAGCACCATGTGATCTGATTAAAATCACAATTACATATTTCTTTAACTGATTTTATGAAATTTGTTACAAAATTTGACTTCCCACATCCACTTGGTCCTGCCACAATAGCAGTAAACGGATGGATAAAGTGATACATTTCACACGTCTAGAGTTTTAAAGGGATGAAATAAAAATGAAAATGTCGGTGTAAAATTACTATATATTGACAAAATTATATAAAACATATTATTTGCGAAAAACAGAATGTTTTGTATACTATTTCTAATACATTTAGTACTTATCAGAAATAAAAACTACAATTATTTTTTGCACTATTTACAATCAAACAATAAATTTTAAATATGTAATAAACTATTATATAATATTATAGTAATATCATAATTTTGCAATCAAAACAAATTTTGTATATACACACAGAAATAAAAGTATTACACTTAACGTAATTTATAATGTCCCCAAGCCAATGTATCAATGTTGTTGTCCATAATACATCGTTTAGTATCATTATATGACAAAGATGTTTTATTTATTTTTTGTGTAAAAATAGTGTGTTTGATTGACTTAAATCGAAGCATACTACAATATAATACATTTTTATTAAACAAACACGATTTGTAATTTTCCATATTCATTTTTTTGGTAACACTTTTGTTAACTCCTTTTGCTTTTGCTATAAATTTATCTTCTATTTCTAAGGCATACATTTTTGATCGCAACCCTACAAATTCCTTCAATACTTTACCATTATTCTCATCTTTAAAAAAACCTAACTTTTTTTATTTATTTTTGGATATCCGTAAATATTATTTTCCGGGTAATCTGATGTATCGAAATAGTGAAGTAGATCTGGTTTTATATCCTCATAAAAATTATCTGTAAAAATTTGATATATCAAACTATCGGTATCGGTGTACAATAACTTAATTTTATTATGAAACTTTTTAATCATGTAGTTATAATGAAATTCATACATAAGGGTCTTAGATATATCTAAAATACAAAATCCTAAATAAATCGGTTTATCATAAATTAACTTTGTTTTCCGTAATTGTATTGCGACTAAATGTTCTGAAAATATTGATAAACTATGGAATTCTGGTTTTGCAATCCAATCCTGAGCACCTAAAACTTTACCACGATTATCCCAGTGAGTTAGTAGTTTAACGTTTACTCTTTTTTCAATATTTTCCATAGTCTTACCGAAGACAGAATTATTCATTAATTTAAAAAAGTCTTTTTCAAAGTTTGATGTAGCTAACGTTCTCAAACTAGTATTTAAGTCTATGTATTTCTTTAACCAAGAACTCTGTTTAAATTTTAAAATTCTATGTACTTTCATTAATTTAATCCCCATTTCAACGCATTGTTTTAAATTCCTGTAATGAATGATGTATTTATTTTTATTATTTAAATTAGGAACTAATTTAGATTCTTTAGTATTACCCACACATATGTTTTCAGGACATAACGGAAAGTCAGAATGCAAATCATGAAGTTCATCAGGATATTCCAAATCAACTTCTAAAACATAACCGAAATCAGAGTTATCCGAAACATTATAATCTGTATTAGAATCTACCCATTCAAAACCACCAACAGGAAGAGATTGAGACATTGCCCAACCATATAAATTATTCGCATCAAAATATGTGAGATATGAATTAGGTTTTTCGCTATCATAATCTTCCATGAATTTATTATTTGCTCTAGCAAAACGATTGCTACACTGAGATATACCCCCTCTAATACCAGCTTTAAAAAAAGCAACTTTGTCATAGTCTGTTAATAATTCTAATTCTATTTTTGTAAATTTTAACATTGCATCCCAACTTAAACCTGGGGCAGTATAGTAATGAGCAGGATCTAGTCCATAAGTTTTTATACAAAGCTTTCTAAAGTTTTCGAATACATCAGTCAAAAGTAAAACATCAGTTTTTAAATATAAATTGGAATAATCAGACATACTACTACACTTAAAATGTTGCCAAATATCTTTTGCGTGATTATAATCATCATTTGAAATATTTGAATCTGTGAGTGAACTATAAAATTGGTGTTGATCAGGAAGTGATGGATGTTTCAAGCAATCACTATTACACATAAATTCATAAGGATAAATACCTTTCCGTCTTAAACGTGAAAAATCTTCATTATTAGGATAGTTCCTTTTTAATTCTGTAAACTGATCATCATTAAGATTTTTAGCTAGTTGATCTAAACTACACGATAAAAATTTCAGTGAATCTACGAATCTTAAACTTACTGGTTGATTATTTATTGTTAACTGTTTTGAAAATGATATGTATCGTTCTTTGTTTTGTGGAATAACTTCAACTTTGTTATCATCGAGGTTTAATGCATGGACAATGAAATGAGCATCGTAGTGACTGAGGTTATGTAAAAATATTGGGATATGACGAGGGGTTCTGTACTTAGAACTACACACTTGATGTGCAACACCCCTAAAACTACCAGTGTGCCAATCAAAATCGTAAAAAAGATCTTCATTTAACTCAGTTTCACAAATATGACATATGTTTGAATTTGAAATTTTAATTTTATCTTCATCTGATAATGGAACGGGACATTTTTGGAAACTATTTTTTTTAACTATTGCTTTCACATCTTCACAAAGGCGATTCATAAACACTTGTGCACAGTTTGACCCACTATATGTCTCATATTTTGATAATCTGTTATCATACGAGTATGAACATTTAATGTAATATCCAAAACTATACACTTCATGTTTTTGAATATTAATTGTACTAGGCTTGGATGGATCGTTACTACATGATTCTATCGGATTCAAAAATGCCTCAAAGTCTGCATAAATCACAAACGGCATTTCCAACTTTTTCGCGAATTTATCAAATTTTAATTTATTATTTGAGGTTGCTTTACCAAACCAATCCTTTTTGGAATCCACACCGTTTGGTAATTCTGTACAAATGTGCGCGCAATCATATTGTTGATGGTTATTAAGTCTTTCCTTTGATGGGAAATGAAGTAAACATGAATCACATATACAAACTGCATGATGTTGTCTTGATATTTGTGAACTTACTAATCGCGATAAGTTTTTAATATAACAGTAATGATTGTTAGTACCATTCGATATATATAGTAGGTTAATATGATTAGGTGTACGACATTTTGATAAATATAAAGGACCTACAACAGAATTACACTTTTTTTCTTTATTATACTCTAAACCAAAAACATTAATACTAATATTGTTTAATTTCTCTACTTTTGATATATCTGCAATTTTAACCGGAAAAGAAATACCAGTAAATTTTAATTTATTTCCATGAATTGCGTAAGATGCTACCCGATCTACATTTTTACATACAGGATATAAACCGGAGAGTAATGCCCATTTGAAACACATATTATCATTATTTTTAACATTGATTACAGCTTTTTTTGATTTAATATCTTGAGGAAGGTTGATGTATGAACTACCACGTAGGGGGTTGAATTTGTTAACATTCATATCTATGTATTTAATTTGATTAAGACTCCAACCACTATCTTTTTTTTCAAATTGACAAATTTTACCGACTACTGTGTCTATTAATGATGAATAAAAAATATTTAAGTCATCTCCTTGACATATTATGTAATTAAACGTTTGAAAATCAAACGTATTTTTAATATCTTTAGTTTGTTGTATGAAATCAGCATGCAATATGAAGTTTATTTTACAAATTGTGTGTTGTTGAATACATTCATTTATCAAAAATAAGATATCGATTTTTAATGAATTTAAAAACGATTCCGGCGTTTCAAAATATTGCCCTGATTGATGTGTTTTACTATTAATTCTATATGTTAAAATTCGATTGCCAAAAGCGGTTTCAACAACTGTAACATTCGTTAATGAATTATGTGATTTTAAAAGATTATTTTTATGTGTATTGCTTTTTAAATGGTTGTTTAAATACCTTTTATTAATATAAACATGACATTTATCACATTCCACCTTATTGTTGTCAACGTCATTGGTTTCAATTGATGATGTAGAAGCTCCTTCGTCAAATTTTGCTTTCTTGGTAACCTTATTTTCATCGGTAGTGATACCTTGTTTGATACCTCTTCCAACTTGTTGTTGGCTGTAACAAAAAAGAAAATTGTTAGACAAATCTTAAAATAAAACATTAATACAATAATATTTCTTATTGAGTTTGTACTTCTAATACTTACATCAACGTTGTTTCAACCATCAAACATTGATTATACAACTCATCATCATACGATGAATTGAACAGTTCACGCTTCTCCATTTCATCACAAACTTTAGACAGCTCCTGATTGAATTCACTGTTGGATTGTTCTATATTCTCCTCAATGGGTGCGGAAAAGAAAGAACTGATGCATATTTCACTGAAGTTTTTCATTTTTATAATAAAGAAAAAAGTATGTAGCACAGTAAGTAACAGTTAAGTGTTTTGCTAGGAAAGTCATCTAAAAATCTAATGAGTACACAGAAGTACTTTAAGTAAACAGAATCACATTCACTAATCCACTAATGAGTGTCATTGTTAAAAAAGTATTTTTTAACTTTTTCACTTTCTGCTATTGTCTTTGTAATATTGTATACGAGACCGTTTGTGTTGTCGTAGATGCTATCCTTATTATTCTTTACGTAATATTTAATCCTCGTGGTAGCGTGCTTCCAGTGATCACTAATTGGAATCTTGGATAGTTTCTTCATATCATACATTTCAATTTTTATGAGATGCGTCGCTTGGTCTCCGTCGTCAGAATTTGTAGAGATGTATGATACGCCATCTCTAGCAGCTCGTGCCACAGTCGACGATAGCAGCTTCTTCCTTTTTATTTTTGGTGTCACTTCAAAAAATTGATCAATCGGTTGCGATTTCCTTTTTCCTCCATCGTCTGTGTTAATAACGACGATGTCATCACTCTCTTCTTCGTGTTGGGGAGAGAGTGGCGAGTAGTAATACTGTTTATAGGTATTTTCATTATCGTCTGCGAAGTTGAATGATCTCTGCAACAACAGAGTTATCACGTTAATATCAATTTGTTTACACTTAATCTGACACACACACGTTAGGAAACAACAACAGAAATACAAGTAAGTTTGTCAATAGAATAAACACTTACCTCCATGACCATTGATGCGTTGAAGTAAGTAACACAAACGTAGTATTGGTAGACGTACACAATCCACTGTGGTCAAACGACCATAGACTGACTGCATGACTGCAACTGTTCGATCTTATATAGCACCATTCTTATCTGAACTCTATGAGTCAACAAATTTATCGCACATCGCAACAGGCATGAACTTGTTTTGTGATTCCCAAAAGAATGCGATATTTAATATTTACAAATCACTATAATTGAACATTCGTATGACAACCATTGAATAGATTAGTACTGTAATAATTTGTTAATAACAGTAATATCATGGACACACTAGAATTACAAAAGCATATGAAAAAGATTCATGTCAGTCTAGAAAATAATGTTTATGCTGCTAATAGACTACCTATGTATACACATGTACCAACGTATATAATATGCAATTTGGATGCGGATGATAAACCAGGGTCACACTGGATAGCTGTACATATCGATGCGAATGGCATCGGTCAATATTTTGATTCATATGGACGAACACCTGAGCGATATCATCTTCAGTTTTTGAAAAGGAATTGTAAGAGATGGGACTGGAATGTTGATAGGATTCAGAATGATTGGACTTCAGTTTGTGGTGAATATTGCTTAATGTATTTGCTATTTAAGTTTCAGGGATGTTCAATGCATAGTTTTACGAACATATTTACAGGGAACACACTGTACAATGATATTTTTGTGGATGAGATGTTCCACTCATATTTTGTAGAAAAAAGTAATAAATTAATTAGAAAATTAAAATGAATGATTGTGTTTTATTGATGACATAGGAAATGAAAGATAATGAGGGTTACCAGTGAGTAATAGATAAGAACGCCAAAATGGTGTTCGAAGTATAGATAAGAACAATGGAGCGTTGATGAGGGTCAGGAGCACCGGAAATGAATGAGATAACAATAAATGGATTTGCAATTGATTTGCATAACTCCAGAACCACGCATCCTACGCAAAAAAAGGACTGCAGAAACGTGATCAGAGCATGCCAAAACCTTTTTTTTTTTTTTTTTTTAGGATTGGTGCGACTGATTCTCCCGGATTTGACCTGTCAAGCGCGTGAGCCAGAACCGGTGAATCATCACTACTTCCAGCCTCCGTGGTACTACTGAGATTTTTTTAAACCTTAGTAATACTTAGCCAGGCCCGATAATCGAACCCGAGTCCCTTTGCTCATCAGTCGCACTTGCGACTACTCGGACAATGAGGGAGGCAGTAAAATAAATACATTAAAAAAAACCTCTTTTAAATGGAATCCTTACTTACGTCAATTAAAATTTTTTTTTATAGGGGAAGATCATCGAATGGCTGCTCCCGTCTGGGTGAGGCGGGATCCGTGTCAGACTCTTAGGTACTGACTAAAAACCACCCCGTTGCCACTCCTGCACTTCGAGCCGGATCCCCGGTAACCCGTTAGGTTCTCCGCGATTCCGAATCGGTATCAGCCCTATTGGCTCCATCCGTAGGTTGGTCTGATGGCTCTTTGAGCTCGCCGTACGTTCGGGACGTCAGTTAACATTAGAACGTTGTTCCCCTATACTTATTTATACTCTTTGAGAGGTTGCTAAGTTACGTAACAGCCCGCAAAACGAGTCAGTATAAGCACCATCCTGGGTGCTGCGCACCGACCTCCCGAACGGCGTTAGCACAATATGCTACGCCGACGACACGCTGGTGCTAGCGCATGGGAGGTCGCACCAGGCGGTGGCCGACTTAATGGCGACAGCGGTTGCGACAGTCGTTGAGAGAATCCGGCAGTTGGGACTCGAGGCGGCGCTCCACAAGTCCGAGGCCATGTGTTTTCATGGCCGCGGGAACGCGCCACCTCCGGGTGGGTCCCAAATAACGGCGGGAGGAGTTACCATCGGCGTCGAGACGACGATGAAGTACCTAGGACTCGTCCTCGACAGTCGGTGGAACTTCATTGAGCATTTCCGACGTTTGGCTCCAAAGTTGGAGAGGACGGGGGCTGCGTTCAAACGCATCGTCCCCAACCTCGGGGGGCCAAACGCCTCCTGCCGGAGGTTATACGCTGGGGTCGTGCGGTCCATGGCCCTCTACGGCGCCCCTGTTTGGGCGCCAAACCTGTTGCGGCGTCCCGCTCGGACGCTGCTCATGGCACAGAGGGTCATGGCGATCCGAATGATCCGCGGATACCGCACGATCTCTGGGGAGTCGGCGAACCTCCTTGCCGGATTACCGCCGTGGGATCTGGAGGCGAAGGTGCTCACTCGCGTGTACATCATGCGCGCGGAGGCACGTCGTCGGGGCGAAACTCCGCTGCCGCGCCAGATAAGTGCGTGGCGGGATGAGCTCCGGCGCGATCTCATGGCGGAATGGCAGCAACGACTGTCGCAACCGAGGGCTGGGCTCGCTGCTATCGCAGCGGTAAGTCCCCTCTTTGAGGAGTGGCTTGAGAGACGCTACGGCGTCCTCACCTACCGCCTGACGAGCTACCTGTGTCTGATGGGGCGGGAGGAAACGTCCGGGTGTCATCACTGCGAGGACCGCCCTGAGGACACGGTGGAACACACTGTTGCGGAATGCCCTGCGTGGGCTGAGCACCGTCGTGTCCTCAGGGAAGTGATCGGCGATGGCGACCTCTCGCGTCCGGGCCTAGTGCGGGCCATGATGCGGAGCGAGGGGGACTGGGATGCCGTCTCCTCCTTTTGCGAAGCAGTCATGCTAGCTAAGGAGGAGGCGGGACGCGTGAGGCAGCGAAGCGCTGCCTCCTCGCAACCCAGCCATCGCGAAGGACACACCGGGCGTCGGGGATCGCGAGACGATCTCCGGCCACCGTAAGCGCGGGCCTGCGGACGGCGAGCATGGGTGGCTCCCCGTCCGACCAGAAACAGACCCGAGCGTCAAAGAGCCATCAGACCACCACAGATGGGGCCCAATAGGGCCGATGCCGATTCGGAGTCGCGGAGAACCTAGCGGGTAACCGGAGCTTAGACTCGACGTGCAGGAGAAGGAACGGGGTGGTTTTTAGTCAGTAAGAGTCTGACACTCCCTCCCGTCTCACCCAGGCGGGTAGCAGTCAAAAGATGATTTTCCCCCCTTAAAAAAAATCCTATGTTAGATACCTACTTATAACTAAGTATACTAGTCTGACTCATCTCTATCGTAGATTTAGACTCCGTCTTTAAGGATAGAAAGTAACGGTAAAACGGTGAACGAAGGTCGACTTGGAGAGGGTGGATAAATAATACACTGTACTGTAATACTAATCGCGTATAATATAACAATTACAATGCTTGCTGCTCACCCCGTAGATAACATTTGTCCGTACCCTATATAAATCCCGGTAACGAAACCATAGCGCCATCTAAGTCGATCCCAACGCCATATCGAGCGCTGGGACAACTCGTGTTAATTAATGAATTATTTTAATATAAAATACTGATAGCGCTATGATCCCGTTACCGCCCCGAACAAACGGGATGAATAGAATTCGCGGGGTGAATAGATACAGAAGAGGGGTGAATAAATGGTGGGAAAATATTCTAACATTTATTCACCCTATTCCTGTATGTAAAAACTTAATCTATGTAATGGTCTATCTGTATGCGTAATATCTGTTTTCGTGTGAGAGTAACATTATACCAATACTATCATACACATAGACAGGCAGACTTTCTCGTTGTCTATGTATTTTTTATGACATAAGCCGGTAAACGAGCAGACGGGATCACCTGATGATAAGCAATCGTCGCCGCCCATGGACACCTGGAACATTAAAGTGCGTTACTGGCGTTTTGAGAAAGAGGATTGTTGAGATTGTGGAGGGGAGTTGGGATTAGGATTGGGTAGTTGTGGGTAGTAACCTCACTCACAATGTGAAATAATTATTTCCCGTCGGATTTCTTCTCGGCCGTGGTATCACTCCATTCATGCCTCTAGGTAATACACCTCTGTCTATGGCACTGCGTGTGTCCACTTACCACGCTGATTGCTTACCCATCAGGTGATTCGTCTACTCGTTTACTATAAAAATGCACCCATGACACAGATGGTAATCCTAGTACCTATGAGTCTATGACACAAAATATTTATGTATCAACACTTTCTACTCTTAAGAATCTATGAAGATTATTAATTAAGACGGTAATTCTCGCTTTAATCTATGAAGATTAAAGCACAGAAACGAGAATTACCCACTGATTAAACCAAGTGTTTTTCTAACACAAAACTGCAAGTCAAAGTGTGCAAAATAACTTTCGCTTTCAATAAAATTGTTAGTTTAAACACGTCGTGTTGTGTAAGATGGTCAATATGTCACACGCGCGCTAAATATTTAATCAGGATAGGTGCTACGCGATATATGTATGGTAGGTAACTTATTGCATCATTGTTTTATAGTGAACTAGCTTTTACTAGCGCCTTCACTTGCGTATCCGGGATTAAATTTCTTTAAAACGTGGCCTGCAGTAGATTTTCTCCTGAACCGTGGGCGTGGGTGCGTTGACAAACATACAAGTTCACATACACATGACACACAGACCCGGAACAACAATCTCTGGATCACACAGAGTTGTTCCTTGTGGGAACCGAACGTGCTATACGATGCGCAGTAGTCGGTCGCCCAGCCTCTACCTATGTAAGAGCTACTGAATCTTCTTGCTTCGTAGACGAGTTGAACGTTATTTTTTGGGGTCAGAGACTTTGTATTTAAAATGCAAAAACGATGCATACGCGCTATGTTCGGTATTCAAAGTACAGAAAGCTGTAAACTATTATTTATTAAGCATAGAATCCTCACGCTACCGTCACTGTATATACTCGAAACAGCTTTATTTGTTCACAATAACCTGCATTTATTTACTCACATACCTTCCCATAGTCAACGCCGCGACAACAGTAGACTTTGTGTCCGGCCTACTAAAACAGTTCTTTTACAGAAAAATGTAGTATGCAAAGCTCCAATAATTTATAATCACATACCGAACTCAATGAAAAAATTGAACGCCAATATTTTTAAAACAACTTTTAAAACTACCCTGATTAAAAAATGTTATTATAGTGTAAATGAATTTCTTAGTGAATGATTGAATGTAGGTAATGATATTTAAGTTGTAACACTTAACCATAATATGTAATTATTCTATTCTGTTAGTTTCTTATGACTTAGAGGTATTTCTATTGATTTTATTATTTCATTGTTATTGACATTATTAGTGCATCTTGACATTTACATAAAGATTTATTGGAAAATTAATTAATATTTGTACTCCGGTCACGGTTAAGCATGTTGATACCAACAGTACTGTACATCTATAGTAAACATTCATTTTTGCATGTATTATTGTAACCTACACATGTTTTGGCAAATAAAACTATCTTTATCTTTATATTTAACGTCGCAGTTTATAATATCATATAGATGGTTGGCAGGTTACATCTGTGCGCTTCTTTGCCTCGCACAGCAAAACTGTGTAATGATCGGCCGGAGCGGGTCTGACGCTAAAAGAGATAGGTATATTGAATAACTGACACGTAGGTATTACAGGTTACTATGCCTGACGAGAGTCCAATCCAATCTGCCCAAGAAACAATTATAATAGCTTCCGAAAACTGCAACGGTTTCCTATTGCATTGACGTAAATGCGATGGCAAACAGCAGTTTTAATTAATATTTAAACTGTCAAACACCAAGCGGTCACCGGTGACCGCAACCCATTGTTCTATAATTGCGTCTATAATGACGGTACTCGGCGAGTTAAATAATAGTTACTCCGATATAACAGAACCGATACCACCTTGAAACCTTCAAGAAAAGAGCGTATTCCTTTTCAAAAGCCGGCAACTATGAATCCTTTGGTGTTGCGGGTGTCCATGGGCGAAGCTGATCGCTTATCATCAGGTGATCCGTCTACTCGTTTGCCTTAATGCCTTCTACTTATTCCGTAAAAAAGATTCGGGTCAGTTCGGGTTTATCCAGCTATACTCAACCTGTGGCTCGCCGGACCTTTTTGACTGGTTCACTTGTAGTTCCTATGTTCCGTTCTATTTTAAATTTCGAGCCTTTAAAAGAGCGAGTGATTCGGGGATCGGAGCTAAAAGATAAAAAAACTAGGTAATAATAGCTTGTGGTCTTATTTATCAAGTAAATACATTAATTCAGATTTTATTTATGACGTAATATATTTGCGACTCATGCATGACTGAAACCTTTTTTGGTCATAGTAAAAAAAGAAGGTTGAAAATGGCTTTTTTTTAAGGGGGGAAAATCATCAAATGACTGCTCCCGCCTGGGTGAGGCGGGAGGGAGTGTCAGACTCTTACTGACTAAAAACCACCCCGTTCCTTCTCCTGCACGTCGAGCCGGAGCCCCGGTAACCCGTTAGGTTCTCCGCGACGTTGAGCATGGCTGGGCTTAACAACGATACTTTCGTCCATTGTCGTAAAAAATAAATAAAACACAAATATATAAATAAAAAAACTAATTTATTTACCCATACCATATTCTACAATTTACCTTAAAATAAATAGCATTCTTCGTCTGCAACAATTTATTTCTAACATCTATTAATATTCAACGCGTCATATCCACTTTATCTACATTAAAATTTTCAACCTATTTATATGAAAATTAACTGCGAGTTATCATCATGCAATCAATCAGCCACGTACTGTCCACTGCCTCCCCAGTCCCTCGTAGACTACAACATCGCGAGATTGGAAGCGACCAGAAACCTTAGTACGAGTTTCTTTTTCGTGTAAAGTAATCGAAACGAGACAGCGTTCTGTGCTCTGATTGGTTGGTTCATTAGAGCTGGCCAATCACAGCGCCGAACGCGTACTCGTTACGATTACTTTAAACGAAAAAGAAACTCGTACTAAGGCCTCTGCTTACAGCGACTATCGAACCTTTACCAGTTCGTCTGTCCATGGAGTGGGTGGACGTCCAGCGCTCCGCTTGCTGGGACATGCCTTTGTGATGTATTTCAGACTAGATTGTACTACAGTGTACTTAATTAATTAGGTAGTTTCCAGGGTATCAAAATTAAAAATCTAATTAGTCCGTCAGTTACATAATGAAAAAATATTAGACACGTATTTTTTTTATTTTCTCGTATTAAGTTGCAATACTTAGATAAAATGGAGTTAAGTTTAGAAGTGGGAGGTCGTTACGTCACAACGTGCTACAAAATGTGACACGCTGTGACGTCACACGATTATATCCTCGAAAGTATTAATGTTGTGAGAAAAGAAAAAATACGTGTCTAAAGTTTTAAATTAATGTACCAGACGGACATTAAAATAAAATTTAGGATACTACCCTATTAGAAATGTGTTTCAGCTTACACGTAACTGTTAGACGAGGAACTCGACTAGTTTCAAGTCATGCTAGAGGCTCATACTCATGCACAGTATCCCGCGACACACAAACGACGCAGCGATTGCCGCGTTGTTTAATATACAGTTGAATTGCGGTCCGTCTATAATATAATTATTAGATAGGTTTACCTAAGTATTTAGATTTGTTTTCTAGTTATACCATTTTGACATCATCAACAGCCTATACAAGGTGTTGTTTTAAAGCCGCGTCATTTTCTAGGAGGTAACTCGCTATCGATTCTGAGTCCGAATCAATGAAAAAAATTTAAGGTATTTTTTTTTTCATTTTTCTCTAAATTACGCAAATCCGTAAGTGCGAACTACACACCGCCGTCTTGTAACTAGCTTTATAACGCGGCTTAACACACACAAACTCAAACACGTAATTGATATTATTCCTAATTCCAAAAAACTCCAATAAGAAACATTGCTGTCGCTTATTCTGAAATACTGTCGAACTTAAACGATTTATTATAGCCGTATTTTTAACTGTTGGCCTGAAATTTTCTTTTACATTGAACCTTTATGACTTCTGTGACATGCCCCCGAGAAATGACACGGTTTCAAAACTACACCTTGTATAAATAAGTGTCCACTGCTCACCAAAGGCCTTACGGCTTAGGTTTAAGCATTGATCACTACGCTTGATGCGTGTGCGTTACCCAGGCCAGAGTAAGCACCCTTACTCTTGAAACCAATCTCAATGTTAATGCAATTTCAATCCAATAAAATCTCAATAATTATCCAATGTCAAAATTATACAACCACAACCGTAGCTGTTAAAATAGCATACAGAGTACGGAATATAAAGCCAAACTCAATACCATTTAGTTCATTCAATATCCACGCAATACGGATGCAATGGGCGCTAGTGTTGCAACTCAAGAGTACGAAATTTCACAATATGCGGAATTGGATTCAAGAGTAAGCCCACTGATGTTGTCCAAAATGGTAATTTGAATCTTAAAGATAACTAGCTATTACCCGCGGCTTCGCTCGCGTCACAAAAGAATAAAAAGTAGCCTATGTGACATATACCAATACAACAGCGCCATTATACGAATAATTTCATTTTCCCTCGAGAATATCAAATTTTTCCTGGATAAAAATTACCCTATTAATTAATCCAGACTTCTAACTTTACGTTTGCAAAAATTCAAAGCAAACGGTTTAATAGTTACGGCGTGAAAGCAGAACAAACAAACAAACAAAATTTGATGTAGGTATCGCGCAAACTATTTTATCAACCCCAACGTCAAAGAAAGCAAAGATGTTTTGCAGTTTACTTTCAGTGCTCCCACAGTAGCTTGGTTCTTGACGTCGCCCTATTATCCTTTAATTTTTATAAATTTTATTAGAATTGTAGTTATGCTATGCTAATGATGGATATAATGGGGTTGTCATGTCCTATACCTAGGATAAAAACCCCGTCCAAAATAAACTGAATAAAAAAAAAACAAACTCACTTTCCGATTTATAATATGAGTAAGTATTAGTTGTGCGGCTTCTGTAATTGTTGCGCACATTTTTAATAGTTGCGGTTACAGTTTGTTAATTATAACATTTAACAAAATGTTTGTTGTCTATAAGATTCAAATGACCATTTTCGCCAACATCTGGCCTGGGTAACGCACACGCTCAATGCTGGTTGACAATTTCAAACTTATAATTAGAAATTGTAAGCCCAGGTTTCCTCACGATGTTTTCCTTCACCGTTTGTCAGTGGTGTCTAGATAATATTAGAAAGTAACTTAGAAAAAGTCGCATTAGTGCTTGCCAGGTTACGAACTCGCATCGTGATATAAGCTCTATAAGAAACGTGTTAAAAGTCTATTTCTAATAGCTACGTTTGAAACGACTCGACCGACGGCTAACAAATAGTATAAAAATATTTAAATATGTATTTATTTATATTACTAATGAGGTTTTTTTGGTTTTTAGAGTGCATCATCATATAATATTATGGGTTTTATACCCTTAACTCGTCGAGTACCGTCATTATAGACACAATTATAGAACAATAGGTTGCGGTCACCGGTGACCGCGCGGTGTTTGACAGTTTAAAGCATAGGCAGAGATATTTATTAAATACTACCTTCTGCCAGAGCCGTATTATCCCTTAGGTAAGTGCCAAGGATGCCAGGTTCCAGAGGGACGACAGGTTACACAGGGACGCCAGGTTACAGAGGGACGCCAGGTTACAGTGGACCGCCAGGTTACAGAGGGACGCCAGGTTACAGAGGGACGCCAGGTTACAGAGGGGCGTCAGATTATAGAGAGACGCCAGGTTACAGAGGAACGCCAGGTTACAGAGGGACGCCAAGTTACAGAGGGACGCCAGGTTACAGAGGGACGCCAAGTTACAGAGGGACGCCAGGTTACAGAGCGACGCCAGGTTACAGAGGGACGCCAGGTTACAGAGGGACGCCAGGTTACATAGCAGCGCCACGAGATACGCATGCCCAACTACCCATAGTGACGGTAGCGCCAAAAAACGCCTAAAGGCACCATTAAGTAATTAAGGACGCCTATGAGGTGCTTGCCAAGGGCGCTCTCTAGGTTTAACCCGGCCCTGACTTTGCCCGCGTTCCCAGGACAATATACTTTTGTCCTGGGAATCTCTCATTGTACCAAATTTCATTTAAATCTCTTCGATAGTTCTTGTGTGAAAGATCAACAAATATTCATACAAACTTTCACATTTAGAATATTATAGTTTTTTATTTAAGGGGTAAAATCATCGAATGACGTCTCCCGCCTGGGTGAGGCCGGAGAAGTCATTCGATGATGCTGCGAGTAACGTCTATAGACATTTATAGAATTTGATTAGAGATAACATATTTTAAAAATTTGCACGTAAGTTTAAAATAGATTAAATATTGCACCGTAAAAATAGATATTAATTTGTAAAAAGGACTCTAATATAACCCTGTGCACTTAGCTATTTAACTGAAGTCGACCTAAAAATATTATTATGACATTACACAAAAAAAAAATCAACCTAACGGCCAGTCCCAATAATATAGCTATAGATTATAAAAACTGCCCTTAGAACACCAACGCCATCTACATTTAAAAATCACAACTATTTTAAAAGTATTTATTTAAGTTTTAACGACTTTTAACGGTGCCTCCTCATTTGTAAAATCACTCGTGTCTGTTGTTATACCTCCACAGAGTTCTTTGAAGAATTGCTTTGAACTGGTACATCTTTCGCTATCGCAGTGTGGACACCTGAAAAAATACAGAAACAAAATAATAAAAAAATTAATCTATACTAATATTATAAAGAGCAAAGATTTGTATTTTTGTATGTTTGTAATGAATAAACTCAAAAACTACTGGACCGATTGCAATAATTTTTTCACAATTAGAAAACTGCATTATTCAGAAGTAACATAGGCTATATAATATCACGCTAGGTCCTATAGTTGTGGAACAGTAACCAAAAATGTTTTAAAAACGGGGGAAAAGTATCGTTTCCGAGGCCTTCCGTGGCGTGCGCTGAGCATATAGTTAAAGTTATACAAAAAATGCTCTATAGATGAATTGGTCATCTTAACATTATTTTTAAAAAAGTCCTCGAAAAACTATGTAAAAAATCTTAAGTCCCCCGTGCGAAGCCGGGACGGACCGCTAGTTACCTATGTATATATCAAACTACTGGCTGCTGCTAGCGGTTGCTTATTTGCGATTGCTTACCATCAGGTGATCCGTTTGCTCGTTTGCCGGTCTAAATACACAAGTAATACATAAATAACATTATTTTTTATCTTTGCCCTCGTCTGCCTCGTTGGCTAACTGCCTCGATGGTCGCAAGTGCGGCTGCCCGGCAAGGGGTCTCGGGTTCTATTCCCGGGTCGGACAAAGTAATACTGGGGTCTTTTAAAACAATCTCAGTTATAGTACGGAGTCTGGAATTGTGTCCGGTATATGGCAATAGGCTCACCCCCTATTACATGGGACTCATAACATAGAGGTAAATAGTGAAAAGTGGGTGTTACATTGTATAGTGGCATTAAGTGTCGTATAGGCGTTTTTTTGGCCTACCCGTTCGCGGATGAATGTCGTGATGTTTATTATGATATTGATATTCTAAATAAAACAGTTTATAAACTATAACATAACATCACGCCTTTTATCCCCGAAGGGGTAGGCAGAGGTGTACATTATGCCACTGTACAATGTCTATCATGTCAATCAATGTCATCTATGTCAAAACTATAGTCTATACAATACCTCGTTAAAAATTGTTTTGATACTTTTTCTTGGTCTGTTAAATGTTTTACTACAATATCTGCTAGCGCCGCTATGAAGGTGGGGTGAGCGTTCGGTGTGGCCGCCCTTTCTATGTGCGTTATACCAGCCTGGAAAAATAAAAAAAATGGTTAAAAAAATAGGTTTAACTAAAGTAAGTAGTTTACTAAAAATCGCGGGTTACTCACGTGAATATAACGTCACGTGCATATTACACAGGCCCATTTTCGTTGAGCTTACATTTAACCCAAAGGTTGACTGGGAGAATATGCCATATGGCATTAAGATCAATCAGAGACGCTACGATCAATAGGAGTCGAGCAGAGCGGGTGCAACTCGCGCGAAAGTAGCTAGTAAACAAATAATAATAAACAATAATAGGCAGAGATAATGAAAAGCCAATTGCTACGATTCCTACACACCTCTTTCGCTTCATCAACAGTCGTCAATGTTTTCATGCATGAAGTCGGTTAAGGGTACTTTTAATTTGACCCTTCTTTAATGAATCGTCAATCTGGGCAGTATACGTCCGTCTAGGGCGCCCTCTATTGATGGCCTCATTCATATCCGCTCTGCATACTTCTTAAGAATAAAAAGCATTGAAAAATAATAATAAAATAATTACCTCTTTAGCTATATCATGGCAGTACTCAATGTCCAATTCATGCAGCGTCTCTATATGTTCATTCACGAAGGCAATAGGCACTAGGAGTAGATTTTTCTTGCCCTGCTTCGCGTATGCCTGAAAAGAATTATATAAAAAAAATCATACATATTGTTTTTTTAAAACATTGTCCCACACTAGGATTCTCTCCTGTGTCGTGGGTGCGTTTACAAACATACAAGTTCATATACACATGACACCCAGACCCGGAACAAAAATGTGTGTTTAAGTGTGGGAGAGCCATGCTTCGGCACGAATGGGCCGGCTCGACCGGAGTGATACCACGGCCGAGCAGGAAACCGACGTGAAACAACGCTTGCGTTGTGTTTCGTCGTGTGAGTGAGGTTACCGGACGCCCAATTACCCTCCCCTTCCCCAATCTCCCCAATCCCTGAATCCCCAACGATCCTCAAACTCCTAATCCCTAAAAAGCCGGTGACGCACTTGTAACGCCTCTGGTGTTCCGTGTGTCCATGGGCGACGCCGATTGCTTACCATCAGGTGATCCGTCTGCTCGTTTACCGGCTTATGCCATAAAAAAAATTGTGGATCACACAGAGTTGCTCTTCAAAGAATGCGGGATTCGAACCCGCGACACGTTGCGTGGCAGCCAGTTGCCAGACTGCACGGTTGGCGTGGTGCTTGGGCAACTGACTACGCAACGTGTCGCGGGTTCGATTTCCACACGGAGCAACTCTTTGTGTGATCCACAGATTGTTGTTCCGGGTCTGAGTGTCATGTGTATGTGAACTTGTATTGTACACACGACACAGCATTAAATCCTAGTCTGGGGCAAACTAAAAAAATGTTTACCGCAAAGATAAAGCATGCGTTCACAAGTTGGCAAAAACTTTAGAAAAACTAAGTAATCATAGTCCGATAATGTGTGCAGAAGAAGTTGTCTGGAATGTTTTGGAAGAAGTTGTATGAGAAAGCTTTACCCTTCAGAGATATAAACAATATTTTATACGGGGCCCCGCCAAGGCCCGCTACGCCACTGCTGAAATTGTCCTTGTCTTTCAAAAAGAAGAAAGAAAATCAACCAACGACAAGTACCAATGTGACTTTTTCCAAGTTATATAATATTATTTGGACACCACTGACAAACGGTGAAGCCAAACATCGTGAGGAAACCTGGACTTACAATTTCTAATAGCAAGTTTGAAATCGCCAAGCCATTGTTCATACAAGTGTTAACGACACCCACGGCAAGACTGACGGTGGGTACCTACACAATTTTTTTTATATTTTTGGGTCGACATTTGCCCACTATCTCGCCTGTAAGTGATGATGCGGTCTACGATAGATCACGTCGTCCTATACGCAACCTATTCACTCGGGTCTTGAAGATACCCATATATGGGTTTAAAGAATTTAACTCTCATAAGGACAGATACATTGTTCACTTAAAATGAGATACATAGGTTCCTTATCTTCAAATTCAAATTCTTTTATTGCATATCATGTGTACAATTATTGGTGTTACATGAGGTACAGTTTCAACATGAAACCCGGCTAGGGCACAGCAACATATGGAGCAAAATATAATCTAATTAAACTACTATTAATAGTTATTATATTATAAGTATAACATAAGAAATGTTGTATTCGTATTAAACATTAACATAGTTTCTTTATTTTATTATAATATGTATTTACATAAATTTCTTAATAATGTATAGGTGCTATTGTATGTAGTACATGTATTATTATATTTAGGTAATATGATTTTTATTGAGAAGGTATGCATTGAGTATTAAGTTTTGCTGTTGGTTTGGTCATCAAAAAACTCATTAAGGGTGTAGTGACATTATTCAATGAGGAACCGTTTTAATTTATTTATAAATACGTTATATTTTTCTGCTTCTTTTATGTGTTTCGGTACAGCGTTATATATTTTTATTGACATAACTAGGGTGCCAGACGAATACATATGAAGTCGGGAAGATCTTCTATGATACATATGACAAAATCCTCTAGTTCGGTAAGAAGTCACATTCATTTTATTTTAACGAGACGTACAATGTTTGTACATGTTCCTTAAGTTTAGTTTTGAATGCCTTAATGTTATCGCAGTTTTTTATGTCATCTGGTAATCTATTAAACAGCTGTGCTCCTTACTGTGCATATTCTATTCCTTACCTTGATAGCGTCATCAGTATACGGCTGTAACCATGGCAACGGTCCCACTTTCGACTGCCAGACCAATCTGTACGGGTTTTTGACGTTCAAATGTAACATCGTGTTGGCTACTGTCGCTGCCACCTCGTGTGGGTATGTGTCACCCCGGGACACCGCCTGCGAGAGAGAAACATTGAATCAGTTAGACCAGTTTAAGATTTTGAAAAATAAAATCTTTGTGTACCTATGTTATAACCAGTGATTGATTTGCCGATATACTTAATTTTCGATTTATTCTAGCATTTTTTTAGATAGCTATTTGACGCCAAAATATGATGACGTCATAAGATGGTATTTCGTACAAAATTCATAGAACAATATCGTTTTTGACGTTTCGATAAAAATATTTAATTTGACTAGTTGTCAACTGCCGTATTACGTGAGTAAGCCGAAAACATAGTAATTAATTTAGTATGTCACACGACAGTTATAACCAGTGATCGGAAAAAGGTGAGCTAATTTACTTAAACTTCAAGGAACAAAAACAAAAAGTGGAGACTTCCTTACTACAACATTTTTTTCGGGAAAGCTATATATAAATCGTGACAAAAGCTAGAAAGAAACCGCAACTGTTGTCACGATTTTAGGTTTTTGTTAATTTTGGTGTTGAATAATTTTATTTTATGCTCTTTCTTACATCTTAAAATATTTATTGTTGAAAACAATAAAAGTTTTAATTTTGTTTGGTTTTGTGTTAAATTTAAAGAAATAAAATCACGAAACGAAATCAATTGTTTTCTGTATTAATAACAATTATATTAAATGATTAATGTTATATGCCCGAAACTGGAACCGGAAATTTCCCGAAAAAAATGTTGTAGTAAGGAAGTCTCCACTTTTTGTTTTTGTTCCTTGAAGTTTAGGTAAATTAGCTCACCTTTGTCCGATCACTGGTTATAACTGTCGTGTGACATACTAAATTAATTACTATGTTTTCGGCTTACTCACGTAATACGGCAGTTGACAACTAGTCAAATTAAATATTTTTATCGAAACGTCAAAAACGATATTGTTCTATGAATTTTGTACGAAATACCATCTTATGACGTCATCATATTTTGGCGTCAAATAGCTATCTAAAAAAATGCTAGAATAAATCGAAAATTAAGTATATCGGCAAATCAATTAATGAAAGTGTAACTATTTTTCAATATTTAATTGGACTGAAAATCAAAATAATTTATTTTTGACACAGGAAACTACCCCATTATTCGACGAGGAACTCGACTAGTTTCAAGCCATGCTAGAGGCTTATATTCGAGTCGAGTATTTCGTCAAATGATTACGTGAATAAGCCGAAAATTATAATCATTAATAAAAACTTTGTTGTCAAAAAGTAGCATTATTTTTATAATAACTATCGTGAGACATACTAAATTAACTCTATACTAAATTATATTAAATTATTAGCTCTACTAGTTTCGAGTCAGAGAGTAGTACTCGAAACCAGTAGAGCTTTTCTCAGTGTATTCACGTGAGTAAGCCGCGATTTTTAGTTAATCAAGAAGTAGCACTATTTATGAATCGGTTTGTTAATAGGTCTCATCCATCCATCATCTATCCTAATATTATAAATGCAAAGGTTTGTATATGTGCGATCGACTGAGAGAACTGGGATGTAATTTGGAACAGAGATAGATTATGCTCTGGAATAACACATAGGCTACTTTATATCCCACGGGAACGCGGGCGAAGTCGCTGGCAGAAGCTAGTAGTTCATACAAATTCAAAACCTTCCCCCTCCTAAATCTTCCAAATCCCTGAATCCACAACAATCCTAATTCTTCATCCCCAAAACACCCACACTTGTATCTCCTCTGGTGTTCCAGGTGTCCATGTACGGCGCCGATTGCTCACCATCAGGTGATCCGTCTGCTCGTTTACCGGCTTATGCCATTGGTGTGGGAGAGCCATGCTTCGGCACTGCTGGGCCGGCTCGACCGGAGTGATACCACCAACTAGCAGAAAACCGACGTGAAGCAACGCTTGCGTTGTATTTCGTCGTGTGAGTGAGGTTACCGGAAGCCAGATACCCCCCTCCCATTCCCAAATCTTCCCAATCCCTGAATCCCCAACGATCCTCAAACTCCTAATCCCCAAAAGGCCGGTAACGCACTTGTAACGCCTCTGGTTCTGTTCGAGGTGTCCATGGGCGACGCCGATTGCTTACCATCAGGTGATCCGTCGCTCGTTTACCGACTTATGCCATCATAGAAAAAAAAAACATACCTTCAGCGGCAGACTATGCGCCGTGAACAATATAACAACATCGTCCCTGACATTTGAATCGAATACAGCTAGTTTCTCCTTGATACGCTCCGCAAACACTTTGGCTAGCAACGGATGTGACGCCCAGCGCTCTATTAAACTGAACTTTATGTTCTTTGGTATTTCCCTGTTCGAAGAAAAGAAATATGAAATTATGTTTTTAATTTCACACTAGCTACTTCCGCGCGGTTTCACTCGCTCTGCTCGGCGCCTATTAATCCTAGCATGATATTTTATAGCCGATAGCCTTCCTCGTTAAATGGGCTATGCAATACAGAAAGAATTTTTCAAATCGGACCAGTAGTTTCGGAGATTAGCGCGTTCAAACAAACAAACAAACAAAAAAACAAACTCTTCAGCTTTATAATATTAGTATAGATTGCGTGAAGAAGAAACCATTTAACGATGACATAAGACAAAGTATAAAAAAATATATTAAATATATTTTTGTTCAGAATGAACTTTTTACGGAGTCGCGGAAGGCTTAACAGGTAACCGGGGCTCCGGCTCGCCGTGCAGGAGTAGGAACGGGGTGGTTTTTAGTCAGTAAGAGTCTGACACTCCCTCCCGCCTCACCCAGGCGGGAGCAGTCATTAGATGATTCCCCCCCTCCGCAAATAAAAAAAAGTAACTACTTTTGGATGACACATAACATAATATAAAATCACGTCTTTTATTCCCGTACGGATTAGGCAGAGGTGCACTGCCACTGTACAATGTAACACCCACTTTTCACTATTTATGTTACGAGTCCCATGTAATAGGGGGTGAGCCTATTGTCATATACTGGGCACAATTCCAGACTCCGTGCTACTACTGAGATTTTTTTTAAAACCCAGTAATACTTTGCCCGACCCAGGAATCGAACCCGAGACCCTAGCCCAGCAGTTGCAATTGCGACCACTCGGCCAACGAGGCTGTCTTTTGGATGACATTGTATTATATACATATTTTACGCATTTAGCAAGCGTGGCGATTAATGTTCGAACCTTCTCCGTGTGAGAAGAGGCCTCTGTTCAGCAGTAGACTCTAGACATATCGCGGATAATCAAAATCAAGATAATAGTGTTTCAAATCTTACCTATCCTTATAAAAATCTGCTATAGCATTCAAACTGGACCCCGTTGTAGCACAGCTGTATTGTGGGTACTGTGAAAATATTACTGCCCTCTCTACGCCATCACTGCAAAATTAACATAACATAACATCACGCCTTTTATCCCCGAAGGGGTAGGCAGAGGTGCACACAGAAGTAACACCCACATTTCACTATTTATGTTATGAGTCCCATGTAATAGGGGGTGACCCTATTGCCATATACCGGGCAAATTTCCAGACTCCGTGCTACTACTGAGAATTTTTTAAAAACCCAGTAATACTTTGCCCGACCCGAGACCCCTTGCCCGGCAGTCGCACTCGCGACCACTCGGCCAACGAGAACAAAATTATATAGAGGTAGACAAAAATAAACATTTTTAGTCAATAGGCACCTAGTTTATGGCATTTCTTAATCTATAAAGTCTAAATTAAAATCATTTACTGCATGGATGCCCACTGACAATCAGTGCTGGGTGACTTGTATGCCTGGCTTACACTGAGTGGTTGACCCTTTTAGCATAGGCATGTTGTCAGCGTCTCTCTTCTAATTCTTCTGTTTTAATTTTTATTGTCTTTTTTATATTTTATTTATGCTGCATCGTGCCTGGTGCTGAATAAATGTTTGTTCTTTCTTTCATTCATTTCAATTAGACCTGGGTGCTTAGTCTTGAAACCAATCTCAATGTAAATGCAATTTTAATCCAATAAAATCTCAATAATTATTCAATGTCAAACTATACAACCACTATCGTAGCTGTTACAATAGCATTCAGAGTACGGAATATAAAGCCAAACTCAATACCATTTAGTTCATTCAAGATATGGGCTAGCGCCCATTGCATCCATATTGAGTGTTGCAACTCGAGAGTACGAAATTTCACAATACCAATGTCGATCGATCGGAATTTGAATCAAGAGTAAGCCTCCAGCAAAGCACTTTTGAATGTCAACAAAAAAAATTAAAAGTGAAGTTATATGCTCATTCCAAGGTGTAGATTCCTATGGAGAAGAACGAACAAGAAACTCCATAGGTCACTCGTTTTTAATCAGGTTTACAATACAATTCTCTAGTTACATAGTTTTGAGAACAATGTAACACCAAAATCCAGTCAAAGAGATTCAATATATATAACATACATACATAACTTCACGCCTGCCTCTTCTGGGGGTAGGCAGAGACTAAGGAACGCCAATTACTACGATTCCTACATACCTTTTTCGCTTCATCAACAGTCATCAATCTTTTCATGCATGCTCGTCGGTTAAGGGTACTTTTAATTAGGCCCTTCTTTAATATATCGCCAATCTGGTCGCTATGTGCCCGTCTAGAGCGCTTAGCGACCAGACTCTCATCTCACGATCTCATAGCGGAATGGCAGCAACGACTGCCGCAACCGAGGGCTGGGCTCGCTGCCATTGCAGCGGTAAGTCCCCTCTTTGAGGAGTGGCTTGAGAGACGCTACGGCGTCCTACCGCCTGACGCAGGTCCTCACCGGACATGGAAATTTCGGGAGGCACATACCTGTGTCTGATAGGACGGGTGGAAACGCCCGGGTGTCATCACTACGAGGACCGCCCTGAGGACACGGTGGAACACACGGTAGGAGAATGCCCTGCATGGGCGACGGTGACCTCTCGCGTCAGGCCCTAGTGCGGGCCATGATGCTGAGCGAGGAGGACTGGGATACCGTCTCCTCCTTTTGCGAAGCAGTCATGCTAGCTAAGGAGGAGGCGGGACGCGTGAGGCAGCGAAGCGCTGCCTCCTCGCAACCCAGCCGAGTCGCGAAGGACACACCGGGCGTCGGGGATCGCGAGACGGTCTCCGACCACTGTAAGCGCGGGCCTGCGGACGGCGAGCATGGGTGGCTCCCCGTCCGACCAGTACCCAGACCCGAGGGTACGGCGCGTCGCGTTCTGCGCGCGCCTCAAAGAGCCATCAGACCACCACAGATGGGGCCCAATAGGGCTGATGCCGATACAGAGCTGCGGAGAACTTAACGGGTTGCCGGGGCTCCGGCTCGACGTGCAGGAGAAGGAACGTTGTGGTTTTTAGCCAATAAGAGTCTGACACTCCCTGCTTCACCCAGGCGGGAGAAGTCATTCGCATTGCAATTTTTTGCGCAGCGAATTCGCATCTATACGACCCTTGCCCGATCCATGACTGGAGGTGTACCTTGAGTAGGTACTGATACATCGACCCATGTACAGACAGTCTAGCCTATTGGCTATCATATTATGAAACTATGTTTTTACGTACCTCTCAATAGCATTAAACGCATCGTGCGTAAAAGGCGGTACATATCTGAAGCATACGTAGTGTTTGTGGGGCGCCGTCGCTGGGTGCAACTTGTCTAACGCTTCTACTAGTAGATGCCCTGAAATAACATGGAAAATTTTATTAAAAAGAAGAAAATTAACTAGCTAAGTTCTTTCTTTTTTTTGGAGTCTTTATTAAATATCGGGCCTTTAGTGCCAAATTGGTTAAGGAGTTGCACATTTCGCTGTACAATCCAAATACTTTAACCGCTGTAAAATTGAAAACAACCCACTCTATACCCTACCTTTTTTTATGGGACTAGCCCACCACATCCTCCCAAAACCGCCGCAACTCCTGTAAGTCAGGATCTACAGTAAATACAACCATGAAAACACCGGAACACTGAAGTCCAACGTCTCAGGGACATGAATAACTGTCTTGGTTCCCGCAACGAAGTGAATCAGAAGATATTATAAGAGGAGAAGAAAAAACGATAGTTGCCACATTCCTCGGTGAATTTAATGCTGGCGCCATAATGACTTATGCCTAAAGGCACAAGCAGTACTAAATGCACAATCTGCACATCAAAGATTCTTAAATCCATTAGCTGTATAGCACCTACCCTGGCTATTAGTCCACTTCAATATAGGAGATCCGCCCCCGATCTCACTGTATTTCTTCTGCACATCTTCTGTTCGCCTGGACGCTATCCAGGGCCCTAGTCTACTCTGAACCGGCAGCTGTATCATGTCACGGTCCGTCATGATTCGATGAAGATAGTCTCCTACCTGGAAACATGGACAAACCTTAGTTATTGTACAATTTTTATGCGCACGTAGGAGAACCATGGTTTGGTTCGAATGGGCCGGCTCGACCGGAGTGGTACCACTGCCGAGTAGAATACTGGCGTGAAATTGTATTGTGTGTCCATGGACCCCAGCGTTGGGCTCGCTGTCATTGTAGCTGTAGTCCCCGACTACATCCCTGTCCTTAGGGATGTAATCGGCGACGGCGACCTCTCGCGTCCGGCTCTGGTTCAGGCCATGGCACGGAGCGAGGGGGGTTGGGATGCTGTCTCCTCCTTCTCCTGTAAAGCTGTTATGCTAGCCAAGAAGGAAGCGGGGCGTGTGAGGGAACGAACCTCATTATGCCCCAGCCGTCGCGGGAGACACTGTCTGCGTCCGGGAGACGTGCGACGATATCCGGCCGTGCGGGTTTGCGGACGGCGAGCAAGGGTAGCTCGCCGCCCAACCAGAACAAGACCCGTGCGCAAGACGCATCGCGTTCCGCGCGTGCCTCAAAGAGCCATCAGACCACCACAGATGGGGACTGGCATGGGCCCCAGTGGGGCTTGTGCCCGATACGGAGTCGCGGAAGGCTTAAAAGGTTGCCGGGGCTCCGGCTCGAAAAGCAGGATAAGGAACGAGGTGGTATTTAGTCAGTAAGAGTCTGACACTCCCCCCGCCTAACCTAAGACGGGAGAAGTCATTGGATGATTTTCCCCCTCAAAAAAAGGGGCCCCAGCGTAGTCTAAGACGGCCCTGCGTATAGGATACCAAGAATGCTTTATCGGTCAGTTGTGGCGTCTCAGCAAATGATATACTTAGTCATCATGTTTATTTATTTATTTTATTCATATAATCATCATTATAAGACATATATATCTATAATATTGTTATAAAATTACATTCTTATTATCATTTTGTCCAATCATTGTTTGCTTACATTATGCAATAGCATTTATTTATTTAGTGTCAGCTTCGTAGCCGCAGGGAGATTCGTGTTCAATTTGTGGGTCCAGTGAAATCGTTAATCGCGATTGAGATGAACTCTAATTTAAGGTCACCCTGGGAAAAGCCTTGTCGCACGAAGTCGCATCGCAAATCGCAGTCAGAGCAAATCCTAGGGTGGGGAAACATTAAAAAAAAAAACTATTCTCAAGGCGTGAAAGTCTACAATCACATCGTATTGTGAACATGTATTGTGAACCTCATTGAAAAAGAGATTGAGAAAGAGAGACCTATGGAGTTTCTTGCTCGTTCTTCTCAGTTCTCCATAGGAATCTACACCTTGGAATGAGCAAATAGCTTCACTTTTAATTTTATTGTTAACGTTCAAAAGTGCCTTTCTGGTCTAATTGAAATAAATGACTTTGACTTTTGTATCCGGAGCTGCAGTTGACCTAACGAGTTACTGGAACTCAGACTCAAAGCAGGAGCAGGAACGAGGTGCTATTTAGTTAGAAAGTCTGACACTCCCTCCCTCCGCACGCAAGGCGGAAGAAGTAATTGAAATACTATCAAATCCCAAAAAATTGCATCCAAACTCACCTCATCTATATTAGTAGGACCTCCCATATTTAACATGACTATAGCTGTCTTTGGTTTCTTGACTTGATCGTGAGCCATCCGAGTTGCGTAGGAAACTGTTCTGGATATGCGAGTAAAGGCATTGCGACCTGAAATTAAAGGAAAAAGGTTTGAACAGCAGCTCATGTTCTATGTGTTGCAAGTGTACATATGCCACGGTAACTGCTTACCATCAGGTGGGCCGTGTGCTTTTCTTGCCACCGTCATGGTATAAAGAATAATAACAATAATAACATGATTTGCAAAACATGGTTTACAAATGTCCCTAGTTTTTGCAATAACTAATAGTAATCTGTACAAAGAAGGACCTCTGCTATAAAATGTCATGCTACGATCAATAGAAGCAGAGAGTTTAGTGCCAGTTAGTTTTACGCTTAAAGTAATAGAAACGAGGCCGTCTTCGGCGCTGTGATTGGCCATCTCCAATGAACCAACCTATCAGAGTGACGAACGCGGTTCCCTTTAGATTACCTTAAAAGCCTCTGAGCAGCCGGCGAAATCACACTGGACAAGCAAGTAAAAGTAGAAGTATATTTATTCAGGTTTCTTATAAAAACAAACAAATAATACCTGATAAGTATTTCAGTATCAGTACTGTGAGCTAATAAGGTTGTCTATATAATTATGAATATATATTCTATGACTGCTTCATTGGCCGAGTGCTCACAAGGGTGACTGCCGTGCAAGGGGTCTTGGGTTCGACCGAAAAGTGGGTGTTCAGTATCAGTAAGTGGCGAAATGCGCACCTCTGCCTACCCCTCCGAGGATAAAAGGCGTGGTGACGTTATGTTATATTTATTCTAATAAGATAAAAATCACTACCTCCATAAATATTTTTTTCAAAGTTCAAAATTTAGCAAAAGCTAGCTATTCTAAATAAATAATATCTACAAAAAATAGTAAATCTTAAATTACGAAATAAAATACTAAAAACATTCCAATAAAAAGAATTATATTACGAAATTTTTACATAACAATATTATTTTTTTTAGGTCAATTTTGTAAACTGCGCTTATCGGACTATAACAAACAGTTATTGATACAGCTGTTATTGCAAACAACGGAACGATAAATATAACCAACATAATTGAGGATGTGAATATTAATTTCCAATTAAACAAAAAATAAATAATGAAAATGTTTGTTCGTTTTCGATACTCACAAATAGATTGTAGCATTTTGTTGACAGACACTTATATAAATATGAATAAAATGTTATAAAAACCGCGAATGTTTTAAAATAAATGCAATAAGTTTATTGTTTCATTAAAAATTGGAATTTTATCGCTTATTTCCGCACACTCACTCCTTACCGGAGTATTGACAATGACAAATTATTATTAATGTGACAAGTGGTTGAATGGTGAATGATTCGGACAACCGGTAATTGTTCTCTTATCATTATTACCATTCGTTCAATCAGTGGTGTAAAAACCGTAAATGTTCTGATCGACTTAACTGCGAATAAGTCTAATTTTCAAGAAATCTTTATTTAAGCCGTAAGTAGCAAGCATCTAATACAGTAAAATATATTTTGTTACGTAAAAATACCTATTTTGGGGATATTGTGAATGTTTTTTTGTTTTAGAACGTAGTCCTTACGAGAATACAAAATTCAATAAAATGTTAAAATTTTTGACATTCATTATATTAACTGCAACAAGTATGTCAAATTCCAAGACACTAAAGGTGAGTTATTATTTATTTATGCTTTAATAATATGAACGACATTGAATCGAAGAAAAATAAGACCGTAAACTATAAATATTTACTTTAATAACAACTTTGTAAACGCACATCATAATAAAGAAAAAATAAACAGATTTTTTTAAATTGTCTGTGGTGTATTTACATCAACGTCAAGTCAAAGTATTATTTTTGTGATTGTGAAAGTTAGCATTTTAATTATTTATTTATATTATAATCATTATTAAATCTGATTGTTCAGATTAACACGAAGATGTCCTGTCGCAACGCTTCGCACGCTGGTAGCTGGTATACAGAGAATGGTATGTTTTTACTCAATTTTCATACATATTTTCTTTGTAATCGTACGATGATTATGAAATTTTGTAATGAGAAGTAAAAGAAATATTTTTGTTGTGTATTGTAAGTTTAGTTAGCTTTTTAAAGAAATGAAAAATACTTGAATATTTTAAAAGTCAAAAGGTCAGTGACCTTTGTTTTTGAAACCTATTTTTAAAGTTCTTTTGTCTTCAAATCTGCGGAATGAAATGCATTATGAATCTTGTAGGCTGTTTCGTGTTTAACTGATGAATGAAACCAGAACAATGAATGTATTATGAGAAAAAATAATAGTTTATAACCTTTTATGCATAACAAAGACCGTGGGAATTGTAGTATTGTAGTATTGTTATGTAAAAGTAAATTAATAATTCAAATTGTTATTAATTCCCGCCCTATCATCTCAATTTATTGATTTTATTTGAATTAATAATTTTGACTTGTTGACCTAGGTCTAAAAATAAAAAACGTCGATTGATTTTTTTTTGTTTTGTGGAATTCGTTCTGAAATGGACCTTTGAACGTGTTGAGCTTTTTTTTACAGACGTGTTCTCTTTGCGAAAGTTGCTCTATATATTTAGTACTGTTCTTGTGATTCATTTATAAATTATCATTAAACTTAACTTATCGTGTTGTTAAGCGGTTTTAAGTCACATAAAGTGCTATTGACTCATTGTTCTTAGAATACTCAAGTCACGATTTAGTACTTGTGATACTATAAATAGATATGATTATAATGATGGATACAAATAATACCAAATATGATGTTACTTTCGAGTATATTATCAAGAATAAAAAGATTTATTGTGAGAAAATCTGAGCAAGTTTTTTTTTTGTAATTTCCGAACGAAACTGGATCTCACGGTTGCCATGACAATGACAGCCATTTAAATCAAACGTCAATCCATTCAATTTCAACTGTTATTGAACGCTAATCGTAAATAAATTGTAACAAAACAATTTTAAATACCAAGAAATGGCCGATAAAACGAAAATATCGGCTGTAACATCGAAAACAACGGTCAAAGCTAAGCGTCCGACGACTGTGAGCGTGCCAACGACATCGCGAACAAAAATCGTTACTAAAGACAATAAAAATGTTCCTCGAACGAAGAAAAATAATGTGAACATGACATCAGTTGATCCTGATGCAACAATTTTAAAGTTGGAACAACAAGGGTTCCCGGATTTTGACGCTGAACACCGCCAAATAGCTTATGGAAAATTTTTGCGCGCGATGCTAGAAGAATGCCTAGTCGATGAAAAAATAGACCGCGAAGAGACTGTGATCGATCTGCAAATGTCACAACTAGCTGATAGATTCCAGAAAACTATGGATCAGTTGGATAAAACAAGTAGGCGGCTGAAAAATATATCTTTTGTTGCTGAACAAAAGAGGTTAGTAACTCAAGCTTACCTTACATACTTCTTTAGCTTCCGTCACATTCATACATCTGATGGTATACACAAACTACAGAGCGCCACCTACTATGCTCCTTACATACTTCTTTAGCTTCCGTCACATTCATACATCTGATGGTATGGAGAAACTACAGAGCACCACCTACTACGCTTCTTACATACTTCTTTAGCTATCATTACATTCATACATCTTATGGTATACAGAAACTACAGAGCGCCACCTACTACGCTCCTTACATACTTCTTTAGCTTTCATTACATTCATACATCTGATGGTATACACAAACTACAGAGCGCCACCTACTATGCTCCTTACATACTTCTTTAGCTTCCGTCACATTCATACATCCGATGGTATACAGAAACTACAGAGCATCACCTACTACACTCCTTACATACTTCTTTAGCTTCCGTCACATTCATACATCTGATGGTATGGAGAAACTACAGAGCACCACCTACTACGCTTCTTACATACTTCTTTAGCTTTCATTACATTCATACATCTTATGGTATACAGAAACTACAGAGCGCCACCTACTACGCTCCTTACATACTTCTTTAGCTTTCATTACATTCATACATCTGATGGTATACAGAAACTACAGAGCGCCACCTACTACGCTCCTTACATACTACTTTAGCTTCCGTCACATTCATACATCTGATGGTATACAGAAACTACAGAGCACCACCTACTACGCTCCTTACATACTTCTTTAGCTTCTATCACATTCATACATCTGATGGTATACAGAAACTACAGAGCACCACCTACTACGCTCCTTACATACTTCTTTAGCTTCCACCACATTCATACATCTGATGGTATACAGAACTACAGGGCACCACCTACTACACTCCTTACATACTTCTATAGCTTCCGTCATATTCATAGATCTAGTCTTACTAAATACAATACTAATAAGAGAGAAATAAAGTAGATATACTACAATACCAATAAGAAAGAAACAGAGTAGATTCTTATTTTTTTCATATTTTAACAAAATTCTTCATTTGGTCTCAATAACTGAATTCTTACATACATTTTTCAGGCTGCTCGACCTAAAAAGTCAAGTCAACACGCAAATATTTGAAGCAACTGACAAATCAAATGCAGAAAACCTACTCGAAGATCTTCACTCAACGGAACAAAGATTTTTAGACAAAATAGAACTCAAAAATGTAGATTTTGGATACAATGCAGTGTCTGGGCATAAACAACTGTTGGATGCGGTTAACGATGCCATCGAAGGTCTAGAACAGATTAAAAAAGATTCAAATCTAGACCTAGATAAATTCAAAGAGTATGAAAAGTCTCAGACGACTATTGAAGAAATAGAAAAAGATCGTTTTGACCTTGAAACCCTGAAGTCTGATTTTGAAACCAAATTCCCGCGTTTAAGTGAACAGTTATTCAAGGAAGCATCGGAACGTATTGCGAAGATAATTGATAATGATAATGATGATGGTGATGTTGACGATTGATAACGATATGTGATGTGATCATCAAACCAGGGGTGGTAGAAGTGTGTTATTGGTGGACTTTTTGACCAGTTATCATTATACACTTGGTAGCAAATTAATGGAGCAACTTGCTTGTTTTATTTTTTCATTTGGTCTAAATGAAAAATATTCCTTTACAAAAAAATGGTATCATTTCAAAGGTAACTAAATAGGGTAGTTGTCATTAGATTAATTTAAAACATTTGACACGTATTTTATCTTTTCTCACAAAAATAAATATCTTCGACGATGTAATAATCTGAAATATCGTGTGACGTCACAATACGCTACAATTTGCAGCACTTAATGACGTAACAACCTCCCACTCCTAAACTTAACTCCATTTTATCTAAGTATTGTAACTTTATACGAGAAGATAAAAAAATACGTGTCTAATATTTTTTCATTATTTGCCATTTATACGGCATATGTTACCTTAATTACGAAAATACTTTTATCAGATAATATTATTAAGAAATGAAAAGGAAAAAAATGCTAGTGGCTCCGTTTCTTTGCTTTCAATTGTGTTAGACCTATTGTAACAAGGGCTTATTATTGTGATTTGTGAATTACGTCACGCCCTTTAATATCGCAGGGGTATTCAGATATGCACATGTCGTTTATAAAATAAAGTATATGCGATTTTTGATGCCTAAAACTAATTGGAAGAATTAGGACCGTACACTACATTTAAAAAATATATTACCAACATTGAGCACAAAAACTTGTCATTAAGAAGTTTAATAAAATCTATATCTATACTAATATAAAGAGGAAATATTTGTACCTATTTTTGTATGTTTGTAATAAATAGGTTCAAAAAGTACTGGGCCGATTTAAAAAATTCTTGCACCATTAGAATGCTACATTCTTCCAATTTGACATAGGCTACATTTCATTTTGAAAAAAATTTGGGATCCTTGGTAAAATTTGAACAATGTAACCGAAGGTATAGAAAAATGAGTCTTAAAATGTCTTTCATCGAATGCGCTGCCGAAACTATTAGCGGTAGAACAAAATAATGTACAACAATATAGAAGAACATCATAATGTCTACAAAAAACTCCGCGGTAGCATATGTCCAACTATTGTAATTATGTTACTACAACAATCCAAATTTCCGAAAATAAATAATTGTCTACCCCGTGCGAAGTCGGGACGGGCTGCTAGTTATATATAAAAATGAATCTCTTTTTCCATTGGTCACGGCATCACGCGTGAATGGCTGGACCGATTTCACTAATTCTTTTTTTGTTGTATTTGTTATTATTAGGAGAAGGTTCATAGGACAGCCTAAATCTTGAAAATCCTTCGGGAATGGGAGAAAACGAGATTGCGCGTACTAAGTCGCGGGCAGAAGCTAGTAAAGTCAAAGCATTTATTTCAATTAAACCATAATTTGGTACTTTTGAAACGTCAACAAATACAAAATAAATAATACGCTGTCAGTCAGTCCGTCAGTGAAGCTAGGAAAAGCACCTAGCTCATTCCAAAATGTAGATTCGAATGGAGAAGAACGAGCAAGAAACTCCATTCGTTACTCTTTAAAAAAGTATGTTCTACAATGTCTGATACATATTCATATTATTCATATTCCAATACTGTACGTATACGTCGCAAAAAATCTAACAGGTTACCGGGGCTCCGGCTCGACGTGCAGGAGAAGGAACGGCGTGGTTTTTAGTAAGGAAGAGTTTGGCACTCCCTCCCGCCTCACCCAGGCGGGAGAAGGCATTCGATGACTTTCCACCCTAAAAAAAAAAAAGCAATAAAATATTGTATGTATATGTGAGAACAATGCCAAGACACGCTTGACGCATTATACTAAGTACAAAATAATACCTTCTTTGTCCAGTTCTGGCATGGATCCAAAACTTTATACTCGAAGGTCACATTTGTGATGATTTCAACGTAAAAGGGTTATAAAATGAAATTACTGATTTTATGTATAAGTAGCTAACCTAGCAAACTTCGTATCGCCGCAATTTTTTCTTTTAAATCTTCCCTGGACTACCACGAACATTTCAAGACCAAAATTAGCCAAATCGGTTCAGGCGTTCTCGAGCTTTAGCGAGACTAACGAAGGGGCATTAATTTTTTATTTACATGTCTGTCTAATGATTCATACATATTCAGATTTGTACCAGGGATGTTAGGGAGCTCCGTAACCTTAACTGAAACTATCGGTTATCCGATAAAAAAAAATATCCATTACTGGAATCCGAAATTAAAGTTTCGGATACTATCGGATAGGGGCGTAACGTATAAATGAAACCATTATATTATATTAGTTATTTGTATTTTACTTTTGAAATTCCTTAACATTTTAATATCTGTAACCGAAATTCTCCGAAACTAACGGATAATCTGAAATTATTTCATATCCGTATCCAGTATAATAATCATTTCTATATCCGTATCCGAAATTCCATATCCATAACATTCCTGGTGGCTTACTCTTGAATCCAATTCCGATCGATCGACATTGGTATTGCGAAATTTCGTACTCTCGAGTTATAACACTAAATGTCTGAATGTCTGAATGTCATTTATTTCCAAGTATATGGTACATTGAGGTTTTACATTAAATATTGTTTCACATACACTACCATTGCTGGTGTAGAAATATTATGTTAACCATGCTTTATAAAATAAAATAAAATAATAAAAAAAACTAGTAATTACAATAATGCCAAGTAAATTGAATCACACATTATAAGAATTTGGTTGGTACATGTCATTAAATAGAAGTAACAATGTTATTTCCATCAAAATGTTTAAATATTTCATAAAATGTTTAAATGCTAAATACAATGCCAATATGTGAAAACGTAAATTTGCAAAATACTAAACTAAAATACTAAATACAATGTTATAATATTATATATTGTGGCAATGGTATATGGCATATGGATATATGGCAATAGGCTCACCACCTATTACATGGGACTCATAACATAAATAGTGAAATGTGGGTGTTACTTCTGTGTGCACCTCTGCCTACCCCTTCGGGGATAAAAGGCGTGATGTTATGTTATGTAATATTATATATTATAATGTCGAAATATTAAATAATGTCTTGTGTGTGTAATAAAAAAAAACTTGTGATTTAAAAATTCATTAATAGAATAGAAGCACATCTCGAGAAGCCAAGTGAACATACGATATTTAAATTTACTTATTGGTAACATTTTCAGGTCAGGTGATAATTTATTATAAATTTTAATTGCCATGCAATGTACATTATTAAATGTGAGTACTTTTTTACATAAACACAAATTTCATAAATGTAAAGGCATGGCAGAGGAAGTACTTTTAGTTCCTTGAATAATGGTCTGCAATGATCCAAATATTCAGCGCCACCTATGGCTCTGATACATTTTTTTTGCACTATAAAAGCTCTTTGCACATCTACTGAGTTGCCCCATATCACTAAACCGTAACGCAACACCGATGAAACATAACCGTGATAGGCATTTAGACTTGTTTCTTTACTGGATACTAACCTAAGTTTTTTCAAGGCATACACAAACTTATCTAACTTGTTGCACACTCTTTCTATATGTTCTTTCCAATCGAGTTTGTTGTCAATATTGGTACACAGGTATTGTAACCTAAAAATAAAGCCGACTGTACTGGTTGTAAAATTGTATTTTTGTGTTGTATTGCTGTCGGTAGTGTCGTGGTGGCCCGGAGGTTTAAGACGCACTTCTCATACATGAGGGTGCGGGTTCGAAACCTACCAACGGCAAGTACCAATGTGACTTTCTCCGAGTTATATGTACTTTCTAAGATTATTTAAACACCACTGACAAACGGTGAAGGAAAACATCGTGAGGAAACCTGGGCTTATAATTTCTAATTATAAGTTTGTAATCGCCAACCCGCATTGAGCAAGCGTGGTGATTAATGCTCAAACCTTCTCCGTGTGAGAAGAGGCTTTGCTCAGCAGTGGGCATTTATAGGCTGTTGATGATGATTGCTGTCGGTATTATTGTTGAGTTATATGTTTGAAATTTAACTAATTTTGTTTTCAAAGTCAAAGTCAAAGTCAAAATCATTTATTTCAATTAGACCAGGATGGCACTTTTGAACGTCAAACAACAAAAATTTATAAGTGAAGCTAGTTGCTCATTCCAAGGCGTAGATTCCTATGGAGAAGAACGAGCAAGAAACTCCATAGGTTACTCTTTTTCAATCAGGTTTACAATACAATTCTCTAGTTACATAGTTTTATTGGTTCGATTTTGTGAGAACAATGCAACACCTAAATCCAGTCAGAAAGACTGAAAAAGAAAATAACCTTGAGGATAATAAAATATAATGATACAGCCTGGAGCTGACCAGTTCCAATCGACGGTGCCCGTTCACGAACATTTGGCGAAACCTAGCACCGCCCAACTCAACCATTTTGTAGGGAATCGAGCGATCCAATGCACGTGCCACCTCCAACGAGATCTTTGAGTGAGCATGACAACTCCAAGCTGACATAAATGCAATCTACTAGTCTTTTTATTAATATTTACTTGTAGATTATTGTCTTCTAACCATTTCATTACATTTGTTAATTCAGTATTAGTTTCAGTTTCCATATCCGTTTTTTCCAAACATCCTATCGTCAATGTAGTGTTATCCGCAAATTGAATACAGTTATGTTTTAAGACATTGTGATAGGTCATTTATATATATTATGAACAGCTGCGTGCCCAGTACACTCCCCTGTGGTACGCCAGAGTTGTTATTTTTTAATTCGGAGCTATATGTTATTCTAGTACTGTTTACAATTTTACAATTTTACTGTTTACACTAGCGCTTATTGCATCCGTATTGTGTGGATGTTGAATGAACTGAATGGTATTGAGTTTGGCTTTATATTCCGTACTCTAAATGCTATTGTAACAGCTACGATTGTGGTTGTATAGTTTTGACATTGAATAATTATTGAGATTTTATTGGATTGAAATTGCATTGACATTGAGATTGGTTTCAAGAGTAAGCACCCTGATTTGCACACATTGTCTTTTTAATTTTTTTTTTATGAGAAATGTTCAGATTTATGTTAAATTTATATGCTATTATTACAAATGTAATTACACTATATTTTGTAATACATATTGTTATTAAATAGGTACCTACTATAGACTAACGAAATTGGGATCAAATGTATCATAGTCTCATAATTACAAATTGTACTTGTGGTTAAGGCTTGTTTCACGATGTCAAACAGTCTCCTCTAGCATGGCTTGAATTTAGTCGAGTTCCTCGTCAAACATTTACTTAATTATTAAGTTGATGTTGGTAACTGACATATTTTGAGCCGTTATTGCACTGGTGTGTCAGCTCGACCCGAGTGATAGCACGCAGTGTCGTCCTTATCATAAGGGCACTTGGGGCCTGTCCACAGGGGTCCCCTATCATCAGGGTGGCCCTAAAGATCGACAATTTCGACGACGGAAACACCCGCGTTTGATCCAAGGAGCAAATGTTTGTGTGATCCACAAATTACTGTTCCGGGTCTGGGTGTCATGTGTATGTGAACTTGTATGTTTGTAAACGCATACGCCACGATACAGGAGAAAATCTTAGTGTTGAGCAACAAGAAAAAGCATTTCAAAAGGACCCCGAATTGTTGTATGCTCAAGGACCTCAGAGACGGCCCTGTGCCTTTAGCCAAACGCCACTTTAGCGCTTGTCTACCGAGAGAGTAGAAATCAAAATGTATGGGGATGACACTGACAAGTGTCAAAATTTACGTCAATTCCATATAATTTGGTTTTCTATTCTACATGAAGACAAGCGCTAAATTGCAATTGGCTACAGCTGCTGACGGCCTCACAGATTACAGGCATGCATTGTGTTTCGCTTAAAATTTCGCCAACAAGCAACAGGTGTCGTTGATGACCATCGTCGTTCCTTTGACCTGTCTATTCAATCGCTATCAATTATTTTATAAAACACAGGCACAAGGTCGGTCAGTGTGCAGGGAATTGCATAACTTGATTCCCCCTAGTTCATTCCATCATTGTACCACAAGACAATCGGCAAAGCGTCACCGATTCATGGTAGATATCCCACTCACACGCATGAAGCGATTCGCATCAGGCATCCTTGTGCGTACTGCTAAGGAGTGGAATAGGGTAGATGCCTAATTTTTATTTTAATCTCCGTCTGGTAGATTATTTTAAATCATTAGACACGTATTTTATTTTTATTTTCTTACAGAAACGAATACTTTCGATAATATATGATTTGAAATATCGCGTGATGTCACTTCTATGTACATTTTATACGTAGAAATGATGTTTTAGCCCCCACTCCTAAACTGATTCGTTTTATCATAATAAAAAAATACGTGTCTATTATTTTTTTTAATCTAAGTAGTCCGTAAGTTAGGTAAACTTCCGGACTAATTAGATTTTTAATTTTCATACCCTGTCATCATCCCAATTCTTTGCCTTTCTGTGTTTCCTGAAGGGTATGTCTTCAAGTCTTCAAGGTCGTCAAGGTTCGAATGAATGAACAGGTTGGTAATGGGCAGATGTGCTCCGTCGTAGTGGTAGGCCACATCATCGCTTACCACCAGGCGAGATACCAAACGGCGGCCCATGAAATATAAAATACGTCAAGTAACTTGATCAAACATTGTGAAGCAGAAACTAAATGTAGTGGTTGATATTTTATAACTTGTCTGTATGTTACATTATTGCGTATTACCTATTTATATCTTGTTATAAATAAATGTGATAAAATGTAAATATTTATTTTATTTTATTTACCTTTAATATATTCAGAAAAATACTTACATTACTTACATAAAAATTCAGCATTTTTAACACTTCCCAAGAAGAAGGAGGGTATTTATTTATATTTCAAAAGTTAGTTCCATCTATTTGGTGCGTATGAGGTGAAAAATAAAAGATTTGTTCAGATCAAACTACTATTGTCGTGTACAAGTGTATACAACCAATCTGCCTATGTGTACAGACCTACCACCGGAGGCAACCGCCTTGACACCTAACCTTGCCAACTAGTCAAATTCAATACTTTTTTCGAACTGTCAAAAACGACAGTTTTCTATGAATTTTGTACGAGATTGTGTGTAGTGACGTCACGTTTTTTAGCGTCAAACAGCATACTTTTTCTTAAAATTTTGCTGGAAATGTACTAAAATTAAGTTAGTCATGAAATCAATTAATGCAAGGGTGCTTTAATATTTTATTGTATTAAACAGTCTAAATAATTTATTTTTGATTAAGGAAAGTACCTAAATCCGCTTAAATAATTCCACGAGTGCATAGAGCTGGTGTGGCTTCAGGGAAGACGGTAGCATAGTGGTCTCGTGCTGCAAAGCGATGATCAAGGGACACGCACGTCTCCCTAGGGATGTGCTGTAACAGGCGTTGCATCGTGGGGGCTCCGGAGCAGGTCTCTTCAGAGGACCCGGTGCCCCTTACAGGTACTGGGGGTGGCAACAGAGGTCACGTCATCAAAAAAAGGTGTACCTATCACCGACAAGAAAAATACACGCGAAGCAGAAAGATTTTGGATTATGAAAACAAACAGTACTTAATGTTACAATCTCCGGCCACCGTAAGCACGGGCCTGCGGACTGCAAGCATGGGTAGCTCGTCGCCCGACCAGAACCAGACCCAAACGTGAGCTGCGTCGCGTTTCGCGCGCGCCTCAAAGAGCCATTAGACCACCACGAATGGGGCCCAATAAAGCTGATGCCGATACGGAGCCGCGGAGAACTTCACGGGTTACCGGGGCTCCGGCTCGAAGGGCAGGAGTAGTAATGGGGTGGTGTTTAGTCAGTAAGTTTCTGACACTCCCTCCCGCCTCTCCCAGGCGGGAGAAGTCATTCGATGATATTCCCTCCTTAAAAATAAAATTATGTTAATGAGTTGACAATTAAAAAGATAGGATATTTATTTAAACTTTCTTTTTCTTTTCGTAGGTAATGAATTATCTCGTCAGCTGGACCTGTGGTTGTCCAAAGCTGATCTGACCCATGGACCGGCTAGAGCCATCATTGCGCCGTAAGTATCATAATAAATATATTGCATGAACCTCTGTTTGTAATAAAAAATAACCACAAAGGCATTTTTGTCAATCGACAAGTATAGGTATATGAAAAAGTTAGATTCCATTTTAAAAGACGATCGACGATTTTATTTTATTATCAATTGCCGTTAACTATTATATAAATAACGAGCGACAGATACCTGCGGGGTTATTATGACGTCCTGAAGCCAGAATGGTTCCATTGAGGGAATAGAGCCCCGCCTTGAGTGAGGCGAGATTGATAGGGGGATGAGGCAGAGTTAGGCCTTTAATAACTTTTGCTCTGAATATCAAACCACATTAACTACTGATAGATAGAAAAATACGATACGGGAATGTAACAGTTGTCTCAACTGCCTATGTACCTGAATGAAATAAATAATAATAATAATATTTTTTATTTTAACAGTCACGCGGGGTACTCGTACTGCGGCGCGTGTGCAGCGTTCGCCTACAGACAAGTTAGCCCCGTTGTTGTGTGAGTATTATTGAGTACCTGAAGACCTATTTATTCAATTAATTTAGTCTTGTTGTGGTATGTTTATACATATATTATAATAACTATCGTGAGACATACTAAATTAATGAAAAATCGCGTGTTAATCACATGAATATACTGAGAAAAGCTCTACTAGTTTCGAACCACAAAGGGGTTCTTCCTCATGAGCAGCGCAGTGGTAAGTCAAAGTCAAAGTCAAAGTCAAAATCATTTATTTCAATTAGGCCAGAATGGCACTTTTGAACGTCAAAATAAAATTAATATTAAAAGTGAAGCTATTTGCTCATTCCAAGGTGTAGATTCCTATGGAGAAGAACGAGCAAGAAACTCCAGAGGTTACTCTTTTTCAATCAGGTTCACAATACAATTTACTAGTTACATAGTTTTGCTGTTTGGATTGTGCGAGAACAATGTAACACCAAAATCCAGTCAAAGTGATCAAGAAAGAAAATAACCTTAAGAACAATAATACAGTCTGGAGCTAACCAGTCCCAGTTGACGGCGCCCGTTCACGAACATGACACGTACACCAGCACCGCCCAACTCAACCATATTGTAGGGAATCGAGCGATCCACTGCACGCGCCACCGCCAATGAGACCTTTGAGTGAGCATGACAACTCCAAGCTGACACAAATGACTTCTATTAATCTAATTTAATATTAAGTTAATTACAGGGCTCTCACATTTACATTGGTTATATAATTTAAAAAATATATACAATTTAGCAATATAGCTGTATTATTTACGATTTCATTAAAACAACAGTGTTTTTAGTTATCCTGTGGAGCCGGACTAGCCTGCATCCAAGCATTTTTATCCTCTATATATTCATTAAGTTTGTAATATGCTTGTCTACATAAAGTTTTCTTTATACATAATTTAAATTTGGATTCATTTAGTTGTTGTACATCGCCTGGTATCTTATTATAACATTTAACACAGAATCCCATGAACGATTTACTTACTTTCGCTAATCTCGAAATTGGCTGACTTAATCTATTCCCATGTCTAGTTTGATAGTGGTGTCTGTCAGACACTTTACCAAATAACTGTAGGTTTTTCCTAACATACATGATGTTTTCATAGATAAATTGACATGGAACGGTCATAATGTTGATCTCCTTAAACCTTTCTCTGAGAGATTCGCGACGACCTAGATTGTAGATAGCTCTGACGGCGCGCTTTTGTAAGATAAAAATAGATTCAATGTCAGCAGCGTGTCCCCACAGCAAAATGCCATACGACATAATGCTATGAAAGTAACTGAAATACACCAGTCTTGCCGTGTCAATGTCAGTTAACTGTCGTATCTTCCAGACAGCATAAGCTGCAGAGCTCAATCGTCCCGCTAATGATATAATGTGAGGACCCCATTGCAATTTGTCGTCTACAGTAATTCCCAGGAAAGTTGTCTCTTTTACAAACTCTAATTTCTCACCATTCAATAATATGTCACATTCGTTGCTTTTAACATTTGGCAAAACAAATCTAATACATTTTGTCTTTTTATTGTTTAGTACTAAGTTATTTAATGTAAACCAATTTTGAACTTGCATTAGGGCATTATTTACGTCGTCATAACTATTTGTGCGTCTATTAATTTTAAAAACTAATGAAGTGTCATCAGCAAATAATACCATCTGCGGTTCATTTTTAAATAAATGGGGCAAGTCATTTATGTACGCTAAAAATAAGAATGGACCTAGTATCGAGCCCTGCGGTACACCCATAGATATGCTAGCACCCTGTGAATTTACTTTATTTACTTGTACTTTAAGTTGCCTATCCTGAAGGTATGATTTCAACAGATTTAGCGACGTCCCCCGAATGCCATAGTGTTTCAGCTTCAGCAATAGCGTCTCATGTTCAACACAGTCGAATGCCTTCGATAGATCACAAAATATGCCGATGGCATCCCGTGCTTCTTCCCAAGAGGCGAACACCCGCTTAATTAGAGCTACTCCCGCGTCAGTAGTGCAGCAACCTTTGGTGAATCCGTATTGTTGATCATGAAAGATAGAATTCATGTTAAAGTGACGCAACATCTGAGAAAGCATCAGCCTTTCAAACACTTTGCTGAGCGCTGGTAAAATAGAGACCGGCCTATAGTTATTGGGTTCTGCACTATCACCGGATTTAAACAATGGAACTACTTTACTATGTTTCATTAAATCCGGGAAAACTCCGTGATCTACACTTTTATTAAAAATGAAAGCTAAATGAGGCGCTATAGTCTCTATAAAAGACCTACACACCCTAACAGACATTCCCCAGAGATCTTCAGTAGACTTAACTTTGATCTCTTTGAACGCTTTAATTACTGCTTGGGGGTTTGTGTATTGAAATCGAAACTCAGAAAGGCACTCCTTGATATTACTTTTAAGAAGTTCGACGGAAAGAGTCGGAGATGATTTCAATGCTTCCGTAGTTTTTATCGGAATATTTTTAAAGAAACTTTCAAATTCCTGGGCAACTTTCAAATTTGAATTGATGTGTCCATTCGCAGTATTTAGATTAAATTCAGCATTACGGGATTTATTTCTACCTGTCTCGTTATTAATTATATTCCAGGTAGTTTTTATTTTATTTTCTGCAGTCTTAATTTTATTAGTAATGTAAAGTGCTTTAGCCTGCTTGCAAACTAATTTAAACGTTTTCGAATATTTGGAGACATAAATGTGAAAAGCCTCACTATGATTAAATGGTTTCATACCGTAAAGCTCAAATAACCTTTCCCTACTTATGCGTATACCTGGTGTAGCCCAGTCACAGAATACCAACTTACATTTAATGTTTTTGCGTTTTACAGGGAATAATTTATCAAATTGAGTTTTAATAATTGACAATAGGTTGGCGTAAATCTCACTCGGGTGTTCACTATCACGCATTTGACCGCATAAATCATTTTTTAAATTATGATTTAATGACTCAATTTTTTTATTTGAGATCTGTCTAAACATAATTTCACTTTTTTGAACAGTTGTGATGGTGTTAAAGGTGACTGTCAGCCCACTGTGATCAGATGATAATTTATTAACAACATCTTTATGTAAATAATCACAGTTACAAAAAATATTATCTATACATGTTGCCGTGGTGGATGTTACACGGGTGGGCTCAAGGAAAACATTAGATAAATCAAAAGATTTGAAGAGACTTAATAAGTTAGTACAAATAGAGTTATTTTCCAAGAAATCAACATTAAAATCGCCACATATTATGGTACATTTACTACTAGAACACGTTTTGTGCAGTACATCTTCCATTACGGAGCTAAAACTATTAAAATTTTGTAACATAGGAGGTCTATAAACACAGACTACAATATGCTTATCCAGCTCAACACAGGACAACTCTATTGTGTGCTCTATTGACAATAATGTAATATCTTGTCTTTCTTTATATTTCACTGAATTGTTAACTAAAATTAGGCTACCACCATGTATCATTGTTTGACGGCTAAAATAGTTTCCAACACAATAATTTTTAAAATTTATAGATTCTACTTGATAATCCTTCAGCCAATGTTCAGTAATACAAACAATATCATAATTAAATTTTTCTAAAAATAATTCAATTTCTAGAGATTTTGATGAAAAGCCCTGCATATTTTGATTAAACAATGTTAACAACTTTTCTTGTTTTTTCTTCTTATGTACTACTTTCATAGATTTAGACTTAAATATATTGCCAGAAGATACCTTTACAATGCATGGAACATTTGTAGTATTTAATTGTTTATCCTCTGTTGTCTCATTATTCAGTTTAAAAAGTTATCCAGAGTACCCACATTTGTCATCAAATCATGAGTCTCTTTCGTACTATCATAATAAGTACAGCTAATCTCTATATTATTAGATTGTCTACATAATATAGATCCGTCACTTAAACTATTATAAACTAAATTAATACTATTTGCTAGCAAACTATCAAGTAAAACTTTACATTTTCTAGGAATAAACATGTATTCCTTGGTCAAATTAAAACCACTAACAAATTTGTTAGTGTCAAAAAATAATAATTTGTCTTTATGACAACATGTCAGCATAAATATTAAATTATTTAAATAATGTATATTTTTATTTTGTGATTCTGTCAAATTGTCAGAATATGGAAAAGCACACATTATTATGTTTCCTATCTTTAATTTCAATAAAGCATTGACACCATCCACTATATCCCGCTTCTGTACTCCAGTACTATCACCCATCAACAACACTACCGGCTGAGTTTGTGTGATACATTGTTGTTTTATTTTTTGTATCATCTGACCAAACTTTATGTTATTATAACAGTAATTTGTTATACTATAATTGAGGCAATTTGAAATGAGCGACCCAATACCTGCTCCTATGGAGTCAGTGAACACACTAGCATTGCTGGTCATTACTGGTTGAGTGACCGTATGTGATACAGGTATATTGTGTTCCAGCTCAGGAGGCAGGGTGTGAGTACAACTACAAGAAAGGTTATTAGCTAAAGACTCATATCTCTCAGCACTGTAAGTTACTAAGTCTATTAGTTTACCTGCTTCAATCATGTGATTATTAATCTCAGATTGGGCGGATTCATACTTTTGGAACATCTGGTTTAGGAATAATTCTCTCTGTAACAATTCTTGTCTAAGAGTTTGGATGTCCAAGTCATATACAGCCCTACTTTCTTCTAATTCATTATGGCAAGATTTAATTTCACTAACTAGTTTAACTTTTTGTTTTCTTAAATTTAAGTTTAGTTTAGATAGATTGTGCCTCTTTTTAATTTTTTTAATTGTCTTATTCAGTTTAATGTACTTTTTAATTTTGTTGTGGCTGTTTAGCATGGTGCATGCGGTTGATACAGTGACAGGATCATCGCCAGTCAAGTCTATTGTAATGGCCGGCTCACATGTGTCACCAGAACCACTCCCAATTAACTCTTCGTATAAGCTCTGAGTCTTGTCCGACATTACTGAGTGTTTAAACGCCTCTAATGTATGTATTGTTTTGTAGGCTTCTCTTAATTCATACTCCAATTGTGATATACGTGTTAGAGCATGTTCATGAGTGTCAGTGCACTGCTGGAAGGTAGTAACCTTTTTGAGTAGCATATCATGTTGTTCAAGTAGGTCTGTGTGACACATATGAAGTTCAGCCAATTCAGTTTTAAGATTAGTGTTTTTATTTATAATATTTGTCACTTCCACTTCACTATCGTCCCGTTCCTGTAGCAGTTGGTTACACAGGTGCTTGGATGACTCCAATTCCTTTAGCGCTGCTCTCAGTTTGCACTCCATTTCCTTCGATCTGGTCATCATACTGATAGGGATGATACTCTGAAATAAAAGAAAAAGGAACAGCAAAAAGACAGGGAAGATGACTTGAAATGAGAGAAGTTGGTATATTATATCTGTAAGAACAAGACAGGAAAGAAAAATAAGGAAAAGGACAGGTTTAAATTGAAATGTTTAATTAATATTGGTATGATGATTTTTATTTTTTTTATGAATGTAGGTAGGAGGTAGGTGCCAAAGAAATGACTAGATCCAAGTTTTTAGTTATTTAAGCTTGAAATAGTCATAAATTGGGCTTTACACATTAATTACACGACTAGTTTCGTCTAAGTTTACACTAAAGTAGAAAGATTTAGTAAAATTTCTTTGTTTGTGTTCTTTGTTTTCGTTGTCGTAATCAACAAATTGTCACGCAGACAGATATGTATAATTTTAAGAAATAGGGTCTTTTGATTATTGTGTAATGATAGACTACAAGAATTATCACTTATACTCCCCTGGTTTTAGGATTTGAATACAACTTTTGCTCCGTCCGTTGACCGTTGACAGCCCGTGGGAACTTTTCAATTTTGTGGATAAAGTCTTATCACCATCACCAGGACAACACTGCTACTAATACTTATATACGTGATTTAACATAATTTGACGTATTTAAAACTATAATATCACCTAAAACTAATTTTAAAATTAAATTAAATCGCAGGTTCGATATTTGACAACCGGCTACCAGTGTTGCCAGTACATTCTCGGTAACCCGCAATTATTAGTTAATCGGGTGTGATATGTACATACATGAAATTCTTTGTTTATAAACCCACCCACGACGCAGGAGAAATCACTAGTATAGGTTAATAATAAAAAGATAAATTTTGATTACAGCAAGCGCATCTTCATCCTGGGTCCCTCCCACCACGTGAGGCTCGGAGGCTGCGCCCTCTCGTCGCTGGATAAATATCAAACACCACTCTACGATCTCACCATTGATAAACAAAGTAGGTTTTACCTTTTTCTTATAATATCTTCTGATTTATTTCATTACGCCTCGTTAGCCGAGTGGTCACAAGTGTGACTGCCGGGCAAGGGGTCTCGGGTTCGATTCCCGGGTCGGGCAAAGTATTAATGGGTTTTTTTAAAAGAGACTCAGTAGTAGCACGGAGTCTGGAAATTGTGCCCTGTATATGGCAATAGGCTCACCCTATTACATGGGACTCATAATATAAATAGTGAAAAGTGGATGTTACATTGTACAGTGGCATAATGTGCACTTCTGCTTATATCTTCGGGGATAAAAGGCATGATGTTATGTATGTATTTTATTTTGTTGCGGGAACCAAGACAGTTAATCATGTCCCTGGGACGCGCCGGACTTTAGTGTTCCGGTGTTTTCATGGTTGTATCTACTGTGGATCCTGGTGCACAGGAGTTGCAGCGTCCCCGTTCCGAATATTGAAGGAACTACTACTCCAATCTCCTAAATTTTCATGTTCCTAACCCCCCCAAAAGGCCGGCAAGATACTTGTAACTCTTATAGTGTTCCGTGTGTCCATGGGCGGCGCCGATTGCTTACCATCAGGTGATCCGTCAGCTCGTTTACTGGCTTATGCGATAAAAAATATTGCATAAGTAAAATGAATTTCCCTTGGTCATCGCATCATGTGTGAAAGCCACAGGGCTTAGTACTCGTTTGTTTTAGTAGATAAGTCTGTAAACGAGCAGACGGATCACATGATGGTAAGCAATCGGCGTCGCCCATGGACACCTGGAATACCAGAGGCGTTACAAGTGCTTTACCGGCCCTTTGGGGATTAGGAATTTAAGAAATGTTGGGGATTCAAGGAAGAAGAAAGGGGGGAGGGGAGGGGGTAGCTGGGCCTCCGGTAACCTCACTCACACGACGAAACACAACGCAAGCGTTGTTTCACGTCGGTTTTCGGCTCGGCCGTGGTATCACTCCGGTCGAGCCGGCCCATTCGTGCCGAAGCATGGCTCTCCCACACTTGACTTCAAAGGTGGTACAAGGATAATATTATTTGATTGTTTGTTCTCAGTTTACGCGGAACTAGAAGCGACCCGTCAGTTTGAATGGATGGACGTGCAGACGGACGAAGACGAACATTCGATCGAGATGCATCTGCCGTACATCGCTAAAGTCATGGAAGAGTAAGTACATATAATAATATTATTTTAGGGATCTGCCAGTAGTTAGGAGGTCTTCTGGTCGTGGGGCGCAGGGGGTTGAGAGAAACAACGATGTTCAGATACCGGATATATTCACGTAAACCCCCAGATACTCCAGATAGAACCGTTCACTCGGACCAGTGCGCAGTAACTGTCCGTGCCTCGCATACTTCACGCTCACACACGTTTTTGCTTGCCTTGCACTCTGCCACACATACATACATGTGTCTCTACATTATTATAGATTCGTAACCCTTGTCGGTCAAAGTATTATTGAGTTTTTTGGTTGATATTACAACGAAGTTTGTATTACTATTTCATACCTTTGCTCGGTATACTTACGACCACTAGACCAACGCGATAGTCTCAGAAACAGCGACTTACGCCGGAATACCTACTGAAATTCTATAACAAAGAATTCGTACTGCCAAAACTGTATTTAGCGCGAGTTAAAATTGAGCAACATTTGAGTATTTCGACAATAGAAAGAAAGAAAGAAACAACTTCATTTCACACGCTAAAACAGGTGACACGACAGATTTTACGCATAAGTTTATAAATCAAATACTTCTTATACTATTACTATATAAAGCGGAAGAGTTTGTTTTCTTGTTTGTTTGTTTGAACGCGCTAATCTCCGTAACTACACGTCTGATTTGAATAATTATTTTTGTGTTGGATAGGGAATTTATTGAGGATGGCTATAGGATATAAAACATCACGTTACGATTAATAGGAGCTGAGCAGAGCGTGTGAAACCGCGTGGAAGTAGCTAGTATCTACTAATGTCCCAAGTCTGCGGTGAAATGGGACGAGTTCAGCATGTGCAAGACAGGGCCTCGCGCTTGTATTCTACTGGCCCCTTAAGTGACTCGATTGGTGTTTGTGTGACGATGAGTGCTTGTGTAAAGTCAAAGTCAAAGCATTTATTTCTATTACCATAATTTGGTACTTTTGAAACGTCAACAAATCCTTACTAATATCGTATATAATATACCCCTTAAGTGACTCGCAGACAAACAATAATAATATTAAGCGGAATAATAATATTCATCATCAACAGCCTATAAATGCCCACTGCTGTGCAAAGCCTCTTCTTATACGAGAAGGTTTGAGCATTACTCACCACGCTTGCTCCAGGCGGGTTGGCGATTTCAAACTTATAATTAGAAATTATAAGCCGAGGTTTCCTCACGATGTTTTCCTTCACCGTTTGTCAGTGGTGTCTAAATAATCTTAAAAAGTACATATAACTCGGAAAAAGTCACATTGGTACTTGCTGTTGGTAGGTTTCGAACTGGTAAAAAGTCAGTGCTACTTCCACACCCCTTTGGGGATTAAAGGACATAAGACATAACATTATATTTTTATGTGTTTTATTCATTTCAGATACCAGACAGGATTTACAATCATACCTATCCTAGTTGGCTCTTTGACTCCCGAAAAGGAAGCGAAATACGGGGCGATTTTGGCCCCCTACCTGGCAGACCCCCAAAACCTGTTTGTGATCTCTTCAGATTTCTGCCATTGGGGGTCTAGGTTTAGGTATACGTGGAAAGATAATTCTAGGGGTCATATCTACCAGAGCATTGAGTGGTTGGACAAACAGGTATGTGAATATATCCATATATAAATATAATATATAGAGTATATTTGTCATGGTATTATTTTCAAAAATTCTCATATGTTTACCCACCTAGGTATCAATTAGAGCGCTTGCTTTTTTTTATGGCATAAGCCGGTAAACGAGCAGACGGATCACCTGATGGTAAGCAATCGGCGTCGCCCATGGACACCTGGAACACCAGAGGCGTTACAAGTGCGTTACCGGCCTTTTGGGGATTAGGAGTTTGAGGATCGTTGGGGATTTAGGCATTGGGGAGATTGGGGAAGGGCAGGGTAATTGGGCCTCCGGTAACCTCACTCACATGACGAAACACAACGCAAGCGTTGTTTCACGTCGGTTTTCTGCTCGGCCGTGGTATCACCCCGGTCGAGCCGGCCCATTCGTGCTGAAGCATGGCTCTCCCACACTTGCAATTATCATATGTTTACCTACCTAGGTATTAATAGTAGATCGCTTCCCTTGCAAATTGTATACCATATTATTAACTAATATTATTAATTTTAACAATCTCATAAGAAATTGTGTTAAACTGTCTCGTTGGTCAAGTGTTCGCAAGTGCTACTGCCGGACACAGGGCCTCGGGTTCGACTCCCGGGTTGGGCAAAGTATTACTGGGTCTTTTAAAACATTCTCAGTAGTAGCACGGAGTCTGGAATTGTGATATGGTATATGACAATAGGCTCACCCTCTATTACATGGGACCCATAACATAGATAGTGAAACAAGTGGGTGTTATTTCTGTGTGCACCTCTGCCCATCCCTTCGGGGATAAAACAAGTGATGTTATGTTTTAAAAATATCTATGCTAAATATAATATATAGAGTGCATTTGTCATGGTATTACTGGGTTTTTCAAAAAATCTCAGTAGAAGCACGGAGTCTGGAATTGGATAGTTTCCAGGGTATCAAAATTATAAATCTAATTAGTCTGTCAGTTAGATAATGAAAAAATATTAGACACGTATTTTTTTATTTTCTCGTATTAAGTTGCAATACTTAGATAAAATGGCGCTAAGTTTAGGAGTCCCACTCCGTTGGGTCCGTCGTCCGGTCGTTACGTCATAACGTGCTACAAAATGTGACACGCTGTGACGTCACACGATATTTCAAATGAATATATCGTCGAAAGTATTTAATTTTGTGAGAAAAGAAAAAATACGTGTGTAAAGTTTTAAATTAATGTACGGAACGGGCTTTAATAAAATTAAATTTAGGAAACTACCCTATTTTTTCCGGTATATGGCAATAGGCTCACCCCGCTATTACATGGGACTTATAACAAAAATGTAATAGTTTCAAAAGGGCACCGAATTCTTGTATGCCGAAGGGCCCCAGCGTAGTCTAAGCCTCTGCACAGGCGTCTTATGACTCCATCACTCCATATCGCGAGGTTGAAACCGACCTGCATACAGCGACTGTCTGCTATATATAATAATAATAATCATAATCTTTATTGAAGACTGCCTCGGTGGCCGAGTGGTCGCAAGTGCGACTGCCGGGCAAGGGGTCCCGGATTCGATTCCCTGTCCAGGCAAACTATTACTAGGTTTTAAAAAATCTCAGTAGTAGCACGGAGTCTGGAAATGTGCCCGGTATATGGCAATAGGCTCACCCCCTATTACATGGGACTCATAACATAAATAATGAAAAGTAGGTGTTACATTGTACAATGGCATTAAGTGCCGAAATGTTAACCTCTGCCTACCCCTTCGGGGATAATAAGTGTCTTTATTGAAGATAAAATGAGCAAAATATAAAATATTATCTTAATAAGTGATGTAGACCTTATACAGTTAGATGCCTGTACTAGGAAAGCCCTGTATCACAGGCAAAAGTAGCTTTAACATTGTAAACTGATTTAGACCATCTTATTTCTGTAAACCAATATTACTTATCATGACTTAGCGACTTCAGCTATGATTATTTTATATATATAATACATACATACATTAATTATATTATAATAATACATAATTATGACGAATTATTTAGAACTAATCTTATACTATTATATAAAGCGGAAGAGTTAGTTTTTTGTTTGTTTGTTTGAACGCGCTAATCTCCGTAACTACAAGTCTGATTTGAATAATTATTTTTGTGTTGGATAGCACATTTATCGAGGATGGCTATAGGCTATAAAACATCACGCTACGACCAATAGGAGCCGACCAGAGCGGGTGAAACCGCGCGGAAGTAGCTAGTACATAATATGACTACAGCTGTGGAATTACATACATGGGCAGAAACATACACAGTAAATTAAGTAAAAACGCGAGTTACTCACGTGAATGTACTGAGAAAAGCTCTACTAGTTTCGTTCTCTACTAGTTTTCTCAGTATATTCACGTGAGTAACCCGCGTTTTTACTTAATTTAGTATGTCTCACGATAGTTATTATAAAAACATATACACTAATGTATGTGACATTGACTAATGGCTACTGTTGACTCTCCAGGGTATGGACATAATTGAGAAGATGGATCCGCGCGTATTCACCGACTACCTCAACAAATACGGGAACACGATATGCGGTAGACACCCCATTGGCGTGCTTCTACAGGTAATTTAACAATTTATTTATTTATTTATTACTGCCTCTTTGGCCGAGTGGTCGCAAGTGCGACTACCGGGTAAGGGGGTCTTTGGTTGGGCATAGTATTAGTGGGTTTTAAAAAAAATCTCAGTAGTAGCACGGAGTCTGGAATTGTGCCCGGTGTATGGCAATAGGCTCACCCCCTATTACATGGGACTCATAACATAAATAGTGAAAAGTGGGTGTTACATTGTGCAGTGGCATTAAATGCCTTACTGTGCACCGCTGCCTACCCCATCGGGATAAAAAGTACCCAGTGTCATACCTAGGATATTAAAGTATAATCATACCAAGGTTCATCGTAATCGGACCGGTAGTTTTTGCGTAATGCGCGAACATACAGACAGATATACAGAAAGACAATTTTTTTAATCACTTTTTCGAGTTGTGTTCCTATCTCACCATCATCAACAGCCTATAAATGCCCACTGCTGAGCAAAGCCTCTTCTCTTCTGTTTCTGTGTAGTAATACCCCTTTTTTAAATTTTCAGCGTACAGAATTAACACTTCTGTAGTTTTATAATTTTTTTTTATAGTATAAGTCGGTAAACGAGCAGACGGATCACCTGATGGTAAGCAATCGGCGTCGCCCATGGACACCTGGAACACCAGAGGCGTTACAAGTGCGTTACCGGCCTTTTGGGAATTGGAAATTTGAGGATTGTTCGGGGTTCCGGGAGACGGGGACTAGGGAGGGGGGTAATTGTGCCTCCGGTAACCTCACTCGCACGACGAAACACAACGCAAGCGTTGCTTCACGTCGGTTTTCTGCTCGGCCGTGGTATCACTCCGGTCGAGCCGGCCCATTCGTACCGAAGCATGGCTCTCCCATACTTATCTCACTATTATTATCCCACAATTGTATAATTGTGCCACTGACAAACGGTGAAGGAAAAACATCGTGAGGAAACCTGGACTTATAATTTCTAATTATAAGTTTGAAATCGCCAACCCGCATTGAGCAAGCGTGGTGATTAACGCTCTAACCTTCTCCGTGTGAGAAGAGGCTTTGCTCAGCAGTGGGCATTTATAGGCTGTTGATGATGATGGTATAATTGTATGTATAGATTATTGTATTTCATAAATTGTAACACTAATATTGTTTTTTTATAGGCCATAGCCAAGTTACGCAGTTCGTCTAATTCGCCTCGGATGTCAATGAAATTCTTAAAATACGCTCAATCCTCCCAGTGTATGAACTCGCAAGATTCTTCCGTCTCCTACGCCAGCGCTTCCTTGGTTATTGAGTAGGAAATTTAAAGAAATTGAGGCAAGTTTTTCTAATTGATATTTTTAGGATGTATTTTTTAGCATACTGTGAAATCTATTTCGTTTTCGTTCCGAAGTAAAATGGTTCTATCTCGGTAATACAATAGTTTTACAAAGAAATAAAAAGTTTAAAACAAAAAATAACTGGTGAACCATTGCTAAAAGCAAACTTCGAAAGCGCATACGAACTCATTACAGTACATTATCAAAACATCACGCCATGTAATTCTCGAAGAAGTATTTCTCGTCGGGTGACACGTGCGATGCGAATAGTGCCTACAAGTCTACGTCTAGTGTTTCATGTGCGTATTTCCACGAAAATTTCTTCATCTTTATTGTTTTGTTTTTACTTTATACATCGAAAGTACTCCTTATGGCAAGTTGTTTGGCCGCGGGACGGAAACGAAACAGATTTCACGGTGTATATAGGTAACCTAGGTATCAATTAGAACGCTTGTCTGAACTGAAATTGTATAGCATTTTGAAATAATATTATTAATTTTGACAATCTCGTACGAAATTTTGTTAAACTATATTGATAATGAAATGCATATACTTATTTAAAATATATATAATGCTGAAGAGTCTGTCTTTTTGATCGCTCTAATCTCCGAAACTACTGGCCCGGATTGAATAATCGTTTTTATGTTGGACAGTTCAATTTTCGAGTGATGTTATGTAAAACTGATATCGGGTTCGAACCCTAGGCCGAGGAAATAGGTGAATATCAATAATCTCGAAATTTCGTTGGTGTTGTCATAATTGATATAATTATTTCTATTGCACTTTAGTTATAATTACGTAGACATATAATTATTATGTGTGTCCTTACAATACGGTAGTTTCTTAAATATTATTTTAATGTCCATCTGGTACATTAATTTAAAACTTTAGACACGTATTTTTTCTTTTCTCACAATATTAAATACTTTCGACGATATATTAATTTGAAATATCCTGTGTGACGTCACAGCGTGCCACATTTTGTAGCACGTTATGACGTAACGACCTCCCACTCCTAAACTTAGCGCAATTTTATCTAAGTATTGCAATTTAATACGAGAATATAAAAAAATACGTGTCTAATATTTTTTCATTATCTAACTGACGGACTAATTAGATCTTTAATTTTGATACTGTGGAAACTACCCAATTCACGGGTCTCCGGTCATTTGGGAGGCGTACGAGGGGCCGAAGCCACCTGCGCAGAGGCCCTTTAGACAACTTTAATATAAATGTAATGGGCACACAAATTATTATTATAATTATAGAACTTTTATTATTTTAAGATCTTTATATATAACTAGCGACCCGCCCCGGCTTCGCACGGGTGCAATATGCATGTATTATACATACAAATCTTCCTTAAGAATCACTCTATCTATTAAAAAAAACCGCATCAAAATCCGTTGCGTAGTTTTAAAGATCTAAGCATACATACGGACATACAGTGAAAGCGACTTTGTTTTATACTATGTATTGATAAGTTGCAACTTTTTAATACTAATTTCATATTATTTTGTAAGTTTTAATTATAGCATGATTATATTGAAGATTGTCAAAATAATAACACAATAAATAGCGTAGTAATCTCTGGCACTTTACTCGGTTCGATACCTGAGGCCTTAGTACGGGATTCATTTACGTTAAGGCCTCTGTTTAAAGTTAAGTAGCGAGTTCAACTGCCTCGTTGGGGTCTCGGGTTCGATTCCCGGGTCGGGCAAAATATTACTGGGTTTTTTCAAAATTCTCAGTAGTAGCACGGAGTCTGGAATTGTGCCCGGTATATGGCAATAGGCTCACCCCCTATTACATGGGACTCATAACATAAAAATAGTGAAAAGTGGGTGTTACATTGTACAGCGGCATTAAGTGACGTAATGTACACCTCTGCCTACCCCTTCGGGGATAAAAGGCGTGATGTTATGTTATGTTAGCGAGTTCAAAATTGTCTATAGTTGCGAAGTATACGGTATGAACTTAATACTTTTTGATCAACAATGAAATAATATACTTGATATCTAATAGCCGTAATTTTATTGCAAATACTAGCTTCTGCTCGCGACTTCGTACGTGCCATCCCATTTTTTTCTGTTCCCGTGGGAATTTCGGGATTTTCTTGGACACCTATTACGTCTCCTGGTTCTAAGCTACCTCTCCGCCAATTTTCAACCAAATCGATTAAGCCGTTGTTGAGTAATATATAGTAAAATTAACACGACTTTCTGTCGTCTATATATCTTTATATACATATATATATATATGTAGAAGCGGTGCGTGGGCGTTCATTTAAGGGTGGGCTGTCTTCCATTGCAATCTGCGAAATAACACTCGGTTTATAATCTCTTGGTTCATTAAAACAGGTCTCACTATAATTCAACTTAAAATAAACAGTAATTTCTTGGAACTGATTAAATATTGGACCGCGATTAAGTCGGCACGTAGTTGACAACACACCTTCTCGTCCGCTCCTCTACCGACCGTTGACAGAGACATTAGTTGTATTATTTGCTTCTTTTCAGCTGTCACTCTTAAACTTCATTTTCTTATATCGGGGGTCGGTAAACGAGCACATATCACCTGATGGTAAGCAATCAGCATTGCCTATGGACTCGCAACACAAGAGGAGTTAGTGTAGTTCAGTGTTGACAACCCAATAACCGAATACACTCAAGTCGGCTCAGACTACGACATATATATAATTATTCTGTGATACACACTATGTCACTGAACTTCTCTCAAACGGCTGGACCGATTTTGATGAAATTTTGTGTGTGTGTGTTCAAGGGGATCTGGGAATGGTTTAGATTCACAAATCAGCCCGGCAGATGGCGCTGCAGTCGATGTTTAGGTTTTTTTATCCTAAACAGCTGAACTAATTTGAATGAATTTTTGTTTATACATTCAAGTGGATATGCAGGACAACGTCTGTTGGGTCCGCTAGTATATATATAAAAATGAATCCTTTTTTCTCTTGGTCACGCCATAACGCGTGAGTGGCTGGACCGATGTCATTAATTCTTTTTTTGTTGTGTTTGTTATTGTCAGGAGAAGGTTCTTATGATAGAAGAAAAATACGGGAACGGGATTGCGCGTACGAAGTCGCTAGTATATTATAGATTTTCAACGGCTTTATTACAAAATGTTGCTTCAAATTTATGCTAAAATGTATCTTTAACTAGCTACTGTCAGCGGCTTGGCTTACGTGCCCGTGCTATAGAAAGTAGCCTATACCAGACCACAAGCTACCACTGTTCTAAATTTTATTCGCTTTTAAACCTAAAGCTGCAATATCATGTAAAATAATTAATTTTGTTTATTATAATAATTATCAATATGTAGAGTATACATATTGGTGTTGTTTTAAAGTCGTGTCATTTTCTAGGAGGTAACTCGGCTATAATTTCTGAGTCCAAATCAATAGAAAAAATTGTACGTAAATCTTGTTCATTTTTCCGTAAATTACGGAAATCCGTGAGTGCGAACTACACGCCGCCGTCTTGTAACTAGCTTAATAACGCGGCGTAACACGCACAAACTCAAACACGTAATTGATATTATTCCTAATTCCATAAAACTCCAATAAGAAACATTGCTGACGCTTATTCTGAAATACTGTCGAACTTAAACGATTTATTATAGCCGTATTTTTAACTATTGGCCTGAAATTTTCTCTTACATTGAACCTTTATGACTTCTGTGACATGTCCCCGAGAAATGACACGGCTTCAAAACTACACCTTGTATAATATAGAAGACTTGTAAGCTATATGAAAAAAAAACTTTTATTAAATTTTTATCAAAATATCAATTTTAGTAAGATTCTAGACACTTTACATAAAGCACGGAGTCTGAAATTGTTCCCTATATATGGTTACCATAATAAAAAGCTACATTGAAGTGAAAATATTGACTGCCTCGTTGGCCGAGTGGTCGCAAGTGCGACTGCCGGGCAAGGAGTCTCGGGCTCGATTCCCGGGTCGGGCATTACTGGAGTTTTAAAAAAAAATCTCAGTAGTAGCACGGAGTCTAGAATTGTGCCCGGTATATGGCAATAGGCTCACCCCCTATTACATGGGACTCATAACATAAATAGTGAAGTGGGTGTTACATTGTACAGTGGCATAATGTGCACCTCTGCCTACCCCTTCGAGGATAAAAGGCGTGATGTTATGTTATGTTATGAAGTGAAAATAACGTGGCACCATTTGTACCTACTGTTGGGCAACAGGCCTGTTTCTTAGACATAATAGGCACGACGTGACACTGAAATAAAATGTACACAATTATTCACATTTGTTTAAAAGAACGTTGACCCACTACTATTTTCTACTGTGCCGTGTGTGCGTTTACAAAAGGGTAGATGCCTAATTTTTATTTTAATGTCCATCTGGTAGATTACTTTAAATCATTAGACACGTATTTTTTATTTTCTTACAGAAACGAATACTTTCGACGATATATTGATTTGAATGTCGCGTGACGTCACTTCTATGTACATTTTATACGTAGAAATGACGTTTTACCTCCCACTCCTAAACTTTGATTCGTTTTATCTAAGTATTGTTTTCTTATACGACAAAATAAAAAAATACGTGTCTAATATTTATTCATTACCTAACTTACGGACTAATTAGATTTTTAATTTTCATACCCTGTCATCATCCCAAATACCTATATATTTTCACATACATATGACAGTTGACACACAGACCCGAAACAACAATTTATGTATCACAAAAGAGTCTCTCCATGTGGGGTTTAACCCGTCGAGCATCCGCGTACCTTATGATCCAACGGGTGCACACGTGACATTTGGAGAAAGAAAGAAAATGCATTTATTTGGCTATTGGCACACGAAAACAAGGCTCATTACAATAGAAATAAAACAAATACAGTCAAAATAAAAACAAAACATTAATAATAGATTTTATAAAAGAGAAAAAATGCTCCATGCTGCCATGGAGCATTTTTTCTTATGATCCACCGGGTGCTCATAAGGACGCTCGAGAGTTTAAACATGTTGCCCAGCCTCCGCGCCAACATGACTGATGAAAAATTTGTCTATCATAACTGTCGTATTGATATTTTAATAAAAAATCAAAACAAAAAAATCTTGGTTGTTATTTTTATAAAAAAATACTATAATAATGTAAGTATAATATGTTATTGAAATAAGGTAACATATATCCATTTTGGTCATCAATCAACAGCCTATAAATGCCCACTGCTGACTAAAGCCCTCTTCTCCCACGGAGAAAGTTAGAGCATTAATCACTACGCTTGCTCAATGCAGGTTGGCGATTTCAAACTTATAATTAGAAATTGTAAGTCCAGGTTTCCTCACGATGTTTCTCTTCACCGGTTGTCAGTGGTGTCTAGATAATGTTAGAAAGTACATATAGCTCGGAAAAGCACATTGGTGCTCGCCATCGCTTGCCAACTTATCGCAGAGAGTGCACGTCGCTTCCAAACTCGCGATGTGTAGTCTACGGGGGAGGACTGTGGGAGGCAGTGGACAGTACGTGGCTGATTGCATAATAAATCTTATTGTAGCTAAAATCAAAGTGGATATATGAATTAACAACTTATATATAAGCTCAAAATTATAGAAATAGTATTCAAAAAGTTGGTCTAATTGTCTCAAATATTCTGTTTTAAGATTCTTTGTTAAATTATTTCGAGGTTTCGTGTTTCGCTATAAGGGGTCATCCATAAATTACGTCACAACTTAAGGGGGAGGGAGAGGGGTCGACGAAGTGTGGCATTGTGTGACAAGGGGGAGGGAGGGATCCAAAACTTTGTGATGTCATATTTCAAAAACTAATATAATCTGCGTTAAAATACGAAATATAATTGTGTTAATGTTTTTTATTTTGTTAATTGATTTCACATAAATATTTATTTAAAGTAATTTAAGTTAAATTAAAAATAACAATAGTTTCTATATTGTAATTCTGCAAATTTTGACGTCACACTAGAGGGGTCTCACAAATGTGCTTAGCTGTGACAAGGACGGGGGGGGGAGGGGCAAAATATCATGAAATTCGTGTGACTCAATTTATGGATGACCACTAAATAGGGATTGTAACACAACTGGTATAAAATTGGTGTTATATTTAATTTTAATCTTTTGATCGCCACACTCAAGAGTTTGCAGGCCCAAAACAGCACTTGTACTTCCTATAGTGTTCCAGGTGTCCATGGGCGGCGCTGATTGCTTGCCATCAGACGGACTTACTCTTGAATCCAATTCCGATCGATCGACATTGGTATTGTGAAATTTCGTACTCTTGAGTTGCAACACTAGCGCCCATTGCATCCGTATTGCGTGAATATTGAATGAACTACATGGTATTAAGTTTGGCTTTATATTCCGTACTCTGTAACAGCTACGATTGTGGTTGTATAGTGTTGACATTGAATAATTATTGAGATTTTATTGGATTGAAATTGCATTGACATTGAGATTGGTTTCAAGAGTAAGCACCCGTCTACTCGTTTGTCGTTTGTCGTCTGTGGCGGTCAACGAGTTAAATATAATTACTTCCAAAAACAAATATTTCTGTTTTTTCTACATATTAAGTAATTTCTTTGCTTATTTTTTTACTTAAATGTATGAATAATTTGGTTTTGTAAATTACACCTTACGTGCGTGCGACGTCTATCGGTCTCAAATGGCATTTATTTTGTAAAAATTGTCTCAATAATAAATACTTAATTTGCTATTATTGTGGTTTTATTTATATTTTTAAAACGAATGAATCTACACTATCTATCCATACATATAATGAAATCGTAGAAAAGTCAAACTGTACATTGAGTATATTTTAAAAAGAATACTTGGAACGTGATTGTAGATACAATCGATACCGAAGTCAAAAATATGGTTTTTAAAATTTTTGTCTGTTTGTCTGTATGTATGTCCGGGATGATCTCAAAAAGTACTGTGTGGGACTCACGCCACACACACATTATGTTTACGCGACATAAATGAGGAGTCGCCAAGCGGGACCGCGGCAGGTTCGAGCACTAGTACCTTACGCGCAGTGGTGGCGCAAACATGTAGGTACATACATGGGGTTTTAACCGTGTACCTAACTTAGACATCAGTCTGGATATCAATCCAGTGTGACTTATATGTAATGGTGACTAAATAAATATCCATGTGACGTTCACGAAGTGACTTTTAATTATACTAATCCCTACACAAGGCTACCCCGTATCTCAGAGTCAGGACCTACACACCATTCGCTCGCCACCACCAAGGGACTCAACAACTGCATGGATTTATTTATTTATTTATTTATTTATTTATGTACACACATACAACATAAAGGACAACACATACATAAAATTAAAGTACAAAGGTACCACCTATTCCTATTGGAATTTCTTCCTGTGGACCTGGAGCAGGAAAAGTAATAATAATATAATGACACAGTGTGTAGTAACAAATAGAAAATTGGGATAGGAAACAGACTTAAAACTAACAGATAAATAACCAAACAACTACATACGATATATAAATAAATACATACAAAATATAAACTATACATATAAATGAAGAAATTTACATATCAGGAGGAAAGGTAGTGTTCTCTCACTCGTTTTTTAAAGATAGCGATAGACTCAGCGTCCCGAATGTTAGGCGGGAGCGCATTCCACAGCCTCACTGCATGAACGGAAAAGGAGTAGGAATAGAAATCGGAATTATGGGGTTCGATTTTAAGATTAGATTTAAGGTGTGAACGAGATAGGACTTCAGGAGGACGAACCAAGGAGAAACGGTCCCGAAGGTAAGCAGGATAGGCAGGGTTGAAGAGGATGTTATATAGGAAGCATAAAATGCGAGTGTTCCTGCGAAGACGGATCGGAAGCCACTTGAGCCTATTGCGGAATACGGAAACATGGTCGTACTTTCTTAAACCAAAGACAAAGCGGATACAAACATTTTGCAATCGCTCAAGTTTATTTAAAAGCTCCTCTGTAGCATCCAAACAGCAAGCATCCGCGTAGTCAATCAGAGGCAGGATTAGCGCTTGGACGAGGTGAATCTTAGTCTTCACAGGCAACAGGGTCTGGAGGCGCCTCAGGGAATGAATGGAGAAATAAACCTTCCGACTAACCTCGCTCACCTGGATAGTCCAGGACAAATTTGAGTCGATATGCACTCCCAAGTTCTTTGCAGAATCGGTGAATGGAATCACAGTGCCATTCAGACGCAATGGAACAAGACCAGAGACGTCGAGAGCGTTACGATAATATCTGCTTCCGATAACCATGGCCTGAGACTTGAGAGGATTGATTTGCAGGCCAAAACATCTGGCCCACTCCGCAACTCCACCCAAGTCACGATTCATGGCATCGAAAGCAGAATGAGCTTCAGATATGTTGAAGTGACGGTATAACTACAAGTCGTCTGCATAGAGATGGAAATTAGAAGAGATCACCCTGGCAACGGTGTTAATGAAGATGGAAAAAAGGACAGGAGAAAGGACGCCACCCTGGGGAACGCCAGCCGCAAGGTCACACCAATCGGAAAAGGTTTCCTCTAGGTGGACCCGCTGACGGCGACCCCGAAGATAGGATTCAAACCAGGCCAGAGAGGAAGGTGAGAAATTATTGGCCTTCAGGACCCCCAATAGAATGTCAAAGTCCACAGAGTTGAAGGCCGAGCTGAAGTCCAGCAACACAAGAATAGTGAGGAATTTATTGTCCATAGCCAAGCGAATGTCATCAGTCACCTTGAGTAGAGCTGTGACAGTGCTGTGGCCAGGGCGAAATCCAGATTGAAAAGGCGAGATGAGGCCGTTAGATGATAAGAAGGAAGATAATTGTTTGTGAACAATATGTTCCATAACCTTGGAGAGGAAAGGCAGGATGGATATAGGTCGATAATGAGAAAGAGAAGAAGGGTTTTTAATTTTGGTTAAAGGGATGACGTGGGCATTTTTCCAAGCCGAAGGAAAAGAGCAGGAAAATAAAGAGAAATTGAAAATGTGAGTAAGGATAGGAAGAAGGAGATTAAGAATGGGGATGAACATGCGGGAACATAAATCATCACTACCCACTGCAGAGGAGTTAATGGAAAGCATAGATTTTTTTACATCGTCCTCAGACACACTACAGAGATTAAAAGGAGAACAAGTGGGAAGCGGCAGAGAGGAAAGGTTGAGTAGAGTGCTAGATTTTGTTGAGCTGTCAAGTGTAACAGGGGAGAGAGAGAAGTGGTGATTTAAGGAGATAAGGTCAACATCCTTGCTGACAATGACAGGGGACTTGCCGATACCCACGGACCGCAGAAACTTCCAAGCATCAGCAAAATTGTGGTTAGCCAGGTTATCATCAAAGTACCGCCTCTTAGCCTCCCTACACAGACGGCTGCAGCGATTACGTAGATTCTTATAGGAAACAAGATTTTCGTCTGTAGTCCTACGCTTCCACCTCTGTTTGGCCCTATCCCTCCGAGCCATCGCATCCGTAATGGCAGACGTAATCCAAGGTGCCGGATCGTGCCTAACCCTCACGCGACGCACCGGCGCGTGCCTATTAAACAATTCGACAATTATCGCATTGAAAAGATTAACCTTCACATTAACATCGTCAGCATCAACCACAGAACTCCAGTTAATCAGGCGGACATCATGCTGTAACGCCTCCAGATCCAGCCGCCCGTAACTACGCCGATTTAAATAACGAGGTTTAGGTTTAGGAGTACGGATGCGGTAGGACATATAAATAAGGTCATGGTAGGAAAAAGGAGCAGTGAGTTGACCATGATCATCTACATGTCCAGGGGACGAAACAATCATAAGGTCGAGCAAAGAAGGTGATGAGTTGGGGGACAGTGAGTGGCCGAAAGGGGAAGCAGGTGAAGATCAAAAGATGACAAGAGTGATTCAAGTTTATGAGCACGAGAATCCTGCTTATGGAGGCAAGTATTAAAGTCGCCCATAATTATAATATGATCATAATTAGGGCGCAGGTTGTTGAGTTGCTTGTCGAGACTATCAAAATAGTTGATATGTAGGTTAGGACTGTATAAGACATTTACATTCAAATTTGGCATGAATATTACTAGCAAGTCGGTTTATCACGCTATCATCTACGGGACTGAATCAATTCTGACGACATTCATTACCGTAGAATATCCCTTGATAAAAACTAATTCAATTCTAACTAAATTCAAAAGCCTAAATTCTGCCAGGAGTCATTATTCTATGCGGACGAAGACGCGGGCAACAGCTAGTATAATATAATATTACTTAGAAAAGATAAATACTTTGTTCAGTTGTAATGCACAGGCTCAAAAACTACAGGACCGATTTTAAAAATTCTTTCACCATTCGAAAGCTGCATCCACAAGTAACATAGGCTATTGTTTTGAAAAAATCTAGGGTTCCGTAAGATATTTGTGATTAGTACTGTGATTAGTATTCAATGTACAGTTTGACTTTCTATTCATATTCATTTCAGATCTACGAGTAAAAAAACATCTTAAACACCTCCCCTCACCTTTTAAACCATTTGGTTAAAATTAGGTACAAGAAGGGTTTGCGACCCGGGAAAGGATATAGGATAGTTTTTATCACTGAAATCTTATGGGGCGGGTACTGTACGGGTAACGCCTCTGTAGGATTGTTTATTTTTTGAAACTCAAACTCAAACTCAAACTCAAACTCTTTATTTGCATGTTAAGGTAATACATACAGGTCTTATGAAATAACAGGCACAGCTTAACGGCCTTTTTCAGGCGTTGCAAATTTTAGGGGTGTCATCAGCTTACTATAAATTACATTTTGGTTAACATTTTTTTACATATTGATTTGTTCGGAATATAGGTAAGTACTTAAGGTATATAATATATTAGTGGATAAGTGCAAAATGTAAGTGGGTATTCTTAAAATGTATAGTATATTGTATATACATAGAATATTTATATTTAAAATGTATAGTATGTTGGTGTGTGCTTGTGGGTGTATGTTTGGGGTAGGTTTAACATTTAATTTTGGTGTTATATTTTTCTTCGAAGAATTCTTTTGTCGAGTAAAAACATTTTTGTATTAGGAATTTTTTTAATTTTCTTTCAAATATAATTTCTTTAGTTTCGTTTTGTAGGTCTTTAGGTAATCTATTGAATATTTTGACAGCCATGTAGTAAGGACTTTGGTTAAGCATTTTAATTCTAGATGGTGGTAGGTACAGTCTGTTTTTATGTCGGGTATTTACATTATGGGTGTCTTTTACTTTCGTGAAATTATCTTTATTTTTGAATACAAACTTGCATATGTCATAGATATATATGGATGGTAGTGTTAAAAGATTGTATTCAATAAAATAGGGCCTGCAGCTGTCTTGGTTATCTATTTGAGCTATGATTCGTATGCATTTTTTTTGTAATATGAATAGGTCATGAATATTTACGCTATCTCCCCATAGCATAATGCCGTATCTCAACCAGGAGTACGCATATGCGAAGTAAGCTGATAGTGCCGAAACCACGAAATTAAATTCATTTTAAAATATATACTATAACTTAGTTATTGAATCGATAATAACCTGGAATTCATAAACCCAAATTCTGCCAGAAGCCACTATTTTACGCGGACGAAGTCGCGGGCTTTTTTTTTTTTTTTTTAAGGGGGGAAAATCATCGAATGACTGCTCCCGCCTGGGTGAAGCGGGAGGGAGTGTCAGACTCTTACTGACTAAAAACCACCCCGTTCCTTCTCCTGCACGTCGAGCCGGAGCCCCGGTTACCCGTTAGGTTCTCCGCGACTCCGAATCGGCATCGGCCGTATTGGGCCCCATCTGTGGTGGTCTGATGGCTCTTTGAGGCGCGCGCGGAACGCGACGCGCCGTACGCTCGGGTCTGTTTCTGGTCGGACGGGGAGCCACCCATGCTCGCCGTCCGCAGGCCCGTGCTTACGGTGGCCGGAGATCGTCCCGCGATCCCCGACGCCCGGTGTGTCCTTCGCGATGGCTGGGTTGCGAGGAGGCAGCGTTTCGCTGCCTCACGCGTCCCGCCTCCTCCTTAGCTAGCATGACTGCTTCGCAAAAGGAGGAGACGGCATCCCAGTCCCCCTCGCTCCGCATCATGGCCTGCACTAGGCCCGGACGCGAGAGGTCGCCATCGCCGATCACTTCCCTGAGGACACGGCGGTGCTCAGCCCACGCAGGGCACTCCGCGACAGTGTGTTCCACCGTGTCCTCAGGGCGGTCCTCGCAGTGATGACAGCCGGGCGTTTCCTCCCGCCCCATCAGACACAGGTACCTCCCGAAACTCCCATGTCCGGTGAGGACCTGCGTCAGGCGGTAGGTGAGGACGCCGTAGCGTCTCTCAAGCCACTCCTCAAAGAGGGGACTTACCGCTGCGATGGCAGCGAGCCCAGCCCTCGGTTGCGACAGTCGTTGCTGCCATTCCGCCATGAGATCGCGCCGGAGCTCATCCCGCCACGCACTTATCTGGCGCGGCAGCGGAGTTTCGCCCCGGCGACGTGCCTCTGCGCGCATGATGTACACGCGCGCGAGCACCTTCGCCTCCAGATCCCACGGCGGTAATCCGGCAAGGAGGTTCGCCGACTCCCCAGAGATCGTGCGGTATCCGCGGATCATTCGGATCGCCATGACCCTCTGTGCCATGAGCAGCGTCCGAGCGGGACGCCGCAACAGGTTTGGCGCCCAAACAGGGGCGCCGTAGAGGGCCATGGACCGCACGACCCCGGCGTATAACCTCCGGCAGGAGGCGTTTGGCCCCCCGAGGTTGGGGAGGATGCGTTTGAACGCAGCCCCCGTCCTCTCCAACTTTGGAGCCAAACGTCGGAAATGCTCAATGAAGTTCCACCGACTGTCGAGGACGAGTCCTAGGTACTTCATCGTCGTCTCGACGCCGATGGTAACTCCTCCCGCCGTTATTTGGGACCCACCCGGAGGTGGCGCGTTCCCGCGGCCATGAAAACACATGGCCTCGGACTTGTGGAGCGCCACCTCGAAAGTCGCGGGCTACAGATAGTATAATATACCTAAAGACTACCTTTCTAAGGGGGCGTCCATAAATTACGTGAGATGTTTAAGGGGGGAAGGGTAAACTCAAATCTTACGTTGGAGAGAGGGTCTCTGCAAATATCACGTAATTTTTTTTATTATTGTAACAAAAAAAGAAGTTAACTATTTTAGTCCATTTAATCCAGATTGTACACGCTTAAGATTTAATTATACATGCATTTGTATTTTACGTATAATATTCTATTAAGTATTACAGTTTAATATCACACTTATAACTATCAGCAGTATTGATTACTAGTCTTAGTCTTAACTAAGTAGTCGTAAATAAAAACACGAAGCATTTTATTTTCTTTTCACAATAACAATCCAACGCGTTTAGGTACGTGAAAAGCCAACATTTTGAAAAATCTCACGTGAGATAGGGGTTGGGGGAGGGTGTTGAATAAAACAGAGGGGAGGGAGGGACAGAAAATAAAAAAATCACCTGACGTAATTTATGGACGCTCCCTAAATGATCCATATGTAAAGCCTTCTTCTTGAACCACTCTTTTCACTCCACAAAAAAAACCGCATCAAAATCCGTAGCGTAATTGTAAAGATCTAAGCATACATAGGGACAGGCGTTTTGAAATATCCGTTTCCTCGTAGCTTTCTGCCTCGCACAGCAAAACTGTGGAATGATCTGTCGTCGGCGGTATTTCCGAACCGATACGACCTTCGAACCTTCAAGAAAAGAGCGTATTCCTTTTTTAAAAAGCCGGCAACGCACCTGTTACTCCTCTGGTGTTGCGGGTGTCCATGGGCGGCGCTCTTACCATCAGGGGGTTAGGTACGTTTGGCGCCTATTCCATAAAATATTAAAGACAGGCATCAGAAAGCGACTTTGATTTATATCTACTGTGTAATAATATTGCTGCTACTATATTTTTTTGACGCGGCATATTTTCAATGCCTAACTTTTTGGGGATAAAGACTAGGAAGTGTAAGATTCATACCTCACTAAAACCACCCCCGTGGCCATCCTCAGCATAGACCTATAGGTAGCACCGGGTCCTCTGAAGAGACCTGCCTCGAAGCCCCGACGGTGCAAAAAAATTAGCCAATTAAATATTTGCCAAACATCCAAGTCATCTATTCTAAATTGATTAGACTACCTATTATAATAGGACCTTAGGATCTTACGCCTCCTGGAGTTGGGGCCAGCGGTTTATCGGGGCTCCGGCTCGAGGCAGAAGTAGGTACGGCGTGGTGTTTAGTCAGTAAGAATCTGACACTCCCTCCCGCCTCACCCAAGACAGAAGACGTTATTGGATGATTGTTCGCCCTCAAAAAATGGGTCCTACGCCTCTAGCGCCATCTTTTGAGTGCAATATTGCAAAGTTTTACATTTAAAAAATGCAAAAAGTTGACATACTCTTAGAAAGGAGTTATAATTTCTTCTGCACTGAAAATCTATCAAATTCAGAAGAAACATTGTCATCTGTCATTTTTTAACCGCATAATCTTCGTGTTGATTTGATGTGAAATTCTTAAGTGTCTCAATATTACTAAAATTTCAGTATTTTTACACACAAAACATGAATATTAGTAGAAGAGAAAGCAGAATCTTTGACAAACATAAGTCTTGGTATAAAGTTGATATAGACGGCGATTTCATTACGAAACCCATCAAAACGAATTGTGTGGCGAAAATGTCTAAAAAACGCGAAGAAAATATGATCACATTTCACCAAATCTGTGTACCGGATAACGTTTTTGAGGAAAGTGAAGTCAAGACCATTGAAGTGAATTTAAAACCAGATTATTTGAGTCGAACTCACAAACTTATATTTAAAATGAGCGTCAACTTATGTTTTTCTTTAGTATTAATGCTAACGGCATTCTGTGGTTTTTCTTTTGTGTTGCCAACAGACATTTTAATGTCCTATCTGTTACCGGCCCAGGCACACGGTGTATATTGATTTAAAATGATTGGAAAAACGTTGTATCCGTGACCGATTTCACAAATGGAAGGGATGATAAAAATGTGCATTTTTCATCGAAACGTTTGTCTTTTTTAGTAAATGGTAACTCAACATGTTTTGTTTTTTTTTTAGTTTTTTAATACTTTTATTCTGTTTTCTTTAATTCCTAATGAAGAAGAGTAAGTTCTATTGGACTGGACTGGTATATGAAATGAAACATACATTATTCTGTTCCTGCAAGAGTCTAGGTTAAATTCATCAAAGGGCTCGTACACAAAACTGCGATGCGACGTCGCATCACAAAAATGTGCGAACTCCCTCAACGCATCGCAACAACTTGCGAATTGATTCGCATCGCGTATCAAAATCTTATCTTCCCAAAATCTTCTTTGTTTCTTTTTCTTGTATCTCCTAAGCAATAACAGAAGTGCACACTTCTTTTTACTATCCATGTCACGACCTAGTTTTCAATTTAAATAAAATACATTTAGTACGGTTGACGGTCGTCGAAGGAATGGTCACCCTGGGAGACGTATTGTCGCACGAAATCGCATCGCAGCAATTCGCATCGTAATTTTTTGCGTTGGCAATTCGCATCGCATCGCAGTTTTGTGTACAAGCCCTAAATCGTAGATAGAGCGGTCACAAGCGTGATTTACGAGTAAGGAGTTCAGTTCGGCTTTCAAGGGAAACGGGCAAAGAACTGAACTCCACCATGCATCGGCTTAGTCGTCGATAGTCGCCGGATAGGATTTGAGTAGTGAGAACGTGTATCGCTGTGTATTTTGGATATGGCAGTAGTTTGGTCCAACGAGAATACCGGCTCTCAGGCGGCATACTAATCACTACTGGCCAATGTGAACAAGCGAAATGTCGAGCGATATTGTCCCACAAAGTTGCAAATACTACGTGAATGTTGGGTGATATGTCTCCGCGACATATCGCCCATATGTGTGTTTAGTCTCATGATACGACGAAATCGAATCGTTCAATTGTATGAGGGCGACGCGACGGCTTAATTTTTTACGTGCAATGTGTTCGACTCGGGTCTGCTGACGTATCATGGGTAGGTACGCATCGCATGTAGGCATTGCCGAAGCGATCTGAGGCCTTAGTACGAGTATGTTTTACGTTTAAAGTATTCGAAACGAGAACGCGTTCGGCGCACTGATTGGCCGGCGCCAATGAATCAACCAATCAGAGCGCCGAACGCGTACTCGTTACGATTACTTTAAACGTAAAAGAAACTCGTACTAGGGCCTCTGTACTATGCGCAGGGGCGTAGCTAGCGCCGTATCAACTATACGGGGCCCCCGGACTACAGGGGCCCCTAACGTGCCTAAGCAAAAATTAATAAAAACTTCCCAATTTTTATTCTATTTCAGTAATCGCAAAAGTCAAAATAAACGATTTTTTCCCGCGTAAAGCATGCGTTCAAAGGATAGCAAAAACTTAAGAAAAAAAAGTTATTACGATTTTCGGTTTTCACACAAATTATAGGTAAGTATTTTATGTAAAAAAAATCTGTTGTGAGAAATGTCTATCGTTCAAGGGCCCCTAAACAAATTTTTATACGGGGCCGCCCCAAGGCACGCTACGCCACTGACTATGCGGATCAGTGTACGCTGCTGTATGAGTTGTTTTTTTTGCGAATAGGCTAAAAAGCAGCACTTTTACACGGCAATTTTAAGCTCGATGAGGTCGTTTCTATACAAAGTAAACTAAAATCAGTTACGTCCGATGTGTGTGATGCGGGACTGGACGCTTATCTATAGACCTCACAACATCACCTCATGAATTTATTCAACACAACTGATGAAAGTAATATAACATAACATCATGCATTATATCCCTAAAGAGGTAGGCAGAGGTACACATTACGGCACTTAATGCCACTGTACAATGTAACACCCACTTTCCACTATTTATGTTATGAGTCCCATGTAATAGGGGTTGAGCCCATTGCCATATACCGGGCATATTTCCTGACTTCGTATTACTGAGATTATTTATTTATTTATTTATTTATACTTTATTGCACACATAGAAAAAAATTGTAAGCATTTCAATAGTAATTTGAGTACAATTATTTTTAAAACCTCTAAAATACTTTGCCCGACCCGGGAATCGAACCACTTGGCTAATGCGACGACTCGGCTAATGAGGTAGTTGACTGTATTGAACTGAAGAAAGTAATAAAACGCAAAAATAGTAAAATATAAACTTTATTTACGTTAACAATTTAGTTCATTCACATGATTGTGGTTTACATATTAATGAAAGTAACCTAACAAAATAATATAACAATTATGTCGTTTTAAATAAATAGGGCTTGGAATATTCAAATAGCATTGACTAAAACTATAATAAAGAATATTATGAAAAACTAAACATAACATAACCTCAAATTACGTTTTCATATTTTGACATTGACGTAATAAATGGCGCCAAAATCTTACAATGTTGCTGGTAGAATAAATATTTTCCGTGAGAATCTGCATATTTAATTTTTACAAATATTTTAATAAATACATTTGATTATAAAATAATTGTCGTAGTTTTTCCATCTAATTTACATTAAGAAATAAATATGCTAGTTTGTGTCATTCCGTATTAAATTTATAATCAAATTAACTATAATATTTTAATATTGCATTTTCCTACTATCAAACTTATTTCACAATCATGATATTGATAGTAAAAAAATATTCAGACGAGAATTTGGCGCCAAAAAAATTTTTTTTTATGTCAATGTGTCATATGAAAAAAAAACAAGGGTATTAAAAACATTAATGATAAAATTGACATCATTGTTATAAAAAGTTTACTATTTTTTTATTATAATAATTTATAGTGGGCGTCAAAAGGCAGATGATGTTTTGTGCGTTTTAAAAATCTATAATTTGTTAAATATATGAATGAATATGAAAATAAAAATAATTTATTGAACTTTATTAAATTCCGAACACAGTTTTTTTTTAATCTGCTTGTTTAACAATAAACTGTTTTATTATAATTCTAATGTCAATTTATCAATAATATTTTTCTTTTATTAAAATCGTGGATAACAGCTTGCAAAGCAAGAATTTGAAGCTAAAATAAAATAAAAACAACATCAGTTTGGTTGAAATTAAAATAAGAAATGGGTTTAATAGAACCAGAAAAATATAATTTTTATTTTATTCCAAAATTTGAACGGCCGAAATATATTTTTATTTTTTAAAGTATACATGTTACGATATTAGGGCGACTGAATAAATAATTTAAATATAACTTTTAAATTCATTCTTTTAGGAGTTTGGAATTAAGCTTTAATTATTTTTAGACAAAAAAGGGTTATTTGTTCAATCGAGAATGGGAGCTACTGTTTTTAGCTCAACAGGTGGCGCTAGGGTGACCCTCTTGTCCGATAAGGAATTCATTAATGTTCATATAACATTTCATAGCTACAGTGATAGGACAAGGAGGATCTTAGCTCCTTTAGCGCCATTTGGCTTTCGAAAAAACGATTGCCCTCAACAGCTAGAGCCAACTCATTGGACATTCAAGACATTCATTTGACGCTTACTCTACTTTACCGCCATCTAGCGAGACCAAACTAGTACCTTCAATTTTACCAAAGTTCACCTTGAAATTTTTTATTCCAAGCTCCGTGTTACTGTATTGAGAGTTCGAAAATTTTACAATATATACTATTTTTCGAACCCAAATAAACTTTAGGATTAATCGCATCTTGTGACCATTCGATTGAAGAAACTAAGGCTCGTGTTCAACAACGTCTCCTTAATCTTAAGGAACCCCTAAGCTAAGATAGGTGACATTAAAAGACATTTTGGTGACACCTTACCTAAGTAAGGGGTTAGTTTAGGTGCTGGTTAAACAATCAGTTGAGTTCCGGACCGGTCGTCCCATTGCGATCGCCCGATCGCAGAGCACGCGGAGGCTAGCAGCGGCGGCTTTTTTTTTAGGGGGGAAAATCATCGAATGACTTCTCCCGCCTGGGGGAGGCGGGAGGGAGTGTCAGACTCTTACTGACTAAAAACCACCCCGTTCCAACTCCTGCGCTTCGAGCCGGAGTCCCGGTAATCTGTTAGCTGCGGGAGTCGAGTTGATTTTTTACATATATATCTGTATTCTACAGAAAATCGCGCCGTGGGTCCTTCTCCTTTGAGTGACATTCAGCCGTTAATCTAACAAAAACTTAGTGAAATATTTAAAAGTTACATTATAATATAATATATTATGAAACTGTTGTCCATTTTAATATAAACACGATGAAGGAAAACATTGTGAGGAAACCTGTATTAGTACAGGTTATTCAAACTGATATCTAATTATCAGTTTGAAATCACCAACCTGTATTGAGCAAGTGTGGTGATTAATGTTTTAACCTTCGTGTGAGACTTATAGACTGATGGTACGAGTGAGTGACTGTACACAGCTGTAACTACTGCGGAAGTGAAGGGAAGTGTAAAGAGAGAAATCTACGAATTTTTACAGGATTTCGAACCCTATTATATTAAAGAATGTGAAAAACAATGAAAATAATCTTATCAAAATTTCGTTTAGACATTTCAGAGATCAGTTGACACATATAAATACAGAATAAAATAAAAATATGCGTATAGAAAGAAAAAGATCTGATAATGTCGTAGGCCTGCGACTAGTCACCGAGAGATGAGATACTATATCTCCTAAACGGTCGGTGACGAAATCCCCAAGTTGTTTTCCAAGCACGGGGATTATAGATTTCTCGCCTAAAGTGAGTGTCTTTGTCCAGGGTGCTTACTCTTGAAACCAATCTCAATCTCAATGTCAATACAATTTCAATCCAATAAAATCTCAATAATTATTCAATGCCAAAACTATACAACCACAATCGTAGCTGTTAAAATAGCATTCAGAGTACGGAATATAAAGTCAAACTCGATCCCATTTAGTTCATTCAATATCCACGCAAGAGTATGAAATTTCACAATACCAATGTCGATCGATCGCAATTGGATTCAAGAGTAAGCCCCCAGCACTGAATATATTAAGTCTAACTTCAATCCCCAAGTTGTTTGCCAAGTGTGGGGAATATACACATTTCGCTGATGGTGTTAGTGATATGGAGTGGACAGTGTTTTAAAATATATAGTAGTTGTTTGTATCTTATTATATTTAATGAATAATGTTATTATAATAAATAACATTATTTTTACTTATTTATTTATTTATTTATACCACAGAGCGTAACTTAATAATCTTAATAAAAATTTAACAAAAAAATATCTTGCTTTCTTGATGAAAATAATTTACATTTTCGTAGAATATTTTTTTTCATAAATATTTTTTTTTACATTTTTTTTCCGAAAAAAAAATTATCTTGTCTTGATTAACATTAAATACTGCGTTTTTTTTTCGTTTATGAGTTCAATTTGCTCTTGCGTCAATAGTTTTCTGCTTATTTTCAGATTTTTAGCAAAATCGCTTTGTTTAAGTCACATAATTCAGAAAAAATAAGCAGAAAATAACAAAAAATAAATTTAAAAATAAAACATTTTCTAACCTGAACTCAATGTCATTAAGAAAATTTCATTACTAAACTATAATTATTGAAAAAATAATTAGGTACTCGCAAACTAGTCAAATTCAATACTATTTTCGAACTGTCAAAAACGACAGTTTTCTATGAATTTTGTACGAGATTGTGTTTTTTAGCGTCAAACAGCGTAGTGATTTCTTAAAAATTAGCTGGAAATATACTAAAATTAAGTTGGTCATAAAATCAATTAATGAAAGTGTGATTATTTTTTAATATTTTATTGTATTGAACAGTCGAAATAATTTATTTTTGATTGAGGAAAGTACCCAATTATTTTGTTAATATTTTTCCAACAATTTTCAGTAATCCAATTCATAACGCTTTTCATTCTACATAAAGTTTTTACAATAAATCTGAAAAAAAAATTCCAAATTTTTTTCAGATGATAACCAAAAAAATATAAGTAGAGAGAAAAAATGCATAATTTTTTCACTAAATACAATATTAATGTTAGTATGTTTGTATATAAATAATTATAATTACACAAAATACTTTAAGAAAATCACTACACGACCTTTATACGTAAAAAAAAACAAAAATACGAAAAAAAATCGAAATTGAACAATGTCAGATTTTTATCAAATAAACGAGCAAACTGATCGCCTGATGATAAGCAATCGGCGTCGCCCATAGACAGCTGGAACACCAGAGGCGTTATGAGTGCGTTACCAGCCTAAGGTCTAATTTCACCAAACTCTGTTTGTTAAATCCTAATTAGTCATTTACTAATGAGTTGTTAATAATTAACGGGCTGTTATATCATTATATGTCCCAGGGAAAAAAAGTAACAAGCCGTTAGTAAACTGAACATTTAACTGAATGACTTGTAAGTTACTCACTCTTATTTTAAGCAACCAAATTGAAATGGTTTTTTGTGACATGTTATTTAGACGGAGTTCGGTAATATTTTATCTAGTCGTATAATACGTCATTTGTTGTGCTACCCGACCAATTACAAACGTCGTTAGCTCCGAGTGATCTCAATGAAATGGTGACTACTTTTGATTTAAACCGATTGGAACGTCAAATAATCATAGCATGGTATTATTTATTTTGCTTATTTTGAGTTGATGTTATGTAGCATTTGTACTGTTTGATTGTGTTTGTGGTTCTTTGGATTGTATTGTGTTATACAAATACAAAAATTGTTGATACAAAAATCTACATCGTCGTATTCATCGAAATATACGGCGTTCAGCCGTTCTTAAAAAATTCTTGGACGTCGTAATATTGTGTCTAAGTAATCTAAATAATCTAAAACATTATTTTCGAATATAAAATTGTATGCAGTGTCCATCTCGATTTTAATTGTCTGTTACGGTCTAACGGACCTCTAGAGCGGTGATTAAATTTAACAGCTTGTTATGACAAATAAAAGCGCGTTAACTCGTGGTGGGACACTCGATAACTTTAACAGCCCGTTAACTGACTTAACAATACTTTCAATATTTAACAGGGGATGGTGAAACTGGACCTAAAGGCGCCGGTAACCTCACTTACAAAACGCAAGCGTTGTTTCACGCCGATGTCCTATGAGGCCGTGGTATCACACCGGCCAAGTAATATGTAAATTTTTGGTCAGCGTATTGTTAGTTTTAACGCGTTTACCTGGGTACTACTAGTTGGAATTGGGATGATGACAAGGTAAGTAAATTAAAAATCTAATTAGTCAGTAAGTTAGGTAACGAAAAAATATTACACACGTATTTTTTATTTTGTCGTATAATATAACAATACTTAGATAAAACGAATCAAAGTTTAGGAGTGGGAGCTAAAACGTCATTTCTACGTATAAAATGTACACAGAAGTGACGTCACGCGACATTTCAAATCAATATATAGTCGGAAGTATTCGTTTCTGTAAGAAAATAAAAATACGTGTCTAATGATTTAAAATAATCTACTAGACGGACATTAAAATAAAAATTAGGCATCTACCCTATTGAATACGGTAAAATGGGGTGAATAGAGTTTGAACGGCGAAAAGTGACAGAAGAGGGGCGAATAGATACTATGGAGAATTTCCTTATATTTTTATTTATATTTTAGTAAGTTTTGTAATTAGTACCTATAATGCGTCAAGCGTGTCTTTGCATTGTTCTCACATATACGTACAGTATTGGAATATGTGTCAGAGACATTGTAGAACATACTTTTTTAAAAAGAGTAACGAATGGAGTTTCTTGCTCGTTCTTCTCCATTCGAATCTACATTTTGGAATGAGCACCTAGCTTCACCTAGCTTCACTGACGGACTGACTGACAGACTATTATTTATTTTGTATTTGTTGACGTTTCAAAAGTACCAAAATATGGTTTAATTGAAATAAATGCTTTGAATTTTTGACTTTGACTTTCGACTATTCACCTCTCGATCCCTATTCGCCCCAATTTACGGTAATCCTTTTTGGGTTTGTTAGTCCATTTAGAAACAGCGCGTAAGTCACTAGAATCATAGATTTTTTCCATACGATCGCATAGTGATTTTCTTAAACATATTACGCAATGTAGATAATATATAAAAAAATTAAACTATAATTTTCTATTACATTTTCATATCGGGCCACGGCTCGTCGACGGAGTGTCTGTAAAAAAAAGAAAAAAAAATGGAGTTCGATTATTGATTCGCGCAGTACTGGTTAGCGTTGATCTATAAAAATATGGGTTAATTCGAATTTTCAGATAATTAAAAAAGATATTACATTAAAAAAATACACAATAAACATAAAATTACGCCTTTTATCCCCGAATGCACAGAGGTGCACATTACGGCACTTAATGCCATTGTACAATGTAACACCCACTTTTCACTATTTATGTTATGAGTCCCATGTAATAGGGGATGAGTCTATTGACATATACCGGGCACAATTCCAGACTCCGAGCTACTACGGAGAATGTTTTAAAAAAATCTCGTACTTTGCCCGACCCGGGAATCGAACCCGAGACCTCTTGCCCGGCAATCGTACTGGCGACCACTCTGCCATTGAGGCAGTCGATTTTGAACAGTCTATGTAGGCTGCGCGATGTCGCGACTCCGCACGCTGCTCATGAGGAAGAACTGTTCTCGTTATATTTATGAGTGTAGCTCGTAATTTTTAGTTAATTCGGCATGTCTCAGTATAGCTATTATCAAAAAAACATATTCACCTGTATTATTGATGATTATCGTTTCATCCTGTAACAAAAAAAAACTTATTAGTCAAGTGTGGGAGAGCCATGCTTCGGCACTGCTGGGCCGGCTCGACCGGAGTGATACCACCAACGAGCAGAAAACCGACGTGAAACAACTCTTGCGTTGTGTTTTGTCGTGTGAGCGAGGTTACCGGAGGCCCAATTACCCCAATCCCTGAATCCCCAACGATCCTCAAACTCCTAATCCCCTAAAGGCCGGTAACGCACTTGTAACGCCTCTGGTGTTCCAGGTGTCCTTAGGCGATGCCGATTGCTTATGCCGTAAAAATCATTAAAATAAGTTTTTGAGTTTTTATATAAAAAAATATTCTTAGAAAAAGAATGCAAGTCCGACTGAGTGAGACTGAAAATAACTGTGAGTAACTATGAGTGTCGGTAAGTATAAGAGAGTAAGACTGAACTATAAGTGTGAGTGAGTGAGTAACTATAAGTAACAATGAGTATCAGTAAGTATAAGGGAATGAGACTGACTAAAAGTGTGAGTAACTATGACTGAGACTGAAAATAGTGTCAGTGAGTAAGTGTGAGTATCTTTGAGTATGAGTGAGTATAAGTGAGTTTCATACCGGCTTGACTGGCCTAGTCCTCTGCACAGTCATGTTCTGTTGCGGTACTGTAGAGTCAGGCTGCACGCCGAGCGCGGAGTATACCTCGCGGAGTATAAGCAGCATAGTATCTTCTGATTCCCTGTTTAATAAAATTAAGATTATTTTTGATAAGTTAGATTAGGAAAATATAAACTAGGTTCTTTGCTAAGGGGGGTCCATTATTATGTGAGGTTTTATTTTATTTTTCTGTCCCCCGTCCCCCCCTGGTGAGATTTCGTGAGATTTTATTCAACACCCTCCCCCATCTCTCAATCTCACGTGAGATTTTTCAAAATGTTGGTTTTTCACGTAAACGCGTTGGTTTGTTATTGTGAAAAGAAAAAAGTCCATGTGCATGTACAATTGAATCTTAAGCCGTGCCGAGCCGTGGCCAATGGGTCTGATGTTTCGTTTGGTACTGCTGGCTCGAACTGCAGTTTGGCTCAGATACAACACATTGACACGCCGTTGCAAGCGGGACATTGTAATTCTGGTGAGTGTATCATAAATCCAAGTACACATGATGCACCGAGTAAGGCCGAGTCTGCTCCAGTAGTGGACCCGGAGGGACATCTGGCTGAGACGACTGGCGTACAACTTACGGTTACAAAACTACACATGCTGGCAACCCAAGAAACCAATCGCAGTCAATCAGTGGAACTAGCAATACACAGAGGGTTATGATTTTCGGTGATCAAGCCGGTTATGGTATTAGAAATATTATTCAAGACTACCTAGGGAAACAGTTTACAGTGACGTCATTTATAAAACCCTATGCTACAACTAAAGAAGTTTTAAAACCAAGTGAAAGTTTATGCAAAGACTTTGGCAAATCTGACTTTGTTATCATTCTAGCGGGTGCTAATGACAGAAACCCTATGGATATTCAAACGTATTTACATTACACACTTCGTCAGTTACAATTTACCAATGTGTTAGTGGTGCCACTTCGTAAACAATTTTATTTAAATGAAAATAATGTAAACAATTTGTTGAAATTAGTATGCCACAATTGTAAAACTTCGTGCTTCGTGCCATTTCAAAATGATTCTATAGTATCTAAAAAATCTGTAAGCAAACTGCATGTATGTAGATTGATTCATAGGCAAATCTTGCATTTAAACTACAAAGTGAAATATCAAAATTATGTGGAAAAATTACGTACTGCGAAAGGGCAAGTAAGCACAAAGGACGTGGGTATACAGACTTGTGACGGGTTGAATGATGTGAGTGTACAGAATGTGAGGGACGATAAAATATTACAAAATAATTGCGATTTTTTTCGGAAGTAATAAAACCTCTTATCTTACAATTATTCACCAGAATATAGCGGGAGCTCTAAGCAAGCGAGATGCACTTTCATTTGCAATACTAGAATTACGCAATAACAAAATTAACGCGGACATACTATGTTTAACTGAAACATTCATGCTTAAAGGAACGGAAAAAAATCTTCGCCTTTACTACAGCATCATTCTATTCGAGAAAGACATCCAAACGAGGGGGAGTTGCAATACTAATTAAAAACGATATTGAATTTAAAGTTATTAAGGAAACACAAAGTATTAGTGAAACATGCGTATTTGAATGCTGTGGTCTAGAACTAATTAAGTATGGAATTATAATAGTCTGTATTTATAGGACACCTTCATCGAATGTCATGATTTTTTTAAATAACCTAAATAGTCTATTAAGTACGCTATGTAGTAATGCGAAAAAAAAGATTATTGTGTGTGGCGATATAAATATAGATATTTTAAAGCAATCTAAAGATAGTAGGGATTATAACCATTTACTAATCAATTACAACTTAAAACAAATGATTTCAACGCCCATTCGTGTAACGGAGACAACTAAAACTTGTATTGACCACATTTCAACCACCATCGAAAACGGCTTTGCAAGTGTCCTTGAGCTTGGCTTATCAGATCACACGGCCCAATCTTACTCTTGGAGAATTAACGAACGAAAACAACCAGTGTTGAAATGGTGGTATGAACTCAAACGAGATTACTGTACTGAAAATAAGTTAAAGTTTTTAAAAGCAATCTCTAGCTTATCATTTCATGACGTATTTGAAGCAAAATCCACAAACGAATCATTTTACAAATTTTATGACACCTATTTATTATTTTATAAATTATGTTTTCCTATAATCCGCGTAAAAAAAATTATCAAAACACTTAACAAATCAAATTGGCTTACAAAAGGTATAAAAATAAGTTGTAGAAGCAAAAGTAGATTACATTATAAATTAAAACACAACAGTACTGAAACACACAAAAATAGTTATAAAAAATATTGTAACGTATTGAAAAATTGCATTTTGACGTCACGCAAGAGTAACAACACAAACTACATAAATAGAGCTCCAAATAAGTGTAAAGCGGCCTGGAATATTATAAAAAAACACACTGACGCAGGTTTAAAGAATACGTGTATTTCGAAGATAACAATTGACAGTAGAGATTATGTGAGTCCTGCATCTATTGCAAATCATTTTAATAACTTTTTTATCAACGTAATTACGAAAATTAGATCAGGCGGAGAACAATCTACAACTTCTAATAATATTAATAATATACAATTAATTTATAATTCATTTTTTTTGTATCCTATTGACGAAACCGATTTAAAAAGCATAATAAGGACTCTTAACGATTCAAAAGCTACGGGCTATGATGATATTCGTACTGATATTGTAAAATTATCTGCTAACGTGATCTCAAAACCGCTCTCATACATTATTAATCTCTCATTGGAGGAGGGGGAGTTTCCCGATGTACTGAAAAGGTCAATAGTCAAGCCATTATATAAAAAGGGGGAAAAAACTAAAATGGATAATTACAGACCAGTTACACTGATACCTATATTCGCAAAGGTTTTTGAATAGGTTTTCCTGAAAAAACTAATTAACTTTGTAGATAAGCATAAAATTGTAAGGGATGAACAAAATGGTTTTCGTCGAAACAGAAGCACATCTTTGGCAGCATTTCGGTTAGTGAGATCAATAATGGACTCAGTTGACAACAAAATACCGGTTTCAGTGCTTTTAATGGATATGAGCAAGGCATTTGATCATGTAAGTCATGAACTCTTACTAGCTAAGGTTGATAGATACGGTATTAGAGGGAAAGCGTACGACTGGCTAAAATCATATTTATCTGATCGGACACAGGCGGTGGAGATCTCAAGTTATAATGAGATATCCAAAACACGTGAACTATATCGTTCTTCTTTTTTGACAAATGAATACGGTGTGCCTCAAGGTAGTATTTTGGGCCCTACACTGTTTTTGCTATACATTAACGACTTTCCAAATGTCATAAACCACGAATGTGTGTTATTTGCGGATGATACTACTATTGTCGTAAAATGTAAGAATAAAAGTACTTATGAGAGAGAAATAAACACCGTGCTCCAGACAACTATACAGTGGCTAGAAGGGAACAACCTAAAAGTTAATATAGATAAAACTAAATACATTCAGTTTCATACCTACAGGAATAAACCCGCCGAATTAAATGTGATGTATAAAGGGATAGCTCTGTCAGAAGCTGAGTCAGTAAAATTTCTTGGGATTAAACTAGACAAGTTCTGCTCTTGGAAGAATCAAGTGCAAGATGTTTGTGGTAAAATTAATAGTTTTGTTTATCCCTTGAGACGTATCAGCCGTGAAATATCAAGAGAGGCCGCAATGACTGCGTATCACGGATACATATCCTCCATATTGCGATATGGGGTTATTCTTTGGGGTCGATGTGTTGAGATAGAACAAGCATTTATAATGCAAAAAAAGTGTATTAGAGCGATATTCGGGTTGAAGCAAATAGATTCCTGTCGCCCGTTCTTTAGAAAATACAAAATTTTAACCTTGCCTTGTCTCTACATCTTCGAGTCGTGTATATTTGTTTTTAAGCATAAGCAACTCTTTGAGAATCCGGCAAGTTATTACGCTCCACGGTCTCACAATGCCAACAAATTATATCGACCTAAAACAAATCTCACACTCACATCAAATAACAGTTACATTATGTGCATTAAATTATATAACAAAGTTCCAAATTCCATTAAGGCACTACATTTTCATAAATTTAAACGAGGTTTAAGAAACCTGCTAATTGACAAATGTTTTTACAGTGTGCTTGAGTATTTAGATTATAAATTGTAATATTTAATGGTTTGTGAATTGTAATGTAATATTTTTATAATATGTGTGACATTCCTGTAAAATTGACATTTATAGAATATTGTGTGTGACATTTATGACATTTTGGGCTAATTTTGTGACATTTTCTCTTTTATAAAATTCATTATTTTAATTTTGAAACTATTATCTTATTTGAAAAGAAATTTGTAATTTTCTTTGAGAGTATAACACAATTTTGACAAGTCTGTAAAGTATCTACATTATTTTTGCACGCCGATGTTGAAGGTAAAATAAGAGGACGTAAGTTATTACAAAATTACAACTATCTGTACCTTATTTACGCAAATAAATAATTTTTGAATTTTGAATTTTGAATAAGCATGTACAATCTGAATTAAATGGACTAGAATAGTATATTTTTATTTGTTTTAATCAGAAAAAGAATTACGTTAATTTACCGAGACCGCCCCTCTCCCCAATGTAAGATTCGATGAGTTTTTAGTATACCCCCTCCCCCCTTTAAACATCTCACGTAATTTATGGACGCCCCCTAAGAGAAAACTTTAAAACACAAGATCTAAAAAGCAGAATCTAAGAATTAAGCTAAAGCATTGTTTAAGAGATATGTTGTACGTAGCAAGTTAGTTTTACTGAGACTGCCTCGTTGGCCGAGTGGTCGCAAGTGCGACTGCCGGGCAAGGGGTCTCGGGTTCGATTCCCGGGTCGGGCAAAGTATTACTGGGATTTATCAAAAATCTCAGTGGTAGCACGGAGTCTGGAATTGTGCCCGGTATATGGCAATAGGCTCACCCCCTATTTTTTTTTTTTTTTTTTTTAAAATAACATTGCCCCACACTAGGATTTTGTCCTGTGTCGTGGGTGCGTTTACAAACATACAAGTTCACATACACAATGACACCCAGACCCGAAACCACAATTTGTGGATCACACAAAGTGTTGTCCCGTGCGGGAATCGAACCCGCGACACGTTGCACGGCAGCCGATTGCCCAGCCACCGCACCAACCGTGCAGTCAAAACATAAAATTACATGGGACTCATGACATAAATAGTGAAAAGTGGGTGTTACATTGTACAGTGGCATTAAGTGCCGTAATGTGCACCTCTGCCTACCCCTTCGGGGATAAAAAGGCGTGATGTTATGCAAGTTAGTTTTATGAGTACTGGCCGACTCTCAAACTCAAACTCAAAAGCATTTATTTCAATTAAACCATAACTAGGTCTAGCCCTTTTTTTGCTTATAAAAATAATTCTTTCCTCAACTACTTTTAGAAAAACAGCCTTCAAACTCCTCTTTTTCTGAAGTCAATTTTTTAATGTACTTTCTCCTAAGCGTATCAAACACTTTTCTGAATCAAAATCGGTTTACCCAATCACGAGGTAATGGTACACAAACATACAAGTGTGTGAGAGCCATGTTTAGGCATTGCTGGGCTGACTCGACCGGAGTGATACCACGGCCGAGCAGAAAACCGACGTGAAGCAACGCTTGCGTTATGTTTCGTCGTGTAAGTGAGGTTACCGGAGGCCGAATTACCCTCCCCTTCCCCAATCTCCCCAATCCCTGAATCCCCAACAATCCTCAGATTCCGGTAACGCACTTATAACGACTCTGGTGTTCCAGGTGTCCATGGGCAACGCCGATTGCTTACCATCAGGTGATCCGTCTCCTCGTTTACCGGTAATCCCATAAAAAAGTACATACAGGTCGAATTAAGAACCTCTTCTTTTTTGAAGTCGGTTAAAAATAGTGGTATGATTTTCACTCACCAGTATCCAACATGGCTGCTCATAGCGAACAGATATTCATTGATCATCTCCAGCGGAGCCTCCTGCAGTACATAGTCTATGCGACGACCGCCATTCAAACGACCCAGCTTCTCTGGAGTTGACTGGAAGAAAAATATGTAGTTTTTGTGTTACTACATAACTGAAGGGGTAGGCAGAGGTGCACGTTATAGCACTTAATGCCACTGTGCAATGTAACACACACTTTTCACTATTTATGTTATGAGTCACATGTAATAGTCGTGTTACTATTAGGGAATCAAAATCTCGAGAGATTACGGTTCAAGCGAGACGCGCGAGATTGGAAGTTTCGTATGCTTTTTATTCCAGAACTCCATAATCACTACATAGTATAAAACAAAGTCGCCGTCTGTCTGTCCCTATGTATGCTTAGATATTTAAAATTACGCAACGGATTTTGATACGGTTTTTTTTAATAGATAGAGTGAAACTCAAACTCAAACTCAAACTCAAAAGCATTTATTTCAATTAAACCATAATTTGGTACTTTTGAAACGTCAACAAATATGAAATATATAATAGTCTGTCAGTCTGTCCGTCAGTGAAGCTAGGTGCTCGTTCCAAAATGTCGATTCGAGTGGAGAAGAACGAGCAAGAAACTCCATTCGTCACTCTTTTAAAAAAAGTCTGTATTACATTGCTCTGATACATATTCCAATATTGTACACACATGTGAGAATAATGTAAAGACATACCTGACGCAACATACAAATAACAGAACATACTAAAATAGAAAAAAAAAAATTGTAGAAAAAAAAAAAGTGATTCTTAAGGAAGGTTTATATGTATAATACATGCCGGGAAGCCGGGGCGGGTCGCTAGTGTTTAAATAAATTAGGAAAAATAATAAAATATAAGATAAAGATTTTCACGATTTATTAGATAAAAAACCTCTAGCTACATTAGCGCCACCTATTGACAAAAAAAAAAACGATTGTGCCTCCATTGACACGAGAAGTATAAAAATAAAAGAGTTTAATGCATAGAGGTATATCTTACCAATTCCCTTTCTCTAGCCATTTCTTCTCTGCTGTCGTCCGTCAACTGTTCCTTCTCTAATTCCTCTTCTACGACCTGTAACAAGAGATTGATTGCTAAAGTGGCGTTTGGCTAAAGGGACAGGTGATCCATCTGCTCGTTTACCGACTTATCCCATAAAAAAAGAATAGCCTTTCGGTTGTGGGTAGCTAGCAATATGCCCAGATCCAGATAGTCACCTTCTCCAGTTGCCCTTCAGTAGGCTGTGTCTTCCACTTGTTCCAAGTACTCCGCAGTGACTCCAGCAGTTTCTGCTTCAGGTCCGCGCCCACTCGAGCCATCGTGTCTTTTAATTCTGTAAGGAAATCATATAAAAATTATAAAAAAAAACATGTTTGCCGAGTGATCGCAAGTGCGACTGCCGGGCATGGGGTCGGATCTCGGGTTCGATTCCTGGGTCGAGCAAAATGCTGCTAAATATTTTTTTAATCTCAGATTTAATTTCTAGACATGAAATGTGCCCGGTATATGGCAATAGGCTCACCCCCTAATACATAGGACTACATAGGACATGAATAGTGAAAAGTGGGTGTTACATTGTACAGTGGCATTAAGTGCCGTAATGTACACCTACCCTAAGGGAATTAAAAGGCGTAATGTTATATTATGTGATCTGATAAACTTAATTATAAATATGAAAGAGTTATAATGTATGTATGTTTGTTGGTCTTCTACGCACGAACTACTGGACGGTATTGGGTAGTTTCCATGGTATCAAAATTAAAAATGTAATTAGTCCGTCAGTTAGATAATGAAAAAATATTAGACACGTATTTTTTTATGTTCTCGTATTCAGTTGCAATACTTAGATAAAATGGCGCTAAGTTTAGGAGTTGGGAGGTCGTTACGTCATAACGTGCTACAAAATGTGGCACGCTGTGACGTCACACGATATTTCAAATTAATATAATTATCGTCGAAAGTATTTAATTTTGTGAGAAAAGAAAAAATACGCGTCTAAAGTTTTAAATTAATGTACCAGACGGACATTAAAATAATATTTAGGAAACTACCCTATTCGATGAAACTTCTGACTACCCCTTCTCTCTGTCTACCCCTTTCTATATTAATACGTTACCTAAATGCATTCTCTTCCTGCCCTTGTGATGTGGAATGAGGGACGGCTTCAGATCCCGCAGCACCGGGTTGATTAGGGGTTCGATTCTGGAAACAACAATAAATCTTATATATAGTATATATTACATAAAGCGGAAGAGTTTGTTTTATTGTTTGTTTGTTTGAACGCGCTAATCTCCGTAACTACAAGTCTGATTTGAATAATTCTTTTTGTGTTGGATAGCGTATTTATCGAGGATGGCTATAGGCTATAAAACATCACGATACGACCAATAGGAGCTGAGTAGAGCGTGTGAAACCGCGCGAAAGTAGCTCGTAACTTAATAAATGACTGCATCAAGTTTGGAAGAGCCATGCTTCGGCACTCCTGGGCCAGCTCGACCGGAGTGACACCACCAACGAGCAGAAAACCATAGTGAAACAACCACACCGTTGTGTTCCGTCGTGTGAGCGAGGTTACCGGAGACCTAATTACCTCTAGTAATTACCAACCCCCTCCCTACCCAAATCCCTGAATCCCGGTCGGTAACGTACTTGTAACGCCTCTGGTGTTCCATGTGTCCATGGGCGGCGCCGATTGCTTACCATCAGGTGATCCGTCTGCTCGTTTACCGACTTATACCATAAACAAAACTCACCTATAAGCGATAGGATCGTACGGATGGAATATGTTGAAGAAGTTCTTGCAGGTCGGCAGCGAGAAACTTGCGCCCAGTGACTCCACGCCGCGGATACACTCGAATATTGCTGGAATATAGAAATAAATATATAGAATTAAAATCGATATGGCGCCGAGTGCGGGTCTGAAACCTACCAACGGCAAGTACCATTGTGAATGATTCCGAGCTATATGTACTTTCTAAGATTATCCAGACACCACTGACAAACGGTGAAGGAAAACATCGTGGGAAACCTGGGCTTATAATTTCTAATTACAAGTTTGAAATCGCCAACCCGCATTGATTAATGCCTAAACTTTCTCCGCGTGACAAAAGGCCTTGTACCTCTAGATGTTTAATTTTCGTAGAAATATTTCAGGTAAAAGTTTTCAAATTTTAGATTTATACTATTTGTAGGTTCAAATATTCGATTTATACTATTTGTATTAAAGAAATAGATTTATACTATGTATTTGTATTTTCAAGGAATAGAATTGTTAAATCATCAGGATCAGTAGGATCAGGAGCACCGAGCGGCGTATCGCCTGGGTTTGGAGTCCCAATTTTGGTGGGATAAACAAGATAAAATTATTAACAAAGAATTTATTTACGGAAATCAATAAATACTAACTAAAACTAAGCTAGGGCACACACAAAAAATAATACAAGTCAAGTTGACTAACGAACAGACCTACAAGGTCACGGTTCGTACAGTGGCAGCGCCACCCCTGAGAGGTTACAAAGTGTATCGGCTAATGAGCAACAATACAGCTATGTAGAATATACAGCAGGGCTGTACCGGGTAAACCGACAGTTTTGTCGGGAGCGAGGCTCTAATCGAGTCAGATCCGAAGATGAGACCGCCGGCATACATCAGTGCAGGCTCTTATATAGGGCGATGCCGCGATGCCCCTCTTTGCACTCCCTCCACAACAACTCTGTCCAATGGCGCACTTCCGCCACGCGTTTACCAAAAAAACTAACATACTCTAAATCTAATAACATTTAGATAGTTACAATTAACCAAATATTACAAGAATAATTATCGTAAATAAACAATGATGATTTAACAACGATAAACATATACACTATTTGATTTTAAGAAATAGATTAGTTTTATTTGTCGCCAAAACATAATTATAGTGTTATAAGACACATTCATAGACTTTACTGTTTTAGACATACCAGTTGAAAACGATCTTATAATTTCATACAAGACTGCGAATTGTGTTGCGAAAAAAAAAAACATATAAAAAATAATAAACGAATCTATCATCCATATTTTATCATCATTACATTTTGAAAACGGGTTTAAATTAAACACTTTAAATCTTTTATACACAAACGTCTTAAAGCTAAGTGTTGGAGAGTTATGTTTCGGCACTGCTGGGTCGACTCGACCGAAGCGATCCCACGGCCGAGCAGACAACAATAGTGAATCAAACACAGCATTGTGTTTCGTTATGGGAGTGAGCTATGGGAGATTGAGGAAGGCCTCAATCTCCCCAATCCCTGAAGAAAGTTGGGATTCTTCAATTTTCTAATCCCCAAAAGGCCGGTAATGCCTCTGGTGTTACAGGTGTCCATGGGCAACGCCGATTGCTTACCATCAGGTGATCCGTCTGCTCGTTTACCGGCTTATGCCATAAAAAATAACAATTTTAAACGCACCTATAGGGCTCCCGAGTGCATATAACGCTGCGGGTGCGAAGTGAAGCTGTGGGTATCTGACGGCAGGCTGGCCGGTCCCCGCCGGGCCGTGCACGTAGTTCTTGTCTGACTTATGCCGACTCTCTTCTGGAGATATCTAGGAAACAAACAAAAGTATAATGATTGATTTGGACTTAATGTTTTGTTAATAACTATCGTGAGACATAATAAATTATCTAAAAATCGCGGGTTACTCTTGTGAAAATACTACACGAATACAAATACTATCGAATTTCACTACACGACACGATGACGGTGACGCAAGCGCATCAAAGCGAACGACCGACTGAGGGATGCCCCCGTAAACAGATCAAGTGCAAGCATCGTGTGAAACAAGTGTTTAAAACAGATATCTAGTGAACCATTTCAAAAAGCAAACTTTGAAAGCGCATACGAACTCATTACAGTACATTATCTAAACATCCCGCCGTGTAATTCTCGAAGAGGTATTTCTCGTCGGGTGACACGTGCGATGCGAATAGTGCCTACAAGTTTACGTCTAGTGTTTCATGTGCGTATTTCCATGAATGTTTTTTTTTGTAAACTAAAAAATGATATCTTAATTTATTTGTTTCTACTTTATACATCGAAAGTACTCCTTACGGCAAGTTGTTTTGTCGCGGGACGAAAACGAAAACAGATTTCACGGTGTCTATGGGGTCAATAGTCACAAAATACTTACTTCATTCTGATGGCACAGGAGATCGTACAGTATGACGCTGCCTAGCGAGTGATCCCCGAGTGACACCCCGTCTTTGAAGTTTGTGTCAATTTAAAATGATAAATAATTGTACAAGGGGTCAATAATCACAAAATACTTCCTTCATTCTGATGGCACAGGAGATCGTACAGTATGACGCTGCCTAGCGAGTGACCCCCGAGTGAGACCCCGCCTTTGAAGTCGGGGTCACATTTAAATAATAAATTATTATACAAGGGGTCAATAGTCACGAAATACTTACTTCATTCTGATGGCACAGGAGATCGTACAGTATGACGCTGCCTAGCGAGTGACCCCCGAGTGAGATCCCGCCTTTGAAGTCCGGGTTACGTTGAAGGAACAACTCGTAGATACGGTTCAGTTCCTTGCACACTGTGTCTAGGATTGTCTGTGGAAAAAAGTTTTTTTTTATTAGAAAAGACATCTTGGTTTACTTTCCATTCAAGACAAAACTATACTACTCATACTGGTGGTGTGAGAGGGAGTGTCAGACTCTAACTGACTAGAAACCACCCCGTTCCTACTCCTGCCTTTCGAGCCGGAGCCCTGGCAATCCGTTAAGTCCTCCGCGACTCCGTACAGCCCTATTGGGCCCCATCTGTGGTGGTCTGATCACGAGGCGTGCGGGAAATACTCGACACCGTACGCTCGGGTCTGTTTCTGGTCGGGTGGTAAGTTAACCATATTCACTGTCCGCAGGCCCGTGCTTACTATGGCCGGAGGTCAGCCAAGATATTCTTGTAATTTTAGTTTTTTTTTTCAATTCGAGTAGTCGGAAGTATTATTGAGTAGTAATCACATGAGGCTTTTTGGTGTTTTTTTACTCCTCCCATTCCCCCTTGGTGATATGTGGTGAGATTTAGGATTAACCGTCATTCCAACCCAACATCATGTGTATTTTTTTAAAACACAAAATACATGTGGTTTAAGTTTAGAAATATATAATAGTAACATTTTTATAGTTAGGAAGTAGAACAACCCCGTGTATGACGAAAAAAAAATACACGTGAATGTTCGAAAAAAAATCACGGGTTTCGTGATTTTTTTTCGAACCACTCCTTCCCTAATTGCGCCTCATGTAATTAATGAACGACCCCTAAGTGATCCCCAGGTTCGATTCCCAGGTTGGAAGGTATTAACGGGGATTCTTCTGCTTTCTCAATGCAGCATGGAGTCATAACAAAAAAGTTGAAGAGTGTCTAAAATAGTCTATATTGTATAATATGCACACCTTATTCCGCCTTAGGGGTCATCCATAATTTACGTCACACGAATTTCATGATTTTTTGCCCCTCCCCCCGTCCTTGTTACAGCTAGTCACATATGTGAGACTCCCCCTCCCCTAGAGTGACGTCACATTTTGCAGAATAACGTATGTATGTAAAAATTATTAAATGAAAACAGCGGTTCCGAAATCAGTCTTATTTCTATTTAAATTACTTTAAAAAAATATTAATACAATTTTTACATGTTTTATAATAGTTTTTGAAATGTGACATCACAATGTTTAGGATCCCTCCCTCCCCTTTGTCACACAATGTCACACTTCGTCGACCCCCTCCCTACCCCTTAACCTGTGACGTAATTTATGGACGGCCCCTTATCTGCTTTATCATATTAAACTGTCAAACACCGCGAGGACACCAGTGACCGCTACCTATTGTTCTTTAATTGTGTCTATAATGACGGTACTCAACGAGTTAAAGGGTATTCCTTCAGGTTTTTGTTTTCAACATTAAAATTCCTACATAGTTGACTAACTACACGAAAAATGCAACCTGGGGTCATTAGTCACATTTTTTAAAAGGGGGTCATAAGTCATAATCAGTATTAAAACGGGGTCATAAGTCACATACCTGACAGAACACAGGACTGGTATAGAAGAGAACATCAAGAACAGTTTCGTTAGTAAAGCTGCGGAGACGAGGTATACTGTTGAGAGTGATCTGAGAGAGACGGCGGTCAACGCCCGTCTCACCCGAGTGGAGAGTCGCGTGCCATGATATAGGGAGCACCTGGGGTCACAACACATGAATACAAGAATAAATCAATACATAGTATAAAACAAAGTCGCTTTCGCTGTATGTCCGTATGTATGCTTAGATCTTTAAAACTACGCAACGGATTTTGATGCGGTTTTTTTTAATAGATAGAGTGATTCTTAAGGAAGGTGTGTATGTATAATACATGCATATTGCACCCGTGCGAAGCCGGGGCGGGTCGCTAGTATTATATAAACCACGTTTATAAAAACAGACAAACAGAGAAGAATTATGTGCAATTTGTGAATAATTTAGATGAGTGTACTGAAAACTTGAATTCTTACCTCAACTCGACTGACGATGCCCTGGTCGTATGAGTTTCTGTAATGTGACTGTATTAGCTGAAGACTAGTCGTCCTGAAGTCTTCCACTGAAATAAGAATTGAAGTTCTTTTTAACATCTAGTAACGTAATATCACGCCTTTTATCCCCGGAGGATTGATTTGGACCTCTAAATTTAATTCAAGGTCTTGTGTTTAACAGTCACTTTTCTTTTTTTTATTATCATTATTATTTTTAATTAGACAGTATGGGGCTACCGTATCACTAGATGACGGAAAAATAACACGAGATTTTTGTAGTCCAATCACAGCAGCTGATAAATATTGAACGTCCAATTGTACGACACTAGCTAATTCCCTATTAGAAGAAAAACGAGAGGTTCACGCTACCACGCCACCACATGAGAAAAAATACAGTAGCCCGTTCAGCCAAATTAACACTTTTCTTATCGTGGTGGGCCGGAGGTTTAAGACGCTTCTCATGCATGAGGGTGCGGGTTCGAAACCTACCAACGGCAAGTACCAACGTGACTTTTTCAGGGTTATATGTACTTTCTTAGATTACCTAGACACCACTGACAAACGGTGAAGGAAAACATCGTGAGGAAACCTGGGTTTATAATTTCTAATTATAATTTTGCAATCACCAACCCGCATTGAGCAAACGTGGTGATAAATGCTTAAACCTTCATGTGAGAAGAGGCTTTGCACTGCTGAAGTGGGCATTTATAGGCTGTTGATGAACGATTTTCTTCCTTAATGAAAATTTATTAGTACGTGGTCACTAACATTTGCATGCTAATATTAGAAAGCTGAGGAGTATGTTTATATGTTCTAACTTAATAAATGTCTTCAGCTACACATATTAAGTAAAAGTACTTACCGACTTCCTCGACGGACCGGAACCGCATATCGCAAGCGGAGCCGACGCCATGACAGAGTAGTAGCAGATGGTCGATACTAGATGGCTCTGTATCCTCGATCTCCGACTCATCGTGTCCCCTTCTTACGACACGGGGACGAGAACTGGACTGCTGTGGAATATCATCATCATTCAATTCATCAGTTACATACATAAAGCCATACCCTCACGCATATCTTCCATGGGGATAGGCAGAGACTATGAAACGCAAATCGCTGCGATTCTTACATCAATCTTGTCTTGCATGCTCGTCCGTTATGGGTACTTTTAATTTTATTTTTATAGGGTAAGCCGGTAAACGACCATACTGATCACCTGATGATAAGTCATCGGCGTCGTCCATAAACACCCAAAACGACAGAGGCGTTACAAGTGCGTTACCGGCCTTTTGGGGATTAGGAATTTGAGGATTTTTGGGGATTCGGGGATTGGGGAGATTGGGGAAGGGGGGGAGGATAATTGGACCTCCGGAAACCTAACTCACACAACGAAACACAATGTAAGCGTTGTTTCACGTCGGTCTTCTGCCAGGCCGTGGTATTACTCCGGTCAAGCCGGCCCATTCGTTCCAAAGCATGGCTCTCACACACTTACATAATAGGAATAGATAATTGTAAAATTAAGGGCCGATTTTTCAATCAGTTCATTCAGTATCAGTTAATTCTTAGCTGAAGAATAAAATTGACATTTGACAGTTTTTAGTATGGAAGAATTGTCAAATATTCAAAATTATTCTACAGTTAAAATTTTCCTTGATATTAAATTATGATTTTAAATATTTGTACGCCAATACGGCTTAACATGTAGCTCATATTCCTAACTTAACACCATCGCATGTACTCTTGTAATATTACTCATGTTAACGCAAATAAAAATTATCTTTATCTTTTATTGAAAAACTGGCCCTAACCGTAATGAACTTAAAACTTGAACTAACATTCTTTTCCTTCTGACACTTGTACTCTCCGGCGCCGTGGACTACGAATATTAGGTGGTCGATCCTTTCAGGCTGGTCTCTGGACACTCTGATCTTTAGGGGGTTCCTATATACTCGCTTACCGAAGGCGAAAAGCTGTGGAAGAGGATTAGGATAGGTTTGGTGGCTGGAAATAAAGTGAGGTTCTAGTTTGTAAATGAATTAATGGAGAGATGATTGTAGCAGTTAGTTTTAGGTACTGATGGATGTATAAAGAGAAAGATGATGTCTCAAAAATAATAAAAGATTAGAATTAGGTACTTGCCAACTAGTCAAATTCAATACTTTTTTCGAACTGTCAAAAACGACAGTTTTCTATGAATTTTGTACGAGATTGTGTATTGTGACGTCACGTATTTTAGCGTCAAACAGCATAGTTATTTCTTAACAATTTACTGGAAATATATTAAAATTAAGTTGGTCTTACAACCAATTAATGAACGTGTGATTATTTTTGAATATTTTATTGTATTGAACAGTCTAAATAATTTGTTTTTGATTGAAAGTAGCCAATTTGATTTATCTATGTCTATAGTTTATATAATATAATAAAACTGTAGAACTGTAAATTCTGTAAATTGAATATATATAAAAAAAATAGTAGGGAATGTTAATAGATAGAAACCGACACCAAATATGTATGTGATTAACAAATATTTTTGTCTATCTGTCTGTTTGTATGTTCACGCATCACGCAAAAACTACCGGTCCAATTACGATGAAACTTGGTATGATTATACTTCAATATTCTGGGCACAACACTGATGACTTCAATTCCCTCTCTTTTGAAGTCAGTTAATTGATATACTAAGAGTACTTCTCGTAAGTGGAACAAATCTGAAAATGGCTCAGCCAATCGCGAGATAACATAACAATAACATCACGCCTTTTATCCCCGAAGTGCACATTATGCCACTGTACAATATAACACCCACTTTGTACTATTTATGTTATCGAGTCCCACGTAATAAGGAGTGAGCCTATTGCCATATACCGGGCACAATTCCAGACTCCGTGCTACTACTGAGATTTTTTTAAAAACCCAGTAATAGTTTGCCCGACCCGGGAATCGAACCCGAGACCCCTTGCCCGGCAGTCGCAATTGCGACCACTCGGCCAACGAGGCAGTCACCATTGCGAGATAATAGCTCACAAATATACACACATAGTCCTCCATTTTTTAAAGTCGGTTAAAAATGAGTTTCCCTTCGTTAGTCTCGGTAAAACTCGAGGACGGCTGAACAGATTTGGATAATTTTGGTCTTGAAATGTTTGTGCAAGGCCAGGTAAAGCTGCCTATTATTTTCGCACCTTGTACGAAGCACGAAGTTTGTCAAGTAAGGTAAAGTTAAGTAATTAAAATGATAGGTAACTTGATAGGTTTGTTTATGCTATCCAGAAGCTAAGACTAGAGGTAGTATCCAGTAAACAAACAGTTCTAAGCGCTTATCATGGTTATGTTTCTTCGGTATTGAGATACGGCCTAGTCATATGGGGTAATTCAGTGGATATAGAAAGAGCATTCTTAGTACAAAAAAAAACTATCAGAGCCATGAGTGGAGCAGATTATTTGGATCATTGTAAGCCTTTATTTAAAAAATTTAAGATTCTTCCACTCCCTTGTTTATATATTTTTGAGGTTTGTCTATTTGTTAGGAGACATCCGCATTTATTTATATTGGATGAACAAATCTCTGAGAGACTGAAAAAAATACATGCCGGTAAATTACTAGTACCTTCTCAAAGATTGCAACTGTATAGTAGAAATGCCAGTTGCATGACAATAAAAATTTATAATAAACTACCACCTGCATTGAAAATGTTACCAATGAATAAATTCAAATGTAAAATGTTTACTTGGCTCCTGGACATGTGTTTTTACTCCGTTAACGAATTTTTAAATCATCTTTTTTGACCTTGTAATTAATATTTGATGCTATTAGAAATATTGACATTATGATTAAAATATAAATATATTTTTACATTAGAACCAGTAACTATGACATATATTTTCTTTTTTTTTATTCTATTTGGTATTTATTTTTTGACATAACAATTTGGACGAAAAATGTATTATTGTTTTTTTTTAATGAATAAATTGTATCAAATGAAGATTATTGTAATGTCTAAGATTTGCATGGACTTAGCTTATTTAATATTTCTACACCAGAAATGGTAGTATTTGAGTTTCTATGTCATTGTAAGATCTCAGTGTACCATGTACTTAGAAATAAATACATCTTTATCTTTATCTTATCTTTATCTTTAAAAGCTTCTGACTGCACGGTTGGTGCGGTAGCTGGGCAACCGGTTGCCGCGCAACGTGCATCGGGTTCGATTCCCGGGAACAACTCTTTGTGAGACCCACAAATTGTTGTTCCAGGTCTGGATGTCACGTGTATGTTAACTTAGATGTTTATAAACACACAACACAGGAAAAATTTGTGTGGGGCATTTTTTCTAAGACTTCGACTTTCATTTTGCTAGTGTTCTGGTGAACGGGTGAATGTTGCTAGATTATGAAATGTTTTGCTGAAACTACCTCCCATTCAAGATAGGATCGTGAATAAAATTGGGATATAGGAGTATAATGATATGGTCAGGGTACAGGCATAGGAGTTTTCGTACATCATAACCGCATAAAACAGCGTGTAGTCGTATCACAGCTAAAGCAGGCAGAGGTCTGTTTTATTTATCTATATTTTATGATAATCCTATTAACTCGTCGAGTACCGTCATTATAGACACAATTATAGAACAATAGGTTGCGGTCACCGGTGACCGCTTGGTGTTTGACAGTTTGAACGCTGCTTTACATAACATTACGCCTTTTATCCTCGAAGGGGTAGGCAGAGGTGCACATTATGGCACTCAATGCCACTGTACAATGTAACACCCAATTTTTATGATAATATAATGAATATTTTCCTTAAACTGTCAAACACCGCGAGGACACCGGTGACCGCAACCTATTGTTCTATAATTGTGTCTATAATGACGGTACTCGACGAGTTAAAGCTTTCAACTCACCGGTGGTGTACTGAATGCGTTTTCGCTGTGTAGGAAGTGCACCATGACACTCGGTCCGTGCATCACGACCACTTCACCGTTGGGTAGTACCAGACGTCTGTGCCATTCAGCTGTCGTCATACCGTGACGGTATTCCTCCTGAAAATAATAAAGAAATTACTATTTAAAAGTTGTCCTGCGACGTGGGGTGTTTTTTTTTTCTTTTTGAGATAGATATGCGCCCATGGAATCACTTGTTATTTTTCTGTATATTTTGTTCACCGTTTTGTTTATTGCATGTGGTGTTAACTTATAATTGATTGTTGCACTTTTAAATGTTTCTATAACTATTAAATCAGTAATATATATAGTGTAAACAATTGTTGGTTAACCGAAAAATAAATATTAATAAAAAGAAAAAACATATTATGACAAAGTCAAAGTCAAAATCATTTATTTCAATTAGACTAGGCAGGTACTTTCGAACGTCAAAATAAAAAATATCATATGCACATTTATTATCCAGACGCTAAATAATATTTTCATTCTGATTCATCGCCAAAACTCAAGGTTTTTGATCTTGAAAGTCATTATAATCAAACTTCTAAGAATAGGGATGATGACAGGGTACGAAAATGAAAAATCGAATTAGTCCGTCAGGTGGGTAATGAAAAAATATTAGACACATATTTTTTTATTTTGTGACGTACACACGGCCACACATCAACCTATACAAAACCAGTTTATCCTGGTGTCGCGTCGCATCATCTAACCGCACATTTAACGATCAGTTTATACTGGTTATGTAAAGCTCGATGTGTAGCCGTATGTACAAGAAAATAATACTTAGATGAAACGAATCAAGGTTTAGGAGTTGGGAGGTAGCTACGTAATTTTAAAGTATAAATCGTACTTAAAAACCACGGCATGCGATATTTCAAATCAATGTATCTTCGATTCCGTAAGAGATTGTGTCTATTGTTTTTAAATAATCTACCAGACCGACATTACTCTTTGAGTACCGTCATTATAGACACAATAAAAATAAAAATTAGTCATCTACCCTATTGTTTTCAGCGCGAATCGAACAAGTGACAGCACAGACAGAAGTACAGCAGCGTGTTGGCAATCCACTGTACCTTTACTGTGCGTAATTAGACATGGATAGTGGGTTTATTTATGAAATGGACCAATTCACATCCTGTTTATTGTTCTACATATCTAAGTTACAATTCTAACAGCACCAGGTTGACACCGAAACAAACATCAGAAACGTAAAAAATATATTAACCTCAAGTTTTTCAGCGACAGCTTCAGTATAAGGCACATATCTGGCATCAGTAGTACCTTTGTAAAACCAACTGCATCTGTAAAAAGAAAGAACAAAATTTCTAAGTAAACAGCAGCTCATGTAAAGAGATTGTCCAGTCAACTGATGGTAGCGGTGACTGTCCAGGCGACACACGTACTTTAGTATCGTCATGAGCTAATGTTCACATGTAAACAGGAGCTCATGTAAAGAGATTGTCCAGTCAACTGATGGTAACGTACCTCCTGACATTTGTTGGTTTGTCCGTCCAGTACACTGGTATCCTTAGTCTGCTAACGATATTCACATCATATCTACCGCCGTCGGTAGCCACCATCGTGTTTTCGGTAAGGTTCGCTGAAAAAAACCAACACAGTTCCAAGTTAAACCTGCCAAAGTTTTGAGCTTACGGTACTAAATAATAATTCTTTTATTAACTACACATAATATAACATCACGCCTTTTTTTTCCCCGAAGGGGTAGGCAGAGGTGCACATTATACCACTGTACAATGTAACACCCACTTTTCACTATTTATGTTATGCGAGTCCCATGTAATAGGGGATGAGCCTATTGCCATATATCGGGCACATTTCCAGACTCCGTGCTACTATTGAGATTTTTTTTTTTAAAACCTAGTAATAGTTCGCCCGACCCGGGAATCGAACACGAGACCCCTTGTCCGGCAGTCTTCATCAGTTTTATAAACTATATTTAAAATAATCCGACTTTAATCTTCTCTTTTAATGAAATCGGTTAATTAACTCTTTGTGTACTGTCATTATAGACACAATTATAGAACAATAGGTTGAGGTCACCGGTGACCGCTTGGTGTCTGTCAGTTTAATATGCTAAAACCTTCTCCTATAAAGTTCAACAAACGACAGGGGCACCGGCTCGAAGAGCAGAAGTATAAACGGGGTATTTTTCAGTCAGTAAGAGTCTGACACTCCTTGTCGCCTAACCCAAGGCGGGAGATCTCAATAAATGATTTTCCCCCCTCAAAAAAAGTGCGAACAAAACTTTTCTGAAAACCGGTTCAGCCAATCGCGAGAAAAACGTGCAATAACATAGATACATACAGGTCGAACTTAGAAACATCTTTTTCTTTTGAAGTTGTCTAAATAAATATTTCATGTGGGAGAGCTATGCTTGCTTTTTTCTTTAACTCGTCGAGTACCGGTTTTGTAGACACAATTATAGAACAATAGGTTGCGGTCACCGGTGACTGCTTGGTGTTTGACAGTTTAAAATAAAACGTTGACCCACACTAGGACTTTCTCCTGTGTCGTGGGTGCGTTTAACAAAAACAATTTCACATACACATCACATACAGACCCGAAACAACAATTTGTCGATCACACAAAGAGATTAAAGTGATAGATATCACGGCCTTAAAGAAAACCAGAGTGTAACAATACTTGCGCTGCGCTGTGTTTCGAGGGGCCCAATCTTCACAGTCTCCATCATCATCAACAGCCTATAAATGCCCACTGCTGAGCAAAGCCTCACGGAGAAGGTTAGAGCATTAATCACCACGCTTGCTCAATGCGGGTTGGCGATTTCAAACTTATAATTAGAAATTATAAGTCCAGGTTTCCTCACGATGTTTTTCCTTCACCGTTTGTCAGTGGTGTCTAAATAATCTTAGAAAGTACATATAACTCGGAAAAAGTCACATTGGTACTTGCCGTTGGTAGGTTTCGAACCCGCACCCTCATGCATGAGAAGTGGGCGTCTTAAACCTCCGGGACACCACGACATCTCAATCAGTCGACAGTCTCCATCGCCAATTCCCAAAAGGCCGACAATGCACTTAAAATTTACTTTATATGTGACGTAGATTGCTTACCATCAGGTGATACGTTTTATTGACGTTATTCATTACTCAAACTCTCAATTTTTAAGTAAATCTGTATGTGATGTATCGCATAACATAGATGATCAATATTATAGCAAGAAACATACATTCCACTGTACCTATGTTTACAAATAACACATAACTTCACGCCTTTTATCTCCGAAGGGGTAGGCAGAGGTGTACATTATGCCACTGTACAATGTAACACCCACTTTTCACTATTTATGTTATGAGTCCCATGTAATAGGGGGTGAGCCTATTGCCATATACCGGGCACAACTCCAGACTCCGTGCTACTACTGCGAATTTTTAAAAACCCAGTAATAAAAATATAAATAAATAAATAAATATTTTCATTTTCTCGTTCACTCATAAGAAAAGATACTTACGGTTCAAGAATGCATTTTCCAGAGCCCTGGAATCTTGAACAGAGAAACCTCTCCATATCGATTTATCTTCAACATCCACTCGATAAAACCAATGATGTAGTACTGGACTATACTCTGTCGCTGAACGGTTCTAGAAAAATTATTATTACGGAGTTATGTAGCTTTCAATAACTATAATAATAACATTAAAGTCACTAAAATTGGTTTTAACAAAAATTATGATATTATAATATTTAATTCTTTATAGGTTGAAGTGAAAAAATCATATAATTATAGTGCCTAAATGGGGTCATAGGTTTGTGACTTTTGACCCCACGTTACTTACAGTGGGGTCAATATACATCGTGTCAACGGAACGCTCCCGAAAAACGCCAACAGGTGAAGGTAAAAAAACAAGTTTTATTTTCTTAAGAATACGGAATTTCATGTTTGTTTTATGTAATAAAAGTTAAACAACGATTGAAATTGTAAAAACAATGTCTTTTTGTCAGCGTTTCCGGATTCGTTGCGCTTACATACACCAAATGATGGGATCATTCTTAGACACCCTGTCGAAACGATTAAGTCTTTTGACCCCATGTCATATAAGTATTGTGAGGGTCAATAGATACATTGATTTTTTTACTATATTGTACAAAAGGTTTAAGAATTAATAAAGTTTTTGGGAAATACAGTGGGTTTTCATAATGATATACGATATGTGAAATATTTTAGGATACAAATGATGTTAATTTCAAAACATATAGAGACTAAAAATTATAATAATACCTAACCTTTATTCTATTTTATACCTGGTACGCATACTAAGGATTTTATCGTTAATATCAGAGGCAGATTAAATTAAGAGAGCGCCCTAAGCACGCACATCATAGGCGCCCCTAATTTCTTTTGGCGCCGCCGCCACTCAATGGTTTGTTAGGCACGCATGTTTCATGGCACCCGTTTGTAACCTAACCCTAGGCACTTGCCTAGTTTACCTCAGAGATAATACAGCTCTGATGTAAACTAAGATGTGTTCAAATAGTTGGTATTAAAAAACAACCAATAATTACCTCAGCTTCGCTCAAAATGCCCAAATTGTTATCCTCCTGAACAGTAACACCATCGAAGCTCACAGTCACGGAACCGCGAGCAGCTTTATTCTGGGACTCCATATCGTTATTATTTGGAGCTGTACTAGTTCCTTGATCAGAGGTCGTATTAATAGCAGTTTTAACAGTAAAACTAGTATTCACAATCTCCGTACAATATCTACAATTTGTAAAATCCCTATCTAAGTTCACATCTTCGTTTAAATCCGCCGACTCTTTACCGAAAACTTCACCATGTTTGAATTCTGACAACACGGTGTCATATTCGACTGTGAAATAATTAACGTGTTTAATGATTTGATCTTGACTTGGACTTATATTTTGAACCGAAGTTAAGTCTTTGATTAGGTCATTGATTTTTGATTTTTGCTCTGACGTGGCGTGCCTATAATGATTTTGACTTTGGCTTAATTCAAAAAAAGATTTCGCGTGGTCTGTTTTTGGTGGGGAACTGAAATAGCTAGCGAGACGGCTGAATGATTCAGGAGGATTGGTCGTAGTTGTGTCTGAAAAGAAATTAATCGGATCCAGTAGTTTCTCTTCAGGTTTTTCTTCGGTGTTAGGTTTGCTTGCACCAAATGCTTGGAATGTTGGCAGTACTTTCTGTTCTTCAGACGTTTTGCTCACATCTATTGATAATTCTTTCTCTTTCTTATCATCAAAATCTTCAACAGGTTTCAAGCCGAAAACGTTTACAAATTCAGGCAGTTTAGTCTCATTATCGTTTGATCGTTCCGGAGGTTTATCATCACCAGCTGTTAAAACGTTTTGGGAAATGGCGGGTGATAGATTTTCTGGAGTAATTTCGTCTTCATCCTTAACTAGATTGGAAAGATTGGTTTCAATGTTAAATCCTACTGGAGGAGGGGGACAGTTGTAGCTAGAAGCGATTCTAGACGCGCAGTAAGTCGCTACGGATGTAGTTTTAGTTTGAGTGGAAGTGTCAGGCACAACTACCATTTCTTTTCTCAAATTTTCTTCTCTCTGCTTCGCTAGAGCTAGTCTTCTCTTATACTCTTCTTCAAAACCTGGCGGTATGCTCAAAGCAGGAGCTGGTCGAGTATTCGTATTTCTGTAATGAGCTTCGACAGCGTAATTTCCTGTGTCAAAGTAGGATGACATCCCTATAGGGTGTGGCATTGGGAAGAACGATGATCCCAATGGATCGCCACATTCAGACGGCTCTAAGCTTTTGTATTTTTCTATCCTATCTGTGAAGGAGTCTAACACGCCTTCAGATCTCTCCTGTTCGTTAAAATTATCATCATCGTTTTCCGAAGGTTCTATAACGAATTCTTCGAAAAGTGGAAAGTCCTTTTTAGCGTCTTGCTCTATAGAATTCACATCTAAAATTCCAGTCTCGTCAGATTTTGAATCTTCTTCTTCTTCAGCCGGTGGCGCGGAAGGAACGCTCATCTGTCTAACTAACTTATTCTTTTCATTTTCAATTTCTTCTGTAGCAGCACCTTTGTCGAAAAAGAGAGAGCTTTTGCCGAAGAAACCTATTTGATTGGTGTCGACATTGAAATTGTAATCTCCTTTTAGAGCGCTTTCGTTCCAACCATAATTCATAGGATTTACCTCACCAACATCATCTAGCAGTTCAATAGCAGATTGCACTTGAATAGTTTCTATTGTTTCTTCCGTTATGTGAGATATTTCTTCAAACTGACCAGCGTTAAAGGTCTCTTGATCCGTACTAACTGGTTCTAAAACAGGTGTCTCAGTTAGAGTGGCCTCAACTGGATTTGATAGTTGTATTGGTGCTGTAATATTTTCTATAAGTTGTGAAGTCACATCTTGGTCTTCGTCTTTATCTTCAGGTTTATTTACTTCTCTGCAAGTCTCGCAAATGCTTAGTTCGGAAGCATTTTCATCGTCTTCTTGTGTTGTACTTGGAATATCAGCTGTAATGTCTTTTTCAATATTCTCTTTTCTTTCAAGGGTCTCGTCTTTCACAATTTGACCGATAACATTTGAATTATCGAAAAAAATAGTCATTTTAACGTCTGTAACTAGTTCTTGTGTCTCATCTTTTATAGGAGCGGAGATATTTTCAAAGAAACTGAAACTAGCGTTTGGGTTTAGTGCGTCCGCGTGTTTAGCACCATAGTCTTCTAGTTTTTGGGAATGCTCAAAGAAACTCGTGCTTGCATTTCTTTCAGGCAAGCTTCCAATCATTTCTGATCCAACAGAATCTTTGGGTTGCTCAACCACCATGGGGCTTAGACCAAATAATGGCACAGATGATACGCCTAAAATCATGCCATCATCTTTGGTCAAAGAATCAAGTAAATTATCTTTAGAAGAACTAATTTCTTTCTTTTCAAAGGGAAACAAGTTTTGCGGTTTCGTATCTTCCTTGAAACTTTGAACGCTCGCTTTAATATCCATGGCGGGGAATAATTTTGATTCTTTTTCTTCGCTGTCAGTTTTAATGTTAGCAAATAAATCTACGCTTTGTGCTTCATTAGTTGATATGTCTTGTTTTTCTTCACCCTTAAAGCTTTGGGTAGTGAAGGTATTTTTCGTTTTCTCGTTACTATCATCCTTGCTATCGATTTTTAAGTTAGCAAATAGATTCACAGTGTTTGGATTGAACATAGCTACTGGTTCTGCTACTTGAACGTTTTGTTTGATTGGTTCAAAGGATTCCTTGGTAACCGTCCTGTCTTGTCCTATTGGTGGAATATTATGAGGAGTTTTATCAGCTTGTTTTATATCACCTTTGCTATCAATTTTTAAGTTGCCAAATAGATTCACAGTGTTTGGATTAAACATAGCTACGGGTTCAGATACTTGAGCGTCTGGTTTGATTGGTTCAAAGGAATCCTTGGTAAACATCCTGTCTTGTCCTATTGGTGGAATATTATGAGGAGTTTTATCAGCTTGTTTTATATCATCTTTGCTATCAATTTGTAAGTTAGCAAATAGATTCACAGTGTCTGGATTGAACATAGCTACTGGTTCTGCTACTTGAGCGTCTTGTTTAATTGGTTCAAAGGAATCCTTGGTAGTCCTGTCTTGTCCTATTGGAGGAATATTATGAGGAGTTTCATCAGTTTGTTTTATAGGTTCTGCTGCAGTAGCATATTTATTGTGAAAGAAATTAGTAGCGAAACGTTCTTCTATAGACGTCGTGCTTTGTAGAAGTCTTGATACTTCAGGTCCAGCTCTCGCTACGTTTTCATCCATTTCTCTTTCGGCATTAAAATCTTGTGTTTCTTTGTATGTCATTACATTGCTATTGTTAACGTTGGTAGGTTCCACAGTCATTACATTATCCCCGTGTGTATGTAAGTTAGAAGAGTGGAACATAGAATTCATTGGCTGATTCCCATATCCGTGTTGGGAGTTGTCATATGCTTTGGGATGTTGCGAGTGACTTGGGTAATGGTGCTCATTGGAACAGTGTCCAGCGGCAGGTTGGCCTTGATTTTGGAAATTTGGATATCTATAATACTCACTGTTTGAATATAAAGATTGATGTTGGTAATCGTAGGGGTATTGTTGAATATTTTGTTGGGGGCCTGGGACAAATATTTCTAGATTCGTCTGAGCCGTTTGCGCCTGATAAGGATTATTGGCGTAAGGTACATTTTGCTGTGCGCTAAAGTCTTGTTTTGTTGTATCATTGTAAGCGGGATCGAAGAACGTCGTCACGCTATGTTGAATCTTATTGATATCTATGCTGCTTAACTTAGATTTTAGCGATCCAATTATACCGAAGCCTTTGGATTCTTTTTGTTCTACTGGTTCATAATTTTCTGTTGTCGGTCTGCTCAAATCGAAGGCTGTATTGTAAAGTGCTGTATTTGGTTCAGGTTTAGTAATATCAAAATGCTGGTATGGAGCTGTTTGACTTATGTCAAAAACTGGAGTTGGTGCGTTTATAAGATTTTGAGCGCTATCCGGAGGGACTAAAGGTTCATTTTCGGCTGGTTTACTTAAATCAAATGGAATTGAAGATGGCACGTTTAGGTCAGCAGGTGGTTGTGGCGTGAACATAGCTCCGTGGAATGTTACAGGGTCAACTGGAGCTATAATAGGCTTTATACTATTACTGATAGATCCAACGCCTTCGATAGGTCCTGAGTAATATTGCGGTCGTTTCTTATTCAGCCTGTAATTCACAGCTCCTGTAGCTTTTGGCGGTTCTACTAAAGGCTTAGGAGGCTCTGATACATACTGTTGACTTGGTTGCACCTGTTTGTTATCAGTACTGTAAAAAATTGGCGCAGATTCTACTGGAGGCGGAGTGAAAAACGTCGGTGGTCCAATATTTGGCGTTGGTCCTATAGTGGGTGGTTTGATTGGCCCTGGTGGCACCTGAGTAGGTGGTGTTGGCGCAAATATGTTTGGTGGTACTGATTCTTTAGCAGATTTAGATTTGTCCTCTAGTTTAGGAGGCGCAAATATAGATGAACTTGGCGGTTGTGTTGGAGCAAACATTGGAGGTGCTGGTAGATTTGTCGGTATGTTTGAAGGCGGTGGCGGCAATGTTTGTGAAGGTAATTGAGTTGGTGGTCCTTCTAGCGGCGCTGTGAATGCAGAAGTTGGTTGCGTGAATTGAGCTGGCGGTGGTATACTTGGCACGTTAGCTAATGCAGCATCTTGGCTATGAGACGTTGGCTGTTGCGTGACTATTTGGCTGTCAAACGATTGGGAGGGTGTTTCACCGAACGAAGACCCAATAGGTTGAGCTGGTTCATTGGAAAAAGCCATTGGATCAAAAGTTGGCACAAAAATATTTTCAGTGTGAAACGTTTGGACAGTTTGAGGCTTTATTACTGGGTGGTTAGATCCAATTCGCCTTGCAACTGATGGGGGCAGTACAGATTTGGCTGACTGTGAACTTGTTCTTTGAGAAGAGAACATTGGAGGTGGAGGAATTGTAGCATTGCCTTGTGTAGCGTATGACGTAGGAGGAGGCAAGCGTTCTTCAAACGATTTTGAATCATTATCCATACTAATATTAAAGGCATTAGATTGAAAATCGCTAGGATTTGCCTCAGGTTTTGGACTGAAAATATCATAAGTGTCATGTTTAGGCGCTTCTATCGTTTGAGACGGTGTTCCTACGGGCTCCTCGGCTTTTTCCTCGTATGACGGTACAAAGTAATTTGTAACGTTTTTCGTTAATGGATTAAGTTCAATTTTCTGTAACGTCTCGAAATTGGTGCCTGAACTTAGGCCTGGTATTTGAGCGTATCTCTTTTTCGATGTTATCCTGAAGCTTGATGCACCTGTAACAAAAGAAAAATTTGGTTAGGATTAGGAAATTTATAGTAATTTTTATCTATTCCCGCGTGGGCCAGAATCCCTATTAAATGCGCCAAAACTTGTAATTCAGGGTCACTTTACGGTAGAGTACTTTTTCACATTGGGGTCCAAAGTAAATAAAAAATAACGATTTGAGGAAAAAAATTATCTTTAACACACCCAATAAACAACCGTAAATAGCATGTCTAAAGCAAGGAGTTATCAGTACCAATACAATGAAAATTATAAAAAATATACAGCATGAAGATTCGAATTTTAATAAGAATTAGTTAAGAAAAGTCAATTTTGTTATAAAACACAAAATAAATTATAACTTTGCAGGGGTTGACCTTAAGAAGAACAACTTTTTGCAGCTGATGACCCCATCAAACCCCTAGTTGCGTTTGATCCTCGACTTTTGGACCACTTTGTATACATTAGGTAAAGGATCAGATAATGTATCAATGAGACTGTAAAACATGCTTTTACTAACAGATTTTATACAATATTGTTAAGACCATATTTATATAACAAACTCAACAGGCTGTTAAAAGTTTATAGTGTAAGTTTATATAAGTGTAATCTAATACTTACAGAATATTTACAGTATCTCAATTATTCAGAAACGGAAAAATTACTAGAAGTGTTAAAATAAACTGCTTATTTTTAGTGAATTACCTACATATTAACTAGTATGGTGTCGAGGGGTAACGGACTATTTGGTTTAAGCGACATTTTGGGCGATATTGAGTTATATATATATTCGGAGTCAGCGAATTTTTCTCCGTCGTATGTATATAATAACTCAATATCGCCCAAAATGTGTCTTAAACTGTCAAATACCAAGCGGTCACCTGTGACCGCAACCTATTGTTCTATAATTGTGTCTACAAAACCGGTACTCGACGAGTTAAACCAAATAGTCCGTTACCCCTCGATGTTATGTTTGTTTAATAATTTAGGTTGTCCTTGCTTGAACTTTAAATAATTATGTAATACGATTTTTATTTATACAGTAAAACTTGGTTAAGTGGGAAACCTCCATAACTGGAACTCATGCTGAGGTCCCAACACTTTGGCACTGAATTACCTCTATTAGTGGGACGAGGTAAACCTCTATATCTGGGATTTGTTCTTTTGATTTATCATCATAGTTACCTCTATAACTGAGACAGCGAATAAATTTAATATGCATAAACCTCTGTAACTGAGATAACATTGTTTGTTTACTCATTCTTTGTCGCACTAATGTAGCACAAAACTCACCACTACGACGAATATGCTCAGAATATAACGACTGTTGCGGGGACTCGGATGACTTGGACATCTTTTACGATTCGCTTCACGTGTTTAGGAATAAAGTAGTTAAAATATTTAAGTAGTATTATTAGATTGCTTTTAATTATTATTGTTATTTTATTTTTGTTTGCTTTGATTATTTTCTTGTGTCTTTACTAATATAATTGTACATGGAATTTATGATCCCGTGAGTGTTGTGTACATCTGTCACTGGTATGCATATCAGAATATTTTAATTTTGTATTCAACTGTATTATGGCTAGTGTATAATATGTATACTGTTGATGTGCCTTTAATAAATAAATAAATAAATAAATAAATTCTTATTCTACCCACAAATTCCACACGTAATTCCAAGTCCACCTCTATTAATCGAACCCTCTGTAAATGAGACATATTTATTTATACCTGTATATCTGAGACACTGGGTAAGTGGAATACCTCTTTAAGTGAAACGACATTGCAGGTCCCTTGATGTCTCACTTAACCAGGTTTCACTGTAATTATATCTATCAAATCATTTTTTTGCATTGATAGCCTGAAACACAGGTTTAAATTAACCTAGTTCGGGTAGTCCCTATATACCTCTATACTTAGAACGTTATTTTCTCGCATGTACCTCTATATTGTATAAGACTAGATTAAGTAAACTATTACGAGTGTTATTATTAAGATTTTTTATTATTGTAAAATCTGAGCGAACTGTAATTGTAAATGTGTTCTATGTTGTTTTAATAAATTTATTTTATTTTAAAACCATTTTTTTAAAAGACCAACGATGGTGTTTCTTGCTCGTTATTCTCCATTCGAAACTTTGTAACGAGTGCTTAGCGTCGCGGAGAACCTAACGGGTAACCGAGACAGGCGGGAGTAGTCATTCGATGATTTTCCCCCCTTAAAAAAAAAGCCTCACTGACAGACAGAAGGATGGACAATAAAATTTTTGAAGTTTCAAAAGTGCCTAATTAAGATTTAATTTTTTTACTGTTAATTTTTTTTTGTATACAGATATAAAAAGTATTTTTTTTATGGCATAAGCCGGTAATCGAGGCGACGGATCACCTGATGGTAAGCAATCGGCGTCGCCCATAGACACATGGAACACCAGAGGCGTTACAAGTGCGTTACCGGTTTTTTGGGGATTAGGAGTTTGAGGATCGTTGAGGATTCAGGGATTGGAGAGATTGGGGAAGGGGAGGGTAATTGGGCCTCCGGTAACCTCACTCACACGACGAAACACAACGCAAGCGTTGCTTCACGTCGTTTTTCTGCTCGGCCGTGGTATCACCCCGGTCGAGCCGGCCCATTCGTGCCGAAGCATGGCTCTCCCACACTTATGAAATATTTGTTTTGACTTCGACTTTGACGTGTTCACACCAGTCTAGATAAATATACACAGCTTATTCATATTAGCCATATAACACGATAGAATATCTATGAAAATTTTCCAACATTTTCCGACAAGGCAGAACCAGTTTACATTACGTATTAATATATTCATCTAATCAGTCATAATTGGTTCCTAGATATACTGGTTTCAAGTGTTCAAGTAGTCTAAGGGTGCTATTCCATCAGATACATGCTGTTTTTTATCGGATAAGACTGTGGACAAGCAGACGGATCACCTGATAGTAAGCAATCGGCATCGGGACTCCTGGAACACCAGAGGCATTACAAGTGCGTTACCCACCTTTTAGGGATTAGGAATTTGAGGATTGTTGGGGATTCAGTCATTAGGGAGGGCGGAAATTGGGCCTCTGGTAACCTCACTCACACGACGAAACACAACGTTGTGTCGAGTTGGTTTAATTGTGAGGTCGTGGTATCACTCCGGTCGAGCCGGCCCCATGCGTGCCGAAGCATGGCTCTCCCACACTTACTACGATATCACGCTATACAAAGTTGCTGTATTTGCAAGCACCAATCATATTCATTGGTACACATATCTTAAGCAAAGGTAGAAACGGATTCAACTAAAATATGCTTTTATATGGAAGGATTTTTTTTAAGGGGGGAAAATCATCGAATGACTGCTCCCGCCTGGGTGAGGCGGGAGGGAGTGTCAGACTCTTACTGACTAAAAACTACCCCGTTCCTTCTCCTACACATCGAGCCGGAGCCTCGGTTACCCGTTAGGTTCTCCGCGACTTATATGGAAGGATGCGGGTTATTACGCGTGCCGCACTCGCCGCTTCCCTACTATCGATACATAGCATAGCCCGAGCTGTGCATCTTCCTCGCGCAGCTACATTGCGGCGGTGCATCTTCCTAGCTCATCCTACTCGCACCACTACAGAGCTCAGTATCAGTGTAAACGGTCCCACAGTTTTATTTATGGAATAGGAAGCAAATGAGCAGACGGATCACTTGATGTTAAGCGATCAGCACCGCCCATGGACATCCGCAACACCAGAGGAGTAACAGGTGCGTTGCCGGCCTTCTAAAAAGGAATACGCTCTTTTCTTCAAGGTTTGAATTTCACAGTTTAACTATTACATTCTCGCAGTATAGCTACATAGAAAGAAAGGGAGAAAAAAAATCATTTCATGCTAAAAACCTAGTGATATGTAGATACATTTTCATGTCTGCTGTGAAATGGAACCAGTTCAGCATGAGCAAGACAGGGCCTTGCGCTGGTATTAATTATACTGGCCCCTTAAGTGGCTCTTAACACATCTCTAGTGGAAAATCCCCCTAATACTGAAGCAGTTAAGTGGTCTGGATAATTGGCTGATAAAGACTACAAGCTTTCTCTTAAATTGAGTGGTCTGATCTAGATTTTAAAAAGGTTGTCCATTTTCTATTTCCTATTTACTCTTGAATCCAATTCCGATCGATCGACATTCGTATTGTAAAAATTCGTACTCTTGAGTTGCAACACTAGCGCCCATTGCATCCGTATTGCGTGGATATTCAATGAACTAAATGTAGTTTGGCTTTTATATTCCGTATTCTGAATTCTATTTTAACAGCTATGATAAGGGGTTTTTTTTCTTGGGACAAGCGCGCCACAACTTCCCAAAACCGCTGCAACTCCTGTAAGCCAGGATCTACATTAGATACAATCATGAAAACACCGGAACATTGAAGTCCGGTGCGTCCCAGGGACATGAGTAACTGTGAAGTGAATATAGTGAAGCGTATAGTGTTGATATTGAGTAATAATTATTGAGATTATATTGAATCGAAATTGTGTTGACATTGAGATTGGTTTCAAGAGTAAGCACCTTCTTCTTCTGTTTTTTTTATTATGTATCAACTTCTATCAGTACTCATTATTAGTATTCTCCACTTCCTGACATGTTTTTACAATTACTATCGGTAGCAATAAAGTTTACGGTTGATTTGATGGTACACAGACAGCATAGTCTGAGTAAACCTGCAATACTTGACGCAGCATTTTTGAAGAGGTGAGCTCCCGGAACATGATGGCACAGCCAAACAATGAATAAAACGAACACTCAAATATGTTGATTTGCCTCTGAACCAACGAGATAGTAGTAACTTTTTAACTCCATTTGAACACGACCTTATTTTTGTTGGTGGAATATTCTCAAATGTCTCCCACCGGCTTGGGTGAAGCGAGATGAGTGTCAGACTCTACGGACTAATGACGCGATTCTCACGGTAGTGCAGTGCCTACTTTCGAATAAATGTTATTTTCTTTATTTCTTCTTCTTTCTTTCAGTGGGAGCTGCAAACAATCGCAATCGCCGCGGACGTAATAAACGCCGTGCAATGTGCTTTGATTTTCTACAATATATCTATATATATATATCTATATATATATAGATATCTGAATTCTACAAAGCCGGCAACCGCTGCGGGCGGCGGAAAATATCGCACCGCGAGTCCTTAGCCTCACTGACTAAACACCATTCCATTACTACTCCTGCTTCGAACCGGGGCTGGTAATAAACCCATGGCCTTAACTCGTCGAGTACAGGTTTTGTAGACACAATTATAGAACAATAGGTTGCGGTCACCGGTGACCGCTTGCTGTTTGACAGTTTAATATAGGACTGAGGATATGGTATCCTTACTAATATTATAAATCGGAAAGTGAGTTTGTTTGTTTGTTTGTTCCGCTTTCACGCCGTAACTACTAAACCGATTGCTTTGAATTTTTGCAGACGTAAAATTAGAAGTCTGGATTAAATAATAGGGTACTTTTTATACCGGAAAAATTTGATATTTTCGAGGGAAAACGAAATTATTGGTAAAGATGGCGCTGTGTGTATGGGTATATGTCAAATAGGCTACTTTTTATACTTTTGTGACGCGAGCGAAGCCGCGGGTAATAGCTAGTCTGTAAATAAGTACACTAATTCCGCTTTACACTGCGGCTACTTTTTGACGGCACGATTGGCGTGGTTGCTGGACAACAGGCTGCCGCGCAACGTCACGCCAGTTCGATTCCCGCATGGAACAACTCTTTGTGTAATCCACAGATTGTTGTTCCGGGTCTGGGTGCCATGTGTATGTTTGTAAACGCACCCACGACACAGGAGAAAATCCTAGTGTGGGGATACGCTTAAAATAAAAAAAATAATAAAACTACCATACCCCCTTCAAAGAAAACCCCAGCAATGATAAGACGGCAGTAAGTAACTATGTATTTCCAGTTTTCTAAACTGCGGCGAGCAGTCTAGCAATTATGTTGGCAATTGAGTGTTGGACTCGCTCAGTTTATTTCCATTGTACACCACGTCACGTCAAATCTAATAAAGATTTTTTTATGGAATAGGAGGCAAACGAGCAGACGGATCACCTGATGGTAAGCGATTAGCGCCGCCCATGGACGCGCAACACCAGAGGATTCACAGTATGTTGCCTGCCTTTTAAAAAGGAATACGCTCTTTTCTTGAAGATTTGAAGGTTGTATCGGTTCGGAAATACCGCCGACGACAGATCATTCCACAGTTTTACTGTGCTATGAAAACAGACGTTTTAAAACATTATTTCTCATAATATTAAAACGTCATTATTCGTCAGTTAAGCTATACATAGCCGCGGAAGACCTAACGGGTTGCCAGAGCTCTGGCTCGAATTGCAGAACTAGGAACAGGGTGGTTTTTAGTCAGTATGTGTCTGACACTCCCTCTCGCCTCACCCGGGCGGCAAATCTTTGGATGACTATACCTCCTCAAAAAAAAGTTATTAGACATATTGTAGTACCAGCAGCAGCCATTTTTCAACCGTACATCAACAGCCTATAAGTGGCCATTGCTGACCAAAGGACTCTTGTCACACGGAAAAGGTTTGAGCATTAATCACTATGCATGCTCAAATACGGATTGGCAATTTCAAACGTGTAATTAGAAATTGATGACTAGCATGCTGCTCATAAATATAGACATATGACGTAGCTTGAAACCAGTTGAGTAACTTCGAATTATAGTGAATTATGAAAAATACCGTTTGTAAATGTAAACGCACATTGTATTTTAACCCTAAAACTATAATTTAACGCGTCAACTCGTTACTACAAACTTATAATAAGGAATTTGTGACACGCAGGAGTTTTAGAAAATGTCCCTTTCGGTTCTGTATTCTTAGTCTAAACCGAACAAAGTTTTATTAACATTTCAACTAGCCGATGTGGCAACAAAGTAAAAAGGTACTGTTGTTCTAAAATAAAATGCTAAAAAGCATTTTAATTAAGCATATTTTTATAGGAAAGGCCGGTAAACGTGCAGACGGATCACCTGATGGTAAGGAATCGGCGCCACCCATGGACACCTGGAACACCAGAAGCATTACAAGAACGTTACCGACCTTTTGGAGAATTCGGAGTTTAAGGATCGTTGGGGATTCAGGAATCGGGGAGATTGGGGAAGGGGAGGGTAATTGGGCCTCCGGTAACCTCACTCACACGACGAAACACAACGCAAGCGTTGTTTCACGTCGGTTTTCTGCTCGGCCGTGGTATCACTCCGGTCGAGCCGGCCCATTCGTGCCGAAGCATAGCTCACAAACACTTAATCAATTGAGCATGCTCAACAATCGAACACCTGTGGATTCGCAAACATGCCCGAAATGAGCATGACACGACCGGAGAGAGGTCAGGCGTAGAACCAACGGCTTTATGTGGTTTCCGAGCCACGGGGGTTAAACACCGTGTTGTTTCTGACTCTCGGAATCTGAGTTCAGGGCTAATAATGGTCATTCTACTCAGAAAATGCCATTTTCACTTTTTGAACGGCGCGGGAACCGATCCGGCCAAAAAGCAGCCGGTCCCCATCCACTGCGCCATCCGTGCAGTCAGTCATGTCATTACATAAACTATCATCGTTTGATAAGCCAAAAACCTGAACCATCCTGAACTTAGGCCCGAATACTGAAATGGTAGGTACTCAATTTTGTTGTACTTGAATATTGTGCCGTCTCTGTCGATTTACAAATAATTTGTATTGACAGAATACATAACCGCGACTTCAAATTGGGCCTTGGACTGCCTCGTTGGTCGAGTGGTCGTAAGTGCAGTCGCAGTGGTTTCGATTCCCAGGTCAGGCAAAGTATTACTGGGTTTTTATATATTCTAGAAGGATACAGCTTGGCTGGGCAGCATATAGAAAACTTAATCAAGTCTTCTCGTCTCAGATACCGCAAAGCCTGAAGACAAAAGTCTTCAACGAGTGCGTCCTTCCAGTAATGACATACGGAGCCGAGACGTGGACACTGACAGTGCAATTGGTCCACCAATTTAAGGTCGCGCAGCGAGCTATGGAGAGGGCTATGCTCGGAGTCTCTTTGAAGGATCGAATCCGAAACGAAGTGATCCGACAGAGAACCAAAGTTATCGACATAGCCCAAAGGATCAGTAAGCTGAAGTGGCAGTGGGCCGGTCACATTTGTCGAAGAACCGATAACCGTTGGGGTAAACGTGTTCTAGAGTGGAGACCGCGTCTGGGCAAACGCAGTGTAGGGCGCTCTCCAGCTAGGTGGAGTGACGACATCTGCAAGGTGGCTGGCAGTGGTTGGATGAGAAGAGCTGAAGACCGAGCTCAGGGGCGTGCCATAGGAGAGGCCTATGTCCAGCAGTGGACGAATACAGGCTGATGATGATGATGATATATTCTCAGTAGTAACACGGAGCCTGGAATTGTGCCCGGTACATGGCAATAGGTTCACCCCCTATCACATGGGACTCATAACATAAATAGTGAAAAGTGGGTGTTACATTGTACAGTGGTATAATATACACCTCTACCTACCACCTACCCCTTCGAGGATAAACGACGTGATGTTATGATGTTATGTTCAAATTGGGTAGTGTTTCAGTATTCGGGCAAAAGGCATTCAATTACAATACGACATCTTCAAAAACTTTTGCATTCATCTACATACGTATGTATTTAACTCGTCGAGTACCGTCATTATAGACACAATTATAGAACAATAGGTTGCGGTCACCGGTGACTGCTTGGTGTTTGATAGTTTAAATAAAATTTATCCGTTTATTAGTCTTGCTAGAGCTGGAGGACGGCTGCACCGATTTAGCTCATTTTGTTCTTGACATGTTCGTGGAAGTCCATGGAAGGTTTGCCGGGTCAGCTAGTACTCATATAATACGGTAGCTTCCTAAATTTTATTCTAATGTCCGTCTGGTAGATTATTTTAAAACATTAGACACGTATTTTTTCTTTTCTTACAAAATTCAATACTTTCGTCGATTTATTGATTTGAAATATCGTGTGACGTCACAGCGTGCCACATTTTATAGCACGTTGTGACGTAACGACCTCCCACTCCTAAACTTAACGCCATTTTATCTTAGTGTTGTAGCTTTATACAAGAAAATAAAAAAATACGTGTCTAAAATTTTTCATTATCTAGCTGACGGACTAATTAGATTTTTAATTTTCTTACCCTGGCAACTACCCATTTATATATTAGCAGTAACATAACAATCAAACAACACACTAAAGGTAAAGGGTATTGCTATTGCCAACCATGGTGTTCTCACGGTGAGACACCATGACCCCTAACGTGACCCGTTAGTAAGGTCATTGGAAAACCATCGCTTGGTGTTCCGATAGATAATATTCTTGTTATTCTTGACAACTAATGTTTGTTTAGAAGTAAGTTGTATTACAATATTCAATTAAAATAAGAGTTTTACAGACATTTTTAAGCTTAGGGGATAAACCACCGCGCTATCCTTAACCTGCGAGTAAAGCGCGAAAGTCACCACGGCTAGAGGCAAGAGTAGAAACGGAATGGTTTCTAGTCAAACAGCAATTTTGTTGTGCTTTCAGTATTCGGGCGTCTGACAACCAATTTTTGCCCTTAACACTCTCACTTTAAACTCTCAGTAATAGTCACAGTAAACTGAGTTATTAATAAAAATGGATATAACATACACCGTGTAATCTATATTGATTTCATCCCGAAGTAAAATGGTTCTGTCTCGGTAATACAATAGTTTTACAAGGAAATAAAATGTTTAAAACTAAAAGTAATTGATAAACCATTGTAAAAACCAAACTTCGAAAGGTTACATGAACTCATAGTACATTATCTATACATCACGCGTTATTATTTCAAAGAGGTATTTCTCGGTAAGCACGTGCGATGCGAATAGTGTCTACAAAGTTACATCTAGTGTCTCATGTGCGAATTCCATGAAAAATATTTTTAACATTATGCATCGAAAGTACTCTCTATAGCAAGTTGTTTTGCCGCGAAATTGGGCCTTCGGTAACCTCACTCACAAGACGAAACACAACGCAAGCGTTGCTTCACGTCGGTTTTCTGTGAGGCCGTGGTATCACTCCGTTCGAGCCAGCCCATTCGTGCCGAAGCATGGCTCTTCCACACTTAATTTCACGGTCTATACCGTTGTTTAATAAAGAAAAGTAAACGAACATTAACTTACCAGCACTTCCCATCTCCTTAGGCGGTGGCGCAACATCCTTAGCCACTTCCTCAGCCACCTGTGACGTATCAACGGACAAGTTCTGCCCGACGAACCCTGAACCAACTGGACCAGGACCAGGTTGCAATGAATCCTGCTGCCTATCATCAGGAGTCTGCTCCCTGCTCTTATAATTTAGCATATTGGAAAACGAGCTGAACACAGCGCTAGCTACATGGGGCAAAACGGTCGGTAGTTGAGAAAAATTCTGCGCTATATCCGCCGTTAGACTCTGCTGAGGTTCTGCTACCTTATCATCGTTTAAATTAATCTCTTCCAGATTATCCTCAGCAGCTAAGTTAGCATTTTCGTCAGGATTACTATTTATTGGAGCGCTCACGTAACGAGTTCCATGTAATCGGGCGAAATATTCGTTTACGTCAAAGTCGTCTTCGGTATTAAGTGAGGCTTTTGATAGACTTGGTACCATTTTTTCAGATTTTTTTTCACTGTGCAAGAGTTGTTGATTGTCTACTGGGAGTGGATGAGCTGATACGGTGGTTTGGGGTGCAAATACGTTGGTATTAGAATCGCCGGACGGGAAGTTCGTGAAATCATGTTCGGAGTGCCCCAGGGTATGATTGTTGGACCCGATTTGGTGTTCTGAAACAATAGAAAAACATTTATTAGTTAAGTTACAAGCATTTTAGTCACACGTATAAGTAGTTTCTTCATACTGTTTAAGTATCACTCGAAATACTATGCCAAATGGCATTTACAGCAACATTCAATGCAGATAGAGACCATAAAACTAATGCAAGGGATGGATACGATTTCACAGGCCAGTGTAGTCAACGTAAACTCAGGTTTATTTCATAATCATACTTTAAATTATTCTCAGCAGTCCAATCATCTATTTCTTAGTTTTTGTCACTTAACTCGACAAGAATTGAGGATAAAAAATAAAAACATTGCGTTGCACGTGAAGCCTTGAAACCGAGAAATATTAAAAGGAATGTCAACACCGTGTCTTATATATTCACTATTATATAAAGCGGAAGAGTTTGTTTATTTGTTTGTTTGTTTGAAAGCGCTAATCTCCGTAACTACAAGTCTGATTTGAATAATTCTTTTTGTGTTGGATAGCGCATTTATCGAGGATGGCATTAGGTTATAAAACATCACGCTACGACCAATAGGAGCTGAGCAGAGCGTGTGAAACCGCGCGAAAGTAGCTAGTCTTGTAATAAAAATGGAAATAACATAATAAATATGTGTCTATGACTTGTTGATCGACCAGTGCCTCTTTTTTTAAGGGATGGGCACACGAGCAGACGGACGACCTGATGGTAAGCAATCGCCGTCATGACAACTGCAACTCCAGAGGAGTTTGCATGTAGTAAAAAGCGGTTATTTTAATATTAGACTGCCTCTTTGGCCGAGTGGTCGCAAGTGCGACTGCCGGGCAAGGGGTCTCGGGTTCGATTCCCGGGTCGGGAAAACTATTAAAGGGTTTATAATAATCTCAGTAGTAGCACGGAGTCTGGAATTGTGCCCGGTATATGGCAATAGGCTCACCCCCTATTAATGGGACTCATAACATAAATAGTGAAAAGTGGGTGTTACATTGTACAGTGGCATTAAGTGCCGTAATGTGCACCACAGCCTACCCCTTCGGGGATAAAAGGCATGATGTTATGTTATAAAAACAGACACTCCAATTTTATTTATCTGTATAGATGAAATAATTTTATTATGAACACAAGTATTAACTTACAATGTAGACACAACTCGTTTTATTTACTAGAAGTACTTAAAGCATTACTTAATTTTAACCGACATAGTCATATCGTATGCAATATGCGTCTGTTAGTTCAAATATTACAATTTCAATTTTATATAACTAGCGACCCGCCCCAGCTTCACACGGGTGCAATATGCATGTACAAGATCATGGACCATGGACAAGATCCCACTTCATTTTAATTTTTTTAGCTTTTTTTTATTTTCTTTTTTATTTTTTAAATATGTTATGTGTGTTTTGCGCAAAAATAAATGGCTTTTCTTTCTTTCTTTCTTTCATGTATTATACATATAAACTTTCCTTAACAATCCCTCTATCTATTTAAAAAAAACGCATCAAAATCCGTTGCGTAGTTTTAAAGATCTAAGCATACATAGGGACAGAAAGACGGCGGATAGCGACTTTGTTTTATACTATGTAGTGATGCACTAGATTCTGCCAGTAGTTTCACTCGCGTTCTGTTACAGACTATAATCGACCCCTGTTCCAAATTTTATACCGATCCGTTTATGCGTGAAAGAGTAACAAGAACACACACACAAACATTCGCATTTATAATATTAGTAGAATGTATTTATTGTTGAAATACGACTAATTAGAGAAATAGGTTCATACTTAATACCATGTGACGATAGAGAAGAATAAAGTTGTCGCTAACCCTTTTTTTTTGAGGGGGGAAAATCATTCAATGACTTCTCTCGCCCGGGTGAGGCGGGAGGGAGAGCCAGACTCTTACTGACTAAAAACCACCCCGTTCCTACTCCTGCACGGCATCAGCCCTGTTGGGCCCAATCTGTTGTCGCTACTCCTAGTCCTCCGATTGTCCTAAGAGCTGCCTATAAGACTACATATTAAACTGATTGATATACTGCCTCGTTGGCTGAGTGGTCGCAAGTGCGATTACCGGACAAAGGGTTTCGCGTTCGATTCCCAGGTTGGGTAAAGTATTTTTTTTTTATATTTCAGCAGTAGCGCGGTATCTGGAATTGTGATCGGTATATGGCAAATGACTCGCCCCCTATTACAGCGACCTCATAACATAAATAGTGAAAAGTGGGTGTTACATTGTACAGTGGCATTAAGTGCTGTAATGTGCACCGCTACCTACCCCTTTAGGGATATAAGGCGTGATGTTATGTTATATATATTTAACACAGACCGGGCAACAGCAATCTTTGATAAACCTGAATCTTTTATACTGGAATCTTAAACCCGCAATTGGGATGATGACAGGGTATGAAAATCCAGTGGCGTGCAGTCCATATAGACGAAAAGGCTTTGCCTACCTATAAATATCGTGAATATATAACATACATAAAATGTACAAACGCGTTTATTAAAATTCAATAATATAATAAAAGTTTGTAAAAAAAACGGCTAACATAAATACGCGCCTTTGTAAAACAATGAATGCGCCCCGCACGCACCACGCATGCGCTGCTATTCCTTAAATCTTGGCTGCTAGTTGTGACGTCACGAAAATAATGTACCAAAAGTATGCACCGCGCATGCGTGTAGTTCACGACCATGGTCACGGTACAGAATAACCATTCATAATTATATTACACGATTCCTTTTGCTTGACAAAATGTTTGCAACTAAAAAATTAGAGGACCGTTTGTTCATCACTTGGAAAACGATCGTATTTTATTAAGAATTCTAAAACAATAAACCAGCAACAAGTTATTGTATTTTTAAAAACAATTAAATCATAAAAGGATTTAAATTGATAAAATCTGTATATCGTAAAGTACTGATGAATGGAGTACACCAGCGCCATCTATTGAATTTTTTGTTGAAACTTCTGAACTCGTTCGATATAATGCGAATGTATTTTTATAATTGCGTATTTAACAAATATGTTTTAAGTGTTTTAATTAAAGCTTAATTTTTTACGCTTTGTCGGTTTATAGAAATTTTAAACGAGGAGTTGTCTTTAGTATTATAAAAGTTAAAAGGAAGTTATTGAAACTTCAAGATGGCGCCATTTACAACGTTTCAAATTATATGAATGAATGTTTTTTAGTATGAAATATTGGTTTAAGACGATGATGCAATTTCATTTGACTTACTAAATTAACCTTTGTTTTTTTGAAATTAAACGCTGCATTACCTTAATTTTTAAGCTACATTTTTATTATAATAAACACTCAATTGACTATTGGTAATGACTTCAATTCATTTCCAATGTTTTCGGCCATATTGTTTTCATGTGATGTGCGATCGCTTTGTTTATGTTTTCGTTTAAATTATTAGGAAATAGTTTTAAACATAAAGTTGCATAAATGTGTAGTAGTAGTTAAATATATGTGTAGGTTTTTCAAATAGTGTATTTGTTTATCAGTTTCTAGTACAAGTACCTAGGTATATTATTCGATTGTGAAGTTTGTGTGAATAATAGGTAATTTTATGTGTTTGTTGAAAGTAAAAACAGTAAGATTTCGCAAGAAAATGTCCTTTATAGGACTAGATTCAGGTAATGACCATAGGCAGAGGTGTACTCGAGTTACGAGAATTGACCCAAGTAAAAGGTAGGTAATGTAGGTAAATATGTACTTACTATAATGGATCTGTTATTTGATTTCTTGTTTATTGTTTGATAATTCTTAAAAATATCAACTTAGACTTCGGGTTGTACTGATTCACATATTAATTCTTATTAATAATTATGTAATGTAATAATAACAAATGTACCGCATAGACTCAGGTCGGCCACAGCCGGCCGCGCTTGTTATTGTTTTGTTTGTTGACATAATGTAGGTAAGTACCTACGCTCTTAAATTCGTAATATATTATGATTTTGAACAGATTGGTTAAACTTAACAATTCCATAATGAAATTTGGTTCATCAAATTTATGCATCATTATTAAAATAAATAATAGATCCTTCATTATTTGTAAGTTTTGTTGACTTAATCAATAGGTGATGAAGTACTTCACAAAAAATACGCGAGATGTCAGTGTATGTAATTTGGCGAAAGAATACACCACAATATTCTTGAACGCATTTTTCAAAATGTATTATATATGTACATGTACCTGTCTTGTGTGAGTATGATTGTATGACCGGCGGGGGGGGGTTTAATCATACGATATTTAGTTGCCTACCCTGTGTCGAAAACCTGTGCACGCCACTGTGAAAATCATAAATCTAATTAGTCCGTCAGTTTGGTAATGAAAACATATTAGACACGTATTTTTTTATTTTGTCGTATAATAAAACAATACTTAGATAAAACATATCAAAGTTTAGGAGTGGGGACTAAAACGTCATTTCTACGTATTAAATGTACATAGAAGTGACGCGACATTTCAAATCAATATATCGTCGGAAGTATTCGTTTCTGTAAGAAAATAAAAAATACGTGTCTAATGATTTAAAATAATCCACCAGACGGACATTAAAATATTAATTACACATCTACCCTATTCAGGCGTAGATATCAAAGCAATTCTTCTTGTACTGCGAGTGTCTACAGGCGATGCTGATTGGTTACCATCAGGTGATTGCTCGATTGTATCGAATATAAACAACTTAATAAAAGTTATGAAGTACCCTGTTCATCAAGATTGTATTTACACAAAATTTTGCAATAAAAAATGTTCATATGACACAGTTTTTTGAGAGAATTTATTATGACCTTACATAACCTTTGCGGTAGACTTTATTACGTACTTACGAAAGAACCTTATGTTCGTAATGATGCCTACAGGCAACTTTAAAATCAGATGTAATAATAAAATTCAAATACCCAAGTAAGCCTGGTCAATCACCGTTCCCATCAGTTGACTGGACAATCTGTTTACATGAGCTGCTGTTTACATGTGAACATTAGCTCATGACGATACCTAAGTACGTGTGTCGCCTGGACAGTCACCGCTACCATCAGTTGACTGGACAATCTCTTTACATGAACTGCTGTTTACATGTGAACATTAGCTCATGACGATACCAAGTACGTGTGTCGCCTGGACAGTCACCATCAGTTAACCAGGCATTTACATGAGCTGTTTGTCACATCTATCGAAACCGTTTGCATGAATACGCAGCCATTACACTTTCGACATCAAATTAAGCCCGTCGAAGGTCAATTTAAATAAAGTAAATAAATCAATCAATTCGCTCATTAGATAAATAATGTATTTCGTAAGCGTTGATTTGATATAAACATAAATCTATTTTTACGGAGGCATTTTGCTAATGCAGATGTCTTTGTTGAGGTCATCAGCTAGATTATCAACAGCCGGTGCTGGGCCATGAGTGAGCCTCCTCTACATAGGAGGGTTGGTCATCACCTCCACAGTTCCAGCTGTGTCTAGTCAGCGATAAGTGATAGAGGAAGAGTTTTATCCGAATTCTTGTAATATAGTTATGCTTCGGCATAAATGGACCGGCTCGACCGGAGTGAAACCAAGGCCTTACACAAAAAACCGGCGTGAGACAACGCTTGCGTTGTGTTTGTCGTATGAGTGAGGTAACCGGAGGTCCAATTACCCTCCCCCCTCCCTGAATCCCCAACAAATGTCAAATTCCTAATCCTCAAAAAGCCGGTAACGCACTTGTACCCCCTCTAGCGTTTCGGGTGTCAATGGACGACGCCGATTGCTAACCGTCAGGTAATCCTTCTGCTGGTTTACAGGCTCATCTCATAAAACAGGTCCAATTTCTCCCCCAAAAGGACGACACAAAATTAGTAACTCCTCTAGTGTTCCGGTTGACTACTACAGATGGGGCTCAATAGGGCTTATGCTGATACGCAGCCGCGGAGAACCTAACGGGTTACCGGGGCTCCGGCTCGAAGTGCATGAGTAGGGTGAGTATTTACTAAAGGATGAACGGGGTGGTTTTTAGTCAGTAAGAGTCTGACACTCCCTCCCGCCTCTCCCAGGCGGGAGAAGTCATTCGATGATTTTTCCCCTGAAAAAAAAAGTGTTCCGGTAGTCCATGGGCGACACCGATTGCTTACCATCAGGTGATCCGTCTGCACGTTTGGTTATCCTGCCCCATAAAAAATAACACTTGTACAATATTCCGAAACTTTTCGTCATGCAGGTGTGTGATGATACGATATCATTGCGCCATATTAGTCCAATGAGGTGGGCAGGAAATGGGCGCAGTAAGGTACCTAAGTAAAGATAGTTACCGTGTTACTTTAGTTTAAACTATTGAATCATAAAATGTAGTTTGCTTTAGTGAAATATTTTGTGATTCATGTTACTTTTCATATATTATGAAAAAAGTCATTTCAAAATAGTCTAGATTAAAGTTGATATCTGCTATGTAAATTAGTTAGTTGGCCGAGTGGTCGCAAGTGCGACTGCCAGGTAAGGGGTCTCGGGTTCAATCCTCGGGTCGGGCAAAGAATTACTAAATTTAAAAAAAAATCTCAGTTGCAGCACGGTGTCTGGAATTGTGCCCGGTATATGGCAATAGGCTAACCCCCTATTACTAGGAACTCATAACATAAATAGTATAATTTAATAACTACAAGTAAATAACAGAAAAGTGGTTGTTTTATTTTTCATAGATCTCAGCTCAGTAGTAGCACGGAGTTTGGAATTGTGCCTGGTATATAGCAATATACTCACTTCCTATTACATGGAACTCATAGTATAAATAGTCAAAAGTGGGTGTTAATTGTACAGTGGCATTAAGCGCCGTAATGTTCACCTCTGCCTACACATAAATTTCGTTATGCTATGTAACTGAAAAACAAACGATGACCACCAAGCTGAAGAAGATGAGCCAATAAACTTAGTAATTTCACAAAACAACCTACTCTGTACTAACCTGCAACACAAACAGTACATTTCGCCATACAATACTTATCTATACACACCCATATACGTTACACAGTTTGAAGATATACACCACACACGTATGTAGACCAGCAAATTGGAGTATACTATCCCACACTAAAAAGAGTAACGAATGGAGTTTCTTGCTCGTTCTTCTCCATTCGAATCTACGTTTTGGAATGAGCACCTAGCTTCACCTAGCTTCACTGTCGGACTGACTGACAGACTATTATTTATTTTGTACTAGCTTTTACCCGCGGCTTCGCTCGCGTCACAAAAGGATAAAAAGTAGCCTATGTGACATATACCGATATACACAACGCCATCTATACCAATACTTTTGTTTTCCCTCGGGAATATTAAATTTTTTTGAGATAAAAAGTACCCTATTATTTAATCCGGACTTCTAACTTTACGTCTGCAAAAATTCAAAGCAATCGGTTTAGTAGTTACGGCGTGAAAGCGGAACAAACAAACAAACAAACTCACTTTCCGATTTAAAATATTAGTAAGGGTTTGTTGACGTTTCAAAAGTACCAAATTATGGTAATAGAAATAAATGCTTTGACTTTACACAAGCACTCATCATCACATAAACACCAATCGAGTCACTTAAGGGGCCAGTAGAATACCAGCGCGAGGCCCTGCCTTGCACATGCTGAACTGGTCCCATTTCACCGCAGACTTGGGACATCAGTACGTATTATATATATACTTATGTGTAAAATCTGTGTCACCTAGTTTAGCGTGAGAAATAAAGTTTTTCCTTTCTTTCTTTAATAATAATAAACACTTTATTGTACACCACTTACAAAAGACACGAACAAGAAAATAGTAGGTAGGTAAAAAAAAAAAAATAGTTTTGGCATGTTGTACAATGGGCGGCCTTATCGCTTACAGCAATCTCTTCCAGGCAACCTTAGGATGGATTAGGATTTCTTTCTTTTCTCTTTCATCTTATTATCGTATATACTTATTACTTTTCTTTCCTATTATATAAAGCTGGACAGTTTGGTTTATCTCTTTGTTTGTTTATATAATATCGCGATTATCTCAGGAACTATAAGTCTGATTTGAATAATTATTTTTGTGTTGGATAGTCCTATTTTGGAGGAGGTCAAAGTCGAGGAAGGCTATAGGCTATAAAACAACACGCTACGACTAATAGAAGCTGAGCAGAGCGGATGAAACCGCGCGACAGTAGAAGGTAAAGAAAGGCGGGCGAAGCCGCTGGCAGAAACTAATTATGGGATTAGTCGGTGAACGAGCAGACGGATCACCTGATGGTAAGCAATCGGCGTCGCCCATGGAAACACATAACACCAGAGGTGTTACAAGTGCGTTACCGGCCTTTAGGGGATCAGGAATTTAAGGATTATTGATTCCTCCGGTAACCTCACTCACACGACGAAACAACGCAAGCGTTGTTTTACGTTGGTTTTCTGCTCGGTCGTGGTATCACTCCGCACTCCGGTCGAGCTGAACCATTCGTGCCGAAGCATGGCTCACCTACACTTAAATATGTACTGAATCAATCTCTATTGAGGCTGCCTCGTAGGCCGAGTGGTCGCAAGTACGTCTGCTGGGCAAGAGGTCTCGGGTTCGATTCCCGGGTCGGGCAAACTATTACTGGGTTTTTTCAAAATAATCTCAGTATAAACGACGTGATGTTATGTTGTGATGCCTATCTCTATTTTTGTACATACTATCAGTGTTGACTGTACACGTAGGTACTTCTTAAAAGACATATCATACTATGTTATGTTACAATTTTATCGCTGTAAGCAAATAACCATCTTCAAACATATCGGTAGAAGGATGGGCAGTGGACAGTCATGTCGTAATTGTGTACTTGCCAACTAGTCAAATTCAATACTTATTTTGCGAACTGTCAAAAACGACAGTTTTCTGTGAATTTTGTACGAGATTGTGTATTGTGACGTCACGTTTTTCAGCGTCAAACAGCATAGTTATTTGTTAAAAATTTGCTGGAAAAATACTAAAATTCAGTTGGTCATAAAATCAATTAATGTGTGATTATTTCTAAATATTTTATTGCATTGAACAGTCAAAATATTTTATTTTTGATTACGGAAAGTATCCAATTATTGCAACATACCAGTTCACACCACAGAGATAGACAGAGGTGCTCATTACTTAGGCCCCACTAAGAGTTTCTGATTGAACACAACATAAATAACATCACGCCCTTTATACCCGAACGGGTAATTAAAGGTGCACATTACGGTACTTAATGCCACTGTACAATGTAACACACACTTTTCACTATTTATGTTATGAGTCCCATGTAATAGGGGGTAAGCTTATTGCCATATACCGGGCACAATTCCAGATTCCGTGCTACTACTGATGATTAAAAAAAACCAGTAATACTTTGCCCGGCCCGAGAAACGAACTCAAGAACTATTGCCCGGCAGTCACACTTGCAACCACACTTGAACCCATCAAAAAGAATTAGAATTTAAAGAAAAGCTTGCAAAAAAAAAATTCCGAAGACGATACGAACAGTGGCGACGTATAAATCATAATCTACCTAGAGAATCAATATATGGGCCCAATTACTAACCCCCCCCCCTCCTTAAACCCTGAATCTCAAACAATCTTCAAATTCTTAGTTCCCAAAAGGCCGGTAACGGACTTGTAACGCCTCTGGTGTCCCAGGTGTCCATGGGCGACGCCGATTGCTTACCATCAGGTGATCCGTCGTCGGCTCGTGTTTTTTTTGGGACAAGCCCGCCACAACCTCCCAATACTGCTGCAACTCCTGGAAGCCAGGATCTTACAGGAGATACAATCATGAAAACACCGGAACACTGAAGTCCAATGTCCCAGGGACATGAATAACTGTCTTGGTTCCCGCAACGAAGTGATTAGGAAGATATTATAAGAGAAGAAGAAAAAAATGATAGTTTCCACTTCCCTCGGTGAATTACTGCAGGAGACGGAAAAAAATTAAACCTAAAGGCACAAAGAAGAGACTGTACAACTGGGTGAAGCCCAGTCGCCAAGCACCACGGAAATTTGACTAAAAAGTAAGTGGGTCCTATGTGTGAGCTGCTATAATTGCTTCCAATAATAGGTATGGCAAAAGCGCCTAAACGCACGGACATTTGTTTTAGATTCCGTCGGCTCACTTACCGGCTTATCCCATACAAATTTTAGGGAACAGATAGTATAGTTCCCTAAGATCGGAAAAGGAGGATCCTCCGACTAGGCGAGGTGATTGTGCCTGGCGGGCTTTCTGCCCAACAGTTATTTGTTGAGTTTAAAAGTGCACATTACGGCACTTAATGCCACTGTACAATGTAACACCCACTTTTCACTATTTATGTTACAAGTCCCATGTAATAGAGGGTGAGCCTATTGCCATATACCGGGTACAAATCCAGACTTAATCCATAATTAATCCAGACTTAATCCATAAAAAAAATCTCAGTAGTACCGTACCACATGGTACTACTGAGATTTTTTTTTAAAACCCAGTAGTACTTTGTCCGAACCGGGAATCGAACCCAAGACCCCTTGCCCAGCAGTGGCACTTGCGACCACTCAGCTAACGAGGCAGTCAGTAGGTACAAGCAGGATAATGAAAAAAGCTGTTTTTGTATTTCCCCGACTTAACAACTTTAAGGACATATGTCGATTTTCCTTAAATGATTGGCAGATGTGGTTATGACGGGAAGATCCGTTGTCGCCATTTAATCTTTATTTTTTTTATACCACGAAGGTGGCAAAAAGTTCACGTCCCACCTGGGTCTTGAATCCAATTCCAATTGATCGGCATTGGTATTGTAAAATTTCATACTCTTGAGTTGCAACACTACCGCCCATTGCATCCGTATTGCGTGGATATTGAATGAACTAAATGATATTAAGTTTAGCTTTATATTCCGTACTCTGAATGCTATTTTAGGCCTACGATAGGGGTTGTATAGTTTTGACATTGAATAATTATTGTGATTTTATTGGATTGAAATTGCATTGACATTGAGATTGGTTTCAAGAGTAAGCACCCTGATAGTAAGCGATTACCGCGGCGCTTGCCTATGTACGCTTGCATCACTTGGGGCATACATGCGGGTGCAGGCAGGTGCTCATTCCAAAATGTAGATTCGAATGGAGAAGAACGAGCAAGAAACTCCATTCGTTACTCTTTTAAAAAAAGTATAATATTCTACAATATCTCTCAATGTCAAGGCTAAATAAAACAGTTTATAAATGTTGATAAGGTGGCAGAAATAATACCCACTTTTCACTATTTATGTTACGAGTCCCATTTAATAGGGGGTGTGCCTATTGTCATATACAGGCACAATTCCAGACTCCGTGCTACTACTGAGAATTTTTTAAAAACCCAGTAATACTTTGCCCGACCCGGGAATCGACCCCGAGACCCCTTGCCCGTGCTTACGGTGGCCGGAGATCGTTGGAATAACAGATAGGATACGTTTTATCCTACAGGGACGCGAGTAAAGCTATATACAGAAGCTATTGACAACATATTACGTTCGTATTTGCTCAAATACGCATATACTGCGTACACGCAAGACACATAATTACACATCTATTTACACACGGGTCATTGAACTCGAACTTTCTCAACCTAAGCAAATGATTGAAGTTGCCGAGATAAAACTAACGAGAGACATAATACAAAAAGTTAGAATTACGAATATAAAGTACTAGCTGTGCCCGCGACTTCGTCCGCGTGGAATATGATTCCTGTGCCTTTAGCCAAACGCCACTTTAGCGCTTGTCTACCGAGAGATTAGAAAACTAAATGTATGGGGATGACACTGACAAGTGTCAAAATTTACGTCAATCCCATATAATTTAGTTTTTTATTCTACACGTAGACAAGCGCTAAATGGCATTTGGCTACAGCTGCTGTTTTCCCCATGGGAGTATTTAATCGGGATATAGAGTAGAGTTGGTGTGGGAGCTGGTCAACTGCCACGCAACGTGTCGCGGGTTCGATTCCCGCACGGAACAATACTCTTTAGGTTATCCACAGATTGATGTTCAGGGTCTGGGTGTCATGTGTATGTGAAATTGTATGTTTTTAAACGCACCCACGACACAGGAAAAATCCTAGTGTGGGGCAACGTTTTCGTATGCGGTGCCAAAAAATAGTAAACCACACTGTACACACTATAAGAGATTTGATTTGATTTGAAAAAACAAAATCGATTCGCCTTGAAAGTTCAGGTTTATCAGATAGCGCTATTGTCCGGTATGTCTAAATTGTAGTCCCTGAATCGATTTATACGATACACGCGGGAAGAGCAAGGTTGAGGACCATTTACTCTGCCATTTACTGGACATTAGCTGGACAAAAGCTCTTTACAAACACGTTTAAAGTCATCGCACACCTAACAAGCACGGTTTCGGCACGGCTCCAACCTAGCAATGTCATTGTATGAACTTTAAATCGTATGTCGTATGACATATTTCATAAGGTGCGCTTACAACCTTTTTGTGTTGATTCCAAAACAAAAAAAAATCCGTGCCCACGCGAAGCCGTGGTGGGGCCGTGCTTGAGCCGTACTGTAGCCGTGATGGAGCCGCGCTGCAGCCGTACTGTAGCCGTGCTGGAGCCGTGCTGGAGCCGTACTGTAGCCGTGCTGTAGCCGTGCTGGTGCTGTACTGTAGCAGTGCTTGAGCCGTATTGTAGCTGTGCCTGAGCCGTACTGTAGCCGTGATGTAGCCGTACTGTAGCCGTGGTTGAGCCGTACTGTAGCCGTGCTGGAGCCATACTTGATCCGTGCCGCAGCCGTGCTTATTAGGTGTGCGATAACATTTAAAATTCACATATAAAAGCGGCCTCGCTCATTCACACGGTCAAGTACACTCGCGCTAGTAACTCGCTCAACTTGACTCGCATTATGCTAGTAAGCTCGACTTGTGATGGTCACTGTGATTGATAGATTGTTGTCAACAATACAAGCATAATTTTAAAGGCTAGTAATTATTTTAAGAAGTTCCCATTTCGCATCTGTCTATATATCTACGAACACTATAAACTCAAAAATGGTTGCACGGATTTTGGTAGAGTTTTGCCAATAGATAGTCTGATTTGTATTATAACTTTCGTGAGACATACTAAATAAATTATTAAGTTTTCGGCTTACTCACGGATTTATTTGACGAAGAACTCGACTAGTTTCAAACCATGCTAGACCCGCAGACTCGAGTAGCCAGTAGCAGCGCGACGGTCGCCGCGTCGCAGGTAGCAAAATACTGCTCATGAATATGAGCCTCTAGCATGGCTTGAAACTAGTCGAGTCCCTCGTCACATTACGTGAGTAAGCCGAAAACATAATAATTTAGATAGTCTGATTCTTGAGAAAGGTGTATGATTTGTTAATTATGATTCTGAAGTTTATTTATTTATTTCTTTATTTATTACACCCTGGAGGACTTACAGCTAAAACTACATAAAAATAGAAGCCAACATAAACTACTGAACGCCAATTACAAGTCCTCACGTATAGTGACAGACTTAAATTTGATAGGTGAGCATATCAAAATTTTCGCAGTGGTTACAGCTTATTAAAATTGTACAGTTAGTAAGATATAAAAAAATAAACAGGAAAGTTCGTAAACAGCTTAAAATATTCAGACGAGATTAAGCTTTTTTTTTAGGGGGGAAAATCATCGAATGATTTCTCCCGCCTGGGTGAGGCGGGCGGGTGTCAGACTCTTACTGACTAAAAACCTCCCCGTTCCTTTTCCTGCATAACATGCCGGGGCCCCGGTAACCGGACACGAGAGATTTAGCTTAAGGATAGACAATGACCTAACGTTAATATTTAAGGAAAATAGATAATACCTAGATTATCTAGAATTCTAGATGTAGACGAAGTATTAAGGAAAAGCGCTTGATCTGCCCTTAATCAAAATTAGCTAAAACTTTCCTACATAGTCGGTGCAAAAATCTAACAAGATTAGTAGCAACCAAGCTTACGGCTGGCCTGGTGGTAAGCAGACGTCGGAGTCTAAGTACTGCAACACTGGATGTGACGCGAATTCACGACGATTTTGTTGCCCGTAGCTACTGACAGTAGCATATCTTATCTCTCTTACACAGTTACACAGGGGTCTCTTAGCCATGATTCGTGCTACACCGGCTCAACTGGAGTGATACTACAGCCTCACAGGAAACTCGAACTAAACCGACTCCCCAAAAAAGGAGGAGGTTATCAATTCGGCTGTATGTTTTTTTATTTTTGAGGGGGGAAAATCTTCCAATGACTTCTCCAGGATGAGGCGAGCGAGCGAGGGAGTGTCAGATTTTTACTCACTAAAAAACCACCCCGTTCCTACTCCTGCCCTTCGAGCCGGAGCCCCGGCAACCCGTTCTCAGCGGTTCCGTATCGGCATCAGCTCTATTGGACCCCATCTGTGGTGGTCTGATGGCTCTTTAACGCCCGCACGGAACGCTCGCCGGCGCTCGGGTCTGGTTCTGGTCGGGAGGCGAGTGACCCGTGCTAGCCGTGCGCAGGCCCGTGCTTACGATAGCCGGATATCATCTCGCGATCCCTGATGCCCAGAGTGTCTCTCGCGACGGCTGGGGCTTGAGACAGCGCTTGTGTTAGTATTTTGCTGTATAAATGTGGTTCCTGGAGGCCCCGAAATATAACGCACTTGTCTCTCCTCTGCTGTTGTTCGACGCTGATTGCTTACCATCAGGTAATCCGTCTGCTCCTTCTATTTTATATTTCATGGTCCGTCGTTTGACCAGTATCTCGTCTGGTGGTAAGCGATGGAGCATGTCGTCCACTAAACAACCTATTCACTCGGGCGTTGAAGATACCCAAGTTATACAAGGTATACCCTTCAGATAATACAAACTCTAGCAAAGAATTATTTATATTACCTGCATTAAAACACAACTGGCGAAAAGCACCTTTCTATCAAACGTACAAATTATAACAGGCATGAACATAATATTATTATGACATTAAAAGTATAAACGTGTACTGCTTTAGAAAGATATAATATATTATGTTTTATAGAGAGCGAGCGAGATAGAGGTTGTAGTACGCGAGGACGTGTTTATGTTAGATCGAGACAAGAATTATATTCAGATTGTATTTTTTTATGGCATAAGCCGGTAAACGAGCAGACAGATGACCTGATGGTATGAATGACGTCCCTCATGGACACCTGAAACACCAGTGGCGTTACAAGTGCGTTACCGGCCTATTGGGGATTAGGAGTTTGAGGATCGTTGCGGATTCAGGGACTGGGGAGATTGGGGAAGGGGAGGGAGGTAATTGGGCCTCCGATAATCTCACTCACACGACGAAACACAATGCAAGCGTTGCCTCACGTCGGTTATCCGTGAGTTTAATTTAACATTGTGAATTTATAATATTATAAATGCGAAAATTTTGTAAAGATGTATGTATGTTTGTTGCTCCTACACGCAAAAACTACTGTTCGGTTTTAGATAAAATTTGGAACATGAATTATGGTATATAATAACAAATAGGCCACGTTTTACTCCATGGGAACGCAGACGAGCCCGTTAGCAGAAGCTAATTATCAAATACATTACACTTTTTTTTAAGGAAGGAAAATCATCGAATGTCTGCTCTCGTCTGGATGAGGCGGGACCCGGGAGTGTCAAACTCTTATTGACTAAAAACCACCCCGTTCCTTCTCCTGCACGTCGAGCCGGAGCCCCGGTAACCCGTTAGGTTCTCTGCGACAAGCGTTCCTACTCCTGCACTTCGAGCCGGTCAAAGTCAAAGTCAAAGCATTTATTTCAATTAACTCGTCGAGTACCGGTTTTGTAGACACAATTATAGAACAATAGGCTGCGGTCACCGGTGACCGCTTGGTGTTTGACAGTTTAAACCATAGTTTGGTACTTTTGAAACGTCAACAAATACAAAATAAATAATAGTCTGTCAGTCAGTCCGTCAGTGAAACTAGGTGAAGCTAGGTGCTCATTCCAAAATGTAGATTCGAATGGAGAAGAACGAGCAAGAAACTCCATTCGTTACACTTTTTTAAAAAAGTATGTTCTACAATGTCTCCGATACATATTTCAATATTGCCCGGAGCCCCGGTAACTCGTTAGTTTCTTCGCGACTCCGAAAATACATTTAACATTAGGTATGCATTTTGTTTAATCAACCGTCCTTGACGCACGCAACTTTTGCATGAAATGAAGTAATACTTACGTTACTTAACACCATACGTGAAACGCATTATAGAAACATAATTATTTGTAAATACATAGACCGTATCTGATTATATCTTTCGTAGATAAACAAATTAAGATAGAGACACGTTTTAATCACATACGTATATGAAACATATCGTAAAACGGAAGGGATAGACAGAAGTGCACATATTAAAACTGGTATGTTTTTTTTGACTGCCTCGTTGGCCGCGTGGTCGCAAGTGCTACTGCCGGGCAAGGGGTCTCGGGTTTGATTCCAGGGTCGGGCAAAGTGTTACTGGGTATTTTAAAAATTCTCAGTCGTAGCACGGAGTCTGGAACTGTGCCCGGTATATGGCAATAGGCTCACCCCCTATTACATGGGGCACATAACATAAATAGTGAAAAGTGGGTGGTAAGTACATTGTACAGTGGCATAATGTGCACCTCTGCCTACCCCTTCGAGGATAACAAGCGTGATGCTATATTGGCGTAATTGGGTCTCCAGTAACCTCCCTCACACAACGCATGTTTTGTTTCAAGTCTCATATAATAAGAATAATTGTTTGTCTCTTAGGTTACTTAAATAACATAACATAACATCACGCCTTTTTATCCCCGAAGGGGTAGGCAGAGGTGCACATTACGGCACTTAATGCCACTGTACAATGTAACACCCACTTTTCACTATTTATGTTACAAGTCCCATGTAATAGGGGGTGAGCCTATTGCCATATACCTGGCACATTTCCAGACTCCGTTGTTCCTTGTTCAAGTATGTCACATATGTTGAGTAAACCAATGAGTAAGTGATAAGCACGCCTTTAAGGGCACTCCTAATTTCGGCCGGCTTTGTGGAAAAATTACTAACTTTCACTACTTTGGACTAATATGGGAGTATGATGATAATCGTTATCCGATGATGGTCGTAAAAACATTGAAATTATCAATCCCTAAGCGGTTACCGGTGACCGCTCTCCATTAAACTGTCAAACACCAAGCGGTCACCGGTGACCGCAACCTATTGTTCTATAATTGTGTCTATAATGACGGTACTCGACGAGTTAACTCTATTATAGACCTTATTTTCCATATTTAGAGACTACTTTTGTATTAACTAAAAATCGCGGTTTACTCACGTGAATATACTGAGAAAAGCTCTACTAGTTTCGAACCACAACGGTTCTTCCTCATGAGCAGCGTGCGCGGTCGAGGCTATGTCGCGCAGCCTACTCGTCAGTAGTTAATTTAGTATGTATCACGATAGTTATTATAAAAACTACTTTTGTATAAACAAAATTAGATTATTTACATCAAGGGATTGATCCAAGAATTCTTAGGATATTTCAGTTTCGCCAACTCTAATCTCTAAAATAAATAACTCCCAAAAGGATGGCAACGCACTTTTAATTCTTCTGATGTAGCGGGTGTCCATGGGCGGCGCCGATTGCTTACCATCGGTGACTCAGCATGACCCATTTGATACCACGATGCTCGTTTGCCGCCCTATCTCATTAAAAAATAGATGAGGATGTGTTCAGAATTATGACCAACTTTTTACCATACTTTCAAATTCAAATTAATTTAATAATTGTAGATCACAGGTAGACACATATTACAGTTGTTATACGCATTGAGCTCAGCTGTGTCCTGCCCATTGGGCGTACAATAGTTGGGTACAATATTAATGTTAAAATCAGTTTACAATATTAACCTTCTATCATAGCGGAACTGATTGAAAAATGGCAAAATATTAATAAACTGTTATTACTTATTTGGAAAAATTGAGAAAAATACAAAATAAATAATAATAACAAATATAAAGAGACTTTTAAAAAATAAATAAAAAACCGACTTCAAAACCGAAAGTCAAAACTAAAAAGCAAAAAATAACTATTATTAGTACTGATAGGTTACTCACCCACTGATAGGTAAGAAGTCGGTGCCATAAATTCTATACAAAATTATTAATTAAAACCTTAATAGGTACTTAATTCACAAATTTGTGGACATTAAGTTATATCATTATGATATGAGCATATGGCACCGACTTCTAACCGAACATAGTACCTCCTCCTTTTTTTGAAGTCGGTAAAAAGAAAACACCTGCCACTTTAAACTTGGAACAAAATGACATCACTTGGAATTGCACCAACACAAAATCGACAGGAAACCTAACCAAACACACACACTTAGTCATAATACTTTATCAAAACAAACACATACATAATTAACAACTACAAATAAAGCAAAAATAAAATGGTCCGGAAAAGCATTACCTAAAAAGGTAACGACAAATACACCGATATTGCATGACACCGTCCCCCATTGAGGTTCGACCGAACACCTGCGCGCGAGCACAACCATCACAATCCACATTCAGTTAGCCGACGACACTTGAGCGGGACGGTCGTCAAGCTCGCAACAAAATAAACAATAAAAGAATATCGTTAACGAAAATTCGATTTATATAAAAGTGTTTGTGTATATTTTTTTTTTTTTATTTAAAAAGTGATTCTTATAGTGATTGTTTTTAAGTGAAGTGGGTAAACAATTTTGGAAGTTAAAGCTTTATTAAAGCTTTCGATTCGAAGTAAGTTTCGTATTTCGTTTTGTGTTTGTTGAGTGTATGTTTTGTTGTAATTCGTAATGTTGTCATAATTGTCTATTTATGTTGTAACTGGTGATCTCATTAATAGATTTGACTGAAATCTAAAATGTCGGAGATGGTACCTGGTCTAGGATTTGGGTCGTCAATGAACTTTAGAATGGAAATCGTGAATTTCCCAAAGTCTTATTTATCTTGCAAAGTATGTATGTGCAGTACTCTTGCAATTAAGTATCGAAGCACATTTGCAACCCTTTTTTATGTAGCATAAGTCGGTAAACGAGCAGACGGATCACCTGATGGTAAGCAATCGGCGTCGCCCATGGACACCTGGAACACCAAGGCGTTACAGTGCATTACCGGCCTTTTGGGAATTGGAAATTTGAGGATTGTGGAGGATTCGAGGATTAGGGAGAGGGGTAATTAGGCCTCCGGTAACCTTACTCACACGACGATTTTCTTTCACTATGGTTTTCTGCTCGGCCGTGGTATCACTCCGGTCGAGCCGGCCCATTCGTGCTGAAGCATGGCTCTCCCACACTTGAAACCTTTTTTGTAATTGTATTATGAATATTGTGGTCCTTGATTCCCCATTCATCACTACAAAGTATAAAACAAAGTCGCTATCCGCCGTCTGTCTGTCCCTATGTATGCTTAGATCTTTAAAACTATGCAACGGATTTTTATGCGGTTTTTTTAATAGATAGAGTGATTCTTAAGGAAGGTTTATATGTATAATACATGCATATTGCACCCGTGCAAAGCCGGGGCGGGTCGCTAGTAAACAAATAACTTAGGACACAGGGTATCAATAACTTCTCTATCTGTAGGTAACATCATAATATTACGCCTTTAATCCCTGAAGAGGTAGACTTGGGTGCACATTGCGGCACTTAATGCCACTGTACCTCTATAATGTAACACCCACTTTTCACTATTATGAGTCCCATGTAATAGGGAGTGAGCCTATTGCCATATACCGGGCACAATTCCAGACTCCGTATTACTTTACTATTAGTGTAAATAAAATATAACAAGCATGCGTACAGCGTTCATATATTAAGTAAGATTTCATTTAGATCCGTCCATCCGTTTTGGAATTATTGAGTAACAAAAATCGAAATAAACTCTCGCATATAACAATCAAAGTTATTTTACAACATGGGACCGATATATAAGCTATAAATATATAAAAAATACATAAATAAAACCAGTACAATTTGCATACAGTCTTGTATATGTTTACATCACATTGACATAATATACGATACAATCTCAATGACAATGTGTCAATAAATATAATTCGATATATAAAAAAAAACAAAAAAAATCGTAAAAAGTATTAATGACACGAACAAACATATTTGATGCGTTTTTACTTCTAGAATTTGTTTCATACATACTAGCTTCTGCATGAGACTTCGCTCGCGTTTATCTAGATGAAAAGTATTGTTACCGATTATAACCTAATTCTCTACTACATGTCGTGAAAATTCATACCTACATATATAACTGCACACCTGTCTCCCATAGGGGTTGTTTTTTTAGGGGGATATTATCGAAATACTTCTCCCGCCTGGGTGAAGCTGGAGGGAGTGTCACACTCTTACTGACTAAATACCACCCCGTTCCTACTCCTGCACTTCGAGCCGGAGCGGCAACCAGTTATGTCCTCCGCGGCGTCTCCCATAGGGGTAGGCAGAGACTGTGGGACGCAAATTGCTACGATTCTTACATACCTCTTTCGCTTCATCAACAGTCATCAATCTTTTTATCCATGCTCGTCGGCTTAGGGTACTTTTAATTTGGCCATTCTTTAATATAATTCATTCAGCAGTTTTTAGCGTGAAAGTGCAATAGATATACATACGTCGTTATAATATCATTTATGATATTAGTAGGGTAGGATTACTCGTTGCCTCGATATCAGTAGGATGCGCGACGCCGCGACCACGCACGCTGCTCATGAGGAAGAACCCCTCTGTGGTTCGAAACTAGTAGAGCTTTTCTCAGTATATTCACATGAGTAACTCGCGATTGATTGCATGATTCACACATCGCCAGAGTTGCGGGGAGCCAGTGGATGCGGGTGGCGAGTTGTCGTTCGACGTGGAGGGCTAAGGGGGAGGCTCCCGGCTGTTGACGATGATAATGATAACCCGCGATTTTTAGTTAATTCTGAAAAGTTTGTTTGTATATTTGGGTGCACTAATCTTAGTAACTACTGATTCGAAATGAATAATTATTTTTGTGTTGGATACTCCATTTAGCCAGGAGAGCTAAGGCCTATAAAACATCACGCCATCATTAACACGGTAAGCATCATGTAGGTCACTGGTGCCCTACGCTATCGGAGGATTTATCTCTAACAGTTCTCTGTCGGCAGTCAACGGCTTAAGAGGAAACAATCAGGTGGCTTACTCTTGAATCCAATTCCGATCGATCGACATTGGTATTGTAAAATTTCGTACTCTTGAGTTGCAACACTAGCGCCCATTGCATCTGTACTGCGTGGATATTGAATGAACTAAATGGTATCGAGTTTGGCTTTATATTCCGTACTCTGAATGCTATTGTAACAGCTACGATTGTGGTTGTATAGTGTTGACATTGAATAATTATTGAGATTTTATTGGATTGAAATTGCATTGACATTGAGATTGCTTTCAAGAGTAAGAGCACCCAGAGCGGTTGAAACCACACCACAGTAACTAGTATATTGTCATTACAATAATGTTAAGAAGTAGAGAAGGAAAACAATCACAAACTCAAACTACTTGGACATACCTAAATAATAGCATTTCCGTCCATTAGCCAATGACATAGATCCATAGCTATATTTATAAACATAGTATCATATAATGTACCTATGTTTAAATTTTATTAGGGTAGAACAATAGACGTGGATGTATAAACAAATTCCTCGGTATGTTATTCCAACTATATTTCGATATACGTAGGAATAGACGCTGAGATCATAAATGTGGTGACGCCAACAGAGTATCACACCAACATCACGGGGATGTCGTAACAACTGGAAGGGCCTATAGGGCGCTTACTCTTGAAACCAATCTAAGGTAATAATATTTCAGGGGCCCCGAGCGTACAGTGCGTCGCGTTCCACGCGCGCCTCAAAGAGCCATCAGACCATCACGGATGGGGTCCAATAAGGCTGATACCGATACGGAGCCGCTGAGGACTTAACGGGTAACCGGGGAGCCGCATCGAAGAGCAGGAGTAGGAACGGGGTGGTTTTTAATCAATAAGAGTCTGATACTCGACGATATTCCGCTCTTACTCTACAACTGAGATTTTTTTTAAAAAACCCAGTACTCTTTGCCCGACCCGGGAACCCGAGACCCCTTGCCCGGCAGTCACACTTGCAACCACTCGGCCATCGAGGCAGTCTTATTTTAATCTCATACAAAAATATTACGGAATGTTCGGAATTCGGTTACCTGTGGTTTTTATACGACTTTTTATAAAACATCACATACCATTGGTCAATAATAATAGAAGTATCCTGTTTCCTTGATTGTCGATTCGAGTCCTTTTTTAATTTTATTGGTGTTTATAAAACACTTGCATTCCAACCGCAAATGGAATTTTATTAATTTTTTTTTATTTAAGGGGGGAAAATCATCGAATGACTGCTCCCGCCTGGGTGGAGTGTCAGACTCTTACTGATTAAAAACCACCCCGTTCCTTCTCCTGCACGTCGAGCCGGAGCCTCGGTTACCTGTTAGGTTCTCCGCGACTCCCAATGGGCATCAGCCCTGTTGGGCAAATGGAATTTAGGGTCATGTTTTAGAAGATGATCGGATTGATTTCGGCTTGATCACGTAACTATTTGATGAGGAATACTTTTTAAAAAGAGTAACGAATGGAGTTTCTTGCTTGTTCTTCTCCATTCGAATCTGCACGCTGCACGGTTGGCGCGGTGGCTGGGCAACTGGCTGCCGCGCAACGTGTCGCAGGTTCGATTCCCGCACGGAACAACTCTTTGTGTGATCCACAGATTGTTGTTCCGGGTCTGGGTGTCATGTATGTCATGTAGAGGTATACCTATGTGATATTGTATGTTTGTAAACGCACTCACGATACAGGAGAAAATCCTAGTGTGGGGCAACGTTTTTTTAGAAAAATAAAATAAATAAATCCACATTTTGGAATGAGCACCTAGTTTCACCTAGCTTCACTGACGGACTGACTGACAGACTATTATTTATTTTGTATTTTTTGACGTTACGAAAGTACCAAAATATGTCTTAATTGAAATAAATGCTTTGACTTTGTAACTCGAATAGTTACAAGCCATGCTAGAGGCTCATATTCATGAGCAGTCTTCCGCGTCGCATGACGCGGTGACAATCAATTGAGAAAAACATAATAATTAATTTAATATCTATCAGGAAAGTTATAAAACAAATATGATCGGACAAATCATATCATCACGCCTTTTATCCCCGAAGAATGTAGTCAGAGGTGTACATTATGCTCTCCTCTCCGCACTGCCTCCTCGCAACCCAGCCATCGCGAAGGGCACACCGGGCGTCGGGGATCGCGGGACGATCTCCGGCCACCGTAAGCGCGGGCCTGCGGACGGCGAGCATGGGTGGCTCCCCGTCCGACCAGAAACAGACCCGAGCGCACGGCGCGTCGCGTTCCGCGCGCGCCTCAAAGAGCCATCAGACCACCACAGATGGGGCCCAATAGGGCCGATGCCGATTCGGAGTCGCGGAGAACCTAACGGGTAACCGGGGCTCCGGTTCGACGTGCAGGAGAAGGAACGGGGTGGTTTTTAGTCAGTAAGAGTTTGACACTCCCTCCCGCCTCACCCAGGCGGGAGCAGTCATTCGATGATTTTCCCCCCTTAAAAAAAAAAAAAAAAAAATTATGCCACTGTACAATGTAACACCCACTTTTCACTATTTATGTTATGAGTCTCATGTAATAGGGGGTGAGCCTATTGCCATATACCGGGCAAAATTCCGGACTCCGTGCTACTACTGAGAATTTCTAATTATTAAGTTTAAAATCGCCAACCCGCAATGAGCAAGCGTGGTGATTAATGCTCAAACCTTCTCCGTGTGTGAAGAGGCTTTGCTCAGCAGTAGGCATTTATAGGCTGTTGATGATGATGATGATGCGATAACTAGCATACGACTTTTCTTTTAAATGTCCTTGTTTGTGAAGCAATACTAATTTAGCCAAGACAACTAGTAAATATACGAATCAAGGAAAAAACTTGACAAACAAGATATTACGTATAAATAATGCGTGTATATACATACACATACATATAATTATGTTGGGACAGTTGTATGTATCTTCAGCCAAGGTATTTCGTATGCGGGTCAGAAAATAAAGATGAAATCAGTACAGAGACAATAACCATTGGTTTAATGATGAGCTGAGAACCATTCTTCTCTATCAGACGTTATGACAGGACATTAACAACCTATAAGTGTGGGAGAGCCATGCTTCAGCACGAATGGGCCGGCTCGACCGGAGTGATACCACGGCCGAGCAGAAAACCGACGTGAAGCAACGCTTGCGTGATGTTTCGTCGTGTGAGTGAGGTTACCGGAGACCCAATTATCCCCCTCCCTAGTTTCCTGAATCCCCGAATCCTCCACAATCCTCAAATTCCCAATTCCCAAAAGCCCAAAACTTGTAACGCTTTGGTGTTTCGGGTGTCCAAGGACGGTGTAGATTGCTTACCATCAGGTGATCCATCTGTTCGTTTGCCGTCCAACGCCATAAAATAGTAACTTAAAATAGCGGTTTTACAAACTGACTTTTAAAAATCTAAACATCAAGTATTTCAATACAGACTACACTTTTCTGCTCACTAGATGGTGCCAAAGTAGTAATATGTTAGGTTTGTTTTGTAAAGAAAAATTGTCATTTTTTTATAATAACTATAGTGAGACATACTAAATTAACTGAAAATCACTGGTTACTCACGAAAATATACTGGCTGGCTGCGCGACATCGCCGCGACCGCGCACGCTGCTCATGAGGAAGAGGCTCTCTAAAGCTGAAGGACTCTTTCTTAATTTTTTTTTATTTTTTAAAAACATTGTATTTTTCTCCTGTGTCGTGGGTGCGTTTACAAACATACAAGTTCACATACACATGACACCCAGACCCGGAACAACAATTTGTGGATCACACAAAGAGTTGTTCCGTGCGGGAATCGGCTACGTGACACGTTGCGCGGCAGCCGGTTGTGCAGCCACAACCGTGCCGTCATCGTGCTGAGGGATCTGAAGCTGAAGCTCTAGCTTTTCTCAGTATATTCACGTTAGTAACCCGCTATTAACGATTAACTCGTCGAGTACCGTCATTATAGACACAATTATAGAACAATAGGTCGCGGTCACCGGTGACCGCTTGGTGTTTGACAGTTGAATTTAAAATTTGTTTTATATTAATATTGCAGCTATCTGATATGACTGATTTATTTATTACTTTAAAGTCGCGTGTAAACGCTGGTTTCTTAGCAACTAAATGCTTATATTAATCACCGTATTAGAATATTATTATAATAAATTATTGTCCATCCATATACTTTATAGGCTGACATTGAAAAACACGTGATTATGGGGTTAGGACGAAACGTGGCGTAAGTGTGTGAGAGCCATGGTTGGGCACGAGTCGGCCGGCTCGACCGGAGTGATACCGCGACCGAGCAGAAAACCATATTGAAATTATGCTTGCGTTGTGTTTCGTCCTTTGAGTGAGGCTACTGGAGCCCCAAAGCTCCCGGAGCTTACCAAATGTGTAGTCCCTTAATCGGGTATACGACACCCACGCGAAGAGTAGCGGTGATTTTTTTTTGTTTGAGTATGGAAAATCATCGAATGACGTCTCCCGCCTGGGTGAGGCGAGAGGGAGTGTCTGACTGACTAAAAACCACCCCATTCCTTCTCCTGCACTTCGAGCCGGAGCCTCGGCAACCCATGAAGTCCTCCCCGGCTCCGTAAGTGTAGGGGTTGGTGACAGATATAAACTATACTCATCTACTGTCTATGAAAGAAATGATCTAAATATCTAAGCGAGCGCAGTCGCAATCAGAAAGTTAGTATTTTATATAAATCATATAAATGTTGCAAGGAAAATTATGCCAAGGTTCGTAAGAATACGTGTCCAATTATTATTTTCGATACATAAAAGCGTGATTTCGTTGTAGCTAAATTGAGTAGGAACTAGGTAGCAGTATTATAATATGACAAGGAAAATAACAATTATTTGTACGACCTGCGACAAATCGCAGAAACGAAACAGAAGGCGAATGGAAAAGATTTTATATAGGATAAGACGGTAAACGAATTTACGGATCACCTGATGGTAAGCAATTGACGCGCCACATAGACACCTGAAAAAACGAGGCGTAACAAATGCGTTACCGGCCTTTTGGTGATTAGAAATTTGAGGATTTGGGGATTTGGGGATTGAGGATGGGGGTAATTGGGCCTCCGGTAACCTCAATCACACGAATCCCAAAACAATAAAAAAGTCAATGTTCATCGCAGGAGAGCCATGCTTCGGCACGAATATCGCAACCGGAGTGATACCACTCAGATTTTTCTCATTTTTTTTTTCAAATATTCCCCACACTAGTATTTTCTCCTGTGTCGTGGGTGCGTCTACAAACATACAAGTTCACATAGACATGACACCCAGACCCGGAACAACAATCTGAGGATCAAACAAAAAGTTGCTCCGTGTGGGAATTGAACCCGCGACACGTTGCGCGGCATCCAGTTGCCCAGACACCACGCCAACGGTGCAGTCAATTTATAATATTATAGTAAGATAGATAACAAAGACTGCCTCGTTAGCCGAGTGGTCGCAAGTACGACTACCGGGCAAGGGGTCTCGGGTTCGATTCCCGGGACGGGCAAACTATTACTGGGTTTTAAAAAAAATCTCAGTAGTAGCACGGAGTCTGGAAATGTGTCCAGTATATGGCAATAGGCTCGCCACTATTACATGGGACTCATAACATAAGTAGTGAAAAGTGGGTGTTACTTCTGTGTGCACCTCTGCCTACCCTTTCGGGGATAAACGGCGTCATGTTATGATGTTATGTTATGAAAAATAACAATAATGGTATGCCTACGACAAATAGTAGAAACAGGCGAATGCAAAAGATTCTTTATAGGATTAGCCGGTTAAGTGTGAGAGAGCCATGCTTCGGCACGAAAGGGCCGGCTCGACTGGAGTGATACCACGGCCGAGCAGAACACCGACTTGAGGCAACGCTTGCGTGTGTTTCGTCGTGTGAGTGAGGTTAGCGGAGGCCCAATTATTCAGTGGATCACACAAAAAGTTGTTCCGCGCGGGAATCGAATCCGCGACACGTTGTGCAACAGCCACTACGCCAACCGTGCAGTCAATTTATAATATTAGTAAGATAGGTCACACAAAAACAACCTAGCTACCGTACAGCATTCTATTCCCGGAAAAACTTCATGCTGAATACATAAAGACGGCCTTGGTCGGTTGATGGTGCATTAATATGCAAACATTGTACGACATCAGACCAAATGATGTGAATACTATCGTAAATCTTACACAGCACCCATTCTGGACAGCGTCTGGGAAAATACGAATGCTGTATCCTTATTGTATTTATTTAAAACGTGACTCCACACATGCTACTACCAGGTGCGGCGCGTCGCGTTCTGCTCGCGCCTCATAGAGCCATCAGACCACAACAGATGGGGCCCAATAGGGCCGATGCCGATACACAGCCGCGGAGAATCTAACGGATTACCGAGGCTCCGGCTCGAAGTGCAGGAGAAGGAACGGGGTGGTTTTAAGTCAGTAAGAGCCTGACACTCTCTCCCGCTTCACCCAGGCGGGAGCAGTCATTCAATGATTAGCGGCGACTTGATGTGATGTGAACGCGGGCAAACCCGTCGGCAGACGCTACTTTATAACATGAATCTTAACAATCCACATTATTAATTTATTATAGTCATAAATCATACAATTTATGTAAAACTAGCTTTTATCCGCGGCTTCGCTCGCGTCACAAAAGGATAAAAAGTAGCCTATGTGACATATACCAATACACACAGCGCCATTTATACTAATCATTTCGTTTTCCCTCGAGAATATCAATTTTTTCCGGGATAAAAAGTACCCTATTATTTAATTCAGACTTCTAACTTTACGTCTGCAAAAATTCAAAGCAATCGGTTTAGTAGTTACGGCGTGAAAGCGGAACAAACAAACAAACAAATTCACTTTCCAATTTATAATATTATATTAGTAAGGATTTTCCTATTAACGAGATAAAAGGTAAAACCTTTATTCACAGTCACGATTTGTTATTTGTTTAATAGCTGTTAACTTTGATTTTTTTACGCGTGATTCCACGGGTTAATTCTAATGTATAAGATAAGGTTCATAAGAGAACGCTCCTGTCCAGTCTTTTAAAGAACCCCTTAGCAGAGCCGTATTTTTCGTCGTAGCGTCTATAGCATCTGTCCCCTTCCAATTCAAGATTGGAGAAATCCCTTCAACCTGGGGAATGTGTGGGAGAGCCATGCTTCTGCACGAATGGGCCGGCTCGACCGGGGTGATACCACGGCCGAGCAGAAAACCGATGTGAAGCAACGCTTGCGTTGAGTTTCGTCGTGTGAGTCAGGTTACCGGAGACCCAATTACCCTCCCCTTCCCCAATCTCCCCAATCCCTGAATCCCCAACGATCATTAAACTCCTAATCCCCAAAAGGCCGGTAACGCACTTGTAATGACTCTGGTGTTCCAGGTGTCCATGGGATAGCCGATTGCTTACCATGAGGTGATCCGTCTGCTCGTTTACCGGCTTATGCCATAAAAAAAAAAATGTCGGCACATTACTATGGCCATCGATCATAGAGGCGGAGACGCGCGGGACGAGGGTTTAAACTCACGGCCGCTCGAGCGCCGCGCTTCTTCTTCTACACACTCGGTTCACCAACGCCATAACTGTCGGATATTTCTTTGTGTCGGCATTGATAAAGCACCATCGGTCTTGATTGCAATGGAATAAACCTATGTACTATATTGTGCAGTCTTCTGTTTTACTCAAAACAACCCAACAGAGCCTCGACACGTACGGTAAAGTAGACAAGTGCCTAAGGCGCCAGGTTTCGGAGCCGCGGAAGGCCTAACGGGATACCGAGGCTTCGGCTCGAAGAGCAGGAGTAGGAACGGGGTGGTTTTTAATCAGTAAGAGTCTGACGCACCCTCTCGCCTCACCCAAGTCTTCAGGTGATTTTCCCCACTTAAAGAAAGGGCAGGTTAGAGAAGGGCGAGACTCGCGTGCCTAATTTCCAATAAAGTGGCAAGGGCGGTATCAAAACAATTACAGAGCGCTATCTAGGTAAATAAAACTAAAATCGGCGACATTTAACGACATGTTTCTATAATAACTATCGTGAGACATACCAAACCAACTAAAATCGCGGGTTACTCACGTGAATGTAGAGGTACTGAGAAAAGCTCTACTAGTTTTTAACCTGCTGTGTGTGTTTCGAACCTCAAAGTGAGATGCGCGACGTCGCCGCGACCGCGCACGCTGCTCATGAGGAAGAGCCCTCTGTGATTCGAAACGAGTACAGCTTTTCTCATTTAACGACATATTGATTTTAACCAATTTCCACCCCCTAACAGCACAAGTACGGGATTAGTTTAGTTGCTACGTCACGCTAAGTAACTATTTAGTTAAGAGATAGTTGTGTTGTACAAGGTGGTTAATGCCATGGGCACTCTACCCCAGCCAGAGCTTTGGGTGATACAGAAACAAAAACAATGGTCGATGCAAGAAGCAAGTTAATGACGTAGGTTAAGTTATAAATTTTAAACGTATCATGAACTTTGTGGTTAATATTTAAAAAAAACAATGTCTGCTAGTTAAATTTATTGCCTTGCAGTTTAAATAGTCAAAAGCTTGGGATTTCCAATATCGATACGTGATCAGTGACAGTCACCCTTTATTTTAACAATGGGACTAGTCATCTTTATGTCAGCCACAGGATATCCACTGATTAACATCCCTCAGTGCTTAAAGACTAGGAGGTTTAACCAGTGTGTGTTGCCAGTGATGACGTTTGGTACCGAGACGTGGCCCCTGACCTGTGGCCTTCTACAGAAGCTCAAAGTCGCTCAGCGTGCGATGGAAAGAGCTATGCTCGGGTGTCTTTGCACGACAATATGGAAATTCGCCAAAGAACTAGGGCTACTACCGGTAGGTCTAGTTCTTTCGCGAATTTCCTTGAGCTATTATAGCTCGCAAAATCTGCACACTGAAATGGCAATGGGCAGGCCACGTCGCTCGTCAAACTGACGGCAGATGGGCCAGGCAAATCCTTGAGTGGAAGCCCACTTGTGACCACGTGGCTAGCGAGGCAGGTTCTTGTTTAATACAGCCAATATTGTTTGATCAACCAGCACCATTGTTCTTATAGCGTAATAAGTTTATTTTTAACACAACTGAACTGTTTTAATCCAAGCTGCCTACTTCCACGGTTGGGGAAAAGTGGCAGTCCCAACTGTGTACAATGTGATGTGATGGAGGATGTCCATCACTTGTTGCCTTGGTGAAATGCGTCAGGACCCGAGCTGCTAGGGAGGTGCTGATGAATACCTTTAAAATGAATTTGATAGATGTTGGCTTTGTTCAAAGTATATTATCAGAGCCTGTTTCAAATGCAACTATTTTACTTTACAAAATAGTATACAACATGTAACTTAAAATAACGCACATCCTGAAAATAGTTTGTTCAGAATCGTTAACTGAATCGATTTATATAATCTTTAGTATAAGTAATTTTTATCCCAATAATAATTAAAACTACGGAAATTATTGTCATATATTAATCCTGTATTGTTAAAACAAATCGAAATGGACCGTAAGTCAAAGCAATTAGACTTTTAAAATCGCAGTTTTATTTGTATTCATACAAATTCTATCATTCAATACAAAATAAAGAAAAATAAACCTTATGACAAGACCAGTAAGGATGCATATACTTGTTAAATTAAAAATTTAGTGTATGTATTATGATTATAACATAATATTCTAATTGGGGTGTTGAGGGTGTGCGTTAATTACGTTACATGTTGTATAAGCTCTTTAAGTCGGAATAGCGTTTAATTCCTGTATTAGTTAATGATGGGGCTGGCGTGGTCGTATTGTGACTAAAAGGCCCTAAATCTATAGCAGATATTAAAAAAATTAAAAAAAATACTCCCACGGTCTATGCCTACTCTATGCTTAAGTCACCTATGGAAAACTTTTGAAGTAACATATTCGATACTTCGATAAAAATTAGCCTGTGTGTACACACAAACACACACATTTCCGCATCTATAATATTATAACTGCCTCGTTGGCCGAGTGATCGCAAATGCGACTGCTGGCCAAGGGGTCTCGGGTTCGATTCCCTGGTCGGGTAAAGTATTAATGGGTTTTTAAAAAAAACATTTACATTGCACCCCTGCCCGTGATGTTATGTTATAAAATTATAGTAAGATGCATAACTTGACGTATATAGCTGCTTATACGATTCACCATAACCACGCGAATTGATACTTATTTTGACGCGAACTGTAGAGGTACATCGGTAATGTCCTCAATTGACCGGTGAATGAAAATAAAAAGAACATGTTATTCAAGAGAGAGAAAGTGCGAATGAACATAATGATACACGGCCCTATAGTTAAAAAACTTATAGCTTTATATAAGGTCCGTATTATCGGAAATCACGTTTGGAAGTTCAACTGCTCAACTGGTTGAAATTATTAAATTTTCACACGGAAGAGCCATGTCAAAGTCAATGAAAACCATTTATTTCAATTAGATCAAGAAGGCACTTTTGAATGTCTACAAAATTTTTAAAAGTGAAGCTATTTGCTCATTCCAAGGTGTAGATTCTTATGGAGAAGAACAAGCAAGAAACTCCATAGGTTACTCATTTTCAATCGGGTTCACAATACAATTTATAGTTACAGTTTTGTTGGTTCAATTGTGTGAGAACATGTGTCGGCTTAACTGGAGTGATAACACGGCTGAGCAGAAAACTGACGTGAAACAATGCATTCGTTGTGTTTCGTCGCGTGGGTGAGGTTACCGACCCGACCGCTATCTCTCCATTCCCTGAATCCCCAACAATCCTCAAATTCCTACTCCGCAAAAGGCCGGTAACGCACTTGTAACGTCTCTGGTGTTCCAGGTGTCCATGGGCGATGCCGATTACTTACCATCAGGTGATCCGTCTGCTCGTGCACCGGCTTATTTCATAAAAAAAAAAATTGTCGAAAGACGGATTTTAAATTTTGACGGTAATCAATCAGCGACATCCAGCAGTTGCAAATGCGTTACCGGCTTTTAGGGGTGGCGAATTAAGGCTCTGATGATGTCACGCATACGGTGAAACACAACGATGAAACAGAGAATCGAATTTCCAAAGGATGAGAGGAACTCGTTTGTTAGAATAATTCCAATACAAATAATGACACAAATAATGACACAAATAATGAATGTAATGTCAGTAAGACTCTTCACGAACAGGTTATGTTGATTAGAAACGATGCAGGCAATTATAAAGATACGCATACAAATTACCATTTACTAGCTCGTTGATACTAGAAGATATACTATCCTTAAGTGATCTAGGCACATCAGTTGACTCGACAAACTCTGCACTGTTCATGTAAACATTAGCTCATGACGATACCTAAGTACGTGTGTCGCCTGGACAGTCACCGCTACCATCAGTTGACTGGACAATCTCTTTAGATGAGCTACTGTTTACATGTGAACATTAGCTCATGACGATACCTAAGTACGTGTGTCGCCTGGACAGTCACCGCTACCATCAGTTGACTAGACAATCTCTTTACATGAGCTGCTGTTTACATGTGAGGTAGCCTCAAGCTTCTAAATTACACATACGAATTGACCGCATCAGCAAACTTTTATGCAATATTTACTATCAAATTCGGTTTGAGAAGTGGGTTATTTTAACTGGCTGGTCACTGGTAACCTTTAGTTGGTCGTTGCTTAACTTGTTTCGTCATCGAGTTAAAGTTACTGGCAGTGTGCCCTAATGATTTGGTGTTATGTCATTAGCTATTTGGTGATTGACTTAACTCATAACTGTCTCTTGCCTTGTGTTGATGACGTAGTAAAAAAAGTTTGTTCGAACTTTTTTTTATACTTAATGGGCCGACGTTTGACCTCTATCTGGTGGTAAGCGATGATACTGTCTACGGTAGTCTACAAGTTCCCTGCTCTTCTTATGAACGTTCTAAGAACTGAGTCAACTACACACTTGAGAGGTGTGGACAGCAGTTAAAGGAATTGAAATATAACTACGTTCGGCGCTCTGATTGGCCGGTTTCAATGAACCGACCAATCATATTAAGACCTCTGATAAACGTGAACGCCTAACGAAGGATAAGGCAAACCCTATTCAAAAAGACACTTCTAAAAGCGTAACGATGGAGTTCTTGATCATGACAGTCTTGCTCATTCTCCTCCATTCGAAACTACACTTCGAATCGGGCACCTTTTTTTTTTGATGACGGGGCGAATCCTTCAAAAGGCGCCTAGCCTTTTTGCCCTAAAATACTAAGGAGTGTGGGATTTTTACCTCACTAAAACCACCCACCCTCAACACCTGAATGGAGGCACCGGGTCCTCTAAAAGAGACCTGCTCCGGAGCCTCCGAATCGGGCACCTAGCTTCACTGACTGAGACTGACGGACAATTAATTTTTAACATTTCAAAAGTGCCTATTTAAGTATAAACTGAAATAAAATGCTTTGACTTTGACCTCTTACGTAGACGAAGTCTAATTATCTTATTTAAAACAGACAAATAGTATTTTATAATAACTATCGTGAGACATACTAAATGAACTAAAAATCGCGGGTTACTAACGTGAATATACTGCTCATGAGGAAGAACCTCTCTGTGGTTCGAAACTAGTAGAACTTTTCTCAGATTACTCACGTGAGTAACTCGCGATTTTCAGTTGGGACAAATAGTATTTTTTCTGTATTATGAAATAGTATGGACTAGTAGTAGAGAGCCGCTGTCAGGTCGCTTCCAACCTCGCGATGTTTAGTCATTGGGGCAGGACTGGAGGACGCAGTGGACTGACTACGGCTGATTGTATTGATGATGGAGCTATATAATGAAATGAAACAAAGAAACAACAATAGTAATTGCGTCTCATTACTAGTAGTACTATAATTTAATTGGCTGATCATCTGGCAAATAATTGTGTGAAGTTGTATACAATGTAATTGAATGTCAGTGTCATTTAAAAGCAAACGGTATTGCCGGATCTACACGCATCATCATCATCATCAACAGCCTATAAATGCCCACTGCTGAGCAAAGCCTCTTCTCACACGGAGAAGGTTTGAGCAATAATCACCACGCTTTCTCAATGCGGGTTGGCGATTATAAACTTATAATTAAAAATTATAAGCCCAAGTTACTTCATGATGTTTTCCTTCACCGTTGGTCAGTGGTGTCTGAATAATCTTAGAAAGTACATATAACTCGGAAAAAGTCACATTGGTACTTGCCGTTGGTAGGTTTTGAACCCACACCCTCGTGTATGAGAAGTAGGCGTCTTCAACCTACAGGAAAAGAGAGTGGGTAACTCCAAAAAATAATTGTGGCGCCCATGACGTGCTGGCCTGCGGCGCTCTCTAACTATAATCAGCCCCTGTGTTCGGGAGCTACGTGCAAATATAATATCGGTGATTGATTTTTATAAAATGTATAGATTACGTTCGTATTTCTCCGCCATTGTACCTCTATATTTGACCTCCAATCCATGCAAGTTGGTAAACGTTGTCTTAAGTAATACATGGTCTCTGGTCGCAATAACATAGTTATTTGCTATTTTCATTTGGAACAGATTTTATACAAATACTTATCTTATTTACTATGTTATATGGTAGCCTTTGGCCTGACTTTGCTCGCATAGTCACAAAAAAAAACCTATAAACCTAAAAATAACACACAATATCACGCTTTCTATCCCCGAAGGTGGCAGAGGTGCACATTACGGTACTTAATGCCACTGGACAATGTAACACCCACTTTTCACTAATTATGTTATGAGTCCCATGTAATAGAGGGTGAGCCTATTGCCATATACCGGGCAAAAATATATTATTTCTGCAGCAAATTTTTAAGCAATAAGTACGCTGTTTGACGCTAAAAAAAACGTGACGTAACAATACACAATCTCGTACAAAATTCATAGAAAACTGTCGTTTTTGACAGTTCGAAAAAGTATTCAATTTGACTAGTTGGCGAGTACACAATTATGCTAAAATATTCACCAATTATTTTGACAGATCAATGACAAGCTCTGATTGAAGTCACGTGACTTGATTATGTCTTACTCGGTATCGAACCTTGAACTTTTTACACACACGCTTATGTAACGTAAACATATTGGATTGAGTAGTTGTAAGAGCGATTGGCGAACAAGGTGGCTCGGGTTTGATGATGAGGTCACATATTTTTTTTTTTTTTGATAACTGTCAACGATCCTCCTGATATTACTAATGAGCAATGGTGAATGTTTGTTACTAAACACGGCTTAACACGTTAAACGCCATGTGGGTCACCGGTGACCGACTTTAGCAGAGGATTTTCCTTCAACAGTTTTTATTGGCAGTCAAAGTCTTAAGAGATCGGGATGAATTTGGACCAGGGATAGATTATAGAACATAATAGAAGTAATTGCCTCGTTGGTTGCAAGTGCTATTGCCGGGCAAGAGATCTCGGGTTCGATACCCGGGTTGGGCAAAGTTTTGCTAGGTTTTTAAAATCTCAGTAGTAGCACGGAGTCTGGAATTGTGCTCGGTATATGGCAATAGGCTCACCCTCTATTACATGGGACTCATAACATAAACAGTGAAAAGTGGGTGTTACATTGTACAGTGGCTTTAAGTGCCGTAATGTGCACGTTTGCTTACCCCTTAAGGAACAAAAAGGCGTGATGTTATGTTATGTAAGAGAAGAGAATAGATATATAACATCACGCCTTTCATCCCCGAAGGTGTAGGCAGAGGTGGACATTACGCCATTGTACAATGTACCAGTCACTTTTCACTATCTATGTTATTAAGTCCCATGTAATAGGGGATGCAATATGTTGTAACAGACTCTGTTCTACTACTGAGATTTTTTTAAATACTCAGTTATACTTTGCCCGACCCGAGAATCGAAGCGTTGGAAACTATGGACAATTACTCTTACTATCCATTTGGAAATAGAAACGCCTGATTTAAGACTTTTAAATACTTAAACGACTTGAAAAAGGTTTACAAGCCTCTGCATGCCCCTGGTCCAGGTCCCTTCTAGCCTCGCGATATGGAACCTTTTTTTTGAGGGGAGGAAAACCATCGTATGCCTTCTCTCGCCTGGGTGAGACAAGAAGGAGTGGCAGACTCTCACTGACTAAAAACCACCCCGTTCCTACTCCTGCACTTCGAGCCGGAGCCCCGGCAACCCGTTAAGTCCTGCCGCTCCGTATTGGCATCAGCCCTTTTGGGTCCCATCTGTGGTGGTCTGATGGCTCCTTGAGGCGCGCCCAGACCGCGACGCGGTCTGTTTCTGATCGGGCAGCAAGTCACCCGTCAGTGCTCGCCGTCCGCAGGCCCGGGCTTACGGTGGCCGGAGATCATCTCGCGATACCCGATGCCGGGAGTGTCTCTCGCGATATGCAGTCTGTTATGTTGGTGGATTACGAAATTATACTTGGATTTATTACAATAATGTGCAGGGCGTACGACATTTCGAAAATCTCGGTTACAATTCGAAAAGCTCGGTCGTTGACCCGTAAGATAAACGTCAGCGCGCATCCATACGGCTGGCGTTCCTGAGGACACGGTGGAACACACGGTGGGAGAATGCCCTTCGTGGGCTGAGCACCGCCGTGTCCTCAGGGAAGTGGTCGGCGATGGCGACCTCTCGCGTCCGGGCCTAGTGCAGGCCATGATGCGGAGCGAGGGGGATTGGGATGCCGTCTCCTCCTTTTGCGCAGCAGTCATGCTAGCTAAGGAGGAGGCGGGACGCGTGAGGCAGCGAAGCGCTGCCTCCTCGCAACCCAGCCATCGCGAAGGACGCACCGGGCGTCGGGGATCGCGAGACGATCTCCGGCCACCGTAAGCGCGGGCCTGCGGACGGCGAGCATGGGTGGCTCCCCGTCCGACCAGAAACAGACCCGAGCGTACGGCGCGTCGCGTTCCGCGCGCGCCTCAAAGAGCCATCAGACCACCACAGATGGGGCCCAATACGGCCGATGCCGATTCGGAGTCGCGGAGAACCTAACGGGTAACCGGGGCTCCGGCTCGACGTGCAGGAGAAGGAACGGGGTGGTTTTTAGTCAGTAAGAGTCTGACACTCCCTCCCGCCTCACCCAGGCGGGAGAAGTCATTCGATGATTTTCCCCCCTTAAAAAAAATAAAATAAAAAAAATACGGCTGGCGTTATGCGTAAAAACACAACTACAATTTTGCAAATGTGATGCTAAATTTAATTAAACATGTTGTTGTTTAAATTTTTTTTTAGGTAAACGTAATCCTTATCATGTACTATATCATCTGTTAAAATATTGTGCACTATTTTTGTTACACCTTATATAACAACACATTATAGTGAGGGGGACATTACTTACTACATGTAACATAGTCCGCGGGGGAGGACTGTGGGAGGCAGTGGACAGTACGTGGCCGATTGCATGATGAAGACTTAAACATATTTACACTACAATTTACAAGGAAAGTTGAGTACAAAAACTAAACCAGCGTGCTAATTTAAGATTGCTGATAGTAGTAAAAAATGAGGTTAGATTACATTAACCTGGTTCCGTATTACAACGTGTTTCAATGAAATCCAAACATGAAAATATTACAGCCTTGTTGCTTTTAATCCCTGAAGGGTATGTAGAGGTGCACATTACGGCACTTAATGCCACTGTACCATGTAACACCCACTTTTCACTATTTTATGTTATGAGTCCCATGTAATAGGGGGTGAACCTATTGCCATATACCGAGCACAATTCCAGACTCCGCGGAGTCTCGGAGGCACGGAGCTCCGTGCTACCACTGAGAAAAACATATGAGGACATTTCTGCTAAAACCGTTAGTATATTGATAGATATAGATACATAAGTGATTTACTTAAAGTTCTTTATTTAAAAAAGTTACTTATTAATTGAACCACATAATTCAATATTATAAAAATAATGCACGGTTGGTGCGGTGGCTGGACAACCGGCTGCCGTGCAACGTGTCGCGGGTTCGATTCCCGCACGGTACAACACTTTGTGTGATCCACAAATTGTTGTTTCGGGTCTGGGTGTCATTGTATATGTGAACTTGTATGTTTGTAAACGCACCCACGACACAGGAGAAAATCCTAATGTGGGGCAACGTTTTTTTAAAGAAAACAAAAGAAATAAAGAAACAAAAATATTTCTCAAGTAGCCATTTTGGAATAAACAAAACACGCTATGGTTTTACCACCACCGCCAAGGACCTCTAAATATTTGGGTACCTACTCTAAAAAAACAAGAACTGAGCGGCTGACATAATAGCGTGTTGAGTCATACTCGAATCCGACTTACTGGACGGACAGACAGGATGACTTTCATATACGTATGTGGAACAAGACAAGAACATAATTGTTAGTTTACACCCCGAAAAAAAAAGATTGGAAATATTTTTAACCGACTTCAAAAAAAGGAGCTTCTTTATTTGACTTGTGTATATGTATATACTAGCTACTTCCGCGCGGTTACACATGCTCTGCTCAGCCCCTATTGGTCGTAGCGTGATGTTTTATAGCCTATAGCCATCCTCGATAAATGCGCTATCCAACACAAAAAGATTTATTTTTATAATAACTATCGTGAGACATACTAAATTAAGTAAAAATCGCAGGTTACTCACGTGAATATACTGAGAAAAGCTCTGCTAGTTTCGAACCACAGAGGGGTTCTTCCTCATGAACAGAGTGCGCAGTCGCGGCGATGTTGCGAAGCTTCTCAGTGTAATCTCTGTGGTTCGAAACTAGTAGAGCATTTCTCAGTATACTCACGTGAGTAACCCTCGATTTTTAGTTAAGAATTGTATTGTTTACACCTCTCACATAACCGAAATTTCTCAGAACTACTATATAACATCAAAATATAAGTTTTCGTCCACAACTGGTTTCATGCTGTTTTCTTCCATGTTTACATTTGCGAAACTCGTTTTATTTCCATTGTAAGGGTACAGAAATAAAGATTACTCAATTTGTATTGTACCCGCCTGCGACTTCTTCGAAGAAAATATTTTTTTTATAAGCCCGTAAACGAGCAGACGGATCGCCTGATAGTAAGCAATCGGCGTCGCCCATGGACAACTAGAACACCAGAGGCGTTACAAGTGCGTTACCGGCCTTTTGGGGATTAGGAGTTTGAGGATCGTTGGGGAATCAGGGATTTGGGAGATTGAGGAAGGGGAGGGCAATTGGGCTTCCGGTAACCTCACCCACACGACGAAACACAATGCAAGCGTTGCTTCACGTCGATTTTCTGTGAATTTTATAGCTTATGACCGCGGACTCGCCCGCGTTCTCTTGGGATACAAGTAGCCTATTTGATATTCCAGACATAATCTACTTCTATTCCATATTTCATCCTAATCCCCGTCATTTGTCCTTTTCCCATAACATAACATCACGCCTTTTATTCCCGAAAGGATCGACAGAGGTGCACATTACGGCACTTAATACCACTGTATAATGCAAAACCCACTTTTCACTATTTATGTTACGAGTCCCATGTAAAAGTGTGTGAGCCTATTGCCATATACCGAGCACATTCCTAGACTCCGTGCTACTACTGAAGTTTTTACAAACCTAGTAATACTTTGCCCTTGCCCGGCAATCGCAGCTGCGAACATTCGGCCAATGAGGCAGTCCTTATCCCCCTCTCGAAGAAAATCAAGAAACAAAAGTAAAATTACCGAAAACGGGATCTGAATCCCCTAAAAATTACACTTTACATGTCGACAACCTCGCAAACTCGAAATTATTGCATGCAAGTGTCATTAGGAGCCATTAAAAACAAAATTATTTTTTCAAAATGCGACTGCGTGTGTAGTATTAAGTTTAAAATGGTAATTTTAAATGATTAGTTTCAATTCGTTCATTATGTATGATTACTGATGAGTATGGCGGATGAGTGGATGGTGGTACGGTTTGCGAGTTAGAGGTCTTGGATTCGAAGTCAGGTTGAATTTCTCTGTATTGATCACCTTTTCAGGTAGACCTGAAGTTTTAGACAAAGAGTGTGAGTGACATAGATGATATTCGCCTTATTTGTAGGTATTCTATGCGATAGAAATTAAAGCTAGTCATACATACATAAATACATAACTTCACGACTGTCTCCTACGTGGTAGGCAGAGACTATGGAACGCCAATTACTACGATTCCTACATACCTCTTTCGCTTCATCAACAGTCATCCATCTTTTCATGCATGCTCGTCGGTTAAGGGTACTTTTAATTTGGCCTTTCTTTAATATACCGCCAATCTGGTCACTATATGTCCGTCTAGGGCGCCCTCTACCGACGGCCCCATTCATATGCGCTCTGTATGCTTCTTTTGTTACCCTACTTTCATCCATCCTTTCTACATGAAAAACTAGTCATTTGTAAGAATTTTCAGGTCCCACGTTTCAAGTCCCAAATCCCCTACACACCCTTTGCTACACTCTGACCTCATGCCTTTTCATCTCCAAAGGGGTAAGCAGAGGTAAACACATACAATGCAACACCGATTTGTCACTAATTATATTATGAGTCCTAAGTAACAGAACATAAAAAAAATGCCGCGGAAAACTTAACGGGTTAGCGGGGTTACGGCTCGAAGTCCAAGAGTAGGAACGGGGTGGTTTTAGTCAGTAAGAGGAGTCTGACACTCCCTCCTGCCTCACTCAGGCGGGAGCTGTCATTCGATGATTTACCCCCTTAAAAAAAGTAACAGAAAATGGCCTATTTGCATACACTATACAATACCACATTCCGTGCTACTGACTACTGAGTATACACCTCTCATATAACACTTAGTCTGACTCAAGAATCGGACCCAAAACACTCGAGTAACAAAGCTCTTTATTTCATATTTTATTAACAAATTATAAAAAACTGAATTTATTATTTGATTGCTCACATTTGTAATTACTGCCAATAAGATTACGTTTGCCAATATAATTATATGCCTTCTGGCTATGACATATATCATAATTGCTACTAATACAACATCTAAATACATTAGTATAATGTAATTTATTATGTATGTGTTTAAAAGATAGAAAACAGTTTATTCACCCCGTAAAAAATGAAACCAAGAAGAATAGTTAAAACAATAAATGGTAAAAGTGTGTACGGCGCTAAAAAGATCAAGAGCTCAACTAAAATGCCGTGACCCGAGAACGATAACTCGAGTCGCGGCGCTGATTTTCAGCACTAACCCGTCACTATAATATGATGAAAATTACACGTGAATGCTCTCGGTGTGGGAGCACTTTTATATTATGTTACATACTGTCGCGCGGTTTCACCCGCACTGATCGTAATGATGCGTGATGTTCAATAGCCTATTGCCTTTCTTGATAATTGGACTATCCTACACAAAAAGAATTGTCGTTCATATACACACCTCTAGTGCAAACGCACCTTTGATAAATAAACTCGAAACAAAAAACTAACCAAAGCAAATCTTTGTCCACAGATCTCAACCAAAGAATGCCATAAACACCAAAGATGGCGACAAAATCAAAAACACTGCTACTACTAATAATAACAAACTTCATAATCGCCCAAACACAGTTAACATCAGAAGAAATTAAAACTATAAAAGACAGCGAAGAAATCACTGATGACACAACAACGGTAGTAGAAGAAGATGATGTTAGAACTACTACAGAATTTAGCGTAACTCCAGAAGATGTAAAGGATAAAGAAGATGAACAGGAGAGTGCTGAGACGGTGACTGAAGAAACCAGTGTGGATGTCACTGCTCCAAGCTCTTCAAATGTGGTCGACGATGTTGGAACTATTGCTTCGAATCTGAGTAATAATATTGAAACGGTCACTAAGGTAAGTGATTATTATAGAATTGATGGTACAGAAACAAGTGCTTATGAAAATTCAAGCAGAATTAGGGTGTTACCACGTCAACCGCTCGCACGTCGATCAATGGTAGAATGAATAAGACAACATCGATCGACCTGGTCAAGCTCCCTGTTGTCGTCCTGACCGTCCGATCAACGTCGACTTATGCAATAGACCGATTGGTTAGTCAATCGGAATCCGTCGACAATTAAAGCTACTACACCAATCGATCAACATCGAGCGATGTCGATAGATTGGATTGATCGATTGAGGTGGTAACACTCTGAAAATAATAGTTGAATTTAATATTTGGAAACATATGATTGTTAAAAAAAAATTAGTGAATAAGGCATGGTTATAAAGAAAGACTAGTGTAATGCAGTAAAATAACTCTATTTTTATGGAATAAGCCGGTAAACGAGCAAACGGATCACTTGATGATAAGCAATCGGCGTCGCCCATGGACACCTGAAACACCAGGGGTGTTACCGACTGCGTTACCGGCCTTTTGGGGATTAGGAATTTGAGGATTGTTAGAGATTCAGGGATTGGGGAGGCGCATAACTGGGCCTCCGGTAACTTCACTCACACAACGAAGCACAACGGAAGTGTTGTTTAAAGACAGTTTTCTGCTCGGCCGTGGTATTACTCCGGTCGAGCCGGCCCATTCGCGCCGAAGCATGGCTCTCCCACACTTATAGAGATATTTAAGAACCACTATTCACCAGTTATGTTGTAAAGAGTAAGTCATATGTCATGTTTTAGGCTCTTACTTTAGGACCTACGTTACTATTATGATCCTTAACATTAAAAAAACTCAATGTAACTATATGTATAAGTTACATGATCGTAGGAATCAAAACCAAATTCTTTTATCAAAGAGAGAGATAATCAGAACTGGGTACTTGCCTTCATCAAAAATTAATTATTTCGACTGTTCAATACAATAAAATATTAAAAAATAATCACACTTTCATTAATTGATTTTATGACCAACTTCATTTTAGTATTTTTCCGGCATATTTTTAAAATTAAGTATGCGGTTTGACGCTAAAAAACCATGTGGTCACAATACACAATCTCGTTAAAAAATCGTAGAAAATTGTCGTTTTTGACAGTTCACCTCTACATTATGACACTGTACAATGTAACACCCACTTTTCACTATTTATGTTATGAGTCCCATGTAATAGGGGGTGAGCCAATTGCCATATACTGGGCACAATTCCAGACTCCGTGCTACCACTGAGAATTTTTAAAAAACGTAGTATTACGTTGCCCGACCCGGGAATTGAACCCGAAACCCCTTGCCTGGCACTCGCACTTGCGACCACTCGGCCAACGAGATAGTCTCATTTAAGGTCCAATTATATCTTTCGTGAGACATACTAAATTAATCATTGCTTTTCGGCTTACTCACGTAATAATTCGACGAGGAACTCGACTAGTTTCACTGTCAGGCTGCTACTGACGCAGCGTCGCTGATCGCGGAATCCTGCTCATGAATATGAGCCTCTAGCACGGCTTAAAACTAGTCTAGTTCCTCGTCAAATAATTACGTGAGTAAGCCGAAAATACAAATTTAATTTAAGGTAAATTACCCAATAGGATATTTGCTACTGCCAATTCATTAAACAATGAACTTCTGAGAGCTGAGCTGATTGAAATAATACATCTGGCGCCCTTTTAGCGCCAGTCGCCGTTAAAACCAGAGATCTTACAAAAAAACAGTGAAACATTATGAACTGTAATATTTCAGACTGAGACAGTGCAAATGACTGCCACAACGAGGGCTATGGAAGAGGAACCGTCTCCGAAGATGCAGGAGACGGAAGAAGAAGAATCGTCCGGTCAGAGGAACCCTAAGGCAGATAATGGTGAGAACTACATTTAATATTGTGCGTTACCGTCATCATAATTCGGTCGAATTTCTACCATAGCAGTAAATCTTCAACTCATCCTTTTTAAATTTTGAACAATTTCTCAATTAATTTCTTGATAGTCCAATCGGCGTGTGGTAACGACCGAATGGAATACATATTCCACAACAACAGCAATAGGCTCACCCCTTATACATGGGACTGATAACACATAGCGAAATGTGGGTGTTACATTGTACAGTGGCATTAGATGCTGTAATGTACACCTCTGCCTACCCCTTCGGGGATAAAAGGCGTGATATTATGTTATGTTATTCCACAACAACTACTCTTGCCGCGAGTGTCATTAACGTCGACTAAGGTACTGCACATTTGACAGAGACCGAACCACAGCGCTCTCTGATAAACCTAAACTTTTTAATACTGCTATGTCCAACCCGTCTATCTAAAGTGCAGTATATGGCAAACCCTTTTATGTAGAAGAGACTACAGTAGACTTCCAAGGGCTAATTAATGTTACGGATCTGCGGAAGGCCTAACGGGTTGCCGGGGCTCCGGCTCGAAGAGCAGTAGCAGGAGTAAGAGTCTGACACTCCCTCTCGCCTAACCCAAGGCGGGAGAAGTCATTGGTTAATGTTCCCTCTTCAAAAAAAGAGCCATTGATGTTAATGAGGACTTCTCCATACAATATATGATGTAACGTCACAATAACACCTCATAAACGTCCAAAATTTTCTGTTACAGATCCAAAACCACTGCTAGACAAGAGGAACTTCGACACCCAGCCCCCTTTCAAACCGCAGACCACTCGTTCCGTTGTCAGGAGCTGGCTACAAGACTGCTGCGTTCGACCACCAGCTGGTATCATGGTGCCTTTAAGAGCAGCTGCCTTGGCGAGGGCTTTAGCTGTATGGAGCGACCTGACTGTACCAGCGCTGAATTTAAGCCACGTTTTAGTTATGGGGTATGATTCAAATGGTAAGTATATGTTGGTACTATCTACTTCCGCGCTGTTTCACCCGCTTTGCTCGACTCCTATTTATCGTAGCGTGATGTTTCATAACCTATAGCATTCCTCGATAAAAGGGCTTTACAAAACAAAAAAATTTTTCGGAAATCGGACTAGTAGTTCCTGAAATTAGCGCGTTCAAAGAAACAAACAAACAAACAAACTAACTATTCAACTATATTATATAAAAATCGCGGGTTACTCACGTGAACATACTGAGGCTTTAGTACGGGTTTGTTTTACGTTTAAAGTAATCGTAACGAGTGCGCGTTCGGCGCTGTGATTGGTTGCTTCATTGGCGCCGGCCAATCAGAGTGCCGAACGCATACTCGTTTCGAATACTTTAAACGTAAATCAAACTCGTACTAAGGCCTCTGATCGAGAATGGCTGAACCGTTTGGCTAGTTTTGGTCTTGGTATGTTCGTGGAAATCCAGGTGTAAATGTAACAAAAAAAATTTTAGGCCATACGAAGCTTGTAATAGTATAAGATAAGATTTTTAATCTCCATTGCTAGTCCTGCAGTGGGTATCGCTTAAACTACGATGAAAATTTTATTGCGAATACTTGGTTAATGAGTAACGACCTTCTTTTCTAAACCAAAGCACCCAAGACCCCTTGCCCGGCAGTCGCACTTGCGACCGTCGGCCAACGAGGCAGCACATACAATTTTATTTATGTTAAAATTATATAATTATGTAAATCTATTGAAAGATAGGTGACTAAGACAAAAGCATCAATAAAAACAAGAAAACCGATAAAATTCAACAACAAAACAAAGTTGTAAATAACGATAATTATATAATAAACACCTCTGTTAAGTTGACAATGTAACGAGTCTGACATCAAACCCGGAACTTTACGTCACACAGGACATTAGAATGTCCTTCAGAGTTTTATAATACCTAACATGGCGTTACCTATATTTTTTGTATATTATTATATAAAATAATTTATAATCAGTAATCAATATTACTATAATAACGGCATGAGCATATAGAGGTATAACAATAGAATTTCGTACCTAATTAATTAGAAAAAAAATACATTAGCTGTGTAAGTGCGAATTCGATTCCGAGTCCACCTAACTTCAGTACTCCGCCGAACCTTTGTATTTTAAAAGCTATGGGGGCAAATTTTTTTGGGACCAGCCCGCCATAACCTCCCATAACCGCTGCAACCTGTAAGCCAGGATCTACAGTAGATACATCCATGAAAACACCGGAACACTGAAATCCAACGTCCCAGGGACATGAATAACTGTCTTGGTTCCCGCAACGAAGTGTATCATAAGATATTATAAAAAAAAGGCCGCGACAAATGTAAAAAAATCCCGAAGCTCCGGCTGGAAGTGCAGCAGGAGTAGGAACATGATGGTGTTTAGTCAGTAAGAGTCTGACACTCCCTCCAGCCTCACCCAGGCGGGAGAAGTCATTCGATGTATTTACCCCTTTAAAAAAATGGGGAGTAAACGAAGAAACGGATCACCTAATGGTAAGCAATCAGCGCCGCTCATGGCAACACTAGAGTAGAGAAGATACAATTGGATTGCCAGCATTTAGGAAAGGTGGGACAGAGTTTACTGTAGCTCTCGTGACATTCAGACGTCCGCATAAAACGAAAGCGTTGTTTCACGGCAGTTTTTTGTGAGGCCGTGGCATCACTCCGGTCGAGCCGGCCCATTCGTGCTGAAGCAAGGCTCTCCCACGTGAAGACAAAAATACATAATACTACCTTCTGCCAGCGGTTTCGTCCGCGTTGTCGTGGGAAAAAATAGCCTATGTCTTAATACAGACAATAATCTACCCCCGTTCCAAATTTCACCTCGATCCCTTCAGCCGTTATGACATGAAGGAGTAACAACCAAAAACACATGGGTACAAAATATCCAAGTCAAACTTACCTTTTAAGACAGTAGGTAGCATGTATTCATATTTAAATTAAAAATATAATACGTTCAGTGAATTAGGTACATACCTGAAACAAAACAAGACAAAAATTTAATATTACGAAGACAATAGAAATATTAAGGTGCTCCCTCACCGGGAGCATTCACGTGTAATGTAACATTATAGATTCGACTTTGAGCATTACATTACAATAATACCTCCTTGACTAACGAGCATTTGCGTGTAATGTGACAACGAGAATTTGAGTGTAATGCAATATATTGATTCGACTTTGAGCATTTCATAGCAAGATGTCAGACGAAGCGGGCGGGCGGGGGCTGGGGGAACTGGGGCGCATTGATGTTACAAGTTGTATCAAGATATTACACATTGTATTATTATAGAGGTAAGGTGCGCATTGCAATGCTCGGTACTCCTCCTTCACTGATGTAACGCTCAGATCTGTAACGTTACATTACACGCGAATGCTCCCGGTGAGGAAGCACCTTTTAACCACAAAAATATTCCTTGCAAAAGAAACTATATTATTATATTTTGGACGATGATATAAAACGAAGATAGGGTACAATTACTGCATTCTAGTTAATCTAAGGCCTGAGTGAATAGGTTGCTTATTAACAGACGTGCTCCATCGTAGGCCGCATCATTGCTTACCAAGGGAGATCGTGGTCAAACGTCGAGCCATCAAATATAAAAATCAACTAAATTATCTTCTTTATTATTATCATGCAATCACATACACTACCCACACTGCTACTCACAGTCCTGCCCCAATGACTACATATCGCGAGGTGAGCTGTCGTGTATGAGTGTAAGTTATTATAAGCGACCTGCATCTAATCCTATTTTTTATGTGGGGGGGTATCATCTAATCCTATGACTGCACGATTGTGTGATTGTAATGTGTATGTGAACTTGTATGTTTGTAAACGCACTTACGATACAGAACAAAATCCTAGTGTGGGGGGGGGGGCAACAGAAAACAAATGTTGTCGTAAAAACCGAATAATGGACTATATGTTTGACCGAAACTAGACAACAGCGCTCTCTGATAAACGGTAAGCGTTGAAATTATGATCACGGCTTACTCACGTTACTGTTTGACAGGGACTCGACTAGTTTCAAGCTATGCTACACACAACGCGGTGTCGGTCGCGTTGCTGCTTTACCTACTGCAGCCTATTGTAGAACTGTACTGTAGTCTGTAGGTTGCGCGACATTGAGAGAGCCCCTCTGTGGCTCGAAACTAATACAGCTTTTCTCAGTATATTCACGTGAATAACCCGCGATTTTTAATTAATAACATGTACACGTTTCTCTTTAAGTTATAAACGATATCAATACGTTTTGTGAACACAGACAGACAGAAAACACATCAGGTACTACGTCACAAACTCCTTATAATAGTGTCGAGGCAAATTTAGATTTGCTTCGGTCTTTAAAGGATGCATATATTACACGGTAGCTTCGCATTGTGAACAACATATTTTGTATACATATCTTATGTGTTAATTGTTAACATAACATAACATCACGCCTTTATCCCCGAAGGGGTAGGCAGAGGTGTACATTATACCACTGTACAATGTAACACCTACTTTTCACTATTTATGTTATGAGTCCCCATGTAATAGGGGGTGAGCCTATTGCCATGTACCGGGCACAATTCTAGACTCCGTGTTACTACTGAGAATATTTAAAGACCCAGTAATACTTTGCCCGATCCCGGGAATCGATCCCGAGACCCCTTGCCCGGCAGTCGCAATTACGACCACTCGGCCAACGAGGCAGTCAGTGTGTTAGTTGTTACATTCTTGAAAAAATTTTTAATGAATCATTACATTATGGCAGACAGCCACACTATGTGGTCTATGTCGTGGTGGCCCGGAGGTTTAAGACGCCCACTTCTCATGCATGAGGGTGCGTGCTCGAAACCTACCAACGGCAAGTACCAATGTAACTTTTTCCGAGTTATATGTACTTTCTAAGATTATTTAGACACCACTGACAAACGGTGAAGGAAAAACATCGTGAGGAAACCTGAACTTATAATTTCTAATTATAAGTTTGAAATCGCCAACCCGCATTGAGCAAGAGTGGTGATTAATGCTCTAACCTTCTCCGTGTGAGAAGAGGCTTTGCTCAGCAGTGGGCATTTATAGGCTGTTGATGTTACATTGTGAATGCATATTTTTGCTTATCAATCACAATAAATAAGGCATCAGACAAGTCATAAACGTCCGATTTCTATCTTTCTTAACTCGTTGAGTACCGTCATTATAGACACAATTATAGAACAATAGGTTGCGGTCACCGGTGTTTGACAGTTTAAATTTTAAAAACACCTATACCTACTATGTGACATATAACTACATTTTGGTTTTCAACAATCCATAAGCGACATCTAACAGTACGATTCGGTACTTGCCAACTAGTCACATTCAATACCTTTTTTTTTCGAACTGTCAACAACGACAGTTTTCTATGAATTTCGTACGAGATTGTGTATTGTGACGTCACGTTTTTTCAGCGTCAAACAGCAAAGTTACTTCTTAAAAATTTACTGGAAATATACTAAAATTATGTTGGTGATAAAATCAATTAATGAAAGTGTGATTATTTTTTAATATTGTATCGTATTGAACAGTCGAAATAATTAATTTTTGATGAAGGCAAGTACCCAATTAAGGGATTGCATAGAGTCAGCGACTGTCGCAGACCTTTACTAGATCGCCGAAAATGTTTTTAATTTTATCATTATGAAACCGCCTTAAGTAGTACATATTCGAAAACAAATGAAACGCACGCAACTCATTGATTTAAACAAGGTGTGAAGAATCAGTCAAAAACACAGTATTTGTAACAAACATTTAAAATTTTATATTTTTTTGAATACTTTATTTCCAAATCTGTCGTTAACCTTTACGTAAGTCGCGGAGAACCTAACGGGTTACCGGGGCTCCGGCTCGAAGCGCAGGAGAAGGAACGGGGTGGTTTTTCCTTCAAAAAAACCGTTGTCAACACACCGCAGTATGTAACAGAGTTAGAAATAAGAGGTTCTCATTCACTCGTTCTTTGATTGAATAGTCTCGCGAGTTTAATTTGTTTTTGTGTGGCAATCATTGGTTTTTGCTCGGTATAGGTAGTCGGTAGTAAGTGGGGCGGAACAGATACTCATGTATTACATAATTAGCGTCAAGGTCTCTGCCTACCTTTCCCAAGAACTTGGGTGTTGGGTTTTCCTTACGTATTCGATTTGTTGATAATAATAGAATCTGTTGTATAGCTCCATTTATTTCGGTTAATAGGCAAAGAAACATTTGTATGTAAAATACTTTTTGGTAGAATAAGTACTCAAAACTCGAACGCCTGTCGATTCCCAAATATGGCCGAAATGAGCATTCCAATTGGGTACTTTCCTTAGTCAAAAAAAAATTATTTCGACTGTTCAATACAATTAAATATTAAAAAATAATCACACGTTCATTGATTGATTTTATGAGTAACTTAATTTTAGTATGTTTTCAGCAAATGTTTACCAAATAAGTATTCTGTTTGACGCTTAAAATAATGTGACATCACAATATACACAATCTTGTAAAAAAATAGAAAACTCTCATTTTTAAGAGTTCGAAAAAGGTATTGAATTTGACTAGTTGGCAAGTAAGTACCCAATGTTAAAGAACATTCCGACACACTTGCTATTAAGTGACAAGTTCAAAATTGAAGCATTCTTCTGTGCTTAAAATTAGCAAGTGTAACAGTACCTCTAGGAACTACACATTTGACAGAGACTGGGCAGCATTGCTCTCTGATAAACCTGTTGTCCTGCAATGTCCAATCCGCCTGCTAAGCGCTTAGCAGTCGCTAAGAGCCTATATTATGGCAAACTCCTATGTCTATATGGACACGAGCGGACGATGATGACAACGATGATAATGTTAATTATTTATGTATTGTCAACAGGAGTCAACTGGAGATCGAGACACAACCTTCAGCCGTCCAGTTCTTCAAGTGAGAAGACCGTTGCAGAAGCATTATCCAAGCTCTTACGAAAATATCAGGTACACCTTAATACTTTCTCTACTACATAAATCAGTCCCACTATCTTCATCATCATCGACGTCCATTACTGAAGATAGGCCTCCCTCAATAACTTCTAGATAGTCCTGTTAGAAGCGTACAAGCTTGACACCTCATACTATTTCATTGACAATTACCAAGACCATCTCTTTCCGCAGGGTGTGAACACAGACACAACGAATGACGGTACGATGAGAGCTTTATCGACAGCAGCCAAGCTGGTACCGTACGACAGTGCTCTCTTCATCATCACGGACAAAGGACCTGGAGATCCTCAGCGACTACCACTAGCTTTGAGGGCGCTGGTTGAAAAGCGGCTGAAGGTAATACCAAAAACAACCATAGCATTTTTATAGTCAAACTAGCATGTTGATCGTCTGATGGTAAGCAATTAGCACCGTCCAAGATTTTCACAACACCAGAGCAGTTACAAGTGGTTTACGGCCTTTGGGGAGCGGAGGGCTGTATTCATGCGGAAAAACACAACGCTGTGATTATTCCACGTCGGTTTTCTATGAAACCGTGGTATCACCCCGGTCTAGCCAGCCCATTCATACCGAAGCATGGAGTTCCCGAATGATAACAATTATATTTTTCCTTATTAAATGTTATACTTTATATAAGCAAATATGTCTAAGTAAAACTACTAAACTACCTTCCAATCTTCACCAGGTCTACACAATATGGACCGATCCAGCTCACCCATCACCACAGTCTGAAGAAGCTCTCCAGGAATTGAGGAATGTCTCCAAACACACGGAAGGAGAGGTCATGCCGTATCCACTACAAGTTATGGTATGTTTTTTTTTATTGGAAAACGGTAGGAAGTTTATGGCCAATGGAGTCTTGTTAATTTGATAATAGTCCCAGTCGACTGATGATAGTAAGCATTTATAGTAATCAACAGATCGGGTAATACCCGAGGTGAAATTAAAAAAAATTACGCGGATGAATGAATTCGCGGATGGCAAAAATGTAGTAAAGTAATTAACACTCAGTAACACATCAACAGCCAGTGCTGACCTAAGGTCTCGTCTCACACGGAGAAGGTTTAAGCATTAATCAGCATTCTTGCTCAATGCGGGTTGGCGATTTCAAACTTATAATCCAAGGTTTCCTCACGATGTTTTCCTTCACCGTTTGTCAGAGGTGTATCTAGAAAGTACATATAACTCGGAAAAAGTCACATTGGTACTTGTCGACTTGGTAGGTATCGAACCCGCAACCTCATGCATGAGAAGCGAGTCTCTTAAACCTCTACAAATACAGACAATATTAAAAATACATAAATATAAAAATTCTCAGACAACTTCAGATTGATCGTTTATAGAATATGGCTGAACTGACGAGCTTTAATGATCCTGTATAATAATGACGAAATCTAATGACTAAAGAAAGTTTTACTATATATATGAGGATGTTTACATTTTATAATTGCTACTAGTTTACTTGCTGCGGTTTCACCTGCTTTGTCAAAGGAAAATAAAGTAACCTAATTCAAGGTACAAATATCATACTATAAAAGCCCTCACTTTCGATGTACAGGAAATACCAACAGACGAATCTTCTGTAATAATAATATTAGTAAGTATAAAATATTTCTTTAAAGTTTTTAAATCAAAAGGAACAACTTAGCAATATTTATTTTACCCGATCTCAACAAATGATCCATTAGTGTTATAAAGAACTCAACCTGGTCAAGTGTAAATTCAAGACTAATATATAAGGTTTTCAAACCCGCATTGAGCACGTGTTGTGATTAATGCTCAAACCTTCCCCGTGTGAGAAGAGGCTTTGGTCAGCAGTGGGCATTTATAGGCTGATGATGATGGTGATGAAGATTGTGAAAAAAAGCTGCTAACAACATTGCATTGCAAAGTCAAGGTCATTTATTTCAATTAGACAAGGAAGACAATTTTGAACGTCAAAACAAAGAAATCAAAAGTATCAATCTGTCGGTCAGTCTAGTTGCTCTATTTGCTCGTTTCAAAGTGTAGATTGCTATGGAGAAGAACGAGCAAGAAACTCCACAGGTTACTCTTTTTCAATCAGGTTCACAATACAATTCTTAGTTACTTTGTTGTGCGTAATTATAAAAATTAAGTAAGTACTCAAATTTTTGCATCAGCAAGACAAAATATACATACAGCTGAAGTACTCAACCCTCATTTTGTTTCAGGACATGGAAGGATCAGCCAATTTGGCTGCAGAGACTGAGCTGGAGCAATGGAACCCCTTGGACCCTAAGCAGGGCAGACGAGGCAGATTGCATAACGACTTGGGGCTGGAGAAGTTTGACGTGAGTGTACCTGATTTTTCCTTCATTAAGGGTGCAGAACTACATTGCACATTGGTTGGGTTAGGAATGCGACTGACCAGGCAGGGTCTCAGATGCAATTGGGACATACCGAATTATTTGAATGGAATGGTGCACGAGGTGTGTAGCGACTGAAACAAACACATAGAAATGTACTGAGTAAACTACGCAAGAGCGGCGACGGTCGTAATGTAACAAATGAATACGGTGCCAGTCTTTTGAAACTTAGAACTAATATTTTTGTATGGAGTCCGTAATCTGCGGTACCCAACATTCACATGCGGAAGTTTATTAGGATTTCATTGTTGGTTAGCTTATTTTTTTATGAATTTGGCTAAAATTCCGCCTCTTATAATACAATATTCTATGGTCGCGCCGCCTCCTCCTCGTGGCCAGGCCAAAAAAAAATGTAATACGGGTCTTATTACACTTAGGATCCGTACGTTATACGAGAAGTGCAGAATACTAAACTTCGCGACTAACTAACATCCAAATCTTTTTCTGTCTATCAGCTGCTGTTGGTACGTCGTGGAGGTGGACAAGCCATATCCCTAGGAGTTCCAGTGGAGAACGGAGTCACAGCGTTGAGGGTCTTCATCGAGGGAGCCGTAGAACATGCTGTACTGTACCCTCCTAATGATGGTAAGTAGAGACTGTCCTGTCGACTTATGGTAGCGGTGGCTGTCCAGGCGACACATGTACTTAGGTATCGTCATGAGCTAATGTTCACATGTAAACAGCAGCTCATGTAAAGAGATTGTCCAGTCAACTGATGGTAGCGGTGACTGTCCAGGCGACACATGTACTTAGGTATCGTCATGAGCTAATGTTCACATGTAAACAGCAGCTCATGTAAAGAGATTGTCCAGTCAACTGATGGTAGCGGTGACTGTCCAGGCGACACACGTACTTAGGTATCGTCATGAGGTAATGTTCACATGTAAACAGCAGGTCATGTAAAGAGATTGTTCAGAGATGGACCCTGCAGAGACGAGAATAATAGATGCAATAATAGTCCTTAATGCACAGGAAGAAGTCGTCCAATGCCATATTAAGCAGTCATTAAAAGAATAAAACAAATTACATTGGAAATTATTACAGTCACACTGGAATGAAATGATGATGATGATTACATGAAATGACTATGTTCCGGTGGCAAGCTGTTATGTTTTGACAGGATAATTATATATGTACCTTGTACATAATAATATAATAGTCATACGTACTATCGGCAAAGTTTACGGCAGTTCACTCTTTAAACAAAATGCTTTGGCATATTCGCTATCCACCGGGTGTTTCCCTGTGGTCGCTCGCGCCGAGTGCATGCGAATATCGCCTAATGATGGTCAACCGCAAACTTTGTTGATTGTACATAATTAGATACTTATATTTAATTGATTACTCGGTATTTTTTGCTTCAATTGAGACAAGTTTTTAGCAAAACATTCTTTAGGGGATTCGTAATGCAAGCTTTTGGACTATGAGTCAACTGCTGCCCTGAGAGTGGGAATTCCCAAAACATCAATAAGAATTTGGACCAAACTGTATTTTCCGCAAAATATGGATCAACCATTTTTATTCGTGGAAAAAGCTACTTAACTCAACTTTAAATTCAAATATGAAAGCTCTGTTATGCTTAAACTACTGAACCGATTTCAATAAAATATATTTTAAGAGATAGAAAAACCTTAAAAATTGACCTTTGGCGTGTTTCAGCATTTCAGGACGTTGAAACCTTGTAATTAAAACTGCTTTCTTATAAGAACACTTGACAAGCGTCATTCTGTTATGCTAACCACCACGTTCTCTGCCCAGCCCCTCAAATCGACCTGTACAACACAACATCAGTAGCCGCCTTCTCGTCCACATCGAGAACCGAGGGTATGTCTCCAAGAGACGTCTATCTGATCTTCCCTGGCACCAAGTATGATTTGAACATGTAAGTATTAAGAGCAAATATTGTGATAACCATATTTTCCAAAGTTACCTTGTATGGGCATGGCGTACACAAAGCTGCAATGCGATGCGATGCAAATCCGCAATGTATAAAATTACGATGCGATTCCGTGCGACAAGGCGTCTCCCAGGATGATCATTCCTTCGACGACTGTCAACCGTACTAAACGTAATTTAAATTGGAAACTAGGTCGTGACATGGATTGTAAAAAGAAGTGTGAACTTCTGTTACTGCTTAGGAGATACAGGACAAAGAAACAAAGAAGATTTTGTCGCATCGCAGTTTTGTGTACGAGCCTTTTAACATGTAATAAGAGATCTTATAAGCTGCTTCTTAAGTCTCAAAATGGAACTGTCGGTCAGTCTAATCGTTACTGAAGCTAGGTGCTCATTCCATTATAAGATAAAACGAGGACCACGAGAGATCAATGTAAAATGTTTAAACAAAGGTGCGAATACATCTGTCCGCAGCAAATAGCAGTTTGTGTGCTTGTATAGTTGTGTCATCACTCAGAACTGTCAGTAAATAGAGTGAGAGAGAGAGAGAGAGGGTGGGAGTGGAACCGCACATACGTATAACCGCTAGATACATATACATGTAGTTCTAAATTTAAACTTTGTTTCCAAACATTTCGCATCGAATTTGGCCAAGTATTTCAGTACTTATTATAGTAATAGTCAAGGTAAGCCTGAGTGAATGTCGCGGAGAACCTAAGGGGTTACCGGGGCTCCGGCTCGATGTGCAGGAGAAGGATCGGGGTGGTTTTTAGTCAGTAAGAGTCTGACACTCCCTCCCGCCTCACCCAAGCGAGAGCAGTCATTCGATGATTTTCCCCCCTTAAAAAAAAATAAAAGCCTGAGTGAATTGGTTGCTTATGGACGACGTGCTCCATCGTAGACCGCATCATCGGTTACCACCAAGCGAGATAGTAGTAAAATGTCGGCCCATCAAATGGAAAAAGGAAAAAATAGTCGTAGGAATTGGAAGAGGTGTCTAATATCTATTCTGCACCGCTGACGTCTCGTGTCTGATAACATAACATCACGCCTTTTATCCCCGAAGGGGTGGGCAGAGGTGTATTTACGGCACTTAATGCTACTGTACAATGTAACACCCACTTTTCACTATTCATGTTATGATGAGTCTCATGTAATAGGGGGTGAGCCTATTGTCATATACCGCGCACAATTCCAGACTCCGTGGTACTACTGAAATTTTTTGAAAAAGCCCAGTTATATTTTGCCCGACCCGGGAATCGAACCCGAGACCCCTTGGCCCGCCGTCGCAATTGCGACCACTCGACTAACGAGGCAGTCAGTCAGTCGTGTCTGATATTAAGGTGATAATGACGACGATGATCGAAATCCTCGTTTATTTCCGCAGGTTATCCGTGCTACCAGTAAGTCCGAACAGACCAGAAGTGCAAGCAGCATACGTGGGAATGTGGCACCTCAGCGTCCGATGTGACACTTGTGACTACCGGCTCATGGTGTCTGCGAGAACCCATATACATTTCGACGTGGAGACTGACACTCCTGGTAAGTATCATACGAAAGCTATTGTGGAAATTTTATTGGGACAAATCCACCACAACCTCCCAAAACCGCTGCAACTCCTGTAAGCCAGGATCTACAGGAGATACCACCATGAAAACACCGGAACACTGATCGGGCAAAGTATTACTGGGTATTTAAAAAATTATCAGTGGTAGCACGGAGTCTGGAATTGCGCCCGGTATATGGCAATAGGTTCACCCCCTATTACATGGGACTCATAACATAAAAAGCTGAAAAGTGGGTGTTACATGGTACAGTGGCATTAAATGCCGTAATGTGCACTTATGCCTACCTCTTCGGGGATAAAAAGCGTGATGTTATGTTTGTGTATAATAAGTATCGGGCAGCAACAAAAACTTCCTTTTTAACTATAGATATTGAAGTACTAAACAAATTAACTCAACACTTCAATTAAAAACCGAAAACATTCCACGATTGTAAAGAAAATATTCATTAAACGATCAAAATGAGTCAAGCAGTATTCGAGTTAAGACCCCACACACATACATACAAGTTAATGATAATCATTATTACATAATGACGCGACGGAACATCAAACCCGTTCGGTTATTGAACCAAACAAGCAGACAGCAAAAAAAGTGGTTGGACGTGAATCGAACCTGTGTGTTTTAGGTTCCGTGGTTATGAAAAGTTTTTAACAATACTTGTGTATTACAATAAATATATAGTGCCAAAGATATTCAATAAATTGGATATATTGAGAGAGGAAAATAAGGTGAGTTTGTTTATATTGAAGAAGAGGCTAAGGGGAGAATTGCTTAAGAGAGCATAGGCAATGCACTCTTTAATTTATATCTTTTGTGATGTGTGTTTTTTGTTTTTGTTTTTTTTTTTTTGATTTCAGTTTTCTTTTAATGTTATATAAAGTACTTAAGTAGCTAGTAAGAATAAGAAATGAGCGCTTCTCGCCGTTAAACGATATGTTTGGCGAGGATCTATAATTATAAGAACAACTTGTTAATCCTAAAATTGTACTTTTGTTAAATAAATAAATAAATAAATAAATAATAAATTAATGTGCCTAAGTCATGAGGTGACAGCAGAGTAAAACACATTTGTCATAACATTGTTGATAGATTTCGAACCCGCACCATAAATGTTTGTATACCAATCTACATTCTTAAGTCATGCTTCGGCACTGCTGGGCCGGCTCGATCGGAGTGATACAACGGCCGAGCAGAAACCATATTGAAACAACGCGTGCGTTGTGTTTCGTCGTACAAGTGAGGTTACCGGAGACCACATTACCCCCCCCCCTCCCCAAATCTTTGAAAAGTCGTATGTCTACAATATACTCCTAATAATAACCTACAGTGCATCAGTTATCCTTCATCCCCAGTCTCCTCAGTCTCCGAATCCCCCACAATCCTCAAATTCCCGATTCCCAAAAGGCCGGTAACGCACTTGTAATACCTCTGGTGTTCCGTGTGTCCGTGGGCGACGCCGATTGCTTACCATCAGGTGATCCTGCTCGTTTGCCGGGTTATTCAATAAAAAACGGTTTTGATGACCTCAAGTGCTTTCGTTTCATACCCATATTGGTAAAATTTAGATTATATTGTATGATCATCACGGTAAACAGTGCGTACCATATATCAGTTCGATCTGTCATCAGGAAGGGGGTATATAATTGGGTATTTTCCTTAATCAAAAATAAATTATGTCGACTACTCAATACAATAAAATAATAAAAAATTTTATGACCAACTTAATTTTAGTATATTTACAGCAATTTTATACAATACAACTATGCTGTTTGGCGGTAAAAAAACGTGACCTCACAATACACAATTTCGTGCAAGATATCATCATAAAAAACTGTCGTTATTGACAGCTCGAAAAAAGTACCTATTGAATTTTAATTGGCAAGTACCGTAGTACAATTACTTGACCTAAACAGCCTAAAGAGAATAGTTTAAAAACAATAGTATGACTATGCATTCCTTTACGATATAAAAATTAACTTAAAAATCACTATGCATAAAGATCTCTAAAAGTGACGTTAAAATTTCTTTAGCCAGAGTGCGCTGAACAAAAAAGTTCCTAATTAATTTAAGACTAAGAACGGTTATTTCAATGCAAGAAATTTCGTCCAGTTTTTACTACATCATGACGTGTTAACATCTCAGCTCTTCAATAAAAGGATGTTGATTCTAACTTTCGAAGTTTAGTAAAGGCTCTGCTCGGCTCCTAATGATCGTAGCGTGATGTTTTATAGCCTATAACCTACTTCAATAAATGTACTATCCCACACAAAAAGAATTATTGAAATCAGACTGGTAGTTTCGGAGATTAGCGCGTTCAAACAAACAAACAAAAAAACTAACTCTTCGGCTTTATAATATTAGTATAGATAAGGGGATTTTTTTACAAATCTTGTCTTACTAATATTATAACTGCGAAATTTTGTGATTTTGTGTATCTGTTTATTACTCAACTAGCTACTTTCGCGCGGTTTCACACGCTTTGCTCAGTTTCTATTGGTCGTAGCGTGATGTTTTATAACCTATAGCCATCCCCGATAAATGCGGTATCCAACACAATAATAATAATAATCAAATCCGACTTGTAGTTACGGAGATTAGCGCGTTCAAACAAACAAAAAAACAAACTCTTCCGCTTTATATGACAGTATAAGATAACGTCAAAACTGCTGAAAGGATCGGGATTAAATTTGGAACAGGGATAGGTTATGGTCTGGAATAACACATAGGCTTTTGAGCCTACGGGGACGCGAGTTAAGACTGTAATGTAATGATTTGTATTGAAAAAGCTACTTATCATCACCAGTGGCGTGCACAGGTTTTCGACACAGGGTAGGCAACTAAATATAGTATGATTAAACCCCCCCCCCCCCGCCGGTCATACAATCATACTCACACAAGACAGGTACATGTACTGTACATACATAATACATTTTGAAAAATGCGTTCAAGAATATTGTGGTGTATTCTTTCGCCAAATTACATACACTGACATCTCGCGTATTTTTTGTGAAGTACTTCATCACCTATTGATTAAGTCAACAAAACTTACAAATAATGAAGGATCTATTATTTATTTTAATAATGATGCATAAATTTGATGAACCAAATTTCATTATGGAATTGTTAAGTTTAACTAATCTGTTCAAAATCATAATATATTACGAATTTAAGAGCGTAGGTACTTACCTACATTATGTCAACAAACAAAACAATAACAAGCGCGGCCGGCTGTGGCCGACCTGAGTCTATGCGGTACATTTGTTATTATTAGAGGTACATTACATAATTATTAATAAGAATTAATATGTGAATCAGTACAACCCGAAGTCTAAGGTGATATTTTTAAGAATTATCAAACAATAAACAAGAAATCAAATAACAGATCCAATATAGTAAGTACATATTTACATTACCTACCTTTTACTTGGGTCAATTCTCGTAACTCGAGTACACCTCTGCCTATGGTCATTACTTGAATCTAGTCCTATAAAGGACATTTTCTTGCGAAATCTTACTGTTTTTACTTTCAACAAACACATAAAATTACCTATTATTCACACAAACTTCACAATCGAATAATATACCTAGGTACTTGTACTAGAAACTGATAAACAAATACACTATTTGAAAAACCTACACATATATTTAACTACTACTACACATTTATGCAACTTTATGTTTAAAACTATTTCCTAATAATTTAAACGAAAACATAAACAAAGCGATCGCACATCACATGAAAACAATATGGCCGAAAACATTGGAAATGAATTGAAGTCATTACCAATAGTCAATTGAGTGTTTATTATAATAAAAATGTAGCTTAAAAATTAAGGTAATGCAGCGTTTAATTTCAAAAAAACAAAGGTTAATTTAGTAAGTCAAATGAAATTGCATCATCGTCTTAAACCAATATTTCATACTAAAAAACATTCATTCATATAATTTGAAACGTTGTAAATGGCGCCATCTTGAAGTTTCAATAACTTCCTTTTAACTTTCATAATACTAAAGACAACTCCTCGTTTAAAATTTCTATAAACCGACAAAGCGTAAAAAAATTAAGCTTTAATTAAAACCACTTAAAACATATTTGTTAAATACGCAATTATAAAAATACATTCGCAATTATATCGAACGAGTTCAGAAGTTTCAACAAAAAATTCAATAGATGGCGCTGGTGTACTCCATTCATCAGTACTTTACGATATACAGATTTTATCAATTTAAATCCTTTTATGATTAATTGTTTTTAAAAATACAATAACTTGTTGCTGGTTTATTGTTTTAGAATTCTTAATAAAATACGATCGTTTTCGAAGTGATGAACAAACGGTCCTCTAATTTTTTAGTTGCAAACATTTTGTCAAGCAAAAGGAATCGTGTAATATAATTATGAATGGTTATTCTGTACCGTGACCATGGTCGTGAACTACACGCATGCGCGGTGCATACTTTTGGTACATTATTTTCGTGACGTCACAACTAGCAGCCAAGATTTAAGGAATAGCAGCGCATGCGTGGTGCGTGCGGGGCGCATTCATTGCTTTACAAAGGCGCGTATTTATGTTAGCCGTTTTTTTTACAAACTTTTATTATATTATTGAATTTTAATAAACGCGTTTGTACATTTTATGTATGTTATATATTCACGATATTTATAGGTAGGCAAAGCCTTTTCGTCTATATGGACTGCACGCCACTGATCATCACCACATACCTAGTCAAAAACTAGTCTATTGTGACGTCACTCTTTTTTAGCGTCAAACAGCATAGTTATTTCTTAAAAATTTGCTGGAGTAATATTTAAATTAAGTTGGTCATAAAATCAAGTAATGAAAGTGTGATTATCACTACATAGTATAAAACAAACTCGCTGTCCGCCGTGTGTCTGTCCCTATGTATGCTTACATCTTTAAAACTACGTAACGGATTTTGATGCGGTTTTTTTAATAGATAAAGGGATTCTTAAGGAAGGTTTGTATGTATATTGCACCCATACGAAGCTGGGGTGGGTCGCTAGTTATACATATAAAAGTTTGTGAGGATTCATGTATGTTTTTATTCTTAATCGCAATAACCACTGAACAAGAGCAACCTTGTTCAAATACTTTTCGCTGGATCCGGGAATTATCGCGACTACCTGACCAATGACCAATGCAGAAAGTAACTTCGTGATAATCTTTAAAGTCAATAAATAAGCAATTTCGGCGATCGTAAGTACGTAAAGATAAAGTGTAAAATAAATATAAATATCTACCTGTTTCAAAACCATTAAAATACACAAAAATATCGGTCAATTCAGGTACGTTTCCATTCAATTTTCAACCTAAATAAAACATCAAAAACATGCAAAAAAACATGCAAACAAAACGAGGGTTAACACAGATTACCAATTAAAAAAAATTTCAATAAAATGAGCCATTTCAATAAAAATTAAAACCTCTTTTAATTGATAGCCTGAATGAACCCTTGCCGTGTACAAAAAAAAAAGAAAAAATAACCTCTAAATGTCGCGTTGACAGCTCCCAAGATGGCGGCGTATCTCATGTGAGTCAAGGACAGTCTTGCATACAGCCAAAGAGAACGAAATAGTATTACACAGGCGAACACAAGAGAGAAAAAATTAAAAACCAGTTTTTTTAAACGTCTTACGAAAGCTAAAAAGATTTATTTGGTCAAAATCATCTCTGTATCTAATTTTGGTAGCTTGTTTTTTTTATAAACTTTCGGTTTTTGCAACGTTTATTTTTATGGGAATAACTGTTTTCGATAACCGTTATTTTTGGAATTCTAACCTAATTGAAGATAACGTTTCTTGGTGTTAATTTTGTAACATTTTACGAAAAACGACCTCAAGAATATTACGAAAAAAATATGTTTTCTAGGTGTGCCTACACTTGTATAGAATCGGCGGATATCGTGAAGTGTGTAACAAATCTAACTTAATAAATAAATAAACCAATATCCCTAACAAACCTACTTCATAAAAAAAACGGTTAAAAATGAGTTGTTTATGTATTTTTCGCACAGTTATATTTGTAACAGTAAATCAAAGATATTAATAAAACTTTCAAAATATCAAAAACACAGTTATATGAAGTAAAATTCAATCATAGTAAATCTTTCCGTTGATGTCGTACGCCTAAGGAACCACACATTTAACAGAGACAGAGCAGCAGCGCTCTTTGATAAATCTGAACCCTTTAAACTGCGATCTCCTTGTGGGGATGCATAGGTACATTGTTATCGCCTATATATGAAATGATTTAATAAATGTACAACAGTTGGCACTCAGACAGCGCACGTTTCATTTCTCTCTCAACACATATGTAACTCTACACTGGTCACCCCGACTACTCATAATCCCCAGTAACGTAGGCGACACATAACGCTCCTATACGACGCTCATCTACTATCGCGTGTGCACTAAAATCAAAAAAATCAATACACAATTCGGACAAACGCCACAGCAACCAACTCCAGGGCCTATAATACCGAAAACAGAAGAATCAACCGCCATATTTTCGTCGTTAACTGTCGCAAGTAACCAAACGTGCGCTGTCTGAGTGCCAACTGTTGTACATTTATTAAATCATTTCGTATATAGGCGATAATAATGTACCTATGCATCCCCACATCCTCACGGGCCTACAGACGTCGAGCATGGGTGGCTCGCCGCCCGACTAGAACCAGACCCGAGCGTATGGGGCCCAATAGGGCTGATGCCGATACAGAGCCGCGGAAGACTTAACGGGTTCCCGGGGCTCCGGCTCGAAGAGCAGTAGTAGGACCGGGTTGGTTTTTATTCAGTAAGAGTCTGACACTCCCTCCCGCCTCACCCGGGCGGGAGAAGTCATCCGATGATTTTCACCACTTAAAAAAAGTCTGCCTGCGGAGATTACGGCAAACCATCTTATGTAGAGGAGGCTCATAGTTCAGCAGTGGACTATCCCGGACGCCTGATGATGATCATGATTACATATCACATCAGTACACCGTGAAATCTATATCGTTTTCGTCCCGAAGTAAAATGGTTCTGTCTCGGTAATACAATAGTTTTACAAAGAAATAAAATGCTTAAAACAAAAAATAACTAGCGAACCACTGCTATAAGCAAACTTCGAACTCAGAACATTATCAAAACATTACGCCATGTGATACTCGTCGGGTGGCACGTGCGATTCGAATAGCGCCTACAAGTTTACTTTTTTTATGAATTTAAATAAAAAAATTACATATTTATTTTTTGTTGTCACTTTATACATCGAAAGTACTCCTTGTGACATGTTGTTTCACAGCGGGACGTAAACGAAATAGATTCTATGGTGTATTTATCAAATGATTGACGAATTTATTTCGCACTCAGTCCTATCCGCCTGTTGTGCTGGACATTATACATTCATATATCCATAATCCATTTTATACAAAGCTTTGACAATCATCAATTAGCCTTCCGTCCGCGGCTTCACAGCGCATCAGATGTTATTATTATCTATGCATACTATTCTCTTTAAATCAATCTATGAATAATTCTTTCTAAAACGATATAAGGGTCCTACACAAAACTGCATGCGATGCGAATTCGCAACGCAAAATATAAGATGCGAATTGCTGCGATGCGATTTCGTGCGACAAGGCGTCTCCCAGGGTGACCATTCCTTCGACGACCATCAACCGTACTAAACGTATTTTAAGTTGAAAACTAGGTCGTGATGTGGATCGTAAAAAGAAATGTGCACTTCTGTTATTGCTTAGGAGATACAGGACAAAGAAACAAAGAAGATTTTGGGAAGATAAGATTTCGATGCGCGATGCAAATCAACTCGCAAGTTCTTGCGATGGAGAGTAGAGGGAGTTTGTGTACGAGCTTTTCACAATTTATGTTATGAATCCCATGAAATAGGGGGTGAGCCTATTGCCATATACCGGGCACATTTCCAGAATCCGTGCTACTACTGAGATTTTTAAAAACTCTGTAATACTTTGCTGGACCCGGGAATCGAACCCGAGACCCCTTGCTCGGCAGTCGCACTTGCAACCACTCGACCAACGAGGCACGCAGCAGGAAACCTGAACTTATAATTTCTAATTTTTTTTTATGGCATAAGCCGGTAAACGAGCAGACGGATCACCTGATGGTAAGCAATCGGCGTCGCCCATGGACACCTGGAACACCAGAGGCGTTGCAAGTGCGTCATCGGCTTTTTGGGGATTAGGAGTTTGAGGATCGCAAAATCTGCAGACTAAAGTGGCAATGGGCAGGCCACGTCGCTCGAAGGACTGACGGCAGATGGGCCAGGAAAGTCCTTGAGTGGAGACCACGGACCGGAAGACGAAGCGTGGGCAGGCCTCCCGCTAGGTAGACCGACGACATCGCCAGAGTTGCGGGGAGCCAGTGGATGCGGGTGGCGAGCTGTCGTTCGACGTGGAGGCCTAAGGGGGAGGCCTTTGTCCAGCAGTGGACGTCTTCCGGCTGTTGATGATGATGAGTTTGAGGATCGTTGGGGATTCAGGGATTGGGGAGATTGGGGAAGGGGAAGGTAATTGGGCCTCCGGTAACCTCACTCACTACACATTATAAGTTTGAAATCGCCAACCCGCATTGAGCAAGCGATTAATACTCAAACCTTCTACGTGTGAGAAACTGTGTACCTAGTTGATAACTCTATAGTAGCATTCCATTCAAGTAGGAACGCCTGGAATTCCAAGACAACAGTTTCAATTATATCAATATTGAATCAATGAGGTAATATTACAAACCGGTTGCCGGTATAATGGTACACAGGTACACACGCATGGAGTTTTTAATTCGATTCTGAGTTCATTTATTATTTTTTTTACATTACGGACGCGGGAATAATTTGGCATATAAAATAAGGCACAAATATACATTACAATTTAAACTGAGAACCTCCTTTTTATTTTCTCGTACTTACATATAATAAAAAAACAGTACTGTATGGGAGAGCCATGCTTCGGCACGAATGGGCCGGCTCGACCGGAGTGATACCACGGCCTCACAGAAAACCGGCATGAAGCAACGCTTGCGTTGTGTTTCGTGGTGTGAGTGAGGTTACCGGAGGCCCAATTACCCTCCCCTTCCCCAATCTCCCCAATCCCTGAATCCCCAACAATCCTCAAACTCCTAATCCCCAAAAAGTCGGTAACGCACTTGTAACGCCTCTGGTGTTCCAGGTGTCCATGGGCGACGCCGATTGCCTACCATCAGGTGATCCGTCTGCTCGTTTACCGGCTTATGCCATAAAAAAAAGACTTAGATAAAACATAACAAAGTTTAGGAGTGAGAACTAAAACGTCATTTCTACGTATAAAACGTACATAGAAGTGACGTCACGCGATATTTCAAATCAACATATCGTCGAAAGTATTTAATTTTGTGAGAAAATAAAACATACGTGTCTAATGTTTTATAATAAATAATAATCTACCAGACGGACATTAGAATAAAAATAATCGTCTATATATTAGTCGAAGCTGCAGTAACAAATAAAACTATCGTAACTATCAATCGATACATATAGAAAACCACATATGTACCTCTATGAGATACTATTGTTTGTTTGTTTACGTCCACAGCCGACCTTATGGCCTGACCTAACCTAATATCGGCTGCCTAGCCGTGACCTATGGCCGGCGCTTGAGATAAGCTCTCTTTTCCGGGTATACTTGTCTATTAAGATCCTATGTATAAGTTAATAGATAGCTAACATGTCAATATTTCTAAACTTTTGCCAAACACTATTAAACTGTCAAACACCGAGCGGTCACCGGTGACCGCGACCTATTATTCTTTAATTGTGCCTATAATGGCGGTACTCAGCGAGTTAATTACTGAATTTCCCAAAAAGCCGAAGAAAACTAATAAGTTTACCCTACTAGGGAATCAAACTTAGAACTATTCGAGAAGCCTAAAAAATTCGTTATGACCTCAGGAATCGAATCAGAAACCCATTGCTTGGAATACTTATAACTACTCAATCAAAGAGACCGCCTCGACATTTATAAAAAAAACAACATATTATTACTACGGTGGTAGCATATATTCATTGTCATCATCATCAGGCCGCTTCCATCCCCTGCTGAAGATCACACCATCATGAACAGCCTATGAGTGGCCACCGCTGACCAAAGACCTCTTCTACCACGAAAGGTTTGAGCATCAATCACCACACTTGCTCAATGCGGGTTGGCGATTTCAAACTAATAATAAGAAATTATAAGCCCAGGTTGCCTCACGATGTTTTCCTTCACCGTTTGTCAGTGGTGTCTAAATAATCTTAGAAAGTACATATTATAACTCGGAAAAAGTCACATTGGTTCTTGCCGTTGGTAGGTTTCGAATACGCACCCTAATGCATGAAAAACAGGCGTTTTAAAACTCCGGGACACCAGAACACATGCTCAACATAGGCCTCTCGAATATCCAGCCACTGAACTGAATCTTCAGCTGATCAGCTCTTATATCCAACGACTATAAGCCACACAGCGGATATCTTAATAAAATTCTCATAAAAAAACAAATGAAAATCAACTCTATGCCATCTGCACTACGATATGTTATCCCTAAACATACTAAATGACCTTAAATATTGAACACCTACTTACGTAGTCAACAAGGACCATAAAAAAATAACAAAAATCAATAATTTAACACGTTTGGCCTTCAAATAACCGGATTGATTGTGGCGAACCTTACCTTTATATAGAGTTCTAGTTATATTTAAAACTATGAAATATTACCTACAATAGATTTTTTCTTCAATTACGTCATCATGAGCTAATGTTCACATGTAAACAGCAGCTCATGTAAAGAGATTGTCCAGTCAACTGATGGTAGCGGTGACTGTCCAGGCGACACACGTACTTAGGTATCGTCATGAGCTAATGTTCACATGTAAACAGCAGCTCATGTAAAGAGATTGTCCAGTCAACTGATGGTAGCGGTGACTGTCCAGGCGACACACGTACTTAGGTATCATCATGAGCTAATGTTCACATGTAAACAGCAGCTCATGTAAAGAGATTGTCCAGTCAACTGATGGTAGCGGTGACTGTCCAGGCGACACACGTACTTAGGTATCGTCATGAGCTAATGTTCACATGTAAACAGCAGCTCATGTAAAGAGATTGTCCAGTCAACTGATGGTAGCGGCGACTGTCCAGGCGACACACGTACTTAGGTATCGTCATGAGCTAATGTTCCCATGTAAACAGCAACTCACATAGAAGCGAGATAGACAAAATTGAAGTCACTATAATGACATATTTCTCCTAACATTTAAATTGAATAACTTTGACTGTTTTAAAACATAAACAACTCATTTTAACGATCAAATACCTTTAACTAATATAACGAATATTAAACATAAAAAAAACACTTTAAAACAAACCATATAGTCACTATATTAAGTCACAATTTTATATAAAAACACTGCACATACACTTTGTTAATAATATATAATTAAATCAGTTACATGAAACCACGTCCGTAAACGTCAATAACACACTATCAACTGAATGTACACAAATAATATAATATGAGATATCATTCGTAGATATAGAAATATTTGATTAGGAAATATATAAGTATTAGCTTCGCCCGCGACTTCGTACGCGCAATACTGTTTTCTCCCGTTCCCATAGGTTTTACAGGATTTTTTTAAGTCTTAAGAACCTTCTCCTAATAACAACAAAAAACGAATTAGGGAAATCGGTCCAGCCATTCACGCGTGATGCCGTGACCAAACGGAAAAGGGGATTCATTTTTATGTATAGAGGTACATATAGAATAGATTAAATTGTTATTAAACTAGCGATACGCCGCGGCTTCGTATCTGCTTTTTCCTCTGTAGCAATAACTCTTTAACAGTGAATTTCAACAGGATGTGTTTGTCCGCGATTACCTAGCGATTAACTAAACCGAATGTGATGTAGTTTTCAGAAAACTGTTTGTTACATTTTGGGCGCACGTTTTGGTATATTAACCGACTTCAAAATAGAAGGAGGTTGATGTCGATTTCTTTAAACGTAATTAGAAATATTATCATGGTATAGGGCAGTAAAAGAGCAGACGGATCACCTGATGGTAAGCAATCGACATCGCACACATTCAACTTAGAAACGCATTCCCAGCCTTTTGGGAATCCGAGGATTGGGGATTTAAGAATGGGAGGGAAGATTGATCCTCCGGTAACCTCACTCACACGGCTGCGCAAAACACAAGCGTTGTTTCACGGCGGTTTTTTTGTGAGTCCGCGATATCACTCCGGTCGAGCCGGCTCTTTTTTTTTAAGGAGGCAGCGCTTCGCTTCCTCACACGTTCCGCCTCCTTCTTAGCTAGTGAAAAGGAGGAGACGGCATCCCAGTCCCCCTCGCTCCGCATCATGACCCGCACTAGGGCGTCGAGCCGACCCTACATAAAATTCTTTATCGTGTTGACAACAAACAAAAAAACGGATTGATATATATATATTATTATTACATATCACTGTGTTAGAGTGCAGATATACCAAACAGTAATAATATTGTTTAGTAGGTCATATAAAATGCTGTTATCAGCGTATACTTGATATTCTATAATCAGCATTATTCAGATTTTAGTTCACATTTTAACTGTATTTCTGTGGTCAGTTTAATTTGAACCTTTAACCCGTCGTGTGCCATCGCGAAGGATACTCCGGGCGTCGGGAATCGCGGGACGATCTCCGGCCACGGTAAGCGCGGGCCTGCGGACGGCAAGCATGGGTGGATCTCCGTCCGACCAGAAACAGACCCGAGCGTACGGCGCGTCGCGTTCCGCGCGCGCCTCAAAGTGCCATCAGACCACCACGGATGAGGCCCAACAGGGCCGATGCCGATTCGGAGTCGCGGAGAACCTAACGGGTTATCGGGGCTTCGGCTCGACGTGCAGGAGAAGGAGCGGGGTGGTTTTTGGTCAGTAAGAGTCTGACACCCCCTCCCGCCTCACCCAGGCGGGAGTAGTCATTCGATGATGTTCCCCCCTGAAAAAAAAAGAAACCCGTCGTGTGTCTAAACGTGGATCCACGCGAGACTGCATTCAAGCAGTTAACAGCCGAAAAAAATTGTCAAAGACTAATGCTCCGTCGTCGGTCAACATTGTCCGACACGGAATCATCGAGTGACTGCTCCCGCCTGGGTGAGGCGGGAGGGAGTGCCAGACTCTTACTGACTAAAAATCACCCCGTTCCTTCTCCTGCACATCGAGCCGGAGCCCCGGTTACCCGTTAGGTTCTCCGTGACTCCGAATCGGCATCGGCCGTGTTGGGCCCCATCTGTGGTGGTCTGATGACTCTTTGAGGCGCGCGCGGAACCGGCGCCGAATGTGTTAAGATGCCAATAAACAATAATACATAACATAACATTACGCCTTTTATCCCCGAAAGGATCGGCAGAGCTGCCACTGTACAATGTGACACCCACTTTTCACTATTAATGTTATGGGACCCATGTAATATGGGTGAGCCTATTGCCATATACCGGGCACAATTCCAGACTCCGTGCTACTACTGAGTTAGTAATCGCCAACCCGCATTGAGCAAGCGTGATGATTAACGCTCTAACCTTCTCCGTGTGAGAAGAGGCTTTGCTCAGCAGTGGGCACTTATAGGCTATTGATGATGATGAATTATTTAGTAAGTCTCACGATAGTTATTATAATAAAATAACAAACAAACTCTGTATCATTATAATATTAGTATAGATGTATTCCTCGCATCCATTGACAACTAGACTAGGTGATAACCTCTGACTCTGCTTACGTCACAGCTTCCTATTTAAATAAATATGACGTTTTAGACACATGTGTAAGATTAAAATATTAACTTATCTATAACATGAAGTCGTCTGGTGACGGCAGAATAGAAGGCATTTATCACCTCCCACACTCTTCCCGTGGGTATCGTATACCCGACTAAGGTACTACACATTTGACAGAGACCGTGCAGCAGCGCTCTCTGATAAACCTGAACCTTTTATACTGCGATCTCCAACCCACTTAGAGAGCATGGTCCAGGAGTCGTCTCTTTTTTAAAGGAACTCCTAATCATCTAACAAATATGTGACTCCTAACAGATGCTCCCAATCCCCAAATCCTCAATTCTCAGAGCTCTTACACACGAGCAAAAAAGCGTGAAGCAATGCTTGCGTTGTGTTTCATCGTGTAAGTGCGATTATCAGAGGCCTAATTACCCCCCCCCCCCGCCCACTTCCCCAACCACATCAATCCCTGAATCTCCAACGATCCTCAAATTCCTAGTCCCCAAAAAGCCGGTAAGGCACTTATAACGCCTCTGGTGTTCCAGGTGTCCATGGGCGACGCCGATTGCTTACCATCAGGTGATTCGTCGTTTACCGGATTATTCCATAAAAGAGGGACAGTTACGTGCGCAAACTTTACAACATATTTGCATTGCGTGTGATTTTCACAAGAACATAATTATTTACAATATCTTTACGTAACAAAGGCATGGAGTTTGAACTTTTCTCTGACGAATTAACATAGATAAATTGCCGCGTTGTGATGATTATAATAATAATAATCTCCATTACATTTAGATTAAAGTTGTCTAAATGGGCCTCTGCGCAGTTGGCTTCGGCCCCTCGTACGCCTCCCAAATGACCGGGACCCTGTGGTCCCGTGAATGGTAAAGACATACATAATAATAATAATAATAAAAACAAATGATTCACGGTAAATAAATATGTAATAAGTACATTATAGTAACGTCATGCAAAATTGGACTTTGAAACGATCAACATAGCGAACTAGTTTCATGAATCAACAGATAGGTAAAAAAATATCAGCTTCAGCTACTTTTTTGAGCGGGGAAAATCATCCAATGACTTCTCCCGTCTTAGGTTAGGCTAGAGGGAGCGTCAGACTCTTACTGACTGAAAACCACTCCAGTCCTACTTCTGCTCTTCGAGCCGGAACCCCGGCGACTCGTTAGGCCTTCCGCGGCTTCGTATCTGCATTAGCCCTATTGGGCCCCATCCGTGGTGGTCCGATGGCTCATCGAGGCGCGCGCGGAGCGCGAGAAATGACGCCTAGTTAAATAAATTATAATAGTAAACACTATCTAACTCGATCATGTCGACAAACGTGTGAATATTATCTGAAGAGGTCAAATGTCTTTACTAGAATCAGCAATGATTGATAGACTGAACTGTGATCAGTATAGGTACTAGGACATTTCCTAGTGCCATGTAATTAGGTGCCATTGGCATAGAATGACGTCAGACACGTCAGGAAATTATAACATAACATCACGCTTTTTACCCCGAAGGGGTAGGCAGAGGTGCACATTATACCACTGCACAATGTAACACCCACTTTTCACTATTTATGTTATAAGTCCCATGTAATAGGGGGTGAGCCTATTGCCATATACCGGGCACAATTCCAGACTCCGTGCTACAACTGACAATTTTTAAAAACCCTGTAATACTTTGCCCTATCCGGGAATCGAACCCCCTTGCCCAGCAGACGCACTTGCGACCACTCGGCCAACGAGGCAGAGAAATTGTAAATTAACGTAAATTAAAAAAGAATATGGACTAGACACAAAAAAATTCTAAAACAGCTCAAACTACATATTAAACTGGCAAACACCAAGCGGTCACCGGTGACCGCAACCTATTGTTCTATAATTGTGTCTATAATGACGGTTAAGAGGTATGTCGGGGTATGGGGGCAGACGATCAAACCGATAACTTAAGTACGTTGCCGGATTTTGAATAGGTTTTCGGTAACCTAACTTACACGGCAAGCGTTGTTTCACGTCGATGGACTCTGGTCGAGCCGGCCTATTCGTGTTGAAGCCTGGCTTACCCACGAGATAACTAAACTGATCTCCTACTAAATTTTCTAAGACGAGCAAATGCATAAACTTGGACTTCCTTCCCTTGCAGAAACTCTCAAGTTTCGAGTAACGGGACCAGTAGCCAGCGTCAGGGAGTCGCAGCTGGTGGATGAGTACAGCACGGAGCTGGCTAAACTACCATTCAGGTAAGTCTCATTTCATCGTTGCATTATATAAGACGCTAACGTTTCTATAAGCGAATAAAAGAGACTCCGAACAATTACTAGCGCCCGCCCGATTCATGCCGAAGTGCGGACAGCCTTATGTAGTTAAAATAAAAACTGCCGCAGTTCCGTCGTAGTGCGGCCTGGACTTAAAGCCCCGTATTCATGGTAAACATTTATTTAGGAACAGTTAATCGACATTGTTGGTGAGTGGTGACAATGATGCTAGCAACTATGTTTAAATCAATACAGGTTGTCCACACGCCAGTCTGCGTTAAAATGTTGCCCGAGGAGGTAGTGGTATTGTCACTAAACTGATGTTTACGCTTGTCGGGTGAGAGCTTGGCAACATGATGCTATCAACTGCAACACGCTGTGTTGCTAGCAACATGTTGACAGCAAAACCGCAACACGTTGATTCAACTTTGTTGCTAAAAAAAATATATAATTATATACCATGTGTATACCTACGGGGGCTTAAGTCTTGTAGCAACACAAAGCGTAAAATTTTGGACATGGAATTGTACACTAACAATATTTTCTTCCAACAGCTACCAACCTATAACTGGAGACGGTCAGAATGAAGAGATCGACCCCATAGTGGAGCTGGTAGCTGATGTTGCACTACCACAAGTGAAGGCTGCTAAGGTCTACGCCAAAATCGTCGGCAGAGATCTGAGAGGTAAGTTCAAACCATTTTTCAAAAACGTTGCAGAACGAATCATGTTTAGTATTCCTCACAATCCTGAAATTAATTTTACTCATATTACAAGTGACCTTAATCATTTCAAGACGGCTGAAAAGATCGGATTGAAATTTGAAACACGGATAGAGTATGGTTTAAAATGACACTTTTTTGGAATAAGGTACTTTTATCCCACGGGACGCGGACGAGGCGAGGAATGAAACTAATATCTATACATATAATAAAATCGTAGAAAAGTCAAAACTATATTTTATAAATATTTTTTTAAAAAATATGTTTTTTAGAATTTTTGTCTGTTTGTCTGTCTGTATGTATATGCGGAATGATCTCAAAAAGTACTGCATGGATTACTTATAATTTTGTATGATTATTGCTAACAGGTCAGGTCAACATATAGGCTACATATCACGCTATCACTATTCCACGCGAACGAAGTCGCGGGCACAGCTAGTTATAATATACCTAACGGTGCAGAAAATTCACAAAGGGATTCATGTGTGACGTTCATGTAACTGCATTTCCGTTGGTTGGAAAGATTCGACATCTAGCTAATCCTAAAAATATGGACGTGGAAGTAAACGTGGACGTGGAATAATGCTATTTTGTAGCCAATTTTAACCATTTAATTTCCATGTTTCAGGTGAACCATTCATGAGGTTATCAGGACCTCTGAACCAACCAGAAATTCGTATGGGACGCTCAGCATCTATGGTGTATTCTGACGCATCAAACGACTTGGAAAAAATGGACGAATTTGATACTAGGGCATACAATGCTCAACTGCTGTTTAATCAGAACCAAAGTGCTCAACCCTACAGCAGAGCTATGTCACAGGTATGAATATAGCAGTCTTTTTTCTAAAGATTAATGTTCACATGTAAACAGCAGCTCATGTAAAGAGATTGTCCAGTCAACTGATGGTAGCGGTGACTGTCCAGGCGACACACGTATTTAGGTATCGCCATGAGCAGACGTTTAATACTGATTTGTTACTATTTCTTTCCAGGTTGTTAATCAGCAAGGAATAGTGCTAACTGCTGTTCAAATTGGTCTGGCTAGCAGGTTATATGGAGCTCCAGGAGAGAGTTTACAGGTAATTTTCCTAACCATCACATTCACGCATGTTCTTTTTTTTTAAGAGGGGAAATCATCGAATGACATCTCCCGCCTGGGTTAGGCGCCGAGGAAGTGTCAGACTTTTACCCACTAAAAACCACTCCGTTCCTTCTCTTGCACTTCGTACCGGAGCCCCGGTAACCCGTTAAGTCCTCCGCGACTCCGTATCGGCATCAGCCCTATTGGGCCCCATCCGTGGTGGTCTGATGGGTTTTTTGAGGCGCGCGCGGAACACGAAGCGCGGCTCTCTATTCACGCATGTTTAAAATCAATATTTAAGGCGAAATACAGTTTATTGTTAATTTTCATTGTTTCAGGTGCATTTCGAAGTCACAAACTACAGAGAACAGTCAGTAAGATTCAATTTCGGAGCCACAGGAGAACTGAGATTTTTGACTGGAATCAATCCTACTAGGTAACGTTTAGTTTATTTCATAAGGGCATTCATTTTCAACGTGAAAGCCATCCTTCGGTAATGCTATGTCGGCTCGACCGCAGTGATACCACGGCCTCACAGAAAACTGGTGTGAAACAAATGAGTGTGCAGCCGTGTAAGTGAGGGAACAGTAAGCCCTTTATTGAACAGATTTTTTTTGTATGGGATAACTAAGCCAGTAAACGAGCAAACGGATCACCTGATGGTAAGCAATCGGCGTCGCCCATGGACACATGGAACACCAGAGGCGTTGCAAGTGCGTTACCAGCCATTGAGGATTAGGAGTTTGAGGATTATTGGGGATTCAGAGATTGGAGAGGAAGTGGTAATTTGGCCTCCGGTAACCTCACTCACACGACGAAACACAACTCTGGTTGTTTCACTATGTTTTTCTGCTCGGCCGTGGTATCACTCCGGTCGGGCCGGCCCATTCATGCCGAAGCATGGCTCTCCCACACTTAAAACATTTAGAGGATGTTGTTAAGGTGTCTTTGAATGCCAATTTCAATAATTGAAATCTTTCAATTGAGGTCGATTTTTGACATTATCTCTATATAGAGTTTCCGTCAAAAATCAACTGTTTTTTTAGTAAGACCTGCAGCTGTAGCCAAATGACATTTAGCGCTTGTTTACATGTAGAATAGAAAATCAAATTATGTAGAATTGACGTAAATTTTGACACTTGTCAGTGTCATCCCCATACATTTTGATTTCTACTCTCTGTAGAGGTAGATAAGCGCTAAGGTGGCGTTTGGCTAAAGGCACAGTGATTGAAATTAGCAGTAAGTCGTAAAGAAAATTTTTATAACAACAGTGGCAGTTTCAAAAGTGCCTATTTATGAAGGATTGTTTGAGATAAATGCTTTGACTTTAATGAACTATTTTCTTCCAGTCAAACCGTGACACCTGGACAGACAGTCAACGTGATAGTAAGCCTCGTCATATCACCATCAGCACAACCAGGATTGAGAGACACCATCACTTTTACCGCGTATGGTAAGTCTAATACTATTTTAATTTAAAATTTCCTTAACCTGGTACTTTGGCATAGTGGCGACATCTCTGAACTGAAGAATGAACTTTTATAAATAGAGTCTGCTAAATCGGTTAATGTGAATAAGGAACTGAACCTATAGCCCTGATGGGCTATAGGTTCAGTTCTACGGAACACAATTTCTTTTTTTATGGATTAGGACGTAAACGAGCAGACGGTTCGCCTAAACGTAAGCGATCAGCGCCGCCTATGGAGCGATTAGCGCCGTCTATGGAGATCTGGAACACCAGATGATTTCCGATTTGTCAATTTAAGTAAGAATTTTGAAAAATTAACACGGAGCAGGATAGCTGAAAGTGTAACCACAGCACATTTCGACAAGTTAAAACTGGGGTGAAGGCCTGATAACGACAGAAATATGTCCTATAATTAATACATTTTCATTTTTTCATTTATAGATGTTGACCGAATTCTAAAACTGACCAACACCACACCAAAATAATCACACTAACCAACCCCAAATTTCTCTCCATCCACCAGGTTCAACAGGAGGCGAGCAAGTATCCTTATCCGCCTACGTCTACGTGGCCAATTCAGCGGAACCTATCGACACATTTGCTCCGGAGATAAGGCATAACTTCCAGGGCACCTGTTTAGGCAGGACTGGTGACGACTGCGCTCAACATGCTTGGTCTACCACTATTATTAGCAGGGATAGTCAGTCAGGTAAGTTCTATACTTGTACCTCTTTGTAAATGACTTTAAAAACGACGGCGATTCTCGGTTGCACCTGTACTGTATCTGTATGTTTGACCGCGATTGGCTGAACAGATTTTACTACAGTATTCAGATAAGTGTTTACTACTTACTACAGATTTAAAAAAGAGGTATTAGTTTAAATTGGTTTATACAAACGTAGTTCATTGAAAAAAAAACCTAGGAAGTTTTAGGAGAATTATCAAAAATATCACTAAACTAGAGAGTAGAGCTTTTCTCAGTATATTCACGTGAGTAACCCGCGATTTTAGTTAATTTAGTATGTCTCACGTTATTATAAAGAAATGTCACTGTTACATAGGCGCCAACAGCCAAATAATGACATGACAAAGAAAAGTGATTCAAAGTGCACCAGAAACTTATCGGTTTCATTAAAAAAAACGATAAATATTTTTAAGATACACCACACCGTCATCTTTGAAGAATTTTTCTTGGACCAAAAAAAAACCCATCAAATTACAAGTTTTCAAACATCGATGACTAGTTTGTAACCATTGGTCAGCTCAGTAGCCAGTTAAAAGTTACAGCCTCATTACTGAATCATCCATTTTTAATATCCTACCAGGACACCAAGTGACTTGTCTGATTGTACTTTGTACAATACGGTCACCAGCAAGACAACCTATCATTTTCCGTCAAATTTATTTAATACATTTCCAACTTTATAGTATAGACATAAAGTCAACAATCCAATAAATATAATTTCCAGATTGGAGAAATTTGATCTGATGGCGACTGTACAATTTGCATATAATAATGTTTTTTTCTAAAAGAAACGTTGCGCCACATCAGGTTTTTGGGTGATTCTACAAAAAAAAAAACAAAAAATTAACGGCGTCATTATCCTTAACCTTAAGCCAAAGTTAACAATTCTACTGATTAAAATACAAAGTTTAGTTTCAAGAAATTGAGCCGTGTCACTGCTCTCACCCAATGCAATAAAATACAGATGCTAATAAATTACTGCGATGCTTAACAACGCGGGAAGATAATGATTTGTTAGATAAAAGTTAAAGTTTTTCGAAGAAACACCCTTTTCTCCCGTGTCGTGGGTGCATTTACAAACATACAAGTTCACATACACATGACATCCAGTCCCGGAACAACAATCTGCGGATCACACAAACTGTTGTTCCGTGCGGGAATCGAAACCGCAACACGTTGCACGGCAGCTGGTTGCGCACCCACCGCACCAACAGTGCAATCGACTTGAACTAAATGCCTTAACTTTTGACTATTGAAGGTTAATAACCATTTGTATGATCCCCAGGTCTTCTCCGGCTAACATCATCACCAGTAGGAGTCATGTACACGAGTGACTTCATCTCGGGAACCCGTCAAGAGGTCACAGCTACATACAGAGCATCTTGTTGCGCGCCACGAGTATTATTGAACGCTGTGGACGCTTTTGGCAACACGAATAGCTATATCATCGATAGTTCTAGTAAGTATAATTAAACATACTCATTCCTTATCACACTGCCTCGTTAGCCGAGTGGTTGCAAGTGCGACTGCAGGGGCAAGCAAGGGGTCTTGGTCGATTCCCGGGTCCGGCAAAATATTACTGGGATTTAAAAAAAAATCTCAGTAGGAGCACGGAGTCTGGAATTGTGTGCGATGGTATATGGCAATAGCTCAATCCCTATTACAGTGGGTGTTACATTGTATAATGGCATTAAGTACCGCAATGTGCACATCTGCCTACGTCTTCGGGGATAATAGAGCTGAGATGATGAGAGAAACTTTAAAATGCGAAATAAACTCAACAAATCCATAATCTATATACAGGGTGTGGCGTAAATAGTGTAATGAAAAAATAATGTTTTTTGTTGATACTACAAACAAAGTAATAAAAGGTAGAAATTTTGTAAATAAAAGACAAAAAGGAAATATTTTGGGAACCCTTGGGTAAAAATGGTTAAAATGTTTAATTGTTATAGTTAATTATCTGGTTCAACGAATCCTGAACGGTGGACCACTATTTACGCCACACCCTGTATATAAAAATGAATCCGTTTTTCCCTTGGTCACGGCATCACGCGTGAGTAGCTGGACCGATTTCACTAATTCTTTTTTTATTGTATTTGTTATTATTAGGAGGAGGTTCTTCAGACAGAACATATCCTCCAAATCCTACGGGATCGGGAGAAAACGGGATTGCGCGTACGAAGTCGCGGGCAGAAGCTAGTACTAAATAAAATCACATATAATCATAATTTATTAACACAAATCCAATCAGACAGACATCTTTTTATTAATACCAAAAATCCTCTCACAACGAGCTGCCTACCTGTTCTGCAATGACCTTTCCCTCCCCCCACTTCAAATGTCAACCCGCATGCGTCCAAAGTGCACCAGTATCGATTTATGACCCGCTATAAATCCAGGTATACCTAGACACAGCTCGCTACGTGTCTGGGACACAAAGAGAACTAGCTTCACTGACGGACAATACGGATGATGTTAGGGCATGAAAATTAAAATTAGTCCGTCGGTTAGGTAATGAAAAAATATTAGTCGCGTATTTTTTTATTTTGATGTATAATCAAATGATACTTAGATAAAACGAATCAAAGTTTAGGAGTATGGGCTACAACGTCATTTCTACGTATAAATTGTACATAGAAGTGACGTCGCGCGACATTTCAAATCAATACATCGTCGAAACTATTCGTTACTGTAAAAAAAAAAATACGTGTGTAATATTTTAAAATAATCTACCAGACATTAAAATAAACATTAGTCAACTACCCTATTCAATTTTGAAGTATCAAATCTTCTTCAAGTATTATTCTATCTTTTGCAGTTAGATTAGACAGCACACGGACGTAAACACGGCTTGTCTATTTTAGTTATTTACACAGCATTATGTCGTACGGCATTTTGTTATGGAGTCGAGCTGCAGAAATAGAATCAATTCTTATTCTAAAATTTAAATTAATCGAAATTAATGCTTTGACTTTGTGAAAATTATGAGATGATTTATGTACTTGTGACTGTAATAAATAAATAAATAAATAAATAAATAAATAAATGTATTATTGTACATGAACTCGATTGAATGTTAATTGAATTTTTCATTAACTATGTTTTTAATTAGAAAATCAAAAATGATAAGCAGCACTTTTTAATACGTCAGATGTATATGAGAGTAGTATTACTTTAAAATACTCTAATTAATTTATTAATAATGGAAAAAAATATTAAGAATTCTTTGACTAGAAGTACTGGTCCCCGCTCGGTAGTACAATCGCCACCTTTATCGCATGACCAGCAAAACTATGTGACTTGTACAGATGTGACACTAAATATCTCTTTCTCTTTCAGACCACCTAACAGGGGCGGCGATAGCGGCTATCGTCCTCGGAGTTCTCCTGGCTATAGCCTTGCTAGCCCTACTCATCTTCCTCATCGTATGGTGCGTGAGGAAACGGAAGTCATCACGAGAACTACCATCATACAATACATCGAGAAATTAAATCGAAATTATAGCAATCTTGACAATGAAACCACCTTCATAATATGAACCTCTTTTAAACATACGACATTTTTACACACACAAGCATCGAAATATACTAATCTACATGCCGCACGCGTATAATCTGCAGTAGTTTTTTGGTTTGAAAAGAGTGAGCGAGATAGCCTATGCTTTCGGTCTAGCGCTATCTCTTTCTCGCTCATAACGTCTTAACTACGGTACTATTTTGAGAGAGATAAAGATAGACCGAAACTTCGTTTCCTCTCTTTCTTTCGGAGTGCCACAATTCTCATCTGTAAGTCCATTAGTATACGTCGATGCACACAAGAACTTTATTATTTTTTTTAAAGCAGTACTTTAAAATTCGCTGTAGGTACAAGAAAAGAATTACAAGTAATTGACATTCCTGTTTAGATTTCACATAAAACAAACATTAGGAAGAGGTAACTAAAAATTAGGAGTTACTCAAGTAAATATACTGAGATAAGCTCCACTAGTTTCGAGTAATAGAGGGCAGTGTGCCACGTCATCGCGACCACACACTACTCATGAGGAAGAGTCCCTCTGTGACTCGAAACTAATAGAGCTGTTCTCAGTTTACTTGTGAGAGAAATCGTTATTTTTAGTTAATTCAGGGTCGATTAATTTTTATTTTAGTAATAACTTTGAATATTTAACAATTCTTCCATAAACTGTCAAATGTCAATTTTATTCTACAGCTGATGATTGAAAAATCGGCCCTAAGTATGTCTCGCAATGTTAATTATGAAAACACTAGAAAGAGGTTCCAAAAAATGTTGAAAACAGGCTTATGCACTAAAATACGAATGAGGAAACTATGTGATGACAAGTTGAAGTGATTAATAAATAAGTTACCCTTAGTTTAAGGTTAAGTTATGAATAACTTATATTTTAAAACAGAAAAAAAACTGGTTTATTTAAGTTAATGTCTTAGAAGAGGACAATAATTCATTTAGGATACTAGCTGGTTTGATAAAACTCACAAACTCAAACTCAAAAGCATTTATTTCAATTAAACCATAATTTGGTACTTTTGAAACGTCAACAAATTTCAAATAAATAATAGTCTGTCAGTCAGTCCGTCAGTGAAGCTAGGCTTAAGCTAGGCTAAATGGCTAATAGCACACACAGGCCCTTTGCAGAAAAGTTTCAAAGATTACATTTACAAAAAAATTTACAATATACTAATAAGAAATCTAACATCAGAAATACCTATCAATATTACTTTCACATCTAGCGAGGGCGCAGAAGGCGAAATGCGAGCGAGTGATCTGTACGCGAAATTAAAATCTATGTGTGTCAGTATGCAACATTACATCTCGCTATTTTAAGCAGTTTTCGAAGTCAAAGTCACAGCATTTATTTCAATTGAACCATAATTTGGTACTTTTGAATCGTCAACAAATATAAAATAAACAATAGTCTGTCAGTCAGTCCGTCAGTGAAGCTAGTTGAAGCTAGGTGCTCATTCCAAAATGTAGATTCGAATGGAGAAGGACGAGCAAGAAACCCCATTCGTTACTCTTTTTAAAAAAGTATGTTCTAGAGGTACAATGTATTTGATACATATTCCAATACTGTACGTATATGTGAGAACAATGCAAAGACACGCTTGACGCATTTATATTACAAAAATTACCAAAATAAAACAAAATAAAAAAAATCTTATAGTCAAACATGGTGCTCACATGCATACTGACAATCCATAAAAATAGTGATTCATTACAAGAAAAAGGATACTCTTTGTTTCATTAAAGAAAGAAATGCTCGATGCCATAAGGAAACTAGATTGTCTACATTAGAATGAAAGTATTGAAAATTTCGTGTGAAGTAGCAACAAACACTGGTCTATAGAAGGAGAAAAATAGAGAGCGCCACTAAAAACTACTGCGATTACTGGGTCATCGTTCTAATTCGTTGACTGTACACGAATATGTGGGTATCAATTTAAAAACGGATGGATGCTCTCGACTCGAGAGGTCCCTTCATTAACAAATATGAAAATCAATTGAATAAATTGACTGTGAATCGGACGAGATTGTTTGTTACGCGCATAACTCGGGAATAGCTGGATAGATTTTGATGGTCTTTGGTTTGTTGGATTCTTCTGTCGCGAATAGCAAAAAATATTATTGAAACATAACAAAAACATATAAAAAAACAGGTACTTATTTCTTGTTTCGTTAATAGAACAATGTGCCATTCGACAGCTAGTATATAAACAAAAAAAATACGTAAATTCAGTCACAAATATTTTTTAAATCGATGTCTCAAAATATAGGCACTAAAAGTACTTAAAATAGTGTTTAAGCGTTAAGAACCAGTTTTAAAATAATTTAATTTAATAATTAATATAATAAACGTCATTTTTGTGTCATTATTATTATTATTTAATTTTTATTTTATAACAACTTTATTAGAGAGAGTCATTTTAAGATGAGTTTAAAAGTTCACAAATAATTTGGAGTAATTCGAACATTCTATTTTTAAACGGAATTAACTATTTATTTTTTTAATATGAACGATACGCTATGAAAAGCCACAGACTATCAACTATAGAAACCTGTCAGATAAAACATACAAAAACAAATTACGTTCTATTTTCAAAATAAAAAAAAATCAACAACTATAACAAGGAAAATAAATACAAACTTAATAAATAAGTTTAAAATTATTTATTTTTCACTTCCTCTATTAAAGTTAGTCCTTTATGTGACAACACTAATTATATATTTTTTTTATTTATTAGCTATTATAGTTTAAGTTTCTAGATATTTAACATAATATTGTAGGGTGAAAATATGTAGTCTCAACATAGGAACATTACAAATTATTTCGATGAATCACTGTGTGATAATGGCAATTGATGATGACGATAAAAATGGTGTCTATGATTGGAATTATCTTAACTACATTTTTTATGGCATTAGCCGGTAAACGAGCGGACGGGTCACCTGATGGTAAGCAATTGGCGTCGCATGGACACCCGGAACACCAGAGTCGTTACAAGTGCGTTAGTGCGTTACCGGCCTTTTGCGGATTAGGAGCTTGAGAGTCGTTGGGGATTCAGGGATTGAGATTATTGGGGAAGGAGGGGGTTTAATTGAGCCTCCGGTAACCTCAGTCACACACGACGAAACTGAACGCAAGCGTTGCTTCACGTCGGTTTTCTGCTCGGCCGTGGTGTCACTCCGGTCGAGCCGGCTCATTCGTGCCGAAGCATGGCTCTCCCACACTTAAAATACTTAGCTCTCTTGGAATATAAGAGCTTTCTCACAATTCTGTCCCGATCCTCTGGCAATATTAGTATAAAAAATAGCCTATCCTTGAAAAGTAGTTTTTCAAGTGTAAGAATCAATTGGTCCAATTTTAGAGGTTATTTAATTTAAACATTCTAATACACCATGAAATCTATTTCGCTATCGTCCCGCGGCAAAACAACTTGCCGTAAGGAGTACTTTCCATGTATAAAGTAAAAACAAATAAATTAAGATACCATTTTTTAGTTAAAAAAAAACATTCATGGAAATAGGTACGCACATGAAACACTAGAGACCCTCTTCGAGAATTACATGGCGTGATGTTTTGATAATGTACTATAATGAGTTCGTATGCGCTTTCGACGTTTGTTGTTTGCAATGGTTTACCAGTTATTTTCAGTTTCAAACATTTTATTTCTTTGTAAAACTATTGTATTACCGAGACAGAACCATTTTACTTCGGAACGAAAACGAAATAGATTTCACGGTGTAGGTATTTCCAACTACTAAAATGCACTAGGTATTTAAAAAAAAAATAGTAAATTAAGGTTACAACAGACATTCGTCGATTCCACCTTTTTATCATCTATTTAAACCATGTCTAATATTCTCACCCTACAATAAAAACAAAAAAAAACAAAGTATTCCCTTTAATTATTATTTCTTCATACTAATACGGGTAGTATAATAATAAATAAATAATATTAAGAAACAATCGCCATATTTTGTAAAAAAAGATTATACATTATATGAAATAAAAGTTTGTATTGAAAGATTGTGTTTTATTGGTCGTAAAATGGACTCTGTTGTTGAAATATTGCAACAGCGCAGTGTAGTTTATGTTGGATTATAAAAAACCGTTGGTATTAAGGCTCGATACACAAAACTGAAATGCGATGCGAATATGCGTTGCGAATTCGTAACGCAAAAAATACGACACGAATTGGGTAGTTTCCAGGGTATCAAAATTAAAATTCTAATTAGTCCGTCAGTTAGATAATGAAAAAAATATTAGACACGTATTTTTGTATTTTGTCGTATTAAGTTGCAATACTTCGATAAACTGCTACAAAATGTGGCACGCTGTGACGTCACACGATATTTCAAATTAATATATCGTCGAACGTATTTAATTTTGTGAGAAAAGAAAATATACGTGTCTAAAGTTTTTAATCAATGTAAGTACATACCAGACGGACATTGAAATAAAATTTAGGAAAATACCCTATTGCTGCGATGCGCTTCCGTGCGACAAGGCGTCTACCAGGGTGACCATTCCTTCGACGACCATCAACCGTACTAAACATATTTTAAATTGAAACTAGGTCGTGACATGTATCGTAAAAAGAAGTGTGCGCTTCTGTTATTGCTTAGGAGATACCAGAAAAATAATCAAAGAAGATTTTGGGAAGATAAGATTTTGATGCGCGATGCGAATCAATTCGCAAGTTGTTGCGATACGTAGAGGCAGCTCGCATACGACGGCGCATCGCAGTTTTGTTTACGAGCCCTTATTACTTTTATTCATATATTTTATTACTTTAGTATGATTTGCAATTATTTATAACCTATTTTTACTAGACACGTTGCATTATCATCAACAGCATATTCTCACATGGAGAAGGTTTGAGCATCAATCGCCACGGTTGCTCAATGCCTGGCGATTTCAAATAAAAATTAGAAATTATAAGTCCAGGTTTCCTCACGATGTTTTCCTTCACCGTTTGTCAGTGGTGTCTAAATAATCTTAGAAAGTACATACCTATAACTCGGAATAAGTCACATTGGTACTTGTCGTTGGTAGGTTTTACGCCCGCACTCCCACGCATGAGAACAACCCCTTATGATTTTGCCCAAATCTAGAACCAAACCCAACATCACCACTTGACCAATAAGGAAATACCACAATACTACTTGGCAACACTAACCTCAAGAATTACCTTTGTAAAAAGTCGGTTAATTAGAAATCACCAATTCTTTTATGCATAATAATTTACAGACTAAAGGCTAGCTAAACTATGATTCATCAACAGATCAGTTCAGACTAGACATGACCTCATCACTGATAAAGTGCTAATGAGTAGGACATTGCAATATTTTTATCAAATGTTACAAAATCAATATTTTTTTTTAAGGGGGGAAAATCATCGAATGACTGCTCCCGCCTGGGTGAGGCGGGAGGGAGTGTCAGACTTACTGACTAAAAACCACCCCGTTCCTTCTCCTCCACGTCGAGCCGGAGCCCCGGTTACCCGTTAGGTTCTCCGCGACACAAAATCAATATTAAAATGTAGATATATAAGTTGTGTAGATATATAAGTTTAAACTGTCAAACACCAAGCGGTCACCGGTGACCGCAACCTATTGTTCTATAATTGTGTCTACAAAACTGGTACTCGACGAGTTAAAGAACAATTGCAGAAGTACTATGGTACAAAACCAACAATGAAATACACAATCACCTTGAAATGAGAACAGTCAAAGAAGGTACATACATAACATGCCCGTCTCAGTGTCTCCCATAATAGTAAGTAGAGTCAAAGTCAAATTCAAAGTTTAACTTTTATTTCAATTACACCAGAAAGGCACTATGGAACGTCAAAACACAATATTTGAGTCTTTAGGTCAGTCCTCTAGTGAAGCTATTTGCTAGAAGTATTCCTATGGAGAAGAACGAGCAAGCAACTCCATAGGTTATTCTTTTTCAATCATGATCACAATACAATTTTTGGTTACATTATTTCGTTGAGTTCAATTATGTGAGAACAATGTAATACCAATATTTGGTCAAGGAGATGGAAAAAGAAAAGAGACTAAGGAACGCCAATTGCTACGTTTCTCTTTCGCTCATAGATTAAGTGTAATTTTAATTTAATATATCGACAGAGAAACAAACACATTCGCATTAATAATAATTAAGTAAGGATTTTGACAACAAACTTACACATATAAATAATATTATACATATCTATAAGAGACTGCCTCGTTAGCCGAGTGTTTCGCAAGTGCGACTGCCAAGCAAGGGATCTCGGGTTCGATTCCCGAATAGGGCAAAATACTATTAGGGTTAAAAAAATTCCTCAGTAGTAGCACGGACTTTGAAATTGTGTCCGGTTTTTTTTTTAAGGGGTAAATTCATCGGATGACTACTCCCGCCTGGGTGAGGCGGAACGGAGTGTCAGACTCTTAGTGACTAAAAACCACCCCGTTCCTTCTCCTGCATGTCGAGCCGGAGCCCCGGTTACCCGTTAGGTTCTCCGCGACTTGTGTCCGGTATAAGGCAATAGTTTCACCTGCTATGACATGGGACTCATAACATAAAAAGTGAAAAGTGGGTGTTACATTGTGCAGTGGCATTAAGTGCCTTAATGTGCACCTCTGCTTACCACTTCGCGGATAAAAGGCGTGATGTTATTTTATCTATAAGAGATTAGTATGTATCTCTAATAAGGACTTACTTTCACCTACCTAATTCACTGATAACTTACTTTATTTTATGAATCAATCAACATTGTGGCCATGTAATGTTGCCCTCCGGCCTGATCATCAGTAATTATAAAAGGATATGATAGGGCGAGAAGTTGTCTAAAAGGAATATAATAGAATAGAAAACTGTTCTGTCATATCTAAATAGAAACAAAGACGGTATTATATTTTGCACCTGATTTCTATCAGGTGCAAAATATAATTTAAGATATTCAAAAGACATTTTGATGTAAATAGGTACAAATAAGCTCTGCTATGCCCTCAGTATACAACCAGGTATAAAATAAACAATAACAGGAAAATATACGAACAAACCATAAATATTTAGCTTGATAACAAGCCTGTTTGGTGGCCAAACCCAAAGACAATGTTGTTTTATTTATTTACTTACAAGGGTCGCATCATAAAAGTACTTCTCCATCCTTTTAAATTTAGAACGAAAGGAGAATCTTAATTCTGGCGTAAACCCATATTCAAAAGGGGCGTTTTTATAAGACTTGTACAGAAAAGACATTGCTAACACTGGTTCTGATAAAAACACAAATAAACACTTTCACACGTAACTAACACAGTTTATTCACCAATAAATTACACTCGCGAACCATTTAACACTATAACAAGTACTGAAGACCGTTTAATAGCCAAGAATTCGCGTGGAAATCGCGAATTGTGACATTGGAATCGCGAAAAACTATGTCGGATATTATGGCTTGTTTCGACGCTCAACGTCACGAAAAACGTGTTTGTAGCGTACACATGGGATAAAAATAAATAATAGTACTCACCTGATCCCGTGATCAGTCCCTGGGTAGCCGCAACGGGAATTAAAACTGCGTTATGCGTCAAGTCTTCGATAGAGAGTCCCGTGACGGCGGTGGACAAAAGCGGGTTTTTAACAATGTTCCTGCTCGGGCAGTCGCCGAAACTTTTATCTGACATGTTGTTAACTATATTATTGACCGGTTGATGAGAAAATTTTCACGTTTTCACACATTTGGAGGTCATAAATAGGTAATTTAATTACATAAAGTTACGTGTCACTTGCATATTTTGACAACTTGACAGATGACAAAGTATTGACAACACGTTCCTTCCTTGCTGCCCTTTGATAATTTGACAGGAAATGTGCAAAATGTAAATAATGTGCATTCCTTCAAGTTGCATTTTGTGTGGAATTTTCAAAATATTTATCTCCGATTTTCTTGTAATGTAAAATATGAATAACTTAAATATCCTGATATTGTTATTCTACATATAACGCTTTCCAAACGTTTACAGGAACACGATTCTATACTGTTTACTTTCACATTTTAAACTTATATTACAATATTGTTGTTAACTATAAGAGACGTACACAATATACGAATATAATCTGTTGAACAATTTAAATCAACAATAAACTATCCCAAATATGGTGGGGTGCTCACCCCTGTTCATTGAAGCTCATCTACAATGCATTGGTCAGAAGTGTAATGGACTATTGTTACTTCCTTATTGTAGGTACCTTGCAATAAGGAAGCATTAAAAAAACTAGATTCCATTCAGGCCAAATGCCTTAGAATAATTATTGGAGCTATGAAATCATCTCCAATAAACACTCTTCAGGTTGAATGTGCGGAGCCTCCTCTCAACCTTCGAACACAATACCTTGCAGACCGCTTCATCTCAAAAGTCCTCTGCCTCTCATCACATCCCCTTCTCTCTATCCTAGATCAAATCCACTGTTCCTACAGCTCCTCTTCCTACTGGAAAAATAAACCTGTCCCTCCCGTGATTGCTAGGTACAGGGAGCTTAAAAACCTCTCTGCACCCATTAGTCAATATCCTGTGCTCCCAGTGTTTTCTTCCGTATATGAGGTTATCCACTTTAGACCAAAGCTGATTTTAGGGCTTGGCATTTCGAAATCCACCGTGAATGCTGCAGACGAGTTCAAACGTACCTTGGACAAATACTGGAGAGGCTGGAATACTTTCTTTACAGATGCGTCTAAATTATCCCGAATCGGATGTACAGGAGTAGCAGCGTACTTCCAAAATTCGAGGATCGCTCTCCTCTCCAAGTGTCCCCCGGAGGCATCGGTCTTCACGGGTGAATGTGCAGCCATTTTGAAATCACTCAAAATTTATTAAAGCTCACAATCTCAAAAATTCCGTAATTTTTTCTGACTCCCGAAGTAGCCTACAGTCCCTCAACCAAGATCAGCCCCATTCCCGAACCCATAGCGGTTTGGTTGTTGAGATAAAGGCGCTTCTTCTTTCCTGCTTCAATGATGGCCTAAACATCGAGATCGCTTGGATTCCTGACCACTCTGGCATATGCGGTAACGAGTGTGCGGATTCATTAGCCAAATTTACGGCCTCGAACGATGTCGAACGGCAACACTACGTGGTGTACGGGTATGATGTACGTGCCGACACCAAAAACAAGCTTTTTGACTCATGGGCTGCAGAGTGGGTAGACACTTCCAAAAGTAAAGGAGCCTACTATGCAAGTGTCCAGCCCGGCATCCGGCGGAGGCCTTGGTTTTCCAAGTACCTACCCTAAGCTCCCCCGCCACACTATTTCATCCTTGTGCAGACTCAGACTCGGCCATTGTAGTAGCCCAGTCTTCCTCAACAAGATCCGTGTCCGCGACAGCTCGCTGTGTGAATTCGGCGTTGACGAGGGAACTGTAGACCATATATTTTTTTCGTGTCCCTTAAATTCCCAATCTTTTGACCTTTATAAAAAAACTCCCCAGTATCCAAATCCCACTTCCAATTAATTTCCACCTCCTTTTAACTCACTTTTCCCCTAAATTGATCCATTGTTTATGCAGATTTGTTAATGATAATGAGATTAAACTATGACGGTGTCTATTATGTAAATGGTGTACCTGAGGTATATATCTGTGTATCTGTATTGTGTACGTCCCCTCAACTATTTTCTTCACCCCTGCACATATACAGTAATATAATAATAATATATAATAATAATAATTTCTTTATTCTCTCATCATCATTTACAAAATAAAATACAGCAAACTTTTTACAACTAAACCTGAGACTGGTGTCTGTTGTAGGTGAGACCTGTATCACAGATCACCAGGCCATATCCCACTGACACGATACAATTATTTACTAAATTCTAATCTAATAATAATAATAAAATATATAAAATAGCAACAGTAAAATAGTTGTTAATATTTATATGTTTACTAACCCAACTGTTTTGTCCTTTCAGCTACTAACTACTAAAAACTACCGCAAAGTTAAGTTCGACGGTTCATTAATCTGCCATCACCACCCGACACTGGCAGTATAGTCGACAAAATCGTATTGGAGACTCGGTTGCCAAAGAAGAGAGAAAAAAAACTATCCCAAAACACTAACATATATTGTCGTAAAACGAAAAACATTTCCTCAAACGTCACACGTCAAACATTTATTATCTGTGGGTATTATTTACAATACAAAACCTTGTGGTGAATTTCACAAAACACAATTTAGTCAAAATAATACATTTCTAAAATATTCTAAATAAAAACTGCTAATGGAGGCAGAAAAAAAGGATGATCCGCCACCGGTTAAAAGGTATAGACGCGAAGAAAAGTCATCAGAATCTGAGGAAGACCTGGATAACTATGAACCTTATGTTCCCGTGAAGGAGCGTAAAAAACAACAGCTATTGAAGCTTGGAAGAATCGGACAACTCGCTGCAGAGGCTGCTGCAGAGCCTAAGAGCTCCAGTGATAATGATCCTGATGATGAGAGTAAGTTATTGTTATTCATGTTTATATAAAGACTCCTACCATGTTCTGTCTCTGAACCACTCAATAGTCGACTAAACTGATATCAATTGACTGTCTATCTATTACATCTGCTTCATAAATGTGCAAACTAAATAAATATGACAAAAATGTACATATTTGATCTTGGTGTAACTTAAGAATGATTATTGCACCAAATTGCACGGTTGGTGTGGTGGCTGGGTGCCGTGCAACGCATCACGGGTTCGATTCCTGCACGGTGCAACTATTTGTGTGATCCATAGATTGTTGTTCCGGGTCTGGGTGTCATGTGTATGTGAACTTGTATGTTTGTAAATGCACCCACGACACAGGAGAAACTCCTAGTGTGGGGAACATTAAAAAAAAAAGACAAAACGGCACAACACACCAAATTGAGTAACCTTGGTCAGTGACTATCATTATAGGTACTTCTTCTTGCAATATTTCATGAAGATCAGTTGAATAGATTGCAATGTCGGATGTCCAAAGGTTTACTCTTGAATCCAATTCCAATTGGTCATCATTCATATTCATTCTATTGAGTTGAGTTCTAGCGCTCATTGCATCCGTATTGCGTGGATATTGAATGAACTAAATGGTATTGAGTTTGACTTTATATTCCGTACTCTGAATGCTATTGTAATTGTATAATATTACAATTGTGATTGTGTAATATTGACATTAAGATTTTATTAGATTGAAATTGCATTGATATTGAGATTGGTTTCAATAGTAACACGTTGAACATTTTTGAAAATCACCCCCTAAATTTGTTCATACAAAAGTAGCCTCTAATCATTGGGAATAGGGTCTATAATGTAGTTAGTGGAGAGTGGTCACCGGTGACCGCTTAGGGAGATAGGGGTTAAGTTCTATCATGGGTAAGATGTTTTTTTTTTTTTTTTTTCTATATATTACATTTCTTATTCTCCACGGACTCTTGTCCGTGCCCTTGTCATTCCATTACATTTTCTTTTAATGTACAGTCTAAATTAATTGTTACAGAAATCTTACGTGCTACATTAACCACATTTTTTTTTTTTCCCAAAGAAGTTGTGTCTAATATCTACCTATATATACACAATACATGTTTTACTACATTTACATTAACCTTACTGGATCGACCCACACGCGCGATGAGCGAGCCGACCTGCTCCAGCAGAAGGCGCCCGTTCACAAGCATGACGTGAGGGCCAGCAATCGGTCCGATCAACCATTTCGTAGGGAACGGAGCGACCCAGCCCACAGCGCCACCGACTGTAGAACATTTAAGAATGCATGACGTCTGCTCACGCAGCAGTAAACCGATTCCAGTAGTGCCAATGGATTTTGTCAGTCTTATTGATAAAATTTACATTATGTTACATTATATTTACTACATTTTAACATTATTAATGGATTATTTTTGGAGGCTGAGTCACCCTCGTCCGTAGGAGAGCACCCTTAAACCAGAATCCCTACACGTGGCCTCCGGGTGGTGCTAACCAGGTGACACTTTGGTGGTAGGCTTCGGCCGCCGGCTTTATGACCACCCACCGAGCAAAAGCGTGTCGCCAAGCGGCCCTGCCGTGTTCCGCCACGATGCACGGTGACGCCGTATGAGAGGATGGGTCGAGATGGTTGTTCCACTGTAGACTGGCCGGTCTGACGCGCGCTGGTGTAGCTACACCGGGTGTCCAGTCGCGGAGGGTAGCGGGATCCGAGGCACGGTGCACCGCTGGCCGACCGCAGATAGTTGGGGGCCCAACTAGCGTGCTAGCCACACGTGAAAGGCTGCCCCGCCATCTAGCGAAAAATCCCATGGATACGCCATCGTGCCGGTTGGCGACCGGAGGAGAGGGCCCGATGGATATTCGTGGGGGGCTCGGGCGTCCCCGCAGTCTCCAGACTGGCCTCCCAATGGTGTGGCTAACTGCGGTGCGCGTCGAGGGGTCGCCTGCGTGGGGGACCATTTCACTGCCATCCTCTCAGCAACCTTCCACTCTACATCAATGACACCGAGAAATAAGAAAAGGGTTCAACAGCGGCTGCACTCCTCTCCCTCAAAGTGCACCTCTCAAATATTCGAGGTTTGCACTCTAATGTCAATGCGGTCCATCACCACCTCGAGACCGAGAACCCTACACTCTTGTTTCTCTCGGAGACCCAGATCAGGTGCCCGTCGGACGTATCCTACCTGAACTATCCAGGTTTTTCCCTGGAGCACAATTTTGTTCCGCATGCAGGTGTATGCGTATACGTCCGAGACGGCATCTGTTACCGGCGTCTCCGAAACCTTGAGGACCCTAGTTTTTCTGCCCTTTGGATACTGGCAGACATAGGCATGGAGAAAATTCTTTATGCCTGTGTCTATCGGTCGCACAGCGGAGATTTGGAGGCGACCAGATTAGCGCAATATCTCGGTGAAGCGGCGGATGCGGCTCGACAGGCGTACCCTTCGGCCCAGTTGGTGTTACTGGGGGATTTTAACGCTCATCATCAGGAGTGGTTATTCCCATACCAGTGCACCGACCATGCTGGAAGGGAAATGCGTAAACTTGCGCTTTCGCTCGGCCTGACCCAGCTGGTCCAGGAAGCCACAAGGGTACCCGATGTCGATACGCACACTGCCAATTGCTTAGACCTTCTGCTGACAACTGATCCAGATCGCTACTCGGTGACAGTCTCATCACCTCTAGGTAGCTCCGACCACTGTCTGGTGAAATCTGTATCCACACACTCCCCACCAGATCCGAGTCCCAGAGGACCTCGGCGGATGTGGCGATACAAGTCAGCGGACTGGGATGGGATGCGATCTTTTTTCGCATCCTATCCTTGGCGGCCCGTTTGCTTCTCTTCTGATGACCCGTCAGCTTGTGCGGAAGCCGTAACGGGGGTGCTGCGCCAGGGCATGGAATACTACATTCCATTCTCGGACGTGACATCCTTTGGTGGGTCCCGTCCTTGGTTCGATGCCGACTGCGGACGTGCCGAAGCGCAAAAGCAGGCGGCATACTTGGCATGGGCGGATGCCAGGCGCCGTAGGGCTGATGACATTCATCAAAAGAAGAGAGCCTTTAATCGGGCTGCCAAGTCATGCAAAAAGGCATTACGGATGGCTCGATTTAACCATATTGGCCGTATAGGGAACAAACTAGCTTCCTACCCAGCGGGAAGTAAAGCTTTTTGGTCCCTGGCCAAGGCGGTTGAATCGAACTTCTGTCGCTCCTCACTTCCTCCACTCCTGAGGTCTGACGGGACGCTGGCTCACACTGCGGTAGAGAAAGCGAATCTATTTGCTTCTCTATTTGCGGAATCTTCGCGTCTTGACACTGGTGGCGCCTTGCCTCCTTCTCTTAATAGCGTATGCAAGACGAATTTGTCGCAAATTCGCATTCGACAGAGGGAGGTATATAGGACGCTACGCGATCTGGACGTGAACAAGGCCAGTGGTCCCGACGGAATCCCAGCCCTGGTTTTAAAAACCTGTGCGCCTGAGTTGTCTCCAATCTTGACACGTCTGTTTCGCCTTTCCTTGGAGACGGGTCTAGTACCGGTTGCATGGAAGCTGGCCAACGTACAGCCTGTGCCTAAAAAAGGTAGTCGTGCCGACCCTAATAATTACCGTCCTATTTCGGTCACGTCCATACTCTGCAAGAGCATGGAACGTGTACTCAACAATAGACTCCTGGCATACCTTGAAGGTAACGATCTCCTCAGCGATCGGCAATACGGGTTTCGACGTAACCGATCGACTGGGGACCTTCTTGCGTATGCCACTCACATATGGAGCGAGGCCATAGAGGGGCACGGGGAGGCATTAGCAGTCTCCCTCGATGTCTCGAAGGCCTTTGACAGGGTTTGGCACGACAGTCTAATCGGCAAGCTTCCTGCATATGGACTTCCTACTGGTCTGTGCAGATGGATAGCAGACTTTCTGAGGGATCGGTCAATACGAGTAGTCATCGATGGCTGCTCGTCTGACCAATTCGGTATTAATGCCGGCGTCCCTCAGGGGTCAGTACTTTCAGCGACGCTCTTTTTGCTCCACATAAACGACCTGCTTAAGCCCGGTATCTTTGGGTATGCAGATGACAGCACAGTTGTTGAAAGGTATGTGTCCGGTGCGCGGACTAGCGGAACACAGATCCAGTCTTTAAGAGAATCCATGGTCGATCGTTTGAACTCGACCTTGAAGGCGGTCTCCGACTGGGGTGACGCCAACTTGGTTAGGTTCAACGCTAGCAAAACCCAGGCGTGTCTATTCTCCGCCAAACGGAGTCAATTTCCGCTGACTCCTACTTTCCGGAATGTGTCCGTACAGATGACCGATCATCTTGAGCTTCTTGGTGTAACTCTGACGCCCACACTCAACTTTGGCTCCTATATAGAGTCAAAAGCGCAACTGGCTGGTAGGAAGTTGGGTATCCTATGGAGGGTGAGACGGTACTTCACGCCGAAACAATTGCTGAGCCTGTACCAGGCACAGGTTCGGTCCTGTATGGAGTACTGCTCTCATCTTTGGGACGGCTCGGCAAAATATCAGCTGGACGCGTTAGAGCACATTGAGAGGCGTGCCAAGAGGCTCATCGACGATGATGCGCTTGTGAAGGCTCGGCTTCAAAGCCTCGAGCACAGGCGTAAGGTTGCAAGCCTTTCGGTTTTCTACCGGATACATTTCGGTGAGTGTGCAGGGGAATTGCACAACTTGATTCCCCCTAGTCCTTTCCATCATCGTACCACAAGACAATCGGCGAAGCGTCACCGTTTCATGGTTTTGTCACTTTAATATTAATTTACCATATTATACATCATGCTGTACTCCGAGCAGCGTTAATAAAGCTAGTACGTATTATAACGGGCTGGTGCTGAAAATCAGCGCCGTGGGCTCGAGCCTCTGTGCCCGGTCCACGGTATTAAGCTGAGCTCCAGCCTTTTGCGCTGCGACGCACCATGGGCTTTTTTTTTTTTCGGTGTTTCTAAATTCTTGTTGTGTGTCGTAGCAAAATAAATGGTTTTTCTTTCTTTCTTCTTTCTTTCTTCATGGTAGATGTTCCGCCCACACGCACGAAGCGCTTCGCTTCAAGCTTCCTTGTGCGTACTGCTAAAGAGTGGAATTCTTTGCCAGAGTCTGTATTTCCTGAAGGGTACAACCTGGGAGTCTTCAAGGCCCGAGTGAATAGGTTGCTTATGGGACGACGTGCTACATCGTAGACCGCATAATCGCTTACCACCAGGCGAGATAGTGGTCAAACGTCGCCCCATCAAACATAAAAAAAAAAAAAAAAAAAAAAAAATTAAACACACACAATACATATATCAATATATATATATATATATCAATGTCACGCCTGCATCACAATTCAAGCCTACAGCGAGCCCTCCCCACCCAAAAGAGCGCCCACTACCGCCATGTCCCTATTCCTGGAAATATTTTCTTCTGGAAATGGCTATCAGGAATAAAAAAAAATGGGTAAGATGTTACGCACAATACATGGAAAATGTAACATAAATAAACTTGAACATAGTTATGGTAGCCCGGATGTTTATGACCCCCGTTTCTCATGCATGAGAGTGCGGGCTCGAAACCGACCAATGACAAGTACCAATGTGTTTTTTCCAAGTCATATCTACTTTCTAAGATTTTCTAGACACCATTGACAAACTGTTTTTTTTTTTATTTTTTTTTTTTTTAAAACGTTGCCCCACACTAGGATTTTCTCCTGTGTCGTGGGTGCGTTTACAAACATACAAGTTCACATACACATGACACCCAGACCCGGAACAACAATTTGTGGATCACACAAAGTGTTGTTCCGTGCGGGAATCGAACCCGCGACACGTTGCACGGCACCCAGCCACCACACCAACCGTGCAATTTGGTGCAATAATCATTCTTAAGTTACACCAAGATCAAATATGTACATTTTTGTCATATTTATTTAGTTTGCACCGTGCAGTCGCCTGTGAACTCAACAGCATGAGTAAACAAAAATCAGGCTTATAATTTGTAAATGTAAGTTTCAAATCGCCTGTATGCATGGTGATTAATGCTCAAACTCTCTCCGTTCGAGAAGAGGTCTTTGGTCAGCAGTGGTCACTTATAGGTTCATAACGATAATGAAATATACTCACTCTCTTCCTTTTTCCAAGCTCAGCACAATATGCCTTCTTTTCCCTTGTCTATCAAGTATATAAGAAATATGAATCTTCTTATTACACTATACCTATATAACTTGCGGGCCTGCGGACGGCGAGCATGGGTGGCTCCCCGTCCGACCAGAAACAGACCCGAGCGTACGGCGCGTCGCGTTCCGCGCGCGCCTCAAAGAGCCATCAGACCACCACAGATGGGGTAGTAACACGGAGTCTGGAAGTGTGCCGGTATATGGCAATAGGCTCACCCTCCATTACATGGGACTTGTAACATAAATAGTAAAAGGTGGGTGTTAAATTGTAGAGGTACAACGGCATTGAGTGCCGTAATGTGCACCTCTGCCTACCCTTTCGGGGATAAAAGGCGTAATGTTATGTTATGTATTATTGTTTATTGGCATCTTAACACATTCGGCGCCGGTTCCGCGCGCGCCTCAAAGAGTCATCAGACCACCACAGATGGGGCCCAATACGGCCGATGCCGATTCGGAGTCGCGGAGAACCTAACGGGTAACCGGGGCTCCGGCTCGACGTGCAGGAGAAGGAACGGGGTGGTTTTTAGTCAGTAAGAGTCTGACACTCCCTCCCGCCTCACCCAGGCGGGAGCAGACATTCGATGAATTTCCCCCCTTAAAAAAAAAAAATACCTATATAACTTAATTCATTTGTATTGACCATGGCTTCGTAGGAAAAGACTCAAAAAATACTCAGCAAGTAGAAATTTAATGAGGTGTTAACTCAACGAGTACAGCACAGCAAGTGAAGAAATTAGCGTCGGAATATACAAAATGAATACAACTATTTAATTGCTAACATTATACTAAGCGAACGTCGTTGCTATGGCATATTCATCAGGCGCTCGTACTAGATTCGGATGAAACTTGGTGTGGAGAACTGGAGATATCTTAGAATCAGGAGACGGACATAGGATACTTTATATCTAATACTTTTTTTTTTACTTTTTACCGAAAATCACAAACGGGAAGGGGAAAAACGGGATTTCGCGTCCGAAGTCCCGGGATAGCAAATAATATAATAATAATAATACGTTCTCCTAGAAACGGCACGTATCGTGAGGAAGTTTCTGTCTCTGGAGCCCTAACCACCGGTAGCTTGGACCATGCTCCCGCTACTGATCGGCTCCTGTTTTTTATATTTTTAAATATTTTTATTTTTTATTTTGTAAGTAGTATTTAAAAATGTAATTTATAGGGAATTTTACATAAATATAATTATGGAATAATAAAACTAATTTTCCTTCACAGCATCCCAAGAAGAATGGGGTCGACGTTATAACGTCTCCCTGCTAGACCAGCACTCGGAACTGAAGAGACTAGCGGAGGCCAGGGCCCTGTCTGCAGCAGAGCGGCAGGCGAGGGAGGAGGAACATATATTGGAGAGTGTTGCACAGAGCAAGGCTTTGATGGGAGTTGCAGAGTTGGCTAAAGGTATGTAACGCACGCTACACACCTTAAGATTAACTGTGCATATAAAACTGTACAGTTGGACTGTCCAGTTCCTATGTAAGATAAAAACAAAAATCACGCCTATTATCCCCGAAGGGGTAGACAGCGGTGCACATTACTCTTACTTTTCAATAGTAGCACGGAGTCTGGAATCGTGCCCGGTATATGGCAATAGACTCACCCCTATTACATGGGACTCATAACATAAATAGTAAAAATTAGGTGTTACAATGTACAATGGCAATAAGTGCCGTTATTAGCACCTCTGCCTACCCTTTCGGGGATAAAAGGCGTGATGTTATGTTATGTTACTATAAAATCTACACAGGTATTCAATACGAGGAACCAATAAAGACATCATGGCGTCCGCCACGCTGTATCTTAGAGTTACCGGAGGAAAGACACGAGAGGGTCCGGAGGCAGCTTAGGATACTAGTGGAGGGCGACGATGTACCGCCTCCCATTAGAACGTTCCAGCATATGAAGTTTCCTAAAGGTACGTAGTAAACTGGTTTTTATTTCTGCTAACAAGTTCGCCTTTTCTGTTTTATAGAAAATTGTGGGTTTTTACTTTTGTTTTTGTTTGGTTTGACTGCCTCGTTGGTCGAGTGGTCGCAAGTGCGACTGCCGGGCAAGGGGTCTTGGGTTCGATTCCCGGGTCGGTCAAAGTATTACTTGGTTTTTTAAAAATTCTCAATAGTAGCACGGAGTCTGGAATTGTGTCCGGTATATGGCAATAGGCTCACCCCCTATTACATGGGACTTATAACATAAATAGTGAAAAAGTGGGTGTTACATTGTACAGTGGCATAATGTGCATCTCTGCCTACCCCTTCGGGGATTAAAGGCGTGATGTTATGTTATGTTTTTCATTGGTGTTAAGATTCGTGCCAAGCTAGAAGAATTCATCCTAGTCGTGTTTTTTTTAGAAAAGTTACAAGAATTTGAAGAAGAGATCTTACGTAAATATGTATAAAGAAAAAAATATTCATTTTCGTTCAAAAGTTGTCGTGACAGCAGCGTGCCCTTGTTTATTTGTCATCTGTATACCTACACTGACAGAGTACGTGACTCTGGCAGTTGAAAGGTTAAATTTTTGATTAGATAAATCAAAAATTCGCTTCGCGTGAATTACTGAATTTCAACTGAATCTAGTTAAGACTTCATGCCAACTCTAAAATAGAAAAAAAGCTAAGAATAGTAAGAAAAAGCTATGTCTAAAAAAATTGAGTTAGGATGTTGGCTCTCCGGTCACCTCACTCACACGACGAAACACAACGCAATTGTTGTTTCAGGTCTTGTACACAAAATTGCGATGCGATGCGAATTCGCAACGCCTAAAATTACGATGCGAATTGCTGCGATGCGATTCCGTGCGACAAGGCGTCTCCCAGGGTGACCATTCCTTCGACGACCGTCAACCGTACTAAACGCATTTTAAATTGAAAATTAGGTCGTGACATGGATCGTAAAAAGAAGTGTGTACTTCTGTTATTGCTTAGGAGATACAGGACAAAGAAACAAAGAAGATTTTGGGAAGATAAGATTTTGATGCGCGATGCGCATCAATTCGCAAGTTGTTGCGATGCGTAGAGGGAGCTCGCACATTTTTGCGATGCGACGTCGCATCGCAGTTTTGTATACGAGCCATCACGTCGGTTTCCTGCTCGGCCGTGGTATCACTCCGGTCGAGTCTCTTCCACATGGCTCTCCCACACATTACATTTAACATATACTTTTTCTTTTCGCAGGAATCCTTCGAGGTTTAGAAGCTAAAGGTATAAAGAAACCGACACCAATCCAAGTGCAAGGCATCCCAGCAGTGCTCAGCGGTCGAGACATGATAGGTATAGCATTCACTGGGTCTGGCAAAACTCTTGTGTTCACACTACCTATCATCATGATGTGTTTGGAACAGGAGATCAAGATGCCGTTCATCAAGTAAGGATTTTTTGAAAGTTTCCATGACATAACTATAATCCCCAAGTGATTTTGCAAGTATGGGGATTATGGTAACATAACATCATGCCTCTTATTCTCGAAGGCAGAGGTTATCACATACAATATAACACCCACATTTCACTTTTTATATTATGAGTCCCATGTAATAGGGGGTGAGCCTATAGCCATGTACCGGGCACAATTCCAGACTCCGTGCTACGACTGAGATTTTTTTTAATACCCAATTTAATACCCTTTGCCTTTTCTGGGAATCGAACCCGAGACCCCTTGACCAACAGTCGCACTTGCGTCTCTGCAAATGAGCAGCAGTCCAATTTTCTTTGAAATAATTGAAATCCCCAAGTAGTTTGCCAAGTATGGGGATTATGGTAAACTATTAAGAGAGATATTGTTATTCAGTAGTTAAAGTATTTTTGATAATTACACCTCTATTTAACATATTTTTAATAATAATTTACAGAAACGAAGGACCATACGGTCTAATAATATGTCCATCACGAGAACTGGCCAAACAAACACACGACATCATACAGCATTTTGTGAAACAACTGAAATTGTGCGGAAATCCTGAAATACGAAGCTGTTTGGCTATTGGAGGTAAGCATCTGATCATCAACTACTTGTAGAGTTTTTGTTTGTCACTACCCCGTCTCTCCCCGCGGGTAAGAGTTGAGTAAGAAACTACACGTTTGACAAAGATTAGATGGCACTGGTCGCGTTCCGCGCGCGCCTCAAAGAGCCATCAGACCACCACGGATGAAGCCCAACTGGGCTGATGCCGATACGGAGCCGCGGAAGACTTAACGGGTTGCCGGGGCTCCGGCTCGAAGTGCAGGAGTAGGAACGGGGTGGTTTTTAGTCAGTAAGAGTCTGACACTCCCTCTCGCCTCACCCGGGCGTGAGAAGTCAATGGATGATTTTCCCCCCTCAAAAAAAAAAAAGATGGCACTGGAGACCAGCGTCTCATAAGCAACCTATGCACTCGGGCCTTGAACGCACCCATTCAGACACCCTTCAGGAAACACAGACTCTGGCAAAGAATTCCACTCCTTAGCAGTATGCTCTCATGTTTAAATAATGGAGGCTTATAGCGACATGATGCGATGCGATGTACTTAGAGCTAATGTTCACATGTAAACAGCAGCTCATGTAAAGAGATTGTCCAGTAATTTTTAACTGTCGTTTTCAGGCGTGGCTGTATCGGAATGTATGGAAGTTGTACAACGCGGCGTTCATATAATGGTTGCAACGCCGGGACGACTTATGGACATGCTTGATAAGAAAATGGTAAGATTGTATACTTATATTAATGTTATTTATACTTTATTGTAAACTGTATGATGACGTCAGAACTTTTTTTTTGTTTGTTTGTTCTCTGCCTCGTATCAATCTATCCAGAGACAATAACCCATGCCTTAGTTTTGGTCTGCGACTTGCTGTTGGCGTAGAGCGCTCCTACTGGGTGGTTAATCCCATCTGGGAGCTCTCTCTATCATTTTAAGTACGTCAGAATAGAAGAGAATGCAGAATTACTCTTCAACCGGCCATTCCCGACTAAGAGACTCCACATTTGATAAATCGGGCAGCAGCGCTCTCTGATAAACCTGAACCTTTTGAATCTGCCTGTTAAGCGACTCTTGTTAATCGTGTGATGACGTCAGAATAGAGTGCATTTGTTACCACCGAGACCCCTTGCCCGGCAGTCGCAGTGGAAATTTTCACTTTTGTGACTAAATTAACTTGTTTGACGACGAAAATCAACTAAATGAACGTCACTAGTATTAATCTGTGTTATCGACAGCACTAGCTGTCATGTTGACGATGTCATCTGTCAAATGTGACAGATTAGTAAAGTTTCCCGCGCTAAAGCATCACGATCCACGCTGTGTTCTTTTTTTTTAATATTTGATGGGCCGACGTTTGACCGCTATATCGCCTGGTGGTAAGCGATGATGCGGCCTACGATGGAGCACGTCGTCCCCTAAACAACCTATTCACTCGGGCCTTGAAGAGTCCCAGGTTACTTCAGGAAATACAGACTCTGGCAAAGAATTCCACTCTTTGCAGTACGCACAAGGAAGCTTGACAAGAATCCGTTTAGGATAAACTTTTCAGTATTTAAGTATTGAGTTCACTTTAACCTTGTAATCCCCAGGTACGTTTAAACGTCTGTCGCTACTTGTGCATGGACGAGGCGGACAGGATGATAGACATGGGGTTCGAGGAGGACGTCCGAACTATATTCTCATACTTCGCTGGGCAACGACAGACTTTACTCTTCAGTGCTACTATGCCGCGTAAAATTCAGAATTTCGCCAGGTAAGGGGATTTATTTCTAGTCTGCATTTTTGATAAAATCAAAAATTTGTAGAACACCAATAATTTACTTTAATTCGAGAGTCGAACTTTAAAATCTAAAGAAGTTACCAAATTACCAAAATTGTCACAAAATTAGTCACCAAATCACCAACATCGTCTCAAAATTAGTCACCAAATCACCAATATTGTCACAAAATAAGTCACCAAACGTGACACGTTCATTAATCACCACTCTTAATCCCCAGGTCTGCCCTAGTGAAACCAGTCACGGTGAACGTAGGCCGAGCTGGTGCAGCATCACTCAACGTGCGCCAAGAATTGGAACCAGTAAAAGCTGAAGCTAGAACTGTACACTTGCTTCAATGTCTTCAGAAAACACCACCACCAGTTCTGGTATTTGCTGAGAGAAAGCAAGATGTGGATGCTATCCACGAGTATCTACTGCTAAAAGGTAAATTTCATTAATCACTAATGGCTTCGTCAATTGTGGTGATTAATTATTATGTTTTCGGCTTACTCACGTAACTGTTTGACGAGGATGTCGACTAGTTTCAAGCCATGCTAGAGGCTCTTATTCATGAGCAGCACTCTCCCGGCGCGCTCTCTTGCCGTGATTCTCGCGCACTTTCCTCTATCTACGCACGCTAGGATCGCTCGCCGGCGGCTGCATCGGTTTCGTGTTCGAATCCTGGGTTGAAGCGAAAAGAGTGTTACACACCGCGCTCACTGTGTCATACTGGAGACTCGCAACTTTGTAGTCTGACGTCCCTTTTATCAAAATATCTTGCCTTTTTTCTACAGGAGTGGAAGCAGTTGCCATACACGGTGGAAAAGACCAAGAAGAAAGATCGCGAGCTGTGGAAGCGTTCAGAAGAGGAGAAAAAGATGTTCTTGTAGCTACTGACGTGGCTAGCAAAGGTAGGATATAAGATATTTTGAATTAGATCGATATTCTCGCAAACCAGCGATATGTTTGTGCACGGGCCTGTGGACGGCGAGCACTGGTGACTCGACGTCCGACCAGAACCAGACCCGAGCGTGTAGCGCGCGACACAAGGAGCCATCAGACTCAGCCCTCCGCAGCTGGGGCCTGCGTACGTGGACTTAACGGGTAACCGGGGCTCCGGCTCGAAGTGCAGGAGTAGTAACGGGGTGGTTTTTAGTCAGTAAGAGTATGACACTCCCTCTCGCCTCACCCAGGCGGGAGAAGTCATCGAATGATTTTCCCCACTCAAAAAAAGATATAGATTTGTTCTTTTTTAATAAATAAATTATGTACTTATTTGCTCCTCAGGTCTTGACTTCGCGAACATACAACACGTTATTAACTACGATATGCCTGAGGACATAGAGAACTATGTCCATCGCATCGGACGTACGGGCAGAGCCGGGGGCGAAGGCGTAGCTACCACGTTACTCGGCAGGGCTGCTGACGACAGCGTGTTGAGAGATTTAGCGCATCTGTTGAGAGAAGCTCAGCAGAAAGTAAGGAGATATTTATACTTTTGTTTAATGACATAAAATTGTAATCACCAAGTTTAATGCCAAGTATGGGGATTGTGTCTCAGACAAATTCTTGTTTTATATGTTTAAACGGACGTGGTGAAACCGAAAACTGTGGTCCGAAACTTAATTATGATCTCCAAGTTACTAACCAACCATGGGGATTATTGCACACCTTCATCCTGCTGCATTATTTAGCAATATACACCATCAGACTTTCATATGAAACAATATTATCCACCTGCCAACTGTGGGGATTAGAAATGTTTTAAAAAAAATGTTTTTACAGGTGCCATCATTCCTGTTGGATATGATAGGCGAGCCAGACGTCCCGGTGCCTGACGGACAGGGATGTTCGTACTGTGGCGGTTTAGGACATAGAATTACAGGTATATATATTTTATACTAGCTACTCCTGCGCATATTCAACCGCTATTCGGCTCCTATTGGTCACAGCGCCATGTTTTATAGCCTACTAGCTTTTACCCGCGGCTTCGCTCGCGTCACAAAAGGATAAAAAGTAGCCTATCTGCCTATCCATCCCTTCAACTAACTTCAGTAAAAAAATCACGTTAATTAGTACCTCCGTTCTGCCGTTTAAGGCAGGCAAACAAACAAATAGCTTTCCACTCGCGAGCAAGTCGGTTATATCGCGCTTTTTAGATTTTCCGTGGGAATAAGAAGTTCTGCCGCGGTAAAGCCTTGCTTTTCCAGGACTCAAACTACCTTCATGCCAAATTTCTTCAAAATCCGTTCAGCCGTTGAGGCGTGGTAGAACAACAGACAGAAGGAGTTATTTTCGCATTACCACAAATACCATCCTCCCATTTCAATTAATAGACTTCACCTAACTAATGTACAGCTAGTGTATCAATCAACTTAAACAATGAACAAAGCGACTTAAAACGACGAAAAAACAAAAACTACTTTATATTAATATCTACCTAGAAAATTAAACACTTGACTAATCAAACCTATCATTGAGGCGACGCCGATTGCTTACCATCAGGTGATCCGTCTGCTCGTTTACTGGCTTATGTTATTTAAAAAAAACATATTTTTATAACACTTTTGACGTCGCTGGTTCGATTCCCGCACGGAGCAACTCTTTGTGTGATCTACAGATTGTTGTTCCGGGTCTGGGTGTCATGTGTATGTGAACTTGTATGTTTGTAAACGCACCCACGCCCGCGATACAGGAGATAATACTAGTGTGGGGCAACGTAAGAGGATTGTATTGTAAACCTGGTCGAAAAAGAGTAACCTATGGAGTTTCTTACTCGTTCTTCTCCATAGGAATCTACACTTGGGAACGAGCAAATAGCTTCACTTTTAAATTTTTGTTGACGGTCAAAGTGCCTTCCAAGGTGCTTACTCTTGAAACCAATCTCAATGTCAATGCAATTTCAATCCAATAAAATCTCAATAATTATTCAATGTCACCACTATACAACCACAATCGTAGCTGTTACAATAGCATTCAGAGTACGGAATATAAAGACAAACTCAATAACATTTAATTCATTCAATATCCACGCAATACGGATGCAATGGGCGCTAGTGTTGCAACTCAAGAGTACGAAATTTCACAATACCAATGTCGATCGGTCGGAATTGGATTCAAGAGTAAGCCCCCTAGTCTAATTTAAATAAATGATTTTGAATTAGACTTCAACTTTCATAACATAACATCACGCCTTTTATTCCCCAAGGGGTAGGCATTGGTGCCATCACGGCACTTAACTCGTCGAGTACCGTCAATATAGACACAACTATAGAACAATAGGTTGCGGTCACCGGTGACCGCTTGGTGTTTGACAGTTTAATGCCACTGTACAATGTAACACCCACTTTTGACTATTTATATTATGAGTCCCATGTAATAATAACGGACTTCTGAGTTTGTTTCGGCATTTCACCTAGCTTCACTGACGGACAGACTGACAGACTATTATTTATTTTGTATTTGTTGACGTTTCAAAAGTACCAAGTTGTGGTTTAATTGAAATAGATGCTTTGAGTTTTCTTCTCAGAGTAGTCAGTTAGGAAATGTCGGCCTCATCGTTCGCTTGATAAAATTGACGTGTAAAAGTGCTGCCTTGTAGCCTATTTGTAGATATAAATTCACTTGTTTCACAATGGGTAAAAGAGCCTACGAACTACTTAACTTCAAATTTCTTAAAATAAATTATCTTTTTTATTACAGAATGTCCGAAACTGGAGGCCGTACAAAATAAACAAGCTTCGAATATCGGAAGAAGGGACTATTTGGCGAATACTGCCGCTGACTATTAATTTTAAATTACTTGTAGGTGTCATGAGCTAATGTTCACATGTAAACAGCAGCTCATGTAAAGAGATTGTCCAGTCAACTGATGGTAGCGGTGACTGTCCAGGCGACACACGTACTTAGGTATCATCATGAGCTAATGTTCACATGTAAACAGCAGCTCATGTAAAGAGATTCTCCAGTCAACTGATGGTAGCGGTGACTGTCCAGGCGACACTCGTACTTAGGTATCGTCATGAGCTAATGTTCACATGTAAACAGCAGCTCATGTAAAGAGATTCTCCAGTCAACTGATGGTAGCGGTGACTGTCCAGGCGACACACGTACTTAGGTATCGTCATGAGCTAAGGTTCACATGTAAACAGCAGCTCATGTAAAGAGATTGTCCAGTCAACTGATGGTAGCGGTGACTGTCCAGGTGACACTCGTACTTAGGTATCGTCATGAGCTAATGTTCACATGTAAACAGCAGCTCATGTGTTCTGACAAATTAATTATTAAGTTATTAAGTTAAGTTATTTTGTAATGTAAATAAATTATATTTTTAAGTACTATTGTGTTTTATTTATCACTACAATGTTACATACAATGTGTAATTTTTGAATAATTGATATACATATATCCACCTAATTAATCTAAAAATATGAATTCTTGACCTGTTCGCACACTGTATATGTAAAACGTAGCTAACAACATTTGTTTTATTAAAATAAAACTTAAATACTTATTACTTCTACTTACTAATTGCAACAAAATTACGTCATATTATTCGGAAGTACCAGATTTTTTTCAACCAAGGGCACTGTCGCCCTCTTTCTCAATAAGCCTGTATTTTTTAATGATATTTTTTATAACCTCAGTAGTAGCACGGACTGAGTCGGCAATTGTGCTCGGTATATGGCAATAGGCTCACCCATTATTACATGGGACTCATAACATAAATAGAGAAAAGTGGGTGTTACATTGTACAATGGCATAATGTGCACCTCGGCCTACCCCTTCGGGGATAAAAGGCGTGATGTTATGTGTGAGTTTTTTTTATTTGGACTAACCCCCCACAACCTCTCAAAACCGCTGCAACTCCAGTGCACCAGGATCTACAGTAGATATAATCATGCAAACACCGGAACACTGAAGTTCAACGTCTCAGGGACATGAGTAACTGTTTTGGCTCCCGCAACGAGGTGAGGCAATATACCTATATGTACAGCGCCGACCCTAGGGCGGTGCGAAAGGTGCGACCGTACCGGGCGCCAACACGATGGGCCATGGGGGCAACAAAACGAACCAACGGCACCTAACCGAGCACACACCAGTTGCACAGTTGATAAACCACTCAAAAATGCAGGAAGCGTGGAATGGGCCGCGGGTGTTTCATCTATCATTTGTTCAGTCACTAATTGTTTAGTGAATTGGGCATATTTTTCAGTCATCAATATTTTATTAAACTTTTCACTATTATACTTAATTAAATATTTAGATATTCTTAATCGTATTTATTTCATTCATTCATTGATTTGATGATATATTGCGACGACTATCACCAATCCGAAGAAATAGAAATAAGAAATAAATAGCACGATGTATGGTAGGTAATTACAGGTGATAATGTTTGTCATGATGCGAAGCGCTTCGTGCGTGTAGGTGGCCACGCGTGTGGTTTTAGTGAGGTTAAAATCCCACTCTCTTAGTCTTTCTCCCTAAAAAGCTAGGCGACTTTTGAAGGAGTCCCCCGTCATAAAAAAAAAATATGTTCTTTACGCTGCCGCTGGAGTAATTGCCGTACCTATACCAAGCGCAAAGGATGACGGGCAGAATGTGCGTACCGACTACCGACCAATAACGACCAGACGTATGTCGTTGGAATACTCTTTTCATGACTATCATTTGTTATGATGGGGGGCACTGTAAGGAAAATGTTATAGGAATAAAATCCTCTAATTTTCTCTCTATGGATAGATATTCTTATGCAGATATTCTTATAAAACTTCGTATTACGAGTAAGGTCAAAAGTCAGTGGTTTCGGAGTTAAGAACCTACATAATCAATCTTTCAATACTCAGATTGAAATAACTTTAGGACGTCGTACCTCCGAAGATACTAACATTTGACCACATGTTTATTCGCAACTATTGTTCCATTTAAGAAACACTATCCAACGGTGTATCACATGTTGCTATTGAGGGGTGGGTCCAGATTCCATACATGTTTGCTCGTCTTCCTTTGCACAAGTTACTATATGGAGTACTGCTCTCATAATTGAGATGGTTTTGCTAAATCCCAGCTGGAAACACTTGAAGTACATCGCGAGGCGTGCCAAAAGGCTCATCAACTTGGATTAAAAGCCTTTTGATTTTTTTATAGAATACCTACATTTGGGTGTGCAGGGGTATTGCATAGTTTCGGTAAGTTCGTATAGTTTCGATAGGTTACTGTAGTTTCGGTAGATTTCCATATGTTAATTAAACGACTTCCAAAAAAGAGGTGGTTGAAGTTGGTTTTTTTAAACGATGTTTATACAAGAATTATTTTGCTAGGACCTCTAGTTTTTGAGATATTTCAAGATTCGTCAATATAATATATTGTATTTAATATTTAATATAACATATTATGTTTAAGTTTGGCAATTTTATATGTTTTTTTTAATATATAACCCAAACTTTATTGTTTTTACTGCTAAAACCTTTTTAAGGTTACATACGGACATAACATTACACAGTGTCTTGTTTTAATTACTTTTCCTGTCTCAGGTCTACTAGAAGGAATTCCAACAGGAATAAGTAGCGCCTATGTAGTCGAATGTTATGTATGTGTTGTCCGCTGTGCTGTGAGTAGGTACATGAATTATTAAATAAATAAATAAACATTAACATTAGCCCATCTTGTGCCAGATAGGGTAAAAACAAAAGTCGATAAATTTTTAATAGATAATAAATCGTAATTATTTATTTTACATCTATTTATTTAGTTGTTTTGGCAGTTTCAATTGATTTTGTTTTTATTTATAAATCAATTTTATTATTTATATCATGCTGTGCTCTGAACAGCGTTACCGTGGGTGTATAATTAGTACGTACTACTACGGCCCGGTGCTGAAAGTCAGCGCCGTGGACTCGAGCCTCTGTGCCCGGTCCACGGTATTAAGCTGAGCTCCAGCCTTTTGCGCTGCGACGCACCATGGGCTTCTTGTGTGTACCTACATTCTTGTTGTGTGTCGTGGCTTAATAAATGGCTTTTCTTTCTTTCTTCACTACATAGTATAAAACAAAGTCGCTAACCGCCGTCTGTCTGTCCCTATGTATGCTTAGATCTTTAAAACTACGCAACGGATTTTGATGCGGTTTTTTTAATAGATAGAGTGATTTATTTGCTTTTTTGTGTTTATTTATTTGTTTTGTTATGAATTACGAAGGCTGCCGCCGGAGGATATAATTAAACCCAAATTAAGATAAAAAAAGGGTTTATTCGAAGTAAAACTTATTACATAAAGTCTTAATAACTAGCTAAACCTATTGTTTCGATCGATGCTGTATTTGAAGTGTCCTTTCGGGCGCGTTGCGCTGGCCTTCTTGGCGTGTTGCTGATTCGGCGCCTTTGCTTCGTTCCTCTCGAATTTGCGCAATAACTTATGTTTTACAATTTATTGAGGCTATGCTTTGTCAGCGGTGTTCTTAAATTGCACCGATGCGCTGGCCTTCCTGGCGTTTTGTTAATTTGGTGATTTTGCCTCGTGTCTCGAATTTGTGCACTTAACTGATTATAAATCTATAAATTATTGAGGGTGTGCTTCGTCAGCGGTGTACCTAAATTGCACTAGCGTAACATATGTGTATTTTATGGTGTGTTTAGTGAAAATTGCTATATGTTTATTGTTGTCTGATTGGTGACTTGTTCGTCCGCGAGTCACATAAAAGGGGCCAGTAGAATACCAGCGCGAGGCCCTGTCTTGCACATGCTGAACTGGTCTCATTTCAGCGCAGACTTGGGACATTAGTAGATATTTATATACTTATGTGTAAAATCTGTATGTCACTTAGTTTAGCGTGTAAAATACAGTTTTTCTTTCTGATTCTTAAAGGTTTATATCTAGGGGTAACGGACTATTTGGTTTAAGCGACATTTTGGGCGATATTATTGGAGGTATATATATTCGACGGAGAAAAATTCGCTGATTTCGAATATACAGTGTGTTAGGTTAAACGAGGGACTTATTGAGGGAGGGTATTCAGTATTCGATTCTCGTCCCGAATATGTAAAAAACCTATAACCAAAATTTTTGAAGTAATTGTCCAATAAAATAAATCATCATGAACACTGAGCGCGCAACAAGTGAACTTGTAAACAGAAACAGTACTTACATAAAGTAAGTCGCGTTGCAAAACATGCGCCGATCTTGCCGAAAAGGATAGAGTGCGCTTAAGCCCGCTAAGCCGTAACCCGTAAGCGTAAGCGGAAGCGTTTTTATGGTTCTGTCTGTTATTTATTAGTGTTTTCGTTTCGTTTATATGTTTGTGAGGTTCATGTGAGTATACACTATTATGGATTTGAATATGTCCCTCGTTTAACCTAACATACTGTATATATAACTCAATATCGCCCAAAATTTCGCTTAAACCAAATAGTCCGTTACCCCTCGATATGCATGATACTTATAAATAAAAAACACTTATTTTAAAAAGAAATGTATTTATTTAAAACACTGCTTCATAGTACTTACAACGTTACAAATAATCCATGATACTTTACTATTCTAATGATCAAAACTAAAATATTGGGTTAAAAACATATTTGTTACATTTTTAAGACTAAATCTGTAAACGCGATCTTTATGAAACTCTAACTATTTTGAGACACTAACCACTATACTCACAGTCACTGGCTACTGAACCCAGTTCTTAACAATAGGGCAGATGACTAATTATTATTATTCGTATGTCCGTCTGGTAGAAAACATTAGACACGTATGTTTCATTGTCTAGGTGGCAATATATTGATTTTAAATACCGCGTGACGTCACTTCTATGTACATTAGAAATGACGTTTTAGCTCCCACTTCTAAACTTTGATTCGTTTTATCTAAGTATTGTTTTATTATACGACAAAATAAAAAATACGTGTCTAATATTTTTTCATTACCTAACTGACGGACTAAATAGATTTTTCATTTTCATACTCTGTCATTATCCCTATTGTAAGAACAAAATCGTTGCTGTGGATCAATTCAATTTCAATAATCATTTAATGTAGCTGAGAATGGTAGTAAAATCCTGTTTAACTACTTAAGCCAAGGATATTCTAGGGGACAAATCCTGCGATACGTATTGCCAGCGACATTGGGTGAAATAGTACGACGTTGCCGGACCTTAGTCGACATATCTGGCAACATCAATCGTGTGGACATAAGAAGTGCGTTGTCACCGTGTCACAATGTCAGGCACAATCGACGCGCTGTACGCTCGGGTCTGGTTCTGGTCGGGCGGCGAGTCACCCATGCTCGCTTACGGTGGCCGGAGATCGTCCCGCGATCCCCGACGCCCGGAGTGTCTCTCGCGACAGCTGTGGCGTGAGGAGGTTCGTTCCCTCACGCGGGCCGCCTCCTACTTAGCTAGCATGATTGCTTCGCAGGAGACGGCATCCCAGTCCCATCCCAGTACCATGGTCAGGCAAAACCGGCTCGCTTCGCTTGACATTTCGTGGGACACTTCCCCTAATGTATCCTCGGCTTTATGTGGCAGATAGTTCATTTAAATCATGTTTTACTGACACATAGTGGCTATCCAGATATTGTGAAAACGGCCTAAATTGTTTACATTTGGTTTACTGACGTAACGATCGCCGCGCAAGATTCTCATGATTATGAGTCCTGCTCGTCGCTCGAAATCAGTTGAGCACGCTCGAACAATTACGTGAATAGACCGTATATTCTAATTAACCACGTATTTAATTTCTCAAAGGGATTAATACTATCACCAGTTAATGTTATCGAGTCTCATTTAATAATAGATACAATTTTAATTAAAATTTTAAATCTTAGAAACTATAGGCAGAGAGAATTAAAAAATAAATATTTTTTTAACCCAACCAACAATAAATTCAAACAAATATACATGAAATGAATATAATGTGATTTTTTTGTTATTTTTTCTTCTTTAAATTTACTAGGTACTTTATTATTCATCACAAAATTATATATAATATACATATATTATGTATAGTTAGGCATCTAAAGATGATCCCACACAGCAGGTACATATCGTTAGAGACCGACCAAACATTTCTAACAATTCTAACAAGTTTTAGTTTTAATAATAACTATCGTGAGACATACAAAATTAACTAAAAATCGTGGGTTACTCACGTGACGTCTACTAGTTTCGAGCTACACAGGGGCTCTTTTTCATGAGCAGCGTGTCGGGGCGGTGTCCCGCAGACAACAGTAGGTTGCGCTCGAAACTCACGGTTCACGTAAGTAACCCGCGATTTTTAGTTTAAAAGTTGTAGTATAATAACTTGTAAAGTATGTTACAATGTGGTATACAGTTATATAACTGCTGTGTGGGAACGCCTTAACTTAAAATCAATATTTGATTGTGAAATTCCCAAAAAATCATGTGATCCTTCTTTTGTCGTCTATCGAAGCTTGAGGTCTATTTTGTCCAAAAGACAATTAGCTTAAATTAAACACGGAGCTGCGGACGACCTATCGGGTTACCGGGCTCTATGCACGGGTGGTGTTTAGTCGGTAAGAGTCTGTCACTCCCTCTCGCCTCACCCGAGCGGGAGAAGTCATTCGATGAGTTTTCCCTCTCAAAATAAACCTAGTATTATAACTATTGGACTGATATTTATTTACAGCTACAAAGATTGGAGAAATAAGACTCTCATGCTACTTTAACGGCATTTTCGTTGAGGATGGATCACCTGTCATCCGCGCCAGAGAATTAGAAGTACATTACCAGCCTATTAAGGCTTAAGATTTTTAGAAAAATCACTTTCAAATATCATTTTTAGCTATAATGTTGAACCAAAAACAAAGCTATCTATTTAATATAGGTAGTAATAATATGAATAAAATATAAACAAAATCTTAACGCTAAAATCAAGGCATTTGACTTTGAATGTTATAGAAAGACTCCTTTTAGAAATTACATTGAAAAACTATATTTTTTAGTGGCAATTGAACGGATTACCTGATGGTAGGTAAGGAATCGGCGCCGCCCATGTACACCCGGAACACAAGTGCATTGCCAACCTATTTTTAACTTAATTACTATGCTTTTGACTTGAAACTAGTCGAGTTCCTCGTCAAACAGTTACGTGCGTAAGCCGAAAACATTATAATTAATTTAGTATGTAGTAAAATAAATGTTAAAATAATTTTACAATGTTATTTTAAAGGAAGGTTTCTTAAATTTGATTATAGGATAACTGGAAACCTTATAATTATATTCGGTATTATAAAATCTACGACTATATAGACTATAGTACATTTCGAACTAATTTTTATTTAACATTTAATATTAAAATATCTTTAGTTATCGGTGTCTGAGAGAGACTGTACACAGCTGTGACTACTGAACGCAGCAAGCTTTACGATTTACTTTGAAACTACAAATTAACTATTCTTAAACGGTGTTTGGGTCAATAGTAATAGGAATTTTCCCCCCTTCTTGACGACAGATCGATCTGATATTTGGTACACACTCTTAATCTTGATGACCAAACAATATAATCTATTTTTTTTCCACAGATAGATGCTTGGGCTAGTAGAATGGAGCTCATTAAACCCAATAAAAAAATTTATGTATTACTTGCAACTTAAACTAATGAACATCATATGATTACGATTTTCGAGCACGACCGTTCAATTTCGGAGTCAAACGGGGTTCTTAAAAAGATGTCATCAATAAACTTCATGATTTTCATGATTTTTTTGTTAACTTTATGAATAATACGTAAAGTATCATACTGTTTACAATGTAAACTCAATTTTCGTTATTTATGTTATGAGTCCCATATAATAGGGGGTGAGTCTATTGTCATAACAATATTCTTTTACTCTCCCGGTGGTTAAGACGACCGCTTCTCGTACAAAGTGCGGGCTCAAAACCTACCAACGGCAAGTACTAATGTGTATTTTTCCGAGTTATATGTACTTTCTAAGATTATTTAGACACCACTGACAAACGGTGAAGGAAAACATCGTGAGGAAACCTGGACTTATAATTTCTAATCATAAGTTTGAAATCGCACACCCGCATTGAGCAAGCGTGGTGATTAATGCTCAAACCGTGTGAGAAGAGACTTTTGGTCAGCAGTGGACACTTATAGGCTGTTGATGATGATCCTAGCCTAGACCCCAAGCGATCACCAGTGACCGCTTTCTACTAACACCATTATAGACCTTATTCCCGATGTTTAGAGACTACTTTTGTATGAACAAAAATGTTATGGATTTTTCGTAATCGTGGATTTATAAGTTAACAACAAATTAACTAATCTAACGATTTGATATATATATATATATTTATGTGTCAATTGATACTATTTTGCAAAATGAGATCGTTATTAAGTTCGCAAAAATGATTTCATGTGTTTTTTTTTCGTTTATCAAGATTACATGAATATAACGATTTGAACCGAACATGATTTTAATACATGATACATTTTATTTAGATAACAAGAATAAGGAATCACTAAGATAGGTATCAAACCTGAGATATTGCATTGAAAACTGGTTCAACTCCCGTCTTAAGCTTTTTCTAGTTTTCGCTTTATAAAGTCCATTTTTGTTTACCAAAATGCATTCTCAATTCGTCCTTGTAAAAGGTCACGATTGCAAACTGCATGATATTAATAAAAATGAAATCTCATCATTTTTACACGAGAATCGAACTTAAAACATTTGCATTAAGTTCAGAAGACAGAATCATAATTAAAATCATGTTTAGTCATATTTTAACGACATCCTATAGTAATTTGACTAGTCCAACTTAATTTTAGATGCAAAAATTTTAAGACAACTGCATTAAATTTTTATTAACCTTTACATAAGCATTATCTTTATATATATAATTCTGCTGTACGTGTGTATGTCATTGAACTCCTCCTAAACGGCTTGACCGATTTAAATGAATTTTTCTATATGAGAGACGCCCTGGATGGTTTAGATTCACAAATCAGCCCGGCAGATGGTGCTGCAGTCATATGCAGGACAACGTCTGTCGGGTCCGCTAGTTGATATATAAAAATAATCGTGTCGTGTGTGTATATATATAATATAATAAGTATATATAATGAGTCATGGTGGCCCGGAGGTTTAAGACGCCCACTTCTCATGCATGAGGGTGCGGGCTCGAAACCTACCAACGGCAAGTACCAATGTGACTTTTTCCGAGTTATATGTACTTTCTAAGATTATTTAGACACAACTGACAAACGGTGAAGGAAAACATCGTGAGGAAGCCTGAACTTATAATTTCTAATTATAAGTTTGAAATCGCCAACCCGCATTGAGCAAGCGTGGTGATTAACGCTCTAACCTTCTTCGTGTGAGAAGAGGCTTTGCTCAGCAGTGGGCACTTATAGGCTGTTGATGATGATGATGATGAAGCTAGATGTATAGTACTTATATCATAATATCCGACTAAGGGACTACACATTAGACAGAGACCGGGCATCAGCGCTCTCTGATAAACCTGAACCTTTTATACTGCGATCTCCAAGCCTGGCAGAGGAGATTATGACAAACCCTCTTATGTAGAGAAGGCTAGTAGTCTAGCAGTGGACAATCACTGGTTGTTTTAGACAAAACTTCCGAACAACTGTATGAAGGGGCTACTGTATTTCTGCTCAATAGATGGCGTTACTGTGCGCCTCTCGTTCTTCGTCCAATAGCGAACAGTCACTGTCAAAATTTTGGACGTTCAATATTTGACAGCAAACAAAACAGCCTATAGGCTATTCTGCAACTTAACTTATAATCGCGGGTTACTCACGTGAATATACTGAGAAAAGCTATAGTAGTACAAACGATCCTGGTGTCCGGCAGAGGGCGCGGTGGTCTAGATGCGCAAGTAGCTACACCGATGCGAGCGCTAACGCTAGCGTGCCGGCTGTAGACATCGCCGCGACCGCGCACGCTGCTCATGAGGAATAACCCCTCTGTGGTTCGAAACTAGTAGAGCTTATCTCAGTATATACACGTGAGTAACTCGCGATTTTTAGTTAATTTAATATGTAACACGATATTTATTCTGTAACTGCTAAATCAAACTTCCGAAGTGTGCTCGATTGTATTCTCTTCCATCATAGGTAGTTATTATTCTCACTACATGGCATGGCGAACCGCGATCGAGATCACTTCAGAAGTTACTGAATAGCCAGAATACACCATCAGATCTATTTCGTTTTCGTCCCGTAGTAAAATGGTTTTATCTCGGTAATACAATAGTTTTACAAAGAAGTATAATGTTTAAAACAAAAAATAACTGGAAGCAAACTTCGAAAGCGCAAACGAACTCCTGGTACATTATCAAAACATCACGCCATGTAATTCTCGAAGAGGTATTTCTCGTCGGGTGACACGTGCGATGCGAATAGTGCCTACAAGTCTACGTCTAGTGTTTCATGTGCGTATTTCCACGAAAATTTCTTCATCTTTATTGTTTTGTTTTTACTTTATACATCGAAAGTACTCCTTATGGCAAGTTGTTTGGCCGCGGGACGGAAACGAAATAGATTTCACTGCGTATACAGGTGAGCAGACGCCAGACAAGACGGTAGGACCCCATTATTGACTAAATTACCTAGAAAATCTTTAAAATTAGGTCTAAAATTAAGCCTGACCAGTCACAAAATCTAAATTAAATATTCAAAGTCAAATGCCAAGTTAAAACAAGACAATTAAGTAACAAAATCATACCCGAGGTACTTTTTATTTTTTCTTCTTACACGCGAAGCCACTTTCTTCGGATCATCGAAATCTTCATCTTGTTCATATACTATGTTGTTCTCAATCACCCAATCAGTCGGTTCCTCTTTCACGGGAGGATTTGAGAGCCTCTTCTTCTTTTTTCTCCCAGAATCATCTTTGCTGGCACGCTTCTTCGGTCTCTCGTCGAGGACTAGGTGTTGGTACTCCTCGACTATATAGTTTTCAGGTTCATAACTCGTTGTTATCTCGACTCCTACAGACGGATCGACGTCAGGGAGTATGTAATAATTTTCAAAATCGCCTTGTAGGGTAATTTCGTTCATGTCAGCTGTGAAGTGACGTTTCTTCTTGCCCGAAGAGCAGTGTTTAATATAAGCATATTTTGGTTTGGTATCATCGGGGAGTATGTTGACAGTCCATTCAGGGTTTTCAGATGATGTAGCTGGTATTTCTTTAACCTCTTCCATGGTGATTTCCTGTTCTTCAGCTATTTCGTATATGAAGTTGTCCGATATGGTGGTGTCATCCATAATTTGTAAAACTTCTGAGTTTTGGGCCTCCGGTTCTGCTGCGGTTGACGTTGATGATTGAGGGATTATCTGTGAAGGAAAGTAATACATTTTTATCAAACTAATACATGTTAAAGTTTCTTTGTTTATGATGTTTTTGGATTCGGATTTTGATGAAGTTTAGTATACAGGCAGGGTATTTTTTTTTAAAGGGGTGAATATAATCGAATGACTGCTCCCCGCCTGGGTGAGGCGGGAGGAAGTGTCAGACTCTTACTGACTAAAAACCACCCCGTTCCTTCTCCTGCACGTCGAGCCGGAGCCCCGGTTACCCGTTAGGTTCTCCGCGACATACAGGCAGGGTATGGGCTGACTTAGGTGACATATAAAGGGAGTGTATACCTCAATAATCTGCCTCGGGTCAGGCATCTTGGTGATGACTTGTTCTGACTGCGTGATGGAAGCCTCCGCCTTGTCGGTCTCCACCTTCACGACCCACAGCTGTTTGCGCTGCAAGTTCTTCAGTGACCTGGATTTATAGGACAAAAACAAAATTTATATAATTTATATCTTGTTTTTATTAATTTTTAATTAATGTGTTATTATTGTATTGTCACTGTGTTGTTATACTCTGTCATTTTTTTGTTTTTTTTTCTATATCTGTATAAATATGTGTATTTATTTCTCCTTTCCTTTTTAATTTTGTATTTTTTTGTTTTGTATCTGTGTGCGTGCCTACTGTCGAATAAATGCTTTTTCTTTCTTCTTTCTTTCTTTCTGACTTTGGAAAGTCAAAAATACAAATCGAAGGACAAATTCAAATAACTTATAATGAATAGTTGAATACAATACTACTCGTTATCTGGGTGTCGTATACCCGACTATGGGACATTTGACAGAGACGGGCAGCAGCGCTCTCTGATAAACCTGAACCTTTTGAACTGTGGGAGAGCCATGCTTCGGCACGATCGGATTGATACCACCAACGAGCAGAAAACTATAGTGAAATAACCACAGTGCTGCGTTCCGTAGTGTGAGTGAGGTTACCGGAGGCCCAATAAACACCCCAAGGCCCCAATACTTGAATCCCCAACAATCCTGTTATGAACGCAGTACATATACCATATCCATACCATACCATATGTGACATATACCAATACTTTTGTTTTCCTCGGGAATATCAAAATTTTCCGGGATCAAAAGTACCTTATTATTTAATCCGGACTTTTAACTTTACGTCTTCAAAATTTCAAAGCAATCGGTTTAGAAGTTACGATGTGAAAGCGGAACAAACAAACTCACTTTCCCATTTATAATAGTAAAGTTATCTAGTAAGTAAGTAATAAATAGTTAAAGTTATCTAAAGTGCTTTATTTATATACAACAAATACTAATCCTCAAAAGGTCAGTAATGCACTTTATTTAATAGGACAAGCCCGACACAAGCTACCGAAACCCCTGCAACTCCTGTGCAACAGGATCTACATTAGATACAACCATAAAAACACCGGAACACTGAAGTCCAACGTCTCAGGGATATGAGTAACTGTCTTGGTTCCCGCAACGAAGTGAATCAGAAGATATTTTAAGAGGAGAAGAAAAAACGATAGTTTCCACTTCACTCGGTGAATTACTGTGTAATGCGATTTTTTTTAAGGGGGGAAAATCATCGCGTGACTGCTCCCGCCTGGGTGAGGCGGGAGGGAGTGTCAGACTCCTACTGACTAAACACCACCCCGTTCCTTCTCCTGCACGTCGAGCCGGAGCCCCGGTTACCCGTTAGGTTCTCCGCGACTTCGTATCGGTATCGGCTCTGTTAGGCCCCATCTGTGGTCTGATGGCTTTTTGAGACGCGCGCGGAACGCGACGCGCCGTACGCTCGGGTGTGTAATGCGGTTACGGTAGTGTTCCAGGTGTCCATGGGTGACGCCGATTGCTTACCATCAGGTGACCCGTCTGCTCGTTTACCGCTTATAAATACGGCTGTAATAATACTTAAAAATAGTAAATACTCACAGATAACCCAAAGTATCAACCAATTGTCTGACATTCAGCCTGGAGACACTCTCGGGATCTTCTTTGACGGGCTCCACGCTATAATTGTGTTCCATACGGATAATTTCGGCCACTGTGGACAAACATACAAAAAATATGTAGTAATATAACTATAGTTAGACTTAATAAATTATTTTTATACTGCCTCGGTGACCGAGTGGTCGCAAGTGTGACTGCCGGCAAGGGGTGTCGGGGTCGATGCCCGGATGGGCTAATAAGTTTTAAAAAAAATGCTCATAGTAGCACGGAGTCTAGAATTGTGCCCGGTATATGGCAATAGCCCCTACATTACATGGGACTCATAACATAAATAGTGAAAAATGTAACAACAATGTACAGTGGCATTGAGTGCCGTAATGTGCACCTCTGCCTACCCCTTCGGGGATAAAAGGCGAGATGTTACATATAGTTATATATTACTTTTATACCATTTGCACCGCTAAATTTTAAGGAACCCTTAAGCTAAGTGACATGTACCGACGTTTTAGTTTTCTCTCATCTATAAGTGACACCTAATAGTATAAATAAGGGGTTGGTTTAGGTTCTAATGCACTAGAAGTCCTCTCTTAGTCCTCCCCACATGCTAAATTTGTTTCCTAGTGTCAGTAATTAGGCTGAGCGTTGTCAGTCAGTCAGTAAGAAAAAGCAGATTTTTATATATAAGATACTATCTCTATACTACACTATATATCCTCACCAACAACAAGTACCAATGTGACTTTTTCCGAGTTATACGTACTTTCTAAGATTATTTAGACACAACTGACAAACGGTGAAGGAAAACATCGTGAGGAAACCTGGGCTTATAATTTCTATTTATAAGTTTGAAATCGCCAACCCGCATTGAGCAAAAGTGGTGATTAATGCTCAAACCGTCTCCGTGTGAGAAGAGGCTTTGCTCAGCAGTGGGCATTTATAGGCTGTTGTAAAGTATAGGTATATCGTCACGCTAGGAGCAGAGCAGATTATGAATATATTGTCTAATACCTCTGCGATGTTCCCCAACGAATCTTTCGAATAGATTTTGATAGCTTGGGCCTTTGACAGCGTCTGCAATAGAGCAGAAATGGAATACTATAGTTGTTTCTGCGTTTTTGGACTATCTAAAGACTTCTAATCTATCTATAAGATGCCGATACGGAGCCGCAGAGAACTTATCGGGTTACCGGGGCTCCGATTCGAAGTGCAGGAGTAGGAACGGGGAGGTTTTTAGTCAGTAAGAGACACTCCCCCCTTCCGCCTCACCCGGGCGGGAGAAGCCATTGGATGATTTTCCCCCCTTAAAAAAATCTATCTATAAGATAATATAAAAATGAATTGGTGAATGTGTTCCTAAGCACAAATCTCGAGAGCAGTTTTTAAGTGTGAGAGCCATGCTCAGGCACGAATGGGCCGGCTCGACCGGAGTGCTACCACGGCCAAACAGAAGAACGGCGTGAAACAAGGCTTGCGTTGTGTTTCGTCGTGTGAGTGAGTAACCCCAATCCCTGAACTCCCAACAGTCCTGAAATATCCTAATCCCAAAAGGCTAGTAACGCACTTGCAACGCCAACAATAAAGGAGAAAAAAGTATGTGAGCTTCTCTTCAAGAGGTTGGCTGAATCATCACGCTAATTATTCACAGTGTATTAGTAATATGTGGGTATATTGTACTGTACTCGTGTGTTATTAATATATTTTATTAATTAATATATTAACATATATTATTAATATATTTATTTTATTTATGTTTATCTCTGAAATATGTTAATATAATCTCCTATTTGCTCAATCAAATCGTTGCTTGCTTCTTGCTCCTACCAGAACTCGTCTCTGCCTCACCCATAGGTCAGACTGGGAGAAAATGCCTGCGGCATTAAGTCCACCTTGTGTACACTTTGTGCATGAAGCTTTAATAAATAAATAAATAAAAGGAGATTTTATTTTTAAAGTTATAGAGGGATCAATAAAATGAAAACAAAAAACACTAGTGGCTCCATTTCCTTGTTCCAAGGTTATGAGTAGTAGAAACATCCCGCCATTCAATTCCCAAATGGATAAACTGACACTCCGTGCATTATAAAAAAAATTGTTATCAATTTATTGAATTGAAATTAAACTTTTCCTTCACGAATCGTGCTAGAAGTCTCAGGGCTCGTACACAAAACTGCGATGCGACGCCGCATTGCAAAAATGTGCGAGCTCCCTCTATGCATCGCAACAACTTCTGAATTGATTCGCATCGCGCATCAAGATCTTATCTTCCCAAAATATTCTTTGTTTCTTTTTCCTGCATATCCTAAGCAATAACAGAAGTGCACACTTCTTTTTACGCTCCATGTCACAATAGCTTTCAATTTAAAATACGTTTAGTACGGTTGATGGTCGTCGAAGGAATGGTCACCCTGGGAGACGCCTTGTCGCACGAAATCGCATCGCAGTTTTGAGTAAGAGCCGTCAAATTCTCGACTGTTAAAAATAAAATGTTAACACTTACGTTTCTTATCATTTGGCGACTGTATCACTGGAGCGGTCTTCTCTTGGTGGGTCAGCAGCTCCGGCAGCATTGGAGAGTCGATCCAAAGGCCCTGGTTGTCCAGCTCGAAATGATACCTATTTAGAAAGTAGTAAGGTTTAGAATTAGCCACTTAAGATTAGGTTTCTAGCAGGTTTAATGAAAAATAAATTATAGAATAGCAGGTGGAGTGAATCGAACCTGGAAGTGTGGGAGATCCATGCTTCGGCACGAATGGGCCGGTTGGACCGGAGTGATACCACGGCCGAGCAGAAGACCGACGTGAAGCAACGCATGCGTTGTAGTTCGTCATGTAAGTGAGGTTACCGGAGGTCAAGTTACAACTGCCCCTCCCCCCATTTCCCAATCCCTAAATCCCCAACAATCCTCTAATTCCTAATCCCAAAAGGCCGGTAACGCACTTGTACCGCCTCTAGTGTTTCAGGTGTCCATGGGCGACGCCGATTGCTTACCATCAGGTGATCCGTCTGCTCGTTTACCGGCTTATGCCATAAAAAAAGTACCAATGTGGTCAAATTCGAGTTATATGTACTTTCTTTCTAAGATTATATAGACGCCACTGACAAACGGTGAAGGGGAACATGTTTTTATAAGTGATATTCAAATTATATAAGCGATGGTTTCTATGCCACTGCTGACCAGAGACCTCTTACCACATGAAGAAGGTTTGAGCATTAATCGCCACGCTTGTTCAATGCGGGTTGGCGATTTCAAACTTATAATTAAAAATTGGGATGATGACAGGGTATGAAAATAAAAAATCTAATTAGTCCGTCAGTTAAGTAATGCAAAAACATTAGACACGTAATCCTTTATTTTGTCGCATAATAAAACAATACTTAGATAAAACTAATCAAAGTTTAGGAGTGGGGGCTAAAACGTCATTTCTTCGTATAAAATGTACATAGAAGTGACGTCACGCGACATTTCAAATCAATATATCGTCGAAAGTATTCGTTTCTGTAAGTAAATAAAAAGTACGTGTCTAATGATTTAAAATAATCTACCAGACGGACATTAAAATAAAATTTAGGCATCTACCCTATTGTAAGTTCAGGTTTCCTCGCGATATTTTCCTTCACCGTTTGTCAATGGTGTCTAAATAATATTAGAAAGTACGTATAACTCGGAAAAAGTCACATTGGTTCTTGCTGTTGGTAGGTTTCGAACTCACACATATGTACACACGGCTACACAATACATATCGAGCTTTACATAACCAGTATAAACTGAACGATAAATGTGCGGAAAGATGATGCGACGCGACACCAGGATAAACTGGTTTTGTATAGATTGATGTGTGGCCGTGTGTACATTGCAAATTTAAAAAAAGTAATGAATATTGGATAATGGAACTTACCCGCATAGTTGCAAGCTGACATGTCGCCAGAGGCATTCACTCTCCTCGTGCATAGCACCTTCGATCCAGTCCTGCCGTTTGGCTTCATTGTCCGTCGATATATTGGCACTGGGAACAAGAATTAAATAGTAAATCATCAAAACCATCATAACATCACGCCTTTTATCCCCGAAGGTAGGCCCGCCTGGTAGGCAGAGGTACACATTACGGCACTGTAACACCCACTTTTCACTATTTTTTTAAATATAATATTAGATTTCTTCTTCTTTGTCAATCGAGTCTCCAATGCGATGTTGTCGACTATACTGCCAGTGTCGGGTGGCGACGGCAGATTAATGAACCGTCGAACTTAACACGAGATTTCTTATTCTCCACGGACTCTAGTCCGTGCCCTTGTTATTCAATTACATTTTTTTTTATTTTATAGTCAAAATTAATTGTTACAAAAGTCTTACGTGCTACAATAACCACATTTTTTTTACACAAAGAAGTTTGTGTCTTCTATCTACATATACACAATACATCGACTGCACGGTTAGTGCGGTGGCTGGGCAACCGGCTGCCGTGCAACGTGTCGCGGGTTCGATTCCCGCACGGAACAACACTTTGTGTAATCCACAAATTGTTGTTTCGGGTCTGGGTGTCATTGTGTATGTGAACTTGTATGTTTGTAAACGCACCCACGACACAGGAGAAAATCCTAATGTGGGGCAACGTTTTTAAAAAAAAGAAAAGAAAAAAGACATGTTTTTACATTTACATTAACCCTACTGGATCGGGCCACGCGCGCGATGAGCGAGCCGACCTGCTCCAGCAGAAGGCGCCCGTTTACGAGCGTGACGTGTGGGCCAGCCATCGGTCCGATCAACAATTTCGTAGGGAACGAAGCGATTCAGCCCACAGCGCCACTTTTCACTATTTATGTTATAAGTCCCATGTAATAGGGGGTGAATTAAACAATAAATCTTACTGATATTATAAATATCATAAGATGCCCGGTATATGATAAGATGCCCGTTATATGGCAATAGGCTCACCCCCTATTACATGGGACTCATAACATAAATAGTGAAAAGTGGGTGTTACTTCTGTGTGCACCTCTGCCTACCCCTTCGGGGATAAAGGCGTGATGTTATGTGTGTGATTTTATAAATGAGATGATTTATGTATCGCGGATTCGATTTCAGCACGGAACAACTTTTCGTATGATCCACTGATCGTTGTTTGGGGTCTTTTTTTTAAGGAGGGAAAATCATCGAATGACTGCTCCCGCCTAATGGGGTCTAGGTGTCATGTGTAAGTGGAATTGTATGTTTGTAAATGCACCCAAGACACAGGAGAAAGTCCTAGTATGGGGAACATTCTTTAAAAAAAAACAATTGATGAAGGGATGGGGATTAAATTTGGAACAGCGGTAGATTATGGTCTGTATAAGGTATAAGGCCTCAAAGAGCCATCAGACCACCATGGATGGGGCCCAACAGGGCTGATGCCGATTCGGAGTCGCGGAGAACCTAACGGGTTACCGGGGCTCTGGCTCGACGTGCAGGAGAAGGAACGGGGTGGTTTTTAGTCAGTAAGAGTCTGACACTCCCTCCCGCCTCACCCAGGCGGGGGCAGTCATTCGATGATTTTCCCCCCTTAAAAAAAAATAAATAAATATATATATATATATATAAAAATGGTCTGTATAAGGTAGGCTACTTTTTATCGACACAGGAACGTAGGCAAACCGCTATCAGAAGCTAATAGAGTAGTTTCCTAAATTTTATTTTAATGTCCGTCTGTTAGATTATTTTAAAACATTAGACACGTGTTTTTTCTTTTCTCACAAAATTAAATGCTTTTGACGATATATTGATATGAAATATCTCGTGACGTCACACCGTGCTACAAAATGTACCACGTTGTGACGTAGCCACCTCCCACTGCTAAACTTAACGCCATTTTATTTAAGTATTGCAACTTTATACGAGAAAATAAAAAAATACGTGTCTAATATTTTTTCATTATCTAACTGACGGACTAAATAGATTTTTAATTTTCTTACCATGGAAACTACCCTATTATTAAACTGTCAAACACCAAGCGGTCACCGGTGACCGCAACCTATTGTTCTATAATTGTGTCTACAAAACCGGTACTCGACGAGTTAATAAAACAACATACTTAACACAATGAACCATAAATACAAATAGAATTAAGTCTCATAGGTAACACTACAATAAATCATCATATCAGCCACAGGACGTCCACTGCTGAACATAGGCCTCCCCCAATGACTTCCAGATAGGCCGGTTGGAAGCGACCTGCATCCAGCGGTTCCCTGCGACCTTAATGAGATCGTCTGTCCAATAAATAACTAAACAAAAATTAATGAATACAAAACATCACTCGCTCTCACATAATAATAAAAACATAATCAGTATATTGTTCATGGTACATATCATAATTTATACATATAACAAATATATATATTTCTGTGATAGATTACACTATCACTCCATGCCTTTTTATCTTAGTAATGTTGGCTTTCAAATAGTTTCTAACATATCATCACCCCTTTTACTCTCGAAGGGATAGACACAGGTGCACATTATGGCATTTAATGCCACTTTACAATGTAAAATCCACTTTTCACTATTTATATTATGAGATCCATGCAATAGGGGGTGAGCCTATTGCCATATACCGGGCACAATTCCAGACTATGTGCATAGACTATTGAGAATTTCCAATAAAGTAGGCAGACTGACTATATAACTCCTATAAAAACTTCTCAAACAATTGAACCAACAAAACTATGTAACTAGAGAATTGTATTGTAAACCTGATTTGAAAAAGAGTAAACTATGGAGTTCCTTGCTCGTTCTTCTCCATAGGATTCTACACATCGGAATGAGCAACTAGCTTCACTTCAACATTTTTGTTGTTGACGTTCAAAAGTGCAGTCCTGGTGTAATTTAAATAAATGTTTTGACTTTGACTTCCACATTGCGGCACTTAATGCCACTGTACAATGTAACACCCACTTATCACTATTTATGTTATGAGTTCCATGTAATAGGGGTGAGCCTATTGCCATATACCAGGCACAATTCTAGACTCAGTGCTACTACTGAGAATTACAGACCGACTAAACAACTTCTATAAAGTAGATGTGTAGAAATAGAAAGGAAATTATGGTAAGTATGGTATGAATGAATAGAGAATCAGACTGCTAGCAGCCAGAGCCATAGAATGTTATCACTTCACTATGTGTGATGGGTTACAGACAGAGATTAAGCGAAAACATTATGACAATGACATTGTCTATATTTTTTATATACATTCATGACTATTGTAATAATTAATGTGTATGAAATTAATATTATTAACATTATTAATTACTCAAACTGAATTTTTACCTAAATTTGTGTGATAAATCACAAAACATAGATGGACAATATTATACCATGAAATGTTACATCCCATTGTACCTATGTTTACATATAAATATTTTTATTTTCATGATAACAACAGGGGTAAGCACAGAAAGACAAATATGTCCTTTTTTTGAGGTGGGGTTTCATCTAATTACTTCTCCAGCCTTGGGTGAAGCGTTAGGGAGCATCAGACTCTTAGCACCACCACATTCCCACTCCTACTTTGAGCTGGAGCCCCGGTAACTCTCTATGCTTCATTACTGTTTTGTTTGTAATATCAAAATAATGATTTTGAGTTTAATTATTATCAGCCAGAGTAACATCAGTTATGTTATATGTACCATGTAGTAGAAGATGAGCCAATGAACCTACTATTAGCCTTCACTGAATTTTGTTTTTAATTATGTTCCCTATACATCCTACCATTAATTTATACTCCTATATTTTTTTAATTAATTTAAAATCTCCAACATTGATGATTAAATAATGTTATTAATTGTATGTATTAGAACAAAAAAACTCATTTAAAAAAAGGAGGTTATGTGGAATAACCTATAAGATTAAGTACATAGAAAAATATAAGCAAATTTTTTAATTAGAATTTTGTATGTTTTGTTTTTGGTGTTATTAAATTACATATTTCATCACCTACACAAACTTTACAGCTTAAAAACATAATGAATTATGTGTGTAGTAATAAAAAATGTAAAATTAATAAGGGAAAGAGAGCTAGTTGCTAAAAACTGATAAGAAAACTGGTTGATAGGCATTTGTTAACGATTATCACAATTGGTCATTAATTACCACAAATACCACAAGGCAAAACCTTTATACATTATATCCATTACTTTAAATATACCACTTAGATAGAAATTTTGTACTACCAGAATATCAGTGTAATATGTACAAATCCAAATATAGCAGTGAGTAACTATTGCTTATAAAACACGATTTCTTGCATGATTTAACCCCACCAATGAACAATTATGTATGTTTATACATTGCATTTTGCACTGTAAAAATGAACCAAAATTACAATTTCGATTAACTTTAATACTGGGACAATAGGTGATATAGCATATGTGACGAAAAACGATTTTGCCGCCAAAATAAAACCATCCAATGGAAAAAAACTGACTCAAACACATATAAACCTTATTGTGTTTACAATTATTTTATGCGTGTGAATTTTTCGAGGTCAAACGTATCGACCATAGACACTAGCTTAGTACCACAAAAGGTTAATATAAAACTTAATTCTAAGGTAATAATCACACAAATAAACTTACTTGTAGAACGAGAAGCTGCAGACTACATCATATTCTAAATTGCACCCTTCAACCACACACTTGAGAGCGCTCATTATGGGATAAAGACACACGCAACCAAAAATGGATACCACACACTCACATCATAGAATTAAAGTTAAAACAACGAAATAATAACATTTAGCGCCCAAACCAACTTTCAAACAAACTAATTTGATGGATCTTTAGAAAATTATCAATCAAATGTCGAAATTGACGTGCTGTCACGAAAAGTCGAAAATTTTAACAAATGCGTCAAACGCGTGCCATGAAATGGTGATGTAATTCGGCACCAAACTGTAATGGCAACACTGGTTGGCTTCGATTATTTATATCGATAGAGTAGGAATTTTTAAATTGATTTTTATTTTGGTATCGAATGTAAATCGGTAATTTGCTTATGTTAATTTACAAAATTTATATCATCTTTTTAATGATGTTTGTTACTAATGACTATAATAAAGTAAATGGTGTGTTCCTTAAATGACAAACAAATGACTGATATACTATGAGGAAATAAATTTTGAAATAAGTTATTCTAAACAGCTGTAAGTAATTAATTATTTATATATATTAGTGAAACAATACTTTTCTTCCAAATTTGAGTCAGGGAAATCAGATTCCTTAGTCATAAAATTGTGTTAAACGATTTAAATTTAATATTAAATTTTTAAGATAAATTAACAATAACGACATACAAAAAAGTCTTAGAAACCCAGTTAACATTATACTAGTCCAAAACGCATGGAATTATATTTAATTTTATTATTTATATCGATTCAAAAATTGAGAATCGATTCTTAAATATGAATGTTGCCCGTTACAATTATTCGCCATAAACAACCTGATAAAGCCTTCGTCGTCATTTGTCTATGAGACGCTATGTTGAAAGATGAAAAAAATTAAATATAATAAAACAGCAATTTATATAAATCAGAATTCATTAGAATAAATCTTAATAAATGTAATTAAACACGTTCTAAGCATCAAAATATTATTTTAGGCCCTGTAAAAGAAATAAGGTCACCATCGACAATATTGCCGCTTGCCAACGCCCCACCGGATGTTACGTAGTACTACTTCATTGATCGCGTCGCAATATTGATTTCTACTTTTTCAGTTTCAGATGTTTCAGGCAATTCATGTCATAGTTATTATTTAGGTTTCTCAATATTGCCCCATGATGACACTGATTGGCCATGTCATATGTCAATGCCATCATCCATGACATTAATTTGTCATTTTATTTGACTTTTTTGTGTCACTGACGACTGTAACAGTACAGTAATCAAGTCAGAACTAAAAACAATAGAGTAGAACTACTCACTGCTACCTACAAGCTGTGAGCTGCGACGCGTGATCTTTACGCGCGCATTTCCACCGCATGTTGCGTAATCCATCTAATCTAAATATAGATTGAATATCGTCAATGTTATATTTTGAAAGAATTTTAATCATGGCATGACATTGTATATTATCGTTGCGGCCATAATTTATACGCTTGTTTGATTTTGAACTGAGAATCTGATACGTAACTTATGTAAACCGATGTATTAGACCAAATATCCTTTGAATATGTTACTTACTTAATTTCGATATTAAATGCTAAAATAAAGGTCTGGATCGTGAATAGTCAATTATCAGTAAGCCATCTATGATGACCTTGTATTTTATTTTTCGGCAATAAGGTAGCTACGTGCGTCAGACGACTATGATTTTGTCTATTGTTTTTTTTTATAGATAACATAACATAACATAGGTTGCTGTAGTACACACAGCTACATATCGAGCTTTACATTACCAGTATAAACTGAACGTTAAATGTGCGGAAAGATGATGCGACGCGACACCAGGATAAACTGGTAATGTATAGATTGATGTGTGGCCGTGTGTACATACATAAACTATTTCGAATGGAACAATGGAAAGTTGATTGAAGTAATATTTTTTGTAAAACTTCGTCATTAATTAAGTGCCTCGTCAGTCGCAAGTGTAACTGGCGAATTAGTTTCTAGGTTCGACATTATTTTCCGAAGCGGGCAAATTATTTTTGGCGTATTTTAAAAATTTCTTATTGTATTATGGTATACTCAAGCCTTATTATGGAAATGTTCCTAGGCTAAATATTTATTTATCAGTTCAGTTGGTAAACGAGCAGACGGATCACCTGATGGTAAGCAATCGGAACACCCGGAACACCATAGGCGTTATAAGTGCGTTACTGGCCTTTTGGGGATTATGAATTTGAGGATTGTTGGAGGTCCAGGGATTGGGGATATTTGGGAAGGAGGGGAGGTCCATTAAGCCTTTTTTTAGGGGGAGAAAATCATCGAATGACTGCTCCCGTCTGGGTGAGGCGGGAGGGAGTGTCAGACTCTTACTGACTAAAAACTACCCCGTTCCTTCTCCTGCGCGTCGAGCTGGAGCCCCGGTAACACGTTAGGTTCTCCGCGACAATGGATGCATAAGTTATTTAGACGGGAGGTCTCTGACACTCGCCACCAATCGCACAAGCGATCATCATTGTCACAAAGATTTCTATGTCTGCATTGTAATGTAATCGAGCGAGCTGCAATGCTAACAAGATAACAAATGGGGTCCAATTTAAATGATTGGGGATTTCCTGTAACCAGACCATTTATTTTATTTTTAAGTAAGTACCTACTTAAATTATGGTTGGATGTGGACTTTTGTATTTGTGCCCCAACGTGTCAATGTCGTATGGTAACGGTAGAACAATATACCTACGTTATAACTTATAACAGAGGCCTTAAACGTGTTCGTTTTATACGATGAACTGCAGTGTTTCCCAAAGTTGACGCTAGAGACCTAGAAGGGGGCGTGAGGGGCCTAGAAAGAATTAGGTACTTGCCTCGATCAAAAATAAAGTTATTTGGACTGTTCAATAAAATAAAATATTAAAAAATAATCACACTTTCATTTGTTGCATTTATGATCAACTTAATTTTAGTATTATTCCAGCTGATTTTTAAGAAATAAATAAGATACGACGCTAAAAAAATGTGATGTCATAATATACAATGTCGTACAAAATTTATAGAAAACTGTCGTATTATCCTAATAGTATAATGCACCGCAAAGCCTGTGATACCGATTTAATTCTATACAGGCATTGTATTGTAACCTACCTACTACCTAGAATAGTTAAATAATAAGCTTAGATCACTACATAGTATAAAAGTCGCTATCTGCCGTCTGTCTGTCCCTATGTATGCTTAGATCTTTAAAACTACGCAACGGATTTTGATGCAGTTTTTTTAAATAGATAGAGTGATTCTTAGGGAAGGTTTATGGGTAAAATTTTTTTTTTTTTTTTAAACTTTGCCCCACACTAGGATTTTCTCCTGTGTCGTGAGTGCGTTTACAAACACACAAGTTCACATACACAATGACACTCAGACCCGAAACAACAATTTGTGGATCACACATGGTGTTGTCCCGTGCGGGAATCGAACCCGCGACACGTTGCACGGCAGCCGGTTGTCCAGCCACCGCACCAACCGTGCAGTCAAAGTAGTACATGTATATTGCACCCGTGCGAAGCCGGGCCGGGTTGCTAGGTAGGTATATTTAAAAATGGAAATAAATATATTTGTTTTGTTGTTGTTTTTTTTATTGAGCAAACGTGGTGATTTATGCTCAAACCTTCTCCGTGTGAGAAGAGGCTTTGCTCAGCAGTGGGTATTTATAGGCTGTTGATGATGACGATAATGATAATTGGATCGGACCCATTGAATAAATTAAAATTAATCGTAAAATATATTTATACTATGAATATGTTTCGCACCACCCTTGCTCTTCCAGCTGGTGTCGTCGGTAAGGGACAGTAAGGGACTACACATCCTAATTTGGCGCTGTTGACAGCAGGGCTCATAAAATCTGATCCTTTTAGCATCGAGATTATTGCATACCTTCTTATGATCCGATTCAATTTGTTTTTTTTATTCATCCTCATTGGCTGAGTGGTAAGTGCGACTGCCGAGCAAGGAGTCCGGGTCCGACTCCCAGGTCGGGCAAAGTATTACAGGGTTTGTAAAAACCTCAGTAGTAGCACGGAGTCTGGAAATGTACCCAATATATGACAATAGCCTCACTCCACAATGAGGGACTCATAACATAAATAGTGAAAAGTGGGTGTTACATTGTACAGTGGAATGTGCACCTCTATCTACACCTTCAGGGGTAATAGGCGTGATGTTATGTATATGTTTTCTAAAGTGGTTTTTTTTTAATGTGTGTAACTACCCGTTTTTGATTGTTTTATGTTGATTTATTTGGTTATGTGTATTGTATAGTGTGTGTTTTAGTAATTAAACTGTCAAATACCAAGCGGTCACCGGTGACCGCTACCTATTGTTCTATAATTGTGTCTACAAAACCGGTACTCGACGAGTTAAACTGTCAAACACCGCGAGGACACCGGTGACCGCAATCTATTGTTCTTTAATTGTGTCTATCTAGAGGTATAATGACGGTACTCAAATAAATTGCAGATTCCTTATTGTTGTCCTATTGGTGGCTTGTTCGTCTGCGAGTCAATAGAATACCAGCGCGAATTAGCTATTTCACCGCAGACTTGGGACATTAGTAGGTATTTATAAACTTACTAGCGACCCGCCCCGGCTTTGCATGGGTGCAATATGCATATAATATAAACCTTCCTTAAGAATCACTCAACCTATTAAAAAAACCTGCATCAAAATTCGGTGCCTACTTTTAAAAATCTAAGCATACATAGGGACAGTCGAGGAGAACCTAACGGGTTACCGGGGCTCCGGCTCGACGCGCAGGAGAAGGAACGGGGTGGTTTTTAGTCAGTATGAGTCTGACACTCCCTCCCGCCTCACCCAGGCGGGAGTAGTAATTCGATGATTAAAAAAATTATACCTATATTATGCTATAATTATCTATCTATTTATATAAATAAAAATGTAACCCGTTTCCCGTTGTCTCGCTTGTTGTAACTTGAGAACGGCTAGACCGATTTCGCAGATTTTTTTGTTGTGTTTTTTATTGTCAGGAGAAGGTTCTTATGACAGAAAAAATCCTGAACATCTTACGGGAACGGGAGAAAACGGGATTGCGCGTACGAAGTCGCGGGCAGAAGCTAGTAAGTCATAAAGAGGTATATCCGTACCGTCGAATACCTTGCAGAGAATTTAGAATCGAACGGACGTCGTCTATTTACACCCAAATAAGTCAAAGTCAAGTCAAAGTCAAAGCATTTATTTCAATTAAACCATAATTTGGTACTTTTGAAACGTCAACAAATACAAAATAAATAATAGTCTGTGAGTCAGTCCGTCAGTGAAGCTAGGTGCTAAGCTATATAAGCGAAGCTATTCTTTCATTCTGTATCATCATCTGTGTTCTGTTAATTTAACCTGTCGCAGGTCTGAATATATACAGTATTTAAGTAAAAATGCGGATTACTCACGTGAATATACTGAGAAAAGCTCTACTAGTTTCGAACCACAGAGGGGTTCTTCCTCATGAGCAGCGTGCGCGGTCGCAGCGACGTCGCGCAGCTCACTTTTCTCACTCCACTCCACTCCACTCCAGAACACGACGTCTACTGCAGCAGTCATCGGTTCTTCGACAAATGTGACCGGCCCACTGCCATTTCAGCTTGCTAATCCTTTGGACTTCATCGGTAACTTTAGTTCTCTATAAGACTCTTACTGAGGAAAAACCACCCCGTTCCTGCTCCTGCACGTCGAGCCGGAGCCCCGGTAACCTGTTGCATTATCCGCGGCTATGTAGGTTAGAAAGCATGAGGTCGTTATGTTACTTAAACCATGCGGTCAGAAATAGTCTTCGCCTTGGTCTGTTGCATAGGCGGTTCAATTTCAATGTAAGTTGTTTTTATAATTTATGAGTATTTATATTCTTTCACTAATAGAATGCTACATTCTTCCAATTTGATATAGGCTACATTTCATTTTGAAAAAAATTAGGGATCCTTGGTAAAATTTGAACAATGCAACTGAAGGTGTAGAAAAATGAGTCTTAAATGTCTTTCGTCGAATGCGCTGCCGAAACTATTAGCAATAGAACAAAATAATGTACAACAATATTGAAGAACATCATAATGTCTACAAAAAACTCCGCGGTAACATATTATGTCCAACTATTGTAGTTACGTTACTCCAACAATCCAAATTTCCAAAAATAAATAATTGTCTACCTCGTGCGAAGCCGGGACGGGCTGCTAGTAATAAATAAATCATAAACCATATTTAAATGGATGAATCATCTTTACATCGATCATACGATACCCACTGTCCTCATAGTCGTCCCCCAATGACTGATAGTTCAGTCTGAAGGAAGCGATTAGCATCCTCTCGTTATTGGTTCATGTAGAATATTGATGCGCGCTCGGATATGTATTGGGGTATTAGTAGCGTTTCAAATTCGCGCGCTTGAGCAGCGCCGTTCGTTGAACGCGTCCTATTCGCGCGGCGCGGTCGAAGCGCGCGCCGCTCGTGCGCTTCTACGGCCATTGTGCGTTTTAGTCTCACGCCGTTGAGACGTGCCGTTAGGTACTGTTGTGTACAAAATGAATCACATCGATACGGGTCGAGTAATTGACGAAGTGCGAATTAGAAGATGTTTATGGGACCCGGCCGATGATTTTTATAAGAATAAGGACGCAAAAAATAAATGGTTGATAGGCGAAAATATTTATAAAATTTATAACTATTTTCTCGTAAATCAGAGAAAGATGTTACGTGTTCGCCTCTCAGTAACCTTGTAGCGTTATAAGGATCAACACCTACTGTTCTTCGACGTTTTTGTTGCCTTTTTTTCCATAAAAAGTAAATAGCCAGTACTCTAACCGCATTGCCGTTCATTTTGTATCTGTTTGTACACGACTGTCTCACAGCAGCGAAACGCGCCGTACTAATGTCGTTTTATGGTGCACCGCTGTTCAAACGCGCGCTGTCCAACAGCGCGCTGTCCAACGGCGCGTCTAGCGGCGTGACTGTAAAACCAGCCTATTGGACGGAAAACGAGAGGTTCACACTAGCGTCATCTGGTGAGCAAAAGAACAGTAGGCCCATTTAGTGCTTACCATACGTTAAGTTTACTACTGCAGTGTTGCCTACAAAATTTTGCTACATTACAGGGGAGAAAATAAAAGCCAAAAATGTGGTTTTATTATTAATTTATTACCTCAAATATAATATGTATATTTAACTTACAGCCTTACATACTGCGTCTGGCGTCAAGACATTGTCAGCTAAAATGCAAATTTCTTTTAAAAAATCGTGAATCAATACATACAACTGTCTAAATCACTTCGACGAAGCAAATCTTAGAAAAAAAAAACAATTTATACTTAATTTTCAACCTAACCCTACCTACATTGACTAACTTTCGAAACATCTACTCAATTATTTTTTTTATATTTAATTAATTATTTTACAACAACCAAATTATCGAAAAAAAAATGACAACAAAAAATGAATGCACTGGATTATATTGAAACTACGTTTTAAAATTGTCCAGCAAGATGACGGATGGGCTGGCAACATTACTGTGACAGCTCGTCATACTTGTCAACTGTCAAAAATTGGCGCCAATCCGCCATTTGGCGGGACATCGATAATATAACATTATCAAGCCTTAATTTTATTAGCAAGTAATTTTTTTTATATTTTTCATTTATACAGTTTAATTCTAAGAGTTTTTTAACACTCTCCATCATCATCCTTTGGCGCGCTTAAGATACGAAAAAGAAATTGCAACGAACGAACGAACTTAAAAACGACTTAACAAATAATTCACCATAAGATTTCATGACGATATAATTATACGCGGGAACTTGCGAGTCAAAAAATGGGAACAAAAACATCCAATTTGCTTACTAAATTTAATTTTAAGATTATACTTAGCACAAAGTTTGCAATATATGTAAACACATCAAAGTCAAATAAAAAGTTATTTTTTACATACAATTACAAAAAACAAGAATTATCTAGAAATTGGCACAGACTTTAGAGGTTCTATGAAAACTGCTGCCATACAGTGATAAGAGTAGTATACATTGCTTTCTTACAAGAAAATTTAAACCAAGCCATTATATTAACGAAATATAACCAACAAAACCAATAAAAGATAGTTTAAAAACCATCTTCAATCCATTAAAATATACTTCTGCATTTTCTACACAACTGACATTATGATGTTACAAAATTATAAGCTAAAAACTACATCTCACTTTTATTTAAAACTTAAATCTATTCCTAATGAAATAACGTCTAAATAGTATAATTTAGAATACAATCAAAGTGTTTCGACAAAAAACTGAAATCAAACCAATAATTTTTACATTTCCCAATCATTAATGCATGATTTTATTGACTACATCACGGATCACTCATGATAACAATTATTTCATTTTAAACAGTCACCACTACCATCAGTTGACTGGACAATCTCTTTACATGAGCAGCTGTTTACATGTGAACATTAGCTCATGAGGATACCTAAGTACGTGTGTCGCCTGGACAGACACCGCTACCATCAGTTGACTGGACAATCTCTTTACATGAGCTGCTGTTTACATGTGAACCTTAGCTCATGACGATACCTAAGTACGTGTGTCGCCTGGACAGTCACCGCTACCATCAGTTGACTGGACAATCTCTTTACATGAGCTGCTGTTTACATGTGAACCTTAGCTCATGACGATACCTAAGTACGTGTGTCGCCTGGACAGTCACCGCTACCATCAGTTGACTGGACAATCTCTTTACATGAGCTGCTGTTTACATGTGAACCTTAGCTCATGACGATACCTAAGTACGTGTGTCGCCTGGACAGACACCGCTACCATCAGTTGACTGGACAATCTCTTTACATGAGCTGCTGTTTACATGTGAACCTTAGCTCATGACGATACCTAAGTACGTGTGTCGCCTGGACAGTCACCGCTACCATCAGTTGACTGGACAATCTCTTTACATGAGCTGCTGTTTACATGTGAACATTAGCTCACGACGATACCTAAGTACGTGTGTCGCCTGGACAGTCACCGCTACCATCAGTTGACTGGACAATCTCTTTACATGAGCTACTGTTTTAGCATTTTATGAGTTCCCGCATATAAATATAACGTCGCAGCTAATGATCGCTTCTAAATATTTTGTCTCGATATAAAATTACAATGAAATTTTAAGGTAAAAATTACATCATGTTTCTATTACATTAGGACGGGTAAATAAAAACGAAACTGGGTATTATTGACGCAAAAATCTTTGTGTGTAGTCTAGAATATGTATAGCAAACATATTATATAATTTCAATCATTAATATTAAAAACACGTAAAGTGATAGAAACGGAAGAATTCATAGAATTTGTTGGAGACAAAAAACTTATTTTTTGTGATTCAAAGATGTTTCGTCAATAATTTAAAATTACATATTTTTCTCATAATTATTAATTAGGTAAAACGTCTAAATAATTATAGGAACTATTTTGTCGGGTTTTCGAAGCGATCGAAGCGTACTAATAGTATTTTTATTATTATTTTATAATCTTAATCATGTAGGTTTTATATATTAAACAGAATAGCAACTTCGTCGTGGTATGTCGAATCAAAAAAAGCACGAACGAAGCACATCACTGGAAGAATATAGAAAAAAGTGCAGAAAAATGCACGCAATCGCAATTTATTGAAGAAAATCTTGACTTGGTTGTTCGATACAACCAAACAAAAAACACATCAGACATCGTTAAAAAACGAATAGCCGTCATTAATAGTCGATATTTCGAAAGAAAACTATAATAAAAGCTGATAGTACTATCGACATCATCGATAAAAAGCAGCCATTCTGTCAAAATTATATATATATTTTTTTAATACCAACATACCACAACTGGGTTGCCCGACAAAAAAAAAGAATAAAATGAAGCACACTTAAAAACTAAGAAAAAAGGGGCCTTCGCACACCTATCATTCGTTTTCAATTTCAAGTACCCTACACAATAATTATTTAATATATATTTCTTTATGTATCATAATAGGTATAATCGTAATTATAATGTTTATTATTGCCTAGATGTGATCTGAATTGAATGGTAAACAGACTATATCAGTATTAACTTTGATTTTAGTTTTCTGTGTAGTCAAACTGCCTCACTGAGACCTTAGCAATGGTTTTCGGAACAAAATCATCGCTTAGAAATAATCTAAGTACGGTAAAATGGGGTGAATAGGAACAGATGACCAAGCACGAGTAACTATCACATTCGTAATGCAATAGTATCGCAGATGTTCGACGCTCTGATTGGCCAGTTCGAGAGAACCCACCAATTAGATAGCCGAAGCGCTCAATACTATTATAATACGATAGTTGTTCGTGCTTGGCACTGAGAAAAGAGGCGAAAAGATACTATGAAGAATTTTTCCATATCTATTCACCCTTCTTCTGTCTCTCTATCCCTATTCACCTCATTTTGGTTACCTTTAAATGTCACCGAGTACAGAAATTAAGGCTCAAAGAAAAATGATGATAATACAGAAAAAATCTTAGCTAAAAAACCGCATGAAAATAATGATGGTCAAAGTAAGCGGCAGATTTCGTTTCAAAATAATATACTGTTATAATTATATTACCACTAAACAATTAGAGGCACGAATATCTTAAAAAACTCATTTTAACAATTTTCACTATCATTCTAGCTATATATATAGTTAAGGCGAAAAATATATAACCGTTCGAACACCTCAATTGGTCAAATCACAACAAGATATTTTTTTTTCAATAGGTACCTATGATATAAGTTTAGACTCGTCCTAATCTTTGATATATTCTAAATTTCAGACAAGTGTTTTAACTTCACATAACATAACACGCCTTTAACCCCGAAGGGATAGGGAGAGGTGCCCGTTTTTTCATAATTTATGTTATGAGTCGCATGTAATAGGAGGTAAGCCTATTGCCATATTCCGGGCACAATTCCAGGCTTCATGCTACTACTGAGCAATCAATTTTATATTATATTGTCTACAAAATAACTTAGTTTCTGAAGCATAAAGTATGTTTTATACTTGAAAATGTAAACAGAGGTGCATATATACAATGTAACACCTAGTTTTGACCAGTTATAATATGAGTCCCATTGAATAAGGACCCAAAATAATCTTAGTTAGAAACGAATCCATGCATAATATGACCATTATCAAAATATATTTATTATAATATCGTTTCAGCTCATTCAGGGCTTCAAACTACATATTCGTTTATTGCTTTTAAACTAATGGTCATATGCATGAAATTTTCAGAATAAGAGAAATATAAAGAATAAAAACACTCTTTTTTTTTTCTTTGGCAACCGAGTCTCCAAAACGGTGTTGTCGACTATACTCCCAGTGTCGAATGGTGACGGCAAAATTAATGAACCGTCGAATTTGGTTTACAACCTTAAACTGTCAAACGCCGCGAGGACACCGGTGTCCGCACACTATTGTTCTTTAAACTGTCAAACACCAAGCAGTCACCGGTGACCGCAACCTGTTGTTCTATAATTGTGTCTATAATGACGGTACTCGACGAGTTAATTGTGTCTAATGGTAATGTACTTATCCGATATTAATAATTATTAAAATCACGGGTGTACATGCAAAGGGACTATGATTAGAAGCCAGACCAATTTCTACACTACATGAGCTGCTGTTTACATGTGAACATTAGCTCATGACGATACCTAAGTATGTGTGTCGCCTGGACAATCACCGCTACCATCAGTTGACTGGACAATCTCTATACATGAGCTGCTGTTTACATGTGAACATTAGCTCATGACGATACCTAAGTACGTGTGTCGCCTGGACAGTCACCGCTACCATCAGTTGACTGGACAATCTCTTTACATGAGCTGCTGTTTACATGTGAACATTAGCTCATGACGATACCTAAGTACGTGTGTCGCCTGGACAGTCACCGCTACCATCAGTTGACTGGACAATCTCTTTACATGAGCTGCTGTTTACATGTGAACATTAGCTCATGACGATACCTAAGTACGTGTGTCGCCTGGACAGTCACCGCTACCATCAGTTGACTGGACAATCTCTTTACATGAGCTGCTGTTTACATGTGAACATTCGCTCATGACGATACCTAAGTACGTGTGTCGCCTGGACAGTCGCCGCTACCATCAGTTGACTGGACAATCCCCACACTACTAGTTGATACAAGTACCTATAGCTCAGTAATTATCTGCCACCATTCAATTCGGATTCGACACAGAAACATACAATTATAGTTTATACATAGACATAAAAACCAAAAACAACTTGAGCAAGTTAGTCTAAAAAAAAACATTTCAAGGAACGACTTTCAATTACGATAATTTCTTTGAGTAATTATTCGTAAGTTAATAATTTTAATGAGTAATTATTTGTTGCTCGTTTATTAATAATTACATTAGGTTTATTTATTATACGATCATTTTGGAAGAGGTGATGAGTAATTATTATTTTTATGAAATATTCAGACTACATAGTTTTTATAAATTCACGATTAATATTGAAAATCGTTCCGATGCGTTGAGGGGTAGAATAAAACGGTTGCCTTTGTCCATTTATAGTGAAAATAGCACCAAAACGATTTATTACTTATTACTTTCGAAAAATTTAGACGTAATCTATATTAAATTCAACACACTAGATCTATGACCTAAGTATTCCAATCACGTTAGCTAGACTACTTTATATTTTAGACCCAAAATTGCTTATAATTTTCGATGAAATCATTTTAGAATAAGTTATTTTTGACATACATAAATAACGCTCTCAATTTCTACGTAAAGTTAACCATTTACATTCAGTTAAACCTACTTTTTAGCTGTTATATTAAGAGTCCCATGTAATATGGAGCGAGTCTAATTACAAGAGAATCTCGTAACAAAAATACATCAAATTACACAAAGGACTTCATCCTTTGCTTCGGCTTTGATTGTCCAATTTCATATATCATTTACAGCTGTCAGAAGTCCTTTAACGCCCCTTTAAAAGACCATATGATCCCATGAAATGAAAAGACCGTTTGGTCTCGTGAAACAAAAAGACCGGTAATGGTCCCATGTGAAAACAAAAACATAATTAAAAAACAAGGAAATAATGACAACCATTTTATTCTACTAAAAACCATTATAATAGCTTTGTCGTCACTTAAAAAAATGTGTGCTCAATTAAAGTATCTAGTTTTATAATATTTTTTTTTTATTTAAATACACAAGTGGCAGTATGTTTTACAGCCGTCGTTTTTAAAAACAAGATGGCGGATTGACGTTTGACAGTTCTGACATTTAGACAAAACGTTTGGCAAAAGGATATATTTTTTCGTTATTTCGTTTATGTTGTACGTTTTTATATACATATTTACGGCGTTTCTCATTGGGGGAGTTGACGGAGAATTAAAACCATCTACGTAGCCCAAAGGATTAGAAATTTGAAGTAGCAGTGGGTAAAATGTGTCGAAAAACTGATGACCTTAGGAGCAGACGTGGTCTGGAGTGGAGACCGGAACAAATATAGTGTACAACGCCTTCCAGCTTGGTGGAGTAACGATATGCGCTATGTGGCTGGTAATGTTATATGTTGGATGCAAATAGGATGCGATCTTTAGATCGAGCTCATTGGCCGGATATTGGAGAGGCCTCCAGCAGTGGACGGAAATGGGTGTGTAAGGTAAAAACTGATACTCGCGATTGGTTTAATGGGTTTTCATTAATTTTGTTTTGTAGTACACTTTGAAATATTATAGAGAAATTTGTCATTTATATGTATTGCAAATATGAGGCCATTTATCAACATTTTAGGAGAAATATGAATAAAATTTGGTATTGACGGACCAAAAAAGACATTTTTATACTATGAGAAGAGATAGGTCATTCATAAACAAAATTTAAGTAAATAAATATAATATTTATCATTGCTTCTATTTTAGAAAAATGTTTACGCAGTAGTGGGACAGACACATGTATATAAAAACGTACAACATAAACAAAACTCACAAAAATTATCGAAAGTCCAATTTTAGACCACCATATTTCAAAAAGACGGCGGCATCTATTATACAGATATAGGAAATGAGAAAAAACGTAAAAAAATTAAGTATTTTCAACCCTAATCATCAACACACACACTCGCTCGTTTAATTATTAAATTTCTCATCATTATCATCATCAAAAACTTCGCGCGACACCTGAACCGAATTATACCAGTCTTCAGCATATTATACATGTTTCTTTTTTAATTATTTTCTTAATTCACCACTCCCATCTATTTATTTTTTACACAGACTGTACAATTTTATCATGACTTATAGAAAAAAAAAGTAAAATGACAATTTTTTTAGTATTTTTTCCATATTTTTTTGTCTAGAGATCCAAATCATATGAATATCGAAATGAGTATGGTTGAGTTGAGTTGAGTGCAACACTCATTTGGGTTGAGTGTAAATGAGTTCAACGTTAAATACACCTTATAACACTGAGTGACTATAACTCATTTGAGTTCATTACTTAACACGACTTATACATCAAAACCAGAGTTGATACACAGATATACTCAACCTTACTCATACTCACTCGAAATTTTCGAGAAAAATTCACTAGTCGAGTCTCAAAAGGCTATTAACCAAACTGGTGGTTCTAAATTCAAAATTCAAACAAAATGCGAGGATGTCGATGTTGCAGCACCAAAGTAGCCACAGATAAAAAATACTTAACCCTACCAAAGACTACGACAGAACGTTTGTTTTTTTAATGTCATTTTGAAAATTTTATTAAGACAATGAATGTCGTTATAATTTAATATTTTTATACAATGTCAAAAATATATAAGTTTATATATATGGTAGTACATACTTACTCTCTAGCTATATTTTTGTCAATAATTATGATATCGCGTGAAACAGAGCGTAGCGTTGCTTATTGTCGATGCATATAAGCTGTGGACAAACAGACAAATAGGTTAAATGTGTTTATTAACTATGTAAAAATAAGATAACCAAGAGGAAATCACAGACGTCAAAAAGACTTCGTAAAAATCGGCTATCAAACCCAAGACTGCGTCGTTGGCCGAGTGGTCGCAAGTGCGACTGACGGGCAAGGTGGTCTCGGGTTCGATTAACGAGTCGGTCAAAGTATTACTGGGTTTTTAAAAAAATACTCAGTAGTAGTACGGAGTCTGGAATTGTGCCCGGTGTATTGCAATAGGCTCCCTCCCTATTACATGGGACTCATAACATAAATAGTGAAAAGTGGGTGTTACATTGTACTATCAAGTGCCGTCATGTGCACATCTGCCTACTCCTTCGGGGATAAAGGACAGAGCAGCGTTCCGCGACGCGGCGACTGTCGCGCTGCTATGTAACAGCGTATGCACGATTATGAGCCTCTAGCTTGTCTTGAAACTAGTCGAGTTCCTCGTCAAATTATTACGTGAGTAAGTCGAAAAACATAATAATCAATTTCTTTCTGTCAGCGTTTCAGCAAATGCCATTTAGCGTTTGTCTACATGTAGAATAGAAAACCAAATTATATGGAATTGACGTAAATTTTTACACTTTTCAGTGTCATCTCCATACATTTTGATTTCTTCTCTCTCTGTAGACAAGCGCTAAAGTGACGTTTGGCTAAAGGCACTGATTCCATACAATGCAACATATTCATAAATAAACTTAGAAACCATAAAATATATAATGCAACTCACCTAGTCGCCGTAAATAACCAACGAGCAACATTTTAAACTCACTAGTGTCTGGGCACTAAACTTTAAGTTTTTAAACATATTTATATATAGTATAATAAAATGCATTCGACACATTAAATATCATTATTGCTGGTGATTAAGCACTTTGCACTGAATGTCTTTTTCTTAATATATGTACATGTTAAAGATCACTGTTTGGCTGCTAACGGCTTCGGCTCTCCGCTGTCTTGTTTCGTTTTTGGTGTTGCTATGGACAAAATTTGTAGATTTAGTATATTTTTTGCTGTGTAGTGACTGTAGATAGACGATACTTAATAATTGGGGTTTTTAAAAAATTCTCAGTGGTAGCACGGAGTCTGAAATTGTGTCCGGTTTATGGCAATAGGCTCACCCCCTATTACATGGGACTCGTAACATAAATAGTGACAAGTGGGTGTTACATTGTACAATGGCATTAAGTGCCGTATTGCGCACCTCTGCCTGCCACTTCGGGCATAAAAAATATTGTAAATATTGAGTATTTACACATTTTTTGTATATTTAACATTTTGATCGGCATCTCGCTTTCTTTTTTTTGGGACAAGTCTGTCAAAATCTTCCAAAACCACTGCAACTCCAGTGTACCAGGACTGCAGTAGATACAACCATGCAAACACCAGAACACTGAAGTCCGGCGCGTCCCAGGGACATGCAGCACCGCCCGCAGATAAACGTTCATGCAGCAGAGATGCTCAGTGGAGGAGCGAAACATATGTCGAGTGTGGTTCGAGTGGTTTATTACGTGTCGTGTGTGTTGTGTCGCATCTCTGCTGCATGAGCGGTTGTCTGCCGGCGGGAGGTCGGTACTGCATACTGATGCTCCGAATTGGGTACTTGCCAACTAGTCAAATTCAATAATTTTTTTCTAACTGTCAAAAACGACAGTTTTCTATAAATTTTGTACGAGATTGTGTATTGTGACGTCACGATTTTTTGGCGTCAAACACCGTATATATATCTTAAAAATTTGTTGGAAAAATAGTAACATCGAGTTGGTTATAGAACTAATTAATGAAAGTGTAATATTTTTTAGTGTATTGAATTGTATTGAACAATCGAAATAATTTATTTTTGATAAATGGATAGTACCCAATTCATTGTTCAGCGGAATTAAAACTAAATATGTAATAAGTAGTAAGTGAAGAATGCATTAGTGCAGCGTACCCCGTGGTCGCGCAGTGGCCACGACGCTCTGCGCGCCGCAGGAGCCGGCGCGGCCGCGGTTGTTGTTGGCCGCGCCGCCGGCCGCGCCGCCAGCCGCGCCGCCAGCCGCGCCGCCAGCCGCGCGCGCCCCGCCGTGCTTGCTACACGGAAACACATACATTCATTAATTATTCATTAAAACACGCTTCATTTTTACTTATTACCTCTTTAATGCACACATAATAAGGTACATAAGGTAATTTATTTAATGATAAAAGGTGTAAAGGCTTTAATTTAACGCCATGTCCAACAAAACTGTACATAAAATATAATTATAATAACTAAAAATACTTAATGCCAAATGACATTTTCTCCTAGCGAAACTTTAGGTTAAGTAGAAAATCAGAGAAAATAGGCTTGTGTAATATGCAGTACGTGTAATTTTATAGCACAAACTGAAACATTATGCAGTTACTAATTAACTAAATAAATCGTATAATTAAGCTGTACTTGGGTTCAATTCTTTATTTATAAACAAAATACTTTTAAGAAAACAATATATATAAATGAATATATTAATTTTGTAATTATACACTTCAGTGTTTTTTTTAATATGTTACCCCACTCTAGAATTTTCTCCTGTATCGTGGGTACGTTTACAAACATACAAGTTCATATACACATCACACACAGACACGGAACACCAATTTGTGGCTCACACAAAGAGTTGTTCCGTACGGGAATCGAACCCGCGACACGTTGCGTGGCAGCCGGTTGCCCAGCCACCGCACTAACTGTGTTGTCCATATAGCTTTGTGTGTGCCCTCTGTGTGCCAAAGGCGACCTCCAACAATTTCCATTGAATTCTATCACTGGCGACCCTTGTCAAGAAAGGGCTAGCTAGCTGTTAGTTTATCTACAGTCAGAGGTCAAAAGTCCACTGCCACCGTGAGTGACGTTAACACGGCAATGCGTATGTAACTTCATATTAATGTGCATGAACACGCACGCGTACGCATACACACACGCACGCGTACACACGGATACAAATATGCGTGTGTGTGGGTATAACAACAGATAGTGTTACGGTGGCAGTGGATGTTTGTCCTCTGACCGTATGAGATTGTATGTGAGTGAGTGAGTGAGTGAGTGAGTGAGTGAGTGAGTGAGTGAGTGAGTACCCGTGGTGGCGGGCGGCGGCGGCGGCGCGGTCGCTCTCGGAGACGGAGCGCGTGCGGTCGTAGGGCCGCGCGTGGGGGCCGCGCCCCGGGGCCGCCGCGCCCGCGCTCGCCAGCAGCTCGTTCAGTTGGGGCTGCAAGGAAACATACCAACTCAATATCTGTACATGTCACTTGAAGCTGTCTAGTCGTCGTTGACTAGCCTCTTGTCTCTGTCGCGGAGAACCTAACGGGTAACCGGGGCTCCGGCTCGACGTGCAGGAGAAGGAACGGGGTGGTGTTTAGTCAGTAAGAGTCTGACACTCCCTCCCGCCTCACCCAGGCGGCCCTACTTCTTGGAGGGAAATAGGCGTGATGTTATGTTATTTAAATAAAAAACATTTTGAATAAAAAAACATACAACTTAAATATGACGTTTAGTACAGAAAAATACAAAGTTTGTCGCGTCACCACTGCACCCGTCCCGGCTATACATCGTCGGTACGGAACGCCGAGCGACTCGCTTACTGTAGCACTCACATTCGCAGTGACTGTACACGACATCACACTCGTATACAGTGGACATATAGTGCAATTTCATTTTACTACTTTTAAATCGAAAATTTTGCTCTACCTACGCTAGAATGTTCTCCTGTGTCGTCCGCGTTTAGGGATTAATACAAGCTTTCAAGTTAGCGCATCGAAGCGTTAATCTGAAATGCCACATGGGACTTCCTCTAAGGACAAATGCACATTATAATATAAAATATTATATTCCAATTTTTTTATTGAATCGATTTTTTTATATGACCTAAAATGACAACAGTGCCCTCTAGTACTCGGGCTGAAGACAACCTAACGGGTTGTCGATGTTTCTCAGTATATTCACGTGAGTAACCCGCGATTTTTAGGTAATTACGCCATGACAGTTTTTATTCTTTCTTATTAATTATGGTTTTGACAACAACCTAAACTAACTAATGCTAGTGATGCACCCAGTAGTATGTTTTTTAATTGATATAACAACGCATTATAGATTATTACAACGTGTTGTACTACTGGGTACATCACTAGTATTAGTTAGATTAGATTGTTGCCAACACTATCTATCTTCTATCTATATTTATAAAAATGAAACCCGTTTCCCGTTGTCACGCCATTACTTGAGAAAGGCTAGACCGATATGGCAGATTTTTTTTTGTTGTGTTTGTTATTATCAGGAGAAGGTTCTTATGACAGGAAAATTCCTGAAAATCCTTCTGGAACGGGACGAAATGGGATTGCGCGTACGAAGTCGCGGGCAGAAGCTAGTAATTAAAAAAATGAATAAAAATTATAATGGCTGTAAGGCTATGAAACATCACGCTACGATCAATAGGCGCCGATCATCGTATGTAACCACGCAAGAGTCACTAGTAAATAATATGTACCAATTGAATTTAGTGAACTCACCTCAAGCACCCTAAAATCTTCGATGCTCTGGAAGTTTTCCAGATACCCCTGCAGCTTGGGGTCTACCTGCAACGCTCCTGTATGCTTGTAGTACTTCAGGAACGCCCAGAATTTTTCTAAGCCGTACAACTGACCTGTTGGTATGAAAAACAAAGAAAAATATGTTATATGTTTTTGAGCCAAGAAGATAAGTTCTGTTATAGTCGCTGTATGCAGGTCGCTTCCTAGTTTCTTTGTGCGAACCGCTAAGGCAGGAGTTCCCAACCAGGGGGACATGACCCCCTTGGGAGGCGTAGTGGAATACCAGGGGAGGGGCGTAATCGGTACGTTTAATTTTCGGAAATAGTACTAAATCGCAATACACACTAAGCCCGCCGGGCCGCCGACACAACCCTGGCCTGTATGAAAAGAATCAAATCAAAGATATATATCGTCGGCCCGGCGGACTCAATGTGTATTGCGCTCTACATATACAAGTTTCGACAAGTCACATTCCTTAGCGGCTATGGAATGGAATTCCTTGCCGGAATCGGAGTTTCTCGACAAATATAACTTGGGTGTCTTCAAGTCCCGAGTGAACAGGTTGCTCATAGGTAGGCGTCCTCCATCGTCAGCCACATCACCGCTTACTACCAGGCGAGATGCTGGCCAAACGTCAGCCTATCAAGTACAATTATAAGAAAACCTCGCAATGTGTCTTTGGGGAGGATTGTGGGAGACAGTGGACAGTGCGTGGCTGAATGCGTGATGATGTCTTGACTGCCTCACTAATAACCGATGAAATATCAATTTTCTGTATATTAGACTTGTATCTACGATTCGAATATCAATAAAGACATTGTTTCATACAATAAAATATTAAATAACATACTAAATAAATTATTATGTTTTCGACTTATTCACGTAATGATTTAACGAGGAACTCGCGGGTCGCGTAATGCTGCTCATGAATATGAGCCTCTAGCATGGCTTGAAACTAGTCGAGTTCCTCGTCAAATCATTACGTGAGTAAGCCGAAAACACAATAATTTATTAAATAACAATCTCACTTTCATTACTAGATTTTATGATCAACTTAATTTTAGTATTTTACTAGCAAATTTTTAAGAAATAAGTACGCTGTTTGACGCTAAAAAAACGTGACGTCACAATACACAATCTCCAACGAAATTCATAGAAAACTGTCGTTTTTGACAGTTCGAAAAAAGTATTGAATTTGACTAATTGGCAAGTGGGTGTTTCTTCAAAAAACTTTAACTTTTATTTAACAAATCATTATCTTCCCGCGTTGTTAAGCATCGCAATAACTTATTAGCAACTGTATTTTATTGCATTGGGTGAGAGCAGTGTTTTTTATTTTATAAAAATTGAGCAGTCGGCTCAATTTTTTGAAACTAAATTTTGTATTTTAATCAGCAGAATTGTTAACTGTGACTTAAGGATAATGACGCCGTTAATTTTTTGTTTTTTTTTTGGAGAATCACCCAAGTACCCAATTGAACGGGGGCGGAGCAGTTGGCTGAAGCTAGTAAGAGTATGAATGGACTCACCCTTTTCATAATCAGCGACGGTTTCCTGCTGGAAGTGTTGATATAGTTCTGGTCTAAATTTCCGTTCGAGTCCGTACGAGTAGAAACGGAATAGACACTCCAGGCCATAACGGAAACCGGCTGACGCGTCCTCGTTGGCTAGTGTTCTGGAATTGATAGGTTTGGTTATAGTGTGATAATAATCATGTATATTTCGATCGTCAAGAAATAAACATTTTTTTTTATTTTGCAAAAATTAATGATTACTATATTAGCAGTGTTTAGTATGATTTGCAACGAAAATATTTCGTTAAAATTCATCAACAACAATGGTAAAACCACGACGGAAATGCAAAAACAAAAAAATTCGATGCATATGCACATCCGATTTTTGGAAAAATATATCTAGGAATGTAGTTTAAGCAATTTTATTGTTACTATGGCTAAAAACCTAATTAGCTATTTCCATTAATTGTTTATGAAGTAAATAAAATATTTTATTAATAATCACATATAAAACAAATTCATTACAACTCACTTTTCTCTTAATACACTTTATGCTATAATTTTCGTTCAAAACCATTAATTAATTCGTATTTTGCATTTACTGTTTTCATAGCAGTTAGATTGTAGAAATACTACATATAACAAAACGAATATTTACCTGAATTCATTATACATGGTGCGATTGAAGTGGTCTCGTAGGAAGAACGACCAGAACCGGAACAGTGTGTTCATCTCCTGTGACTGCCCTATGCCGAGCTTCTTACGTTCTAGAAATGAAGAGAAATATATTATAATCATTTATAGATTTTTTTTTCTTACATTTGCTGTCCGAGTTTCTTGGTGTTCGACTACCAAAAAGGGTTGATTTTATGGAAAAGTGCTTACTGTTCTTTTTTTAACCTTTAATTAATTAAGTTTCATAATTATCATCATCATCATCATCATCATCATCATCATCATCATAATTATCATCATCATCAACAACCTATAAATGCCCACTGCTGAGTAAAGCATTTTCTCACACGGCGAAGGTTTGAGCATTAATCACCACGCTTGCTCAACGTGTGTTGGCGATTACAAACTTATAACTAGAAATTATAAGCCCAGATTTCCTTACGATGTTTTCCTTCACTGTTTGTCAGTGGTGTCTAAATAATCTAAGAAAGTACATATAACTCGGAGTAGTCAAACTTGAAAACACCCGGCACCCTTCACTACAAACTCCGGCAAAGAATTCCACTCCTTAGCAGTACGCACAAGGAAGCTTGATGCGAAAGGCTTCGTGCGTGTGGGTGAGACATCTACTATGAATCAGTGACGCTTCGCTGATTGTCTTGTGGTACGATAATGGAAAGGACTAGGGGAATTAAGTTATGCAATAGGGATGATGGCAGGGTATGAAAATTAAAAATCTAATTAGTCCGTCAGTTAGGTATTGAACAAATATTCGACACGTATTTTTTTATTTTGTTAGATATTAAAATGATACTTAGATATAACGAAACAAAGTTTAGGAGTGGGGGCTAAATCATTTCTACGTATGAAATGTACATAGAAATGACGTCATACGACATTTCAAATCAATATATCGTCGAAAGTATTCGTTTCTGTAAAAAAATAACAAATACGTGTATAATGTTTTAAAATAATCTATCAGACGGACATTAAAATAAAAATGAGTCATCTACCCTATTCCCCTGCACACTCTCCGAAATATATCCGGTAGAAGACTGAAAAGCTTGCAACCTTACGCCTGTGTTCGAGGGTTTGAAGCCAGGCCTCCGCACGTAGACTTAGAAATGATACAAAGATATGAAGTTACCTTTGAGGCAGCGCGAGTGGTACTTGTGGTAGGCCTGTTGCGTGAAGTGGTTCTCCCGCAGCAGGCCGTGGCTGGGGTGGTGGAACGTGGGCAGGGACGCCGGCACCGACCCGCACGACGACCCCAGCGTCGGGGACGTGCCCACCGACGACCTGGGGATACACTGTCTTACTGAACAATCTACACACATTACCTATGTATTATCAACTTTATATAAATAACTTGTCCTAGTGTCTATACTAATATTATAAAGCTGAAGAGTTTGTTTTTTTGTTTGTTTGTTTGAACGCGCTAATCTCCGAAACTACCAGTCCGATTTCAATAATTCTTTTTGTGTTGGATAGTACATTTATCGAGGAAGGTTATAGGCTACAAAACATCACGCTACGATCATTAGGATCCGAGCAGAGCGGGTGCAACTGGGCGGAAGTAGCTAGTTAGTAATATTGTGAGTGCTCCTTTCGATATTCTTCCTAGTACAGGCATTCAAACCTAGTGAGATCTCTGATTTTAAATTAAGATGTTTATCTGTACTATGACCAATTTCTTATAAAGAATAAGGATCTAAAAATATTTAACACCCAGATACATGGCGCTACAGTCGAATATAGTCTCTGTAGAGTATTGTAAAGTAGAATGAACATACCCAGTGCTGTGCGTCCTTGCGCGATGTTCACGAATGTCCATGATCCAGCCGACATGATGCTCCACGGGCGGGTTCAGCGAGTGGCGCGTCTTGTGCTTGCGGCTACTTCTGCAAGGGACAAGTGGAATGTAAAGTAGGCTGCTTACTCTTGAAACCAATCTCAATGTCAATGCAATTTTAATCCAATAAAATCTCAATAATTATTCAATGTCAACACTATACAACCACAATCGTAGCTGTTACAATAGCATTCAGAGTACGGAATATAAAGACAAACTCAATACCATGTAGTTCATTCAATATCCACGCAATACGGATGCAATGGGCGCTAGTGTTGCAACTCGAGAGTACGAAATTTCACAATACCAATGTCGATCGATCGGAATTGGATTCAAGAGTAAGCCCCCTGGTTGTAAATCAAATAAAAGGAATTGGTGCAATAAAAGTACAGGGTGCAAACTTCGATAGATTTTAGTCGGTTCGATTACCGTGTGAGGCAAGGTAATTTTTGAAAATGTTTGAATGCAGATTTGTTTCTTTTCAAAAATAAAGGAATGTTTTCTTTGAGTAAAATTTTCTATCTTAAGTATTAAGAGTACTTCGCCTTTAGGTGGCAATACAAAATTCTACCCTGTATATAAAAATTAATCCCTTTTCCCTTGGTCACTGCATCACGCACGAATGGCTGGACCGATTTCACGAATTCTTTTTTTATTGTTACTAGGAGAAGATTCTTAAAATACAGAAAAAAAATATGAAAATACAACGGGAACAGGAGTCAAAATCAAAGCATTTATTTCAATTAATCCATAATTTGGTACTTTTGAAACGTCAACAAATACAAAATAAATAATAGTCTGTCAGTCAGTCCGTCAGTGAAGCTAGGTGAAGCTAGGTGCTCATTCCAAAATGTAGATTCGAATGGAGAAGAACGAGCAAGAAACTCCATTCGTTACTCTTTTAAAAAAGTATGTTCTACAATGTATCTGATACATATTCCAATACTGTACGTATATGTGAGAACAATGCAAAGACACGCTTGTCGCATTCATTAAAATAAAAAAATAAACATTGAAATAACACATTGAGAAAACAGAATTGCGCGTACGAAGTCGTGGGCAGAAGCTAGTATAATATATTACTACTATTAACTCACATAACGTCAGTAGCATGTGGATCCTTGCTGGCTGCGTAGAATCGAGCCGTGCGTCTCGGCCGTCGCCCCGTCCTGCCTTCTGCAGACGACTCAGCTTGCTGCGATACCTAGGACAAATACAAGTTATATTTTTTTTTATTTAATTTTTTTGTTTCATCAAGCAAGGATTTTTGATATCACGACCTCACAGAAAACCGACGTGAAGCAAGGCTTGCGTTGTGTTTCGTTGTGTGAGTGAGGTTACCGGAGGCCCAATTACCCTCCCCTTCCCCAATCTCCCCAATCCCTGAATACCTAACGATGCTCAATCTCCTAATCCCCAAAAGGCCGATAACGCACTTGTAACGTCTTTGGTGTTCCGTGTGTCCATGGGCGACGCCGATTGCTTACCATCAGGTGATCCGTCTGCTCGTTTACCGGCAAAAAAAATAATAAACTTGCAAGAAAATGCCTCCACTGCGTAATTTCATTTCTTGATAAATATTTTCTGATACAAGTATTTTATTAATTGGTAACGTATGTCGTTTAAAGGGCAATTAAGTTACCTTTAAAATGCATATATAAAAGGCAATTTAGCTACCTTTTAAATGAGAGGCATTGTGTTGAACAAGAACGCATCTTTTTGAAAGTTATAGATGATTCCATAAAAAGAAAAGAAGTGCTAGTGGCTCCGCTACTTTGCTCCAAGTGTATTTTACAAAACTTATTGTTCATTATGCGACTGCCGAGCAAGGCGTCTCGTGTTCGATTCCCAGGTCGAGTAAAGTATTACTGGATTTTTTTCAATAAAATTGAGTAGTAGCACGGAGTTTCGAAATGTTCCCGATATATGGCAATAGGCTCACCTCTTATTACATGGGACTCATAACATAAATAGTGGAAAGTGGGTGTTACATTGTTCAGTGGCATTAAGTCCCGTAATGTACCTCTGCCTACACCTTCGGGGATAAAAGGCGTGAAGTTAATTGTGGTTATTTATGTTTATCACTAAAATATGTAAGTGTATCTATTTTTGCTCAATTAATTCGTTGCTTGCTTCTTGCTCACACATTAACTCTTCTCTGCATCACCCATAGGTCATACTGGGAGAAAATGCCTGCGGCATTAAGTTCACCTTGTGTACACTTTGTGCATATGAAGCTTAAATAAATAAATGAATAAATAAGTTATGTTGTTATCGTTACTAAGATTTGAACTTGAATGTGTTGTAGTTTTAAAGTAGAAATAATAGTATTATAATGCAGCGTAGGACTTACTAGCAGCGGGCGCGGCGGCGGCGGGGGCGGCTCGGCGGGGTTGTAGTGCTTCTCGTTGGGCACGGCCGCCTCGAACTGCTCGCGGCTGATCAACGACACCGTGCGGTACGTCTGGCTGCCGTACGACTGTACGGACACAATCTTATATTGTACTACAGTCGTCGTCGTCAACATATAAGTGCCCACTGATGAACAAAAGTCTCATCTCACACGGAGAAGGTTTGAGCTTTAATCACCATGCTTGCTCGATGCGGTTTGGGTTGGTGTTTTAATAAAATCTCAGTAGTAGCACGGAGTCTGGAATTGTGCCCAGTATAATGCAATAGACACACCCCCTATTACATGGGACTTATAACATAAATAGTGAAAAGTGGGTACTGGTACACTGGTACACTGTACAAAGTGGCATTAAATGCCGCAATGTGCACCTCTGCCTACCCCTTCGGGGGTAAAGGCGTGATGCTATATACGTAAAAAAATAAACTTACCGGTGGATAGTCTGTATCGTTCCATAAATCTTCTTCATACCGTCTCAACCCATCAGTAATAACCTGAAAACAGACGAAAATACGTTTATTAATTAAACAAAAATATTACAATAATATCTGTTATCGCCAACCCCTACAAAATTTAAAGAAACGCTAAAAGTAAGCTAATCGGGTAAAAGTACTTGCCAACTAGTCAAATTCAATACTTTTTGCGAACTGTCAAAAACGACAGTTTTCTATGAATTTTGTACGAGATTGTGTATTGTGACGTCACGTTTTTTTAGCGTCAGACAGTATACTTATTTCTTAAAAATTTCCTGGAAAAATACTAAAATTAAGTTAGTCATAAAATCCATTAATGAAAGTGTGATTATTTTTTAAATATTTTATTGTATTGAACAGTCGAAATAATTTATTTTTGATCAAGTCTCCAATTCATTACTTGGCTAGTTTCCTTGGTTTAAAATAAATTGTTTTAACTTTTCAATGCAATAAATAATTCAAAAATAATCATGCTCTCATCCATTGATTTGACAATTTACCTACTTTTGGATTTTTTCTCGCTAATTTTAAGGAAATAAGTATGCTATTTGACGCAGAAATATGACGACGTCATAAGTTGCGATCCAATACAAAATTGATAGAAAACTATCGTTTTTGACATTTCAATCAAAGTATTGAATTTGACTAACTGTCAACTACCGTATTGTAGCAAAAAGAATCGGTTGCCAAAAAGGGAAAAAAAACAATATTGTATAATATAAGAGCGTCACTATCGCCAACAAATTGTTATATAGTTTGGTGATTTTTGATGAAAAAATGTAAATGAAAAAAAAAAAACATTAAACGACTTTCGTCGCATAGCCGTCGTTTAGTCGCATTAATACTTGCCGTTGGTAAGGCAATAAAGGTGTGACTGTGGAAGTAATAAAAATATAACGAGTTGAAAAATTAAAACAGAAGAATTAGAATAGAAGAGAGACGCTGACATCATGCCTATGCTAAAAGGGTCAACCACTCAGTGTAAGCCAGGCATACAAGACTGGTTACTTTCTACTTTGGTAGGTTTCGAACGAACCCGTACCATCATGCATGAGAAGCGGGCGTCTTAAACCTCCGGGCCAGCACGACATTTAAATAAAATGAATATAATATTTATAAGTATTTGTGTACCTGTTCGAGGTCCTGTGTAATCTTGGTGCGAGTGTTCCAGTCCCCCTGGCGGTCGTGGCCGTCATGCTTGGGCTGTCGGGCGGCAGTCTGCGTCACTATAAGCAGGCGGCCGACGTCGCGGTCCGTGAATTCTGCGTCCGATTCCTCGTCAGACCTGGGGATTAGCGATAATAGGGATGATGACAGGGTATAAAAATATAATTAGTCCGTCAGTTAGTTTTTATATATTTAAAAAATAAATAAAAAATATTAGACACTGATTGTCGTATAATAAAACAATACTTAGATAAAACTAATCAAACTTTAGGAGTGAGGGCTAAAAGGTAATTTCTATGTATAAAATGTACATAGAAGTGACGTCACGCGACATTTCAAATCAATATATCGTAAAAATACGTGTCTAATGATTTAAAATAATCTACCAGACGGACATTGAAATAAAAATTAGGCGTCTACCTTATAACCCTATTGAGTATAATTATGTGTAAATGCATTAGCCTGAGGTCTTAGTACACACGGCCACACATCAATCTATACAAATCCAGTTTATCCTGGTGTCGCGTCGCATCATCTTTCCGCACATTTATCGTTCAGTTTATACTGGTTATGTAAAGCTCGATGTGTAGCCGTGTGTACGAATTTGATTTACGTTTAAAGTATTCGAAACGAGTATGCGTTCGGCACTCTGAGGCCTTAGTATGAGTTTGTTTTACGTTTAAAGTATTCGAAACGAGAACGCGTTCGGCGCACTGATTGGCCGATGCCAATGAACCAACCAATCAAAGCGCCGAAAGCGTACTCGTTACGATTACTTTAAACGTAAAAAAAACTCGTACTAAGGCCTCTGATTGGCCGGCGCCAATGAACCAACCAATCTTACGGTAAAAATTAACCAAATTCGATCCAAAATACATGGATTACAATTGAATTTTGACAATTGATCATATAAAGCATTTGTGAGCTAGGTATACGACACCCGCTACAAGAGTGGCGGTAGTGCAAGTGGTCGCAAGAGCAACTGCCAGGCAGGTATTACTGGTTTTTTTTTATAATCTCAGTAGTAGCATGGAGTCTGGAATTGTGCGCGGTATATGGCTATAGACTCATCCCCTATTACGTGGGACTCGTAACATAAATAGTGAAAACTGGGTGTTACATTGTGCAGTGGCATTAAGTGCCGTAATGTGCATCTCTGCCCACTCCTTCAGGGATATAAGGCGTGATATTATGATGAGGTTCAAGTTTAAGTCATAGTTTTGATTTTTTAGCCTACGTACCAAGCGTCAGTGAATGTGTTATGCCTGGGCGGCGGTAGCTCCAGTTCCTCATCGAGCTGGAAGTGTAACTCCTCGCGAGGCTCATCTTCCGCTGCAGCAGCTGTACGCTCGCGGGAACCAGCCTTTGTACGGCGTTTTACCTGTAGAAGTAATTAATTATATGGTTACAAAAACAAATACACTTCCGGACACTTGAATCGCGCCAAATTACATTCGTTCATTCATTATTTATGTACCAAAATAACATTACGAAATAAAAATGTATGGAGTCTGGGCCCATTTTACAATATGGGCATTATATACATTTATACATATTATTTTATTGTCCGTCCGGTAGATTATGTTAAAACATTATTATTCTTTTCTAACAATTATTAAATTATTTTTTTATTACTAGATGGCGAGCAGGGGTGACTGCCCGACCCGAACCAGACCCGAGTGCACGGCGCCGAGAGTTCCGCGCGCGCCTCAAAGAGCCATCAGACCACCGGGGAGGGGGCCCAGTAGGGCTGATACGAAGCCACAAAGGACTATATGGGTTGCCGGGGGTCCGGCATGAAGTGCAGGAGTAGGAACCGGGTGTTTTTAGTTAGTAAGAGTTTGACACTTCCTCTCGCCTCACCCGGGCGGGAGAAGTAATATAATGCAAATACTTGTTCGTGTATTAAACATGATCAATGATCTCTTAATATTCGCTCCTCAAAATTAGTTCGGTACCGCTAATTCGTGCATGCAAATGCTCGAAGATGATCAATGATCTCTTGATATTTCGCCCCTCTTTGGCTGCTCAGGTACCGAAGTCACGCATGCAAATGCTTGTTCCTGTATTAACGATGATCAACAGTCAATCATCTCTTGATATACCTCCCCCCTTCCCTCATTGCCTTTGTTGGTACCGCGCAGTCTCGCAACTGTAAATGCTTGTTCGTGTATTAAATATGATCAACGATCTCTTGATATTCGCATCAGAGTGTTAACTGAATTACTTCTGTTCCCTATCCTTGACTATGATGCCAGTCTAGACCAGTATGGTCTAGACTGGCATCTATAAGATGGAGAATGGATGGAGAAGACGTTATATAAGCTTTGAGACTCCAAAATTAATCAGGTTCACATTTGGTTTCCGCAACCACGACTCACGTCATCTTACTTATATTATATCTTATCTTATACTATTATATAAAGCGCAAAAGATTGTTTTTTGTTTGTTTGTTTGAACGCGCTAATGTCCGTAACTATAGTCAGAATTTTAATTAGATTCCAGATTTGACAATAGCTACTGTCATTTTGTGAAATAATGATACCACATATAAAAGTGTAGTGATGAACACAAAAATCGATAAACAATCAGTGTGTGTGTTTTATAATAAATGTTACAGAAAGTGACAGGATAGCGATAGCGATGACGGCGACAAATTCTAAAATAACTTATTACCATAATACATCTATCTGTTTTATTTGCCATGTTCCTTCATGATTACATTTTTTTATTTATTTCACACAATTATAAAAGAAAAATCTCAGATCGTTAATTAATCGTCAAAACTAAATGATCGGTTCAGAAATATTTAATTTCCCGATATACTTAGTTTACGGAAGTAAAATTATAAACGAGAAGAATCGATCCAGTAATATTGCATTTCCTTATCGAATAATTTCGCAACGTCACTATTTAGTACTTGTCATAACGTTGCAAAACTGAAATTGTCAAATCTGGAATCGAATTAAAATTCCGAGTATATAAGTCTGATTTGAATAATTCTTTTTGTGTTGGATAGCGATAGCGCATTTATCGAGGATGGCTATAGGCTATGAAACATCACGCTACGACCAAAAGGAGCTGAGCAGAGCATGTGAAACCGCGCGGAAGTAGCTAGTAATATTATAAATGTCGAAATATTTGTCTGTATGTTTGTTATGCAATCACGTCAAAACGGCTGAAGGGATCGGGATGGAATTTGGAACAGGGGTAGAATATGGTGTGGAATATCACAAAGGCCACTTTGTATCCCACGCAATCGAAGCTGCAGGCAGAAGTAAGGCACGACAAACTCAATCCGCCTTCGTCAGAATATTCATATCTTGTCCCTGCTTTACGGCATTCTGTTCAACCTTTATACTTTCTCTTAGTTAAAAAAATGTCTCAGGTTCCTTAACTCGTTGAGTACCGTCACTATAGACACAATTATAGAACAATGTTGCGGTCACCGGTGACCGCTTGGTGTTTGACAGTTTAATGACGCACATTCGAGATCACTGAGGTCGTCTGAGAATCCAATTTCGATCGATCGACATTGATATTGTAAAAAATTTATCTTCAGCAGATACGTTGCCCCACACTGGGATTTTTTCCTGTATCGTGGGTGCGTTTACAAACATACAAGTTCACACGCTTACTCTTGAAACCAATCTCAATGTCAATGCAATTTCAATCCAATAAAATCTCAATAATTATTCAATGTCAACACTATACAACCACAATCGTAGCTGTTACAGAGTACGGAATATAAAGCCAAACTTAATACCATGTAGTTCATTCAATATCCACGCAATACGGATGCAATGGGCGCTAGTGTTGCAACTCAAGAGTACGAAATTTCGCAATATCAATGTCGAGTGATCGAAATTGAATTGTAACAACAATTTGTGGATCACATAAGATCAGCTAAAAGTTATGCGGTAGCCAGTTGCAACATATAGCGGATATGTGTTCGTCGTAGGAATTGTAGGTCCTTCAGGGCACGGGCCTCGAGTGCCCTAATGGTACAGACGGCACTGCTCTTGAGTTGCAACACTAGCGCCCATCGTTATTGTCACCAAGGGGAGAAGGGGAGAGGGGTGTACAAAAAACGCTAAACAACCGGACGGAGATAATCGACAGCCGCTTGGCATTAATGCAAATTAATGTTCAAACTTGTAAAAAAAACTTATTTATTGGTTATTTTTATAATTGTATTACATTAATTTATTTTATTGTTCATTATTGTTATTTCTATTGGTTTCTCCGGTATTATTGTTATTTTTTTAAATTGAGACTTGTTTGTGTAACACACTATGTGTCTCGGTGTCGTTATTTCTTTTCCTGCCACAGGCCCACTTGGAATTCCAGTTGGAATATGTTGGGCCTATGTACTCTGTTTTTATATATGTATTGTCCTTTATGTTGAATGTGTGTACATAAATAATAAATAAAAACAAAATCTGTCAAAAAAATTACTTTATTATATAAACGGTACTTTGTAAGACTTAGTTTTTTTATTCTATACGTACCTCAGTCCAAACTTGTTCTGAGTTGGGGCTGATGGTCCCCGAGCTTGGTCTGTCGTCCAAACTATCGGATTTGTAGTTGCACTCTTCTGTAACAAAGAAAATAATTATAAAAATCTGTAATAATTTAAGACCTAACTAAAAGAAAGTCGTGGTGGTCCGGAGGTTTAACATGCCTGCTTCTCATGCACGAGTGCGTGGGCTCGATCGAAACCTACCAATGGCAAGTACCAATGTGGCTTTTCCGAGTTATATGTACTTTTTAAGATTAATAGACACCACTGACAAACGGTGAAGGAAAGGAAAGGCTTATAATTTCTAATTCTAAGTTTTAAATTGCCACCCGCATTGAGCAAGAATGGTGATGATTAATGTTCAAACCTTCTCCGTGTGAGAAGTGGCCTTTGGTCAACAGTCGGGACTTATAGGCTGTCGATGAAGACAGAGAAAAAGGAGAAGAGGCTTACTTGAGTAAGTCAATATTATAAGCAAGCATTTTTACTAAAAGATAAGTTCGCCACAACCTCCCAAAATCGCTGCAACTCGTATAAGCCAGGATCTACTGTAGATACATCCATGCTAACACCGGAACACTGAAGTCCGGCGCGTCCCAGCGACATGAGTAACTGTCTTGATTCCCGCAATGAAGTGAATCAGAAGAGATTTTTAGAGGAGAAGGAAGAACACCCCTAATAATAATATAACTGGGTATTTTTCAAAAAATCTTAGTAGTAGCACGGAGTCTGGAATTGTGTCCGGTATATGGCAATAGGCTCACCCCCTATTACATGGGATTCATAACAAAAACAGTGAGTGGGTGTTACATTGTACTGTGGCATTACGTGCCGTAATTTGCACCTCTGCCTACCCCTTCGGGGACAAAAGGGGTGATGTTATGTTATAAATAATATAGTTTAACTTACCATGTCGCAATGCAAGCGGCACGAACTCTGGAACGTCGGGGTTGAGCGAATCGTGCGCGGCAGCCCCGCCCGCCAGCCCTCCGCGACCCGTGCGAAACATTCTGAACAAATAAGACAAACATATACCAATTGCTAATATAGTTCACAAAGAGATAGATTACGACTTCATTTGCTGGTAGAATAAGAAAGAGGCCGGCTCGACCGGAGTGGTACCACGGCGGAGCAGACAAACGTCGTCGTGTGAGTGAGGTTATCGAAGGCTCAATTACCTCCTTCCCCAATCTCTGAATTCCAACAATCCTTAAATCCCTAATGCCCAAAAGGCCGGTAACGCACTTGTAACGCCTCTGGTGTTCCGATGTCCATGGGCGACGCCGATTGCTTACCATCAGGTGATTCGTGTTTTCGTTTGTCGGTTTCCCATAAAAAAATTCTTGCACAGAGTGTAGAGCATACAAAGTTTGTCGCGTCACCACTGCACCCGTCCCGGCTATACATCGTCGGTACGGAACGCCGAGCGACTCGCTTACTGTAGCACTCACATTCGCAGTGACTGTACACGACATTACACTCGTATACAGTGGACATATAGTGCAATACAAAACGGTACAAGCAGACGGATACTTGGCCGTGTAAGTATTCATATACAAGTATTCCGTTCAAGTATAATTTTAAACCGTGAAATCTATTTCGTTTCCGTCCCGCGGCAAAACAAGTTGCCATAAGGAGTACTTTCGATGTATAAAGTAAAAACAAAAATGAATAAATTTTCATGGAAATACGCACATGAATTACATGGCGTGATGTTTTGATAATGTACTGTAATGAGTTCGTATGCGCTTTCGAAGTTTGTTGTTTGCAATGGTTCACCAGTTATTTTGTTATTTCTTTGTAAAACTATTGTATTACCGATACAGAACTATTTTACTTCCAGACGAAAACGAATTGGATTTCACGGTGTATTCGACCAATATATAGTGTGATTCCTGAAGTGAAGATATATATTAGTAATTTATTATAATGTATAAACGTACCTGGGTAGCGGTGGCGGAGGTACGGCCCTGAGGAGTGATGAAACTGGCGCAACAAGAGGACCTCCCATCGTCGGCAGAGGGAAGATACCCACCATCTGCTTCTTACGGCTACAAGAAATAAATAGTGATTAATGTCTTAGCAGGATAAAGGTCTACGAGTCGCTGTATGCAGGTCGCTTCCGACCTCGCGATGTGTAATCTAGGGGGAGGACTGTGGGAGGCAGCTACAATATCTTCATTCCCTACAATATGGTTGAGTTGGGCGGTGCTGGTGTACGTGTCATGTTCGTGAACGGACGCCGTCAACTAGGACTGATCACCTCTAGACTGTATTATTTACTGTCCTTTAAGGTGTTTTTTTCCATCTCTTTGACTGACATCCTATTCACTCGGGCCTTGAAGACACCTAGGTATACCCTAGGGATTGGGATGCCGTCTCCTCCTTTTGCGAAGCAGTCATGCTAGCTAAGGAGGAGGCGGGACGCGTGAGGCAGCGAAGCGCTGCCTCCTCGCAACCCAGCCATCGCGAAGGACACACCGGGCGTCGGGGATCGCGGGACGATCTCCGGCCACCGTAAGCGCGGGCCTGCGGACGGCGAGCATGGGTGGCTCCCCGTCCGACCAGAAACAGACCCGAGCGTACGGCGCCGAGCGTTCCGCGCGCGCCTCAAAGAGCCATCAGACCACCACAGATGGGGTCCAATAGGGCCGATGCCGATTCGGAGTCGCGGAGAACCTAACGGGTAACCGGGGCTCCGGCTCGACGTGCAGGAGAAGGAACGGGGTGGTTTTTAGTCAATAAGAGTCTGACACACCCTTCCGCCTCACCCAGGCGGGAGCAGTCATTCGACGATTTTCCCCCCTTAAAAAAAAAAAAAAAAAAAAAGGTATACCCTTCAGGAAAGGAAATACAGACTCTGGCAAAGAATTCCATTCCTTAGCAGTACGCACAAGAAAGCTTGATGCGAAGCGCTTCGTGCGTGTAGGTGGGACATCCACCACGAATCGGTGACGGTTCGCGGATTCAAACCGAAACCTCCACAAAACCCCTCAAAAACCACTTACCGTTTTTCACCAGGCTTCTCTTCATTGCCCTCAGACTGCAGTGGCGGATCATCAGTGGGGTCTACTGGCTTATTGCCTTCAAGCTCTGCCTCTTTCTTCTTCTCTTCTGCGTTCTCTCCCACTTCTAATACTGCGGATACTTCTGGTATATCTTGATCGTGTATCTCCTCTACTGTAGCCGATGGTTGCGAGGGTTGCTGTTGTGTCTGTAATTTTTTTTTAATATTTATATTATTGAGGTGTTTTTTTTGGTTAGAATTTGATAAGTCAAAGGTCTCAATAACCGAATAACTGTTTTTTAATAATAAATCGCGGGTTACTCACGTGAATATACCACTACTGAGAAAAGGTCTACTAGTTTCGAACCACAGAGGTTACACTGAGTAGGCTGCGCGACGTCGTCGCGACCGCGCACGCTGCTCATGAGGAAGAACCCCTCTGTGGTTCGAAACTAGGAGAATTTTTCTCAGTATATTCACGTGAGTAACCCGCGTATTTTAAATAACTTAGTTAGTATTTATTTGGAAGAAGTTAAAAAGTCATTCGTGTAGGATTTTAACATTAGTTCCATTTTAATTTTTATCAAAAATCTACCTCTAGATTATAAAAGTTTATTTAATGTATTTGCTATGTCGGCCATTGTCAAATACTTGGTATTATTACGTCTAAGGAGTTTATATTGAAATTATTTAATTATACCGTACATTACATTTCATGTATCTAATGGTAGACCGGTTATTGAGACTTAGTTCTAATAGAACATAAAATTATTAAAACATTGACTAAAAATGTTGCATTAAGCGTAAAATTGTCGTTGTACAGTTCGCTATAAAAGTGTTTTATGCATAAGGCATTAGCATTAATATATTACAATACTTTGTCAATGTAATTAAACAATATTTTTACAAGTTTATGATTTTAATAAAATTAAAAAGAAACAAAATACACTTGGGAACAAATAGAGCCACTTGCGTTTTTTGTTTTCATTTTATCAAACCCTCCATAACTTTCAAAAACAGCATTCTTTTTACAACAAAATGCTCTGATTTTACATAACATAACATCACTCCTTTTTATCCCCAAAGATGAAGGTAGAGGTGCACATTCCGGCACTTAATGCCACTGTACAATGTAACACCCACTTTTCACTATATATGTTATGAGTCCCATGTAATAGGGGGTGAGCCTATTGGCATATACCGGGTACAATTCCAGACTCCGTGCTACTACTGACATTTTTTTTAAAACCCTATTATACTTTGCCCGACTCGAGCTCCTTGCCCGGCAGTAGCACTTGCGACCACTCGGCCAGCGAGGCAGTCTGATTTTAAAGTAAATTCCCATTTATACGACATTAGTTACCAATTAATAATATACTTGTATTAGAATATAATACAAGCTTATAGCTTAGTTTGGACGGCAGCGTCAGTATCGATCGTAATTCACATTCACATGTAATTGCCGCATTTCTGTGCATGTAATATTGTGAAATTTTGTACAATAAACCATTTTTATTTATTTATAAAAAAGAAAAAACGTCAGTCACTCCGTTTCTTTGCTCTCAAGACTACTCTCTAGACTATTACTCGTGTCAGAGACAGAAAAAAAATATTATTACAAAATAATTTTACGCATTGTCATACTTTTACAGTAAACTGTACAATTTTACGAAAATTTCGTAATAAAGTCTGCGCGTACGTAAGCGAATAAAGACAATGATAGTAACGAACGACCATGCACTAATTACCATAACTTCGACATATAATTGTTTATAGTACGCACGTGCCAATTTAAAGCCATACTTTGATAATCAAAATGTAAAAAAATCGTAACATAATTGAGAAACAACTAACATACAACACTTTGCGGTGAACTCAAAAACTACTGAATAGATTATCATGCGGTTTGTAAAAGAGAATAATAATTTTTTGTTGAGGGGGTAAAATCGTCCAATGACCCACCTTGGGTTAGGCGAGAGGGAGTGTCAGACTCTTACTGACCTAAACCACCCCGTTCCTACTCCTGCTCTTGGAGCCGGAGCCCCGGTAACCCGTTAGGCTTTCCGCGACTCCGTATCGGGCATTAGCCGATGCTTGAGGTAGATTTAATATTTAATTTTTGTAGGATTTAATACCGTAATCTGGGTTAGTTAGTAAATTTAAACGTATTGTTTCTTATTACTTTAATATTAAAATTGTATTGAAAAGACTAAATTAATAGTTGCCTACGCGACATCGCCGTGTCACGCACGCAGAGTCCCGTTGCGTCTCGAAACCAGTCGAGCTTTTCTCAAATAGTTTACGCGAATATTACAATTATTTATTTCAATACTCCATACGCACACCATTTAAGTGTTACTATTTTACAGCTCACCAAATGGCACAAGAGCAAGTAGCAATATAATTTTTCGTCCAATCACAGCAGCTGTCAAATCTTGAACGTCCGATGGTGTCATCATCATCATCATCAACAGCCTATAAATGCCCACTGCTAAACAAAGCCTCTTCTCACACGGACAAGGTTTTTGAACATTAACCACTACGCTTGCTCAATGCGGGTTGGCGATTTCAAACTTATAATTAGAAATTATAAGCCCAGAATTCCAAGCACGAACAACTATCGCATTCGTAACGCAATCAATAGTATCAAGGTTCGGCTCTCTGATAGGTTAGTTCACTAGAACTGGCCAATCAAATGCGATAGTTACTCTGTGCTTGGCTGATTTTACATAACATAACATCACTCCTTTTTATCCCCAAAGAGGAAGTTAGAGGTGCACATTACGGCACTTAATGCACGATAGTTACTCTGTGCTTGGCCATCTCTTTCCCTCACGATGTTTTTTCCTTCACCGTTTGTCAGTGATGTCTAGATAATCTTAGAAACTACATATTATAACCCGGAAAAGTCAATGTTGTGACATTAGCTAATTCCTTATTGGACGAAGAACGAGAGTACGCTAGCGACATTTATTGAGGAAAAAATAAAATAGCCCCCATTCTTTTGGCATTATCTCTCAGTCTACTATTAAGTAGACTCCAACAACTCCAAGGTAGAAGAGAGAATAAATAAATAGATTTTTTATAAAACATTCATTTATAAGTCGCAGTTATAGTATATTTAATGAAAAAAAAAATGTATTCTACTTTATCGAAACGCCCATCTATAAAGTATAGACGCTCGCGACTTGAGAAGTTTAATATACCCTGTCGTAGTGGCCTCTTTCAGTATTTAACACTGAAAAGGTAAGAATACAGGGTTTTCAAGGCATGGCTAAAAGTCCTGAAGCTTTCTATGATATACAATTACCTTTTAACACGTGTATGTGAATTTGAAAAATTTGGACTTTTAATTAAATTTCCCTATTAGGAATAGTTTTCATACATAGATACAAGTTCTATCTTAATTAATTAAGTGAATAAATTACATTCAGACTTCAGCTATGCTAGTATATTGTATGAAAATGAAATATTACAAGGTGTAGTATTGAAACCGTGTCATTTCTCGGGGGCATGTCACAGAAGTCATAAAGGTTCAATGTAAAAGAAAATTTCGGGCCAATAGTTAAAAATACGGCTATAATAAATCGTTTAAGTTCGACAGTATTTAAGAATAAGTGACGGCAATGTTTCCTATTGGAGTTTTATGGAATTAGGAATAATATCAATTACGTGTTTGAGTTTGTCTGTGTTAAGCCGCGTTATAAAGCTAGTTACAAGACGGCGTTGTGTAGTTAGCACTTACAGATGTCCGTAATTTCAAAAACAATTTAAAAATATTTACCTACAATTTTTTTCATTGATTCGGACTCAGAATCTATAGCCGAGTTACCTCCTAGAAAATGACGCGGCTTTAAAACAACATCTTGTATACTTCAGGGAACATTGTTTTTTAACCAGACTCTGGAAGTACAGCATGTCTTAATACGAAGTTTAATTCAAAACCTATTACTACGACATTAAATAGTAAATGGTGTTTTATCGAACAGTCACTTCTCCGCCGGTAGATAAGTACATATAAAAATATTCATACGACACTTATCTTAATAAATATTTAAAGGAACTATAAAATAGAAAAATCGAGAGAAATACAGGTCTATTTTAATTTAAAACGTAGAGAAACGTGAAAGAGAGTAAGGTAGAGAGAGAGAACGAAATATCTATCTGTACTAAAGAATAAAAATTGTATGAACTCTCAATAAATAAAAGTACTTGTGACAAAAAAGCATGCTCCTACAAAATTAAAAAAAAATGACAACGAAAAAAATAGTTAAGCAAAGGAGCCATCTTAATGAAACAAAAAATGGGATAAAAACATAGTAGGTACTTATCACAAGACTATAAAAAAATAAAATAAAAACAAAAAAAATGAGAAATTTGGAAAATTTAGCAACAGAAAATTGCGCAACATAATAATTTCCTATCAATTTTATATTTAAACAACATATTACAAACTAACACCAATAACAATAATTACATATAAACAAAAAAGGACGACCGTGCAAATATTTAGAAAAATGGAAATAAATAACACAATGAAATGCAAAATAAATAAATTTCTACTACACGAGATACGAGTACAACGAAATTGAATAAATTAAAAGCAAATTTTCCAATGCTACATATTGTGACGACTGACGAAAGGGCCGTTAGAGATGTACGCTCGAATACTGAAAGGCTTGTCAATTTTAAGTCATGCCTAAGTATCTCTTCTGTCACAACAAATTCTATGTAAAATGACAGAACCGGTACGATATATAAGTACAACTCACAAGCTGAGTAGCCTTTCAGTATTCAAGTATCAATGGTCTATTTCAACAGGATGTTGTGAATTTATTTAATAGTCATTTCCCAACCAGCCTAACTGAAACATTTCATATGAAACACCCTGCACTGAGTAAATGAAGTTTAAAGTAATCATATGATACAGTACCTATTCAATAGGTACTATGATGTGTCATGTGATTTTTTTATTATCTGCCCAACATTAAACTTCATTTATTCAAAAGTAATTAAACGTGGGCTAGGTCTTTTCTATATTTGTATTGTACCTTTCGTGAGACATACTAAATAACTTATTATGTTTTCGGCTTAATCACGTAGTAATTTGACGAGGAACTCGACTAGTTTCAGTAGCAGCGCGACAGTCGCCGTGTCGCGTGTCGCGAAATGCTGCTCATGAATATGAGCCTCTAGCATGGCTTGAAACTAGTCGAGTTCCTCGTCAAATTACTACGTGAGTAAGCCGAAAACATAATAATTTATTTAGATCTTTTCTGCTTAACAGGTTGCAAATTATCTGTAAGTTAGTCTAGCTGCTGACAGAACCCTAGGTCTAGAGGAGAAAGACCTTACATTGATGGAGTTCAATTTTATTCAATTAGTAGCTTACTATTATACTACTATTATATATTAGTAGTCAGTCATTCAGTTTGATTGACACAAAACAGAGTCATTCCAACTGTCTTCAACCAGTAAAGTACATACTTTAGTAGTTGACACAACTAAGTCGAGACGCAACCATTTCATTCATGATCTCAGATGAGTCTGTCATTATTTCTGAATGACACAAGTTGGATGGGATAAAACATCAAAATCCATTGAAATAGACTATCCGTATTTTGTTTTGTATGCTGATTGAACGCAATAGGAGGCAATAGAATAGGAGGCAAACGAGCAGACGGATCACCTGATGGTAAGCGATCAGCGCAGTCCATGGACACCCGCAACACCAGAGGATTCACAGGTGCGTTGCCGGCCTTTTAAAAAAGAGTACACTCTTTTCTTGAAAGTTTGAATGTCGTATCGGTTCGGAAATACCGCCGACGACAGATCATTCCACAGTTTTGCTGTGCGAGGCAGGAAGCTACGTGAGAAGCGCATAGTTGTGGCTTGCCAACCATCTATATAAGTGTTGTCATTCCTTTAAATCCTCATGGATTAATTCGGCCTTTGACTACAATTTCTTACCCCCCTGGCAAGCGAAGATATGTGGCTAACTCTCTTATATAGAAGGGGCCTAGACTTCAACAGAGAACTGCCACGGATTATCATTATGATGTTTCTATTAATTTGGTGTTAATCCTAGGTAGCTATGTTAAATAGGTCTAGATAAACTTTAATGTTAAAGCTGTTTAACCGCTATATTAATAATATCTAGCTTATCATAGCAGAAATAAATCAGCATACAAAACGAAATATCGTGAAAATCTCTAAGAGACAGCCCACATACAAAACATGCGACCTAAACGTGCTTACATTTCGAAATCAACATTTATGATGGCTGTGATCCGCGCAAAAGGAATATAATGATTCTAATCATACCAAACACTGCGAAAAAGTATGATAAATCGCTCAACGTGAGATGAAAACCTATGAAAATATTAGATTCTCAACACAATGTGTTTATTGTGCAATGTACACATTGCGTAATGGGAAGTTGCTCAATATATAACGAAATTAATATTGAACAATATAACAGCGCAATGAAAACACTGAACTGTATCGTATTGCGCTACATTTTTCAGAGATTAGTTTTTTAACAAAAAAAAGGGGAACGATGTTCTCAATATGATCGTATTTTTTATTGTATTACAATATTCATTATGTTATATTGCGCCAACATAAGCATCGCTTTGCGCAAAAATTTTTATATATAATTGCGCAAAAAAATAAAAATCATAGCCACCACAAATCTGTACCTACAAAAAATAACTAAACACACCAGAGATTGATTTAAAATTTTGTGTATAAAAATGACATACGGGGTCCATGGTATTGAGATACAAGAGTTGGCAAGCGGCTGTATGTTGCCACATGACACAGGATGTTGCGGTTTCGCGTGAAACTTGACACATCGACGTGTGCGTCACGCGGCATTGTTGTATGCAGCAGTGTTGCATGAAGTTGCCCCGTTGGATACCCACGTTTACCTTAGATTGCCACAGTTTTCTCTTTTACATGTTGCGCAATAAGATGTTTAAAGGCTACTATCCACGTAACCGCATGGTATACGCACGCTTTCGTTAATTGAAGAATGCAAGACAAATGCTTGCATTAAACAAAACTCTGTCCACGTTACTGCAACGTCGAATCAATCGCACATCGATGCCTAATTTGCCTGTGTCATCTGAAGGATGACAACATTCGTCAGTATGGCGTAACGTGGACAGTAGCCCTAAGTTGCGCAAAATACAAATTACACAATGTTGTATTTATGCGATGTTGCGCAACATAAACGTCATACTGTTTTGCTTTTAACATGATATTGCACAACATTTCTCATATTCACTCCTATGTTGCTCCGTTGAATAACCCACGTTTACATTAAATTTCAATGCGTCATTTTTTCTACTTTAACTGTTTTTTTTTTATAATTACACGATTCCAAATAAACTCTAGTTAGAAGCTTAGTTATTTGGTATAAATTGACCTTTCTCTTGTTGAGATTTCTATTGAATTAGAGGTCAATATATATATATATTGGTTTATCTTGCCAAAATAAGTATATAGAAATTGGAATGGTTGATTGGAAGACAATTACAACTTACATCCAGACGATTGACAAATTGCATAGGTTATAGAAATTTATCCATGTTATTTCAGTTGCTAAAATACTTAATCACTTATATCTCTTGGGAATGTGTAATAATAAACACCATAGTGTTTGTTTAAATTTTTGTCTATATTTATACACGGCGTATTTTTTACTTTTCTTTGAACACGTAGTCGAAAACTAGTCATTAAAAATCTTAAAACCATTCCAATTTCTATAAAGAACTATCTAACAGTATTCTTTGCCATCTATTTAATAAATATACATATGTGCTTACCCGTTTATAAAATGGCAGCGTGATTTCAAACCATTATCAAGGGGTTACCATTATTTCCACATATCAATATATTTTTTTAACATGGCCACACCAAAAGGCTTAATTTTCTTTTTATGAAAATGGCAACCCCAATCACATGCTTTAAATTAATATTTATGATTATGGCAATACTTTTAATGTTTGGGTTTATGAGAATAAGCTTCGTAAACAAGCCTAGCCTATTAATAAATGAGGCATAAAAGATGAATATAGCTCGTTGGTGTTGAGATAGCAATTTGTGAAAATATCTTGTACTATTATATACAGCGGAAGAGTTTGTTTGTTTGTTTGAACGCGCTAATCTCCGTAACTAAGGTCTGATTTGAATAATTCTTTTTGTGTTGGATAGCGCATTTATCGAGGATGGCTATAGGCTATAAAACATCACTATACAACCAATAGGAGCTGAGCAGAGCATGTGAAACCGCGCGGAAGTAGCTAGTGAATGTATATGACACATTCAAGTGAATATTTAGATCTATAAAATGAAAGCCTGGTCGACAGTAAACGTATCACAAGTTTGATTGGATAAGAAAATGTATCTATGTGATTCACAAAATACTCAAGAAGGAAAGCGGCAAAGTACAAAAAAATCTATTATTTTAAAACACATTTGTAGTCCCGCTTAAATACGAACAGGCGAAATCTATTTCGACACCGAATATTGGTTTATGTATTAACTAGCTTTTACAAAAGGATAAAAAGTAGCCTATGTGACATATACCAATACATACAGCGCCATCTTTACCAATGCATTTGTTTTCCCTCGGGAATATCAAATTTTTCGGGATAAAAAGTACCCTATTATTTAATCCGGACTTCTAACTTTACGTCTACAAAAATTCAAAGCAATCGGTTTAGTAGTTACGGCGTGAAAGCGGAACAAACAATCAAACAAACAAACTCACTTTCCGATTTATAATATTATATTATATATTAAGTAAGGATTTCTCTTATCAAAAAACAATAATACACGCTTACTCACACGCCGATGATTTTACTTATTCATTTTTTTATACTTAATAGGTCGACGTTTGACCACTATCTCACCTCATGGTAAAATAATAATAATAATTTATAATAGATGCCGGCGTATCTCATTTATCTGGTTACAAGTTCTAGTTTGTATGCATTAGCTTCTCAACACAAACGAACTATAATGACGTCCCTATATAATTATACTGCCTCTCAATGAAAAGAACGGTAAAAATATTGAAAACAAAAAATAATTCATACACAATTCTCAAAATGTTCAAGATAAATTTTGAAAAACAAATCGTGTCAAATTTACAGCCAATTCTTGAGTAACTAAGCCATGTAATCGCCAAACTTGTGTTCAAACGGATTCGATTGTCAGCGAGTAAAAACAATTTTTGTTGTGTAAAAGATATTTTTTCGAACCAGGAAGTAAAAGTGATACTTTTTTTTAACTAAACTACAGTTTCTAGAGTAAAGTATAACTTTTTATCGTTATTCTGTACAATCTTAACATAAGGTAAATGTTAAAGAACAATCCTTTAACTGTATATTTTTAAAAGTCTATTTTAATATTCAATTGATAGGTATTTGCAATTCAAAGTAAATTAATTTGAAGCTTACTGACAATAGAATAAAAATCGAACAGTTTAAACACACCTTTACCGCAAAAAAATTGATTTTACTCGCTGCCAACGGAAAAATTTACACATTTTTACACCACGCCAATCGGTAAAATATCAAAGGGTACATACCTCGAATTTTTCAACGGTTGTTATTGTGGGCTCCTTGACGATATTTTCGAATTTCTTTTCTTCAACGTTTTCGACTCTTTCATTAACTTCTATACTTGGAGCTTCTTCTTTCGCGGTTTCCTTGTCAGTGTCAGCTTCGGGCGTCTTCGGTTTATCTTCGGATGTGTTCGGCTGTTCTGGTTTATTTTCTTCTGGGTTTGTGCTCGAGGTTATGTCTAGGATCGGCCATTTTGTCGGTTCGAAGGCTGTTCTGACCTGTTGGAGTATTTCATTAGTTAAGTTATAATGCTATGTTTAAGTATTGACTTATAATTTTTTTCAAACGTTGGCCTACACTAGGATTTAATTATTTATTTATTTACACTTCCGTATACGATGGCGGACTTAAACTGTCAAACACCGCGAGGCACCGGTGACCGCAACCTATTGTTCTTTAATTGTGTCTATAATGACGGTACTCAAAGAGCGCCGGGCGGCATTCTCTAACAGTGAACCATGTGTCTGGGTGTACTGTGTATGTGATGTATGTGATACTGTATGTTTGAAAACGCACCCACGACACAGGAGAAAATTATAGTACTGGGCAAAAATTATATAGAAAAATATATATGCATTTTAATCCCCAAAATGGTAGACAGAGATGTATATAATAAATATCACACCTATCAGTTATGTTTCATTTTCTACCTTAATACTACAAAACATTAATTCCACTTTACCTTGAATCCTCCAATGAGCTGCAACTTATCAGAATCACGTATAGCGTCAAGCACGAGTTGCACGTCCGCCGTGAGCGCCCTCACGCGGTGGAAGGAGGCAATGAGCGTAACGGGGATAGTCCCGTCCGCGGCCATCTTGCGGCGGAGGAAAAAGTCGCGAGCTAAGTTATCCGGACTGAAGTAGTATTCGCTGAAAATGAAAAATAGTAAATAATTAATTATTTAAGACATACACAAGGGCTACTTAAAGACATTTTACTTATACTTGATGAGAGAATTCCATAAAAATCGTTTACTTTGAATACAAACGTATAAGAAAAAATTAAAACATCAATATAACTTATATTTTTTCTTGAATTTTCCTAGTTTCTGTTTTCAATTATTTTAGTATTGAGTAGTCCATTTATCATGGTATAGGAGCTAGCAACGTTTTCGAGAAAGAATTTTAGGTCAGCTGATTATGTGATATGTCGTCCTTCTTGCACTTTCGGTTAGAGTCTGGGCTATCTGGCTGGCGGTAGCGGTTGCGTTCTTTAGTGCGCATCCTACCTGTCCAGGTAATAATCCTGGATTTTAAAAACATTTTAGAAGGCGTAATTTTTAATTTTTTGTTTTTAAATAAGTCTACCTGAAATACTTTTCTTATTGCCAGACATTTTTGACAATGTTAACTATGTGCCATACGCGATTTTTTGTTTTTTTTTTTATTAAAATTTCAAAGTATTTTATAATGTCTGTAATTTTAATATTATGTTATTTAAAGATAAAAAAAAACTTAAAATAAATTTGCCAGACATTAATTCGATTGTTAAGTCTTGAATTAAAATGAAAAAGTCATGAAAAGTATTACAGTATAATGCTAGTAGTCCGAGAGAGTCAGTTGCAGAATAAGTTGAGAATGATACAGAGAAAAAAATTCTTACTTTCCAAACGTTGCTAGCTCCCGTACTATCAAGCAAGGTTACAGGTTTACTAACAATAAGAGCCGAGTAGCGACTGAAACCGGGCGGGAAGTAGTTATTTAATCATAATTTCACACTTCATGAGTATTAAGAATATTTTTAAAACTTTAATAAAACCTTTCGTAACATGAAGTCCAAACCCTAGACTTCATGTTCAGTACCATCATAGACCATAGGCTATAAAATTAGGAATAGATATTAATAAGTTTGTCGCGTCACCACTGCACCCGTCCCGGCTATACATCGTCGGTACGGAACGCCGAGCGACTCGCTTACTGTAGCACTCACATTCGCAGTGACTGTACACGACATTACACTCGTATACAGTGGACATATAGTGCAAATAGCTAGCTTAGATGTCAACTAAAAAATACATAAAGATCGTGTATTTAAGTCGATGTTAAAAAAAACTGGACATTTCTTCATTGAAAATGAAGCAAACGTGTGAAACGCTATCATACAGAAATTACTTATATTACGTTTTACGGACGACCAACTAATTTATAGCCATACAGTAGCCTTTAATCGTTTGGATATGCGCCAGCAAATGATTAAGAACCCCGGTGTAGCACGAAAGTAATCGGACATCCCCGAAAAAAGAAAACTTAAGAAACCTGAAAACCATTATTTACTAGACAATCTATTTACCCTAAGACCGGCAACGCACTTGTAACGCATCTGGTGTTGCGGATGTCCAAAGGGGGCATTGATTCTTTTTCTTCTTCATGTATCCATAAAAAAAACACATAAAAATACTCACATCTGCTTCTTAATCAAATCCTTTAATGTGGCGTGGTCCAATCCCATACCATATGGGGTTGCAGTAGCCGCCGCTGCTCCGTAGTAGAAGGCCTGTGCCAGTGGGGGAGCTAGGGGAGCCCCCAACGCTGCCAGACCTCCGAAGGGTACCACCACCTGTGCAACTCCGGTTGCAGATACCCGTAGCTGCTTTGGGAAGGGGGAGGGGGGGAGTATGAGTGTTTGATGCGATGTGATGATGTGTGTTTGTTGAGAGGCGATTTTTTAATCAAATTTTATTATTTGAGGCGAGTTTTTCTTTATTTGATTTCAAAGTCAAATTCATTGCAATACTCTCAACAAAACTCACATAATAAATAAAAATTAATGAACACCAAATAATAAAATGGCACCATGTTAAAATAATAATAATAATAATAATGAAAAAAAAAATGAAATTAGTATGTATGGGAGACATAATAAGACATAACATTACATTTGTACCTTGAGGGGGTAGACAGAGGTGTATACATTCGCCGTGAAATCTATTTCGTTTCCGTCCCGCGGCAAAATAACTCGCCATAAGGAGTACTTTCGATGTATAAAGTAAAAACAAAACAATAAAGATGAAAAAATTGTCATGGAAATATGCACATGAAACACTAGAAGTAAACTTGTAGGCACTATTCGCATCGCACGTGTCACCCGACGAGAAATACCTCTTCGAGAATTATATGGCGTGATGTTTTGATAATGTACTGTAATGAGTTCGTATGCGCTTTCGAAGTTTGCTTTTTGCAATGGTTCGCTAGTTATTTTTAGTTTTAAACATTTTATTTCTTTGTAAAACTATTGTATTACCGAGACAGAACCATTTTACTTCGGGACGAAAACGAAATAGATTTCACGGTGTATACAATGTAACACCCACTTTACATCAATCATGATATAAGTACTACGTAATGTTATTTAACACTTTTTCATACATTTTGATGATAATTGGGTACTTTCCTTAATCAAAAATAAATTATTTCGACTATTTAATACAGTAAAATATTAAAAAAATAATCACACTTTCATTAATTGGTTTTATGACCAACTCAATTTTAGTATTTTTCCAGCAATATTTCAAGAAATAACTATGTTGTTTGACGCTAAAAAAACGTGACGTCACAATACACAATCTCGTACAAAATTCATAATAAACTGACAGTTCGAAAAAAGCATTGAATTTGACTTGTTGGCGAGTACCCAATTGTTAATAGGGCGAAAAAAATCAAAACTTTAACATGTTAATATAAAAAAATTGTTAGTTATAGGTACATAATACTATAATATTGTCCCATTTATGAATGATTTTGATGAATATATTTTGAGTACCATGTATCAATGTTATTTTAATCCTACTATCCTACTAATATTACAAATACGAAAGTTTGTGAGGATGCATGTGCGCGCGTGTGTGTGTGTGTTAGTGTGTGTGTGTGTGTGTGTGTGTGTTTGTGTGTGTGTGTGTGTGTGTATGTGTGTGTGTTACTCTTTCACGTCAAAACGACTGAAGGGATCGAGTTGAAATATGGAACAGAGGTAGATTATGCTCCGTAATTGGGCTCGCTGCCATCGCAGCGGTAAGTCCCCTCTTTGAGGAGTGGCTTGAGAGACGCTACGGCGTCCTCACCTACCGCCTGACGCAGGTCCTCACCGGACATGGAAGTTTCGGGAGGTACCTGTGTCTGATGGGGCGGGAGGAAACGCCCGGGTGTCATCACTGCGAGGACCGCCCTGAGGACACGGTGGAACACACGGTGGGAGAATGCCCTTCGTGGGCTGAGCACCGCCGTGTCCTCAGGGAAGTGATCGGCGATGGCGACCTCTCGCGTCCGGGCCTAGTGCAGGCCATGATGCGGAGCGAGGGGGATTGGGATGCCGTCTCCTCCTTTTGCGAAGCAGTCATGCTAGCTAAGGAGGAGGCGGGACGCGTCCTCGCAACCCAGCCATCGCGAAGGACACACCGGGCGTCGGGGATCGCGAGACGATCTCCGGCCACCGTAAGCGCGGGCCTGCGGACGGCGAGCATGGGTGGCTCCCCGTCCGACCAGAAACAGACCCGAGCGTACGGCGCGTCGCGTTCCGCGCGCGCCTCAAAGAGCCATCAGACCACCACAGATGGGGCCCAATAGGGCCGATGCCGATTCGGAGTCGCGGAGAACCTAACGGGTAACCGGGGCTCCGGCTCGACGTGCAGGAGAAGGAACGGGGTGGTTTTTAGTCAGTAAGAGTCTGACACTCCCTCCCGCCTCACCCAGGCGGGGGCAGTCATTCGATGATTTTCCCCCCTTAAAAAAAAAAAAAAAAAAAAATGCTCCGTAATAACACATAGGCTAATTTATATCCCACGGAAACGCAGGCGAAACCGCTGACAGAAGCTTGTATTTTTATCGTATTAAAGTAAAGTAATGAATGTGTTTTTCCTGTTAATGTGTTGTGGAATTTCAGATTGTTGAATTGTCATCACACCAATGTGACAACGGAAAGTACCAATGTGACTTTTGCGAGTTATATGTACTTTTTAAGATTATTTAGACTCCACTGACAAATGGTGAAGGAAACCTAAGCTTTAATTTCTACTTATAAGTTCGAAATCGCCAACCCCCATTGAGCAAGCGTGGCGATTAATATTTAAACCTTCTCCGTGCGAGAAGAGACCTTTGGTCAGCAGTGGGCACTTATGAGCTGTTATTGATGATGTTACGGAATTATGTCGTAAACCAAACATGAAATAATGTATTAAAAATAATATGAAGCCTCTTAAAATTAGTATGTATGAGAATGAATTATGATTTTTTAGTAAGATGTATAATAAAACTAAAAAAATGAACCCAACATACATATAAATAAAAATGGTACTCAAAATGATAAAAAAGCAATGAAAAAATCAAGGTTCTTTGGGAAAGGGACCCGTTTTTAGGTATTTACATTATATATTATATACTTAGGTCAAGAATCAATGTGAAGTATTTATAAATATAGAATATTTTAAACTGTCAAACATCAAGCGGTCACCGGTGACCGCAACCTATTGTTCTATAATTGTGTCTATAATGACGGTACTCGACGAGTTAAGTATAGAACTACAGCTTGGCAAAAAAGAGAGGTGACAGCTGGAACTAATATAGACTTGGACTGAACCACCCACTTCGGACCATATCCCATGAATAAACAATAAGTGAAACAAGTGAATTTATTTCTGCAAATAGGCTACAAGGCAGCACTTTTACACGTCAATTTTATCAAGCGAACGATGAGGTCGACATTTCCTAACTGACTACTCTGAGAAGAAATCATCCGAACATAGTACCTCCTCTTTTTAAACTCGATAAACATACAAACTAATAATAAAAAAGCAAAATTAACTCTGTGCGCTGTCTTTTCTACACGCTCTAGTTTGGAACATGAGAAAGGACATATGATAGTTTTTATCCCAAAAATCCCGCGGGACCGGGAACTTATCAAAAATCCCGCGAGATCGGGATCTATTTGGGTAAAACAAAAAATCTGCCGGAAGACTCTGTTCCACGCAAACGTGGTCGCTGGCAAAAGCTAGTACATATATAAACCCACGCCTGTCTTCCATGGAGTGGGTAGGCAGATACTATGGAACGCTAATTGCTACGATTCTTACATACCGATTTGGCTTCATTAACAACCTATTTCATAAAAAAAAAACATATTATAACTCGATAAAAATAACAAATATCAAAAAAGATCACAGATTGAGTCGTAGTGTACCAGGTCTCCACAGTTACGATACCAGCGACCTCTGTACCAAACTCTTATTTGCCAATCTGTACGTGTGTATAAATCTACGTCCGTCCCACTCCCGCCCTCTCTCTCTCTCTCACTCTATTTACTGACAGTTCTGAGTGATGACACAACTATACAAGCACACAAACTGCTATTTGCTGCGGACAGATGTACTCGCACCTTTGTGGCTTGTTTATTAACATATCATATCGATTTTCGCCTAAGTATAGTACGTAATATAAATACCTAGGAGAGATCGCGAGCAGCTATCGCGACTCACCTTTAAAAGTTGGGAATATACCAATGCGACGTAACACGACAAAACTATGAGCAAAGCTGCACACAATCACTATCACTACATAATACAAAACAAAGTCGCTATCCGCCGTCTGTCTGTCCCTATGTATGTATGCTTAGGTCTTTAAAACTACGCAACAGATTTTGTTGCAGTTTTTTTTAATAGATAGAGTGATTCTTAAGGAAGGGTTATATGTATAATAAATGCATATTGCACCCGTGCGAAGCCGGGGCGGGTCGCTAGTATATACTATAGCACCCTCTTTATTTACAGTTATATTGTACAGGTAGAATAACCTCTTCTATGTCGGTATTTAAGAGACAATAGAAAACACATTGTGCCTCGCATTGGTCTACGCTCCGACGTACCAGAGATTAATCCAACCTGCAAGTACAGCTCAAAACATAAAATTGTGTAAATAGCCGTGTCACGTCGTGTGGCGTCGCTTGTATATTCCCAACTTTATAAGATTTATTTATTCGCACAAAATATCTTGTACCTATTAAAAATCAGAATTCAAAAGTGTACTATCAAGATAAATCTAGTTTTATAGTGTCTACTTCAGATAGGTTGGAATATTTTGTGCATTGGAAACACAGAAATTATATTTTTTAATAGTTAACATCACAGGGTGAGTAATTAGACGGTTAACAAATCACTTCTTAGTTACATTTTCTTATTTTGTGATTTTCATAAATGTCTTTGTTATGTTACGGGGATATCCAACAAGTTTCGAGTTCAACCGATGCTTGGAGCTCGAAACTAGTCGGGCGAACTCGTAATGCAATGACGTTAGTAATGTAGTTCATCATTATAGTATGTTTTGTAAGAGAATCGAACCCTTACCATATTACTATTTCTGATACTTTTAAATTATTTTTATTTGCTCTTACCTGCGCCAAATCCGGATGGTGTGGGAAATCATGGGCGTGATGGTATAGCGTATGGTGGTGTGGAGCTGGCAGTGATGGGAGCGCCGAGGCAGGGCGGGGTGCACCCCGGCGCCCGCCTCGGGCTCCGCCCCGGCCTCCACGGGACCTAGACCCGCCTCGCGAACGGCTCTCCTCACCGTTGAGAGAGACCGTGTCTGTGGATAAAGATAAACAGTTAATCAAACAATATTATTACTTATAGCATAGAAATTAGTATCTGTGCACTGTCTGACATGACTACACTCGCCCTAATGACTACACATTGCGAGGTTAGAAGCGGAAAGAAGCCTCCATACAGCATTTTCGAAGAACTGCGCTAAATTGGATAGATCGTTTTTATTTAAATCACTAGCAGACCTCGCGCACTTTAGAGGATAATACCACAGCCTCACAGAAAACTGGCCATGTGAATGTGGAGACCTAATTGGGTACTTGCCTTCATCAAAATTAAATTATTGCGACTGTGTGTGTTATTGCGCTTATTCCAATTATATCGAAAATATTTGAAAAATATATATATAGAGAGACTTATAAATATTTAGAAAAAAACAAGTTATTGTGCTACGAACAGAAAGGTTTTAGACAGGGTAAATCAATTAATATGGCAATATTTGATTTTATAAGGGGCGTCATAAAGCATGTAGATGAACGTAAACCGGTATGTGCCATTTACTGCGAAATGACACAAGCGTTTGATTATGTACACTTTGATACACTCGTGAATAAACTTGAAGCCTATGGTATTAGAGGGAACACTCTAAGCTTAATAGAATCTTATTTACGTAACAGAAAACAAATAACTGAAATATGTAGAATGAATGAAAATAATTACGAAGAAACTTTTCGGTCGTCTGAACGTGAAGTTAGATACGGAGTACCACAGGGGAGCGTTCTGGGGCCGTTACTTTTTATATTGTATATAAATGACCTTCCGAAACACGTTGGTCAACTATTAACTCTGTTTGCCGACGATAGTACCATAACTATACCCTGCATTGATCCTAAATTATATGAAAATGATATTAAACTGTCAAACACCAAGCGGTCACTGGTGACCGCAACCTATTGTTCTATAATTATGTCTACAAAACCGGTACTCGACGAGTTAATAATGCTCTAGCGACAGTCATAACATGGTTAAATAACAATAACTTAAAAATTAATCTAACAAAAACAAGCGTAATGCATTTTAGCCAAAGAATACCCAGTAAAAACCGCAACGTGAATTATAACAATAAAGTAGTGGATAAAGTTGCAAGCACTAAATTTTTGGGTTTGGAAATAGATCAAAATCTGAACTGGAAATCACATGTAGTCAAGGTTTGCAAGAAACTAAGTAAATCCGCATATGCCTTACATGCATTATCGTTGAAGGTTTCTAAGGAAGCGCTTGTTACCGCCTACTACGGTTTAGCTGAATCCCATCTTCGTTACGGGGTTATATTCTGGGGTAATTCAACCGACAAAGATATGGCATTCAAGGCCCAAAAAAGGTGCATTCGGTCAATGTATAAACTAAACACTACTGATAGTTGTTACCCGTATTTTAAAGAACTTAACATTTTAACATTACCGTGTATTTATATAATGGAAATGGCTATGTTTGTCAAGTCAATCCACATTATTTTAAGAAAATGAACGACGTAGTAGCACGAAGTAGACGAGACGATAGTCAACTATGTCTTCAAAGAGCGAAGACAACACTAATGAGCAAAAGTGTCTGTTGCATGGCACCTAAAATCTTTAATAAATTACCTAAATCCTGGAGAGATTTGAGTATGTCAATATTAAAAAACAAGTTGAGAAAATTATTAGTTGACAAGGCATATTACAGTGTTGCAGATTTTCTAATGGACAATGGAATATAATAATATTGTAAATACTAAATAGCTTGGACATTTCATCTATTTTACTATGACATTTCTTAACTATAATCTTTTGACATTGTACCTATATTTTGTTAATGCGACTATTTTAATTTCTGTAATCAATTTAATAAGTACATTGCATACTATTGATTGCATTTTATTTTATATAATTTTATTCTTTTAATAATCTGTTAATTCATATTTGCATGCCTCCTGGTAAAATATGGTTGAGCTCGCAATGTACCTAAACACCACATATTGTATTACCCATATTTGCAAATAAACTATCTTTATCTTTGTGGAATACAATAAAATATTAAAATATTCTCTTACACGTTCATTAATTGATTTTATGAACTTAATTTTAGTATTTATTCCAGCAAATTTTTATGCTGTTTGACGCTGAGAACTGTGAAATAAGTACGCTGTTTGACGCTAGAAAACGTGACGTCACAATACATAATCTCGTACAAAATTCATAGAAAACTCGTCGTTTATAACAGTTCGAAAGAAGCATTGAATTTGACTAGTTGGCAAGTACCCAATTCTTCCACTCCCTTATCCTCAAAACCCTAGTCCTCACAAGGTCAGCAACGTATATGTAAATCATCATGCTACGCGATATCTAGCAGCGGGGAGTAGCTAGTTATATTACAATGAACATACCGTTCTCCGGTCTCGTAGAATGTTGAGGACCATGCTTCCCGGGCCGTGCTGCCTTCACGTCGATATCCAGGGGCACCCACTTGTGCTTCCCCGACTTACTGCTGCCTTTGCCGGCACCTGGAATCATTGAAAGGGGCAATTTAGACACATCATTTTAATGAAGAATCGCTTTGTATGGTAAGCAACTTCTCTGTCTCGTCTGACTATTTTATTAGGTGTTCATTTAGCCAGATCATTGAGTATCATGCGTTAGTCGAGCTGATTGTAAGCCGATTAATCCTGTCGCCAGAACAAGTCTGGGTAAGGAATAGGCCCCTACATAATAAGAGTGTTTGCCATAATCTCTGGTGAGTTGCAGATCGCAGTTTAAAATGTTCAGGTTTATCAGGGAGCGCTGCTGCCCGGTCTATGTCTGTAGTTCCTTAGTCAGGTCTTTGAGAGGGAGAGCCATGCTTAGGTACAGATGAGCCGGCTTGACCAGAGTGATACCAGGGCTTCATAGAAAACCGATCCACCCTCATGGGTATGGGCTAGTGGACGGCGAGCATGGATGGTTCCCCGTTCAGACCCGAGCGTAAGGCGTGTCACGTTCCGCGCACGCCTCAAAGAGCCATCAGACCACCACGGATGGGGTCCAATAGGGTTGATGCCGATACGTAGCCGCGGAGGACGTAACGGGTTGCCGGGGTTCCGGCTCGAAGGGCAGGGGTAGGAACAGGGTGGTTTTTAGTCAGTAAAAGTCTGACACTCAGGCCTCACCCAGGCGGGAGAAGTCATTCGATTATTGACCCCCCTTAAAAAACCTCTCTTGTGTATACCACACTCTTTGGAAGAGTGACTGATGGTGGTGATTAGTGTATTATATTATGCTCTGAACATACCTGAACTCTTGGCTCGATCAGAGTGTTTGTCGTGGTGTTTCTCATTTTGTTGATGGTTGTGTGTAGTCTCCACCCTCTCGGGTTTAGAGGGCTGATGATGATGAGGCTCCTCTGGTGGCTTGCGGTCTTGTTCCTGAAATTTGAAAGGGGAACATGTTAAAGGGTTATTATTAATCCCTATTAAATATTTTCGTGGATTTAGTATCACAATGATATTGTTCAAACCTGGAACAATGAAGTATGGATCACACAACGAGTAGGTCCATGCGGGAATTGAACCCACATCACTTTGCGTAGTAGCCGGTCATCCAGCCACTGCTATAACCGTGCAGTCAATGATTAATTATGGAGCAATCTCAAAAGTACACTGTTATACACACTAATATAAAAATAATTGTTTTTCACAGCAAATAATCAAGAACATCGTATAGACATTCTCAATAAAACCTATTCACTGCAAAATATTTAATGTACCCGTATTGCGTAACCCAGCATCTCTATTTGACAGAGATATGAGGCCTAAATTACGGGAAAAATTGCACCATAGGACCTTAGACCACACCTACGGTATAAGTTCCCATAAGTACTAGCGGTTGACCGCGCGGCTAGACATCCCCCACGATTGGCCGCTTCTCCAATCGTGGGGGACGGCTAGACACGCGTCGCGTTTGCCATAGCGGTTGCATTTACAACCACCAGCACCTAGGCGATCAACCGCTAGTACGTATGGAGGCTTAACCAACGTGAAACAACACTTACTGCTTCGTCATGTGACTGATGTTACCGGAGGCCAAATTATCCTCCCTCCTCCCCAATCTCTACAATCCCCGAAAGACCGGTAACGCACTTGTAACACCTCTGGTGTACCGGATGTCCATGGGCGGCGCCGATTGCTTACCATCAGGTGATCCGTCTGCTCGTTTACCAGCTTATTTTATAACAAAAATAAAGACCATAATCTTCAAACTTACAGCAGTCCCATTATGATGTGAAGAGTCTGCATCGTGAGGAGGTGGTGTAGAATGACACCTGGCTCCACCCGACACGGCGGCGCCTAATGTCGGCCAGTCTCCTATGTCGGTGAAGTCTGATGCCTGTAGACAAGGAAACAAATTGGTTTATTTCTAGTTGAAGATAGTTAGCAGAGAAAATGTTGGTATTGAAGGTATGATGACCGTTTTTGTCAAACGAGAGTCCAGCTAGGCTACAAGATGTCAACTTGAACTCTCGATGTAAGCTCGATCACATTCTACCCGCAGAACTACCGTAAAATAGACCTCTTCTACATAAGAGGGTCTCTTGAAAAGATCACCAGTCATACCCACCGTCCCGTCTGCCACTAAAGTGGTATGGACAGAGGACAAACGCTACACGTAAAATAATAACAAACATATAAATAATTATTGAATTCCACCGATAAATGAGACTGTTACATGATTTGATTATACTAGAGGTAAATGGCTTCAGATTTGTATCTGAATGGCACCTTTGATTTGTATCAAAGGTGTCGTTCTAAGACACATATTGTATATTTGCACGGAATAATTTTAATGGTATAGCTAAATGGATGATAACCACCATACAGAAAAGATGAAAAATTGTCTCCAATACTATAGATACACAGGCGAATGATAGCAATAAGATTTTCTTTCGATTGCATAATCAAAGTCATGTTGCAGTTTCATCAAGATATGAAATATACGGAACTCACGTGAACTATGAGATAAAAGTCCGACTAGTTTCAAGTCATATAGGGACTCTTATTCTTGAGCAGCGTGCGCTACGCAGTTACGTCACACTCAACAGCTCAGATATGACTTGAAACTAGTAAAGCTTTATTCTTAGATCCCGATGCCGTATATTTAATTAATTAAATTTTAGCATAAATATTAGTTTGTAGACAAACAATGTTTATTCAGTTAATTGACTATTTTCAAATTCCTTTAACCTCCAGTCTGTCGATATACGAGACACATGGTGTCTGAGATCTGCGATCCGACAGTTCACACTATAATCGACATAGCATGCACAAAATCAGACATCAACATTTCTACCAAGAATTATAACACCAAAAACCCAGTAATACTTCATGTTTAAGGTGGAAATTAGGTACTATCCGATGTTAATCCAGTATCATTGAAAATAGAGTTTCTACTAAAACAGCCAGCATATACCTTTAGGTCTGCTTCAGCTTTTACTAATTTGTAGTTGTACATGAGCTCCATACAAATAGTGGCTAAATTCTGTCTAGTAACCAAATCTAGACATAGACAAATAATTAAAACTGATCTTTTGAGATTTTGTCACCTTATGCACTAGCGGTTGACTGCTTAGGCGTTTCGTATCACATGACGCGTTTATAATAGCGGTTGTTTTGCGGTTGCATCGTAAGGCTAATAGTAAGGTCTGACGGCGCGATCTTATCCGCCCGCCGCGGGTGCAGAATAGAGGCGGAATTTTTAAAACCCACGCGAGATAAAATCGCGCCATGAGTTCTTAGCCTTAATTTGAAAAGCGGCCAACCGCCGTCACCGGTTAACCACGCGGTTGACCGCTAGTGCGAATGGGGTTTTGGATTAACTTCGGTTAATTTTCAAGGGTACTTAAAATCTAGCTTAACATCTAATATTTGTTATGCCCAATCACCATAATATCGTCCTTATTTCTTCGACAATACCTGACCATCCTGCTCCACCTTCGCCCAGCTCCTTCTAGGCCTGGTCTTCCTCCTGGCCGCTACTCCAGCAGTCATAGTACCTAATACTATGTCCTCAATCACTGTATCATCTTGTAGGTCAACAGTTTTCGTACTTTCTCCCGATAAAGTTGTGCTTCCCTGTTACGAGTTGAAGATTTTAGTCTTTCGATGTCCTTGGCGATGAAATTTTCTTTGAGAAGTTTTTTATTCACTTTGTACTACACTTCAGTTCGATTGTCAGTTTTGAACTTTATAGGAATTGTTATAAGGTTTAGATTGTGTTTATCGTTCTGGTGACATACGTAAGAGTAAAGTAAAAACCATAACCGGATAACCACATGCAATGTTTAATTCGTAACTGTGATATGAAGGTTTTATTTAAGTTTTGAATGTGTACGTATCGCTACTTTCTTTACCATTCCTTTCTCAACCATCAATCTCCTTTAAATTTATACTTCACCATCTTACATACAAAGCCACATACTTTTCAGTCACAGAATATTTTGTATATCTTAAGAAAATGTCAATGGATTACGTGAATTTAGAATACCCTTAAAACCAACTAATTCAAATACCAGGCATCGTAATACCATGTCTCGCAATTGACACCTCAAACTTGCCATTAGAAAACGCTAACTTCTGTTTTGAAACCAAACGAAAAGTATTAGAAATGTGTGTTTAAGATTTTTTTATTATGAACTAGCGGACCCAACAGACGTCCTGCAAATCCACTTGAATGTATAAACAAAAATTCATTCAAATTAGTTCAGCTGTTTAGGATAAATAACCTAAACATCGACTGCAGCGCCATCTGCCGGGCTGATTAGTGAATATAAACCATTCCCAGATCCCCTTGAAAACACACACACAAAATTTCATCAAAATCGATCCAGTCGTTTGAGAGAAGTTCAGTGACATACACACTCACAGAAGAATTATATATATAAAGATACGCAAAAAGACAGAACTTAAAAACATTACCGTATTCAAACAGACCAACTAACCGACAAGGCAACATTAATAATCTACTTAAATAGATCAAATCATTCGAAACGGACACTTCGACGCAACACGTAGACAAGAATTTCTTAATCAAGGAAATACATTAAAATGCAAAGTCAAAACTAGTTCTATGACATTTTAGATTAAAGTTTTAAATATTAATTTGTGGTCGTTCCGTCATTTTGGCCCTAGAGATTATTCATAATTTATTGAAGAAACAAAAGGTCACTCGGAGACTAGACATGAAGTAGCATAAAGTTGGTATCTGTGAAACTTAAATATGATTTAAGACTAGTTGGGTAAAGGTCAAGACCTAGTTCTCCTATAGTCAGTCTAAAGTCACTTGCCTAAAGATTGCGTCCTATCCTACAATGCAATACGAGTTTGTGAGGTTGACGACAAAACTACTGGCCATAATAGAGATTTTGGTACACAAAACAGACAGTCTCAAATAACACATAGGGTGATTTCATCCCGGGACGCGGGCATTGCCGCTAGCAGAAGCCAGTAATGTAGATCTTGAACCCTTTAGAGGCAGACTGAACAAATCTTAATATTAACAGCGAAGAAACGACGACGATATAAAACAAACCTACATATTATATGCATCACTGAACTTATTTCGTAATCATACTTTTTGCGAAACCACTTGAGAGCTCGAGAGTTCACGCATCGAATAAAAAACTCAGTACCTGATTTGCCTACACTAACTTTGATCTGCACAAAATTGACCATTCACTTCTACAAATCAAAGATAACTACACGAAAACAACATGAACATAATAAATGAATATACTTACAAAAACGAGTACTTACAGTTCAAACTCTTATGCCACACATAATCAGAATATTGACATACAAGTATTGCAACTAAAAGCACCTAGTTACTCATTAAAACAAGCTAAATAAGTTGCACAGTTTCGTCATAAGCGTCTGACAAGATAAGCCTTCTTAAGCAAGTGGGTTCTAAAGATAGATATTTGATAATACTTGTGACATATAAATTATATGTTGATTGATTGAGTTGTAATTACTTGTGAGGAGAAATAAATGAAGTTGCTTGAAGAGTGGCTTGTGAAATGAGGGTGTGCCGCAGGGTTGTGTATTGGGACCAGTGCAAATGTTAACTGTAATATTATGTAAACTTGTATTGTTAATTTCCTTAAGATAATTTAGTAATTATGTGTTACTGATAAGGATATTAACAATGCATCCATTTTTTTCAAACAGGTGCTTATGTTATGTTACACAGATAAGATAGGTAATTTGGTGTAGATGCACTATAGTGTATTGCACTTTGGCGTTGTTAATAATTAGCGAGGCAATTATGATAAAGGGGGCTTTAAACAGAAAATGAAATTCATAACGTAAACAGACAATAGGGGCGTGTTCTCAGCCCACACTTTAAGAGGTCCATCAGCTGAGCATAGATCTCAGGTTTCTTCCCAAGTTGGTTTAAGAACATATTGAAAACTTTAACATGCGATATATATTTGTTAGTTCTACGAGCTCTAGAAAACAAAACACTCAATATAATACGTAATCTATTAATACAAAGAAGTTCCCTTCATTAAACTGGAAAATACCCTACAAAATTGATACTAACAAAATGACTGCATATGTGATTAGGTGATTACACACAATTTCGAAGCTACGAAACTACCTATGAACGTCAAAAAAAAAACGAAAGTGTCATATAACGAATAGACCTTTTCACCTATAGATAAAACACAGCTGTTTCTTAACGAAATAATTTCGATATAAAACCGGTTTTTCAAACGGAACCATTACTAAACTACCGGGCTACCTGACATTTATACTAATACTAACTATATTCGCGGTTTCACTCATACCTCGGTTCCTATCGATCGTAGCGTGATGTTTAATAGCCTGAAGTCTTTCTCGATAACTGGACTATCCAAGACAAAAAGAATTACCCTATCCGAATAAAAAAATCTAGATATCTAATAACGCGTTTACCAACTCTTCGGTTTCAAGTATTACTGGCTACTTCCGCGTGTTTTACTCGCTACTGCTTGGGTCCTATCAGTTGTAGTGTGATGTGATTTTCCCTAAAGCTTTCCTCGATAATGTACTAAGAGGATTTTTTACATTTAAACACTAGTTCCGGATATTATCACAGGCGGGAGAAGTCATTCGTTGATGTTCGTAAATGACGCTCTATACAGAAACTATAGAGCGTCATTTACGTTACATCGATCCTTGCATACTTCTTAAGCTTCCAGACAGATAGACTAGCAGACTGTGCCATTTTGATAGAGCTTGTATCGTAATTGAATATGGCCTGGAGTTACACATAGGATACTTTCCATTCCAAGGGAACGTGGACGAATCCGCTGGCAAAAGTTAATATTTATTAGTAGCTAGTAGAATTTTTCTAGGGGAGAAAATCATCGAATGACTTCTCCCGCCCGAGGCGGAAGGGAGTGTCAGACTATTACTGACTAAAAACCACCCCGTTCCTTCCCCTGCACTTCGAGCCGGAGTCCCGGTAACCTGTTAGGTTCTCCGCGACAGCTAGTAGGATTAGATATACCTCTATAAAGTGTTTTGTTTTTGTTTCTTTTTTGAATCGTGGTGTTTAAACACATAATAGATACAAACTTATTTTATGTTGTCTTATTACAATGACTGGCTAATGAAATGGCTTTATGATTTTCAAGATAAAAATGCCAGCTTATCTGTTATTCTACCTGAGTTAGGACAATAGACTCGCTTAGAAAGAAACCGTGCAGTAGCGCTCTCTGATAAACCTGAACCTTTTTTTTTTTTGGATAAGCCGATAAACGAGCAGACGGATCACCTGATGGTAAGCAATCGGCGACGCCCATGGACACCTGGAACACCAGAGCCATTACAAGGCTGGCCTTTTGGGGATTAGGAATTTGAGGATTGCTCAGGGACTGGGGAGATTGGGAAGGGGGGAGGGGGTAATTGGGCCTCCGGCAACCTCACTCTCATGACGAAACATAACGCAAGGCCGTGGTATTTCTCCGGTCGAGCCGGCCCATTCGTGCCGAAGCATCTGGCTCCTTCACACTCAGACCTATTCAACTGCGGTCTTGGAGATTATGACAAACCCTTGTATGTGGAGGAGACTCATAGTCTAGCAGTGAACTGTCATGAGCGGTTGATATTATTTATTAGCAATTTACCCTCTATATTTGTATAGTTTAAAACGTTGCACAATTTATTGTAAATGTGAGAGCCCTGTAATTAATTAAATCAAATTAGACTAGTAGGTTGCATTTATGTCAGCTTGGAGTTGTCATGCTCACTCAAAGATCTCGTTGGCGGTGGCACGTGCATTGGATCGCTCGATTCCCTACAAAATAGTTGAGTTGGGCGGTGCTAGGGTTCGCCAAATGTTCGTGAACGGGCACCGTCGATTGGAACTGGTCAGCTCCAGACTGTATCATTTTATTTTATTATCCTCAAGGTTATTTTCTTTTTCAGTCTTTCTGACTGGATTTAGGTGTTGAATTGTTCTCACATAATCGAGCCAATAAAACTATGTAACTAGAGAATTGTATTGTAAACCCGATTGAAAAAGAGTAACCTATGGAGTTTCTTGCTCGTTCTTCTCCATAGGAATCTACGTCTTGGAATGAGCAACTAGCTTCACTTATAAATTTTTGTTGTTTGACGTTCAAAAGTGCCATCCTGGTCTAATTGAAATAAATGATTTTGACTTTGACTTTGACTCTACCCTCACATTTTAGAGTACCTCCCACGAACGAACGAATCAGAATTAAATCGAGTCTAGCAAAAAAGGAATTAATTAATATATTTTCGAAAACAGCTAGTCAAACGGGACAGCCATCAAGCCGTTACATTATCGAGACAGTTTGTATAGCCAAGACATAAGGTTCATTTTGGTGTAGCATAATGATCATCTGATCGATTTATATAACCTATACTTAGATACCTAATAAGGCTGTTAATTTACTTCTCATATTTAAAATGTCTAACACTTTAATGTATCAATAATAGTTACATATAATTAGAAATGCTAATAGATACATCGATATAAAAAAATGCAACTATCAGTCCTATTGTTGAGGTAATAAACACCACGATATACTACTACGAAACACAACTCATACCGAAACAAAAAGAACATTATTACAGCATAAAATAATAATTTCAATAAATCTAACAAAGAAATAAATTGACTAGACTGACGGTAGCATCAAAACAAAATAATCATATGGAGATAACGGTAGAATTACATTTTCACATAGATAAACATAACTTTGAGACATAATAGAAAGTAAAATAGATAATTAATATTACCCTTACCTGTACAGGGGGTTTTATCACCCACATATCCATCCATACAGAATTTAAAACAACCACTAATATAAACACTAGTCAATAAACAACAACTAACGAACAAACTAGCAAACTATAGACGTCAACGCTAGAATAACAATTAAATAAAACGAAATAAATAATAAATATAAATTAACAAATACAGTCACACAGAAACAACGTGTTCTCAACACTGTTACCCCGCAAATGGCGTTTACAACAACACCATAAACAAAATAGAATCACGTGTCAAAGAATGAGGTTAGAAATGCATTTTTCGTTCGACCATAGACTCTCAAGCTCCTGTCAGAACGAAAAAAAAAATTCGAAGCATTCTGGTTTTCGAATTTCGAAGCACATGACATAACCTAGAAGATTTAACCTAACTTACCGCGTGGCGAACACGCCGCACGCGCCGGTATTGTTATCTCTTTCTAACTTTAAGTGTGGTGTGTTCTGTCTCGCTCTATCGCTGCAGGGGTCTGTTGAGCGTTCGTGCCAAGGTTACCGAAACTATACAATAAAGAGAACCACGTTTATACGTAGGTAACTGAATATACAACATGTTATTTTAGAGCCAATAAAATTACCGTAGAACGCGCCGAACCGGTTTCGAATATGCAAAAAAAAAGCTAAATGGCGAATTTGCAAACTTTTGTCGTTTTTTTTTTGACAGGGATGTGTTTTCTAACATGTGAGCTTGGGTAAGAATTACAAAAGGACTAATATTGGTGTAGGTAACGTATACTTTTAACTGATGGAATGAAAAGGTATGATAATCTGATAAAAACAAGAGTTTAAGCTTTTATCTTATGGTATGGTTAGATAAAAAGCCGAAATACTAAAATGACTGTAATATAACCGAGTCAGTTCTTTATTTGTATTGTTTTACCTTTGATGGGCCAACGTTTGACTACTATCTCGCCTGATGGTAAGCGATGTTGCGGCCTACTATGGAGCACGTCTGCCCATAATCAACCTATTATGCCAATGCCGAAATATTGCATCCTAAATTACTATTTATAACCTACAAAAAGTGTAAAATAGGAAAATACTCAAAAGCGAACAAAATGAGTATGAGTATGTGTGAGAGAGACACACATTCAATCAATCAATTATTCATCGACATCCTATAAGTGCCCACTGCTAACCAAAGACCTCTTCTCGAACGGAGAAGGTTTGAGCATTAATCGCCACGCTTGCTCAATGCGGGTTGGCGATTTCGAACTTACAATAAGAAATTATAAGCCCAGGTTTCCTCACGATTTTTGCCTACGCAGTTTGTCAGTGGTTTCTACATAATTTTAGAAAGCACAATTAGAAACAACAATTAGGAAAACGTCACATTGGTACTTGCCGTTAGTACCTGCACCCTCATGCATGAGAAGCGAACATCTTAAACCTCCGGCCCACCACGACATAGACACACACTCATTTAAAACTAATAACAGAAGCCCCGTTTGTTTATATTTACATCTAAATGTGTTTATCTTTATGAAAACAAACGGATTTGAAAAATAAATTAGTTTCTTCAACAAAATGTTAGATTTCATAACATAACATAACATCACGCCTTTTATCCCCGAAAGGGTAGGCAGAGGTATACATTATGCCACTGTACAATGTCACACCCACTTTTCACTATTTATATTATGAGTCCCATGTAATATTCGGAATCGAATCCGAGATCCCTTGCCCGGCAGTCGCACTTGCGACCACTCGGCCAACGAGCTGTCTTTAAATGTTAGATTATCATTGAAGTTTTCAAATAGTAAGCAAGTAAGCGGTGCTGGAAAACATCGTAAGAAATCCTGGATTTATAATTCTAAGTGGGATTAAGTTTGAAATCGTTAAACAAGCGTGATGATTCATATGTTTCACTTGATGCTGACGATTAATGCTCATAGTTCTCCGTATCCGTATCCGGACTCCTAGACTATTGAATCAATTTGAAAAAGTCCTCGATTACCGAAAAGTTAATTTTTACTTTATATGGAGTTACTACAATTACGCATCGCAAAATAATTCATATCAATACAATAATATAAATGCCAAAACAATGTTGTTTGTTACGTTTTTACGACAAAATCGCCGAATCGACTAAGATGAAATCTGATATGGTACTTTGAAAACTGAGAAAGGAGGTCAAATCATGAGACATTAAATTAACTTCAACAATGGCATAATATGCAGTTCAGAGATCGTCCAGTCAACTGCTGGTAGCGTTGGCTGTCCAGGCGACACACGTACTTGAGTATCGTCATGAGCTAATGTTCACATGTAAACAACAGCTCATGTAAAGAGATTATCCAGTCAACTGATGGTAGCGGTGACTGTCCAGGCGACACACGTACTTAGGCATCGTCATGAACTAATGTTCACATGTAAACAGCAGCTCAAGTAAAGAGATTGTCCAGTGGCCATAGCGGTGACTGTCCAGGCGACACACGAATCACCATAAAAGGAAGACCTACTTGACAAATCTGTGGATTGCAAACGCGTTTAGTAATTCGAAAGCAAAATTGACTAAAACGTCTAGTCATTCCAAAACTATACATTACGGAACCGTTTTGTATATTACCCAATAGATAAAACAACGCATATAAAGCTACTCTAATCAACCAAACTACTTTAAACTTTATACTTTTAAAATAAAGTTGAAACTTCAATGCAGTTCTTGGCTATCGAGAATATTTTCATATGCTAGTCTGCAGATATTTATAAATAGACAGACTGCGTTTTATAATATATTTTTTCATTGCAAAACGGTTTACCTCGCCCTCGGCTAGCGGTTTAAATGCCATTGCACTGTTGCATTTTAAATGATGCTTTTTAAAAGATAACTGTTTAAGAAGGTCAATGAATGGTGGGTATTTTTATAGGTGGTAGGCTGGCATACAGGCATACAATCCGTCTGATAAATAATAGTAATATGACGCCTTTTATCCCTGAAAGGCAGAGGTGCACATTACGGCACTGAATACCACTGTACAATGTAATACTCACTTTTCTCTATATTATGTTATGAGTCCCATGTAATAGGGGATGAGTCTATTGACATTTACCGGACACGATTCCACACTCCGTGCGACTACTGAAAATTTTTAAAAACCCAGTAATACTTTGCCCGACGTGAGAATCGAACCCTTGCCGTTGCAGTATTTTAGTATTAAACTGTCAAACACCAAACGCTCACCGGTGCCCGAAACCTATTGTTCTATAATTGTGTCTATAATGACGGTACTCGACGAGTTAAGATATAAAGCTGAAACGTTTGAAATATCAGACACTACTGCTTTGATTGGCAAAATTATTTCTGTGTTGGATAGTGGATTTATCGAGGAAGGCTAAAGGCTACAAACCATCGTGCTACGATCAATAGACGCCGAGCAGAGCTGGTGAAATCCGTAGGTAGTAGATTAAAAAGAAGAAGAAACAAAAGGGACTACTAACTACTAGTCTCTTGTGCAATTTCTGTCTACCCCTGAAGCGTAATTCTATGTAAATAAGCTCTAAATGCCATAGTCTTAATAATAGCTGGTATAGTCTAGCAGAATGCGGTATCAAGACGTAAATACTGCGGTATTGGAGTTCGTTGCGGTGAAGGGGAACCATTCTGCATTTAGAAGAATTTACAATAGGGATGATGACAGGGTATGAAGTTCAAGAATCTAATTAGTCCGTCAGTTCAAACGTATGTTTTTATTTTGTCGTATAAGAAAACAATACTTAGATAAAACGAATCAAAATTTAGGAGTTGGTAGCTACGTCATTTTAGAGTATAAATCGTACTCAAAAGTGATGCCATGAGATAATTCAAATCAATATATCTTCAAAACTATTCGTTTCCGTAAGAAAATAAAATATACGTGTGTAATGTTTTTAAATAATCTACTAGACGGACATTAAAATAAAAATTAGTCATCATCCCAATTGAAGACGATACAGAAATCTAATTTCTATTTAGAGTTTCGTAATGACCAATGAAGGAAAAAAAGACGAAGAATTTCGGTAAAAAACACTTCCGCTTTCCAAATTCAGCTGTAACAAGAACCAAACCCATAGCATTGCGGATCACGCTTGCCGCGTTTTTTTGCACGACAGCACAAACGACTGGCGTGATGCCAAACATCGGCAGGTCGATGCAACTCTATAAAATGCCAAATACAATTGTTTTAAATGAGAACTTTACATTTTTAGCGCATTCGAAGTTAAGAAGGATAATTCTGGATTGGATTGTGACGTCATAAAGTGAAGTACGAATGTGTAAGTCTGTTATGAAGTAATAAGGAACATGAAGCATGACTGCCTCGTTGCCGAATGGTCACAAGTGCGATTGCCGGGCAAGGAGCCTCTGGTGTGAATCCTGGATCGGGCAAAGTATAACTGGGCTTTTAAAAAATTCTCAGTAGTAGCACGGACTCTGGAAATGGGACTCAGAACATAAATATTGAAAAGTGTGTGTTACCTCTGTGTACACCTCTGCATACCCCTTCGGGGATATAAGGCGTGATTTTATGCCAGGAACACAAGGAGTAGTCTACTCACCAAGAAAAATTAAATAAGTAGTGATAACCAGAAAGGCTCATATTAGAACCACTATAAATCGACGAGCTTAGAATAAAAGATTGAAGAATGTAGATGAAGCGAAAGAGGTATGTCAGAATCGTGGCATTTGGCATTCTTTTGCCTGCCCCACCCTAGTGGGAGACAGGTGTGACGATAATGAATAATTACCAGAAGCACTGTACTGTAAAGTGACACTGACTGACCAACTACATTGGGTTCATGTGTTTAAGACACATAACACAAAACACTAAACAATGAACTATGAAAGAACGAAAGCTACAGCTTTTTACTGAATAAAAACCAGGTCATTTCAAGTCACAGTCTCGTCTCTCATGTGGATACAAGACTCCTATACCCCAGATAAATACAAAGGACACACCTACTTTCATACAGATACGCAATGCGAGCAAAGTCACGGTTATAGCACAGTTGCTAAAGAACCACAAATGTAGCGATACAAATATAAACAGGTGTTGTGATGATCCTTGAAAATGAGACGACATTGAAAATTAATTGGAAGCAAACAAAAAATATTTACATCAAGTAATTCGTACATATTTCTAAGAGGCGAAACATCTGTTTCGTACTATAATACAGATGCATACTACTACCTATTGTTACTTCCGCGCAGCTTCACCAGCTTTGCTCGACTCCTATTGGTCATAGCGTGATGTTTTATAGCCTGTAGCTTTCCTCGATAAATGGACTATACAACACAAAAAGAATTATTCAAATTGAACCAGTAGTTCTGGAGATTAGCAAGTTCAAACAAACAAGCACAGAAACAAACTATTTAGCATTATGTAAAAATAAATAAGATGTAAAGATCGCTACTAAGTGGCGTGCTTTGGGAGAGGTCCAGCACTCGACAAACATACATTGATTATTTTGGAAAACAAAGGTACGTTTAGATATGTCGTAATTCTGTTACAACCTTATTTTTGGTGTTACATCATTTATCTAGCCGAGCCTTAAGGAGCACTGGAATCAATTAGAGTTAGAAGCGTATCTAACCCTATACAGCTCCCTGGTGGTGTCGACTCAGTAAAAATTAGGAATTTTCACGCATAAGAAGCGGGCGTCTTAAACCTCCGGGCCACCACGACATTCGTCGTATTTACTGACTAAAATCCACCCTGTTTGTACTCCCGTTTCGAGGCGGGTCATGTGATGATTTTAGATGAGATATAAAGAGTCTGAGATCCTTTGGTACTTATTGCAGAGGTCTACGATATATGTCAATCATTAGCTAAGCCAACATCTAATAATACTAATAAAACAATCGTGGTCGCGTCTCGTCAAACAAGTTTTCCAAGTGCCAAAAGTCATTACAATACCTGTTTCCCAAAATCTGCTTGGCAACTAACGGATAAGAACATGAACTCATGTATGAAACTGGTCTAATAATCGGTTGACATATTAACATATATAATTACGTCCGAACATAAATATATATAGAGAATGGTGATAGTGGAAAACCTTGACCTGTGGCGATAGAAGATTGAAGTTATCGGATGGAGTATATATTATTTGGCGAATATTTACTGGTGACTTCAGTATTGTACCTCTAGTTGGCAATTACTTAATTACTCTTCATATATCAATAATGATAAAATTGTACGTTCAATGCTTCTTTTTTACTGACCAATCACAATAACCCATTTTTCGATTGTTTTGGACTTCAATATAGTTTTGACAAGCTCTAAACGAAACGAGTCAAAATTACTTGACACTGAAATTGGTTTTAAGTAGATTTGTAAAATGAAGCGACTGGTATCTGACCCTATCTTCTGATCAATAAATCTACCTAATTCTTTGCGGAATAAAAATTTTCCAATAGAAGACAATAAACCCTCCTAGGTAGAGGAGGCTCATTGTCCAGCAGATGACAATTACGGGTTGTGGACGATGATAAGCCAAGCAACAAAGTCCACTAAACAACAGCATATCAAATTGACGATAGTAATCGATGAAGGAACTATTCTAGTTTTGTAATTTAAAACAATTACATACCAGATCTTTCTAAACTTCTCGACCTGGAGCTGCTTATCGAAGTGCCAGTTTGGAGTAGCGGCAGGAATGGGGTGGTGTTTAAACAGTAAGAATATGACACTCCCTCTAGCCTCACTCGAAAGGAGGAGTCATAGGATGATTTTCAACCCTCAAAAAAGGTACTTCTAAACTGTATGTATTCTACGTGACTTTGTCCGAGTTATACGTACTTTCTAAGATTATCTAGACACCATTGACAATCGGTGAAGGAAAACATCGTGAGGAAACCTGCGCTTATAATTTCTTATTATTAGTTTGAAATCGCCAATCTGCATTGAGCAAGCGTAGTGATTAATGCTCAAACCTTCTCCGTGTGAGAAGAGGCTTTGCTCAGCAGTGGGCATTTATAGGCTGTTGATGATGATGATGATGATGTATTCTACGAAATAATTGGAGCTTGTAAAAAAATGGCTACCAATGGAGTGTATCATAGAACAGAATTGTTTATAGCAAATGACTCCGAGTGTAGACCGCATTGTTCGCGGAACAATGATAAATATTTAAATAACTCCGTCTTATTAGTAACTAGTGTATGTCTGTATATCATAGGATTGTTGTGGAAACTTTCAAAACTTCTTAAATGTGGGAGAGCTATGCTTTGGCACGACTAGATTGATACCACGACCTCAACAGAAAACCGACGTGAAACAACGCTTGCGTTGTGGGTCGTCACTTAAGGGGCCAGTAGAATACCAGCGCAAGGCCCTGTCTTGCACATGCTGAACTGGTTCCATTTCACCGCAGTCTTGGGACATGATCATGTATCCATCAGTACCTACTAATGCAATGACTTATTTGTACATGTATGTCACTTGTTTCTTGGCGTGAAATAAAGTTTTTTTCTTTCTTTTTCTTTCGTCGTGTGAGTTGGATTACTGGAGGCCGTATTACCGTCCTCCTCAATCCCCGAATCACCAATATTCCTCATATTCCTAACCTCCCCTGGCAACACACGTATAACGCCTTTGTATTTCGGGTGTCCATGAGCGGCGCCGATTGCTTACGATCAGATGATCCGCCAGCTCTTTTACCGGCTTATTCCATAAAATAAATCTCGGAGAGTCAAAGCATACAATCGTGTTAAGTTTCAAAATATGACTTTCAACCTACATTAGAAGGTTTAAGGGTACTTTTAGAGAAAACTTATTTTTTGACAGTTATATGGTATAATTGAGGTGAGCTAAATATTATGTCTATGGAATAGCGGACATGCAGGCATTCAGATCACCTGCTGGTAAATGATTAGCTCTGCTCATGGTCATCCACAACATCAAAGAAGTTGCAAGTGCGTTATCAGTCATTTAAAAAGGAGTAGGGGAAAGTCCCGTAACGCCGGACGGCACCTAACGCCGTACGCCTGTATTATCTCGATAACTGATAACACGAGCAATTCAATTTTTACTAAAAATCTTAGGTGTCTGCCAGTGGGAGACTTCCCTCTAACTATTGAATCTCTCGCGTTATTAGTTATAGAGATTAAGGTCCGGCGTTAAGAAACTTTCCCCTACGCTCTTTTCTTGGATGCTTGAAGTTTTTTTTTAAATTAGATGGAACTCTGACCACTATCTCGCCTGATGGTAGGTAATGATGTGGCCTGAACCATAAGCAACCTACACCCAGGTTTAGAAATACTGCAAATTCATTCCACAGTAATGTAGACTTAAGTATCAAATAACTCAGACTATTACATTTATGTAACAGTCTATCTCAAGACTTCTAGACTACGTGTAGCCGGCCAACAGTAGCTCAAAGCCAAACTTCCCGAATTAGAGAACGTTCCGAAAATCCGACACGGAATATGAAAATTGTATTAGACGGAGTAATTTGTGCGCGGTAATGTAATTTCAGGCGTGACCTGAAAGGTTGAGATACAGTAAGTTAGCTTATGCTTTCAAAGTTTGTAAATTATTACAAACTGTTAAATATCTAACTGTAGGATAACCCGTCCTGATTTCTTCGACACACACGACATTTTTACGTAAGCCCAGACCCGGAATTTCCGAAATAACCCTTTCACTGCAGACCTGTCGAAATAATACCCTGTTTATTATTTTTTCTTATTTTTAATAAATTATGTCTCAGCTATCACAATCGGCCTTGGCCATTCGAATCCGGTGACATTTCTGTAGCAAAACCTATTTATTTTGAATACTGGTTTGACGTGAAATATTGGTGTCTCGTGATCACTTTAAAATTGATTTTTATTATTTAATATATTACGTATTATTTACACAGAATTTTATAATTATCATTTAGATTGTATTCTGTACAGAGGTCTTAGTACGAGTTTGATTTACGTTTAAAGTATTCGTAACGAGACCGCGTTCGGCACTCTGATTGGCCGGCTCCTATGAACCAACCAATCAGAGCGTCGAACGCGTACTCGTTTCGATTACTTTAAAGGTAAAACAAACTAGTACTAAGGCCTCAAGAGGTTTTGAATTAGAAGAAGTATACATTAACAATATAACACTTTATTATTGACCAGTTATGAGTCCCATTTAATAGGGGTAAGCATATTGACATATACCAGGTACGATTTGTGGTCTCTGAGACTTTGTCAAGTCGTCTGTCCGCCTTCTTCCGGAGAGACGACCTAACAAGTTACCGGGGCTCTAGCTCTTTGCAGGAGCAGAAACGGGGTGGTTTTTAGTCAGTAAGAGTCTGACACTCCCTCTCGCCTCACCCAAGGCGAAAGAAGTCATTGTATAACTACCCCACCAAGAGCTATGTTGATTGAAATTCAGTCTTATATTAATTAATAAAAATCCAAAATTACATTACAGTACTATAATATTCTTTTCTTTAAGAAAAATATCTCCTATCAAAATTGCCTCCACTTATAAAACACGGTAAGATAAAAATATTTATATCAGTAACCGCGTAGCAACGGCTGCAGTACATCGATCACGCTCTTACACACGTAACTGCATGTACTTCTGTCTCGCTCGCACAGTCCACGCGTATGTTGCATCGAATCGTGCGCGAGCGCAATCAAATCAACATTTTATTTAGTTATTTTTATAACGTTTCCGATGTATGAAATATTTTAGTTTTATGCATTTTTTGATTGGAGATGTGGTTTTCTGTAGTGTTAAATGCCGGCATCGATTTAGCTAATTTTTTCATCTTTGTTTTTGTTAAAAGCAGAATAAGTACAACAAAATAGAAAAGTCGTCAGAAAAAAAATTTAAACAGCGTTTATTTCGATGAAATCCCAAAAACCACAGAACCATTTAGAAAAAATCTCAGTTCATAATCAAAGAAAAACTGACGTCAATAACTCAATAAGAAAAGAACATTAACAATCTTCTCCGAACGATAAAACACAATAGTCTTTGCAAGTTCTTTAAAACGATTATTTACACAGATACTCTTACACATTACGTTCTGAGAATCGATGGTGACGTCATTAACATCAGGCCGAGACAGCCTGGACTATGAGCCTCTTCTACATAAGATGGTTCGCCATAATCTCTGGTTTATCAAAGGGCTGCTGCCCGGTCTCTGTCAAATGTGTAATCCCTTTTTATGAGAGGAAAATCATCGAATCGAGGGAGTGTTAAGGCGGACTGCGATTTTTTTAGGGGTAAATCCATCGAATGATTTTTCCGCCTGGGTGAGGCGGCAGGGAGTGTCAGACTCTTACTGAGTAAAAACCACCCCGTTTCTACTCCTGCACTTCGAGACGGAGCCCCGGTAACCCGTTAGGTTCTCCGCGGCAAGGCGGACGGCGGTAACTTAGCGTTTAACCTTAATCCGAAATCTATCTCAATACAATCAAATTCCTTGTCACCAAAAGACCGGTAACGCACGTCTAACACCTCTGGTGTTCCAGGTGTCCATGGGCGGCGCCGATTGCTTCATCAGGTGATCCGTATGCTCGTTTACCGGTTTATTTAAAAAATATATATTACTAAGATCGTTTATTAACACAGGAGTGGCTGCAGAGCCTGGATTATGAAACAACAGAAAGCCTACTAAAATGGGACTCTTAGCAAAGCACACTTATCCACACTCTGGCTACCACAACTACATGCAAACTTGTTCGATTACATACAGACAGAAAATTTTTACTCACCTACATGTACACACCTACCACACAATCACGCACATACACACACACACACACACACACACACCCTCACTCACTCACACAGACACACAAATATACTGTATACTTACATACATAACAATTACACGCATACATACTCAAATCAATACTTTACTCCTTTTATTATCCCTTTTTTTGTTATTCATAATGTCACTAATTGTTATTAAGCCTTCTGTTCTGTAACCACTATTCGTACCAGAAATGTAACGGGAAGGTACTGCCTCCTGAGATACAGGCAACGCCTAGTTCAGGAGACAGAGCTTGATGTATTGAGATGTTGGTATATGAATAAAGAATTATTATTGTTTCCGTGCGATAAAAACGTAGCTTATGTGCTATTCCAGACCATGATCTACCCTTGGTGTAAATTTCAACTCGGTCCTTTCATTTTGACGTGAATAAGTAACAAACAAAGAAACACAAGATTAAAACTTTCGCATTTACAATATTAGTAGGATTTCGGTAGCTAGTCGGTTCTTACGAGACGCGGGCAGAGCAGGAACGGCGACAAAACATGTATTCTAGACTTTTCTACACCTTGCATAATCATCATTAACCCGTATTTGTCCACTACTGGACATAGGCCTCTCCAACGGCACGCCACTGAGCTCGGTCTTCAGCTCTTCTCATCCAACCACTGCCAGCCACCTTGCGGATGTCGTCACTCCACCTAGCTGGAGGGCGCCCTACACTACGTTTGCCTAGACGCGGTCTCCACTCTAGAACACGTTTACCCCAACGGTTATCGGTTCTTCGACAAATGTGACCGGCCCACTGCCACTTCAGCTTACTGATCCTTTGGGCTGTGTCGATAACTTTGGTTCTCTGTCGCATCACTTAACACTTCACTTCTACACGTTTATAAATAAAAAATATTCCTATTAGGTCACATTTCTACGATTGAGCACTGAATCTAGCATTCAATATCGAGAATTCATCGTTGAAAGGAAATTAGTTTTCATACATGTACCTACGGAATGAATGAACGAGCAACATCAGACGTAGAGGGCAAATGAAAGGCGATTGCATTGAAAAAACGTGCATTTTATCTGAATGTTCGGTTGGTATAAGAATAACCAAGTCAGGTTCTCGAGATGGAAAGAAATATAGGTGACTTTCGTAAGTTATTTTATGTCCAAAACTGATATAAATTGAGTTCAACTAACGCTCTAAACTAAATAGCAAAAAAAAAAAAAAAATAAAACTATTTTTAAACCGTAAACTAGGATTGTCTCCTGTATGTTGAGTGCATTACCACACAAAAATATAGGGTAATATACAAAATTTTATTTTAATGTCCGTCTGGTAGATTATTTTAAAACATTAGACACGTACATATTTTTTTTCTTTTCTTACAATATTGGATACTTTCGACGATATATTGATTTGAAATATCGTGTGACGTCACGATTTACTATATGTTACTAGGGTAGCTTGACGTAACCACCTCCCTTAACTTAAAATTAACTCCGTTATATCTAAGTATTGTCTTCTTATACTACAAAATACAAAAACACGTGTCGAATATTTATTCATTATCTAACTGACGGACTAATAGTATTTTTAATTTTTATACCCTGTCTACTACCCTAATACACATCACACTCAGACTCGAAACGTATTTCGTTAAAAAATCAAAGTCGCAACAAGATGCGCCGCAGCCAATGCGGGAACCCATACAGGGGGCTCGCTACAAGTTCGTTTTACGAGACGCGGTTTTATTTCGAAAGTTAAACATAAAACGAGTCCTACTAAGCCCTAAAGAGTATGACACTCGAGACTATATTCACACAAATAAATCTAAATACAACTTTAGCGCGAAAAAAGTACGACCTTACGGATTTTCACAAAAAAATATATCCCAATATTCAAATATCACGGTACGTAGTTCATTAACCTCTGCCGGAGACAACCTTCACAATAAAAAGTTTTCATTTCATTCTAATATTATATTATTATAAAGGTAGGTCGACATTGAAGTGGTAGTGTATTGTAGCACGCGATAAAGATATGTAAAAATAAAAAAATATACGCAAAAGTGTTCAAACAGAGGAACAGGGCCCTTAATTTGATTGAGGGGGGAAATCATGGAATGACTTCTCCCGCCTTTATTGAGGCGAGAGGGAGTATCAGATCCTTACTGACTATAATACCATACCGTTCCTACTCCTGCTCTTAAACCGGAGCCACCCACTGATCAATGTATACCAAACCACCGCAATTTATTAAAGTCTCCTCACATTAGTGTGTCCAAGGCAAAAACAAAATTCACCATTTAACTAACTTCCCTTACTCGACAGCAGATCTTATAACAAGGTGTCACAAAAAAGAAATAGTAGTCAATTCTGTTACAAAAAATATCGAGCACCTGTTACGCGTCCCTCAGTTAACTGCAAACCTTAATTAACTGGAGGTCAGACTCAACTATTACGCAAACTGACAGTTATAAAACAAAAATAAGTTTAATCGCTTACACAATACAACTTTGGTTACGAAAACTGAATAATATTGGGAGTATAAGAACTTGTTTTAATTTGGGTGCATATTAAAAGTAAATGCAATATATAGCGCTAAATATATGTATGAATGTGATGGATGCTAAAGAAGTATGTAAGGAGCGTAGTAGGTGGCGCTCTGTAGTTTCTGTATACCATCAGATGTATGAATGTGATGGAAGCTACAGAAGTATGTAAGGAGCGTAGTAGGTGGCGCTCTGTAGTTTCTGTATACCATCAGATGTATGAATGTGATGGAAGCTACAGAAGTATGTAAGGAGCGTAGTAGGTGGCGCTCTGTAGTTTCTGTATACCATCAGATTTATGAATGTGATGGAAGCTAAAGAAGTATGTAAGGAGCGTAGTAGGTGGCGCTCTGTAGTTTCTGTATACCATCAGATGTATGAATGTGATGGAAGCTACAGAAGTATGTAAGGAGCGTAGTAGTTGGCGCTCTGTAGTTTCTGTATACCATCAGATGTATGAATGTGATGGAAGCTACAGAAGTATGTAAGGAGCGTAGTAGGTGGCGCTCTGTAGTTTCTGTATACCATCAGATTTATGAATGTGATGGAAGCTAAAGAAGTATGTAAGGAGCGTAGTAGGTGGCGCTCTGTAGTTTCTGTATATCATCAGATGTATGAATGTCATGGAAGCTAAAGAAGTATGTAAGGAGGGTAGTAGGTGGCGCTCTGTAGTTTCTGTATACCATCAGATGTATGAATGTGATGGAAGCTACAGAAGTATGTAAGGAGCGTAGTAGGTGGCGCTCTGTAGTTTCTGTATACCATCAGATGTATGAATGTGATGGAAGCTACAGAAGTATGTAAGGAGCGTAGTAGGTGGCGCTCTGTAGTTTCTGTATACCATCAGATGTATGAATGTGATGGAAGCTACAGAAGTATGTAAGGAGCGTAGTAGGTGGCGCTCTGTAGTTTCTGTATACCATCAGATTTATGAATGTGATGGAAGCTAAAGAAGTATGTAAGGAGCGTAGTAGGTGGCGCTCTGTAGTTTCTGTATACCATCAGATGTATGAATGTGATGGAAGCTACAGAAGTATGTAAGGAGCGTAGTAGGTGGCGCTCTGTAGTTTCTGTATACCATCAGATGTATGAATGTGATGGAAGCTACAGAAGTATGTAAGGAGCGTAGTAGGTGGCGCTCTGTAGTTTCTGTATACCATCAGATGTATGAATGTGATGGAAGCTACAGAAGTATGTAAGGAGCGTAGTAGGTGGCGCTCTGTAGTTTCTGTATACCATCAGATTTATGAATGTGATGGAAGCTAAAGAAGTATGTAAGGAGCGTAGTAGGTGGCGCTCTGTAGTTTCTGTATACCATCAGATGTATGAATGTGATGGAAGCTACAGAAGTATGTAAGGAGCGTAGTAGGTGGCGCTCTGTAGTTTCTGTATACCATCAGATGTATGAATGTGATGGAAGCTACAGAAGTATGTAAGGAGCGTAGTAGGTGGCGCTCTGTAGTTTCTGTATACCATCAGATTTATGAATGTGATGGAAGCTAAAGAAGTATGTAAGGAGCGTAGTAGGTGGCGCTCTGTAGTTTCTGTATATCATCAGATGTATGAATGTCATGGAAGCTAAAGAAGTATGTAAGGAGGGTAGTAGGTGGCGCTCTGTAGTTTCTGTATACCATCAGATGTATGAATGTGATGGAAGCTACAGAAGTATGTAAGGAGCGTAGTAGGTGGCGCTCTGTAGTTTCTGTATATCATCAGATGTATGAATGTCATGGAAGCTAAAGAAGTATGTAAGGAGGGTAGTAGGTGGCGCTCTGTAGTTTCTGTATACCATCAGATGTATGAATGTGATGGAAGCTACAGAAGTATGTAAGGAGCGTAGTAGGTGGCGCTCTGTAGTTTCTGTATACCATCAGATGTATGAATGTGATGGTAGCTAAAGAAGTATGTAAGGAGCGTAGAAGGTGGCGCTCTGTAGTTTCTGTATATCATCAGATGTATGAATATGATGGAAGCTAGATAAGTATGTAAGTAATATATTATGCATGTTTTGATACTATGGTAGATTACAGTTTAGGAAAACTCGATCATTTTACACTGATAATGCGGGCAAAACCCCTGACACAAACTAGCAAAGTAATAAATAAAACAATTACACTATCGACCACAAAAACGGGGGCACTCGATAAAAATACCACTAAAACAATTTCTAACCGATACATAAAATAGAAATAACAGCTGTATGTGTACCGTATACAATACATATAAACAGATATATGTAAATATATATGCGTTAATATTAATTATATAAATATGTGTGTATGTTTGTTACTCGATCACGTCAAAACGAACAGGGATAGTTTCTCTTCTCTTCTCGATCGCTTGCTTCATTTCTGAAGGTCGTGCCCCTGAAAGGCTTTCAATGCTCTCTGTGTTATTTCCCTCCATCTTGTGCTATTTTCGGCTTCTCTCGGGGCTTTCGTAACAGAGAGTCTCTTGTGATTGGTAACTTGGTCACATCATAGGCTAGGTGATCGGCCACGTGGTCTTTTTCCTTCCACCTTACCAACAACAACCAATTTGTCGAGGTTATCTGACTGGCGGCGGGCAATGTGACCGAAATATCCAACAATTCGCTGGTAACATGGGGGTAGATTATGGTTCGGAAAAACACAGGCTACTTTTTATGAGCGAAGCCACCGGCAAAAGCTGGTAAACACATATATACAAATACATAAATATGTATGTGTTTATCGTCCTATATAGAGCTACGAAAACAATTAGATGGAGTTTGGTAGATTGCCAGTTCTAAATTGGTGCGTCGTCGTCTAGACAACGGTTACAGTTGTCATAGATATTATACTAGTTTTGTATTTTTTGTTTTTGGGTTCTCTAATAGTAGAAATTTGTAGCAATTTGAAGTTATTTGGAACGTAATTAGTGAGGATTTTTTTTAAGAGGGGAAAATCATCGAATGACTGCTTCCGCCTGAGTGAGGCGGGAGGGAGTGTCAGACTCTTACTGACTAAAAACCACCCCGATCCTTCTCCTGCACGTCGAGCCGGAGCTCCGGTAACCCGTTAGGTTCTCCGCGACAATTAGTGAGGATAGAGTTAAAATTCGACTGTTTTTGCAAACAATGCAGTGTACATTAATGTCGTGGTGGGCCGGTGGTTTAAGACGTGCATGCCGCTTCTCATGCATCAAGGTGCGGGCTCGAAACCTACCAACAGCAAGCACCGATGTTACTTTTTCCGAGTTATACGTACCTTCTTAGATAAATAATCTCAAAGACAACACTGACAAACCGTAAAGAAAAAAAATGCGAGGAAAACTGGAGTTTACAATTTATAAATATAAGATTGAAATCGCCAACCCGCCAAGCAAGCGTGGCGATTAATGCTCAAACCCTTAAGCCTCAAAGAGGCTTTTGGTTAGCAGTGGCCACTTATAGGCTGTTGATGTGAATGCAGTGTATTTACAATCCTCCCTTACAAACAAAATCACATCACAGACTTCATTTTCTTTCACATAATACATATAGAATCTAACACACAAACATCTTACATAATTGAACTTAGCCGGCACACACATTATTCAAAATCGCAGACAATACAGCCACAGAGTACATACGTGTATAATGACGTTCAACCTCAAGGCCATATACATTTGTATGTACAGTGGCACGCAAATCAACCTACTTATTTTTGTCTATATTAGATATTCAACTCTATATTTTCGGAATAAAGTTTGAAAATACAATGGCAAAAGTTGACACAGTGGAATGGGCTGATGTGCTGGCCACTGTAGGCAAGAGTATCAGTGTTAGATAATGTTATCTTTAGACATAATCTCAAGATTATATGTGTGTATGTAATATTGTTATCGTAAGGCGCAATATCGTTATTGATTAGGGCTTGCGAATAGGCGTGTCGACAGGGTAAAAAAATCAAAAAAGTAATTAATCCGTCATTAAGATCGCACGAAAATATCAGACACGTATTTTTTGTTTTATCAAATTAACAGAAGAATACGTAGTTATTCCGCATTAAAGTTAGGGAGTGGGGGGTGTTGACGTTACACTTACGGAGAAATCGTACCTAATTGTGACGTCACGCGTCCTTTTAACTCAAAATATCTACATGTTTTTTTGGATACGAGAAAAAAGAAAAAATACGTATCGAAGATTTTTAAAATACCTAAAAGACGGACAAAAAATTAAAAAATAGCCGCCATGCCTATTGTATGCTAATTTCTCTTTGATTAAAAACGAACTTGAATTTTAACCAGCATTGGTTGAATATTAGCATTCAACTTTGATCATTCTATCTTCTGGAGCACATCATCGTCAACCAGGTTTACGCACTAGGTATACGATAGCCGATATCTCGCCTTTTTCTGCCATACGAGTCATTTAAGGGGCCAGTACTAGCGCAAGGCCCTGTCTTGCACATGCTGGTCCCATTTCACCGCAGACTTTGGACATGACCATACATCCATTGGTTCCTACTAATAGAACAAATTATTTGTGCATGTCACTTGGTTTTTGGCGTGAAATAAAGTTTTTTCTTAATAAACCTTCTCAATAAACCATTTTTGATAACAATTTTTGGACATGTAACAATTTATAAATCACATTACAAATATTTATAAGGCAACCGTAAGTGATACAACAACGTAATTGTTTAGACAGAAACTCAAAAGAAAGAAAAATCTTTTATTATCACAAGATCTTTCACAACACAATTCCCTCACCATATATTGCCTCAACAACCAAAAACTGAAACGAAAATTTTGAAAAAAAAAACTCAACTAAAACAACAAATAACACTCAAATCACACATCCATACATCATTATTGGAAAAATCACATTATTATAAGTAGTAAATTAGCATAAAAATACAAATTATACGAATCAAATTACAAACAGATACGCGGCGTGCACATGTTTTTGCACGTGAGTGTAATTTTGTATTCGCATCGCCAACTCGACAAATTTAAAACCTACTGTCGTTTACGTAATACATTTATATTATAATACTAGGTGGTGCCTGCGACTTTGTCCGCCTAGAATATTTTTTATATTCCATAAAAAAAGATTTGCCGAAGAGATCAATTCGTTTCACACTACGACTTGATTTAATATCAGTTTGTGGGGAGTTGTTGCTACTAATTGACCATATTGCATAGATCGCAGTATAAAAGGTTCAGGTTTATCAGAGAGCGCTGCTGCCCGATCCCTTTCAAATAGCCCCATATTCAGTTTACAACACGAACAAGAAGAGTTGGTGACAAACATACGGACAGCAGTACCGACAGAGTTTTATATACGTACAGTACGATTATGTCACGTTCTCGTACGTTATCACTATTATCATAAGTTCGCACGTTTTTGTTAGCAACTGACTGACTGACTTACTTTTTGAATACATTAATCGCTTACTGCTATTATCAGTGTGCTTTCGTTTACGATAACGCTTTTATAAAAAACGACTCACGTGTAGTGAATATGGTTTTTACGTACAAATCTAGGTAGATAATATCTCCGCTATTTGAACTCTTTCTAGATGTATAGAAACAACATATAACATTAAAATTTGTAAGTCATTTAATCCATAGGGGGTTGGCAGGCATAAAGAATGACACTTATGTTAGGACTCCCATGTCTAGAACTGTATTATCCCTAAGACAAACTAGGCAAGCGCCAAGGGCGCCAGGGCCTTTAACCAAATGCCACTTTGGCGCTTGTCTACAGAGAGAGTAGAAAACTAAAATGTATGGGGATGACACTGACAAGTGTCAAAATTTACGTCAATTCCATATAATTTGATTTTCTATTCTACATGGAGACAAGCACTAAATGGCATTTGGCTACAGCTGCAGGTTACAGACGGACGGCACAAGACGCGACCCGAACTACCCACAGAGTGGCGGCAGCGACAAAAAAAATGAAATGCTTGCCCTGGGCACTCTCTAGATTCAATGCATATACTGAGAATTAATCGAGTACCCGCGAAAACTTAATTACACTTTATCTAAGAAGAACATGTTCTAAGAATCGAACCACTCGAAGCAGTAGAGTAGAATACTTCACATCTACACAATACAATTCCTCACAATCTCCCTTCAGGAAATACCAAGACCGATGTCCGATTGAATAATGCACAGAAGTGCATACTGCATCCAATCTGCACCAGTTAACATTTTATTAGATCAACGAACCGACAATCAGAGGTAATTTGCACATTATATTGGCTCTTATTGAACTATATTTTTGTAGCACTTGAATAGGTTGGTCAGAAGATTAACTTTTTGTGCATGAGCAGACGAATGGAAACAAGTTTAAGACTTTTGACTGCCAATAAAAATCTGTTGAAGGTAAATCCTCCGCTGACGCCGGTCACCGGTGACCCCCATGGCGTTTATCGTGTTAATCCCCGAAGGAAATGGAAAGTATCATTTTCTAATACTTCTCCTCTTATAATATCTTCTGTTTTGTTTCGTTGTGGGATCCAAGACAGTTGGTCATGTCCCTGGGACGGTAAACTTGTTCCGATGTTAGCACAGTTGCATGTACTGCAGAAGTGAACAGAAGTTGCAGCGGTTTTGGGAAGTTGTGGCGCGCTTGTCCTATACCCACGTCTGAATACGAAAATGTAACACTCATTTTTCAACATTTCTAATAAGAGTGCCATGTAAAAGCCTAGAACTAAGATTATGTGGCACTTAACGTCATTTCAGTTTTGACCAACCTAAAAGTAACACCTAAAGGTATAGGTTATCGATTTCTAATGGCTTTCTTACCAGGGTTCCGGCTTGAAGAGCAGGAGTAGGAACGTAATGATGTTAGTCAGTAAGACTATGACACTCCCTGTCGGCTCACGCGGGCGGAAGAAGTCATTGGATGATTTTTGTTCCTCAAAGATAAAGGTAAGGGAATAGTTTGTACTCTTAGTTAAGAGATGGTATAGGTGTGGTGTAGTTTGTTTGTTAAGTTACACCTAAACAGTTGAACCGATTTCGAGGACATCTTTACTGTTATAAATCTAGATTGTCTTGATTCTTATAACGAAGTACAAGGAAAATTTTATATTTCCAAGAATTCTTGTATTATTGTCGTTATAAATAATGAAATCAACAAGCTTATCGATGTTTTATACTATGAAGTGTTTTAACAAGGAAAAATAACTATATAAACGTTCATGTGTGGCTCTTAGTATGAAGATCTTGTATTAAAAACACATTTTTATAATAACTATCGTGAGACATATTAAATTAACTAAAAATCGCGGGTCGCTCGTAGGCTGCGCGACATCGTCGCGACCGCGCACGCTGCTCATGAGGAAGAACCCCTCTGTGGTTCGAAACTAGTAGAGTTTTTCTCAGTATACTCACGTGAGTAACCTTTTTACATGTTTTAATTTAAGGTTGTTTAAACTGTCAAATACCAAGCGGTCACCGGTGACCGCAACCTATTGTTCTATAATTGTGTCTGCAAAACCGGTATTCGACGAGTTAATAAATAAAAGGATAATGGCTGTTTCTTACCATATGGTAAATATAAACCTTGAGTCCGTATGATAACATACCCGTCATAACATACGATATCATTTTTTAAATTTAAAAAAATATTTGACCTATGATGGGTGAAATGGAGTGTCTTGCTCGTTCTTCTCCATTCGAAACTACACTTAGGAACGAGCGTTTAGCTTCATGGACATACAATTAAATTTTTGACGTTTCAAAAGTGCCTAATTATCGTTAAATTGAAATAAATGCTTTGACTTTGTCAGTTCACGATATTTCAGTTTACATCAACCTATAAGTGATACCTAACAGTACAAGGGGTTAGTTGTAAGTGCTCTGTCACGATAAGCAAATCTTAGTTATGAGACAGTTTAAGGGTGGTTGTTAGAAACAGACGGATAAAGCAGAGGGGTACTGGTGGAGAATCAAACAACCGAAAAAAAAGACTTCGGTACCTAAATAATATTGCTCTGACTGGACAAATTGTAAATACAATCTCGGTTGAGTCACCTTTCAAAAACGATATGAAAAACCATCACACACATGCACCCACCAAAACAACTCCCTCATTTTGCGTCTAATCACACTGCTTTCATAATTTTCACACATTTCAAGCACCGTTTAATCACACACAGATAGAAGCATTTAACGAAAGAACTGCCCATGAGGCTGTGACAGTCTTCTGCTGAACTATGGGTCTTCTCTACATAAAAAGAGTTTCTCATAATCTCCACTCCACACTTAGCAGGTTGAAGATCGCAGTATAAAAGGTTCAGGTTTATCAGAGAGCGCTGCTGCCTGATCTTTATCAATAGTCGACTAGACCCACGAGAGAAGTCGAGGTGGTGACCTGGTGACAAACGTACTCTGCCGTCACCACGGGTCGTAAAAATATTTCGCATTCAAATACGCAATACAAAACATATATTTTTAAACAAACATAATTCTTATCGTAGTATACCTATTCAATTAAACATTCGCGTTTGGAATAGGCAAGACCGCAGCAAACGTACTGGGTAACAATAATAAATAGAGAAATAACAAGAAATATATCACCGGAACGATTTAAACCATTAAAAAACTCGACACCAAACATGCATTTACTTTAAAATCGCACTAAAACACTGTTCTTCGTCAAAAAATCACTTGGAAAACTTCACTTTGGAACAACAACTTGATTTTTTTGGTGAAAAAATCGTTGAGACGAATATAGAATTCTTTTTTAATTTGAAAATATTGGCGCGAAACCGAGCGCGCGACCGCCCGTCCCGACGATGGCCGAACAACTAGTAGTGACGCGACACGTAGTTACGGAACGCGAATCGAATTATATCGATTAAGCTTAGTGTAGTCGGTCGAGATCGGCATTAATTTCGCGGCAATGTTGTGAGTAAACTATCACTCATGAGAATTAAACCATTACCAAACTCTTTACAAACAGTTACTAAAGACTTCTGTGTACATGACATTGAACAACCTTGGCAAAGTAAACAGTGATTTTTCCGCGTGCAAATTATAAGGACAATATTTATTTCTCTTATCTTGGACAATATAACATATACCTTTCACATTTTAAACTTAATAACTCACCTCGTAGTTTGGATAAGTCATTATTTACTACAATGTTCGAAGCAAAGTCAAAAGTCAAAGTCAAAATCATTTATTTCAATTAGGCCAGAATGGCACTTTTGAACGTCAAAATAAAATTAATATTAAAAGTGAAGCTATTTGCTCATTCCAAGGTGTAGATTCCTATGGAGAAGAACGAGCAAGAAACTCCAGAGGTTACTCTTTTTCAATCAGGTTCACAATACAATTTACTAGTTACATAGTTTTGCTGTTTGGATTGTGCGAGAACAATGTAACACCAAAATCCAGTCAAAGTGATCAAGAAAGAAAATAACCTTAAGAACAATAATACAGTCTGGAGCTGACCAGTCCCAGTTGACGGCGCCCGTTCACGAACATGACACGTACACCAGCACCGCCCAACTCAACCATATTGTAGGGAATCGAGCGATCCACTGCACGCGCCACCGCCAATGAGACCTTTGAGTGAGCATGACAACTCCAAGCTGACACTCTCAGTATTATATTGTATAGTCTATGGCTGACACAAATGACTTCTATTAATCTAATTTAATATTAAGTTAATTACAGGGCTCTCACATTTACATTGGTTATATAATTTAAAAAAAATATACAATTTAGCAATATAGCTGCATTATTTACGATTTCATTAAAACAACAGTGTTTTTAGTTATCCTGTGGAGCCGGACTAGCCTGCATCCAAGCATTTTTATCCTCTATATATTCATTAAAGCTTCTGTTTAAACGATAATCACAGGAATAAAAATAGATAATGACAATTTTATAGACACTTTAGCGCTTGTCTACAGAGAGAGTAGAAAACTAAATGTATGGGGATGACACTGACAAATGTCAAAATATACGTGAATCCCATATAATTTGGTTTTCTATTCTACATATAAACAAGCACTAAATGGCTGCTGACCTGATAACCAAGAATTCTAATGCATAATATCATATTGTTGAAAAGTTATCTTTTCACCAATTATGTCAAGTCCCATGTAATAGAACGTGTATATACCGATTATAAAAATAATCCAAATCGATTCTACTATCGCTGCAACGGTCAACTCATCTTCAAGGTAAGAAAATTAGCATAAGACAACAATGTTTCTATTTATAACCCAACCTTTATGAACTAGATCTTGGGCGTTTCCAATTTAATTTATGTATTACATAAGCGAGTACATAGCAAAGCGAATTATGCAAATGTAAATAAGATCGTCACTCTCACTGCTTGCTGTTGTTGGGTAAATATTTGTTGTGTGTTTTGCTTAGGAATCATGTGTGTCGAGATTATTTTAGGCGTTTGATTAATCTTGTGTGGCAAAATAGAATACACTTTTGTAATGCTATCCCTACTCTTGCCGTGGGTGTCGTAAAACTGACTAAGAAGGCAGGCCGCGTTTTAAATTAAACCTGAAACTTTTTCTTCTGTCCTGCTAAGCATGCTAAAAACCCAGTAATACTTTGCCCGACCCGGCAATCGTACTTGCGACCATTTGGTGAACAGATAAATGTCATAAACATTTCTGAATCAATCGGATAGCACGATAGCACTGACTCGATTATACGGTTCATCGTTTCCGATTAATCGATACAGCACAACATTACTTTAACAACACGACACGTAGCGCAATTGAAACCTGTTTGTGCGCAGCAAGCCACGCTGTGTCCTTGATTCGTGATATTTGAGAGACTGTCTCGAATTAGTTGTTTCGAGGCCGAGGATTTAATTCTTGGCTTTTCATTTGTTTTTTTTTCTTTGTTAAAAGAAGATATTTAAGAAGAAATTGAAAAGTGATATAAGTTAATTTTTTCTTTTGTCTTTTGACCACTTGAGTGAAGTCGCTGATAACATAACAGTTTGTTAACACAATAAAACAAATATAATTTAAATTATTGTCTCTAACCCAGGAGGGTTAGAGGATGGAGGAGGCTTGATAGGAATCAAGCTAATCCTGGAGATCATAGCAAGCCCTTTAATGTAAAACAGGCTTATAGTCCCGCAGCGAGCTGCCACGAGCTGTGGATTACTCATTTAGACATAATTTTACACACATTACACAAATCCTCGTAAAAACAATCACAATAATATGATATACTCCCATACTTCATTTAGAAAACCTTGGACAAGCCTAAATTAATATACGCAGCGTCGACTCATCCATAAATTTATGACCATTATTATACCGATTGCATGGACATGGACGTTATCGTAAAAACAAAAAAATAATGTCGCCCTACACTCAAATTAGTCACCAAGGATTGTAAGTACATAGCTGAATATAAGCGAATTTGAACTCTATTTTTGTGCAGCGAGAGGTTGATATAGAAATTAACCAGTTGTTATATACTTATATATAATGATATAAGTACATTTTAGTAAATAATTTTGTGTATGTATATGTTTTTTGCTTAGTAACTTATACCTACTTATTTCTCGATAAATTGATAAGGAGTTCATAAAATACGTAGGTATAGTCTAATAGGTTGCTTACGGGAGGACGTGCTCCATCGTAGACCGCATGATCGCTTACCATCAGGCGAGATAGTGGTCAAACGTCGGCCTATAAAATTAAAAAAGGAAGTCTCATCTGTTTTAGATAGTAGACAGTTATTAACATCAATATTATTAAAACAATACATCTATATGTATAAATAAAAATGAATTTCCGTTCGTTATTCTCAATAAAACTCGGTTTCAAAAATTCAAATCGGTTCAGCAGTTCTCGAGAAAAGGTGATAAAATAATCTTTGGTCGGTACGAACTTTGTCGAAGTATGCCTGAGGTTTTTTTTTTAAGGGGGGAAAATCATCGAATGACTGCTCCCGTCTGAGTGAGGCGAGAGGGAGTGCGAGTGTCAGACTCTTACTGTACTAAAAACCGCCCCGTTCCTACTCCTGCACGTCGAGCCGGAGCCCCGGTTACCCGTTAAGGTGACACCCCGGTTACGCGCAACTTATGTGCACAGTCACGTTGATGTTGCCAGACCATATCAAAGTTGTTTATGTTATGAGTCTCATGTGATAGGGGGTGATTAATATCACCCCCTATTAAGGTATTATGTCAATAGTATAATTACTATTGACATAATACCGGGCACGATTCCAGACTCCGTGCTACAACTGAGATTTTTTTTTTAAACCCAGTAATACTTTGCCCGACCTGGGCATCGAACCTGAGACCCCTTGCCCGGCAGTCGCAGTTGCGACCACTCGGCCATCGAGACAGTCCACTTATATTAAACTGTCAAACACCAAGCGGTCACCTGTGACCGCAACCTATTGTTCTATAATTGTGTCTACAAAACCGGTACTCGACGAGTTAATCCAGTTATATTATGCGCACCATGTTATATGGAGCGGGGTTATTGGCGGCCGTAACAATCACTTATAAACAATTGCCGTTTAAAAATTTATAATACTTATTGCAATACAAAACTGTTAATACTGTTTCTATGGCAACAATACCTAATAATGAGCATATTTTTATAGGTTTTCATATTTATACGTAAATATGTTCAAGGATATCTTATACTATTATATAAGGCTGAATACTTTATTTGTTACAACGCGCTAATCTTCGGAACTGCAGGTCTGATTTCAATGATTCTTTTTGTTTTTTTTATGGGATAAGGTAAACGAGCACAGCAAACGGATCACCTGATGGTAAGCAATCGGCGTCGCCCATGGATACCTGGAACACCAGAGGTGTTACAAGTGCGTTACCGGCCTTTTGGGATTAGGAATATGAGGATTGTTGGGAATTCAGGGATTGGGGAAAGTTTCTACATGAAATTTTAAACAAACATCTATATGACCAAACTCTACGCCAGCGCCGTCTACCGATAAACAACCACATTCCCTACCACGTCTCCTTGAGCGTATCGACTGTAAAAACCCGATCAGGAGATAAATTACTTAATTAACTTACGTCACATGTAAAATTCCAAGTAAATTAATAAGGCATACTTCATTATGAATTTCTTCCGTTAAACCTTGTATAGTAAAAGTATAGTTTTATTTCGCGATTGTTATTTATTCCTCACTATCATAACAGCACGCCTTTTATCCCCGAAGGATTAGGCAGAGATGCACATAACGGCACTTATTTCCACTGTACAATGTAACACCCACTATTCACTATTTATGTTATGAGTCCCATGTAAGAGGTGAGTCTATTGCCATGTACCGGGAACAATTCAGGACTCCTTGCTACTACTGAGATTTTTTTAAAAACCCACTAATACTTTGACTGACTGACAGTAGACCCGGGAATCGAAACTAGACCCCTTGCCCTTGCTTGTTATTCAATATGGCGATGGCGGGTGGTGACAGTCGAGAAGAATATATTTGTCACCTACTAACACAACTTCGAGATCGATTCGTCTCTTCTTATGACAAGTATAAAGAAATGGATGCGCTAGCTAGGGGATAAATGTGCGCGCGCCTCAAAGAGCCATCAGACCACCACGGATGGAACCCAATAGAGCTGATGCCGATACGGAGCCGCGGAGGACTTAATGGGTTGACGGGGCTGTGGCTCGAAGAGCATGAGTAGGAACGGGGTGGTTTTTAGTCAGTAAGAGTCTTGGCACTCCCTCTCGCCGCACCTAGGCGGGAGAAGCAATTCGATGATTTTCCCCCCTTTAAAAAAAAGGGGGGACCAATATCCCACGACCTGTTAAGCGAAGTCGGCCAACTTTGCCTGACGTATTATAAGGCGACAACGCGCGAAGGGGTGACATGTGTCGCGCTATGTTGCATTGTTGCCAGACACGTCGACCAAACTCCAGCAACGTCGGTCTACTTCACTCAGCGTCGCTATTTTCCCAACCAATGATATGGCGGACCGCGATCAAATTTACTTCTAACATTCGAATTGAAAGTTTGCAAAATAACCAAGCTGATCTTATTCCAAAAACGATGTGTTTTTGACAGAAACCCCACATTAGCTGAATGTTAAAATACACAGGTTTTGGATTAAATTAAAATCATCTCAGTGTGAAATTTTTACTTCTTGTTTATGTTTCTAATGACTTGACGATCAACACAATATTTCCACTTCCATTCGCCCACAGACATCATCAGACACATTTTTATCTTACAACTCAAATCAATCCATCTTATATATAGTTTTAAATTGTATGATTTTATAAATTGTTGTGTGTAAAATGTGTTAAAATGTAGGCTTTGCACTGAATAAACATCATCTATCGACGGAATCCATCCGAAAGAGAACCTTAACAACTAATTATACAGTCCAAAATGTTTATAATTCATTGGGTCATCCGTTTAATCCCGAAAAAGGCCTGAAATTTGGTAAATAATTGCGTTGTGGTGTAAAATCTTACCTTTTGATTAATTTTAGCGTGTTTTGGTGCCTTCACAATCGCAGGCTTAGGTGGCGGAGGCACTGGCACGACTGGCGGCTCTGTGAAGAAGATATTTTTATTTAGAGGTGAGGAGACCAGATTTGGGACATAAAACCAATGTAGATGATATTTAATTATGACGAAAAATGAACTATGGTCAATTTTTAAAACAACTTGATTGCCTCATTGGTTGATTGGCTGCAAGCGCGACTAGACCTAGCAAGGGTGACATGGTGTGATTTCTCTGCCCGGCAAATCATCTTACCAGGTTTTCGGTTCTATGAAAATTTCGGCATAGCAGCTAGGTGTCTGGAACGGTGGCGTATATGTCACAACGGGCTCATCGTCTCTTACATGGGACTCATAACATGACTGTCGAAAAATTTGTTTGCGAGGTTCAACCACCATATATACCATATCATTATGATTTGCTCTAGTAACCGACCACCTTCCCAGTCTTCAATCAGACGCAAGCACCCTAAATAACCAGTGCCTTTAGCCAAACGCCACTTTAGCGCTTGTCTACCGAGAGAGTAGAAAATTAAATGTATGGGGATGACACTGACAAGTATCAAAACTTACGTCAATTCCATATAATTTGGTTTTCTATTCTACATGTAGACTAGCGCTGAATGACATTTGGTTATAGCTACAGAATAGAGAAAATTCTTACCCGGGTGTACCCTGCCCTGTTGCTGCGGCTGAAGCGGCGACCGTTTCTCCTGCTCTATCATCGCCGGAGCAGCTGGCGGTGGCACTCCTGTGCTGCCCCCTCGAACCTGGTGAAGAAGAGAGGATATTGAATACAAGGTTCAATGGACGTCTTCCAGTTGATGGTGATGAAGTTTTGATTTTTTGGCGTTATAAAAAAAGAACAAAAAGCTCTTAAAGATAAAAGTTTTCTGGTAAAACCGCAAGGAAGAGATAGTCAGTTCTTTGATAAGATTTGATACTTCGAGTACTGACTTGATTGATTTGATTGACTGAATTGACTGCACGGTTGGCACAGTGGTTGGGCAACTGCCTGCCGCGCAACGTGTCGCGGGTTGGATACCGGTACGGAACAACTCTTTGTGTGATCCACAAATTGTTGTTCCGGGTCTGGGTGTCATGCGTATGTGAACTTGTATGTTTGTAAACGCACACACGGCGCAGGAGAAAATCCTAGTGTGGGGCAACGTTTAAGAAAAAAAAACCTATTATCGAGCACAACAACACTGCAAATATCAGCTTTATTATAACACATTCAAGTGATATTTCCCGTCGTATAAAAATTCCTAGCTATGTATGTTAGCCCTAAGCATACAGTACAGGTAAAACCCGAGAACGCTTTAAATATTTCTTAGGCAATTTTCCTTGAAGTCATAAAACCAATAACTGCTAAACATTATTTTATTTTTAATGGTGTATTGTATTATTAACAAAACAACATCTCAAGGATTGTAAATCCCCGTGGAGGTGAGCAGAGAAATAAAATAGACCGGGGCTGCGGACGACTATGCGGGTTACTGGAGCTTCAGTTCAAAGCAGGACTTGGAAACAGGGTGCTGTTCAGTCAGTAAGAGTCAGATACTCTCTTCCACCTCACGCGGGCGGGCAGTCATTAGATGATTGTCCGTCTCAAAAATAACGTCTTTTAAGTCGCACAGATAGATACAAATTAACACCCACTTTTCACCAGTCCGCTACGATGTCAATATAATTGAAAAATGCCCCAATCTATACTTTTCCTGACCAGTTACTGAGGGGCAGGCTATTAAAAATTTTCTGCGATGATGTGTCACACTTTCTAAAGTCTTATGTTTATTAGTGCATATTATAATATGTATGTATTTATATATAGTTAATAGCAGGATAGATAGAGAACATTAGATGCCCTTTTTTTTGAGGAGGTAAAATCATCTGATGGCTTCTCCCGCCTTAGGTGAGGTAAAATGGAGTGTTAGACTCTTGCTAAACAACAACACGTTCTTACTCCTGTTTTGAGTTTTGTTCAGCAAACCTTTATAAAGTTTTGTAGTTAAAAAAATGTTATATATCCATGTAATATAAAGTAACAATCATAATAGCATTATGGCAACCACTTGAACAATTATTTTTAAATGGCGATACCAAATCGAGAGCTGATATCGAACTAGTTTACTGTATCGAAAAATAGGGATTGGGCCAAGTAACAAAATGAAGCGGTCGAATTTTTTTTTAATTCCAATTGCATTCACGTCCTTCGGGACCACGTTACATATCCTATAGCCATCGTCATCATATCAGCGACACTCTGCCCACAGCCTCACACAGTACTCCCCCAATCACATCGCGAGGTTGGAAGCGATCTGCATACAGCGACTGTCGCAGACCTTTGCAGATCCTGTAGTTTCGATATTCTCAAAATATTACCGAGGATTGTGAAACCGATTGAAAAAGAATGAGTAACCAGTTTCTTGTTCGTTCTTTTCCACATTAAACCACATTTTTGGGAAGAGCAAGACGCTTCGATAATTAATAAAGCCTCTTGGTCTTCTTGACCGACTGACAGGCACTTTTAAACTTGAATTTATCGTAATTTATACTTGAATGGAGGATCGACCTAAACCCGCATGATTACTTGTAGTTAAACCCACAAACTGCACATTATAAATCACACAACTAATTTGAACTTATCAAAACCCAAATAAAAATCGCTTATCGCTTGAACTTTAAACCACACCCAGAATCAATATGCCAATATTTAAATACCGAGGGTGTTTTAAAACACCCTTCGTATCACGGAATAAGGTTTACATTCGTATAGCAAATGTCAAGTTAATATTTAATCGACCGGTTTGGCAAAAGCCTAGAAATGTCAACGGGAGCGTTATTAAGCAATTTCATGTTTTATCGAGTTTTGTATTGAACTGGATTATTTATTGAACGAGCTGTTGGTTTCGATTTTAGAGGCGGTGCAGTGGTGACCAGCTGTTGAACGACGACGTGTCGTTGGTTTGATTCCTAGCGTCAATTTCCTATTCAATTTCCTAGCGTGATTCAAAAATGTTCGCGTCTTGGTATGTGTTAAAATGTAAATAATAGCGTGATGGGCACGTAAAAAACATCAACGCTAAGTTTTCAAGTTGCGCTAGGAAACTGAGGTATTCAAATATTACTGGAGTTTTCGATCTGATACTCCGCAATTGTTGTAATGCGATTCCAAAAAAAAAAGGGACGCTAGAAACGTTCATTGTTTTTTTTACTAAACGGCACATCGAACATCCCTTTCGCACACCCAAGGCACGCCTTAGAAAAAAAAAGCATTTCAGTACAATGAACATTTTGCCCCGATGCGCAAACGCATCCGAAGCTGTCCATACCCAATCAAACTAAACGATATTCAACAGCGTGCACATACTGAAATAACCAGCGTTACGGATCAGTGCCATTCTGAATACGAGAGTAAAAGAGATAGCTATAAAAACAACGAAGAAAGGAGCAAGACAGATGTATGATGAATAAAAGAACACTTTTTTTAAGGACACCGTTCGGCGTTGGGTATAAAAAGCTGTTCGCACTTCGGTTTTTGTCGGGTAACATCGGAGGCCACGAGGTGATACACCTGCGCGTGCGACGGTTAGCGGTTCATTAGAAATTTTTATTAATTTAAGTTAGATCTAGGAACTTTTAGTTGTAGAACCCACTTTTAAAATGTAACCCCCATTTTAGGTTACGTTATGTGTCTTACGTAATTAGGGTTAGTCCTATTTTCATATAAGTTCAGATATAATTTACATTACACATTATTGTCAACTATACTATCCTTACTGTTATAAATGAGAAAGTGAGTTTGTTTGTTCCGCTTTCACGCGTATCTTCTAAAATGATTGCTTTGATTTTTTGCAGACGTAAAGTTAGAAGTCCGGAATAAATAATAGGGTACTTTTTATCCCGGAAAATTTTGATATTCCCGAGAGAAAACAAAATAATTGGTATAGATGGCGCTATGTGTATATGGTATATATCACAAAGGCTACTTTTTATCCTTTTGTGACGCGAGCGAAGCCGCGGGTTAAAGCTAGTAAGGAAATATAAACCCTTCTTTTATTGGTAATAATAATAATATCTATTTAAAAACAGGGGTAGGGTAGCGACCCCACAATGGGGACCTAACATGAACCGTGGAATACAATTACGCAGTGTTTTTGCTCATGTGCCGCGCGCAAATTTCGAAATCCTTACTATTTGAAGTTGTAATTGCGAAATTGTGTTTGTTTGTTTGTCTCTCGCGTCCCAATGGGACATTTTTGGGTTTGGAGATAGTTAAGGGGTAAAAGTCAAATATTTTTTTTTAAAACGTTGCCACATAGTACGATTTTCTTCTGCGGGTGGGTGCGTTAACATACAAGTTCACATATACATGACACCCAGACCCGTAACAACAATTTGTGGATCACACAAAGAGTTGCTCCGTGCGGGAATCTAACCCGCTGCAAGTTGCGCCGCAGCCGAATGCCCAGCCACCGCGCCAACCGGGCTGTCAATTTAAATTAAACCATCATTTTGTAATTTGAAATGTTAACAAATACAAAAAAAATTATTGTCGGTCAGTCTGCCTGTAAGTGAAGCTAGGTGATCAGTGAGGCTGGTCTTTGAACATGGGGTCGTAACAAAAATATCTTTATTTTAGTGTCTATTGGAGAAGTTCGAAGATACTAAACGGAGTCAAAATAAGGCAACCTATTTCTTGATAAATTATTGGCAGTAATAAGTTTAGATTTGAACTATACTGAATTAATAAGAATTATTAAATTGTTAAAAATGTAGACATCATAACATCACAATTAACCACCACAATTTAAAACTATCAGTCTTTCACCCTTTCTATTCAAAAACTAGGATCCAGAAACAGATCAGAGAAACAAACCGTACAAAATTTCAAGGACGCACTTGTACTCCGTACATTGACCTTCATGTCCTTCAAGGGAGTTCAAAAAGTATTTCTGAACAAAAAAGGAAAACCGGATAAGTTCAAACCGCACCCATAAGGTCACGTAAAGGTCATACTTGGGCTATTATTATGCATTATGACCTTGAATCTGTTATTTAACATGTGCTTATAAAACAATGGGAGATATAAATAGACACGGCTATTTTATAATGGACCTTATAATCATTGAAATGTATTCTTTTTTTGAGAGGGGATAATCATCGAATGATTCTTCTCATCCTAGGTGTGGCAACACTACAGAGCCGCGGAAGACTTAACGGGTTGCTGGGGCTCCGGCTCGAAATGCAGGAGTGGGAACGGGGTGGTTTTTAGTCAGTAAGAGTCTGACACTCCCTCTCACCTCATCGTCGCCTCGGGTTGGAGAAGCCATTGGATGACATTCCCTCCTCAAAAAAAAAGTGTGGCAACACTCCTTTATAATACTAATAAGACTTAAATTAACTAAAAACCCACCCCTAAACTACTTCTGCTTCGACCCTGGAACCACGGTAACTTCTTGCGCTTTTCTGCAACCCTGGTAGGTGGTACAGTACGAGCTTGTTCCACGTTTAAAACCGCGTTAGGCGGTGATTGGTTGGTTCATTGGAGCCGGCCAATCAGAGCGACGAACGCGTACTCGTTTCGATTACTTTTAACGTAAAACACACTCGTATTAAGGCCTCAGAACTAGTCAACGAGGCGAGAGGGAATGTCACTCTTACTGAACTAAAAACCACTCTGTTCCTACTCCTGCTTCGAAGAGGCGTTACGGTAACTTCTCCAGTTTTTCTGTTACTATGCAGTATAGTACACATATTGTCAAAAATGTGATGGTTTTTTTATGGGATAACACGAGCAGACTGATCACCTGGTGGTAAGCAATCGGCGCCGCCCATTGGCACCTGAAACACCAGAGGCAATAAAACTGCGCTACCGGCCTTTTGGGAATTTGAGGATCGTGGGGATTCGGAGATTGGGTAGACTGGGGGTAATTGGGCCTCCGGTAACCTCACTCACACGGCGAAACACAACGCAAACGTTGTTTCACGTTGATATCGTCAATCAATGGTTTTAAGGAATCATAGAGTAAACGAGCAGACAGATCACCATAGGAGTCTCAAGTGTGTTGCCAGTATTTCAAAAAGGAGTACATCTGTCCTTGAAGATTTGAAGTTATTGGTTTTATGGTGAAGAAACAATGTATTAGGGGAACTGTACTATATGTTATGTCATATGATTGGACAGTTAGAATAACAATAATAATAGATACATAATTATGTGCTCACTCAACCAAGGCCTCGGTTAAATGATGCTACAAAATTACTGATGATTACGTACGTATCATCAAATAGTGTTTGTATGCAGATTTTAGTATCCAAAATAAGTGCTGATAACATTCTGAAGAAATTAGTTGTCTTTCTTTAACTCGTCGAATACCGGTTTTGTAGACACAATTATAGAACAATAGGGTGCGGTCACCGGTGACCGCTTGGTATTTGACAGTTTAAATATGAGGTAACTCTTTTTTTTTTATTGCATAAGCCGGTAAACGAGCAGACGGATCACCTGATGGTAAGCAATCGGCGTCGCCCATGGATCACCTGAAACACCAGAGGCATTACAAGTGCGTTACCGGCTTTTTGGGGATTAGGAGTTTGAGAGTCGTTGGGGATTCAGGGATTGGGGAGATTGGAGAAGGGGAGGGTAATTGGGCCTTCGGTAACCTCACTCACACGACGAAACACAACGCAAGCGTTGCTTCACGTCGGTTTTCTGTGAGGCCGTGGTAACACTCCGGTCGAGCCGGCCCATTCGTGCCGAAGCATGGCTCTCCCACACTTAGCAAAGTGTTAAACTTTAAATCGATTTTTTATGGTTTATATGAGTAGACGGATCACCTAATAGTAAGGAATCCGCGCCAACCATGGACTGCAAAACCAGAGGGGTATTTTAAATGCGAAAGTTTGCGAGGATATACCTTCGCTTACTTTCAATGTGTGATACTATATAGAGGTAATTGAGTTGGGAGGTGCTAGAGTACGAGTCATGTTCGTGAACGGACGCCGTCAACTGGGACTGGTCAGTTCCAGACTGTATATTTATATTGTCCTTAGGGTTATTTTGTTTTTCGATATCTTTGCCTGGATTTTGGTGTTACATTGTTCTCACACAATCGAACCAACAAAACTAAGTAACTAGAGAATTGTATTGTAAACCCGATTGAAAAAGAGTAAGCTATGGAGTTTCTTTCTCTTTCTTCTACATAAGAATCTACATCTTGGAATGAGCAAATAGCTTCAATTTAAAATGTTTATGTTGACGTTCAAAAGTACCTTTATGGTCTAATTGAAACAAATGATTTTGGTAAATTTTGTTTTCGGCTTACTCACGTAATAATTTGACGAGGAACTCGACAAGTTTCAAGCCATGCTCATATTGTCTAAAACATAATAATTTATTTAGTATGTCTCACGAAAGTTGCAATACAAATGATTTTGGCTTTGATACTTCCACGAAAAAACTACTGAACGGATTAGGGTGTTTTGGTACAGAGATAGATTATAGTCTGGACAACACACGGGGTAATTTGTATTCCGGGAATGCGGGAGAAGTCGGGTATAGATATACTTAACATCAGACTTCGAAATCAAATGCTTGTGACTTGCGACTGAGCAATGATTCAGTCATTGAACACTGATGAATCACAATCGACTCCATTTTAATCCTGCACGTTCTAAGACCCCAATAAGATGACAAAATGATCATATAAAAACAATATGGCGGCCAGTTTTTGCCTCCAAATAACGTAAGAGGTTATTGACTTACATCTTTAGATAATACAAAGAAGTTATGAAGTATTTTTTTGCGATTCTTAAATCCTGATGACATTGAAAAGAGGAATATAATAAAAAGTTATTTTGTGGCCTCTGTCTTTTAAATCACGAAGATTTTTTTTATGGAATAGCAGGCAAACGAGCAGACGGATCACCTGATGATAAACGATCAGCGCCGCCCATGGACACCCGCAACACCAGAGGAGTCACAGGTGCGATGCCGGCCTTTCAAAAAGGAATACGCTCTTTTCTTGAAGGTTTGAAGGTCGTATCAGTTCGGAAATACCGCCGACGACAGGATCATTCCACAGTTTTGCTGTGTGAGGCAGGAAGCTTCCTAAGTTGCCCTCGTCTGTGTATTCGGTTTTCGCGATACTCTCTAATTACTGAATTTTATGCAGTTTGCACTTTGCACCAGCCACCAACATGTCGATAAGTGTCACCTGTTTTAATTTAGGGGTAGCTTAAAATTTAAGAAAGGTAAGTGAAAACTGGCACAATTATTATTTTTATGGAATTAACCGGAAAAAGAGCAGCCGAATCACCTGATGGTAAGCTATCGTCAGCGCCCATGGACACCTGAAACACCAGAGGCATGAGAGAGAGAGAGAGGGGCTGAGGCTGACCACAAGTGCGTTAGCGGCCTTTTGGAGAATAGGAATTTGAGGATTGTTGGGGATTCGGGGATTGGGGAGACTGGGGAGAGGGGTAACTGCACTCACACGACGAAACAAAACGCAAATGTTGTTTCACGTGCCGCGGAGAACCTAACGGATTACCGAGGCTCCGTCTCGAAGTGCAGGAGTAGGAATGGGGTGTTTTTTGTCAGTAAGAGTCCGACACTCTCCTCCCGCCTCACCCAGGCGCGTGAAGTCATTCGATGATTATCCCCCCTTAAAAAAAGTATTGTTTCACGTCGGTTTTCTGTGTGGTCGTGGTAACACTTCGATCGCGTCGGCCCATTCGTGCCGAAGCTTGGCCCACCCACACTCATTCAGGAATTAGGGAATTAAGCTGCCAGCCGATAACTGTACGCCGGCCGACCTTAACCCAAATAAGAAAGAAAACTAAGAGAAAGATATCGTCCATCGATACACCAACACATTTCATGTTGTGTGACATATTAACTTGCATTAGTTATACTTAGATAAACCACGTCAGTTTATTTCCTACCAACTTATCTAACGAGACAGGTCAAAGTCATACAATGTTGTGTTAGTATAATACCGTTATCTTGACGTTGTTTTGATTAATATGACTAAAATCATGGTCAGCAGTGAGCGTCTAATGGCTGATTATGATGACTAGTTTTAGTTCAGACACGATACCATCTTAGTAAAAATCATTCTTGTTTTTATAGGATTTTTTTTACATTTTTTTTTTACGGGTTTAGAGGTATATTATCGAACTACTTCTCCCGCCTGGGTGAGGCGTGAGGGAGTGTCAGACTTTTAATGACTAAAAACAACTCCGTTCCTACTCTTGCCCTTCGAGTCGGAGCCCCGGTAACCTTTAACGTTCTCCGCGGCTGTTTTTTTTCTCCGAGGCAAAAGGCGTTTACCATTTCAGGGAGAAAAACTTTGGGGATAAACGGATCACCTGATGGTGAGCAATAAGCGCCGCTGATGGATACTCGCAACACCAAAGGAGTTAGAAGAGCTACGTCGTAGTTTCAAAAGGGAGCATAGATACTCTCTTTCCTTGAAGGTCTTATCAGTTCAGAAAACCTAGTCAAAAAACGCCGGTACACTAGAAAAGAGACAGAATGACGCATGATATGACGAACCTGTTACGTATATAATGTAAAGATTACATAACAAATTAGCACATAGACGTAGAATAGCGGAAGATACGCAAACAGTCTGAATACATAATTTAAATAACGTATGGTAAAGTTAGATATTTATTAGAAACGAAACTGAAAGGACATGCCTTAGTTTATTTTTAAACGACTTCGAAAAGGAAAACAGAGATTCTCAGCTTGACCTGTATGTAAACATAACATAACATCACGCCTTTTATCCCCGAAGGGGATAGAAGAAAGTATTACTGGGTTTTTAAAATTCTCAGTAGTAGCACAGAGTCTGGAAATGTGCCCGGTATATGGCAATAGGCTCACCCCCTATTACATGGGACTCATAACAACTAGTGAAAAGTGGGTGTTACATTGTACTGTGGTAGAATGTGCACCTCTGCCTACCTGTATGTATGTGTTTGCAATTATCTAGCGATTGGGGGTAGACGCGATTTTGATACGATTTTCAGAAAAGTGTTTGTCATACCTCTTAATTAACCGACTTCAAAAACAGAGGGATTGAAGTCGCTTTTTTAAACGTAGTTTATAGAAGAATTATTATAGCATGTGATGGCACTTAGATTTACCACCTCTACTTCTCTCGTAGCTTGGTAAGGGTTGGATAAGGCACTACTAATTTAAGAAACTAGACAGCAGTGCTTTCTGATAAACCTGTTCGGGGATTTGCAGATTTACGGACCACATGACATACCCCAGTAAATATGTATACGATAGCCTAACTAGACTTACAACACGTTAACCGCCACCTTCGTTAGCGGTGGATTTGCCTTCAACAGTTTTCTGGCGGCAGTCAAAAGCTTAAGGAACGGAGAGTAGAGTTCCGTACGATCGCAAAAATAGGATCATCCGCTTAGCGTGTGTTACCGGCCTTTTGGGGAATCCCTAACAATCCAAAAATTCCATTAGCAATTTGAGGATTCATAGGGATTCAGGGACTGGGGAAGGGGTAGGAATGTGTCGTAATTGGGCCTCCGGTAACTTCCTTCATACGACGCAACACAAAGCAAGAGTTGTTTCACGTCGGCTTTCTGTTATACCGTGGTATCGCTCCTGTCGAGATGGCCCATTCATTCAGCATGCTCTCCCACACTTCTTTCTTTTGTCAATATGTCATGTCACAGAGTATCAAACCCAGACTGAAGCCACACTAAGCGCGATAATACTGTTCCACTACACGTTCCAATATCATTCACGTGAAACTAATTCATATAACAACAGATCTTCAAGGTTTTTTCTCCAAAACACTATTGTAAGTAATATACTAAATTATGGAGTACTTGTGTAGTTGAGTTTGTGTGTACATTACATACATACATAACTTCACGTCTGTCTCCCATGGGGAGAGGCAGAGACTACGGAACGCCAATATGACAAAATAAAGCATATTATGCTGCCGCGGAGTTTTTTGTAGACATTATGATGTTCTTCAATATTGTTGTACAATATTTTGTTCTATAGCTAATACCTCGTGTGTTCAGTAAGTTTTGAGTTTTGAATTTGTTAGTTGCATTTTAGTTGCATAATATGCAACTTTTAATTATAAGTTTATTATTTAAAAAGATAATATCTTTTTAAATAATAAACTTATATTTATAAAAACAATAACAAACATTAAGTAGATAGTAAGTAAAAATTAAATATAATTATTATTCAAAATGACCACCCCTGTTTTTAATACATGCCCTTAGACGATTTGGCCAGTCATCAATGGCGGCACGAATCTTTTCCAGAGGAATTCGCTTCGCTTCTCGGACAAGAGCTCGTTTAAGTGACTCCAAGTTTGGGTGGGACTTTCGGCAGGCTCTGAGCTCTAATTCGGTCCATAGAGAATAATAATCCAGCGGGTTGAGGTTGGGGCTGGAGGAGGGCCATTCGTTCGCCGCAATGAAGGCCGGCACATTTTCCTTCAGCCAAGCTTGGTTTTAGCCTTATGGGATGGCGCCGAGTCTTGCTGGAAAACCCAATACTTGTTATGGAATAGGGTATTAGACAGGGGTTTCACAACAGTCTCTAGAATGTCACTTTGATAATTTTTGGCTTTCACCTTGACGCCTCGTTGGCAGAAATGAAGCTGAGTGACACCTTCGTACGAAACTCCCCACCATACCACGACACTAGCCGGATGATGAGTACGCGAGACATTCCGTGCTGAAGGTGGGACATCCTTGCTACTTTTGGCATACACTTTATTGTTTTGTCGATTGAACTTTTCTTCGACGGTAAAGATTTTCTCGTCGGTGAAGAGTATCTTCCTCGCATCGTGTCTCCTAAGCAGTATTGGACAACGTTCGCGTCGCAATTGACGAAGGCGATCGTTTAAAAAGTGTACTTTTCTACGGCTATACGCCTTAACCTTGAGATCATATTTCAGTATTCTGTTGACTGAAACGCGCGAAATATTGGTCTGCAGAGCGAGTTTCTTCTGAGTGCGACATGGATTTCGGCGAAGTCGCTCTCGGATGATTTTAATGTTCGCAGGCGTCCTCACAGAGCGTGGACGACCACTTCTTTGCCGATCATGTAAAGAACTTGTCTCCTGGTATCGTTTAATAGTGTAATACACGAAGTTACGGCTCACACCAAAACTTTTCAGTTCTCGGAAAATGTCCATAGGTTTTCTTCCCACCTTAAATAATGAAATGACGGTCGCACGTAATTCTTTTGTTCCCTCCATTACGAGAAAATTTAAATAAAATAATCCGAAATCATAGATATTAAAAGTTAACATTCCAAATTCAAAATTAGAAAAAGAAATATACAGCAGCCAGTAATTTTTATTTTATTTTTATAAGCAAAAAGTTTGTCTCAAAACTTATGAACACACGAGGTAGTTTCGGCAGCGCATTCGACGAAAGACATTTTAAGACTCATTTTTCTACACCTTCGGTTACATTGTTCAAATTTTACCAAGGATCCCTAATTTTTTTTCAAAATGAAATTAAATATTAAATTGGCCCAGTACTTTTTGAGTCTATTCATTACAAACATACAAAAATAGGTACAAATCTTTCCTCTTTATAATATTAGTATAGAAGTATAAGATTAGGTGGACTTATTCTACTCTGATAGTTAAGAAATCAATCCATATAATATTTTGCCCCAAGGCAAGGATGACTAATAAAACCCATTAAGCACCATTCTTAATGTCTCTAATTGCACTTTGGAAAATAAAAACAGACTGCAAAAAAAGCAACGTCTTTAGAGTTTGTCTATGGCTATTTGGCAGCTTGGCTTTTTGCCAATTCAAAGCTCCGTTGTAAAACGTATTACAAATGATGTAATATTACTGTAACGTCAAATGGACATGTAAAATAAACATCCTGATGATATTTCTTCAATTTCGTAGTATTTTATTTGTTTTGATGTTGTATCTTCTCTTCGTGAAGATTTGAGAGTGATGTTTTTATTTTAAGTTGTTGATATGATAATAAACAGTGTCCGTTCAAGTGGGGTACTTTACGTACCATCAAAATCATCATGATCAGCTCCGGACACTACCGCTGATCGACGGACCTCATCTACAAACAAACAGAGGCGTTAGTACGAGTTTGGCCGGCGCCAATGAACCAACCAATCAGAGCGCCGAACGCGTATCCGTTTCGAATACTTTAAACGTAAATCAAACTTGTAGTAAGGCCTCAGTTGTCATTTATCTACATAACCTACACGACGAGTATGAAGATTATGTCTTCATACTTGACGTATAGGTTTGAGGTCGCAATTTTAAAGGTTCAGGTTTATACGAACGCCAATGCTCGGTCTGTCTGTGTGTCTGTCCAATGCGTAGTCCGGTAAACGATCACCTGATCAATCGGCGCCACCCATGGACGCCCGAAACAGGGGTGTTTCAAATGCGTTACCGGGTTTTTGGGGATTAGGAATTTGAGGATTGTTGGGGAGTCAGAGATCGAGGAGGTGGGTGATAGGACCTTACGGTTACTAGAGGTAGAGACACAAAGCTATTGTTGTTTGACGTCGGTTTACTGCTCAGTCGCAGTATCACTCTGGTCGAATCGGCCTGTTCGTGCCGAAGCATGGCTCTCCCTTACTTATCTCCCAAGTGCACTTATGACACCGTGACAAAAGTATTTTACCCTAACTGCCAGAATTATTCTGTGAAATGCTGATTGCAGTTTTCTACCAGTCATTTGCTCTCTGTTAGTCCCTTAGTCGGCTCCTAAGACAACTGCAGTAAGAGTAGAAGTGGAGACATATTAGCTATCCTGCTCTGTATTATATATGAAACACCACGTCAGAGGCCTTACTCTTGGCCGGGTAGTGAAGCGGCACGGCTGAAATTTTCACGGTCGTATACGAATATTGAAACAACTTATATTTAGATGCGTGGGATATTCATATCGCCGGTTGTATTCTGGCAACATCCACGCTTATACTGGCGATGTAAACTCGATTTCATTCGCAAGAAACTGCTTTTCATTTATTGATGGAGGATATGGGCTATAAGACATCAAGCTACGGTCAATAGGAGCCCCGCAGCTGGCTAGACAGCGTGGGAGTAGCTAGTTTGAGGTTTTTTTTAGCAAAAACATGTCAAAAGGTACGTAGAAGTACGTAAATTTGATTAGAAAAGATATAATGACAATTCCTTTGCAAAAGGCAGGAGATTGAGGACTTAAGGGGATATTTCGTCATTATACAAAAGACTAACTACAGCCAACGGCTTTACCCACATAACCGGAATAAAATGTAACCCATTTTTACTATATCTCTGTCTCAATATTTGTAATTTAAGCGTGAAAGAATGACAAACCCCTTAACGTTTTCATAAACGTTTTTAGGTAATAATATTAGTACCTATGATAGTAAGTTAATTCAGAAATATGCAATGATCTAACCCAGCATTCCTTGCCCAATAATAATGCAGGTTTAGTTTGTAAAGATTAGAAAAAAAGCTATTTTGAAGCCTCAAATCGTTAGTCTAGTTAGACCATGTGCTTATGACCCGTTAGCAAGACACCATTGCCAAAAAGGCAATTTTGTTAAGTTTCAATGAAAATTCCATGTAGCGTAATATCATGCAGGCGAATTCTAATAATGATTTTGAATTAACATACCTGTTCAGGGTCAGAAGTCTGAAACAAATGAATCTATTTAGTTTCTGCTTTATTTACATCTTTTGTCATGAACATGCCCTTAGGCGGAGGATGTTTAAGACATTTTCGCTTATTGTGAGCTCCCTAGAGGAGGGTAAAGCTAACAGCTAGTAGATTAGATAAGCTGGGAGAATTACTGAATCAAAAACACCCAATAATACTTTTGGCCGACCCGTATACTTGGTAAAAACAGTTAATTAACTTTATGAAGGCGTAATTGCATTGGGATCATTTCGATAAAATACTGAAACATCAGAATACGGATCGTCGTATACTATTTGTTTGTATTCAAGGTTAAAAACAAGAATGTCGGGAATAGATTTTGTTTAATGGTCAGTTTTACGCATAAACATTTTGATTGATGAAGTAAAAGGCAATTAAGAGGCGACAATGCGACATCCATTAGATTAGGAGAGAACTACGTTGACAGCGTTGACGGAAAAATTGAAATGACATTGACAGATGATAAAAATGTCGATCATCATCTGGAGACAGTATTTTGTGGACTCGCCTAGATATTTATCACATATTGATTAAGCTAGCTATTTAGGTATTTGGCTATTTATTTGTTAATTATTATTAATCTGTGTGCTAAATATTTTAACTAGTTGATTTTCCTTATTTACTATATTTTGGTTTGTGTTTATTAACTAAATCATTTTCCTATTTCCTCAGCCAATCAAACACATGATATGAAGTATTAAATGTGATATTTCCTTTATCTAAGTATACAGAAGTCTATTAGCCAAAAATACCCTTAGAACCCCTTATACTAAAACCTAACGCAACTCAAAAATATCACCACATAAATCAAACCGAGCAGTGGAGCACATACATACAAGCAAATAAATATTTGGGCAGCCCCTTACGATCAAAAGCGCGTTCCCAATCTTTACTTAGGTACCAGGACACTTTGATGTAGAGGGTTACATACTTTAGGGACCCTTACGAAATAGGACACCTAAAAATTGTTTTAGGAAGGTACTGTGTTGAAATTTCACGCTGTATTGGATATAGTTACGTCAGCGGTGGATTGGGGGCGTTGGTACCTTCTTATGTCAGAATCAAAATGGACTCGTTCTTTATGCAAAGAACAAAAAGCCAACATAAAAATTGGTGAAAAATAATACGAAAATCGATTAAAAATGCTCCTCATATTTTACTCCAGAATTGTAGTGGTTCATTTCAATATTGAAATTTATCTGATTTGGTTGGTACTCCGTGTTATACTTTTAAGTCCTTTTGAGACAAAATCATCACTACTCCTATTCCAAACAGCTCTCAGTTAAAACGCGAAGGTGAAACCGCTATTCCTGGCAAAGGGACAGTTCGTGGTAACAGAATTTGACAGAAATAACAATCCAATGACAATCAGGGTTGTCGCGTCACAGAGGCGTTGACACCAGTGACGTAGGACCTGGCTATGTGCCAACCCTAGGCCGATACTATCAAACTCCAACATGATTTATTTGTAAAGTGTTATGCAAAGCGGTTGGTTTTATTTTCTTTGTAAATACGATTGGATGAATGAAATAATAGGTGTTCTCGCGTTTTTTGTATTTGTTCGTGCGATTATTAACATTATTAAGAAGTTTGGAGTTCATAATATGATTATTTAGTTTACCGCACGAAATAAAATAACATGAAAACATTGACTACATTGGTGACGAAACTTGTAGAATTTGAGTGGGACAAGACACAAAAATGAGCTAGGAATCACCTGAGGGTCTAGTACAAATTTGTTTTACATTCAACGAGATCAAAACGCTACCACGTTCGGCACTCTGATTGGCCTGCTCCAATGAACCAACCAATTATAACACGCAATGAGTTAACGTTTCAATCTTGCTAAACTTAATACAAATAGGGTAGTTGTCTAAATTTCATTTTAATGTCCGTCTGGTAGATTAATTGAAAACATTAGACACGTATTTTTTATTATCTCACAAAACTAAATACTTTCGACGATATATTAATCTGTAATATCGTGTGACGACACAATGCGCTACATTTTGTAGCACTTTGTGACGTAACGACCACTCATAAACTTAACTCCATTGTATCTAAGTATTGTAACTTTATACGAGAAAATAAAAAACGTCTAATATTTTTTTCATTATCCAACTGACGGATTAATTAGTTTTTTTTTAATTTTCATTGCCTGGCAACTACCCTATTCTTACTAAGCCCACTAATGGCTTGATGGTAAGGGATTTTTTTTTATGGGGGGAAAATCATCGAATGACTGCTCCCGCCTGGGTGAGGCGGGAGGGAGTGTCAGACTCTTACTGACTAAAAACCACCCCGTTCCTTCTCCGCGACTCCGAATCGGCATCGGCCCTATTGGGCCCCATCTGTGATGGTCTGATGGCTCTTTGAGGCGCGCGCGGAACGCTCGGCGCCGTACGCTCGGGTCTGTTTCTGGTCGGACGGGGAGCCACCCATGCTCGCCGTCCGCAGGCCCGCGCTTACGGTGGCCGGAGATCGTCTTACGGTGGCCGGAGATCGTTGATGGTAAGGGATAAGCACCGCCCATGGAAACCCGCAAGACGAGTTGCAAAGTAGCAAGTTCGTTGGTGACCTGGCTTGGACTGCACCCATCGCAAGTGTTATTCCACATTTAAATTCTATGAGACTCCGGTCGAACCAGTCCATTCGTGGCGAAGCATGAAACATAAAAGTATCTGATTTGATAATCCTTCTATATTCATTACCTTTCTCAAACACGACATTTAACATCCATTCATCACTACCCCAACATCCTTAGTTACAAAGGAAATTACTCAAAACTTGGCTGAAATTCATGAAACTTAGAGGTCAGGATGACGAGGTACGTACGATGATCTGCTAAGGTGGGCGAGTGACTGTGCAGAATTTTCTTACAGTAATATTAATGTGAGTCAGTCAGGAGTCGGGACCGTCCTTTTGGACGTAGCAACGGATGGATAAAATGTCATGCATGACCTTTATTATGAGTTGTGCTTTACGATTTGTCCGTTTCGTCACGGGGTTATATGAAAATGAAGCTTTTTTTATCCTAACCATTGGACTTCATCTTCATCATGTAAGTGACAAGACGTCTCCTGCTGAACAACGCATCTAAAGACTTTCAGGTTTACTTTGCTAAAGGTAGCTTTTATTTACCTTTATTTATATACCTTTATTATATATTTATATACCTTTAGCAAGGTAGCAAGAGATGGTGACAATTTCGCTTCTGGATTTTCCAGATAAGAAAAAAGAGCTGTTTTACTGCAACCACCTCCAAAAATCCTACCCAAATAAGAGTAAAAACGATGACGGTTAAAATCGCTGACAAATTATGATGAAAGAAAACGTGGTGTATAATAAAATAATCTTCAGTCAAGGTCCTTGATCAAATAGGATTTTCCGATTGAATATATCGGTCTAATCTTATCTACAGTTTAATTCATATCCAACACAAGTAGCTACTTACAATTAAGTTGATAATATTACATTATTATTCATAGCTAGAAAGGTAATATCTGCTAAGCAGTCACAGTCACTCAACCGGAGTGATAAAACCACGGTCTAATAGAAGACAGACGTGAAACAAAATTGACGGATGATTGCGGTTACTGAAAGCCGTATCACCCCTAAAAGGCCGTGAATACACTAGTATTTCCACTGGCATTGCGGGTGTCTATGGGCAGCCCTCATTGCTTACCATCAGGTAATCTATCTGCCTGCTGCTGCCCTATCCCGCATCATACATGCGATTACCTAGTACCGTATGTATGTTTGTTTCACTTTAGCGCAAAAACTACTGGACCGATCTAAATGAAACTTGGCACAGAGATAGATTGCAGTCTGGAATAGCACATAGGCTGCCTTAAACTCTGGGAATGCGGGCAAAACCACTGTCAGAAGCTAGTCTACTAATATGTAATAGAAGATTAAGTGTCACACTCTTGATTCCTATAGTCACGATACACAGTTATCAACAGTTATCTGCCAGCGAAATGATAAGGCAAATAAAAGATTGCAACATTGAATCAAGCAGGTTGTTCACCCATTCCAACAGAACCTACGGATTTAATTTAGTGCTAGTTTAAGCATAAACTTAAGTTTTATCATATCAGCCGCACTCCGTCCACTGCCTCACAAAGTCCTCTCCCATAGACTACACATGGCGAGGTTGGAACCGACCCGCATTCAGCGACTGTCTCCGACCTTTAAAAAGTCGTCTATCCGCATTGTGAGTGGACGCACATGCACTCAGAAATGTAATTTTACTATAAGTAATTTAAAATAGACACAAGTATAATTAACAATTTCAATATCGATGAATCGAATATAAACTTTATGACATAACCTCAAGGTCGAAAACTGTATTCTAACCTAGAATGCACATTTAGATAGTCACGCTTATAACTAGCGAACAAAACAAGCAATAATTATACGTCTACCTCTATAATAACTTTAATGCAATAAAATCTCACCATTACGAACAAACTTGCAACTAACGCCATCTATCCACGAGCGCGCGAACTAAATTGTCAATATGTAATAACATTGAACAATCGCTTTAATCAAGTTTAAAGCGATTGTTCAATGTTCATAAGTAACATATTCGTTTAACATTACGTCTGATATTTCCTGAAGGGTAAGGATGTCTTTGACGACGGCATCCTGCAGGTGTTTTCATAAAAGGACACGTGGCTAAACCGGTATGACAAGAGACACAAAAAAAAATGTACAAAAAGAAAAAAAGAAGTTTATTTTGTATGTACTAGTTTATTTTCGAGTAAACAATGTAAAAATACTATAAAAGTGAGAGCGAAATTACATTACGAGATTACAGGTAAATAAAACCAGCGGCCATTTTAACTCAAACGTCAAAAATTCCCGCGTAAAATTTCAAATATCAATCATCGTATTAAAAAAAATATATGCCACCTTAGTCTATGTGCGATTACGTTCGGCATAACGAAATAGTAGCGAGGCTGATAAAATAAAACGCATGTCTGATAACATATTTCTACAGAACTTAACCTAAAATTGGTCACATGGTTTTAAATATTATGTATCACGCTTTGTAGTATAAGATGTAAATTAGTAGCAACGATATTTTTAATCTAAAGGATATACAATTTGACTCGGAATTAATATGGATTTATGGTCGAAATTAAAATATATAATAAGGATCAATTTTTGTCATTACTTGTGTGAAGTATCTGCCTACCCAGAGACAGGTGTGAGGTTATGTATGTATATATTTATTTCTGTCAAAAACGATCCTAATCAACAGACTATGGTTTGAAATAGTGTATTAATTTCGGTCGTCAGAAAAATATATTCTTTTAACCTTCTAGCTTCCTTGTGCCTACTGCTAAGGAGGGGAATTCTGTATTTCCTGAAGGGTATATAACCTTCAAGGCCCGAGTGAATAGGTTGCTTATGTATGGGACAACGGTGTTCCATCGTAGACTGCATTATCGCTTACCACCAGGCGAGATACTGGTCAAACGTCGTCCCACCAAATAAAAAAAAAGAACACAATATTAATCCAAGACACAATTTATAGTGTCATTTAAAATGATGAAAACTTCTCAGTTTTTTATCAAAAACATACGTAAATCAGACGATATCCTTTTGGATTCAGATAGATTTTAGACAAAAATTTTAAATGGAGACTGGTTACATATTTTTGGCTCTATCCGTGTAGAACCTAACGGGTAACCGGGGCTCCGGCTCGACGTGCAGAAGAAGGAACGGGGTAGTTTTTAGTCAGTAAGAGTCTGACACTCCCTCCCGCATCACCCAGGCGGGAGCAGTCATTCGACGATTTTCCCCCTTAAAAAAATCCGTGTCTACGTTACGTCTTAATTAATTCACATTTGGTATTTACATTTTAAATTATCACCTGTAGAATTTTGATCAGCTGCTTTTTGACATAGTTCTATGATTTTTAAAAAATATCTATATCAATCTGGTGCAGCTGTGTATACGCTAATAATTCGTCTCAACTGATAATTTAAATGATGAAATTGAGATGACACGGCTATAATACTCTGTAACATTATTTAACTATTACACCGCCAAAGTTATTTTTAAAACTATATTATAAACGCCGTGTGGTGAGGGCAGTTGTTTTTTACTTTTTTATGGAATAAGCCGGTAAACGAGCTGAAGGATCACCTGATGGTAAGCAATCAGCGCCGCCCATGGATACCCGAAACAAAAGAGGCGTTACAAGTGCGTTGCCGGCTATTTTGAGGATAGTTGGGATTCAGGGATTGAGGAGATTGGGAATTGGGCCTTCGGTAACACGACGAAACACAACGCAAGCGTTGTTTTACTCCGGTCTTCTGTGCGGCAGTGGTGTCACTCCAGAAGCAAGGCTCTCCCACACTTCTTAACGAACCAATTTTTCCCTTGGGTATGCGCACATCGATCTGTGGTTAAGAACCAATATTTGACATTCATTTTGTGGAGTTTCTGTCAATTATCCTTATCTACAGACTTTGAACTGAGATTGGTTATTAGGTAATATTGATGATTAGAGTACAAGACATTTAACAAACACTGGAAATTAGCTTTATCTGATAAATATTCTCATGTAAAGGGGTTCATAATCCCAGCCGCCTATCACTATCGGATGATTACAATAAAAGTAAACATAATACCCGAAGATTTGTTTTAAAAAGTTAGAAATGTAAATAAAGGAGATAATAATACAAATATTTTTGAGTTACAGTGACCTAGTAACGATAAGAATGACCTAAACGTAGGTCACGAGTTCCTTTAGACGTAATTATGTCATACGAAAAGAGTTCTAACGTTTCCAGTCATGATTTAGGCTTTAATAAGTCATTTAGATAGTCTAGGCTAGGATACTAGATTTTTGGATGTCTTAAAAACTACCTGATGCTGAGAACACCCCACCTGCAACACCAGATTTACAAGTCCATTGCCGATCTTTAGAGGGTTTCGCACTCCTGAATAATCACGAATTTTCAACCACTTAGCGCCATCTACGACAATCCTTACATACTACTTTAGCTTCCATTCATTTAGTACGCTTCATAAACCACTTATGACGTAAACCGTGAAGGCATGAATATTCGTCTTCATATGATTAGCATATTATTTGAAACACACGTTTTGGAGGTCACGACTCTCGCCTTTTTTTCAATAAAACATTACCTAATAATAATATTTAGCACATCGACTTTTGACTTAGATGACGTTGTTACACGATTTTGGGTCACGAAATTTTGGTTTCGAGTTTTAGGGGTTTTTTTAAGGGGGAAATTCATCGAATGGCTTCTCCCGCCTGGGTGAAGCGAGAGGGAGTGTCAGATTATTACTGACTAAAAACCACCCCTTTCCCAGTTCTGCACTTCGAGCCGGAGCCCTGGAAACCTTTTATGTACTCCCTGGCTGTTTTTATAGAAATAGGAGGCAAAAGGCACTTATCATTTCAGGGAGAAAGACTTTGGGGAGAAACTGATCATCTGATGGTAAGCAACCAACGCCGCCCATGGACACTCGCATCACTAAAGGAGTTAGAAGAGTTACGTAGTAGTAGAGTAGTTTCAAAAGGGAGCATAGATACTCCCTTTTCTCCGTATCGGCATTAGCCCTATTGGGCCCCATCCGGGGTGACCACCCCGGATGGGCTAGTTGATGGGTTTCGTGGCTAGTTTTAAGGGGTGTTCAATTTTAAATTACAACGTTCTGCCAAGAATTAAGTAGCAGAACACAACAGCTAATGACACGCCGGGTAGTGACTGCAGACTAGAACACATTTGTCACCACACCGGGCCACATCACCCCTGCTTATCCTGGCAATGTCGCAAGAACCGATGTTTCTTTTTTTGCCTTGCAACGCCTTGGATGGGGCGAGAGTGAGTGACAGACTCTTATCGACTAATAAAAACCACCCTGTTCTGACTCCTGCTATGACTTGGAGCCCCGGGGCTCCTACCGGAACCAACTTATGGACTACACATTTGACAGAGACTGGATATTAGCGTTCTCTGACAAACTTGAACTTGTTAAATTGCGACCTCTTACCTTCCTAGCAAGCAAGAATCATCTTATGTAGAGGACGCTTATAGTCCAACAGAGTACTGTCACGATGGTGTCTAAACAATTCAATTTCTGTCGTCTACCTAAAGTTATAACCGATATTATAGTTAACAAGTCAATTTACCATTAACAAGAGCGCACGACAAAAGCGATGTGAGGTATTAAATCAAAATATTTACCTAATACTCTAATACTATACGCGAATGAGGAAAGGGTATCCACCAGGTAATAGGTACAAGTATCTGATGTAAAAATATTATCCTTGCATTCGTGCATGGTGTATGTGACATTACTCATTATTGCGCAGGTCTCGCTCTCAGGACAGTTTTAATAAGTCACTTATTTCTATCGATTTGACTAACAGAGTTTTTGACATATTTTGTTAGATTTTCACCTCTTAATGGAAAATCCTTTTTTCAAGGGGAAAATCATCGAATGGTTGCTCCCGCCTGGGTGAGGCGGGAAGGAGTGTCAGACTCTTACTGACTAAAAACCACCCCGTTCCTTCTCCTGCGCTTAGAGCCGGAGCCCCGGTAACCCGCTAGGTTCTCCGCGACTCCAGAAAATGGAAATTGCTGAGGAGCCCTCTTGTTTTCGAGAAGACAAAATGAACTGTAGGATTTTGTATCGAGTTTATACGAAATATCTGTCTTTAGAAGCATTTTTCGTCGCTTTAGGCACTCCACTGACATAATAATCTTTGTAATAATATTTAAATAATATCACGTCTTATCTTTGTCAGAGGTGAAATAAAATTAAATATAACCCACTTTCTGCCAGTTATGTCATAAGTCCCACGTAAAAGAGTCTTCTTTATCTACTAGATGAGTCTTCATCTACCTCTTCAAACTTCTAAGAATTTGCGAAAGCCGAAAACTAATAATAGTTTACCGAAACGCAGACATTTTGGGTTTGGGTCTTGTCTATTGTCGTATAATACAATTGCATCCCTCTGACTAAACAAAGAAAGACGTTTTTGTTTTAATCATGAAGTCTGAATATTCCTTAGAATTTCCGTAATGAAGCATCGGTTTCAACAAACTCATCAATGGTGTAGAAAACAATAGAAAACATCCTTCCTAAGATTGTTCTAAGGTTAAAAACCTTTAGGAAGTTTCATTGACTGGGACAAGCAAAGGGACTGATCTTCAGGCTTTACTGAATAAAGACCACCTTGGTATCTCATCCTAAATATTGATGCGATGATGCGGTAAATAAAACCTTCTGCGACGAAACCAATCTAGAGCCTCTTGGGCTCGAGCGTGATACCACGGCCTCACAGGAAACCGGCGTGAAAGAACTTGAACGTTTTTTCACCGTGTGAGTGAGGTTATCGGAGACTAAATCCCCTAAACATCGACAACGCACTTGTATCTCCTTATGTTAAGGATGTCCATGTGCGACGCGAATTGCTTAATAACTATCGGGAGATATTTTAAACATACTTTTTTTTTGGAAAAGAAGTGAGAGAGAATATACTCCCTACTCGTCTCAAATACTAGCAAGGTGCGAACTAGACGTAAGTATCAATTACTAAGAATTGGGATGATGACAGGGTATAAAAATTAAAAATAGAATTAATCCGTAAGTTAGGTAATGAAAAAATATTAGACACCTATTTTTTTATTTTCTCGTATAATAAAACGCATCAAAATTTAGGAGTGGGGGCTAAAACGTCATTTCTACGTGTGAAATGTACATAGATGTGACGTCACGCGACATTTCAAAACAATATATCGTCGAAAGTATTCGTTTTTGTTAGAAAATAAAAAAATACGTGTGTAATGTTTAAAAACAATCTACCAGATGGACATTAAAAAAAAATTAAGCATCTACCCTATTACACACAAACATAAACACAGTCCCATGAGGCTAGACAGACACCACAAAGCGTCTCCAACGATGCTTATATTTCTTTGGCTTCCCCATGGCTTTTACTCATACATGTATTGAATGAAACACACTTAAAAGAACTAACTATACAAGTATACATGTGTAAATGCTTAAAATCCTTTTATTTTATCCCTTAAAGATATTGAACGCTACGTCATTTTATAAAAATACTAGCGACCCGCCCCGGCTGCGCACGGGTGCCATATGCTTGTATTATACATATAAACCTTCCTTGAGAATCACTCTATCTATTAAAAAAAACCAGCATCAAACATACATAGGGACAATAGAAATTGGTGTACAATAAAGATTATTATTATTATAGGGACAGACAGACGGCGGATAGCGACTTTGTTTTATACTATGTAGTGAAGGTGAGGGCTAAAGCTTCTGTACTCATTAGATCGTATCAACGTTAATATAGCATAAGGTCCTGTTTGTCCAATAGAGAATTCCTTACTTTTAAACCACAGGACAGTGAAATTTGACAGCTACAGTGATCAGGCAAATACAACCCCATGCACACTATCTTAGCACCATGCATCAGGTAAGTACAAAAATGCAAGTTCTCACTGCCATACACTAAAAACCACTCGCATTAATGCATAATTAAGTATCAGGGTTAGAACTACAAGAAGTAATTAGTACAGTCAATATAAAAAATAAACTGCATAGTCATCTTAAACAAAATTCTTTGACCAGAGAATTGAGCCGTGGAACCTCAGCTGTCGCTAGCGACTGGACTAATGATAAAATGAAGATAAAAGTTTAAATTGTAGTTCTTAATAGATTAATATTTTATCTATGGTGATAAATTGTCTGCAATATTTATCTATTGAATTAAAAAAACTACTAGTTGAGCATTAACAAATAAGTTGTTGTAGAAGCTGATCAAGCGACTACACTTTTGATAAAGACCAGGTAGCAACACTCGTTTATAAACTTGGATCTGCCTTTTAGGTGTTGAGATGATAACAAACCCTTTTATGTGAAGAAGGCTCATAGTCCACAGTCAAAGGCTCTTAATATAATGTTTACTAAATAAACTATAGCAAAATTGCTCACTAGATGGCACTACTGTGCCACTCTCGTTTTATGTCCAATAAGGAAAGGTGTGACTAGTGTCACACCGTTAGACGTTAATATTTGACAGCTGCTTTAATTGGACAAAAATATAGTACGGGAGCTAGCAACGTTTTCGAGAAAGAATTTTAGGTCAGCTGATTTTGTGATATGTCGTCCTTCTTGCACTTTCGGTTAGAGTCTGGGCTATCTGGCTGGCGGTAGCGGTTGCGTTCTTTAGTGCGCATCCTACCTGTCCAGGTAATAATCCTGGATTTTAAAAACATTTTAGAAGGCGTAATTTTTAATTTTTAAATAAGTCTACCTGAAATACTTTTCTTATTGCCAGACATTTTTGACAATGTTAACTATGTGCCATACGCGATTTTTTGTTCTTTTTCATTAAAATTTCAAAGTATTTTATAATGTCTGTAATTTTAATATTATGTTATTTAAAGATAAAAAAAACTTAAAATAAATTTGCCAGACATTAATTCGATTGTTAAGTCTTGAATTAAAATGAAAAGTCGTCGAGTACCGTATTTATAGAAACAATTAAAGAACAATAGGTTGCGGTCACCGGTGACCGCTTGGTGTTTGACAGTTTAAAATCAAAACAAAACAAACATTTGACATTAGAATGACGCCATCTTGCAAACTTGCCTGTCGCGCCACAGTCGTTGTCTTATCTCTCTCGCACCTTCAGCCGTCTCTGTCGGACTACTAGCATTATACTGCAATACTTTTCATAACTTTTTCATTTTAATTCAAGACTTAACAATCGAATTAATGTCTGGCAAATTTATTTTAAGTTTTTTTTATCTTTAAATAACATAATAGTAAAATTACAGACATTATAAAATACTTTGAAATTTTAATAAAAAAGAACAAAAAATCTTGTATGTTTGTAAACGCACCCACGATACAGGAGATAATCCTAGTGTGGGGCAACGTTTCAAAAAAAAAAAAAAATAATCGCGTATGGCACATAGTTAGCATTGTCAAAAATGTCTGGCAATAAGAAAAGTATTTCAGGTAGACTTATTTAAAAATTAAAAATTACGCCTTCTAAAATGTTTTTAAAATCCAGGATTATTACCTGGACAGGTAGGATGCGCACTAAAGAACGCAACCGCTACACCGCTACATCTATAATGATGGTACTCAATGAGTTAAATAAATTTGTTTAGCAAATTAAACCAAATGCAGATTATGTTATTATTACTCGCAACAATGAGGAAGTCTAATAATGATCTTGAAATGATAAAACAATACAATAAAATATTGATAAAAAGCAATAAAATTTTAATGTAATAAAATTACCTTACTGCTGTCATTTTACAAAATATTTTATAACAGTCAGTGTGACTAGTAAATGGATTAACTACCGAATCCCCCAAGCGATCACCGGTGACCGCTCTCCACTTACTCCATTATAGACCTTATTGCCGATGTTAAGAGACTACTTATGGTATGAACAAATGTTGTGGATTTATCATAATCATGGATTAAGAAGGTGATCGATAGCAGAAACTATGCATATGGAAAGTAAAGAATAAATTACCTATATCTCCAGAACAACTAGTTCAAATTGAATATTTTGTTGATAGTCCTTTTATCGAGTAAGCCTATACAGTATGGGCTATAAAACGTCATGATACGCTTAATAGGAGACGAGCAGAGCGAGTGCAACAGCACAGGAGTACCTAGTTATTAAATATAATTTTTTTCACCGCCTATAACATGATTATTATTGACACATTTAAAGATTAAGCACATAATAATAATATGGATCAAAAACAATAAAATATCACATCATACAGAAAATGCAATTGAATCAATTTTGCATAGCTAATCTTTACAATTATTATTATTACAAATGCAGTGACTATTTATTTGTCACACTTAAACTCTGAAAGTATTGAATTAATTTTAATGAGGTTTAGTATAGTATGGTATGCAGGTTCATAAAAGATAAAATCTTGAATGAGAGATATAAGGAGTAAAAAGGGGGATTTGATATATGTAGATGTAGATACATATTCGATAGGGAAGAATGAACAAGAAAGGCTGAGCCGAAGCTCATGGAATAGGAGTAGAAAGGAGATGATGATGATTATAATGATATCAGCTGCAATTTGTTTAGAAGTGGTGACGGCACGGTGAATACATATTTTGTTAAAGTCAAAGCATTTATTTCAATTACTCCTTAATTACGAACTTTTGAAATGTCAAACTTGAATTGTCCATCAGTCTGTCTGTCAGTGAAGCTAGATGTTCGTTCCAAAGTGTAGTTTGAAAGGCACTTTTGGGAATTTATTTCAATAAAAAACTTAAATAACAACTATTACTTAAATAAAATTAAAACTAAATATTACTAAATTAAATATATACAACTTATGATTAAAATTAATTATAGGAAAAATAAACTATTTATAAGGCATCGAAAAACTCGTCCGCATCGACGTCAGTGGGGAAATAGTGAACAACGAAAGAACTCATGATCCCTATCCTTCCCTATACATGTCATAAGAGCCGATTAAGATATGACACTTAACAGAGCTTACTTATCACTCTGACCAGCATAAACTTTAAAATAGCGATCACCAACTGGTGTGCTAAGTATGGAGATTATGACAGGTCCTCTTACGTAGACACCAGTAGCTCAGCTTTGGACAATTTTTCTTTTTTAAGGGGGGAAAATCATCGAATAACTGCTCCCGCCTCAGTGTCAGACTCTTACTGATTAAAAACCAACACGTTCCTTCTCCTGCATGAGCCGGAGCCCCGGTAACTATGATTATGACATTTTTGTATGTTTTAAAATAAAACTAAAGTAACAAGAACATTGACTATCATCAATCAGATATGTAAGATAAACTAATATAGCAAGTATAATGTGTACTACACTGACAGTGTTACTGATAAAACTAGTACAAATAAAAAGCCCTACTCATATTTTAATGGTTATAGTTAAAATATCGGTTTAACTACAATTAATTCCCAGATTCATTAAGACTTATGCCGAACCCAGTAGGGAGAATGTTCCCAATGCTGTGACAACTATAAGGATTATCAGGGCTCTATGCAAAAGTAGGGATGGGGTGGTTTTTAGTCAGTAATACAAGGAAATGTATTATAGAAAATTATTCACCCTTTAATATTCAAAGGGCTAGACAGTGGTGAACATGAATTTGCAAAATACCATTTACACTTCATTACTTATGTCCCATGTTTTAGGAGTATTGTCAGACACATTGAAAGCCTGAAAATCTCAGCAATACTTCAGCCAACTCTGGTATCAAATCTGAGATCATTTGGCAGTTGCAACAACACAACCAGGTACCTAATTAAGTGGTTGAAAAAAAGGTAGACAATTGGTCATTCATGATAAGACTGGCATGAGATTTTTACTAGATGTCACAATGTTAAGAGACCGAAATTAAAATAGAATTAGTCAGTATATGATCTACTGATTGTATTGTTTATACACTCTTCTTTTTACTTTTTTCAGAATAAAGATTAAAAGAGATAGTTAGAGATTGTGTTATCGTGATATCTCTTTCTTACAGCGAAGTAAAGGAATGCTTAGTCTAACCTCCAAGATGAAAATATTTCAGCATATTTTATGTCTTAGTTTATTCTATTTTTTTCTATGAAGAAAAATATAAAGTATCATAAAGTTGACAATGATGGTGCAATAATATGTAACGGTGTGAAAAAATTGCACCAAAACATTTTCAAGGCTTCATAATGACCTTTTAAAGAACATAATGTTAGTTAGATAGTTTAGCGTCATTGAAAGAGCACAGAAACATGATAGAGCAAGAATTTGTAGGTTAAGTTTCTGTAAATTAAGTTTATCATGAACAAAATCAGATTTACACACAAGTGTTAAAGAATAGATTGTGTAATCAAAAACTCATGTTCAATCTTCCTTAAAAATCCTGATTTGAATTAAAAAAAATACCATTGCACACAGTACGCAGTCATAAATCCAAACCCTGAAAAAGTAACAAAAAGCAAAGACCAATGCACATAAGTCCAAGAAGAAAAAGTATGCACATAACATGTATACATTTTCTTTCTTTCATTTCATGATTCAAGTGTTAGAATTGCATCATTAATGTTATGACATGGTTTTGTTTACATAATACCACTCACCTGCCAAGGGTTCACTTTAGGAATAGGGGCTTCAACAAACTTCTTCGGTTGATTTTCTGAAGATTGTTGCTGCTGCTCTGGCGTCGGCTGAGGCTCAGCGTGCTGAGCGGGCGCCTTATGAGGACGGGGTGGAGCCCTACGCTCAGGGTGCCTTCGCCCCTTCCCAGGACGGCGTCCGTGCGATATGACGGGCACAAAACCCTCTTCCTCTTCATCATCCTGCTTCGTCGGGGGCGCGTCAGACACTTCACCTGGTGCGGCCTCAATGTTTTCCTTGTTACTATCACTGCCCCTAAAGTTCAACACTGACGCGTAAGAGGGCCCTGCGCCCTCGGCGGACACGCGGGCGGCCATGCCGCCGCTGCCCTCGTTATGTAAGTCCGGGCGCGCGCTCCGCGCCAACAGACGATCACGAGCGCGCCTCCATGCCCCTCAACACGACGGCATGATGGGGTTAACCCACTAATAACGAACGAACTTTCCCGATGAAAACTGGCCGATCGAACAGTGCGAAGGTCGAATAATTCACGATTAACTCACACGTCCCAGTGGCGCGCACACACGGCCGGTTGCTAAGAAATATGCGCGAACCTCTTGTAGCACACTGGACTGACCCTGGTTGGGCCGTATTTACATCGAAAAAATGCACTTCCGTCGTCTTGTTCCAACTTTTCTGGCACACTGAACGATCCGTACGCACTTTATCTATCGATGTCTTGTACCGATCACTATGAAATACGCTTCTATTATCATAAAATCATAACAGAACCATATTTTGTTCACTATTCACACATGTGGTCGGCCGCCCAAAAAGGGATTTTTCCGCAACACACACGGAACTTACGGAAGGCTGTGACTTCTAATTTTACACAGGACATTTTGACGCTAGAGGGCGCTGAAACATCACTGACAGTGAGCACATTCGTAATTAACAAAATATAAATTAATTTTTTAGAGGAATTATTGTGTTTTCTGCTTGATAATTACTATCATGTATTAAAACGTAAAATTTCACATTTTTACAAGTATGATTGATTAGGTTTTTAATTCAATTGATCAACGAAAAGTAACTCATACGCAAGTTTAAATGTGAACGCAGCGTAATAAAAAATCACATTTCGGATCTTTGCAAAGTGCTTGCAAGTCTCCATGCTTTTGTGCAACACCGAAAATTATTTTTATAGTAATAAAAAAGTACGCGAAAATTAATTAGTAAACTATGTTATTCATTTTAATTCATAAAATATAAATATACTGCATAATAAAACAGATCACCATTCAAATATTTATTGTCTATGCTTTGCTTAATCATTTGATTTCGTTTTGAAATCGATTACAAACCGATCTTGAAAAATAAAGTTATAAAAAATTACATATATTCAATATAAACAATATACTGAGTAAAACATGATTAAGCAATAATAATAAAAAATATGGTACAAATTATTTGTTACAATACATTTTAGTTTACTGGTACACACTTTCCGGATTTGTTGGACAATACATTCCTAAAAAACTCCTACAATTTCTACAATAATGATAAACATCTTTACATGACTTCAAAATGTAGGGCAAGGGAGCACAAATCCAACAGCACAGCAAGCATAAAAGAAATGCACATAAATGCGTGCATATAGTAATTCGGCTAGTAACAACTGTCATACCGGTGTAACCACATTCAGGGCATACCATTGGCATTGAAGTATACCCGAAGGTATAGACCCTCGATGGAGGCGGGGGAAGAGCAGGTTCTATGTATACATCAAACGCCGTGGTATAAGTAGGAGGAGGAGTATGTAGGACGAACGAAGGAGATGGAAAAAAGGTGCCCATGAACCGCGGCCGCCTCCGCACGGCCATTTGCCTCAACACAAACGAATAGGACGGCGGTGCACTCGTCAAAGAATCCGGTGGAGTTATATCTCCCGAATTTAAATCGAGGTTCAAAACTTTACTCCCATTTGCAGTGGGTTGAAGAAGCCTTAAATTACTTAAAACAGACAGAGTCAACGAGCTTTCTTTAAGTTTTGACAGTGCTTGTAAAAATAAAGTTTGTGGTTGAGTGGAAACCGTAACCGAAGCTGGTAGCGGTAACTGAGACAAATGAGGCTGCGTTGTAATCGGACTTTGAGCTGGCGATCTAATTATTAGAGGTCCGTAGGAACTTAAATACGAATTATTTCTACTGTACGAAAGGGTAGTTGATGCAACTCTTGCGACGCATAAAGGAATGCTTGATTCAATGGGTACAGGTGATCTGCGCCCCGAACTGCTTCCTAACGTTGTTATAACTTGATGACCGCTCGCTACAGTTTGGTATTTCGGTAAATTCGGTTGATCTTGTATTACAAGCGATTCCCCTGTCGGTGCTGGCATAGATATTATTTTATTTGTCTGTGTTTTCGGTAAATGAGATTCCTCGTCTGATGTTCCAATTTGAGATTTCCTTGGTTGATCTAATAATACAGTTGGTTGCTCTTTCGTTAAGATGTTCGATGGTATTTCGTTATTTAAACATATTGTTTGGTCATTCGTTAAGATAGTGACATTTTGAAGTAATGCATTTGTTGGGGCTTCTGAAGTTGTTGGTTCTTCGTCTGGTATACTTTTTTCTGATTTCTTCGGATTTATATCGCGACTGCATTCTGGTTTCTCGTCCATTTGAACTGAGCAACAGAAATGAGAACGTTAGACTTTCTTTTTTGTTATCATCTATTACACAACAAAGGCTGCAAAAGTTAGGGCAAGTAGAACTAGCTAAGAAACTAGTAAAAGTTCAACCTTTTGAAAAAGAGGGAAGAAAATATATATTTCTGGTGATCTTATGTAGAAAGGTTGAATTTAATACATGTAAACTACACTTTTAAATGCCATCGGACATAAACAAAGAATATACTAATTTATAATATTTTTACCTGTTATAAGGAAGTTTGATTTTTGTAAGTAATTATTTATTTATTTATTTAGTGCATAAATTCACAAGTCTGTGCAAATTTATTTTAAAGTTTTGGAGCTCTTTACCGCTACGACCTTAAATATAAATTTAAATTCCGATAAATTACAAAAGAAGTTTTGTTTTATTTATGAATAATTTCTGGTAACCATTTGTATTAATAATATTTGTAAATATTGTTAAATTGTGGTGGTGTCATCAAAAATGTCATTTAATTATTCCATGTCATATACGATATAGTCGATTAATTAGATTTGGTAAGTGGTGAGAAAAAGTACTGTATTTTGTTTTATAATATTGAAGGTTTTTTCAGAATTACACAAAATTAAATATGTAAAATATGTCAATTTTATTCAGCTCAAGCTTATTTAGTAATATTAATTTTCTTATTGTAACCATAAATTATTTTCTAAGCTGTGTCTTAATTTTTTGAGCTGGTCACTGCCTTTTCATAATGTCAAAAAACCATTCTAGTTTCCGGTCTTTTTACTCCTCCGTGGCATGGCGGATGGTCTTTACCGCCGCCTATAGTGTTTATTGGAGGAATTTCTTCGCTGATATAGCGAAATGGTAAGTTTAATACAAACAAATGTGATAATAAAATGTTATTTATTATAAAGTGAAACAGTTGGATGAAGTGAAAGTGTGTTCTGATACGTAATTGTTGCCATGGCCCAAACACGTGTTTGCGTATGCTTTTCGATAAATAGAAGGAATGTGATGGTGTACTGTAAGTTACTTTAATAATTCAGCCTTCAAAGGGCAGGAACAACTCATTTATAGGCATTTTTTATTGTTATAACATTCTATAATGAAAAATGTTGTCTAAGTCCGCATCACGCTATGAATGCATCCCTTGTTTATTTTTGCATGAAACATCTAAAAATTGTTTCCATTCCATTCTGTACTGCATCTCCAACATGCTTTTCCCTTGTATTGCACCATAAAACGCAAGGTTTTTAACATTTTCATGTTTCGATAATGCGTGATACTTTTGAGGTTATGATCATTCCTAAGCGAATGGTATGACGGAAACCTTGTCATTTTTGTGGAAAAAACAACCTCAAAATACATCAACATGGCTGTATAACCTGTTTAAAATACTCGATAAGTGCTTTTAAGATATTAAAACACGTACAATTACGTCAAACTATTTGGTCAGTTTCCTTTTTTCTCCATGAAGGTTGAACTCCCCTATACTCTTCCTGGTTGCACTACATAGTCTTCCAGGTACAATTTTAAGGGGTATAGCAATAAAGCTCCCGTAGGAAACATGACAGATGTTATATTTGTTGTGTGTCGACTTGTGGAGTACACTATTTTATTATTATTCATTTTTAGTTATCGAAGGCGACTCTATGTTTAGTAGTGTATGCATAGGGATGATGATTTTTTTTTTGATGTCTCCTTTGAGGCCTTACAATGCGCCTCTATAACCAGTATCTTACCTATACCAAGCTCTCTTGACACACTTGAACAATGTTCTTTGTTATAGTCTTTTGTCCAAAATGTCTCACAGTCTAGTTACACAGAACAAATTGGTATTATGCAAAGGTAGCCTTATAAATTGTGAACCATCATCGCTTACCACCAGGCGAGATGGCCTGACGTCAACCTATCAAGTATAAAATAAAAAGCTAATGGACAGCAATTCATATTTTATATAGGTTTGCACTGTTCCTACTAAAAATTAGAAGTAGATGCTAATAAGGTAGCTAGACTATGTACTATTCATTTGTTAGTCATATAGCTTAAAATAAAAATATAAAACCTTATGTACCCTAAATTTGCTCTTACAAAAGTAGTCTCTAAACATTGGAAATAAGGTATGTAATGTAGTTAGTGGACAGTGGTCACTGTTGTCTGCTTGAGGGTTAAAGGACTCTTATTCCAAATCCGTTAGTCCATTGAACCATTTTCCAACATCTGGAAGATTTCGACTACTGGACAAAGGTTCAGTCCTCCACACTGCACAACAATCAGAAAACACTATACATAAGATATATTTGAATATGGCAAAATAATTCTAACTATTATCCCATTATATTCCAGAGTCTATCAATTGCCCGACCGCTCGTGTCGGTTTACACGGAGAAGAGCGAGGTCGTCCCCGACGCCTCCCTCCCCCTCCCGTTCGTGTTCAAGGCCCCCATCAGGCCGGACCTGGTCAACGATGTCCATGTGTCCATGTCCAAAAATGCCAGACAACCTTACTCCGTGAGCAAGGAGGCCGGTGAGTTTTTGAAAATGTTTATTCAGTTTTTTTTTAGTGTATTTGAATAATAATACCGTCTGTGGCATTGGTCGAGTGGTTTCAAGCATGATTGCCAAGCAAAGGTTCTCGGGTCGAGAAAAGTCTTATTGCATAGTTTTCGGATATTTGACAATTTGCCAACATGGCATTAGGCTCACTCCCTATTACATGGAACAACATGGGTGGGGTGAAAAGTGGATGTTGCATTGTGTATTTGGCATTATGAACCATAATGTGCACATCTGCCTATCCGTTTGGGTATAAAAAGCAATAAAAATACAGAGTGCAAACTTAGGCAGATTTTAGTCGGTTCAATTACAGTGTGAGGCAAGCTAAGGTTTAAAAATCTTTGAATGTCGTTTTGTTTCTTTTCAAAAATAAAGCATTGTTTTCTTTGAGTAAAATTTTCTATCCTAAGTATTAACGAGTACTTTCCCTTCAGGTGGCATTACAAAATTCCACCCTGTATATTTATTTGGCTGAGTCATTACTGAAAGTTGCAAATCTGTGCAAACCCGATTGAAAAAGAGTAACCTATGGATTTTCTTGCTTGTTCTTCTCCATAGGAATCTACATCTTGAAATGAGCAACTAGCTTCACTTCTAAATTTTTTTGTTGTTGACATTCAAAAGCGCCTTCCTGGTCTGATTGAAATAAATGATTTTGACTTTGTCTTTGTCTGCTAAGTTAGAATTTTGGGGTTAAATTTCTTGGCCAAGTTGTTTTTGAACTATTTTATTAATTATAGTTATAATATTGCACATTAGTCCACACTCTCAGTGTGTATTGCTGCGGAGTGTTACTGCGATATCGTGCAACATCAATGTGAGGACAAGGCGTTCCGGACCCACTCCATAGAGGGGACGGGTGCATAGTTTTTACTACATATACTATTTTATTATTATATATAACAATTATTATTGTGGATGAAACAAATCAGTTTAACCACTCTTGACCGAATTCAATTCTCGTGTCATCTAACTCTTGAGATGAATGAGACACAATTTTAGTATGACATAAAATTATTCTTTTGCCATTGTACAATGTAAAACCTACTTTTCACTATTTATGTTATGAGCCCTATGTAATAGGGGTGAGTCTATTGCCCTCGCCCGATACTGGCACTACCACTCTGCCTACGAGGCAGATTATGTTATTTATTCTTAATAAATTATTTTGCGAAAATTCGTCATTGTACTCTCAGTACCATGCGCGATATAAGGTCATCGACAATTTTCTATACGTTTAAAAAACATTGCGCAATGCACCATTGCTAGGTTTTTCTCCTGTGTCGTGTGTGATACGCATTGCAGACCAGAGCAGACCAGACCTGGAACAATAATCTTCTGTCAGATCAACCTTGACACACGATTTAAAGGTCAAGGTCACTGCGTTCTCTACGAATTATATTTTACTATGTTCTTTATTTTTGTATACAGGTCACCAGACCAGTGCCGAGTCATGGGGTACCGGTCGTGCCGTCGCCCGTATCCCACGTGTGCGTGGTGGTGGTACCCACAGGTGAGAATCATTATTTAATTACTCTCTCTTAACCAACTTCAAATAGAATAAAAAGGAGGTTCTCAGTTGGACGTGTATGTGTATGTATGTGCGCAATGAGGTCGCGATTTGCTGAACGGATTTTGATGCTGTTTTTAGTAGTGTTTGTTTTGTTTTTATTATTATTAACCGTATATCCTGTTTAAATATCGTGCACTAAATTTGTACATACAAAAGCAGTCTCTAAACTTCGGAAATAAGGACTAACGGAGTTAGTAGAGAGTGGTCACCGGTGACCGCTTGGAAACTGAGTAGTATGTCAATATTCTCTTGACATTTTTGTAACATAATGTAATTTCATGTCATTTAATTCAATTGCTGTATGTTTATATCCGCATGATGTGGATCACAAGGTTACTGTAATCGGGATGATGACAGGGTATGAAAATTAAAAATCTATTTAGTCCATAAGTTAGGTAATGAAAACACATTCACACGTATTTTTGTTACATTGTACAGTGTCATAATGTACACCTCTGCCTACCCCTTCGGGGATAAAAGGCGTATGTATGTATGGAAAATTCAGCCTTTCATATTATACACTTGTTCAACCCGGGCTATGAACTCAATACATCCCCGTTTAAAGCTGCCTTAGTACAGTTACTATGGTGAGTCACAATGGCGGGGTACATCAAGTTCTAGCAGCGCGGACGTCTACTCTCTATGGGTAGACGCATTCGATATGTTAGAATACAATGTTTTTAGTAATGAATTAAATTAATGTTCATGGCATAATGATTTTATATGAATGATTGCTATGGCACATATTTTCGGTCAGCCAGTTATTACTGGGTTTTTGAAACAATTCTCAGTAGTAGCACGGAGTCTGGAATTGTGCCCGGTATATGGCAATACGTTCACCCCCTATTACATGGGACTCGTAACATAAATAGTGAAAAGTGGGTGTTACATTGTACAACATTAAGTGCAGTAATACACACTTCTGAGAGGACACCCTTCGGAGATGCTCATGTTGTGCCATGTTTTATGGTAGCACACTAGAGCCACGCACGAAGTCTTGGATTCGATTCTCAACAGAAATTATTGAACGCAAGAGTTTCAATACATATTTTTGTTATTCAGAGTCAGACACCACTAACATATTATGGTAAAGAAAAATATCGACAAACAGTAAAGAAAAACATTTTGAGAAAACTTGGACTTACAAAGTTGAAATTGCCAACCCGTATTGAGCATTGGCGATTAAAGTGTTCAAACCTTCTCCGTGTGAGAAGATGCTTTTGCTCAGCAGTGGCAACTTACAGGCTGTTAATGTGGTATACTCATTTCAAAATCCTTCCCCCCAGGTCCGGTCAGGGTGCCTTCGGTAACATGTGTCGTGGTGGACGCATGTTTGCGCCAACCAAGCCCTGGCGCCGTTGGCACCGTCGCGTCAATCTACGCCAGCGCCGCGCCGCCGTCGCCGCCGCCGTGGCCGCTAGCGGAGTCCCCGCTCTCGTTCAGGCTAGGGGTACGTACATATTGCAAGATTTGGATTGCAGACGGATCATCAGATGGTAAGAAATCAGCGCTGCCCACGGTCGGCCGCAACGCTAGAAGAGTTGCAAGTGAGTAGCTAGTCTTTTAGAGATTAGGGATTTTGGAAGTGTCGAGATTAGGGAGTCTGGAGATTGAAGTTTGGTGATTGGTGACTCTCAAGATTGGAGATTGGGGAGTCTGGGGACGGTATTAGGCCTCCCGTAACCTCACTCACGCGGCGTAACAATGCAAAAATTATTTCATGACTGTTTCCTATCAGGTCGTTCGGAATTCATGCTACGTTGTGTACGTATTTGACGTAAATTATGACGTCATTACTTGTTATTTTTCTGTTCAACTAAAATACTACGTAAGTAATATTAAAATGTTGACAAAATGCCAACTTCTCTTGTTCTCATTCTCCTAAAAAGCTAATTACTGATGAATATATCTGTAATTATGTCAATGGAGAGATAGTAAATTTCCCAGCCAACCATCCGGCTAAACTATATGGTTTAACGCGGACGTAAACTGTGGAAAACATTTACATTTTTTACAAACAAATCATAAGTGTAATAGTACATGTATATATCAGCTACGTCCGTCCCACTCCGTCCCTTTCTCTCACTCTATTTACTGACAGTTCTGAGTCACTATACAAGCACACTAACTGCTATTTGCTGTGTTTGTGAACATTTCACATCGATCTTGGCCTTAGTAAACTTAAATTAACATTAAAATTCTTTGTATCCAGGTCACATCATCGAGAAGGTCCCAGAACTGCCCCTGGTGGTCTCCGACAAGGTTCAGGAGATCAACAAGACCAAACAGGCTGTCATCTTCCTGAGACGCATCAAGGCCTGGTCTGATGTACTGAAGGTAAGGTCATACACATACTTAGGTATCGTCATGAGCTAATGTTCACATGTAAACAGCAGCTCATGTAAAGAGATTGTCCAGTCAACTGATGGTAGCGGTGACTGTCCAGGCGACACACGTACTTAGGTATCGTCATGAGGTATCTCACATGTAATGCAAGTATGTAAGTGTAGAAAATTCTCCTAAAAAGCTAATTACTGATGAATATATCTGTAATTATGTCAATGGAGAGATAGTAAACTTCCAAGCCAACCATCCGGCTAAACCATATGGCTTAACGCGTACGTAAACTGTGGAAAACATGTTTAATTTTACATAGTTAAAAACCTATAACATCATACCATGTTTTTGAGGGAATAACCACTTAATTTCTACTCAATATTTATTGCTAACTCTTTTTATATTGATGACAGGTGTACAAATCCCAGCGCCTGCGCGCCGGTAAGGGTAAGATGCGCAACCGTCGCCGCGTCCAACGTAAGGGACCCCTGATCATCTACCACAAGGACCAGGTATGTTCTAGTAGTATAAAATTAGACTAGAAAATAGGTACTACAATTAAAAATGTAATTAGTCCGTCAGTTAGATAATGAAAAGATATTAGACACTAGGAAACTACCCTATTTCACTTTATCTTCGACAACTAACCTTTACTAATATTTTGCTAATATTTTCTCACCCGGTAACTATGAAGTGTAGTTTAAGAAAGCTACAGTTTTGTCTCTGGGTGATATCGACGCTACATAACCGAACTGCGCGCGTCCATACGCAAGGCAGATCATAATTGTTGCTACAAGTCTACTTTCTTAAATAATTTTAACCAACTTCGTAAGATTAAATTGTCCTTACTTTTTATTTAATCTTTTGAAAATATTTCGTTATAGCATGAAGTCTGCGTTTGTGTACTTGCCATCTAGTCGAAATTCAATACTTTTTTCGAACTGTGAAAACCGACAGTTTTCTATGAATTTTGTACGAGATTGTGTATTGTGACGTCACGTTTTTTTAGCGTCAAACAGCATAGTTATTTCTTAAAAATTTGCTGGAACATTACTAAAATTAAGTTGGTCATAAAATCAATTTATGAAAGTGTGATTATTTTTCAATAATTTAATTTTATTGAACAGTCGACATAATTTACTTTTGATTAAGGAAAGTACCCAATTCACAACAAGTCAACTTCAATATATTTTTAATAGTAAGGTGGATAGTTGGGGAAAAAGGGGGAGGAATTTACTCTTTCTACGCCTTTGGGAGGTCTAATCTTGAAGGCGGCTGAAATAGCGGCAAAAACATTTGAATTAAATCACATTACGAGCTATATGTCCAGGTGCATTGCTTAAAGGTTGACTGGGAGACAATGCCCAAGGCATTAAGTCCACCTGTACACACATGTTGTATGAAGTCAAAATAAATAATAAGAAATATATATTTTTTTCTACATTACTTATGTTTCGTTTTTATTTAACTTAGCTCTAGTTTTTTTATATCAATATAACCATTACTTTAGTTTCCAACATTTGGAGCAACTATTACAATTTTTATTATTTTTATTGTATGCTAGGGTCTGACCCGCGCCTTCCGCAACATCCCAGGCGTGGAGATGCTGAACGTAGACAAGCTGAACCTGTTGAAGCTCGCCCCCGGTGGCCATCTCGGACGCTTCTGCATCTGGACCCAGTCCGCCTTCGACAGGCTTGGTAAGTGAACATTATCTGTTATCTATACAATATATTAGCGGACCCGACAGACGTTGTCCTGCATATCCACTTGAATGTATAAACAAAAATTATTCAAATTAGTTCAGTCGTTTAGGATAAAAAACCTAGACGCCGACTGCAGCGCCATCTACCGGGCGAATTTGTGAATCTAAACCATCCTGGGCGCCACTCAAACCGCATACTGAAAAATTCATTTAAATCTATCAAGCCGTTTAGGAGGAGTTCAATGACATACAGAATTATATATATATTGACAGCCTTCCACGATATATGGATTATCCACTACGTAGGCGTAGGTTCCCCTATAAGCCTTACTCGTTTCGTTGCATACGGATCGGAGTTACGAATAGAAGGGGTAGAGTAAACATTCCCTTAGGAAACACTGACACAGGCAACTAGTCGGTCAGTGTGTCGACGTGTGGAATACAATTTATTACACCACTTCAAAAAGAAAGACTGCCTCGTTGGCTGAGTGGTCGCAAGTGCAACTGCTGGGCAAGGGGTCTCGGTCGGGCAAAGTATTACTTGGATTTTCGGTCAGAACTACTGTTATTGCCTCACCTAGGTCAAAGTCAAAGCATTTATTTCAATGAACCTTTATTAGTCAGTTTGAAACGACAAAAATTGAATTGTCAGTTCGTCTGTCGGTCAGTGAAGTTAGGCGCCCGTTCCAAAGTGTAGTTTCGAATGGAGAAGTACGAATACGAAACTCCATCCGCACTCCACCAAAAGAGACGGACATCTGAGTTTGTTTCGGCATTTCTTCTCAGAGTAGGTAGTCAGTTAGGAAATGTCGGCCTCATCGTTCGCTTGATAAAATTGACGTGTAAAAGTGCTGCCTTGTAGCCTATTTGCAAGAATAAATGCACTAGTTTCACATCACATCGTTACTCTTTTAAAAAAATAAAAAAATAGGGTGGGAGATTAAAATTTATGATCCCGCCCTCTTTAAAAAAGGGGTAGAGGTTATAATAAAACTTGATATGAAATAAAAAAAATACTGGTCTGCCTATTGGGATGGTCTAAGACTGACTATGTTTTAACCTCTTTATGACTTACCACCTTTCTCTGCAGACGCCCTGTTCGGCTCATGGAAGACACCCTCAAAGGAGAAGAAGAACTTCAACCTGCCCCAGCCTAAGATGGCCAACACTGACCTGAGCCGTCTGCTCAAATCTGACGAAATTAGGAAGGTGTTGCGCGCGCCCAAGTATGTATATTTTCACATCGTTAACTACCTATATACATTTGTTTTTGTAGTTTTAAAATTTTACTAATTCGATAAGACATTCATAATGCAGTTTACTTCGGCAGTGTTTATGAGACCGTATGTCGCGTATTCCAGTTTAAATACCCCCAAGGAATACCATTATGGTGTGATCTCTAATAATTTTAAATGCTTCTATGACAAAAAAGGGTTCCAGGGGTCTGTATAATATTTGTGATGGTCCCGTTAACTTTTTTAAAACTAGTCAAGTTATAATCTAGCCTAAATGATTAATAGTCCTGTCTGTCTGTTCAATTGTTTTTCAGTTAAATGGTGTCATATTCTTTGATGTTTATACATAGTGAAATTTATATCGTACAGAACCATTTCACTTCGTCCCGAAGTGAAATGGTTCTGTCTCGGTAATACAATAGTTTTACAAAGAAATAACAGAATAACTAGTGAACCATTGCAAAAAGCAAACTTCGAAAGCGCATACAAACTCATAGTGCACGCCACACACGCCATGTAATTCTCGAAGAGGTGCACGTGGGATGCGAAAGAGTGACATATTAATTTTTCTGTGTTTACTTTATTTATCGAAAGTACTCATTATGGCAAATAGTTTTGCCGCGGGACGACAACGAAATCATGGTGTATACAATCTTACTTGGACTTAACAGTTACATTAGCTATGCAACTAGTTCGATTCTAGCATGGAATGTTGTAGACATACATTCATTATATGATAAAAAACGTGGGTTATTTTTATTTTCAAAATCTATTCCAAATGATGATAATTCTCTATCAGAGCATTGGGTTATGATATCCGTGATTACTCACACGTTGACACTTTCTGACACACCCCTATCTTACTCAAAAACACATGAAGTGCCTCACAATCTTAATTGTTTAAATCTCATTCACAGCAAGCGCGTAGTCCGTGCTACAAGGAAGTTGAACCCTCTGACCAATTCCAAGGCTATGCTGAGACTGAACCCATACTCAGCTGTGCTTAGAAGGAAGGCCATCCTCGACCAGCAGAGAAGGAACAACGTTAAGGCTTTGGCTTTAGCTGAGAAGCGCGGTGTAAGTATTCATAGCTTTTAAACAAGCAGCCTGATCACCATGGTAAGCAATCGGCTTCCGTAACTATAGAGGATTACACAAATGCGTCACTGGCCTGGATTGGCGAGATTCGAGGAGGGGGAATTGTGCCTCTCAGCAACTAATTACTTTTCTAAGTCTGTAACTGCATGTCACAAATTTTTTTATCAATATGTTATATAAATTGATGCTGTTGTTCTTAAGATGTAAAATGAGGAAAAAAATATTTAAATATTTAAAGAAAAGAGCGTACTCCTTTTTAAAAAGCCGGCAACGCACCTGTGTTGGTGTCCATGGACGGCGCTGATCGCTTACCATCAGGTGGTCTGCTGGTTTGCCTCCTATACCATAAAGAAAAAGAGACTAAAGCCAAAGATATGCTAGGGGATATGTCCAAGACATGTATCGGCGGCATGTCTTGTCGTATGTCATGAAGCCGGCCGCAACCCCCCATAACGCGCAACTCATGTCCACAGTGACGACCAAAGTCCAAAGATTATATTTTCTCATAATTATATCCTAAATGATGATAATTCTCTATCAGAGCATTGGGTTATGATAACCATGATTACTCACACGTTGACACTTTCTGAAGCACCCAAACAACAATAAAACCCCATCGTAACTCTTCTCCTACTCAAAATAAACCCTTTTTCAGATCAAGCTGCCGGAAAGCGATCCTGCAGTCAAAGCAGAGAAGCTTCGTCAGCGAAGAGTGAAATCAGCCAAGGCTGCTGCGGCCAAGAAACCTAAAAAGCCGGTAGCCAAGAAAACCGCCCCCCCTCCACCCAAGAAGGCGAAAGGTGTCAAGAAAACTGGCCCCAAGAAGGTCAAAAAACCTGTAGCTAAGTGAGGGAGTTAATAAATTTATATATTGACACAATTTTATGAGTTTTATTTCGTTGTTTTAGTTATAAGAATCCTTAAGTCCACTTGTTATAGTCCTCGTACGAATATTGTACTTTATTATGGAATGGCTGCCATCGAGCAGCCCCATCACCTGGGGGCTTACTCTTGAATCTAATTCCGATCGATCGACATTGGTATTGTGAAATTTCGTACTCGCGATTTGCAACACTACACACATCATTGATATTTAATAAACTAAATGGTATTGAATTTGGCTTTATATTCCGTACTCTGCTGCTATTTTAACAGCTACGATAGGGGTTGTACAGTTTTGACATTGAATAATTATTATTGAGATTTTATTGGATTGAAATTGCATTGACATTGAGATTGGTTTCAAGAGTAACCACCCGTATGGCAGGCCAGCAGCGGTGGAAATGGACACCCGCAACACATATATTTTGTCTATTTAAGAATGATGACGAATGTTTGAGGAACTAACAACATTAAATCTGGCAACATTCCATGAAAGTACGTTGAATGTCTTAAGCTGTGATCGAGATGATTTGCGAATCGTTACTAGAGGTACATTGGAATTTAAGTCAATTAAACTTGGAAGTTTGTTAAATAAACATGCAAAAGAATGCCTCGTTGGCCGAGTGGTCGCAAGTACAACTGCCGGGCAAGGGGTCTCGGGTTCGATTCCCGGGTCGGGCAAAGTATTCATCATCATCCATCAACAGCCTATTAGTGCCCATTTCTGAGCAAAGCCTCTTCTCATACGGAGAATCACCACGCTTGCTCAAAGCGGGTTGGCGATTTCGAACTTATAATTTAAAAATTATAAGCCTAGATTTCCTCACGATGGTTTCCTTCACCGTTAGTCAGTGGTCAGTGGTGTCTAAATAATCTTAGAAAGTACATATAACTCGGAAAAAGTCACATTGGTGCTTGTTATTTGTAGGTTTCAAACCGCATCCTCATGCACCCTTGTTGATCCCACACTCAAACCATAGCAACGGTTTTGTGGGGCTTAGATTATAAGATACTTACCTTTATGATATAAAGATAAATAAATAAATAATGCTTGAGAAACGGCGTCTTAACTTCGGGCCACCACGACTATCATCTGTCCATAAGTTACGATGTAGAATAATTCAATATAATTTTATGCTTAAAACGACGATTTTATAACAATCTTAATATTTATTGGTATGTGGGTACTCAAAATGTGCATGCAAATCAGACTTTTTTTAAGGGGGGAAAATCATCGAATGACTTCTCCCGCCTGAGTGAGGTGGGAGGGAGTGTCAGTCTCTTACTGACTAAAAACCACCCCGTAGTAGGAACTCCTGCTCTTCGAGCCGGAGCCCCGGTTACCCGTTAGGTTCTCCGCGATACAAAACAGTCTAGCACCATATTTTTGCGAGACTTCGGAGTTCTGCTTAAATCTTAAAGTTACATAAATCTACAATGACTTCATTACTACATGGCAAGAAATCTTAAAAAAAATTCAAGAACATCTGAACCGATTTCTTTTCTTTTTTTATATTTGATGGACCGACGTTTGAACACTATCTCGGCTATGTGGTAAGCGATGAAGCCGCCTACGATGGAGCACGTCGTCCCATAAGCAACCTATTCACACGGGCCTTGAAGACACCCAGGTTATATATACCCTTCAGGAAATACAGACTCTGGCAAAGAATTCCACTCCTTAGCAGTACGCACAAGGAAGCTTGATGCGAAGCGGGCGGAAGCGTTGGGACATCTAAAATGAATCAGTAAAGCTTCGCGCATTATCTAATTATTATTTGTCGCATTTGTTATTGTTAGGAGAAGGTTCTGTTATATAAGAAAAACTTACAAAAGATACGAAGAAAAATTTTCAAGATGAAACAAAGTTCGTGTGGTCCACTAGTGTTTATTTTTAACTAGCGACCTGCCCCGGCTTCGCATGGGTGCAATATGCATGTATTATACATATAAACCTTCCTTAAGAATCCCTCTATTAAAAAAACCGCATCAAAATCCGTTGCGTAGTTTTAAAGATCTAAGCATACATAGGGACAGGGACAGACATACGGCGGATAGCGACTTTGTTTTATACTATGTAGTAATAATTTTTTCATTCCACCCACAAATTGTATTTACTTAAATATAACTGGACTATTAAAACGAACGAGTTTCTATTAATTTACAAGTACCTACATTCATAATTTTGAAGTCAGTGTTATTTGTCTGCGATTTTTTTTAAGGGGGAAAATCATCGAATGACTTCTCCCGCCTGGGTGAGGCGGGAGGGAGTGTCAGACTCTTACTGACTAAAAACCACCCCGTTCCTTCTCCTGCACGTCGCGCCGGAGCCCCGGTTACCCGTTAGGTTCTCTCTGCGATTGGGTGTACCGATTTTCATTCGATTTTCAAAAACGATTGTTGTACCTACTTTAAAGTAGGTTTAAGTATATCAAGAGACTTAGATCTTATAGACGAATTAAAACTTCTTTTAATCGTAGTTTTTTGAATATTGAGATTTTTTTTATGGTCTAAGCCGGTAAACGAGCAGACGGATCACCTGATGTTAACGATCGGCATCGCCCATGGATACAGGAGTTGCAGCGGTTTTGGGAGATTTTTTTTTATAGGACAAGCCCTCCACAACGCTTGTCCCTTAAAAAAACCCCTATCGTATCTGCTAAAATAGCATTCAAAGTACGGAATATAAAGTCAAACTCAGTGCCATTTAGTTCATTAAACGCAATACGGATGTAATGGGCGCTAGTGTTGCAACTCGAGAGTACGAAGTTTCACAATACAAATGTCGATCGATCGGAATTGGATTCAAGAGTAAGCTCCCCGGAACAACAATCTGTGGGTTACACAAAGAGTTGTCCCGTGCGGGAATCGAACTCGCTACACGTTGCGCGACAGCCGGTTGCCCAGCTACCGCGCAAACCGTGAAGTGACAAAATTGATATCAAAGTAATACTCGGAAATATATATAACATCACGCCTTTTTATTCCCGAAGGGGTAGGCAGAGGTGCAGATTACGGCACTTAATGCCACTGTACAATGTAACACCCACTTTTCACTATTTATGTTATGAGTCCCATGTAATAGGGCCTATAGGCCTATTGCCATATACCGGGCACAATTCCAGACTCCGTGCTACTACTGAGATTAAAAAAAAACCCGTAATTCTTTGCCCGACCCGGGAATCGAACCCGAGACCCCCTTGCCCGGTACGCACTTGCGACCACTCGGCCAACGAGGCAGTCGGAAATAAGAATATTTTAAATGGTAGGTACTTTGATATAGCTACCATATTTCGTATGTATACTTACCTTCGTTTATAAATATTATTATTCATATACTTGTCTGTCACTCACATCCATGAGCCCTATTCTACCAATCAACCCCTTTCGTTAGATATCCATAAAGGAGGTACTTAGTTAATTTATTTATTATTATTGTGATGTTAACACGGCTGTACACCAATTACATTCCTAGTGCAGCTCATGATGCGGAGCGAAGGGGACTGGGATGCCGTCTCCTCCTTTTGCGAAGCAGTTATGCTAGCTAAGGAGGAGGAGGGACGCGTGAGGCAGCGGAGCGCTGCCTCCTCGCAACCCAGCCATCGCGAAGGACACACCGGGCGTCGGGGATCGCGAGACGATCTCCCGCCACAGTAAGCGAAGCGCGGGCCTGCGGACGGCGAGCATGGGTGGCTCCCCGTCCGACCAGAAACAGACCCGAGCGTACGGCGCCGAGCGGTCCGCGCGCGCCTTAAAGAGCCATCAGACCACCACAGATGGGGTCAAATAGGCCCCATGCCGATTCGGAGTCGCGGAGAACCTAACGGGTAACCGGGGCTCCGGCTCGACGTGCAGGAGAAGGAACGGGGTGGTTTTTAGTCAGTAAGAGTCTGACACTCCCTTCCGCCTCACCCAGGCGGGAGCAGTCATTCGATGATTTTCCCCCTTAAAAAAACACCAATTACAGTAACACACATACAATGAAAAATCAAAGAGAATCAAACAGTTACAATAAACATCACACGACGCGAGGAATGGGGCCCGGGCCACGCCACGGTACGCCTTGCGGGTACGGATAGTAGACGGTGCCTACGAGCGCGTATGTAGTTATTTGGGGCATATAATCGAATCAGCTTATTGTGGAGCATCTATGATCCCTCTGCAGATTTTGAGTGTGATGTGATGTATGCTCTTCTAGTATTCAACATATTAAATCCTCAACATCCTGCAAGGTAGGTACCTACTTTGTTAATGGGTGTACCAAATATTAGATCGATTTGTCGCCAGGAAGGCAAGGAATCTAACTGAAGACCCAAATAAACAGTTTAGTAGTAAAATCGTGCTACTTTGTATTTTTTACTCTAGAGGTATAATAAAACTGTCGACTCCCTTTTTTGAATTATTATGTTTACCGGCTTAGTCACGTTCCTAAGTTTAAAATAAATTGTTCTAACTTATCAATGCAATAAATAATTAAAAAATAATCATACTCTCATGATACAAAGTATAATAAAAAAGCGAAACCGAGTAAAAATCTTAGTGTATTAGGTACCTAAAATCAATAGTTTTATATTTTATACTGTTACAATAAACTACACACGATAAAACCAAAGCAATAAAATAAAATTGGATAAAAATTCTTTCCTAGCCAAGAGGACGTAGTGACATGTTTAAATTTTCATATTTTCTTCCTTTTTTAGCATATTGCTTGACACAATGCTGTTTTGTTCAACCTTTACTAAATACCCAAAGTAAGTACATTAATTTGTATCCACTATCAACTGGACAATCTCTTTACATGAGCTGCTGCTTACATGTGAACATTAGCTCATGACGATACCTAAGTACGTGTGTCGCCTGGACAGTCACCGCTACCATCAGTTGACTTGACAATCTCTATACATGAGCTGCTGTTTACATGTGAACATTAGCTCATGACGATACCTAAGTACGTGTGTCGCCTGGACAGTCACCGCTACCATCAGTTGACTGGACAATCTCTATACATGAGCTGCTGTTTACATGTGAACATTAGCTCATGACGATACCTAAGTACGTGTGTCGCCTGGACAGTCACCGCTACCACCAGTTGACTGGACAATCTCTTTACATGAGCTGCTGCTTACATGTGAACATTAGCTCATGACGATACCTAAGTACGTGTGTCGCCTGGACAGTCACCGCTACCACCAGTTGACTGGACAATCTCTTTACATGAGCCGCTGCTTACATGTGAACATTAGCTCATGACAATACCTAAGTTCGTGTGTCGCCTGGACAGTCACCGATACCATCAGTTGAGTGGACAATCTCTATACATGAGCTGCTGTTTACATGTTAACTTTAGCTCATGACGATACCTAAGTACGTGTGTCGCCTGGACAGTCACCGCTACCATCAGTTGACTGGACAATCTCTTTACATGAGTTGCTGTTTACATGTGAACATTAGCTCATGACGATACCTAAGTACGTGTGTCGCCTGGACAGTCACCTCTACCATCAGTTGACTGGACAATCTCTTTACATGAGCTGCTGTTTACAAGTGAACATTAGCTCATGGCGATACCTAAGTACGTGTGTCGCCTGGACAGTCACCGCTACCATCAGTTGAATGGACAATCTCTTTATATGAGCTGCTGTTTACATGTGAACATTAGCTCATGACGATACCTAAGTACATGTGTCGCCTGGACAGTCACCGCTACCATCAGTTGACTGGACAATCTCTTTACATGAGCGGTAACTTATTCTTTATTAACTGCTGTTTTATTTACAGTCATCACAACAAAAACGTACATGTTTTGGCCAAATGGGACCGTACCGTTCTATATAATGCCTCAACATTTTGGTAAGTGGCAAATTAAAACTTCATTATACCTTTTCACCACCAGAGTCAAGGTAAGATTTACACAGGAAGGAGGCTCAATGACAAGACAAGTTATCGTTGACAAAAAAAAACAATGTAACAGAACCTACCTACCGTATTTTTGTTCACTAAATGGCGCGCGCTAGTGTGCACCTCTCGTTATTCGTCCAATAGGGAACTGGGTAGATGCCTAATTTTTATTTTAATGTCCGTCTGGTATATTATATTAAATCATTAGACACGTATTTTTTATTTCCTTCCAGAACCGAATAGTTTCGAAGATATATTGATTTGAAATGTCGCGTGACGTCACTTCTGTGTACATTTTATACGTACAAATGACGTTTTAGCCCCCACTCCTAAACTTTGATTCGTTTTATCTAAGTATTGTTTTATTATACAACAAAATAAAAAAATAGGTGTCTAATAGTTTTTCATTGGCTAACTGACGGACTAATTAGATTTTAAATTTTCATACCCTGTCATGATCCCAATTAGTTAATGTGACACCAGTGGACGTTCAATATTTGACAGCCGCTGTGATTGGACAAAGTAAACAAAGATGTTTACTTTGTCCAGAAAGATAGTAGTTAGTAGTTTGTTAGAAAGATCTAGAGGTACATTTGACCTATCTACGACTGCCTTGTTGGACGAGTGGTCCCAAGTGCCACTGTCGGGCAAGGGGTCTCGGGTTAGTTTTCCGAATCGGGCAAAGTACTACTAGGTTTTAAAAAAAATCTCAACGGTAGCACGGAGTCTGGAATTGTGCTCGGTATATAGCAATAGGCTCACCCCCTATTACATGGGACTCATAACACAAATAGTGAAAAGTGAGTATAATATTGTACTGCGGCATTAAGTGCCGTAATGTGCACCTCTGCCTACCCGAACCACAGAGGAGTTCTTCCTCATGAGCAGTGTGCGCAGTCGCGGCGACATCGCGCAACCTACTGTCCCCTCTGTGGTTCGAAACTAGTAGAGCTTTTCTCAGTATATTTACATGAGTAACCCGCGATTTTTAGTTATTTATATAAGACTAGCGACCCGCCCCGGCTTCGCACAGGTACAATACGCATGTATTATACATATAAACCTTCCTCAAGAATCATTCTATCTATTAAAAAAAACTGCATCAAAATCCGTTGCGTAGTTTTAAAGATCTAGGTAAGCATACATAGGGATAGACAGACGGCTGATACCGACTTTGTTTTATACTATGTAGTGATGTTATTGAAAATTATATTATTAATTCTATCTTTTATAGATTTAGAACAAAAGATGGTGATTATGAATGCACTATCAACATTTGCTTTTCAAACTTGCGTTAAGTTCTTTCCCGTATTGACGATTCCCAAAGAAAAACAACACGTGTTGACATTCGCCAACCCTGATGGGACCCGAAGATGTGCGCTACAATCCAGCGAACATAACAACTTTTTGTCTCATGTAAGTATTGAAAATACACATTACATTTCGAAACGCCTGGTCGACACATCTCGTGACCAGAGGGCTGGTCTTTTTCTCGGTCAGAGGTTAAGCATTGCCATACAACGTGGCAATGCTGCCAGCCTTCTGGGTACTTTCCCCACTGACGTCGATGCGGACGAATTTTTCGATGCCTTATAAATAGTATATTTTTCCTATAATTAATTTTAATCTTAAGTTGTATATATTTAATTTAGTAATATTTAGTTTTAATTTTATTTAAGTAATAGTTGTAGTTTAAGTTTTTTATTGAAATAAACAATTTAGTATTGAAAACTTAACATAACATAACATCAAGCCTTTTATCCCCGAAGGGGTAAGCAGGGGTGCACATTACGGCACTTAATGTTACTGTACAATGCACCTCTGCCTATCCTTTATGCATTTGCTTTTCGGAGTCGCGGAGAACCTAACGGGTAACCGGGGCTCCGGCTCGACGTGCAGGAGAAGGAACGGGGTGGTTTTTAGTCAGTAAGAGTCTGACACTCCCTCCTCACTCAGGCGGGAGCAGTCAGATGATTTTCCCTCTTAAAATAAAAAATGAAAATGCATATGCTTTCGAACCGTTTGGGGTTGAAACTTTAGGGCCGTGGGGCCCAAGTGTACATCTTCTTTACAAAGATATTGTAAGGAGGATGGTTGAAGCTTCGGGTGATCGAAAGGCTGTCTACTACCTTGGACAAAGGTTAAAGTCGCGGAGAACCTAACGGGTAACCGGGGCTCCGGCTCGACGTGCAGGAGAAGGAACGGGGTGGTTTTTAGTCAGTAAGAGTCTGACACTCCCTCCCGCCTCACCCAGGCGGGAGCAGTCATTCGATGATTTTCCCCCGTTAAAAAAAAAAAGCATTGCCATTCAACGTGGCAATGCTGCCAGACTCTTGGGCATCCTACTTCACGATAGCTATGAGGAATTTTTTTGATGCCTTTTGGCAACATTAATTATTATTAGTGTTAAGGTGTAAATATTTTAGGTTTTAATTATTTGTTTTAATAATATGTACTAATATTACTTTCAAATAGAAAAGTATAAAGATTTATATTAGATGAAGCACTATAAAATATTAGAATAAATTAAAATATAGATAATTTGTCTTTATCTCCCCCCAGCGTGTGATCGTAGGGTACGAGTGTCTGAAGTCCCCAGAAATTGAGATGATCATAATGAGAGCGCTGGGCCTCCCCTTCGAACATACCCGCATGAGTAGAGACGTCTACATTGACGTGCTGCTTGAAAACGTCGAACCCCGTAAGTTTTACATTTTAGTTTTAAACCTAAGAAGAAAAAAACCGACTTCGAAAACCAAAACCTGAAAGGTTAAAACTAAAAAGCAATAACAATAACTATTACACAGTAACAGTTAACAGTATTATTAGTCATACGTGCTTACCCACCCACTGATAGGTTAGGAGTCGGTGCCACAATTTATAAACAAAAGTTATTCTTTAAATCCGTAACAAATCTTATATCTTATACTATTATATATAAGGCGGAAGAGTTTGTTTTTTTGTTTGTTTGTTTGAACGCGCTAATCTCCGTAACTACAAGTCTGATTTGAATAATTCTTCTTGTGTTGGATAGCGCATTTATCGAGTATGGCTATAGGCTATAAAACATCACGCTACGACGAATAGGACCTGAGCTGAGCGTGTGAAACCCCGTGGAAGTAGCTAGTACCTTATATTATCTAAGCTGTGTACAATTTTATGACAGATTATTTTGGTTGGTACAGATTAAGGTATATTTTGTTATGGACTATCACTATGTATACATATACCTACACACACAAAAAAAAGATAACATACGCCCGAATTGATAACCTCCTCCTTTTTGGGAAGTCGGTTAAGACTTTGACTGCCAATAGAAAACTGTTGAAGGCAAATCCTACGCTAACATCGGTCATCGGTGACCCCCATGGCGTTTAATGTATAAAAGAAGAAGAAGATAGAAAAATAATTTATTTCTTACTAGCGACCCGCCCCGGCTTCGCACAGGTGCAATATGCATGTATTATACATATCAACCTTCCTTAACAATCACTCTACGTATTAAAAAAACCGCATCAATATCTGTTGCGTAGTTTGCCAGGGCCGTATTAAACTACGATGGGTCCCGCACCAATTCGGGGCCCTTTGGAAATGTTTCTTTTTTTTGTAACGTTGCCCCACACTAGGATTTTCTCCTGTATCGTGGGTGCGTTTATAAATATACAAGTTCACATATACACGACACCCAGACCCGAAACAACAGTTTGGAGATTACACAAATAGTTGCTCCGTGCGGTAATCGAACCCGCTACACGTTGCGGGGCAGCCGGTTACCACGCATCGTGTTACGGGTGTGAGTCCGTCGTAGAAATTGTCAGTTGTCGGTCCGTAGGGCTCCATGAGGATGGGGCCCAGGGCACGGGCACCGAGTGCCCTTATGGTAAAGGTAAAGATGGTACTGCTGCAGCCCAACCGGAGCAGCAGCAGACCTTGCGAGCTGTTTAGTCAGTAAAAGCCAGATACCACCTCTCACCTCACTCAAAGTGGAAAGTCATTTCATGATTTCTTCGTTAAAAATATACCCATAAAGTATAGATTTAAGTTTAATTTTTTGTTGCATAATCCATTTATTGTCATTCCGTGTTAAATGTGGATTGTTTGCTTTGCCAACCTGCATTTTATTTTTATGGCTTGAGCCGGTAATCGAGCAGACGGATCACCTGATGGTAAGCAATCGGCTACAAGTATGTTACCGGCCTTTTGGGGATTGGGAGTTTGAGGATCGTTGGGGACACAACGCAAGCGTTGCCTTACGTCGGTTTTCTGTGAGGCCGTGGTATCAAAAAGTGGCATTGACCAAACGTGGTGATTAATGCTCAAACCTTCTCCGTCTAAGAGGCCTTTGGTCAGCAGTGGACACTTATAGGCTGTTGATGATCATGTAGAAGTATCTGACATTCTCCACATACCCTTATTTTTTTGAGAGAGGAAATCATCCAATGGCTTCTCCCGCCCTGGTGAAGCGCGAGGGAGTGTCAGACTCTGACTGACTAAAAACCACCCCGTTCCTTCTCCTGCATTTCGAGCCGGAGCCCCGGCAAGTCTTCCGCGGCTCCGTAGCTCTCCACACACCCAAGGCGGGAGGAGTCATTGGATGATTTTCTCCTCTGAAAAGCCATTCCTGATTGTTACTGACTAGAAACAACAAGTTTCGACTGCATCGATTTCAAAACACTGGTTTAAGTTGGTTTTAAATTAAATATGCACCTCTGTCTATTGACTATTGAGAGAGATAAACGAAATATACCTAGATAAATAAGTAACAAAGTTCATTAATGCAATCGTTATTTGTTACAAAAACAATACTAGCTACCTTCTATAATAATGAAGAAATTTAAACAAATACAGTGAACGATAAGACGGCACCTATGTATCAAAGTATATACATATAATATATTTATATCTTTACAAAACATGATAATGCTATCTTAAGACAAATAATTTATAATATACGAATGGTTTTAAAATCTGTCTGTACGTTCAAATCTCGTATTTCTTTAAAGGATTTTTATGGTATAAGCCGGTAAACGAGCAGACGTATCATCTGATGGTAAGCAATCGGCGTCGCCCACCTGGAACACAAGAGGCATTACAAGCGTTTTACAGGCCTTTTTGGGATTAGGAGTTCAAGGATTGTTAGGGATACCACTGCCTCACAGAAAACTGACGTGAAGTAACGCTTGCATTGTGTTTCGTCATGTGAGGTTACCGGAGGCCCAATTATCCCCCCCTTCCCCAGTCTCTCCAATCCCAGAATCCCTAACGATCCTCAACTCCTAATCTCCAAAAGGCCGGTAACGCACTTGTAATACCTCTGGCGTGTCAGGTGTTATGATTGCTTACCATCGGAATCTAACCCGCTGTGACTGTGCCGTCGAGGTGTGAGGCGAGAGGCGTTCATTAGATGCGAATGTGACGCCAAATTTTCACCACTTATGAGTTCTATCTTATGAGGGACGAGTCTACATATCTGAAAACATTCTATAACTATGTAGATCCTGCCTGCGACTTCGCCCGCGTCCCCGTTTGATGAAAAGTAATCTATATGTTATTTCAAATCATAATCTATTGATGGATGCCAGGTGATTTATTAAATTAAATTAAAAACCGACCGGACTGTATAAGAAATATATTATAGACGTGGTTATAGTAAACTCGGTACAGCTGTTTCGCTCGTCGTTGCTTGATGAAGTGCTGTGTTGGGCGCGGTCGCTCGGCTTCCTCAGTCGCCCCGCGCCTCCCCAGCCCGGCTTGTAGCCTGGCCCTGTCCTTGTTCAAGTGTGCATGAACACTACCACTGTTCCTAATTTCATCACGATCCCTTCAGCCATTTTGAAGTAATTAAGTAATAAACAAACAAACAAACACACACACACATAAACATCCTCACAAACTTTCGCATTTAGGTATAATATTGGGAGGTTATATGCTCTTACTAAGAATTTTTCCAAACACCGAAAAAATCCACAATAATAGTTTTACCCGATCTACTATAATAAACTATACAACCTTAATCGTAGCTGTTAAAATAGCATTCAGAGTACTGAATATAAAGCCAAACTCAATACCATTTAATTCATTCAATATTCAATACGGATACAATGGAGAACGAACTTTCACAATACCAATGTCGGTCGATCGGAATTGGATTCAAGAGTAAGCCCCTAGGTAATCGGAATCCGTGACCTTTGTATAGTATCAGTTTCAACCACTCAACAAACGATAGGAATTGAAATTAAACAAACACATTTATAATTTAAAATTTCACCCAACCAAACCCACGAACAAAAGCGAAGCCAAACAAATAAGTAAGCAAGATAAAAAAATACATAATACGCATGATAAAAGCGCAAATAATATTATCAGTACAGTGACAACTTCAGTGCTGACAAGATGTCTGGTCCGGACTTCAAATTATATTCAAACGTTTTCATTGAAACGAACATACAGTGCATAGATTACGACGCTGTTATTCTCATTTTGTATCCGGAAGATCTAAATGTACCCTTGCCAAGACACATCGGCAGTTTCATAGAAAAGATCTCCAAAGTCGACAAGCATATACACAAAACAGCCACAGTTTGGAATTGTGATTACGTTTCTGGAGGCAGACTGGTGCTATCTCCAACTGGAAAAATCTCGCCATACCATGATGCTAAGGTAGTCAGAGATGCTGCTTTTAAAGGCATGATAAGGGCTCTCGAAGCTGGAGCTAAGAAACCGCTGCTCGTAGTACAAAATGTAGTTAACTTCCCCGATGGGCAGCTAGTTTGTATACTCGGAGCGCTAGAAGCTCTGTACACTCCTTTACAAATCAGAGAAAGAGATGCAACGACCAATTTCCTAAGAATCGGCTTCCATTCTGAAGAGAGATTGAGCGAGAGTTTTGAGAAAACCGTCCGCAATGCGCTTGCTTTGGAAAAATCTAGAATTTTGACTAGAGACATCGCCGGGTCCGATCCTGAACGAATGACTCCAGCTAACATTGTTAACTATGTCAAATCTAGTTTTGAAACTGATAGCAATATAACAATAAAAATAATTGATGACCAAGAAACCATTGCAGAAGAATATCCTTTACTAGCTGCGGTTGCTAGAGCATCTTCTCAAATAGAGAGGCATAAGCCAAGAGTTGTTGAACTAGAATACAAGCCGTCAGACGTTACACGAGTAACTCAAACCTTAATACTAGTAGGCAAAGGTGTAACTTACGACACCGGCGGCGCAGATTTGAAGATCTCTGGAAAAATGGCAGGCATGTGCAGAGACAAAGGCGGTGCCGCAGCTGTAGCAGGCTTCCTAAAAGCCTGTTCTTTGCTAAAACCACCACACCTGAAGGTTAAAGGCGTTCTCTGTCTATGCAGAAACTCCATCGGCGAAGATTCTTACGTTCCAGATGAATTATTGGTATCTAAAAGTGGTAAAACCGTTAGAGTGACAAATACCGATGCAGAAGGCAGATTCGCGATGGCAGACGCGTTGTTCAAAATGGGTGTGTTAGCTGAAAACGAACTAAATCCGCATTTATACACGATCGCAACTTTGACTGGACATGCGAGGCTTTGCTACGGTAATTATACAGCGGCGTTAGACAACTACAGCGCCAGAGGAACGAACCATGCAACATCTTTGCAATTTAGCGGTTCCAGAGTCGGTGAAGGTTTTGAAGTATCATACATACGGCCTGAGGATTTAGCTGTTAACAATGGGAAATGTAAGGGAGATGATTTGATTCAAGTAGACATGGACGCGAAATGTCGTCATCATCAGCTGGCTGGAGGCTTCCTAATAAAAGTTGGTGGGCTAGAAGATAAAAATATTAAGTACACACACTTGGACATCGCTGGTGCAGCTGGAACGGCTCCTTCTGAACCAACTGCTGTTCCAATTTTAACTTTGTGTTATGTTCATAAAGTTTTAATGTGATTTTTTTATATCATTGTTTACGCTTTTCTTTTTTTTCTTGTATTAGGGTGTTCTTTTGGATTTAAAAGATATGATGTTGTTTAATTTAGTTTATGGTCTATGTGTATGCGAAATTGTATCAAAATCAATCGCGTAGTTTTTGAGTTTTTTAAGTAAGTCAATAAGTGACATTTTTTGTAAGCAATTTTTTGTTAAATTAGATTCTAACGACGTAGCCCAAAGGATTAGCAAGCTGAAATGACAGTGGGCCGGTCACATTTGTTGAAGAACCGTTGACGTGTTCTAGAGTGGAGACCGCGTATAGGCAAACGTAGTGTAGGGCGCCCTCCAACTAGGTGGAGTGACGATATACGTAAAGTGGCTGGTAGTGGTTGGACGCGTAGAGCTGAAGATCGAGCTCAGTGGCGTGCCATTGGAGAGGCTTATGTCCAGCAGTGGACCAGAACAGGCTATTGATGATGAGATTCTAACTAAGTGTTTTTTAAATTGTTGATTACATGAGTAGAAACAGTCTGTTTTGGCATACGTTGTTATCAAAGTAGATCGAGATAGCTATCATACCTACTTGTAATTAATTAGATTGTAGATATAAAGATAATGATTTTTTATAAACTTTTACTATGCATAATAAAATTATCATAACATAAATACATTTTTTTTTATTTTATTTATCTAGGCTAGGGCAATAAACAGCAGTATACTAAATTCAACACTTGATTGATTAAAATAATAGATTAAACAAATACACGCCTCACGTAGTGCCACAGATTACCATAAATCTACTTACTTAGCAATGACAATATTATTGCCTGAATAAAAAATTGTTCAGGCACGGCAGTTTTTTTTAAATTTTTTACATTCTTACTAAATTATGTGTAAAAAAACATATCAAAATGTTATTACGCTGATAATCACAAACATAAAAAATGTTAAGTATAAATTCTTAATGATTCTTTAAATCAATGACGTTGACGTTTCAATATAAATACACTATTTTAATATTTAATAAGATTACATACACAAAACACCGCTAATTAGTTAGCAGCGCCACACATCGACACTACTATCTTTTACACAGTGAACATGTGTGGGTAATTTCATATTACTGTGTATAAAAATATTCGTCCACCACATTCACATTGGTATTTTCATTCTTGTGTCGGTATATGTATTTTTATAATTTAATTCACGGGTAAGGTTAAAACTATTTACAATCATTGATATTATGACCCGACGTTTTGACGGGTATTAATGTAGTGTTCGTGGTCGACTGGTTAATGAGCACGCTTTTATCGTCTTTCAATGATCAATGATGATATGAGTTCTATTCCAGCTGAAAGATTCTTTTTTTATTTTACTATGTAGTTTTTCTTATTTTTTTTTTGTTTTTTGAAATATTAGATCAGGCTATAAAAGAAGCAGATAAGTCGGTAAATAAAACAATACTATCTTTTATTACAATTAATTTATTTATTATACAAATAAGTGGTTTTATATTCAATATTTATAATAATTAATTATCATACCACAGTTAAGTTCTTAAAGTTCTTTAAACTGTCAAACACCAAGCGGTCACCGGTTACCGCAACCTATTGTTCTATAATTGTGTCTATAATGACGGTACTCGACGAGTTAAATAATAATTAATCAATATGCCAACAAACCTTATAGTCGAATTCGGAAATATCATGCGATAAAGTATATACTTTTAAAATTAACATAAGAAGATTTAGAAAAATAGGATAGAAAAAAAGAGAAAAGATTAAAACATTGTTTCCAATTTTAAATATTTGATTAATGAATTCTTGAAACAACTTGTGAATGCTGGAATCGATCCGGCGGCACTTTACTGGAGGTGATAACCATTACGCCAAACGCGTTGTGAATGAGATTATCGAAATATTGTATACCATTCAGTAACATAAAAATACGATGAGAAAACACTATATTTATATGGGTATTGTATAGCTCGATTGCTCATTATTTGCTTTCGATTTATTCAAAGTTTGTTATAAGTTATTTTTATCTTTACCCTCGTTTTATTTAAACTTATTTACTAAATAATTACGTATACCGACACAAAAATGATATTTAAATACCAAGATGTGTGTGATAGACGAATGTTTCTATACATATCTATTAATATGAAATTACCCACACATGTATATTGTGTAGTCATACTAGTGTCGATGTGTAGCGCTGCGAACTAATTAACGGTGTTTTGTGTACATACATACCTACTTACTGTATTTACATGTAAAAAGCCTATAATAAATACATATTATTGTATATTTTATTGAGTACTTGTAATACCTAATTACTGTTTCCATCTGAACTCTTAGCTCATGACGATACCTAAGTACGTGTGTCGCCTGGACAGTCACCGCTACCATCAGTTGACTGGACAATCTCTTTACATGAGCTGCTGTTTACATGTGAACATTAGCTCATGACGATACCTAAGTACGTGTGTCGCCTGGACAGTCACCGCTACCATCAGTTGACTGGACAATCTCTTTACATGAGCTGCTGTTTACATGTGAACATTAGCTCATGACGATACCTAAGTACGTGTGTCGCCTGGACAGTCACCGCTACCATCAGTTGACTGGACAATCTCTTTACATGGGCTGTTAGCATAAAATCGTTGCTAAGGGAGTAATAATGAATAAGAGGTCAATGCCTATGATAATATTTTTTATCTTTAATTGATATTTAATCTCCGGCTAAAGATAATAATGCAGAGGTAGTGTTATCTATATCAAGACACACAAAATACAATATGTATGTAAATTACAAAATTAATTTACCGCTGCCGCTGTGATCAATGTCATTATTCAATGGTTACTCAACTTAGTCCTTGATAATTAATGGGCCTCATCACACGACGAAATACAATGCAAACGTTGTTTCACGTAGGCAGCGAATCGCTGCCTCCTCGCAACCCAGCCATCGCGAAGGACACTCCGGGCGTCGGGGATCGCGGGACGATGTCCGGCCATCTTAAGCGCGGGCCTGCGGACATAGAGTATGGGTGGGTCCCCGTCCGACCATAAACAGACCCGAGCGTACGACGCGTCGCGTTCCGCGTGCGCTTCAAAGAGCCATCAGACCACCACGGATGGTGCCCGATAAGGCCGATGCCGATTCGGAGTCGCGTAGAACCTAACGGGTTACCGGGGCTCAGGCTCGACGTGCAGTAGATGGAACGGGGTGGTTTTTAGTCAGTAAGAGTATGACACTCCCTCCCGCCTCACCCAGGCGGGGAGCAGCCATTCGATGATTTTCCCCCTTAAAAAAAAAGACGTTGCTTTACGTCAGTTGTCTGCTCGGCGGTGGTATCACTCCGGTCGAGCCGGCCCATTCGTGCCGAAACATGGCTCTCCAACATTTAAATTTACCTCTTAACTCGTCGAGTACCGTCATTATAGACACAATTAGAGGTATAGAACAATAGGTTGCGGTCACCGGTGTCCGCTTGGTGTATGACAGTTTAAAATATGACCCGTGATTTTTTTATGGCATAAGAACGAGCAGACGGATCGCCTGATGGTAAGCAATCGGCGTCGCTCATGGACACCTGGAACACCAGAGGCGTTACAAGTGCATTACCGGCCTTTTGGGGATTAGGAGTTTGAGGATCGTTGGGGATTCAGGAATAGGGTATTACAGTCTAATTCAAAAAGTGTTTTAAGATTGGGGAGATTGGGGGAGGGGAGGGTAATTGGGCCTACAAAACCTTCTACATGTAGACAAGCGCTAAATGGCATTTGGCTACAGCTGCTGGACGGATTTAGATGGAATAATTTTTATTTATTTACACACTTTATTGTACAATATAGAAACATACATAGAAAATAAACATAAAAGAATATGTACAATGGGCGGTCTTATCGCAGAATGCGATTTCTTACAGATAACCTTAGGATGGAGCCAGTAATCAGGAGTTAGAAAAGTTTTTTCAACTCCAGTTTTATCAAATATTATAGTTTTTGCTCACTTTGCAGTAGGATAGAAAGTAGCTTATATGTCGTTCAAGACCATAATCTACCCTTATTCCAAATCTCATACCAATCCCTTCAGCCGTTTTGACGTGAAAGAGTAACAAACATACAGACAGACAAATACACAAACTTTTATTTTACTTTAAAGTAACCCCCGGTATATGGCAATAGACTCATCCTAGGGGATGAGTCTATACATGGGACTCATAACATAAATAGTGAAAAGTGGGTGTTACATTGTATAGTTGGCAAGCTCCGTAGTGTGCACCTCTGCCCACCCCTTCAGGGATAAAAGACGTGACGTCATGTACTTTAAAGCTAGTATGACTTAAATGAATCTGTCATCAGATGCCGTGCAGCTGTTCGCGAGAGACAGTGTGCTACCTCCAGTGATGCGAGCCTTACCGTATGACATCAACAGTGTTATGCACTTCGGGGAACGAGACTACAGCAAGAATGGACATCGGACTATCATTTTTAAGGTTATTTTTCTCTTTTAAATCGTCATTATTAGCCTTCAAAGTAGCATGTCGATCTCCAGTGCCTTACTATTGAAATCAATGTCAATGCAATTTTAATCCAATAAAATCTCAATAATTATTCAATGTCACTATACAAACACAATCGTAGCTGTTAAAATAGCATTCAGAGTACGGAATATAAAGCCAAACTCAATACCGTTTAGTTCATTCAATATCCACGCAATACGGATGCAATGGGCGCTAGTGTTGCAACTCAAGAGTACGAAATTTCACAATACCAATGTCGATCGATCGGAATAGGATTCAAGAGTAAGCCACCTGAAGATAGGAGAAGTTTGACTTTCCCCACTTTAAACTTTAGCGTCATTTTTACGAATCTCGTTTGTGGCTCCGAGCCTTAAGACAACCGTTTCTCATGCATGAGGGTGCGGGCTCGAAACCTACCAACGGCAAGTACCAATGTGACTTTTTCCGAGTTATATGTACTTTCTAAGATTATTTAGACATCACTGACAAACAGTGAAGGAAAACATCGTGACGAAACCTGGGCTTATAAAGTTATAATTGCTAAATATAAGTTTGAAATCGCACACCCGTATTGAACAAGCGTGGTGATTAATGCTCAAACCTTCTCCGTGTGAGAAGAGGCCTTTGGTCACCAGTGGACACTTATAGGTTGATGATGATGTGATTTTTAACTTGGCAGTTTTTTATTTTATTTATTTTTATTTATTTATGTATTATTACATTTCAGTACAGTTTAAAATTTCTTATTTGCACCATTAAACCACAGCTGGTTTGTATTGGTACTCACATTCGCTAAACAAGTTTTGTTATAAATTTATAAACCCCTTCAATATGACAATTACGTTAATATAATAAGTGACAAAAATATAACATTTTAGATACGTTAGATATTTTACAAGTAACAGTAAACATCCATGAGCCAAGCATAAACGCACTCATTAAAATTGCAAAGAAACAAAGTACTCAAAGAAACCGATACCGACACACACGGCACTAGCTAATGTTAAACTTTTGCAGTCTACCCCACAATATGCTACATTCACATTATGAGTTCTCAGTGTGTAACCGGTTCTCGTCAACTTAAAAAAATTGTAATATACAGGCTGTTTCCTACATTTTGGTTGTGAATAATTTTAGACCATGTTATTTATGATATTGTGGTAATATTTTTTATATTTCTGTTTATAGTTTTTGGAGTTAATTTCGTATTTGATATTTTGTGGAATTTCATTAATTATTGTGGGGGTTATAAATTTAGAAGTTCGTCTGCCATAATAATTTTTAACTTGAGGTATTATTAATTTATTTTTGGTAATATTCCTAGTGATTATTTTATGCGAAATGGGTACTTGAATACTTTTATTATTAAATTGTTCACTCAAGAAGGCTAGATGAAATCGAAACTGTACAGGTAATATTTTGCAATATTTGAATAATTCTGTGACGTTATTTCTGCATTTGTCTTTTATTTTACTCGGGACCATAAGTTTTAGAAATCGAACCTGTAATTTAGTTATCTTTTCAATAAGTGTTTTAAAGGTACGCCCGTAACTTGTGATTCCGTATGCAATAATTGATTCCGCCAAGGCCATGTACATGCTAAGTAGTGTTTTAAACGGAACTTTCGGTTTCAATATGTAGAACTTAGCCAATATTGCCCGTAACCTATCACACACTAAGTCGACATGAAAAGACCAGTTGAAACGGTTGTCTACGATTAGTCCCAGATACGTGTGGTGCGTTACCTGGTCAATTTCCTCGCAACGACACGCGCCTCGCCGCGTAGAGTGAAGACAACCGTGACTGTGTGATACAATACTGAAAGGCATCATGAGCTTCAAGTGGCTTGAATGGACATGTATTATTTTAGTTTTACTGGAGTTAATAACCAGTCCAGCATCATGTGCCCATTTAGAGACTCTAGTAAAATCTTCCTGTAACCAGTGCGCTGCTATATTAACATCTCTGTGGGCCGCTGCAAGGCATGTGTCATCTGCATATTGATAAATTGAGCAGTGATTTACCACATGCTCCATGTCGTTAACATAGGTCAGGTAGTGCAAAGGCCCAATTACTGAGCCTTGAGCAGTCCCGTCAGTGACATCAACAGCATCACTCATCTCAGTACTGATCTTAACAGTGTATTTCCGATTGTTCAGGTAGTCTTCACACCACCCAAGCATTGGCCCCCGAATCCCAGAGTTTTCAAGCTTTGTCAACAGCGTGTTATGTTTAAGCGTGTCAAAAGCCTTACTGAAGTCAATAAATAGCAAAAGTACATGGTTTCTGGCATTGAGAGATTCATTGACCTCATCAGTAAATTTTGACAGCAGCTGTGAAGTAGACTTATTAGCTTGAAAACCATACTGTGTACTGGACAACACGTTCTGTTCGACATAAAAATCTTGTATCTGTTTACAGATATATTTTTCTACTATTTTGTCAATAACTGGCAGAATAGTGATCGGTCTATAGTTTTTATAGTCACTTAAGCTTCCTTTTTTATGTATAGGGCGCACTATACCGGTTTTCAATACTCCCGGATACTTTTCTTGTTTAACACTATTATTAATTAATTTTACGATAACACTGGCCATCTTGTTACATATTGATTTTATGTCTATGCACCTAATATTGTCCATGCCAGGTGCCTTCTTTGCGTTGAGATTTTTAATTATTTTAGTCACACTGCTGTTTGTAGCCTTCCTAAAGAAAATTGACGAGTTATGGGGAAACATATACTCTGATTCATTTAATAAACGATGTTTACAATTTGGCAAGATTTTTTGAACGCTTTCTCTGAATTCCTTAGCAAAATTATCAGCGATAGATTTTATTTTTAAATGACTGTTTTTGAAGGCTTTCAGGATAGACTCGTCAACCGAATTCTTGTTACGACCAGACAAATTATTGAGTATTTGCCATAGGTTTCTGGGGTTAAAGTGTTAATCGGAATATTTTTCAACATGCTTATATTAGGTCGACCTCTAACGAAGTTTGTGATTAAAACTAAGAATCTGAATTACACACACTTCTAACTGTTGTATCGTCATGAAACTTGGCAATAGGGATGATGACAGGGTATGAGAATTAAAAATCTAATTAGACCATCATCTTTCGTTTTGTTGATCGCGCTTTCTCTTTCATGACTTTGTTTTCTTTATTTTTGCCTTGTTTCTGTAATATTATTACTACATTATAATTGGGATGATGACAGGGTATGAAAATTAAAAATCTAATTAGTTCGTCTTTAGATAATGTTCATTATCTATCCGTAATTAGACAATGAAAAAATATTAGACACGTATTTTATTATTTTGTTGTATAATAAAATAATACTTAGATACAAAGAATTAAAGTTTAGGAGTGGGGGCTAAAACGTCATTTCTACATATAAAATGTACATAGAAGTGACGTCACGCGACGATCAAATTAATATATCGTCGAAAGTATTCATTTCCGTAAAAAATATAAAATACGTGTCTAATGATTTCAAACAATCTACCAGACGGACATTAAAATAAAAATTAGTCATCTACACTATTATATGTAGATTAGATGACAATACAATATTATGGTACCACCGAGATGGTCTGATGATGGAATTAGAAAATGGGTGAGGGAATCTTGGACTGTCTGCTGGTAAACATATACCGAGTTTGGCCACTTTAGTTTGGTGAATTACTCCTAATAAGGACTAAGATAAAAGCGAGTTTCTAGTTTTATTTTTAACTTAAATTGTTATCCATCTAGCGGCTTACTAAGATCCTCATCACTTAATCCATCACAATCACAATCACAAACATGAACACAAAACCACCCAATTATAACCTGCAAAATATCTTCTTTCAGAACCACAACATACGCCAAAACCGCGTCGGTCTAACAGCAAACGATTTACGTAAAATAGAACTCATCTACGGTCCAGAATGTCGCAACAGAGATCGTCAAGAAAAATTCGAACTCTGCCAAGCTTACCCAGGCGTTGTAAGAAGGAAGAGAGACATTGAACCTACTGAACCTCCATCGAATAAGAGCTTGAGAGTAAATAGGAATATCACACCACCTCCTACCATACTCAATTTAGCCGAAGCCACACCACTCAATGAAACCCAAGCAGACAATACTACAGATGCAGAAACTGATGGGGCAAATTACATTACAGAAAGTCTTAACTATTTAGGTATAGCTAATGAAACTGAGGACATTATAGAAAAAGTCTACAAAGTATCTGCACTAGCTTTGAAGAATGCTAGAGAAAAATACTGTAATATGACTGGAAATAATTCTGGTATAGTTACACCAGTTGCTAGTACTGACAGAAAGAAAAAATCTAATTCGACAGATATCTTAGGAGTACTCGAAGTTATAGCTGATTACGCCAAATCTATGGTCGATCATGCAATACAGAATCTAACGACCTTTTGTGAAAGTTCTAAATCAATTGAAGAATACCAACGGCAGTGCTCGTTCGGTGATAATTCCAGGTGCCCCAAAAGTTATCGGTCTACCAAATCTGGCGCTATCAAATATAGTACGCAACATAGACCGGGTTATAAACAGCAGACTAGACATGAAGGCAGACCTGTAAAAGGATCCTATAATAGATTCAGAAGGATCGATGATACTCAAACTACAACTCCTTCTATAAAACCAAGACGGAAGAGAGAAGTGTCTACTACTCCCGCAGAAGACGCTAAAGACCAAAAAGTTAAAGAAATTAAATTAAAAGATAAAGGGAAAATAAAGGATACTGCTTCAACAAAATCGGAGAAGAAAAGCAGTGTAGCAAAGACTAAGAAAGAAGATAAAAAAGAGAGTAAGAAAGTGAATGCTGATAAAAATAAGGTGGATGAGAAAAAACCAAGGAGGTTTTTCGAAGAAAGTCGGTTTAAGTAAGTTGGGTTTCTCTTTTTTTAACATGGGAATTTATCAAATGACTTTTTCCGCCGTGGGTGAGGTGAGAGGGAGTGTAAGACGTTCTGACTAAACACCACGACATTTCTACTCCAGCATAAAGCCCTAGCCACGGTAACCCACTAGGTTGTCCACAGCCCCGGTTTTGATTATCATTAACTCATCACTACTTTATTTTATAAAATAAAAGACTACGATCGGCACTGTCATAGTCTCTGGGCTGGCGATTAAGGAAGTGTGAAACGAATTACTTCACTTCTCAATCTTCTGACAGATACGTACTTTCTACATTTTATTAAAGTACATTTCACATTAATGTGCGGAGTTTAATAAGAGATGGCACCACATATATGTTAAATGTCAAAAATTCAAGTGAGCGATATTGTCGATTGTGGGCACAGACCACCGTCACGGTTACGAACTAACTATAGTGGCTTCGAGTCCGTTGATAGTCGTGTTTCGAGTAGCGTGTTTTTGAAACTCATTCACGGTATCCGACGAATGTAAATGTCGAACTCGGGGGCTGTATTTATTAAGTCAGTTAAATCAACATTTAAGTGTCTAATATTTAATTGTCTCATTTCGCAGGTTCAAGAACTAGACTGATTTGAAAACCCCTAAAAGTCAATGAAGATAATATATATTTTTGAATAAACCACATTATATATTTCTGTTCCTTTAAATAAATAAATAAAATATATACAAAAAATTATTGTTTTTATTTCCATTTACTATTTGGGGGTTTTCAATCACTAAAATATTACGCCAGATAAAACAGGGTCTTGGGTTTTTTATGGCATAAGCCGGTAAACAAGCAGACGGATCACCTGATGGTAAGCAATCGGCTTCGCCCATCGACACCCGGAACACCAGAGGAGTTACAAGTGCGTTATCAACCTTTTGGGATTAGGAATTTGAAGATTGTTGGGGATTGGGAAAGGGGGGGGGGGGTAATTACTATTATCTATCGTCGGTCTTTTGTGAGGCCGTGGAATCACTCCGGTCGGGTCGACATATTCGTGCCGAAATAAAAATAAATAAATAATTTAGATTGATTCCCGAGCTGGGTAAAATACTACTTGAACAAAAATTCGCACAATTTGTAGGGTAACATAAGGCTATATTACTGCGCAAAGGTTTATTTATCTGCCACGTTGCATCGAAGAGCTTTTGTAGTACATTTTTTTACATCTGGAGATAGTTCGAAGTCTGGAAAGTGATACAGCAGATGTATTGTATCGTATACTTTCAGACGAAAAAGTCCAGTGGAGGGTTTAGGCGAAGAGTGGGAAGATTCGAATGTATCTCTGGATCTGGAAAAAGGCGGCGGTACAATTGTCAGACTGAATGCTCAGAAAGAATCAGGTAACTACTACCTCTATAATAATATAACATTATGACTATCACATACCGAAGGAGCAAGTAGAAGTGTCCATACGGCTACATATTGAGCTACACAAAACTACTATAAATTAATCGTCCGAATTTTTGTATTTTGTATCATAACATAACATAACATCACGCCTTTTTATCCCCGAAGGGGTACGCAGACGTGCACATTTCGGCACTTAATGCCACTGTACAATGTAACACCCACTTTTTACTATTTATGAGTCCCATGTAATAGGGGGTGGGCCTATTGCCATATACCGGGCACATTACCAGTGCTACTACTGATAATTTTTTAAAACCCAGTAATACTTTGCTCGACCCGGGAATCGAACCCGAGACCCCTTGCCCAGCAGTCGCACAAACTTGGGACCACTCGGGCAACGAGGCAGTCTTTTGTATCACTTCTAAATTTTTGTTGTTGACGTTCAAAAGTGCTTTCCTAGTCTAATTGAAATAAATGATTTTGATTTTGACTTTGAATATGTGAAAAGATCAAACAAAGCGAGGCCATGTATAGCTCTATGAATCAAGTTATTCAACACCAGCATAAACTGACCGGCGAATGTGCAGAAAGATCATAAACAGCGAGACCAGAATAAAATGGTTATGTGTAGATCCATAATTATACAACAAACAAACAAACAAATATATTTATTTCCATTTTGTTCACATATATGTACTTAATCAAAGCTTATTAATTATGTAGTCATGTTAGGCATGTAGGTGTACCTACTTAATAGAGAAAACATTATTCTAGTGATGTTTCTAAGTCTAGTTAGAATGGCTTTTGATTCCGTAATAACAATAAAAAAACGAGCTGACGGATCACCTGATGGTAAGCAATCGGGGCGGCGCTGGCAATGGACAACTGAAACACTAGTGGCGTAACAAGAGCGTTTCCAGTCTGTTGGGGATTAGGAATTTGAGGATTCGCCAACAATTCAGGGATTGGGGTTGGGCCTGCGGTAACCTCATTCACACGCCGAAACACAACGGTTCCACGTCGGTTTTCAGTGAGGCCGCGGTATCACTCCGGTCGAGCCGGCCCATTCGTGGTACACTTAAAGTTTGACTATTCATGTTTGAAATTGCAGTAAGGAATTAAATAAATAAAAGTACACTTAGTAATAGCCAGATATATTATTTATCTTATTATAAAAGATTGGAAACATAGCAACTTGCATACAGCTTGGCAAAAAAGAGTTTAAAATAATAGAGGTCGCTAGTATCGTTACTGCGGCAACCTGGTACACTACGACTCAACCGGTTTTGATATTTGTTATTTTTATCGAGTTTAAAAAGAGGAGGTACTATGTTCGGATGATTGTTCATTCATGAGATCTGGGGGCTTACTCTTGAATCCAATTCCGATTGATCGACATTGATATTGTGAAATTTCGTACTCTCGAGTTGCAACACTAGCGCGCGGTGGTAAAGTTAATAAATTTTATTAGTACAAATTATTAATAAGGGTATTGAACTCAAAACCTAACATTGACAACCAACTTCTCCAGTCCTTCTTAGTCCGATTTCCTCATTCGTCTGACCAGTGGGCTTACTCTTGAATCCAATACCGATCGATCGACATTGGTATTGTGAAATAACGTACTCTCTAGTTGTAACACTAGCGCCCATTGCATCTGTATTGCGTGGATATTGAATGAACTAAATAGTATTAAGGTTAGATTTATATTCCGTACTCTGAATGCTATTTTAACAGTTACGATAGGGGTTATATAGTTTTGACATTGAATAATTATTGAGATTTTATTGGATTAAAATTGCATTGACATTGACAATCTCTATGTCAATAGCATTCAGAGTACGGAATATAAATCTAAACTCAATACTATTTAGTTCATTCAATATCCACGCAATACGGATGAAATGGGCGCTAGTGTTGTAACTCAAGAGTACGAAATTTCACAATACCAATGTCGATCAATCGGATTTGGATTCAAGATTAAGCCTCCAGGTTCCTGCATCACCTTCTCATGTACATATGATTTTTCTCCATCAATCGTTGTATCTAGCAGTGTGGAAGGCGTCGTGGATAGTGGAATCGAGTGGATGTGGTGTGGCTCAGTCCACCGTGTCAAGCTTCAACCATGAGGGTTTTTCTCATCCACTCTTCCGGTTACAATGAGTATCTCCAAGTTGTTTTTATCTTTTCATTAAGTAACTATACATTTCAAAGCAGGCATTGATACCGCAGAAAACGAAAAGGAATCAGAAGCCGACAAAGTTATAGACAAAGAAGATTTAGTAAAAGAAGTATTAAACGAAGGACTAGACTCCATCTTAGGTGGCAATAACAATGAAAAGGACAACAATCAACAAACAGTCTTAGAAGATAATGAAGAAGATGAAGAAGGTGAAGAAGATGAGGCGGATGGAGTGAATGCTGAAGAAAAAGATCATGGAGGGATAATAGAAGAGGATGAATCGCAGAAGGAAAAATCTGACAAGGAAGACACTTTGGATGTTGAAAAGAGTGAGGAGAAGTTGGTAGAAGATGTTAAAGAAGAGACCACGGATGAAAAGCCGAAGATAGAGAAAGATATAACCGATGTTGCGGCGTTGTCTGTCCATAATGATAATCAAGATAAGTACGTATTTTTTATAGTTTCCTATTAATATTAGAAACGCGACAATTTGTACATTTATATGTTACTCCGTCTCGTCAAAACGACTGAAGGGAACGGCTTGAAATTTGGAAGAGGGTTAAATTATGGTCTTGAATAACATAGGTCATTTTTTATAGCATGGGGACACGGAAGCTGCTTTTAGAGGCTAATTAATAATAAAAACACGCCTTTTATCCTCGAAGGGGTAGGCAGAGGTGTACATTATGCCACTGTACAATGTAACACCCACTTTTCACTATTCATGTTATGAGTTCCAAGTAATAGGGGGTGAGCCTATTGCCATATACCGGGCACAGTTACAGAGTCCGTGCTACTCTGAGATTTTTCTTTTTAAACTGTCAAACACCAAGCGGTCACCGGTGACCGCAACCTATTGTTCTATAATTGTGTCTATAATGACGTTACTCGACGAGTTAAACACAGTAATAGATTGCCCGACCCGGGAATCGCACCCGAGACTTGCGATCACTCGGCCAACGAGGTGTATATATTGTAGTACATATTACAGATACAAGGCAAAAAATAAAGAAAACAAAGTCATGAAAGAGAAAGCACGATCAAGGAAACGAAAAAGGTCACATGGGGACTTGCCAGAAACTGTGAAACTGAATAAATTGAACAAGGAGTTTTATAATGAAAGGAGATGGCCCGATGGTGTTGTGAGATACGTTATCAAGAAATTGCCTGGCTGTAAGTAGCAAAGTATTTATATCAATATATTACTAGCGACCGGCCCCGGCTTTGCACGAGTGCAATATGCATGTATTATACATATAAACCTTTCTTAACCGGTGGGAGAATGCCCTGCGTGGGCTGAGCACCGCCGTGTCCTCAGGGAAGTGATCGGCGATGGCGACCTCTCGCGTCCGGGCCTAGTGCGGGCCATGATGCGGAGCGAGGGGGATTGGGATGCCGTCTCCTCCTTTTGCGAAGCAGTCATGCTAGCTAAGGAGGAGGCGGGACGTGTGAGGCAGCGAAGCGCTGCCTCCTCGCAACCCAGCCATTGCGAAGGACACACCGGGCGTCGGGGATCGCGGGACGATCTCCGGCCACCGTAAGCGCGGGCCTGCGGACGGCGAGCATGGGTGGCTCCCCGTCCGACCAGAAACAGACCCGAGCGTACGGCGCGTCGCGTTCCGCGCGCGCCCCAATAGGGCGAATGCCGATTCGGAGTCGCGGAGAACCTAACGGGTAACCGGGGCTCCGGCTCGACGTGCAGGAGAAGGAACGGGGTGGTTTTTAGTCAGTAAGAGTCTGACACTCCCTCCCGCCTCACCCAGGCGGGAGCAGTCATTCGATGATTTTACCCCTTAAAAAAAAAAACCTTTCTTAAGAATCACTCTATCTATAAAAAAAAACTGCATCAAAATCTGTTGCATGGTTTTAAAGATCTAAGCATACATAGGGACAGACAAACGGCGGATAGCGACTTTGTTTTATACTATGTAGTGATAGTGATTTTTCTTCCGCAGATGATTTAGAAGATCTTCGCAACAGACTGGCTGAAGTTAACAACATTTTAGTTAGGAAAACATGTGTCAAGTTGGTCGAAGTGGACTCCAAGGAGGCTAGAGGATACGACGACTATTTGGTGCTGGACAATAGTCCTGACTATGTGACTGGCAGAGTAGGAGGCAAACAGGTGAGTGAGACTGAGACATTGCTATAATTACATTTTTACTAATATTATAAATCGGAAAGTGAGTTTGTTTGTTCGTTCCGCTTTCAAGCCGTAATTACTAAACCGATTGCTTTGAATATTTGCAGAATTTAGAAGTCCGGATTAAATAATAGGGTACTTTTTATCCCGGAAAAATGTGATATTCCCGAAGGAAAACAAAAGTATACTTTTTATCCTTTTGTGACGCGAGGGAAGCCGCGAGTAAAAGCTAGTTAACTATAAATAAAACTAGCTTTTATCAAAATTAATTGAATAAATAAATATATCCAACCTAAAATATAACTAACTAAAAACTAAAATATTTACAGTTACACCTTAAAAAAAGTAATAATAATAAAAATTCTATCTTAAGGCATCAAAAAGGGCCGATGCCGATTCGGAGTCGCGGAGAACCTAACGGGTTGCCGGGGCTCCGGCTCGACGTGCAGGAGAAGGAACGGAGTGGTCTTTAGTCAGTAAGAGTCTGACACTTCCTCCCGCCTCATCCAGGCGGGAGCAGTCATTCGATGATTTTCAACCGTTAAAAAAAAAGAGTGATTATTATATATAGTACATTCATACGGGTGCATCGGTGCGAAGCCGGGGCGACCCACCCGGTCGCTAGTGTTTTATAAAACTAAAAAATATGCCATTTTTAATTTTTATGTTTCTATCGAAAGTACTTCTTATGGCAAGTTGTTTTTACCGGCCTTTTGGGATTAGGAATTTGAGGATTACTGGGGATTAAGGAATTGGGAAAGGGGAGGAGGGGTAATTGTGCCTCCGGTAATTTGACTCACACGACGAAACACAACGCTGTGGTTGCTTCACATCGGTTTTCTGCTCGGCCGTGGTATCACTCCAGTCGCGCCGGCCCATTGGTACCGAAGCATGGCTCTCCCACACATGTTGATATAAACATATAACATACCTTTTTAGTTTTATGACTTAGGAAGCCAAAACCTAAAATCATACGAACAACGCCTGTCAACATACAAAATGGAACCTCTTGGCACAAAACGAAAAATAGCCGATATTATGTTTCTATACAAATTAATACACAACCTTACCAATTCTCCTGATATACTACAACGCGTGGCTATTTCTGTAGCGCGAGCGGGTAGTCGGATATGCAATCGAAATACTTTTCACCCACCGCATTCTAACTCAAACTCAAAAGCATTTATAATTCGGTACTTTTGAAACGTCAACAAATATGAAATATCGTTGGCCGAGTGGTCGCAAGTGCGACTGCCGGGCAAGGGGTCTTGGGTTCGATTCCCGGGTCGGGGAAAGAATTAGTTACTGGGTTTTTAAAAAAAACCTCAGTAGTAGCACGGAGTCTGGAATTGTGCCCGGTAGGTATGTGGCAATAGGCTCACCCCCTATTACATGGGACTCATAACATAAATAGTGAAAAGTGGGTGTTACATTATACAGTGGCATAATGTGCACCTATGCTTACCCCTTCGGGGATAAAAGGGTAATGTACGTCTTATATATACAAACTTTTCTCTTGAATCACTCGATTTATCAAAAAACCGCATCAAAATCCGTTGCGCAGTTTTAAAGATCTAAGCATACATAGGATTTAAACTGTCAAACACCAAGCGGTCACCGGTGACCGCAACCTATTGTTCTATAATTGTGTCTATATTGACGGTACTCGACGAGTTAATTCAATTACACTACAAAGGCACTTTTGAACATCAAAACAAAATATTTAAATATTAAATAATAATAAAAAATGTCAGTCTGTCGATCAGTCCTCTAGAGAAGCTATTTGCTCATCCAAAGTGTAGATTCCAATGGAGACGAACGAGCAAGAAACTCCATAGGTTACTCTTTTTCAATCGGGTTCACAATGCAATTTTTGGTTACATTGTTTCGTTGAGTTCAATTACGTGAGAACAATGTAATATCAAATATTTGGTCAAGGAGACGGAAAAAGAAATTTTATTTTATTTATAAACTACCTACTGTTATCTATTTTCAATATATTATGCAATAATTATTTATCGTGTGAATTATACAAGCTAGACAGAACACTCATATATTTTATAAAAAAATAAAAGAACATAAATAGGTTTCTCTATTGAAAATGGCCAGTTTGCCACAGATAACATAAACATGTATAGTATAACAAAAAAAAAGTATAAAGTTTATGTACCTGCTAAATTTGTTCTGTCCGTCAGGTAGATGTAAAAATATTTGATTTTATAACTTTGTAGACACGTTATTAAGAGCTGATTTTTCAATCATCAGTTAATTTTTAACATAACATTGTATAACATAACATTACGCCTTTTATCCCCGAAGGTATAGACAGAGGTGTACGTTACAGCACTTCATAGGTACCAGTATGCAACCCCCATTTTTCACTATTTTTTTTATGTAATAGGGAGTGAGTCTATTGACCTATACCGGGCACAATTCCAAACTCCGTGCTACTACTGAGAATTTTTAAATTTTATTATATAAATTATGTAATATAGATAAGAACTTAAATAACAAACAAACAAAGAATAGAAATAAATATGAACACTTATAAAGTAAAACTAAAATGAAAAACAATGAAAAAAAAATACCCTCAATGAGGCAATTATTTTACAATTATGTAATACTTGCTTATGCCAGCGACTTCGCCCGCGTTACCTTGGGATAAAAATGCCTGTGTTAATTTATACCGTAACCTACCACTAATCCAAATTTAATCTCGATCCCTTCAGTCGTTTTGACGTAAATGAACGACAAACAAACAAACAAATACACACACATGCATCTTTACAAGTTTTCGCATTTAAAATATAACTAGCGGACCCAACAGACGTTGTCCTGCATATCCACTTGAATGTATAAACAAAAATTCATTCAAATTAGTTCAGCTGTTTAGGATAAATAACCTCAACATCGACTGCAGCGCCATCTGCCGGGCTGATTAGTGAATCTAAACCATTCCCAGATCCCCTTGAACACACACAAAAAATTTCATCAAAATCGGTCCAGCCGTTTGAGAGAAGTTCAGTGACATACACACAGAATAATTATAACATAACATACATAACATCACGCCTTTTATCCCCGAAGGGGTAGGCAGAGGTGCACATTCTACCACAGTACAATGTAACACCCACTTTTCACTAGTTGTTATGAGTCCCATGTAATAGGGGGTGAGCCTATTGCCATATACCGGGCACATTTCCAGACTCCGTGCTACTACTGGGAATTTTAAAAAACCTAGTAATACTTTGCCCGACCTGGGAATCGAACCCGAGACCCCTTGCCCGGCAGTCGCACTTGCGGATACTCGGCCAACGAGGCAGTCAGCAGGCAGAGAGTAATTATATATATAAAGATTTCTAATATTATAGTATGTACGATAATTGGAAGTAAGATGCTTTCTTAATAAAATTATTCTCTAGTACAATACGTACTTACCCAATAAAGTAAATTAAAATTATTTTGTTAAGAACATTGCTTCTTGACAATATAAATACATTAACAACACCATCAGAGCCTCTTCTCACACGGAGATAGTTTGAGCATTAATCACCTCGCTTGCTCAATGCGGGTTGGCGATTTCAAACTTCTAATTAGAAATTATAAGTTCAGGTTTCCTCACGATGTTTTTCTTCACCGTTTGTCAGTGATGTCTAAATAATCTTAGAAAGTACATATAACTCGGAAAAAGTCACATTGGTACTTGCCGTTCGTACTTAGATTTCGAACAGTGCGGATACGAAACGAAACCGGGAATGAGAAGCGGGTTCCTTGCACCTCCAGGCCACCACGACTCTAATATAAATACCATTAAGTTAAAGTCAATACTTAGCATTAATTCGCAAGTTTTATATTCTTCTACCTTCTGTTGGCGACGTTATGCACACAAGTGATAACCGGTTTTTCCCGTCCCCGTGGGATATCCTTTTAGTTCACCCCTTTTTTATTTTGAGTTCGTTTCGTTCGTTTGAGTGACTTCTCCCTCCCGGGTGAGATGAGAGGGAGTGTCAGAGTCTTACTGACTTAAAACCACCCCGTTTCTACTCCTGCACTTCGAGCCGGAGCCCCGGCAACCCGTTAAGTCTTCCGCGGCTCCGTATCGGCATCAGCCCTATTGGGCCCCATCTGTGGTGGTCTGATGGCTCCTTGAGGCTCTTAGTGCACACTGCGCAAGAAACGTATACCTGTTAAATTTCAGCTTCCTAGGTGCAGTAACCTATACATTATTTGTCAGTCCCAACTTCTCAAGTCTGTCATTTGTTTTATTAACGCCTTTATATCTTCAACATTTCTCGATTTTTCGACGATTTTTCCAAAAAAATTATTATGTTTTCGGCTTTTACATTATGTTTGGAAAACATACTAATTAGATAAAAAACAACAGACATATTAATATGTCTCACGAAAGTTACAATACAGATTTTTCCAAACTTAACATTAAACTCGACAAAAAAGAAAGAATCAGTGAAATACCGACGTGAAGTAACGCTTGCGTTGTATTTCGTCGTGTGAGTGAGGTTACCGGAGGCCCAATTACCCTCCCCTTCCCCAATCTCCCCAATCCCTGAATCCTCAACGATCCTCAAACTCCTAATCCCCAAAAAGCCGGTGACGCACTTGTAACGCCTCTTGTGTTCCATCAGGTGATCCGTCGATAAAAAAAATTCGGTCCAAAAGAGAAATTGCGATTCATTTTTAATTATAAACACCAAGAGATTTTTTTAAATCACTTTGAAGTTGTGTGGACTTAACATAGTTTTAATCAAATCAATCTATGAGTGTTTTAATCGATAAACTAAAGCAATACTAATTTATCTTACATACGTAGGTAGCAAAAGAATAAGATTATTAATTTATTATAAATGCGAAAATTTGTGAGCTTTCGTGTATATTTGTTACTGAACCATGTCAAAACAGCTCAAGGGGTCGGTATAAAATTTCGAACAAGTATAGAGGTAGATAATGATTTGGAATAACACACAGGCTCTTTTTTATTCCACGGACAAGCGGAGGACGGCTGGTAGAAGCTAAGGATCATTGAGTTATTATAACTTCAGTAATTATAACAAACCATTTCTACCTTCTATTAAAATAAAAAATCGTTTAAACATAATTCTATCGTGTGACAGAGATGGTGATTAAAAAGGATAGCAATATAAATATTGAAAAGAGAAAGGTATATTTAACTGTATTTAACATAGTCTATGGTCTTGAGTGCGTGAAGGATGCAAAATGGAGGGATTTTGACGTTAGTGACATGTAGAATGGTGTTACCAGAGAAATGGTGATTGCTTTTTATAGGGGTGATTTTTTTTGTGGGGGAATATTTAAATTTTTTTATATATATATAGGTTCGATTCCCGGGTCGGGCAAAGTATAACTGGGTTTTAAAAAATTCTCAGTAGTAGCACGGAGTCTGGAAATGTACCCGTATTGTAATTGCAATAGGCTCACCTCCTATTACATGGGACTCATAACATAAATAGTGAAAGGTGGGTGTTATTTCTGTGTACACCTCTGCCTACCCCTTCGGGGATAAAAGGCGTGATGTTATGTTATGTTATATATAGGTGGTATAAAAAGTCATCATCATCATCAACAGCATATAAATGCCCACTGCTGAGCAAAGGCTTTTCTCACACGGAAAAGGTTTGAGCATTAATCACCACGCTTTCTCAATGCGGGTTGGCGATTACAAACTTATGATTAGAAATTATAGTTTGTCAGTGGTGTCTAGATAATCTTAGAAAGTACATGTAACTCTGAAAAAGTCACATTGGTACTTGCCATTGGTAGGTTTCGATCCCGCACCCTTAAGCATGAGAATGTGTGTTTTCAGACCATCATCTAGAGGACACGGTGGAGCATACAGTGGCGGTGTGTCCTGCGTGGGCTGAGCACCGCTGTGTGCTTAGGCATGTGATCGGCGACGGTGACCTCTCGCATCCGGCTCTGGTGCAGACCATGGTATGGAGCGAGGGGGACTGGGATGCCGTCTCCTCCTACAGCGAAGTGATCATGCTAGCTAAGGAGGAGGCGGGGCGCGTGAGGGAACGAACCTCCTCACGCCCCAGCCGTTGCGAGAGACACTCCGGGCGTCGCTGATCGCGATACGATAACGGCTGATACCGATACGGAGCCGCGAATGACTTAACGAGTTGCCGGGGCTCTGTCTCGAAGTGCAGGAGTAGTAACGGGGTTGTTTTTAGTCAGTAAGAGTCTGACACTCCCTCTCGCCTCACCCGGGTGGTAGAAGTCATTGGATGATTTCCCCCTCAAAAAAAGGACCATAATCTGGGTAGATTAGAGTACTTGTTTACCCCTGTTCCAATTGCTGCTGTTCTAATTTTCATCCCCGTCTGTTCAGCCGTTCTGACGTGACTGAGTAACAAATACACAAATTTTCGAAATTATAATAACGGTTCAAACTAATTTCGACCATCGGCCCTACAGTTACAGCGTAAAGTCTACTGCGGGCAACCTAACATTCGACAATCGACCGACAATGGATCGAGCTGCACAATTAAGTTTGTTTTTAGTGTATAATATACATTTTCGGCATAAAAAGTGTGAGTCCCGCCCAGGATGTTAAAGTATAATCATGCCAAGTTTCATTGGAATCGGACCTGTAGTTTAGCGTGATGCGTGAACATACAGACAGACAAAAATTTTTAATCACATTTTTCGTTTCGGTGTCCATCTAGTATTTATATATTTGCAACGTACGGAATTTATACTTCTACAGTTTTGTTTTTATATTAACTATCGTACGACATATAAAATTAACTAAAAATCGCGGGTTTCTCACGTGAATATAATGAGAAAAGCAATACTGGTTTAGAACCACAGAGAGGTTCATCCTCATGAGCAGCGTGCGCGGTCGCGACGATGTTGCGCAGCCTACACTTCTATCTACAGTTCAGTTCTACAGTTTTATTACAATATGTTGTCACATCTGTCTCACACTGGGGTAGACAGAGACTATGGTCAGGCTAACCTAACCACAAAAAGGCCAGCAACGCACTTGGAACTCCACAGGGTCATTCGAATGTCCATGGGCGGTGCTGATTGCTTACCATCAGGTGATCTGTATTTACACGGTGCGCTTTTTGATAATTTTGTGTGAAGATATCGGCCTGTTGTAGTAAAAAGTAGATTTTAGATTAAAAAGTGAATTTATAATTAAGGGGCAAATCTAAGTACAAGCTTGCAACCCCATTCTGCATAATTCTCCCGTATTCGTTCTTTGATTGGTCGTTATTTGAATGGAAACTTCTGGCCGCCCATTGGCCGAGTATATAAATATTATCGGTTACCCGCCAAATTTAGTATTTTGAAAAAATCGTGACGAAAGTGACGTATTTCGTGTATCTATGTGTTTTTAGTTTAATAAATTTGTAAAAATGGCTGCGATCGGCATCGATTTAGGTACCGCGTATACGAGCGTGGCAGTGTGGCGTAACGATGATACTAGAATTGAAGTGATTAAACTTGAAAATAAAACTCACAGCATGCCTTCTTATGTTGCGTTTACCCCCAATGGCCGATTGTTTGGCACCGAAGCCCGCGAATATTTTATATTAGATCCCAAAAATACAGTTTTCGGCGTGTATCGTCTAATCGGGCGATCTTATGACCTTTATCAACTTAAGGAAGATATGCCTTTGTGGTCGTTTTCTCTTACAAACCATAATGGCACCCCTATGATCAACGTCATAGAACAGGGGCAGAGTGTGTCGTATACCCCACAACAAATAACAGCCATGATCATAGGTCGAGTCAAAGAGGCAGCTGAGAAACATATCGGTGGTCCGGTGACCAAGGCAGTGATCAGTGTTCCGTCATTTTTTACTGGAGTGCAGAAAGCTGCTACGCGGGATGCGGCCATCATGGCTGGACTAGAAGTTCTAAGGATAACCAACGATTGCATAGCAGCTGCAGTAGCCCATAGACTCTACCATCAAGTATCGAACGTTATAGTGTACGACCTCGGTGGTACAATGTGCAACGTCTCACTTTTATCTCGAGACGGAGTCTCGATTTATGATATGGTGGATACTAAGTGTTACAAAAAATCAGGAGGGAAACATTTCGACAGCCGTATAGCTGCGTATTTAGCGAATGAGTTTGAAATCCAATTCCGTAAAAGTATTTTACATGATGCGTGCGCTATGAGGCGTTTGACGATTGCATCTGAAGAAGCGAAATGGCCATTCAAAGACCCAACTGTAGATGACAGTATTATTTCTTTGCAAAATTTTTATGAAGGACATGATTTCGAAACCTCGTTATCCAGAGCAGTGTACGACGACCTTTGCATGGACCTTTACGCAGACACTTTTAAGGATGTACATGCGATATTAATGGAAAATAAGGTGGAGAAAACCGCAGTTCAATCGATTTTACTCGTTGGTGGCGGCGGGAAAATCATACCCGTCAAACAAATGCTATCCGACTTCTTTGATAGACGTATACTCGTATCTACTAGCGCGAAACCGGACGAAGTTATGGCAATTGGTGCTGCAATACAAGCCACACTGCTCAATGGAGTTTCCCATTTATCAATACAACACAAGATGATGCCTGATATTTTACCAATGTCTTTAGGAATAGAAGCGTCCAAAGGCGTAATGGTTAAATTCCTAACAAGACACCAATATATACCTTGCGGGGCACGTAGACTCGTACCAATTTTCTTGGATATGGAAAAGGACAAAGTTATAAAAGTTTATGAAGGAGAAAGAGCTATTACAGAACACAATCACTTGGTAATGAGTGTGCCTTTTAAAACAACTACAGAATTTAATTCGGTTGAAAATGTTACAGTTATACTTAGAGTCGATTTTGAAGGGAAATTACACGTTCATGTCAAAACAAAATGTCCTCTGACAGACAAAGAGAAAGTAGAAGATACGTCAACGATACCAATAAAAAGAATGACTGCAGAGCAAATGAGTGCAATGTTAGCAATTCCACAATCTATTCACGAACAAGATTTAGTCGAAAAAGCACGTCTGGAATCCAGATATAAACTAGAAAGATATATCTGTGACGTAAGCTGCGCAGTGGACAGACCAGGCCGTTTAAATCCGACTGAACGACAATCCATGGCAGAAGAATTAGAAAGAGCCATGCAATGGTTTGTTATATGCAAAGACTGTACTAAAGAAGAACTGGAAAGAAGATTCCTCGAGCTTTCATATAGATGGGTCGAAATCACGCACAAAATATTCGATCAATTCTGGTCTTATAAACCGTTTCAGTGAATCCCGCTTAAAAAAGTGAAGTGACAGTTATTTTTATAATCTTCGGTTCTCATTTAACTAGCTATTTTCAAAGGAGTTTGCACTGCATTATTGTAGTATTAAAGTGCCCTTTCAACTGTGACTGGTAAGTAACATATTTTTAAGTGTTAAAATATTCGAATCCTTCGAATTTTGGTATTAAAGTTCCCATTATTTATGTAGCAAATATACGACTAATGATCATTGTTATGATACAAATTCGTATAATTACAAAGGCCTAACTTTGGTTAGAATTTTTCAATTTAAAAATTAATTGCCATAATTTTTTTCAATTTAGTCGTAAAGGATGATGACAACTAGTCAATTTAAATACTTTTTTAAAACGTCAAAGCTACTTTTAAGCATCAAAATTATTATACTTATTTTCTGATAAATTAGCTATAAAAATATTAAGATTAACCTACTAATTAAATAAATGTAGAAGAAGTTGTTATGTTATTTACGTTTATGATAACAAATGAAAAGTGGGTGTTACATTGTTGATGTGCACTATGACTCAAGGCAAAAATTGCACTATCGTGACGTGGCGTATAGTGGCACTGTGGCCACCAACCGGCTGCAAGCTTGGCAACCCACGACACGACACGATATGCAAGTGTGTCCAGAGGCGGATTAAGCTTAGAAAGCGCCCTAGGCAAGCACCTATTAGGCGCCCCTAATTTTTTGGCGCCACCCCCACTCTATGGGCATTTGGGCACGCGTTTCTCGCGGTGCCCCTCTGCAACCTGGCGCCCTAGGCCCTTGCCTAGTTTGCCTTAGGGATAATACGGCTCTGAGTGTGTCTCTAACCATAGTTAAATACATGAAATCGGTATGCTTCTTGACACGACACGCCACAACACGATAATGTTTTTGCGCCTTTACCAATGATCTTTAAGAATTGTGTCTCTACTTCAGTCCTACCTTCTCTAAAAGATATGTGTGTTCAAAGTATTATTAATTTTGAATTAGATATATATAGTTTAAAGATTTAATAGATAATACGTGTAGATATAAAAATGTGCTGCTGTATATCGAATTTTATAGTCAATATTTTACCTCAAAATAAATGATTTGTTAGTTTTGTACAAAAATGTTTATTATCTGTTAAAAATTATTATCTGTATACCAAAGATACAATGAAAACATGTTTTCCTAATTTAAAAAATGACAGGACAAAATGGCTGTTAATCAAATCTTGTGCCAATGTGAAATGAACCTTTTAACTTAGGAGTGAAAGTTTTTAATCAAATGTATGTTATAAATGTTCTGTGTTAGCACAATATTATTTTTCTGCAATTAAAACTTTTTTCCTCATTTAAAAAATGACAGTACTAAACGGTTGTGAATTAAATCTTGTGCCAATGAGAAATGAATCTTTTAACTTAGGAGTGAAAGTTTTTAATTAAATGTAAATATATTTTAGTATCAACTTGTATATAAATTGTTATGCCATTTATGAGACTGATAGTTTATACGTATAGCCACCAATATTATTAAACAAATTACTTAGGTTTGTAATCAAATGAAAATGTTTGACAATAATTAGTATCTTATGTATTTAGTATCGTAAAAAAAGACACAAAATGAGAATTCTAATTCTTCAAACAATTTTACAAAATATACTATGTAAGATTTTTACCATTTTCTGTCGATTGTTTTATTTTTTTTTTAAACGTACCCCAAGTACTAACGTTGGAAAAAGGCCGACATAGTCTCTAGAAACAACGGCTGTGGCACCTGGCCACTATAGACATCCGTCATTATCTTAAGTCTGTAGCGTGGTAACCCATTACACGCACACAAATAACCACCGACATTTTGGTGCTCAAATTATTTACAAGTGACATGATGTCCGCCATTTTATCAATGTCCTTGAAGCACCTACCCTATTTATTTATATCAGTAGCAACCACCAAATAAAGTAATTTAGTCTAAGTACTGGTTAGGAAGTACAGGTAAGGAAGAACAGGTAAGTTGGCCGAGTGGTCGCAAGTGCGGCTGCCGGGCAAGGGATCTCGGGTCCGATTCCCGGGTCGGGCAAAGTATTACTGGGTTTCAAAAAATTCTCAGAAGTAGCACAGAGTCTGGAAATGTGCCCGGTATATGGCAATAGACTCACCCCCTATTACATGGGACTCATAACATAAATAGTGAAAAGTGGGTGTTACATTGTACAGTGGCATAATGTGCACCTCTGCCTACCCCTTCGGGGATAAAAGTCGCGATGTTATGTTACAGGTAAGAAAATAAATACTACTTAGATAATATTTTGACTGACCCTTGGAACTAAAGGTCTTTTTCCTGTCACGCGTATTTTAGTCCGCACGCGGGTCTCGCCTGCATGCGGACTTTGACTTTGTTTTTTTTTAAGGGGGGAAAATCATCGAGTGACTGCTCCCGCCTGGGTGAGACGAAAGGGAGTGTCAAACTCTTACTGACTAAAAACCACCCTGTTCCTTCTCCTGCACGTCGAGCCGGAGCCCCGGTAACCCGTTAGGTTCTCCGCGACTCCGAATCGGCATCAGCCCTGTTGGGCCCCATCCGTGGTGCCGTGTCAAGGAGCTATCAGACGATGGCTCTTTGAGGCGCGCGTGGAACGCGACGCGCCGTACGCTCGGGTCTGTTTCTGGTCGGGTCCGCGCTTACGGTGGCCGGAGATCGTCTCGCGATCCCTGACGCCCGGAGTGTCCTTCGCGATGGCTGGGTTGCGAGGAGGCAGCGCTTCGCTGCATCACGCGTCCTGTCTCCTCCTTAGCTAGGAGACGGCACCCCAGAAAGAGGTGTGTAGGAATCGTAGCAATTGGCGTTCCACAGTCTCGGAATTTATGTATGTATGTATGTATAGAATGATTTTTTTTAAATGACACGTTGCCCCACACGTTGTCGGATTTTCTCCTGTGTCGTGGGTGCGTTTACAAACATACAAGTTCACATACACATGACACACAGACTTGGAACAATAATCTGAGGATCACTCAAAGAGTTGTTCCGGGCGGGAATCGTAACCGAGACACGTTGCACGGCAGCCAATTGCCCATACCGCCGCACCAACCGTCTTTAAGTCCGATTTAAAAGTTATAATAACAAAAATAAAATGTTTTCTCCTACAGATCTTCGGTTGCGTGGAGCTGTTCAAAGGTGACCAGCATGTACAGCATACAGCGATGATGGTGATGGCGATGCTCGGATTCTACTTCGAGGTCTCCAGGCATGACCGAGACCGACATATCCGAGTGCACATGCGTCATGTTAGACCTGGCAAGTTATTGTTTTTATAATAACTATCGTGAGACATACTAAATTAACTAAAAACTGCGGGTTACTCACGTGAACATACTGAGAAAAGCTCTACTAGTTTCGAACCACTTCTTCTTCTACACCGACAAAAAGTGCAACAAAAAATATTCAGAATAGGCCCAAAAAATTGAAGTCCTCTAGTAATCGGAATTTTACCCTCATCCTGACGACAGATCGATCTGATATTTGGTACACACTCTTGATCTTGATAACCATACAATATTATAGTCGTAAATTTTTCCACAACTACCTTCAATAATATTTAAAGGTGCTCCCTCGCCGGGAGCTTTCGTGTGTAATGTAACGTTACAGATCTGAGCATTATTACATCAGTGAAGGAGGAAAACCGAGCATTACAATGCGTACCTAGAAGCACTATTTTTATGGATTGTCAGTACGCATATGTGAGCACCATGTTAGACTATAAGATGTTTTTATTTTTTTATTTTAGTATGTTTTGTAATTTGTATAATGCGTCAAGCGTGTCTTTGCATTGTTCTCACATATACGTACAGTATTGGAATATGTGTCAGAGACATTGTAGAACATACTTTTTTAAAAACAGAAACGATAGGAGTTTCTTGCTCGTTCTTCTCCATTCGAATCTACATTTTGGAATGAGCACCTAGCTTCACCTAGCTTCACTGACGGACTGACTGACAGACTATTATTTATTTTGTATTTGTTGACGTTTCAAAAGTACCAAAATATGGTATAATTGAAATAAATGCTTTGACTTTGACTTTGACTTCAGCCACCACTTCCCCCAGCCGCTATATTCGAATCAATATGTTACATTACACGCAAATGCTCGTTAGTCAGGGAGGTATTATTGTAATGTAATGCTCAAAGTCGAATCTATAATGTTATTACACGTGAAAGCTACCGGTGAGGGAGCACCTTTATGTATTTTTTGCCTTTAATTTGCAGACAAACTACACCATTTTGAAAAGATACGCGACGAAGCGACTTTAGACATGCCATACGACTATCAAAGCGCCACGCATCCTGCTTGGCAATTTTGGCGGAAGATTGGCAAAACTGGCATTTCCACAGTCGCCACTTACAAAGATCATGTAAGCATATATTTTTATAGCTTATTATTATACTTAGAAATACTGTAGATTAGTTTTACCACCCCTATTCTTCCCCTGGGTGTACAAGACCCGACGCGACTAACCGGAACCGCTGTTTTCATTCAATTCTGCAAAATGTGACGTCACACTAGGGGGGGATCGCGGAGAACCTAACGGGTTACAGGGGCTCTGGCTCTAAGCGCAGGAGAAGGAACGGGGTGGTTTATAGTCAGTAAGAGTCCGACACTCCCTCCCGCCTCACCCATGCGGGAGGGGGGTCTCACAAATGTGACTACCTGTGACAAGGACGGGGAGGGGCAAAAAATCGTGAAATTCGTGTGGCGTAATTTATGGATGACCCCCAAGATATAATGCGAATGTAGCATAATGTGGGGTAGACAAAAAAATTCAAAAATTTTACTTTAGTTGGTACCGTGTGTGTCGGTACTGGTATCTTAATTTAACTTTATTGCACACACACAGAAAAAATAGGGTACCTACATGAGTAATTTTTATTTTATTGTCCGTCCGGTAGATTATTTAAAAACATTACTCATGTATTTTTTATTTTCTTACAGAAACGCATAGTTTCGACGATATATTGATTTGAAATGTCGCGTGACGTCACTTCTATGTACATTTTATACGTAGAAATAACGTTTTAGCCCCCAGTTTTACTATTCATGTTATCATTCCCATGTAATAGGAGGTGATCCTATTGCCATATACCAGGCACAATTCAGACTCCGTGGTACTACTGAGATTTAAAAAAATATATATTTAAGGAATGGAACCCGAGTCCCCTTGCCCGGCAGTCGCATTTGCGACCACTCGGCCAACGAGATAGGCTGAAATGTTATAATAAATAAATTAAAAAAAAAACTAATATTAACAAAATATTTTTGTTCCGCAGGATCCAGACGGTTCCATAATGAGATCGCTTGGCCAGAATAACGAACTACTATCACAAGGAGACATTATAAAAATAAACAGTGTCTATGGCGTCCACTGTTTCCAGAATCGAGCATCGGAACGGATGAAAAAATCTAAACATAAATCGAAAAGATCTAAAAAGAATAAAGATGAAAAATCATAAATAAATTTATTTTAAAACTAGTTTTTTTTTGTTTTTTTTTTTTTTATTTATTTTAGTTACTTGTTTTTTTAAGGAGGGAAAAATCATCGAATGTCTGCTCCCGCCTGGGTGAGGCGGGAGGGAGTGTCAGACTCTTAGTGACTAAAAACCACCCCGTTCCTTCTCCTGCACGGCGAGCCGGAGCCCCGGTTACTCGTTAGGTTTTTCGCGACAGTTACCTACTAGCTAGCAGCACCTGATGGTAAGCATTTAACCAATCGACGCCGCGCCAGAGGCGTTACAAGTGCGTTTGCTTTGAATTTTTGCAGACGTAAAGTTAGAAGTCGGGATTAAATCATAGGGTACTTTTTATCCCGGAAAAATGTGATATTCCTGAGGGAAAACAAAAGTATTGGTATAGATGGCGCTGTGTGTATTGTTATATATCACATAGGCTCTTTTTTATCCTTTTGTGGCGCAAGCGAAGCCGCGGGTAAAAGCTAGTATTGAATAAATCGCTTTTTACTTAGGTACTACATGCATAATATACCAATAATAACAAAATAATACTTTTTACAGTTTTTGTATGTCTGTTTGTATTGGCTAATCTCAGAAATGGCTGGACCGATTTTGACGGGATTTTTGTTTTTATTGGTAGGAATAACTTAGGCTACTTTTATTTTAGAAAAACGCAAAATTGCGGATACAACTTGTCATTAATAATCAGCCAGATCAAAATACATATGTCACCACCCCTGCTCTTCCCGCGGGTGTCGTATACCCGGCTGAGGAACTACAACACAGATATATTTTAATATTTCTGTGAACTACACATTTGACAGAGTCCGGGCAGCAGCGCTCTCTGACAAATGACCCAGTTATGCATTAAAATGGAGTTTAATTGAATTCCTTCTAATGTAGTGTAATTATTATTACATAGGCCACGGTAACCGTTTACCATCAGGTGGGCCTATCGCTTTTTTGCCACCGTGTCGTGGTAGGTATTAAAATAAAAATATCAATAGGTAAATAATCCACAGCTGAAATATGAAGATTATGATTATGATGTTAAGAGGTTAATTTGCCTAGTCCTTTGTCTAAATAAGTAAAATGTAGATTAATTTTTATAAAGTTAACAATAAATAAATTACTAATGCAGGTAAACCAATAAAAAAGTTCGCGCGCCTAAATCACGTTCATTACGCATGCGCTAACTGGCGCTGTCTCTTTTACTACCACAGATAATGTAAAAGCGTCGATGTTACTACAACCAAAGAGGAAATAATTTTTTTATGTTTTAAGACAGTGTAGGTAAATCTAAATAAATAAAATAGCAAATTATACAAATAAAATAAAAGTTATCAACGTAAAATTATGTATTAAGGGCGAACTATTTACAATTGATTTGATTTAATAAAAAATAAGTACTTAATATTACAAAAGCTATGTGTCTTCATTTTTTAAAATTTTTTGTTAGACTGATATCGCTTTTACTGATGACATCGTAAATTATGATATCGCCTGCGAATGTACGTTTTTTAAACACGCATTTTTCTATCATTATCAACGTACTGACGGCTGGAAAAAATTAATTAATGTAACTAGGCAACTTATTCTAAAATAGGAACCTAGATTTTAAAAATAGGAACATAAACATAGATTTTAAAAATATAAGTATTTGTTATTATTAAAGTTATTTACGTTTATTAGGGATAGTTTTGTGGAAATGTATTAGCCTATAAGTTTAATTAATGTTCCATGTGCTTATGTATGTTCTTTTGTTTTTCTTTGTCTAAATTATTTTACAGTTATTAGGGGATATTGTGTAATAAGTTTACTTATAATGTGTAACTACATTTATTGTATTAAGTGTGCCCGTGATGATAAATGTAATGTTTAAATATAAATAAATAAATCTTAAACTGGAAAAAAAAATCTTAACCCTTGACATAATGATCATATTATAATTCTTTTTTACACTATGTTTAAAAAACCGACATCGACCCCTCTTTTTTAGAGGTTAGTTTTAAAAATATACTAACACTTTCACCTAACTGTAACAAACGCTTTTCTGAAATTCACATCAAAATCGGTACAGCTAATGTATTTTATTATCCAATTATCTCGCTAATCGCGCATATAAACATACATAAGTACCTACATGCATAGGTACTTACATATGTATATTCTAAATTCTTCTAGAATCTACCTAGGTATGATCTACAAGCATCAATGGCACCAAAAGTGCACAGAAATAAAGCAAACGTTGTTAAAAAGTTATACTGTTGATTTTAATCTGACCGAAATCGACCTCTAAAAGAAGGCTTTGAAGCCGCGATTTTTTTTACATGTATTTTACAAAAGAATTATTTATGGTACCTACAATTATTATTAGTTTTTTTGTGACTGCAGAGCGGACTTATAGATGTAAGTGTGAAGATAAATGAATAAATAAAATAAATAAGTACCAACTTAGTAGACTACTTTATCTTACAACGCGGGCAAAACTGTGGGTAACAGTTAAAAAAGATATATTATAATACTAACCGGGTCTCTGAACGGTGGTTATGGTCATTCTTTCAATTTTATGTTCCTCTTTCCAATGAAAGAACATTTTTCTTATAATAGCAACGACCAGGGCTATCATAAAAAGACTTAGACCAAACAATATTGTGTACAGCGCCATTCGGTACCGTTGATAATGCTATAAAATACATTTTGTTGTTATATTTTGTTATTATTTAGGTTTTTCATCTATATTTTGACATGGTTGTGACAAATCTCCGGCATATTGTGACTTGTCATGCAATCAGCGTACCTGAAAAATCTATGTCATACTTAAACAAAAAGGTTTTGGCAATATGCAAACTTTTTCTGCAATTATTGATCATTTTTGTTTTTTTTTATAGAAGCATAGATAAGTTTAATCATGTAAAGCAACGTTTTAATGTTTTTCATTGCTAAAATGATTATCTATTATATTTAAGTATCAAGTTCGGGTTATTGGATTTAATTTAACTCTAATGTAAGGTAGTACGATGCTGATTAATAAAAACCAGCCTAGGTTAAATCGAAAATATTTTTGTAGCCCTATAGATTTATTAGAATCCTTTAACAGTTTATGTTTGTTTTTTTTAATAGGCACAATATGACTTGTCTCTTTCGTAGGGAATAAAAAAATCAAAATGTCTATGGTACCGTGGCGCGAAATTATTTTTATTTATTAACTTTTAATCCACGTTTTATTCTATTTAAAATGAAATGACAATTTAACATGTTTATTGCATTGGAAATTGATAAAACATGAGTTTCGATGATTATGGTGAGTGAAATTTTGATAAACATATTTGTGAGACCAACGATATGATTGCGTAAGTAGTTAAAACTGATCGATGTGCATTTTTTACTTTTCGTAACATTATTATTATTGTACCTAGTAGCACAAGTTAGTACAATACACAGATCACAGGATCTTATTAACATATTCATACTCCGGACACCGGACACAATTTCAGTCGCCTTGCTAATACTGAGATTATATTCGATAAACCGAAAAAAATTCGCCTAACTTAATCTTCAACTAGCGACGACAAATTAAATTATAAATGTCTTTATTACAAGCTTATATTTAACTTGCAATGTATGTATGTGTGTGTGTGAAGTGGAATCTTGAAACTAAATTTTGAAGCAGATATCTTCAACTGATCGAGCTGAAACTTTGTATACACGTTTTTGCATGAACCATAAAAATGCTGTTTAATTTAAAAGGTATAAAAGCTTATCTCGAGATTAGTGCCCGTTTTGAGCAACCTCTCCTAAAAGTTAGGGATGCCTAAGTTAAGATAGGTGACGTATTGACGCAACGTGTCACGGGTCAGATTCCCGCACGGAACAACTCTCTGTGTGATCTACAGATTGTTGTTCCGGGTCTGATTGTCATGTGTATGTGAACTTGTATGTTTGTAAACGCACACACGACACGGGAGAAAATCCTAGTGTAGGGCAACGGTTTTTTTTTTATTGTAATGACATTTTAGTTTTCGTCAACCTATATGTTTTTACGTTTTTTATATGTAACGGGTCTACGTTTGGCCACTGTCTAGCCTTGTGGTAAGTGACGCCTAACAGTGCAAAAAGCTCGTTGGCTGAGTGGTCGGAAGTCCAACTGCCGGACAAGGGGTCTCGGTTCGATTCCCGGGTCGGGGAAAGAATTACTGGGGTTTAAAAAAATCCTCAGTAGTAGCACGGAGTCCAGAAATGTGGACACATTTCCGGTACATGGCAACAGGCTCACCCCCTATTACATGGGACTCATAACATAAATAGTGAAAAGTGGGTGTTACATTGTACAGTGGCATTAAGTGCCGTAATGTGTACTTCTGCCTACCCTTTCGGGGATAAAACGCATGATGTTATGTATGATAGTTTTTTTATTTATTTTTAAAAACGGTGCCCCACAGTAGGATTTTCTCCTGTGTCGCGGGTGCGTTTACAAACATCCAAGTTCACACATACATGACACCCAGACCTGGAATAACAATTTGTGGATCACACAATGAGTTGTTACGTGCGGGAATCTAATCCGCGACACGTTGCGCGGCAGCCGGTTGTCCAGCCACCGCACCAACCGTGGACTCTAAAGCGTTAAGCGTGCAGTTAAGCAGTGGTTGGCGAAGACAGCCATAACTCATAAGCGTCTCATTTTTATTTCCTTTTCGAAAAATTATGTGTTCGAAACCTACCAACGGCAAGTACCAATGTGACTTTTTCAGAGTTATATGTACTGTCTAAGATTATCTAGACACCACTGACAAACGGTGAAGGAAAACATCGTGAGGAAACCTGGGCTTATAATTTCTAATTATAAGTTTTTAATCGCCAACCCGCATTGAGCAAGCGTGATGATTAATGCTCAAACCTTCTCGGTATGAGAAGAGGCTTTGCTCAGCAGTGGGCATTTATAGGCTGTTGATGAAATTTTTCCATTTTCACAGCAAATCACATATACCAAAAACATCGTTTAGCGTCGGCATTAGCTATAATAAAGTCGAAACCAAAAAATATAACTACAGAAGAATTTTTACAAAAATTAAAATCTAAAGTTGAGAACAAAATGGATGATGATGATGTTACCGTTTGTAGTGACGATTTTAATATGGATGACGATGGTTTGGATGGTAGTCAAACTATATTAAAGGATTTTGATGAAGAAATCATTGGTCATCAGATCATTATTGATGATAGAAGCCAGGTAAGGGATTTGATGATTGTTGTTGGTACTGTATGTCGTAAAGGAGACGTCAGACGGGAAGACTTAACGGGTTGCCGGGGCTCCGGCTCGAAGAGCAGGAGTAGGAACGGGGTGGTTTTTAGTCAGTAAGAGTCTGACACTCCCTCTCGTCTCACCCGGGCGGGAGAAGTCATTGGATGATTTTCCCCCCTTAAAAACGCCGCAGCTCTTCTTCTGGGTCTACTGTCACGTCTATTAACGTTGACTAGGCTCCACTCAGTAGTGAGTTTTGTCCACCGGTCGGTCAAGGGTTTAGATAAATACAATGATTGGATTGTAGTGTTTTCATTTTCCAACGTGATAGACCGAGTTGTCTATGGTTTTCGTATCAACAGTTATGTTATCAGACCTAGGTATTTAGGGACGAAACCTATCTAAGGGTCGATTTTTCAATCATCAGAATTCTTAATTAAGGAATAACTTTGAATATTTGACAATTGCAATAGTATGGACTAAGAATTGGCAACTGTCAATTTTATTCTACAGGTAAGAATTACGAGGTATCTCGAGGCATATCTTAAAGCATTTCTTTTCTTTTCAGCCAATTCAGACTTCTGAAAATAATTCACAAACAACCTTCTACGAAACCTCACAGTGTACCGCTGATAATATTATAACTAAAACTAATTCAGACATTGTAAAAACTGCTGAAACTAATCAAACAGTACATAAAAACTTAATAATTCAGGATAGAAATGAGCCTAAAGATATTACTACAAATATAAGCTTTAATTTTAACGCTGACATGCAACTCGTAGAAAAATATCAAAATGATCCAAAACTTGGAGATAAAGATATCACTGAAAACACAGACGCAACATTTTATGACTCACAGAAAACTCAAATATATTCTGTTTACGGGTTCAGTCAAAATTATACACATTACAGTCAAAGTCAAAATGATGTTTCAATTCCACAACAATACTTGTACAAAAGTTTTGCACCTAGTAAAATTAATACTTCGATTCCCAATAATGTTCAAAGTACAAATAAAATTGAAACAGTAAATGAAAAAGATAGAATAAATGAGAATAATCGCAATAACTACGAAATCTGGGACGGCAATAATACTATTACAAAAGAAACTATTAATAATACAGTTAAAAATAATAATCTAAATGAAAATATCAATTCAAACGACTTAATAAGACCAGAAAATAACGATATATTTACTGTGAATGATAATAATAAAGACTGTGATAATAATAAAGAAATAGTTGCCAAACACAGTCAATATTCTCAAAATATTGATGACTATTTTACTGAAATGCAGAATTTTCATGATAGTAACGTAATCAATATGGATATAGATGCGAACGTAATTTTCGAAAATACTGATAAATATAATGAAATTACTGAATTTAACAATACAACTCTTCATCAATTTAGAGACGTAGCTGAAAATATTTCGATAAATGCGCACGCAGACGTGATTTTGGATAAAAACAATGACAATTTTGAACAAAACCACACAATGTTTCCTCAAAATAGAGATTTAACTGAAAGCGTTAATACAAATATCGTTCAAAATACAGATTTCGGAGCAGACAACCCAAAAAACATATCCGAAAATACAATTTCGGCGAAGACCAACGAAAATTTCGGTCCAAACGACACAAATCCTCTTGAAAATAACGTTTTAGCAGAAGAATATAAAATAACCGAAGACGATTATGATTCAGATGAAATAATTTCGTATAAAGTGCTTGAAGAGTTTAACAAAGTAAAGAATTTTGTTAGAAGACCAAATAGAAGAATGTCTTGCGATAGTTATTCTTCTGATTCGGGCTACAGAAGCGATTCACAAAGAAGTAATCGGAGTGGTAAGTCCTCCTATATTATAAACTAGAGAACTAGCTATTGCCCGTGACTTCGTCGGCTTAGAATATGATTCCTGTTTTATCCAATGGGAGCATTTAATCGGGATAAAAAGTATCCTATCACCTAAGTCAGCCCATACCCTGCCTGTATACCAATTCAGTCAGTTCAGTGTCGTGGTGGCCCGGAGGTTTGAGACGCCCGCTTCTCATGCATGAGGGTGCGGGCTCGAAACCTACCAACGGCAAGTATCAATGTGACTTTTTCCGAGTTATATGTACTTTCTAAGATTATTTAGACACTACTGACAAACGGTGAAGGAAAAACATCGTGAGGAAACCTGGACTTATAATTTCTAATTATAAGTTTGAAACCCGCATTGAGCAAGCGTGGTGATTAATGCTCAAACCTTCTCCGTGTGAGAAGAGGCTTTGCTCAGCAGTGGGCATTTATAGGCTGTTGATGATGGTGATACCAATTCATCAAAATTCGTTCAGTAGTTTTATCGTGATTGACGGACAAACGAAACGAAAAACAAGGAAACTTTCATATTTATGGTATTAGTGTGATATGAGAGTGTGTGTGTCTATTTGTTTGTCCGTCTTTCACGGCAAAACGGAGCGACGAATTGACGTGATTTTTTAAGTCGAGATAGTCGAAGGGATGGTGAATGACATAAGCTACTTTTGCCTCTATGTAACCTCCCAACTTCCCTTAAATGGGCGTATCATTTCACAGTATTCAAGGTAGAAAGCTAAAAATAGGTATGCGGACAATTTTTGACTAATAAAAAAATTATGACTCATTTTTTTATCTGTTCTTACCTATTAAATAAAAGAGCACAAGTAAAGCCGCGGGTGAAAGCTAGTCTCGTCGAGCATGCATGAAATAAATTGATGAATGTCGATGATGCGAAAGAAGTATGCTAGGATCGTGGCATTTGGCGTTCTATTTTCTCTGCCTACCCCAATGGGAGACAAGCGTGACAATAATTTAAATGGCCATTTTTTTATATTTTTAGCATTACAGCTATCAGGATCTTGGTTAAACCAGTCAGGCAGTTGTTTATTCCATTATCTACTGCAGTGCCCTCTGGTGGCATCAACCAGAGACATTACAGGCGAAATTGCACAGGTAAGGAAGTTATTAAATACTTAATACTAGTTACAATTGATCGCAGCTTGATGTTTTAATAAAACATCTATTTCTACATCGAATTCTCACCTATCAGTGGGTGTGTAAGGGATATGTAAGGACGTATGACCAATAATAGTTATTTTTTGCTTTTTAGTTTTTACTTTTTTTTTTGTTTTTGAACGCAGTTTTATATTTTTATTTTATACTTTTTAGTTTAGTACTAGAATATTTTAGAGGTATATTATGTATGTATACAATCCACATCGGTGCAAAGTTTTCATCAATACATATTATTCAAGCACAAACACCAGGTAGCTACTGTTAACCATTGTTCTCTTAGCTATCATACTACTTCAACATTGGACATTTAGTGCCAACCACACCACACCTAGGTGTAAAGTTCTCATCAATAGAAATTAATCAAACCCAAACACAAGATAGCTACTGTTAACCGTTGAGGAGTTCCCTCGACTGCCTTTCGGTTCCATCATCAGATCAGCTTCAGACCTTTATCAGATTGTAGTGGTTTTAAATACTTAACGAAAAAATTAACAAATGCACTAGTCCCAATACAATTTTTAAAAGTTCCCCTCGGTTTCCCTGGGATTCCATCATCAGATCCTGACTTCATGACAATGGGACGAAATGACAAACCTACCCTTTTAAACAAAAAAATAATTTTTGAAATCGGTCCAGACGTCTTCGAGTAATCAGGTAACAAACATCTCCTTTTTTTGAAGTCGGTTGTTAAAATAAGAAATGCTCGATGTCATAAGGAAACTAAATTGTACATTAGAATGAAAGTATTAAATTATTAAATTACCTACTATTGAAATCTAACTACTACTACTTACATTTGAGTATTGTCCAGTGGAGCCGATCCAACAGGCTGCCAAGCATTCTTATCTTCAAGATAATCTGTCAGTGTGTAGTTACTTTCATTGAGATCTAGTATGCTATTTGGTATTTTATTATAGCATTTAATACCTATCCCCATAAAGGATTCCTGTAGCTTGGACAGTCTGAATTGCGGTATAGCTAACTTATTTTTGCCTCTAGTATTAAAATTGTGTCTATAGCTTCTATTTTTCAAACAATTGCCTATTTTTCCTTATACCTCTATACATTATATTTACATTGACTGCCTCATTGGCCGAGTGGTCGCAAGTGCGACTGCCGAGCAAGGGGTCTCGGGTTCGATTCCCGGGTCGGGCGAAAGTATTACTGAGTTTTTCAAAAAATTCCCAGTAGTAGCACGGAGTCTGGAATTGTACCCGGTATATGGCAATAGGCTCACCCCCTATTACATGGGACTCATAACATAAATAGTGAAAAGTGGGTGTTACATTGTACAGTGGCATAATGTACACCTCTGCCTACCCCTTCGGGGATATAAGGCGTGATGTTATGTTTCACATATATATTGACAGGGTACCGTTAAAATGTTTATCGTTTTTAAGCAAGTTCCGTAAGAAAATAAAAATTACACGTCGACGATACTGTCGTTGTCTTGTTGACGAATTTAACAAGTTGATTTGTACAAGATCAACGTTAATTCCGTTGAAGAGACATCAGCGTATTCAGCTTTGATTCAATAAGTTCGTTTATTCAACGAGACTGTATTGAAGACCCGGTTGCTAGAGGTATTAAAAAGAAAAAAAATACCCGTCTAATGTTTTAAAATAATCTACCAGACGGACATTAAAATAAAAATTAATCATCTACCCTACTATGATTTTTATCTATCGATCATCGGGTAAGACGTCGATGCTATCGACATTTATTGTTGGAAATCCATTTTATTATATTTTGTTTTATAGGAGGTAGTTCGAGTAGACAATAAATTGGATAGTTACATTATTTTACTAAACTAATATTATAATGTAATAAAAGACTGCCTACTGGCCGGGTGCGAGTGCGACTGCCGGGCAAGGGGTCTCGGGTTCGATTCCCGGGTCGGGCAAAGTAATAATAGGTTTTTAAAAAATCTCTCAGTAGCAGCACGGAATCTGCAAATGTGCCCGGTATATGGTAATAGGCTCACCCCCTATTAAATGGGACTCATAACATAAATAGTGAAAGGTGGGTGTTACATTGTGCTGTAATGTGCAATGTGCACCTCTGCCTTGCGACCAATTGGAAATGAATCATATTAATTTACAGGTGCTAGGTGAATTAATAGACAAATTGCATGAGGAAGAAAAATATCCAACGTTTTTGGAAGAATTATTAGAAACTATAGACGTGACATTACAACAAGTTTTTGAGGGAGTGAGCAGTGAAGAAGACGAGGTAAGATCATTTTGTATGGTATTTTTTTTAAGGGGAGAAAATCATCGAATGACTTCTCCCGCCTGGGTGAGGCGGGAGGGAGTGTCAGACTCTTACTGACTAAACACCACCCCGTTCCTTCTCCTGCACGTCGAGCCGGAGCCCCGGTAACTCGTTAGGTTCTCCGCGACATTTTGTATGGTATAGAAGGCAAACGAGGAGATGGATCACCTGGGTACTTACTCTTGAAACCAATCTCAATGTCAATGCAATTTCAATCCAATAAAATCTCAATAATTATCCAATGTCAAAACTATACAACCACAATCGTAGCTGCGAAAGTAGCATTTAGAGTACGGAATATAAAACCAAACTCAATACCATTTAGTTCATTCAATATCCACGCAATACGGATGCAATAGGCGCTAGTGTTACAACTCAAGAGTACGAAATTTCACAATGTCAATGTCGATCGATCGGAATTGGATTCAAGAGTAAGCACCCTGGTCTTCAAGTCTGCAATTTTATAAGTAAGTATTACGGTAGGTAGTTGATAGTTAGTCAAAATCAATACTTTTATTGAAATGTCAAAAACGATACTTAAATCTATCAATTTTGTATTGGATCGCAACTTATGACGTCGTCATATTTCTGCGTCAAATAGCATACTTATTTCCTTAAAATTAGCGAGAAAAAATCAAACCAAAAGTAGGTACATACATTGTCAAATCAATGGATGAGAGTACCTACGTTTTTTTTAAAATCGTTATCCCACATTAGGTTTTACTCCTGTGTCGTGGGTGCGTTTACAAACATACTAGTTCACATACACAATGACACCCAGACCCGAAACAACAATTTGTGGTTCACACAAAGTGTTGTTCCGTGCGGGAATCGAACCCGCGACACGTTGCACTGCAGCCGGTTGTCCAGCCACCGCACCAACCGTGCAGTCAATTTCTTGCATTGAAAAGTCGAAACAATTCATTTTAAACCTAGGAAACTAGCCAATTATTGTCATGTCATTTCGACACGATCGCATCATGTCATTTTGCCAAAAGTTCCATAGATACTGCTAAATTCATAATAGTCGATCGTTGATCGGTCACTGGTCTCGTAATGAGATAGGGTAGTTGCCAGGGAATGAAAATTAAAAATCTAATTAGTCCGTCAGTTGATCATGAAAAAAAAAAATTAGACACGTATTTTTTTTTATTTTCTCGTATATATGTAGTTACAATACTTAGATAAAATGGAGTTAAGTTCAGGAGTGAGAGGTCGTTACGTCACTATACCGGATACCCTTTTTTTTAAGGGGGGAAAATCATCGAATGACTGCTCCCGCCTGGGTGAGGCGGAAGGGAGTGTCAGACTCTTACTGACTAAAAACCACCCCGTTCCTTCTCCTGCACGTCGAGCCGGAGCCCCGGTTACCCGTTAGGTTCTCCGCGACTCCGAATCGGCATCGGCCCTATTGGGCCCCATCTGTGGTGGTCTGATGGCTCTTTGAGGCGCGCGCGGAACGCGACGCGCCGTACGCTCGGGTCTGTTTCTGGTCGGACGGGGAGCCACCCATGCTCGCCGTCCGCAGGCCCGCGCTTACGGTGGTCGGAGATCGTCTCGCGATCCCCGACGCCCGGTGTGTCCTTCGCGATGGCTGGGTTGCGAGGAGGCAGCGCTTCGCTGCCTCACGCGTCCCGCCTCCTCCATAGCTAGCATGACTGCTTCGCAAAAGGAGGAGACGGCATCCCAATCCCTCTCGCTCCGCATCATGGCCTGCACTAGGCCCGGACGCGAGAGGTCGCCATCGCCGATCACTTCCCTGAGGGCACGGCGGTGCTCAGCCCACGCAGGGCATTCTCCCACTGTATGTTCCACCGTGTCCTCAGGGCGGTCCTCGCAGTGACGACACCCGGGCGTTTCCTCCCGCCCCATCAGACACAGGTACCTCCCGAAACTTCCATGTCCGGTGAGGACCTGCGTCAGGCGGTAGGTGAGGACGCCGTAGCGTCTCTCAAGCCACTCCTCAAAGAGGGGACTTACCGCTGCAATGGCAGCGAGCCCAGCCCCCGGTTGCGACAGTCGTTGCTGCCATTCCGCCATGAGATCGCGCCGGAGCTCATCCCGCCACGCACTTATTTGGCGCGGCAGCGGAGTTTCGCCCCGGCGACGTGCCTCCGCGCGCATGTTATACACGCGCGCGAGCACCTTCGCCTCCAGATCCCACGGCGGTAATCCGGCAAGGAGGTTCGCCGACTCCCCAGAGATCGTGCGGTATCCGCGGATCATTCGGATCGCCATGACCCTCTGTGACATGAGCAGCGTCCGAGCAGGACGCCGCAACAAGGTCGGCGCCCAAACAGGGGCGCCGTAGAGGGCCATGGACCGCACGACCCCGGCGTACAACCTCCGGCAGGAGGCGTTTGGCCCCCCGAGGTTGGGGAGGATGCGTTTAAACCCAGCCCCCGCCCTCGCCAACTTTGGAGCCAAACGTCGGAAGTGCTCCACGAAGTTCCACCGACTGTCGAGGACGAGTCCCAGGTACTTCATCGTCGTCTTGACGCCGATGGTAACCCCTCCCGCCATTATTTGGGACCCACCCGGAGGTGGCGCGTTCCCGCGGCCATGAAAACACATGGCCTCGGACTTGTGGAGCGCCACCTCGAGTCCCAACTGCCGGATTTTTTCAACGACTGTCGCAACCGCTGTCGCCATTAAATCGGCCGCCGCCTGGTGCGACCTCCCGTGCGCTAGCACCAGCGTGTCGTCGGCGTAGCATATTGTGCTAACGCCGTTCGGGAGGTCGGTGCGCATACCCTACAAAATGTAGCGCTCAGTGACGTTACACGAGATTTCAGATTAATATATCGTCGAAAGTATTTAAATTTGTGAGAAAAGAAAAAATACGTGTCTAATGATTTAAATCAATCTACCCGACGGACATTAAATAAAAATTAAGCAACTACCCTATTGTAGTAGAATGACTTTGCTTATTGCGATTATTATATTATAACTTTGTAGTACAAATAAAAAATTTTAAGTGTCGGAGAGCCATGCTTCGGCACGAACGGGCCGGCTCGACCGGAGTGACACCACGGCCTTACAGAAAACCGACGTGAAACAACGCTTGCGTTGTGTTTCATCGTGTGAGTGAGGTTACCGGAGGCACAGTTACCCCCCTTCCTAGTCCCCGTGTCCCGAATCCCCGAATCCTCCACAGTCGTCAAATTCTCAATTCCCAAAAGGCCGGTAACGCCTTGGTGTTTCGAGTGTCTATGAGCAGCGCCGATTGCTTACCATCAGGTGATCCGTCTGCTCGTTTACCGGCTTATGCTATAAAAAAAAATAGTATTCGAAAAACGACTACTTGAACATTTATTCATGCCATATTTATATTTTATTTTACAAAATATCTATCAGTTTTATATGCAATCTGAAGTACGTGTACGTACGAGATTACCATTTTGTGTCATTACTTTCAATGGTCAGTGATTGACCACTGGAAAGTCATAATGACGCCATTACATTAGTAAATTACATGGGACTCATAACATAAATAGTGAAAAGTGGGTGTTACTTCTGTGTGCACCTCTGCCTACCCTTTCGGGGATAAAAGGCGTGATGTTATGTGTGTGTAAATTACCAAACTTGTCAAAATCAAAAATTTTAAAATCAATGATGGATTATTCTGACACTATTGTAATAGCAGACTTAAGCGATCAACGCCGCCCATGGACACCCGGAACACCAGAGCAGTCACGGGTACATTGGCGGTATTTTTTAGAAGGAATACACGCTCTTTTCTTGAACATTTGTTTTATAGGAGATAGTTCGGATAGTCCATAAAAATGATAGTCACATTATTTTACTAAGCCTATATTATAAATGTAATTATAAACTAATAAAAGACTGCCTTATAGGCCGGGTGCGAATGCGACTGCCGGGTCTCGGGTTCGATTCCCGGGTCGGGCAAAGTAATAATAGGTTTTTAAAAATTCTCTCAGTAGTAGCACGGAGTCTGCAAATGTGCCCGGTATATGGCAATAGGCTCACCTCCTACTACATGGGACTCGTAACATAAATAGTGAAAAGTGGGTGTTACATTGTGCAGTGGCATTAAGTGCCGTTATGTACACCTCTGCCTACCGCACTTGCGACCAATTGAAAATGAATCATATTAATTTACAGGTGCTAGGTGAATTAATAGACAAATTGCATGAGGAAGAAAAATATCCAACGTTTTTGGAAGAATTATTAGATACTATAGATGTTTTTTGAATTGAGGGTCGTATCGGTTCGGAAATACCCTCGACGACTGATCATTCCACAGTTTTACTAAAATACCTACATCCTACTAACACTAAGATTATAAACTTTGTTTGCTTTTTTGTTATTACTACACGTCAAAACGACTGAAGGGATCGAAATGGAATTCGGTACTTGCCAACTAGTCAAATTCAATATTGTTTCGAACTGTCAAAAACGAGACAGTTTTCTATGAATTTTGTACGAGATTGTGTATTGTGACGTCATGTTTTATAGCGTCCAACGGCATAGTTATTTATTTAAAAATTGCTGGTGGATACTAAAATTAAGTTGGTTTTGAAATCAATATGATCATTTTTAATATTTTATTGTATTGAACAGTCGAAATATTTTTTTTTTTTGATTAAGGACAGTACCCAATTACAACAGGGGTAGATTAGAACAATAGATTGGCTAATTTTTATCCCACTGAAAAGCGGGTGAGTAATACATGAAACAATATCTTCTATCTACCTCTATACTAATATTATTAAGCTGAAGAGTTTGTTTGTTTGTTTGTTTGTTTGAACGCGCTGATCTCCGAAACTACTGGTTCGAATTGAATACTTAATTCTTATTGTGTTGGACAGTCCAGTTATCGACGAAGGCTATAGGCTATATAATTAATAATAATAATTTAATTTACCTACTTTAAAAATTGTACAAAATGATATAGTTTGGAACTCGAAAAAAAAACAGGTTTTTATCCTGAAAATTCTGCGGGAACTCGACCATTCCGAAAATCCCGCAAGAACGGGAACTATGTGGGAAGAACCAAAATTCTGCCGGAATTCACTATTCCACGCGGACGAAGTCGCGGGCAAAAGCTAGTAGGTACCTACATATAATAAAATCATACGAAAGTGAAAACTGTAGGTACATCGAATATTTTTTTATACAATGCTTTGATTGTGATCTACAGTCGATACCGAAACGAAAAATATAGTTTTTAGAATTTTTGTCTGTTTGTCTGTGTGTGACATCCGGGATAAACTCAAAAAGTGCTGCATGGATTTATTTCAAATTTTGCATGAATATTATTAACAAGTTGGGTCAATATATAGGGTACTTACATATTATTCTATCAACTACGGGTGAGGAGTTGTGAATCACTATACCACGCGGATGAAGTCTCAGCTAGTGTTTTAATAAATCCTGCCAACAGTATCGCCCGCATTCTAGTAGTATAAAACGTAACCTATATGGCATTCTAGACCATAACCTAGTCGCGGAGAACCTAACGGGTAACCGGGGCTCCGGCTCGACTTGCAGGAGAAGGAACGGGTTGGTTTTTAGTCAGTAAGAGTCTGACACTCCCTCCCGCCTCACCCAGGCGGGAACAGTCATTCGATGATTTCCACATGACAAAAAAAAAATAAAAAAAATTACCTACCCCAGTTCCAAATATCATTCCGATCCCTTCCGTTATAGAGTAAGAGACAAACACAGACACAAAATCACAAACGCATTTATCATATTATAGTAGAAGGTTTTAATGAGGTCAATCAAGGCCCTTTTCGTTTGATATCCATAATGGTGGTAGTTGTGGAAAAAATATGATTAGGTATATTGTACGGTCATCAAGATTAAAAAAAAACGTTGCCCCACACCACACGAGTATTTTCTCTCCTGTATCGTGGTTGTGTTTACAAACATACAAGTTTATAAATACACTAGCGGCCCGTCCCGGCTTCGCACAGGGGACTTAAGATTTTTTACATAGTTTTACGTTTTATTTATATTTATTCTCAGTTTATTATTTTTGAAATAGTAGGTAAGTACTTACCTAATAGGTATCTTTTGGATGAATTAATATAAGGTAACCGATCAATTCAAAAGTTATCTAGAGCAAACTCTTATAAGGATTGAACAATTCATTAAAACGATTGTTATGGGTAAACTATAAAAGGTAGACTTATGCTCTCGTGGACTTTTTTAAAAATAATGTTAAGATGAACAATTCATCATAGAGCATTTTTGTATAACTTTAACTATATGCTCAGCGCACGCCACGGAAGGCCTCAGAAACGATACTTTTCCCCCGTTTTTAAAACATTTTTGGTTACTGCTCCACAACAATAGGACCTAGCGTGATATTATATAGCCTATGTTCTCCGCAACAAGGAGTGGGAGGTAGCTAGGTATGTCATTTTAGAGTATAAATCGTACTTACTCAAAAGTGACGTCATGCGATATTTGAAATCAATATAACTTCGACACTATTAGTTTCCGTTAGAAAATAAAAAATACGTTACTAATGTTTTAAATAATAATCTACCAGACGGACATTATAATAAAAAAATAGTCATCTACCCTATTGCATATTGGTTTAAGAGTACCTTAGCATCCAGGAAGAAGGTAAAATTAGTAAAATTCCTTTTACTAAATTTGACTCAAACAAACGGGACAAGGTAAATAACCTCTCGCGTGTTTCTTGTACACACGGGTGTACGAGAGAGTTGAGTGCCCATCGCCGCAATTGTACACACGGGTGTACGAGATAACGAGAGTGACTTGCACCGATTTGAAACTTTTTCTGTGATGTATATTTTCAAGTTGCAACCCGTTCTTTATTTGATTGAACAGAATAGTTCATTCGCTTTCTACCTCTATTAAACCCGTGTACGAGACGCGCGAGAACAAAGCCATTTAAAAAATATTGTGTAGGTACCTCCTATAAAATACCAGTTTATCAGTCTCGTTTTGTATGACCATTCCACAGATACGACGGTCAATTCCTGGTTTTACATAGCTTGACAACCTACCTACTTCCTTAAAACGTACACATACCTAATAAAAATGATACCCACTTTTTGAAAACTTAACAAATATTATTTTTCTTTTTTATTGGATAAGCCGGTTAATTATCGGACGAATCATCTGATGGTAAGCAATTGCCGTCGCCAATGGACACCCGGAACATCAGAGGTGTTACAAGTGCATTACCAGCCTTTTAGGGATTAGGAATTTTAGGATTGTTGGGGAATCAGGAAGAGGTGACGGCTATTATATTTTAGTAATTTTTTCAGAATATAATATAATTTATTAGAATATCATTGGGTGACGGTAATTGGGCATTCGGTAACCTCACTCACACGACGAAACTCAACGCAAGCTTTGTTTCACGTCGGTTTTCGGCTTGGCCGTGGTATCACTCCAGTCGAGCCGGCTCATTCGTGCCGAAACATAGCTCTCCCTGACTATGAGCTTACAGAAACACCTGCTCTCTCTCCTAAATAGTGAACCTAACGGGTTACCGGGGCTCCAGTTCGACGCGCAGGAGAAGGAACGGGGTGGTTTTTAGTCAGTAAGAGTCTGACACTCCCTCCTGCCTCACCCAGGAGGCAGTCATTCGATGATTTTCCCCACTTAAAAATAAATAGTAGCTGATACCAGCGTACCATAACTTATCCCTCCCTCCCTCCTGCCTCACCCAGGAGGCAGTCATTCGATGACTTTCCCCCCTTAAAAAAAATAGTAGCTGCTACCAGCGTACCATAACCTACCGCTGTTCCGTATGATCCTGATCCCTTCAGCCATTTGGACGTGAAGTAGTAACAAAAACAACACACAATCGCTTTTATAATATTTGTAGGATGTAGGTATTGCACGTTTTTTCCCAAAACTGTGGAATGATCAGTCGTCGAGGGTATTTCCGAACCGATACGATCTTCAAACCTTCAAGGAACCGTATTCTTTTATTATTATTATTATATTTTATCTCGTCTGGTAAGCGATGATGCGGTCTACGGTGGAGCACGTCGACCCATAAGCAACCTATTCACTCGGGCCTTGTATTCCTTTTTAAAAGACCGGCATTGCAGCTGTGACTCCTCTAGTGTTGTGGATGTCCATGGACGGCTCTGCAGGATATTTACATACATAACTTCACGCCCATCTCCCATGGGGGTAGGCAGAGACTATGGAAAGTCAATTGCTACGATTACTACATACCTCTTTCGTCTGGGCTCGCTGCCATCGCAGCGGTAAGTCCCCTCTTTGAGGAGTGGCTTGAGAGACGCTACGGCGTCCTCACCTACCGCCTGACGCAGGTCCTCACCGGACATGGAAGTTTCGGGAGGTACCTGTGTCTGATGGGGCGGGAGGAAACGCCCGGGTGTCATCACTGCGAGGACCGCCCTGAGGACACGGTGGAACACACGGTGGGAGAATGCCCTTCGTGGGCTGAGCACCGCCGTGTCCTCAGGGAAGTGATCGGCGATGGCGACCTCTCGCGTCCGGGCCTAGTGCAGGCCATGATGCGGAGCGAGGGGGACTGGGATGCCGTCTCCTCCTTTTGCGAAGAAGCAGTCATGCTAGCTAAGGAGGAGGCGGGACGCGTGAGGCAGCGAAGCGCTGCCTCCTCGCAACCCAGCCATCGCGAAGGACACACCGGGCGTCGGGGATCGCGAGACGATCTCCGGCCACCGTAAGCGCGGGCCTGCGGACGGCGAGCATGGGTGGCTCCCCGTCCGACCAGAAACAGACCCGAGCGTACGGCGCGTCGCGTTCCGCGCGCGCCTCAAAGAGCCATCAGACCACCACAGATGGGGCCCAATACGGCCGATGCCGATTCGGAGTCGCGGAGAACCTAACGGGTAACCGGGGCTCCGGCTCGACGTGCAGGAGAAGGAACGGGGTGGTTTTTAGTCAGTAAGAGTCTGACACTCCCTCCCGCCTCACCCAGGCGGGAGAAGTCATTCGATGATTTTCCCCCCTTAAAAAAAAAAAAAAAATACCTCTTTCGTCGAAAAAATATTTAATTTTGTAAGAAAAGAAAGAAAACGTGTCTAATGATTATTAATGATTTAAAATAACCTACTAGACGGACATTAAAATAAAATTTAGGATACTACCCTCCCTATTGGACATACGAAAAGCCTTTGAATGTAAAACACTAGATTCTGCCCTCGACTTCGTACGCGCAATCCTAATTTCTCCCGATCCCGTACGATTTTCAGGAATTTTTTCTGTCTTAAGAAATCTTCTAATAAATAATAAATAATACAACAAAAAAGAATTAGTGAAATCGGTCCAGCCGTTCACGCTTGATGCCGGACCAAGGGAAAAAGGGATTCATTTTTATATAATTATATAGATTAGATTTCATCGTCAACACTTAAGTGACAGTCTACTGTTGTACTAAGACTAAGAGCCTCTTTTATTCAATCTTCAAGCTAGGCAGGCGGAATAGAATACAGATTGCAGTTTAAACGGTCATGTACGAATTTTTCGACAAAATCTTAATTTTAGTAATAAGTAGGTCGGAGTCGCGGAGAACCTAACGGGTAACCGGGGCTCCGGCTCGACGTGCAGGACGACGTGAAGGAACGGGGTGGTTTTTAGTCAGTATAAAGAGTCTGACACTCCCTCCCGCCTCACCCAGGCGGGAGCAGTCATTCGATGATGTTCCCCCCTTAAAAAAAAAAGCAATGAGTAGGTAGATATACTTTCGACACAAAATATTATCATCGTAGGTACCTCGAAAAAATGTCGTAGGTACTAAAAATTTCTATAGTTTTTGATATAGGTAACCATAAAAGTACCTACCTACTGATTTTGATTAGTTTTTAACTACCGTATTACGTAGATGACCTAATTAATCTATTTTCTTTACAGTTTCTGAAAAAAGACGAGAGAATCCAAAGGATTTTACTACTAAACAAATCTGTGCACATTCAGATACATACAATTGAAAAAATAACGAATATACTAGAAAAATTCCATGCAAATATTATAGAGCCAGACTCAATTTACGAACTACAAAACATCGACGAGATAGAAAATGTCTCATATATCTTCCACATACTAGAAATTGTATTAAAAAAATATTTAAAAAATAGACAAAACGATACTCAGTCTACGACACAAAATTCGCAGGAAATTTTGAAAAAAAGTAGCATCACCGACATTTGGCGGAAAAAATGGAATCCGAGTCAGAAAAAAATTGAGGGTAGTCGTGAAAAGAAGTGTGTTATAAAAGTGCTTAGTAATGTTCTGAACAAAATTGTAGTCGACTGCGTGACTTGTTACAGCTTGGTCGCCTATTCGGCGCTCAAATGTTTCAACTCGATGCAAAATTAATAAAAAATCTGCATTTATTGTTTAATTTTTTATTCAAACTATGTTATTGGTTGTCTAATGTGTGCGTTATCGCCAATACTCCTAAACTGACACTTAACTAATAATAAATAATAATATTATTAGCATAAAACATGTGTATAACATAATATAAGACTTATTTAATCTGAGGAAGCACTTAAACATAACCCTTACTTGTATTGTTGTGTCGAAATAACAATCACCTATCTTAGGTAAGGAATCCTTTAAATTTAGGAGTTTTGTGAAAACAGGCATAAATTTCTTGCTCATTATTCTACATAGGAATCTATACTTTGAAACAAGCAAATAGATTCACTAGAGGACTGACCGACAAACTAAACACTTTTTATTTATTTCAGTAGCAGACTGGGGTCTAAAATGGTGTCCAGGTTAGTCACTGACTCATAACATACCTGCTGGTTGTAACATAATGTATTTTATGTAAGTCTAATCTCAAAATAAAAAACAAATATAACACTAATTACAATTTTATTTATACACAAAATGAACTTACACAACTTTTTTCTCCGGCAAACCTAATAATTTCCTGACGGATACACCATATTTTCTGACTGTTTCATCACTCTCTCCATCGTTCATCAAACTTGACACCGCTTCTTTATAACCTTCAGCATTGGGAATTACGGACACATCAAAACTCCTATATTCTTCTTCAGACAGTTCTTTAAAATCATTTTTTATACGCATAAACCAGTTGACTAAACTCTTCTTTGAAGCGTTATTATTCCATTCATAATACTCCATATCATCTTCAGTTTTATCCTTCTCCCACTCTTCTACGTTCCACGCTTCATGATAACACGCAGTTAACAAATAATTCACATAATCCAAGTTCTGAGTTCTCGCCGGACACCGGTCTGCGGTTATTGTTACGAGATCAGTCTCCTTATCATATCGTTCACCGACTAAACGGATAAATTTGTCCCTTGCATGTTTGTCTAGGCTCAAAGTTGATAGCTTGAAACGGAGTGTTACAATTCTTGCTAAAGGGTTACGGATGGATGGACTTGCATGGCAGTAGTCTGATGTGATGACTTCAACTGGATAGTGCTTCTCTATTGCCTCTTCAGAGTTTAAAAGGCTTGGCCACTCGGTACAAAACTGTTTTAAGGCTTCGCACTGGCTCTTGATAACAGGTGGAGTTAAATGCAGGAAATTTGGTATCTTCATCAGCTCAGCATTAGCCTTTTTGCCTGGTGGAGCCTGGCCTTTTGGTACGTAGCCCTGACGGAGTGGTAACGGTACTGATGACGGATGAAATGTCTTCGGACCAGGCCAAACGTTGCCCCATTTCTGGAATGGTAAATTTTTCAATAATTTAGTATAGTTTCACTGTTAATTTACTTATTATTCTAATTGTAAGTATTTAAAATACAAAATGGCCCTATTACATACAAGTCAATATTTTAAATTAAGCTACATGAAGTTGTGGTCAGCATTTCCTATTTTAGTACTCTAATCAGAAGCAAACTGAAAGGTAATGGGGTTCGAGTTCCCAAGTGTCCCACCTGCTTTTTCTGTTTCTCTCATTCAAATTCTCAGTAAAAAACCCTGTTAAATTTTCAGTAAAGATAATAAAACAGTATGGAGTCTGAAAGAATTGTACCCAGTTTCTAGTAATATGCTCACCCAATAATACTTAATATATTTACAGTTACAGAACTCATGATATTACAACTGATGAAAAGGATGTATGCCTAACATTTTGGGGAATAAAAAGGGTCAGAAAGTATATTTTAAAAGGCGTATCTTACTATTAGAAACGCGAATGTTTGTGTTTGTATAGATGAACAATACTCAATCATGGCAAAGCGGCTGAACGGATCGAATGAAATTTGGAACACGGGTTTGATTATATTCCGGAATAACATAGGCTACTTTTTATCCAACGGGAATGCGGGAGAAGCTGCTGGCAGAAGTTATTAGACGAATAAAATCGAAAATTATTCGTTTTCACGTGAATGAAAATTGATCAGCTGATGACGTACAAATGAGATTTTTTAATGAATTACCTGGTCTAAGGCCATTCTGTCAGCTCTATCAGGTTGTATATCAGCCCTACGAAAGACTCTCCTCTGCATTCTATCTTTCTTTTTCAAAATATCGAGCACTCTAAATTCTTCTTCTTCTTCGTCATCTTTTTTCATCACGCTATCGGCTGTAGTCGAATTCAAGCGCCATAATTTCACATTATACACAATCGCCAAGCTGTTAGGCTTGTAATTCCTTATAAACAAACTCATTTTGTTTTATTTTTATGTGAAAAATATATTGGAAACTAAAATTCCATTTTGAGGTTAGAAATTTCACAGATAAAAACAAAGTTATTCAAATGTTCATACTTCATAGTGTTAAAGGAATCAACGTTCCATTCCACGTGTGAGACTTTGAGCAAATAGTATACGAGTAGTAAACTACTGACTTTAGTCTCTCCCTTAGACGCATCCTATTTTAGTAATTTAATTAGTTATTCAGAGGTTCCTATAGAGTGTAGCGTGATGTTTTACTCCATAACCTTCCTTGACAAATTAATTATCCTGGGCAAAAAGCTTGCATACCAGTACTTCCGGATATAAGCGCATTTAAACAAAACAAAAAAGTTTTTAATTTTAGAGTATGTACCTAAAAGTAGTAAAAAAGATAATCTCAAGAATTAATTACTACTGTTTACATTCAAAAATAAATGTTTAAATAATAAATACAGATCCAAAAAATATTCCTCACGCGGACACGCCGAATATGTTTAAAAGTTTAAAGTATATTTTTATTGTATATATCTGTCGCGGAGAATGGGTTACCGGGGTTCCGGCTCGACGTGCAGGAGAAGGAACGGGTGGTTTTTAGTCAGTAAGAGTCTAACACTCCCTTCCGCCTCACCCAAGCGGGGGGAGTCATTCGATGATTTTCACCCCTTAAAAAAAATTGTATATATCTATCTATATAAAATATATATAATGTGTATAAAATAAATCTATATTTATATTTTAGGTTGTAATAATAATAATAGCCGCAGGGCACCTTGAGGCGAGGTGACGGGCATTAGCGATCCCGCGGGCTACCATCATCCCGAGTGCTCCAGGGAGAAGTCACCGTTCCTTCTTCTCCGGCTTGCCTTAATTGGCTGGCTGGAGTGAACGATGACAAGGAACAGGTCTCCCACCTCTGGCTTGCCTTCATTGGCCGTCCAGAGTGGAGTCGCGAGAGCAGTGATCCTGCTCGGAGGGTAAGAAACTATTCGTAAGTCGCGAGTGGGCCAGGGATGCAGGAGGCTTCGGTTGGAGCAGATGATCTGAGTAGAAAGCGGTGGTAGTTTCTTAACCCTTCAGCCACTCACATTCTCGTTGCCCCTATGTTGCTATATCTAGCAACCATTCCCGGGGCCCGGTCGGTGAGTTGGCGAGTCTCCGCCTGCCATTTTTACGTGTAAAAATTACATTGTTTCGGCAGGTGCCATAGTCATCCATAGTTCCCAATTTACCAATCCACAGTAACCCATCCATAGCCCTACCTTTTTTTTTCCATTATTCACAATAGTCCTACACTAACCGGGGACTGTCCTTGGGTGCATTTCCATAGTGCATACAGGGATAGTCGCCGGTTTGTGTGTCCATTACATTTAGATTAAAGTTGTCTAAAGGGCCTCTGCGCAGTTGGCTTCGGCCCCTCGTACGCCTCCCAAATGACCGGGACCCTGTGGTCCCGTGAATGGTAAAGACAGACATAATAGTAATAATCTTTATTGTACACCAATTTGAGATAGTATATCGAGCTACAAATTAGAGAAAATAGGGTACAAAGGCGGCCTTATCGCTAAAAGCGATATCTACCAGGCAACCTTTGGGTGGATAGAACATTACAATAATATATTAAATGAGGTAGTTATAGCTTGGTGAACTGAGGTGCTTATTTATTATGTAAAATTGAAAGTATTCATAACTACTTTATTTACTTTACTTAGGTTGTATACATTAATAATCTCATAATATCTTAATATGTAACTTCAACATATTTTGTAATTTATTTTATTTTTAATCTTTAGTGCGAATTACTATTTCAGACCGTCATTTTTTTTTTACTTTGTCTTGAACAGAATGAAGAGTAAGATAAAATTGTTTTACACATATACTTTTTCATTTCAACCCTACCTTCAATAAATACCAACTACAAAATCTATTAAATGTATTATGGATATTATACTTTTATAAGGATTCAAAATTCCTCATTTACCATTGAAATGTTATAAATATTTTTTTTGTTTTAGAATGTCTTTATTTCATTCACTTACTGAGAAACAATATTTCATACAAAAGTAAACAATTTAATTTCCATTTTAGCTAACTTTTAAGTAATTTTTAATATTACCATAACGATTTATAAAATGGAACGTTTCATTCATAGATAATATAATTGTCGCCGACTACCTACCCAACATGCTTGCAATCACAGACATTCAAACAATGAAATACGGAGCCCACATTTCAAGTGGCGCTAGTGTCTACGTGTAACGGTACAAGTGAAAAAGAGAGATCCTATTAGTTCCACTCTTTTGTTACTAGTATTTTTCCTGGCTCGGATAACGTTTTGCTTGAAAGTTAAATCTGCGAGCGAGTCTCGTTCGTTGTCCATAGCTTGTGTACCTACAAAGAATTTTAACAGTAAAGACAAATTCAGTTGTATTTTTCTTGCGTATGGCGTGTTTATTGTGTAAAATTGTATAAAAATGTCTGCAAGAAAAAGGTGTAGAAAGTCTAAATTAGTGCCGAGAGAATGTGCCGAGGAAGAAGAAATTCATTTGCAGGTAGGAAACTTATAGTATAGGTACCACCATTTTGACAAAGTTTTCATGACTATCTTGTTGATTTGCAAGTTTGCGTGGTATTTAATTCAAGGTTTTAATTGAAAACTGTTGTAGATACTAATTGAATGTTGTTTACGAATTTATAACGTATCATTTCACTTAATTTGCGGTTAGATTTTGTAGCAGAAAATATGGGGGTAGGTAATTTGTATAAGCGATTGTTATTTTACTAATACCTTATTTATGATTTTTATTTGTGAATTCAATAATATTAACATGAGTGTCAATGAGAAATATCGCTACAGAAGCAATGTAAAAACTGCGTATTTTAATAAGCGGGTGGTACCTACTTATTATTGTTTTGGACAAAAATCATGTCAAAAGATGGGGACGCGTGGTGATTTAGATGTGTTATTATGGTACTTAGTAAAATGATTCTTAGTTTGAATTTGATCTAATTATATTAATGGCGTTTTGATGACTCAAATAAGCAAATTATCAATAATAAATGCATACTTAATATGTATTTTAAAAGGTCTTGAAATAAATACTTAATGAATTACTCTCAGTGATTAGTATTCATTTGATGAATAAAATACTTTATCCTGCGAAGAACTGAATTACATTGCGCCTTTTTGTTACCAAAGAGGTAGGCTTAGATGCACATATATGCCCAATATACAATGTAACACTTAACACACCAATTAGGTATGTTGAGTCCCATGTAATAGGTCTGAATGATAATAAACATTAAATTTGTTTTCATACATAAAATGACCTCTTTCCACACTTTGTTAATTCATATTTCCATGCCTCCTGGTAAAATATGGTTGAGCTTGCAATGTACCTAACTAAACATCAAATGTATTTGTTTTTTCAAATATGTAGTTCATTTGCAAATGAACTATCTTTATCTATAAAAGATAGATTGTAAATGCACGGTTCTCTCACTTTTTCTATTTTTTTGGACTTCAAAAGATAACGAGTTAGTTTTTGAGTTCAAAGGCCTGTTCAAAATGTCTGAGTAGCCGCTATTTGATAAAGTATAAACAAGGTGGAATTTTGTAATACCACCTGAAGAGGAAGTACTCTTAATACTATAGGTAGAAAATTTTACTCAAAGAAAACATACCTATATTTTTGAAACGTAACAAAACTGCATTCAATGATTTTTAAAAATTAGCTTGCCTCACACAGTAATCAAACAGACTAAAATCTGTAAAAGTTGCACCATGTACATTCATTGCATCGATTATTAGGGTTAATAAGGATGTAATCTCTCTAACATACTTCATTAGCAAAAGACTTAAGACTTTCGAATGTGCGCCTAGCTTCATTGACAGATTTTTACAATTCAATTTATTCAATTTTTGTCATTTCATAAGTGCCTAATTAAAGATTAATTAAAATAAATGCTTTGACTTTGCCTAATTTAGATTAAATTTTCTTTTACAGTCACCGTTAAAAAAGCTTTTTATACCTGTAAAGACGACAAAGAGGAAGAAAACTGAAACAAAGGTTGAAAAGAAAAATGATATAAAAAGCGTCTTGGAAAAAATTAATGCAGCTGCAAGACAAGATTCTGAGGAAGCCAAAGCTCTCGAAGAACCTGCAAGAAAATTTGAAGTTGATATTCAAATTGAAACATGCGATGAAGATATGAATCCGGTTGGAAATTTGGAAGAAAACAAGTCTATTCTACAAAACCACTTAGATAACTTGGATATGTCTCCGTTACCTTCCATAGAACTCAAGATTGAAGACATATTAAAAGCCACTGATGATATCATCCAAACTGCTACTAATAATACGGACAAATGTTTAAGTTTGTATGTGAAAAACACCATCGGTTCAATGATACAAAATGTAAGTCCTCGTTCCCATCAAGAGGAAGGAATCCTGAAAGCTCTAGAAGAATGGAAATTGTGGTCAAACCACGCAAAATATGTGAACCGCACACGTCCAGTATTTTACAAATGTTATATTTGCAAAGTAGCTTGGTGGCATCTCTCTGACTTTAGGGACCACATTACACAACATGAAAATGTCACTGTTAGCTTTGAACAAACTAACCATGAATCCAATATCATTGCTTCCAACAGTAAATTTACTTTTGAAAACATATTTGCTGAGGGCAACTGTTCCTTATGTGGAAGAGATTATCATTATCACAAAGTACAAACGTACGATTTTAACAATATAGTGTTTGGTCAATATGTATCAAGGAAGTGTCAGAGAACATTTTTTAATTGTTATTACGCTATGATTCATGCTAATAACTGTGAATTTTGTGATGTTGGGGATAATGAATGTCAGGTTTGTTCAGTCAAGTTTGAAAAACTCATAGATTTAGAGGAGCATTTGGTGCTGTGCCATTCGGTGAGGTCCGATGAGCCTGCTGCAGTGATTGGAGGCAAGACATGCAAATGTTCACAGCGGTTCATTTCCAAAGTTCATCATGTTTGTGTGAATAAGGACCCTGTATTTCAGTGTTTCGACTGTTATGAAGGCTTTTATAATAAAATTATGATCAAAAAACATTCAGCAATGTCTAACCACAACTTTACCTGTGATATATGTAATGAAAGCCTGAATAAGTATTGCAAAAAGTACATTCATTTGATGAAACACACGGATCAATTTATGATGGTTGCTAAGTGTATGCAATGCCCTGACTTCAATTTGTTTGTTGATGAAGAGGATGCTTTTCAACATAAACGGTCGAAGCATGGGCAGGATTCGAAAAGGAACCTATATTTTCCTAAGGTGAGTTTTTTTTTTTATGGGATAAGGCGGTAAACGAGCAGACAAATCACCTGATGGTAAGCAATCTGCGTCGCCCATGGACACCTGGAACACCAGAGGCGTTACAACTACGTTACCGGCCTTTTGGGGATTAGGAGTTTGAGGATTGTTGGGGACTGGGGACCGGTAATTGGGTAGTCTAATAATTTTATATCTTAGTACCTATATACTAATACTAAAGCTAAAGAATTTGTTTGTTGGACGCGTCAATCTCTGGAACTGCTGGGCCGATTTGAAACATTATTTTTGTGTCGGATAGTCCAATTATCGAAGAAGGCTATAGGCTATGAAACATCACGCTACGATCAATAGGAGCTGAGCAGCGAGTGAAATCGTGCTGGAGTACCTAACTAGTATTTATTAGGCTGGCGTTTGTCGTCTATCTCGCCTAATGGTAAAAGATGACGCGGCCTTCGATGGAGCACGCCCAAGTTTCAAACGTTATAAATTATATTTTATTTTGTTTTCAGATACTCGTACCAATTTCCTGCATTATCGACAGTTTGAGAACTGAACTGTTAAATGTTGTAAAAAAGGAAAAACCTGATTACCAAGATGATGCTATAGAAAACCAGGAAGAAACTATGACAGACATAAAAATTGAAAGTGATTTCGTTAAAGGTAAGGTTTATACTCTATAGGTACTTTTTAATATTAGGTATATATAAAGCTGAAGTGTAATAAAGCTGAAATATAATTCTTTTATTTCAATCATGGATAGTCATTTGTCGATGACTAGCGATCCGCCCCGGCTTCGGACGGGTGCAATATGCATGTATTATACATAATAAACCTTCCCTGTATCTATTGAAAAAAACCGCATCAAAATCCGTTGCGCTGTTTTAAAGATCTAAGCATACATAGGGCGAGACAGACGGCGGATAGCGATTTGGTTTTATACTATGTAGTGATATACCAGAACCTATAATAGTAGGCTAAAGGTCCTGTGGTGGCTAATGTCCGGTAGATTATTTATTAGCGTGTATTAAGTGTAGGTATCTTCATCTCATCTTCAAAGACAAGGTCTATAATCATCACGCTGCGATCAACAGCAGCTGACACAGTTGAGGACACTGCTAGAGCGGCTAGTGGGAAACACACCAAAACCTTTAAGTTAAGATTTTGCTGAGATCAACACATAATATTATAATATAGTTTTCTCTATTTTCCAGAAGAACCAGAAGAAGCGGAAAACGAAGAAGACGATGACGAATGTAATTTAGTTATTAAAGAAGAACCATTAGAATTAAATGAACCATACAATGAAATATATGAGGAATCAATCACAGAAAAGGAAATCTCAGTTAAAGAAGAAAATTTTGATGAGGAAGAAGATTATCAAGGCGATATTATTAAAATAGACGTCAAGTGTGAAGCCACTGATCAATTTGGTGTAAAAGAAAATGTCAGCAATGATCAGACTGAAAAGTTTTATACAGATGGCTCGGACAATGAAACCTTGAGTCCAGTTCTAGTCGGTGGTAGAATGAAAAACAGAATCTACAAATGTAATAAGTGTGGCTACCAAGCAAGACACAAGAAATTCAAAGAGCACGTAGAAAGTGTCTGCGGAAAGTCAACTTATAATAAAAAGACTTATAATTGCACCAAGTGTGAGACTGTGTTCCCGTCTTTAGGCAAATACTTGGTGCATTTCACTAAGCATGGCGTCAAAGAAATGGCTTGTCCGGAATGCCTAAGACAATTCCAAACTGTTACTCAATTAGGACAGCATCTATATACACATATAAAACAGAATTTTGTCCGTGTCAAATTGATATCTCATGAAAGTTATTATAAGTTGGATTTTCAATGTAAGCAGTGCAGTGAAATTGTGACTATGGATCAATTCTTTGATCATTGGCAAATACATCTTGGTCATAATCCAGAAAATAAACTAAGGATTAAAGAGGAGATTCAACAAGATTTGAATCCAGATGGAAGTATTGCCCATGAACCCTTACCGGGATGCCTGCCTGAAGCTATTGTTAAAGAGTGCTTGCGTAAGTAATCAATCTATACTGATCTTATGGCTTATACTACTATAAAGGGTGATTTGTAATTAGACCACAATCTCGTATGGGGTTATAGAAGAGATCAATTCCAACATTTCAATAAACTCTATAAAGATTTTTTTTGACCCATTTAACACAAAACTCACTTTGGTTTTCTTTCGAATTGAGTAACTTTTATTGTGTGTTAGATAGTTCATGTGTCGAGGAAGGGTGTAAAAATATATATAAAAATACCCAATACAAAATGTAAAATACTTTAAAATGAAATATTTCAAATACCAGATACAAAATACTATTGACATTGGTATCTGAGAGGTATTCCATGAAGCCACCCGAAACGAAGCGCACCCAGACGAAGCGCACCTAAAGTATTCCACTTAGCGCTTCTGTAGGTGCGCTTAAAATAAAAATTTAAAATAAATTCTAAACCTATTATTCCTTGGCCTTTGCCCTGCAGTGGGACGATCATGGCTGAAAATAAATAAATAAAATAAATTACCTATTCCACGAAGCGCACCTACGAATATCACTCGCATAGTGCGAAGACTAGAAAATAAAAATATCTCGAAATCGAAATTTATTATTTAAAAGACTAACATAAATTTCTAACATCATTCAGTTTCATTATAAAAATAGTAATCTCTGAATATTCTGGGGCACAAGTCCTTAATTTTTATCCATCTCCTATAATATAACTGCCTGACTGACTGCGTCGTTGGTCGAGTGGTCGCAAGTGCGACTGCCGGGCAAGGGGTCTCGGGTTCGATTCCCGGGTCGGGCAAAGTATTACTGGGCTTCTTTATAAAATCTCAGTAGTAGCACTCCGTCTGGAATTGTGCCCGGTATATGGCAATAGGCTCACCCCATATTACATGGGACTCATAATATAAATAGTGAAAAGTGGGTGTTACATTGCAGTGGCATTAAGTACCGTAATGTACACCTCTGTCTACACCTTTGGGGATAAAAGGCGTGATGTTATGTTATGTTATAATATAAATTTTCTTTTTTCAGAACACATAATGATGAAAGTGCCAAAAGAGTGCAACTATTGCCACAGGAAATTTACCAGGGTGTATGGTTGTAAGAGACATATAATAGAGCATTTGCTAGCCGACGCTTATGCACAGAAACCAGTCTTTGGAGCCCTGAGATGTCAGATTTGTGCCATTGGGTTCCCAACTCCGGAGAAGTATAAGCAACACATGAGAGACCACGCTTCCTTACCTGTGTATAAATGTGAACTGTGTGATAGAACATTTAGTGATTCAAGTAATTTTACTAAACATAAGAAAGTGCATAATTATAAAGTTGTTGTATGTGATCTGTGCGGAAAGAAGTTTCAAGCGAAGTCGTCCCTTATTAAGCATTTGGTGGTAAGCATTTTCCTTTTTTTTTGTATTATTATTATGTATGTCTTTACCATTCACGGGACCACAGGGTCCCGGTCATTTGGGAGGCGTACGAGGGGCCGAAGCCAACTGCGCAGAGGCCCTTTAGACAACTTTAATCTAAATGTAATGGACACCCATCCGGCGACTATCCATGCACTATGGAAATGCACCCAAGGATATTTATTTATTCATTTATTAAACAACTAGCTTTAACCCGCGGCTTCACTCGCGTCACAAAAGGATAAAAAGTAGCTTATGTGACATATACCAATACTCATAACGCCATCTATACCAATACTTTTGTTTTCCCTCGGGAATATTAAATTTTTCCGGGATACAAAGTACCCTATTATTTAATCCAGATTTCTAAATTTACGTCTGCAAAAATTCAAAGCAATCGGTATAGTAGTTACGAGTATTTTCTTGAAAAAGTTGGTTTGCATCTGATGGTGAGCAATCTGTGCCACATATACACTTCCGGTACATTAGCGGAGTTGCAAGTGCATTGCTAGCCTTTTGGGATTTGAGATTTTTTTATACATAATGATAAGCCGGTATACGAGTTGACGGATCACCTGATGGTCAGCAATCAGCGTCGCCCATGGACACCTGTGCTTTTAGCCAAACGCTTTAGCGCTTGTCTACAGAGAGAGTAGAAAACTAAATGTATGACGATGACCCTGACAAGTGTCAAAATTTACGTCAATTCCATATAATTTTGTTCTTGTTGTAATTGGTTTTCTACAACTACATGTAGACAAGCGCGAAATGGCATTTGGCTACAGCTGCTGCAACACCAGGCGTTACAAGTGCGTTCCCGGGCTTTTGAGAATTGTGGATGATTCGGGGACTGGGGAAACTGGGGGGGGGGGAATTGGGTCTCCGGTAACTTTACTTAGTGACTCACAAGTAAGCGTTGTTTCACGCCAAATTGAGGTCGTGGTATCACTCCGATCCCCCCACTTAGAACGTTTTAAGTAGTCGAGACGAGACCCCGTTCGGCGCTGTGATTGGTTGGTTCATTGGAGCCGGCCAATCAGAGCGGCGAACGCGGTCTCGAACAAACTCGTACTCTAAGGCCTTTGATTAGTTCGTTCATTGAAGCAGACCATTACTAAGACGTCTGTTCTAGATAAGTGTGTTAAATTAAAAAAAAACCTTTCCTCTTTTACAGAAACATGAAATTACGACCCCGATCACCTGCAATCTGTGCAACAGAATATTTTACTTCGAATCTTCATACCGAAGACATGTTAGGTACGCACACGACAAAGTCACATTCGGATTTCGATGTGTGATATGCAATGAGAGATTTGACAGCTTAAAATACAAATGGGACCATATGTGGCAAGTGCACAAAGAAAGAAATCAGAAAGCAGATTGTCCTATATGCTTGGAATCCTTCAGAAAATATGCCGATGTCAAATTCCATGCAAGAATGCTTCACGGAATAGAAGTATCCGTACTCAGTATGAAGAATGCTGCCAGCGGGGCGATGAATTTGGACACTTATTTTAAGGCTCCTAGAATAAGGTTAGGGGATAACGAAACATTAGTTGTTTATGAATCTGAATGACAATAGGCGTATGATATTGAACATCCCCTACTGATTATAGGGGTCCCCCCAATGATTTAGCAATCATTATCATATTAGCTACAAGACACTCATTGCTGAACATAGGCTATCATTAATGTCTTGGTCACCATATTATGTCCACTCCTGAACATAGACACTCCACAATCTATATATACTTACTTTTTTTAATATATAGGACAGTTTATCTGTTTGTACACCCTAATCTCAGCAACTGCTGGTCGGTTTGAATAATTATTTTTGTATTGGATAGTTTATTATTATGAAGGCTATAGATATCACATGGACAACATCGCCCGGAGGGTCTTTCGCGATGGCTGGGTTTAAGGAGGCAGCGCAGCGAAGCTCTGCCTCCTTAAACCTAACTGACGGACTGATTCGTTTTTAATTTTGATACCCTGTCATCATCCCTATTGGGGTTGTCATAGTCCACTGCTGAAAGTAGGCAAGTTTCAGGTTAATCAGAGAGAGCTGCTGCCCGGTTTCTTGTCATGTGTAGTCTCTTAGTCGGGTATAGGATACCCACCAGAAGAGTTGTGTTAGTGAACTGGTAACAAGTTTGATGTATTTCGCCATTACCACATGTATGTACGTGGTATAAATGTTTAAACTGCTCGAAGTAGCAGATTCGATTCCAATATTTTTTTGTAGTCTTAGGTTTTTTGTAAATATGAAATTTTTTTTTTTCTTTTTGTAGGTGTTTTTTTTTACATTATGTATTATTTGATTTGGTCACAAGCATGCCATGTCTAGGTTTGATATCCGAGTAGTGAGAAAATTTTATTGTACACCGGTGTCCTAGTAGTGTTTGACAGTTTAATGCCACTGTACAATGTAACACCCACTTTTCAATATTTTTGTACTGAGTATGGAATTTATGAATTTTGTGTAGACTAATAAGAGAAAATGATAGCCATATACAGCATACAGCTTGAAATTTTCCTTGAATAAGTTCTGTCAAAACTATGTATTGTATTATGTTATGAACGCATGGCTAGACATCATGCTATGTCGCGGAGAACCTAACGGGTAACCGGGGCTCCGGCTCGACGTGCAGGAGAAGGAACGGGGTGGTTTTTAGTCAGTAAGAGTCGACACTCCCTCCCGCCTCACCCAGGCGGGACCAGTCATTCGATGATTTCCCCCATTAAAAACACACATCAAGCTATGTAAAACTAGTGTAAATTAACTGTTTGATGTACGGAATGATACATACATACAAAGGATTAGAAAACCGACGTGAAACAACGCTTGCGTTGTGTTTCGTCGTGTGAGTGAGGTTACCGGAGACCCGATTACCCCTTACCCCTTCCCCAATCTCCCCAATCCCTGAATCCCCAACAATCCTTAAATTCATAATCCCCAAAAGGCCGGTAAAGCACTTGTAACCGGCTTATGTTATAAAAAACAATGCGAGCTAATGATAAACTGGTTTCGTTTAGCGATGTGTAGCCATGTTGTTTCAGGTTCCTGTGAAGTATTTTTGTATTTATAGATAAGTAATTCTCATTATTATGTAAAGTTACACTCAAAGATGTATGTACTTGTTCAGTAATAAAAATGTTGAAGAAAAGCCATAATTATATTTGTCGTTATTTTATTTATCAGATTTATTCCTTTTTTTATTTTAAAAGGCTTCATGCACACTACTGTTCAAGGTGGGCTTAATGCCATGGGCATTCTGCATTCAGAGCTTTGGGTGATGCAGAGACAAAAACAATGGTCGATGCAAGAAGCAAGCGTATTTAAGAATAATGACAGAGAAATCCTTACTATTATAAAGGGAAAGTGAGTTTGTTTGTTTGTTCCGACTTCACGCCGTAACTACTAAACCGATTGCATTGAATTTTTGCAGACGTAAAGTTAGTAGTCTGGATTAAATAATAGGGTAGTTTTTATCCCGAAAAAATTTGATATTCCCGAGGGAAAACAAAAGTATTGGTATAGATGGCGCTGTATGTATTGGTATATGTCACATAGACTACGTTTTGTCCTTTTGTGACGCAAGCGGAGCCGCGGGTAAAAGCTAGTAAGTACATAAAAGAGAATAGTATAGACTTAGATAAAATAAAACCCTATATAGGTATATGACATAACAATAAACTTACCATCCTTAATCCATAACATCACGCCTTTTATCCCCGAAGGGGTAGGCAGAGGTGCACACAGAAGTAACACCCACTTTTCACTATCTATGTTATGAGTCCCATGTAATAGGGGGTGAGCCTATTGCCATATACCGGGCACATTTCCAGACTCCGTGCTACTACTGAGATTTTTTTAAAAACCCAGTAATAAACTTACATAATTATACTTATTACATAATAATATACTACCTAGACGACTGGGCACCATCCTGATATCGGGAGGGAACGCATTCCACAGAAGAAGAGACTGAACAAAAAAGGAGGAATGAAGAAATTTAGTAGGTACGATGTGTTGGATATTGGAGGAGGCGATTATTAGAAGAGCGAAGATATTTGCTGTGGTTTGCGCATGTATATTGGAATATATGAGAGGATAGATAAGTAGGCGAAGATGGCGAGTCAAGAATAGAGAAAAAAGTGGCATTTTATATGCATTTTATCGCCATTCCACGTACAACTCCGCCGGCTTTACTGCTGTAGTTGTGATCGAATATTAAAACTAAATTCTGTCTGGCCACTCCCAGGACACGACAGGAGATAACTATTAGGGGTCGCCGTTACCGAAATCTGTAAGGACTATATAGGTAGGTATTTATTTAGAATCTCAATGTCAATGCAATTGCAATCCAATGAAAACTCAATAATTATTTAATGTCAAAACTGTTAAAATAGCATTCAGAGTACGGAATATAAAGACAAAATCAATACCATTCAATTGTCGCGGAGAACCTAACGGGTTACCGGGGCTCCGGCTCGACGGGCAGGAGAAGGAACGGGGTGGTTTTCAGTCAGTAAGAGTCTGACACTCCCTGCCGCCTCACCGAGGCGGTCATTCGATGATTTTCCCCCCTTAAAAAAATACCATTCAGTTCATTAAATATCCACGCAATACGGATGCAATGGGCGCTAGTGTTGGAACTCAATAACCGCACCACCTGACCTACGATCTCTGGACAGTCAGATTCACCTCGCAGCGTCTTACAACTCATAATCATTAAGGAGTAATTACGCCTCACCTCAAGAGAGTTAAACCGTACCATCACATCAACACACACGGAGAAGGTTTGAGCATTAATTACCACGCTTGCTCAATGCGGGTTGGCGATTTACAAACTTATAATTAGAAATTATAAGCCCAGGTTTCCTCACGATATTTTCCTTCACCGTTTGTCAATGGTGTCTAGATAATTTTAGAAAGTATCTACATATAACTCGGATAAAGTCACATTGGTAATTGTCGTTGGTAGGTTTGGAACTCGTACTCTCATGCATGCGAGACGGGCGTCTTAAACCTCCGGGACACCAAAATGTTACTGTAAGACGTTAAACCGTAACATGCCTAACAGAAACTTAGTGGGGTATAGAAAAGGGTAATAGCCAAATCGTTTTCTGTACAAAAACCTTAATATCTTCTATCTTTATCTTACAAAAGCGCGCCGTCAGAGCTATCTACAATCTAGGTCGTCGCGAATCTCTCAAGGAAAAGTTTAAGGAGATCAACATTATGACCGTTCCATGCCAATTTATCTATGAAAACATCATGTAAGGTAAATGTTAGGAAAAACCTACAGTTTTTTGGTAAAGTGTCGGACAGACACCACTATCAAATTAGACATAAGAATAGATTAGTTGACGTTCAAAAGTGCATTTCTGGTCTAATTGTAATAAATGATTGTGACTTTGACTTTAATATCGCTTATTGCACCTTTTCAAGCATGAGAGCGTAAGTAACCTCATGCAGACTCCATACCAGAGATGCAGATTCTAGCTTGCTTCTAACTAGGGTCATGTAAACCAATTTGATAGCTGTTATATTATCAAATTCGCACATATTATTGCGAATCGCAAATCTGGGGGCTTACTCTTGAATCCAACTCATTGACATTGACGTTGTGAAATCTTGTACTCTTGAGTTGCAACACTAGCGCCCATTGCATCCGTATTGTGTGGATTTTTCATGAACTAAATACAGTAGAACCCGTTTAAGACGATCACGCTTAATACGATTTCTCGCATAATACGCCATTTTACGTCGGTCCCTGCAACTTAAAATATATTTTCATACATTTCTTAACGCTTAATACGATTCGTCATCCCGTTTAATACACGCCGAGCAGCGAGAGAGGTCAGCGCTCCCAGCGCGACGCCCGCGCCCGCGCGCGCCGTTTGTGCCGTGGTTGTGGTTGACGTCGTGTTGGAAGAAGAAGAACCCGAGATACTGCAGGGTTTTCCTGGATACTCTTCTATTGATGACAATGTAGCACCGTACGAAATTCAATCAATTGAAGATCTTATTGAGAATGTGAACAACACACAAAACGAAGTCCTAAGTGATAATGATGAAGACGAAGATGAGTCAACTCCGGTTTTGTCAAACGCCCAGGCATTAGCGGCCCATCCACTAACGTTCATTCTTGCCGGAATCTACAATTCTTACGGAATGAACGCCAGTGGATTTGCAAGAGCGAGAAAGAATGACGGTATTATAACCCCGCCTCCCTTCCCGTCGCGAAGGACGCGACGCGCTTTGTGATCAAGTTAGTGCCTGTTTATTTGTCCGGCGTGATTGAGCGCACGTTTGTAATCATTTTGTGTTCGTCTTCGTCCCGGAAGGATAAAATGTATTCCCAAAAATGTCGAGATATCCATTCTCAAATAGTTCTTAAAATCATAAGGTTCATCGCATGCCAGCAGGCTTACTCTTGAAACTAATTTCAATTCCAATCCAAAGCCAATCCAATTCCAATGCTAAATTTGAACTCACGACATTCGGTACTCTTGAAAACAATAATGATAACATTGGATTGAAATCGGAATTGTCCCACGATTGTTTTGTGTAACGTGAAGTTAGCTATGCATCGAAACACAATAGTGTTGTTCGACGTTTTACGATAAACTTGAGACAGGGCTCTAAAATCAAATATCTTTAAAAAAATAAGGTTTAAAAATAATAATCATTCATATAATTATTTGTTTTCTATCTCTAACTAGATTATTTATTATTAAGGAAGTAAATAATTAAAAAAATAAATTTATCATGACTTTGGTTTGCTTTGGATGTACCTATACGTTAGCAACACTACTAAAAAACCCCTCCGTAAAAGTTCTCCACATAATTTAAAACGTTCTAAAGTTTTTAGAAGAAATTACGAACGAGTTTGTTTGCATTATTACTTATTATATACCTTGAGATATACTTATTTACTTTTTAAAGTGAAAACGGCCAACTTAGTTACCTTGTATCAACGTTTAAACAATTGGTAAGTACCTAAATGCTCATAAATAAATATTTCGGCATTGTTTTGCTATAGTATTTGTTTAAGCTGTATTTGTGAACTTTCATACTACTTTGGTTGGTCCATGTACTACCTATAGAACTATACCATTAGGTACTTGTATTTTGTATGTCTAGGCCTAATTAATCAATGTTTATCAATTTCAGTTGCAATGCCAAGTCGTCCTAGCTACGCCCAATTAGAAGGTTTAGTGGAGTTTTTAGAACAAAATCCAGGCGTAGCTAAGGGCTTAGTTCGGACAACCCAAGGCCAAATAGAAACGAAGAGAAAGTGGGAAAATTTAGCGACTTCTTTAAATTCGTTAGGAGGTGCCAATAAAAACGGCAGGGCTTGGGCGAAGGTAATTAAAATGACTACTTACTTGCTACATAACATTACTTTTAATCTGAATTATTATTATATTACTTGAGCAATTTCATCAAAATGAATGCATTTTCTTTTTAGTATTGGGCTGAGAAGAAGTGCGCTCTACGGAAACATTGTGCAGGACTCTCAGCCTCAATGAGACGCACTGGTGGCGGAGCATCAGATAACTTACCAGCGCTCTCCGCTTTAGATACTAGATTGGTGGCAGTAATGGGTGGGCGAGAATTTGCAACAGGCGATACAAGTTTGGCAGTCAACCCATTTCCTCAATCGGTAATTTTTGTCAAAGATAATTAATAATGTAGCTACATAAGATTTGATTAAATCAAAAATAATTTGATATAATTTTGATGTTTCAGACTAGTCACAGTAGTCATACAGAGCTACCTATAATGATAGAGATTGTAGAAACAGGAGAACAAGTAATGCAAGCTAATTCTCCTATTCTTGGCATGTCACACATTGATGCAATACCAGCTTCATCCACAAGTAAGTATATTTGAATTTATAAATTTATTAACATGGAGTCTAATTAGTCACACTAGAATGTGCCGTTTGTGTGTGCTTACATAGCTCAAGTGGGAAGCACTAATGTGTAACCTTCTAATGAATGTTAGAGTGTTAAACTTAAGTACTTATTTAACTTTTTATAATAGTGTTTTACGTATTTTTTTACATTTCAGTACCTGCATCGCCTACCCCACTTGAGAATTCTATACCTACTATACCACCAGCACCACGAACTCGCCGGCGGCGCCGATCGTCGATTTCGAGGATTCACAAATGGAGCAGTTCTCAAGTATCGAAGCACGCAGGGTTGAAGCAGAGCTAATTACAGCACAAGCATTGGCTAAGTTGTCAGAAAATATTGGCAATATAGCTAATGCTCTGACATCTATTGCTAATGCAATTTCAGATGTAGCTAGTAAAATGCCAAATCCTTAGCAGTTCTATTTGATATATTGATTTAATGTACCTAGGTCTAATAATTATGATTTCCTTGTTACATTGTTGATTTGTGATTTAATTTTATATTGTTGATTTATGTTATAGTTTAAAATGGGTAAAATAAATAAAAGTTTTCTTTTTATAATGTATTTTTATTCTTTCTTAACTCGTCGAGTACCGGTTTTGTAGACACAATTATAGAACAATAGGCTGCGGTCACCGGTGACCGCTTGGTGTTTGACAGTTTAATAACATAATTAAGACTAATAATACTATATAAAAATGATATGACATATAATAAAAAAGGACAACTAATTTATAATAAAGACAGAAATGATAAAAAAATACAATAGATTAAAAAAAGCCAAATACAAATTTAAAATAAAAACATTTACCGTCTGCTCGCCCACAACTGCTGAACTAAAGCATTTCTCTTTTCGATACCTCGTCTTAGTTCAGCAGCTGTGTTACTACCAGAAGATTCTTGGGCAGTGACATCTTGGTAATCATTTTCATTTTCAGCTGTATTGTCCTCAAGATCTTCATCTACCCTATTTAAACACATGTTGTGTAACACACAACATGCATTTATTATTTTAGCTGCTACATCAGGGTGGTAATGTAACACCCTATGCCTGAGTAAGCACCTCCATCTATTTTTCAATACACCAATGGTACGCTCCACTGTATTCCGTGCCGTACAATGCAGTTTGGTGTAATATTCTTCGGGTGAACCCTGAGGAGCATCAATAATTGGTGTCATCATGTACTCCCTCTGTGCATATCCAGAATCACCTGAAACAAAAACTAAATAAAAAATATTCCCAGTCAGAAAAATTCAGATATGACTGATGACTTGTTTACAACATTTAGATACTTGCCTAGTAAAAATAAATTTTCTCCATTATTATTTAAATCAATTAAGTGTTGTTTCACAGGATGCTGATTCCATACAAAACTGTCATGTGATGCCCCTCCATATGAAGCATCTACTGACAGAATCATTAAATCTGCATCACTTATCTGAAAATAATATAAAAGGGTTATTAAACTAAGTTGTTACAACAAGTCAAATGGGTTATGTAATTAATTAATGAGAAGTATTGCCTTACAATCATAACATTCCTTGAATGGAAATGTTTGCGGTTAAAAAATCTCTCCTCATTTTCTGATGGCCTAATGATGGCTACATGTGTACCATCAATACACCCTATCACAGATGGTATATTAAACCTTTCATAAAACCTGGAACATAAAGAATATACCTGGTTAAACCGTTATTTACAAAAATCATTACAAACATAAAGTACAAAACAGACATATTATTGTTGTTAACATTTTTGAACTGCTGTTCACCATTGTAAACCCACAATTAAGTTAAGTTGGACAGCAAATTCATAAAAAGACATAAAAACAGTGTTAACGTTTCGTCGAGTACCGGTTTTGTAGACACAATTATAGAACAATAGGTTGCGGTCACCGGTGACCGCTTGGTGTTTGACAGTTTAATAATTAAGTAGAAAATGTATGTACATAGTTTTATGTTTGTTTAGTACTTTTATAATAATTATATGTTCTTAAATTGACTGATAGAGAATGCACAAGGTGATATTAGTCTGCTAATTTATTGTAGGTACATATGCAATAAAATGTGAACAAATTATGTTAGTTTGAAAATAAACAGCTGATTGTAATCAACATTACCTTCTTTTTATAGCATCCCTTTCTTGGCGATTTTGAGGAAACCTAATCCATTTGGTTGCTACTGCAGGATAGTTTAGAGCTGCTGTTACATCTCGTATAGCACGAGATACGGATTGCTGCGACATTAGGGTCCCATATGTGCCTCCAACCAGTTTCTGGTAGCTCCCAGTAGCATAAAAGGATAATGCCACTAAAACCTGCAAGAATCATATGGGTATTAACCTATGGCTATTTCACTGGCTATGATAATATATTATTATGATAGTAGCACTTATGTATTTTAATTTAAATCATTGTTGAGCTAAGTTCGTAATGAAAGATCGTAGTATGCTTACCTTATATTTCGGTGATATGTCATTTTTTCTCTTATGAGCTGGCAGAAAGGGCTTAATATTATCATAAAGCTCGCCAAATAAATCCTTGGTCACTCTATAATTCGCCTGGAACTCCACTTCGTTCATTGAAAACGCTTTGTCCATATACCGCATCAACCTACGCTCATTTCGCCTCTGTTTTAATTGTTTTTTATGAGAATTACGTAAAACACTGTACATAACGACTAATCGTGCCATATTATACAGTAATCTCTGACGAAAATTCACTTAAAATGCAAAACAATCTCTAAAAAGTTACACTTTTGTTATTGGAAAAATCACAATAAACAAACAATCGCAACTCAATATTGGCGCAATTGACAGCTGTCAAAACGTGCTCAAGAGTACCGTTTATTGCAATTCGAATCCAATCCTAATCTCATTTAGTTTCATACAATAGACACACAATTTAAAACCAATGTGGCGCTAGTGTCAAACTCAAGAGTACGAAACATTCAAATTCCAATGTCGATCGATCGGAATTAAAATCAAGAGTAAGCCTGCAGATCTTTTAAAAGTCTTATATCACTATATTTCTCCTTTTCTAATAACCATTTTTTTACCCACATTCTATGTCTTCTTTTAGGTTTAATTAAATGGATATTCACTCGCAATAAAACTCAAAGCAATAGCAATCTCTTGCTTACGGGTACGCATGTTGTTGCAAAATGAAAATAATCCATAAAGATATTTCAAAATGACGAGTATTCCTTTTAAATGACAACAATCATAACAACAATGATAACAAAATAATTAAAACTGTATACTATGCCTTATGTCAATCCGTCTTTACCTATTGCATAACGTCGTGGGGTGGTGCAGCCAAATCTTACTTACTCAAGTTAGAACGAGCCCAGAGGGCCATCCTTAAAGTAAGTTTATTCCTGCCTTTCCGTTACCCAACCTATGATCTATATCAGCGATTCAATGTTCTAACAGTTCGCCAGCTATTCATCCTGTACACCGTTCTAAAAATGCACTCTCAGCTACCATTTAATTCGGATAATTCCACAAGCAGGAGAAGCCTTAGGTACTACCGTCTGCCATATAGAAAGAAAACATTTTGGTTTCACTCAAAACTTCTTTACCTTTTTAGGCCCATACCTATATAACAAAATAAATAAAGAGCTAAGCATTCATTATCTCACCAGAAGTAAATGTAAAGAAAGCGTCAGCGACTGGCTAAATAAACTAGACTATGAGGAGACTGAAAAAATTCTGAGACCACTTTCCTAAGCTACAACTGATGCAGAATTATCAATCACTACATTCATATCAACACTTCCACCTCATTCACTTACCTATACATACCCACACATAATACACATCAACTCACTCACTTACATACACATATACACGCACTCACACTACATTGTTACACACCCACAGTCACACACACACACACACACACTCATACAATGTTGTCTATTTTCTTTAATTAAGTAAATACTTTATATTGTTCAATGTCTCCGGGGGTCACCCGGGCCTGGTGATCTGTAACACAGGTTATACCTTTAACAGACACCAGTCTCATAATTGTAACATATTATATAATTTGTATCCGTAGAGTATTTTTGAGAAAATAAAGATTTTTATTATTATTATGTATGTCTTTACCGTTCACGGGACCACAGGGTCCCGGTGATTTGGGAGGCGTACGAGGGGCCGAAGCCAACTGCGCAGAGGCCCTTTAGACAACTTTAATCTAAATGTAATGGACACACAAACCGGCGACTATCCCTGTATGCACTATGGAAATGCACCCAAGGACAGTCCCCGGTTAGTGTAGAACTATTGTGAATAATGGAATAAAAAGGTAGGGCTATGGATGGGTTGCTGTGGACTGGGAAATTGAGAACTATGGATGACTATGGCACCTGCCGAAACAATGTAATTATTACACGTAAAAATGGCAGGCGGAGACTCGCCAACTCACCGACCGGGCCCCGGGAATGGTTGCTAGATATAGCAACAAAGGGGCAACGAGAATGTGAGTGGCTGAAGGGTTAAGAAACTACCACCGCTTTCTACTCAGATCATCTGCTCCAGCCGAAGCCTCCTGCATCCCTGGCCCACTCGCGACTTACGAATAGTTTCTTACCCTCCGAGCAGGATCACTGCTCTCGCGACTCCACTCTGGACGGCCAATGAAGGCAAGCCAGAGGTGGAAGACCTGTTCCTTGTCATCGTTCACTCCAGCCGGCTGGCTAATTAAGGCAAGCCGGAGAAGAAGGAACGGTGACTTCTCCCTGGAGCACTCGGGATGATGATAGCCCGCGGGATCGCTAATGCCCGTCACCTCGCCTCAAGGTGCCCTGCGGGCTTATTATTATTATTATTTACATATATTTATTTAAAATTCTCTATAAATTACATTTCTAAATACTACTTGTAAAATAAAAAATAATATTTAAAAATATAAAAAATAGGAGCCGACCAGTAGCGAGAGCATGGTCCAAGCTACCGGTGGTTAGGGCTCCAGAGACAGAAACCTCCTCACGATACGTGCCGTTTCTAGGAGAACTGCCTTCTGTATCAGGCCCTTGATCCATCCACCTAACGCCAGCCTCCTAAGATGGATGTCGAGGCTTTTAGGGATTAACCCATTGGCCGACACGACTATCGGCACAATGATAGCCGAATCCACACTCCACATGTCGACAACCTCGTGAGCTAAGTCTAGATATTTTATTTGTTTATCTTTCTCAGCTTTCACGAGGTTCTCGTCATGGGGAATGGTGACATCGATTATCATCGTGCGGCGTACTTGTCGGTCTATCACCACTATGTCAGGTTTATTGGCTACAATAGTCCTGTCAGTAATGATAGACCGGTCCCAGTACAATGTGATATGGTCATTTTCCAGAACTGGGTCGGGCACATACTTGTAGTACGGTACCTCAGATTCAACAAGTCGATAGTGTAAAGCAAGTTGCTGATGGATAATCTTGGCTACTTGATTATGCCTATGCAAATATTCACTGTTAGCCAAACGACCACAACCAGAAATTATATGTCTAATGGATTCACCAGGACTATCTATGACATGCCCGACATATGTCAACCGTCCCATCCTTAATTATATATTTCCGATAGTTGTTTTATACATTATTATTTTGATTTATTATTATTATTAATCTTCATAAAATGATAGGATTATAACCATCCACAGACACGCAATCCCTCGGTATGACTAACAAGATGCAAACTGACAGGAATGTACCTAAACGTGTGTATGGTCACTGAAGGATTGTTTTTCCTGTCGAACTGGCGTGTTGTGATAATGTCAGGGGAAAGAACGTAGGATTGTGGTTTAATTAGTGGCTTCAACGGTTTTATTTTATCCCGGGACTTTTCTGTACAGTTTGCACAACGGGACAAGTCGGAAGAAATGAACGTTAGTGGATGGGCCGCTATTATCAGCTGTTTATGATTTAAGGCGCTATGTAGCTTCTATGGATCAAAGCGAAGACACACTGCAAAAGTTGAATTATGTTGAAAATCTTTTAATTGCTAATGCATCAAAATCTTTTTGTCAAACCAAAATAAGTGATTATTTTAAATAATGTAATTTTAATTACACTACGTATTTAACGTAATTTATAAATGTATAATTACAAAAATTAGAACATATTACATAATAATAAGTAGTACTTTTTTTTCCCTATAATACGCTTTCTCGCTTAAGACGCGTTTTTGGTAAGGTCCCTGAGAAATCGTCTTAAGCGGGTTTTACTGTAGTATTGAGTTTGGCTATGTATTCCGTGTTCTGAATGCTATTTTAACAGCTACGATAAGGGTTGTATAGTGTTGACATTGAATTATTATTGAGATTACCGAGTACTGAGGGTTTGCATCAAGAGAGGCAAGAGACTTCAACTTCAGACCTTGGCGCCCCCTAGAATTTGTCGCCCTGGGCCATCGCCCCATCACGATTGCTTACCATCAGGTGATCCGTCTGCTCGTTTACAGGCTTTTGCCATAAAAAAAGGATTTCTTTGTTTTCTTATGAAGTTTGTTAGAGAGATTTCATCCTTATTGACCCTAACGATTGTTGCAATATAAGTACAGGATGCAAACTATGACAGATTTTATCATCATCATCACCAGCCTATAAATGCCCACTGCTGAGCAAAGCCTCTTCTCACACGGAGAAGATTTGAGCATTAATCACCACGCGTCATTAATGACCCTAATAACTATAGACCTATCTCGGTCACGTCCATACTCTGTAAGAGTATGTATAACAGGCTCCTGGCGTCCAAGCCTGAACGTGTACTGAATAACAGGCTCCTGGCATACCTTGAAAGTAACGATCTCCTTAGTGATCAGCAATACGGATTTCGCCGAAACCGATCTACTGGGGACCTTCTTGCATATGCCACCCACATCTGGAGCGAGGCCATCGAGAAACACGGGGAAGCGTTAGCCGTATCCCTCGATGTCTCGAAGGCCTTCGACAGGGTCTGGCACGATAGTCTTGTTGGCAAGCTTCCCGCATATGGACTCCCCACTGGTTTGTGCAGATGGATAACAGACTTCCTGAGGGATCGATCCATCCGTGTGGTCATTGACGGCTGCTCATCCAATCCACTTGGTATTAATGCCGGGGTTCCTCAGGGGTCAGTACTCTCACCAACACTTTTTCTGTTGCACATTAATGACCTGCTCCAGCCCGGTATCTTTGGGTACGCAGATGACAGCACCGTTGTTGAGAGGTATGTGTCCGATGCGCGAACCAGTGCAACTCAAATCCAGTCTCTGAGAGAATCTATGGTAAATCGTCTGAACCTGTCCTTGCAGGCGGTCTCCGATTGGGGTGACGCCAATCTGGTCAGGTTCAATGCCAGCAAAACCCAGGCGTGTCTGTTTTCCGCTAAACGGAGTCGGTTCCCACTGACTCCTACTTTCCGGGGTGTGTCCGTTCCGATGGGTGACCGTCTCGAGCTTCTCGGCGTAACTCTGACGCCCACTCTCAATTTTGGCTCGTATATCGAGACAAAGGCGCAACTGGCTGGTAGAAAGTTGGGTGTCCTGTCGAGGATGAGACGGTACTTCACGCCGGAGCAGTTGCTCACTCTTTACCTAACACAAGTTCGGTCTTGTATGGAGTACTGCTCCCATCTTTGGGATGGCTCAGCGAAATACCAGTTAGAAGCCCTCGAATCCATCGAGAGGCGTGCCAAGAAGCTCATTAATGACGATTCGCTTGTGGAGGCTCGGCTACAAAGCCTCGAACACAGGCGCAAAATCGCAAGCCTTTCGGTGTTCTATCGGATACATTTCGGGTGAGTGTGCGTGGGAATTGCACAAACTTATTCCCCCTAGTCCATTTCACCACCGTACCACCAGACGAACGGCGGGACGCCACCCTTATATGGTGGACATTCCACCCATTCAAACGAAGCGTTTCGCGTCAAGCTTCCTCATGCGAACCGCTGACGAATGGAATTCCTTGCCAGAGGCTGTTTCCCGTCAAATATGACTTGGGTGTCTTCAAGTCCCGAGTGAACAGGTTGCTCATAGGTAGGCGTGCTCCATCGTCGGCCACATCATCGCTTACCATCAGGCGAGATGGTGGTCAAACGTAGACCTATAAAGTATAAAAAAAAATACGCTTGCTCAATGCGGGTTGGCGATTTCAAACTTATAATTAGAAATTATAAGTCCAGGTTTCCTCACGATGTTTTTCCTTCACCGTTTGTCAGTGGTGTCTAAATAATCTTAGAAAGTACATATAGCTCGGAAAAAGTCGCATTGGTACTTGCCGTTGGTAGGTTTCGAGCACGCACCCTCATGCATGAGAAGCGGGCGTCTTAAGCCTCCGGGCCACCACGACACCCAGATTGACAGATTTTAGTCGGTTTGCTATTGCCGTGTGAGGCAAGCTAATTTTTAATAATCGTTGAATGCAGTTATTTTTCCTTTTCAAAAATAAAGGAATGTTTTCTTTGTATTAAGAGTACTTCCCTTTCAGGCAGCATTACATAATTCCATCCTGTATATCGCAGTAAGATAGATAAAGCCGTAATATATTTATATATCCTTTTTTTTGAGGGGGCAAATCATCTAATGACTTCTCCCGCCCGGGTTAGGCGAGAGGGAGTGTCAGACTCTTACTGACTAAAAACCACCCCGTTCCTTCTCCTGCACGTCGAGCTGGAGCCCCGGTAACCCGTTAGGTTCTCTGCGACTCCGAATGTATTGTTTACCTAGGAACTCTAAATGAGTTAATAGAAGACGCTGAAGATTTTATGCTGGGACTGGGACTAGACTAGATCAAGAAAATAAATAAAACAATCAACTCAATATTTTGGTACATAATTTATTACGATTTTTATCATAATTATACATAGGTACTTAGGTATCGTCATGAGCTAATGTTCACATGTAAACAGCAGCTCATGTGAAGACTTTGTCCAGTCAACTGATGGTAGCGGCGACTGTCCAGGCGACACACGTACTTAGGTATCGTCATGAGCTAATGTTCACATGTAAACAGCAGCTCATGTAAAGAGATTGTCCAGTCAACTGATGGTAGCGGCGACTGTCCAGGCGACACACGTACTTAGGTATCGTCATGAGCTAATGTTCACATGTAAACAGCAGCTCATGTAAAGAGATTGTCCAGTCAACTGATGGTAGCGGCGACTGTCCAGGCGACACACGTACTTAGGTATCGTCATGAGCTAATGTTCACATGTAAACAGCAGCTCATGTGAAGACTTTGTCCAGTCAACTGATCACAGAACATATAAAGGAGGATAGAACGGCCTTGTGGGCGGTACACGCGTGCCGCGGTTATGAGCAAATGCTCCAAATCTACCAAAATGTCATAAACCGGCCATCAAACGCAATGTTGTTGTGACAGCGTACGAAACTCCGCAAATAATATTAAATTATGCCGTCTTGGACTATTGTAATGTGTCGGAAAAGAAGACAGGTGTGCAATGTAGCACGAGGAGGGATTTCTTTCCACCAATGACTCCAAAAACATTAATATACTTGTGATATTTGTAATTATAACATTAATATTATGACGTTTCTAGACAAAAACGACATTATCGCAAGCAGTATACATTGCTTGCAATAGATGCGTACCGTTTTGCACTACATAAACGATCGCGCAATGTATTACGTTCACAACGAGAGTCCCGAGTATCAAATCAAAACGTCAATTCCTCGAATCGATATAGAGAAGTGTCAATTTGTAAACAATGTCGATAATTACTATGATACAAAGGATTATTATCAAATTATACACATTATAACTAAAATAATTTTATTTATTACGACTAATTATGAAATAGGTTGAGGCATTTTATTCGTATTTTAGTTTTATATAATTTTTTGTGTTCGTTATGTTTTGTTCAGTAAGTAGATTGATTTTATGATTTAGGAAATTTTGTTTTACATTTCTACCTTGATATCATCTAAGCGACATCTAAATCATTTTTCGTAAGATGAGAAGACTCTTTCATACATGCTTAGGCCCAAATTGTAAATAGTTGAAACTATGAGAAATTCTTAAAAGCCAGACGAAATTTTAGTCAATAATTTAAAATAGTTGTTGAGGTTTTCTATTCGAGAACAAAGCTATGACAACAAATCAGATGATATTATATCCTGGGAGCGATTGTATTGTACCTTTTTTAAGAATAGCTATGTACACCTGATGACTTTTCTAGTTTTCAGAGCTTTTAGAGCTGACTTAATTTACGTGAGCTAAAATATTGTGTTGGCCTGGAGGTTGCGGCGCTGTTTCATACAACTTATACGTACTTTCTAAGTTAATATGCACACCACTCACATTCAGTAAAGGAAATTATGTAACCGAAACTATATAATAATTCCTATTTATATTAACTATTATAGAAATACGAACGACGATTATCGGTTGTCATCATACGAATGTCATGATGATATCTAACAGAGACAATAACAGAGTTTTGAGCACAAATTAGATATATCATGATATGGTTACATTATGATAATTCTCAATATTTCATTATTTTATGATTTTTCATTTCTTAGGGAGAAATTACGCTATTTTTTATATATTTTGAATTAACTAAAAATCTATTATTTTTGACCCCATGACTTCCCAAGACTTACAGTTGAAAACAAAACAAAATCGAAATAATACATTTTCGGTTTTTTATACTTTTTTGATTACTACCAATCAACAATTTACTTATAATTATATTCCATGTCAAATTATTTTAATGTTAATAATGTAATTGATTTTAAAAATCAGTTATGTATTTTTCTATGTATAGTTATTTACATAGATAATATTATCATATTTACATGGGATAACGATATTATAAAAATAGCTGGTGAAAAGTGGAAGACAGTTGCCAAAGATAGGGATATATGGAAAAGTCTGGAGGAGGCCTTCACCCTCACATAAGAGGGGTTCTTGCATGCTTGCATGATGTATTATTATAATTTATTCATCTTATAAATTGAATATTCTTGGAATTTTATTTATTATAAATGTACAAAAAATTTAATTTATTATAATTATTTTAAATATTAAATGTGTAATTACATAAATTGATATAAAAGTAATTTTAAATCAGTAATTGAATTCATTTAATGATGATTCTCATAACTTTTATAATTATTAATATAATGATGATTCTCATAACTTTTATAATTATTAATATGGAAAGTTATTTTGCAAGAAATAAAAGGCTTTTTATTTTATTTTTTTATTATTTATTTATAGTTATTTACATTAACGTAAATACATGTACACAATATGCCTTATACAAATCCGCATAGTCCGCAATACATGTAAATTAAGAAGCTAGATGCCATTAATTTTATCGATATCAATAATCGACCTTTCGCTCCCTCTACCATATATGAGTTTTTTACGCCTGTATTAGTGTATGTCAAACGAAGTGATTGCGTCAGTGTGACGACCAATAACAAATCTTTTAACCTAGTGCGTGTTGTTTATTTGTGTGCATTTTCCGCGTAGGTATTGGTCTCTTCCTTGTAGTAAAGTTAAAGAGTGGGGGACAAACGGCGGCGCGTGTTCTAATACAAATCAGGAACTATTTCCTTTCTAGCCTTCTTTATATGTTCTGTGCAACTGATCGTAGCGGTGACTGTCCGGGCGACACCTATATCACATGTTGATGATCATAGTAAGATGATAATTCTTCTTCTAGTTTATCCTTTTCACATACTTCTCTGAGATGCCTGTTCAGTTTGCTTTTACCCTGAAAAAAAAAAAAAAACTTTTTATAGTATAGAGTTTAGAATAGAGCGGGTTACCCAATTTTGTGAGATCTCTGTTAGTCGGGTATAATATACCCACGTGAAGAGTGGCGGTGATGAACTGATAACAGAATTAAATGTATCGACTCTACTTAAAAGGAGTGATTATTAACTGACTTCAAAAAACGAGATTCTCATTTTGACTTGTATGTATGTTTGTCAGCGATTCATCTCGCAATTGGGATGATGACAGAGTATGAAAATTAAAAATCTAATTAGTCCGTAAGTTAGGTAATGGAAAAATATAAGACACGTATTTTTTATTTTGTCGTATAAGAAAACAATACTTAGATATAACCAATCAAAGTTTAGAAGTGGGAGCTAAAACGTCATTTCTACGTATAAAATGTACATAGAAGTGACGTCACGCGACATTTCAAATCAATATATCTTCGAAAGTATTCGTTTCTGTAAGTAAATAAAAAATACCCGTCTAATGATTTAAAATAATCCACCAGACAGATATTAAAATAAAAATTAGGCATCTACCCTATTATAACTCGTATACAAGGTGTAGTTTTGAAGCCGTGTCATTTCTCGGGGACATAATCACATGTCACAGAAGTCATAAAGGTTCAATGTCAGAGAAAGTTTCAGGCCAACAGTTAAAAATATGGCTATAAAAATCGTTTAAGTTCGACAGTATTTCAGAATAAGCGACAGTAATGTTTCTTATTGAAGTTCAATTAAGTGTTTGAGTTTGTGTGTGTTAAGCCGCGTTATAAAGCTAGTTACAAGACGGCGCGCGGCGTGTAGTTCACACTTACGGATTTCTGTTATTTAAAAATGATAAAAATTTACCAGCAATTGGGTAGTTTCCAGGATCAAAATTAAAAATGTAATTAGTCCGTCAGTTAGATAATGAAAAAATATTAGACACGTATTTTTTATCTTCTCGTATTAAGTTGCAATAGTTAGATAAAATGGCGCTAAGTTTAGGAGTGGGAGGTCGTTACGTCATAACGTGCTACAAAATGTGGCACGCTGTGACGTCACACGATATTCCAAATTAATATATCGTCGAAAGTATTTAATTTTGTGAGAAAAGAAAAAATACGTGTCTAAAGTTTTAAATTAACCTACCAGACGGACATTAAAATAAAACTTAGGAAACTATATTATTTCTTTTATTGATTCGGACTCAGAATCGATAGCCGAGTTACCTCCTAGAAATTGACGCGGCTTTAAAACAACACCTTGTATAGGTATTTGGTTGTTAGATAATAATCTGATGGTGTCAGGTATTTCGTGGTGGATCTGACACACGTGTAGTTACAGAAGGCACAGTAGGAAAGTCACAAGCACAGCACAGAGATAGCGAGAAGACAGTCAGTATTAGAAGTAGTAAGGAATAGATAGAAGATATTTGCGATAGAATTAGTGTAGTTTTTACAGCTTTAAGCAAGTGAAAGAATTATCTATGCGCGTCATAGGAAAAATCTCGGCAAGACTGGTTTTACAGATATGCGCACACGCATCGGTAAGCGATCATCGGTAGCTATCGATAGTTATAACTATATTGGTAATTAGTGATAAGGGCTCTGTCGATAGGATTACAATTATCGACTATCGATGGAATTTTTATCGACCAACTGGTATTATGTATTCCGTACAAAATGTAAATATGTATATAAATGTATGTGTGTAGATTTGTTAGTGTAATTGTGTTAGTTTTTAGGTTTATTTTCAGATGTAAATAGATTGCATAGTTTGTACAGTTACCTACAGGTACTTACTTTAAAACTATTTCCACATATATGACAGTAGGCTAGTTTTATAGGCGTAGGGTTAGTATGAGATCTTATGTGTCGAACTAAAGACTTCCTGTTCGTATATCGAGCACTGCACGTTGAACAACTGAAGTCTTTGCTGGTTGAATGCACGGCCGAAATGTGTGAAGCCAAAGATTTCTCATTTGGACACGTCCTATTGCAGATTGGACATTCAAATCTGAAAAAAGGACATTTTTTTTATGACATAAGCCGGTAAACGAGCAATCTGACGGATCACCTGAAGCAATCTGAGTCGCTCATGGACACCTGGAATATCAGTGACGTTACAAGTGCGTTACCGGCCTTTTGGGAATTAGGAATTTGAGGATTGTGGCGGATTCGGGGATTGGGGAGGGGGGGGGATTGGGCCTCCGGTAACCTTACTCATACGACGAAACACAACGCAAGCGTTGCTTCTCGTCGGTTTTCTGCTCTGCTCTATCACTCCGGTCGAGCCGACACATTCGTGAACTCACACTTGAAGTTCTATCAAAAACAAGATTTATGCTTAGCATCTATGGGAGTGCCTCGTTGGCCGAGTGGTCGCAAGTGCGACTGCCGGGCAAGGGGTCTCGGGTTCGATTCCCGAGTCGAGCAAAGTATTAGTGGATTTTATAAAAAATCTCAGTAGTAGCACGAAGTCTGGAATTGTGCCCGGTATGTGTCAATAGGTTCACCCCCTATTACATGGGACTCATAACATAAATAGTGAAAAGTGGGTGTTACATTGTACAGTGGCATAATGTGCACCTCTGCCTACCCCTTCGGGGATAAAGGCGTGATGTTATGTTATGTAATTACATAAGGTGTAACAAAAATAGTGCACAATATTTTAACAGATGATATAGTACATGATAAGGATTATGTTTACCTAAAAAAAAATTTAAACAACAACATGTTTAATTAAATTTAGCAAGTTATGTTTCTGCCAGCGACAGAGGGTGCAAATGGAAACAATGATCATTTTACTAAATTTATTATAATTAAAGTTACATGATAATTCCTAAAGTCTAACTAACCTAAGAGCGAATGCGTTCGATGTTAGAACAACACTGCTTTCTTATCTTTATTATAAAATTGGTATGAAGGTTTTATTGAGGTTAAATCTATCGGGGTGAACGATGATGCAGCAATTCGTAGCTGGGCACAAGGCGACGACAAGAGGAGACGACTCAGCAGTTCGAATGTTGCAATACTCCGTAGAACCTTCGTTGCATCAAAGTAGGTGTAATGTTCTGATTCAGCAGATCTGGGCCTGGTGACACGGCGTTGATCACGGTGTAGGTACATGTGTCGGCACCGATACGTAACAAGCATCACATTTGCAAAATTGTTGTTGTGTTTTTACGCATAACGCCAGCCGTATGGATGCGCGCGGATATTTATCTTACGGGTCAACGACCGAGCTTTTCGAATAGGTACATAGGAATAGGTACATATTGCAGGATGGCATAAAAAGCAATGAAAATAATAAATGCATAATTGAATTATTAAAAATAATTGATAAGTTTTTATAAAATATTTTCATAAAAAAATGATGTTTATCACATACTAATTGACCTACTAAAATATTGTGCACTATTTTTGTTACACCTTATATATAACTAGCTTTTACCCACAAAATGATAAAAAGTAACCTATAGATGTGACATATACCAATACACACAGCGCCATCTATACCAATAATTTTGTTTTCCCTCGAGAATATCAAATTTTCCGGGATAAAAGTACCCTATTATTTAATCTTTACGTCTGCAAAAAATCAAAGCAATCGGTTTAGTAGTTACGGCGTGAAAGTGGAACAAACAAACAAACTCACTTTCCGATTTATAATATTAGTAAGGATAACACAAAATAGAAATATGTAATTAATTGTCCTTATGATCACTGAAACCTTTTTTATTTAGATACTTATCACGAATTTGACGACTTTTGACACTTGACAGTTAGACATTGACATCTAAGCTACCCCAAGCGCACGCGACGCTGCGGTAACAGCGGTAAATAATGGCGTCCCCCCTCCCCCCGATTATACAGCCGACACCCACTGCGTTTTACTGACCTTATCAAAGGTATCATGTATTTACAGAAAAGTGCAATCACAAAAGTGCTGGGACTCCGTAGATCATAAATTGGTATTTGAAGTCCGTACCATACATTGGAGTGTTATATTTCGTACCGATGAACTACAGCCCGGATAGCTCAGTCGGTAGAGCATTGGACTTTTAATCCAAGGGTCCAGGGTTCAAGTCCCTGTTCGGGCGATTCTTTTTGCTTTTGTCAATATTTTTTAATCTATTTACTGCTCGCCAAATGGTATGTTTCTCTATTAAGACATAATTATATCGAGATAAAAGAGAAAAAATATTACTCTTTGACGTTTTTTATAAACGTAATAGCTACCTGCCCCGGCTTCGCACGGGTGCAATTAGAAACCTCTAAATTTATCAGTGTCTCTATTATATTATGCATTTACTATACATATAAACCTTCCTTAAGAATCACTCTATCTATTAAAAAAACCGCATCAAAATCCGTTGCGTAGTTTCAAAGATCTAAGCATACATAGGGACAGAAAGACGGCGGATAGCGACTTTGTTTTATACTATGTAGTGATATTTAAATTGTAATATATGTAGAATGTAGATGTATGTACCATTTATCTCGAAGGGATCATCGGTGACCGCTCTCTATTAACTACATTGTAGACCTTATTTCCAATGTTTAGATTAGAGACTACTTTCGTATGAACAGATATTAGAGGTATATAACATATTTCAATGTATGTGTGCGGTTGTGTGAAGTCGAATCTTGTAACTAAATTGGTTACTTGCCTTAATCAATAATAAATTATTTCGACTGTTCAATACAATACAATAAAATATTAAAAAACAATCACACTTTCATTAATGGATTTTATGACCAGCTTCATTTTAGTATCTTTCCAGCTAATTTTTAAGAAATAAGTGTACTGTTTGACGCTAACAACGTGACGTCACAATACACAATCTCGTACAAATTTTATAGAAAAGTATTGAATTCGACTAGTTGATAAGTACACCATTTTGAAGAATAAACTACGGAGAATTTTATTTTTACATAACTTACATAACATAACAGCACGCCTTTTATTCCCCAACGGGTAGGCAGAGGCAGAGGTGTACATTGTAACAATGTAACACCCACATTTCACTATTTATGTTATGGGTCCCATGTAATAGCGGGTGAGCCTATTGTCATATACCGGGCACAATTTCAGACTCCGTGCTATTACTGAGATTTTTTTTAAAAACCCAGTAATACTTTGCTCGACCTGGGAATCCAACCCGAGACCCCTTGCCCGGCAGTCGCACTTGCAACTAATCAGCCAACGACGCAATTTTTTTTTATATCCAGTACCTAATAGTTATATAAAATATAGTACCAATTTCTACTTACGATCGACTCTGATGATTCAGAGACTGTCTCTGGTGAGCCAGAAGACTCTTTCTCGTGGAATAGGAAAGTCCACACGTCTCACAGAAGAATTCCTTGCTCTCTTCTGTCTGAACATGTTTCTTCTTGTGTTGAGATAGCGTATATGGACTACTAAATATCGAAGTACATTGATCACATGAAAATTTCCGATGTATATGCTTTCTGTAATAAAAATAAATCATAGTTTTTTTATTACCGTCCGTTCTGTGCTACTACTGAGATTTTTTTTCAAAAAAGCCTATGAATACTTTGCCCGACCTGGGAATCGAACCCGAGACCCCGTGGCCGGTAGTCGCAGATTTTTTCCAATGACTGCCTCGTTGGCCTACCAACGAGGCAGTCATTGGAAAAAAATCTTTAAAAATATATAGTCACTAGCTTTTACCCGCGGCTTCGCTCGCGTCACAAAAGGATAAAAAGTAGCCTATGTGACATATACCAATACACACAGCGCCATCTATACCAATACTTTTGTTTTCCCTCGGGAATATAAATTTTTTCCGGGATAAAAAGTACCCTATTATTTAATCCAGACTTCTAACTTTAAGTCTGCAAAAATTCAAAGCAATCGGTTTAGTGGTTACGGCGTGAAAGCGGAACAAACAAACAAACAAACTCACTTTCCAATTGATAATATTCGTAAGGAGGATAAGGATTTCCCCGCCTGCATCAGGATCGGCCATTGCGTGGGTATTTGGGCATATAATAAGATAAAACACCGAGTCACAATCATCACTAATCTAACTAACTTTATGATAAACTAGCAGCCCGTCCCGGCTTCGCACGGAGTAGACAATTATTTATTTTTGGAAATTTGGATTGTTGTAGTGACATAACTCCAATAATTGGACATATGCTATCGCGGAGTTTTTTGTAGACATTATGATATTCTTCAATATTGTTGTACATTATTTTGTTCTATCGCTAATAGTTTCGGCAGCGCATTTGACGAAAGACATTTTAAGACTCATTTTTCTACACCTTCGGTTACATTGTTCAACTTTTACCAACGATCCCTAATTTTTTTCAAAATAAAACGTAGCCTATGTCAAATTGGAAGAATGTAGCATTCTATTGGTGAAAGAATTTTTTAAATCGGCCCAGTACTTTTTGAGCCTAATCATTACAAACATACAAAAATAGGTACAAATCTTCCCTCTTTATAATATTAGTATAGATTATAAGATTGCGCGGAACTTTGACGGTTCGTCGGAGATGTCTCGCGCACGCCATTCATAACCGTAGTCTGGTTCAAAAATATGGCGGCGCTGTTCTCGACATGACGCTCCGTCAGAATGACTTCTGTGGCTAGTTGTCATCCTAGTTCCAAAACAAAATAATAGATGGCGCTGTGGCTGCGCCGTCAAATACATTAATTTTGATATAAGCTTAAATGGAGGCTTGTACTTGCGTTGACAAGTTACTACTTGTACTCAGTTAGCATTTAAAATTTCAAGTCGAATATTTTTTTCAAAATAACATAATATAACATCACGCTTTTTATCCCCGAAGGGGTAGGCAGAGGTGCACATTATGCCACTGTACAATGTAACACCCACTTTTCACTATTTATGTTATGAGTCCCATGTAATAGGGGGTGAGCCTATTGCCATATACCGGGCACAATTCCAGACTCCGTGCTACTACTACGACCACTCGGCCAACGAGGCAGTCTTTTCAAAATAGTAATAATAAAAATATGATCGGGCCGTATTTATTTCTGACCAGTTGAAGATTTGAAAAACACTTTGAGGATCTTTATTATGATTTTGGTGGTATAAATAACGACTGTCGTAAGTGCGACTGCAGGGCAAGGGGTCTCGGGTTCGATTCCCGGGTCGGGCAAAGTATTACTGGGTTTTATAAATATCCTCAGTATTAGCATGGAGTCTGAAATCGTGCCCGGTATATGGCAATAGGGTCACCCCCTATTACATGAGACTCATAACATAAATAGTGAAAAGTGGGTGTTACATTGTACCTCTATATTGGTATAATGTGCACCTATGCCTACCCCTTCGGGGATAAAAGGCGTGATGTTATGTTATGTTATGTAAATAAAGAACGAATATTAATTTTAACTCATTTATTAATACTATCTATAAGACGGTCCTTCACTGGGATTATTTTTATGCCTACGGTACGCGCGAGAGTGAGTATAGACGGTACTAGTGTGCAAGCGAGAAAACATGATAAGCTCCGCCATTTTAGATTCCTTTCTTTAATGAACCGAGTTATAGGTACTTACATCATATGCGTTCTAACAGCGGCTTGGTTGTTATAATTCTTCCCACAAACGCTGCACGAGTAGGTTCGGTTCCCGGGTCGTGTCATATGAAACCTTTTCAAATGTTGATGTAGACCACTTGAATCTCTGTAAAAGATACATATATTTATTTAGTAAAACATGAATTATGGAGTTTCTTGCTCGTTCTTCTCCATTCGAATCTACATTTTGGAATGAACACCTAGCTTCATTGACGGACTGACGGACAGACTATTATTTATTTTGTATTTGTTGACGTTTCAAAAGTACCAAAATATGGTTTAATTGAAATAAATGCTTTGAGTTTGACTAACCTCGCGTGTGTCCCATAGGGGTAGGCAGAGACTATGGAACGTCTAAGACGATAACGATAGAGTAATTTAATCATCAACAGGGATTTGAAGTCTGTACCACACGTTGGAGTGTTATATTTCAACCCCAGAGATACAAGCCCGGATAGCTCAGTCGGTAGAGCATTGGACTTTTAATCCAAGGGTCCAGGGTTCAAGTCCCTGTTCGGGCGATTCTTTTTGCTTTTTACAATATTTTGTTCCACATTTTTATGGAGGAAAATTATTCTACTTTTAGATAGATTTTAATTATTATGAAGGACGGTAAATAAAACAATATCCCTATTATTTAATTTAATACATATTAATATGAAGTTTTAACGAAAATGACATTAATTATAATTATAGTAAGCGCCATCTAGCGGCATTGCATAAAGTTGTTTGCGATGAAAAATTGGAACCTATGTAGTAAACATAACATAACATCACGCCTTTTATCCTCGAAGGGGTAGGCAGAGGAGCACATTATACGACTGTACAATGTAACACCCACTTTTCACTATTAATTTTATGAGTCCCATATAATAGGGGGTGAGCCTATTGCCATCCTATTTAATAAAATTATAAGAATTATACTAAAGGGCCAAATTAAAAGCACCCTTAACAGACACGAGCATAATTATAATAAAATCGTAGGAAAGTGAAAACTGTACATACATTAAATATTTTTTTTAAAGAATACTTTTTTTAAGAAGGGAGAAATCATCGAATGACTACTCCCGCCTGGGTGAGGCGGGAGGGAGTGTCAGACTCTTACTGACTAAAAACCACCCCGTTCCTTCTCCTGCACGTCGAGCCGGAGCCCCGGTAACCCGTTAAGGCCTAAATAATGCTTGGGACGTGATCTACGTGATACCGAAGCTAAAAATATGGTTTTTAGAATGTTTGTCTGTTTATCTGTATGTATGTCAGGGCTAAACTCGAAAAGTACTGCATGGATTTACTTCAAATTTTGCATGAATATTCCTAACAAGTCGGGACAACATATAGACTACATATTATCACGCCATCACCTACGGAGGGAGGAGCTGTGAATCAGTATTCCTCGCGGACGAAGTCGTGGGCACAGCTAGTCTATATATATAAAAATGAAACCCGTTTCCCGTTGTCACGCAACTTCAGAATGGCTGGACCGATTTGGCTGAATTTTTTGTTTTGTTTGTTATTGTCAGGAGAAGGTTCTTATGATAGAAAAAAAATTCTGAAAATCTTATGGGAACGGGAGAAAACGGGATTGAGCGTACGAAGTCGCGGGCAGAAGCTATATATATGTCGGAGAAAATGCACCAATTGGGGGTACTTCGTCATCGGATTCGTCGTAAACGCGGTAAGTTCGGTACGGGCTGGCAGAACAACCGCTCACTCTCGTGTCCAACTCAAAAGTGACGCAGCTGTCAAATGTCAACATGCCACGCCCCGTACCGACCATCACCCAAGCACACTGCTTGACGTTTCCGACAAATGATAACAGATGGCGTTGTTCTAAAATAACGATACTCGATAGTTGTGCATCTTTGTTGATTCTGCTCTAATTAAATGAAATTAAATATAATTGGATTGCAAACAACGACATCTGGTGGCGAGTAGCGTAGCAAGAAGTGACGTTTGTAAACAGATCGACTGACAGGTGAGTCATTCACTCGTTAATCAAGGGCTAGGACCTTTTACTGTGCACCTTACCAGAAATGAATTTTCTAAATAATATCACGTATAGACGCAACCGTTCTAAGTCTGAAACATCAAATAATGATACGGTCTCGACGAACTCACCAATAGATGGCACCACGACCAGTTTACCTGACATTTCTGATGACGAAGATGACCAATGCACTAAGTTAAAACAAAAATTAGAAAAATTATCTCTAGAACTCAATAGTGCCCACAACGAAATAGATTCCCTGACTCTAGAAAATACGCAGCTCAAACACCTTAATGAGGAGCTACAAAAACAAAATGCTCTGTATAAAAAGGTGACATGTTCCCCTGCTAAGCCAAGCATGCAAACACCTAAAATTAAGAAAACATCTGCAAAAATTAAACAGTACGCGAAAAATAACCCGAAAACGTCTAGTGAATATAAAAACATCCCAAGTATAACTTCGAAATCCACATTTCCAACCAATGAACGAAATCAATCGCAGTTAGATAAAGCGATCACAGATGGCGTTATCAGTGACTCTTGCAATAAAGAACAAAGAAAGACAGAAACACAATCTACGCAATTAAATTATAAAAGTAAATCTAATGTAACTAGAACGGGCAAATTATGTATTATAAGTAGCAATAAACATAATAAAATGTTAGAAATTGCAGAAAATACATTCCCTAATTATAAATTTTGCCACTACCTGACACCCAACTGTGGTGTTAAGTGCCTTATCTCTGACTTGGATCTCAAATTGAAGGACTACAATAAGAATGACTACTGCGTGATATTTGTAGGGGAAGATGACTTTCGTCGGACAAAGAATTATGTAGAACTAACTATTTATATTCGTGAAACGCTATTAAAATTGCAGCACACGAATATCATATTATGTGCTCCTACCTTCAAATTGAATGACTATTCTATTATGTTTAACTCGAGAATTGAAACCTTCAACAGTTTAATATATCTACATGCGTATTCATTTAATTATGCATATTTGTTTGATTCAAACTACTATCTTAACTATGATTTTACAATGTTTAACAAAAGTAGTAGCTCTGTAGGTAATCGTGGTATGGCCATTATAATGCACAATATTAGTTTAATGATTGATGAAATAGTAATGTATAGTGACTTAAATACTTGTAATTCTTCTGTTGGGGTACCTGATGTGCATGACTCTGTACAAAGCAATGTCACTGATGAAAATGAATTGTTTTTTCTCTAATAAATATCTCAACATTTTGCACCAAAATATAGCTGGATTGATAAATAAAGCAGATGATCTGTTGGTATGTCTGGAGGAGCTTGCGAGTAAGGATACTAGTATTGATATCGTTTGTATTACAGAGCACTTTATCATGGATGGGTATCAGAATTTGTTGTTTTTGCCCAACTATGATTTGGCTGCATATTATTGTAGAATAGGACAGAAACGGGGTGGTGCGTGTATCCTTGTTAAAAATGGGTTACAATGGAAAGAATTGCCAAAAGTAGCAAAATTATCAACTCCAGGGATATTTGAGTGTTGTGGCGTAGAACTGACTAGTTACAAAATGGCAATAGTTTGTATATATAGAATTCCTAACCCAAATAATTTAAATTACTGCTTCGAGAAACTTGAAATGCTCATGCGTGAGATTTTATGTTCATCTTGTAGAAAAATTGTTGTTTGCGGAGATTTCAACATTGACGTACTTAAGCAAAGTAGAGAAGCGACTGAATTAGAATGTTTTTTAATGAGTTACAATATGAAACTTGCCTTAAAAGAACCAACTCGCATGGCTAGCTTATCATGCATAGACAACTTTGCACATAACTTTAATACATGTAAGACTGAAGTGTTTGAATGGGCGTTATCGGATCATACGGCACAACTGCTTAAATGTCCCGTACAAAAACTATGCTGTATTAAGTATTGGTATGCAACTAGAAGGGACTACAATACGGAAAATATTATAAAATTTAAAAACCATCTCAAGAGTCTTACTTTTTCAGAAATTTATGAAACGGATGACCCAAATGTAGCTTATAATTGTTTCGCCGCGATTTTCAAGTTACTGTACGACCTGTGTTTTCCATTTATAGCGGTTAAAATAATAGCGATACGACGTACTAAGTGGGTGTCAAAAGGCATTAAATTATGCAGTAAAAAGAAAAGAAAACTTCTATGGCAGTTTCGACTAAATCGAAGCCATAATAACAAAAACTTATTATATAATTACTCAAAAATTTACAAAAAAATCATACGGCTAACTAAAAAAGCACAAAACAATTACAATATAAAAACATCTGAAAACAAATCTAAAACCGCGTGGCAAATAATTAATCGTGCAAAGTATAACGTACCTAAATCTAACATAAATAGAATTAAAATAGGTGACTGCATCATGACACATCACAGTACTATTGCAGAAGCATTTAATAATTTTTTCATTGATAAGGTGCAACCAAAGCAGGGTATAGCGAGGTCTGCACCTAGGGGATTTACTGTAGACCACAATAATAAAACTATGTTTATGGCCCCTAGTATGCCAACCGAGATTAAAAAAATAATAATGTCCTTAAATAATACAAGTAGTGTAGGATATGATGGTATTGCTACGGGTATACTGAAACAAGTTGCGGACGAAATCTGCGGTCACTTGAGTCATGTTATAAATCTCAGCATTAGTGCGGGCGTCTATCCTGATGCCCTAAAAGTATCAATAGTTAAGCCACTATTTAAGAAAGCAGATAGGGAATTAATGGAGAATTATAGACCTATATCACTAATACCTATAATTTCTAAAATATTTGAAAAATACATTTGCAAGGAATTAAATTCATTTATAGAAAAACATAATATTCTATGCAAAGAACAGAAAGGATTTAGAGTGGGTGAAACTATTAACATGGCCATCTATGATTTTTTACATAATGTTATACATAATGTTGATAAGAGAAAACCGGTCTGTGGCGTATTTTGTGATATGACTCAAGCCTTTGACTATGTACACTACGGGACACTCTTAAATAAACTTGAGACGTATGGAGTCAGAGGAAATGTAAACAATCTCATTAAATCTTATTTAAACTGTCAAATACCAAGCGGTCACCGGTGACCGCAACCTATTGTTCTATAATTGTGTCTGCAAAACCGGTACTCGACGAGTTAAATAACAGGACTCAAATTACACACATAAACGCAATTGACATGAAAAGTAAACATGACAACGTGTATCAGTCTAGAGAACGTACAGTTTCATTTGGTGTGCCACAAGGGAGTGTTTTGGGGCCTCTCTTATTCATTTTGTATATAAATGATCTGCCAAAAGGCATCCCTCAACCCCTGACACTATTTGCCGATGATAGCACCATAGCAATACCGTGTGAAAGTATCGATACTTATGAGAGTGACATAAATGTATCTATAAATTTAATGGTAAAGTGGCTAGATGATAATAATCTAAACATTAATCTGACTAAAACTAAATTAATACACTTTAGTCAAAGGATCAATACCAAAAGCAGTCTCAATGTACACTACGCTGACCAACCTATAGAAGAGGTAGAAACAACTAAATTTTTAGGGCTCTACATTGATAAAAAGCTAAACTGGAAGGCCCATATCGAAATCTTATGCAGGAAGTTAAGTAAGTCTGCCTACGCCCTACACACGTTATCGTCTATAATAGGTGTAGAGGCATTACTTGCTGCTTACTATGGGTTAACTGAATCCCACCTACGCTATGGTGTAATTTTCTGGGGTAACTCGGCAGAAAAAGACACGATATTCAAGGCTCAAAAGAGATGCGTACGTTCAATATTTAAAATTAAACCCACTGATAGTTGCCTGCCATACTTTAAGAAAAATAAAACACTCACTTTGCCATGTCTGTACATTTTGGAGGTAGCTGTATTTGTCAAAACGAATCCACACCGATTTAAACTATTAAATGAAATAGTCCCACGTAACAGGCGCGATAACAGTAGGATATGCACGCATACTGCGAGAACTTCCCTCATGCGTAAAAGTATTTTCTGTATGGCGCCTGTGATATTTAATAAATTACCAAAAATTTTGAGAGAACTACCCTTGACACATTTTAAAAATAAGCTGAGAAGGTTTTTAGTTAATAAAGCCTATTACAGTGTTCAGGACTTTTTGAATGAGAAAGACTTTCTAATTCAGGCTTCGTATAACATATTTAATGGTGAAGAATAATAATAATACAATGTACATTTTTTATAAATTTTTTGTATACCTACTGGACATAATAATATAATTTAGTATTGATTTGTAAATAAATTGACTTATTGTAAGGACCACTATTTGACTGCGTAATAATGAATATAGGTATGTACTGGACGTAATTTATTTTAGACTATCATATAAGTAACTACCTAAATTAGAAATATTGTGACATCAAATTCAAATGTTTATCTCTTTAATGTAATTTAATAATGACTATTATAATGAAATTGAATATAATCTTTACACCTATAAAATTTGTATGCCACTATTGGCGAAACATGGACGCACAATCATATTATTTAACATCTTGCATGTCTGATTACTCGATTTATGTATACGCATGTTTTACAAATAAACAATCTTTCTTTCTTTCTTTCTTTCTTTCTTTCTTTCTGCGACATATATATAGAATCCTTATACTATTATTAATGGGAAAGTGAGCTTTTTTATTTGTTTGTTTGTTCCGCTTTCACGCCGTAACTACTAAACCGATTGCTTTGAACTTTTGCAGACGTAAAGTTAGAAGTCCGGATTAAATAATAGGGTACTTTTTATCTCGGAAAATTTTGATATTCCCGAGGGAAAACAAAAGTATTGGTATAGATGGCGCTGTGTGTATTGGTATATGTCGCATATGCTACTTTTATCCTTTTGTGACGTGAGCGAAGCCGCGGGTAAAAGCTAGTTACATTATAAATGCGAAAGCCCGTGTGTCTGTTTGTTCTTCAATCACATCAAAACGGCTGAATATATCGGAATAAAATTCGGAACAGGGGTAGATCGTGGTGTGGAATAACATATAGGCTACATTTAATACTACGGGAACGCAAACGAAGCCACTGGCAGAAGCTAGTATAAATATAAGAATACTGACTGAAACAATCGGCCGCAGAGGTGACAAGTAGCCACAGTCGCCGTCTGGTGGCAGTATTTGGCATGTGTGTTTGTTTGGCGAGCTCGCACCCATTGCGAGCATTGTAGACATCTGTAGCGAACTGAGTGGAGCGCTGTGTGAGATCGTAGGACTGCGCCCGTCGCGAAACGTAGGGAGCAGACGTCGCAACGGTATTCGCCGTTTGACTGAAAAAAAAACATAGTTAAGATACTAAAATCAAACTTCTACTAATCATATATATATAAGTTAAAGTCAAAATCATTTATTTCAATTTTTTTAAGGGGGGAAAATCATCGAATGACGGCTCCCGGTTTATTTTAATTAGACCAGAAAGGCACTTTTAAACGTAAACAAAAAATTAAAAGTAATTGATCATTCCAAGGTGTAAATTCCTGTGGAATAGAACGAGCAAGAAACTCCATAGGTTACTCTTTTTCAAACAGGATCACAATACAATTGGAATGATGACAGGGTATGAATATTAAAAAATCTAATTAGTCCGTAAGTTAGGTAATGAAAAATATTAGACACGTATTTTTTTATTTTGTCGTATAATAAAACAATACTTAGATAAAACGAATCAAAGTTTAGGAGTGGGGGCTAAAACGTCATTTCTACGTATAAAATGTACATAGAAGTGACGTCACGCGACATTTCAAATCAATATATCGTCGAAAGTATTCGTTTCTGTAAGAAAATAAAAAATACGTGTGTAATGTTTTAAAATAATCTACCAGACGGACATTAAAATAAAAATTAGGTTTCTACCCAATTCTCTAGTTACATAGTTATGTAGGTTCGGTTGTTTGAGAACAATGTAACACCAAAATCGAGGCAAAGGGATTAAATAGGACTTACCTCTTCATGCCTCATCATGTGGGTCTGGTAAGTATCCTTAAACAGGAAACCGAGCGCACAGTTATAGCATTTGAACTCTGCTTCTAAATACTTCTTGCTCCTTCTCTGCTGTTCTAATTCTGCCTTCTGCTCTTCGAAAGACAGAAGGATCTTCTCGAACGCTTTGCTTTTAGTTTTTGGCGAGTTTTTGTCTGTTTTATTGTCTGAAAAGATAATAGGTACAGTGTAGGTACATTCTAACTAGACTTAGAAAATCTTAGTTTTAGAATTGGGATGATGACAGGGTATGAAAATTAAAAATGTAATTAGTCCGTAAGTTAGGTAATGAAAAATAATTTTTCGTTGCTTCCGTCCGTGCGTCACTGCAGGGGTGCCAACTGAAAATCAGTGTTGGGTACTTACTGTGCCCAGCTTAGACTGAGTTGGCGAGCCCTTTCGTCGTGGACATGCTGCCACCCTGTTTCTTTTATTTTGTTTTTTTTATAATGTTTTTTTTTGCCTCCATTGTTGTTTTTTTTTTGTTATTTTATGTTTTTTATTTTTGTTTTCTAGTTATTTTTGTGTTTTAATGTTTGTCTATGGCGAATAAATTATTTTTCTTTCTTTCTTTCTTTTCTTTCTTTCTTTCTAGACATGTATTTTTTTATTTCGTTGTACAATAAAACAATGCTTAGATAAAACGAATCAAAGTTTAGGAGTAGGGGCTAAAACGTCATTTCTACGTACAAAATGTACATAGAAGTGACGTCACGCGACATTTCAAATCAATATATCATCGAAAGTATTCGTTTCTGTAAGAAAATAAAAATAAAATACGTGTCTAATGATTTAAAATAATCTACCAGACGGAGATTAAAATAAAAATTAGGCATCTACCTTATTAGCTTGTGCTTGCCAACTATAGTCAGAATTTTAATTAGATTCCAGATTTGACAATAGCTACTGTCATTTTGTGAAATAATGATACCACATAAAATAGTGTAGTGATGCACACAAAATCGATGAACAATCAGTGTGTGTGTTTTATAATAAATGTTACAGAAAGTGACAGGATAGCGATAGCGATGACGGCGACAATTTATAAAATAACTTATTATCATAATACATCTATCTGTTTTATTTGTCATGTTCCTTCATGATATTTTTTTTTTATTTATTTCACACACAATTATAAAAGAAAAGTCTCAGATCGTTAATTAATCGTCAAAACTAAATTATCGGTTCAGACATGTTTAAATTCCTGATATACTTAGTTTACGAGAATAAAATTATAAACGAGAAGAATCGATACAGAAATATTGCATTTCCATATCGAATAATTTCGCAACGTCACTATTTAGTACTTGTCATAACGTTGCAACACTGAAATTGTCAAATCTGGAATCGAACTAAAATTCCGAGTATAATTAAATTCAATACTATTTTTCGAACTGTCAAAAACGACAGTTTTGAATTTTGTACGGGATTGTGTATTGTGACGTCACGTTTTTTTAGCGTTGAACAGCGTAGTTATTTCTAAAAAATTTGCAAAAAAATACTAAAATTAAATCAATTAATGAAAATGTTATTGTTTTTTAACATTTTATTGTATTGAACAGTCAAAATAATTTATTTTTGACTAGCAACCCACCCCGGCTTCGCACGGGTGCAATATGAAAAATACAAATAAACCTGCCTTAAAAATCAGTCTATCTATTAAAAAAAACCGCATCAAAATCCGTTGCGCAGTTTCAAAGATCTAAGCTTACATAGGGACAGACAGACGGCGGTTAGCGACTTTGTTTTATACTATGTACTACTATGTAGTGATTAAGGAAAGTACACAATTGCGAAATAATAATAATAAGCTACAATATTTCTTGATCATTTAGTAATAATAGAGATATTATAAGTACATACCAGCCTCTTCTTCAACTTCTTGAACAGCACATTCATTTCTAATTTCATTTAAACACTCATTTTTCGCTTCGGCATAAAATTCAGAAGACATACCAACATTATCAGCATTTAAATCGTTATTTTCATAATTATTTGTTACATTATCTTCTTGATTTTGTTCTGTATTAATATTATCTAATTGACTATCATTATTAAACATTTCACCCTCGTTATTGTAAGTTTCACCACCGTAATTAAACATTTCGCCACCGTTATTAAATGTTTCACCATCGTTGTTAAACAGTTCATCACCAATCATTTCTAAACGATCATTTGTACATTTTTCAGCTTCTTTTACAGTATTTTCATGAAAATAATCATTAGCGTCATAGTCATCGCGGTCATCTTCCAGTTTTATATAATCTTGGCTGTTTATACTTTGATCTTTGTTCTCTATATATAGATTGTGTCCGTCTGTCCGTGAGCATATTTCTTCTGTACATAGTATTATCGGTTTTATGATACTTCTTTGTAAGTTAACGGTGCCTTTGGCGCTGAAATAAAGAAAATATAACAGGTTTTAAATCAACATCATCAACAGCCTAAGTGGCCACTGCTGAGCAAAGGCCTTTCGCATACGGAGAAGGTTTGAGCAATAATCACCACGCTTGCTCAATGCGGGTTGGTAATATTAAACTTATAATTAGAAATTAACGGTTCACGTTTCTTGACCTTGCCCGGCAGTCGCACTTGCCACCACTCTGCCATTGAGGTAGTCGAAACTAAACAACATCTTTGCATCATCAGAGGCCTTAATACGAGATTCATTTAAGTTTAAAGTATTCGAAACGAGACTGCCTTCGGCGCTCTGTTTGGTTAGTTCATTGGTGCCGACCAATCAGAGGCCTTAGTACGAGTTTGTTTTACGTTTAAAGTAATCGTAACGAGTACGCGTTCGGCGCTGTGATTGGTTGCTTCATTGGTGCCGGCCAATCAGAGCGCCGAACGCATACTCGTTTCGAATACTTTAAGCGTAAATCAAACTCGTACTAAGGCCTCAAATTTCGGCTTTGTTTATACAAAATGTTCCTATATTGATCCTGTTTAATAGCTCTGAACAACTTAGTCCTATCAGCCTGCTACTCAACACATTCCATCGACAAATGATACTTAACTTTAACTGTTATCACAGTTTTCACAATTCGATACTTGCCAACTAGTCAATTTCAATACTTTTTTCCAACTGTCAAAAACGACAGTTTTCTATGAATTTTATACGAGATTGTGTATTGTGACGTCACGTTTTTAAGCGTCAAACAGAAAACTTATTTCTTAAAAATTTGCTGGTAACATACGTGTAATTATTTTTTAAAATTTTATTGTATTGATCAGTCTAAATAATTTACTTTTAACTAAGACAAGTATGTACCTAATTGGGAAATTTGACTTTTTTTTTATCAAAAAATTTAATTTGTTTCATAGGGCAACGTTTTCAAGAAGTTTTTAGAAACAACGCGGAAAGGATAAGAATATTTTGTACCTAAAATCGCGGGTTACTCACGTCAAAATACTTAGAAAAGGATAAGAACATTTTGTACCTAAAATCGCGGGTTACTCACGTCAAAATACTTAGAAAAGGATAAGAACATTTTGTACCTAAAATCGCGGGTTACTCACGTCAAAATACTTAGAAAAGGATAAGAACATTTTGTACCTAAAATCGCGGGTTACTCACGTCAAAATACTTAGAAAAGGATAAGAACATTTTGTACCTAAAATCGCGGGTTACTCACGTCAAAATACTTAGAAAAGCTCTACTAATTTCGAACCACAGAGGGGTCCTTCCTCATTTATTTATTTAGAGGGTCACCGACATAAATACAGCAATATTGCATTATACAAAATATTTTTGACTTCAAAAATACTTTAAGACTATCTGTATTCACAATTATAGGTAACCACAGCATGCATATAGTTTTTTAGCTTACATGAATAAAAATGACTGACTGCCTCGTTGGCCGAGTGGTCGCAAGTGCGACTGCCGGGCAAGGGGTCTCCGGTTCGATTCCCGGGTCGGGCAAAGTATTACTGGGTTTTTTAAAAAATTCTCAGTAGTAGCACGGAGTCTGGAAATGTGCCCGATATATGGCAATAGGCTCACCTCCTATTACATGGGACTCGTAACATAAATAGTGAAAAGTGGGTGTTACATTGTACAGTGGCATTAAGTGCCGTAATGTGCACCTCTGCCTACCCCTTCGGGGATAAAAAGGAGTGATACACCGTGTTGGAGACTCAGTTGCCAAAGGAAAAAAAAAAAAAAAAAAAAAAAAAAGGAGTGATGTTATGTTATGTTATGTTATGAATAAAAAAAAGATAACACAAATTTGAAATAAGTATTTTTTTTTAAGGGGGAAAATCATCAAATGACTGCTCCCGCCTGGGTGAGGCGGGAGGGAGTGTTTTTTTTTTATGGCATAAGTCGGTAAACAAGCAGACGGATCACCTGATGGTAAGCAATCGGCGTCGCCCATAGACACCTGGAACACTAGAGGCGTTACAAGTGCGTTACCGGCCTTTTGGGGATTAGGCGTTTGAGGATTGTTGGGGATTCAGGAATTGGGGAGATTGGGAAGGGGAGGGTAATTGGGCCTCCGGTAACCTCACTCACACGACGAAAGACAACGCAAGCGTTGTTTTACGTCGGTTCTCTGTGAGGCCGTGGTATCACTCCGGTCGAGCCGGCCCATTCGTACCGAAGCATGGTTCTCCCACACTTAAAATCAGTCAGACTCTTACTGACTAAAAACCACCCCATTACTTCTCCTGAAAGACTATAAGATAAAAATTAAAAACATTTTATAAACCCGTGGTATGCTAGAAGGTAGATCTACGGGAGACACAATGTGTTTTTTTATTGTGTCTCATATACCGGCACTCAAGAGGTTAAGGGGATTTTTAAGGACATATTCTCATAAGGGAGAAGTAGGAACTTTTCTCAGTATATTCACATGAGTAACCTGCGGGTTTTAGTTAATTTGGTATGTCTCACGATAGTTATTGTAACATTTTTTTGGTACCAACCTGAATAACACAGGGTATTCCAGACTTCTTTTCAGGCATAATGACTTAAATGACCATAGTTTGATTACTAGATGATCACAAATGTAACACAGATGAGAATCCGGACACAGCTGAAACATAATTTTTGAATATTATATCTTTTATTTTGAATTAGCTGTTGCCCACGACTTCATTTGCGTGGAATTGTGATTCACGGCTCCTCGCCCGTAGCGTGATAGCGTGATAATATATAGCCTATATGTTGACCCGACCTGATAGTAATATTCATGCAAAATTTGAAGTAAATCCATGCAATAGTTTTGGAGATCATCCCACACATACATACAGACAAACAGACTAAAATTCTAAAAACCATATTTTTGGCTTCGGTATCGATTGCAGATCACGTCTTAATATTCTTTTTAAAAAATATTTAATGTACAGTTTTGGCTTTATTTACGATTTTATTATAATTATGTATGGATATCGATAGATGTGTAGACTACCGTTTTTAACTTAACGGTAACAAAAGTCGTTAACATATTTAGTTTATTGATGAAGAAGACTATCCACATTTTCACTAGGAGACGTTATACATATATATATGCACGGGTCGTGCGACTTGTTGCTAATCGGTGCTCTGGGAGCATTGACACTCGTGACTATGTGTCCCTCCAAAGTCGACAGTCATGAATATATACCATCAACAGCCTATAAGTGGCCACTGGTGACCAAAGGCCTTTTCTCACATGGTGAAGGTTTGAGCATTACTCCCCATGCTAGCCTACATAAAAGATTTACCACTTGACGACAAGAGAGTCGTGTGAAAGGAATTTTCATACAAATATGGCTCTTGAAGAAAACACAAACTGAGAAATCAGACAAAGAAGTGGCTTATTGTTGAAGAACAGATTGCCCTGTAGCCGAAATCAACAAAAAAAAAAAAACTCCCCACGCTTGCTCAATGCACATTGGCAATTCCAAACTTATAATTATACATTATATGCCCAGGTTACCTCACATTGTTTTGTGTGGTGTCTAAAATAATCTTAGAAAGTACATATAATTCGGAAAATATCACATTGGTACTTGCTATTGGTAGGTTTTGAAACCGCACCTTCATGCATGAGAAGCGGGTGTTTTAGAAATCTGGGTCACCACGACATTTAACATGAATAGAACTGGTGAAAAGTAAATCTAGTTAGTTCAAAAGCGCCCCTGCCTACCCCTGATTGTATTAGATATTAGATTCTAATTAGAAAGTAACAGGTAAGCGTTGTATTACGCTAAACTTCTGATTTCTAATTAAAATTTTGGGTACTACAAGACAGTAAACTACACAAAAATTCTAAGTTTCGTTAAAAATTGCAGATAAAACACTAATTTTGTAAATAATTTCATTACGTTCATTCCGACGATTTCTCTGTACTTCTCTCGTGAATCTTCATTGGTATCAGAGTTCACTGTGTTGCGGCAGATAAAGCATAAGAACGAGGACATCTCTCATTGAAGTTTCGTAAATAGAATCCAATTTTTTACGTGTTTTCGTAAATATTTTTGTAAACAAAAAACTATTTCACCTACATGTGACAGGAGTTTTGAGTTGACATAAGAAAATCAATCAGTCACCTGATGACTTGTTTATGGTTTTATTGATGCATTCAATTAAATTATTCCAATTTAATTGTAAATCAGGAAGCACTGTTTTCTGTAAAAGTAAAGTATATCTTCCGTTAACGTAACTTAAGGAAATAAGAATACTGAAATATAAAATAATAATACACAGTGTATGGTTTATATTGCTTCCTTTTGTACTAAAAAATCCTTATTTTTGAATGCATTCAGAACCTACTTGTTTCTGGAAATTGCGTACTTAGGCTTGTCCTTGTTTGTTGATATAGTTTTAGTAAATTAAGCTTAGTCGACTAAAATGAATAAATGTCGAAGTTTGTACGAAAATATTTTGTTTATTTTGTATTTTTATGCATATGGAAAACTATAATGAAGGACAGAATAGACCAAACAAATAAAAGTTTCATGTTTTCCAATTAGTCTCCTTGTAACAATGTTTCAACAATATTTCTTTTAGTCTACTTTAGAATCCCAAAAATCGACTAATACTGAATACGAAACTTTTTCAAAGGCGCAGTGCAGCGCCACACGTCACGTCAGATTTAGAAAAAGGATAAATTTTGTGCCTTGAAGCAATAAAAATTAACATTATTTCGACACTGTTATAAACAATACGGCCCCAATAATTGGGTCAATAAACTGTGCATTCCCTGTAGAACTACTGTGTTGTGCGTGTGTATTTTTCCCGTTTTTATCTGTGTTCGAAACGGTTTTGGTGTTTCTCAAATAAGCGGTCCTCAATTGTATGAATTGGCATAGGACTTTATAATTAGCTGTTTGCGTCGTCTCCTACATTGTGCGTGCCACAATTGCCGGACGTTTAATTCTCGAGGCTGTTATTTATTAGACAATCTTGTCAAGAAATGTGCGGTGCGGTAATCGTAGCGAATTTTTCGCGTCCAAAATATATTTGATGAACAGCGATATCAGTGATAACTGTAAGTATTTATTTAGTATTCTTTTTTTTTAAATGTTGGCTTCTTTTTTTTAGTGATGCGGTAATATTATATCACAAGGTTTTTTTTTTAATTGAATTAGTGTCAATAGTATTAGGTCAGTCCAGTTCACACTTCACAGATTATGTTAAATAGATTTTAATATAGACCGCGCTTTTTGCGCGTTTTAATTTTTTTTATCGTAATCATAATAATATGTTTTTATGTACATAAAACATCATAAAAAGACCCATTACCCATTATCATTTCTCATGGCCTTTAACCAGGCATAGTTTCAATTTAAATGTACAATATTACAAAAACTATTATTCTACAAATATCTAATTGTTTACCAGTTACAGTAATATTATCAACTTGATAAAACTTTTAATCTTTCAATTTAAAATGTTAAACAATAATTCTGTTATCAATTCAATAGTTTCAGTATTTTTAAGTATTAAATAGGACTGTACTTGTATGTAAAGATATAATTTTATTCCAACATGTAAGTTTTATTTCTATGTAGATACTGGGTGACCATTTTTTTTCTGGGAATTAGGACTGAGTTGTAATTGTAACTTACTCAACTAAAATTACCTAATTTGGCAGTTAGGCACAATAAGTTTACTAGGAAAAAGGTTTATAAACTGACCTCCTAATGTTGAATTCATAATTTAATGCTAAAATGTTTAATATGTAAGAAAACTTCTTATAAAGGTATTTTTTATACTTTCTATGTCTCAATGACCAATTAAACAAGAATTTATGGACATTTATAGTCATCATCATCATTATCGGGACATTTCTTTCTACTGGACATAGACATCAATAGACCCGAGTTACGGTGCATTGCGATCGGTGCGTGTGGTATTGTGGAAGGGTAGGGTAACTGGGCCTCCGGTAATTTCACTCACACGACGAAACACAACGCAAGCGTTGCTTCACATCGGTTTTCTGCTCGGCCGTGGTATCACTCCTGTCGAGCTGGCCCCGTGCTGAAGCATGGCACTCCCTCACTTAATCTTTCCTTACTTATTCTGTCTATTTATACATATGTTTAACAGAATTTAGTTTTCTAATGTAATTTCTTATAAGACAATCTCATTTGGTTACTGACAATACTGTTGATACCTCAAATGCATACCTGTTTATAGAAATCAAAATATAATTACTAGCTTAGTAGTTTCTGATATCTGCTTCATCGGCATCCTCGTGAGATGAAAAGTAGCCTTCGTGTTATTTCAGACCATAATATACCCTTGTTACAAATTTCCTACCGAAATCTTCAGCCGATTTAATGTGATTGAGAATCAAACATAGACACAAAGATATGCATCTTTAATATTAGTTACATTTCATTGGGGTATGTTTTTAAACATACCCACAACACAGCTCCGAGAACTTAACAGGTTACCGGGGCTCTGGCTCGAAGTGCAGGAGTAGGAACGGGGTGGTTTTTAGTCAGTAAGAGTCTGACACTCCCTCTCGCTTCACCCGGGCGGGAGAAGGAACAGGGTGGTTTTTAGTCAGTAAGAGCCTCACACTTCCTCCCGCCTCACCCTGGTGGGAGAAGTCATTCGACGATTTTCCTCCCTTAAAAAAACCCACAACACAGAAGATATTTCTAGTTTTATATAAAAAAGAATGCCATTTATTCTCACTGAATTTTTAAAATGATAATTTGGGATTGTGTGAACAGTAACGGATAAATGTTTATATGCACAACTGCATATTACAAGGCTATGTGTTATAACAAATCAATAATATAAAAGTCTGGGAGAGCCATGCTTCGGTACGAATGGATGGCTCGACCGGAGTGATACCACGGCTTCACAGAAAACCAACGTGAACCAACGCTTGTGTCGTCTTTCCTCGTGTGAGTAAGGTTACCGGAGGCCCAATTAACGCGTTCGACGTTCTGTTTGGCCTGCTTCAATCACAGAACTATATGAAACACAGACAATAAAAAACAGACAGACCAATAAACAAACTTTTTTATTATATCTATGGCTCCAATGACAGCACCAAATGCGGTAGCATTTCGATCTCCTTAAACGTAAAACAAACTTACAATAAGGCCTCAGGAGTGCAAAAGTGATAGTTTTATTTTAGAAACATAACATCACGCCTTTTATCCCCGAAGGGGTAGGCAGAGGTGCACATAGAAGTAACACCCACTTTTCACTATTTATGTTATGAGTCCCATGTAATAGGGGGTGCTCACCCCCTATTGCCATATACCGGGCACATTTCCAGACTCCGTGCTACTACTGAGAATTTTTAAAAACCCAGTTATACTTTGTTTATATATGTTTATGTATATTTTATTTTAGTCCATTACAAAAATTCCGTAGCCTTAGTTCTAGTCGCGTTCCACGTGCACCTCATAGAGCCATCAGACCACCACAGATGGGGCCCAATAGGGCTGATGCCGAATCTGATACGGAGCCGCGGAGAACTTAACGGGTTACCGGAGCTCCGGCTCGAAGTGCAGGAGTAGGAACGGGGTGGTTTGTAGTCAGTAAGAGTCTGACACTCCCTCTCGCTTCACCCGGGCGGGAGAAGACATTGTATGATTTTCCCCCCTCAAAAAACAAATCCCTAGTTCTTAAGTCCAACAAAACGATCTGAGGCCTTAGTACGAGTTTCATTTACGTTTAAAGTATTCGAACCGGTACGTGTTCGGCGCTCTGATTGGTTGGTTCATTGGCGCCGGCCAATCAGAGCGCCGAACGCGTACTCGTTACGATAACTTTAAAAGTAAAATAAACTCGTACTAAGGTCTCTGGATTCTAAAGAAAGCAAAAAGATTTCTTCTATAATAAAACTGTTCGTTCGCCGGCTAGAAATAGGAACTATTTCAATTAACATCAATTAGAATTACGCCGTAGTCCAATTATACTAATTGGTGACGTCACGTGAACACAATACTCGTCCTCTTTTCTGTAAGGAGGGTGAGCAGGCTTGTGGTGTTCCAGTCTTGTTACTTCTCCCGCCTTGGGTGAGGCGGAGGAAGTGTCAGACTCTTACTGACTAAAAACCACTCCGTTCCTACTCTGCTCATCGAGCCGGAGTACCGGCAATCCGTTAGGCATTCCCCGGCTACGGTGATAGATCTACGGTCTTCATCTAAAATCTGCGGATTGATCAAGTTTTTTAAAGTCCATAGTTACTATAAAAGTCAAGAATCGATATTAATCCACAGACTATGTTATGTTTTGGATAAAAATCTATTATTAATTACGGCCGCTAGGGGTCCTGACACTCCGAGTGATTCCAAAACATTTTACAATCAATCACGATTAGTTATAGACATTATTTTTTGTATACAATTTATGTGTGTGCCCGGTATATGGCAATACGCTCACCCCCTATTACATGGGACTCATAACATAAATAGTGAAAAGTGGGTGTTGCATTGTACAGTGGCATTAAGTGCCGCAATGTGCACCTCTGCCTACCCCTTCGGAGTGAAAAAGGCGTGATGTTATGTTATTTATGTTAAAGTTCTTAGCCAAATCTACCGATAGATAGATAGTCTACAAATAGTAATTATGATACAGGATGTGTCGTGCCCAGGACCTCACGCAAGGATTAAAAATAATACCTCTACATACCTACACACATTTATATCCCATGGAGAGCCATGCCATACAGTGAAGCTACACCAGAGTGGTGAAACAACGCTTCCGTGGTGTTTCGCCGTGTATGTGAGGTTATTGGAGCCTTCCTCCCTCCAAAAGAGGTCGGCAATGCACTCCTCTGGTGATGCGAGTGTTACGACTGTTACAGTGCCGCACTGATCACTTACCATCAGGTGAAAATACCACTACTCTCCTTACATACTTTAGCTTCCATCACATTCATACATCTGATGGTATACAGAAACTACAGAGCGCCACCTACTACGCTCCTTACATACTTCTTTACTTTCCATCACATTCATACATTTGATGGTATACAGAAACTACAGAGCGCCACCTACTACGCTCCTTACATACTCTGTAGCTTCCATCACATTCATACATCTGATGGTATACAGAAACTACAGAGCGCCACCTACTACGCTCCTTACATACTTCTGTAGCTTCCATCACATTCATACATCTGATGGTATACAGAAACTATAGAGCGCCACCTACTACGCTCCTTACATACTTCTTTAGCTTCCATCACATTCATACATCTGATGGTATACAGAAACTACAGAGCGCCACCTACTACGCTCCTTACATACTTCTGTAGCTTCCATCACATTCATACATCTGATGGTATACAGAAACTACAGAGCGCCACCTACTACGCTCCTTACATACTTCTGTAGCTTCCATCACATTCATACATCTGATGGTATACAGAAACTACAGAGCGCCACCTGCTACGCTCCTTACATACTTCTGTAGCTTCCATCACATTCATACATCTGATGGTATACAGAAACTACAGAGCGCCACCTACTACGCTCCTTACATACTTCTGTAGCTTCCATCACATTCATACATCTGATGGTATACAGAAACTACAGAGCGCCACCTACTACGCTCCTTACATACTTCTGTAGCTTCCATCACATTCATACATCTGATGGTATACAGAAACTACAGAGCGCCACCTACTACGCTCCTTACATACTTCTGTAGCTTCCATCACATTCATACATCTGATGGTATACAGAAACTACAGAGCGCCACCTACTACGCTCCTTACATACTTCTGTAGCTTCCATCACATTCATACATCTGATGGTATACAGAAACTACAGAGCGCCACCTACTACGCTCCTTACATACTTCTGTAGCTTCCATCACATTCATACATCTGATGGTATACAGAAACTACAGAGCGCCACCTGCTACGCTCCTTACATACTTCTGTAGCTTCCATCACATTCATACATCTGATGGTATACAGAAACTACAGAGCGCCACCTACTACGCTCCTTACATACTTCTGTAGCTTCCATCACATTCATACATCTGATGGTATACAGAAACTACAGAGCGCCACCTACTACGCTCCTTACATACTTCTGTAGCTTCCATCACATTCATACATCTGATGGTATACAGAAACTACAGAGCGCCACCTACTACGCTCCTTACATACTTCTGTAGCTTCCATCACATTCATACATCTGATGGTATACAGAAACTACAGAGCGCCACCTACTACGCTCCTTACATACTTCTGTAGCTTCCATCACATTCATACATCTGATGGTATACAGAAACTACAGAGTGCCACCTACTACGCTCCTTACATACTTCTTTAGCTTCCATCACATTCATATTGATGCACGAAATTAATCAAATTAGAGTAATAAGCTTCAATTCAGTGCAGTATCATGAATTGTTTAGTGTGTAACCATGAATTGACCTGTATTTCTTGAGCTGTAAGTGCTAATTTGCGCTGTACACATTATTTTGCATACCGATGTTATGTACCTCTATAATGATTCATTGGTGAAAAGTTTGAGCTACATTTTTGATTCCATATTTCGGACTCGGATCGTTGGAGACAAGTACGACTTCGGAGCAAGACGTTCGTTTCTCAAGTCAAGCAAAGTTGCTTTGTGGGTTTAAAGTCTATTTACATAACATAACATCACTCCTTTTTATCCCCGAAGGGGTAGGCAGAGGTTCACATTTAGGCACTGAATGCCACTGTACAATGCAACACCCAATTTTTACTATTTATGTTATGAGTCCCATGTAATAGGGGATGAGTCTATTGCCATATACCGGGCACATTTCCAGACTCCGTGCTACTACTGAGATTTTTAAAAACCCAATAATACTTTGCCCGACCCGGGAATTGAACCCGAGACCCCTTCCCTGGCAGTCGCACTTGCGACCACTCGGCCTACGAGGCATTCATTTTTAGAAAAGTGACGTAGTACAAAAATACAATATTTAGTAACTATCACTGGAGCGAAACCATGGTCTCACAGAAAACAAAATCTTGTTCAACCAAAAACAATAAATTTTATAAATTTCGGTACAGCCGTTCGGGAGTTACGCACGTACACACATTTCGTTATCTACCTACAGTTACTATAGTTATTGATTCGTAACAAATAACGAGTGCTATGTTATTTGATCCTCAAACTAAATATTAAGTTACAAATGTACTTGTATATTGTTTTTGGCAATACATACGTAACTAATCTAGTTTAGGGTCATACACGTCATGGTCAGGTTAAATATCGATAAGAATTTGACGATAAATGCCCTAATATACTACAACTACTACCGCGCATTGGTTTCACTCGCTGCTCGGTTCTCGTAGCGTCATGTTTTATAGCCTTACTCGATAAATAGACTATCTTACACAAAAATAATTAGGCATTCAATTCTGTCGTTCCGGAGATGAACGTGGTCAATCAAACAATAAGTGTGGGAGAGCCATGCACGAATGGGCCGGCTCGACTGGAGTGATACCACGGCCGAACAGAAACGGACGAGGAACAACGGTTGGGTTGTCTTCCGTAGAAGGTGTAAAAGTAAGAACTTCAGGAGTAGAAACGGCCACCCTATTTGTACTCCTGCATAGAGCCGGGGCCCTGGTAACCCGATAGGTTGTCTAGTCAAACCATCAGACTACCATAAATGGGCCCAGTAGGGCTGATGCCCGATGCGGAGCCGCGGAGGGCCTAACGGGTACCTTTGGCTCGAAGAGCGGGAGTAGGAACGGGGTGGTTTTTAACCAGTAAGTCTGACACTCCCTCTCGCCTCACCCAAGGCGGGAGGAGTAATTAGATGATATTCCCTTCTTAATAAAAGAGCTTGAATAATAGCGGTTAACTCCAATAACAAAAGACATTAATTATATTATACAATCGATATGTCATATCGAACGTATACTTGCTTCTGATATGTTTACGAAGTATCGCTTTATGATGTTCATTATAGAACTGTTCTAAATATTTAGTGAAACTGTTCAAGAAATATTTGTAAACTTCTAAAAGATAAAAGGGTAATTTTAAATTTGGATGAAGTAAACAATAACGGACGGGTAAGGCCTGCTGTTATCGACACATCATTTGACGAATGTATGCAACCTACAAATGACAAAAGCTTGGATCTTGCTTAGAAAAAATGAAAAAGAAGCGGCAATCGGTCAAAAAAATAGCTATTATTGGTCATACGTACTTACATATTGCTTACACACCCACTCATAGGTGAGAAGTCGGTGCCATATCGCCCCTATAATTTTTAAAAGTTCTCCTCGGTTTCCCTTTTTTTTTTACGGGGGGAAAATCATCGAATGACTGCTCCCGCCTGGGTGAGGCGGGAGGGAGTGTCAGACTGTTACTGACTAAAAACCACCCCGTTCCTTCTCCTGCACGTCGAGTCGGAGCCCCGGTTACCCGTTAGGTTCTCCGCGACTCCGAATCGGCATCGGCCGTATTGGGCCCCATCTGTGGTGGTCTGATGGCTCTTTGAGGCGCGCGCGGAACGCGACGCGCCGTACGCTCGGGTCCTCGGTTTCCCTAGGATTCCATCATCAGATCCTGACTTCATGACAATGGGACCAAATGACAAAGAATTTTTGAAATCGGTCCCGGCGTCTTATAGTAATCGTATAACAAATATAAAAAAAAATACAGACGAATTGAGGACCTCCTCCATTTTTTTGAAGTCTGTTGAAAAAATTAATTAATGAGCTTAAATCGTGTGGGGACGACAAAGTAGACAGTATTTGTGAGAACATCCTCAAATCTCTAATCCCCAAAAGACCGGCAACGCATTTGTAACTTCCCTATGGTTCCGGTTGTCCATGAGGGCCGCTGTTTCCTTACCATCAGGTGATTCGTTTGCTAAATTGTCGCCCTATGCCATAGTCTGTGTAACCTTCCAGATTGCAATGAAACGCTCAGAAAATGCAATTTCTAAAGAGCAAAGTGCGAGGGGAAGCTGAACGATTGATACAACACTTACAAATAAGTTCAGAAAACTATTTAACGTGTTGGGAGATATTAAACAATAGATACAACAACACGAAATTGATTTTACATCTCATGTTAATACTTTGTTGAATCTACCGGTGGCTCAACAGCCATCAGCAAATCATATTAAAAGGATTCACGATACTGCTTTGGAATGCTTAAATGCAATCAAAAATTTAGGTGTAGATATAGGCAGCTGGGATCCATTGATTGTACATCTATTTTTACAAAAGTTAGATACTGAATCACATAATCAGTATCTAGAATCACTGGAAAATCCGGCTCGAAGGACAAAAAAATATGTATAGTCTCTTGGTAGACTAAACACACTTTTCTTGATTTAAATGAAAGTCAATAGTTGAGAATAATAATTTGTATTGTAGAATAATAAACTAACGTAAAATGGATTGAGTGAACTGTATGAGCGTGAGTGCTAATGTGAATTATGAGAATGCACGGCGGACTTGATTGCTCGATACGAACTGAATCGAATAATTAGGTAAATGAATTACGATGCGGAAAAATGCTGACTTTAAATGTGTACGGTTGCACCGTACATAGGTTATGTCTATGCCTTTCATCGAGATCAGGGTGCTTACTCTTGAATCCAATTCCGATCGATCGACATTGACATTGTGAAATTTCGTACTCTTGGGTTGTAACACTAGCGCCCGTTGCATCGGTATTGCATGGATATTTCATGAACTAAATGGTATTTTGAGTTTGGTTTTATATTCCGTTCTTTAAATGCTACTTTAGCAGCTACGATAGGGGTTGTATAGTTTTGACATTGGATAATTAAAGAGTTTTTTTTGGATTAAAATTGCATTGACATTGAGATTGGTTTCAAGAGTAATCACTCTGTTCACTAGTTTTTGCGTGTAAGAGTAAGAAACAGTCGCATTCATCGTCACAAATTATTGAATTTACATTAGTTACTGTTGGATCTACGCAGTTAGCTGTTTTTCATTGAACATGACCGTCGCGTCAATATTAAAGTCGATCTTGACAAAATTATATTATTTTATGAATATATTGACGAATTCTAGATTATCACAAGGTCAAGTAAGACCTAGGTCGTTTTTAAGCTAAGTTTACAACCTTGGAACACGCCAGTCTAGTTCACAACTCAGTGATTGTCAACATACTTAGGTGCTCCGTTGGCTCATCCGTTCAGAGGCCTTAGTATGAGTTTCATTTACGTTTAAAGTATTCGTAACGAGTTCGCGTTCGGCACTCTGATTGGCCGGCGCCAATGAAGCAACCAATCGGAGCGCCGAACGCGAACTCGTTACGATTACTTTAAACGTAAAACAAACTCGTACTAAGGCCTCAGTAACCTAAAGTGACGTGGATATTTTTCTCCTGTTGGCTACTGGGGCTACTGCAGAACCATGCTTTGGTCCGAACGTGTCGGCTCGACCGGAGTGATGTGACACAAAGCTTTTGTTGTATTTCGCCGTGAAAGTGAGGCGTACGCACAGGCCTGCGCCCGACCAGAACCAGACCCGAGCGTGTGGCGCGTTGCGTTCCGCGCGCTTCTCAAAGACCTATCAGACTACCACAAATGGCGCCCAATAGGGCTGATGCCGATACGGAGCCGCGGAGAACTTAACGTGTTACAGGGGCTCCGGCTCGAAGTGCAATAGTAGGAACCCCCTGGTTTTCAGTCAGTAAGAGTCTGACACTCCCTCCCGCCTCACCCAGGCGGGAGAAGTCATTCGATGATTTTCCCCCCTTATAAAAATTTTCCGAAAGGCCGGTATCGCATTTGTAATTCCTCTGGAGTTTTGGGTGTCAATGGGCGATGCTGCTCCCTTAGCAACAAGTGATCCGTCTGCTCGTTTATCGCATTATGCTATAAAAATGTCGCTGCGTTTAGGAAAATCCTCCTCTATGTAAACTGCAGCTGTAGCCAGATGCCATTTAGCGCTTGTCTACTTGTAGAATAGAAAACCAAATTATATGGAACTAGCTACTTCTGCGCGGTTTCACACGCTCTGCTCAGCTCCTATTGGTCGTAGCGTAATGTTTTATAGCCTATAACCACCCTCGATAAATGCGCTATCCAACACAAAAAGAATGATTCAAATCAGACTTGTAGTTACGGAGATTAGCGCGTTCAAACGAACAAACAAAAAAACAAACTCTTCTGCTTTATATAATAGTATAGAGGTAAGATTGACGTAAATTTTGACACTTGTCAGTGTCATCCCCATACATTTTGATTTCTACTCTCTCTGTAGACAAGCGCTAAAGTGACGTTTGGCTAAAGGCACTGTTTTCTACATGATGCGCAACACACTCGGGCTACCTCTAGTTGCGGGTGTACTTAGACTACGTGGTCTCCACTTACCATCAGGTCAACCTTTGATATAACATCACGCCCTTTATCTCTGAAGGGGTAAGCAGAGATGCACATTACGGCACTTAATGCCACTACAATGTAACACCCGCTTTTCTCTATTTATGTTATGAGTCCCATTTAATAGGGGGTGAGCCTATTGCCAAATACCGGGCACAATTCCAGACTCCGTGCTACTACTGAGATTTTTTTTAGAAACTTAGTATTACTTTGCCCGACTCGAGAATCGAACCTAAGACCCCTTGCCCAGCAGTCGCACTTGCGACCACTCTGCCAAAGAGGTAGACCGTAAGCTTTGTTGCTATCAAATGCCAATAGCAGTGTCAAAAGAAATATGGAACTATTGAATAAAGTTTGGCAACCACTGTTAAGCCAGCCCTTCAGTATATCGGCCTAAACCACATCAAGGTTACAATGAAGTACCTAAATTACTTCCTAGAATTATTTATGAGACTTTTTAAATTATTATTTTTCGTGTAATACAAGTTGTTTTCGCCTTGTTTGTTGTATAAGTAGGTACTGCTGTTCAAATGTTATTTAATTTCGTATTCAACATTACTTTATAGTAAATAGTGCTTTTAAATAAAATTAACACCACTTGCTCCGACCAACGACTTCGCCCACATGAAACAATCACAGCGTGTTTCGCTTAACTCTTTCAGTCACACTTTTAACTGGTTACGAATAAATTTTATTTAATTATACTGAAATGCTTAAAAACTAATTAATAGTAATTTGAAGCATACTTCAAAAACTGAATTTCTAAGAAAAGGTGGTGAGCTACAGTGACAACCAAGACTGAAAGAGTTAATGAGTGATGTTGCCAGAAGCCCAATCTGGGAATTTGGTTTGCAGGCCTTTCAGCATTTAACAACTTTTAAATTGTTATTGTATCTCACTATGAAGTAATCTCAATAAACAGCCCCAATGTTACACTCATGTAACACGAGGGTTGATAGTTAGGTTCTGACGCTTACCTGATGGCGGCGAGAGATACCATCCTGGGTGCTTACTCTTGAAGTCAATCTCAATGTCAATGCAATTTCAATCCAATACAATCTCAATAATTATTCAATGTTAAAACTGTGCAAGCCCTGATCGTAGCTGTTAAAATAGCAATCAGAGTACGGAATATAAAGCCAAACTCAATACCATTTAGTTCATTAAATATCCACGCAATACGGATGCAATGGGCGCTAGTGTTGCAACTCAAGAGTACGAAATTTTACAATGACAATGTCTATCGATCGGAATTGGATTCAAGAGCCCCCTGGTGGTCGCGTAGCGATCCGCGTGCGCCTCTAAAAGCTATCAGACCACCACAGATGGGGCCAAATAGGGCTGATGCCGATACAGAGCTGCGGATGACTTAACGGGTTACCGGGGCTCCGGCTTGAATTGCAGAAGTAGGACCGGGGTTGGTTTTAGTCAGTATGCTGCTCGTGCATACGAATCTCTAGCATGGCTTAAAGCTAGTCGAGTTCCTCGTCAAACAGTTACGTGAGTAATCCGAAAACATAATAATTAACTTTGTTTCGCTAAGTGAGTGAGGTTACCGTAGGCCCACTCCATCCATAAAACCAGCAATACATTTGAAACTCCTTAAGAATTGGTGTCCACTGCCAGCGCTGATTGCTTACCGTCAAGTAATCAGTCTGCTCATTTACCTCCTTAACAGTGATCAGCTTCGGTCTTTTTCCTCAATTTTATCATACGAATATTTTAAAAGAAAATAGTATGATCAATCATTTCTTGCGACGTCTACTATCTTTGTTATCTGCTTCATACGACTTTATCTGTATGATTCATGTAATGTTAACCTAGTTAGGCTTTTTCGGTTCGAGTTGACAAATTTCATTTAGTTTTTTATATTTCTGATAATATTGTAAGGTTGGTTCTTTTGTTGTGTGAATGACCACGATTGGGGAACAAGTGTCTCGAGGTTGTTTTAGTTATTCGTAATTTCTTGAAATTACCACTGGGGTGTATGGCAATGGACTCATCCCCTATTACATAAGACTCATATCATACTACACTTTCTCTGTCAGGGATTCAAAGACGTGGTATTATGTTTATAGAACGGTTCGGTTTCAATAACCCCAGTTCGCTTCTCCCAGTCGTCTGAGAAGTCGACTGGGAGACTCTTTCGTGCCTTTAAACTTTAGTCATTCTGTCTGCTACATTAAATTCACTGAGGGAAGTGGAAACTATAGTTTTTTTCTTCTCCCCTAATAATATCTTCTGATTTATTTCGTTGCGGTATACAAGACAGTTTTCAAGTCCCTGCGACGCGACAGACTTCAGTGTTCTGATGTTTTAATGGTTGTATCTACTGTAGATCCTGGTGTACAGGAGTTGCAGCGGTATTGGGAGGTTGTGGCGGGCTTGTCCCACAAAAAAACATAGATTTATTGACATGTTACATAGGTTGGTGGTAAAATGACAGCATGAGAGCTCAACGGATGACGTCACAAAATCCAATGACACGGATAGAAAACCCCAACGAACAACTGTTGGGACACGACCATGCCCCGCCATCAGCTTGGTGCTCGCTGTGCCTGCCCGGATAGAGCGCGGCTCGCGGCGGGTCAAACCACCGGACTCGACACCGCATCGGGCCCCGCGAGAAGCCCGATTAATCCAACCCCCTCGCCTTCTGTAGCAGGCAGCGAAGGAATCCGTCGAGACAGGCCTCGGCCTGGTACGTGCGTCCTCGCGCCCCCAGCCGACTTAGAGATGACCCGACGATAACTGTTGGGCAGAAAGCCCATCAGGCTACAATTCGCCTGGTCGGAGGATCCCCCTTTTTGAATCTTAGACAATTTTACTCTCTGTTTCCTAAAGGTTAAACAAGTATAGTTATTACATAACTGTCGAAAACTAACTATTATTAACTGGTTACAGAAACTCTTAAGATAAGAAAAACACTCAGAAATTTTTACAAAAACAGATGTTCGAACCACACACGACAGATATTCGCTTATCACTATAATCCTATGACAAAAAGTCCGTGATAACAGTATCGGTGGAATTAATAAAAGACGCCTGATAGCAATCAATTGACGTGCCCTTATCAGATATATTGCGTTCGTAATGGACACTTAAAACGCTTGTTTCGAGGGGGTCAGTGGATTTTTTCCACCACCGCTACTCTTGATGCGGGTGTCGTGTACCCCAGCTAAGGGAAACATGTTACAATAGCCCGGCAGCAGTGCTTTGATCAGTCACCACGCCTTCTCTTCTGGTGGGTGTCGTATACCCTGAGTGGGGGAGTACACATTTGACAGAGACCGGGCAGCAGTGCTCTCTGGTACACCAGAACCTTTTATACTGCGATCCAACCCGCGCGTCCATTGAGGAGATTATGATAAACCCTCTTATGTAGAGGAGGCTCCAGTGGAGCTCAGCAGTGGACTGCCATTAGCAGTTGATGTTTATAGAGAAAAAGGTGTTGCAAGTTTAATCAGTTTCGTTACTTATTTTTCACTAGCGACCCGCCGTCCTTAAGAATCAAGCTATCTATTAAAAAAAACCGCATCAAAATCCGTTGCGTGGTTTTAAAGATCTAAGCATACATAGGGACGGACAGACGGCGGATAGCGACTTTGTTTTATACTATCTAGTGATGTTTTTGAGCAAAACAGAAGTATTTTGCCAATGATTTCGTGCTAAAGTCATCTTAGCGACCATTATACCTTTTTTGATGACGAGGGAAACCTTCAATATGCGCCTAGCTTTTTGGGGAGTAAGACTGGGAATGTGGGATTTGTACCTGACTAAAACCACACCGGTACCCACCCTTAACACCTGTAAGGGGCACTGGGTCCTCTAAAAGAGACTTGCTCTGGAGCCCCCACGGTGCAACGCCTGTGACGGCACATTCCTAGGGAGAGAGCGTCTCCCTTGAGCCTCGCTGTGCTCGCCGGTTATATATGTCAGGGCTTTCCAAACTATACCTCTATACCCTCGTCGGCTAATTAAATTTCTTACAAAATCTGAAGGGTCAGAAAAATATTTTCAGTTGTATAATGGCAACTATTCTATCTACTACTACTACTATTCTGTTTAACATTGTTTTCTGTACTCACAGACAAAGCTTGCATACAAATCATAGACTGAATTTTATTATTATTATTGTTGCACATAAGATGAAGATGTTGAGATTAAAAAGGAAATAAATAATTATTATTGGTTGTACGTACTTATAGCTTACACACCCACTGATAGGTAAGAAGTCGGTGCCACAAGTTTTAAACAAAATTATTCATTAGAACCTTAATAGATACCTACCTAACATTATTAAGCTGTTTACAATTTTATTATGGATTATACCAGCTGTGACCATTAACTACTTTATATTTTGTAATGGGTTTGTGGCACCGACTTCTAATCTATCAGTGGGTGTGTAAGCTATAAGTACGTATAACCAAAAATGTGTATCGCGGGCCACATGAAAACAAGCAGCGGCCCGCGGGCCTTTGTTTGGACAGCCCTGATATACATATGTAATGAGACGACGTTTAACTATCTCGCCTGGTGGTAAGCTATGATGCGGTCTACGATGGAGCACATCTCCCCATAAGCAACCTATTCACTCTTTAAGAAAGACAGACTGTCAAAGAATTCCACTCCTTAGCAGTATGTTTGGTGTTTTGAGCAATCTGGTATTTCGCCAATCATGACCCTAGGGTTTCGTGCTAAAATCACCTTAGCAACCATTTTATCTTAGTGACTAACACTTCCTGAATTTGAATTATTATAGCTAAAAATAATCTAGTAGCTACTGGAAATATTTTGTCTAGTTTGAGATACGTGTCACGTACTGAGACGTCGTAAATTGCACGTATAGTTTAGGAGGCAGATAACGCCTCTTGTTTATCATCTTTTACTGATATATTTTTTTCATGGCGACTGGTACAGTATTTTTTTTATTTTACGTTATGTTAGTATATAGTATTGACTTGAACTACATTTTTATTACTGTGATGAAATGGTGGTAATCTATATAAATAAAAATAAATTTCCGTTCGTTAGTCTCGCTTAAAGCTTGAGAACGGCTGAACCGATTTAGCTAATTTTGGTCTTGAAATGTTCATGGAAGTCAAGGGAAGGTTTAAAAGGTGAGAAAAAATTTTTGGGCGTCGCGAAAGGGCATTGACTAAAATTGGTGCCTTTCTTTTTTCTAGCGGCAGTCGATAATTTATGGAAAATATTATCTAGAATGACATTACAAACGAAATTGTCTATGGGCTCATATATGGAAATCTCAGTCTGGACTCAGTTATGAGGGTTGAAAGGAGCTGGAGTCAAACATTTAACATTGGTTTTTTTATCATATAGTCATAGGAGTCATATATGGTATATACATATTCCCAGGCACTAATTTTTATTAGCTATTTTCTCTCAGTCGATAACTTGTGAGATGCTTCTAAGAGTTGTGTCATGAAGCTTCATGAGTGTCAGTTGTAGTACCAGTGGTGGGTTGAGTAGTGGTAGCCGTCCAAACATCTAATAAAGTATTTTTTTTGTCGTTGACTCCTGGTGGGAGACTCATCTACTTTATATTTAGCATAATCTTTTGAAAAAAGGAAACCGTGGACTTTGTAAAGTGATGGACTATACGTCAGATGAGCGCATAATTTTTTCATATAATGTGATCAGTCGGAATATAATCCATCAATTTGTGACTGAATGCAGATTAGTGTATTCCCTGTAGTTGGATTAGTTACTAATAGGGAGTAAGTCGGGAGAAGTAGACAGAAAAATGATTTTTTCGTGTTTTGACGACTGCCGCTACTTAATCCGCTACCGACGCCACAGCTGACATACATAGCATTTCATGATAGGGCTCAGTAAAGTATTTTGCGGATTTTCGACTGAGAGGAAATTGATCATGAAAATCTGCCATAGGTCATAAACCATAACATATAAAGTGAACACGCTAGCCAATTAACTCGTCGAGTACCGGTTTTGTAGACACAATTATAGAACAATAGGTTGCGGTCACCGGTGACCGCTTGGTGTTTGACAGTTTAAGCGAAATTTTTAAAGTTTTTATATTTACTTCAGCAGTGATCAATAAATGGTTCACTCTGATGTCTGAATCAATGGTTCTGATTAAAAAAAGACAAAAACAAAAATAAAAAAAAAGTCCACAACGAGCTTTAATAAATTCCTTGAAATCGTTTATAAACATTTATTTCAAAATATTTCTGACAAGTAAATGAAGAAAAATATACGTTGTGCACGGTCACCATGAACCTGTACTATTTTCACATCTTTGAACTGATTTAACTCGGTTCGGACTGTGTTTTTGATATAAGACCCATATATTTTTTTGTTTGTAATGTTATTCTGCATCAGTTTTTCCACATCCGATCAACTGCCGCGAAAAAACAAAAAGGCACCACGCTCCATACAAATTTGGTCATTGTCATTTATCGGATTAGCTAGTATCCTAATAATTACGATATGAGGCCCAATTACCCGTTGACTATCACTCCGATCGTTCTCTCATGACTGAAGATCGTCCAGATTGATCGATTGAATCGATCGGACGATTTGCTCCGATCGGCTCCTATCAACGGCCATGTGTATTGTGGTGCAGAACCTCGATGCTGGGTTGTCCTTGGGCTGATCAGACCATCTGGTTGGGGATCGTCCTCTTGCCCTTCTCCCCTCAACATTTTCCATGACAATGAGCTTCTCCAAGCTTTGGAGGCTTACCTCCAGCGTTTGACAAGATATGCTAATTTTACAAGGGGCCAGAAATATTTAACGAAAAGGGGAATTAAAACTTGCTATTCAGCTTTTCGACAATCGATTCAGTTCATAAATCAATCCATTATTTAATAACAGACTTTCCCTTTTGATAACACCAGGAAAAACAGTTCGGGAAGTGCTAACGAACATATTTATTGTAACCGACATGAACCGGCTGTTTATCGGGGTCATTCATACAGATTAATATAGATTTTAATCGATTTTACACGGGTGAGTCATAAAAACATCCTTATGTTGTGATATCGAATTAATTATTACGATAGGGTTAAAATAGTAGAATGATCTACATTTTTTTTCTCAACTTGTTCCGAAATTATTTTTCTTTCTTTTAATTGTGATTGGAACCTGTATTGTGGTCATCATTGGCCACTTATAAGCTGTTGATGATGAGGTTAACTAATGGTTATTTCATACTTTAAATTTAAGTACCATCCACACCCGACAACCTCATGAAAAAAAAATCACTGACATGAGATGACAATAATATCAACGTCACGAGCTCCTAAACTACATAAGCAAATGTGTCATATATGGCGTTGATATATTACCAACACGTTAATTGAAACACCTTGAATGTAACCAGTGTTTTACAGACTCTCAGCCAGCAAACAATTATGGAAGATTTTCCATAGCGAGTGCGGTAAAAATATCCGCAAACTTGTGTGCTATTAGGGAATTTTTCGGGTTTCGGGAGTGCATGTGTGTGAAATAAAGTATAGATTTGTTGTAAATTGTTATGTCTTTATTATCGAGAGGAGTGCTAAAAGGAAAGTGGCTAAATGTTTTGAGATATGCGAAGGTGTTTAGTTAATGAATACTTTGTTGAAAAGTAGTCTGGGAACTTCAAATTTAGTTTTCGAAGTGCTGAACTGCGACAGATACTCTTGGGATTTTTTTATAACTGTGTTTTTGTTAATGGACGTCTTTTGGGCTAGAAAGAAATTGAGGTTCTAGAATTTTCGGGTGATTTTGAACTTTTTGTACTGGGAATTGAAAAACAATTTAAAAAAATACGCCATGTCATCGAAATTCTTCAGCCGCTTAGCGCAGTTAGGCGCCGGAATTGTGATCACAAGTGGAGTAGCCAACAATGCGTTATACAACGTCGATGGTGGAGAAAGAGCGGTTATATTCGATAGATTCAAGGGCATAAATAAACAAGTAATCGGCGAAGGCACACATTTCATCATCCCTTGGGTGCAAAAACCAATTATTTTCGATATTAAATCGAAACCTCGTAATGTTTCGACCATAACTGGAAGCAAAGACCTTCAACGCGTCGAAGTGACCTTAAGAATCCTGTTCAGACCAGTCGCAGATGAATTGCCAAAAATCTACACGACTTTAGGAGAAGATTACGACACCAGAGTCCTACCATCAATTACAGGAGAAGTGTTAAAAGCAGTCGTAGCCCAATTCGATGCCAGTGAACTGATAACTCAAAGAGAAATGGTTTCTTATAAGGTCAATGAAAATTTGACCGAAAGGGCTCGGCAATTTGGTCTAATTTTGGACGATATCGCGATAACACACATAACCTTTGGCAGGGAGTTTTTACAAGCAGTTGAGCTAAAACAAATAGCACAATTAGAAGCTGAGAAAGCCAGGTTCATGGTGGAAAAGGCAGAACAGAAGAAAAAGGCTGCAGTGATTTCGGCAGAAGGTGATTCTCAGCAGGCAGTACTGCTTGCAAAGGCGTTTGGGAATGCTGGAGAAGGTCTGGTGGAATTAAGAAGGATTGAGGCGGCTGAGGACATTGCGTATCAGCTTTCGAAGTCGAAAAACGTCACTTATCTACCTGATGATGGATTAGTGAATCTTAAAAATTAGATTTAGGTTTGTTGGATTTTTTTGTAAAGCTTTTGTTTGTCGATGGTCAGTTTCAGTCTCATCCATAAATGTACATTACTTTTGGGGTTCCGGATGAAACGCAATAAGTTATCGCGGCCCTGGTTCTATACAGGACTGTCAAACACCAAGCGGTCACCGGTGACCGACACCAAGCGGTCACCGCGTAAAAAACACGATATATCATTTTATATCGCAGCAGACCTTTCTAGAAGTAAATAAAACAATTGAAAATCGATTCAAGTTCAAGGTGACTTATTAATAATTAATATTGTATCGTATACACGTAGTATTATATCGTCATACGTATACAAATGATAAATATATATTATCATTTCGATTCTTATGATAATATTGAGTACAGTCCTGTGTATATGAAATTCTGTCTGATGTACCGACCGGCTACTGCGTATGTTTTTTTTTTTATCTTAAGTCATTGAAGTAAATAACAAGCAATAGCGACGAAAAAGTTTTTTTTAAATAAGTTTCTATACTAAAACCTTCAACTTGTGAGCAAATGCATTTGGTCAGCAGTGGCCACTTGAAGGCTGTTGATGTGAAATAATTGGGTACTTTCCTGGGTCAAAAAAAATTATTTTGATTTTTCAATCCAATTAAATCCAATTAGTCCATCTCCATTTTTACAGACTTCAAAAAAGGAGGAGGTACTACATATGTTCGGCTGATTGTTTTTTTTTGTTTGTTCGCGCAGTACTCCGCCAATTGTGAATCGATTTCCAAAATTGTTGTTTTGTTTGAAAGGGTATACTTCCGAGATGGTCCCATTCCAAGTCCCATGGTCAGGATCTGATGATGGGATCCTAGGGAAACCGAGGGGAACTTTCGAAAATTCTATGGGCGAGTAATGCGTTTATTATGTTTTTTAATTAAGATTTTTAAACACTACAATTTGATAAGGGTCTGGAGTCGACCTGATGATGGAGCCGACAGACAGTCGAGGGAACTCCTCAACGATATACAGTAATTACCTTTTGTTTGGGCTTGATTAATTTGTATTAATGAGGACTTTACACCTAGATAGAGTGGGACTGTCATTAAGGGTCTGATGATGAAGAAGTGTATTTGTTAAGCGAACTTCTCAACGGTTTACAATAACTACCTTGTGTTTGGGCTCGTATAATTTGTATTGATTAGAACTTTGCACCTATGCAGATTATAAGTGACAAAACGGATCTATGTAACTTTACACTGAAAATGATAAAAAATAAAATAAAAACTGCGTTTATAAAACTGACTTCAAAAAAACTAAAAAGTAATAACGAACAAAAAGTCTAAACTAAAATACTGATGTGTTACCCACCCACTAATAGGTTAGAAGTCGGTACCGTCGGTATTACATGGGACTCATAACATAAATTTTGAAAAGTGGGTGTTAACACTGCACAGTGGCATTAAGTGCCGTAATGTGCACCTCTGCCTACCTCTTCGGGGATAAAAGGCGTGATGTTATGTTATGTTTATGTTTGTATTTATAAATAAGGAAAATTCGAGTAGGAATTTTATTTCCGATTACATTTAATACGATAAAATTATATATTTTGCTTCCTTCCTTCCTCTATATATAATTTTAGATGGTTACTATATACAATACATTAGTTTTTATAATAACTATCGCGAGACATACTAAATTAACTAAAATCGCGGGTTACTCACGTGAATATACTGAGCTCTACTAGTTTCGAACCACAGAGGGGTAGGGTGAGGTAGGCCTCATGAGCAACGTGCTCGGTCTTAGTAGAGAAGGCTGCGCGACATCGCCGCGACCGCGATTTTTAGTTAATACAGTACTTTTAGTAGGGGAGCCCATGAAGGGATTTCGGTAGTTACTCGAGCGCGTCAGATTAACATATGGGGAAAACCTAGTGTCATGTTGAATATACCCAACATATATCCGATCTGATTAGAAGGGGGGGACTGAAAATTAAAAAAAAGTCTGACTAAATAAAGTCAGTTTCGTCAGATTAAGGGAAGGTAGGTCAATACCGTGCTAAAGGAAGTGCGTTTAAAAAATCTGCCCATTCCAACTTGATTTGCAAGAGTGGGGGGATTTTGAAGGGTTCTCGTTTGTACTCTCCAGAACATTCAACCCCACCATGCAAACTGGCAGATTAAGAGTTTTTTATTATTAAATACACATGGAGCATGTACATTATCAATATCTGACACGCTCGACCACTAGAACAAAAGTTACGCTTAACAATTTCAAAGATCTGTAGATTCCCCATTCCCCCACTGGTGGAAGAAATTGTCACTAAACCATTTCTTCTTTCTATCAGCATATCTTCAAAATCCAGTAGGTCCCAAGGACGCTCAAGTAAATCCCAATTTAGCATCATGGGCTCCCCTACTATTTCCTAAATTTGATTTTAATGTCCGTCTGGTAGATTGATTTAAAACATAAGAACCTAACGGGTTATCGGGGCTCCGGCTCGACGTGCAGAAGAAGGAACGGGGTGGTTTTTAGTCAGTAAGAGTCTGACACTCCCTCCCGCTTCACCCAGGCGGGAGCAATCATTCGATGATTTTCCCCCCGTAAAAAAAGACACGTATTTTTTCTTTTGTCTCAAAATTAAATACTTTCAACGATATATTCATTTGAAATATCGTGACGTCACAGCGTGCTACATTTTACAGCACATTGTGATGTAACGACTTCTAAACTTAACTCCATTTTATCTAAGTACTAGCTTCTGCCCGCGACTTCGTACGCGCAATCCAGTTTTCTCCTGTTCCCGTAGGATTTTCAGGATTTTTTCTGTCTCAAGAACCTTCTCCTAATAATAACAAATATAACAAATAAGAATTAGTGACTGCCTCGTTGGCCGAGTGGTCGCGAGTGCGACTACCGGGGAAGGGGGCTCGGGTTCGATTCCCGGGTCGGGCAAAGTATTACTGGGTTTTTAAAAAAATCTCAGTAGTAGCACGGAGTCTGGCAATGTGCCCGGTATATGGCAATAAGCTCACCCCCTATTACATGGGACTCATAACATAATAATAATTAGTGAAAAGTGGGTGTTACTTCTTTGTGCACCTCTGCCTACCCCTTCGGGGATAAAAGACGTGATATTATGTTATGTTAATTAGTGAAATCGGTCCAGCCATTCACGTGTGATGCCATGACTAAAGGACAAATATTCATTTTTCTACATGTATTTTTTGTAAGTTTATACGAGAAAAATAAAAACATACGTGTCTAATTATTTTTTCTTTATCTAACTAACGGACTAAATGGATTTTTAATTTTCTTATCCTAGAAACTACCCAATTATAGATACTTTTAAGGTTCGTACACAAAACTGCGATGCGACGTCGCATCGCAAAAATGTGCGAGCTCCCCTACGCATCGCAAGAACTTGCTTGCTTGAACTCTGATCTTCTTTGTTTCTTTGTCCTGTATCTTTTAAGCAATAACAGAAGTGCACACTTCTTTTTACGATTTATGTCACGACCTAGTTTTCAATTTAAAATACGTTTAGTACGGTTGATGGTCGTCGAAGGAATGGTCACCCTGGGGTCTCCCAACCCAAGTACGTCCCCAGGGACTCCCGTACCAAGGCGTCTGCCTTGTGTCACGAAATCGCATAGCAACTATTTGTGTAGTAATTTTCTCCGTTGCGAATTCGCATCGCATCGCATTGTGTACGAACCCTTAGCCGGTAAATACTTATCTGGTTGTTAAATGTAATTTAAACTAATCATAATTATTTTTGTTACAGGATAATCCTAATATTTTCCATTTCCTACCTATAACTTCCTTTTCCATTCCAAATACATACAATAATCTTCCAAATAAATAATAAATATTTTAGATAAAATAAATTATAATTATTCTACCCCTATTCCTTTATTCATTCCAATTTAATTGTTAAATTGTTACATATAAACGAATGAGTAAAATAAAATAATTATATTTAGGATAATAAATAAATAAGTGTATATAAATAAAATATAATCTATATTTTATTATGATAGAATCTAACTCCAATAAAATAAAATAACAACGAAGTAATAATTAATGCAATTTATTTTTAATAGAAACGAAGCAATAATAATAGCAACAATTTCTTAATATATAATTAAAATTGCCACCGATTGGAATAAGTTTGACAGCGTACGCTTGCAGAATAGTTGACCCCGTTGACATCGCGGGATAATTTTGACCCCAAACGCTTCGTAGGTTCCGAAAATATCCCCTATCTTTTCCATGTCGATCCTATAGCGTTGGTTATTCCCCCAGCGACATGTTAACCATTATAATCTGACCCCAACCCACGATGTCGTCATCCCCAGCCGTGGAACCATCATCCCCCTCCACGACCCCATCCTCGCCCGCACTACGAGCTGACTGCGCGCAATTCCACTCTTCAACTCCGTATTTTACTGGACGGGTAAGTTTATATCTAGTTACTTATTTTTTGTTAGTATCCTAAGTAGCTAACTAAAGGCTATATTTAATCGAGACACCGTGGCGGCGTTACCAGTCCCCGCTATCAACAAAATGTGTGTAAAAGTGCTCAGTTGCACAACCAGATTATACATTTTGTTGATAGCAGCGATTGGTTGCGCCGCCATAGTGTTCCGGTGAAATATAGTCTTGTGGGCTGTTTATAAGGGCGCATATCAAAAGCATATCGAAGCGACAATCCAATTATGAACATAGTAAATTGAACCTTATTACCATAGCGTAATGCATACCAAAAGAAGCGCGCTCTAATAAGCCTTATTTGGACAGATTTTAGCGTTGATTCGCTTCGATTCGCCTGTACACACGGCCACACATCAATCTATACAAAACCAGTTTATCCTGGTGTCGCGGCGCATCGTCTTTCCGCACATTTAACGTTCAGTTTATACTGGTTCGTAAAGCTCGATGTGTAGCAGTGTGTACAACTTGGTTCTACATAGATATAGTCAAAGTCATAATTACTTATTTCAATTAAACCAGGACGGTACTTTTGAACGTCAAATGAAATTTGTAATATTAAAGAAATGTTCGTCTGTTGGTCAGTCCTCTGGCGATGCTATTTGCTCGTTCCAAGGAGTAGATTGCAATTGAGAAGAACGAGCAAGAAACTCCATAGATTACTCTTTTTCAATCAGGTTCACAATACAATTCTTGGATACTTTGTTACGTTGGTTCGCGATGTCGAAGTCATTCGATTATTTTCCCCTTTAAAAAAGCTCAGGACGTATGGATCACGTCGACATCGACAGCTTTATAATTGTTCTGCTGTTTTAAAAACTTTTTTGTTATTTGTATTAGTTAAGTTCGCTAATTACAATTCTGCTGTAGACCACGCTTCTTGATTCTATTTACTACATACATAATTACATATGTTATGTTAAATAAGATATCTTCTTATCCACAGAAGGCGCCACAGCCCCCACTCAACGTGGTACTACCAGTTACTGCGCCAGCCACACCGCCTACTTACAGTAAGTTAATATTTTTGACCCCAATACCCTTCAAAGGGGCTCTAAGGTATAGTTCTCGTTGGATTAAAGTCGTTTTAACTGTCTTACCTGTCGAGTGGCCTGTGAGGGTGTTGTCGACCTCAATAATTACTATACCGCTTACCATCAGGTGGCTTACTCTTGAATCCAATTCCGATCGATCGACACTGGTATTGTGAAATTTCGTACTCTCGAGTTGCAACACTAGCGCCCATTGCACCCGTATTGCGTGGATATTGATTGAACTAAATGGTATTGTGTTTGGCTTTATATTCCGTACTCTGAATGCTATTTTAATAGCTACGATAGGGGTTGTATAGTTTTGACATTGAATCATTATTGAGATTCTATTGGATTGAAATTGCATTGACATTGAGATTGGTTTCAAGAGTAAGCACCCGGGTGGGCCGTGTGCATTTTTGCCACCGTCTTGGTATAAAAAATAATCATAATCATTTATTTATTTGTAACATAAGTGGTATTACATGGGTTCATAAGTTAAAAACAAATTTAGTTACACTATGTTTTGCCTTGCTTGGCGGTCGCCGCCGTCTGTCTGTCCCTATGTATGCTTAGATCTTTAAAACTACGCAACGAATTTTGATGCGGTTTTTTTATAGATACAGTGATTCTTAAGGAAGGTTTACCTCTATATGTATAATACATGCATAAAGCACCCCTGCAAAGCCGGGGCGGGTCGCTAGTATTAATGTAAATAACATAACATCACGCCTTTTTATCCCTAAGGGGTAGGCAGAGGTGCACATTATGGCACTTAATGCCACTGTACAATGTAATAACACCCACTTTTCACTATTTATGTTACGAGTCCCATGTAATAGGGGGTGAGCCTATTGCCATATACCGGGCACTTTTCCAGACTCCGTGCTACTACTGAGATTTTTAAAAACCCAGTAATACTTTGCCCCACCCGGGAATCGAACCCGAGACCCCTTCCCCGGCAGTCGCACTTGTGACCACTCGGCCAACGAGGCACTCATTATTTATTATTTTACAGTATTAATATAAATCTGAAAAAAAAAACTTATGTCTTGTGGTTTAAATGGAGAACAGTTTTTTTTTTGGTTGAGCTTTCTACCCATAGCTCTAATTATACATACACCACAACAGGCCACGGTTATCACGAATCTATATCTATCTAATTGCATTAACATTCATCTAGTATTTGACTGCCTCGTTGGCCGAGTGGTCGCAAGTGCGACTGCCGGTCAAGGGGTCTCGGGTTCGAATCCCGGGTCGGGCAAATTATTACTGGCTTTTTTAAATTTTGCAGTATTAGCACGAAGACTGGAATTGTGTCCGGTATATGTCAATAGGCTCACCCTCTATTACATGGGACTTATAACATAAATAGTAATAAGTGGGTGTTACATTGTACAGTGGCATTAAGTGCCGTAATGTGCACCTCTGCCTATCGCTTTGGGGATAAAAGGCATGATGTGTGTGTCATCTAGGAGTTCTTGAGTTTATTGCAAGCAAACAGACAGGAAGTATATTTATTTAAAATGTCGATGTATATTAAATAAAATGATTTACTCAGCCATATTCTTTCCAATTCCAGGTGAGGCCACGTTGACGCCACCGCCAAGATCTCCCGGGGTGCCAGCGGTTGCCAGTCCAGCATCCGCGTCGGGGGACGCACGGTCCCATCCACCTGACGGAACCTCTTCTGATAAGGTAACATCAAATTTTTATTGGGACAAGCTCGCCACAACCTTCCTAAACCGCTGCAACTCCTGCACACCAGTGCCTTTAGCCAAATACTACTTTAGCGCTTGTCTACAGAGAGAGTAGAAAACTAAATGTGTGGGGATGACATTGACAAGTGTCATTTACGTCAATTCCATATAATTGTTTTCTCTTCTACATGTAGACAAGCGCTAAGTGGCATTTGGCTAAAGGCACTGCAGGATCTGCACTAGAAACAGTCATGCAAACACCGGAACACTGGAAGTCCGCCGCGCCCCAGGGACATAAATCAGTCGTGGATCTCGTAATATATTATTGGAGAAAAAAAAATGGAATAGTTTCCACTTCCCTCGGTAAATTTAATGCACAAGAATTAAAATTGATATTAGTTGTCAATTGAAAAAGGATCTTATTTTTTATGGGATACAAACGAGCAGACGATCACCAAATTCAAAACTTTTAGAAATGTCAAAACTAGATATGAAATATTAACTCTTGACGTCATACCTAATATTTTTGCATCAAAGTGCATACTTATTAACTAACTAGCTTTTACCCACGGCTTCGCTCGCGTCACATAAGGATAAAAAGTAGCCTATGTGACATATACACACAGCGCCATCTATACCAATACTTTTGTTTTCCCTCGGGAATATCAAGTTTTCCTGGATAAAAAGTACCCTATTATTTAATCCAGACTTCTAACTTTATGTCTGCAAAAGTTCAAAGCAATCAGTTTAGTAGTTACGGCGTGAAAGCGGAACAAACAAACAAACAAACTCACTTTCCAATTTACAATATTAGTAAGGATAGTAAGGATAATCGCGGGTTACGATACGTTACGTACGTTAGTAAGTTATTAGTATAATGCGTCAAGCGTGTCTTTGCATTGTTCTTACATATGCGTACAGTATTGAAATATGTATCAAAGACATTGTAGAATATAGAGGTACTTTTTTAAAAAGAGTAACGAATGGAGTTTCTTGCTCGTTCTTCTCCATTCGAATCTACATTTTGGAACGAGCACCTAGTTTCACCTAGTTTCACTGACGGACTGACTGACAGACTATTATTTATTTTGTATTTGTTGAAGTTTCAAAAGTACCAAACTATGGTTTAAACTGTCAAACACCAAGCAGTCACCGGTGACCGCAACCTATTGTTCTATAATTGTGTCTACAAAACCGGTACTCGACGAGTTAATTGAAATAAATGCTTTGACTTTGACTTTACTCTCGTGGCAATATTGAGCAATACTCTACTAGTTACGAGGTACCGTGACCCCGCACGCTGCTCATGTGGAAGCCCCTCTGTTGCTCGAAACGAGTAGAGCTTTTCTCAGTGTTTTCACGTGAGTAACCCGCGATTTTTTGGTAATTTAGTATGTCTCACGATTATGACGTTATTATAAATGCAGACTTATTTCTTGGGAATCAATACGAAAACAGATTTAAAATCGAATTCACTAATTAACTTTTCTTAATACTTGCCTAGATTTATTTTACAATTGTTAGTGCTAGGACCGTGCGAGATTTTGCCTAGCCATTTCTTTTCTAATTACCCATATTCTGACATTTTGAGTATTTGTGCGACCCACGCAAATGTTCTTTAGGTTGGTATTGTTCGTCGAATCAGTCAGCCTCACCTGTTAATTGAGATGATTGTAAACCGACACATGCGTACTGCCTTCAGAGCGGGTCCGCTCAAACTGTTGTGGTTCTTTCCTCAAAAGGCCACTACAGAAAGAACTTGCACGGTCCTCACACATAATCTTTTATACACATTTGTCTGGACTTTAAAAGAGACAGACCTCTGAGTTTGTTTCGGCATTTCTTCTCAGAGTAGTCAGTTAGGCAATGTCGACCTCATCGTTCGCTTGATAAAATTGACGTGTAAAAGTGCTGCCTTGTAGCCTATTTGCAGAAATAAATTCACTTGTTTCATTATAAATTTTAATGGAAAAGAGTGTTTATTTTTCTGTGTAACCGTGTCTGGGTTTTTTATGGTATAAGCCGGTAAACGAGCAGACGAATCACCTGATGGCGATGGCAAGTGTTCCAGGTGTCCATAGGCGGCCCGATTGCTTACCATCAGATGTCAAAGTCAATCAAATCTGTTTGCTCGTTAGCCACCCTTAGTTAGGTGTTTAAAAAAGAATATAATATTACAGACAGAAATGTTTTTTTAAACATTAAAATCTGTCGCTGGCGCCGGAACGGAAGCCGGTCCGGAATAGATAGCGCTCAGATAACGGAGGCTGGGTGAAAGGCCGACACCCATTGTGATGATAACAAAATTAAATAATAGTTTTACATTGTAAAGTATAGCAAAATATAGCTATCCCGCTGGGGGAAATGTAATGTATCAGTATTTGGTCTAAGAATGATTTATTTATTTATTTACTAGCTGACACGGCATACTTAGTACCGCATAAAGCCTAGCCGGTCTCGAGTTTTAGCGAACAGAAATTATTTTTTATTTATATAGATAGATATATGTACACACGTCTACACATCGAGCTTTACATAACCAGTATAAACTTAACGTTAAATGTGCGGAAAGATGATACGACGCGACACCAGGATAAACTGGTTTTGTATAGATTGATGTGTGGCCGTGTGTACATATTACATTTGTCATTACAGACTATTATATCTTATTATCAAAATTAAGCATCTGCGGAATGTAGGATGCTTACACTTGAAACCAATCTTAATGTCAATTTAATTACAATCCCAAGAATCTCAATAATTATTCAATGTCAACACTACATAACCAAAATCGTAGCTGTTAAAATAGCATTCAGAGTACGGAATATAAAGCCAAATTCAAGACCATTTAGTTCATTTATACGGGTGCCATGGGCGCTAGTGTTCATAAGAAATATTAATGTGTCAATTTCTTTTAAATATTCTGTATGTTTAATGAATTCTTTCTTACAGTCGTCAGAAACAGCAGTGGGCGGCGTAACACGGCCGGCAAGTACGGCACTTTCTCGCAAGGAGAGTTACAAAGCACAGAGACAACACTACAGAAGAGAGAAGAAGAGAGCAGCGTCAGCTCTACTCCATTCCATCGAGGATCCCTCGGTCGTTGTACTAGCTGATTGGCTGAAGGTGAGTTCCTTTCTGTAGACAGTTCTACAGGAGAATGCAGAAGATATCAGCGTCAGCTCTACTCCATTCCATCGAGGATCCCTCAGTCGTTGTACTAGCTGATTGGCTGAAGGTGAGTTCCTTTCTGTAGACAGTTCTACAGGAGAATGCAGAAGATAGCAGCGTCAGCTCTACTCCATTCCATCGAGGATCCCTCAGTCGTTGTACTAGCTGATTGGCTGAAGGTGAGTTCCTTTCTGTAGACAGTTCTACAGGAGATTGCAGAAGATAGTAGCGTTAGCTCAATTCCATTATATCGAGGATCCCTCGGTCTTTGTACTAGCTGATTGGCTGAAGGTGAGTTTCTTTCTGTAGACAGTTCTACAGGAGATTGCAGAAGATAGCAGCGTTAGCTCAACTCCATTATATCGAGGATCCCTCGGTCTTTGTACTAGCTGATTGGCTGAAGGTGAGTTTCTTTCTGTAGACAGTTCTACTGGAGAGACCAGAAGATAGTAGCGTCAGCTCAAGCTTTTATATTCCCAACTGCATGAATGCATTTGTAAATATTAGTTGGGCTGGCTATATGGAATTGCCGTTAAACCTGTCAATGCTGCTAGTCTTCTGGGAACGTTCCTGAGAGAAAATAATGTGGACGAGTACTTTGACCTCTAATTGGGGGTATCTTTTATTTATTATTTATGTACACACATACAACCAAAAGTACAACACATATATAAAACGAGGTACATAGGTTTATTTTCGTCCTTTCTTATTCACTCTTTTAGTTTTTTTTTTAAGTGTATATATTTATTTAGTTGAGTAGACAATGCGTAAATACGTAATAAACACACTTGTCGTACCATAATTATAATATTAGTAACTTGGACCATGTTCCCGCTACTGGTCGGCTCATATTTTTTATATTTTTAAATATATTTTCTTTTGTCTAGTAGTATTTAGAAATATAATTTATTGAGAATTTTAAATAAAGTTATACAAATATTAATTGTACATGTCCCCTTGTCATAACCCTTTTTTAAATAGAAAATCATCAAATATCTTGTCTTTAGTGAAGTGAGAGAGAGTATCAGGCTCCTATCAGTAAGAGTCTGACACTCCCTCTCGTTTAGTCACACCAGGAGTAGGAAAGTTTAGTCAGCTAAACTTTATTTATTGACTAAACTTCACCTCTTTCCTACTCCTTATTTGAGCCGTGCCGCCGTATAATTTTGGCGATGGTGACCTTCTACCATGGCAGACGCTTTACCCTGACATATCCTGTGGACGGCAGACCCTCTACCCTGGCATATCCTGTAGACATTGAAATTAAAAGCGTGTTATATCTTCCTTTCAGGTTCGTGGATCGTTAAAGTCTTGGACAAAGTTATGGTGTGTACTGAAACCTGGATTATTGCTGCTTTATAAGAGTCCTAAAGCTAAGGTAAGCGTTTTTACTTGATATTTCTTCGTCTTCATATACTATAATTTTATAAATGGGACAGTTTGTGACGATATGTATGTCTGCTTGACATTGTTCCACGCTAAAACTACTGAACGGATCTGAATTTTAGTACAATAATTAGATTCTATTCTTTTTTCTTACGATTTAAACTGTCAAACACCACGCGGTCACCGGTGACCGCAACCTATTTTTTTTAAGGAAAACATTAGGGTTTTCTCCTGTGTCGTGTGTGCGTTTACAAACATACAAGTTCACATTGACACTCAGACCCGAAACAACAATTTGTGGATCACACAATGTGTTGTTCCGTGCGGGAATCATTGCCCAGCCACCACACCAACCGTGCAGTCATTGTTGTTCTTTAATTGTGTCTATAATGACTGTACTTAAAGAGTTAAATAAATACGATACTCAGTTTTTTTATTCGTGATTATTTCGCGATTGGTAGAACCGAATTCGATGCGGTTTCCAGAAAAGTGTTTGTTACACTTTGGAACAGGTTTTAACGAATTAACTGACTGTAGAATCAAGGTTGAAGTCGATATTTTTAATTTATTTATTTAACCACCGGTCACCGGTGACCGGACCGCAACCTATTGTTCTTTAATTGTGTCTATAATGACGGTACTCGACGAGTTAAGGGACAGAAAAGAGTTACACGTATTAAAATTTTACATAAAAAGTTTTACACTAAACAACAGCTACAATAAATTTGTTACCCACACTATTGCCCATTTAGTACAAAGTATAACGGCAATAATGACCGTGTTACGGTAGTGTTATCGTAATTTAATTAAATTAAAGTTTACTAAATATAAATAACATATAAAAAGATACAACAAAAAACCATTGTACAAATCTTATAATTAAGAAAAAAGAATTACTAATTAATAATCAACCATTACTGTAGCAACCCAGCAGTCAAAAAGCTCCATGGCTTGCTTTCTAAATCTATGTTTTGAAAGTGAAAACATTTCTAGCCCCATGAAATGCGAGTTGTATGTTTAACGCAGTTTATTGTAAACTAGCTTTTCTTACTTTACCCGCGTCTTCGTCCCGCGCCACAAAAGGATAAAAAGTAGCCTATGTGACATATACCCACAGCGCCATCTATACCAATGATTTCGTTTTTTTTCGAGAATATCAAAATTTTCCGGGTTAAATAGTACCCTATTATTTAATCCAGACTTCTAACTTTACGTCTGCTTTAATTCAAAGCAATCAGTTAAGTAGTTACGGCGTGAAAGCGGAACAAACAAACAAACAAACCCACTTTCCGATTTATAATATTAGTAAGGATTATTTTAAAACATTGCCCCACACTAAGATTTTCTCCTGTATTTGTCGTGGGTGCGTTTATAAATATATAAGTTCACATACACATTACACCTAAACTCGATTTGATATTTAACGTTTTACCTTTTTCTTAATTTTTCGTCCACAGAGCAGCCACTGGGTAGGCACAGTGCTATTAACGTCGTGCCAAGTAATAGAGCGGCCGAGTAAGAAGGACGGCTTCTGTTTCAAACTGTACCATCCGCTCGAGCAGAGCATCTGGGCGCCGCGGGGACCACATAACGAGACCATCGGTTAGTATCACACACTTACTCATTCAGTCACTTCAGTTACTCACTCATTCAGTCACTCAATCACTTCATGCATTCACTCACTTATTCATTCATTTCACCTACCTACTTATTCACTCACTCACTCACTCTCTTACTTCATGAAGTGAGTGAGTGAGTGATTCATGAATTCAAGTGATTGAGAAATGAGTGAGTGGGTGAAGTGACTGAATGAGTAACTGAATTCATGAATTCATGAATCACTCACTCACTCACTTCATAATCACTCACTCACTCACATCCCTGTCACTCCCATCCACTTCACTCTCATTCTCTCTCACTTCACTCTCACTCTCACTGACTCACACATGAGAAGGCGAAGCCGCTAGCAACAGCTAGTACATTACATACATGAATACATAAAAACAAATAAGTAAAAATTATACTTTTTTGTGGTACGGTACACGCAGACGGATCACCTGATGGTAAGCAATGAGCGTCGCCCATGGACACCTGGAACACTATAGGAGATACAAGTGCGTAGTGGTCATTTGGGGATTTGAGGATTAGAAATTGGAGGATTGGGAATTGGTAGGGGAGATTAGGCCTCCAATAACGTCGATTTTGTTGTCGGCCATGGTATCCGGGGAGGTAGAACGGCCTCACAGAAAACCGACGTGAAACAACGCTCGCGTTGTGTTTCGTCGTGTGAGTGAGGTTACCGGAGGCCTCTCCCTTCCCCAATCTCTGCAATCCCCGAATCCCTAATAATCCTCAAATTCCTAATCCGCAAAAGGTCGGTAACCCATACGAAAATCACTCCGGTCGAGTCGACCCATGCGTACTGAAGCATGACTCGCCCACAAGTTATAGTGTGGTTTTAGATAAATTTAATACGAATTTATTATTTCTCCGTAGGAGCGGTAGTACAGCCTCTCCCGACTGCTCATCTAATATTCCGCGCCCCATCGCAAGCTGCCGGCCATTGCTGGCTCGACGGGCTGGAACTGGCACTACGATGCAGCAATGCTATGCTCAGGTATATATATTAATAATTTCGTCAAGGGTTACGGTAGAATCGATCGACACATTACCTGAATAACAAAACATAAAAAATATCGATTTCGAGTCGACAACTTATATCCGCAAAATTCGGATTACGAAGATTATTTCGTTTTATTAATTCATTTTAATGACACTGGCTGACAAACCGCAGTCGCCAAATACGCCTCGCCATCAACACGTAGTCGTGTCAAAAAAGTATAAATTAACAAGAAATATGAATTATTTCACGCGAACGAAGTTGCGGGTAACAGCTAGTATATTTATATACCTCTATTTGACACTGCTCCTCTTTTCGTGTGTTTTGCGAACAGCTCATGGGATTACTTATTAAAAAAATCATACAATGCTATAGAAATTGTATCGATATTTCGATTCTAATAAGCATAATCCATCGGTAGTAAAATAAACAAGTAATATAAAACTTCACCAGCGCCATCTGTTCAACGTAAAATCATTTTGCATTCATTCATCGTCACTTTACATTGTACAGTGGCATAATGTGCACCTCTGCCTTCGGGGATAAAAGGCGTGATGTTATGTTATGTTATTGTCACCTTAAAATTTTCTCTTGACGTAGTTGTGTTAATAATTTCTTGAATTAAAAATTTCTGCGTCGAGTAGATGTCGCTGGCATCGATTTAAGTAATTTGTTTTTATGTAAGTGTAGTTTTTTAATTTTATGTTAATCAGGTATATAATTGTAATAGGGTAGTTTCTTAAATTTTATTTTAATATCCGTCTGATACATTATTTTAAATCATTAGACACGTATTTTTTATTTTCTTACAAAATTAAATACTTTCGACGATATATTGATTTGAAATATCGTGTGACGTCACGATTTACTACATTTTATAGGGTACTGTGACGTAACGACCTCCCACTCCTAAACTTAACTCCGTTTTATCTAAGTATTGTTTTCTTATACGATATAATAAAAAATACGTGTCTAATATTTTTTCATCATCTAACTGACGGACTAATTGCATTTTTAATATTCATACCCTGTCTACTACCCTATTATTTACTTTAAATAATACTAGCTTTAACCCGCGGCTTCGCTCGCGTCACAAAAGGATAAAAAGTAGCCTATGTGACATATACCAATACACACAGCGCTATCTATACCAATACTTTTGTTTTCCTTCGGGAATATCAATTTTTTCCGGAATAAAAATACTATTATTTAATCCAGACTTCTAACTTTACGTCTGTAAAAATTCAAAGCAATCAGTTAAGTAGTTACGGCGTGAAAGCAGAACAAACAAACTCACATTCCAATTTATATTAGTAAGGATGGCATTAATATCCAGCTTTATAGCTGTCACAAAGTTGCCATACCTATACCGCTGAACAAAGACTTTTTAAGACAGAGTTTGCCATGCCATAACCCCCATTTTGTCTAACCACCTGGGAATTGCTTACAACCCACCAATATTATAATACCCATATTATATTGTAGATGTTCGCGCTCCCGTCCCGAGCAGACGGTTGCAGCTGATTCCCCTGCCACTCAGACAAATCTCTCGCATGAAGACCTTGAGAAGCATTTTAATGAACACGGTAAGTCGATATTATATATATATATACATATATATATCTTGATTTTGTATGTATATATGTTCTGTGAGCTTATACAATGTGTTGAGATAATCCTGTCTGAATTATATTTGAGACTATCGAGCCTCGCGAACTTAGAATTGCCTTAAAATCATATTTTCTTACATGAGAATCGCTTTCTAACAATAAAAAATCCAACAAAGAATAACAATTATCGAAATCGATTCAGGTGTTTTCAAGATTTGCGCTTAAAACACATTCAGTGATTCATTTTTATATTATACGCTCACGTTCTCGAACGTGACGAACGGACGGACGTTTAGCGAGAGTAACGAACGGACATTCATTTTTATTTATATATATACAGGGTGATTTGTAACTCGACGTGTTCCTCTCTGGAGGTGATAGTACAACTAATTTCCTACAAAATTAGCCCTGAGGTCTCTAGTCCGAAAGTGGCTAGTGGCTTTTTTTAAGCTAAATGAAATTTTCTATCGACCAATTAGTGACTCAAAACAAAACTTGATACTAATTTATTTGTTATTATAAAACGAATCACATTTCTGCCACTATTAGCATTAATAAGTGTTTATTGATGTATTAACAACAAATTAAAACTAAAATCACTGAAATCAAACCAGTAGTTTTTTATTTATTGATGTTTTTTTAGTTCGATCGGGATTCTTTCACCAAAACCGAAAATGTTGAATATCTCAGAAACTAGCCACTCTCGGACCAGAGACCTTAGGGCTACTTTTGTAGGGAATTAATATAATATAATAATATATAATATCTTAAAAAACGTTGCCCCACATTAGGATTTTATCCTGTGTCATGGGTGCGTTTACAAACATACAAGTTCACATACACAATGACATCCAGACCCGAAACAACAATTTGTGGATCACACAAAGTGTTGTTCCGTGCGGGAACCGAACTCGCGACACGTTGCTCGGCAGCCGGTTGCCCAGCCACCGCACCAACCGTGCAGTCAAATTAGTTGTACTTGTATTATCACCTCCCGAGAGGAACACGTCGAGTTACAAGTCACTCTGTCGTATTCAGGTACTATGTTATCTGACAGCGGTTTTAACAAACACATTGTATACAGCTCTCGTTATAGACAATCTGTGAAATGAAACTACAGCTTTATAATGCTGAAACTATGAAAATACACATTATTCTTCAACGAAGAAATATCTACACTGCAATATAAAGTATTTATTTTATCCATACTGTTTTTTGATACTACGAATTGGCATTTATAATCGAAATTTTACTGTTCAAGCTCTTATTTAGGTAATTATATAAATACTGCAAACGAGGTAATACATATTTATGGGTGTTTTGATAATTTAAGCACATTACCGATAACAGTAGGGTAGTTTCCTAAACTTTAATTTTAATGTCCGTCTGGTAGGTTGATTTAAAACTTTAGACACGTATTTTTTCTTTTCTTACATAATTAAATACCTACTTTTGACGATATTATTAATTTGAAATATCGTGTGATGTCACAGCGTGCCACATTTTGTAGCACATTGTGACGTAACGACCTCCCACTGCTAAATTTAACGCCATTTTACCTAAGTATTGTAAGATTATACGACAAAATAAAAAATACGTGTCTAATATTTTTTCATTACCTATCTGACGGACTTATTAAAATTTTATTTTTTATATCCTGGCAACTGCCCTATTGGGAATAATTCAGCACCTTTGATGGAGTTTCTATGAACCGAATTGGGACTTAAGTGCGAATTTGTTTTTTGTTTAACAATATCGACATGTTACTGCGTTCAGCGCTTTGAATTCGGTACTCGCCAACTAGTCAAATTCAATACTATTTTCGAACTGTCAAAAACGACAGTTTTCTATGAATTTTGTACGAGATTGTGTTTTGTGACGTCACGTTTTTTTATAGCGTCAACAGTACACTTATTTCTTAATAATATACTGGAAATATACTAAAATTAAGTTGGTCATAAAATCAATTAATGAAAGTGTGATTGTTTTTTTTTTATATGTTATTGTATTGAACAGTCGAAATAATTTATGTTTGATTAAAGCAAGTACCCAGTTGCCTACTTTGCGGTCACAGTTCGATCTCGCTTAACTTAAAACAAGTTCGTTCTAATAGATAATTAGACATATTTTCAATCAGGGTTCGAATAGATATAATATATATCGTAATATATATCCGATATATATGTATACAACTTTTTGTGATATATATCAATTTTGTCTGATTTAGACATTGAGTTATTCTGCTATGTGCTTGTCACCGTCACATAGAACACTGAATTGACAAACGTCTGTAAGGCCTCTGGGGACGCCTTTCGAGATTAGTCATTTTTTGTGATTTAGGCGATTTGACTATTGGCTATGTGCAAAGCGAGTAGTGGCGGTAGTAAACAAACGCGGATGATGCCAACCCAGTTTTTATTATTATCTTCATTTTACAGTAAAACTATTGAATAAATTGCACTTAAACAATGTCAACATTACTATTTTAATCTATGGTTTTATTTATATTTGCAAAGAAAATTATAATGATTAAATTGTTATTATGTTTCGCCGTCGCGCTCATAGCCAATATTGTCCATCTCAATTGGTTTAGAAGAAAATGTAGTGTTTTAGATTCATTTGTGTGATTTTAAGTACTTAACTTTAAAAAATAACCCAAGACGTTTAATACAGAATGGATATCAAACTTGATATATATCATAAATATGCGATTTTTTATATTATTTATCAAGACTATCGGATATTTTCGAACCCTGTTTTCGGTTCAAAATGTGTCGAAATATGCGTTAATACTCTAACTTTTTAATTTTATTCTGTACCTCAATCCCTTATGCACGTATCGCTAAAAATAGCGCTGAAGTTATCAGACCCCTCATCACACAGCTCACCATTGATGTCCATATCAGATTACTCCCCAAAAAAACATAATTCCATAGACAGAAAAGTCACATATCAAGTCCCTAAAAAAATGAACACGCGAAAAACAAAATGGGCGCAATTTATGGAGTCTATAGAGATGCTGTCCAAAGACCACGATTCTAGCGACTCGCCAGAAAGAGATAGCAAGTTTTTGGACTTCTTGAAAAAGAAAGAGACGGGTATAGGTCGCAATTCGACTTCGACGTCTTCGATGAAGATCGAAAAAGAACCAAAAATTAAAAAGCAGATGAGTAAGAGCTTAGCTTCTAGTCCGTATAAGATTGAGTTGAAAAAATCTCCTATATTGAAGTGTTTGGAGTTTCCGAAAATGTCAACTTTAGACCGGTCTAAAGAAAAACTGCCTTCGACGAGTTTAATCGAAGAAAATTTCCTTAAATTCATGTCTTCTACCTTTCCGAAAAGGCGTAGTTCGACACCAATGATGATTACTCAAAAACGGATCGGCGAATTGCGAGAATCGGGTATAAAAACAGATTCGGAGAACGATGACGTTTTTATTAAATCGAAAAGGAAGCTGTATAAAGGTTCGGAAATTATTTGTGATACGCCTGAGAACATTATTATAAAGACAGCGCCATCTGTTGAGCGAGTTAGGGAATATAGTTCGTCATCGTCTGATGAAATTCGAGACGAGTATAGGTCAGTATAAGTATAAGGTTTTTGAAGTCTGAAATGTCTCATTTCGCTGGCCAAATTAATTAATATGCATATAAGAGAATAAAGATTGATTTAGTACAGAGACAGTAACCATTGCTTATGTACTGAACCAACCAATGGTTACCAGATATATGACATTTTTAACACATAACATCGCGTTTTTTACCCCCGAAGGGGTAGGCAGACATGCATATTACCGCAGTTAACGCCACTGTACAATGTAACAACCAGTTTACACTATGTATGTTACGAGTCCCATGTAATAGGAGACAGCCTATTACCATATACCGGGCACAATTCCAGAATCCGTGCTACTGCTGACACTGAGCATTTTTAATTGCCCGACCCGGGAATCGAATCTGAGACCCCTTGCCCGGCACTTGAACTTGTGGCCACTCGGCCAACGAGGCAGTCAATGATTTGTTTGAAAAGCATACAATCTATTATGACAGGTCCTATTCTTCTTCCCGATTCCTAAATATTTAAATCGTTCATCTCTAAGTCCCCAATTACCCAAATCCTTAAAAGACAACTTGAAACTCCACTGGTGTTGAGGGTGTCTATGGGCCGTACAGATTGCTTGCCATCAGGTGATTCATCTGTTCATAGCTAAAAAAAAACAATAACTACTGTCTATGTACTAAATCAACATTTATTACTTCTGCATACAAAATAATTTGACTCGTAAAATGGCAAAAAATATAAAAAATATACATTATTTTATAGGAAAACGATATACCATCCATTGATAAACACACCGGACAAATATTCCGTAATAGATTATGAAAAATTACCTTCAGCGAGTTTCAAAGCGAGCAACGCCGAGCGGCGGGATGATAGGTTTATCACTCAGAACGTATATGTCGCAGGCAAAATTGTCACAACTGGTAAGAAAATTAAAAAAAAACAGTAATATTTTTTATGTTAAGCAGTTTCAATTAGCTCTATTCTACCATCAAGCCCTTTCGTTTGATATCCTCATGTCGGAATACTCAAACGCTACTCAATTTTAAGCACGACTTAAAATTTAGTAACGTTCCAGTATTCCGGCATTAGTGTGTATAAAATTAGATTATATTGTATGGTCATCAACTTCGATCAACAATAACAACTAGATAAAGGGTTACGTACAAAATCAAGCTCCAGTTCTGTCCGTGTGAATAATAATAGTAAAAAAATAACAAACAGAGAAAAATGTTTTAAAATGGTTTTAAGTTCAACCTAATAACAACCATGGCACCTAATAATAAAGTCATAAATCGCCAAAATATTATCTAATACTTACGACCATTCGTCATATAAGACGAGAAAAGCATTTTCTTACTCCTGTCATGTAGAAATTAAAAGACATAAGTTATTCAATATCTAGTTTGAATACAACCTTAACCTAGAACAAATAAAGGTATTTTTTCCGTTATTGCCTTGCGATGTTACCTCTACCTATATCGTTTTGTTTTGTTTCGTTTTGGTTTTTCGAATTTCGAATTTCGGTACAGGAGGTATGTATGGAGTAGCGTTGAACACTAAAATAATTTTATAAATTATGAAAATTAATATTTCGGGATCTTAGTATACATCACTTATTTTTATTAGCGGTACGTTTTTGTGTATGATATGTTTATTTACTTTATTATTAAAAGTTTAAGTCTAAGTCAAAATCATTTATTTCAGTTAGACCAGGAAGGCACTTTTGAACATCAATAATATAAATTTAAAAGTGAACTATTTGCTCATTCCTAGGTGTAGATTCCTATGGAGAAGAACGAGCTCTCCATAGGTTAGGTACTCTTTTCCAATCAGGTTACAATACAATTTTATTTTACAATACAAATCGACTCCATGCATCCACTGTTCTGTTTAAACAAATGTTTGTGCGCGTGTTGGCGATGCTTGGCCAAGGGATCGCCAACATACGCACAAACATTGGTGGTGTTGTTTTATAATTGGTAATTTTGTCTAATTTGATATTATTTACTAGTTTAAAAGCTTAAAATATAACGTATACTTTATGGACTTATCGTAAGTAAGACACTCCGGCCGTTATACTGCTTTTTCGGTTATTATTTTTGCAAATTGCAATTACGCACTGCGGCATCGTGAGACGTGAGCCTGAGCACGTTGGCCGTGTTTGGAGCGAACTAAACAAAATAAGAGCTCTTATTTGTCGAGACGATTTTCTTGCGCCGACCCGATATCTAGTTGTTATTGTTGATCGAAGGTCATCAAGATTAAGAGTGTGTAACAAATATCAGATAGATCTGTCGCCAGGAAGGGGGTGGAATTCCAATTCGGTACTTGCCAACTAGTCAAATTCAATACTTTTTTCGAACTGTCAAAAATGACAGTTTTCTTCGAATTTTGTACGAGATTGTGTATTGTGACGTCATGTTTTTCTAGCCCCAAACAGCGTACTAAACTTATTTCTTAAAAATTGCTGAAAAAATACGAAAAATTAAGTTGGTCATAAAATCACAACCAATTAATGAAAGTGTGATTATTTTTTAATATTTTATTGTATTGAACAGTCGAACTAATTTATTTTGTGATTAAGGAAAGTACCCAATTACCAAAGACCCAAACAAAGAAACGGGGCAAGCTAAATGAAACAGTTTAAAAATAGGAAATAGGATGTTTTTTTTTTAAATAATAAGTATCGTGTGACATATTTAATTTAAAAAAGAGCTACGTGTTACTCAAGTACAATAATTGAGGATACTCGACTGATTTCGGGCAACACCGTTATGCGACCCGGTCTTGACTTATAACTAGTTGAGCACCCTCGATCTGTTACATAAGGACGTCGTTGTATTCTCTTAGTAAACCTAACTAGTTATTTTATTTTGAAAATCATCTATAAGGGGAGTAATCTAATGATATATCTATTCCTTTTGTTACTACAATAATCAAATCATTACGCATCGTTACGCAAAGCAACGGAGCCACTATCCTTTTTTTATTTTATCGAACCCTCTGTAACTTTAAAAAGAGATTTACTTTTACAACCAAATGCTCTTAATGTAAAGGTAACTAAATTGCCTTTAAGACGACATACGTTATAAACTAAAAATCGCGGGTTACTCACGTGAATATACTGAGAAAAGCTCTACTAGTTTCGAACCACAGAGGGGTTCTTCTTCATGAGCAGCGTGCCCGGTCGCGGCTATGTCTCGCAGCCTAGTATATTCACGTGAGTAACCCGCGATTTTCAGTTAATTTAGTATGTCTCACGATAGTTATTACAAAGATATACGTTATATTTATATTAATAAAATACTTGTACTAGAAAATTTTTATCAAGAAATTAATAAGGAAAAACGATAGTGGCTCAGTTACTTTGCTAACCAATTGTAGGTTACTAGTTTCTGAATAGCTAATTTAGAATTGTATTACGATAGTGTTTTCGAGTTTTTAGCTAATATTTTTGTGTGTACGTAGTATTGCTAGTTTGGTTTGAAGTGATGTGAATTGGTGTGTTTCTTTAGATATAAAAATGATTCTTTTTGATTGGTTTTTTGTAATAACTAGCTGTGCCCACGATTTCGTCCGCGTGGAATAGTGATTCACAGCTCCTCCTCCGTAGGTGATGGCGTGATAATATGTGACCTATATGTTGACCCGACCTGTTAGTAATATTCATGCAAAATTTGAAGTAAATCCATGTAGTACTTTTCGAGTTTAGCCCGGACATACGTACAGGCAAATATTTTTAGCTTCGATATCGGTTATAGATCACACCCCAAGCATTCTTTAAAAAATATATTCAATGTACATTTTTCACTTTCCTACGATTTTATGATATGCATAGATTATATAGAAGTTCAACTTCGCTTAAAGATTAAAAACAAACACCCAGTAATACTATGATTAAAAAAACCCATTAATACTTTGTCAATCCGGGAAAGGCAGTTTAAAATTATAAATATTTATACCGTACCCTAGATACACTTCTGTGTACTTGTATATTTACATAAATTTAAACACAACAGATACAGATTTCAGATGTACCCGCGTTCAGTAGGGACCGGTAATGCATTTGACAGCTGTCTTCGTTACTGACAATACCAGTCGGTGACACGTTTTGTTGTATCTATGGGCAGTGCTATTTGTTTGTCGATGTTATTAACCGACTTCAAAGAAGAAAGAGGTCTTCAGTTTGACCTGTACGTATGTATGTAAGTGTGGGAGAGCCATGCTTCATGCATGCGACCGGAGTGACACCGCGACCTAGCAGAATTCTGGCGTGAACGTCAGTCGACGGTCGACCCATAAGCAACTTACTAATAACTAACTGGGGATTGGGGAGATTAAGGAAGGGAGGGGGTAATTGGGCCTCCGGTAACCTCACTCACACGACGAAACAACGCAAGCGTTGCTTCACAACAAAACGATATTTTGTTCGTTTTCGCAGTTCTTCGTAGTTTCTCGCCAAGAAAAACAGTTTTCTACATCTCTGCCTACCCCTTTTCTCAATACGAACACTACATTTGGTAAATTAAGTTCCCTATTGTTCTAAAGATACTGTTAGCTAGATGAGGTTGTACAAAGAAGCTTTCCGACTTTAAAATATTTATGTATACCCACACACAGATAACTTATTCATTGTTATACTAATTATAAAGGCTGTATTAGACAATTTGACGCAATTTAAACGCGCATTAAGTATACAGAGGCCTTCGTACAAGTTTATTCCACGTTTGAAGTAATCGTAACGAGTACGCGTTCGGCGCTGTGATTGGTTGCTTTATTGGCGCCGGCCAATCAGAGTGCCGAACGCGTACTCGTCACGAATACTTTAAACGTAAATCCAACTCGTACTAAGGCCTCAGAGCGGAGATGAATGGGGCCGTCGGTAGAGGGCGCCCTAGACGGACATATAGTGACCAGATTGGCGATATATTAAAGAAGGACTAAATTAAAAGTACCCTTAACCGATGAGCATGCATGAAAAGATTGATGACTTTTGATGAAGCGAAAGAGGTATGTAGGTATCGTAGCAATTGTCCATAGTCTCTGTGTGGTCCATGGGAGACAGGCGCGAAGTTATGTATGTATGTTTGTGTGTAAACGCGCGTTGTAGTAGCGTATTTTTATATGGTCAACCTTTGACCACTGTCTCGCCTGGTAAGTGATAATGCGTCCTACGATGGAGCACGCCTACAGAAGCGACCTATACACCCGGGAAATGAAGACACCTATGGGACCCTTCAGGAGACACAGACTTTAGCAAGGAGTTTCTCTTGCTAACGGTTCGCACAAGGAAACTCGAAGCGAAATGCTTCGTGCGAGTGTTCACACACATAACCCCTTTTTTATATGGATGGAAAATCATCCGATGACTTCTCTCGTCTTAGATGAGGCCAAAGGGAGTATCAGACTCTTACTGACTAAACACCACTCAGTTTTCCGACTCCTGTGTGCTTACTCTTGAAACCAATCTCAATGTCAAAGCAATTTCAATCCAATAAAATATCATTAATTATTCAATGTCAACACTATACAACCACAATCGTAGCTGTTAAAATAGCATTCAGAGTACGGAGTATAAACCCAAACTCAATACCATTTAGTTCACGCAATACGCGCTAGTGTTGCAACTCAAGAGTACGAAATTTCGCAATACCAATGTCGATTGATCGGAATCGGATTCAAGAGTAAGCTCCGAGCCGGAGACTCTGAATCGCGCTTTTAGAAAAACTTAACTTTTTTCTTATAGGTATTGTGATCGCCAATCATCTTGCTAGCCGCGGTGATTGTGGCAAACAAAACTGACTGGTAGACTGTTTATGAATTTTAAATCACGGGTCGTGACCGTGACATTGACGATGACATGTGATGTTCGTATTGACATACACATTTCATATAGTTGACGAAACATGGAATGGACATGATGGTTCTTGGGCTTGTTGTGGCTGCATGTCATAATTGATTAATTTATGAATTAATGTCATAATTTATAAGTGAAAGTAATAGGGTAGATGCCTAATTTTTATTTTAATGTCCGTCTGGTAGATTATTTTCGAGACACGTATTTTTTATTTTCTTACAGAAACGAATACTTTCGACGATATATTGATTTGAAATGTCGCGTGACGTCACTTCTATGTACATTTTATACGTAGAAATGACGTTTTAGCCCTTACTCCTAAACTTTAATTCGTTTATCTAAGTATTGTTTTATTTACGACAAAATAAAAAAATCCGTGTCTAATAATTTTTCATTACCTAACTTACGGACTAATTATATTTTTAATTTTCATACCCTGTCATCATCCACATTCATTTTTGCCTGAATGATATTGAATTTGATTAGTATATACAATTTGGCTGAGACATTCCCAATATTTGCATCCCAATGGATAGAACAAAGAGATATGTAACTTAAATAAATATCACCGTAATCACTAAGTACTACACTTTTGTTCAGCAAATAAATAAAATCGCAGATACAATATTGGATCGTCTTGTGTATCTTTACCTAACAAAATGTAGGTGTACACAGTTTCTCAGAAATTATATTATTCCATCGCCCACTTTGAAGTAGATTTCTTAGATGAAAACCAAAATATGACCTTTAAGATACTTACTTTGTTATGTACCTACAGATCTAGCTATGACTATCCAGTTAATTATGACCTCGCTTTGTGCCATCTTTTCGCATATTCGAAGGTTAGTTAATACTGGTTAATTCATAGCTTGATTCATAGAGCTATTAAAAACCAGCTTATCATGAACTTGTTTTGTATGATCTTTCCGGACTTTCAATGGTTTGTATATACTGGTTTTGCATTTTTTTAAGGGGGGAAAATGATCGAATGGCTTCTCTCGCCTGGGTGAGGCGGGAGTGAGTGTCAGACTCTTACTGACTATAAACCAACCCGTTCCTATTCCTGCACTTCGAGCCGGAGCCCCGGTAACCCGTTAAGTCTTCCGCGGCTCCGTATCGGCATCAGCCCTATTGGGCCCCATCCGTGGTGGTCTCCTTTGTTTCTTATTCCTGTATCTCCTAAGCAAGTTATTGGTGTGTGCACTCCTGTTAAGAAGTGCACACTTTTTTTTTACGATTCATGTCACGACTTAGTTTTCAATTTAAAATACGTTTAGTACTGTTGACGGTCGTCGAAGGAATGGTCAACCTGGGAGACGCCTTGTCGCACGAAATCGCATCACAATAATTCGCATCGTAATTTTCTGCGTTGCGAATTCGCATCGCATCGCATCGCAGTTTTGTGTACGAGCCCTGAAACAGAATTGTAAATGTATTTAGATTCTAGGTATTCGACTGATGGGCAAATCGATGTCGTTTTGCTGCCGCACTGCTAAATAAATCACCTCGGATTCGATTGTCTGGTTGGGCAATAATGTTACTTTAGTTTCTTCGGTTTTTTGAAAGTTAGTAGTTTTAGTACGGAATCTTGTTTTTTTACTTAAGGGGGAAAATCATCGTGTGACTGATACTCTGCGGAATCTGTGAGTTAGAGTGTGGTGTCAGACTCTTACTGACTAAGAAGTCACCAATAATATCTTCTGATTTATTTCGTTGCGGAATCCTAGACAGTTATTTATGTCCCTGAGACATTGGACTTCAGTGTTCCGATGTTTGCATGGTTGTATCTACTGTAGATCCTGGTGTACAGAAGTTGCAGCGGTTTTTGGAGGTTGTGGCGGGCTTAAGTTAAGATATTAAAAAGCAAATGATCAAAATAACTAAGGCTCAGTAGGATGCGCGCCATCGCCGCGACCGTGCACGCTGTTCATAAGGAAGAGCCTCTCTGTGGCTCGAAACTAGTAGAGTTTTTCTCAATACATTCACGTAATCAACCCGCGATTTTTAGTTAATTTAGTATATTATTACAAAAACATGGTGAATGATTACTGAAGCAGTTTATACGACTAGTATATGTCGACATGATATACCTATCTATTCGTATGTATGATGTCATTTTTGCAACCTACTTCAAGTTTAGATGACGTGTTTAGACGTACAATATAAAAGTTAACGCAGAAGTTATAGTCCCCAAGATTTTTTTTCTAATACGCTGATATATCGTACCGAAAATCCCCTAAATTTGAACATACAAATGTAGTCTCTAAACATCGGAAATAAGGTCTATGATGGAGTTAGTGGGGAGCGGTCAACGGTGACCGCTTCGGGATTGAGCAGTTAATAGTAACTTAATCTCATTCTATGATGTATAGTAGCTTTGAGAGAGTATACAGAGTAAAGTTCCCTAGATTAGAGTTACAGAGAGTAAAAATCCCTGAGATGGGAAAAGGAGGATCCTCCGACCACGCGAGGTGTGGTCTGGTGGGCTTTCTGCCCAACAGTTGTTTGTTGGGAATTTCTATCGGTGTTAATTCGCTTGTAAACTTCACATGTGCGATGTAGGGATGATGATACGATGTATTTTCCAGCGTTTAGGCGTCTTTGCCATACCTTTTATTGGAAGCAAGTATAACAGCTCACACATAGGACCCACTTAGTTTTTAGTCAAATTTCCGTGGTGCTTGGCGACTGGGCTTCACCCAGTTGTACAAAAGAAGAGACTTCTTTGTGACTTTAGGCTTAGTTCATTCTGTGTCCTGCAGTAATTCACCGAGAGAAGTGGAAAGTATAGTTTTTTCTTCTTCTCCTCTTACAATATCTTCTGATTCACTTCGTTGCGGGAACCAAGACAGTCACTCATGTCCCTGGGACGCGCCGGACTTCAGTGTTCCGGTGTTTTCATGGTTGTATCTACTGTAGATCCTGGCTTACAGGAGTTGCAGCGGTTTTGGGAGGTTGTGGCGGGCTTGTCCCATTAAAAAAAAGAAATGTGCGATGTAGGATTTTGTGACATCATTCGTTAATCTGTTTTCATTGATTGTCTATGTGCGTGAGCTGTCAATGTCATGCTGTCGTTTGACGAGTGACATGTGTCGCCACAGAGAGAATGAACCTTCTGTCTATTTAACTTTATTAGAACACTACAAATAAAAATGAGCATTCGAAATGTTGCATAGATATCAAGGACGATGCAATTTAGTTGTCACACGATTAAAGGTGTGATCATATTACTGTTTAGCGTTTATATTTTATATTAGTTACTTTCAGAGCGGGTGACCGCTCTGCTCGGCCTATTATTCGTAGCGTGATGTTTTATAGCCTATACAGGTTGGAATATTGTAATTCCGCCTGATGGGGAAGTACTCTTAATACTTTAGATAGAAAAACTCAAAGAAAAGATTTCTTTATTTTTGAAAAGAGAGAATACTGCATTCAAAGATTGTTTAAAATTCGCTTGTTGCACACAGAAATCGAACCGACTAAAATCGCTCGTCTGATTATTTAGCTTCTGATTCGAATATCTGATAGGCGAAAATATTAGCTGTTGGACTTATCTATCTTCGACTCATCAGTAAATAGTGACAGTCCTTTGTTGCCTATAGACTTTCTTTAGACAAAGTAGGCTTGCTATCTTCACTTGATAAACTGGTTGGATACCGTTTAAAAGGTTCAGGTTTATCAGAGAGCGCTGCTGCCCGGTCTCTGTCAAATGTATAGTCCATTAGGGTAAGGACTTACGGAGTGATTTGCTCTCGCGCCCGCGATCGCAATGGCACGGCCGGTCTAGAACTCAACTGATTGTTTAACCACCTGCCCGTCTTGCGATAATTAACCGCAAAGTTTGCAGGCGATGATCGCAACCGTAGCGGCTGCGGGATCGCAGAATACAGCGGTCTTGTGAGTTTTGAAAATTTCGCCTCCATTCCGCCATCGTGACGGGCGCGGGAGAAGATCGCGCCGTGTGTCGTTAGCCTTAAATTATGTCGCGGAGAACCTAACGGGTAACCGGGGCTCCGGCTCGACGTGCAGGAGAAGGAACGGAATTTTAACTGACTAAAAACCACCGTTTTTAGTCAGTAAGAGTCTGACACTCCCTCCCGCCTCACCCATGCGGGAGCAGTCATTCGATGATTTACCCCCTTAAAAAAATAAATAAAAAAATAAGCCTTAAATTATACAAATGACCTTGAACTTTGACCTCAAATCAATTGTTTACTCGCTAGCTATGACGAGCATATTACGATAATTAACTAGGAATGTTTTCCAAGAACACGTGAATTGAACGACCTTGACGTATCAGACAATTGATCAAATATTCTTATGTTTAGATATTGCAGAATCTTTATGAATTTTTGCCGGGTTTTTTATGGGATCAGCCGGCAAACCAGCTGACGGATCACCTGATGGTGAGCATTGGGCGTCGCCCATAGGACACCCGAACACCCGAGATACTAGAGGGGTTACAAGTGCGATACCGGCCTTTTGGGGATTAGGAATTTGGGGGTTGTTGGGGATTCAGGGATAGGGAACAGGTAATTGGGTCTCTGGTAACCTCACTCGCATGACGAAACACTATGCAAGCTTTGTTTCAAGTCAGGTATCTCCTCGGCTGTGGTATCACTCCGGTCGAGCCTGCCCATTCGTGCCGATGCATGTCTCTCCCACACTTTGAGCGTTGGTGATGGCAGTAGAATATATTTGGCACCTCTCTAGATGCCTATGGTCTAGCAGTAGAATGTTGATATGCATCTGACTAGACAAAGTCTTCACATGAGCTGCTGTTTACATGTGAACATTAGCTCATGACGATACCTAAGTACGTGTGTCGCCTGGACAGTCGCCGCTACCATCAGTTGACTGGACAATCTCTTTACATGAGCTGCTGTTTACATGTGAACATTAGCTCATGACGATACCTAAGTACGTGTGTCGCCTGGACAGTCACTGCTACCATCAGTTGACTGGACAATCTCTTTACATGAGCAGCTGTTTACATGTGAACATTAGCTCATGACGATACCTAAGTACGTGTGTCGCCTGGACAGTCACCGCTACCATCAGTTGACTGGACAAACTCTTTACATGAGCTGCTGTCTATTAGCTGATGACGATACCTACATAATAAGCTGTTTCGAATCGCAAAGTCTTATCTCCATGAACACACCTTACTAACACTGTTTCATAAAATAAAATGATTCAGTGTGATACGATTCGCCGTACGGAACAGACGCGTGCTGTGTATGTGTTTATCATACTAATAAAAATTCCGTTTTATTATTATTAATAGTGTGTCATAATACACAAGTGTTGTGTTGTTACAGTGAATATAATAATACCCAATTTTGTTTACGTGTGATTAAAATGTACTGCGTATTAATGAAATTGTGTTTTAAATAAATATGTGTTTGTGATTCATAAAGTTCTGTACATGAGAAGCGTTTGTGACTTTTGTTTTTGTTTGATTTTTAGATTTTTAGTGTGTAACCGGTTTTTGAGATGTTTCATAGTATAATTGAGTGGTTGAGGATAAATCGTGAGCTTTGATTTAGCGTCTGTTTTAGTCCATATTTTTATGTTGTTAGGCAAACAGTCATAAGATCATTTCATCATCAACAGCCTGTAAGTGCTGGTGATCAAAGGCCTCTTCTCACACGGAGAAGGTTTCAGCATTAATCACGCTTGCCCAATGCGGGTTAGAGATTTCAAACTTATAATTAGAAATTATAAGCCCAGGTTTCTTCACGATATTTTACTTCACCGTTTCTCAGTGGTGTTTAGATAATCTTAGAAAGTACATATAACTCGGAAAAAGTCGCATTGGTACTTGCCGTTGGTAGGTTTCGAAGCCGCACCCTCATGTATGAGAAGCGAGCATCTTAAACCTCCGAGCCACCATCATTTATTCCGTTTAATACAGTAAAAATGCACCACCTCATCCAAGCGGGAGCAGTCATTCGATGATTTTCGCCCCCTTAAAGAAAACATCATGTGCATCTATGCTAACCCCCTCGGTGTTCTAAGGCGTGATACTATGCAGAGCACTTACAATTATGTTGTACATGCTCTGCGCGTTATAGACAATCTTTCCTCTTACAGTGTGGTAGCCAGCAGGTCACCCTATCCTTCTGTCAAACTGTATTACATCTTTTTTTATTTTTTTAAACATTGCCCCACACTAGGAATTTCTCCTGTGTCGTGGGTGCGTTTACAAACATACACGTTCAGATATCACACCCAGACACGAAACAACAATTTGTGGATCACACAAAGTGTTATTCCGTGCAGGAATCGAACCGCGACACGTTGCTCGGCAGCCGGTTGCCCAGCCACCGCACCAACCGTGCAGTCATCAACTTTATTGTATTCACTTGGAGTCGACACTACAATGAATAAATTTGATAGCTATTGCAGTAGGTTCATCTGCTAGCCACTACACTGTAGGTAATGTTTTTACCTCATCAATAAGGAAAACTTAGGCGTATACAAAGTTACTACAATATAACAGCGACTTACAGTAAATATTATTGATAATAAATTAAGTATGTTTTGTTTATTTTCATTATTATTATATTATTTATGTACTCATTGTGTAGAATGCGTATGTCCACTCAACACTTTCCGTGGGTGTCATAAAAAGAACGATTTTGACAGAAAATAACATCAGAAAGAAAGAAAGAAACTTTATTACACGCCAAAAAGACTAGTGACATGTTCAAATAAGTTCTTGTATTAATAGGTGCTGATGGATACATGTTCATGTTCCAAGTCTGCCGTGAAATGGGACCAGTTCAGCATGTGCAAGACAGGGCCTTGCGCTGGTATTTTACCGGCCCTTAAAGTGACTCACGGACGAATATGCCCTTTATCCCGGAGCGGTAGGCAGAGGGGCACATTACGGCACTTAATGCTGTGCACTGTACTTTTTCACTATTTATGTTACAAGTTCCATGTAATGGGAAAATCCAAAGAATCCTTAAATTCTTAATACCCAAAAGACCGGTAACGCACTTGTATCGCCTCTGGTATTCCAACTGTCCATGTGCGACGCCGATTGCTTACCATCAGGTGTTCCGTCTGCTCGTTTACCATAAAAAAATTGGTGCCATATACCCAATTATGTCAAAACGGGTAAAGAGTTAGGGATTCAATTTAGCACAAGGATATATTATGGTTTGAAATATAAGCATAGGGTACTTTTTAATGTCGCGGAGAACTTACGAGTTATCGGGGCTCCGGCGCGACGTGCAGGAGAAGGAACGGGGTGGTTTTTAGTCAGTAAGAGTCTGACACTCCCTCGCGCCTCACCCAGGAGGGAGTCATTCAATGATTTTCCCCCCTTAAAAAAAAGCGTATCTACTTTTAATATGGTACTTTATAATTAAAATGGCTAAAGAGATCGGGATGAAATTTAGAACAGAGGTCAGTTATGGTCTGGCGTAATACAAGGGGTACTTTTTATCCCTGGGAACACGGGTGAAGCCGAAGTTTCATCGTAATCGGAACAGTAGTTTTTGCGTGATGCGTGTACATACAGACAGCCAACATTTTTATTGTTTTTATAATAACTATCGTGAGACATACTAAATTGACTAAAAATCGCGAGTTACTCACTTGAATATACTGAGAAAAGCTCTACTAGTTTCGAACCACGGAGGGGTTCTTCCTGACTAGCGTTGGTGATCGGTGTTGCTACTTGCGAAATTTTTTTAATCACATTTTTGGGCTCGGTATCTATCTATTAACATAACATAACATCACGCATTTTATCCTCGAAACGGTAGGCAGAGGTGCAAATTATGCCACTGTACAATGTAACACCAACTTTTCACTATTTATGAGTCCCATGTAATAGGGGGTGAGCCTATTGCCACATACCGGGCACAATTCCAGACTCCGTGCTACTACTGAGAATTTTTCATAAACCCACTAGTACTTGCTCGACCCGGGAATCGAACCCCAGGCCACCCGGAGAAGTCATTGGATGATTTTCCCACCTCATAAAAAACAGTCTTAAATATTTTGTTTCTTTTTAACAACATGATTATAAAATATCTTTAATCGCACTTAATGAAGGAGATTTAGGCATTAAGTGAGAATGTACCTCTATATTGAGCATAGTAATCCACGCTTCAAGGCAGATTATGAAACAACTGCTCAAAAGTGGGTGTTACATTTTATCTATACATACATAACATAACATCACGCCTTTTATCCCCGAAGGGGTAGGCAGAGGTGCACATTCTACCACAGTACAATGTAACACCCACTTTTCACTATTTATGTTATGAGTCCCATGTAATAGGGGGTGAGCCTATTGCCATATACCGGGCACATTTCCAGACGGAAATGTGCCGTGCTACTACTGAGAATTTTAAAAAACCCAGTAATACTTCGCCCGACCCGGGAATCGAACCCGAGACCCCTTGCCCGGCAGTCGCACTTGCGACCACTCGACCAACGACGCAGTCCCTTATCTATACTTATAATAAAACTGTACGACTATAAATTCTGTACATTGAAATTATTATAAAAATAAATAGTGTTAATAGATAGACTGCCTCACTAGCAGCAGTAGCACGGAGTCTGGAATTGTGCCCGGTATATGGCAATAGGCCCACCCCCTATTACATGGGACTCATAACATAAATAGTGAAAAGTAATGTGCACTTCTGCCGACCCCTTCGGGGCTAAAAGGTGTGATGTTATGTTATGTTCTACTCGGCAGGACCACCTGACCAACGTAGCAGTCAGATAATTTTGACTTAATATCTCCTGTGTCCCCTAGATGGGGCAGACGGCGTCCACTGAATTTCTCCATCGCGATGTGTCTCTAAACCTCACTCCACGTCATACCAATGCTCGTCGCTTTTGCCAGTACGGTGCCGACATTTGCCGAGGACGGCTACGCTTTCTTTTCCCTTGGGGATTCCAATCCAAGCCTTGCTTGGGTATGTGGTCAGAATCCCTTCCATCCCCAATTGTGGCGCTCGCACCAAGAGCCGCAAGCAGTCAGATAGAAAGAATATAAATAAATAAACAACACTTCTGTCAGACACAAATCAAGAGACTATGACTATGTCTATGTCACCTAACACAAAAACAAACGTGCTTTTTGTTCCAAGTTGCCACAGTAGCTCAATTGTTTACATTACAACCTTAAGGTCACCGTTCAATGCTACCATATCTCTCAAGAATACAATCACAACACCTGCTTATGTGTAAACTATATGGCGAAGTACTACATAGATCAAAAGAGTTTTTAAATAGATTTTGTTTTTTATATTTTATAGAGGTAGACTACCATTCATCATTTGCCGAGTGGTCGCAAGTGCGTCTAGGCAACGGGTCTCGGGTCTTCGGGTCGTCGGGCACAGTACTACCTACTAGGTTTTCCAGTAGTAGTACGGAGTTTGGAAATGTGCTCGGTATATGGCAATAGGCTCACCCCCTATTACATGGGACTCATAACATAAATAGTGAAAAGTGGGTGTTACATTGTACAGTGGCATCAAGTGCCGTAATGTGCACCTCTGCCTACCCCTTCGGGAATAAAAAGGCGTGATGTTACAAATAAATAAACAAAAAAATCAAAGGAGTTTTTAAATAGATTTTGTGTTTTTTATGGTATAAGGACGGCAAACGAGCAGACGGATCACCTGATGGTAAGCAATCGGCGCCGTCTATGGACATTCGCAACACTAGAGACGTTACAAGTGCGTTACCGGCCTGTTGGGATTAGGAATTTGATGATTTTTAGGGATTCAGGGATTGGGTATATAGGGGGGTAATTCGCCCTCCGGTAAACTCACTCACACGACGAAACACAACGCTAGCGTTGTTTCACGTCAGTCTTCTGCTTGGCCGTTGTATGACCCCGGTCGAGCCGGCCCATTCGTGCCGAAGTACGGCTCTCTCACACTTGTCGTTATTGCCAGTGTTTATGGGCGGCGCCGATTGCTTACCATCTGAGGCCTTAGTACGAGTTTCTTTTCCGTTTAAAGTAATCGTAACGAGTACGCGTTCGGCGCTGTGATTGGTTGATTCATTGGCGCCGGCCAATCAGTGCGCCGAACGCGTTCTCGTTTCGAATACTTTAAACGTAAAACAAACTCGTACTAAGGCCTCAGTTGATCCGTCTGCTCGCTTAAACCGACTTATCCAATAAAAAAAAGTCTATCTAGCCCTCTTTGAGTATAGTGTACTAAAACGGCTTTGTTTTATTTACTTATATAGATTATAACACCTGATACAATACATTCACTAAAACAAGGTTATCATGCTGATAACGGACGATACACGAATCAATGTAGGTATTAAAGTATGTACCGAAATATACATACACTAGCTACATCCGCGCGGTTTCACACGCTCAGCTTAGCTCCTATTGGTCGTAGCGTAATGTTTTATGACCTACTAGCTTTTACCCGTGGCTTCGCTCGCGTCACAAAAGGATAAAAAGTAGCCTATGTGACATATACCAATACACACAGCGCCATCTATACCAATAATTTTGTTTCCCCTCGGGTATATCAAATTTTTCCGGGATGAAAAGTACCCTATTATTTAATCCGGACTTCTAACTTTACGTCTGCAAAAATTCAAAGCAATCGGTTTAATAGTTACGGCGTGAAAGCGGAACAAACAAACTCACTTTCCGATTTATAATATTAGTAAGGATAAGGATAGCCATCCTCTATAATTATTCAAATCAGACTTGTAGTTACGGAGATTAGCGCGTTCAAACAAACTAACAAACTCTTCCACTTTATATAATACCTCTAGTATAAGATTGGGCAATATTCATACTTCATTAATCTAATGGTATATGTGTCGAGAAATGTACTCGGACCCGCCGGTCAGACAGGCCCCATGTGGCCCGCGTTGGGCGCTGAAACAGCTGGACCAGGAGCTGCTCCTGGAAGCCGCCATCGTGCAGGCCTGGGTGTTACCACCGGTCAGGCCTGCCGACATAGACGAGGAGGCTAAGTGGCTCCAGGACGCCATGTCCAGGATTTGTGATGTGGCGATGCCCCGGATCCGGTCGAGCCAACAAAAGCGCCAGGTGTACTGGTGGTCGCAGGAGCTGGCAGCTCTGCGCAAGGCGTGCACTACTGCGCGACGCCAGTACACTAGGTACCGCAGGCGCCGTATCCGTCCTCCGAATGCGGATGCGAGAGAGGCGGAGTTGTATGAGGGATACAGGGCGGCGAAAGCCGTCCTCAAGGCGGAAATACTGCGGGCCAAAGAGGAGGCCCGCTGAGAGATGCTGGGGACTCTGGACAGAGATCCGTGGTGACGCCCGTACCGGATGGTACGCGACAAGCTTCGCGCTTGGGCTCCCCCGCTCACCCAGAGTCTCCGGCCAGAGGTCTTAGAGGAGGTGATTAGCGCCCTGTTGCCCCGACTGTGGAGGGGCTTCACCCCTCCGTATATGACTCCGCCCCCTGCGGTGCCCGACGCGGGCTATAGCGACGACGACGACGACATCGTCCCAGAGGTGACCGAGGCAGAACTGAGAGCGGCGGTGCGCCGGATGGGCGCCAAGAACACCGCCCCAGGACCCGACGGCTTGCATGGCAAAGCATGGGTCCTGGCCTCAGAGGCTCTCGGGCCTCGATTAATCGGTCTCTACAGCGCATGCTTGGAGAGAGGCCAGTTCCCGCTTCTCTGGAAAGCGGGCAAACTGGTCCTCGTGCGGAAGACGGGGCGCCCTGCGGACTCTCCCTCCGCATACCGGCCCATAGTGCTGCTCGACGAGGTGGGGAAAGTCTTCGAAAGAATCATTTCGAACCGCCTCGTCGCGCACCTGACGGACATTGGGCCGGACCTATCGGACGGCCAGTTCGGCTTCCGCAGAGGGCGCTCCACGGTGGACGCCATCATGCGCGTTAGGGACCGGACGACGGGGACTGCAGTGTCCAGGGGTAAGGTCTTAGTGGCGGGGTCTCTGGACATCGCCAACGCCTTCAACTCCCTGCCCTGGAGCTGCATCTTGGACGCACTCCGATATCATCGTGTGCCTACCTACCTCCGTCGTGTAATCGAGGCATACCTGACGGACAGGTCCGTCATCTACCCCGGTCACCGGGGCGAGTGGAATAGGCGAGAGATGTCACGCGGTGTTCCACAGGGTTCGGTTCTGGGGCCGCTCCTGTGGAACATCGGTTATGACTGGGTGCTGCGCACCGACCTCCCGAACGGCGTTAGCACAATATGCTACGCCGACGATACGCTGGTGCTAGCGCACGGGAGGTCGCACCAGGCGGCGGCCGATCTAATGGCGACAGCGGTTGCGACAGTCGTTGAGAGAATCCGGCAGTTGGGACTCGAGGTGGCGCTTCACAAGTCCGAGGCCCTGTGTTTTCATGGCCGCGGCAACGCGCCACCCCCGGGTGGGTCCCAAATAACGGCGGGAGGAGTTACCATCGGCGTCGAGACGACGATGAAGTACCTAGGACTCGTCCTCGACAGTCGGTGGAACTTCATAGAGCACTTCCGACGTTTGGCTCCAAAGTTGGAGAGGACGGGGGCTGCGTTCAAACGCATCCTCCCCAACCTCGGGGGGCCAAACGCCTCCTGCCGGAGGTTATACGCCGGGGTCGTGCGGTCCATGGCCCTCTATGGCGCCCCTGTTTGGGCGCCAAACCTGCTGCGGCGTCCCGCTCGGACGCTGCTCATGGCACAGAGGGTCATGACGATCCGAATGATCCGCGGATACCGCACGATCTCTGGGGAGTCGGCAAACCTCCTTGCCGGATTTCCGCCGTGGGATCTGGAGGCGAAGGTGCTCGCGCGCGTGTACAGCATGCGCGCGGAGGCACGTCGTCGGGGCGAAACTCCGCTGCCGCGCCAGATAAGTGCGTGGCGAGATGAGCTCCGGCGCGATCTCATGGCGGAATGGCAGCAACGACTGTCGCAACCGAGGGCTGGGCTCGCTGCCATCGCAGCGGTAAGTCCCCTCTTTGAGGAGTGGCTTGAGAGACGCTACGGCGTCCTCATCTACCGCCTGACGCAGGTCCTCACCGGACATGGGAGTTTCGGGAGGTACCTGTGTCTGATGGGGCGGGAGGAAACGCCCGGGTGTCATCACTGCGAGGACCGCCCTGAGGACACGGTGGAACACACTGTAGCGGAATGCCCTGCGTGGGCTGAGCACCGCCGTGTCCTCAGGGAAGTGATCGGCGATGGCGACCTCTCGCGTCCGGGCCTAGTGCAGGCCATGATGCGGAGCGAGGGGGATTGGGATGCCGTCTCCTCCTTTTGCGAAGCAGTCATGCTAGCTAAGGAGGAGGCGGGACGCGTGAGGCAGCGAAGCGCTGCCTCCTCGCAACCCAGCCATCGCGAAGGACACACCGGGCGTCGGGGATCGCGGGACGATCTCCGGCCACCGTAAGCGCGGGCCTGCGGACGGCGAGCATGGGTGGCTCCCCGTCCGACAAGAAACAGACCCGAGCGTACGGCGCGTCGCGTTCCGCGCGCGCCTCAAAGAGCCATCAGACCACCACAGATGGGGCCCAATACGGCCGATGCCGATTCGGAGTCGCGGAGAACCTAACGGGTAACCGGGGCTCCGGCTCGACGTGCAGGAGAAGGAACGGGGTGGTATTTAGTCAGTAAGAGTCTGACACTCCCTCCCGCGTCACCCAGGCGGGAACAGTCATTCGATGATTTCCCCCTTTAAAAAAAAAAATTAATGGCGGTTGTTAGATTTGATATTTATAAGCTACATTCTTATTACTTATTATATATTTATATATACATAAATATGTTTATATACATATTTATATACATATATAAATATGTTGTGTGTGTGACTGCCTCGTTGGCCGAGTGGTCGCAATTGCGACTGCCGGGCAAGGGGTCTCGGGTTCGATTTCCGGGACGGACAAAATACTACTAGGTTTTAAAAAAATTATCAGTAGTTGCACGGAGTCTGGCTGGAATTGTTCCCGGTATATGGGTATAAGCTCACTCCCTATTACATGGGACTTATAACATAAATAGTGAAAAGTGGGTGTTACATTATACAGTGGTTATAATGTGCACCTCTGCCTATCCCTTCGGGAATAAAAGGCGTGATGTTATGTTAAAATATTTTTTTTGAGTCTTTGTCTAACCTTACAGCATTGCTACCATCCGTGCGTCACTGCATGGGTGCCCACTGAAAATCAGTGCTGGGTGACTTGTATACCTGGCTTCCACTGAGTGGGTGACCCTTTTAGCATAGGCATGTTGTCAGCGTCTCTCTTCTAATTCTTCTGTTTTAATTTTTCAACTCAATGTTTTTATTACTTCCACTATCACACCTTTATTGTCTTTTTATATATTTTACTAGCTTTTACCCGCGGCTTCGCTCGCGTCACAAAAGAAAACAAGTAGCCTATATGACATATACCAATACACACAGTGCCATATAAACCAATAATTTCGTTTTCCCTCGAGAAAATCAATTTTTTCCGGGATAAAAAGTACCCTATTATTTAATCCAGACTTCTAACTTTACGTCTGCAAAAATTCAAAGCAATCGGTTTAGTCGTTACGGCTTGAAAGCGGAACAAACAAATAAACAAACAAACTCACTTTCCGATTTATAATATTAAATTAAAAATTAATATAATATATATATAAGGTGCTCTATAATTATCAGCCACGGCTTTAATGGGAGGTAGTGTTATGTTTACAGATTACAATTGTGAAGAAATTTCGTACCCCGGACCAGTTAATTACATAAAGTAATTAAGTAAACATTGACTAAATTCTGCATAATGTGGTTCACAAATTACGCGCGATGCGTCGCTTAGTCAATGAAAACAATTGCTATCTCTTTCCACGTGTACTGAGAATGAAAACGGAAATCAGCTGACTAGTTCGTCACTATCTAATCTACTAGATACTCAATAGGCAGGCTAACAAGGGTTTTAAAAGTGCAATTACTTACCAGGTACGGCATTCTTCCGAAAAGCTGATGTAGGTAAATACGATTATAAACTTCCCATCACACTTAAAACAGTTTTTTTACACACTTTTACAGTTATTTACACACTGTCTACCTACTTATCTACAAAACTGTTGCACAACTCCACCTTCGCGTTGCACACAAATGAAGGCACGCTTCCAAACATGTCATATCACACTATTTAATGTGTCCGTTTCACTTTTACTTTGGGCGGGCGGTGCGGGCGCGCGGGGGTGTGTAGCGTGCTCCAAGCCGCCCGGCGCTGAGCGGTCTGATAAGGATGGCAACAGCGTATGACGGGGCGTTCAAGAACGAGACAGCACACCCCAGCAGAACACGTCGCACGCGCCGTCCGGCCGCCAGTAGCCCCGTCAACCCCCGCCTGCCCGGACGTTCGTTAGTTTCAATGTCGGAGATTCGCGCGCGCTACGTAAAAATGCCTCCCAGGCGACGAAATTCAAATCAGAACTCGAAGAGGAAGTGTTAGAGTTCTTTCGGTGTCATCCTCTTGGGAGCACAAGGGATACTGCCGGAGTTTACGATGATAGAGACAATAACTTGTGGCGTCTTTTAAATCAAACGCGAAACAAAGTAAAAGTGAAACGGACACATTAAATAATGTGATATGACATGTTTGGAAGCGTGCCTTCATTTGTGTGCAACGCGAAGGTGGACTTGTGTGACAGTTTTGTAGATAAGTAGGTAGAGAGTGTGTAAATAACTGTAAAAGTGTGTAAAAAACTGTTTTAAGTGTGATGGGAAGTTTATAATCGTATTTACCTACATCAGCTTTTCGGAAGAATGCCGTATCTGGTAAGTAATTGCACTTTTAAAACCCTTGTTAGCCTGCCTATTGAGTATCTAGTAGATTAGATAGTGACGAACTAGTCAGCTGATTTCCGTTTTCATTCTCAGTACACGTGGAAAGAGATAGCAATTGTTTTCATTGACTAAGCGACGCATCGCGCGTAATTTGTGAACCACATTATGCAGAATGTAGTCAATGTTTACTTAATTACTTTATGTAATTAACCCGGCCGGGGTACGAAATTTCTTCACAATTGTAATCTGTAAACATAACACTACCTCCCATTAAAGCCGTGGCTGATAATTATAGAGCACCTTATATAAGTAAGGATTTATGCTGCATCGTGCCTGGTGCTGAATAAATGTTTTTTCTTTCCTTCTTTCTTTTTAGCTTACTAAGCCGTACAGGCTCTAAACAGACGAACCGCATTTCAACTACGATCCAACTACAAATTCCAGTTCGGATGCAGTTTGCAATTCACGACTGCAATTCAATCGGACTGCTCGTTTGGTTTGCAACTGTTTAGTCATGACTGCAATGGAACTGTCGTCGAACATTGCAGTCGTGTCAACTGCGTTCAAAGTGCTTCCGAACTGCAATTTGCGGTTCAATTGCGCTCCGTCTGCCTAGAGCCTTAGTGACGACAGAGTGGAATGTATTTGTGACTGGGATAGTACTGTTGTCGCAATTATCTTTAGAGCCGACTGAGGAACAGAACCGGATAACCAGCGCTATCTGATAAAGCCTTTTAAACTTATATCTCCAACTCACAAGCGAGAATACCCTAAATCAGGCAGGCAGGTGTATCCTCTAAAGTTTTCGGTGATCTAATCTTATAAAAAAAGACAACGACGACGGCCAAAATTTGACAGCCTCAAAAGCAAACGTACTTCTTTCTCTTTGACAAATCTCCCGCCATCTAAAAATAATAGAGCAGTCAGCCAGTCAATAAAAAATTAACACGAAAAATATTTATTTCAGACTTTTTGGTCTCATCTCTAAACTATGTCATTCAAGCTGCCTGCTAAACGGAAGACAGTTTGTACCTGCGCTTGCCCGGTTGTCCCTGATGTACCCTCGGGTATGGAACAGCCAACCACAGCGGTAAAATTACCCAATGCCCCTGGGGTCTTTAATGTCCATCGTGACCGTAAAGGTACATTTTATAATATACCTCACTTAGGTTGAGTCCTCAGTCTGCCTGAGCGGAATTCGTCGAGCATGAAACAAATATTCGATGTTTGAATATGTCCGAACTGCGAGCGCACGCATACGATCAGGTGAATATTTGTTCCGTGCGCGACGGATTCTGCTAGCGCGATACGCCGTGATTCAGGACTCGGCCTTATTGTTAGATTTTTGTCCATATAAATTACACTATAACTAGCATCTGCCATCGAGTTTGCTGGCATTCCCTTGGAATAAAGAGTAGCCTATATGTTATTTCAGTTCAGAAAATAATCCATTCTTGTTCCAAATTTTGTCCCGATCTCTTTACCGGTTTTGATTTGACGTGATTGGATAACGAACATACACAAAAATACCCGAAACTCATTCACACTCAAACTCAAACACATACGAAACTTTCGCTTTTACATTATGTATATTTAGTACAATGTAATATGCTCTTTTTGATCATAAAATAAAGATCAATGTCATTGGTAGCTGATCACAGATTCAGAAATAGGGCCCAAAACTTAATAAACATAAAAACTGCACGGTTGGCACGGTGGCTGGGCAACTGGCTGCCGCGCAACGTGTCGCGGGTTCGATTCCCGCACGGAGCAACTCTTTGTGTGATCCACAGATTGATTCCGGGTCTAGGTGTCATGTGTATGTGATATTGTATGTTTGTAAACGCACCCACGACACAGGAGAAAATCCTAGTGTGGGGCAACGTTTTTTTAAAAAAAAAAACATTCATCCCATCTTCGTAATATTTTCTTTTTCTCAATACAGCATAATAGTATAGGTACTAAAGAATAATAAATATCCTATGATACTCTTTGGAAAGTAAGCTTCATAATGGTGAAAGTATTTTACATCGACCCAGCTCTTTTATAGTGTTTTCGGTACATACAAACAAATTAGTCTCTCAACTTTATTTATTGGTGTAGATAACAATGATAAAACAGTCTCTCATCGTGTCTGTCTGGTTTGCGATAAACTAAAAAATACTGAACAGATTTTTATGAAATTAAATTGTGGAGTGATAATTTTAGTAATACCTCGTGTCGCCTGGACAGTTACCGGTACCATCAGTTGACTGGACAGTCACTTTACATGAGCTGCTGTTTACATGGGAACTTTAGCTCATGACGATACCTAAGTACGTGTGTCGCCTGGACAGTCACCGCTACCATCAGTTGACTGGACAGTCTCTTTACATGAGCTGCTGTTTACATGTGAACATTAGCTCATGACGATACCTAAGTACATGTGTCGCCTGGACGATCACCGCTACCAACAGTTGACTGGACAATCTCTTTACATGAGCTGCTATTTACATGTGAACATTAGCTCATGATACCTAAGTACGTGTGTCGCCTGGACAGTCACCGCTGCCATAAGTTGACTAGACACTCTCTTTACATGAGCTGCTGTTTACATTGACTCGTGTAAACTTAAATAGCAACTTATAAATTAATATAAAATCTCAACAGACACAATGAATGCTTGAATAACATATTTTATCTTAAAAGATAAAATTATAACGTACAAGATAAGATAAATTAGAAAATTACTGTCTACAAACAATACAATATTTAATTATTATATTAGTGTCAGGATTAGGGCTTGTACACAAAACTGCGATGCGATGCAAATTCGCATCGGTCACCGGTGACCGCAACCTATTGTTCTTTAATTGTGTCTATAATGACGGTACTCGACGAGTTAAATTGAAAACTAGGTCGTGACATGGAGCGTAAAAAGAAGTGTGCACTTCTGTTATTGCTTAGGAGATACAAGAAAAACAAATAGAGAATATTTTGGGAAGGTAAGAATTTGACTACCTCGTTGGCCGAGTGGTAGCAAGTGCGACTGCGGGCAAGGGTTCTCGGGTTCGATTCCCGGGTCGGGCAAAGTATTACTGAGTTTTAAAAAAATCTCAGTAGTAGCACAGAGTCTGGAAATGTGCCCGGTATATGGCAATAGGCTCACCCCCTACTTACATGGAACTCATAACATAAATAGTAAAAAGCGGGTGTTACTTCTGTGTGCACCTCTGCCTACCCCTTCGGGGATAAAAGGCGTGATGATGTTATGTTATAAGAATTTGATGCGCGATGCGAATCAATTCACAAACAAGTTCTTGCGATGCGTAGAGGGAGCTCGCACATTATTGCAATGCGACGTCGCATCGCAGTTTTGTATACGAGCGCTTATCGTAGTACCTTAATTTATTAATTCATGTTTAAATGATTTTTGTACAAATTTTTTAAAAACCTTTAAATTATTTTGATTCTCATGGCTTTGTTGTGAAAGTATCTAAACGCAGTATGGGAAGTAAATAACTTCCGCAAAGTATTATTGTTCATCAACAGTCTACTGCTGTTTTTTAGGCCTCGTCATCATGGAGGGGTTTCTACAGTCGATTCTCTTAGCGTTGTTATTAAAGTTGCAAGCAATTTGGTAAATAAGTAACGAAGTTGCACAAAGTATCATTAACTTTTATCGTTAGACATTTCACTGTCAAACTATCAAACTATGGACCTCCTCTATATTAGAGCTAGAGTTTACTATACTCTTCAAACTTGGTAGGCAGGTTGGACATCGCCGTTTAAAAGGTTCTAGTTTATCAGAGAGCAATGCTGCCCGGTCTCTTAACTCTGTCGTCGTTACATGAGCGATCTAGAAGCGAATGCGGAGTAGTACGGCGCGGTACAGTTCGGCGCGATATTAAAGAGTGCAACTATTACAACGCATTTATATTGTTAACATCGAAATCAAATTACATAATCAGGACTAGCTAAACCATAACTATAATTGGAAAGAAATAACAATACACAATAGGCAAATTGACTATCAATAGATTCTCTCAACACCAAATACACCGTCTCAATAACTTCTGACTTCCCGCCATCTTGACTTTTTCATTTTTCGAACCACAGATTACATATTCCCGCTACGCGATGACGTTTAGTTTTTTTGTCTATGCTTCTAACGAATGCGTATTTTTTATCAGACGTGTAGGTATTGACTTTGTACGATAAATCTTTTTTAATTGTTTATCGTGAGTTAATAGTATTTGATAAGCGATAGCGTTGTTATCAGCGAAGTTGTAGATTGTACCTGTACGACCTTTACTGTAGTAGAATAAAAGGCCATGTTAAATGTTCATTAACTTAAAATTTATTTTCATACACGCACACAGAAGTAACATCCACTTTTCACTATATATGTTATGAGTCCCATGTAATATTGTCAGCCTATTGCCATATACCGGGCACATTTCCAGACTCCGTGCTACTACTGAGATTTTATTTTTAAATCACAGTAATACTTTGCCTGACTCGGGAATCGAACCCGAGACCTCTTGCCCGGCAGTCACACTGCGACCACTCGGCCAACGAGGCACTTATTTTCATCTCGTTGGTTTAAAATTATTGAGGTTGTCTCGATAGAAGTCGGAGCAAGCTAGATTAGGCCAGCAAACGTGCAGATATGTTAATCATCATCATCATCATCATCAACAGCCTATAAATGCCCACTGCTCAGCAAAACCTCTTTCCTCATGGAGAAGGTTTGAGCATTAATCACCACGCTTGCTCAATGCGGGTTGACCATTGCAAACTTATAATTAGAAATTAAAACTCCAAGTTTTCTCACGATGATGACGATTCCATCACCGTTTGGTAGTCGTGTCTAAATAATCACATATCTTAGTGAAAAGAAGAACAATGATTACATTGTTCGTCGTTGTCCGTCTCCTTGACCAAATATTGGTTAATACCATACCAGAAAATAACCTTGAGGACAACAAATTTAATACAGTCTGAAGCTGACCAGTTCCATTTGAGAGCGCCCGTTCACGAACATGACACGTACACCAGCACCGCCCAACTCGACCATGTTGTAGGGAATCGAGCGATCCACTGCCCGTGCCACTGCCAATGAGACTTTTGAGTGAGCATGCCAACTCCAAGCTGACACACATGCATTCTACTAGTCTAATTTAATTTAGTTAGTTACAGGGCTCTCACATTTACAATAATTATATACCTCTAGAGTTTGACAGTTTACATTTGAACAATATGGATGTATTATTACATGATAGGAACTCATTGGAACATCAATGTATTTCCCTATCCTGTGGAGCCAGACCAGACAGTACTAATATTATAAACATTTTATTGTGTATGTTTGTTTATCCATCTTTTACGTCCAAATGAAGCAAGAAATTGATTTGGTTTTTTAAAGTGTATATAGTTGAAAGAATGAATGGATGAAACAATAACGTAAAATGTAAACTTTTTATCTCTTTTTAACCCCCCGTTTTGGGAAAATGAGGGGTTAAAGTTTGTATGGAGCATTTCGTAATTTTATCTAGTTTTATTAATAATTTTATATTAATAATCGTTTATATAGTATTTGTAAACTTGCCACCAACCCCTTAAACTGTCAAACACCGAGATGGCACCGGTGACCGCAACCTATTGTTCCTTAATTGTGTCTATTGGCTATGTGCGCGACGGTGGCGACGCGTAGCGTTTACAACATTTGCGGAAGCTGTCAAATAAACATTAAATTTTTTTTGCAAATATAAATAAAACCAAAGATTAAAATAGTATTGTTGAAATTATTTAAGTGCAATTTATTCAATCTTTCTACTCGCTTTGCACATAGCCAATAATGACGGTACTCAAACGGTTAAAAGAGTGCGAACGAAACCGTGGGCAGAATCTAGTCCACGAATAAAATGAAATTCATGCATACCGTAGTAATTTAGTCCCTTTCATTTCTACCTGCCTGACTGCCTCGTTGGCCGAGTGGTCGCAAGTGCGACTGCCGAGCAAGGGGTCTCGGGTTCGATTCCCGGGTCGGGCAAAGTATTACTGGGTTTTTAAAGATTCTCAGTGGTAGCACGGAGTCTGGAATTGTGCCTGGTATATGACAATAGGCTCACCCCCTATTACATGGGACATATAACATAAATAGTGAAAGGTGGGTGTTACATTGTACAGTGGCATTACGTGCCGTAATGTGCACCTCTGCCTACCCCTTCGGGAATAAACGGCGTGATGTTATGTTATATTTCTGGCCTGCGGACGGCGAGCATGGGTCCCCCGTCCGACCAGAAACAGACCCGAGCGTACGGCGCGTCGCGTTCCGCGCTCGCCTCAAAGAGCCATCAGACCACCACAGATGGAGCCCAATAGGGCCGATGCCGATTCGGAGTCGCGGAAAACCTAACGGGTAACCGGGACACCGGCTCGACGTACAGGAGAAGGAACGGGGTGGTTTTTAGTCAGTAAGAGTCTGACACTCCTCCCGCCTCACCCAGGCGGGGGCAGTCATTCGAGGATTTTCCCACCTTAAAAAAAATACATTTTGATTTCTGCTCTCTCGGTAGACAAGCGCTAAAGTGGCGTTTGGCTAAAGGCACAGGTGCCACAGTCGTTGTTACTAGCTGTAATAGCTTCATTGTCGCTTATTTGGACCTTTCAACGTTTACAAAGTCGTCAGTTAAAAGCCGGTTTACAACAAGTTTATAAAGTTTCTGTTTGAAGTATAACTTCATACATATGTTAGTAAATATGGTCAAGGTCTGAATCTAAGGTTAGTATGACCTAACTAGACTAACATATCTATGTACTAATATGTATAACGCCTATATGTCTTACTGTAATACATGTTCTGTAAGAGTCTGACACTCCCTTTCGCCTCTCCCAGGATGGCAAGACGCATTCTATGATTTTGTTTGCCCCCTCAAAAAACAATATTATGTAAGTTCAGGTAACCCCTCAAGCTTTCCAGTCAGGTAAGCACCTTCATCAGGCGATTACTAATAATGTAGCGTCCCTCAAATCACTCCTCAAAGAAGTCTCCCAGAAGACGTTAGTATTGTAGAAGTCAAAGCGTCTACAACTAGAGATGGGTTAATGCCCTGGCATATTGGGCGCATTGAATAAACGCCGCATAAATGCCCATAAACGTCCAATAAATGCCTTTTGCCTGGGCAAAAACTCTAATAGAACTTTTTAAATTTTTTCATTCTAATATCTATATTTGAGTGTGCGGAAAATGTAAATTCACAAAAACATATTGGATTATAGCTAATATATCGCAATAAACCAGAAATTGATATAATTAAAGCAAGAGTATGCTTTACCTTTTAAGCGAGCGGGACGTATAAATACGTCAAACGTAAACAATAGCGTGTACGGGTTAATCTGTGCTTGTATTGATCTTGCAACAAAAGTTATAAGGTGCATTAAAAAAGTCAAATTTTGAGCGCACTTTTAAGAAAAATTCGGAAAGTCAAGGAAATTCATGGTGAAACCTTGAAATTACCATGTAACACTAGATGGGGGAGTCATGTGGCGGCTTTAAAAAGTCTGAAAGTCAAGAGCAAAGAGCAGCACTTCAAATTCTCGCCGTCCATGAACATACCCAACCTACATCAGACGTCAAAAGTACGATTCTCGACGATGGTTTTTGGACTATGGTTGAACAATGTCTTAGTATAATGGAACCAAACACACAAGCGATCTTTGAACTCGAGGGTGATACTAAAAGTAAAGTTTATATGACCTTCAAAAATAAATTATCAAAATTGTTACTTGCTTGCACTTCGACAACTATTCTGGAAACTTCTGATATACCTCTAGAACGTTTGAAGACTGCAGTAGAATTTGTGAATTTGTGGTTCCTCGCCGCTAAGTAAAGTGGCACTTCGCATCCTGACTGCACATTGCACATCTGCGGCTACGGAACGCTCGTTTAGCATCCATGGTTTTATACACAACGCTAAACGAAATCGCCTTACTACAGAAAGAGCAGCTCCAATCACATCTTTGGCATACAATTGGAACTTAAAGAAAAATAATGATCCATCTAAAAGTCCAATGTTAAAGATCCACGAATTGTCCAATGTTAACGATTTTGATACGGAAATCGACGGTTCTTTTAGCGATGATTATGACAGTCAAGATGAATTTAACTCGATTCAATTCAATACGCCTGAGGATTGTGAGTTTTATTTTAAGTTCCTGCTTTATTTTTTACAAAACATAGTTATTCATTTTTATGCCCAGTGATCAGGCATTTATTTGGGCGTAAACTCATATATTCCCAATATGCCAAGTTTATGCCCATTTTGTCCATATTTGTTTTTGCCCTCGACCCATCTCTATCTACAACCTTGTCCAATATTGTCTATTCTTGTCTTCAAGTCGCTAAAAATACAAAATCTAACTGTTAAATGAGTTTACCTTGTTATAATGTATCCATGTTTACTTTGCGACCGTGACCTGATCCTAATCTGACTGTATGACAATAATTCTTATCTAAATATGTTGAGCAGTTTTCGCGTTGTAAAGTAACATATGTATTTTAACGTGGTAGCCATGCTTCGTCACGAATGGTTCGGCTCGATCGGAGTTATACCACGGCCAAGCAGGAATCCAGCGTGAAACAACGTATTTCCTGAAGGGTATATGTATAATCTGGATGTCTTCAAGGCCCGAGTGAATAGGTTGCTTATGGGTCGACGTGCTCCATCGTAGACCGCATCATCGCTTACCACCAGGCGAGATAGTGGTCCAACGTCAGCCTATCTTTATAATTCTGCTGTACGTGTGTATGTCATTGAACTCCTCCTAAACGGCTTGACCGATTTAATGAATTTTTCGGTACGCGTTTGAGTGGCGCCCTGGCTTGTTTAGATTCACAAATCAGCCCGGCAGATGGTGCTGCAGTCGATGTCTAGGTTAGTTATCCTAAACGGCTGAACAAAGGGCATTGACTAAAATTGGTGCCTTTCTTTTTTCTGGCGGCAGTCGATGATTTATGGAAAATATTATCTAGAATGACATTACAAACGAAATTGTGTATGGGCTCACATATGGAAATCTCAGTCTGGACTGAGTTATGAGCGTCGAAAAGAGCTGAAGTCAAATTTTTAGTTTTATTCAAATCATTCATATTTTTGTCACAATTCCTAACTTCAAATTGCGCGCCACTGTACGCCGGGCACAGGAACACCATATCACACCACAATATATCCATATTGCCAGGCACTAATTTTATTTGCTATTTTCTCTCAGTCGATAATTTGTGGGATGCTTCTAGGAGTTGTGTCATGAAGCTCCATGAGCGTCAGCTGAGGTACCAGTGGTGGGTTGAGAAGTGGTAGCCGTCCAAAAATCTAAAAGTTTATTTTTGCCTTTGACTCCTGGTGGTAGACTCATCTACTTTATAGTTAGCATAATATTTTCAAGAAAGGAAACCGTCGACTTTGTAAAGTGATGGACTATACGTCAGATGAGCGCATAATTTTTTCATATAATGTGATCAGTCGAAATATAATCCATAACTTTGTGACTGAATGACGATATCTTTGTACAGAATCTTATGCTAGATATAGATTAAAGTATTAACTGTAGTTAGATTAGTTACTAATCGGAAGTAAGTCGGGAGAAGTAGACAGAAATATGATGTTTTCGTGTATCCGCTACCGACGCCTCAGTTGACGAACATAGCATTTTATGATAAGGCTCAGTAAAGTATTTTGCGGGTTTTCGACTGAGAGGAAATTGATCATGAAAATCTGTCATAGGCCTTAAACCGTATACATAATAATATAAAGTGAATACGCTAGCCAATCAAGCGAAATGTTTTTTTTTTTATTTCAGCAGTGGCCAGTTAATGGTTCACTTTGTTCTGATTCCTTGGCCTTATAACAAAAAAAATAAAATAAAAAATAACAAAAAAAAATAAGCCCACAACAAGCTTTCCTATATTCCTTGAAATCGTTTATAAACATTCATTACAAAATATTTGTGACAAGTAAATGAAGAAATATGCGTTGTGTACGGTCACCATCAACAAAATAACAGGAATAATATAGCACTATTTTCACATCTTTGAACTGATTTAACTCGGTTTGGACTGTGTTTTTGATATAAGACCCCATATATTTTTTTGTTTATAATGTTATTCTGCATCAGTTTATCCACATCCGATCAACTGCCGCGAAAAAATTAAAAGGCACCACGCTCCATACAAATTTGGTCATTGTCATTTGAATGAATTTTTGTTTATACCTCTATATTCAAGTGGATATGCAGGACAACGTCTGTCGGGTCCGCTAGTCAAATATAAAAAAGTAACGCTTGAGTTGTTGGCTGCTGTTGAGTGAAGGTACCGGAGACGTAATTATTCCAATTAAAAACCGCCCTGCATGGTTTATAATGCTACCAGATAGGTTAAAGCTTCATAGGTTTTATCTGTAAGACAATAGGTATACCTTTTATTGTCACTCTATTCCGATAATCTATTTGTGAGATTGTGAATAAGTTTTGTTTTAAAGAGTAACCTTCTTGCTTCTTCTTCGTTCTTGTTCGTTCGTCTTCATTCGAAACTACACTTAGGGATGAGCACCTAGCTTCACTGAAAATTCAATTTGACGTTTCAAAAGTGCTTATTTAAGGATCCCCAAACGGTTACCGGTGACCGCTCTCCACTAACTACATTATAGACTGCCCCACTGGCCGAGTGGTCGCAAGTGTGACTGCCGGGCAAGGGGTCTCGGGTTCGATTCCCGGGTCGGGCAAAGTATTACTGGGTTTTTCTCAGTGGTAGCACGAAGTCTGGAACTGTGCCCGGTATATGGCAATAGGCTCACCCCCTATTACATTGGACCCATAACATAAATAGTGAAAAGTGGGTGTTATATTACAGTGAAGTGCCGTAATGTACACCTCTGCCTACCCTTTCGGGGATAAAAGGCGTGATGTTATGTTATGTTATTTAACAGGTTTGAAATAAGTGCTTTGACTTTGTTTAAGAGTAAAAGAGATAGGCAATCAAACTAAAAGAAACAAACGCTTGTCCACCAAATGATTATTAATATCAATCAACAGAACCGTATAACAGTTTAAATAAACCAGTGTTAATTGAGGACGAAAATAACTTGTACTAAACAAAATTAAATGACTCAATCTATGAAGAAAATAAGTGTTGATGATTCAAGCAAAAATCGACATAACAGCAAATGTATCTATGAAAAAATAAGCGTTGGCAATTCAAGCAGAAATAGACCTAAACAACAACATACATGTAATGGAAAATACATCCTAAAATTGAAGAATTAAAGAAGAATTTAGACATCGTCTCCTACTAGTTGGACTGACAACATCATCAGAGTTGAGAGTAGCCATTGGATCCAAGTTTGCATGAATGCATTAAAGGAGAGTCCTTTAAACAACAGAGTCTGAGATTCCAGAAGGGTATAATCTGGGTGTCTTTAAGTCCCAAGTGAATAGGTTGCCTATGCAGACGTGCTCCATCGTAGACAGCATCATCGTGTACCACCAGGAGAGATAGGGACAAACGCTGACATCACCATCGGTCTATTTGGAGATATACCTCTCCAATATCCCGCCACTGAGGTCGATCTTCAGCTCTTCGCATCCAACCACTGCCAGCCAAAGATATTGGTAGTCTACCTAGCTGGAGGACGACGCAAAAATGCGTGATCTTTTAATGAAGATGACTTAAGACTATGGAAGTGGACACCCACATCACATTTTCAAAGATGAAGGACAAATCAGAAAGACGTCGTTCGAGTATATTCTCTCTATTGAGAAAGAATAAACTGACTCGGCAGTTCTCGGAACCGGGTATTTTCAACTCAAATCGGAAGTATTCGGTTGATTCCGCCATTTTATCCGATTTTACGAAGACTGAGAATGGGGACTACAAAATGTGTTTGCATCAAGTTGATAGTACCAGTGTGCAGGCTTTGGTGTCTAATGAAGGTTTGTAGTCACATTTTTTTCTCACTAAGTTGGTGTAGGTACAGCCGTTACTGTGGCTTATGATTAAGGATGAAGGAACATGTTAGTTAAATTATTGGGGTTTTCTAAAAAGGTCGTTCCCCTTTCAATTTTATTACCTCCGTTAGTTCTTACCAGTGGGCTTACTCTTGAATCCAATTCAGATCGATCGACATTAGTATTGGGAAATTTTGTACTCTTGAGTTGCAGCACTAGCGCCCATTGCATCCGTATTGCGTGGATATTGAATGGACTAAATGGTATTGTGTTTGGCTTTATATTCCGTACTCTGAATGCTATTTCAACAGCTACGGTAGGGGTTGTATAGTGTTGACATTGAATAATGATTGTGAATTTTTGGATTGAGATTGCATTATCATTGAGATTGGTTTCAAGAGTAAGTACCCAGAGCTGCAGTTCGACTAGAATTGGGCTCTATTTCCCAACAAATTTCCAAAAATTTACTTTGATAAGAACCTTGTATTGACACTAAATAAAAGAAGCTATATCGGTTTATCCGATTTCTTTGAAATCGTTGAATTTGCTACTATTTACTGCAAATAGTATTAGGAGTGGTTTCTTATTGGACTCTGAAATCTTGCTGTCAAATCACACAGAATCGGTGAAATTTAGATACACCAACAATAAGTTGAAGTCTGTCGACTCCTTCATAGTTACAAGCTCTATATTATATTTTATAAATAAAACAAATACCAGACATTATCGTACACATATTTCATACAGAACCACTTGAAATAAATCACGTACAGTTTTATTTTTAAATTCAAACTATCTATTGGTCAATACGTACGTACGTACCTAATAATATAAAGTTTTAAACGGGTCATCTGTATTGCACAGCGCAGGACGTCCACCCAACCCAACCGTGACTCTGGTTCGATGCAGGAATAAGAACTGCGTGGTGTTTAGTCAGAAAGAGTCTGATACTCCTTCAAACCTCAGTCAAGGCGGGAGAAGTCAATAGATGGTTTTATAATAACTATCGTGAGACATACTAAATTAACTAAAAACCGCGGGTTACTCACGTGAATATACTGAGAAAAGCGTTACTAGTTTCGAACCACAGAGGGGTTCTTCCTTATGAGCAGCTGGCGCGGTCGCGCTGGTGAACGTACCGTACGCTTCAACACCGTCCAATGCGCCGCCGCTGGAGTTGGAAGCAAACGGTCGTGTCCGGCAGAGGGCGCGGTGGGCTAGACGCGAAAGTAGCAACCAACACCGATGCGAGCGCTAACGCTAGCCAGGCTGCGCGACATCGCCGCGACCGCGCTCATGAGTAAGGACCCCTGTATGGTTCGAAACTAGTAGAGCTTTTCTCAGTACATTCACATGAGTAACCCGCGATTTTTAGTTAAAGTCTTAGATGATTTATTACTGTAAAAAAGGACTTATGGATATAAGGTGCACATTATCATATCAGCCATAGGCTGTCAGCACCTGAACATTGGCTTTCCCCAATGACTTTCAGATAGGCCGGTTGGAAGCGACCTGCATCCTTGCTCCTTGCGACCTTCCTAAATTTTATTTAATGTCCGTCTGGTACATTTATTTAAAACTTTACACACGTATTTTTTCTTTTTTCACAAAATTAAATACTTTCGATGATATATTAATTTGAAATATCGTGTGACGTCACAGGGTGTCACATTTTGTAGCACATTATGACGTAACGACCTCGTACTCTTAAATTTAGTGCCATTTTATTTAAGTATTGCAACTTAATACGAGAAAATAAAGAAATACGTGTCTAGTATTTTTCATTTTCTAACTGACGGACTAATTAGATTTTTAATTTTGATACCCTGGAAAGTACCCAATTGTTTTCAGAATAAATTCGTTACTAATGAATACTTGTAAGTTATCATGAAATGTCTCTGGATACGGTAGTTATTCTCTAATTTAGTCCTTGTAAAGTTATTGAAGTGTTTATTTACATTAATGTTCACCTATTTGTTCGTTCGGACTAGTAAACAAACAGACATACGTGTGCAAGATTGAACAGATGTAGAGCAATGACCGGCTGATCGGACGGTTGTCTGTGTTCAAGGAGGATTTAATTTTACTATTTGTAATGTGTACCTATTTATTTAAATGTGTACAACATTCCCTGCTAAGGAGTGGAATTCTTTGCCAGAGACTGTATTTCCTGAAGGGTGTCTTCAAGGCCCGAGTGAATAGGTTGCTTATCGGGTCGACGTGCTCCACCGTAGACCGCATCATCGTTTACGACCAGGCGAGATAGTGGTCAAACGTCGGCCCATCAAATATAAAAAAGCTTGTTTGGTATCGAATTTTACATAACTTCACGCCTGTCTCCCATGTGGGTAGGCAGGGACTATGGAACGTCAATTGCTACGATTCCTACATACCTCTTTCGCTTCATCAACAGTCATCAGTCCTTTTATGCATGCTCGTTGGTTAAGGGTACTTTTAATTAGTCCCTTCTTTGATATATCGCCAATGTGGTCAGTATATGTCCGACTAGGTCGCCCTCTACCGACGGCCCCATTCATATCCGCTCTGTATACTTCTTTCGTTACTCTACTTTTTAGTACAATACTTTTACTATCTAATTTTATTGGGATAATATATAATCGTGGAGGATGGTCCGTATCCTTTACAAATAAAGCCAAAATATCTTGAGTTTTAACAGATTTCTTTTGATTCATTTACCACTAAATATATTCAAGTGTGGGAGAGCCATGCTTCGGCACGAATGGGCCGGCTCGACCGTAGTGATACCACGGTCTCACTGGAAACAGACGTGAAACAACGCTTGTGTTGTGTTTCGTCGTGTGAATGAGGTTATCGGAGGCCCAATTACCCCCTTTCCCAATCTCCCCAATCCCCGAATCCCCTACAATCCTCAAACTCCTAATTCCCAAAAGGCCGGTAACGCACTTGTAACGCCTCTGGTGTTCCAGGTGTCCATGGGCGACGCCGATTGCTTACCATCAGGTGATCCGTCTGCCTGATTACCGGTTTATCTCATAAAAAAAATATTGACATCACGACATATTTAATACGACATTTATAGAAAACGTATCATTTTTGAAACTAGGAATATGCTAATTGTGCTAAAATTTTTACCTATTTAGGCTTGAGTCTCTGCTACTATTATTTTTCTAGTAAGGTGACAATATTGCTAAAGATATGCATTGTGTTATTAATTTCTTCGGCCCTGTAGTATGTACTTTAACGAATTGTATACGCTTAAATGCACAGGTTACCGGTACGGGTAAGACAATACCGTTCAGTGCAGGTATTAATTTGTATACCTCTATTATCATCTAATGAACTATCGTGAGAGATACTAAATTGACTAAAAATCGCGGGTTACTCACATGAATATACTTAGATTAGCGCGCGGTTTCACACGCTCTGCTCAGCTCCTATTGGTCGTAGCGTGATGTTTTATAGCCTATAGCCATCCTCGATAAATGCGCTATCCAACATAAAAAGAATTATTCAAATTAGACTTGTAGTTACGGAGATTAGCGTGTTCAAACAAACAAAAAAACTCTTCCGTATATATATTTATATAATAGTAAGTAGTAAGTATAAGATATAAAATAAGCTCTACTAGTTTGGACCCACAGAGGGCTTCTTCCTCATGAGCAGCATACCTAACCTACGATTGTAGGTCGACAACCGTGAAAGGAGCTGAGGTTCGAAACTAGTTAAGCTTATATTCACGTCAGTAACCCGCGATTTTAACTTAATCTTATGAACTTGGTTAACTTGGTAATTAAGAGTTATATAATTATACCTCTATTATGTAAGTTAACCCTGCATTAATCGGTACCCACCTACGTGTATCAAAAATTTGTTTATGTAAGCCCTTATACACTGTGGAATGTGTTTCGTTTTCGTCCCGAAGTAAAATGGTTCTGTCTCGGTAATACAATAGTTTTACAAAGAAGTATAATGTTTAAAACAAAAAATAACTGGTGAACCATTGCAAACAACAAACTTCGAAAGCGCATACGAACTCATTACAGTACATTATCAAAACATCACGCCATGTAATTCTCGAAGAGGTATTTCTCGTCGGGTGGCACGTGCGATGCGAATAGTGCCTACAAAACGTTCTAGTGTTTCATGTCAAAAAAGCATGTATTGTAAAATAATGACATCTATAATGTTTTGTTTTTACTTTATACATCGAAAGTACTCCTTATGACAAGTTGTTTTGTCGGGGGACGGAAACGAAACAGCGATCACGGTGAATATAGTTTTTTAAATTTTTCGTCGTTATTCAATATAAATATGTTCTACACAGGGCTGAAGGAAGGTATTTTTTAAGCTAGTAACTGACTTGAAACTATTTCTTTTTAAATAGGGATGACGACAAACTTTTTTGAATGAATGACCTCTGTTGAACACGTGAATGTATTTTTAACAATACAGGGTTAATATGACAATAATTTCCGTAGTTTTAATTATTTTTGGGATAAAAAATTGCTTATACAAAAAATATAATAATATAAATCGATTCAGTTAACGATTCTGGACAAACTATTTTCAGGATGTGCGTTATTTAAGTTACACGTTGTAGAGGTACATAAAAAAGAGTATGCCGTTGAACATAATAAAAGATTTTTCCATTATTTAACAGAAGGACTTATCTTCAAAATGTTTACACCCTTTTTTGTCGGTCATCTCTATATCTATCTCTATCTCCTTCTCTTCTTTCTACGCTTCTGCTAATCAGTAGTTGAGCTAATGGTCACCCTCCTACGACAGAGCTAGCTGGAGCTGCTTCGGACTCGGACAGTGACGGGTCCAGGAACGGTATGCCGGATCGACAGCCCTCCCAGCTGAAGAAACAGGAGATAATCACTGATATTGAAAAGAACTACGTTTTAGATACAAATGTTGATATCGGGGTGGTGAGTATTATTATAGTATTTTTCTATTTGTAAATGTGCCGCCAGGATCACTATTTCGTTTTTTTTTTAGTTTTTTTTTTTATATTCCCCACTACGATTGTCTCTTGTATCGTGGATGCTTTTACGAATATACAAGTTCACATATACATCACACACAGATACGGAACAACTATCTGTGGATCACACAAAGAGTTGTGCCGCGCGGGAATCGAACCCGCGACACGTTACGCGGCAGCCAGTTGCCCAGATATTGCGCTGAAATTTGAAAATTTTAAATTTGAATTTGATTGAAAATTTGAATTTGAAAACCAATGAAGGCGCCACGGGTCCTTCATAAAGTAACCCCTAACAAATAATATACAAAACTAATCTATAAATAACCCTGAATCCATAAAAGGTAACTAATTCAACTATTAGTCGAAGTAACTCAACTAATTTCAAACAACGACTATGAGCGCCACATGTGGCTCGAAACTAGTCAAGTTACCTTGTCAGTCACAAAACATAACTAATTCAACATCTCTTTTCCAGGCAGGAGAATTAGTAGAAGAAGTAGCGGAAGAGAACAAGTCTCTTCTCTGGTTCCTTCTGAAACAGGTCAGACCTGGCATGGACCTCAGCAAGGTGGTGCTACCGACTTTCATACTGGAACCTCGTTCGTTTCTGGACAAACTTTCGGATAATTATTACCATGCTGATATCTTGGCTGAGTAAGTATATCTTTTTGAGGAACGTTAGCCACTCGTTTCTTTTTTGATAAATATTTTCTTATGCAAGTAGTTCAGTAACTGGGTATTGCCTTAATCAAAGATAAATTATTTCGACTTCAATACAGTAAAATATCTTCTATACATATAATAAAGTCGTAGAAAAGTACATATAGAATAAATAAATTTAGTTTAGTTACCTTTGAAATGAGAACATTTTGTTATAAAAGGTGTATGTATTTTTAGTTACTCCTGTTTTTTTGTACTCACCAAATGGGTCAATAAAGAATGAAGTATTTTTGTTCAATAGGGTAGTTTCCTAATTTTTATTTTAATGTCCGTCTGGTAGATTATTTTAAAACATTAGACACGTTTTTTTTCTTTTCTAACAAAATTGAATGTTTTTGACGATATATTGATTTGAAATGTCGCGTGACGTCACATCGTGCTACAAAAAGTACCACGTTGTGACGTAACTACCTCCCACTCCTAAACTTGACGCCATTTTATTTAAGTATTGTAACTTTATACGAGAGAATAAAAAAATACTTGTCTAATATTTTTTCATTATGTAACTGACGGACTAATTAGATTTTTAATTTTCTTACCCTGGAAACGACCCTATCACTGCAGCTGTGAAATATTGAAGATATTGGATGATTTTCCGCCCTCAAAAAAAACTATATTTTCTTCCCCAGAGCCCAACAAGTAGAAGATCCCTACCAGCGGTTTGTAGCAGTCCTACGCTGGTATCTATCAGGCCTCTACCGAAAACCTAAGGGTTTGAAGAAGCCGTACAATCCGGTGCTGGGAGAAACCTTCAGGTGTTGCTGGAGACACGGACCCGAGTCTTATACATACTATATAGCTGAACAGGTGAGGTTAACGTGTTCGTTGGTCGAGTGGTCGCAAGTGTTGGGTTCGATTCCCGGGTCGGGCAAAGTTTTGCTGGGTTTTTAAAACAAATCTCAGTAGTAGTACGGAGTCGGGAATTGTGCCCGGTATATGGCAATAAGCTCACCCCCTATTACATGGGATTCATAATATAAATAGTGAAAAGTGGGTGTTACATTGTACAGTGGCATTAGGTGCCATAATGTACACCTCTGCCTATCCCTATATATGGATAAAAGGCGTGACGATGAGTATGAGTAGTTTTTTTAATAATAGTAGTAGGCAGTGTATGAAAATTAAAAAAATAATTAGGTTTGGACCCGAATTGAGCAAGCGTGGTGATTAATGCTCAAACCTTTTCCTTCTGAAAAGAGGTGAGAAGTGGGCATTATAGGTTGTTGATGTGTTAGTTAATGAAAAAATATTGGACTCACAAAAAGATAAAACGGAGTTAAGTTTAGAGTCCAAAATACTTTACTACAAAATGTAGTAAATTGTGACGTCACACAATATTTCAAATCAATATATCGTCGTAAGTTTTTTTGGGCTCGCTGCCATCGCAGCGGTAAGTCCCCTCTTTGAGGAGTGGCTTGAGAGACGCTACGGCGTCCTCACCTACCGCCTGACGCAGGTCCTCACCGGACATGGAAGTTTCGGGAGGTAACTGTGTCTGATGGGGCGGGAGGAAACGCCCGGGTGTCATCACTGCGAGGACCGCCCTGAGGACACGGTGGAACACACGGTGGGAGAATGCCCTTCGTGGGCTGAGCACCGCCGTGTCCTCAGGGAAGTGATCGGCGATGGCGACCTCTCGCGTCCGGGCCTAGTGCAGGCCTTGATGCGGAGCGAGGGGGACTGGGATGCCGTCTCCTCCTTTTGCGAAGCAGTCATGCTAGCTAAGGAGGAGGCGGGACGCGTGAGGCAGCGAAGCGCTGCCTCCTCGCAACCCAGCCATCGCGAAGGACACACCGGGCGTCGGGGATCGCGGGACGATCTCCGGCCACCGTAAGCGCGGGCCTGCGGACGGCGAGCATGGGTGGCTCCCCGTCCGACCAGAAACAGACCCGAGCGTACGGCGCCGAGCGTTCCGCGCGCGCCTCAAAGAGCCATCAGACCACCACAGATGGGGCCCAATAGGGCCGATGCCGATTCGAAGTCGCGGAGAACCTAACGGGTAACCGGGGCTCCGGCTCGACGTGCAGGAGAAGGAACGGGGTGGTTTTTAGTCAGTAAGAATCTGACACTCCCTCCCGCCTCACCCAGGCGGGAGAAGTCATTCGATGATTTTCCCCGCTTAAAAAAAAAAGTATTTAATTTTGTAAGAAAATAAAAAATACGTGTCTAATGATTTAAAATAATCTACCAGACGGACATTGAAACAAAATTTAGAAAACTAAACTATTCCCATTCTAAAATAACATAACATCACGCCTTTTATCCCCGAAGGGGTAGGCAGAGGTGCACATTACGGCACTTAATGCCACTGTACAATGTAAGCACCCACTTTTCACTATTTATGTTAAGAGTCCGATGTAATAGGCTCACCCCATTCTAAAATCTCCCTTTCATTTAACCTGCCGCGATGTTTATCCGTCTGTATTCCGTAATAGGATCTTGTATATTTATTTTTTCTTCTCTGCGCAGGTCTCCCACCACCCCCCCGTGTCCGCGTTCTACGTGGCCAATAGAAAAGAGGGGTTCGTTATAGAAGGCAGTCTACTAGCTAGGTCCAAATTTTATGGTGAGTCTCGCAAACATATTGTAATTTGTAATTTTCTCTTGTTTTTTTGTTTTAACGTTGCCCCACACTAGGATTTTCTCCTGTGTCGTGGGTGCGTTTACAAACATACAAGTTCACATACACATGACACCCAGACCCGGAACAACAATCTGTGGATCACACAAAGAGTTGGTCCGTGCGGGAATCGAACCCGCGACACGTTGCGCGGCAGCCAGTTGCCCAGCCACCGCACCAACCGTGGAGTCAGTATAGTGGTAGCAGTATGTTATATATAATGGTAGTACTATGTTGCAAGCGTTCATAGGCCACGGTAACTGCTTACCATCAAGTGGGCCGTGTGCTTCTCTTGCGACCGTCGTGGTATAAAAAAAATTTGCTTAAGTAGGTAGCTGTTATTTTCTTATGTTAATTTTGGTGTGACTTTTTGTGGGTAGATAGTTAGTTGTTTCTTCTACTTGTCATTAAGTGTGGGAGAGCCATGCTTCGGCACTAATGGGCCGGCTTGACCGGAGTGACACCATGGCCGAGCAGAAAATCATAGTGAAACAACGTTTGCATTGTGTGAGTGAGATAACCAGAGGCCCAAATCCCCCCCCCCCTTCTCCTCAGTCTCCCCAATCCCCGAATCCTCCCCGAATCAATCCTCAAATTCCCAATTCCCAAAAGGCCGGTAACGCACTTATAATGCCTTTGGTGTTCCAGGTGTCCATGAGCGATGCCGATTGCTTAGCATCAAATGATTCGTCTGTTCGTTTATCGCATAAACAAACATTTTTGTCTCTGTACTGAAAGGCTACACAATTTGAAGTCATACTTAAATATCGTGCCATCTCTGTCATTGTACAAAGAATTTATAGACAGAACTATATTTAAGCGCGACTTAAAATGGCGATAAATGAATATTTTTGTATTAAACGTATATTAAATACTTTTTCTTCCCTACAGGAAATTCAACATCAGCAATATTAGAAGGTTGCGCGCGCATTCATCTCCTAAACTGGGGAGAAACGTACGTCACCACCGCACCCTACGCGCACTGTAAGGGGATTGTCATTGGCACGCTCAGCATGGAACTAGGGGGAAAGGTATGTATGTCACCCCTTTTGGGGGGTAGGGGGTGTAGGTTCTCTATTTACGAGACATCTAGAAGTTAAGTACAGAGCTAGGAGGCCAGACATATTGTAATAACTACTAGTGACTGTTCGGCCCCCGTCCCTTTTAGAGAGTAGGGGATATCTTAATGTATAAGAACTCAGCATTAAAGGAAGGTCATTCGACTTAAAGGGGAAGGGGGAGAGTGAACAATAACTAACTCCAACCTGGGTACTTACTCTTGAAACTAATCTCAATGTCAATGCAATTTCAATCCAATAAAATCTCAATTATTATTCAATGTCAAAACTATACAACCACAATCGTAGCTGTTACAATAGCATTCAGAGTACGGAATATAAAGCCAAACTGAATACCTCAAACTCAAACTCAAAACCATTTATTTCAATTAAACCATAATTTAGTACTTTTGAAACGTCAACAAATACAAAATAAATAATAGTCTGTCAGTCAGTCCGTCAGTGAAGCTAGGTGTTCATTCCAAAATGTCGATTCGAGTGGAGAAGAACGAGCAAGAAACTCCATTCGTCACTCTTTTAAAAAAGTCTGTTTTACATTGCTCTGATACATATTCCAATATTGTACACACATGTGAGAATAATGTAAAGACATACCTGACGCAACATACAAATAACAGAACATACTAAAATAGAAAAAAAAAACAAAACCAAGAGCAAACAAATATCTTAAGTCTGACATGGTCCTCACATATGTATACTGACAATCCATATAAAATAGTGCTTCTATACAAGAAAAAAATAAAAAATATACTCTTGTTTAAATAAAGAAAGAAATGCTCGATGCCACAAGAAAAATAGATTGCCTTCATCGGAATCAAAGTGTTAAATTACCTATTATCGTAATCTGAACTAGGTACTGACTACATTTGAGTATTGTCCAGTGGAGCCGAACCAACACGCTGCCAAGCATTCCTATCCTCAAGATAATCAATCAAACCGTTTAGTTCATTCAATATCCACGCAATACGGATGCAAAGCCTGTTCCTATTTTCACCTTAACTTCTCATAAGTACAGTTGGAATGATATTCTTATACCTGTTGCTTAAAAAGATAATTATAATAATTATTTTATGAACTATGTTTAAAAGTAATATGAATATCAACATAACATCACGCCTTTATCCCTAAGGGGATAGGCAGAGGTGCACTTTATGGCACTTAATACCACTGTACAATGTAAAACCCACTTTTCACTATTTATGTTATGAGTCCCATGTAATAGGAAGTGAGTCTATTGCCATATACCGGGCACAATTCCAGACTCCGTACTACTACTGAGAATGTTTTAAAACACCCAATAGTACTATGCCCGACCCGGGAATCGAACCCAAGACCCATTTCTCTCTGTCACTCTGACAACGAGGCAGTATGAAATAATTATTATTCCGAATTATAAAACCGACTTCAACCCCCACTTTTTTTGAAGTTGGTTAGTACAATAACTTTCTCCCAAGTGTAACAAACACTTTTCTGAAAACTACATCAAAATCGGTTCAGCCAATCGCGAGAAAATTGCGCACAAACATACGTACATACATTTTAAGGAAGTTAAACATTTTGTTTTTGTCTTTCAGGTACACGTAATGTGCGCTGAAACTGGGTACCATGCGGACGTCGAATTTAAACTTAGAGTGAGTATAAGTTTTATTTGTTATCATTCATTTAAAGTGCGTGCCAACGTTTAAAAAAAAAGCTGTCACCGGTGACGGCTCTCCACTTACTCCATTATAGACCTTATTTTCGATGCTTAGAGACTGCTTTTGTATGAACAAATTTTCGGTGCGACATATCAACGTATTAAATGACTTATAATGTGAATTACGGAAAATTTAACAATATAATAAATAATGAAGTTCACATAATATCTCACGAAAGTTATTCTATTTCTTGTTGAATAATTTATTACTTTTCCAAGCTTTTTATAACTAACAAACAAATTATGGCGTGATCCGTCACAGCTGACCAAAGCCGACAAAAACATGATTTTTAAATAAATTTACTTTGTTGGCTATAGCTGACCGCGGCGGTATCTTTAATACACATTGCCCCACACTAGGGTTGTCTCCTGTGTCGTGGGTACGTTTACAAACATACAAGTTCACATACACATCACACACACACACGGAACATCAATCTGTGGATCACGCAGGGTAGCTCCGTGCGGGAATCGAACCCGCTGCACCTTGCGCGGCAGCCGGTTGCCCAGCCACAGCGCTAACCTTCACTTTTAATATTGCAATAACTGTTGTTTTATTTATTTAACTATTTTGTGTTTTCAGTCATTCCTAGGCGGCGCGGACCAAACGAACGCGATACAGGGTCGAATCAAACGCGGCAAGGAGACCGTGGCTGTACTGGAGGGATACTGGGACGGCAAGATTGATATTAAGGACAAGAGAACTGGGGTGAGTTGTACTATATTACGTATATTATAGTTCATCATCATTATCACCTGGGGTGTAGCTAGCGCCGCATCTGCCGTATCAATTATACGGGGACCCCGGACTAAGTGCCTAAGCTTAAATTAATTAAAACTTCCCAATTTTTATTCTATTAGCTTCTGTACGCGACTTCGTACGCGTAGGTAATCCCGTTTTCTCCCGTTCCCATAGGATTTTCAGGATATTTTTCTGCCATAAGAACCTTCTCCTGACAATAATAAACCCAACAACAAAAAAAAAATAGCCAAATCTGTCCAGCCGTTCTCAAGTTATGGCGTGACGACGGGAAACGGGTTTCATTTTTATATATACCTACCGGAAAACGGCCAATCCTGAAGATAGGCCTCATCCTCACGCCTGAATACTAAAAGGGTACTCGAATTTTAAGCAGTACCTACTTAAACATCGAGCCAACTATGTCATTTTACAAAGAATTTGTACCGACAGAATAGGCGTGTCGACAGGGTAAAAAAATCAGAAAAGTAATTAGTCCGTCATTAAGATCGCACGAAAATATCAGACACGTATTTTTTGTTTTATCAAATTAACAGAAGAATACGTAGTTGTTCCGCATTAAAGTTAGGGAGTGGGCGGTGTTGACGTCACACTTACGGAGAAATCGTACCTAATTGTGACGTCACGCGTCATTTTAACTCAAAATATCTACATGTTTTTTTTGGATACGAGAAAAAAGAAAAAATACGTATCGAAGATTTTTATAATATCTAAAAGACGGACAAAAAATTAAAAAATAGTCGCCATGCCTATTGGATACTTGACTTAATCAAAACTAAATTATTTGGATTTCGACTAAATTAAAAATATCTGTTTAGCACACTACCATAACTATATATATTTAAAATTAATCATTAACAATACTACCATAACCAAATGTATTTAAAATTAATCATAACCATTTTCATAGTAAACTACTAATACTAAATAGTAATTTAAATATAGAAGATCCAACAGTCAAACTATTTATATATAGTTTTGTTGGACATGGCGTTAGATTATAAGGCATACCATGTAACCTTTATTATTAATAAATAAATACAATAAATACAATAAAATATTAAAACATAATCACGCGTTCATTCATTCATTCATTGATTTTATGACCAACTTGATTTATCCAGAAAAAAAAAAGTATACTGTTTGACGCTAAAAAAACGTGACGTCACAATACACAATCTCGTACAAAATTCATGGAAAACTGTCGTTTTTGACAGTTCGAAAAAAGTATTGAATTTGATTAGTAAGGCGAGGTGTTATTCGACACTGGCAGTATAGTCGACAACATCGTATTGGAGACTCGGTTGCCAAAGAAGAAAAAAAAAGGCGAGGTGTTCGTGCTTGGCGTGGCGGGCTTTCTGCCCAGCAGTTGTTTGTTGGTATTTTCTATCCGTGTTAATTCGCGTGTAAACTTCACATGTGCGATGTAGGATTTTGTGACGTCATTTGACGTCATGTGTGTCGCCACAATACTAATCTCAATCAACAATTCTTGGGTCGAACTCGACACCCTCTTATTCAGCATACTAATATCATTTAATATATGTCCCACAGGAGGAATCGAACCTATTCGACGTATCGTTACTCAAAGAACAGAGACTACCTCGTTTCTTGATGAACTTGGATAAGCAGCAGGAGTTCGAGTCCGCCAAGCTGTGGCTCAAAGTATCCGAGGCTATAATGAATGAGGATCAGGTCAGTAGAACGAAGAACGAGAAATTATATATTATAATGGTAGATTATTTTAAAACATTAGACACGTATTTTTTCTTTTCTTACAAAATTCCATACTTTCGACGGTATATTGATTTCAAAATATCATGTGACGTCACAGCGTGCTACATTTTACAGCACGTTGTGCCATAACGACCTAAACCTAAACTTAACGCCATTTTATCTAAGTATTGTAGCTTTATACGAGAAAATAAGAAAATACATGTCTAATATTTTTTCATTATCTAACTCACGGACTAATTAGATTTTTAATTTTCTTACTCTGGCAATTACCCAATTGTTATTTATATAATTTGATAACATAATAATATATAAACAAATATTACGAAAGTTCTCAGTTCTACACTGACAACTGGGAAAATAATTAGTTAGAAAACAATTATTAGTTGGACATATGCTACCGCGGAGTTTTTTGTAGACATTATGATGTTCTTCAATATTGTTGTACATTATTTTGTTCTATCGCTACATAATAGTTTCAGCAGCGCATTCGACGAAAGACATTTTAAGACTCATTTTTCTACACCTTCGGTTACATTGTTCAAATTTTACCAAGGATCCCTAATTTTTTTCAAAATGAAACGTAGCCTATGTCAAATTGGAAGAATGTAGCATTCTATTGGTGAAAGAATTTTTTGAATCGGCCCAGTATTCTTTGAGTCTATTCATTACAAACATGCAAACATACAAAAATAGGTACAAATCTTTCCTCTTTATAATATTAGTATAGATTATTATATAATGTCTTTTTTTTTTTTTTAACCGGGGCTCCGGCTCGACGTGCAGGAGAAGGAACGGGGTGGTGTTTAGTCAGTAAGAGTCTGACACTCCCTCCCGCCTCACCCAGGCGGGAGCAGTCATTCGATGATTTTCCCCCCTTAAAAAAAAACATTATAATTATAATCAAAGGTACTATATAGGCAATAGGCTCACCCCTTATTACATGGGACTCATAACATAAATAGTGAAAAGTGGGTGTCACATTGTACAGTGGTATAATGTGCACCTCTGCCTACCCCTTCGGGGATAAAAGGCGTGATGTTATGTTTATGATATACTATATATATTTGTCTGTATATTTTCTTTCGATAAACGAGCTGACGGATCACCTGATGGTAAGCAATCGGCGTCGTCCATTGGCACTTGGAACATCAGAGGCGTTACAAGTGCGTTACCGGCCTTTTGGGGATTAGGAGTTTGAGGATCGTTGGGGATTCAGGAATTGGGGAGATTGGGGAAGGGTAATTGGGTCTCCGGTAACCTCATTCACACGACGAAACACAACGCAAGCGTTGCTTCACGTCGGTTTTCTGCTCGTTGGTGGTATCACTCCGGTCGAGCCGGCCCATTCGTGCCGAAGCATGGCTCTCCCACGCTTGGGGACTGCGCGTATGAAGTCGCGAGAAGAAGAAGAAGCTAGTTGACTAATAACAGTTGTATGTTTGTCAGGTGGCAGCGACGGAGCAGAAGACGTTGATCGAGGAGGCGCAGCGGTCCCGCGCGCGCAACCTCGTCACGCCCTGGCTGCCGCGACTGTTCCGCAGGAACCTGCAGCCGCTGCCCAACGACGGTACCGCCGCACCATTCACTTATGTCGACGGAGTCGCGGGGAACCTAACGGGTTACCGGGGCTCCGGCTCGACGTGCAGGAGAAGGAACGGGGTGGTGTTTAGTCAGTAAGAGTCTGACACTCCCTCCCGCCTCACCCAGGCGGGAGCAGTCATATCGATGATTTTCCCCCCTTAAAAAAAAATCACTTATGTCGAAATAATAATAAATAAAATAATAAAAATCATTTATTCAAAATAAAGAAGTACACGTTACACATTCATGACACTGATCTAGAATTCATGAAGACATTTGTCATTTAGTATACCTCTATAATTATGTTCAATGACCCCCGTGCTAGGAAAACCTGTGTTACAGGGGTCATCCTACCGTCCGTTTTATTGATAAGTACATAACAATGAAAGGTGTATTATGACTAAACGTGACGATAGCTTTTGTCGATGTGATAAAATAAAATGCGAGTGGACTGTATATAAAATGTAATGAATTGAATAAGAACGGAATAACAAGATGTAGATATGAAATTAGCAATAAGTAAAAAAAATGCGTAAGCGCAGCCGTGCGTCTAAGCATGCAACAGTTGACTGGCGCGACGCGGGGCGCGGGCGCGGCTGTCGACCGGCCGGCGGCCCGCGGTCCCCCCGCGTCTCTCGTTCACTGCCGCTGGCGGCGATGTTGAGACAGGTGCCTCAACAATGACATAAAAATAAAATCAAAATCAAAAAATACTACTACTAAATACTCAACCGCTACTCAATTTTAATTCGTGCTTAAGTATAGTTCTGTCTCCACAAATTCTTTGTAAAATGACAGAGATGGCAAGTTATTTGAGCACGACCTAAAATTGAGTAACGTATCAGTATTCCGGCATTACTGACACACTGCCTGGCCAGCTGGCTACCGCTCAAAGTGTAGCGGGTTCGATTCCCGCAAGAAGCAACTCTTTGTGTGATCCACAAATTGTTGTTTCTGGTCTGGGTGTCATTGCGTATGTGAACTTGTATATTTGTAAACGCACCCACGATATAGGAGAAAATCCCAGTGTGGGTGGCAACATTTCTTTTTTTTTTTAATATCATATAGGGGGCGCGTCCAATATAAGGAATATGCGGTTTTAAAACAAAAAAAGCTTAAATGGAAGCTACTGTTTTTATGTGCTTACAAGAAAACGAAAATGTAGAATGAGATATTTTTAACCGACTTCAAACAGAAAAGGAGGTTCTTAGTTTGCGTATATGTATGTACGTTTGTGCGTAATTATCTCACGATTGGTTGAACCGATTTTGGTGCGGGGTTCATACAAGTCTCTGTTACACTACAGAAGGTTTTAGTACAGTGAAATCTGGTTACGTAAGACATCAAGGGACCTGCAATGTCGTTTCACTTATAGAGGTATTCCAATTACCCAGTGTCTCAGATATACAGGTATAAATAAATATCTGTCTCATTTACAGAGGGTTCCATTAATAGAGGTGGACTTGGAATTACGTGTGGAATTTGTGGGTAGAATAAGAATGAGTAAACAAACAATGTTATCTCAGTTACAGAGGTTTATGCGTATAAAATTTACTCGCTGTCTCAGATATAGAGGTAACTATGATGATAAATCCAAAGAACAAATCCCAGATATAGAGGTTTACTTCGTCCCACTAACAGAGGTAATTCAGTGCCAAAGTGTTGGGACCTCAGAATGAGTTCCAGTTATGGAGGTTTCTCACTTATCCAGGTCCCACTTAACCAAGTTTCACTGTATATTAATTAACCGACTTCAAAAAAGAAAATAAAAGGTTTTTAAATGTAGTTGATAAAATAATTATTTGGTTTGGGATTGTATTTGTATTATATTGTATTAATTTAATGTTTATTTACACACACAGGTGTCACAGACCAAGGATGGGTGTACAACCATTTAAATATAACGTAAGTGTCCTTTTTTATTGTCAAAAATGCATTGGAATGGAATTCCTTGTCAGAGTCTATGTTTCCTGACGGGTAACCTGGGTGTCTTCAAGGCCCGAGTAAAAAGATTGCTTATGGGCCGACGTGCTCCATCGTAGATCGCATTATCGCTTACCACCAGGCGAGATAGTGGTCCAACGTCGGCCCATCACTACATAGTATAAAACAAAGTCGCTATCCGCTGTCTGTCTATCCCTATGTATGCTTATATCTTTAAAACTACGCAACGGATTTTGATGCTTTTTTTAATAGATAGAATTATTCTTACGGAAGGTTTAAATGTATAATACATGCATATTGCACCCGTGCGAAGCGAAATATATTTTAAGATGTAAGAAAGAGCATAAAATAAAATTATTCAACACCAAAATTAACAAAAACCTAAAATCGTGACAAAAATTGCGGTTTCTTTCTAGCTTTTGTTAAACACAACGCGGTCACTGGTGACCGCAACCTATTGTTCTATAATTGTGTCTATAATGACGGTACTCGACGAGTTAATAACATAATTTTGGTGTTGAATTATTTTATTTATGCTCTTTCTTACATCTTAAAATATTTATTGTTGAAAACAATAAAAGTTTTAATTTTGTTTGGTTTTGTGTTAAATTTAAGAAATAAAATCACGAAACGAAATCAATTGTTTTCTGTATTAATAACAATTATATTAAATGTAATGTATAAATATCCCGAAACTGGAACCGGAACTTTCCCGAAAAAAATGTTGTAGGAAGGAAGTCTCCACTTTTTGTTTTTGTTCCTTGAAGTTTAGGTAAATTAGCTCACCTTTATCCGATCACTGGTTATGAGTCCCATGTAATAGGGGATATATGTATTTATTACTAAAACTGGGGTATAAATCCAGACTCTGCTGTTATTGAAATTATGTAGTGTAGGAGTCACGACCGAAGTGATAAATAATAACCCAATAACTTAGTAACCCGCGATTTTTAGTTAATTTAGTATTGTTGAAATACTAAAACGCTACTCAATTTTAATTCGTGCTTAAGTATAGTTCTGTCTCGACAAATTCTTTGTAAAATGACAGAGATGGCAAGTTATTTGAGCACGACCTAAAATTGAGTAACGTATCAGTATTCCGGCATATGTCTCACAATAGTTAATAAAAATAATGTTTATTACAAAAAGGAAAAGTTAGTTAAATAAAAACATACGAGATTTATGTCTATAAACGTATCCACGACACAAAACACCCGACTAAAGCATCAAACCTCAATCCGCAGGCCGTGGCAACCAGACGAGATCCTAGAATATGAAGAAGAGTTCGTTATAAAAACCTTGCGAGATGGCGCCCCCGTGAAACCAAGTGCTGAAATTAGGCGCGACCTAGCGAGGCGGGTGTCAGATTCGGACAGCCACGACGAATTGACCAGGCCTAAGACTTCGGCGTAAGTATTTTTTTGAATATTATTAATTTAAGTGACTGTCCAGGCGATACACGTACTTAGGTATCGTCATGAGCATCAGATGAGTAATGTTCACATGTAAACAACAGCTCATGTAAAGAGATTGTCCAGTCAGATGCATATCAACATTCTACTACTAGACCATAGGCATCTAGAGAGGAGTCAAATATATTCTACTGCCATCACCAACGCTCAAAGTGTGGGAGAACCATGCATCGGCACGAACGGGTCTGCTCGACCGGAATGTTACCACGGCCGAGCAGAAAACCGACGTGAAACAACCACAGCGTTGTGTTTCGTCGTGTGAGAGAGATTATCGGTGGCCCAGTTACCCCCTCCTCCTGTGTACCAATTCCCGAATCCTCAAATTATGCATGAGTTTGTGTGTATTTAGTGGAATCATGTGAAATTTTGTACTCTTGAGTTGCAACACTAGCCCCATTGCTTCCGTATTGCGTGGATATTGAATTAACGAAATGGTATTGAGTTTGGTATTGACTGTTAATGAAGCGAAAGAGGTATGTAAGAATCGTAGTAATTGGCGTTCCTTAGTCTCTGCCTACCCCCATGGGAGACAGGCGTGAAGTTATATATATATATATATGTCGGAGAAAATGCACCCATTGGGGGTACTTCGGAAAACGTGGTAAGTTCGGTACTAGCTGGCAGAACAACCGCTCACCCTCGTGTCCAACTCAAAAGTGACGCCTTTCCAATGCCAACATGCCACGCCCCGTACCGACCATCACCCAAGCACACTGCTTGACGTTTTCGACAAATGATAACAGATGGCGTTGTTCTAAAATAACGATAGTTGTGCATCTTTATTGATTCTGCGACATATGTATATATTGAGTTTGGCTTTATGATTGCAATGTCAATCCAATAAAATCTCAATAATTATTCAATTTCAACACTATACAACCACAATCGTATCTGTTACAATAGCATTCAGAGTACGGAATATAAAATAAAACTCGATAAATGGGGTGAATATGGATCCAGAGGTGACTAGGGACAGAAGAGGGGTGAATCTATATAAGGAAATTCATCATAGTATCGATTCACCCCTCTTCTGTCCCTTTTCGCCGTTCAAACCCTATTCACCCCATTTTACCATACCATTTAGTTCATTCAATATCCATGCAATACGGATGCAATAGGCGCTAGTGTTACAACTCAAGAGTACGAAATTTTACAATACCAATGTCGATCGATCGGAATTGGATACAAGAGTAAGCTCCCCGATATTTTGAACCGATTGAATTGTCATTTGGTATACACGTTTAGTTTGCATGACAATAAACGGTAGTTAGTGTAAAAGCTTGATTTTAATCTTTAATTTCGTTAGAACGGAAGTGAAGTCTAAAAAAACCGATTCATCGCCGGATACGTCAAGGCATGTTGTCTTATCCGATACACGGATGGAACAGAGAAGCCGTACCTTCACGTGAGAAATTTACGTCAAATATACTGTTAGTCGATTAATCTTATAGACTAGAATATTATCTAGATTGTTTGTAGGTCTAAAATATGTAGTTTGAAATCGATCTAGATCGTAGAGTATTATCGAAAGTATTTTTGTGTAAGATGTCCAGTACGACGTACTCTCGTCAACTATTTGAGGAAAGCTCGATTAGTTTCGAGTCACAACGGGACCCTAATTCATAAGCAGCGATTACGACAACGTGACTCGAAACTAGTAGAGTTTATCTCGAATAGTACATTATAGACATGGGTCAACAGTTTATTATAATTGAATAATGTAGGCTTTGTAAATAAAAGGGGTTGTGTAAGTCCAATTGATCCAGTCTTTATTTGATATTGAACTGAATACTAAATATCAAAACAATTTAAGTGTAGGAGAGCCATGCTTCGGCACGAATGGGCCGGCACGATCGGAGTGATACCACGGCCGAGTAGAAAACCACAGCGTTGTGTGCAGTCGTGTGACTGAGGTTACCGGAGGCCGAATTACAGTCTCTCACCAGTCTCCCCAACCCCTGAAACCCCAATAATCCTCAAATTCCCAAACCTCAAAAGGCCGGTAAAGCACTTGTAACGCCTCTGGTGTTTGCTTGCTTTGCTTACCATCGGGTGATCCGTCTATTCGTTTACCGGCTTATTTCATAAAAAAATTGATCTAGATTATTTTGTACAATATTTTTTTATGTTAGGCATGTGTTAAATATTAACGTCAGATCAAATAGCTTACTGATTCTTGTTTTTATTGATATATGTATTTTACTGATATATAGTACATACTTATTTCGTTTATATTATTATTATGTTTTTGGCTCACTCAAGTAACTGTTTGGCAACAAATTCGACTATACTCGGAATTTTAATTCGATTCCAGATTTGACAATTTCAGTGTTGCAACGTTATGACAAGTACTAAATAGTGACGTTGCGAAATTATTCGATATGGAAATGAAATATTTCTGGATCGATTCTTCTCGTTTATAAGTTCACTCCCGTAAACTAAGTATATCAGGAAATTAAATATTTATGAACCGATATTTTAGTTTTGACGATTAATTAACGATCTAAGACCTTTCTTTTATAATTGTGCGTGAAATAAATAAAAAAATGTAATCATGAAGGAACATGACAAATTAAACAGATAGATGTATTATGGTAATAACTTATTTTATAAATTGTCGCTGTCATCGCTATCGCTGTCATCGCTATCGCTATCCTGTCACTTTCTGTAACATTGGTTATAAAACACACACACTTAATTGTTTCTCGATTTTTGTGTTCATCACTATACTATTATATGTGGTATAATTATTTCACAAAATGACAGTAGCTATTGTCAAATCTGGAATCTAATTAAAATTCTGACTATAGTTTCGTCGTTAGCGTGACAGTCGCCGCGTCGCGGGTCGCGGAATCATCATCAGCCTGTATTCGTCCACTGCTGGACATAAGCATCTCCAATGGCACGCCACTGAGCTCGGTCTTCAGCTCTTCTCATCCAACCACTGCCAGCCACCTTGCAGATGTCGTCACTCCACCTAGCTGGAGGGCGCCGTACACTATGTTTGCCTAGACGCGGTCTCCACTCTAGAACACGTTTACCCCAACGGTTATCGGTTCTTCGACAAATGTGACCGGCCCACTGCCACTTCAGCTTATAGTTAGAGAGATGACGACCAAAATTTTTGTCTCATAGCAATACGGCCAAAACCGCCTCAAATCTCGCCTCAAAAGATAGATACGATTATCCTGAACTCAAAAATACCAATATCAGACATTTTCCGCGTAGCGTTTGATCTTTCTTTCTTTGTAAATTTTGGTTATTTGATGCGAACAAAACAATTTTCAGACGGAAATGTGAACGCATTAAATATTGAGACCGTTTTGAAAATGTTAACAAATTTTACCGATCGGTATAATGCCAATATGTCTGAAAATTGTTGGACATGATAAAATAAGTTGTCCACATGTGCAAAAAATGTATATCAGACAAAATAAGTGTAGCACTTTCTCTATCACAACTTTTCGATACTCAGATATTTTTGACACAGTAGAAATGGCCTCCCACGCAGTTGCTACACTTTCGCTACACACCTAGTCGGGTTCAGAATCATACAATCTAACGATTTTATAGGGTTTTTGCCGTATTGCTATAAGACATGGTTTTGGTCGTCATGTCTCGTACTATTACTAATCCTTTGGGCTATGTCGATATAACTTTGGTTATCTGTGGGATCACTTCGTTTCGTATTCGATCCTTCAAAGAGACTCCGAGCATAGCCCTCTCCATAGCTCGCTGCGCAACCTTAAATTGGTGGGTCAGTCGCACTGAATGAATGGTTGCGGAATGCTACTCATGAATTCATGAGTTCATCGTCAAAGAGTGACGTGAGTGGGCTGAAAACATAATTTCGTTTTAAAAGAGCCATTAATTGTATTTTGATTGTAATTTTGTAATATTTATGGTGTAGTTAATTTAAAGTATTATTATTGGTGATACAAATAGTTTTATATTAGCCTGTAACTGTCCTGAACAAAGGCATCTTCTCACACGGAGAAGAATACGAAATTAATGGATTGACAGTTTGATATAATGTTACTATGAGTTTGTGTTTATCTGTCCGTCACTGGCGTCTGTATATGCGTCTAACTTTTAAGTAGGAGATATAATTTGTTAAAAGTGTTCTCCGGTTCGAATCCTGAGTTTATTAATTAATATTTTTGGTTCTGTCGCACCGTTTAGTTTTAATGTGCACACTGCATTGTTGACGCGGTGGCTGGGCAACCGGCTGCCGCACAACGTGTAGCGGGTTCGATTCCCACTCGGAGCAACCCTTTGTGTTATCCATAAATTGTTGCTCCGAGTCTGGGTGTCATGTGTATGTGAACTTGTATGTCCACTTGTATGTAAACGCACCCACGATACAGAAGATATTTCTAGAGGCAACATTAAAAAAATGTGTGTAGCCCTTTAAAGTACTTGAATATTCCAACAATTTATTTTCAATGATCTACCTACCATATCATTTACTGTTTGTATTTTATGAAATTTTGTGGTAAATAAGCATCCATCTCACCTGATGGTAAGCAATCGACACCACTTAAGAACATCCGAAACGCCAGAGAAGTTATAACCACCGTATCAAGCCTTCAAAATCTTCTAAACAAGAGAAATAACTAAAAAAACCTTCTCTGTTACAGGCGCACCCTGAAACAGAGTCTCTACGCAATAGATACCGCTCTGAGAGAACAGACTCTAGCCATAGAGAGACTCTCAAAAAGTGTAGAGACTATTAGCGAAGGACAAAGACAGGCTGCCGCGAATAGGCCCCAGAATGTCGGCAGGGTCCCGACATCAAGTCATTCCTGGGACCTCTTCGGCGGTTTCGTCTTAGCCATGGTGTTGCAAGCTTTACTAAACTGGGTTTTCTACCAAAAAGACTGAAAATGAAGTGTTGCCACTATAAAAAATTGCAATGTGATTTTTGAAATAATTTGAATTCTTTTCTTCTGTTGTTCGGTTTAATGTAGTTTGTTTTTGTGTAGATATTTAAATATATGAAAGGTTGGTTTTTTAGTTCGGCGCTTCGCTTGTATTTCTGTCTGTCCGTGAGTTTTGTGAAAGGGATGATGATGTGGCTATAACTTAACGGAGTTTAATTTAATCAACAGCTTGTAAGTGGCTACCGCTGACCAAAGGCCACCAGTCATCACGCTGCGATTATGAAATACTTATAATCAATCTTGTTTAGGTTCACATCGATTTTTGACGTTAATTTTAATTCTATTAAAGAATTACGTATTTTTTATAGATATTGAATCTTATTTTGAACATTTTTGGTCATTATCATCATCCTTATTTGCATTTGTGACTCGAAGATGGAGAAGATCCTGTCACTACATTTAAGTACAGCTTGGCAAAAAGAGTTTGGAATTGAGGTCGCTAGTATCGTACTTGCGGCAACCTGGTACACTACGACTCAACCGGTTTTGATATTTGTTATTTTTATCGAATTCAAAAAGAGGAGCTACTATGTTCGGGTGATTGTTTATTCTAGGGATGTGGTCCGAAGTGGGTGATTAAGTCCAAGTCAATATTAGCTCCAGCTGTCACCGTCAAACTGATTTTTGTCAAGCTGTATGTACTATTTATATGAAATATATTTGACAGTATTTTTATCAGAAAATCTGTACAATGAAGAAAATGTATTATTTTATATTTCATTTGAACATAACGGTTTTATTTCAAACTGTGTTGCCAGCGTCAAAAAACGAAGAATAATAATAGATATCCGGAAATGTTGCAAGAGTAAATATAGTAGGAATTATTATTTTTAATAATTATTACTTATTACTATTACTATATTATTATTATTATGTATTGAGTTTGATAGTAATAAATTAAATTTTATCGCTGAGTTTTGCCTGTTAATTTTAGTTTAGTTGTAGTGTTTTGAAAACAACCAAATTTTATAATGTTTAAAGGCTCGTTCACAACACTGCGATGCGATGCGATTTCGTGCGACAAGGCGTCTCCCAGGGTGACCATTCCTTCGACGACCGTCAACCGTACTAAACGTATTTTAAATTGAAAACTAGGTCGTGACATGGATCATAAAAAGAAGTGTGCACTTCTGTTATTGCTTAGGAGATACAGGAAAAAGAAATAAATAATATTTTGGGAAGACAAGATTTTGGTGCGCGATGCGAATCAATTCGCAAGTTGTTGCGATGTGTAGAGGGAGCTCGCACATTTTTGCGATGCGACGTCGCATCGCAGTTTTGTATACGAACCCTAAGTGAAACAAGTGAATTTATTTCTGCAAATAGGCTACAAGGCAGCACTTTTACACGTCAATTGTATCAAGCGAACGATGAGGTCGACATTTCCTAACTTTTTTCTTTTAAAGTCCAGACAAATGTGTATAAAAGATTATGTGTGAGAACCGTGCAAGTTCTTTCTGTAGTGGCCTTTTGAGGAAAGAACCACAACAGTTTGAGCGGACCCGCTCTGAAGGCAGCACGCATGTGTCGGTTTACAATCAGCTCAATTAACAGGTTTCGAAGTTATTTGAAGTCGGAGGTGTAATTTGTACTTCGATAGCTATGTCATAGAGTTCCATTTGTATTGATAGAGAGTCTAATACCAAACTTCAATCGTAATTGGGTACTTACTTTCTTTAATCAGAAATAAATTATTTCTATATTAATATTAAAAAATAATCACACTTTCATTAATTGATATTATGACCAACTTAATTTGAGTATTTTTCTAGCAAATTTTCCAGAAATAAGTGTACTGTTTGACGCTAAAAAACGTGACGTCACAATACACAATCTCGTACAAATTTAATAGAAAACTGTCGTTTTTTACAGTTCGAAATTTATATTAATTTTGACTAGTTGTCAAGTACGTACCAAATTCTAGATTCCATGTTACAACTGAGAATTTTGAATGGTCAATATTATGTCAGACTCGGGCAAACGTCGGCCATAAATATAAGAAAGCTAGAGACATCACGCTTACAGTTATGTCGCTACATGAGCGATTTAGAGGCGAATGCGGTGCGGTGCGGAATGACGCAGACGCGATTTAGTTTGATATTTTCGCGCAAACTGGCGAAATATTTGGACGCAGGCTGTCATGTTTTTGTTTGGTTATATTGACGGAAACAAAAACGAAGCGAAACGATTCGCATGTACATAGGACATGCCGCCACATCGCGTTTAATTAGCATTTCACCGATTCATAATTGATGGCTGATGCCGATACGGAGCCGCGAAAAACTTACCGGGTTACGGGGGCTCCGGCTCGAAGTGCAGTAGTAAGAAACGGGGTGGTTTTAAGTCAGTAAGACTCTGACACTCCCTCTCTCCTCACCCGGGCGGGAGAAGTCATGGATGATTTTCCCCCTCAAAAAAAAGCTCGCTCACATAGGACGTAGCGTTAGGTCAAGATCGATGTAAAATGTCTATAGACAAAGCACAAAAGTAACATACATTATCTGGCTGCATCTTGCACGCTTTGCTCGCGAGAATATGTAGCCTATGTACATCTCCGTACCCATAACTACATTTGGGAGCATAGAAACAAGAAAGTGTGGGAGAGCCATGCTTCGGCACGTATATGTTAGCTCGACCGGAGTGATACCACGGCCGAGCAGAAAACCGACGTGATGCAACGCTTGCGTTGTGTTTCGTCGAGTGTGGTTACCACAACAATCCTCAAATTCCTAAAAATAATGGTAACGCACTTGTATCGCCTCTGGTGTTCCGTGTGTCCATGGGCGACGCCGATTACTTACTATCAGGTGATCTGTCAACTCGTTTACCAGCTTATAACAATAAAAAACAGAACACTGGCGTTTTTTTTTTCATTTCATCGAACTTTCTATAATTTTTAAATGAGAATTACTTTAACATCAAAACACTCTCATTGTAAAGGTAACTAAATTGTTTTATAGACGACATACGTTGCCAATTAATAGAATACTTGTATCAGATAATATTTATCAAGAAATAAAAAAGGAAAATCGCTAGTCCGTGTCCGTGTGCCCGGTATATGACAATACGCTCACCCCCTATTACATGGGACTCGTAACATAAATAGTGAAAAGTGGGTGTTACATTGTACAGTGTCATATGTACACCTCTCCCTACTCCTTCGGGAATAAAAGGCGTGATGTTATATTATGCTCCGTGTCTTTGCTCCCAAGTGTATGTATATGAAAATTAACAAGAAGTTTGCTCGAGTAAAGAGGTGACTAACTAACTCACTATCGCATTTTTAAGTGGTCAAATTCATTTTATGGGTCAGTTAAAATGTTATTGGAGCTAAATTAACTAAAATCGCGGGTTACTTACGTGAACACACTGAGAAAAGCTATACTAGTTTCGAACCACAGAGGGGTTCTTCCTCATGAGCAGCGCGCGGCCGCGGCGATGTCGCGCAGCTCACTGTGACACTGTGATATTCACGTGAGTAACCCGCGATTTTAGTTGATTTAGTATATCTCACGATAATCGTTATTTATTGGAGTTGTTGAGTTTGAATATATTAGAAACGGCACAGTACAATGGTATGATGGTTGAGTAACGCATGGAATTTCTTGCTCGTTCTTCTCCACTCGAATCGACATTTTGGAACGAGCGCCTAGTTTCACCTAGCTTCACTGACGGACAGACTGACAGACTATTATTTATTTCATATTTGTTGACGTTTCAAATGTACCAAATTATGGTTTAATTGAAATAAATGCTTTTGAGTTTGAGTTTAAAAACAATTTCTTTTTGTCAGCGTCTCTCAGCGTTCTGTTTACACCTCTGTCTACCTCTTCAGATAAAAGTCGTTATAAAAACAATATTTCTACTTGATAACAAATTAATAATTATAAAATTTGGTTGTTTTTATTAGAAAATGTATCATAGTTGTGTATAACATAAAAAACATTGACCAATTCTATTAATTAATATAATATGTAAAATAAATTTTATTTCGTTTGTGTGTCTATTTGTTTGTGGAAGCGGCTGTGTGTTTGGAAACTCTAATCCCCTTTTTTTGATAACAAGGGAAATATTAGCATTTTGGGAGAAACATGTTAAGGATTCAAATCAATTCAATATCTTATTGGACTCCATAAGTTTCATGAAGGTGTTACATTAGATATTTTGGTACATTATGGACCTCGTAGGGCACGGCATTCTTACCTCTATCGATATGTTAAGGGGGGCAATGCATCCCCTATATATATTATATATATTAGTTTTTGAGCCCTCACTATAAATCATCTGTGTCGGTTCTTTCTCAATTGTCAAAAAATAGGTTATATTTTTGTTGTAAAATCATTGTCCAACACTAGGATTTTCTCCTGTGTCGTGTGTGCGTTTACAAACATACAATTTCATATACATATTACATTCAGACTCATAAAACAATCCGTGGATCACGTAAAGAGTTGCTCTTTGCGGAAATTGGGTATTTGCCTTTATCAAAAATAAATTATTTCCACTGTTCAATACAAGAAAATATTAAAAAATAATCACATTTTTATTAATTGATTTTGTGACCAACTTAATTTTAGTATATTTCCAGCTATTTTTTTAAGAAATAACTACGCTGTTTGACGCTAAAAAAACGTGACGTCACAATACACAATCTCGTACAAAATTCATAGAAAACTGTCGTTTTTGACAGTTCACAGACAAAAGTATTGCATTTGACTAGTTGACAAGTACCCAATCGTTCCCACTACACGTTGCGCGGAATATTAATATGATAGATTTAATTATTTTGATTAGTGCGACTTTAACACGACATTGTAGGTATATGTTTACTAAATATATATCTAAGTTTCCAAAAACACAGCCGCCGTTTAGAAAATTTATATAATTTGAAAATATAAAACATGAGCTGCTATTTTTAAAAGACATACATGTTTAGTTTTTTAAAACTAATTCGATATTTTATTTATATCTTTAATTTGATTATTGATATGATATTTTGCCAAAGCCAAAATTTTATTTATCACATTAGTCGATTAAAAATTCTGAGTTATTCCACGGAGTTTGTCATTTTCATATATATATATATTATACAGATACCTTTATCGTTTCGTATTTTGTGTTTTTTTTAAACCAGATACAACTTGCCTAAACCATGAAATCTATTTCGTTTCCGTCCCGCGGCAAAACAACTTGCCATAAGGAGTACTTTCGATATACAAAAAAATAACGAAAAATACATTCATGGAAATACGCACATGAAACACTAGACGTAAACTTGTAGGCACTATTCGCATCGCACGTGTCACCCGACGAGAAATACCTCTTCGAGAATTACATGGCGTGATGTTTTGATAATGTACTATAATGAGTTCGTATGCGCTTTCGACGTTTGTTGTTTGCAATGGTTCACCAGTTATTATTTGTTTTAAACATTTTATTTCTTTGTAAAACTATTGTATTACCGAGACAGAACCATTTTACTACGGGACGAAAACGAAATAGATAACACGGTGTAAAGTTTTTAGCCATATTTTGTTAGTATCAACAGCTATGATTGTCTTGCGACTGTTAAGTCGGGAGTTCTAATATCGACTGTTGAATAGGATAGATGCCAAATTTTTATTTTAATGTCCGTCTGGTAGATTTTATTAAATCATTATACACGTATTTTTTATTTTCTTACGGAAACGAATATTTTCGGTCACCGTTGACCGCTCGATGTTGGACAGTTAATCTGTATAGATGTGTTAATTACTACTTGTATTAAAAAAATACATTGTTGCCATTCTTATAATATAAATGAGCTACATATATTTCTAAAATGTTCAACTTTTCACCGTAACATTAAGCTCTTTAGCTAATGAGGTAAGCAAAGTTTAAAAAAAATCCCAATAGTAGCAGGTAGTCTGGAATAGGGATGATGACAGGGTATGAAAATAAAATATCTAATTAGTCCGTCAGTCAGGTAATGAAAAAATATTAGACACGTATTTTTTTATTTTGATGTATAATAAGATTATACTTAGATATAACGAATCAAAGTTTAGGAGTGGGGGCTAAAACGTAATTTCTACGTATTAAATGTACATTTTTTTTTTAAGGGGGGAAAATCATCGAGTGACTGCTCCCGCCTGGGTGAGGCGGGAGGGAGTGACAGACTCTTACTGACTAAAAACCACCCCGTTCCTTCTCCTGCACGTCGAGCCGGAGCCCCGGTTAGGTACCCGTTAGGTTCTCCGCGACTCCGAATCGGCATCGGCCCTATTGGGCCCCATCTGTGGTGGTCTGATGGCTCTTTGAGGCGCACGCGGAACGCGACGCGACGTACGCTCGGGTCTGTTTCTGGTCGGATGGACCCATGCTCGCCGTCCACAGGCCCGCGCTTACGGTGGCCGGAGATCGTCCCGCGATCCCCGACGCCCGGTGTCCTTCGCGATGTCTGGGTTGCGAGGAGGCAGCGCTTCGCTGCCTCACGCGTCCCGCCTCCTCCTTAGCTAGCATGACTGCTTCGCAAAAGGAGGAGACGGCATCCCAATCCCCCTCGCTCCGCATCATGGCCTGCACTAGGCCCGGACGCGAGAGGTCGCCATCGCCGATCACTTCCCTGAGGGTACGGCGGTGCTCAGCCCACGCAGGGCATTCTCCCACCGTGTCCTCAGGGCGGTCCTCGCAGTGATGACACCCGGGCGTTTCCTCCCACCCCATCAGACACAGGTACCTCCAGAAACTACCATGTCCGGTGAGGACCTGCGTCAGGCGGTAGGTGAGGACGCCGTAGCGTCTCTCAAGCCACTCCTCAAAGAGGGGACTTACCGCTGCGATGGCAGCGAGCCCAGCCCTCGGTTGCGACAGTCGTTGCTGCCATTCCGCCATGAGATCGCGCCGGAGCTCATCCCGCCACGCACTTATATGGCGCGGCAGCGGAGTTTCGCCCCGACGACGTGCCTCCGCGCGCATGCTGTACACGCGCGCGAGCACCTCCGGCAAGGAGGTTCGCCGACTCCCCAGAGATCGTGCGGTATCCGCGGATCATTCGGATCGTCATGACCCTCTGTGCCATGAGCAGCGTCCGAGCGGGACGCCGCAACAGGTTTGGCGCCCAAACAGGGCGCCGTAGAGGGCCATGGACCGCACGACCCCGGCGTATAACCTCCGGCAGGAGGCGTTTGGCCCCCCGAGGTTGGGGAGGATGCGTTTGAACGCAGCCCCCGTCCTCTCTAACTTTGGAGCCAAACGTCGGAAGAGCTCAATGAAGTTCCACGGACTTTCGAGGACGAGTCCTAGGTACTTCATCGTCGTCTCGACGCCGATGGTAACTCCTCCCGCCGTTATTTGGGACTCACCCGGAGGTGGCGCGTTCCCGCGGCCATGAAAACACAGGGCCTCGGACTTGTGAAGCGCCACCTCGAGTCGCAACTGCCGGATTCTCTCAACGACTGTCGCAACCGCTGTCGCCATTAAGTCGGCCGCCGCCTGGTGCGACCTCCCATGCGCTAGCACCAGCGTGTCGTCGGCGTAGCATATTGTGCTAACGCCGTTCGGGAGGTCGGTGCGCAGTACCCTATCCTAACCGATGTTCCACAGGAGCGGCACCAGAACCGAACCCTGTGGAACACCGCGTGACATCTCTCGCCGGTTCCACTCGCCCCGGTGACCGGGGTATATGACGGACCTGTCCGTCATTAAATGTACATAGAAGTGACGTCACGCGACATTTCAAATCAATATATCGTCGAAAGTATTCGTATCTGTAAGATAATAAAAAATACGTGTCTAATGTTTTAAAAGAATCTACCAGACGGACATTAAAATAAATATTACTCATCTACCCTATTGTGCCCAGTATATGGCAATAGACTCACCTCCTATTACATGGGACTCATAATATAATTAGTGAAAAATGGGTGTTGCATTTTACAGTGGCATAATGTGCACCTCTGCCTACCCTTTCGCGATAAAATGCGTGATGATGTTACGTTAATATCTTAAGTTTTTTACGAGTTTATGATAAAAATAATATTATTACAAAAGCTATTATGTTAGTACCTATTTCCTTATTAATTTTGTTGATATTTTTATTTCGTTGTTTTTATTTTTCAAGTGCAATTATATTACTTAATTTCACAATTTTTTTCTTGTTTTATTTTTTCTTCTTGTCCTTGTACTTCTTTGGTTGAATTTTTTTGGGACAAGCCCGTCACAACCTCCCAAAACCGCTGCAACTCCTTTAAGTCAGGATCTACAGTAGATACAACCATTAAAACACTAGAACACTGAAGTCCAGCGCGGTCCAGGGACATGAATAACTGTCTTGGTTCCCGCAACAAAGTGAATCTGAGGTTGAATTTAGTAACTATTTTTAGTTGATATTTCCAATGAAAGCTAATAGGTGGAACTAATATCGCATAGAATATTTTTTGTCCAATAAAAAAATTATTTTATTGTCAAACCAAATAGGACAGTCAACATTTCACAGTTACTGTAATTGGACCAAGGGTGTTGAAAAAAAGGCGGGCACAGTCTCCTGAAACAACGACTATGTCACCTGGCTACTACTACACGAAGTACATCCGTCGCGTAGCATGGCTCGACATTACACTTCTACATTACAGTGTTGCAAGAACGCGCACACGACTGACATTTTGTTGCTATAATCATTTCTAAGTGACATTACGTCCGTCCGCCATTTTTTCAACATTGTTAGATTGGAGTATTGGACAAATAGAATTTTGCGCACAGCGCCATCTAGTGAGCGTAAAAATAATATCTCTTATTCAAGCTATAATAGGCTATATTGAGTTCGAATACTAGAATTATTGTTCGTTTTCTTTGACAACGGCAATATATAAATAAAAATTACAAAATTAATGTTATTTACTATTTAGTAATATTACATAGGTACCAATTTACATAATGGTTAAAGATCAAGCTATGAAAAAAACCAGTATAATTTTACCATCAAATGTACTGAAAGATCATATAAATTGAGACCAACATAAGTTGGTTGTAATAGCTCGATACGTAGATATCTGTGTACAATGGACCAGCTGCTGGTCAACGTACTTGTTCTGTCTGTTAATTTTTGTTACAGGATTTTCGACTTAATGTCATAACCATAAAGTTAAGGTTCTAATAAAGCAAGGAATAGCTTCACCTGCTGATCTCTGTACTTAAATAAAAAAAAGATTTAACCGTGCCAATCAGTGTTTAGCTTTTAGAAAAATAATTTAGAATGTTGTGTTATAATTATGTAATTATATTAAGTCGAAATATTTCACAATTATATGAAATAAAAACGTGAATATCCCGCAATGGGAAATTTCCCAATTAGGGATAGTGATGATGGAACTTAAAATATCTAAAATCGCTTGTCAAATGGTCTTAAACACAAATACAAAATAATTTCAGCCGCATAAGATCCAACAGCTTGAAATCAGTCGAGTTACAGCTTGACAAAAAAGAGTTTGTAATAATAGAGGTCGCTAGTATCGTACCTGTGGCAACCTGGTACACTACGACTCAACCGGTTTTGATATTTGTTATTTTTATCGAGTTTAAAATGAGGAGGTACTGTGTTCGGATGATTGTATATTCATGGGATGTGGTCCGAAGTGGGTGATTCAGTTCAGGTCAATATTAGTTGCAGCTGCCACCGCGTCAAACTCTTTTTGCCAAGCTGTATCTCGTCTAACAGTTACGTAAGTAGTCGTGACATACTATAACGCTACTCAATTTTTTAAGACGCTCTCAAGAATAGTTCTGTCCCTACAAATTCTTTGTACAATGATAGAAATATCACGATATTTAAGTCAAACTGAAAATTGTGTAGCCTTTCAGTATTTGGGCAGGTGTAGTAGGTGGGCATTAAAAATACGATGTTTTATAATTGTAATACATTGATAGAAAATTGTTTATTTTTCTGAGACAAAGGAAAACAAAACAAATACTAAAGAATATTCTAATGGGAATTTCCCAACTTATGATACTTGCCTTTAATTCAAATGAAATTGTACTTGAACGTAAGATTTTTTATTAATAAATTTGATTAATATTAGTCTTTAAGTAATTAATAATTGTAATAAATAAATTGCTACCTAATTCTAAATTGAATAAAATGTATTTTTTCAATAATTCTAATGTTAATGTTAATTATTATCGATTCGGCTAAATTAATTATACGAAAATTACTTAAATAAGTTGGTATGTTAAAAGAATTAATACAGGCCATCGAAAAAAAAAATTGTATTGCTCTTCGTTAACCACAAGTGAATATATTTCTACAAATAGGCTACAAGGCAGAACTTTTCCACGACAATTTTTTAAAGTGACTGATAAGGACGACTTTTCCTAACTGACTACTCTGAGAAGAAATGCCGAAACAAACTCAGAAGTCCGTCTCTTTCACTAACCTAGGTAACTGTCTCTAAAATAACATAATATGTACAGACGGAAAGAGCAACATTTGGTGTCCAATCACAGCAGTTGTCAAATATCAAACATCCAATAGTACACTAGCTAATTCGACGGACGAAGAACGAGAGGTTCTCACCAATGCCATGTGGTGAGCAAAAATACTGTAGGCCACATTACGATATATTTAATCATGTTTCAACGTTAATATCACTGAATGGGAAAATTCCCATTTGATGATATGAATATGATATACGATCCTATCTCACGAATAATATAAAAAACAGGTTGTATTGTAAGCCATTGAAATTCTAAATATATTTATATTATAACTGTCGTGAGACATACTGAATTATTTATTATGTTTTTGGCTTACTCACGTCACTGTTTAACGAGGAACTCAACTAGTTTCAAGCCATGCTAGAGGCTCATATTCATGAGCAGGATTCCATGACACACGACGCAGCGACTGTCGTGCTGGTCTGCAACTCGATTTACTCGTCAAACAGTTACGTGGGTAAAAAAATAATAATTTATTCTAAACATGTATTATAAATTATGATTAAAATTTGCTAGGTACTTTAATAATAAATTAAGGAAAAATTACAAGCAGTAATTTTTCTAAAATTGTATACCCACATTAAAAAAGAAGTGATATTTAATAAAGACAAATTAATATTGTAAAAAAACACGCTTATTAATTAATAAAAAAATGTACCTAAAATAATAGCAATAATAAAATAATGACAGTTAAATTTAAATGTTTATAAAAGTGACGCTTAGAACCAATAAGATTTTTTTATCGAGCATAGAGCTAAAGAGTATCAGCTTATGGGAATTATGACTAATATTTGTGCCCACCAGGTAGCGCTAACGTAGCGTGGAATCCTATTTGTCCAATAGACAATTTCTCTGTGTCTAACCAATTGGATGATGACAGGGTATGAAAATTAAAAATATAATGAATCCGTAAGTTAGGTAATGAAAAATATTAGACACGTATTTTTTATTTTATCGTATAATAAAACAATACTTCGATAAAACGAATCAAAGTTTAGGAGTGGGGGCTAAAACGTCATTTCTACGCAAAAAATGTACATAGAAGTGACGTCACGCGACATTTCAAATCAATATATCGTCGAAAGTATTCGTTTCTGTAAGAAAACCAAAAAATCGTGTCTAATGATTCAGAATAATCTACCAGACGTAAATTAAAATAAAAATTAGGCATCTACCCTATTTTTGACAATTACAGTGATGGTCAAACAGGACCTCACGTAACGTAAGCGCCTACAAATAAGTTACAAAGGTAACCCATAAACATTTTCAATTTTTTGCTCTATATTCTACGTCTTAATGAAAAGAATATTGTGTAATTTGACCTAAAAACTTCATTGTAGCTTTTATACCAAAACCATAACGAAATATAACATGTGAACGCTTTTGTTAAATTTTTATTATTACTTTTGAAGTATGACCCTTAAAACTAGTAGTGCCACCTGTCGAAATAAGACCACATTAAATTGTAAAGATGGCTGCGCAATGTTAGCTATATCTGTCAACTTTTTTCAATTGGTTTTCGTCTTTAATGTTACGGGATTGGGTTGACAATGTATTGTACAGTTAAGACGGCTTGTTTTACCGCCATTCGTAATAAAATTGTCAAATTAAAAGACTACCAATAGCAATCATACCGTTAATAGTTATTCAATAGAAAAAAAAGGAATTGTTATTAATAAAATATTTATTTTTAAAATGCAATTTGTAATATAACATTTAGAAAACGTTATAATTAATATTAAATAATTTCTTAGATTTGATAGCTGAATTTGAAAGTTATTTGGGGACAAAATTATTCATTATTGTCGGTAATAATAGTTTAAAATATATTAAAAACCGAATATAGTACATAATATTTACCTACATGTAAACAGCAGCTCATGTAAAGAGATTGTCCAGTCAACTGATGGTAGCGGTGACTGTTCAGGCGACACACGTACTTAGGTATCGTCATGAGCTAATGTTCACATGTAAACAGGAGCTCATGTAAAGAGATTGTCCAGTCAACTGATGGTAGCGGTGACTGTCCAGGCGACACACGTATTGTTATCTTTGATTTCTTGTCCGTAAAGACTATTCTTGTACCCAATATGTTCATAATATAAGACCTAATTTTGTCCCCAAATAATTTTTATGATTGCGAAAAAATAAGCTTCGAAAATTATAGTGTACAATGATAATTATTAAAGTAGTAATTAATAAAGAAAAACTAAATTTATTTTTAAGCACCTAAATACAATATTTATATGACATTAATAAAATTTATTAATTATTTCTTTGTCGTTTTTTTATTACATCATTATGACCATGCAATCAGCCACTGTGCACTGCCTTTCACAGTCATCCCCCGTAGACTACACATCGCGAGGTTGGAAGCGACCTCATCATCATCAAAAGCCTATAAATGCCCACTGCTGAGCAAAGCCTTTTCACACACGGAGAAGGTTTGAGCACTGATTACCACCCTTGCTCATTGCGGGTTAGCGATTACAAACTTATAATTAGAAATTATAGTTTCCTCACGATGTTTTGTATCTAGACACGACACGTTCACGCCATCGTGTGGGGCTGGCGATGTTTTCCTTCACCGTTTGTCAGTGGTATCTGAATCTATATCTATTCTATATTTCTTTTCTTTACATATAATAAAATAGTAGAAAGGTCAAAACTGTACAATTAGTATATTTTTTTAATAATATTTGGGGCGTGATCTACAGTCGCTACTGAAGCTAAAAATATGGTTTTTACAATTTTTGTCTGTTAATCTGTTTACATGTCCGGAATGATCTCAAATTTTCTACGATTACTAACTGGTCGGGTCAACAATCAACATATAGTGTTACCTGGTTAAGTGAGACATCAAGGGACCTACAATGTCGTTTCACTTATAGAGGTATTCCACTTACCCAGTGTCTCAGATATACAGGTATAAATAAATATTTGTCTCATTTACTGAGGGATCCATTAATAGGGGTGGACTTGGAATTACGTGTGAAATTTGTGGGTAGAATAAGAATGAGTAAACAAACAATGTTATCTCAGTTACAGAGGTTTATGCATATAAAATTTACTCGCTGTTTCAGTTATAGAGGTAACTATGATGATAAATTGGAAGAACAAATCCCAGATATAGAGGTTTACCTCGTCCCACTAACAGAGGTAATTCAGTGCCAAGTGTTGGGACCTCAGCATGAGTTCCAGTTATGGAGGTTTCTCACTTATCCAGGTCCCACTTAACCAAGTTTCACTGTATAAGCTAGATTTGTAACACGTTTTTTAACACGTTAATTTTCACGCTATCACCTACGGGTTTTTTTAAGGGGGAAAATCATCGAATGACTGCTCCCGCCCGGGTGAGGCGGGAGGGAGTGTTAGACTCTTACTGACTAAAAACCACCCCGTTCCTTCTCCGGTTACCCGTCGGAGCCCCGGTTACCCGTTAGGTTCTCTGCGACTTTAAATAATACCTGGGGCGTGATCTATAGTCGATACTGAAACCAAAAATAAATGGTTTTTAGAGTTTTTGTCTGTTTGTCTGTATAATATACCCGGGATGATCTCAAAAAGTACTGCATGGATTTACTTCACATTTTTGTATTATTATTTCTAATAGCGTATAGGCTGTAGCCTATACGCTATTATCACGCTATCACCTACGGGGTAAGCGCAGCAAATCACTATTCAACGCGAACGAAGTCGCGGGTACAGCTAGTAATCTTATAAAGCAGTAGGTAACTCGCAAAAAAGTCACATTGGTGCAGTAGCCAGCAGATTAGCCTTCTCTTGTCTGTGTTTATTCATTGTATTTTTGACTTTATGTCAATACAATTTTGAAGATGTAGAGGTAATAGAGACAATTTACACAAACAGATAGGAACCTGCTGCCTGCTACTTACTACGACGAAAAACCAATAATAATATGTTAGGTACACACGGCCGCACATCAATCTATACAGAACCAGTTTATCCTGGTGTCGCGTCGCATCATCTTTCCGCACATTTAACGTTCAGGTTATACTGGTTATGTAAAGCTCGATGTGTAACCGTGTGTAGGTACGTACAATGTAACACCCACTTTTCACTATTTATGTTATGAGTCCCATGTAATGGGGGGTGAGCCTATTGCCATATACCGAGCACATTTCCAGACTCCATACTACTATTGTACAGTGGCATTAAGTGCCGTAATCTGCACCTCTGCCTACCTCTTCGGGGATGTTATGTTATTTATGTTAGGTATAAAAAACAGACTTCTTCTAAAATTAACTTTATTTTTTAGCAACAGATAAAGATTTCGGAGCGGGATATATTCCTCTAGGACCGTTATACCAGAAGTAACCTAAGTCATGTATCTCCGATTCATCCCAGTGGTATCTTTTAGGCATGAACTGTTGCAACCTTCTTCGCTTCGGGCGCTGCGTCGCATTGTGTTTCTTTTCTAATTTGTCAGTCCTTGAGTACATTTTGTTACCTTGTAGAATTATGTCATCCGTTGCGAATCTTTTTCTATTTTTATCATCTCCAGTTTCTCGCGATTCCGATGCCGTTTTCCTCCTCTTTTTACTGTGTTTCTTATATTTTTTCTTTTCTTTACTTACTTCTTTAGACGGTTCCTCTACATCGCTGTTCGATTCTGAAGAGGAATCTTCATTTTGGTTAAGTTTAGTTGTGTGCTGTTTCCTCCCTTTAGATTCTTCTACGCTTTTAGACTGTGATTCGTACAATTCCTCCTCTACTTCCCAGCTCTCACTGCTTGATGAAGAATTTTCTTTAACTTCCCCTGAACCGCTTTGTTCACCTGATCCACTGTTCGCTTGGGATCCACTTGCTTCTCCTGACCCACTCTGTTCTCCAGATCCGCTCTGTTTTAAATCACTCTGTTCTGCACTCTCACTGTCTTCGCCTCGAGATTCTCTTTGACGTTCTATCGAACTTGATTCTGATTCTTCACTAGCAGAAGCAGAACCAGTTACAGCGGCATACTTCTTCTTATTAAATATAGGCAGAGGTCTCTTCTTATCATTGTCATCTTCTTCAGTATTTCTATCTGGGGTATCCATTTTAGGTTTCTTTTTCGATCTATTGTCTACGATCTGAAATCTTTTCGAATGTCCAACAGGCATACGTTTATTTTTCCATTCTAAATCAGCCTTTTTGGAGATCTTACTGAATTTTCTCAAATCCTCATCACATTGGCCGTGTTTGTCACATTTGAAATGGATTGGTGGCTCGGAGAGTATCAGGAGATCTTTAACATAATCGCCATGATCATTTTTATTAGATTTCGTTCGAAGTAAGTCTTTTATATTAATGTGGTTATAGCGAACGTTTCTTTTCGCCATAGATCTTTCATTGTCTAAGTGTAATGTGTGTCGGCCATAGTGTACGACAGCTCGTTTGTTGCTTCTAGACCGTGTCGGACGACTGACAGTTGAACTGGTGTGGTGATTCGATTTCGAGAGGTAAGATTTAAGATTTTTTATGTACAATGATTTGTAGTGGTTGCCCTTGCGAAGGATGAGTACTTCGCCGTCAGTTAGGTGTGCTGGAAAACATAAATGAATATGTAATTTATTCTTAGATAGAAGGTTCTTGGTTACAATATTGACTGGTGATGTTGTAACTACATTTGAGAGCAAAGAAACAGAGTCACTAGCGTTTCTTTTTTTTCTTTTCATAAAACACATAAGTATAAGTCGGTAAACGAGCAAACGGATCACCTGATGGTAAGCAATCGGCATCGCCCATGGACACCTGCAACACTATAGGCCTTACAAGTGCGTTACTGGCACGCGTTCCCAAGTGCGTTTTAGGATTAGGAATTTGAGGATTTTTGGGGTCTCAGGTTTATCAATCGAAATATATCTACTGACAAAGACCTAAAGAGAAATAAAATCAATTCCACTCTTTAAAATAGGGGTTCGTTTGACAAATGACTTGAAAACTCTTAGAGAGTAGCAGTTTTTGAGGGGGGAGACCATATTTTTCTTTGATGTCAGGGGGACACCTTAAGGCGGCTAGCTTTTTGGGCAGAAAAACTAGGGATTGTGGAATTCGAACCTCACTAAAACTACCCCGGTGGCCACCCTCAGCACCTGTAAGGGGCTCCGGGTCCTCTGAAGAGACCTGCTCCAGAGCCCCCACGGTGCAACGCCTGTTACAGCACATCCCTAGGGAGACCTGGATGTCCCTTGATCATCGCTTTCCTCGGCAGCGCCTGACCACTGTGATACCGTCTTCCCTGAGGCCACTGGATGTGCACCTAGAGTCCCCACTGTAAGCACCTGTGGCCCCAAAGGGGAGGAAACCATCTATGACTTCTCCCACCTTAGGTGAATCGAAAGTGTCATACTCTTACTGACTGAACACCACCTCGTTCCTACTCCTGCTTTGAGCCGGAGCCTCGGTAACATGCTAAGTTGTCCGCAGTTCAGGGGTAAGGTTAGTCTGACCCTACATCTTGATGTGCCAACATACATATATGGTCCATTCTTTACGAAAACTATTATTGATGGTGCATAAAGTATACCGGGAAAGTCATCTTAAAAAAAATTATGTCTAAACCAACTTTGTTAATCAAGATAGATACTTTATTAACTAAAAATCGCGGGTTACTCACGTGAATATACTGAGAAAAGTTCTACTAGTTTCAAGCCCCAGAGGGGCGACGTGAGCGGCGTGCGCGGTAGGCTACGCGACAGTGCCGCGATTTTTAGTTTAATTTAGTATATCTCACGATAGTTATTATAATAACAAGATAGATACTTACCGAAAACAACAATAAGAATTAAATATAAAAACCATAAAACTGTGTGACGCATATTTTAACTGTTTTTACGAGAACCTAAAACATTTTTCCAAAAAAATGGTCATCAAATCGAAAAAAAAAACAAAACAAAAGACGGTTTTTTTTAAAACGCAGTTGTCATAGTCAACACATCGTTGACTATTGTTGATAATGAATTAAACTGTCAGCGTATAATGTAAAACGACTAAAGAAATGTCATCAAAGTAATTTTCACGGTGGAAAACAAAATTATTTTAATGTTAGATTGAATTGAAATTATAATTGCTACTTTAAATCCATGAAAACAGCAAATAATTGCTAGTAATTTCAGCTGAAAGTTATAGTGGAACGTGCTTCGGACTCGACTGGAGTGATACCACGGCTTCAAAGGAAACCGACGTGAAACAACGCTTGCGTTGCCTGCTTTTACGAGTAACGTTTGGACGTAATCGAAGGTATACATAAAGGTGTTACTACAATAATCGATCGATGCCATCTATTCTACCATATGAAAACTATCAATCGACGTCGACAAATCCATGCTACCATCGATCGATGGCATCTTTTTTTATGGGACCCGCCATAACCTGCCAAAACCGCTGCAACTCCTGCAAGCCAGGATCTACAGTAGATACAACCATGAAAACACCGGAACACTGAAGTCCGGCGCGTCCCAGGGACATGAGTAAAGATCGATCGATGGCGTCTATCGACTATCGATCGATTCATCCCACCCAAACCGTTTAAAAATTCCTTATACACGGGACCGTCTTTACCATAATAATAATAATAATTCGGGGCCCGTGTCCAGGGCCCCATCTTCATGGGCAAAGAAACGTAATGTTTCTTTTTTTTAACATTGCGAGGGACCTAAATTATTGTGTGCCCAGCATAGTCATAGGCAGCCCTGCTTTTACATGGGCTTTTTAGACTTCTCTAGTTTTTTTCTTTATTCTCCTTTATTGTTTTTAAGGGGTTTTGTCCATATGGATATGATTTCTCTTGTTTCATCATCATTATGCGATGCCACGTACGGTCCACTGACTCCCACAGTCCTCCCTCGTAGACTACACATCGCGAGGTTGGAAGCGATCGCCATACAGCGGGTCAAGTCGAAATGTAAATTTTTAAATTAACCTTAACATGCACTTTTATAATGTCGAAATTGAATAGTCAATTAGTCTGGGACTGGTCAGCTCCAGACTGCATTATTTATTGTATTTAAGGTTGTTTTCTTTTTCGATCTCTTTGACTGGATTTTAGTGTTACATTGTTCTCGCACAATCGAACCAATAAAACTATAACTGGATTATTGTATTGTGAACCTGATTGGAAAAGAGTAACCTATGGAGTTTCTTGCTCGTTCTTTTCCATAGGAATCTACACCTTGGAATGAGCAAATAGCTTCACTTTTAAATTTCTATTGCTGACGTTCAAAAGTGCCTTCCTGTGGGCTTACTCTTGAATCCAATTCCGATCGATCGACATTGGTATTGTGAAATTTCGTACTCTCGAGTTGCAACACTAGCGCCCATTGCATTCATATTGCGTGAATATTTAATGAACTAAATGGTATTGAGTTTGGCTTTATATTACGTAGGTACTCGTTATTGTAACAGCTACGATTGTGGTTGTATAGTTTTGACATTGAATAATTGTTAAGATTTTATTGGATTGAAATTGCATTGACTTGAGATTGGTTTCAAGAGTAAGCCCCCAGGTCTAATTGAAATAAATGATTTTGACTTTGACTTTGTCTGCCCGTCAGTACTTATAGTTTTGAATGGAGAAGAACGAGCAAAAAATCAAAAAATCTCTTGAGGGGAAAATTATCGAATGACTTCTTCTGCCTGGGTGAGGCGGGAGGGAGTGTCAGACTCTTACTGACTGCACACCACCCCGTTCCTACTCCTGGTCTTCGAGCTGGAGCTCCGTTAACCTCTTAGTCCCGTTAAGTTGTCTATACCAAGAAATTACCTACGATCTCTATCAAGTCATCTGTTTACTCCACTGTTTTACGCAAACATCCGACGGTAATATTGGAAAAGAATGACACAAGAAAACGCAGACGTAACAAAATATGCCCAACCCACGTATGTCGTACGACCGCTGCCCAGCGACATTATAATGTCCTCTCTAGTCATATTTACAACAAGGTCCATAGTGTTTGTGACATTGTTTCATTGTGCCGGAGGGGGTGTAAGGCAAGGGTTCATGAATGGCTTTTAACGTTAAATTACGACCAGACCGAAGAGCTTATTAAGATTTCTACTCTTTGACACACGTTTATACACACACCTAAACACTACACATACATTCACACTACACCAACATTTTCATACACAAAATAATAATTAAGTATGCACTCGCAAATCAAAAGAGGCTGCATTAGTACCTACTTAGAAAATAATATATAGTACAGTATATTAGAATAATGTTTATTCCAGTCTAAACCTGTTTGAAGTGTTCGTCCAACAACTTAAGTTTGTGCAAATGAAGAAGGACAACGGTGGTACCCATAACACAAGTTTGATCTTACCTTGGGTACCATAGTTTCATCTTAAGTACTCACTTTTTATATGATGTTGTAACGATTAATTTTATATATAAGAGGTACTGTACAAATTATGGTTAATAAACATTTATTTATTTATTATTTATTTACTTAGTATCAGAATGTTCTATATAACATGACATAACATAACATCACGCCTTTTTATCCCCGAAGGGGTAGGCAGAGGTGCACATTACGGCACTTAATGCCACTGTACAATGTAACACCCACTTTTCACTATTTATGTTACGAGTCCCATGTAATAGGGGGTGAGCCTATTGCCATATACCGGGCACATTTCCAGACTCCGTGCTATTACTGAGAATTTAAAAAAAAAAAAAATGTTCTATATTAAGTAAATTATATTATTGTTATAACATACGCCACGCCTTTTATCCCCGAAAGGGTAGACAGAGGTGGACATTACGGCACTTAATGCCACTGTACAATGTAACACCCACTTTTCACAATTTATGTTACGAGTCCCATAAAATAGTGAGTGAGTCTATTGCCATATACCGGTGGCAATTCCAGACTCCGTGCTACTAGGTACTGAGATTTTTTTTTACCAACTCAGTGATATTTGTTCGACCTGGGAATCGAACCCGAAATTCCTTGCTTAACAGTCGTACTTGCAACCACTCGCCCAACGAGGCAATAAATTATACTTTGATATAATTGGGTACTTTCCTTAATCGAAAATAAATTATTTCGCCTGTTCAATACAATAAAATATTGAAAAACACACTTTCATTAATTGTATTTATGACCAACTTAATTTGAGTATTGTTCCAGCAAATACTTGAGAAATAACTACGCTGTTTGACGCTAAAAAACGTGACGTCATAATATACAATCTCGTACAAAATTCATAGAAAACCGTCGTTTTTGACAGTTCGAAAAAAGTATTGAATTTGACTAGTTGGCAAGTACACAATTTGTTGTGAATAATAATAGTAGTTGTAGTTGTGATTTGAAGTTGTGAATATTTATGTAGTTCTTTATATATGTATGTTGTTCGATATTTTGAATAAAAAACACTTTTTACAATGGGAAAGTTTATTACAAAAGCGAATACAAAAGTTTTCACAATAGTCTTATATTAGGATACATAGATAGTAATTAAATTATATGACAATTTCATAGAGTTTACAAAAAGAGTACCAACTTCGATGAATCAAACTTGAACTGACAATTAAACATTAATGAGTAGGTGGCGCTACTGTCGCTACAGTATATAAATTTACCAATACCAATTAATATAGCATTATTCTGAGTTCTTTTGTATGTTAGATCGCATTAATTTACAGATTTTGACCGGAAACTTCTTTAAGCTGTCAAAAGGGTTACAGTTGCGGGCACTAGATGGCGCCGAAGTTTATATTACATAATCTATCAAGGTAAAGCTAATAATATTATAGCTTACCGTGGTTGACATGTATACTCAATTTTTGGTATTTGGGTGCTTCGTTGCATTAAGTAACTCTTAGTTAGGGGATAGTTGAGGGGTAGTTGGTGAAAACGGTGTTTTTTCTCAGAATAGTCGGTTGACAAAGACACTCACGCCACCGTGTTAGATGATTTTTTTTAGTTTGATTTCTATAAAGTTGGTACTACTTAGCTTTATTTTCTATGCAATCAATGACATCGTTATGTCTTATGGAATAGAGTTCAAAATTGAATAAATAAATCGTAAATGTATAATAGGTCGTTTATGCATATTTAAAATAGAAGAAAATTAACTACTTATACACAAATATGGACTTTATATAATACACATTAAATATTAATGTTCATTGTATACATAATCAAGGATGGATACAGAATTGAATATAAAAAAAACATTTCACATACCAAAACTAACTTTACGGTATAAGAAATAAAGGTCAATTATCAATGTTGACTAACACAAAAATACTACTTTACCATACAATTAATGGACATAAATAAATCACAATTTTTGAGATCATTTTTATAGGAAATATACATAACCCTCCAAGGGGTAGGCAGAGGTGCATATATATAATGTAACACCAATTTTTCACCATAAGTTGGCAATTCCAGAATTAATCATCACACATCGATAATCAAGACTCAATAACACTTTGTCCGACTTGAGAATCGAAGCTTTTGACCATCAGTCACGAGTCTTGCGACCATTCGATTAAAGAGGTTCCATAATCAAAATTCTAATTAAAATAATATTATGGACATTTTCTAAAATACATGGACACATTAATAATTTTATAATTATTATTTATGTTGCACAATTAACTCACATAACTGTTTGATGAGGTACTTCAACTACTTTCAAGCTGCGTCAAGGGTCTATATGGGTGTCGTGGTGGCCCGGAGGTTTGATAACGCCTGCTTCTCATGCATGAGGTTTCTGGTGTGAAACCTATCAACGGCAAGCACTAATGTAATATTTCCGAGTTATATGTACTTTCTAAGATTATATAGACCCCACTGACTAGACTGAAAACATCGTGAGGAAACTTGAGCTTATTTTTAATTTATTATAAGTTTGAAATCCCCAACCCGCATTGAGCAAGCGTGTGAGAAGAGGCCGTTGATGATGATGTTGAGATAAGGGCCTATATAGTGATCAACGATATGGAATCTAGTTGAGTTACCTCGCCATAAAGTAACGTGAGTAAGCCGTACAACATAGTTTACTTGTATTATATTTTTATACATCTAAAATATAATTATATAACTGTAATTTGGACTTTTAACTTGACATAACCGATAGACAATATAATAGCCACTTTTCGCTAGAGTCCCATGTAATAGAGGCTTCGTAAACGATACACCGACTACAATTAAAGTACAAGAAAAAATCTTTTATAAAAAAAAACCGCCAAAAGCAATTTGACGTTTCCACCACCTTTGTTTAAACGTCAAATTAAAAGTCCAATTACAACCATGGCAACACCGATTGCACACCCATTTTACCACTAGTAACACCGTTAATATACCTACTGGTCGGATTATACGACGTCCATTCAATTAACTAGAAGACGAAAGTTTCGTAAAATATTTTTTTTTTAGTTCTAGAAAAATAGAAATCTACTTCCGCTTTTTTTTTTATATAGAATTTTTGGTCGAATACATTTTAATAATGAGGGCTAATGTTTATAAGCTAAATAAATGACGTTCATATAACAAGGACATTGTAAAAAGGCGGACATAGTCTCTTGAAACAACGACTGTGGCACCTGGCTACTATTGATTTACACGCAGAATGCGCACACATGGACACGAAGTATATCTGTCACTTGATATGGCCTGTCATTACACTTCATACATTACGGTGTTGCAAGTTAATTAACATTTTCATTTACTTTGAATTTGGGTGAATGTTTTCTGGTAGAATATGTTATGTAATGTTTTATGTGTATACATAATTTACATTATCATATTATGTTTGATAGACTTTAATAATAATAATAATATATGCTTTATTGTACACCACACAATCACATTATAGGAAAAATATTAACAAAAATAGTAAAAATATTAACAAAAATAGTAGACTTTCCACTGCAAATGCATGGAAGAATTATTGGACACAAATAAAAACAAAATAAATAAACCACTGATATCAGGGGTTACTCTTGAATCCAATTCTGATCGATCGTCATTGGTATTGTGAAGTTTCGTACTCTTGAGTTGCAACACTAGCGCCCATTGCATTCGTATTGCGTGGATATTGAATGAACTAAATGGTATTGAGTTTGGCTTTATATTCCGTACTCTGAATGCTATTCTAACAGCTACGATTGTGGTTGTATTGTTTTGACATTGAATAATTATTGAGATTTTATTGGATTAAAATTGCATTGACATTGAGATTGGTTTCAAGAGTAAGCACACAGGTCCTCATTTCTAAGTGGCATTGCGTCCGCCTTTTTCAATATCCTTGTAATTTACAAATAGTATTGATATTCGAATCTAACTTGAAGACTCTTTGCTTGCTAGACCTACTGTCGACCTTACTCGACCAGAGGCCTCTGAAGTTTGAACTCGTAAATAGAAAATTATGTTAGAAAAATGTATTTATACAATTATTTTTTACACACCAAGCTATCATATTTCCGTTAAGATTCCGCTAAAATACTTTCAGTACTCATTAATAAGTTATTCACAGTTTTATATAAAAAAAATTATGTATACATAACCTCTTTATATTTTTGTTATAAAATGTAAAACTCTATTATGGTTGATACAAGTCCTCTATATAAGTATGTTTATCCTAATGAGGGCTACTGTATTGTTGCTCATTAGATGATGCTCCTAAACGAACTTCTCGATTTTAGTCCAATGGGGATGATGACAGGGTATTAAAAATAAAAATATAATTAGTCCGTAACTTAGGTAATAAAAAAATATTAGACACGTATTTTTTTATTTTGTTGTATAATAAAACAATACTTAGATAAAACGAATCAAAGTTTAGGAGTGGGGGCTAAAACGTCATTTCTTAGTATAAAATGTACTGAGAAGTGACGTCACGCGACATGTCAAATCAATATATCTTCGAAACTATTCGTTTCCGTAAGAAAATAAAAAATACGTGTCTAATGTTTTTAAATAATCTACCAGAAGGACATTAAAATAAAAATTAGTCGTCTACCCCATTCAATATGTGATAGCTACTATGATTGGATAAAAATTTCCGTTTTTTTAATTTACGCCATCTAGTGATCAAAAATATAATAGCCATCATTTTAATACGCTTAACGCAGCGCCATCTAGTAATGGAGACATTGTTTAACCTCTATTTATAAAGATGATGAGAGGGTATAAAAATTGAACGTCTTTTTAGTCCATCAGTTAGATATTGAAAAAATATAAGGCATAAACTACATCGAAACAAAATAAAACTGTTTAGATTAAACTAATTAAAGTTTTGAAGTTATAAAAAGGGATGAAACCAGGCCTTCTCGTTTGTACACCCGTTGACGATGCGGTTTACGCTTAAAACCAATTTCATACACAATTTTTACGACTTTCAAAGATAAAATACATAATTTTGATTATTGAAGACATATTTTGTTATTGGAAGTCTTGTCTTGTCTACATTATAAAATGAAGCCGCAAAGTAATAATTTAAATAGATAGGTTATAAACCTATATGTACTTTATATGGTAAGTATTAAAGAAGCTAATTTTTATATTATAATAAATATTTTTTATAATTAAGTAAATATTTTTAAACTATTGATATTACAAGAAGCATTTTTTTATTATTTTTAATATTGATTTCGTTATCCATAAATAGGTACAGTATTACCTGATCGCATTACTGCCTCTTGGCATTGTATTTTCTGTAACTGACATAATTTTGACAATGAAATCAATATTTAAAAATAATTGCTAAATAAATTATATTCCATGTGCAAATAACTTAGTGAATTTTGTTTATATATGTAGGTATATTTAGTATATACAATATAAGTTCATATATAACTCTTGTCTGATCCGAACATGAAAATGAAACATCTGCTTAGCATGGAGAATACTGCGAGCGCATGTTGATAACGTGAAATGATTTTTTGAAAATGGCTCCATACAAAAATATTAATAGACTACTATTGTTTGTTTGAACGCATATATTGTATGATAAAAGGGACATTGTTTAATATGATAAATGTTCAACTTATTTTATTTAACTGTAAATAGTATTTGATGACAGAGTTTATAATTGACATTGTTTAGCAAAATAAAATATTTGAAAAAAAATATTTGAAAAATTTGGAACAACTAATAGGGTAGTAGACAGGGTATGAAAAATAAAAATCTAATTAGTCCGTCAGTTGGAGAATGATAAAATATTCACAGACACATATTTTTTTTCCGTATAAGATAATAATACTTAGATAAAAACGGAGTTATGCTTAATAGCCCCACTCCTACGGTCGTTACGTCACGGTACCCTATAAAATGTTGACTCCTCGTCCGACCAGAAACAGACCCGAGCGTACGGCGCGTCACGTTCCGCGCGCGCCTCTAAGAGCTATCAGACCACCATAGATGGGGCCCAATAGGGCCGATGAACGGGTAACCGGGACTCCGGCTCGACGTGCAGGAGAAGGAACGTGAGGGAGGAGAGAAGGGAGGTGGTTTATTTCTCCCCTTAAAAAAAAACCGTATAAAATGTAGTAAATCGTGACGTCAGACGATATTTCAATTCAATAATACCGTCAAAAGTATTTAATTTTGTAAGAAAATAAAAAATACGTGTTTAATGTTTTAAAATAATCTACCAGACGGACATTAAAAAAGTCGACTACCCAATTCGAATTGAATAATTCTTGTTGTGTCGAATAGTCCCTCTCAGGAAGACTATAGGATATACAACTTCACGCTATGAACAATAGGAGCTGAGTAGAATGGGTAAAATCGTGCAGAAGTAGGTAGTTAAAGTATAACGCCGAAGAGCTTGTTTTTTTTTATTTGAATGTGCCAATCTCCAGAACTATTAGTCGAAATTGAATCATTCTTTTCGTTTTGGTGAATAGTGGATTTATCGAGGAAGGCTTGAGGCTATAAAACATCACACTATGATTAATAGAAACTGCGCAACGGCTCAAATCGCCTAGGAGTAACTCAGTCTTTAAATAAAAATTCTTTTTTATGGCATAAGCCGGTAAACGAGCAGACGGGTCACCTGATGGTAAGCAATCGGCGTCGCCCATGGACACCTGGAACACCAGAGGCGTTACAAGTGCGTTACTGGCCTTTTGGGATTAGGAGTTTGAGGATTTTGGGGGATCCGGGATTGGAGAGACTGAGGAGGGGGGTAATTGTGCCTCCGGTAATCTCACTGACACGACGAAACACAACCGCAAGCGTTGTTTCACGTTGGTTTTCTGTGAGTGAGACTTTGTTGAAGATAGCTACTTCGGTGCGAGTTTTTTCGAATCAACCGCTCGAATGTCAGTATAATAGATACAATAGAAAACATATTGCGTCTCGCGTAGATCTGCGATACCACGGGTTAATATATAGGTAATATTTTTAACTATATATATATTATTACTGCACGGTTGGTGCGGTGGCTGGGCAACTGGCTGCCGTGCAACGTGTCGCGGGTTCGATTCCCGCACGAGACAACACTTTGTGTGATCCACAAATTGTTGTTTCGGGTCTGGGTGTCAATGTGTATGTGAACTTGTATGTTTGTAAACGCACCCACGGCACAGGAGAAAATCCTAGTGTGGGGCAATGTTTTTTAAAAAAAAATTTAAAATTTAAAAAATTTAATTTTATTTAAATTATAATATATATAAAAATGAAACCCGATCCCCGTGTCACGCCATAACTTGAGAACGGCTAGACCGATTTGGCAGATTTGTTTTTCTTGTTTTTATTATTGTCAGGAGAAGGTTCTTATGACAGAAAAAAACCCTGAAAATCTTACGGGAACGGGAGAAAACGGGACTGCGCGTACGAAGTCGCGGGCAGAAGCTACTTTTCAATAAAATAGATGGAAATGGATTAGACAGAGTCTTTGATAACATAGTGTATATAAGAATCTAATATATATTTTCGATTACATAATAATACTGTTTAGTAGATAGGAAACTTAGAGCTAGTATGGCATTTTAGGATACATATAGGAAACATATATTTACGTATGTCAATAAAAATAACTAAAATGTATACTTTTTAATGAAAGGACTGTATAATAATTGGGTACTGCCTTAATCAAAAATAAATTATTTCGACTGTTCAATACAATAAAGTATTAAAATCTTATTATATTTTCATTAATTTATTTTATGACCAACTTAATTTTAGTATATTTCCAGCAATTTTTAAGCAATAACTATGCTGTTCGACGCTAAAAAAACGTGACGTCACAATACACAATCTCGTGCAAAATTCATAGAAAACTGTCTCGTTTTTGACAGTTCGAAAAAAGTATTGAATTTGACTAGTTGGCAAGTACCCGATTTTGGTAGTCTAAGCCAGGCATCAAATACTTACTCAATGGCTCTTGTAATTACGCGACCAAGAAAGATATATAATATGATATATCGATTTTCGACATCCTATATTCCTTATATTTAATGGCAAATATTATACTATCTCTTTCATTTCAATGAAAACAGAGGCAACAGAAACTACTTTTTGGATGTCAAAGCATCATTTTTGAGTATTCCGACATGATATTTGGCATGAAATGCTGAATTAACTAAAAATTATGAGTCACTCACATAAATATACTGAGAAAAGCTCCCCTATTCACAATAGGGTAGGTTCCTAAATTTTATTTTAATGTCCGTCTGGTACATTAATTTAAAACTTTAGACACGTATTTTTTCTTTTCTCACAAAATTAAATACTTTCGACGATATGTTAATTTGAAATATCGTGTGACGTCACAGCGTGCCACATTTTATAGCACGTTATATAGGTATAGGCTGCGCGACATCGCCGCGACCGCACTCGCAGCTCAAGAGGAAGAGTCCCTCTGTGACTCGAAACTAGTAGAGCTTTTAAACATAACATAACATCACGCCTTTTATCCCCGAAGGGGCAGGCAGAGGTGTACATTACGGCACTTAATGCCACTGTACAATATAACACAATTTTTCACTATTTATATTATGAGTCCCATGTAATAGGGGGTGAGTCTATTGCCATATACCGAGCATAATTCTAGACTCCGTGCTATATACTACTGAGAATTATTGTGAATAGTAGAACTTTTCCTTAGTACCTGTATTTACGTGAGTAAATTGTATTTATTAGTTAATCTAACATGTCTCACTATGGTTATTATAAAAACAATATTATACTTACTTAAGATTATGGATTTTTCCTTTTCGCACACACAGAACCTCATACTTATTCATATTCTTTTGTTACACCAAAAACTGACACGTAAAAATCACTATTATAAAGAGGTACATAGAGTTCACTATCGTTTAAGTCACTTTTCACTCAAAACATTTTTACACACAAAAGTCTTTATGTCGCGCCACAAGTTGGGCGATAAGTTGTGCCACAAGTCACTTGATACACTTTAATGTTGTGTTAACGCGGTGAAGTACCGCAGTAGGTCGCTGTCGGCGCGCAGTACCCAGGCCGCGTTCAGCGCTATTGTATCTAGCGCTACTGTGGCCCCTCGGTACTCTCCGAACAGCTCTTTAAACTGTGGGAAAGAAAAAATAAGATGAAGGTTAAAAAGATGCATTAAATATTACACACACACACACACTCACACACACACACACACACACACACACTCACTCACACTCACTCACACACATACACACACATACACACACTCACACACACACACACACACACACACACACACTCACAAACACACACAGTGTGTTTTCTCTTCTGTTACACACTGTATCTTATGTTTTCATTTCAAATAATTATACTTATACCCATTCATTGCCTCTACGTTTTATTTGATTTATTTTCTTCTTGTTTTATTGTTAATCTTGCATGTTTACATTATCTACATTGTAACTGCAATTACTTAGAATGACACGTGTAAGTGCGAAGTCTCCTAGCAGAAACAATCCATTGGTTAAAAGGTGATTTGCAATAATAATTTTATCAAATGCTTGTTGTAATTGACATAAACTTTTTATTTTTTAACTACTTTCCCTGTCTCAGGTCTACTGGAAGAAATTCCAACAGGAATAAGTAGCGCTCTCATGTACTCTTACTTTATACAGGGTGGAATTTTGTAATGCCATCTGAAGGGAAAGTACTCTTAATACTTTAGATAGCAAATTTTACTCAAAGAAAACATTCCTTTATTTTTGAAAACAAACAAAACTGAATACAAGATTTTTAAAAATTAGCTTGTCTCATACGGTAATTGAACCGTTTTAAATCTGTCACAAGTTTGCACCCTGTACTTTTATTGCATCGGTCGTTCATTGTTTTCCTTTCATTAAATTTATGAAGTTCGTTTAAGAGATTTCATCCTTATTGACCTTAACAATGAAAGCAATAAATGTATAGGGCCACTTTTATACATTTTAGTCGGTTCGATTACCGTGTGCGGCAAGCGAATTTTAAAAACCTTTGAATGCAATTTTGTTTCATTAAAAATAAAGGAATGTTTTCTTTGAGTAAAACTTTTCTATTTAAAGTATTAAGAGTACTTCCCTTTCAAAATTTCCACCCTGTATATGTATGTGTTGTCCTCTGTGCTGTTTGTGTGTACATGAATTATTAAATAAATATAGAAATATTTTTATGAATCCCATGTAATAAAGGGTAAAGAACCGGGTACAATGACCGATACTGCACTAAGCTAAGGAATATATTGTTCAAGTAGTGGTGTTAAACGTATGACGTTATTACCCGTACACGTATCATAAAAAAAATAATCCTTACCCGATAATAATCATACGGCTGGTACAAGCATCTCCCGGCCGCTTGTAATGCTGACGGTGGCAACATTGGCTGTGGACGAAGTATGCGCCATACACCGGCCGCGCCACGCCATCTAGTAGACGACATTGGACATTATTTTATAAGACATCACTAAAATACTATGACAATTAGTACCATCTAGTAGCGGACATTGGAAATTGACGTAACATCTAGTGCCATCTAGCGATAGACAGAGACAACCTAAACTAGATAATATTTGCTTCGCTGAAAGGGTCATAGTCTACTCCTACAGGCTATTGGTGAATAATTTAATTATTTAATAGTAAGATAATTTAAACATAACACAACACATTATCACGCGTTTTACCCCCGAAGGGGTAGGCAGAGGTGCACATTACGACACTTAATGCCACTGTACAATGTAACACCCACTTTTCACTATTTATGTTACGAGTCCCATGTAATAGGGGGTGAGCCTATTGCCATATACCGGGCACAATTCCAGACTCCGTGCTACTACTGAGAAAGTCTTTAAAAATCCCAGTAATACTTTGCCCGACCCGGGAATCGAACCTAAACCTGAACCGGCAGTAGCTCTTGCGACCACTCGGCCAACGAGGCAGTCTGTAAGACAATTTAATTTGCCTCTTTTAAACTGTCAAACACCGCGAGGACAACGGTGACCGCAACCCATTGTTCTTTAATTGTGTCATAACCATAAACCTATGGAGTTTCTTGCTCGTTCTTCTCCATAGGAATCTACACCTTGGAATGAGCAAATAGCTTCACTTTAAATTTTTTTTTTGTTGTCGTTCAAAAGTGCCATTCTGGCCTAATTGAAATAAATGATTTTGACTTTGACTTTGACTTTGAATGACGGTACTCAACGAGTTAAACCAAGTTTGCCTCTTTTTATACTTTACCTGCAAGTAGCTGAGCACAGCGAAGTTATCCAAAGTCGCCACTCTCGACTCCTTTGCGCTTCATTCGATAGTGAGGCAAATGCGAATCTGAAATGAAGTATACTTAATATATTATTAATCATTGTGATGTTAATCAATTACGAACATCAAATAACATAAACATAACATCACATCACACCTTTTATCCCCGAAGGGGCAGATGTGCACACAGAAGTAACACCCACTTTTCACTATTTATGTTATGAGTCCCATGTAATAGGGGTAGACAGAGACAACCTAAACTAGATAATATTTGCTTCGCTGAAAGGGTCATAGTCTACTCCTACAGGCTATTGGTGAATAATTTAATTATTTAATAGTAAGACAATTTAAACATAACACAACACATTATCACGCGTTTTACCCCCGAAGGGGTAGGCAGAGGTGCACATTACGACACTTAATGCCACTGTACAATGTAACACCCACTTTTCACTATTTATGTTACGAGTCCCATGTAATAGGGGGTGAACCTATTGTTATATACCGCGCACATTTCCAGACTCCGTGCTACTACTGAGAGTTTTTTAAAAACCCAGTAATACTTTGCCCGACCCGGGAATCGAACCCGAGACCCCTTGCCCGGCAGTCGCACTCGCGACCACTCGGCCAACGAAGCAGTCGAACATAAACAAAAGTATTTGAAGCCGAAGGTCTCTTCTCACACTTCTTGAAGCGTGGGAGAGCCATGCTTCGGCACGACCGAGCAGAATACCATAGTGAAACAATGCTTGTGTTTCGTTTTGTAAGTGACCGGATTACCGGATGCTGAATCCTAACCCCCCAAAAGGAGAACCTACTGGGTAACCAAGGCTCCGGCTCGACGTGCAGGAGAAGGAACGGGGTGGTTTTTAGTCAGTAAGAGTCTGACACTCCCTCCCGCCTCACCCAGGCGGGAGCAGTCATTCGATGATTTTCCCCCCTTAAAAAAACCCCAAAAGGCCGGTAACGCCTTTGTAACGCCTCTGGTGTTCCAGATGTCCATGGGCGACGCCAATTGCTTACCATCAGGTAATCCGTCTGCTCGTTCACCGGCTTATCCCATAAATAAAACCCTGAAGATGAAATTAATATTTAGCTGTATACATCACCACGTTTGGTACACAAGGTTTACGTACGAGGTTTTCCTTCACCGTGTGTCGCAGATGTTTAAATCCTTACTTAATATTATAAATCGGAAAATGAGATTGTTTGTTTGTTTATTTGTTCCGCTTTCACGCCGTAACTACTAAACCGATTGCTTTGAATTTTTGCAGACGTAAAGTTAGAAGTCCGGATTAAATAATAGGGTACTTTTTATCCCGGAAAAATTTGATATTCCCGAGGGAAATCAAAAATATTGCTATAGATGGCGCTGTGTGTATTGGTATATGTCACTTAAGCTACTTCTTATCCTTTTGTGACGCGGGCGAAGCCCCGGGTCTAAGCTAGTAAACTTATATAGGCAAATATAACTAGGAAAAATAAATTGTCTCGATTCGCTTACGATCCTTCCTTACCTATAAAACAGCCAGTCGTCCTTGGGCGACGCTAGCGCCACGAGTAGCGCTCTGTGGGAGTAGAGAGGTCGCGGCGCGGCGTACGACGCGGTCAGAGCGCGCCAGCACGCCTGCCAGGCTGGTTGGCCGTGGGTTCGGACCCCGGCTGTGAACGCCGCCTGAGGAGAGGGGATAAAGGGGGTAAATATTTGCAGAAGACCGATGTTAATTATTCGATGTTATCATTTTAAAGTTTTTGAAGACTTCCAGTGGAGTAAAACTAACGCAATTTTCAAAAGAGTGTAGACATAATTCCGACCTGAGAAAAAACATTTCTAATATATTTGTCATCATCGACAGCTTATAAATGCCCACAGCTGAGCAAAGCCTCTTCTCACACAGAGAAGGTTTGAGCATTAATCACCACGCTTGCTCAATGCGGGTTGGTGATTTCAAACTTATGATTAGAAATTATAAGCCCAGGTTTCCTCACGATTTTTTCCTTCACCGTTAGTCAGTATATTCTTCAATATATTTGTAGGCAACTTTAATAGCAAATTGTTCTCATTTAAACTTATTGATTCACCATGGTGCCAATGTTCGACAGAGGAGTTGCGATACGAACAGTCGGCCCATCACATACTCTGGGAGTGTGATCTCTGGCAATATGAACGTAATACTATGTTGAATAATTTAATTGTTTCGTCAGGTATAGCTTATTATACGGACCTTGTGGAATCTAGAACGAATTTCCGTGCGTTTAGGCGTTTTTGCCATACCTATTATTGGAAGCAAGTATAACAGCTCACACATAGAACCCACTTAGTTTTTAGTCAAATTTCCGTGGTGCTTGGCGACTGGGCTTCACCCAGTTGTACAGTCTCTTCTTTGTGCCTTTAGGCTTAATTCATTCTGTCTCCTGCAGTAATTCACTGAGGGAAGTGAAAACCATAGTTTTTACTTCTTCTCCTCTTATAATATCTTCTGATTCACTTCGTTGCGGGAACCAAGACAGTTACTCATGTCCCTGGGACGCGCCGGACTTCAGTGTTCCGGTATTTTCATAGTTGTATCTACTGTAGATCCTGGCTTACAGGAGTTGCAGCGGTTTTGGGAGGTTGTGGCGGGCTTGTCCCAATTAAAAAAAAATATATAACTATATTTGTAGGAGTGTAAAATTAGGTATAAAAATGAAATTAAACTTTGCACTCTAGCGGTAGGGGCGATGGCTGACTAAACAGACTGTTGTAAAGAAAAACACTGTTTGGCCAAAACCCTGAATTAACAGGTTCCAAACCTAACCATTCTCCGGCCACCGTGAGCGCGGGCCTGCAGACGGCGAGCATGAGTAGCTCGCCGCCCGACAATCAGACCCGAGCGTACCGCGCGACACTATGTGCAATAAGACCACTACGGATGGGGTCCAATACGGCTGATGCCGATACGGAGTCGCGGAGAACCTAACGGGTAACCGGGGCTCCGGCTCGACGTGCAGGAGAAGGAACGGGGTGGGTTTTAGTCAGTAAGAGTCTGACACTCCCTAAATTAAAAACTGATACTGATACTGATTAAAAACTTGAAAATCATCCACTGACTGTAGGGCCTACAGTCAGTGGATGATTTTCCCCCATTAAAAAAAACCTATCCATAACAAAATTCTCTACAAATAATACCAGAGTCTTCAGATTTGCTTTCAAAAATCATTGCTGTGCATTTTTTTGGAGTTTCAAACATGTTGAATATATATCTTAGTCTTTCTTCACTACACAGTATAAAACAAAGTCGCTATCCGCCGTCTGTCTGTCCCTATGTATGCTTAGATCTTTAAAACTACGCAACGGATTTTGATGCGGTTTATTAATGGATAGAGTGATTCTTAAGGAAAGCTTATATGTATAATACATGTGTATTGCACTCGTGTGAAGCCGGGGCGGGTCGCTAGTGCTCGCCATTTATTGTTTCTCTAGTGTTCCGGGTGTCCATGGACGGTGCCATCTGCTTACCATCAGGAGATCCATCTGCTCGTTTGCACCCATATTACATACCTCCTGGTAAATATCAGGTATAGTCTGATTAGTCTCCAGCCAGGCGTCGAACAGCTCCACAGCTTGTTTGGTGACTGCTGGGTTCTCCCACTCGACTCCTGCTGTCAGGAGAGCGCCGCTTAACCAACTGAAAATGGAGAGAATTATGTTTTAAACATGTGGGGGTTTTAAGAAGATAACTTCAACAAAGGATTTCATAATCGCCATCGACCCTCACGACAGCACATGTATACCCATCATATAGTTAGATGGTTGGCAGGCCACAACTGTGCTGTTCTCACGTAGCTTCCTGCCTCGCACAGCAAAACTGTAGAATGCTCTGTCATCGGCGGTATTTCCGAACCGATACGACCTTCAAACCTTCAAGAAAAGAGCGTACTCCTTTTTAAAAGGCCGGCAACGCACCTGTGACTCCTTTGGTGTTGTGGGAGTCCATGGACGGCGCTGATCGTTTACCATCAGGTGATCCATCTGCTCGTTTGCCTCCTATTCCATAAAAAAATAACATTTTCTACTTACAGTAAATCTTCACCCAGTCCAGCGCCCTGCAACTGCTCATTGGAGTAAACCACCACTTTGGCTGGATGTAACGTCTTCAGGAGCTTGTTTAGGTGAGGACCTGAACTCGCCAGCATGAGCAGTTCCCTCCACCAGGAGAGATGGTTCAGGACTACTCGCCATGGAGCCCAATGAGTTTCGGAGCTTAGTCGAGCTGGAAATGGAAGGTTGCAATGAAATTATATTTGTGTGTTATTGTATTGTCCTTAGGCTTATTTTCGTTTTCGATCTCTCTGACTGGATTTTGGAATTGCATTGTTCTCACACGATTGAACCAACAACACTATGTGACTGAAAATTGTATTGTGAACCCGATTGAAAAAGAGTAACCTATGGAATTTCTTGCTCGTTCTTCTCCATAGGAATCTACACTTTGGAATGAGCAAATAACTAACTTCAATTTTATTTTATTGTTGACATTCAAAAGTGCCTTCCTAGTGTAATTGAAATAAATGATGTTGACTTTGACTTTTACTTCTTGCGAATTTGCAAGTCGACGCATAGATTTTTATTTACTTCTGTTTATTTATTTCAGTCTATAATGTCCACTGAAGACCTTCTTTTTATAGAGGGGGGGGGGTATATTTTTATTTAGACTCTAAATACAAATATAATAAAACTGACTCTTGACTGCCTCATTGGCCGAGTGGTCGCAAGTGCGACTGCCGGGCAAGGGAGCGGTTCTATTCCCGGGTTGGGCAAAGTATTACTGGGGTTTTAAATATCTCAGTAGTAACACGGAGTCTGAAACTGCGCCCGGTATATGGCAATAGACTCACCTCCTATTACATGAGACTCATAACATAAATAGTGAAAAGTGTGTGTTACATTGTACAGTGGCAATAAGTGCCGTGATCTGCACCTCTGCCTACCCCTTCGGGATTATGTGAAACTGACCGGCGGCGGCGATGGCCCGGCTGGCCGGCAGCCTGCCGGCGCGGCTCAGGACGAACGCGTCGTCCAACAACAGCGCGCGCTCCGCCGCCGCGCCGCTCGCGTACAGCTCCGCGGCACGAGACGCCGCTGCCTCCGCTGACTGGAAGGGTGAACAAAAATTATAAACATAAAGTCAAAGTCAAAGCATTTATTTCAATTAAACCATAGTTTGGTACTTTTGAAACGTCAACAAATACAAAATAAATAACAGTCTGTCAGTCAGTCCGTCAGTGAAATTAGGTGAAGCTAGGTTCTCATTCCAAAATGTAGATTCGAATGGAGAAGAACGAGCAAGAAACTCCATTCGTTACTCTTTTTAAAAAAGTATGTTCTACCTCTACAATGTCTCTGATACATACAATATACGAATTGAAAACCTTTTTTGGAAAGTGGTTAGCCACTGCTGACCCAAAGACCTCTTCGCACTCGGAGAAGGTTTGAGCATTAATCACCACGCTTGCTCAATGCGAGTTAGCGATTACAAACTTATAATTAGAAATTATAAGCCCAGGTTTCCTCACGATGTGTTCCTTCACCGTTTGTCAGTGGTGTCTAGTTAATCTTAGAAAGTACATATAACTCCGAAAAAGTCACATTGATACTTGCCGTTGGTAGGTTCTCATGAATGAGAAGCGGACGTCTTAAACCAGGACACTACGACATTTTCGGTAAATTATTTTACGGCACGATATTTTCGGAAAGTCTGTTAATTATGACATATTAAAATTATATTCAATCGACCAGCATGCATGAAGAGAATGATGGATGTAGAGCAAGTTGTAAAGGTATGCCAAAATCGAGAGACATTTTCGGACTGAATTACTTTATAAGAAAACTAGCTACTTCCGCGCGGTTTCGTTTAAAGTAATCGAAACGAGTACGCGTTCGGCGTTGTGATTGGCCGGCTCCAATGAACCAACCAATCAGAGCGCTGGACGAGGTTTCGTTTTGATTATTTTAAACGAAAAAGAAAGTCGTACTAAGGCCTCAGATGGTTTACGTGAGAACCTAAGCCGTAATTTTTGGTGAAGTAGCTTATTCTTACCTCTCCATCAGTCCTGTCCTGCGGCGCCACTCGATACAGTCCTCTCGCTCCCACATTATATCGCACCCATTTATGCTTGCCCAGGTCTGGTATTACCACTGTAAAAGAAAACAAATCCATTTTTAATGCCTTTTTAAATGTGATTCTTGTGTCGTGGACTCGTGGTTGCGTTTACAAACCTAGTAAGGACTTTTCAATCATCAGTTAATTCTTCTGTCGAATAAAATTGACATTTGACATTGTTTAGTATGGAAGAATTGTCAAAATATTTAATTACTGACGAATCAGTTTAAATTTATGTAGTGGTGGAAAAATCGGCCCCAATTCGCATACACAACACACACAAACAACTATTTGTGTTTGTATTCATTCATTCATTACTTACTTTTTATTTTTTATTTTTTAGATTTTGGTATATTTGAAACTACAAAACTTAAAAACTAACAAAGGAAATAAAAAATAACTATTTGTTTATTGACGCTTTGACACAGAAAAATGCAAATAATTAAAGACGTCGTACTCAGAGCTGAACTTTAATCCTAAGTACATGCGCCATCTACAAAATGATTCCCGAACTAAATTTTATACATTTTTTTAAACGTTGCTTCACCATAGTATTTTCTACTGTGTCGTGGGTGCGTTTACAAAGATACAAATTCACATACACATCTCACCCAGACCCGGAACTACAATCTGTGGATCACACAAAGAGTTGGTCCGTGCGGGACATGTTGCGTGTCAGCCTGTTGCCCAACGACAGCACCAACAGTGCCGTCAAATTATGCAAACAAATAAGATCACTTACTTTCTGTATCATTCATCCATATCAAATGAGTGACGTTTTCAGCCCATCGAGATGAGACTTTAGCTGTCTTGTTGTCTGTAGTCACATCGTACCTGAAATAAAACAAACATACATATACAATTTAATAAACATTTCCGAGTCCTTCAAAAATATTAAAATGACATATTTAGTCAATTGAACTGTGTGTTGTTGAGTTTGTAAGTCCTGGCAGGGTCATTTTAGATTTTATCATCTTCTTCCACAATAATTCAGAGCCCTTTGGAAAGCTTTGTTTTTGTTTTTTTTTACATTGCCCGACAAACGCCCCACACTACATTTTTTGCTTGTGTCGTGATTACGTTTAAAAACGTATAAAAACATGACAAAGACCCAGAACAACTATTTGTGGAGCACATAATATTTGCTGCTGCGCAACTTGTAGCTGTGTGTCCGTCGTAGAAATTGTCAGTCCTTCGAGGCCCCCTTAGGATGGGCCCTGGACATGGGCCCCCTGTGCCCATATGGTAAAGACGGCGTTGACTCCTAGTCACGGGTTAAAATCATTTGAGGTTCCTCGAAAAATTACGAGAATTAGTCATGTAATATTATATGAGCCCCTGTCGTGGAGCGTCTTGTTCATGGTGAACGAGAATAAGCTGTATAATTTAACTAAAAAATTGCATCAACAGCTAACATAAGTGACCACTGCTGAGCATAGGCCTTTTCGCATACGGAGAAGGTTTTAGCATTAATCACCACGCTTGCTCAATGCGGGTTGGCGATTTCAAACTTATAATTAGACATTATGAGCCCAGGTTTCCTCACGATGTTTTCCATCACCGTTTGTAAGTGGTGTCTAAATAATCTTAGAAAGTACATATAACTCGGAAAAAGTCACATTGGTACTTGCTGTTAGTAGGATTCGAGCCCGCACTCTAATCATCTTAACAATCTTATTTCTTACTAATATTATAATTGATAAAGATTGTGTGTCTGTCTGTATGTTTGTTACTCAATCACGTCAAAACGGCTGAAGGGATCGGGATGAAATTTGGAACAGGGGTAGATCCCGGGGGATGTAGCATGGAAAAACAAATAGGCTACTTTTTGTCTCACGGCAACGCAGGCGAAACCGCGGTCAGAAGCTAGTGGTATGATATAAACACTTTTCTGAGGGGGGAAAATCATCCTATGCTACTTCTCCCGCCCGGATTAGGCGAGAGGGAGTATTAGACTCTTACTGACTGAAATCCACCCCCTTCCTACTCCTGCACTTCAAGCCGCAGCCGTGGCTCCGTATCGGCATCAGCCCTTTTGAGCCCCATCTGTGTCGCGCGGAACGCTCGGAGCTGTACGCTCGGGTTTGATTTACAAATACAAATACAAATATTATTTATTTCGTCAATGTAGGTATGTTACAATAGATGGTAGATAATATTACGGTAGTGCGCCACATTGTGTCTGTACAGACATACGAAAAATTTTATAGTATGTTCTTAATCTAGTGTGTTTCCAGACAATAATCTTCTCTGTCTACATTAAGGAACATAATGCACCTAATTACAAACTTAATTAATATTAACATCAAGTTCGTGATTGGGCGGCGAGTCACCCGTGCTCGCCGTCCGGGTGGCCGGAGATCAGATCGTATGATACAAAAACACTTACCAAGTAGCATTATGATAATTCTGAGTGACATTCTTCCAAGCAGTTATATTAGCCTCTTCTTCTTCACCGTCTAAAGGTCCTACGACGAAGGTCACCGGTATAATCCACTTTTGTGGGGGCGCCTTTGTAGTTTTAACTGTGACGCGACGCGTGGTGGTGGGTGGAGGAGTTGTCGTCGTTGAATTCAAATCCTCTTCTGTATCTGTGAAGTTTTCTGTAAAGGAGAAGTGTTAGAATGAGTTAAAATATAAAAAATATAGTTAGATTACATTTCATTTTAATTAATCCTTAAGTATGCACTTTTGAATTCTTATAATTGAATTGTCCGTCAGTCAGTCTTTCTATCAGTGAAGCGAGGTAGCCATGAGACATGGCTTGGCCTCACGGAAGACGGTTTATAGCACAGTGGTCACGTACTGCCGTCCAAAGGGATGATCAAGAGACAAACAGGTCTCCCTAGGGTTGTGCTGTAACAGGTGTTGGACCGTGGGGGCTCCAGAGCAGGTCACCTCAGAGGATCCTATGCCCCTTACAGGTGCTGAGGGTATTCGTCTTTACTTCACTTTTGTGAATTTTGATTATCTTCTAGTTCTGCTGTACGTGTGTATGTCATTGAACTCCTCCTAAACGGGTCGACCGATTTAATGAATTTTTCTGTATGCGTTTCAGTGGCGCCCTGGATGGTTTAGATTCACAAATCAGCCCGGCAGATGGCGCTGCAGTCGGTATCTAGGTTATTTATCTACACCTATTATTATTTTATTATTACTAGCTGTTCCTTGCGACTTCGTCCGCGTATAATAATAACTTCAGGCAAATTTTGGATTTTTCAATTAGAATTCTCCAAGGTTAATTGCAACGCTGTGTAACAAAGGGCATTGACTAAAATTGGTGCCTTTCTTTTTTCTGGCGGCAGTCGATGATTTATGGAAAATATTATCTAGAATGACATTACAAACGAAATTGTCTATGGCCTCATATATGGAAATCTCAGTCTGGACTGAGTTATGAGCGTTGAAAGGAGCTGGAGTCAAATATTTGACTTCGGGTTTTTTATTCAAGGTTTTTTATTCAAATTATTCATATTTTTGTCACAATGCATCTTCAAATTGCGGGCCACTGTACGCCGGGCACAGGAACACCATATCACACCATAATAGCCATAGCATAATCTTTTGAAGAAAGGAAACCGTCGACTTTGTAAAGTAGACTATACGTCAGATGAGCGCATAATTTTTTCATATAATGTGATCAGTCGAAATATAATCCATCACTTTGTGATTGAATGACGATATCTTTGTACAGAATCTTATGCTAGCTGTAGATTAAAGAATTAACTGTAGCTAGATTAGTTACTAATCTGAAGTAAGTCGGGAGAAGTAGACAGAAAAAGGTTTTTTCGTGTTTTGACGACTGTCGCTACTCAATCCGCTACCGACGCCGCAGCTGACAAACATAGCATTTCATGATAGGGCTTAGGAAAGTATTTTGCGGGTTTTCGACTGAGAGGAAATTGATCATGAAAATCTGTCATAGGCTATGGCGTATACATATACAGTGAACACGCTAGCCATTCACCACACCATGCCAGACCACCACAGATGGGGCCCAATACGGCCGATGCCGATTCGGAGTCGCGGAGAACCTAACGGGTAACCAGGGCTCCGACTCGACGTGCAGGAGAAGGAACGGGGTGGTTTTTAGTCAGTAAGAGTCTGACACTCCCTCCCGCCTCACCCAGGCGGGAGCAGTCATTCGATGAATTTCCCCCCTTAAAAAAAAAGCCATTCAACCGAAATATTTTTTTTTAATTTCAGCAGTGGCCAGTTAATGTTGGACTTATAAATAAAAAAAAGTAAGTAAAACAGTCCACAACAAGGTTTATTATATTCCTTGAAACCGTTTATAAACAATTAATAGAAAATATTTTTGACAAGTAAATGAAGAAATATGCGCGTACGGTCACCATCAACAAAATAACAGGAATAATATAGCACTATTTTCACATCTTTGAACTGATTTAACTCGGTTTGGACTGTGTTTTTGATATAAGGCCCCATATATTTTTTTGTTTGTAATGTTATTCTGCATCAGTTTTTCAACATCCGATCAACTGCCGCGAAAATATGAAAAGGCTCCACGCTCCATACAAATTGGGTCATTGTCATTTGGTCATTGTCATTTCATAATTATTATTAAGTTATATGATTATTATTAGGACAACGTGTGTCGGGTACGCTAGTTTGAAATAGGTTTTAACTTCTTTTTTATGGAAAAAGCAGCCAAGCAAGCAGTATGGTAAGCAATCGGCGCTATCCATGGATACTCGCAACACCAGACGAGAATCAAGTACATTGCCAACTTTAAAGGGATTGACTAGACAATTTCTCACCCGGTTCATAGAAGAGTTCATCAAGGTCCGCTCTTAGGTCCAACGTGAGTAGATAGTTCACCATCGGCGGGTCTGGTTCTGGGGGCTCAGCTGACATCACGAATCTGGAAATAATAAAGAATACATAACATTATAACATCACACCTTTCATCCCGGGAGGTGTAGGCACATTATGGCTCTTTACGGCACTGTACAATGTTACACCAGTTTTCACTATATTATTTTATGCACTTTGACGAACAGACTACTATTTATTATATACTAGCTACATCCGCGCGGTTTCACTCGCTCTGCTCGGCGCCTATTAATCGTAGCGTGATATTTATAGCCTATAGCCTTCCTCGATAAATGGGCTATCCAACACAGAAAGAATTTTCCAAATCGGACAAATAGTTTCGGAGATTAGCGCGTTCAAACAAACAAACAAAAAAACAAACTCTTCAGCTTTATGATATTAGTATAGATTTATTGTTGACGTCTCAAAAGCTATGATTTAATTGAAAAAAATAGTCATTTTTGTGTTTAAGTTAAAAAAAAATGAACTCACCTCTCCTGTTTGAGCAGTACGTCAGTCCCCATGGAGCTGGCACACAGTAGCGGGTACCCGGGCCGCTCACACCAGCCGTCCCACGCCGCGCCGCCCAGACCGTCGTCCGAGCCGTCTCGCTCTAACGCACGCCATAGGTCCCTGGAAGGAAAGAGATAACAATACTTACTTCTAATTGTTTCTTCTAAATTTGATAATTTTAGACATCCGCACACCAGAGCTACCAAAAGGATCCTTCAGCAGAAGAACGCTCTTTTCTTGAAAAATTTGGCTTCCTACGAATTTTAATTTTCTTGATCGACTTCAATAACACAACTTGATTCCCCCTAGTCCTTTCTATCATCGTACCACAAGACAATCGACGAAGCGTCACCGATTCATGGTACATACCTAGATGTCCCACACGCACGATGCGCTTCGCATCAAGCTTCTTTGTGCGTACTGCTAAGGAGTGGAATTCTTTACCAGAGTCTATTTCCTGAAGGGTGTCTTCAAGGCCCAAATGAATAGGTTGCTTATGGGACAGGACAATCTAATTAGTCCGTAAGTTAGGTAATAAAAAATATTAGACACGTATTTTTTATTTTGTCGTATAATAAAACAATACTTAGACAAAACGAATCAAAGTTTAGGAGTGGGGGGTAAAACGTCATTTCTACGTATAAAATGTACATAGATAGAAGTGACGTCTCGCTACATTTCAAATCAACATATCGTCGAAAGTATTCGTTTCTGTAAGAAAATAAAAAATACGTGTCTAATGTTTAAAAATAATCTACCAGACGGACATTAAAATAAAAATTAGGTATCTACCCTGTTATTAGGTATTACCTTGCATCCGCGCTCGCAAAACGATGATCTCTCAACAGTCGCGCCAGTGCAGCGCGTCCTGCTGCCTCGCCCGCCGCTTCAATCGCCATACTCACTATAGCTGCACCCTAAACATAAAACAAATGATCTTAAGTTCTAAAGCCTTTGATTGCCAATAAAAAACTGTTGAACGTGAATCCTCCGCTAACTTCGGTCACCGGTGACTCCCATGGCGTTTAACGTGTTAACTAAGCCAACTAAAACACTTTTGAAAGTCAAGAATCCTATAAAAAATAAACATAGGATAACGCCATTTATGTACACTACGGCAGTTAATGCCATTGTACAATGTAACACCCACTTTTCACTATTCATGTCCAGTCCCATGTAATAGGGGGTGAGCCTATTGCCATATATACCGGGCACAATTCCAAACTCCGTGCTACTACTGAGAATTGTTAACCCAGTAATATTTTGCTCGACCCGGGAATCGAAACCAACCCATTGCCCAACAGTCGCACTTGCGACTACTCTGCCAACGAGGCAGTATTGAAGTAGGAAAACCACATTATTACCTTATGCAAAGACAATTCATCCGTAGCACTTTCTATGTCAGCTCTCTCCAGCCGCGGAGACGCAACCGCTCGCACCGAGTTACTGGAGTCCAATCTGTAATGCAAATGTAATTATAAATGGTCTGAAGAATGATCATAGGGAGAATGTCCATGAACTCCCATCCAGTTTAAAATCATCGCCTTCTATTCATTGAAAGCGAATGCTTGCGTGACACCGACTCAAAGAGTAAGAGATAAGTAACGATAATTTTTTTTTTTTTTAAAGGGGGAAAATCATCGAATGACTGCTGAGGCGGAAGGGAGTGTCAGACTCTTACTGACTAAAAACCACCCCGTTCCTTTTCCTGCACGTCGAGTCGGAGCCCCGGTTACCAGTTAGGTTCTCCGCGACAAACGATAAGTATAGGCCGGCCTTGATGAGCAAAATCTTAATCTGACTTAAGCGTCTGCCTCGAACTTTGCGGGCAGCAGGACGGAGGCGACGCCGCAGTTTTAGAGAACCGGTCCATTTGATTTTACGCATAAGATCCTGCCGCTCTCCCTAAATAGATCACTTTCGAGATTTACTCGAAAACTATCGAGCGTACTTGATCGTTTTCTAGTGACCTCGAAATCAACCGAGCATCATCGAAATCAATCGAGCATCCACGACATCTATCGAGCGTCCTTGAAAACTGTCGAGCGTCCTCGAAATCAATCGGGCGTCCTCGAAATCTATCGAGCGTCCTCGATCGTTTTCGGGCGTCCTCGAAATAAATCGAGCGTCCTCGAAAACTATCGAGCGTTCTCGATCGTTTTCGAGCGTCCTCGAAATCAATCGAGCGTCCTCGATCGTTTTCGAGCGTCCTCGAAAACAATCGAGCGTTCTCGAAAACAATCGAGCGTCCCCAAAATCAATCGAGCGTCCTCGATCGTTTTCGAGCGTCCTCGAAATCTGTCGAGCATCCTAGATAAAGATAAAGATAAAGATAAAGATAATTTATTTGCATAAACATGTGTCATTCATACAAAAGCATGCAAGATGTTACTTGTTTAAAATCAGTGTCCAATACATGTTTTGCCCTTAGGGGCGTACAAATTCAATTTCGAAAATCAATCGAGCTTCATCGATCGTTTTCGAGCGTCCCCGAAATCAATCGAGCATCCTCGAAATCTGTCGAGCATCCTCGAAAACAATCGAGCGTCCTCGAAATCTATCGAGCGTCCTCGATCGTTTTCGAGCTTACTCGATCGTTTTCGGACGTCCTCGATCGTTTTCGAGCGTCCTCGAAATCTATAGAGCGTCTTCGATCGTTTTCGAGCGTCCTCGAAATCTGTTGAGCATCCTCGAAAACAATCGAGCGTCCTCGATCGTTTTCGAGCGTCCTCGAAATCTATCGAGCGTCCTCGATCGTTTTCGAGCGTCCTCGAAATCTATCGAGTGTCCTCGATCGTTTTCGAGCATCCTCGAAATCTGTCGAGCATCCTCGAAAACAATCGAGCGTCCTCGAAATCTATCGAGCGTCCTCGATCGTTTTCGAGCTTACTCGATCGTTTTCGGGCGTCCTCGATCGTTTTCGGGCGTCCTTGAAATCAATCGAGCGTCCTCGAAATCTATCGAGCGTCCTCGATCGTTTTCGAGCGTCCTCGAAATCTGTCGAGCATCCTCGAAAACAATCGAGCGTCCTCGAAATCTATCGAGCGTCCTCGATCGTTTTCGAGCGTACTCGATCGTTTTCGGGCGTCCTCAATCGTTTTCGAGCGTCCTCGAAATCTATCGAGAGTCCTCGAAATCAATCAAGCGTCCTCGAAATCTATCGAGCGTCCTCGATCGTTTTCGAGCTTACTCGATCGTTTACGGGCGTCCTCGAAATCTGTCGAGCGTCCTCGATCGTTTTCGGGCGTCCTCGAAATCTATCGAGCGTCCTCGAAATCTATCGAGCGTCCTCGAAATCTATCGAGCGTCCTCGATCGTTTTCGAGCATCCTCGAAATCTGTCGAGCATCCTCGAAAACAATCGAGCGTCCTCGATCGTTTTCGAGCGTGTCCGAAATCAATCGAGCGTCCTCGATCGTTTTCGAGCGTCCCCGAAATCAACCGAGCGTCCCCGAAATCAATCGAGCTTCCTCGATCTTTTTCGAGCGTCCCCGAAATCAATCGAGCTTCCTCGATGGTTTTCGAGCGTCCCCGAAATCAATCGAGCGTCCTCGATCGTTTTCGAGCGTCCTCGATCTTTTTCGAGCGTCCTCCAAATCAATCGGGCGCCCTCGAAATCTATCGGGCGTCCTCGAAGTCTATCGAGCGTCCCCGTTCGTTTTCGAGAGTGTCTTCGATCGTTTTCGAGCAACCTCGAAATCAATCGAGCGTCCTCGATCGTTTTCGAGCGTCTTCGATCGTTTTCGAGCGTCCTCGATTTCGCGGACGCCAATCAATCGAGCGTTTTGCTGTGCGAGGTAGAAAGCATCGTGAGAAGCGCACAGTTGTGGCCTGCCAACCATGGTGCTGTCATCCGCATAACAATGAATGCCGCTGATTTGCAACATGTCATCGATATGCATAAGGAACAATGTAGGCGATAGCACGCCTTGAGGGACGCCTGCGTTTACAGACAGCAAGTCAGAGCATTCACCGTCGACAACAACCTTAATGCTTCTGTCTCCAAGGAAGCAGGAGACCCATTCGCATAATTTCTCGGGAAGCCCGTAGGAAGGACGCTTCGAAAGAAGCGCTCTGTGCCAAACCCGATCGAAGGCCTTCGCCACGTCCAAACTTACTGCCAACGCTTCCCCCTTAGACTCGATCGCCTGTGCCCAGCGGTGCGTTAAGTAAACCAGAAGATCACCAGCAGACCGACCTTTACGAAAGCCGTATTGCTGGTCACTGAGCAGCTGATGATCTTCTAAGTAACGCAGGAGCTGGCAATTAATAATGGACTCCAATATTTTTAAGAAGAGGGAAGTTATGGCTATCGGTCTGTAGTTGGACGGATTAGATCGATCATCATTTTTAGGGATCGGGTGGACTAAAGCTGTCTTCCATGTCGTCGGAACTACGCCTGAAGAGTAAGAGAGCCGAAAAAAACGTGTTAGAACTGGTGCCAACTCAGGAGCACACATCTTCAAAACAATGGATGGGATCCCATTAGGACCGCTCGACATTGGACGTCAAGCGATAGGCACGTACCGTGCGCTGGTGGAACGGTATATCATACCTGTAGCTTCCGCACCACGGCACAACACTACTGACTACTCGGCCAACGAGGCAGTCAACAAAATAAATAATAATCTTTCTGTCTGTCAGTGAAGCTAGATGCTCATTCCGAAATGTAGGTAGATTCGAATGGAGAAAAACGAACAATTTTCATAATCGTCCCGATCGTCCATGATCTTCGTTTAGATGAGTTACTCACCTTAGAGCAGGTAGAACGTGATCCAACAATAAAGCATCAGCGGGTCTCTGAGCGTCACTGTGCGGCGGGGAGGGGGCCTTCTCAGCCAGCACTGAGGTGAGAGCCTCCAGCAGCCACTGGGACGACCACCAGCGAGGGGATACCGTGCCGCCGAACCACTGAAAAAGTTGAAGTTGGGATTATATTCAATAGTTATTTTATATATGCTGCCTGCCTCGTTGGCCGAGTGGTCGCAAGTGCGACTACCGGGCAAGGGGTATCGGGTTTGATCCCGGTTGGACAAAGTAATACTGGGGTTTTAAAAAAAATCTTAGTAGTAACACGGAGTCTGGAAATGTGCCCGGTATATGGCAATAGGTTCACCTCCTATTACATGAGACTCATAACATAAATAGTGAAAAGTGGGTGTTACTTCTGTGTGCACCTCTGCCTACCCATTCGGGGATAAAAGGCGCGATGTTATGTTAATGTTATTCCGTGAGAGGATGGCTGTTTTCCCCAACTAACCCTGAACCATTTTTAACTAAGAGCTACTTAGCATGAGGGAGTCGTCGTGTAAGTGAGGTTACCGGAGGCCCAATTACCCTCTTTCCTAATCTCTCCAATCCCCGAATCCCCTGTTGAGGCGATAAGGTTGCAGTTTGCTTGTGCTGGTTAACCAATTATTTGACACTGTAAATAAGTTGAAGGTATAATGAAATAGTTAGAGAGATGACGACCAAAATTTTTGTCTCATAGCAATACGGCCAAAACCGCCTCAAATCGATAAATACGATTATCCTGAACTCGAAAATACCAATATCAGACATTTTCCGCGTAGCGTTTGATCTGACCACAAAAACACCAGATAAAAAAAATGTCTCATAGAAAAATATAGGTCTGAAAACCTTTTTTATTAGTAAATTTTGGTTATTTGATGCGAACAAAACAATTTTTAGACGGAAATGTGAACGCATTAAATATTGAGACCGTTTTGAAAATGTTAACAAATTTTACCGATCGGTATCATGGCAGTATGTCTGAAAATTGTTAGACATGGTAAAATAAGTTGTACACATGTGCAAAAAATGTATACCAGACAAAATAAGTGTGGCACCTTCTCTATCAGACAACTTTTCGATACTCAGATATTTTTGACACAGCAGAAATGGCCTCCCACGCAGTTGCTACACTTTCGACCGTTACTACACACCTAGTCGGGTTCAGAATCATACAATCTAACGATTTTAAAGGGTTTTGCCGTATTGGTATGAGACATGGTTTTGGTCGTCATCTCTCGTACTAAAATGAATGGACGACAGATTTATAAATATATGCGAGACAAACTTTTTTAAACAAACAACCCCACAATGCTTAAATTCCAAAAGACCGGTAATGCACGTGTTTCGGAAGTCCTTGGGCGACGCCGATTGCTTACCATCAGGTGACCCGTCTGCTCGCGAATTGATTGATTTAGGTATTTTAATTAAACTAAATAGTGGCACACAAGGCGAACTTAATGCCATATGGCTGTTTTACTCTGCCGTATTGTGCAATGAAGTTTTACCTGCTGAGCCAGTAGTCTAGCGATAGTCTTGGTATCGGATAATGTGGCCGGTGCCAGGGTAATCAGACCCCAACCTTCAGAGTAAGGGTTGCTGCCTTCCACCACCACGATATCTGAAAAAATATTGGTATTTTAACTTAATTCGGTCTACAAGTATCAGTTTTTCTTTAATCAGGGGTTGGAAGTACACACACGACTTTAGATACCATCATATCAACCTTGGAGTTACCACAAAAATGTACTGAAATGGAACAAAACTACTATTTTACAAAAAATCTGGCATTGATGCCACAGACTTTTATAAGACAAATTGTTTTCGGGGCTTGAAGGTGTCCATGTAGACATCACAGTCTAAAAAAATACCAAGGACAGAATAGTTTTTTTTTGAAGGGGAAAGACATCCAATGGCCTGTCCCGCCTGGGTGAGGCGGGAGGGAGTGTCAGACTCTTACTGACTAAACACCACCCCGTTCCTACTCCTGCACGTCGAGCCGGAGCCCCGGCAACTCGTTAAGTCGTCAACATCAGCCCTATTGGACCCCATATGTGGTGGTTCGATTGCTCTTTGAGGCGCGCGCGAAACACGGACCGCCGTAATGAACAGAACTAGTTCCGTTCATTACGGCGGTCGTGCCGTCGGGTCTGGTTTTGATCGGGCGGCGAGTCACACGTGCCCGTCGGCCAGATATCGAAATCCCCGACGCCCGAAGTGTCTCTCGCAACAGCTGTGGCGTTAGAAGGTTTATTCTCCCATGCGTTCCGCCACTTCCTTAGCTAGAATGACTGCTTCGCAGAAGGAGGACACGGCATCCCAGTCCCCCTCGCTCCGTACCATGGTCTGAACTAGAGAGAGATCGCCATCGCCGATCACATCCCTGAGGACACGGCGGTGCTCAGCCCACGCAGGAAAGGACCGGATGCTTAACGGTACTAAAGAAAGAAATATAGAAGTAGCACTCACCGAATTTCGGTAGTGGATACGAAGTATTCAGCTCAAATGAAAAGTGCTGGATCGTCCTTTGTACCCATTCGAGAAGAGGCCTGAAAATAGAGAACAACATTTTGAATTCTTAAAGAACGTATTCGAACTTCGTTTTTTATTTGGACAATCAATAGATAATGACAAAACTCGATCTTTCACGGATTCTGTCACGAAAATTAAAGATATCATTAAAACCGTCAGGAAATTATGTTTTCTATAATTATATCTTTGCGTTATAAGCATCAAACAGAATGAAGTAAATATGAAAAATTTTGCACAATTTATTACAAACTAGCGGCCCGTTCCGGCTTCGCACGGGGGGACTTAAGATTTTTTACATCGTTTTACGTTTTATTTATATTTATTCTCAGTTTTTTTTTATTTAGGATGTATTAACCTTTTGAAAATATTTTTCCGGACTTCATTTACTTATTTCATTTATTTATGAACAATTCATCTATAGAGCATTTTTGTATAACTTTAACACGTTCGTTGCATTACGAGATCTATCAGAGGACTTTTGTATTGTGCGTTGAACATAATCGTGTTCTTTCACTCCTTGCGGGAGGATCTAACATGTAAAGTTCTTTAGGTATGAGTAGGACAAATATACATATTTGCTTCCTACATAAAGATGAATTCAAGGACATTAAAAAAGAAATTGGAGATGGATTAGGTCCCTAACGCACAGTACTGTAATTATTTTCATTCCTTGCGTTAGGAGATATGTCGGTACTCGTGGAATCGTACGCCTCGTAGACGCAAGAGAGGGAAGGTGGGCGGCGCGGGCGCTGCTTGATTCGTTTTAGTGTTGTCCTAGCATCGACGTGGGAGCTCGCGCGCACGTTTGCGAAATCACACTCGCTTATAAACCTGCGTGTTGATTATCATTTTTTTATACCTCTACAATGAGTGCTTTTAAAAGAAAAAAGTGTAAAAATCTATTTACATAAGACACTCGAATAACGAAATTAACAGCACTGACGCTTCTAAAAAAACTAAACGAATTGTTACCATTTGCGCGCAATGCAAGCAATCAATGTGCTTACTAAGTTTTAATGAAAAACACTTTGCATAATTAATAAAACTTTTTCAATCGACAACTGAGATATCATTTTATTCCCATCACTACTTACTACACATATTGAACTATCTTCCGTTGCGGTACGAGATACAATCGATACCATATTTTTTTTTGGTATTTGTAGTTTATTCAAATGTCATAACTGCGTGCGAACCTAGCAAAATATAAAGCAATAGGCTATCTTTCACCCACAAAAATATCAAAATATATTTGATTGTTTTTTGGAAGATATAAACTATTTTGAAAACTGTATCTTTAGGAGACCGATTACGTCTCAAACGCACCAAATGGTAGGTTAGTTTGGAGATCTTTTAGGTCTCCAAAGCACCAGATGAAAGTTTTCTGAAAGTGGTGGCGCAGGGAACGTGTCTATATGCTCAGCGCACGCCACGGAAGGCCTCAGAAACGATACTTTTCCCCCGTTTTTAAAACATTTTTGGTTACTGCTCCACAACTATAGGACCTAGCGTGATATTATATAGCCTATGTTACTTCTGAATAATGCAGATTTCTAATGGTGAAATTATTGCAATTGGTCCAGTAGTTTTTGAGTTTATTCATTACAAACATACAAAAATACAAATCTTTCCTCTTTATAATATTAGTATAGATGTGAGAACCATGTAATTAACCAAACTAAATTCGACTACGTATTAGAATGCATTTATGTCAGCTTGGAGTTGTCATGCTCACTCAAAGATCTCGTTGGCGGTGGCACGTGCATTGGATCGCTCGATTCCCTACAAAATGGTTGAGTTGGGCGGTGCTGGGGTACGTGTCATATCAACGGGCGTCGTCAGCTGCGACTGGTCAAATGCAGACTGTATGATTTTATTGTCTTTAAGGTTATATTCTTTTTCGATTTCTGACTGGACTGGATTTTGGTGTTACTCACACAATTGAACCCACAACACTATGTAACCAAAAATTGTATTGTGAACATGATTGAAAAAGAGTAACCTATGGAGTTTCTTGCTCGTTCCAAATTGTAGATATAGGAATCTACAATTTTTGGTTCTACATTGGTGGTTTGGTTCTGGTAGGAATCTACAATTTGGAACGAGAAATTGTTTTATAGAGATTCAATTTTTTATTGCCGTTTAAAAGTGCCTTCCTGGTCTTATTGAAATATATGATTTTACTTTGACCTTGACTTTGAATTTTTTTTTAAAGACAGTGGTTGATTATTATCACGACTCACCCCGATTCGTCCAAAATAACTTGTTGATCGCTGTACAAACTGATTTCTGGCGGCAAATCCTCTTCGGGCGGTTCCGACGTGGCTTCGGGTATCATCGTGGCCACTTCGGTAATATTCGGCGTGGCTTCGGTTGGTAGTTCGGGAGCCGCTCGTCTTTGGAGGCGACAGACTGCTAGAGATACCATGTGGGGAGGCATTGGAGGAGTCACTCCGAATTCGTCTTGCAGCTGTAGGGGTAGAATAAGGAATTTTCGTCAGTCTTCTCTTAGTTGCATGTAAAAAGTTTTGGAAGTCAAAAATACGTAAGGGTACATGACTAATTTTTGTTTTAATGTCCGTCTGATAGATTACTTAAATCATTAGACACGTATGTTTATTTTTTTACGGAAACGAATAGTTACGAAGATATATTGATTTGAAATGTCGCGTGACGTCACTTCTATGTACATTTTATTCGTAGAAACGACGTTTTAGCCCCCACTCCTAAACTTTAATTCGTTATTTCTAAGTATAATTTTTATTATACATCAAAATAAAAAATACGTGTCTAATATTTATTCATTACCCCAATAAAGATAAGCACACAAAGATTTGTGCCGTGCGGGAATCGAACCCGACACAACCCTCCGCAACATGTAGCATGTGTGTGTCTGTCGTAGAAATTTGTCGGTTCTTCGGGGCCCCCCAATGATGAGGACCCTAGCCACGGGCCCCGGGATGCCCTTACGAAACAGATGATACTGACCGTAGGCTTCACTCCTCTAGTGTTTCAGGTGTCCATGAGCGGAGCTGATTGCTTACCATCAGCCGATTCGTCTGCTCGTTTGCCCTCTATCCCAAAAACGCAACTTGCTCCTCGTTTTTACCATGTTCTCGTTCTCTCTTTCCTGTCTTTGAATTGACTTTGAGAATGCAAGTGATCTTACCAGTCGATGTCCTAAATAGAAGCCAGCCTCCTCAGTCGCCACTATCGGCATATTTGTCAGCGACACATGGAACCTGTAACGTACATGGAAAATATAACACTGTTGCAGAATGCAGAAGTTTAAGTGTGGGAGAGTCATGCTTAGGTACGAATGTGCCGGCTCGACCGGAGTGACACCAACGAGCAAAGAAACCGAATCATGAATATGAGCCTCTAGCATGGCTTGAAACTAGTCGAGTTCCTCGTCAAATAATTGTGTGAATGTGAACAAACAGAAGAAATACTTAATATAAACAAACAACAAACTTATTTGAAGATTAAGCTCAGGAACCTCTCACGCGAAGAGGATGAAGTGGAGTACTCCGCTCACCTGTCTCTGACGATGGTAATCTTGAAGGTAGCCCTGAAATGTGGCTCGTCCAGACACGGGAACGCGGACCGGGCGTGAGTCAGCCAGAATCTGGATACAGCGCAGCGACTGCAAAAATTTTAATTATCTTTATTGTCTATGTATTGCCGGAATACTGAAACGTTACTCAATTTTAAGTCGTGCTCAAATATCGTGCCATCTCTGTCATTTTACAAAGAATTTGTAGAGATAGAACTATACTTAAGCACGACTTAAAATTGAGAAGCGTTTCAGTATTCCGACATATATCTGTCGCAGAATCAACAAAGATGCACAGCTATCGAGTATCGTTATTTTAGAACAACGCCATCTGTTATCATTTGTCGGAAACGTCAAGCAGTGTGCTTGGGTGGTGGTCGGTACGGGGCGTGGCAATGTTGACATTTGAAAGGCGTCACTTTTGAGTTGGACACGAGGGTGAGCGGTTGTTCTGCCAGCTCGTACCGAACTTACCGCGTTTACGAAGAATCCGATGACGAAGTACCCCCAATGGGTGCATTTTCTCCGACATATCTATTATTTATCATCATCATAAACTGCCTTTAATAAGTGCCCACTGCTGATCAAAGGCCTCTTCTCACGCGGAGAAGGTTTGAGCATTAATCACCACGGTTACTTAATGCTGGTTGGCGATTTCAAACTTATAATTAGAAATTATAAGCCCAAGTTTCCGCAAGATGTTTTCCTTCGCCGTTTGTCAGTGGTGTCTAAATAATCTTAGAAAGTACATATAACTCGGAAATAGTCACATTGGTATTTGTCTTTGATAAGTTTTGAACCCGCGCTCTCGTGCATGAGAAGCGGGCGTCTTAAACCTCCGGGACACCACGAAATTATTATTATTATTACATATAATAAAATCGTATGAAAGTCAAAACTATGCATCGATGTTTTTTTAAAGAAAAGATATCGCCAAAAATATAGTTTTTAAAAATTTTGTCTGTTTGTCTGTATGTATGTCCGAGCTACAATTAAAAAATACTGTCAAAGTCATAATCATTTATTTCAATTAGACCAGGAAGGCCTGTTCGAAACTCTACTAGTTTCGAAACTTTTCGAAGTTTTTCTCAGTATATTCACGTGAGTAACCTGCAATTTTTAGTTAATTTTAGTATGTCTAATGATAGTTATTATAAAAACATACGTAAGACCATTTAAAATTTACCTATTATTAAGAAAGATATGCAAACTTACTGTCTATGAGTTCCTGTCAAGAAGAAACCTCTTTGTTTGTCGCTCCTCTCCAATTTCGTGATGAAACGAAGACTCAATGTGTAGTTGAATTTACGACGGAGTTTTTCCTATGAAAACAATGAAAATATTTATGTCAAAAAAAATAAGTCATAAACAATGTAGAGGTAGATATCTTTTTTTTTATTCTCTTTTTAATGTACCTCAAGATATCTAATAACCGACTTTCACCAGTGCCAGCCGCAGTAGCGGAATTGAGATTTATTTTAAAAATTCATGAGACCGCAGTTTTCTACGGTCCCGAAGCTTCAGCGGTTGCTATTATCGTCCGCAGACTTGGTGGTCGATTATCGTAAGACGGGCAGGCGGTTTTTTAAACAGTCAGTTGAGTTCCAAACCAAACAATCAATTGATTGCACGGTTGGTGCGTTGGTTAGCAACTGACTGCCGCGAAGGCTGACGCGGGTTCGATTCCCGCACGGATCAACTCTTTGTGTGATCCACAGATTGTTGTTCCGGGTCTGGATGTAATGTGTATGTGAACTTGTATGTTTGTAAACGTACCCACGACATTGGAGAAGAGCCTAGTATGGGGCAACGTTTAAAAAAAAACCGGCCCCTCATTGCAATCGCCCGCCAACCAACTCGCGGGTGCTAGCCGCCCGCCATTGCAACGGGATCCGCAAACAATCGCCACCGTCGAGGGCGTAAGGTGCGTTGTGAAATGTATTTTAATTTTCTGCATATTACATTCGACAAAGGCTGCGGGCTATCTCTCCGGCAGTCTCTTCTTTGTGCCTTTAGGCTTAATTCATTCTGTCTCTTGCAGTACATTCAGTCAAAAAAGTATCGGGAAAGAAAGATTTGTTTATGGTTCCAAATTCAATTTTTTATTTTTTTGTAGTTGTTAGATTGGCACAACTGTTTTCCATTTTGGCGTGGAGTTTGTATTGCATCTATTATTTATATTATATACAGTGCTGGTTTTAGTAATATCATAATTATAATATAGTGTGTAGGTATTGCATAATGTACAAAAATATCGAACAAAGAGTTTGTCTTAAGATTTTACATCGCCAATGGAATTTCGTGTTCGGAGTCACTGAAAATGTTACAGAAGGTTTACGGTGAATCGACTTTATCAAAAACTCGTGCTTATGAGTGGTTCAAAGAGTTTGACATGCAAACTAGTCAACAAGCTTCGGAGTGGCGCCTTCCAACTGAACCGAAACCGAAAAAACCACGCCAAAGTCGATCAAAAGTCCCACAGGAAGAAATTCCAGTTGGAATATATGGGACCTATGTACCTCGTTTTGTCCTTCGTATTGTATGTGTGTACATAAATAATAAATAAACTTACCTTAAACTCAATATAACTCTGATCCGCCTGTGGATACTCCAACGTCTTCGCTACTTTCGGTCCGAGCGAGCCACCGGACTTAAACAGAGCTCGCTCAGTTACGTTCATGTCTCTCACGTTCAGCACCACAAACGTGGTGTCTCGATCCACTTTGAAGTCTATTGAGACTTCACCTGGAATTAGGGATGAAGATATTTTAGTTTAAACTGTGGTCATGCAAAAATGAGGGTTGTAACACGCTATGGTAGTTAATCAGGCAGAGTCTGCAGGAGATTCGTAGAGGAAGCGAAAGAGGTATGTAAAAATCGTAGCAATAATACATAATATTTTATGTAAGTAATTAACTTATACAAGGTGTAGTTTTGAAACCGTGTCATTTCTCGGGGGCATGTCACAGAAGTCATAAAGGTTCAATGTAAGAGAAAGTTTCGGGCCAATAGTTAAAAATACGGCTATAATAAATCGTTTAAGTTCGACAGTGTTTCAGAATAAGCGACAGCGATGTTTCTTATTGGAGTTTTATGGAATTAGGAATAATATCAATTACGTGTTTGAGTTTGTGTCTGTTAAACCGCATTACAAAACTAGTTACAAGACGGCGGCGTGTACTTCGCACTAACGAATTTCCATTTACAGAAAAATGAAAAATATTTAGTACAATATTTTTTATTGATTCGGACTCAGAATCGATAGCCGAGTTACCTTCTAGAAAATGACGCGGCTTTAAAACAACACCTTGTATATTATGTCACGACTATTGTCAGGTGTCAGGTGTCCGGCCACGGAATCACCGGAAAACAACATCTTTCGGCCAAAACTATAGTGTCATAAATTTCGGTTAATAAATGGATTGAAATTCACGCTGTGTTGCTGCTGAGTGCTGGACTATAAGCCTCCTCCCCAAAAAAAAACGATACATTTGCCGTAACCTCTACGATTTACAGGTCGGTAGGAGATCGCTGCTTACAAGGTTCAAGTTCAGCAGAGAGCGCTACTACCCAATTAGTGTCCGAAGTAGAGTCTTACATCTTAGAAAGAGTACAGCAATGCTATTCTCTAAGAAACAGTTTCTAGGCTGTACGCTGCGTCGAATTCGTCGACGAGGCAGCCTAGAGATCGACCTAGCCTTCAGCGCTGTTTCAAACTGTATTCACTAACACATTGCAGCTCGTCGGCGAACTGACGGCTGTAAGCTGTCGCCATTGTTTCATCAACGAATTAAGGCTTTCAACATTTTTCTTTATATCATAATCGATCATCTCCGACTGCGAGTTTTATCGGTTTAAAAAATATATAATAAATATATAAACGTCTACCTTTACGTATTTTTACGCTAAGTATCTAACTATTGGTGAATTAAATAAATATAATAAATATTTTACATTTTTACAAACACATTTTGAGGTTGAATTTCCCCTATACTTACTCTTTGGGTTGAATCACGATGTCTTTGCCCATTTTGTAACATGCGCAGTGACGCGCTGTCTACCTAAATAATGTCATAATACTTGACTCTAATAGAATTTATTGTAATTAAAATCAATAAATTTGAGATTTTAAAATTTATTAATAGCTCATCTAATTTTCATCCTAAAGTATTTGGAAGGGAAATCTTGGCTTGCAACAGGACGCGCTCAGACATCGCTTGCCTGACAACGAACGAAAGAGGCATGGCAAGAAATAGCTGTGAAGCTAAACTGCAATGGAAGATGTTGTATGAAAACGCGGCAGCAACGGGCAAAAGTTTGATATCTATATAATAAATGACGCAATCGAGGGTGTCATTGGAACGCTGGCGCTCCCCTTGGAACTCGACGGAGTCAAGGAATCATCAGTTGAGCGGCGTGCACGTCACTTGCCATGTAGCATAGCAGCCGCGCAATGCTGTCGACAGAAACCGATGCGCGTTCCTATCCTACTGTGTACCTAGCTTGTAACCTGTTAATTGGATATTGAGTTTCATTGTAACAGTGAATTGCCTTTGATGTACTTTGTTTGTTGTTAGAAACTGACTGAGACCTCCGAGTTTGTTTCGGCATTTCTTCTCAGAGTAGTTTGTTGGCAATACCGGCCCCACCAATAGCTTAATTGAAGTAAAAGTGCAATGTACAGAAATAAACAATGATTTCGTACCGGAGACTATATTATTTTACTGCTACCTACGCTAAGCTAAGCTTCCTAGCTAATAGGAAGTTTTGCTAAATAATTCTGGGTTCGACAGGAGATACATGAAAGTAGATATAATAAATACGGTAGGTAATAATGCGTTCAAATAAACGAAGAGTTTTGAATATTTTGTAACTAAATAAAGGAAAGACGCGCAAATATTGTAGCTTTTATATTTGACAGATAAAAGCAAGGCTGTAGGCTAGGCTGTAAGCCACATCGACTCTGTTTTTTGTTCGAGAATACCAAAATGTATGTAGAATTGTCAATTTGCTCGCCGTTGAATAGTTTCAACTCACGGCCGTCACAGCCTTGAGCGCTAGTGTACCGTATGTCAGTTTAGTGAATACCAAACGATAATTTCGTCGCTGTGGCAACGCTGCAGGCAACGCTGTATCCTTAGAGAATAGCACTGCTGGAGGTGACAAACTCAACCAATTTAATTGCTTATATCAACAAAACATTAACATACATAACATAATGCCTTTTATCCCCGAAGGGGTAGGCAGAGGTGTAAATTACGGCACTTAATGCCACTGTACAATGTAACACTCACTTCTATTTATGTTATGAGTCCCATGTAATAGGGGGTGAACCTATTGCTATATACCACCTACTGGGCACAATTTCTGTCTCCATGGTACAGTTGAGATTTTTTGAAATAACCCAGTAATACGTTGCCCGACCCGGGAATCCAACCCGAGACCCCTTGCCGTCAGTCGGACTTGCAACCACTCGGCCAACGAGGCAGGCAGTTATATCAAAATAAGAGGGATAAAATACACTACCTCTCAGTTCTCCAGTAGTCAAGTTCGGATGTAGCCAGAGACTGTAATGCTTCGGTATGACAAAGGTCGGCAGTCGAGCGCCGCGCCATGGGAACACCGCTCCGTTGCTAGCTAAACGTTCCCTGGGGATAATTTCATTAAATCTAATCATATGACTTGAAAATTATAACAGGGTAGATGCCTAATTTTTATTTTAATGTCCGTCTGGTAGATTATTTTAAAACATTACACAGGTATTTTTATTTTTTTACAGAAACGAATACTTTCGACGATATATTGATTTGAAATGTCCCGTGACGTCACTTCTATGTACATTTTATACGTAGAAATGACGTTTTAGCCCCCACTCCTGAACTTTAATTCGTTATATCTAAGTATTGTTTTATTATACGACAAAATAAAAAACACGTGTCTAATATTTTTTCATTAGCTAACTAACGGACTCATTATATTTTTAATTTTCATCATACCAATTTACTATCCTTTGCCAGCGGGTTTGCTCGCCTGTAAACCAGTATCTACAGTACAGTACAGGGACATAAATAATTGTCTTGGTTCCCGCAACGAAGTGAATCAGAAGATATTATAAGAGGAGAAGAAAAAAACGTCGTGTGTACTTGTATAGTTGTGTCAAAACTCAGAACTGTCGGTAAATAGTGAGAGAGAGACGACTTACTTGTTAGCAGCAGCTAGACTGGCTTCAGAGTCCGTCGGTGGCTGTCCAGGTATCAATGTTACGTCCGTAGCACATGGGCAATCTAGAAATTTAACAAAAAGTTAATGTAATACATAATTGTTAGGTTCAGTCCCAGTTGGGCGCCAATTTTTCTTTACTGGTTAAAAGAAACTTATTAGGTTAAAAAAAAAAGAAATTTAAAAAAATCTTTAAAGTTTCAAATTAACTGGATTGAATCCGGCTACCACTCTCTACTACCTCCACTATAGACCTTCTTTCCGATGCTTAGAGATTAATTTTGTATGAAAAAATTTTGGGGATCTTCGGTATGATATCTCTAGGGATTAAGACTTAAGAACCTTACAAAAATTCAATATTTATTAATTTTCAATCAGGAAACTAAACCAAGTCCCAGAGTCCCATTTGGGCATCATTAAGTGACACTCAAGCCCCTGTTGGGTGCCAACAACACAAAGTCCCATTTGGGTGCCAATAACAATTCCCAAACCTACCAAACATGGATATTATGACAAACCACTCTTTTACATAGAAGGGTTGATTGCACTGGTGACACAGTTGTTGGGTGACCAACTTTTGTGCAATGTATCGTGGATTCGATTCACGCTCCAGCCAATAAGTGATTATGGCATTTTCGGAGTAAAATGACCATTTTTAGCCCAGAGTCAGGAATTTCGGCGGTATTTGCAATGGTTGAGTCATACCCAATATTTGCATGCCCAACGAGTAGAACAAAGAGATACATTATGTAACAAAAATAAATAACACCTTAGTCACTAATTATGTACTACACCTCTGTTCAGCAAATAAAGTCATTTGATTTTTGATTTGATTTGATTTCACCCCCGTTCCCCGTAAAGCGCGGAAAGGCATCGTCCTGCACCTGACCTCTCTCCGATCGTATTGGTCTGCCGTCCTATCGAGTTCAGAGAGTGAGCGAGCAGAGAGTGTACTTGTGTTTGCGCACACTCTTGTGCACTATAATATCTTATATGTAGTGGACTAATCTAGTGGCACTTGCCACCATGATCAAAATCGAACGGGAGATTTATATTTTATACATAGAAGGGCCATAGTTTAAAAGTAGAAACTATATGGTCACGGGCTGTTAACCTACATAACTTTTCTTATCTTGCATAACCCAAATGGTCCCATTTGGGCGCCAAAACACAAAGTCCCCGTTGAGCGCCAATAACAACAACACAGCTTGCCAATAGATTATTTCATTTTTAAGATTATAGCGAAAACTTCTTTTGTAGATGATCATAGACTAGCAGTAGCCTATTACACAAACAGTTGGGGATGATGCTGATGATGAACAAGAAGTCAAAACTTACCAGATTGCGGGGAAGCATACACGATGATCAGTGCCGTGGCGAACATGGCGGAGAACAGCACCACAGTGAGGCAGAGTGCTCGTCGTTGTGAGCATACTGCCACGGGTGCGTCACGGAGCTCTCGAGCTTCGCGCGCCTTGTCCGTGTCTGTGGAAAATAAGTACAGTACATTACATTACATTACATAACTTAACGCCTTTTATCCTCGAAGGGGTAGGCAGGGGTGCACATTACGGCACTTAATGCCACCGTACAATGTAACACCCACTTTTCACTATTTATGTTATGAGTCCCATGTAATAGAGGGTGAGCTTCACATTTCCAGACTCCCGGCTAGTACTGAGATTTAAAAAAAAACGGGTAATACTTTGCACGACCCTGGAATCGAACTCGAGACCCCTTTCCCGGCAGTCGCACTTGCGAACACTCAGCCAACGAGGCTGTCAGTAAAGGAAGTTTTACTGTAATTGGTTTTCTACCGTATGCGACTGTTCAAAAAAAAGGAACCTGAATTGAGATGAGAGGCTGTGGATGTCTCAGTTCACAGTAAACTGCATAATTAACGTAGTACACTACAGTTACTATGGGAACCATGCCATTATCCATTGATTTTAAGGATTTATTATCTATTGGCTACTTTGCAAAATGTTGTGGTTTCAATTCTCCTATCAAGTCAAAAACGCTGATCGGTTTTTCTAATCACAATATCCATTGGTAGCACCAATTTAGAAGAGATAGAGATATATTTATTTAGTAAAACATAATTAATTACAATGAAGGTGTTTTTGGTTAGTACAGAGTCTACATGTTTTGCCATTTGTGGCGAACTAAATCAATGACTTTAGGCACGCAATACCAAAACCTACAATCAATCAATACAAAACAAAGTTCAATCAAAGTTTGAATGAAAAAAAAAAAATTATAATGTGAATGAATAACAATAAAAATCATAAGAAAATACTGAATTTCCTGTGTTATACACCTATGTCTCGGAAAGCAGGTAATAAAGCCACTAGTTCTACACTTGAGTGGTGTATAAAGATATTGGGTATTTTATATATTTTGTAGTAACTTACCGGCCAAAAACGCGACATCATCCAAATCCTGGTCAACCATGTTACGCCAGGCAGCTGCTAAAACAAAAGCGTTTTTTATGTTGTAATTCAAAACTAAAAAAGAAGGATCAAACAATACATAACATCATAACATCACGCCTTTTATCCCCAGAGGTGTAGACCGAGGTGTTGTCGGCGCATTAGTATGACCATCGACTATAGAGGCAGCGACGCGCGGGACGGGGGTATAAAACCCACGGCCGCGCGAGCTCCGCGCTTCTTCATATCCACACACACCGCTAATTCACGTCAAAGCTTTCGGGCATTTCTTTGTCGGTGCGCCGCCAGTCTTGATTCTAATTTGTAATTAAACCAACTTAATGTGCAGTCTCCTGTTTTAATTTAAAACCCGACAGAGCTACGACAGGTGTTCATTACAGTGGCACTTAATGCCACTGTACAATGTAACACACACTTTTCACTATTTATGTTATGAGTCTCGTGTAATAAGGGGTGAGCCTATTGCCATAAACCTGGCACGATTCCAGATTCTGTCCTACTACTAGGAATTTTTACAAAACCAGTAATACTTTGCTCGACCCAGGTTTTCAAACCCGAGATCCCTTGCCCGGTATCAGACTTGCGACCATTCGGCCAATGAGTCTTAAGGATCAAACAACTACTAAACCAACTTTCACGTGACAGAACCATGCTTCAGCACTGCTGTGTCAGTTCGACCGGAGTGATATTTATTTTATTTATTTATTTATTTATTGTACACATTTATGTAGTAAAACAAACAATTAAAAAAAAATTCTTTAAACCCAATTCAAGTAAATATGCGTACAATGGGCGGTCTTATCACACAATGGTGATTTCTTCCAGACAACCTTTGGATGGAAATATTTGTAAGAAACCAGATAAGGGGTAGTTACGTGTACAATAAAATAAAATAAAAAAAAAGAAAGAAAGTGATACCACAAATGTGCGGGGAAACCAGCGTAAAACAACTAGCTAGGCTATTGTCTAACTTTTAATTCCAAAGTAAACTCGATCGCAGCCCGCCATGTCATTGGTTCTCAGAATAATCTCGACCAATGACGGGCGAGTATGCGACCTTGCTCAGTTCGAAAATTCAAATTTGACAGTTACATAATGACCTAACAGAGCGTGGTGTCTCGCCGTGAGAATGAGATGCAGCTATCCTCCGGTCCTTCGATTGCTTTATATGCTCTTTTGCCGTCCTATCCAATAATAAAGTCGCGGAGAACCTAACGGGTAACCGGGGCTCCGGCTCGAAGTGCAGGAGAAGGAACGGGGTGGTTTTTAGTCAGTCTGACACTCCCTCCGGCCTTACCCAGACGGGAGCAGTCATTCGATGATTTTCCCCCCTTAAAAAAAATCTAATAATAAATGGACAATAATTAACTAATATTCTTAAATAATGTTACCCTTAGCAGATCCGTTTCTGTCGGCTTTGTATTTGCCGATAGGCTCCATCTGTATGCCGTCCATCTCACGCCGACCGCGGCATGCCGACGATCACCTGCACACCACAAGAAAATCAACGACATCATCATTATATCAGCTCCCTAACTAGCAGCGCGACTGACACCGCGTCCCTGGTCACGGAATGCTGCTCATGAATATGAGCCTCCAGCATGACTTGAAACTAGTCGGGTTTCTCGTCAAATAATTACATGAGTACGCCGAACAACATAATAATTAATTTAGTATGTTTCACGACAGTTATAATGTAAATAGAATTAAAGTAAGGGATATTGTGAGAGTCTCAACCCACGATCTCCTAAAAAAGAGATCAAAACTAATTAGCACAACAAAACAAAAACTATTAGAGAACAAATTGGCAAACTGAGCAAAGAAATAAAGCTACAAATGAGAAAAGATAGAGAACATTCGAGACTCAACACTCTGGAAAAACATATTAAAAGGACTGGCGGTATAAAGAAGGCTCTTAAAGTCCTGACAGGTAAAACCAACTGGATACCTAACATGAAAGACCAACACTGTAAAACAAAAACCAAAAGAACAGAAATCCTATCAATAGCCACAAATTTCTACAAAAACCTATGCTCCAGCAAAAGCCAAATAATCAATAGAGACTTAAACAACTACGACAATGTACCACCCATACTAGTAGAAGAAATACACAAAGCAATCATTACACAGAAGAACGACAAAGCCCCGGGTCCCGATGGTATCACGAACGAACTGCTTTTAGGCTGTAAAAATTGGATTGCACCGTTACTAAAATATGTTTTCAACGATATTATAGACACAGAAACAATACCAACGCAGTGGACTACATCAACAATTATTCTCCTTCATAAAAAAAGGGGAGAAGTCAGACATAAATAACTACAGACCCATTAGTCTAATGTCTAATATTTATAAAAAATTTTCAAAAGTAATTTTAAGTCGTATAACAAAAACTTTAGACGAGAACCAACCCGAGAACAAGCTGGGTTTAGGGCAGGCTATTCAACACTGGACCATATACATGCTGTGAGACAAATATTCGAGAAGAACAAGGAATTCAAAGTACCGTTCTATTGTTGTTTCATCGACTACAACAAGGCATTTGATTCAATCGAACATGAGTACATCTGGACTTGCCTCAAGAACCAAGGAGTCGAACAAAAGTACATCAGAATCATAAAAAACATATACGCAAACAGCACAGCGAAAATAAAATTGAAAAAAGAAGGAAAAGAAATAAAAATAAATAGAGGAGTAAGACAAGGAGATCCGTTATCGCCAAAATTGTTTACAGCTGTTTTAGAGGGCATTTTTCGAAAACTTAATTGGAATCAGTACGGCATAAACATAAACGGAGAAAAACTGTCCCACTTACGATTTGCTGATGACATTGTGTTATTCGCTGATACAAAAGACCAAATGCAAAAAATGCTCATAGATCTGGAAAAAGAAAGCAGCGTGGTAGGTCTGACAATGAATACATCCAAAACCAAAGCACTAACAAATGCATTGGAGAACCCGATTATCATAAATGGAGAACTGATCGAGTATGTGACAGAATACACCTATCTAGGCCAACAAATTTCAAACACCAAAATAATGACGAAGGAAATAGACACAAGAATCAGAAAAGCATGGAATTGTTACTGGAGACTAAAAGAAATTATGAAAAACAAAGAAATTAAGATATCTGTTAAATCAAAGCTCTACAACACCTGCGTCCTACCAGTTCTAACATATGGGTGCCAAACCTGGGCTCTCACCAAAGCTCAAAACAAAAAATTAGGAACTTGCCAGTCAGCAATGGAACGAAGCATGCTGAATATATATACGAAAATCTGACAAAATACGCAATCAAACTCGCACTAAAATAGAAAACATAACGACCAGAATTCGTAAACTTAAGTGGCAATGGACAGGTCATACGATAAGAGGCTCCGAAAAATGGAACAAAAGCATAGTGTTTTGGTACCCTAGAAATAGAAAAAGAAAACGAGGCAGACAGTTCAAAAGATGGGAAGACGATATAAGAACAATAGCAGGAAAAACATGGACTAGAACAGCGCTAAACCGAGCAGAATGGAAAGAGATGGAGGAGCCCTTTGCCAAAGCTGGGCAAACAGACGAAGTTGTCGGTGTCAACGACTCACCAGAGTCACAATTGCAAACTATTTTAATGTAAATACTTTGTCTGATTAAAGGCTTATATTATTATTATTTTTTTTTATTTAACACTTTATGATCAACTGTATACAATGGCGGGCTTAATGCCGAATGGCAAAATTATTATTATTATAAGGGATATTGTGAGAGTCCCAAAAAAGTAATTAGGGAATGAGCCTATCTATGTTATGTACCATAGATGCTGCTCCAGACTTCTACCAAACCATCTCACAGCCCCTCGCTCAGTCAAGCAAGTGACTCGAATTCGATTCCAAACTCCAATGTTTTCAGTTACTCACGTAACTGTTTGACGAGGAACTCGACTAGTTTCCAGCCATGTTATCTATAGAGGCTCATATTCCTGAGCAGCATTCCACGTCGCTATAATTATTTATTTAGTATGTCACACGAACAGTATGTTAAATATCAAAAAAATAAAAGATATTATAAATACCACCAACAGACGGTTTAACACAAGCTCTATCACTGATATGGAAATGGGCTGGATACGTAGCACGCCTCCAAGATCAAAGATGGATTAAAAGCATCACAACGTGGAAAGGCTCGGCAGGAAAAAGAAACAGAGGTAGACCTCGCAAAACAAAACGAACTCTACAAATACCTACTAAATAGTAATTTAAATATAGAAGATCCAACAGTCAAACTATTTACATATAGTTTTGTTGGACATGGCGTTAGATTATAAGGCATACCATGTACCTTTATTATTAATAAATAATAATAAAAAAAAAAGATGGGAGGACGAAATTAAACAAATAGCTGGATCAAACTGGATACAAACTCCGAAGTCAAGAGACGATTGGCAAAACTTGGAGGAGGCCTTTACCTGCAAAAGGGTTCGCGCTGACTAAATACAACAATTTACCTAACACAATAAGAAACAAGCAAATTAGTTAATAAATACTAAGGAACAAATTTTGTATATTGTCTAGAGAGAAATACAGGCTTTTTTATTTTATTTTATTTATTATTTCACACAAAAGTTAATTTATATGAATCGAACATTCTGCTATCTGTTGCCCGCGACTTAGTCCGCGTAGATTATGATTCCTATTTTATCTCATAGGAGCATTTAATCGGGCTAAAAAGTGTCCTATCACCTAAGTCAGCCCATACCCTGCGTGTATACCAAATATTATCAAAAAACGTTCAGTAGTTTCAGCGTGATTGATGGACAAACATGCAAACACCCAAACAAAAAAACTTTCACTTTTTTATAATATTAGTGTGATAGGTGCCGACCCAGACTTCCACGAATCCATCCAGCAAACCCTCAGTCGAACAAATAAGTCGAGTTTGATTCCAAAATGTACATTTTTTTACTATCCGTAAAATTTTCGTTAATAGGGTAGATGCCTAATTTTTATTTTAAAGTCCGTCTGATACATTATTTTAAATCATTACACACGTATTTTTTATTTTCTTACAGAAACGAATACTTTCGGCGATATATTGATTTGAAATGTCGCATGACGTCACTTCTATGTACATTTTATACGTAGAAATGACGTTTTAGCCCCCACTCCTAAACTTTGATTCGTTTTATCTAAGTATAGTTTTATTATACGACAAAATAAAAAAAATATGCGTCTAATATTTTTTTTTCATTGCCTAACTGACGGACTAATAAGATTTTTCATTTTCATACAGGGTATGAAACATCATCATCCCAATTATACTAAAATAGCACAGAGACCAAACTATACACGGTGTGGGATAGTTCAACACCCATGGGCCATTTCGGACCATAGATACCTACTACACGAAAAAATTTACTCTTCTATCTATTTCTACAAAAAACAAAGCTTAAAAAACCTTTTAAAACACTATTAAGATAATTTTAAAACCAACAGTCTTCATAGCTCAACAAAAAAAAGAAAATCCCCTATAAAACGCCTAGCTATACAACTTGAAACCCTTTTCCATTCGTCATAAAGTTCAATTTAGTCCATTTTCATCCCCCTAAAGATCCCAACGACCCCTTGTTGTTCTTTGCAACAGGAAATGACGTGTGCAAACTGCAAACTAAAACCACTACACAGGGTGGAGTAAGAATTATCGCACCAGAATTTCCCGTAAGCGGCGTTAGTGGGAACTTAGGTAATTCACGTCCAAATACTAACTCACGTTACTCAAATTTAAAGTCGCGCTTAAGTATAAATCAAACTAAATAATTTAATCATTTGTAAACTTAGGTGATATTTAACATACAAGATCTTAAAAGGTAAGTAGTACGTTATGTCTTGTCAATTGTTATACAAATTATTAGGGAAAAATCATGCAATTAAATTAATATACCTATCGTTCTTTCATTCGTTAATTACAATGTGAAATTCTATACTTTTATGTCGTTGTAGGTACGTTGCGTCATAATATGAATGTCAAGTATTTATAAGTAATAATATGTCAAAAAAAATGTCATATACCTAAGTATTTATAAATGAAATGTCAATATTATGTAGTTACATAATTTCATCATCAAGAAATTCACATATCATATAGAATGACAACATTTGTTAAGAAGTACTCAAAATTAAATAATTTATTATTTCGGTATTCGATTATCATTTAAAAAGTCTCCAATTTTATAATAATATTTTTCAATTAATAGTGAAGCAAGAACTTTTCTACAATATAGTTCTATAGCTATCTCTGTCTTTTTACATATAATTTGTAGTGACAGAGGTAGCAGCAGAAATTGAGTAGCCTTTCAGTATTCAGGCGTTACGTCTGTTGCCCAAATAAACAAATTGCGTGGATCATTTAAAAAAAAAAGTATTGAACAAAAAGAATGGGTTGATTCGACCGGAATGATATCACGACCCACAGAAAACCGACGTGAATAAACGCTTGCATTGTGATTCGACTTGGGAGTAGAGTTACTGAAGACCCATTGCTCCTCTTCTTAAAGGCCGGCTACGTATTTGTTACTCCTCTGGTGTTACGGGTGTCCATAGACAACAGACGGAGCCGATTTTTTACCATCAGTTAATAATTCGTTATCGTCTGCTCGATTGTCGTTGTATTCCATAAAAAAAATCTTCACGAATCCTTACACATTCTGTAGAACGTAGGGAAGTAAAATTACTCGATTATTTACGACTCCTGGGTACTGTAGTGCACTTTTGTGACGTTTTGAACTTTTTTCAGCGGCGCCGGCTGAATGCAATTCGCCTTCGACACTTTTTTGTTTTAAAAGTGCGTTCCGCGAGAATAATTGCGCGGCTTTTTTGTTTGTCTGTTGTTTTATAGTACGGATGTTTATTTTTTGAGGAGTTTTGTTTCCGAATCACCACACTGCTTTGGGCAGAAAAGAACACATTTATGGCTATAAAGCACGACAGCCCGTGAGAGTTCATAGCTTTTTTGAGAGGAAAAAATCATTGAACGACTTTTCCCGCCGGGGTGAGGCGAGAGAGAGCACTCTTATCGACTAAATAGTAGGTACTAAATACTTATAATTATGTAGTCCCCACAGATTAATAAGATTTCTGTGGTGGTCCCTTAGCGTATGTTAAGCCCGCGGGAATAATAGGGGTAGCGGCAAAATAGGTAGGTACTCTATTGCTCCAAACGTCGCGGAGAACCTAACGGGTTGCCGGTGCTCCGGCTCGAAGTGCAGGAGTAGGAACGGGGTGGTTTTTAGTCAGTAAGAGCCTGACACTCCCTCCCGCCTCACCCGGGAGAAGTCATTCGATGATTTTCCCCCTTAAAAAAATGTCTACAAACAATTTATTGGCAACATACCTAAGTGGGGAAAATTAAAGTCCTATTTGCTGTGTGTATAAAGACTAGACAACATCTCGTTTCACGCACAATTTTTTAAAGCGCGGAACATAAAGCAAACTTCAATTAATAATCTTTATGCAGGCGATGGTACGGAAGTCATTCAGCCTCCCCTGTACCTCCACTCTAGTGCAACGCAACGCGTTAATTACTTGCCATTGCACCCCTCTATTTTTTCCGCCCTTTTTACTTTAAACCATAGACATCATTCCCTCGTGCCCTATTAAGGGATGCAAGGAGTCTTAGTTTTCTTATAAAATCATAGTTTTACCTTTTTGATTCTTGTTATAGTCTGTTAAAAATATGGTTTCATTACTTGGCTGTGTAAAATGTAATTAATTAGGTACTTTACTCAATCAAAAGTAAATTGTTTCGACTGTTCAATACAATAAAATATTTAAAAATAAACATTTTATGACCAACTTAATTAATTTTAGTATTTTTTCCAGCATTTTTTTAAGAAATAAGTATGCTATTTGAAGTTAAAAAAATGTGACGTCACAATACACAATCTCGTACAAAATTCAAAAAGCTGTCGTTTTTGACAGTTCGAAAAAGTTATTGAATTTGACTAGTTGGCGAGTACACAACTGTTTACAGAAAATAAGGTTGAATGGCAATGCTGATATGAAAAGAACTATACCTCTAGAATATATTTTTGCCGAAATTATAATCGTATGACAATCATAATTATAATTAATACATTGACATTCTTTTTGACATAAACGTAAACAAGGTACGGACCAAAGGAGTTACAAGTGCGTTGCCAATGTTTTAGGGGATAGCTTTGGTTGCATCCTAATTAAAATAGGGTCAGGGAATTAGGAAACGATATAAAAATTGCCAATACCCTGTCTAGTCGGAAAAACGGAAATTGCAAATTTTCAATCTGATAACATTTTATAATCTGTGCAGTTAACTGTATTATTACAGCTGGCAACACCCGCTTTCGTGATTTCTTTCCGTAGCCTTATCGTTAGATTTTGCATCATAAAAATCATGGCTTTTATATCTGAAGGGATTGGTAAGAAAACTAGATTAATTCTCTTTTTCTGATGAAAGGTTAGGCACAATTTTAATTTTTTTAACAACTTTTTTTCTAATTCGCTGATAATTGAGTGTAGTCTTCAAACTACACACACAACATCACGCCTTTTAACCCCGAAGGGGTAGGCAGAGGTGCACATTATGGCATTTAATGCAACAGCTACAATGTGACACCCACTTTTCACTATTTATGTTATGACTTATGAGTCTCATGTACCTAATAGAGGGTGAACCTATTGCCATATACCGGGCACAATTCCAGACTCCGTGCTAACACTGAGATTTTTTTTAAAACCCAGTAATACTTTGCTCGACCCGGGAATCGAACCCCTTGCCCGGCAGTCGCTATTGCGACCACTCGGCCAACGAGGCAGTCATGTAATGTGTCTATGAATTTGTATATTTTTATACCCACTGTTAATGAAGCGAAACGCTCTGCCTACCCCCATGGGATACAGGGGTCAGGGTACGTATGTATATATATATATATAATCTCAGCCACGCTAAAGAAGAAGGTCTTACAGTTATGGTTAAAAAATGCTTAAAAAAATAAGATAGAATAATAAACAAACAACTTGAAGTCCTTTCAACAAGTAATATAATTCTATAGATTCCATAGATAAGTATCTAACTATTCTATCTATTTATAAATTTGTGTAGGTCGTATACAACCTGTCTGAAGGAAAAATACAGAAAAAATAACTCCTCTTGAGTTATTTTTACCTACTTTTATCATTGATTTTGTTGGTAATATTGAACTGACAATAAGTAAGGAACCGTTTAGTTTTTTCTATTTATTTTTTACGGAATAAGAGGTAAACGAGCAGACGGACCACCTGATGGTAAGCAATCGGCGTCGCCCATGGACACCTGGAACACCATAGGCGTTTCAAGTGCGTTACCGGATAAGGGACTTGAGAATTGTTGGGGATTCGGGGATTTGGGCTAACGATAACCTCACTCACACGACGAAACACAAGGCAAGCATTGCTTCACGTCAGTTTCACTCCGGTCGAGCCGGCCCATTCGTGTCGAAGCATGGCTGTCCCAGACTTATAACGGTTACCATAAGGCTTACGATGCTAAATACCTAAGTACTTGTTATCTAATTTATATTCTGTATTGTCCTATATACCTACCTTATAACACATTTATCAAGTAAGTGCGTCCATAGATAATACAAACATAGGTACCGTAAGCAATAGGTAGATACCAAGTTGCTATTTACAAGAATTATTTGATTAAAGCTTTTAATTATATTACTTTTCTATCTATTTATTGTATGTTTCCATTATAATTTACATTTAAAATTATGTTTATTTATGTTTTAGTCAATACTTGTGTAAAAACATACAATTTACCTCGGACGAAACTGAACTACGCATCATTCAGTATCACTAATGCTTTTTCTTGTTCATTTTCACTTAATTTGTACTTAATACAAGCTTTATTGCATCTAATCTTAAACTTAAGTAAACAATATACACAATCAACCATTTTTCTATTCATAATTCACAGAAAATAATTAATAAATAAAAGCTTTTAAAATTGCGCCAAGTAAATTCCATCGTCCATTTTGAAAAATGTCGACCACAAACGTATTTGGCAAAGGTACACAAAACATAAATCCTATGCCAACAATCGTATACATTCTCTTTTCGAAATTGTATAACAAACCTCCATACGTTGAAAGAAAAAAAATAAACTAATAATTTTAAAAACTCACCGTTAGGTTTTTTACCGCGTAAATTAATAGACAAAACACGTTTATTATTCCACAAATATCACTATAATAATCTTTTTACAAAGACAATTATTATTATTTTCTACACAAACACAGAATGTGGTTGATTTTTCGCGTCACGTTGTGCCACTGGGGGTGCCGGAAAAATAATGCCCGAGAAAATCGATTACCGGCATGAGCCAGGCGTGTGAAAAAAATGGGCTTATTGGAAAATGTGTAGGATAGAAAGAGAGGGAAGAGAGGGCGTATGTGTGTGAAGGGTGGGCGAAATTTGTTGTAGTGTGCGTTACATCCCCGTAAATGGGGTTCATTTTATGAACCACTACTATTGGTTTGTCGTTCTAGTTTGCAATGATGAATAAAGTGAGTTTCGAATTGAATGAAATCTATACATACTAATATTATAAAGAGGAAAGATTTCTTTGTTTGTTTGTAATAAATAGGCTCCGAAACTAGTGAACCGATTTCAAAAATTCTTTCACCTCTGGAAAGCTACATTATCCCCGAGTAACATAGGCTATATTATATTTTGAAAATAATTAGGGATCTTTCCTAAAATTCCAATAATGTAACCCAAGGTGTAAAAAAATTACCTGAAAAATTCCTTACGTCGCGTGCGCTGCGAAAACTATTGATGATAGAACAAAATCATTTACTACGGACTTTGCAGAACTCATCATTATGTACAAAAAGTGTCGCGACAGCATGTCTAAATATTATAGTTATGTCACAGGAAGCGGTTTTTTATTCTAAAAATTTAATTTATATGCCGCCGCTTGAAAAGGCTCTTTATTTGTACCTTGGTATTAATCTTTATCAAAATAAATTACCTTATATTCAAGAAGACGGTATTGAATACCTTTTTATTCAATTCGGACCTTTCATTCGGAAGATATCACGAGTTTAAAAATGCAAGTATTAGAAAAAAGCCGCGTGGTTGCCGCTCGCCGCGCTCAGCTAGCCAGCATGCAATGAAGGCTCCATGTAAGCGTCACTGGGGTACGGTGGGGGGGGGTTGGGGGGCTGAGTCAATGTAATAAAATAACGTGCCGGCTGGTCAACTAGCTCATATACCGAGGATACCGATGATCCCAACTGATCTGCCAATCCCTTTTAAACGACTTCAGTTTCCTGTCAAATCATCTTTCGCGTAAACTATTAACAAGTCCCAAGGCCAAACGTTCGAATTATTAGGAATCGATCTACAAAAAGAATGTTTCACTCATGGCCAACTGTATGTTGGCCTATCACGTGTCTGAGCTCCTGAAAATCAATTTATTTTGCTGCCACAAAATAAAACTACTTCAAATATCGTTTATAGGGAAGCTTGACTCACTAAAACTAATGGCTTTTGTTTTTTTGTAGATAATATGATATTTGTAAAAAAAATTAAAATTAAAAAAAATAAAAAAGACTAATAAAAAATATGAATAAATTTAAAATATTCATTAAAAAAAATTTTACTTTTTTTTTGAAACCCGACGCATAAAAGAATGGGTTATGTGTGTGTGTGTGTGTGTATGTACCCGTGCGGAGCCGGGGCGGGCAGCTAGTTATGATATAATTTCTCTGTAAATTGCTAGACGTGGATTGGTTATTTTAATTTAAGAACATAACATCACGCCTTTTTGTCCCCGAAGGGGTAGGCAGAGGTGCACATTTCGGCACTTAATACCACTGTACAATGTAACACCCACTTTTCACTATTTATGTTATGAGTCCCATGTAATAGGGGGTGAGCCTATTGCCTTTTAATTTAAGAATATCCTTTTTATTAAGCAATATTTATAAGTTTTTCTCATAAATAGCACAGCACCTTTAAATAAACCTATGTATTATACATACTTTAATAGATAGAGTGATTCTTAAGGAAGGTTTATATGTTTAATATATGAATATGGGTCGCTAGTCTAGCATATAATAACATCACCTATGTAGCTTACAGGTTTTGCGCGCGCCTCAAAGAGCCATCAGACCACCACGGATGGGGCCCAATAGGGCTGATGCTGATTCGGAGCCGCGGAGAACTTAACTGGTTAGCGGCTCGAAGTGCACTTCGAGCTCCGCGCACGAACGAACGCGAGCACCGCGTTCCTACTCCTGCAGGAGTAGGAACGCGGTGGTTTTTAGTCAGTAACAGTCTGATACTCCCTCCCACCTCACCCAGGCGGGTGAAGTCATTCGATGATTTCCCCCTCTAAAAAAATGCTTAGAGGTTCCTTAAAAATTTAGAACAGTTTGGTGAAAAAGGGCACAAAACACTTTCTATCTCTTTCGTTTCTCACTCACTTATCACCTCACGAGTTTTAAACTGTATGTCCATTAGTAGGGCTCTAGTCATTTCAAAACTATGTGGATCAGTAGGTAGGGATGCAAGAGGGTGCACTTTGCTCTCTAGTCTACGGTAGTAGGTCCACTGTGTTGTAAGTACGGGAGTATTATGTAGGTAAGGGTAGGAAAAACGGACTTATTGGGCTGTTTATACATAATGTAAAGTTATTACTTATAATAAGTAATATAAAATTCGTTTTAATAAACCTAGATGATAAAGTCAAAGTCAAAATCATTTATTTCAGTTAGACCAGGAAGGCACTTTTGAACGTCAAAACAAAATATTTAAATCACTATCACTACATAGTATAAAACAAAGTCGCTATCCGCCGTCTGTCTGTCCCTATGTATGCTTAGATCTTTAAAACTACGCAACGGATTTTGATGCGGTTTTTTTAATAGATAGAGTGATTCTTAAGAAGAATAATACATGCATATTGCACCAGTGCGAAGCCGGGGCTGGTTGCTAGTATTATATAATAAAAAAAAATGTCAGTCTGTCGATCAGTCCTCTAGTGAAGCTATTTGCTCGTTCCAAAGTGTAGATTCCTATGGAGAAGAACGAGCAAGAAACTCCATAGGTTACTCTTTTTCAATCGGGTTCACAATACAATTTTTGGTTACATTGTTTCGTTGAGTTCAATTATGTATGATATGGTAATTTGATGGTTATGAATATAATTGCTGAGAACATCATATATTAGATATCACCTTCAATGATTCATCACTGAAAAATCATACAGAAATGTGTGTGAGATGGTATACAACACAAGGATATTGTTTGTAGTTCTTTAAATTTTTAATTACTTCTTCAAAAAAATATGACGTCAAACAATTAAAGTACTGGCTGTTACTAGCGACTAAGGGCCGGGTCACAATAATACGACGTCGTAGTTGGACCATGCTCGTCGTGGATTCCCTCGACTCGACGTTGCATTGTGAAACGACGCCGCATCGTGGTACGACACGTTATCGTATGTGTTTACATGTCCCGGCCCTTATTCTAAGGTAATATTATATTACCTTATTTACCTTATCTATATCTATACTAATATTATAAAGAGGAAAGATTTGTACCTATTTTTGTATGTTTGTAATGAATAGGATCAAAAAGTACTGGGCCGATTTAAAAAATTCTTTCACCAATAGAATGCTACATTCTTCCAATTTGACATAGGCTACATTTCATTTTGAAAAAAATTAGGGATCCTTGGTAAAATTTGAACAACGTAACCGAAGGTGTAGAAAAATTAGTCTTAAAATGTCTTTCGTCGAATGCGGTAGCATATGTCCAACTATTGTAGTTATGTCACTACAACAATCCAAATTTCCAAAAATAAATAATTGTCTACCCCGTGTGAAGGCAGGACGAGCTGCTATTTACTAATATCACTTTCCAGCCACCTAACTCCTAAATATCTTCACACTAAAATCGATCCTTGGTGACATGAAAACCAAACAAAAAAGATAATTGTGTTCTTGTATTATCAAGGGTTAATACTAATCCAAAAACCACAAAATTGTTAAGTTCTACATCAACACCTTTAAAGAACTATCGCAATTAAATCCCTATAGTAAGAAATGCGTCGACAATTTTTTAACAGGATAAGTTACGGGGATAGACACACCCTTACAAAGCGCATAGGGGAGCGCCTAAGGGTTCATATTTCGACACGTTGTTATGAGTTCAAGTATGCCCTTTGAGATGCAGCCGTGCACCATTTATAAATACAAATACAAACCGTCTGAAGCGCAATTTTATCGCGAGGTTTATGAGATTGTAATATTTTATTGACACTCAAATATTTCTCCATTGCCCGGGTGAGGCGAGAGGGAGTGTCAGACTCTTACTGACTTAAAACCACCCCGTTCCTACTTTTACACTTCGACCCGGAGCCGTTGTAACCTGTTATGTCCTCCTCGGCCCTGTGTCAGCATCAGCCCTATTGGGCGTCATCTGTGGTGGTATAATGGGTATTTGAGGCGCACGCAGAACGCGACGCGCCGTACGCTCGAGCCTGGTTCTGATCGGGCGGCGAGTTACCCGTGCTCGCCGTCCGCAAGCCCGTGCTTACGGTGGCCGGAGATCGTATCGCAAAAATCTACTAACTACTATACCTCTACATTCCATCTATACAATATCAGATTCTTCATAATAACATAACATAACATAACGTTATGTTATTATTATACACTATACAATATCTTCATAATAAAACCTTTAAATATATATATAAGTATTTCTTTTTGTAATCTACGTTTCAAAATCCGACTACACTCTTTTTTTAAGTCGGCTAATTAATATACCTTCTCCCAAGCGTACGTAACGAAGACTTTTCTGAAAACCAGCAAAATCGGTTCATCCAATTGCGAGACCATCGCGCACAAACATATACACGGTCACACATTAATCTATACATAACCAGTTATCCTGGTATCGCGTCGCATCATCTTTCCGCACATTTAACGTTCAGTTTATACTGGTTATGTAAAGCTCGATGTGTAGCCGTGTGTACATATACATAATTATTATACGCAGGTCAAATTGAGAACCTATTTGTTTTATTAGTAATAAAAAAACCTAAGTATGTCTTTTTAAAAGGCCAGTAATGCACCTATATAATGGACAAATACCAATTCGCTAGCTTCAATTGTAAAAACATCAAGCGTTCTGTTGACAGTGTCAGAGATTTATGTCGAACCTGTGACTTGATAGCTCTGCAGGAAACGTGGCTATTGCCGGAGGACATACCATACCTGAGTACGATCGACGGCGGCTTCGGGTGTGTGAGCACATCGGCGGTCGACACGTCCGCCGGTATGCTCATAGGGCGACCTTATGGCGGTGTTGCTTTGTTATGGAAAAACAGCGTGTTCCAACAAGTGTGTGTGTTACGGTGTGACAATGCTCGTATGTGTGCTATAAAGATAACGACAAGTGATCGGCTACTGATTGTGGTGAGTGTATATATGCCTACGAATTCTGCCGATAACCTGCCGGAGTTTATAGACTGTTTAAGTTCGGTAAGTGCTATTATTGAAGAATATGGAACTGAATCGGTTTTTATATTAGGTGACTTTAATGCAGACTTATCCGGGATGTTTTATAGTGAACTTTCTAATTACTGTAAGGATCAATTTTGGACATGTATCGATGTAGATTTGTTGGGTGCTGATTCGGGTACTTATACCTTTATTAGTGATGTAACCGGCACGTGTAGTTGGCTGGATCACTGTGTAGTGACATGCTCAGCAAAGCAAACAGTCATAGATGCTCATGTTACATATGACACTTTATGGTCTGACCATTTCCCTCTCATCATTACATGCAATCTAAATCTTATAACACTGAAGCTGCCTCACAAATATACGTTTAACAATAAAGATGTTATGTGGGGGTCTCGTGGTGGGGAACAGATTGCTAAATTTACCGCAGAGTGTCAAAAGCGACTTAGGTGTATTGACTTTCCGTCAGAATGTTTAAAATGCGCTGATTATTTTTGTGACAATCCGGACCACCGGAGTATTCTTGACAGGTTGTACTCGGACATTGTGGCCGCCCTAAGCGATGCATCTTTGCTAAGTCGAGGAGGCACAAAAGCAGGTGGACGTGGGGCGCGTATCGTGGGTTGGAATAAGCACGTTAGAGATGCCCATACTAATACTAGGAGGTCCTTTAGTGAATGGGCTGCGAGTGGTAGACCCAAGAGCGGTGTCATGTATGGTGAAATGTGTAAGTACAGAACGATATTCAAATCACGACTCAGGTGGTGCCAAGATCATCAAGATCAAATTAAAATGGACGCTTTGGCTGAAAAACATTCCAAGGGTGATTTTCGTGGTTTCTGGAAAAGTACCAAGAAAATAAATCCAACGCCTTGTCTTCCTGTGAGTGTCGATGGAGTAAGTGACCACAAGGGCATTGCTGATGTCTTTAAGCATAATTTTTCTGTAAAATCGCCTTTGGGACCGCCGACGGCGGGGGAAGGGCTTGATACTGGGAGGCCGAGTGGGAAAGTGGATGTACAATTTTATGCTAAACAGGTAACCAAAATCATTAAAGGGATGACGAGGGGTAAATCCCCGGGACACGACGGATTGAGCATTGAACATCTACAGCACGCTGGACTACATGCGCCTAGAGTTCTATCGATGTTCTATTCGTTGTGTGTGAGTCACTCCTATCTGCCACAGGACCTCATAAGGACTATTGTAGTGCCTATTGTGAAAAATAAGACCGGTGACCTTGCGGATAAAAGTAACTATAGGCCTATCTCCCTGGCGACAATTATAGCTAAGATACTGGACGGTTTACTTAACATGCATTTGAATATAAAACTGCATGATAATCAGTTTGGGTTTAGACCGAAATTGTCGACTGAAAGTGCTATACTATGCTTAAAACACACCGTCAGATATTATACGAGACGGAAAACACCAGTTTATGCGTGTTTCCTCGACTTATCAAGGGCTTTTGATCTGGTGTCATATAAGATCTTATGGAAGAAACTTGAGGATATTCACCTCTCCCAAGAAGTTATATCCATCTTCAAGTACTGGTATACGCACCAAATAAATAATGTCAGATGGGCGGGGGCAATGTCGGAGTCGTACAAACTTGAATGTGGCGTTAGGCAAGGTGGACTGACCTCGCCAACGCTGTTTAATTTATATATGGACTCGCTGATTGTCGCACTTAGTAGCCAACATATAGGATGTCATGTAGATGGCGTATGCGTCAACAATTTGAGCTACGCAGATGATATGGTCCTACTGAGTGCGTCTATCTGTGGCCTGAGAAAACTTATGCGTACTTGTGAGGAGTATGCTAATGTACACGGGTTAAAATACAATGTGACGAAAAGTAAATACATGGTTTTTGAGGAGGCAGGCGCTAAGTGTCCACAGAACCTACCACCTGTACTACTCAATGGTATTTCTCTTGAGAGAGTCAGGCAATTCACTTATCTGGGTCATATGGTTGCTGTCGACCTCAAAGACCATGCTGATATCGAACGGGAACGGAGGGCACTATCAAGGAGAGCCAACATGTTGGCCCGCAGGTTTGCTCGATGCTCCACGGATGTGAAGATTAGTCTTTTCCGGGCCTACTGCACGTCTTTGTATACGTGTAGCTTGTGGGCAAAATACTCACAAAAGTCCTATAGTTCCCTTCGGGTCCAATTTAACAATGCGTTTAGGGCGGTTTTGGGGTTGCCTCGTTTCTGTAGCGCATCGGGCATGTTTGCAGCAGCGAACACCGATTGTTTTAACAGTAACATGCGCAAAAGAGGTGCTGCCTTGGTGCGCACGGTTCGGGCCAGCTCCAATACCGCTCTGGCAATGATAGTTTAGGGAACAGAGAGTTAGTTCCCTAAGATCGGAAAAGGAGGATCCTCCGCCCAGGCGAGGGCTTCGTGCCTGGCGGGCTTTCTGCCCGACAGTTGCTCGTTGGGATTTTCTATCCGTGTTAAATCGAATGTAAACTTTCGCATGTGCGATGTAGGATTTTATGACGTCATCCGTTGACTTGTGACATGTGTCGCCAAATCACTCCCTCCCAAGACCGGAGGTCGATCCCGCTGAGACGGCTGTCGATGCTTGAGATGAGCGGTGCCAGAGCCAGTGTAGAAAGTCCCTAGTTCCAGTGAGTCGGAACTGTGCCGCTGAGTGCCCAGTGAGTCGGGTGAGCGGTGCAGGGCGATACTCCAGTGAGTCGGAGAGATGAGTTCGCAGTGTCCTACGGTGAGTCGGGGAAGAGATGCTGCGAGGGTAGGTGCGTAGTGGCTGGCGTCTGCGTTGACGGGAGGAGATGTCCTTCAGAACCGTGTGCAGAAGTGCTGTGCCTAGACGCTGGTGAGGCCGTAGGGAAGAACCAGGCTGCACAACTTCGTTGCAGGCGATGGTGGTCCCTGATGAGGCTGAGGATGCTGGTTGGCTGCGACTTGATTACCGCTCAGCGGAGAAATGATGAATGAGAGGGATGGCGATACGGATGACGGTGCTGATCTGCTCCGTGAAGTGAAGGTTGCTTCCAATCACGTCGGGGTCACCACTTTAGGGAACAGAGAGTTAGTTCCCTAAGATCGGAAAAGGAGGATCCTCCGCCCAGGCGAGGGCTTCGTGCCTGGCGGGCTTTCTGCCCGACAGTTGCTCGTTGGGATTTTCTATCCGTGTTAAATCGAATGTAAACTTTCGCATGTGCGATGTAGGATTTTATGACGTCATCCGTTGACTTGTGACATGTGTCGCCACAATAGCAAGTAGAGTGGACTGTCCCTACATACGTCATTGCTGTGAAAGACACAACCCGCAATGTCGGATGAAGAGATTATATTAACTTTATCTTTGATTTAATTTTGATTTAATTTGATTTACTTTTTAATTTGATTTATTTAATTTTAATTTTATTATTATATCATTCTGTTTCATTTTATGGTTATAATGACATATCCTTATAAATTTCCTAAATAGAACAATTGTATCTTTACTTATTAATATATTTTACCTATCGGATTAACATTGTAATAATATGGGTTATGATCACCTGAAATAAATGTATTTTATTTTATTTTATTTTATTTTTTTTATATCTAGGTACTGTAGACTTGCGAGTGTCCATGGGTAGCTCTGATCGCTTACCATCAGGTGAGCGGTCAGCATTTCTGCCGTCTATTCAACAAAAAAAAAGTTTGTCTGACGTGGGAGTGAAGACCGAGCTCACGTGAAAATTAAAAATTTTATGTGACTAAACTCGTTGTCTATGTCAAGAGACTCGTGTTGTTTTAAAATACTGACGCATAGGTACATAATAAACCTCTTTTCTTTGCTTTCTTGCAAAAAATCATGGCAGTCCATAACGCAGAAAATAATTTTACCCCAAACACCTTTATTAGGGTCGAAATCATTAATTTTTCAGAGGGTCGTCTACGTAAATAAATTACGACTTTGAGGTCATTTATTTTAGGTAGGTAGGTACAAAGGTGCGAATGAAATATCACCCTGTTTACGAATGCATGGGTTCATGTTATTATTTTATTATTATACGCAAGGACGTTAGAAAAAAGCCGGATACAGGCTCTTGAAACAACGACTGTGGCAGTGTGGCACCAGACTTTTTTTTTTTTTTTTTTTTTTTTTAAGGGGGGAAAATCATCGAATGACTGCTCGCGCCTGGGTGAGGCGGGAGGGAGTGTCAGACTCTTACTGACTAAAAACCACCCCGTTCCTTCTCCTGCACGTCGAGCCGGAGCCCCGGTTACCCGTTAGGTTCTCCGCGACGTGGCACCAGACTTAGAACGTACACAAATTAACATGAAAGACATTTTCTGTCATTTTCTTCAAAGTCAAAGTCAAAGCATTTCCCTATTTCAACATAACATAACATCACGCCTTTTATCCCCGAAGGGGTAGGCAGAGGTGCACATTATGCCACTGTACAATGTAACACCCACTTTTCACTATTTATGTTATGAGTCCCATGTAATAGGGGGTGAGCCTATTGCCATATACCGGGCACATTTCCAGACTCCGTGCTACTACTGAGATTTTTTTTTTAAAATACCCCTGTAATACTTTGCCCGACCCGGGAATCGAACCCGAGACCCCTTGCCCGGCAGTCGCACTTGCGACCACTCGGCCAACGAGGCAGTCCCCTATTTCCCTATTTCAATTAAATCATTATTTACGCACTTTTGAAACGTCAAAAATTGAATTTTCTGTCCATCTGTCTGTAAGTGAAGCTAGGCGCTAAAGTCTTACCTATGTCTAGTAATGTAGTAGGCCCACGCCCACACACGCACACATAAATAACCTACTAACGTTTTCGTGCTTCAATCACTTCTAAGTGACATCACGTCCTTCATTTTTTCAACGTCCTTGATTACACGGATATGCTGAGACCTTTTTAAGCTACAAAAGAGACGATTAATAATTTTATTAATTAGGTAATGAGGAAGAAGGGTTTTAGGATACGGTCTGTCATTAAAGATATATTTTTGAGCTATTTTATATAATACACTATAAATTAATAAATTCTATAAATAAGAATAGTTCAACCACAGTCATCTATTATTATTTTTTACTGTAATCATCAGTGTTGACTTTCGAACGAAACGTATCAATCAAAATCAACTGTCAAATAACTTGACAGTCTTGACACCTGTGAATGGCGAATGTGAATTTGGACAAGCGTTCCTGCTTGTGTTTGTGTTAGCGACAGAATACGCATTGGAAAGATCAAACTTTCTTCATAAATATAGTGAAATAACCCGAAACTAACACCTCAAAATGGCTGTGAGTAATCCGTAATCATTATAATATCATCCCAACTTAAAACTAAAAAAAAACCGGCGAACTCGAACTTAACCTAAAAATGTAAAACAAAACGTCATGTTTTTTTCAACATTTTGAGCTAGTAATATTAAATTTAATTATTTAATTATCATTTTCTGTATTCGTAGTCGATAGCAGCAGCTCAGGTGCAGGAAGTGCGTTCTATAACGCGCATTGAACGAATTGGAGCTCATTCGCACATCAGAGGGTTGGGTCTCGATGATTCCCTGGAGCCTAGAGCTGTATCCCAGGGTATGGTGGGGCAGAAGATGGCCAGGAAAGCCGCCGGCGTCATCCTACAGATGATTCGAGAAGGTACATTATTGAATTAACAGTTGTCATGGCAACGGAGATGTTTTGTTAAAGTAATGGTATATTGCGAGTATGAATTTATGTGAATAGAGACTAGGTTTATCATGATCGTTTATTTAGCTTTAGTCACAAAAACCATAGTAGTTTACACTGAAACATGTTGCTAGGCAGTTGAACTTGCCACCACACCTAACCCAGAAAAGACAGTTTGCTCAGTAGTCACCGGAAATGGGCAAATGATGATGATGATGATGAATTACTCTAACCATTTCACATATCCTAATAGGGTAGATGAGTAGATTATTTAAATTATTTTAAATCATTAGACATATATTTTATATTCTTCAATCGTATGTAAGCAATAGAAAACAATACACAGAAATTACTAGGATTAATGTAAAAACAAAAAAAGAGGAAATTTTCGTATCAGACGAACTCTCTCCTCTATACGGTGTTCCACAGGGCAGTGTATTAGGGCCATTGCTATTTATTTTATACATAAATGACCTGCCTAAAATTATTGACTACCCTATAACTCTATTTGCCGATGACAGTACAATGACCATAGAATGTAAAAATATTTTGACATATGAATCTGACATTAATAACTCCTTGACATCAATAATCACTTGGTTAGATAGAAACAATTTAAAAATTAATTTGAATAAGACAAACATTATCCATTTCAGCCAACGAGACCAATCTAAATCAAATGTAAATGTTGCCTACAATGACACAATAATCAATGAAGTTGAATCCAAAAAATTTCTCGGTATAATAATTGACAAGAAATTGAATTGGAAACATCACATTGAGAATTTAAGCAAGAGACTAAACTCATCTGCGTATGCACTATACAAACTTGCACCAATGCTTAATCCAGACGCTCTAGTGACAGCGTATTATGGATTGGCTGCATCAGTGTTACGTTACGGTGTAATTTTCTGGGGTAATTCTACAGACAAAGAAATTGCATTCAAGTCCCAAAAAAGATGCCTCAGGGCCATGTTTAACCTAAAGTCAACAGAGAGCTGTATGCCTATCTTTAAAAAATATAAAATACTAACTCTACCATCTCTTTATATTCTTGAAACTGCGACTTTCGTAAAAACGAATCCTGATCTTTTCCCACGTCTGTCTGACACTGTGCCTCGGAATAGACGGGATAACAGCAGACTTTGCCTGAAACCAGCTAGGACTACTCTTATGCACAAAAACGTTTTTTGTATGGCGCCAATAATTTATAATAAAATTCCACGGGATTATAAATGTTTAAACACCAATATGTTTAAGATAAAAATGAGACGCTTACTAGCAGAAAAGTGTTACTACTGTTTGAATGACTTTCTGGCTGACACTACTTTTTGACACTGTATTAATAAATGTAGACCGTAATAATACTTAATAATACTTTTTTGACATTTTAGTATGAATTGTAATTATTATAAATTGAATTTGTACGCCCCTAAGGGCAAAACATCTATTGGACACTGATTTTAAACAATTAACATCTTGCATGCTTTTGTATGAATGACACATGTTTATGCAAATAAATGATCTTTATCTTATCTTTATCTTACAGAAACAAATACTATCATGAATTTGATTTGAAATGTCGCGTGAAGTCACTTCTATGTACATTTTATACATAGAAATGATGTTATAGCCCCCACTCCTACACTTTGATTCGTTTAATCTAAGTATCATTTTATTATATGTAGTCTAGGTCACATTACCGAATTGATGACACTTCCGAAGCCTTTCCTTGCACAACAACTACACTACCTATATATCAAACATATGATTATTCATCGCCCTGTTGCTGAATAAGCACAATTATTATAGTGAAATTAAGAACCAAGTGAATGACCGTATGGACTTTAGCCTAGTAAATGTTTCTGCTGATGCATGTTAATTCCTCGGCAATAGTGATAGTTTTATTTTCGAACTGATTTATAATTATATTGTTTACGTATGTATATTTATTAGATACATTATAATATTATATTACGATTAGTCCTCGATTAGACCTCAGCCTATCTTTTCTGAGAATATAGGGTATGAGGTTATGTTTTGTATGTAAGTACGTTTGAATGTACCTCTATGTACCTCTATATTAAAATAATCATTATATATATTTTTTTTCTATTGCATACTGATAAATATTTGTGTTTATAGAAATAAGATGTGCTATTGTAAAAATTATATTTAGACCTCCTCTCGCCTGCGATACAGGATTGTCCTAGTGCAGGCATCTAACTATTTGAGGTCAATTGTACGTAATTTGATATATTTTCGAATTTTGCATTTTTGTTATTATGAATAAAGTTTTATTTATTTATTTATTATTATACATCAAAATAAATAAATACGTGCCTAATATTTTTTCATAATCTAACTGACTGACTAATTAGATTTTTAATTTTCACCCTGGAAACTACCCAATTGTAAGAAAATTATTCCATCCATTCTAGGCAAAATAGCAGGTCGAGCAGTGTTACTCGCTGGGCAGCCAGGTACAGGCAAGACTGCCATTGCTATGGGACTTGCACAGGCGCTGGGACCTGACACACCATTTACAAGCATGGCTGGTAAGTTGTATTATAATGTTTGTAATACCTGGAGGTGGCTCATCACTAGGCCGTTGAAAAAATGCAGACATTACTGCCTCGTTGACCGAGTTGTAAAACTTCTTGATCTCTTCAAATTGAATACTTCTTCGAACTGTCCAAAACAACAGTTTTCTATGAATTTTGTAGGAGATTGTGTATTGTGATATCACATTTATTTAGCGTCAAACAGCATACATATTTATGTATATGTATGTATAGGTATGTGAAGTACCTGAGTATGCCTAGAATCACCTCCAATATCATTCAGTGCTCCATTCACCCAAAGGTTTTCTGGTAGAGATCGCTTTTAGTGATGACGCCGCCTTTGTACCCTACTATCCTTGGATGTAACTCGACATTTATGTTTATATTGCTTTAAGGTGTACAATAAAGATTATTCTTATCTTATCTTTTTCTTAAAAATATGCTAAAAAAATACCAAAATTAAATCAGTCATAAAATCATTCATTGTCTTGAACAGTTGAGATAATTTCTTTTTAATTTAGGAAAGTACCCAATTATAATTGACCCGTCAGCCCATGTTATGGTTTACTCAACCCAAGAATTAAACTTGAAACATGTCCACCCTTCTTAACAGTATGTTTTGCTATTGCCAATGGTATTTATAACCTGGCCCTTTTTGTTCTTCTCCTCTTATAATATCTTGTGGTTTATTTCATTACGGGAAACAAGAAAGAAAGAGAAAGCATTTATTTGACAAATAGGACACAAGCAAAGATTATTAAAAATAAAAATAATAGATACTTACATAAATACATAATAATAACAAACTTAAAGCGTAAAGAAAAGAACAAAAACCATCAAAATATAACAAAATAATGTACATACAATACGAAACAATACAATAAGTTTTTAATATAGAGGTAAAGCTATTTAGCCTCCTACTTTCAATATGTGAGCACCAACCACAATAAGTATCTCCGTTCCACAAACAATCTCCTCCTCCAAGGTCCCACACACCGAACCGACTTTCTCCACTCGTCATTTTTCATTCAGTCAGTCTTACTGTGGAATGCGCTGCCCACGGATATCAGGACGGCCTCCAGTCGGCTATCCTTTAAATTTAAAGTCAATGAATATCTCCGGAACAAACTGACACAATCAAGTCTCAATTAACACCCTCCTCAGAAACTTTATATATATAATTATATAAGATATATAAACCCATTATATATTTATTTTTATATTATATTATATTTTATATTACATATATATATTTATATATGTATTTAATTATTTACATATTATATTTATGTTTCATATTAGTATGTAGTATTGGTATGTAGTTTATGTACTAGGATACCTTTATACATATGTACGTACATTTATCACCCTCGTTTTTATTATTATTATTTTTTTCGATAGATGCAAACTTCTTTCAAAGCCTACTGTAACACTTCTCTGCATCACCTTATGGTTGGCTGGTAGAGAATGCCATTCGGCATTAAGTCCGCCATTGTATACAGTTGTACATAAAGTGTTAAATAAAAATAAATAAATAAAGAAAAATTAAATATACAAAAAAAAACACAATATAAATAATATATAGACTGTTATTCATGTCTCTGGGATGCGCCGGACTTCAGTGCTCCGGTGTTTTCATGGTTGTATCTACTGTAGATCCTGGTGCACAGGAGTTGCAGTGGTTTTGGGCGGCTGTGGAGGGCTTGTCCCATATAGAACGCCTACCTGAATAGAGCCGTCTTAGACTACACTGGAGCCCTTTTAGATATTTTTTTAACTTTGACCCACACTAGGATTTTCTCCTGTATCATGGGTACTGTCGGTCCTCCGGAGTCCCATTAGGATGGGGGCCCTGGAGACGAGCAACGAGTGCCCTTATGGCAAAGACGATACTGTAGCATGTTGTTTTATTTTATGTGATTTAGTTTATTGGAAGCAAATAAAATTACAACTGTGATATATTTTCAGGATCTGAAATATTCTCCCTGGAAATGAGCAAGACTGAAGCTCTCACTCAGGCTATCAGGAAATCCATTGGAATACGGATCAAGTATGTTCTTATATTATATATATTATTATATTATTCTAAACTAGCTAGCTCGCGCGGTTTCGCCCGCTGCTCTGCGGAATCCACGACGAGCATGGTAAAACTACGACGTCGTATTATTGTGGCCCAGCCCTAAGGCGCTAATAACAGCCAGTACTTTAATTCTTTGACGTCATATTTTTTTGAAGAAGTAATTAAAAATTTAAAGAACTACAAACAATATCCTTGTGTTGTATACCATCTCACACACATTTCTGTATGATTTTTCAGTGATGAATCATTGAAGGTGATATCTAATGTATGATGTTCTCAGCAATTATATTCATAATCATCAAATTACCACATCATACATAATTGAACTCAACGAAACAATGTACCCAAAAATTGTATTGTGAACCCGATTGAAGAAGAGTAACCTATGGAGTTTCTTGCTCGTTCTTCTCCATAGGAATCTACACCTTGGAATGAGCAAATAGCTTCTCTAGAGGACTGATCGACAGACTGATATTTTTTCTTATTATTTAATACTAGCAACCCGCCCCGGCTTCGCACGGGTGCAATATGTATGTATTATACATATAAACCTTCCTTAAGAATCACTCTATCTATTAAAGAAAACCGCATCAAAATCCGTTGCGTTGTTTTAAACACCTAAGCATACATAGGGACAGACAGACGGCGGATAGCGACTTGGTTTTATACTATGTAGTGAAGCCGGTAAACGAGTGGACGGATCACTTGATGGTAAGCAATCAGCGTCGCCCATGGACACACGGAACACCAAAGGCGTTACAAGTGCGTTACTTTACCAGCTTATCATAAAAAAAACATTGGACTAATAAACACTTAATTTTTTTTAACTTAAAATAACCAAACCGTTTTTTGTTTATAGAAATCGAATCTAAATCACTTAAAAATCATTCATCATAGTATCTTATTCCCTTTTCAGAGAAGAATCGGAAATAATCGAAGGTGAGGTAGTGGAAGTCGTGGTAGAGCGCGCGGCAGGTGGGGGCGGCGCCAGGGTGGGGCGGCTGACGCTGAAGACTACTGACATGGAGACCAACTACGACATGGGGGCCAAGATGATTGACTCACTGCTCAAGGAGAAGGTTTGTAGACATTTTTTTATGTTTTTCGACCTGTATATTTAGTTTACATACAACAGTGGTAGCATGCAGTTTGGAATTGTGCCCGGTATATGGCAATAGGCTCACCCCTATTACATGGGACTCATAACATAAATAGTGAAAAGTAGGTGTTACATGGTACAGTGGTATAATGTGCACCTCTGCCTACCCCTTCGGGGATAAAAGGCGTGATGTTATGATGATATATTTAGTTAACTAAAATCGCGGGTTACTCACGTGTATATACTGAGAAAAGCTCTACTAGTTTCTACTTACTAGTAGGCTGCGCGACATCGCCGCATTCGCCGCGACCGCGCACGCTGCTCATGAGGAATAACCCCTCTGTGGTTCGAAACTAGTAGAGCTTTTCTCAGTATATTCACGTGAGTAACCCGCGATTTTAGTTCATTTAGTATGTCTCACGATAGTTATTATATAAACACTGTATATTTAGGTTTTAAAAGTGTAATTGATCTAATAATCGATATTTTTTACTAATCAAATCTTATACTATTATATAAAGCGGAAGAGTTTGTTTTTTTGTTTGTTTGTTTGACCGCGCTAATTTCCGTAACTACAAGTCTGATTTGAATAATTCTTTTTGTGTTGGATAGCGCATTATCAAACATCAGGCAACGACCAATAGAAGCTCAGCAGAGCGTGTGAAACCGCGCGAAAGTAGCTATTTTCTATATAAAACTGTTGGTGCGGTGGCTGGGCAACCGGTTCGATTCCCGCACGGAGCAACTCTTTTTGTGATCCATAAATAGTTGTTCCGTGTCTGTGTGTGATGTGTATGTGAACTTGTATGTTTGTAAACGCACACACGAGGAGTATACACAGGAGACAATCCTAGTGTGGGAAAACATTTTTTTTTAATAAATAAAAAACAATGATACAATAACAAAATATAGGATCACATTTATCTTTGAAATTGGGTAATCAATACAATAAAATATTAAAATATAATCACACTTTCATTAATTGATTTTATAATGATAAGTTGATCATTATAAAATCAATTAATGAAAGTGTGAATTTTAGTATTTTTCCAGCAAATATATAAGAAATAACTATGCTGTTTGACGCTAAAATACGTGACGTCATAATACACAATCTCGTACAAAATTCATAGAAAACTGTCGTTTTTGACAGTTCACAGACAAAAGTATTGAATTTGACTAGTTGGCAAGTACCCAATTATTTAGTGCCCCACACTAGGAACTTATCCCGTATCGTGCGTACAGCTTGTCAAAAATCAGTTTGTAATAATAGAGGTCGCTAGTATCGTACCTGTGTCAACCTGGTACACTACGACTCAACTGGTTTTGATATTTGTTATTTTTATCGAGTTTAAAAAGAGGAGATACTATGTTCGGCTGATTGTTTATTCATGGGATAAGGACCGAATTGGGTGATTCAGTCGAAGTCAATTTTAGTTGCAGCTCACACCGCGTCAAACTAGTTTTTGCCAAGCTGTATGTATAGGTACAGACATACAAGTGAATGTATGTTTCTGTAGATCATACAAAGAAATACTTCATTCATTGTCTAATTGTCGTGTCGTCGTGGCCCGGAGGTTAAGATGCCCGCTTCTCATGCATAAGAGTGCGGGCTCCAAACCTACCAACGCCAAGTACCAATGTGACTTTTTCCGAGTTATATGTACTTTCTAAGATTATCTAGACACCACTGACAAATGGTGAAGGAAAACTGGACTTATAATTTCTAATTATAAGTTTGTAATCGCCAACCCGCATTGAGCAAGCGTGGTGTTTAATGCTCAAACCTTCTCCGTGTGAGGTCTTTAGTCAGCAGTGGGCATTTATAAGCAGTTGATGATTGTCTAATTATCTACTCTGCAGGTGCAAGCGGGAGATGTAATTACCATAGACAAAGCTACAGGCAAAATTAACAAATTAGGCAGAAGCTTCGCCAGAGCTAGAGATTACGATGCAACTGGTAAGTAATAATAATATTGTAAAGGGTGGTATTTAATACTTTAACTGTAAATTCCCTTTTTTCGATCAAAATATTCGAAATTACCACCAAAAATACTTAATTGCACACTTTTGCTCGTCAAATAGATCAATTATACTATACTGTTAGATCTTTTAAGCTTGACTGTTTTACTGAATGATCTTTTAACTAAAAGTAAATCTAATGATTCTTCGAGTGTAACAAAATCTTAACCCAACCAAACCCATAATCTTAAGGTCGTGAAAATAAAAAAAAAAAAATCTAACCTAACCTAATATTCAACAATTTGTGTGCAAATCAGTATTTTTGTTTTACGGTTCAATTTTTTGATATGCAGTAAGTTATTAGTGGAGAACTTTGGTTTGCTTAAATTTTTAAATAGAGGTGCTGTAAAAAATTCCCCTATTTTAATTAGCGACCCGCCCCGGATTCGCACGGGTGCAATATGCATGTATTATACATATAAACTTTCCTTAAGAATCCTTCTATCTATAAAAAAACCGCATCAAAATCCGTTGCGTAGTTTCAAAGATCTAAGCATACATAGGGACAGACAGACGGCGGATAGCGACTTTGTTTTATACTATGTATTAAGGTAAGGTAGGTAAGACTGCCTCATTGGCCGAGTGGTCGCAAATGCGACAGCCGGGCAAGAGGTCTCGGGTTCGATTCCCGGGTCAGGCAAAGTATTACTGGGTTTTTAAAATAATCTCAGTAGTAGCACGGAGTCTGGAAATATGCCCGGTATATGGCAATAGGCTCACCCCCTATTACATGGGACTCATAACGTAAATAGTGAAAAGTGGGTGTTACATTGTACAGTGGCATAATGTACACCTCTGCCTATCCCTTCGGGGATAAAGGCGTGATATTATGTTTATAACATAAATAGTGAAAAGTGGGTGTTACATTGTATAGTGGCATTAAGTGCCGTAGTGTGCACCTCTGCCTACCTCTTCGGGGATAAAATGCGTGATAAGTTAAAATTTAGAACCGACTTCAAAGCGAAAAATTTCGACTATATATATATTAATTTGACTTATCGTGTGACGTAACGACCTCCTACCCCTAAACTAAACTCCATTTTACCTAAGTACTGTAACTTTATACGAGAAAATAAAAAAAATACGTGTCTAATATTTTTTTATTATTTAACTGACGGACTAATTAGATTTTTAATTTTCATACCCTGGCTACTGCCCTATGTAAAAAGTAGTATTGTATAATATTAATGTTCCCCTCCAGGCCAACAAGCTCGTTTCGTGCAGTGCCCAGAGGGCGAGCTCCAGAAGCGCAAGGAAGTGGTCCACACGGTGACTCTGCATGAGATAGACGTCATCAACTCGAGGACACATGGATTCCTGGCACTATTCTCCGGTAAGTCGAATACTTGTATCGCTAACAACTACCTCATTGGCCGACTGCCAGGCAAAGGGTCTCGAGTCGAGTGAGACATCAAGGGACCTGCAATGTCGTTTCACTTCTAGAGGTATTTCACTTACCCAGTGATACAGGTATACAGGTATAAATAAATATCTGTCTCATTTATAGAGGGTTCCATGTAGAGGTGGACTTGGAATTACGTGTGGAATTTGTGGCCTACCCACCATAATAAGAATGAGTAAACAAATAATGTTATCTCAGTTACAGAGGTTTATGCATATAAAATTTACTCGCTGTCTCAGTTATAGAGATAACTATGACGATAAATCGAAAGAACAAATCCCAGATAGAGGTTTACCTCGTCCCACTAACAGAGGTAATTCAGTGCCAAAGTGTACCTCTATTACTGGGTTTTTTGAAAATCTCAGTAGTAGCACGGAGTCTGGAATTGTGCCCGGTATATGGCAATAGGCTCACCCCCTATTACATGGGACTCATAACATAAATAGTGAAAAGTGCGTGTTACATAGTACAGTGGCATTAAGTGCCGTAATGTTGTACCGATTCGGGGATAAAAGGCGTGATGTTATGTTATGTGTCGGTGGCAACAAAGCTTCAGATTGTCCTGGCAGCGGATACCGTAGTCTAATTATACTGACAAGACTAGACGTAGCACAACTGTGTCTTTAGCCAAACGCCACTTTAGAGCTTGTCTACAGAGAGAGTAGAAAACTAAATGTATGGGATGACACTGACAAGTGTCAAAATTTTCGTCAATCCTTACTAATATTATAAATCGGAAAGTGAGTTTGTTTGTTTGTTCCACTTTCACGCCGTAACTACTAAACCGATTGCTTTGAATTTTTGCAGACGTAAAGTTAGAAGTCCGGATTAAATAATAGGGCACTTTTTATACCGAAAAAACTTGATATTCCCGAGGGAAAACAAAAGTATTGGTATAGATGGCGCTGTGTATATTGGTATATGTCACATTGGCTTTTTATCCTTTTGTGACGCGAGCGAAGCCGCGGGTATAAGCTAGTTCCATATCATTTAGTTTTCTATTCTACATGTAGACAAGCGCTAAATGGCATTTGGCCTACAGCTACTGTTTATTTAATTTTCGCAACCACGACTGCCAAACGAGTTATGTAGAACGATTACTTATGACATGTTTTCGGCTGTTGAAAATTTTTTTCTGGAGTATTGGGGTTAAAATAATGGGGTATAATTGTTATGAGTACATAATTTAAGGTCATCGCATCTAAAAAACACGGCTACAGCACGGCGTTGTTTCGAATTTGCGTTGAACTGAAAAATACCTTATATCTTATACTATTACATAAAGCGGAAGAGTTTGTTTTTTTGTTTATATGTTTGAACGCGCTAATCTCCGTAACTACAAATCTGATTGGAATAATTCTTGTTGTGTTGGCTAGCGCATTTATCGAGGATGGCTATAGGCTATAAAACATCACGCTAGGACCAATAAGAGCTGAGCATAGCGTGTGAAATCGCGCGAAAGTAGCTAGTATTTTATATACTTACAAATAGAACCTTAGGCTAAGTCAATATAAATTTCCATTCACAGGTGACACGGGTGAGATCAAGTCTGAGATCCGCGAACAGATCAACGGCAAGGTGGCGGAGTGGCGCGAGGAGGGGAAGGCCGAGATGATACCCGGGGTACTGTTCATTGATGAGGTAAATACACTAATGTTTTTATAACATCTTAGGGTAATTTTGACTGCACGGTTGGTGCGGTGGCTGGGCAACTGGCTGTCGCGCAACGTGTCGCGAGTTCGATTCCCGTACGGAGCAACTCTTTGTGTGATCCACAGATTGTTGTGCCGGGTCTGGTTGTCATGTGTATGTGAACTTGTATCTTTGTAAACGCACCCACGATACACGATAGGACAACGTTAACAGCTCACGCACATAGACCATCGACATATACTAATGGACATGCCGCACGCGTATAATCTGCAGTAATTTTTTGGTTTGAAAAGAGTGAGAGAGATGGCCTATGCTTTCGGTCTAGCGCTATCTCTTTCTCGCTCATAACGTCTTAACTACGGTACTATTTTGAGAGAGATAAAGATAGACCGAAACTTCGTTTTCTCTCTTTCTTTCGGAGTGCCACAATTCTCATCTCTAAGGCATGTCCATTAGTATATGTCGATGACATAGACCATCGGTGAAAACAGATCAACGGATGACGTCACAAGATCCTATAGTACATCGCAATGTTTACATGCGAATAAACACGGATAGAAAATCCCAACGAACAACTGTCGGGCAGAAAGCCCGCCAGGCACGATCACCTCGCCTGGTCGGAGGATCCTCCTTTTCCGATCTTAGGGAACTTTCTGTTCTCTAAAGTGTTATAACTAGACAAATTATGTTTACGGTACATGAAATAACGTCAGCCTATAAGTGGCCACTGCTGAGCAAGGCCTCCTTTTTACATAGAGGAGAAGGTTTGAGCATTAATCTCCACGCTTCCTCATTGCGGGTTGGCGAGTAGAACGTTGTTTAGTTTTCCTCACGACGGTTTCCTTCACCGTTTGTCAGTGGTGTCTAAATAATCTTAGAAAGTACATATAACTCGGTAGTACATATAACTTGTCAGGTTTTCAACCAGCGCACTCATGCTTATGAAGCGGGCGAGTAAACCTCCAGACCACCACGAAGCTTATTTTACAATAAGCAAAATAATCAAAATACCTTTATTTTTCTAGGCTCACATGCTGGACATAGAATGCTTCTCGTACCTCAACCGGGCACTCGAATCCGAGACCGCGCCAGTAGTCATAATGGCGACCAACCGCGGGATCACAAGGATCCGCGGCACTAACTATAAGTCCCCACACGGGATCCCCCTGGATCTCCTCGACAGGATGATCATAGTCCCCACCTCGCCTTACTCTCATCAGGAGCTGAGAGAGATCTTGAACATTCGGTTAGTAGATATTTTATTAAGTGTGTATTCAAAGTCAATGTCAAAATCATTTATTTCAATTAGACCAGGAAGGCACTTTTGAACGTCAACAACAAAAATTTAGAAGTGAAGCTGCTCTGAAGTTGCTCATTTCAAGGTGTAGATTCCTATGGAGAAGAACGAGCAGTAACCTATGGTGTTTCTTCACCATAGGTTACTCTTTTTCAATCAGGTTCACAATACGATTCTCTAGTCTCTATTGACACCAACGCTTATGTATGGTAGTGAATCATGGGTGTGGCAGAAGAAGCATGAAAGAATGATTAATGCGGTGGAAATGAGAGCCCTGAGAAGTATGTGTGGACTAAAGTTAAGTGATCGAGTGAAAATAGTGTTATTAGAGAAAAGTGTGGATTGAAAGATGATGTAGTGACAAGGATTGAAAAGGGAATGTTACGCTGGTTTGGACATGTAGAAAGGATGGATGAAAGTCGAGTAACGAAAGAAGTATACAGAGCGGATATGAATGGGGCCGTCGGTAGAGGGCGCCCTAGACGTACATATAGTGACCAGATTGGCGATATATTAAAGAAAGACCAGATTAAAAGTACCCTTAACCGACGAGCATGCATGAAAAGATTGATGACTGTTGATGAAGCGAAAGAGGTATGTAGGACATAACAGGAATTGCAACCTGACAATTTTTTTCTTACTTGATAACTCGGGTTTCTTTTCATGACTAACAGTGACACTATTTTAAATCAAAATGACACCAAAAATGTATTTACTCCAAACTTTATTTGACTGCACGGTCGGTACGGTGGCTGGGAAACCGGCTGCCGTGCAACGTGTTGCGGGTTCGATTCCCGCACGGAACAACTCTTTGTGTGATCCACAGATTTTTGTTCCGGGTCTCGATGTCATGTGTATGTGAACTTGTATGTTTGTAAACGCACACACGACACAGGAGAAAATCCTAATGTGGGGCAACGTTTTTAAAAATAATAAAATATAAAACTGAATTTTAACAGATGTGAAGAGGAAGACTGTCAAATGTCAGCGGATGCCCTGACGGTCCTGACTCGAGTGGCCACGGAGACATCACTGCGCTACTCCATACAACTCATCACCACCGCCTCTCTTGTCGCTAAGAGGAGGAAGGCTACTGAGGTATATATCTGTCATCATCAACAGTGGCGTGCACAGGTTTTCGAGACAGGGTAGGCAACTAAATATCGTATGATTAAACCCCTCCCCCCCCCCCGCCGGTCATACAATCATACTCACACAAGACAGGTACATGTACATACATAATACATTTTGAAAAATGCGTTCAAGAATATTGTGGTGTATTCTTTCGCCAAATTACATACACTGACATCTCGCGTATTTTTTGTGAAGTACTTCATCAGCTATTGATTAAGTCAACAAAACTTACAAATAATGAAGGATCTATTATTTATTTTAATAATGAAGCATAAATTTGATGAACCAAATTTCATTATGGAATTGTTAAGTTTAATCAATCTGTTCAAAATCATAATATATTACGAATTTAAGAGCGTAGGTACCTACATTATGTCAACAAACAAAACAATAACAAGCGCGGCCGGCTGTGGCCGACCTGAGTCTATGCGGTACATTTGTTATTATTACATTACATAATTATTAATAAGAATTAATATGTGAATCAGTACAACCCGAAGTCTAAGTTGATATTTTTAAGAATTATCAAACAATAAACAAGAAATCAAATAACAGATCCATTATAGTAAGTACATATTTACATTACCTACCTTTTACTTGGGTCAATTCTCGTAACTCGAGTACACCTCTGCCTATGGTCATTACCTGAATCTAGTCCTATAAAGGACATTTTCTTGCGAAATCTTACTGTTTTTACTTTCAACAAACACATAAAATTACCTATTATTCACACAAACTTCACAATCGAATAATATAGGTACTTGTACTAGAAACTGATAAACAAATACACTATTTGAAAAACCTACACATATATTTAACTACTACTACACATTTATGCAACTTTATGTTTAAAACTATTTCCTAATAATTTAAACGAAAACATAAACAAAGCGATCGCACATCACATGAAAACAATATGGCCGAAAACATTGGAAATGAATTGAAGTCATTACCAATAGTCAATTGAGTGTTTATTATAAAAAAAATGTAGCTTAAAAATTAAGATAATGCAGCGTTTAATTTCAAAAAAACAAAGGTTAATTTAGTAATTCAAATGAAATTGCATCATCGTCTTAAACCAATATTTCATACTAAAAAAACATTCATTCATATAATTTGAAACGTTGTAAATGGCGCCATCTTGAAGTTTCAATAACTTCCTTTTAACTTTTATAATAATAAAGACAACTCCTCGTTTAAAATTTCTATAAACTGACAAAGCGGAAAAAATTTAAGCTTTAATTAAAACACTTAAAACATATTTGTTAAATACGCAATTATAAAAATACATTCGCATTGTATCGAACGAGTTCAGAAGTTTCAACAAAAAATTCAATAGATGGCGCTGGTGTACTCCATTCATCAGTACTTTACGATATACAGATTTTATCAATTTAAATCCTTTTATGATTTAATTGTTTTTAAAAATACAATAACTTGTTGCTGTTATATTGTTTTAGAATTCTTAATAAAATACGATCGTTTTCCAAGTGATAAACGAACGGTCCTCTAATTTTTTAGTTGCAAACATTTTGTCAAGCAAAAGGAATCGTGTAATATAATTATGAATGGTTATTCTGTACCGTGACCATGGTCGTGAACTTCACGCATGCGCGGTGCAAACTTTTGGTACATTACTTTCGTGACGTCACAACTAGCAGCCAAGATTTAAGGAATAGCAGCGCATGCGTGGTGCGTGCGGGGCGCATTCATTGCTTTACAAAGGCGCGTTTATGTTAGCCGTTTTTTTTACAAACTTTTATTATATTATTGAATTTTAATAAACGCGTTTGTACATTTTATGTATGTTATATATTCACGATATTTATAGGTAGGCAAAGCCTTTTCGTCTATATGGACTGCACGCCACTGATCATCAACTGTATATCGTACCCCCGGTGCTATACCGTCACTTATGTATTGCGGAGGCCCGCGCGCAACTGAACCTAGTGCCGTCCAGATTAGCGCCAAAACCGTAACGACAGTAATGCCCTCACAATGTCCGTTTGCTTACTACACAAATGACAATAAATAACACACCAAGTAAAGAGGTGAATTTGGAGTATTCTTTCATTATCAGTTAATGTTTGACAAAAATTGCATAAGTGACGATATTGCACCGTAGGTGCGATATGCTACTGCTGAGCAAAGCCTCTTCTAACACGGAGAAGGTTTAACCATTAATCACCACGCTTGCTCAATGCGGGTTGGCGATTACAAACTTATATTTAGATATTAATAGATATTACTATTAACAGTACATATAACTCGGAAATAGTCACATTGGTACTCTTGCCAAGTTTTGAACTCACATCCATTTGCATAAGTGGTTCGAGTCAGCTCGACACTCAATACTTGCCCATGAATTGTAAAATGATAAAAAAATTAAGTATGTGGCCCGAGAATTAAACACTTTTTCTTACCTATCGTGTCGGTAGTATTTCCGAACCGATACGACCTTGAAACCTTAAAGAAAAGAGCGTATATTCCTTTTTAATGATATGTTAGCATTTAATTGATTGTTACACTGGCAAATGAATATTGTAAACAGATTTGTTGTAATATGATGTGTAAACAGTCGTTGACTGACACCCCCCGACCGATAATTTATTTATTTAGGGGCGGCATAAATAAATAAATTATCGGTCTGCTAGTTTGCCTCATCTTACACTTCTTATACTATTATATAAAGCGAAAGAGTTTGTTTTTTTGTTTGTTTGTTTGTTTGAATGCGCTAATCTCCGTAACTACAAGTCTGATCAGAATGATTCTTTTTGTGTTGGATAGTGCATTTATCGATGATGGCTACAGGCAATAAAACATCACGCTACGACCAATAAGAGCTGAGCAGAGCGTGTGAAACCGCGAGGAAGTAGCTAGTAATCCATAAAAAAGAACTAATCCAATGCTCTATTTGTAGGTGAGCATGGAAGATGTAAAGAAAGTGTACTCCCTGTTCCTGGACGAGCACCGCTCCGAGCAGTTCTTGAAGGAGTACCAGGATGAGTTCATGTTCAACGACGGATCTGGAGGTGAGATGTCATACATTACAAAATATTGTATTACAGATAAAATAACATTATAATTTGGAACAACAACATTAATAATTGTGCGGGAATTATATGTTACTACCTGTTTGACAGTATTATTATTATTATTTATTATTGACAGTAACTGGACGACCGGATTCTGAGTACAGTTCGTACAGTTTCGTTCTATCGTGCAGTTACATTGACCCAATTATGAGATTTTAAACCATGTTGCGGTCACGGGTGACCGCTTGCTATTTGACAGTTTAATTTTTTACCAAAACTTACTTTACGAATTTTCATAAAAAATATTTATTTTATCGATATTTTTATAGATAAATATATATTCCTTTTTTTCAGATGCCCCACAACTTATGGAAGTGTCGCAGTAAACGTATCAAAATTATTCCAAATATTTTAATTTTATATTTGTCGTCATTAGAATTTACATTTTTGTTGTAAAAGAAGTCGCCTATAAGTTACTTTTAAGTTTTATTATGTAAGTTTATACAATAAACGTGTATTAAAATGTATTTTTATTTTGTTTTTGCTTGTATTTAAATGAAATTAATAAAAGATAATCATTTTATTTTGGGTGGTGTGTTTTCTACTAAAACTTGTCCTTAAATTGGTAGGAAATTAAAAATGTATGTGGCAACATTTATAAGTGTTGTTACGAAACTTAGTATTTACAAATAATATCGGTTTTCTCAATATGTTCGTGTGCAAAATCGATGCATGTTCCCATATTAAAATAAAAAAAAAGTTAATCTAGTTTATTTAAAATAGGGAATCATTATCAAAACTCTGGTAAAAAGTTACAGTTTTATTTTAATGTGTTGAGAATTCTTAAATCGACTAAAACTATTGATATGACAGTTCCGGTTTATGTCCGTGTACCACCACAACACTAAACTGCCATTGATTTTTCATTTCACTCAATCGTGAATATTTTTGGTGTCAATCTTTCGTAAAAAGTAAATTTTCAATAAAGTCAAAATGTTTGCCGTAAGGAGCCTGTTCAAAGCCAACACCCAGATCCTGAAAAATGTGGCTCAGCACAGGAATATGAGCGTTATCGCTACCCCCGCTAGGAACAAGATTACCAAAGGCGTAAGTTATTTTCGTATTTTTTACTTAAACAATCAGTAACTTCGCACTTTTACACATTTATAGCTTTTTCTAATAATATTCAAAGTTATTCATATACGATTTGTCTGTACTAGATCGTTCAAAAACGATTTTAAAATTACGTAATTATTTACGGAAATGTTAGGTTAGGTCTGTGTTTTTTAGTCTTACAGGAAAAAAAATGTGTATTCAATTCTCTATTTTACGGTAATCTATGTCTGAATTAGCAATTAGATATGTCAAATTTGTTATGAAAAGTTATATATCGGTTGTAACTTATATGGAAGTTTTCTACTATTTTATTTCGTTGTAATTTTTTTTTCGTTATCTATTTAGATTAGCCAATAAGCTAATAGTATTGATAAAATGATATCGTATACTGATATAGTGTTTAAACTACAAGTTTTTAAGTTATAACAATATATTTGTATTTATACTAGCCATTAGGCATGTTACAATATTCATTCTTACAAAAAAATAAAAGAATAACGAGACATAGACTATTAATTTTTACTTTTCTTATTTTACAAGATCTGTGTACTTTTTTAAAAGCAATAGGCTATACCTGGCTGTTCCAATTTCTTTATTTATTTATTCAAGTATTTAGGACAAAAAGCCCTATTTACTAAATAAAGATTTAAAAAAGTACTCGACTACTCGAGTATTAACTCGTCGAGTACCGGTTTTGTAGACACAATTATAGAACAATAGGTTGCGGTCACCGGTTACGCATTGCTTGCAGTTTAATTGCATATTGCATCATGACTTCAACCTATTGTTCTATAATTGTGTCTATAATGACGGTACTCAACGAGTTAATTTGTGATGTGAATGAAAGAATATCTGTTCAATCCCCAAGCAGTCAGCAGTGACCACTCCCCACTAACTCCATTATAGACCTTAATTCCGATGTTTAGAGACTACTTTTAAATGAAGAAATTTTGGGATTTTTCGATACATTATATCAACATAATGTGTATGTAAACACACAGTAGATACAGAAGAAAATCTTCAGAGTCAAGCCAAGTTTATTTAAAAAATAAAATGTCACTAAACTTTTTCTAATTAACATTACGCCTATTATCCCCGAAGGGATATGCCAAGTTGCACATTTCGGCACTTAATGCCACTGTACGATGTAACACCCACTTTTCACTATTCATGTTATGAGTCCCGTGTAATAGGGGACAGCCTATTACCATATAGCGGGCACAATTCCAGACTCCATGCTACTACTGAGATTTTTTTTTAAACCTGACCCAACCCGTGACCCTATTCCCGGCCACTTGCAATCACTTAGCCAATGTGGCACGCTTTCTCATTGTAATTTAAAGGTATGAGTCTGCATTGACCCAATAAAGTGATCAAAGAACACAATCTTTTGATTTAACAGAACTGGCCTTTGACTACCAGTATCTACAATATAATAACTTCATTTACAGGAGATGGGAGTCCTGATCGTAGCCATGATCACAGGTTGGTCAGTGATCCCCGTCTGGGTGCTCGTCAACATCAAGAACTACAGGAACAAGGAATAAATCATACGTAGACAATTCTATTGTGTAGTTACAAATCATATGTATGTATTATGTTTAAGTAAACGGTTAATTTAACATTGAGTTTTATTTATACAGGTAAATACATGTTGTATTGGCCTGGAGGTCAGTTAAAACTCCAGCTTCTCATCCAGTGGCAAGTATCAATGTGACTTTTTTCGAGTTATATGTACTTTCTAAGATTATTTAAACACCACTGACAAACGGTGAAGGAAAACATCGTGAGGAAACCTGGACTTATAATTTGTAATTATAAGTTTGAAATTGCCAACCCACATTGATGAAACATGGTGATTAATGCTCAAACCTTCTCTTGTGCCTTAAGTCAGCAGTGGCCACTTATAGGCTGTTAATAGTTGATATAAATATATGTAGTAGTATGTAACAACTGACAGCGTAGAAAACTTACCTCTATACATTTATTCTTTCTGCGAATAAGACTCTTCAAGTCTTGAGTTAATAGGCTGCTTATGTAGGCGTGGTCCATCGTCGACTGCATCATAGTGCACCACCATGCTCCAGGCGAGATAGAAAAGGGACTTTCTATTTATGGCATAAGCCGGTAAACGAGCTGACAGATCACCTGATGGTAAGCAATCGGGCGTCGCCCATGATACCTGGGACACCAGAGGCGTTACAAGTACGTTACCGGCCTTTTGGGGATTAGAATTTTGAGGAATATTAGGGATTCAGTAATTGGAGGGATTAGGGACTAGTCCGGTGACCGCACTCACACGACGAAATACAACGCAAGCGTTGTTTCGCGTCAGTTTTCTGCTCAGCCGTGGTATCACTCCGGTCGAGCCGGCCCATTCGTGCCGAAGCATGGCTCTCCCACAAAACAGATACAACAGAACTATTAACAGATACAACTGGATATGCCACTCTTCTTTGTTTGGGACGAAAATCATCAAATGGCTCCTTCCTTCCACCCTGGGTGAGGTGAGGTGAGATGGTCCATCCATACATGCATGCATCTTTTACCTGCGGTACGCGCGGCTTTTGATGGCCGGCAGTAGTTCGGTTGCGGCTTCGGTACGCAGTGATAGTGTTGCCGTATTCGTATTATAACATGATTTCTTATAAATAACGAAATGACAAAATTGAACTGGGATGATAGTGCAGTACTTTCATTGATAGAAACTAACTTCGACGAAATTCATAGTAGTATTGCCAAAATTCCAACCGCAGCAGCCTAAGCCAGAGCCGCGGAAGTCCTAATGGGTTCACTTACATATACCCAACTAGCTTTTATCCGCGGCTTCGCTCGCGTCACAAAAGGATAAAAGTAGCCTATGTGACATATACCAATACTCACATCGCCATCTATACCAATTCTTTTGTTTTCCCTCGGGAATATCAAAATTTTCCGGGATAAAAAGTACCCTATTATTTATTCCGGACTTCTAACTTTACGTCTGCAAAAATTCAAAGCAATCGGTTTAGAAGTTACGGTGTGAAAGCGGAACAAACAAACAACTCACTTTCCCATTTACAAGTAAGGATTAATAACGGGAGGGTGGGAGTGCGGCGGTCGTGTGTTCCATGCTACGCATTCCTGCGCGTTAATACCTACTAAGGAATTTGTCCGACTGAGAAATACCTTATAATATTTTATATTAAGTACTTAGAAATAGAACTCTAAGACTAACTCGATATGGATACCCAATAGGGCTGATACCAGTTACCAGGGCTCCAGCTCGAAGTACAGGAGTAGGAACGGGGTGGTTCTTAGTAAGAGCCTGACACTTCCTCTCGCCTAACCCAAGGCGGGAGAAATCATTGGATAATCTTCCTCACTTAAAAAAAGCCTACAGCAAATTCAGCGGCAGTCTGAGAGACGGTCACATGTGTGGATTCGCCGAGAGTGTCAGACTCTACTTACGAATATTAGAAATGCGAAAGTGTGTACCTATGTTTGTTACGCAATCGTCGAAAGACCTAAAGGGTGCTGAAAATCACTTTTAACATTATAAAAGTTTGAATTAAGTAATATTAATGTATGCATTTTTTTTATGGGGGGGAAATCATCGAATGACTGCTCCCGCCTGGGTGAGGCGAGAGGAAGTGTTAGACTCTTACTGACTAAAAACCAGCCCGTTCCTTCTCCTGCACGTCGAGTCGAAGCCTCGGTAACCCGCTAGGTTCTCCGCGACATTAATGTATGCATAGCGTGTGTTAAGCAGAATGTTGTAACTTTTGACTGCCTTGGCCGAGTGGTCGCAAATGCGAGTAGGTACTGGGCAAGTGATCTCGTCTCGGGTTCGATTCCCTGGTCGGGCAAAGTATTACTGGGTTTCTAAAGAAATTTCAGTAGGTAATAGCATGGAGTCTGTAATTGCGCCCGATATATGGCAATAGGCTCACCCCCTATTACATGGGACTCATAACCTAAATAGTAAAAAGTGGGTGTTACATACATTGTACAGTGGCATTGTGTGCATAAAGTGCCGTAATGTGCACCTCTGCCTACACCTTCGGGGATGAAGATAACCCATAACTGTTATGTTGTAACTTTTGAAGCAGATATCTTCAATCGATTAGGCTGAAATTGTGTGACGTTTAGTTTGCACCATATATACTTCGCTCAAATTACTTAAAAACGTGTCGTGAGATTTAGGTACGTATACCTAACGTGTCCATTTATTTACGACTCAAAACCGGACATTCGTTTATTTAGATTAACTCAGGTAGGTATCTGGTACTTACTTAGATAAATAAAAAAACAAGAATCATTCAAATAAAACTATAATATATTTAATACACTTAAAAAATACAATATTACGTACTTATTACACCTCAAAATAAAAATAACAATCATTTCACATTTATTAGTAACATAACCAAATAACAATTGCGCTAATTCCCGCCAAAAACGGAGTCGATTTTACAAACATGGCGGCGCTCTTGTCATCTCGTTTGATTGGCGCGCATTCCTTTTCCAACCAATCATAAACGTCTATTAAATTGCGTGCTTGTAAAATAGGACCCAGCGTTTTGAAGACACGTTCATGATAATCGTTTAGGTATTTTATCTGAAATATAAATTAAATAAATTAGTAATTTAAATAACTGCCTCGTTCGCTGAGTGGTCGCAAGTGCGACTGCCGGGCAAGGGGTCTCGGGTCGGACAAAGTATTCCTGGTTTTTTTTCAAAAAATCTCAGTAGGAGCACGTAGTCTGGAAATGTGCCCGATATAATCTCTGAACCCGATGGGCCGGCAGAAAACACGACCGGAGAGAGATGAGGCTCAGTACCTACTAACGGGCTTTACGTCATTACGTGCTTACCGAGACATAGAGGTGGAACACCGCCGAACTTCTTGACTCCAGGCTGAGAATGGTAATTTTACTCAGAAAATGTCAATCTTACTTTTTTGGCCAGCAACTTACTTTACTTTTTTGGAATCGAACCCACGACACGTTGCACAGCAACCGGTCTCCCAACCACTGCGTCAACCGTGCAGTCAATAGATAATTGGTTATTTTTTTATTAAATTATGAGATGAAATATTGTCTGCCTGACCTGGCGAAACCTGAACAGGATCTCAAAATATTGTATTGTCTGTAATGTACCACTTTTCTAGTAAATAAAATTGATTTTATATTTGATTTACCTCAAAATCAGTTAGAAGATCTACATCCAAGCAGGCGACCTGGTGAGGTGCCAAGGATATCGTGTGGAAGCCAACTGCACCACGACCAGCAAAGTCACCTACTAGTCCTGAAGCCTAGAGAAAAAATATCAAATCAAATATCTTTATTGCTGAACACAGTACATTTAGATGCATTGCAAGATGCTAGATTATTCGTAAATTACAATTGACGAGTTCCAGATTACAGCAATTTTATGAATTACCAGTTCAGTCAACATTTTACAAGTTATTAATAAAGCACAACAACACATTCAAAAAATAAATAAAGAAAAATACAAATATCAAATAGGTAATTCATAAGTATACAATATTAATCAATGTCAAGAAATAATAAAAGTACAATAAAAATAACAATTTGTCAATATTTCTGTAGTCATATTATGACAATGTTAGTTAACCGTCTGCAGCTGACGTGTAGTCCCACAGACACCGCGAAATACAAAATCACATGTTATACCGTCATTTTTCAAATACGAGCATCACTGCTGCGAGTACCTTACTGTATAGTGCTCGCTATACTTTAATTCTACAAAAATATTTGCTGTTGAAATGGTGTCTGGTATAATATACACCTCAGTTGAATTGTAACAATTTAACCACGTCAGTTGCAGAGGGTTAAATATTCCTTTATCGAATAGTATGCCTTTTCTATTAGAAACTTATTCAGTTCTACTTTAAACACATTGATTTCCCTGGTTTCGAGTAAATGTTTAGGTAGTCTGTTATATATCGATGGTGCCATTCCTAAAAAGCTCTTGTGGAAGATTGCTTTCTTGTGTTGTCTGTAACGGATTTTATTTTTGTTTCACGCGCTTTTTAATGTGTCAAATAGTCTAGGGTTCTAGTTTGTGAAAGGGATTTCATAAACATTGCTACCTCATAATATATGTACAGACATGGTAATGTTAATTTACGTAATTTCTTTAAAATACGGTTCACAACTGTCTGTTGTTTGAATACCGCATATTTCCCTAACAAATAACAAGAAATCACTCAATAACTATGATATTAAAACAATTCGCTTTCCCGCTGTCTGTTCTTGGGGCTTACTCTTGAATCCAATTCCGATCGATCGACATTGATATTGAGTTACAACACTAGCACCCATTGCATCTGTATTGCGTGGATATTGAATTAACTAAATGGTATTGAGTTAGGTAGTTTCCTGTGTCCAAAAAGAAATTATTTTGATTTTTCAGTCCTATTAAATATTGATAAAATAGTTACACTTTCATTTATTGATTTGCCGATGTACTTAATTTTTTATTTATTCTAGCATTGTTTTTAGATGTAAGTGTGCTATTTGACGCGAAAATATAATGACGTCATAAGATGGTATCTATTTCATACAAAATTCATAGAACAGTATCGTTTTTGACGTTTCGATAAAAGTATTGAATTTGACTAGTTGTCAACTGCCGTATTTCAAGAATACCGAGTTTGGTCCCTCAGCTCACACATACTTAATTAAATTATTATTATTATTGTGTTGGATTGTACATTTATCGGGAAGGCTATATATAGGCTGTAAATCATCTCGCCTACGATCAATAGAAGCTAAGTAGCAGGTGAAACCGCGCGGGAGTTGTTAATAAATGTTTATAGGTACTTGTTTATAAATGTCTAAGTGTGGGAGCGCCATGCTTCGGCACGAATGGGCCGGCTCGACCGAAGTGATATCACGGTCGAGCAGAAGACCGACGTGAAACAACAATGTGTTGTGTTTCGTCGTATGAGTAGGTTATGCCCAATTACCCCGCTCCCCATCCCTTTCCCCAATCCCTAGATCCCCAACAATCCTCAAATTCCTACTCTTGTTCCAAATTTCATTCAGATCCCTCCAGCCGTTTTGACGTGACTAAGCAAATCTATACATATACACCGGCTCGACCGGAGTGATACCACGGCCTCACAGAAAACAGACGTGAAGCAACGTTTCTAGTTGTGTTTCGTCGTGTGAGTGAGGTTACCGGAGGCCCAATTACCCTCCCCTTCCCCAATCTCCCCAATTCCTGAATCCCCAACGATCCTCAAACTCCTAATCCCCAAAAGGCCGGTAACGCACTTGTAACGCCTCTGGTGTTCCAGGTGTCCATGGGCGACGCCGATTGCTTACCATCAGGTGATCCGTCTGCTCGTTTACCGGCTTATACCATAAAAAAATACTTACATGAATATGACCGGATTCCTTGCTCATCTCAATAGTTTCCACTAAATCTTCATGACGGATACCATATTCTCCGACTTCATAGTACCCGGGCTCTAGAAAGAACATATTTTTGTTTAAATAAACTTAAGCTGAAGAAGGTCATGTATCTACAGCTTGGCAAAAAAGAGTTTGACGCGGTGACAGCTGCAACTAATATAGACTTGGACTGAATCACCCACTTCGGACCACATCCCATGAATAAACAATCATCCGAACACAGTACCCCCTCTTTTTAAACTCGATAAAAATAACAAATATCAAAACCGGTTGAGTCGTAGTGTACCGGGTTGCCACAGGAACGATACTAGCGACCTCTATTATTACAAACTCTTTTTTGTCAAGTTGTATGTATTCGATCAAAAAGATTTGAATAAAACTTCGTTGCCGTTCAGCCGTTTTGACGTAATTGAGTAACAAACATAAATTTAAAAAAACAAACAAATACTTTACCACACAAACTCACAAAATTTTGCATTTAGGTCCTTTATATTATACTATTATCTTATCTTATACCTACTACCTCTATTATATAAAGCGGAAGAGTTTGTTTTTTTTTGTTTGTTTGTTTGAACGCGCTAATCTCCGTAACTACAAGTCTGATTTGAATAATTATTTTTGTGTTGGATAGCGCATTTATCGAGGATGGCTATAGGCTATCAAACATCACGCTACGACCAATAGGAGCTGAGCAGAGCGTGTGAAACCGCGCGGAAGTAGCTAATAACTAATAAAAACAAAGAAAGAAAAAGTGCGATATTTTGAAAGAAGAAAGAACTCAATAAAGGAAACATTGTCGAAATGACTTACCATTGCTGTAAATCATCTTCGGAGCAATACCAGGGTCGTCAGCAGTTGGTCCACTTAGGATCCAGATTGGACCTTCGTGGACATTTAGGAAGTGCCCAACTCCGTGGCCTGTACCATGGCCATAGTTCAGACCTACATCCCATAGGAATTTGCGAGCTAATACCTCTATTACGTTGCCCTGGAATCAAACGTTGTACTTTTTAGTTTGAAGGTGGTAATCGCTTGGTGCAGGCGCCATATCTGCCGTATTAGGTATACGGGGCCCCAGGACTACGGGAACCCACAACGTGTGCAAGCAGAAATTAATAAAAACTTCACAATTTTTATTTTATTTCAGTACTTAATCAAAACAGTCGAAATAAACGAGAGTTTTAAGTATGGGAGAGCCATGCTTCGGCACGAATGGGTCGGCTCGACCTGAGTGAAACCACGGCCGAGCAGAAAACCATAGTGAAACAACGCTTGCGTTGTTTCGTCGTGTGAGTGAGGTTACCGGAGGCCCAATTATCCCCTCCCCAATCTCCCCAATCCTTGAACACTCAAAAATCTTCAAATACCTAATCCTCAAAACGCTGGTAACGCACTTGTAATAGTTCTGGTGTTCCAGGTGTCTATGGGCGGCGCCGATGGCTTACCATCAGGTGATCCGTCTGCTCGTTTACCCACAAAACAATATGTACACAGTTTTCTAACTTGTGGACAACCAGGGTCACCGGGGCTCCAGCTCTATGCAGAAGTTTCCTTATGGCATCGAGCATTTCTTTCTTTATTGAAACAAAGAGTTTCATTTTTCTTGTATAGAAGTACTATTTTTACGGATTGTCAGTATGCATATGTGAGCACCATGTTAGACTATAAGATTTTTATTTTTCTGTTTTAGTAATATAATGCGTCAAGCGTGTCTTTGCATTGTTCTCACATATACCTACAGTATTGGAATATGTATCAGAGACATTGTAGAACATACTTTTTTAAAAAGAGTAACGAATGGAGGTTCTTGCTCGTTCTTCTCCATTCGAATCTACATTTTGGAATGAGCACCTAGCTTCACCTAGCTTCACTGACGGACTGACTGACAGACTATTATATATCTCATATTTGTTGACGTTTCAAAAGTACCAAATTATGGTTTAATTGAAATAAATGCTTTGAACTTGACTTTGAAGAAGGAACGGGTGGGTTTTTAGTCAGTAAGAGTGACACTCACTCTTGCCTCTCCCAAGGGGGCAGGAGTCATTTGATGATTTTCCCCACTCAAAACAATATGCACTTACCAAAGTCCCTCTCGGTACAATAGTGGTCGCCAAGTTGATCTGTCCTTTAAGCACTCGTGTGAACGTGAGTCGCTGCTCAGCTGTGGGGCTGGCAGACATGTGACGGGTTCTCGTTATGTCTGTGGTGCCCTCGCTATACAGAGGCGAAAACAAAACATTTTATTTTGATTTTAGTGATACAAATAAACTCAGAGAAGTTGTCTATTGCAACTCAGAGTAGTCAGTTAGGAAATGTCGACCTCATCGTTCGCTTGATAAAACTGACGTGTAAAAGTGCTGCCATGTAGCCTATTTGCAAAAATAAATTCACTTGTTTCACCATTTTATTTAAAAACTAGCTGTACACAACAACTTTTGTACGGCCTCAAAAATATTTTTTACCCGACTGATTTTTCACCTCTTAAGCCTTACCTGAACTTTCACGAATATTTCAAGACCAAAATTAGCCAAATCTGTTCAGCCGTTTTCGAGTTTCAGCGAGACAAACGAACGGAAATTCATTTTTATTTACATTGATTCAACGTTCTCGACCAAGGTCATGTAGCAAGGTTACAAGACAATAGATGGTCAAAAATAACAACATGGAAAGGATCAATAGAAAAAAGAAAAAGAGGAAGACCGCACACACGATGGGATGATGAAATCTTACGTGTGGCTGGAGTACACTGGCTAGATACAGCAAAAGATCGAGAAAGATGGCAGTCTCTGGAGGAGGCCTTCACCTCAGGGGTTCCCTAAAATTAAACTTAATATAATATGTGTGTTTTTTGGAAATGTATATTTCTTTTTAATTGGGAAATGTAAGACTTTTTTGTTTTTATTTTTTATTTTATTTAACGTTCTCAACCTTCACTAAATTACCTACAGTTAAAGATATGTGGGTCATTTTGACAAATATAATCGTGTAAACACATATATTTCATTACAGCGAATATAGTATATTTTATAGTCAGACTATTTGATATTGATTAAATTGTAAAAAGCAAAATAAAATAAATAAATGTGGGCTGGTACCTTGGAGTACCTTAAAGTATTATGGAATAGGAAGCAAATTTATTACTGCACACCAGATGCAATTCCAGAATATTTTTAAGTACCTATCTAATTACCTACAGAAATATGTTAAAAAAATCAAAGAAAGGCTCTTAGTTTGATCCGAGAATCGATCTCTTTATGTACCATCAAAACACAGACATGAAAATAAGGACAAAAAGCTAACAAGTAGAAGATACTTACAAATACTGTCCACCGGAATCTAGGAGCAGCATGTCATCAGGTCTGATAATCCTCTGTGGACCAGTACTCTGTGGACTGTAGTGTATGATGGCACCGTTACTACCAGCCCCAGCTATCGTGGAGAACGAGGGACCCATGAAATGTTCTTCATCACTGCAAAATAACAATAATTATTTTTAACCCATGGCCGTTTTAACCATCTCTTGTTCGTACCGTCACTATAATAAATTGTACGTACTGTTAAGGAGCGGAATTACATAACTTAACATCACGCCTTTTATCCCCGAAGGGTTAGGCAGAGGTGCACATTACGGCACTTAATGCCACTATACCATGTAACACCCACTTTTCACTATTTATGTTATGAGTCCCATGTAATAGGGGGTGAGCCTATTGCCATATACCGGAACCAATTCCAGACTCCGTGCTACCACCGACAATGTTGTAAAAACCCAGTAATACTTCGCCCGACCCGGGAAATGAACCCGAGACCCCTTGCCCGGCAGTCGCATTTGCGACCACTCGGCCAACGAGGAGTGGAATTCTTTGCCAGAGTCTGTATTTCCTGAAGGGTATAACCTGGGAGTCTTCAAGGCCCGAGTGAATAGGTTGCATGGGACGACGTGCTCCATCGTAGGCCGCATCGTCGCTTACCAGACGAGATAGTGGACAAACGTCGCCCATAAAATATATGCATAAAAAAACGATCTTCTGGCACCATCACCAGAGTGTGATATATTTGCGAGAAGCTGGAGGACTGCGCAAAAATGCATGAAGTTGTGTGAGTGTATGAATGCTTAACTTTATTTTATACCGGCGAACTTCGTAATGCCTAATATTTTTTAAACCTTGCCTGAACTTCCATGATCATTTCAAGACCCACTCAGATTGACATGTACGAAAACTGGGCAATTCTGGAAATATTACATACATACCAGTCACCTTGGCGGGGCCCCGTATAAAATATTGTTTCGGGGCCCCTCTGAAAGGTAAAGCTTTCTTATAAAAAAACTTATGCGCAAACCACAGTAAAAATCTTCGTTCTTCTCACAACCGTCTTCTCCAATGTCCCACTCATCGCACTGACTTCTTACATTCATCCTTTTTCGTACAGGCAATTTTGCTGTGGAATGCGCTCCCCCTGGATGTCAGGATGGTCTCAACTCGACTAACTTTTAAGCATAAAGTACGTGAGCTTTTCCTAAAAAGGTTGGCTGAATCATCGCGCTAACTATCCACTGTGTATTAGTAAGCAAGTATATATTTATATATTATGTATATATGTATGTATGTAGGCATATTGTACTCATGTGTAGGTTATACATTATAATTAAATTTATTTATGTATGTATATCTCCGAAATATATAAGTTTATCTTTCATTGTTAAATAAAATCACTGCTTGCCTCTTGCACCTACCATTTACTCTTCTCTGCATCACCCAAAGGTCAGACTGGTAGAAAATGCCTGCGGCATTAAGTCCACCTTTTTGTACATTTTGTGCATGAAGCATATTAAATAAATACCTAAATAAATAAAAGATTTTTTGCATAAAATATATTATGAATATACATACGTAACTAATTATTATTTCTATGGAAATCGGAAAACATTGCAGACAACTTCTTCTGCACATATTATCGAACTATAATTACCTACTATCATACGGTCAAACGTCGCCCCATCAAATATAAAAAAGAAACGATGTTTTTCTAAAGTCTCTGCCAACTTTTGAACGCGTGCTTTATCAACGCGGGAAAAATTGTATATTTGACTTGTTTGATTACTGAAATAAAATCAAACATTGGGAAGTTTTTAATATTTTTTGCATACGCACGTTTTGGGCCCCCCGTAGTTTGGGCCCCGTATGATTGATACGGCAGATACGGCGCTAGCTACGCCCCTGATACATACGAATCGAATTGATAACCTATTTTTAATTTTGAAGTCGGTTAATGTACCTTCTAAAATCTACTAATTTGTTTGACAAGTCCATCTCCGTGATGTTGACTCCAGAGTTGACCTGTGTCTCGACCCAATGTAACGCGCGGACTACAGCCACGCCATCCTTTATGTGGGCTAAACGGAATCCCTGTGAAATTGTAAAAACATATATAAATACATCTTTTATTTATGTATTTTTTGTATTATAAGCCGGTAAACGAGCAGACGGATCACCTGATGGTAAGCAATCGGCGTCGTCCATGGACACTTGGAACACCAGAAGCGTTACAAGTGCGTTACCGACCTTTTGGGGATTAGGAATTTGAGGATTATGATTCAGGGATTGGGGAGATTGGGGACACGACGAAACACAACGCTGTGGTTGTTTCAGTATGGTTTTTGCTCAGCCGTGTTATCACTCCGATCGAGCCGGCCCAGCAGTGCCGATGCATAACTCTCCCACACTTAACATTGTATGGGTAAGTTTTCCAAATTTATTTTTTCTAAATGCCTACAACCGCTATTTTCGCGGTGTTTCACCAAGTGAATAAGGTCACAGGGGATCTAATTCAACCTCTCCAAACCCCGAATTTACAATCTTTAATTTCCAATTCTCAAAAGTCTTATAAGTGTGGGAGAGCCATTTATTTTTCACAATTAAATATATACAATACAAGATAAAAATTAATATATACAACTTAAAATATATAAAAAAAAAATTAAAACTAAAATATTTACACCTTAATAAAATAATAATAATAAAAATAAATCATAAGGCATCAAAGAAAACATTTTCCTCATCGCTACCGTGAGGTAGGGTGCCCAAAAGACTGGCAGCATTGCCACGTTGAATGGCAATGCTTAACCTTTGCCCAAGGTAGTAGCCAGCCCTTCGATCACCTGAAGTGTCAACCATCCTCCTTACAATATCTTTGTAAAGAAGATGTGCACTTGGGCCCCACGGCCCTAAAGTTTCAACCCCAAACGGTTCGAAAGCATAATTACCAATCAGGCTATTATACTTTCGCCGTTTGAGGTTCTCGGCAGCAGCAGCGGCAGCACCGGCTCGACACACTGAGCTTGGAAGATGGGATGGCGCCAGAGTATCAACGCAAGTGGCGTCCCATACTAAAGCCCTACCCATCTTCCAAGGGAATAATGACATACCGTCGGGTCTCTTGCCATCGTCGCGTACCAAGCCATTAGGTTCTAAAGTAGCTGGCACGCCAACGGAGGCAAGAGCTCGACGAATTATGTCATTAATACTTGCGTGTCGAGCAAAACGGCCCGCACTACGGCTACATGACAAGCCGTGGTGTCCAAGGCTGTTGACATCTTCACCACAACGACAACGATGAGGTGAACAAAATGAAGCTCCAAGCCTTAAACAAATTGCAGCGCGGAACGTGGTGTCGTCCAACAAAGTACCTAGGTTAGACGAAGGTAAAGCAAGAAGCCATAACCCCGACTCCCACTCACCCACAGCCAAAAGGCGAGCTCTCTCTGCAGTTGAACAAGAGGAGTTCAAGAGATTTTCGCTCACTTTTCTGCAGAGTGGCTCGTCCCATTGTAATTTATTTTTGACTCTTAATAATCCCCAACTATAATATTAGGGGTTATAAAGAAAATTATTTATCTAAAACAAAATTATTACCTCGAGCTCGACGTCATTTTTCACGCATTTTTTCAACGCAACAGGAGATATAGATGTAGTTAATGTACGAACCGTACTCCTCTGAAATAAACATGATTTTATTAAATCTTGGCGTTTGATAGTGTATGGTTATTTTGTTTATTCCTAAATATGAGATATTTTAATTAAAAAAAACTGTTTGGAATTTAATCGGGTAACACTTTTAACATGGCAATACCAAAAAAAAGAAAAGAAGAGAAAAGAGGCGGTTTTTGGTTTTGTAAAGGGAGACGCGGAAAAACGAAGATTTATGGCGGCAATTTGTGGGACGAAAAAAAGGTGAAGGGACGACGGACAAAATACAGAGTGTGAACATGCGCAGTGGAAGTTTTATTGAAAACCCCTATAATATTTACAACAGTAATCTGTAGGAATAAGCTGGATTTCCTATCCCTAACTTTCACGGGAATTGAACCCGCACCGAGCGTGCGAGGAAGCTACAAGCTACAAGGTCTAGTGATGAAGCGACAGCAAGAAATAAAATAGATAAAAGCAGTAATGATTGATGTTATTAAGCGACAATGAATGAATGCCCGAATACTGAAACGTTACTCAATTTTAAGTCGCGCTTAAGTATAGTTCTGTCTCTTCAAATTCCTAGTAAACGACAGAGATGGCACGATATTAAAGCACGACTTAAAATTGAGTAACGTTTCAGTATTCCGGCATTAATGATTTATAATAACCACCTCAATACTGCAACCTCCAGCCCGCGTGCCAAGTGTGGAGATTTGCCAAACTCCTCTTATTTAGAGGAGACCTATAGCTGTCTTTACCAACCAACTCTAACCATCTCTTAACTAAGAATTACTGAGCGCGAGGGATAACACTAACACCTTACTTGTATTGTTGGGAGTCACTGATAGTTTGGTGGAAATCAAGTGCCACCTATCTATTTAGGTATTCCTTAAAAATTAAGAGAGATTGTGTGAAAACGGACTTTAAATCTTTAAATAAGTGTTTCGATCTCCAACTCGCCACCCTACGGAGATTATGGCGAACCCTCTTATGTAGAAGAGGCACGTAATCCAGCTATGGAAAATCCTGAGTTGTTGACGTGTTTTTCTATGGAATAGGAGGCAAACGAGCAGACGGATCACCTGATGGTAAGCGATCAGCGCTGCCCATGGACACCCGCAACACCAGAGGGGTCACAGGTGCGTTGCCGGCCTTTAAAAAGGAATACGCTCTTTTCTTGAAGGTTTGAAGGTCGTATCGGTTCGGAAATACCGCCTACGACAGATCATTCCATAGTTTTGCTGTGTGAGGCATAAAGCCACGTGAGAAGCACACAGTTGTGGCTTACCGACCATCTATATGATGGGGATGTATATGCTGTCGTGAGGGTCGATGGCGAAAAGACGTGGCAGGTATCAGATCAAACAATTCCTCAGAACACTGCCCGTGGTACAAGCGATAGATTATACCACGGGGAGTGTAGTAGGTATAGATAAATTGTTATTATTTGACAGTTTCCGTAAATGTGTCATTGTGTATGTGAACTTGTATGTTTGTAAACGCACCCACGACACAGGAGACAATCCTAATGTGGGGCAACGTTTTATTAAAAAAAAAAAAAAAATGTTGTAAACTTGGACGTATTACTATAATGGTTTTAAATGCTACGCGTTGGCACCGTCGCGTCGCGCACATAGCCAATATAGTAATACGCTATAGAGGTCAGTGACTGTAGAGCAATGTGGCATATGTATTTGAAATGTGCTAGATACGCCCTTTCGTTTGATATCAAACACGATATATGCAGACAAACTTATTTTTATTCATGATCTTTTTACCCTCTAGAGAGCGCTAAATGCAATTTCACATAATTTTATGTAAGTAGTCTATAACCAGCGGACTTATGGGACGCTTCTATTGATATTTATCTAATTATGGACAGTAGTTTAAGAGTTAGGAGGGAACAGATGAACATATGTACATACATACATACCGGTCAAAGATCCCCTCCTTTTTGCTTCGCCGTAGTTGGGTAAAAAATAACAAATATCAAAACCGGTTGAGTCGTAGTGTACCAGGTTGCCACAGGTACGATACTAGTCGCGGAGAACCTAACGGGTAACCGGGGCTCCGGCTCGACGTGCAGGAGAAGGAACGGGGCGGTTTTTAGTCAGTAAGAGTCTGACACTCCCTCCCGCCTCACCCAGGCGGGAGAAGTCATTCGATGATTTTCCCCCCTTAAAAAAAAGGTACGATACTAGCGACCTCTATTATTTCAAACTCTTTTTTTTTCCAAACTGTAAGTACATCTGACAGTATGAGATACCCATTCCAACGCTTGAGTAAGTAAATAAGATTTGTTAAATTACCTCTACAGCCAATAAAATGGCGTGACTGGCTTCATCGGACAACCAAATAGTGCTTTGAGCGCCGACGGTATTCTGGAAAAATAAAAAAATCGTATTTAAAAACCAATTTTAACATTTCGAAGCAGATATTTTCGACCGATTGAGCTGAAATACATACATACATACATAACGTCACGTCACGCCTGTCTCCCATGGGGGTAGGCAGGGACTAGGGAACGCCAATTACTACGATTCCTACATACCTCTTTCGCTTCATCAACAGTCATCTCATTTCATGCATGCTCGTCGGTTAAAGGTACTTTTAATTTGGCCCTTCTTTAATATATCGCCAATCCGGTCATTATATGTCCGTCTAGGGCGCCCTCTACCGACGGCCCCATTCATATCCGCTCTGTATACTTTACGTTATTCGACTTTCATCCATCCTTTCTACATGTCCAATCCAGCGTAACATTCCCTTTTCAATCCTTGCCACTACATCATCTTTCAATCCTGAGCTGAAATCTAAATATATATAATTCAAAGATGACGGACTGACGGACTGACTGACTGACTGATTGACATAGTGATCTATCAACGCACAGCCCAAAACACTGGACGGATCAGGCCGAAAATCGGCATGCAGGTAGATGTTATGACCTAGGCATCCACTAAGAAAGGATATAAAATAGGGGGATGAAAGTTTGTCAATGAAATTTAAACTGATCGGGCTGAGACTTTGCATGCATAAATCTACTATGAGGTAAGCATCCCCATGAGAAAGGATTTTGATAAATTCTATCAATTCTATCCTGCAGCTGTAGCCAAATGCCATTTAGCGCTTGTCTACGTGTAGAATAGAAAACCAAATTATATGGAATTGACGTAAATTTTGACATTTGTCAGTGTCACCCCCATACATTTAGTTTTCTACTCTCTCTGTAGACAAGCGTTAAAGTGGCGTTTGGCTAAAGGCACTGATCCCGTCAGCCGTTTTGACGTACTTTTTTTTTGTTTTTGTTTTTGTTTTTTTATAACATAAGCCGGTAAACGAGCAGACGGATCACCTGATGGTAAGCAATCGGCGTCGCCCATGGACACACGGAATACCAGAGGCGCTACAAGTGCGTTACCGGCCTTTTAGGGATTAGGAGTTTGAGGATCGTTGGGGATTCAGGGATTGGGGAGATTGGGAAAGGGGAGTACTACGGCATTAGAGGGGTATCGCTAAATCTATTAAAGTCATACCTTCGGGATAGGCAACTTAAGGTGCAAGTAAATAAGGTAAACTCACAGGGTGCTAGCATATCTATGGGTGTACCGCAGGGATCAATACTAGGCCCTTTCCTATTTTTGGCTTATATAAATGACTTGCCGCATTTATTCCGGAATGAACCACAGATGGTATTATTTGCTGATGACACATCACTGGTTTTTAAAATAAATAGATGTACAAATAATTATGACGATGTAAATAGTGCTCTGATGAAGGTTCAAAACTGGTTTACAATAAATAATTTAGTGCTGAATGATAAAAAGACAAAATGCATTAGATTTGTTTTGCCAAACGTTAAAAATAACGAATGTGACATATTACTGAATAGTGAGAAATTGGAATTTGTCAAAGAGACTATTTTCCTGGGAATTACTGTAGACGACAAATTACAATGGGGTCCTCATATTACATCTCTAGCGGGACGATTAAGCCCTGCAGCTTATGCTGTCTGGAAAATCCGTCAGTTAACCGATATAGACACGGCAAGACTGGTGTACTTTAGTTACTTCCATAGCATCATGTCGTATGGCATTCTGCTGTGGGGACACGCTGCTGACATTGAGTCTATCTTTGTCTTGCAGAAGCGCGCCGTCAGAGCTATATACAACCTAGGTCGTCACGAATCTCTCAGAGAAAGGTTTAGGGAGATCAATATTATGACCGTTCCATGTGAATTTATTTATGAAAATATTATGTATGTTAGGAAAAACCTACATTTATTTAGTAAAGTCTGACAGACACAACTAAGAAACTAGACATAATAATAGATTAAGTCCGCCGTTTTTTAGATTGTCAAAAGTACATAAGTCGTTCATGGGAATCGGTGTTAAATGTTATAACAAAATCCCCCAAGAAATACTGCATCTAAATGAAAGAAAATTTAAACTATGTATTAAAAAAACGTAGTACACAAGCATACTACAAACTAAATGATTATATAGAGGATAAAAGTGCTTGGAGGCAGGCTGGTCCGGCTCCGCAGAATAATACATGAAACACAGTGATATTCAATGAATTCTATTTGTGTAATAATATAATCATGCTGATTAAATATTTGTATAGTTTAAAACGTTGCACAAATTATTGTAAATGTGAGCCCTGTAATTAATTAAATCAAATTAGACTAGTAGATTGCATTTATGTCAGCTTGGAGTTGTCATGCTCACTCAAAGATCTCGTTGGCGGTGGCACGTGCATTGGATCGCTCGATTCCCTACAAAATGGTTGAGTTGGGCGGTGCTAGGGTTCGCCAAATGTTCGTGAACGGGCACCGTCGATTGGAACTGGTCAGCTCCAGACTGTATCATTTTATTTTATTATCCTCAAGGTTATTTTCTTTTTCAGTCTTTCTGACTGGATTTAGGTGTTGCATTGTTCTCACATAATCGAACCAATAAAACTATGTAACTAGAGAATTGTATTGTAAACCTGATTGAAAAAGAGTAACCTATGGAGTTTCTTGCTCGTTCTTCTCCATAGGAATCTACGCCTTGGAATGAGCAACTAGCTTCACTTATAAATTTTAGTTGTTAGACGTTTAGGAGCTAGGTAGGGGAGCCTAGTGTCCTAGAGGAGGTTTCTTCTTTTCTTCTAGTAGTAGTGAAACTCCGATGAGAGGTGTGGACTAGAATGATTTAATTCTCCAAACTACGCTACTTATATTCCTATTTACATATTTACAACTAGACAATATCAGATATAGTTAGGCGATAGTTTCGACCAATAGCGGCGCGCCGGCGTGCGCGGGACGCGCGGGGTGCGGGGCGCCGCTTTGCACACGGCACTATCGGTTCCTTCCGTATAAGTATGACCGCGCGGCGCGAGCGCGCGCATTTCTCCGAGCGCCGGCGTCGAGTGAAGACTGAAGACTACCTACAGATGAACCAATGAAGATACGACGAATGCAAGTGCTCCGGCTCCGGCTCCGCTTGCGCTGCTTGGCTGCTTGCTTAACAAAACCGCTTCTTTCGAAGCGATCGCTCGCGGCACGGTGTGATAACGCTGTTGCCGCAGTGATTATTATTGTTTCTATGCGATAGAGTCGTAAACTGTCTTTTTCAAGACAATTGGTTTCTTGTTTCTAAAAACGGAGTAAGTCTAAAACTTTGGTAAAGGTATTGTGGAAGGTATATGGTAAGGTATTCGGTGGTACTGGTAACTGGTAGGTATGTAGTCGTGCGGTGCGGCTACAGTACTCCCCCCCGAGCGAAGCGTACTGGGGTCTTGACGATTCTTCCTGTTCGCGTTCTTCGTACATCGCTGATGCTCGACGGAGGTTGACTGGGTTGATCCTGGATAGCCTCTGGTGGCGTTGCACAGTTGTCTGAGTTATCGTAATTAATGACGTAAGCAGGCTTCAGACGCTCGATAGACACGTTGGTAGTACCTCTAGGTGTTTGTAACGTGAAGTACTTGTTGCTTCTGCTGGTGACTAGGTACGGACCCTTGTACGGACGTTGCAGCGGTTTGCGAACTGCGTCGTCACGTACAAATACGTGGCTGCATGTTTGCAGGTCTTTGTGCACGAAGATATTCAGTCGATTAGTATGCGACTGATAAGCGGGCGTTAAGCTTGTGATAACACGATGCAAGTCGGCCACATAGTCGTTATCCATCTTCGTGTAGGTAGGCGATGGCGATATGAAATCGCCGGGCAGCCGTAGTTCTTGTCCGTAGGTAAGTTGAGCGGCACTAGTGTTAGTGTCGGTGCGCGTAGCGGCTCGTAGTCCCAGTAGCACGGTAGGTAACTCGATCAACCATTTGTTGTTGTCGGCGAGTCGAGTCATGAGTGCGGCTTTCAATGTACGATGCCAGCGTTCTACGATCCCGTTACTCTGCGGGTGGTAGGCAGTCGTACGAGTTCTTTCTATTCCCAGTAGCTGAGCGAGGTTTTTAAATAAGCTGCTCTCGAACTGTCGTCCTTGGTCAGTAGTGATTTTGATAGGACAACCAAAGCGTGATATCCATGCTTCATACAGCTTTCTTGCGACGACTTCGGCTGATACCTCTCGCAGAGGGACGGCTTCTGCCCAGCGGGTGCAGCGGTCGATCATAGTGAGTAGGTATCGATGTCCGCTCGAAGATGTAGGCAGAGGTCCGACGATGTCAATGTGTACGTGTTCGAAACGCTCGCTCGGTGGGAATGATGTGACGTCACTGTGCGTATGTCGATGTACCTTTGATTGTTGACACTCGATGCATGACTTTGCCCACTCGCCAATCTCGGTGTTCATAGACGGCCAGAAGTATCGTTGCTGCATTAGTTTGCGTGTAGTTCGAATACCAGGATGACTTGTATTGTGCACGGCGTTGAATGCGATGCGACGAAAGTCAACTGGTAGGTATGGGCGGATGTGAGGCGTCGATACTTCGCAGTAAATCAGCTTGTTTGAAGTAGGTATGGCGATTTTCTTGAGTTGAATATTAATTTGTTTGTTTAGATAGTTTGAGAATATTGCTGTCCTTTTCTTGTGCTTGCGATAGTTGATCGTACTCTATCGGCGATGGTAAGTCGATCGTTTCAACGCGTGACAGTGCGTCGGCGACTACGTTGTTCGCTCCGGTCACGTGACGTAGGTCGGTCGTGAACTCGCTTATAAACAACAGCTGACGAGTGCGTCGTTGTGTGTCGTTGTCCGACGGCGGCTTGCGTATTGCGTAGGTAAGTGGCTTGTGATCGGTGTAAACAATGAGTTCTCTTCCTTCGAACATTTTTCTAAAATGTTTGATCGCCATATATATTGATAATAATTCTCGATCGAAGGTACTATAACGTTGTTGTGTTTCTGAGAATTTCTTCGAGAAATAGCCGAGGGGAACCCACTTGTTGTTTACAAGTTGTTGTAGGACAGCTCCAGCACAGGTGTTCGATGCGTCACACATGAGTGATATTGGTTGGGTTGGTGAGGAGGATGGGTGAGCGAGTAAAGCTGCATTTTGTATGCTAGCTTTACACAACTCGAACGCTTGAAGTGCTTCATTGTTCCACTCGATTTTTGTTTTGTCGCGTTTCTTGGAGTTATGTAGAAATGCGTTTAGCGGCGCTTGTATGTGGGCCGCGTTGCGTATGCTGTCACGGTAAAAGTTCACCATGCCGAGAAATCGACGTAGGTCCGCTATTGTTTCGGGTTTGGGGTAAGCAGTGATAACGTTGACCTTATCAAGTGGAGGTTCGATTCCTTCGCTCGACACTTGATATCCTAGGAACTTGACGTTTTCTTGACCGAATACGCATTTTGACGGGTTTATAGTGATACCGTATTGTTTTCTGACGCGATGATTACGTCATCAATAAATGGAAATGCGAAGTCTAACCCGTTGAGTACTTGATGTATGAACCGTTGGAATGTCTGTCCCGCGTTTTTTAAGCCTGGACACATTCGGGGAAACTCGAACAAGCCAAACGGGGTTGTTATGGCTGTTTTCTCGACGTCGGGTTCGTACACGGGTAATTGTTGGTATGCACGATTCAGGTCGAGTGTGGTGAAAATCTTCTTGCCGTGGAGTAGGTATGTGAAGTCTTTGAGGCGAGGTACAGGGTAGCGGTCGGGCTTAGTTACGTCGTTGAGTCTTCGGTAATCGCCGCATACCCGTATGTCGCCATTCTTTTTCGGGACGACGTGTAGTGGGCTGGACCAGGGACTTTTGCTTGGACGGCATAATCCCTGCTGCATCATGACTTCAAATTCTTTCTTCACGGCCAAGTATCGATGTGGGGGTAATGGCCGGGTTTTGCTATGTACAGGTGGACCGGTAGTTTCAATGTGATGTTCCACGCGGTGTTTGGGAGTGGTCTTCATGCATGATGGTCTTAGGATATCGGGGAATTGACTCAATATTTGATGATACGGCTGTTCGACGTCTATGCTTCTTACAGTTGGCTCGGCGGAATATGAGATTGGCGCTTTGACGGTGAGGTTTGTTACTTTGTCGACAAGACATCGACCGGCTATGTCGACGAGTAGTTGGTGGTGGCGTAGGAAGTCGGCGCCGATGATTGGCTTGCTGACTTCAGCAACGATGAATTTCCAACTATAGGGTCGGCGTAGGTTTAGGTCCAGTTGTAGTGTCTTCTCACCGTAGGTAGGTATAACCGTGTTGTTTGCGGCGTATAAACAAAAGTCAGTTGGGGCTATCTTCACGCCTTTTCGTTTAGGGATGACCGAGACGTTTGCGCCTGTATCAATTAGAAATGACAGACGTGAGTTTCTGTCTGTTATAAACAGGCGGTATGACGTAGTTGTTGCGCCGGTTCCCGCCTCATCCAACGCAGCTCTTAGTTTTCCGGACGGGTGTTGTTGTTCTGGAAATTACACGGACGTGTGCATCGCTGTGCCTCCTTCCCGAACTTGCGGTGGTAATAACAAATTCCAGAAGATTCCGTGCGGCGTGGTATGTTATCGCGCTGTCTGGACTGGGAGCGATATCGGTTCGATGATCGCGATCTGTTCTGAGGTCGTCTCGACTGACGGTTGCAACGATGGCTAGATTGTGCTGCTTTGAGTTCGGCGATTTCCCTCGTAAGTATATCAATTTTGTCTTCAATACTTGTAGGTACACGGGGGAAAACGGGGTTTTCAGTCACAGCAGCGACTGTGCCATGAGGTTGCGTCTGTTCGAGTATTTTGTCCGCCATCATCGCTAGATCGTGGATATCTGTGTGTTTAGCGATGTTGTCGCTGACAGCGAGGACTGCGCGCACGGACTGGGGGAGGTGGTGTGTCCACATAATACGAAGCGCAGCGTCGGATATATTATCCGCGGCGAGATTCTTCATCCGGCGAAGTAACTGTGATGGTTTTAAGTCGCCGAGCTCCATCTCGGAGAGAAGGCGTTGAACTTGACGCTGTTCAGACTCCTCATAGACCTGGAGTAGTCTGTTTTTAAGGGTTTCGTAGCGGTCTCTCTCCGGTGGATGAAGGATAATGTCGGATATTTCATCGAGGTCTTGTCGTTCGAGATGACCGACGACAAGCTCAAACATGGCTTGGTCGCCCTTCTTCTGCGGAGACATAATCGCCTCGAACTGCGCAAACCATAGGCGTATTCTGACGCGCCATATAGATGGAATGCGCAGCGACGTCGACACGCTGGAGAGTTCCGGCGTTTTTTCGTTGGACATTACGACGAGCTTGACTTTCTGCAGTACTGGGCGGCGATTGATTCTTGCAGAGATCCGTTGGCAGCGTCGGGGTTACCAATTTAGGAGCTAGGTAGGGGAGCCTAGTGTCCTAGAGGAGGTTTCTTCTTTTCTTCTAGTAGTAGTGAAACTCCGATGAGAGGTGTGGACTAGAATGATTTAATTCGCCAAACTACGCTACTTATATTCCTATTTACATATACGGGAAACGGGACGGGAATGCGGTACCTACACGGTCTACACCCGCTGCGACCATCGCCCCCCGCCCCCCTGCCCTCACCCCCGCAACACCTGCCGGCGGGGCAAGGGTAGAAACACGCCCTGCTACGGCTCCGCCACGACAGCAGAAACCTAAGAGGCCACAACAGGGACCACCGACGGCGCCCACACGCGCCCCGGCGCCCCGAGCTGCGCCCTCACGCTCCGCGCCCCTGCTCACCACGCCCCCCAACAGTATTATGCCGGAGCGTTTCCCGTCCCCACCAAAGGAACCGGTGAAGCGACAGGCGATCTTCACCACCCCGCCTTTCCACCCGCCGCAAATGCTTCCACCATTCGCGCCGCCACCGCAAGACACTGCGCCCCCGACGTCGTACGCAGCCGCCACCGCGACCAGAACCGTGGAAGCGCGCGCCCCCGCATCCACCTCGACGGGCCACGCCGACACAACAGAGACAAGCACCCCCGCCGCCGACAACGCATGCGCCCCCGCACCCGGACCACCGAGTGCCCCCGCCCCCAAGGCGCGCTACCCACCACTCATCGTTGAGAAGCTCCCCGACTGGGTCGAGCACTTCACGGTGCTGAGGAAGCGCCTGGGACATGCGCCCAACGCGCGCCCCTTCGGAAAGGGAGTGCGCTTCACGCCGCGCTCCGACGCTGAGTATAGGAGCATCCAGGCCTACCTGTCGGACCTGGAAAAGACAAAGGGGATCGCCTGGTTCTCCTACTCGCTCCCGGCGGAGCGCAATGCAAAGGTGGCCATACGTGGGCTACCCGTCGACACCCCAACGGACGCCATACAAGAGGCACTACGAGCAGCCGGCTTCAACGCGGAATATGTCCGCCCAATCCGTGCGCGCCAGGGAAGACCAGGGTGTCTCTACTACGCCCAGGTGGCGCGCACCGACACCACCATCCCGGGCATATACGGGGTAACGGAATTACTCAGCATGCCCGGGATCAAGATCGAAGCATGGCGGGGCAAGAAAGGCCCCGCGCAGTGCCACCGCTGCCAGCAGTTCCGGCACTCATCGCACAACTGCCACCGGCCCATGGCCTGTGTGCGGTGCGGCGAGTCTCACCCGGCCAGCGAGTGCCCCCGCCCGAGGGAGGAACCACCGACCTGCGCGAACTGCGGAGGCGCACACACGGCGAATAACTCGTCGTGTCCCGTATACCGCCGAGAGACGCGCAACCCAAAGGCGGGAACCGTGGCGCGCACCGCCCCCACCACCGCTCCAAAACCCACACCAGCACAAGCGCAGCCAGGGGGCGAGAATAACGCCCCGGGCTCACTGATGGCCGCAGCAAACGAGCCGGGCGCAAAACCAGGCAGAAAGCGCAGACGCAGGAAGGCGAAGCGGGCACTCCCCGCCGCCGCCGCCACCACCACCCCCGCCCCCGCTCCCGCCCCCGCCGCCGCCCACGCCACCCACACCGCTACCAAAGCCAGGGCGCCTGCCGCCCCGCGACCAAGGCGCCGGTCACCGCAGCAACCGGAAGAGCGAAAAGACCAACAGCGCCACAGCCTCCACCAAGACCGCTGCTCACAGTAAATGACGTCGTCCGCAAGTCACTGATTTGCGATGGACCAGCGGCACCTTAGAATCATATTCTGGAACGCCAATGGGATGTCCCCCGAGAAGGCCAGGCTGTTGAAGCTGCTGCTAGACCAGCGCCAAGCTGATATAGCCCTGATCAACGAGACGCACCTCAAACCAGTGGACAAACTGAAGCTGGCTGGCTTCCATGTCTACCGGGAGGACCACACCTCGCCATCAGGGATTGCCTACAGAGGACTGGCAATCCTGGTCAGGAGAAGAATCGTCCACCAGCTGCTGCCGGTGCCAACGCTAGGCGCGTCGTATGCGCTGGGCGTGGAGATCTGCATTAACCACCAGCCAACCCGGGTGTTCGCGTTCTACAGGCCGCCGCAACACCGCCTCGCAGTGGCTGACGTCCGCATCCTGCTGGACTCGCCACTGCCAACCATCATTGCCGGCGACTTCAATCTGAAACACACGGCATGGAACGCGAATACCGACACCGCAGAAGGCAACCGCCTACTCGACGATGCAGAGCTCCACAACTACGTGGTGCTTGGGTCGGAGGCCCCGACACACTACCCAGGCAACCCGCAGCAATTACCCGACGTCATAGACCTAGCTATCTTGCGCGGCATCACCGCGACGACCAGCTGTGACGTCTTGGACGATCATCTCCGGTCAGACCACCAGCCAGTGAGTCTGACTATCGAGGACATCCCACAACACCTGCGACCTCTACCCTCTCGCCCACGGCGGGACTGGCGCTCCTTCGCCGCACACATGGCACGGAACTCGCCATCCTACCGTGTCGACACGCCCGCAGACGTCGACCGACTCGCCGCCGACTTCACCGTGGCCACCCAGGCCGCACTAACCGAGTCCCAGATGGCGAGCGTCTCGACACCAGGAAGACCACCGCCGCTACCGACCGCCATACGCGCCATGATCGAGAGGAAGAGGAGACTTCGCAGACAATGGCAGAAAACCCGATGCCCGGCCATGAAACACGCGCTCAATGCTCTGGCCGCCAAAATCTCATCCGCAGTGGCAAACCACGCGGCCGAATCATGGCAGCGAGCCATCGAGCACACGAGCGACGACTGGTCGGGTATACACCGACTTTGCCGCAAGCTCTCTGGGAAGCCAGCTCCGATCAGGCCCCTCCTAGCCGGTGACGGTACCCCCCGCTACCGAGCCGAGGACCGAGCGGAGCTCTTCGCCGACTCCCTGGAGAGCCAGTTCCAGCCCAACCCAGCCCGCAATGTGCAGCACACAGCAGCTATCGAGCTCCAGGTAGCGCAGTACCTAGAGCAACCGATCTCCCCAGATGAGGACCCAGTGGTGCTCTCCCCTGGCGTGGTGCGACGCATGGCTCTGCGAGCCCCACTACGCAAGGCGCCCGGCCCGGACGGAGTGCCAAACGAAGCCCTTCGTCACCTGCCGCCGCGAGGAATCGCGACACTCACGCGGCTCTTTAATGGCATCCTCCGTACCGGACACTTCCCAACCAAGTGGAAGCTAGGCAGAGTAATAATGCTGCCCAAACAGGGGAAGAACACGCTGCTGCCGGGGAGCTATCGCCCCATCACGCTCCTAGACACCACCTCGAAACTTTTCGAGAAGCTGCTGTTGGTGCACTTGCGCCCACACCTCCAGCCACGCGGCGAACAATTCGGCTTCAGGGCCGAACATTCCACCACCCTGCAAGTGGCGAGGGTACTGCACGACCTGGCGGCCGCGCGCAGCAAGCGCGAGCGCGCCGCGGCAGTATTCCTCGACATGGAGAAGGCGTTCGACCGCGTCTGGCATGCCGGCCTGCTCAGCAAGCTGGCCACATCTACTACTCCTCGACGACTAGTCAAGATCGTGGCCACCTTCCTGCACGACAGAACCTTCCAAGTGGCAGTGGAAGGCACTCTGTCGACCGAGCGAAACATCCGTGCCGGCGTGCCCCAGGGAAGCTGTATCTCACCTGTGTGCTACTGCGTGTACACGGACGACATCCCCGTCGTGGACTGCGCCAAGCTAGCACTATACGCCGACGACGCCGCCTACTACACGACGTCGATGAATCCCAGGCACGCAGTAGCCAAACTGCAGCGCGCCTTAGATGCACTCCCTGAATGGCTGGAGAAGTGGAGATTGGCCGTGAACGTGGCCAAGACACAGGCACTCGCCGTGGGGATCATGAAGCCAACACCCATTACCCTCATGGGAGAGCAGGTCCGGTGGGCGCCGAGAGTTAAATACCTCGGCGTGACCATCGACCGCTCGCTTTCCATGATGCCCCACGTGCAGCAGGCTGTTGCTCGGGCGCGCACCGCGCGTCACCTCCTACGCCCGGTCATCGACTCGGCACTGCCTCTCCGTGCAAAGCTCGGCATCTACAAGGCCTACGTCCGGACACGGCTTACCTACGCCGCCCCGGCATGGTACGCGCTCGTGTCCGAATCAAACCGGAAACGCCTCCGTGCGCAGCAGTCGCTGACGCTGCGCACCATCGTCAAGGCCCCGCGCTTCGTACGGAACGCGACAATCGCCCGAGACCTCGGCGTAGAGAGCATCGACGCCTTCGTGCAGCGCCTGAGCACCAATATGTTCGAGCGCTCTGACCGGTCGCGACACGACCACCTCCGGGAGCTGGCGCCCTATCACCGGCGCCCCCCCGACGGCCTCGGACTCCCGCGAAACCTGGTCCCCCCGACCGACGCATCAAGCGCTGCGTGAGTCCCCCGCTCGCCAAGGCGAGTCGGTAGAGACCCCGCCCCCTCCCCCACCGGACACGACCGCGCGCCGCTACCAGACCGCCACTCGCCGGGCTCCCCCCGGTTCGAGCGCGGCCCCCAGCGGCGCCCCCACTGGACATGAACATCCCGCCAACAGCTTGCTGCTCGCTGGGCCTGCCCGGCTAGAGCGCGGCTCACGGCGGGGTAAAACCATCGGACTCGACACCGCATCGGGCCCCGCAAGGAGCCCGACTAACCCAACCCCTCGCCTGCAGTCGCAGGCAGCGCCAGACACCGCCGAGACAGGCCTCGGCCTGGAACGCGCGACCTCACGCCCCAAGTCAGGGACGGAGAGATGACCACGAAGTGAGCGCGCGCATTTCTCCGAGCGCCGGCGTCGAGTGAAGACTGAAGACTACCTACAGATGAACCAATGAAGATACGACGAATGCAAGTGCTCTGGCTCCGGCTCCGCTTGCGCTGCTTGGCTGCTTGCTTAACAAAACCGCTTCTTTCGAAGCGATCGCTCGCGGCACGGTGTGATAACGCTGTTGCCGCAGTGATTATTATTGTTTCTATGCGATAGAGTCGTAAACTGTCTTTTTCAAGACAATTGGTTTCTTGTTTCTAAAAACGGAGTAAGTCTAAAACTTTGGTAAAGGTATTGTGGAAGGTATATGGTAAGGTATTCGGTGGTACTGGTAACTGGTAGGTATGTAGTCGTGCGGTGCGGCTACAGACGTTCAAAAGTGCCATCCTGGTCTAATTGAAATAAATGATTTTGACTTTGACTTTGACTTTGGAGGGGTATAATTGGCCCTCTGGGAACCTCACTCACACGACGAAACACAACGCAAGCGTTGCTTCACGTCGGTTTTCTGCTCGGCCGTGGTATCACTCCGGTCGAGCCGACCCATTCGTGCCGAAGCATGGTAACAAACCCACACAAACTCACAAAATTTTGCTTTTATAACATTACCCGCGGTTTCGTTCGCGTTACAAAAGGATAAAAGTAGCCTATGTGACATATACCAATACACACAGCGCCATCTATACCAATACTTTTGTTTTTCCCTCGGGAATATCAATTTTTCCGGGATAAAAAGTACCCTATTATTTAATCCGGACTTCTAACTTTTCGTCTGCAAAAATTCAAAGCAATCGGTTTAGTAGTTACGGCGTGAAAGCGGAACAAACAAACAAACTCACTTTCCGATTTATAATATTATAGTAAGCATAAGGATAAGATGTAGACAAAGATACTTACAGACAAGCCTCTGAGATAATCAAAAATGTCTTCGTAAGGTCTACATGTAACAGCTACGCCCTCTAGAGTTAGATGATTCTGGACATCAGCTGCCAAAACTCCATCACCCCAAAATAATTCAACTGCTACGGCCGTCTGAAAAAAAAACAACCACTTTCAGACTCGACACTTTAAGATATGATAAACCAGTATAAAATGACCGTTTGGAAGTGCGGAAAGGGCATATAAAGCGCGACCATTATACCCTGGTCATTGTAGCTCCATAAATCAAGATCTGACAACCAGTATAAAAAGACCTTCAACAGTACGGAAAGGTCATATAAAAAGAGACCAAGATTTAATGGTTATGTTTACGCTCCATGCATTAAACTATACAAAACCAGTATAAAAAGACCTTCGAATGTACGGAAAGGTCATATAAAGCGAGACTATGATACATTGGATTTTTTTATACCTTCATGTGAACCTACATTCAGTCAAAAAAGTAGAATGGATGATTTGTTTATGGTTCCAAAATCAAATTTTTGTTTTTTTTTGTAGTTGTTAGATTGGCACAACTGTTTTCCATTTTGGCGCGGAGTTTGAGTTGCATCTGTTATTTATATTAAAATTTAACACACACACACGAGGTATATATGATATTACTAAAACCAGGATTGTATTTAATTATTAAATATTAATTATTACTAAAACCAGGATTGTATTTAATTATTAAATATTAATTATTAAATACAATCCTGGTTTTAGTAATATCATATATACCTCGTGTGTATTGCAAATTTAATAATGGACAAAAATATCGAACAAAGAGTTTGCCTTAAATTTAGCATCGCCAATGGAATTTCGTGTTCGGAGTCACTGAAATTGTTACAGAAGGTGTACGGTGAATCGACTTTATCAAAAACTCGTGTTTATCAGTGATTCAAAGCGTTCAAAAGCGGTCGAGATGTGATGGAAGATTTGCCTCGCTCTGGTTGGCCGTCAACGTCTGCAACTGAAGTTAACATCGCAAAAGTGAAGGAAATAGCGACTGAAAATTCCCGTTCAACTCTAAGAGAGATAGCCGCCGAACTTTCTCTATCTCACGAGTCGATCCGTACCATTTTAACTAATCATTTGGGTATGAAACATGTTGCTGCTCGGCTAGTACCAAAAGATCTGAATTTTCTCCAAAAACTCAATCGCATGAATGTCGCTGAGGACATGGTAGAACGAGTCAGTTCGGACCCAACATTCATGAAACGCATTGTTACTGGTGACGAGACGTGGGTTTACGAGTTTGACATTCAAACTAGTCAACAAGCTTCAGAGTGGCGCCTTCCAACTGAACCGAAACCGAAAAAACCACGCCAAAGTCGATCAAAAGTCAAAGTCATGTTGATTGTTTTCTTTGACTATCGCGGTGTTGTGCACTCTGAATTCTTACCGGAAGGTCTAACGGTAAATAAAGAATATTATTTGAGCGTTATGCGGCGTCTAAAAGAGCAAATTCGACGAAAAAGGCCAGATTTGTGGAAAGAAAATTCTTGGATTTTGCACCAAGATGCATTGATATATTGATAGCAATGCGCCTTCGCGCAAGGCTATCATTGTGAACGAAATTTTTTACCAAACACTCAACAAATACCAATCCAACAACCACCGTATTCACCAGATATGGCTCCTGATGACTTTTTTCTTTTTCCTACACTCAAATTACCACTTCGTGGCACCCATTTTCAATCGATAGAAGACAGACATAAAGGAGAATTCGCGACGAGAACGAAACTCAATTCTGAAAGCAGCGTTTAAAAAATGTTATTATGAATGTATTATTCGCTGGCGCAAGTGTATCGTTTCTAAAGAAGCAAACTTTGAAGGTGATAAAAAAGTAAATTTGGATGAATAACAGACATTATGTGTAGTATTGATCTTTTCCCGGTACTTTCTTGACAGAGTAGCAGAGGGATGAAGTCGGTTTTTTTAAACGTACTTTATAAAAGAAATATTAAAAGTTATAGTTTTCGACAAAATTAAAAAAAAAACACTAGTAGCTCCATTTCTATGGTCCCAGGTGTAGATAAGTATACTTACTGGATCAACGATGGAAAGTCTTCTGATGAGTAAATAAGAGAAGAAGACTGGATTATATGGTATGTCAGAACCGCGAAGGTTGAGGGTATCTGAAATTGTATAATTAAACAAGTAATACTTATTAATTATACAGACTGTTTCGTTGGCCGAGTGTTCGCAAGTATGACTGCCGGGCAAGGGGTCTCGGTATTACTAGGTTTAATACATTCTCAGTAGTATCACGGAGTCTGGAATTGCGCCCGGTATATAGCAATAGACTCACCCCCTATTACATGGGACTCATAACATAAATAGTGAAATTAAGGTGTTACATTGTACAGTGGATTTAAGTGCTGTAATGTGCACCTCGGCCTACCGCTTCGGGGATAAATAGCGTGATGTTATGTTATGTAAATATCTCTAATTTTTTCAGAGCCAATATTATTATCCCTAACGCGAGGTCAGTGAATAGGGTGCCAAGATACAGCGAGGCGCCGCGAAACGCGAGTGCACAACTGCACAAAAAAGCGTTTATTAGAATTGCACAACTTGATTCCCCCCTAGTATATGTATAAAACAATATTTTTCACGTTCCAGTGAGCAAGTTTAAGGACCTCATGGGAAAAAGTCCCAGTCCACCACTTGCTAGTGGAGTGTATCAGGACGAGGGTATTACACCCTAAGCGCGTGATACCCTACGTATGCCACTGCTTGCAGATTTACCCGCTTACCACATCTGGCTCATAGTCTAGTAGGGACTGTTGTGGGCTGTTGGTAATGATGACTTACATGCGATATCATCCAATGCTGTTAGAAGCAGCATGGTAGCACCTCTTTCTTGCATTTGCACTAGCAATTCTGAAATCTTTGTAGACGCCTGTTGTCCTGGAATCATAATAAATAAACTATCATACCAAGATGGGACGGTTGACATATGTCGGGCATGTCATAGTCCTGGTGAATCCATTAGACATATTATTTCTGGTTGTATAGGCATAAAAAAGTAGCCAAGACTATCCATAAGCAACTTGCTTTACACTATCGACTTGTTGAGTCTGAGGTACCGCACTACAAGTACCTATATGCCCGACCCAGTTCTGGAAAATAACCATATCACATTGTACTGGGACCGGTCTATCATTACTGACAGGACTATTGTAGTCAATAAAGCTGACATAGTGGTGATAGACCGACAAGTACGCCGCACGATGATAATCGATGTCACCATTCCCCATGACGAGAACCTCGTGAAAGCTGAGAAAGATAAACAAATAAAATATCTAGACTTAGCTCACGAGGTTGTCGACATGTGGAGTGTCTTATTAAATATTATTTCTTATTTTGTAAGTAGTATTTAAAAATGTAATTTATAGAGAATTTTAAATAAATATATGGAAATAAGCTATATATATAACCCAATTTGCCAGTCCACAGCAAACCATCTCCATATTCCTACGTTTTAATTTTCCCCGTTATCCACAATAGTTCTACACTAACCGGGGACTGATCTTAGGTGCATTTCCAAATGCAGTGATAGTCGCCGGTTTGTGTATCCATTACATTTATATTAAAGTTATCTAAAGGACCTCTGCGCAGTTGGGTTCGGGCCCTCATACGCCTCCCAAATGACCGGGACCCTGTGGTCCCGTGAATGGTAAAGACACACATAATAAACTATATAATAATAAATACCTCAGACTCAACATGTTGATAGTGCAAAGCACGTTGGCAATAATTTTGGCTTCCTGATTATACCTATGCAAATATTCACTTCTAGCAATTTTTTTATATTTTTAAATATTAGGTTTTTCTTTTTTTTGTCAAGTAGTATTTATAAATATTTGAATAATATTGACTGCACGGTTGGTGCGGTGGCTGGGCAACCGGCTGCCGTGCAACGTGTCGCGGGTTCGATTCCCGCATGGAACAACACTTTGTGTGATCCACAAATTGTTGTTTCGGGTCTGGGTGTCATGTATATGTGAACTTGTATGTTTGTAAACGCACCCACGACACAGGAGATAATCCTAGTGTGGGGCAACGATTAAAAAAAAAAAAAATTTGTAGAGAATTTTAAATAACTATATGGAAATAAACTATGAAATAATATGTAGTTAAGAAAGCTTAAAAACACGCTTTAAATCATATTATTATGCCCTACAACCAGCATAGTTTTCCCATAACTTCATCTATCACAAATTACAGCTTGGCAAAAAAGAGTTTGGTATAATAGAGGTCGCTAGTATCGTACCTGTGGCAACATGGTACCTATACTACGATTCAACCGGTTTTGATATTTGTTATTTTTATCTAGTTTAAAATGAGGAGGTACTATGTTCGGATGATTGTTTATTCATGGGATGTGGTCCGAAGTGGGTGATTCAGTCCAAGTCTATACTAGTTCCAGCTGTCACCGCGTCAAACTCTTTTTTGCCAAATTCCAAGTGTTGCAGTATCATACTTCGGCACGAATGATCGGCTCGATCGGAGTGATACCACAGCCTCACAAGTATGAGTGAGGATATCGGAGGCCCAATTTCCTCCCTTCCTAATCCCCAAATCCCCAATTTGTGAAATGCCATCCTAAGGATGATGAATAACTACAAAATCAAACATTATTTTTTCTTCTCCACTTACAATATCTTCTGATTTATTTCATTGCGGGAACCAAGATAGTTATTCATGTCCCTGGGATGTTTGACTTCAGTGTTCCGGTGTTTTTATGGTTGTTTGTACTGTAGATCTTGGCTTACAGGAGTTGCAGTGGTTTTGAGAGGTTGTGGCGGGTTAGTCCCAAAAAAAACCACGCACTAACTCCTCTAGTGTTCCAGGTGTCCAGGGGCGACACCGATTGCTTACCATCAGGTGATCCATCTGCTCGTTTGCACTTTACCATATGATGGTAGGTCGGCGTCACCCATGGACCACTAGCGGCGTTACAAATGTCTTGATAGCCTATTAGGGATTAGGATTATGGGGAATGGACCACCGGTAACCTCAATCACACGGCTGTACGCAACGCTTCAATTTTTTCACGGCGGTTTTCTGTTCAGTCGTAGTATCATTTTGGTCAAGCCAGGCCAGATGTGCCGAAGCATGACAAACCCACGATATAAAATGGGTAGGCGGTCTCTATCTCGCCTGGTGGTAAGCAAAAATAATGCAGCCTACGAAGGAGCACGGGTACATAAGTATCTAGTTGCCAACTACCGTATTGATTTATATTCTCTCTCTTTTAGTCCCAGTATATATAGCTGGAAGATGCCCTGTCTAGTCGCCGTGGGTCTTTAGAAGCAGCGCTGGTAACTGCCAATGAGGTCATCGTACCGAGCATGGCCCTCACACATATGTTTTAAAATAGTGAAACGTCACTTACCTGAATATTTTATAGGTAGGGGGATCAGAGGATCGTTGGACCTCTCCGGAGGTCCGTCACTCAGGTGCCTCCGAGCCTCATCTACTAAGTTATCGTAGATCGCCAATAAATTCACGTTGACTGCGTTTAAGGCGGACTGTAAGAAAATAATTAACAATTTATTGTTTTTACTATAACTTTCTATATGGCAATAGGCTCACCCCCTATTACATGGGACTCATAACAAATAGTGAAAAGTGGGTGTTACTTCTGTGTGCACCTCTGCCTACCCCTTCGGGGATAAAAAGCGTGATGTTATAGAATAGAATAGAATAGTAGGAACAATAAATGGTTAGTAACAATTTTCTTATACAACTAATGTTAGTAAAACAAATTTGATCATCAATTACAATTACAATTATTATACCTCTACAATCAGATTTCAATTAAAAAACAAATGATAAATGTTATGTATGTATTATAACTTTCGTGATTCATATTAAATTATTTATTATATTTTCGGATTACACACGTAACCGTTTGACGAGGAACTCGACTAGTTTCAAGCTATGCTTATATTCAATAGCAGCGTGACAGTCGCCGCGTCTTGTATCGCGGAATGCTGCTCATGACTATGAGCCTCTAGCATGGCTTGAAACTAGTCAAGTTCCTCACCAAATAATTACGTGAGTAAGCCGAAAGCATAAGTAACCTCACTCACACGACGAAATACAACGCTGTGGTTGTTTCACGTCGGTTTTCTGCTCGGCCGTGGTATCACTCCAGTCGAGCCTGCTCAGCAGTGCCGAAGCATGGCTGTCAAACATTTATGAAGATGACGATGAGAACTTACTTCTAGACTGTTCCAAGCGCTCCTGGTGTACGTAGTAGGATCTACAGCAACTACAGTGTTGGGGCGCATGTTGGAGACCAACCATTGCTGTAGAGATGCGTCCACTCCTGCGACCAATGTCAGAAGATGGTGAATACATGTGAGGTGTTTGACAATATCTAATGGTTATGTCATGAAGTACCGAAATTTATTATTTTTTCCAACAATAGTTAACTCTCCTTTTCTCCTGTGTCATAGGTGCGTTTACAAACATATATTTCATCAGTTTAAAGATATATATATATATATTTCATATATAAGGTGCTCTATAATTATCAGCCACGGCTTTAATGGGACGTAGTGTTATGTTTACAGATTACAATTGTGAAGAAATTTCGTACCCCGGCCCAGTTAATTACATAAAGTAATTAAGTAAACATTGACTACATTCTGCATAATGTGGTTCACAAATTATGCGATGCGTCGCTTAGTCAATGAAAACAATTGCTATCTCTTTCCACGTGTATTGAGAATGAAAACGGAAATCAGCTGACTAGTTCGTCACTATCTAATCTACTAGATACTCAATAGGCAGGCTAACAAGGGTTTTAAAAGTGCAATTACTTACCAGGTACGGCATTCTTCCGAAAAGCTGTTGTAGGTAAATACGATTATAAACTTCCCATCACACTTAAAACAGTTTTTTACACACTTTTACAGTTATTTACACACTCTCTACCTACTTATCTACAAAACTGTTGCAGAAGTCCACCTTCACGTTGCACACAAATGAAGGCACGCTTCCAAACATGTCATATCACATTATTTAATGTGTCCGTCTCACTTTTACTTTGTTTCGCGTTTGTTTTAAAAGACGCCACAAGTTATTGTCTCTATCATCGTAAACTCCGGCAGTATCCCTTGTGCTCGCAAGAGGATGACACCGAAAGAACTCTAACACTTCTCTTCTAGTGTTAGAGTCAACATAATGGATGAATTGAGAGAAAACTGTGACCTATTGAAACAAATTGACGAGATTAAAAAATCTCTCAAGGACTCAACTACAGCCACGCCCTTGTCTTTTGCGGACATGGTGAGAAAAGGATCCGATTTCGTTCGACCAAACAATCTGGCCTCTGTCGCTGTGTATCCGGCCAATAAATTGAAAACTAGCGAGGAAACTAAAACTATGGTGCAAACAATTATAAGTCCTAGTGAGATGAAGCTGCGCGTGCGTGGAGTCCGCAAGACACAAAACGGAGGTGTAATAATCAGCACTGAGTCGAATCAGGATGCTGAAAAAGTGAAACAAGCAGTTGGCCTGTCGTTATCCGGTCTTCTCGCAGACGAACCCAAGAAGCGCAAACCACGAATCGCAGTAATAGGAGTGCCGTCGACAATGACTGATTCTGACGTCTTCAGGTATATTTATGACCAGAACGTGTTTGACAAGCTCCCGGAGATGACAATGGAGTCTTTTTTAACATCAGTGAAGTTAAGTCACAAATCGGGAAGAAAGGATGCGCCGACCTGCAATTTTATCATCGAAGTTCCAGGCAAGATACGTAAACCCCTTATATCTCAAGAGAGAATTTATATCAATTGGACTTCTTGCCCCGCTTTACGCTTGTAACGCGATGCTACAATTGCCAACTATATGGACACGCGCAGCAAAATCATGCAGAGAGATCAACTTATCGTGTGGCCACTGCGGAGAAGCAGGACATGTACAATCCTCGTGCACTAAAAAGTCGGATTCATCTAAATGTGCTACATGCTCTCGTTACAATAAGCCCAATAAACATAAAACCGGAGACACTAACTGTCCGGCTAGGAAAATAGCTGAATATAGGTATATCAACTATCGATTATGAGGACGCGTAAAGTGTCATATTCTCAGATTACAGAGTTGATTAGCTTTTCCTTGCACATTCATTAACATCGTAACAGGTTGACGTACTCAACAATTTGTTGCTGTTCAAGCATATTTTATTGTAACATCGAGTGAATGACCGTTTGGACTGTAAGCTAGATTATGTTTCTGTTGATGTATTAAATTCTTCAGTACTATAGTTCCTACAATGTTTTATATAGGTATACCTCTATATATGTATATCTATGTTTTGTATTTAAGGTAATATAATTACTTGTTTAATAAATGTACTTTTACGATAATATTTTTAGTTACCTATCATGATATGTAGTTATGTACGTGTATATGTATGTATGTATATTAAATAATCAACTTTAATTTTGATCGATTACTTGTGTTAAGGAATTTGTTTATATAAATAACTTGTCCTAGAATTAGTAACATTGTGAGTGCTCCTTTCGCCTGTGATACAGGATATTTTTCCTAGTACAGGCATTCAAACCTAGTGAGATCTCTGATTTTAAATTAAGATGTTTATCTGTACCATGACCAATTTCTTATAATGAATAAAGATTTACTTTACTTTATTTTACTAGAGTTCTTTCGGTGTCATCCTCTTGCGAGCACAAGGGATACTGCCGGAGTTTACGATGATAGAGATAATAACTTGTGGCGTCTTTTAAAATAAACGCGAAACAAAGTAAAAGTGAGACGGACACATTAAATAATGTGATATGACATGTTTGGAAGCGTGCCTTCATTTGTGTGCAACGCGAAGGTGGACTTGTGCAACAGTTTTGTAGATAAGTAGGTAGAGAGTGTGTAAATAACTGTAAGTGTGTAAAAAACTGTTTTAAGTGTGATGTGAAGTTTATAATCTTATTTACCTACAACAGCTTTTCGGAAGAATGCCGTACCTGGTAAGTAATTGCACTTTTAAAACCCTTGTTAGCCTGCCTATTGAGTATCTAGTAGATTAGATAGTGACGAACTAGTCAGCTGATTTCCGTTTTCATTCTCAGTACACGTGGAAAGAGATAGCAATTGTTTTCATTGACTAAGCGACGCATCGCGCGTAATTTGTGAACCACATTATGCAGAATGTAGTCAATGTTTACTTAATTACTTTATGTAATTAACTGGGCCGGGGTACGAAATTTCTTCACAATTGTAATCTGTAAACATAACACTGCCTCCCATTAAAGCAGTGGCTAATAATTATAGAGCACCTTATATATATTTCATATCTAATAATCTGATCTTATATTTTTACTTTTTTATCTTATATTGTATACTTTATAACAAACAGTTGAAAAGTTTATCTGTTTGTTTGGCTTAACGCGCTAAATCTCCGGAACTACTGGTCCTATTTGAATAATTATTTTTATGTTAGATAGTACATTTTTTGAGGAAGGCTATAGACTATAGACTATTAAACATCACTATATGATCAAAAGGAGTTGAGCAGAGCCGTTCTAACCATGCGGGAGCAGCTATAGTAACTAGTTAGATAAAGAGTAAACAATAAACAACCAGACCCGCGACATAAAAGATAGGAAGTACCATGCCCGTTTTCAAGAACCTCTTAAATTTTATGAAACCCCCCTAAGCTAAGATAAATGACACTTAACGACATTTTGGTTATCACCAACTTATAAATGACATCTAACGTTAAGTAAATAGGAGGCTAGTCTAGGTCCTCCCTTCAGTTAAGTAACTCTTAATTAAGAGATTGTTTAGGGGTACTTGGTGAAAACGACCATCAGTCTGTCGGCCAGCCACCTAGTGAAGCTATTTGCTCTTTCCAAAATGTATGTATCCATAATGACTGCCTCGTTGGCCGAGTGGTCGCAACACAAGTGCGACTGCCGGGCAAGGGGTCTCGGGTTCGATTCCCGGGTCGGGCAAAGGACTACTGGGTTTTTAAAATAAATCTCAGTAGTAGCACTGAGTCTGGAAAGGTACATGTTTCCAGACTCAGTGCTACTAGTGGTTACATGGGACTCATAAGATAAATAGTGAAAAGTGGGTGTTACTTTTGTGTGCACCTCTGCCTACCCCTTCGGGGAGAAAAGGCGTGATGTTATGTTATGTATCCATAATATCCATAATGTATGCAGGTAAACGAGCAAGAAACTCCATAGATTACTATTTTTAATTTCAAAATGCATTGAACCGAACTAACCTTGCCTCATCAGCTTCCACAGGGTCCCATCGACCTCTTCCTCGAATTGCGTCCAGTATCTCGCATCAGTCCACACCAGGGCCTCGTTGGCAGTCACCAGCGCTGTTCCCGAGGAGCCACGGAGACCAGACAGCCACTCTCTACGGGCATCAGCTGGCGATATATACTGGGACTAAAAGAGAAGTAATATTTTTTTTTCTATTTTTCTATTTTATTTTTTAAAAATGTTGCCCCACACATGTTGTTGGATTGTCAGTATACATATGTGAGGACCATGTCAGACTTAAGATATTTGTTTTCTCTTGGTTTTGTTTTTTTTTTCTATTTTAGTATGTTCTGTTATTTGTATGTTGCGTCAGGTATGTCTTTACATTATTCTCACATGTGTGTACAATATTGGAATATGTATCAGAGCAATGTAAAACAGACTTTTTTTAAAAGAGTAACGAATGGAGTTTCTTGCTCGTTCTTCTCCACTCGGATCGACATTTTGGAACGAGCGCCTAGCTTCACTGACGGACAGACTGACAGACTATTATATATCTCATATTTGTTGACGTTTCAAAAGTACCAAATTATGGTTTAATTGAAATAAATGCTTTTAAGTTTGAGTTTGAGTTTGTTTGGTGGTCTATACCATAGACCCGGGTCCACACGCTTGACAAACAATAGCAAACTAAAAACACGAACACATGGGTAGTGTTTGTATATGTGTACCGTCTCGTTTGCGTGGCGAACACAAACACAGATCAAAGGCTGTTCGGCAAACAGTTTGCGAGGTTTCCACACGATTGCTACATGTCGCAATCAAAAAAACAAAAAAAAAGACTGCACGGTTGGTGCGGTGGCTGGGCAACCGGCTGCCGTGCAACGTGTCGCGGGTTCGATTCCCGCACGGGACAACACTTTGTGTGATCCACAAAGTGTTGTTTCGGGTCTGGGTGTCATTGTGTACGTGAACTTGTATGTTTGTAAACGCACCCACGACACAGGAGAAAATCATAGTGTGGGGCAAAGTTTTTAAAAAAAAAACATAAAAATCATCAATCGTGTGTGGACGGGGATAAAAATAACTTACATTGTGAGCGTCTGCGGTAGGTACAATGTAAGCGTCGACTCTCATCGCTTCCATAACTTCTCGAACGGCTTTGAGGCGGTCTGCAGCAGTCTCACTACTCATTTTGACCCCAGGGATACCGCTCACTAAAAACAAATTAAAATTATGATTATTAACGTCTAACTCAGAAACAGTTTATGGTTACTTAATACAGTACATTTGGCAAAAAAGAGTTTGACGCGGTGACAGCTGCAACTAATATAGACTTGGACTGAATCACCCACTTCGGACCACATCCCATGAATGAACAATCATCCGAACATAGTACCTCCTCTTTTTTTAAATATCAAAACCTATTGAGTCGTAGTGTACCAGGTTGCCACAGGCACGATACTAGCGACCTCAAATATACCAAACTCTTTTGCAAGCTGTATCTACTTAGCATATTTATTGCCATATACCGGGCACAATTCCAGACTCCGTGCTGTTACTGAGAATATTTTAAAAATCCCAGTACCGTGCACGGCAGTCGCACTTGCAACCACTCAGCCAACAAGGCAGTCATGGAGACATACATCCTCACAAACATTCTTTGCATTTTTAATATATTAGCAGGGTTATATTAAAAAAATATATATTCATACCGTATATTGGCGTATCGGGCTCGGCAGAGTTGTAATACGGTATGTGACCCCATACTGCGTTTGCGGTCAATCTGAAAAGTCAAACACAAATGAAATCGTCTATAAATCCTGGGATCCCGTCATTTCGTATATTTTTTTTATGGGATAAGCCGGAAAACGAGCAGACGGATCACCTGATGGTAAGCAATCGGCGTCGCCCATGGACACCTGGAACACCAGAGGTGTTACAAGTGCGTTACCCGGTTTTGGGATTAGGAATTTGAGGATTGTTGGGGATTCAGGGATTGGAGAAAGGTATGGGGGGGGGGGTAATTGGACATCCGGTAACCTCATTCACATGACGAAACACAACACAACGTTGTTTCACGTCGGTCTTCTGCTCGGCCGTGGTATCACTTCGGTCGAGCCGGCCAATTCGTGCCGAAGCATTGCTCTCCCACACTTAATGGTCTTTGTCTCAATATACTTTGGCATAACGATTTTGGCACAATAATATATCATGGCTATTAGCAAAACGTTACAGGCCTTTTTTTTTAAGGGGGGAAAATCATCGAATGACTGCTCCCGCCTGGGTGAGGCGGGAGAGAGTATCAGACTCTTACTGACTAAAAACCACCCCGTTCTTTCTCCTGCACGTCGAGCCGGAGCCCCGGTTACCCGTTAGGTTCTCCACGACTCCGAATCGGCATCGGCCTTATTGTGCCCCATCTGTGGTGGTCTGATAGCTCATTGAGGCGCGCGTGGAACGCGACGCGCCGTACGCTCGGAGACGTTACAGGCCTAGGGTTAGTGGTAACAATTAAATGGTTAGTTAAAATGTAATATGCTGTGCAATAAAAGTTAGTGACAGAACCGAATTGCTGCAAAGAAACCCTGCTGCATGTTGCATCCCGGTTGAATGCTGAATGCTGCATAGATACATGTTTAAATATCATTAAGCGTAAATCAATATATGCTTTAGAATATCATGCTTAATCATTAGAGTAATCGTTAGAGTAATTACCCTTAAAAAATAAGCGGTTATGCGTAGTTATATTATGCGAAAATATAATTATGCCAATCAAAATTATGCTAAGTTATCTTCTCTTCTCGATCGCTTGCTTCATTTCTGAAGGTCGTGCCCCTGAAAGGCTTTCATTGCTCTCTGTGGTATTTCTCTCCATCTTATCCTGTTTTCTTCTTCTGTTTCTAAGTTGTATTAGGTCTTTTGATGAATAGGGAACCACAAAAAGGACTCGCAAATTCTCGTATTTACCTCTATAATATTAATATTACCAACTTGCCAGCAGCTTCGCCCGCGTTCATATACATGTTTGTTACTCAACCATGTCAAAACGGCTGAAGAGATCGGGATGAAATTTGGAACAGGGGTAGTTTATAATGTAGAATAACACATAGGGTACTTTTCATCCTTCAGGATCGCGAGCAAAACTGCTGACAGAAGCTAGTTTCTTGTTTATAACATTAGTAAGATTATATATTGTACTTACATAAAAAATATTGTACAAATCCAACCTCGTAACACCGCCATCTTTCTCGCAATGATTGTGATAAAAACATATTATATTTATCAATCCGAATTATTACCTTTATCAATACAATTACTATTTATCTAAAACTATTTGATGATAATATTAGATTAAGATAATGTATGAATTATTGGATTAGGTTGGTATGAAGCAGGATTTTTTTACTTATTACGTATGTGCTAAAAAGTCCTTGAGCTAAAAACACTGTGCATTTAAAAAAAACGTTGCCGCCCTCTACGATTTTCTCTGGGGTCGTGTGTGCGATATCAAAGATAATTTGTATTGTAACTTTCGTGAGACATACTAAATAAATTATTATGTTTAATTATTTAAGTAATACGTAAAATTACTACGTGACTAAGCTGAAAACTTGAAATAATTAACAAAGATAATTACAATGTCTCAAACAGTTGATAAAAAAGAATCTGACGCGGTGAAAGAAGGAACTATGTACAATGACTTGGACTGAATCACCCACATTGGACCACATCCCATGAATAAACAATCATCCGAACATAGTACCTCCTCTCTTTAAACTCGATAAAAATAACAAATATCAAAACCGGTTGAGTCGTAGTGTACCAGGTTGCCACAGGTACGATACTAGCGACCACTATTATTACAAACTCTTTTTTGCCAAGCTGTAATTTATATGGCTCTCTCACACTAAAAATTATATATTTTTGTAACTCTCCAAGAGTCGTGCTTCAGCACGAATAGGTCCATTTGACCGGAGTGATAACACGGCCTCACAAGAAACCGACGTCAAACAACACTTGCGTTGTGTTTCGTCGTGTGAGTAAGGTTTTTTTTTTTTTTTTCAGGGGGGAAAATCATCGAATGACTTCTCCCGCCTGGGTGAGGCGGGAGGGAGTGTCAGACTCTTACTGACTAAAAACCACCCCGTTCCTTCTCCTGCACGTCGAGCCGGAGCCCCGGTTACCCGTTAGGTTCTCCGCGACTCCGAATCGGCATCGGCCGTATTGGGCCCCATCTGTGGTGGTCTGATGGCTCTTTGAGGCGCGCGCGGAACGCGACGCGCCGTACGCTCGGGTCTGTTTCTGGTCGGACGGGGAGCCACCCATGCTCGCCGTCCGCAGGCCCGCGCTTACGGTGGCCGGAGATCGTCTCGCGATCCCCGACGCCCGGTGTGTCCTTCGCGATGGCTGGGTCGCGAGGAGGCAGCGCTTCGCTGCCTCACGCGTCCCGCCTCCTCCTTAGCTAGCATGACTGCTTCGCAAAAGGAGGAGACGGCATCCCAGTCCCCCTCGCTCCGCATCATGGCCTGCACTAGGCCCGGACGCGAGAGGTCGCCATCGCCGATCACTTCCCTGAGAACACGGCGGTGCTCAGCCCACGAAGGGCATTCTCCCACCGTGTGTTCCACCGTGTCCTCAGGGCGGTCCTCGCAGTGATGACACCCGGGCGTTTCCTCCCGCCCCATCAGACACAGGTACCTCCCGAAACTTCCATGTCCGGTGAGGACCTGCGTCAGGCGGTAGGTGAGGACGCCGTAGCGTCTCTCAAGCCACTCCTCAAAGAGGGGACTTACCGCTGGCGCCGTAGAGGGCCAACCGGAGGCCCAATTAGTCAGTCTTGACTGCACGGTTGGTGCGGTGGCTGGGCAACCGGCTGCCGTGCAACGAGTCGCGGGTTCGATTCCCGCACGGAACAACACTTTGTGTGATCCACAGATTGTTGTTTCGGGTCTGGGTGTCATTGCGTATGTGAACTTGTATGTTTGTAAACGCACCCACGACACAGGAGAAAATCCTTATGTGATTTTATAAAAAGAACAAAGAAAAAGAAAGTCCTCCCCAGTCTCCCCAATACCCGAATCCTCCACAATCCTCATATTCCCGATTCCCAAAAGGTCGGTAACGCCTATTTATTATTATCTGTCGATTTTATCATCAAATCTTTTAAGTCATCACGACTTAGATGTTATAAAATATTATCTACTTTTTAACGAAAGGTCATGAAAGAAATTCGTTTAAAATGACCTTGATTATAATATATTTATTTGCCAGAAACACGGTAAATACAGAGATGTCTATATATTATAAAAAAGACCAACATGTTTCGCCGTCACAGCAGCATGCAAATGACTAAAATTATTTTTCTTATAAACTAACACATTTTATGGGGTTACTAGCTTTTTTACCCGCGGCTTCGCTCGCGTCACAAAAGGATAAAAAGTAGCTTAAGTGACATATACCAATACCCACAGCGCCATCTATACCAATACTTTAGTTTGCCCTCAGGAATAACAATATCAAATTTTTCAAACAAACTCACTTTCCAATTTATTATAGAGGTATATAATAATAATACAATAAGGATTGTCTTAACACACAATATTATTTGATGACTTTAGTTACTTTATAACTGAAATGGCCTCGACGGTTTGACGCCGCAGCATCTCAAAGATCTGACGAGCTCAAGCGCCGGGGAATCCGGCGTGACGCTGCTGAAAGAGCTTACGGTTTTGATCAATCTTATGCTCTCCGGCAATGTGTACGAATCTGTCATCGACGTTTTGTATGGGGTCAATTTATGTGCCCTTCGCAAAAAGGATGGCGGTATTCGTCCCATTGCTGTGGGAACAACTTATCGTCGCATGGCAGCCAAGATTTGTTGCAAATTTTATAATAATTACCTTTCGGAAAAATTCCAGCGCCTCCAACTCGGGTATGGATCGAGAGGGGACTGCGAGGCTGCCGTGCATGCGTTGTCGACCTACCTGATTTCCAGGAAACGTAATATCATCCTGAAGGTTGACATAAAGAATGCCTTTAATTCGGTCAATAGGGATACTATGTTGACAGAAGTTAAAAAAGAAGTACGCCAAATTTTCAGTTTTCTCTGGCAATGTTATAGACATCCTACCAAATTATTATATCAGGACAACCTTTTGGAATCAGAATCAGAATCAGTGATGTTCAATGAATTCTATTTGTGTAATAATATAATCATGCTGCTTAAATATTTGTACCTCTATAGTTTAAAACGTTGCACAATTTATTGTAAATGTGAGAACCCTGTAATTAATTAAATCAAATTAGACTAGTAGATTGCATTTATGTCAGCTTGGAGTTGTCATGCTCACTCAAAGATCTCGTTGGCGGTGGCACGAGCATTGGATAGCTCGATTCCCTACAAAATGGTTGAGTTGGGCGGTGCTAGGTTTCGCCAAATGTTCGTGAACGGGCACCGTCGATTGGAACTGGTCAGCTCCAGACTGTATCATTTTATTTTATTATCCTCAAGGTTATTTTCTTTTTCAGTCTTTCTGACTGGATTTAGGTGTTGCATTGTTCTCACATAATCGAACCAATAAAACTATGTAACTAGAGAATTGTATTGAAAACCTGATTGAAAAAGAGTAACCTATGGAGTTTCTTGCTCGTTCTTTTCCATAGGAATCTACGCCTTGGAATGAGCAACTAGCTTCACTTATAAATTTTTGTTGTTTGACGTTCAAAAGTGCCATCCTGGTCTAATTGAAATAAATGATTTTGACTTTGAATCAGCCGTTGGCTGTCAACAAGGCGATCCCCTTGGACCAGTGATTTTTAGTCTGGCTATTAATCCTATTATTCGACAGCTAAATTCCAAATTTAATGTTTGGGTAGGTGCTCCAGTGAATGAACACGGGGTGTGTTTTTTTAATAAAATAAGAAATTGAGATATTTCTACCAAACGCAGTTTTTTTTTCGTAATTGCAACTCTATTTTCTAATAAAATGACAATAATTCTTTCTTATGTCACTGTTCCTTTCAAAAAGCGAAGCGTTTAAAGTTTGCAGGTTAGTGTAACGGTGTATTTGTTCGAGCAAGAATTAAGAACTCGGGTAAGATGCAAAATTTTTGATATAACTTTGTAGCCGTAATTTAAGTATCCGCTGTAAGTTATTTGCTATTTCGAACAATGGATAGTTTAAATATTTATCTGAAGTCAATTAAACTTCCATTCTAGCCAGTTTTGCGTAAATTTTTCGATGTCCCAGCATTGGAAGCAAAAAACGTTTGAAATCTAGTGAATGAACGACTGTTCATTCACTGGACAAACGTGAATTTCACATTTTTATTAAAATATCTAATTTATTTTTATGCCATATTGTTTATGTTTTGGGAGTAGTTTGAACAATAGATTACCGATCTTTAGGCCAGTATTGGGACAGGTGTGTTCATTTACTGGTTCATAAAATCTATTGAATGAACTAACATTTTTCTTTATGTTCAAATATTAGCTTTCGTCATGAGGATGCAACCAATGAATGAACACAACATATTTAGTTGAATAAAAAATACTTTTAAATCCTAAAATTTAGTATTACATTAATTTTTTTATTATTGTCTATTTAGATTACCATGGATTCCAATAAAAAAAAATATGAAAGGTTTCGATATACCCAAGAAACTTTGGAAAGAGCTGTTACGGCAATTGCTAAAGGAGAAATTACTATTAACAAAGCAAGTAATGTTTTTAGTATACCAAAATCCACCCTTCATAATAAATTAACTAATAACCATTTTTCTTTGTAAGGGTACCACAAAGAAAAATGGGTCCTTCATCGGAACTCACTGTAGATGAAGAGGCTAAGATTGCTCAATGGATTGTAAATAAAGCAAAATTAGGTTTTCCGATGCACCCAGAAGAAGTTTTTGATGCGGTAGAAAATTTTTTAACTGCCAATAATAGAAAAAGCAAATTTACCGGAAACAGGCCAGGAAAAAAGTGGCTCAAGTTGTTTTTAAACAGACATCCCGAAATTACTAAAAGAAATGCGGAAGTAATTTCTAAAGGCAGAGCCACAGTCACTGAATCACCTATCAGGGCTTGGTTTAAGGAACTAGATCAGTTTTTGATCGAAGAAGATGCTTTAGATATTAAAAACAATCCTAGTCGAATATTTAATGCTGACGAAACAGGTGTTATGACCTGTCCTGGAATCATATTAGGACCTAAAAATTATAGGAATACGTATGAAATCGCTAGTGGAAAGGAAAAAGAATCTATAACGGTTCTTTGCACTTTTGCTGCGGATGGAAAGGATGTACCTCCATTTGTAGTACATCCATACAAGCGAATGCCCCCGGCTGTAATTCAAAATTTTCCGGATTCTTGGTATATTGGTCGATCAGATAGCGGATGGATGGTATCGAACACATTCTTTTCATATATTAAATTATTCTACGATTGGCTTGTACAAAATGAAATTCAACTTCCGGTAATACTCTTTCTTGATGGGCATAAATCTCACATTAATCAGGAAATGTTTGAATTTTGTCGAGAAAAGCTAATCTTTATATATTGTTTATATCCTAATGCTACGCACATCTTGCAACCTTGTGACGTGGCCATTTTCGGACCTTTAAAGAAGAGTTGGAGGAAAGTAGTACGGAAAAATAAGCAATCCTCTACATCTTCAATAACGAAACAAAATTTCGCTAAAAAGTTTCAAGAAGCTTATACCGCTGGCTTAAAAGTTGAAACTATAAAGAATGCTTTTAGAGCATGCGGATTGTTTCCTATGAATGCTGATGCTGTTAACTATTCAAAATGTATAAGTACTAGAAGAGAGGAAATCAATGAACAAAGTTTAAGAAATCTACAAAACGAAATTTTGGAAGAGAGAAGAAATAATATGAGAAGTGCAATTAAAGTTATTGAAACAGAAGTTGGACAAACTTTAAGAAATGAGTTCGTTCAGACTTATTTATTGAAGCAAATACATCAGCATCCATACTTTTCTTTATGGGTTAAATGTAGAAAAGTAATAGATGGTACTAGAGACACGACTATAGCAACCAATACTTCGTCTGATGTCCCTCTTGATTTATCTAACACATCTAGTTCTTTCAGACCGTCCTTAACTGACATAAACGGAGATCTGCCTCAAGAAAGTATAGAGCCCGAAAGTAATTCGGAAATAGTAATCCAGGTTGCAGATAAACAAAATAATGATTTAGTCGATAATAATCAAAATATTGCTTTAATTGTTCCTACTACGACTGATTTAATTGATTTAAATAACATTACAAATTTTTCTGAATATTTTCGAGAGTCTACGTGGAATTTTAATGAGACAAGTGATATAGTGGACCTAATAATTGACAGCGATTTAAACCTGCCAACTGTGATTCCTCTTCCATGGTACGATACTCCGTTACCTGGCACAATATCAGAGAACACTGGTATTATTGAAACAACAACAGTATGTCCCGAATCTTCCCTTAGTGATGCGTTTTCTACACCTTTCGCACCTGAGATTTTTACTGAAGAGCATCCAGAAATTGATAATAATATTCCAGCTATGGGCGAGTGTGTAATCAATGAAGAAGAAACACAACAGAGAATGGATACCAATAAAATCGAAACATTTTTGAGCTTACCTAGAATCACTTCAAAGAAGAAAACATACACAAAGAAATCGAATCCTATGCCATTTGGATTAACCGGTCAAAGGTACAAAAAACATATTGAAATGATTGAAGAGGAAAAGAGAACAAAAGAAGAAGAGAAAAAAAATGAAAAGAAAAGGAAATTAGAGGCGAAAGAAAATGAGAAAAAAAGAAAACAGGAAGACAAAGAAAACAAAAAGAAAAGTAAAGAAGAAGAAAAGCTTTTACGAAAGCGTAAAACTAACAAGCACGAAGAAAACTCTGAGAATAACACAGAATATAAAAATCAGGTAAAAAAGGCTAAGCCAAACGATGAAATTGATGAGTCAATACCGTCGAAGGATTTGTACGGGAAATATGTTATGGTAAGGTTCAAGACAGACAAAAGAATACGTCATTATATAGGTAGAGTTCTTATGGTGAACGATGAAGAACAAAAATATAAGATAGATTTTCTTAGAAAAAAATCTGTATCTGATAACATCGTTAGCTTTGTAAAACCACAAGTACCGGATGTGGCAGAAGTTGATTTTAAGGACGTAGAACGTGTCTTAAGTGAACCTGAATATTCCAGACGTGGCTTGATCTCATTTCATAACGTTACATTTAAAGATTTAGAATAAAGAATAATAACGCCAAATAATAAAAATTACTGTTTTGACTGATTATTGTTATTAACTACTTATTACTGAGGTTGATTAAAGTTTTCTGTAACGTTCAAGTTTAAGTTTACAATTATAATATTGTATAGTTGTTTAAGTACTGTTTTTTACGTATATATTTTGATAAAAATATATTATATATTTTCTTTATTTTCTTTTTATAAGAGATTATAACGTGTCTGTTGCGCCTATTAAGGTTTATAATATTATGATTAGCTATTATGATTATATTATAATGATTAGCTAAGAGTTTGAAGGCTTTTATTTTGTTAAAATATGTTTAATTTTGTTTATGATTGTAACAGATATAGGCAGAGGATTTATCTTCGTTTATTTTAAGTTGATTCTGGACTGCAATTGTTATAAAATAAAGTTTTTTTAATAATTAAGAAAATAAAAATTGTGTTCATTTACTGGTTTTTTTTAGTTCATTTACTAGAAAATTTCGTTCATTCACTGGAGTTTTAGGGTATTTTTCAATTTATTGCTAAATATCTAAGAAAATATAGAAGTTATGTCGCTTATCCAACTTAAAAAATATTATTCAATATAGTTTTATCACCAAAATATAGTTTTGAGTCGTATACCTTAGGGGCAAATTAATGTGATAATTTTTTGAAGTTCAAAGATCGCTTAAGTGTTCATTCACTGGAGCACTTACCTACCTCGATGACGGTACTCTGGGAGGCGATGCCATTAAATGATATGAAATCATTTAATACTGTGTCCACAGTATTAAATGATTTCATATTTTTAAAAAATGAATTTCATGCTATTGGCCTAAATTTTTCCAAGTGTGAGATATTTTTAGATGACACAACCAACAGACAGATCTTATCAAAATTTAATACTTTTGCACCTAATATCTCGGTGGTTGATAAATGTTCACTTCGCCTCCTAGGTGCGCCCGTCTTCGAGGACTCTTTTCCAAGTTTTATTGAAAAAAAATTTCAAAATTTTTCTGTCGTTTCAGAAAAACTATATCACATTAGAATGCATTCGGCTTATACTATTATTCGGTTTTCCTGCTTCGGTCCCAAATTTATGTATTTTTTGCGCTCGGCCCAACTCTGGTCTGCACCCCTTCTTTTAGAAAAAATTGACCAAATCATTAGGCGAACCCTGTCCTTAATTTTGAATGTGGCTCTTGATGACCGAGCTTGGACACAAGCCACTCTGCCTGTCCGCATGGGTGGGCTTGGCGTCCGTAAAATTTCCAGTGTAAGCCTACCGGCTTTCATATCTTCCGCCCATGGTACTGAAGAATTAACCAGGAAAATTCTTTCTCAATCACTGGTTAATTTTGATGTACCATGTTTAGTGGAAGCTGTGAATGCTTGGAAAATCGCTTGCCCAAATATTGACCCCCCGTCAAATCACATTCCCAGAGACAATGGGACGAGCCGCTCTGCAGAAAAGTGAGCGAAAATCTCTTGAACTCCTCTTGTTCAACTGCAGAGAGAGCTCGCCTTTTGGCTGTGGGTGAGTGGGAGTCGGGGTTATGGCTTCTTGCTTTACCTTCGTCTAACCTAGGTACTTTGTTGGACGACACCACGTTCCGCGCTGCAATTTGTTTAAGGCTTCGAGCTTCATTTTGTTCACCTCATCGTTGTCGTTGTGGTGAAGATGTCAACAGCCTTGGACACCACGGCTTGTCATGTAGCCGTAGTGCGGGCCGTTTTGCTCGACACGCAAGTATTAATGACATAATTCGTCGAGCTCTGGCCTCCGTTGGCGTGCCAGCTACTTTAGAACCTAATGGCTTGGTACGCGACGATGGCAAGAGACCCGACGGTATGTCATTATTCCCTTGGAAGATGGGTAGGGCTTTACTATGGGACGCCACTTGCGTTGATACTCTGGCGCCATCCCATCTTCCAAGCTCAGCGTGTCGAGCCGGTGCTGTCGCTGCTGCTGCCGAGAACCTCAAACGGCGAAAGTATAACAGCCTGATTGGCAATTATGCTTTCGAACCGTTTGGGGTTGAAACTTTAGGGCCGTGGGGCCCAAGTGCACATCTTCTTTACAAAGATATTGTAAGGAGGATGGTTGACACTTCAGGTGATCGAAGGGCTGGCTACTACCTTGGGCAAAGGTTAAGCATTGCCATTCAACGTGGCAATGCTGCCAGTCTTTTAGGCACCCTACCTCACGGTAGCGATGAGGAAAATGTTTTCTTTGATGCCATAAGATTTATTTTTATTATTCTTTTTTTAAAGGTGTAAATATTTTAGTTTTAAATTATTTTTTTATATATTTTAAGTTGTATATATTAATTTTTATCTTGTATTGTATATATTTAATTTAATTGTATTTTAATTAATTTTCTAGTTTCTTACTGAAATGAAATAATTTGTAGATTCCCGTAGTTTTCTCAGTAAAAAATAAATAGTTTTGATTTTTCAATCATCTAACTAATGCAATAAACGAAACAAATAATCCTACTTCGATTAACCGATAAGATAATGTGATTTACTTAAATATTTTCGAATATTTCTGTATCGTATTCGTCTCCCCGAAGGGGTAGGTAGAAGTACACATTACGGCACTTAATGCCACTGTACAATGTAACACCCACTTTCACTATTTATGTTATGAGTCCCATGTAATAGGGGGTGAGCCTATTGCCATATACCGGGCACGATTCCAGACTCCGTGCTACTATTGGGATTTTTATTTTTAAAACACCCAGTTTTACTTTGCTTGGCACGGGAATCGAACCCGAGACCTTTTGATCGGCAGTCGCATAATTAGTTAAAAAATACGTACCAATGAGAAACTGCAGAAAATGCGTAGTACAAAACGACAGATAGGTACACATAAAGTAAAAACGACATTTTTTTTTACCATTTTATTAAAATTTAACAATAAAATGATCCAAAAATATATAAACAACTTTTACCCGCGGAATCGCTCGCGTCACAAAAGGATAAAAAGTAGCCTATGTGACTTATACCAATACACACAGCGCCATCTATACCAATACTTTTGTTTTCCCTCGGGAATATCAAATCTTTCCGGGATAAAAAGTACCCTATTATTTAATCCAGACTTCCAACTTTACGTCTGCAAAAATTCAAAGCAATCGGTTTAGTAGTTACGGCGTGAAAGCGGAACAACCAAACAAACTCACTTTCCGATTTATAATATTTTATATATATATATATATATATATATAGTAAGGATAAGGATATACATACAATAGGCATGGCGACTATTTTTTAATTTTTTGTCCGTCTTTTAGATATTATAAAAATCTTCGATACGTATTTTTTCTTTTTTCTCGTATCCAAAAAAAACATGTAGATATTTTGAGTTAAAATGACGCGTGACGTCACAATTAGGTACGATTTCTCAGTAAGTGTGACGTCAACACCCCCCACTCCCTAACTTTAATGCGGAATAACTACGTATTCTTCTGTTAATTTGATAAAACAAAAAATACGTGTCTGATATTTTCGTGCGATCTTAATGACGGACTAATTACTTTTTTGATTTTTTTACCCTGTCGACACGCCTATTTTAACAACATGGAAATTATATACTTGTCTTTTGTGGTTAGAATATCACACATTGCGTGCTGACAATATACATATAGAAAAAACAAACGTGCGATAACTGAAGTGTAGTTGAGCAATGCTGCGGCACTGCTGGGCCGGCTCGACCGGAGTGATACCACGGCCGAGCAGAAAACCGACGTGAAACAACGCTTGCGTTGTGTTTAGTCGTGTGCGTGAGGTTATGGGATAAGCCTGTAAACGAGCAGACGTATTACCTGATGGTAAGCAATCGGCGTCGCCCATAGACACCTGAAACACCAGAGGCGTTACAAGTGCGCTACTGGCCGTTTGGGGATTAGGAACTTGAGGATTATTGGGGATTTAGGCATTATGGTGATAGGGGAAGACGGAGGGGGCCTCTGGTAACCACACTCATACAAAGAAACACAACGCAAGCGTTGTTTCATTATGGCTTTCTGCTCGGCCGTGGTGTCACACCGGTCGAGCCGGCCCATTCGTGCCGAAGCATGGTTCTCCCACACTTAAAATATGTAGTACATAAATAAACAGTTAAACTTATAAGTATAAGTTATAACAAATATATAAGTAAAGGGACATTATAGACATTCGTAAAATCACTTTTACTTAACTCCAATGAAGTAACACCTTTATAAAGAGCACCCTTTATTCACAAGTATACAGAGCAGATATGAATGGAGCCGTCGGTAGAGGGCGCCCTAGACGGACAGATGGTAATTACCAGATTGGCGATATATTAAAGAAGGGCCAAACTAAAAGTACCCTTAACCGACGAGCATGCATGAATAGACTGATGCCGATACGGAGCCGCGGAGAACCTAACGGGTTACCGGGGCTCCGGCTCGAAGTGCAGGAGAAGGAACGGGGTGGTTTTTAGTCAGTAAGAGTCTGATACTCCCTCCCGTCTAACCCAGGCGAGAGAAGTCATTGGATGATTATCCCCCTTAAATAAAAATCTCTGTCATTTTACAAAGACTTTGTAGTGACAGAATTATACTTAAGCGCGACTTAGATTTGAGTGGTGTTTCAGTATTCGAGTATTATACTATTATATAAAGTTGAAGAAATTATTTGTTTGTTTGAGTACGCTAATCTCAGGAACTATTGAGCCGATATGAACAAATCTCTTTGTGTTGGAAAGTGCATTTATCGAGGAAGGCTATAGGCCATAAAACATCACGCTACGACCAATAGGAGCTAAGCAGAGTGGGTGAAACTGCGCAGAAGTATTTATAATATAAGGTATATTGGATTAGGACTTAACCTATTGCCATATAACGAATACAATTCTGAACTCTATACATATTATACATGTTTTCTCTTATTAAATAAGCAATAAATTATACATAAAATCATAATTTCAACAACTAAAAAAATTCAAACAATGTTTTCTCTAACCACAGCAAGGCCTTCGAGGCTTTGAAAACAATAACTCCATTTTACATATAAAATTAATAAAAAATAAACAACCAACTGCTCTGCTTATCCTGTTTTAGTATACAGGGAAGTTGTTATCAACTTGCTCAGCCCAGGCGTGGAGTCCACCGGTCATATCTTTGACTTTGCCCCGGTGTACCTCAGGGAGCCGATCTAGGACCAATTTTGCAGCGATTTGGGAATCATTGCCACGACGACAGATGAAAATTACTGGAAAGAAATGGAGAAAGGTTAAAAATATAAAAAATAGTTTTTCAACAAACTAAGAAAACGAATAAGAACAGTTTATGGCATAACGTTGACCTATCAAGTATAAAAATTTGCCATGATCTTCACACTTTTGTCAGGGACTTGGAGATTGCAGTCTAAAATGACCACAAGAATAGCGGCGCTGACGCTATCTTGCACAAAGCTGAAGACTGCTAGTCCGATTTCAATAATTATTTTTGTCTTCTATAATGCATTTATCTAGGAAGAAGATAAGCTATGAAACTTGACGCTACGATCAAAAAGCGCTAAACAGAGAGGGCGAAGCCGCGCGGAAGAAAATATGTCGAAGTCAAAATCATTTATTTCAATTAGACCAGGAAGCACTTTTGAACGTCTACATTGCTCATTCCAAGGTATAGATTCCTATGGAGAAGAACGACAAAAAAACTCCATAGGTTACTCTTTTTCAATCGGGTTTACAAAGAAAGTATTAAAGAAATGAACTTACCAGCTTCCTGGCTCTCTTCCACCTGCCCCACGAGCTTATCCAAATTAGATCCTCTTAGGCCATCAATAGGTCTATTTTCAGTTTGCAGAATATGGCACATCTGAAATTCAGGACTCGCCCTAACGTCTATCACAAAAGGCGATCCCTTTTCTATTAATTCTGAAACTTCAGTCGCTGTGATTCTATTTTCTTGAGGAAGAATCTTCAAGGACAGGTCCTGGAAAGAAAATTGTTTTTTTAAATATTAGACTGAATAGTAGGTAGGGGACCTGGGTAACTGACTGCCGTGCAACGTGTCTCGGTTACAATTCCCGCACGAAACAACTCTTTGTGTGAATCACAAATTATTGTTGCGAGTCTGTGTTTCATGTGTATGTGAACTTGTATGTTTGTAAACGCACCCACGACACAGGAGAAAATCCTAGTGAGGGGGCAACGTTATTTTTAAGGGAGTGCCTCCGCTGCCGGCGCCGGTTGCCGGACTGGCTGTCGGCGCCGGTTGCCGGACTAGCTGCCGGCGCCGGTAGCCTATTCGGTAACCGGCCCTAACCTAAAATTTTTAAAAAAAAAAACCTAACCTAACCTATATTCGTTACCGACTTTCATTTTTCCAAACCGTAACGATAAACGTAAGACAAACAGAACAAATACAACAAACAGCACAAACTAATGAAACCAAATAAAGAACAAAGTCGAATCTTTGAGGTTATGTTTTTTTTTATATTTGTTTACCGGCACTGGAACCCAGCCTTTTGCGCATTGTCACCGGCTGCCATTTTGAGTGCCCGCGCCGGCAGCCGTTGTTTTAAGTCTCGGCTGCCGGCAGTATACTTACAGCCGGTTTCCAATAGTGATATTTTTGGTAACCGGCGCCGGCAGCGGAGGCACTCCCTATTTTTAAATAGTAATAAAAATAATAGAGCTTGAATACCCTAAAATTACCTCTCAACTAAGAGTTAGTTATCGTGACTAACACTGAAAGTAAGTCCTTACTTATACTGTTAGGCGTCACTTACAGATTGGTGTAAAACAAATTGTTATTAACTCGTCGAGTACCGGTTTTGTAGACACAATTATAGAACAATAGGTTGCGGTCACCGGTGACCGCTTGGTGTTTGACAGTTTAAGTGTCAACTATTAAGTCGGGGGTTTACTATATTTGTATTGTAACTTTCGTGAGACATAGTAAATAAATTATTATTATCGGCTTACTCACGTAATTATTGACGAGGAACTCGACTACTTTCAAGCCATGCTAGAGGCTATATTCATGAGCAGCGTTTCACGACCCGCGACGCGACGACTCTCGCGCTGCTACTTCTCCTATCCTGACGAGTTATTACGTGAGTAAGCCGAAAACATAATAATTTATTATGTCAGGGGTTTCTTAAAATTGAAGAGTGTTGAAAACGGACATAAGGTTTGCCCTTAATTAAAATCCATTACTACTAGATCCGAACTCGAGACCCCCTTACTCAGCAGTCGTATTTGGTACCACTCGACCAAAGGAGACAGTCTTACACTGAGAAATACTCTTTGTATAACTAAGGAGACAGAGGGAGATGGAAGAAAAATATTAATACAAGAAATAAAATAACAATTACATTTAGTTTCAAAAAATATATTATTATAATTTATTCACAAATACAATGATATAAATCAAATTCATAATAAAATGTTTTTAAAATAATAACTGCTCCTTTTTTACCGACTTCATAAAAAGGAGGAGGTATGTTCGGCTGATTGTTTTTTTTTGCTATAAAAAGTTACACACTGACATTCTTATTGTTTGACTAGCTGTTGCCCGCGACTTGGTCCGTGTAGAACATGAATTTTAGAGCATAACTTTTTTTATTACAAATTTTATAAATCAAAGTTGCCTATTTTACTCCTTAGCACATCCGCTATCTGCACATAAAAGTCCCGTCAAAATCAGTCCAGCCATTTCAGAGATTAGCCAGTACTTACAAAAAAGTGGTGATTTAAAAAAAAACATTGTATGTATATGCATGCATTAAACACGGGTATTTTAATATTACAAACAGAGACTCCAATTTTATTTATCTGTATAGATATTCAAAACATCTGATCAAAATGATTTTGACTTTGTCTCAAAGAAAACCGACGTGAAACAACGCTTGTGTTGTGTTTAGTAATGTGAGTGAGGTTACTGGAGACCCAATTACCTCCCTCCCAATCTCCCTCAATCCACGAATCCCCAACAATCCTCAAATTCCAGGCCGGTAAAGCACATGTAACGCCTCTGTTGTTCCGTGTGTCCATGGGCGACGCCGATTGCTTACCATCAGGTGATCCGTCAAAGTCAAAATCAAAGTCAAAGTCAGCTCGTTTACCGGCTTATGCAATTAAAAAGTCAAGTCCACTGTCCTACCAGATCAACGTTTTGATAAAAATCGTCGTTAAAAGTAAAATTCATAGAATTATTATGTTCTTTAACCAAATCGCACACATCGCTATCATTTTTAGGTTTGAATATCCTCAAATTTTTCACAAAAAGAACTTTCGAGAACGTCTTCCTTGAAGCCGGTTTCATATCTTTCGAAATTGCATCTTTAACGTACATTTTATATAAAACAAATTGATTCTTTACGTTTATGTTTATATATTTTACATTCGAACCTAAGTTCACACACATCTGACATTTTGAACCGATTATTGGTAACTTATCGATATAATCGATTAAGTTTTGTGATTTGAATCGGTTTTTTACGGTTTTTTTCATCGGTTTTTGGGCCAACCAACTTCTAACCATCGCTTCTTTGATACCTAGGGTGTTCAAAAACATGACTCTACATACTTGAACTTTTTCAGTATTAAAATACAAATTATAAATTTTAGAATCTAATTTTCTACATTGCACATTTTTTACACATAATCTTCTTCGTTTAATCGGCACAAGATCAATTAAAGAACGAACATAGTTCTTCTTCGCTACCCATTCTAGCTTCCAGAAGCTCTGAAAAATATCCATTCTATCTAATTCCGTAAACTTCTTGCAATATCTTCTATTACTTCTAGAACAGAAGTCGGAGTTACAAGAAGGGCCTAATCTTCTTTCTGATTTTTGGACGTCTTGTATCCATTTGTTCTTTGTTCCTTCTTTTTGAGTTCTGAAGCCAAAATAACTCTGCCCTGTCATTCGTTTTTGTTGTTCTTCTATTCTTCTCTCTGTTCTCAATCTCGATTCGTGTTTCTTCTGGAAAAGAGGAGATGGAGTTGTGATTTTTATTGCTATTTAAGCTAGAATTACGTAGAAGTCATGGTTTAGCATGAAAGGACCGGCTCAACCGGAGTGATACCACGCCCGAGCAGAAAAACGACGTTGCGTTGTTTCACGCCCAATCGAAGAGAGTTTAAATGAAATATTAAGCTGCTTTACAAAATATACCCACTATTAAGAAAAGAGTGTCAACACCGCGAATGTTGCCAGACTAAGCAAAAAAAATATTAAATTAAAAGTCATAGCCAATTAAATAATTATAAAAAAAAACAAAATTATCTAAAAACTGAGAAAAGCTCTACTAGTTTCTACTAACTAGTAGGCTGCGCGACATCGCCACGACCGCGAACGCTGCTTATGAGGAAGAACCCCTCTGTAGTTCGAAACTACTAGTTTTTCTCAGTATATTAACGTGAGTAACCCGCGATTTTTAGTTAAAACACAAAACTTTGATAATAAACTTACCTTTGAACATTCGCAGTTTTGATTTTTTTTCTTTTTTGTACACTTTTGTTATAAAACTCATGCAAAACGGGATCAAGCAGACATTAAATCTATAAAACTGAAGATTTTGTTTGTTTCGACACGATAATCTTCGGAATGTATGTATAAGTGTGGAAGAGCCATGCTTCGGCACCAATGGGCCGGCTCGACCGGAGTGATACCACGGCCGAGCAGGAAACCGACGTGAAGCAACGCTTGCGTTGTGTTTCGTCGTGTGAGTGAGGTTACCGTAGGCCCAATTACCCTCCCCGTCCCCAATCTCCCCAATTCCTGAATCCCCAACGATCCTCAAACTCCTAATCCCCAAAAGGCCGGTAACGCACTTGTAACGACTTTGGTGTTCCATGTGTCCATGCGCGGCGCCGATTGCTTACCATCAGGTGATCAGTCTGCTCGTTTACCGGCTTATGCCATAAAAAAAATGTTTTTTCCTCAATCACGTCAAAACGGCTGTAGGGATCGGGATTATATTTTTGGAACAGGGGTAGATTATGGTCTGGTATAACACATAGGCTACTTAATATCCCACGGGCACGTTCCCGTGGGATATTAAGGGCTAAGTTGGTGGTAAAAGTTGGTAAAATATAAAACACGCTTCACGTAGTGCACAAATAAATACATAGTATATGTAACAATATAAAACAGACTGCCTCGTTGACCGAGTGGTCGCAAGTGCGACTGCCGGGCAAGGGGTCTCGGGTTCGATTCCCGGGTCGGGCAAAGTACTACTGGGTTTTAAAAAAAATCTCAGTAGTAGCACGGAGACTGGAATGGGACCCGGTACATGGCAATAGGCTCACCCCCTATTACATGGGACTCATAACATAAATAGTAAAAAGTGGGTGTTACATTGTACAGTGGCATAATGTGCACCTCTGCCTACCCCTTCGGGGATAAAAGGCGTGATGTTATGTTATATGTAACAACCAAGTAATTCTGTAATTTAAATTGATCCTATGTTTGTAAAGTTTTCCCATTGTTTTTTTAAACATTGCTCCACACTAGGATTTTCTCCTGTGTCGTGGGTGCGTTTACAAATATACAAGTTCACATACACATCACACATAGACCCGGAACAACAATCTCTGGATCACACAAAGAGTTGTTCCGTGCGGGAATCGAACCCGCGACATGTTGAACGCCAGCCAGTTGCCCAGCCACCGCGCCAACCGTGCAGTCGTGCAGTTATTGTTGAGTAGATATGTGGTAATCTGTGGCAACATCGTGGGGAGTCGTATTTGTTAAATCTACTATTTTATTAATTGGGATGACGACAGGGTATGAAAATTAAAAATATACCTAATTAGTCCGTCAGATAAGTAATAAAAAATATTAGACACGTATTTTTTTATTTTATCGTATAATAAAACAATACTTAGATAAAACGAATCAAACTTTAGGACTAGGAGCTAAAACGTCATTTCTACGTATGAAATGTACATAGAAGTGACGTCACGCGACATTTCAAATCAATATATCGTCGAAAGTATTCGCTTCTGTAAGAAAAAAAAGTACGTATCTAATGATTTAAAATAATCTACCAGACAGACATTAAAATTTAAAATTAGGCATCTACCCTAGTCATGTGTTATAAAAAATAAAGGTACCTTATCATTAGCGGGGGCTGAGCAGTAAGCTTCATAGTCGACTAGTTGCGTCACAGTAGGATTGTCTGAGCACGTCGCACAGGAGGGATTGCGTTTGCGGAGACGAACTAGAAACACAATTATGACGTTGAAAAAAGGTGGACGTACATACATATACATAACATCAAGCCTATTATCCCCGAAGGGGGTAGGCAGAGGTGCACGTTACGGCACTTAATGCTGCTGTAAAATGTAACACCCACTTTTCACTATTTATGTTATAAGTCCCATGTAATAGGGGGTGAGCCTATTACCATATATCGCACAATTCCAAATTTAAATAATTTTGCTGGCGTTCACGTCAACAAAATTTAAAGTGAAGCTATTTGCTTATTCCAAGGTGTAGATTCCTATGAAGAAGATGGTAGATGATCATGTAGTGATCATGGTAGATGTTCCGCCCACACGCACGAAGCGCTTCGCTTCAAGCTTCCTTGTGCGTACTGCTAAAGAGTGGAATTCTTTGCCAGAGTCTGTATTTCCTGAAGGGTATAACCTAGGAGTCTTCAAGGCTCGAGTGAATTACTTATGGGACGACGTGCTCCATCGTAAACCGCATCATCGCTTACCACCAGGCGAGATAGTGGTCCAACGTCGCCCCATCAAATGTTAAAAAAAAAAGAACGGGCAAGAAACTCCATAGGTTACTCTGTTTTCTTTCTCCTTTTTTATTTACAATCTACTCCAGATCAAATATAGTCTAACTGTGCAGTCAAGTTAGGTCCCTAGTGCAGCTTGAAATCAGTTGAATAACCGTATCAAATACGTAAAACGTACGGCTTGACAAAAGAGTGTAATAATAGGGTCGATTTCAAACAGAGCTAAAAATGTTGTCATCTCCAATAACTTTACTTTTTTTTGCGATTGCTTTTGTTTTTTTTTTTAATATTATAGTCTTCATTCACTTTTTTAGGTTCCAAAACAAAACAAGGCCTAAAAGTGTGAAAATGGCAAGAAAACTAAAACTATAACATTTAGTCCTTAAAGAAGATAATACTCATTTTCCGATAACGTTGAAATAAAGTCGTTTAATAACGAAGTTCCTCGTAGAAATTTTATGTATTTATTATTGTATATCATGATGATGTGCGAGCATTTAAAAATAGTATATATTTTTTATTTAAGAATTATAGAATATACATATCTTAGTATTTTAAACATTGATTATGGTTTAACTGTCATTAGTGTAGCGTAAGTTAATATCGTCATAATATTAAATCCACGGAGCTCCCGGGCCCCCGCCTCACCTCATCTGCCGTCACATCGTCATTGGCCTTGCAGTGTTTATTCAGAGTGGTAGTGCGTTTCGTATTTTTTGCAAGATATTCATATTTCTAACGATTTCAGTGCTGTGGACGAAACTCGACTCATTCATGTCTTAACCAAAATTACAAAAGGTATTGTAATTGAGTTTTTATAATACAGTGTTTCTTATAGCTAACAAGAACATGGATATTTTAAATGTATTTGATTGCTGTCTAGAAACTTCCACAAGCTTAAAAATCTTTTGTTTGTTTGAAATATCATTAGTGTTACTATCATTTGTGTCAATTTTTCAAGTAACACTAATGAAATTGAAAGTAACACTAATGAAATATTATAATAATGTATTATTAACAAAAATCCATTATTATAATATTATGCTTTTCGCCTGATTACGTCAAACACAGTTTGTTTGTTTTTATATTATTTTTTTTGTGTGTGATGTGAGGAAAATCAATGGTTATATTTACATGATTATTTACGAAATTTGCTACAAATTATTATCGGTGTTTATATTTTGAGTTTCTGTGTTGCTTAGTGTAAATAAGCTAGGGCTTATTTAAAAAAAAATAGCTTAATTTTAGGAAAAATAAAAATTTTGTTTTAGGACATTATGCCGAATAAGAAAACGATGAGTGAAAATGAGTTAGAAAGAAGAAGAATAGCAAGGAGAGAAAAATATAAACAAATTAAAAACGACCCAGAAAAATACGCCGCCGATAGAGCTAAAAAAAGAGAAGCTTATCTTAAGCGGAAAGAGAGTAAGAAGGTGAAAAGCATTAACGAAATGTCTCCAAGAGAGCAAAGGGTACAACGGAGAAAATGGAGGGAAAATTCCAAGCGCTATTATGAAAAGATATTAAAAGAGAAAAAGATACAAGAGGTGATTGTCCCAAGAACTGAAATAGACTCTACAGCCGAAGATAAAACTATCGACCCGTTGAAAAGACACCATGCAGAACGACAATATAAGTCACAAAACAAAATCTTGTTGAATAAAATTAAGGTTTTAAAACGAAAACACCTCATGGAAAAAAAAGAAATGTCTTGTCTAATAAAAAAATACCAATACAGGTGCAGAGTTCTATTGCGAAAAATTAATATTATGAAAAATAATCACGAAAAAGAAAATGTAGATAGTGAAAAAACTGGTAAGATATATGCAGCCACAGAAGATAACACCAAGTCGAATACTGTTTGTCGAAAACGAAATTATGACCTCTACAGAAAGTGCCTACGCAGCCGTTTACAAAAGAAGATTTTAGGAGGCAAAAGTATCCAAGAGTTAGTGGAACGATTTTATGAAGATGATATCAATAGCCGCAATACTGCTAGTAAAAAACAATGTGTTAAAAGGATAAGAAAAAAGTGGGTCAAAAAGAAATTACCATCACTAAGAAATTTAAACGAACAACTCAAATAAGAAATCTGATATTAAAACTAGAGGATTCTCTTCCTAAATTCTTCTCACATACTGCGAATATTATAAACCAATACCAAATTATAACAGAGCTGAAAAAATCCCTGAATGATTACGAAGTTTTAATCCACATGGACTTTTCGGAAAATTATAGCTATAAATTCGCTGAAGAAGTACAAAGCTTGCACTTTGGAGGTAGCCGTGGCCAGATTTATTTGCACACAGTAGTAATTTATATTAAAAAGGGAAGGGAAATCATTAACTATTCTTTATGCACAGTTAGTGAATGCCCTAGACACGATTCACCAGCAGTGTGGGCTCATTTGGAGAAAGCACTAGAGTTTGTATTTGAAAAATCTCCTAATATAACTACTGTGCATATACTAACAGATAGCCCTTCGAGTCAATATCGCAACAAGTATATATTTTACATCATGACACAGCTGCGAAATGTCTTCTCATCATTAAAATCTGTAACTTGGAACTATCAGGAAGCCGGCCACGGTAAAGGTGCTCCAGATGGTGTTGGCGCCGTAGTTAAAAGGACGGCCGACTACCAAGTAAAATGCGGGCGTGATGTGGGGGACTTCTCAACATTTGTTGGTATTGTGCGAGATAACGTAAAAATTGTCGAGATAAGGGTTGTAGAAGAACATGAGATTAGAGAAAAAGAAATTCATCTCCCTAAAAACATAGCTCCCTTTAAAGGAACTATGTTAGTACACCAGGTGCTTTGGAACTCCGATTCGGAATTCCTTGAGTTTAGAAAATTGAGTTGTTACGAGTGTGTTGTCACTATTTGTAAGCACGACAAGCACATGCAATTGCATAAAATTTATAAAAGTCCAATAGATTCAGCAGTCGGTAATGTTAAAATCATACCTCCTAATAAGAAGATAAAAATATTGAGCGATATCACCATTAAACGCTCCAATAAGCCCTGTAATACTCCAACTTCTCGAATTCACAATGAACAAAACGTTGCTAAAGTTAAAGGTACCTGGGAAAATCAGTCATTCATGATAAATCAGACAGGAGCAATGGCGTCTGGATTTGGGCATCAACAAGAATTTCTTACGTTTTTGAATCAACAACAGGTATCCAAAGATTTATTGAACGATTAAGAAAGAATATTTCTGGTGAAGATATTATTAATGAGAGTAGAAGCAGAAATCAAGATTATTTTTATACAATCAATGATTAAAACCAAAGAATAACAAGACAAAAATCAGCAAAATAGAATAATATTGAATATAACATGCAAGACAGAATAATATTGAATATAACATGGAAGACTTAGAAAATGAATACTTCAGTATTTTTTAGTTTAAAGAAAACTACTGTTTTTAATTATACAGATAATTTTAGTTTATGTGTTTAGACTGCGATTAGTTGTTATATATTTCTTTGAAGATCGTGATTATTTCGTAAATATTAAATTTTAATCCAAAACCAGTCTTCTTAGAGGAACCTCTAAGAAGACTGAAAAATTATACTATATGCATCCAAATAATATTTTTACGATTGTTAAGGTTATATGATTGTTACATTAAACTGATTTAATCCATTTGGGATAGTTTTATTTTAATTTTCTCATAAATATACATCGCAAAATTATTAAAATGAGTGGTTACAGTTGTTTTTTTTTAAATTATCATTAGTGGAAATCTAATCTCATTAGTGTTTTAGATAATTTCATTAGTGTAACAACATCACTCATTCATGTCACTCAAATTTCAATTTTTTTATAGTTTTTATTGAAAAATCATTGTTATTTTATCTAATTTATGTTAATATAACCTCACAAAGTGAGGTTACACCACTAGTAACCCAAGAAACGGGTATTTAAGAAATCAAACAAAAAAGTGTCATTTTAATTCGAAATATGAAATCGACCCAATAGAGGTCGCTAGTATCGTACCTTTTTTTGAGGGGGAAAATCATCGAATGACTGCTCCCGCCTGGGTGAGACTCTTACTGACTAAAAACCACCCCGTTCCTTCTCCTGCACGTCGAGCCGGAGCCCCGGTAACCCGTTAGGTTCTCCACGTCTAGTATCGTACCTGTGGCAACCTGGTACACTACGACTCAACCGGTTTTGATATTTGTTATTTTTATCGAGTTTAAAAAGAGGAGGTACTGTGTTCGGATAGGCATCAAACAACCACGGATGGGGCCTAATCGGGCTGATGCCAATACGGAGCCGCGGAGAAAGTATTATATTTATGTTTCATATTAGTATGTATGTATTGGCATGTAGTTTATGTACTGGGATACCTTTATAATATACGTTCATTTATCACCATCGTTTTTTCTCAATGGATGCAAACTTCGTTTATAACACTTCTCTGCATCACCCTGTGGTTGGCTGGTAGAGAATGCCATCCGGCATTAAGCCCGCCATCGTATACACATCCTTACTAATATTATAAATTGGAAAGTGAGTTTGTTTGTTTGTTCCGCTTTCACGCCGTAACTACTAAACCGATTGCTTTGAATTTTTGCAGACTTAAAGTTAGAAGTCTGGATTAAATAATAAGGTACTTTTTATCCCGGAAAAAATTGATATTCCTGAGGGAAAACAAAAGTATTGGTATAGATGGCGCTGTGTGTATTGGTATAATTATGTCACACAGGCTACTTTCTATCCTTTTGTGACGCGAGCGAAGCCGCGGGTAAAAGCTAGTTTGTACATAAAGTGTTAAAATAAATAAATAAAATGTTACCAGGGCTCCGGCTCCAAATGCAGGAGTAGGAACGAGGTGGATTCTAGACAGTAAGAGTCTGACACTCCCTCCCGCCTCGCCCAGGCGGGAGAAGTCATTCGATGATTTTCCCCCTTGACTCGTCGAGTACCGGTTTTGTAGACACAATTATAGAACAATAGGTTGCGGTCACCGGTGACCGCTTGGTGTATGACAGTTTAAAAAAACTATGTTCGGATGATTGTTTATTCATGGGGTATGATCCGAAATGGGTGATTTAGTCCATGTCAAAATTAGTACCAGCTGTCACCGCGTCAAACTCGTTTTTGCCAAGTACGTATACAATATATGAAGAAAGACGGTTTAAGAAGTACACTTACCAGTTCTAGTAGTCATATCTTCTGCGTCGAATATCAACATTCTTTCGACGAGCAACTTGTCCGGTGACATATCTAGAATAATTTTCAGAGCCTCCATAGCTTGTAAGATACCTGAAACAAATAATTGATTAGATACATAATTTTTATTGTAATGTCCGTCTGTAGATTACTTAAACACATTACACACGTATGTTTTATTTTCTTACAGAAACGAATACTTTCGACGATATATTGATTTGAAATGTCGCGTGACGTCACTTCTATGTACACAAAACACCGTTAATTAGTTCGCAGCGCTACACACAGTATGACTACACAATATACATGTGTGGGTAATTTCATATTAATAGATATGTATAGAAACATTCGTCTATCACACACATCTTGGTATTTAAACTGTCAAATACCAAGCGGTCACCGGTGACCGCAACCTATTGTTCTATAATTGTGTCTACAAAACCGGTACTCGACGAGTTAAATATCATTTTTGTGTCGGTATACGTAATTATTTAGTAAATAAGTTTAAATAAAAACGAGGGTAAAGATAAAAATAACTTATAACAAACTTTGAATAAATCGAAATCAAATAATGAGCAATCGAGCTATACAATACCCATATAAATATAGTGTTTTCTCATCGTATTTTTATGTTACTGAATGGTATACAATATTTCGATGATTTCATTCACAGCGCGTTTGGCGTAATGGTTATCACCTCCAGTAAAGTGCCGCCGGATCGATTCCAGCATTCACAAGTTGTTTCAAGAATTCATTAATCAAATATTTAAAATTTGAAACAATGTTTTAATCTTTTCTTTTTTTTCTATCCTATTTTTCTAAATCTTCTTATGTTAATTTTAAAAGTATAAACTTTATCGCATGATATTTCCCAATTCCACTATAAGGTTTATTGGCATATTGATTAATTATTATTTAAAGAACTTTAAGAACTTAACTGTGGTATGATAATTAATTATTATAAATATTGAATATAAAACCACTTATTTGTATAATAAATAAATTAATTGTAATAAAAGATAGTATTGTTTTATTTACCGACTTATCTGCTTCTTTTATAGCCCGATTAAATATTTCAAAAAACAAAAAAAAATAATAAGAAAAACTACCTAGTAAAATAAAAAAAGAATCTTTCAGCTGGAATAGAACTCACATCATCATTGATCATTGAAAGACGATAAAAGCGTGCTCATTAACCAGTCGACCACGAACACTACATTAATACCCGTCAAAATGTCGGGTCATATCAATGATTGTAAATAGTTTTAACTTTACCCGTGAATTAAATTATAAAAATACATATACCGACACAAGAATGAAAATACCAATGTGAATGTGGTGGACGAATATTTTTATACACAGTAATATGAAATTACCCACACATGTTCACTGTGTAAAAGATAGTAGTGTCGATGTGTGGCGCCGCTAACTAATTAGCGGTGTTTTGTTTTCGGGAGGTACCTGTGTCTGATGGGGCGGGAGGAAACGTCCGGGTGTCATCACTGCGAGGACCGCCCTGAGGACACGGTGGAACACACTGTCGCGGAATGCCCTGCGTGGGCTGAGCACCGCCGTGTCCTCAGGGAAGTGATCGGCGATGGCGACCTCTCGCGTCCGGGCCTAGTGCAGGCCATGATGCGGAGCGAGGGGGACTGGGAAGCCGTCTCCTCCTTTTGCGAAGCAGTCATGCTAGCTAAGGAGGAGGCGGGACGCAGCGCGCTCCTCGCAACCCAGCCATCGCGAAGGACACACCGGGCGTCGGGGATCGCGGGACGATCTCCGGCCACCGTAAGCGCGGGCCTGCGGACGGCGAGCATGGGTGGCTCCCCGTCCGACCAGAAACAGACCCGAGCGTACGGCGCCGAGCGTTCCGCGCGCGCCTCAAAGAGCCATCAGACCACCACAGATGGGGCCCAATAGGGCCGATGCCGATTCGGAGTCGCGGAGAACCTAACGGGTAACCGGGGCTCCGGCTCGACGTGCAGGAGAAGGAACGGGGTGGTTTTTAGTCAGTAAGAGTCTGACACTCCCTCCCGCCTCACGAGCGCGAGCAGTCATTCGATGATTTTCCCCCCTTAAAAAAAAAAAAAAAAAAAAAGCGGTGTTTTGTGTACATTTTATACGTAGAAATGACGTTTTACCCCCCACTCCTAAACTTTGATTCGTTTTAACTAAGTATTGTTTTATTATACGACAAAATAAAAAAATACGTGTAATATTTTTTCATTACCTAACTTACGGACCATCATCCCAATTGAGGCGTATTATTTCACGAAGATATCCAGGGTGAAAACAGAAGGCCCGAAAAAGACCGACAGGTGATGGTAAAAAACATATAGATTATGGACATCCCCCTTAGATGAGATTGCGTCGCGAAGAACTCTCCGATGCCCGGAGAGTTCTTCGCGACGGCCGGGTCTCGGCTCAGCTAGCATGACTGCTTCGCAAAAGGAGGAGACGTCATCCCAGTCCCCCTCGCTCCGCATCATGACCCAGACTAGGGCCAACGCGAGAGGTCGCCGTCGCCGATCACATCCCTGACAGGACGGGGGTGTTCAGCCCACGCAGGGAAGGATGTAAGTATAGGGAATTGTATGGATACACTTAAATATAATCACACACTTAAGATATGATGATAGATTCATAAAAAAAAGAAACTCACCTATAACTCCTGGCACCGGTCCAGCGACCCCATGAGCTGAGCAGGACCCCACTACATCCGGAGAGGGAGGCGTAGGGAACACACAGCGGTAACATGGACCCCGGTACGTAGCACCCTGCGACAATGAGGATGATGACAGGGTATGAAAATTAAAAATCTAATTAGTCTATAAATTAAGTAATTAAAAAATATTAGACACGTATTTTTTTATTTTGTCGTATTATAAAACAATACTTAGATAAAACGAATTAAAGTTTAGGAGTGGGGGCTAAAGCGTCATTTCAAATCAATATATCGTCGAAACTATTCGTTTCCGTAAGAAAATAAAATACGTGTCTAATGATTTAAAATAATCTACCAGACGGACATTAAAATAAAAATTAGTCGTACGTAGTCTACATTTTAGAATGAGCGCGTAGCTTCACTGACGGACGGACTGGCTGACTTCATTTCAATCTAATGCTATAAATGCGAAACTAACTCTGTTTGTCTGCCTGTCTCTCCTTCACGCCTAAACTACAGAACCGATTTGGATGAAATTTGGTACAGACATAGTTTGACACTCGAGAATTGACATTAGATTAGTTTTTATCCTAGGAATCCCACAAGAGCGGGAATTTTCCGAATATCCCACGAGATCGAGAACTATGTGGGTTTTTTTATGGCATAAGCCGGTAAACGAACAGACGGATCACCTGATGGTAAGCAATCGGCGTCGCCCATGGACACCTGGAACAAGTGCGTTACCGGGGATTAGGAGTTTGAGGATCGTTGGGGATTCAGGAATTGGGGAGATTGGGGAAGGAGAGGGTAATTGGGCCTCCAGTAACCTCACTCACACGACGAAACACAACACAAGCGTTGCTTCACGTCGGTTTTCTGCTCGGCCGTGGTATCACTCCGGTCGAGCCGGCCCATTCGTGCCGAAGCATGGCTCTCCCACACTTGGGTAAAACCAATAATCTGACAGAAGTCACTATTCCATGTGGACAGCGGACGAAGTTGCGGGCAGAAGCTAATTTACAATATTTCTTTTATAAACTACGTTTAAAAAAGCCGAATTCATAGCCCCGTCTTTTAGAAGTCGGTTAATTAAACTGTCAAACACCGCGAGGAAGCCGGTGACCGCAACCTATTGTTCTATAATTGTGTCTATAATGACGGTACTCGACGAGTTAATATACTAACAATTTTCTGAAAACCGGATCAAAATCGGTTCAGCCAATCGCGAGATAGTCGCGGACAAACAAACAAACATACAGATCAAATTGAGAACCTTCCTCTTTAGAAGTCGGTTAATAAAAGCATTCAATTTTGACTGCACGGTTGGTGCGGTGGCTGGGCAACCGGCTGCCGTGCAACGTGTCGCGGGTTCGATTCCCGCACGGAACAACACTTTGTGTGATCCACAAATTGTTGTTTCGGGTCTGGGTGTCATTGTGTATGTGAACTTGTATGTTTGTAAACGCACCCACGACCCAGGAGATAACCCTAATGTGGGGCAACATTTTTAAAAAAAAATCCTACCTTGTCATCTTTATGAGATTCGCTTCTATATCCGTATATAGTTAGTTGACCCTCCATTTTGAGCGCACTGCCCGATATTAGGGGCTTCTGTAAACGAAAATATAAAGTTATTTGTTATTCTACGTTAATCCAGTGGCTAAAAGAGTTCTTGACGAACTCTACTCTATTTATACACAGTTCTGAGTGATGACACAACTATACAAGCACAAAAACTGCTATTTGCTGCGGACAGATGTACACGCCACGCTAACGCAATGCCAACGCAATGCTAACGCCACGCCAATGCCACAATGCTAACGCAATGCTAACGCGATGCTAACGCAATGCTAACGCAATGCTAACGCAATGCTAACGCAATGCTAACGCAATGCTAACGCAATGCTAACGCAATGCCAACGCAATGCTAACGCAATGCTAACGCAATGCTAACGCAATGCTAACGCAATGCTAACGCAATGCTAACGCAATGCTAATGCAATGCTAATGCAATGCTAATTCATGCTAATGCAATGCTAATGGAATGCTAATACTACGCTATGATATGTTATGATATGCTATGCTAGGCTACGATACGATACGCTACAAAATATAACGTACCTTAATAAAACAGCTTAGATCACTCAACATATACCGTGTGGGTACATTGTCAGTACAATCCAGTATGATGTCGTACTGTGAAGCAATGTCCGTCGCGTTCTTAGAGTCCAGTTGTAAATTGTACGGGGTCACTTTGATACGGGAGTTTATGCTGGAATGGTAAAATGAATATATCTTACACACACTTGAATACTGAATACTGGAATACTTGAATTTTTTATATTTACTGACATTGTATTTAGTACTAGCTGTGCCCACGACTACGTCCGCGTGGAATAGTAATTCACAGCTCTTCCTCCGTAGGTGATAGCGTGATAATATGTAGTCTATGTGTTGACCCGAACTGTTAGTGATATTCAAGCAAAATTCAAATTAAATCCATGTAGTACTTTTCGAGTTTAGCCCGGACATACATACAGACAAACAGACAAAAATTCTAAAAACCATATTTTTAGCTTCGGTATCGCTTGTAGATTACGCCTCAAGCATTCTTTTAAAATAATATTCAATGTACGGTTTTTACTCTCCTACTATTTTATTATATGTATAGATACAAATTTTAGTTTAGTATTTTGACACACAAAACACCACGCCTTTTATCCTCGAAGGGGTAGGCAGAGGTGCATATTATGCCACTGTACAATGTAACACCTACTTTTCACTATTTATGTTATGAGCCCCATGTAATAGAGGGTGAGCCGATTGCTATATACCGGGCACAATTCCCGACTCCGTGTTACTACTGAGATTTTTAAAAACCCAGTAATACTTCGCCCGACCCGAACCCGATCACTCGACCAACGAGGCAATCTTGTAGAATCTAGTATGATAATATAACGACTATAACGATGAACACATACCTTCTAAGAGTGGACGCAGCCGACTCAGCCTTGCTAACATTCTCATCTTGTTCAAAATGCAGTACTTGGCGATGTATATTCGTCAATTCTACTACATCATAATCTATTATTCCGATTTCACCTGAAAAAACCATATGTGAATCAATACATTGTATAAAAGAAAGTCGCTATCTGCCGTCTGTCTGTCCCTAGGTATAATTGTTATGTTGCCACTTCATTCCTGAAGGTTGGCCGTCAACTTTTTGAATTGGTCCTTGCCATTGGCCGGGCGGAAAAGTTGTACCACAGAGCTGATACCAGTCCACTCCCGAATATTGCGCAGCCAAGACTTTTTCCTTCGCCCAGCGCTTCTCTTCCCTTCCATCTCACCCATCATTATAACATAAAGCAGCATGTATTTGGCATGTCTCAGTACGTGGCCGATATGTATGCTTAGATCTTTAAAACTACGCAACGGATTTCGATGAGGTTTTTAATAGATACCTAGAGTGATTCTTAAGGAAGGTTTATATGTATAATACATGAATATTTGATTTGACAGCACGGTTGGTACGGTGGCGCACCTTGAACAACAACAAGTAATATGTATATGAACTTGTATGTTTGTAAACGCACACACGACACTGGAGATAATCCCAGTGTGGGGCAACGTTTTTAAAAAGAAAGAAAGAAGATATGGCATCCGTGCAAAGCCAGGGCGGGTGGCTAGTAAAAAATAGAAGAAAAATGTCTTGTAATCCCGAGAGTGAAATAGGTTTAAGTGTGGGAGAGCCATGCTTCGGCACGAATGGGCCGGCTCGACCGGAGTGATACCACGGCCGAGCAGAAAACCATAGTGAAACAATCAATCCACTCACCTAACAATCCTCAAATTTCCAATTCCCAAACGCACTTGTAACGCCTCTGGTGTTCAAGTGTCCATGTGCGACGCCGATTGCTTACCATCAGGTGATCCGTCTACTCGTTTACCGACTTATACCATAAAAAAGGTATACAATAACATGCCTTTTCAGGAAATGCCAATTGCTATACACCGGGCGCAATTTCAGACTGTATTAATACTGAGAATTTTCAAAAATCCCAATAACCTAATAGTGATTTGTTCGGGCCGGGAATCGAACCCGAAATGCCTGTTCGGTAAGCAACGAGGACTTTTGAGACCTTTTTTTTAACGTTCCCTTACACTAGGATTTTCTCCTGTATCGTGGGTGCGTTTACAAACAAACAAGTTTACATACACATCACACCCAGACCCGGAACACCAATCTGCATCACACAAAGAGTTGCTCCGTGTGGGAATCGAACCCGCGACACGTTGCGCGGCAGCGAGTTCCCCGGCCACCGCGCTAACCGTGCAGTCGTTTATTTTTATAGTTAGCCTAATATTTCCTAACTTACCAACCCCAGCGGCGGCTAGGTACATAGCGGATGGACATCCTAAGCCCCCAGCGCCTACAATCAGCACCTTGGCTTCACAGATCCTCGTCTGACCAAATACTCCTATATCTTTTAACAGGATCTGTCTACTGTACCTGCAAAATTACAATTTTACATTATTCTACTTATTATAGTCGCCGAGTGGTCGCAAGTGCGACTGCCGGGCAAGGGGTCTCGGGTTCGATTCCCGGGTCGGGCAAAGTATTACTGGGTTTTTAAAAAATTCTCAGTAGTAGCACGGAGTCTGGAAATGTGCCCGGTATATGGCAATAGGCTCACCGCCTATTACATGGGACTCGTAACATAAATAGTGAAAAGTGGGTGTTACATTGTACAGTGGCATTAAGTGCCGTAATGTGCACCTCTGCCTACCCCTTCGGGGATAAAAAGGCGTGATGTTATGTAATCTACTTATTATAATATACTAGGTTCTGCCTGCGCAATCCCGTTTCTCCCATTCCCGTAGGATTTTCAGGACTTTTTCTGTCATAAAAACCTTCACCTGACGACTAACAAACACAACAAAAAAAAAACATCCAAATCAGTCCAGCCGTTCTCAAGTTATGGCGTGACAACGGGAAACGGATTTCATTTATATATAGGTTATATCTAGCCCCACCCGAATGGGAGAAGTCATTGGTCGTATTTTCCCCTCTCAAAAAAAAAACCTTCCTATACACTAGTCTATAGGTGCTCCCCCACCGGGAGCATTCACGTATACACCCCCACCGGGAGCATAACATTATAGATTCGACTTTGAGCATTTCATTACAATAATACCTCCCTGACTAACGAGCATTTGCGTGTAATGTAACATTATAGATTCGGCTTTGAGCATTTCATAGCAAGATGTCAGACGAAGCGGGCAGGCGGGGGGCTGGGGGAAGTGGAGCGCATTGATGTTTCAAGTTGTATCAAGATATTACACATTGTATCATTACAAGGTGCGCATTGTAATGCTCGGTTCTCCTCCTTCACTGATGTAATGATCAGATCTGTAACGTTACATTACATGCGAATGTTCCCGGTGAGGGAGCACCCTATTGGTTCTAAAGCACCATTTAAAAGAAATTCAAACAAAGCAAAGTAAACATTATTCCAAGTAGAAATAAAAGCTATATTAGCATATCTTACCTATTTGGGCGAACCACACTGGTCTGTGAATTCTAAAGTTTCATTTAAGAATAACTAGCGACCTGCCCCGGCTTTGCACGGGTGCAATATGCATGTATTATACATATAAACCTTCCTTAAGAATTACTCTATCTATTAAAAAACCCGCATCAAAATCTGTTGCATAGTTTTAAAGATCTAAGCATACATAGGGATAGACAGACGGCGCATAGCAACTTTGTTTTATACTATGTAGTGATACTGAATTTCAAAGCAAAATACCTTATTTTCAGTAACAATAGAAGCTATATTATCATAGCTAACCTCTCTATAGCCCATTTAGGTAGTGATCCACACTGGACTGCAACAGCCTCTGTAGCGTTGGTATTTAATTGACCTTGGCCTGGGATCCAAGCTCTGAAGTCTCCTTGACCCTGGAATAGAAATTGGCATTATTTATTGTTTTATTCCCTTTTAGGGAAAAAAAAGTGTGATGTTATATGTACATTACGGCACTTAACAGTTTGACTGCCGACAGAAAACCGTTGAACCGCTATCATGGCCCATACCTTGTCCCCCATGGAGTTCAAGGTGTTAATACCACTGTACAAAGTAACACCCACTTTTCACTATTTATGTTATGAGTCCCATGTAATAGGGGGTGAGCATATTGGCATATATCGGGCACAATTCAAGACTCCGTGCTACTACTGAGATTTTTTATAAAAAACATTAATATTACTATGCCCGAACCGGGAATCGAACCCAAGACCTCTTGTCCGGCAGTTGCAATTGCAACCACTCCAACGAGGCAATAAATTAAAAGTTTTATAAAATAAAACACCTAAATAAATTCAGTCTTTACTTATATAGCCTATAACGAAAAGTGGTTATTTAAAAAAGTTTAAAGATAGTAGTAACCACTTTTTGCAAATATGTAATTAACAGACCAATCAGACAATCGTAAAAATGTAAGTTACCGGCGTTATTAAATACGAAAGTTAAAACGAAGTCAATATTGAGATTTTCTTTACAAAATGAGAAATATTTAAACATAATATGCTAATATAGTACTTTGTACATCATACAGATCGAGGATATTACATAAATACAAGTAGAAATCATTTAATTAAGTCATAATGTAAAAAAAAATACTTACGCCAAATAACTCGCGTCGAATTATAGTCATTTCCTCCTCTTTTTCCCTTAATTTTTGCCGTAATTCTTTGATTTCTTTCTCTAGTGTATATAGCTGCTCCATTTTTTAACGATATTATACTGTTTACATATGAAAAAATACGTGTAAAATTGTAATTTACATAAAACTTTATGATATTCTTTCAGGAAACAAACAATAAGTGTTCCAGTTCCGGATACAAATAAAACTTTGAAAACGTCATGAGAATGAGATAGCTATATCACTTTCTCAAGGCGTGAAAGAAACAACGACCTACATCAATGCTTACTTTATGGATTATGTCAAATGTAACACGCTGGCCAAACTGACGTTTCTAGTGAGGAGCAACAGGTGGGTAGGATTAATCGATAAATTCAGAAATTACCGGTTATAGTTAGAAGCAAATAAATCCTAAGTTTCAGAGCTATAAAAGGTGTCAGACAATTTCAGACAAAGCAAATGTTTTTTTTTTTCTAAATGGCATTAAAGTTTCAGTATTATCAACTTCAATCTATTACCGTATGGACAATGTTTCTATTCTACACTAGCTGATGCCCGGGCCTTCGCTTGCGTGAATTACGGACTTGACTTGACTTGACTTCTACGATCTACGAAATTTCAACTCCTATTTATATTAAATATGTATATCCTAATTATAATATGGATATTTTACTCGAACCATAATGCAAGTCATATAATCCTATCTCTAAACTTCGACCCCTATTTCATTCCATATTGAGTAAAAAATCCAGAACTCCAATAGAACATTCTTATTGTTTAAAAAAATGGTTCTCTTAAATTGTCAAATCTAACTCCGCTCTTTATAATTATAGCGAGAAGATACTTAGTGAATCATTACCTAATAGTAATACCAAGACCAAGGAAAATATTGTTAAATTTCGGCAATTTTTATTGCGCAACTTTGTCCGCATAAAATTTTCATTTTTGGACAGAACTATTTTATTCCCCTATTTTTTATTCCATTAATCCATTTTACAGACGCGATATATTTATTGTTTTAGTATAATATGTATAGATTTAGACTAGCTGCTACCCGCGACTTCGGCCGCGTAGAATGTGAATTTTAAGACATAATTTTTTTTGTTTCAGTTTTCCAAAATATAAGTAGCCTGTGGTGCTCCTTAGTACATCAGCTACCTACCAATAAATGTCCCATCAAAATCGGTCCAGCACTTCCAAAGAAATAGTAAAAAAAATATTTTGATATGTGTATCGTATGTACCTATATTATATTTATATTATGTATGTAGTAAAAAGCGGTATTTTTAATATCACCAGACACTCCAATTCTAGTTATCAGTATGTATGTATGTATGTATGTGTGTATGTATGTATAGGTAGATAAGAAATGTTGGAAATCTCGATAGCTTTCGTGCTAGGCGCTCAGACACTCGCTCTATAGTTTAAAGAGCCCTGCTAACCGGACTCAAGTTTTAAGTTTTATGCATATTTAACTGCCGAAGACCGTCAAGTAAAAAGTTAATGTAACTTGACATAGGAAACTGAAATAATAAACAAGACAATAGATTAAAATATAATTAAAATTAGGTATAAAATATTTCATATATTTGTAAAACAATTTGCTTAACAACTAGAATAACAGCATATAATTGTAGATTTAAATATAACAAAATAATCAGTGAATCTTACAAAATTATGTAATATAAAGTTTTAAATTAATTATGTAGCACGGCTTACTCACGTAAAGGTTCTAGGTAACTCGACTAGTTAAAAGCCAGTCAAGGCTACATACGCAGCTAGGGTACCTAAGAAAAATGACGCCAAATGAAAACAATCAATCTGTTATCCTTAGCTACACATTGAAATAGAGTTAACACAATTTATTTTTTAAAATTATACTTCATAAGAATAAAAAGCTTGTAAAAAGCATCAACTCTCATTTATATCTGTTTTTATTTCAAGGTTAACCGCTGCTGATTTATTATTTTTGGCGCCATTTTTCTTAAGTTGCTTTGGCCATGTGGTGTGATGTGTATTCTAACTTACCCATAAGCATTATTTTACGCAATAGATGTATGCCAATATAAAGTGTGTTATCTTATTTTAATAAACAGTATATACTGCTGAGTATATACTATACATTAAAATAAGCTGCTGAGCTGTGTCGTATCAAACACCATCCTTACAGCCAAACTCTAAGATAGATACAACATAAGTAACTTAACATGTTTATATCTCACGATTTATAATTATAAGTGCTAAATATGCACACAAAGTCTGCATACATATTTGCGTTACATAAAAACTAGGAACTTTTATCGCAGATCACAATAATCGATCTTTAGTTTTTCTAAGTACGTGTGGCCTGCACAGTCACCGCTACCATTAGTTGACTGGACAATCTCTTTACATGAGCTCCTGTTTACATATGAACTATTATATATTATTTTACTAATATATTATACTTATATAATATATTATACTAATATAATATATATTTATATATTATATTAGCTCATGACGATACCTAAGTACGTGTGTCGCTTGGACAGTCACCGCTGCCATCAGTTGACTGGACAGGTACAAAATATCAAACATTCTGTAGAAAAACCATAGGATAGCTTATTGCAATCTGTACTAAATAGTAAAATTTCGATATAAGTGTTTATCATAACATAATAATTATCATGCTAATTAATCCCCGAAGGGATTGGCACATACTCAATATAAAATACGCCACTTTGTGACAATTAATTATAACTTAGGCTCGGCCTTCATCACTTAGGTTAAGTTTTCGTTAGTCTAACTAGCAGATAACATGATTTTGTACGTTATAATCATGTCTAATTTGCGTCAGTTATGATAATAGAAGCGCGGGAGAGCCATGTTTCGGCACGAATGGGCCGGCTCGACCGGAGTTATACCACGGCCTCACAAAAAACTGACGTGAAGCAATGCTTGCGTTGTGTTTCGTCATGTGAGTGTGGTTACCGTAGGCCCAATTACCCCCCCCCTTCCCCAATCTCTCCAATTCATGAATCCGCAACAATCCTCAAACTCCTAATCCCTAAAAGCCCGGTAACGCACTTGTAAGGCCTCTGGCGTTCCAGGTGTTCATGGGCGACGCCTATAGAAACTTAAAATATATCCTAAAAGCAGTATAATTGAACAATACAATAACTAACAAACATGATATGATTAATGCATTAAATAGATGCACTGTATATTTAAACTGCTGTTTAAAAAAACGAGTGTCAGGTATAACATTACGTATGTGTTTACAATCATAATTTCATCCCTTTCTTTGGTTATCAAATTTGAGATTATAGTAAGCGTAATTATTATTATAAACATATACCTAGGTACATGGACAATGTCAAACCGTCAGTTCCTCAATAAAGTAGCCAAAGCTAATTAATAGATACAGAGAGTAACGAATGGCATTCTTGCTCGTTCTTCCCCATTCGAATCTACATTTTGGAACGAGCACCTAGCTTCACTGACGGACAGACTATTATTTATTTTGTATTTATTGACGTTGCAAATGTACCAAATAATGGTTTAATTGAAATAAATGCTTTGACTTTAATCAAGATATCATATCCAAAGTAAACCTAAACTACATCATTCATTCAGTTTCATAAAATAGGTACTAAAACTAAAGAATAATCATGTATATCAACCTACACCAATCGGTCCATATTTTTCATTGAATTTTCGACTTTATATCAAAGACAATAAAATTAATACAGGTATTTAACAGAACGGAGTACATTGACCTGTTGGTTACTGTACTAAAGTTTGTAAAAAAAATATTCTAGGGTTGACAGTCCATGTTAAAATTCAGTCGGTGAGATGTGAATTTCTTTAATCGATTTTCAACATTATAAACATAACCCAAAGGGATAGGCAGAGGTGCACATTTCGGCACTTAATGCCACTGTACAATGTAACATCCACTTTTCACTATTTATGTTATGAGTCCCATGTAATAGGGGGTGGGCCTATTGCTATACACCGGGCACATTACCAGACTCCGTGCTACTACTGAGATTTTTAAAAATCCAGTAATACTTTGCCTGACCCGGGAATCGAACCTGAGACCCCTTGCCCGGCAGTCGCACTTGCGACCACTCGGCCAACGAGGCAGTCATAAATTATCTTTTTGTCATAAATTTGTAAATCTATAAATGGAATTTCCAACTTACTGACCAATTTCGTGGACTGCCTATTATGTAAACAAAATATAAATTGGTCGGTTATAAATACATGAAAAATACGTTTTTTAAATACAAACTATAGTTTTAAGACGGCTACCTCAAAAACAGAGGTAATGACAATAACAAATACACTCATATTATTATGTTTTTCGGCTAATTGTTTGACGAGGAACTCGACTACTTTCAAACCATATTAGAGCTGTAACAGTTGTAGCTGTAACTGTAACAAGTGAGCAAAAGTAGCTCGTCGCCCGACCAGAACCAGTCCCGTGTGTACGGCGCGTAGCGTTCCGCGCGCGCCTCAAAGAGCCATCAGACCACCATAGATGGGCCCAGTAGGGCTGATACTGAATACGGAGGAAGGAACGCCTAACGGGTTGCCAGGGCTCCGGTTCGAAGAGCAGGAGTAGGAATGGGGTGGTTTTAGTCAGTAAAAGTCTGACACTCCCTCTCGCCAAGGCGGGAGAAGTCATTGGATGATTTTCCCCCGTTAAAAATTAAAAGTATGGCTTCAAACTTGTCCAGTTCCTCGTCAAACAGTTACGTGAGTAAGCCGAAAACATAATTTATCATTAAAACCTAAAAGTTAGGCACTAAGATAAAGGGCATCAAATTGTCATGGTTCAGAATTCAATGGAGGATACTGAGAGGCAACATCGTCTAGTAATTATTAGTTACTAGCGACCCGCCCCGGCTTGGGCCCGGCCCCGGGTGAATAGATTTCACCCGGGAAAATTTTCTATTAAAAAACCGCATCAAAATCCGTTGCATAGTTTTAAAGATCTAAGCATACATAGGGACAGACAGACGGCGGATAGCGACTTTGTTTTATACTATGTAGTGATTTCAACTGCACGTTTGGTGCAGTGGAATGGCAACAGGGAGCCGCGCGACGTGTAGTAGGTTCGGTTAGGAGCAACTCTTTGTGTGATCCACAGATTGTTGTTCAGGGTCTGGGTGTCATTTGTATGTTTGTAAACGCACCCACGACACAGGACTAATTTAAAGTTGGTTATGTTTAAAAATAGCTAATAGTATACCCATACTGCTGCCGAATGGCTTGTGTAAAAATAAACAGAATCGTCATTATATAATGACGATTGATGGGTAGGCAGAGGTGCACATTACGGCACTTATTGCCACTATACAATGTAACACCCACTTTTCACTATTTATGTTATGAGTCCAATGTAATAGGGGGTGAGCATATTGCCAGATGCCGGGCACAATTCCAGACTCCGTGTAATTACTGAGATTTTTTTTAAATCCCAGTAAAGCTTTGCCCGACTTGGGAATCGAACCCGGCAGTCGAACTTGCTACGTAACCTGTGCACCTCTGCCTTCGCGGGGATAAAAGACGTGAAGTTATGTTATGAGTTCGACTGTTGGTCATAGTAGGTCATTATCATAGTTTTTCTTTCATTCTCACCTTGTCAACTTCAAGCACTATAATTCCCTTTTACGACGAACTGGCTCAGCATTTGACCCGTTTTGAAAGCTTTTAGCCTTTCCTTATTGCAATCTTCCATTAGAACTACGGGATTTAATTCACCAAAAGCGTTAGCAGTAGATTTTTTAGCGTTAGAGTTGTCGGTTTTCGTCGGTTTACTACAATTCCAAGATGGCCCTACCGTTGCATGGACAGCGCTGTGATTATTTGTTTTACTAACGCACATTTGAGCTTCCTTTTCGGTAGCTTTAACTGTTTTAATCAACTGCAAACCTTGATTTTGAGGTTTTTTGTTATTCATCGCAATGTTCAATGTCTTTTTCATTGCTTCTGGCTGATACTTTGCAGTCACTGGCAGATAATTTTGTTTCGTTCTGATATCCTTAACTTCTTTCGGCGGGCTACATTCGGATTTCGGTGCAGTGCCAGCGTCTAAGATCAATTTCCTTTTTTGATTACTTTTTTCATCTAATTCTGACAGTTTCGCGTTCATTCGCGCCATTATTTGTGGTAAGACAACAGATTTTTCGTAAAAATCTGGCCCTTTTGTATAATTTGCTTTTAAATGCTCGGGTTTTTGTAATCTTTTCTTTCTATACATTTTTTCATCTTTTTGCATAGCTTTTACAACGAAATCTGTTGAATAAACTCTATTTTGTCTTTCAAGATGTTTCTGAAGGAGTCTCTCCGATGTTCTCTTAGTATTAATGCCTGAATTTTGAGCTACATTCTTATTGTCACTATTGTCCAATTTGACGCCTTTGCTGATACTATTTTCAGAGCGATGAGAAAATTCAGGAATCAAATCTGGAGTATTAATTATTTTTGGTTTTTTAACATCAATTTTGAGCATATTACGGTCGACTTTTGTTTGATATTTATGCGAATCATCAAAATCTATTTTTTCAATTTTTTTATTAGTTAGTATTTCGTGTATCAATTCTTCGGGGTCCGATTCCGACTCATTTAGATTCACTTTAGGTACCAAAACTTTCGGTTTTTTCTGAAGAAAATTATGTTTTAACACAGATTTTTCCTTCGTTGAAATATTAGTCCAGTCAATCTTTTGTCCAGATTCCAACATATCCAAAAACTTGTTGAAACCTGGATCAACAGTTTTGCTATCCGAAAATGTTGTAGCAACATCGTCGTAGGTTTCTTTTTTCTTAATATGCTGTGGTGTAACAAAAATGTTTTGAAATAAATCTACTAAATTAAATTCGTTATTATTATCCAAAAACCAGGCATTATTATCCGCATCTTGGAATCCGGAGTCTCGAGAAGAGTCATCGATATCGATTAATTTATCCACCTTAGCCGCATCACTAAATACGTCACTTTTTTCCGGTTCCAAAATGTCGTAAACGTTGAAATTTTTCAGTAAATTAGGAGATATAGTTACTGTAGCTACTTTTTCTTTTTCTTTTGATGTTGAATTCTGCATTGTTGTTTCTTATCTGTAAAAAAATTAAATAACATAATTATTCTTTTTACGTCTTGCTTCATTTTCCTCACTGGCCTAGTGGTTGCAAAGTGTCATTATCGCGTAAGATGTCTCGGGTTACGGGTTCGATTTCGGGGTCCGGCAAAGCCTAATTGGGATGTTCACCTTTCGGTAACATGGAGTCTGGAATAGTGGCTGGTGTATGGCAAAAGCCACCGCTAATTATAAGGGCCCCACAACATAATACCTAAAAAAGTTTGTATTGTATAACATCTACATCTACAACTCTGTCTACCCCTTCGGAGATTAAAAGGCGTGACGTTATAATTTTGATTTAAACTATAATGTCCTATCTTTAATAGGAAACTTGATAATATAGTCTTATCAATAACACATTCAACGATAAGAGAATTAGATTTCGAGATCACTATTAAATTCATGTCATGTTTGGGCTGCAACTTTAGTCTTTAACAAAAAATTACATTCAACACCACTTTATTTATTTTATACTAGCTTTTACCCGCGGCTTCGCTCGCGTCACAAAAGGATAAAAAGTAGCCTATGTGACATATACACACAGCGCCATCTATACCAATGATTTCGTTTTTCCTCGAGAATATCGAATTTTCCAGGATAAAAAGTACCAAAGTACCCTATTATTAATTCAGACTTCTAACTTTACGTCTGCAAAAATTCAAAACAATCGGTTTAGTAGTTACGGAAAGAACTAATTGAAAGTTAAAAGTTGAAAGCGGGACAAACAAACAAACTCACTTTCCGATTTATAATATTAGAAAGGATTTTATTGCACACACAGAAGACTTAGTTTACATTGTAATAGTATTTTTAGTACAACAGGCACAGGTCAGGTCTTAACAGGTCTTATCACACGCAGCAATTTCTTCCAGACAACCTTTGGATGGAGTTTTTGAAAAAGAATCTGGGAATGGGTGGTAGGTGCACAATAATGTCATGGGTGCATAGAGTGGGGACTCTAAGTGCCCATACAGTGGCCTCAGGGAAGATGGAAACACAGTGGTCATGTGCTGCCGTGCAAAGTAATGATCAAAAGACACGCAGGTCCCCTTTTTTTTTAAGGGGGGAAATTATCATATATATTCATCGAATTACTGCTCGTCAGGGAGTGTCAGACTCTTACTGACTAAAAACCACCCCGTTCCTTCTCCTGCACGTCGAGTCGGAGCCCCGGTTACCTGTTAGGTTCTCAGCGACAACGCAGGTCCCCTAGGGATCTGCTATAACAGGTGTTGGACCGTGAGAGCTCCTAAGATTTCATTGCTTTTTCTTTTCATTCAATTTATAAAGTTTGTTAGAGAGATTACATCTTTATTGACCCTAAAGATCGATGCAATAGAAGTACATGGTGCAACTTTTACAGAATTTGGTCTGTTGAAATACCGTGTGCAGCAAACGAATTTTAAAAAATATATGAATGCAGTTTTATTTCTCTTCAAAAACAAAGGATTATTTTCTTTGAGTAAAATTTTCTATCTTAAGTATTGAGAGTATGCCTGCATAATGTCTTTTCATGCATACTCTTTGGTTAAGAGTAACTTTATTTAACCCTGTTTTAATTTAATCTATATATCCCCATCGGGTCATCGGCAACCACACTTCACTAACTACATTACGGACCTTATTTCCAATGTTTAGAGACTACTTTTGTATGAACAAATTTAGGGGATGATTTTCAACAGTTTTCAGCGGGTTAAAAAAATAATGGACTCTTACAATACGTGTATTTAACACCAGAATGGATGACTTGATGTGTATAAAATTTGACACAGCGATACACCATGTTTACAATTTGTCATTTAAACTGTCAAACACCATGCGGTCACTGGTGACCGCAACCTATTGTTCTTTAATTGTGTCTATAATGATGGTACTCAACGAGTTAAGGACTATTTTGGGTTTTTTTTACTTATAATTATTAGAAAATGTATAACGCCTTGGTTTTAAGAATGTAATGTTATACTATTTTGATTGAAATATATAAATCATAAATACATATATACACTATAGACGGTCTGGACTATAACAGGATCTTTTACCCAAATACGCTGGCGATATATAAATGTCGCCGACATACACATTCTAGAATGACACCGAAGTACCAGACCTTTTTAATTATCTACTAATAAAACAAAGAGACTACTTATATTAATAGGTAATTCCTTCGTTACCTAACTAAAACAATTCTTGTAAATATTATATTATAATTATGTCTGGTGAATTAGTAATAGGTTCTATAAATATCAAAAATCTCACCACTAACGATTCCACACGTCAAAAACTATCTTTGGTAACTTTTTCGAAGCACAGTTTCTTACACTAGAATGCAACGCCCAAAACATATATGTATTAAACGGCGATCTTAGCACTTTCAACTTGTTTTAAATCGACGTAAGTCTAAAAAACAGAATTGTTATGAACTAAGAACGTACCTACTTAACTACTGTTTTGCAAGACAAAATTTATGCATGTAAAATTTTGCAACAAAACTGCAAAGTGCGAACTTTCAAAGATTTTGCGTACTGTCAAATGATTACATTTAGGCATAAAGCATGTTACAGACTATAGTTTAAAAGATTAAAAGTTTGTTAAACCATTGATATTAAAGTTATAACTGCTTTACTGTTTTCGCTTTTATAAATCATAAAATGTATTCCTTGAAATCTACATTTACCCCCGACAAGGTAAACCACACATTGAATCGGCATTATTCCAGCATGTTATTTTGAAGTTTGTTTTTCAAAAACTTTTATGAGAAAACATAAGACTTTTTATGAGAATCACGATTTAGGACTTATTTCTGGATTCTTTTAAATATTGAGTATTTTTTGTTAAAGATAGGTTGGCATCTCAATCTCAATTTGTTTTTTGCAAATTAGACGAATGTGTATAACTACCATAATATCGGGGAAGTCCGGTTAAATCTTCTTGTTTATAATCTGTGGGTTTAGAGTTCTTAACCGAAAAATATGTTTGCATAAATGGTAGCTTTCTTTATGTAGCACAGTCACGTCTTTGTTTTCTGTTTTAATAAGATAATGAGGTCAAGTGATAACCGTTTATTACAGTTATGAAAAGTAACATTACTTAAATTAATTTAGACTGCCTCGTTGGCCGAGTGGTCGCAAGTGCGACTGCCGGGCAAGGGGTCTCGGGTTCGATTCCCGGGTCGGGCAAAGTATTACTGGGTTTTTAAAAAAATCTCAGTAGTAGCACGGAGTCTGGAAATGTGCCCGGTATATGGCAATAGGCTCACCCCCTATTACATGGGACTCATAACATAAATTGTGAAAAGTGGGTGTTACTTCTATGTGCACCTCTGCCTACCCCTTCGGGGATAAAAGGCGTGATGTTATGTTATGTTAAATTAATTTATTGTTACAATCTATTTTTTGAAAACATCAGTATTAGATAAATAACTACTTTAAGAAATTTATAAAAAGTTTTGTTGCATTTTTAAATTATTTATAGTATCTGAAATTATTTGCTTATATTATAGTTTTCGATTTAGTACACTATTATTTTTTAGTACACTACTATTATTTAGTTCGTGAAATACTTAAACTTGTTCGTACTTAAGTTTAAGTATTTTATTCGTAGTCATTATTAGTTCGTATTTTAAATAACATAATTTTGTTCTTATTCTTACAGAATTTTATTATCAATGAGTTACTGAATAAAAATAGTAGATCTTTGAATTATAAATCAGCAACACTAAAACTTTGGCTTTGCTGTGCCAAAATTTTGACACTGACGTTCGAATTGACGTTAAAATATTCACTTCTCGTTTTTGCGAACTCCGGCTGACTCCGGCGGTGAAGCTATCGTAAAATACTGTTTGTTTAACAGAAAAACGATAAAATTTGTATTCATAACGAACTATATAGTTACTATTTACTACCAATACATTTATGGCGGTTAAATACCGGCCGCTTTAGGCTACAACTTGTGTTTTGAAGCGGAAATGTGACTCGAATTATGTTTAGTTTTTCTAAGATCATATTTCGGATTTCCAACAGCTATTTCTTTGATTGTTTCGTGAGAAACGAGGTGTCGTGTTCGTGTTTTACCGGATAGTCGTTCCTACGTGCGTGAGACGTAAGTATTTGAACAGTTTTTATTATCTATTGTTGCGATGTGCAACCGATGCAATTTCATTGTTTTGTGGTTGCTATAATGAATTTTCAAGTAATTTGGTTGTTTATTGGTCATTATTACGACTGCCTTGAACTATCATATCCTTCTGAGGCTAGAATTGAGCAAAGGGGCATTGCATTTATCGATTTTGAAATGACTTAATTAGAATTGTACTCATTGATCAGTTAAAGCATTGTAAACTATTATAATGGGGTCAACAACACAGTAAATATGCTTAAACGGAGTTACTGGCATAGGTTTATAAATATAAAAGCTAATCATGCTTCATATCTACTACCTCCCAACTAATTGTTATGAGTCCTTTGTCATGAGAAGACATTATTCCTAACTCCATGTTACTTAAAAAATGTCCAAAATACCCTCTTGCATGCCCCAGAATTTGAATCTAAGACCAGTTGCTCAGCGGTCATAACACCAACAAAGCTTTGCATGGCCCAGGAATCCAACTCAAGACAGGTCAAGCAGTCAGACTCGTACCTACTTTACTAACAAGACCTTTTCAATATTTTTCTATTTTACTTTAAAGTCAAACTATATTTTTGCTGCATTTTAAATGGTGTTAATTTACTTGCCCCGTTTCTTTGCTTGGGGCAAATTTACTAATTGGAATATTACCCCTTTCCTGCCGACGGATCGACTTGGTGTGTGTCACCGGTAACTGCAACTTATTGTTCTATAATTGTGTCTATAATGAGTTAATCTTGATGACCATACAATATAATCTAATTTTTTCCACAACTACCTCCATTATGCATATCAAATGAAAGGGCTTGATTGGTAGATTAGAGCTCAACCTGTATGGATATACAGGTTGAGCACTTGGGGATCCAAGTGGTCATTGGTGACCACTCACCACTAACTACATTATAGACCTTATTTCCAATATTTAGAGACTACTTTTGTATGAACAAATTTAGGGAATGATGTTCAACAATTATCAACAGTTAAGCATTATATTTTTCTATATTACTTGATTGCTTAACTTTGAAGCGGTCACCATGACCTCTCTCCGCTAACTCCATTATAGACCTTATTTCTGATGTTTATAGACTATTGTTGTACAAACAAGTTTTCGGTACGATATATCAACATATTAAAGCAGCATTATTACCATATATTTTACCTATTATTATGTAGGTGATGATGATGGACGCCTGCTGTTCCCGCTTCACGGCGGCGGAGGGCGGCACCCGACTAGCCGCCGCAGCCTCCACAAAGAACATCCTCGCCGTGGAGTATGCTAGCTTCATACCTGTCCGACTACTCTATGAAAAAGCCCACCAGATCCGCGGGTAAGTAAAAGTACTATTTAAGAATTATCAGCAAATAGCAGTAACTAGCAGTTTGCGTGCTCGTATAGTTGTGTCATCACTCAGAACTGTCAGTAAATAGAGTGACGGCATTCTCCCGCACTCCCGCACTCTGTGAGTAACTAGGAGAGTAGTGTAGGGAGGGAGTGTCAGACTCTTACTGACTAAAAACCACCCCGTTCCTTCTCCTGCTCGTCGAGCCGGAGCCCCGGTTACCCGTTAGGTCCTCCGCAACTCCGAATCGACATCGGCCCTACTGGGCCCCATCCGTGGTGGTCTGATGGCTCTTTGAGGCACGCGCGGAACGCTCGACGCCGTACGCTCGGGTCTGGTTCTGGTCGGCCGGGGAGCTATCCATGCTCGCCGTCCACAGGCCCGCGCTTACGGTGGCCGGAGATCGTCAGAGAGAGGCGGCTGGAGTGTGATCACACCATATAATTGTACTGTCGATATCCTATATGTATCAAATACAAATATTTGTTTCATATTTTTTCGTATTCGCCGTCAAACAAGCAGACGAATTACCTGATGGTAAGCAATTGACGCCACCCGTGGACATCCGCACAACTAGAGGAGTTAAGAACGCGTCGGCGACCGCACGACCGTCGCGGCGTCGCGTGGTATCGCTTCAGTAAACCCGACCCAATTACAAAACACATAAAAATATCCCTGAAATTTCTTTTTCCACTATTACATGGGACTCATAACATCCTAATCAACCTACATCTACGGCGCCACCGTCGCGTTCATATCTGCTCCGTGTTTATAAATATATTAAAAATAGTTAGTGGGCTAATTTCGTAAATATTACTAGCTTAAAATTTCAAGTAATAGCCAACAAAGTGATGTGATTGTGGACACTTAACAAGTTATCGTAATAGAGGAGATATTACAGATTATATGTGATCCAAATCTGATCAACACTCAAACCAACAATATCCCAGCCAAAATTTTGAATAACCGTTGAATGATTCCAGATACCGAACACTGTGCTAATACATATAGTTCTTATGTGAGAGAAGTAACAATTGTGCAATAATAGTGTAAATGGTGAAGAACAAAGTTATCTAAAAAAAAATAATAATAAAAAAGTGACGGTTGATTTCGTAATTTCGAATTACCTCAAACAACATAATGTTTTTAAAAATACTGTCTCAATTTCAAGAAGAACTACTATTTCGTTTCCAAGATTAATGTTGATGTGGCCCATTTATATGCGGCGCGACTGTTGATTAAGGGGATCCGAGTTCGCGCCTGGGTGGTCAACGCTGTCTCTTTTTGTGAATGTTTTTAAATATTGAAATCGTATTTGGAGTAATATTGAACTTTAAAATAAATGAAAATTGCAAGCAGCACTTAATAACATTTGGACAGAATCTATCTATAATTGCATCGATTCGAGAGTCCCGCACTAGAGGGCAGCACATGTACTCGGTTACAGAGCAAAAACTTCATTCCTTTTCGTAACTAAATATTAGCTATTATTATCAACCTAATTGAAGTTTGATTCGTCACTATGGCAACATTGAACTGTGCAGGCTGCAGGAACATTTTTAAAACAGCTAAAGGACTGCAATGTTTGAGTTGTCATGAATGGTATGATTTGCTATGTGCGAATGTTGTGGAAAAAAGTTTAAGCTTATGAGTAAAGAAAAAAATCAACCTGGCAATGCCTGACCTGCTTAAGTAAGCTCCCAAAGGCAGACAATACCAACACGCCTGCTCGTTCCGGCCGATCGGATAGTCCCATAGCTACTAGTCGCAGTCCCTCTCCAGTAACCCAGACCACTTTGCGCAACAAACCCGTGCACATACAGCCGTTAAAGGTAAACAACAACACATTACTGACTGAGCTTACTAGCGGCACGTTAAGGGACCTCATCAGACAGGAAATAAATGCTGCCCTGCAGGTGACGGTTAGGGAAATAGTAAATAAGCAGATCATTGAAATTAAGGAAATTATAGCTGAATTTCAGAAGTCACTCTCTTTTTTCAGTTCAAGATACGAAGAATTGATTGTTACCGTAGACAGACTTACTGCTAAAGTTGACTCGCTGGAAAAAGAAAAATATGGGCTGCAAAACACTCTGGTGGGGCTGACGAGGCGTATGAATTTGTTCGAGCAACATGCTCGCTGTCAGAATGTTGAAATCCAGTGTGTACCAGAACGCAATACAGAGAATCTGAAGGACACTGTGGTAAGACTCGGAAAAGCGATAAAGTGCGAAGTTCAAGATGATGACATCCATCGTTGTACGAGATTAGCAAAAAAGGATCCAAAGAACACAAGACCGAGGTCTATCTTGGTCAAATTCAACACCTCACGTACCCGTGACACTTTTTTGGCAGCCGCAATTCAGTACAACAAAAGTAACCCTAAGAGCAAACTGAACACAACCCATCTAAACTTAGCATTAGATAATCCATCGCCGATTTTCGTTGTCGAACACCTATCAGCGGAAAATAAGGCACTTCATGCGGCTACACGTATGCGTGCAAAGGAGTTGGGGTATAAGTTTGTGTGGGTTCGTGACGGAAAAGTGTTTGCAAAGAAAGATGAAACTTCTCAAAGTGTGTTTGTAAATTGCTTAGAAAAACTGAAATCATTGGCATAAACTATTTTCAATCGTACATGCTATTTGTTTTTAAAATTGTAAAATTCAACCTACCAAAATGTTATTATCAAAATACTAGAGGTTTACGTGGTACCCTGTCTGAGGTGCGTCAACATATAGGTAACCGTGAATACGATATTTATATTCTAACCGAAACTTGGCTTTGCAATGGTATTTTTGACTCGGAATTATTTGGCGATGGTTATACCGTATATAGAAGAGATCGTGAGTCTTCTGCTTTTAATTGTCACAGAAAAAATGGGGGAGGCGTACTGGTTGCTGTTTCGAACGCGTTATCTTCATGTCGATTGACAGAATCGGAGAGCGAATGCGAGGACTTGTGGGTTAGAATAGAAGCCCAATCGGACGAGGGTAAATGCTCCCTAATATTGTGTGCTGTGTATTTGCCCCCTCCGGTACGTGTGGAACATTTGGAACATTTTTTCGAGAATTGTAATAGTGTTTTAATGTCTAATATTGGTGCCCGAATTTTAATGGTCGGAGACTTCAATTTGAGTGATATTTGTTGGACTTCGAACGATACCAGTGAGTCGTGTATAGCTGCTAGGAACGGCGGTAGTCGCCTCGCTGATTCCTTGCTAGATTTCATGGCATTGAACAATTTGAAACAATTTAATCATATTAGAAATTTTCAGGATAAAACTCTTGATTTAATTTTGTCTGATGTTGACCAAATGGATGTTAGCATGTGTTTGGATCCGATCAGAGAGATTGACAAGTATCATCCAGCAGTAGATTTTGTTCCGCGTTTGTCTGTGAGGTTCGCTTATAAACCTAAAGCGATGGAAAAACTGAATTTCTATAAAGCCGATTATGAAAGTATTGTCAAAGCGCTTGATGGTGTCAATTGGTGCACTGAGTTCAAATTGTGTGTCGATGTAGACACTATGCTTGACAGATTTTACGATATAATCAGAGACGTTATCAAGAAACATGTGCCTCTAATTAGGAGTTATTCTGGAAAATATCCACCATGGTACTCCTACCCACTTAGAAAGTTGCTGAGACGTAAGCTAAAATATCACTGTAGAATTAAAAGATATAATAACCCGTTAGACATTATTGAATTCAATTATTTGCGAAAAGAAAGTAACTTACTTATTAAGAAATGTTACAGCACTTATATCGAATCCGTGGAGAGATCAATAAAGTATCATCCTAGGTTCTTTTGGACATATGTAAAAAAATTACGTAAGTGTGAGTCTTCCTACCCTTCCAGAATGTTTTTTGATGATGTTGAGGCCACTAATGCTAAAGACATTTCTAACCTTTTTGCCAAGCAATTTGCTTCTGTTTATGCTCCTCCCGATAATAGTCCTTTCACAGTCTCTGACAATTATTCGTCAAGGACAACGTTGAGGAATCCTGACATTGACAATTTTAGGATATCCCAAGAGACCGTACGTAAAAGCTTGTCCGCGCTTGACTTAACAAAGGGTTCTGGACCTGATGGTATACCTCCAGTTTTCTGGTTGCGTTGTGCGCATTGTCTGTCATTTCCTATATCTTCTATCTACAATACTTCTCTGGAAACTGGTTCGTTCCCTGACAGATGGAAACATGCTAGGATAGTTCCCATATTTAAAAGTGGCCGGAAGGAGATTGCCTCTAACTATCGCCCTATTTCGATTCTCTCGACTCTGTCTAAGGTCTTTGAGAAACTTGTGTATCCGATTTTTTATGATCACGTAAAAAAGTATTTATCTGGGAACCAGCATGGTTTCATCAATAGAAAATCAACTAACACTAATCTAGTCAGTTACATATCTGATTTATCCACGGCTGTTGATCAAGGTATGCAAGTAGATGCAATATATACTGACTTTTCTAAGGCTTTCGATAGGGTTAATCATGGGGTACTAATTGGAAAATTGCAGATCCTAGGCATCACAAATACTATGTTGGATTGGTGTAAATCTTACCTTGATTCTAGGTCATCTTCAGTTCTTTTGGGTGGTGATGAGTCCACCTCATTCTATGCTACATCTGGTGTACCACAAGGATCTAATCTGGGGCCTCTTTTTTTAATATCTTTATTAACGATATATCCGATATTTTTAGTTTCTCCACTCCCTATCTCTTTGCTGACGATTTAAAGTTGATCCGAGTGATTCAAAGTGAAAATGATATCATGCTGCTACAAAAGGATATTGATAGTTTGAGCGGATGGTGTCATACGAATAAAATGCAACTTAACTGCGCCAAGTGCTACCACATAAAATTTACACGTAAGAAAAATATGTTTCAGTCGTTCTACACCATTCAAGGCAATAAATTGACGGAACTTACTGTCATCCGGGATTTGGGCGTTCAACTGGATAGTCAACTATGTTTCAACCAACATATTGACACAATAATTTCCGCTGCTTATCGGGCTCTTGGATTTGTCCTACGTTCTTCTAAAGATTTCAAGAAACCCGAAACAATGATACTGCTTTACAATAGTTACGTAAAGAGCCGACTAGAGTACTGTAGTACAGCTTGGAATCCCATGTATCGCGTTCACATAGACAGAATCGAATACGTACAAAAGAGATTTATCAATCATTTGGCATACCGGTTTAAGGTTAAGTACACCTTGAAGTCATATAAAAAAAGACTCAAGCACTTTAAACTTATGACTCTTGAGTCACGTCGTACCATCTCAGATCTGCTTTTCCTCTATAAACTGCTGAATAACCGTATTGACTGTCCGGAACTTTTAAGCAAAGTTAAATTTCACGTGCCTGGCAGGATCCCACGCAGGGCCAAGCCATTACTGCATACGCCGAGAGTTCGGACTAACATAGGTAAACATTCACCAATAGCTAGACTTACTTTGCAGTATAACAGTATGTCGGAAACGTGTGATGATATCGATATCTTCCACAACACTTTTCGTAAGTTTAGGAATGTTGTTGCGCGTAGTTTGGAGTCCTGAATGTTGACGCATCCACCATTAACAAACGACCACGAATGTACATTTGATTGTCTCACTTCTCTTATTTTATTAGATTATTTTTGAAAAATGATTATTGATTATTTAATTAATTAATTGATTTTTATTATTATTGTTTTGATTATTTAGTATTATTATTTTAAACTTGACCATGTTCAATTGATTATTTCCGATATTTGATTGTTTTGTCTGACTGTGTATTATTTGACGTGGGCCATATTTTTGACATTTTGTATTGTTTTTAGTCATAGTTGTTTTGTTCTTAGCTTTTAATTTAATTTAATTTTAACTTTTAATTTGTTTTGCCAGTTTTATGTATATTTTTATGATTTTTTTGCATGTTGTGGCCTCCTATAATTAAGGAAGCACATAGATATTAATTTTTGTAATGCTACTCGTGTGTGCTAAGTGTATTCCTTGTTGGAGACCCTAATTCAATAAATAAATAAATAAATAAATAACATAAATAGTGAAAAGTGAGTGTTACATTGTACAGTGGCATTAAGGGCCTATGCACACCGGCCGTCGACGCGCGTTTTTTATCCTCCAGAGCAGTTTGTGGTCGTTTGTGTGTGTGCGCGGCACCGGCGCGTCTGTATGTGCGCCTTACCTACGGACGAGGTTTCCCCCGCATCGAGGGAAAGGAAGTGTGAATCTACGCTAGTAGCAATCGAGCGATTTGGTGCACGGCACGTCTTTGGAACAAAAAAAAAAGGAGCCTTTCGACACCATCTTGCTAATGTTGACGAGGTTCTGCTTAAAAACGCAAAATGCCAGCGCGTCTGTATCGCTACACACGCATGTCTGTATTTAAACAGATGTGCAAAGGTCTACAGCCTGCATCTGACTTGCGTGCGTATCGCGTCTGTATCGCTACAAACGCGCGTCGACGGCGCGTAAAAAACCGTGGTGTGCATAGGCCCCAAGTGCCGTTATGTGCCCCTCTGCTCTCCCTTTCGGGGATAAAAGGCGTGATGTTATTTATTTCTTTTTTCTCATTTCCAGGTCTCTTTTTGAAGGAAGTAAGCGATCAATATACATAACTCGAGCTTCCAGAGTACAAGTGGTAGCATTTGAACTGAAAATACTGACCGACCTCGGCACGGTAGCAGCCCAGACGTATGATGAGGTGTATGATTGGATGGCTGAGTTGGCGACTAAAGAGGTGAGTGGAATTGGGTAGTTTCCAGGGTATCAAAATTAAAAATCTAATTAGTCCGTCAGTTAGATAATGAAAAAATATTAGACACGTGTTTTTTTATTGTCAAATTAATATATCGTCGCTTGGTGTTTGACATTAAACTGTCAAACACCAAGCGGTCACCGGTGACCGCAACCTATTGTTCTATAATTGTGTCTACAAAACCGGTACTCGACGAGTTAAAATAAAATTTACGAAACTACCCTATTACAATCAAAGGCCGAATTAAAGTGAGAGTCATTACCTAAAAATCGCGAGTTGCTCACGTGAATATACTGAGAAAAGCTCTACTAGTTTCGAACCACAGACGGGTTCTTCCTCATTAGCAGCGTGCGCGGTCGCGGCGATGTCGCGCAGCCTACCGACATTTGATTTGAGCTTTTCTCAGTATATGCGCGTGAGTAACCCGCGATTTTTAGTTAATTTAGTATGTCTCACGATAGTTATTATAAGGAATCATTACATTGGTGTCACATAATTGGACAAATGAATCTATACTATGTAAGTAAAGAATTGTATTGTCAACCTGATTGAAAAAGAGTAACCTTTGGAGTTTTAACTCAACCAGACACTAGAGCCGTTAAAAGTGCTTTACGAACCTTTTAGGGATTAGGAATTTGAAGATTGTTAGGGATTCAAGTGTTCGGGGATCGGGGGATTGGGGAAACTGGAGATTGTTCATTATTTTTCAATTTTCAAATTTTTTTTGTGTCGTGTGTGCGTTTACACACATACAAGTTCACATACACATGACATCGAGACCCGGATTAACAATCTGTAGATCATACAACCCCCCCCCCCTCTTAAGTCTCCCCAATCCCTCAATGCCCCATAATACCCTAATCCCCAAAAGGCCGGTAACGCACATTGCCTCTGGTGTTCCGTGTGTCTATGGGCGACGCCGATTGCTTACCATCAGGTGATCCGTCTGCTCGAATACTGGTTTATACAATAAAAAACCCTTTAATGTTGTGAATATTTTCAGGTCGTAATATGCACTTCGGCAGTCCTGAAACGGATATTACAGGAGGAGTTATTGTCTATGTGTAATATCAACGTACTTATTGTAGACAGCTGCCATCTCATCTATAAAGATGAACATTTGAAATATGTAAGTATATACAAGCCGTCCCTGAAGTCGACGATCAAATGGGACCAGTTGATGAATAAAGAATTGTAGCAACAAGTCAAAAGACTGACACAGGGTGTACTTTTTCGTGGATGGTTTGTTTGTTCCGTTTTCACGCCGTAACTACTAAACCGATTGCTTTGAATTTTTGCAGACGTAAAGTTAGAAGTCTGGATTAAATAATAGTGTACTTTTTATCCCGGAAAATTTTGATATTCTCGAGGGAAAACGAAATTATTGGTATAGATGGCGCTGTGTGTATTCGTATATGTCACTTAAGCTACTTTTTATCCTTTTGTGACGCGAGCGAAGCCGCGGGTAAAAGCTAGTAACACAAGTCATTGTAATTTAAAAACTATATGATTTGGAATTTTATTTACGTTTTTCTGATGACTGTTGGAATGCCAATCACATGGTGCCATTTAATAGTCGACTTCAGGGACACCCTGTATACAAAATAGTACTACTGTTTTTTACTGGTACTACTGGTTATATATCCTGAGTCTGGAATTGTGTCCGGTATATGGCAATAGGCAATATAATTGAATTGTGTGGTGTACAATAAAATTGTATATGTATATCTCCAGAACTTTGAATTCAAAAATTCGTTTTGTATAGTCTCTTTATCGAGGAAGGGTATAGGCTATTAAACATCACGCTACGATCAATAGGAGCCGAGCAGAGCTGGTGAGACCGCGTGGAAATAGGTAGTTATAAAATAACATAACATCACGCCTTTTATCCCCGAAGTGGTAGCCACAGGTGTAAATTACAGCACTTAATGCCACTGTACAATGTAACACCCACTTTTCAGTATTCATGATATGAGTCCCATGTAATAGGGGATGAGCCTATTGCCATTTACCGGACACAATTCCCGACTCCGTGCTACTACTGAGATTTTTTTAAAAAACCCAGTAATACTTTGTCCGACCCGGGAATCGAACCCGAGACCCCCTTGCTCGGCAGTCGCACTTGCGACCACTCGGGTAACGAGGCAGTCTATATTAGTAGTATACATGAAATTTTGGTTCTTCAATAGTTTTGAAGTGACGTTACGTCCGCCAACCGCCATGTTGTTGTTAATACATTGTTTTTTTTCGCCACAGATTATGCGCACCTACAAAGAATGCTCGAAAAATGATCAACCAATAATCCTAGCACTAACATACCCACTGTTCAATTCGAAAAAAGACTCCGAAGACAAGAAAGAGACAGCAGAACAAAGCGAGAAAGAGAAACAAGACACAATTACTACAAGCGAGAAAGAGACGGCACAACAAAGCGAGAAAGAGAAACAAGACACAATTTCTACAAGCGAGAAAGAGACAGTAAAACAAAGCGAGGATGATAAACAAGATGACAATGAGAAAGAGACTACAGAAGATTTGACGGCTCCGTCTTCGGAAGGTGCGAGTGAGACGCCAAATAAGATTTTTGAACGTGCGAAAGGGACGGAAATTGAAGAGATTGGTGTTTATAAGAACTTGGACGATTTTGATATGTATGAGAAGTTGGAGTGGAAAATAGAAGAATTGGAGAAGGAATTGTGTTGTCAAATGGATTTAGCTGAAGATATAGATGGCGGGAAGAGGTAGGACTTTTCTATTTAATAACAAAATATAACATTACATCACGGCTTTTTATCCCCTAAGGGGTAGGCAGAGGTGCACATTTCGGCACTTAATGCCATGTGTGATGTTGACTATTGATTATGTTATGAGTTCCATGTAATAGGGGGTGAGCCTATTGCCATATCCCGGGCACATTTCCAGACTCCGTGCTACTACTGAGATTTTTAAAAACCCAGTAATAGTTCGCCCGACCCGGGAATCGAACCCGAGACCCCTTGCCCGGCAGTCGCACTTGCGACCACTCGGCCAACGAAGCAGTCAATTTTCTATTTAATGTTTTAGTACAAATATTATGGGATTGTCTTTTTTATATCTCAGTAGTAGCACGGAGTCTGGAATTGTGCCCGGTATATAGCAATAGGCTCATCTCCTATTACATGGGACTCATAACATAAATAGTGAAAAGTGGATGTTACATTGTACAGTGGCATTAAGTGCCGAATTATACCACTGTACAGTGTAACACCATGTTGCGTTATGATTATTTTATAACATTTTAAAATAGTCTACTAGAAATAAAATTTAGGACACTACCCTATCAATAATTCCAGAATGTCAGCCTCAGTAAGCAAGCCTCGGGAGCTAATAATTGAGTATGACGGCAAACCGACAGAAGAACAGCTGCCCGATATATATAGAGACTTAGATAAGTACATGAGGGATACCGTGCAAGATGCTTTGAACTTTATTGAAGATCATAGGTAAGTGGAATTGTATAGTTTTTCGGTTTTTCAGTTGATTTTATTGTTTTTCTTTTCTTTTATGGCACAAGCCGGTAAATGAGCAGACGGATCACCTGATGGTAAGCAATCGGCGTCGCCCATGGACACCTGGAACACCAGAGGCGTTACAAGTGCGTTACCGGCCGTTTGGGTATTAGGAGTTTGAGGATCGTTGGGGATTGAGGGATTGTGGAGATTGGGGAAGGGAAGGGTAATTGGGCCTCCGGTAACCTCACTCACACGACGAAACACAACGCAAGCGTTGCTTCACGTCGGTTTTCTGTGAGGCCGTGGTATCACTACGGTTGAGCCGGCCCATTCGTGCCGAAGCATGGAAAATTATTATTCAGTGTTTCAGTCGATACCTACCGCTTTTTTAAGGGGGAAAATAATCATCGAAATGACTTCTCCCGTCTGGGTGACGGAGCGTTCAAGTATTATATAACGAAATTTTTGAAGATTTTTGACCCCCTCCCTCCCCTTCTGTAACGCAATGTAACGTTTTTCTGTAATTCTTCACCGTTTGTCAGTGATGTCTAATTATAAGTGATATATTATTTATTTCCATTTTGTGTTTCAGACACGACCCCACGGAAATATACGGCGATGAGTTGTATGATGAGTTCATGAGCATTCCAGACCCCACCATAGACCCCAAAATGGTGTTCAAGAAGTTTTTATACGTTTTGGAGCAACTAGGTATGTGTCATCTTACGGTACCGTGTATATTTTTAGTGAGTGAGGTTACCGGAGGCCCAAGGGGACTGTCCTTGGGTGCATTTCCATAGTGCATACAGGGATAGTCGCCGGTTTGTGTGTCCATTACATTTAGATTAAAGTTGTCTAAAGGGCCTCTGCGCAGTTGGCTTCGGCCCCTCGTACGCCTCCCAAATGACCGGTCCCTGTGGTCCCGTTAATGGTAAAGACATACCCACTCTAACGTCCGGGCCGCGCGACCGTTTATCTCTCTAACGTCCAGCTGCGCGCGGCGTCCGAACCGCGCGCGACTCGCAAGTTCGTCGTAACAAAAAACCTATATAGCTACTGAACCGTAATGGCTAGAATAAAGAAAAAAATACCAAAAAAAAGATTGAAGAATACTGATCAATATTAACAATTTTTTTTAATCGTAAGTTATAATCTTTGATACAAAAAACCGGGTTAAACATGTAATTCAGAAAAAAAATACACAATTATTTCTACCTTTTTAGAATATAAGGCACAACTATTGCATATTTTATCAATAAAATATTTTGACAACAAACTAGACTTATTACCCTTTCTTCTGATGTATATACGATTACATTCGGTTAACTCTAAGTATTTTAATTAAATCAAAACAAAACACTACTCCTCGTAATTTTACCGCGATGTCCCGAGCGCCCTTGACTCGTCCGAGAAGGCGAAATAATAGCAATATGGCCGCCCGTCTAAGGTTTCCCACACACGATGTAATTTTAATAAAATATTTTAAATAATTTTATGAATTAGTTTTATGCAATAATTGTATTTTTGAAGTTGTTTATTTGTTCTAGTTGGTTATTTAAATAAAAAGCAAATAAAAAAATCAATATATAAAATAATAATTTATTCCTTCCACACATTAATATATGGTAAGCCATAAAACAATTTTCAATGCAGAGATTGACGTCGCATTGTAGACACTTCCATATGGTCACCGCGACCCCCACGTCCCCTGTTTCCCCCACGTCCCCTAGTTCCCCCATTTCCCTCAACATAAAAGCTTTCATTTGGTGATCTGCATGAATAATTTAAAATATTAGTATTGTTAAAAGAATAAAATAAAATTTGGCGAAGCATTAAAATATATGCGACCATGCAACACGTGCAAGGGCAAAAAAGAAAGGTAGTTAAATCCACAAGTGCATTTTTTTACATTTAGCGGAAATTAATCAACACGAACAAACACGTAATTAATGTTTCAAAACAAAAAAAAACCATTAGAACATTATACATTTCCAACGGAAACCAAGCGAAAAATAAATGATGAATATTAGTACAAAACCCAAAAGTGCATTTTATATTAAATATTAGTATCATCTCAAGCAAAATATTATACCACCACTAGCAAAACAAAAATAATGCAAACATATTTTGCCGTGTATAGCGAACCTTATTTATCACGTTTCATGTAACGTCCGTGGATACCAAACAGTCCACATCAAAAAACCTGAGGAACACATTGACATTATTATGGAATCTTCAGTGAATTTAGTATATTTCTCTTTGAAAAATGTATTATTTTGCTTATTACGAAATGTATTTCGATATTTTATATACTATTGTAATGCAAAGTATGTAAAATATGTATAAACAAAACTAAAAGTGGCCGACACCATACGACCGGCCATTTTTTTCGAAACAACAATCGTTTGAAGTTAAAAGTAGACTAGATTTATCAGCTAAAACTGTGATATTTATACATCATCGTAAAGCACAAATCTTCTAGTTTATTTTGATGTATAACTCTTGCAAGATAAATAGAACAAATCTATAGTACTTACGACATAATTGTTGGCACTCACAAAGACACTTCACAACACGCGCGTCAAACGAGTCAACTGAACTTAAAAAATTTTATTTTGTTTGTCAAAGCTTATTACACTGCCATCTCTATTTTTTTCGTCGAACTATTTATTCAACTGTATAGATAATCTGTCAAAACTCACCAATCAAGACCGTATTTTAAACTAGAGGGCATTAAACACAACTCATCGCTTTGGATACTATAGTGTCCATGGGCGTATGACGCTACTTTTTTCTTGTATACCGTACTATCCACGGACGTCAGAGTGGATACAATAGTAATAATATCTACTTTATTCTTCCCAGGACCCTACGCAGCGGACAAAGCAGCATTCTGTCTCCTAAACAAATTAGAAAAACTAAAAATTAAAATTCCTTACGAAAGACATTTCATATTAATGTGTCTATGTACGACAGTTTTTATAAAAATTCGATGTTACGCCGAACTAGTATTTAACACCATAGAGGATGAATGGACCAGAATCAAAACGTTTTCGACACCGAAAATATTACGATTCGTCGAAATTTTGGAAAAATTCAAACCGCCCGAGTCAAAGAATTCTACAAATGTCAGATCGGACTGTGATAGTGCATCTATCAAACCCGATGCTGAATGTCTTGACATCAAAGATGACACGTACAATACGAAAAAGAAAGAAGACAACGTAAAAAAACTACTAAAAGATATAGAATCGTGTGATTTTAACACTTTAGGCGACAAAATACAAGACAAAGTCCATATATACGAAACTAATTTGAAAGAATTACCTAATTCTAAATCGGATAGCGACGAAAAATCCGATTCGACGCCGGAAAGTCCGAATAACCAACCGAATGATAAACCAAACGAATTTTCCGAACCGAAATCTGACAATAATGACCAATTAAAAAGTCAGCCGGATGGTCAACAGAATTGTCAGCCGTCCGTTCAAGATAGTCAGCCAGCAACTAAAATTGGAATGGATCATAAAGGGAATGAATTTATTTTTCAACAACGAGGTTTATTAGGGTTTACCAGAAGAGCTGGGAATAGACTGCGGGGTAAATCTAGGATGCAGAGGAACAATGCAGCCAGAGCCCTGCAGATGCAGCAGAACCCTGATGCTTTGTGCGGCATTGTTTTTATGAAGGAGCCGCTTATTGCCAAGATCATGTTCATGGTGATTGTGGTAAGTGTTAGTTTCGTTATAATGTATTTCCTGAAGGGTCTGTGTATAAGTGTGGGAGAGCCATGCTTCGGCACTGCTGGGCCGGCTCGACCGGAGTGATACCACGGCCGAGCAGAAAACCATAGTGAAACAATGTTGTGTTGTGTTTCGTCGTGTGAGTGAGGTTACCGGATACCCAATTCCCCCCCCCCCCTTTCCCCAATCCCTGAATCTCCAACAATCCTCAAATTCCTAATCTCAAAAGGCCAGTAACGCACTTGTAACGCCTCTGGTGTCTATGGACGACGCCGATTGCTTACCATCAGGTGATCCGTCCGCTCGTTTACTTGCTTATCCCATAAAAAAAGGGTATATATAACCTGGGTGTCGGAACGACACGCTTCATCGTAGACCGCATCATTCATGGCTTACCGCCAGCCGAGATAGTGGTCAAACGTCGGCCCATCAAGAATATAAAAAAAAAGACTGCCTCATTGGCCGAGTGGACGCATGTGCGATTACTGGACAATGACTCTCGAGTTCGATTCCCGGGTCGGGCAAGTATTGCCGGGCTTTTTTAAAAATCTCAATAGTAGCACGGAGTCTGGTATTGTGTCCGGTGTATGGCAATAGGCTCACCCCCTATTACATGGGACTCGTTAACATGAAAAGTGAAACATGGGTGTTACATTGTACAGTGGCATTAAGTGCCGTAACTGACTACCCCTTCGCGGATAAAAGGCGTGATGTTTAGTTTATGTTATATTTCTAATTATTTATTCCGCAGGACATGTCCCGCTGCAACCCGTGTTTGAGTTACGTGTGTGTGCAGTTCTGTGCCACCGAGTCCCCGGCCGACCCGGGAACAGAACCCAGGGAGTGTTTGAGGCAGGGAAAGCGACAGGAGGACGTGCTGAAGAAGTAAGTATTTGAACATAACATCACGCCTTTTATCCCCGAAGGGGTAGGCAGAGGTGCACACAGAAGTAACACCCACTTTTCACTATTTATGTTACGAGTCCCATGTAATAGGGGATGAGCCTATTGCCATATACCGGGCACATTTCCAGACTCCGTGCTACTACTGAGGATTTTTTTAAAAACCCAGTAATTAATAAGTAATTAAAAGTAATTAACCCAGTAATTAAAAGTAATTAAGTATTTGAATTAGAGATTTTATCGTGCTGTGTGTAGATACCATTGTGATAATAGATGACAAAGGTCAAGGAGATTGTAGAGTATATTCAGATCAAAACGAATTGCACTCTAAGGGTTTTGAAATTAGAATCCCAGCACAGCGGGAATTTCAATTCTTTTGTGGTGAGGGTGCCTTCTGTGTATTAACCAAAATTCATGACGCCATAGTTTTGGCCGAAAGATGTTTTCCGGCGATTCCGCGGCCGGACTCCGCAGCACACGACGTCGACACAACACAATAGTCGCGATAATTAGTATTTAATTTTATTATTGACATGCCTCGTTGGCAGAGTGGTCGCAAGTGCGACTGCCGGGCAAGGGGTCTCGGGTTCGATTCCCGGGTCGGGCGAAGTATTACTGGGTTTTTAAAATTCTCAGTAGTAGCACGGAGTCTGGAATTGTGCCCGGTATATGGCAATAGGCTCATCCCCTATTACATGGGACTCATAACATACATAGTGAAAAGTGGGTGTTACTTCTGTGTGCACCTCTGCCTACCCCTTCGGGGATAAATGGCGTGATGTGATGTTAAGTTATGCTTGTTATGTTAGCTACATGTGTATTTATAGTATTTTAAGTTAAAATTGTAGTAGATGTTACAGTATTTTAATATGGTCCTTCGTTGTTTTTATAATAACTATCGTGAGATATACTACATTAACTAAAAATCGCGGGTTACTCACGTGAATATACTGAGAAAAGTTCTACTAGTTAAGCGTGCGTGAGGTCGTTACGTCACAACGTTCTACAAAATGTGGCACGCTGTGACGTCACAAAATATTTTAAATTAATATATCGCCGAAAATATTTAATTTTGTGAGAAAAGAAAAAATACGTGTCTAAAGTTTTAAAATAATCTACCAGACGGATATTAAAATTAAATTTAACTCGTCGAGTACCGACACAATTATAGAGGTAGAACAATAGGTTGCGGTCACCGGTGACCGCTTGGTGTTTGACAGTTTAAAATAAAAATTAGTCGTCTATTATATAAGCTTTACTTCGGTATTCGACGAGTTAAGGTGTTTTGTTTATGTCCTCCACAGATTCCGTATGCACGAATGTAACCTACTGCTAGCGACGTCAGCACTAGAAGAGGGCATTGACCTCCCGCGGTGTAACCTCGTACTGAGGTGGGATGTACCACCTTCGTGAGTAAACATTTCTTTGTTTTTTATTGCGTCATCATCATCAATAGCCTATAAGTGGCCTCTGCTGAGCAAAGCTTCTTCTCACACGGCGAAGGTTTGAGCATTAACCACCACGCTTGCTCAATGCGGGTTGGTGATTAAAAAATTATAATTAGAAATTGCTGCCTCGTTGGCCGTGTGGTCGCAAGTGCGACTGCCGAGCAAGGGGTCTCGGGTTCGATTCCCGGGTCGGGCAAAGTAATACTGGGTTTAAAAAAAAACTCAGTAGTAGCATGCAGTCTGGAACTGTGCCCGGTATATGGCAATAGGCTCACCCCTTATTACATTGGACTCATAACATAAATAGTGAAAAGTGGGTGTTATATTATGCAGTGGTATAATGTGCACCTCTGTTTACCCCTTCGGGGATAAAAGGCGTGATGTTATTTTATGTAATTAGAAATTACAAGTCCAGGTTTCCGCGCGATGTTTTCCTTCACCGTTTGTCAGTGGTCTAGATAATCTTAGGAAGTAAGTACATATAACTCGGAAATAGACACATTGGTACTTGCCATTGGCATGAGAAGCAGGCGTCATTAACCTCTGGGCCGACACATTATTTAAACTTGCTATCATTGATTAACAATTGTTATTTTTAATCTATATTTTGTATCGACAATATCACAAAACAGAATAACAGCGCCATCTATCTCATAGTATGTAATACACTCTCGTTTGAAATAAAAGTAGTAGTTCATTGTCTGTTGATCAAGCATCAAGCATTTTCATTTTATAATAACAATGATACCATTGACGTTGTTTTCAATAGAGAACCCCCCCACCGGTGCTTCCCCTACCGGTTTTTTTTTATTATAATCTTCCCAGGAAAAAGGCTAAATCTTAGGCACGATATTTAAACTGTCATACACCAAGCAGTCACCGGTGACCGCAACCTATTGTTCTATAATTGTGTCTACAAAACCGGTACTCGACGAGTTAAGTACAACTGTAAAATTGTAACCTTTCAGTATTCGAGTGTTACATTTTTTATGGCATAAGCCGGTAAACCGGCAGACGGATCACCTGATGGTAAGCAATCGGCGTCACCCATGGACACCTGGAACACCAGAGGCGTTACAAGTGCGTCACCGTCACCAACTTTAAAAGCAAATTATTCTCATTTAAACTTTTTGATTCACCATGGTGCCAATGTTCGACAGAGGAGTTGCGATACGAGTCGGCATCACATACTCTGGGAGTGTGATCTCTGGCAATATGAACGTAACACTATGTTAAATAATTTAATTGTTTCGTCAGGTGTAGTTTATTATACGGACCTTGTGGAATCTAGAACAAATTTCCGTGAGTTTAGGCGCTTTTGCCATACCTATTATTGGAAGCTCACACATAGGACCCACTTAGTTTTTTAGTCAAATTTCCGTGGTGCTTGGCGACTGGGCTTCACCCAGTTGTACAGTCTCTTCTTTGTGCCTTTAGGCTTAATTCATTCTGTCTCCTGCAGTAATTCACCGAGGGAAGTGGAAACTATAGTTTTTTCTTCTTCTCCTCTTATCTTCTGATTCACTTCGTGGAACCAAGACAGTTACTCATGTCCCTGGGACGCGCCGGACTTCAATGTTCCGGTGTTTTCATGGTTGTATCTACTGTAGATCCTGGCTTATAGGAGTTGCAGCGGTTTTGGGAGGTTGTGACGGGCTTGTACCAAAAAAAAAAAGTGCGTCACCGGCTTTTTGGGGATTAGGAGTTTGAGGATTGTGGGGGATCCGGGATTGGGGAGACTGGGGAAGGGGGTAATTGGGCCTCCGGTAATCTCACTCACACGACGAAACGCAACGCGAGCGTTGCTTCACGTCGGTTTCCTGCTCGTTGGTGGTATCACTCCGGTCGAGCCGACCCATTCGTGCCGAAGCATGGCTCTCCCACGCTTATTATACTTCTTTGTTTATAGCTCTGCCTCGTTGACCGAGTGGTCGCAAGTGCGACTGCCGAGCAAGGGGTCTCTGGTTCGATTCCCGGGTCGGGCAAAATATTACTGGGTTTTTAAAAAATTCTCAGTAGTAGCACGGAGTCTGGAATTGTGCCCGGTATATGGCAATAGGCTCACCCTCTTTTACATGGGACTCGTAACATAAATAGTGAGAAATGGGTGTTACATTGTACAGTGGCATAATGTGCACCTCTACCTACCCCTTCGGGATAAAAGGCGTGATGTTATGTTATATTATGTTATGTTTACAGTAATTGAACCCCACGCCCCGCAGGTACCGGTCGTACGGCCTGTGCCGCGGCCGCGCCCGCGCGGCGCGCTCGTCGGCCGCCCTCCTGTGCAGCGACTCCACTGACACTACTGCACGGTTGCTACACCATGTCGCGACCTACAGGGAACTCGATCAGGTATGTGGTTTTAAGATCATTATCACCGTCAACAGCCACTGTGCAAAGCCACTTCTCCCGCGGAGAAGATAGAGCATTAATCACCACGCTTGCTCAATGCGAATTGGCGATTTCAAACTTATATTTTTTTTTTATTAAAACGTTGCCCCACACTTGGTTTTTCTCCTGTGTCGTGTGTACGTTTACAAACATACAAGTTCACGTACACATGACACCCAGACCCGAAACAACACTTTGTGGATCACACAAAGTGTTGTCCCGTGCGGGAATCGAACCCGCGACACGTTGCACGGCAGCCGGTTGCCCAGCCACCGCACCAACCGTGCAGTCGAATTAGAAATCATAAGCCCAGGTATCCTTCACCGTTTGTCAGTGGTGTCTAAATAATCTTAGAAAATACATATAACTCGGAGAAAGTCACATTGGTACTTGCCGTTGGTAGGTTTCGAACCAACACTTTCATGCATGAGAAGTAGGCATCTTAAACCTCCGGGCAATCACGACACGAGTTAGTCAATCTAAATCGAAAATCAGTAGCCAGTAGGCTGCGCGACATCGTCGCGACCGCGCACGCTACTCATGAGGAAGAGCCCCTCCGTGGCTCGAAACTAATAGAGCTTTTCTCATTATATTCAGGTGAGTAATCCGCGATATTTAGAAAGAAAGAAAAAATATTTATTCGATAGGAAGGTACGCACACAGATACAAAAAAATACAAAATAAAAAAAGAAAAGAACAAGTAAATACACTTATTTATATAGATATAGAAAAAAAAAACAAAGAAACTACAGCGTATAACAACACATTGACAATAGAATACTAATACAGTAATTAAAAATGAATAAAAACTAGATATAAATAAATAAATAACATTTAACGGCGCGTGCCCTTGCCAAAAGGGCCTCCATCTCAGCATTAAGTTAAGCGTACATGCCCAACGCTGATTTTCAGATGGCACCCTGCAGTGACACACGGACGGAAATGAAATATAATGTATACAAATAAAATAAAGCAGTAGTTTTAGTTAATAAGGCTCAAAGTTTAAAGTATTACATTATTTTTTTTATTTAGGCTGTAGTTATCTATCCAGGAAGACAGTGCTTAGCGAGCTGATCTAAATGCCCTGACGCCGCATGTCTATAAACACGTTGTGCATCATGTGTTTAATCCACAAAAAAAAAAGAAAAACAAAACCTGGACACAGTCGAAACGTGTCCCCCAAGCGCTTAACTTGCTAAACTAACTAAATAAGGTTTAAGACTTAAGTACATAAAAAGAAATGGCAATAGGCTCACCCCCTATTACATGGGACTCATAACATTAATAGTGAAAAGTGGGTGTTACATTGTACAGTGGCATTAAGTGCTGTAATGTGCACCTCTGCCTAGCCTACCCTTCGGGGATAAAAAGGCGTGATGTTATGTTATGTAATATTAGATGGTATATTTTCTTTCTTCCAGATCATCAGCCGCAAATGTGGCTGCGGTATTCAGGACGAACCACCACAATCCGAAGAAGATCATGCAGACGCATTCACCACATTTGTCAAGCCATATTCTCCCAACGACAATAAAAATACAAATCAAAAAAATACAGAAACAGTCAATGACACAGTGGCCATAGATGACACAGACGCCAACGACACTCTGTCAACGAATGACACAGAACCAATATCCGCGAATGACGCTTTTCAAATAAATGACGCGATGTCAATCGACATGAATGACGCTCTGCCAATGAATGACGCGGTCGAAAGTATATGTCGAAATGATGTTAATATTCATAATTTGGGTATTAACAATGATTTAGTAGAATTAAATGATAAAATAGCTAATGATTTGAAAATTGATAATAGTAAAAATCAAATCGATGGAGTTTTACCAAATATAGAAGTTTTAGATAAAGATGTGATATCTCAAAACAATGAGACTGGTGAAATAGAACTGAATTCTTCTACAAAAGATGAAAAAATACTCGAAAATGACGTTAAAAGTGATATATCAAATAAAATAGCGCACAAAGATAAAGATGTGTCGTCCAAAGACAAAGATATGTCGTCCAAAGACAAAGATATATCGTCAAAAGATATATCATCAAAAGGTTATTGTAATAAGTGTTTTAATGCGAAGTTAAATGGTGTTTGTTTGTGTACGAATGTGAATTTATATTATCAGCTGTTGGCTAAATCTAATAATAGCAACCGAAGTGAATATAAAAAGAGTCAAAATGAAGAATCCTTTGCTAGCGTCGATTTGAGTACGGCTATCGCTTTGATCAATCGGTAAGATATATTTTTTTTTTAAACGTTGTCCCACTCTAGGATTATTTCCTGTGTCGTGGGTGCGTTTACAAACATACAAGTTGACATACACATGACACCCAGACCCGGAACAACAATTTGTGTATCACACAAAGTGTTTTTCCGTGCGGGAATCGAACCCGCGACACGTTGCACAGCAGCCGGTTGCCCAGCCACCGCACCAACCGTGCAGTCAAATCAGTATTTTAATATATACTAGCTTCTGCCCTCAACATCGTAAGCGCATTCCCGTTTTCTCCCGTTCCCGTAGGATTTTCTGGATTTTTTCTGTCATAAGAACCTTCTCCTGACAATAACAAATACAACAAAAAAAAAAACAGCCAAATCGGTCTAGTCGTTCTCAAGTTACGGCGTGACAACGGGAAACGGGTTTTATTTTTATCTACATATATAAATAAAATTATTAGTTTAGTACGTAATGTTTTCAGTTTTTTATGGCATAAGCCGGTAAACGAGCACACGGATCACCTGATGGTAAGCAATCGGCGTCGCCCATGGACACATGGAACACCAGAGGAGTTATGTGTTACCGGATTTTTGGGTATTTGAGGATTGTGGGGTATTCGGGGATTGGGAGACTGAGGAGGGGATAGGGGGGGGGGTAAATGGGTCTCCGGTAACATCACTCACACGACGAAACACAACGCAAGCGTTATTTCACGTCGGTTTTCTGTGAGGCCGTAGGAGGAGTGTAATATAAAATTCTTGGTTTTGTAGCTGGCACGCAACGTGTCGTCGTGGAGTCGAGTCCCGTTTGTTTATTTTTTGTATTATCATCAAATACTCCATTGTTGTGCCTGTATTAAAAAATATGTATGTCATTACACTCAAGACTTATGAGAAAATCCTAATGTTCAAAAAGGATTTCTAAGAAATTTAATTTGTTGTCCTCAAGGTTATTTTCTTTTTCCGTCTCCTTGACCAAATATTGGTATTACATTGTTCTCACATTATTGAACTCAACGAAAGAATGTAACCAAAAAGAGTAACCTATGGAGTTTCTTGCTCGTTCTTCTCCATAGGAATCTACACTTTGGAACTAGCAAATAGCTTCACTAGAGGACTGACCTACAGACTGTCATTTTTTCTTATTATTTAATTCTAATTATTTTGTTTGTAATGTATGTATAGTATTTATAAATCTTTAATGTATTCGTTTATAGTATTCGATATGGGCCTGTGATGCCTGAAATAAATAAATAAATAAATAAATTAATATTTAAATATTTTGTTTTGACGTTCAAAAGTGCCTTACTGGTCTAATGGAAATAAATGACTTTGACTTTGATTAAGTGTGTGGACTATCTATTAACATAACTATTTTTTTTAAAGAGTAACGAATGAAATTTCTTGCTCGTTCTTCTCCATTCAAATCTATATTTCGGAATGAGCACCTAGCTTCACTGACGGACTGACTGACAGACTATTATTTATTTTATATTTGTTGACGTTTCAAAAGTACCAAATTGTGGTTTAATTGACATAAATGCTTCGACTTTGAAAAACACTTGCAAAATTTATATTGAAAGCGGAATTGCGCGTACGAACTCGCGGGCATAAGTTAATTAATCTATAATAATGATTTCAGGTACTGCGGCAAGCTCCCATCGGATACTTTCACCCGGCTAGCTCCTCAGTGGTGGACTGAGGAAGTGGAATTGCCGGTCAAAGGAACCGGGCAGGTCAGGCCGGCCTATATATGTACTCTACGGCTACCACTCAACTGTCCCGTCAAATATAATATTGTGGTAAGTCATTTGTTAAAACTAACTCAATTTTTTAAGCGTGGGAGAGCCATGCTTCGGCACGAATGGGCCGGCTCGACCGGAGTGATAACACGGCCGAGTAGAAAACCGACGTGAAGCAACGCTTGCGTTGTGTTTCGTCGTGTGAGTGAGGTTACCGGAGGCCCAATTACCCTCCCCTTCCCCAATCCCTGAATCCCCAACGATCCTCAGACGCCTAATCCCCAAAAAGCCGGTAACGCACTTGTAACGCCTCTGGTGTTCCAGGTGTCCATGGGCGATGCCGATTGCTTACCATCAGGTGATCCGTCTGCTAGTTTACCGGCTTATGCCATAAAAAAAAATTAGCTTCCACCAGCGGCTTCGTCCACGTCCCAGCGAGATTTAAAGTAGCCTATGTGTTATTCCAAACCAATATCTACCCCTGTTCCAAATTTCATCCCGATCCCTTCAGCCGTTTTGACGTCATTGAGTAACAAACTGATGGTATGCAATCGGCGTCGTCCATGGACAATCGGACGGAACACTATACTCGGAATTTTAAACTGTCAAACACCAAGCGGACACCGGTGACCGCAACCTATTGTTTTATAATTGTGTCTTTAATGACGGTACTCGACGAGTTAATTCGATTCCAGATTTGACAATTTCAGTGTTGCAACGTTATGACAAGTACTAAATAGTGACGTTACGAAATTATTCGATATTGAAATGCAATATTTCTGGTTCGATTCTTCTCGTTTATAATTTTACACCTGTAAACTAAGTATATCAGGAAATTAAATATTTCTGAACCGATAACTTAGTTTTGACGATTAATTAACGATCTAAGACCTTTTTTTTTAAATTGTGTGTGAAATAAATAAAAAAATGTAATCTTGAAGGAACATGACAAATAAAACAGATAGATGTATTATGGTAATAAGTTATTTTATAAATTGACGCCGTCATCGCTATCCGCTATCCTGTCACTTTCTGTAACATTTATTATAAAACACACACACTGATTGTTTATCGATTTTTGTTTTCATCACTACACTATTATATGTGGTATCATTATTTCACAAAATGACAGTAGCTATTGTCAAATCTGGAATCTAATTAAAATTCTGACTATAGAGGCGTTACACGTGCGTCACCGGCCTTTAGTGAATTAGGAATTGAGGATTGTAGGGGATTCAGGGATAGGGGAGATTGGGGAGGGGGAAGATAACTTCAATCACACAACCTGTAACACCGCTGTAGTAATGTCACTATGGCTCTCAGCTCGGCTCTGTTATCACTCCGGTGGAACCGGCCCATTCGTACCGATCATGGCTCTCCCACACTTGTTATTAATTAATTGTAAGTTTGTTGTCGTTGACCGAGTGGTCGCAAGTGCGACTGCTGGGCAAGGGGTCTCGGGATCGTTTCCCGGGTCGGGTAAAGTATTACTGGGTTTTTAAAAATCTCAGTAGTAGCACGGAGTCTGGAATTGTGCCCGGTATAATATGGTAATAGGCTCACCCCCTATTACATCGGACTCATAAAATAATTGGTGAAAAGTGGGTGTTCATTGTATAGTGACATAATGTACACCTCTGCCTACCCCTTCAGGGATAAAAGGCGTGATGTTATGTATGTATGTTTGTCCAGGGTCACCCTATGCCGACAAAGGTGTTAGCTCGCCGAATGGTCGCGCTACAAGCGTGTCGGATACTACACAAGTCTGGCGAGCTGGACAATCAACTAATGCCCATAGGTAAGTGTCGTATACCTAATTATATTGAGCCGCGGAGCACTTAACGGGTTGCCGGGGCTCCGGCTCGACGTACAGGAATAGGAACGGGGTGGTTTTTAGTCAGTAAGAGTCTGACACTCCATCGCGCCTCACCCAGGTGGGAGAAGTCATTCGATGATTTTCCCCCCTTAAATAATACCTAAGTATATACGAGTGCACGATCGGCGCGGTAGCTGGGCAACCGGACGCCACCTAACGTGTAGCGGGTTCGATTACCGCACGAAGCAACTCTTTGTGTGATCCTCAGATGTTTGTTCTGTGTCTGTGTGTGATGTGTATGTGAACTTTAATGTTTGTAAACGTACACATGACACAGGAGACAATCTTAGTGTAGGGAAAAGTTTCTTAAGAAAGAAAAATAAACAAATGTTTTAAATAATGTACAGTCAAAGGTCAGGTCAAAAGCCACTGCCACTGTAACACTACTACCGGTGGTTATACCCACACACACGCATAATGTATCCGTGTATACACGTGCGTGTGTTTATGCGTACGCACGCGTTTTTATGTACATTAATATGAAATTACTTACGCATTGCTGTGTGAACATCACTCACGGTGGACTTTTGACCTTGCCTGTACATGGACATTAAAATCAAATTTAGGAAAGTGCCCTATTATAGTAAGGATATTTTTCAGGTAAAGAAAACTTTAGAGCGGTGGAATTGGAAGGTGTAAACAATATTGGTACCTACACGGGTAATGAACCCGCTGACGCCCACGACTCCGCCCGCCCCGGCACTACTAAACGAAGGCAGTATTATTATAAACGGGTAAGGAGATACTGTTTGTTTGTTTATTCATAATTATTACGTTATTGTTTTTTGTTATAAGCCGGTAAACGAGCAGACGGATCACCTGATGGTAAGCAATCGGCGTCGCCCATGGACACCTGGAACACTAGAGGCGTTACAAGTGCGTTACCGGCTTTTTGGGGGATTTGACATTTGAGGATTGTAGGGGATTCGAGGATAGGGTACTTGCCTTAATCAAAAATAAGTTATTTCGACTGTTCAATACAATAAAATATTGAAAAGTAATCACACTTTCATTAATTGATTTTGTGACCAACTTAATTTTAGTATATTTCTCAAGCAAATTTTTAACAAATAACTATGTTGATTGACGCTGATAAGACATGACGTCACAATACACAATCTCGTACAAAATTCATAGAAAACTGTCGTTTTTGACAGTTCACAGACAAAAGTATTGAATTTGACTAGTTGGCGAGTACTGAATTGGCCCTCTACTGTCCTTCCTCCCCCGACTGTCCACACCAGTGTGTCAGTGTGTCCAGGTCGTCGGTGGTACACTCCGGTCGAGCCGGGACTGCAGGGCAGAAGCATGGCGAACCCACACGGTATAGGTTTGAAATATATATTTTTTCCACAGACAGCCTGGGCGTTTACTGACTGTCAACCGGTAATAGACTCCACCGACGAACAAATCTACCCGGGGGTCGACCCGGATACCCTGGACATACACAGCGATGTAGAGGCTACCAGCCAGGATGAGAAGAAGGAGGGAACTAGACATAAGGAGGGCAGGAGGGATGCCGGTGAGTTCATAGAGTTATGTTGTGGTCAAGGACATTGAAAAAAACACGGACACAGTCTCTTGAAGCAACGACTGCGGCACCTGGCTACTGTACACTTACACGGAACACACACACATCGACACGAAGGACATCTGTCGTGTTCCTAATTTTTACCGACTTCAAAAAGAAAGAGGTTTTTTTATGTTTGTTTGCGTTTTGTTACGAATATTTGTCGGCTAGTCACGCTGAAACTGCTGATCGGATTATGATGATGGACATGGTATGGGCTGACTTGGTGATAGCGACTTTTTAACATAACATAATAACATCACGCCTTTTATCCCCGAAGGGGTAAGCAGAGGTGCACACAGAAGTAACACCCACTTTATGTTATAGGGGGTTCATGTAATAGGGGGTGAGCCTATTGCCATATACCGGGCACAATTCTAAACTCCGTGCTACTACTGAGAATTTTTTAAAAACCTAGTAATACTTTGCAAGACCCGGGAATCGAACCTGAGACCCCTTGCCGGCAGTCGCACTTGCGACCACTCGGCCAACGAGGCAGTCACGCGATAGGATTTTTTATCCCGATTAAATGCCCCAATACGATAAAACAGGAATCATATTGTACGCGGACGAAGTCGCGGGCAACAGCTAGTTCAATATACCTATGTTAAATCTTTCTGATTGTTTACAATATTTTAATCTATTTTTACAGGTAAACGCAACATGCTATATGCGATAGTATCAAAGTTATGGTGCGCCCTTCCCGAACGATATAATACTCGAGGCAGGCGACTCCACGCGCCGCAACTAGCTAGCCAGGCTATTGGGATACTCATGGCCAGGCAGGAGCCAGACAAGTAAGTCGAAAGTTATTAAGATAACAAAACTAAGTCCAAGAACTTAGTTTCTTTTGGGAGCAGAAGGTTTAAGCATTAATCACCACGCTTGCTCAATGCGGGTTGGCGATTACATACTTATAATTAGAAATACCAGTACAGGGGGCTTACTCTTGAATCCAATTTCGATTGATCGACATTGGTATTGTGAAATTTCGTACTCTTGAGTTGCAACACTAGCGCCTTGCATCCGTATTACGCGGATATTGAATGAACTAAATGGTATCGAGTTTGTCTTTATTTTCCGTACTCTGAATGCTATTGTAACAGCTACGATTGTGGTTGTATAGTGTTGACATTGAATAATTATTGAGAATTTATTGGATTGAAATTGCATTGACATTGGTTTCAAGAGTAAGAGCCCTGATTAGAAAGGTGGATTATAAAGCTACGATTGTTGTCGTATTGGCTATGTGCAAAGCGAGTAATGGCGGACAGATGACGACCACAGCGCACAACACGGCAGAAATTGGAAACAATTGCGGATGATCAACTGTCAAATGTATTGATTGCAGTACAAAATCAAAGTAAAGAAATGGACCATGGCTCGTAATAAGTAGCTCTGGCCGTTATGTCGTAGTGCTTCCACATTTCTTACATGCTCGGCTAATACTAATTTATTGCCTTTTGTCTCAGTTTGTGGTTGGAAACTAATATTATGTGTAATAGTTTCAAACCCCTTTTTTATTATTATATTCATTTTACAGTAAAACTATTGAATAAATTGCACTTAAATAATGTCAACAATAATATTTTATTTATATTTTGCAAAGAAAATTATAATGTTTACATTGTTATTATTTTACAGCTTCCGCAAATGTTGTAAACGCTACGCGTCGCCACCGTCGTGCACATAGCTAATAGTGTTGACATTGAATAATTATTGAGATTTTATTATTTTATTGTAATTGCATTGACATTGAGATTGGTTTCAAGAGTTTCCTCACGATGTTTATTTACTGTCTGCAATAATATTTTTGAAGCGCAAGTCAAACATTTAGTTATTACATTTACCTCTGAAAGTCGTCGCATATCTAATAAGCACGGCTCCAACCCAGCAATGAAGTTGTCATTCAAATATGAACTTTAAATCATCCTTACTAATATTATAAATTGGAAAGTGAGTTTGTTTGTTTATTTCGCTTTCACGCCGTAACTACTAAACCGATTGCTTTGAATTTTTGCAGACGTAAAGTTTGAAGTCAGGATTAAATAATAGGGTACTTTTTATCCTGGAAAATTTTATATTCCCAAGGGAAAACAAAAGTATTGGTATAGATGGCGCTGTGTGTGTTGGTATATGTCACATAGGCTACTTTTTATCCTTTTGTGACGCGAGCGAAGCCGCGGGTAAAAGCTAGTATGTCATATTTTATAACGTCAATATAAAAAGCGGTAAGCGCGCAGCCCGCGCGCTAACGGCGCTCCAACGATTTTGAATTATGTTCAAAGCGAAACGACGCCGTGTCGGAGCCGTGCCGAAGCCGTACTCTGTGTACCCACCCAATAATAACCCAGTACCCCCCCAGTCTCCAGATCCCGTCGTTCCCGGTGTACACGCGGTCGGGCGAGGTGCGAGTGTCCGTGGAGCACGTGGCCGGGGCCGACGTCAGGATGTCGCCGCGACGAGCTAAACTCATTCGAAGGTACGTGGCTTTCTGTGAGGTATCACTCCGGTCGAGCCGGCCCATTCGTGCCGAAGCATTGACTCTCCCACACTTATTTTTTTCATAATCGCGCCCCAGAAGTTAATTAACCGACTTTAAAAAGAAGAGGGGGTTGAAGTCGTTTGTTTAAACGTAGTTTTTTTATGGTATAAGCCGGTAAACGAGCAGACGGAGATCTCACACTCACATCAAATAACAGTTACATTATGTGCATTAAATTATATAACAAAGTTCCAAATTCCATTAAGGCACTACCTTTTCATAAATTTAAACGAGGTTTAAGAAACCTGCTAATTGACAAATGTTTTTACAGTGTGCTTGAGTATTTAGATTATAAATTGTAATATTTAATGGTTTGTGAATTGTAATGTAATATTTTTATAATATGTGTGACATTCCTGTAAAATTGACATTTATAGAATATTGTGTGTGACATTTATGACATTTTGGGCTAATTTTGTGACATTTTCTCTTTTATAAAATTCATTGTTTTAATTTTGAAACTATTATCTTAATTGAAAAGAAATTTGTAATTTTCTTTGAGAGTATAACACAATTTTGACAAGTCTGTAAAGTATCTACATTATTTTTGCACGCCGATGTTAAAGGCAAAATAAGAGGACGTAAGTTATTACAAAATTACAACTATCTGTACCTTATTTACGCAAATAAATAATTTTTGAATTTTGAATTTGAATTTTTTTGAAAACGGATCACCTGATGGTAAGCAATCGGCGTCGCCCATGGACACCTGGAACACCAGAGGCGTTACAAGTGCGTGACCGGCCTTTTGGGGATTAGGAGTTTGAGGATCGTTGGGGATTCTGGAATTGGGGAGATTGGGGAAGAGGAGAGTAATTGGGCCTCCGGTAACCTCACTCACACGACGAAACACAACACAAGCGTTGTTTCACTATGGTTTTCTGCTCGGCCGTGGTATCACTACGGTCGAGCCGGCCCCTTCGTGCCGAAGCATTGACTCTCCCACGGTTATTTTTTTCAAAATCGCGCCCCAGAAGTTAATTAACCGACTTTAAAAAGAAGAGGGGGTTTAAGTCGGTTTTTTTAAACGTAGTTTATTTATTAAAGAATTATTTGTGTTACAGGTTTATGCGATTTGTATTTGCGGAAGTATTGCGCGTCCGTCGGCGCGGTATGAAACTACAGAGCGAAGGTTCTACCCACAACAACTACTACATCGTGCCTACAGTTAAAAGTGAGTTTTAACATAACATAAAATCACGCCTTTTATCCCCGAAGGGGTAGGCACAGGTATCCCTGAATCCCCCTTTTTTTGAGGGGTGAAAAACATCCAATGACTTCACCCGACCCCGCCCGGGTGAAGTAAGGAGTGTTAGTTTCTTACTGACTAAAAACCATCCCGTTCCTACTCCTGCACGTCGAACCGGAGGCAACCCGCTAAGGCTTCCGCGGCTCCGTATCGGCATCAGCCCTATTGGACCCCATCCGTGGTGGTCTGATGGCTCCCTGAGTACGCCCTCCCGTACGCTCGGATCCCTGAATCCTCAACAATCCTCAAATTTCTATTCCCCAAAAGGCCGGTAACGCACTTGTAACGCCTCTGGTGTTCCAGGTGTCTATGGGCGACGCCGATTGCTTATCATCAGGTGATCCGACTGCTCGTTTACCGGCTCATCCCATAAAAAGTTTGAGTATTTGGACATTAACCTCTCATTCCAGCGGTGTCTCCAGACGGTCTACACAAGATAGACATAGACTGGGACTTCCTAGAACTTATATACCAACATACGGAAGAGAAGAAAGCGAGTGACTTAGAGAAACCAGTACTATGGCAGGAGATGCCTGAAGAGGAAAAATCTGAGAAGGATTCTAACAGGTAAGACTATACACAAATATATTCATACGACTGCCAGGCAAGGGGTCTCGGGGCAAAGTATTACTGCGTTTTAAAAAAAATCTCAGTAGTAGCACGGAGTCTGGAATTGTACCCGGTATATGGCAATAGGCTCCCTCCCTATTACATGGGACTCATAACATAAATAGTGAAAACTGGGTGTTACATTGTACTGTGCACGTAATGTGCACGTCTGCCTACCCCTGCTGCTCTTATGAGCCCCTCTGTAGCTCGAAACTAGTAGAGCTTTTCGCCGTATATTCACATGAGTGAACCACGATTTTTAGTTAGTTTAGGGATCTATGCAATTTCGTAATCGTTCTTCTACCTCTACATAGGAATCTACACTTTGGAACGAGCAAATAGAGTAACTAGTGGACTGACCGACAGACTGTCAATTTTAAATAAATTTGTTTGACGTTCGAAAGTACAAGAAGACACTTCTTGGTCTAAAATGATTTGAGTTTACCTACTTCATTATATTTCCTTCTCAGACGCAGAAGAGGCAAGAAGCGAATGGCGAATCCCCTCTTGAAACAAGGCGAAACGTTTGTATTTGACGCGGAAAGATACAAGGAGGCTGTAGTCACGCCCTGGTATAGGAACCAAGATCAACCTCAGGTGAGAGGAATTGATAGTTGATATGCCGTGAGTTGATATGAGGTAATGAAAGACACTTTCCGCTTTTCGCATCGCAAAAATGTGCAAGCAAATAGATACGCATTGCGCATCGAAATCTTATCATCCCAAAATCTTCTTTGTTTCTCTTTCTTGTATTTCCTAAGCAATAACAGAAGTGCACACTTCTTTTTACGATCCATGTCACGACCTAGTTTTCAATTTAAAATGCGTTTAGTACGGTTGACGGTCGTCGAAGGAACGGTCACCCTGGTAGACGCCTTGTCGCACGAAATCACATCGCAGGAATTAGCATCGTAATTTTTTGTGTTGCGAATCCGCATCGCGTCGCAGTTTTGTGTACGAGCCCTGTTTGTTTAGAATATTTTGCCCGTATATGGAGCTCCAAGGATCCGTAACGAGGTGATCTGACAGAGAACTAAAGTTACCGATGTAGCCCAAAGGATTAGCAAGCTGAAATGGCAGTGGGCCGGTCACTTTTGTCGAAGAATCGATGACTGTTGACGTGTTCTAGAGTGGAGACCGCGTCTAGGCTAACGTAGTGTAGGGGACTCTCCAGCTAGGTGGAGTGACGATATCCACAAGGTGGCTGGTAGTGGTTGGCTGAGAGGAGCTGAAGACCGAGCTCAGTGGCGTACCATTGGAGAGGCTTATGTCCAGCAGTGGACGAGGACAAGCTGTTAATGATATGGACCTCTCGCGCTCGGCTCTGTGCCGAGGTTCGGTGTTTGGATGAGTGTAATGAAACCAACGAGCTGCCAGAATCATTATCATCATCATCAACAGCCGAAAGAGGTCCACTGCTGGACAAAGGCTTCCCCCTTAGTCCTCCACGTCGATCGACAACTCGCCACCTGCATCCACTGGCTCCCAGCAACTATGGCGTTGTCGTCGGTCTACCTAGCGGGAGGCCTGCCCACGCCTCTTCCGTTCCGTGGTCTCCACGACTTTCCTGGCCCATCTGCCGTCAGTCCTTCGAGCGACGTGGCCGGCCCATTGTCACTTCAGTCAGCTCCGAGAATACACTGGATATATTGAATTATTGGATCCTTATTATAAAGAGTGATTTGTAATTAGACCACAATCTCGAATGGGGTTATAGAACAGATCAATTCCAACATTTTCGTCAAAAATAAGGATGGACGAAAATGAACAGTTATTAATATATTTAACTTTTACTGTTAATCTCAAAATGACGCCCGAAGTAACTCTAAAACTGAAAAAAAAAATCAACAAAAAAGAAACGTGCTTGACCCAATTAAAGAAAGAAATTTAGGTTAAGGGCGTTTCTTTTTTTTCACGTTGTCACACTAGGATTTTCTCCTGTGTCGTGCGTGCGTTTACAAACATACAACGCACACGCACGTTCACATACGCATCACATACACACGCTGCACGTTTCGCGGCAGCCCAGCAGTTTTGCTTTTATAATTATAACAGAATTCTTAAATCTCTGTTCCAGTTCTTCCTAGTAGCAGAAATATGCTGGAATCTAACTCCAGACTCCTCGTTCCCATCGACCACCCACCAGAGCTTCAGAGACTACTACAGCACGAAGTATGGAGTCACTCTCACGCAGAGGGACCAACCACTGCTCGACGTGGACCATACTTCTGCTAGACTTAATCTACTTACACCTAGGTAAGTTACCACCGTCACTCTTCAGGTGGGGTGTAGCATACCCATAAGATTTCTGTGGACCATAATCCTTACTTAATCGGAAAGTGAGTTTGTTTGTTTGTTCCGCTTTCACGCCGTAACTACTAAACCGATTGCTTTGAAATTTTACAGACGTAAAGTTAAAAGTCTGGATTAAATAATAGGGTACTTTTTATCCCGGAAAAATTTGATATTCCCGAGGGAAAACAAAAGTATTGGTATAGATGGCGCTGTATGTATTGGTATATGTCATAGGCTACTTTTTATCCTTTTGTGACGCGAGCGAAGGCACGGGTAAAAGCTAATTCTAAACAAAAGATACGTGTGTAATGTTTTAAAATAATTTACCTGACGGACGTTAAAAAAAAATTACTCAGCTATCCTATTAAACTGTTTTTCAATTCAAAGATTGCCTGGTAGAGATCGCTTTTAGTGATGACGCCGCCTTTGTACCCTACTAATCTTGGATGTAACTCGACATTTATGTTTATATTGCTTTAAGGTGTACAATAAAGATTATTATTATTCAAAGTCAAAGTCAAAGTCAAAATCATTTATTTCAATTAGGCCAGAATGGCACTTTTGAACGTCAACAAAAAAATAATAAGAAGTGAAGCTATTTGCTCATTCCAAGGTGTAGATTCCTATGGAGAAGAACGAGCAAGAAACTCCATAGGTTACTCTTTTTCAATCAGGTTCACAATACAATTTACTAGTTACACAGTTTGCTGTTTGGATTGTGCGAGAACAATGTAACACTAAAATCCAGCCAAAATGATCAAAAAAGAAAGTAACCTTAACTCGAGTACCGTCATTGTAGACACAATTATAGAACAATAGATTGCGGTCACCGGTGACCGCTCTTATCTTATCTTATCTTGAACGTATGTTTCCGATTACAGATACGTAAACCGCAAAGGAGTAGCTCTCCCCGTGTCATCAGAGCGCACCCGGCGAGCTAAACGAGATCGCTTGGATCAGAAACAGATTCTAATACCGGAGCTATGTCGCGTGCATCCATTCGCCGCGCCACTCTGGTTCGCTACTGTAGCATTGCCCTGTGTCTTGTATAGGTATGTTGAAACAACTTTAAACTCTGCCCGACCGCTATTTTACGTTTTATCTGAGTTAGTATTACGACTGGGCCGCCTCGACCGGAGTGATACCACAGCCGAGCAGAAAACCGACGTGAAGCAACGCTTGCGTTGTGTGTCGTCGTGTCAGTGAGGTTACCAGAGGCCCAATTACCCCCCCCCCATTCTCCAACCCCCTCTTTCCCAATCTCCCCTATCCTTCCCCAATCACCCGCTCCTACGCTATTCACCCCCTCCTTCCCCAATCCCCAATCCGGCTCCTTCCCCATTCCTACCCCCTCCTTCCCTAATCCCTGAATCTTCAACAATCCTCGAATTACTAATTTACAAAAGGCCAGTAACGCACTTGTAACGCTTCTGGTGTTCCAGGTGTCCATATGCGACGCCGAATGCTTACCATCAGGTGATCAGTGTGTTTATTTGGCGTCCTAACCCTTTAATTTTTTAAAATATCTCCAGCATTCATTCATTTAGGTTTACTTCTGTGACTTTTAGATTATTAACTAAAAATCGCGGATTACTCACGTGAATATACTGAGAAAAGCTCTACTAGTTTCGAGCCATACAGGAGTTCCTCATGAGCAGCGTGTGCGGTCACGGCAATGTCGCATAGTCTAGCCTAGTTCGAAAGTAGTGGAGCTTTTCTCAATATATTCACGTGAGTAACCCGCGATTTTTAGTTAATTAAATTTGTAAATTACTTTTTTGCGCGTGTCTGAAGTTATTGATCCCTCGTTTGACTTGTCTTGTGACTAATAACACGTCAAGATCAAGAAGGATCAAGAAGATAAATAATCACGTAGAACTACAAATAGTTCCAAATGGGAAAATTGTTGTTTACATAGCGACAAAACATGAAGACAAGGCATCTCTCAACTTAAATTGCTGAATGAAGTTCAAGTCTTGAATGTCTCTGGCGACATGGAGTATCTAAATCCACAATCGCAATTTACACGAACACGAATATTTATTGGTGGATTGAGGTCACCGGTAACCACTTGGGGGTTGATCAGTTAAAAAGGTTGATATATGCCCAAATACTGAAACGTTACTCAATTTTAAGTCGCGTGACTTAAAATTGAGTAACGTTTCAGTATTTACGTTGTATTGTATTCACGCTTAAGTATAGTTCTATCACTACTAATTCTTTGTGAAATGACAGAGATGGCACGATATTTGAGCACGACTTAAAATTGAGTAACGTTTCAGTATTCCGGCATTAATATATTGTCAGCGCTAAAATCGCCGCCTCGTCTATTGTAAGGCATAGTTCTCTCTATGCGTCCCTGTCTTGACTAGAAACTAGTCAATCATTCTCGAACAATTACGTAAATAAACCGTTTTACCCAAATAATGTATATATTATTTCTCAGAATAAATGCGCTCCTGATAGCAGACGAGATACGTCGCGCGGTTGCGATAGACGTAGGTCTAGGTATACCGAAGATCAATGACCACACCATGCCTGGCTTCCAGTGGCCAGCGCTGGACTTCGGGTGGAGTTTGGCTGAGGTAAGTAAACTGATATACCCAAGGAGTAGAAGGAGTGGGAGTACCCAGCGTCTCAATCCATAACATAACATCACGCCTTTTATCCCCGAAGGCAGAGTTGTCATACGTCTAGTCTTGTCAGTATACTTAGACTACGGTATCCGCTGTCAGGACAATCTGAAGCTTTGTTGCCACCGACACATAACATCACGCGTTTTATCCCCGAAGCGGTAGCCAGAGGTGCATGTTATGGTACTCAATGCCACTACAATGTAACACCCACTTCACTATTCATGTTATGAGTCCCATATAATAGGGGGTGAGCCTATTGCCATATACCGGGCACAATCCCAGACTCTGTGCTACTACTGAGAATTTTTAAAAACCCAGTAATAATTTGCCTGACCCAGGAATCCTCACCCCTTGCCCAGCAGTCGCACTTCCGACCACTCGGCCAACGAGGCAGGTGTGGTAGTTACCTTGTAAAGTTTCCTTTTTACGTCGGCTTTTTATTTTCAGGTTTTGAGCGCAGATTCAGAAAAGAACGACAAAAAGAAGAACGAGGACGAATCTAAGAAAGACATCAAGGACAATGAAAGCAGGTATTTATTAATCTATACTAATAACTAGCGGACCCAACAGACGTTGTCCTGCATATCCACTTGAATGTATAAACAAAAATTCATTCAAATTAGTTCAGCTGTTTAGGATAAAAAACCTAAACATCGACTGCAGCGCCACCTGCCGGGCTGATTTGTGAATCTAAACCATTCCCAGACCCCTTGAACACACAAAAAAAATTTCATCAAAATCGGTCCAGTCGTTTGAGAGAAGTTCAGTGACATAAACACTCACAGAAGAATTATACATATACATATATAAAGATTATAAAGCTGAAGAGCTTGTTTTTTTGTTTGACCGCGCTAATCTCCGAAACTACTGGTCCGATTTGAAAAAATATTTTTGTGTTGGATAGTAGCCCATTCATCGAGGAAGGCTATAAATATTACGCTACGATTAATAGGCGCCGAATAGAGCGAGTGAAACCACGCGAAAGTAGTATTTTATAACTAGCTTCCATTCGCGGCTTTGCCCGCGCTCCCGTGAAAGAAATTACCCTATGTGTTATTTAGAACCATAATCTATCCCTGTTCCAAAGGGAATAGAGAGTAAAGTGTGTTTAGGGTACAGAATATAGAGTTCCCTAAGATCGGGAAAGGAGGATCCTCCGACCAGGCGAAGTTAGACATGGCGGGTTACTGCCCCTCAGTTGCCGTCGAGTTACTAGTACTATGTTACTCCTTAGTACTGCCAATAAAAGTCTTGCGAAATCGGTCCAGCCATTCCAGACATTAACCAATACAAACAAAAAAGAAAGAAAGACAAAAATTATAAAAAATGTTATTTTGGTGTAACAAATAGACATTCCAATTTTATTTATCTGTATACAGGTATAAATTTTTAATGACAGGACTATAAATATAGTTCTGAGCACGACTTAAAATTGACCCTCTAGGTTTATCAGAGAGCGCTGCTGATTATTTCAATCCAATGTCAATAGTAAAAATGTTCAACTATTAAGCAATAGGGATGACAGGGCATGAACAAACAAAAAAAAATACAGTCGAATTGAGAACTGCCTCCTTTTTTTGAAGTCGATTGAAAATTAAAAAATGTAATTAGTCCGTCAGTTAGGTAATGGAAAAATATTTGACAGATATTTTTTTATTTTGTTGTATAATAAAATGATTTTAGATATAACGAATCAAAGTTTAGGAGTGGGGGCTAAAACGACATTTCTACGAATAAAATGCACATAAAAGTGACGACACGCGACATTTCAAATCAATGTATCTTCGAAACTATTCGTTTCCGTAAATTGACCCTCTAGGTTTATCAGAGAGCGCTGCTGATTATTTCAATCCAATGTCAATAGTAAAAATGTTCAACTATTAAGCAATAGGGATGACAGGGCATGAACAAACAAAAAAAAATACAGTCGAATTGAGAACTGCCTCCTTTTTTTGAAGTCGATTGAAAATTAAAAAATGTAATTAGTCCGTCAGTTAGGTAATGGAAAAATATTTGACAGATATTTTTTTATTTTGTTGTATAATAAAATGATTTTAGATATAACGAATCAAAGTTTAGGAGTGGGGGCTAAAACGACATTTCTACGAATAAAATGCACATAAAAGTGACGACACGCGACATTTCAAATCAATGTATCTTCGAAACTATTCGTTTCCGTAAAAAAATAAATATACGTGTCTAATGTTTTTAAATAATCTACCAGACGGACATTAAAATAAAAATTAGGCATCTACCCTATTTGGGTAATACTTAACCAGATGGTTACAAATATATTCCCAAATTCCAGCAGTGACAAAGAAAAGACAGAAGCAGACGGCTCACAGAAGAGTACAGAAGAAGACACGGGTTTAGAAGATGACACACCTGTAGAGAAGACTATCAATGATATACTGCAGGAGAAGGAAGCTGCTGAGGCTGATGCTGCTGTAAGTTCTGTTTTAAGATAATTATTATCTTTGCGATTTTATTTTATGAAATGGAGAATATGAAGTATCGAAGTCAAACTCTAAGTCAAAATCAGCAACGTTTGAGTTGTGTTTCGTCGTGTGAGTGAAGTTACCGGAGGCCCAATTACCCTCCCTTTCCCTAATCTCCCCAATTCCTGAATCCCCAACGATCCTCAAACTCCTAATCCCCAAAAGGCCGGTAACGCACTTGTAACGCCTCTGGTGTCCCAGGCGTCCATGGGCGACGCCGATTGCTTACCATCAGGTGATCCGTCTGCTCGTTTACCAGTTTATGCCATAAAAAAATAATCATTTATTTCAATTAGATCAGGAAGGCACTTTTTATCGAAAATTATGAATAACTGGCTTCTGCCCGCGACATCGTACGCGCAATCCCGTTTTCTCCCATTCCCGTAGGATTTTCAAGATTTTTTCTAACTTGAGAACTTTCTCCTACTAACAACAAAGAAAGAATTAGTGTAATCGGTCCAGCCAATCACGCGTGATGCCATGACCGAGGGAACAAGGGATTCATTTTTACATATATACCTATATAGACATTTCCATTTTATAAAACCGACTTTATTTCTAGTTAATTTAAAGGTTATTGTCATACTGAAACCTGGTTCTAAATGTAACAAATACTTTTCTGAAAACTGCATTAAAATCGGTTCAGCTAATTGCGAGATAATCGCAGGCACACACACCATTCACAGATGGGGCCCAATAGGGCTGATGCTGATACGGAGCCGCGGAGAACTTAATGGGTTACCGGGGCTCCGGCTCGAAGTGCATGAGTAGGAACGGGGTGGTTTTTCCTCTTAAAAAAAAACAGACTGCTTCGTTGGCCGAGTGGTTGCAACTGCGACTGCCGGGCAAAGGGTCTCGGGTTCGATTCCCGAATCAGGCAAAATATTACTGGGTTTTTCTCAGTAGTAGCACGAAGTCTGGAAATGTGTCCGGTATATGGCAATAGGCTCACCCCTAATTACATGGGACTTATAACATAAATAGTGAAAAGTGCGTGTTACATTGTACAGTGGCATTAATTGTCGTAATGTGCACCTCTGCCTACCCCTTCGGGTAAAAAGGCGTGATGTTATGTTATGTTACATGCATACATAATGATAATAATCCTCCAAAAGATAAAAAAATAAAATGTCTAGACCTAGCTCACGAGTTTGTCGACAAGTGGAAACTACTTTTTATTATAAAAATGTTGCACTGGGCTCATAACCTAATAAAACGAATGAATTGCAGGTCGAGAATAGACAATTTATTTAATACTTCTATTATCTATGTAAACACACATTTGATACTAGAGGGAGCTAGTATGAAGAAACTAATTATTTTGATACAACTGAAATGCATATTTTAACAGATTCGGCTATCATTGTGCCGATAGTCGTGTCGGCCAATGGGTTCCCTAAAAGCCTCGACACCCATCTCAGGAGGCTGGCGTTAGGTGGATGGATCAAGGGCCTAATACAAAAGGCAGAAACGGCACGTATCGTGAGGAGGTTTCTGTCTCTGGAGCCCTAACCACCGGTAGCTTGGACCATGCTCCCGCTACTGGTCGGCTCCTATTTTTTATTTATATTTTTAAATATTATTTTTTATTGTGTAACTAGTATTTCAAAATGTAATTTTAAATAAGAGAATTTTAAATAAATATATGAGAATAAATATATGGCGACCGTTTCATGACTACTGGCGTCTATCATGGACTCTCAAGTGGCTAAAAATCACCTTTGTTTATAAATATTCTTCCACAGAGTGGACACGTGGGAACACCGTAAACACACATGCATACATACAGGTCGAACAAAGATCCTCCTTTTTTGAAAGTCGGTTAAAATATGGGTATGTATACCTCTATAACGATTGTATAATATGTTTGTTTCAGTTTGAGATCGGTACTTGGAGCAACGACATGGCGTCCTCAATCCCCGAGACCTCGGAGTACGATGAGCTGATGGAACCTCTCCCTCCCAACCTCACCTTCTGTACTTCTGCTTCTGGTGAGCTATTATTTTATATACTAGAAATAGAGAAATATTTATTTAGTAAAACATGAGTAAATGAAATAATAAACAATGAAGGTGTCTTTGGTTAGTACAGAGTCTACATGTTTTACCATTTATGGCGTACTAAACCAATCGCTTTAGGCAGACAATAACTGTTTGGTGTAAACCCGAACACCTGCTTGCGAAGCAGTTTTCATGTATCGTTTTAACATGAACATACGAAACTTGTCGATCGCGAACAGAACGGGTGCATTCGTCAAATAACATAAACATTAATATTTCTAAAATTTTTAACATTAAACATTAACATTAAGAAAGTGCTCTGAACTCTTTATAAACATTAAACTTTTACGGTCACTTATGCGTTCGATATCTACCTACGACCTTACACCCCGTTCAATACCAAAGTCTACAAACAAACATCACAAGTCAAACAGTTTAAATTATATCAACTGGTTACCTAAATTAATAAACAAGATGTCATTGTACCTATCCACATTCATGCTAAATTAAACTGTCAAACACCAAGCGGTCACCGGTGACCGCAAGCTATTGTTCTATAATTGTGTCTACAAAACCGGTACTCGACGAGTTAAATTATACTAACAAAAAAAAATATAGAAATATTACAGATAAATTGGGATGATGACAGGGTTTTTTTTTAAGGGGGGAAAATCATCGAATGACTGCTCCCGCCTGGGTGAGGCGGGAGGGAGTGTCAGACTCTTACTGACTAAAAACCACTCCGTTCCTTCTCCTGCACGTCGAGCCGGAGCCCCGGTTACCCGTTAGGTTCTCCGCGAAAAAAAATATAGAAATATTACAGATAAATTGGGATGATGACAGGGTATGATAATTAAAAATCGACGTCGACGTCACTTCTATGCACTTTTTGTACGTAGAAGTGACGTTTTAGCCCCCACTCCTAAACTTTGATTCGTTTTATCTAAGTATTTTTTTTCTTATACGACAAAATAAAAAAATACGTGTCTATTATTTTTTCATTACCTAACTGACGGACTAATTAGATTTTTAATTTTCAGGGTATGAAAATTAAAAATCTATCATCATCATCCCAATTAGGTCATACTCAAAATAATGCTTTAATAATGTTACTAGGAGGTACAAATTGGTGTGATCCTGTAGCCAAGCCGAAATACAACCAATATGGAGCGTCGAAGAACTTCTCAATGGCTGACAGCGATGATTCTTTTATGTCTAGGTTAGTTATGTAAAGACTGTATTACTTATAATGATTATTAAATTAACTAAAAATCGCGGGTTACTCACGTGAAAATACCGAGGAAAGCTCTACTAGTTTCGAACCACAGAGGGGTCCTACCTCACGAGCAGTGTGCGCGGTCGCGGCGATGTCGCGCAGCCTATTGACCTTTTCTCAGTATATTCACGTGAGTAACCCGAGATTTTTGGTTCATTTAGTATGTCTCACAATAGTTATTATAAAAATATAATGACTGCCTCGTTGGCCGAGTGGTCGCAAGTGCGACTGCCGGGTAAGGGGTCTCGGGTTCGATTCCCGGGTCGGGCAAAGTATTACAGGGTTTTTAAAAAAAATCTCAGTAGTAGCACGGAGTCTGGAATTGTGCCCGGTATATGGCAATAAGCTCACCCCCTATTGCATGGGACTCATAACATAAATGGTGAAAAGTGGGTGTTACTTCTGTGTGCACCTCTGCCTACCCCTTCGGGAATAAAAGGCGTGATGTTATGTATGTATAATGATTATGTTATACGGTATTTGTATTATAACTTTCGTGAGATTATGTTTTCGGCTTACTCACGTAATTATTTGACGAGGAACTCGACTAGTTACAAGCCATGCTAAAGGCTCATATTCATGAGCAGCATTCCGCGACTCGTGACGCGGCGACTGTCGCGCTGCTGCTGAAACTAGTCGAGTTCCTCGTCAAATAATTACGTGAGTAAACCGAAGACTTATTAATTTATTATGTTATACGGCTACCACACATCACACATCAACAGCCTATAAGTGGCCTCTGCTGACTAAAGACCTTTTATCGCACGGAGAAGGTTTGAGCATTAATCACCACGCTCCTGTTCAATTTTCTCTACTTTTTCGCGTTTTCCAGTAAACGAGCAGACGGATCACCTGATGGTAAGCAATCGGCGTCGCCCATGGACACCTGGAACACTAGAGGCGTTACAAGTGCGTTACCGGCATTTTGGGGATTAGGAGTTGAGGATCGTTGGGGACTCAGGGATTGGGGAGATTGGGGAAGGGGAGGGTAATTGGGCCTCTGGTAACCTCACTCACACGACGAAACACAACGCAAGCGTTGCTTCACGTCGGTTTTCTTTGAGGACGTGGTATCACTCCGGTCGAGCCGGCGCATTCGTGCTGAAGCATGGCTCTCCCACACTTAACTATGTCTACACTTAAGTCTGATAGAGACTTTTTATACGTAATTTATTACAGAAACTTTGCATTTCCTTTTGACGCGGTCCAAAGGAGAGCTGTGAGACTTGTTGACGATCCTATACTTACGAGCAGTATCGAGCACTTAAATCTAAGGAGAGATTTTGCCTCCTTGTGCGTGTTCTACCGCTTGTATAATGGGTTGAGTTCTGCGGAATTGTTTGATATGATGCCCACGGCCACTTTCTATCATCGCACCTTTACCCACAACTTTTTACCCACACATTGGAGCCAAAATGGTCCCGTACAGTTCGGTTTCAGAGGAATTTTCTCCCATAGACCCTCCGATTGTGGAATGCTCCCTGCTTTGGTTTTTCCAATGGGCTACAACATGGGGTTCTTCAAAAGGGGAGTGAATAGGTTTCTTAAGGGTCGGCAAGACGCATGTAATGCCCCAAGTATCGCAGGCGTACATAGGCCACAGTAACCGCTTACCATCAGGTGGGCCGTGTGCTTTTTTGCCAACGCCGTAGTATAAAAAAAAAAATTCGCCGTTATGCGATGATGCGATGCAAAGACAAGGAAGCAGAGAGAAAACAAATACAGATTAACTAATGACATATATTTTGTCCCCAGCGATCTAGATTCTGATGATACAGACCTAGACTACGACGGTAGCGATGAAGATGCAGACGCCAATGGATTCTGCAGCAGTAGGAATGCTAACAGTGAGTACCTACTATAATTATTATTAAGTCGACCAGCGGGATTATTATGACGTCCTAAAGTCAGAATGGTTTCATTGAAGGAAAAAAAACAGAGCTATATGAGTCGTCTAGCGATATCTCGTTCCCTCAACGGAACCACTTTGGCTTTAAGACGTCATAATACGCCACCTACACGCTTACTCTTGAATCCAATCTCAATGTCAATTAAATTTTAATCCAATAAAATCTCAATAATTATTCAATGTCAACACTATACAAATACAATCGTAGCTGTTACAATAGTACTGTCGATGTATAAAGCAAAAACAAAAAAAAAAACAAAAAGATGCCATTTTTTTAATAAAAAAAAATCATGGTCACACGTACATGAAACCCTAGACGTCAATTTGTAGGCACTATTCGCATCGGACGTGCCACCCGACGAGAAATACCTCTAATGACGATGTGATGTGATGTTTTGATAATGTACTGTAATGAGTTCGTATGCACTTTCGAAGTTTGTTTGTTGCAATGGTTCACTGGTTATTTTTGTTTTAAACTTTTTATTCCTTTGTAAAACTATTGTATTATTGAGACAGAACCATTTTACTTCGGGACGAAAACGATATAGGTGTCAGAATCAGGATCAGAATCATTTATTTGTTAAACATAGGTAGTTTACATAATAAGGTCTTACATACCTCTAGATAGTCCACTATGTTTCGCCGTGATAGACATACAAATATAATAGGTACATACATTGAAAACATTATTAGAATATTACAATTTGAGTTATATTTTGTACAATAATAATAAAATAATAAAAATGAAATATGTCAAAATTATGTCAATTAAAATTGTCAAGAAATAAATTAAAATTGTCATGAAATAAATTCAAATTGTCAAGAAATAAATTAAAATTGTCATGAAATAAATTAAAAAGGTCAAGAAATAATTTAAAATGGTCAAGAAATAAATTAAAATTGTCACGAAATAATTTAAAATTGTCAAGAAATAATTTAAAATTGTCAAGAAATAATTTAAAATTGTTAAGAAATAAATTAAAATTGTCAAGAAATAAATTAAAATGTCGGTGTATAACTATCTCCTTTTTTTAACTCTTCTAGCGACAATGGGCGTTCGCATCGAATATAAGACTGCTCACGAAGCCGAAGCATTCGACATAGAACGAACTAAGAAGGTGAATCCAGCGCCGTTGCCTGATGAGGAAGACGATGCCAACGACAGGGCAATACATGATGAACTCATTCGTCAGGGGAGCGCGCCTGAAGAGGTTAGTAGCAGTTTTAACTACTTTACCACCGTGTCTCTTCATGTGGGTGTCGTTTACCCGATTAAGGGATTACGTATTTAAAATGTCAAACACCGCGAGGACACTGGTTACCGCAACCTATTGTTCTTTAATTGTGTCTATACAGACGGTACTCAAAGAGTTAATAATCGGTAAAGTATAATCCTATTGTCACCACTCCTGGTTTCCACGTGGGTGTCATATACCCGAGTATCTCTCTCTCCACTCTCTGATAATCCTTGATTCTAGTAGCACGCTGGAAGAGATCAGTGGTTTTATAAGGATATGGAAAAGGGCAAAGAAGAACCATCTCACCATCACTACCTGTGCCGGTTGCTGTCGTATACAGTCTGCTGTCTACAGCACTGTCTAGATAATAATAAAATGTAACAGATTTCACCACCTTGACTCTCCCTCGGTGTCGTATACCCGACCAAGGGTTTGCATGTTTGATACCACGGCCGAACAGAATACCGACGTGAAGCAACGCTTTCGTCATGTGAGGTTACTCCTATACCTCATCTCCCCAATCCCTGAATCCCCAACGATCCTCAAACTCCTAATCCTCACAAGGCCGGTGGCGTACTTGTAACTCCTCTGGTGTTCCGTGTGTCCATGGGCGACGCCGATTGCTTACCATCAGGTGATCCGTCTGCTCGTTTACCGGCTTAAACCATAAAAAAAATCGGGATCTGCAATCTGTCTGCCAAGCCTGGAGATTATAGCAAACCCCTATATAGAGATTAAGAATTGATAAAGACTTTTTTATGACCCACACTTGAATATGACGTACTATAACCATTGATCATCATCATCAACAGCCTATAAATGCCCACTGCTGAGCAAAGCGGCTTCTCATACGAAGAAGGTTTGAGCATTAATCACCACGCTAGCTCAATGCGGGTTGGCGATTTCAGACGTATAATTCGAAATTATAAGGCCAGGTTTCCTCACGATGTCTTCCTTCATCGTTTGTCAGTGGTGCCTGAATAATCTTAGAAAATAGGTATACACGGCCACACATCAATCTATACAAAACCAGTTTATCCTGGTGTCGCGTCGCATCATCTTTCCGCACATTTAACGTTCAGTTTATACTGGTTATGTAAAGCTCGGAAAAACTCTATGACTATAACCAATTAGGTACTATAAAAAGCAAAAAAATATTAATAATGCTTAATTATTATGTTTTCGTGTTACTCACATAACTGTTTGACTAGGAACTCGACTAGTTTCAAGCCATGCTAGAGGCTCATATTAAAGAGCAGTATTCCGCGACCCGCGACGCGTCGACTGTCGCGCTGCTGCTCAGAGTAGCAGTAAGCCGAAACCATAATAATGACAGCACGGTTGGTGCGGTGGCTGGGCAACCGGCTGCCATGCAACGTGTCGCGGGTTCGATTCTCGCACAGAACAACACTTTGTGTGATCCACAAATTTTTGTTCCGGATCTGTATGTCATGTGTATGTGAATTTGTATGTTTGTAAATGCACCCACGGCACAGGAGAAAATCCTAGTATAATAGGGTAACGTTAAGAAAAAAATAGTATGTATCACGAAAGTTATAATATAAACATTAATAATGGGTTTTTGCTTCCTTCCACAGTACATACAAAAGTTCCGTTCAGCCGTCACCCAACACAAACAAGACATCATAGATAAGAACCAACTAATACCCAAAGAGGATGACATCACAGAAATCCTACCAGAGACAAAGGAAACGTACCACAGCTCCATAATCTGTAAAAAAACTGAAACACAAGCCATAGACGAATTATTCCCGTACACCACAGATGAATTAGAAATCAAGGACGGACAAATAAGCATAGAAAGTATAGAGAGAAACAAACGAGTGTTGCTAGCTCAAATAAAAGAAAAACTACCAAGCTACCAATTAAAGAAATTAAACTGTTTTTCCATGAAAGATATTAATATTGATTCGAAAGATTATATTAATGAAAAGATTGTTAACGTTGGTTTTGATAATAAAGAGGGGTATAAAGATGTTTGTAAGGGGATGGGGGAGTTCATACCGTATTATACGGATGGGAGGGGGGGCAAGGAATTCGATTTTGATTTCCAACCCGTGCTGGAAGGGCATCCTGGACCGAGTCCTAGTGTTATTTTGCAGGTGAGTTTTTTTTAGGTTTTTGGGGTTTTTTAAGTCCTTTAGAAGTATTTTTCAAACAGTCAAATTAAACAGGATTACAGTGTAAGTCGACCTAAATTCTTTAAGGGGTGATAGTATCCTTTATTCCTGTCGCGGAGAACCTAACGGGTTACCGGGGCTCCGGCTCGAAGTGCAGTAGTAGTAACGGGGTGGTGTTTAGTCAGTAAGAGTCTGACACTCCCTCCCGCCTCACCCAGGCGGGAGCAGTCATTCGATGACATCGGTCAGGAATAAAGGATTTATTTTTTTAGACTAAGGTACCCCATATCCCAAACTTAACCGTTCTAAAGATATCGGCCTTTGTATTACTTTTATAAAAAATCCAGATTTTGATCGACTGCACGCATTTCTTGTGTGTCAATTTTGGTTCTGTATTTAGCTATTTTTGTGTAAAAATTGATTGCTTTATTATTTTAAACCATACAGTTGCGAGTGCTTTATTATTTGAAACAAATAAATATTTTGTTTAGAAATAGCTAGACAAATACAAAAATAAAAAACTATATTGTCAAATCAATGGGGTAGTTGACTAAATTTAATTTTAATGTCCGTCTGGTAGATTAATTTAAAACATTAGACTTATTTTTTCTTTTCTCAAAATTAAATACTTTCGACGATATATATTAATCTGAAATATCACAAGCGTCACAATTCGCTACATTTTGTAGCACTTATGTCGGAATACTCAAACGCTACTCAATTTTAAGTCGCGCTTAAGTGTAATTCTGTCTCTACAAATTCTTTGTAAAATGACAGAGATGGCACGATATTTGAGCACGACTTAAAATTGAGTAACGTTTCAGTATTCCGGCATTAGTATCTAACGTAACGAGCTCCGACTTCTAAACGTAACTCCATTTTGTCTAAGTATTGTAACTTTATACGACAAAATAAAAAAATACGTGTCTAATATTTTTTCATTGTCTAACTGACGGACTAATTCGATTTTTAATTTTCATTCCCTGGCCACTACCCTATTGTTTGCACGGTCCGTGCAATAACTGAGCAACAGATTGCTATGCGACGTCTCGCGGATTCAATTCCCGCACGGATCAACTCTTTGTGTGAACCACAAATTGTTCCGGGTCTGGGTGTCATGTGTATGTGAACTTGTATGTTTGTAGACGTACACACGACACTGGAGACAATCCTAGCGTAGGACTGCGTTATGTATTTAAAAAAAACCTTATATAACATATTTTCATTTAATTTCAGGCGCTTACAATGTCAAATGCGAACGACGGTATAAATCTAGAACGACTAGAGACGATTGGCGACAGTTTCTTAAAGTTTGCTATAACCGCATACTTGTACTGCGCTCACCCTACCGTGCATGAGGGGAAACTCAGTCATATGAGGAGTAAACAGGTATGTTAACGACAAAGACAAAATTAATTATACTATAGCGGCAAACGAGGAGATCACCTGATGGTAAGCAATCGGCGTCGCCCATGGACACACACTAGAGGAGATATGTTTTATAATAACTATATAGACATACTGAATTAACTAAAAATCTCGGGTTATTCACGTGAATATACTGAGAAAAGCTCTACTAGTTTCTACTAACTGTTTTCCACAAATAAACATATTGACTGCACGGTTGGTGCGGTGGCTGGGCAACCGGCTGCCGTGCAACGTGTCGCGGGTTCGATTCCCGCACGGAAAAACACTTCGTGTAATCCACAAATTGTTGTTTCGTGTCTGGGTATCATTGTGTGTGAGTGTTTGTAAACGCACCCACGACACAGGAGAAAATCCTAGTGTGGGGCAACGTTTTTAAAGAAAATAAAACAAAACTAACTAGTAGGCTGCGGGACATCGCCGCGACCGCGCATGCTGCTCATGAGGATGGTCCCCTCTGTATCTCCTAACTAATAGAGCTTTTCTTAGTATTTTTGCGTGAGTAACCTCCGATTTTTCGTTAATTTTGAAGATCACCTGATGGTAAGTTATCAGCGTCGCCCATGGACACACGCAACGTTAGACGAGATACTTTTTTTAAGAGACAAGCCCGCCACAATCTCCCAAAACAGCTGCAACTCCTGTACACCAGGATCTATAATAGATACAACTATGCAAACACCGGAACACTGAAGTCCAACGTCTCAGGGATATGAATAATTGTTTAGGTCCTGCAAGGAAATGAATCAGTAGATATTATCTAAGAGATGTATAGTGTTGACATTCATATCCTACGCGAACAAAGTCGCGAGCAGCTACAAACTTATTAATATAATAATAATAACATCATCACGCCTTTTATCCACGAAGGGGTAGGCAGACGTGCACACCCATTTTTCACTATTTATGTTACGAGTCCCATGTAATAGGGGGTGAGCCTATTGCCATATACCGGGCACGATTCCAGACCCGTGCTACTACTGAGAATTTTAAAAACCCAGTAATACTTCGCCCGACCCGCGGATTGAACTCGAGACCCCTTGCCCGCCAGTCGCACTTATGACCACTCGGCGAGCGAGCATCTATAATTAATAATTAGATTTTGTCCTCTTCCAGGTATCAAATCTGAACCTCTACCGACTAGGCCGTAACAAGCGACTGGGCGCGCGTATGATTGCATCTAAATTCGAACCACACGATAACTGGCTACCTCCCTGTCATAAGCCACCTCCTACTTTACATCCGAGGTTGAATGTAAGTTTATTTTATTATAATTTATATTCCTACTTTTCTTTTTTATGGTATAATTAAGCCGGTAAACGAGCAGACGGATCACCTGATGGTAAGCAATCGGCGTCGCCCATGGACACCTGGAACACCAGAGGCGTTACAAGTGCGTTACTTTTGGCCTTTTGGGGATTGGGGATTTAAGGATTGTGAGGGATTGGGGGATTGAGGAGACTGGGTAGGGGGGGGTTAATTGGGCCTCCGGTAACGGTTTTCTGCTCGGCTGTGATATCACTCCGGCCGAGCCGGCCCGAAGCATGGCTCTTCAAACTTTTTTTTTATTTATTTATTTATTATTACATTTCAGTACAGTTTAAAATTTCTTACTTGCACCATTAAACCACAGCTGGTTTGTATTGGTACTCACATTCGCTTAACAAGTTTTATGTTATAAATTTATAAACCCATTCAATATGACAATTACGTCAATATAATAAGTGACAAAGATATAACATTTTAGATACGTTAGATATTTTACAAGTAACAGTAAACATCCATGAGCAAAGCATAAACGCACTCATTAAAATTGCAAAGCAACAAAGTACTCAAAGAACCCGATACCGACACACACGGCACTAGCTAATGTTAAACTTTTGCAGTCTACCCCACAATAACATTCCATAACATTCGCATTATGAGTTCTCAATGTGTAACCGGTTCTCGTCAACTTAAAAAATTGTAATATACAGGCTATTTCCTACATTTTGGTTGTGAATAATTTTAGACCATGTTATTTATGATGTTGTGGTTATATTTTTTATATTTCTGTTTATAGAGGTAGTTTTTGGAGTTAATTGCGTATTTGATATTTTGTGGAATTTCATTAATTATTGTGGGGATTATAAATTTAGAAGTTCGTCTGCCATAATAATTTTTAACTTGAGGTATTATTAATTTATTTTTGGTAATATTCCTAGTGATTACTTTATGCGAAATGGGTGCTTGAATACTTTTATTATTAAATTGTTCACTCAAGAAGCTAGATGAAATCGAAACTGTACAGGGAATATTTTGCAATATTTAAATAATTCTGTGACGTTATTTCTGCATTTGTCTTTTATTTTACTCGGGACCATAAGTTTTAGAAATCGAACCTGTAATTTAGTTATCTTTTCAATAAGTGTTTTGAAGGTACGCCCGTAACTTGTGATTCAGTATGCAATAATTGATTCCGCCAAGGCCATGTACATGCTAAGTAGTGTTTTAAACTTAAAACTTCTAACGGGTGTTGTATACCCAACTAAGAAAATATAGAGGTACATACTCGAGCGTCCCCGCGCGCCTGAAAGAGCCATCAAACGACCACGGATGGGGCTCAACAGAGCTGATGCCGATACGGAGTCGCGAAAGACTTAACGGGTTACCGGGGCACCGGCTCCAAGTGCAGGAGTAGGAACGTGGTGGTGTTTAGTCAGTAAGAGTCTGACACTCCCTCCCGCCTCACCCAGGCGGGAGCAGTCATTAGATGATTTTCTCCCCTTAAAAAAGTCATGTTCTATCTACAGGGCGAAGGTAAAGACGTGATGCAGCATCTGGAAACTCCATTGGACGCTGCGGGGTGTTTCATCCCGTACAACTTGATTACCCAGCATAGCATACCAGGTAAGCGTACCTAACACCCGCACTATATCACACGCTCATTCGCCACTTGTTCGTACCCTCACTCTGATAAATGATCTTCTGGGATCATCACCAGAGTTTGATATATTTGCGTCAAGCTGGAGGACTGTCTGCAAAGAATGCATGAAGTTGTGCGAGTGTATGAATGCATAACTGTATTTTATTTTATGTTGTATTGTAAATGTCTTATTTATTTAATATTGTTTATTTTAAAGATAAAGATATATTTATTTAGTAAAACATAAGTAATTACAATGAAGGTGTTTTTTTTGGTTAGTACAGAGTCTACATGTTTTGCCATTGATGGCGTACTAAATCAATTACTTATTACCTCTATTTTGCTTATTGGTATTAAAACCTGTCATAGTTTGTAAGGTTTTCTTATTCTTATTATTTGTTTTATTTAAGGACTGTACTGTTTTTTTTTTTTCTTTTATAATTATTTAACGCCTTGGTTAAATAATTATATATATAAACACATTTAAATGTATAACGCCTTGGTTTTATGACTGTAATGTTATACTATTTAATTGAAATAAATAATAAATAACTTGGTAAGCACCATAATACTGGAGCCAAGATCAATGTGAATTTTCTTTTTTTTATGGCATAAGCCGGTAAACGAGCAGACGGATCACCTGATGGTAAGCAATCGGCGTCGTCCATGGACACACGAAACATCAGAGGCCTTACAAGTGCGTGACCGACCTTTTGGGGATTAAGCATTTGAGGATTGTGTAGGATTCGGGGATTGCGGAGACTGGGGAGGGGGGATAATTGAGCCTCCGGTAACCTCACTCAGACGATGAAACAGAATGTAGCGTTGTTTCAAGTTGATTTGCAGCTCGGCCGTGGTATCACTCCGGTCGAGCCGGCCCATTAGTGCCAGAGCATGGCTCTCCGACACTTAATAAATAAATGTTTACAAACAAGCCATAAGCGTGCGTATGTATTATAGGGATGATGAGTTATACAAGTTCACATACACATCACACACAGACACGGAACAACCATCTGTAGATCGCACACAGAGTTACTCCGTGCGAGAGTCAAACCCGCCACACGTTGCGTGGCAGCCGTTTGCCCAGCCACCGCACCAACCGTGGTGTCAAAACAGTAGTTTGGTATATTGATTAATGATGTAATTTTGATTTTTTTTATGGTATAAGCCGGTAAACGAGCAGACGGATCACCTGATGGTAAGCAATCGGCGTCGTCCATGGACACCTGGAACACCAGCGGCGTTACAAGTGCGTTACCGGATTTTTGGGGATTAGGAGTTTGAGGATCGTTGGGATTCAGGGATTGGCGAGATTGGGGAAGGGTAGAGGATAATTGGGGCTCTGGTAACCTCACTCACATGACGAAATACAACACAAGCGTTGCTTCACGTCGGTCTTCTGCTCGGCCGTGGTATCACTCCGGTCGAACCGGATCATTCGTGCCGAAGCATGGCTCTCCCACACTTAGATATAATCAGATAAAATAGATTTTTTTGAAGTTTTCGAATGTAATTTTAAAACAACTGACTTGTTGATCGCAATAAGGATTTTGACGGGGTATTAAACTTAAAAATCTAATTAGTCCGTCAGTTAGGTAATGGAAAACATACTAGACACGTATTATTTTTGTTTTGTCATATAAGAAAATAATACTTAGTAGTACTTGTATTATAATATTCGTGAGACATACTAAATAAATTATTATGTTTTCGGCTTACTCATGTAGTAATTCGACGAGGAACTCGACTAGTTTCAAGCCATGCTATGAGCAGCATTCCACGACCCGCGACTTGGCATTGAAGAATTGAAGCATGGCTTGAAACTAGTCGAGTTCCTCGTCGAATTACAACGTGAGCAAGCCGAAAACATAATAATTTAAATACTTAGTAATAGTATGCACCTCTGCCTACCCCTTCGGGGATAAAAGGCGTGATGTAATGTTATGTCACCGCGCCCCTTTTTTATCAAGCTGTATCTCGTATTCGTTTTCAGATAAATCAATAGCGGATTGCGTGGAAGCCCTGATAGGGGCGTATTTACTGGAGTGCGGTCCCCGTGGGGCCCTACTGTTTATGTCGTGGCTGGGGATCAGGGTGTTGCCGTGTCACCACGTCGAGTTGGACGATAATCACCCGTTTGTGAACCGAGTCAAGAAGATGGAGAAAGATAATCAGGTATACCTTCTTTGTGTATATGTTTCTCTCTTCTTTGTTCTTACATAATTGAACTCAACGAAACAATGTAACCAAAAATTGTATTGTGAACATGATTGAAAAAGAGTAACCTATGGAGTTTCTTGCTCGTTCTTCTCCATAGGAATCTACACTTTGGAACGAGCAAATAGCTTCACTAGAACACTATTTAGGGCCAATTTTTCTATGCTCAGTTAAATTTTAACTAAGAAATAACTTTCAAATTTCACAATTCTTCCATATTAACAACTGTCAAAAATTAAATTACCTTTTATCAACACAAACTTCGCAATCAAATAATATAGGTGCCTGTACTAGACATATACACTAGTTGAAAAACCTATACAAACTATTATCTACTTCTACACTACAAATTGCGTAAATAAATTTTATGTTTAAAATTTGTGAAACAAGTGAATTCATTTCTGCAAATAGGCTACAAGGCAGCACTTGTACACGTCAATTTTATCAAGCGAATGATGAGGTCGATCGTCTTATTCCTAATAATTTATCTCGTCGAGTACCGTCATTATAGACACAATTATAGAACGATAGGTTGCGGTCACCGGTGTCCGCTTGGTGTTTGACAGTTTAAACGAAAGCATAAAATGTATTATGTACCTATGTCTTGTGTGAGTATGATTGTTCGCCGGGGGGGTGGGGGGTTAAATTTACAATATTTGTTGCCTACCCTGTCTCGAAAACACTGCACTTGTGCACGCCACTGCCTTAAGGACAATAAAATCATACAGTCTGGAGCTGACCAGTCCCAATTGACGGCGCCCGTTCACGAACATGAATTATGTACCTACTAAAACCTATTCACTTTAAAATAACCCCTAATAACTTCTATACCTCTTCCCCCCCACCAGGACCCCAAACGCCCCTCATCACCGGACCTCAAGCGCAGTTCCTCTACATCGTCATGTTCGGACGACGACAGTCCCCCCCAGCAGGAAGTGTTCCCCGCGGAGGACTGGTCGTGGCCGGCCAGGGCGGTCGGCTCGCTGCAACCTTACAGAGATGCGGACGGCAAGTGGATGCAGGTGATATAAAATATAATATACTAGCTTCTGCCCGCGACTTCGTACGCGCAATCCCGTTTTCTCCCGTTCCCATCAGGATTTTTTTTCTATCATTTATTTATTTATTTATTATTTATTTCAATTAAATAGTATAACATTACAATCATAAAACCAAGGCGTTATACATTTCAAATAATTATAAAAGAAAAAAAACTAAACAGTACAGTCCTTAAATAAAACAAATAATAAGAATAAGAAAACCTTACAAACTATGACAGGTTTTAATACCAATAAGCAAAATAATAAGTAATTGATTTAGTACGCCATCAATGGCAAAACATGTAGACTCTGTACTAACCAAAAAAACACCTTCATTGTAACTACTTTACGTTTTACTAAATAAATATATCTTTATCTTTATCTTTAAAATAAACAATATTAAATAAATAAGACATTTACAATACAACATAAAATAAAATACAGTTAAATAAATACATCATAAGAACCTTCTCCTGACAATAACAAACACAACAAAAAAAATGCTGCTGACTGCCTCGTTGGCCGAGTAGTCGCAAGTGCGACTGCCGGGCAAGGGGTCTCGGGTTCGATTCCCGGGTCGGGCAAAGTATTACTGGGTTTTTTTAAATTCTCAGTAGTAGCACGGAGTCTGGAAATGTGCCCGGTATATGGCAATAGGCTCACCCCCTATTACATGGGACTCACAACAACTAGTGAAAAGTGGGTGTTACATTGTACTGTGGTAGAATGTGCACCTCTGCCTACCCCTTCGGGGATAAAAGGCGTGATGTTATGTATGTACAAAAAAAAATCAGTCAATACGGTCTAGCGATTCTCAAGTTATGGCGTGACAACGGGAAACGGGTTTCATTTATATATACAGTGAAACCTGGTTAAGTGAGACACCAAGGGACCTGTAATGTCGTTTCACTTAAAGAGGTATTCCAATTACCCAGTGTCTCAGATATACAGGTATAAATAAATATCTGTCTCATTTACAGAGGGTTCGATTAATAGAGGTGGACTTGGAATTACGTGTGGAATTTGTGGGTAGAATAAGAATGAGTAAACAAACAATGTTATCTCAGTTACAGAGGTTTATGCATATAAAATTTATCGCTGTCTCAGTTATAGAGGTAACTAATCGAAAGAACAAATCCCAGATATAGAGGTTTACCTCGTCCCACTAACAGAGGTAATTCAGTGCCAAAGTGTTGGGACCTCAGAATGAGTTCCAGTTATGGAGGTTTCTCACTTATCCAGGTCCCACTTAACCAAGTTTCACTGTATATAGATATAATATGCTAATATTTTATTTTAAACGTTACTCCGTATTAAGATAATCGATACGACCTTCAAACCTTCAAGAAAAGAGCGTATTCCTTTTTAAAAGGCTGGCAACGCACTTGTGACTCCTCTGGTGTTGCGGGTGTCCATGGGCGACGCCGATTGCTTACCATCAGGTGATCCGTCTGCTCGTTTACTTCCTATTCCATTAAAAAAAAATGTATAGACGGGATGGATTGCCAATGCTATGTACGCTATTTTTTTTTTGTTTGTCGAATAAGCCGGTGCACGTGCAGAGGGATCACCTGACGGTAAGCAATCGGCGTCGCCCATGGACACCAAGGCGTTACAAGTGCGTTACCGGCCTTTTGGGGATTAGGAATTTGAATTTAGGATTGTTGGGGATTTAATGATTGGGGAGATTAAGAAAGGGGGATGGGGAGGGGGGTGGTAATTAGGCCTCCGGTAACCTAACTGACGTGATGAAACACAACTCTAGCGTTGTTTCACGTCGGTTTTCAAATCACTTAAATGAACATGGTGAAACTAGGCCTTAACTATATTATGAATATGTAACTGTTTGTATGTCTTTCGCATCGCCATGGAGTATTTTTTGGTATGATTTTTGTGTTTGGAGAGTGATAGGCCATGGGAATTAGACGGTGTTGAAGCATACTTTTTTTTCTTTCTTATGAATTTAACATAACATCACGCCTTTTATCCCCGAAGGGGTAGGCAGAGTTGCAAATTATGGCACTTAATGCCACTGTACAATGTAACACCCACTTTTCACTATTTCTGTTATGAGTCTCATGTAATAGAGGGTGAGCCTATTGCCATATACCGGGCACATTTCCAGACTCCGTGCTACTACTGAGATTTTTAAAAACCCAGTAATATTTTGAATCGAACCCGAGACCCCTTGCCCGGCAGCCGCACTTGCGACCAGTCGGCCAACAAGGTAGTCTTATGAATTTACTGTCAATGTAATCAAATGTTAACGTAACCACTGAGTATATCATATCAATTTGTTAATTATCAATCAATCAGCCTTTGACCACTTTGACATGACTTTCTTGCAGCCAATATTTGGCGAGTTGAGGGCGCCACCGTCGCCTTTGCTCCGGTATATAGAAGATCCTGAAGGGGAGTTGGAACAAATGCTCTCAGGTTAGTATAATCACTACATAGTATAAAACAAAGTTGCTATCCGCCGTCTGTCTGTCCCTATGTATGCTTAGATCTTTGAAACTATGCAACGGATTTTGATGCGGTTTTTTAATAGATAGAGTGATTCTTAAGGAAGGTTTATATGTATAATACATGCATATTGCACCCGTGCGAAGCCGGTTGTTTTCGAAGTTGTTTTATAATTTACGTAAAATATCATCTTGATATCAGCCATGTACTGTACCCCGCCTCGCACAGTCCTCCCTCGTAGACACATCGCGAGGTTGGATCTGTTGGTTGATTCCAGAATAACATTTAATAATTAATAGGGTAATATAATAGGGGATTAATTATCGTATATTCTGATACTCTTTATTGCACAGGGCCATTTTGGGCATTGTCTTTTCGTACTCTTGAGTTGCAACACTAGCGCCCATTGCATCCGTAATGCGTGGATATTGAATGAACTAAATGGTATTGAGTTTGGCTTTATATTCCGTACTTTGAATGCTATTGTAACAGCTACGGTTGTGGTTGTATAGTGTTGACATTGAATAATTATTGAAATTTTATTGCATTGACATTGAGATTGGTTTCAAGAGTAAGCGCCCTGATAATCATGAACCTTTTATACCGCGTAATTATAGTATACCACCTTATGTAGGGAAGGCTCATAGGTCAACAGTGAACTGTTTTTTTTTAATTCTCCACGGACTCTAGGTCCGTGCCCTTGTCATACAATTTTATTATAATACATCTATAGTCAGAATTTTAATTCGATTCCAGATTTGACATTAGCTTCTGTCATTTTGTGAAATAATGATACCACATATAATAGTGTAGTGATGAACATAAAAATCGATAAACAATCAGTGTGTGTGTTTTATAATAAATGTTACAGAAAGTGACAGGATAGCGATAGCGATGACGGCGACAAATTATAAAATAAATTGTTATCATAATACATCTATCTGTTTTATTTGTCATGTTCCTTCATGATTACATTTTTTTATTTATTTCACACACAATCATAAAAGAAAAGTCTCAGATCATTAATTAATCGTTAAAACTAAATTATCGGTTCAGAAATATTTAATTTCCTGATATACTAAGTTTACGAGAGTTAAATTATAAACGGAATATTTCTGGTTCGATTCTACAATCGAACCAGAAAATTTCCATTTCCATATCGAATAATTTCGCAACGTCACTATTTAGTACTTGTCATAACGTTGCAACACTGAAATTGTCAAATCTGGAATCGAATTAAAATTCCGAGTATAGTAAACAGTGAACTGTTAAAAGCCGTTGATGTTCATATTCTTTTTATGGTATAAGCCGGTAAACGAGCAGACGGATCACCTGATGGTAAGCAATCGGCGTCGTCCATGGACACTTGAAACACCAGAGGCGCTACAAGTGCGTTACCGACCTTTTGGAGATTAGGAATTTGAGGATCGTAGCGGATTCAGGGATTGGATTGGATTGAGGGGGGAGGGGGGGTAATTGGGCCTCCGCTAACCTCACTCACGCAACACAAGCGTTGTTTCACTATGGTTTTCTGCTCGGCCGTGGTATCACTCCGGTCGAGCCGGAATCATGGCTCTTACATACTTCGAATTATTTTATTTTATTGTTATCACACAGGTTACGACGCCCTCGAGAGGACCCTCCAGTACCGGTTTAAAGACCGCTCTCTGTTACTTCAAGCGTTGACTCACGCCTCGCATCATAGCAACCGTCTGACTGATTGCTATCAAAGATTGGAGTTCCTAGGAGACGCCATATTAGGTAAGTACATGTTTCTTAAACCTCGATGGCAGAGTGTTCGCAAGCGCGACGTCGTCGGACAAAGTATAACTTGGTTTTTAAAAAAAATCTCAGTAGTAGCACGGAGTCTGGAATTGTGCCCAGTATATGGCAATAGACTCACCCCCTATTACATGAGACTCATAACATAAATACTGAATAGTGGGTGTTACATTGTACTGTGTGCTGTAATTTGCACCTCTACCTACCCCTTCAGGGATAAAAAACGTGATGTTATGTTATGTCACGAAACATGTCACGGGTTCGATTTCCGTACGGAACAACTCTGTATGTGATCCACAAATAGTTGTTTCGTGTGTGTGTATGATGTGTATGTAAACTTGTATGTTTGTAAATGGGCACACGATACAGGAGACAATCGTATAGTGAGGCAACATACAAGATCACACAAAGTGTGGTTCTGTTTGGGAATCGAACCCGCGACACGTCGCACGGCAGCCGGTTGCCCAGCCACCGCACCAACCGTGCAGTCAATATAATATTACCTCTATATATCATAGCAATATTATGATTCTACATTTTAGATTACCTAATAACCCGTCACCTATACGAGGACCCGCGGCGTCACTCGCCGGGCGCGCTGACCGACCTCCGCTCCGCACTAGTCAACAATACTATATTCGCTACTTTAGCGGCTCGACATGGATTTCATAAGTAAGTATACGTTTAAATCAGTTTTCAAAGATTTTTTTAAGACCTTTGTAGTTATACGGAGTCGCGGAAGACTGAACGAGTAACCGGGGCTCCGGCTCGACGTGCAGGAGTAGGAACGGGGTGGGTTTTAGTCAGTAAGAGTCAGACACTCCCTCCCGCCTCACCCAGGCGGGAGCAGTCATTCGATGATTTTCCCCCCTCAAATTATTCGTTTTTTTTTCAAAATTACGTGATAGATAGAAAAATAGTAAGGGTAGGATTATACATATTAAACATCTACTTTATACATATATATTGTGTGTGTGACACCTCGCCCTATAAGTAAGTAGTGTAAGTTAGTTATCAGGCACTCAATTAAAGTTATTTCTAAGAACAACACGTCTCCCTCATTGATCCACATTGCATGGCGACCCTGCCAGTGCTGCCACGCGGGCAGCGCTGCGCACGAGTACAATGTTGGATATTTGCATTTGTTAAAAATAATTAAGTAATTTAAGTGAAGTGGACTAAAAACTGCATTGTGCCCTAAAAAAAACAAAATGTGGATATTTTTGCTGGCTGCGGGTGTCGCTGCAGCCTGATGTGGACCTGCCGGGAGCGGGTGGTGTCCTGGAGGACGGAGCCGGGAGATGTCGGCGACCAGGTAGCGTCTGAGAGAATCTCCGCTTCCCTGGGTACGCGATGTAACCGGACTCGAAAGAACTTGAGTGTTTAAAATGTTAAGTGTATTAGTGTAGTTAAAAAGTGAAAATGGACACCAATATATAGAAATAGTAGATAAGTTAAACATAATTTTAATAAGGGCCCAACGTATTTTAGCTATTTCACATAATTTTAAACATTTTATTTATAATATAAGGGTACACTAGATATAGTTCACGCGTGTTGACAATATTATTAGTTTTTGTATTGAATCATTTTGTGCTTAATATAATTTTGAATGAACTAATGTTAAATCTTGCAATTTTTTTTTTAATTTCGTACTTCGCTGACATTAATCAGGTTAAAGGAATGTTTCCATGCCCATATAGGTAAATGATGTCATACCGAGTGTCAGATTGAGATGTGATATATAAACAATAAATGTAGTCACAGGTCAACGGTGTCGCACCACACACTTCCCATCTGTTAGAAGTGGCGGGCGAACGTTCCCTTGAGCGGTGCACTACTTACTATAAACAAAGTTGTTTTATTATAAATTTCCATATTCAAATCAGTGAACATCACATTTGAAAGAATCGTTTGTAATAACTTGACACCGATTAACAATAACAACTGCACTTGGGTTTTGTCTTATGAAATAAATAAATTAGATGAATGAAATTTGATATTAGCTAGGCTTTGGAATATGGTCATTGTTTGTATAAGTATGTAAATTTGGTTTTTAGGTAGTTTGGAATAACTTGGTACACAAGTTTTGGCGTATGACTGAGGGCTGATCACCTAAAGACAACGTAATATTTTGTAGACCAAGCAATTCAATTAGATTGTGTTTATGTTAGGTTTGATAGTTGAAGGATAAGTTAATAATAAATATAATAGGTACACATGGTAAGGTACAGTTTAGTGTTCATGTCCTTAGTTTGATCATGGTGTAGACGAGCTCTCTCTGTGAAAATTATTGGAGGTTAAAAGAACCTTAAATATTGACACTAAATTTATAATGAATATAGAAGTGAATGATAGTAAGCACAAGTATAATGATGAAATGAAGAATGATGATAAAATATATTGAAATAAATAATTAATGAACAGGTACCGGAGAGTCCTGTATAAATGAATGTGCTTACATGTGTATAATGTTATTGTGTACCTTACGATGATAGTGAAAAGTTTTAAATAAAGAATATCATGTGTACCTAGTTATAAAAGACATCAAGGTTTAGGATAAAGGAAAATGATTATAATAATATGAAGAATAAATATGTAAGAGGAATAAATTGATTACAGATTTTTAATAAATATTTTATAAAAATTGTCAACAGTGCGAGTAATTTTATATAAATAATATATAATTTTATAGTTGTATCTAAAAAAAAATGTATTAGGATTTTTTTTTTTTTTTTAAAAAAACGGGGGGGTGTAGTGTGTGACACCTCGCCCTATAAGTAAGTAGCGTAAGTTAGTTCTTAAGGCACTCAATTAAAGTTATTTTTACGAACAACACGTCTCCCTCATTGCTCCACATTGCAATATATTAAACCACTTCTATGTACATTTTATACGTAGAAATGACGTTTTACCTCCCATTCCTAAAGTTTGATTCGTTTTATCTAAGTATTGTTTTATTATACGACAAAATAAAAAAATACGTGTCTATTTTTTCATTGTCTAACTTACGGACTAATTAGATTTTTAATTTTCATACGCTGTCGCCAAAAAAACCTTTCTTTTTTATATTATACTAGCGATCCGCCCCGGCTTCGCACGGGTGCAATATGCATGTATTATACATATAAAGCTTCCTTAAGAACCAGTCTATACCTCTATATTAAAAAAACCGCATCAAAATCCGTTGCGTAGTTTTAAAGATGCAAGCATACATAGGGACAGACAAACGGCGGGTAGCGACTTTGTTTTATACTATTTAGTGATATATTATATCGTTTACAGATATTTTCGCCACATGTCGCCCGGACTGAACGAGGTGCTAACTAAATACGTGAAGATACAGGAGGAGAATGGACATTCCATTAGTGAAGAGGTAAATTTGTTTATATTACTGACTATTTTTTTTATGGGATATAAGCCGGTACACGTGCAGACGGATCACCTGATGGTAAGCAATTGGCGTCGCCCATGGACACCAAGAGGCGTTACAATGTGCGTTACGGGCTTTTGGGGATTAGGAATTCTGATGGATATTGGGAAGAGAGGGGGGGGGGATGTAAATTGGGCCTCCGTCCCCCCCTCCCCCGCAGTGTGTCAGTCCGGTGTCCAGTCGACCGTGGTATCACTGCGGCACACTGCACACTGTTCTTTCCCCTGCAGTAAATCACCGAGAGAAGTGTGAAACTATCGTATTTTTCTTCTCCTCTTATAATATTTTCGATTCACTTCGTTGCGGGAACCAAGACAATTATTCATGTCCCTGAGACGCGTCGGACTTCAGTGTTCCGGTGTTTTCATGGTTGTATCTACTGCAGTCCTGGTGTACAGCTGTAGCCAAATGCCCTTTAGCGCTTGTCTACATGTAGAATAGATAACCAAAACAATGGAATTGACGTAAATTTTGACACTTGTCAGTGTCATCCTCATACATTTTGATTTCTACTCACTCTGTAGACAAGCGCTTAAGTGGCGTTTGGCTAAAGGCACAGGACTTGCAGCGGTTTTGGGATGTTGTGACGAGCTTGTCCCATTAAAAAGAAAAGAGTTCACATAGACAACACACACACACACGGAACAACGATCTGTAGATCATACAAAGAGTTGCTCCGAATCGAACTCACTGCATGTTGCGCGGCTGCCACCGCACCGACCGGGCCGTCACAAATAGAATCTATTAACTCATGTTCTACGGGGACGGGCAATAACTAGATTTAATAATAAAATTATAATTAAGGACTTCTCTGTTTGGTTTTTTTTTATTTTAATAACTAGCTTTCACCCGCGGCTTCGCTCGCGTCACAAAAGGAGAAAAGTAGCCCATGTGACATATACCAATACATACAGCGCCATCTATACCAATTATTTTGTTTTCCCTCGGGAATATCAAATTTTTCCGGGATAAAAGTACCCTATTATTTAATCCAGACTTCTAACTTAATGTCTGCCAAAATTCAAAGCAATCAAACAAACATACTCACTTTCCCATTTATAATAGTAAGGATTATTAGAAATGCGTAACGCCTTGGTGTTATGACTGTAATGTTATACTATTTAATTGAAATAAATAAATCTATCTATCTAATTAATATGTATCTGATATATTGTGACATGGACAATTTGTAAATTTCAGCATTACTTAATCCAAGAGGACGCGATGGAGCAAGCTGAAGACGTAGAGGTCCCCAAAGCGTTGGGTGACCTCTTCGAGTCCGTGGCTGGTGCTATTTTCTTGGATTCAGGTAAGAATTTAATTTAAACAAAATTCTCAGTAGTAGCACGGAGTCTGGAATTACATGGGACTCGTAACATAAATAGTGGAAAGTGGGTGTTACATTGTACAGTGGCATTAAGTGCCGTGATGTGGGGATAAACGGCTACCTTCGGAGATAAAGGGCGTGATCTTATTATGTTTTTTTTTTTTTTTTTTAAACGTTGCCCCACACTAGGATTTTCTCCTGTGTCGTGGGTGCGTTTACAAACATACAAGTTCACATACACAATGACACCCAGACCCGAAACAACAATTTGTGGATCACACAAAGTGTTGGTCCGTGCGGGAATCGAACCCGCGACACGTTGCACGGCAGCCGGTTGCCCAGCCACCGCACCAACCGTGCAGTCAATGTTATGTTTAAGGTTGAGGTACATTGCAGTTTTATAATGCGAGATTGACTACAACTCTTTTAGAATACCGATAATATATCTCGACCTCGCTTCGACTCGCGCGAGAGTAAATATACCATGGCCTCTAGCCAAACGCCACTTTAGCGCTTGTCTACAGAGAGAGTAGAAATCAAAATGTATGGGGATGACACTGACAAGTGTCAAAATTTAAGTAAAATCCATTGTTTTGGTTTTCTATTCTACATGTAGACTAGCGCTAAGTGGCATTTGGCTACAGCTGCATGAGAGGTAAGCCAAGGCTACAATAATGTAACGTGAGACTGCATGTTATACCTATTGTATGTTGTATGTAGCATGTAAGTTCTATGGAGCAAATAGGTTAGTTATTGTCTCGTTAGCCGAGTAGTCGCAAGTGCGACTGCCGGGCAAGGGGTCTCGGGTTCGATTCCCATGACGGGCAAAGTACTACGGGGTTTTTAAAAAATTCTCAGTAGTAGCACGGAGTCTGGAATTGTGCCTGGTATATGGCAATAGGCTCACCCCTTACTACATGGGAATCGTAACATAAATAGTGAAAAGTGGGTGTTACATTGTACAGTGGCAGATACACCTCTGCCTAGCTCGTCGAGGATATAAGGCGTGATGTTATGTTATGTATAATAATAGATGACAATTATTTTGTATAGGTATGTCTCTGGGCGCTGTATGGAAGTCGTACGTGAACCTGATGGGAGCTGAGTTGGAGGCGTTCAGTGCGGCCGCGCCGAAGTCCCCCGTGAGGGAACTACTTGAAGCTGAACCTGATACGGCTAAGTTTGGGTGAGTAGAAGTAAAAAACAAACAAAATATTATCATTATGGTATCGTTGCCCGTGTCGTCGCAAGTGCGATTGCCGGGCAAGGGGTCTCGGGTTTGATTCCCGGGTCGAGCAAAACGAGCTGGATACCATAGTGGCACACAGCGTGTTGGTAGTCGTGGCTATTGGAGACACAATTCCCCAATAATTGATATTCAAAAATCTCCCATAAACCTTAAATTTAAAGCACTAGTAACGCCTCTGGTGTTCCGTGTGTCCATGGGTGACGCTAATTGCTTACCAATAAGTGATCTGTCTGCTCGTCTATTAGCTTATCTCATAAAAAATATAATAATATCTACCTATTTTCACGCAGTTTCACCCGCTCTGCTCGGCTCCTATTGATTGTATAGCGTGATGTTTTATATACAACACAAAAAGATTTAGTTATTATGTTTTCGACTTACTTTTGCACACATTTATTTATTTATTTACTTAATATCTTACTTATTTATTATTCCTCGTTTGTTTGTTTAGATTGTTCATACTATAATTATACACACTCACTATATTATCAGCATGTTCTCCAAAAGCGCGGTGTGGTGGTTGATCAGCGGCGTCTCTGCTTTGGTTGCACTTTCTTTCAAAAACACTGGCCATTATAACGTTATTTTACTGTAATACACATTCAGATGTTTGTATAAACGGGGACGCCATTACCGCTCACCGGTACCTACTGCGTCGTCGCGTGCGCTTGAGGTTATTAGCGAATGTGACATCTGTGATGTAAATGTCAGTGTCAAGCATCCGTTTAGTTCGCGAGATTTATTAATAATTACTTATTATTATTATTATTTTTTTTCATCACATTGTTTATTTTAATTTGTATGTACCTATATATATTTTTATTGTTATTCTATTATTATTATTATTATATATATAATATTACAAGTCACGGGCAAGTGCTGAAAATCAGCGCCGCGACTCGAGCACACTCGTGTCACGGCATTTAAGCTGAGCTCTGGCCTTTTTGCGCCGTCTTTGCTATATTGTTTTCTATTTTTTTTTGTGTTATTGTACCTTGTGACGGTGTGCAAATAAACGATTTTTCTTTCTTCTTCTTTCTTTCTTTCTACTCACGTAATTATTTGACGAAGAATTCGGCTAGTTTCAAGCCATGTTAGAGGATTATATTCACGAGAAGCAGTCCGCGGGACACTGCTAGCACGCTAGGCTCGCTTATGTTAGGTTCGAATCCCAGGTTGACGCAAAAACAGTGTTACACGCCGCGCTCACTGTGTCATACTCCAGACCCACAATTTTATAATCTGACGCAGATTTTAGAATCGGCTTCCAGGCAAGACCTTCTAGCATGACTTGAAACTAGTCGCGTTCCACGTCAAACAGTTAACGTGAGTAAGTCGAAAACGTAATAATTAATTTAGTATGTCCAATAAGATTTATTCAAATCAACCAGTAGACCCAGACATTAGTAAAAAAATAGTTAGTGTAAGATAATAATGTTTTTTCGTCCACAGCAAACCAGAACGCCTAGCAGACGGGCGTCGCGTCCGCGTGTGTGTCGAAGTTTTCGGCCGCGGTACCTTCAAGGGGGTCGGCAGAAACTATAGGATAGCTAAAGGAACAGCTGCGCGATGCGCCTTAAGACATTTGAAGGTTCATAGAGCTCGCTAGCAGATGGAGACTTGGTAAGATAAGATGTAGATTGCCAAAGAAGAAATAAAGTGTCATCTCGTTTCGCTAAAGACTGGAATTCCTTGTCAGAGTCTATGTTTCCTGAAGGGTATAACCCGGGTGTCTTCAAGGCCCGAGTGAATAGGTTGCTTATGGGACGACGTGCTCCATCGTAGACCGCATCATCGCTTACAGGCGAAATAGCAAACGTCAACCTATTCAATATCATTTTAGAAGCTCTCATTCAATATTTTGACAAAATGTATTATTAATATTGTAATATAATTCCTGTACTTACACCTCTATCTATGACTAAATCGTCAACAAGCGTGATGTTATGTAAAGTCTTTTCTTATGCATACGAAAAGACTGATTTCGTCTTAGATTTAAGCTTAATCTAGATTTTTAACGGCGCAATACACCGAAACAACCTCAATATAGCTAACATAGGGAAATTTTGATATGCAAATTTAAAAAAAAACAGATATTAACATAATATGTAAATAATTAATTCGTATATTGTTCAGATGAGCCTCGTTGGCCGAGTCGCAAGTGCGACTGCCGGGCAAGCAGTCTGGTTCGGGCAAAGTATTACTGTGTTGTGAAAAAATTATCAGTGTTAGCACGGAGTCTGGAATTGTGCCCGGTATATGGCAATAGACTCACCCCCTATTACATGGGACTCATAACATAAATAGTGAAAAGTGGGTGTTACATTGTACAGTGGCATTAAGTGCCGTAATGTGCACCTCTGCCTACGTATCTTCAGATAAGGTCGGCCATTTTCGAATCACACGACGTCTTTTAAATATGAACTCAATATTATAGAAAATTTAAACATTTCATTAGCCATTACGCTTTAACGTGTTGTAGTAAAATGCGTTAATATTGTCTTCTTTGAGCAATAAGAAAGATCAAAGCTTTGTAGTCGATGTAGTGCATTAATATTAGAAAACTTTGTGCATATTGCGTAATCAAAAGTATTTACTTTTAAAGTGCAATTTGAAATGTAACAACTGTATGCCTTTTTGTAGCAATAACTACTTTTTGCGAGGGAAAATCGATCCAATGACTTCTCCCGCCTTGGGCGTGGCGAGAGCTAATGTAACACAGTGTAATGTGTATTTTACTGCAATTCTAAGGCTCTAAACAGGCGAACTGCATTTCAACTGCAACCCAACTGCAAATTGCAGTTTATTCTTAGTTGACACAACTGCAATAGAACTGCAATCGGACTTCACGTTTGGTTTGCAACCATTTGGTCACGAACTGCAATAGAACTGCAATCGGACTGCTCGTTTGGTTTGCAACCGTTTGGTCATAACTGCAATAGAACTGCAATCGGACTGCTCGTTTGGTTTGAAACCGGTTGGTCATGACTGCAATAGAACTGCAACCGGACTCATGTTTGGTTTGCTACTGATTGGTCATGACTGCAATAGAGTACTATTGCAGTAACAACCGGACGCAGCAATAGCACTGTAATCGGACTGCTCGTTTGGTTTGAAACCGGTCGGTCATGACTGCAATAGAACTGTAATCGGACTGCTCGTTTGGTTTACAAAAGTCTGGTCATGGCTGCAGTAGCACTGTAATCGGTCTTCACGTTTGGTTTGCAACTGTTTGGTCATGACTGCAATAGAACTGGAATCGGACTTGTGTTTGAATTGCAGTGCAATTGCAGTCGTGACACGACTGTATTCAAACTGCAACTTGCGGTTGGATTGCAATTGAAATGCGGTCTGTCTTTCTAGAGCCTCATTTCTTTGTGCAATTTACCTCTATAATGCCAACTTATATATAATTACATAATAGGGATGATGACAGGGTATGAAAATTAAAAAAATTAATTAGTCCGTCAATTAGGTAATGAAAAATATTTGACACGTATTTTTTTATTTTGTCGTATAAGAAAACAATACTTAGATAAAACGAATCAAAGTTTAGGAGTGGGAGTAAGCTACGTCAGAGTATAAATCGTACTCAAAAGTGATGTCATACGATATTTCAAATCAATTTATACTCGAAACTATTCGTTTCCATAAGAAAATTACAAATACGTGTCTAATGTTTTTAAATAATCTACCAGACGGACGTTGAAATAAAAATTAGTCATCTACCCTATTATTACTGTTAGTAGTCATAATTAGAATAAAGCTATTTAATAACAAGCGCTTATTTACCTTGCAATGTAGTGTATGTGTCTGAGTATGAAGTAGAATCTTGCAACTGAATTTTGTAGCAGATATCTTCAACCGATTGAGCTAATATTTTGTATACACGTTTAGGTTGCATGACAATAAATGCGAAGCTAAAGAAAAGCTTGTTTTTAATATACAATTATTTAAAATATGTGTGTTTATAATTTTATAGTATCATATTTAGTTTTAATGGTATTTCTATGACTTTATAATGTTTATAGCATTCTCATATTAAACAAAGATCGATGTGAAATGTTCATAAACAAGCCACAAAGCTGCGAGTACATCTGTCCGCAGCAAATAGCAGTTTGTGTGCTTGTATAGTTGTGTCATCACTTAGAACTGTCAGTAAATAGAGTGAGAGAGAGAGAGGGCGGGAGTGGGACGGACGTAGCGGGTACATACACACGGACAAAATACACTTATGGCTTGTTTGTGAACATCTCACGTCGATCTTGATTATTAAATAATTAATATTTTTAGTATGTCGTATGAAAGATTTTAATTTCAGTGTGCCTAGTATCGAAAAGTATGTAAAATTTGATAAAACCAAAAAGTCACTAATTTTAAATTTGAAAACGGGTATTCTGGTAGCTCAAAATTGTGTGTTGTTAAAGCGAATAATGATAATAGTGTAGTTTCCCAAATTTTGTTTTAATATCCGTCTGGTAGATTATTTAAAAACATTACAGACGTATTTTTTCTTTTCTCACAAAATTAAATACTTTGGACGATATATTGATTTGAAATATCCTTAACATAACGCCATTTTATCTAAGTATTGTAACTTTATACGAGAAAATAAAAAATACGTGTCTAATATTTTTTCATTATCTAACTGTCGGACTGATTAGATTTTTAATTTTCTTACCCTGGAAACTACCCAATTGATGTATAGCGCTCTGGAAGAATAATACTAAAAAGACTTTGGATTTTGTCTATTTGGTATAAGACTATTGGGTCTTTCCTTTTTTTTATTTTCTAATGAGTTTTTCGAGGAATATAGAATGAAGAAGCGTTTGACAATAGATAGGGGGGCCTATTACATGGAACTCATAACATAAATAGTGAAAAGTGGGTGTTACATTGTACAGTGGCATTAAGTGCTGTAATGTGCGCATCTGCGTACTCCTTCGGGGGTAAAGACGTGATGTTATGTTATGTTAGGAAGACTAAAAACTGTCAATATGATCATTATATTCTCCAGAATTATCTAATGTTGGTTGAAATCAGCTTCAAGTATTTTTTTTTGTTATTTGAAAATACTTAACCTGTTAAATTAACATCCTCTAAATTTGTTCATACAAAAGTAGTCTCTAAACATTGGAAATAAGGTCTTTAATGTAGTTAGTGGAGAGTGGTCACCGGTGACCGCTTGAGGATATATGGTTTAAATGCAATGTCCTTTGTCTATCAACTTATTTTAACGTGGAATTTAATTAGTGCAATGTTAAAATATATTATATTTTTTATTTAAGCTTAATATTAGATAATATGTATAAGGATATTATAAACTAGAATTGTAAGTTTACAAGCCAATTAGATGTCTTTTTATACGTAGAAATAATTATAATTGGGTATTTGCCTTCAACAACAATAAAGTATTTCGACTGTTGTTCAATACAATAAAATATTAAGGAATAATCACACTTTCATTAATTGATTTTATGACAAACTTCATTTTAGTATTTTTCCAGCAACTTCTTAAGAAATAACTATGATGTTTGACGCTAAAAAAACGTGACGTCACAATACACAATCTCGTACAAAATTCATAGAAAAGTATCGTTTTTGAAAGTTCGAAAAAAGTATTGAATTTGACTAGTTGGCGAGTACCGAAATATTTTTTAACTATAGAGTGGGCGCGTTATGAGTATTTTGCCGCTCGCCTTTAAACAATCGTAACTTTTAAAACAATAGGGATGATGACAGGGTATGAAAATTAAAAATCGAATTAGTCCGTCAGTTAGGTAATGAAAAAATATTAGACGCTTATTTTTTATTTGGTCGTATAATAAAACAATACTTAGATAAAACGAATCAAAGTTCAGGAGTGGGGGCTTAAAGGTCATTTCTACATATAAAATGTACATAGAAGTGACGTCACGCGACATTTCAAATCAATATATCGTCGAAAGTATTCGTTTCAGTAAGAAAATAAAACTTACGTGTCTAATGATTTAAAATAATCTACCAGACGGACATTGAAGTAGGAATTGGTACGGTTCTTAATAAAAAATAAATTATTTCGACTGTTCAATACAATAAAATATTAGAAAATAATCACACTTTCATTAATTGATTTTATGACCAACTTTTTGTTACCACCAGATATCGTTGGGCGGCAAAATGCTCGCCACGCGCTCATAGACGTTTTGCAAAAGCTATACGCCACTCTAGAGTTAATTACTACAAAAAATATATAAAGTGATTGTAATAAATATACCAGTCTTTGTTTTTATGATAACTATCGTGAGACATACAATATTAAATAAAAATCGCGGTTTACTCACGTTAGCCACAGAGGAACTCTTCCTTATGAGGAGCATGCGCGGTCGCGGCGATGTCCCGCAGCCTACTGAACAGCCTATAGGTTTTCTCAGTGTATTCACGTGAATAACCCGCGATTTTTAGTTAATTTAGTATGTCTCACAATAGTTATTATAATAATTATATTATTTTTATAAAGTGAGTGTAATAAGTATACCAATCTTCTTAATCGATGTATTTTTAATTAATGAAACTGCCATTTTTTGAGAATGTACATGCCTTGGTCAGCAGTGGCCACTTATAGGTAGTTGATGATGATTATTTATGAAAGAGACGTTGAATTTTTTACCCTTGAATATAGAACTCGTTTTCTACTATCACCTGTCTTTGTTTTATTGTGTATATTTACTCTGTATTTATTTCACAGATATCTCAAAAAATGGTTAAGTATTATTGTTACTGTGAAAACATTTGAAAATATCTGCAGTTATTGATTTAACTCGTCGAGTATCGTCATTATAGACACAATTATAGAACAATATAGGTTGCGGTCACCGGTGTCCTCGCGGTGTTTGACAGTTTAAATGCACTGTTCTCTCTTCGAGATTTATTATGAGATCAGCACCGAGACTTAAATAGAAGGGAGTGTATTTAAAAAAACTTTCTCACACATTAGATTTTTCTATACTTTCGGTGACAGCTTGAACTAGTATAGACTTGGACTGAATCACCCACTTCGGATTCCCATGAATAAACAATCATCCGAACATAGTACCTCCTCTTTTTAAACTCGATAAAAATAACAAATATCATTGTATAAAATAGTTAGAAACCAATACAATTGTATGAACCTGAGTAATATGATCTGTTACGCAGTACCCAGAACCTACCACAGACGTCAAGAACCCGCTGGCACACTATTTGCAATACCATCATGCCGAACTAATTCTGGTCTGCGTTCATCTATCTATCGAATGGTTGACTCGTACAATGAATCCTTTGAAAATATTGATATTTTCAATTGCCCGCTGGGTAAATTCAAGCGACTTATTCACAACTCTCTTTTATACACAACAACAGATTTTATTGTGTAAATAACTTTGGCCTCTAGTGATTAATTAATTAATTTCTATATTTATTACATTGTAGTGGCAATCTGTGGACAATGTTGTGGGTTGCATTATTGCTCAAAATGTATCTTGTGTAAACTATGTACTGGGTAAGACTTTATAATGTAACTGTTTACTGTTCCTTTAAATAAAAATAAAAATATATAAGGTGTAGTTTTGAAACCGTGTCATTTCTCGGAGGCATGCCACAGAAGTCATAAAGGTTCAATGTAAGAGAAAATTTCGGGCCAATAGTTAAAAATACGGCTATAATAAATCGTTTAAGTTCGACAGTATTTCAGAATATGCGACAGCAATGTATCTTATTAGAGTTTTATGGAATTAGGAATAATATCAATTACGTGTTTGAGTTTGTGTGTGTTAAGCCGCGTTATAAAGCTAGTCATAAGACGGCGGCGTGTAGTTCGCACTTACGGATTTCCGTAATTTACAGAAAAATGAAAAATATTTACCTACAATATTTTTTATTGATTCGGACTCAGAATCGATAGCCGAGTTACCTCCTAGAAAATGACGCGGCTTTAAAATAACACCTTGTATATATCAAAACCGGTTGAGTCGTAACAAAAATAACATTCTATGCTCAATAGATAAAACAAAATCGTTTGTCTGCCTGTCCTTTAGTAGGTAGATATTCAAATCAAAGCTAACTAAAGACTAAATGAAACTGATTCATCGTTCACTATTAAACCATTCATTCATTTTCAAACGTAACAAGAATTGAAAGTGAATGGAACTAGGTTCAATCCGAATTATATGGGCGAGTTTCATTCGGTCTTTGGACGAACATTTTTGAATGTTTTCACAGTTTTAGAGTAAGTTTTGTAAGTAGGTGGCGCTAGATGTCTATCGATTACTTTTACACACATATCATATTGATGTGTGTAAAAGTAATTTATTAGACGGACACATAATTTTGTTGTCATCCCTATAGCACATTCTAGATAGAATAGATAATAGGGTAGTTGCCAGGGAATGAAAATTAAAAATCTAATTAGTCCGTCAGTTAGATAATGAAAAAATATTAGACACGTATTTTTATTTTCTCGTATAAAGTTACAATACTTAGACAAAATGGAGTTAAGTTTAGGAGTGGGAGGTCGTTACGTCATAACGTGCTATAAAATGTGGCACGCTGTGACGTCACACGATATTTCAGAGTATTATATCGTCGAAATTATTTAATTTTGTGAGAAAAGAAAAAATACGTGTCTAATGTTTTAAATTAATCTACCAGACGGACATTGAAATAAAATTTAGGCAATTACCCTATTTTAGAAGATCAAAAACTGGTCAGTTTTTGCTAATTTTGTTTTGTTTTTATAAATCGATGTGCGCCCAAATACTGAAAGGCTACTTAATTTTAGGTTTTACTTAAAACTGTCAAACACCGCTAGGACACCGGTGACCGCAACCTATTGTTCTTTAATTGTCTAATGACGGTACTCAAAGGATTAAGTATAGTATACTTTTTTAAAAAAGAGTAATGAATGGAGTTTCTTGCTCGTTCTTCTCCATTCGAATCTACATTTTGGAAAGAGCACCTAGCTTCACCTAATTTCACTGACGGACTGACTGACAGAATATTATTTATTTTGTATTTGTTGACGTTTCAAAAGTACCAAACTATGGTTTAAACTGACAAACACCAAGCGGACACCGGTGACCGCAACCTATTGTTCTATAATTGTGTCTATAATGACGGTACTCGACGAGTTAATTGAAATAAATGCTTTGACTTTGACTTTGCCGTCTCTGTCATTTTACAAAGTATTTGTAGAGACAACAATGCATAATTAAACGCGACTTAAAATTCAGTAGCGTTACAGTATTTCATCGATAAACGATGGACCGATGTTGATAAAATTCGTTTCTTGTCATCATATTAGTCAAAATACACCCATTGCTGAACCTAAGCCTTCATAACTTCCAGGGTTCTTACTCTTGAAACCAATCTCAATGTCAATGCAATTTCAATCAAATAAAATCTCAATAATTATCCAATGTCAACACTATACAACCACAATCGTAGCTGTTACAATAGCATTCAGAGTACGGAATATAAAGACAAACTCAATACCATTTAGTTCATTCAATATCCACGCAATACCGATGCAAGGGGCGCTAGTGTTGAACTCAAGAGTACGAAATTTCACAATATCAATGTCGATCGATCGGAATTGGATTCAAGAGTAAGCCCCAGATTAGACTTCCAGAAATACCTCATTTTTTTTTACTAAAAATGGCTCTCTTCCACGTTATGATAGCAAATACATTTGCGAGCAAAGAAACGTGGCCACTAGAATCTTTTGTTATTCATTTCTTGATAAATATTATCTGATACAAGTATTCTATTAATTGGTTGTATAAAAGGGAATTTAGCTACCTTTACAATGATAGCGTTTTGTTGTCAAAGGTATTTTTTCTTATTATTATTATTATTATTATTATTTTTTAAAATGCACTTACTGGCTTACAGTGGGTACCAACACGCCAGCAAGCTAGTTAATTAAAATAAGAAGAAAAAACATGTCATAAAAATAATAAAAATAGAATACAATACAAATAAATAATGTCAAATTAATAAATGTCAAATATTTGTAGTACATGTCCAAATACATAAAATCTAGGATATTGTATATTAAATCTACAAATAAAAAGAATCAATATGTCAATATCTCTACAATAGAAATAACTGTGAAGAGCCTTAATAATTAAGAAGTACCAAATCATATTTACGAATATCAAGTCACACATTTAGGTCAAAAGGTCATCATTATTGAATAGCGTTAAATAATTTATTGACAAATGTTTCAGTTTTAGAACATAGTTTTTTAAAGTGGTCGGCAAATATATCGATATCATTGTCATGAGCGATCATATCCCCAACAAGGCCCAATGCGCGAACAGTAGGTGCTTGTGACGCATAGTTGGTGCGCGTTTGAGGCGACCACAAAAGGCGAGGCCGACGCCTCGGCGCAACTGTCCCTTGCTCATTCCACGCCAGTCGTTTAGGAACAAGTAATCTCACCATGTCTAGTACTACAGGGTTGTCTACTTTGTGGTGCATTATTGACAGATAGTGCAATATTGTTTGCAACACCCTCCTGAACTTGAGAGTCTCCAGATCAACCATACCAGCTACAAATGAAGAAGGGTATAAGTAAGGATAGTAGCCATACCTTTTCTTATATAACCATCGTGCGAATTTACGTTGTACCCTTTCAAGCATAATATTGTATTTCTCCTCAGACGGAGCCCAGACTATGGCACCATACTCAAGTTTGGCACGTATGTAGGCATTATAGAGAATAGTAGCAACACCTAAATTATCAAACTCAGATGACGTACGCATGACAAATCCAAGCATTTTGTTTGCCACCTTACATATTGCCGTCACATGGTCATGGAAGTCAAGTCCAGAGTCCAACCGAAGACCTAAGTCACGAATATCTGTTACTCTTTGAAGGGCAGCGTCGACTAAAGTATAAGGTGTATTAATCAGCTGGCGTTTACGCGAGAAGGAGATTATTTTGCATTTATCGATATTAAATGGAAGACGGTTTTCTCTGCTCCAGTCTCCTACCGCGTCTATGTCCCTTTGCAGAGCTTCGCAATCTGTTGATGTCCCTACACCCAGACTAAGCTTGAGGTCATCAGCAAACAGCAGACATTTGGAAAGACCAACACGCTGAGGAAGGTCAAATTTTGTACCTCCCCATTACCGGGAACAGTATCCCGCATTGTTACGCGGTTATTTTGAGTAATGGCTTCAATTTGTATTTTTAATTCATCAACTTGGCGACTTAACTGACTGATTCTGCCAAGGACATCGGTTTTAAAACAATTGAATTGTTCAGTAAGCAGTCGACAGATATTGTTGGTTAGGCGTGCTTCAAACTCCTTTTGTAATTCTCCAATTCCCTGCATTAAAGAAGAAGCAGCGACGTTGTCTTGCGGGCTATTATATATACGCTGCCCGACCGATTGCGCATAGGACTTCCCAGTGCGAACCGTGATATTGTCAGGAGTGCTCACTTGTACCTCCGGACAGTCACTAACGATGCTCATATCATGGCTCAAGTGTTGGCGTATAGGTGTTTGCGAATTGTCATTCTTTGGCATTTTACTGCGACATTCAAAGCACGTCCAAGCTTTCTTGAACTCCAATGACAACGTAGTAAATATCTCAGCAGTAAAATTAGCACATAGAAAATCATAATACTGCTTACATTTAGCGCACCTCATATAAGCGCTGTCCGCCGTAATAACACCGCGGCATCCCGCACAGCTAACAACACGCGACGTCATCGTGAGCGTGGGGCGTCTCGGGCGCAGATTGGTATACACCGCTCACACAACACCGACGCAGTGTGACGTACTGTGTTTGTAATGATGCGTGAGCCCAAAAGGCAGGATTCCAAGTTATTATTGTATGGTGGAATGTCAATTTCTGAACGACGTCTAACGTCACTTTTTGATGTGCCTTGTTTGACGAGAGATTGTTGTGATGCCGTTATGTTGGCAGAACTGTCAGAATTGCAACTTCTATGAAGGTAACTTGAAAAAAATAACTTAAGAAACTAACAGCTTGAGATAATAAGATTTTGTTTTCAATACTTGTTTCTATTTGCACCGGCCAACTCACGCCAAATTTTGTATAATTGTTCTTTTCGTAGGTGTTATAGTATTATTTGGCTCCAGTATCAACCAAAACACAGATATGTAGTAGTTACCTTATAGTCTCGTATTTACACAAACACTGAACTGTTCACTTGGATAACATTATCACTTGATATTTATGACCTATTGAGTGTTCTGATATATTCCACTTTGAATTTACATAGAATAAAACTAGGATGATAATTAATTAGTCACAAGGTGTTGTTGACACCGCAGCTTTATTTGACAGTTCAGTCATTTATCAAATCATCAATTCTTAAAGTTATAAGTGGTTTAATCAAGTGTATAAAAACGCTAGTGGGTCATTTCTCTGCTCCCAAGATAAGTTATAGCTAATGAAAACCATGTGAAAACTAACGAATTATGCCAGTAAATACACAAAAACTTCCTTTTTTAGAATACTATTGCCGGAATACTGAAACGTTACTCAATTTAGTCGTGCTCAAATATCGTGCCATCTCTGTCATTTTACAAAGAATTTGTAGAGATAGAACTATACTTAAGCACGACTTAAAATTGAGTAGCGTTTCAGTATTTCGACATATATGACAGTGGCGTGCAGTCCATATAGACGAAAAGGCTTTGCCTACCTATAAATATCGTGAATATATAACATACATAAAATGTACAAACGCGTTTATTAAAATTCAATAATATAATAAAAGTTTGTAAAAAACGGCTAACATAAATACGCGCCTTTGTAAAGCAATGAATGCGCCCCGCACGCACCACGCATGCGCTGCTATTCCTTAAATCTTGGTCGTTTGTCGTGACGTCACAAAAGTAATGTACCAATAGTATGCACCGCGCATGCGTGAAGTTCACGACCATAGTCACGGTACAGAATAACCATTCATAATTATATTACACAATTCCTGTTGCTTGACAATATGTTAGCAACTAAAAAATTAGAGGACCGTTCGTTCATCACTTGGAAAACGATCGTATTTTATTAAGAATTCTAAAACAATAACACAGCAACAAGTTATTGTATTTTTAAAAATAATTAAATCATAAAAGGTTTGAAATTGATAAAATCTGTATATCGTAAAGTACTGATGAATGGAGTACACCAGCGCCATCTATTGAATTTTTTGTTGAAACTTCTGAACTCGTTCAATATAATGCGAATGTATTTTTATAAATGCGTATTTAACAAATATGTTTCAAGTGTTTTAATTAAAGCTTAACATTTTTACGCGTTGTCGTTTTATAGAAATTTGAAACGAGGAGTTGACTTTATTATTATAAAAGTTAAAAGGAAGTTATTGAAACGTCAAGATGGCGCCATTTACAACGTTTCAAATTATATGAATGAATGTTTTTTAGTATGAAATATTGGTTTAAGACGATGATGCAATTTCATTTGACTTACTAAATTAACCTTTGTTTTTTGAAATTAAACGCTGCATTACCTTAATTTTTAAGCTACATTTTTTTTATAATAAACACTCAATTGACTATTGGTAATGACTTCAATTCATTTCCAATGTTTTCGGCCATATTGTTTTCATGTGATGTGCGATCGATTTGTTTATGTTTTTGTTTAAATTATTAGGAATTAGTTTCAACATAAAGTTGCATAAATGTGTAGTAGTAGTTAAATATATGTGTAGGTTTTTCAAATAGTGTATTGTTTATCAGTTTCTAGTACAAGTACCTATATTATTCGATTGTGAAGTTTGTGTGAATAATAGGTAATTTTATATGTTTGTTGAAAGTAAAAACAGATTTCGCAAGAAAATGTCCTTTATCGGACTAGATTCAGGTAATGACCATAGGCAGAGGTGTACTCGAGTTACGAGAATTGACCCAAGTAAAAGGTAGGTAATGTAAATATGTACTATAATGGATCTTTTATTTGATTTTCTGGTTTTTGTTTGATAATTCTTAAAAATATCAACTTAGACTTCGGGTTGTACTGATTCACATATTAATTTATTATTAATAATTATGTAATGTAGTAATAACAAATGTACCGCATAGACTCGCCCGGCTCGGCCACAGCCGGCCGCGCTTGTTATTGTTTTGTTTGTTGACATAATGTAGGTACCTACGCTCTTAAATTCGTAATATATTACGATTTTGAACAGATTGATTAAACTTAACAATTCCATAATGAAATTTGGATCATCAAATTTATGCTTCATTATTAAAATAAATAATAGATCCTTCATTATTTGTAAGTTTTGTTGGCTTATTCAATAGCTGATGAAGTACTTCACAAAAAATACGCGAGATGTCAGTGTATGTAATTTGGCGAAAGAATACACCACAATATCCTTGAACGCACTTTTCGAAATGTATTATGTACATGTACCTGTCTTTTGTGAGCATGATTGTATGACCGGCGGGGGGGGGAGGGGTTTAATCATACGATATTTAATTGCCTACCCTGTCTCGAAAACCTGTGCACGCCACTGATATATGACTCTCAACTTATTATGAGATTAAGAACAGATGCTGCTGCGGGTTGGGACAGCATATCATCAGGACTCTTGAAAGCTTGCCTACCTGTGCTAGTACCAGTTATTGCACATATATGTAATCGCTCTATATCAACGGGGTGCTTTCCTAAGGTTTTCAAAAAAGCTATTGTAATTCCAATATGTAAGGGTGGAAACGGACACAGTGTCAATAACTATAGACCTATTTCAATACTGCCTGCCATTTCTAAGATACTAGAAAAGATCCTAAATACTCGCCTGGTAAGATATCTTGAGGCACACAATATATTAAGTGCCAATCAGTATGGTTTTAGAAGTGGTAGGTCGACAGAAGATGCGGTTGCAGCTCTGGTGGATGGTGTTGTGGACAAATTGGATTCTAAAATGAAATGTGTGGCTGTTTTCTTAGATCTTTCAAAAGCATTTGACACTGTGTCCGTTTCTCATCTTTTACTTAAATTGGAAGCCATGGGTATACGTGGGCACACCCTCAAAATTTTCCAGGACTACCTATCTGACAGAACGCAGTGCGTCAAAATAAAAGGAATAATGAGTGACGACTCCAAACCACTCTGCTACGGCGTTCCTCAAGGTTCAATTTTGGGTCCAACCTTATTCCTAGTCTATATTAATAACCTCTGCAAAATAACCCTGGAAAATTGTTCTGTTTTTACATACGCAGATGATACGGCATTACTTGTGCATGGCCGTGACTGGCACGAAACAACCAAATATGCGGAACATGCTCTTACTTCGGTGATGAAATGGCTGTCCGAAAATGTCTTAACTCTAAATCTCGACAAAACAGTCTACCTACCTTTCTCGCTGCGATCCACTGACATCCCTCCTACGAACACGATGGTACTTAAAGCTCACAAATGTCCTCTTGGCCGTTCCTCAGCTCATTGTGACTGTCCTCAAATATCAAGATCCATGATTGTCAAATATCTCGGAGTCCACATACATAGTTCTCTAAGCTGGAAGCCTCATATCAGTAATATTATGAATAGAGTTCGAAAGTGTATATTTATTTTCAAAAAGCTGAGGGCTTCTGCTAACCAATGTACCCTCAAAACCGTTTATTACGCCTTGTGCCAGTCTATCCTAGGTTACTGCATTACTGTATGGGGCGGTGCATCTAAAACATCCTTACTGCCTTTAGAGAGAGCACAGAGAGCAGTTCTCAAAGTTATGAATGCCAAACCCTTTAAATATCCCACGACAACACTCTACACTGAATGTGGTGTTCTTACAGTTAGACAGCTCTTTGTTCTATCCACTGTTTTACGCAAACATCCGACGGTAATATTGGAAAAGAATGACACAAGAAAACGCAGACGTAACAAAATATGCCCAACCCACGTATGTCGTACGACCGCTGCCCAGCGACATTATAATGTCCTCTCTAGTCATATTTACAACAAGGTCCATAATGTTTGTGACATTGTTTCATTGTGCCGGAGGGGTGTAAGGCAAGGGTTCATGAATGGCTTTTAACGTTAAATTACGACCAGACCGAAGAGCTTATTAAGATTTCTACTCTTTAACACACGTTTATACACACACCTAAACACTACACATACATTCACACTACACCAACATTTTCATACACAAAATAATAATTAAGTATGCACTCGCAAATCAAAAGAGGCTGCATTAGTACCTACTTAGAAAATAATATATAGTACAGTATATTAGAATAATGTTTATTCCAGTCTAATCCTGTTTGAAGTGTTCGTCCAACAACTTAAGTTTGTGCAAATGAAGAAGGACAACGGTGGTACCCATAACACAAGTTTGATCTTACCTTGGGTACCATAGTTTCATCTTAAGTACTCACTTTTTATATGATGTTGTAACGATTAATTTTATATATAAGAGGTACTGTACAAATTATGGTTAATAAACATTTATTATTATTATATGTCTTTACCATTCACGGGACCACAGGGTCCCGGTCATTTGGGAGGCGTACGAGGGGCCTAAGCCAACTGCGCAGAGGCCCTTTAGACAACTTTAATCTAAATGTAATGGAGACACAAACCGGCGACTATCCCTTTATGCACTATGGAAATGCACCCAAGGACAGTCCCCGGTTAGTGTAGGACTATTGTGAATAATGGAAAAAAAAAAGGTAGGGCTATGGATGGGTTGCTGTGGACTGGTAAATTGGGAACTATGGATGACTATGACACCTGCCGAAACAATGTAATTTTTACACGTAAAAATGGCAGGCGGAGACTCGCCAACTCACCAACCGGGCCCCGGGAATGGTTGCTAGATATAGCAACAGAGGGGCAACGAGAATGTGAGTGGCTGAAGGGTTAAGAAACTACCACCGCTTTCTACTCAGATCATCTGCTCCAGCCGAAGCCTCCTGCATCCCTGGCCCACTCGCGACTTACGAATAGTTTCTTACCCTCCGAGCAGGATCACTGCTCTCGCGACTCCACTCTGGACGGCCAATGAAGGCAAGCCAGAGGTGGGAGACCTGTTCCTTGTCATCGTTCACTCCAGCCAGCCAATTAAGGCAAGCCGGAGAAGAAGGAACGGTGACTTCTCCCTGGAGCACTCGGGATGATGGTAGCCCGCGGGATCGCTAATGCCCGTCACCTCGCCTCAAGGTGCCCTGCGAGCTTATTATTATTATTATTATTATTAATTTAATTACTGCTATATATATATGCAATCTAATATTTAAGTAAAGCGCCATCTATTGGAAATCAACGACAAGTATACCTCTTAATTTAGATTGTAAGAGTATAAACCGGCCAACTTTGTATGTTTGATAATTAGATTAATTATACAGACGAGGAATTATCGAAAAATCATCAGATTCGAAGAATACGACGTAGTGATAATTTGTTATCACGGTCGTGTTGAGTCTTCGAGAGTGCTTCATTGATTTCAAGCCTTAACGGGAGTTTATAAACATAACAGGTCGAGCAACATCGGTACAGGTTTTTTTGCAGGGACAAAATCATCCTATGACTTCTCACGCCTTGGGTTAGGCGAGAAGGACTGCCAGACTCTTACTGACTAAAGCCAGCCCGTTTCTACTCCAAGTGGCGTATTATGATGTCTTAAAGCCAGAGTGGTTCTGCTGAGGGAACGAGATGTCGCTAGACGACATGCGTAGCTCTGTTTCTTTCCCTCAATGGAACCATTCTAACTTTAAGACTCCATAATAACCCCGTAGGCTTTCGAGCCGGAGTGCCGGTTACCCGTTAAGTCCTCCGCGGCTCCGTATCGGCATCAGCCCTATTGGGCCCCATCCGTGGTGCTCTGATAGCTCTTTGTGTTGGGCGCGGAACGCTTGGCACTTGTACGCTCACGTCTGGTTCTGGTCCGGCGGTGACCTACCCATGCTCGCCGTCCGAAGGTCCGTGCTTACGGTGACCGGAGATCGTCCCGCGATTCCCGACGCCCGGAGTGTCCTGTGCGACGGCTGGGTCTCGCCTTACCTTTTATTAATATTAAAATTTAAAAAAATATTTGATAATTCCTCGTCTGTAATTAACTTTAGTTTGTAATTTTATAAGAATATCTTTTAATAAACACTGCCCTTATATGTTTAACGCGTATTTAGTAATAATTTAAATATATTCAAGCTTAATTCTTTTATAGAATGGGCTGTGTACTGAATTTTGTTGTTTTTTTTACCTGCATACCCTCGCAAACCTATTTCTTCTCTTTCTTTCTTTCCCTTTGCAGTTTAACTTGTATGTATGTATGACTGCCTAGTTGGCCGAGTGGTCTCGGGTTCGATTCCCGGGTCGGGCAAAGTATTAATTTTCTTTTAATTCCAGTAGTAGCACGAAGTCTAGAATTGTGCCCGGTATATGTCAATAGACTCACCCCCATGGGACTCATAACATAAATAGTGAAAAGTGGGTGTTACATTGTACAGTGGTATTAAGTGCTGTAATGTACACGTCTGCCTAAAAGGTAATGCCGTAATGATTGCTTGCAATTATCTCGCGATTGGCTGCAAATCGCTTTTGATGTATTGAGCAGGTTTAAGTGACTTTATTATCACCCGATTTCGAAAAAGAAGGAGTTTGTAGTCGGATTTTTATTAGAAACTACATCCGCGCGGTTTCACACGGTTTGCTCAGCTCCTATTGGTCGTAGCGTGATGTTTTATAACCTATAGCCATCCTCGATAAATGCGCTATCCAACACAAAAATAATTATTCAAATCAGACTTGTAGTTACGGAGATTAGTGTTCAAACAAACAAAAAACTAACTCTTCCAATTTATATAATAGTGTTTTTATTTATTTGAAAGAAAGAAAAAACATTTATTCAGCACCAGGCACGATGCATCATAAATGAAATATAAAAATGACAATAAAAGTGTGATAGTGGAAGCAAGATAAACATTAGGTTAAAAATTAAAACAAAAGAATGAGTTTAGAGACGCTAACAACATGCCTATGGTAAATGGATCACCCACTCAGTGGGCACTAAGCTATACGAGTCACCCAGCACTGATTTTCGAGGGCACCCCTGCAGTGACGCACGGTCAGTTCTATTTAAAAACGCATATCTTTCTTAAGAACTCTGTCTACCCTGATGCGTATTAAACAGGTTAGTTTTTATATCGCGATGGAAATCCTCACGGACTTCCCACGTCAGCTAAAACCAACGTGATGTTCCTCCATTGCCTGTGACCGTGATCCGGTTTGCCCTTACGGAATCACCACACCCGGCAGGCCTCGACCTACCGCTATGTTTGCGGCAGATCCCACCACGTTAGCGACCACCTTGGGAGACTGCTTTCCTTCCTCGAGTGGACTATACAGCGGACGCCTGGCTCCCTCAGTCAGTCATCCGCAGTATATAGGAGAGCCTATGCAGGTCGCAGATCGGCTTCTGCCTCACGGAACTGACGACTGGCGCGACTACGGCGAGAGGGAAGAGAACTAGACGCCTCCCTCTCTCTTTCAGACGATTCCTTTGGCAATATAACTAATTTAAAACATATATTAAGCGCGAATTATGTAATCAAGGTTACTACACACTGACAGATTATCTTGAAGATAAGAATGCTTGGCAGCATCTTGGTTTGGCTCCACTGGACAATACTCAAATGTAGTCAGTAGTTAAATTCCAATAGTAGGTAATTTAATACTTTCATTCTAATGTAGACAATCTAGTTTCCTTATGACACCGTGCATTTCTTTCTTTATTGAAACAAAGAGTTTCTTTTTTCTTGTATAGAAGCACTATTTTTATCGATTGTCAGTATGCATATGTGAGCACCATGTTAGAAATGAATATAATAATAATAATAATAAGCCCCCTCAATTCCAACCTTACGTCCAAGCTGAACACCTAGCTTACGTGGGGGGCGGACACGCGTACTGTACAACTGTACAGGAATAAAAACTTACGCGGCTAACAAGGCAAGGGTAACCCAACATGGCGAGGTGAGTAAAAGAGAATATAATTTGCGGCCGCTTCCCGGGGGTCGCCGGGGCGCATCTGGAGCCGGTGCTGGATGCCACAGCATGCGAACCATCGGTGGTGTGGAGTTGAGCAAGCGGGCTCCCACCAAAAAACAGGTTACAGCTGGTCGTTGTGAGTTGACCAGGCGGGCTTACAGCGAAGAAGCTACCACCGATTCCACGAGTGATGATACCATTTCTTTATTTTCATCCATCCCATCAACTCGCCCCTCATACATGACTAGAAGTAAGTCTACCTTGTCAACCACAAGTACACTTGACAGCGTTGTGCGAGATGTCAACTTTGACAATGAGCTTGCACCCGCCACAAGTGACCCAAACAAGCGCAGGCGATGGACACCTGAAATGAATATGTTCATTCTGCGCACTTATTTTCAGTTAACTTTATTAGACACAGACAAACGAACCTATCTCGAACCACTTCACTTAAAATTTATAGAACAATTCCCAGACATGCAGGTTAGCCGACAGAGAGTAGGAGATCAACGCAGAGCAATCATAAATAACAAGCTTCTACCACAAAAAGCAATAGACACCATACGAAACGAAGTAGAAAAAGAGTTAGACCAACTACAACTAAATCACAATAACATACAAACAGAGAATATTATCAATCATACACATCAAACACGCACACAATTACAAACACACCCTAGAACTACAGAAATAAATACATCACAAAGTAAAACACAGTCTCGAATGAGATGGACAAACGAACACAACGAAGGTATAATGCGGTCTTATTATAGAGTTACAGATTTATGCAGAAATAAAACAATGTACAGAAAACGGATGTACGATGATTTCATTAGTAATTTCCCATCCCTTGCCCACTTAACTGAACAGAGGGTAGCAGATCAAAGAAGAGCAATTATTAATAATAAATACATCAGTAGCGATAATTTAAACTTATTAAAGGCTCAAGTAGCTGAAGAACTATCACTCAATCCCAATCCACACAACAACAGAGATATTATGTTCACAGACATTATAAGTACGAATAGTCCCAACACACAATTAACCAACTACAGCGATATCTACCTTAATGTCGAGTCTACACCGAATATACAAACATTGGACAATACCACACTGAACACAGTAGAGACACTACCTAACCCTCAAATAAACCTAACTGTACGAGACACACTTATAGACGAAACCTTTCAACGAGCTCTTGAACACTTTAAAAACACTAGTCCCACTAACAGAAGCTTTATCCCAAAACAAAAACCATCAAGAAATTTGGCAAGAGTAATTAGCTACCTAAACCAGTTCATTCTTTCAGAAAATATTAATAACAACACTGATTTCGACACATTCCAAACTATTATTTATTGTGCGGCGTGGACCGCTGCTAAATTAAACGGAGCAAGGATAAATCTTGAACCACAACAAATATTTCGTACTCCGAAAACAGAATAGGTACACACCAAAATGGCAACGACGGTTAGAGCAAAAAATTAAAGAATTACGAAAGAAAATAGGTAGGTTAATACAATTCATAAATGGTAATAGAAGTAGAAAATTGAGAAAACGAGTAAATAAAATCATAACACACTATAAAATTCACACTATACACGAAGAACCGAACACACAACCCATACACACTCTCGATACACTGAAACAAAAATTATCTGTAGCAAAAGCACGACTCGAAAGATATAGAGCCTGCTCTTTGCGTAAACAGCAGAATATTCAATTCAACCGAAACGAAAAGCTCTTTTACCGCAATATAAAACAGGCAACCACCAATAATAACCAACAAAACACTTCACAAGATAATGAAAACCCTACACCCGACCCAGAGACGCTACGGAGCTTCTGGGCAGGAATATGGGAAAGACCCATTAACCACAATTCCCAAGCAGACTGGTTACAGTCTGACTTGTCGAGTAACATACAGTCCATGCCATTTGAGCAAATACCCGTAGATATATTTCATAGTGTTCTATCTAGATTACACAATTGGAAAGCCCCTGGATCAGACCACATTCATAGTTACTGGTATAAAAAATTTACAGCAACTCATTGCCATCTGTATAATTTCATAAATACATTTATTAAAAACCCCGATTCAATGCCTTCTTACTTAACATCTGGCACCACGTTTATGATACCTAAAGACCATATAATGATCTCTCTAACCCGGCAAAATTCAGACCCATCACTTGCTTGCAGACCTTGTATAAGATCATCACATCTTGTATAGCTGAACTAATATACACACACATTGACGCTAACAAGATCTTAGCTGAGCAACGGAAAGGATGTCGGAGATTTAGTCAAGGCTGCAAGGAACAATTAATAATAGACTCGGTTGTTCTGAAACATATACAAAAATCGAAATCTGATCTATTTACTATGTACATTGATTACAAGAAGGCTTACGACTCAGTTCCACACTCGTGGCTAGTTCAAGTACTAGACATATATAAAATACACCCATCATTTATTAATTTCCTTAAGACTATAATGGCTACCTGGACTACAGTACTAAGACTTACTACCCCTACCGAAACAATAAACACCAACCCAATCAAAATACAGCGAGGAATCTTCCAAGGTGACGCACTTAGCCCACTGTGGTTCTGTCTTGCTCTTAACCCATTGTCAAAATTACTAAATACAACTTCAATAGGAATCCCATTAAACTCTATAAATAACGGACAGGATGATATTTTAAACCACTTAATGTATATGGACGATATTAAATTATTTGCAAAAACTGAAAATCAACTCATTGAATTAGCAGACTTAACAGAAAAATTCACTAATGACATTGGAATGGAATTTGGCATAGATAAATGCAAAATAAATTCGGTAAGAGCAGGACAGAACTACCAACACCAATATACATTAACTACAGGTGAACATATAGAACCATTGGATGAGAAGGAGACCTACAAATACTTAGGTTACATACAGTCTACTACGATACACCACAAAGATATCAAACAAAAACTAAGACAACAGTTCCAACATAGATTAAATGTAATCCTAAAAACACAGCTATATTCTCGCAATACAATAAAAGCAATAAACACATTTGCCATCCCTGTCCTCACCTATTCATTCGGCATTATCAACTGGACTAAAACGGACCTTAAAAACCTTCAGCGCAAACTAAACACAACAATGACTAAATTCCGTAAACACCACCCAAGATCTTGTCTGCAACGACTAACTTTACCGCGAAAAGAGGGAGGCAGGGGACTTATAGATATTATGAACCTTCACAACCGACAGATCACTACCCTTAGGACATACTTTTTCTCAAAAGCTGAATCTTCTACACTGCACAAGCTAATAGCGCAAAACGACCGACACTTAACACCACTAAACCTTAGCGACAGAACAAACCAGAAAAATGAGTTAGTGACTGACAACAAAACAAAATGTCTAGAATGGACTCAAAAGTCTCTACATGGAAGACACCGCCAAGATTTATGCCAATCAAATGTCGATAAAGAAGCGTCGAACGCATGGCTAAATCGAGGCGAACTCTTCCCAGAGACTGAAGGGTTTATGCTAGCTATACAAGATCAAGTGATAGAGACAAGAAACTACAGGAAACACATTATAAAAAATTTATCAAATGATAGTTGTAGAAAATGCAATAGTTCTCCAGAAACCATCCAACACATAACTGGCGCCTGTAAATCAATAGCCCAGACTGACTACAAACACAGACATGACCAAGTAGCTAACATAATCCACCAAAAACTAGCTCACCAATATAAACTGATAGAATCTATTGTGCCATATTATAAATATAACCCTGAAATTGTCCTAGAAAATGCTACAACTAAACTATACTATGATCGGGCTATCTTCACTGACCGCACTATCCATTATAACAGACCAGATATCACACTAGTAAACAAAACAAACAATACTGGATTCCTAATAGATATAGCTGTACCGAATACTCATAATTTACAGACTACAATAGCAGAGAAACTATCTAAATATACAGAATTGAAAGATGAGATAACCCGACTCTGGCGCTTGCAAAAAGTAGTTATCGTCCCAATAGTCATATCCACTACAGGAGTTATCCCCAAACAAATTCACCAATCGCTTAGCACCCTAAATATGCCGGCTAACACTTACCATCTTCTGCAAAAGGCAGTTGTATTAAACACCTGCAGATTGGTAAGAAAGTTTCTTCAATGCGAATCAGATAATGTAATACAACCCCCTCACAACCCCACTGATGCACACTTGGCTTAGGCCCGTGCCATCAGAATTCCCGGCGTGAAAAAAATATATATAAAAAATAATAATAATAATAAGCCCAATTTATTTCCAACAACCTTAAATAACATTTTCTCTTAATATATAAATAACTATAACTATTATGTCATTGGAACCCCATGCTGGGTAAAGGCCTCCTCCAGCTTACTCCACAATTTTCTATTTCTTGCTTTTATTCTCCAATTTTTTCCAGCTACTTGAATTATCTCATCAATCCACCTGTTCCTTGGATGGCCTCTATTTCTTTTCCCCGCAGGTCCTTTCCATGTTGTGGTTTCTAATGTCCATCTCTTGTCTGTGTATCTCGCTATATGTCCAGCCCATCGCCATTTTTGTGTACGAGCATAATGAAGTACGTCTATTATGTTAGTTTTTTCTCTAATATTCTTGCTTCTTATCTTTTGATTTTTTCTTATTTTTAATATACTTCTTTCCATCGCTTTCTGACAGTTTGTTAGTTTTGTTTTTATTTTTGTGTTATACGTCCATGTTTGGCAGCCATAAGTGAGAGTTGGAAGAATACAAGCATCCATTACAGTCTTCTTCAGGTGAAGGGGGAAATTCCCTTTTAGAATTTCCTTTAGGCTCCAGTATCTTTTCCAGCCAATGTTCACTCGCCGTTCTATTTCTTCTTCTTCATTCTTGTTACTGAATGATACTTGTTTGCCAAGGTATATGTAGTTATTTACACATTCCAGTGCTTTGCCATATAGTTTGATGTTGGTGGTTTTGCTGTTTGTCATTACTTTTGTCTTATCTTGGTTCATTATGAGCCCAACTTTTTCGCTTTCTTCTCTCAGTGTGCTTATCATTTCGTCTAGTTTGTCATTGGTTTCGGCAAAAATCACAATGTCGTCAGCGAATCTTAAATGAGTTAGCCTCCTCCCATTTACTTTTATTCCGTGTGATGGCCAATGCAAGTTCTTGAAAATAATCTGTAGTACCGCTATAAAAAGCTTTGGTGAAACAGGATCTCCTTGTCTTACTCCCCGAAAAATTGGTATATTTGTTCCTCTTTTTTCCAGTTTTACCCTGCTGGTGCTTCCTTTGTAGATGTTTTTTAATACCTTTATGTATTTTTCTTGGATTTTACAGTGATCCAGGGCTTCCCATATAGAGTTATGAGAGATCGTATCAAAAGCCTTTGCATAGTCAATGAAAGCTATATATAGTGGTTTGTTGAACTCTTTGTGTTTTTCTATCACTTGTTGAATAGCGTGAATGTGATCTGTTGTAGAAAAGCCCGAACGAAAGCCAGCTTGTTCTAACGGCTGGTATTCATCGATTTTTGGAGACAATCTGCTTTGTAGAATTGACATAAATAATTTGTACACGCTTGAAAGAAGACTTATAGGTCTGTAATTTCCTACGTCTTTCGGGTCCCCTTTTTTGTACAGTAAGACTATATCAGATCTCTTCCATTGATCTGGGACCTGCCCAGTGTCAAGAACTTTATTGAATAGGTGGGTGAGAGGACGTGCTAAAAGCAGGGAACCTGCTTTCAAAGCATTGTTGAGTATAGAGTCTGGTCCTGGGCTTTTATCTTTTTTTAATTTTTTAATATGGTGGATAGTTTCCAAGGGGTCTATTGGTAAAGTGTTACTTATGTCAGTTGTAAAAGATACGCCAGTTTTCTCTGTATACAATGCCTTGTAAAATTCTGTTGCACTATTTATCACGTCGTCTCTTGTTTATGTCTCGTTGTTTCTAGTATTTAAGGTTTGTATCCAATTTTTGTGCGTTGTCAGCTGTTTGTAGGCTTTTTTCGAGCTTCTATATTTCAAAAGGTTATTTTCTATTATCTTATTTCTATAATTCTGATAATCTCTTCTGATGGCTTTGCTTGTTGTCTTAAAAAGAGTACTTAATTCTTTTTTGTTTCTTTAGTTTTTTGTTTCATTTTTATTAACTCCGTTCGTTTTATCAGCATGTTCCTGGTACTTTTACTTACAATTTTTCCAACTCTGTCTATTTTCGAATCTAGCGTTTTTAGTGACATGCTCTTATTAATGGCGTTTTCTAATTTATTGTATAGCATCTGAACGTCCTGGTCGTCGTCTTGGAGTTTCAATTCTTGTATATTTTCTTCTAGACTTTTCAAGTAACAGTTAATATCTTCTGTTGTTTTTAAGGACTTGGGCTGTGATTTAAAAGTTTTCCTAGTTTTCTTTTGTTTTCCCAGAAGGTAAGTAGCTCTTACTAGGCGGTGATCTGAATTGAATCCTAAGCCGTGGAGAACTTCTATGTTTCTTATTTTTTTTGGGTTGGTTTGCTAAAATATAATCTACTTCGTTTTTTGTTTTTCCATCTGGGGATAGCCAAGTCCATTTACGGCTTTTTCTCATTTTGAAAAAGATATTCATAATCGACAGTTTGTTCTCTAAGGCAAATTGTGCTAGCTTTTCACCTCTCTCACTTCGAGTTCCGTAACCAAATTTTCCTATGACTAAATTGTCGTTCATATTTGTTTGTCCTACCTGAGCGTTAAAATCTCCAATCAGAAGGACATGTTCTCCCACCAGGTAAAAAGCTTTTTCCAGGGTTTTGTAGAATGAGATAATTGCTTCTTCTGATGACCTTTCTGTGGGAGCGTACGCCTGTATTATTGACAGACTTTCATGTTCATATTTCATTTGTAGTACAGCAGCCCGTTCTGAAAGGCCCGTGAAGTTTATTATGTTTCTCTTATGTTTTTTCTTGATAAGAAAACCTACTCCATGCAACCCCGGCGTTTCTCCTTTATAGCATAGGATAAAATTCTCATGTTCTTCAATATTGCATCCCATCTTCCGGACTTCTGCTATCCCGAGTATATCTATTTCTATGTTTTGTAGTGAGTACATTAATTCTATGTATCTTATCTCTGAACCTAATGATCTGACGTTAAATGTGCCAATCTTTAGTATTTTAGTTTCATTTTTTGTTTTTGTGTTAGCTAGAGGGTTATGGTCTCTTCCCCCACGGGGACCAACCGGCTTGGGGGAGTTTTTGTTTGATTTTTCCGTTTCCGGCATAGTAAACAACAGACGTTCCGATTATCACTCATTACAAAATATCCTTAAACTGTCAAATACCAAGCGGTCACCGGTGACCGCAACCTATTGTTCTATAATTGTGTCTGCAAAACCGGTACTCGACGAGTTAAAAAGTGTTTCGACAAGTTCAAACAGTGTCTACGGCAGTGAAAAGTAAACATTTAGTCGTGGAAAGTGCACTGTATAAAAAAGCCACGCACGAACTATCTTCAAAGTGGCTAAAATATTTCAGTGAAAATACCTCAAACATAACCTCTTAAAGTTTTTTTTTTTTTTTTTTCTTCTTCTTTGGCAACTGAGTCTCCAAAATGGTGTTGTCGACTATACTGCCAGTGTCGAGTGGTGACGGCAAAATTATTGGACCGTCGAACTTAACTTTGCGGTAGTTTTTAGTTGTTAGTAGCTGAAAGGACAAAACAATTGGGTTAGTAAAACATAAACATTATCAACTATTTTACTGTATATATACAGTGGTGTAAAAAATAGTTGGGGGACATACACAATATAGACAGATATTAATATACATCATTGGACACCGTCACATTTTGATCTCATTTTCATTCATAAATTTACATATATAAATAATTACTTTGTGGGAAAAGTGAGTTAAAAGGAGGTGGAAACTGATTGGGAGTGGGATTTGGATACTGGGAAGTTTTTTATAGAGGTCAAAGGATTGGGAATTTAAGGGACACGAAAAAAATATGTGTTCTAAGGTTCCCTCATCAAGGCCGCATTCGCACAGCGAGCTGTCGCGGACACGGATCTTGTTGAGGAAGACCGGACTACTACAATGGCCGAGTCTGAGCCTACACAAGGATGAAACAGTATGACGGGGAAGCTTAGGGTACTTGGAAAACCAAGGTTTCCGTCGGATGCCGGGCTGGACAACTGCATAGTAGGCACCTTTCCGTTTGGAAGTTTCTACCCACACCGCAGCCCATGAGTCAAACAGCTTGTGTTTTGTGTCGGCACGTATATCATACCCGTACATAACGTAGTGTTGGCGTTCGACCTCATTCGAGGCCGCAAATTTGGCCAATGAATCCGCACACTCGTTACCACATATGCCAGAGTGACCAGGAATCCAAGCGATCTCGATATTTATGTCATCTTTGAAGCAAGAAAAAAGAAGCGCCTTTATCTCTACAACCAAACTGCTATGAGTTCGGGAATGGAGCTGGTCTTGGTTGAGAGACTGTAGGCTACTTCGGGAGTCGGAAAAAATAACAGAATTTCTAAGGTTGTGTGCTCTAATAAATTTTATTGATTCTAAAATGCCAACACATTCTCCCGTGAAGACAGATGCTGCCGGGGGACACTTGGAGAGGAGGGCGATCTTCGAATTTTGGAAGTACGCTGCTACTCCTGTACTTCCATTTCGGGATAGTTTAGACGCGTCGGTGAAGAAAATATTCCAGCCCCTCCAGTAGCTGTTCAAAGCGCGCCCAAACTCGCCCGCAGCATCTACGGAGGATTTCGAGATGCCGAGTCCTAGAATTACCTTTGGCCTGAAGTGGATAACCTCATATACGGAAGAGAAAACCGGGAGTACAGGATATTGCCTGATGGGTGTAGAGAGGTTTTTAAGCTCCCTGTACCTGACAATCACGGGAGGGACAGGTTTATTGTTCCAGTAGGAAGAGGACCTATAGGAACAGTGGATTTGTTCTAGGATAGGAAGAAGGGGGTGTGATGAGAGGGAGAGGACTTTTGAGATGAAGCGGTCTGCCAGGTATTGTCTTCGAAGGTTGAGGGGAGGCTCTACACATTCAACCTGAAGAGCATTTATGGGGGATGATTTCATAGCTCCGATAATTATTCTAAGGCATTTGGCCTGAATGGAGTCTAGTTTTTTTAATGCACCCTTATTGCAAGGAACAATAAGGAAGCAACAGTAGTCCATTACACTTCTGACCAATGCATTATAGATGAGCTTCAATGAGTAGGGGTGTGCACCCCACCATACCCCGGCCAGAGCTCTGAGTATCGATACTGAGCGTTCACACCTTGCAACCACAGTGTTTATGTGATCCGCCCCAGACATCTTTGAATCGAGATAAACCCCCAAGAATCTAGCACTGCTTTTGATTGGGATATCCTGACCGTCTATCTCTACACGAAGATCCGGAGTGTGTCGTTTGCGTGTAAAAATGACAGCTGAGCTTTTTGGGGCGCTTAAAGATAACCCGTGATTCAGAAGCCATTGGTTTAATGAGGCCAAAGAGGCGTTGATGGAGTGGGCGGCGTCTGTTATAGAGCTGTTGGTAACCATTAGTGCGATATCGTCAGCATACTGAAGGACATTACAGTTAAAATTTAGACAGGAGGGAAGGTCATATGTATAAATGTTATAAAGGATGGGGCTAAGGACTGACCCCTGAGGTAAACCTTTCCAGGAGGACCTCCGTACTGGGTTATCCTCAGGAGTTCTTAATTGGAGGGTACGATCGGAAAGGATGTGGGCTATAATTCGGCAGATCCTACTCGGGATTCTCAGCTTTTGCAGTTTCTGCCTGAGAAGGGGTAAGAGGACAGAATCATAGGCCGCTGAGATGTCCAAGAAGACTGCGACCAACGACTCCTGCCTGCTAAGGGCCAGTCGAATGGCTGAAGTGAGGGTACCCACACTGTCAGCCGTACCCAGACCTTTCCTGAAGCCGAACTGAGCCGCCGGAAGCAGCCCCTGGCTCTCAACCAACCATTCAAGGCGGTTTTTGATGAGGTGTTCAAAAGTTTTAATAAGTATGGACGATAGGGCAATAGGTCTGTACGACAAATGGTCACCAGGGTCCTTGCCAGCTTTTAACAGCGGCATAATAACCTGAACCTTCCAGGTAGGAGGAATATAGCCTGAAATAAAGCAAAAATTGACCAAGTCAAGGTAGTATTGCTTCGCTTTAGTTCCTGCTTTAGTTAGGAATGAGTAGGGGAACCCATCAATCCCTGGTGCCGAGTCCTTCACATGCTTGAGTACCGTTTGAAGTTCTTCAGGTGAGAACTCCAAATCGAGCGGGTCATGAGACTCGGGTCGCTCGATCTCATGGGATTTCAGGCAGCATTCATCTGCAGTAGGAACATACGTTGGAGCAATGTGGTTGAAAAAACTGTTACTCAGAGATTCGGGTAAGGTGGAGATAGTGGGAGGTTTGGTGGAGTTCCTAAAATTTTTAACTCTCTGCCAAACTTTGGATATTGGTGTCGATGGGTTTAGTGAACCACAATATCTCTGCCACCCTTGTCTCTTCTTTTTCTTGAACAATTTCCTTGACTTAGCCAAAATTCGCTTGAAATTTAGGAGGTTTTCCAGGTTCATATCTTGGTTATATGTCTTTTCAACCGCATTCCTAGCTCTTATCATGGCAGTGCATTCACTATCCCACCATGGTGGAGAAGGGATATTGCCTTTCGGTGCATTTTTCACAGGAAAGCAATCTTCGGCTGTGGAGGATATCAGGTCGGAAAATTTTGAGAAACATTCCAAAGAATTCTCATTGTTAACTGGTGGAAGGAGAGAAATGCGGAGGTCTAATAATTTAGAGTAAAGATCCCAGTCTGCGGAATCTAAACGATATCTTAATAGGGGGAAGGGGTTTATCTGGGATGGATTTTGACAAGTGTTTAATTATGATGGGGTAGTGATCACTACCATAGGTCAAATTTAAACAACTCCAATTTAGCACGCTAGCCATAACAGGCGAGCAAAAGGTCAAGTCCACACAGCTGTTTCTTTGACCAAATGCAGACCTACGAGTAGGGCTGCCATCATTAATGACACACAGATCGAGTTCGTCCAGCATCTCAACTAGCTCATTACCCATATTATCACAAAAATCTGAACCCCATCTATAGTGATGGGAGTTAAAGTCACCCATAACAAGTAATGGGCCACTTACTGAGGTAAGTAAATTTTTAATCAAAATAAGGTGGTCAACATGAGGGTGAGCAATGTAAAATACAAATATATTTATGTCCTCAGCCTTAACAGCGACAACATTTATGTCATCGCCAACGAAGGGTAGAGGGATCTGGGAGAAGGGTACTTTGTTATTAATTAACAAAGCACACCCTCCATAACCATCAGATCTGTCATGTCTGACAACACTGAAACACGGGATCCCGAAATTGATATTCGGTCGAAGCCATGTCTCAGCAATGCCACAAATCGATGGTTTAAATTTATTCATCAAGTGGAGTAAGTCACTCTTCCTGGGAAGAGTACTCCTCACGTTCCACTGAAGCAGTGTTAGAGGTAGGAATTTTACAGATGTAATCAAGAATTGTTGAAAGCTTGTGTGCGACGTGGTCCGGTACAGTTTGGGCAGGGTTTGATAGTACTGCCATGAGCATATCAGAAACTATATTAAGAATGTACTTGGAGCTACGAATGTTGGTTCCGGATTCCACAGGGAAAGCGCAACCGTTTTTGGATGGGGAGTAAGTGTGGTCTTGGATAAGGGCCTGATGAGCCTTCTTATCATAGCTAGGAGATAGGGGAGCATGTGATTTAGGTTTAAGGTGTATAGTTTTTTTATAGGAGACTCTTTGTTGGGATGGTTTTTTATTAGGAGATGGATCAATGAGGTTGACTGATCTTGAGACCTCAGCATAAGACCTTTTTACAGAAGGGAAAACCTGGCTTGCTTCCGCATATGAAATTGATTTTTCAGCCATCAGAGCTTTGATGCTCTTCTGGCGACCCAATTCAGGACAAGTTTTGTCATTAGCAAAATGGGTGCCATTGCAATTGACACAGGTGGCAGTCTCAGCTGGAATCTGGCATCCATCCCCTGGATGATCCTGGCCACACTTGAAACAACGTGGCTTGGAGCGGCAAAGAGTGCGGGTATGCCCAAAACGGCAACAGTGATAACACTGTATGGTAGGGTACGAGTATAGTTCTACCGGGAGCGCTGAGTAAAAACAAAACACTTTTTTAGGTAGTGTTTGGCCGTCAAAAGTAAGCACTACGGTTTGGGTAGGCTTCCATTCGGTACCGTTTGGAGTTGAGACTCTGCGATTCATCCTCCTAGCTTTTATCACAGCCCCACACCCGGTGGGAACCCTGATGTTACCAATGACTTCGTCCTCTGTCCATTCCACAGGGACGTCCCTGACAATGCCCATTCGGGTAATATTAAATTGTGGGATCGAAGTTGTATAATTTTGAGCTACCATACCGTTTACTAAAAAGCTGTTAGCATCCTGGTGCGTCACAAACTCAACCGAAACTCTATTCCTCCCCAGCCGTTTGACACCACCGATCTTAACATTATTAATGTTTAGTTTCATTAAGAACATACCAAATTTAACTGGGTGGAGCGTGGTGCCAGACGTCTGGGAGTCCTTAAGAGACACATAGACTATGTAAGGGGGATTGTCCCTGGCCGTGTAACATTGCCTACCATTTACATTTTTTGCCAATTTCGGGGGGTTGTTTTGGGTGATAAGGGGGGAGCCTGCGGGTCGTTTCCGGGATCTTGAAACTTCCGCGTCCATTATTTCGATATCCGGGGTGTTGGGAGGAAGGGTAATTGTGACGATAGTTTCCGTCTCATATTCCGGGGATTTATCGGGATCAGGAGGATCGGGTGGCTTCACCTCGTCCATTTCGAATTAAAAAGATGCGGATGGGCAGAGGAGATAATAGAATAAAATATACTTAAAAACACCAATACCTGATTAAAACTTACACACACATACACTTAACCAACACAAAAACACAAAATTTAAAAGATTTCAATTTAGATCACTATGAAATAGATCACTTAATTGAAAACAAACGTAGGAATGACAAAAGCACGTGCGTTACCTTCACCACTACCAACGAAAAAAAACCCTCTTAAAGTTGATTTAAACCAGAGACAACATTGTCAAGTGTCAAATGTCAATACAGCCAACATTACAAACATTGACCGATAGAGTGTTGCCATATTAAAAAGTTTCACCTTAAATTAAATTTCACCTTATACATTGCGCGCCAACTTTTAATTACCACAAAAGTAAGACATGGAGAACCAGATGCAATATTTACTGGAAAAAACTAAAGAACAAATGGATAAGCAAACATTAACAATTACAGAGGCTGTTACTCGAAATATTACAGAACAAATGGGCGAAAAGTTAAGAATGCTGGAGGAACAAAACCAACATCTTCAAGTAGAAGTATCAGACCTAAAAGATAAAATGAAAAGATTGGAGGCACAGAAGAAAAAGAACAATCTATTATTTTTTGGAATAAAAGAAGGCAGCGCAGAAGAAATAAATGTAGTAAAAATGATGAAAGAAAAAATTAATACCTACTTGTCACTAGATATCCAGGAACATGAAATCGATAAAGCGCACAGGATCGGACAAAAAACAAGCAACGGATTTCGGCCTGTACTTATTTCCTTCACCTCTAACTGGAGACGAAACATAATCCTTAAAAATAAAAAGAAACTTCCTGAAGGGGTATACATAAAAGAGGACTTCACGAAAGAAACGTTAGAAATAAGGAGGTCTCTGCAGTCAAAACTCGATGAAGAAAGGATCAAAGGCAACATTGCCTACCTGAAAGGAGAAAAGCTTATAATTAAGAAACCATCGGATATACAAAAGAAAGAGAAAAGGAAGAGGGAATCATCCCTCTCACCTAATCAGAGCCAACAACCCTCCTTAGCAGGCCCAAAGAAAATTGCTGCAAAGAACGCTTTCGAGTTTATGACCCGTCCTAGAAGCAACTCACTTAAAGTTAAGAGTAATAACTAGCAATTAAAACTTGCCAACAACCGGAAATACGACAACGATAACTGTACAAACTCACAACCAATAAATCATGTTAGACTATAAGATGTTTTTATTTTATTTTAATAAGTTTTGTAATTAGTATAACGCGTCAAGCGTGTTTTTGCATTGTTCTCACATATGCCAATACTGTACAGTATTGCAATATGTATCAGAGACATTGTAGAACATACTTTTTTAAAAAGAGTCACGAATGGAGTTTCTTGCTCGTTCTTCTCCATTCGAATCTATTCACCTAGCTTCACTGACAGACTATTATTTATTTTGTATTTGTTGAAATTATGATTTCATTGAAATAAATACTTTGACTTTGGAAACTTGCTTACAAGCCCATCCTCCGTACTCCGTCCTATGCGCTCTGTCGACCACAGCCTGTACAACGAAAGGTTGACGGTGAAAAGTCACTCCCGCCAAGTACCTACTGCAATGAGCTCACGGCGTGGCTTTGCCCATGCGTTACACTTTTAGGAGCTAGGTAGGAGAGCCTAGTGTCCTAGAGGAGGTTTCTTCTTTTCTTCCAGTAGTAGTGAAACTCCGATGAGAGGTGTGGACTAGAATGTTTTATTTGCCAAACTACGCTACTTATATTTCTATTTACATATTTACAACTAGACAATATCAGATATAGTTAGGTGATAGTTTCGACCAATAGCGGCGCGCCGGAGTGCGCGGGGCGCGCGGGGTGCGGGGCGCCGCTTTGCACACGGCACTATCGGTTCCTTCCGTATAAGTATGACCGCGCGGCGCGAGCGCGCGCATTTCTCCGAGCGCCGGCGTCGAGTGAATCAGTGAAGACTGAAGACTACCTACAGATGAACAATGAAGAATATACGACGAATGCAAGTGCTCCGGCTCCGGCTCCGCTTGCGCTGCTTGGCTGCTTGCTTAACCAAACCGCTTCTTTCGAAGCGATCGCTCGCGGCACGGTGTGATAACGCTGTTGCCGCAGTGATTATTATTGTTTCTATGCGAGAGAGTCGTAAACTGTCTTTTTCAAGACAATTGGTTTCTTGTTTCTAAAAACGGAGTCAAAACGTAAACTGTCTTTTTCAAGACAATTTGTTTCTTGTTTCTAAAACGAAGGAAGTCTAAAACTTTGGTAAAGGTATTGTGGAAGGTATATGGTAAGGTATTCGGTGGTACTGGTAACTGGTAGGTATGTAGTCGTGCGGTGCGGCTACACACTTTTCAAGCGTATGCCGCGCTGTATCCTCCATTCCATTGACGTAAGCATATGTATCCCCATCATATAAGTAGATGGTTAGCAGGCCCCAACTGTACGTTTCTCGCGTAGCTTTCTATCTCGCACAGCAAAACTGAAATGATCTGTCGTCGGCGGTATTTCCGATTCGATACGACCTTTAAACATTCAAGATAAGAGTGTATTCTTTTTGAAAAGGGTGGCAACGGATCTGTAACTCCTCTGATGTTGCGGGTGTCCATGGGCGGCGCTGATCGCTTACAATCAGGTGATCCATCTGCTCGTTTGCCTTCTATTCCATAAAAAAAACACTCCGATGTCTGCTTCCGGCTTATGCGACACAAGTACTTTCCACTACAGCCACGTCGACGCCATGTAGGTACCACGACCTCACAGAAAACCGACGTGAAACAACGCTTGCGTTGTGTTTCATCGTGTGAGTGAGGTTACCGGTGGCCCAATTACCCCTCTCTAGTCCCTGTCTCCCGAATCCCCGAATCCTCCACAATCCTCAAAATCCTAATTCCCAAAAGGCCTGTAACACACTTATAACGCTTTGGTATTTCGAGTATCCATGGGCGGCGCCGATTGCTTACCATCAGGTGATCCGTCTGCTCGTTTACCGGCTTATGCTATAAAAAAAGAATGTACGCACCTGCGTCAACCAAAAGTTTAGGACGCTATGCTCTGTGTCGCGCATTAAATAGGTTATTATAACCTAATGATTTATTACGTTATTATTATTTATTAATAAAGAAAAATTATACAGCGTTTAAATTAATAATTAACTTTGACAGTAACGTTTATAAACAGCTGTGTCAATATTGATTATTATTGAGATCGACTATAATATTACTACAATATGTTTATGTTTAGTTATTAATATTCATTGTGAGACATTGAACCTTCACTTTTGACATGCCAGTCATTCATAACATCACGCCTTTTATTCCCGAAGAGGTAAGCAGAAGTGCACTGTGGCGACACATGGATGACGTCACAAAAATCCTACATCGCACATGCAAAGTTTACATGCAAATTAACACGGATAGAAAATCCCAACGAACAACTGTTCGGCAGAAAGCCCGCCAAGCCACACCTCGCCTGGTCGGAGGATCCTCCTTTTCCGATCTTAGGGAACTTTCCACTATGTTCCCTAAAGTACATTACGGCACTTAATGCCACTGTACAATGTAACACCCACTTTTCAGTATTTATGTTATGAGTCCCATGTAATAGGGGGTGAGTCTATTGCCATATACCGGGCACAATTCCAGAGTACGTGCTACCACTGGTATTTAAAAAACCCTGTAGTACTTTGCCTGGCCCGGCAATCCCACCCGAGACTCCTTGCCCGGTAGTCGGCCAACGTGGCAGTCATGTTAACATGTCAGAAGTTATCACCAACTACCTGTGACAGTCCAATGGTGGACTCTGTGAGCCTTCTCTATACCTGATGATGAAATACGAAAATGGGATGCAAATCGCAAATTAATAAAACATTTTAACTTCAATTAGCTACCTTCCACTGACTTACGGTAAAAGAAAACATCGTGAGGAAACCTGGACTTAGAATTTCTGATTATCTGTAGCCAAGTTTGAGAGACGGATTGGTCTTGAGCAAACCTGATGGTAAGCGATCAATGCGCCCATGGAAGCCTGCACTAGAGAATCTAGGTATTTGATGATTTAAGGATGAAAATGATGATACCTATCCGCATTGAGCAAGCGTGGTGATTAATGCTCACACCTTCTCTGTGTGAGAAGAGGCCTTTGGTTAGCTGAGTGACCAATTATGGACTGATGATGTTGGCCTACTAACATCATCGTCAACAGCCTGTTTTCGTCCACTGCTGGACATAAGCCTCTCCAATGGCGCGCCACTGCTCGGTCTTCAGCTCTACGCATCCAAACACTGCCAGCCACTTTACGTATATCTTCGCTCCACCTAGCTGGAGGACGCCCTACACTACGTTTACCTAGACGCGGTCTCCACTCCAGTACACGTTTACCCCTACGGTCATCGGTTCTTCGACAAATGTGATCGGCCCACTGCCATTTCAGCTTGCTAATCCTTTGGGCTACATCGATAACTTTAGTTCTCTGTCGGATCACCTCGGTCTACTAACATGCATGAAGAGAAATAGCAAATCAGTGGTCAGTCCGCAGTCCACCCGAGGTGTAGTCGAGGCGCCTGCGTGCACACGGTGCGCCGCCCGCGAGCTGACAGCGCGGCGCCACCAGGAGCCAGCGAAACAACGTCGCATCGTAGGTAGGTATTGTTGACTATACTTGTTTGTGGTGACAAAAAGCTTCCATCTCGCGCCCGAGCCTTGCTTATTAGACGTGGGATGTAAAGGTCATCGTCTCATCCACAAATTGTTATTCCGAGTCTGGGTGTCATGCTTATGTGATATTGTGTGTTTGTAAACGCACCCACGACACAGGACAAAATCCTAGTGTGGGGCAAGGTTTATACAACGGCACTTCAGGACTTTTTTTTGAGGGGTGAAAATCATCCGATGACTTCTTCCGCCTTGGGTTGGCGAGAGGGAGTGTCAGACTCTTACTGACTAAAAACCACCCCGTTCCTACTACTGCTCTTCGAGCCGGAGCGGGCAACCCGTTAAGTCTTCCGCAGCTCCGTATTGGGCATCAGCCCTACTGGGCCCCATCTATGGTGGTCTGATGGCTCTTTGAGGCGTGCGCGGAACGCGACTCACCGCCGTATGAAGGAGTCTGGTTCTGAGGCCTTAGTACAAGTTTGTCGTACGTTTAAAGTAATCGAGACGAGACCTCGTTCAGCGCTCTGATAGATTGGTTTATTGGCGCCGGCCAATCAGAGCGCCGAACGTGTACTCGTTTCGAATACTTTAAACGAAAATCAATCTCGTAATAAGGTCTCTGGTCGGGCAGAGAGTTATCCTTGCTCACCATCCGCAGACCCGCACCTATCTCCGACACCCGGAGTGTCACCCGCATGGCTGGAGCGTGAGGAGGTTTGTTCCCTCACGCACTCCTCCTGCTCTTCAGGTTCTAAGTAAGTATCTTTGTGCCTACCCACAGCTACCAAAGAAAGCTCTGACGACATCACCACCGATTGACGTCAGAAAACATTGTTCTTTAATTAATAATTATATACAACGCAAACAAACAAAAGGGCTAGCTATTGTACTTCTATGAAAAACATATGTGCAAATGTGTTTTTGTTTTTATTAATAATAGATATATTAATTATTGTTGCACTCATTTGCAATGATTTGGTATAAAAGGCTACGGTGCTGATGTTAGGGCATCAAGTCACCATGAAGGTGTATAAAGTGCTACTTGTAATAGTGGTAAGTCGGTATTTTATTGTTTTAGACTGTTGATGTAAGAATTGTCGTGGCTGCTCACAAACTAGTTCTATATATCTAACTATACATAGGTACGTCAAGTCGATGGTTAAAACAGTATTTTTATGTAATATTTTTAGTCGCTAATACACTTGCATGTGGACAACACGCATTTCATTTTTCCACTCCCCTGCTCGTCGAGTGAACCTTATTACAAACACCATAGACCATTAATAAATATTCATAAAACTAAATATAAAACCTACACAATATTTACACCTTAAAATGACATTAAAAATATAATTACCTATTCATTAAATAAATTAATTTGTTAGTAGTGTAGTTGCAATTTTGGCTGGCCAGGGAACATTGTAACAGATATATTTGATTTATCGATTTATCCAGTGTTGGGCTCACTCCCTATGATAGGGACCAATTTGTGAACCGTATTTTACCATTTTGGGACTCCACACTGCTACTGAGACATTTTCTAAAAATCGTAAAGCATTGCTTTGCTCGAATTCGAAATCGAACCAGATCACTTGCTTCGGAGCCGCGGAGGATTTAACGCGTTGTCGAGGCTCCAGCTCGAAGGGCAGGAGTAGGAACCCTCCCGCCTCACCCAGGCGGGAGAAGTCATTCGATGATTTTCCCCCCTTAAAAAAAAGGCCACTTTCTTAGTAGTCGCATCTGCACATACTCGACCAACAAAGTATAATAGGTAGCTAACTTAATATTACTTTATACATAATTATTTTTAAAATTAACATAACATCACGCCTTTTATCCCCGAAGGCAGAGTTGCACATTAAGTCACTTAATGCCACTGTACGATGTAACACTCACTTTTCACAATTTATGTTTTAAGTCCCATGTAATAGGAGGTGAGTCTATTGCCATTGCTAATTATTTTCTAATTTTATTTCAGGCCCTGGTAACTGTTCAGGCGTTACCGCAACGTAAGTTTTTATATTATTTATTACGACATTTTGTTATTTATATTAAAACTAGCGACCCGCCCCGGCTTCGCACGGGTGCAATATGGATGTATTATACATATAAACCTTCCTTAAGAATCACTCTATTAAAAAAAACCGCATCAAAATCTGTTGCGTAGTTTTAAAGATCTAAGCATACATAGGGACAGACAGACGGCGGATAGCGACTTTGTTTCATACTATGTAGTGATTATATAGTAATATCGTGGTACCCCGGAGGCTGCAGGTTTATGACGCCCGTTACTAGTACCAATGTGACGTTGTCCGAGTTATATGTACATACTTTCTAAGATTATCTTGACGCCACTGACAAACGGTGAAGGAAAACATCGTGAGGAAACCTGGACTTATAATTTCTAAAAACAAGTGTCAAATCTATGTTTTTATAATAACTATCGTGAGACATACTAAATTAACTAAAATCGCGGGTTACTCACGTGAATGTACTGAGAAAAGCTATACTAGTTTCGAACCACAGAGGGGTTCTTCCTCATGAGTAGCTTGCGCGGCGGCGACGTCACGCAGCTCACTCATTAGTTCAAATTAAGTTTCAAATCGCCAACCAACATTGAGGAAGCGTGGTGGATTAATGCTTAAACCTTCTCCGTGTGAGAAGTGACCATTGGTGAGCAGTGGCCACTTATATGCTGTTGGTGTCAAGATTAACATATACAATTATATACCACACGTTTAATTTCGATAGTTACTCTCTATTATATCTATTTCATTCTCATTTTGCCAGTTAATAGAGAGAGAGAGCCTTGTATCTAACACGGGACACAGTCCCAGACTCCGTTCTATATAAAACCCAGAAATTATTTGCTTAACCCAAGAATATTTAAGTAAAAATATAAAAGTAAATATTTAAGTTTATTATTTATTTATTTATTTTGTACTTTTTTATGTCATAAGCCTGTAAACGAGTAGGCGGATCACCTGATGGTAAGCAATCGGTGTCGCCCATGGACACCAGAGGCGTTACAAGTGCGTTACCGGCTTTTTGGGGATTCGGAGCTTGAGGATTGTTGGGGATTCAGGGATTGGGGAGATTGGGGAAGAGGAGGGTAATTGGGCCTCCGGTAACCTCACTCACACGACGAAACTTTGTTATTTATACTATTATTACAGTAACGGGCTAGTGCTGAAAATCAGCGCCGCGACTCCGAGTTACCGCTCTCGGGTCACGGCATTATAATAATAATAATAATAATTCTTTATTTGCTCAATGTGGTACATGATATAGATGTTACATACAATATTAGATCAGCACATTTACCATTATTGGCATGCAAATTGGTTACATTTGATCTTTACTGTAGATTAAAATAAAATACATGAAGGCTACAATTTTGGTTCATAAACTTATTTATTTCTTTCTTTAAAAGTAAAAGATTTACATTTGTTTTTTTCTAAAAATTCGTGGATTGAGTAGTAATTTTCTTTAATTAGCCATTGCTTTAATACATTACAAAATTTCTTATACGGAAGTTCAGTTATAGATTTAGGCAACGTATTATAAATTAGAGGAGCCATATAAACACAATTCCGTCTAAATAACTCCAATCTAGGCGAAGGCACTTGAAGAAGTACGCATGTTAGTTTTCTCTTATTTACATTATCTTTAACTTGAAAAAGCGAAGGATTGGTTCTTATGAATTTAGCAATTTCATAAATATAAATGGACGGGGCAGTTAACAGCTTATTAGACTGAAATACAGGCCTACAGGATTCAGACCATTTCAAATTAAATATTGCACGAATGCATTTTTTCTGCGCTATAAACACTCTAGAAATATCCGTAGAATTTCCCCAAACAATTATTCCATAACGAATTATTGAACAAACATACGCATGGTAAACAAGAATAGCCGTATACCTTGATGTAACGTCTTTAACCTTTCTTAAAGCAAAGATAAACTTATTAATCTTATTACAAATATTATCTATATGGTTTTTCCATGTAAGGTGTTCATCAAGAATAACCCCTAGAAACCTTGCACTGTGAACCTGTTCAATCATTTTACCATCATATGCAATATTTAAATGTATGTGTTTACTTTTCCAAGTTTTAAATTTTAATACATTCGTTTTCGTTACATTTATTCTTAGTTTGTTAATGTCTAACCAATTAGTAATATCTTTAATTGACTCATTTATAATGGTATCATAGTTTTGTGGATTTTTGGTTTCTATGATTACTGTGGTGTCATCCGCAAATAGAACACACTGATGTTTAATTGCTTGTGGTAAATCATTTACATAAATTAAGAATAATAATGGTCCCAAAATACTCCCCTGCGGTACACCGCATCGATTTATGAGTGGTTTAGAATCAAATATTTCTAATGTGTTACTTATCTCATTAAATTTTGTAATTCTGGTTATCTGTTTCCTATTACTTAAATATAATTCGAACCATTTTTGAGCTGAACCTCTGATACCATATCTTTCCATTTTCTCAATCAATATTGGATGATTTACTAGATCAAACGCCTTACTAAGGTCCAGAAGTAGTGCACAAGAAGACGTGTTAGAGTTAATACTATTCATTACTGCTTTTACAAGTGTATATACAGTATGTTAGGTTAAACGAGGGACATATTCAAACCCATAATAGTGTATACTCACATGAACCTAACAAACATATAAATGAAACGAAAACACTAATAAATAACAGACAGAACCATAAAAACGCTTCCGCTTACGGGTTACGGCTTAGCGGGCTTAAGCGCGCTCTATTCTTTTTGGCAAGATCGGCGCATGTTTTGCAACGCGAGTTACTTTATGTAAGTACTGTTTCTGTTTACAAGTTCAATTGTTGCGCGCTCAGTGTTCATGATGATGTATTTTATTAGACAATTACCTCAAAAATTTTGGTTATAGGTTTTTTACATATTCGGGACGAGAATCGAATACTGAATACCCTCCCTCAATAAGTCCCTCGTTTAACTTAACACACTGTATAGCTAACGTTGTTGATTTATTTTGTTGAAAACCATACTGTTCCTTTGCTAGAATATTAAACTTATTTAAATATTTAAGCACCCTTTTATACATAATTCGCTCGAATACCTTCGACAAGATTAGAGTTAATGCTATAGGTCTATAGTTATTTACATCAGATTTCGAACCTTTTTTGTGTAACGGTTTTATTAACGACATTTTTAACCTATCAGGGAAACATCCTTGTTCAAGAGATAGGTTGATGATATGAGCTAGTGGTGGTGATATATACTGGGATATACATTTGATTAAATCTGTTGAAATACCATCAAACCCGCAGGATTTTGTGTTTTTTAAGTTCCTTATTATCTGACAGACCTCAACATCGTCACTAGGTTCGACAAAAATACTTTTATCATGTGAGGTTACATTGGAAATTTTTATTTTACAATTGTCAATATTATTGGAACCTTCATTATTAGCAACGTCAACGAAAAATGTATTAAACGTATCAGCAATATCTGAGCCAGACGCAATAATAGTGTTTCTATATTTAAGAACATCCAGACTATCTCTACCTTTTATTTTACCCGTGTTGCGCTTTACAACGTTCCATGTAGCTTTTACTTTATTATGAGACTGAGCTATATGTCTTTGATTACATAGTGCTTGAAGATTATACATACACTTTTTTAATATTTTAGAATAGGTCATAAACCTATTTTTATTTTCGTTATTTTTATTTAGGTAGTAGATAAATCGCAATGACCGCTTATTTTTGCTACTAGTTTTAATTCCTCTTGTTATCCATTTTGGTTTATTAAAATTGTATCTTTTTTTACTCTTATACTCGGAAAACATAATTTATAAAATAATATCAACAGGTCATGAAATTTTCCAAATGCTACATTTGTATCTGACGTGTCATAAACTTCACCAAAACTTAAGCAACTAATACAATCTATAAACTTATTTACATTTTCCTTACTGAGATCATCCCTAATCACATAATAGTACCCTTTAACATCAATAGTTTGCTCAATATTTGTGACTGTTTGGGCTGTATTATGATCTGATAGATAAAAATTATGAGTTTCGCCAAGACAGTCGTCAATATTACCAATAATATTATCTATACATTTATTATGCCTAGTGGGTTCATTTATGTAATGCTGTACACCATAATTAAGCATCAGATCCTTAAAAGTGGTACTATTTTTATCTGATAATAACAAAACTATATTAAAATCTCCACAGATAATTATATTCTGTTTTTTGTTGTGAAGTCTCGAAAGAGTCTTTTCAAGACTATCAAAAAATATATGTTAACATCGGAGTTTGGGGTTCTGTATATACATATTATTATAAGTTTAAGTTTATTTATCATTATACCACACATTTCAAAGTGTTTTTCAGTTGCAAATTCTCTTATAGTATCTAATCTAGTACTTTCATAATCATTTTTACAAAGAATACAAGTACCTCCGCGACGTTGGTTTTCACGAGAGAAAATATCAGCTAGGTAGAAGCCGTTTATGTTGAGGTACATTTCCTCATGCTTTTTGATGAAGTGTTCACTTAAACATACAGCTACAACATTTTTTTTTTGCTCGAGCAGCTCCAGCAGGGCCACGTCCAGGTCCTGCATCTTATTCAGGGCACCCGCAATATTTTGGTGGAATATAGAATACGAAGACTTATTCACGAAAAAAATTATTTACTTTGGGCCGGGTTTTTGTACCAGAAACATTATCTATCGGTTCAACTTGTGACAATTTTTTTATAATGATAGGAAAGTAGTAAGGAATTGTACCTTTTTTTATTTCTACCTTAGACACAGTTTTTTTACCAGGGGGATTATTGTTTAATGTTTTCTTAGGGTCAATACAGTTTTGAAGTGTGGCATCATTATAAGACAGGAACATTTTATTATATACTCTTACATTGATATGATAAATTATTTGCTGTATAACATTATGTGGTTTTGTCTCTATAAATGTACAGTTTTTATAATTTCTAGTTATTAACTTTAGCTGATCATTTAGTTTACGTTCATTTAGATAATTATTATGGAAAACATTAACAACATACACATTGCAATTATTAAAATAATGTAACGCTATAGACATTTCAGACAAAATTTCAATTGGGTTGGAGTCATTGCTCCCAGTCATTATAACTACGTGGTCTTTTTTTGAAAGTCTGTTACAATAATCATTACAACCTGCCAATACATGTTTCGTTGTGGCGTATGGTTTTGTGATAGACTGTACTTTATAATCATCAGCAAGTAATTTATGCTTGTTTTTTAGTAATGTTTGTACAATACCTTGTCCCTGATTATCTGAGAAGATGAATATTTCACCAGTTTCTTTAGGACATTTTCTACTATCGGGTTGACTAAATACAGACTTAGGGCTAGTATTCTTGCTTGAATCGTGGTTCAGAGAAATGGGCATCTTCGCGACGTTTTGCATGTCGAGATTAGGTTGACTAATGGTAATTTTCGGATCATCATTACTTCCAGGAAATACTATAGAGGTGTTGTTTCTTGAAGGCTTGGGTGTATGAAAATCTAAGTCAAAATTAAGTTTTAAGTAAGAGGAGATTTTCTGTTTTATAGCCTGACTCCTATTCAGCTTTAATGAGGTTGACGATGATACAGTCTTCTTATGACTAAATGTAGTACACATTTTTCTTAGTTTCTCAGATTTTTTAATTTCATTTTGCAACTGTATTTTCATTTCAGAGTTTTCCAATGTTAGCTGTTCTATCTCAGTGTGAGCACTTACTAATTCTTCTCGCAATTTATGTATTGAATTTTGTAATTGCGTTATTTCATCAGACTTGATGTGGGTAGATAAGTCCATCATACTTTTAATGCTCAAATTAGATGATGATGAATCAAGTGATTTAAGAGAGGTATTCGAAAGACATTTTCTAATGCGTCGGTTCCTCATTGTTATATTATTTAAATCCATTGTTATCCATAAATTTACTTAAAAAAAGTTGTCAGTGTTAATGTTGCAAATTCTATTAATTTTTTTACAACGTTCCTGGAACGCTGCCTATAATGCTATAATTAGTCAAAATGTACACCTGGAACGCTCGTGTTCATTCAGTTGGCAGTACTGGGAACCACAGACTGAACTGGAACGCGCTCAATTTCTACGCGTACGGTGAACGGTTGGTAGTGCCGTTTTTTATTTTAAAATGATGGAGGTAAAACAGTAAAGTTTTCACAAGTTTATTAATATACTTTTACTGAACACTTTCTTCCTTATTAGCACTGCACAATTACTAATCCCGTTTGAAAATGTTATTGTTTAATGTCCATTTTATACCATGAGCACCTAATTAGTCTATTAATTATTTAAGAAACATTAATATATCAGCACTGTGCCTCAGAACACTCAAATGTTGTTTTATATTAGTCTAAGTTATTATAGCATCTGCAAACGATATCACTGTATTATTAACTTATTTGGAACGCACTGATACTACTTTTACAGTATTTACACACTTAATTTTGAAAAAATTATAAGTTTAATTACGGAACCTGTGTTTACATTTGCTGAGGTTGCCAGAAAAATTATAAGTTTAATTACGGAACCTGTGTTTACATTTGCTGGGGTTGCCAGAAAAATTATAAGTTTAATTACGGAACCTGTGTTTACATTTGCTGGGGTTGCCAGAAAAATTATAAGTTTAATTACGGAACCTGTGTTTACATTTGCTGGGGTTGCCAGAAAAATTATAAGTTTAATTACGGAACCTGTGTTTACATTTGCTGGGGTTGCCAGAAAAATTATAAGTTTAATTACGGAACCTGTGTTTACATTTGCTGGGGTTGCCAGAAAAATTATAAGTTTAATTACGGAACCTGTGTTTACATTTGCTGGGGTTGCCAGAAAAATTATAAGTTTAATTACGGAACCTGTGTTTACATTTGCTGGGGTTGCCAGAATGTCGATGTCGATGTCATTTCAGCTGAGCACTTTGCCTTTTTGCGCCGTGCACACTTTTACCGTTTTTTATTGTATTACTGTTCTTCTTTGTTTTTTAAATTTGTTACGGTGCAAATAAAAAAAATGTCTTTCTTTCTTTGTTTCTACTCTTGCTGAACAGTCGGGTTCCGACAACTCACAAAGTAGATAGTAAATAAAATGTACATTTTAAACTCAACAGCCGGTGGTGATGGTGACCAGAAACCCTGCGACCACGGGAGCCATAAGACGACAAAAACAGAAACGACCCACATCGAGAAAACCAGTAGCGGGAGCAAGTCTCATAGCAGATTAGAATCTACTTCTCATAACCGATATGAGAAAACTCCAGATCATGTCAAAGCTGATTCAGACTCTAAAACTCGTTATGAGAATCATAATAGCGGATATAATGAACATATAAAGGCTAATGCTACTAGAACTGATACTGAAAGTGGTGGTAAAGATCATATAAAGAAGCATTCTTCCAGTGCCGTTCAAGTAGAGAAGACTAGTGGTGCTTATAATCAACAAACTAAAGCTAATTCTTCTGCTAACAGCCATTATGAGCAGAAGAAAGATTATGAACATGCAGATTATTCGTACGACACTAATATTGAACAGAAGAATACTGAAACGAATAATCAGACTAAGGTAGATTCTTCTGCAAATAACACTTATGAAAAAAAGAAGGGCTATGAACATGCCGATTCCTCTTGCAATACTAACATTGAACAGAAGAACAGTGAGAAGAACGATGAGACTAAAATAAACGACTCTTATAACAGCCATTATGAAAAGGACAAAGATAGAGTAAATGCGGACTCATGTTCTAATACCAATATTGAGCAAAAGAACACTGAAAAAGAAGATGAAAGTAAAGTACAAGAGTCTTCGAAAACCCATCATGAGAAGTGTAAAAATTATGAACACGCGGATGAATCTTCCAATACCAACATACACGAAAAGAACAACGAAAAGAAAGACAAAATAAAAATCGACAATTCGTACAACAGCCATTACGAAAAGAACAAAGATTGCGAGCATGCAGATTCTAATTACAAAACAAATATTCAACAAAAGAACAGTGGAAAGCAAGGAGAAACCAAAATAGACAATTCTACTAACAATCATTATGCGACAAAGAAAGGCCACAAACATAGAACATCTTCTTCTAAAACAGATATAGAGCAAAATAACAGAGAGTGGAAAGACAAGACGAACATTGATTCTTCTGGAAATAATCACTATGAGAAAAACAAAGATTATGAACATGGAGAGTCATCTTCTAACACGAACATTGACCAAGAAAACAGCGAAAAGGAGGATCACACTAAGATAAGTAACTCATATGGAAATACTGACAAGAAGCACAAACGTGAATGTCGTCACCACAAGTCACAGAATGATGATAACGAACAAGATAATAGCAATAGCGATACTAACAAAGGAGACTCAACCAGCAAAGATGATTCCAATAGTTCGTATGACAATAGTAGCAGTGACGGGTCCTACAGTTCAAATGAAAGTGGTAGCGGTCGTGAGCCTGATAACTCCCATGAACATAGCAAGAGCGAGAGCAATGAAAAGAATAAAAAGAAACACTATAAGAGGCACAAACATCATAAAACAGATAATGAACATCCAAATGATGACAAGAGTGATGAAAAGAATGATGACTCCCATGACCATAACAGTGATAGCACTGAGAAGAATAATAAATCCTCTGAACGCGAAAAGGACTCAAATGAGAGGGATAAGACTGGAAATAGTAATGAGACCACTAGCAACGATGATTCTAACAGTTCAGATGAAAGTGGTAGCAGCGATGAGCCTGATGACTCCCACGAACATAACAATAACGGCAGTAATGACAAAAATAAAAGGAAAAACACACATAAGAGGTGCAAACACCACATAAAAGATAATAAACATCCAAGTGACAGTCATACAAAGGATGATAACTCCCATGGACCCAAGAGCGGCAGTGACGAAAAGGAAGATGACTCCCACGGACCCAAGAGCGGCAGTGATGAAATGGATAATAATTCTCATGGATCCAAGAGCGGCAGTGACGAAAAGGATAATGACTCCCATGGACCCAAGAGCGGCAGTGACGAAAAGGATAATAATTCTCATGGACCCAAGAGCGGCAGTGACGAAAAGGATAATGACTCCCATGGATCCAAGAGCGGCAGTGATGAAAAGGATAATGACTCCCACGGATCCAAGAGCGGCAGTGAAGAAAAGGATAATGACTCCCATGGATCCAAGAGCGGCAGTGAAGAAAAGGATAATGACTCCCATGGATCCAAGAGCGGCAGTGACGAAAAGGATAATAATTCTCATGGACCCAAGAGCGGCAGTGACGAAAAGGATAATGACTCCCACGGACCCAAGAGCGGCAGTGATGAAAAGGATAATAATTCTCATGGATCCAAGAGCGACAGTGACGAAAAGGATAATAATTCTCATGGATCCAAGAGCGGCAGTGACGAAAAGGATAATACTTCTCATGGATCCAAGAGCGGCAGTGATGAAAAGGATGATGACTCCCATGGATCCAAGAGCGACAGTGATGAAAAGGATGATGACTCCCATGGATCCAAGAGTGACAGTGACGAAAATGATGATGACTCCCATGGACCCAAGAGCGAAAGCCACGAGGACAAAGATGACAAAAACAAGAACAAAAAGAAGCACCACAAACGGTGCAACCACCACAACGGAGATAATGAACCTAAAAGCGACAATCATATAGAAGATAATAACTCCCATGACCATAACAAAAATGAAAGCAGTGATGAGTCCATTAACAACGGTGACTCTAGCAGCACAGATAATTCAAACAGTTCAGACGACTCCAATAGTTCAGATGAAAACAACAGCAGTGATAAGTCTGATGACTCTCGTGGACCTAAGAATGATAGTAATGACAAGAATAAAAAGAAACACCACAAAAAACGCAAACACCACGTAAAAGATAATGAACATCCACATGACCACAATAATGACAGCCATGAAAAAGATGATGACTCCCAGGGACCCAAGAGCGGCAGTGACGAAAAGGATGATGACTCCCACGGACCCAAGAGCGGCAGTGATGAAAAGGATAATAATTCTCATGGAACCAAGAGCGACAGTGACGAAAAGGATAATGACTCCCACGGCCCCAAGAGCGGCAGTGATGAAAAGGATAATAATTCTCATGGATCCAAGAGCGGCAGTGACGAAAAGGATAATACTTCTCATGGACCCAAGAGCGGCAGTGACGAAAAGGATAATGACTCCCATGGATCCAAGAGCGGCAGTGACGAAAAGGATAATAATTCTCACGGATCTAAGAGCGACAGTGACGAAAAGGATAATGACTCCCATGGATCCAAGAGCGGCAGTGACGAAAAGGATAATAATTCTCACGGATCTAAGAGCGACAGTGACGAAAAGGATAATAATTCTCATGGATCCAAGAGCGGCAGTGACGAAAAGGATAATACTTCTCATGGATCCAACAGCGGCACTGACGAAAATTATAATGACTCCCATGGATCCAAGAGCGGCAGTGACGAAAAGGATAATAATTCTCACGGATCTAAGAGCGACAGTGACGAAAAGGATAATACTTCTCATGGATCCAAGAGCGGCAGTGACGAAAAGGATAATGACTTCTCATGGATCCAAGAGCGGCAGTGATGAAAAGGATGATGACTCCCATGGATCCAAGAGCGACAGTGATGAAAAGGATGATGACTCCCATGGATCCAAGAGTGACAGTGACGAAAATGATGATGACTCCCATGGACCCAAGAGCGAAAGCCACGAGGACAAAGATGACAAAAACAAGAACAAAAAGAAGCACCACAAACGGTGTAAACACCACAACGGAGATAATGAACCTAAAAGCGACAATCATATAGAAGATAATGACTCCCATGACCATAACAAAAATGAAAGCAGTGATGAGTCCATTAACAACGGTGACTCTAGCAGCACAGATGATTCAAACAGTTCAGACGACTCCAATAGTTTCGATGAAAACAACAGCAGTGATAAGTCTGATGACTCTCGTGGACCTAAGAATGATAGTAATGACAAGAATAAAAAGAAACACCACAAAAAACGCAAACACCACGTAAAAGATAATGAACATCCACATGACCACAATAATGACAGCCATGAAAAAGATGATGACTCCCAGGGACCCAAGAGCGGCAGTGACGAAAAGGATGATGACTCCCACGGCCCCAAGAGCGGCAGTGATGAAAAGGATAATAATTCTCATGGATCCAAGAGCGACAGTGACGAAAAGGATAATAATTCTCATGGATCCAAGAGCGGCAGTGACGAAAAGGATAATAATTCTCATGGATCCAAGAGCGGCAGTGACGAAAAGGATGATGACTCCCATGGACCCAACAGTGGCAGTTACGAAAAGGATAATAATTCTCATGGACCCAAGAGCGGCAGTGACGAAAAGGATAATGACTCCCATGACCATAACAAAAATGAAAGCAGTGATGAGTCCATTAACAACGGTGACTCTAGCAGCACAGATAATTCAAACAGTTCAGACGACTCCAATAGTTCAGATGAAAACAACAGCAGTGATAAGTCTGATGACTCTCGTGGACCTAAGAATGATAGTAATGACAAGAATAAAAAGAAACACCACAAAAAACGCAAACACCACGTAAAAGATAATGAACATCCACATGACCACAATAATGACAGCCATGAAAAAGATGATGACTCCCAGGGACCCAAGAGCGGCAGTGACGAAAAGGATGATGACTCCCACGGACCCAAGAGCGGCAGTGATGAAAAGGATAATAATTCTCATGGAACCAAGAGCGACAGTGACGAAAAGGATAATGACTCCCACGGCCCCAAGAGCGGCAGTGATGAAAAGGATAATAATTCTCATGGATCCAAGAGCGGCAGTGACGAAAAGGATAATACTTCTCATGGATCCAAGAGCGGCACTGACGAAAAGGATAATGACTCCCATGGATCCAAGAGCGGCAGTGACGAAAAGGATAATAATTCTCACGGATCTAAGAGCGACAGTGACGAAAAGGATAATGACTCCCATGGATCCAAGAGCGGCAGTGACGAAAAGGATAATAATTCTCACGGATCTAAGAGCGACAGTGACGAAAAGGATAATAATTCTCATGGATCCAAGAGCGGCAGTGACGAAAAGGATAATACTTCTCATGGATCCAACAGCGGCACTGACGAAAATTATAATGACTCCCATGGATCCAAGAGCGGCAGTGACGAAAAGGATAATAATTCTCACGGATCTAAGAGCGACAGTGACGAAAAGGATAATACTTCTCATGGATCCAAGAGCGGCAGTGACGAAAAGGATAATACTTCTCATGGATCCAAGAGCGGCAGTGATGAAAAGGATGATGACTCCCATGGATCCAAGAGCGACAGTGATGAAAAGGATGATGACTCCCATGGATCCAAGAGTGACAGTGACGAAAATGATGATGACTCCCATGGACCCAAGAGCGAAAGCCACGAGGACAAAGATGACAAAAACAAGAACAAAAAGAAGCACCACAAACGGTGTAAACACCACAACGGAGATAATGAACCTAAAAGCGACAATCATATAGAAGATAATGACTCCCATGACCATAACAAAAATGAAAGCAGTGATGAGTCCATTAACAACGGTGACTCTAGCAGCACAGATGATTCAAACAGTTCAGACGACTCCAATAGTTTCGATGAAAACAACAGCAGTGATAAGTCTGATGACTCTCGTGGACCTAAGAATGATAGTAATGACAAGAATAAAAAGAAACACCACAAAAAACGCAAACACCACGTAAAAGATAATGAACATCCACATGACCACAATAATGACAGCCATGAAAAAGATGATGACTCCCAGGGACCCAAGAGCGGCAGTGACGAAAAGGATGATGACTCCCACGGCCCCAAGAGCGGCAGTGATGAAAAGGATAATAATTCTCATGGATCCAAGAGCGACAGTGACGAAAAGGATAATAATTCTCATGGATCCAAGAGCGGCAGTGACGAAAAGGATAATAATTCTCATGGATCCAAGAGCGGCAGTGACGAAAAGGATGATGACTCCCATGGACCCAACAGTGGCAGTTACGAAAAGGATAATAATTCTCATGGACCCAAGAGCGGCAGTGACGAAAAGGATAATGACTCCCATGGATCCAAGAGCGGCAGTGACGAAAAGGATAATAATTCTCATGGACCCAAGAGCGGCAGTGACGAAAAGGATAATGACTCCCACGGACCCAAGAGCGGCAGTGATGAAAAGGATAATAATTCTCATGGATCCAAGAGCGACAGTGACGAAAAGGATAATAATTCTCATGGATCCAAGAGCGGCAGTGACGAAAAGGATAATACTTCTCATGGATCCAAGAGCGGCAGTGACGAAAAGGATAATGACTCCCACGGACCCAAGAGCGGCAGTGATGAAAAGGATAATAATTCTCATGGATCCAAGAGCGGCAGTGACGAAAAGGATAATACTTCTCATGGATCCAAGAGCGGCAGTGATGAAAAGGATGATGACTCCCATGGATCCAAGAGCGACAGTGATGAAAAGGATGATGACTCCCATGGATCCAAGAGTGACAGTGACGAAAATGATGATGACTCCCATGGACCCAAGAGCGGCAGTGATGAAAAGGATGATGACTCCCATGGACCCAAGAGCGAAAGCCACGAGGACAAAGATGATAAAAACAAGAACAAAAAGAAGCACCACAAACGGTGCAAACACCACAACGGAGATAATGAACCTAAAAGCGACAATCATATAGAAGATAATGACTCCCATGACCATAACAAAAATGAAAGCAGTGATGAGTCCATTAACAACGGTGACTCTAGCAGCACAGATGATTCAAACAGTTCAGACGACTCCAATAGTTCAGATGAAAACAACAGCAGTGATAAGTCTGATGACTCTCGTGGACCTAAGAATGATAGTAATGACAAGAATAAAAAGAAACACCACAAAAAACGCAAACACCACGTAAAAGATAATGAACATCCACATGACCACAATAATGACAGCCATGAAAAAGATGATGACTCCCAGGGACCCAAGAGCGGCAGTGACGAAAAGGATGATGACTCCCACGGCCCCAAGAGCGGCAGTGATGTAAAGGATAATAATTCTCATGGATCCAAGAGCGACAGTGACGAAAAGGATAATGACTATCACGGCCCCAAGAGCGGCAGTGATGAAAAGGATAATAATTCTCATGGATCCAAGAGCGACAGTGACGAAAAGGATAATAATTCTCATGGGTCCAAGAGCGGCAGTGACGAAAAGGTTGATGACTCCCATGGACCCAAGAGCGGCAGTGACGAAAAGGATAATAATTCTCATGGACCCAAGAGCGCCAGTGACGAAAAGGATAATGACTCCCATGGATCCAAGAGCGGCAGTGACGAAAAGGATAATGACTCCCACGGACCCAAGAGCGGCAGTGATGAAAAGGATAATAATTCTCATGGATCCAAGAGCGAGAGTGACGAAACGGATAATAATTCTCATGGATCCAAGAGCGGCAGTGACGAAAAGGATAATACTTCTCATGGATCCAAGAGCGGCAGTGACGAAAAGGATAATGACTCCCATGGATCCAAGAGCGGCAGTGACGAAGAGGATAATGACTCCCATGGATCCAAGAGCGGCAGTGACGAAAAGGATAATAATTCTCACGGATCTAAGAGCGACAGTGACGAAAAGGATAATACTTCTCATGGATCCAAGAGCGGCAGTGACGAAAAGGATAATACTTCTCATGGATCCAAGAGCGGCAGTGACGAAAAGGATAATACTGCTCATGGATCCAAGAGCGGCAGTGATGAAAAGGATGATGACTCCCATGGATCCAAGAGCGACAGTGATGAAAAGGATGATGACTCCCATGGATCCAAGAGTGACAGTGACGAAAATGATGATGACTCCCATGGACCCAAGAGCGAAAGCCACGAGGACAAAGATGACAAAAACAAGAACAAAAAGAAGCACCACAAACGGTGTAAACACCACAACGGAGATAATGAACCCAAGAGCGAAAGTGATGAAAGGGATAATAATTCTCATGGGCCCAAGACCGGCAGCGATGAAAAGGATGATGAATCCCATGGACCCAAGGACGACAGCTACGTAGACAAAGATGATACACATAAGAAGAAGCACCACAAAGGGCACAAACACCACAAAAAAGATAATGGACCCAAAAGCGACAGTCATGAAAAGGATGATGACGCCCATGGACCAGAAGACAACAACCATGAGGACAATGGTGACACAAATAAAAACAAACAGAAGCACCACAAAGGATGCAAACACCACGTAAAGGACAATCATCGTCCACGTGACCACAAGATTGACAGTCATGAAAAGGATGACTCCTATGAACCCAATAGCGACAGCCAAGAGCACAAAGATGACACAAATAAGAAGAGGCACCACAAAGAGCGCAAACATCCTAAAAAAAATAATGGACCCAAGAGCGGCAATCATGAAACAGACGATGGCTCCCATGACAATGACAGTGACAGCAATGAGAAAGGAAAAATTCTCCCTGAACTCAAAAGGGACTCAAATGAAAGTGATAAAACTGAAAATACTAATGAGTCCACTATCAACTATGATCCTAACAGCTCAGATAATTCTAACAATTCAGAGGAAAGTGGTGGCAGCGATGAGTCTAATGACTCTCATAGACCTAAGGATAATAGTAATGACAAGAATAAAAAGAAACACCACAGGAAACACAAACACCACGTAACAGATGATGAACATCCAAGCGACTACAAGAATGATAGCAATGAAGAGGATGACTCTCAAGGACCCAAGAGCGACAGTGATGAAAAAGATGATGAATCCCATGGATCGAAGAGAGACAGCCACGAGGACAAAGGTGACACAGGTAAGAACAAGAAGAAGCACCACAAAGGATGCAAACACCACATAAAGGACAATCATCATCCACGTGACCACAAGAATTACAGTCATGAAACGGATGATAGCTCCAATAAACCCAAGGACGACAGCAACGAAGACAAAAATGATACAGATAAGAAGAAGCACCACAAAGGGCATAAACACCACAAAAAAGATAATGGACCCAAAAGCGACAGTCATGAAAAGGATGATGACGCCCATGGACCCAAGAGCGATAGTCATGAACGGGATAATGACTCTCATGGACCCAAAGACAACAGCCATGAGGATAATGGTGACACAATTAAGAACAAGAATAAGCACCACAAACGATGCAAACACCACCTAAAGGACAATCATCGTCCACGTGACCACAAAAATGACAGCCATGAAAAGGATGATGACTCCCACGGACCCAAGAGCGACAGTGACGAAAGGGATAATGATTCCCATGGACCCAAGAGCGGCAGTGACGAAAGGGATAATGATTCCCATGGACCCAAGAGCGGCAGTGACGAAAAGGATGACGACTCCCATGGGCCGAAGAGTGACAGTGACGAAAAGGATGATGAGTCCCATGGACCCAAGACCGATAGTGACGAAAAGGATGATGACTCCCATGGGCCCAACAGTGACAGTTATGAAAGGGATAATGATTCCCATGGACCCAAGAGCGGCAGTGACGAAAAGGGTGATGACTCCCATGGACCTAAGAGCGATAGCCACGAAGACAAAGATGACACAAATAAGAACAAGAAGAAGCACCACAGAGGTTGCAAACACCACGTAAAGGACAATCATCATCCACGTGACCACAAGAGCGACAGTGACGAAAGGGATAATGAGTCCCATGGACCCAAGACCGATAGTGACGAAAAGTATGATGACTCCCATGGGCCCAAGAGTGAAAGTCATGAAAATGATAATGATTCCCATGGACCCAAGAGCGGCAGTGACGAAAGGGATAATGATTCCCATGGACCCAAGAGCGGCAGTGACGAAAAGGATGACGACTCCCATGGGCCGAAGAGTGACAGTGACGAAAAGGATGATGAGTCCCATGGACCCAAGACCGATAGTGACGAAAAGGATGATGACTCCCATGGGCCCAAGAGTGAAAGTCATGAAAATGATAATGATTCCCGTGGACCAAAGAGCGACAGTGATGAAAAGGATGATGACTCACATGGAACTAAGAGCGATAGCCACGAAGACAAAGATGACACAAATAAGAACAAGAAGAAGCACCATAGAGGTTGCAAACACCACGTAAAGGACAATCATCATCCACGTGACCACAAGAATGACAGTCACGAAAAAGATGATGACTCCCATGGACCCAAGAGCGACAGTGACGAAAAGGGTGATGACTCCCATGGACCCAAAAGCGACAGTGACGAAAAGGGTGACGACTCCCTTGAACCCAAAAGCGACAGTAACGAAAAGGGTGATGACTCCCATGAACCCAAAAGCGACAGTGACGAAAAGGGTGATGACTCCCATGGACCCAAGAGCGACAGTGACGAAAGGGATAATGATTCCCATGGACCCAAGAGCGGCAGTGACGAAAGGGATAATGATTCCCATGGACCCAAGAGCGGCAGTGATGAAAAGGATGACGACTCCCATGGGCCGAAGAGTGACAGTGACGAAAAGGATGACGACTCACATGAACCTAAGAGCGGCAGTGATGAAAAGGGTAATAGCTCCCATGGACCTAAGAGTGATAGTGACGAAAAAGATGATGACTCCCATGGACCCAAGAGCGGCAGTGATGAAAAGGATGACGACTCACATGGACCCAAGAGCGGCAGCGATGTAAGAGACGACGACTCACATAGACCCAAGAGTAACAGTCATGAAAAGGATGATGACTCACATGGACCTAAGAGCGATAGCCACGAAGACAAAGATGACACAAATAAGAACAAGAAGAAGCACCACAAAGGTTGCAAACACCACATAAAGGACAATCATCATCCACGTGACCACAAGAATGACAGCCATGATAAAGATGGTGACTCCCACGGACCCAAGAGCGACAGTCATGAAAAGGATAGTGATTCCCATGGACCCAAGAGCGGCAGTGATGAAAAGGACGATGACTCACATGGACCCAAGAGCGACAGTGATGAAAAGGATGATGACTCCCATGGACCCAAGAGCGGCAGTGATGAAAAGGATAATAGCTCCCATGGACCTAAGAGCGACAGCCACGAAGACAAAGATGACACAAATAAGAACAAGAAGAAGCACCACAAAGGTTGCAAACACCACACAAAGGACAATCATCATCCACATGACCACAAGAATGACAGTCACGAAAAAGATTATGACTCACATGGACCCATGAGCAACAGTGACGAAAAGGATGATGACTCCCATGGACGCAAAAGCGATAGTGATGAAAAGGATGATGACTCCCATGGGCCCAAGAGCGGCAGTGACGAAAAGGATGATACCTCCCATGGATCCAAAAGCGGCAGTGACGAAAAGGATGACGACTCACAGGGACCTAAGAGCAACAGCGATGAAAAGGATGACGACTCACATGACCCTAAGAGCGGCAGTGATGAAAAGGGTAATAGCTCCCATGGACCTAAGAGTGATAGTGACGAAAAAGATGATGACTCCCATGGACCCAAGAGCGGCAGTGATGAAAAGGATGACGACTCACATGGACCCAAGAGCGGCAGCGATGAACGGGACGACGACTCACATAGACCCAAGAGTGACAGTCATGAAAAGGATGATGACTCCCATGGACCCAAGAGCGGCAGTAACGAAAAGGATGACGACTCACATGGACCCAAAAATTACAGTGATGAAAAGGATAATAGCTCCCATGGGCCTAAGAGCGACAGCCACGAAGACAAAAATGACACAAATAAGAACAAGAAGAAGCACCACAAAGGTTGCAAACACCACATAAAGGACAATCATCATCCACGTGACCACAAGAATGACAGCCATGAAAAAGATGGTGACTCCCTCGGACCCAAGAGCGACAGTCATGAAAAGGATAGTGATTCCCATGGACCCAAGAGCGGCAGTGATGAAAAGGACGATGACTCACATGGACCCAAGAGCGACAGTGATGAAAAGGATGATGACTCCCATGGACCCAAGACCGGCAGTGATGAAAAGGATGATGACTCCCATGGGCCCAAGAGCGGCAGTGATGAAAAGGATGATGACTCCCATGGACCCAAGAGCGACAGTGATGAAAGGGATAATGAATCCCACGGACCCAAGAGCGGCAGTGATGAAAAGAATGATGACTCACATGACCACAAAAATGACGGTAATGAAACTAAAGATGGCTCCGATGAAGGTAAAAGTGTTGACTCTCAACAAATAATAACTCATAAATATAAACGTCATCCTCCACATAAACACAGAGTAAGACATGTTAAAGTTATTCCAAAACGGAGACATCATGCTAGGAGACACAAGTGTCATGGTCATGGCAAACCCTTGTCTGACGAAAGTAATAACCAACAAAATGATACATCAGGGTCTCATTGTACTGGAAGACATAAGACGAAACATCACCCGAAATGCCATAGAAAATGCGATGGCATTAACTGTTATAAATATAAAGATTTAAATGACAGAGATCCCAATGATGACAAGTCAAGTGATGAAAATACTTCTAATAATCGAAACGACAAACATAATGATGGCAAAGGAAGTCATGGCAATGATAATAATTCTGCAAAAGAAGAGACTAGTGAAGAATCAAATGAATCTCCGGGAAATAGTAATAGTGATGACCATGGTGACTCTAAAGATAAAGATACTGAGAGTCAAGATAGCGAGTATAACGAAAGTTCACCTAAGCATATTCACAAACGCAGTGCCGAAAACAAATGTAAGAGAAGACATCACAAAAAACCTAAATATGATTCTTCAAGTTATGGTAGTCATACTAGTGAAAGTAGCGAATCGAATAGCTCTGACGAACCCAACAACACTGGTGAAAATGACAAGAGTAATGAGTCCAATAGTAATTCGAGTGAAAATGATTTTAATGGTAAGGATAAATCAGACAGCAAAGATAGATCTGATAACAAAAGTAAATTCAATAACTCAGATGAGAACGATAGCACAAGCAAACCTGCCAGCAAAGATGAAAATAACAGCAGTAATGAGTCCAAGAATCCTAGTGGAAATGATACATCCAGTGATTCCAATAGCTCAGATAAAAATGATGATTCAAGTAGGTCCATGAGTACTGATGAAAATAGCAACACCGATGAATCCAAGAATACTAGTGAAAATGTTAACACAAGCGAATCCAGTAAATCCTATAGCTCAGGTGATGATGATAAATCTGACAGCACTGATGAAAGTGGTAACTCCAGTGGACCCAGTGACTCCAGTAGTACTGATGAAAGTGATAGCTCCAGTGGATCCAGTGACTCCAGTAGTACAGATGAAAGTGATAGCTCCAGTGGACCCAGTGACTCCAACAGTACTGATGAGACCGGTAACTCCAGTGGACCCAGTGACTCCAGTAGTACAGATGAGAGTGGTAACTTCAGTGAACCCAGTGACTCCAGTTGTACAGATAAGAGTGGTAACTCCAGTGGACCCAGTGACTCCAGTAGTACAGATGAGAGTGGTAACTCCAGTGGACCCAGTGATTCCAGTAGTACAGACGAGAGTGGTAACTCCAGTGGACCCAGTGACTCCAGTAGTACGGATGAGAGTGGTAACTCCAGTGGACCCAGTGATTCCAGTAGTACAGACGAGAGTGGTAACTCCAGTGGACCCAGTGACTCCAGTAGTACAGGTGAGAGTGGTAACTCCAGTGGACCCAGTGACTCCAGTAGTACAGATGAGAGTGGTAACTCCAGTGGACCTAGTGACTCCAGTAGTACAGATGAGAGTGGTAACTCCTGTGAACCCAGTGACTCCAGTAGTACAGATGAGAGTGGTAACTCCAGTGGACCCAGTGACTCCAGTAGTACAGGTGAAAGTGGTAACTCCAGTGGACCCAGTGACTCCAGTAGTACAGGTGAGAGTGGTAACTCCAGTGGACCCAGTGACTCCAGTAATACAGATGAGAGTGGTAACTCCAGTGTACCCAGTGACTCCAGTAGTACAGGTGAGAGTGGTAACTCCAGTGGACCCAGTGACTCCAGTAGTACAGGTGAGAGTGGTAACTCCAGTGGACCCAGTGACTCCAGTAGTACAGATGAGAGTGGTAACTCCAGTGGACCCAGTGACTCCAATAGTACAGATGAGAGTGGTAACTCCAGTGGACCCAGTGACTCCAGTAGTACAGATGAGACCGGTAACTCCAGTGGACCCAGTGACTCCAGTAGTACAGATGAGAGTGGTAACTCCAGTGGACCCAGTGACTCCAGTAGTACAGGTGAGAGTAGTAACTCCAGTGGACCCAGTGACTCCAGTAGTACAGATGAGAGTGGTAACTCCAGTGGACCTAATGACTCCAGTAGTACAGATGAAAGTGATAGCTCCAGTGGACCCAGTGACTCCAACAGTACTGATGAGACCGGTAACTCCAGTGGACCCAGTGACTCCAGTAGTACAGATGAGAGTGGTAACTCCAGTGGACCTAGTGACTCCAGTAGTACAGATGAGAGTGGTAACTCCTGTGAACCCAGTGTCTCCAGTAGTACAGATGAGAGTGGTAACTCCAGTGGACCCAGTGACTCCAGTAGTACAGGTGAAAGTGGTAACTCCAGTGGACCCAGTGACTCCAGTAGTACAGGTGAGAGTGGTAACTCCAGAGGACCCAGTGACTCCAGTAATACAGATGAGAGTGGTAACTCCAGTGTACCCAGTGACTCCAGTAGTACAGATGAGAGTGGTAACTCCAGTGGACCCAGTGACTCCAGTAGTACAGATGAGAGTGGTAACTCCAGTGGACCTAATGACTCCAGTAGTACAGATGAGAGTGGTAACTCCAGTGGACCCAGTGACTCCAGTAGTACAGATGAGACCGGTAACTCCAGTGGACCCAGTGACTCCAGTAGTACAGATGAGAGTGGTAACTCCAGTGTACCCAGTGACTCCAGTAGTACAGATAAGAGTGGTAACTCCAGTGGACCCAGTGACTCCAGTAGTACAGATGAGAGTGGTAACTCCAGTGGACCCAGTGACTCCAGTAGTACAGATGAGAGTGGTAACTCCAGTGGACCCAGTGACTCCAATAGTACAGATGAGAGTGGTAACTCCAGTGGACCCAGTGACTCCAGTAGTACAGATGAGAGTGGTAACTCCAGTGGACCCAGTGACTCCAGTAGAACAGATGAGAGTGGTAACTCCAGTGGACCCAGTGACTCCAATAGTACAGATGAGAGTGGTAACTCCAGTGGACCCAGTGACTCCAGTAGTACAGATGAGACCGGTAACTCCAGTGGACACAGTGACTCCAGTAGTACAGATGAGACCGGTAACTCCAGTGGACCCAGTGACTCCAGTAGTACAGATGAGAGTGGTAACTCCAGTGGACCCAGTGACTCCAGTTGTACAGATAAGAGTGGTAACTCCAGTGGACCCAGTGACTCCAGTAGTACAGATGATAGTGGTAACTCCAGTGGACCTAGTGACTCCAGTTGTACAGATAAGAGTGGTAACTCCAGTGGACCCAGTGACTCCAGTAGTACAGATGAGAGTGGTAACTCCAGTGGACCCAGTGACTCCAGTAGCACAGATGAGTGTGGTAACTCCAGTGAACCCAGTGACTCCAGTAGTACAGATGAGAGTGGTAACTCCAGTGGACCCAGTGACTCCAATAGTACAGATGAGAGTGGTAACTCCAGTGGACCCAGTGACTCCAGTAGTACAGATGAGACCGGTAACTCCAGTGGACCCAGTGACTCCAGTAGTACAGATGAGAGTGGTAACTCCAGTGTACCCAGTGACTCCAGTAGTACAGATAAGAGTGGTAACTCCAGTGGACCCAGTGACTCCAGTAGTACAGATGAGAGTGGTAACTCCAGTGGACCCAGTGACTCCAGTAGTACAGATGAGAGTGGTAACTCCAGTGGACCCAGTGACTCCAATAGTACAGATGAGAGTGGTAACTCCAGTGGACCCAGTGACTCCAGTAGTACAGATGAGAGTGGTAACTCCAGTGGACCCAGTGACTCCAGTAGAACAGATGAGAGTGGTAACTCCAGTGGACCCAGTGACTCCAATAGTACAGATGAGAGTGGTAACTCCAGTGGACCCAGTGACTCCAGTAGAACAGATGAGAGTGGTAACTCCAGTGGACCCAGTGACTCCAATAGTACAGATGAGAGTGGTAACTCCAGTGGACCCAGTGACTCCAGTAGTACAGATGAGACCGGTAACTCCAGTGGACACAGTGACTCCAGTAGTACAGATGAGACCGGTAACTCCAGTGGACCCAGTGACTCCAGTAGTACAGATGAGAGTGGTAACTCCAGTGGACCCAGTGACTCCAGTTGTACAGATAAGAGTGGTAACTCCAGTGGACCCAGTGACTCCAGTAGTACAGATGATAGTGGTAACTCCAGTGGACCTAGTGACTCCAGTTGTACAGATAAGAGTGGTAACTCCAGTGGACCCAGTGACTCCAGTAGTACAGATGAGAGTGGTAACTCCAGTGGACCCAGTGACTCCAATAGTACAGATGAGAGTGGTAACTCCAGTGGACCCAGTGACTCCAGTAGTACAGATGAGACCGGTAACTCCAGTGGACACAGTGACTCCAGTAGTACAGATGAGACCGGTAACTCCAGTGGACACAGTGACTCCAGTAGTACAGATGAGAGTGGTAACTCCAGTGGACCCAGTGACTCCAGTTGTACAGATAAGAGTGGTAACTCCAGTGGACCCAGTGACTCCAGTAGTACAGATGATAGTGGTAACTCCAGTGGACCTAGTGACTCCAGTAGTACAGATGAGAGTGGTAACTCCAGTGAACCTAGTGACTCCAGTAGCTCAGATGAGAGTGGTAACTCCAGTGAACCCAGTGACTCCAGTAGTACAGATGAGAGTGGTAACTCCAGTGGACCCAGTGACTCCAGTAGTACAGATGAGAGTGGTAACTCCAGTGAACCCAGTGACTCCAGTAGTACAGATGAGAGTGGTAACTCCAGTGGACCTAGTGACTCCAGTAGCTCAGATGAGAGTGGTAACTCCAGTGGACCCAGTGATTCCAGTAGTACAGACGAGAGTGGTAACTCTAGTGGACCCAGTGACTCCAGTAGTACAGATGAGAGTGGTAACTCCAGTGGACCCAGTGACTCCAGTAGTACAGGTGAGAGTAGTAACTCCAGTGGACCTAATGACTCCAGTAGTACAGATGAAAGTGATAGCTCCAGTGGACCCAGTGACTCCAACAGTACTGATGAGACCGGTAACTCCAGTGGACCCAGTGACTCCAGTAGTACAGATGAGAGTGGTAACTTCAGTGAACCCAGTGACTCCAGTTGTACAGATAAGAGTGGTAACTCCAGTGGACCCAGTGACTCCAGTAGTACAGATGAGAGTGGTAACTCCAGTGGACCCAGTGATTCCAGTAGTACAGACGAGAGTGGTAACTCCAGTGGACCCAGTGACTCCAGTAGTACGGATGAGAGTGGTAACTCCAGTGGACCCAGTGATTCCAGTAGTACAGACGAGAGTGGTAACTCCAGTGGACCCAGTGACTCCAGTAGTACAGGTGAGAGTGGTAACTCCAGTGGACCCAGTGACTCCAGTAGTACAGATGAGAGTGGTAACTCCAGTGGACCTAGTGACTCCAGTAGTACAGATGAGAGTGGTAACTCCTGTGAACCCAGTGTCTCCAGTAGTACAGATGAGAGTGGTAACTCCAGTGGACCCAGTGACTCCAGTAGTACAGACGAGAGTGGTAACTCCAGTGGACCCAGTGACTCCAGTAGTACGGATGAGAGTGGTAACTCCAGTGGACCCAGTGATTCCAGTAGTACAGACGAGAGTGGTAACTCCAGTGGACCCAGTGACTCCAGTAGTACAGGTGAGAGTGGTAACTCCAGTGGACCCAGTGACTCCAGTAGTACAGATGAGAGTGGTAACTCCAGTGGACCTAGTGACTCCAGTAGTACAGATGAGAGTGGTAACTCCAGTGGACCTAATGACTCCAGTAGTACAGATGAAAGTGATAGCTCCAGTGGACCCAGTGACTCCAACAGTACTGATGAGACCGGTAACTCCAGTGAACCCAGTGACTCCAGTTGTACAGATAAGAGTGGTAACTCCAGTGGACCCAGTGACTCCAGTAGTACAGATGAGAGTGGTAACTCCAGTGGACCCAGTGATTCCAGTAGTACAGACGAGAGTGGTAACTCCAGTGGACCCAGTGACTCCAGTAGTACGGATGAGAGTGGTAACTCCATTGAACCCAGTGTCTCCAGTAGTACAGATGAGAGTGGTAACTCCAGTGGACCCAGTGACTCCAGTAGTACAGGTGAAAGTGGTAACTCCAGTGGACCCAGTGACTCCAGTAGTACAGGTGAGAGTAGTAACTCCAGTGGACCCAGTGACTCCAGTAGTACAGATGAGAGTGGTAACTCCAGTGGACCTAATGACTCCAGTAGTACAGATGAAAGTGATAGCTCCAGTGGACCCAGTGACTCCAACAGTACTGATGAGACCGGTAACTCCAGTGGACCCAGTGACTCCAGTAGTACAGATGAGAGTGGTAACTTCAGTGAACCCAGTGACTCCAGTTGTACAGATAAGAGTGGTAACTCCAGTGGACCCAGTGACTCCAGTAGTACAGATGAGAGTGGTAACTCCAGTGGACCCAGTGATTCCAGTAGTACAGACGAGAGTGGTAACTCCAGTGGACCCAGTGACTCCAGTAGTACGGATGAGAGTGGTAACTCCAGTGGACCCAGTGATTCCAGTAGTACAGACGAGAGTGGTAACTCCAGTGGACCCAGTGACTCCAGTAGTACAGGTGAGAGTGGTAACTCCAGTGGACCTAGTGACTCCAGTAGTACAGATGAGAGTGGTAACTCCTGTGAACCCAGTGACTCCAGTAGTACAGGTGAGAGTGGTAACTCCAGTGGACCCAGTGACTCCAGTAATACAGATGAGAGTGGTAACTCCAGTGTACCCAGTGACTCCAGTAGTACAGGTGAGAGTGGTAACTCCAGTGGACCCAGTGACTCCACTAGTACAGATGAGAGTGGTAACTCCAGTGGACCCAGTGACTCCAGTAGTACAGATGAGAGTGGTAACTCCAGTGGACCCAGTGACTCCAATAGTACAGATGAGAGTGGTAACTCCAGTGGACCCAGTGACTCCAGTAGTACAGATGAGACCGGTAACTCAAGTGGACCCAGTGACTCCAGTAGTACAGATGAGAGTGGTAACTCCAGTGGACCCAGTGACTCCAGTAGTACAGGTGAGAGTAGTAACTCCAGTGGACCCAGTGACTCCAGTAGTACAGATGAGAGTGGTAACTCCAGTGGACCTAATGACTCCAGTAGTACAGATGAGAGTGGTAACTCCAGTGAACCCAGTGACTCCAGTAGTACAGATGAGAGTGGTAACTCCAGTGTACCCAGTGACTCCAGTAGTACAGGTGAGAGTGGTAACTCCAGTGGACCCAGTGACTCCACTAGTACAGATAAGAGTGGTAACTCCAGTGGACCCAGTGACTCCAGTAGTACAGATGAGAGTGGTAACTCCAGTGGACCCAGTGACTCCAATAGTACAGATGAGAGTGGTAACTCCAGTGGACCCAGTGACTCCAGTAGTACAGATGAGACCGGTAACTCCAGTGGACCCAGTGACTCCAGTAGTACAGATGAGAGTGGTAACTCCAGTGGAGCCAGTGACTCCAGTTGTACAGATAAGAATGGTAACTCCAGTGGACCCAGTGACTCCAGTAGTACAGATGATAGTGGTAACTCCAGTGGACCTAGTGACTCCAGTAGTACAGATGAGAGTGGTAACTCCAGTGAACCCAGTGACTCCAGTAGTACAGGTGAGAGTAGTAACTCCAGTGGACCCAGTGACTCCAGTAGTACAGATGAGAGTGGTAACTCCAGTGGACCTAATGACTCCAGTAGTACAGATGAGAGTGGTAACTCCAGTGAACCCAGTGACTCCAGTAGTACAGATGAGAGTGGTAACTCCAGTGGACCCAGTGACTCCAGTAGTACAGATGAGAGTGGTAACTCCAGTGGACCCAGTGACTCCAGTAGTACAGATGAGAGTGGTAACTCCAGTGGACCCAGTGACTCCAGTAGTACAGATGAGAGTGGTAACTCCAGTGGACCCAGTGACTCCAATAGTACAGATGAGAGTGGTAACTCCAGTGGACCCAGTGACTCCAGTAGTACAGATGAGACCGGTAACTCCAGTGGACACAGTGACTCCAGTAGTACAGATGAGACCGGTAACTCCAGTGGACCCAGTGACTCCAGTAGTACAGATGAGAGTGGTAACTCCAGTGGACCCAGTGACTCCAGTTGTACAGATAAGAGTGGTAACTCCAGTGGACCCAGTGACTCCAGTAGTACAGATGAGAGTGGTAACTCCAGTGGACCCAGTGACTCCAGTAGTACAGATGAGAGTGGTAACTCCAGTGGACCCAGTGACACCAATAGTACAGATGAGAGTGGTAACTCCAGTGGACCCAGTGACTCCAGTAGTACAGATGAGACCGGTAACTCCAGTGGACACAGTGACTCCAGTAGTACAGATGAGACCGGTAACTCCAGTGGACCCAGTGACTCCAGTAGTACAGATGAGAGTGGTAACTCCAGTGGACCCAGTGACTCCAGTTGTACAGATAAGAGTGGTAACTCCAGTGGACCCAGTGACTCCAGTAGTACAGATGATAGTGGTAACTCCAGTGGACCTAGTGACTCCAGTAGTACAGATGAGAGTGGTAACTCCAGTGAACCTAGTGACTCCAGTAGCTCAGATGAGAGTGGTAACTCCAGTGAACCCAGTGACTCCAGTAGTACAGATGAGAGTGGTAACTCCAGTGGACCCAGTGACTCCAGTAGTACAGATGAGAGTGGTAACTCCAGTGGACCTAGTGACTCCAGTAGTACAGATGAGAGTGGTAACTCCAGTGAACCCAGTGACTCCAGTAGTACAGATGAGAGTGGTAACTCCAGTGAACCCAGTGACTCCAGTAGTACAGATGAGAGTGGTAACTCCAGTGGACCCAGTGACTCCAATAGTACAGATGAGAGTGGTAACTCCAGTGGACCCAGTGAATCCAACAGTACTGATAAGACCTGTAACTCCAGTGGATCCAGTGACTCCAGTAGTACAGATGAGAGTGGTAACTCCAGTGAACCCAGTGACTCCAGTAGTACAGATAAGAGTGGTAACTCCAGTGGACCCAGTGACTCTAGTAGTACAGACGAGAGTGGTAACTCCAGTGGACCTAGTGACTCCAGTAGTACAAATGAGAATGGTAACTCCAGTGGGCCCAGTGACTCCAGTAGTACAGATGAGAGTGGTAACTCCAGTGGACCTAGTGACTCCAGTAGTACAAATGAGAATGGTAACTCCAGTGAACCCAGTGATTCCAGTAGTACAGACGAGAGTGGTAACTCCAGTGGACCCAGTGACTCCAGTAGTACAGGTGAGAGTGGTAACTCCAGTGGACCCGGTGACTCCAGTAGTACAGATGAGAGTGGTAACTCCAGTGGACCCAGTGACTCCAGTAGTACAGATGAGAGTGGTAACTCCAGTGGACCCAGTGACTCCAGTAGTACAGATGAGAGTGGTAACTCCAGTGGACCCAGTGAATCAAACAGTACTGATGAATCCAACAATACTAGTAAAAATAGTGACAATGATGAATCTAGCAATAGTAGCAATACTAATGAAAATAGCAGTGATGAATCTAACAGTACAGGAGAATCCAACGGTACTGACGAAACTGACAGCAGTGATGAATCTAGTGAAAGCAACGATTACAGTGTAAGTGACGAATCCAGTGATAGCGATGCATCTAGTAACAGTTACGATACTAGTGAAAGTTACGATTCTAGCGATAGTAACGGAAACAGCGATAGTGATAGCAGAAGCGAAAGTTTCGAGTCAAGCGAAAGCTACGATTCAAGCGAAAGTAATGATTTCAGCGAAAGTGATGAATCCAGTGAAAGCTATGAAACAAGCGAAAGTGATTCATCTAGTGCAAGCGATTCGTCTAGTGACAGCGATTCATCCAGTGATAGCGATTCATCAAGCGATAGCGATTCATCAAGCGATAGTGAAAGTGACTCAACTGATGAAGATTCCTCTAATGATGATGATAATGGAGTAAGAAAAAGATGTAACAGTAGATGCGCAGTATGTGGCAAAAGAGGTCATACAATCATTGATACAAACAAAAATACTAAAGAGGATTCAGACCAAAATTCTTCAAACGATTCCACCCACAATAAACGCCTTAGAGGTAATGGAAAGAAATGTCATAGAAATCACCGCAGAATAAATTCTAATAGCACGGCTGAAAGCAGTGACTCATCTGACATAAGCAAATCTTCTTCTGAAAGCGGAGATGCTAACAGCCACAGCAGAAAACCACGAGGAAATAGAGTTAGAACTCATAAAACAAAAATTCATAAAAGATCTACTGAATATAAAGAACACAAAAAGACTTCAGGCGATTCGAATGAAAGCGACAATGATAAGGCCATTAAAAAGAATGATAAAGAAAATAAAAACCAAGGTAATGAAGGTAAAACATGTGGTTGCAAGAAAGGAAAAGGTGGAAACAAAGATGAAACTGAAGACAGCAACAAAAACAAAGATACTAACACTAAAAGAGAACATAAGAAAAAGATAATAGTTTCACGCACAATCACGCGCAGAAAACGTTCAATGCACACTTCAAACAAGACACATAAAACTAAGAAAAGGATAATAAGAAGATCACACGGTAACGAAATCATTGAAAGCCAAGAATTTGAGACCCACAGCGTAGCCGCTAAGAAATCTGAATCAAGTACAGTCGACAAAGATGTAGGTGGAAAACACTATAGCCAAGTTCGCGAAAATACAGAAGAGCAAAAACAAGAAGGAAAGAGTTACCACGATTTCAAAACAGAACGCGATTCCAAAGGTGCAGTCAAAAAAGAATCTGTGGATGAAAAACAAGAACATGGACAGTACAAAGCCGAAAGATACGAAAAAGACTCGGTAAAGAGTGATACGGAAAATATTGAGAATGAAAGAAGAGAGAAACAGGAAAGCGAATACGACTTGTACTATAAGAATAAAAAGACTTACCACTCTCGTAAAAATAGCGATTCTGATGAAGATAGGAGTTAAAATAATAATATTTATAAGAAAAACAATACCACAACGAGGCCTACTGTATTTTTTCTCAGCAGATGACGCTAGTGTGAACCTCTCGTTTATTCAACAGGGAATAGAGTAGTAGACAGTGTAAGAAAATTAAAAATATAATTAGTCCGTCAGTTAGATAATGAAAAAATATTAGACACGTATTTTTTACACAACGACTGTGGCACCTGGCTACTATAGACTATTATATGACTACCTATTGGCTAAAGGCAAAGGATTGTAATAGAAAAAGGATTTTTATGGTATAAGAACCTATCTGTATTCGAATCTAGTTTAGAGGTATAATGCATTAAAAGATATTATGTAAGAATAGTCTATGATTCACTAATAATAATACGGTATATTGTAATTTTATTCTATTTTTTTGAACATTGTCAAAAATATATATCGAAAATTACATTATATTACCAATTTATGTATACGATTAATAAATAATTTTCATTTGCAAAAATTTTCATCATTATTTGATTTTTATTTGTCCATCATTTTTCGTTTAACACACACAATATTTCGAATTCATATCACAGTACGAATATAAGAGACAAGTATTTTTTTAAGTGGGGAAACATCATCGAACGGCTGCTCCCGCCTGGGTGAGGCGGGTGGGAGTGTCAGATTTTTACTGACTAAAAACGACCCCGTTCCTACTCCTGCACTTCGAGCCGGAGTCCGGGTAACCCGTTAGGTTCTTCGCGACTCGAAAAAGACAAGTATACAACACAATATGTTTATAATAACTATCGTGAGACATGCTGAATTAACTTAAAATCGCGTTTTACTCACGTGAATATACTGACAAAACTTCCAGGTTCCAGTTTGGAGACACAGAGGGCTCTTCCTCATGAGCAGCGTGCGCGGTCGCGGCATTTAATTGTTCTTGTGACGACACATGTCTACACACACTTTAGAGGTAGGATCCTCCGACCACGCGAGGTGATCGTGCCTGGCGGGCTTTCTGCCCAACAGTAGTTCGTTGGGATTTTCTATCTGTGTTAATTCGATTGTAAACTTCGCATATGCGATGTAGGATTTTATGACGTCACCCGTTGACATTGATATGTGTCGCCACATTCTCATTAGGAAGAGTCCCTCTGTGACTCGAAACTAGTAGACCACATAAGAGGTGCATATTATGCCACTGTACGATGTAACACCCATTTTTCACTATTTATGATAAGAGTCCCATATAATAGAGGGTGAGTCTATTGCCATATAGCGGGCACAATTCCAGACCGTACTACTACTGAGATTTTTTTTAAAACCCAGTAATACTTTGCCCGACCCGGGAATCGAACCTGAGACCCTTGATTTTGGGGTTACATTGTTCTCACACAATTAAACCAGTAAAACTATATAACTAGAGGTAGAGAATTGTATTGTGAACCTGATTGAAATAGAGTAACCTATGGAGTTTCTTGCTCGCACTTCTCCATACGAATTTACACCCTTTTTTTGAGCCGGACGCGAGATGTCCTCATCGCCGATCACATCCCTGAGGACACGGCGGTGCTAAGCCCACACAGCACACCGCCACTTTATGCTCCACCGTGTCCTCCGGGAAGAATTTACACCCTGGCATAAGCAAATAGCTTCGATATTCCTATTTATATATAGTTATATTATAGAGGTATTTTGATATTCCAACAGGATTCGAAACTTGGATTAGTCAAAAATGTTTCAAATTCTACCGCGGAAAGCGATTGAGATAAAATTCTGAAAAATAAAGTTAATAACATAAAGAACTATATTCAAACGATCTGTTTCAGCTAAAACATCAAAGTACATCGTTCAGGTCCAATTTGTATATTCATCTAATAAATTACGTGCACACTTCTGGTGTTAGGGTGACCATGGTTTCGGAGAATATGGGATAAAAGGAACGTATATAAAAAATTACTTGTTTGCACTGCACAAGTCAAAGCCGTTTCCGGAATGATATCGCAACCTCACAGGGGACCTCAAACCGGGAAGGCAATTGCACCTGTTCGACGCATCACTATGGCCATCGTCCACATAGGCAGCGGCGCGCGGGGTTTATTTTAAGGGGGGAAATCATCGAATGACTTCTCCCGCCTAGGTGAGACGGGAGTGAGTGTCAGACTCTTACTGATTAAAAACCACCGTATTCCTACCCCTGCCCTTCGAGCCGAAGCCCCGGCAACCAGTTGAGACCTCCGCGGTTCCGTATCGGCATCAGCCCTATTGGGCTCCATCCGTGGTGGTCTGATGCCTCATTGAGGCGCGCGCGAAACGGTTGTGGTCGGGTGGCGAGCCAACCATGCTCGCCGTCCGCAAGCCCATGCTTACGGTGCGTGGCCGGAGATCGTCCCGCGACGTACGATATTGAAACCACGGCGCCGCAAGCGCCGCGCCTCTTAAATCGGTTCATCAACGAGCTAGTTTCCGTGCTAGCTATTTGCAACAGTAGGTAGTATCGGTCTTGATTGTGATTTGAGTAAATGAACCTATGTAATTGCACAGTCCACTGTTTCTTTCACTTTATAGCCTGACAGAGCCTCGACACCTGAGTGCAGGAGGCAGTAACATTGCATTGCATTGGCTGGCTCCAGTGAGCCACCGAATCAGAGCGCCGAAGGCGCTGGACACTATTACGTTATGAATGCGATAGTTATTGATGCTTGGCCAAGCAATTGGTCTGGTATTGCAAATGACTAAAAACATCACTTACTGACGAACTTTACCTTTTATTTATGAATCTTATCGTGGCCCACCTACTTATTTACCCCTTCATTCATAAATCACAACTACACGTACCTATTCATGTTTAAGAGCCGCATGTTTCAACCTGCATGGGCTCGAACAGATATGAAAAGTGTTGCATTGTGTACAGCCGTGTTAGTGAAGCTCCTGTGCCTAAGGGCTCGTACACAAAAATGCGATACAAATTGTTACGATGCGTCACCGAGGATGACCATTCCTTTGACGACCGTCAACCGTATTTTAACTCGTCGAGTACCGGTTTTGTAGACACAATTATAGAACAATAGATTGCGGTCACCGGTGACCGCTTGGTGTTTGACAGTTTAAATTGAAAACTAGGTCGTGACATAGATCGTAAAAAGAAGTGTGCACTTCTGTTATTGCTTAGGAAATGCAGGAAAAAGAAACAAAGAAGATTTTGGGAAGATAAGCTTTTGATGCGCGATGTGCATCAATTCGCAAGTTCTTGCGATCCGTAGAGGGAGCTCCCACATTTTTGCGATGCGACGTCGCATCGCAGTGTTGGGTATGAGGGAACCTTTAAAGGAACTTTTGTAACTTCTAGGGCGTCACGTGTCTGAGCGACGTCTTAGCTTACCATCAGGTGAGCTACACGTTACCCGCCTTAATCTTACAAAAATTATGTGGACTGTCCCGAATTCCTTTAAAAACATGCAGTCTCTACAAGCACGCGTCCGCTTAAACCAGATGGCCCTGCGGATGTCGGGCATAAACTGTTTCTTGTACTATATACAGACATACAGACGCATTATGTTAGTGTATATGCTATTTATAGATAGCTGAGGTGTTCTCACAGGTTGGAAAACAAAAGAGGATTTTTTTATAATTTTTAATTACTGGCTTCTTACGCGGGATTCCACTTGTTCTGTTAGGCTCCTATTGACCGTAGCACAAGATACATAGCCTATAGGCTTGTTCGTCCGCGAGTCACTTAAGGGGCCAGTAGAATACCAGCGCGAGGCCCTGTCTTGCACATGCTGAACTGGTCCCATTTCACCGCAGACTTGGAACATGAACATGTATCCATCAGTATCTACTAATATAATTATTTGTCTGTACATATCACTTGTTTTATAGCGTGTAATAAAGGATTTTTCTTACATTCTTTCTTTCTATAGTTTTTCTCGATTGCCTCATTGGCCGAGTGGTCGCAAGTGTGACTGCCGGGCAAGGGGTCTCGGGTTAGATTACCGTGTCGGGCAAAGTATTACTGGGTTTTTTAAAAAAAATCAGTAGTAGCAAGAAGTCTGGATTGTGCCAGGTACATGGCAATAGGCTCACCCCCTACTACATGGGACTCATAACATAAGTAGTGAAAAGTGGGTGTTACTTCTGTGTGCACCTCTGCCTACGCCTTCGGGGATAAAAGGCGTGATGTTAAGTTATGTTTTTATCGATAAATGCACTATTGAACACAAAAAGAATTATTCAATTCGGTCCCATAGTTCCTGAGATTAGAGCGTACAAAGAAGCAAACGATCAAACTCTTTAATTTATAATACTAGCTTTTGTTGCGACTCCCGTTTTTCCCGTTCCCGTAGGATTTTCGGGAAATCCTTGGTTGGTGAAGTATCTTATGTCTCGACTCCTGGTTCTAAGCTAGCTCCCCACCAAATTCACATCCAAATTGATCTAAGTTTTATAGTGTAACTAACACGTCATTCTTTTATATACGGATGTTAGTATAAGATTACGTTTTTCGGCTTACATACTGTAACTGTTTGACGAGGAACTCGACTAGTTTGAAGCCATGCTAGAGGCTCATACCATGAGCAACTTTCAGCGTTTTTATAAAGCCTAATTGTTAATTTGAGAGGAAGTTAGTAGGCCTTACCTTTATAATTGTCTATTTAAATGACAATGCCAAATCCTGACCCAGTCATATTATCATTTACAAAAAAAGTAAATTGATGAAAATAATTTTGACGAATAAGGAACCTTTTCATAATAAATCTTTTTATTTTTAAACTTGCGGTTTACAATTTAATAAAAAAAGAAGTTCAATCCCGGAAATACTTTTTTGCAATGCGTATTCCATATTGTCTAATGACTATTTGCGTTACATCATACGCATCGCTTGTACGGAACTATGAAAATAAAAAAGTAAGTAACTGTAAAAAAGATTAGATTATTAGATTATACATAAAATATTATATCAAAAGTATAATTACGTATACCATTTATTTATTTATTAATAATTACAGATGAAATCACGAAAATATAAAAGAAACGATTACTATGATTTTTTCGTGTAACGAAACGTTTTGAAGCGCTCGTCAGCTGTCAGTGTCAATATTATCTTTCATTCGCTCTCTGCGTTACCGTTGTTTTCGCGATAGTTATCATTATTGTTTTGTGTTTTAAACAAAAACCGCAAGTTTTACAGGTTTCAGGACAAATGTTTAGGTATCGGTAATTAATACACTACACGATGCTGAATACTGCATACTTGTACATGACTTCTAATATAGTGGGTCAATGATGTACTGAGCACCTGGCATTGTCCTTTGACTGCCGGTTGGGCAACCGGCAACCGTGCAACGTGTCGCGGGTTCGATTCCCGCACGGAACAACACTTTGTGTGTTCCACAAATTGTTGTTTCGGGTCTGGGTGTGATGTGTATGTGAACTTGTATGTTTGTAAACGCACCCACGACACAGGAGAAAATCTGAATGTGGGGCAACGTTATTTAAATAAAAATTTAATTTTATCAAACTGATCGTCGTTCGGGTGGCCGAAAACTGTCGAGTTTTGGTTGTAGCACGGGCGTCTGGAATGAAGCCTTTCGCTATGCTCACTCTACCATATTGTGCTTACCCCCTATTACATGGTACTCATAACATGACAGGTGAAAAGTTAATGTGCACCTCTGCTTTCTGCCTTTTGCCAATCAGTTATCGAGTAATCAGGTTGTTAGGTAGTTTGGAGTGCTCTAACGCCGGCCGCATCATCGCTTACCCTCAGGCGAGATAAAGGACAAACGTCGATCCATTAACATAACATCACTCGTTTTATCCCCGAAAGGGTAGGCAGAGGTATACATTATGCCACTGTACAATGTAACACCCACTTTTCACTATTTATGTTATGAGTCCCATGTAATAGGGGGTCAGCCTATTGCCAGATACCGGGCACAATTCCAGACTCCGTGCTACTACTGGGAATTTTTTGAAAAACCCAGTAATACTTTGCCCGACCCGGGAATCGAACCCGAGACCCCTTGCCCGTTCCATTAAATGCCGATCCATTAAATGTATTAAAAAATATCGACTCACAGTTAAGCAAGTGCAATTACTGTGAATTTTTCAAAAAATCTTGGAATAATTTTTTACCGACCCGGGAATCGAATCAGACCCTTTGCCCAGCAGTCGCAGCGACCACTCGGCCAACGAGGCAGGTAATTATGAATATGGAAACATTATTGCCATATAAGTGGGTAATTATAAGTGTGGGAGAGCCATGCTTCGGCACGAATGGGCCGGCTCGACCGGAGTGATACCACGTCCGAGCAGGAAACCGACGTGAAACAACGCTTGAGTTGTGGTTCGTCGTGTGAGTGAGTCTAGTCTCCCGAATCCCCGAATCCTCCACAATCCTCAAATTCCCAATTCCCAAAAGGCCGGTAGCGCACTTGTAACGCCTCTGGTGTTCCAGGTGTCCATGGGCGGCGCCGATTGCTTACCATCAGGTGATCCGTCTGCTCGTTTACCGGCTTATGCTGTAGAGGTATAAAAAAATGGAAAATTAAAACAAATAATGGTTACTCAATATTTACATCAATAATATATTTGTTTTAATTTAGTCTTTGGTACAGTTCGTTAGGATTAAGTACATTTATATTAAGTAATCTATTTTAAACTTTTCATGACACATACTAGTTAAATTAATTATTATGTTTTCGACTTACTCATGTAACTATTTGACGAGGAACTCGACTAGTTTCAAGCCATGCTAGAGGCTCATATTCATGAGCAAAACACGCGACGCGGCGATTGTCGCGCTGCTATTGGCTACTCGAGTCTGCTGCGGTGCGGGCTCTAGCATGGCTTGAAACTAGTCGAGTTCCTTGTCTAACAGTTACGTGAGTAAGCCAAAAACATAATAGGTAATTAATTTAGGTAAACTAGCTTATAATACTAACAATATTTAATAAAATACACATTTTAGAAACCTAATTATATTAGCGGCTCAATACATTGGGCCAATGTCTTGGGCCTGCATCTTGGCCCAATGTTTTCAACTAGCTCCAGGTAAGTAGGTCTCATGGTTGGTGCTATGTTAGAAGTTGGACCCAATGTTGGCCGGCCAACCGAATGATGTTCCTTTTTTCGCGCAACAAGGATGTTGGCGCGCCCCACGAACGGCGTTCACACATTGGCGTCTCATTCAGTTTGTTGTCATTCGCCAGTAAAGGCGGTACTGTCGCGCGTGACTTGTATCCGAAATTACAATTGCATGGACGAACACTGAGATTTTACATTTCACTGAAATGTACAAAAAGGTGTGTCGTAGTGGCCCGGAGGTTTAAGAAGCCTGCATCTCATGCATGAGGGTGCGGGCTCGAAACCTACCAACGGCAAGTACCAATGTGACTTTTTACGAGTTATATGTACTTTCTAAGATTATCTAAACACCACTGACAAACGGTGAAAATAAATATCCTGAGGAAACCAGGGCTTATAACTTCTAATTATAAATTTGTAATCTCCAACACGCATTGAGCAAGCGTGGTGATTAATCTCAATGCTCAAACCTTCTCCGTGTGAGAAGAGGTGTGAGAGAGCTCAGCAGTGGGCACATATAGGCTGTTGATGATGATGATGATGTACAGAAAGGACATTACAACAGGGATGATGACAGGGTATGAAAATTAAAAATCTAATTATCCGTTAGGTAATGAAAAAATATTAGACACGCATTTTTTTATTTTCTCGTGTAATAAAACAATACTTGGATACAACGAATTAAAGTTTAGGAGTGGGAGCTAAAACGTCATTTCTACGAATAAAATGTACATAGAAGTGACGTCACGCGACATTTTAAATCAATACATCGTCGAAAGTATTCGTTTCTTTAAGGAAATAAAAAATACGTGTCTAACGATTTTAAATAATCTACCAGACGGACATTAAAACAAAATGAAGTCGGTTGAAAAAAATTAGGAATCTACCCTATTCACTATATTGGCCCAATATGTTGGCGTAATGCGTTGGCCCAATATATAGAGCCGCCTTAACAGCTGTAAATATAATTTTACAACTGCACATATTTATTAGACTAGCGACTTCCGCGCAGTTTGCACCACTCTGCTCGGCTTCTATTTATCATAGCGTGATGTTTTATATCCTGTAGCCTTCTTCGATTATTGAACTATCCAAGCCTATTAACTAGTCGCGGAGAACCTAACGGGTTACCGGGGCTCCGGCTCGACGTGCAGGAGAAGGAACGGGGTGGTTTTTAGTCAGTAAGAGTCTGACACTCCCTCCCGCCTCACCCAGGCGGGAGCAGTCATTCGATGATTTTCCCCCCTTAAAAAATAGCCCTATTAACTATTTCAAGAGACTGTATCCACCTTTGTTCAACGTCCTTGGTGGCAGCTTCTAAAATCTAACATTTTTATTGCACTATACATTGTATCTACTAGTAACTTTATATTTACAATATTTGTTTAATTATTTGGGCAAAAACACACGTACTTAGGTATATCGTCATGAGCTAATGTTCACATGTAAACAGCAGCTCATGTAAAGAGATTGTCCAGTCAACTGATGGTAGCGGTGACTGTTCAGGCGACACACGTACTTAGGTATCGTCATGAGCTAATGTTCACATGTAAACAGCAGCTCATGTAAAGAGATTGTCCAGTCAACTGATGGTAGCGGTGACTGTCCAGGCGACACACGTACTTAGGTATCGTCATGAGCTAATGTTCACATGTAAACAGCAGCTCATGTAAAGAGATTGTCCAGTCAACTGATGGTAGCGGTGACTGTCCAGGCGACACACGTACTTAGGTATCGTCATGAGCTAATGTTCACATGTAAACAGCAGCTCATATAAAGAAATAATACAATTAGATTTTTTACTAAAATTAAGTTTGTAGGTTTTGTTCAGTTTTCAGTTCTAGTGCCCAAACGTGTTGTGGCCAACCCGTGCGACCCTTGGATCTCTTCTCGGCTGATGAATTTTGCTGTAACAAGGAAAAATAGACGGATTATTACATATTTAATTATTTAAATATAAGAATATTAGTAGGAATATTAGTATCGGTATATTTTTATGGCATGGGTCGGTAAACTAGCAGATGGATCACCTGGTATCATGATAGTAAGCAATCAGCCGTGGTGGGCCGAAGGTTAAGACGTCAGAGGGCGGTGGTTTCTAATGCATGAGAGTGCGGGCTCGAAACCTACCAACGGCAAGTACCAATGTGACTTTTTCCGAGTTATATGTATTTTCTAAGATTATTCAGACACCACTGACAAACGGTGAAGAAAAACGTCTTGAGGAAACCTGTGCCTTTAGCCAAACGCCACTTTAGCGCTTGTCTACCGAGAGAGTAGAAAACAAAATGTATGGGAATGGATGATACTGACAAGTGTCAAGATTTACGTCAATTCCATATAATTTGGTTTTCTATTCTATATGTAGACAAGCGCTAAATGGCATTTGGCTACAGCTGCTGGACGTATAATTTCTAAATAAAAGTTTGAAATCGCCAACTCGCATTGAGCAAACGTGGTGAATAATGCTTAAACGAGTCCGTGTGAGAAGCAGCTCAGTTCAGCAACGACTTCTTATAGGCTGTTGAAGAATCAGTCAGCGCCGTGCGCCGGCCATTAACAACTGAGTTATAAAATCGTGCGTTTGTGGTATTTTTTAAGGGGTAAGGGGTGAATCTTTGAATGGCTTCTCCCGCCTGGTAGAGGCTAGAGGGAGTGTCAGACTCTTACTGACTAAAAACCACCCCGTTCCTACTCCTGCACTTCGACCCAGAGCTCCGGTAATCAGGTTCTCCGCGACTCCGTATCGGCATCAGCCCTATTAAGCCTCATCAGTGGTGGTCTGATGGCTCTTTGAGGCGCGCGTTTGTGGTATCGCCATACGATATTTGTTTAAACATATATCAATTTACAAAACTTCCACTTTTTCTAAACACCTAATCGTTACAACCTTAAACTTCCTAGATGAACAGACTTTAAAACAAAAAAAAGTAAAAAAAAAACAACGAAAAAAGGTTCCTTGTATCCTTTTTTTTAAAGAAACAGATTATAAAGACGAACTACTGTTCGAATACGCACGTGTTTCACATTTTAAACAAGTTACAGTTACGTGTATCGTGTGGAGATTATTTTACAAGAAAAACATAAAAAGGAATGTGATGTAATAAAAAATTTACGAGTGCGGTAGCCATGTTTTTTGGCGCGCTTTTTTGGTGCTTCTGCAATTGTCTATTGGCTTTTGTACGATGCATCCTTTACGTGTGTCGTGGTCGCTTGTAGAGTTGTAGTTAGGTGCGGCTTCGAAACCTACCAACGAGCAAGTACTTACCTACCAATGTGACTTTTTCCGAGTTATATGTACTTTCTACGATTATATAGATACCACTGACAGACGGTGACGGAAAACATCGTGAGGAAACCTGGGCATACAGGTTCTAAATATAAGTTTGAAATCAGCAACCCGCATTGAGCAAGCGTGGTGGTTAATGCCCAAACCTTCTCCGTGTGAGAAGAGGCTTTGCTCAGCAGTGGGCATTTATAGGCTGTTGATGATGATCATTTACATATATAATTTGGATATGTACTACATGGAAATTCCCTGAATGATTCTACTTTACTAGCAGTTCAAAAATGAGCTCAAACTTTTCGTAGATCGAAGTTTTTTTTGCAGTTGTCAGCTAATCGGTAAATTTTGTCGTAAAAATACTTTAAGATCTATTTTAGTTCAGACTCGTCATCGTCAACAGCCTATATATGCCCACTGCTGACCAAAGGCGTCTTCTCGCACAGAGCAGGTTTGAGCATTAGTCACCAAGCTTGCTCAATGCGGGTTGGCGATTTCCAACTTATATATATTCTAGTAATTGACTTATAGATATACTAGTTTTTATCCGCGGTTTCGCTAGCGTAATAAAAAGATAAAAAGTAGCCTGTGACATAAACCAATACACACACCGCCATCTATACCAATACTTTGGTTTTCCCTCGGGAATATCAAAATTTTCCGGGATAAAAAGTACCCTATTATTTAATCCGGACTTCTAACTTTAAGTCTGCAAAAATTCAAAGCAATCGGTTTAGTAGTTACGGCGTGAAAGCGGAACAAACAAACTCACTTTCCGATTTATAATATTATAGTAAGGATTATAGTTCAAACTATTAAGGTTTTATTTCTCTACAGTTGCTTTATTGTTGATGTAATAGAAAAACATGTTTATCTACCGTAATAAGTAGTACCTACTCAGAACTTAGACATTCAAGTGGCTAACTATTTTTGAAAAAGGTCGACAAATAACAGACAGCTGTAAAACGTAGATAACTTAACTGTTTACAATTTAGCTGCACTTGTTGATAAGACGGTTTTAACAAAAATAGTTTTGACTTCTGTTTATGGTAACATGATATTTTTTTTGTTATACCTCTAGTATAGATACTTGACTGCCTCTTCGGCCGAGTGGTTGCAAATGCGACTGTCTGTCAAGGGGTCTCGATTTCGATTCCCGTGTCGGGAAAAGAATTACAGGATTTAAAACAAAATATCTTAGTAGTAGCACGGAGTCTGGAATTGTGCCCGGTATATGGCAATAGGCTGACCCCCGATTACATGGGACTCGTAACATAAATAGTGAGAAGTGGGTGTTGCATTGTACGGTGGCATTAAGTGCTGTAATGTGCGCCTCTGTCTGCCCAATTGGGGAAAAGGCGTGATATTATGTATGTTATGTACTATAGGTACTTTTAAGCTTGACAAGGATACACAGGTCAGTTCGTCGACGAGCTTTACTGTGCTAGTGAACACAGTTTTAAACAGCGCTGAAGGCTCGGACGATCTCTAGGCTGCCTCGTCGACGAATTCGACGCAGCGTACAGCCTAGAAACTGTTTCTTAGAGAATAGCATTGCAGGACATTTTCAAGGAACCGTATTTGTCGGTATACTTGACGTTGAAGGGGTTGGGGTAAGCCGCTCCCGCCGCGATCGCGAGCCCGCAGTCTTTGTAGAAAACAGATAATATGTATATAAAAAATCAAAGCAATTTTCAGGTTTTTTTTTAAGGAGACCCAGCTTACAGGTGCTGAGGGTGGCCACCGGGGTGGTTTTAGTGAGGTTTTTTTTTTTTTTTTAAGGGGGAAAATCATCGAATGACTTCTTCCGCCTGGGTGAGGCGGGAGGGAGTGTCAGACTCTTACTGACTAAAAACCACCCCGTTCCTTCTCCTGCACGTCGAGCCGGAGTCCCGTTTACCCGTTAGGTTCTCCGCGACTCCGAATCGGCATCGGCCGTATTGGGCCCCATCTGTGGTGGTCTGATGGCTCTTTGAGGCGCGCGCGGAACGCGACGCGCCGTACGCTCGGGTCTGTTTCTGGTCGGACGGGGAGCCACCCATGCTCGCCGTCCGCAGGCCCGCGCTTACGGTGGCCGGAGATCGTCTCGCGATCCCCGACGCCCGGTGTGTCCTTCGCGATGGCTGGGTTGCGAGGAGGCAGCGCTTCGCTGCCTCACGCGTCCCGCCTCCTCCTTAGCTAGCATGACTGCTTCGCAAAAGGAGGAGACGGCATCCCAGTCCCCCTCGCTCCGCATCATGGCCTGCACTAGGCCCGGACGCGAGAGGTCGCCATCGCCGATCACTTCCCTGAGGACACGGCGGTGCTCAGCCCACGAAGGGCATTCTCCCACCGTGTGTTCCACCGTGTCCTCAGGGCGGTCCTCGCAGTGATGACACCCGGGCGTTTCCTCCCGCCCCATCAGACACAGGTACCTCCCGAAACTTCCATGTCCGGTGAGGACCTGCGTCAGGCGGTAGGTGAGGACGCCGTAGCGTCTCTCAAGCCACTCCTCAAAGAGGGGACTTACCGCTGCGATGGCAGCGAGCCCAGGTTTTAGTGAGGTACGAATCCCACACTACCTAGTTTTTCTCCAAAAAGCTAGGCGCGTTTTGAAAGTTTCCTCTCGTCACCAAAAAGGGGCCCCAATAAGCACCTTTTCCAGTATTTCCCGTCTTAAAAAGTGTTCGTTTGGGTTCTCAAATTGAGTATTTTCCTTATTCAAAAATAACTTATTTCGACTGTTCAATACAATAAAATATTAAAAAATAATCACACTTTCATTAATTGATTTTATGACCAACTTTATTTTAGCATTCTTCCAGCAACTTTTTAAGCAATTTTAACAATGCTGTTTGACGCTAAAAAACGTGACGTCACAATCTCGTACAAAATTCATAGAAAACTGTCAAAGTCAAAGTCAAAGCATTTATTTCAATTATACCATAATTTGGTACTTTTGAAACGTCAACAAATACAAAATAAATAACAGTCCGTCAGTGAAGCTAGGTGAAGCTAAGTGCTCATTCCAAAATGTAGATTCGAATGGAGAAGAACGAGCAAGAAACTCCATTCCACACGCTAGACGCATTATAGGTACTAATTACAAACCTTACTAAAATAATCAAAATAAAAAAAATCTTATAGTCTAACATGGTGCTCACATATGCACACTGACAATCCATATGTCGTTTTTGACAGTTCGAAACAAGGATTCAATTTGACTAGTTAGAAAGTACCCAATTGTAGATTAAACCGAAGAAGAATGAGCAAGAAACTTAACCAGACGCCTGTTTAATAAAAAATCTATTGTTTTTAAAAAAACTAGGCCACACTAAAGCACACATGTAGGCATGTGCCCAAATAATAAATAATAGGTAACATCCGGGGGTATGCGTCAGTGTTTAAAGAAAGGAAGTAGTCAACATTACCAGACATATTATAAACTATAGCCACGTGCTTCATAAACAAACGGACAGGTGTAGCTGCTGTTTATATATGTAAATTCTTATATTATGTGTTACAATGGTTACAGAGCGTCTGCCTGTCTGCTGGCGGTGAGCTCGAAAATTGCTGGATAGAAATAAATGTGGGTTTCACCAAACGATTGCGTCGTTGGTCGAACAATAGGCAATAGGGTAGATACCTAATTTTTATTTTAATGTCCGTCTGGTAGTTTATTTTAAATCATTAGACACGTATTTTTTATTTTCTTACAGAAACGAATACTTTCGACGATATATTGATTTGAAATGTCGCGTGACGTCACTTCTATGTACATTTTATACGTAGAAATGACGTTTTAGCCCCCACTCCTAAACTTTAATTCGTTATATCTAAGTATCATATATATTTTTATTATACGACAAAATAAAAAAATACGTGTCTAAAATTTTTCATTACCTAACTGACGGACTATCATCGATCATCCCTATTGTTCAAACAAGTGTGCTCTAATTCTTCTTTTTTGTTTTTTCAGAAGTCTTTAGTTTCAGGAGATTATTATTTTGCCCGGTAAGTGGCAATTGCCGCACCTCTTATTACATGATACGGACCTATTATATTACTGGTGAGAAAAGTTGACGTCATATAGCCTCCCGCCCGTTTTCGATCGCGCTGTACGCTGGGGTCTGGTTCTGGTCGGGCGGCGAGTCACCCGTGCTCGCCGTCCGCAGTCCCAGACTCATACCCTTGATCTACAAGTAATATTTATGAATCAGACAAATTAATGTTCCGTGGAGGGATTGAACCGTCTAGTCACAACACGCGTCACGTTCCGCGCGCGCTTCAAAGAGCCATCAGACCATTGAGACCACTACCACTACTATCTAACAAAACGCCCCTCCTCTCTCCTACCAATTTTAAATGTTGCTGTGCCCGACAGGGTCCATAATTGTTACTAATTGTATTTTCTAACCACCTGTATATGTACGTTATGGATGCAATAAATAATCGATTACTTGATTACCGATGGGGCCCAATAGGGTTGATGCCGATACGGTGCTGCGGAGAACCTAACGGGTTGCCGGGGCTCCGGCTCGAAGTGCAGGCGTAGGAACGGGGTGGTTTTTAATCAGTAAGAGTCTGACACTCCCTCTCGCCTCACCCGGGCGACAGAAGATTTTATCCCCTTTATATAAAAGTTACAACCCGCGACACGTTAGACAGCATCTGATCAGTTTTTCATTATTCCAACGCAGAAAAATACATGTATTACCGGATTACCCGCGAAATATTCCCTAAAAACAGATTATATTTCCCATTTCAAGAACATTAGCCGCTATAAAACATTGGACGTGGCGCTGCACGGGCCATGTGGCGATACGTAATTATACCTCTATTAAAGGATGGGTCTAAGCTATAAGCGGTGAGCGATTTCATGAAACCATTCATATTCATATTCATTTAATCATTTGCAAACATGGGTACATAATATATAGGTGTTTTTTTATGATTCTAATATTGATTATTACAGCCGTCCCTGTTTCATCATATCTCAAATCATACATTGGCATGAACTGTCCACACATTACACACATAACTCCACTATTATTATAGCAGATTATTAATAACTATTATATTTGTTAATAAATTGAACACACAAAATTAATAACAAAGTTTCTATAATTATGTGGATTACAAGTATGTGTTGCTCTCGTCCGTGCGTCACTGCAAGGGTGCCAACTGAAAATCAGTGTTGGGTGCTCATTGTGCCCAGCTTTATGCTGAGTTGGTGACCCGTTCGGATTGGACATGTCCGCCAACACCGCGCACTTGAATGGCTTATTGGCTTGCTTTGGTTTTAGTTTTAGTTTTAGTTTTATAATTTAACTTTTATCTTTTAATTTTTCTGTTTTTATGTTTTTTTTATATTTATTTATTTTCTGGCGTGCATGTCTTATGCCGAATAAACATTTTTCATTTCATTTCATTTCAAACAGGAGGCAAACGAGCAGACGGGTCACCTGATGGTAAGCAATCAGCGCCGCCCATGGACACCCGCAACACCAGAGGAGTCACAGGTACGTTGCCAGCCTTTTAAAAAGGAATAACTACGCTCTTTTCTTGAAGGTTTACAAAGTTTATAGTTTCTCCATATTTTGCCTTAACTTGGCATGCAAAGATATGTTATAAAAATAATTATATCTCTATAATAAAATTAGGTCCATTGAATTGAATTAAATTCCAACTAATATTATAAATACGAACGAAAGAATTTTTTATTGCCTCTGCGTTTCATCTACTCAACCCATCATTTTTTATTTATTTATTTATTTATTAGCTTCTGCCCTCGACTTCGTACGCGCAATCCCGTTGTCTCCCATAAGATTTTCAGGTTTTTTTTCTATCAAAAGAACCTTCTCCTGACAATACCAAACACTGTTTATTTTAATTTGTATGTACCTATATATATTTTTATTGTAATTCTATTATTATTATTATATGTATAATATTATAAGTCACGGGCAAGTGCTGAAAATCAGCGCCGCGACTCGAGCACACACGTGTCACGGCATTTAAGCTGAGCTCTGGCCTTATATTGTTTTATATTTTATTTTTTTGTGTTATTGTACCTTGTGACGGTGTGCAAATAAACGATTTTTCTTTCTTTCTTCTTTCTTCTTCAATAAAAAAAATCTGCCAAATCGGTCCAGCCAGTCTCAAGTTATGGCGTGACAACGGGAAACGGGTCTCATTTTTATATTTGTATATGTTTACACTTCTGTATATAACATACAATGGCGGACTTAATGCCGGGCGGCATTCTCTAACAGTCAACCATGGGGTGATGCAGAGATGTGCAACAGTAGGTGTAATAGATATTGTGATTTAATTTATGTGACACAGAATAAACCTATATAAATTATTTATTTATATTTATTTATTTATTATTCATTTTGTTACATACATAGAATTCGGTCAAGGAGAAGAACACAGTACAGTAAAATTATTTCATAATACAAATATCCATATAATGTCGCTGTGGCCCGAAGGTTTATAACGCCCGCTTCTCATGCAAGGGTTCGAAACCTACCAACGGCAAGTACCAATGTGACTTTTTCCAAATTATTTGTACTTTCTAAGATTATCTAGACAACACTAACAAACGGTGAAGGAAACATTGTGAGGAAACATAAGCTTATAATTTCTAATTACAAGTTTAAAATCGCCAACCCGCATTGAGCAAACCTACTCCGTGTGAGAAGACGCCTTTTTTTTTTAAGGGGGGAAAATCATCGAATGACTGCTCCCGCCTGGGTGAGGCGGGAGGGAGTGTCAGACTCTTACTGACTAAAAACCACCCCGTTCCTTCTCCTGCACGTCGAGCCGGAGCCCCGGTAACCCGTTAGGTTCTCCGCGACAAGAGAAGACGCCTTTAGTCAGCAGTGGCCACTCATAGACTGATGATCATGTTTACAAATATGCAATTTGTTCCTATATTGCAGGAGTACACAGCTTGCAAAGATCGGCCCATATAATTATATTATTTTCCCTTTTTTATTGGCATAGGAGATTCAGGGATTGGAGACATTGGGAAAGGGAGGGGTAACACAACGCAAGCGTTGCTTCACGTCTGTTTTCTGTTTGGCCGTGGTATCACTACGGTTGAATCGGCCCATTCGTGCCGAAGCATGGCTCTCACACATTCCCTGAGTCCCACATGATATGAGATGACCTTATTACCATAAAGCGGGCGCAATTTCATACGCAATTTGAGATATTCTGCAATCCGTATCATCTACAAATAATTTCCAGAAAGCCGAAATAATCATTGCGGGGTTCAAAAGTCGTTAATTGTTATAATAAGTATGAATAAGAGTTCGCAGAAGTGATGTAATTAAAATTATTATCACTCATTATCTAAAAAACGAGTCAAGTCCAGATCCTTCTAATACTTCTAATTACTAATATTGATCAGAGAGTAGAGAATATAATGTGAAAAAACATGGCGTCCTGTTTATCATAGTAATAAATTATTTGATTGCGCGCGAATGAAGCAGCCATGTGCTACGGAGTAATTTTATCTTGTAGTCTGGTCTAAGTTAGGAGTGGGAGCGGATATCGTTTTTATTTTAATTTCGAAGTTTATTTGACTGCCTCTGACTGTTCATCGAGTGGTTGCAAGTGGAACTGCTCGGTAAGGGGTCTAGTATTCGGTTCCCAGGTCAGGCAAAGTTTTACTGGGTTTTTTAACAATTCTCAGATGAAGCACGGAATCTGAAATTGTGCTCGGTATATGGCAATAGGCTCACCCCCTTTTATATGGGACAATGGCATTAAGTACTGTAATATGCACCTTCATCTACCTTCGGGGATAAAAGCCGTGATGTTGATCGTGAATGTGTTAAGCGATGATGAGGCCTACGATGAACCACGTCTGCCCATAAGCAACCTATTCACTCGGGCCTTGAAGACACCCAGGTTATACCGTTCAAGAAACACAGACTTTGACAAATAATTCCCACCTAATATACCTGGTATAAATTAGGTACTTACTATAATAGGGTAGTAGATTATTTTAAAACATTAGACACGTCTTTTTCAAATGACATAAAAAAAGGAGGAGGCCTTCTCACCTATCAGTGGTTGTGTAAGCTATAAGTACGTATGACCAATAATTATTTTTTTGCTTTTTAGTTTTTACTTTTCGTTAGGTTTTAATTTTTGAAGTCGATTGTTTTAACGCAGTTCCTAATTTTTTTCTTATAAAATTAAATACTTTCGACTATATATTGATTTGAAATATTGTGTGACGTCACGATTTACTACATTTTATAGGCTAGCGTGACATAACGACTTCCCACTCCTAAACTAAGTTCCGTTTTATCTAAGTTTTGTTTTCTTATACGAGAAAATAAAAAAATACGTGTCGAAAATTTTTTCAATACCTAACTTACGGACTAATTAGATTTTTCATTTTCATACACTGTTAATTAATTTCATCTGTTATCTCGTAACTTAGACCACACACTGCCACGAGCTGACCGCAAGAGAAAATATACTAAACATTAAATAGTTTTATAGAGAATACCTGGTTTCTGTCTACAGCAGACTAAATTGAGGTGGCATTCGTAAACAAAACATCACGCTGCTACTTATAAAGGTAGATACGTTTTAGTAAGTAATATCAGTTCTACGTGGCATAATATAAGTCATATAGTCACATACATACATAACCGCCCGCCTGTCACCCGTAGAGGTATACAGAGACTATGAAACGTCAATTGCCCATAATATCATAACATCACGCCTTTTATCCCCAAAGGGGTAGTCAGAGGTGCACAATACAGCACTTAATTCCACTGTACAATGACACACCCACTTTTTCCTACTTGTGTTATGAGTCCCATGTAATAGGGGGTGAGCCTATTGCCATATACCGGGCACAATTCCAGACTGCTACTACTGAGATATTTTTATAAACCCAATAATACTTTGCTCGACCCTTGCCCAAGGTGGTGCGACCACTCGGCCAACGGCTGTTGATGAGATCTATTAAAAAGGGACAGACAGCGGAAACCAACTTTGTTTTAGACTACAAAGTGGCTATTAAAAACTCAATCACAGAAATAGTCATCAATACATTCAGAGCTAAAATAAAAATAACTAATAATGTATCGGCAGCATGTTTCTCTCGGGAATCGAACATTATCTCGCAACGAACAGATGTTGTTATCGTACCGACTGCTCAAGTGCACTGCTTATTGGCGCCAGTTATAGCTCGTGGGTATTCAACTAGTCTGTTAAAATATAATTAAACTAGAAGCTTGAAATTAAATGAAATGTAATGAAAAGAGTTTTATTCGGCATACGGCATGAATGCAAGGAACAAAAAATACTATTTAACGTCGAGTACCGTCATTATAGACACAATTATAGAACAATAGGTTGCGGTCACCGGTGACCGCTTGGTGTATGACAGTTTAATAAAATAACAATATAAAAGTGTAACACAAGAGAGTGAGAATAAAAGATAAAAGCTAAATTATAAAACTAGAAGATAATAACAATAGGTATAACATTTTTTTTTTTTTTTTTAAGGGGGGAAAATCATCGAATGACTGCCCCCGCCTGGGTGAGGCGGGAGGGAGTGTCAGACTCTTACTGACTAAAAACCACCCCGTTCCTTCTCCTGCACGTCGAGCCGGAGCCCCGGTTACCCGTTAGGTTCTCCGCGACAATAGGTATAACATAGGTTGTGCGCGATATTGGCAGACAAGCCGAATGAGTCGCCAACTCAGCTAAAAGCTGGGCACAGTGAGCACCCTACACTGATTTTCAGTTGGCACCCCTGCAGAGCTTCGGGCTGACAGAAATCTTATCTATGTTTTTTTATGGCATAAGCCGGTAAACGACCAGACGGATCACCTGATGGTAAACTATCGGCGTCAGCATGGACACATGGAACACCAGAGGCGTTACAACTGCGTTACCGGCCTTTTGGGGATTAGGAGTTTGAGGATCGTTGGGGATTCAAGGATTGGGGAAGGGGAGGGAGGTAATTGGGCCTCCGATAACCTCACTCACATGACGAAATACCACGCAAGCATTGCGGCGTTCACTATGGTTTTCTGCTCGGCCGTGATATCACTCCGGTTGAGCCGACCCAGCAGTGCCGAAGCATGGCTGTCCCACACTTAGAAAACTCTTTCTTTCTTTTTCTTTCTGCCACGTCTATCTACGTTCCCGGAAAAAAAATAGCCTATGTTGTGTGCCAATTGGACGCGCTGCTCGCAAACTTCAGGTGCAAGCTATTATTTAAAAAAGTGTTATTCTATGTACATATATTGACTGCATGGTGGCTGGGCAACTGTCTGCTGCGCAATATGTCGCGGGTCCTATTCTCTTTTTGTGATTGTTCCGTGTCAGTGTGTGACGTGTATGTGAACTTGTATGTTTGTAAAAGTACTCACGATACATGAGAAAATCTTAGCGTGGGACAAACATGTAAACATAACATAACATCACTCCTTTTATCTTCGAAGGGGTAGGCAGAGGTGCACATTATGCCACTGCACAATGTAACACCCACTTTTCACTATTTATGTAATGCGTCTCATGTAATAGGGGGTCAGCCTATTGCCATATACTTTGCCTGACCCGGGAATCGAACCCGAGACTCCTTGCCCGTCGCACTTGCGACCACTCGGCCAACGAGGCAGTAATTTAAATCCGTAGTTAGTTTTTATGTCACAGACTAACAAACGTTCATTATTAAAATTATATATTGCAATTTTTTCACATTTACAACACAGGATTGGAAATGCCAGGGTTACCAAGGCAAAAAGCCTACTACGTTACCCAATTCCCGTTGAATAAGTTTAGTAACTTATTCTCCTTTGAATAAAACAGACAGTAATTACTTGATAGAGGTTCTCATATATGAGGATGCGGTCTCGAAACCTACCAACAGTAAGTACCAATGTGACTTTTCCGAGTTATATGTAATTTCTAAGATCATTTAGACACCACTGACAAACGGTGAAGGAAAACATCGCGAGGAAACCTGGGCTTATAATTTCTAATTATAAGTTTCAAATCGCCAACCCGCATTGAGCAAGCGTGGTGATTATTGCTCAAACCTTCTCCGTGTGAGAAGAGGCATTTGGTCAGCAGTGGGCATTTATAGGCTGTTGATGATGATGATGATTGTATGTACACACGGCCACACATCAATCTATACAAAACCAGTTTATCCTGGTGTCGCGTCGCATCATCTTTCCGCACATTTAACGTTCAGTTTATACTGGTCATGTAAAGCTCGATGTGTAGCCGTATGTACCTAAATCGAAGAGTGTCTGACTTTGTTTTATCATACTTTTTCGTTTCAAGGGACGCACGATAGAATAGGTTAATTTGCTAAATTTTAGTTAAATGTCCGTCTGGTACATTAATTTAAAATATTAGTAACGTATTTTTTCTTTTCTCACAAAATTAAATACTTTCGACAATATATTGATTTGAAATATCGTGTGACGTCACAACGTGCCACATTTTGTAGCACGTTATGACGTAACGACCTCCCACTCCTAAACTTAACGCCATTTTATCTAAGTACTGTAACTTCATACGAGAAAATAAAAAAATACGTGTCTAATATTTTTTCATTATCTAACTGACGGACTAATTAGATTTTTAATATTCATACCCTGGCAACTATCCTATTGATTGTAATTAAAATTTATAATATAATATAAAATCGATTCAATAATAATCCAAAACGGTAACGAACCTGACTTTCAACAGCTCGTCTCCTAGGTGGTGTGTGATGGAGATCAGCCCTGAATCCGCCAGCAGGTTCCCCATCCGTCTCCAGCACCTTCAGCAGATACGAGATGTATGACGTGGCCAGCCGCAGCGTTTTGATCTAAGAGGATAAGAAAGATTAATCGAGAATTAAAAATTAGAAATAGTATTGTGATTTCTGGGGTCATCTGAATCTTACTTGTTGGTATTTTACTTGGCTACGTTCATGGTCTGGGCTTCTAAAAATAAAAATAAATGGTATTAGTAAGAAGAGTAAAGAAACTGCTACAAGTAGGTACAAGTAGGTAGTATCTATGCGAGGACTTTTTTATGAGTTGGGCGGCAAACAAGCAGACGAATCACCCGATGGTAAGAAATGGACATGGCCACCCACAGCACGGTGGAGTTGCAAGTGGGTTTAGATAAACGATTTGGGGATTTGTGGGGTGGAGTAGTCCTCCAGTAAGCTCATTCAGACGAGGAGCATGGAAATAGGTATTTTTATTAAGAAATGATGAGGTTTAAGTTACTTATAACTTTCGTTCATCATCTTTATCTACTTTTGGTAACCTGATCATTTAATTATTATTTTTTTCGGCTTACTATCGTAATTATTTGACGAGGAACTCGACTAGTTTCAAGCCATCAGCTATCAGCATCTGTCGCGCTGCTACTCAGAATATGATAGATATTCTTGTCAAATAATAACGTGAGTAAGTCGAAAAACAAAATAATTAAATGATGGTTACCAAACATTACCAAAAGTAGATAAAGAAAAATGTATATATTTTTCTTTATCTACTCTTTTAACTAGTTAGAAAAATATTTTAATTTGAACAAAAAGAGCAATAATGGTAGTAACAGGATGTAACCTACATTGTATAATGTAATTGTCAGAGTAATTAGAAAAGTAAATACGTGGTTAAAAATATTTTCGACTTCAACTTCTGAGACACTTGAGGGACACAGCCTCCCAAAACCGCTGCAACTCCTGTAAGCCAGGATCTACAGTAGATACTATGCAAACACCGGAACACTGAAGACCGGCGTGTTACAGGGACATGAATAACTGTCTTGGTTCCCGCAACGAAGTGAATCAGAAGATTTTTTTAATAGGAGAAGAAAATAACGATAGTTTCACACTTCTCTCGGTGAATCACTGTAGGAAACAGAATGAATAAAGCCTAAAGGCAAAAAAAGAGACTGTACAACTGGGAGAAGCCCAGTCGCCAAGCACCACGGATATTTGACTAAAAATTATAAGGGTCCTATATGTGAGCTGTTAGACTTGCTTCCAATAATAGGTATGGGAACGTCCTCCAGTTTCCCAGGTATCCATGCATGGCGCTGATCGCTTACCATCAGATGGTTCATCTACCCTTTCACCCCCCAATTCCCGAACAGTACAATCAGTGTCAGTTTCCTTTTTCTTGTATAGACACACTATTTTTATGGATTGTCAGTATGCATATGTGAGCACCATGTTAGACTGTAAGATTCTTTTTTATTTTCATTATTTTATTAAGGTATGTAATTAGTACCTATAATGCGTCAAGCGTGTCTTTGCATTGTTCTCACATATGCGTAGAGTATTGGAATATGTATCAGCGACATTGTAGAACATACTTTTTTTAAAAAGAGTACGTTAACGAATGGAGTTTCTTGCTCGTTGTTCTCCATTCGAATCTACATTTTGGAATGAGCACCTAGCTTCACCTAGCTTTACTGACAGACTGTCTGACATATGATACTTTATTTTGGATTGGTTGACGTTTCAAAGGTACCAAAATATGGTTTAATTGAAATAAATGCTTTGACTTTGAGTTTGAGTCAGTGGACAAGTAAAATACCAGAAGTAATTTCAAGACTAACCCAGAAATCGTAACTAACCTTCGTCATCTTTGTGTCTGGCAGAACATTTGGAATGTGCTGTCGTAAACTTGTAAACGCGGAATTGATGCTCTGCGATCTCTTTCGCACCATCTGGTGATACCAACGCAAGAGTGAGACGGATGTGTGTCCGTCGGTTCGACTTTGAAAAGGGTATGTTTGGGAAATGTAGACGGAATTGGAGCAAAATTATATTTGAATTTGGAATTTTTATGGGGATTAAATCGAATTGTTTTTGAAGACTAAATACTCTAGGTAAATTAACGCTATGGACTCACGACGCGATTTTCTCGCGCGCCTCTGCGGCGGATCGGATATTTATTTTAAAAACTCACGAGACCGCAGTTTTCTGCGATCCCGCAGCCGCCGCGGTTGCGAATATCGCCCGGAAACTTTGCGGTTGATTAGGGGCCGTTGAAATATTACGTAAGCAGCAGACGGATCACCTAACGGTAAGCAGTCGGCGTCGCCCATGGACACCTGGAACACCAGAGGCGTTACAAGTGCGTCACCGGCTTTTTGAGGATTAGGAGTTTGAGGATCGTTGGGGATTCAGGGATTGGGGAGATTGGGGAAGGGGAAGGTAATTGGGCCTCCGGTAACCTCACTCACGACGAAACACAACGCAAGCGTTGCTTCACATCGGTTTTCTGTGAGGCCGTGGTATCACTCCGGTCGAGCCGACCATTCGTGTCGAAGAATAGCTCTCCCACACTTTTTACAATATTTTACCCCCATCCCCCTTGTCAGCAAAAGTAAGCAAAGATCTTACCCCCCCCCCTTGCTTACGTAAACATTTTTAATTATATCTTTTTTATATTGTAATTTTAATATTCTATTAGATACCATAATGTCTAATTCTTTGTCGAACTTTGCTTGTAATTTATAATTTCAATATGAGCGTTGCCATTCGTGTAAAAAAGTAAATAACTACCGATGACGTAATCATCATCTAGACTCCCCTACCCCCCATATCATCCAAAATAAGCAAAACAGAGACCCTCCCCCCCCACCGCCCATGGTGCTTACGTTATACTTGAACGGCCCCTTATCACGAGTCGGGCGGGCTGTTAAAACAGTCAGTTGAGTTCTCACCGGCCGTCCCATTGCGATCGCCTGCCAACCGATCGCAGAGCGCGGCTACGTGACCCCGGCCGCGTCAACCGGTACAGCGGAAGCCGCAAAAAATTGCAACCACCGCGGGCGTAAAATGCCCCGTGAAATGTTCTTTGAGTTTTTACATACACATCTGTATTCTATAAAGGCTGTGGGCGCCAGAGAAAATCGCTTCATAAGTCCTTAACCTTATATCTAACCCTGGATGTTTACTACATTTAAAGTTACAAATTGCTGTACAGTTTTCGAAAAAAATACATCATCTCCTTTTGAGATATATTAGACTAACTTCTAAGTTGTTCATTTAATTGTTATTGATTCCTATCAAGTATCACGCAGGCGCACATTTCGGCACTTAATGTCACTGGACAATGTAACACCCACTTTTCACTATTCATGTTACGAGTCCAATCTAATAGGGGGTGCGCCTATTGCCATATACCGGGCACAATTTCAGACTACGTGCCAGAATTTTATAAAAAATCCAGTAAGTAATACTTTTTCCGATCCGGGAATCGAACCCGAGACCCCTTGCCCGGCAATCGCATTTGCAACCATTCGGCCAACGAGATCCAAACGCATGAAGAATTTCGGAAAGCCCCTTATTAATACACTAGGTCCTTAAAACCCTAAAAATACAATTTAAAATCATATAAAAATTAGACAACTTACCTTCGACAATTTCGTATCAGGTGGCACATTAGGAATGCACTCCCGCAAATCTGAAAAAGCAGTATTAATACTCTGTGTTCTTCTTCTCTCCTTCTTGTTGGCAGTAGTTCGTCTTTTGGCTACTCTTACGAAAGAGGGCGGCGCTGGCCGGTCGTAGCGCAGCGGGAGGTTTTGAAGGTCGCAGTCTAAACCTGGATGAAGAAACTTTTTGTTTGAAAGTAGCTTTAACCTCATTGTTTCTGTTAGCCTGGTCTGAGAATCCTTTTCCGAGGGGGGGATGAGGGATCAGTAATGCACATTACCTTTTTGTCGTCGACGTCAAGCGTGAATGAATGAATGAATGAATGAATGAATGAATGAATGAATGAATGAATGTCATTTATTTCTCAGTACATGGTGCACACAGATCTTAAAATTAACAAAGTTCCACACATACTACCGTTACCGGTGTAGAAATATAAAATTGTAATAACAGTATTAATTAAAGAACAATTATATTAAAATTAGTATTATTATTATTGATAACAATTCAAATAAATTAAAACAGGTAAAGTCAGAAAATAAATTAGGAATGTCAATAAAATTAAGATGTCATGAAGAAATTATGTATCAGATATTGTAGTCAAATTTTAATATACTAAAAAGTCAATAAATTAATTGTCATAGCAAAACAGGAAGTCAGGTGAGAAATTTATAATTAATTTTGGTCAAAAAACATGGTGTCTTTGCATTGTTTTCACATTATACGTACAATTATTACGAGGAACTCGACTAGTTTATAGAGCCATGCTAGCGGCTCATATGACAGTAGCAGCGCAGCGTGCAGCTACCAGTAGCAGCCCGTGACATATGATGCTCATGAATATGAGCCTCTTTTTTTAAAAAAATTGTCCCACACTAGGATTTTCTCCTGTGTCGTGACTGCGTTTACAAACATACAAGTTCATATACACATGACACCCAGATCCGAAACAACAATTTGTGGAGCAACAGAGTGTTGTTCCGGGAATTGAACCCGCGAAACGTAGCACAGCAGCGGGTTGTCCAGCCACCGCACCAACCGCGTTTCAAAAGTCCCAAATTATGGTTTAATTGAAATAAATGCTTTGACTTTGACTATGACAATTTGTGTAGAAGTAGTATGTACTTGTTATTGCTTAGGAGATACTGAAAAAAGAAACAAAGAAGATTTTGGGAAGATAAGATTTTGATGCCAAGCAAAGTGTTCGTTGTTGAGTTTCGATTCTAGCAAGGTTTAAAACTGTGATTATTCGGTTAATCGAATATTTAAAAAGTAATAGCACGGAGACTAGACTTGTGCCCGTATTATGACGAGCACATCTCCTATTACTTGGGAACTCCTTTTTTATAAATATTTGATGGGCCAATACACATATATCGATCGATCCGAATTGGATTCAAGGGTGACTTTTACCATGAAGAAAGTGTCTACCTGTATTATTTGATGGAAAGCTGTGTGCCATGTTGTGGTGGTAGGAGTCGTACGGTTCATTCCCAGCCATCTGCATCTCCTCATAGCCTGAAACAAGGCCAGTGCTTAAACATCATCATCATCACCAGCCTATAAGTGCCCACTGCTGAGCAAAGCCTCTTCTCACACAAAGAAGGTTTGAGCATTAATCACCACGCTCGGTCAATGCAGGTTGGCGTCTATTCTGCTATCTCAGAAGAGTAAAGAGGTCGTATAACTGTTTAGGTGTTTCTTACCATATCCTCTTCCTATGTAGTGTGTGGTATCGTGATACACGTCCTGGGCGTCGTAGTCCTGACCCTCGCCGTTAGCTGCCGGCCAATACACTCCTCCGTCCATAGGACTCCCTGGGAACAATAGAGTAATTAACATCGCATCTCTGGGATCCATCTTCACACAGTGTGAAAACTAACTACTATGTTTGTGTGGTCAAGTACCATGATGCCCACGTAAACTGCATTTCATGCGCATTTTCGTCGATTAACGATTGTAAAATAAATTGCACATTTTACTTTGAAACAAACAAAATTGTGTTCACGGAACGGCAAATTCCTATCGTCATTTGCAAGTTGCACTCATTCGGCATATGAGGCGACGTGGACAAAAGGCCTTAGTCGATTCTTGGGATGGGAGGACTAGAGTCTAACCAATGTGTTCGAATCTGATATCACTTAGTTTAAGTGACTGAAGAAATGTATATGGGTTAGCCATTTTTAATGAACATAACATAACGTAACATCACGCCTTTTTATCCCCAAAGAGGTGGATGTGCACATTACGGTACTTAATGCCACTGTCCAATGTAACACCCACTTTTCACTATTTAAGTTATGAGTCCCATGTAATAAGGGGTGAGCCTGCTGCCATATACCGTACACAATTCTAGACTCCGTGCTACTACTGTAATTTTTTTTAAAAACCCAGTTACGCGTCGCCGTTCTCGGGAAACGAACCCGAGAACCCTTGACCCGCAAGTCAAGTGAAACAACTGAAACTAGTGAAGTGAATTTATTTCTGCAAGTAGGCTACAAGGCTACTGCCTTGTACATTTACACGTCAATTTTCGTCGCACTTGCGACCACTCGATCATCGAGGCAGCCATATTTAATTGAGGTTATAACAAGCGTCATAATTACCTTGATGTGAAGGCTGACAGTAGTAGGGTGGTTCATATCTGTCGAATCCCTCGTCTGAAGGAGACATGCTGCCATAGCTTGACATCTAGCTGTCCCTGCGACAAAAGAAATCATAACATATAATAAAACTGTAGAAGTATGGCACGAATGGGCCGGCTCGACCGGATACCACGACCTCACAGAAAACCGACGTGAAACAACGCTTGCGTTGTGTTTCGTCGTGTGAGTGAGGTTACCGGAGGCCCAATTATCCCCCTCCTTAGTCTCCCGAATCCCCGAATCCTTCACAATCCTCAAATTCCCAAATCCCAAAAGGCCGGTAATGCACTGTAACGCCTCTGGTGTTCCAGGTGTCCATGGGCGGTTTTGGAGGTCGGAATAAAAAATAGCTAACTTTTTCTTGTGCTTCCGTTTATGAAATAAATACAACTTTATCTTTTATTTAAGTTTTATTTCATCATCATTAACAGCCTATAAGTCGCCACAGAGCAAATGCCTCTTCTCAAACGGAGAAGGTTTGAGCATTAATCACCACGCTTGCTCAATGCGGGTTGGCGATTTCAAACTTATAATTAGAAATTATAAGCCCAGATGTTTTCCTTCGCCGTCCTTCCTCACCATGTTTTCCTTCACCGTCTGTCAGTGGCGTCTAGATAATCTTAGAAAGTACATGTACTTAACTCGGAGAAAGTCACATTGGTATTTGCCGTTGGTAGGTTTGGAACCTCACCGCACTCTCGTGCATGAGAAGCAGGCGTCTTAAACCTCCTGGCCACCAGGACATTGGCGTTTTATTGATGATCTAATAATTACTCGCTTGTCCCATGACTGATTTGAAAGATAATAAGTTAAGATCTCTACCCGACATGAGAAGTGAATCTCGACAAACAGTTCAATGCATATCATTACAAGTTCGATTCTCAAGTGGACACTTGAGAATATTCCCAACCGGTTTGAAAAACTGAGAGATAATGCCACCGTTGTCGTTGTAAGTTCAACATCTGCTTCAGACATTTTTTTCAGATGAACATGAAATGATCCGTGGTATATACAAAATCAATGTCGCATTTTAAAAGAGTAACTAATTTAATATTAACTTGTTACATATGAAACAAGTGAATTTATTTCTGCAAATAACTAGGCTACAAGGCAACCCGAGCGTACGGCTCGTCGAGTTCCGCGCGCGACTCAATGGTCTATCAGACCACCACGGATGGGGCCCAACAGGGCTGATGCCGATTCGTAGTTGCGGAGAACCTAACGAGTTACCGGGGCTCCGGCTCGACGTGCAGGAGAAGGAACGGGATGGTTTTTAGTCAGTAAGAGTCTGACACTCCCTCCCGCCTCACCCAGGCGGGAGCAGTCATTCGATGATTTTCCCCCTTAAAAAAATAAAAAAGGATACAAGGCAGCACTTTTACACGTCAATTGTATCAAGCGAACTATGAGGCCGATATTTCCTAACTGACTACTCTGAGAAGAAATGCCAAAACAAACACAGAGGTCCGTCTCTTTTAAAGTCCAGACAAATGTGTATAAAAGATTATGTGTGTGAACCGTGCAAGTTCATTTTATAGTAGCCTTTTGAGGAAAGAACCACAACAGTTTGAGCGGACTCGTTCTGACGGCAGCACGCATGTGTCGGTTTACAATCAGCTCAATTAACAGGTGAGGCTAACGACGAACAATATCAACCAAAAGAACATTTAGGTGAGTCGCAGAAATAAAACAATTGAACTGTCAAAACATGGGTACTTGTAAGAGAAATGGCAAGGCAAAGTCTCGCACGTTCCTTGCACTAAAAATTGTGAAAAAAAAAATTAAACGTAAATTAAACAAATGTCAAGGTAGTAAAAAAAAGTAAGAATCGAACCCTTTGCCCGGCAGTCGCAATTGCGACCACTCGGTCAACGAGCAGTCGGATTGCGTATCGCTTACAAAAACAAAAATGTGTTATTTCCCTCTAGAAATCGATTTGACAAAACTTCTATGTGCACTTTCTGGCCATGACAAAATGATTATATCTTTGATTGGTTACGGGTTATGTGACATAAAACGCACATTTCAGAAATTGCAGCATCACATATAGTTTGACAGATTGAATATCAACAGTTCTGTTTTTGTTTAAAATTTTTATCATTTTTTAAAATAAATCTGATATGTGCACCAAAATATATAAAAAAAATATTTGGGGATGAACAGTACATGTTATCATTTTCACTTTTATTTCAGTTCATATCAGTATCATATTTTTTGCCATCATACTGAATTTTTTATTTATTACTAAGTCCATCAATCTGCCAGGTGCAGTCATCGCGAAGGACACTCCGGGCATCGGGGATCGCGGGAACGATCTCCGGCCACTGCAAGCGCGGGCCTGCGGACGGCGAGCATGGGGTGCTCGCCGCCCGATCAGAGCCCTTAGTACGAGTTTGATTTACGTTTAAAGTATTCGAGACGAGTACGCGTTTGACAATCTGATTGGCCGGCTCAAATGAACCAACCAATCAGAGCACAAAACGCCGTCTCGTTTCGATTACTTTAAAAGAAAAAGAAACTCGTACTAAGGGCTCAGAATCAGACCCGAGCATACGGCGCGTCGCGTTCCGCGCGCGCCTCAAAGATCCATCAGACCACCACGGATGGGGCCAATACGGAGCCGCGGAGGACTCGGGTTGCCGGGGCTCCAGCTCGATGGGCAGGAGTAACAACGGGCTGGTTTTTAGTCAGTAAGAGTCTGACACTCCCTCCCGCCTCACCCAGGCGAGAGCAGTCATTCGATGATTTTCCTCCTTAAAAAAAAGTGTAAAAAAAAGCTCTTAAGTGATAATTGTCATCATCTCGTTATCACTGTGCAGCGTGTGTCGACCTCACTTTTCCAAGCTAGTACATATTCTTTCTTTCGTGAAACTGCATAAGGCTGTCCATTGATAGGTAGTGTGATGTATATTCCCAATTCACGTAACTATATTAATAAGCTGTTGAGTTTCCAAATAAACAAAAAAAAATATATAGTTTATTGTCTCTCCTGGAAACTTATTTAATGCGCATAACAATTTTGGCAGGTGCACAGACGATAACAAAAAGTGTTAGACATCACAAAAATTACAGATTACACTCTGTCAAACTAGCTAACTTTATTAATAACGATAAAAACGGAAGTATGAACCATAATAAACGTATTGTTTAAGGTTAAACTCGACACATTGTCTCGTCGTAACATAAATTGTTTATATTAGTTATATCTTGATAACCAAATGTGGTACAAAGCCACACATGTAACGTAGTAGCAAGCAGATCATCCCACACCGATCTGTCAAATTTATTCTTTGGATTTTCGACTTCATGTCAACACAATAAAGTTGAAGATGTAATTGATAAATTTGACACAAAAGGGTAGGTGTACTTGCTTGCTTGAAATCGGTTTTTTTAGGTCCACGTGTTTAGATGTCTGAGATTTGGACTGGGTAAGATATGACGGACAACGTTAAGTTTAAGTGTGGGAGAACCATGCTTCGGCATCAATGGGCCGGCTCGACTGAAGTGATACCACAGTCGAGCGAAAAACCATAGTGAAACAACGCTTGCGTTGTGTTTCGTCGTCTGAGTGAGGTTACCTTAGGCGGTTAGGCCTAATTACCTGCCTCCCCAGTCCCCGAATCTCCAACAATCCTTAAGCTCCTAATCCCCAAAAGGCCGGTAACGCATTTGTTACACCTCTGGTGTTTCGTGTGTCCATGGACGACGCCGATTGCTTACCATCAGGTGATCCGTCTGCTCGTTTACCGGCTTATGCCATAAAAAAGTTAGATTTCTGAATCTGTGAAAGCTAATTTTATGACAAAGGCATCCGTTAATCCGTAAAAAGGCATTTAACACGAGTCCGTGGAGAACAAACAATATTTCATTTAAAAAATCTGTGAATGCAGTTCGATTCTTATTACAATAAAATAAAAACTTGTTTTTATATTAATTATCGTCAGACATACTAAATTACCTAAAAATCTACATCTGTAACTAAAAAGAACTAATAAATATTATTTATTTATCGTTATTAACTATACTTTTCTTCCACGTAGCATTGCCGTTAGATACTTTGTATTTTTGCTGTCTCTTTTTCTTCACAAAACACTTTCGTAGAATATCTCTCTTTCACTATTTTTAAAGGGTTTTATTTTTATAAGAATTAATAATGTACGGTATTACCTACCAGTCCTTTAAAATATTAAATAAAAAGTTTTTTCAACTCACCTTAAATATCGATTTAGATAATTTTATTATACACAAAAAAATATCACAAGCACATCACTATAACATTAGAAAAAAAAACAAAAAATATTACTGACACCACTTCACAAAATATTTAAACTATTTATTAAACATACATTTAAAATTAAATAAATATAAATCACTGCAACAAAGTTACTAAATCACTTTTTTAATATATATTTTCGTAATTTATTAAAATCATCAGCAGCTGTCAAATTATTTGACAGTAGTGTGACATTACGTTTCGCGCGCTTTCAGTGACTGGGACTGCGTGCTTTTTGTAGAATTGCGCTTTGACTCGACAATGTAGGCGGGGCGTGTATATTAAGGAAAGTGATACAGAAATAGAAGGACGTAAGTCCTATACGTTTTTGCTACATGAATTTTAGTGGGCGTCGTATTTATTAGACTTTTTTTTTAAACCATTAATGAAGAATGTAATATTTTTTTTTCTTTTGCTAAGTTAAAAAATAGAAGTAGGTGTTTATTATTTTTTTTTTAATATTCTTTGTAAATCGTTTTTAAATTTTATAGTTTTAATTATATTAGTAATACAGATTTCAATAAAATTAGGTGCTTGTCTTGTAATATTATGCTACAATTAATAAAATTTATTATTTTAACTAAATATTTTGATTTAGCTAAATATTTTTGTAGAATGTTATTTAAGTTAACTTATTAAAGTATCTTAAAAATATGCTAAATTAAATGAGAAGTATGTTTCTACTTAACGTAGTTTTTGTATTGGTAAAAGGTCGGCGTTTTCGCCATATTTTAATCTCAATCACAAGGTCGTTGGAAAAAGGCGGAGATAGTCTCTTGTAACAACGACTGATACACTTATACGTAGAACATACTGATTGACGCGAAGGACATCTGTCATGTTCTTAAGTCTGGTAATATGGTAACCCATTACACACGCACACATAAATGACCCACTGACATTTTGGTGCTTCAATCGTTTGTAAGTGACATTATGTCCGCCTTTCTTCCAACGTCCTTGCTGAATCATAAAAATATTTTCACCGTCGATACATTTATTACAATAAAGAGAACAATTTATGAAACGAAGTTGTTGCGGCGCTTATATTCTTTTTACCATCTAAAATCTCATTGGTCGAACACAGAACAAGATACATTACATCCCACCCAACTGCACACGAGCTTATACAAAAGTATCTGTCTCTTTTACACCAGTTGCAATTCAATATTGCTGTCCCTTTCACACTAACCTTCCCTTAGTATTTTCATTTCAGTGGTAAGCTGATTACGTTGAGTGATTTTTGTAATAATATTCAATAGGTTAATTTGAAGTTACCTAAATTTTATTTTAATGTCCGTCTGGTGGATTAATTTAAAACATTAGACACGTATTTTTTCTTTTTTTACAAAGTGAAATACTTTCGACGATATAATATGTAATTGATGTGAAATATCGGATGACGTCACGAGGGATATAGACACGTGTGACGTAGGGACCTCCCACTTCTAAATTTAACTCCGTTTTATCTGAGTATTGGAACCTTATCTGCCTGCCTCGTTGACCGAGTGGTCGCAAGTGCGATTGCCGGGGAAGAGGTCTCGGGTTCGTATCCCGGGTCCGGCAAACTATTAGGTACTGGGTTTAAAAAAAAACTCAGTAGTAACACGTAGTCTGGAGATGTGCCCGGTATATGGCAATAGGCTCACCCCCTATTACATGGGATTCATAACATAAATAGTGAAAAGTGGGTGGTGGTTACTTCTATATGCACCTCTGCCTGCCCCTTCGGGGATAAAAGGCGTGATATTGTGTATGTATGTTATGGAACCTTATACGATAAAATAAAAAAATACGTTAACTAAAACTAGCGGGTTACTCACGTGAGTATACTAAGAAAAGCTCTACTAGTTCCGAATCACAGAGGGATTCTTCCTCATGAGCAGCGTGCGCGGTCGTGGCGATATCGTGCAGCCAACTGCGAGTTTTAGTTAATTTAGTATGTCTCACGATAGTTATTATAAAAAAAAATACGTGTCTAATATTTTTTCATTTTATCTAATTGACGACCTAATTACATTTAATTTTTATACCTCTTCTACAACTCTTTTGGTTGAGTAATTGGCAACTACTTCGTTGGTCTTTTTTTTAAGGGGGGAAAATCATCGAATTACTGCTCCCGCCTGGGTGAGGCGGGAGGGAGTGTCAGACTCTTACTGACTAAAAACCTCCCCGTTCCTTCTCCTGCACGTCGAGCTGGAGCCCCGGTTACCCGTTAGGTTCTACGCGACACTCCGTTGGTCTAGTGGTTGCAATGACGACTGCCGAGTACGTCTTGGGTTAAATCTAGAAGTAGGTATTAGTGGCGTTTTGTCGTTGGTTTACTCTCAGTAATAGCATGAAAACCAAAATTGTAACCAATCAATAACTATAGGCTCACATTGGACTTTTTTATGGCATAAGCCGGTAAACGAGCAGACGGATCACCTGATGGTAAGCAATCGGCGTCGTCCTTGAACACCGGGAACACCAGAGTCGTTACAAGTGCGTTACTGGCCTTTTGGGATTAGGAATTAGAGGATTGTTGGGGATTCAGGAATTGGGAAAGGACTATTGCAATTGAGCCAACATCAATGGAGAAATTAGGATCTTCTATCTACCGCTTAGGAAATAAAAGGTTAATTTTGATAATTAAATATCCATAAAATACCGCAATCTAAAAATAACATAGGTAATTCAACCATATCCGTACAAACACCGAAATTTTAAAATAAAATGTTATTCTAAATTACTTTGCAATAACACTGTAACCAAATGATAATTTACGATGATTTACGATTACCAAAATTCCCAGACCCCAGCCCCCAATCAAATTACACTACGCATGCCCAATGTCAAAATATTGACAACAAAATAAAAATAAACAATTGCACACAAAATCATTATGGCGATTGCAATATCATGTTGCACAGATAATAATACAATTACACAGATACTGAAGAATTAGGGAGGGGACGTAACTCGATTACGTTGTCATTATAATCGATATTTTATGTCTGTGGTTCTGTTAATTGTTTGTTTCTTAACGCTTTGTGAATAGGGTTAGGGTTGGTTTGGGTTAATGAGAGGGTATAATGAGGATTCTCTCTTATTCTATTTAGAAGTTGTGAAGTAAGTCATTATGATGGGGTAAACCAATTGCTATTATACATTTTTTTTATTTTTTAAGCGAGCAAAGAAACGAAGACACTATCGTTTTTACCATTTTATCGCGCATTAACGCTCTGTAACTTTAGTAAAAATGAAATATTTCTATCACAACAGAACGCTCTGATTTTAAAGGTTGAACTATAGTTACCTTTTATACGACTTACGTTACCAATCAATAAAATACTTGTATCAGAAAATATTAATCAAGAAATTAACAAGAAAAAATGCATGAATCTGATGTATTTGCGCCTTGTGTCAATTCTTTATTATATTATATTTCCTTTTCATCACACATCACATCCATAGCAACACATATTATTATAGGAGTACCTACATTGTAATGAAAGTTTAACTTGGCAATAGAACATGTTTGATCACGACACTTTGCGCCACATCCGCTGATCCGGCCACTGCATCAACCATAAAGTCATAAAATTCTATAAATCCCTCACAAATGAGTTCCGTATTCAAGCAATCAACTATTTAATTATCAATTTACCTAAAATAACGTATTTTATGTTAGTTTTTTTATCTAAAAACAGTTATTTCTCGCACGCGTTAACACCCCAGGGTGCGATCACGCCCATGCCTTGTTAATTACGAGCAAAAAAAAACAGCATTGACACCGCTCGTGTCGGGTGACAGTTCAGCTGTCAAATTTGCCGCATTTTTTTATGTAAGGATGTGGTGTAGTGGGTTGGTTTTGGAAAATGTTAAAATTTCTTACACTTTAAACTTACTTCAAGAAAGAAATAACTAAACTAAACTAATAAATTTGTCCAGATAATTTTCACTGGGCAAGAACCTTCTTATTAAAAAAAAATTTAGATAGGTACGTTGCTACTGTTACAGTTCGCCTTTCTGTTTTGAGTGGTAGCAAAAGGATAGAAGCACATAGAAAATTGCTATTCGGTGCGGCCAGGTGTAGCAATTTACAAACATTGCATGGATCTTGCCTTAAATAGATTTTTGACGTCAGATGTATAAAGTTTCTGACAGTAATCGATTTTAATTCACAGATTTTGAATTAGGTTACGTTATTGAAATCGTTATAACTATTTTACTGAAGTTTTATACTATATCTACGAGGTTAAATATATGTATAAATGAAAAATAAATTAATATAAAGGAACAGAAAATAAATAAAAAGAAAAGAAAACAAAAAAAAAACATATAAAACGTACGTCGTAGAAAAAATTATCCTCATCGCAGTCGTGAGGAAGGGTGCCCAGTGTAGCACCATACTTATTAAAGTATTAATTTCAAAACTTCCTAAATGTCAAAGTTCCCGCGCGCGCCATTTTTTACTACCATAGACAAATTAACTGCAACTTATCCGTGTAACAAGCGCATAATTACGGTTTAAAGCTATTTTAAAGATAAAAAAAGTAAAGGAAGTTATCATTTGACACCATTTTTTTTACAATTTGTGAAACGTGTTTTTTGTGTTATAGTGCAGTCTCGGATTATTCAGCAACTGGGCAAAAATTGAATCTTATTGAATGCGAATACATATATCGAAATTCAATCATTTTCACGCAGTGATTGCGACTTCCGCGCAGTTTCATTCGGTCTGTTACGATCGAGTGTAAAGTTTTATAGCCGTTTATATAGGTACTTCGTCCGCGTGGAATAGTGATTCACAGCTCCTCCCCCGTAGGTGATAGCGTGATAATATGTAGTCTATATGTTGACCCGACCTGTTAGTAATATTCATGCAAAATTTGAAATAAATCCATGCAGCACTTTTTGAGTTCATCCCGGACATACATACATACACAGACAAAAATTCTAAAAACCATATGTTTAGTTTCGGTGTCGACTGTAGATCACGCCCAAAGCATAATTTAAAAAAATGTTCGATGTAGTTTTCACTTTCCTACGATTTTATTATATGTATATGTACCGGGTTACCGGGGCTCTGGCTCGATGTGCAGGAGTAGGAACGGGGTGGTTTTTAGTCAGTAAGAGTCTGATACTCCCTCCCGCCTCACCCAGGTGGGAGCAGTTATTCGATGATTTTCCCCACTAAAAAAAATATATGTATATAGATAGAAAATATTATGTTTAGATACTCAATACTGTAGGCTATAAATAGGACCTATAGCTTTCCTCGATAAATGGATTATGGAATATCCGACACAAACAGATTTTTTAAAATCAGACCAGTAATCCCGGACTGTACTATCTTTTCCATGAGGGCATTCGGGACCCTCAAGAGGCGCCGAAAGCCCGACGATTTCTAAAATTTCACACACCCGCTACAAATTGCGCGTCATCCGGCTGCCTTGCAACGTGTAGCGGGTTCGATTCCCGCGCAGAGAAAATCTTTCTGTGATCTATAAATTGTTGTTTCGGGTCTGGGTGTGATGTGTATATGAACTTGTATGTTTGTAAACGCACACACGACACAGGAGAAAATCCTAGTGTGGGGCAATGTCAACTTCGCTGCGTTCTGCAGTAGGTACTGGCCATTTCAAATCAAAATAATTTTTGTTTGGCTAAGAATTCTAATTTCAAATTTATTTTCTATACTAATATTATAAAGAGGAAAGATTTGTACCTATTTTTGTATGTTTGTAATGAATAGGCTCAAAAAGTACTGGGCCGATTTAAAAAATTCTTTCACCAATAGAATGCTAAATTCTTCCAATTTGACATAGGCTACATTTCATTTTGAAAAAAATTAGGGATCCTTGGTAAAGTTTGAACAATGTAACCGAAGGTGTAGAAAAATTAGTCTTAAAATGTCTTTCGTCGAATGCGCTGCCGAAACTATTAGCGATAGAACAAAATAATGTACAACAATATTGAAGAACATCATAATATCTACAAAAAACTTCGCGGTAGCATATGTGTATTGTAGTTATGTCACTACAACAATCCAAATTTCCAAAAATAAATAATTGTCTACCCCGTGCGAAGCCGGGACGGGCTTCTGGTTATATTATAAAAACGTGGATCTTTTTCCAAAAGTAGTCATTTGTTTATTGATTAGAGTTACGTTTGCATCGCATTTCAATCATTTTCGTCATCGTGGATATGTTGAAAAATCGCACGACAACGCGCGACCTCACACTGAACCACGCACAGCAGACGGTCTTCAAGTTGCAAGAACTGGGGTTGGACGCTCTCCGTCATCAGATCTGCTCTACTTACCAGACCTTGCGCCTACAGACTTATGAATTTGGATAACTTTATCGCAGGAAAGAAGTTTAATACCCTTTCACAAAATGCCTTTGAAAAATTTGTTACCTCCAGTCCATATGATTTCTTTAAGAAGGGGGCATTAACAAACTGCGACTCCGTTGGCAAACATGCATTGGTTATATGGGCGATTGCTTCGATTAATACAAATAAAAAATATTATAATATCCATTTTTTAATACATATGGCAATTTCTTAGGTGAAGAAAGACCTAAAGGTAAAGAAATATTATTACATTCATTGTGATTTTTTTTTAAGGGGGGAAAATCATCGAATGACTGCTCCCGCCTGGGTGAGGCGAGAGGGAGTGTCAAACTCTATGCTGACTAAAAACCACCCCGTTCCTATTCCACACTATGAGCCGGAGCCTTCTGAGATTTTTAGAGATTTTTCTTGTGGCATCGAGCATTTCTTTCTTTATTTAAACTTGAGAGTTTTTTTATTTTATTTTTTTCTTGTATAGAAGCACTATTTTATATGGATTGTCAGTATACATATGTGAGGACCATGTCAGACTTAAGATATTTGTTTTCTCTTGGTATTTGTTTTTTTATTTTTATTTTAGTATGTTCTGTTATTTGTATGTTGCGTCAGGTATGTCTTTACATTATTCTCACATGTGTGTACAATATTGGAATATGTATCAGAGCAATGTAAAACAGACTTTCTTTTTAAAAGAGTAACGAATGGAGTTTCTTGCTCGTTCTACTCCACTCGAATCGACATTTTGGAACGAGCGCCTAGCTTCACTGACGGACAGACTGACAGACTATTGTATATTTCATATTTGTTGACGTTTCAAAAGTACCAAATTATGGTTTAATTGAAATAAATGCTTTTGAGTTTGAGTTTGAGCCCCTTTAACCAGCTAGGTTCTCCGCGACTACATTCATTGTGATTAGCACACACGTATTTTGACACGTATGATGCCATCGGCCCATTAGCTCAGTTGGTTAGAGCGTCGTGCTAATAACGCGAAGGTCGCGGGTTCGATCCCCTCATGGGCCACAGAATATTTTTTGTAGCTTTTCATTTTCAATTTTTAAGAGAAAATACCTACTACTTTGTAGCATTTTTGTATTTTTGCACTACAGAGGAGTTGAAGTTGGAAATAATTTGTATTAAATTTATTAAACAAATAACGAGTTACGATATAAATATACCACGTATCACTGAATTAGAAAAGAGTGAAGCCGCATGCTGGAAGCTAGTCTCTTTAAATAATAAAACGATGACAATAAATAAATAATAACATTTAATTGCACCAAAAATCAGAACCATATAAAATAGTTTTTCAGTATATAGAGGTATAGGTACTATACATACATAATCATAATACATTGATAAAAAATATATAAAAACGAATCATTATGTAGTACCGTCTACTCATGTAACGATTTGAAAAGGTAACTCAACTAGTTTCAAGCCAAGCCGGGGCCCATTATCATAAATAATTATATTATTATGTAACATCACGCCTTTTATTCCCGAAGGGTTAACATCTACGCCGAGCAAGTAAAACAATACCTAGATATGTATAGTCGAGTTACCGCGTTATAACTGTTGCAAACAGTAAGCCTTAAAAAAATTATGATACAAATATTTACGATTTACGCTTAGGATTTTCTAAACCGCATTATTCTTCTACTCGCAATCCTCTGTTGAACAGGAGTTAGACCAGAAGCTTCTGTTGGTCCAGCATCAGAAGACTCTTCTTCATTACCTTCTAAATTAGATTCACTATCATCGCTTCCTTCATCATTGTTCGAAGATTCATTGTTAGTTAGATCTTCTTCCAACGGTACGATGCCGTCTGAATCATCACTATCAGGAATGTCTTCTAAAGGCGCTCTATCTACAGAATCTTCATCATCACTTTCTTCTTCTATAACATCAGAATCATCAGTGTTAGCTATAACTTCTTCATCCAAAGGTACAGTTCCATCAGAACGGAAGAGTTCTTCGAAACATCTTAATTCTTTTTCTTGTATATCTTCAACGCTTCTTCTTAATATTATTCTGTTTCCTTCTGTGAGCCATATTTGTTGGGATTTTTCAGAATTTGAACTAAGTTTGGTGTCTTTCGGGCCATTCCCTGTAACATTATTGTCATTATTGATTGGTGTTTTACCTTTTTTTGATTTTGTAAGTATTCTTATAATTATTTTTGCTAACTTACTTCTGTATATAGGTCTTATTGTCGGTCTTTTGTCTGTTTCTGATCTTTCGGCAACATCTTTGTCATCAGCATTAGGTTTTTTATTTACATGCTTTTTGGTTCTTATGAATTTAGTTAGTTTTATTTGTTTATTTTTATTTGTAGATGAAGATTCATCGCTCTTCTCAACTTCATCGCAAGCTTTGAATGTGAAGCCTTCATGGTTCTTGTATTTTAAAACTTCATCCATGCTGTTAACTATTTTGCGTTGGATTGTTAGGTCTGTGTCTTGAGTTTGATCTTTAGTGTCTTTTACTTTGTCTTTTCCAGGTTTAGCTTTGTCGGCATTGTCTTTGTCATCAATTATGGGTTTATCAGTAGATGGTTTTTCATCATCAATTGTCTTAGCGTCTTTAGGTTTTTTATCCTTATCATTGTCAGGGGTCTTCGTGTCTTTGGGTTGGTCAGGAGTTGTAGTTTTAGTGGCTGGTTTGTCATTGTTAGTAGTAGGTTTGTCTGATGGTTTTTTGTCAGTATTTTGGTCAGTGGTTTTAGATTCTGGGTTTTTAGTCGCTGGGTTTTTGTCAGTTTCAGTTGGTTTGTTGTTTGGTTTAACAGTGTCTTTAGAATCGGGTTTTTCGTTATTGTTAGTAGGTTTATCAATTTGCTTTTTGTTAGTATCTTTATTATCTTTGTCTGGTTTCCTGTCATTGCCAGTAGGTTTAGAATCTGGTGTTTTCTCATTAGTCTTAGGTTTAGTATCGGGAGTTTTGTTGTCAGTGTCATTACTGTCTGGTTTTTTATGAGTATTCTCACTATCAGGTTTTTTGTCAGTATTTGCTTCGACAGGTTTATCATTTCGTGTATTATCAGAAACTGGCTTTTTATCGCCGTTTTTGGGCTGGGTGTCTGGTATTTTGTTAGTGTTTTGATTGTTTGGTGTTTGGGAATTTGGCTTTTTATCATTTTTTCCAGGTTCGGGTACATTGTTCTTATTATTATCAGTGGTGTTCGTTTCTGGATATTTTGCAACATCAACATCTTCATCAGGATTCTGTTCCACTGGTATCTTCTCTTTATTTTCAGGATTTTTGTCCTTATCAGAATCTTCTGTGTTTGGCGTCTTGCCTTTATTTCCATCCTTATCAGTAGTTTTTGTATCTGGTTTCTGGTCAGTATTTTCACTAACTGGTTGCTTGTCAGTAGTTTTAACGTCTGGTTGCTTGTCAGAACTTTTATTATCTGATTTCTTATCAGTCGCCTTTTCTGGCTTTTCAATGGTGTCCTTTTCATCTTGATTGATGCTTTTGGATTTTGGATTTTTGTCAATATCTGTATTTGGTTTGGCATCTGGTTGGTCAGTACCTTTTGCATCTTTGGCTTCTGGTTTTTCATCGTTACTGTCATCAGTATCCGTTTTTGGCTTCTTGTCGACATTTTTAGTGTCGAGTTCTTTATTTTCTGTTGGTTTTTTAACGCCTGTAGTTTTGTCATTAGTCTTATCAGCATCTGTTTTTGATTTTTCAGTAGTATCTTTATTATCAATAACTTGTGTGTCTGGTTTCTTATTAGACTTCGGTTTTTCAGTATCTTTATTAGCTATTGGCTTTTTGGCATCTGGTAAATTATCATCAGAATCATCATCTGGTGTGCTTGGTTTTTCATTCAGTTCAGTGTCATCTTTTCCATCATCACTAGCATCTGGCTTTTTATTGTCGCCAGGTATCTTCGATGGTGGTTGCTGAATAATTGGTTTCTTGGCATCATTGTTGTCACTGTTGTTGGGTTCCGGTTTCTTGTTAATGTCATTTGGTTTGGTTGTATCGTCTTGTTCAGTATTTTTATAAGGCACATTTTCATTGTCATCGTCATTATAATCTTCACAGTCTACATTACCGAAATAGTCACAATCGTCGATTTTAGGTTTCGGTTTGTCAGTGTTCTCATCATTGACTGGTTTCTTTTCAGTAGTTGTTTCTACACTTTCAGAGTCTGCTTCGAATTCATTATCTTCAAATAATTCTTCGATTTCTACAATATCTTCAGAATCAATGCCATCATCTGGTGAGTTTTGTTCTTCAACACTCTCATCATCTGGTATTTGGGCAGATGGTTTTTCAGTGATATTAACATTTGGTTTTTCACTATTGTTATTATTTTCAGACGGTTTCTGATTGCCTTCACCCGGTTTCTTTTCTGGACTTTTATTATCAGTTGGTTTAGTAGTACTGTCATTTGAATTGCCATTAGTCTTACCTGGTTTTTTACCACTTTCATTTGGTTTGTCATTATTTTCCGATGGTTTCTTATCATCTTCAGAAGGTTTTTCGTTTCCATTTGGATTCTTCGTATTGTCAGATGGTGTTTGACCGCTGTCATTTGGTTTATCCTTATTTTCAGATGGTTTCTTGTCATCATTAGTAGGCTTCTTATTTCCAATTTTTTGATCTGCATTGTTTGTTGGTTTTTCACCATTTTCATTAGGTTTACCTTCATTTGGTTTCTTGCCGTTATCAGATGATTTATCGTTACTGCCAATGGGTTTCTTAATGTTATCTATAGGTTTCTGGTTTTCAATCGGCTGGCCTTTATTTTCAGAAGAATTTTCATTGGGTGTTTTATTCATTTCAGTAGTTACAGTGTCTGGCTTAACAGTAGTCGCAGTAGAGATGTCATTAGGTTTATTTTTGCCAGTATTTTTAGCATCTGGTTTTTCTTCTTCATTTGGTTTTTTGCTGTCTTCCTGTATATCTTCGTCTGAGTCTTCAGTACTAACATCTTCATCACTGACAGTTTCTTCCGATTGTTCAGTGTCATCATAATTTTCAGATGTATGGACGGATGGTATAGACATACCATCGTCTTCAATTATTACATCTTCTTCAATCTCAATGTCAACATCTTTTTCAGGATACTCAGTAGTATTTGCATAGGTTTTGCTGTCCTCATTATCATCGTCGTCATCATAATCTTCACAATCAACATCACCGAAGTAATCACAATCTCTGAAGCGTTTAGATTTTTCGGTATTCGTAGATTTTTCTGTAGTTACCGTAGCTGGTGTAGTATCTGTTACAGCTGGACTATTTGTTTGTTTTTCAGTTGTGGTCTTTGGTTTATTGTCTTTATTATCATTTACTTTTGGATTTTTATCATTGTCAGTGCTCGGTTTCTTATCTTTATCAGAATTGCTAGTTTCTGGTTTTTGATCTTTCGGTTTATCTGTAGTGCCTGGTTGTTTATCTTTAGGTGTTACTGTAGTATTTGGTACTTTACTAGATTCCGTTGAAGGTGTTTTATTGGTTACATCAATCTTTTCAGTTGTAGTACTACTATTTGGTTTTGGAGTTACCCTTTTGGAATCTGGTGCTTTTTCATTGTCCTCATTTCCAGTACCTGGATTCTTCGTTTTATCGGTAGTATTTTCTTTTTCATTACTTTTATCGTTTTCCTCGTCTTCCCAATCTTCCATGCTATCACTTTCTTCAAAACTTGGTTCATCATCTATTAGACGACTTACTGGTGGTTTGATTAAATCTGGTCTGACAGGCACTTTTTTAATTGGTTTATCTACTTTGATTATAACAGGTCGTTTTCGAATTGGTTTATTATCTCCTTTGATAATTGGTATAGGCACTTTTCCAGTAGGTTTATTTTCTTTTATAGTTGATTTTTTGCTGCCAGTATTAACTGGTTCTGGCTTTTTCGTTGTGTTAAGTTTGTTGTCCTTTTCAATATTTGGTGTTTGGTCAGAGTCGGGAGCATTAGTGCTAGGTTTGTTGTCTTTATTAACTTCAGTTGTTGGTGTTTCTGTTGTGTCCGATTTAGGTTCAGGCTTCTTTTCAGTTCCTGGTCCATTTTTAGGGTTTTTGTCGTTCGTTTCAGTTCTGTCAGTTGTGGTAATTGGTTTATCAGTATTACCAGTGCCTGGTTCACTTGGTTGTTTGTCGTTTTGTGGGTTTTTAGTATCTGGCTTTTTGTTACTGATGGGAGGTTTGTTTTCTGGTAATTTGTCTTTATTTCCTGAGTTTGGTTTGTTTTCGTTTGCGGATTTTTCAGTAACTGGTTTGTTACTACCGTCTTTGTTGTTAGAGCTTGGTTTCTCAGCAGTTTTACTATCTGGTGTTTCTTCATCACTAATTTCGTTAGATTCTGGTATGGCTTTATTTGGTTCGTTTACTGGTTTTTTCTGACCTTTCCTTATAATTTCTTCAGTTTCAGTTGTAGTTCTATGTTGTTTGTTATTTAATATTGAATCGTCAGAATCTTCTGTAGTTATAGACACGAATTCTTCATCGTCATCTGAATCTACATCTTTTTTCGGTTTTACATCTTTAATCGGTTTCTTTCTAATAATAGAGGGTTTATTATCGTGTTTTATTTCTTTAGAGTCAGGTTTAGGAGTTGTGTCTTCACTTTTCTTTTCATTGGGAGTATTGATACCTTTGATAGGCTTTTTATCTTGTACTTTATCAACGTTTTTAACTGACGGTTTCTCTGTAACATCTGGTTTCTTTGTGGTCGTAGTCAGTCCAATGGTCTTCTCAGTTGTAACGGTATTCTTGTCAATGTTTTTATCGGTACTGTTATCTAGTACGTTTGGTTTTTGATTATTTTTCTTGTTTTCAATAACAGGCTTTATCGGTTGGTTCTTGTTTGGGGTTTCAGTAGATGGAGCGTTTTCATTATTTTCTAAATCATCTTCTTCATTATCATTATCCTCAGATTTATCATTGCTTTCTCCAACAACTTTGAAAGTAAATTTCTTGCGCGGTTTCTTTGTAGTTTGTTCACGGGTAACTGATCTGTCATTTTCATTACCGTTATTTTCAACTGTCTCATTATCGTCACTTAAATCACCAGGTTTACGGTTCTTGTGTCTCAAAATTCTTTTGATTCTAGTCTCAGTTCTACTATTTTGACTACTACTACTTTCTTCTTCTTCTTCTTCGGTATATGATTTTATTATTTTGTAATATTCATCATCTTCATCGTTATCTTGGCTGTCGTTTTGCGGTTCAGAATCTTTAATAGTTTTGGGTGTTGGTTTTACGGCATCTTCCTTTTTAGTGGTAGTCTTAGGAGCAACAGTAGTAGCTGGTTCTTTAGGTAAAGGTTTTTGGTTTATATCTTCTACGGGTTTTACATCATCAAGTTTTTTCGGCTGTCTGGTTTTATTAATGTACCCACCTGGTACTTTAGGAATTCTAGGAATTCTTGGAATAGGTTTGCCGATTTGTGGAATAGGTTTTTGAGTAGTAGGATTTACTTTCTCATCTTTAGCTGTAGTTGCATCTCTTTCTTCTCGAGCGGGATTATATCCATGAACATTTTGGTCTACATCTTTATCTTTTTTCGGTGTATAGATATATGGCTTTGTAATTGGTTTTTTTTTAACTATCTTGTCTTTGTTGCCATCTTTTATAGCGGGTTTTGGAGTTACGTCTTCATCTATGGGTATATCATGAGCATGCAGAATTACTCCTGGAGTTCTGATGATATGAGTTTTCTTCTTTTCAGGAATTCCTTTGACTACTGGTGTGGGTTTTACCAAATCAGTGGGATTATTCGCATCATCAGTGGTTTTCGGTTTTGTACCATCATCTACAGGTTTCGTTTCAACAGCATATGGCAAGTCACTATTTTGATTTATAACATCATTTTCTGATTTTTCAACAGTTTTGTCAGTACCAGGTTTTTCAGGCGCATCCGAAAATTTGTCAATTGCCGTTGGAGCTGCATCTATTTTCTTGTGAATTACATTTCTTGGTGGATAAATGTTTTTCTGAATCGGTATCCTCCTTGATACTGGTGGTTTCTTGATTTTGTTAGTTACTTTATCTACAGGTATTGGAGTTTTAGGTTCTTTGTCATGATTTTTATTATCTTCAACAGGTTTAGCGATGGGAACAGGTTTCTTAACAAGAACATCATCAGAACTATCATTATCATCATCGTCTACAGGTGTAACATCCACGTTCTTCTTTCCAGTTCTATTTATAATTGTGGTAGTGCTCTGTTTAGATCTTTTGTTAGTTTCTTGTGAGTTTTCAGTGCTTTCCTTTGTAATAAATGTTCTGTCGATGATAATGTCGTCATCGTTAATAGACCTGCCATCTTTTTCAATCACAGTATCTTCAATGACGTCAGGCTTCTTTTTGTTAGAGTTATTATCAAATGTTGGACTGTATGAAACCTCTGGTACGAAAGTCGGTTCTGGATGGAATTCACCTTTATAAGGTTTGACATATCCATTAAACCCAGTAGGTTCTGGTACAAATCTTTCATTTGTGAAAGCTGTTTCTTCAGGGATGACAACTGGAGAACCGACGTATGGGACAGCGTTTTCATAGTACCGTATTCTTTGCTTAGGAATCACATATTCAGGTATATTTTCAGCGATCGGAATGTAACGTACAGGTGAAATTCCATATACATTTGGAATATATTGTTCCGATTCCTCTGGAATTAATATTCCAGAATCGGGTACTTCTATACCAATACCATCGTAGTTTACTGGCCTATTAATATACTCCGTTGGCACTATAGCTGGTACGTATTGTATAGTCTCAGTTTCATAATTAACGTGGTCAATACCACCTACTGGGTGCTCTGGAGTTCCAAGTTCGGGATTGTTTCCAGCTGCAGGTACATCTTTAGCAGTATTAGTTTCGTCGTTACCATTAACAAAGTTTACTTTGGTTCCGTCATTTTGATTATCATTTGGATCAGGAGCCATGCCGTGATTGATTTTATCAGGAACATCATGTTTATCCTTTTTATGATTATAACCTAAAGCGTTAAGTACTTCATCTAAACCAGGTTTTGAATGACCAGAACTGCCTCCGTAATCTCCGTTAGCTGGCACATATTTCACTTGATTTCTAGCATCCAAACTAGGGTTTCCAATTTCATAGTTATGGAATCTATTAAAATGGTCGTTGCCTACACCCTGGTATCCAGGCACGGGGTGATATCCAAAGTGACGATGAGGATGGACTCCAGATTGGGGAATGTACCGTCTGAACCACCTATTAGGATTATGACTCACGTAGCCGTTACCGTACCATCCATTATGACCGAAGTTTCCATTCGCATCACTGGAATGTCCATAATGGGCATGGTTGTCATGGTAGAATTCGTTTCCGTTTCGTAGATTACCGTCGTGATGGTGGTGGTTGGGGAGATGGGTAAGGCCGGAATGTCTGATGGGTAATGGGCGGACTATTGGTGCTACTGGTTGGCCGGGAATGCTTGGGTTGTAGTGTCCGGGTCCGTAGTTTATGGGACCTGAAAAATAAAAAAGGTTTCATTACAGTTACAAATTTATTCAGAGGTCTTCTTCGTTAGCCTAGTGGTCGAAAATGCGACTGCCCGGCAAGAGGTCTCGGGCTCAATTCCCCGGTCAGGCAAAAGTATTACTGAGTTTTTTTTTAATTCTCAATAGTAGCACGGAGTCTGGAATTATGCCCGGTATATGGTAATAAGCTCACCCCCTAGGCTATTACATGGGACTCATAACATAAATACCTATGTACCTCATGTTTATAATGTGTTGTCCTTTTTAATATTGTCTGTGTGGTGTAGGTACATAAAATGATAAATAAATAAATAAATAAAATAAATAGTGAAAAATGAGAGTTACATTGTACAGTGACATTAAGTGCTGTAATGTGCACCTCTGCGTGGGGCGTGATGTTATGTCTTCCTCTTGAGATGGTCTTTGCTATAACCCACAGTTAACAAGTTTGCTTTTTTTAAGGGGGGAAATCATCCAATGACTTCTCCCGCCCAGATGAGGCGAGAGGGAGTATCAGACTGTTACTGATTAAAAACCTCCCCGTTCCAACTCCTGCTCTTCGAGCCGAAGCCCCGGCAACCCGATAGGCCTTCCGCGGCTCCGTATCGAGCATCAGTCCTACTGGGCCATCTGTGGTGGTCTGATGGCGCTTGCGATTGCTCAGCGTCGCAGTCAAACGAAAATTTTAAGGCTGACTGTTCCTCTGTGGTACTGGTGCTGGTGGTATGCAAAATTACCATGTTAATTTTAGGCATGTTTTGCGAATCGACAGGCGTTCGACTTTTGAACATTTTTGGCAATGCCTTGCATACTATTTTAGAGCATGTCATTAAACTGTCAAACACGAAGCGGTCACCGGTGACCGCAACCTATTGTTCTATAATTGTATCTACAAAACCGGTACTCGACGAGACTGTCAAACACCAAGCGGACACCGGTGACCGCAACCTATTGTTCTATAATTGTATCTACAAAACCGGTACTCGACGAGTTAAACTGCCAAACACCAAGCGGACACCGGTGACCGCAACCTATTGTTCTATAATTGCGTCTACAAAACCGGTACTCGACGAGTTAAACTGTCAAACACCAAGCGGACACCGGTGACCGCAACCTATTGTTCTATAATTGTGTTTACAAAACCGGTACTCAACTAGTTAAGTGACAGTAGTTTCTAGTAGAATCGACATTCGCAGCAATAATAGACTGCCTCGTTGGCCGAGTGGTCGCAAGTGCGACTGCCGGGCAAGGGGTCTCGGGTTCGATTCCCGGGTCGGGCAAAGTATTACTAGGTTTATAAAAAAAAAAGATCTCATTAGTAGCACGGAGTCTGCAAATGTGCCCGGTATATGCCAATAGGCTCACCCCCTATTACATGGGACTCATAACATAAATAGTGAAAAGTGGGTGTCACTTCTGTGTGCACCTCTGCCTACCCCTTCAGGGATAAAAGGCGTGATGTTATGTTATGTGATAGATGTAGTGATAATTATCTTTGTCTATACCGGATATTTAATTATTTGTAAGTACCTTGATGACCATCCCCAACGTTGCTGGTAGCCTGGGCAAAGTAACTGGACTGTCTGCTTGAGTCCTGAGAGCTCTGGCTCTCATCATGAGACTCCGAGATAGATTTGGTATGCTTTAGCAATCCACCGTCGTTGGAAATTTCTGGAATGATCAAAATTTCTAAGTTTTGAAGGAAAACCTATGTATCTAATGTCAGGTGAATTCCAAAGTTATCAATAACAATTGTTTCAGGACGTGAGGATTCCTTATGGGTGTTTTTTACTGTAGTTAACTAAGGTTTGACTGCCTCGTTAGCCAAGTGGTCGCAAGTGCGGCTGCCAGGCCAGGGGGCTCGGGTTCGATTCCCGGGTCGGGCAAAGTATTACTGTGTTTTTAAAAAATAGTAGTAGCACGGAGTCTGGAATTGTGCCCGATATATGGCAATAGGCTCACCCCCTATCACATGGGACTCATAAAATAAATAGTGAAAAGTGTGTGTTACATTGTACAGTGGCATAATGTGCACCTCTGCCTACCCCTTCAGGGATAAAAGGCGTGATGTTATGTTATGTTAACTAAGGTTTATATTTTTAGTCGAATAGTGCAATGATTAAACTAAAGTAGCTGTTATTCAACGGGTTGCCTGTCGATGTTCGCACAGGAGACTATTTGTGACGTGAGTGAACGACCGGCCACTGAGCAACATGCACAGAAATATTATAAAGTATATTATTGCTATGGCAACATATCACAAATTTCATTTACGAACGGACATGTTTGTGTGATCCATTACTATTGTTTTTATTATAACTATCGTGAGACATACTAAATGAACTAAAAATCGCGGGTCACGCACGTAAATACAAATACTGAGAAAAGGTTTACTAGTGTCTACTATTCGGTAGGACGCGAGATATCGCCGCGACCGCGCACACCACTACCCCTCTGTGGTTCGAAACTAGTAGAGCTTTTCTCAGTATATTCACGTGAGTAATCCGCGATTTTTAGTTAACATTAGAACCTAATGGCTTGGTACGCAACGATGGCAAGAGACCCGACGGTATGTCATTATTCCCTTGGAAGATGGGTAGGCCTTTAGTATGGGACGCCACTTGCGTTGATACTCTGGCGCCATCCCATCTTCCAAGCTCAGCGTGTCGAGCCGGTGCTGCCGCTGCTGCTGCCGAGAACCTCAAACGGCGAAAGTATGATAGCCTGATTGGCAATTATGCTTTCGAACCGTTTGGGGTTGAAACTTTAGGGCCGTGGGGACAAAGTGCACATCTTCTTTACAAAGATATTGTAAAGAGGATGGTTGACACTTCAGGTGATCGAAGGGCTGGCTTCTACCTTGGACAAAGGTTAAGCATTGCCATTCAACGTGGTAATGCTGCCAGTCTTTTGGGCACCCTACCTCACGATAATGATGAGGAAAATTTTTTTTTTGATGCCTTATTATAGCTTATTTATTTATTATTACTTTTTTTTAAGGTGTAAATATTTTAGTTCATAGTTATTTATATTTTAAGTTGTATATATTTTCACTTATATTAAGATTATATATTAGAGCACATCTCAAAATAAATAATTAAATTTTTATTATTTTTCCAGGTGTGGAGTGTTAAGTCCGCCACAACCTCCTTACGCTGCTGCAACTCCTGTAAGCCAAGATCTACCGTAGATACAACCACGTAAACACCGGAACACTGAAGTCCGGCGCGTCCCAGGGACATGAATACCGCATCGAAATTAATCAGAAGATATTATAAGAGGCGTCTGTCACTTTTATGTGAAATCATAATGACTGCTCCCGCCTGGGTGAGGCGGGAGGGAGTGTCAGACTCTTACTGAATAAAAACCACCCCGTTCCTTCTCCTGCTCGTCAAACCGGAGCCCTGGTAACCCGTTAGGTTCTCCGCGACATGTGAAATCATAGTTTGGGGCAAAGTTTTAAAGAAATAAATCACAACTTACCTTCTTTAATGTTCTGATTCACATCAAAAGCACTCTCCCCCTCGCTGTTCCTCTCCCGTTGAGACCCAGCCTGGGTATGTACCACCCTGCCTTGGTCTACATCCAGATTGCTGGTACTCTCTTCATCATAAGCACTGGCCTTCTGATGTCGTCTCCCGTTCGCTTTGAACGAGCTGTCGTAGCGAGCGTTGTCGATTTCATGGTCTGAAAGATGAAATATTATGAAAATTACTTAATTACATTATATCCAGCACATACCTTTTGTTTTTCCAAATTTGTTCGAAAGTTAAAAATTATGATTTGAGCTCAGTCCACATAATTTACTGTATGTATCATAATTTACAGTCAGTGACATTTCCATTTCTTAGTTAACATCAATCGCGGGTTACTCACGTGAATATACTGAGAAAAGCTCAACTAGTTTCGAACCACAGAGGGGTTCCTCCTCATGAGCAGCGTGCGCGGTCGCGGCGATGTCGCGCAGCTCACTGAGACCTGACTTGACTCATCGCCACGAGGAAGAATCCCTCTGTGGTTTGAAACTAGTAGAGCTTTTCTCAGTATATTCACGTGGGTGACCAGTTATTTTAGTTGAATTTGAATGAATCTACTTCTTCATCTGAACCTTGAATCCACCGCGAGTCCTTGCGACCTCTTTCCATCAATGAGGCAGTATAACTTCACGATTGCTCTTTTTGAAACAGTTTTACTCGAGTGTTTTGAGAAATCGGAAAAGGATCATCATCATCAGCGTATAAAAGTCTCTTCTCACACGGAGAAGATTTGAGCATTAACCACCACGCTTGCTCAATGCGGGTTGCCGATTTCAAACTTATAATTAGAAATTACAAGTCCAGGTTTCCTAACTATGTCTTCCTTTATCGTTTGTCAGGTTAAAGGAAAAAGGATAGAGAAATATAAATCTTATACTTACTACTTACTATTATATAAAGCGAAAGAGTTTGTTTTTTGTTTGTTTGTTTGAACGCCCTAATCTCCGTAACTACAAGTCTGATTTGAATAATTCTTTTTGTGTTGGATAGTGCATTTTTCGAGGATGGCTATAGGCTATAAAACATCACGCTACGACCAATAGGAACTGAGCAGAGGGTGTGAAACCGTGCGGAAGTAGTTAGTATTATTAAATATCTCAGTACTTACTTGGCAAACCATCGATGGCTACGAAAGCCTGTGAAATAAGAATAGCTGTGTTAGAAATGTACAATCACAAACCTTTTTATTAAATAACAAGCTAATTTCAACCATCGTCCCTACAGTTACAGCATAAAGCTCACTGCGGACAACTTAACATTCGACAAACTTATATTTGCATTTGGTACAGTGACTGTGTATAGGAGTCGAGCCGCACAATTAAATTTGTTTTTTATATAAAAAGTACCCAGTGTGATGCCCAAGATATTAAAGTACTATCATACCAAGTTTCAATGTTATCGGACCAGTAGTTTCTGTATGGTGCGTGAACATACAGATAGACAGACTGACAAAAATTTTATTTCATTTTTTCATTTTTTCATTATCATATTTTTGGGTTTGGTGTCTATCTAGTAACACATCCTACTGATTATTTTTTGTGTACAGAATTTACGATTCTACCTCTACAGTTTTATAATATGTATAGAATGGATATACATTTTGATACACCACATTTATTGTCTATGGGGCATGACAGTTATGAGTCTAAAAAAATTATGAGTCTAAACTGTAAAAGGTCAGCCACAAAAGTGCACGATAAATTCCAAACGTATTTATTACTACTGTGAATTTCGGAGACCGAAAAATTCAATTAAGACTTTTACTCGACCACCGGCAATCTCAAAATCAAAACTCAAACTCAAAAGCATTTATTTCAATTAAACCATAATTTGGTACTTTTGAAACGTCAACAAATGTAAAATATATAATAGTCTGTCAGTCTGTCCGTCAGTGAAGCTAGGCGCTCGTTCCAAAATGTCGATTCGAGTGGAGAAGAACGAGCAAGAAACTCCATTCGTTACTCTTTTAAAAAAAAGTCTGTTTTACATCTAACTAAAACCTCGATACAACTTTGAGTAACGCTTGCGTTCGTGAACGAGTTTTAACAAAACTATTGCAATTGCATTTCTTTTTTTTTTCACTTTAAATTATTTTTTAACTCACCACTAAATAGATGATCACCACTCCAAGCCACATTTTGAAATGATTTCACCGTAAACGTACGCAATCAATTTTATAACACCACATAGAACTGTCAAAATTATTTGTTTCTAAACAGTCTGTGCAAATAAAACATGGCGGGCAAATAACGTATTTTATTTGAATTCAACGTGGATTGTTAAATTACTAATTGTGTATTCAATTGTTAAATTCTTTTGTCAATTATTGTTAAGCTTAAGATTTTGGTGTACTGTTTTGTTATTGTATTTAGTTATTCGGGTTTTGGCAAGCGTGAATCGTTTACAGAATTTGAGGTTTCGTACAATTGTTTAAAATTTTGTTTATTTGTCCACAATCGCAAATTAGTCAGGTAACTGGGCCTAATGTACCTCCCTGCCATGCTGGACGAGGGAATTTGAGGAAAATACTAATAGAGGAAACTTGAGGGAAAGACTAATAGAGGGAACTTGAGGAAAATACTAATCGAGAGAACTTGAGGAAAAGACTAATCGAGGGAACTTGAGGAAAAGACTAATACAGGGAACTTGAGGAAAAGACCAATAGAGGGAACTTGAGGTAAAGACTAATAGAGGGAACTTGAGGGAAATGACCTTCTTTATCAAGCTGGATCATGAGGGGCCAATTCTGGTTGTAGATGGCGTGCGGCTAGATCTGGAAGTCATTGTGAGAACCCTATGTTCAGTATCTTGTGGTGGCGTTGCAAACGGCATAGAATAAATAACAGCTTCGGTACTAAACCCGCACGTACCTCTATATCCTCCTCGCATCACCGACAGGTGAACCTTTGGGGCCTTGTGGAGGCCCGGCTTCAAAGCCTCGAACACAGGCGTAAGGTTGCAAGCCTTTAGGTTTTCTAACTTGATTCCCCCTAGTCCTTTCCATCATCGTACCACAAGACAATCGGCGAAAAGTCACCGATTCATGGTAGATGTCCCACTCACACGCACGAAGCGCTTCGCATCAAGCTTCCTTGTGCGTACTGCTAACGAGTGGAGTATTTCCTGAAGGGGTGTCTTCAAGATCCTAGTGAATAGGTTGCTTAAGGGACGACGTGCTCCATCGTAGACCGCATCATCGCTTATGTAGTACGCGAGGTAGTGGTCAAACGTCGGCCCATCAATAAAAAAAACAAACTAGTGACCTCAATTATGCCAAACTGTATCTTAGTTCCAAATTTTATAATCCCTTTAAGAACTTATATAAACAGTACCCTAACAAGATTTTGTTTTTAAAAATACTGCCAAAGTGTTAGTTTAATTTTAACACACAGATACATAGCTAACTTATTTATATTACACAAGTACCTACCAATATCATTAGAACCATTGTCATCACAGAAATTACTTACATTTTCTAATAAGCAGTTGTTCAGGCACACACTACAAATTTGAAAAGCGGACATGAGTGAAAAATTTGATATCATTAGTAGCTATAGAGGTATATTATTCAGAAGTGCAAATTTTAGTTCGTTCGTTGATTAGTGGATTCAAGTAGTAATTTTTGTTTTTTGAGGGTGGAAAATCATACAATGACTTCTGCTGTCTTCGGTGAGGCGAGAGAGTGTCAGACACTTACTGACTATAAACCACCCCGTTCCTACTCCTGCGCTTCGAGCCGGGACCCTGGCAACCCGTTAGTCAAGGAAGCCGTGCCGATGCCGCCCCATCGGGTTCAGAGAGTGAGGGAACAGAGAGTGCACCTGTGTTCGCGCACACACTTGTGCACTATAATATCTCCTGCGTAGTGGGCTGGTCAAGTTAGACTTGCCACCACGATCGAAATCAATCGGGAGATTTATTACATTTACGAGAACTGAACATTGATTGAGTGAGCTTTTGAAGAGCCCTATATTGAACAGTGGACGAAACCGGGCTGATAATGGTGATATTAACTGATTCCTACTGAAGTACGAATGGGTCGACTCAACCGGAGTAGATACCACGGCTGAGCAGGAAACCGGCATGAAACAAATTGCGTGCAAATATCGAACATTAAACGGCGGTGGTTTATCGTTCATCTGGATGCGATGGACGAACTAGGGCGAATCAAATTGTACAATGCCTTTGCAGGATTTTTGTTGACGTCTTTCAATTTATTTTCGAAGGCTGTGCGACATGGCCGTAACATCGCAGCGACCGCGCAAGCTGCTCATGAAGTCATGAAGAAGAACCCCTCTGTGATTCGAAACTAATAGAGCTATTCTCAGTCACGTGAGTAACCCGCGATTTTCAAATAATTTAGTATGTCTCACGATAGTTATTATAAAAACAGTCTATGTATTGTAAGTAGGTATTATGTACAAATTATTTTAAAATAATTAAAAATAAGAACAAAGAATCATAAATTCATTTATTATATGTATAAGGTTGAACGTGTGATAAACCTGTGTCAATTAATAAATTAATTGAATTTAAACAATGTGACATGTTTTTTGGTAAGTTTTCTTATTGTTCTAAGTTATTGAGAATTGTGTTGAACTAGCGACCCGCCCCTGCTTGGCACAGGCTAATTGGATGGTTTTATACCCTGGAGGTATCAAAATTAAAAATCTAATCAGTCCGTCAGTTGGATAATGAAAAAATATTAGACACGTATTCTTTTATTTTCTCTTTCTCAACTTAATAAGTTGCAATATTTAGATAAAATGGGGCTAAGTTTAGGAGTGGGAGGTTGTTACGTCATACCGTGCTACATAATGTGGCACGCTGTGTCGTCACACGATATTTCAAATTAATATATCGTCGAAAGTATTTAATTTTGTGATAAAAGAAAAAATACGTGTCTAAAGTTTTAAATTAATGTACCAGACGGACATTAAAATAAAATTTAGGAAACTACCCTATCCATAATATTCCAGACCTTTCTTACATTTGTATTATAACTACCGTGAGACATACTAAATTAATTATTATGTTATGGCTTTTGGCTTCACGGTTGGTGCGGTGTTCGATTCCCGCACGGAACAACTCTTTGTGTGATTCACAGATTGTTGTTCCGGGTCTGGGTGTGTGTATGTGAACTTGTATGTTTGTAAAAGCAGACATGACAGAGGAAAAAATCCTAGCGTGGGGCAACGTAATTAAAAAAATATATTTTTCAACTTTTTGAGGCTCACACTCACGGCGACTGTCGCGGAATATGAGCCTGTAGGCCCTGTAGCATGCGTACGGCGCGTCGCGTTTGAGCGCGCCTCAAAGAGCCATCAGGCCACCACAGATGGGGCCCAGTAGGGCTGATGCTCAACACGCAGCCGCGAAAGGCCTAACTGGTTGCCGGGGATCCGGCTCGAAGTGCAGGAGTAGGAACGGGGTGGTTTTTAGTCAATAATAGTCTGACACTCCCTCTAACCTATCTCAAAAGAAAGAGTTTTGGCTATGAAGACAAATGTCTCCTGCTCTGCCGTGACAATTGCTTTACATGTAGGTCGATATTAAATATTCAACAAAAATATTGACTCTGTCTAGACCACGGAATCAATTTCTTGTATTTAACTAAAGACATGTGTTTTGTAACAATAGCTTTACATCTTATTATGACGTATAATGCCAGTTACATTGAAATCAATTAATTTACCTACCTAAAACTTATTTAAATAATGTGTTTACTTTAATAATAAACGTCATTCGGTCATTGCTATCTACGTAGTAACTGCCTTTTTTGTTTTTTGAGGGGGGAGAATCATCCAATGACTTCTCCCGCTTTGGGTGAGGCAAGATGGAGTGTCAGACTCTTGTACTTCGAGCTGGAACCACAGTTAGGGGTAGGGTTGCCACCTTCTTTTTAGTATTTAAAGTACGTTGACGATTAATACCACGATATCGATAAATATCGATATAATAATAATCGATAAGTTTACCAAAAAATACTTACGATTTTAATAGAAATGAAATTTGCAAAAATAAAGTATTTTCGTGTACATAGGTATGTACTTTATTAATCTTATAAAGTATAGAGTACAATTACCTTAAATAACGTACAATACTTTATTATAAAGTACGGGTGGCAACCCTAGTTAGGGGTCATCCATAAATTACGTCGCACGAATTTCATGACATTATTGCCCCTCCCCCGTCCTTGTCACAGCTAGTCACATTTGTGAGACACCCCCCCCTTCTAGTGTGACGTCACATTTTGCAGAATTATAGTATGGAAACTATTGTTTTTTTATTTCCACTTAAATTACTTTAAACTGTCAAACACCAAGCGGTCACCGGTGACTGCAACCTATTGTTCTACAATTGTGTCTGTAATGACGGTTCTCGACGAGTTAAAATGGCAAATCCAACAATTAGGTACTTAACAAAATAAAAAAAACATTATTTAAACACAGATTTTAATAGTTTTTGAAATGTTATATCACAAAGTTTTGGATCCCTCCCCCTTGTCACACAATGTCACACTTCGGCGACCCCCTCCATCCCTCTTAAGTGACGTAATTTATGGATGGCCCCTTACCCGCTGGGTCGCTCTGCCAGAACTGTGTTATCGTCGTGTTACATAAAGATGGCTTTACAGACGGCGTGAAACAATGCTTTCGTTATGGGCTGATGTGTTAGTGAGATTGCCGGATGTCCGAATCCTCAACAGACTTTTTTTTCTTTTTTAAAAATCGTTGCCCCACATTAGGATTTTCTCCTGGGTCGTGGGTGCGTTTACAAACATACAAGTTCACAAACACAATGACATCCAGACCCGAAACAACAATTTGTGGATCACACAAAGTGTTGTTCCGTGCGGAAATCGAACCCGCGACACGTTGCACGGCAGCCGGTTGCCCAGCCACCGCCCCAACCGTGCAGTCAGACTGACAACGCACTTGTAATTTATCTTGTGTTGCAAGTTTCTATGAGCGATGATATGTAGGTACTGGTATAGGTAGTATTATAATGTATGTAATAGTTTAATTATTACTAGACGACCCCCATTTTTCTAACTCCTGACTACTGGCTCCATCCAAAGATTGTCTGTAATAAATCGTATTCTGCGATAAGGCCGCCCATTGTACACATTCTTTTTAGGTTTATTTTTCTTTGTTTGTTTTTATGGTGTAAAATAAAGTGCAAAATAAATAAATGCCCATTGCTTACCATCTAGATCCGCCTGCTCGTTTATCGCCCTATATGTGCCTACCATTCAAAACAATAGATGGGTAATAATTATGGATCTCTAATAACCCCTTCTTCGGATTTAAAAAAAAACGTGATGTTACACTTAGGGTATTTTTTTTTAATAATGGAAGGCCTTACTATAGATTACTATGGAAAAGAATGCGTAAGAGACTCCATGCTTACTTGGTTTTTCGTTGTCAGTCAATTTTCAGCAGTGATGCAACTTTTGTTCAAAGTTTTTAGCAACATAACGAAAATCCGGCCAGTACGGCTCGGCTCGTCGAGTACCGGTTGTGTAGACACAATTATAGAACAATAGGTTGCGGTCACCGGTGACCGCTTGGTGTTTGACAGTTTAAAATCAGTGTTTTCTTTTTCTTCTTTGTCCAGTGTTTGTATTACAGTCAATCAGTCAGAAATGTTACCAACTATAAAATCTGCCCAATATAAAACTTAAAAACTAATAAGCTTAGAATATTTATTTGATATTATATACTCTAAGCTAAGAAGGAAAATAAAAAAAAAACTAAAAATAACTGTTTACAGAGAGCATCAAAAAATTCATCCGCAGTGTCTCAACAACGTGAAATTTTAATCACGAAACGCAAATAGCGACAAACGTCGAATTGTCAATTTGTCAATTTGATAGATGACAGTTTAACCAACACCCAACATCTGGTAGTCGGAAAGAAAACACGGTTTTCAAGTGAAGATTACTCAAAAATGGCTTCGCCCATCCCTGAAAGATCAAACTGCATATTCTGTAATATCGTTAATAAATTTGAAAATACGGAAATATTGTATGAGGACGACGATATTTGTGTTTTTCCGGACATTAAACCTGCGAGCAAGCTACACCTTTTAATTATACCTAAACGGCATATTGAGGATGTGAAATGCTTAACACCAGCTGATAAGGAGTTGGGTAAGTCGTTTTAATTAGCAATTAATTAGATTTCAATTAACTAAGCGAGTTAATACTGTTGTTATCAAATCGTCGATAGTAGATAGGGTGGCAACGTAATGAACTAAAATTTCCCCAGTTATTGTGACAATAATTTGGTAGTTTTCTATACTGAACAGCCGCATTTAATTTTGTTTGTTTCTATTTGGAAATCTTTTGATAAGTCATTGAGTTTAGCGAACGTCATGTGAACAATATTTGACGTAGTTTTACCCATTATTCCCGGAAATATAACAAAAAGATAGCAACACTCAAATAGGGTACGGTTCAGCAGCGAAAATATTTCACAAATAATAATACAAAAAACTGCGTTCGAATTAATCACAATTCTTAAAACAATAATCGACTAAATGTTTTTTTTTTCTTTTCAGTAAATAAAATATTGATGGTAGCCCATGAACAATTGTCTAAAAATAATCTATCATTGGATGATGCTCGATTAGGATATCACTGGCCGCCCTTCCGCAGTGTGAGACATCTGCACTTACACGCCATAGCGCCTGCCTCAGAAATGGGTTTCATTTCGCGACTTATTTTCAGAAAGGATTCATACTGGTTTGTGTCTGTAAGTATTACCTATTTTAATTATACAATCCATGAATATTACTATTATTTTATATAAATGATGTAACATCAAAACATAACATTTTTTTTCTTATCTTTTCAGCCCGACTATGTCGCTTCAAGGCTTTGATGGTGCCCTTCCAAACTTTAGTACAATTTAATTCCAGCTAGTGATGATTTACCTCGTAAATTCATAATAATATAATTTATTTAGTATTAGTTTCTAAATACTGGACCTACAAAACCTAATTTTTTATTCGATATGTCATGACTTGACAATGTCATTAACATGTTATGGCGGGAAACGAAGAAACACAAAAACTGACCTTATTGCTGGTTGTTAAGGTGCAATATCCAAATGTTGCCATTTAGATATTTATCTAGAACGTGTCATTCCATTTAGACGATTCTTAGGAAGCGCCTATCTTTATGATAAAATTGTAGTAGTATAAGTTCTTTCAACGTTTTCCTTGTCCATAGTTTTAAATTTTAATTTGTTTTGTAAATATGATTTCATGTGTTATATTTAATTATTATATTAATTTGTTTAGCGGGAATAGTATGTAATAAAGGGAATGCTGTGTTTCGTTGAATTTGTTTCTTATTATACAACCTTAATTATAGTTTAAATTATATAATTTTCTGAGAAGTTACCGTTCCAAATCCTGTTTTAAAAATGGTTATAACATCGATAAATGTCGCTATAATCGACTACTAAACAATATCGACTAAAATTTGAAGCAGCGCATCACTCAAAGACTACTATAGTATACTGGCATCACTTCGCAACAATAAAACACAGCTGTCATAATAAACACGATATTATATTTTTGTGTTTGTGTTACATTCCTAAAAGTAAGTGACAAAACTAGTATTTAAATTTGACTTAAAAAATAATTTTAAAACAGATACCTGCTCTATACTTCTCATATTTTAGGATTTACAAATATTTGTTGGTATCAACCTAACCTATAGCGAGAATAACAATTTTTCTTTTAGAACTCCATTAATATCAGTGTATATTAGACTTCTTTTATGTATGGTTGACCGCATTAACCCAGGTGATAATATCAAATAGTACTGGCCCAGTAGTTTTTAATGAATTCATTACAAACTTACAAAAACAAATGTTTCCTGCTTTTAGTCTCTGCGAGCGGCCTCGCCCGTGTTGACGTGTGATAAAAAGTAGCCTATGTGTTATTCCAGGCCATAATCTACCACTGTTCGAAATTTCATCGCGATCCCAAAGTCAAAGCATTTATTTCAATTAAGAAGGTACTTTTGAAACATCAACAAATACAAAATAAATAAAAGTCTGTCAGCCAGTTCGTCAGTAAAGCAAGGTGAAGCTAGGTACTCATACCAAAATGTAGATTCGAATGGATAAGAACGAGCAAGAAACTCCATTTGTTACTCTTTTTAAAAAAGTATGTTCTACAATGCATGTCCCTTCAGCACTTATGACATATTTGAGTAACAAACATACAAAACCAGGCTCATAAACTTTCGCATATATACAGATAAATAAAATTGGAGTGTTGTCTGTTTGTATTATTGAAATAACCGCTTTTTACTACATGTATATGAACATACATACGCAACCTATACTAAAAATACATGTAAAAAAATTTTTGTCTGTCTGTCTGTTCATACTGGCTTATCTCTGAAATGGCTGGATCGATTTCGACGGGTCTTTAGCTGGCAGGTAGCTGATGTACTAAAGAGTAACATAGGCTATTTTTATTTTTGAAAATTGAAACCAAAAAACTAATGTAAAACTAAAAAAACTTATATTGTATGTGGACAATGCTGCGGGCAACAGTTAGTTTATATTATTAGTAATATTACCTTCATCACGCTTTTTCAGGACTATGGATGACTCAGAACTCGACCCATCGGAGCTAGGAACCCAGGAGTACTGGCAGAGGTCCTATATAAGAGAAATCGAGAACTTTGAGGAAAGTGGTGACAGCGGGGAGGTGTGGTTTGGTGAGGACAGCGCAGACAGAGTGATCGACTGGATCTGTAACTGCGGGGTAGAGAAGAATACACCCGTTATTGATTTAGGTGAGTGTTGTGCGTATTTTGGGTAATAACATGCAAGATACATGTATAATTGGTAAAACGACGGCCTATTATTGGAAGCAAGTATAACAGCTCACACATAGGACCCACTTAGTTTTTTAGCTAAATTTCCATGGTACTTGGCGACTGGGCTTCACCCAGTTGTACAGTCTCATCTTTGTGCCTTTAGGCTTAATTCATTCTGTCTCCTGCAGTAATTCACCGAGGGAAGTGGAAACTATAGTTTTTTCTTCTTCTCCTCTTATAATATCTTCTGATTCACTTCGTTGCGGGAACCAAGACAGTTACTCATGTCCCTGGGACGCGCCGGACTTCAATGTTCCGGTGTTTTCATGGTTGTATGTACTGTAGATCCTGGCTTACACGAGTTGCAGCGGTTTTGGGAGGTTGTGGCGGGCTTGAGCCATTAAAAAAAAAATGTCGGCCTGAATAAAAGTAGAAACTTTAGTATTACAAAGTATTACTGGGTCATTAAAAAATTAGGTATCCATTATAGTAGTAAATTTTATCGCACGAGAACACATGTAAAGCCGCTGGCAAAGATAGTAAAACTAGAATTACAACGTTACGCCTTTTAACCCCGAAGGGGTAGACAGAATGTCACTGTACAATGTAGCACCCACTTTTCACTATTTATGTTATGAGTCCCATGTAATAGAGGGTGTCTATTGCCATATACCGGGCGCAATTCCAGACTCATTGCTACTACTGAGAATTTTTTAAAAACCCAGTGATACTTTGCCCAACCCGGGAATCGAACCCGAGACCCCTTGCCCGGCAGTCGCACTTGCGACCACTCGGCCAACGAGGCAGTCTAAATAAAAAATCTAAGTACATATTAAAAATCAATGATATATGCGTTATGGTCACACAACAATTTAACTGTTGTGTGACCACTGTTAAATTGTTGTGTGACCCACAACAATTTAACAGTGCAAAATTAAATTCTAGGTTGCGGCAATGGCTACACACTCACAGAGCTGGCGAGAGAAGGGTTCACGAACCTAACAGGAGTTGATTACTGTCAGGAGGCCATTGTCCTCGCTGAGAAGGTGTCACAGGCCGAGTTACCACATATAAAGTACAAGGTAATTTTTTTTAATTTAATAAACTACATTGCCCCACACTATGATTTTCTTCTGTGCCGTGTGTACGTTTACAAACATACAAGTTCACATACACATGACACCTAGACCCGGAACAACTATCTGTGCATCACACAAAGAGTTGATCCGTGCGGGAATTGAACTCGCGACACTTTGCGCGGCAACCAGTTGCCCAACCGTGCAATTAATTATGGTCAGGTATTGTATATTATTTTCTATTCCAGCTCACCCTGATAGGTGACTTGGCTTACTTTACTTAAATTCCTATGTCACCTAGATGGGATAGAGGGCGTCCACATAAGTTCTCCATCTCGATCGGTTTTTTCTTACTATATTGATTTGAAATATCGCGTGACGTCACTTTTGAGTACGATTTATACTCTAAAATGACGTAGCTACCTCCCACTCCTAAACTTTGGTTCGTTTCATCCAAGTATTGTTTTCTTATACGACAAAATAAAAATACGTGTCTAATATTTTTTCATTACCTAACTGACGGACTAATAATTAGATTTTTAATTTTCATACCATGTCATCATCCCTATTACTGCAGGTGACAGAATGAATTAAGCCTAAAGGCACAAAAAGAGGCTGCTCAACTGGGACTGCCCAGTCGCCAAGTACCATGGTTTAGCTAAATGATGCAGTCGATCCTTGAACACTAAGTACGCACACATAATAATTCAGATTGTAATTATTTACTTGTTTTCTATTCCAGGTGTTCGACATAACCCACGACTGTGTCAAGGAGCTAGGTAAATTCGGTATTGTCCACGACAAAGGCACATACGATGCCATCGGTCTGAACCCTGAGGATCCGAAGTCATGCAGAGAAAAATACATTGAACAAGTTGATAATTTACTTAGCGATGATGGTGAGCAATTTCCTTTTTCTTTCTTTTTTGTGTTTATTTTTTATTGAGGAGGGAAAATCATCCCGTGACTTCTCCCGCCCGGGTGAGGCGAGAGGGAGTGTCAGACTCTTACTGAACTAAAACCACCCCGTTCCAACTCATGCACTACGAGCCGGAGCCCCGGTAACTCGTACGTTAGGTTCACCGCGGATCCGAATCGGCATCAGCCCATTGGGCCCCATCCGTGGTGGTCTGATGGCTCTATGGCGACGCGCCGTACGCTTGGGTCTGTTTCTGGTCGGACGGGGAGCCACCCATGCTCGCCATCCGCAGGCCCGTGCTGACGGTGACCAGAGATCGTCCCGCGATCCCCGACGCCCGGAGTGTCCTTCGCGACGGCTGGATTGCAAGGAGGCAGCGCTTCGCTGCCCTTGCTCGCTTTCAGAACTCGTGCTATTGCGGAAGAATTTAACAAGTTTTTTTATGGGATAAGCCGGCAAACAGACAGACGAAGACGAATCACCTGATGGTAAGCAATCGACGTCGTCCATGGACACCTGGGGCGTAACATTTATTTATTTATTTATTTATTTATTCATGAACAATATACATTGTGTTTGAAGTTTTCATAATATTATAATTATAAAGTAGTTACAAATTAATCCGTTGGTATGTCATATATAATCAATAATCAATAAGAAAAAAAAAAAAAAAAAAACACCATAATCAATCAAGAAAAAAAAAACAAAAGTCATCATAATTAATAATAATAAAAAAAACGCATTATAATAAATTTAAAATGTCCCGATAAATGTCATTATTATTTGTTAGAAAGGTAGTAGTAGGTATAAAACTAAATAATACTTAATATATTATGAAATAATATCTAATAGGTCAAATTTTGTAGAAACATTGTTTATCTATAATTCATCCAAAGAATACAAACACTTGTCTAACAAGAACTGCTTGAGTTGTTTTATAAATTCTCGGTTATAAACTAAGATTTTTAATTCAGTAGGTATTTTATTAAATATTTTAACTGACTTGTAATAGAAACCGTGCTCGAAAATATTAAGATGAGGTGCGTGTTTAGTCTGCAAGTCTTTCCTTCTTGTATTTTCCCTTTTTTGTCTTTCTTCTTCTGTTTCAAACTCGTGTATATATTTTCGTAAGTGCGTTAGTAGTACTAAAATATATAAACTTGGGACCGTTAATATTTTCAATTCTGTGAAATGTGGTCTACACGATACCTCCTGTCGGATCCTGACTATAGTCCTAATCGCTCTTTTCTGGAGAACAAAAGCTTTTTGAATGTTATATGCATAACTACCACCCCAGCATAGTATGCTGTATCTTAATTTTGATTCGACTAGTGCTAAGACTTCTTAACCCTTATTCAAATATTGGGAAATTATTTCCCACTTGACAGTACCGTAATAAAAAATCCATTTGATTAAGGGTTAAAACATAGCATGCCGAGCCGATTGTCTTTTCTATATGCATAAGTTCTTGTTTCCAGTTAAAATTGCAGTCTATATAAACTCCTAAAAATTTTACCATTGGGGCCAGATTTACTACTTCTCCATTCATCACGCAGTTTATTCTATCATTTTTTCTTGTGGTTGGACTGAAAAGTATGACATTCGTTTTACTGGTATTAACTTTAAGATTGTTCACTGAGAACCAGTTGTGAAAGTTACTCAACGTTTGATTCACAATTACATTTAAATTATTTATATTATTTGCTGATACAACTGCATTTGTATCGTCAGCAAAAACTACTAGCTGGATAGATCCTGTAACTGTTTCATTCATGTGTTTTATAAGATCGTTAATAAAAATAATGAAAAATATTGGCCCCAAAATGGAGCCTTGAGGTACATCAATTCGAACTGGAACCAGTTTAGATCTGTACGTCTGTTCTAATGAACTAGTGTCACTATTATTCAATGGATCTTGTCTGTTAACTACTACGTTCATTTCTACAAACATCTTCCTGTTCGTCAAATATGACTTTAGGAGTTCTAACGCTTTACCCCTCACACCATAGTGTTCAAATTTTTCAATTAGTATTTTGTGATCTACTGTGTCAAAAGCTGAGCTTAAATCAAGGAACAGCCCGGCTACTTTTTGTTTTCCGTTTAATCTACTTAACACATCCTGTATTAAATTAATTATTGCATCTTGTGTCCCTACATTTTTCTGGTAACCATACTGTCTTCTGCTTAGTACTCCATTTGAGTTTAGGTGTCTTATTAATCGGGCTTTTATTAACTTTTCAAAGATTTTTGAGTGAGTTGGTAGCAAAGAAATGGGTCTGTACATCTTAGGATCCGTTTTGGACCCCTTCTTATGTATTGGTATTATTTTAGCTATTTTTAGCTGATCCGGAAAAATACCTTCGTCGAAACATTTATTATAAAAATCACTTAAAGGTTCTGCCAGTAAGTCAATATTATCTTTAATTACTGTAATTGGTATGTCGTCATAGCCACAAGATCTTTTTTCCTCCATGTGTCTCACGATTTTGTATACCTCGTGGGGGTAGTTGAGACTAGAGTAAAATCACCAGTCACTCTTTTCGCATTCTTGCGTAAAAAATCTACTGCTGCATTTGGACATATTGGTGTCGTAGGGCTCAATTCAAATTGCTCAATGAAAACCTTTACAATATCTAATGGATCCGACAAAACTTCATTATTCAATTTTAAAGAAGGTATCTTGTTATTTTTTACTTTCTTGTTCCTGTGTTCATTTATTAGTTTCCAGACATCTTTTGAGATGTTCTTTGAGTTGGCTAATTTCGATTCCGCTGTTATCTTTTTGGCTATGTTTATGACTTTTCTATAAAGAGTAATATATTTATGTCTATAGTTGTTTAATGCATCACAGTGATTATTAACTTTTCCAATACAGAGAAATCGTTTCATTTTGCTAGAAACTTTTACCCCTTTTGTTATCCAATGTGTTGGTTTTTTGTTTGTTACGTGCACTTTTAATTCCTTTTTTCTGAAACAGTTCTTAAACGTGCTGTCAAATTGTTTTAGAAACGTATTTATGCCGATTCCACTCCAGTTTAAATTCAAAAGCGAGTCTCTGAACTTCTGTTTATTCTTTGCAGTAAAGAGTCTCTTTGTAACATGTAGAACAGTGCTTTTTATGTTTTTACCTAATTTATTCGTCTTAAATACAGCACTGCACAGTAATCCTGCATGTCCATCTGCCAAACCATTGTGATTAACTTCACAACTTTCTATGTTTTCATCGGGTAAGTTAGTAAATATATTATCAATACAAGATTCTGATTCATTACGAATAAAAGTAGGCGAGTTAATTAAATGTCTAAAATTGTAACATGTCAATAAATTTAATACGCAACGTTTTTTAATATTTTCGGTGCAAAAGTCAACGTTAAAATCGCCACAAATAACACAGTTCCTGTTAAAGAAGTGTTCTAACAACTTTTCAAGACTCAACATAAACGTGTCAAAATTTTTATCATATGGAGTGCGATAACAACAGCATATGGATACACCAGTTAAAACATCTTTGATACAACATACTTCAAAACTATCCATCACATAAATATTTTTAGCGATTTCCAAGTCCTTGTATTCTCTGCCTGTTTCTGCTAAAATAATAGTACCTCCTCTTAACTTATTCACTCTAGTGTTGTATGATGCGACAATGTGATTCGAAAGATTTAAAAGGGAGACTAATTCATTATTAAGGAAGTGCTCACTAATACACAAGTAATGCATAGGCTTACATAAATTTTCTAAGTAAATATCTAACATATCTTTCTTGTTGTTTAAGCCACACATGTTCTGACAAAAAATGTTTACACTATTCAATATTGATCTTTCTTCAGTATTATTTGGACATGTCAACATATTATCTACATGATGTTCATTGTGAAAACTTTGGATATTTTGGAACAGCATTTTAAATTGTTTATTTGAACCTTCGAAAGGAATTATTTTGATTATTAATGTTATCAGCATAGTTCGTTATGTCAGTGCTGTTTACTATGTCAGTGCTACAAATTATGTCAGTGTTCACTTGAGAACAGTCAACTTTTGGCCGCATTGTAATATCTAAGGTGCTTAATTCTAATACAAGTTCTTCCAAGTCTGAGATGACAATCTTAAATCCTATGTTATTTAAATTTCCATATCTTTGACTATATGTATTATATGTATAGGGCAGATTGTAATTAGAATCCAAGATGTAAGCATAGTTATATGTTTCTACATCCATATAAACTAAGTTATTGAAAGTTTCTACACGGCTATTAAAAACTACATTTACATCGTTCATGTATCTAAATGTTGGCAAACATAATATAAAGTTGGTGTGGCTCAAAGACAATAATTTCTCACGGATAAATATAACCAATTCTATATAATTATAAGTTTTTCTAAAATCTTCTTCTCCGATACAAATAATGCAGTAATCAGACAATGTAAAGTTATGTACCTTACTATCAATACTATCTAATATGAGTTTTAGTCCACACTTTGGCTTACGGTAATGACAGATTGCGTATTTACACAATTGAGTTTTTTCAGCCATTTTATAAATTCTGTTGTTAGATTCACTACTAAGTACACATATCTTGTGCTTTGGAGGTATTGCAGGTGTTGATGGAGTAATATTTTGGTAGATCCTTTGTGTTAATTTCTCAGAATTGACAGAAATGTAGGCAATATCAGGGTCCACATTTTTATTCGGTGTTATTTTTGTTTTTTTGGAATTAACTTTAGGGTTGTTTATGCCATTAATTATGGTTGTGTTGTCAGTAGGCAGTGTCTGAGTCGATTGATCTATCATCGCGCAAGTGCCAGATTTAGGTGTTAGAGGTTGTTGTGATATGATTTTTCTAACTTTTTTCATTATCGGGGTAGAAATATTACTTGTAATATTTTCGTTAATTCCTAATTTCTTATAAATTTCTATAATCTTTGATAATTTTTCAATCTGATTCTGGAGATCATTGTTTTTCATGTTTAAAATTTCAATCTCTTCGTCTGCTGAGGCCAATTTTAGCTTTAGTGTCGATATATGATCTTCATATTCTTCAAACGTTAGGTAGTTTCTGCCAGAGATGGCGGGTAAACTTCTCACTGATGAATCCAACATTGAAATGTTCTCGACATCCATAGCTGACTCACCGAATGAATTGATTTGATCCAACCACATTGGTCTTTTTCTTTGTGTTATGTTTTCTTCACTCATTTTGTTAAATTATTTTCTAAAATGGTCGATGCACAAAAATCTTGAAGATGACAGCTTTCTACCAATTTAGAATATTTTTATTTCTCCGGTATCGAACAAGATGCGTTACCGGCCTTTTGGGGATTAGGAATTTGAGGAATGTCGGGTATTCTGGAATTGGGAAGATTGGGGAAGGATAGTTGGGCCTCCAGTAATCTCACTCACACAACGAAACACAACGCAAGCGTTGTTTCACATCGGTTTGCTGCTCGGCCGTGGTATCACTCCGGTCGGGCCGGCCCATTCTTACCGAAGCATGGCTCTCCCACACTTAAATATACTCGTGTACTGTACAAGTAGTATGTAATACTTACCTCTATGTATTAACATTGTGAACAATAAATTTTTGATACTGTATATATACTTTACTCCACTTGGAATGACTAAGCTGAAATCCTCTGCTCAGACAATCGCTCTTGCGACCACACCAGTAAAAAGTTAGTCCCATTTTTACTTAATTCTTTATTATATTTTTCAGGTCTGTTCATAATAACTTCATGTAATTGGACCGAAGAGGAACTGATAAAGCATTTTTCTGAAAAAATGAAACTAAAACGTGTACTACCGACTCCGCAGTTCAGATTTGGCGGGAAAGTAGGCAGTGTGGTCTCTTCTGTAGTCTTTGAAAAGAAATGATTAAAAATATATTTTACTATGGTCATTATAGTTTTATTTTCTGAACTCCTACTTTTGAAAGTCAAGAAAACATTAGGTAAAGCTAAAAAAGCTTTACAATGGAATAAATAGTCTTTCATTTATTTATTTAGTAAAGTCGCTATTTACACATTACAATAATTAGGTTCAGTCACATATCAACAACTTATTAGGTATAGGGAGGGGTATAGTAGGGGATATAAGTACAGTATACCTATATTACCTAAAATAATTTATATGAATAATTTGCTAAGTTGAAAAGATATCGAGTCTAGAAACAAAAGTATACTTAGACCAATTATTATACTAATAAGAAATAGATGGGGACATAATTTCAAGTATATAAATTTTTATTTTTATAGTATAACGACATCTAGTGATGTCGAAAGTTACTACTATTATTTTGCATGTGTGTGTAAAAAGTAAAGTCAAGCGGCAAAATCTTTATTTTGTAGTAATCTTTGTATGAGACCAGATAACAAGCACAAGACTATCTGAAAAAATCAAGTTAATGCCCTAGGTGTCGCGAACAATAATGTTATCTATTAAAGATTTCGAACTTAGCCGTAAAAATTGAAAATGTTCCAAATTGTGGATGTTACGCCATCTAGCGACAAAATGGCAGTTGAGATCATCATCCATCCACCTTAATAATAAACACAATTAGTTTTTTACGCTTTATTAAACATTGTTTACACAAACCATTTCTTCAATTTTTTGTTACATGAAGCTTTATAAAGTATAATAAACAAAATATTATAGCCGTACCTTATTATCTAAACCTTAAATACATCGGATCTTATTATGTATTACAAATAAAAACATTACTTACGTGAAAAACCTTATTCCGCCAATATATTAGACAAAAAAGGCGGGAAAATTTTTGACAGACCACAGATAAAACCTTAAGCCAGACTGCACTATATGACTATTGTCAGAATTATAATTAGATTCCAGATTTGACAATAGCTACTGTCATTTTGTGAAATAATGATACCACATATAATAGTGTAGTGATGAACACAAAAATCGATAAACAATCAGTGTGTGTGTTTTATAATAAATGTTACAGAAAGTGACAGGATAGCGATAGCGATGACGGCGACAATTTATAAAATAACTTATTACCATAATACATCTATCTGTTTTATTTGTCATGTTCCGTCATGATTACATTTTTTTATTTATTTCACACACAATTTTATAACAAAACTAAATTATCGGTTCAGAAATATTTAATTTCCTGATATACTTAGTTTACGAGAGTTAAATTATAAACGAGAAGAATCGATCCAGAAATATTATATTTCCATATCGAATAATTTCGCAACGTCTAACGTTGCAACACTGAAATTGTCAAATCTGGAATCCAATTAAAATTCCGAGTATAGTAAAAGCCGTTAGAGATAATCGTATGTGACCTAGGCCTAAAAAGGCGGGAAAATTTTTGACAGACCACAAATAATACCTTAGGCCCACTGATATGATAATTTATAAATCTATGCTTAGGCCAGACTGCACTCTATGACTGTAATAAAAGCCGCTATAGATAATCGTATGTGACCTAGGCCTTTACTCTGATATTTAATAAGTTTTTATTTTTGTGCAAAACAAAGGAATGAAATCAGATACGATACTTATCTCTATATTCTCGGTAATTTTAAAAGATCAAGAATATCTGTTTATTATAATCAGACTTCAATATCATATTACTATAATCAGTATTGAAATCTAAGCTTGAATTAAAACTAGTTCTATTTATGAAATTAATGAATTATACAAAAAAATCCAATATAAGTAAGGTCAACCCAAAATTATGCATAAATAAATAAATGTATATATCTACATCACCGCTTAAATCTATGAATATAATTAATAATTGTGCATATATTAAGGTGTAGATATCATTCGTGCAGTTTAAAATTAAACACAATTTTACAAATTAAATGTTTACATTTTACATTTTTATTAAAACACGAATTTAAATACCCCAATTAATAAATAACACATAAAAATCCTTTAGTTCCCAATTTTCTAATACGATTTTTACAGATACAAACTTACATACTAAATTTTTTTTCTTCAAAAGAATCTTACATAAATATATATTTTTTAATTTTTAATATGCACGCTTCATTCACATTGACATTTTATATTTTTTAAACGCTAAAATGCCTAAATTATAAAGCTAATAAGACTTTGCATTACTTTGATCACAGAACGTAAAACAAAAAAATATATGAGCAACAACGAAAAAAAAAAAAACAAGAAAAGCCAATAATTTCACAGATAACAAATTAGTTCTGAAGTAGGTATTTATAACAAGTGTTGTAATACCAATTTCCTTCGATCATCAATAACAACTAGATATCGGGTCGGCGCAAGAAAATCGTCTCGACAAATAAGAGCTCACTTGCAGGGTTGCCAATCTGTGGGGAATTCCCCAAACTGCGGGGAATTTCAAGTTGGTTGGGGATTTATTGGGGATTGGCATTATGTGGGGAAAATGTGGGGATTTTGACTTCATATTCTCATCGGAAAATGTTTCATCGTTTATTATCGATGACAACATTTTTTTAATCATAAAGTATGAAGGCTGGAGAAAGTATGGAAGATTTGAAAAAAGATGAAATTGTACCTCGTGCGGCTATTGTTTTGCATGAAAAACGCTGCGGGAGAATACCTGTTCTCAAACATAAAAATTGTTATTTCATTATTGCTGATATTGCCTTTATCAAATGCATCGAGTCGTCGAGAAGTCGAGCGCAAATTTAGTCTCCTTAAAAATTTAAAAACTGAAAATCGCAATAGATTGCAAGGGATTAAAAACCTGGACGACAGTGTCAAGTTTAACCCTTCGAACTAATATATGGAAAAAAATATAAAAGATAAAAACTAAATATTATTTAACTCATTGATTATAGTATCATTTTATAAAAAAACTTTTGAGGGGAATTTGTGGGGAATCAGTGGATTTTTATCCCTAAATTTGGGGAATTTAATGAGGATTTTTGGGGATTTTGATGAATTAGCTTTGGCAACCCTGCACACTTGAGAAGTGAGCTCTTATTTTGTTTAGTATGCTCCAAACACGGCCAACGTACTCACGTCTCACGAGCCGCAGTGCATAATTGCAAGTTGCAAAAATAATAACCGAAAAAGCAGTATAACGGCCGGAGTGTCTTACTTTTGATAAGAACATAAAGTATAAGTTATATTTTAAGCTTTTAAACTAGTAAATAATATCAAATTAGTCAAAATTACCAATTATAAACCAACGTCACCAATGTTTGTGCGTGTGTTGGCGACCCCTTGGCCAAACCTCGCCAACACGCGCACAAACATTTGTTTAAACAGAACAGTGGATGCATGGAGTCCATTTGTATTGTAAAATAAAATTGTATTGTAACCTGATTGGAAATGAGTATCTAACCTATGGAGTTTATTGCTCGTTCTTTTCCATAGGAATCTACACCTTGGAATGAGCAATTAGCTTCACTTTTAAATTTATATTGTTGACGTTCAGAAGTGCCTTCCTGGTCTAACTGAAATAAATGATTTTGACTTAGACTTTTAATGATAAAGTAAATAAACATATCATATATTATTATAGCGCCATCCTGACCGCGTGCGCAGTCCAATGGGACTCTACTAATGGCGCACTGTATAGGCCTGCCTACACGCTAAAGCGAATGTCTGATACATTTAATTTGTGTTGTTTTATTTCATTTTTAATTAAGTATGCTATTACTAACATAGGCTAAGAACATTATTACTAACAAATTATGGAAGCAATTTATTCTGAAATAAATTTTATTATTATTATTATTCCCTTTATTTATTTTCATACTTGATTTATATATTTTTAAATATTTCATTATATGTATAAAAAAACATTTAAAAATATAAAAAGCAGTAGCCCACCAGTAACGGGAGAAATCCAAGCTACCGGTGGTCAGGGCTCCAGAGAAAGGAATTTCCGGACAATACGCGCCGTGTCCAGAAGTACTGCTTTCTGCATCAGGCTTATTATTATTATTGTATGTCTTTACCATTCACGGGACCACAGGGTCCCGGTCATTTGGGAGGCGTTTTTTTTTTTTTTTAAGGGGGGAAAATCATCGAATGACTTCTCCCGCCTGGGTGAGGCGGGAGGGAGTGTCAGACTCTTACTGACTAAAAACCACCCCGTTCCTTCTCCTGCACGTCGAGCCGGAGCCCCGGTTACCCGTTAGGTTCTCCGCGACTCCGAATCGGCATCGGCCGTATTGGGCCCCATCTGTGGTGGTCTGATGGCTCTTTGAGGCGCGCGCGGAACGCGACGCGCCGTACGCTCGGGTCTGTTTCTGGTCGGACGGGGAGCCACCCATGCTCGCCGTCCGCAGGCCCGCGCTTACGGTGGCCGGAGATCGTCTCGCGATCCCCGACGCCCGGTGTGTCCTTCGCGATGGCTGGGTTGCGAGGAGGCAGCGCTTCGCTGCCTCACGCGTCCCGCCTCCTCCTTAGCTAGCATGACTGCTTCGCAAAAGGAGGAGACGGCATCCCAGTCCCCCTCGCTCCGCATCATGGCCTGCACTAGGCCTGGACGCGATTTGGGAGGCGTACGAGGAGCCGAAGCAAACTGCGCAGAGGCCCTTTAGACAACTTTAATATAAATGTAATGAATAATATTATTATTATTATTATACACAAAAACGTACCGCTAATAAAAATAGGTAAGTGATGTATACTAAGATCCCGAAATCTTAATTTTCATATTATAAAATTATTTTAGTGTCCAACGCGACTCCATACATACCTCCTGTAGCAAAATTCGAAATTTGAAGAAGCAAAACTAAACAAAACAAAAAGATATAGATCGCAAGACAATAATAGAAAAATTATCTTTATTTGTTCAAGCTTAAGGTTGAATTCAAACTAGATATTGTATAACTTATGTCTTTTAATTTCTACATGACAGGAGTAAGAAAATACTTTTCTCGTCTTATGTGACAATTGGTCGTAAGTATTAGATAATATTTTGACGATTTATGACTATATAATTAGGTGCCATGGTTGTTATTAGGTTGAACTTAAAACTATTTTAAAACATTTTTCTCTGTTTGTTATTTTTTTACTATTATTATTCACACGGACAGAACTGGAGCTTGATTTTGTACGTAACCCTTTATCTAGTTGCTATTGTTGATCGAAGCCAATTTCAAACAATTTACAACATGTCAAAGAAAGCAAAGACACCTATGGCGCGCATTTCTTGTTTTAAAAATGGAACATTTAAAAATCCAATGTTTTTGTGCTTGATCTACTCGCATATTTTATACACGATGCGCAAACGAACAGACGAATTACTTTATGGTAAGTGATCAGCGCCGTTTACAAGCTACGTTACCGCGTTCGGTGCTGATTGGCCTGCTCCATGAACTAACCAATCAAAAGCGGCTAACGTATCGGTCTCGGTAAACAAAATCATACTAAGTTCTCTAGCATTTTGGACCAAACAAATTATTAATTACAAATCAATTTTTGTTCGACACAATGACTAATTTATAAGATAAAACAATATTATGGCGTAATATCGATATCTATCAAGTATCGACTTTGTTCCATAAACAGCTAGATAAACGTTGATAAAACACCTGGTTCTACTGATTTAGAAATCGTTTTTGATTACAATATTTATTTTAATTAAGAAACTTTTGTCTAATACGTTATTTCTAATTGTAATTACATAGTAAAAAAAAACAATCCGCCGAACCATAGTACCTTCTCCTTTTTTTGAAGTTGGTAATAAAATAAGTTATCACTTTAAAAAATGGAACGATTACGTATATACTGCACGAGAATAATTTTTTTTTTCTTGGCATAATTTTTTTTCGGAATATTAAAACTATGTCATTTTGAATCAGGTAGGGTTTTACAATAATATATTGCATAAGCATCAGAGGCGTAACTATACCGTTCGAGGCCTGTAGCAAATTCATCGAATGGGCACTGCTGCAGCCCAGCTGTATTTTTGTTGTAAAAAAAGCAACCAAACTCCATTTTTAGTATTAAAACAATAACTATTGCCATTATTATTATTATTATTCCCATTTACCATGTCCAGACGTTTTCTTAAATTAGCGTGGCAAATGATTTAAACTCACATTCGCTTTAATATTATTAAATTACACTAGACGCCAATATAAAAATAAACATCATTATTTCTTCAATTTCAACAGCTTACAAGTGGCCGCTGCTGACAATTTCAAACTTATAATTAGAAATTATAAGCCCAGGTTTTCTCACGATGTTTTCCTTCACCGTTTGTCAGTGGTGTCTGAATAATCTTAGAAAGTACTTTATAACTCGGAAAAGTTCAAATTGGCAAAAATCATGACATTCGTGTGATGTACTGAGGTACAATATATACAATAAATAAATTTGATAGATTGAGAGTAGATTGATCTGGCTGGCCCCTATACCTATATTTAAAGATTACCACAACTTGTTTGATGATCAAGTTCCAAAATTACTTTGCTCTCATCTTATTCAAAAGCCTTGTAGTCGACCAACTCACTTAACGTTCATTGGAGCAAGGAAAAACAAAAAAATAAGCTTAAAAAGTTGAATTCAAATGTCTAATGTGAGAACATAAATAAAATACCTAAAAAAATATTATGAACTTGAAATATTTGTTTGGTTAAACGCGCTAATCTCCAGAACTACTAAATCGAATTGAATAATTCCTTTTGTTTTGGATAGACCACTTATCGAGGAAGGCTATTTGGTATAAAACATCACGCTACGATTAATAGGAGCTGAGCAGTGGATGAAAGAGCGGAGTAGTAACTAGTATTGGCCGTTGAAAGGTGGACGCACACTTATTCGCGCCCAACACGCCAAACGTGTAAAACGAAAAGAATTCTGTATAACGTATGTTATATACCTCGCAAACTTCGGATTCCGACGATTCGAGTCGGGGATATGTGCGTTCACCTTAAAGTTATTTTATCAAGGCAACTGAGTGAACTGACTTCATCTATTTCTTGACAAACCTGCGTAAATAGTTTTTATTGAAGTCTACGTCGTCGTTTCAAGTTATAAGTAAACATTGGCAAAGACGTAAGTTCTTAAGTAAGTAGTTATTTTAAAATATCAAAGTTCAAAATATGATCATGAAACTAAAGGATATAATATTATTCGTGTGCATAATATTATATCCTTTAGTTTTAGGCTTACATTAGGCTATTCATTTCAAATCACATAGGTACTTGAAAGTAAATCATTTTGCACTAAAACTATGGAACAGGGATTGTAATAAACTTTTGTGTTGAAGCGAAATAGTAGGTACCTACCTACTAAGCTTGAAACCATTTTAAACCGATTTCTACGAGTTTTGTGGGGAGATTGAACCGATTTTCGATGAATTACAGACAATGACATAACTACGGCCTTGGTGTTGAAGAAAAATATATGAATTACTATGCATTTTTGTCTTCTAAGGGTTTTCTGTGTGTTTTGATCCTACACCCGAATAATTTGACCATATTAAGTAATTTGTTTTTACAAGAATGGGTAATATTTAAACATAATCTTTCCACCTATTGATAAAGGTACTAATTATGTGTACATACGCTGTGTGTCGCCTGGACAGACACCGCTACCATCAGTTGACTGGGCAATCTCTTTACATGAGCAGCTGTTTACATGTGAACATTAGCTCATGACGATATCTTAGTACGTGTGTCGCCTGGACAGTCACCGCTACCATCAGTTGACTGGGCAATCTCTTTACATGAGCAGCTGTTTACATGTGAACATTAGCTCATGACGATATCTTAGTACGTGTGTCGCCTGGACAGTCACCGCTACCATCAGTTGACTGGACAATATCTTTACTTGAACTTCTGTTTACATGTGAACGTTAGCTCATGACGATATCTTAGTACGTGTGTCGCCTGGACAGTCACCGCTACCATCAGTTGACTGGACAATATCTTTACTTGAACTTCTGTTTACATGTGAACGTTAGCTCATGACGATACCTAAGTACGTGTGTCGCTTGGACAGTCACCGCTACTATCTGTTAACTGGACAATCTCTTCACATGAGCTGCTGTTAAGATATGAAAATTACATCGAATGAGTCCCCATGCCAACGCCCAGACGATAAATTGATTGTGAACAATTGGCGTGGGTCTAAAAGCCGACGCGACTGAATTGATTCAACAACGACCATAAAATATAAAGGTTGGATCGAATTCAAGCCAAAACAATATTTATCCGTAATACATTATTGATAAAAGGTATCTTTTCGTATGAGTCAACTGTTGTATCTATTTTTATCGACCTAGGTAGTTCGTTTTAGAAGTATAGTCGGAATTATTTTCAAGTATAATGCCACAATTCGGTTAGGGTACATCAATTTTCGTATTCCAAAAGGGCTAAAGGGGCTTAAGTATGGGATAATTTTGTTTTTTAGGCATTTATTTTAAACTACTTTTTTAAGCCGATTTAAAAAAGATACTTAATTTTAGTTTATAGACTATTTATTTACTTTGTATAAAGATACATTTTGAATGAAGTTCCATAGATCAAATTAGTTATAGTCTTTTTCCGGCAATGTTTCATTTTCCAAACACGTTTATATCCGATAAAAAATATTTCATCAAATTTTTGCAGTTCCAAAACATCAGTGTATACTTATCTAATATTTTAAGATGATTCATCCATAAAAAAACATAAATGCATAATTTTTAAAGTCTTTTTATTTACAAGGAATGTTTTAGAAGTTTTGCCAAATCTAATATATTTTGATGATGATACAATATGAAAATTTAAATTCTAATTAGTCCGTCAGCTAGGTAATGAAAAAATATCAGACGCATATTTTTTTTATTCTGTCGTATAAGAAAACAACACTGATATAAAACGAATCGAAGTTCAGAAGTGGGAGCAAGCTACGTAATTTTTGGGTATAAAACGTACACAAGTGACGTCACACGATAATTGAAATCGCCGAAAGTCGTCGTAGAATCGTCTAATGTTTTAAAATAATCTACCAGACGGACATTGAAATAAAAATTAGTCATCTACCATATGCCTGAGAAAGGAATTTTCTTCTCAAAGAAGACGCGGACAATTTTAATTTCTAAGCATAAAAAAACAAGAATTACATGCAAAATTTTAGGCTTTTCAAAAAATGCACAATTACCTAAAAACTCTTAAGCTTTTGTACAGCAAATTATAATTGGGTACTTGCCAACTAGTCAAATTCAATACTATTTGGAAACAGTCAAAAACGACAGTTTTCTATGAATTTTGTACGAGATTGTGTATTATGACGTCACGTCTTTTCAGCGTCAAACAGCATATTTATTTTTTTAAAATTTGCTGGAAAAATACTAAAATTAAGTTGGTCATAAAATCAATTAATAAAAATGTGATTATTTTTTAATATTTTATTGTATTGAACAGTCGAAATAATTTACTTTTGATGATGACAAATACCCAATTTTCATTAACTCAGAATTGACAATAATATAAATATAGCTAAACACCCTAATTCATACAAAACATCAAGATATGATACAACATGTTAATTATGACCATTCTCTATAATATTCTATTAAATAAAATAAATATTTAATCTTATACTTATTATACAAAGCTGAGAGGAGTTTCGTTTGTATGAACGCGTTAATCTCAGGGAACTACTGGGCCGACTTGAAAAAATATTTTTGTTTTGAATAGTCCATTTGTTGATGGTCGTCCACTATAAGCTATAAAATATCACGCTACGATAAATAGGTGCCCGAGGAGAGCGAGTGAAACCGCGCAAGTAGCTAGTGATAATTATGTTTTCTAACCCAAATGTTTCGTTCTTTACAGCTACTAGAGGTAATAAATAAGGGTATAAGCTGGGAGTCTTAAAGGCCCGAGTGAATATGTTGCTTATGGGACGACGTGCTCCATCGTAGACCGCATTATAGCTTACCACCAGGCGAGATAGTGGGCAAACGTCGGCCCAACAAATATATATCCCACATTAATTCCACAAAGATCATTGGCAGTGTAGTTGACAGCACTGTATTGGAAAATCAGTTGCCATTCAAAAACAAAAATGTAGCTGCCGTTTTACTTGATGCAAAATTTTAAATCTGGGAGTTAAATCTAGAGATTTATGGCTTCATAAGTTTTGGTGTTTCAATGGGCTACCGTTTTCTGATATCCAGATACCGCCAAAGTAGCATGAGGTCATATTTGACAAATCACTGGAGCTGTTTAAAAACTGAATGCCCAATATCTGCACATTAATAAATATTTTATTGGATGAGTGAACTCTTACTACATTGGCGATACTGGAGTAATCAGAGAAGCTATTTTAAAAGAATAATTTATAGTGTAATAAGGTACTACTTACATAATTTAAGACAAAACCAGTAGTGCACTTGTTCACAATGATTGTTCTTAGACCCTCCAGAAATGCTTCCTTTACACAAACTGAGTACGAACAAAATAAACAATTGTCCAAATTAGTGAATTATTTCACAAATTAATCACTTTTGATGCCAGTTTAAGTCCGTTAATTATAGAGAATGTTCATAAAAACCCACCCACAACCACAAAGTTAATGCACATACAATAAACTTACTTTATAGACTAATTTGCTATACATGATGTATAGTAACATATTAATAGAGAGTAACGCAGCAAAAACAGCCATTACATAGTCTATTTTGAAAGTGGCGTTGGACACCACATTCTGTAACAGCTACATACGCTCACAATACCTATTCTCTTCGACCATATTCTCGTACAATAGGTATCCTAAAACCGCAACCAGCACGGTCATCGTTAAAGTGACAAATTGCAACAACTTCAGCTGTTTCAAGTCTCGGTGCAGCTTTGCGTAGTTCTGTTCCAGGTTACTCAGCGCTGAACTTGCGGAGTCAGACTTTTCAAGAGATGTCCCATCCGTAACATTACCATTCTTTGGTATATCTTTCTCCGGGAACTGGCATTTGAGTCGGTATTCATCAGTCTTGCTACCGGTGGACGAGTGCCAGATTTGTGTCAGTTCTTTCGGTGTCACATCAGTTTTTGGTATTTGGATGGACATAACGAGGAATCTATCTTTGGTTACGGTTCGGAGATGTATTCCAGGTTGGACTACGATTAAGACGGTTTGGGAGGCTCCGGTGGCCAATGTACCAGAGCTTGGTCTTACTCTGAACTTCTCCGGGGCTGTTGTTCTTATTTTGAAAGAAACTGCACTTTCATCCATATTTGTAATGGTGAATTGTCCTGATATTTCATCCCCATCACTTTTGAAAATGATTGTATCATTTGGAACAAGACGGAGCATCTCTCCAGGAGAATGTTGACTGTCTCCCTGCTCAGCAAACGTAACCTTTTTCGGAGTGTGTTCTGATCGGTTCTCCGGAATGAATTCAAATACGTAGTTATCCTTGCCGCCCCAGCTGACTAAAGCTTGTTCAGGGGCAACGACATCCTTTAATGTGTCTTTAGTAACAAACCTCATTCGTTCAACGGCTTTAGCAGGGAGTAAGGTCTTAACGACTTTGAAGGCGGCTGACAAGACCCAAGGCATCTGGTAAATCACGATATAATTCAAAAAGTATGGGTAGTACAGTTTGAACAGTGTGATCAAGTACTTGACTAGCTCCATATCCATGTTGCCCAGCCCGCTACCTTCCATATCCAAGAACAAAGTGACTCGTTTGCCACCCTCTTCTCTTTCAGCGCGATCAAACCAATAAATGAGGATTTTCTTCACCTCCTCATAATCTTTTTGGCCTTTAACATGCATTTTAGCTTTAAAAATGAACAAAAGACTACCATCTACATCTCTTCCGTGAGTAAAAAAAATACCTTCTTTCACGTAATCCATCCGAATGTTAGATTCATTGATATCATTCGCACCGACAGATTTTCGCCAAACACAGATGTCCCAGAGCATGTTTGCCGCCTCTTTCGCATCTTTATCCGTGTGTTGTAACACTCGTTTCAAGTATTTTTCATCTTTTGCTCGCTCCAAGTCGAGTGGATGGAAGTCCGGTGGTGGCGATGTTTCCTTCAATCTCGCCTCGAATATTGCTCTCACGTCCGCTGGAGTCGCCATTTTACACAAATAAGTTATATCATTCGGCGATTTTAAGATTAAAATCACTTGATTTTTCCAATTCGCTTATTGGAATCTAATAAGAAAATCATGAACGAGACGACCGACCCGATATGAAATACTTTTTTTTTAAATGTCAGGTCATGTCATTCAAAGTTGTCAAATGTAATGGTGGGGTCCAGGAACGAAATCAAAGTTTCAATTCAAAGTTCAATATTTTATAGATATATTCTTATTGGAAAGTTCCGCCGAAAATTAAATAAACTTTTCAAATTAAGTCTATTGTTTGTATTCTCATTAATCAATAAATGATTTTGAAATTAACATTGTACTTAACATTAACATCGTCGACCAAAAACATTTTTGGTTGTATAATTATTGCGTAAAAAGAAATTTATATGACGTTTCAGGTTAAGTACTGCCAGCTCATAAAAATATTTTAATTTAGTAGCAAAATATAATAAATTGAAGTAACCATCAGTTGTTAAAAACTTTCATTTGAATATTTGTTAAATGCACAAAGAACTTCATGAAGTGACATTTTTAAGTTCGTAAAGTTCACAAATATCACATTAGAGTTGAGTATTACAACATTTAAGAATACATAATACATTTATCGAATTGCCGCCGGAGTAACGTTTCTGAGCGTCGTGATTTGAATTACTTCCACCGATTAGAAATGGGTGATTTTTCGGATAAATACTTTGAATTTACCATTTTGAGTTCATTACCAATAAATGTTCCTATAGCACGGATAGTTAGCAAAAAGAAACAACAATACAACAGTTTGTGTATACATAACGAACCGCTGATTTTATAATTAAACTTATGAATACCTCTTGTATATTGAATACACTCGTCGTGTGATCAGGAGTTACGTACTAAATGTTTACAAACATATTTTGAAAGAACAAGGTATAAGTAAAACAACACAAACTCGCACAATGATTAATTATGGGATATTTAATAATATGGGCCGACGTGCTCCAGCGGTAAACGCTGGCCCAAAAAATTTATCAAAAAATGTGGATTACGTTATTATGACGTTTTTCTTTATACGACATGTCTAACTCATTTTGGTTGTTTTTTGGGCAACAGTCTGACAACACTTTACTTTATCTGTCAATTTTCCTACCAACGAAAGTAGGACGAAATTCAGCCTAAATAACTCGCTACTTGCTTTCATAGTAGCTTGCAATGACTTTTTATTCAATTTAAACTGTTTATTCATTCAATTAGCATCATGTGACTGACTGCACGGCCTAAAATAGACGTCAGTTTAATAATAAACACAACAGAACACCAGCATATATTAACAAATTAATAAATTCAGTGTATATATTTTCATTGACCGTAAATTAATCGATATAAGTGCGAAAAATTATCCGTATACAGTTGTAAACATTCGTATTAGTGTCGTATAACTGTTAATGAACATTATTACCGAGTTAAATCTGCAGTGCTGTGTTAAAATAGTGAATTTATGTATGAAAATCGTTGAAAAATAATAAGTTGTATTTTTACGTAATATTTCAAGAATATAATTAAAGTGATTTGTGGAGTGGTGTTTGAGGAATCTGTTATTATATTTGGTAAGTAAAACTGTTATAAAAATCATAAATTTTGTTACATATGTAGGTCAGACAAAGAAGTATATTTTTAATGTATTCATTTTATTACGACCAGTTTTTCCGGATTACTTGCGACACTAATGCCGTCTTCGATCGTCTTTAAATTATCTGTGGTTTATTTAAATGTACAATATACTTTTCATTTATTAATTAATAATTTATTAAAAAAAAAAAAAAGAACTATGTAATTTTTTTTCGCGTAGTTTAATTACTATTACAGATTAAAAATTCGCGCGTTTTTTTATCAGTTATATATCAGTTATTTATTATCTAACAGATACGAGTTCAGAAACTCTTTGATCATACATTCATAGTCTAAGTACTTTATATAAAAAAATTGAAAAAAACGAATTAAAACCTTTACTTTTTATTATTTAAAAAGGTAGTTAGAGATATATTCAATGAATGAATTCTTGGTTTTATAATTAATTTATTAAATTAAAATAATAAAAAAACATTCTATGCATGTTGGTTCTATTTGGAAGTTTTGTAAATAATAAAAAGATGAATACTAGCTTCTGCCAGCTGCTTCACCTGTGTGCCTGTGGAATAAAATGTAACCTATGAGTTATCCTAGACCATAATCTACCCCTGTTCCAAATTCAATCCAAGTCCCTTCAGCCGTTTTAACATGATTGATTAAAAAACAAACAAACACACAGACAAACTTATAATCATACTGAATTTTAACATAACATAAAATCAGTGGCGTAGCGTGCCTTGGTTTTTAAAAAAACTCAGTAGTAGCATGGAGTCTGGAATTGTGCCCGGTATATGGCAATAGGCTCACCCCCTTTTACATGGGACTCATAACATAAATAGTGAAAAGTGGGTGTTACTTCTGTGTGCACCTCTGCCTACCCCTTCTGGGATAAAAGGCGTGATGTTATGTTATGTTATTCCATTAACAACAAGTTATAGTCCACTGCTATACTATGGACACTGGACCTCCGCTACATAAGAGAAATAGGCATGGGCTTGATTCAATAATTGAGAAGGCGAATTGCAGCTAAAATCTTCAATCAGAGATCTTTATAGAGCACCCTAAGCAAGCACCTCATTGGCGCCCTTAAATTTTTTTTGGCGCCACGCCGCTTTCTCGGTAGTTAGGCCTGAACGCGCGACTCACGGTGCCCTCTTAAAATCTGGCGCCCCACTCACTTTCCTGTTTGGCTTATAGATAATACGGCTCTGCTTACCAAGTCAGATCTTATGAAACCTATAGGAAGTTTAGAAATATATAATTTACTCAGCCGTAACTACAAGGCTTTATGAAGTTATAATAGAATATCTTTTATTGCTGACAATAAAATTATAAGTGAGTTATAAAATATGAATTATGTGAAGTAAAAAGTCACTTAAACAATTTTTATTAACTGTTGACTTGTGGAATAACCTGGAGCATAGACAACTGCATGTAAAGAGGTTGTCCAGTCAACTGATGGTAGCGGTGACTGTCCAGGCAACACACGTACTTAGGTATCGTCATGAGCTAATGTTCACATGTAAACAGCAGCTCATGTAAAGAGATTGTCCTGTCAACTGATGGTAGCGGTGACTGTCCAGGCGACACAGGTACTTAGGTATCGTCATGAGCTAATGTTCACATGTAAACAGCAGCTCATGTAAAGATATTGTCCAGTCAACTGATGCTAGCGGTGACTGTCCAGGCGACACACGTACTTAGGTATCGTCATGAGCTAATGTTCACATGTAAACTGCAGCTCATGTAAAGAGACTGTCCAGTCAACTGATGGTAGCGGTGACTGTCCAGGCGACACACGTACTTAGGTATCGTCATGAGCTAATGTTCACATGTAAACAGCAGCTCATGTAAAGATATTGTCCAGTCAACTGATGGTAGCGGTGACTGTCCAGGCGACACACGTACTTAGGTATCGTCATGAGCTAATGTTCACATGTAAACAGCAGCTCATGTAAAGATATTGTCCAGTCAACTGATGGTAGCGGTGACTGTCCAGGCGACACACGTACTTAGGTATCATCATGAGCTAATGTTCACATGTAAACAGCAGCTCATGTAAAGATATTGTCCAGTCAACTGATGGTAGCGGTGACTGTCCAGGCGACACACGTACTTAGGTATCGTCATGAGCTAATGTTCACATGTAAACAGCAGCTCATGTAAAGATATTGTCCAGTCAACTGATGGTAGCGGTGACTGTCCAGGCGACACACATACTTAGGTATCGTCATGAGCTAATGTTCACATGTAAACAGCACCTCATGTAAAGAGACTGTCCAGTCAACTGATGGTAGCGGTGACTGTCCAGGCGACACACGTACTTAGGTATCATCATGAGCTAATGTTCACATGTAAACTGCAGCTCATGTAAAGATTGTTCTGGCAACTATTACAAACTAAAATAATTGTTTTTTAGTGTTTTTATCCTTAATCGTTATGTTTAGTACTTGGTTTAGGTTTCCTAGGTAATTAAAATGCTCGTAAATTAATGCTTATTGTAATCTTATCAACGTTTCAAAAGTGTATTGAGGTTTTTCATTACAGCTATCAAATTAATTAGTGGCTTTACTGTGTTTCCGTTCATTATGTGAGTACCTAAATGTTAGCTTTCCACCATACCATAACAAATTGCATATTTACCTAAAATTTCCTCAGGAATCAGTCACTGAAAGTCGTGCGAAAATTCGTCCTGTAGTTTTTGAGTCTATCGCCCTCCTACAAGCAGACGGCGAACAGATTTCTTTGTATCTTCTTGCCTCATTTATGGCAACTAGCTACTTGCGCGCGGTTTCACCCGCTTTGCTCGGCTCCTATTGATCGTAGCGTGATGTTTTATAGCCTATACCCTTCCTCGATAAATGGACTATCGAACACAGAAAGAATTTTTCAAATCGGACCAGTAGTTTCGGAGATTAGCGCGTTCAAACAAACAAACAAAGAAACAAACTCTTCAGCTTTATACCTTAATATAATAGCCCGGGCATACATACAGATAAACAGACAAAACATCTAAAAACCATATAACTATTTAGCTTCGGTATCGCTTGTAGATCACGCCTCGAGCATTCTTTTAAAATAATATTCAATGTACAGGTTTCATTATCCTAGTAGTTCTGCATAAGAGTACCTATCTATAGCGGGGCATCTTATTCCTATTGAGAGGTGTGCCCAATATTTCCCATTCCTTTGACCCAAACAAACAAACAAACAATCGAGGCAAGCTAAATAAAACAGTTCATAATAATAAAATGCACCTACCTTAGAGCTATATTTCACAATGGCGGCGCTACCAGTCACGCTACCGTATTGTCCGTAAGCTACGAAACTAGACACTAGAGTCCACACACCACACTCCGACAATACTAAAATAGACCTCTATTGATACTGATCCCGCCAACAGAATGGTTGTGCAGCCAAGCGGACACCAGGTTAAGTAGCTATCAGACCACCACAGATGGAACCCAATAGGGCTGATGCCGATACGGAGCCGCGGAGGACTGAACGTGTTACCGGGGCTCCGGCTCGAAGTGCAGAAGTAGGAATGAGATGGTTTTTAGTCAATAAGAGTCTGACACTCCCCGCCTCACCCGGGCGAGAAAAGTCAATGGATGGTTTTCCCCCTCAAAAAAAGGGGACACCAGGTGAGTAACTCTCTATTAATCTCTATAGAGCTGCATACTTCTTGTTGGTGGCGGCGACTGGTTGCGCTGCCATGGTGTCCCGGCGTGATATAGCCCTTATGCGGAGTAAAAGGCGTGTTATATTGATTTAGGTACCTATGTATGTTATGATAATGGTACGGTATAAACCAATTGTGTATTGTCTGCAATACGATATCTTGTGTTGGTGCTAACACACGCCAGATATGTGTGAATGGATGTACAGTGGGGACAATTCTGTGTATCTAAAATTTGTATTGTGAACCTGATTGAAAATTAGTAGCCCATGGAGTTTCTAGCTCGTTCTTCTACATAGGAACCTACGCCTTGGAATGAAATGAGTAAATAACTTCACGTAAATTTTTTTGTTGTTGACGTTCAAAAGTGCCTTTCTGGTCTAATTGAAATGTATGATTTTGCTTTGACTTTGACTTTGACTTTAAATCTGACTAATCATTTTAAAATTTCATTGCCTGAACCCGGAAAAAACATGAAGCTATACCCCATAAATCCCTTTACTAATAGGAAAACGATAAGATCGGTGCTTAGTGACGTTACCCATGTAATGCCTTACGGCCATTTTCTTTATCCTATTTATCTGTAGAATAGCTTACTGAGATAGAATTTTGACACATTTTGTATGGAGCTTATGTCAAAATTCTATCTCAGTAAGCAAATCTACAGATAGATAGGTTATAGAAAATGGCCGTTAGTCAGTGGTGCTGGTGCGTTATATATTGAGCGGCTACCTGCGCTGGCGCTAGCCCCGCCCATCACCCCGCTTCATTCTTCAGTTCAAGGTCATGGGGTGGGGCTAGAGAGTCGATCTCGTCGGATGCAGTCAAACCTTCGTGGTGGTCAGGCGGATGTGTTCCCCATTGTACATAATGATGGGCACGTATGTGTCCACAGAGTCGTAAGTAGTAAGTAGGTGTGCACCTCTGCCTACCCCTTCGGGGATAAAAGGCGTGATGTTATGTAATAAAATCTGTAATAATACTATAAACTTAATGTAAGCTAAAATAACATTGCTTGCAAGATGTTATCTCAACGTGTATTTGCTGTGATAACACGCGATAAAATTTTAAACCTGTTAGCTTGTTATATGACACGAGTGTTTAACATAGCTAATAAAAACATTTTAATTAAAAGACCGTAATATTTTTGTATATATATTTGTATATTTAAACTGCCTGACTACCTACTTGGCCGAGTGCTCGCAAGTGCAACTGCCGGGCAAGGGGTCTCGGGTTCGATTCGCAGGTCGGGCAAAGTGTTACTGGGTTGTAAAAAAATCGCAGTAGTAGCACGGTCTGGATTTGTGCCCGGTATATGGCAATATGCTCACCCCCTATTACATGGGACTCATAACATAGATAGTGAAAAGTGGGTGTTACATTGTACATTAAGTGTCGTAATGTGCACCTCTGCCTACCTCTTCGGGGATAAAAAATGTTTATGTTGTATGTAAAAAAACTCCGACGGTTGCGCGACGTTGCGCCATTTTTTTTATAAAAATCTCTGCCCGCTCTAGGATTTCCTCCTGTGTCGTGGGTGCGTTTACAAATATACTGAAGGGTATAACCTGGGTGTCTTCAGGGCCCGAGTGGATATGTTGCTTATGGGACGACGTACTCCATCGTAGACCGCATCATAGCTTACCACCAGGCGAGATAGTGGTCCAACGTCGGCCCATCAAATATAAAAAAAACATACAATTTTGCATACAGGTTCGGAACAACAATTTGTGTCTCACACAAAGAGTTGTACGGGAAGCGTGGCAGTCAGTTCCTCAGCCACCGCGCCAAATGTGCATTAGCATCTGCGCATGCAGCTCATGAATAAGAGTCCCTCTGTGACTCGAAACTAGTAGAGCTTTTCTCAATTGATTCACGTGAGCAAGCCGTTATTTTCACGCAATTTGATTGTTTGTTTGTGTTAATTAAGCTCCGAAAATGCTAGATCGGTGTGAAAAGTACTTGAGCATGCTTTTTAATGAGTTTAAGATACGTTTTATAGCGGAAAGATCAGCGAAGCCTCTGGAGGAAAATAGTACCTAAATCATATCAGCCACAGGACGTCCACTGCTGGACAAAGGCCTCCCCCAATGACTTCCTGATAGGCTGGTTGGAAGCGACCTGCATCCAGTGGTTCCCAGCGACCTCGATCAGTTCGTCTTTCCACCTTGCAGATGGACGTCCTACGCTGCACTTGCCGGTACGTGGCCTCCACTCGAGAACATTTCTGCCCCAGTGGCCGTCGGTTCTCCGCGCTATGTGCCCTTCCCACTGCCACTTCAACTTGCTAAACCGCTGGGCTATGTCGGCGACCTTTCTTCGTATATAAATAGTAAATAGTTAATAAAAATATAACATGTTCATATCTTTTTATTATCATAATTTATGTCTCTTCTTCTGACAAGGTTTGTGTCTTACAAGGTAACTGCTCGAGGCTTACTTGCGTTATTTTTAGACGAGGGATCTCGACTAGTTTCAAGCTACAATAAGGGCTTAAACAGGTTGTAAACGCTTCCAAAAATAGTTTTTACTAATTTTATTTTATTTTTTTTTTTTCACAATAGGGTTTCCTCCTGTGTCGTGGGTGCATTTACAAACATACAAGTTCACATACACAATGACACCCAGACCAGAAACAACAATTTGTGGATCACACAAAGTTATGTTCCGTGCGGGAATCGAACCTGCGACACGTTGCACGGCTGCCGGTTGGCCAGCCACCGAAATCTTATTTATTAGATAAATCGGTTCAGCTGTTCTCGAGTTTTAGGGAGACTAACAAACGGATATTAATTTTTATTGAAAATAACACGAACATATACAGTATAAGGATAATATATTTACAAAAAGGTACATTGAATGCTACCTGAAGTATTGCGGAAAAAATAGATAACTACCACTTTATGATGGTCTCGTTTTATATGATGTTAACACACGTCCGATGGTCAATTTATACTGGTTTTTTCCTAGCTCGATGGGCGGTTGAATGTTCGGTGTATAACTGTCAATTCGACAATTTTTTTAATATTCAAAACATGTACTGGCTATACAGACATTTTGTCACGTCGGTATTTGCCTTCATATAAAATGGATGCGATGCATTTAATGTATTTATACAGGGTGTCTCTAAAGTCGACGATAAAATGGCACCAGGTGATCGGCGAGGTTCGAACAGTGATCAGAAAAAAAATTTAAGTCATATAGTGTTTAACTACCAGTCGAGAATATCTACACACATCAATGAACTTGCTTCTAAACTCGAAGGCACGGGAAGTGTCACATACTCCAGACTCAAACGCCATAGCGTTCCTACCCTTACTACGAGGTTCGACAGCTTATGAGAGGAAAACAAAACTTTCCTACTGTAAGACCAAAGACTGGTGACGTGGACCACAACTGAATGGCTCATTGTGAATGATCACAGATTGCTAAGTTGCAGAAAATATAAGAAAAAACAAAAAAAAAATATAGTGTTTAAGTTACAATGACTTATGTGTAATCCACGAAAAAGTACACCCTGTTGTTGTTGGACTGGTTGTTGCTACAAGCCTTTATTTTTACGTCTGTATTTTTGCTTACGTTATCCCGAATAGTGCTTTAGACTTGTGATATCATAAATTGTAAGCAAACTGCTTTAATTTGAAGAAGAATTTTGACAAACCAAGTATTTTTAATAAATTTTTCACTGACTTCAGGGACACCCTGTATATCGTGGATGTAGGTAAATAATACTAGCGTCTGCCGACGGTTTGCCCTCGTGTCGTGGGATTAAAACTAGACTATGTGTTATTCCAGACCCTAATCTATCTCTATTCCAAATTTCAATCCGACCGCTTCAGCCGTTTTGTCGTGAAGGAGTAAAAAACAAAAAAACAGACAGACATACAAAGTTTTTGTAATATGAACTAGTAGGATGAACTAATTTAAGCTGCATTACTTCTTCGGAAACTGTAAAGCAAAATAAAATCAGTTTAGCTGATCGTTCAATCCTTGACATAGATCTATTCAGGCGTAACATAGTGTTTGTAGGAATTCACTTTAATTTTTTTAATGATTTATAGCCGTAGACAAGGTTATTTTTTGCCGTTTAATGACATCAGAATATCTACAATAAATTTTTCAACGTCTCGTTAGTGTCGACTAATGGACTTTCCATCGACAGGGACTGGAAGCGCTGTTTTTACAATAACTATCGTGAGACATACTAAATTAACTAAAATCGCGGGTCACTCGCGTGAATATACTGAGAAAAGCTCTACTAGTTTCGAACCACAGAGGGGTTCTTCCTCGCGAGCAGCGTGCGCGGTCACATGACATCAGAATATCTACAGTAAATTTTTCAACGCCTCGTTAGAGTCGACTAAGGGACTTCTCCATCGACAGGGGCTGGAAGCGCTATTTTTATATTAACTATCGTGAGACATACTAAATTAACTAGCATCGCGGGTTACTCACGTGAATATACTGAGAAAAGCTCTACTAGTTTCGAACCACAGAGGGGTTCTTCCTCATGAACAGCGTGCGTGGTCGCGGCGACGTCGCGCAGTGCACTGTTTTTCTTAGTATATGAGTAACCCGCGATTTTAGACAGAAGCGCTCTCTGATAAACCTGAACCTTTTATATTGCGATCTGCAGCCCAGCAGACACGCAGCTATAACTATACATAGACTGCACGGTTGGTGCGGTGGCTGGGCAACCGGCTGCCGTCCCGCACGGAACAACACTTTGTGTGATCCACAAATTGTTGCTCAGGGTCTGGGTGTCATGTGTATGTGAACTTGTATGTTTGTAAACGCACCCACGACACAGGAGATAATCCTAGTGTGGGGCAAAGTCTAAAAAAAAAAATACATAGAGATTTCTGTGACGTCTCCAAAATATATCCACAAAATGTAGTTTGTTATTAATATATTTAACCAAAGACACAATGAGCAGAGAGTGAGGTACGGACACTTGGTGCAGGCGCTGTGGTGGTCTACTGGTTCCGGGAGGTTCTTGTGTAGCATGATCTATAAGATCACGGACTGAAAAATGTATTATAGTTTTTCGGTTGTCTGTGGTAGATAACTATATACTATAATATATAGCTCAATATATTAGTATATATATTATACCGGCCGTCGCGAGAGACACTCCGGCCACCGTAAGCACGGGCCTGCGGACGACGAGCACGGGTGACTCGCCGTCCGACCAGAACCAGGCCCGAGCGGACGGCGCATCGCGTTCCGCGCGCGCCTCAAAGAGCCATCAGACCAGCACAGATGGGGCCCAATAGGGCTGATGCCGATACGGAGCCGCGGAAGACTTAACGGGTTGCCGGGGCTCCGGCTCGAAGTGCAGGAGTAGGAATGGGTTGTTTTTAGTCAGTAAGAATCTGACACTCCCTCTCGCCTCACCCGGGCGGGAGAAGTCATTGGATGATTATCCCGCCTCAAAAAAAAAAGGTCTGTGACGGACTTAAGCTTCCATTTTGTGGTTAAATACAGGATATTACCAAAGGTTTAACTGCACATACTTAAACCATGTAGTAACGTGGGTTAGTCAACTATTAATTGTTAATTTACTATCTGTTTTAAAAACCAGTTATAGTTTCCTAACTTGATAACTTTAATGTGTTCAATTGAAATCTAATAGCCTACTTGCATTTTATTTTATCTGTATTAGGTTCTTTTAATTTTTTTATGGTATAAGCCGGTAAACGAGCCTGCGGATCACCTGACGGTAAGCAATTGCCGTCGCCCATAGACACTGGTTAAGAATTTTAAGTATTGTTGGGGATTCGGGGAGTGGGAAGATTGGGCCTCCGGAAGGTATATTTATTCTGTTAATAATGTTTTTCATCGAATGACTGCTCCCGCCTGGGTGAGGCGGAAGGGAGTGTCAGAATCTTATCGACTGAAAACCACCCCGTTCCTACTTCCCTTCGAGCCGGAGCCCCGGCAATCCGTTAAGTCTTCCGCGGCTCCGTATCGTCATCAGCCCTATTGCGCCCCATCCATGGTGCTCCGATGGCTCTTTCAATACAATACATGACTGTTCAATACATTTTTTTTTAAATAATCACTCTTTCAGTACTAAATTGATTTTATGACCAACTTAAATTTTGGTGTTTTTCTAGCAAATTTTTAAGCGTATGCTGTTTGACACTAAAAAACGTGACGTCACAATACATAATCTCATACAATACTCATAGAAAACTGTAGTTTTTGACATAACATAACATCACGCCTTTTTTACGAACCAGACCCGAGCGTACGGCGCGTCACGTTCCGCGCGCGCCTCAAAGAGCCATCAGTCCAGCACAAATGGGGCTCAAAAGGGCTGATGCCGATACGGAGCCGCGGAAGACTGAACGGAATGCCGGGACTCCGGCTAGAAGTGCAGGAGTAGGAACGGGGTGTTTTTTTTTTAAACGTTGCTCCCACATTAGAATTTTCTCCTGTGTCGTGGGTGCGTTTACAAACATCCAGATTCACATACACAATGACACCCAGACCCGAAACAACAATTTGTGGATCACAGAAAGTGTTGTTCCGTGTGGGAATCGGACCCGCGACACGTTGCACGGCAGCCGGTTGCCCAACCACCGCACCAACCGTGCAGTCCAGGTTTATAGTCAGTAAAAGTCTGGCAATCCCTCTCGCCTCACTCGGGCGGGAGAAGCGACTGTATGATTGTCCCCTTCTAAAAAAAAGTTCCCTAAGACCGGTCAAGGACGATCCTCCGAGGCGAGGTCATCGTATCTGGCGGCCCACTACTTAACAATTATACGATGCCATTTTCTATGCATGCATATTCACGTGTAAACTTCACTTGCACGATGTAGAATTTGAACGTCATATATTTATTTACAGTCACAACGATTGAAAAATACCAATTAGAGTAACTGGACACATTAATAAAATAAATGTTGAAATAATAAAACTAGAACAAGACATACACAACGAAAAAGAAGAGTAAAACTATAAAATGGTAGTATTCATTAGTTTCTCTCGCAGTCATCTGTTGTATTGGTACAGGTACAGGTACAGGCTCGGCCTAGTTTAGATGTTAGTATTCATAAACTGTATGTCTTATGTTTTTATTACAATAAACACTTTTTTACAATTTTTTTACAATTGTTGTCGATGGTCTATGTGCGTCGCCAGATAGGTTGGGAACCCCTGCTGTAGCTCATTAGATCGCATAATGCACATCAAAATTAATGGGCATCCTGTCCGTCCGGCGCAGTAACACAATACCGATCTCAGTTCGTTAGAACCGACTGCGAAATAAGAGGTTATGCATGGTGTGAGATTTTTTATTTATTTGAACTTGATTTTCATCATCGTAACATCACGCCTTTTTATCCTCGAAAGGGTAGGCAGAGGAGCAGATTACGGCACTTAATGTCACTGGACAATGTAACACTCACTTTTCACTATTTAGGCATGCTATGAGTCCCATTCCAGACTCCGTGTTACTACTGAGTTTTTTTTTAAAACCCAATAATACTTAGCCTGACCCGGGTACCGTACGTCCGGGTACGGTACCCGGGTCAGGCTCAGGTCAGGCAGTCTCACTCGGCCAACGAAGCAGGCAAACTTGATTGTATTTTATAGTTTTGTACCATTATCAACTAGAAAATACATCTAGGAATAAGAAAGAAAAATTATTAATTCACCATTGAGCATCACTCAAAACACACAAACAAATAGAGTAGTGAAACAAACAAACATTAAAAAAAAATAAAAAAAAAACAACCACATGGACTAGTTTTCGTCCCGCGGCTAAACAATTTGCCATAAGGAGTACTTTCATTGTATAAACAAAAAAAAAAAAAAATAAAATAAAGATGTCATATTTGTTCTTTGTTTGAATCGAAGATGTTACATTAAAAAAAATCATGTAAATTCGCACATGCATGAGACACTAAATGGTAGGCACTATTCGCATCGCACGTGCCATCCGACGAGAAATACCTGTTCGAGAATTACATGGCGTGATATTTTGATAATGTACTATGTAACTCTTTGCAATAGTTCACTAGTTATTATTTCTTTTAAACATTTTATTTCTCTGTAAAACTATTGTATTACGGAGACAGAACCATTTTACTTCGGGACGAAACCGAAAAAATTTCGCGGTGTATATAACATAGGAACGCGGGTGAAAACGCTGGCAGAAGTTAATCTACCATAATTAGCGAATTTTCCACCACAAGATTAGTCATAAAGTACTTACCTGACATTTCTACGTAATATTTTGACATTTGAAACCCTCGGTTACATGGCCTTGACCTTACAACGTTATACGCCCACTTCTCCTTGAAGGGGGAAGGCAAGGGTGTTCAAGTGTAAGTTAAGATTTGACGTATAGTTTGCGTGAACCAAAGTCATTAGGTATTTATTTGTATTATGATGAGGATTCTCCAGCCTGTTTTTTCTCCTCTTATAATATCTTCTGATTCACTTCGTTGCGGGAACCAAGTTATTCATGTCCCTGGTACATTACTTCAGTGTTCCGGTGCTTTCATGGTTGTATCTACTGTAGATCCTGGTCCACATGAGTTGCAGCGGTTTTGGGAGATTGTAGCGGGCTTGTACCAAAAAAGGCTTCTCCATCGATCTTCATCACGTTAATTGCTCGGAAAACGTTTACCGTTTTGCAAAGGAAAATAAATTGCCACCGAGGGTAGTGGTAACTATCGTTTTTTCTTCTTCTCCTCTTATAATATCTTTTGATTCACTTCGTTGCGGGAACCAAGACGATTCATATCCCTGGTACATGACTTCAGTGTTCCGGTGCTATGGTTTTATCTACTGTAGATCCTGGCTTACATGAGTTGCAGCGGTTTTAGGAAGTTATATCGGGATTGTCCAAAAAAAGAGGCTTCTCCTTGTGATGAAGATCGACCTTCATCACATTCGTTGCTCGGAAACTTAGTTTACTGCCTCGTTGGCCGAGTGGTCGCAAGTGCGACTGCCGGGCAAGGGGTTTCGGGTTCGATTCCCGGGTCGGGCAAAGTATTACTGGGTTTTTAAAAATCTCAGTAGTAGCACGGAGTCTGGAAATGTGCCCGGTATATGGCAATAGGCTCACCCCCTATTACATGGGACTCGTAACATAAATAGTGAAAAGTGGGTGTTACATTGTACAGTGGCATTAAGTGCCGTAATGTGCACCTCTGCCTACCCCTTCGGGGATAAAAAGGCGTGATGTTATGCTATGCAAATGCTTAATACGTTAACCGCTGCGTAGATCACCGGTGACCTACATTAACGGAGTATTTGCCTTCAAGAGTTTTCTGTCTGCACTCTTTTTTTTTTTTTAAGGGGGAAAATCATCGAATGACTGCTCCCGCCTGGGTGAGGCGGGAGGGAGTGTCAGACTCTTACTGACTAAAAACCACCCCGTTCCTTCTCCTGCACGTCGAGCCGGAGCCCCGGTTACCCGTTTGGTTCTCCGGCAGTCTAAGACTTAATCTTACCGTGTGGTGATGGCGAAGTGGATTCAGATAGAATCGAGTCAGGCGTTACGTTGCGAATCCATAGTTCACTAACATCTGGGAAATCGCAGCATTATACAAACAAACCATATGTGTCTTAAATTCTAGCACACGTGTCTAAATGAAGCTTCAAATCTAGACAGGACTTGGTTTTTACCTAACTTAGGTCTCGTACACAATACGAATTGCTACGATGCGATTTCGTGCGACAAGGCGTCTCCCAGGGTCCCACCTTCGACGACCGTCAACAGTACTAAACGTATTTTAAATTGAAAACTAGGTCGTGACATGGATCGTAAAAAGAAGTGTGCGCTTCTGTTATTGCTTAGAAGATACAGGAAAAAGCGACATCGCATCGCAGTTTTGTGTACGAGCCTTTAGTCGTATAATATACTGTGGGCTGTAGCCTTGTGCGCAATTCGTGTAAGGCGGTTTGCACACCTTCAGTATAGAGGTATAGTGCGTAAGAAGAAAAATGTTTAAAAAAATTGACAACCAAGAATTCGAAGGCCATTTTTTTAACCGAATTAAAAAAAAGGAGGTTCTCAATTCTAACTGTATGTATGTATGTTTGTCCGCGTTTATCTCGCGATTGGCTCAACCGATTTTGATGCGGTTTTTTAGTAAAGTGTATGTTATACATAGGCGAAGTATATTAATTAACCGACTTCATAAACACAGGGGGTTGAAGTCGGTTTTTAATTACCTTTTTATTTAGTTTGCCCCGATTTTTGCTTGGGTAAAAAGTAATTGGAATTTCACCCCTTTTCTGTCGACGGATCGATATGATATTTAATACTATACTCTTAATCTTGATGACCATACAATATAATCTAATTGTTTCCACAACTGCCTCCATTATTCAAACGAAAGGACTTGATTGGTAGAATAGAGATCATTAAAACCGTTAAACATATATATTTAGCATATATATTATGTATTAACTACTTGGTCATGGGTTTTTTTTTAAGTGGGGAAAATCATAGCATGACTGCTCCCGCCTGGGAGAGGCGGGAGGGAGTGTCAGATTTACTAACTAAAAACCACCCCGTTCCTTCTCCTGCACGTCGAGCCGGAGCCCCGGTTACCCGTTAGGTACTCCGCGACTGTTTCATGGGATTAGGGGCAAACGAGCATTCGGATCGGTCACAGGTCACACTAAACTAAACCAACACAGATATAATCCAACTTACTTACATTTTAATTTAATTTTTTATTATATATCAGAGTGCTTATTGTAAACTAGCTACTTCCGCGCGGTTTCACTCGGTCTGCTCGGCGCCTATTAATCGTAGCATGATATTTTATAGCCTATAGCCTTCCTCAATAAATGGGCTATCCAACACAGAAAGAACTTTTCAAATCGGACCAGTAGTTTCGGAGATTAGCGCGTTCAAACAAACAAACAAACAAACTCTTCAGTTTTATAATATTAGTATAGATTGTAACTTAACCCTTTGTGTACCGTCATTATAGACAAATTTAAAGAACAATAGGTTGCGGTCACGGGTGTCCTCGTTGTGTTTGACAGTTCAATTTGTCTTGTTTTAATTTGGTATCATCATCATAAATTGTGATATGATTGTTTTGTTCTCACTTAGGATCATTGTAAGACATTGAGGTTTAGTTTTGATAAAATATTTGCATGTTTTTATAGGCAGGATATGATGAACTATTGTTATGCTATAAAAACTGTAAACCACCATATTTCAGGCAAATAAATGAATCTATCTATCTATGAAGGGAAACCTTTGTTGGTATGTAGACCGCCTAATAGTCTGAGTGATTCTCATGTTAATATGAACGGCATTACATACGACCTTACCTACATGATTACCATAATAATATGAAATAAAGAAAACATTGCTATTTCAGTCAAGGATATTGAGAAAATGGGGCCATAGTCTCTAGAAACAACGGCTGTGACACCTGGCTACTATAGACTTACACGCAGAATGCGCACACATTGACACGAAGGACATCTGTCGCGAGACATGGCCCGTTATTACACTTCATACATTACGCTGTTGCAAGTATACGCACACATAAATATACCACAGACATTTTGGTGCTTTAATGTCCCCAAGCGGTCACAGGTGACCGCTCTCCACTAACTACATTATAGACCTTATTTCCAATGTTTAGAGATTACTTTTGTATGAACAAATTTAGGGGATGATTTTCAACGGGTTAATCATTTCTTTCTAAGTGATATTACGTCAGCCTTGTTGTAACGTCCTTGATTACAGTGTCGATGCTCTACTGACATAAATAAACTATTAATCCCCCGGTACATATAGAAAGAAAAATAATTTATTCAGCACCGGTTACGATGCACCAAAAATAATAGTCAACGACCTAAAAAAATACACAAATCAAAATATTTGTTTTTTTATAAGCCGGTAAACGACCAGACGGATCACCTGATGGTAAGCAATCGGCGTCGCCCATGGACACCTGGAACACCAGAGGCGTTACAAGTGCGTTACCGGCCTTCTGGATTAGGAATTTAAGGCCTGTTGGGGATTCAAGGATTGGGGAAGGGGGGGGAGTAATGGGGGCCTCCAGGAACCTCACTCACACCACGAAACACAACACAACGTTGTTTCTATCGGGCTATCCGAGCAATATATAACTTACGCCGTTGCGAATCGCTGAGAGAATTGTTTAAAACGATAAATATTTTAACGGTGCCCTGTCAATATACCTCTATACCTCTATATGAAAATATAATGTATGTAAGGAAAAATAGGCAATTGTTTGAAAAAAGAAGCGATAGACACAATTTTAATACTAGAGGCAAAAATAAGTTAGCTATACCGCAATTCAGACTGTCCAAAGTACAGAAATCCTTTATGGGGTTAGGTATTAAATGCTATAATAAAATACCAAATAGCATACTTGATCTCAATGAAAGTAAATTTAAAACATATATTAAGCGCGAATTATGTAATCAAGCTTACTACACGCTGACAGATTATCTTGAAGATAAGAATGCTTGGCAGCATGTTGGTTCGGCTCCACTGGACAATACTCAAATGTAGTCAGTAGTTAAATTCCAATAGTAGGTAATATATAAGTTGATTGCTGTAAGCGATAAGGCCGCCCATTGTACAACATGCCAAAACTATTTATTTTATTTTTTTTTACCTACCTACTATTTTCTTGTTCGTGTCTTTTGTAAGTGGTGTACAATAAAGTGTTTATTATTATTATAATTATAATATAATACATAATTTAATACTTTAATTCTAATGTAGACAATCTAGTTTCCTTATGGCATCGAGCATTTCTTTCTTTATTGAAACAAAGAGTTTCCTTTTTCTTGTATAGAAGCAGTATTTCTATGGATTGTCAGTATGCATATGTGAGCACCATGTTAGACTTAAGATTTTTATTTTTTTTTTATTTTAGTAAGTTATTAATATAATGCGTCAAGCGTGTCTTTGCATTGTTCTTACATATGCGTACAGTATTGAAATATGTATCAGAGACATTGTAGAACATACTTTTTTTAAAAGAGTAACGAATGGAGTTTCTTGCTCGTTCTTCTCCATTCGAATCTACGTTTTGGAATGAGCACCTAGCTTCACCTAATTTCACTGACGGACTGACCGACAGACTATTATTTATTTTGTATTTTTGTTGACGTTTCAAAAGTACCAAACTATGGTTTAATTGAAATAAATGCTTTGACTTTGACTTTTTCACGTCGGTCTTCTGCTCGGCCGTGATATCACTCCGGTCGAGCCGGCCCATTCATGTTGAAGCATGGCTCTCCCACACTTGAATATATACAGAACAAGTGAAACAGAAGAAGTGAATTTATTTCTGCAAATAGGCCATAAGGCAGCACTTTTACACGTCATGGTAATGGTGGTTCTATAAAAAGTAGCCGATGTTAGTTTATGAAAAGTAAAGCTTTCTAATGGTGAAAGAATTTTTTGAATCGGTCCAGCGGTTTCGGAGCATATGCAATGCAAACAAACGAATAAACATAAAGCAGACAAACAAACAGATCTTTACGCTTTATCATTATTCATTTAGATTTATTGGTATAAATTTACAAATGTATGAATTTACTGTTTGGTGTGACCATCAAGTAATGCCTAATTTTAATGTAGGCCATTTAGATAATATAATGTTTTGGACGATATATTCGTACTGTGACATACACACAGAAATCTTTTTTTCTTATGGGATTGGATGCAAACGAGCAGACGGATCATCTGATGGTAAGCGATCAGCGCCGTCCATGGACACCCGCAACACCAGAGGAGTCACAAAATTTATTTATCTATTTTTCAAATCTGGTAGAAAATGTTAGTTAAGTTACCGGAGCGGATGCAACACACAACTCCTTAAGTGCCGTCACCACTCGAAACTGGCAGTATAATCGAAAACACCGTATTGGAGACTCGGTTGTCAAAGAAAAGGAAACTCTTGTAGTGTTTTCTTTTTTGAGGGAGGAAAATCATCCGATGATTTCTCCCGCCTTGAGTGAGGCGAGAGGGAGTGTCAGACTCTTACTGACTAAAAACCACCCCGTTCCTACTCTTGTTCTTCGAGTCGGAGCCCCGGCAACCTGTAAACTCCTTCGCGGCTCCGTGAAGGGCATCAGCCCTACTGAGCCCTATCTGTGGTGGTCTGGTGGCTCTTTAAGCGTTGCGTTGCGCACGCGCCGTACGCTCGGATGTTGAAATAGGGTAGTTTTCAGGGTAAGAAAATTAAAAATCTAATTAGTCGCGTCAGTTAGATAATGAAAAATTATTAGACAAGTATTTTTTATTTTCTCGTATCAAGTTACAATACTTAGATAAAATGGAGTTAAGTTAAGGAATGAAAGGTCGTTACGTCACAACGTGCTACATTTTGTAGCACGCTGTGACGTCACATTTCTAATTAATATATCGTCGAAAGCATTTAATTATGTGAGAAAAGAAAAAGTATGTGTCTAAAGTTTTAAATTCATCTAGAAGACGGACATTAAAATAAAATTTTGGAAATTACCCTATTCATGCATGTTTTTTCTCGTCACAGAAGGTTATTGTCATAGGTTAACCGCGTCAATTTTCAAAATGCAAATTATACAGGTAGGTACGTTTTGGCAATCGACCTCATTTTATTCAGAATAGAAATTTTTACTACTCAAATTATTATCTAGGTTTTTGTATGCCTATATTTTCCAAATGACTGCTCGAACAAATTTCGATTGAAATCGTGCTTCATACATTGGTATGTGCATATTATAAATGTGCAAAAGTTTGACAGGATGTAAGCAGTGTTGGGCAAATCAACTAATTTATTCAATCAATTGATCAATCATGATTGATCTAATCATGATTAATTTAGTCATGACTAATTTAATCATAACTAACGAGAACAATCATTAGTCATGACTAAATTCCTTAATCGCAAATCACCAATCATTAGTTCTAATCATGAATGTATGACTAAGCTCGATGCACAGGTGTTGGTACACTACACATACAGGGTATAAGGATCAGCTGACCGAAGTCTCAGACCATTATCTTGAGTAAAGTACTGAAGGAATTAGGTACGGAAATGAAAAAAATTTTTGACTCTGCATACAAAATATTAAAGTCGGCTGCTAATAGAATATAATGTATAGAAAGGCCAAAATTTTTTCTTTTCCGAGAAAAAATTCCTTCGGTCCGTTACTTAGGATGATGATCTGAGTCCATGGTTTTACTTTGGTAAGCCATCCTTTACACCCTATATTATATAGCTTTCTTAAATATATTATTTGTGTTTATAAAGTTCAATACAGTTACACTGAGATGATTAATAAATAAATAAAATAATACAAGTGTAATTTAGTTAGTCTTATAATCGTTAAAGCAATACGATGACATCATTTACTTTTCGAAAAACAAGTAATAAATTACATGATTACAGTCAGATGAGGTACGGGACCCTAAAAACTACTAAAGTTATAGAAGGTGTTACAAAAAACCCCGTTATACTGAAAACCATTTCTCCGTATCATAAGATTTTACCAGGGCATCTATTTATCTGACCACCAAAAAATACTGAATTTTAAACTAAAACACTAAAGTCTAACCTAACCTACAGTAACGTTTTGTGTCCAATTCAGTATTTTTTTAAGAAGCAGAAAAAATATTTTACCTTACCTCGTATTAAAAAATATCAATCATAAATAAATAATCATGATTATTTGATTAAGATTAAAACTAATCAATCGTTAGTCATCACCTCGTGATTAAACTAAATAATCATTAGTCATCAATCATAACTAACACATTCAATCATTAGTCATCAATCATTAGTTAACTAAATTTTGCCCAACACTGGATGTAAGTTGTGTGTGTTTGTTTTTTTCGAAGCGGTGAAAATCATCGATTGACTGCTCCCGCCTGGGTGAGGCGGGAGCAGTCATCAGACTATCATATAGTATCAGACTATAACTGACTAAAAACCACCCCGTTCCTACTCCTGCACATCGAGCCGGAGCCCCGGTAACCCGTTAGGTTCCCCGCGACTCCGAATCGGCATCAGCCTTGTTGGGCCCCATCCGTGGTGGACTGATGGCTCTTAGAGGCGCGCGCAGAACGCGACGCGCCGTACGCTCGGGTCTGGTTCTGGTCGGACGAGGAGCCACCCATGCTCGCCGTCCGCAGCCCCGCGCTTACGGTGGCCGGAGATCGTCCCGCGATCTCCGACGCCCGGTGTGTCCTTCTTTGTTTGTTTGCTTGCTTGTAACATAAACAAAATGTTAATAATGAACTTAATAGAGTAGAGAAAATAACAAAAAACATCACAGTATAACTAAAAAGTGTACGATACGATAGTAACAGAAATAAAGTTGCTAAGTTGCTAAGTGAAGTTGCTAAGTTCTTGAGATCTTATCCTATGCTCTTCCAACCGAAAGACAACAGAAATAAAAGAGAGGTTACACATTTACCATATGAAATACCTGTTCCTAAACTAGAAATGTTTCGAAAAAACTGTGTTTACATGGCTCCTCTGGTATATAATGCACTGCCAAAGTGTATAACAGAACTTCCCTTTAAAAAATTCTGTAATCAGTTACGTAAATGGTTGTTACATGAATGCTTTTATTCAATTAACGAATTTTTTTATAAATACCCATGCAAAAATTTTAGTATACATTTAGCTTCTAGATATAAGCCTAAATAAGCTAGTCCATTTAAAAGGTTCCTCATGTTCCTATTCTGTAGTAGCCTAAGATAAAAGATTTATTTATTGTTTGTTATTTAGTCTTATAGGCATCTGTTATTAAATGGTGTATTGTGTTTGGGTGATATGTCAAAAGTAAAGTTTATAACTGTATAACATATTAGCTGTTAAGAAAATTAGTTTTTAAGTAATTTGCATGCCGCTATGACGGCGAAACATGTTGACCTATTTTATGATTAAACAACTGTACCTACCGTGTTTCTGGCAAATAAAGATATTATTATTATTATTATTATTAAAAAAACAAAATAATAACATTAAAGTGCGCGTGCTCATGCCAAAAGGGCCTCCAGCTCAGCATATAGTTGAGCGTTCCTGCCCAACGCTGGTTTTCAGGTGGCACCCTGCAGTGACTCACGGAAATAAATATAAAAATATGTAAATAAAATACATTCTGCAGAATATATGTGTGTGTGTGTGTATGTGTGTAAAAGCTAAAATTGAGTGCAATTTAAAATAGATTACCTACATACATACATACATATGTATATTATGAATGATGATAGTGGACATTTGTATAATTATCTATTTTGCATGTGTATTTGTAAACCTAAGGTTATTGACATCTGGTTTATTGCAATTTCTTTTTTTTATCTATACAGCCTCTGTGGCCGAGCGGTCGCAAGTGCGACTGATAATGCGATTTGGTTGGGCAAAGTATTACTATTTTTTTTAATCTCAGTAGTAGCGCGGAGTCTGGAATTGGGCCCGGTATATGGCAACAGGCTCCATTATATGGGACTCATAACATATATAGTGAAACGTGGGTGTTACATTGTACAGTGGCATCAAGTGCCGTAATGTGCACGTCTGCCTACCCTTTCAGGGATAGAAGGCGTGATGTTATGTTATATATAGTTTTATCAGGTCTTCTCGTTCGCCCTCTAAGCTATAAAAAAACCATAATTGCGTATCGTAGTCTTAAGTTTGATCCTCGGGTCGGACAAAAAGTGCTAATGCCTTTTCTGATATAAGGTTAATTTGACGATTGCCGCGTGATATCATCACATACATATTTGCTTCCTATACGGGTTGGCTGACGCATCTGCAAACTGTATGTTATGCGAACTAATTGTATATGTTTTTTTTATGTGGTGAAAATCATCGAATGACTGCTCCCGCCCGGGTGAGGCAGGAGGGAGGGTCAGACTCTTACTGACTAAAAAGCACCCCGTTCCTACTCCTGCACTTCGAGCCGGAGCCCTGGTAACCCGTTAGGTTCTCCGCGACTCCGTATCGGCATCAGCCCTGTTGGGCCCCATCCGTGGTGGTCTGATGGCTTTTAAGGCGCGCGCGGAACGCGACGCACCGTACGGTACGCTCGGGTCTAATTGTGATTTTACTTTGAACTTCTGCCCACCGCTTCGCCGGGTTCCCGTGGGATGAAAAGTATCCTATGTGTTATTCCAAACCAAAATCTACCCTTGTTCCAAATTTTATTCAGATCCCTCCAGCCGTTTTGACGTGACTAAGCAAATCTATACATATACACCGGCTCGACCGGAGTGATACCACGGCCTCACAGAAAACAGACGTGAAGCAACGTTTCTAGTTGTGTTTCGTCGTGTGAGTGAGGTTACCGGAGGCCCAATTACCCTCCCCTTCCCCAATCTCCCCAATTCCTGAATCCCCAACGATCCTCAAACTCCTAATCCCCAAAAGGCCGGTAACGCACTTGTAACGCCTCTGGTGTTCCAGGTGTCCCTGGGCGACGCCGATTGCTTACCATCAGGTGATCCGTCTGCTCGTTTACCGGCTTATGCCATAAAAAATCACATAAACACAAAATTTATAATACCAGTAGGACAAGTTTAGTCAGTATAAAACATGCTAAAGTTCAATGACCGCAACGTAGGTAATAACATATCGTTTGTTTTATATAACTGTTACAATATATACAACTAGTCTTTGCCAGCGACTTCGTTCGCGTGGAATTGTGAGTTGCGCCAGATTTTTAGTTTTATCCACATAGTTCCCGATCTCGCGGGATTTTTGAGAAGTTCCCGTTCCCGTGGGATTTTCGGGATAAAACTATCCCATGTCCTTTCTCGAGTTCCAAACTATGTCTGTACCAAATTTCACACAAATCGGTTCTGTAGTATAAGCGTGAAGAAAAGACAGACAGATAGAGTAACTTTCGTATTTATAATACATATTAGTTTGGGTGTACACACGGCTACACATCGAGCTTTACATAACCAGTATAAACTGAACGTTAAATGTGCGGAAAGATGATGCGACGCGACACCAGGATAAACTGGTTTTGTATAGATTGATGTGTGGCGGTGTGTACCTGTGTGTATGTATGTGTATATCGTTAATTTTACATAATTTTCTTAGTCTCCCGTAACTAAATGACTTCGTCTCGGTTAGTAGAGGTACATTCTATCGAATCTTAACCGACTTCAATAAGAAAAAAGAATAAGGAGCTCAGTTTGACCTGTGTGTATGTTTGTGAGCGAATATCTCGCGATTGACTGAACCGATTTTGATGCGGTTTTCAGAAAAGTGTTTATTACGTTTTGGAGGTTTTAGTATAACAATAAATAATAAAGCTTTGTTCATAATCAATAACAAAAATGCAAAATACAAAAATATATCTTAAGTACTTACGTACGTACAATTACACTAGGATAATCCTGTACCGCAGGCGTGAGGAGCTGTAAACATATTAATTAACCGATTTCAAAAAAAGGGGGTGTTTTTTTTTAAACGTAGCTAGTATAATATTATGATACGGTTTTGTGTCGTTGGCCTAGTGATCGCAAATGCGACAGCCGAGCAAGGGGTCTCGGGTTCGATTCCCGGGTCGGGCAAAATATTACTGCGTTTTTAAAAAACCTCGGTATATGGCAATAGGTTCACCCCCTATTACATGGGACTCATATCATAAATAGTGAAAAGTTGGTGTTACATTGTACAGTGGCATTAAGTACCGTAATGTGCACCTTTGCCTACTCCTTCGGGGATAAAAAGGCGTGATGTTATGTTTATTATCCATCCGTGAGTCATTGCAGGGTGTCACCTGAAAACCACTTAAAACCAGCGTTGGGCAGGAACGCTCAACTGTATGCTGAGGTGGAAGCCCTTTTGGCATGAGCACATGCAAATTAATATTATGTATTATTTTGTTTTTTTTAATACCTATTATTCTTTTTTTGTATATTTAAATTCTGTTATATCGTATTCTTATTTTGTTATAAATAGTGAAAAGCGGGTATTACATTGTAGTGGCATAATGTGCACCTCTGCCTACCCCTTCGAGGATAAAAGGCTTGATGTTATGTTATGTATGTCTTATTTTGTTACACTGTTATGGTTTTTGTTCTGTTCTCTATTCTTTTAAGGTTATTATTAGTATTTTATTTAGGGAGTGCCTCCACTGCGGGCGCCGCCGGTTGCCGGACTGGCTGCCGGCGTCGGTTGCCGGACTAGCTGCCGGCGCCGGTAGCCGACTGGCTGCCGGGGCCGGTTACCGAATAGGCTGCCGGCGCCGGTTGCCGAATAGGATGCCAGTGCTGGTTTCTGAATTGGCTACCGGCACTGGCAGTCTAACTTGTATTATGCAAAAGGGAATAGGAACACTAAAATAAAAAAGAAATTAGAGAATATATTTTTTATTAAGAACTACTTAGGTTACATGCTTTTTTAATAATTTTTTTTACGTTTTAACCCTATGACATAACGTAACCTAATCTAACCTTTGAAAAAAAAAAACCTAACCTAACCGGAAATATCTTAGAAATCAAACAACCTATTTCGGAGCAGTTTACAGTTTAAACGTAAGACAAACAGAATAAATACAACAAACAGCACAAACTTAATAAAGAACAAAGTCGAATCTTTGAGGTTATGTTTTTTTTTATTTGTTTACCGGCACTGGAACCTAGCCTTTTGCGCATTGTCACCGGCTGCCATTTTGAGTGCCGGCAGTATACTTACCGCCAGTTTCCAATAGTGATATTTTTGGCAACCGGCGCCGGCAGCGGAGGCACTCCCTTTTGTTTATACTTTATCTGTGTTTTTATTTTTTTATAATCTTTGTTTTGTATGGCTATTCTTTCTTTCTAGCTTGTCCAATTTGTTTATTTGGATAAAAAATCATTAGATTTTTGACCCCCTTCTTAGCGACAGATCGATATGATATTTGGTACATACTCTTAATCTTGATGACCATACAATATAATCTAATTGTTTCCACAACTACCTCCATTATGGATATCAAACGAAAGGTCTTGATTGGTAGAATAGAGATCATTAAAACCGGTAAACATACAAAATGTTGTTTACTAGCCAGTTTCGCGCAATGTCACTGGCTCTGCTCGGCTCCTATTGATCGCAGCGTGATGTTCTATATCCTATGGCCTTCCTCGATAAATGAGCTATCCAACACAAAAATTATTATTCCAATCGGACCATCAATTCCCGTGATAAACGCGTTCAAACAAACAGACAAACTCTACAGCTTTAGCTAGATAAAAAGTAGCCTATGTCTTATTCTAGACCATAATCTACCCCTGTTCCAAATTTCATCGCGATCCCTTCAGCCGTTTTGACGTGAAGGAGTAACAAACAAACACACACACACACACACACACACACACACACACACACACACACACTTGTAAGATATTATAAGATGTAATTATTGCTTATTTATCTAGCCATGTTTAACCGACTCACCTCTCACATATAAGTCAGCTAATGAATATTAATTAAAATGGCATCAATTTGTACCCATCTACACATACCTACATATAAGGTGCTCTATAATTATCTGCCACGGCTTTAATGGGAGGTAGTGTTATGTTTACAGATTACAATTGTGAAGAAATTTCGTACCCCTGACCAGTTAATTACATAAAGTAATTAAGTGAACATTGACTACATTCTGCATAATGTGGTTCACAAATTACGCGCGATGCGTCGCTTAGTCAATGAAAACAATTGCTATCTCTTTCCACGTGTACTGAGAATGAAAACGGAAATCAGCTGACTAGTTCGTCACTATCTAATCTACTAGATACTCAATAGGCAGGCTAACAAGGGTTTTAAAAGTGCAATTACTTACCAGGTACGGCATTCTTCCGAAATGCTGATGTAGGTAAATACGATTATAAACTTCCCATCACACTTAAAACAGTTTTTACACACTTTTACAGTTATTTACACACTCTCTACCTACTTATCTACAAAACTGTTGCACAAGTCCACCTTCGCGTTGCACACAAATGAAGGCACGCTTCCAAACATGTCATATCACATTATTTAATGTGTCCGTTTCACTTTTAATTTGTTTCGCGTTTGATTTAAAAGACGCTACAAGTTTCTCTGTCTCTATCATCGTAAACTCCGGCAGTATCCCTTGTGCTCGCAAGAGGATGACACCGAAAGAACTCTAACACTTCCTCTTCGAGTTCTGATTTGAATTTCGTCGCCTGGGAGGCATTTTTACGTAGCGCGCGCATATCTCCGACATTGAAACTAACGAACGTCCGGGCAGGCGGGGGTTGACGGGGCTACTGGCGGCCGGGCGGCGCGTGCGACGTGTTCTGCTGGGGTGTGCTGTCTCGTTCTTGAACGCCCCGTCATACGCTGTTGCCATCCTTATCAGACCGCTCAGCGTCGGGCGGCTTGGAGCACGCTGCACACCCCGGCGCGCCCGCACCCTCTCCTGCACTCGTCGCACGCGCTGGTCAACCGGCCGCCGGGCAGGCGGGGGTTGAGCTACTGATAAGGATGGCAACAGCGTATGACGGGGCGTTCAAGTACGAGACAGCACACCCCAGCAGAACACGTCGCACGCGCCGCCCGGCCGCCAGTAGCCCCGTCAACCCCCGCCTGCCCGAACGTTCGTTAGTTTCAATGTCGGAGATACGCGCGCGCTACGTAAAAATGCCTCCTAGGCGATGAAATTCAAATCAGAACTCGAAGAGGAAGTGTTAGAGTTCTTTCGTTGTCATCCTCTTGCGAGCACAAGGGATACTGCCGGAGTTTACGATGATAGAGACAGAGAAACTTGTGGCGTCTTTTAAATCAAACGCGAAACAAATTAAAAGTGAAACGGACACATTAAATAATGTGATATGACATGTTTGGAAGCGTGCCTTCATTTGTGTGCAACGCGAAGGTGGACTTGTGCAACAGTTTTGTAGATAAGTAGGTAGAGAGTGTTTAAATAACTGTAAAAGTGTGTAAAAACTGTTTTAAGTGTGATGGGAAGTTTATAATCGTATTTACCTACATCAGCATTTCGGAAGAATGCCGTACCTGGTAAGTAATTGCACTTTTAAAACCCTTGTTAGCCTGCCTATTGAGTATCTAGTAGATTAGATAGTGACGAACTAGTCAGCTGATTTCCGTTTTCATTCTCAGTACACGTGGAAAGAGATAGCAATTGTTTTCATTGACTAAGCGACGCATCGCGCGTAATTTGTGAACCACATTATGCAGAATGTAGTCAATGTTTACTTAATTACTTTATGTAATTAACTGGTCCGGGGTACGAAATTTCTTCACAATTGTAATCTGTAAACATAATACTACCTCCCATTAAAGCCGTGGCAGATAATTATAGAGCACCTTATATATACAAATATACATAGATAACTAATACCTATCATCATCATCAACGGCCTATAAATGCCCACTGTTGAGCAAAGCCTCTTCTCACACGGAGTAGGTTTGAGCATTAACCACCACGCTTGCTCAATGCGGGTTGGTGATTTGAAACTTATAATTAGAAATTATAAGCCCAGGTTTCCTCACGATGTTTTCCTTCACCGTTTTTCAATGGTGTCTGAATAGTACTTAGAAAGTACATATAACTCGTAAAAAGTCACATTGGTACTTGCCGTTGGTAGGTTTCGAACCCATGCATGAGAAGCGGGCGTCTTAAACCTCCGGGCCACCACGACATTAGTAGTGACATTTAATACTTCCTATCTATGAACAGTATCAGATCGAAATCTAAGATGACCGTATCAAAACAGCTGTTAAAATATCATCGCCATATTGTTTTTCATTACAACATGTTTTGGCTTTAAAAATAAACACAAGGTTGAACATTATGTCTCGTGGGAATTATAAACTCAACTTTGTGAATACCTTACTAGCCTTCCGCAAGTGGTTTCGTCCGCGAATTTACATAGCTTTATCCTTACAATAGGGTTTTCTCCTGTGTCATGGGTGCGTTTACAAACATACAAGTTCACATACACATCACACGCAGACCCGGACCAAGAATCTCTGGATCACACAAAGAGTTCTTCTGTGCGGGAATCGAATTCGCTACACGTTGCGCGGTTGCCTAGCGACCGCGCAAACTATGCAGCAGTTTTTTTATGGAATAGGAGGCAAACGAGCCGACGTATCACATGATGGTAAGAAATTAACGTTTGTCAGTGATACCTATACTTATGCTTATAAGTAACTGCATAATTATTATTATTTATGAAACAATGCCCTCCCCCGCGTCTGTCTGTGACTCACTCAGAAACTACTGAACGGATTTTGATGTTGTTTACACTAGTGGGTAGTGTGATGATCGTGCCCATGGATACTTATGACTGAGGAATTACAGGAGCGTTGTTGGTCTTTTGAGGATGTACACTCACATGGCGAAACACATCGTCACGCTCACGCCCCAGCCGTTGCTTTAGTCATTCCGGGGGTCGGAGATCGCGATCTCCGGGCACCGGCATCGTGGGGACGGCGAGCAAGGGTAGTTCGCCGCCCAACCAGGGTGCTTACTCTTGAAGTCAATCATTGGGATTGACTTCAAGAGTAAGCACCGTCAATGCAATTTCAATCCAATAAAATCTCAATAATTATTCAATGTCAACACTATCCAACCACAATCGTAGCTGTTACAATGGCATTCAGAGTACGGAATATAAAGCCAAACTCAATACCATTTAGTTCATTAAATATCCACGCAATACGCGCAATGGGCGCTAGTGTCGCAATTCAAGAGTACGAAATTACTCAATAGATCGGAATTGGATTCAAGAGTAAGCCCCCTGAACCAGTCCTGTGCATACAGCGCTTCGCGTTCTGCGCTTACCTCAAAGAGCCATCACGCTGGTGCCCATTAGGGCTGATGCCCGATACGGAGCCGCGGAGGGCCTAATGGGTTGCCGGGGCTTCAGCTCAAACAGCAGTAGAAGGAACGAGGTTTTTAGTCAGTAAGAGTCTTGATACACCCTCTCGCCTAACACAAGGCAGGAGAAGACATTGCATGATTTTGCCCCCTCAAAAAAAAAAAGCGTGATTTCACGCTGGTTGTCTGGGATACCGTGGTATCATCAGTTAGACTCGACCGCAGTGACACCACGGCCCACGGCCTCACAGATTCGGAACATTCGTACCGAAGCATTGTTTATTTCCTTCGTGAATGATATCACGCTTAATAAAAATAAATTAATGATGAAACATAAGAACACAGGATCTTTATTTGCGTATGAAGCCACAGCATAAACGTTAGTTTGTGCTCTCACAGTAAATTAGTTTCAAAGTCGTTGTGATTAGACTCAATTTGCAGTACGCCATACGTCACAAGTCCCTGTTGTATAATTACAAAGTAGGTACTTAAGAATATGAGAAATTACTTTGTTTACTAGAATATTAATGAAGAGGTGTATATGTGTGTCCTTGCGTATTATTACATGTGAACATTAGCTCATGACGATACCTAAGTACGTGTGTCGCCTGAACAGTCACCGCTACCATCAGTTGACTGGACAATCTCTTTACATGAGCTGCTGTTTACATGTGAACATTAGCTCATGACGATACCTAAGTACGTATGTCGCCTGGACAGTCACCACTACCATCACTTGACTGGATAATCTCTTAACATGATCTGCTGTTTACATGTGAACATTAGCTCATGACGATACCTAAGTACGTATGTCGCCTGGACAGTCACCGCTACCATCACTTGACTGGACAATCTCTTAACATGAGCTGCTGTTTACATGTGAACATTAGCTCATGACGATACCTAAGTACGTGTGTCGCCTGGACAGTCACCACTACCATCACTTGACTGGACAATCTCTTAACATGAGCTGCTGTTTACATGTGAACATTAGCTCATGACGATACCTAAGTACGTGTGTCGCCTGGACAGTCACCACTACCATCACTTGACTGGACAATCTCTTAACATGAGCTGCTGTTTACATGTGAACATTAGCTCATGACGATACCTAATATGTCGCCTGGACAGTCACCACTACCATCACTTGACTGGACAATCAACTGTCCTGACCACAAAAAAACCAGCAATCGATGTGTGTTCAATAAAAATTCGTGTTGTTTTTTATTGGTAGATTTAATTTTAAGAAGTCTTTGTTTCAGAAACACATTGGGCTTATAAATTTAAGACTGAATAAAATTTACAAAAATATACAACCAAAAACCTACTCGTCCTACTCGTCATATCAAATATACATACTCGAAATGATTTTTAGAGAGAAAATGCTCGGTTATTGTTAAAAAAACTGGGGCCCAACAGGGCCGATGCCGATTCGGAGTCGCGGAGAACCTAACTGGTAACCGGGGCTCCGGCTCGACGTGTAGGAGAAGGAACGGGGTGGTTTTTAGTCAGTAAGAGTCTGACACTTCCCGCCTCACCCAGGCGGGAGCAGTCATTCGATGATTTCCCCCCCTTAACTCGTCGAGTACCGGTTTTGTAGATACAATTATAGAACAATAGGTTGCGGTCACCGGTGACCGCTTGGTATTTGACAGTTTAAAAAAAATGTTAAAAAAACAACACACTGTCTGTTCATGACTGCGGTACAGCCGCGAGGCGCGTAGATATAACTCGCGTTTCGTCCCTTTGTATGAAGTTGCAATACTGTCTGTAATAGTAAGTATGATATTACACCTAGGGTTGCCACCTTTTTTTTTGGTATTTAAAGTACATTGACGATTATAGGTAAGAAAAAAAAGTACATAGTACAAAAATACAGTACAATTTATTCTTATTTAAATAGTATTATATTTAAAAATATATTTTTATTCCTTTTTGCAATTTGTATTCAATTAGTATCTTTACTAAACAATTGCATTGAGATACTAAATAATTGCATATTTACTAGAAATTGTATAAGTGGCGCTGGCGAGTGGCGAAATCGATTCAACATAAATCGATATCGAATCGATAAGTTTACCGAAAAATACTTACGACTTTAATAGAAATGAAGTTTGCAAAAATAAAGTATTTTCGTGTATTATTCTTATAAAGTATAGAGTACAATTACCTTAAATAACGTACAATACCTACTTTATTATAAAGTACGGATGGCAACTCTGACACTGTGACCACACTATGTCCACGCGCCACTGTTTACACATTTAGTTTTCTGTTATGGCTACTGCATTCCTTCTACGATACAACTGTCTTTGCTTACGATACGGTGTGGTTACGTCACAGATTGTATAACAACTTGAAGGATCATGAAACTGGTGAACGAGACTTTCACTCGAAATAAATTATAATTTTATGTTTATCTTTATATTTTTGTTATTGTGAAGTTTTCGTGTACGAAATGGCTGGGTTGTTTTTGAATAGATAGTTGTTTGGTTGTTAAGAAGATAATAAGGTTTTTTTTATTTAGTTATTTATGAAAACGAAGTTTAAGAAAGCTATCTCGGGCCCGAATGGGCCGGCTCGGCCGGAGTGATGTCACGGCCGAGCAGAAAACCGACGTGAAACAACAGTTGCGTTGTGTCGTCGTCAGAGTCGCCCAGTGGAACACCAGAGGCGTTACAAGTGCGTTACCAAACTTATGGGGATTAGAAATTTGAGGGTGAATGTCGGGGATTTATTTAGAGATTGCGGAAATTAGGGAAGGAGGGGATTTTTTTTAAAGGAGGAAAATCCTCGAATGACTTCTCCCGCCCGGGTGAGGCGGGAGGGAGTGTCAGACTCATTACTGACTAAAAACCACCCCGTTCCTACTCCTACACTTCGAGCCGGAGCCCCGGTAACTCGTTAAGTTCTCGCGGCTCCGTGGGGAAGGGGGGATAGTACTCACTCACACGACGAAACACAACGTAGCGTTGTTTCACGTCGATTTTCTGCTCGGCCGTGGTATCACTCCGGTCGAGCCGGCCTATTCGTAGGTACTGAAGCATGGCGCTCACACACTTAAATTATCTTTTAGTTGCTAGGTTATTACAAGCGGATTGTTTAAAAACATTACTTAGCTATGTTGCGTTAGGAACCAGATACACTCAAATACTTACAAAATTAAGGAAATTCCTACAACAACAAAAGTGCCGGCAACATAATATGACGGAGGGAAGACATGTTTATTTTGGAATGTGCTAGGTATTCCAAAAATGCGCAAACAAAACGTCGAGTTCACTTAACTGTACTCGTAATGGCTTAAATAATTTATAGTTTAATTGTTTAATTTTAAATGCGAACGTCTATGTGTATATGAATGTAATGTCAAAATGGCTGAAGGGATTGAGTTGAAATTTGAAATAGGGATAGATTATGGTCTGGAATAACGAATATTTAGATATTTATTTTGCAAGTACATATTTATAGTACTTACACTCAACTTATTTTTGGCGACTTTCATGTTTTGTAACTCTTGCAGCTGTAGCCAAGTCTACATGTAGAATAGAAAACCAAATTATATGGAATTGACGTAAATTTTGATACTTGTCAGTGTCATTCCCATACATTTAGTTTTCTACTCTCTCTGTAGACAAGCCCTGAAGTGGCGTTTGGCTAAAGGCACTGGTTACAACGGTAGTTGAGCGGCTGATGTTCACTGCTCATAGTTATACGGAGAGACCAAACTTTTCATTGGTTCATAAGTGGAAAGAGTATTTTAGAGAAAGATCAAAAGATAAAGGGATATGGTATAATACAATCCAAAAGGAGCCTCCTCGAATCCCATGGTTTAGTAATTTTGAAGCTAGCCGTAAGATTATAATAACATCTTTTAGAATTCGTTCCGGACATATGCCACTTAGAGCCTTTGCTTTCCTCATGGGAATTGTGGACTCTCCGAATTGCTTAGTGTGTAGTAATAAAGTAGAGGATGTATATCATCTTCTGGTGGAGTGTGTCAGAAATGAATCTGAAAGGAGCAAGTTAATTTGTGAACTTGACATAAATACGTTAGATTTAGGTACATTTAATGTAATCTTGGGTCAACCAATGTCACCTGAAGCTATATTGGTGTATTCATTAGTTACCTTGTAATTGTGTATTTGTTAGATAAGGTTTCGATGGAACTGGTGTAACAATTTGTTAAAAGTTCCTTAAATAAATAAATTAAAAAAAAAAAAATTGGTTCATTAATGGATTTTTAAAACTATCGTCTACTATTATCAATATAGGTTACGCAACGGAATGTGCACATTTGGTATAATTAGGAAAGTATTTCATATGGAGTCAATTTTATTACGCAATTAAGTACCTAGTTGCTCAGCCCCGGGCTTACGGCGCGTCAGGTGTTAACCTTTTTTTCTTTTTTTTCTTTTTTTAAAAAACGTTGCCCTACACTAGGATTTTCTCCTGTGTCGTGGGTGCGATTACAAACATACAAGTTCACATACACATTGACACCCAGACCCTTAACTGCACGGTTGGCGCGCTGGCTGGGCAACTGGCTGCCGCGCAACGCGTCGCAGGTTCGATTCCCGCACGGAACAACTCTTTGTGTGATCCACAGATTGTTGTTCCGGGTCTGGGTTGATGGGTATGTGATATTGTATGTTTGTAAAAGCACCCACGACACAGGAGAAAATCCTAGTGTGGGGCAAAGTTTTTTAAAAAGAAAAACATTCCGCGCGCTCCTCAAAAACCCATCAGACCACCAAAGATAGGGCCTAGTATGGCTGATGCCCGATACGGAGCCGCGGAAAGCCTAACGGGTTGCCGGGGTCGCGGCTCAAAGAACAGGAGTAGAAACGGGGTGGTTTTTACTCAGTAAGAGTCTGACACTCCCTCTCGTCTAACCCAATGCAGGAGAAGTCGTTGGATGATTTTTTCCCCTAAAAAATAAGCCTAGTTGCCGGCCACCGATTCTCTCAACCATTAATTAAGTGATTCATTCATCGGCATCCGAACTATTGAGTTTGGTATCCGAGCATTTAATTGCTCAGCCAAAGGGGTCATAGTGATCGCATTTTTGGCATGTCGCCATTCATATCAATCAACAACTTGTCTATGGTATTACTTCTGTTAAACGTATGAATAATGCCTTTGTCCCATAGCGGTGACAGAAACTGCAGAACGCAACGACGCTCCTTACATACTTCTTTACCTCCCATCACATTCATACATCTGATGGTATACAGAAACTACAGAGCGCCACCTACTACGCTCCTTACATACTTCTTTACCTCCCATCACATTCATACATCTGATGGTATACAGAAACTACAGAGCGCCACCTATTACGCTCCTTACATACTTCTTTAGCTTCCATCACATTCATACATCTGATGGTATACAGAAACTACAGAGCGCCACCTACTACGCTCCTTACATACTTCTGTAGCTTCCATCACATTCATACATCTGATGGTATACAGAAACTACAGAGCGCCACCTATTACGCTCCTTACATACTTCTTTACCTCCCATCACATTCATACATCTGATGGTATACAGAAACTACAGAGCGCCACCTATTACGCTCCTTACATACTTCTTTAGCTTCCATCACATTCATACATCTGATGGTATACAGAAACTACAGAGCGCCACCTACTACGCTCCTTACATACTTCTGTAGCTTCCATCACATTCATACATCTGATGGTATACAGAAACTACAGAGCGCCACCTACTACGCTCCTTACATACTTCTGTAGCTTCCATCACATTCATACATCTGATGGTATACAGAAACTACAGAGCGCCACCTACTACGCTCCTTACATACTTCTGTAGCTTCCATCACATTCATACATCTGATGGTATACAGAAACTACAGAACGCAACGACGCTCCTTACATACTTCTTTACCTCCCATCACATTCATACATCTGATGGTATACAGAAACTACAGAGCGCCACCTACTACGCTCCTTACATACTTCTCTATCTTCCATGACATTCATACATCTAATGGTATACAGAAACTACAGAACGCAACGGCGCTCCTTACATACTTCTCTATCTTCCATGACATTCATACATCTGATGGTATACAGAAACTACAGAACGCAACGACGCTCCTTACATACTTCTCTATCTTCCATGACATTCATACATCTGATGGTATACAGAAACTACAGAGCGCCACCTACTACGCCCCTTACATACTTATTTAGCTTCCATCACATTCATACATCTGATGGTATACAGAAACTACAGAGCTCCACCTACTACGCCCCTTACATACTTATTTAGCTTCCATCACATTCATACATCTGATGGTATACAGAAACTACAGAGCTCCACCTACTACGCTCCTTACATACTTCTCTAGCTTCCATGACATTCATACATCTGATGGTATACAGAAACTACAGAGCGCCACCTACTACGCTCCTTACCTATTCCTTTAGCTTCCATCACATTCATACATCTGATGGTATACAGAAACTACAGAGCGCCACCTACTACGCTCCTTACATACTTCTTTACCTTCCATCACATTCATAAATCTGATGGTTAGGTTAGGTTAAGTTCTCCGCGACTCCGAATCGGCAACAGCCCTATTGGGCCCCATCTGTGGTGGTCTGATGGCTCTTGGAGGCGCGCGCGGAATGCGACGCGCCGTACGCTCGGGTCTGTTTCTGGTCGGACGAGGAGCCACCCATGCTCGCCGTCCGCAGTCCCGCATGTTAGTTTAGCATAGCAAAATAATTAAGTAATTAGGACAATTGAAGTACATACAATACAATTAGCAAAATGATAAGCTAAAATAGACATAACTAGCTTATGTTCAGACGAGTTCATATCAACAGCCTATATATGCCCACTGCTGACCAAAGGCCTTCTCTAACACGGAGAAGGTTTGAGCATTAATCACCACGCTTGCTCAATGCGGGTTGGCAATTTCAAACTTAAAATTAGAAGTTATAAGCCCAGGTTTCCTCGCGATCCAACAGGGCTAATGCCGATACGAAGCCGCGGCAGACTTAACGGGTTGCCGGGGCTCCGGCTCGAAGTGCAGGAGTAGGAACGGGGTGGTTTGTAGTCAATGAGAGTCTGACACTCCCTCCCGCCTCACCCGAGCGGGAGAAGTCATTTGATGATTTTCCCCCTCAAAAAAAATAGTTTCCTCGCGATGTTTTCCTTCACCGTTTGTCAGTGGTGTCTAAATAATCTTAGAAAGTACATGTAACTCGGATAAAGTCACATTGGTACTTGCCGTTGGTAGGTTTCGAGCCCGCAACCTCATGCTCTCATGCATGAGGTTGCGGGCGTCTTAAACCTCCGGGCCATGACAAATCACATACAGAACCGTAACAATTAACCAATTTCTTTGTAATTAAAACAGCTCTGACACGAATAGATAATTTTAAGAGCTCTTTACATAGAGATAAGGGATTTCCTGCCTTAGCTTAATGGGTTTATGATATTATTTACTTCGTATTGTAGGGGTATTAAAAACGTGGTTTAATCAAACAGTTATTGTTTTATTAGCTGCGGTCTGTGTAGTGATGATAGGACGGAAAGAAAGAAAAATAATTTATTTGTTACTATCATTAGGTATGACGCACCAAATATACCTCTACAAACACAAAATAGCAATGAACAACAAAATTAAAAATACAATAATCTATAATATAAAAATAAAACCCGTTTCTCGTTGTCACGCCATAACTTGAGAACGGCTAGACCGATTTGGCTGATTTTTTTTTGTTGTGTTTGTTATTGTCAGGAGAAGCTTCTTACGAGAAAAAGAAAATCTTTCTGAAAATCCTACGGGAACGGGAAACAACGGGATTGCGCGTACGAAGTCGCGGGCAGAAGCTAATATAACAATAAAACAGCAGTAAAAAACAATAAAAGCAAAAAGTCAGTATAAAAAATTAAAAAAGAGCAACAGATTTATTATTTTATTATTACGGAATATTTTTATTTATATATCAGAAAACAGCTAATTTAATCTTCACAGGTACTTAGCCTAATACGACAAAATTAGTTAATAATATAAAATTTCAAATTTTAAAATTACATTATACATACGCAACGACGCTCCTTACATACATTTGTAACCAACTCTAATCTTTCCGCGAATTTCGTAAAAACCGGCTGACGACCCATATTGAAACCAATCGTAATCCAAAATGTCTAACTGTGATAACCTTTTTTCAAACCCCATCTGTACTCTAACAACATAACATAACATCACGCCTTTTATCCCCGAAGGGATAGGCAGAGGTGCACAATATGCCACTGTACAATGTAACACCCACTTTTCACTATTTATGGTACGAGTCCCATGTAATAGGGGGGGAGCCTATTGCCATATACCGGGCACATTTCCAGACTCCATGCTACTACTGAGGTTTTTTTACAAACCTAGTAATACTTTGCCCGACCCGGGAATCGAACCCGAGACCCCTTGCCAGGCAGTCGCACTTGCGACCACACAGCCAGTGAGGCAGTTACTCTAACAACTGCGTAAATATTTTGTTTTTATTTCGCTGTAGGAATTAATCTGCAACATGCAGTATGCAGCACCTGCACCATCCCGCCCACTAATAAATGCTTATGCAACAGAGATGCGATACAAAACAGACACAAAACGCAATAAACAACCCGAAACACATTTGACATATGTTTCTCTCCTCAACGGAGCCTCCTCAGGAGTTGTTGACTCGGAGGCTCCCGCGGCTCGAGTAAATAAAAATTATACATTTACCCAGCTGTTAAATGTAGCATTGTTTTCCACAAAGTTACGCCTGATTCTATACCAAAATGCCTTGCTCAATTTTGGCAGACTCAATAATCAAATTCTATACCAGTTGAACCGGTTTAAAGTCCTCTCTGGTCCCTGAGGCACAAGGTATCACGTGAGAGAAACATATTTCGGCACGAATAGGACGTGGTATCACTTCGACTTGACCAAAGTCAGGATTCATTATCAACATCAAAATCTTATAAATGGCCACGGTTAACGAAGGGTCTTTTCTTGCGAAGGTTTGAGCATTAATCACCAGGCTAGCTCAATGCTGGTTGACGCTTTCAAACTTATTATTAGAAATTATAAGTCTAGCATGTTTTCCTTCACCGTTTGTCAGTGGTGTCTGAATAATCTTAGAAGTCGGGAAAAGTCACATTAGTACTTGCCGTTGGTACGAACCCTCACTCTCATGCATGAGAAGCGGGCGTCCTAAACCTTCGCTACCGCGACGCATCATCATCATCATCATCAACAGCTGGAAGACGTCCACTGCTGGACAAAGGCCTCCCCCTTAGTCCTCCACATTGAACGACAACTCGCCACCTGCATCCACTGGCTCCCCGCAAGTCTGGCGATGTAGTTGGTCCACCTAGCGACGTATAGTCAGGGGTTAAATCATGTTAAACGCCGCAGACGAATTTCTAGACTTTGTTTTTTGGCAATGATCCAAAACAAGTCAAATTGTGACCTTTGCTTATTACTGCAGTAGTCTGAAGGTCATTGCTGTTTGGAACATTATAATATGGCATCAGGGGGCTTATTCTTGAATCCAATACCGATCGATCAATATTGATATTGTGAAATTTTGTACTCTTGAGTTGTAACACTAGCAGGTATAGCGTGGATATTGAATGAACTAAATGGTATTGAGTTTGGTTTTATATTCCATACTCTGAATGCTATTTTAACAGCTACGATTGTGGTTGCAGTGTTGATATTGAATAATTATTGGAATGAAATTGAGATTAGTTTCAAGAATAAGCACCCTGGTCTTCATAACATTGTTACAATAGGTCATCCCTTTGCGACAAGCCTTCCACAACCTCCCAAAACCGTTGCAACTTCTGCGCACCAGGATCTACACTAGATACAACCATGAAAATACCTAAACGGTAAAATAAAAATCTGCCCAGAACGGCACGAGAATTACATTTGTATCTTGTCTAGTTTTGCGGGTGTCCATGAGCGGCAACGATTACTTAATCTTACTCATAGCGTTGAGTGGCGTCGCGGAGAATCTAACGTGTAACCGGGGCTCCAGCTCGACGTGCAGGAGAAGGAACGGGGTGGTTTTTAGTCAGTAAGAGTCTGACACTCCCTCTCGCCTCACCCAGGCGGGAGCAGTCATTCGATGATTTTCCCCGCTTAAAAAAAAAGAGCTATGTGGCAATGTCGTGGTGGCCCTGTGGTTTAAGACGCCTGCTTCTCATGCATGAGGGTGCTGGCTCGAAACCTACCAACGACATGTACCAATGTGACTTTTACCGAGTTATAAGTACTTTCTAAGATAATCTAGACACCACTGACAAACGGTGAAGGAAAACATCGTGAGGAAAATAGTACTATTTTATTACAGGTAGGTATTCGAGAAATAAAAAGAAATAGCGTGGACATTGAAATTTTCCTGGCATATGGCAAAAAGCCTATCTCCCCTTATTCTTAAGTTGGCGTGATGTTATGCTATAAGCCGATAATTCTACTCCGACTTATTTAAATTTTTAACACAATAATGTTTAAATAACATTCGCGTGCGTGCTTTCTGAGATTTAAAAATGTTACCGCATTTTAAATGTAAACAATACCACTTATGTATAATATAGTATACTTGAATATACCTACTAGCTGCTGCCCGTGGCTTCGCCCGCCTCCCCGTGGGATATAAAGTAGCCTATGTGTTATTCAAGACTATATTTTTTTTTCAAAGTGAAAGTCAAAGCATTTATTCCAATAGATTCTTAATTAGGTACTTTTGAGACGTCAAAAATTGAATTTGGTAGATGAATAATTTTTATTTTAATGCCCGTCTGGTAGAATATTCAAAAACATTAGGCACGTATTTTTTTTTTTTTTTGTTTCTTACGTAAACGAATAGTTTCGAAGATATAGAGGTATTGATTTGAATATCGCATGACGTCACTTTTGAGTACGATTTATACTCAAAAATGACGTATCTACCTCCCACACCTAAACTTTGATTCGTTTTATCTAAGTATTGTTTTCTTATACGACAAAATTAACAAATACGTGTCTTATATTTTTTCATTACCTAACTGACGGCCTAATTAGAATTTTAATTTTCTGTCATCATCCCTATTGTCCGTCCGTCTGTCTGTCAGTGAAGCTAGGCGCTCGTTCCAAAGTGTAGTTTCGAATGAAAAAGAACGAAAAAGAAACTCCATCGTTACTCTTCTAAAAAAAAAGTTTTTTACAGTCTCATTGATACATTATCTGATCCTTTACCCGATGTAGATACCTATACTGTCGCGGAGAACCTAACGGGTTACCGAGGCTCCGGCTCGAAGTGCAGGAGTAGAAACGGGGTGGTTTTTAGTCAGTAAGAGTCTGACATTCCCTCTCGCCTCACCCGGGCGGGAGAAGTCATTGGATAATTTTCCCCCCTCAAAAAAATCAATATGACTGGAGGACGTGTGCGTGTGTTTGTGTGTGTTTGTGACCTTGATAGCTCCTAGAAACACTGTTATATTGTTTTAATTAAATTGGTTAGCCATAATGTCCAAACCGGCTTAGTAGGTACAGTTGGTGACAAAAGTTTCGTAAGTCGCATTTTGTAACAATTATTCTTTTTTTGTGAAATCAGGTACTTCTGCGCGATTTCGTCCGCTGCTCGTCTCTTATCGGATATAGCGTGACTGCGTGATGTTTTATAGCCTTTAGCCGTCCTCGATGAATGGTCTATTCAACACAAAAAATATTTTGCAAATCGATCCTGTAGTTTTAGAGATAAGCATGTTCAAACCAAACTTTAACGTCCAGTTTCAATAACTTATCCATCTGTAGATTTGCTTACTAGAGATAGAATTTTGACATGAGCATCATACAAAACTGGACGTAAGTCGGTAGACGAGCAGACGATAAGCAATCGCCCATGGGCACACAAAACACCAAAGGCGTTACAAGTGCGTTACCGGCCTTTTGGGTATTAGGCATTCTAGGATTGTTGGGGATTGGGGAGTGGCGTAATTGGGCCTCCGGTAACCTCACTCACACGACGAAACACATACAAGCGTTGTTTCACGTCGGTTTTCTGCTCGGCCGTGGTATCACTCCGGTCGAACCGGCCCATTGGTGCCGAAGTATAGCTCTCCCACACATGTCTCTTCATTTCGATTCAAGTTTATATAATACTAGCGGCCTGCCCCGACTTCGCACCGGTGCAATATGCATGTATTATACATATAAACCTTCCTTAAGAATCACTGTATCTACTTAAAAAACCGCATCAAAATCCGTTGCGTAGTTTTAAACATCTAAGCATACATAGGGACAGACAGACAGCGGATGGCGACTCTGTTTTATACCATGTAGTGAAGTAAATAGTATAAGATTCGACGTAGTTTATCATTCAATCCGTATAAGTTAGCTATTCCCGTGGTTTCGCATGCGTTGATTATACCTACATATAAACTTGTTAGGCCACTATCTTTTAAAGAAATCGCATGCCCATTGCGACATTAATTGCTCACCATCCTGTTATATATGCTTATGTTATCTGTGGCAAGCTGGCCACTTTCAATAGGGAAACCTATTTATGTTCGTCTTTTGTTTTGATAAATATATGAGTGTGTTTCTGACCAACTTGTCTATATGTACTTTCTAAGATTATCTAGACGCCACTGACAAACGGTGAAGGAAAACATCGTGAGGAAATCAGGACTTATAATTGCTAATTATAAGTTTAAAATCGCCAACCCGCATTGAGCAAGCGTGGTGATTAATGCTCAAACCATCTCCTTGCGTCCTTTGGTCAGCAGTGACCACTTATAGGCTGTTGACCCGTATTATTGTTTGCCGTATTCCATAAAAAAAAACCATCCGCGCTTGGCAATAGGGTAGATGACTAATTTTTATTTTAATGTCCGTCTGGTAGATTATTTTAAAACATTAGACACGTATTTTTTATTTTTTTACAGAAACGAATACTTTCGACGATATATTGATTTGAAATGTCGCGTGACGTCACTTCTATGTACATTTTATGCGTAGGAATGACTTATGACTAATGATTCGTTATATCTAAGTATTTCTTTTTATTCTACATTTTTCATTACCTAACTGACGGACTAATTAGATTTTTAATTTTACCCTGTCATCATCCCTATTGTTGTGTAGCTTTTGTCGAGAACTGTACCAGCGTTAATCGGGGAGTGCTCAACTAATTTGCTATTTTATTATCGACCTTATGTTCTAGGAAAACTAATCAGTATTGTTTGTTCATTTTGTTTACTAACGTACAGTATAGTTTGTTGTGGAAAGTTTTTGAGCTATAAACCATTTTGTAAGGGAGGGAGGGAGATGGGTGCATGTCGCTTCCAACCGGCCTATTTGGAAGTCATTGGAGAAGCCTATGTTCAGCAGTGGACATTTTGTAGCTGATATTATGACCAGATTAGCGATATATTGAAGAAGGACCAAATTAAAAGTACCCTTAACCAACGAGCTTGCATGAAAAGACTGATGACTGTTGATGAAGCGGAAGAGGTGTGTAGGAATCGTAGTAGTTGGCGTTCCATAGTCTCTGCCTATGGGAGGCAGGCGTGAAGTTATGTGTGTAAGTATGTATGTATGTTAGGGCCGATGCCGATTCGGAGTCGCGGAGAACCTAACGGGTAACCGGGGCTCCGGCTCGACGTGCAGGAGAAGGAACGGGGTGGTTTTTAGTCAGTAAGAGTCTGACACTCCCTCCCGCCTCACCCAGGCGGGAGCAGTCATTCGATGATTTTCCCCCACTTATAAAAAAAAAGTATGTATGTATGTATTGTGATGATGATGCGTTTTTATTTAAAGAAAAATAATGTTGAAGTAATTAATAGGAAACTGCCTTGTTGGCCGAGAGACCGCCATGTGAATACTAAGCTAGAGGTGTGTGTAATTGATCCCATGCAAATTATTATAATAACTAGCTTCTGCTAGCGGCAGCACCTGCGTCCCCGTAGGCTTTGTATCCGGGCTCGTACACAAAACTGCGATGCGACGTCGCATCGCAAAAATGTGCGAACTCCTACGCATCCCAAGAACTTGCGAATTGATTCGCATCGCGCATCAAAATTTTCTTTGTTTCTTTTTCCTGTATCTCCTAAGCAACAACACACTATCTATTAAAGAAAGCAGCATGTCCATAGACGGCGTTAATTGCTTACCATCAGGTGATACGTCGGCTCGTTTGCCTCCTATTCCATAAAAAAACTGCTGCATAGTTTGCGCGGTCGCTAGGCAACTGCGCAACGTGTAGCGAATTCGATTCCCGCACAGAAGAACTCTTTGTGTGATCCAGAGATTGTTGTTCCGGGTCTGCGTGTGATGTGTATGTGAACTTGTATGTTTGTAAACGCACCCACGACACAGGAGAAATTCCTATTGTAAGGATAAAGCTATGTAAATTCGCGGGCGAAACCACTTGCGGAAGGCTAGTAAGGTATTCACAAAGTTGAGTTTATAATTCCCACGAGACATAATGTTCAACCTTGTGTTTATTTTTAAAGCCAAAACATGTTGTAATGAAAAACAATATGGCGATGATATTTTAACAGCTGTTTTGATACGGTCATCTTAGATTTCGATCTGATACTGTTCATAGATAGGAAGTATTAAATGTCACTACTAATGTCGTGGTGGCCCGGAGGTTTAAGATGCCCGCTTCTCATGCATGGGTTCGAAACCTACCAACGGCAAGTACCAATGTGACTTTTTACGAGTTATATGTACTTTCTAAGTACCTACTCGTACTATTCAGACACTATTGAAAAACGGTGAAGGAAAACATCGTGAGGAAACCTGGGTTATAATTTCTAATTATAAGTTTGTAATCGCCAACCCGCATTGAGCAAGCGTAGTGATTAATGCTCAAACCTTCTCCGTGTGAGAAGAGGCTTTGGTAAGCAGTGGGCATTTATAGGCTGTTGATGAAATATCAGTTGCTGTTTGTCCCTATGTATTAGATTTATGAAATTACGTGACGGGTTTTGATGTGGTTCTTTTTCGTTGATAAAGTCAATCAAGATGAACGATGTAACACGATGCGTGCGAATGCTAAATAAATAAAAACTTTCACGTCTCGTAATGCTCAAAAATGTTTAAAACTCGAACGTCTGTCGATTCGCTGACATGCCTGAAATGAGCATGGTAATGTTGATCAACATTCTCGCAGAATATGCTTCTTAGTGACGCTGACAAGTGCTCTGTTTTCATCAGGTATAAAATCAGCATGTGTAACGTTTAGTTCTCAAGCTAAGTAGCCAAGTTCGCGGGCCTGCGGACGGCGAGCATGGGTGGCTCACCGTCCGACCAGAACCAGACCCGAGCGTACGGCGCGTCACGTTCCGCGCGCGCCTCAAAGAGCCATCAGACCACCACGGATGGGGCCCAACAGGGCTGATGCCGATTCGGAGTCGCGGAGAACCTAACAGGTTACCGCGACTTCGGCTCGAAGTGCAGGAGTAGGTACGGGGTGGTTTTTAGTCAGTAAGAGTCTGATACTCCCTCCCGCCTCACCGAGGCGGGAGCAGCCATTCGATAATTCACCTCCTTAAAAAAAAGTTGCCAAGTTGGACGGAGTCGCGGAGGTCTTAACGGGTAGCCGTGGCTCCGGCTCGAAGTGCAGTAGTACGAACGATGTGGTGTTCAGTCAGTCTGACACTCCCTCTCGCCTTACCTAGGCGGGAGCAGACATTCGATGATTATCCCCCCTTAAAAAAAAGTGGCTCTCCCTCTCGCCTTACCTTGGCGGGAGAAGTAATCGGATGATTTTCTCCCCTAAAAAAGCAGCCGAATTTGAGACCGCAGTTCAAAAGGTTCAGGTTTATCAGAGAGCACTGCTGGCCGGTAAGAAATATGTCGGCTCTTTAAATCGCGGAAAAAGAAGGGGTGGTTTATTCCCTTCTGCTATCGCCACAGTTCAATAAAGAAGAAGAAAGTACATATAACTCAAAAAAATCACGTTGGTTGTTTTTTTTTTATTGTTTATTGATTAACACGGTAGACACCAATTACATTAATCAAATTAAATTACAAAAAATATAAAAAAAGAAAACTAAATCAAAGTACATAATATAAAAAGGTGTTAAAGGTAAATGAGAAAATATAGTAAAATTACAAAACAGATAAAGTTGTACACAAAAAAAAATACACGAATCAAAATACAATACAACTTAGAATTAAAATGAAATAACAGTAATAATAACAATATACGTACACAGAATCTGGAAACCAAGATAAAAGGTTCTTGCCGTTGGTAGGTTTCTAACCTTGCACCCTACCCGAGCGTACGCTCAAAGAGCCATCAGACCACCACAGATGGGGCCCACTACGGCCGATGCCGATTCGGAGTCGTGGAGAACCTAACGGGTAACCGGGGCTCCGACTCGACGTGCAGGAGAAGGAACGGGGTGGTTTTTAGTCAGAAAGAGTCTGACACTGTCTCCCATCTCACCCAGGCAGTCATTCGATGATTTTCCCCCCTTAAAAAAAAAAAAACCTTGCACCCTCATGCATGAGAAGCGGGCGTCTTAAACCTCGGGGCCACAACGACTATAAGAAGAATTTTAGAATTGTACCTATAAAATAAAATCACATTTCTGCCCTTTTCTATAACAACTTCAAAACGTTGCAAAACCAGAAATTATCTCAAGTGCTGATTACATGTATCTGTTGGTATGTATCATGTTATCAAGATTATAAATCTCATATCTCAAGTGCAAATCATATTTCAAGTATTAAAACCTACATACTGCATACCTACCTGGGTGCTTACTCTTGAAACCAATAAAATCTCAATAATTATTCAATGTCGACCATCATTATACAATCCTTAATGGTAGCTGATTATTTAGTTTAGATACCACTGACAAACAGTGAAGGAAAACATCATGAGGAAACCTGTGCTTATCTTTATATATATATAATTCTTCTGTGAGTGTGTGTCACTGGACTTCTCTCAAACGACTAGACCGATTTTGATCAAATTTTTTGTGTGTGTTCAAGGGGATCTGGGAATGGTTTAGATTCATATATCAGCCCGGCAGATGGCGCTGTAGTCGATGTTTAGGTTATTTATCTTAAACAGCTGAACTAATTTGAATGAATTTTTGTTTATACATTCAAGTGGATATGCAGGACAACGTCTGTTGGGTCCGCTAGTCAAATATAAAAATAAGTCGAGTTTTCCTTACTAACGCTCAAGAAAGCACGAACCGATTTCCACAGTTTTGCATTCGTTGGAAAGGTCTCGGGCTCCGTGAGGTGTATAGCAAAGAAAATTCACTTTTAATCACTAAACGAAATGTTACATAAAACGAAGCCATCTGTTGGCGAAACCGAGTTCACCGGGTTTGCTAGTAATTTCTAATTATTGGTTTATAGAGGTAATTGCGTTGTGTTTCTTAGTGTGAGTGAGGTTACCGGAGACCCAATTACATCGCCTCTCTAATACCTGGATCACCAACAATCCTCAAATTCCTAATACCCAGGGCCGGTAACGCACTTGTAACGCCTCTGGTGTTCCAGGTGTCCATGGGCGACGCTGATTGCTTACCATCAGGTGAGCTGCCTGCTCGTTTACCAGCTTATTCCATAAAAAAATGTTTATAGTTCCCAAAAGTAGGATCCTCCGACCAGGCGTGGTGGTCGTGCCTGACGGACCTTCTGCCTAACAGTTGTTCGTTGGGATTTTCTCGCCATGTTAATTCGCATGACTGACTGCCTCATTGGCCGAGCGAGTGGTCGCAAGTGCGACTGCCAGGCAAGGGGTCTCGGCTTCAATTCCCGGGTCGGGCAAAGTATTACTGGGTTTTTTTAAAAAAAAATTCAGTCATCATCATCTCAGCACGGAGTCTGGAATTGTGCCCGGTATATGGCAATAGGCTCACCCCCTATTACATGGGACTCATAATATAAATAGTAAAAAGTGGGTGTTACATTGTGCAGCGGCATAATGTGCACCTCTGCCTGCCCCTTCGCTAATGTTAATTCGCATGTGAATTTTACATGTGCACTGTAGGTTTGTGTCGTCATCCGTTGATTAACTCCTCGATCGTGTATGTGCGACTTCTGTCTCCCGTCATTTGTCTCGTGTGTCGCAACATGTTTATTAGAGAGCGCTGCTGCTAAGACACCCTCGGCAAGAGTTAGGTAGTGGCAAATGCATCTGCCGTTGCCAAAAGTCCAAATCAAAATCATTTATTTCAATTAGACCAGGAAGACACTTTTGAACGTCATCAACAAAATAATAAGAAAAATGTCAGTATATAGGTCAGTCCTCTAGTGAAGCTATTTGCTCGTTCCAAAGTGTAGATTCCTATGGAGAAGAACGAACAAGAAACTCCATGCCAGACGGCAACACATCGTGTTCGATACATCAATTGCTTACTGCGTGTTCTATTGAGGACCTAATAAAGGCCAGACAACTCGTCTAATCAATAATTCTCTTGAGTATGAGTCATACTTCACGTGGGCGGGAATAGAAGTTTGACTTCACGGTTGGCACGGTGGCTGGGCAACTGGCTGCCGTGCAACGTGTAACGGATTAGATTCCCGTACGGTACAACACTTGGTGTGATCCACAAATTGTTGTTCCGGGTGTGATGTGTATGTGAACTTGTATGTTTGTACGCACACACGACACAGGAGAAAATCCTAGTGTGGGGCAACGTTTTCTATAAAAAAAAAAGTCTTTGCTCGTTCATACGCATATGAAAAATCTTCAACCATGATGCGTGAAACTTGGTTAAGTGGGACCTGGATAAGTGAGAAACCTCAATAACTGGAACTCGTACTGAGGTCCCAACACTTTGGCACTGAATTACCTGTGTTAGTGCGACGAGGTAAACCTCTATATCTGGGATTTGTTCTTTCGATTTATCATCATAGTTACCTCTATAACTGAGACAGTGAGTAAATTTTATATGCATAAACCTCTGTAACTGAGATAACATTGTTTGTTTACTCTTTTTTATTCTACCCACAAATTCCACACGTAATTCCAAATCCACCTCAATTAATGGAACCCTTTGTAAATGAGACAGATATTTATTTATACCTGTATATCTGAGACACTGGGTAAGTGGAATACCTCTATAAGTGAAACGACATTGCAGGTCCCTTGATGTCTCACTTAACCAGATTTCACTGTACTACATACTAGTCTAAACCTTTACCATTGGGCCCCCAAGATACAGGCTGTGCCTAATTTGGGGCACGGACATCTCTGCCGTATTTGCGTTTATGTGAATTCTGTTCGCTTCCATGTCTACATGTAATCTAACTTGTGTATGCCAATAAATAAATTTTAATTTTTAATTTAATTTTATTTTCTCACTAGCTGCTCCCCGCTGTTACACCCGCTCTTCTCTGCTCCCATTGACCGTAGCTGTCTTATAGCCTATATACAAAAATAATGTTTCAAAATAATCCAGTAATTTCAGAGATAAATGTGTTCCAACAATTAATCTTTTCAGCTCTGTATAATAAAAAAAGTCTAAGATTAACTTTTTACGCGCTTCAGGTAGTCGGTGATGGACACCGAGGAAGGCCACAGCGTGTGAAAAGGGTCGAATTTCGCGAAATTGTATTAGCCCTATTCTACAAATCCTTAACGCCCAAAAAGTCGGCAACGCGTTAGTAATTCCTTAGTGTTGCGGGTCTGTCTTATCATCAGGTGATAATGTATGCTAGAATTATCCTGTATACCATATAAAATCCTAAATCGGTACTACCCTAAACACGTCACGTCCCACAGCTAAGTACAAGCAATAGTTACAGCTTTGTACAGTTTGTCACTCTCTCAGCCTAGAGGTACACTCCCCTAGCGCGCTACATGTCACACAGCATCATAAGAAGTATTTACAGCTGTGTACAGTCAGTCACTCAGTCTCCGGTAACGGGAGATTTTATTATTGTAAAAGAATATTGATTAGTTAACGGTTCCTTTATAAACGTTATAAAACTGGTCACAAAAAATATTCTAAACATGTTTTTTTTTCCTTTACAGTAACGATGGAACACGATGATCTGAACGAGATTTGAGACAACGCCATCTACCGGCCAATGGGCGGACTACGTAAGATGCAACTAGCTCCATCTATTGATCGATAAACGAGATGCCACGCTTAAAATATGCGTCGGTTGCCAGAGTTGTTGTTATACTCGGGCTCTTTTGTCTATGGCTACAGATTATGCTTTCCGCGTCGACTGGCGGCATGTACAGAGATGGAGGTATGATATTTTTGTTTAATTATTTCGTATTAGAATATTCTCTTAATAGCTCACAAGTTAAAATATTGACCTGTGAGCACGATAACGACCGTTTCTCTGCGTAACTACAACTGTCGCATAATAGACAAAGTAGTATTGGGTTTTTCTTACAATTTTCCCGGTATAGCTGGAAACTAGTTGAGCATCTTTGAATTTACGCAAGTAGACAGTGCTTAGATATGTATATTTTTATTAACAGCACGGAGTCCGGTGTATGCCTATTTTGCCCCCTACTATATTGGACTTATAACATACCTGGCCAAATATGGGTGCTACATCTACCTCTTTAGGGAATTATCATTTTGACCGCCGCCGTCGGGTATAGCCGACAAACTAAATGTATTTAAAAATAATGTCTTTTCTTTTTGTCGGCTTTGTCCAACTGTGACAGATCACGCCATATTTTGTTTGTTATAACCGACCGTGGCGTTCAAAAGGACCAGTGCCTTAAACCAAACGCCACTTTAGCGTTTGTCAACAGAGAGAGTAGAAATCAAAATGTATAGGGATGACACTGACAAGTGTCAAAATTGACGTCAATCCCATATTATAATTTGGTTTTCGATTCTACATGTAGACAAGCGCTAAATGGCATTTGGCTACAGCTGCTGTTCTGTTACATTATCTATTTTAATAATTACAGGTCAAGACAATATGATACAGGTGCAAGGGATGTTGGTCAAAACAAACCCAATTCGTACAGAAGGTTTTCAATTTAATTTTGTGTTTTTTTTTTCGTACGTATGTTTTTTTTTTGTAAATGGGATAGAAATGGAAAAGTTTTGCATTTACACCGCCGATGTCCGTCTTCATGTTTTCATAATGTTGGTTTTCGGTTCAACCATTTGGTATAAAAACAAGCCTAGTCGCCAGGGTAAGAATACAAAAAATCTAATTAGTCCGGCGTCATTTAGATAATGAAAAAATATTAGACACATATTTTTTTTTATTTTCTCGTATAAACTTACAATACTTAGATAAAATGGTGTTTAGGAGTGGGAGGTCGTTACGTCATAACGTGCTACAAAATGTGACACGCTGTGACGTCACACGATATTTCAAATTAATATATCGTCGAAAGTATTTAATTTTGTGAGAAAAGAAAAAATATGTGTCTAATGTTTTGAAAATATCTACCAGACGGACATTAAAATAAAATTTAGGAAACCCTATTGTAGCGTTTTTTGGTATAGGCCGGCAAACGAGTAGACGGACCACCTGATGGTGAGCAATCAGCGCCGCCCATATCACCTGCAATACCAGAGAAGTTAAGTGCGTTGCCGGCCGTTTGGAGGCTAGGGACTTGAGGATTAGGTGTTTGGGGGTGGGGGAAAACAAGTGTGTCGGTGGCCGTTAAGGGACTAGGGATTTAAGAATTGGAGGATTTGGGAATTGTGGGTGGAGGGAGGACTAGGTTTTCGGTAACATCTTTAGAATCTACTACTACTGGACTATGTTTTTATCATAAGTATCGTGAGACATACTAAATTAAGTAAAATCGCGGGTTACTCACGTGAATATACTGAGAAAAGCTCTACATGTTTCGAACCACAGAGGGGTTCTACCTCATAAGCAGCGTGCGCGGTCGCTGCGACAGCTTAAACTAGTAGAGCTTTTCTCAGCATATTCAAGTGAGTAACCCGCGATTTTACTTAACTGACTGGACTATACCAATATAGTCCAGAAATACAGAAAAAAAAATGAAACGTAAATCCAAATTTACGTGTCATTTTTTTTTCACTCATCTATAAGAATATTATGTATGCTGTGACCACCCAAACTGGTTTAGGTGAAGGGTTTATGGTTTACAAATATTTTATTATTGGATTTCATTTTATTATTTTGGTGGATTCTATTGTTTTTTTTTTAGTTTTGCCATACCTATTTTTTGCAGCGTTTTTATTTACTCAGGTACCTACTTACATATTATAAAGTCAATCAATATTTATTCCTTCATTCTTCTGACTGGACAGCTTGTAACTGTCAATACAAACTTTCAAAATAAGCTAGATCGTCATTGGCCGAGATGATTCTCACAAGCTATGGCATGGCGGACCGCGATCGAGTTCACTTAGATCTTTCAAATTTAACGTTACTAGCATAGCTTTATGTTGAGGGGGAAAAATCATCCAATGACTTCTCCCGCCTTGGGTTTGGTGAGAGGGTGTGTCAGACTCTTACTTACTGACTAAAACCACCCTGTTCGTACTTCTGCTCTTCGAGCCGGAGCCCCGGCAACCCGTTAGGCCTTCCGCGGCTGCATATCGGGCATCAGCCCTACTGGGCCCCATCTGTGGTGGTCTGATGGCTCTTTGAGGCGCGCGCAGATTGCGACGCGCTGTACTCACGGGCTTGGTTCTGGGTGCTTACTTTTGAAACCAATTTCAATATCAATGCATTTTCAATCCAATAAAATCTCAATAATTATTCAATGTCAAAACTATACAACCACAATCGTAGCTATTAAAATAGCATTCAGACTCAGAGTACGGAATATAAAGCCAAACTCAATACCATTTAGTTCATTCAATATCTACGCAATACGGATGCAATGGGTGCTAGTGTTGCAACTCAAGAGCACGAAATTTCACAATACCAATGTCGATCGATTGGAATTGGATTCAAGAGTAAGCCCCTTTGTCGGGCGGCGAGCTACCCTTGTTCGGAATATTATATATTTTAGTAGAAACATACGTTTGTACATTAACATCTTCTAAGTACTATTTTAATAATTTTCAGATAACATTACCGTTACGAATAATATTTTGGATTCTATACCGCTGCCCTTACCACTCAAAGGTTCAATTTTATTTTGTTTTTTTTTATTTCTGTGTTCGTCTTATTATTTACGGCCGTTCCCAATATTCTATCTATCCCTTGTTTTGCCCTACTGGAGATAGAAAAATCTATCTATCTTTAAATTTGCCGTCTCAATAAACTTACTGGCGATAGGCAAACTAATCTATGGTTGTCATTACCTGTGGGAGGACGGATAGGTTATCTACAGATTGCTTTTACTATGAAATTGACAGTTCATGCGTCCCAATAATAACAAAGGTGCTATCTGTCAGTGACTTTGGTTATCCCTAGTAGGCTTTAGCTCTATCGCAGAATTTTGAGGGATAGGAGTATAGTTATCAGTGAAGATCAGTATATATATCTTTTCTATTTTTTAAAAATACAGCAGATTTAAACAAAAAATCATTTCGGACTCCAGTTCAAGTAGTAGTTTAAGTGCTATTGATATTTTGAAACAAATAAGGAACTGGGAATCTGACGAGGACGATGTGCTTACCACAACACGATTATATCAAGAGCGTGTTAATTACATGTACAGATATGACGATTACGAGTTTGTGTATAGATTTAGGCTAAGAAGACTAAATTAGAGAATTTTATACTTGTCCGTTATTCATACCTACATCTTTATTTTAATTAAGTGTTCCAGTGGACGAGAAATGAGATAAACATTGAATGTGCAAAATGCATAGTGTAATAAAAAGATGGTTTAGAATAAACTGTTTTATTTTATTTAATTATATGAATTATTATTGGGTTGTTTCTCCTTCTCCAGTATATCTAGCTAGAGTTTCCGTTTCTTTAATGCATGTATTTCTTTTCGATCTGTTATTGACTCATATCATCTGCACCAGCTCGTCTTTTCTGTTTTCCTAGAAAAATATTATTTATAATTATAATATTATTTATAGTGTATTATTCCATTTTGCTCCTCACCATATAAAATTTTTATAATTAAACAGTATTGAAAAGTAAATAGTCTTAACCAATACCAAACCCCAAAAATGAAATATACACGAAACTATCTGTGATACCTAATCCTCCAAGTCGCATCCTTGAGCTGGTTATTGCTGGCATTTATGACTTTGCTGAACATCAATGGATTTGCCTCCACCAATTGTACCAGCTGTATTACTTCTTCTTTCGTCAATAGCATATTCTTTTGCTACAATGAGTGCACCAAACACGAGTTATTAGTCACATGTATGTTCATGCAAACAACAAAAAATATTCAACAATCCAAGTATAAAAGTTCAGTGAAAGCCATAGAACTTTAAAACTTCAATAGCTTCAATCTAAAGCTAGAAAAGCACAAACTGTAATACTTACTGAGCTCATTTATTATAACAAACAATTCTTTGTTATATTATCATAATTTATTGTAAACAAAATCAACAAACAACAATGTCAAATGTCAATGTTTTAACAAACACGTTCCGTTACAAGTCGCGCACTCATCCAGTCGCAAACATGAAGTTTTCGTTATATTTAACTTAAAAAAATATTGTTTACTATAAAATTTGTGCAAAATATAAGGTTTCGTTAATTAATTCAAAATGTTTGTGATATAAACATGACAAGATGCTTTGAAAACATTATTGTAACTTAGTGGCACTCTGTGGGGCTCTGCATACAATGAAACACATGGGAGGGCTCAGATAGGCACCCTATCTACTGATATCTAGAGATAGCAAAGACACATTTTAGTTATTGGGACGACATCGAAAGATAGATAGCTTTTAACTGACTATCGAGGATAGCTATCTATCTTTACCTATGGATTGAATATTGGGAACGGCCGTTAGTGTATAAAACACGCTATTATCAGTGTCATGTTCATTTTTTTTTTACTTAGAGCCTTATCATAGTCGTCAACGTCAACGTCAATAATGGCGTCAACTTTACTGTTCGCGGCGAACCCGTTGCGCGCCCGCAACGAATTCGCTGCGCATGCGCGGCTTGTTCGTTGTGTCCGTAACGAATTCGTTGCGTGCCACTTTGAAGTCGTTTGCAACCCGCTAGCTAGTATGATAAGGCCTTTAGGACACCTTTATGTAATATTAAGTTTATTAGTGTTCTTCAGATCAACTCCTTATATGAAACTTCAAGTCGTATGGCGACTGTAGAGTAGATATATTCATCAAAGATATTTTAGCTATTGTTTACATTTGGCAAAAAAGAGTTTGGCTTAATAGAGGTCGCCGGTATCGTACCTGTGGCAACCTGGTACACTACGACTCAACTGGTTTTGATATTTGTTATTTTTATCGAGTTTAAAAAGAGGAGGTACTGTGTTCGGATGATTGTTTATTCATGGGATGTGGTCCGAAGTGGGTGATTCAGTCCAAGTTTATATTAATTCCAGCTGTCACCGTGTCAAACTATTTTTTGCTAAGCTGTTAATTGTATGCTTTGTAACGAAGCCATATCTTTTGTAATTCAGTCGGGTCTAGACAACCAATGGTTACTGTCTCTGTCCTGAATCAATCTTAGTTTTCTTACCTGTATACTTAATAACTTGATTCATTGTATATAAGTTCTCTGTTAAATATTAGATTCGCCTTTTATTCATTATCAATACCGTCGTAGCTCACCCCATATTATATGGGACTCATAACATAAATAGTAAAAAGTGGGTGTTACATTGTACAGTGACATTAAGTGCCGTAATGTACACCTCTGCCTATCCCTTTGGGGATAAAAGGCGTGATGTTATATTATGGAATATCGTCGTAAATCGCGGATATTTCAATTTGATAATTGCGTGCGATATTGTATTATAATTGTCTTCTGCTAAAGCCCGGCGCTCACTATCGGCATTGGAACGTCTGAGGATTTTAGGTGGCAAATAACAATATACATCAACATAATGACCATAAAGTAGAAATTGCCGTGCATATGATCGTAATAACAAAAATACCGCTTCGATATGCTTGAGGCTGCTGTATCGACAGCCTTGAGAATCATTCGGGATGCTTCGGCATCCTCCGGCCACCGGCGGCCGCCGGTTAGAACAATTAGATTTCTCTTCTTCTTCAGCAAATGCTGCTGTGAGCACTAGATCCCAGTCTACCATATTAAATACAACTCAGACAACTAGCCTGTAACAACTCTGAGACTGGTATGTTGAGAAATACGACATTGAGACGCTTCGGCATGCTTCAGCACGGTGCGCCATGCTTAAGGTCGCCTCGTCATCCCTAAGAACGTTCCAGCATGTTTTTTGACAGTGTGCCCTTGCATGTAAGATGTCGAAGGATCCTGGTATTTGCCGATGCCGACAGTGGGCGCCCGGCCTAAAGAATCGTTGTATTTTTATTTAATTTTTCTTTTGTTTTGTCCATTTTGTTTTATGTATCATTGTCGCTATATGTACTTTGTTGGTTTATATGCAAATAATACGAATAGTTAAAGAAGGGTGCAAATTAATCGACTTTTTTTTAAACTCGATGATATTCATGTAGACAATTATACCTCTAAGTTTAAATATAATGTGACGACATGGTTGGTGCGGTGGCTGGACAACCGGCTGTTGCGCAACGTGTCGTGTGGTTGAATTCCGCACGCAAAAACTCTTTGTGTAATCCACAAATTGTTGTTCCGGGTCTGGGTGTCATGTGTATGTGAACTTGTATGTTTGTAAACGCACCCTCGAGACAGAAGAAAACCTTAGTGTGGGGCAAGGTTTTAACATGCCTGAAATGAGCATTCTAATTTTGAGCTTGACTGCCTCGTTGGCCGAGTGGTTGCGACTGCCGGGCAAGGGTTCTCGGGTTCGATTCCTGGGTCGGGCAAAGTATAACTGGGTATTTTTAAAAAATCTCAGTAGTAGCACGGAGTCTGGAATTGTGCCCGGTATATGGCAATAAGCTCACCACAGCTATTACATGGGACTCGTAACATAAATAGTGAAAAGTGAGTGTTACATTGTACATTTGCATTAAGTGACGTAATGCCTCTGCCTACCCCTTCGGGGATAAAAGGCGTGATGTAATGTTATGTAATTTTGAGCAACATTCCGACACACGTGCTGTTAAGTGACAAGTACCCAATTGAAGCATGCTTTCGTAATTGAACTTAGCATGTGTATAACTTAAGGTTAATTTTTAACTAGTACTAGGTAATTTTAGTTACCTACACATGTTTATTCATAGTATACACGGCTACATATCAAGCCACACAAAACCAGTATAAGTTGACCGTTCAATGTGTGGAGAGACCATACAAACTGAGACAATGATATACTGGTCGTGTTTATTTTGTTGTGTGTACATTTGTATCTCCGTACATCCCATATTAAATTTAAATCAAGTCACTATAAATATCACAAGTTATAAATTCTCAACGAAACATTTACAAGATATGCACCTCATTAATAAGATTAATTACTTGAAAAATTGGCTTTCGGCCCAGTTTTACTTATTTCAAAATATCTGACATACTTCTCATGGAATTCCACAGAGACGAAATGTACCTACTTATGGTAAGATTTCATTTTACGTAACGCCATCTCTCGATGGAACAACTGAACTACTTTTACTAACGCCATCTATGATGCAAAACGTTAAACAAGTTGGTATATCACATGAATTTTGGGGTTTTATGTTTATTTATGTGTGACGTTCGTTATACTTTCGGTATTGTAAAATAACAGGGTATTGGAATTTGGACTTTATTGTTTAAGGAAAAAGGTTTTGGTGTGTTTTGGTGTATTTGGGCCGTTCTTTGTGTTGTCGACACCATGTTATTTCTATGCTATTTTGTATAGGCTATGGTAAACTTTCACGATGTGCCAGTGTGCAATTTTCAACTTTATGTACCACAAAATATGATGTATTATTGTTTATCAATGTACCTATGTAATGTGCTAGAATGGAAAGATGTGTACTAGGCTTTAGCAATGTAATTTGAACTCAATTCCAATTGGAATATGCTTCATTTCAGAGGAGCTGATGAATGCTAATGACACATCTGAGCAAGTTTTAGCATTGGTACCGCCTGAGCTTCACAAATATTTGACAGTACATTCAAGAAATAATTCAGGTTAGTTTTAAATACTTCTTTCTTCACACAGTTCCGAAATAAGTTAAAAGTCTTTGAAAAAATCACCGTTTTTAGTAATGTTGGTCCTAATATGATGCTTTGGGGAACTCCTTAAAAATTTGATTCTTGTATGTCTTTTGCACTACTCCAGTATTCACACAAGGGTCTCAAGCAAGGGATCACTTGCCCAATCAGGCAACTAAAAAATCATGATTTCTCTGTCCTTCTCTGACAACGTAGCGTCATTTGACGAATGCACACATCCTTCACAAACGGCGGCCTACAAATGACAAATGCTCGCATCTTGCTTAGAAAGAATAAAAACTGTTTACGAAGCGGCAACGTTAAATGCGCTTTTTTTATGGCATAAGCCGGTAAACGAGCAGACGGATCACCTGATGGTAAGCAATCGGCGTTGCCCATGGACACTTGGAACACCAGAGGCGTTACAAGTGCGTTACCGGCTTTTTGGGAATTAGGAGTTTGAGGATCGATGGGGATTCACGGATTGGGGAGATTGGGGAAGAGGATAATTGGGCCTCCGGTAACCTCACTCACACGACGAAATACAACGCAAGCGTTGCTTCACGTCGGTTTTCTGTGAGGCCGTGGTATCACTCCGGTCGAGCCGGCCCATTCGTGCCGAAGCATGGCTCTTCCACATTTTCTTTTTTGACGAATGCATGCATTTAACGTGGATACGTGGACAGTATGCCTTACTTCTCATATATCGTCTAACTGTCCACTTCAATAATCTATTTTAATTCAAAATTTCTGGATTGATCTTGATTTTTGACGTCACAATACACAATCTCATAAAAAAATCCCTAGAAAACTTTCGTTTTTGACAGTTCGAAAAAAGTATTGAATTTGACTAGTTGGCAAGTACCCAATTGATATTAGTCATTCAGAAATCGGCAGTGGAGACTAATCCAATCTTCTTCTCTAGGCTTGACAAAACATAAGGATTTTTTTTTAAGCTAATATGAATCCTTACAAATATTTCAGGGAACTCGACAGACCGCATAGCTGTAAAGAATATAACTGAAATAAAGCAAGCAATCAAGAGATTCAATGAAGCACAGACTATATACAATGAAGATATATTCGGACCTGTTCAGAATGATACTGTTATCATTGCCATACAGGTAAGTGACATCAATCATTTGACAGAGCCCACTGTATCATACTACCAATATGCACGAAAACCTGTACTGGAGAGTTCAAATCACACACTATACTTTTGATAGAGCCATTTTGACTGATAAAACTGTACACAATAACAGATCAGATATTACGTTCATTTATAAAGTTAACAAAATAGTTTAGATTACTGATTTAGTCATCCCAATTGGGTAGTTTCCAGGGTATCAAAATTAAAAATCTAATCAGTCCGTCAGTTAGATAATAAAAAGATGTTAGACACGTATTTTTTTATTTTCTCGTATTACGTTGCAATACTTAGATAAAATGGCGCTAAGTTTAGGAGTGGGAGGTTGTTACGTCATAACGTGCTTTAAAATGTGACACGCTGTGACGTCACACAATATTTCAAATTAATATATCGTCGAAAGTATTTAATTTTGAGAGAAAAGAAAAAAATGCGTGTCTAAGGTTTTAAATTAATGTACCAGACGGACATTAAAATCAAATTTAGGAAACTACCCTATTGCCCATAACGTACAGAAAACAATAACAGAGAAGATACACAAATATGCAGAGCTTAAAAAAGAAATGCTTACAACCTGGAAAATGAATAAAGTATAATTTTGTGCCGTTGGTGCTCTCCAGTACTTTGACTGTACGTTTGGTGCGGTGGCTGGGCAATTGGCTACCGCGCAACGTGTCGCGAGTTCGATTCCCACACGGTACAACTCTTTGTGTGACCCACAGATTGTTGTTCCAGATCTGGGTGTGATGTGTATGTGAACTTGTATGTTTGTAAACGCACACACTAAATAGGAGAAAATCCTAGTGGGGCAACGTTTTTTTAAAAAAGCACCTCCCTTTTTCTATTAATTCAACATCTATTCAAACTGAACAGATTTTATTATCCGAAACACTATTAATAGATAAGTCGATATTACATAATAAGGTCTAAAAACGTTAAGGCTATTTTCAATAATAATTAAATTGCTGATAAATCAGGGCGCCTCCTCTTGAAGCCAATCTCAATGTCAATGCAATTTCAATCCAATAAAATCTTAATAATTATTCAATGTCAACACTATACAACCACAATCGTAGCTGTTAAAATAGCATTCAGAGTACGGAATATAAAGACAAACTCAATACCATTTAGTTTATTCAATATCCACGCAATACCGATGCAATGCGCTAGTGTTGCAACTAAAGAGTATGACAATATCAATGTCGATCGATCGGAATTGGATACAAGAGCAAACCCCAGATGTCACATAACCCATGTTTTTATCTTTCATTTTCATAATAACGTACAGTTGGGTAATTTCCAGGGTACTAAAATTAAAAATCTAATTAAGTCCACCAGTTAGATAATGAAAAATATTTTTCACGGATTAAGTTGCAATACTTAGATAAAATGGCGCTAAGTTTTGGAGTAGGAGGTCGTTACGGCATACCGTGCTACAAAATGTGTCACGCTATGTCGTCACAAGATATTTCAAATTAACATATCGTCGAAAGTATTTAATTTTGTGAGAAAAGAAAAAATACGTGGCTAAAGTTTTAAATTAATGTAATTGTAACATTAAAAAAAATTTAAGTAACTACCCTATTAAAATACCTAGATGAACCGAAGTAGGAATCGTGTTTTTGATGATCCAGTGTTCTAAACGAATGGCACATAAGACATGACGATATGAAGACATTTTATAATGAGGGATTTCCCTAAAGGGGCTAGTGTAGTAAGCTAAACTAAAATAAAAGACTTCTAAATATCAAGACAAGTCCATTTGTCGCTAGAGTCTGTATTTCCTGAAGGGTATAACCTGGGTATCTTCAAGGCCTGCGTGAATAGGTTGCTTATGGGACGACATGCTCCATCGTAGACCTCATTATTGCTTACCACCAGGCGAGATAGGGGTCAAAAGGCCATTAAAAAAAATGTGACAGTTACGGTGATTGGACTAATAGTTACGCGTCACTAACGCTATCTCGTGAACGTACATCCTCATTCGATAAATGTTTGTTAAAAAATTGTAAAATATTTAAGCTAAAAATTTCTTCTTCGGCATCTTTCGTCTGGCTAAAATGAGTTCTTTTCCACTGAGCCCATCAAGAACTACTTTCTTTGGCAAAAGACGAGTATCTCTCTTCTTTGACTTCTTTACTTTCGCTTTCTCAACTTGTCCTTCCGTCTTCTTCGGTTCTATTCTGGATGCAGATCCTGGGCGGTGTTCCATCCAGATTAGCTGAGCTTCTTCTGGAATATTCGCTTGAATACGGAATTTTCTTGGGGTCTGGAATTTGAAGATGGAAAGAATTGTTTTTTAATCACTTCTACATGTCTTTCTTCTATATGTCGTGGTGGCCCGGACGTTTAAGACGCCCGCTTCTCACGCCTGAGTGTGCGGTTTCGAAACCTACCAACCGCAAGTACCAATGTGACTTTTTTCGAATTATATGTACTTTCTAAGATTATTTAAGCACCTCTGACAAACGGTAAAGGAAAACATCGAGAGGAAACCTGGGCTTATAATTTCTAATTATAAGTTTAACATCGCCCACCCGCATTGAGCAAACGTGGTAAACAATGCTCAAACCATCTCCGTGTGAGAAGCAGCTTTGCTCAGCAGTGGGTATTTATAGGCTGGTGATGATGACATGTCTTTCTTGGAATAAAAAGCGTTATGTTACCTGATACTCATAGCAGTACTCTACAGGTGGAACGTATATAGGGATGTGATTTAAAGGATCCTTATCCCGTTCGGGTATTCTCGCCAACAATGATTTAGGCCAGTCCGGTTTTTGGTACCTGAGAAAATATACAAAGCTTTTAATACGCGACTTTGCAGAATTTTGGGCAAATGGTCCTCAAATTCCAAAGTATTTATTTCCATTACTCCTTCATAAGGCACTTTTGAAACGTCAAAAATTTATTTTCCGTCCGTCTGTCTATCAGTGAAGCTAGGCGCTCGTTCTAAAGTGTAGTTTCGAATGGAGAAGAACGAGAAAGACACTCCATCGTTACTCTTTTAAAAAAATGTTTTTACGGTCGCTTCGCTTCGGTCCCTTCCCCCCCTTCTCCAATCTCCCCAATCCCTGAATCCCCAACAGTCTTCAAATTCCTAATTCCCAAAAGGCCGGTAGCGAACTTGTGTGTACAAAGCCTCTGTTGTTCCATGTGTCCATGGGCGTCGCCGATTGCTTACCATCAGGTGATCCGTCTGCTCGTTTACCGGCTTATACCATATAAAAAACGCTTTAGTAAATAAAATGATTACCAAACTAAATCCCAATGGTCTAAATAAATTGGTTTTGGGCCAATGATCTTCATCCAACGAAGTATATCGCTCCTGAAATAAGAATATTACATTTTGAAAAGAATACTAATATAATATTCCGAGTGGTCCCGAGTGCGACTGCCGGGCAAGGGGTCTCGGGTTCGATTCCCGGGTCGGGCAAAGTATTACTGGGTTTTTAAAAAATTCTCAGTAGTAGCACGGAGTCTGGAAATGTGCCCGGTATATGGCAATAGGCTCACCTCCTACTACATGGGCCTCATAACATAAATAGTGAAAAGTGGGTGTTACTTCTGTGTGCACCTCTGCCTACCCCTTCGGGGATAAAAGGCGTGATGTTATGTTATGTTACTAATATAAAGGAGTAGAATTCTTTGCCAGAGTCTGTATTCCCTGAAGGGTATAACCTGGGTGTGTTCAAGGCCCGAATGAATAGGTTGCTTATGGGACGACGTGCTCCATCGTAGACCGCATCATCGTGCACCAATAGGCGAGATAGTGGCCAAGAGCCTACTCATCTTACTTGATTGAATAAACGTGAAAATTTGTAAGTTTGTGTGTGTGTTTTGTTACCCAAGCACGTCAAAACGGCTGAAGGGATTAGAATGAAATTTGGAACATGGGTAGGTTATGTTCTGGAATAACACGTAGTCTATTATTGAAGACGGGTGACGCCGCTGGCAGAAGATAGTTACCAAAAGCTATACAAAAAAGTATTTAAGATGTTACTTATATACTTTTTGAGATTCTTACCTGGTATAATTCTCTCGAACCCCCCAAACTGGTCCTGTCAGGGATTTGAACCAGACACAGTGGGTATCCGGTTTCCTTATAGGCAGGCTGATACTGCGCTTGAACCGTACATAGTTCGTTGAATAAAGTTTTCTTATCGCTGCTGTTATTACCTGAAAAAGGAGATTTTTATTTAATTAACAAACAATGGTAAGCCATTGCTTACCATCGTTTGTTAATTAAATAAAAAGGGCCCATTGGGCCTACCATATTTTAGCTCACCAAATGGGGCTAGTTTCAACTATTCAACAATTTCAACAATAACCCTGTGGGAGAGCCATGCTTCGGCTTGAATGGGCCGACTCTACCGGAGTGATACCACGGCCTCACAGAAAACCGACTTGAAACAACGTTGTGTCGTGTTTCGTCGTGTGACTGAGGTTATACCGGATGCCCAATTAGCTGCTGTGATTGGATAAAAAACTACTCTTAATATACCCCATCCGATGAGGTAAAATAGACCCCATTGGCCCCGCCTATGGGCATCCGAAACATTGGAGGATCTGTTCAAAGTATGTTGTCGGCCTTTGCTCATCCGTATTCATAACAATTCAAGCGTGGTTTCACGTCGTTTTCCTGTGAAGCCGTGGTATCACTCCTTTCGATTGCGTCGTCACGTGATTTTTATTTTTGCATTTATAAACCTCTACTTCTTTCGCTCCACTGGGTCCTAAGACCTGAGGGCTCGTAAGCAAAACTGCGATGCGACGTCGAATCGCAAAGATGTGCGAGCTCCCTCTACGCATCGCAAGAACTTGCGAATAGATTCGCATCGCGCATCAAAATCTTATCTTCCCAAAATCTTCTTTGTTTTTTTTTTCCTGTATCTCCTAAACAACAACAGAAGTGCATGCTTTCTCCTCTTCTTTTCTTTTTACGATTCATGTCCTAGTTTTCAATTTCAAATACGTTTAGTACGGTTGACGGTCGTCGAAGGAATTGGTCCACCTTGTCGCACGAAATCGTATCGCAGCAATTCGCATCGTAATTTTTTGCGTTGCGAATTTGCATTGCATCGCATCGCAGTTGTGTGTACGAGCCCTAAGAGACTACACACAGTGCGTGTACACATATAACAGAGACCGGGCAGCAGCGCTCTCTGATAAACCTGAACTATTTAAATTCTATCCATCGAGAAGACTATTGGAAACAATTTAGTGTGGGAGAGCCATGCTTCGGCACTGCTGGGCCGGCTCGACCGGAGTGATACCACAGCCAAGCAGAAAACCATAGTGAAGTAACGCTTGCGTTGTGTTTCGTCGTGTGAGTGAGGTTACCGGAGGCCCAATTACCTTCCCCAATCTTCCCAATCCCTGAATCCCCAACGATCCTCAAACTCCTAATCCCCAAAAAGCCGGTAACGCACTTGTAACGCCTCTGGTGTTCTAGGTGTCCATGGGCGACGCCGATTGCTTACCATCAGGTGATCCGTCTGGTCGTTTACCGGCTTATGCTATAAAAAAAACACCGCTTAAATATAGGAGGCCTGTAACCACCATTGGACTGTTAAGGTTTTTTTTAATTTAATAGGCCGATGTTTGACCACTACCTCGCCTGGTGGTGCACGATGATGCGGCCTACGATGGAGCACGTCGTCCCATAAGCAACCTATTCACTCGGGCCTTGAAGACTCCCAGGTTGTACCCTTCAGGAAATACAGACTCTGGCAAAGAATTTAATGATGTGTAAAGAAGTGTTTCTTACTTTAATATGTTCGAAGTCATGGATATTTATCTTCGGCAGCTGTGATGGGTCTTCGAAACGAAGTAGTCTTCGTCCATTTATTTTATTGTCTAAGATGCATTCCTGCAATTTAATATTTAATTTATGGGGTCAGTTTATACTAGTGCTGAGTCGAAGTGCATCGAAGCGTAGTCGTTCCAAAACTGAACATAATATAAACTAGCGACCCGCCCCGGCTTCGTACGGGTGCAATATGCGTGTATTATACATATAAACCTTCCTTAAGAATCACTCTATCTATTAAAAGAAACCGCATCAAAATCCGTTGCGTAGTTTTATAGATCTAAGCATACATAGGGACAGACAACAACAACAGCAAACAACAACAAACAAATATATTTATTTTTATTATTTAACTATTCTAGGTAGGTTACAATACAATGCCTGTATAGAATAAAATCTGTACCACAGGCTTTGTAGACAGAGTGCGGATAGCGACTTTATTTTAGACTATATAGTGATAGTGATAAATAAATCTCTCGATCGATTTCGGTCATGGTGTCCAGTCTAACAAGACTAGGCCATTACGCAGAAGATATTATAGTGCACAAGTGTGTGCGCGAACACAGGCGCACTTTCTGTTCTCTCACTCTCTAGTGAACGCGATGGGACGGCAGACCGACACGACCGGACCGAGAACGGGCGCAGGACCAACGTGCTTTCCGAGCCACGGGGTTGAAACACTGCCGAACTTCATGACTCCGGGCTAATAATGCTCATTCTACTCAGAAAATGCCATTATCACTTTTTGGTCGCTGCGGGAGTCGAACTCGCGATATGTTGCACAGCAGCCGATCACCCGACCACTGCACCAACCCTCATCATCATCAACAGCCTATAAATGCCCACTGCTGAGCAAAGCCTCTTCTCACACGGAGAAGGTTAGAGCGTTAATCACCACGCTTGCTCAATGCGGGTTGGCGATTTCAAACTTATAATTAGAAATTATAAGCCCAGGTTTCCTCACGATGTTTTTCCTTCACCGTTTGTCAGTGGTGTCTGAATAATCTTAGAAAGTACATATAACTCGGAAAAAGTCACATTGGTACTTGCCGTTGGTAGGTTTCGAGCCTGCACCCTCATGCATGAGAAGCGGGCGTCTTAAACCTCCAGACCACCGCGACATACTGCACCAACCCTGAAGTCAACAAATTCAACCTTAACTCCACAGCATAACGCACACATTTATACTTACAAAATATGCTTCCATTATTTTAGTATCACTTTTTCCTTTTATTTTTATTTTCCTTTGCCCCCAATGAAAATGATCCCCCATCACTGTAGAGGTAAAATTTAAGATCAAAATAACCTTTTGGTTGAGGGGGGAAAATGAACCTATGACTTCTCCCTCTGGGTGAGGCGAGAGGGAGTGACAGACTCTTACTGACGAAAAACCACTCCATTCCTACTCCTGCATTTCGAGCCCCGGCAACCCGTTATGCCCTCCGCGGCTCCGTAAAGTTTAAAGTACCTTTTTTTTAATATCTGCTATAGATTTAGGGCCTTTTGGTCACAATACGACCACGCTAGCCTCATCATAAACTAATACACGAATTAAACGCTATTCCGACTTAAAGACCTTACACACTATTTTGTAAAGTAAAATAGCCCCATTCGAAACAGGCTCTGATAATATACTTTGAACAAAGCCAACATCTATCAAATTTATTTTAAAGGTATTCATCAGCACCTCTCTCTAGCAGCTCTTAAAGTACCTTGTATTCTGGAAATCCGAGATCCCATTCCATCCATTGAGCTACATTATATTCAGTCCATTGGAAGGGGTCGGGGTATTGCAACTTGTCCACTACCGCAGCGGTTAGCTCGTACAGAGTAGGAGGAGAGACCAGGCACATGTTTAGTTTACTGTAAAATAAAATAATTGAATGTCTCCTTGGCCGAGTGGTCGCAAGTGCGACTGCAAAGTGACGTGAAGTGAGTGACTGGGTCGGGCAAAGTGTTACTGGGTTTTTTTTTAATTCTCAGTAGTAGCACGGACTCTGGAATTGTGTCCGGTATATGGCAATAGGCTCACCCCCTATTACATGGGACTCATGACATAAATAGTGAAAAGTGGGTGTTACTTCTGTGTGCACCTCTGCCTGCCCCTTCGGGGATAAAAGGCGTGATGTTATGTTATGTTAGTCAAAAGTGGGTGTTTTTTTTTAAGGGGGGAAAAATCATCGAATGACTTCTCCCGCCTGGGTGAGGCGGGAGGGAGTGTCAGACTCTTACTAACTAAAAACCACCCCGTTCCTTCTCCTGCACGTCGAGCCGGAGCCTCGGTTACACGTTATGTTTTCCTGGACCGTTTGTCAGTGGTATCTAGATAATCTTAGAAAGTACATAGAACTTGAGAAAGCTATGTTGGAGAAGAGCACCGTCGTTTAAGGGGCTCTTAAAGCTTTAATCCAGCAGTTATGGTCTCCTAGTGAATTACGATGAACTTACACTGGTTTCGGCTTAATACCGGCTGTCATAACTATGACCCTAGGCGGCTCTACAACTACAGACGGTGCCCGGCGTGGTATCTTGATCTTTTTCGGACGTCTCCTTGGCGCTTCCTCTACATGTTTTACACAAATCTGTAATCAATGCGATGGTTTTATCGGCAGACGGATCGCTTGATGGTAAGCAATCGGCGCCGCCCATGGACACCTGGAACACCAGAGGAGTAACAGATGCGTTACCGGTCTTTTTCGGCTAGGTATTCGAGGTTTGGGATATTTATGTCCCTGTGATCGGTTGGCGGGTGATTTCAATGGGAGGGCCGGTCTGGATCTCAACTGATTGTGATATAAAGGCCAAGTTTGCAGGCGATGATCGCAACCGCGGCGGCTGCGGACCGCAGGAAAGTGCGGTCTAGTCAGTTGTGAAAATAAATCTACGTACCGCCACCGCGGCGGGTGACAATCGCATCGTGAGTTCGTAGCGTAAACATGTTTGTCGCTTTTTCGGTCTGTCCCTACATTTGGTTAGATTTTTAAAACTGCACAACGAATACTGATGCAGTTTTTTTATAGAAGAGAAACATTTATTTGTGATATCCATTGTGTGCGTGCGGCTCTAAGCTGTATTTTAATTATTAAATAATAATGTATAATGTAATATTTATAAATAATGTATTTAATTATAAAATTATCATACAGATACGTCGTCGCTATCGTCTTTCATCAACATGGTGATTTAAAGAAATCAAACTGTAATAACTAATAAAAATAAAATATATTGTCGTCTCGTCACGACTGATCGATTTATCACTGTGACAATAACTGTCATTTCATTTTGACGTTTATTTTTTTTAAACATGCTGAGCGAGGTGAAATAGTTTTGAGTTTAAATTGTATCCTCTTTTTATTCATGTTTTACATTATTGAATTGAAATTGTGTTTCGAGGTTGATCTGTGACGGATTTTACCTAGATTCTGAATTGGTCTGTATTTTATACTAGCTGTTGCCCGCGACTTCGTCCGCGGAGAATAATGGCTTCTGGCAGAATTTAGGCTTTTGAATTATTCTTTATCGAGGGATATTCTACGATACGGTACGAATGCCGTCATAATTGATTCAGTACCTAGTATAGGGCTCCTCTCCCGTAGATGATAGCGTGATAATATGTAGCATATATGTTGATCAGACTTGTTAGCAGTATTCATGCAAATTTGAAGTAAATCCATGCAGCACTTTTTAACATCTTCCCGGTCATACATACAGACAAACAGATAAATAGACAAAAATTCTAAAAACCATATTTTTGGCTTCGGTATCGATTGTAGATCACGCCCCAAGTATTCTTTAAAAAAATATTCAATGTACAGTTTTGACTTTTCTACGGTTTTATTATATGTATACCTCTAGATATAGATATTGCAATTGAACTGATGTTGCTCTAGTTACGTTTTTTGGCGGCAAACGAGCTGACGTATCACCTGATGGTAAGCAATCATTGCCGCCCATGGACACACGCAATACCTACTGGAGGAGTTCTCTATCGTTTCGCTCTTGGCAGAGCGGTCGTGGGCACGTTGAGGCGGCCATATTTGTGTTGGAGGCAGATACTGCATTGCTCACTATCTCCCGCCATCTCTACCTGTTTGCGGATTTTCTGGCGCAGTCTGACACTGGTTTTCCTGTTGCCGATTTGACTTGACCAGTCCAGCGCATGGGTGATTTGCTTCTTGATCTGGTTCCCTCTACTTTTCCCTGACGTACAAGTGCTTTGCCAACCCTTTATGAAGGGAAACGCTTATTTTGGGAAGATTTAAAGGTCGTCATCATCAACAGCCTAGATATGCCCACTGCTGACCAAAGGCCTTCTCTCGTACGGAGAAGGTTTGAGCATTAATCACCACGCTTGCTCAATGCGGGTTGGCGATTTCAAACTTATAATTAGAAATTATAAGTCCAGGTTTCCTCACGATGTTTTCCTTCACCGTTTGTCAGTGGTGTCTAGATAATCTTAGAAAGTACATATAACTCGGAAAATGTCACATTGGTACATGCTGTTGGTAGGTTTCGAACCCGCATTTTGCTTGTTCTTCTTCATAGCAATCTAGAATCTATTTCACTTTCAGCCAGCAGCAGCGCGACAGTCGCCGCGTCGCGGGTCGCCGAATGCTGCTCATGAATATGGGCCTCTAGCATTGTTTGAAACAAGTCGAGTTCCTCGTCAAATAATTATTCCCAGCCATATCCAAAATTCGTACTGCCTTCATAACGCGTCCGCTCAAACTGTTGTGGTTCTTTCCTCACGGTCACTACAGAAAAAACTTGCACGGTTCTCACACATAATCTTTTATACATAGAGGTATTTGTCTGGACTTTAAAAGAGACGGAACTTTGTTTCAGCATTTCTTCTCAGAGTAGTCAGTTAGGAAATGTCGACCTCATCGTTCGCTTGATAAAATTGACGTGTAAAAGTGCTGCCTTGTAGCCTATTTGCAGAAATAAATTCACTTGTTTAATTTCACTTGTTACGTGAGTAAGCTGAGAAACATTATAATTAATGTATATATTATTTTTTCTAATTCCAGGTACACACCAGACTGACGTACCTACGCCACCTGATCGTGTCGCTAGCACAAGCGAAGGAGATAGACAGGACACTTCTAATATTCTCCCACGATTACTATGACGAAGAAATTAATACATTAGTTAGGAGTATCGATTTTACTAAGGTATGGCATACAAGGTGTTGTTCTAAAGCCGCGTCATTTTCTAGGAGATAACTCGGCTATCGATTCTGAGTCCGAATCAATAAAAAAATTGTAGGTGAATATTTTTATTTTTCTGTAAATTACGTATATCCGTAAGTGCGGACTACACGCCGCCGTCTTGTAACTAGCTTTATAACGCTGCTTAACACACACAAACTCAAACACGTAATTGATATTATTCCTAATTCCATAAAACTCCAATAAGAAACATTGCTGTCGCTTATTCTGAAATACTGTCGAACTTAAACGATTTGTTATAGCCGTATTTTAACTGTTGGCCCGAAATTTACTCTTAGATTGAAACTTTATGACTTCTGTGACATGCCCCCGAGATATGACACGGCTTCAAAACTACACCCTGTATAAAAAAATAACGTAACGTCTTCAATACGTCGATTTCTCAACGAAGTAAAATTTGTAAAACCCAATTATACCTAGTCGATCTCGGAAATGGATTCCAATCTTCGCTCGAATTGAAGAATCATCATCATCAACACCCTATAAATGCCCACTGATAAGCACACACAGCAGCATTAATCACCACGCTTGCTCAATGCGGGTTGGTGATTTCAAACTTATAATTAGAAATTATACCTAAGTCCAGGTTTCCTCACGATGTTTTCTTTCACCGTTTGTCAGTGGTGTCTAAATAATCTTAGAAAGTACATATAACTCGGAAAAAGTCACATTGGTACTTGTCGTTGGTAGGTTTCGAGCCTGCACTCTCATGCATGAGAATCAGGCGTCTTCCATCTCCGGGCCACCACGAGAACTCGAATGGAAGAATACTATAATTTATTATAAAAAATATTCTCAGTAGGTGTCTGGTATGTGCCCGGTATATGGCAATAGGCTCACCCCTATTACATGGGACTCATAACTGAATAGTGAAAAGTGGGTGTTACATTGTAGAGGTACAGTGACATTAAGTGCATTAATGTGCACCTCTACCTACTCCTTCGGGGATAAAAGGCGTGATTATGATGATATATATAGGAAATGAATAAAACGATTATTAGAGTTAACAAATTAAACTTCGGTTTATTGCACGAGGAGTTAAAGTATTACAGAATAAAGGAATAGATAAGATGTTTTTTTACTGTGACGCAGTGCTGCTATAAACGGAACTACAGTGTTTTGGGTATGGGCGATGTTTACATTCTTCCAACATATATATCTATTATAGAGGTATAAAAAGAGGATAATAATTTTAATTTTCTTAAGAATAATAATTATAATAAAATAATACTTCTGACACACACACTTTTAGACTAGTTTTGAGCGATACCGGGGCTTATAATCTTGAGATTCGAGCGCGGTGAACGATGTCAACGAAGTCATATAACCAATTAGCATTCTTTTTAACATATATCTTCGTTCATTCTAATTTAGATTCTATATTTTTTAAAATAGATTCAATTTTCCAATTTCCAGGTGATGCAAATATTCTACCCATATTCCATCCAGACACATCCACATGAGTTTCCGGGAATGGATCCCAACGACTGTCCCAGGGACACTAAATTTGAACAGTAAGTACTTTCGTTTAAGGTACAAATTGCATTGACAGATTATGTTTACATATATATACGTCATATATGCCACAACTGCCCTATGTATCGTAGATAGCATTCAACAGACTTTCTTTAGTTCTCATTTTGTCGACCATCGCAGGCGCTCACGGCGTTGTATTTGCAATGGTAATATTACTACTGGTTTGAGGTCGTTTTCGAGTTTATTTTTCACTATTAATATTTCTTTATTATTTAAAAAAGCTTTACACATCTACTGTACTGCCAATACTACACTATTTATAAGAGCATAATCATATAAACACACAATTACCTCTATTTTTAATTTTATATTTTAGTCAGTCTGTTAGGCCCTTTTCCATCACCATAATTTGATCAGCGTAAGGGGTCTTGTATGTAACGGGTAGCGCAGCGGCGACGGCAGGTACCACTTGACTGGAGTGCACCGCTCGTTGCCCGCCGCCGCGCCGCAGTTTTTGAGAACCGGTCCATTCGACTATACACATAATAATATGATCCTGCCGCTACCGCGCCGCCGAGCTACCCGTAAAATTCGAGGCAGAGGCCCTAGCTAATAGGAATAAAAGTAGACAACGCTCTATATACAGAATGTCCCTGAAATCGACGATCAAATGCCACCAGGCAAGGTTCAAACAATTATCAGAAAATAATAATAAGTATTTTAAAATGATATATATAAGATATACGACTCCCGACATTATTTTCAAATTCGACACAAAAACGTTGAGGAATATTTTAGAGGTATTTCTCAACGAAACTCGGTATCTATAATTTATTTGGACTTACTAAAATTTATTGTAGGTATATTTTTACGATATCCACTACTACTACTACTACTATTACTGAATATAGGCCTTCCTCGGTGACTAGTACTAGATACAGATAGGCCGGTTGGAAGGGACCTGCAACTAGCGACTCCATGCGACTTATTTTACGACAATTAGGATGATGACAGGGTACAAAAATTAAAAATCTAATTAGTCCGTAAGTTAGGTAATAAAAATATTAGACACGTATTTTTATATTTTGTCGTATAATAAAACAATAAGTACTTGGATAAAACGAATCAAAGTTTAGGTGAGGGCTAAAACGTCATTTCTACGTATAAAATGTACATAGAAGTGACGTCACGCGACATTTCAAATCAATATATCGTCGAAAGTATTCGTTTCTGTAAGAAAATTAAAAATACGTGTCTAATGATTTAAATAATCCACCAGACGGACTTTAAAATAAAAATTAAGCATCTACCCTATTGGAATAAACGATTTTGACTTTGGCTTTACACTTCAGAGACACCCTGTATACAAAGAGAGTGACAGTAGCGAACAGGAACTTACTGAGACAAGCTTCAAGTTTTTTATAACTATCGTGAGACATACTAAATTAAGTAAAACGCGGGTTACTCACGTGAATATACTGAGAAAAGCTCTACTAGTTTCGAACCACACAAGGGTTCTTCGTCATGAGCAGCGTGCGCGGTCGCGGCGATGTCACGCAGCTCACTGTGATCACTGTGATCAGCTCACAGCTCAGTAACCCGCGTTTTTACTTAATTTATTATACTTTCTCTATATTTGCAGAGCAGTGAAACTGGAATGCAACAACGCTTTGTACCCGGACCTGCACGGCCACTACAGGGAGGCGAAGTACACGCAGACGAAACACCACTGGTGGTGGAAGGCCAATAGGATATTTAACCAGTTGCAGTGCACTACTGGACATACAGGTAATTATATAACATAACATCATGCCTTTTATCCTCGAAGCGGTAGGCAGAAGTGCACATTATGTCACTGTATATTGTAACACCCATTGTTTTCAGTATTTATGTTATGAGTCCCATGTAATAGGGGGTGAGCCTATTGCCATATACCGGGCACAATTCCAGACTCCGTGCTACTACTGGGATTTTTTTTTAAAAACTCACTAATAATTTTCCCGACGCGGGAATCGAACCCGAGACCCCTTGCCCTTCCTTATTATTATTTAATTATAATTTAGCCACTTAAATGTAGGAGAGCCATGCTTCGGCACGGATGGGTCGGCTCGACCGGAGTAGTACCACGGCCGAGCAGAAAACCGACGTGAAGCAACGCTTGCGTTGTGTGTAGTCGTGTGAGTGAGGTTACCGGAGGCCCAATCCTCCCCCTCGTCTCCAATCTCTCCAACCCCTGAATCCTCAAATTCGTAATCCCCAAAAGGCCGATAACCTCACTCGCACAACGAAATAGAACGCAATCATTGTTTCACGTCGGTTTTCTGTGAGGTCGTGATCGAGCCGACCCAGTCGTGCCAAAGCGTGATACTCCTACACTTAAAACCGATTATCTTCAACCGCTTGACCTGAAATTTTGTACACACATTAAGCTTGCGTGACCATGAATGATAAGTGTATAAAATCTTATACTATTATATAAAGCGGAAGAGTTTGTTTTTTTGTTTGTTTGTTTGTTTGAACGCGCTAATCTCCGTAACTACAAGTCTGATTTGAATAATTCTTTTTGTGTTGGATAGCGCACTTATCGAGGATGGCTATAGGCTATAAAACATCACGCTACGACTAACAGGAGCTGAGCAAAACGTGTGAAACCGTGCGGAAGTAGTTAATTTAAAATAAATTTATTTTATTTTTCAGGTTATGTCCTCTTCTTAGAGGAGGACCACTATGTAGCAGAAGACTTCTTGCACATACTAAGCCTTCTCAAGTCAACAGCGGATAAGAGTTGCCCTCAATGTGAGATGCTGTCTTTAGGGACCTACCTAAAGACCTACCAATATCACGTGAACGGTGATAAGGTGAGCCCTATTCCCTAATTTCGGTTTAAAATGTGTTTTTGTTTTTTGGAAGATTACTTGTTCGATACTTGGATTGTCTCCTGTTATTTGCTGCTAATGTGAACTTTTCGAGAAAAGCTCGACTAGTTTCGAATTACGCCGGAACTCATAATTATGAGTTGGGGTTGGGGATGATTTTATCCATATAAAGTATGGCATATTTTTACATTATTGTTTACTCCAACTGCCTGGTTAGAGCTATAGCGTGTAGTGGGTTTGATTCCTCCACAGCACAACTCTGTGTGATCCACAATTTGTTGTTCCGTGTGAGTGTGATTGTGTATGTGAACTTGTATGTTTGTAAACGCACCCACGACATAGGAGACAATCCTAGTATAGATAAAATTTTGTATATTTTTAAATACATTTAGACTAGAAACATAGAAACGGAGTCACGAGCATTTTACTTTTTCATTTCTTGATAAATATTTTCTGATTCAAGTATTTTATTAATTGGTAACGTATCCTTACTAATATTATAAATTGGAAAGTGAGTTTGTTTGTTTGTTCCGCTTTCACGCCGTAACTACTAAACCGATTGCTTTGAATTTTTTCAGACGTAAAGTTAGAAGTCTGAATTAAATAATAGGTACTTTTTATCCCGGAAAAATTTGATATTCCCGAGAGAAAACAAAATTATTGGTATAGATGGCGCTGTGTGTATTGGTATATGTCACATAGGCTACTTCTTATCCTTTTGTGACGCGAGCGAAGCGACCGCGGGTAAAAGCTAGTGTCGTATAAAAGTCAATTTGGTTATCTTTAAAATGTGGACGTTTTGTTGTCTGAGGACCCTTTCAGAAAACTGAAATACCGAAATATATCCGGTAGAAAACTACCGGATATATTTCGGTGAGTGTGCGAGGTAATTGCACAACTTGATTTCCCCTAGTCCTTTCCATCATCGTACCACAAGACAATCGGCGAAGCGTCACCGATTCATGGTAGATGTTCCGCCCACACGCACGAAGCGCTTCGCATCAAGCTTCCTTGTGCGTACTGGTAAGGAGTGGAATTCTTTGCCAGAGTCTGTATTTCCTGAAGGGTATAACCTGGGTGTCTTCAAGGCCCGAATCTTTGAATAGATTGCTTATGGGACTACGTGCTCCATCGGAGACCGTACCATCGCTTACCATCAGCCGAGATAATCGTCAAACGTAAGCCCATCAAATATAAAAAATAATATATATCTTATAATTTATAAAAGGTTCGATGAAATGAAAAAAAAACACGCTAGTGGCTCCGCGTCTTTGTTCCCGAGTCTAGTTTTTTTTTATATATATAAAATTAATTATAACCTTACGTAGAGGAAGAAGAATATGAATCTGAACTACATACAGCAAGTCAAGCTGGCTAATGAACAAAGAAGAAAGAAACACGAAAACAACCCGACCTGGAACTTCCAGGTGTACCCGCATCTCTACACGGCTACACAAAAGGTTTATTCTTATAATATATATATAAATATAGGTATATATATATATATATATATAGCACAACGTCTTTTATCTTCGATGGGGTAGGCAGAGGCATGTAATACCCACTTTTCACTATTTATGTTATTAATAGGGGGTGAGCGTATTGCCATGTACCGGGCACAATTCCAGACTCCGTGCTACTACTAAGATATTTTTTAAAAACCCAGTAAGGCATGCCCAATCCGGGAATCGAACCCGAGATCCCTTGCCCGGCAGTCGCACTTGCGATCACACGGCCAATGAGGCAGTCAGATATATATATATATTTATAGATTATATACAGGTGTCCGGCAATTAATGGATAACCTTAAAATTTCTAATAGTACAAATTATGACCATCCTGAAAAAATACAACACCTCTGTGTACTCCCTCAGAAGTTAATTGGCTTAATATTATGTATAAAGTTGAAAGTATAATTAAATAGTTGGGCTTATTTAAAATACGGTTAAGATACGTTGGTTTGAATTCTGTATATATTAAGTACGCTATTGTTAGGAGGATGGTTAATACTGTATATAGCAATTTAAAAAAATAGCATTATTATATGGAGCTATGCAAAACCAGTTTCTCAAGGTCGCGCTTTGTATGACCTTTCCGTACATTTGACGGCTATTTTATACTGGTTTTGCATAGCTTGATTTGAACCTGTGTGTACAGCAACAAAAATACTACCAATAGTAGTTTAATGTCCATGTCTGGTACATTAATTTAAAACTTTAGACACGTATTTTTTCTTTTCTCACAAAATTAAATACTTTCGACGATATATTAATTTGAAATATCGTGTGACGTCACAGCGTGTCACATTTTGTAGCACGTTATGACGTAACGACCTCCCACTCCTATACTAAGCGCCATTTTATCTAAGTATTGCAACGTAATACGAGACAATAAAAAATACGTGTCTAATATTTTTTCATCATGTAACTGATGGACTAATTAGTTTTTTTAATTTCGATACCCTGGAAAATACCCAATTGTAGATTTTTTGCTACTAACCATCCTCGTCTCATTAGGCTTTATATACTGCTAATGCATATTGTATGAATATTGTTTTATATATAGCATGCGAGCTTACAGTTATGTAGTAGTAATAATATCTTGGACAAATAATTGTGTACTCGCCAACTAGTCAAATTCAATACTTTTTTCGAACTGTCAAAAACGACAGTTTTCTATGAATTTTGTACGAGATTGTGTATTGTGCAAACAGCATACTTATTTCTTCAAAAAATTACTGAAAAAGATATTAAAATTAAGTTGATCATAAAATCAATGTATTAATGAAAGTGTGATTATTTTTTAATATTTGATTGTATTGAACAGTCGAAATAATTTATTTTTGATTAAGAAAAGTACCCAATTGGCTAATGTCATACCATTGGACCTTCAATAATTCACAGTTGTTGTGATTGGACAACAACGTTAGCCCCATTGTTTGCCAAAGAAAAAAAAATAAAGAAACGCTAGCTCCCATTGAGCACTTGTCAATTAGCAGCATGTGTGTCGGAATGTTGCTTAAAATTATCATGTTCATTTCAGGCATGTTAGAGAATCGAGAGGCGTACGATTTTTGAACATTTTTGAGCATGCTCAATAGCATCGACATATACTAATGGACATGCCTTACAGATGAGAATTGTGGCACTCCGAAAGAAAGAGAGGAAAGGAATTTTCGGTCTATCTTTATCTCTCTCAAAATAGTACCATAGTTAAGACGTTATGAGCAAGAAAGAGATAGCGTTAGACCGAAAGCATAGGCCATCTCTCTCACTCTTTTCAAACCAAAAAAATACTGCAGATTATACGCGTACGGCATGTCCATTCGTATATGTCGATGTTCAATAGAACGCATTGCATGCTATTTTAGAGCAAGTTTATTAACAGTACATTTACTGATAGATAGGCTGTTGACATTAGTCTTGTAGTTATTTTAAATGATAATTAATATCTCTAAGGCTCTGTATTATTATATTTTATTGGGATTTTAGAAATGCACTCTTCTTCTACAATCTGTATGAAAATGCTGTATATTATGACGCTTGGCTTGTTTAAAGCATGTTTAGTATGCAACGTATATTATTTTGTATTATATTTAATAATATTATGTAATTATACACTATAAAGATGAAATGTAATTATGTTAATAAAAAATAAACATTTGCAAACAACTGTCAAAAAATTCCGCCAAAATTTGATAGTTCTGTGCATAATGTTGCCAATTAATGTCTGGAAAATTCTACCAATTTTTTTTCATGTTTAGTTTTTTTTGTTTTCAGGTAGAAATAACACCATGGCATTCGAGTATGCATAATATGGGGTTTGCATTCAATAGGACAGTTTGGAATCATATAATGAAGCAACAGAGTCAGTTTTGTGCCTACGACGATTATAATTGGGATTATTCATTATTACATTTATCGCAAAATATGCCAGGGAGGGAGAAATTCAAAGTTATAGTGTGTAAAGGGCCACGAGTATTTCACATTGGGGAATGGTGAGTACTGTTATATTTTTTTTTATTAATTGCTATTGGGCTTGTGTAAAAATTGTGTTATTCGGTCTCCGGTGCCTGACGCCAGCGAACGTTTGACTTTCACCATTTTAAATTTGGCAGTTAAAGTATTAAGTACACTTAGGTCCGATTTTAAATGATCACTTAATTTTTAATTGAGGAATAATATTGACATTTGACAGTATTTAGTATGGAAGAATAGAGTAGATGCCCAATTTTTATTTTAATGTCCGTCTGGTAGGTTATTTTAAATCATTATACACGTATTTTTATTTTCTTACAGAAACGAATACTTTCGACGATATATTGATTTGAAATATCGCGTGACGTCACTTCTACATTTCATACGTAGAAATGATGTTTTAGGCCCCACTCCTCAAATTGATTCGTTTTATCTAAGCATTGTTCTATAATACGACAAAATAAAAAAAAATACGTGTCTAATATTTGTTCATTACCTAACTGACGGACTAATTAGATTTTTTATTGTCATGCCTTGTCATCATCCCTATTGTCAAATGTTTCAAAGTTATTCCTCAGGTAAAAATATATCTGGCGTTGGAAAAATCGACTCTTAGAAACACGAATATTTAACAGAATCAGGATCAGAATAAGAATCAGAATATTTATTTGTATAACATAGGTATATACATAATGGTGTTACAAAAATATCAAATCGTAATTATATTTACTTCAAACAGTCGTTAGTACGACTAACGTTAGTTAGATGGAGAAGAGACAAGGCTTATCCTTATCTCTTCTCCTATTACTTGGGATAACATCACTGGCGCAAAGTGGGTGTCACGTTGTATATGTGGTCCTTTCATGCCTGTCGAGTATTAAAACCTATGACATTATACTATAGGATAATGTATGTATGTACTATATACTACCTCTATAGTATAGTGTGCAGTTGTCTGCCGCGCAACGTGTCGCGGGTTCAATTCCCGCACGGAACAACTGTTTGTGTTATCCACAGATTGTTGTTTCGGGTCTGGGTGTTATGTGTATGTGAAATTGTATGTTTGTAAACGCACCCCCGATAAAGGAGAAAATCCTAGTGTGAGGCAACATTAAGAAAAACCTACATACTTTTAAATAAATTTCAATAGAAAGAAAGAAAAAAAAGAAAAACTTTATTTCACGTGCTAAAACAGGTGACACATGCAAAATTTCCACATAAGTTAATAAATAGCTACTAATGTCCCAAGTCTGCGGTGAAATGGGACCAGTTCAGCATGTGCAAGACAGGGCCTCGTGCTGGTATTCTACTGGTCCCTTAAGTGACTCGCAGACGGACAATTCACCAATCAGACAACAATAAACATAATACCTAGCAATTAGTCTTGTGCTTAATAGTTCGCGACTAAGATCACTCAGATCAGTTCGCCACTCCTAAACGAACTAGTTCGCTCTTTTAGTTCGTCAGCTCCCGACTCGCAGTTGGAGTTGGAATTGGAATGAATCGTATAGGAACTAGGAACGCACTGGCAGCCAAATCGCTCCCTAGTTCGTCAGCTCCCGACTTCCAGTTGGATTTGGAATTGGAATGAATCGGATAGGAACTAGGAAGGCACTGGCAGCCAAATCGCTCCCTAGTTCGTCAGCTCCCGACTCAGCTCATGACTTTTCAAGTGAGATCATATGTTATCGCATTTTTTAGTTCGGTCTTCACCATAGACTATACATATAAACGACTTCACAATCCTTGTACTTGTACATTGAAATATGAACTACGGAACTAAGGAGTTGGGAATGACGTGAACTAGTTCGCATATTTTGAATGTGGGAGCGCTCTTTTGAACTAGTCCGTTCGCGAACTACACAAGCCTACTAGCAATTTTCATTGAACACACACCACTACTTACACACACCAATACTTACACATTATTATTATAAAACTGATTCTTATAAGATAACAGCGTAACAACGGTTTATAAATAAAAAAAAAATCACGTCAAACTTCCAACCCGAAGGCCAGTTACAACTCTTTGCGCGGGAAACTTTACTAATCTATCACAATTGACAGGTGACAGTGTGGATATGACAACTAGTGCTGACTGTAACATAGATTAAACTAGTGACGTTCATTTAGTCGATTTTCTGATGAAAATTATAGAAATGTCTAACAATACTTACATAAAAACATACATAACATGAAGCCTATCTAATAATATTCATTTATTTTGTAAGATTATTATGTTTGTTTAATTAATTTATTTCATCGAAACTGTTAATGTCTAATTGGAGGCTTGTTCGTCCGCGAGTCACTTAAAAGGCCAATAGAGTACCAGCGCAAGGCCCCGTCTAGTGTCTTGCACATGCTGAACTGGTCCCATTTCACGGCAGACTTGGAACATGAACATGTATCCATCAGTACCTACTAATACAATGACTTATCAAATGTTTTTTTCTTTGTTTCTATCTCCATCAATTTTTTCCGGGATTAAAAGTACCCTATTATTTAATCCAGACTTCTAACTTTACGTCTGCAAAAATTCAAAGCAATCGGTTTAGTAGTTACGGCTTGAAAACGGAACAAACAAACAAACTCACTTTCCAATTTATAATATTAGTAAGATTACTATACTTTTATAAAAATTAAATATTTCGTTCTTTTCAGCGGTATTCATCACAAGAAATCAAACTGTAACGCCTCAACAGTTATCAGTAAAGTACAGAAATTACTACAGAATGCAAAACCTTACCTTTACCCGACGCGAGTGAGTGCGCAGGTGACGGCGGGCGGTGCTAAACATAACAAGAAACTAGTGAAGGGAAATGGCGGCTGGGGTGATATTAGGTAAGTTGAATTGCGTTTACAAGTTTTGATGTTTCATGGTCCGGCCGTCCATGAATGGGCCCGTTCGATCGGAGTGATACCACGGCCGTGTTATGTTTCGTCGTGTGAGTCAGGTTTTTTCTCCAACCAATTAAACAAGACCAAAGCTTATAAGTACTTTCTTTAACAGACGTCTTCCTACAAAGCTTGATTCATTCTAAAGATAAAAGTACTTAGCTATATGTACTGAAATTATTTTTTTTAATGGCATTAGCCGGTAAACGAGCGGACGGATCACCTGATGGTACGCAATCGGCGTCACCCATAGACACCTGGAACACCAGAGGCGTTACAAATGCGTTACCGGCCTTTTGGGGATTAGGAGTTTGAGGATTGTTGGGGATTCAGGAATTGGGGAGATTGGAGAAGGGGAGGGTAATTGGGCCTCCGGTAACCTCACTCATACGACGAAACACAACGCAAGCGTTGCTTCACGTCGGTTTTCTGTGAAACCGTGGTATCAATCCGGTCGAGCCGGCCCATTCATGCCGAAGCATGGCTCTCCCACACTTAAAGTTACCGAAAGCCTAATTACCCCCACCCCCCTTCCCCATTCTCCCCAATTTTTGAATCCCCAACAATCCTCTATTCTAATATTTCCCTTATTCGAGGGATTTTCTTGAGGGGGGAAATCATCCAGGGACTTTTCCCGTCCGGGTGAGGTGAGAGGGAGTGTCAGACTCTTACTGACTAAAGACCACCCTGTTCCTTCTGCTCCTCTTCGATGTGGTTCTAGGTTCAAACCCTGATTCGAGTATTTTAAACTGTCTATATCTATACTATCATTATCTTTTGAATAAACTTTATATCAATGATTTCTTTTTCTTTTACAGAGATCAAGAACTGTGCACTAATATGACAAAAGTGGGTAGGCAGCACAGGCACATGATATTTTACGCATAAATTTTAAGTATAACAAGTATACTTACACCCTGTGTAAAGGTGAATCGGTTTGAAATCATCCTGTATACACATAGTACATTCCACATACTGTACATACAAGTAAAATGCGCACGATTTTAAACTTTATGTCGTAGATTCAAACTTGATTTTGATGGCTGTGGAAACCAGTCATTCTCTGCAGCTAATATAAGTCTTATTATCAGCGGTATATGATCTATTATATATTACAATTGTGAAGAATTTTGAACAGATCTGAATTGGCATAAATGTAGACTAGTCTTAAATACTAAATACTCTAAATTATATTTTATCTCACTATTTTTATACGCTAGTTATAATTTAAAACGAATACTCTATTAATTATTATGTTTGTCGGCTCACCCACGTAATAATTTGACGAGGAACGACTGTCGCTGAATGCTGTTCACGAATATGAGCCTCTAGCATGGCTTGTAACTAGTCGAGTTCCTCGTCAAATAATTACCTACGTGAGTAAGCCGAAAACCATAATAATTCATTTAGTATGTATCATGAAACTTATAATATAACTAATACTCTATTTTTATTACTTGATATTATTTTTTTCATATTTATCGGGGTGAAACCTCTACCAAAAGTTACAATTTAATAATGTATTTAATAAATCCTATTTGCGGTTATACTAGGAAATTTTCGACTTTATGGGTTTGATCATAAGACTCACACGAGCTGCAAAGAATTATTGGCGTCATAAATTCGAGCCTTTACTCACAAAACTATTCTTATATCTACGAAATAAAGATCAAAATGCGTTGTGTAAACTATGAAAAAAGAAATAACAGGCCATAGAATGACCATATTTACCACGTCGAGTACGAGTTTGTAGACACAATTATAGAACAATAGGTTGCGGTCACCGGTGACCGCTTGGTGTTTGACAGTTTAAAATTAAATGCAATTTTATTATAATTTTATTTTGTGATTAACCTCGAATGGTAATTTTTAGAACCAAATCTATATAATGTTGCTACCTAACCAAGAAAAGCTACTAAATTGGTAGTTTTTTTTTTCATTGTAGGCAACTTGATGTATTAAGAATTGTACTTATTATTTTAAATGTACATAATTTTAGTTATTGATCAACATTCTGTTTGTATAAACGGATAGAAACATCAATTTTCAGTCATATACATACATATAATAATAATAATATATAAAAGTTAAAAAGTGATGCTTTAATTGTAGTTTTATGGTTTTAAGCTGATTATTGGTGTTGCTATCCCTAAATATTGAATATTTATTTAGAAGTTTTGTTTCGTTTTTACATTTTTGACAGAAATATTGATATAAATCGTGTTTTTAGGGAATCTATCACAACTATGCTATTGTAAGTACTATTATTATACTCATATACGAAACTGCGAATATTTTTTTAAGTTAAAAAGTATTATTGATATTTATATATTTGAATTGCCCGAGTGATCTTGACTGTGACTGTGGGGCAGGGGGTCTCGAATTTCCGGGTTGGGCAAAATACTACAGCGTTTTAAAAAAAATCTCAGTGGTAGAACGGAGTCTGAAATTGTGCCCGATATGTGGCAATACGCTCACCCCCTATTACATGGAAGTCATAACGTAGATAGTGAAAAGTGTGTGTCACATTGTACAGTGGCATTAAGTGCAGTAATGTTCACCTCTGCCTACCCCTTCGGGCATAAAAGGCGTGATGTTATGGTATATATTTGAGTGATTGAAATGAATCAGTATTAATAAAGAATCTTCATTACCTCTTTAGAAAATAAAAAATCACAATTTCATATAAATTAATAAGTAAAAAACCAATGGAAGTCCATTGCTGGACTCTGTGCCTCCTCTACATAAGAGGGTTTGTCATGATCTCCGCAGGCAAGCGGGTTGGAGAACACAGTATAAAAGGATCAGGTTTATCAGAGAGCGAATATCTGCTGTATCAAATCAAATATTTCTGTCGAAATTCATTGTTATACGTACATAATTGACTGCCTCGTTGGCCGAGTAGTCGCAAGTGCGACTGCCGGGCAAGGGGTCTCGGGTTCGATTCCCGGGTCGGGCAAAGTATTACTGGGTTTTTTAAAATTCTCAGTAGTAGCACGGAGTCTGGAAATGTGCCCGGTATATGGCAATAGGCTCACCCCCTATTACATGGGACTCATAACAACTAGTGAAAAGTGGGTGTTACATTGTACTGTGGTAGAATGTGCACCTCTGCCTACCCCTTCGGGGATAAAAGGCGTGATGATGTTATGTACGTACATAATTTTTATAGTTATTTGTTTCATATTATTATATATTTTTTTATAATTAAAACGTTGCCCCACACTATAATTGTCTCCTGTGTCGTGGGTGCGTTTACAAACATACAAGTTCACATATACATGACACACAGACCCGGAACAACAATTTGTGGATCATAAAGAGTAACTAGACTATTTTGTAACTGTCAATTCGATTGTTTCAAGTGAGCTCGGTCGCATTCTAGCCCGTCATTGGTCGCGATTATTCTCACCAATCACCAATGACAAGGCGGACCGCAATAGAGTTCACTTCGATCTATTCGAATGGTTGCAGCTAGCTGTTCCGTGCAGGAATCGAAACCGCTACACGTTACGCGGCAGCCGGCTGCCCAGTTACCACACCGACCGTGCAGTCAATTTAAAATTTCAGCAAGATGAAAATATATATAAATATATGTGACACTCGTTTTGGTAAAATGTAGTAGGCAGCAACGGCAACCTATGGATACCAAAGGATGACGGCCAAATGTACGGGTGATATACCCACCGACCACTAACGACCAGACGTATGTCGGTTTTTTTAAGGGGGGAAAATCATCAAATGACTGCTCCCGCCTGGGTGAGGCGGGAGGGAGTGTCAGACTCTTACTGACTAAAAACCACCCCGTTCCTTCTCCTGCGCTTCGAGCTGGAGCCCCGGTAACCCGTTAGGTTCTCCGCGACTCCGAATCGGCATCAGTCCTGTTGGGCCCCAGCCGTGGTGGTCTGATGACTCTTTGTGTCGCGCAGAACGCTCGGCGCCGTACGCTCGGGTCTGGTTCTGGTCGTCCGCAGGCCCGCGCTTACGGTGGCCGGAGATCGTAGACGTATGTCGGTAGAAAGGTCTTTTCATGACTATCATTTGTTATTATGGGGGCTAGTCTCAATTCGTTGTGGGGAAAATGTTATAGTTACTTAAATGATCTATTAAAAGGATAATACGAACTTAATGTGTGGGTCTGGAGTCTTTTTTTTAAAGGGACAAACCCGCGATAACCTCCCAAAACCGCAACTTTTGTGCACCAGGATCTACAGTAGATACTACCATGAAAACACCGGAACACTAAAGTCATGTACCAGGGACATGAATAACTGTCTTGGTTCTCGCAACGAAGTAAATCAGATGATATTATAAGAGGAGAAGATAAAAATGATGGTTTCCACTTCCCTCGGTAAATTACTGCAGGAGAGAGAATGAATTAAGCCTAAAGGCACAAAAAGAGACTGTACAACTGGGTGAAGCCCAGTCGCCAAGAACCACGGAAATTTGACAAAAAAATAAGTGGATGGAGTTTTAGTTTGCTTTCTACCGACATACACCTGTGCCTTTAGCCAAACGCCACTTTAGCGCTTGTCTACAGAGAGAGTAGAAAACTAAATGTATGGGAATGACACTGACAAGTGTCAAAATTTACGTCAATTCCATATAATTTGGTTTTCTATTCTACATGTCGACAAGCGCTAAATGGCATTTGGGTGACATTTGGCTACAGCTGCTGGTCGTCATTGGTCGGCATCTACATTCAGCCCGTCATCCTTTCTTTATTCGATTTTTAACTTTATCGTTTAAATATAAAGTCGGAAATTTAATGACAGAATTTGACACAATGGTGTAGGTTGATATGCCACTACTTATTTTGTTGTTTTGAAAATTCTTAATTATATATACATATATATAGCATGGAGTCTGGGGTTGTATCCATAGCAATAGACTCACCCCCTATTACATGGGACTCATAACATAAATAGTGAAAAGGGGCCGTCCATAAATTACGTCACTTGTTAAGGGTTTTTTAAGGGGGGGAAAATCATCGAATGACTTCTCCCCCCTGGGTGAGGCGGGAGGAAGTATCCGACTCTTACTCACTAAAATCCACCCCGTTTCTACTCCTGCACTTCGAGCCGGAGCCCCGGTAACCCGTTAGGTTCTCCGCGACAACACGTTAAGGGGTAGGGAGGGGGTAGACGAAGTGTGACAAGGGGGAGGGAGGGATCCTAAACTTTGTGATGTCACATTTCAAAAATTATTATAAAACGCGAAATATAATTATATTAGTGTTTTGGTATTAATATATTTTTAAAGTAATTTAAATTGAAATAAATTAATTTCGGAACCGCTGTTTCTATTCAATAATTTTATACATACGTACGTCTGTAAATTGTGACGTCACACTGGGGGGGGGGGTCTCACAAATGTGACTAGCTGTGACAAGGCCGGGGGGAGGGGCAAAAAATCGTGTGACATAATTTATGGAAGATCCCAAAGTGGGTGTTACATTGTATATATGAACCTCAATTGATTTTTCATACACACCAAAGGCTTATATATAAATAAAAATGCCGTAATGTTATATTATATTACGTTATGTATATAAAAAGACTGTCTCGTTGACCGAGTGGTCGCAAGCGCGACTACCGGACAAGGGATCTCGGGTTCGATTCCCGGGTTGGGCAAAGTATTACTGGGTTTTTAAATATTCTCAGTAGTAGCACGGAGCCTGGAATTGTGCCCGGTATATAGCAATAGACTCACTCCCTATTACATGGGGCTCATAACATAGATAGTGAAAAGTGGGTGTTACATTGTACAGTGGTATTAAGTGCCGAAATGTGCACCTCTGCCTGTCCCTTCGGGGGTAAAAAGACGTGATGCTATGTTATTTTATGTCTTCATATAAAACGAATGTATATTAAATATATATGAATTGTTTTGTATATATACGACCGCCAACAACTAAACCTACTTTGATCTGTCAAACTTCTTCATTGGATTTTCGCCTTAATGTCAATACAATACAATAAAGTTGAAGGTGTAATCGAGATGTTTGACAGAAAAAGATAGGTTATTTGATGGCTACCGTACCTAAAATTGTTAGTACCTATTAAAAATTAAAAGAATGTTATTGTAATAAAATAATGCACAAATGTAGAAAAAAATAATACATAAATAAATGTGTAATAATTCATTATATATATATATATATATAAGTCAAAATATAAATGAATTAATGTTACAAATTAAGAAAGTTCGAAAAAACAATGAATTAAATTATTATTATTTCGAAAATTCTTAATTCGTTTCATAATAAGTTAATCCTAGAGCGCATGCTATGAGCATTTTGTCGAAAAACTTAATATCTTTTGAAACAATAGGGCAAAATTTTTAGCCTAAATTTTATATTAATGTCCGTGTGGTAGATTTATTTAAAACATTACACACGTATTTTTACTTTTCTCTCTAAATTAAATACTTTCGACGATATAATAATTTGAAATATCGTGTGACGTCACAGCGTGCCACATTTTGTAGCACGTTATGACGTAACGACTTCCCACTCCTAAACTTAGCGCCATTTTATCTAAGTATTGTAACGTTATACGAGAAAATAAAAAAATACGGGTCTAATATTTTTTCATTATCTAACTAACGGACTAATGCCGGAATACTGAAACGTTACTCAATTTTAAGTCGTGATCAAATATCGTGCCGTCTCTGTCATTTTACATAGAATTTGTAGAGATAGAACTATACTTAAGTACGACTTAAAATTGAGTAGCGTTTCAGTATTCTGACATAATTAGATTTTTAATTTGTGTACCCTAGCAACTGCCTGATGGTCTTGCACTTTTCAATAGCTGCCTCTAGTTTCATTAGCAATGCGTGCCGAAAGAGTGCCGTAAGTACGCTGAGGACCGGTTGATGAGATTTTTGTTACCACCTGGGTGCTTACTCTTGAAACCAATCTCAATGTCAAAGCGATTTCAATCCAATAAAATCTCAATAATTATTCAATGTCAACACTATACAACCACAATCGTAGCTGTATATATAATAGCATTTAGAGTACGGAATATAAAGCCAAACTCAATACCATTTAGTTCATTCAATATCTACGCAATACGGATGCAATGGGCGCTAGTGTTGCAACTCAAGAGTACGAAATTTCACAATACCAATGTCGATCGATTGGAATTAGATTCAAGAGTAAGCCACCAGGTATCGCTGGGCAGCAGAATGCTGACCACGCGTCTAATGACGTTTCACAAAACGGCGTCCACTCTAACAAACGTGTGCTTTCCGATGCAATGAAAAGAGTGCTATATAAAACTGTATGTATGTACGTAATATAAACATGTATAATTATTAATTAATGGTGTAAAGTTATAAAAAAAATCTGTAAATGTACGATCATAGGTCAAAAGTCCACTGCCACCGTAAGACTACTATCGGTTGCGCTGCAGCGCCTATATACACACATGTACACGCATATTTTTATCCGTGTGCGTACTCGTGCGTGTGTTTATGCGTACGCACGCGTTTTTATGCACATTAATATGAAATTACTGCACAGTGGCTTTTGGCCTTTGACTGTACCTATAATAGATGTTTTTTGTTTGTATATTTATTGTAATATAATTATGTTTCATTTTGGTAGTCAAATTTTATTTTATATTAGCTGCTGCCCGCGACTTCGTGCGCGTATTCCGTTGCATTCTCTCATAGAAATCTTCTCCTTAAAATAACGAACACGTAAAAGAAAGAATTATCAAATTTAGTCCTGTAATTTTGTAGTTATGCGCGTACATACATTTCGGGGACTCATTTTTTAAATATATGTTATATTCGATTAAATATTATTTACCCACTGATTCACCCACGCACTAATAGGGATGATGACAGAATATGAAAATTAAAAATCTAATAAGTCCGTCAGTTAGGTAATGAAAAAATATTAGACACGTATTTTTTTATTTTGTCGTATAATGAAATAATACTTAGATAAAACGAGTCAAAGTTTAGGAGTGAGAGCTAGAACTTCATTTCTACGTATAAAACGTACATAGAAGTGACGTCACGCAATATTTTAAATCAATATATCGTCGAAAGTATTTGTTTGTGAAAGAAAATAAAAAATACGTGTCTAATGTTTTTAAATAATCTACCAGACGGACATTAAAATAAAAATTAGTTGTCTACCCTATTCAAGAGTTTCACATAAGTTGTCAAATGTCTGAAAACTAAAAATGGTTTTTTTATTTGAATTATGTTCAAATATTTACACCTTCGCAAAAAAGAGTTTGGCATAATAGAGGTCGCTAGTATCGTACCTGTGGCAACCCGGTATACTACGACTCAACCGGTTTTGATATTTGTTATTTTTATCGAGTACAAAAAGTGGAGGTACTGTGTTCGGATGATTGTTTATTCATGGGATGTGGTCTGAAGTGGGTGATTCAGTCCAAGTCTATATTAGTTCCAGCTGTCACCGCGTCAAACTCTTTTTTGCCAAGCTGTATTTAATGATGTACGACTCAATTTTGGCTTTTGTTATAACCTAATTATTGAAAAGTGGATGTGCTTCTAATTAACATAATTATTTTATTTTTACTTCTGAAGGTACATACAAGGTACACGGCTACACATCGAGCTTTACATAACCAGTATAAAATGAACGTTAAATGTGCGGAAGGATGATGCGACGCGACACCAGGATAAACTGGTTTTGTATAGATTGATGTGTCGACGTGTGTACTAAGTTTTTAATTCGATCTTATAGTCTATATATAATCATTATTTGCTTTTTTTAAATTTTATAGTACCTACGTAAAGTTTTCGCTTTTCGACGAGATGTCGCTAGTGATACCCAAGGTCCATAACTCAGTACTTGGCTGTCAGTTTTTTAATTTAATTGAGTTCTATGCCTCCTGCTTGCCCTTTTGCGAATAAAGATTTAGTGTTATGTCTTAAGCCGAATCCACACGCTTAGCAATCAATAACAAACATGAACTTTTTCTTTCTCTTCTTTGGCAACCGAGTCTCCAAAACGATGTTGTCGACTATACTGCCAGTCTCGAGTGATGAAAACATGAACTTGTGGATAGATGTTGGTATGTGTGTATCTGTTCTTGTCTGTGTTCGCTACTGTTTGGCATTGGGTGTCGAACAGTGGCGAACAGGCACAGATCAAAGGCTGTTCGGCAAACAGTTTGCACTTTATTTGTAGTGTTTGATAACTGTGACAGATGTCAAGCGTGTGGATGGGGTATTATAATATTGTAATCCAACAAAAGATATTTTAATGCTATAATAGATACCATAGCGTTATACATCGTGTAATCTATTTTGGTTTCGTCCCAAAGTAAAAGGGTTCTGTCTCGGTAGTACAATAGTTTTACAAAGAAATAAAATGTTTGAAACAAAAAATAATTCAACCATTGCAAAAAGCAAACTTCGAAAGCGCATACGAACTAGTACATTATCAAAACATCACGCCATATAAATCTCGAAGAGGTATTTCCCGTCGGGTGGCACGTGCGATGTGAATAGTGCCTACAATATTACGTACAGTGTTTCATGTGCGTATTTCCATGAATTTTTTTTAACTAAAAAATGATAAGTTTTTTTTTTGTTTTTACTTTATACATCGAAAGTACTCCTTAATGGCAAGTTGTTTTGTCGGGAACGGAAACGTAGTAGATTGCACGGTGTATACCTTCTATTCTCAAAGGGGTAGGCAGAGGTACACATAATACAATGTAACATCCACTTTTCACCTGTTATGTCATGAGTTCAACGTAACAATGATTTTAATTCACATTTTAAAGCAAATACTAGTCATATATGTTACTTGTATTACAATTTTGAAAAGAATTTGAAAATTTATAACAACGCCATCTAGTGGTATTTGACAATAAATGCCTTTAATATTATGTTTATTTTTGTTTTGTTTTTTTTTTTTATTATTATTTCCTTTTTTGAGTAGATTGGTAGGGGATTATAAAGAGTTACTGTATTAGCGAAGATTGAAATTTAATTTACAATTAAAATATTAATTAGCTTTTTGATGCGGGGAGACTATGCTTCGGCTGAATGCATCTTGATGTGGGGAGAGCCGTGATTGGACCGACTCAACCGGAGTGATTCCACGTCCGAGCAGTACACCAGTGTGAAATAACACTTGCGTTGTGTCCAGCTATATAAGTGAGCTGATTCCTCCCACCACCCCCTAAAAGACCGGTAACGCACTGGTATCTCCTCTACCCTCTAGTGTTGCCATGTGCGACACCGATTGCTTACCATCAGGTGATCCGTATCCGTACATCTATTACAAAATCATATATACTATTTCTTCTCCTACATACATATTTGTCCACTAATACACATTGCATGCATTTGAATCTAAAACTGTCATCTTCATAATAATAGTCAATACACGACCATTGGCTTAACTAAACGGTGTCAAGTCGGCAATGCCAGCTGAAAGACGCCTCGTTCAGAGGTTCTAATGTGAACTTCTATTGTTATTGGGAATTTGCCACGAGCCCCAAACAGTTTAGCTGTGCCACACAATTTATGTACATACTTACGTATTTTCAAAAACTACTGCTCTTCAAAAAACCTAGAATTTAGTTTTTTTTACTGATGCATTTAAAATCTTTCTCTGAAGGCGCTATTAACAAGTTTAATTTTCATTTAATATAAAACATTTAGTATGACGTTCATTTTATATAATTTTCAATATGTATAATATTCTTTTTATCTAACATTAATTTACCTAATTTTCATGTTTAATGGTTACAGTTCTAACCTAACTCAAATAGCACCTAACCAAGTCTTAAAATATTCAATTCATGGTTGAGGGTGGGCTTGGTTGACTTTTAACGCCCCGGGAGTCACCGGTAACGGGAGTGACGTTACAGAGGGTTTGTCTTCAACAGTTTTCTAATGGTAGTCAAAGGCTTAAACAGTTACCTACATGATCTGCAACGTTACCCCTAGCGTTGCAGGTGTATTTCGACTACGGTGCCCTCTTACAGTCAGGACAACTGTAGGCTTTAGTAGCTATGTAGTCGGATATATAAAAAAGATTTTGATAACACTGACTGCCTCATTGGCCGAGTGGTCGCAAGTGCGACTGCCGGGCAAGGGGTCTCGGGTTCGATTCCCGGGTCGGGCAAAGTATTACTGGGTTTTTCTCAGTAGTAGCACGGAGTCTGGAACTGTGCCCGGTATATGGCAATAGGCTCACCCCCTATTACATGGGACTCATAACATAAATATTGAAAAGTGGGTGTTACAGTGGCATTAAGTGCTGTAATGTGCACCTCTGCCTACCCTTTCGGGGATAAAAGGCGTGATGTTATGTATGTACGTATTTTGATAACAAAATGTGATACGTTAACACGTTATACACCATGGGGGTTACCGGTGACCGACGTTAGCGGAGGATTTACCTTCAACTGTTTTTTATTGGCAGTCAAAGTCCTTAACTACGTATTTTTATTAGTATTTTATTGTACCTCTATATAGCATATAGCCACGGGCTAGTGTTGAAAATTAGCGCTCGGGTCACGGCATTTTAGCTGAGCGCTGGCCTTTTTGCGTAGACTTCACTATTTTCTTTAATTAAAATTTTTTTCGTATTATTGTATTTTATGACGGTGCAAATAAACATTTCTTCTTTCTCTCTTTCTATGCCAGCCTTAGTTCATTTGTAAATATTTAAAAATTGTGACTACCTACTGTTGAAACAAAAATCTTTTCTGAATCACAGCCTGGCCAAGCCAGCATAGAGTTTGGAATAAAGAACCTAACGGGTAACCGGGGCTCCGGCTCGACGTGCAGGAGGAGGAACGGGGTGGTTTTTAGTCAGTAAGAGTCTGACACTCCCTCCCGCCTCACCCAGGCGGGAGAAGTCATTCGATGATTTTCCCCCCTTAAAAAAAAAAAAAAAGAGTTTGGAATAATAGAGGTCGCTAGTATCGTACCTACCTGTGGCAACCCGGTACACTACGACTCAACCGGTTTTGATATTTGTTATTTTATCGAGTTTAAAAAGACTGTGTTCGGATGATTGTTTATTCATAGGATGTGATCCGAAGTGGGTGATTCAGTCCAAGTCTATATTAGTTGCAGCTGTCACCGCGTCAAACTCTTTATTGCCAAGTTGTATTTCATTACCTACCAATTCTCTTTCACATTCTGTTTAGCTAAATAATGATTTTTGAAACCAAATAATGTGCCCAAATGCCTTAAGTAATTTAGTATAATGCGAGAAAAAATCACGTGAAAAATAAGAGTAAATTGATGTTACAAGACGATGCTCATTTTACGTTTGAATTTTATCGATGGGTTGGTTCATTGTTTTAATGTAGTAAATAAGCTTTAAACTATTCAAAGTAAATGTTAGTTCTTTTTGAAAGTCAAGGTACCTACTGTACTGTTACACATGCTAATTTCAACTTTTCAAGCATGAAAGCATGCTTCAATGGAAAATAAATTATCTCGACTGTTCAATACAATAAAATATTAAAAAATAATTACACTTTCATTAATTACGCCGCGGAAGACTTAACGGGTTGCCGGGGCTCCGGCTCGAAGTGCAGGAATAGGAACGAGGTGTTGGTGGTGGTAATCAGTACGAGTCTGACACTCCTGTCTCGCCTCACCTGGACGGGAGAAGCCATTAAATGATTTTCCCTCTCAAAAAAAAAATACATGTTAGCGAATTGACAGGCGGTCGATTTCTGAAAATTGTTGAGCATGCTCAACAAAACGACTTCAGCTTGATATTTTAGAGCATGTGTAACGATTTATTGCCGAAGTTAAGTACTTACCAAACTTGTAGATACCTATATTTAATATAATTTTTACTTATCTGTTCCTTTGATTTTTTTTACTCTATGTTGTTTATCACCTGTCAAATTTTCGCGCCTAAACAAGGTAAAAAAAAAACACCAAAAATCTATTGTTGTTGTAGAAAGAAAGTTCCCAATATCGATATATGTAATAAAGTCTCCATCCAAATTTTAAGAGCAAGCAACGAAATATTGTTTAAATTAATGATTATAATAGTAACTATGCTAGATTATAATATAATATTACATGCATTGTAAAATGTAAAGAATTGAATTTTAACAGTGGCATAATAAATGTAACCTATTTGTAATAAAATAATAGATATTATATAATAAAAATGCAGTTCGTTTTGATGTGTTTGTTTCATTCATTGATTTAGTTTTTCCCTGACATTGCAGAAAAAAGGACAAATTGAATAGGAAGAATGACTGACATACCGTAGCGCTATCTAGTATTGGTACGAAGAACTATTAACATATTCACTCAGCAAATAAGTATTTTCATAAAAAAAAAATCATTTTATATAAGAGAGTCAACAACAGGATGCACGAAGAAAATGACATATTTTTTCACTCGTTCTTTATACCTCCTCCGTGTGAGAAGAGGCTGTTGATGATAATGCGATGTGATTAGTATAAATGACAATCTTCCTATATTCCTAATATTATAAATGCGACAGTTCGTGAGTTGGTGTGTATGTGTGTTTTTTAAATGGACTAGGAGGCAAACGAGCAGATGGATCACCTGATGGTAAGCGATCAGCGCCGCCTATGAACTCTCGCAACACCAGGGGAGTCACAGATCCGTTGCCAGCGTTTTAAAAAGGAATACGCTCTTTTCTTGAAGGTTTGAAGGTCGTATCAGTTCGGAAATACCGCCGACGACAGATCAAAACGGCTGAAGGGATTGGGTTCAAATTTGGAACAGGGATAGATTAGGATCTGAAATAACACATAGGCTATTTTTAATGGTAAACGAGCAGACGGATCACCTGATGGTAAGCAATAGGCGTCGCGTGTCATGGACACCTGGAACACAAGAGGCGTTACTAGTGCGTTACCGGCCTTTTGGGGATTAGGATTCAGGGTTGATTTTCTGCTCGGCCGTGGTATCACTCCGGTCGAGCAGGCCCATTCGTGCCGAAGCATGGCTCTCCCACACTTAAAACTTCTACACTTATCTTACTGTTTATCCGCTGGCAAAAGTTAGTTTCCAATAGTTGTATAAACAAGTAATTAAGATGTTACATAAACTTTAGAAATTCTTACCTGGTATAATTCTCTCAAACCCCCCAAAGTAGGTAGTTTCCTAAATTTTATTTTAATGTCCGTCTGGTACATTAATTTAAAACATTAGCCACGTATTATTTCTTTTCTCACAAAATTAAACACTTTCGACGATATATTAATTTGAAATATCGTGTGACGTCACAGCGTGCCACATTTTGTAGTACGTTATGACGTAACGACCTCCCACTCCTAAACTTAGCGCCATTTTATCTAAGTATTGCAACTTAATACGAGAAAAAAAAAATACGTGTCTTATAGACACTGACTAATTGATTTTTAATTTTGATACCCTGGAAACTACCCAATTGGTTCTGTCAGGGATTTGAACCAGACACAGTGAGTGTCCGGTTTCCTTATAGGCAGGCTGATACTGCGCTTGAACGGTACATAGTGTTGGAGCAAAAACTCTTTTGCGCCACCTCATTCATGAAGTTTATTATTATAATATTTTTTATGTTCCAAATTTGATTTTTTTTTAATCTTTTGTTTTTTCTTCTAATTGAATACATGCGTTCTAAGAATCCGTCAACAAATCTTTATTTTTATTCTCTTTATAATATCTTATATAAAAACCCTTGAAATTATTATTATTACGCCTGGACTCTCAAACATTTGGTCCTTCGAGCCGGATATTTCAATATCTACGTAACTGGCGAACATTATTGAAGAGTTCCCAAGGAAATAATTTCAAGAACTGAAGAACAATTTGTTGATGCTGACTACTTCAGGTTTTCGCAATGCCAGACGATCAGAGTACACTACTCATCAAGAGGAGGGCGAGTTATAAAGGAAGAATAACGGTATTTACCAAATTTTTTAATTCATTAAAACTTTCTTGTCTTAGGCCTTCTGACGTCGGCGAATTGCAGATTCGAGTAAATGCACTGGAATCATTATACGCTAAATATGACGAGGTTCAATTAGCATTGGAATGTGGTACAGATAATTTAGAACATCAGTTATTAGAACGTAGCGAGTTTGAGTCTCTTTAGTATAAAACTCTAATCGAGGCTCAGAAAGTCCTCAATGATTATACAAAAGAAAATCATGCCGTCAGTGAGGTAAGTGATCATTCTCAAAGTAATAATTCGCACAAATTCGTTAAATTACCGACAATTCAATTGCCCAAATTTAATGGTTCGTATGTGAATTGGTTGGAATTTCATGATACTTTTGTAAGTCTTATTCATTCTAATGAGGACATGAACAACATCAATAAATTTCATTATTTGAGATCGTCTCTTGAAGGTTCAGCTGCCGTGGTGATCAATTCCATTCAGTTTTCAGCTGCTAACTATATAGTAGCATGGAATATACTTTGTGATCGGTTTGACAACAAACATTTATTAACACAACACCATATTTCAGCATTATTTAATATTGAATCTATCAACAAGGAATCTTCTATTAATTTAAAAGCGTTAATTGACCAAATTAATAAAAACTTACGTGCCTTAGAGTCTCTAGGTGAGCCCATTGATCAATGGGATACTTTACTCATTTACATGATGACTCATAAGTTAGATAATAAAACTTATCGTGAATGGGAAGAGTATAAGGGTCGCTTAGACAAGGACTGTAAAATTAAATTTAATATGTTCATCACATTTATTAAAAATCGCGCAGAATTAATTGAAACATTAGAAATGTCAAATTCATTATCTAATAAATATACACATCAAAATAGTGTAAAATCTAATAAAGTCAGAACAATGATGGTATATGATTTGAAACCAAAAACCATACAAATAGTTCAAGTAATGATAGTGAGCATAAATCTAATTACGGTTGCGTCCATTGTGGTGGTGACCATAAGTTAAACAGTTGCTCTCAATTTCTTTCATTGAGTAATCAGTCACGATTGCAATTATTACCTAAGTTTAAAATATGTTACAATTGTTTATGTACAGGACATTATGCTAATACCTGCAAAAAGCCAGGTTGCAAAATATGTCGGCGTAAACATAACACTCTAGTGCATGTTACTGATCACTTGGCAAAGTCTGAAAATAATCCTGAAACATCAGGAAATAACACTAATTTAAACAGTCTGTCAACTCCGTTAGGTAATACGAACGTATCATTGTCTGCGAGCGTGGAGTGCGATGACGTGCTGTTATCTACGGTCTTACTAAAAGTATCAGGTAAGAATGGCCAACAACACATTATTCGAGCCGTGCTTGATAGTGGCAGCACATCGTGCCTTATGTCTGAGAGATTATACCGTAGACTTGAGTTACCAGCTAAGACTGTAAATAATTCAGTTTTAGGAGTTAGGTAATAATGCACTGTCTGAGATTAATAAAATGTGTCCAGTGTCAATTAAGTCTTTAGACGACAGTTTTTCATATAACATTAACTGTTTTATTTTGCCATCGATTACTAATGAGATACCGAGTAAACGTATAGATTTATCAAAGTTAAATATCCCGTCTAACATATCTCTAGCTGAACCTAAATTCCATTTACCAGCACCAGTAGACATGTTATTAGGTGTTGATATCTTTTGGGATTTGTTAGGGTCCCAAAAAATTAAGTTAGGAGACGGACAGCCTATTCTTTGCGAGACTAAGTTAGGATGGTTGGTCTCAGGTCCATTTAAAATTAGTACCTAATGCATTGCGCTTCGACACATCTAAAGTGTTAAACTGTAATTTTGCCAAGACTGAGCAAGATAATAATAACGAATTAAATAATTGTATAGAACATCAACTTACCAGGTTTTGGCAGTTAGAAGAAGTTAGTACGACATCAGTGTACTCTCAGGAGGAAAAGCTATGCGAAGAACACTTCATTAAAAATACTACACGTTTGGAGAACGGACAATTTTGTGTTCGAATTCCACTGAAGTGTTCTTCTGATTTGTTAGGTGAATCATTCTCAAGGGCTAAGCATTGCTTTGTTTCTTTAGAACGTCGACTAAAAAGCCAACCTTTACTGTCTAGTATGTATAAAGAATTTATGTCAGAGTATGAATCTTTGGAACATATGTCGAAATGTAAAAATATTAATATGTCTGCTCATTATATTCCTCATCATGGAGTTTTACGTGATAGTAGTCTTACTACTAAATTACGAGTGGTTTTTAATGCCAGTAGCACCACTACGTCAGGGATTTCTTTTAATGGTATACAAATGACTGGGCCAGTAGTGCAAAATGATATATTATCAATACTTTTGCGATTTAGGCAACATAAATATATTATTGCTGCCGACGTAGAGAAAATGTACCGGCAGTTGGTTGTTCATCCACATGATCGATACCTTCAACATATCGTCTGGCGTGATAACCCGTCAACTCCGTTGCAAACGTATCAATTAAACACCGTGACTTACGGCACGGCCAGCGCTCCCTTCCTTGCAACAAGGTGCCTAAAACAATTAGGATTAGACTGCGCTGATAAAAAATCTGCTGCGGTTATTATTCATGACTTTTACGTAGACGATTTACTAACAGGAGGAGATGATTTAGATGAAGTTAAAAATTTGCGTCGAAAGGTGACTTCTATTCTTGCTTCAGCTAGAATGAACCTTAGAAAATGGAAGTCAAATGACATACGTTTAATGAATGATTCAGACTTTCCTCAATCTTCACTGGACCTGAATATTGGCGGACTGGAGTCGGGAAAAACTTTAGGTATAGGATGGCAATCACAATCTGATCAGATTTATTTTTCCATTAATGAAGCCATTACTAGTAAAAATACGAAGCGTGATATGCTTTCGATAATATCGCAAGTGTTTGATCCGTTAGGTCTTTTATCTCCATGTATTATAGTGGTGAAGATATTACTTCAAAAATTATGGTTACATAAACTATCGTGGGATGAACAACTATCGCCTGACATCAGTAAGATTTGGAATGAATTAATAATGAATTTACCAACGTTAAATAACATATTAGTTCCGCGACGTGTTTTAATCGATTCATGTAAATCTCTAGAATTTCACATATTTACTGATGCTTCTGAACGAGCATGTTTATATGTACGTAGTATCAACCATGAAAATCAGGTTTTGATACGTTTATTAATAGCTAAAAGTCGTGTTGCCCCCTTGAAACCAACTACTATTCCTAAACTTGAGCTTTGTGGTGCTCTAGTTGGGGTTAGAATTTATGAAAAAGTACCTAGTTGCTAGTTTACGATTACCTGTGACGCCACGTACATTTTTTTGGACAGATTCCACTATCGTTCTTGGATGGTTAAAAATGTTGCCAATTAAACTGCAACCTTTTGTTCGCAACCGTGTAGCCGATATATTAGAAAAGACTCCTAGGTCTGAGTGGAGACACATTCCTACTCATTTAAACCCTGCTGATTATGTTTCTCGAGGAGTAGATATTAAATCATTGCCTTCTTTGGAGGAATGGTGGTCCGGTCCAGGTTTCTTAAAGACTGACATGTCATGCTGGCCTTCTGAATTTGCATATTGTCCTGATGATAAATTGCCGGAAGTAAAGCCTGATGTTATCTTACATGGTATAATTAAGGAGAATGTGTGTAACGATTTTATAAATTTTACGTTTTTCAAATTATTCGAGGCTTCAACGCACAGTAGCTTATGTTTTACGGTTCATTGCTGCTTGTAAAAAGCAATCTGTATATGGTCCATTTACTAAAGATGAACTTAATAAGTCTTTAAATGTAATTATTAGAACCTCTCAAAATGAGTGATTTAGTGAATATGATACCTTACTTCATAATAAACAACTGCCAAAGAAAAGTGCATTGTTAAAATTTAATATATATTTAGATGAAGAAAAGGTAATGCGTATTAACGGTAGATTACAAAACTCTGACTTGTCATATGCTAAGAGATGCCCAATTCTTTTAAAATCTAATCATCCTTTCACGAAATTGTTATTTGAATATGAACATAAAAGGTTATTTCACACTGGACCTCAGTTACTGTTAGCATCCATAAGGGATACATATTGGCCAATAAGAGGTCGCAACTTAGCTAAGTCATGTTACAATAAATGTGTGCGTTGTAGACGTCTTAAAGGTAACACCGATCATGGGCAATCTGCCACGGCAGCGACTTCAAGCTGGAGGTTATCCATTTGAAAATATTGGTTTAGATTACGCAGGTCCTATACAATGTGTTGTTCGACAGGGTCGCGGTGGTAAGTTAGTCAAAGTATACATAGCAGTTTTTGTTTGTTTTGCGACCAAAGCAATACATCTTGAACTTGTCGGTGATCTAACGAGCAATACTTTTATTATGGCATTAAAGAGATTCATCTCACGTAGAGGTAAGCCAATTAACATTTATTCTGACAATGGCACTTCGTTTGTTGGAGCATATAATGATTTATCTAAATTTTTAAAATCTAATTGTGATTCGCTGAGTGAGGAAATGGCTAAGGAAGGAATTAATTTTAACTTCATACCAGCATACTCTCCTCATTTCGCTGGCCTTGCGGAAGCTGGGGTTAAGTCTACTAAGCATCACTTAGTCAGAGTATTGGGCCTCTGTAATTTAACTTACGAAGAACTCTATACTACGTTGGTCCAAATAGAAGCAATTTTGAACTCAAGACCTCTGACACCACTATCATCGGACCCTGAGGACTTGATTCCATTAACACCTGACATTTTTTAATTGGACGTCCTTTAACATCCATGCCGACGCCTGATTACCGTAATTACTCCACCAGTTCATTATAACGATTCCATAGAGTAGAACAACTCCGACAACATTTTTGGAGTAGATGGAGTAAGGAATATATTTCAGAACTACAACTCAGAACAAAATGGCGTACATGTAAAGGTCAGATAAAATTGAACTCAATTGTACTTCTTAAAGAAGACAACATGCCGCCTCTGAAGTGGAAATTGGGTCGGATCATAGCGACTTATCCAGGAACAGATGGGATAATACGAGTAGCGGACGTCAAGACTTCAAGTGGTATTGTTCGCAGATGTTTTAGCAAGATTTGCCCATTACCCATTTACTCTGCAGATGACCAAGATCTGTCTGGTTGAAAGACAGGCTTTCAACGCCCGGGGGTATGTTGGAGCAAAAACTCTTTTGCGCCACCTCATTCATGAAGTTTATTATTATAATATTTTTTATGTTCCAAATTTGATATTTTTTTTTATCTTTTGTTTTTTCTTCTAATTGAATACATGCGTTCTAAGAATCCGTAAACAAATCTTTATTTTTATTCTCTTTATAACATCTTATATAAAAACCCTTGAAATTATTATTATTACGCCTGGACTCTCAAACACATAGTTCGTTGAATAAAGTTTTCTTATTGCTGCTGATATTAGCTTTTTATCCCACGGGGACGCGGGCAGATGGTCATCAGACAATAAAACAACAATAATATCGTAATATAAAAATATATTTATTTTATAATGCAACGTCAACGAAGGAACACATTTCCGTTTACAACTTCGAGTACCTATTGATACAAGGCAATATTAATTTTAATATCTACACAAAATCATACAATATGAATTGTATTTGACACTATCGTTAGATATATCAAATTAATTATGTCGCAATTTACGTAACTGCTCAAGGATACTGTACTACTTTCAAGCTTCGCTCGGGGCCCATAGTCATAAGCAACATCATCGCAACGACTACTATTGTGCTTACTAGATGGCGTTAAAAACTTTAACTTTCATTATAATCAGTATAAGTGTCGAGGAACATGTGTAGCCAGCCAGGGGCTCTGGGTGGGAAAATCTAAAAAAATATGTAACTGGTAAACTATAAACGTGCTGTTTTAAATAGGTTCACTAACGATAGAAGCGTAGGTATATAAAAATTAGGGGCACCTGAGGTGCTTGCATAGAGCGCTCTTTAGATTTAATCTGCCTGAAGCTAAGAATGTCATACAAAATTTCAATAAAAAAACTGTTAAGTGAAAAATAAAAATAATGTGTAAGAAAATAATTATGATTTTGTAGTATTTCCAAATATAGCAATATAAAGACTAGACTGTCGACCGTATGTTACCAGCGAATTTTTGGATATGTCGTTCACATTGCCCCAGTCAGATAACGTCGACAAATTGGTTGTTGTTGACAAGGTGGAAGGAAAAAGACCATGTGGCCGATCACCTAGCCGATGGTGTGACCAAGTTGCCAACTACACTGGACTCTCTGTTACGGCCGCCCTGAGAGAAGCCGAAAACAGCACAAGATGGAGGGAAATTACACACAGAGCAATGAAAGCCTGTCAGGGGCACGACCTTCAGAAATGAAGCAAGCGATGGAGAAGAGAGTACATATTTCCAAACAAATTAATTGCAAAAAAATTACAGTCGAACTAACAACTTCCTTTCTCTCAAATCGGTTGAATAGAACTACCTAGACATTTTTTAATATGCTGATATATCATACCAAAAATTTGTTTATACAAAAGTAGTCTATAAACATTAGAAATAAGGACTATAATGGAGTTATTGGAGTCAATGGTGATGGCTGGGGATTGAACAGTTAGTCAGTTTGAAAATAATGAATGGGTTGTTTTCTTCACTTATTCATCGTCAGCACTAACTTTTTTCTTGCCTCGTTTGTCAGCTAATGTTGGTTCCCATTGCCGAGCGACGCTACAGTACAACTGCATGGTTGCTCTAGCATCTTCTACGGAGCTATGCTCTCCGGATTGGATGTCTATACCCAGAATCTCTTTGGCTAGACGCTTGAGTGACGGTGTACTGCCTTTTGTGATCTGGAATTTTGGAAAAGAGGTTTTATTTAAAATGAGTAGTAGGGAATGATAATGATGGTGACTTAAAAAAAATAAGGCATGTTTAATTATATTACTATTGGATTTTTGGTAGTATTGTGATTTGGTTTGAGCTTGATACTATACAGGTAATTTGCAAAATCAAATGATTATGATTAATGTAGTAAATAAAAAATACTTATTTATTTATTTAATAATTTATGTACACACAAACAGCACAGAGGATAACACATTTATAAAATAACAGTACATAGGTGCTACTTATTCCTGTTGGAGTTTCTTATATACAGAGTGACTTGTAACTCGACATATTCCTCTCGGGAGGTGATGATACAACATTTTCCTACAAAATTAACCCTCAGGTCTCTGGTCCGAAAGTGATATATTCAACATTTTCGGTTTTGCTGAAAAAACCTTGATCAATCTACAAAAACATCAATAAATAAAAAACTACTGGTTTGATTTTATTGATTTTAGTTTTAATTTATTGTGAAGACCTACTAGATCTACTCATACTAGATCAATAAACATTTATTAATACTAGTACTTTCAAGAATATTATTAGTTTTAACTCGTAGGGTACTGTCATTATAGACACAATTATAGAACAATAGGTTGCGCAGTTGACCGCTTGGTGTTTGACAGTTTAAAATAGCAAGTAAATTTGTATCAAATTCTGTTTTGAGTCACGAATTTGGTCAATAGAAATGTGATTTATTAAAATAAACTATATTACACTAAGTATACAAATTATTATTACAAAAACTTTTAGCTACTCAAAAACATATAAAAGTAGTCTCTAAACATTGTTCATATAAAAGTAGTCTCTAAACATTGGAAATAAGGTTTACAATGTAGTTTGTGGAGAGAGGTCACCTATGACCGCTTGGGGATAATTGGGTTAAAATAGTTATAAAAATCTCAAAAATAAATTAATAACTTGATGATAAGTTAAGTGTAAAGGAAAACGAGCAATTTCAAAAACATCATTATTTACAATATTTTGTTCAAAGTGACCTTCCCTATGATGAATACATGCTTGCACACGCTTCTTCATCTCTGTGACCGTCACTCTTTCGAACGAGGGAGCGAGACAAAGAGGTATATGTCGAGTTACCAAGTCACCCTGTATAATGTTTTTAAAGAGGATCTCAAAAATGATAATTCTTATATCATGGTCATGAGTGTTAAAAACAAATAATTTCAGATACAGTCTATACTGAAATATAAATGTAGATAAAGAAACAACTTTAAAATAAAAAAATAACACATAACATAATATCACAGCTTTTATCCCCGAAGGGGTAGGCAGAGGTGTACATTATACCACTGTACAATGTAACACCCACTTTTCACTATTTATGTTATGAGTCCCATGTAATAGGGGCCTATTTCCATATACCAGACACAATTCCAGACTCCGTGCTACTACTGAGAATATTTAAAAGCTCAGTAATACTTTGCCTGACCCAGGAATCGAACCTGAGATCTCTTGCCCGGCAGTCGCACTTGCGACCACTCGGCCAACGAGGCAGTCGTAATATAAAAAATATGGTATGCTTACCTTCCTAAACGGTTTATATCTGGATGTATCTCTGATATTCCTCTTAGGGTGCGACAGAAACAAAACAGCCAAATCATTCTTCAACGAATGCCCAACTAGTATACGACCTCTAAGGAGTTCAGAAACTTCTTTCTGGACAACTGTGAAGTCTTCTCCATTCAATAAATCCTCTTTTCTAACACCACTGATGTCCGTTCTATAGTCTTTCACCTCTTCCCGCGCTTTTACGAACTTGTCGTAAATACAGTCGCCGAATTTGTTGACTATAGACACCCTAGCTAACATGTGATCATTGCCACCATAACCAATTCCCACCATCTCACAATCCATAGCAAGAAATTTAGTAAGTCGATTTTTTTTACTATTATTATTGTTTTTAACAACACCATTAACATTATTCGATTCACTATTAACTTCTTTATCTACGTTATTGACTATACTATCCGCGTTTGACGACAAATTCAGAGTTTTTAAGTTATTTTGGACTTTATCGTGATCTTTGGCTTTTTTCTTCCTAGCACGGCGGAATGTACCTGAAAATTGGTTTTTACTGTTCTCCTGTGCCGGTTTCTCCGTCTTCTTGTCCATAATGAGGTTGCTTGATAAGAATTTTTGCCAGTTTGCATCAATAACACCACGGAACGCAACAGTTTGGTTAGGTTGTTCATTCGAAGTTTTCTTCTTCTTTTTCGGCGCTTCTGTCATGTTTACATTAAAAACGTAATGTAATAACAACTTGAATATTATAAATACACAGTTTATTACACTAAACACAATGTTTAGTACGAATTCTATTACATTCAGGAGTAAATAAAGACCTTCCTGAGTGAAGCCATTTGACATCTTTTGTGACAGTTCTCCCGCATGGCATTACATCTATAGACTACCGCTGTAACTTTTTTCCAACGGATTCACGGTTTGACGTTTTCTCTAATGTCAAAACTTTATAATTTTATCTTAGTTTTAGGACAAAATACTTTAAAATTTCACTGTTAAAATTGTAGGGATTAATTTTCTTGTTATTGTTTTGTTTTTTAATATTATTTGAGTGAATTTTGTCGAGTAAATATAAAATGTGAAATGTCAATGAACTTCATAGACAAACCTATGAAGGCGTTTAGAAACTAGGTTTGCAAGTTAACATAGTAATTTTAAATATCATTATATTTAATTTTATTAATTAAAATACTTACGAATGGGTATTACATCATTATTACTTACGTTATTAAGGAATTACGGCGATATAAGTTACAAGAGTACAGAGATTTAACAATGTTTAAGAACTGTCAAAACTGCTATTAAGTTTCAAAACGCTAATGAGACTAGTATTAGAATGTTTACAATTTTATCTTCGATCGAAGATTAACTGTACCGAATGCAATGCCGTTTTGCGCCAAGTATTGTTGTGCAATGTTATTCAAATTCAGCAATGTATTGTAGAATATTAAAAACGATTGCTATTACCACATCGAAATGCACGCAAAAATGTAAATATGAGATTTGTATACAAAAATGTCTGGTAAATGTCACATGAAGCCGACGTGTCTGCATTCGAGTTAGTTAAAATCGTGTGGTGGGAGAATTTTGTGAAAATGTTATCTCGTTCGTAACCATGAGTTGTAGTCAGTGTACGCTTTCTAATCGCCGTAGACAGTCGCCGCGTAAACAATAATGTCTTACGATAGCATTTTCGAAAACCTAAACTCTCACGGACAAGGCCACTTATTAAAATACTGGCCAGATCTCACCGAAAAAGAGCGCGCACAACTATTGAGCGATTTAAAAAAAATCGATTTTGCCGAAGTGAACGAATTATTCCGCCGCGCTAACGATACAAGTAAAGTTATTCTAGAAGAAAAAGTTGAAGATTTAAAGCCTATTCCGGACTCTCATTATGAAGCAGTGCCTAATTTGAGTAACGAAAAAATTTTGGAGTACGAAAATTTTGGTCTGAAAGAAATTAGTGATGGGAAAGTTGGTGTTTTGTTGCTGGCCGGTGGACAGGCGACTCGACTTGGATTCGGCCACCCGAAAGGTATGTACGATGTCGGTTTACCATCGAGGAAAACTCTATTCCAAATTCAAGCGGAGAGGATTGTCAGAGTGCAACAAATGGCCGCTGAGAAGTACGGAAAGGAGGGGAAAATTACTTGGTACATTATGACTTCAGAACACACAAGGGGCCCAACCGCTGACTATTTTAGAAGTCATAACTACTTTGGTCTGAATGAGGAAGATATTGTATACTTCGAGCAGGGAACTCTCCCATGCTTTGATTTTGAAGGAAAAATATTTTTAGATGAGAAACACCATGTTTCATCTGCTCCAGATGGCAATGGAGGACTATACAGAGCCTTAAAAAGTCAGGGTGTATTGGCTGATATAGCGAAACGAGGTGTAGAGCATCTCCATGCTCATTCAGTTGACAATATCCTTATTAAAGTAGCTGATCCCGTGTTTATAGGCTACTGTAAGAGCAAAAATGCTGATTGTGCAGCCAAAGTCGTACAGAAGTCCACACCAAGTGAAGCTGTAGGTGTTGTTTGCAGAGTAAATGGTCACTACAAGGTAGTAGAGTACTCTGAACTTACTGATGAAGCCGCAGAAAGTAGAACAGCTGAGGGCAGACTCACATTCTCCGCAGGAAACATCTGCAACCACTACTTCTCATCACAATTCTTAACAAAAATCTGCAATTTTGAATCGAAACTGAAACTCCATGTTGCCAAAAAGAAGATTCCTTACGTAGACCATGAAGGAATCCGTCAGAAACCTACAGAACCAAATGGAATTAAGATGGAAAAATTCATCTTTGATGTGTTTGAGTTTGCCGAGAACTTCATCTGTTTGGAAGTAGCAAGAGATGTTGAATTCTCTGCTTTGAAGAACAACGATGCTGCTAAAAAGGACTGTCCATCGACTGCTCGGGAGGACCTCTTAAGATTACACCGTAAATATGTTAGAGAAGCCGGTGGTATTGTTGAAGACAACATAGATGTAGAAATTTCTCCATTGCTATCTTACGGTGGTGAAAATCTGGAGGACCTTGTCAGTGGAGAAGTCTTCGCAATCAGTCCGTACCATCTGAAGAGCATGCAGGAGTCTACGGCCAATGGGAACGGAGTTAACGGTACCAATGGATCTAACGGTACTCATTAAAAGTGTTGTGCTATATGAAAAGACTTCAGTGGTCGAAAATGTCATATTACGGTCCCATTTCAGTTCTACAAGTGATCACAAAGTGTTAATTTTAAGTGTTTCAGTTTATTAAACTAGGGCACTGTCGACTTTATACTTATTTTACTTCGAAATATTTACTGGACAATCTGGACTAACATATAACTACCAACTTAAAATTAAATTTATTGTTTTCATAAACTTTAGCATAAATAAAAAAATATTAGGCTGAATTCTATAATGCCTCTATTAAAAAAGTACCTTCTATAGTCTATTTATTTGAAAAAAAAAGATTGTGTATATTTTTTTATATATTTTTTTAAAGGACTAAGTGATGTTAAAAATTTTAGTCATTAATTAAATAAGATTTTAATATTACTTTATTACTTTAATTTTGTAACAACTTCCAGTTATAGCAATAATTAGTTTAATGTGTATAGTTCTAATTATGTACCTAGTTAAAAATAAATTGCGAAATGGAATTCATAGCTTGCTAAAATACATACCTGCCTACTTGGTGAATGATAGTTACAATTAGGTAAAATTGCGTATATGATAAAATTACAAACTAAATCTGTAAAGAAAACTAATTTTAGTTAACAGTTTTCGCAAATATACGTATCTTGTTCTAGCCAATAAAAATGTTGCCCCATTTGTGGACTAAACTGATTAAAGTATCTTATTTTAAAACTCCTAGGTCCAATTTTTCCAACAGTTAGTTGAAATTTTTCACTTTGGCGGCATTTTTGACAGTTCTTTATTTTAATCTGTAAATTACCCCAATACCACAGCTTCTAATTATTTTTCTAATCGTTTATCAGATGCGGCACATTTTTTTTATTCCCCGATTAAAATTCTTAGCTATAATTTTCTTTACTATTCTTTATTGCGCAAAGTAATCGACAAAAATTTTATTAGTGTTATAAAACTGGTTATCTAGATTGTTCTTTTGTTTCAAACCCGTAATTTAAAATAAGAATTAAATTTAATATTAATCTATTTGCTATGCGCTTATCTATTAGGATTCACAATGTAACGGCATTTGAAAAAAGGAAAGTAAGTATATTTGTTTCTGTAGGCTCCATAATAGCAGTTTCATTAGACATGATCTAACTCAGATGGGAGAGCCTCTTTTGAAGTCCAAACAAAGTAAAACACCTAAAGTGGAATAACTGCAAGTTTATACTATAATTGTAAAAATATGGGTGCCAGAGATTGTTAGTAAAAATTTAGCTTCTCGATCATTCTGATAGATTTTTCCAAAGCAAGGCTAACAAAGAAATAAAGCTGTACCTATCTATTTCAATAATAAATAATTTATGTCAACTAATAATAATTCCAAGGAGGTCGGTACCAGTTTTCCGTTCACTATGGACAACCTGTTTTTAAGTGTCAAAGTTATTTGAAATTCGAATTTTTATTCTGTCAAATATTGCTGCCAGAATTTCGCTTTTAATCTCAAGGTCGTCTGTGGATCTTGTTTTGAACCTGTTTGGTTAGCAACCTCCTTTCGTTAGGTCACGATTACGAATTTTTCGAAGCTATGCTGAAATCAGTGTTAAAAAAATAATATTGTGATAAAAATGATTGAAATCTTTGTAGATAATTATTAATTGATATAAGTAAGTATTTAGATTATTATCTAATTCATTTTAAGAAATCGGTTTTCTTTTTGTAAATATTGTAAATAGAGTTTTTAAAAGTGCACTTTATTGTTATAAAAAAAAATGAAAATGGCGATGGCGTATCAAATAATCACGATAAAATAACTTCGCAGTTATTACTGTACACTGCCTCGGCTAAAAGTTACGAAAATTTAAATTTTAAATAGAAAGTGTTGTTTTATTTTCTATTTGTTCGGCTTTTGAATTGGTTTTTTTAAGGTTTTCTTGAGTAGCGTCTAATTTTTTATTGTTACACTGCCAAAATACAAGACAGAAGCTCTTTAGTTTTTCTTTTTTTTATTGTCTGTCATTTTTTACCTACTAAAGATTAGGTGATCGTTTTAAAAAATTGCATAATTCAAGTGTGTTAATGTAATTATGATTTTTTTACGTCATTACTTTATCGTAAACGGAAATTACATCTATACGTATATCGATTTGGTATCGTTTTTCGCGCAAAAAGTCTTTAATGTAGATAAGTTGTTGTTTTAAGATAATTATTATGTTTTTTTTAATCGCGGAATTTTTAATGTACGAGGAAATTATGTTATATCCGTGTTTTTGATGTCGAATGATCTGCCTATCCCTTAAGGGGCGAAAAGGTATTAATTTTAGTGGTTATATTCTTTAGAAAATTCAAAATTTTTATAAGTAGGGGACCGGATTATGTATCTAGTCAAATATTTTTGTATTTTTTCCACCAATTGTCAAACTTTTTCCCCATGTACACCGTTGTTGTTGCTTCTGTCGATTAAATTTAATTAGCCATCGACAATACACAATCATCTGAGGCCTACCTCCGAGTTTGTTAAACGTTTAAGTAATCGTTCGAAACGAGTACACGTTCATCGCTCTGATTGACCGGCTCCAATGAACCAACTCCATTCAGAGCGTCGAACGCGTCGCTTACTTTAAATCGGATCGGCTTTATTGAAACAAGGTAACTAACAACAATAAAAACCGTTTATTTATGTCCGGTCCTCTTGCACTGATACCAGTGCCTATAATATTAATTGAACCCTGTTTTTTCAAAATAACATTGGATTTTGGATTCTAAATAACATCACAATAATTTTCAAGTAGGTATGTTGTTGATTAAGTCTGCCTTTTAGCATCTTATTACTACTCATATATATTTTGTTTCTTAATCCATCACAATAACTATTGCTAAGCTTGTTTGAAAACGTTAGCCTATATTTTGGGGCCATAAGAATAGGTCTGTACTGAATTAGCGAATCATAGATGGCACTGCCATCGAGTTTCGTAAGATTTTTATAGTAAAGTTTTTAGAAGATGGACTGGAGAATATCGATAGTAATAGTTATAATTATATGCAAACCTTTGCTTTTGTTTTAACCAAACCTGCAGGTGGAGGGCGATCTAGGAGTAGAAACGTGGTGGCGTTGAGTCAGTAAGAGTCTGGCGCTCTCTCTCGCGTCATTCAATGGAATTCATTCGTGGGAGAAGTCATTGTATGATTTTGCCGTCCTAAAAATGTCTTTGTTTAAATTTATTTTGCAATTAAATGCTTGGAAAGTTATTTTATTATAGTTTCTGTAAATCTGTACCAATAGATAAACGATTTTTTTTAAGGGGGAAATATCATCAAAATTCTCGCCTGGGTGAGGGAGATAGTGACAGACTCTTACTGACTAAAAACAACCGCGTTTCTACTCCTGCACTTCGAGCCGGAGCCCTGGTGACCTTTTACGTTCTCCGCGGCTCCGTATCGGCATCAGCCCTAATGGGTCCCATCCGTGGTGGTCTGATGGCTCTTTGAGGCGCGCTTCGCTCGGGTCTGGCTACTCCCCATACTCGCCGTCCGCAGGCCTGTCGCATGGGTAGACGATAGCCAAGGTTTTATGTATACCTGACTAGTGAGTTTTGTATTATAGCTATCATGAGATTTAATCAATTAATTATGTGATACGGTATACTCGGGTAACTAAACGTCAAGTTTCATAATCATCATCAACAGCCTATAAATGCCCACTACTGACCAAAGGTCTCGTCTTACTTGGAAAAGGTTTGAGCATTACTATTAAGCATACGGTTGCTCAATGAGGGTTGGCAAGTAATCTCGTAAATAGTTACGTGAGTAAGCTGTATAATATAATGTAATTTAATACTGTACCTCTATACAATTTAAAGTCTAATTATAGGCCTTGTGTATAAATAGCAATATTTAATTACTATAATATGTATTTATTTACATTTGTTTTCAAAATTTTGTCGTGAATTGAATTTGTATTGGGTTTATTACTGATTTTAATCAAAAGAAATTGTATTTGAATCAAAACTGGAATAAAAATTATTGTTTCTGCTATTACTAGATGGCGCTTGTGTCGATTAAAGTCACTATCAAATATTTCATAATATGACAACACTAAACAATAGATTATCATAACTGTTGCATGCAAAAGATTTACTTCGAAGAGAAAATGGAAAATAAAATGATAGTTGCTTTCTTAAAAATAATAACGTATGTATAGTATTTTAATCTCAGTTTCATTGAATAGCATTCCCGATTTTAATTACGTTTCAAGAAGTATGTAACGTTACATCTAGTTTAGACCGTAATAAAAATTGTTTCTATCACTAAACTACTTATATTGTTATGAATTTATTATTGTGCCCTAAATTACTAATACATAAAAATTTGTTTATTGTGCTTGCAGCCTTTTTTATCTGTAGTATCTGTCAAAAATTTGGCGCGTAAATGCAATTTTTGTTGTCAAACATGGCTGAAATGTGATCTCAAATGGATCTCAATGCTAAATTTTAATAAATTTTGAATTTGATTACATAAAACATTAAGAAATGTCAAGTTTCTGTCAAAAACTAAGATTGGAAAAATTAAATATTTATGTTGCCTCATCGTAGATCGCATCATTGTTTACAACCAGGCCGTCAACATCAAATAAAAAAATGGGTCCAGAGATTTTTTTAAATCTTTCGTTAATCTGTTATCTCAAATGAGTATTTAGTCATAGAAACATTTTTTATGCATAAACTTTTTAGGTATTACGAAATGTACTTAAATATTCCTACATAATATTTAAATAATGAGATTTTTATATTGCTAAATGCTATTATTGTACTGTTCCATTAAACCATAAAACTATTAAAGAAACGATTTAAGAAAAACGTTTTTTATTTTAATTATTTATTACTTAAAGTCTGGAAAACGAAAGTAGAGACTGAAAAAGCCCGGCAAATTTTAAAAAAATATCAGTATAGCAACCCAAAAATTAGTATGTCATACCTGGAGTAACCTAATTTGATACTTTATAATAATTTGTTTGTTTGTTACGTCTTCACGTCTGGTTACTCCAGGTATGACATACTTATTTTTGGGTTGCTATACTGATATTTTTTAAATTTGCCGGGCTTTTTCAGTCTCTACTTTCGTTTGCCAGACTCTAGTAGTAAGTGGCTTGCCCGGAGGTGATACAACGGCCGCATAAAAGTCAGACGTGAAACGACGCTTTCGTAAGGTATGGCCCAATTTTTTTTGAAATAAGCCGGTAAACGAGCTGACGGATCACCTGATGGTAAGCAATCGGCGTCGCCCATAGACACCTGGAACACCAGAGGCTTACAGGACCGAGCCAGGCTTAGAGGCAGGTAATGTGTTACCGGCCTTTTGGAGATTGGTCAAAAGTCAAAATCATTTATTACAATTAGACCAGGAAGGCACTTTTGAACGTCAGCAATAGAAATTTAAAAGTGAAGCTATTTGCTCATTCAAAAGTGTAGATTCCTACGGCGAAGAACGAGCAAGAAACTCCATAGGTTACTCTTTTATTTTATTTATTTATTTATTTACACTTCTGTATAACAAACATACGATGGAGGACTTAATGCCGGGTGGCATTCTCTAACAGTCAACCATGGGGTGATGCAGAGATGTGCAACAGTAGGTGTAATAGGTATAATGGTTTATGTGATGCATAACTGTAAATACATACATATATCCGTATATATAGGTATAATGTAAATTACATAAGATACATTATCAATATTACTAAATAACAATACTATAAAAGTGAATAAATAAATTGGGAATAAAAATACATATAATATATATATATATAATATATATATATATATATATATATATATATATATATATATAATATATATATATATATATATATATATTTATACATATATATTAAATACAATCGCCAAAATGATAAATTAAGTACGTGATGCGTCTGTCTGTTCCCTCTGCAATAGTTCACGAACCTTAACTTTAAAACTAAGCCGGCTGGTTGCCGTCCTGACATCCGTGGGCAGCGCATTCCACAGCAGAATGGATTGGACAAAGAATGAAGAGAATGAAAGAATGAAGAACTCTTTTCCAATCAGGTTCACAATACAAATAAAATTGGAGTGTCTGTTTGTAATATTAAAATAATTACTTTTACTACATGCATATGAATATAGGTAGGTAAATATGATACACAAACCAAAACACAATTTTTTACAATTTTTATCTGTCTGACCTGGTAGCTGGACCGATTTTGCAAGACTTTTATTTGCACTTTGCAGTTAGCTGATGTAACTACTAATCATAATCATAATCATTTATTTATTTGTATTACATGGATATTCATAAGTTAAAAACAGGTTTAGTAATTTCACTATTTATGTTATGAGTCCCATGTAATAGGGGGTGAGCCTATTGCCATATACCGGGCACAATTCCAGACTCCGTGCTACTACTGAGTTTTTTTTAAAACCCAGTAATACTTTGCCCGACCCGGGAATCGAACCCGAGACCCCTTGCTCGGCAGTCGCACTTGCGACCACTCGGCCAACGAGGCAGTCACTAAAAGTGGGTGTTACATTGTACAGTGGCATAATGTGCACCTCTGCCTACCCCTTCGGGATAAAAGGCGTGATGTTATGTTATGTTTAATTACACTATGTTTCGCCTTGCTTGGCGTTCAAATATTAATATACCATAAATAATTGAATTATTACTTACAAAGAAACAAAAGTTATTTAAAGTCAAGAATGTCAATTTAAAAATCAAGATCGTAAGAAATTAAAATTGTAACAATATACGCATTTATTATATTATTATTTTATTTATGTCACGTTTAATATTGTTCCACATTTAATTTATAATTAGTAACATATGCTTCTTTAATTTGTAAAATTGAAACAAAAAAAATTGATGTCCAAAAATGTGTATATTCTACACGGGCGAAGTCACGAGCAACAGCTTGTAGGATATAAATCTGTATATTTAATACGAACTATAATACATTTCATTACAAAACCTGTATCTTCGGTTGCCAAATAACGCGTTACAGCGTAAAGTAGGTAACTGTGCTTACGACATTTTAATTTTAAAATCGCAAGTGTTGTTCTAGTAAAACATTTTGACGGATTTGTCAAGTGGTTCGTGGTTGTTATGGCTGACTGCTAAGCAATTGGTATTGGGTTCGATTGCCGTATCAGGATTCTTATTTAAAGTCTACCGGACATTAAGTACCGAACCCCGCGAACTTAGTGATGAACGCGTGATGTGTAGTCTATATTATTTATCAAAGCATACACTAAAATACATGATAGATTTTCTTAACATATTTTAACACTCTATACTCAGTGTAGCCGAAATTAAAGGCTGTCATGACATGAATTAACTATAAAAGAACAGGATATTAAAACAAAAAGTTCCCTTATCAAAAAAAAGCCATCATGTTTAAATCACAATTATTTATTTATTTATTTATTTATGGATAGGAAAACCAACAGCTACACATGACAAACAAACAGATATTATAATAACACCAGAAAGCCAATTACAGGTTTTCACGGATAGATTTCACGTTATTCAATTAAAAAACACTCACAGTCTAAACAAATTACATTTAGGGAAAGAAAATAATAATAAAAAAAAAAACAAAACAACAAGAGCATATACCAACTAATTTTAAACATAAAAAGTGAACACACACCAACCATAGTACCGACAACAACAAATTAATAATAAATTAACTTAATTTATTCATCAATTAAAAAACTGAAGGGTGAGCATCCTTCGCACCGCAGAAGTCCGCGTTACAAACGGATCTATTGGATACTCCTTACACAAGTTGTTTAAGTCTCTGCTTGCACGCATAATAAAGGAATTCTGCCTATACCTCGTTGAGGAACTTCGAATTAAAAGTAGAATTCGAATTATTGTTAAATTTAAATTTTTAAACTGTACCTCGTAACATTTTGGTTCGAATGGAATACTTAGGTACCTATTTTAACTCTGTGAGAATGTCCTACGCAGGACAGTTTTCACCTTAAAAAGGGAGTAGGACATGTCAATATCCACATTAAGTGAGCATGACAGGCGACTAAATTGTTCCTGCATTCTATTCATTGAGGAAAAATGACCCAGGCTTGTTTTAAAGCCTTTACCAGAAAGCAACCGATAACTTGACTCGACCTGTTCGTAATATTTATGCAAATTTTGAAATAAAACCGTGCAATACTTTTTGAGTTAAGTCTGGACATACTGGAGGCGAAGATGCTCGCGCGCGTTATTTCTCTGCGCGCGGAGGCACGTCGCCGGGGCGAAACTCCGCTGCTGCGCCAGATAAGTGCGTGGCGGGAAGAGCTCTGGCGCGATCTCATGGCGGAATGGCAGTAACGACTGTCGCAACCTCGCAACCGACGCTGCCATTGCTCGTCCTTTGGGGAGTGGCTTGAGAGACGCTACGGCGTCCTCACCTACCGCCTGACGCAGGTCTTCACCGGAAATGGGAGCTTCGAGAAATCGTTCGATGATTTTCCCCCATAAAAAAAGCCCGGACATACATACAGATATTTTAATGCTATAATATATACCATAGCATTGTACACCGTGAAATCTATTTAGTTTTCGTCCCGAAGTAAAATGGTTCCGTCTCGGTAATAGGTACAATAGTTTTACAAAGAATTTTAATATTTAAAATTAAAAAAATACTGGTAAACCATAGCAAAAAGCAAACTTCGATAGCGCATACGAACTTACTCATAGTACATTATCAAAACATCACGTCATGTAATTCTCGAAAAGGTATTTGTCGTCGGGTGCCACGTGCGATGCGAATAATGCCTACAAAATGTACGTCCAGTGTTTCATGTGCGATTATTTTTAAAACATCTTTGTTTTTAACAAAAAAAGTTGATAATTTTATTTTTTTGTTTTTACTTTATACATCGAAAGTACTCCTTAATGGCAAAATGTTTGTCGCGGAACCAAACCGAAACAGATTTCACGGTGTAAATATAGATGAATGGTGAGAATTGTTATTATTGTTATCTAAAAACCGTAGTCTTTCCAATAAAACATCTGTCTCCTCTTTGTTGATTTAGGTGGGCTAAATAAATGACATCACTAACTATAATAAGTACGAATCTGTTGCCCGCACAGAAATAGTTGCCCGCGACTTCCTCCGCGTAGAATATAAATTTTAGATAATAACTATTTTTTTTCATAACATCATGCCTTTTATCCCCGAAGGGGTAGGCAGAAATGCACATTACGACACTTAATGCCACTGTACTATGTAACATCCACTTTTCACTATTTATGCTATGAATCCCATGTAATAGAGGGTGAGACTATTGGCATATACCGGGCACATTTCCAGACTCCGTGCTACTACTGAGATTTTTTTTTAAAACCCAGTAATACTTTGCCCGATCCGGGAATCGAACCCGAGACCCCTTGTGCGGCAGTCGCACTTGCGACCACTCGGCCATCGAGGCAGTCACCTATTAAATATATATATTTATAGTCTATTCTGTTATTAAAAGCCAAAAGGCTAGATTTTAAAGTTCAAATATTTGTCAAAGGTCATCAGATAGATTTGCCAATTTTGCTAACGTACTTAAAAAAAGAAGGCTTCAGTTTGAATTTGTTTATCTAGCGATTCGCTTAACGACTTTTGATATGATTTTCAGAAAAGTTTCTTTAAACTTTTGTAGATGTACAGACCTTTGATTATCACTACATACTATAAAACAAAGTCGCTATCTGCCGTCTGTCTGTTCCTATGTATGCTAACTACGCAACGGATTTTGAAGCGGGTTTTTTTAAATAAGTATAGTGATTCTTAAGGAAGGTTTAGATATACGTACAATACATGCACCCGTGCGAAGCCGGGGTGGGTCGCTAGTAATATATAATGTCTAGATGGAGTGCCAGTTCACAACAAGCGTTTCCAGATAAGTCGATTGGAAGCCCCAAACCGCATCCAGCGGCTGTTTGGACATACTTACTTGTGAAGATCAATTAAAAAAAAAGATGTAGGAATTGTCTTTGATGAACTGTCAAAATTGACATTATTTATTTTTTACGCGCGAAAACTCGTTTTACGAAGCCATATTGTTTTCAAAGATTGACAATATAAAGAGAGACTTACTTGCATTACATAATTGGCTGTTAGAGGGCGCCCTGACTAGGTAGTGTTCTAAAATTATGCGACCTTACTCAAATACCTTTCACTTCCCGCGGCTCAAACTTGCCTAACTTGTTCAGTTAGTGCTATATAGCTAACTGATATACAATGTAGATATGCCGTTGTGACAACACGGTGGGCGCGGTGGCTGGGCAGCTGGCTGCCGTTAAACGTGTCGCAGGTTGGATTCCCGCACGGAACAACTCTGTGTGATCCACAAATTGTTGTTTCTGGTCTGTAGGTCATTTGTATGTCAACTTGTATGTTTGTAATCGCACCCACGACATAGAAGAAAATCCTAAAGTCCCAAAGGGGACGTTTTTTTTTAAAAAAGCATACAATGTAATTGTTTTAAATATGTACTGCCTTTTTTTGTTATAAGAGCCGTCTGATGAACTAGGAGTATCGGGTTAAGTTCAAGCGAAGAATCGTAATAAGTCACCAACAGCTTAGAAGTGGCCACTGCTGAACAAAGACCTCTTCTCGCACGGAGAAGGTTTGAGCATTAAACTCTTGTCTGCTGGCATATGAGACACAATAGATAACACATTGTGTCTCGCGTATATCTACGCTCCCGGCATACCAAGGGTTAATCACCATGCTTGCTCAATGCGGGTTCGCGATTTCAGACTTATAATTAGTATCTTCACCGTTTGTCAGTGGTGTCTAAATAATCTTAGAAAGTACATAAAGCTTGACAGAGGTAGTAGAAACCTAAAATTATGTTATATGTTATGTTATAAATAACGTTTTATGTTTAATAAGGAGAATCGACAATATTTTTAACCTGTTAAAATAAATGCGTACACGTACCTACGTTAAAAAAGTTTGTATCAAATTCAAGGCTGTATAACAAACTACCTTTGCTTACTTTAAAAGTTATAAAGTATAGTTTATGCCTCGGCAAGTTGCAGCAAGTTGACTGCATAACGAAAGGTTCAGTGCCCTAAGCAAAGGTTGGTTACTTATTCGTACCGCGTACGACCTAAGACAAACATTGGTAGCCAATATTTGTATAAGGCAGAAGTTTTGTTTGAATTACAAGTTGGGTTATTGGCGCCGAATATTTGTGATATTGGCGAATTAGGAATTTAGTTTTTGTAACAGCTACGTTCGTCAATAACATCTCTTATTCATCATCAACAGCCTATAAATGCCTACTGCTGAGCAAAGCCTCTTCTCACACGGAGAAGGTTAGAGCGTTAATCACCACGCTTGCTCAATGCGGGTTGGCGATTTCAAACTTATAATTAAAAATTACAAGTCCAGGTTTCCTTCACCGTTTGTCAGTGGTGTCTAAATAATCTTAGAAAGTACATATAACTCGGAAAAAGTCACATTGGTACTTGCAGTTGGTAGGTTTCGAACCCGCACCCTCATGCATGAGAAGTGGGCGTCCTAACCTCCGGGCCACCACGACTGTACTTATTAACCAGAAGATATTATAAGAGATGTTATTGACTGCGTCATTGGCCGAGTGGTCGCAAGGGCAAAGTATTACTGGTTTTTTTTAAATATCAGTAGTAGCACGGAGTCTGAAAATATGCCCGGTATATGGCAATATGCTCACCCCCTATTACATAGGACTCAGAACATGAATAGTGAAAAGTGGGTGTTATATTGTACAGTGATATTAAGGTTGTAATGTGCACCTTTGCCTAACCCTTCGGGGATAAAAGACGTGATGTTATATTATGTTCTAATATAACAGGAGAAGAAACACGGTAGTTTACCGGGCTAAGCCTCGGCCCCGACTCACAGCAGGAGTAGGAACGGGGTGGTTTTTAGTCAGTAAGAGTCTGACACTCCCTCCCACCTCACCCGGGCGGGAGAAGCCATTCGATGATTTTCCTCCATCAAAAAAATAGCAAAATGTTTTCCCTTATAATCAAAAATCGTCGAGTCGAGACAAAAGAAGCATTAAAAATCAGAAATATTCAAAGAGAACTGGCTTGACAGTTCGTGAACGGAATTTAAAGAGACAATCTAAAATGGCGCTTGAAAAGTCATGGCCGACGCGCCGTTATTAAGAAACTATTTTTGTATCTATAGGTATTTTCATACATACCAGGCTTAGCCCGCGACTTCACTTTCGTTCATAAATTGTGGTTGTGCCTGTTTTCGGAAGAAAATCCTCTCTTCTAACGGCCATTTTCTATAACCTATCTATCTGTAGATTTGCTTACTGAGATAATAGGTATTTTGAGACATTTTGTATGGAGCTTATGTCGAAATTCTATCTAAGTAAGCTAATCCTTACTAATCCTTACTAATATTATAAATCGGAAAGTGAGTTTGTTTGTTTGTTCCGCTTTCACGCCGTAACTACTAAACCGAATTTGGTACTTACTTAAATAATAGGGTACTTTTGTTCCCGGAAAAATTGATATTCTCGAGGAAAAACGAAATCATTGGTATAGATGGCGCTGTATGTATTAGTCACGTAGGCTACTATTTATCCTTTTGTGGCGCGAGCGAAGCCGCGGGTAAAAGCTAGTTTAAAGATAGATAGGTTATAGAAAATGGCTGTTAGAGGAGACCGAGTTTGGTTGTTTTTGTAGTCATCAGTCAGTCGTCAAATTCTACATCATAATACAACATCCTATACGCGTAACTATTTGAGGAGGTTGCTTCGATCAGTTTCAAGCCACGATAGGGGTTCATAAACATTTCGTAATGAGCCGCTACATGAAACCGACGGAAACTGTAAAATGCCTCGTTGGCCTAGTGTTCGCTGGTGTGACTGCCAGGCAAGGGGTATTAGGTTCGATTCCTGGGTCGGGCAAAGTATTACTATTATACTACTAAGTGTCCTAATGTGCAGCTCTGCCTACCCTTTCGGGGATATAAGACGTGATGATTGTTATGCATGCATCTAAATAAAATAATTAAATCTTGATCCTGTAGAAATATTGTAATATAATGAAATCTACCTGTATAAAGTACCTCACTGAAAAATAAAGTTACCGATGTTGCAATTATTTTTTAAATTGGTCTAGTTGTTTCGAAGCCTATTCGATGCAAACAAACAAATGGTTCTTCTGTAATAAATTATTAAGTTATGGATTGTCAACCAGGATGTAAAGAAAATAACAGTACCTGTATTATTTAATTCTATATTGAATAAACATGTTAATAACACATCGTATTTCGATCCTCGCTTAAAGTATAATAATAAAAGGAACGTATATTGACCTTGACATTTCCCGCCATTATCGTTTGACATTTAGATTGCGGACGAAAGTTATTTTTTTTAAAGAGCATAGACTAAAGGATGACACGACGCGCGACGCGTGCAAATGAGGTCGTGTTTGCGAAGGTGTTTTATTCCTTTTGTAATCTTTATGATATTACAGTTTGTTATGTATATAGTTTGAAGCGAAGTGTGAATTTTAGTTGCGTAATATTGCATAGACTTATTGCACTTTTATGCTTCCTTGGTCGTGTAGTTTACTGTATTATGTAGGTCAATCGATAATTTTGTTCTCTTAGTCTCAATTCAGAGGTATGAAAAAATGTGTTTAATAATTCTTTTAATTATAAACTATGTTTAAAAACACCGACTTCACATCTCATTTTTGAAGTCGGTTAATTAATATACTAAAACCTCCTAAGTACACTAAACACTTTTTTGAAAACTACATGAAAGTCGGTTCAGCCAATCGTGAGCTAATAGCGCACAAACATATATACATACGAAGTCATTGAAGTCGGTTAAAAATAAAATTTAGGTCCTCAGGTACTTGGTACGTTTATCTGACAGCTGAGAGTCTAGAAATTCCTCAATGATTCACCTACCTGCATACCTCAAAAGGTACGTCAAGCCGTTGGTCCTTCGACTCCCACGCCTGACCTTTGATCTCATCGGCTTGTAAGGTTGTTAGGTAAAAAGTTATTAGATGTTTCAATTTTGAATTTCTCAATAGTAACACGTCTATGAAGTCAAGGTTAATCTGTGGGTAATTTAAACAAAGATAGTAAGTTTGTATAACCATCATCAAAATCTGATTCAACATTTGACGCATTTTGGCAGTGTTCAGAGCTCTTACTACAGTTTACAGTTTTTATGTAATAAGCCGGTAAACGAGTAGACGGATCACCTGATGATAAGCGGTCGGCGTCGCCCATGGACACCTGGAACATTACAGGCCTTACAAGTGCGTTACCGTCCTTTTGGGGATTAGGAATTAGGGCTAGGGGAGATTTGGGGGCTGGGGAGACTGGAGAGGGGAAGTAATTGGGCCTCAAGAAACAAAACGCAAGCGTAGTTTCACTATGGTTTTCTGCTCAGCCGTGGTATCACTCCAGTCGACTCGGCCCATACGTGCCGAAGCATGGCTCTCCAATACTTGAATATAAGATACAAAAATCGAAGTGGGTATATACCGAGTCTATCAAAAAAATATGGTTTAAGGGTTTGAAGGCTGCATCGGTTCGGAAATACAACGGGAAATGGTTTTTTTTTTATAAGGGGGTAGTTAGTTTAGGGGAGATAGTTAGCTCCATTATTATTTTGATTGTGCAAATAAAGAAATGAGCCCTGATCGGCGGGGATTCATAACATGCATACGTAATTTTAGCGTTATTGTGCGTCAAAATATCCTTAGTAAACAAACATACGCCTTATATTCCTGAAAGGGCAGACATAGGTGCACATTACGGCACTTAGCCTCATACAAAAAACTGCGCTGCGGCGTCGCATCGCAAAAATGTGCGAGGTCTCTCTATGCATCGCAAGAACTTGCGAAATGATTCGCATCGCGCATCAGAATCTTATCTTCCCAAATCTTCTGTTTCTTTTCCTGAATCTCCTAAGCAATAAAAGAAGTGCACATTTGTTTTTATGATCCATGTCACGACCTAGTTTTCAATTTAAAGCACGTTTAGTAACGGTCATCGAACGAATTGGTCATCCTGGGAATTGCCTTGTCATACGAAATCGCATCGTAATTTTTTGCGTGCATGGGTGAGCCTATTGCAATATCGTCAAAATATTGTTATCCTACAGTCCAAATTCGAAACAAAATCAGTTAATCATAAAAAAACAATCTCAGTAGTAGCACGGAGTCTGGAATTGTGCCCGGTAGTTATATGGCAATATGCTCACCCTCTAATACATGGGACTCATAACATAAATAGTGAAAAGTGGGTGTTACATTGTACAGTGGCATAATGTGCACCGCTGCCTACCCCTTCGGGGATGAAAGGCGTGATGTTATGTTATATTATGTAAAATTCGCATCCAAAATCAATTATTCTAACTATCTAAGTCACTTTATCACCAGGTCAGTGGCTGCTCCATTTTAAACGGGAAACATAGCAAAGATATAACAAATGGCAACCTTGACTTAACATTTAACATAGAGGTATAATATGTCATTTGTAGAATACGATAAGCGGTTAGGTAATCGCAATTAGTATTAAACATCATGTTTATGCGATAACGTTTACGCTAGGGTTCATTAACTAGTTCTTTGGGTGACTAACAGTATATAGCATAGACATTATTAAAATAACATAACATTACGCCTTTTATCCCCAATTCCCCATAGTGGAAGGGACTTTCTTTTGTTTTAAGGGGCTAAAATCATCGAATGGGAGAGACGGGAGGGAGTGTCAGACTCTTACTGACTAAAAACCACCCCGTTCCTTCTCCTGCACGTCGAGCCGGAGCCCCGGTAACCCGTTAGGTTCTCTGCGACTCCGAATCGGCATCAGCCCTGTTGGGCCCCATCCGTGGTGGTCTGATGGCTCTTTGAGGCGCGCGCGGAACGCGACGCGCCGTACGCTCGGGAAAGTGGAAGGCTAAGGTGTACATAACGGCACTCAATGCCACTGTACAATGTGCATAACACACACTTTTCACTATTTATGAGCCTATTGCCATATAACGGCACAATTCCAGACTCCGTGGTACTATTGAGATTAAAAAAAAAAACTAGTAATACTTCGCCCAATCTAGGAACCGAACCTGAGACCCCTTACCCGGTAGTCACACTTCCGACCACTCGGCTAACGAGACAGTCTATTATTGAAATATTCTATTTAATTTGTAGATAACTTCTATAGAGGTATAATAATAACTAGACTAGCCTTGTAGCCCGGGTTCAGGACGCGCCAGCCACAACCTCCAAAAACAGTTGCAACAGTAAACTAGTGTAAGCCAGGATCTTCAGAAGATACAACAACCGGGAGAGGCGAGGGGCCTTGGGGGATTACGCAATACCCTTCTGAAGTGCTACCTATGTTCAGCTATGGCGCCCATTTAAGAAGGTAGGTAGATCTAAATACAGGAAGAATTCGAAGGTAGATCTAATATGGCAATAGGTTCACCCCCTATTACATAAATACATAGGACTCGCAACATAAATAGTGAAAAGTGGTGTTACATTGTACAGTGGCAGTGCCGTAATGTGCACCTCGGACTACCCCTTCAGATATAAAAGGCGCGATGTTCTGTTATATTATCTAAAATACACAATTTATTTTCAGCTGTAGATAAAAATGAAAAATTTAGCGTTGAATAAAATGTGCATAACAAAATGAAAATATCGACTCGAAATCAGTCACTTAGATAGACTCGACTAATCAATTAGGTATATTATTTATTTAATATTTCAACAATCTGATAGATAATGCTGTTAATGTACCTACTTGTAGATTAAATTACAGAATGCAATTTATTAGCCAACGTATCAAAGTACCAACTTAATATTATTTTATCTATGTTATTAAAGTACACACTTGTGTTGAACGCTTGCGCAGACGAGAAACAAAAATCATTTTAATAAGTACAATCCTGGCGAAACCGCGGCATATAAAGTATATTCATGAAAAATCAAACTTAATGGGGATGATGACAGGGTATGAAAATTAAAAATCTAATTAGTCCGTAACTTAGGTAATAAAAAAATATTAGACACGTATTTTTTTATTTTGTTGTATAATAAAACAATACTTAGATAAAACGAATCAAAGTTTAGGAGTGGGGGCTAAAACGTCATTTCTTAGTATAAAATGTACTGAGAAGTGACGTCACGCGACATTTCAAATCAATATATCTTCGAAACTATTCGTTTCCGTAAGAAAATAAAAAATACGTGTCTAATGTTTTTAAATAATCTACCAGACGGACATTAAAATAAAAATTAGTCGTCTACCCCATTGTGCGGCTTAAGCCTTAGACACAGTTACTGTGCTAAACACAAATATAAATTTGTCGAATGTTAAGTAGGAAGCAGTGAACTTTACGCTGAAACTGTAGGGCCGATGGTTGAAATTGGCTTGCACCGACATTATAACTCTGAAAATGTGTGAGTCTGTGTATTTCTACCGTTTGGTCGAGGACAGTAGGCCTAACGCAGTACTTAGGCCTAACGTAGGCCTAATGTCGCGGAGAACCTAACGGGTTACCGGGGCTCCGGCTCGAAGTGCAGGAGAAGGAACGGGGTGGTTTTTAGTCAGTAAGACTGACACTCCCTCACCCAGGCGGGAGCGGACATTCGATGATTTTCCCCCTTAAAAAAAACGTAGGCCTTATGCAGTATAGTCAAGTCAGTTGAACAAAGTTCAATTAAGTCGTTGTCAATCATGTCGTTGTGGCTCGGAGGTTTAAGACGCATCAGAGTGCGCTCGAAACATACATGCATGAGGGTGCGAGTTCGAAACCTACCAACGGCAAGTACCAATGTGACTTCTTCCGAGTTATAAATACTTTCTAAGATTATTTAGACACCACTGACAAACGGTGAAGGAAACCTTATAATTTCTAATTATAAGTTTAAAATTGCCAACAAGCATTGAGCAAGCGTGGTGATTAATGCTCAAACCTTTGCCGTGTTTTGAGGTTTTTGGTCAGCAGTGGGCACTTATAGACTATTGACGAGTTGAACAATAGTTTCTCGTCTATGCAGAACTTTTTGTATTAAATAAATAACTATTTCAAAATCGTTATAACCTAAATAACAAAGAGTGTTGTTACTTATTATCTGTAACTTATGATATGGATAGAAAACACTTGTAAGGAATTATTAATTCAATGAAATATAAACTGCCTCGTTGTCCGAGTGCTCGCAAGTGCGACTGTCGGGCAAGGGGTCTCGGGTTCGATTCCTGTCTCGGGCAAAGTAAGACTGGGTTTTAAAAAGATTATCAGTCGTAGCACGGAGTTTCGAATTGTGCCCGGTATATAGTAATAGGCTCACCCTCTTCATGGGACGCATAACGTAAATAGTGAAAAGTGGGTGTTACATTGTACAGTGGCATAATGTGCACCTCTGCCTTCCCCTTCAGGGATAAAATGAGTGATTCACATCGTGTTATGTCAATTAAGAACAAAGGACTCCATATTGTCTATATAATTAACAATAAATTAAATTTTCATTTTGCGCCGTACACAATCATTGTACCATCGTATCCGTTTCCTTCGATAGAGAGTTTAAAATAATTTATAATTGTTTTAATTTACTATCAAGTAATTGATTGTCTAGTAATAAACAATATCACATGATGGCAGAGTGCTATAAATTTATTCCACAATTTTCAGTAACTAGTTTATTTATTATATTTATTTATTAAGGAAAAACAACATAACACAGTAACATATTACCAAATATACCTACATACACAAAATATGGTACCCACTACGTTTTTCAGATTACTTTTAACATGAGATCTATCTCCGGCAACAGTAAGTGCGGGCCTGCGGACGGCGAGCATGGGAAGCTCGCCGCCCGACCAGAACTAGACCCGAGCGTACGGCGCGTCGCGTTCAGCGCGCGCCTTAAAGAGCCATCAGACCACCACAGATGGGGCCCAACAGGGCCGATGCCGATTCGGAGTCGCGGAGAATCTAATGGGTTACCGGGGTTCCGGCTCGACGTGCAGGAGAAGGAACGGGGTGGTTTTTAGTCAGTAAGAATCTGACACTCCCTACCTCCCGCATCTAGCTTTTTGGGGAGGAAGACTAGGGACTGTGGGATTCGTACCTCTCTAAAACCACCCTCAGCACCTGTAAGTGGCACCGGGTCCTCTGAAGACATCTGCTCCGGAGCCCCTACGGTGCAACGCCTGTTACAGCACATTCCTAGGGAGACCTGCGTGTTCTTTGTTTATCGCTTTGCCCGGCAGCACGTGACCCCTGTGCTACCGTCTTCCCTGAGGCTACTGGATCACCTAGAGCCTCATAGGCGCCTCTAATGTTTTTGGCACCCTATGAATGATGGCAACGCGACGCCAAAAACGCACGCGTTATTCGCGACGCCCCCTCCTCTGTAACCTGGCGCCCACCACTTGTCTAGTTTACCTTAAGGATAGGGATAATACGGCTCTGGCTACATGGTATTTAATAGGGTAGATGCCTAATTTTTACTTAAATGTTCGTCTGGTAGATTATTTTAAATCATTAGACACGTATTTTTTATTTTCTTACAGAAACGAATACTTTCGACGATATTATTATATTGATTTGAAATGTCGCGTGACGTCACTTCTATGTACATTTTATACGAAGAAATGACGTTTTAGCGCCCACTCCTAAACTTTGATTCGTTTTATCTAAGTTTGTTTTTATTATACGACAAAATAATAAAATACGTGTCTAATATTTCTTTCGTTACCTAACTTACGGACTAATTAGAATTTTAATTTTCATACCCTGTCATTATCCCTATTGTTTCATAACAAAATAGATATGAAAGACCTCCGTCTAATCTCCCGGGGAAAAACAAGATCCATGATAAAAATGAAGCTCTATAATTTGTAAAAAGGCCGTAAATGATTTTTATTTACTTACTGTCATTTCTTTATCTTTTCAAATTGAAATATCTGTTATAGGTTTAAAGTTAAGTATTTACATTACATTGATAAGTCAGTACTGATAAAATTAACTGAATCTATGTTTGTTTGTTTCATATATATCTATACATACATTTTAATTTTGCATTGTAATTTTACTGATTGCATTTTTGGCATTAGTATCGATCACTAATCACCCCTGACAGTTAATTTGGAAATATATGTCACAAGAGATCCGCCCCGACTTCGCACGGGTGCAATATGCATATATTATACATATAAACCTTCCTTAAGAATCACTCTACCTATTAAAAACCGTATCAAAATCCGTTGCGTAGTTTTAAAGATCTAAGAATACATAGGGACAGACAGATGGCGGATAGCGACTTTGTTTTATATACTACTAGCTTTTGCCCGCGGCTTCGCTCGCGTCACAAAAGGATAAAAAGTAGCCTATGTGACATATACTAATACACACAGCGCCATCTATACCAATACTTTTGTTTTCCCTCAGGAATATCAAAATTTTCCGGGATAAAAAGTACCCTATTATTTAATCCGGACTTTTAACTTTACGTTTGCAAAATTTCAAAGCAATAGGTTTAGACGTTACGGCGTGAAAGTGGAACAAACAAACAAACTCACTTTCCCAATTATAATATTATAGTAAGGATTTTTTTGTAGTCGTGGTGGCTCGGAGGTTTAAGATGCCCGCTTCTCTGCATGATGGTGTGGGTTCGAAACCTACCAACGGCAGTACAGAATTGACCTCTCTACCTACAGATTTATTATAAGTAGGTATAGATAGTGGACGTCCTGTGTCTGATATGATGATGATGATGATATATAGATAGATTAAGATTACGTAGGTATTTCACCTACATTATTTTAAAATCTGTTTGCTATTAGTTTTATGGATTGTTATCACATTTATTTGATTTATTATTGATAACACTTTATTAAAGTATTAAGCTAATCTTAAGAGTTGGGGCGTCCCCTTTGTAACTGTAGGTCAAGGACGTTGGAAAAGACGGACTTAGAAATGATTGATGCACCAACATGTCACTGCGCGTTCACGCGCGCTACTTGAGAAAGGAAATCGCAGCTTTTGAGGGCTGCTGTGTGGTGGGACCAGCCACAATTTAGTGATAGGTCGAGGGCCGGGTGCGGTGAATTCGCAAGGGTGTCCCGCGGTCACAGGCAGAGGAGGAAAACCGCGGTGGTTTTAGAAGTTAGGAGTCCTGCACACACCCCCGTCGTCCCCACGGCGTGGGAAGTACATGAGGATTACCATCGCGTTAAAAAAAAACCAACATGTCAGCGGTGTATTTATGTGTGTGTACTTGCAATTCATGCTTTTAAGGGGGGGGGGGGGTAATCATCGAATGACTTCTCCCGCCTGGGTGCCCCACCCACAGTGGGAGTGTCAGCCTCTTACTGACTAAAAACCACCCTGTTCCTACTCCTGCTCTTCGAGCCGGAGCCGGAGCCCGGAGCGGTTAAATCGTTAAATCTATAGTAGCCAGGTGCTAAAGTTGTTGTTTTAAGAGACTGTGTCCGTCTTTTCTTTGTCTTTTTTTATGAGTCAAGCCGATAAACGAGCAGACAGAGCACCTGATGGAAGGCAATTGGCCTCGCCTATGGACACCCGGAACACCAGAGGTGACCAGAAGTGCACCAAGTGCATTACCTGCCTTTAAGGGATAGGGTGGATGCCTAATTTTTATTTTAATGTCCGTCTGGTAGATTATTTTAAATCATTAGACACGTATTTTTTTATTTCCTTACAGAAACGAATACTTTCGACGATCTATTGATTTGAAATGTCGCGTGACGTCACTTCTATGTACATTTTATACGTAGAAATGACGTTTTAGCCCCCACTCCTAAACTTTGATTCGTTTTATCCAAGTATTGTTTTATTATACGACAAAATAATAAATGTCTAATATTTTTTCATTACCTAACTTATGGACTAATTACCTCTAGGTTTTTAATTTTCATACCCTGTTATCATCTCAATTATTGCTCTTCGAGCCCCGGCAATCCGTTAAGTCCTCCGCGGCTCCGTATAGCATAAGCCCTACTGGGTCATGTCTCACCTGTCACCCTGTAGTTACGTCACTGGCCTCTTTACACCCATTTTTTTTTAAGGGGGGAAAATCATCGAATGACTGCTCCCGCCTGGGTGAGGCGGGAGGGAGTGTCAGACTCTTACTGACTAAAAACCACCCCGTTCCTTCTCCTGCACGTCGAGCCGGAGCCCCGGTTACCCGTTAGGTTCTTCGCGACTCTTTACACCCATAAAAGGAAAGCCTTGAAGTTATGTCATATTAAGACTGCATAGACTTAAATATATCTTTGTCACTCATTATATTAACATAATTGTCATATTGAATGGGTTTATAAATTTATAACATAAAACTTGTTAAGCGAATGTGAGTACCAACCAATACAAACCAGCTGTGGTTTAATGGTGCAAAAAAAATTTTTTAAACTGTACTGAAATAAATAAAATAATAATAAAAAAAACGCATAACAATATGTGTTTCATTCCATTCCACGCTCATCTTTGATGCGTGACAAATCATTAAATGCATTTGAATTGCTAATACGATATTACTGGCAGCATACTTGGGCGATCTCTCAAAGGTAAAGGTTTTAAGATTTGTTTAGAAGATTTCCAACTTTATTTACTTTGTTTAAGGTTGAAAATTTACTGATACAATTTAACTATTTTATGTAAAAGGTAAACCGATTGCGATCTCATCAAAGATGAGTTAATTTTAATCTTAGAACGGTTTTACGAGTCTATTTTTAATCATCATCAGCCTGTGTTTTTGATTAAAGCTGTTTTGGACTTGTGGTTGTTCGATGTCTATCATCATCAACAGCTTATAAATGGCCACTGCTGACCAAATGCCTCTTCTCACACGAAGAAGGTTTGAGCATTAATCACCACGCTTACTAAATGCGGGTTGGCGATTTCAAACTTATAATTAGAAATTATAGGCCCACGATGTTTTCCTTCACCGTTTGTCAGTGGTGTCTAGATAATCTTAAAAACTACATATAATTCAGAAAAAGTCAAATTGGTACTTGTTATAGCTCTACAATATAACACTCACTGTTTTCCAGTTTAATGTAAATAGGATTTGTTGAGGGGTGATAAACCATCCAATGACTTCTCTCGTCTTGGGTGAGGCGAGAGGGAGTGTCAGACTCTTACTAACTAAAAAGCCTTTAGAAACTCGGTGGGTTTCCTATTTTGTAAATACGATTAATTCTTTGGTTATGTACTTTAATAGCCTCATTTAATTTTTCTAAAATAATTAGTCAATGATTTCGTACATGCTTTTTTTATGGGACTAGTCGGTAAACGAGCAGATGGATCACCTGATTGGCTGATTATAAGCAATCGTTGCTCAGGGATACACGGACACTAGAAGCATTACACGTGCGTTACCGGCCGCGTTGCCGGTAAAAGTCACATTGGTATTTGCCGTTGGTAGGCTCCGAACCTCATCCTCATGCATGAGAAGCGGGCGTCTTAAACCTACGGGCCACCATTTTAATCCTTACTATATGCATAATATTATAAAGCTATTTGTTTGTTTGCCTGTCTTAAACCGTAAAACGGAGGCAGTAATTAACGAGATTTTTTAATTGAAGGTACTTGAAGGGATGGACGCACATATCATAGTCACATAGGCTACTTTTTATCCTTTTATAACGCGAGGTAAGCCGCGGGTAAAAGCTAGTATAACATAAGAAAGGAAGAAAGACCGTTTATTAAGCCACGACCTTAACCCTTCTCCGTGTGAGAAGAGGCTTTTGGCCACCAGTGGCCACTTACAGGCCGTTGATGATGATGACGATAAGATGAACAATATAGCTGTATATAAAAAAAAATATTCACAAAGTTGTCTACACTATCGAAAGATAATAAATAAAAAAGACAAAAAAAACACAATGGAGGTTTGTTAAGTGAATGTTAAGTCACTGTCGACAAGGTCAGTAACTTTCGATCACCGAGGTTAGCGGCCTGAACGTAACCCTTTCCTTAATGTCTTGTAAGTGGCCAGGGCCGTACTATCGGACATACCTGCCGGGGCCCTACAGTATCGTGGGGCCCTGGTATCTTACTGCAGGGGCAGTGGCAGATTAAACGTAGAGAGCACCCTAGCCAAGTCCCTCGTCGCGGAGAACCTAACGGATTACCGGGGCTCCGACTCGACGTGCAGGAGAAGGAACGGGGTGGTTTTTAGTCAGTAAGAGTCTGACACTCCCTCCCGCTTCACCCAGGTGGGAGCAGTCATTCGAGATTCGATCGAAAAAAGCCCAAGTCCCTCATAAGCGCCCTTAATTTTTTTAAGTTTGGGCAAGCAGTCGTTACCCGCAAAACTAGGAACACCAACAACGAAGAAAATAGAACATACGGTACGGATACGGACGCAAGGGGCCTAGAATATCTATATTTACCTAATTTTTGATAGGTTGACGTTTGACATTTCGCCTGATGTTAAGCGATGATGTAGCCCACGATGGAGCACGCCTACTTATGAGTAAACCTGGGGGCTTACTCTTGAATCCAATTCCAATCGATCGACATTGGTATTGTGAAATTTCGTACTCTTGAGCTGCAACACTAGCGCCCTTTACATCCGTATTGCGTGAATATTAAATGAACTAAATGGTATTGAGTTTGGCCTTATATTCCGTACTCTGAATGCTATTTCAACAGCTACGGTAGGGGTTGTATAGTTTGATATTCTTTTTTTTTTAAAAAAAAACGTTGCCCCACACTAGGATTTTCTCCTGTGTCGTGGGTGCGTTTACAAACATACAAATTCACATACACATAACACCCAGACCCGGAACAACAATTTGTGGATCACACAAAGCACCCTTATCATTCGGGACTTGAAGACCCCCAGTTGTATTTGTCGGGAAACACAGCAAGAAATTCCATTCCGTAGCGGTTCGCACAAGGAAACTTGATGCGAAAAGCTTCGTGTGAATGTGTGGAATATCCATCAAATAAGGGTGGCGCCCTGCCGTTCGTCTGGTAGTTCGATAGTAAAACGAACTAGGGGGAATAGTGTAGATGCTTAATTTTTATTTTAATGTCCATTTGGTAGATTATTTTAAATCATTAGACACGATTTTTTTATTTTCTTACAGAAACGAATACTTTCGACATTATATTGATTTGAAATGTCGCGTGACATCACTTCAATGTAGATAGATTTTCCGCTGAATGCATTGCTTTGACTGGAAGAATGCAAAGAGCTTTTTTACCGGAGGCTCAATCCCCCTTCCTCGATCTCCCTAATTCCTGAATCAATTCGCAAAAGGCCGGTAACTCACTAGTAACGCCTCTGGTGTTCTGGATGACGCCGATTGCTTACCATCAGGTGATCCGTCAGCTCGTTTACCGGCCTATACCATAAAAAAAGATTACTCCGGCTGGTAAGGTCAGTTACTTTCGATCAGTAAGGTTAACGGCCTGAGCGCAACCCTTTCCTTATTTTTGACGTAGTAGTTGGACAGGGACTGGATTCTGAGTTTGTGGGGCCCTAGCTTACCACTGCAGGGGCCCAAGTGGTGCTCAAGAAGTTTGAGAGACTTTGCCATCATCACGACCGACTTGGCAAGTGGGTTAGAGTGTTCCGGTGTTTTCATTGTTATCTACAGCAAATCCTGGCTTACAGAAGTTGCAGCGGTTTTGGGAGGTAGTGGCAGGCTGGTCCTATTAAAAAAAAAAGTGGGTTAGAAGAACTTTTTTTCTATTTCTTTTTTATACCACAACGGTGGCAAATATATTACACAGCCTACTTGATGGTAAGCGGTTACCGTGGCCTATGTACGCCTGCAACACTTGGGGCATTACATGCGCCTTGTCGACCCTTAAAAAACGTATTTACTTACTCCCTTCTTGAAGAACCCCATGTTGTAGCCCCAGATTAAAGGTTCAAGTTATTCGCCGTTACCATATGGCTTAGGTATTACAGCCAAGGATCAGACACCGTAGACTATAGGCGGACAGTGGGGGCTGCCGTATTTTTGCTCCCCGGATGGTGCAGGTGTGGGGGGAGATTTTAACACAACAGCACGCCTTTTATCCCCGAAGGGGTAGGCCAAGGTGCACATTACGGTACTATTTCCACTGTATAATGTAACACCCACTTTTCACTATTCAGGTATGATTCCCATGTATTATGGGAGCCTATTGCCATATACCGGGCATAAATTCCAGACTCCGTGCCACAACTGAGAAATTAAAAGAAAATTATCATGGGGCGGTTTTTTTTTGTCCAATCACGACAGTTGTCAAATATTGAACGTCCAACAGCTTGACACTCGCTTATTCCCTATTGGACGAAGAATGAGACCACAGATATATTAAAGATATTTCTGTGAATGAGATGTTCACGCTATATAGCGCCGTCTGAGGAGCGGATGTGCGATAGGCTCCATTATGTAATAGGAATGATGATAGGGTATGAAAATTAAAAATCGAATTAGTCCGTCAGATATGAATGAATATTAGACACATATTTTTTTTAATTTGTCGTATAAGAAATCAATACTTAGATAAAACGAATCAAAGTTTAGGAGTGGGGGATAAACCGTCATTTCTACGTGTACATAGAAGTGACGTCACGCGACAGAAAACGCGAAAAAATACGTGTCTAATGTTTTTAAATAATCTACCAGACGGGCATTAAAATAAAAATTAGTCATCTGCCCTAATGTGTATTGTAATAATTGTTCTTATAGTGTGTTCTTGTATTGTTGTTTGCGTGAGATAAAACAAGAATACGCGGGCAAAACCGCGGGTAAAAGGTAGTAGACAATATTTATTAGTACCTATATGCAATACAGGCAGCTACTATACTTAGATATTGCGATAAATTAACTGTTCCGTGTCTGACCACAGACTACATTCACCGCCGACCTTGGAACTGCATTCTAAAGATATTTTAGTTCAATCATATTGTAAGCGTTGCGCTTTTGTTTTGTAAAAGGAGTAGGTAGGTTTATATGTACAGAGACGGTAGCTTACTGCCTCTCACAGCAAAACTGTAGAATGGTCTGTCATCGGCGATATTTCCGAACCGATACGACCTTCAAACCTTCAAGAAAAGAGCGGCAACCTTTTTAAAACGGCGGCAACGCACCTGTGGCTCTTCTGATGTTGCGGGTGTCCATGGGCGGCGCTGATCGCTTACCATCAGGTGATCCGAATGCTCGTTTGCCTCCTATTCCATTAAAAAAGCCATTGGTTAGCTACTGAACCGACCAATGGTTACTGAAGATGTGACTTAGTTAGAAATTATATAATTTAGTATAACAAAGCTACAGTCTCTGTACTGAATCAATAGGTACCTATTTATTACCTTACCTCTATATTGAATAGCATATATTATGCCTTTTTTACCATTCATGGGGTAGGCAGATACTCAGTCACGAAGGACTTAACGGGCCGCGGAGATCTTAACGGGTTGCCGGCGCTCGGGCTCGAAGTGCAGGAGTAGGAACGGGATGGTTTTAGTCAGTCAGTAAGAGTCTGACACCCGCCTCACCCGGGCGGGAGCAGACATTCGATGATATACCCCCTTAAAAAAGGCAGATACGCACCATTTTTAATGTTGACTCCTCTACAACGTACCTATCATACTCCGATTCCCGTAGGAAACAACTCTTTTATTGTTCCGTGTCTGTGTGTGATGTGTATGTACGTTTGTAAACACAGGAGACCATCCTAGAGGCACGATTACTAACGGGTAACCGGGGCTCCGACTCGACGTGCAGGAGAAGGAACGGGGTGGTTTTTAGTCAGTGAGTTTGACACTCCCTCCCGCCTCACCCAGGCGGGAGCAGTCATTCGATGATTTTCCCCCCTTAAAAAAAAGAGACACGATTAAAATAAGACAAAAACATGTCATTTAGAAAGAAAGAAAGAAAAAACATTTATTTAGCACCAGGCACGATGCAGCATAAATAAAATAATAAAAAAAAGACAAACAAGGTGTGACAGTGGAAGTAATAAAAATATAAGAGTTGAAAAATTGAAACAGAAGAATTAGAAAAGAGACGCTGACAACATGCTTATGCTAAAAGGGTCACCCACTCAGTGTAAGCCAGGCATACAGGTTTTTCACGCAGTTACTCACTGATAGTATCCTTAGAACTTCAAAGAAACATATTCTTCATCGTGAATTTTTTTTCGTTTTCGTCTCGCGGCATACCAACTGTCAACTTGCCACAAAGAGTACTTTCAATGTACGTTCATACATACATAACATCACGCTTTTTATCCCCGAAGGAGTAGGCAGAGGTGCACATTATACCACTGTACAATGTAACACCCACTTTTCACTATTTATGTTATGAGTCCATGTAATAGGGGGTCTATATTGCCATATACCGGGCAGAATTTCAGACTTCATGCTACTACTGAGAATTTTTAAACAACCCAGTAATACTTTGCACGACCCGGGAATCGAACACGAGACCTCTTGCCTGGCAGTCGCACTTGCGATCACTAGGTCAACGAGACAGTACTTTCGATTTATAAAGTACCTAAAAATAAAAAAATAAATGACGTAGGTAGTAATTTTTCTTTTAGTTTAAAAAATATATATTCATTGATTTTATAGATGTAAATTTTTAGACACTATTCGCATCGCATATGCCATCCGACGAGAAATACCTCTTCGAGGATTACATGGCGTGATGTTTTGATAATGTAGGTACTATGAGTTCGTACCTAAGCGCTTTCGAAATTAAGTAATTTACTTTTTGCGATGGTTCACCAGTTATTTTTTTGGTTTATTCTATTCTTATATATTTATATATTTTATATATTTCTTTGTAAAACTGTTGTAGGTAAGTATTATCAAGACGGAACCATTTTACTTCGTGACGAAAACGAAATAAATATAACGGTTTAAAAGTGCCTACCTACTGGGAATTTCCAATAATTAAAAATAGTTTAGGTACCCGACTCGAATAGAACTTGAGTTGAGTCAGACTCTACAGAAAATAATAACATTCAACAAGTATTATTAGACAATATATTTATTTAAGTATGATATCTAGACTCTAAAATTGGTTTTCCTTTCCTAAGAGGTTTGATATAATCAATTTTAGTAAATTAAATATTAATTTATCAAATCATACATTCTGTACCCATGTGCTGCCATCTATTAGAACTATTACAAACTACATGAACAATGCGACGTCTAGTATTAATTTAATCGTAATGGTCAATACAGGAAGTGTTAACACCATATATTTATCGTAATGCACATTATAATTTTAATTAGCACTACAAAAGCTTTTTCCTGTTCTTTTTATGGTCTAAAAATAGCTCCAAATAAGGCGTTCGATAAACTCCAAACTCCACATGCGCCCTCTATTCATTGATTCAAACGACAAAATTTAGTAGGCCATTTCGTGCTTATATCAATTTGGCACACATCGACTTTTCAATTCACTCGCATTATGTTGCCATAGATTTGTCTTCTCTTTCGTACTTGTTGACTTTGTATCTGTTGTCTCTTTTCAAAAAGCTCTCGCACTTGGGATGATGATAAATGGCGAAGGCGAGCGGTCTTGACATTTCGTGCTACTATCAAAATGTTAAATTCTGTTATCGGTTGTTATTATTTACGTTTTATAAATAAAACAAGATGGTTTTCCGCGTAAATCATATTTCTGGGACTGTCAGTCGGCCGTGTGAAGTGTCTGAAGTGTAAAATCATAAAAGAAAACACCTAGTCAAGTGGGTCAAATAATCTCAAATAAACCAAAAAATGTGTTTTAAACTGCCTTTTAAAAACATTAGTCTGCTCTCTAAGTCTATTTAGATTATATTTGAATACTCTGCATCCCAGTTTTGATTGAGAAAATGCTAATTTTGTGACTTCTAGTGAGGTGTTTTTTTTTCATTAATAAGTTATGAAGTGAATTTCACGTAAAAATTATTGTGTTTATATGTGTAATTCGTGAATAGTTTACTGTCCACATAAATATCGTGTTTGAAGTGAGCAGTGTTTAGATAATTTCCAAACATTCTGTAGATAAAGTAGCTATTTGTGGCGTTATAAAATAAACCACGAAACTTCACCAAAGAGGTCGTCATTCATTAGGCATAACAACTGAATATCGTTGCCAAAAAGCAATAAAGTTTAATGTTTAACATTTTGGCGCGAAATTAATGAACAATTTTGAATTTGTGAATTTTTTCATTTGTTACGAATGAATTTGTATTTTGGAAATTAAAATGGTGACGATGAATTCTTCGGAAAAGGCGGCGTCGAAGGCCTGTCAACAAGGGCCATCCAGGTAAGAATAAATATAACAAAAAACAATTTATAGAAACAACCCAACTTGACAATCTGTATTACAAATTTTAAAAAAATATCTTCTAGAACATTGTTTGAAATAAAAAGAGACTGATATACAACTAGTAAAACTCTTTTAATATGTTTATATCATCATCATGATGGTGGAGATTTAAGACGCTTCTCATGCAGGGTGCGAGTCCGAAACCTAACAACAGCAAGTACCAATGTAACTCCGAGTTATATGTACTTTCTAAGATCATTTAGACACCACTGACAAACGGTGAACAAACACATCATGAGGAAACCTGGGCTTATAATTTCTAATTATAAGTTTGAAATCGCCAACCCGCATTGAGCAAGTGTGGTGAGTAATGCTCAAACCTTCTCCATGTGAGAAGAGGCTTTGTTGATGATGATGTATCATCAACTTCAACAGTCTGTGGCTTTCCACTCCTGAACTATGGGCTTCTTCTAAATCACTTGATATAAATTCACTTTGTCAATACAGAACTAGTCAATCAATAGTCAGTCAGTCAATATAGAAGTAGTCTCTAAATATCGATAATAAGGTCTATTATGGAGGGGTATGCTGCATTCACCGAGTGGTTGCAAATTCGACTGCCAGGCAAGGGTCTCAGGTTTGATTCTCGGGTTGGGCAAAGTATTACTGAGTTTTATAGAATAAATTCTGGAATTGTGTGAGCCTATTGCCATATCAATAGGCTCACCCCCTATTACATGAGACTCATAATATGAAAATAGATAGTTTGAGTTTACAAATGTATGACATGTACATCTTACCAGACAGAACAAGTCCCCCACACTAGCGACCACTCAGCCAACAAGATAAAGGGCAACGGTAAAGATAACATAACATCACGCTTTTTATCCCCGAACCACGCACCTCTGCCTACCCCAGATAGAGGTGCACATTATGGCACTTAATGCAACTGTACAATAAATTACTTAATAATTTAATTTTGTTACAGAGACAACTCGAAATGTATAAAAGAAGAGAAAGAGAAGGATCGCGACAAGAAGGACAACTCCTCTCTGCCTCCAGGAGTACAAGCGCTGATGTCCACCATACCATCGCCGGAGGAGTCTCCCAACTACCTGGTGTACAAGAAGGTAAGATGTCTCTAAACAATAATATCATTAAGGTGAGCTTTTTTAAGGGACACCTATGGAGTTTCTTGATCGTTCTTCTCCATAGGAACTACCTAAGAATTAGCAAATCGCTTCACTTTTAAATTTTTTGTTGATGTCCAAAAGTGCCTTCCTGGTCTTATTTTTCTTTTTAAAAACAAGGAATCTTACCCCATATTAGAAAATTTTCCTGTGTCGTGGGTGCGTTTATAAACATATAAGTTCACATAACTACCCAGACCCAGAACAACAATCTGTGGATCACACAAAGAGTTGTCCCGTGCGGGAATCGAACCCGCGATACGTTGCGCGCCAGTTGCCCAGTCACCGCGCCAACCGCGCAGTCAGTAATTAAAATAAATGATTTTGACTTTGTGGAAAATCATCAAATAAATTTTCTGGTCTTGGGTGTGTGAGAGGCGAGAGGAAGTGTCAGAATCTCGCAGATTAAAAATCACGCCCTTCCTTGCACCTGCAGTTGTAGATAAATGCCATTTAGTGCTTGTCTACATGTAGAATAGAAAACCAAATTATATGGAATTGACGTAAATTTTGACACAAACTTGTCAGTGTCATCCATACATTTTGATTTCTACTCTCTCTGTAGACAAGCGCTAAAGTGGCGTTTTGCTAAAGGCACTGCTTCGAAGCGGAGCCATGGTAACCTTTCCATAGGTACTAATGGACCATCTCAATGGCATCACAAAAATCACCGAATCATCACCGGTTCGTGTTGGATGTCCCACCCACTCGGACGAAGCGTTTCGCCTCAAGCATCCTTGTGCGAACTGCTAAGGAGTGGAATTCTTTGCCTTTCTGTGTTTCCTGAAGGGTATAACTTGATTGTCTTCAAGGTACAAGTATACAGGTTGCTTATGGGCAGACTTGCTCCATAGTAGGCCGCATCATCGCTTACCACCAGGCGAGATAGTGGTCAAACGTCGCCCCATCAAATATAAAAAAACGACGTAAGAACAAACGCAAGTATTGACTTGCGTTTTGTTGTGCCTTGTGAGTTACGATACCAGCAGCTGTAGCCAAATGCCATTTAGCTCTTGTCTACGTGTAGAATAGAAAACCAAATTATATAGAGGTAGAATTCGCGTAAATTTTGACACTTGTCAGTATACATTTAGTTTTCTACTCTCTCTGTAGACAAGGGCTAAAGTAGCGTTTAGCTAAAGGCACTGGGGGGCAACCTCTTCACATTGTTTTTTTGTTATAGCGGTAGAAATACATCAGATATGCTTATGAGATACAGCTTGGCGACAGAAAGACAGATAGATAGTGGAATCTATCTTACTCCTCAAAAAGGGGACTTACCGCTGCAATGACAACGAGCCCAATCATGGGGAAACATAACATAACATCACGCCTTTTATCCCCGAAGGAGTAGGCAGAGGTGCACATTATGCCACTGTACAATGTAACACCCACTTTTCACTATTTATGTTATGAGTCCTATGTAATAGGGGGTGAGCCTATTGCCATATACCGGGCACAATTCCAGACTCCGTGCTACTACTGAGAATTTAACCCACTAATACTTTGCCCTACTTGGGAATCGAACCCATACCCGACGGTAGTCGCTCTTGTGACTACTAGGCCAACGAGGCAGTCTGGACTTACCTCTATAATTTCTAATCATAAGTTTCAAATCGCCAACCCGCATTGAGTAAGCGTGGTGGTTATGCTCAAACCTTCTCCGTTTGAGAAGAGGACCTTGGTCACCAGTGGACACTTATAGGCTGTTGATGATGATACATCGAACAACGACAACTCCAAAAAACAGCTTTAATCAAAAACACATAACAAACAAAACAGCGACTAGCGAAAGGTTGTCTGGAAGAAATCGCCGCGTGTGATAAGACCGCCCATTGTACTCAAATTACTATTGCAATGTTTACAATTTTTTTCTGTGTGTGTAATAAAGTATAAATAAATAAATAACAGCGACTACTAGAAATGCAATAACTACCGTACGTCCGGAAATGACGACTCAATTAGTATGGTATCATTTCCGGTACACAACACAAAGCTATTTCCTCTATGATTATGATTAGGTCGCGTTTGTATTGTTGTTTGCTTGTTTAGTTATTTAGTTTTGTTAGTTGATGATAAATGTTATGTGTTTATTTATTCGAGGGGTAGGCAAAGATGGATAAGAAAAAATGTTGGCCGAGTGGTCGCAAGTGCAACTGCCGGGCAAGGGGTTTTGGATACCCCTTCCCTTCCAGCTGGGGGGCTCGTGTCATTTTGCCGATCACCACCAGTCTATAAATGCCCACTGCTGAGCAAAGCGTCTTCTCAGTCAGGGAAGGTTTGACCATAAATCACCACGCTTGCTCAATGCAGGTTGGCGATTTCAAATTTATAATTAGAAGTTATAAGCCCAGGTTTCCTCACGATGTTTTCCTTCACCGTTTGTCAGTGTTGTCTAACTGTCTAAATAATCTTAGAAAGTAAATATAACTGGAAAAAGTCACATTGGTACTTGCCGTTGTTGTCTAAAACCTCCGGGCCACAACGACGCCTTGTCACGACACGGTTGAAGCTTTAGAACTACAATGATGAGGGTGAGCAAGGGATTAAAAACTACAACCTGAAAATGGCTATCAAACACAGGGACGCGGCAGTCGTGGGTGCTCTCTTGGGCGGAGAATGTTGCTAGTGATAAAACGAATGCAACATGAGGAAATGTATGCAGAGACATGTAGAAATAGAAAATAACCAATTGACTTTGTACTATTGTAACCTTTATTGGAATCGGCCAACGTGGCAAGGGTTGAGGCGTCATGCACACATAAATGTCCTACAGTCGGTGGCGCTGTGTGTTGGGTTGTTCTGTTCCCAATGAAAAGGTTGACCGGACCAATTGCTGACACACACGTCATACTCGTGAACGGGTGCCTTCTGCTGGGTCAGGTCGGCTCTCCCATCTTGTTGGTGGGCTGATTTCGTAGAGCCTTCGAAATAGAAATAAATAAATAGTGCCTAATTATTATATAATTTATACTTTTGGTAATAATTATAGATGTAGTTAATTGTAGTGTGTAACTAGGTTCCCTCTTTACTTTATAAAAATTGACTAGATGTATTATAATTAAAAAATTGTATGACAAGGGCACGGACCTAGAGTCCGTGGAGAATTAATCTAAAATATTATAAAAACTACAATGTATTAAACTAATTATTTTTTGTATTTCAGATGGAAGCCATAATCGAGAAGATGCAAGATGAGAACACGGGCGTCCCTGTGAAGACGGTGAAGAGTTTCATGACGAAGATACCTTCGGTAAGGGGAACTCCTATTATTTATTTACTCTTTTATTTTATAAAGTTATGTTAATTACACTATTTATATGTAATTCAAAACTCTGCCTCGTTGGCCGAGTGGTCGTATGGGGGCAAGGGGTCTCGGTTCGATTCCCGGGTCGGGGAAAGTATTACTGGGGTTTTTTTAAGAAAAAACTCAGTAGTACCGCGGAGTCTGGAATTGTGTCCGGTATATGGCAATAGGCTCGCCTCCTATTACATGGGACTCATAATATAAATAGTGAAAAGTGGGTGTTACATTGTACAGTGGCATTTAAGCTCCGTAGTATGCATCCCTTAGGGAATAAAATGCGTGATGTTATGTTACAACTCAAAATTGGCTAAATCAATTTAGCTGAAAGTTGGTGGGGGCTTGAACCAGGAGACGAATATATACTTTCTTCTTGACGACTTATAATTTCTAATCTTTATATATATAATTCTTCCGTGAGTGTGTATGTCACTGAACTTCTCTCAAACGACTGGACCGATTTTGATGAATTTTTTGTGTGTGTTCAAGGGGATCTGGGAATGGTTTAGATTCACAAACCAGCCCGGCAGATGGCGCTGCAGTTGCTGTCTAGGTTATTTATCCTAAACGGCTGAACTAATTTGAATGAATTTTTGTTTATACATTCAAGTGGATATGTAGGACAACGTCTGTCGGGTCCGCTAGTCTATATATACAAAAATGAAGCCCGTTCCCCGTTGTCACGCTATAACTTGTGAATGGCTGGACCGATTTGGCCGATTTTTTTTGTTGTTTGTTATTGTCAGAATAAGGTTCTTATGACAGAAAAAAATCCTAAAAATCTTATGAGAACGGGAGAAAACGGGATTGCGCGTACAAAGTCGCGCGCAGAAGCTAGTTATGTATAAGTTTGTAATCGCCAACCCGCTTTCAGCAATCCTGGTGGTTACTGCTCAATCCTTCTCCGTGTGAGAAGAGGCTTTTGGTCAGCAGTAAACACTTATAGGCTATTGATGATGATAATGATGATTCTTTTTGTACAGGTGTTCACCGGCACAGACCTAGTAGCCTGGCTAGCTCGTCACCTCAACCTGGATGAAACCTGGGAAGCGTTACATGTAGCCCATCTGTTAGCGGCTCATGGATACCTGTTCCCTATCGATGACCACTGCCTCACTGTTAAAAATGATAATACTTATTATAGGTGAGTTTTTGTTATGGAATAATCCGGTTAACGAGCAGACGGATCACCTGATGGTAAGCAATCGGCGTCGCCCATGGACACATGGAGCACCAGAGGCGTTACAAGTGCGTTACCGGCCTTTTGGGGATTAAGAGTTTGAGGATCGTTGGGGAGATTGGGGAAGGGGAGGGTAATTGGGCCTCCGATAACCTCACTCACACGACGAAACACAACGCAAGCGTTGCTTCACGTCAGTTTCCTGCTCGGCCGTGGTATCACTCCGGTCGAGCCGGCCCATTCGTGCCGAAGCATGGCTCTCCCACACTTTGAGCCTCAAACAGGTTTTATCGCAGCTAAAGGCTTTAAGTTTAAGATTATTGTTAATCAAGTCAAAATTGTGCTTGTTTCAGATTCCAAACTCCATACTTCTGGCCATCCAACCAATGGGAACCGGAGAATACAGACTATGGTGAGTTCAATTTTTATTCATCTACTACTAGCTTTTACCCGCGGGCGAAGCCGCGGGTAAAAGCTCACATCTCTCACATCTCTCACATCACAAAAGGATAAAAAGTAGCCTATGTGACATATACCAATACACACAGCGCCATCTATACCAATACTTTTGTTTTCCCTTGGGAATATCAAATTTTTCCGGGATAAAAAGTACCTTATTATTTAATCCAGACTTCTAACTTTACGTCTGCAAAAATTCAAAGCAATCGGTTTAGTAGTTACGGCGTGAAAGCGGAACAAACAAACAAACTCACTTTCTGATTTATAATATTAGTAAGGATTTCCTTTTTCTTACGCAACAGCTGTATACCTCTGCAAGCGAACAATGCAGAACAAAGCCCGGCTAGAGCTGGCGGACTACGAGGCGGAGTCACTGGCGCGGCTACAGAAGATGTTCAGCAGGAAGTGGGAGTTCATATTCATGCAGGCGGAGGCGCAGAGCAAGGTATGTATGTACAAAATTTTAGGACAAATCCGCCACAACCTCCCAAAACCACTGCAACACCTGTACACCAGGATCTACAGTAGATAACATAACATCACGCCTTTTATCCCTGAAGGGGTAGGCAGGAGTGCACACAGAAGTTACACCCACTTTTCACTATATATGTTATGAGTCCCATGTAATAGGGGGTGAGCCTATTGGCATATACCGAGCACAATTCCAGACTCCGTGTTACTACTGAGATTTTTTTTAAAACCCAGTAATACTTTGCCCAACCCGGGAATCGAACCCGAGACCCCATGCCCACCAGTCGCACTTGCGACCACTCGGCCAATAAGGCAGTCACTTACACACACACTACAGTAGATACAACCATGAAAACACCGGAACACTGAATTCCAACGTCCCAGGGACATGAATAACTACGGAGCCGCGGAAGACTTAACGGGTTACCGGGGCTCCGGCTCGAAGTGCAGGAGTAGGAACGGGGTGGTTTTTAGTCAGTAAGGGTCTGACACTCCCTTTCGCCTCACCCGGGCGGGAGAAGTCAATGGATGATTTTCCCCCCTCAAAAAAAAAATGGGACATGATTAACTGTCTTAGATCCCGCAACGAAGTGAATCAAAGATATTATAAGAGGAGAAGAAAATCACTATTCCCTTCTGAGAAGCATGTAAATCTGACGAAGCATGGCTCTCCAACACTTTAAAATCATCGTCTTCTCTTATCTTCTCCTTAGGTGGACAAAAAGAGAGACAAGCTGGAGAGAAAAGTGCTGGACAGTCAGGAACGAGCCTTCTGGGATGTACACCGACCGATGGTATGTGTTTCAAACAAAAAAAGAATTTTTGAGATCGGTCCAGGCGTCTTCGAGTAATCGAGTAATAGACATAAAAAAGTACATCCTTTTTTGAAGTCGGTTGTAAAGAAAAAATACGTATCTAATGTTTTAAAATAAAGATATTACAATAAAAAATTGTCATCTACCCATATCTATTTTACATTACAGCCGGGCTGTGTGAACACAACAGAGATAGATCCGAAGAAACTGTCCCGCATCAACGCGCTCAAAGCAAAACGTCTGCGGCAATGCCAGGAATTGATATTACAACACAATCTCAAGGTAAAACATGGTTCTAATTAATTTTTTTATGTTTATGGGCTCCGGTTTAGCTCGAAAGTAGTCGGGCGACCTTGTAGTATAAAGATAAGAGAGTGCTGTTTATCTTGCTAGTGTAAGTGACTTCGGAGAACATTGTTTAAGTGCTATAATGTTCAAAATTAGTGATAAGGTTATAAGCTATGGACTATATTTTTTTTTAATGGTATAGCCGGTAAACGAGCAGACGGACCACCTGATGGTAAGCAATCGGAGTCGCCCATGAACACACGGAACACCAGAGGCGTTACAAGTGCGTTACCGGCCTTTTGGGGATTAGGAGTTTGAGGTTTGTTGTTGATTCAGTGATTGGGGAGATAGGGGAGGGATAGGGGTAACTGGGCTTCCTGTAACCTCACTCACACGAGTGTGTGTGTCACTTGTAACGCCTCTGGTGTTCCGTGTGTCCATGGGCGACGCCGATTGCTTACCATCAGGTGACCCGTCTGCTCGTTAACCGGCTTATACCATGAAAAAGTCGCAAGGAACCTAACGGGTAACCGGGGCTCCGGCTCGACGTGCAGGAGAAGGAACGGGGTGGTTTTTAGTCAGTAAGAGTCTGACACTCCCTTTGGCCTCACCCTGGTGGGAGCAGTCAGTCAAAAAATAGCTTCCAGCTGGTCAAAATTGTGTCGGGTTCGATTCCTGCTCGGAACAACAACAGAATCATTATATCCATGTTTACCTGTGTAATTATCTGATACTTTAATTAAATTTTTTTATTTCAGAATAACCCGATAGTGACGATAACAAATCCTCAGGAAAGTGAAGAAGAAATTCAGAAGAAAAATGATAATGTTATCAAGGAGAATGGTTAGTGAATTATTAAACTACTAGCTTTTACCCGCGGCTTCGCTCGCGTCACAAAAGGATAAAAAGTAGCCTATGTGACATATACCAATACACACAGCGCCATCTATACCAATACTTTGGTTTTCCCTCAAATTTTTCTGGGATAAAAAGTACCCTATTATTTAATCCAGACTTCTAACTTTACGTCTGCAAAAATTCAAAGCAATCGGTTTAGTAGTTACGGCGTGAAAGCGGAACAAACAAACAAACAAACAAACTCACTTTCCGATTTATAATGTAATTAGTAAGGACTATAAGGTGGTGGTTCTAGGTGGTCGTGGTAGTAGTAGAAATATTTGTGTCAGCTTGGAGTTGTCATGCTCACTCTAAGGTCTCATTGGCGGTGGCGCGTGCAGTGGATCGCTCGATTCCTGGATTAAAGGTTATTTTCTTTTTCGATCTCTTTGCCAGAATCTGTATTTCCTGAAGGGTACAACCTGGGAGTCTTCAAGGCCCGAGTGAATAGGTTGCTTATGGGACGACGTGCTACATCGTAGACCGCATCATCGCTTACCACCAGGCGAGATAGTGGTCAAACGTCGCCCCATCAAATATAAAAAAAAAAAAAAAAAAGGCTTTGCATAGTTCTCACACAATCGAACCAACAAAACTATGTAACTAGAGAATTGTATTGTGAACCTGATTGAAAAAGACTTAGAGAGTAACCTATGGAGTTTCTTGCTCGTTCTTCTCCATAGGAATCTACACCTTGGAATGTCGTGGAGAACCTAACGGGTAACCGGGGCTCCGGCTCGACGTGCAGGAGAAGGAACGGGGTGGTGTTTAGTCAGTAAGAGTCTGACACTCCCTCCCGCCCTGACCTAGGCGGGAGCAGTCATTTGATGATTTTCCCCCCTTAAAAAAAAACACCTTGGAATGAGCACATAGCTTCACTTCAAAATGTTTGTTGTTGACGTTCAAAAGTGCCTTCCTGGTCTAATAGAAATAAATGATTTCGACTTTTTGACTTCTGTAGATAAATAGTCATACACATTCTATGTCACTGTCGAGTAATAACACGATTCAACAATAGATCGTACGTTGTACGACATAAATAGGTAGCGATAAACATCGTTTAACCTTATTGAACACTTTGCGTTCTATACTATCATCGCGTTGTAAGCGATAGTAAATTGTGTTAGAAAAAAGTCGAGATACATAACATTCCGATCGACGACAAAAATGCATCGCATACCTCTAGCTAAAACCGAGTTGACCGTTTCATTAGTAGGTGGTCTTTCGCGTTTATATCATTGTTCGAGTCGACCGTTGACGATTGGGCATGCTGGACCACCGCGATGGCGAAATTGTTTCGCCGTGCGAAAAGTGGTCCAGAATGCCCAATCATATACAAGTACAAGAAAGCTTTTAGTCTACCTTCGGCCTTACATAGATAATTGAAAGAAAGAAAAAACATTTATTTGACAATTAGCACACAAAACATCGATTATAAAAAAAAATACAGATATATGAACAATATACTAATAATAAACTTAAAAGAATAGACATCAGAACAAAAAACATCACAGTTTAACAAAACAATAATACGATAAATATATGTAAACAAAGTGCGTGACACTTCATTTAGTTTGTATAGTTTGGATTTGCCGTTTAATAACTTTTTGATCTGTGAAATACCTAATCTGTGGAGTAAGCTGTCGTATTGAATGACAGTGAAAAACAAAGACTACAATACTATATCTATACTATACTATTATTGAGTGTAACATTATTTAAATATCAATTTATTCCCATAAAATGCAAATTTTATATTTGAAAGTTTTATTTAATAAATATTTATTTGAAACAAATTTAATTTCAAAATATTTTAATACCCTGATAAATTTTCATTTTTTAACTTCTCAACATTGAAGATTTCATGTCATTTTTGTTTGGGTATCTGAAAACTAGATGGCGTGAAAACATAAAAATCCTATAATGTTCTAAGTTGCCATAGCGTGGTGAAAAATATGAAAACTAAAATGGTTAATTGTTATGTAGAGGTACAAGTAAGATTTTTAATGTAATTAGAATAATTGATAAGAACTGGTGAAACAATAGCTCTAAATGTTGTTTCTCTTTACAGGTAAAATTAATGCATAGTTATTATTAAAGAATGTTTTGTAAAAGTTTTAAAACTAGATTTTGTAAATAGGTAATAAAATAAAATTGTCTCTTTTCAGAGCAACTAAACTTTGGTTATAATTTTACTGTTCATCATCATATCCAAGGACAATGTAATAAATAATATCTTATTATATATACAAAAAAAAATCCAATAACAAAATGCTCATGCCAAAAGGGCCTCCACCTCAGCACATAGTTGGACGTTTCTGCCCAACGCTGATTTTCAGGTGGCACCCTACAGTGACTCACGGACGGCGATACCGCCCCTCAATAGGAACAGAAAATAAACATGAAATTATACAAATAATTAAAGTAATTAAAGGACAATGGCAGGTGCTCAGTACATCTTTGACCCACTATATTAGAAGTCATGTACAAGTATGTAGTATTCAGCATCGTGTAGTGTATTAATTACCGATACCTAAACATTTGTCCTGAAACCTGTAAAACTTGCGGTTTTTCTTTAAAACACAAAACAATAATCAAAACATAACGCAAAAACAACGGAAACGCACAGAGTGAATGAAAGATAATATTGACACTGACAGCTGACAACTGACAAGCGCTTCAAAACGTTTCGTTACACAAAAAATCATAACTAATGATAGTAATCGTTTCTTTTATATTTTCGTGATTTCATCTGTAATTATTAATAAATAAATAAATGTTATACATAATTATACCGGGCCTGGTGATCTGTAACACAGGTTATACCTTTAACAGACACCAGTCTCTTAATTGTAACATATTATATAGTTTGTATCCGTAGATCAAAAATTGAGAAAATAAAGATTTTTATTATTATTATTATTTATTATTATACTTTTGATATAATATTTTATGTATAATGATATCCTTTTTACAATTACTTACTTTTTTATTTTCATAGTTTCGTACAAGCGATGCGTATGATGTAACGCAAATAGTCATTAGACAATATGGAAGACGCATTGCAAAAAAGTATTTCCGGGATTGAACTTCTTTTTTTATTAGATTGCAAACCGCAAGTTAAAAAATAAAAAGATTTATTGTGAAAGGGTTCCTTATTCGTCTAAATTATTTTCATCAATTTACTTTTTTTGTAAATGATATTATGACTGGGTCAGGATCTGGCATTGTCATTTTCCTCTCCCCAGGTGAGAGCTCCCAGCCGCAGATATCAGTGACTCACGTGTCGGAGGGTTCCATAAAGCCGGCGACCATAGAGCAGCAGATAGAGGCGGCGCGGCGCCAGGTGTCCATGCTACGCGCCAGACTCGAACGCAGGAACGTGCGCGTCAGTAAAGTCGCTGATATGTATGTATGCATTTATTAATGTTTTGACTGTCTAAAGCATATTATAACATAACATAACATCACGCCTTTTATCCCCGAAGGGGTAGGCAGTGTACATTACGGCACTTAATGCCACTGTACAATGTAACACCCACTTTTCACTATTTATGTCATGAGTCCCATGTAATACGGGGTGAGCCTCTTGCTATATATTTGATTTTATGTAATTGTATATTTGGTTTTATGATCAACTTAATTTTTAGTATTTTTCCAGTAAATTTTTAACAAGTACCTATGCTGTTCGACGATAAAAAAACGTGACGTCACAATACACAATCTCGTACAAAATTCATAGAAAACTGTCGTTTTTGACAGTTCGAAAAAAAGTAATGAATTTGACTAGTTGGCACATACCGAATTAAAAAGCATCACATCTTCACAAAGGTTTTATAACTTAGCTCATTTGGTTCCAGGTTCATAGCCTACTGCGAGCAATATGCGGAGTATGACGCGTTCCTGACTCCGCCAGAATGGCCCAACCCGTGGGTCAGCGACACCACTGATATGTGGGATCAGGAGAAACAGTGGTATGGTTTAATAATTATATTTTTTTATAGAATAAGACGGTAAACGAACCGACGGATCACCTGATGGTAAGCAATCGGCGTCGCCCATGGACGCAAAATGCGTCACCGGCCTTTTGGGGATTAAGAATGTGATTGGAGAGATTGGGGAAGGGAGGGAGGGGGTAATATTGGGCCTCCACTGCCCTCCCTCCCCGTCTGTCCACCCGCTGTGTGTCAGTGCGGTGTCCAGGTCGTCGGTGGTATCACTCCGGTGGAGCCGGGACTACAGTCCGAAGCATGGCGAGCCCATACTTAACATCTGCTCTCCTCCTCAAGGCTCGTACACAAAACTGCGATGCGACATTGTATCGCAAAAAGCTCCCTCTACGCATCGCAAGAACTTGCGAATTGAATCGCATCGCGCATCAAAATCTTATCTTCCCAAAATCTTCTTTGTTTCTTTTTCCTGTATCTCCTAAGCAATAACAGAAGCGCACACTTCTTTTTACGATCCATGTCACGTTTTAGTTTTCAATTCAAAATACGTTTAGTACGGTTGACGGTCGTCGAAGGAATGGTCACCCTGGGAGACGCCTTGTCGCACGAATACGCATCGCTGCAATTTTGATTTTTTGCGTTGCGAATTCGTATCGCATCGCAGATTTGTGTACGAGCCTTCAAGTAAGAGGTCAAGGTCAAGGGCTCCAGCTCTATACAGGAGTAAAAACAGGGTGGTGTTTAGTCAATAAGAGTCTGTCAATCTCTCTTACCCATTCTTACTGCTATTAATATATATAAAAAATTGACTACTATATGATAAATTGACTACAGGATTTACTGATTTGACAAGCTAGTCTAAGCTAAAAAATAAATGACTTAATATTACTGAAAAATAGACTTTATAATATAATATAATTTAAACTAAGTTCAAAAATAAGTTACCTAATACTAACTAAACTAAATAAAAATTTAATACAGGATTTACAATACAATTAGGTACCCAAAATTAAATATCCTATATACTAGGTAAAGAACGACTGAGTAACATTCATACATTGCAATAATTTAATTGTCTAATACCTTTTTTAATAATTACTAGCTTTTACCCGCGGCTTCGCTCGCGTCACAAAAGGATAAAAAGTAGCCTATGTGACATATACCAATACACACAGCGCCATCTATACCAATACTTTTGTTTTCCCTCAGGAATATCAATTTTTTTCGGGATAAAAAGTACCCTATTATTTAATCCAGACTTCTAACTTTACGTCTGCAAAAATTCAAAGCAATCGGTTTAGTAGTTACGGCGTGAAAGCGGAACAAACAAACAAACAAACTCACTTTCCGATTTATAATAATATATACAGGGTTACAGGTTAAGTCGACCTAAATCCTTTAAGAGGTGGTAGTTGCCATCATTTCTGACTGATTTGACTATGGAACCCCCTAGCCCAAACTTAATCGTTCTCAAGTTATGGGACTTCGAAGATTTTTTATAAAAAATCCAGATTTTTTGTCTATTGTCCCCTTTTTTTGTGTTTTGTACCTCTAATGTTTTAGTTTTTGTATTTTTTGTGTAGCAGATTAGTTGCTCCATTATTTTAAACACAAAAACTGCAATTAACTGTACCAACTGAATCGTATTAGACGACTAATTGTTAAAAAAAGAAATAAATTTCTGAAAAGTTTTTTTTCTTTGTAAGATATTGAAAAAAAAGTCTATGACAGTTGTGCTGCAGATATGCTTAAAAATATCTACGCTTCTTCAGCTTTCCGATAAGGTATAATTTGCTAGGGTGATATCAGAATTCTCGGAAAAAACATCGATGAAATACTCCCAGGTAATAACAAAAGTAACGGTATTTCGTACAGTTGGTCGCAGCGCCTATTGTCCTGCAATCATTGGGCTCCGAAAGCAGGAAAAAATCCTAATAAGAAAAGAGTAAAGGGGTCACAGAGACGTTTCAGCCTTAACGTTTGGATGGGAATAATATCAAGCTATCTAATTGGGCCTTACTTTCTTCCTCCAAATTTTTTAAGACAAGATTTACCCGATTTGCTCGACGACATACCATTAAACCTCATTCGAGACATGTGGTTTCAGCACTACGGGTGCCCCGCGCACTTCAGAAGGAGTGTCAGAGAGTGGCTAGATACTAATTACTCAAATAAGTGGATCGGAAGAGGTGGGCCTATACCGTGGCCAGCTAGAAGTCCAAACTTGACACCCATGGATTTTTATGTGTGGGGGCATGAAAAGTTTGGTTTACAACGAACCTAACCCAATAACATCTGTTGATGTTTTGAGGCAGAAAATTATTGATGCTGCTAACGAAATAAGAAGAGGACTAACAACTGGGGTAGTGAAAAGTGGCTTAAGACACAGAATGCGTGTATGTGTGCGAAATAGGGGTGGACATGTGGAACATGTATTGTAAAAATTATTAATAAACCTTATTCGTTTCCTATTTGGATTGTTTCATTTTGTTTTCTGACTAAAGTTAAATTTGACGCTTAAGGCATTGGCTGCCAATAAAAAACTGTTGAAGGCAAATCCTCCGCTAATGTCGGTCACCGGTGACTGCCATGGCGTTTAACGTGTTAAGTATCGTTATTTTTTACTACTACCTGGTAGCATATCATCGATGTTTTTATTAAAAAAATCCAATAATACCATATTGTATTATACCTTATCGGAAAGCTGAAGAAGCGTAGATATTTTTAAGCATATCTGTAGCACAACTGTCATAGACTTTTTTTTCAATATCTTACAAAGAAAAAAAACTTTTCATAATTTATTTCTTTTTTTAACAATTACTCGTCTAATACGATTCAGTTGGTAAAGTTAATTGCAGTTTTGTGTTTAAAATAATGGAGCAACTAATCTGCTACACAAAAAATACAAAAACTAAAACATTAGAGGTACAAAACACAAAAAAAGGGGACAATAGACAAAAAATCTGGATTTTTTATAAAAAATCTTCAAAGTCCCATAACTTGAGAACGATTAAGTTTGGGCTAGGGGGTTCCATAGTCAAATCAGTCAGAAATGATGGCAACTACCACCTCTTAAAGGATTTAGGTCGACTTAACCTGTAACCCTGTATATAGTTAGGATAGGCAGGGCGTTTTGTTAGATTACAAATAAAACGCCCTGCCTTTCTCCTACCAATTTTAAATGATGCTGTGCCCGACAGGGTCCATAATTGTTACTAATTGTATTTTCTAACCACCTGTATATGTACATTATGGATGCAATAAATACTTGAATGCTTGATTAATACTTTATAATGATTTTATACTTTCTAAATTCCAGCAAAGAGCCACTGCCGCTCCGCCGCGTCCGTCGCTGGTCATTCTCTCTCCGCGAGCTACTACAAGACAACGCCGGCAAGGAGCACTTCGCCAAGTTCCTGTCGAAAGAGTTCAGCGGGGAGAACCTGAAGTAAGTTATTTATTTATATAATTCTTTAATATTCTTTTACCATCAGGCGAGATAGTAGTCAAACGTAGGTCCATCAAATATAAATATAAAAACTCACAATTTCACATTTATAATATCGATTCAAGCTAATTTCAACTATCGGCCCTACAGTTACAGCGTAAAGTCTCCTGCGGGCAACTTAACATTCGACAAACTTATATTTGCGTATGAAACTACGTTTAAAAAAACCGACTTCAACCCCCTCTCTTTTACGGGCGAGCATGGGTGGCTCCCCGTCCGACCAGAACCAGACCCGAGCGTGTAGCGCGACACTAAGAGCCATCAGACCACCACGGATGCGGCCCAATAGGGCTGATGCTGATACGAAGTCGCGGAGGACTTACCGGGTTACCGGGGCTCCGGCTCGAAGCGCAGGAGAAGGAACGGGGTGGTTTTTAGTCAGGAAGAGTCTGACACTCCCTCTCGCCTCACCCGGGCGGGATAAGTCATTCGATGATTTTCCCCCATCAAAAAACCCCCTCTCTTTTGTAGTCGGGTAATTAATATACTTAATCCTCCTCCTGAGTGTCACAGACGATTGGAAACCGCATCAATATCCGGTTCGTGTCTATTACACTTGGAGAAGATTAGTATCTAATATATTAGATCTTCTCCAAGATAGTAATATATTAGTTATCTGACTTTAAAAAGAGGGGGTTGGAGTCGGCTTTTAAAACGTAGTTTTTTATAAAATAATTATTATTACAACTGCCTCGTTGGCCGAGTGGTCGCAAGTCCGACTCCCAGGCAAGAGGTCTCGGGTTCGATTCCCGGGTCGGGCAAAGTATTACTGGGTTGTTTAAAAATTCTCAGTAGTAGCACGGAGTCTGGAAATGTGCCCGGTATATGGCAATAGGCTCACCCCCTATTACATGGGACTCATAACATAAATAGTGAAAAGTGGATGTTACATTGTACAGTGGCATAATGTGCACCTCTGCCTACCTCTTCGGGAATAAAAGGCGTGATGTTATGTATTATTATTACAATCAATACAGTAGTTCTATGATAATATAATATAAGTTCTATTGTCCCAGGTTCTGGCTAGCGGTGCAGGAATTGAAGGCGCTCCCCATTCGTCGCGTGGCGGCGCGAGCCAAGGACATATGGAAGGAATACCTCGCTGCTGATGCCCCGTCGCCTATTAATATTGATGCTGCTAGCAGGTCGGTTGTAGTTATATATTTCTTTTTTTATGTTATAAGCCGGTAATCGAGTAGACGGATCAGGTGATCCGTATGGACGACACTGATTGCTTACCATCAGGTGATGGTAAGCAATCAGTGTCGTCCATGGACATCTGTAACATCAGAGGCGTTACAAGTGCGTTACCGGCCTTTTGGGGATAAAGAGTTTGAGGATCGTTGGGGATTCAGGGATTGAGGAGATTGGGGTAGGGGAGGGTAATTAGGTCTCCGGTAACCTCATTCACACGACGAAACACAACGTAGGTATTGTTTCACTATGGTTTTCTGCTCGGCCGTGGTATCACTCCGGTCGAGCCGGCCCAGCAGTGCCGAAGCATGGCTCTCCCACAGTTAGAGTTCTTTGTAATTATTAAATGAAAAACTGCAATGCAATAGTTTTAAAAATATTGTTTTATTTTCATTTTTTCAGGGAACTTACTCGACAGAAAGTGGAGTCGGGTACCGCCGACCGATATTGCTTCGATCAAGCTCAGGTAACTGATTTCATACAATATTAACAATTTTTATGCTAAATATATTATTATGTTTTCGGCTTACTCACGTAATAATTTGACTCAGAACTCGACTAGTTACAAGCCATGCTAGAGGCTCATATTCAAGAGCATCATTCCGCGTCCCGCGACGCGCCCCCTGCCGTGGTTCCCGCGCACGCAGCTCCACTCGCGGTGTCGGCGGCGGCCCGCCCGCCAGTAGCTGCGTTGGTGTTGGGTTCGAATCCCGGGGCGACGCAAAAACCGTGTTACATACCGCGCTCACTGTGTGCTCTGGTTGTGATGTTTTTTTGCTTCAATTTCATTATGTCAGTAATTGCTATTTCTTAAAATAGAAATATCGAAGTTTTAAACATAATTTAAACCAATCTAAACCTCAGTAGTAGCACGGAGTAGGAATTGGATACTTTCCTCAAAAGTGAATTATTTCGACTGTTCAATATATGTAATAATTGATTTTATGACCAACTTATTTTAGTATTATACCAGTACATCTTTAACAAATAACTAAAAAACGTGACGTCACAATACACAATCTCGTACAAAATTCATAGAAGACTGTCGTTTTTGACAGTTCGAAAAAAGTATTGAACTTGACTAGTTGACAAGTACACGATTGTGGAAGTGCGACTGCCAGGCAAGGGGTCTCGGATTCGATTCCTGGGTCGAGCAAAGTATTACTGGGTTTTAAAAAATCTCAGCAGTATTACGCAATTGTGGAAGTGCGACGGCCAGACAAGGGGTATCGGGTTCGATTCCCGGGTTGGGCAAAGTATTACTGGGTTCGCAGTAGTAGCACGGAGGGACTCCGTCCTATTACATGGGGCTCATAACATAAATAGTGAAAAGTTGGTGTTATATTGTACACCTCTGCCTACGCCTTCGGGGATAAAAGGCATAGTATTATGATATGATTGTCTGACATGTTTGACATTGACTATGACTTTGATGTTGACAGGCGCACGTGTATCACCTGATGAAGTCGGACAGCTACTCGAGGTACTTAAGATCTGAAATGTACAAGGACTATCTCAACGGATCCAAGAAAAAGGTAAATTATGTTTATTTCATTATAAAAGTGTGGAATAGCCAAAATCGATACAGACAATCGCCAATCGACTTCTTAAAAAAAAAATACGAGTCTCAGTTTGACATGTATGTATGTTTGTGCACAAGTATCTCGCGATTTGCTGAACCGTCTGTGATGCGGGTTTCAGAAAAGTGTTTGTCATTCACACTTAGGAGAAGGTTTAGTATATTAATCAACCGACTTAAAAAAATAGAGGGGATTGAAGTCGGTTTTTTAAACGTAGTAGATATTAAAGAATGGCCAAATTAAAAGTACCCTTAACCGACGAGCATGCATGAAAAGATTGATGACTGTTGAAGAGGTATGTAGGAATTGTAGCAATAGGGATGATGACAGGGTATGAAAATTAAAAATCTAATTAGTCCGTCAATTAGGTAATGAAAAAATATTAGACACGTATTTTTTTATTTCGTCGTATTATCAAACTATACTTACATAAAACGAGTCAAAGGTTGAGTGGGGGCTATAACGTAATTTCTACGTATAAAATGTACTTAGAAGTGACGTCACGCGACATTTCAAATCAATATATCGTCGAAAGTATTCGTTTCTGTAAAAAAAAAATACGTGTCTAATGATTTAAAATAATGTACCAGACGGACATTAAAATAAAAATTAGGCATCTACCCTATTGGCGTTCCATAGTCTCTGCCTCCATGGGAGACAGGCGTGAAGTTATGCCACTACATAGTATAAAACAAAGTCGCTATTCGCCGTCGGTCTGTCCCTATGTATGCTTAGATCTTTAAAACTACGCAACGGATTTTGATGCGGTTTTTTTTAATAGAATTAAGGAGTGCTTCTTAAGGAATGTTTATATGTATAATACATACATATTGCACCCGTGCTCGACTGCCTCGTTGGCCGAGTGTTCGCAAGTGCGACTGCCGGGCAGGGGGTCTCGGGTTCGATTCCCGGGTCGGGCAAAGTATTACTGGGCTTTTTTAAAAATTCTCAGTAGTAGCACAGAGTCTGGAAATGTGCCCTGTATATGGCAATAGGCTCATTACATGGGACTCATAACATAAATAGTGAAAAGTGGGTGTTACATTGTACAGTTGTATAATGTGCACCTCTGCCTACCTCTTCGGGGATTAAAGGCGTGATATTATGTATGTATTGCACCCGTGCGAAGCCGGGGCGGGTCGCTAGTAGTTTATAAAAGAAATATACTTTGTGTAACTGTAAGTACTGTATTGCATTTTGTATAATTTTCAGACATCAGTAAAAGGCATTCGCTCCATAGTATCGTTCACGGCGCGCAAGGAGACGTCGGCGAACTGAAGCGTAGTTATGTACCAAAGGTTTGTTGTTACTGTACTCTACTTGTTACGCGCATAGACGCTACTGGCTAACACGTATATTGTCTTACTGTGGATTTTTAATCAAAATTGATTTTCAAGGCCAAAATATTTTTTTGATTTTCAATGTCAAAATAAATGTTCAACGTCAAATTCAATGTCAAAGTTAAAATTGAGTTTCGGTGTCATATTTAAAATCAGTGATTATTTATGATCAAGGTCAAAGTCAAAATCAAAAATTATTTCAAGGTCAAAGTCAAAATCAAAATGTTAATTTCAAAATCGTAGCTGTTTAGTAGTCAATATTATAATTGTAAATGATAATTATAGACAGACAGGCTTTGTCAAATTCCGTCTTAATTTCAAAGACCAGAAATAAATAATTTTAAATCCGCAGTAAAACAATGTACTCAGGAAGTTTTGAAAAAAATACTCAGTGTGTAGATCTATAAGTTTTAATTAGTAAAAATTTGATATTCTTTGTGAGATGTAATAATATTTTGATTGAAATCGTTTGAATATTGGCCGGTGTATGGCTTTACGTCGCTTCCTATTGTACTGGGACTTAGAAGTAAAGAAAGAAAAAGCATGTATTCGACAGTAAGCGTTCAGACAGATACAAAATTAATACAAAATTAAAAAACAAAAGAAGAAATAAATAATTATGACTTACACTCTGAACCTCTGTTTATATTATTTAGACACCATTGACATATGAAGGAAAATATTATGAGGAAATCTGGGCTTGTAATTTGTGATTAAGTTTGAAATAGCCAATGCAATCGTGGTGATCAATGCTCAAACCTTCTCTGTGTGAGCAGAGATCTTTGCTCAGCAGTGGCCAGTTATAGGTTGTTGATAATGATGATAAACTTGTGTTTATCATTTTGGAGAATATTAACCATATAAAAGGCGGTCGGGTAAAGAAATATTGAGTGTTTCCAACTTTAAATGATGTACCTTAAGTACACCTCAGCTTTTTGCTTTTAAGAAAACAAAGACTTGTGAGAGTCAAAGTCAACATCAAAGTCAAAGTCAAAATTAAATATAATGAGTTTTTATTAAAATTAAATAGAAATGTGACTTGCCATCACCTAAATATTTAAATGATTTCAATCAAATAATCTCATACCCTTATAGACTTTTAACTTATAAAAATTATGTATTAGAAGAAAATAATACCTTAAATGTTATTACCTACTCTATATTATCATAATATAAAGTATATATTATATAAATAAATAAAAAAAAACATTTTAAAATAACATTGAAGATGAAAACCAAAATTTGACTTTCAAAGTCAGTGCATTTATTTTTTTAATTCATGGTTAAATGTTTGTTTCGATGTCAAAGTCAATATTTGATTTTCAATGTCAAAGTCAAAATCAAAGGTTGACTTTGAAGTCAAAGTCAAGTTTTACTACCAAAAAGCACTGTTTAATGTTAAATTAAGTTTACATAAATGATCAAAATTGTTTGTATTATGATAGAAAAATTAAATTTAAATGATTTTAATATTAGTTACTGAATTATAAGTGATTTTTTTATATGGGAACATCAAACTATAATATATTTTATGTGCCAATAACTTTTTGAAAGGCGTAATCCTCAGAACCAGGCGTAATCCTAACAGAGACTCATAATTATAAACAGCATGTACGAAACCATTGACTAATGAATTTAGAAAAACGAAATGAGGCTACTATATTAAATTACTTTTGATAAGGACCTGCTAGAACAAAATACAAAACCAAAGAATTACTCGTTTAAAAAAAGAAGTAAAACCCACCGAGTTTCTAAAGGCTTTTTAGTCAGTGAGGGCCCAATTACCCTCCCCTTCCCCAATCTCCCCAATCCCTGAATCCCCAACGATCCTCAGACTCCTAATCCCCAAAAGGCCGGTAACACACTTGTAACGCCTCTGGTGTTCCGTGTGTCCATGGGCGACGCCGATTGCTTACCATCAGGTGATCCGTCTGCTCGTTTACCGGCTTATGCCATAAAAAAAAGTATGTGTCTGCACTCCCTCTCGCCTCACCTAAGACGAGAGAAGTCATTGGATGATTTTTCCCCCTCAAAAATCCTATTTACATTAAACTGGTAAACAGTGGGTGTTATATTGTATACTTGGACCTCTGTCTACATCTCTACCCATTGTAGTCGGTCAAAGCAAGTACGAATGTGACTTTTTCCGAGTTATACGTACTTTCTAAGATTATTTAGACACCACTGACAAACGGTGAAGGAAAACATCGTGAGGAAACCTGGACTTATAATTTCTAATTGGGTACTTACCTTAATCAAATATAAAGGATTTCAACTGTTCAATACAATTAAATATTAAAACATAATAACACTTTCATTAATTGATTTTATGACCAACTTTATTTTTGAGTATATTTCCAGCAAATTTTTAAGAAATAACTACGCTGTTTGACGCTAAAAATACGTGACGTCACAGTACACAATCTCGTACAAAATTCATAGAAAACTCTCGTTTCTGACAGTTCGGGAAAAGTATTGAATTTCACTAGTTGGCAAGTACATAATTATAAGTCTTTTTTTTAATACGGCCGATGCCGATTCGGAGTCGCGGAGAACCTAACAGGTAACCGGGGCTCCGGCTCGACGTGCAGGAGAAGGAACGGGGTGGTTATTAGTCAGTAAGAGTCTGACACTCCCTCCCGCCTCACCCAGGCGGGAGAAGTCATTCGATGATTTTCCCCCCTTAAAAAAAAAACATAATTATAAGTCTTAAATCTCCAACACTTGGTCAATGCAAGCGTGGTGATTGATGATCAAACGTTTTCCGTGTGAAAGAAGGCCTTTGGTCAGCAGTAGCCACTTACCTATATGCTGTTATGGATGACCTCTGTCTACCCCGTTAGTGATTATTGGACATTACGTTCCGTTGTGAGATTTGTCCCCGTATAAAATTGTCCGCTAGTAAGATAGTAACTCATACTAAGATTTGTAGGCGTTCTAGTCCACACGACTATACATCTAATTAAAGGCTCGTACACAAGACTGCGATGCGATTTCGTGCGACAAGGCGTCTCCCAGGGTGACCATTCCTTCGACGACCGTCAACCATACTAAACGCATTTTAAATTGAAAAGATCGTGACATGGATTATAAAAAGAAGTGTGCACTTCTGTTATTGTTTAGGAGATACAGGAAAAAGAAACAAAGAAGATTTTGATGCGCGATGCGAATCAATTCGCAAGTTCTTGCGATGTGTAGAGGGAGCTCGCAAATTTTTGCATTGTGACGTCACATCGTTTTGTGTACGAACCCTAAATAAAACTATTTTATCTTTGTGCCGCTTCATCGTGATACGATCTCCGGCCACTGTAAGCACGGGCTGGACGGCGAGCAAGGGTCTCAAATAGCCACCAGACCATCAGATTAGGCCCAGTAAGGCTGAAGCCCGATACGAAGCCGCGAAGAACCGTAATACTGTATTTACACTCTCAGTCCAGACGAGAGGCAGAGATACATTGTCGTTATTCTAAAAAAGTTGTAGTGCTTCTCGCATGATTAGACTGCAATGTACGGTCAGGTCAAAAGTCCACTGCCACTGGAAGACTACTATCGGTTGCGCTGCAGCGCTTATACACACATGCACACGCATATTTGTATACGTGTGCGTACGCGTGCATATGTTTATGCGTACGCACGCGTTTTCATGCACATTAATATGAAATTACTTACGCATTGCCGCGTGAACATCACTCACGGTGGACTTTTGACCCTTGACTGTACCGCAACCTCGTGTCCGTTCGCGCAAGTGTTAATTTAGCATTACGGGTTGCCGGGGCTCGAAGACCAGAGGCCTTAGTACGAGTTTGAAACGAGTTCGAAACGAGTATGCGCTCTGATTGGCCGGTACCAAACAAGCTTCGCTTTAGCTTCCTTGTGCGTACTGCTAAAGAGTGGAATTCTTTGCCAGAGTCTGTATTTCCTGAAGGGTATAACCTGGGAGTCTTCAAGGCCCGAGTGAATAGGTTGCTTATGGGACGACGTCCTACATCGTAGACCGCATCATCGCTTACCACCAGGCGAGATAGTGGTGGTCAAACGTCACCCCATCAAATATTATATAAAAAAAAAACCAATCGCAGCGCCGAACGCGTACTCGTTACGATTACTTTAAACGTAAAATGAACTAGTACTAAGGCTTCAGGAGGAACGGGGTGGTGTTTAGTCAGTAAGAGTCTGACACTCTCTCTCGCTTCACCCGAGACCTGTCTCAGAACTGATTGGACGACTTGAACTTCGCCACTCAAAAAAAAAAATGGTCCGCTTTCTATGATCATTTATACTGCTTTTAAATAACTTGATATATAGTCGTGCGTACTAAAATCGATTCATTTTTAAACTATATAACTATGAAAATAGGCTCACCCTCTATTACATGGGACTCATAATATAAATAGTGAAAAGTGACTGTTACATTGTACAGTGGCATTAAGTGCCGTAATGTACACCTCTGCCTACCCCTTCGGGGATAAAAGGCGTGATGTTATGTTTAAATATGACAATTCATACCAAAGTGTTTACCCCTCCTCTTTTAATTAGGTTTCTTTATATTATTATATATTTTTTTATAGATTTAGATTATGATCTTTAAGATAAGTTTTACCTTAAGAGACTCCTAATATGACTGGTGAAAAGTGGGTGTTACATAGTAGTAGTCAATCAAGTTGCAATATGCATGTAAGAATACAAAGATTGATTCAGTACAGAGACAGTAACCAACGGTTGTCTAGAGCCGACTGAGTTAACCGTCTGCAACGGACGTGGTTAAATTGTTACAATTCAACTGAGGTGTATATTACCAGACACCATTTCAACAGCAAATATTTTTGTAGAATTAAAGTATAGCGAGCACTATACAGTAAGGTACTCGCAGCAGTGATGCTCGTGTTTGAAAAATGACGGTATAACACGTCAGCTGCAGACGGTTAACGTTGATTTTTCCGCAAACCCGAGCCGTTTTGGCGTGATGTGATTGTCGAGTAGTCGTAAGTCAAAGCATTTATTTCAATTAAACCATAATTTGGTACTTTTGAAACTGTAGTCTGTCAGTCAAGTTTCCAAGTGTGGGAGAGCACACTTCGGCACGAATGGGCCGGCTCGACCGGAGTACTACCACAGTCGAGCAGAAAACCGACGTGAAGCAACGCTTGCGTTGTGTTTCGTCGTGTGAGTGAGGTTACCTTCCCCAATCTGTGAATCCCCAACGATCCTCAAAGTCCTAATCCCCAAAAGGCCGGGAACGCACTTGTAACGCCTCTGGTGTTCCAGGTGTCCATGGGCGATCCGTCTGCTCGTTTACCGGCTTATATATACCATAAAAAAAGTCAGTCCGTCAGTGAAGCTAGGTGTAATTTCACAAATACATCATACTCAACTTTTTTTTACTTATTGGGTAGCGCCAGGTCACTAGCTAGTTTAAATAATAATTCACCTAACGATGTTAACAAATTGCTGCCTCATTGGCCGAGTGGTCGCAAGTACGACTGCCGGACAAGGGGTCTCGGGTTCGATTGCAGGGTCGGGCAAGTATTACTGGGTTTTTAAAATAACTCTCAGTAGTAGTAGCACGGAGTCTGGAATTGTGCCCGGTATAGGGTAATAGACTCACCCCCTATTACATGGGACTCATAACATAAATATTGAAAAGTGAGTGTTACATTGTACAGTGCACCTCTGTCTACACCTTTGGGGATAAAAGGCATGTTGTCATGCTATATTATATTACTGTCTCTGTACTGAATCAATCTTCTTTTTCTTACCTGCATATAGTATGACTTGTCTAACATACATGTCTGAATTCGAAGGCTATGTACCTATGTATGTTGATTTTAGGTAAAAAGTGCACAATAATTAGCACAATTTCTCAATAATTGTTAAGTTTATATTAATTATTATTGAATTAAATTAATTGGCACGTCCTTGGGGCACTGGTCGGAATCCTATGTTTTTATTATTAAGATATGATTCTGTACAGACATACATACGAACGACCAGTCTTTGTAATCTATTTGTCGAACAAATCACATAATTATAAGTGTGTAAGAGCCGTGCTTCGGCACTGCTGCGCCGGCTCGACCGAAGTGATACCACGGCCGAGATGAAAACAAAAGTGAAACAACGCTTGTATTGTGTTTCGTCGTGTGATCTAATAGATCGTGTTTTCTAATAGATATTTAGGTTGTTTTTATAATGACTATCGTGAGACATGCTAAATTAATTAAAATTGCGGGTTACTCACGTGAATATAAAAGTTAAGCTCTACTAGTTTCGAACCACAGAGGGGTTCTTCCACATGAGCATCCTCTGTGGTTCGAAACTAGTAGAGCTTTTCTCAGTACATTCACGTGAGTAACCCACGATTTTAGTTAATTTAGATATTTAGGTTATTTAAACTGGTCGTAACGTACCTTAAAATTGTCTTTCTTTAATACATTTTTTACCTTGACGGACATAATATCGACCAGATTGGCGATATATTAAAAAAGGGCCAAATTAAAAGTACCCTTAACCGATGAGCATGCATGAAAAGACTGATGACTGATGAAGCGAAAGAGGTGTGTAGGAATCGTAGCAATTGGCGTTCCATAGTCTCTGCCTCCATGGGAGACAGGCTTGAGGTTATATACGTATGTATGTATTTTCTACCCACACCTTATATTAAAGCGGCTCTACACATAGTACCAATATATTTAATAGTAAATGTCCTTTCTGTATGTACATTTCAATAACATGTAAAATCTCAATGTTCATTCACGCCATTGTAATTTGGGAACAACTCACGCGCGACAGTACCATCTTTACTGACGAATGACAACAAACTGAATGAGACGCCAATGTGTGAACGCTGTTTGTGGAGCGTGCCAAGATCTTTGTTCCGCGAAAAACCGACAACTTTCGGTTTGCCGGCAAATGTTGGCGCCAACGTTGGCTGGACGACGACATGGCGCCAAGTAAGCCTCTATAAATCCAACGTATTGGTCCAATGTATATAGCCTATTTTACATGGGACTCATAACATAAATGGTGAAAAGTTGGTGTTACATTGTATATATGGACCTCTGTCTACCCATTCATAGAACTAAAAAGCATGGAATTTTCAACTGTATTGCTTAAAACATTTAAAGTCGAAAATATATTAAGCAAAAACAATTTTGAGGTAATTCGTTGTATTGTCTAGCCTTCTAGATGCCACCTACGGTAACTTAAGTTTTAAAATTAAAGAAAATTCATTTGATGTTAGCGAAATCACATTTAGGTGCAAAGGACCGGAGTCACTAGCGTTTTTTCTCATTCATTTCTTGATAAATATTTTCTGATACAAGTACACTTTATTCATTCATAACGTACTATGTCGTATAAAAGACAATTTTATACGACATACGTTATGTTACCTTTAAATGAGAGCGTTTTGTTGTAAAAGGAATATTTCTTTTTTAACTTATAGATGGTTCAATAAAATGAAAAAGAAAGTCATAGTGGCTCTGTTCCTTTGCTCCTAAGTGTATATATAATTTAATATCTGCACAAAATAGCCAATTATTACATGGGACTCATAACATAATAGGTCAAAAATGGATGTTACATTACATATGTGCACCTCTGTCTACCCCCTCTAGGTGTTAAAAGCATTATATTAGAGAGTAATTCACAATCCAGTGTGTATTATAAAAATTAGTTTAATTAATTTTGCAGTTTTAAAATGGATGGTTAATATAAAGCCAAAGAAATCTTTTTCTATAAAAAATACATTGCGCCACTATAGGTTTGAAATCGCCAACCCGCATTGAGCAAGCGCGATTAAAGCTCAAACCTTCTCCATGTGAGAAGAGGCCTATGGTCTGCAATGGCCACTTTTTTGGGACAAACCCGCCACAACCTCCCAAAACCGCTGCAACTCCTGTAATCTACAGTTGACCATGAAAACACCGGAAAACTGAAGTCCGGCGCGTCCCATGGACATGAATAACTGTCTTGGTTCCCGCAACGAAGTGAATCAGAAGATATTATAAGAGAGGAAGAAAAAAACGATAGTTTCCACTTCCCTCGGTGAAGTACTGCAGGAGACAGAATTAATTAAGCCTAACGGCAAAGATAGTGGCCACTTATAGGCTGTTGATGATGATGATGATGAATTAGAGCGCCCAACGCGGTTTCGTTTCGATTACTTAAAATGTAACGAATTCGTACTAACCTCTCAGCAGCTGTAGCCAAATGCCATTTAGCGCTTGTCTACAGAGAGAGTAGAAATCAAAATGTATGGGGATGATACTGACAAGTGTCAAACGTCAATTCCATATAATTTAGTTTTTACTTACTCTACAAGTAGACAAGCGCTAAATGGCATTTGGCTACAGCTGCTGGTTTATCGGAGAACGTCTGGTACCTGTTAAATATATAGTTCCTTAGTCGGGTATTCAGTACCCGCAACAAGAATAAGAATAGTGACATCTCTATTTTACTATACCGTCATAATACGATAAAATTAGTCATCCATTTTAAAATGTGATCAAAAAAGTTGTCTCAAAAAGCATTTTCTTTTTAATTTTGATTTTTAGACTTATTTTTTAGTCAAGCGTCTGTAGTATGTAATGTACGTTTAGTTTATTTATCTCAATCGTTGATTAAATATGGGTAAAGATACATAAATATGTTTGTTTGGTTGTATTAAAACTTTCTGGAGACATAGTAAATTGATTATTATGTTTGCGGCTTACTCACGTAATAATTTGACGAGGAACTCGACTAGTTGCAAGCCATGCTAGAGGTTCATATTCATGAGCAGCATTCCGCGACCCGCGACGCGGCGACTTTTGCGCTGTTACTGTGAACGTCTAGTTCCTCGTCAAATAATTACGTGAATAAGCCGAAAACAATAACAAGAATAAAAAAATGTCTAAAAATAACTTATTCATTTTTCGAAAGTTCCAATAAAGCCAGCGTTTTTCGAGAGCTTTCTGTTTACACCCTGTATTTGCATCCCTGTCTACCACTTCATAGTTCAAAAGTATAGAATTTTCAACTTTATTGCTAAAACATTTAAAGTAAAAAATCAGTGACGTAACTACAGGGTGGCAAGATGGCACATTGGCACGGGCTCCCAGCCGTTACGGGTTCCGTCTAAAGAGACGTACCTTAACATCTATATAGTTAAAACCTATACCTCCTGTGACTCCTCTGTTGTTGCGGGTGGGTGTCCATGGGAGGCGTGATCCTTCTGCTCGTTTGCCTCCTATTCCATAAAAATAAAGTTATCAAGCGGTTTTAATAGGCAAAGGGGGTCCATTCGATGAATTTGCCACGGGTCACGAACAGTATAGTTACGCCACTGTAAAGAAAATATAATATTCGAGAAAGCTAAGAGACGATACGTATTTAAATTGTATGTAAAAATAAATAATTTGAAAAGCAATACATTCCCCGTTATGATTAAATGTAATATAAAAAAAATGTATCAAAATTTTTATTCATAAATAATAATAATAATGAAAAATTGTACACTTGGGAGCAAATAAACGGAGACACCAGCGGTTTTTATTTGATAAATATTTTCTTATACAAGTATATTATTAATTGGTACGTATGTTGTATAAACGTATGTCGTATAAAACATCTACAGGGTGGAATTTTGTAATGCCACCTGAAGAGGAAGTACTCTGAATACGTTAGATAGAAAATTTTACTCAAAGAAAACATTCCTTTATCTTTGAAAAGAAAGAAAACTGCAGCCATATTTTTTAAATTCGCTTGCACAATCGGTAATGGAACCGATTAAAATCTATATCACGAGAGAAAACCGAATCGCGCGTACAAAGTCACGGGCAGACGCTAGTTTCAAATAAATGAGAGTATATTGCAAAAGGAAATAGAGGGTTCGATAAAATGAAAAAGAACGGTAGCGACGATTTTTTGCTCCTAAGTACATTTTAAGCTGACTGCCTCAACTGATAGATAAATGTACTTCAAGTACAATCAACCAAATAATAGGGTAGTTTCCTAAATTTTATTTTAATGTCCGTCTGGTAGATTAATTTAAAACTTTAGACACGTACCTTTTCTTTTCTCACAAAATTAAATACTTTCGACGATATATTAATTTGAAATATCGTGTGACGTCACAACGTGCCACATTTTGTTGCACGTTATGACGTAACGACCTCCCACTCCTAAACTTAGCGCCATTTTATCTAAGTATTGCAACTTACCTCTAATACGAGCAAATATAAAAAATACGTGTCTAATATTTTATCATTATCTAACTGACGGACTAATTAGATTTTAGAAAGCAGTGTCTGTTCTGAATCAAACTTTAATTTATTGTTTGCATACTGAATTGGGTAGTTTCCAGGGTATCAAAACCAAATATCTAATTAGTCCGTCATTTTGATACCCTGGAAACTACCCAATTCAGTATGCAAACAATAAATTAAAGTTTGATTCAGAACAGACACTGCTTTGCAACGAAGCAATATCTTTTGTAACTCAGTCGGGTCTAGACGACCAATGGTTACTGTCTCTGTCTCGAATCAATCTTTGTTTTCTTACTATAAATATATGTGCATCACTGCCGATCCGTTTAAGGAATAATAGATTTGATGTTACGTTTATACAAATAGCAAATCAAAGTATACTAAAATTAACAAAATTTTGACGTTATTGCAAAATGTTTAGGGTTGGATATTGTTTAAAAGAATTTAATTCTCAGTTTGGAGTGGTATTTGTTCGTATTAATACATTTATACATACAGGAGTCTTTGCCAACGGCGTCGTGTGGGATAAAAGTAGCTTGTGTGATATTCCAGACCATAATCTAACCCTATTTAATGTATATTTTCAAGTGTGGGAGAGCCATGCTTCGGCACGAATGGGCCGGCTCGACCGGAGTGATAACACGGCCTCACAGAAAACCGACGTGAAGCAACGCTTGAGTTGTGTTTCGTCGTGTGACTGAGGCTACCGGAATCCCAATTACCCTCCCCTTCCCCAATCTACCCAATTCCTGAATCGCCAACGATCCTCAAACTCCTAATTCCGAAAAGGCCGGTAAAACACTTGTCACGCCTCTGGTGTTCTAGGTGTCGATGGGCGACGCCGATTGCTTACCATCAGGTGATCCGTCTGCTCGTTTACCGTGTACCGTATGCCATAAAAAAAAAAGTTTTAGTGTATAAAATGATTATTTTATTTTTAGCCATAATCGTCCCACTGCAGATCAAAGACCCTACCCTCCTTCCACTCCTCTCAATGTAAAGCTTTTTGCGGCCAATCCTTGTCATAGACGTCCAATTCGTCCCGCCATCTCCTTTTGGGCCTGCCGCGACGTCTACTGACGTTGAATGGGCTCCGCTCAGTAGTAAGTTTTGCCCACTGCTCGTCTGACATGTGGCAGACAGTATAAAGTGATTAAGTTATTTAAATAAATAAAATCTTTCCTTGTTCCAAATTTCATTCAGATCGCTTCAGCTGTTTAGACGTGGCTGAGTAATAAACTAACCTATGTACCGATTCTGTTCTTTACCAGATTTTCAACCTTAACAACTTTGCAATAGCGTTGAAGGTTCATAATGCATTTGTATGTATCTATAGTTATTGTTTTAGTTAAAAAAAATACCTATGTATGTATGTTAAAACTGCATAATAAGTATAGTGTCTGTATACAGAGTGTTACAGAACGGATTTTCGATGAAAAACAACGTAAAATTTTATTGACCAAAAATACTATACGAAGAAAGAGTCGTGTCCATCGTCAAATACTCTAAAAACAATTTCTACCAAGTTTTCAACTAAATGAAACGTATTGATATTTGATTTTCGTTTAAAATACAATGTTTCACATACATACATTGAAAATATCTTACCAAAAATCAACAATAAAACACTTAACTAACTTTTAAAAATGCTTCCATTGGTGGCATGGGTGCGTTTATTTTTTTACAATATTTCTGGTCGATAAGATGTTTAGATGTACAAAACGCGTTTTATATCGAAAATCCGATACCGAACACTCTATTTATAATGTCAAAAAGAATGCAAAGCGATTGTAAAATTAGAAGTACGTAAGTAACGGTTGATATTTAATCAAAGATTTAAATAAAAATTAGTTAAAATAAAATAAAAAATAATTCGAACAACATCAATGTGTACCTATAGAAATGTACCAATGTGTTTTAAGCGAAATAAATTATTTTAAAATGTATTTTCTTTTTGTTTAATTTGATCATTTGGGTCCCAAAAAAGGAATCCGGAACTATTTTTGATAGTGACCTGACAACTGGTTGAGGGTTCGAGCCCGTCAGATTAACATATGTGGAAAACCTAGTGTCATGCTGAATATACCCACCCACCATAATTAGAAAGGGGATTAAAAAGATATCTGACTAAATAAAGTCAGTTTTGTCAGATTAAGGGAAAAGAGGTCGACAGCATGCTAAAGGAAGTGCGTTTAAAAAACTCCCCATTCTAGCTTGATTTGCAAGAGTGGAATTTTAAACGGATTTTAAACGGTTCTCGTTTGTACCCTTCAGAACATTCAACCCTACCATGCAAACTTGTACAATCTCCGGCCACCGTAACCGCGGGCCTGCGGACGGCGAGCATGGGTGGCTCTCCGTCCGACCAGAAACAGACCCGAGCGTACGGCGCGTCGCGTTCCGCGCGCGCCTCAAAGAGCCATCAGACCACCACAGATGGGGCCCAAATAGGGCCGATGCCGATTCGGAGTCGCGAAGAACCTAACGGGTAACCGGGGCTCCGGCTCGACGTGCAGGAGAAGGAACGGGGTGGTTTTTAGTCAGTAAGAGTCTGACACTCCCTCCCAACCCAAGCAAGTATAACAGCTCACACATAGGACCCACTTAGTTTTTTAGTCAAATTTCCGTGGTGCTTGGCGACTGGGGTTCACCCAGTTGTACAGTCTCTTCTTTGTGCCTTTAGGCTTAATTCATTCTGTCTCCTGCAGTAATTCACCGAGGGAAGTGGAAACTATAGTTTTTTCTTCTTCTCCTCTTATAATATCTTCTGATTCACTTCGTTGCGGGAACCAAGACAGTTACTCATGTCCCTGGGACGCACCGGACTTCAATGTTCCGGTGTTTTCATGGTTGTATCTACTGTAGATCCTGGCTTACAGGAGTTGCAGCGGTTTTGGGAGGTTGTGGCGGGCTTGTCCCATTAAGAGTGACACTCCCTCCCGCCTCACCCAGGCGGGAGCAGTCATTCGATGATTTTCCCCCCTAAAAAAAACCATGCAAACTGGTAGAATAAGAGCTTTTCATTATCAGAGACACATGGGCATGTACACTGTCAATATCTTTCACGCTGGACCACTAGAACAAAAGCTACGCGTAACAATTACCACGATCTTCGGGTTCCCCCTTCCCCCAGCGGTGAAAGAAATTGTCACTAAACCATTTCTTTCTATCAGCATATCTTCAAAATCCAATAGACTGCCTCGTTGGCCGAGTGGTGGATTCCCGAGTCGGGCAAAGTATGTATTACTGGGGTTTTAAAAATCTCAGTAGTAGCACGGAGTCTAGAATTGTGTCCGGTATATGGCAATAGGCTCAGTCCCTCATGGGACTCATTTATTTTATTTATTTATTTAATTATGTTAACACGGCTTTACACCAATTACATTAACATTTAATTATACACTTCAACACAGACTTGAGAGACTTTCACAAAAACTGAGACAAACCTTTTTAATAGCTTTAAACTCGTCCATGAATAGGTCACAGTCAGGGTAGGCTTCCACGAGGCTATTGAGCGCGGACAGGATGCGAGGAATGGGGGACGATGCCCGGGCCACGGTACGACTTGGAGGCACGGATAGTAGACGGTGCCTCCGGGCGCGTATGTAGTTATTTGGGGCATACAATCGAATCAGCTCACTGTGGAGATCAGGAGCATCTATGATCCCTCTGCAGATTTTGAGTGTGATGTGAAGTTGATTGTATGCCCTTCTAGTATCCAACATATTAAATCCTAAACATCCTGCAAGGTACTTTGTTGGATACATGTACGGATAGTAACCCAGAGAAAATTTGTAGAGGAACCTCAAGAATTTCTTTTGAACTTTTTCAAGTAGGAGTGAATAAGATGCCTCGTATGGACTCCAAATGCAGGAGCTGGCCTCTAGCTTGCTCCTGACAAGAGTTTTATATAAGAGTCTTATCACGTCTGCATTCTTGAAATCTTTTGAATTTCTTAAGACGAATCCAAGTCTTTTGAATGATTCCTTAGCAACCGTGGCGATATGATCGTGAAATGTCAACTTCTGATCGAAGACGACACCCAGGTCCCTCATACTTGATGATCTGGTTATAGGTGAACCATTTATTTTATAATCAAAGGTGATAGGGTGCCGTCCCCGACCAAAAGTCATGACGTAACACTTAGAAGGATTAAAATCCATTTTATTTGCAACTCCCCAATCATAAACCAGGTCTATGTCCCTCTGAACAGCCTCACAATCCGATATGCTGTTGACACAAGTGTAGAGTTTTAGATCATCAGCATACAGAAGACATTTTGCGTGTTGGGGAACATCTGGGAGATCGTTGATCATGAGAAGGAATAGTAAGGGGCCAAGGATTGAGCCTTGACTTACGCCGGATCGAGTGTGGTAAGTGCTGGACTCGTAAATTCCTAATTTCACATACTGCTGACGGTCACGAAGGTAGTCAGCCAGTAAGCGTAATAGGTTAGGGCAAATACCTATGGCATAAAGTTTCGCGAGCAAGATATCATTGTTGACGCGGTCAAATGCCTTTCGGAAGTCGAAATATAGAACATCAACCTGATGACGTCTATCTAGCTGTGATGAAATATATTCCGTCAAAGTCAACAAGTTAGATTCAACGGATCTCTTACATCTAAAACCATGTTGAGCGTTGTTAAGATGTTTTTCGACTTGTTCATATATAAGTTTATGGAGAACATTTTCAAATACTTTAGCAGGTGACGATAAGACGGCAATAGGACGGAATTCCTCTACAGCCGTCTTATTCGACGTTTTAGGTATAGGTCATAACATAAATAGTAAAAAGTGGGTGTTACATTGTACAGTGGCATTAAGTGCTGAAATGTGCACTTCTGCCTACCCCTTCGGGAATAAAAAGGCGTGATGTTATGTTATGTTATGCCAATAGATTCCACTAACGCTCCAGTAAATCCCAATTTAGCATCGTGGGCTCACCTATTACTACTTTTTAGTTATGGTCGGCGAACTGATGGATCACCTGATGGTAAGCAATCAATGTCGCCCATGGACACACGCAGTATCAGATAAGATAAACAAAAAAAAATAAATGATTGTCAAAAAAGTCTGCAAGTAACGTCACGGACAAAAGCTAGTACATTTTATAAGTAGGTGAAGATTGCACAAACATATGTACTGTTCGTATTAAATTAATGAATGTTCTGTTGAAACAACTGGCTACATTGGCGATTTACGTAAAATTTATTGGCAAAATAATATATTACTAATTACAAGAAGTAGGCACCTATGCATGTTTTGAAAGATCATCTGATGAAATTATGTTTAATTTTTACAATATTTTCAAATAGATGGTTGGCAGCTTTTAGCCGATACGACCTACAAGGAAAGATCATACCTATTCCTACGGCAACTCACTGAGCTTTATCTGCTTTAGCTGAGCACTTGGCCTTTTTGCGCCGTGCATACTTTTACCATTTTTGTTATTGTATTACTATTCTTCTTGTTTTTTAATTTGTTACGGTGCGAATAAATAATTGTTCTTCCTTCTTTCTTTCTTCTTCTTCTTTCAGTTTATACCCTTCAGGATACACAGACTATGGCCAAGAAAGAAAGAAAGGAAAAACTTCATTTCACGCAAAAAAACAAGCGATATGTACAGATAATTCATTCGATTAGTAGATACTGATGGATACATGTTCATGTACCAAGTCTGAGGTGAAATGGGACCAGTTCAGCATGTGCAAGACTGGGCCTCGCGCTGGTATTCTACTGACTAAAGAGTGCCACTTATTAGCGGTTCGCACAAGGAATCTTCCATGATTCGTACCTAGATAAAACATATCCGCGTTTCCGACGTCAATATCCTCTTTATAATTTTAACAAAGAGATCCTATTTGCTTACGTAGCTCCGTAGTCTCTTTTGAATTTGGGCGCCATCGTAACCAAAGTCATTATAAAGTACCTGTGTGTCCACAATAGGGCTAAAACTATGAATAATTAAATACAAATAACGATTAATCAATGCTCGCCTCCTTATTACGCATTATAACACATTTTTGTAACCAAATACGACGACGTCACGGTAGAAAAACATGGCAATGTCATCGATAAGTTTGTTTGTTCAAAAAACCTTTTTTGAGGGGGGAAAATCATCCAATGACTTCCCTCGCCCGGCTGAGGCGAGAGGGAGTGTCAGACTCATACTGACTAAAAAACCAACCTGTACGGGGTGTAAGGTCGTAGGTAGATATCAAACGCATAAGTGACCGTAAAAGTTTATTGTTCATAAGGAGTTCAGAGCACTTTCTTAATGTTAATGTTTAATAATAATAATAATAATAACCATTACATTTAGATTAAAGTTGTCTAAAGGGCCTCTGCGCAGTTGGCTTCGGCCCCTCGTACGCCTCCCAAATGACCGGGACCCTGTGGTCCCGTGAATGGTAAAGACATACATAATAATAATAATAATAAAACTTTTTATTCAGATAACAATGATCCAATTGGTTAGTATTACAAAACTTACGACTAGTGTTAGTATAACTTAATCTATACGACCCCTGCCCGATCCATGACTGGAGGTATCAATACCTATATGAGTACTGATACATCGACTCATGTACAGACAGTCTAGCCTACTGGCTATCATCCTCAGAACGGTGTTACTACTACCACGCACTCTGCTTAGCATTGACGCGCAACGCTTACGCATAGTGGCGTAGAAGCAATCGATGCGCGTCTCCATAAACATCCGTGATGCACTACAGTGGCGAGGCAGCCGCAACACCGCTCTAAGGGCATTATTATATTGTACCCGTACGCCCCCGCAGTATAGACGGCCCATAGGCTGCAGGTGTAAAAAGACGTACAATAGGCTCGAAATAGTGTGATTTTAACATCCCTGGTACATCGCGCAAACCTGCGAGCAATCATGTTTGCTCTGACGGACAGCGCCCTACGTTCACGCTCGATATCCATGTCGTCTCTAAGGTCCTCGGTGATTACATGCCCTAGGTACTTGAAGTAGGGTACTCTAGTTAGTTCTTCTCCATTCAAATTTATAGGGGGTACGCTATCAGGGCATCTAGTACCAGCCCTAAAAACGACATACACGCTTTTCTTAGTGTTATAAATTAACCCGTGCTCAATTGCATAACTTTCACATATTTTTAAAAGTTTTCTAATGCCACAAACTGAAGCGCTCAGCAATACCATATCATCTGCATAGCTAAAATTATTAACACAAATACCATCTTTGTGACAACCGACACGTTGGCTGCTGAGCTCCTGAATCAAGGCATTTATATACAAATTAAACAGCCGAGGCGAGGTCAAACCTCCCTGCCTCACGCCACATTCTAATTTATATGGATCTGAGAGTGTGCCTGCCCACCTCACACTATTAGTTTGATTACTATACCAATACTTCAAAATGTTTACAAGTTGAGAAGATACACCTACTTCTTGTAATTTTTTCCACAGAATATCATAGGAGACCAGATCAAAAGCTTTGCTTAAATCAAGGAAGCAGGCATACACTGGTGTACCCCTTTGTGTATAGTACCTGACAGCGTGTTTGAGGCACAATATGGCGCTCTCCGTCGACAATTCTGGTTTGAAACCAAATTGATTATCGTGGAGTGCTATAGATTTGGCCAATTGCGCGTCCAACACGCTGTCAAGCACCTTAGCCATCACAGTCGCCAAGGATATCGGCCTATAATTATTCTTGTCAGCGTTGTCTCCAGTTTTATTTTTGATTATGGGCACCACAATGGTGTTCATTAACTGTTCAGGCAGGTGAGAGTGGCTTAGGCACAACGTGTAAAACATAGCTAGCACACGAGCAATGTGAGGCCCCGCATATTGCAGATGCTCAATACTAAGCCCATCATGGCCAGGAGATTTTCCTCTTCTCAATAGGCGAATAGCTATGGCCACACTTTTTGCCGAAATCTTAAGGTTCGATTCTGCACCTTGGGACCCAGTACTGAGCATCGACATTGACGGACCAAGTGGCGACCTAACAAAGAAATGCTCCCTAAAAACATTTGCTATATTTCGAGGGTCAGAGTGACCTGCAACACTAATGGGGAGGCCAGGCCTACTATTCAGTTTCTTAGTATCTTTCCAAAAACTGGAAAAATTCTTATTTGTACATGATGTTGCTAATCTATCCATCTTAATTTGTTCCTGATGATCCTGGATCCTGGAAGTAGAAAGGTTTTTAAATCACACTTTAAGCGTGATTTAAAAACCTTTCTACTTTCGCGCATAGCATCATATATAATGCCTGTTCTCGGTTTCCCATAATCAACCCACTCTTGAAACTTAAGCTTGGCCGCCCCGTGAGCGTCACGCACGTGCCTATTCCAACCTACTACACACCTACTTTTGTTAATGTTTGTTAATGTTAAAAAATGTTAGAAATGTTAATGTTTATGTTATATGATGAATGCACCCGTTCTGTTCGCGATCGACAAGTACACTGACGTGTCGTATGTTCATGTTAATACAATACATGAAAACTGCTTCGCAAGCAGGTGTTCGGGTTTACACCGAACACACCCCGTTCCTACTCCTGCACTTCGAGCCGGAGCCCCGGCAACCCGTTAAGTCTTCCGCGGCTCCGCATCGGCATCAGCCCTGTTGGGCCCCATCTGTTGTGGTCTGATGGCTCCTTGAAGTGTGCGCGGAACAGGACGCGCCGAACGCTCGGGCCTGGTTCTGGTCGGGCTGCGAGTCACCCGTGCTCGCCGTCCGCAGGCCCGTGTTATTTGAAAAACCTAAATAGATGTGAAAATGTCTGTTATTTAATATGTTTTTTTATTAGTATGCGCTGGGCCTCTATCTCGCCTGGTGGTAAGCGATGATGCGGCCTACGATGGAGCACGACTGGCCATAAGCAACCTATTCACTCGAGCCTTGATACCACCCAGGTTTGTCGAGTAAGTGAGGTTACCGGAGGCTCAATTACACCCGTACCCGTCTCGCAATCTCCCCAACCCCTGAATCCCCAATATTTCTCAAATTCGTAATCCCCGAAAGGCCGGTAACGCACTTGTAACGCCTCTGGCGTTCCGGGTTTTCATGGGCGATGCCGATTACTTACCATCAGGTGATCCGTCTGCTCCCATAAAAAAAATGTTATATCGCTTTGTGAACTCAATCAATTTTCTTGAAATTCTACATAAATATAGTTGGGAGAACAGGGAAGGAAATACGACTAAGAAACGAGTAGAACTGTGGGTAAAATCTTAGTATAATTTCCACCGAAAAACAAAACGTTGTAATTGACACAGCTGTTAATATATTTGTCCAATAAAATATATAAATCTTGTCACCTCTTTGTGGGCGGCGCAGTGGCATAGCAGATGTATTAAATCTGTCCACTTTGGTGCTTACACTACCATGCGCGCTATATTTGGATTTATAATTGCTGTGATAATTGTAAGTAAAATTATATCTACTATTTTTAACATTAAAGTGTCCCAGCACCCAATAGAATAGAAGTGATCGGACTTAGAGTTAGCTATCAAACCAAAACCAAAGTACCAAATATAGTGATTCATAAAGGACTGGTCAGTTCTGTTGAAGAATCGATGACCATTGGGATATGGGATAGACTTGCGCTCCCAAGGCCGCGGCTACATTTGCCTATGTAGTCGCAGTCTCCGGAGCGTACGGTGCTCTACAGTTGCCCAGCCGGGCTGCGGACATCCTCGCGCGATACCGTGGCTCCAGCTCAGAACTAGACAGGGAACGGGGTGGTTCTTAGTAAATAAGAGTCTGACACTCCCTCTTACCCAACCCATGGTGGGAGAAATCATTGGATGATTTTACATCTTGAAAAAATCGGACTTCCAGGTAGGGAGAGTCACAATATCCGCAATTTAGCAGTGGTTGGTTTACAAAAAAATAGGTATTCGAGCAACCAAAATATGAACGTGCAAACTTTCATCTCATAAATTACCTGAGTTTCCAAAATCAAGTTAAAACAATGATGTAGAAAATTAAACAACTGTAGGTAGGTAATTAAAGTATTCAAACAATTAAATTTTGACTGGCATTAAAAGACCACAAATTACATTTTTTTCTGACTACTCGGAAATGTTTGTGGGACAACCGCGACTGACGGTTACAACTGGGCAAAAACTCACTGCGCAAAAAAGGTAAAAAGTGCAATGTATTAAATTAAATTAACGACAGTGACTAGTGAACTCAAGACATATAATTATTTTTCAGGTCCAAGTGACAATAACAGCAGGCCATTTATCAGGTAACAATAAACATAACAAGCTTACAATAATATGATCAGGGGCCTACGCTTGAAATCAATTCCGATCGATCGACATTGGTATTGTGAAATTTCGTACTCTTGAGTTGTAACACTAGCGCCCATTGCATCCGTATTGCGTGATATTCCGTACTCTGAATGCTATTGTAACAGCTACGATTGTTGGTTGGTGTGGTTGTATAGTTTTGACATTGAATAATTATTGAGATTTTATTGGATTGAAATTGCATTGACACTGAGATTGGTTTCAAGAGTAAGCACCCTGATGTATGAATGTGATGTAAGCTAAAGAAGTATGTAAGGAGCGTAGTAGGTGACACTCTGCAGTTTCTGTATACCATCAGATGTATGAACGTGGTGGAAGCTAAAGGAGTATGTATGGAGCGTAGTAGGTGACGCTCTGTAGTTTCTGTATACCATCAGATGTATGAATGTGATGGAAGCTAAAGAAGTATGTAAGCGCGTAATAGGTGGCGCTCTGTAGTTTCTATAATAAGGTCCCTAATTTTTTTATGAAATAAACCGGTAAACGAGCAAATAGCTCAACTAATGGTAAGCAATCAGCGTCGCCCATCAGCGTTACCAGCCTTTTGGGGATTGGGAATTTGAGCATTGTGTGAGATTCAGGAATTAGGGAGATTGAGAAAGGGGGGAGGTGGTAATTGGGCCTTCGGTAAACTCACTCATGCGACGAAATACAACGCAATCCTTGTTTCACTATGGTTTTCTGCTCGGCCGTGGTATCACTCCGGTTGAGCCGACCCATTCGTGCCGAAGCATGGCTCTCCCACAGTTAAAGTGGTCGTATGGAAGTTGGTTGCGACATGTGACATGCGACATAAGGTCATGACATTGTTCTATCTTCACCAGATGATGGAGATAAACCTCACTACCATCGGAGCTCCGAAGATGATAGCAGCGACTACCGTGGGAGAAGGGAACGTAACAGAAGAATTGATGGTAAGAGACGAATTACTATTTTAACTCGCATAATATGCCCGTTTTTATCAACATCTCTTAAATTTTAAGGAACCCTTAGCTAATATAAGTGACGCTCAACGACATTTTGGTTCTCATAAACTTATAAGTGACAGTTAGGAGTTAGTTTATGTGCTTCCTCAAGCTAAGTAACTCTCAGTTAAGAGTTAATTTAGGTGTGGTTTATGGACCAATTTCTCGGATATACATATATACGATGTGATCTAGAAGCGAATGTGGAGCGGTCCAGTGCAGCGCGAAAACACCAAACTGTCGAAACATATATATGTTTTTTTTATGTATTTGATGGGCCGACGTTTGACCTCTATCTCGCCTGTGGGTAAGCGATGATACGGTCTACGATGGAGCACGTCGTCCCATAAGCAACCTATTCACTCGGGCCTTGAAGACTCCCAGGTATACCCTTTTGGTTGTTAGATGAGTAGTCTGATGGTGTCGGGTATTTCGTGGTATAAATAAAAGTTCGACTCACGTATCACCAAGTTTATTCGATGGATCCGACACCATCAAACTACTCATCTAACAACCAAACTGGTGACCCCGACGTGATGGATGAGAGGGATGGCGATTAGGATGATGGTGCTAATTTTTTTTTTTTTTTTTAAATAATTTATTCAGTGAACTTATTACAAATTGTGTCCTTAAAAACTAAACTCGCCAAACTGTAACGTTTGATGGCGAGAGGCGCTCTTTGTACAGTTTAATACAGAACAGTGAATTTAGTAATTCTTACATATATCTGCTCCGTTAAGTGAAGGTTGCTTCCAATCACGTCGGTGTCACCAATTTAGGGAAACAGAGGGTAAAGTTCCCTAAGATTGGAAAAGGAGGATCCTCCGACCAGGCGAGGTGATCGTGCCTGGCGGGTTTTCTGCCCAACAGTTGTTTGTTAGGATTTCTATCCGTGTTAATTTGCATGTAAACTTTGCATGTGCGATGTAGGATTTTTGAGACGTCATCGGTTGACATGGACCATGTGTCGCCACACTCTTCTTTTGTTTGGTTATAATGACGGAAACAAAAACGAAACAAAACGATTCGCATGCACGTAGTACACAGCCGCCGCGTCCCACGGCATCGCATTGAATTTGCGCGTCACCACCTCATAATCGCGTTCGCTTCTAGATTACTTACGCCGTCACGCCGAGACGTAGCGATATTGTGATATTTTCATATTATTCTTTCAGATGCTGACTCCGAGCAATCCCTCTCCAGCAGATTAAGAAGTGTTTTAGGAGTTCGAAGTAAGTCTTATCAAAGTCAAAATCGTTTATTTCAATTATGATCAACTGCTTGTTTAACCGCCTGTCTTGCGATACGCAACCGCCAAGTTGCTGGCTATAATAAAAAAATTGCAGTCTCGTGAGTTTTGAAAATTCCGGCACAATCTCCGGCCACCGTACAGAAACAGACCCGAGCGTACGGCGCGTCGCGTTCCGCGCGCGCCTCAAAGAACCATCAGACCACCACAGATGGGGCCCAACAGGGCCGATGCCGATTCGGAGTCGCGGAGAACCTAACGGGTAACCGGGGCTTCGGCTCGACGTGCAGGAGAAGGAACGGGATGGTTTTTAGTCAGTGAGTCTGACACTTCCTCCCGCCTCACCCAGGCGGTAGCAGTCATTCGATGATTTTCCCCCCTTAAAAAAAAAGCCTTACACGTAAATTGTATCAAGCGAACGATGAGGCCGACATTTCCTAACTGACTACTCTGAGACGAAACGCCGAAATAAACTCAGAGGTGCGAACCGAGTATTATAAGGTTCTTGTTTGATTCGTTTTTGTTATTTTCAGATCAAAATGAAGCCGGCGATCTTCTGTACCAATTAACTGGATTCCGAGGTAAGTTACGTCCAAAATTAAAAGCTTTTCTCAATATATTTCCGTAAGTAATTCCCGGATACTGAAATAGGGTAGTAACCAAGGAATGAAAATAAAAATCTAATTAGTCGCGTCAGTTAGATAATAAAATAATATTAGACACGTATTTTTTTATTTTCTCGTATAAAGTTACAATACTTAGATAAAATGGAGTTAAGTTTAGGAGTGGGAGGTCGTTTCGTTACGTCACTAAGTGCTACAAAATGTAGCGCATAGTGACGTCACACGATATTTCAGATTAATATATCGTCGAAAGTATTTAATTTTGTGAGAAAAGAAAAAATACGTGTGTAATGTTTTAAACTAATCTACCAGACGGACATTACAATAAAATTTAGGCAACTACATTATTTTAAGTCCATTTGGAGAGCCATGCTTAGGCACGAATGGGCCGGCTCGACCGGAGTGATACCACGGCCGAGCAGAAAACGGACGTGAAGCAACGCTTGCGTTGTATTTCGTCGTGTGATTGAGGTTACCGAAGGCCCAATTACCCTCCCCTTCCCCAATCTCTCCAATTCCTGACTCTCCAACGATCCTCAAACTCCTAACCCCCAAAAGGCCGGTAACGCACTTGTAACTCCTCTAGTGTTCCAGGTGTCCATGGGCGACGCCGATTGCTTACCATCAGGTGATCCGTTTGCTGGTTTACCGGCTTATGCCATAAAAAAAAAGTCAAGCTTAATATAGTTCTGTAACTACAAATTCTTTGTAGCTTGACAGAGATAGCACGATATTCAGCATTTCAGTATTCGGTCGTACACCGTTGTTTTTAATTTATTCACACCAGAATACTGAAAGCCTACCCAATTGGGTACTTTTCTTAATCAAAAATAATTTATTTCGACTGTTCAATACAATAACATATTAAAAAATAATCACGCTTACATTAATTGATTTTATGACCTATTTAATTTTAGTATATGGCAATAGGATTCCCGGTATATGGCAATAGGCTCACCCCCTATTACATGGGACTCATAACAACTAGTGAAAAGTGGGTGTTACATTGTACTGTGGTAGAATGTGCACCTCTGCCTACCCCTTCGGGGATAAAAGGCGTGATGTTATGTATGTATGTATGTTAATTTTAGTATTGTTCCAGCAATTTTTTAACAAATAAGTATGCTGTTTGACGTCATAAGTTGCGATCCAATACAAAATTCTTATAAAAGTATCGTTTTTGACATTTCAATAAAAGTATTGAATTTGACGTCGAATAGTCGTGGTGGCCCGGAGGTTTAAGACGCCTCTCATGCATGAGGGTGCGGGCTCAAAACCTACCAACAGCAAGTACAATTGTAATATTTTCCGAGTTATATGTACTTCCTAAGATTATTTAGACATCACTGACAAACGGTGAAGGAAAACATCGTGAGCAAACCTGGGCTTATAATTTCTAAATATAAGTTTGATATCGCCAACCCGCATTGAGCAAGCGTGGTGATTAATGCTCAAACCTTCTCCGTGTGTAAAGAGGTACACTTGGGACCAAAGAAACGGAGCCATGAGCGTCTTTTCTTTTTCATTTCTTGATAAATATTATCTGATACAAGTATTTTATTAATTGGTAACGTATGTCGTGTAAAGGGCAATTTAGTTACCTTTACAATGAGAGCGTTTTGTTATAAAATGAATATTAATTTTAAAGTTATAGAGGGCTCGAACATAACAGAACATCATCACGCTTTTTATCCCCGAAAGGGTAAGTAAAGATGCATTCCGTCACATAATGCCACTGTACAATGTAACACCCACTTTTCACTATTTATGTTACGAGTCCCATGTACCTCTAATAGGGGGTGAGCCTATTGCCATATACCGGGCACAATTCCAGACTCCCTGCTACTACTGAGATTTTTAAAACCCAGTAATACTTTGCCGGACTCGAGAATCAAACCTCAAAACCCCTTGCCCGGCAGTCATACGGACACGAATAACGAGGCAGGCAGGCAGTGGGTTCTATGAAATAATGAAGTCGGTTAAAAAAAAAGCTAGAGACTTCGTTTCTTTGTTCGCAACTTGTACATTATCACGATTGTATTACTTATTTAATTTAATATTTATTTATTATTCACATACCTTTAGTTTATTAAACAAACTATGTATGTATGCATTGTCAATTTGTTATACACATTCGTCATAATTCAAGAGGTCAACGTACGCGAGACATACTACATTAATTATTATATTTTCGGCTTACTCACGTAGGTAACTGTTTGACGACGAACTCGATTTTTCTGTGGACTTACTCTTAAATCCAATTCCGATCGATCGACATTGATATTGTGTCGTATTCTTGAGTTGTAACACTAGCGCCCATTGCATCCGTATTGCATGGATATTGAATGAACTAAATGGTATTGAGTTTGGCTTTATTTTCCGTACTCTGAATGCTATTATAACAGCTACGATTGTGGTTGTATAGTGTTGACATTGTTCAAATTAGTTCAGCCGTTTAAGATAACTAACCTAGACACTGACTGCAGCGCCATCTGCCGGGCTGTTTTTTGAATCTAAACCATCCAGGGCACCACTCAAACGCGTACAGAAAAATTCATTTAAATCGGTCAAGCCGTTTAGGAGGAGTTCAATGACATACACACGTACAGCAGAATTATATATAGAGGTATAAAGATATATAGAGGTAGATGAGATGAGGGTGAGCAAGGTATTAAGGACTACAACCTGAAAATGGCTATCAAACACAGGAACGCGGCAGTCATGGGTGCTCTCTTGGGCGGGGAGTGTTGCTTGTGATGAAACGAATGCAACATGAGGAAATGTGTGTGCAGAAACATGTAGAAATAGAATATAACCAATTTACTTTGGACTATTGTACGCTTTATTGGAATCGGCCCACGTGGCAAGGGTTGAGGCGTCATGCAAACATAAATGTCCTACAGTCCGTGGCGCTGTGTGTTGGGTTGTTCCGTTCCCAATAAAAAGGTTGACCGGACCAATTGCTGACACACACGTCATACTCGTGAATGGGTGCCTTCTGCTGGGTCAGGTCGGCTCTCCCATCTTGTTGGTGGGCTGGTTTCATAAAGCCTTTGAAATAGAAATAAATAAATAGTACCTAATTATTATGTAACCTATACTTTTGGTAATAATTATAGATGTAGTTAATTGTAGTGTGTAACTAGGTTCCCTCTTTACTTTATAAAAATTGACTAGATGTATTATAATTAAAAAACTGTATGACAAGGGCACGGACCTAGAGTCCGTGGAGAAATAATCTATAATATTAAAAAAAAAAAGATATATAGATATAGATAGATACCTATGTTTTATTAGATTATCTTTACCTAACCTAACCTCATACAAAATTAAAACTATTATAAAAGAAAACATTATCATGGATGTTCCACCAAACTGTAAATCAAAGAAAAGATTTATAAGTAAGGGGATTATATTACATTGTATTTGTACAAGTGTTGGGCATATGAAATGTAACCTCGATTCGCACGACGGCCATTGTAGTTGGAACCCGTGGTTGGAACAAAGACGTGCGGTGTCTATGTACCTCTACATTGTACACAAAACACCGCTAATTAGTTAGCGGCGCCACACATCGCCACTACTATCTTTTACACAGTGAACATGTGTGGGTAATTTCATATTACTGTGTATAAAAATATTCGTCCACCACATTCACATTGGTATTTTCATTCTTGTGTCGGTATATGTATTTTTATAATTTAATTCACGGATAAGGTTAAAACTATTTACAATCATTGATATGACCCGACATTTTGACGGGTATTAACGTAGTGTTCGTGGTCGACTGGTTAATGAGCACGCTTTTATCGTCTTTCAATTATCAATGATGATGTGAGTTCTATTCCAGCTGAAAGATTCTTTTTTTATTTTACTATGTAGTTTATTTTTTTTTTTGTTTTTTGAAATATTAGATCAGGCTATAAAAGAAGCAGATAAGTCGGTAAATAAAACAATACTATCTTTTATTACAAATAATTTATTTATTATACAAATAAGTGGTTTTATATTCAATATTTATAATAATTAATTATCATACCACAGTTGAGTTCTTAAAGTTCTTTAAATAATAATTAATCAATATGCCAATAAACCTTATAGTCGAATTGGGAAATATCATGCGATAAAATTTATACTTTTAAAATTAACATAAGAAGATTTAGAAAAATAGGATAGAAAAAAAAAATTAAAACATTGTTTCAAATTTTAAATATTTGATTAACGAATTCTTGAAACAACTTGTGAATGCTGGAATCGATCCGGCGGCACTTTACTGGAGGTGATAACCATTAGGTACGCCAAACGCGCTGTGAATGAGATCATCGAAATATTGTATACCATTCAGTAACATAAAAATACGATGAGAAAACACTATATTTATATGGGTATTGTATAGCTCGATTGCTCATTATTTGATTTCGATTTATTCAAAGTTTGTTATAAGTTATTTTTATCTTTACCCTCGTTTTTATTTAAACTTATTTACTAAATAATTACGTATACCGACACAAAAATGATATTTAAATACCAAGATGTGTGTGATAGACGAATGTTTCTATACATATCTATTAATATGAAATTACCCACACATGTATATTGTGTAGTCATACTAGTGTCGATGTGTAGCGCTGCGAACTAATTAACGGTGTTTTGTGTACATACATACCAATGTTTGTATGTATGTATATTCTAAGAAAACTTCGGTTTTATATTGCCAATTTTCTTTTGAATTACTACGGTTGCGTTATGATTTACATAACATCATAACATTACATCTTTTATCCCCGAAGGGGCAGAGGTGCACATTGTGCCATTGTACTATGTAACACCCACTTTTCACTATTCATGTTATAAGTCCCATGTAATAGGGGGTCAGCCTATTGCCATATACCGGGCACATTTCCAGACTACGTGCTAGTACTGAGATTTTTTTTAAAACCCAGTAATACTTTACCCGACCCGGGAATCTAACCAGAGACCCCTTGCCCGGCAGTAGCACTTGCGACCACGTTATGATTTAATATTTTATATAAACGGCTTCTACTAAGCAAGGGGTTTCGAAAGCCCACCACAGATGGGGCCCAACAGGGCTGATGCCGATACGGAGCCGCGGAAGACTTAACGGGTTACCGGAGCTCCGGCTCGAAGTGCAGAAGTAGGAATGGGGTGGTTTTTAGTCAGTAAGGCCCGTATTAATAAATAGGTCTCAATCACGATGTCAAGACCGGCATCAGTTGATACGTTCTCAAGATGCGATCAGCATCTTAATGTCGACGCTAATTAATAAACCTATATCCACACGATCTCAGGTGATACCGCGGTTTGGATCGAGGTATCAAGATTCGTAATTTGACACTCAATGAAATCCTGATGTTAAGACTTGTTACGTCACAGCGAACGAAGTAATACATCTTTCGTTCATTGTGTTTAGTAATAGCTGTGTAGAACGATAATATTCAACTTTGTTTGCATAGGAATAAAAGATTATTTCCAGTTTAAATGGATTAAAATTTTAGGAAATTATATTACTTTTTTATATTGTATACATTATAATTTTTTTAACCATAAAAAAGCATTGTTTATTATAAAGTTACGTTTCATTTTATGACGAACGCACATGCCAGTGATTTCGCGTCACCTCATTATTATAATCTGTGATTCCCTTTCTCTCAATTGTTTATTAGGTACTTGATAATACAATCACATCAGTGTTTCGTGCTTATTTACAAGTTACTTATTAATCGACTGCCTCGTTGGCCGAGTGGCCGCAAGTGCGACAGCCGGGCAAGGGGTCTCGGGTTCGATTCCCGGGTCGGGCAAAGTATTACTGGGGTTTTTAAAAATTATCAGTCACGGAGTCTGGAATTGTGCCCGGTATAAGGCAATATGCTCAGGCTTACATGGGACTAATAACATAAATAGTGAAAACTGGGTGTTACATTGTACAGTGGCATAATTTGCACCTCTGCCTACCCCTTCGGGAATAAAAGGCATGATGTTATGTTACTTATTCATATTCGATAATGGAGTCAAAAATGCCTATTCAAGCTAGCTTGATCTCCTGTAGGTATATATAAACTTTAGGTACTTATATAAACTTTAGGTACCTAATAGATTTTGAAAAGGCCATAAAATATCATCGTATTATTCAACTTCATCATAATAATTGATTTCGGAAATAATATTCTCAACATTCATGGTTCCCGCGAAATATTTAGGTACGAGTTCACGATATTAAGTCCAGGGTCGACTGAACTTAACAATCGTGGTCTTGATAACCATCCTAATACCGATTTTGAAACCCGAGTAATGTTTATTAAACAACACGATCTCAGGTGATGACAAGGTCTTAAACCGCGTATTAAGTTTTGTTTATTAATATGTCGGGATATCAAACAGGATCTTAACATCTCGCTCTTACGCTGATATCGGTTTATTAATACGGGCCTAAGAGTCTGACACTCCCTCTCGCCTCACCCGGGCGGGAGAAGTAATTGGATGATTCCCCCCCCCCCTCCAAAAATAAGGCTTAGGTACCCCCTATTACACAGGTCTTTTAATAGTCTAAACCAAAGACTACTGTCTAAACGCAAACGTTACGTAGGTACTGAAAAGTGAGTGTTTACATTGTATATATTTGTGCATTATTTCTCCTCTTCGAGAATAACATAGCGTGATGTTTTGATAATATACTATGAGTTCGTATGCGCTTTCGAAGTTTGTTGTTTGCAATAATTCACCCGTTATTTTTTGTTTCAAAATTTTTTATTTATTGTAAAACTATTGTAATACCGAGACAGAACCATTTTACTTCGGGACGAAAACGAAATAGATTTCAAGGTGTATACTATAATTTGTTTGATTTATAATGGCGATTTTTTTACTGCACCTCTACCTATTTAAAAGTTTAAGCAAACCAAAGTTCTCCACTAATAATCTACTGTATATCAAAAAATTAACCGTAAAACAAAAATACTCATTTGCACACAAATTGTTAAATATTAGATTAGGTTAGGTTATATATTTTGTTGCACCCGAAGAATTATTAGATTAACTTTTAGTTAAAAGATAGTCATTCAGTAAAACAGTTAAATTTTAACTGCCTGTCTCGTTGGCCGAGTGGTCGCAAGTGCGACTGCCGGGCAAGGGGTCTCGGGTTCGATTCCCGGGTCGGGCAAAGTATTACTGGGTTTTTAAAAAAATCTCAGTAGTAGCACGGAGTCTGGAAATGTGCCCGGTATATGGCAATAGGCTCACCCCCTATTACATGGGATTCATAACATAAATTGTGAAAAGTGGGTGTTACTTCTATGTGCACCTCTGCCTACCCCTTCGGGGATAAAAGGCGTGATTTTATGTTATTTTAGTTAAATTTTAAATATCAAACAGTATTTATTATTGATTTATTTGATGAACAAATTTAGTGTGCAATTCAGTTTTTTTGGTGGTAATTTCGAACATTTTGATTGAAAAAAGGGAATTTACAGTTAAAGTATTAAATATCACCCATTTATAATTACAGATGAAGCCGCTGCCATGAAATATATTGAAAATCTAACAGGCCTTACAGGTAAGATAATGTTTACAAAATTACAGAATACGCCTTATCATAGGATCTACTCTACCTCTACTATCATGCTACATAGGTATGACAAAGCTGTCAGTATTAAGTTCAACTTAGGACTCGTACACAAAACAGTGATGCGACGTCGCAACGCAAACATATGCGAGCTCCCTTTACGCATCGCAAGAACTTGCGAAATGATTCGCATCGCGCATCAAGATCTTTTCTTCGCAAAATCTTCTTTGTTTCTTTTTCCTGTATCTCCTAAGTAATAACAGAAGTGCACACTTCTTTTTACGATCCATGTCACGACCTAGTTTTCAATTTAAAATACGTTTAGTACGGTTGACGGTCGAAGGAATGGTCACCCTGAGTTCTTCCAGGGTGACGTGGAACGAACGAACAGGAAAACAAAAACGATTCAATTAATAAAAACAATTTCTTTTTGTCACAGTTTCGGGAGCGTTCCATTTACACTCTGTATTGTATAAAATTCTATTATTGGACAAACTTAAGATCGCTAAGAGACCCCTATTTTTTAACAGATGACCAGAAAAAATTGAAGTTCTTGAAGAAATGCAAGGGAGCCAGGTCTTGGCATCGCGTTGTGGACTTTATGGAGCTTATGGACGACGCCCCGGGTAAGTCATTATGTATTTTAATAGCTAAAATCAAAAAGTCTTTTAGTTAACTAGCTGTTTCCCGCGACTTTGTCCGCGTCTGGTATGCGTTGATGCGGTCTACGATGGATCACGTCGGCCCATAAGCAACCTATTCACTCGGGTCTTGAAGACGCCTAGGTTATATAGGTACCCTTCAGGAGAAACAGACTCTGGCAAAGAATTCCACTCGTTAGCAGTACGCACAAGGAAGCTTGATGCGAAGCGCTTCGTGCGTGTGGGTGGGACATCTACCATGAATCGGTGACGCTTCGCCGATTGTCTTATGTCCACTGCGACGTTGATGTTGCCAGGAATGTCGACCAAAGTTCGGCAAGGTCGCACTACTTCACCCAACGTCGCTGGCCACTAGTGTCTCAGGACATTAGTCCCCTATTGTATCCTCGTCTTTAATTAAAATTAAATATTTATTTTTATGACTGCCTCGTTAGTCGATTGGTCGCATGTGCGACTATCGGTCTCGGGTTCGATTCCCAGGTCGGGCAAAGTATTACTGGGTTTTTAAAAAATTCTCATTAGTAGCACGGAGTCTGGAATTGAGCCCGGTATATGGCAATAGGCTCACCCCCTATTACATGGGACTCATAACATAAATAGTGAAAAGTGGGTGTTACATTGTACAGACCCAAAATTTACACCTCTGTGTGTCTTTACCCCTTCGGGGATAAAAGGCGTGATGTTATGTTATGTTATTTATTTTTATGCCCGTAGCCATTCAAAAGTTATTAAATGTTCTTTTTTGGATTTTTTCAGTTCTGAAAACGATTGTGGTGATCCTGAAACAGATGACCAATGAAGACGGTGAGCAAAATAAATGCAACACATTGTTTTTCTATTTATTGAATAGGTGTATTTTGTACTGTCTGAAGGAAGATGCTTGGTGTATCGTGGACTGAGTTCCGCACCAACGTATCCATACTCTGAGAACACGGCATCACAAAGCGTCTATTAACCATAGACCAGATGCGCATGCTGCAGTACTTTAGTCATGTCTCCCGGCGAGATAGAGCGGCTGGTCGTTGGGGAAAGTAAAGGGAACCAGATAACGAGCCACTGAGGCAGATCACCTATGCGCTGGACTGATCCAGTCAAATCGGCAACAGGAAACCCAGTGTCAGACTGCGCCAGACAATCCACAAACAGGTAGAGTTGGCAGGAGCTCGTGAAGAAAGCAGTATCTGTCTCCAACACAAACATGGCCGCCTTAACGTGACCATGACCGCTCTGCCAAGAGCGAAACGACAGAGAAGAAGAAGTATTTTATAAGCATGTAAAATCATCAAATGTCTATTCTCCTTCAGAGTTCTCTTTTATGGAATAGGAGGCAAACGAGCAGACGGATCACCTGATGGTAAGCAATCGCCGCCCACCCGCAACACTAGAAGAGTGTAGCGAGAAGGATTGTCAACACCAGAGGACTATAAGTGGGTTAGCGAACTTTAGGGATCAGGGATCAAAGAGCCATCAGACCAACATAGATGGGCCCAGTAGAGCTGATGCTGATACGAAGCCGTGGAAGGCGTAACGGGTTACCGGGGCTCCGGCTCGAAAAGCTGAAGGAGGAAAGGGCTGGTTTTTAGTCAGGAAGAGTTTGACACTCCCTTTTGCCTCACCTAAGGCGGAAAATGTCATTGGATGACTTTTGACCCTAAAATAAGGTGTCAGGGATTTGAGGATTGTGAAGATTGGGGAGGGAGGAATTTACTTAATTTTTAATATTGTCATATTAATTCCAGATGTGCTGAAAGCATTTTCAATGATGAAACCACTGATTGGACACGACGACTTCGACGGAATTCTTGAGAGTCTACAGAAAATATCTGGAGACAGAGGTAATTGACTTACATAAAACTTTAAATTAAGATGTGTTAAGATGTTTCTTATCCTTTTCTCTTAAAATAGTGAACCAATTTTTATGAATTTTGGTATCGGTATAGATTCCTGTAGACAGTTTTATTTTAAAAAAATACGAATAAGTTATGGTTTTCATTTCACAAATCTATACTAATATTATAATGAGGAAAGATTTGTACCTATTTTTGTATGTTTGTAATGAATAGGCTCAAAAAGTACTGGGCCGATTTAAAAAATTCTTTCACCAATAGAATGCTACATTCTTCCAATTTGATGTACACATTATCACATTTCATTTTGAAAAAAATTAGGGATCCTTGGTAAAATTTGAACAATGTAACCGAAGGTGTAGAAAAATTAGTCTTAAAATGTCTTTCGTCGAATGCGCTGCCGAAACTATTAGCGATAGAACAAAATAATGTACAGTAATATTGAAGAACATCATAATGTCTACAAAAAACTCCGCGGTAGCATATGCCTAACTATTGTAGTTATGTCACTACAACAATCCAAATTTCCAAAAATAAATAATTGTCTACCCCGTGCGAAGCCGGGACGGGCTGCTAGTCATTTATAAAATTATTTAATTTGTTTTTCAGATCCTCATGAAATAGCTGATCACTTCGAACATATCGCTCATACTAATGGTAAGTTATAACTTAGTTATTTTTAATTATATTCTCTATTACTCGATGGACAGTTGGACAGTATCGACTGTTGAACACGGTGTCCCGGGCTCGATTTACGAGTAAAATACTATAAAGGCCAGGGATTTTCTCATATGGTAACAATTCCCTGGTAAGTTACTATTATAGTCTTTTTCATATGGTAACAGACACACCCCCTTTTACATGGGACTCATAAAATAACGGGTGAAAAGTCCCATGTGGGGGGAAGTCCCGTAACGCCGGACATACTAATACAAGACAGATAATACAAGTGTCCGGCGTTAGGTGCCGTCCGGCTTTAAAGGAAGTCCCCCTACACTTTTCAGCCCTATGTTACATTTACATTCATTGTTTATGTGCCTCTACCTAACCTTTTGTAGATGAAAAAGTCGTGATTTTATCTTGTATGATGATGATATAAAGAATTATATTTATTTTCAGGTGTGGAAGGCCTGAAAATGGAGATACTAAAACTAACGAGTGGCCTTGGTCCGGCTGAATTCCCGAGGTTACTGAAAGTTCTACTGCCAGAAATAGGTAAAATAGTAATTAAATAATCAAATTGACACAGAAAACCGACGTTTTGTCGTGTAAGTTCTACCGGAGGCCTAATTACCACCTCTCCGCAGTCTCCCCAATCCCCGAATCCCCCACAATTCTCGAAATCCCAATTCCCAAAAGGCCGGTAACGCACTTGTAACGCCTTGGTATTTTGAGTGTCCAAGGGCGACGCCGATTGTTTACCATCAGTTGATCCATCTGCTCCTTTACCGGCTTATCCCATAAAAAACCTTTATAAGTACGCCGTTAAAGTTACCGTTCATTCATCATGTCAAACGAGTGATGAGGTTAGAAGAATACATTTGTCCACTCTTCCCGCGGGTGTCCTAGACTATACTAAAGGAATATACCTACACTTTTGCTAACCTATCGGAGAATAGAAGGCGTGATGTTATGTTCTGTAAAATATCATATGTGCGATGCAATGGGTCCTTATCGTGCACATGAAAAGTTGTTAAATTATTATTTATTTTCAGACCTGAAAGGAGCCTTCAATCTTCTGTTATTGGGTACACGAACAGTGGGTGAGTTCAGTTTAAAAAAGTTAATTTGTTATTAGCAGAACTTTTACACATATATTTTTAATTACCAATTTTATTATATCAATAGTAAATAATAAGACAAAAATAAAAACACAGTCTCAAACTGTCTACATGATATGTCCCGTAGACAGTTTCTGTAGACCGTACATTATACTTCTAATTATTTTTACAGACATCGGTGATGCTATCGCAGCGCTCAATCATTTACTGAACACAAAATCACTGACAGACAGTTTAGTAATGCTGAAATCTATCACCAAACAGACCCGTAAGTAATTTTAAAACATCATTATCATCGTCAGCCATTAAACTGTCAAACACCAAGCGGTCACCGGTGACCGCAACCAATTGTTCTATAATAGGCATGGCGACTATTTTTTAATTTTTTGTCCGTCTTTCCGATATTAATGACGGACTAATTACTTTTTTGATTTTTTTTACCCTGTCGACACGCCTATTGTGTCTACAAAACCGGTACTCGGCGAGTTAACTATCCTACTACTGGGCCTTTTGTCACAAGGAGCAGTAAGAAGTATTAAGCCTTTTAACTGTTATAGGCTAATCCTCCGCTAGCGTCTGACATCATTGACCGACACGGCATCCAACGTGATGATGAATGCACCACCCTCGAAGAATTTAGGTTTCCTCACCATAGGTACAACCTGAGTGTTTGCATGGCCCGAGTGAATTGCTTATGGGACGACGTGCTCCGTCGTAGACCGCATCATCGCTTGTCACCAAGCGAGATAGTAGTCAAGCGGTGGCTCATCAAAAATAAAAAAAACGATGTTTTTTTTCTCTGTATTTCATGTCAAAATAGGTAGGTATTTAGCAGGTTTTGGACCCCCCACCCTCGTGCTTGACGAGCATACCTTAACCCTCCGGGCCATGCAGGAAACTAACTTCATTTTAATTTTATTTATTTATTTTTCAGAAACGAAGTATGCTTTAGAAGAACTGACGCAGGCTGTTAATAGAGGAAGTAAGTTATTTATCAATTTTTTAAGCTTTAAACTAAAATATAAAAGCAACTAATAAAGAAAGAAAAGAAATAGAAATAAAATACCCTGCATTAAGCAAAGTACTCATCCGTATCGCTGTCACTGGGGAACATTCCCAGAAAACTGGCAGCATTGCCACATTGAATGGTAATTAATGCTTATTTTCTGTCCTTGTCTTCTCGTGTAGAGTTAAAGTCAAAGTCAAAAGTACAAAATAAATAATAGTCTGTCAGTCTGGCCGTCAGTGAACTTAGGTGCTCGTTCCAAAATGTAGGAATTGAATGGAGAAGGACGAGCAAGAGACCCTATTCGTTACTCTTTTAAAAAACTATATGTTTTACAATCTCTCTGATACATTATCCCAATATTGTACGTATATGTGAGAACAATGCGAAGACACGCTTGACGCATTATAGGTACTAATTACAAAACTTACTAAAATAAAAACTGTCCGGAGAAATAGCTAGCCCTCTGGTTGCGTATATAGTCGAAGTCATAAATTAAAGGTCTTAAGAAACGTCAAGAAATACAAAATAAATAATAGTCTGTCAGTCTTTTTTTTTTTTAAGGGGGGAAAATCATCGAATGACTGCTCCCGCCTGGGTGAGGCGGGAGGGAGTGTCAGACTCTTACTGACTAAAAACCACCCCGTTCCTTCTCTTGCACGTCGAGCCGGAGCCCCGGTTACCCGTTAGGTTCTCCGCGACTCCGAATCGGCATCGGCCCTATTGGGCCCCATCTGTGGTGGTCTGATGGCTCTTTGAGGCGCGCGCGGAACGCGACGCGCCGTACGCTCGGGTCTGTTTCTGGTCGGACGGGGAGCCACCCATGCTCGCCGTCCGCAGGCCCGCGCTTACGGTGGCCGGAGATCGTCCCGCGATCCCCGACACCAGTAAAGCTAGTTGCTCGTTCCAAAATGTAGGACTTGAATGGATAAGGACCAGCAAGAAACTTTATTCGTTACTCTTTTAAAAACTATATGTTTTACAATCACTCTGATACATTATCCAATATTGTACGTATATGTGAGAATAATACAGATTACAAAACTTACTAAAGTAAAAAATCATATTATGTATCCAGTCTAACATATGCATACTGACACTCCATAAAAATAATGCTTCTAAACAAGAAAATTCGAAAATCTAGTAGAGAAGCTTAAGCTTTTGTTTTGATCTTTTGATGTTATTTCAAATTAAGACTATATTTTAAAGCCTAACTTTAACAATATTCACTATATCTGCGATTATTTGTAGGTCTCAGGGTGATAATTGAAAACCTACACAAAATTGGAGGAAACGATAATTTGCTGGAAGTTCAAGCGGCTTTCAAAGATGCTTTTAGGACGGACAGTAAGTACCTACACTACTTTATACATATTGTAACCATCATCTGTACTCAGGCTAAGATCGATGTGAAATCTTCATAAAACAAGCCACAAAGGTGCGAGTACATCTGTCCGCAGCAAATAGCAGTTTGTGTGCTTGTATAGTTGTGTCATCACTCAGAACTGTCAGTAAATAGAGAGAGAGAGAGAGAGAGAGACGGCGGGAGTGGGACGGACGTAGCGGGTACATACATACGGACAAATACACTTATGGCTTGTTTGTGAACATCTCATGTCGGTCTTGGTCTAAGTATATTTTGTTTAATTAATTTATTAATGTATTTAATTTCCTCTTTCAGATATTGTTAATATTATACACAAAATAAATAAAGTGACGAAACGTCAGGATGCACTCTACTTCTTGAATTCTTTGCTGGACGTAACCCAAACGAAAAACATCAGAGAGGCTGCCAAATTTATTTTGGGTCTTACTTCTAAGGAGAGTAAGTAGATTTTAGAATAACATGAAACTCTTTTCAGAAGTAACATGAGCTGTTGTTTACATGTGAACATTAGCTCATGACGATACCTAAGTACGTGGGTCGCCTGTACAGTCACCGCTACCATCAGTTGACTGGACAATCTCTTTACATGAGCTGTTGTTTACATGTGAACATTAGCTCATGACGATACCTAAGTACGTGTGTCGCCTGGACAGTCACCGCTACCATCAGTTGACTGGACAATCTCTTTACATGAGCTGCTGTTTACATGTGAACATTAACTCATGACGATACCTAAGTACGATACATCTGCATTACATGAGATCCTGTTTATGTATATTACTTCCTTTTTTTCAGCTAATCTTTTGGACTTTTTGGAGTTAATTCGCGTTAATTCAGGACATGACGATATTATAGACTTTTTCAAAAGGCTGATGTCTATCACTGGAACCAAATGTGAGTACATATTTTTGTTTATTTAGTTAATTGTGAAAAATATTGTTCCGTCCGTCCCTAGGGAAATTCATACTTAGTTGACACTCAGTAGTAAATGAAGTTGACCTGATTAATCTTCTACAAACCCTATTAGAAAATAACTGGTTTTAGGACATTTATTGTTTTTTATTTACAAGTTAAAATATTTCGTGACCCAGTTGGTTGACAACTGATGCTGGATTTCCAAAATTCACTGATCCGAGGTTGCCGAATCAATATCATCAACATCATCAACAGCCTATAAATGGTCACTGCTGACCAAAGGCCTCTTACACGAAGAAGGTTTCACCAGGCTTGCTCAATGCGGATTGGCGATTTCAAACTTTTAAACTAGAAATTATAACCTTAGGTATCTTTTTTTTTTTTTTTTTAAACTTTAATGTACACACAAACAATTAATGGTACATAAGGCGGACAATTAATAACAGGTTTCCTCACGATGTTTTCCTTCACCGTTTGTCAATGGTGCATGTCTAGATAATCTTAAAAAGTACATATACTTAAATCGAAATAAGTCACATCACGTTCGTCCAATACAAGGAACTAATAACTTCACTACTAAGTCTACTTTACTGGTATTGTCTTTGCTTTCAGCTCTCCAAGAAGCGTGGCAAGTGATCGCTACAGTGACATCTATAGACGGTGAGTTTTGGTCCACTTGTGTCTATTGAAGGATGTAGTTATTCAACGGCGAAGTTAATATTATGTTTTTTTAAAACGTTGCTCCACACTAGAACTTTCTTCTGTATCGTGTGTGCGCTTACATACGTACAAGTTTACATACACATCACACCCAGACCTGGAACAACAATTTGTGGATCACACCAAAATTGTGCCGTGCTCGAATCGAACCCGTTACACGTTATGCGGCAGCCGGTTGCCCAGCCACCGCACCAAACGTGCAGTCAATCTTAAAATACTATCATTAGGTATATTTTTTAGACTACACCGTTGGCGCAGTAGCTGGGTAATCGCATGCTGCATATTAGTTTCTGATTTCTTTTTATTTCGTTTTGTTTTTCTGAACTATAACTAAGCCTAACACATATATTTTCTTTCAGATATATTTGTATTTTTCGATGAAGTGTACAAGTACACTGATGTAGAGGTGATTGTATTCCTGGAAACGATATTACGAGTTACCAACGCTACTAACATTAAGGTTGCCGCTTCCATGCTGAAGAAGATCTGTGACGTCGATGGTAAGTTTTTACTAAAATGATCTGTCATGAAATGATATTTATTTTTGTAACTTGTGGCTGAAATCGATTGTCGAATACTAAGATCTCTGTATTGATCCATTGACCAAAATACAAAATACATGAGTTCAATTCTATTGACCAAAATAGAATTGAACTCATGTATTTTTCTGTACGTCTCTTCTGTGGACAATTCGTGTGTCACTTTTGTGGACAATTTGTTTGTCACTTATGTGGACAATTCGTATGTCACTTCTGTGGACATTTTGTTTGTCACTTCTGTGGACAAATCTTGTGCTTCTTCTGTGGACAAATCTTGTGTCTCTTATGTGGACAATTTGTGAGTCCCATCTGTGGACAATTTGTGTGTCACTTCTGTGAACAATTTGTATGTCACTTCTGTGGATAATTCTTGTATCTCTTCTGTGGACAATTGGGAAGTATTCGCAATCAGAACTCGTATTATAAATGGTGAACTCTGGTGTTACATTAATTTATGTGCACCTCCGTCTCAATATATTTATAGTGTCAAAGGAACGCTCCCAAAAATCGCCGACAAGTGATGGTAAAAAGCAAGTTTTATTTTAATACTAGCTTCTGCCCGCGACTTCGTACGCGCAATCCCGTTTTCCGTTCCCATTAGATTGTCAGGATTATTTTTCTATCATAATAAGAACGACCAAAGAATTTTTTGTAATTAGTTTTATTGAATGTAAGATTTTAACTTTATTTATTTATTTATTTATTTATCATTTCATGTACCTACACCACACAGACAATATTACACAGGACAACACATTATATACATGAGGTACATAGGTACTGCATATCCCTTAAGGGATTTCTTCCTGCAGACCTGCGACAGGAAAAGGAAATTAAACATAAGACATAAGACACAGTGTAGATAGATGATACATGCAACGAATACAGAACAAAATAAAATTACTGAAAGAACTATAAAACTAGAATGACGGTAATATAATGATAAAACTTAAGCAAATTATAACAAACATAATAAATAAAATAATAAGAAATATTTAAATATGATTACATATAAATATATATGTATATTGTATGTATATATAGAAAAATATATATATAAATAAAGCTGTACTTCAGGACGAAAGATAATAATCCCTGACAAGTCGTTTAAAAATGGAGATGGACTTGGAGTCGCGTATGCTAGGCGGCAGCAAATTCCACAATCTCACCGCATGAACCGTGAAGGAGTAGGAGTAGAAATCGGTTTTATGTTGAACGATTTCGAGAAGGGACTTAAGGTGGGATCTAGATAGGGCTTCAGGAGGACGAGCCAAGGAAAAACGGTCACGGAGATATATAGGATAGGCTGGGTTGTTAAGGACATTATAAAGGAGACATAAAATGCGAGTGTTCCGGCGAAGTCGGATTGGGAGCCACTTGAGCTTACTGCGATATACTGAGACATGATCGTACTTCTTTAGATCGAAGACAAAGCGAATACAAACGTTTTGCAGCCGCTCAAGCTTGTTTAGTAGCTCCTCAGTGACGTCCAAATAGCAAGCATCTGCGTAGTCGAGTAAAGGCTGAATTAAGGATTGTACGAGGAGAATTTTAGTTTTAAATGGCAAGAAGGACCGGAGACGCTTCAGCGAGTGAAAGGAGAAATGGACTCTTCGACTGACCTCACTCACTTGTGCACCCCATAGAAGATTGGAATCGAAGATTACCCCCAAATTCTTGGCAGTGTCAGTGAAAGGGATCACTGTGCCATTTAGGCGCACGGGCTCAAGAGTAGAGATGTCCAGAGCGCTGCGGAAGTATCGACTACCGATGATCATGGCCTGAGACTTAAGAGGATTGACTTGGAGACCAAAGGACTTGGCCCACTTATCAATCCCGTCCAAGTCGCGGTTTACAGCATCGACAGCGCGACCAACTTCCGATAGTTTGAAGTGACGATAAAGCTGCAGGTCGTCTGCGTAGAGGTGAAAATTAGAGGAGATTACCTTGGCAACGGTATTTATAAACATGGAGAAAAGAACAGGAGAAAGGACGCCACCCTGAGGCACGCCAGCAACGAGGTCACACCAATCGGAAAAAACTTCCTCCAAGCGTACGCGCTGTCGACGACCCCGAAGATATGATTCAAACCAGTTCAAAGAAGAGGAAGAGAAGTTGTTGGCCTTCAGAACACCCAAGAGGATATCAAAATCCACGGAGTTGAAGGCCGAACTGAAGTCCAGTAACACAAGAATAGTTAGTGACTTGTTGTCCATGGCCCAACGAATGTCGTCAGTCACTTTGAGCAGAGCCGTAACTTTATTATATTGTAAAACTTAACTTTGCATGCCGAAAACAGTAGGCGATGTATGTGGGACTATTTTTTTAAAATTATTACTACCTGTAATTACCATACTTCGTGCAAATAAACGTTCTTATTCTTATTCTTAACCTTCTCCTGACAATAACAAACATAACAAAAAAAAATCAGTCCAGAAATTCTCAAGTTATGGCGTGACGGGAAACGGGTTTCATTTTTATATATTATAATATAGAAAAGTATGGAATTAAACGTTTCTTGTATGTAACAATAGTTGTAATCTGCTCGAGGCTGGTGTTGTATAAATAACACGAAAACCAAAACGATTTAAATTGGGTAGTTGCCAGGGTATCAAAATTAAAAATCTAATTAGTCCGTCAGTTATGGTATTGTTAGTATTTAAAACTTTAGTAGTGGTATTTTTTTTTGTGATATTATGTTTAGATTTGAAAGAAAGAAGAAAGAGACATTCTACCACAGTACAATGTAACACCCACTTTAGATTTCTTATGTACCTCTATAATGTAACTTTCGTATGTATAATGTAATTTTGAATTTTGAAATTTTATATTATGTAACTAATTTTGTCGTATTAGGCTAAGTACCTGTGAAGATTAAATTAGCTGTTATCTGATATAAATAAATAAATAAATAATGAAAAATACTAGACACTATTTTTTTATTTTCTCGTATTAAGTTGCAATACTTAGATAAAATGGCGCTAAGTTTAGGAGTGGGAGGTCGTTACGTCATAACGTGCTACAAAATGTGGCACGCTGTGACGTCACACGATATTTCAAATTAATATATCGTCGAAAGTATTTAATTTTATAAGAAAAGAAAAAATACGTGTCTAAAGTTTTAAATTAATGTACCAGACGGACATTAAAATAAAATTTAGGAAACTACCCTATTGTAAAAACTATTATTTGTTAGCATTTTCGAGAGCGTTTCGTTTACATGATGTAATTTATGCACATCGATTATATCAAACTCAAACTCAAAAGCATTTATTTCAATTAAACCATAATTTGGTACTTTTGAAACGTCAACAAATATGAGATATATAATAGTCTGTCAGTCAGTCCGTCAGTGAAGCTAGAAGTGGAGAAGAACGAGCAAGAAACTCCATTCGTTACTCTTTTAAAAAAAGTCTGTTTTACATTGCTCTGGTACATATTCCAATATTGTACACACATGTGAGAATAATGTAAAGACATACCTGACGCATCATACAAATAACAGAACGTAATATAATAAAAAAACAAAACCAAGACAAAAACAAATATCTTAAGTTTGACATGGTCCTCACATATGTATACTGACAATCCATTTATAATAGTTCTTCTATACAAGAAAAAAATAAATAAATAAACTCTTGTTTAAATAAAGAAAGAAATGCTCGAAACATCGAAAGTATCGAAACACAATTAATAATAATGTTTTATTTTCAGAACTGTTCGACATAATTCAGCTGATTTTCGATATTACTGAAATGGGTGAGTATCTACATCTCTTTATTAATTACTATTAAAATAAAGTATGCCTCGTTGGACAAGTGGTCGCAGATGCGACTGCCGGTCAAGGGGTCTCGGGTTCGATTCCCGGGACGGTCAAAGTATTACTGGGTTTTTAAAAAAAAATCTCAGTAATAGCACGGAGTCAATAGGCTCACCCCCTATTACATGGTACTTGTCGTTGGTAGGTTTCGAGCCTGCACTCTCATGAGAATCAGGCGTCTTCCATCTCCGGGCCACCACGAGAACATTATAAAAAATATTCTCAGTAGGTGTCTGGTATGTGCCCGGTATATGGCAATAGGCTCACCTCCTATTACATGGGACTCATAACTGAATAGTGAAAAGTGGGTGTTACATTGTACAGTGGCATTAAGTGCCGAAATTTGCGCCTCTGCCTACCTTTCGGGGATAAAAAGGCGTGATGTTATGTTATATATAACTGACCATGTATGTTAAATACAATATACATATATATTAAATGATATATATGGTATATTCAATACAACGTACCTGGTCAGTTGAGTTTACCACTGTCCTGAAGGAGCAGACCTATATTTTTTTACTTATTTTTTTAAAGAAAACCTGGGACAACGTTTTCTTTAGGATTACACAGACTAGGATTTTCTCCTGTATACATGGGTGGGCTTCAAACATACAAGTTCACATACACATGACATCCAGACCGTTTTGTGGATGATACAAAGAGTTGTTCCGTGCGGGAATAGAACCAACGACACGCTGCACGGCAGCTGTTTGCCCAGCCACCGCACCAACCGTGCCGTCAATAATTGTGTTATTTTTTTTCAGATATTGTCCTGTTCTTTGAGAATATTATTACAATCAGCAAAGCATATTGTGAGTAAAATATATATAACTAGCGACCCGTGCAATATGCATGTATTATACATATAATCCTTCCTTAAGAATTACTCTATCTGTTTAAAAAAACCGCATCAAAATCCGTTGCATAGTTTTAAAGATCTAAACATACATAGGGACATACAGACGGCGGATAGCGACTTTGTTTTATACTATGTAGTGATATATTATAATAATTATCAATTTTCAAAATACAGACTTATTTGTTCTGGATCACCTGATGGTAAACAATCGGCGTCGCCCATGGACAACTGGAACACCAGAGGCGTTACAAGTGCGTTACCGGCCTTTTGGGTATTAGGAATTTGAGGATTGTTGGGGATTCAGGGATTGGGGAGATTGGGGAAGGGGAGGGTAATTGGGCTTCTGGTAACCTCACTCACACGCCGAAACACAACGCAAGCGTAGTTTCACTATGGTTTTCTAATCGGTCGTGGTATCACTCCGGTCGAGCCGGCCCATTCGTGCCGAAGCATGGCTCTCCTACTCTTAAATATTATATCTATTTATGTTGTTAATTATTAATATATATTTGTTTTCATAATAACTATCGTGAGATATACTAAATTAACTAAAAATCGCGGGTTACTCACATGAATATATCTACTGAGAAAAGCTCTACTAGTTTCGATTGGTAGATGTCAGTACGCTGCGCGACATCGCCGCGACCGCGCACGCTGCTCATGAGGAAGAAGCCCTATGTGGTTCGAAACTAGTAGAGCTTTTCTCAGTGTATTCACGTGAATAACCAGCGATTTTTAGTTAACTTATATTTTTCCTTTCATTTCAGATTTGGAGGAAGCTGTTTTTATTACTGAAGAGTATACGGCGACCGACAGTGAGTGTTTAATACTTATGCAATGACTAGCTCTTGCCCGCGACTTCGTCCGCGTGGAATATAAGTTTTAGTTTATAACTTTTTTTATTTCAATTTGCCTAAATTGGGCGTCAATACCCACAACAATATTTGTTATAAAAAATCTGGAAATATACTAAAATTAAGTTGATTATAAAATCAATTAATGAAAGTGTGACTATTTTTTTTTTGTAGTTTATTGTATTGAACAGTCGAAATAATTTATTTTTGATTAAGGAAAGCACCCAATTGCGTAACATTTGTATTTCTACAGATTTCATTGACGCTTTGAGTGACCTGAAAAGGGCAACCGGACAATCAAGTAAGTCGAATTATAGTATGGAATATGAGACGGAGACAGTGAGAAAGAAAGAGATGGATGTAGTGTCAGTGGCCGCTCGTAGAAATGTTTTGTGGTGATCAATAAAATTTCTTTCGGGTCTGCCAGATGTCACAAAAAGAATCCCCAAAAATATTTAACAAAACTAACATTAACATAATATACGATTCTTAACATAACATAACATAACATCACGCCTTTTATCCCCGAAGGGGTAGGCAGAGGTGCACACAGAAGTGACACCCACTTTTCACTATTTATGTTATGAGTCCCATGTAATAGGGGGTGAGCCTATTGCCATATACCGGGTACATTTCCAGACTCCGTGCTACTACTGAGAATTTTTTAAAAACCCAGTAATACTTTGCCCGACCCGGGAATCGAACCCGAGACCCCTTGCCCGGCAGCCGCACTTGCGACCACTCGGCCAACGAGGCAGTCGATATACGATTCTTATTTACTATTTTATATATTAAGGACTAAAGCAGCTTTAGACAAAAGCTGTGACCATACTGTAAAAAACGCTAACATATAAGGTGCTCTATAATTATTATTACTATAATTATTACACGTCGCGCGGCCGGGCGGCGCGTGCGACGTGTTCTGCTGGGGTGTGCTGTCTCGTTCTTGAACGCCCCGTCATACGTTGTTGCCATCCTTATCAGACCGCTCAGCGCCGGGCGGCTTGGAGCACGCTGCACACCCCGGCGCGCCCGCACCCTCTCCTGCACTCGTCGCACGCGCTGGTCAACCGGCCGCCGGGCAGGCGGGGGTTGAGCTACTGATAAGGATGGCAACAGCGTATAACGGGGCGTTCAAGAACGAGACAGCACACCCCAGCAGAACACGTCGCACTGCTGCAGCTGATTTCCGTTTTCATTCTCAGTACACGTGGAAAGAGATAGCAATTGTTTTCATTGACTAAGCGACGCATCGCGCGTAATTTGTGAACCACATTATGCAGAATGTAGTCAATGTTTACTTAATTACTTTATGTAATTAACTGGGCCGGGGTACGAAATTTCTTCACAATTGTAATCTGTAAACATAACACTACCTCCCATTAAAGCCGTGGCTGATAATTATAGAGCACCTTATATATTAAATTAATTCTAAAAATAGTTATATTCCAAATTCAAATTTCCTCTTCACTTCAATCTATTGCTCATTCCTTCAACTTGTCTCTACTTCCTTTGAGTGCCACTCACCACTTTCCTAACTGTTCGCCTTCTCTTCTTGATCTTATCCTTGTGTCATCTGACAAACATGTTGTCAAGCACGGACAATGTTCTGCAGACAATTTTTCCTATCATGATCTTATCTTCCTCTCGTACAAAATCTGTCCTCCTAAATTTAAATCTAAAACACACTTTCAGCGCAATTTTGGTAGCATGGACCATGACAGGCTTCGTAGGGATGCCGGCAGCATCGACTGGTCTGAGCTCCTTGCCGCCGAGTCAATTGATGACAAAATAAATATTTTTAACGAAAAACTTATCGGGTTGTATGATATTCATGCCCCGATACGACCAGTCAAAATTAAACATGTACCAGCGCCGTGGTTGACAGATGAGATCAGGGCCGTAATTCGCAGGAAGGCAGTAGCTAAAGCCAAATTTAAACGCCTACCTAATCCGATTAATCGCGAAGAGTATATTGCAACTCGAAATCGGAGCAACAAGATGTGTAGGGATGCACAACGTGGCCATATTCATGAGTCTGTAGAAAATGGCGACCCGGCTAAGGTTTGGGCATTCTTGAGATCTATGGGAGTTGGAAAACAGCATCAGGATGGTACCTCTAAAAACATAGATTTCGAATCCCTCAACAAACACTTTTCTTCTTCACCTTATATTAATGGGTTTGTCAAGGCTAAAACCTTAAACTATCTTTCTTCTCTTTCCTCTCCCGACTATCCACCATTTTTCTTCGATCAACTCACAGATTGTGGTGTTAGGAAGAGTATAATATCCATCAGTTCCAATGCGGTGGGGAGTGACTGTGTTAGTCGTAAGATGGTGCTCCCTATCCTGGATGAGATCCTTCCTGTCATTTGCCACATCCTTAACTATACCTTTCCTATTTCTATTTTACCCTTTCTTTCTAGGTAAAGTCCTGGAGCGTCTCATCTATAACCAGCTTAGTGCCTTCCTCACCAAACAGTCTCCTTAATCCTTACCAGTCCGGGTTTCGTCCGGGACATAGCACCACTACGGCACTAGTCCACATCACTGATGACATACGATCTGGTGTTGAAAACGGCAATTTAACCCCCCTCACCTTGCTAGATTTTAGCAACGCCTTCAACACCGTTGATTTTGATATACTGCTTGGAATACTGGGCTCTCTTAACATATCTCCAACTGTGATTGATTTCTTCCGTAGTTACCTGTGTGGCCGCCGACAGCGTGTCGCCATTGAGGGTTTATACTCTTCCTGGTCTGATACGACTGCTGGCGTACCGCAGGGGGGCGTTCTGTCTCCTCTACTGTTCGCTGTTTTCATAAATTCCATCTCAAATAATCTTCTATCTTCCTACCACTTGTATGCTGACGATCTACAAATTTACTCTCAGGCACCACCTAGTGAATTCTCCGAGGCGGTCAAGATGGTAAACACCGACTTGGCACGGATCTCGGAATGGAGTACGGTTTATGGTTTAAAGGTCAACCCCGCGAAGATCCAAGTCATTGTAGTCGGTAGCCCTCGTCTGCGCTGCAAGATTATATGGTCCCAAATCCCGCCGATTGTCTTTAACGGTGCTACAATACCATATAGTGATGCGGTAAGAGACTTGGGTATTGTCATAGACCAGGACTTCTCATTGGGACCTCAACTGGGACAAGTCAGTCGAAAAATTTTTGCGTCGGCGAGGTCCTTGTTGAGACTCCGAAACTTTCTTCCAACTGCTACTAAAATTGTACTTGCTCAATCACTTCTCCATCCCATCCTCGATTATGCTGACGTCAGCTATCCAGATCTTACCGAAGTGCAGTTAAATAAACTTGAGCGACTCCAAAATTTTAGTATAAGGTTTATATTTGGACTACGTAAATATGACCACATTTCCGAATATCGTGCTAAACTCACGCCGCTGCCGATCCGCCTTAGCCGGAATACTCATATCTTATCTCTACTCTACCTCTACAGTATACTGTTCAATCCTTCAACTCCCCATTACCTCAAAGAACGTTTCAGGTTCTTCCATGACACACATTCTAGACCAGTACGTTCATCAGAGGATTTGAAGCTTGAGATGCCCCAGCACGCGAGCAGATCCTTTGACCGATCCTTCACTGTTCGAGCTATTCGACTGTGGAATGCATTTGCTCTTGCTCTTTCTGTAAGACGAGCACAGACACTCGCTACGTTTAAAGCACTCGTGAGGAAACATTACCTCACCACGGTGTAGTAAATTACTATTTCTTTTTCCCTGCTGTCTCTTATCCGTCATGTGTATATATTTTATTTTTATTTATTTACATATCCTTATGTATATGTATATGTGTGTTTTTTTTTCCTATATAAAGGGGGGAAATACTTTTACGTATTCTACAAGCTTAGTTCTTTTGCTTGGATATGTCGGACTCAAACATTGACTGATGACATGTCAATGCTAATACCGACTAAAACCTTCCCTTTTTTTCCTCTAGTCTCTGATCCCTCACGGAAACCGCCGCTAGGCATTACTTCGTAAGGGGAGAATTTAGCTACTGCTCTTCCTTCTGATGGCTAGGTATTATTTTTCCTTGTTTTCTAATTACTAGCATTCGCTCTTCTTCTTTCGATGGATCGCAAGTCTGTGAGTACTTCTGTGGCAAACGTGTTGACAGCGTTCCAGGCAGCTCCTGATGACAACATTGCCTCTACTATTGATTCAGGTTCCAATTTCTTGTTCATGATCATCTCTAGTTTATCTCGCTGAGGGTGGAATCGGGAACACACAAAGAATACGTGCTCGACGTCCTCAGCAACTCCTGGGCAAGATGGGCACTCCGAAGAATTATCATGCCTAAAGCGATGAAGAAACGCCCGAAAACAGCCGTGTCCAGATAACATCTGTGCAAGATAGTAGTTGACCTCACCATGACTACGTTTCAGCCAGGAATCAATTCTTGGAATAAGACGGTGCGTCCATCTACCCTTCTCTGCGGTATCCCACTGTAGCTGCCACCGGCTTATGCTGTTCTGCCGTTCTTCTACTCGGAGTTCCTCAGGGCTCAGGGTTGTTGACTTTCTTCGTTGGTGAAGGGCCCGTCTTTCCTCAGCTAAGACTCCAAGGGGCAGCATTCCTGAAATAACGCACACTGCCTCCTCTGATATAGTGCGGAAGGCGCTGGCTACTCTTAGGGCGCTTAGTCGATATACTGGTCCCGCCTTTCTCCATGACTCCTGGAGCTGCAATGCGTCGGCCCAAATAGATATGCCGTAAGTGAGCACTGATGTGACTACAGATGATAGTAGTAGCCTTCTGCTCTGCTTCGGGCCTCCGACATTTGGCATCAGCCGTGCTAGGCTAGCTCTTACCACTGACGCTTTAGCGGTCACGTGTTCCACCTGCTGCTTGAAGTTGAGTCGAGCATCAAGCATCACTCCCAAATATCGGATATAAGGTTGTGATATGATTTCTTGTTCTCCGACTCTTAACTTGATGGTTTCTACCGTCTTTCTACTTGTGATGAGCACTGCCTCGGTTTTATGCTTGGCTAATTGCAGCTTCATTGTATCCATCCACAAATTGACTTGTCTGAATGTGATATCGAATGCCAGTTCCACCTCCTCGAGGTGCTTTGCGACTATCACTACGGCTACATCATCCGCATATGCTACAAGTCTGACTCCTGCTGGCAATGCTATTCTCAAGAGGCCATCATACATGATATTCCATAACAGAGGGCCTAAAACTGATCCCTGTGGCACTCCTCCAGTGATTTCGTACTCTTTCGGACAGTTCTTCGTGTCATAGTTCAGGATCCTTTTCGTGAAGTAGCTAGCCACAATTCTACATAGGTATCCTGGTACGTTTTTCTCTTTGAGGGATTGCATCACGAGGCCCCAGTTAGCGGAGTTGAAAGCGTTCTTAATGTCTAGAGCAGCCACTAAGCAATATTTCTTTTTTCCACCCTTCCATCTAGTTCCTGCAATTGCATCCTTGGCTGTGTTAACGACCAGATTAATTGCATCCAAGGTTGACATTGATATCATCATTCCACCAGTAGACCGGTCGTCTTCGATTTACACCATGTTTCCGGGGCATACAGGCATCGCAGGCCCGGGACACTCTCTTCATTAGGTCTTTTGTTTTCTCTTCTGCATTTCCTGTGATAATCGTGTCGGTATCCAAGGCAACCACCAAGGCAGCTGGGTCAAAAGATTTTACCTTCCAACCAACCGCGTTAGTTTTGGTTGCTTTTTGCAGTTTCAAATCAGTTGATATTTCCCAAAGTATTGCGCTATGGTCACTGGCAGTGTAAGTGTTCATAACTACCCAGGAATAGCTCCCTCTAATTAGACTGCTGCTAACAAACGTAAGATCCACAATTGAGGTTGCATCTCCCTTGATGTAGGTTGGTGTTTCGCCGTTGTTTAGAAGGGCGACGTCCAGCGTGGACATTGCTTCAAGTAGTGCTTTTCCCCTTGCGTTAGTGAACCTACTGCCCCAGTCTATCGCCCAGGAATTGAAGTCACCGGCTATCGCTACGGGAAAATATTGTCTTGCATCCTCGACAAGCCGGTCGAGAAAATCTGTGAATTGTTCAATGGAGAGGCTAGGTGGTGCATAGCAGCTGTAGAAACGGATTCCGTCCACCCAAACTGCCACAAATCCGGCCTCTCCGTGATCAACAATGCTCTGAAAAGGAAACTTTCCACAGGACCAGATGACAGCTTTGGTGGTGCCATCTGCTACCCATGGTTGGCCATATAGGTGTTTATATGGCTCTGCTATCAAAACCAGGTCAAGCTCCAACTCACGTACTGTTTGCATGAGCAGGTCATGCGCAGCTTCACAATGGTTGAGGTTTAGCTGCATTATCTTCATGTTCTTGCGTTTGTGATCTTCTGAAGCGCCTCTCTGAATACTGGGCATCTATTAGTACCAGCATGGTGGGAAACGTTCTCATAGCTTTGGTTTCCCGCACACAGTGCACATTTGGGCATATTTTTACAGTCAGCAATCTTGTGCCCTTCTTGTCCACACCTGATGCATAGCTTAGACCGGTCCACTGCGCTCTTGCAAATGGAACTACGATGTCCCAAGTTCCAGCATTTGAAGCATTGGATCGGTCTCTTCGTTGCACCCATTCGGCAGTTGACCCAACCGATTCTGATTTTCCCGGGTCCGTCAAGCAGTTTGCGAGCCACAGCTGCTGGCAGAGTCACCGTGGCAGTCTGAGTACCTCTATAGACTTTACGGATCTTAATTGCCGCTAGGGGTATCTCACCTTCACATGTAGCTTCTTGAAGGGCGGTCTGGATATCTTCTGTCGTCGTCGTGTCATCTATATCACGTATCTCGATGACTTCTTGCGGTCCTTTGCAGATTACTTCTGCGTCATCTTTAAGAATCCCCGCAAGGGCTTTCTTCAATGCTTGACCTTTGTCAGTGCTCTTCTTCGAGAGAGTGATTAGCATGTCACCACTTCTGGTCTTGAGTATTTTTTCTACGGTTGAACGAGCCTGGTCGTCATGGAAGTCTTTCTTTATTCTCCGCAGAATGTCAGCGTACTTATCCTTCTGAACTGGTCGGATAATAAGAGCATCCGGTATGAGCCATTTACGAGGTTTTGTCCGTTTAGGTTCCGGCCGTGGCGCCTTGGTCGGCTCCTTTGGGAGCTGCGCTTTGGTTTGTTTCCTCTTATCCTTCTTTGATTGGACAATTTGCCAAGCTGGCGTTGTCTTCTTAGCAGCATCTAGCTCCGCAATGTTCTTTGGTGGACTCAGTTTTAAGTCCTTCTTCTTGACTTGTGTCTCTATCGGTTCAGGAGAGGTTCGCTGTTTCCTTTTTGCAGACTTCATGACACTTTGTTCACTTGCGACTGATTCGCAGTCAGCTTCGCCGCCAGTGTCCATTACTTCTTCCGTCTCCTCTATAGTTTGACTGCTTTTCGTCTGTGTCACACGCAGCGTAGGTCGTCTTGTTGACTGGCATTCTTCATCCAGTGTTTTAAATCTTCGGAGTGCGTGCATCACATTAATTGTCTTGGTCTTTATCTCTTTGTGGATATTGACCTTCGACTGGACAAATTCGTGTAGTTCACTGGTTAGCCTTTCAAGCCGTTCCAGCGCTTGTGAACGCTTCATTTCAGCGCTTGCTTCCAATGCTTCCTGTTGGGCATGAGCCCCATTCAAATTCTTGTTTGTTTCCTTATTCATCTCCATGCTTTAAGTTTACCAGCGCATCGTACGGAGCGGAGCGGGTTGCGCAACTAAGAACGGGTATACCCTCGGAGATATTACTCCTACCCCAGTTCCCTGAGGCCTAGTCTACACTTAGCCAGTCCCGGGATTCACGGACGGACTAGACTCACTCGTAACGGTGCGGATTACGGTCCGTCACTCACTGCGTACTTCCTGATCAAGACCCGAAGTGGCTGGCTCCTGATCCACTGCTGGAACTTGCACCTCGGCAGAGCAAGCTCACATCAGCCGTGGCCCGCATCGTCGGAAATAGCCAATACGGGTTCCGGACACTCCCAGTGAGTTACAGCAGGGAACAATCGTCTTGCTAGGTCAGTTAGTGTGACCAACCACTTTACATGGGAGTTTCGTCCACGGGGGTTATTTGATTTCACCCCTACCCTCTGTCAGTATCAACTAATAAACTTAGCATCATTTAAACTGTCAAACACCAAGCGGTCACCGGTGACCGCAACCTATTGTTCTATAATTGTGTCTACAAAACCGGTACTCGACGAGTTAAAGACAGCGAGCTTTCTCCCATCCGCTACGGGGAGACGCGCCTGGTAGCAGTATCTCCTCTGCCGCTATGTATATGTGTGTGTATGTATATGTATGCATGTATGTATGTATATGTGTATGTATGTATGTTGGTATGTATGTATGTATGTATGTGTATGTATAGGTATGTGATGTAAGTACCTGAGTATGCCTAGAATCACCTCCACTATCATTCAGTGCTCCATTCACCCAAAGGTTGCCTGGTAGAGATCGCTTTTAGTGATAAGGCCGCCCTTGTGCCCTACTATTCTTGATTGTAACTCTACATATATGTTTATATTACTTTAAGGTGTACAATAAAGATTATTATTATTATTATTATTATTCAAAGTCGCTATCAGTGTTAAAAAATATAATTTCTCATTCACCTTTCCAGCTATCCTCCAAGCGATAGACTACATAAAGAAGAACAAGCCACGCATAGAAAGAACAACAACTACTTCTACGGCAAAATCTTCTGAATATGCCACAGAAGTTAACTCTTCTCATACAAGTACCACAGAAGAATCAAGTACCAAACAAACTAATGCTGCAACAGCAGATAATAATTATCAACAAGACGCTACAACATCAAAAAGAAAGGAGACTACAGTTAAAGAAGAATTAACAACTCCACCAAATTCTTCTGCAAAAGAAACTACTGTAGAGAAGATTACAGAAGAATCTGGTAGTACAGAAGAAGCAACAGAACAAATGACGTCCACAGAAGAGTATACCAAAGAAGTGATCACTTCTACTGAAGAAACGAAAGTTCCAGAAGGAACTACGGCACAAAAGACTCTAACTGACATTTTAACAACACAGTCTTCTATACAGTCTACTGCTGCTAAAGATGTGACTACAGAAGTGACTCCATCTACACAAGATAATGCAACTGTAAACCAAAGTTCAAGTACAGATAAGACTACAGAAGGTACAACCCCAGAAGTTTCAACAAATACAGTACCTAGACACGATTCAGATGAAAAGACTACAAAATTAGACCAAACTTCTGAAAATTCACCTACTACTGCTGAAAATACCACTCCTAAAGACACTGAACAAGTAACCGATAAATCTTCTACATACAATGTAACTGAGAAGCCAATTGAAACAGAATCTACTACTGACCAACAGACTACACCATCAGTAGAAACTAGTACACAAGGAAAAGAAGACTCTAAGCCTACAGAAGAAATCCTAACCACGTCTTCAACAGAAACATCAACTAAAACCATAACAGAAGAATCCACAACTACCACAGAAGGTAATAATGCTAGTGAAAAGACCACAGAAAAAATCCCTGTCAATGATATATTGTCTACTACACCTAAGTCCACAGAAGATATAAATGCAGCTTCTACAGAATCTAGCGTTACCACAACAGCTACAGAAATCACCACAGAATCCATAACCACAACACAAAAGCCAAATGAAGAATCAAGCACTACAACCAAATCAGAAGACTTAAACACCGCATCAGAAGATAATACTTCTGAGAAATTCACTTCGACAGAAACTTACATATCGCGCTCCAGAAGTACAGAATACTCATCTTCTGATTGGTCTTCCTCTTCTTCCTCAGAAGGGTTCAGTTTTGAAGCTCCTAGTACAGAAGAAAATACGGCTACAACATTTGACAAGGTAATTTCTACCACAGAAGCAATTTCTTTATCTAATGACAATTCTTCTTTACCAACTTCTACTGAACAAGCGCCAACTGAAATTACTTCAACTGAAAAAATTGAACAAAGTTCTCCAACTCAATTAACTAGTACTCAAGAAGCAACTTTGTTGACAACTGTTGCATTAGAAACAACAACGGCTCAAGAACAAACAACAATTGTTACAACGGAACAACAAACAACTGAACAAGGAAACCTTGAAACGACTTCATCAACTCAAGCGGCTGAACCAATTCAATCAACAACGACTTCACAACCTTTAGAAACCACTGAAAATGCCACTACCACTGAGAAATCTACTGAATCAGATATAACAACAGTTCAAACAACTATAGAACAACTGTCAACTACAAATTTACCGTCAACTGAAGCTGACACTACAACAGTTATAACAACTACAGAAGCTAATTCTGTTGATAAAACAACTAATCAGTCACCAACACCTGCCTCAGAAGAGAATATTAGTCAAACTTCTACACAATCTATAGAAGATACTACTTCTACAACAGAAACTAACATAATTGATACAACAACAAGTGAAGTTACTTCTGAACAACCTGCATCGACAATTCAACACAATACAGAATCTTCTATTATTACAGCGACAGGAGAACAACCAACAACAATTCAGGCTACAAAAGACCAAGGAACAACTGAATCAACTTCTACAACTACTCAAGTTACATCAACAACATCACACATAGACCATTCAGAAGAATATGTTAGCTCAGAAGAATCCAACTCATCTGCGTATGATTCCACTGAAAACAGTTCTGAAGAAGAAACTCATGGACAAGGGGAATACGACTCAAAATCGGTTGAAGATCTAGAACCGACAGAGGGGAATACTGTACCTATATCTTTCAGTTCAACAACAGAGACTTTGACAACTGTAACTATAGTTCAATCATCAACAGATGTGTCTAGTTCAAAACAACCAGATATTAATGAATATGTTACAACAACTGCGCAATCAGTACCTGAACAAATTACAACTTCAGCTTCGTCAACAAAGCAAGAAGAATTAACAACTGAAGCTTCTACAACAACCCAAGATAATCCTTCAACAACAGATATTTTATCTACAACAACTCCTTCTGAAGTTCCATCAACTCAACCCTCTCATGATGAACCTACAACGGAACAACTTACAACTCAAAATACACCTACATCAACTGATATAGCTACTGAACCAACTTCTACTGAAGAAATAACAACAACGCAATCAGTTTCTACTGATCAGTCATTAACAACAGAGGCTGCCACTACTCAAGTGGTTTCATCTACGACTACTGAGCCAACTGATAATGGTTCAACACAAGAGATTACTACTACTGAACGGTCTGTAGCTACTGAGATATCAACAGCTCACGCTTCATCAACAACTGAGTCGACAACAGCCGGAGAACAACTGTCAACTGAGGAGATATCGACTGCGGATGTATCTTCATCTTCTTCGTCATCATCAGAACAGGTAACCAGCACTGAACAGGTGACCACTCAGTCACCAGTGACAACAGAATCAGCTACTGAAACAACACAAGTAGCTGGTTCCACTGATCAGCTGTCAACAACTCAAGTTGTGTCTACCACTGAGCCATTAACAACTGCCCAGCCAACTGAGGCAACAACACCATCTGTTTCTTCTACTGATCAGTCTACAACTACTGAGGAATTAACTACTGAAGCTGTGTCCACTACTCAGTCTACAACAACTGAGCAACCGGCTACTGAGAAGAGTACAGAAAACGCTCCCTCTGATCAGCTATCAACAGAACAACAATCAACTGAGGCTGATTCGACAACTCAGTCATCTACATCTCAGCCAGAAGCTCAACCATCTAATGAAGAATCAGCACGAGATACTTCTTCAACTACCACTGATAAGCCGCCGTCATCAGAACAACCTGAGCAATTAACGACTCAAGAGCCTTCAACAACACAGTCATCAACAACTAATCAAGAAGTTACTAAAGAATCAACAACCACTGACCAGCAGCCGTCAACAGAACAACAATCAACTCCAACCGTTTCAACAACTCAGGCAGTAGAACAACCAAAACAACTACTTACTGGTGACTCAACAGCAAATATTCCATCAACAACTCAAGCATCACTTACTGAACAAGACACAACTCCAGGTCTTTCAACAACTGAAGTTACTCCATCAACAACTTTAGGACAAATGTCAACTGCTGAACCAACAACACAATATGCTCAATCATCAACTACTGAAGGCAATCTATCAACGACTTCGCAACAACTTTCAACTACACCACTTGTTGCTACTGAAACTGCAAATCTATCAACTGAAAGATCAATTTCTACTGAAAAACCTGAAAGAAGTACTTCAGAAGAAGAAAGATCTACGGAATTTGAGTCAGAAGAAGGCTACACATCTTCTGAGTACGATTCACATTCAACTGAATCAATGGAATATCATAAAACAGTACAATATGATTCTTATGAAACTTCTGACGAAAATGTTAATGAAAATAGTCAAAAGCTTACCAGTACTGATAATGTTATAGCTGAAACAACAACTGTTTTATCAACCACTGTTCAACAGCAAACAACTACTGAGTCAGCGTCTACTGAGTCACCTGTAACGACTGAGAAAGTCGCAGACGAAATTACAACTGCTCAGCAAGCACCAACTGACTTACCAACTACTGAGAAAATAACTGAGGAGTCCACAACAACACAACAAATAGTTTCTACTGATCAAACAACAGAGTTAACTCCAACAACAACGTCAAATGATCAGACGACAACTGTAAATGCTATTACAGAGGCAACCACAGAACATACTTCAGAAACAACAACAACAACTACAGAGAAATCAGTAACAGATATAACAACTAATCAACCAGCCAATGAAATTACAAACCAACCATCAACTCAACAGACTGATGAACCAATCAAAACGACGGAATTACCGACAACACAAGGATCACCAACTGAAACAACAAATAAACCAGACACTGAACCAAGTAGCCAGGCAACAACTGACAGTAACCAGCCATCAACAACAACTCTATCAACAGTTGAAAACCAAGAGATAACGACTGAAAATGTAGCTTCAGAAATAAATAAAACAGAAGCTCCGGTAACTGAAAATGTTACTACAGGAGGTCCTTTACAAGCTGAAAATACAGAAAAAGCTAAAGATATTGCTAAAGAACAACCTATAACTGATAGTCCTGAAAAAAATACTAAAGGTAGTCAATCAAATGAATATGACGATGATAGTTCGCACGTTGACTGTACTGATACCGAAGAAGATTTCAATGATCGAGTCCCTAAAACTGACACTTCAACTTCAGTTACAACTCAAAAAGAAACGATAGAAGAATCTACTAAAATAACGAATGAAGCTGCCACTACAGTAACAGAACCGCAGAAGAATAATGGAGAATCGACAACTCAAATTGTTACGCAAGAAACGACAACAATATTGCAATCAACTCAAGAATACACTACAGTTAAAACGATTGAAGACACAACGCAGTTATCGACAATTACTGAGAAAGTTCTACAACCAGAACAAACGACTATCAACCCAACAACACCACAAGAAACAGTTACAACAACAACAGAAATAAACCAGACGGAAAAACCTAATGCAGTCGATAAACAACCTACGTTGTCGGAAAAAACCGCTACAGTCGAACCGACATATGCGCCCGAACCGAAACCTCCCGGCCAACAGGGTGTGAAATTCGAGACAGATGTAGCAATGCCTAAAGCAGGGGGCAAGCTTTGTATCAACCAAGGTCGTAAAGGTGAGTCTTTGATTTTAGCTTCTTTATTGTTGATAATAGAGTTTAAACTGTCAAACACCAAGCGGACACCGGTGACCGCAAACTATTGTTCTATAATTGTGTCTACAAAACCGGTACTCGACGAGTTAAATTAGCCGTGTGATGATGGCGAAATCTCAATAACATAACATCACGTCTTTTTATCCCGAAGGGGTAGGCAGAGGTGCACATTTCGGCACTTAATGCCACTGTACAATACCCACTTTTCACTATTTATGTTATGAGTCCCATGCCTATTGCCATATACCGGGCATATTTCCAGACTCCGTGCTACTGACTGACTGAGATTTTGAAAAACCTAGAAATACTTTGCCCGATCGGGAATCGAACCCGAGACCTCTTGCCCGGCAGTCGCACTTGCGACCACGCGGCCAACGAGGCAGTCATTAGTGAAAAAAAATCGTTTGTATTTCGTCGTGTGAGTGAGGTTACAGGAGGCCCATTGCCCGCGCGATTACATGCCCTGCTCGGCTCCTGTTTATCGTAGCGTGATGTTCCATAGCCTTCCTCGATAAAAAGACCAATAAAGTAATAGTGCGTTCAAAAAAATAAAATAATGTAAGTATAATGTAAAATAATGTAATAGATAGATAATGTATTATTTTTTATTACAGAAATTATGAACGCCTTGGAGACAAACATGCGTTTGAAGATCCTCCTCCTCCCAAAGGGTCCTGATGGCAAGAACTGTTACTGTACCTGTAGCAGCAACACTCCACCTACTATCATTCCATTATCAGAGTTACCAGAAGAAGAACCCGAGACAGAAGCGTAAAATAAGAAGATATTTATTTTTATCTATACTGTAGTTTGGCAATAAAAGATTTTGACGCGGTGTCAGCTGGAATTAATATAGACTTGGACTGAATCACCCACTTCGGACCACATCTCATGAATAAACAATCATCCGAACACAGTCCCTCCTCTTTTTAAACCCGATAAAATAACAAATATCAAAACCGGTCGAGTCGTAGTGTACCAGGTTGCCACAGGCACGATACTAGCGACCTCTATTATTTCAAACTCCTTTTTGCCAAGCTAGGCCAAGATCGATATGTTTTAATATTATAATTCTTGTGAAATATTATTACATTAATTATGTTTTACGGTAACTGAGGTGGGGTACAAGATAACTCGACTAGTTTTAAGCCATGGTGGGGGCTCAGGCAATTGAGGCAATAGTCATGAGCACACCACATTACTGCATTGTGCCTGTATAGTTTTTCTTCCATTCCGAACTTAAATAGTAAGAAGTTTATTTTTTATATGTCTGTAGTTTTCATAATATGATTTATGAGAAATACAATATTGTGTGTATTATTGGTATTGTTTTATTAATTAGTGCCTATGGGCGGCGATTGCTTAGCATCAGGTAGGTAATCCGCATGCTCGTTCGCCTCCTATTACATAAAAAAAAATCGACCGAATGATAATCTTGCTACCATTTAGTTCATTCGATATCTATGCAGTACGGATGCAATGGGCACTAGTGTTGCAACTCAAGAGTACGAAATTTCACAATACCAATGTCGATCGATCGGAATTGGATTCAAGAGAAAGCCACCAGGGTGCATGCTCTTGAAACCAATCTCAATGTCAATACAATTTGAATCCAATAAAATCTTAATAATTATTCAATTTCAAAACTATACAACCACAATCGTAGCTGTTACAATAGCATTCAGAGTACGGAATATAAAGCCAAACTCAATACCATTTAGTTCATTCAATATCCACGCAATACGTATTCAATGGGCGCTAGTGTTGCAACTCGAGAGTACGAAATTTCAGAATACCAATGTCGATCGGGCGAAATTGTATTTAAGAGTAAGCCCCCAGGTCTTTCTGATTTTCAAAAATTCTCCGTTTCTGTACCTATTAGGCAGTGGCAGTTAGAATTCCTGGTACATTCAAACTATAACTGCTTCGACATTCAGAAGTTTCATAAGTGGAGTCACTTCAGGCCAAGGTCACTTACGCCTTGTCCATTCGTAGCAAACTAAATATTTTTTAGTTATTACAAGTTGTGACACGACAATGTTGATCCCAAGCTGAAGATAAATGAGGATGTGGTTCCTCTGGAGTTGCAGGTGTCCATGGGCGGCGCTGATCGCTTACCATCAGGAGATCCGTCTGCTTATTTGCCACCTATTCCATAAAAAAAGATTATTATTGATCGTGATATTTTAGAAATGGGTCCACTTCACCCAAGGTCACTGCCACCCTGTCCTTTAATCAACAAATGTCTTTACTGAGGGTTGCGGACACCTAGGAAGGTTCGAAAATTCGGTTATTTTTGAGCCAATATCTCTAATTTTCGAGATATTTCCGATTTACAAAAATTCTCAGTATTACTATCACGGAGATCGGAATTGTGCTGTGTACGGCAATAGTCCCACCCATTATTACACGGGACTCGAAACACAACTGGTAAAAAGTAGGCCACACTTGTGTAAACAAGTCAATGCCATGACTTGTCTTTACCCAACCATCTAGACTTCGCTTAGTCCGGTCACCAGTGCCTTTAGCCAATCGCCACTACCGCTTCTCTACAGATAGAGTAGAAAAAAGTTAACGTATAGGGATGACACTGACAAGTTTGTGTCAAAATTTACGCCAATTCCATATAATTTAGTTTTCTATTCTAGAGGTACATGTAGACAAGCGCTAAATGGCATTTGCAGCTGCTGGTATCGTAACTCACAAGGCACAACAAAACGCAAGCATTGTCTTACGTCGTTCTTTTTTGATGTGCCGACGTCTAACCACTATCTCGCCTGGTGGTAAGCGGTGATACTATGGAGCACGTCTGCCCATAAGCACCCTGTTTACTCCTACCATGAAGACAACCAGGTAATACCCTTCAAGAAACACAGAAAGGCAAAGAATTCCACTCCTTAGCAGTTCGCACAAGGATGCTTGAAGCGAAGCGCTTCGTGCGAGTGGGTGGGACATCCAACACGAACCGGTGATGGTTCTGTGATTTTTGTGATGCCGTTGAGATGGTCCATTAGTACCAATGGAAGGGCTACCATGGCTCCGGTTCGAAGCAGTGCCTTAAGCCAAAAGCCACTTTAGCGCTTGTCTACAGAGAGAGTAGGTAAGTCAAAGTCAAAGTCAAAGTATTTATTCGTGTGCTTTTTGGTGATACAAAAGGGTCTTAAAATTATTATTATAGTAGCGCAAAAAGCTGCCCATTAGGCATACACTATTTAAAGTATAAAAATATTCATCACATTCAAAATTGTAACATAAATAATTAATAAAATGTCAAAAATTAGTCACAATATAAATTATAAATTATAACAGGCATTAAATAAACAATCAATAGCAAAAATGTCAAAAATTTTGCAACAAAATAAATTAATACAAGCACTAAATAAACAATCAGTTACCCAAGTTTTCATAATTAATTATACACACAGTTGTCAGCTTATTACATTTTGTCATGAAAGAAATCGTCAATGGTATAATAGCATTTATCAATTAGAAAATTGTTAAGTTTCCGTTTAAATTGTGTTAAATTCAGATTCTTGATAGTATTTGGGATTTTATTATATATTTTGGGTGTCATGCAAAGGATACTTTTGTGCTTAAGGGCTGTCTTTGAGGCTCTCAGACATAATTCGTGTCGACGTTCTGATCTTGTCGATCTATGACGGTCCTCAGAGGCTTTTTTAAACAAAGTACTATTTTTTTTGACGAACAGTGCAGTTTCGTATATGTAAAGGCAGGGTAAAGTTAGTATTCTAAGAGATTTAAAATGAGGTTCACAACTGTCCGTTACTTTCAAGCTACACATCGACCTAATGCACCTTTTCTGTGCTCTAAAAATAGTACATTTCTCGGAGGAATTTCCCCAAAAAATTACACCATATCTTAATGTGGATTCAACATAACCATAGTATGCAGCAACAACTGCTGCCTGGTTAACTATTTTCTTGAGTTTGTATAGAGCAAAGGCAAAGCGACTTAATTTTTTTATAAGAATTGATGCATGTTCTTTCCAAGTCAGTTTACAGTCAATAGTTAGTCCCAAAAATCTTGTATGCTCTACTTCTTCAATTCTTTTATCGTCAATAGATATATTTATGTCAGGAGTAATTGTTCTTTGTCTAAATTGTATAATTTTAGTCTTATTTACATTTAATTGTAAATTATTTTGATGAAGCCAATTAATTGATTGTTGCAAAGAATCTTTAATGTCACGTTCATAATTTCTATTTTTATTCTGTTCAATAATTATTGTGCTGTCATCAGCAAAAAGAACCATAGGAAAAGTGACGTGTTTTGGAAAGTCATTTATGTAAACCAAAAATAACAGCGGGCCCAGTACGCTACCCTGTGGCACGCCATAAGTGACTTTACGTGTTTTAGATAAATATTTAAGTTCCTTTTTACCTTTTTTTGAGACTCGTTTAATTTCCGTACACTGCGTTCTATTGTCAAGATATGATTGTATAAGTGAAAATGCTTTGCCCCTTATTCCATAAGCATTTAGTTTCTGTAGTAAAATATTATGATCAACTAAGTCAAAAGCTTTCGTCATGTCCATAAATATAGCACTAATTGGGATTCTGTTATCAATATTTGTGATTAAGATATTAAGGAAATCGTAGATAGCCATGTTTATTGATGTATTCTTTCTAAAACCCTTTTGTTCTTGTACTAATAGATTATGTTTTGTAAAAAAAGAATCCATACGGTGATGAATCGCTTTCTCAAATATTTTTGATATCATTGGTATTAGGGCAATAGGTCTATAATTATTTATATCATTTTTATCATTTTTCTTAAATAGTGGTTTAATTATAGTTGGCTTGAGTTTATCAGGATAGATTCCAGATGAGATACTAACATTAATTATGTGACAAATGGGCCCAGATATTATATCGGAAACAAATTTTAATCCCTTTGTCGAGATGTCATCATATCCTACACTAACTTTATTTTTTAGATTGTCTATTAGCCTAAGTATTTCATCAGGTGTAGTCGGAGCCAAGAACATTGATTTGCAACATGTATGCGGGATTTCATAGTTTGCAGATTTTGAGACCTTCGAAAGTAATTCTGCTTGTTCCACAAAGTGATCGTTAAATGCGTTAGCGATATCACTAGGGTCGGTTATTATATCCCCGTTCCTTCGTATTTCCGCTATGTGTTCATAGGGAGAGCAGTATTTATTTTCATCAATGATCCTCCATGTGTCTTTGGATTTATTGGTTGAGGTCATTATCTTATGGTTATTTCTTGCCTTTTGTGTTAGTTTTATTATTTTCTTTAATCTTTGCGTGTAACTTTTAAGTTTCGTTAAGTTATTGTAATTTGGTTTTGCTCTTAGTTGCCAAAGAAGTTGTCTTTTATTTCTGCTGCAACGCTTTATCCCCGGTGTTAACCAGTTTGGTTTCCTTTTTAACTTAATTTTTTTGTTAATTACGGGAAAACACAAGTCATAAAACAGTCGGAATGTTTCTATAAAGGCATCATATGCTATATTAGGATTATCTGCTTCATAAATTTCACAAAACGACAAAGGGTATAAACTTGATCTAAATTTCACAAGGTTATCGTAGCTGTAATCACGCGCTGTTATATTCCAACTGTCCAGTGTATAAGTCTTTTTTACAGGGATCTTTAAAACTTGAGCGGTGTGATCCGACATGTTAAGATCTACTATATTGTGAGTACATTTTTGAATGAGATAACAAAATGTATGGGGATGACACTGACAAGTTTGTGTCAAAATTTACGTCAATTCCATATAATTTGGTTTTCTATTCTACATGTAGACAAGCGCTAAATGGCATTTGGCTACAGCTGCAAGAGATCAATCTATGTTTTATGTCAAATTTCTCTATTAAAACTTCAACTTTATTGCATTGACTTAGAACTTGAAAACCAATGAATAAGTTTGACAGATCCGAGGCGGTTAATCTGAGGCCTTAGTACAAGTTAATTTCACGTTTAAAGTAATCGTAACGAGTACGCGTTCGGCGCTGTGATTGGTCGGCTCCAATGAACCAGCCAATCAGAGCGCCAGACGAGGTGTCGTTTCGATTATTTTAAACGTAAAACAAACTTGTACTAAGGCCTCTGCTGGTCCCTGTACCATTTTCACATCTCGACCGCCAGTCGGCTATAGACGACAACAAAATTAACTAAAAAATGAAAGTAAGAAAAACCATTTATTCTTGCGCAGAACACACATAACATAGTAAAAAAAATCCTTATTAATATTATAAATCGGAAAGTGAGTTTGTTTGTTTGTTCCGCTTTCACGACGTAGCTACTAAACCGATTGCTTTGATTTTTTGCAGACGTTAGAAGTCCGGATTAAATAATAGGGTCCTTTTTATGCCGGAAAACGATTATATTCCCGAGGGAAACAAAAGTATTAGTATAGATGGCGCTGCGTGTATTGGTATATGTCACATAGGCTAGGTACTTTTTATCCTTTTGTGACGCGAGCGAAGCCGCGGGTAAAAGCTAGTATAATATAAAGCAAGGGTAAACCAAGGTAGATACAATAGATATATTAGAGATATAGGTAATGACGTTTTCTCGTCGGATTTAGCCGACAGTGGAGAATAACACAGTATATGTTTGTCATCTAAACCCGATCTGGACGGCCCCAAGGTTATTTATAAATAAAACAAGCATTATAATAGTTATAAAATTAATTCATTTATTAAAATTTCATTGTAAAATGATTTCTCGTATTAATTACTCTTATACTCATGATTCTTCATAATTAACATCATTTTGCCACATTTAACATAACAGGCGACATCTGGAACAAAAATAGGTCAAAATTACATATTTGTGGATTATAGGGGGGTATTGTAAGGTAATGGGGTTTGTAGGGTAAAGGGGTTTTGTTAGAGCAAGGGAGTTTAGAAGGGTAAAGGGGTTTAGTTAGGGTAAAGGGGTTTAGTTAGGGTAAAGGCGTTTAGTTAGGGTAAAGGGGTTTAGTTAGGGTAAAGGCGTTTAGTTAGGGTAAAGGGGTTTAGTTAGGGTAAAGGGGTTTAGTTAGGGTAAAGGGGTTTAGTTAGGGTAAAGGGGTTTAGTTAGGGTAAAGGGGTTTAATTAGGGTAAAGGGGTTTAGTTAGGGTAAAGGGGTTTAGTTAGGGTAAAGGGGTTTAGTTAGGGTAAAGGGGTTTTGTAGGATAAAATGGGTAGGGTAGAGCGGGTTTTGTATGATGAATGGCGGTTTGGTGGAATAAATATAATAATACTGCCTCGTTGGCCGAGTGGTCGCAAGTGCGACTGCCGGGCAAGGGGTCTCGGGTTCGACTCCCGGGTCGGGCAAAGTATTACTGGGTTTTTAAAAAATTCTCAGTAGTAGCACGGAGTCTGGAAATGTGCCCGGTATATGGCAATAGGCTCACCCCCTATTACATGGGACTCGTAACATATATAGTGAAAAGTGGGTGTTACATTGTACAGTGGCATTAAGTGCCGTAATGTGCACCTCTGCCTACCCCTTCGGGGATAAAAAGGCGTGATGTTATGTTATGTTATAATATAATAATAAGAAATTCTAAAGGAATACCAGTAAAAATATAACAAATAACTGATTTTACATAGTTATTGGTCGATTATTGCAAGATTTTCCTTTTTTTTTATTAATTCTTTAATAGCCCGAATGGTCTATTAAAGGGGCAAGACGAAAGAGATTTTTAATAAAATAACGAAAACCCTTCTGTGCTGTGGTTCGAAACTAGTAGAGCTTTTCTCAGTATATTCAAGTGAGTAACCCGCGAATTTTAGTTAATTTAGTACGTCTCACAATAGTTATCATAAAAACAAAGAAACCCACTTCGTTAGAAGAATACATAACTGGCTAAATGTCACCTCTATTTTCTATAAAAATAATTACAAAAATATGGCTACCCACCTTATTCAACAGCGGACGTATCTATACTAACATAACTGGCCCCCATGTTCTCTCTATGGCTCGTCGACACCACATGCTTCTTCGCAGTCTCCCCTTCTTCAAGGTCCGCGTCACAAACACCACACTTCAATTTCCCAAACTGATAATACACATATTTATTGCGCGCCAACATATTTATATTATGCTTCAACTCCAAATAAAACCGGAAGACCGCCTCAACAGCTGGCTTCTCCTTGAAATGACCAGCATACACCAAATGGGTTAGCAGAGATCGGATAGAATTAAAGACGCCCTTGCAATCCACGCAAGTAAAAGTCGCCCCTTCGCTATGCAACACATGGTTGCCTTTCATATAAACGCTTATAATATCTCCCTTATTAGAGTTAATTTTCGCTTCAGCCACCGCTGTTTCATGGTCAACGCTACTCAAAATGTGCTTCACAGCTTCAGACTTATCGTGGAATGATGTTTTACACACTTCGCATTTCAAATCAGCGGTTATTTTGTTCGCAGCGAACATATGTACATCTGGTTGGTTGTAGAGAGCTGAGCGAATCAACTTGGCGATCGTATCGAAATGGGAAGCGCTCTCAAAATGTTCAACCATCGCGGAGATCGAAGGCGCCGCTACAAAATCAGGGCAAATAGTGCAAATGTAGAAATTCCCGAAGCTAGCATAATATTCGGAAGGCCTACAATGGTTCTTGTAGAGCATCGACAGTTTACGTGGCGCCGCGTTCCTCAAATGCTTCTTCTGACGGATGTGATTAAAAAGGACTTGTCTAGGGCCTTTTAAAGTCATATCGCAGCAGGTACAATAGTTCCCGATCTTTCCCGAAGGTTTAATAAAGTTTTCAATGACCACATGGTCGCGATTGTTGTGCGGTTTGCCAACGCTCGCTAAGTACTTTACCCAGTTTAAGTCTTTAGGACCCCATTCCTCTGGGATAGCACCGTCCGGGTCAGCGTCCTTCATACGAAGGTACAACTCGTCAGACAGTTTAGCCAGGTGCTTCTCATCAAGTATATGCAAGATCGAAGCTTCCACAGACTCGATCGGAGTGGCACATAGTCTACAATTCAAGCCGATCGGAGTATAAACAATATCATGGCTCAAAAGGAACTTATCATTTATCTCTTTAATTTTCTCAACAGTTGGTTCAGTCATGGAGAAGGAAATGCTTTTATCAGACTGTAGGATACAGGAAAGATTATGGACATGCGTCGGACTAAACACGTGGTTCAAAACACTGTCGTAATGAAACCTGAGCGTGTAGTACTCACAAGCTATGCAGAAAAACGCCAATTTACCAGTCCGATCATCAATTAACGACAAAAGTTTATGGTTGACAAGTAGCTTTATGATCGAAGCCGCGATAGGGCCATAGTAGCGATATTTCTTCACTTGGTTCTTCGATTTTTCAGCAGCTTGATCGTTTTCATCGTTGTCAATGTTCTTATTTGCATCTCCAGCGAAATTCTGGTAGACGTTGTCTTTAATGCTCATTATTATCGGAGCAACAGAGGACGTTTGAGTCGAAAAGTCAATGTTGGACACGTCAGAGCAAAGCTTGTCGTATATCTCTTGATAGAACTTTAAAGCAGCATCCACACTAGCCTCAGACGCATCTGGAAGTATTTTCATCAACGAAGTGCTAAGTTTGGATGAGAAATTCTTCTCCAGCTTTTCAACGGGCTTAGTGATAGTTAGTTCCTTAATTTTTGGTAAAGGCAGCTCTGCCATGGCCGACAGACGACGGGACATGTTCGGTAGGATGATAGGTTCAGCGACATCCATGCTTTCTCGTCTCAACTTAGGTAAATGGGCATCAGAATTGAAATGACGTTGTAACGACTCCATTAGAGGTTCCTCATCACTCAATTCGATCTCAATATTGCAGTCAGTGCATATATGGACCTGCTTAGCGTCATCTGAAGTTAGCAGTTCAGCTTTTAGCAACTCAGGTACTTCACTAACAGGAAGACTGTTGAACCGTTGTCTTTGTATACTGCTTTTCTTTTCAGTCGTAAAAATATATTCAACTTCGACGTAATCGCGTTTTTGTAAATATATATTTTTGTGCGTTTGGTCAAGATTTCTAAGATACGAGTGTAACACTTTGTTCTGTTGCGTGGTGGGGTGGTTGACAACATTTTGGAAATGTCTAGCGAGGCGTTTGATGTCCTCAAATTTCCTGAACGACAAAACGGTTAGGTTCTCCATTTTAACACGTTTTATTGTCGACTGATTTAGCCTGTAATCTTGATCGCAAGAATATTGGCTTCGCTTATAAAGCTTATGAACAGTTCGATGGATGCCGTCCGCTATGCCCGTACTTTTGACGCCAAATAATTAAATTTTGTACCCAAAATAGTTTGTAAGATTTGGAAATTCAAAATAAAATGTTTTGGTTGGGATATCACTGCATTTCAAGATCTGGAATGAAAGAAAAAAATTGGTTAGATTATTTTTTAAAGTCAAAGTCAAATCAATGATTTTCAATGTCAAAAACTATGTTCTAATTGTATGGATGTCGGTTGAGAAGTCGCGAGTTCCTGTCTTCTAAGGGGTATCAAGATTGATTCTTATGTCAGGCGTTTGCGCCTATTATCGGGGTATTCTAGGTTTTTTGAGATTATCGAGGTTTTCTCGGTTTTGCGAATATTTCAACAATAAATAGCATGGAAGCTATCCTACTTTTTTATATTTGATGGGCCTACGTTTGACCACTATCTCGCCTGGTGGTAGACGATGATGCGGCCTACAATGGAGCACGTCTGCCCATAAGCAACCTATTCACTCGTGCCTTGAAGACACCCAGGATATACCCCTTCAGGAAGCACAGACTTTGGTAAAGTATTATATATGTATCTCATAAAATTACAGATTAAAACTGTTATGCAACGTTAATTTGTATCCTATTTCATAAACATGCTTTATATCTAGAAAGAACACAAGATAACAAGAAGGTGACAGTAAAAAACACTTAGTAACCAGTAGGCGAATAATTTTAAATTTACAATTTCAAATACAATTTAAAATTGGTATTCAACTATTTATACATTCAAGAGATTACAAATCGCATCAAAACTTGCTCAAATCAAATTCGATGTCTATACACGTAATTATCGGGCCTGCGGACGGCAAGCATGGGTGGCTCGCCGCCCGACCAGAACCAGACCCGAGCGTACAGCGGGTCACGTTCCACACGCGCCTCAAAGAGCCATCAGACCACCACGGATGGGGCCAATAGGGCTGATGTCGATTCGGAGCCGCGGAGAACCTAACGGGTTACCGGGGCTCCGGCTCGAAGTGCAGGAGTAGGAACGGGGTGGTTTTTAGTCAGTAAGAGTCTGACACTCCCTCCCGCCTCACCCAGGCGGGAGAAGACATTCGATGATATACCCCACTTAAAAAAAAACACAAATAAAATAGTTATTGTGTTGTGTTTAGTATCTGTGGCAAACAACGGGGCTTAACAACAAAAAGGTTTCTCGAAATTTCTGCAGGAACGAAACAAAATGTATTTATACGCGAGGCTTCGGGTAAAAATCTACTACTACAATTATGATAATAGTAGTCGCTACCTGCCTTATTACAATGGGAATATAGATCAATATTGTTTGAATAATTTATACCGTGATTTTTTATTGAGTACCACGCATAACGTATGAAGTTACTAACATATGTGTTTGATATATTATACAGTGTTGCAGAAGGAAAATCTAGTCTTTTAACCAATGTTTTTTCCTTATAAACTATATACTCATACTATTAATACGAAAGTCTAGCTGTATGGTGTTCAATCAAGGCAATATAGCATAACGCCTTTTATCCCCGAAGGAGTGGGCAGAGCTGCACATTACGACACTTAACTCGAAAAGTACCGTCATTATAGACACAATTAAAGAACAATAAGTTGCGATCACCGGTGACCACTCGGTGTTTGACAGTTTAATGCCACTGTACAATGTAACGCCCACTTTTCACAATTTATGTTATGAGTCCCAAAATTCCAGACTCCGTGCTATTACTAAGAAATTTTTAAAAACCCTTAACACGTTCAACGCCATGGGGGTCACCGGTGACCGACGTTAGCCGAGGAATTGTCTTCAACAATTTTTTATTGGCAGTCAAAGCTTTAAATACTTTGCCTGACCCGGGCGTCGAACCCGAGACCCTTTGTCTGACAGTCGCACTAGTGACCACTCGGCCAACGAAGCAGTCTTTTATTAAACGAGTATTTTCTGATACAAGTATTTTATTATTTGCTAACGTATGTCGTAAAAATGCAATGTAGGTAGAGACTTTTAAAATGAGAGCATTTCGATGTAAAATGAATATGTCTTTTAATAAAGTTTTTAGTTGGTGTGACTGCCTCGTTGGCCGAGTGACGCAAGTGCGACTGCCGGGCACTACTAGGTTTTCTAAAAAAAAAACTCAATGGTAGCACGGAATCTGAAATTATGACCGGTATATGGCAATAGGCTCACCTCCTATTACATAGGACTCATAACATAAATAGTGAAAAGTGGGTGTTACATTGTACAGTTGCATTAAGTGCCGCTGCCGTATAATGTGCACCTCTGCCTACCCCTTCGGGGATAAAAAGGCGTGATGTTATGTTATATTGTGTCAGGAAATATTTATCAAGAAATAAAAAAGATAAAACGCTAGTGGCTCAGTTTCTTTGCCCTTAAATGTACCTAATAGTCTTCACAGATAAACTGACACACGATTTTGACGCTTCAAAAGTGCTTGTTCGCGAGTGGAGTTAGAGGTAAATCTAGCGAGGTATAGTCCTGCACAATTACCATTATTGGTGAATGCATAATAAATATTATATTTAGCATTTAATATTTGTTCTATGGAGGAAAATCGCTCTAAAGCAGTATTAGTGGCATTTATAAAACAGGGCTAAGTGCTAGTTAGTTTTGTGCTATACAAGATCATAATGAGATGGCATTCGCTGCTCTTATAGCTTGGTTCAGAGCTGGCCAATCAGAGCGCCGAACGCTGTCGTAAGAGCCCACTGTAGAGACCCAGCAGTGTTCTCTGATAAACCTGAAACGTTCATACTGCGATCTCCAACCCGCCTGCTAAGCGTGGCGACTCTTCATACAGACAATCCACGAAAATGCACTGCTGGACAATGAGTCTCCTCTACAAAAGAGGAATTACCATAAACTCCGCAGGCAGGCGGGGCAGGCAGGCAGCCTTCTTGTACAGAGAAGGCTCATAATCACAGGCCGTCAATTCGCGTGTGACTGATTCGATACCCGCAAAGTCAAAGTCAAAGCATTTATTTCATAAACCATAATTTGGTACTTTTGAAACGTCAACAAATACAAAATAAATAATAGTCTGTCAGTCAGTTCGTCAGTGAAGCTATGTGCTCATTCCAAAATGTAGATTCGAATGGAGAACAAGCTAAAAACTACATTCGTCACTATTAAAAAAAAAGTATCTTCTACACTAGTGTCTCTGATGCATATTCCAATATTGTACGTATATGTGAGAACAATTTAAAAAAAACCAAAATTAACAAAAACCTAAAATCGTGACAAAAGTTGCGGTTTCTTTCTAGCTTTTGTTATTAATAACATAATTTTGGTGTTGAATAATTTTATTTTATGCTCTTTCTTACATCTTAAAATATTTATTGTTGAAAACAATAAAAGTTTATATTTGTTTGTTTTTGTGTTGAATTTAAGAAATAAAATCACGAAACGAAATCAATTGTTTTCTGTATCAATAACAATCATATTAAATGTAATATATAAATATCCCGAAACTGGAACCGGAACGTACCCGAAAAAAATGTTGTAGTAAGGAAGTCTCCACTTTTTGTTTTTGTTCCTTGAAGTTTAGGTAAATCAGTCATCATCAACAGCCTATAAATGCCCACTGCTGAGCAAAACCTCTTCTCACATAAATAAGGTAGAACATTAATCAACACGCTTGCTCAATGCGGGTTGGCGATTTCAAATTTATAATTAGAAATTATAAGCCCAGGTTTACTCATAATGTTTTCCTTCACCGTTTGTCAATGGTGTCAAGGTAATCTTAGAAAGTACATATAACTCGGAAGAAGTCACATTGGTACTTGCCGTTGGTAGGTTTCGAACCCGCACCCTCATGCATGAGAAGCGGGCGTCTTAAACCTTCGGGCCACCACGACGCAACTTATCAGTATATGCGACTAATAATAATTATTAATTTTTGGTTTTCTTAGTTTATGCCTTTGTTTGTTTTTAGTTTTTGTTTTTGGAGTCGGTTTTTAAAAGTATTTTTTTACTAACATCCAAAATGTATTCCTTTGACGGAAAATTCTTTTAATAACTCAGCACTGAAGCTATTCAAGTTAGCGTGGGCGACAGTATGGTATTTTTACTTCGAGTGGGCGAACGCCTACGCTTTGACATTTTCACAAACTGAGTTACTACATTGATATAATATGATATAGGCAATATAATATCAACATTTTTATTGGATAGGGCGGTAAAGGAGCAGACCGATCACCTGATGGTAAGCAATCGGCTCGATCATGGAATCCCGCAACACAAGAGGCGTTACAAGTTGACCTATTTTTATAACGATTACTTTTCTTGACTGCCTCAAGTCGCAAGTGGGACTGCCGGGCAAGGGGTCTCGGGTTCAACTCCCGGGCAAAGGATCTTGGGTTCGATTCCCAGGTCGGGCAAAGTATTCCAGGGTTTTTTTAAGAAATTTCAGTAGTAGCACGGAGTCTGGAATCGTGCCCGGTATATGGTAATAGGCTCACCCTCTATTACATGGGACTCATAACATAAATAGTGAAAAGTGTGTTACATTGTACAGTGGCATTAAGTGCCGTAATGTGCACCTCTGCCTACCCCTTCGGGGATAAAAGGCGTGATGGTATGTCATGTTGAAAGTGTGTCTGTTTTTCTTTATTTCATGCCGTAATAAAGCAATTTAATGATATGATTTTTTATTTGAAAATCTCAACGTACAACTGCCAGGCACGGTCACCTCGCCTGGTCGGAGAATCCTGCTTTCCGATCTTAGGGAACTATACTCTCTGTTCCCTAAAGTGGTGACCCCGACGTGATCAGTCATGTACACACAAATAACACAGAGAATAATTATATATTTATATAAAATTAGAGTACATAATTAATTATTTATTATGTACTCCAATTTTATTATATATACATCACAACTGGTAATCGTGTCATGGTAGCCTGGAGTCTTAAGACGCCCGCCCGCTTCTCATGCATGAGAGTGCTGGCTCGAAACCTACCAACGGCAAGTACCAATGTGACATTTTCCAAATTATATGTACTTTCTAAGATTATTCAGACACCAGACACGGTGTCTGAAAATTCAGTCACCAGACACGGTGAAGGAAAACATCGTGAGGAAACCTGGGCTTATAATTTCTAATTACATATAAGTTTGAAATCGCCAACCCGCATTGATGAAGTATGGTGATTAATGCTCAAACCTTCTCTGGGGGAGAAGAGGCTTTGCTCAGCAGTGGGCACTTATAAGCTGTTGATGTATGTATATATGTATGAAACTCGCAATCTTAAACTGTCAAACACCGAGCGGTCACCGGTGACCGCAACCTATTGTTCTATAATTGTGTCTATAATGACGGTACTCAACGAGTTAAAGGAATATTACAAGTAACTATCATAATTGGCATTTTGAAAATGGTTTTGGATATGAATAACTAGAAATTACTTTTAGAAGTGGAGACAAGAGAGTAGAACACATTTATCGTCACCTCTTCTCTTCTCTATCTACAAGTGTCATAACAGCCAACTTACAGACTATACATTTATTTATATATATAAATAAAAATGAATATCAGTTTGTTAGTCTCGCTAAAACTCCAGAACGGCTGAACTGATTTATCCAATGTTAGTCTTGAAATGTTTGTGGGAGTCCAGGGAAGGTTTAAAATGTGAGAAAGTAAAATTTAGGCTGTATGTATGAAGTTTCTCGGAGCATCTAGTTTAATATAGACTTGGTAGCAGCTCTCGGCAAACTACTCTTAATGTGTTGATATATCATACCAAAAGTCCTCAAAATCTGTTCATACAAAAGTAGTCTCTAAACATCTATAATGTAGTTAGTTAAGAGCAGTCAATGGTGACCGGGATTGACCAGTTAAGTAGAGGAGGCTCATAGGCCCGCAAGACTTTCAAGGACTGTTGACGTCAATGAAGATATCATTTCTAGAAATGATATGACGTATTTGTCAGTATCATCGTACTAGTACGATGCTATTTGTCAGTGGCATCGTACTAGTACGATGCTACTGACAAATACGTCGATGCTAATGATACGATGATTAGCCACTGAACATTGTTACTATGAAACTTAGATCCATTACAGGCAACCAAGTATTTAACAATAATGAAAACATAACAAAACAATGTTTATAAACATTAGCCAATCAAATCTGAGTGACCTCATCATCTAATAATAGTCTGTATGTGAGTAATTTTCAAACAACATTCCACATAAAGAATTAATTTTAGGAATTACTTGAAAAATCTGTCTACAGCTACCAGTTTTATGTATATCATGGTGCAAAATTCATTTTCAATTTCTAAGAATTTTGTAAAATAAAGGAGCCATTTTTAAAATACACATGGACAATATTGCATGGTTTTTAAATTCTAAGTTGCTATGTGACACAGGCAGCACTTCATTATGCCTTGTATAAAACCTCCATGCTATTTGGTTATAAAATATCATGTAAATTATGAATCTAACACCATGGGTATTATAAATTATTTACAACATGGCTATTGCCATGAATATGTTAATTCAAAATTCACAGGAACATTGTGAATATCACTTTCATTGGTTTATATGTGGAAAAGTTTAAAACAAACACACTTTTGAGGCTACAAAGAAGTGCAGATAAATAAAAAAAAATTTACTTATTGTTCTCCTCATAAACCACAGATAAAATAACACTAAGTTATTACTGCATAACAAAGTCATGATTGTGCCAAGTACCTACACCTACCTACATCCTATTACACGCAAGTACAAAATATTCACATTTTACAAAAAACAGTTAATTCCACAAACAAACAAAATAGTTGTTAAAACTTTTCGGATACCGTTACACAAACATCGCTGACCTACAATTAAAAAACATTGACAAAAAAACACAAAATTATAAGGTTATGGTGATGAAGCAACAATCGTGAAATTACGTTTTTATGTAAAAATTAGAATGCAAATATGTAAATAGTGATGGTATTTACCTGAAAGTCTTGATTTTGTGCATGGCAGCGTGTTGCGGCCGAATTATTTTTGATTTAGTACGGGCATAAACTGACAGCCTGTGGTGACATGACAGACAAGAATTTTTTTGACGTTTCAAACGTGATCTGATGCGGCAGATGCTAGGTGGTCAGGTAATTGAATTTTACACATTTTGTGGGTAAATTGCACCAACATGAAATTATGATTTTTATATTTTTAATTTTTAAACATTTCGAAAAAGACATTTTCATATTTCAAAACACTTTCAAGTATTTATATTTATTTTGTTTTCTTGAGGAAGAATAAGCATAAAAAAAACAATATTTTTGCCATCAGAACAATAATTATTCTACATAGCTTGTGTAGAAATTATATAAGTTGTCCCAATACTATTTTCGGTTACTGATTAGTTTTAACAGCACCATATACCTGATAGGTACTTTTAACATAAAGGGCAAAAACTGAATATTAAGAGTAATTAACTAGAGAAAAAAAAATACATGTTTGAAATATGTATGAAATTATTGAATTAATTAGGGACCGCCAATGAATGTTATCTTATAATAAAACAAAATAGATGCTCCACAAAAAACGTATATAAACTTAACCTACTTAAATGTTACCAACATTAAAAATGAAACCTCCTCGCAATTTCAGAGCACAGATTATAATCACTGAGTCATTTTTAGCTACGTGTAATGAAATACAACAAATAATTATGAAAATTAATCCTATTGCGTTTACGTCACTTAATTAACCATATTATTTGTTATAAATGTCCTTGTTGTATGTTTTATTTACTATGACTCATTTGTATAACACTTGCAACTTAAATATTGTATTCGAGTTGTTTATTTTCATTTTTAATGAGTTAGTAACAACGTGTAGGCGAAGATTATTGTTTTTAAAATTGTCTATTGACATTTTGTACATTCTGATTATTTTATGGTTTTTAATTTATAATCCTCTTTTGAATGATTTGTAATTGTTTTTTAATTGATATATAATGATGCAGTTAAAGAAATATTAACATGTTTGGTGTAGTTAGCTTAAATTATCAATTGTTCGATGTTATTAACATAATTCATTTTAATTTTAATGCAAATTATATGCAAATGAGAGTCGTGTTATTATTGTATTCAAGTAGGATGATTCAATTACATATTATTTTAAATAAATAAAATAGATATACATACATTTATGAATACAAAAATTGCTATTTTTAACCGAATTAAAAAAAAAGGAGGTTCTCAGATCTGTATGTATGTATCTTTGTATACGATTATCTCGCGATAGGCTGAATCGATTTTTATGTGGTTTTCAGAAAAGTGTTTTTTACATTTAGGAGAAGATTCCAGTATATTAATCAACCGACATATAAAAAAGGGGGAGTCGGAGTTGAATTGAAGTCGATTTTTTTGAAAGAATTGTTAATTTTATTTTTATTTTCAGCCATGATCGTCCCACTGCAGGGCAAAGGCCTCCTACCCTTCTCTCATTGTCGCGGAGAACCTAACGGGTAACCGGGGCTCCGGCTCGACGTGCAGGAGAAGGAACGGGGTGGTTTTTAGTCAGTAAGAGTCTGACACTCCCTCCCGCCTCACCCAGGGGGAAGCAACCATGCGATGATTATCCCCCCTTAAAAAATTAAACCTTCCACTACTATCTATGTATAGCTTTTTAAAAAGTATTACTTTTAAATAGTTATACGCAAACGAGAGTCGTGCTATTAATACCTATTACACATAGGCTACTTCTTATGCCATGGGAACGGCGGCGGACCCACGAGCACAAGCTAGCAAAAAAAAAAATAATAAACAAAAAACCACATGATCCTCCTTGCAAAGCAGACAAGTACCTAAATGTTTTAAAATTTAAAATAATGCGTTCAAGGAAATAGGTAAGTTATTTTGAAAACGTTTTCGTTCTTATTTTTCCAAAGAGGAAATTAAACTAAAAATATAATATAGGTACCTACTACGAAAAGATTCAGGTTTTTCAGAAAACTCTGCTGCTCGGAGTCCCTTATATGGTTTATGATACCCGCGGGAAGAGATGAGGTGGTGACATGTATTGTACGTGGTTACACTACGATACGAAATGATAACAGTGGCGTATTTTTAGATTTTACAACCGGACTAGATAAATATTGGACCAACGTACATACATAAGGCTAAAAATCCAAATAATCTTGGTCCCGCCTTGAATGACCTTTCCATACATTCAACGATCAGTTTATACTGGTTGCCCATAGCTTGATTCATGAAGCTATCAAATCCAGTTGATCTTGGTCCCGCCTTGTATGGTTTTTTAGCACATGCGGCGGTCAATTTAAACTGGTTTTTATAGCTTGAGGTGTTTTTTTTTTTTTTTTAAGGGGGGAAAAATCATCGAATGACTGCCCCCGCCTGGGTGAGGCGGGAGGGAGTGTCAGACTCTTACTGACTAAAAACCACCCCGTTCCTTCTCCTGCACGTCGAGCCGGAGCCCCGGTTACCCGTTAGGTTCTCCGCGACTCCGAATCGGCATCGGCCCTATTGGGCCCCATCTGTGGTGGTCTGATGGCTCTTTGAGGCGCGCGCGGAACGCGACGCGCCGTACGCTCGGGTCTGTTTCTGGTCGGACGGGAAGCCACCCATGCTCGCCGTCCGCAGGCCCGCGCTTACGGTGGCCGGAGATCGTAGCTTGAGGTGTAGCCGCATTGTAGCCGTTATGTACGATACCTATTGTTTTTTTGTTACCACTGTCTGGTATGTAAATACTATTTTTGATAATACAAATTAAATGTTTTACAAGATAAGTTTATTATGTATGTTTAATCTTTATTAAAGACTTCCTATTGATGTGATGTGTGTGATGTGTACTTAGGTCGGAATATGTCGAGTCATTTTTTTTTTTATTATGTTACGATACGGCTGTGGGTAAGCCCTGGTGTAATCCCTGGTAATGGCAGAGTAGAATATACCACAGCACCATTCCTACTTTTTCTGCGGGTATCGTAAGTTCGTGAGAGCCGACTAGGTATCAAAGATTGTATAGCAATGCTGACGGCTTAGTTCAAATTGGTTTTACGTTCACCGAAATCTAAATGGGACTGTATGCCGCTCTGAGGCCTTAGTACGAGTCTGTTTCACGTTTAAAATAGTCGAAACGAGATGCCGGTCCGCGCTCTGATTAGTTGGTTCATTAATATATTTTTTTTTTAGGAAAACCAACTTGTAACATCGCTTGCTTTTTGCTTCGTCTTTTGAGTGTGGTTACCGGAGGCCCAATGACCCCTTCCCCACCTTTCCCAATCCCTGAATCCCCAACAATCCTTATATTCCTAATCCCAAAAGGCCAATTACGCATTTGTAACACATCTGGTGTTCCAGGTGTCCCTGGGCGACGCCGATTGCTTACCATCAGGTGATTCATCAGCTCGTTTACCGGTTTATCCCATAAAAAAATCATTTATAATTAATTATTACAATCGTATTATAAAATCGACTAAATGTTGACTAAAACTATGACGACAATGACACATCACTAGAGATTAAAAAAAACAAATGTCAATGCTTATCTGTCAGGTGTCAACATCGCTTGTTTTCTGTTTGATTACTTTCGTCTCTCGGTATTATCACGGTAGCAAAAACTTAAAAATAGTTGTTTGAGAATTGTGCACAACATACTTGTTCAATTGACCTTAAAACTTAAAAAATGTCTAGCGACGAGCACCACGAAGAGGTTGTGGAAATCGTAGAGGAAGACAGTTTGAATTATATCGCAGAAGATTCGGATGTAACATGCACGATTTGTCAAGCAGAGTTTTTGGACCCTGAAGACCTGAAAATACACATACAGCAGCTTCATAAAGGAAAAGGAACGCAACAATGTTATTTTTGTCCACAAATGTATACAGATTTAATGGATTTCGCTGAGCATTTTCGTGATAAACATCTTGCGAACTTATTTTACTGTATGTACTGTCTACGATCTTTTAAGAATGAGAAAGAGTATAAATTGCATGATAAGAAGCACAAACGAGGTACTAAGTCGACGTACAGTTGCGCTATGTGCAGCGAGAGGTATGGGAGTCTCTGGGATTTGCGAAAACATGATCTAATGTTTCACGAAGATAGCGACGAAGGTTACGTGATCCAGAATCTCCTTCCTTACTTGTCAGCGGTGTTGAAATGCAAGGCAGTTACTGCTTTACTTGCTCATCATAAGCCCACAATGCATACTTGTATGAGCTGTCATTACACTACAACGGAACTGGATGATATTATAGAACATTCCCGTAATAAGAAGTGTAAATGCTATGTGTGTTATAAGTGTACTAATGTGTATAAAAAGAAATCTGCATTGCAATCACATTTGGAGAAAGTCTGCGAGAAATTAAAGCCCTACGGACGTGTCAAGTGTCCTGATTGTAAGGTTATTTACAATTCTTTAGTCTTTTCAAAGCATAAGAAAGTTTGTAACATTATTATATGTTTTACGTGTGGGACGCAGTACCCTTCTATGTACGAGTTGACCGAACATCAATCTAAGGATCATCCGTTGTCTATAGAATTAGCTACATGCAAGTTTTGCTGGAAGCAATGCGTCGGTACGGTTGCTTTAGACAAGCATATTGAAAGGACTCACAAACCACACTTGCATCTGTATAAATATCTATGTACTTATTGCAAGATGCCTTTTAACCATCCGCAGAAGTTATTTGCACACTATTTTACAATGCACAAAGATATAGAACCGTACACTTGCAAAATTTGTTTCAAAAAGTTTCGAATAAGAAAGCAATTTACTTTGCATATAAAACTGGAACACAAAAGCATCGGGTTTGTTGAGTTCGATGAGAATTATCATGTGTTTTTCACGGAGAAGAAGTCTGAAAATCCTTTTATCCCTAAAAGTCTGTATGAGAATGAGGATGAGAAGCAGACTGCAGAAAACACTGACAATACAAACATGTCTATTCTAAACATAAATTCAGAAATATCAGAAACTGAAGGTAATCAGACAGAAACTAGTTTACTAGTGCCCAAAAAACGCAAAAGAGGTCCTGCTAAAGGCCGTAAAAAATCTCAAAATGTTATAACTATATTGTCATCGGACGATGAACCTTTAGAAGTTTTACGAAAGAAAACTGAGCCAGTACAGAATACAATGGTGACCAGTTGGAAGAAGAAGCAGCAGGCTATTAACAAAAAGCGATTTACTTGCACTATTTGTAACAAATACTGCTACACATACCAAAATTACAACCACCATGTAAGTCTCCATTCGAAAAATGACTACAAAAAATGTATTAAATGCTCCAAAGTTTTCCGTAGCAAAGAGAAACTTAACAGGCATATGAACTCTGAACATTCATCTTCTAAACTGACTGATACTCTAAAAACTATGTTAGAAAAACGCAAAAAAGGCGAAAGCATCACCGATAGCTTGCCTATGTCTGAAAGATTCAGGCGAACTATCAAAAAGGTTCACTGTGAAAATACAGGTGCTGTAGCAAACATAAAACAAGTCGAAGATGGTCTTTCAGTGCAAAAGTTTATTGAGAACTTTATGCCCGAAGAAAATAGATCCGAAAGTCCAATAGACAATACTGTTACAATTAAAACAGTGAGCGGAATCGAAAAGAAATCGACGATAAAGATGACCAAGTTCAATATAAAGCCGATGTCTGATAGCAGGAGATTGGCGATGCCGGTTAAGTTTAAATCTAACCAATTTGCGAAGACGTTAGCTACTATCCGTTTAGTACAGGCTGTATCGTACCAAGAAGACAGTCAGGACAACGATAGCCAATCGTATAACGAAGAAATGGATAGAAATGAACCAATTCCAGAAGTAGCGGAAGAAGTAATGCTTGAAGGCACAGAGGAGACGCCAAAATCGTCTCAAATACCGCATAAAGTTGTCATACCGAAGCTCCCGACGATGTATAAAGACCTTCGAATCGCGCATTTGCATCCCCAAGCGCCATATTACAAAATAGTCACAGTGAACGAAGTTTTAAACGCTGCCGAAAAGCCGGTTGTCAAAAAAGAAGTAGCCAATAAAACAAATGATACTATAAAGTTACCGGACGGGACGAAATTGGTTACGACCAATCCCTTAGCTCATTTGTTAGGTAAGACACCGATTGAAAAAGTAATGCAACCAATGAAAAATAAATATTATAAGTGCAAGGAGAGGAATTTGCCCAAAATGTTAGCTGAGGCTTTAAGTAATCTGGATAAACCGCTGGTAAGAAAGAGGAAAGTCATTGATGATACTTTTTCTGAAGCTAGTAGCTAAAGGTCTGTGGTCTCTCGCGATGTAGTCATTGACAGTGGCGTAATTATACCGTACGAAGTCGCGGGTGGAAGCTAGTTACGTATAGTTTTTGAACAGTAAGGATATTATGTTTTGTTTTTAATGTATTCAATGTTTCTTGTTACTCATTGAAGAATGTAATCACAATTTTAGAATTCGTCTAACTTTGAATAGAAAACTTCAGCGTCTTTGTCCGAAACAAATTATGTTTTAGTTTTTATTTATAAACATGTAATCTAGCGGTCGATTGTATAATACTGTTTAGAGTTTAGGACATTAGATAAATAGAAATTTAAACTTTATCACAATACTGTAAGGATGAAAATCTATTACAAAAAGTTCACGACTTGGCGACTGGATTTTGTCGTTGTCAATTTTAGGAGTACCAATCCTGTTGATTTGTTATTTTACTTCTTAGTTATAAATATGAATTTAATAATGTTAATAAACTTTAAAATACATGTACATAATATTTTACACTTCATTGGTTTGTTTTATTTGAAAAATCGTTTCTATTTATGTTTTTACTCCAAAACTACTGAACAGATTTGAATACAATTTGGCACGGAGATAGATTAGTCTGGAATAACACATAGGCTACGTTTTCCGGACAAACCCGCGGCTAAAAGTGAACACATAATAAAAACAACAAAAGTATTTGAAAATAATATTTATTTAATTGGAAACCACTTACATTTTAATGTCTTAACAATAAACAATTGAATTCTAAAGCTTTTGAGTCTGAACGATTATCATTTGGCGTAAACACATTACTCTCTTTCATACAGTCGGTTAAACGCCCGTGTAATAGGGGCTGATGGCAAAACCAAACATCACACACAATTTCAGATTACTTGCCATTACTGGGGATTATCAAAAACCGACAAAAACAATAATACTTTGGTCTGAGCGCTTACTCTTGAAACCAATCTATCAATGTCAATGCAATTTCAATCCAATAAAATCTCAATAATTATTCAATGTCAACACTATATAACCACAATCGTAGCTGTTACAATAGCATTCAGAGTACGGAATATAAAGCCAAACTCAATACCATTTAGTTCATTCAATATCCACGCAATACGGATGCAATGGGCGCTAGTGTTGCAACTCAAGAGTACGACACAATATCAACGTCGATCGATCGGAATTGGATTCTAGAGTAAGCCCGGGACTCGAACCTGAGACTTTATTGCTCAGTAAACACTTGCGCTCACTCGACTAACAAGGTAATAATATAATTAAAAAAAACTAGCTTTTTACATTAGACATTCGTTTAGACTCTTACAAAAATGTCTTATTTTATGAAATACAAATTAAATTTACTATACAATGCGAGGACGTCGAGAGAAAGGCGGACACAGTCTCTTGAAGCAACGACTGCGGCACCTGGCTACTGTACACTTACACGGAACACACACACATCGACACGAAGGACATCTGTCATGTTCTCAAGTCTGGGAACGAGGTAACACATTACACACGCACACATAAATGACCCACTGACATTTCGGTGCTTCAATCGTTTCCAAATGACATTACGTCCGCCTTTCTTCCAACGTCCTCGATACAATGGAGCTTAGTATTAATTTATATGCCTATACTCGGAATTTTAATTCGATTCCAGATTTGACAATTTCAGTGTTGCAACGTAATGACAAGTACTAAATAGTGACGTTGCGAAATTATTCGATATGGAAATGCAATATTTCTGAATCGATTCTTCTCGTTTATAATTTTACTCCCGTAAACTAAGTATATCAGGAAATTAAATATTTCTGAACCGATAATTCAGTTTTGACGATTAATTAACGATCTGAGACTTTTCTTTTACAATTGTGTGGGAAATAATTAAAAAATGTTTATAATATTTTTATATGTTATTAAAAAATGTATATAAATTATGGTAATAAGTTATTTTATAAATTATCGCCGTCATCGCTATCGCTATCTTGTCACTTTCTGTAACATTTATTATAAAACACACACACTGATTGTTTATCGATTTTTGTGTGCATCACTACACTATTATATGTGGTATCATTATTTCACAAAATGACAGTAACTATTGTCAAATCTGGTATCTAATTAAAATTCTGACTATAGATCTTTGTCACCAGACACTAGAATACAGCCGGCTGGTGACGGGGAGCCAGAGTAGAATATATTTATTAGGGACCATCCATAAATTACGTCACACGTTAAGGGGGAGGGGGAGGGGGTAGACGAAGTGTGACATTGTGTGATAAGGGGGAGGGGGGATCCTACACTTCAAGAACATATCTGTGTGAATATAAAATACCAATTGTTTTGTCGACCACTCGCTCTACTTGTTTGATTTGATGTTAACATTATTTAAACATAATTTCAGTACCGCTGTTTTCATTGAGTAATTTCTATGCGTTAATTTGAAAAATGTGACGTCACACTAGGGAGGGAGTTTCATAAATGTGACTGGCTGTGACTAGGACGTGCGGAGGAGGGGGGAGGGAACAAAACATCATTCAATTCGTGTGACGTAATTATAGATGACCAATAATGTGTAATGTAATACAATTTTTACCAAATTCCTAATAAATAATTGTCTAGGCATACAACTTTAACATAAGCTAATACTCTAAACGCCTGTCTCACATGTACCTGATAAAGTTGGCTATGTATTAGCTTCATTGAAACATTATTGTATTTTGCAAACCGACAATGTATACCAAAGGTGCACTGGCGATGAAATAACGAATTTAAATATCAGTTTCACATTGAACAGTGAACCTTAATTCTTAGATAAAAATTGATTACTTACAAAAAACCAACCAGATCCAACAATTTTAACGGTTAAACGATTTTTTAACAAAATTCGATTTACAATGAAATGTCAAATACATTTATTATCATTATTTTCCATGTCCTACGACATTGTGACACAATATACAAATAATTGTGTAATTTTTACATTTGCTAACTAGAGATATAGTATTGTTCGGAACTATACTTAGACCAAGATCGACGTGAGATGTTCACAAACAAGCCATAAGTGTATTAGTCCGTGTGTATGTACCCGCTACGTCCGTCCATGTCCTCTCTCTCTCTCTCTCTCTATTTACTGACAGTTCTAAGTGATGACACAACTATACAAGCACACAAACTGCTATTTGCTGCGGACAGATGTACTCGCACCTTTGTGGCTTGTTTATGAACATTTCACATCGATCTTTGTCTAACCCGTTGCCTAAATTTGTTCATACAAAAGTAGTCTCTAAGCATTGGAAATAAGGTCTATAATGTAGTTAGTGGATAGCGGTCACCGGTGACCGCTTGGGGGATATATGGGCTAAGTAAGTAAAAGGTAGAATTTTGATACATTTTGTATAGAATTTATATCAAATATCTATTGACAGTTTATTCCACAAAGGGGTAGGCAGAGATGCACAGATACAATGCAACATCCACAGTTATGTTACGAGTCCCATGTAATAGGGGGTGAGGCTAGAAAGACAATCAATTTGTCCCGTTCCCCGCAGGTATTTAAGTAAGGAATTTTGAGACAATTATTTTCAAAGTTCTACCTTTTTATATCACCATACAATCAAATAACCTATTCGTTAATTTACAAAAACCATTATTTTGGTAGATTCCATATTATAACATTGTTTATTACAAGAGTAATGATGGAGTTTGTTGCTCGTTCTACTTCTTATGAGAGTGAAGAAGGGGAGGGGAGGGGAGTAATTGGGCCAAATTTAATTGTGTTGAAATTTATGTTTAAAACATGGTATTAATAGATTTCTTTCACACAAATAAGCTAAGCTAAGCGATTTCAAAGATTTTTACACCAATTTTAAGATCTCCAGGCAGGGACATCAAACACATAGCCCGGGGTGCACATATACAGCGTAACACACACTTTGGACCAGTTATGGTGCGAGTCCCATGTAATGGTGAGTCTATTGACATTATTGTACACAATTTCTTTCTCTTACTTGTTTAAAAATTATGCTATATATTACAATTTGTTTATGACCAGCAAACGGATCACCCGCAACACTAGAGGCGTTACTAGTGCGTTGGCCGGCCTTTTGGGAGTTGATGTTCATCCCGTTAGCTCGCCACGGGGTGTGCAGACAGCGGACTAGTGGAGTTGCCGCACGATTCTGCTGCCCTCGATGCTATCACTGAACTTATCTGGAAAAGAAATATTTTCATGATTGACTCGTGCTGCCTACTAATGAACATGTGATGTAGCCAGGGTAGCATGTATGTAGTCTGACCTTGTGTACGGCGGCGTGCGTAGTGTCGGGCGGCAGGCGCAGCGCGCGCAGCAGCGCGGCGAGGTGCGCGGGCGGCTCGCCGGCCACCAGCGTGCACTGCACGAGGCGGGCGCCCATCTCCGCGCGGGCGAAGCGGACCCCGGCGCTCCTGGGGAGGGAAGGGTTGGTTAGCGCGTTTCAACGAACAAGAAGAGTCTTCAAGGCCCAAATGAATAGTTGCTTATGGGACGACGTGCTCCATCGTAGACCGCATCACCGCTTACCAACCAGGCGAGATAGTGGACAAACGTCGGCCTATCAAATCATCATCAAAAGTCTTCAGCTTCAGCATTCTAAGAGAAGAGAGTTAGAAACATAGACAAAAAAAAACGAAACGTCATCGCGTAGCGGGAAAATGTAATCTGTGGTTCGAGAAATGAAAAAGTCAAGATGGCGGGAACTCGAAAGTTATTGAGACGGCGTATATGGTGTTGAGGGAATTTTAATCGATTTGAAAGTCAATTCACCTGTGTATTGTTGTTGTTTTACTTTCCAATTAATAGTTATGGTTTAGCTAGTCCTGATTTTGTAATTTGATTTCGATGTTAACAATATACGCTGTATTGTAATGGTGGTACTCTGTAATAAACTGCCTTCTGTGTTTCTTAAATCCAATGCGGTAGTCGTATATAGTGTGATGAAGGCTCCGTCGCTAAGAGCTAAGACTAGATAGCATTAACGGTTAACAGTAGCTACCTTGTGTTTGGGTTTGATTAATTTGTATTGATGAGGACTTTACACCTAGGTGGGGTGTAAATGTCAATAAGGGTCTGATGAAGAAGTAGTACGATAGTTGAGGGAACTCCTTAACGGTTAACAGAAGCTACCTTGTTTGGGTTTGATTAATTTGTATTGATGAGGACTTTACACCTAGGTGGGGTGTTTTTGTCAATAAAGGTTTGATGATGAAGTAGTACGATAGTTGAGGGAACTCCTTCACGGTTAACAGTCGCTATTTTGTGTTTGGGTTTGATTAATTTGTATTGATGAGGACTTTACACCTAGATAGCATGCAGACTCGTGTGGAAACGAGACACAGACCGTGACGGAGTTCATAGTGCAATGTGGTTAAAAACCAATAAGTTTCTAATATTCAAAGAGTAAGGTAAGTTTTCTAATATCAGAAGTGGGATTCGACTATTATCTATGTGTTCTGATTTGCTTTGTAATTGTTATGTTTTATGTATACGGCAGTTTACCTATTCAAATGTTGTGTTTTATGTATCTAAGTACTTAGTACGTCCTGATCGAGGTATTGTGGTAACGAATTACTGTGATTGAAACTTACGACGAGTACGTTACTTTTAACATAATGATGGCTCGCGTTAGTTTGGGCCCATTAGCTGGCTTGTGTGGTACCATATCGCGTTCTTTTAACCTTCTCCGAACATTTCGAGCGCTCACAGATACTCCGTGAAAGTCGCGAAGTTGGTTTTGTATCTCAATATTTTTCTGTGTTCGAAATTTTAAAAAAAGACTATTGAATGAAATTGCGAATGTGCCAGGTTCAAAACTGCATAAAAACTCTTCGCTCGACCTAATATAATATTTTAGCTAGGACCAAACGAAACTGAAAACACAAGGTGGGCCACCAGATGTGTCCAGAAGTGTAGTTAATCAGTACAAAGCAATTCAATCACTTAAAAGTAATTTGAATATCCACGAAGCTATCGTTCACGTTGATTTCTCTGAAAATTACATGCCGAAGAAGTTCGATCTTTCCACTTCGGAGGGAGCCGGCAGCAAGTGTCGCTTCATACAGTTGTGATTTACACTCACAATTTTATAAATGGACAAGTAGGTTCAACGTCTATGTGTACTATCAGTCCTTGCCTACGACATGACGCTGCATTAATTTAAGCCCATCTATTACCTGTTCTGGACCAAGTCATAGAACTTAATCCATTCGCAGAGATCAGAGAGGCGGAGCTGTACGAGGTACGAGGGCGCAAAGGCCGCCCTCAAAGCGGAGATATGGCGAGCCAAGGAGAATGCCCGCAGGGACTTCTTGGAGACTCTGAACAGAGACCCGTGGGGACGCCCTTATCGGATTGCGCGGGATAAGCTCCGCAAATGGGCTTCCCCGCTGACTCAGTCTGCGGCCAGAGGTAGTGGAGGAAGTGGTTGGCGCTGGCGCCTTGTTCCCCCGATTACAGAGGGGTTTCACCCCTCCGTCCATGACTTTGCCCCCTGCGGTGCCCTATGTGGGCCAAAGCGAAGACTGTCGGATGTAGGGCCAGTTCGGCTTCCGCAGAGGGAGCTCCACGGTGGACGCCATCATGCGTGAAAGAGACCTCCCGACGGGGACTGCAGTATGTCCAGGGGTGAGGTACGACCTCACCCCTGGACACCGCCACTACGAGTGGCGGTGTCCTTGGACATCGCCAATGCCTTGAATTCCCTGCCCTGGAGCTGCATTTTGGAGGCACTTCGATATCATCGGGTGCCCACCTATCTCCGTCGTGTAATCGAGGCCTAACTGACGGACCGGTCCGTCATGTACCCCGGTCACCGAGGTGAATGGAACCGGCGAGAGATGTTACGCGGTGTTCCACTGGGTTCGGTTGTGGGGCCGCTCCTGTGGAACATCAGCTATGACTGGGTGCTGCGCACCGACCTCCCGAATAACGTCAGCGTAGTCTGTTACGCTGACGACACACTGGTGCTAGCACACGGGAGGTCGCATCAGGCGGCGGCTAATTTAACGGCGAGAGCGGTTACGACAGTCGTTAAAAGGATTCGGCAACTGGGACTCGAGGTGGCGCTCCACAAGTCCGAGGCCATGTGTTTTCATGGCCGCGGGAACGCTCCACCTCCGGGTGAGTCCCGAATAACGGCGGGAGCGGTTACCATCGGCGACGAGACGACGATGATGTACCCTACGACTCGTCCTCGACAGTCGGTGGAACTTTGTGGAGCGTTGCCGACGTTTGGCTCCTAAGTTGGAAAGGACGGCGCTTAAGCGCCTCTTACCCAACCTCGGGGGGCCAACCGCCTCCTGCCAGATGTTATACTCCGGTAGGTTCCTGTTTAGGATTGGACGGGATGAAACGCCCAGGTGTCATCACTGCGAGAATCGACCGGAGGACACAGTGGAGCATAACGTGGTGGTGAGCACTGCCGTGTCCTCGAGGATGTGATCGGCGACGGCGACCTCTCGCGTCTGGCTCAAACCATGGTACGGAGCAAGGGGGACTGGGATGCTGTCTCCTCCTTCTGCGAAGCACTGATGCTAGCTAAGGAGGAGGCGGAGCGCGTGAGGGAACGATCCTCCTCACGCTCCCGCCGCCGCGAGAGACACTCCGGGCGTCGGGGATCGCGAGACGATCTCCGGCCACCGTAAGTGCGGGCCTGCGGACGGCGAGCACGGGTGACTCGCAGCCCCACCAAACCCGAGCGTACGGCGCGTCGTGTTCCGCGCGCGCTTCAAGGAGCCATCAGACCACCACAGATGGGGCCCAACAGGGCTGATACCGATACGGAGCCGCGGAGGACTTATACAATTCATTTTTTCCGATTCTCCGTCATCTCTTATGTACTTACATATAGCTTACACACCCACCAATAATAGTTATTTTTTGCTTTTTAGTTTTTACTTTTTGTTTGTTTTTGTTTTTGAAGTCGGTTTTTTTAAACGCAGTTTTTTATTTAACCTTCCGGGCAACTAGAGTGGCCCAAAACTTTATAGCGTCTTACACCCGGGCAACCGAAATGACCCAGACGAATTATTCCACTTAAACACGTGTTTATCTTTGTTCGTGTTCAAGTGGTTCATAATTGTTTCGGTAGACGTTTGTTTATTAAATAATGCGTCCGGTGGTCGATAAAACAAGTCGTCAAGTGCCGATAACATTTAAACAAAAAATTGTTTACGTTACGAGTTTTGAAGTGCTTGCCGTTTTTGTGGGTGTCAAATTTCAAGTGCTATTAACAATGTGTTTATTATTCAAACGTGTTAAGTATTATATATCAAAATACTCCTTACGATCCATTCTTTCGAAATATAATATACCTGCAGTCCGATATGATATTTTAAATTAGGTATAATGGACGACAAAAAAACTTTAACGGGTTTTTTTAAGTGTTTTTGATAAGTTATTTATCATAGTAAAATACTTCGTTTTATTGGAAAAATGGATAATCATGAATACCTATGTAATATTAAACGAAAAAGATATAACAAAAAAGTATTACGATTACACATTTTTTTTATTTCATTCTCGGCATTGGGCTTGGGCGGCCATAGTCGCCTAAATCGTACCGGAATGGGTAGTTTCTTTTGATTTATTATGTTATACTGTTAGTTCTAAGTAATGATGTATTGGCATCAAAAAAAACGTTATTTCATCTAGTTTCTAAAGAAGGAAGCAACGTAGAAGGTATATTTCGAACTCTTTCGTGAAAACTTGTAATAAAACAAAAATACTCAAATTTCACCATTATTGTAGAGATAAACGGTTTTTTATAATATTTACGATAAGAATTACTATTTAATCTTTACAAATTTGTATTCCTTATAATGTCAGCTTTATACTGGTATTTCTTAATTTGCTACAACAGTTGTAGATTGGTAGCAACTAGGCTTTAAGTCGGACGGAGACGGACACGGCGCGTAAGCGCGCGTGCCGCGCGAACGTTAGAGACGTGTGCGGTGAAGCAACGCGGGCGTGTGAGTGGTTTTGACTTTATCTACGATTAAGTCACGACCGAATGTACGATTTCAAGCAACGGATTTTGATTATGTTTGTTTGTGATAATATGCGTACATTGCATTTAGCTTGATAAAAATAAATTACATTAAGGGTTTCATAAATATTAAAACTTAATAAAATTTATTTATCGTTGCCTCGTTGGTCGAGTGGTCGCAAGTGCGTCTGCTGGGCAAGGGGTCTCGGGTTCGATTCCCGGGTCAGACAAAGTATTACTGGGTTTTTAAAAAATTCTCAGTAGTAGCACGGAGTCTGGAAATGTGCCCGGTATATGGCAATAGGCTCACCCCCTATTACATGGGACTCATAACATAAATAGTGAAAACTGGGTGTTACTTCTGTGTGCACCTCTGCCTACTTCTTCGGGGATAAAAGGCGTGATGTTATGTTATGTTATAAAATTTATTTATTTCGAAGAACAACCCGCACATCAAGACGCGATGTCGTCATATGGTGCGTCCGCTGCTCAGGATTATTTTCTCCAAAAACTCAATCGCATGAAAGTCGCTGAGGACAAGAACGAGTCAGTTCGGACCCAACATTCATGAAACGCATTGTTACTGGTGACGAGACGTGGGTTCCCGAGTTTGACATGCAAACTAGTCAACAAGCTTCGGTGTGGCGCCTTCCAACTGAACCGAAACCGAAAAAACCACGAAAAGTAGATCAAATGTCAAAGTCATGTTGACTGTTTTCTTTGACTATCGCGGTGTTGTGCACTCTGAATTCTTACCGGAAGGTCTAACGGTAAATAAAGAATATTATTTGAGCATTATGAGGGGTTTAAGAGAGCAAATTCGACGAAAACGGCCAGATTTGTGGAAAGAAATTTGGATTTTGCACCACGACAATGCGCCTTCGCACAAGGCTATCATTGTGAACGAATTTTTCACCAAACACTCAACAAATACCATCCGGCAACCACGATATTCACCAGATATGGCTCCTACTGACTTTTTTCTTTTTCCTAAACTCGAATTACCACTTCGTGGCACCCGTTTTCAATCGATAGAAGACGTAAAGGAGAATTCGCGGCGAGAACTGAACTCAATTCTGGCAGCAGCGTTAAAAAAATGTTTTGTTGAATGGATTATTCGTTGGCACAAGTGTATCGTTTCTAAAGGAGCATACTTTGAAGGTGATAAAATAAATTTGAACAGACATTCTGTGTATTATTTATTTTTTCCCGGTACTTTCTTGACAGAGTAGTATTTGTTCATTTGTAATGGTTATAGTATTTTACTTTAATCTTCATAAATGAACCATTAGCTTTGTATGCATTATAATGATCAGCATCGCATAGTCATAATTTTGTACTCACAGAGTAGTCCCCGATGAATAACCACATAATATTATTAATAAAAGCAGTCATGGAATATACGACATTAAAACTTCATTAATTAACCAAGAATGCAATACCTCCTTATCCAAATTATATCATTTTAACTACTTTTAACTACATACAACTTGTCGTTTGATTTGTAATTATTTTTTAATAATTAAATGATATTTTGTTGGTTTCATGTCGTTTTTACTTTATTTCCAAAACCTTTGTAATAAATTTATCGATATATTCATCGGGAGCTATCGATATCGTCAAGTCACTACGGCGACCGTAGATCCCGCTCCTAACACACAGTGACAAATTGTTTTAGTGTGAGTAAATCATAGGAGAATGTGCGCTGTCGTTTAAAGAATAAGGCTCATATTTGAATTACTGAGTTATCGATGCCGCGTGTGTGCACTTATTCGTAGTATTGTTTTGTCAGAGCTGTGTGTAATATTAGTTTTATGGAGGGGCAGTTGTGGCTTCACCGGTTTTGGATACATTTTTGACTCCACACCATATCTCCTTCTTTATTATGTCTATGGGGATGACACTGACAAGTGTCAAAAGTTACGTCAATCCCATATAATTTGGTTTTCTATTCTACATGTAGACAAGCGCTGAATGGCATTTGGCTACAGCTGCTGAGATGGATTAAAATATCCTGCGGAATATGGGAAGATGACACAGTTAAAGTCGCCGGTGTAGATTGGTTTTAAATAGCCAATTCTAGAGAAAACTGGTCATCCTTGGAGGAGGCGGCTTTCACCTACTGAGGGGTTCTAGCAGAAGTATAAAAAAATACCGTAGATTATAATTTTGAGAGAGATTGATTTTTTAATTGCTTTAATTTGTTAATAATTTTAAGTTAGGGACGTCCTGTCCCTAGGCAGGTCCTGTTCTTAGGCAAAAGCCAAAGGATACCTAAAATCTGATTTTAGTATCTATATGTATAGACTAAAGAACATAATAAAAACATACAGCCGAATTGATAACCTCATTCTTTTTGGGAAGTCAGTTTAAAAACAAAGTACTTATGACTTTTCACAGTTTTCTGTAACATTCGCCCCATTTCCGTGTACTCGACATTGAAATATATAGATATACTGCACAGTTGGCGCGGTGGCTGGGCAACTGGCTGCCGCGCAACGTGTCGCGGGTTCGATTCCCGCACGGACCAACTCTTTGTGTGATCCACAGATTGTTGTTTCGGGTCTGGGTGTCATGTGTATGTGAACTTGTATGTTTGTAAACGCACCCACGACACAGGAGAAAATCCTAGTGTGGGGCAACGTTTTTTTTTAAAGAAAGGAAAAGAATACACAGTAAAAATGTGTTAGATAGGACAACAAAATCTTCAAGATTTGTTTTTGTTAAATGTTTAACATTTTGTAAAAAATCATAAAGAAAAACTTGTTGATTATGGTATTCGTAAGATAGTCCTGAGAGGATGTCGGTATTTCACCAATAACCCTGAATAGAGATGAAGAGTTATGTTTGTTTGTTTGAGCGCGCATATCTTCGTAACTACATACTGGTCAGATTTGAATAATTCTTTTTGTGTTGGATAGTGCATTTATCGAGGAACATCACGCTATCACCAACAAGAGCCGAGTAGAGCGAAAGAAAGATAGAATGCTAAACCAATAACATTAACGTAATATTTGAAACACGTTATAAATTCAATCTAAAATCTCTGGATTGAAATCGAATTTCGACATTTGTTTCATGGAATTTTTGTCGATTCGGATTCAGAAAGATTGTTAAAAACTAAAACTAAAATTCATTTAAATCGACAGTCGTCGGGTATACGACACCCGCGGGAAGAGGAGCGGTGGTTAAACAATGTCACACGGTTTAATATCGAAATCAGTAGCAATGTACGTACGTAGCGTGCAGCGCCCCCAGCGCCCTGCAGGCGGCGGCGACCTGCGGCCGCAGTGCCTCCAGGCGCGCCGACACTGCCGACCGGTCCGCGCGGGACTCCGCGGACGATACCAGCCCGCGGATCTGGAAACAATATTATATACATATATAAACTGAATTCTGTGGCTAATAAATTCGTCCTAGGGACATGAACACCTGTCTTGGATTCCGCAATGAAGTGAATCAGAGGATATTATAAGAGGAGAAGAAAGTAACGATAGTTTCCAGGCTGGCTGGAATGCAGGGGCCCAAATCTGCTATACAATACTTGTAGTAGTAAGAGGAAGAGACCTATACAACCTAATAGCGCCGTCCCGCTTGCACTGCTCAATGATCGACCATTCTGACACAATAGGGTTGCACAATGCCTAATTTTTATTTTAATGTCCGTCTGGTAGATTATTTTAAATCATTAGACACGTATTTTTTATTTTCTTACAGAAACGAATACTTTCGATGATGTATTGATTTAAAATGTCGCGTGACGTCACTTCTATGTACATTTTATACGTAGTAATGACGTATTAGCCCCCACTCCTAAATTTTGATTCGATATATTTAGGTATGATTTTATTATATAACAAAACAAAACAATCCGTGTCTAATATTTTTTCATTACCTAACTTACGGACTAATTAGATTTTAATTTTCATACCCTGTCATCATCCCAATTGTAATTAGCAGACTAAGGCCCCAAGAGATAATGGCTTAAGCAATTTTCAACCTACAAATGTCCCAACACAACCCTCATGATAACACGTTTACATGTGGGAGAGCCATGCTTCGGTACTGCTGGGCCGGCTCGACCGGAGTGACACCACGGCCGAGCAGAAAACCATAGTGAAACAACGCTTTTCATTGTGTTTCTTCGCGTGAGTGAGGTTACCGGAAGCTCTGTTACCCCTTCCCCTTCCCGGTCTCCCCAATCCCCCGCAATCCCCCCCAATCTCTTACAATCCTCAAATTTCCAATCCTCAAAACCCAAGTACGTTAACTTGTAACGCCTCAGCAGCTGTAGCCAAATACCATTCATCGCTTGTCTAAATGTAGAATAAAAAACCAAATTATATGGAATTGACGTAAATTTTGACACTTGTCAGTGTCATCCCCATACATTTAGTTTTCTACTCTCTCTGTAGACAAGCGCTAAAGTGGCGTTTGGCTAAAGGCACTGGTGTCTCAGGTGTCTATGGCGCCGATTGCTTACCATCAGGTGAACCGTCTGCTCGTTTACCGGATTACTCCATAAAAAAAACGTACCTCGTCGCAGACATGTAGATAGTGATGTATGGCCTGTCCCCCAGTCTCCCAGCCGGCCACCTCATGTCGTTGCGCCGCCTCCGACATACGTTCTAGTAGCGGGGCTATGCTTTGGAGGTCGTCTGGAATATAAAAATATAATAGTGATGATGGCAGGGTATGAAAATTAAAAATCTAATTAGTCCGTCAGTTAAGTAATGAAAAAATATTAGACACGTATTTTTTTTGTTTTGTTGTATAATAAAATCATAATTAGATATATCGAATCAAAGTTCATGAATTTATTTTTAAATAATAAATAACGTCCCTATTTGTTTGTTTTTACTTTATACATCGAAAGTACTCCTAATAGCAAGTTGTTTTGTCGGGGACGGAAACGAAATAGATGTCCTACAAAACAATTACGATAGTCAAGGACAAGGGTCCTTGTTGTAATTGTAGTGTATTTGTGAGATTATAAATGAACATTTTTTTAAAAGAGTAACGATGGAGTTTCTTGCTCGTTCTTTTATATTAGAAACTAGAAACTACACTTTGGAACCAGTGCCTAGCTTCACTGACAGACAGATGGACGGGTAATTCAATTTTTGATGTTTCAAATACTTAATTAAGGATTAATTGAAATAAATGCTTTGACTATAAATGTATATATTAGTTTAATATCGTTAAAAAATAAAATAGAAAAATAAATGAAACAAAATATAGAATATGTACCTGCTAGCACAGCGTCGGGTAGCAATTCTTCAATTAACACTTTATGCGCCGCGTTCCAATGTCCGGCTCCCACTAGGTGCTCCGCCTCTATGGCGGGGAGACGCTGCAACAATGACGTTCGTTAGTATTTGGTTTAGCTTGGGACTGAGATGCCGTCTCTTCCTTCTGCGAAGCAGTCATGCTAGATAAGGAGGAGGCGGGACGCGTGGGGGAATGAACCTCCTATCGCACCACCCGTCGTGGAAGACGCTCCGGGCGTCGTGGATCGCTAGATTATCTCCAGCTACTGTAAGCGCGGGCCTGCGGACGGTGAGCAAGGGTAGCTTGCCGCCCGACCAGAACCAAACCCGAGCGTACGGCACCGAGCATGTAGCGCGATACAAAGAGCCATCAAACTACCACGGATGGGGCCCAATAGGGCTGATGCCGATACGGAGCCGCGGAGGGCTTAACGGGTTATCGGGGCTCCGGCTCGAAGTGCAGGAGTAGAAACGGAGTGGTTTTTAGTCAGTAAGAGTCTGACACTCCCTCCCGCCTCACCCGCGCAAAAGAAGCCATTTGATCATTTTCTCCCTCAAAAAAGAAGGGGTGGCTAAGGGGATCCATGTTTGGAATACATTTTGGATTTTGGAACAATTTTCCATGAAAATTTATAAAATACCTAAGTTTACACTTTCTGCAAAATCTATACCAATATTATAAAGCTGAAGTGTTTGTTTGTTTGAACGCAGTAAGTGTGGGAGACCGATGCTTCGGCACTGCAGTGTCGGCTCGACCGGACTGATACCACCAACAACAAAATAGAGGTATAGTGAAATAACACGTGCGTTGCGTTATGTCGTGAAAGAGGTTATTGGAGGCCCAATTACCCCCCTTCCCCTTCCCCAATCAACCACACTCCCTAATCCCTGAATCACCAACAACGGTCAAATTTCTAATCCCAGAAACGCCGGTAACGCACTTGTAACGCCTCTGGTGTTCCGTGTGTCCATGGGCGACGCCGATTGCTTACCATCAGGTGATCCGTCTACTCGTTTACCGACTTATCCCATAAAAAAATCTCCGAAACTACTGGTGCGAATTAGAAAATTCTTTTCGTGTTGGATAATCCATTTATCGAGGAAATCTATACAATAAAACATCACGCCACGGTCTATAGGCACCGAGCAGAGCGGGTCAAACCGCGCGGAAGTAGGTAGTATTTTTATTAAGGCATAAGCCAGTAAGCGAGCAGACGAATCACCTGATGGTAAGCAATCGGCGTCGCCCATGGACACATGGCGTTACAAGTGCGTTACCAACCTTTTGGGGATTATGAGTTTCAGGATCGTTGGAGATTCAGTAATTGGGGAGATTGGGGAAGGAGAGGGTGATTGGGCCTCCGGTAACCTCACTCACACGACGAAACACAACGCAAGCGTTGTTTCACGTCGGTTTTCTGTGAGTATTCAATAACTCTTACCTCATATTTAGCTCGATGCGCCTGCGCCAGTAACAGCCATTGCTCCGGCACCTTCAGTCTCCTGATCAGGTCTAGTCGAGCCTTCATATCTGCTGACTCCGCTTTGGCGGGCGCGTGCCGTGATAGTACGCCGCGTATTAGGTGGTTGCGACTGGGGGGTAAAAATGGTATAATTGTATCAAAATCAAATCAAATCATTTATTTGCTAATATGGGTAAATTAAGTTGTTAGCAGACAAGTAGATACAGTTCGACCATATTACGCCTTGAGGCATGCAAACTTACAAAGCATATAAATTTACTTAATAAAAAATAGTGATATTTTACATTAACTTGTCCTGCAAATACTCGTTGACAGTGTAATATGCTTTTGGCACTAATAGGGCTTTGATTTTTTTTTTAATATATTTATATCTGAAATCTCCAGTACAGACTTGGGTAGGTTAGTATTATAGACTCGTGGCGCCATGCGGAAAGTACTTTTTTTAAGTAATGCCGTTTTAGTGCCTGGAAAATATATATTAGATTGATATCTATTGCTATTAAATTTGTTAAAGCATTGCAGTTTTTTTTCAACGCGTACATTGGGTAGGACACCTGACTCTGTGTAATTTACCTACCTCCCCGTAGGCCTATGTGTTTTTTCAGACTATAATCTACCCCCGTTCCAAATTTCATTCCGATCCCTACAGCCGTTATGACGTGATTGAGTATAAACAAACAAACACACTTAAGCACCCTATCCTAAAATTGTGGGTCTGTGGACGGCGAGCACGGGTAGCCGTCCGACCAGAAACAGACACGAGCGTACAGCCCCGAGCGATCCGCGCGCGATACAAAGAGCCATCAGACCACCACGGATGGGGCCCAGTAGGGCTGATGCCGATACGAAGTCGCAGAGGACTTAGCGTGTTACCGGGGCTTCGGCTCGAAGTGCAGGAGTAGGAACAGGGTGGTTTATAGTCGGTAATAGTCTGACACTTCCTCTCGCATCACCCGGGCGAGAGTCTCTCCAATTTTATAATTAGGTTCATGGAAAATATTGTATTAGTCCCGTTGTGAAAATAAATAACAATAAGTTACTTATCAAATATTATACTTAAATACTTATCTAAGGCTCCGGCTCGAAGTGCAGGCGAAGTAACGGGGTGGTTTATAGTCAGTAAGAGTTTGATACTCCCGCCCGTCCAAGGCGGAAGAAGTCATTCGATGAGTTTCCCCTTCAAAAAAACTCTATCCTTCCTATATACTATCCTTTTCTATTCTATAATTAATATTATAAATGCGAAAGTTCGTGTGTTTGTCTGTTTGTCACTCAAATACGTCAAAACGGCTGAAGAGATCGAGTTACAATTTGGAACAGAGATAGGTTAGGGTCTAGAATAATACCTAGACTGCTTTTTATACCACGGGGACGCGGGCGGAGCTGCGAACAGAGGCCTTAGTACATGTTTGTTATACGTTAAAAGTATTCGAAACGAGACTGCTTCAGAGGCCTTAGTACGAGTTTGATTTACGTATAAAGTATTCGAAACGAGTACACGTTCGGCACTCTGATTGGCCGGCGCAAATGAACCAACCAATCACAGCGCCGAACGCGTACTCGTTACGATTACTTTAATCGAAAAAGCAACTCGTACTAAGGCCTCTGCTCTCCGATTGGTTTGTTCACGAGAGTCGGTCGGACAAAAGCTAGTACAGTACAAATAAATATAATACTCACGCAGTCTGATCGGGATGGTAGGCCAGTGCTAACACAGATAGATGCCAAAGTCCGGCTGCTTCTAGTTGTTCAGCTATGCCGGTGATACTCGCGACATCGGGGTTACCGAACCATGTGCCCAGTAGGAAACTGTAGACAAAAATTATTGTTATATTAGTAGCTATAACTAAAAATTACGAATTCCGTAAATATAGTGAGAAAAGCTCTACTAGTTTCACTATTTAGGTTATGAGTCCCATGTAATAGGGGGTGAGCCTATTGCCATATACCGGGCACAATGCTAGCCTATAAATCACCAAGCGGTCACCGGTGACCGCTTTCCACTAATATTACATTACATTATAGACCTTATTTCTAATGTTTAGAGAATACTTTTGTATGACCAAATTTAGGGGATGGATATCAACGGGCTAGACTTCGTGCTACTACTGAGATATTTTAAAAAAAAACTAGTAATCCTTTTCCCGGCCCGGGAATCGAAGCCGAGACCCCTAGCCCGGCTGTCTCACTTGAAACCACTCGGCCAACGAGGCAGTCTTTATTTTTTTTATAATCGTTATATTGTGCTTACTTATTAAATAAATGTGATTTCTCTTTCTTTTTTATTTAACGCATAAGCCGGTAAACGAGCAGACGGATCACATAATGGTAAGCAATCGACGGCGTTTTGGGGATTAGGAGTTTGAAGATCGTTGGGGATTCAGGAATTGAGAAGATTGGGGAAGGGGGGAGGGGTAAATGGGCCTCCGGTAACCTCACTCACACGACGAAACAAAACACTGTGGTTGTTTCACTATGGTTTTCTGCTAGGCCGTGGTATCACTCCGGTCGAGCCGGTCCATTCGTGCCGAAGCATGGCTCTCCCACACTTTCTTTCAAAAAACGTTATCAATGGACTGACCACAAGCTGTAGTCCATGGGGTCCGGGGTGTACGCAGCGGGCCGCAGCTTGGGTCGTGCGTTGTGGGCGCGCGCTCGGATCAACTCGTAGCGCAGGTCCAGGACACGACGCTGTTTGCCATTCTGTTGGGGACGTGGGGAAAACAATTTATTAATTAAATTTTTAACACATAACATCACGATACCCCGAAGGGGAAGGTAGAGGTGCACAAATGACGCAGCTTTAAAACAACACCTTGTATAAGATAACTTACTTGCACAACGGTAACATCATACTGTTTAACGTATGGCGGTAGCGGCAGTTGCATGTCCATCTCCTCCGACTGTAGCAGGGAGAGGTCCTGGTCCACCTCCTCCGAGGACTGAGCGAAGAAACCTTCGTATTTCCGGAGGACTTGTTCTAGAGTGGGCACGTGAGCGCAGAGGTATCTGTAGACAATAGTACAGACAGATATTAATAAAGGAAATCACCATAACATCGTATCTTTTATCCCCGACGGGGTAGACAGAGGTGCACATTACGGCACTTAATGCCACTGTACAATGCAACACACACTTTTCACTATTATGCTATGAGTCCCATGTAATAGGGGGTGAGCCTATTGCCATATACTGGGCACGATTCCATTCTCCGTGTTACTACTGAGAATTTTTGTTAAAAAACCTAGTAAGACTTTGCCCGACCCAGGAATCGAATCCGAGACCCCTTGCCCGGCGTCCCCGAGTCCGAGTCGCACTTGCAACCACTCTGCCAATGAGGCAGTCGAATAAACAAAAGGAAATCACTATAATACAATACTTTTTTTTGAGGGGGGAAAATTATCCAACGACTTCTCCCGCCTGGGTGAGGCGAGAGGGAGTGTCAGACTCTTACTGACTAAAAACTACCCCGTTCCTACTCTTGCATAGACCCGGTCAAAGTCAAAGTCAAAGCATATTGTTAACGCTGAGCCGCGCGCCCGCGTCCTTCATTCCCCCGGCCAACTGACCAGTGTATAGTAATCTGTGCCGACACATCGCTCGCGCACCATCGCTCGCGTCAATAGTTACGCGTGTATTGTGTATCATACATTTAGCTTAATAAGCTCGCTCGCGTCACAAAAGGATAAAAGTAGCCTATGTGACATACTAATACACACAGCGCCACCTAAACCAATACTTTTGTTTTCCCTCGGGAATATCAAATTTTTCCAAAAAATTATATTAAAATACCGGGATAAAAAGTACCCTATTATTTAATACGGACTTCTAACTTTACGTCTGCAAAAATTCAAAGCAATCGGTTGAGTAGTTACGGCGTGAAAGCGGAACGAACAAACAAACAAACAAACTCACTTTCCAATTTATAATATTATATATATATATATATATATATAGTAAGGATACACCATGTCATCCCTTCAACAACCCTCGTCAACACATATATTTCAATGACTTCTTAATTAAGCACTTTTGAAACGTCATAAATTAATTTCTATAATGACTATCAAATTAAATTAACTAAAAGCTCTACTAGTTGGTAGGCTGCGCGACATCGTCGCGACCGCGCACGCTGCTCATGAGGAAGAACCCCTCTGTGGTTCGAAACTAGTAGAGCTTTTCTCAGTATTTGCTCGTGAGTAACCCGCGACTTTTAGTTAAGTCATAAATTGAATTGTACGTCTGTCTGTCTGTCAGTGAAGCTAGGCGCTCGTTCCAAAGTGTAGATTCGAATTTACAGATCACACAGCGTTGTTCCGAGCGGGAATCGAAATCGCACAGCCAGTTGCCCAGGCACCGCGCCATTGTAGTCATCATTTTGACTTTGAATTTTAAAACTACTATCAAAGTCAAAGTCAAAATCATTTATTTTAATTAGACCAAGAAAGCACTTTTGAAGGTCATCAATAGAAATTTAAAAGTGCAGCTATTTGTTCATTCCAAGATGTAGATTCCTACGAGCAAGAAACTCCATAGGTTACTCTTGTCGATACTACAAAACTTACCTAGCAGTACAATGCAGCGCTCTGAGCCAGTCAGTTTCAGTGAGTTTGTCCCTTGGAGTAGAGAGCCCGGCTACCAGCAGTAGCGTCGCCCAGCGGTGGGACGATATCAGCGAGTCCGTGCCGCACTCCCGCCACTGGGACAGTTGCCGACTGATCAGTGAACGGAACGAGGGGTCGCCTGTGGACAAATATAAACATTATTTTAAAACTGACTTGAAAAAAATAAGATTCTCACCCATATAATTATGTGTATGTTTTTTTAACGAATAAAACGTTGCCCTGCACTAGGATTAACTACTGTGTCGTGTGTCCGTTTACAAACATACAAGTTCACATAGTCAAAGTCAAAATCATTTATTTGAATTAGACCAGGAAGGCACTTTTGAACGTCAACAACAAAAAAATTTAGAAGTGAAGCTAGTAGCTCATTCCAAGTTGTAGATTCCTATGGAGAAGAACGAGCAAGAAACTCCATAGGCTACTATTTTCTTAATCGGGTTTACAATTCTCTAGATTTCATACACAATGACACCCAGACCCAAAATAACAATTTGTGGATCACACAAAGAGCTGGTGTGTGCGTGAATCAAACCCACTAACTACACATTGCGCGGCAGCCCAGTAGCCCAGCTATCACGACAACCGTGCAGTCAAAAATGTTTGTTTGTGTGTATGTTTGTTTGTTTGTGCGCGATTATCTCGCAATTAGCTGAACCGATTTTGATGCGGTTTACAGATTCCCCACCAATTTTTATCCAAATCGATTTAGCCGTTCTTGAGTTATAAATGGCGTTACTAACACGACTTTATTTTATATATTTAAAAGGTATATATAAGGTATATTTCGGACGAAACACATTTCATTACAATACAAAACTAGTGTTTTTTTTTTTTTCTTCTTTGGCAACCCGAAACGGTGTTGTCGACTATACTGCCAGTGTCGAGTGGTGACGGCAAAATTAATGAACCGTCGAACTTAACTTTGCGGTAGTACAAAACTAGTGTTAGTACATAAAACATAAAAATAAAATGTCACTGTCAAAGCATTTACTTCAATTAAACCATTATTCGGTACTTTTGAAACGTCAACAAATACAAAATAAATAATAGTCTGTCAGTCAGTCCGTCAGTGAAGCTAGGTGAAGCTAGGTGCTCATTCCAAAATGTAGATTCGAATGGAGAAGAACGAGGCAAGAAACTCCATACCTTACTCTTTTTAAAAAATAAGTATATTCTACAATGTCTCTGATACATAATAATATTTCAATACTGTACGTATATGTGAGAACAATGCAGAGACACGCTTGACGCATTATACGAATTACAAAACTTACTAAAATAAAAAAAACATCGTCTAACATGGTGCTCACATATGCATACTGACAATCCATAAAAATAGTGCTTCTATCCAAGAAAAACTGCGTTTAAAAACCGACTTCAAAAAACCAAAAACTAATAACAAACAAAAAGTCAAAACTAAAAAGCAAAAAAATAACTAATTAGTACTGATAGGTTACCCACCCACTGATAGGTAAGAAGTCGGTGCCATAAGTTCCATACAAAATTATTCATTAAAACCTTAATAGGTACCTAATTCACAATTTTGTGAACAGTTATATCATTATGATATGATAAAAAATAAAACTCTTTGTAAAATATAAATAATATAAACAAGTACTCACCAGCAGCCTGCGACAGTAGTATGGCCATATTGAGGTCTCCATGTTCCCTGGCCACCTTACACGCCTCTAGTACCCGACCGCCCAGTAGTAGCGTCCAGATACGAACGCTGTGTCCGTCCGACTCTGTTGAACAAAGTGTACAATATGAAACAAATAAATAAAAAAATCATCATCATCATCATCATAACATCACGCCTTTCATCCCCGACGGGGTAGGCAGAGATGCAAGTTACGGCACTTAATGCCACTGTACAATATAACACTCACTTTTCACTATTTATGTTACGAGTCCCATGTAATAGGGGGTGAGCCAATTGCCATAAATTAATAATATTAATAATTATAGGTAATTGGGCCTCCGGTAACCTCACTCATACGACGAAACACAACACAACGTTGTTTTACGTCGGTCTTCTGTGAGGCCGTGGTATCACTCCGGTTGAGCCGGCCCATTAATGCCGAAGCTTGGCTCTCCCACGCATTGACATTGAGACTGGTTTCAAGAGTAAGCGAGTAAGCATCCTGTTATAGAGGGTTCGATAAAATTAAAAAACCCTAGTGGCTCCGTTTGCTTTGGTCCCAAGTGTATAATATTAGTAGTATTTCTAGCAACAGTTCATGAGTTGGACTGTCGACGTGTTAACTCACCATCCTCCTTTTCTCCAGCGGTGGGTCTAGCCAGGTCTTCATCAGTGGCCTCAGCTACTGCCGTCTTCAACCAGTCCAGGAACTGTCTGTGTCTATTCACTATTGATAAGGGATCTGTGCCGGGTACACCTACAAAAATAAAAATGAACTATGTAACAAAAATACATTGATTGAAACCACCGCGACTCTATTCGTTAGTGTCGTTAAAATCGAGTGATGGGTTATATAAATAAACGATCTCAATAAAAACACTTTTTTTAAGAGGGAGAATCATCGAATGACTGCTCCCGCCTGCGTGAGGCGGGAGGGAGTGTCAGACTCTTACTGAATAAAAAGCACCCCGTTCCTACTCCTGCACGTCGAGCCGGAGCCCCGGCAACCCGTTAAGTTCTCCGCGGCTCTGTATCGGCATCAGCCCTACTGGGCCCCATCCGTGGTGGTCTGATGTCTCTTAGTGTCTCGCGGACCGCTGGGCGCCGTACACTCGGATCTGTATCTGGTCGGACTGGGAGCCACCCATGCTGTATGTCGTCTGGCCCGCTGACGGTGGCCGGAGATCGTCTCGCGATCCCCGACGCCCGGAGTGTCCTTCGCGATGGCTGGCTTGCGAGGACGCGTCCCGCCTCCTCCTTAGCTTAATAAAGACACTAGGGAGCGATACTACGGTAGACACCTAGGATCAAGAAACTTTTCAGGTAACCCCCATATTACCTACTTAATTATCGAAGAAATATGACAAACTCACCATCATTGTCAAGATCGGCTCCCCACAGCGCGTCACACAATCGCCACACTTCATTACAGTACGCGCCCGACACGCCAAACTGGGGACAAACAAACAATATGTATTATTTTATGTACTAGTAGATAATGGAGCAATCGGATCGGACCTGATCGTAAGCAATCGACGCAGCCCTTGGGAATGGGATGGCTTAGGGAGAGATGAGAAGGGGGAGATGTAGAATGAGGATTGGGGGTTAGGCAATTTGGGGTTCGAGATAGAGGGATTTGGAGAACTTATGACATAGAGGAATTGTAATCTGGGGAAGGGAGAAGATATGTGAACTGGCTATGAGGGATTAAAAATCGTACATGGAGGTTTTGGGCACTGGGGATAGGGGGTTTAGCAACAGGGGGGAAGGGGGTTAAGGTAACCTCACTAAATATGAAAAGCAACTCACCTTATACCGCGACGTTACTTTGGCGGAGTCCTTGAGGTACTGCGACAGTACGACGCGTCTGTCGCGGGGAGACTGCGACAGTCGCAGCTGTGGACACTGAGTCGCATCCACCTCGGACAGAGTCGAGTGATCTAGCAGGGTTTCTAAATGCTTCTTTAGGACATCCTGTAGAAGAAAAAGAGAAAATTGATTAAAATAAACAATTTCTTTAATTTTTTTATTAAAACGCCTTCTTTATTATGACGCAGAAATTCTTTTATTTTTTTTAAAAAACGTTGCTCCACACTAGGATTTTCTCCTGTCTTGTGGGCGCGTTTACAAACATACAAGTTCACATACACAATGACACCCAGACCCGGAACAACAATTTGTGGATCACACAAAGTGTTGTTCCGTGCGGGAATCGAACCCGCGACACGTTGCACGGCAGCCGGTTGCCCAGCCACCGAACCAACCGTGCAGTCGTACAGAAATGAACGTAAGTAAAATTAATTTTGCTAAACCTAGGTCAAGTGCATTCAAGCTGCACCCGAAATGAAATTTCCGGTTGCTACAAAGTAAAAAAAAAACATTCCTTTGAAATGAAATGAATGAAATGAAATGAAAAGAGTTTTATTCGGCATACGGCATGAATGCATGCTTTCATGCATCAAAATGCTTTCATTTTGTATATTTATTTAATAAAACATGAGTAATTACAATGAAGGTGTTTTTTTGGTTAGTACAGAGTCTACATGTTTTGCCATTGATGGCGTACTAAATCAATTACTTTAGGCAGATAATACCAATCTACAATCAATAATTATACAAAATCAAATGTCAAAGTTTGAATGAAAAAAAATTATAATGTAAATGTAATAACAATAAAAATAATAATGAAAAACAAATGAATGAATAATGAATGCCAAACAAGAAACAACTGATGGAACTACTGAATATAACTGAAAAATTTAGTAGTTCCATCAGAATGGAGTTTGGAGTAGACAAGTGTGCGGTCATGCATGTAAAGCGAGGAGGGATTGTGGAATCTGAGGGTCTAGAACTTTCAGATTTCACAAAGCTGAGATCACTCTCCGCAAACGATACATACAAGTACCTGGGTATGTCAGAAGGATTAGGCATTAATGGACCGGACATGAAGCAATCGTTACAGGAGCGCTTCTTTTGTCGCCTGAATAAGGTACTGAAAAGTTCCTTATCAGACGGAAACAAGGTGCGAGCCTTTAACGGTTGGGTCATGCCAGTCCTAATGTATTCTTTTGGTATACTCAAGTGGACTCAGACTGAACTTGACACCCTGGATAGGCGAGTCCGGACCCTGCTGACTGCAAATCGCATGCATCACCCTCGTTCGTCGGTCATGAGGTTGTACATCCCGCGGAAGTGTGGTGGTCGAGGCTTATTAAATGCTAAGACCCTTCACAACCGTGAGGTGTGCAGCCTCAGGGAATATTTCCTGAAAGTCAACGAGGGTATGCATCGAGAAGTAGCAGCGGTGGACAATGGATTCACTCCGCTATCCTTGGCAAAAGAGAACTGGCGCAGACCTGTGGTACTGAGCGTCAATGATCGCAAGGAGGTATGGCATAGCAAGGAGCTCCATGGACGCTTCTTCCGGGCCCTTCATGGGCCCAGTGTAGATTTTCTAGCGTCCGTGTCTTGGCTACGATTCAGTAATCTCTTTGGAGAAACTGAAGGATTTGTCTGTGCAATAATGGATGAAGTTATCCTTACGAACAACTATCGGAAATATATAATTAAGGATGGGACGGTTGACATATGTCGGGCATGTCATAGTCCTGGTGAATCCATTAGACATATAATTTCCGGTTGTGGTCGTTTGGCTAACAGTGAATATTTGCATAGGCATAATCAAGTAGCCAAGATTATCCATCAGCAACTTGCTTTACACTATCGACTTGTTGAATCTGAGGTACCGTACTACAAGTATGTGCCCGACCCAGTTCTGGAAAATGACCATATCACATTGTACTGGGACCGGTCTATCATTACTGACAGGACTATTGTAGCCAATAAACCTGACATAGCGGTGATAGACCGACAAGTACGGCGCACGATGATAATCGATGTCACCATTCCCCATGACGAGAACCTCGTGAAAGCTGAGAAAGATAAACAAATAAAATATCTAGACTTAGCTCACGAGGTTGTCGACATGTGGAGTGTGGATTCGGCTATCATTGTGCCGATAGTCGTGTCGGCCAATGGGTTAATCCCTAAAAGCCTCGACATCCATCTTAGGAGGCTGGCGTTAGGTGGATGGATCAAGGGCCTGATACAGAAGGCAGTTCTCCTAGAAACGGCACGTATCGTGAGGAGGTTTCTGTCTCTGGAGCCCTAACCACCGGTAGCTTGGACCATGCTCTCGCTACTGGTCGGCTCCTATTTTTTATATTTTTAAATATTATTTTTTATTTTATAAGTAGTATTTAGAAATTTAATTTATAGAGAATTTTAAATAAATATATGTAAAAAATAATAATTTAAAAATCACAAGTCAAACAGTTTAAATTATGTCAATTGGTGAACAAAATATGTCAAAATTAATAAACAAGATGTGTGTATTTTATCCCCGAAGATAGGCAGAGGCGCACATGACAATAACATACAATGTAACACCCACTTTTCACCATTTATGTTACGAGTCACATGTAATAGGGGGTGAGCCTATTACCATATACCGGGCACATTTCCAGATCCCGTGCTACTACTGAGAATTATTGTAAAAACCCAGTAATACTTGGCCCAACCCGGGAATCGAACCCGAAACCCTCGCCTGGCAGTCGCACTTGCGATCACTCGACAGTTAAGGTAACTAGATTGCCTATAGTCAGAATTTTAATTAGATTCCAGATTTGACAATAGCTACTGTCATTTTGTGAAATAATGATACCACATATAATAGTGTAGTGATGCACACAAAAATCGATAAACAATCAGTGTGTGTGTTTTATAATAAATTTTACAGAAAGTGACAGGATAGCGATAGCGATGACGGCGTCAATTTATAAAATAACTTATTACCATAATATATCTATCAGTTTTATTTGTCATGTTCCTTCATGATTACATTTTTTTATTTATTTCACACACAATTATAAAAGAAAAGTCTCAGATCGTTAATTAATCGTCAAAACTAAATTATCGGTTCAGAAATATTTAATTTCCTGATATACTTAGTTTACGAGAGTAAAATTATAAACGAGAAGAATCGATCCAGAAATATTGCATTTCCATATCGAATAATTTCGCAACATCACTATTTAGTACTTGTCATAACGTTGCAACACTGAAATTGTCAAATCCGGAATCGAATTAAAATTCCGAGTATAGTATACGACATACGTTGCCAATCAATGAAATACTTGTATCAGATAATATTTATCAAGAAATGAAAAGGGGAAAAATGCTAGTGGTTCCTTGTCTCGGGTGTCAACTGTAATAAGCTAGTTAGAACCAGTTTTAATAAAAAAAATATGTATACACGTTTACTTTGTTTTTTTTTTGACTGCCTCGTTGGCCGAGTAGTCGCAAGTGTGACTGCCGGGCAAGGGGTCTCGGGTTCGATTCCCGGGTCGGGCAAAGTATTACTGGGTTTTTTAAAATTCTCAGTAGTAGCACGGAGTCTGGAAATGTGCCCGGTATATGGCAATAGGCTCACCCCCTATTACATGGGACTCATAACAACTAGTGAAAAGTGGTTGTTACATTGTACTGTGGTAGAATGTGCACCTCTGCCTACCCCTTCGGGGATAAAAGGCGTGATGTTATGTTATGTTTGTTTTTTTTTATGGTATAAGTCGGTAAACGAGCAGACCGATAACCGATGGTAAGCAATCGGCGTCGCCCATGGACACGAGGAACGCCAGAGGCGTAACAATTGTGTCAATATCAACAATTCATATCAATCAACAATCCTCGAACTACTAATCCCCAATAAGGTACCGGGCTTTGAGATTTTGGTTTGAGGATTGTTGGGGATTCATGGTTTGGAGAGATTAGGAAGGCAAGGTAATTGGCCCTCCGGTAACCTCACTCACAGGACGACACACAACGCGGCGATGTTTCACGTCGGTTTTCTGCCAGCCCACACTTGGCTTAAATATGAAAGTAGGTTACTCACCATCATCCCATCATCCTTATCTGGTTGTCCAATAGCCATCCGGACGAGTACTGGCTCCGACCAGTCGTTGTTGGCCCGCCCGCGCACGTATCTACCTAGCTCTGAGAGCTCAGCCGCTGTGGACGACAGTAAGTGTATGAAAATTATGTATTTTGTAAAGAAAAAGGGGTAAGCAGAGGTGTGGTTTTGTGAAACATTTTGTTGTCAATTATAAAGATTACTTCGTTGATCGATAGGTTACAATTGCGAGAGTCGAGCAAAGGGGTTCAATTCCTAAGTCAACGAGATTTTATTTCGGTTTTTTTTAAAGCTCTCAATAATAGCACAGATCCTGGTATTACTCTACTACATAGAAATTATTCTTTCCAACTTCTCCAAACCTCCAAAAGGCTGGCAACACACTAGTAAAGGTCATCGGAGGAGCCTAACAAGCACGGCTCCAACCCAGCACTTAACGTGTCATTTAAATATGAACTTTAAATCGTATGCCGTTTGACATATTTCACGCGCGCATACAACCTTTTTGTATTACTTCAAAAGTAAAAAACGCCATGCATGAGAGTGCGGGCTCGAAATCTACCAACGGCAAGTACCAATATGACTTTCCGAGTTATATAGTACTTTCTAAGATTATTTAGACACCACTGACAAACGGTGAAGGAAAACATCGTGAAGAAACCGGGGCTTATAAATTTTAATTAAAAATTTGAAATATGCTCAGCAGTGGGCACTTATAGACTAATATATATATGTGTTTTTGTTCGACCGTAGTATCACTCTGATCGAGCCGACCCAGCAGTCAGTAGCGCCGAAGCATGGCGAACCCACACTTAGAATAATCCCAATATTAAAAGAGGCGCGCCAAGAGGCTCATCAATGACGATTCGCTTGTGGAGGCCCGTCTTAAAAGACTCGAACACAGGCGTAAAGTCGCAAGCCTTTCGGTCTACTACCGGATACATTTCAGTGAGAGTTCGGGGAATTGCACAACCCCTTTCCCCCTAGTCCGGTTCACCACCGTACTACCACACGAACTACAGGGCGCCACCCTTATACGGTGGATATTCCACCAATTCGCACGAAGCGTTTCGCGTCAAATTTCTTTGAGCGAACGGCTAAGGAATGGAACTCCTTGCCAGTTCCTGTGTTACCCGACAAATATAACCTGGGTGTCTTCAAGACCCTAGTGACAGGTTGCTCATAGGTCGAGCGTACGGCGCGTCGCGTTCCGCGCGCGCCTCAAAGAGCCATCAGACCTCCACAGATGGGGCCCAATAGGGCCGATGCCGATTCGGAGTCGCGGAGAACCTAACGGGTAACCGGGGCTCCGGCTCGACGTGCAGGAGAAGGAACGGGGTGGTTTTTAGTCAGTAAGAGTCTGACACTCCCTCCCGCCTCACTCAGGCGGGAGCAGTTATTCGATGATCCTCCCGCCTTAAAAAAAAAAAAATAGGCGTCCATCGTCGGACAGAGCATCGCACACCACCTGGCCAGGCGGGGGGGGGGGCAACGTCGACCTATCAAGTATGAAAACGTGCATAAATCGATACTCACATTTAGGCAGATCATTAACAGCATCGTATGAAGTAGCGAACGTGATAGTGCCGGCGACACCGAACCCGACGCGAGCGTGACGCGCGCGACATACTGACATGTCCGATATATACGCCGCGTCTAGACGACCTGGATGGGGAGAAGAAATTGAATAATGTATAATAAATTTAAATTAAAAATGTGTTAAATACAAGCTTCTATGTAGCTTAGTCTTACAATCCACAAATCCCCCACAATCCTCAAATTCCCAATCCCCAAAAGACCGGTAATACACTTGTAACGCGTCTGGTGTTCCAGCTGTTCTGGAAGCTGAATCGGAGTTGGGCGACACCGATTGCTTACCATCGGGTGATCCATCTGCTCGTTTACCGGCTTATACCATAAAAAACCAAACTAAACGTGTAAAAAAATACATAAAATTCTCAGTAGTAGCATGGAGAAACTGTGCCCGGTATATGGCAATAGGCTCACCCCCTATTACATGGGACTCGTAAAACATAAATAGTGAAAAGTGAGTGTTACATTGTACAGTGGCACCAAGTGCCGTAATTTGCACCCCTGCCTACCTACCCCTTCGGTGATAAAAGGCGTGATGTCATATAAGTGTAAATTTTGTTGGGAGTCTAAATAAATAAATTACACTAATCAGTCGATTTTACAGACATTCATCCACATACATTAACCAGTATATCTAGAACCCCAGGTAGATTAACAACCCCATATGATAGTTGACACAGCGGAGCTCACCTGCGATAGTCTGTCGGAATGGCGGCACTTTTCTGTGGTACTTCAGCACTACTGTGTGTGGCTGTACTATTAGCGGCTTCATTGGGACTTCTGTGGACAAAACAATATTATAGTATCGCTATAATTACTTATCATCATACTCATCATCGCTTAAAACCAGGCGATATAGAGGTCAAACATCAGTCCTACCTAATATACCTCTATAAAAAAACAGTAACTGGTCAAGACCCAAGTCTTTTCGCCATCGACGCTCACGACAACGCATCCACCGGAGGGCCAAGCACGAATAACTATCGCATTCGTATCGTAACAGTATCGAGCGAGTTAAGCGTTCTGATTGGTTGGTTCACTTGAGCCGGCCAATCAGAGCGCCGAACGCGCTCGATACGTTACGAATGCGATAGTTATTCGTGCTTGGCACTCAGATCATATAGAGAGTGGAATTTTGTAATACCACCGGAAGGGTAACTCTTAACACTGTAAGTGCTTTAACCATTAGGTCTACAATTGAAATAATAATTCAAGATTTCATAATTTTCTTTTCATTCAATTTATGAAGTTTATTAAACCAATTTCATCCTTATTGACACTAACGATCGATGCTATAAAAGTACAGGATTGAACTTTTACAGATTTCAGTCGGTTCGTTCACCGTGTACGGCAAGCGAGTTTTTAAAAATCTTTTAATGCTGTATACTTTCTTTTCAAAACCGCGGAGCTGCGCGGACATGCCCGAGCCGAATGGGTCGCCAACTCAGCTAAAAGCTGGGCACAATGAGCACCCAACACTGATTTTCAGTTGGCACCCCTGCAGTAACGCACAGACGAGAGCAACACATGCTTGTAATCCGCATATATCCAAAAACTTCGTTTTAATCAAATTGTACTCACCATCAACAATAGCCATTTCAGTCTCGGCTGCCGGCAGTTCCGCTCTCACCGCAGAAGGCGCCAGTGTCGGCATCGACAGCAACGGCGCTGATACAGGGACTAGTTGGTCGCCGGTCGATACTGACGCGTCGTCTTCCATTTCTGAGGATCAAGGACGGTGATTAGTGAAAGGTCGGTGTTTAAACTGTCGAACACCAAGCGGTCACCGGTGACCGCAACCTATTGTTCTATAATTGTGTCTATAATGACGGTACTCAACGAGTTAATGTGATATTTAGTTTCTAGTTAGTTAAGTTTTAAGTGGGGGTGTGAGAAGGGGGGCGGGGGGAGCAGACGGATCACCTGCGCAAAACTAGTGGTGTTACAAGTGCGTTACCGGCCGGCGTTACTTAGACGGACTTGCAGAAATTATGAGCCCCTGTCCTGATTTGAAACCAGTCGAGGCCGCGAGATAATAGCGCAAAACCAGAAATTGAGTACCTTCTTTCCTTACTTATGTTTTACACGTTGCCCCACACTAGTATTTTCTCCTATACGTCTACAAACATGCAAGTTCACACACGGAACAACATCTGTGGAACACACAACGAGTTGTTCCGTGCGGGAATCGATCACGCGACACGTTGTACGGTAGCCAGTTGCCCACACAACGCGCCAACCGTGTAGTCAATTAGTTCGTATACTAATCTATTATTTTTATATTCTAGTGCACTTCTTAATAAACAAAGAAGTATTAATTTACCCCGATGAGTCGGAGAAGCCGCCATTAGCCGCCGCCGTTTGTGTGTATGTGTTAATGTAAATATAGATCCAACTGAGATCCTCCTTTCCTTACTTGAAGTCGGTTACTTTCCTTACTTGAACTACATTATCATGGTGAGAAATAAATTTGGTGGCACAGGTGGCACGGTTGTTTGTGCCCCCAGTTCTGAAGCTTCAATCAGCTTAGGCCACGTAGGCACCCCTTACTGGCTGTCCCAGTAACGCAAACAGTCGCGCATGCAAATTCTCCGCTTGTTCGAGCATTAACGATGATCAATGCTTTCCTAGGATCCCCACCTGAGTGTGATTTATTCGCAGCGAGATGGAAGGATGTATGTCGTGAATGTGTAAGATTTTGTGAGAAGATGGACGGCTGATGAATTAGTTTTAAGTAATTATAATTATTCTACTTTTTATATAAGATACATATTACATAAGTGTAAAATAGTAAATAAGTAACATTTTTATTGTTTAACTGTATAATGTTTTGGCTTGTGCTGTAAAATTATACATGTGCTTATAAATAAATAAATAAATTGTATGTATCATGTACCTGTATCAGCATATAAAGACGCCTTCATCAACTGCACGTTGTGACTCTGTCGATGTTCCAACCGGGCCAGTTCACTTGTAGGGCTCTTTACACCGAACGCTGAGAAAGAAAACATAATATTAAATGTTGAATAACGTAATTGCCTGCGTTGACCGAGTGGTTGCCAGTGCGACTGCTGGACAAGGGGTCTCGGGCTTGATTCACGGGTCGGGCAAAGTATTACTGGGTTTAAAAAAAATCTCACTAGTAGCATGCAGACTGGAATTACGCCCGGTATGTGGCAATAGGCTCACCTCCTATTACATCATCATCATCATCAACAGCCTATACATGCCCACTGCTGAGCAAAGCCTCTTCTCACACGGAGAAGGTTTGAGCATTAATCACCACGCTTGCTCAAAGCGAGTTGGTAGACCCCTTATTACAAGGGACTCATAATATAGAGGTAAATAGTGAAAAGTGGGTGTTACATTGTACAGTGGCATTAAGTGCCGTCGTGTGTGCTTCTGCCTACCCCTTTGGGGATAAAAGGCGTGATGTTATGTTATGACTAAAGTAACATCACGCTTTTTAGTCCCCGAGGGCCTAGGCAGAGGTAGGATATTGAAGGTAAAGTTCACTTTTTAGCATTTATATTATGCGTTTCATATAATAAAACGAGAACCTATCGTGAGGAATTTTCAAAAAACTAAATATAACAGTGAAATAGTTCGCTTGACTCACGAATCGACCTCGGACCTTCTTATTCAGTAATATTTTACGAGTGGTATTTTTTATTGGATAAGCGATAGCCACCGCAATCGGCGTCGCCCATGGATACCAGAAGCGTTACAAGTACGTTACCGGCCTTTTGGGGATTAGGAATTTGAGGATTGTTGGGGATACGGGAATTGGGGACACTGGAGGGGGGGGGGTAAACAACGCAAGCGTTGTCTCACGTCGGGTTTCTGCTCGGCCGTGGTGTCACTCCGGTCGAGCCGGCCCATACGTGCCGAAGCATGGCTCTCCCACACTTAAGGCGACTAAGATGGCATTTTTAATACTAACACTTAAAAAATGTTGACGAAGGCTTCTTGATTGAATGAATGTTAGCCTAATTCTTTAATATTTTTTTATTCATTAATTCATGAAAACGGGTATTTAGGTATTTACCTTTGCTATCCAAGTACAAGCTCTGGGACTCGGCGTTATCTTCCGTCGTATCCATTTCGAATGCTGAAACAAAAATATAACATTATAAACATGGTATAGACAGCGTGACTTGTCAATTGGGTATATTCCTGGGTCAAAAATAAACTATTTTGATTTTCCAATCCTGTTTAAAGTGTGGGAGAGCCATGCTTCGGCAAGAATGGCCCGCTCGACCGGAGTTATACCACGGCCGAGGAGAAAATTGACGTGAAGCCACGCTTGCGTTGTGTTTTGTCGTGTGAGTGAGGTTACCGGAGGCCCAATTACCCTCCCCTTCCCCAATCTCCCCAATTCCTGAATCCCTAACGATCCTCAAACTCTTAATCCCCAAAAGTTCGGTAACGCACTTGTAACGCCTTGGTGTTTCGGGTGTCCGTGGGCGACGCTGATTGCTTACCATCGGGTGATCCGTCTGCTCGTATACCGGTTTATGCCATAACATAGACATACTAAATTAACTAAAAAAAATGAAATTAAAAATTATCATTTAAAAAATTCTTAATATGGTAATAACAATGCTTAATAAACTAAAAATCGCGGGTTACTCACGTGAATATGCTGTGAAAAGCTCTACTAGTTTCGAACCACAGAGGGGTTCTTTCTCATGAGTAGTGTGCGCGGTCGCGGCGATGTCGCGCAGCGAATATACTGAGAAAAGCTCTCAGAATTACTATTCTTTTCTCAGTATATTCATGTGAGTAACCCGCGACTTTTAGTTTATTTATAATTTCTAATTACAAGTTTGAAATCGCCAAAGTGCATTGACCAAGTGTGGTGATTAATGCTCAAACCTTCTCCGTGTGAAAAGAAACCTATGGTCTGAAGTGGGCACTTATAGACTGATGATGTGGGAGAATACATTTGTCAAGTCTTACCGCGGGTGTCGTATACCCGGGTATATAAGGGACTACACATTAGACAGAGACCGTGCAGCAGCGCTCTCTGATAGACCTGAACCTTTTATACTGCGATCTCCCACCCGCCTGCCTGCGGAGATTGTGGCAAACCCTCTTATGTAGAGGAGGCAGGGGACTGTCACAGCTATTGATAATGTTAATAGTTTTTATATATTTTTTTATAGAAACATATATATATATATATATAGATTTTTTTTTAAGGGGGGAAAATCATCGAATGACTGCTCCCGCCTGGGTGAGGCGGGAGGGAGTGTCAGACTCTTACTGACTAAAAACCACCCCGTTCCTTCTCCTGCACGTCGAGCCGGGGCCCCGGTTACCCGTTAGGTTCTCCGTGACTCCGAATCTGTCTGTCTGTTCTCTGTCTGTTGTCTGTCTGTCTGACACTCCCTCCCGCCTCACCCAGGCGGGAGGAGTCATTCGATGATTTTCCCCCCTTAAAAAAATCCCTTTGGGAAAAAAGGCGTGGTGTTATGTAATATCTGTTATCTTGCTGTCATTTACCGAACTAAACGGTCTTTTGGAGGGCGTATGCGGGACCGAAGTCTCCTGACAGAGACTGCAGAGGGTCGTAGAACAACTTTAACATAAATGAAATGGGATACCATTTTGCAAGATTATTATTTTTACTCGTTGATTAACCTCAAGAGGCCTTAGTACGTTTAAAGTAATCGTAATGAGTACGCATTCGGCGCTGTGATTGGTTGCTCCATTGGCGCCGGCCAATCAGAGCGCCGAACGCGTACTCGTTTCGAATACTTTATACGTAAAACAAACTCATACTAAGGCCTCTGGTCTTGTCGCTAATGTCGTGGTATCCCGGAGTATTTTTTTGTTTATTATTGTTTTGAGTTGGGAGATTATTTTAGTGATGACTGACTTGTGATTGTGACTTTTATATTGTATTATGGTTTGTAATGTGTAATTAATGATCTATGTAATTGATTGAAATAAATGGTAATAATAATATTAATAAGCCCGCAGGGCACCTTGAGGCGATGTGACGGGCATTAGCGATCCCGCGGGCTACCATCATCCCGAGTGCTCCAGGGAGAAGTCACCATTCCTTCTTCTCCGGCTTGCTTTAATTGGCTGGCTGGAGTGAACGATGACAAGGAACAGGTCTCCCACCTCTGGCTTGCCTTCATTGGCCGTCCAGAGTGGAGTCGCGAGAGCAGTGATCCTGCTCGGAGGGTAAGAAACTATTCGTAAGTCGCGAGTGGGCCAGGGATGCAGGAGGCTTCGGCTGGAGCAGATGATCTGAGTAGAAAGCGGTGGTAGTTTCTTAACCCTTCAGCCACTCACATTCTCGTTGCCCCTTTGTTGCTATATCTAGCAACCATTCCCGGGGCCCGGTTGGTGAGTTGGCGAGTCTCCGCCTGCCATTTTTACGTGTAATAATTACATTGTTTCGGCAGGTGCCATAGTCATCCATAGTTCTCGATTTCCCAGTCCACAGCAACCCATCCATAGCCCTAACCTTTTTATTCCATTATTCACAATAGTTCTACACTAACCGGGGAATGTCCTTGGGTGCATTTCCATAGTGCATACAGGGATAGTCGCCGGTTTGTGTGTCCATTACATTTATATTAAAGTTGTCTAAAGGGCCTCTGCGCAGTTGGCTTCGGCCCCTCGTACGCCTCCCAAATGACCGGGACCCTGTGGTCCCGTGAACGGTAAAGACATACATAATAATAATAATATAACTTCTAATTATAAGTTTGTAATCGCCAACCCGCATTGAGCAAGCGTGGTGTTTAATGGTCAACCGTTCTCCGTGTGAGAAGAGGTTTTGCTCAGCAGTGGGCACTTATAGGCCTTATAGGACTTATATGATGAACCTCTGGTATGTCGGAGCGTAAATCAACGCGAGACACAATGCGTCTACTGTCTCATATATCGACAAACAAATAGAGGTAGTTAAACAATTTTCTTTCTTTCATAATCACTGAGATTTTTCGAACAACTCTTTTAGCCGACCCGGGAATCGAACCCGACATTCAGTGAACGAATAGATCCTTAACAACTTGAACACCATGGGGGACAAGGTATGGGCCACGATAGCGGAGGATTTACCCTCAACACTTTTCTGTAGGCAGTCAAAGGCTTAACTCGTCAAGTACCGTCATTAAAGAGGTAGACATAATTATAGAACAATAGGTTGCGGTCACCGGTGTCCTCGCAGGGTTTGACAGTTTAATACAGGATCATTAAATAATTTCGCAAATTTCAATACAAGAGGATTTTAGGAGCAACAGTTTTAATGAACTTGTCAATTCTTGGACATGACAGTCCTTATGAATTGAGTAGGTATCTATGTCTAATTTAAAATTTTTCAAAATGTTCAACTTCTAATGCACGCTACTTTCTTTAGAATTTTAACATAACATTACGTCTTTAATCCTCAAAGGGGTAGGCAGAGGTGCACATTACCGAACTTAATGCCACTGGACAATGTATAGGGAGTGAACCTATTGCAATATACCGGGCACAATTGTAGACGCCGTGCTTCCACTGAGATTAAAAAAAAAACTCATTACTACTTTGCCATACCCGGGAATCGAACCCGAGACCCCTTGCCCAGCAGTCGCACTTGTGACCACTCGGTCAACGAGGCAGTCAACAATTTTTCAAAGTTTAATTATAACTCCATTCAGCCTACACACCATCAGTTAAAACTGTAGTTATTCCATGGTATTAGCCGGTAAACGAGCAGACGTATCACCTAATGGTAAGCAATCGGCGCTGCCAATGGACACCTAAACACCAGAGGCGTTACAAGTACGCTACCGACCTTTTGGGGATTAGGATTTTGAGGATTGTTGGGGATATCGAGGATTGGAGAGATCATTAATTATTTTAATTTCTGTAATCAATTTAATAAGTACATAGCACAATATTGATTTTAATTTATATAATTTAATTTTTTTTTAATAATTCGTTAATTCATATTTGCATGCCATCCTGGTAAAATATGGTTGAGCTCGCAAAAACCCCACATATTGTATTACCCATATTTGCAAATAAACTATCTTTATTTTAGGGAAAGGGTAAGTGAGCCTCCGTTAAAACGACACAGTTAAATCATAAGATGTAAAATGCATTAGAGGATAAAATTGGGGATGAAACTGTGATTTTGACATCCACTATGTATTCTTATTTAAAACCTTATGTTTTATATGTATGTATTTATGTATGCTGTCTCGTTGGCCAAGTGGTCGCAAGTGCGACTGCCGGCAAAGGGCTTTCGGGTTCAATTCGAACTCGATTCGCCCGGGTCGGGCTAATATTACTGGTTTTTTTTTTAATTCTCAGTAGTAGCACGGAATTTGGAATTGTGCCCGGTATATGGCAATAGGTTCATCCCCTATTACATGGGACTCATAACATAAATAGTGAAAAGTGGGTGTTACATTGTATAGTGGCATTCCGTGCCGTAATGCGCTCCTCTGCCTACCCCTACGGGGATAAAAGGCGTGATGTTATGCTATATTGTATATGTATGTATTTTTTGGGAAAATTAACGTACGACGGACAAGTTTATACAGTACATTTTAATTCGATCTCTTTTTTAATATACCTCTATAATGGTTTACAATAAAGTATATTTTATTTTATTTTAATAATAATCTTCATACAGACACTTAATTATTAAGCTTAATATAGATAACCAGCGACATGAATTTTACATATAAACCTTTCTTAAGAATCACTCTATCTATTAAAAAAACCGCATCAAAATCCGTTGCGTAGTTTTAAAGATATAAGCATACATAGGGACAGACAGATGGCGGACAGCGACTTTGTTTTATACTATGTAGTGATTAAATAGCTAAAACTATGGATTACCCTTATTTCTCTTGAGACTTATCCGTAAATTCTAACTGATCTCCGGCCACCGTAAGCGCGGGTTTGCGGACGGCGAACTTGGATAGCTCGCCGCCCGACCAGATCTAGACCCGAGCGTTCCGCGCACGCCTTAAATAGCCATCAGACCACCACGGACCAATAGGGCTGATGCCGATACGGAGCCGCGGAGAACTTAGCGTGTTACCGGGGCTCCGGCTCGAAGTGCAGGAGTAGGAACGGGGTGGTTTATAGTCGGTAATAGTCTGACACTTCCACTCGCATCACCAGGGCGAGAGTCTCTCCAATTTTATAATACGGTACGTGGAAAATATTGTATTAGTCCTAAGGTGTAATAAAATAACAATAAATTACTTATCAAATATTATACTTAAATACTTATAATAAAATACAAATTCATCATCATTATCATCAACAGCCTATAAGTCGTCAATGCTGACCAAATGCCTCTTCTCACACGGAGAAGGTTTGAGCATTATTCACCACGCTTGCTCAATGCGAGTTGGCGATTTCAAACGTATAATTAGAAATTATAGTAGTAGTGCAGCAATGCGGCTGTTAATATACAAGACCTAGCTTCACCTAGCTTCATTGACGGACTGACTGACAGACTATTATTTATTTTGTATTTGTTGACGTTTCAAAAGTACCAAATCATGGTTTAATTGAAATAAATGCTATGACTTCGACTTTGACAAATATTGAACTATTTATGACAAAACTATGTATGAAGTATAAACGTTTTTATATTTAAATCTATGGATTATAACATCAAGGTTTCTATATTGTAAAGGAACGGGGTACAAAGGTGTTTATCCTAGAACATATTATCATATAAATTAGATATTTCTTAACGATTTCTAAATAGTAATTTCGACTTATTTCCTAAAAAAACATGAAGAACATGAAGATAAAAACGAAAGAAACAATAATGACTACTAGTACTACGGTTATAAGACACATATTCGTGCAAAGCATTGCTTTAGCGACGCGTTTTTGTAGAACATATTCCTCGTTGTACGGCGCTGAAGGGATTTCTGGGTCATTGGGGGTCCTGGGGTCTATGGACCCCCTGGGGTCCACTAAGACCCCAGCCTGGGGTCCATATGTAGGATTAAACGCATATGTCGTCATTTCGGTACCTGTTAGGGATGAAAGTTAAACTGTTTTCATTAATATGGGCTATCCGTAACTTTTAATCTAAACGAGCAGACGGATCACCTGATGGTAAGCAATCGGCGTCAATGGACACAAGGAACACCAGAGGCGTTACAAGTGCGTCGCCGGCTTTTTGGGCGATTCGGGATTTGAGGATTAGGGATGATTGGGTCTCCAGTAAACTCATTCACGCGGCGAATCATAACGCTATGGTTGGTTCACGTCGGCGTATGCTCGGCCGTGATATCACTCCGGTCGAGCGGACACATTCGTGCCAAAGGATGGCTCTTTTACGTGGAGTTGGTCAGTTTTATTCAGTTCATATATGTATTATGTATTTTTTATGGGATAAGCCAGTAAACGAGCAGACGGATCACCTGATGGTAAGCAATCGGCGTCGCCCATGGACACACGGAACACCAGAGGCGTTACAAGTGCGTTACCGGCCTTTTGGGGAATTTGAATGATTAATGGGGCCCCGGTTGTAACTCCCCCGACTGCACACACCGCTGCGTGTCACTATGGTGTATTCTTTGGTGGTATCACTCCGGTAGAGCCGGCCCAGCAGTGCCGAAGCATGGCGAGCCCACACTAGTATAGAACTTGTATCGCCTGACACCCCCCTACCAGACGTTAGACACGTTGTCGGATTTATGATTGCGACTTAATTACTGACATAAATATTTGTATGACAACCGAGCGTATTATTTTGCATCGAACCAGAACCACGTAGCATAGCTGCTGATCACTGCACCAATGCACCAATTTTTAAATTATAAAACCATTAAGCTAAGTCTACATACCTTTCCCAGCGCCATTGAGTAGGTTCAGTGAAGTTTGTTGCATTGCGAATAGATTGTCTTCGGGGATCAGTGGGGGGCTCCGAGACCCCCTAGTCCAACCGATGGGGTCGCGACGGGCTGTTTGGGGGCTGTAGGGTAGAAAAAAAAATATTATTTCAGAGTACTGTAGAAGTAAGTGGTAAATTGGGTATTTTCCTTAATCAAAAATAAATTATTTCGACTGTTCAATACAATAGAATATTAAAAAATAATCACACTTTCATTAGTTGATTTTATGACCAACTTAATTTCAGTACATTTCCAGATTTTTTTTAAGAAATAAGTACGCTGTTACTTCTTAAAAAAATTACTTACTTATATAAAATGGCGCTAACTTTAGGAGTGGGAGGCTGTTACGTCATAATGTGGCACGCTGTGACGTCACACGATATTTCAAATTAATATATCGTCGAAAGTATTTAACTCGTCGAGTACCGGTTTTGTAGACACAATTATAGAACAATAGGTTGCGGTCACCGGTGACCGCTTGGTGTTTGACAGTTTAATTTTGCGAGAAAAGAAAAAATACGTGTCTAAAGTTTTAAATTAATGTACGAGACGAACATTAAAATAGGAAACTACTCTATTCTTCAAAATTTGTTCATGCAAAAGTAGTCTCTACACATCGGAAATAAAGTCTGTAATAGAGCAAATGGAGAGCGGCCGGTGGCTGCTTGAGGATTGAACAGTTAAAAGAAGAATAAAAACACAATTCCACTTACCCGGCGCAGCAGTCTTCTGCAGCACTTGAGTAACCAGCTGCCTCTTCATCAGTTCCGGTACATCATCATCTTCATCGGAGTCAGTCAGACCGTATTTACTGAAATGTTCGACACGGAACACCCAGCTACCGGAGCTAGGTCGGTATTCTATGAACTTCGTATTGTGTTTGTCACATACGCGACGTAGTTTCCATTCGTATTCCATCTTCGCTAATCTGTAGACAAATAATAATATAATTATAAACAGTGTTAATAAAAAATATAGTAGACACTTTTTTTTATTTTGTCGTATAATAATACAATAACATAGCATAACATAACATCACGCCTTTTATCCCCGAAAGGGTAGGCAGAGATGCACATTACGGCACTTAATGCCACTGTACAATGTAACACCCACTTTTCACTACTTATGTTATGAGTCCAATGTAATAGGGGGTGAGCCTATTGCCATATACCGGGCACATTTCCAGACTCCGTGCTACTACTGAGATTTTTACAAACCCAGTAATAATTTGCCCGACCCGGGAATCGAACCCGAGCCCTCTTGCCCGGCAGTCGCACTTGCGACCACTCGGCCAATGAGGCCGTCCTTAATACAATAATACAATACTTAGATAAAACAAATCAAAATTTAGGAGTGAGGGCTAAAACGTCATTTCTACGTATAAAATGTACATAGAAGTAACGTCACGCGACATTTCAAATCAATATATCGTCGAAAGTATTCGTTTCTTTAAGAAATTAAAAAATACGTGTCTAATGATTTGAAATAATCTACCAGACTGACATTAAAATAAACATTAGGCATCTACCCTATTCCTCTCTCATTAAATGATTACTTCGTTGTTAGTAAAAACACACTGGTCGATAATTACTTGACATGTGATTATATACCTAAGTAATATGGCGCGATCGTACCGATCTTAATGTCAGCGCAAAATATCTATGTACCGTTGAAGACAGTACAGTAAGTGTTTATTATAGAACTAGCTTTTACCTGCGGCTTCGCTCGCGTCACATAAGGATAAAAAGTAGCCTATGTGACATATACACAGCGCCATCTATACCAATACTTTTGTTTTCCCTCGGGAATATCGTATTTTTCCGGGATAAAAAGTACCCTATTATTTAATCCAGACTTCTAACTTTACGTCTGCAAAAATTCAAAGCAATCGGTTTAGTAGTTACGGCGTGAAAGCGGAACAAACAAACAAACTCACTTTCCAATTTATATTAGTAAGGATTTAGTTTATTTTACCTCTCCGGATCAGTGATAGCTCTCTTCTCACTCTTGTCCCTCGGCCAGACGCGGTCCAGTGTAACAATGGCGCGTCGGTTAAGGCCTTCCCCTAATGGCGGCTTGTCCGACTCATCGGGATAGATTATTACTTCTTTGTTTAAGAAGTGGACTGGAATATAAAAATGATAGATTAGTATGTGATACGAACTAATTGACTGTACGGTTAACCGGTGGCTGGGAAACTGGTTGTCGCGAAACGTGTCGCAGGTTCGATTCCCGTACGGAACAACTCTTACTGTGATCCACAGATTGTTGTTAAGTGTATGTGTGTGATGTGTATGTGAACTTGTATGTATGTAGACACATGTTTTTATAATAACTATTGAGACATACTAAATTAACTAAAAATCGCGAGTTACTCACGTGAATATACTGGGAAAAGCTCTACTAGTTTCGAACCACAGAGGGGTTCTTCCTCATGAGCAGCGTGCGCGGTCGCGACAATTCACGTGAGTAACCCGCGATTTTTAGTTAATTTATGTAGACACACACGATACAGGAAAAAATCCTTGTATGGGGCCACGTTTTTTAATAAAAACGAAAAGAAATTATATTAAAATTATTTTTAAACTAGATACTATTGCTATGTAAGAACGCTCGGGGTGTGATGTACAATCGATACCGAAGCAGCAAATATGATTTTTAGAATTTTTGTATGTTTGTCTGTACGTATGTCCGGGATGAACTCATAAAGTGCTGCACGGGTGTAGCTCAAATTTTGCATGAATATTACTGATAGGCCGGGTCAACATATAGGCATATTATCGCGCTATCACCTTCGGGGGAGGAGCTGTGAACCACGAAGATTTTTTTTATGGCATAAGCCTGTAAACGAGCAGACGAATCACCTGATGGTAAGCAATCGTCGTCGCCCATGGACACCTGGAACACCAGAGGCGTTACAAGTGCGTTACCGGCCTTTTGGGGATTAGGAGTTTGAGGATCAATGGGGATTCAGGGATAGGGGAGGGTAATTGGGCCTCCGGTAACCTCGCTCACACGACGAAACACAACGCAAGCGTTGCTTCACGTCGGTTTTCTGCTCGGCCGTGGTGTCACTCCGGTCGAGCCGGTCCATTCGTGCCGAAGCATGGCTCTCCCACACTTAAGTGAAGTCGAGTCGCGGGCATAACTAGTATTCAAATTAATTATTCTATTAATATTAACCAAGTAATAATAAGACTCACCCAAGCTATCCAGGTCCATGCCAGCGACATTGATTTCAGTGTCGTAGTAGACGTTGCCGTAGTTCTTGCGACCGATCGTTAGGTGGGGGACCACGCACGAACCATCCGGACGCATATACGCTGAGGGGGGAAATAATATTATTATTACATAATACATTTATTTATACTTTAAACTTGTTGAGTAGAATGGAATGTTGAGTTATAGACAATGTAATATATGATGAGACAAAATATAAAGAAGTGTGTTCTTTATCTTTCTAATTGATTAAAAAAAACTATCATGGCGTTAGCGTCTATAGAACAGAGGCCTTAGTACGAGTTTGTTTTACGTTTAAAGTAATCGTAACGAGTACGCGTTCGGCGTTGTGATTGGCCGGCGCCAATAAACCAACCAATCAGAGCGCCGAACACGGACTCGTTTCGAATACTTTAAACGTAAATCAAACTCGTACTAAGGCCTCTGGAAACTTTTTTTTTTTTTTTTCCTCTTTGGCAAACGAGTCTCCAAAATGATCTTGTCGACTATACTGCCAGTGTCCAGTGGTGACGGTAGTTTAATGAACCGTCGAAATTAACTTTGTGGTAGTTTTTAGTTGTTAGTAGCTGAAAGGACAAAACATTTGGGTTAGTGACATATAATTATTATCAACTATTTTACTGTATATATACAGAGGTGTAGAAAACAGTTGAGGGGACATACACAATACAGACAGATAAGTATGTACATCATTTACATTATTGAACACCGTCATATCTTAATCTCATTTTCATTGATGAATTTACTTAAACAATGGATTAGTTTATGGGAAAAGTGAGTAAAAAGGAGGTGGAAATTGATTGGAAGCGGGATTTGGATACTGGGGAGTTTTTGATAAAGGTCAAAGGATTGGGAGTTTAAGGGGCACGAAAAAAACATATGATCTAAAGTTCCCTCGTCAAGGCCGCATTCGCACAGTGAGCTGTCGCGGACGCGGATCTTGCTGAGGAAAACCGGACTACTATAGTGGCCGAGTCTGAGCCTACACAAGGATGAAATAGTGTGACGGGTAAGCTTAGGGTACTTGGAAAACCAAGGCTTCCGTCGGATGCCAGGCTGGACACCAGCATAGTAGGATCCTTTATGCTTGGAAGATTCTACCCACACTGCAGTCCATGACTCAAACAGCTTGTGTTTGGTATCGGCACGTATGTCATACCCGTACACAACGTAGTGTTGACGTTCGACATCGTTAGAGGCCGCAAATTTGGCCAACGAATCCGCACACTCGTTACCACGTATGCCAGAGTGGCCAGGGATCCAAGCGATCTCGATATTTATGCCATCATTGTAACAGGAAAAAGAAGCGCCTTTATCTCTACAACCAAACTGCTATGGGTTCGGGTATGGAGCTGGTCTTGGTTGAGAGATTGTAGGCAACTTCGGGAGTCAGAGAAAATAATGGAATTCTTAAGGTTGTGCGCTCTAATAAATTTGACTGATTCCAGAATGCCAATGCATTCTCCCGTGAAGACAGATGTTTCCGGGGGCACTTGGAAAGAAGGGCGATCTTCGAATTTTGGAAGTATGCTGCTACTCCTGTACATCCGTTTCGGGATAGTTTAGACGCGTCCGTGAAGAAAACATTCCAGCCCTTCCAGAATCTGCTCAAAGCGCGTCCAAACTCGCCCGCAGCATCCACCGAGTATTTCGAGATGCCAAATCCTAGAATCAGCTTTGGCCTGAAGTGAATAACCTCATATATGGAAGAGAAAACCGGGAGTACAGGATATTGACTGATAGGTGCAGAGAGGTTTTTAAGTTCTCTGTACCTGACGATCACGGGAGGGACGGGTTTATTATTCCAATAGGAAGAGGAGCTAAAAGAACAGTGGATTTGTTCCAGGATAGGAAGCAGAGGATGTGATGAGAGGGAGAGAACTTTTGAAATGAAACGGTCTGCCAGGTATTGTCTTCGAAGGTTGAGGGGAGGCTCTACACATTCAACCTGAAGAGCATTTATGGGGGATGATTTCATAGCTCCGATAATTATTCTAAGGCATTTGGCCTGAATGGAGTCTAGTTTTTTTAATGCACCCTTATTGCAAGGAACAATAAGGAAGCAACAATAGTCCATTACGCTTCTGACCAATGCATTGTAGATGAGCTTCAATGAGTAAGAGTGGGCACCCCACCAAACCCCGGCCAAGGCTCTGAGTAAGGATACTGAGCGTTCACACCTTCCAACCACGGTGTTTATGTGGTCCACCCCAGACATCTTTGAGTCGAGATAAACTCCCAAAAATCTAACACTGCTTTTGATCGGGATAGCCTGACCGTCTATCTCTATACAAACATCCGGAGTGCGTCGTTTGCGTGTAAAAATGATAGCTGAGCTTTTTGGGGCGCTTAAAGATAACCCGTGATTAAGTAGCCATTGGTGTAATGAGGCCAAAGAGACATTGATGGAGTGAGCAGCGTCTGTTATAGAGCTGTTGGTAACCATTAGTGCGATATCATCGGCATACTGAAGGACATTACAGTTAAAATTTAAACAGGAGGGGAGGTCATATGTATAAATATTATAAAGGATGGGACTAAGGACTGACCCCTGAGGTAAACCTTTCCAGGAGGACCTCTGTACTGGGTTATCCTCAGGAGTTCTCAATTGGAGGGTACGATCGGAAAGGATGCAGCCTATTATTCGGCAGATTCTACTCGGGATTCTCAGCTGTTGCAGTTTCTGCCTGAGAAGGGGTAAGAGGACAGAATCATAGGCCGCTGAGATGTCCAAGAAAACCGCGACCAGCGACTCCTGCCTGCTAAGGGCCAGTCGGATGGCTGACGTGAGAGTACCTACACTGTCAGCCGTACCCAGACCTTTCCTGAAGCCGAACTGAGTCGCCGGAAGCAGCCTCTGGCTTTCTACCAACCATTCAAGGCGGTTTTTGATGAGGTGTTCAAATGATTTAATGAGTATGGACGATAAGGCAATAGGTCTGTACGACGAATGGTCACCAGGATCTTTGCCAGGTTTTAACAGCGGCATAATAACCTGAACCTTCCATGTAGGAGGAATATAGCCTGACGCAAAGCAAAAATTGACTAAGTCAAGGTAGTACTGTTTCGTTTTGGTTCCTGCCTTAGTTAAGAAGGAGTAGGGGAACCCATCAATTCCTGGTGCCGAGTCCTTTACACGATTGAGCACAGTTTGGAGTTCTTCAAATGAAAACTCCAAATCGAGCGTATCATGAATCTCGTGTCTCTCGATCTCATAAGAACTCAGGCAGCATTCATCTGTACTAGGAACGTATGTTGGGGCAATACTATTAAGAAAATTGTTATTCAGAGATTCGGGTAAAGTGGAGATAGAGGGAGGTTTGGTGGAGTTCCTAAAATTTTTTACTCTCTGCCAAACTGTGGATATTGGTGTGGATGGGCTTAGGGAACCACAAAATCTCTGCCACCCTTGTCTTTTCTTTTTTTTGAACAATTTTCTTGACTTAGCCAAAATTCGCTTGAAACTTAGGAGATTTTCCAGGTTCATACCTTGGTTATATGTCTTTTCAGCTTCATTCCTAGCTCTTATCTTATCAACGTCAAATACTTGGTCTTACACTGAACAGTGATAAGACCAAGTATTTGACGTTTTTTATGCGTGGTCCACCTAAAGCGCATATCACTAATCAATGTCTCATCCCACACAACTGTTCTGGCCTGGATGGATGTAACTGTGTACCATTAGAGTGTGTAACGCATGTTAAGTATTTGGGCCTTATCATAGATCACAATCTGGCATACAAAGAACATATAAATGCCTTATCAGGTCGTGTGAGAAAACTTTTGTATGTTTTTAAGACATTAAGGCAAGTCGCCGGTGGCCAGATAATAAAACAGGTTTACTCTTCCCTGTGCCAATCTATTATTAACTATGGTATTATTGCCTGGGGTGGAGCTGCCAAAACCACACTGAAAAGTCTTGAGACTGCTCAACGTGCAGTTCTAAAGGTTAGTACGTTTCGAACAATGCGATCTCCAACGAATCTTTTATACAAGTCCTGCGAGGTGCTAACAGTGAGACAACTGTTTATACTTAATATTGTCATGCGGAAGCATGGTGAACTTACCTATGATTCCAAACTAAAAAATAAACGCAGGAAATATGACGTAGCAATCCGCGCTCATCACACTAAAACAGCTTTCATTAGAAAATTTTACGTTTTTCTGGCACCTCTTGTGTATAATAAAATTAACACAGCCATAAACATTTTCAGTCTAAATAAATTTCACTGTAAAAGAGCGGTGAAGGCATTTTTACTGACTTTATCCTACGATGATACTGAAAAACTCATCCAAGTAATGATGTAAATCTACTGTATATTGTTGCAGCTGCAGGATGATTGCGACTTCTCATATTGATTTATACCACGAATTATCAAGCATACACCACAACACACATACACACATACACACACACACACGCGCACACACACACACACACACACACACACACACACACACACACACACACACAAAATAGACAAATTCCTATATATTGGTGATAGTTATACCTTACTTTTCCTTCTCTTTCTTTTTAATGCGGTATGTAATTTTATTTTTAACTGGTCTTTGTGATACTCTTAAACGTTTGTTATTGTAAGTACTTTTTTTTTTGGCTATTTATTAAGGCGGGAATTGGGCGCCGCGTGCCGAGATACAGGCTCAGGCCTAGTTCGGTCGCGGATGCTCGTTCTGTCAGTTGTAGAATAACTGTTATAAGTATAAGTCATAATTGTGAAACAGTAAACTGTAACCACCTTTCTGAATAAATATTATTATTATTATTATTATTATTATCATGGCAGTGCATTCACTATCCCACCATGGAGGGGAAGGAATTTTGCCTTTTGGTGTGCTTTTCACCGGAAAGCAGTCTTCACCTGTAGAAGCTATCAGGTCCGAAAATTTAGAAAAGCACTCCAAAGCATTCTCGGTATTTACTGGTGGAAGGAAAGAAATACGGTGGTCTAATAGTTTTGAAAAAAGATCCCAGTCTGCTGAATTTAAACGATATTTTAGTAGGGGGGGAAGGGGTTTATCTGGAATGGATTTTGAAGGATTTTTAATTATGATGGGATAGTGGTCACTACCATAGGACAAATTTAAACAACTCCAGTTTAGCATGCCAGCCATAGCAGGCGAGCAGAAGGTCAAGTCAACACAGCTGTTTCTTTGACCAAATGCAGACCTACGAGTAGGGCTGCCATCATTAATGACACACAAGTCGAGCTCGTCCAGCATCTCCACTAATTCATTACCCATTAGATCGCATATATCTGAACCCCATCTATAATGGTGGCAGTTGAAGTCACCCATTACAAGCAATGGGCCACTTACCACGGATAGCAAATTTTTAATTAACCTAATGTGATCAACATGAGGGTGTGCAATATAAAATACAAATATATTTATGTCCTCAGCCTTAACAGCGACAACATTGATGTCATCGCCAACGAAGGGTAGAGGGATCTGGGTGAAGGGCACTTTGTTATTAACTAACAAAGCACAACCTCCATAACCATCAGATCTGTCATGTCTGACAACACTGAAACACGGGATCCCGAAATTAATATTGGGTCGAAGCCATGTCTCAGCAATGCCACAAATCGATGGTTTAAATTTATTAATCAAGTGGAGTAAGTCACTCTTCCTGGGAAGAGTACTCCTCACGTTCCACTGAAGCAGTGTTAGAGGTAGGAATTTTACAAATATAGTCTAAGATTGTAGAAAGCTTGTGTGCCACGTGGTCAGGTACATTTTGGGCAGGGTTTGATAGAACTGCCATGAGCATATCAGAAACTATATTTAGTATGTGTTTGGAGCTACGAATGTTGGTTCAGGATTCCATAGGGAAAGCGCAACCATTTTTGGATGGGGAGTAAGAGTAGTCCTGGATAAGGGCCTGATGGGCCTTCTTATCATAGCTGGGGGGAAGGGGAGCATGTGACTTAGGTTTGAGATGAACTGTTTTTTTATAGGACACTCTTTGTTGGGATGGTGATTTATTAGGAGACGAATCTATAAGGTTGACTGATCTTGAAACCTCAGCATAAGACCTTTTAACCATAGGGAAAACCTGGCTTGCTTCCATATACGAAATAGATTTCTCTGCCATCAAAGCTTTGATGCTCTTCTGGCGTCCTAATTCAGGGCAAGCTTTGTCATTGGCAAAGTGGTTGCCATTACAATTGATACAATGGGCAGTATCGGCTGAAGTCTGGCATCCATCACCTGGATGGTCCTGCCCACACCTGAAACAACGCGGCTTCGAGCGGCAGAGAGTGCGAGTGTGTCCAAAACGACAACAGTGATAACATTGTATGGTGGGATATGCATACAGTTCTACCGGAAGTGCTGAGTAAAAGCAAAATACCTTTTTGGGTAGGGTTTGACCATCAAAGGTAAGCACTACAGTTTGGGTAGGTTTCCATTCGGTTCCGTTGATTGAAGTGATTCTACGATTCATCCTCCTTGCCTTTATCACTGCCCCACAGCCGGTGGGAACCTTGATATTTCCAATGATCTCGTCCTCTGTCCATTCAACCGGGACGTCCCTCACAATACCCATTCGTGTTACATTGAATTGAGGGATTGAGGTAACATAGCTTTGAGCCACCATACCATTGACCAAGAAACTATTTGCATCCTGGTGCGACACAAACTCAACTGAAACTCGGTTCCTTCCCAGCCGTTTAACACCACCGCTCTTAACATTGTTAATGTTTTGTTTCATCAGAAACATTCCGAACTTAACCGGGTGTAGTGTGGTGCCAGACGTCTGAGAGTCCTTAAGGGACACATATACTACATAAGGAGGGTTATCCCTGGCCGTATAACACTGTCTACCATATACACTTTTCGCCAGTTTTGGAGGGTTATTCATGGAGATAGGAGGGGAGCCTGCATGTCGTTTCCGACTGTTGGTGGGTTCTAAGTCCATTCTTTCAAAATTTGGTGTATTGGGAGGAAGGGTAATGGTCACAATTGTTTCTGTTTCGTATTCCGGCGACTTATCGGGAGGATCGGGTGGCTTCTCTTCGTCCATTTTGGGGATAAAAAGTAGGAAGAGGAAACAAGTGGAAAAACTTACTTAAAACTACCAATACCGAGATAAAACTTACGGACACAGTTAATTAGACAACACGACAACACAGAACTTAAAAGATTTCAGTTCACACTGAGGGGGATCACTAAAATAGTCAACAAACGTAGGAAAACGACAAAAGCACGTGCGTAACCTTCACCGCTACCAACGAAAAAACCTCTGGAAACTTGCCAACTAGTCAAATTCAATACTTTTCTCGAACTGTCAAAAATGACTGTTTCCTATTTTTCTTAATACCTAATTTTGTACGACCACGGAATATAGAATACAATGGAAGTAGCTTGAAACATTATTTCTGCCAGAACCGGTGTCGCCAAACTAATACATTCATAATTTACTCATACTATAAATCGGAAATTACGATTGGTTAGAAAAAAAAATGGGCGTAAACGAAATGCAAAAAAAATATCACACGATATGCAACTTTAAAACCAATGCACTATAAATCAAAATAAAAAAGTATATTTTGGACTACCAAGTACCGCCATTCGTCGCTAGATGGCGTTTAACAATGCCATCTAGCGACGAAAAGTGGTACTTGGTTTGAACTTTAACGTTGTAAGAATAAAGGTGATATTTGAATGGCTTATCACTGGCTCGAATGCGGGTCTCTATTCAGATAGTGATGTAGCCTAATTCGATAAAAATAATATCGATAATATGAAAATGTGTTTTAAAAATAATATGAAAAAAAATATTGACTGCTATAGTGTGACAGTATTAAAATAATAAAATTAATATATCGTTGATAACTTTTTAAACGTAACAAAAAAGGGTAAGTATTTATTTACATGTAAAGCAAAAAACATTTTGTTCGTATTTTTTATTACTTTCTTTTTTTCAAAAAATCATTTTTTTTTTATTTCACATAGGCAATATAAGTAACAACTATTACATAAATTTTTACAAACTTTATGTGGATAATGTGATAAATGAGAGGGATGGCGACAAGGATGACGGTGCTGATCTGCTCCGTGAAGTGAAGGTTGCTTCCAATCACGTCGGGGTCACCACTAAAATAATAATAAAAAAATAATCTAAATAAATGTTACATTACACTTGCATCGATATCAATCGATAAATTCAATATATGATTTGACTACATCACTATTTGAGTAGCGTAGAACTGGCGAGAATGTTCTATTGAATGGAATAAATCCAAAATAAACTGTATCTTGAAGGCGTAAGGTTGATTTTGACTAACCGTTTTAGTAAATAATATTATTTTAATAACTGTTTTTGTAAATTGAAATAAAATAAGATTTCTACAAGAAAACAATAAAAATTGTACTTACCGATGATACGGAACACCTCCATTTTTACGATATTTCGGCTGCTATCATTTTTACACGCCAAAACGGAACAAAACGACATAGTTGAGGAAATATGTATTTGACACGAGACTAGCAACTCGACGCCATGTTCGAACGAGACTGAACTCGAATTTGCCTCGAGTAAGCAGTACACAGCTTAGTTGTGGCACGCGTGCCACGCCTACTTGCTACTTCCATTGTATTCTATATTCCGTGTGTACGACATAGTGTACTGTGACGTCACGTATTTGAGTGTCAAACAGCATAGTTATATCTTGAAAATTTGCTGGAATAAATTTCTGGAATAATTTTTGTTCGGCCGTGGTATCACTCAAGCCAGCCCATTCGTGGCGAGGCATGGCTCACACTTGAATTCTAATTGAAATTAAATGATTTTGACTTTGACTTTGATCGAAGAAGGTTATAGACTATAAAACTTCACGCTACGAACAAAAGGTACTGAGCAAAGCGGGTGAATATGACCGAAAGTCACTAAGTAGTGATAAAATGAACTTACCGATCATTTCATCCAGTGATGGAATGGTATAGTACCCGGGCCGGGTCAGTTTGACCCCGGTCGGGTGAGGCGGCGCTTCACGAGGTGACACGTTCTCTTCCTCCGATACTATAAAGAAATACAAGTTCAATAAGATTATTATTTCTTTTCTTCTGACTGCCTCTTTGACCGCAAGTGCGACTGCCGGGCAATCTCGAATTCGATTCCCGGGTCGAGCAAAGTATTATCGAATTTAAAAAAAAATTCTCACTAGTAGCACGGATTCTGGAATTGTGCCCGGTATATAGGCTCACCCCATATTAAATGGGACTCGTAACATAAATAGTGAAGTGGGTGTTACATTGTACAGTGGCATAATGTGCAACTCTGCCTACCCCTTCGGGGATAAAAGGCGTGATAGTTATGTCTCAATCACGTCAAAACGGCTGAACGGATCGGAATGACAGGAACAGGGATAGATTATGGTCTGGAATAACAACATCTAGGCTACTTTACATCGCACGGTAACGCGGGAGAAGCGACGGGCAGAACCTAGTATTACACATCTTAGCTAGGAGGCTCCATACAATTTAGGAGTCGTTTGTGAGAACGGATTGATTTTATACGCTAACCATATAGTCCTCCGATTTGATGTGCAATTTTCTCACAACGCGAACATCCCGCTTGCTCTCCGGAGCGGTGTCGGCAGAACTGGAGCGTTTGGACGCGGTCCAGGGTAGTCACTGGGAGTAGGAGTAGAAGTGGATTATTGAGGGAGGAGTAAGGGATTAGTAGGTTGTGTGGAGTTCTTCGTTGTACACGCGGCTACACATCGAGCTTTACATAACCAGTATAAACTGAACGTTAAATGTGCGGAAAGATGATGCGACGCGACACCAGGATAAACTGTAGCTGTAGCCAAATGCCATTTAGCGCTTGTCTACATGTAGAATAGAAAACCAAATTATATGGGATTGACGTAAATTTTGACACTTGTCAGTGTCGTCCCCATGCATTTCGATTTCTACTCTCTCTGTAGACAAGCGCTAAAGTGGCGTTTGGCTAAGGACACTGGTTTTATATAGATTGATGTGTGGCCGTGTGTATCATGTATAAATTTGAAATTTCAATAACATTTTTACTGATTCGAGAGTTTTATGTTTTTATTTTTCTCTTATAGAGGTAATATCTTCTGATTCACTTCATTGTGGGAACCAAGACAGTTGTCCAAGTCCTTGGGACGTTGGACTTCAGTGTTCCGGTGTTTGCTTGGTTGTATCTACTGTAGATCCTGGGGTACAGGAGTTGCAGCGGTTTTAAGAGGTTGTTACGTACGACGTAGGTAACTAAAGATAATCCGTCAAAATGGTTGCGCAAAAGTAACGATAGTTGCAGCAGAAATTAGTCAGTTAAAACGGTTATTTTGGTTGCGCTAGTTGGTTATTGTAGCTAGATAAGATAATGATTTTGCGCAACGGTTGCGCAAAGGCCAAAATGGTTGCGCAACAGTTGCGCAAAGGTCAAAATGGTTGCGCAACACGGTTATCATAATTGCGCAAGTTACTAGACTTGACATTTACACAATTTAGACCATTTTTTTATCTATATAGACTTTTTAAATTATGAAATCTTACCGGACAGAGTATCGACGTTCTCTTTGTCATGCGAGGAGTCTCCCCTCACCCCCAGTTCCCTGACGGAATGTTCGGCGGACTCCGGTTTGTTGGACAGTGGTTTGCGCAGCGGTTTGGTTGTCAACCAACTTGCACGACGCTCTGTTACTTGCGCTTGGATGTCTTTGTCTAAAATTGGATTATCAAGTTAGTAAAAACGTATGACGACTGCCTTTTTGGCAGTATTCGCAAGTGCGACTGCTGAGCAAGGAGTCTCGAGTTCGATTTCCGGGCCGGGCAAAGTAGTACTGGTTTTAAAAAAAATCTTAGTAGCAGCACGGAATCTGGAATTGTGTCCGGTATATGGCAACAGGCTCACCCCCTATTACATGGGACTCGTAACATAAATAGTGAAAAGCGGGTGTTACATTGTACAGTGGCATTAAGTGCCGTAATGTGCACTTCTGTCTACCCCTTTGGGGGTAAAAGGCGTGACGTTTGTTATGTAGAATAGTATAATAAAATCAACGCACCGATATTAGGATACAGCCTAGGTGTAGGTTCTCCGTCAATAGGACGCTCCTTATCATTCCACATCTTTGATCCGCTGAGCCTGTTAACAAGAAAATATAAAATATTACATAAATGGCGAAATCATCATTAATTCTTTCCCAAAAATCAGTATTTACGAGTTTAAACTGCATCAAAATTTGTTCAGTAGTTTTACGGTTCATTGCGAACGACTTGTGCTTTTGTTTTACTTTTCTTTTTTGTCTTCTATAGCTGACCGCGGCGCTCGAAAGTTAAAATTACAGGAATTATGTAAAAATACAAATTTACAGAAAATATATAAGGATAGAATTACAGGGAACTTACCAACTGCCGTGTTTGTCGGAGCCAACGCTCACATCGGCTTCTGTAACAAAAATCATAACAATTCGAATATTACAAGGGTTTTAAGAACATTAGCATCCGTATACGCATTCACATCCGCACCAATCAATGCGGACTTTTTACGGATGCAAATTCATATCAACTAATAATATCCATCCCCAAAAGGCCGGTAACGCCCTTGTAACGCCTCTCGTGTTCCAGTTTTCCATGGGCAAAACCGATTGCTTACCATCAGGTGATCTAGTTTAGCATACGGCTTATTCCATAAAAAAATAAAGTGGGCGGGGCCTGAGTCATACCCGCTTCGTGTTTGATGATTAAACAAATAATGAGTAAATTTTGAATTTATTTCCAGTCATTTATGCATTTCAAATGTTAATAATTACATAACATAACATCACGCCTTTTATCCCCGAAGGGGTAGGCAGAGGTGTACATTATGCCACTGTACAATGTAACACCCACTTTTCACTATGTATGTTATGAGTCCCATGTAATAGGGGGTGAGCCTATTGCCATATACCGGGCACAATTCCAGACTCCGTGCTACTACTGGGAATTTTTTGAAAAAACCCAGTAATACTTTGCCCGACCCGGGAATCGAACCCGAGACCCCTTGCCCGGCAGTCGCACTTGCGACCACTCGGACAATGAGGCAGGCAGAGACAATGTTAATAATTACTTTTTTTTAATCTCAAAATCCGCATCTGCATCTAGGGACGTCTAAATTTTTGCATCCGTAACAACCCTGCAGCTATAGCCAAATGCCGTTTAGCGCTTGTCTACATGTAGAATAGAAAACCAAATTATATGAAATTGTCGTAAATTTTGACACTTGTCAGTGTCATTCCCATACATTTAGTTTTCTACTCTCTCTGTAGACAAGCGCCAAAGTGTTGTTTGACTAAAACGTGATGCGGTTTTTTAATATATAGAGTGATTCTTAAGGATGGTTTATATGTATAATAATACATGCATATTGCATCCGTGCGAAGCCGGGACGGGTCGCTAGTATATTAAAAATGCGAAATTTTGTGAGCGAATTTTGTGTGAATGCTTATTATTCAAACACGACAAAACGGCTGAAGGAATCAGGATGAAATTTGAAACAGGGGTGAAATGGTCGAGAATAACAAAAAGACTACATTTTTCCCCAAGGGAACGCGGGCGAAACCGTTGGCAGAAGATAGTATTTATATGAAACTGTGTACTTACGTCTCCCAGCGTCCTTCAAAGAGACATATTCCTCCTGTCTGCGATCCACTTCATCTATGTTCTGTTGCTCGGAGCCAACGTCGTGGGGGGCGCCGTTGGAACGAGGCTCCTCCATTGACCTGGTTAGGGAAAGAACAAAATTGCGATTATTCATAACATCACGCCTTTTATCCCCGAAGGGGTAGGCGGAGCTACACATTACGGCACTTAATAGCACTGTACAATGTAACACCCACTTTTCACTATTTATGTTATTAGTCCCATGTAATAGGGGGTGAGCCTATTGCCATATACGGGGCACCATTCCAGGCTCCGTGCTACTACTGAGATTTTTTTTAAATCCCAGAAGTACTTTGCCCGACGCGGGAATCGAACCCGAGACCCCTTGCCTTAGCGACCACTCAGCCAACGAGGCAGTGTTATGAGGAAATAAATTTAAATTATTATCCCTTTGACTAAATTAGTGTGAAATTCTTATGAAGACTACATGAGTATCGTACACCCGCGACAAGAGCAGGAGTGGTAACAATAAATTCAAGTATTCTCTAAACCCAATAATACCCGCTCGATAGCAATGAGGGTATAGGACACTCAAGCGAAGACCGAGGGTGAAATATTTACTTAAGACCCAGTGGGTATCATAGACCCACAGGAAGCGAAGAATACTAACCTGGCATTATCATTGTTGCTATGATCGATGCTGTCCTGATGACTTTCATTCGCTCTCTGGTTCGGTCGTAGTACCAGACGTTTGCGGCTCGGCTTCAAACTGAGTTTATCTTCTAAGCTAGCGTCCGATTCTTCCAGCCCATCGAATAGGGATTTCTGTAAAAAGATATATAAGAATAAAATAGAATATTTTTTATTCGTCCGCAACAGCCTGTTTTCGTCCACTGCTGGACATAACCCTCTCCAATGGCACCCCACTGAGTTCGGTCTTCAGCTCTTCTCATCCAGCCACTTTACGTATATCGTCCCTCCACCTAGCTGGAGGACACCCTACACTACGTTTGCCTAGACGCGGTCTGCACTCCAGAACACGTCTACCCCAACAGTCATCGGTTCTTCGACAAAAGTGACCGGCCCACTGCCATTTCAACTTGCTAATCCTTTGGGCTACATCGGTAACTTTAGTTCTCTGTCGGATCACCTCGTTACGGATCCTGTCCTTCAGAGAGATCGCGGAGAACTTAACAGGTAACCGGGGTTCTGGCTCGAAGTGCAGGAGTAGGAACGGGGTGGTGTTCAGTCAGTAAGATTCTGACACTCCCTCCCGCCTCACACGGGGGGGAGAAGTCATTGGATGATTTTCCCCCCTTCTAGTTTCTAGTTTCAAGCCATGCTAGAGGCTCTAGGGGCTCTAGACGAAACTAGTCGAGTTCCTCGTCGAATTACTACGTGAGAAAGCCGAAAACATAATAAAATATTGCCAAATATTCAAAGTTATTCTGCAGCTAAAAGTTATCGTACGTTGGAAAAATCGGCTCTAAAAGCGTCATGCAGTTTGTTAGTAAGCAAGAACTAATGGGTAATTCTAGTTCGGTTGCCTAAGCTATGAGAACCATACAAAATTTGAAATAAGTAGAAAAGTTTCTTTTTTACGGCAAACGAGCAGACGGATCACCTGATGGTAAGCAATCGGCGTCGCCCATGGACACACGGGACACCAGAGACGTTACAAGTGCGTTACCGGCCTTTTGGAGATTAGTAATTTGAGGATTGTGGACGATTTGGGGGATTGGGGAGACTGGGGAGGGGTAATTGGGCCTTTGGTTTCTTTGTTTAAACGCGCTAATCTATGAAACTATAGGTCCAATTTGATTAATTCTTTGGGTAGTACATTAATCGAAGAAGGCTAGAAAGCCTATAGGCTATAAAATATCACGCTATGACCGATAGGAGCTGAGAAGCGAGTGAAACCACACGTTAGTAGCAAATTAAAACTTTTACGCAACTAGGAAAACATTGTTAAAAGCCCCCACAAACCATTATTAAACTCTTTTAGTCGTTGCGCAACCACAGAAACCGTTGCGCATATAGGAAAACCGTTGCGCAACAACAAGAACATTATTCTACCAGTTATAAGACTGTTGAAGAGTTTGTCTTACACCGAGTGGTTAGAGCGAGTGATTAGGTGGTAAATGAAGAACTGAATACGCAATTTTTGTTGTTTAATTCATTGCGCAACCAAAAGCACATTGCTTAAAACACCTACAAACTGTTATTTCAAATTATAAACGATGAGCAACCGTTGCGCAACTTATAAAATCGTTGCGCAACTTATAAAATCGTTGCGCTACTTGTAAAACCGTTGCGCTACTTGCAAAACCGTTGCGCATCTAGCAAAACGGTTGCGTAACGACAAAAAAACATTATTTTATCATCTAAACCTGACTGTTTTTCATGAGATTTTCGCCCTCCGTCTTGTTAAAAACATGTTAGTAATATCTACCTTATCATGCAGCACTTGCGTAGGAGATACCTTATCGTGGTGCAGAGCGGAGCGCGGCGTGAGTGCCAGGCGAGGCCCGGCCGGGGACGTGACCCGGTACTGGGCGGACCCCGTGCGGTCCAGCACGGCTTGGACCGCGGCCGGGTTCGTCGGTTTTAAGACGTCTTCTGCTGTCGTTGCTAGAAAACAGAAATAAATTTTGGTTTAAAAATTCTGTGGTTTCCGGATGCTTTCAAGTAGGTTATTTTTTTGTCGAAAACCATATCTCGACCAATGACGGGCCAGAATCTGATCGATTACTCGAGAGTTCGAATTGACATCAAATCAAAATCATTTATTTCAATTAGACCAGACAGGCACTTTTGAACGTCAACAAAAAAAAAATTAAAAGTGAAGCTATTTGCTCATTCCAAGGTGTAGATTCCTATGTAGAAGAACAAGCAAGAAACTCCATAGGTTACTCTTTTCCAATCAAGTTCACAATACAATTCTCTAGTTACATAGTTTGGTTGTTTGGGTTGTTTGGGTGTGTCATCTTACAGAATAGCCAGACATTTTATATTATAGCCTATATCTTATCTTATAGCCTAGTTACTCGTTGGTGGTATCACTGCGGTGAAGCCGACCCATCCGTGCCGAAGCATAGCTCTCCCATACTTGAGCAAGTTATATGTTCTATTTAATAAAACTGTATAACGGTAGGATTTCCAAATGTATAAGTAAACAAATAAATACATAAATTATACTTACAAGAGTCAGGCAGTAGATCTTTGAACAGCGGCGAGTCTCCGTAAGGTCGCGCGGCCAGCGTCAGTATCTGCTCGTGGACATTACCGCCCGCAGACGAGCCGGACAGGGAGTTGCTGGAACAACATATTATATATTTAATATAACATTTATTTAGAACTGGCATGAATGAAAAGACTGATGACTATTGATAAAGTGAGAGAGGTATGTAAGAATTCCACAGTCTCTGCCTACCCCCGTGGGAGACATAGGGTTTAATTTATATATGTATGTTTGAGCTAGCGAAACGCTCGTGTTGGCCGCGTGGAAAAAGTATCCTAAGTTACTCCTCAGTACCTACATCAGCTACCTACCAATAAAATTCCCGTCAAAATCAGTCCAGCCATTTCAGATTTTATTAGCCAGAACTCACAGACGGACAGACAGACAGATAGATATACAGACAGACAAAACTTGTAAAGAATGTTGTTTTTGTATATGTATCGTATGTACATTCATATATGATGCATATGTAGTAAAAATAAGCATTATAAGATTGATGACTGTAGATGAAGCGAATGAGGTATGTAGCAATTGGCATTCCATTGTCTCTGCCTACCCCCATGAGAGACAGGAAGTTATGTAGACATATGCAGACATATGCAGATAAAATTATAAAAAAAGTATTCGATCTTAAACAATAAAAACATTGACATGAACTTACTTGAGAACATTATTCTGGTTGTTCTGCATGCCTAGCCCGATCCCGCCGGTCAGAGACGTATTGTTCCCGAATATCCCGCCGCCCAGAGACGTGTCCAGACCTGGAGAGAATGGGAAGAAAGGGTTAAATCTCTTTCAAATCAATTGTACATATTATAAGGAGTTTGTAGGCACATAAAATATTAAGAGATATTTAATTTTTAGCCAAGGGGCCGTTCAAATATTACGTAAGCACATTTTTTACAATACCACCATTGTCAGCAAAAGTAAGCAAAGATCTTACCCCCTCCCCCTTTGCTTACGTAAACATTTTAAAATATATCTTTTTTATATTGTAATTCTAATATTCTCGAAATACCATAATGTCTAGTTCTTTGTCGGTCTTTATTTATTTATTTATTTATTTATGTGCACATATACAACATAAAGGACAACACATACATAAAATTATAGTACAAAGGTACCACCTATTCCTATTGGAATTTCTTCCTGTGGACCTGGAGCAGGAAAAGTAATAATAATATAATGACACAGTCTTTGCTTCTAATTTATAATTTCAATATGAGGGTTGCCATTCGTGTAAAAAAGTAAATAACTACCGAAGACGTAATCATCATCTAGACTCCCCTACCCCCCATATCATCCGAAATAAGCAAAACAGAGACCCGACCCCCCGCCCCCCCCCCACCCACCATGGTGCTTACGTAATACTTGAACAGCCCCCCAACTCTAAAAGAGGATATTTTCGATATTAATTGAGCCTCTGTGCCCGGTCCACAGTATTAAGCTGGCTGTGTACCTAAATTCTTGTTGTGTGTCGTAGCAAAATAAATGGTTTTTCTTTCTTTTCTACTGTAGACATTTTTCATTAACCGACTTGCATAAAAAGATGTTCTCAGTTAGACTTGTACGTATGCATGTTTGTGCGCAATTATCTCGCAATTGGCTGAATCGATTTTGATGTGATTTTCAGAAAAGTGATTGTTACACTTAAGAGAAGTATTAGTAGTATTTAGTATATTAACTAACCGACTTCAAAAGAAGAGTGTGTCTAATCTTAGTCCCGAAATAAAATTAATAATAATATCCTTACTAATATTATAAATCGGAAAGTGAGTTTGTTTGTTTGTTCCGCTTTCACGCAGTAACTACTAAACCGATTGCTTTGAATTTTTACAGACTTACGTCTGTTAGATTAGTTAGATGTCCGGATTAAATAATAGGGTACTTTTTATCCCGGAAAAATGTGACATTTCCGAGGGAAAACAAAAGTATTGTTATAGATGGCGCTGTGTATATTGGTATGTCACATAGGCTACTTTTTATCCTTTTGAAACGCGAGCGAAGCCGCGGGTAAAAGCTAGTAATAAAATAAATAAAAATTAAAAAAATAACTGGTGAATAATTGCAAAAAGAAAACTTCGAAAGCGCATACGAACTCATATCAAAATCAAAACATTACGCCATGTAATTCTCGAAGAGGTATTTCTCGTCGGGTGGCACGTGCGATGCGAATAGTGCCTACAAATTTACGTCCCGTGCTTCTTAGAAATATTAACTAAAATCAAAATGACGTCTTTATTATTTTGTTTTTACTTTATACGGAGGTGATAACCATTGCGCCAAGCGCGCTGTGGATGAGGTCATCGAAATATTGTATATGATTCAGTAACATAAAAATACGATGAGTAAACACTGTATTTATGTGGGTATTGTATAGCTCGATTGCTCATTATTTGATAAATTATTTTTATCTTTACCCTCGTTTTTATTTAAACTTATTTACTAAACTAGCTGCGCCCGCGACTTCGTTCGGGTGGTTGTCGAAAATAAAACATAAAAAAAAATATATACATCCAACGTACTCCTTATGGCAAGTTGTTTTGCTGCGGGACGACAATGAAATAGATGTCACGGCGTACTACAACATTACAATGTATTATATTATCTATGTTTAATTTTTTTTTTTCGAATATTTATCTTTCTTTATATCAAAAATTCATTGCATTTGTTTTGTATTGTATGTAAATTATTATGTTATATTTTAATAATTCTTTATTATGTATTTATATAAGTATATATCTGTATTTTTATTTTTCATAATCTTTGTTTGTGTGCCATTTACCAAATAAATGCTTTTTCTTTCTTTCTTTCTTTCTTTCTTTCTATAAACCTGAAGTTTGTTTAATATATACGTACCGGTCTTAAACAGGGTATTATTGGCCGGCTGTGCGAAGGGTGTGTTGGTCATCTGTCCGAAGGCCGTGCCGGCGGGCTTGGCCTGGAACGTGTTGCCCAGACCGCCGCCTAGACCTGTACCTATGCATAACATTGTAATAAATATCATTTTAAATATTTATTATTCCCATATATTTATTTCAAATTCTTCTAAAGTTACATTTTTAAATAGTACAAAATGACTGCCTCGTTGGCCGAGTGGTCGCGAGCGCGACTGTCGGGCAAGGGGTCTCGGGTTCGATTCCCGGGTCGGGCAAAGTATTACGGGCGTGATGTTATGTATGTATGTATGTATACAAAATAAAAAATAACACATAACATAACATCACATCACGCCTTTTATCCCCGAAGGGGTAGGCAGAGGTGCACATGCACACAACCAAGTAATATTTTGCCCGACCCGGGAATCGAACCCGAGAACGCTTGCTCGGCAATCGCACTTGCGACCACTCGGCCAACGAGGCAGTCTATATGACTGCCTCGTTGTACTGTTGACTGTATGTCTATATAGTCTGTAATATAAATTCCGTCATGATCTTTTAAAGAAATAATCATACAAGTTAACTCACCAAGTCCAGTTTGCGGTGTGGTTCCGAACCCAAACGTAGGTGCAGTGGTGGGTTTCCCAAACCCAGTGTTCTGACCGCCGAACATTCCACCGCTAGACGTTGACGTATTCGTACCGAAGCCACCAGACGTCATTGACCCGAAAGCTGATAAAACATGTTAGTTCGAAAATAACATAACATAACATCACGCCTTTTATCCCCGAAGGGGTAGGCAGAGGTGCACATTATGCCACTGTACAATGTAACACCCACTTTTCACTATTTATGTTATGAGTCCCATGTAATAGGGGGTGAGTCTATTGCCATATAGGTGGCACAATTCCAGACTCCGTGCTACTACTGAGAATTTTGTAAAAACCCAGTAATACTTTGCCCGACCCGGAAATTGAACCCGAGACCCCTTGCCCGGAAATCGCACTTGCGACCACTCGGCCAACGAGGCAGTCAATCAGTTAGAAAATAATCGTAGCAATTACGGGGGTAATTGCTGCCCCCCTTTCCCCCCCTTTCCACAATCCCTGAATCCCGAACAATCCTCAAATTCCTAATCCCGAAAAGGCCGGTAACGGACTTGTAACGCCTCTGGTGTTCCAGGTGTCCATGGGCGACACCGATTGCTTACCATCAGGTGATCCGTCTGCTCGTTTACCGGCTTATGCCATACAAAAAACTTAATAAAATGACAGAGATGGCACGATATTTAAATACAACTTCAAATTGAGTGACGTTTCGTTATTTGGGCATTAAAGGGACTGAACCCCCCCCCCCCAACGGCTCCAAACTCGCACCCGCATGCATGCGGGATTCTTAAAATATTTTTAGAAATTACTATACAACATTATAATCGTAACTCACCAGGCGCCTGTGTCCCGAACGTAGGAGCTTGAGTCTTGGCCCCGAAGACCCCGCCGCCCCCGAAGGTCCCGAAGCCGCTGGTGGCCGGGGTCGCGCCGAAGGCTGGCTGGGCGGGCTTGGCGGCACCGAACATGAGGCTAGTGGATTGTTGCTGTATGGAAAATATTATCATTACAATATAAAAACATAACATCACGCCTTTTATCCCCGAACGGGTAGGCAGAGGTGCACATTGTGCCACTGTACAATGTAACACCAACTTTTCACTATTTATGTTACGAGTCCCATGTAATAGGGGGTGAGTGTTTTAAAACAATCTACCAGGCGGAGACTCGTGGAGTACCGGTTTTGTAGACACAATTATAGAACAATAGGTTGCGGTCACCGGTGACCGCTTGGTGTTTGACAGTTTAAAATAAAAATTAGGAAATAACCCTATTGGGTACTTGCCTTAATCAAAAATAAATTATTTGGACCGTTCAATACAATAAAATATTAAAAAATAATCACACTTTCATTAATTGATTTTATGACTAACTTAATTTTAGCATTTTCCAGTGAATTTTTATCAAAAAGTACCTATACTGCTTGCCGGTAAAAAATCGTGACGTCACAATACACAATCTCGTATCGTCTATGTGCAAAGCGAGTAATGGCGGACAGATGACGACCGCAGCGCACAACACGGCAGAAATTGGAAACAAATGCGGATGGTCAGCTGTCAAATGTATTGATTGCAGTACAAAATCAAAGCAAAGAAATGGACCATGGCTCGTATTAAGTAGCTCTGGCCGTTATGTCGCAGTTCTTCCACATTTCTTACATGCTCGGCTAATACTAATTTATTGCCTTTTGTCTCAGTTTGTGGTTGGAAACTAATATTATGTGTAATAGTTTCAAACCCGATTTTTATTATTATATTCATTTTACAGTAAAACTATGGAACAAATTGCACATAAATACTGTCAACAATACTATTTTAATCTTTGGTTTTATTTATATACTACTACTACTTTGATAAATTGAATTCATCAGATCTATGGCCTACTAATGCGCAGTTTAATGAGTGGATTTGGTTTCGAAAATCACCAAAAAATATCACAAGTGAATAATATTGACATTTTTTATCAGAACGTGAGGGGGCTTCGCACTAAGTTGGATGAATTCAGAGTTAATATTGAGTCATTAAATTACGACTTATATGCAATCACTGAATCCGGTTGTAGTGAGTCCATAAATGATTCAGAAATTATTCCACCGGGATATCAAATACTTCGGTGCGATCGAGCGGACGGGCGGAAGCAAGGCGGCGCGCTTCTCGTGGCCACACACCGGCTCGAGCTGCGACAAGTACAAGTGACCGACGTATCGATAGACGCGTGTGTGTTTGAAATGGTTTGTGCAACGGTTCATTTAAATAACCGATTTTTGTTTTTGTGTTCCGTGATTTATATCCCTCCGGGTAGTTGTGAGAATGACTATATGACTTTATTTAGATTAATAGAAAAATTATGTGATAAGTACCAACAGGTAATTGTAATTGGTGATTTTAATTTGTATTCATGTACTGTTAATATTAGTAATTATTACGAATGTTTTATGTCTTACTGCGACTTTACTCAAAATAATACTGTACCCAATTGTCAAGGGCGGCAGTTAGATTTGGTTCTAAGTGCAGGTTTTAGTGAAGCCGTGACGGTCGCGGTGGCGGATGAGCCTCTTGTACCTATCGACGCATATCACCCACCGCTCGCGGTGTGTGTGCGCCTCGGCCCAGCGCTCCCCGCGCCCGCACACACCCCGCTCACCCCCATCGCGAACAGCTGTAGCGGCGCGAGTAGTATTAGACCACGGTGGAATTTTTATAAGGCTGATTATCAATTGCTTTATTCTACGCTAACTACGACTGATTGGGGGGAAATTTATGAACAACACGATTTGGAGGAGGTGCTGAATATGTTTTATCATAAACTTTATAATGTATTAGATAAATGTGTACCGCGTAAGAATCTTTGTAGCAATTATAATAAAAAATCTCGTTACATATATCCTGAGTGGTATACATCAGAAATTATTAAAGATATACAAATTAAAGCTAAACTTCATAAAAAATTTAAGAAAACGAAGCTCGATAGTGATTACTACGAGTTTTCATTGTACAGAGCCCGAATTAAAAAAGCTATAAAACTTGCACATAATGAACATAAAAATAAAATTCAAAATCAGTTTGCAAAAGATCCAAAATCATTCTGGCAGTATATTCAATCTAAGAGAAGTAGAGTAAATAGGCAAAGTATAGTGAAGGATGGTCAGTACCTCACAGATCATGAATGTTCTAGACAATTTGCTAGATTCTTTGAATCAGTCTACAATAAGGAACCACCTCAGCTGGATGTGCGGGTAGCGGCGGGGAGGCGCGGCCTAACAGTGCACGGGTGCATATCGGGGTTCTTAATCTCCAAGATGTTAAGAACGCGATCAGTAAACTTAAACCAAAGCGGTCAGCGGGCCCAGACGGGTTGCCTGCGTTTCTGTTTAGAGACTGTGGTAGGGTGCTGGCGGACCCTCTACATTATATATTTCATATGTGCTTGAAACAAGGTACGTTTCCAGCTCGGTGGAAAATCACGCGGGTCATTCCGGTTCCTAAAGGCAAACCAAGCCAGGATGTCCAGGGTTATAGACCGGTGGCGGTGCTGTCGACCCCGGCAAAGGTGTTCGAGTCTGCTATTCAAGCCAGTGTGCAAACACAGGTGCAGGCTCGGTTAGCAGATGCGCAGCACGGGTTTAGGCCGGGGCGTAGTACTGCCACTAATCTACTTAACTTCATGGCGCGCGTGGTGCCGGCAGTGGACGCCGGGGTGCAGGTAGATGCCGCCTATTTCGATTTTAAAAAGGCATTCGACACGGTTGATAACGACATACTGCTCAGTAAATTGGCGGAGATGGGGTTTACGCCACACCTGTTAAACTTCTTCGCCAGTTACATGAAGAACAGGCAGCAGTATGTTGACTATAGGGGTTCCGAGTCTGAACTATATTTCGCTAGGTCCGGAGTAAGTCAAGGTAGCAACTTGGGGCCATTGGCATTCATTATAATGATCAACGATTTGCCAGAGGTAGTCAAGCATGCTCTTTGTTTGTTGTTTGCTGATGACATCAAGTTGCTGCTGGAAATTAAAGATGTATCAGATTCTGAACGTCTTCAAGAAGATATACAAAGAGTAGTAGATTGGAGCCAGAGAAATAGACTGCATTTCAATGTGGACAAATGCTCCATGATGACATTTACTCGTGCAAAAACACCAACACAATATGAGTACACGGTGGAGTCTGTACCAATGAAGCGGGCTGCTCAGGTTCGAGATCTCGGAGTCGTAATGACATCAGACTTAACCTTTCGGGAACATATTATTAAGGTGTGTAAAAAGGCGTATAGGAACTTGGGGTTTGTACTGAGGCAGACACAGGGGTTCAATAGGATATCAACGCTAAAGGTACTTTATGATGCTTTAGTCAGAAGTCACCTTGAACATAGTGCGGTAATCTGGGCTCCACATGAAACGAAGTACAGTGTCATGTTAGAGCGAGTTCAGAACAAGTTCACAAGGCACTTGTACTTCAAACTGTATGGCGTGTACCCTTTTTACCCTTTAATGTACCCGACATTGTTTGTGCTGGGCATGGTGGGGTATAGCGAGCTGAGAGTGCGCAGAGAATTTATGTTAGCTGCTTACGTGGTGAAGTTATTACGAGGTGTGGCACATAACCCGAGAGTGCTGCGCCACCTGCAGCTGTGTGTGCCAGACCGATACGTATGGAGGCGACATCGTCCGCCGCTGCTCGCTGTACCTGTGGCCAGGACCAATCTTCTGGCCAAGACCCCGCTCACGCGAGCCATTTGCACGGTAAATGAGGTTCATGGCCGCATTGACATATTTTCGTGCAATACGAGTGATCTAGTGAGAGTATTATTAAATATAAGTGCATATAATAATACGTTGCAATAGAATTTCCGATCGCAAAATTGTTTACTCTAAAAAAAAGTCTCAAAGTTATTTCTTTGTTTTGTTATTTTAATAATAGTTTATGTTAGTAAGTAGATACTGAATAGGTGTTAAGTAAAATATCGTTTATGATTAATTGTGAGTATTTAATTTTAAGTGTTTCATATAAGATATTAAATTTGTATGGGAAACTTTATTGTATTAGTATATAGGTATGTATAAGTGTTAAGTTTTAATTTAATTATAATTAGGTAATAAGTAAGTACTAAAAGATGTGGTAAGACTGATGGCTACACTATCGTATTGGAATGTATCTGTAATGTTAGTTGTTAGTGCATTAAATAAATAAATAAATAAAAAAAAAAAAAATAAATAAATATTTGCAAAGAAAACTATAATGTTTCCATTGTTATTATTTGACAGCTTCCGCAAATGTTGTGAACGCTACGCGTCGCCACCGTCGCGCACATAGCCAACTGTCGTTTTTGACAGTTCGAAAAGTATTGAATTTGACTAGTTAGAAAGTACATAATTGTAAAGTTAATTATGCAACATACCTGATTCTGTGTGTTGGTTCCGAACCCGAACGTGGACGTGTTGGTACCGAACGTAGGGGCCTGGGTCGTCGTCGTACCGAATAGACCAGTTCCACCTGTAACAGTAATATTACATATTATCTATACAGATAGTCTGTTTGTAATATTACAATTCCCGCTTTTTACTACATGCATATGAATATACTGCCTCGTTGACCGAGTGGTCACAAGTGCTTCTGCCGGGCAAGGGGTCTCGGGTTCGATTCCCGGGTCGGACAAAGTACCTCTATTACTGGGTTTTTGAAAATTCTCACTAGTAGCACGGAGCCCGGTATATGGCAATAGGCTCACCCCCTATTACATGGGACTCATAACATAAATAGTGAAAAGTGAGTGTTATATTGTACAGTGGCACAATGTGCACCTACTTTTTAACCTAACCTACCCTACCTATACATGCAAAAGTAACACTTTTTAAAATTTTTGTGTCTATCTGTTTATATTGGCTAATCTCTGAAATGGCTGGACCGAATTTGACGCGACTTTTATTGGCAGGTAGTATTTTTTGGGCTGTCACAACCTCTATACCGCTGCAACTCCTGTACCCCAGGAACTACAGTAGATACTACCATGAAAACACCGGAACACTGAAGTCCCGCGCGTCCCAAGGACATTAATAACTGTCTTTTTTTTAAGGGGGGAAAATCATCGAATGACTGATCCCGCCTGGGTGAGGCGGGAGGGAGTGTCAGACTCTTACTGACTAAAAACCACCCCGTTCCTTCTCCTGCACGTCGAGCCGGAGCCCCGGTTACCCGTTAGGTTCTCCGCGACAATTAATAACTGTCTTGGTTCCCGCAACGAAGTGAATCAGAAGATATTATTAGAGGAGAAGAAAAAAGGCAGGTAGCTGATGTACTGAGCAGTAACATAGGCTACTTTTATTGTAGAAAAAACGCAGACAAAGATGCGGGTACAGCTAGTTAATGAATATAACTCACCAGTAGTCGCCGTCGCTCCAAAAGCAGGTTTATTAGGTCCGAAGAGTCCCGTAGTGTTTGTGGTCTGTGCATTGTTTGCGAAGGAGAACGAGGTGTTCTGAGTACCGAAGGCCCCCGTGGTGCCGAGGGCGGAGCCCCCGAACACGGACGGAGCGCTCGTTGTTGATGGCTGACCAAATGCTGAAGGAAATGGAACATTTTTAATCAAACTTTTTATGTAAATCGTCGAGTACCGTCATTATAGACACAATTATAGAACAATAGGTTGCGGTCACCGGTGACCGCTTGGTGTTTGACAGTTTAATGGAATAGGAGGCAAACGAGCAGACGGATCACGTGATGGTAAGCGATCATCGCCGCCCACGGAAACGTGGAACACCAAAAGAGCCACAGGTGCGTTGTCGACCTTTTAAAAAGGAATACGCTCTTTTCTTGAAGGTTTGAAGGTCGTATTTGAAGAAGGTTTGACTGCACGGTTGGCGCGGTGGTTGGGCAACTGGCTGCCGCGCAACGTGTCGCGGGTTCGGTTCCCGCACGGAACAACTCTTTGAGTGATCCACAGATTGTTGTACCGGGTCTGGGTGTCATGTATATGTGAACTTGTATGTTTGTAAACGCACCCACGACACAGGAGACAATCCTAGTGTGGGGCAACGTTTTTTAAAATACAGAAAGAAAAAAAAAGTATCGGTTCGGAAATACCGTCGACGTTTTTATAATAACTGTAGACATACTGAATTAACTAAAAAAATGGCGGATTTCTCACGTGAATATACTGAGACTAGCTAGCTGGAGCTAGCTGGAGAATAGTTAACTTGTGTCAAGATCAAAAAATATTTTTTTTTTTTCCAATTAGACCAGAAAGGGACTTGTGAATGTCAACAAAAAAAATTAAAAGTGAAGCTAATTGCTCATTCCAAGGTGTTCCAATTCCTAATGGAGAAGAACGAGCATTCTGTTGAAGATATCTGCTCCTAAATGTAGGTACAAGATTTTTTTTATGGAATAAGCCTGTAAACGAGCAGACGGATCACCTGATGGTAAGCAATCGGCGTCGCCCATGGACAGTCGAAACACCAGAGGCATTACGAGTGCGTTTACTAGCCTTTTGGGGATTGGGAATTTGAGGATTGTGGGGGTCGGGGATTGGGGAAGGGGTAATAGGCATGGCGAATATTTTTTAATTTTTTGTCCGTCTTTTAGATATTATAAAAATCTTCGATACGTATTTTTTCTTTTTTCTCGTATCCAAAAAACATGTAGATATTTTGAGTTAAAATGACGCGTGACGTCACAATTAGGTACGATTTCTCCGTAAGTGTGACGTCAACACCCCCCACTCCCTAACTTTAATGCGGAATAACTACGTATTCTTCTGTTAATTTGATAAAACAAAAAATACGTGTCTGATATTTTCGTGCAATCTTAATGACGGACTAATTACTTTTTTGATTTTTTTACCCTGTCGACACCCCTATTGGGCCACTTCACACAAATACATACGTAGCAAGTTAAATACTCACTGCTTCCCCCAAAAAGTGGTTTATTCTCAGCCTGAGGTTGGAATCCTCCAAAGACGCCGGTAGTATTCCCTTTGCGACCAGCCACGTAATCTTCCAAGCGCAGTTCTTCTAACGACTTGGTCTCATATTCCTGTCAAATATAACAAAAGGTTAATTTCTGAAGAGTGGACTCTATTTTGTAGTGGATTTAAAGTTTAATTTACATTGCTTTACAATTTAAAATTGAAAAAATGTTGTCTATGTTAAATTCAAAAACTATGATTTTTTTTATCAGAACCTTATTATTGATTTCCAAAAAGTGTTTCAAGCCTGGAAACTTAGTAAAACGATGTTTAGCACATACTACCATTAACCAATATAATAGATACAAGTCTGTAGCTTAATCATTAACAATTCGAATATGCTCAACTAATTTCGAATCACATCGGGGCTTATAATAACTAGTGAGGGCTACGGCGGACGCAGTGTCATATACAGTCAGCCAAATCTGCAGCTATAGCCAAATGCCATTTAGAGTTCACATAGACCAAAAATACTATGTACTTAAAACATATTTTTACAAATAACACTAATTTCAACTTTATCTTCAACATAATAGAGTGCAGTTTACCTTCATACAAGTAATACAATGGTGTTTAATGTTGACAGTCTGCGAGGTTCCAGATTTGACTACCACGTCGGTCCCAACGACCGGGTTGTACTTGACATGCGCTGTGCCGGTCGCAGTGCTCTGCTGCTGACCGAAACCACCTGCTGGGGTGAAGATATTATGTTAGTGTGTGTGAATTGTGTGGTCGACCGGAGTGATACCACGGCCGAGCAGAAAACCATAGTGAAACAATGCTGCGTTGTATGTCGTCGTATGAGTGAGGTTACCGGAGGCCCAATTACCACCCCCCTCCCCCTCTTTAACCCCCCAACCCCCACAATCCGCAAATTCCCAATTCCCAAAAGGCCGGTAACGCACTTGTAACGCCTCTAGTGTTCCGGGTGGCCATGTGCGACACCGATTGCTTACCATCAGGTGATTCGTCTGTTCGATTATCCTAACTTACCAGTATTATTAGCGAACAGCCCCCCTCCTCCGAGGGTGTTGGTCTGCTGTCCAAAGAGTCCGGTGCCGGTGGACGGTGTGGAACCGAAGAGTCCACCGGTGGTCGCTCCAGTGGTGGATGTACTGCCGAAGCCGAAGCCTGGTGGGGAAACGGAGTTTTTTCATAGAGAAAGTACAGAAATATGTATCTTATGCCGGAATACTGAAACGTTACTCAATTTTAAGTCGTGCTCAAATATCGTGCCATCTCTGTCATTTCACAAAGAATTTGTAGAGACAGAACTATACTTAAGCGCGACTTAAAATTGAGTAGCGTTTGAGTATTCCGACAATAGTCTCTTATAGTCATCTCATTGTATGAAGTTTCCGTCAAATAATTCTTTTGCAAACTACATAACACAACATCACGCCTTTTATACCCGAGGGGGTAAGCAGAGGTGCACATTTCGGCACTTAATGCCACTGTACAATGTAACACCTACTTTTCACTATTTATGTTATGAGTCCCATGTAAAAGGGGGTGAGCCTATTGCCATATACCGGGCACGATTCTGGACTCCTTGCCACTACAGAGATTTTATTAAAAACCCAGTATTACTACTTTGTCTGACCCGGAAATCGAACCCGAGACCCCTTGCTCGGTCGCACTTGCGAGCACTAGGCCAACGAGGTAGTTAGGCTGAAGATTTGCGATTCAAAATTCAGGGACAAGACTCCACTTCACACACACACACACATACATACATGCATACATTAGGTAAAAGTGTGTTAATGCATTGACCTCGGTCGTCCGTACACCGTGAGAGTATACGTCCTTTTTTTTAAGGGGGGAAAATCATCGAATGACTGCTCCCGCCTGGGTGAGGCGGGAGGGAGTGTCAGACTCTTACTGACTAATAACCACCCCGTTCCTTCTCCTGCACGTCGAGCCGGAGCCCCGATTACCCGTTAGGTTCTCCGCGACAAAAGAGTATACGTCCTACGCTTCGCTTGCCGGTACGTGGCTGAGAATCTTTCTGCCCGATCGGCGTTCCCTGCCCACTGCCACTTCAGCTTCCTAATTGGCTGTGTCAACGACCTTTGCTCGTTTGCGGATTGCATCGTTTTTTATTCGATCTCACAAAAAAAACACCGAGCATAGCCCGTTCCATAGCGCGCTAAGCGACCTTGAGCAGCTCAAGCATGCAGTCCATATAGGCAAAAAGGCTTTGCTTGACATAAAATGTACAAACGCGTTTATTAAGATTCAATAATATAATAAAAGTTTGTAAAAAAACGGCTAACGTAAATATGCATTCACATATACTATACACGGACCACACGCCTTTGTATGAGCTTCTTTATAAGGGCCCAGTGAGAGACTACGTTTCAGTTCCATTGATTATCGCGGCTAACACACATTGATTATAGACTTTCATCTTGAGACACTGAGGTATGTTGGAAGATAAGATGTTGCGTAGTTTCGTAGTTAGTTTCGTAGCTACCCATCCACGTTGAATTCGACGATTGACCTCATCACTACCTCTACATAGTATAAAACAAAGTCGCTATCCACTATGTCTGTCCCTATGTATGCTTAGATCTTAAAAACTACGCGACGGATTTTGATACGGTTTCTTTAATAGATAGAAGGATTCTTAAGGGTGGTTTATAATTTACTAGCTTTTACCCGCGGCTTCGCTCGCGTCACAAAAGGATGAAAAGTAGCCAATGTGACATATATCAATAAATACAGTGCCATCTATACCAATACTTTTGTTTTCCCTCGGGAATATCAAAATTTTCCGGGATAAAAGTACCCTATTATTTAATCCAGACTTCTAACTTTACGTCTGCAATCAAAGCAATCGGTTTAGTAGTTACGGCGTGAAATCGGAACAAACAAACAAACAAACTTACTTTCCTATTTATAATATTAGTAAGGATATGTATAATACATGCATATTGCACCCGTGCGAAGCCGGTGCGGGTCGCTATTTTCACATAAAAAATCACCAATATGTACTCACCAGTAGGTTTAGCAGCAAAAGCAGTTTGGTTATGTGTGTTTCCAAAAAGACCGCCACCAACTGTCGAAGTATTCCCAAATAGGCCTCCGGTGGCCGGCTGCGTGGCCCCGAAACCGAAGCCCGAGGTGCTCGCCCCGAAGCCCGACGTCGAAGTAGACGCAGTAGACCCACCGAAAAGACCGCCGGTGGTGTTAGTAGACCCGAAAAGACCTGGATAAGGATTTTTTGTTAAATACTACATTACATACTTAGTTAATATTAAAACCTACAAATAGGTATTTTACCCAAACCAGGACGCTTACTCTTGAAACCAATCTCAATCTCAATGCAATTTCAATTCAATAAAATCTCAATAATTATTCAATGTCAATACTATACAACCACAATCGTAGCTGTTACAATAGCATTCAGGGTACGGAATATAAAGACAAACTCAATACCATTTAGTTCATTCAATATCCACGCAATACGGATGCAATGCAAGTCAAGAGTACGAAACAATGTCGATCGATCGGAATTGGATTCAAGAGTAAGCCTCCTGGAACAGATTTCAAGACCCCTTATACTCGACCAACAACCAAATTACCAAATATGTATATAGAATAACATACAACAATCACATCACATCAACAGCCTATAAATCGCCACTACTTACCACAGGTCTCTTCTCACCACTTGCTCAATGCGGGTCGCAAGTTGGCGATTTCAAACTTAAACAGTTAATAAAATAAATTAACAAAAATCTCACCTCCACCGGTGGTAGGTTGGGTAGAAGTGGCCGCTCCGAAGGCCGGGGGTGCTCCGAAAGCGCTCGTCCCCGTGGTGGGTTTAAAACCCCCGAATGGAGACGCGGTTGATGTACCGGAATTGAAGGAGCCTGCAAAACAAATTAAAATAAGTAAAGTTATTTCATTACATTTAAATGGCCTATTGCCATATACCGGGCACAATTCCAGACTCCGTGCTACTACTACGAATTTTTTCAAAAACCTAGTAGCACTGCCCGACCCAGGAATCGAACCCGAGCCCCTTGTCCAGCAGTCGTACTTGCGACCACTCAGCCGTCGAGGCAGACAAATAATTACTACATTTAACAAAAAGAGAAATTTCTAAAATGTAAAGGTAAAAAACAAAACAATAGTTGACTCATACATACAAATACCTCTATTTCACGAAATTCTTTCATGTATGACTCATATATGTTTACAAATAAATCGTGACGCAACGGCGGGGAATCCAAGCTGCGGTATACAAGTTCGATTGACGTTGAGGAAAAACATTACAAAATATTACGACTTCATTCCAAGACGAGGTAGGCAGATTGATGCACATTTACAATGTAACATTCACTCTGCACCCATGTAATATGGGATGAATCGTAGAATCTTAGGTTAGAAAATACCATTATCACTTTTTACCCGGCGCAGGATCCTTCAAAAAAGGCTTTTTAAGGGTGAAAATCATCACTCCTGTCTGCCTGGGTGAGGCGGGAGGGAGTGTCAGACTCTTACTGACTAAAAACCACTCCGTTCCTTCTCCTGCACGTCGAGCCGGAGCCCCGGTAACCCGTTGGGTTTTCAGCGACTCTGAATCGGCATCAGCCCTGTTGGGCCCCATCCGTGGTGGTCTGATAGCTCTTTGACGCGCGCGCGGAACGCGACGCGCCGTACGCTCGGGTCTGTTTCTGGTCGGACGGCGAGCCACCCATGCGGAGATCGTATCCCTAAGTCTAAGGACTTACGGTTCTCCCACACTTTAAAGTTACAAACTGTAGTTTCGAATAGAGAAGAACGATCAAGAAACTCCATCGTTACTCTTTTAAAAAAAAATGTTGTTAACAATCTCACAAATACATTAAATGGTTTTTTTATACTTTATAGGTCGACGTTTGACCACCAACTCGCCTGATGGTAAGCGATGATGTGGCCGACGATGGAGCACGCCTACCTATGAGCAACCTGTAGATAGAATATAGAAGGTCCTTAATAATAGAATATTACTCACCGAAATTGGCTGTAGTAGAACCGAAGGCAGGTTTTTGAAACATCTTCAAGTCTTATATCCTTGCGTTGTTGTCTTTCGAAATCACTTTTCACTTTTCTTAAAACTAAACTTATACGGAGACAGTCATTGCTTCTGTAACAAAGAAGAAAATAATAATTAATACTTAATGACTACATTGTTAGATTCCCAGGTCGGGCAAAGTATTACTGGGTTTTTAAACAAATCTCAGTAGTTACACGGAGTCTGGAAATGTGCCCGGTATATGGCAAGAGGCTCACCCCCTATTACATGGGACTCGTAACATAAATAGTGAAAAGTGGGTGTTACATTGTACAGTGGCATTAAGTGCCGTAATGCACCTCTGCCTATCCCTTCGGGGATAAAAGGCGTGATGTTGACTACATTATATAAAACAAAGGCGGTATCCGCTGTCTGTCTCTATGTATGTTTAGATACAGTGAAACTTGGTTAAGTGGGACCTGGATAAGTGAGAAACTCCATAACTGGAACTCATGCTAAGGTCCCAACACTTTGGCACTGAGTTACCTCTGTTAGTGGGACGAGGTAAACTCTATCCGTCTTATTACAAAACCCGATCTATTTTTAGTACCAGGATTAATACTAGGTTTAAACCATGACTAAATAAAACGTTATTATAAAACAAAGTTTATCACTAGTTCCGGAACTATCTATGGTACTAAAGTTAAACCGCCGAGACCCCTAGTTTAACTTCGGTACTAAAGTTATTTGAGGTTAGCTATCAGAAATATTCACGTGTATCTTCTATATTATTATAATTGTAAAATGGATATTGAACCGATTGATGTTATGAATTTAAAAGATCGCCATCGTGTAAATCCCCATCACTGCGAGGACCGCCCTGAGGACACGGTGGAACACACCGTAGCGGAATGCCCTGCGTGGGCTGAGCACCGCCGTGCCCTCAGGGAAGTGATCGGCGATGGCGACCTCTCGCGTCCGGGCCTAGTGCAGGCCATGATGCGGAGCGAGGGGGACTGGGATGCCGTCTCCTCCTTTTGCGAAGCAGTCATGCTAGCTAAGGAGGAGGCGGGACGCGTGAGGCAGCGAAGCGCTGCCTCCTCGCAACCCAGCCATCGCGAAGGACACACCGGGCGTCGGGGATCGCGGGACGATCTCCGGCCACCGTAAGCGCGGGCCTGCGGACGGCGAGCATGGGTGGCTCCCCGTCCGACCAGAAACAGACCCGAGCGTACGGCGCGTCGCGTTCCGCGCGCGTCTCAAAGAGCCATCAGACCACCACAGATGGGGCCCAATAGGGCCGATGCCGATTCGGAGTCGCGGAGAACCTAACGGGTAACCGGGGCTCCGGCTCGACGTGCAGGAGAAGGAACGGGGTGGTTTTTAGTCAGTAAGAGTCTGACACTCCCTTCCGCCTCACCCAGGCGGGAGCAGTCATTCGATGATTTTCCCCCTTAAAAAAAAAAAAAAATCGTGTAAATCCCTTTGACTTGAGTGACGAAGACTTTCGATATAAGTACAGTTGTTGTTCCATTTCCAGTCAGTCACAATAAACAATAATATTTACTTATGTAATAAAAACGGCTCAATATTTGTTTCCTGATTCGTGCTCTGCCGCCTTCTTATAAGTCGCTCCGTTTCACGCTAGAGGTGTTAAAAAATATGACAACTTGGTTATAAAAAGCTCGTCAAAATACAAGTTGTGCTTGTTCACTATATTGTAACACAAACAAAAAACAATTTATGATATAATTTTGTGTTGATACATAATTATTTAAGCATTTCAGGCGTTATTGTAATAACAATATTTAGACGAACGGAACATTGTTTCAAGTGGATTCTGAGTGAACGAATGAAAGAATGCTATTTATGTTTTTTATCTGTGGAACTATGGACTTTCTTTGGTACTAGCTGATCCCCGAATAGTCTTAGTTTTATAATTGGAACAAATTTTAGTCCTGGTACTAGCTTTAATACCGTAACAAACCTAGATCTTATAGTCCGGGTTTAAACCAGTACTAAGTCGAACTTTTGTAATATAACGGTATATATCTGGGATTTGTTCTTTCGATTTATCATCATAGTTACCTCTATAACTGAGACAGTGAGTAAATTTGATATGCATAAACCTCTGTAACTGAGATAACATTGTGTTTTTACTCATTCTTATTCTACCCACAAATTCCATACGTAATACCAAGTCCACCTCGATTAATGGAACCCTCTGTAAATGAGGCAGATATTTATTTATACCTGTATATCTGAGACACTGGGTAAGTGGAATACCTCTATAAGTGAAATGGCATTGCAGGTCCCTTGGTGTCTCACTTAACCAGGTTTCACTGTATTTAAAACTGCGCAACGGATTTTGTACTTTCTAAAATCTAGACACCACTGACAAACGGTGAAAGAAAACATCATGATGAAACCCGGGCTTATAATTTCTAATTATAAGTTTGAAATCGCCAACCCGTATTGAGCGGGCATGGTGTATAATGCTCAGACCTCCTCCGTGTGAGAAGACCGCTTTGGCCAGCATAACATAACATAACATCACGCCTTTTATCCCCGAAGGGGTAGGCAGAGGTGCACATTCTACCATAGTACAATGTAACACCCACTTTTCACTAGTTGTTATGAGTCCCATGTAATAGGGGGTGAGCCTATTGCCATATACCGGGCACATTTCCAGACTACGTGCTACTACTGAGAATTTTAAAAAACCCAGTGTTACTTTGCCCGACCCGGGAATCGAACCCGAGACCCTTGCCCGGCAGTCGCACTTGCGAATACTCGGCCAACGAGGCAGTCTTTGGCCAGCAGTGGGCACTTATAGGCTGTTGATGATGAGGAACAGATTTTGATGCGGAGTTTTTAGAGTTAACGCAAATCCAAAATAAAAGAAAACTTTTTATCTCTTACTGAACTTATTATATGCGGTTGTCGCTTTAGTTAGCAAGTATTAAGCCCTTGTTTCAATATTTCAATATGTTTATGTATTGTCCACCTTACTAATATTATAAACTAGCTTTTACCCGCGGCTTTGCTCGCGTCACAAAAGGATAAAAAGTAGTACATTTACGTGAGTAACCCACGATTTTAAGTTAATTTAGTATGTCTTTTTTATGGGATAAGCCCGTAAACGAGCAGACGGATCACCTGATGGTAACCAACCAACCAGAGGCGTTACAAGTGCGTTACCAACCTTTTGGGGATTAGGAGTTTGAAGGATCGTTAGGTATTCAGGAGGTCTACTCTGATTCGACGAAAAACGAAGTTTCGGACGAAACTTCGAACATTACCTACCACAATGGCATTTGTTACGAACGAAAAAGGAATGAAACAAGCCAGAAATTAGTATGAGATGTACTGTTTGACATCGATATTTTCGGAACCCTACTATAATTGTACAATCCGCACGAACGAAAATTCGAGTTTGACAGATTATTCTTCGGACGTTTAATGTCATTTCGACGAAACCAAAATAGTTATCGTTTGATTTTCGTTTGGGTTAAATTTATTGAAAAATGAAGGAAAGTAATTATAAGTCTTCGTTTTATCACGGTTTCTTTGTGTGGGCAACACGTAGGGCACCAAAGGAACTACTTAAATGACGATATAAAATCAATGTACAGTCAGCTCAAATAGTTTGTTAACACGAACCTATATATTTTATATGTCTATGAGAGTCAGTAACATTTAGGGTAATCAAATACTTATTTGAATACCTTATGTTAATTTTTCAAGCGGTATTATAAACTAATAATACCGCTTGAAAAATTAACTTAAGTATTGCTAATATATATTTTCGCTATTCTTTCACATCTATTAATATAGGTACCAATATTTATAGATAAGATAAATTCTTTCAAAAATATATTGTTAATCATCATAACACGAAATAATTTAGTCTCTTCAAATTCTAATATAGACATTTATAATTTTTAAACTGACTGTACTAATATAATACGAATAAATTTGGTTGTCATTATTTTATACCTATATGTCAATAAATGACAATAAAACAACATTCTAAAACTTTTTAATTTGGTCGTATAATAAATTTCTGAAAGAAGGTTCTTATCCTGTTTAAGATTCTCCATCTTAAACGTTAATATTAAAAGATAGTTCATGATTTTCTTGATGATTATGTGTGCTAAGCCATGGCATTATTATTTTAGTAATATAATTACTTAAAATAAAATTTTATATTTAATTTTGAATCTAAACCTACTTATTGCATTTTTAATTATCTTCACTTCATTCGTTCATTGTACTTCACGAAAGTTGTCTATGGTTCCGAAAACATTGTTTGCCGCCGCAAATCAAACGAAACTTCGCATTCGAGAACCGGAGTAGACCTACAGGGATTGGGGAGATTGGCGAAGGGGAGGGTAATTGGGACTCCGGTAACCTCACTCATACGACGAAAAACAACACAAGCGTTGCTTCACGTCGGTTTTATATGAGGCCGTGGTATCACTCCGGTCGAGCCGGCCCATTCGTGCCGAAGCATGGCGTTAGGTATTATAAAACCATTGAAACATGTATAGCTATTGAACCTACGTATTCACAACCAATTATTTTATGACTCATAGTCACTATGACGTAATCTACACTTTTTTTTTTTTAAGGGGGAAAATCATCGAATGACTGCTCCCGCCTGGGTGAGGCGGGAGGGAGTGTCAGACTCTTACTGACTAATAACCACCCCGTTCCTTCTCCTGCACGTCGAGCCGGAGCCCCGGTAACTCTAGGTTCTCCGCGACTCCGTATCGGCATCAGCCCCATCCGTGAGGATGGGGCTGATATATATCATATTGGGCCCCATCCGTGAGGAAAACGTGGGGACTCCGTTTCATTGCTCTCAAGTTTAGATGTGATCGGTCTATGTAAAACTAAATATTATTGTCCCCAAAGGAGTGTAATACGACGTAATTTATACCATAAAGGAGTAGACAAAGATGCATAATTATACAATGTAACACCCACTTTTCATTATTTAATTTATGTTATGGGTCCCATGTAATAGGGGGTGAGCCTATTGATATATTATATTACCGGATACAATCCCAGAATTGTACTATATGTGGATATCGCAAAGCAAACACTCAATAATACTTTGCCGGACTCAAGAATCGAACCCGAGACCACTTTGCGACGAATACATTGTTTTTTTAACTACTTTCCTTGATTTTTATTTTGTAAATAAATTATTAATAATAGGCTCACCCCCTATTACATGGGACTCATAACATAAATAGTGAAAAGTGGGTGTTACATTGTAGAGGTACAGTGGCATAATGTACACCTCTGCCTACCCCTTCGGGGATAAAAGGCGTGATGTTATGTTATGTAAATAAATTATTGTTTTTTTTCTTTTCTTTGTTCGACAGTCGAGCTTGCGACTATTTTACGAACAAGATGGTCTAAAACAAATGGTATAAACGTGATAAACGTCTTTAATTCCCTGAAGGAACCGGCAGATCTATTATTAATAATTTTATGATTCTGAGTCATCACGAATTCGACAATCGATAATTCGCAATAACATTTTTCTTGATCCGGATATTGAACCGATTGGTAAAACCGCTTTACACATTTTTTTTTGTATTTGCATGTTAAGATTTCATAACTTCATTCATGGTATTGTTATATGTATAATAGCGCCCGAGTGACGCCGGGAAGTGTCGCTAGTCCAAAAACTAAGATATTGTCTCGTCTGCAAGACTTTTATCTTGGGCCGTGACAAAATCACTTCGCGATTTCAAACTTATAAATAAAAATCATAAGTCCAGGTTTCCTCACGATGTTTTCCTTCACCGTTTGTCAGTGGTGTCTAGATAATCTTAGAAAGTACTTATAACTCGGAAAAAGTCACATTGGTACTTGCCGTTGGTAGGTTTCGAACCCGTGCCCTCATACATGAGAAACTGGCGTCTTAAACCTCCGGGCCACGCCACCACGACACTATGACATAACATTAAATATGAAAAAAAAATCGGCTCGACTAGTCGTCAAAATTTCTTTCTTCTTCTACTTTCAACCTTATTCTTTCGTGATTAGAGTTGAAAATCTATTAACAAAATTAACTACCTAGTGACCGATTTTCAATGTCACTATCGTCGAGAGTTTTAGCCTAGTTTTGCTAAATCTATGTACTTATAATAAAGTATATAATATAGACTATACACTAATAAAAAGAAGAAAAATTACTTTAGAGACTTACTTGCAGAGAAAAAATATAAATATAATATACGAAAAACTTCATAGAACGAGATTTTTTTAAACTTTTAAATAGAGAACTGTTTTTTTTTTTAGTTTTTTTTTGTGGTTTTAAGGAGTTGTCTGTGTCGAAATATGATTGGGGATATATTTCAACCTCATACAACGCGTTTGTTTTTTAAACGACCAGCGTCTGGGCGTTGCACTGTAGTACTGAATAAAAGTGGCCGTCTGAACAGCTATTTATACGACGCCGAATCTCCTTGTGTTGAAAACATTGCGTAATACAAAGAGAAGTGTGCAAAAACGCGATAAAAACAAAACAATCATAGACAATAATATTGATACGTATACTTTTAACGTGAAACCTCCTTGTGTAACGTGCATCGATAAAGACTAATTCGAAATTCGGATTTTAGAAAGAGAAAAGATTGTGACGTCACTATTTCGCAATGTTTTGTAAATATTGTGCAATAGCGTTTCTGAGTACGCAGAGTGCAAAATGGATGTATGGGACGCTGTTTTATTTATATAACATAACATAACATCACGCCTTTTATCCTCGAAGGGGTAAGCAGAGGTGCAGATTATGCCACTGAACAATGTAACACACACTTTTCACTATTTATGTTATGAGTCCCATGTAATAAGGGGTGAGCGTATTGATTTTATTTATATCTTTGTGTGATAGTCGTTATACAATCTATGTTTATAAACAAAAGAAAATGTAGATCATATCTTAAAATCGTATTATGTATATAAACATACATTTAAGTGTGTGAGAGCCATGCTTCGGCACGAACGGGCCGGCTCGACCGGAGTGATACCACGGCCTCATAGAAAACCGACGTGAAGCAACGATTGCGTTGTGTTTCGTCGTGTGAGTGAGGTTACCGGAGGCCCAATTATATGCTCCCCATCCCCAATCTGCCCCATCCCTGAATCCCCAACAATCCTCAAACTCCCAAATCCCCAAAAGGCCGGTAACGGACTTGTAACGTCGCGAAGAACCTAACGGTTTACCGGGGCTCCGGCTCGACGTGTAGGAGAAGGAACGGGGTGGTTTTTAGTCAGTAAGAGTCTGACACTTCCTCAAAAAAAAAACAGACTTGTAACGCCTCTGGTGTCCATAGGCGACGCCGATTGCTTACCATCAGGTGTACCGTCTGCTCGTTTACAGGCTTATACCACAAAAAATCAATGTAGATACATAGTTTTTTTTATGAGACAATCTCGTCCATGGATACCCGCTGCAACAGAGGAGTTACAAATGCGTTGCTGTTATTTCGGAGGAGGTGTAAATTATTACAGTGTGAACTATAAGTTAAATTTATAATTTCAACGTGAAATAGTGAGTAATAGAGAATCGAACACGAGACCTCCTGCTGAGCAGATTTTATTCTTGTATTTTCTAAAGCGTTATAGATTATTACATCTAACGATTTTATTAAGTTCTTTTGTTACTCAACCATCTAATAATATCAAATCTTATATCCTAAGGGGTAGACAGAACTGTACAATCTTATAAATCGGAAAGTGAGTTTGTTTGTTTGTTCCGCTTTCACGCCATAACTACTAAACAGATTGCTTCGAATTTTTGCAGACGTAAATTGGAAGTCTGGATTAAATAATAGGGTACTTTTTATCCCGGAAAAATTTGATATTCTAGAGGGAAAACAAAAGTATTGGTATAGATGGCACTGTGTGTATTGGTTATATGTTACATCGGCTTTTTATCCTTTTGTGACGCGAGCGAAGCCGCGGGTAAAAGCTAGTACTTACATTATAATCACGAACTTTCGACACCAAATTCCCGGTAGAAAAAAAATATTTTCGTAATTATTCATTAATGACACAAAAACTAAAATTATTTCTGCAATCTTATACTTACATGGGACTCATAACATGATTGGCGAAAAGTTGGTATAACATTGTTTTTGTGCACCTCTGCCTACCCCTTTGCGGTATTAGACGTCTTTATCACACAAAGGTGAGATATCGTCTGAATATAAATGAATAACTGCGTCACTTATAAACAGTCAAAGACAAAATAAGATCAAAATGAAAACCAACCTTAGACACAAAGTCATAAGATTTAATTTCCTTTGTAGCTAAAATTGTAAACAAACTTGTAAATGTAATCTTTTTCCTTTACAGTTTAATGTATTCAAAAGTAGACTTTATTGTCTGCTCGATAAAGTTGTTATTTGCATGAATGGTGCAAGGAATACCTCAAATTGATTTTGGAATACGACAATGATTTAATGTAAAATGAACTTTACGAGTCCAGGAATAAATATAAATCTTCAATGAGTGAAGGTCAATAACCTCGAAATGATGACAAGATAAATTGACATTTGGTATTGGAACACAAAGATTCAACGCAATATGCACTATAACCACAAAAGATTAAGGATCAAACTTCAAGAATGTGAGTCAATGAACTTGAATGATTTTTAGGAATTCATTTTTAATTTGATTTAAAATAAATAGTGATTTAATGCAAAATGTACGTCGCGGAGAACCTAACGGGTCGCGGAGAACCTAACGGGTAACCGGGGCTCCGGCTCGACGTGCAGGAGAAGGAACGGGGTGGTTTTTAGTCAGTGAGTCTGACACTCCCTCCCGCCTCACCCAGGCGGGGGCAGTCATTCGATGATTTTCCCCCTTAAAAAAAAAAAAAATGCAAAATGTATTGAGTTCTTTTCAACATAAAGATCTTATTTGACAAGCAAAGATGAATAACCTCTAACTAAACAAATGTTAAAATGTTAATCAGGGTCAATATTTATTAATGAAGTATAGACTCTACTTACTAATTATAAAGAGCATTTTTCAATGAGATATTGTTAGTTACATACACAAATTAATTTTCGTATGTAGGTAAATCATGTACGAATAAAATGATATTATTATTTTTGGTAGTTTACTTTTTCTCAGCTCTGAAAGCTGGTATTCACCTACATTCACGGGCCAGGGCCAAGTGAATATAGGGTGTGGTGTGTAATTATGTGTTTGTAGTGTCTTCTTCCAACTGCATAAACTTTCGGACTATCCTGCATGTGTTTAATATGGCTGCTTTCTGTAGTGTAATATAGGTAGTATCTTTTAGGTCTATGAGTTTCAGGCTATTGTGCAGGTGCTTGGGTATCACACCCGTGGTGGAGACAACAATAGGGACTATATACACTTTTTCTTGTCTCCATATCCTAGCGACTTCTTCTTTTAATTCTGCATATTTACTTATTTTTTCTCCAATAGTTTTTAATAAATTGTGAGTATTTGGAACTGCAATATCTATTAAGTATGTAATGTTATTTATTTTATCTCGTAGGGTTATGTCAGGTCTATTGTAGTGGATGGTTCTGTCTGTTAGAATGGCTCGATCGTAGTATAGTTTGTGTGTGGTATTTTCTAATACGTTTTCTGGTATGTACTTATAATAAGGTGTGTTTGTGTCCTGTATGAGTTTATGTTTGATTGCTAGGTTCTGATGGATGATGTTTGCTAGTTGATTATGTCTGTGAGTGTAGTCTGTTTGAGCAAGTGTTGTGCATGCTCCTGTAATGTGTTGAATGGTCTCTGGCTGGGTGTGACATTTGCGGCATTTGTCGTTTGTAATTGTAGGGTCCTTGATGATAAATTTTCTATAATTTTTCGTATTAATTATCTGGTCTTGTATAGCAATTACAAATCCTTCGGTTTCCGGAAATAAATTACCTACTTTAAGCCATTTATTGGAAGCTATTGTGTCTATATGTGCCTGTTCAAGGTCATGAGGGTGACGGCCGTGTAATACTTTCTTCTTCCAGTCTTCTAATTTTTGTGTCTGTGGGTCGTTGTTAACGTCGTATGCTAGGTTTGGTTCATGTAAGTTGAGGGGTGTGTAGTTGGCGTCGCTTGTAACGATGGCTTTGTGTATGTTGCTTGTATTGGATTTTGCGTGGAAAAATAATTTTAATTTTATGATCTGTTTCTGCCAAAGGTGGTGGATATCTATAAGGCCTCTCCCCCCATGTTGTCGCTTAATTGTTAACCTCTCTATTGCGGATTTGGGATGTAGGTTGTTATATTTGGTAAGTGTAGTGCGTGTACTTCTTTCTAATTGGTAGATGTCAGTTTTCGACCAATTAATTACACCAAAGGAGTAGGTTAATATAGGGATCGCGTAGGTATTCAGTGCTTTTATCAAATGTTTACTAGATAGTTGAGTTTTACATAATGCGCTTACTCTATTTTTATATTCATTACATAAAGTGTTCTTAATTGTTTTATGATCTAACCCTTTGAGTTGTCTGTAACCTAAATATTTATAGAAGTCATCTGGTTCCATAGCAGTAATAACGTCAATATTGTCTAAAGTATAGTCTCCTGGTTTAATTTTGCCGCGAATGATGTGTATTGTTTTGCATTTGTCCAACCCAAATCTCATATTAATGTCCCTGCTGAATTTTGTTGTAATATCTATTAGTGTTTTCATTTCTTTTTCCGTTTTTGAATATAACTTTATGTCATCCATATAGATAAGGTGGGAGATAGTGGTTATTTCTGTGGTGTTAGAAAGACAATAGCCGGCTTGGCTACGGTGAAGTAAGTGGGATAGAGGGTGACAGAACCACATTGGGCTAAGGGAGTCGCCCTGGTAAATACCTTTTTTTATACTAATCTGTCGAGTTGTTACAGTATTATTGCGATAGTTTAATTGAAGAGTGGTTTTCCATTGTGACATTACATTTTTCAGAAATGTTATAATTGTGGGGCTTATTTTATAAATCTGTAATATTTGTATTAACCAGGAATGTGGGATGCTATCAAACGCTTTTTTATAATCGATGTAGGTGCAATGCAAATTTTTATTTTTCGTGGCAGCGTGTTTATGTATCGCAGAGTCTATAACTAGTTGTTCCTTACAGCCCATGTGGCCCCGCCTGCATCCTTTTTGCTCTTCCGCTATTATGTTGTGTTGTTCTATATGTTTGTTGATTTTTGTAGTGATTGTGGATGTTATAATTTTGTACAATGTGGGTAGGCATGTGATGGGCCTGTATTGGGAAGGTTGTGATGTATACTGTGTTTTCGGCAGCATGTAAGTTATTCCAGTGGCAATGAATTCTGGTATGTTCTGTTTTCCTAAAATGATGTCCGTTATATTTTTAGCTAAAATTTTATGTAGGGATTCTAATTTTTTGTACCAATAATTATGTATCTTATCAATACCGGGCGATTTCCAGTTATGGAGTTTTGCGGTGATATTAGTTATATCAGACTCAGTAACCTCTACAAAGTCCATTTCTTCCAATGAACTCCATCTGGCTGCTTCGTCTGATATCCAATCTGATTTATCATTATGTTGTGCTTCATCTTCCCATATACCTGACCAAAATGCCTCGAGTTGTTCTGTTGTTGGTAATTCTATGTTAGTATCAGGTGTTGTTTGTGCTTTTGTTCGTAGATTTCTGTAAAAACTCTTTTCATTCATAGCAAATGTCGAATTATGAGTCCTGCGTTCTTGTGCTTTTTTGTACCGTTTTAGTCTATGGGATTTTAATGCCAATTTTTGTTTCAAAGTATCTAAAAATTCTTCCGGTTTCCTATTGTCTTTTTCGTGTCTCGTGTGTGTAGTGTATCTTTTGTTTCTGAATATAGCTTCTACTCTTTTAATTACTTTGTTTGAACGATTGTTATTTATGTATTGTGTTAATCTACTACAGTCTGCTCTAAGTTTCTCTATATCTCTTTCTAGCCTAATTTGCCATGCTGGCTTATTGTTAGTTTTACTTTTCGTGTTGCCTGTGTAATCCGTGATTTTATAATTCAATTCTTCAGAGATTACCAATGCTGTGCAGTAAATCAATGTGTGTACGTCTGTTAGTTTAGTGTCTTCAGTAGTATATTGGATGAGGATATTTTTGTTAAATATATTGACAAGTTGTTGTAGTTTTGGTGAGTACCTAAGCTTGGGCAGTTTAGGCCGTACTGCCGGGTTCATCCCGGAATATAAATTAAGTGTTGTTTTAAATGTATCGTGTAGTTGTTGTATATGTGCGTCAGATAGCAAATTTTGATGAATGTCAGCTTGAGTGTCAATATCATTTTCTATTGTTATAGTCAAGTTCTCAGTTTGTGTAGATGTATGTATGCTATGAGAGTGTGCTTGTGATTGATAGATTGAGAGAGTTTGAGTGTTAGATTCTGATTGAGTAGTAGGTGTTAGAGAGTACGAGGATGATTGTTCTTCTTGTATGTTTGGTGTTAATACGTTGTGATTGTTAATGTTTTCGACATTTTCTAATTCTAATTGTATGCGGACTTCTTCTTTTAACTGGTCTATCTCGCCTTGGGACAAAAGTTTGTTTCTAACTATAACTCTTCTTTGATCTGCAATTCTTTGTTCTGAGACTATAACATCTGGATATTGTTGAGAGAAAAGTTGATGCAGTTGTTGTCTGTATGTAGTCATGTCGGTCTCTAACTTTGTAATATGTAGGTAGGTTCGCATGATGAATAGGTTAACTTCTTTACTCCATCTCATGCGAACTCTTGTTTTTCCGGCCTTGGTGGACGCGGGTAAGAAGGTAGACACCTCCCGCGCAACAGTCAAGGTCGGATTCGTGTCAACTGTGTTCAAATTAGCAATGGGAAGTGATGATGATAATATAGGGGACGATGGTAAAGATGGTGATGGTGACCTGGATGGTACGTATGATGCTGTGCTTGGACTGAACGGTTCTACAGGGGTGTTAGTCCTGTCCGTTAGTCTGCCACCATCGTCAGTGATATCGGCTGTAGTTTGTTTGTTGATGGGAGCCCGCCTGTTCAAATCCACACCACCGACGGATCGCATGCTGAAACACCCAGCGTCAGCTCCAGGTGTGCCCCGGCGATCGCCCCCGGGCAGCGGCCCTATACGTTTCCTCTTTGAACGAGTCTCCATTTTGAATGGGTATCCAGAGCCACGTTAGCCACGCCAGTAATTTCGTAATCGTGTGTCCGCCCCCCACGTGATCAGATGGTCGATCAGGACGTGTGGTTGTTTAGGGGGCATATTATTATTATTATTATTTTTATTATTATTTATTTAATTCAGACAGGCAGTTGAAACAACTGATAAATGCCTGTATCGTATTCTTCTATCAGTGGTTAATTCGATGTTGTGTATCTGTTGATGTTGTCAAGTCTGTTTTTGAACTGGTTAACATTCTGTGCAGCGATTACATATTCTGGAAGCTTGTTCCATGCTCCGACCACGCGATTACTCAGAAAGTGTCTGTGAGGAATATTTTTCGATAAGCTTTTACACAGCTTAAGGTGGTGGCCTCTAAGATGAACGTTTTCATTACGTGAGAACAGTTGCTCGAAATCAGTAATGTCATAATGTCCACTCAAGATCTTGTATGTCTCAATTAGGTCCCCACGCTGCCTGCGATCCTTCAATATGGTGTGTGATACCACGGCCTCACAGAATACCGACGTGAAGCAACACTTGCGTTGTGTTTCGTCGTGTGAGTGAGGTTACCGGAAGTCCAATTACCCTCCCCTTTCCCAATCTCCCCAATCCCTGAATCCCCAACGATCCTCAATCTCCTAATCCCCAAAAGGCCAAGTGTAATGCACTTGTAACTCCTCTGATGTTCCAGGTATCCATGGGTGACACCGATTGCTTACCATCAGGTAATCTGTCTGCTCGTTTACCAACTATTGGCATAAAAAAAAATTTTAGACTGCGAAAAATTATAAAAAGCTTTTTTTGGGGGGAAAAATCATCCAGTGACTTCTCCCGCTTTTAGTGAGTTGAAAGGGAGTGTCAGACTCTTTTCTAATACCATATTTTCCATAAGGGCCAGTACCCAGGGCCAACGTAATCAGGAGCTGTAGCCAAATGCCACTTAGCATTTGTCTACATGTAGAATAGGAAACCAAATTATATGAAATTGACGTAAATTTTGACACTTATCAGTGTCATCCCCATACATTTTGATTTCTACTCTCTCTGTAGACAAGCGCTAAAGTGGCGTTTGGCTAAAGGCCCAGGTGCCCCAAAGGACAGATAATGTCTACGACAGACACACCTGCTTGCAAGCGAAGCAACTCTGTGTGATCCACAAATTGTTGTTCCGTGTCTGCGTGTAATGTGTATATAAACTTGTATGTTTGTAAACGCACCCACGACACCTTTAACTACTGACGTGGGTGTCTCATACACATCGTGTTCACAAATATAAGATTTTTTTCAAAAAATGTCCAAATAATTGTATTGTAAGTCAGAGTATTGTGAGTATATTGTTGTTCCGTGTCTGGGAGTCATTGTGTATGTGAACTTGTATGTTTGTAAACGAGCCCATGACACAGGAGAAAATCCTAATGTGGGGCAACATTAAAAAAAAAAACTTTATATTCTTACTTGCATACAAAATAACTTGTAAAGCATATTACATAGTTTGTATTACATTATAAACTTTATAATACTTAGGGTAGGCAATAATAAATTTGATTGTATAGAACACATTCACTTGTTTACTTGACTTGCATAGTTTGTTCATTTTGTAGGTATATTATAGTCAAATATTCAACTGCAAGTACTATAACACTTGAATACAAGGCCTTAAAATCTTATTATGTATGTATAACCTAGTTTTAAGAATATAAACCACTAACTTTTAAGAAATCCTATTAAACTATTTCAATTTTTAGCAATGTCGATTTGGGCTACATAACACTTTATTTTTCACTGTAGATATGTTTAATTTTTAATTTTGCTAAGAAATGGTAAAAATATAACCAGAATTTTACAATAATAATTTGATTTTGACATATAATACGACTAAATTAAACTCGGCAAAGGTTATTGTAGTTTTTTACGATATTCGAGAAGAATGCCGCTATACACTTTGTGTTTGAGGTTAATAATGCAAATTAGGTCACTCTTAAGGATTTAAGTTCGATATATTGACGATATTATGTATAAAATCATTGATAACAAGTAAAATTATTGTAATCATACCAAGAAAAAATGCGTGTCTCAAGAAAGCGGTTACACATTCAAACTGGCAGGTTTATACAAACAGACCGAGGTTTTACGTGAATAAACGAATACTTACATAAAACAGTGCACTAAAGAACTTATATTCGGCTCGCGCGCCGACACTTTCTTGGCGCAATATCACAAAAACACCGATATTTTAGCACTTTTCTGCAAAATTCATAGGATAAACACCATGCAAAAAGGCACACACTCGCACATTGACAATCCTGAATCCACAGATAATAGAAGTTTAGAAGATGGTTATAGACAATGGTTCTTCATCCTAGAGCAATCCAGATTACACTTCATATTATTTTTTTTTTTTTTTATAATCATAATTTATATAACTACATAAATATTTACAACTTAAAATTAACTACAACTAAACTATTAAATAAAAAGAAAGTAAAAGAAAACAACAAAAATTATACCCTTAATTTAGGCGTCAAAGTATTCGTCCGCATCACTATCACAGGGGAAAGTTCCCAGAAGACTGGCAGCATTGCCACGTTGAATGGCAATGCTTATTTTATGTCCGAAGAAAAAGTCAGCCCTCTGGTCACGTGTAGAGTCGATTAGCCTACGGGCGATGTCTTTAAACACAGAGTGTGCACTGGGACCCCATGGCCCAAGTGTTTCGACCCCAAACGGCTCAAAACAGTAGTTACCCACTAGATTTGAATATTTACGCCGTTTGAGGGCCTCTGCCGCGGAAGCAGCTGCACCAACGCATGCAGCGGTGCTTAAAAGATGTGATGGCGCAAGGGTGTCTACACACGTCGCGTCCCACACCAAAGGCCTACCCATCTTCCAAGGCAGCAACGACATACCATCTGGTCTTTTGCCGTCATCACGTACCAAACCATTAGGTTCTAATACGGCTGGTACACCGGCTGAGGCAAGAGCACGACGAATGATGTCGTTGATGCTGGCATGGCGAGCTATGCGGCCTGCACTTCTGCACTTCATATTATTAATCTCTATTAATTTACTTATTTATTTACATCCAGTTCAACATCCTTGATTTACGTAATAATTAATTTCGTTCGTAAATTTTACTTAATGTTTGTTTATTACATACTAGCGACCCGCTCCGGGTTTGCACGGTTAGTAAACGCAATTTACATATAACCCTTTCTTAAGAATCGCTCTATCTATTAAAAAAAACCTCATCAAAATCCGTTGCGTAGTTTTAAAGATCTCAGCACACATAAGGACAGACAGACGGCGGATAGCGACTTTGTTTTATATACTATGTGGTGAAGGCAGGCAGACTAAACTTGTTTCGTCTGATGTCCACTTTGAAAATTTGTTATTTTGTTAACGAGATTTTTTATGTAAGTAGGTATTTGCGACAAATCTTGCTTTACATAAAAATCCCGTTTTTGATAAGTCAACAACTTGGTCCCAGAAATACTGCAACTATTTGAGCCATCATGAAGTGACTCAAACTGATTCTACTTGTGACTCAAGGCAGCCCCGTTTGGCAACAGCCACACTGAGCTCCATTTTATGGTGGTCCATAGCTCGTCATTGACGGCTCTTTGGGGCGCCCGTAACTTGACGCACCATAAGCTTTTTTTATTTGAGAAAAATTCTTCCTTCTCCTGCTCTCCGAGCCGGAACCCCAGTAACGCGTTGAATCTGCCGCGGCTCCATGTCGGGCTTTAGCCCTATTGGACCCCATCTGTGATGGTCTGATGGCTTTTTGAAGCGCCGTCCACTGAAGTCTGGTACTGGTACCAGACGTACTTACTTACGGTACTTACGGTGGTCAGCCATCGTCGCGCGATCCCTGACGCTCGGAGTGTCTAGTGCGACTGATAGGGCGCGATGGGAACATTCCCTTACGTACCCTTACGTCCCTTACGGATCCCGTCTCTTTAGCGAGTATGACTTCCGCGCTATGACCTGAACCAGACCCTTGAACGTTGTGTTGCAAATTATTTCCCTGGGCCACGGCGGTGCTCAATTTATACAGCACACATGTTTTCGTGGTGGACCTTGCAGTGATGACATATGGGCATTTCCTACTGCCGAATCGCAAACAGATACCTCCTGAAACTTCCGTGTCAGGTAAACACCTGCGTCTAGTGGTAGGTGAGGCCGCCTTGCTCTCTTAAGCCATTTCTCAAAGAGCGGATTCATCGCTGAGGTAACATCGAGCCCGGGTCGTGGTTGCAACATTCATTGCTTTCATTTCGCACTGATCAGCGCCTTGGCGACAGACTTCAGCGTGCAAACAAACAGTGGCTGCCCGAGAACATTCATCTTCCAGATCTCATGGAGGTTCGCCGCCTTCCCAGAGATTGAGCGACACCCACGGATCATTCGTGTAACTTTTGAGCCGAAGCTGTTACCAGTGCCCAAGTTATACAACAACTAGCCTAAACTTTTTTTTATACTTTAGGAGCTAGGTAGGAGAGCCTAGTGTCCTAGAGGAGGTTTCTTCTTTTCTTCCATTAGTAGTAAAACTCCGATGAGAGGTGTGGACCCAGAATGATTTTATTCGCCAAACTACGCTACTTATATTTCTATTTACATATTTACAACTAGGCAATATCAGATATAGTTAGGTGATAGTTTCGATCAATAGCGGCGCGCCGGCGTGCGCGGGGCGCGCGGGGTGCGGGGCGCCGCTTTGCACACGGCACTATCGGTTCCTTCCGTATAAGTATGACCGCGCGGCGCGAGCGCGCGCATTTCTCCGAGCGCCGGCGTCGAGTGAAGACTGAAGACTACCTACAGATGAACAATGAAGAATATACGACGAATGCAAGTGCTCCGGCTCCGGCTCCGCTTGCGCTGCTTGGCTGCTTGGCTGCTTGCTTAACCAAACCGCTTCTTTCGAAGCGATCGCTCGCGACACGGTGTGATAACGCTGTTGCCGCAGTGATTATTATTGTTTCTATGCGAGAGAGTCGTAAACTGTCTTTTTCAAGACAATTGGTTTCTTGTTTCTAAAACGAAGTAAGTCTAAAATTTTGGTAAAGGTAATGTGCTAGGTGTAGCTAGGTGTCATCGGAGGTTGGTTGGTGGTCAATTAGAGACCCGAATATTCTTCAATCAAATATTTATACATTTTTTTTAAGGTGATAAAATCATCGAATGGCTCCCGCCTGGGTGACGCGGAAGGGAGTGTCAGATTCTTACTGACTAAAAACCACCCCGTTACTTCTCCTGCACGTCGAGCCGGAGCCCCGGTTACCCGTTAGGTTCTCCACGACTCCGAATCGGCATCGGCCCTATTGGGCCCCATCTGTGGTGGTCTGATGGCTCTTTGAGGCGCGCGCGGAACGGGACGCGCCGTAAGCTCGGGTCTGTTTCTGGGCGGACGGGGAGCCATCCATGCTCGCCGTCCGCAGGCCCGCGCTTACGGTGGCCGGAGATCGTCCCGCGATCCTCGACGCCCGGTGTGTCCTTCGCTATGGCTGGGTTGCGAGGAGGCAGCGCTTCGCTGCCTCATGCGTCCCGCCTAAATATTTATACAGTAGAATAGGATTAAAATTCAACAAATAAATTAAAGTTATAGTAAGACAATTTTCGACGAATTTTAAAATACATATGAAAAAAAACTGAAGTTACCCTTAATCACTTTAGCGTCGCCAAATCAGCGGCCCGACCACCCTTTAGGTCCCCAGCGCTCACAGGGGACATTATCGCCCACTCTAGGAAACACATACATAAAGAGTACCTTCCCATATTCAGTTATTTGATGATTATTTATTCGCTTACCACGAGCAACATAGATACCTCCGTGCATATAGAGAATTTTGAAATCTTTTCCAGCATATAATAATTTTATATTAATGTGATTCTTTTAGTCGATTATTTATTCCAACGTCAAAGAGTTTATTTTCACGTTGGTTTTTTCCAATCTCATATTTTCACTGTGGTACCATTTTTAATGGCGGAAAAGCGGCAATCGTCGTCGTAGGTAGTGAATGGTAGTGAATCTCTTTGAGATGCAAAAATGTCGAAAATGGATCGCCAATTGAATTCTACAAAGGATAAACAGACTATATACGAGATATATAGAGCATGTCGTTTGTGTGGAGCCGGTGCCGGCTATAAAATGCCTATAATACAAAATGTAATTGATTTAGGTGACAGCGAAGTTGAGCTTCGACAAAAAGTCCGAGAATGCGTGCAAATTGAGGTAATTATCGCTGTTTTACATTATTAAATATCAATTCGAACTTGTTTAGCTACCACGCAAGATCATTTTTCATCCTTCTTCACTTTAATATGTGCATAAAAATCGAATTTAAAAAATGTTTGTTTGTTGTCAAACAAATAGGAGAAAGTTGTTAAAAATATTGAATTAAAACTGATTCATAGGCTGTGAAATCGTAGAAATATGCTAGAACTATCTTTAGAAAGAACGTAATACCAATTTGTCTACAATCTACTGTCGATTTCTCTTCATATTTCAATTTTAACTTAATTAAGGTTAGGTGATGTCCAAATTTTACAAGTAAACTCTGAATAGTTATATTTTGCATAATATAAGCTCCAAACCTAGTTTAAATGCAAGTAGTACACATTTAAAACTCTTAATACCGACAATCGTTTGAAATTTCATTACAATTTAACATTCCCTTGTTTTTCAATTTCATTTCGTGAGACATTTTAAAATAATTATTAGTTTCAAGCCATGCTAGAGGCTCATTTATGACCAGCATTCTGCACACGACGCAACTGGCTCAGTGCTACTGAAACACTAGTATTCCAAATAGTAACTTATTTATTACTGTTTGGAAAACCTCTTTTGCCGAGTGGTCACAAGTGCGACAGCCGGGCAAGGGGTCTCGGGTTCGATTCCCGGGGCGGGCAAAGTACTACTGGGTTTTTAAAATAATTCTCAGTAGTAATATGGAGTCTGGTATTGTGCGCAGTATATGGCAATAGGCTTACCCATATGTTATATGTCCCATGCAATAGGCACATGGGACGCATAACATAACATAAATAGTGAAAAGTGGGTGTTACATTGTAAAATGGCATTATGTGCACCTCTACCTACCCCTTCGGGGATAAAAGGCGTAATGTTATGTGTATGTTATGTTAATTAATTTGTTTATGTTTAAAGGTGCACCAAGATGATAAGATGCCCCCACTGATCTGCGAGCTCTGTGTTGACAAAGTAAATGACTTCTATGAGTTCCTAGAGATGTGCCGGCAGACCAACAAACGGACAAGGTTGAGGCTTGGTCTACCTCCGCAGTCCATGCCCAAAGGAGCTGTGAGTATATTGTACTAGTTTCACACGCTCTGCTCAGCTCCTATTGGTTGTAGCGTGATGTTTTATAGCTTATAGCCATCCTCGACAAATGTGTTATCCAACACAAAAAGAATTATTCAAATCACTTTTAGTTACGGAGATTAGCGCGTTCAAACAAACAAACAAAAAACAAACTCTTCCGCTTTATATAATAGTATAAGATAAGATTACCGTCAACAGCCTATAAGAGGCCACTGCTGAGCAAATGTCCCACTTGTTTTATTGTCTACTTGAAGCCAAGAATTGTACCCACAATTGGACACAGTTCAGCAGAAAAGATAACATAACGTCACGCCTTTTATCCCCGAAGGGGTAGACAGAGGTGCACATTACACCACTTAATGCCACTATACAATGTAACACCCACTTTTCACTATTTATGTTACGAATCCCATGTAATAGGGGGTGAGCCTATTGCTGTATACCGGGCACATTTCCAGACTCCGTGCTACTACTGAGATTTTTAAAGAACCTAGTAATACTTTGCCCGACTCGTGAAACGAGCCTGAGACTCCTTGCCCGGCAGTCGCACTAGCAACCGCTCAACCAATGAGGCAGAAAAGATCCAGCCCACATTTTATTACTTGAGTTAATGAAGTTTAATGTTGGGCAGATAATAAAAAAATCATATGTATAATATGATTTTTTAAATTTTTAACGACTTCTAACCTATCAGTGGGTGGGTAACCTGTCAGTACTAATAATAGTTATTTTTGCTTTTTAGTTTTGACTTTTTGTTTGTTATTAGATTTTGGTTTTTTGAAGTCGGTTTTTTAAACGCAGTTTTATTTTATTATTTTATCATTTTCAGTGTAAAGCTACATAATTATACCCGTTTTGTTACTTATAATCTACATAGGTGCAAAGTTCTAATCAATACAAATTATAGAGGTACAAGCCCAAACACAAGGTAGTTACAGTATACCATTGAGGAGTTCCCTTAACAATTACACATCTTCATCATCAGACCCTTAATGACAGCCTCACTCTATCCAGGTGTAAAGTCCTCATCAATACAAATTAATCAAGCCCAAACACAAGGTAGTTACTGTATACCGTTGAGGAGTTCCCTTAACAATTACACTTCTTCATCATCAGACCCTTAATGACAGCCTCGCTCTATCCAGGTGTAAAGTCCTCATCAATACTAATTAATGAAGCCCAAACACAAGGTAGTTAATATAAACCGTTGAGGAGTTCCCTTGACTGTCTGTCGGCTCTATCATCAGGTCGACTCCAGACCCTTATCAAATTGTAGTGTTTAAAAATCGTAATTGAAAAACATAATAGACGCATTACTTGCCCATAGAATTTTCGAAAGTTCCCCTCGGTTTCCCTAGGATCCCATCATCAGATCCTGACTTCATGGAAATGGGACCATCTCGGGAGTATACCCTTTCAAACAAAACAAGAATTTTGCAAATCGCTTCACACATCTCAGAGTTATGCGCGTACATACAAACAAAAAGCAACATACCGGCCGAACGTATAACCTCCTCCTTTTTTGAAGTCAGTTAAAAATATAAAAAATCATATTACACATATGATTTTTTTATTATCTGCCCAACATTAAACTTCATTAACTCAAGTAATAAAATGTGGGCTGGATCTTTTCTGCCTCATTGGTTGAGCGGTATCAGTGGGTGGGTAACCTATCAGTACTAATAATAGTTATTTTTTGCTTTTTAGTTTTGACTTTTTGTTTGTTATTAGTTTTTAACTCAAAAGTAAGATATAGAAATATAAGGTAAGTATTATAAAATGAAAATGCTTGAGCAACAGACAATGAACTACTACTTTATTTCAAACGAGAGTGTATTACATACTATGAGATAGATGGCGCTGTTATTCTGTTTTGTGATATTGTTGATACAAAATATAGATTAAAAATAACAGTAAGATTATCTTTATAAAGTGAATCTACCTACTTAAACTTATAAGACTCTTCATTCCACTTCCAGCCGGATGCCGGTGAATGTATCCTGGGTCTGACGGAGCCGGTGTATGTGAATGATGACTCGGATGATGCGGAGCCACTGTCCAAGCAGAAGAAGCCGACCAAAGTGAAGGTCAGGAGGGAGCCCGAGTTAAAAGTTAAGGTATGTATTGGTATATCTTATTTTAGTTTTTTTTTTGAGGGAAGAAAAGAGACTGCACGATTGTCGCGGTGGGTGGGCAACTGGCTGCCGCGCAACGTGTCGCGGGTTCGATTTCGACATTTCTTGTGTGATTCACAGATTGTTTTTCCGGGTTTGGGTGTCATTGTGTATGTGAACTTGTATGTTTGTAAATGTACCCACGACACAAGAGAAAATGCTAGTGTGGGGCAAAAAAAATCACCCAATGACTTGAGAGAGTGTCAGAGTCTTACTGACTAAAAACCACCCCGTTCCTTCTCCTGCACTTCGAACCGGAGCCCCGGTAACCCGTTAGGTTCTCCGCGCATCAGCCTTATTGGGCTCTATCTGTGGTGGTCTGATGGCTGTTTAAGATGCGCGCGGAACGCTCGGCGCCGTACGCTCGGTCCGGTTCTGGGTGCTTACTCTTGAAACCAATCTCAATGTCAATGCAATTTCAATCCAATAAAATCTCAATAATTATCCAATGTCAAAACTATACAACCCCAATCGTAGGTGTTAAAGTAGCATTTAGAATACGGAATATAAAGCCAAACTCAATACCATTTAGTTCATTAAATATCCACGCAATACGGATGCAATGGGCGCTAGTGTTACAACTCAAGAGTACGTTTCACAATACCAATGTCGATCGATCGGAATTGGATTGAAGAGTAAGCCACCAGGGTGCTTATTGGATTGAAATTGTATTGACATTGAGATTGGTTTCAAGAGTAAGCACCCTGGTCGGGCCGCGATCTTATCCTATCTATCTTAGTAGTATTATGAATGCGAAAGTTTGTGACTTTGTCTGTATGTTTGTGACTTTGTCTGTGTGTTTGTGACTCAATCACGTCAAAAAAGCTGAAGGGATCGAGATAAAATTTGGTACACATAGACTACTAGCTACTTCCGCGTGGGTTCACACGCTCTGCTCAGCTGCTATTGGTCGTAGCGTGATGTTTTATAGTCATCCTCGATAAATGCGCTATCCAACACAAAAAGAATTATTCAAATCAGACTTGTAGTTACGGAGATTACCGCGTTCAAACAAACAAACAAAAAAACAAACTCTTCCGCTTTATATAATAGTATATAAGATTAAAGACACAACTAAAGTTAAAACGTATAAAACAATGAACTTATAAATTGTCATTTAAAAAAAATCTTAATATGGTAATAACGATGCTTAATAAACTAAAAATCGCGGGTTACCCACGTGCATATACTGAGAATTGCTCTATTTTGGAACCACAGAGGGGTTCTTCCTCATGAGCAGCGTGCGGGGTCGCGGCTATGTCGCGCAGTCAGTAGGAGGAAGAACCTCTCTGTGGTTCGAAACTAGTAGAGCTTTTCTCAGTATATTCACGTGAGTAACCCACGATTTTTAGTTAATTTAGTATGTTTCACGATAGTTATTATAAAAACAACTTAATAAGTAAATTTTTCAGTTCATTGAATTAACTACTGATAGATAAATACGATGCGGGCATGTATAAGTTGTCGCAACTGCCTGCCTCATCATCATCATCATGAACAGCCTGTAAGTGGCCACTGTCGACCAAAAGTCTCTTCTCACACGGAGAAGGTTTGAGCATTAATCACCACGCTTACTCAATGCGGGTTGGTGATTTCAAACTTATAATTAGAAATTATAAGCTCAGGTTTCCTCACGATGTTTTCCCCTTCACCGTTTGTTGGTGGTGTCTAAATAATCTTAGAAAGTACATGTAACTCGGAAAAAGTCACATTGGTACTTGCCGTTGGTAGGTTTCGAACCCGCACCCTCATGCATGAGAAGCGGGCGTCTTAAACCTCCGGACCACCACGACTGTTAGTGCTGCTTGCTGCCTGCCTATATTAAATAAATAATAATTTATTTATTTTATTTATTTATTTATAATATTAATAAATATTAATAAATCAAATTCTAACCCATTTTCTTTCTAGTTGGAGCATACAATATTAGACACGCGCACGACTCGGTTCACGCGCCGTGCTCCCACGCCGCCGCGGAACACGAGGCAGCGACAGAACTCTAAGGAAGACACTGGACCTTTGAACCGAGCCAAGGTAAATAATATTCAATACTAGCCGACCCGGCAGACTTCGTACTGCCTACAATTATATTCTCACCATTTTAACGTAGAAAAAAGAAAAACGAAAAACAGTATTCTACGCGGACGATGTTGCTGGCACATAACATAACATCACGCCTTTTATCCCCGAAGGGGTAGGCAGAGGTGTACATTACGGCACTTAATGCCACTGTACAATGTAGCACCCACTTTTCACTATTTATGTTATGAGTCCCATGTAATAGGGGGTGAGCCTATTGCCATATACCGGGCTCAATTCCGGAATCCGTGCTACTACTGAGATCTTTCGAAAAAGCCCAGTAATACTTTGCCCGACCCGGGAATCGAACCCGAGACCCCTTGCCCGGCAGTCGCACCTGCGACCACTCGGCCAACGAGGCAGTTGCTGGCTCATGAAGTATTTTTTGTTTATATAAGTAACTTGGTTTCCTCACGATTTTTTCCTATAACGTTTGTCAGTGGTGTCTAAATGCTCGTTGGTTGACTCGATGATTAAGACTATTGTAAAAACTTTTTTATATGAATTGAAGCATCGACATTTGTTGCAGGACTCAAAATCTAAATCTCCGAAAGGGCCACCCAAGTCAATTCTGAAGAGAGAATCTCAGGTAACTATGTCGTAATAATAACATAATTATATCCTCGTAACGCCTTTGGTGTTCCGTGTGTCCATGGGCGGCGCCGATTGCTTACCATCAGGTGATCCGTCTGCTCGTTTACCGGCTTATACTATAAAAAAGCGTGATTCATTATTATAGCATTATTACTTGCATTTTATACTAGTCTTTTATATATATCTCTTATCCTTTTATCTGTTAAAACACCGGCTCCCGGTATAAAACATACTAGCTTTTATCCGCGGCTTCGCTCGCGTCAGAAAAGGATAAAAGTAGCCTATGTGACATATACCAATACACACAGCGCCATCTATACCAATACTTTTGTTTTCCCTCGGGCATATCAAATTTTTCCGGAATAAAAAGTACCCTATTATTTAATCCGGACTTCTAACTTTACTTCTGCAAAAATTCAAAGCAATCGGTTTAGTAGTTACGGCGTGAAAGCGGAACAAACAAACTCACTTTCCGATTTATAATATTAGTAAGGATTAAGGATTATACTTGTAATTTTCAACAGACAAGAGGTTATACTATTATAAAACGTTGAAGATTTTGTTTGTTTTAACGAGCTCAGGAATTACTGATCCGATTGGATTTTTTTTGTGTTGGATAGTTCTTTTATCGAGGAAGGCTAAATAGGCTAATAAAACAACGCTGCCACCAACAGGAACTGAGCAGAGCTGGCGAAACCGCGCCTGAGTCGCTATAGTTCTCAATAAAGTCATAATCTTTATGCCTCTAACCTGTTGAAACACCGGCCCCCGGTATAAAACAAATTATGGCATAGTAGGCAACAAGTATAGTGAACATTTCTATAATTATATGAAATTGAGACACAAATTATAAAAAAAAATAAGTATTATTGCTAGTATAAATAAAACAAAATTAATTACATAACATACATAACATCACGCCTTTTATCCCCGAAGGGGTAGGCAGAGGTGCACATTCTACCATAGTACAATGTAACACCCACTTTTCACTAGTTGTTATGATTCCCATGTAATAGGGGGTGAGCCTATTGCCATATACCGGGCACATTTCCAGACTCCGTGCTACTACTGAGAATTTTAAAAAACCCAGTAATACTTTGCCCGACCCGGGAATCGAATCCGAGACCCCTTGCCCGGCAGTCGCACTTGCGAATACTCGGCCACGAGGCAGTCTTCACTCCACGAGGCAGACAAAATTAATTAACCTTTTGAACGCCAATGTCGGCTATAGCCGACATTAAACATTATTTAGTTGCATACAGTAAACAAAAATGCATATTCCTCATTTAAATATTTGATGATAAAAAGTAAAATAATTTATGGTTAAAAAAGTAAGTCCCATGACGCCAAGGTCATGCAGAGCCGACTGCTAGTGATGTAGTATCATGTTGACGTATATTATATTCTTAAATTAATTTAGGTAACTTAAGGTATTGTAATATTTGTCATTACAGTTTTTATTGTTCTAACAAAATATAAACGATTGTAAGCACTGAGAAAAAAGTAGTTTTACTATATTAAAAACTGAAACATAGTTGCGTACACACTATACCTAATTATGTACTATTGTTGATATTTTATAAGTATTTTTAGTGAGTTTTGTAGTTTTTGAACACTGATCAGTGAGCATTTATAATTGTTGATTGTTGATCCTTTAATGTTTAATTAGGTTAGATACGAGAAACTAAATAATGTATCTATTTTAAGAATATAAATATCGTTATACTTAAAAATCGTTACGTATATACTACGCAATTTCATACGAAAATTTTGATTTATTTTATACATATAATTAATCTGATTAGTGAGAATATTAGAAAGTTCCTGTTATAAAAATTGTTGCTATGTAATAATATCACGTGATAATATTATTCATAAGTGACATGTAAGTAATATGATCTCAAAGTAATTATTAATAATATAACTCAATAATTAAACTAAATGATTGGTAAATAAATAGTTTTATTTGCATTCAATCCATTAACAACCCAAATTGTTGCAATAAGTGTAAATTTCAAGAATAATAAAAACAAACTACTGTGGCCTTTGAATTTAATTAGATACTAACATCGATAAACTGTATGACACTATGGTACAACTCTAATGTACAAGCAACGATGTCTTATAAAAGACTCGTCGACGGCGCCAATGTCGGCTATTCCCGACAGTGAGGTACATCAGTACTGAGAATAGTGCTGTACCTAGAGTTATTTTCATTTTAACTGTTGTGTGTCTTAATCATTGTTTTTATGTTATTAACAACTTCGGAACTACTTGAGTGGAACGTTGTAAAATATTTAATATTGGAATGTTCTTTTTAACATATTTATGATCGACCATTTATCTGGCAAGTATTGATAAAAAAAATAATATTATTGGGTATCGATATAATGTTGAAATCCCTATTTTTTTGTAGGTATTTAATTAAGATTTTCGGGCTTGGCGTACAGGGCATAGGAATACCGATATGGCGTGGCGGTGAAAAGGTTAATAACAATCAAATCATTCAGAATTGGGCACAACACAAGTTATACAAAAATACTTATAATAGAACATCAGAAATTTAGATTAACAGAAACTTTCATCATTAAAAAAATCTTTAAGCGAGTAGTTACACTTGTCTAATAATAACGAAGTCGCGGGCAGAAGCTAGTTACTTAATAAAATGTTGAAATTGTTTACAGGAGTCGCAAGAAGATGATTCGTTACTGACACCCCGTCTGAAGAGGTCCAGGGACCGAGAGCCGGTCAAATTGGATACTCCGATTAAAAAAGTCAAGTATGTATCACAATCAGCAGTATATAATCAGCTATTTAAACTGTCAAACACCGAGCGGTGACTGGTGACCGCAACCTATTGTCCTATAATTGTCTATAATGACCGTACTCAAAGGTTTAATGTAAAACCTCAATGTACCATATACTTGGAAATAAATGACATTCAGTCAGTCAGTCTTAGGGTTGCCACCCGTCCTTTATAATAAAGTATTGTATGTTATTTAAGGTAATTGTACTCTACACTTTATAAGAATAATAAAGTACACGAAAATACTTTATTTTTGCAAACTTCATTTCTATAAGTATTAGTATTTTTCGGTAAACTTATCGATTCGATATTTATCGATTTATGTTGAATCGATAACTTGCCAGCGCCACTTAGACAATTTCTAGTAAAGATGCAAGTGTCTAGTATTTCAATGCAATTGTTTAAAGATAATAATCTTTATAATCTTAAAAATACTAGACATTTAATACAAACTGCAAAAACCAAAAAATATATTTTTAAATAGAATTATAAATAAGAATAATTTGTACTTTATTTTTATTATTTTTCTTTATTTAACCCTTTATCTACAACTGTATACAATGGCGGATTTAATGCCGAATGGCATTCTCTACCAGCCAACCTGAATTTTTGTACTGTGTACTTTTTTTTCTTACCTATAATCGTCAATGTACTTTAAATACCAAAGAAAAAGGTGGCAACCCTAGTCAGTCTACTAAGTTGACAGCACGATTTACAACATTTTTTACTTTTAGTTTTTTTTTTTATTTTTTTTCTTTTTTCTGATAAAAATTATGGACTATAAAAACACCTGTCATTCAAGTACTGTATTATAAATGACTGCACGGTTGGCGCAGTGGTGACCGGCTGCTGTGCAACGTGTCGCGGGTTCGATTCCCGCGACACGTTGCACATTAAATATTTTATAACAAAGTTATTAAACCAATTTTTATTTATTTAGTCTTTAATGTACACAATTTGATTAAAATGGCACATAAGGCGAACTTAATGCCATATGGCATTGTCTACCAGTCAACCTTGGGGTTTAAACATAATTATTATTTATTTTTATTGTCTACTTAAGACAATAAAAATAAATAATAATAAAATTAAACATAATTATGTTTTTATTTTTATTTTTTTATATGTTTTTATAATAACTATCGTGATACTAAATTAACTAAAAACCGCGGGTTACTCACGTGAATATACTGAGAAAAGCTCTACTAGTTTCGAGCTACAGAGGGGTTCTTCCTCATGAGCAGCGGTCGCGGCGATGACTACAGCCTACACTGTACACTTCATTACCCAACACAAATATTAACAAATATCATGTTATTTTCAGAATTGCAATAAAGCCGGCGTCGCCGCCGAAATCCTCACCGAAATCATCTCCAAGGCTGTCGAAACCAGCCAAGCCTGCCAAGTTGCCCCCGAAGCGGCCGGTATCTCCGCCTCGATTGTACAATTGTATAGTTTGTGGGCAGAGTAATAAAACTCCGCAGGCGAATAGTAACCACCAGAGGTCGCATACAGTGGGATTTACTAATCCTAAGTGAGTATTAACTAAAACCTTTATATAATTGACATAATATAACATCCACACGCTTTATCCCCGAAGGGGTAGGCAGCGGTGCACATTATGCCACTGTACAATGTAACACCCACTTTTCACTATTTATGTTATGAGTCCCATGTAATAGGGGGTGAGCCTATTGCCATATACTGGGCACAATTCCAGATTCCGTGCTATTAATGATATTTTTTTTTTAAACCAATAATACTTTGCCCGACCCGGGGATCGAACCCCAGACCCATTGCCCGGCGCACTTGCCACTTGCCAACTGATCAATATTTGAATTAATAACTTACTTATTATTAGTATTTACTGCATAGTTTTCACGGTGGTTGGGCAACCGATTGCCGTACAACGTGGCGCGAGTTCGATTCCCGCACGGAACAACTCTTTGTTTGATCCTTAAATTATTGTTCCGGATCTGTGTGTTATGTGTATGTGAATTTGTATGTTTGTAAACGCACCCACGACACTGGAGAAAACCCTAGTTTTTTTTAAGACCACTAAACTACTTCATCCACTAAACTACTTCTTCCACCATGAGTGAGGCGGGAGGGAGTGTCAGACTCTTACTGACTAAAAACCACCCCGTTCCTTCTCCTGCACGTCGAGCCGGAGCCCCGGTTACCCGTTAACCCTAATGTGGGGCAACGTTATTAAAACGAAACGAAATATAAAGTTTATATTTCTTTTCTGCAGACTAGCGTGCAATCCATGCGGCGAGTGGTTCCGTACGCCGGACGAGGCGGCGGCCCATCACAGGCGACACAAGAATAAATGCATTCCATATACATGCAACCGATGCACTGCCAACTTCAGACAGCTTGCGGCATATGATGAGTAAGTATTATTGTAATAGGGTAGTTTCACATAACATAACATCACGCCTTTTATCCCGAAGGGGTAGGCAGCGGTGCACATTATGCCACTGTACAATGTAACACCCACTTTTCACTATTTATGTTATGAGTCCCATGTAATAGGGGGTGAGCACAATTCCAGACTCCGTGCTACTACTGAGAATTTTGACAAAACCCAGTAATGCTTTGACAACACTGTTAGTGCGGTGGCTGGGCAATCGCCTTCCACGCAACGTGTCGCGGGTTCGATTCCCGCACGGAACAACTCTGTGTGTGATCCACAGATTGTTGTTCCGGGTCTGCGTATCATGTGTATGTGAACTTGTATGTTTGTAAACTTACCCACGACACTGAAGAAAATGCTTAAGTGGGGGGGGGGGGGGGCAACGTAAACCACTCGGCCAACGAAGTAGTATAAGATTAAAATATGTTTTTATTGTGTTATATGTTATTAAAATATGCTTTTATCTTATTATTCCAGACATTTCATCACTAACCAATGTATTCCGTTCCCCGAGATGCCGGACGTCAAGTGCGACGTGTGCTGGCACCTGTTCGCCACCAACAAACTGTTCCGGGACCATCGCTGTCTGGGCGAGGACAATAGACCGGGCGGTAAGCCTCGATATATACCTACTAATCTATAAATAAATACAATAAGTTTTTTTTATGATAATTCGATGGAAATCTTCATATAGTTCCCACGATGGTCCGCCCGTGCCGGACTTTTTTTTTTTGCATAAGCCGGTAAACGATCAGACGGGTCGCGATGGCTGGGTTGCGAGGACGCGTCCCGCCTCCTCCTTAGCTAGCATGACTGCTTCGCAGAAGGAGGAGACGGCATCCCAGTCCCCCTCGCTCCGCATCATGGCCTGCACTAGGCCCGGACGCTTATATGACACACTACAATGTGATTTTTATTTGCAGGCAAATGTTCGAAGTGTAACAGAAACTACGCGTTACTGAGGAACTTGAAGAAACATGAACCTACATGCACGGCGAGGAAGAAAGGTTGGTCTTGTAATACTTTGTTGGATAATACACTTGACTGCAAAGACACGGTGCCACCATCTATTTTTCTTTTTCATCTATATGTATAAACTAGCTACTTCCGCGCGGTTTCACACGCTCTACTCAGCTCGTATTGGTCGTAGCGTGATGTTTTATAGCCTATACCCATCCTCGATAAATGCGCTATCCAGCACAAAAAGAATTATTCAAATCAGACTTGTAGTTACGGAGATTACTTCCGCTTTATATTTCTCTTGAATCCAATTCCGATCGATCGACATTGGTATTGTATCGTACTGTTGACTTGCATTGCATCCGTATTGCGTGGATATTGAATGAACTAAATGGTATTGAGTTTGCCTTTATATTCCGTACCCTGAATGCTATTGTAACAGCTACGATTGTGGTTGTATAGTGTTGACATTGAATAATTATTGAGATTTTATTGGATTGAAATTGCATTGCAATTGAGATTGGTTTCAAGAGTAAGCACCCTGGTAAGTATATGTCCGTCTAGGGCGCCCTCTAACGACGGCCCCCATTCATATCCGCTCTGTGTACTTCTTTCGTTACTCTACTTTCATCCATCCTTTCTACATGCCCAATATTCTGTTATGATAATTATTTTATTTCCAGGTGAACTAAACGTAGATCCGGAGTTACTGAAGCAGTTGCGACCGATGCAGGTTCGAATCTCGCGCTGTGACAGCTTACTCGTTAATGTTAAAGACGGACATTACGATGTCTCCTATGTTCCCTATGTAAGTATTACATAATATTTATCTTCCAACGAGATGTATGGGTTTGATTCCCGCGCGGATTGTGTGATCGCACAAATTGTCGTTCCAGGTCTGAGATTTCTGGGTTCCAGGATTCTGAGTAATATGTTACCTAAATGAGAATTTGAATTTTTCGAGTAAACTTTGATTTTTATAATAGAACTAGCTACTTCCGCACGGCTTTACCCGCTCTGCTCGGCATTTTGAACGTAAAGAAAAAAAAAAATTAAAAGTTTTTTTTTTATACCACGACGGTGGCAAAGTGAAGCTATTTGCGCATTCGAAGGTATAGATTGGTATAGATTCAAGGCCCGAGTGAATAGGTTGCTTATGGGACGACGTGCTCCATCGTAGGCCGCATCATCGCCACCGCATCAGCACCACCAGGCGAGATAGTGGACAAACGTCGCCCCATCAAATATATATAACAAAAAGTTTCCTATGTAGAAAAACGAGCAAGACACTCCATAGGTTACTCTTTTTCACATTAATAATATTAACTAGCTACTTCTGTTTAACCCGCTCTGCTCGGCTCCTATTGATCGGAGTGCAATGTGGAAAAACTAATAAACCTTTTCTTAGTATATTCAAAGTCAAAGTCAAAGCATTTATTTCAATTAAACCACAGTTTTATTATTAGAAATAAATGCTTTGACTTTGACTTTGACTGCCTCGTTGGCCGAGTGGTCGCGAGTGCGACTGCCGGGCAAGGGGTCTCGGGTTAGATTCCCCCTTCTTCTGCCTACCCCTTCGGGGATAAAAGGCGTGATGATGATGTTATGTGAAACGTCAACAAATACAAAATAAATAATAGTCTGTCAGTCAGTCCGTCAGTGAAATTAGGTGAAGCTGGGTGCTCATTCCAAAATTTAGATTCGAATGGAGAAGAACGAGCAAGCAACTCCATTCGTTACTCTTTTTAAAAAAAAGTATATTCTAAAATGTCTCTACAATGTCTATATTCACGTGAGAACCTGCGATTTTTATTTAATTTAATATGTCTCACGATAGTTATTATGAAAACAAGAAGAATTATTTAAATCGGTCCAGTATTTCCGGAGATTAGCGCGTTCAAACAAACAAACAAATCTTCATTTAAGAAAAACTGTACACATTTTCTTATATAGTTTATAAGAAATGTGTACAGTTTTTCTTTTATTTTATAAGCCGGTAACGAGCAGACGGATCACCTGATGGTAAGCAATCGGCGTCGCCCATGGACACCTGGAACACCAAGGCGTTACAAGTGCGTTACCGACCTTTTGATGATTAGGAATTTGAGGATTGTTCGGATTCGAGGATGAAACATCACGTTATGATCAATAGGAGTCGAGCAGAGCTGGCAAATCCGCGCGTAGCTAGGTATCATTAAAATGCTACAAACAATCTTTTCTATTAATCAAAAATTATTTTCAGGGTTATGGCCTCGACAAGAACTGCTACTATCCATACCTAACAGGACTGCGTATCAAACGGGAACGGTACCTAGACCATATGGTAGATATACGAGATGATATCAAAAACGAATTCTACGCCGCTGAAGACTATGTACACTGGGACTCTGAGAGTGAGAGCGAAGCAGAATCCTGCTCTCTCATTGTCCCTTCTCCGAAAGAGAAGAAAATCGATTCTCTAGCGAATCTGTCTCTAAAGACTCTGTTCTCCAGAAGATGTTTAGGTAAAGTTCCAAAAAAGAGAAGAAAGGTTAAGCCAGAGAAGAACTTATTTGATTCTTTATTAGCAGAAGAAGATGATGTTTCAAAAGATATCAATAATATAATTAATAATCTACAAGATGATGATAACGATAACGGAGATAATGAATTTAACGATAGTGTTAAAAGTAACGGTGAAGTAGTTAATAGTAACGATGGTGTTGATAATAACGATAGTTTAGCTGTAAGTAATGAGGAAAGTGAATTTAGTGGCGAGTGCAATGTTACAAGTTCAAATTTGTCTAGTGTTAATAGTATAGATAATGTTAATAACACTATTAATGATATAAGTGTTAACGATAACGGAGTCAGAGATAACGAATCGAATACAATTAGTGATTTAGGTGATAGTAAAAATAACGGAGTATCGAATGATAATAGTTCTTTATCTAATGAAGATAGGGTTGAAGATTGTGTGTCTAAAAATGATTTTGAGAAAGATGGAGATTCTAATTCAATTAAAGTCTTCAATGAAAATAGTCAGGATTCTAGTTCTATTGGCACAGCCAGTGAAAGTTTATTGAACGATTATACACAAAATGATATATTAAGTGAGAATGAAAAAGAAAATGATAAAAATAACGTCGATAATTCTCAAAATAACGATGAAAATCAATCACAAACCGATAATTCCAGTCTAGATTCGAAATTAACGGAGAATGAATCGAATTTAACACAAGACAAAGATGAAAACGAAATCAGGGATGATGTTAACGAAAATCGTTGTATTGGAAATAACGATTCGACTAACACCGTTAGTGTTATAGTCAGTAACGATAAAGTCAAGCATTCTGACACCGACGACGATGATAAGCTAATGGCAGCTTTAGACGCTGAAATTGGCGAAAATAACGAGGTTTCCCGTGATAATAATGGTAGTTTTAACGATTTAATGCAACCTAAGGGTGATACAGATTTAATTTCTGAAGAATACAATTTTGATGCTTAATAAATCGTTTAAATTGATGGCTGGAATCCAAATACAGAAACGTCACTCAATTATAAGTCGCCCTTAACCTCTCGCGCGCCTCTCGTATAACACACGTGTAAATATTTTAATAGAAATACGAATTACTAACTATTATGTTCAATCAAATAAAGAACGGGTTACAAACTTGAAAATTACGTCACAGAAAAAATATCCAATCGGTTCGCGTTTCTCGTACACCCGTGTGTACAATTGCGCGATGGGCACTCAACTCTCTCGTACACCCGTGTGTACAAGAAACACGCGAGAGGGTAACTATACAGAGGCCTTAGTACGAGTTTAATTTACGTTTAAAGTATTCGTAACGAGTACGCGTACGGCGCTGTGATTGGCCGGCGCCAATGAAGCAACCAATCAGAGCGCCGAACGCGTACTCGTTACGATTACTTTAAACGTAAAACAAATTCGTATTAAAACCTCAGTGTGTAACCGGGACGCTCCCGAATAACATCGATAAGCGTTTTTTTTATTGGATAAGCCGGTAAAACGATACCTCTGCCTACCCCTTCGTGGATCAAAAGGCGTCATGTTATATGTGTGTAAATTGAGAAATAGTACGTTTTTGATACCCGTTTTCACTGATCTTTCCATTTTATGGGACCCCTAAGCCAAGATAGGTTATATTTAACAACATTATAGCTTATACCATCCCTATAAGTGACATAACAGTACAAGTAAGGGGTTAGTTTTAGGTGCTACGTCCCGCTAAGTAACTCTTAGTTAAGTGATTGTTTAGGGGTGTTCGGTGGAAACGGCCATACGTTGGTATTCCCTAATTACATTAGGATATATCTTAGTATACTATACTTTATATTAAAATATATAACTGTATATATGTAGTTGCTTTAGGTAATGTATTGTTCTAAGGCGGTTAAAGTGTAATTAAGTTTTAATTAAATAGATTTTACTTTTAATTATACCTTCTAGATATGATGATAATTGGGTAGGTACTTTTCTTAATCAAAAATAAATTATTTCGACTGTTCAATACAATACAATAAAAATAATCACACTTTCATTAATTGATTTTGTGACCAACTTAATTTTAGTATATTTCCAGCAAATTTTTAAGAAATAACTACGCTGTTTGACTCTAAAAAACGTGACTTCATAATACATAATCTCGTACAAAATTCACAGAAAACTGTCGTTTTTGACAGTTCGCAAAAGAGTATTGAATTTGATTAGTCGGCAAGTATCCAATACGGTAGTTGACAACTAGTCAAATCCAATACTTTTATCGAAACGTCAAAAACGATACTGTTCTATGAATTTTGTACGAAATACCATCTTGTGACGTCATCATATTTTCCCGTCAAATAGTACACTTACATCTAAAACCAATGCTACAATAAATAAAAAAATAAGTACATCGGCAAATCAATAAATGAAAGTGTAACTATTTTTCAATATTTAATTGGACTGAAAAATGAAACGAATTTATTTTTGACACAGGAAACTAGCCAATTGTGTATTTCGGCTGTTTCTGGTAGTCTCTGACTAAAAGATTTATGCAATGCGAAATTTCGTTTAAATTTAGGCTATTATGATAATTAAGGCATACGAAGTATTTTTATACGCCCTGGGAGCGCGCGTCTACTTCGCGTATACGTGCTTCATGTGCTTGTAATCCGCTAAGAACGATCGTGCTACGTGTAATAGACGCGCGTATACGCCCTTCACGCGCGTACCATCAATGCAAACGCAACAATCAGAGTCTATGGTGCCGATAACGCGCGTTTCCTGTGTGCGAGACGAATAATGTAGCACCCTATGAGTGCCACAAAACATTTTAAATATTTTTTTTTTATGTTATAATCCGGTAAACGAGCAGATGGATCACCTGATGGTAGGCAATCGGCGTCGCCCATGGACACGCACAGAGTCTGGAAATGTGCCCGGTATATGGCAATAGGCTCACCCCCACATGGGACTCATAACATAAATAGTGAAAAGTGGTTGTTCCATTGTACAGTGGCATTAAAGGCCGTAATGTGCACTTCTGCTTACCTTTTTTTTTTTTTTTTTAAGGGGGGAAAATCATCGAATGACTGCTCCCGTCTGGGTGAGGCGGGAGGGAGTGTCAGACTCTTACTGACTAAAAACCACCCCGTTCCTTCTCCTGCACGTCGAACCGGAGCCCCGGTTACCCGTTAGGTTCTCCGCGACTCTGAATCGGCATCGGCCCTATTGGGCCCCATCTGTGGTGGTCTGATAGCTCTTTGAGTAGCGTACGCTCGGGTCTGTTTCTGGTCGGACGGGGAGCCACCCATGCTGTATGTCCGCAGGCCCGCGCTGACGGTGGCCGGAGATCGTCCCGCGATCCCCGACGCCCGTGTGTCCTTCGCGATGGCTGGGTTGCGAGGAGGCAGCGCTTCGCTGCCTCACGCGTCCCGCCTCCTCCTTAGCTAGCATGACTGCTTCGCAAAAGGAGGAGACGGCATCCCAGTCCCCCTCGCTCCGCATCATGGCCTGCACTAGGCCCGGACGCGAGAGGTCGCCATCGCCGATCACTTCCCTGAGGGCACGGCGGTGCTCAGCCCACGCAGGGCATTCTCCCACCGTGTGTTCCACCGTGTCCTCAGGGCGGTCATCGCAGTGATGACCCCCGGGCGTTTCCTCCCGCCCCATCAGACACAGGTACCTCCCGAAACTTCCATGTCCGGTGAGGACCTGCGTCAGGCGGTAGGTGAGGACGCCGTAGCGTCTCTCAAGCCACTCCTCAAAGAGGGGACTTACCCTCCGAGAGGGGAGTCCCCTCTTTGAGGAGTGCAGCCCAGCCCTCGGTTGCGACAGTCGTTGCTGCCATTCCGCCATGAGATCGCGCCGGAGCTCATCCCGCCACGCACTTACCTGGCGCGGCAGCGGAGTTTCGCCCCGGCGACGTGCCTCCGCGCGCATGCCGTACACGCGCGCGAGCACCTTCGCCTCCAGATCCCACGGCGGTAATCCGGCAAGGAGGTTCGCCGACTCCCCAGAGATCGTGCGGTATCCGCGGATCATTCGGATCGCCATGACCCTCTGTGCCATGAGCATATGATATGCCAAACAGGGGCGCCGTAGAGGGCCATGGACCGCACGACCCCGGCGTATAACCTCCGGCAGGAGGCGTTTGGCCCCCCGAGGTTGGGGAGGATGCGTTTGAACGCAGCCCCCGTCCTCTCCAACTTTGGAGCCAAACGTCGGAAATGCTCAAAGAAGTTCCACCGACTGTCGAGGACGTTTTTAGTCAGTAAGAGTCTGACACTCCCTCCCGCCTCACCCAGGCGGGAGCAGTCATTCGATGATTTTCCCCCCTTAAAAAAAAACCCCTTCGGGGATAAAAACGGCGTGGTTAAATGCGTATTTAATTTTGTGTCTGCCTCGTTATTTGTACTGTACTCCGTACTTTTGTATGAACAGATTTTGAGTACGATATATCAACGTACTGTTGTGGCACGCGTGCCACGCCAACATCACGTTTCGTTTAGTTTTTTCTATTCCGTGGTAGATACTAAGAAAATGTTGCGACAAGAATAGTATATGGTCTGTGTGTAATAATTTGATTGAAAGGATTTTATTTTGTTATTTTTATATCATAGTATGTGTTTTTTATTATAAATATATAGTTTACGAAACATATATGAAGTTTTGTTTTATTTTCTGTGTCAAACTCCAAGTCAAAGCATTTATTTCAATTAAACCATAATTTGGTACTTTTGAAACGTCAACAAATACAAAATAAACAATAGTCTGTCAGTCAGTCCGTCAGTGAAGCTAGGTGAAGCTAGGTGCTCATTCCAAAATGTAGATTCGAATGGAGGAGAACGAGTAAGAACCTCCATTCGTTACTCTTTTTAACCTTTTCACCGCCAAGCACTTCTATAGAAGTTCGGGATTTTCGTGCCACCAGCGCCACGACTTCTATAGAAGTTGTTCATTTTAACTATCTTATTAAAATGAATTTACTGTGATTAAAAGCTTTGTTTCATTTTGTTATTTAAGATAGCACTGTCTACTACCCTGTTTTTTATTTTTCTACACAAAATAAGCCCTAGTTTGTCCTAAAATCGGCAAAAAACAGAAACTCCGAATTTTGTTACTTTCCTCAGAACGCCAATGACTTCATATCAAGTTGGCCAGTGATGTGCCGTGAAAGGTTTATTTCACCATTGAAATATTTATGAATACAGAAAGTTACGAATATAACGAATATAAATATAAATTCATTCAAATTAGTTCAGCTGTTTAGGATAAATAACCTAAACATCGACTGCAGCGCCCTCTGCCGGGCTGATTTGTGAATGTAAACCATTCCCAGATCCCCTTGAACACACAAAAAAAATTCATCAAAATCGGTCCAGTCGTTTGAGAGAAGTTCAGTGACATACACACTCACAGAATAATCATATATATTAAGATTTGACGGGCCACGTTTAACCACTATCTCGTCTGGTGGTGCACGATGATGCCGGCTACGATGGAGCACGTCATCCCATAAGCAACCTATTCACTCGGGCCTTGAAGACATCCAGACACCTTCAGGAAATACAGACTCTGGCAAAGAATTTCACTCCTTAGCAGTACGCACAAGGAAGCTTGATGCGAAGCGCTTCGTGCGTGTGGGTGGGAAATCTTATCATGAACCTGTGACGATTCGTCGTTTGTCTGTACGATGATGGAAAGGACTAGGGGGCATCAAGTTGTGCAATTCCCTCGCACACTCACCGAAATGTATCCGGTAGAAAACCGAAAGACTTGCATAGCAACCTTACGCCTGTGTACGAGGCTTTGAAGCCGGGCCTCCACAAGCGCATCATCGCCTGCCGCCCGACGATACCGGGTGGTAACAAACGACTTCTCAACCGGTCTCCAACGCACTTATGCACGCATTGCTAAAATGATGAATGACTAGCTAATGAGGCAGCTATTAAAAATACATTTTTTAGGGCGGTTGTCAAAATGCTCATAGCGAGCCCACTCTAGGGTTAGGTACTTATTATGTACGTCTCTATCATTCACGGGACCACAGAGTCCCGGTCATTTGGGAGGCATACGAGGGGCCGAAGCCAACTGCGCAGAGAGGCTATTTACACAATTTTAAAAACAAACGGGCGATTATTCCATAGTGCATACAGGGATAGCCTGTATGCACTATGGAAATGCACCCAAGGTCAGTCCCCGGTTAGTGTAGAACTGTTATGGATAATGGAAAAAATAGGGTAGGGATATAGATGGGTTGCTGTGGACTGTTAAATTGGGAACTATGGATGACTATGTCACCTGCCGAAACAATGTAAGTATTCGGTACACGTAAAAATGGCAGGCGGAGACTCACCGACCGGGTCCCGGGAATGGTTGCTATATATAGCAACAGAGGGACAACGAGAATGTGAGTGGCTGAAGGGTTAAGAAACTAGCACCGCTTTCTACTCAGATCATATACTCCAGCCGAAGCCTCCTGCATCCCTGGCCCACTCGCGACTTGCGAATAGTCTCTTACCCTCCGAGCAGGATCACTGCACTCGCGACTCCACTCTGGACGGCCAATGAAGGCAAGCCAGAGGTGGGAGACCTGTTCCTTGTTATCGTTCACTCCAGCCAGCCAATTAAGGCAAGCCGGAGAATAAGGAACGGTGACTTCTCCCTGGAGCACTCGGGATGATGGTAGCCCTAGGGTGCTAATGCCCGTCGCCTCGCCTTAAGCGGGCAAATTATTATTAATCATTTATACAGAATAGCCTATATGGTCTGTTAGAGGACTCAGTGCCCCTTACAGGTGCTGAGAGTGGCCACCGGGAGGGTTTTAGTCCCACACTGCCTAGTTTCTCCCTAAAAAGTTTTTTGAAGCTTTCCTCCCTTTTTTTGAGGGTGGTAAATCATCCTATGACTATTCCTGCCCGAGTGAGGCGAGACGTGTTTATACAGAATAGCCTATATGGTCTGTTAGAGGACTCAGTGCCCCTTACAGGTGCTGAGAGTGGCCACCGGGAGGGTTTTAGTCCCACACTGCCTAGTTTCTCCCTAAAAAGTTTTTTGAAGCTTTCCTCCCTTTTTTTGAGGGTGGTAAATCATCCTATGACTATTCCTGCCCGAGTGAGGCGAGACGTGTTAGACTCTAACTGACTAAAACCACCTTGTTCCAACTCCTGCACTTCAAATCGAAGCCCCGGCAACCCGTTAAGCCTTCTACAGCTCTTTGAGGCGCGCGTGCAACGCGACGCGCCGTACGCACGTGTCTGGCTCTACTGTGCCCGCGAATTCGTTCGCGTGGATAAAATAGCCCAATAGCAATTTTATGTATATAATAATATATAGAAATGCAGTATAGTCATGGAAAAATATGAATATATGTGTTTACATTAAAAGTGCAATAGATGCAATAAAACATGTAAATAATTTGTGTATTATAGAAATAATATTATAGTTGTAAATCTGTTAGCGATAAGGCCATGGTATGAATTTTGTGCCGAGGAGTTTCTTTCTAATATGTGAGTTATTTATATTATAGTATCTACCATTTAGCATAGCATTAAATAAATAAATAAGGCTTTAAGATATATAGTATATGATCCCAGTATATGGCAATAGGCTCACCTCCTATTACATGGGACTCATAACATTAATAGTGAAAAGTGGGTGTTACATTGTACAGTGGCATTAACTGCCGTAATGTGCACCTCTGATTACCCCTTCGGGGATAAAAGGCTTGATGTTATGTTATATCCTTAAGATCTATTTCAATAAGATAATTTCTTAATTTTATATAAGTAGCTGATAATACAAACCTGTATAGATTTAACATCAATAGTAATAAAGTGATGACTCGAAACACAGGTTGCATAAACCTAGTTCAAGCAAATCGCGACAAATATTAGTACTAGTCCTATTATTTCTCTGTCCATAGTTTTAAGCATAATAATGTATTATTATTATCTAGTTTTATTCTAGCCTAGCATAATTTAACTTTAATATTGTAGGTAATTAAAATTATATTGTAAGTGGAGTACCTATATAAAAATAAATTATTCTACTAAATCTGATAACTTTATAAACATTTCCAGGTGTAACGATACCAATAATAAAAGCAGTCAGTGTGCGAATAGATGGCTTAATAGATTTAGGACCAAACTGGACTTACGAATACCGCATCGTCGACGAGAATGCTGCCAAACTCAAAAAAGTCGCTAGAACAGGGGATCAGGAATCCATAGAAGAGGAACCACATGACGATGCTAGAATGAAAAGAGATGAAGAACGGTTACGCATAGCCGAAGAAAGGCTGCGCAAAGAGGCAGCTGAACTGCGCCAAACTGAAGGAAGATTACATAAAGGAAAAAAGCAAAGCGATCGCAGCAGTCATGAAATTAAAGAAAAAGACGCAAGTCCATTAAAAGTACTTAAACATGACAATCCAAAATCATTAAAAGAATACATTAAATCGCAAAAGGATAATAAAGAAAGCGACGCAAAAGAAACTACAAAAGAATATATACCGTTAAAGGAATCAGAAGAAACTAGAACTTCTCCCCGATCAGATAAGGTCACTTTTAGCTCAGTAGAAAGCGATTCGTTTGTCGATAGCTCTGATGTTACTACAGCAAAGAAGAACACAATGTTTGATATATACGACTTCACATCTACACGTAGACCCAAACATACATATAAAAGTGAATCTGATGAAACGGCAACGAAAAAGCACAAGCGTAGTAAAAAGGTTGTAATTAAAGATTCCGTATCTGTGGAGGACGACAAAAAGGTAAAGGGTAGAAATAAAATTAAAATTGGAAGAATACATGATGAAAGTGTACCGATTAGCGTTAAACTGCCGATTAACGTTCCGACTGTAACTACAACGCCAACGCAATCGACACTAACTACAGTAACCACAATGAGAACAGGAGATATTTACACCAATCCACACAAAGTCAAAGATGACACGAACATAACAGAATTCACAAATCAGATATTAAAACAAACGCTAAAGGTTTTTGACGTTGTAAAAGAGAAAACTGACCAGTACCACGTTAAGAAAGATATTGACAGAGTTGCTAGAAGTTACGAAGAGAAGTTTAAAGAGTTCCTCGCTGACACGAACTCGCAGAAAATCAAAACTAGATTAGGAACCCAGAAAGTTATATTAAACACTATCGAAATGTCAAATCTCATACTTAAAAGACTAGTCAACTTTATGGTAGGAGACATGGATAGAAAAGGAGTGCTAAGAGACAACATGGCTACCGCTAACATATTCCAGAAAGAATTGGAAAAAGAACAAGAAGTTGAATTCACAAACGCTTGCAAGAAATTCGGAATATGTCGAACTGAGACTGGCTTTCCCGATTTCATTGCGAGCGTAATTACAATATTACTCCGGTGTGACGACAAGCGGTTTAAACAAGGCGTAGACGCTTTGACTGAAGCTGTTAAAAGCACAAATTATAATAAAGCTCTAGACACAAATACTGAGCGTAGATTGAAAGACGGTATTGAGAATTTGGAGATGCAGCCTGTTTACACTCTGAGACCGACTTTTATGATAATTAGAAACATAATCTCGAATAAAAATAAGCCATTAGTCGTGAATAATTTGAGCGCAAGTCGACGAGTGAATGTGACGCTCGCGTTTTTGGAAATCATTGATCTGATGGATCAAAGACTGCCAAGAAACGAAGCGAATGTCTCAGAATGGTCTGATATAAAGAATAGCTTGTCTGAATTCGCTGATAGTAAAAGGTATGACGTTCAAGACATTATGGAAGTATTCGTAAGGCATTTAAAGAAATCATTAAAGACACTGGATAAGCCGACGCAAAAGGTTGTATCGAAAAATATTAATATAATTTTAGGGCACTAAATGAAATCATTGTAATGTTGTGATGTTGTTTAATTTTTAACTAGCTGTTGCCCGCGACTTCGTTCCCGTGGAATAGGGATGATGACAGGGTATGAAAATTCAAAATCTAATTAGTCCGTCAGTTAGGTAACGAAAAAATATTAGACACGTATTTTTTATTTTGTTGTATAATAAAATGATACTTAGATATAAGGAATCAAAGTTTAGGAGTGCGGGCTAAAACGTCATTATGCGTAGCATAAAATGTACATAGAAGTGACGTCACGCGACATTTCAATATATTATCGAAAGTACTCGTTTCTGTAAAAAAATAAAATATATGTGTGTGATGTTTTAGAATAATCTACCAGACGGACATTAAAAAATAAAATATATATAAAAAAATAAAATATTGCGTCTGAATGGCACTGTGATTCCATTCACCGATTCTGCAAAGAACTTGGGAGTGCATATCGACTCAAATTTGTCCTGGACTATCCAGGTGAACGAGGTTAGTCGGAAGGTTTATTTCTCCATTCATTCCCAGAGGCGCCTCCAGACCCTGTTGCCTGTGAAGACTAAGATTCACCTCGTCCAAGCGCTAATCCTGCCTCTGATTGACTACGCGGATGCTTGCTATTTGGATGCTACAGAGGAGCTTTTAAATAAACTTGAGCGATTGCAAAATGTTTGTATCCGCTTTGTCTTTGGTTTAAGAAAGTACGACCATGTTTCCGTATTCCGCAATAGGCTCAAGTGGCTTCCGATCCGTCTTCGCAGGAACACTCGCATTTTATGCTTCCTATATAACATCCTCTTCAACCCTGCCTATCCTGCTTACCTTCGGACCGTTTCTCCTTGGTTCGTCCTCCTGAAGTCCTATCTCGTTCACACCTTAAATCTAATCTTAAAATCGAACCCCATAATTCCGATTTCTATTCCTACTCCTTTTCCGTTCATGCAGTGAGGCTGTGGAATGCGCTCCCGCCTAACATTCGGGACGCTGAGTCTATCGCTATCTTTAAAAAACGAGTGAGAGAACACTACCTTTCCTCCTGATATGTAAATTTCTTCATTTATATGTATAGTGTATATTTTGTATGTATTTATTTATATATTGTATGTAGTTGTTTGGTTATTTATCTGTTAGTTTTAAGTCTGTTTCCTATCCCAATTTTCTATTTGTTACTACACACTGTGTCATTATATTATTATTACTTTTCCTGCTCCAGGTCCACAGGAAGAAATTCCAATAGGAATAGGTGGTACCTTTGTACTTTAATTTTATGTATGTGTTGTCCTTTATGTTGTATGTGTGTACATAAATAAATAAATAAATAAAATAAAAATTAGTCATCTACCCCATTGTGATTTACAGCTCCTCTCCCGTAGGTGATAGCGTGATATATTTTTTTAGGGACAAGCCGCCACAACCTCCCAAGATGTAGCATATATACGTTGCCACGACCTGTTAGTAATATTCATACAAAATTTGAAGTACTTTTTGAGTTTAGCCCGGACATACATACAGACAAACAGACAAAAAGTCTAAAAACCACATTTTTGGTTTCGTGGTTTCAGTATTGACTGTGGATCACGATTCGGCCTTTTGGGAATTGGGAATTCGAGAGACTAGGGAGGAGGGTAATTGGGCTTCTGGTAACCTCACTCACACGACAAAACACAACGCAAGCGTTGTTTCACGTCGGTTTTCTGTGAGGCTGTGGTATCACTATGGTCGAGCCGGCCCATTCGTGCCGAAGCATGGCTCTCCCACCCTAAAAAGCATCTAGCTCACCGCTCTCCAGACTGCGCTAGCGCGAACCTCTCGTTCTTCCTCTAGGGAATTAACTACCGTCACAATATTGGAGGTCGAATATTTGACAGCCGCTGTCACATCAACAGCGTATTAATGCCCACTGCTGAGCAAAGCCTCTTCTCACACGGAGAAGGTTTGAGCATTAATCACCACGCTTGCTCAATGCGGGTTGCTATTTCAAACTTATAATATGAAATTATAAGCAGGTTTCCTCACGGTGTTTTTCTTCACCGTTTGTCAGTGGTGTCTGAATAATCTTAGAAAGTACATATAACTCAGAAAAAGTCTCATTGGTCCTTGGCGTTGGTAGGTTTCGAGCCCGCACTTTCATGCATGAGAAGTGGGCTGCTGCAGCAGCTGCTATGATTGGGCAAAACACTTTTTTTTAGATATGTGATGGGCCGACGTTTGTCCACTATCTCGCTTGGCGGTAATCGGTGCGGTCTACGATGCGGTCTACGATGGAGCACGTCGTCCCATAAGCAACGTATTCACTCGGGCCTTGAAGACACCTAGGTTCTATTTACAGGTTCTTTTTATGGCATAAGCCGGTAAACGAGCAAACGGATCACCTGATGGTAAGCAATCGGCGTCGCCCATGGACACCTGGAACACCAGAGGCGTTACAAGTGCGTTACCGGCCTTTTGGGGATTAGGAGTTTGAGGATAGTTGGGGATTCAGGAATTGGGGAGATTGGGGAAGGGGAGGGTAATTGGGCCTCCGGTAACCTCACTTCCACGACGAAACACAACACAAGCATTGCTTCACGTCGGTTTTCTGTGATGCCGTGGTATCAGTCCGGTCGGGCCGGCCCAATCGTGCCGAAGCATGGCTCGCCCACACTTAATTCTTTTTGCTATATTTGTGACGTTCGGTGAGCAAAAATACGGAGCTCCTATTAAAGTCTGCGACAGTCGCTGTATGCCGGTCGCTTCTAACTTTGCGATATATAGTCATTGGGGGAGGACTGTAGGAGTCAGTGGACCGTACGTGGCTAATATGAAGATAAAATTCGTCACCATTAACCAGTAGACGTGTGACCCAGAGGTTTAAGACGCCCGCTTCTCATGCACGAGGGCGCGGGTTCAAAACCTATCAATGGCAATTACCAATGTGACTTTTTCCGAGTTACATGTACTTTCTAAGATTATTCAGATGGACTGACAGATGGTGAAGGAAAACATCGTGAGGAAACCTGGCTTATAGTTTCTAATTATACCTCTAAGTCTGAAATCGCCAACCCGCATTGAGCAAGCGTGGTGATCAATGCTCAAACCTCCGTGTGAGACGAGGCCTTTGCTCAGCAGTGGCCGCTTATAGGCTGTTCTGTTGATGATGATGATGATGGACCAGCACACACCCAATGCTGAATGAAGGCTCTCTATTCCATTATTTCCATATATTACTCACGTTGATCGAAGCAATTAGGTAAGGACCGAAGTGAACAATATAGTTCTATCAAAATTGGACCGCCCAATCAATTTGAGAAAATAATAAAAAATAACGATAAAGTGAACCATTAATTAATTACTGGCTGTATAAAGTCATAGTAATTGGATCTTAGGTACAGTTAGTTTATTTGTTATTTTCTAGTGGGACCATGTGGAGTGTTCATATACTGGTTTTAATTATACAATTTCTAAATTTTGGACAATGTGGTTATCCACCGGTAAGTATTATAGATTCTATATTAATAACAAACAAGAATACTTACAATAGTCAATAAAGTGTGTGAGAGCCATGCTTCGGCATGAATGGGCCGGCTCGACCGGAGTGATACCACCAACGAGCAGAAGACCAACGTGAAACAACGTTGTGTTGTGTTTCGTCGTGTGAGTAAGGTTACCGAATGCCCAATCACCCTCCCCTCCTTTCCCCAAACCCTGAATCCCCAACAATCCTCAAATTCCTAATCCTAAAAGGCCGGTAACGCACTTGTAACGCCTCTGGTGTTCCGTGTGTCTATGGGCGACGCCGATTGCTTACCATCAGGTGATCCGTCTGCTCGTTTACCGGCTTATCCCATAAAAAAAGTCGCACGGAGTCTGGAATTGTGCCCGGTATATGGCAATAGGCTCACCCCCTATTACATGGGACTCGTAACATAAATAGTGAAAAGTGGGTGTTACATTGTACAGTGGCATTATGTGCCGTAATGTGCACTTCTGTCTACGTCTTCCGGGATAGAAGGCATTAAATTATGTTATGTTATTATTAACAACACTAGCTACACCACCCGCTCTGCTCGGCGCCTATAATTGGCCATAGCGTGATGTTTTACAGTCTATAGATTTCCACGATAAATGGATTATCCAACACAATCCAGTTATTTCTGAGATTATCGCGTTCAAATAAACGAACTCATCAGCTTTTTTAAATAAGTATACTTTAAGCCTTCTGATTGGATGTTATAGTGACTATAGTCTTTGTTTTTTTTTTGTTGATGCCATGTTACACACAGTGTCTTAGTTTTTACTGTTTTTTCCTGTCGAAGGACTGCAGGGAGGGATTCCTACGGGAATATGTAGTGCCTATGTACGTCCAATTTATATATCCTAACTGTGCCCGCGAATTCGTCCGCGTGGAATAGTGATTCACAGCTCCTCCCCCGTAAGTGATAGCGTGATAATTAATATGTAGCCTATATGTTGACCCGACCTGTTAGTAATATTCATGCAAAATTTGAAGTAAATCCATGCAGTACTTTTTGAGTTTAGCCCGGACATAGATACAGACAATCAGACAAAAATCATATTTTTAGCTTCGGTGCCGTTCGTTGCCGTGGGGATCACGCCCGAAACATTCTTTTAAAAAAATATTCGATGTACATTTTCCGCTTTTCTACGTTTTTATTATATGTATTTTTTTTTTAAGGGGGGAAAATCATCGAATGACTTCTCCCGCCTGGGTGAGGCGGGAGGGAGTGTCAGACTCTTACTGACTAAAAACCACCCCGTTCCTTCTCCTGCACGTCGAGCCGGAGCCCCGGTTACCCGTTAGGTTCTAGATATAGAAGATATGTATTCTCCTGTGTACTGTATGTGTGTTGTAGCATAATAAATAAGTAATAAATAAATAAAAATAAACAGGTATACCAAAAAACCGGAGAGATACCACGTCCTCGCTGAAAACTGACGTAAAACATATAAAAAATAATATGTTGTGTTTCGTCGTGTGAGGTTTTTTTTTAAGGGCGGAAAATGAACGAATGACTGCTCCCGCCGCACCCAGGCGGGAGCAGTCATTCGATGAGTGAGGATGAGTGAGGTAAGGAGTGTCAGACTCAGGTTACCGGAGGCCCAATTACACCCCCCCCCCCCTCTTCCCCAATTCCTGAATCCCCAAGAATCCTCAAATTCCTAATCCAGAAGGCCGGTAACGCACTTGTAACGGTTCTGGGTGTTTCGTGTGTCCATGGGCGACGCCGATTGCTTACCATCAGGTGATTCGTGTCCTCGTTTAACGGCTTACCCCACAAAAATTTGGCCAAATTAGCCACTAATTTGGTTGGGTCTTCAAATTTCATCCCTCCCCAGTTTCTTAAATCACCATTTCTCAACTCCGTACCTCCCAAAAAGGCCGACAACGCACTTGTAACGCCTCTGGTGTTCCAGGTGTCCATGGGCGACGCAGATTGCTTACCATCAGGTGAAACGACTGCTCGTTTACCGACTTGTCCTTTAAAATTGTAATTTATTATATTTAATTTTATAGATCGGCGATGAAGTGCAGGCGGGAAGCGTGCTTCTCCCTGCATCCAGAAGAGGGCGTTACTTAGCAAATATTGTCAGAAGACAGGCTGTTGTAAGTACCTACCTATAATTAAAACGGAGTATTGAATTGATAGACCAGGTAGTTAATTTTTAAAACAATATTAAATAGTAATAAATTTAAACCCATTGCAAAGGGATGAGAATATGCGTAAATATAAGGAATAATAAATTACGAGCGATCTGAGGTCGGGAAAAAGATGGGTGGGCGTTAAAAGAAAAAACATTTAGATCATAGGGATTTGCGGAAGAGCTATAGGTTCTACAGAAAAAAATTAAAAGCAAAGTTTTAGATACTATCTACACTTTTTATACGTTATATTGATATACTAGCGGCCCGTCCCGGCTTCGCACGGGGGGACTTAAGATTTTTTACATAGGTTTACGTTTTATTTATATTTATTCTCACTATTTTTTATTTAGGAAGCATTTACCTTTTGAAAATATTTTTCCGGACTTCATTTAGTTATTTCATTTATTTAATTAATTATTTTCTTCTTAAATAGGAACGTACCTAAAAGTTATCAAGAGTAAACTTTTATAAGGATTGAACCATTCATTAAAACGATTATTATGGGTAAACTATAAAAGGTAGACATATGCTCTCGCGGACTTTTTTAAAAATAATGTTCTGTCTATATCTCAATATGTCAATAATCTATAGATGAACAATTCATCTATAGAGCATTTTTGTATAACTTTTACTATATGCTCAGCGCACGCCACGGAAGGCCTCAGAAACGATACTTTTCCCCCATTTTTAATACATTTTTGGTTACTGCTCCACAACTATAGGACCTAGCGTGATATTATATATATGCCTTATTAGACTATTTTACTTCTGAATAATGCAGCTTTCTAATGGTGAAAAAATTATTGCAATCGGTCCAGTAGTTTTTGAGTTTATTCATTACAATCATACAAAAATACAAATCTTTCCTCTTTATGAGGGTGTGTGTGTGTGTGTGTGTGTGTGTGTGTGTGTGTGTGTGTGTGTGTGTGTGTGTGTGTGTGTGTGTGTGTGTGTGTGTGTGTGTGTGTGTGTGTGTGCGTGTGGGCGTGTGTGTGTGTGTGTGTGTGTGTGTTTGTGTGTTTGTGTGTTTGTGTGTGTGTGTGTGTGTGTGTGTGTCTCAACCAATTGAGTTGAATTTTTGTATACACGTTTAGTTCAGATACCCTAAATGTTATGTTGCTTTTAATTACAACACTGCGTTTGAAAACCGACTTCAAATACTAAAAAAACAAACGAAAAGTAAAACCAAAACAGGTAAAGTAACTAGAGGTATTATTGGTCATACGTACTTATAGCTTACACAACCACTGAGAGATTAGAAGTCGGTGCCACAAGTTTTAAACAAATTCAAATTCAAAATTCAAAATTCAACATTCAAATTCAAAAATTATTTATTTGCGTAAATACGGTACAGATAGTTGTAATTTTTTAATAACTAACGTCCTCTTATTTTGCCTTTAACATCGGCGTGCAAAAATAATGTAGATACTTTACAGACTAGTCAAAATTTTGTTATACTCTCAAAGAAAATTACAAATTTTTTTTTTATTAAAATAATAGTTTCAAAATTAAAATAATGAATTTTATAAAAGATAAAATGTCACAATATTAGCCCAAAATGTCATAAATGTCACACACAATATTCTATAAATGTCAATTTCACAGGAATGTCACACATATTATAAAAATATTACATTACAATTCACAAACCATTACATATTACAATTTATAATCTAAATACTCAAGCACACTGTAAAAACATTTGTCAATTAGCAGGTTTCTTAAACCTCGTTTAAATTTATGAAAAGGTAGTGCCTTAATGGAATTTGGAAGTTTGTTATATAATTTAATGCACATAATGTAACTGTTATTTGATGTGAGTGTGAGATTTGTTTTAGGTCGATATAATTTGTTGGCATTGTGAGACCGTGGAGCGTAATAACTTGCCGGATTCTCAAAGAGTTGCTTATGCTTAAAAACAAATATACACGACTCGAAGATGTAGAGGCAAGGGAAGGTTAAAATTTAGTATTTTCTAAAGAACGGGCGACAGGAATCTATTTGCTTCAACCCGAATATCGCTCTAATACACTTTTTTTGCATTATAAATGCTTGTTCTATCTCAACACATCGACCCCAAAGAATAACCCCATATCGCAATATGGAGGATATGTATCCGTGATACGCAGTCATTGCGGCCTCTCTTGATATTTCACGGCTGATACGTCTCAAGGGATAAACAAAACTATTAATTTTACCACAAACATCTTGCACTTGATTCTTCCAAGAGCAGAACTTGTCTAGTGTAATCCCAAGAAATTTTACTGACTCAGCTTCTGACAGAGCTATCCCTTTATACATCACATTTAATTCGGCGGGTTTATTCCTGTAGGTATGAAACTGAATGTATTTAGTTTTATCTATATTAACTTTTAGGTTGTTCCCTTCTAGCCACTGTACAGTTGTCTGGAGCACGGTGTTTATTCAAGTCAAGTCAAGTCAAGTCAAGTCAAAATCATTTATTTCAATTAGACCATAGAGGCACTTTTGAACGTCAATGAAGAAAATTAACAAGTGAAGCTATTTGCTCATTCCAAGGTGTAGATTCCTATGGAGAAGAACGAGCAAATTTCTTTCTCATAAGTACTTTTATTCTTACATTTTACGACAATAGTAGTATCATCCGCAAATAATACACATTCGTGGTTTATGACATTTGGAAAGTCGTTAATGTATAGCAAAAACAATGTAGGGCCCAAAATACAACCTTGAGGCACACGGTGTGCCTCAAGATTCATTTGTCAAAAAAGAAGAACGATATAGTTCACGTGTTTTGGATATCTCATTATAACTTGGGATCTCCACCGCCTGTGTCCGATCAGATAAATATGATTTTAGCCAGTCGTACGCTTTCCCTCTAATACCGTATCTATCAACCTTAGCTAGTAAGAGTTCATGACTTACATGATCAAATGCCTTGCTCATATCCATTAAAAGCACTGAAACCGGTATTATGTTGTCAACTGAATCCATTATTGATCTCACTAACCGAAATGCTGCCAAAGATGTGCTTCTGTTTCGACGAAAACCATTTTGTTCATCCCTTACAATTTTATGCTTATCTACAAAGTTAATTAGTTTTATCAGGAAAACCTTTTCAAAAACCTTTGCGAATATAGGTATCAGTGTAACGGGTCTGTAATTATCCATTTTAGTTTTTCCCCCTTTTTATACAATGGCTTGACTATTGACCTTTTCAGTACATCGGGAAACTCCCCCTCCTCCAATGAGAGATTAATAACGTATGAGAGCGGTTTTGAGATCACGTTAGCAGATAATTTTACAATATCAGTACGAATATCATCATAGCCCGTAGCTTTTGAATCGTTAAGAGTCCTTATTATGCTTTTTAAATCGGTTTCGTCAATAGGATACAAAAAAAATGTAAAAATGTAAAAAAATGTATGTATATTATTAATATTATTAGAAGTTGTAGATTGTTCTCCGCCTGATCTAATTTTCGTAATTACGTTGATAAAAAAGTTATTAAAATGATTTGCAATAGATGCAGGACTCACATAATCTCTACTGTCAATTGTTATCTTCGAAATACACGTATTCTTTAAATCTGCGTCAGTGTGTTTTTTTTATAATATTCCAGGCCGCTTTACACTTATTTGGAGCTCTATTTATGTAGTTTGTGTTGTTACTCTTGCGTGACGTCAAAATGCAATTTTTCAATACGTTACAATATTTTTTATAACTATTTTTGTGTGTTTCAGTACTGTTGTGTTTTAATTTATAATGTAATCTACTTTTGCTTCTACAACTTATTTTTATACCTTTTGTAAGCCAATTTGATTTGTTTAGTGTTTTGTTAATTTTTTTTACGCGGATTATAGGAAAACATAATTTATAAAATAATAAATAGGTGTCATAAAATTTGTAAAATGATTCGTTTGTGGATTTTGCTTCAAATACGTCATGAAATGATAAGCTAGAGATTGCTTTTAAAAACTTTAACTTATTTTCAGTACAGTAATCTCGTTTGAGTTCATACCACCATTATTCATTAAAACCTAATTAGATACCTAACATTATTAAGCTGTTTACAATTTTATTATGGATTATACCAGCTGAAGTCGAAGTCAAAGTCAAAGCATTTGTTTCAATTAAACCATAGTTTGGTACTTTTGAAACGTCAACAAATACAAAATAAATAATAGTCTGTCAGTCAGTCCGTCAGTGAAACTAGGTGAAGCTAGGTGCTCATTCCAAAAAGTAGATTCGAATGGAGAAGAACGAGCAAGAAACTCCATTCGTTACTCTTTTTACTTCATTGTGACCATTAATTACTTCATATTTTGTTATGGGTTTGTGGCACCGACTTCTAACCTATCAGTGTGTTATATAGCTAACATACCTCCGGTAAAAATATAAAGTTATTTTTTTTTAATTTGTTACTTTAAATTTCATAATATTTCAGGATGGCACCGGCATAAAATTCAATAAAGATGCTGATCGGGTAAGTATTTAGGAAATCTCTCGCGCATGTTTCTGAGAGACGACCTCTTTGGTTCTGTTTGAATAGATTTATTGTGTCTGTGTGTTATTGGATCCTTCTTCTTTAATGTAATCTTCGGATTTAATTCATTGTGGGATCCGAGATAGTTGTTCATATCCCTGAGACGTAGAACTTCAGGGATCCGGTGTTTTCATGGTTGCATCTAAAGTAGAACCTGGTGCACAGGAGTTGCAGCGGTTTTGGGAGGTTGTGGCGTGCTTGTCCCATGTAAAGGATTTTTTATAGGATTTCGTACCTCCTCATCGTCGTGGTAGCCTGGTTAAGTCACCTTCTCATGCTGGTACGAAACCTGACACTCTCTTAGGGATATGAACAACTGATTTGGATCTCGAAACGAAATAATAATAACATAACATCATCACGCCTTTTATCCCCGAAGGGGTAGGTAGAGGTGCACACAGAAGTAACACCCACTTTTCACTATTTATGTTATGAGTCCCATGTAATAGGAGGTGAGCCTATTGCCATATACCGGGCACATTTCCAGACTCCGTGCTACTACTGAGATTTTTTTAAAAACCCAGTAATACTTTGCCCGACCCGGGAATAGAACCTTGCCCGGCAGTCGCACTCGCGACCACTCGGCCAACGAGGCAGTCAGTTCAGAGAAACGAAATAAATCAGAAGATATTATGAGCGGATAAGCAAAACTTTCTACTTTTATATTGTAACATTTAATTCATATTTATTTCTTGTTTATCTCTGTAATGACATTTAATAATGACTAACTATTATAGTACAAATTGCTGATTTTTAAAGAAATTGAATGTAGTTTTTATACCTGTAAAATGGACCCACAACAATTGTACGCCACTATTGGCGAAACATGGACGAACAACAAACTATTTAATATCTTGCATGTCTGACTACTCAGTTTATGTAAACGCATGGTTCGAATAAACGATCTTTCATTCTTTCTTTCTTCGGTAAATTTAACGCAGGAGAGAGAATGAGACACAAAAAATGACTTGCAGATGAACGCTGAAGCGAAGAAGAAGGTTGATGTTTTATCTGAGGAGTTGCTCCCGTATATTATTGCGGAGCAGGAGCGGCGGACAACCTTGTATAAGAGAGTAATGACGGCTATACAGAATGGAGAGAAAGGAGTCTCCATTGCCGAGATCAGGGGCAAACCCCCTGCGATTATCAGAAAGGGTATACCTACTTTTTTAACTTGCAATTAATTCTATATATTATGTTGTGTTATTTATTTATATCTTGTTTTTATTAATTTTTAATTACTGTGTTACTATTGTATTGTCACTGTCTTGTTATAATGGCTGCACGGTTGGTGCGGTGGCTGGGCAACTTGTCGCGGGTTCGATTCCCGCTCGCAACAACTCTTTGTGTGATCCACAGATTGTTGTTCCTGGTCTGGGTGTCATGTGTATGTGATATTGTATGTTTGTAAACGCACCCACGATACAGGAGAAAATCCTAGCGTGGGGCAACATTTTTTATAAACAAAAACTCTGTCCTTTCTTTGTTTTTTTCCATATCTATATAAATACATAGCTAAGGAGGAGGCGGGACGCGTGAGGCAGCGAAGCGCTGTGTGTATTTATTTCTTCTTTTCTTTTCTATTAACTCGTCGAGTACCGTCATTATAGACACAATTATACAGACGTCATTATAGAACAATAGGTTGCGGTTACCGGTGACCGCTTGGTGTTTGACAGTAAATTTTTTTTTTTGTATTTATGTGCGTGCTAGCTGTCAAATAAATGCTTTTTCTTTTTTTACTTCCTTTCTATACTAATTTACTTTATCAATAGCCTTTCAGTGGCCACTACTGAGCAATGCCTTTTCTCACGCGGAAAAGGTTTGAGCATTAATCACCCACGTTTGCTCAATGCGGGGTGACGATTTCAAACTTAGGTCTTTAGCTATGCAATGCAAAAAAATTTGGGTCATTTTTTTAATGGTTGTTTTATTTGAATTATTTAAAGTAATCACCCACGCAATCAATGCATCTTTGCCAATTCTGTGGCAATTTATTGATGCCCTCGTTAAAGAAATCAGCTGGACCGAAGGCAACAAATTCTTCAAGGGCATTTTGTATTGCCTCTGGGGTAGATATTGAATTTTGTCCCATCAAGAAGTTATCCAAATTCTGGAAAAAGTAGTAGTATAGGCGCATGGTCTGGACTCACCAGGTAGGGCGGATGATAGTTCTTGCAACTTGGAGACGGTCTACTGTGCAGTATGAGGCGTGGTCGTGCAGGAGCAGCGCTTTTTTTTTAAGGGGGGAAAATCATCGAATGACTGCTCCCGCCTGGGTGAGGTGGGAGGGAGTGTCAGACTCTTACTGACTAAAAACCACCCCGTTCCTTCTCCTGCACGTCGAGCCGGAGCCCCGGTTACCCGTTAGGTTCTTCGTGACTACGAATCGGCATCGGCCCTATTGGACCCCATCTGTGGTGGTCTGATGGCTCTTTGAGGCTCCCATGCTCGCCGTCCGCAGGCCCGCGCTGACGGTGGCCGGAGATCGTCCTGCGATCCTCGACGCCCGGAGTGTGCTTCGCGATGGCTGGGTTGCGAGGAGGCAGCGCTTTGCTGCTTCACGCGTCCCACCTCCTCCTTAGCTAGCATGACTGCTTCGCAAAAGGAGGAGACGGCATCCCAGTCCCCCAGGAGCAGCGGATACGAGCGATTGATTAATTTATTTATTTATTTATTTATTTATTTATTTAAGTTTTATACAATTGCATAAGGAGGACTTAATGCTAACAGCATTCTCTGCCAGTCATCCTTTGGGTAGTGCAGAAATGTATGTGGTAGGTGGTAAGCTGCAAAACAGTCATGAGAAATAGTGGTATTTATCCAAATTAATAAAAGGGTATCAAAAGCATACATAAAATACGTAAATATAATCGTATAGATATATATAATATAAATATCATTATACATATAAATATATTTGTGACTCGTATATGAATTTGTCCTATGTTACAACAAGATGAAAAATTATGAAAGATGTTATGAAACTGCCAGCTTTCCGCTAATGTACTCACGCGCCCTCCGCTTGAAACTCAGACGACTGGTTGCGGTTCTGACATTCGTTGGAAGCGTGTTCCAGAGAGAAATGACTTGAATGAAGAAAGAAGAATGAGTAAAGTTACTGCGATGGACAGGACAGTGCAACAGCCGATTATGCGAGGAGCGTAGATTTTTAGTATGGTTGTCACATACATACTGGAAATGGGAAGTTAAATAGTTAGGAGAATTGGGAGAGTCAAGCAGAGAAAATAAAGTTGTGAGTGCCCTTAGCTCTCTGCGCTGACGAATAGGCAACCATTTCAACAATGATCGCTGTGCAGACACATGGTCGTATTTACGCAAGTTAGAAACGAATCGAATGCAGTTATTTAGAATTAATGCTGTTTGGAGATGTGCCAGCTTCTCCATCATTGTGTTCAAAGTCAAAGTCAAAGTCAAAATCATTTATTTCAATTAGACCAGGAAGGCACTTTTCATCGTCAACAAAAAAAATTAAAAGTGAACCTATTTGCTCATTCCAAGGTGTAGATTCCTATGGAGAAGAACGAGCACGAAACTCCATAGGTACTCTTTTCCAATCAAGTTCACAATACAATTCTCTAGTTATTTGGGTTGTGCGAGAACAATGTAACACTAAAATATCTACAGTCAAAGAGATCGAAAAAAATAACCTTAAAGGACATACATACATAACATCACGCCTTTTATCCCCGAAGGGGTAGGCAGAGGTGCACATTTCAGCACTTAATGCCACTGTACAATGTAACACCCACATTTCACTATTTATGTTATGAGTCCCATATAATAGGGGTGAGCCTATTGCCATATACCGGGCACATTTCCAGACTCCGTGCTACTACTGAGATTTTTAAAACCCCAGTAATACTTTGCCCGACCCGGGAATCGAACCCGAGACCCCTTGCCCGGCAGTCGCAGTTGCGACCACTCGGCCAACGAGGCAGTTAAAGGACTTAAAGGTCTTAAAGGACAGTAAAAAAAATACAGTTCTTCACAGTACACATTTGCACTAATGCTCACCCCGTTTGGTAAGAAGCTGTGATGAATCACACCGGCGCTGGTGTACATTGGGTTCTGAACCAGGGTCTAACCAACTTGGTGAGCGCTTGTAGCTATGAAACAGAATCCATTCCATGTTTTTAAAATAAACTTAATTTGAAATTAGAATTATTAGACAAACAAAAATTTGTATTTTAATTTGAAACGGCCAGTACTGTAGATCGGCAATTTCATAGGTACCTATATAGCTATGTATAGATATACCCTTTCTATAGTTTTATTACTGAATTCTTTCGCAGGTCTAATGTACCGTTGTCCAGAAAACCGACTTCCTAAGGAGCCTGATGGTTCCGGCGTGATCATGTGTGAAGACAATATAGAACCGTCGCCTATCATGTTCGAGTCCTGCCTATCTGCAGAGGATAAAGAGCTCTTCGTTGCTAACAATAAATACTTCTTTTGCAATCGTAAGTTTTTAACTGAATTAAAAAGAACAAGAATATGTATGTATGTTTGTGCGCGACTACCTCGCGATTGTCTGAACCGATTTTGATTAGGTTTTCAGAAAACTGTTTGTTACAATAGGGTAGATGTCTGGTGGATTATTTTAAATCATTAGACACGTATTTTTTATTTCTTACAGAAACGAATACTTTCGACGATATATTGATTTGAAATGTCGCGTGACGTCACTTCTATGTACGTACATTTTATACGTAGAAATGACGTTTTAGCCCCCACTCCAAAACTATGATTCGTTACATCTAAGTATTGTTTAATTATACGACAAAATAAAAAAAATACGTGTCTAATATTTTTTCATGACCTAACTAGATAATCTTAGAAAGTACTATGTAACTCGGAAAAAGTCACATTGGTACTTGCCGTTGGTAGGTTTCGTACCCACACCCTCATATATGAGAAGTGGGTGTCTTGAACCTCCCGGCCACCACGACATCCTCCTTAAGGATAATAAAATCATACAGTCTGGAGCTGACCAGTCCCAGGTGACGGCGCCCGTTCACCAACATATATATATTTTCAGGTCACAAAATTGAAGGTCCAGATCTACCGAGGAATGGTTCCACGGTGATCGGTTGCGCTCCATGTGAACGGACTCCTCTGAACTACACTAGTCGACACTGTGCTCTGGAGGACACGGACGACGTCGTTGTGCATTATCGATACTATCCCGATAGAGTGAGCAGCTATTTATTGACCTTATTTATTATTTATCACTGCCTCGTTGGCCGAGTGGTCGCAAGTGCGAATCGGTCGGGTTAGGGATCTCGGGTTTGATCCCCGGGACGGGCAAAGTTCTAATCGGTTTTAAAAAAAAATATTTGTGGTATCACGGAGTTTTTTTTTAGGCGAGAGGGAGTATCAGACTCTTACTGACTAAAAACCATCCCGTTCCTACTCCTGCACGTCGAGCCGGAGCCCCGGTAACCCGTGAAGCCCCCCGCGGCTCCGTAGTAGCACGGAGTCTGGAATTGTGTCCGGTATTTGGCAATAGGTAGGCTCTCCCCCTATTACATGGGACTCATAACGTAAATAGTGAACAGTGGGTGTTACATTGTACAGTGGTATTATGTGAGTGCCGTAATGTGCACCCACTTAATATATACCGTTAAATTTTAGTCGTTTTAATCCCATGGACCTGTGGTTTAACTAACAGAATACTACTCATTACAAGCTTGTACTGCGGTGTAACATAAAAAATAAATAAATTAGCAAATGATAAGATTATACTCGCAAAATGTATGAAACCAAAAGTTGCGCCACGAGATAGTTACCTACGTCGTCGTCGGTCGTTGCGTATCGTCGACGGTCGGGCACCTACACGGCGGCTATTGACTCGATCAACTGATGTTTGCGACTCCTCGTTGACCAGCGACCGCGTCAATGTTGTTAGGTTGTTACTGATAGGAATGCTGCCTACTAACGGTTCGCATTATTTATTCGCTCATGCGAGATTTGATTCGAGTTATTAAAAAAAAGTACTTTATTTTTTAATTTTATCTTTACAAATCGATAGTGTTTCATGGACCAGTTCGAATCGAACCTCCAAGGGATTAAAACGATTCAAAGGCATTGACTAAAATTGGTGCCTTTCTTTTTCTGGCGGCAGTCGATGATTTATGGAAAATATTATCTAGAATGACATTACAAACGACATTGTCTATGGGCTCATATATGGAAATCTCAGTCTGGACTGAGTTATGAGGGTTGAAAGGAGCTGGAGTCAAACATTTTACATTGGATTTTTTATTCAAATTATTCATATTTTTGTCACAATTCCTAACTTCAAATTGCGCGCCACTGTACACCTGGCACAGGCATACCATATCACACCACAATATATACATATTCCCAGGCACTAATTTTTATTAGCTATTTTCTCTCAGTCGATAACTTGTGAGATGCTGCTAAGAGTTGTGTCATGAAGCTTCATGAGTGTCAGCTGTGGTACCAGTGGTGGGTTGAGTAGTGGTAGCCGTCCAAACATCTAATAAAGTATTTTTTTTGCCGTTGACTCCTGGTGGGAGACTCATCTACTTTATATTTAGCATAATCTTTTGAAAAAAGGAAACCGTCGACTTTGTACAGTGATGGAGTATACGTCAGATGAGCGCATAATTTTTTCATATAATGTGATCAGTCGGAATATAATCCATCACTTTGTGACTGAATGCAGATTGGTGTATTCCCTGTAGTTGGATTAATTACTAATCGGGAGTAAGTCGGGAGAAGTAGCCAGAAAAATGATTTTTTCGTGTTTTGACGACTGCCGCTACTCAATCCGCTACCGACGCCGCACCGGACAAACATAGCATTTCATAATAGGGCTCAGTAAAGTATTTTGCGGGTTTTCGACTGAGAGGAAATTGACCATGAAAATCTGCCATAAACCATAACATATAAAGTGAACACGCTAGCCAATTAAGCGAAATGTTTTTCTATTTACTTCAGCAGTGACCAATAAATGGTTCACTCTGATGGTCTGTAATTCTGAATCAATGGTTCTGATTCCTTGGCCTTATAACAAAAAAAAAAAAAATGAAAACAAAAAAAAATAAGTAAAAAAGTCCACAACAAGCTTTAATAAATTCCTTGAAATCGTTTATAAACATTTGTTTCAAAATATTTGTGACAAGTAAATGAAGAAAAATATACGTTGTGCACGGTCACCATGAACATGTACTATTTTCACATCTTTGAACTGATTTAACTCGGTTTGGACTGTGTTTTTGATATAAGACCCCATATATTTTTTTGTTTGTAATATTATTCTGCATCAGTTTTTCCACATCCGATCAACTGCCCCGAAAAAATGAAAAGGCACCACGCTCCATACAAATTTGGTCATTGTCATTTAACGGTGTATAAAGAAGATGCACTTCTGCCTACCCCTTCGGGGATAAAACGCGTGATGTTATGTTAGGCTATTTATTAACCGGTTTTTTAACGGGGGACAATCATCCAATGACAATGCAGAAAACCGACGTGAAACAACACCCCTGCGTTGTGTTTCATCGCGTGAGTGTTACCGGAAACCCAATTACCCCTCTTTCCTATCTCCTCAATCCCTGAATTCCCAACAATCCTCAAATTCGTAATCCCAAAAGGCTTTTTTTTTGAGGGGGAAATCATCGAATGACTTATCCCGCCCGGGTGAGGCGAGAGGGAGTGTCAGACTTTTACTTACTAAACACCACCCCGTTCCTACTCCTGCACTGATCCCCAAAAGGCTGGTAACGCACTTGTAACGCCTCTTGTGTTTTGGGTGTCCAAGGGCGGCACCGATTGCTTACCATCAGTTTATTTTTGTAGGAAAGTAGTTGTATTATCACGTCCCGAGAAAAATACGTCGAGTTATAAGTCACCCTGTATATATAGTATACAAGAATTGCATTTTTATTACAAGTCTTAGATACTAGCAAGTATTAAAAGTATTCAACTATTAAAAAACTGCCTCGTTGGCCGAGTGTTCGCAAGTGCGATTGCCGGGCAAGGGGTCTCGGGTTCGATTCCTAGGTCGGGCAAAGTATTGCTCTGGGTTTTAAAAAAAATCTCAATGGTAGCACGGGGTCTGGAATTGTGCCCGGTATATGGCAATAGGCTCACCCCCTATTACATGGGACTCATAACATAAAATAGTGAAGTGGGTGTTGCATGGTACAGTGGCATTAGGTGCCATAATGTGCACCTCTGCCTACCCCTTCGGGGAAGAAAGGCGTAGGTAATGTTATGTTATGTAACTATTAAAATAAAACATTTTTTCAGCTTTAAATAAAAAAAGCATAATATATAATGACGATGATTTATTGACATGTATTGTTTACGTTCCCAGACGTATAAATATGTGACTGAACTGGACCCTGACCGAGAGGTATGCGACCACTGGAATCCGTGTCAAATCGGGTACATCTTCAGTCTACCGGGACCTGACCAGGCCACATCAGCTAGCGAATTGTTTCGTAAGTATTTATCAGACTAGCTTCTGCCCACAGCTTCGCGCACGTCCTGTGGAATAAAATGTGGTCTATGTGGTATTCCAGACTATAAACAGTCACAAACTGACTCACAAACTAATCCTACTATCTTATCTTATACTTATTATATAAAGCGGAAGAGTTTGTTTTTTTGTTTGTTTGTTTGAACGCGCTAATCTCCGTAACTACAAGTCTGATTTGAATAATTCTTTTTGTGTTGGATAGCGCATTTATCGAGGATGGCTATAGGCTATAAAACATCACGCTACGATCAATAGGAGCTGAGCAGAGCGTGTGAAACCGCGCGGAAGTACCTAGTTAATATTATAAATTTGAAAAAGAGTAACTATGGAGTTTCTTGCTCGTTCTTCTACATAGGAATCTACATCTTGGAATGAGCAACATTTTTTAAATATTTTTGTTAACCTCCAAATGTCTTCCTGGGGGCTTACTCTTGAATCCAATTCCTATCGATCGACATTGATATTGTGTTGTAATCTTGTGTTGCAACACTAGCGCCCATTGCATCTGTATTGCGTGGATATTGAATGAACTAAATGGTATTGAGTTTGCCTTTATATTCCGTACTCTGAATGATATTGTAACAGCTACGATTGTGGTTGTATAGTGTTGACATTGAATAATTATTGAGATTGGTTTCACGAGTAAGCACCCTGAAATAAAGATTTTGACTTGTGACTTTGAAAGTTTGTGAGGATGCAAGTGTGTGTGTTTGTTTGTTTGTTTATTACTCTTTCACGTCAAAACGGCTGAAGGGATCGAGATGAAATTTGGAACAGAGGTAGATTAGGGTCTGGAATAACACATAGGCTAGTTTGTACCCACGGGAACGCGGGCGAAGCCGCTGGCAGAAGCTAGTTTATAATATTAGTGAGATTAGTTGCAACTGTTTAATATTATATTTGTTTTTGCTAATTTTCAGAGGATTATGGTAAGGTTCTTTATGGATTTATTGATTGGATTATACAAGGTGTAGTTTTGGAGCCGTTTCATTTCTCGAGGGCATGTCACAGAAGTCATACAGGTTCAATGTAAGAGAAAGTTTCGGGCCAATAGTTAAAAATACGGCTACAATAAATCGCGACTGCACGGCTGGGCAACCGGCTGCCGTGCAACGTGTCGCGGGTTCGATTCCCGCACGGGACAACACTTTGTGTGATCCACAAATTGTTGTTCCGGGTCTGGGTGTCATGTGTATGTGAACTTGTATGTTTGTAAACGCACCCACGACAGAGGAGAAAATCCTAGTGTGGGGCAACGTTTAAAAAAATAAAATAAAATAAAATAAATCGTTCAAGTTCGACAGTATTTCAGAATAAGCAACAACAATGTTTCTTATTGGATTTTTATGGAATTAGGAATAATATCAATTACGTGTTTGAGTTTGTGTGTGTTAAGCCGCGTTATAAAGCTAGTTACAAGACGGCGGCGTGTAGTTCGCACTTACGGATTTCAGTAATTTACAGAAAAATGAAAAAATATTTACCTACAGACTGCCTCGTTGGCCGAGTGGTCACAAGTGCGACTGCCGGGCAAGGGGTCTCGGGTTCGATTCCCGGGTCGGGCAAAGTATTACTGGGTTTTAAAAAAAAATTCAGTAGTAGCACGGAGTCTGGAATAGTGCCCGGTATATGGCAATAGGCTCACCCCCTATTACATGGGACTTATAACATAAATAGTGGTGTTACGTTGTACAGTGGCATAATGTACACCTCTGCCTTCCCCTTCGGGGATAAAAGGCGTGATGTTATGTGTATTTACCGACAATTTTTTTTATTGATTCAGACTCAGAATCGATAGCCGAGTTACCTCCTAGAAAATGACGCGGCTTTAAAACAATACCTTGTATAATATTACATTTCTACACTTATGAGCTAAAATACAGAGCCACTAACGTTTTTAACCGACTTCAAAAAAAAGAAGGAGGTTCTCAGTCCTAAATGTAGGTATGTTGGTGCAGGATTATCTCGCGATAGACAGAAAAGATTTTGTGGCTATGTGCGCGACGGTGGCGACGCGTAGCGTTCACAACATTCGCGGAAGCTGTCAAATAATAACAATGTAAACATTATAATTTTCTTTGCAAATATAAATAAAACCAAAGATTAAAATAGTTTTGTTGATATTATTTAACTGCAATTTATTCAATAGTTTTACTGTAAAATGAATATACTTAATAATAAACACCGGATTTGCATCATCCGCATTTGTTTCCAATTTCTGCCGTGTTGTGCGCTGCGGTCGTTATCTGTCCGCCATTACTCGCTTTGTACATAGCCGACTTAAAAAAGAAAAGGTAGTTCTCAATTTAACCTTTATGTAGGTATGTTGATGCGCGATATAAACAGAAAAGATTTCGTTTTTTAAAAAAACATTGCACCACACTATGATTTTCTCCTGTGTCGTATCGTGCATGTGTGACAAACATATTTTTTTTACTGGATCACCTGGTATACGAGCAGACGGATCACCTGATGGTAAGCAATCTGAGGGATCGAGAAAATAACAAGAAATGTTAGTGCCGCCGTTTCTTTGCTCCAACCTGGAGGTTGGAACATTATGCATTGTTTTTATAATAACTATTGTGATACATACTAAATTAACTAAAAATCGCGGGTTACTCACGTGAATATACTGAGAAAAGCTCTACTAGTTTCGAACCATAGAGGGGTTCTTCCAGTGAGCTGCGCGACATCGCCGCGACCGTGCACGATGCTCATGAGGAAGAATTCCTCTGTGGTTCGAAACTAGTAGAGCTTTTCTCAGTATAGAGGTATAGTCACGTGAGTAACCCGCGATTATAGTTAAATTATGCATTGTTTGAATAATTCAATTTTGCTATTTTTTTGTAATGACTGTACATTTATTTTTTATTCTAGAGGAAGGCAAGTATATTATGTATTATGTATATATGAAATCAAAGTAACAGAAGATATTTAAGTTCTATATTTTATGTAGTTATAGACTATCCGGCAAACGTGGTTCTAAAATTTTTTCTTACCTTTTAAACCTTCCCCGGAGTTCGACGAACATTTCAAGACCAAAATGAGCCAAATCGGTTCAGTTGTTTTCGAGTTATAGCGAGACTAACAAACGGAAATTCATTTTTATATATAAGAAGATTAATATATATATATTTTATCTATTTATATATATATATATATTTATATTATATATATATATATATATAGATAATATAAATAATATAGATATATAGATAATAATATATATGTATATATATATATACATAGATATATAAAGATAGATACCTATCTCCTTTAGAAGATTTGGTTTTTATAATAGATACAATAAAAGTTCTTCATTAACTGAAGATTAATTATTAAAGATAGTAATATATTAAAAATGTGCTATTACTTTTTTATGGTATAAGCCGGTTAAAGAGCAGATGGATCACCTAATGGTAAGCAATCGGAGTCGCCCATGGACACCTGGAACACCAGAGGCGTTACAAGTGCGTTTTGGGCATTAGGAGTTTGAGGATCGTTGGGGATTCAGGAATTGGGGAGATTGGAGAAGGGGAGGGTAATCGGGCCTCCGGTAACCTCACTCACACGACGAAACACAAAAAAATCCTGCATTAAATACTCTAGTTAAGATAACACTATCGATCTAATTTAAATAATATTTACATTTTTTTCAGATTCGGACGAAAGTAATTTATTTGATAATTCATTTTTTGTAGTTAGTGGTTAATGAGTACCTTATCATTTGATAGTAAGCAATCAGCGCCCTCTATGGACATCTGCAACACTGAGGTACGAGTAAGTTGTCGGCCTTTTGGGGGTATTGAGGATATTTTTTATGGGACAAGACCGCCACAACCTCCCAAAACCGCTGCAACATCTGTGAGCCAGGATCGACAGTAGATACAACCATGCAAACACCGGAACACTGAAGTCTGGCGCGTACGAATAACTCTCTTGATTCTCGCAACGAAATAAATCAAAATATATTAGAGGAGGAGAAGAAAAAAGAACGATAGTTTCCACTTCCCTCAATGAATTACTGCCTTTCTTTCAACGTCGTTGTTTATATGTATTTACAGCTTGGCAAAAAAGAGTTTGTAATAATAGAGGTCGCTAGTATCGTGACTGTGGCAACCTGGTACACTACGACGCAACCGGTTTTGATATTTGTTATTTTTATAGAGTTTAAAAAGAGGAGTTACTGTGTTCGGATGATTGTTTATTCATGGGATGTGGTCCGAAGTGTGTGTTTCAGTCCGAGTCAATATTAGTTCTAGCTGTCACAGCGTCGAACTCTTTTTGGCCAAGCTGTATGTACATAGATTTGTATAGAGAATGTGTTTTTATATTTGCCTTTTTACAATATCTCTAGGCATTCAACGTGAGTATTAGATTTATTAAATTTAAACTTCTATCCTACATAATTACTTACTTATGAAGTTTCTTCAGTAAATAAATAGAATAGACTTTTTAATAAAATAAAATAATTAACTAAATAATAAAATAAAATAATTAACTAACATCATACTATGCGATATTAAGCTGTAAATTCAGTTGCAAAAAAATACGTTACCTTGAACCTTGTAACCACTATAATAACGATCGTGAGACATTCTAAATTAACTGAATTCGCGGATTATTCACATGAATATACTGCGAAAAGCTCTATTAGTCTCTAATCACAGAGGGGTTCTTCCTCATGAGCAACGTGCGCGGTCGCGGCAATGTCGCGCAGCCTACTCTATAGTTGATAACCACTAATTTGTATAACGCTGTATGGTGTCCCACTAATTCAATCGCCAGTCCAGCTGCTGTCTCTTCGAGGTCTATCATGATACTGTCGCAGTGACTTGGCGATTCTGCTGTCTGTATGGTGTCTAGACTGGTAGTTTGGGGACACCACGGCGGCGCGATTGGTTTTGCCGCCATGGTGTCCCGATGAAAGTGCTAAAGTGCCCTTAAGGCTTTTACTGCTAATAGAAAATTGTTGAAGGCGAGTCCTCCGCTAACGTCATCGGTCACCAGTCACCACGACGTTTAATGTATTACAGTTCAATGACCCGTAAATGTGGAAGCGGGCATCTACATAAATCCTCCATTTTTATTAATTCTAGAATTTTATTTTCTTATATATTTCTTTCTATGTTTTAGGCGAAGGTAAGGTTAAAATGTTTTTTCTTAACAAGCTATTGTTAAATCATAATGTAATAAATATATTTGTATAGTTTTAGTTTTTTTTTATGGCATAAGCCGGTAAACCAGCAGCCGGTCACCTGATAGTAAGCAATCGGCGTCGCCCATGGACACCTGGAACACCAGAGGCGTTACAAGTGCGTTACCGGCCTTTTGGGGATTAAGAGTTTGAGGATCTTTGGGGATTCAGCAAATGGGAAGATTGGGGAAGGGGAGGGTAATTGAGCCTCCGGTAACCTCACTCACACGACGAAACACAACGCAAGCGTTGCTTCACGTCGGTTTTCTGTGAGGTCGTGGTATCACTCCGGTCGAGCCGGCCCATTAGTGCCGAAGCATAGCTCTACCACAATAGTTTTAAATATTAATAAATTGATAATAAAATAAATAAATAATATTTTCTCTTGTGTGTGAAACAGAAGTTGTACCACGTAAGTATAATATAATTGATTAATTTCATAGCCAACTAGCTTTTGCCCGCAGCTTCTTTTAATGCTATATTTGACCGGTACACCATGGCGGTGCAACCTGTCATCGGTACCAAAAAGATGTAAACAGTTCTATAGAGACTGGTGTTTGTTTGGTTGTGCAACCAATGTGGTGACCACGAGCAGCTTGGACGGCAGTACAGAATGTTGGTAGCGGCGACTGGTTGCGCTGTCATGTTGTCGGTATTGGGGACAGATTTACCAAGTCCGCATATCAAACGTTTTAATGCGCCATACAAACTTTCATCCCCTCATTTTAGTGAAGAGGATAGTTCATCATCAGCTTATAAGTGGCCACTGTTGACCAACGGTCTCTTCTCGCACGAAGAAGGTTTGAGCATTAATCACCACGCTTGCTCAATGCGGGTTCTCGATTTCAAACTTATAATTAGAAATTATAAGCCCAGGGTTCCTCACGATGTTTTCCTTCACCGTTTGTCAGTGGTGTCTGAATAATCTTAGAAAGTACATGTAACTCGGAAAAAGTCACAAAGTGTACTTGCCGTTGGCAGGCTATTTCATATTACGACGGTGGCAAGAATAGCACACGGCCCACCTGATATTAAGTGGTTACCGTGGCCTATGAACGCTTGCAACACATAGAGCATTACATGCGCCTTGCCGACCCTCAATAAACCTATTTACTCCTTTCTTGAAGAACCCCATATTGTAACCCAACGGGAATACCTTGGCAGGGAGTTCATTCCACAATCGAAAAGTCTGTGGGAGGAAATTCCTCTGAAATCGAACTGTACGGGACCATTTGGGGTCCAATATGTGGGCATGAACTCCCTGTCGATGGAAAGCGGTGCGACGATAGAAAGTGGGCATCATATCGAATAACTCCGCGGAGAACAAGGAAGCAAAATCTCTTCTTAGACTTAAGGGCTCGTACCCTGCGGGATATAAACTAAATAATATTTTTTCCATTTGTAAGATTATCTATGTTTAATTATTTTATTTATGCGTTTTAGCGATACCTGGTAAGTTTTGTCTGAGTTTACTTTTTTATCACTTTACTTAATTATCATCAAGTTATTAATTTACTTTTGAGACTTTTATAAATAATGGTTTTGGGTAGCTACTAGCTAATAAACCGAGTAACTGTTTATGACATTTTGTCCACTTAGTGTACTTAATTTAAATTTTTAAAATAAATCCATATTTATATTGACCAAATTAGTAACTAAAAACAAAATTTGATACGAATCTAATTGCTACTTTAAAACGAAATATATTTCTGAAAGTATTAGCGTTAATAAATGTTTATTGATGTATTGACAATTGATTAAAACCACTTAAATCACACCAGTAGTTTTTTATCTCTTAATGTTTTTGTAGTTAGTTCGGGATTCTTGAATAAAACTCTAAATCACTATCTCATAAACTAGCCACTTTCGGACTAGGGATCTCAGAACTAATTTTGTAGGAAATTAGTTGTATTATCACTTCTCAAGAGGAATACGTGGAGATACAAGTCACCCTGTATAATTATAACAACATAACCTATAACTGGGTACTTTCCTTCATCAAAAATCAATTATTTCGACTGTTCAATACAGTAAATTATATTAAAAAATAATCACACTTTCATTAAATGATTTTATGATCAAGTTAATTTTAGTATTTTCCCGGCAAATTTTTAAGAAATAACTATGCTGTTTGACGCTAAAAAACGTGACGTCAGCGTCACAATACACAATCTCGTACAAAACTCATAGAAAACGATACATACGAAACGATGTCGTTTTTGAGAGTTCGAAAAAGTATTAAATTTGACTAGTTGGCAAGTACCCATTTGGGAAAATAACAATCCAAAACGACTCCTCTCGCCTTAGGAGAGGGTGTGGCAGATTATTGATAAAGACATCTTCACCCGATTGAACTGAAATTTCGATTGAAATTTAATTTGATTATAAGTCGTTGCCGACCTTTTGGGATTTAAGAATTTGAGGTCTTAGGAATTAGAAATTAAGAAATTGTTGTTATTTGTTGTCATGCGGTGATAGGAGTGAATAGGGTAGTTGCCAGGGAATGAAAATTAAAAATCTATTTAGTCCGTCAGTTAGATAATGCAAAAATATAAGACACCATTTTTTTTTCTTATATAAAGTTACAATACTTAGATAAAATTGAGTTAAGTTTAGGAGTGGGAGGTCGTTACGTCACAACGTGCTGCAAAATGTACCACGCTGTGACGTCACACGATATTTCAAATGCATATATCGTCGAAAGTATTTAATTTTGTGAGAATAGAAAAAATACGTGTCTAAAGTTTTAAATTAATGTACCAAACGGACATTAAAAAAAAATTAGGCAACTACCCTATTGGGCAACCGGTGACCCCACTATCTCCACGAAACATAGCTCAAGCGTTCTTTCACGTCGGTTTTGTACTTTTGTACCACTGAGGTCCATTCGTACTGAAGCATGGCTCTTCCTTGTGACGTACGATTGCGATGTGAAATAAAATGATGCTATTATTTACAGAGGACAATAAGAACGAGACAGTTGTTACATCTCAGTCGTACACGACAAGTACGTCGCGGATGACCGAACCAGCAGGATACACGTTCCACGGCATCGGCAAATACCTGCCAACTGGCGAACTAGTTAGTATTTTTAACCGAGTTCAAAAAAAGGACGAGGTTTATATTATAACTTTCGTGAGACATATTAAATTAATTACATACATAACATCACGCCTTTTATCCGCAAAGGAGAAGGCAGAGGTGCACATTACGGCACTTAATGCGACTGTACAATGTAACACCCACTTTTCACTATTTATGTTATGAGTCCCCTGTAATAGGGGTGAGCGTATTGCCATATACCGGGCACAATTCCAGACTCAGTGCTACTACTTAGATTTTTTTTTAAACTTAGTAATACTTGGACCGACCCGGTAATTGAACCCGAGTCGAGACCCCTTGCCAAGTGCGGCCCACTTGCGACCAGTCAGCCAACGAGGCAGTCTTCCACTTTCATTTATACATAAAGACTTATAACAATACCTTTTCTATTTCAGTCGCGAATATCTGTACTGGACAAGGCAAGTGTCAAATCTTACCTCACTTTTTATTTAAATTTTTTATTTTATCTTTATCTATTTGGACTCCCAACAAAAGATACACTTACATGCTAAAAAATAATCCACCTGCCATTACAATAACCTTGTGATCCTTCAATACAAGGGAATCACATCATGCATAGAGCCATTAAATATATTTTTTTTATTTTATTTTAAAAAAAACCTTGCCCCACTCTAGGATTTTCTCTGGTGTTGTGGGACAAGCATACAAGTTCACATACACATGACACCCAGACCTGGAACAACAATTTGTGGAACACACAAAGAGTTGCTCCGGCCGGGAATCGAACACGCGACACGTTGCATTGCAGCCAGTTGCCCAGCTACCGCACTAACCGTGTTGTCAATTAAGTCAAATTAAAATAAATTATAGAATTGTCAAGAAACTATAATAAATTATGTATAAAAGAACTAGAATATCAAAAATCCAAATCATGAAGTATCCTTGTAGTATATTGTTACGCAATATACTACAAGGCAAAAAAAATTTGGTTAAACAATTCTCAAAATAACAGTCATTTAAAATTAGAAATTAAATGAAATAATCTTTGTAAATAATCCTATAGGTAATTAAAAGTACTAAAATTAGATAACAAATAACTAATCACATCTAATGAGATTAAAAATACCTATTTTTTAAATCTACCAATGTATGTATAAATAAAAACTTCGCAAAAAAAAACATTGCAAAAAGAGTTCGACGCTGTGAGAGCTGGAACTAATTTTATTTATTTATTATTTATTATTTTTTAAAATGCACTTACTGGCTTACAGTGGGTACCAACACGCCAGCAAGCTAGTTAATTAAAATAAGAAGAAAAAACATGTCATAAAAATAATAAAAATAGAATACAATACAAATAAATAATGTCAAATTAATAAATGTCAAATATTTGTAGTACATGTCCAAATACATAAAATCTAGGATATTGTATATTAAATCTACAAATAAAAAGAATCAATATGTCAATATCTCTACAATAGAAATAACTGTGAAGAGCCTTAATAATTAAGAAGTACCAAATCATATTTACGAATATCAAGTCACACATTTAGGTCAAAAGGTCATCATTATTGAATAGCGTTAAATAATTTATTGATAAATGTTTCAGTTTTAGAACATAGTTTTTTAAAGTGGTCGGCAAATATATCGATATCATTGTCATGAGCGATCATATCCCCAACAAGGCCCAATGCGCGAACAGTAGGTGCTTGTGTAATATAGACTTGGATTGAATCACACACTTCGGACCACATCCCATGAATAAACAATCATCCGAACACAGTACCTCCTCTTTTTAAACTCGATAAAAATAACAAATATCAAAACCGGTTGAGTCGTAGTGTACCAGGTTGCCACAGGCACGATACTAGCGACCTCTATTGTTACAAACTCTTTTTTGCCAAGCTGTACGTGGGTGAAGTGAAATCTTGCAACTAAATAAGGCATCATTTAATTTTTTTTATTCAATTTACAAATGAGTAATTTATGTAACACAATCTATATATAATATATAAATAAAATTAGAATGTATGTTTGTAATATTAAAAATAACCGCTTTTTACTACATGCATCTAGATATTATATAAATATGAAACCCGTTTCTCGTTGTCACGCCATAACTTGAGAATGGCTGGACCGATTTGGCTGATTTTTGTTTTGTTGTGTTTGTTATTGTCAGGAGAAGGTTCTTATGATAGAAAAAATTCCTGAAAATCGTATGGGAACGGGAGAAAACGGGATTGCGCGTACAAAGTTGCGGGCAGAAGCTAGTATAAATGTATATATCTACTAAAATGTTATATTGGTACACGTAAGTACCAAAAAAGTGTTATTTTCGTTACATAACCTACCAAAATAATATTTAAAAAAAATTTCTGTATGGTCTGTTTGTATTGATTAATCTCTAGAATGGCTGGACCAAATATGACGGGTATTTTTCAAAACTCAAACTCATACTCAAAAGCATTTATTTCAATTAAACCTTAATTTGGTAGATTCTTTTGAAACGTCAACAAATATGAAATAAATAATAGTCTGTCAGTCTGTCCGTCAGTGAAGCTAGGTGCTCGTTCCTGGGCTCGCTGCCATTGCAGCGGTAAGTCCCCTCTTTGAGGAGTGGCTTGAGAGACGCTACGGCGTCCTCACCTACCGCCTGACGCAGGTCCTCACCGGACATGGAAGTTTCGGGAGGTACCTGTGTCTGATGGGGCGGGAGGAAACGCCCGGGTGTCATCACTGCGAGGACCGCCCTGAGGACACGGTGGAACACACTTTAGCGGAATGCCCTGCGTGGGCTGAGCCGTGCCCTCACGGAAGTGATCGGCGATGGCGACCTCTCGCGTCCGGGCTCCGGGCCTAGTGCAGGCCATGATGCGGAGCGAGGGGAACTGGGATGCCGTCTCCTCCTTTTGCGAAGCAGTCATGCTAGCTAAGGAGGAGGCGGGACGCGTGAGGCAGCGAAGCGCTGCCTCCTCGCAACCCAGCCATCGCGAAGGACACACCGGGCGTTATTAAAATGAATTAATAAAACGAAATAATCTCCATAATCCGAATTTTGCGGATATATTTTGTCGACTCGAAATCGATATTTTTTTTATGTTTTGTTATTCAGGTAATGTTTCGATCGAGTCTACCGTACCCCTTGACGAAGTCACGGAGAACCTAACGGGTAACCGGGGCTCCGGCTCGACGTGCAGGAGAAGGAACGGGGTGGTTTTTAGTCAGTAAGAGTCTGACACTACCTCCCGCCTCACTCAGGCGGGAGCAGTCATTCGATGATTTTCCCCCCCTTAAAAAAAAAGAAAAAAAAGGCGCTCGTTCCAAACTGTCGATTCGAGTGGAGAAGAACGAGCAAGAAAGCCCATTCGGTACCCTTTTAAAAAAAAGTCCGTTTTACTGCTCTGATACATATTACATACCCGCAATTTTTAGTTAATAAAGTGAAGTTATCATTAGATGTGTCTGAGTACGGAAGATAGTAGGTTTTTTAAACGTAGATTATTGAAAGTCTTATTTTTTAATAACTTATGAATACTTTCACAGCCAAACAGAGTAAGTACGCATTTATTGTTTTGCTTTTTTACAGACAACTTTTTTATGTAGAGGTAGGTATGTATGTAAAACGCTCTCTGTCTTACGGCTTGGCTACGAAGCACGCGGCACGGGTGGCGAGGTGTCTAGCGACTGAAACCAACACATAGAATTGTACTAAGGCCTTAGTACGAGTTTGATTTACGTTTAAAGTATTCGAAACGAGTACGCGTTCGGCACTCTGATTAGCCGGCGCCAATGAACCAACCAATCAGAGCGCCGAACGCGTACTCGTTACGATTACTTTAAACGTAACACAAACTCGTACTAAGACCTCTGAACATGCTACGAAAAGCGGAATACACCGGGTGAATTTCACTGGCGAGTGAAACAAATGAATGCGTTAAGTACGGCGCCCGTCTTTTTGTATGCGGAACTGAACATAAGTATATATAAGATGAGGATAATACTCTGGGAGTGTGATCTCTGGCAATATGAACGTAACACTATGTTAAATAATTTAATTGTTTCGTCAGGTGTAGTTTATTATACGGACCTTGTGGAATCTAGAACGAATTTCCGTGCGTTTAGGCGTTTTTGCCATACCTATTATTGGAAGCAAGTATAACAGCTCACACATAGGACCCACTTAGTTTTTAGTCAAATTTCCGTGGTGCTTGGCGACTGGGCTTCACCCAGTTGTACAGTCTCTTCTTTGTGCCTTTAGGCTTAATTCATTCTGTCTCCTGCAGTAATTCACCGAGGGAAGTGAAAACCATAGTTTTTTCTTCTTCTCCTCTTATAATATCTTCTGATTCACTTCGTTGCGGGAACCAAGACAGTTACTCATGTCCCTGGGACGCGCCGGACTTCAGTGTTCCGGTGTTTTCATGGTTGTATCTACTGTAGATCCTGGCTTACAGGAGTTGCAGCGGTTTTGGGAGGTTGTGGCGGGCTTGTCCCATAAAAGATGAGGATTCGAGACAGCAATGAAATAATATGATTCATCTATAACAATAGAGTTTTATTTACATAAAATAACAATATTTTAAAGTCAAAGTCAAAGCATTTATTTCAATTAAATCATAGTTTGGTACTATTGAAACGTCAACAAATACAAAATAAATAATAGTCTGTCAGTCAGTCCGTCAGTGAAGCTAGGTGAAGCTAGGTGCTCATTCCAAAACGTAGATTCGAATGGAGAAGAACGAGCAAAAAACTCCATTCGTTACTCTTTTAAAAAAGTCTGATACATATTTCAATACTGTACGCATATGTAAGAACAATGCAAAGACACGCTTGACGCATTATACTAATAACTTACTAAAATAAAAAAAAAATCTTAAGTCTAACATGGTGCTCACATATGCATACTGACAATCCATAGAAATAGTGCTTCTATACAAGAAAAAGGAAACTCTTTGTTTCAATAAAGAAAGAAATGCTCGATGCCATAAGGAAACTAGATTGTCTACATTAGAATTAAAGTATTAAATTATGTATTATATTACCTACTATTGGAATTTAACTACTGACTACATTTGAGTATTGTCCAGTGGAGCCGAACCAACATGCTGCCAAGCATTCTTATTTTCAAGATAATCTGTCAGTGTGTAGTAAGCTTGATTACATAATTCGCGCTTAATATATGTTTTAAATTTACTTTCATTGAGATCTAGTATGCTATTTGGTATTTTATTATAGCATTTAATACCTAACCCCATTAAGGATTTCTGTACTTTGGACAGTCTGAATTGCGGTATAGCTAACTTATTTTTGCCTCTAGTACCTATTAAAATTGTGTCTATCGCTTCTTTTTTCAAACAATTGCCTATTTTTCCTTACATACATTATATTTTCATATATATATTGACAGGGCACCGTTAATAAACAATTTAATAAACAATAATAAACTAAGCCACCTCGGAATACAAACCTATAACAATAGAGAATCGACAATAATTAATTGTCACTGCTTTAGCCCGTCGACCCTCACTTAAATTCTTTAAATTAAATAACTAAAATAACAATCCTATATTATCGAAATAAAATTAATTCTTTACAATATTTCAATTTGTAGCTACAACATTTTATTAGACGTTTGTCTTATGACACGTATGTCACCTTATCCAAAGACGATGCAAAGCATGGAGGGTATCATATATTTTTGTATCGGACCCCATATGAAGTGTTACAAACTAAAGCCTTTCACAATAAATTGACTATATGTACACAATAAAAATTCATCATCATCATCATCAACAGCCTATAAATGGCCACTGCTGACCAAATGCCTCTTCTCACACGAAGAAGGTTTGAGCATTAATCACCACGCTTGCTCAATGCGGGTTGGCGATTTCAAACTTATAATTATAAATTATAAGTCCAAGTTTCCACACAATGTTTTCCTTTACCGCGACACTTGAATGTGTAATTTTGATCATTATTTTTTATTTTATTATGATTATGAATTTGTATTTAATTTTGATTGTTTAAGATTTTAAAAATGACTCCGACTCCTAAATATCACTAAATATTACAATTTCAATTATACTTTTATCTTGTATTGCATTTGATATTGATTCTATTGTACGAATGACATGTCAAGAGTTCTCGCTCCAAAACTTAAATTGTTGTGCCCGATAACCAAACCAAAACCAAATTTCAAGAGTAAGCACCCGCTTACTCTTGAAACCAATCTCAATGTCAATGCAATTTCAATCCAATAAAATTTCAATAATTATTCAATGTCAACACTATACAACCACAACCGTAGCTGTTACAATAGCATTCAGAGTACGGAATATAAAGCCATTTAGTTCATTCAATATCCACGCATACGGATGCAATGGGCGCTAGTGTTACAACTCAAGAGTACGAAATTTCACAATACCAATGTCGATCGATCGGAATTGGATTCAAGAGTAAACACCCAGGTTCACATTGTGTCCTTATTATGTCTACCACCTAGGTAATACAAGTGAAAAGCAATAAAGTATTGAGTATTGAATTTGACACGAATAAATAAATTGTCATTTTTACAGTGGTACCAGCATATCAGCGTAACAGTGGACATTAAAGGGTCTTTAGTAGTAATTTCGTTGACTTTCAACCCCTTCAAGCCGACAGACGCTGCAACTTACTATATGCGATTTTTAAACAAAAACAAGAAAGACAAACAAACAGCAAGACAGTCAAACAAACCCAACGACTTCAAATTTATAAGTTTTCTTACCCTCAGTAAGTACCAATACATTCATACATACATACCTCTACATACATACAGACATACATACATAAGCCCACGCCTGTCTCCCATGAAGGCAGAGACTTTCCGGCCACCGTAAGCGCGGGCCTGCGGACGCCGAGCATGGGTAGCTCGCCGCCCGACCAGAACCAGACCCGAGCGTACGGCGCCGAGTGGTCCACGCGCGCCTCAAAGAGCCATCAGACCACCACGGATGGGGCCCAATAGGGCTGATGCCGATACGGAGTCGCGGATAACCTTACGGGTTACCGGGGCTCCGCCGGCTCGAAGTGTAGGAGAAGGAACGAGGTGGTTTTTAGTCAGTAAGGGTCTGACACTTCATCCCGCCTCACCCAGGCCGGAGCAGACGTTCGATGAATATCCTCCCTTAAAAAAAATGAAACGCCTAACTATGGAACGCCAATAGGGTAGATGACAAATTTTTATTTTATTGTCCGTCTGGTAGATTATTTAAAAACATTAGACACGCATTTCTTATTTTCTTACAGAAACGAATACTTTCGAAGATATATTGATTTCAAATATCGCATGACGACAATACTAAGATAAAACGAATCAAAGTTTAGGAGTGGGAGCTAAAACGTCATTTCTACGTATAAAACGTACATAGAAGTGACGTCACGCGACATTTCAAATCAATATATCGTCGAAAGTATTCGTTTTTGTAAGAAAATAAAAAATACGTGTGTAATGTTTTAAAATAGCCTACCAGACGGACATTAAAATTAAAATTAGGCATCTACCCTATTGCAATGTATTTGTATTTATTTCTATATGCATTTCTTTTTATATGTAGGTATTTCTCGCGATAATTATTATACATTTTTTTTCAATTCCCAGACACAGGCGACACTCATGTTGAAACACAGACAATAGAAATAGTAGCTGGAGTCAGATTGAACACCACAACAATATACTTTACGTGCAAAGGTTGCAAAGTCCGAGGTATAATGTGGAGGTCCTTCGACAACAAACCACGGAATGTCGGCAATGAGAGATGGAGATCCAGGAAATTCACTGACGAGTGAGTATTTTGAAAAAAATCAAAGAAAGAAAAAACTTTACTTCACTCGCTAAAACAGGTGACACAGACACAATTTCCACATAAGTTAATAAATAGCTACTAATGTCCCAAGTCTGCGGTGAAATGGGACCAGTTCAGCATGTGCAAGACAAGGCCTCGCGCTGGTATTCTACTGGCCCCCCTTAAACTGTCAAACACCAAGCGGTCACCGGTGACCGCAACCTATTGTTCTATAATTGTGTCTATAATGACGGTAGGTAGTCGACGAGTTAAGTGTCTCGTCCGCCAAAACCTTCCAAAACCGCTGTAACTCCTGTAAGCCAGGATCTACAGTACATACAGCCATGAAAACACCGGAACACTGAAGTCTCGTCTCAGGGACATGAATAACTTCTCTTGGTTACTCGTCTTGGTTCCCGCAACGAAGTGAATCGGAAGATATTTTTTTTTATGGCATAAGCCGGTAAACGAGCAGACGGATCACCTGATGGTAAGCAATCGGCGTCGCCCATGGACACCTGGAACACCAGAGGCGTTACAAGTGCGTTACCGGCATTTTGGGGATTAGGAGTTTGAGGATCGTTGGGAATTCAGGGATTGGGGAGATTGGGGAAGGGGAGGGTAATTGGGGCTCCGGTAACCTCACTCACACGACGAAACACAACGCAAGCGTTGCTTCACGTCGGTTTTCTGTGAGGTCGTGGTATCACTCCGGTCGAGCCGGCCCATTCGTGCCGAAGCATGGCTCTCCCACACATAAAATTATAAGAGAAAAAATAAGTGTTTTCGTCTTACTCACGTAACTGTTTGACGAGGAACTGGACTATTTATAAGCCATGCTTTTTAATTTATTAACATCTATTAATTTCAGGAAAGGAGTAGAGTTGAGTATATAACTTATTTTACTTCAAAATATAGAAAATTAAATCATTCAGACGAATAACATACTTTTCAAAGTCAAATGAAAAAATTAATCGTTGGATGTTATGGTAAAAATAGAAAAAGCATGTATCTTGCATCCGGCATGGTATGTTTAAAACAAAAACGATTGCAAACATTATGAAAGAAATACAACAACGACAAAGTGACTTGTTATCCCTGTTGTTTTATCCCCGAAGGTACACATTATGCCACTGTACAATGTAACACCTATTTCACTATTATGTTATGAGTCCCATGTAAGGGTGTGAGTCTATTGCCATATATCGGGCACAATTCCAGGCTCCATGCTACTACTGAGATATTTTTTAAATACCCGGCCCTGTAATCTAACCCGAGACCCCTTGTCCGAAAGTCGCACTTGCGACCTTTCTTGACTTGACTTTAGAAAAACAGAAAAAATAAAAGAGAGGAAAAAGTAAAAATAAAATTCATGTCATATCTCTGTTCCTTTAGCTGGCTGCTTCGCTAAGCATGTAACGTATCAGATACGGTATCTAGTGAGTACGTAGACACGAGCCCGCTGCGAGCCGCTCGCGCGTGGACCGCTGTAAGCTCGCAGTGACCCGCCGAGCGGCGGTATAGCTGGGTACTCACTTAGCAGTGTAGCATGTAACGTATCAGATACAGTATCAAGTGAGTACGTAGATAGGAGCCCGCTGCGAGCCGCTCGCGTGGAGTGCTGTAAGCTCGCAGTGACCCGCCGAGTGGCGGTGTAGCTGGGTACTCACTGAGCAGTATAGCACGGAACGTATCAGATACAGTATCAAGTGAGTACGTAGATAGGAGCCCGCTGCGAGCCGCTCGCGTGGAGTGCTGTAAGCTCGCAGTGACCCGCCGAATGGCGGTGTAGCTGGGTACTCACTGAGCAGTATAGCACGGAACGTATCAGATACAGTATCAAGTGAGTACGTAGATAGGAGCCCGCTGCGAGCCGCTCGCGCGTGGAGCGCTGTAAGCTCGCAGTGACCCGCCGAGTGGCGCGAGAAACAGACCAGCTCTGGTCTCGAGATGCGTCGACCAAGCGTCTTGAAATATTTTCAACGTCTAACGTCTTTTCAGTACATAATGCTTCTTTTTTCTAGGCAACAATATGCAGAAATAGATTTTGGATTGTTAATACCTCAGTGGTATGGAGACTACTTCTTGATTCTTGAGAACGACGATGGTAGCGAAGAGAGATTTCTAGCGTTGATCATTAAAGGTATATTTTCTTTTTTTATGGGATACGAGCCGAGAGATCACCTGATGGTAGGCAATCGGCGCCGCCCATGGACACCATAAGCGCGTTGTCAGCCTTTTAGGAGAGGATTGTTGGAAATACGGGGATTGGGGAGAGGGGAAACAACGCAAGCGTTATTTCACGTCGGTTGTCTGCTCGGCCGTGGTATCACACCGGTCGAGCCGGGGCATTTGTGTTGAAGAATGGCTCTCCCACGCTTTTCGTTCAAGGGACAGGGCGGCTAACGATTAGACAGATAGATCACCTGATGGTAATCAATCGGCGCCGCCCATGGCCACAGACATTTACGGGAAGATTGTTGAAAATACGGGGATTGGGGAGATTGATGCAGGATGTAATTGGGCCTCCGGTAATCTTATTCACACGACGAAATACAAAGCAAGCGTTGTTTCACGTCAGCCGTGGTATCACTCCGATCGAGCCGGCCTATTCGTGCCGAAGCATGGCTCTGTCACACTTATCAGACAGAGTTTTTAGTATAAGTCGGTAAACGTGCAGACAGGTACGCAATCGGCGCCTCCCATGGGCTACTGCAACACAACATACGAGTTACAAGTGCGTTGCCGGCTTTTTGTGGTACACACAATGAAATCGTTGTTACCTATTTATGTCATCTAAAAAAAATTTTCAGCAAAAAAATCTAATTCTCATTCCTGTTTCAGCGCCAAGTAAGTCAAAATTTGTATTGTTTTATATTTTCGTTCTGTTACTAGCTGTCCCGGCAAATATCGAACGGGCTTAAAAAAATTCTCACCTTTTAAACCTTCCCTGGACTTCCACGAATATTTTAAGACCTATATTAGCCAAATGTGTTCAGCTGTTCTCGAGATTTAGCGAGACTAACGAATGGATATTCATTTTTATTTATATACCTCTAGAAGAAGAAGAAGATAGAAGATGACTGTCGGATGTGCGCAAGGATCATACAAAGCGAGATTATATTAATACTAGCTATTACCGCGCGGTTTCACACGCTCTGCTCAGCTCCTATTGGTCGTAGCGTTTTTATAGCTTATAGCCATCCTCGATAAACGCTCTCTCCAAGTCCAACACAAAAATTATTATTCTAATCAGACTTGTAGTTTCGGAGATTAGCCCGTTCAAACAAACAAACAAAAAACAAACTCTTCCGCTTTATATGTATAATAGTATAAGATATTTATTAAAATGGATTTGTTTAGCTTGATGTGTCGCCGAGTTCAGATGGCGTATTTCTATTTTTTTTGACGTTTAAAGTAATGGCGCTCTGATTGGTTGGTTCATTGCAGCCGGCCAATCAGAACGTCGAACGCCGGTCTTGTTTTGATTAATTTAGACTAAGGAGTCACGTCACGATTTTCTCCCGAGGTTCGGCGTAGTTGCGGGCCACAGCCTTTGCAAAATACAGATATAGTTATATGTAAAAAATCAAAGCTCATTTCATGACGTGTTTTACGCTATTGTTTGCGGCTCTCACTGCAGCAGTCCCAGTTGCACCCGAGCGCTCTTCGATCGGTTGACGGGCGATCGCAATGGGAGGGCCGGACTGCAACTGAACTGATTGTCTTGCGATTGTGGTGACACACATTATAGGGAACAGAGAGTAAAGTTCCTCAAAAGGAGGATCCTCCGACCAGGCGAGGTGATCGTGCCTGGCGGGCTTTCTGCCCGACAGTTGTTTGTTGGGATTTTCTATCCATGTTAATTTGCATGTAAACTTTGCATGTGCGATGTAGGATTTTTGTGACGTCATCTGTTGACATGTTCCATATTGTGTCGCCACACGATAATTAACTGCCACTTTGGCGGGCGATTATCGCAACCGTGGTGGCTGCAGAACACCAGAAAACTGCAGTCTCGGGAGTTTTGAAGATAAATCTCCGATTCTCGTGCTGGGCGCGGGTAAAAATCGCGTCGTGAGTCCGTTCAGTAGCGTTAAACATAAAACAAATTCGTCTAAGGCCTCAGGCATCATGAATAATGAGGAGTCTTAGTGTTTCTTTAATTAATTTATTTTTTTATGAAAAACGGAACGAATACAGAACGAAAATTTTGGAAATAATACAATGTTTTTACTAAATTAAGTAAAATCGCGGGTTACTCACGTAACGTACGACGTCAGCCAGTGAGCTGCGCGACGTCGCCGCGACCGCGCACGCTGCTCACGAGGAAAATCCCCTCTGTGGTTCGAAACTACTAGAGCTTTTCTAAGTATAATCACGTGAGTAACCCACGATTTTACTTAATTTAGCATGTCTCACGATAGTATTATAAAAACGATGTTTTTACTGTTTTCAGGTGCTGGTAATTTTTTTTAAACTAGTTTTTCCCGCGTTTCTGTAGAATAAAAAGTAGCCTATGTGTAAAACCAGGCCACAATCTATCCCTGGTGCAAATTTCATCCTGATCCCTTCAGTTGTTTTGACGTGAATTAGTCAAGCCCATGTGTTAAAACAGACCATAATCTACCCCTGGTGTTATTTTCATCCTGATCTCTTCAGTTGATTTGACATGACGAACAAATATAAACTTTTGGATTTTTTTTTTATGGTATAAGCCGATAAACGAGCAAACGGATCACCTGATGGTTAGCAATCGGCGCCGCCCATGGACACACGAAACATTAGAGGCGATACATGTGCGTTACATGGCTTTGGGGATTAAGAATTTGAGGATTGTTGGGGATTCAGCGATTGGGAAGATTACGGAGAGGGGGAAGGGTAACCAGTAACCTCATTCACACGACGAAACACAACGCAGGCGTTGTTTCATGTTGGTTTTCTGCTCGGCCGTGGTATCTCTCCGGTCGAGCCGGCCTATTCGTGCCGAAGCATGGCTCTCCCGCACTTAATATCCCGTGATATGTTGGAACACAGATCTACGCGAGACATAGTTTTCTATTGTGTCATAAACCTATCGACACTCAAGCGCTTAATGTTAATAGGACCTACGAAGTAAGATAAGATAAGTAAGACTAAAATATATTATTCTTATTTTTTTTTAGATAAAGGTAAGATTTCGGTGTTTACTATACCGTCTTTTCCTTAAAGGCCCTAGGGGCCCGTGCCCAGGACCCCCATCTTCAGTGGGCCCCGAAGGACCGACAATTGGGTAGTATCCAGGGTATCAAAATTAAAAATCTAATTAGTCTGTCAGTTAGATAATGAAAAAATATTAGACACATGTTTTTTTATTTAGATAAAATAGCGCTAAGTTTAGTAGTGTGTGGTCGTTCCGTCACAACGTGCTACAAAACGTGACACGCTGTGACGTCACACGATATTTCAAATTAATATATCGTCGAAAGTATTTAATTTTGTGAGGAAAGAAAAAATATGTGTCTAATGTTTTTAATTAATCTACCAGACGGACATGAAAATAAAATTTAGGAAACTACCCAATTTCTTAACGGACACGGCAAACGTTGCCACGCAACTTGTAGCGGGTCCGATTCCCGCACGGAGCAAATCTTTGTATGCCCCACATATATATATGTAGAGGTATATGTTGTTTCGGGTTTGCGTGTCATGTGTATGTGAACTTGTATGTTTGTAAACGTACCCACGACACAGGAGAAAATCCTAGTGTGGGGCAACGTTAAAAAAACAAAAAAAAATCTTTCTAAAAGGGCCCCAAATTAAATTGTGTCCAAGGGCCCCAGCGGAGTCTAAGACGGCCCTGGATGTAGATAATAACTAAAAAAAAACACTAAAATACACTTGGGAGTAAAGAAACGAAGCCACTATCGTTTTTTTATTTCATTTCTTGATAACTATTTCCTGATATAAGTATTTTATTAATTGATAACGTAACTATGTTCTACGTTATGACTGCCTCGTTGGCCGAATGGTCGCAATTACGACTGCCGGGCAAGTGGTCTCGGGTTCGATTCTCGGGTCGAGCAAAGTATTACTGGGCTTTTTAATATCAATAGTAGCACGGAGTCTGGAATTGTGCCCGGTATATGGCAATAGGCTCACTCCCTATTACATGGGACTCATAAAATAAATAAAAGGCGTAAAAGGGATAAAGGGGATAAAAGGCGTGGTGTTATGTTATTTCATTAATTGGTAACATATGTCGTATAAACCCAAGGATACACTAGGGGACCAATGTGCTGGGATACGTAGGTATCGCCAGTGACGTTGGGTGAAGTAACGCGACGTTGCCGGACTTTCGTCTACATTGCAACATAGCGCAACATAGATCTCGTCCTCACGCGTTGTCGCCATATTGCCATATACCTAATTATGTCGGGCGAAGTCGGCCGGCTTCGTTTGACATAACACCGATACACGTCGTGGGACATTCGTCCTTTATATACTTGACTTAAAAGACAATTTAGTTACCATTAAAATGAGATCATTTTTTTGTAAAGGGGTTATTCCTAAATTAACTAAAAATCACGTGAAAATACTGAGAAAAGCTCTAATAGTTTTGAAACACAGAGAGGTTCGTTCTTCCTCAGCGGCGATGTTGCGCAGCTTACTGGCTGTACTGTAGGCCACGACCACGCACGCTGCTCGTTAGGAAGAACCCCTCTGTGTTCCAAGCCTTGGAACTAGAAGGGCTTTAATTTAGAAATATTCCTCTCTAGCCCTCTCTTATGTTCTCGGTGGAATTTAAATAAAATATTCTAATTTAATTATTTTATTTCTATTACCAGATAACGGTAAGTATATTATCACAGTCTAAAACTCATAGAAGTCGGTGCCATAAGCTCATATATTTTTGACTATATTATTTTATATTTTTGACACCCGATGCGTTACTGTCTAGACTAGACGATGTCGGCATTTTACACGAGATCCTAGGCGTCATACTAGTGTTTGATTTTTATACTGTGATATTCATTTGTTTTTTTTTTGGGGTAAATTCGTACCAGATCATGGTTTACCACCAGGCAAGATAGAAGTCAAACGACCGCCCATCAGATTTAAAAAAAAGCAGAAATTGGAATTTCACCCTTTTCCTGACGACAGATCGATCTGAAACCTTAGTACGAGTTTCATTTACGTTTAAAGTATTCGTAACGAGTACGCGTTCGGCGCTCTGATTGGCCGGCGCCAATGAACCAACCAATCAGAGCGTCGAACGCGTACTCGTTTCGAATACTTTATCCGTAAAACAAACTCGTACTAAGGCGTCTAACATTAATTGGTACACACTCTTAATCTTGATGACCATACAATATAATCAATTTCGGTTGGTGCGGTGGCTGGGCAACCGGCTGCCATGCAACATGTCGCGGTTTCGATTCCCGTACGGAACAACTCTTTGTGTGATCCACAAATTTTTGTTTTGGGTCTGGGTGTCATTGTGTATGTGAACTTGTATGTTTGTAAACGCACCCACGACACGGGAGAAAATCCTGGTGCAACGTTTCTTTTAAAAAAAAAAAAGAAAAGAAAAATATTTGCTACGACTACCTCCATTATGGACATCAAACGAAAGGGCTTGATTGGTAGAATAGAGATCATTAGAACAGTTTTAGATAAATAATTTTCTGCGTCACCCTAAGGTTCACTGTTGTCGCGGAGAACCTAACGAGTAACCGGGGCTCCGGCTCGACGTGCAGGAGAAGGAACGGGGTGGTTTTTAGTCAGTAAGAGTCTGACACTCCCTCCCGCCTCACCCAGGCGGGAGCAGTCATTCCATGACTTTCCCCCCTTAAAAAAAATAAAATAAAAAAATCGTTCACTGTTAGAGAATGCCACTAGGCATTAAGTCCGCCATTGTATTTTGCACAAGCAGAAAAAAAAATCTATATATAAAAAATCATTGAACGACTTCTCCCGCCCGGGTAAGGCGAGAGGGAGTGTTTTTTTTATGGCATAAGTCGGTAAACGAGCAGACGGATCACCTGATCGTCGAGCAATCGGCGTCGCCCATGGACACACGGAACACTAGAGTTGTTACAAGTGCGTTATCGGCATTTTGGGGATTACCAGTTTGAGTATTGTTGGGGATTCGGGTATTGGCGAAATTGGGGAGAGGGTAATTGGGCCTCCGGTAACCTCACTCACACGATGAAACACAGTGCAAGCGTTGCTTCACGTCGGTTTTTTGTGAGGCCGTGGTATCACTCCGGTCGAGCCGGCCCATTCGTGTCGAAGCATGGCTCTCACACACATAAAAGTGTCGGACTCTTATTGACTAAAAACCACCCCGTTCCTACTCCTGCACTTCGAGCCGGAGCCCCGGCAACTTTTTACGTTCTCGACGGCTCCGTATGCCATCAGCCTTATATTAATAGCATTAAAGTTTTAATTTTGATTTGTTTCAGTTATCAAGATCAGTCGGTTGAAACAGTCCTTGGCCACTGGTAGCAAACTGGATAAAACTTTGGCATATACTTGTGAATCGGAATGCGAACTGAATGATATCATTTGTAAAGGCGACAGTGTCATACCTCAGGGTCGTATTGCCCTTATACCTTCTTCCAAAACTATTAATATACATTACACTGGGTAAGTGAAGCTATCTATCGGTAGGCATACATTTTCCTCATCTTCTCATCATCCATTCATGCACGCTCCCGAAACGCTGACATAAAGAAATTGGGTACTCAAATTATTTCGACTGTTCAATACAATAAAATGTTTAAATAATTTCGACAAGGGTTTTTTTTTAAGGGGGGAAAATCATCGGATGACTGCTCCCGCCTGGGTGAGGCGGGAGGGAGTGTCAGACTCTTACTGACTAAAAGCCACCCCGTTCCTTCTCCTGCATGTCGAGCCGGAGCCCCGGTTACCCGTTAGGTTCTCCGCGACTTCGTCAAGGGGTACGGTAGACTCGATCGAAACATTACCTGAATAACAAAACATAAAAAATATCGATTTCGAGTCGACAACATATATCCGCAAAATTTTGATTACGGAGATTATTTCGTTTTATTAATTCATTTTAATAACACTGACAGATAAACCGCAGTCGCCATCTTGAGCAAACAATATACGTTCCGTTTCATACTAGTTGCCAATCAACACGTTGTCGCGTCAAAAAAGTATATAAATTAACAAGAAATATGAATAATTTCTTGCGAACGACATCGCGGGTAACAGCTAGTAACCATTAAAAATAGTCACACTTTCATTTATTGGTTTTATGACTAACAATTTTTATGAAATAACTATGCTGTTTGATGCTAAAAAACGTGACGTCACAATACACAATCTCGTAATTCATAGAAAACTGTCGTTTTTGACAGTTCGAAAAAGTATTGAATTTGACTATACTCGGAATTTTAATTCGATTCCAATTTTGAATTTGACAATTTCAGTGTTGCAACGTTATGACAAGTACTAAACAGTGACGTTGCGAAATTATTCGATATGGAAATGCAATATTTCTGGATCGATTCTTCTCGTTTACAATGTTACTCTCGTAAACTAAGTATATCAGGAAATTAAATATTTCTGAACCGATAATTTAGTTTTGACGATTAATTAACGATCTGAGACTTTTCTTTTATAATTGTGTGTGAAATAAATAAAAAAATGTAATCATGAAGGAACATGACAAATAAAACAGATAGATGTATTATGGTAATAAGTTATTTTATAAATTGTCGCCGTCATCGCTATTGCTATCCTGTCACTTTCTGTAACATTTATTATAAAACACACACACTGATTGTTTATCGATTTTTGTGTTCATCACTACACTATTATATGTGGTATCACAAAATGACAGTAGCTATTGTCGAATCTGGAATCTAATTAAAATTCTGACTATAGTTGGCAAGTACCCAATTGTTTTTACAATTTAATTTATTTTTTGTTTTCGTGTTATTCATGAGACATCAGCCTTGAGCAGTTGGTTACAACTATTGTTACATTAAAAATACATTTTGTTCCTTACATTTATTTATTATGAAAATGTAACTTGTTTTTTACCATCATGTTTCGGTGTTTTTCGGGAGCGTTCCGTACCTATACCGTACGTATACACTCGGTAGATATTTCACCGGCACAATATGCGGCGCAACGACTCGCCGCGCCACCATCAACAAAATGTACTGTACAACTGTATAAAGAGTTATTCACTTGGTATCCTGCGCAAAAACAGTCGTGGTGGCCCGGAAGTTTTTTTAAGGGGGGAAATATCATCGAATTGCTTCTCCCTGGGTGAGGTAGGAGGGAGTGTCAGACTCTTACTGACTAAAAACCACCCGACTCCTACTCCTGCACTTCGAGCCGGAGCCCCGGTATGCCGTTAAGTTCTCCGTGGCTCCGTATAGGCATCAGCCCTATTGGGCCCCATCTGTGGTAGTCTGATGGATATTATAAGTCACGGGCAAGTGCTGAAAATCAGCGCCGCGACTCGAGCACACTCATGTCACGGCATTTAAGCTGAGCTCTGGCCTTTTTGCGCCGTCTTTGCTATATTGTTTTATATATTTTTTTTTTTTTGTGTTATTGTACCTTGTGACGGTGTGCAAATAAACTATTTTTCTTTCTTTCTTCTTCTTTCTTTCTTTGGGATTAAATGAAAAAGGGCCGCAAAAACAGCTAACAAAGTAGAATCTGATTTGAGATTATAGACTACTACTAAGCTGTAGCGACTTCAACCAGAATATCCCTGATTTAATTGCAAAAAAGCAACACCAACATTCACATTAATTTGTTTGTTCTTTTTTCATATTTTTTGTGGCATAAGCGCACGAGCATACGGATCACCTGATGGTAAGCAATCGGCGTCGCCCATGGACATCTGGAACACCAGAGGCGTTACAAGTGCGTTACCGGCCTTTTGGGGATTACGAGTTTGAGGATCGTTGGGGATTCAAGAATTGGGTAGATTGGGGAAGGGGAGGGTGTATTAATAAATAGTTTTAAATACCTTCTGTATTTGTTTTTTTTTTCGTATCTGTAATCACTAAAATACGTGATCCGTTTTTTTTTGGTAGTTTAGTACGGACCCCCTGGTCCGTGAAAGCTGTTCTTGATTTCCAAAGGGTCCGTGAGCTGAAAAGCCTGGGAAACGCTGTCCTAGTGTATCCTTAGCTTGTCGCGGAGAACCTAACGGGTAACCGGGGCTCCGGCTCGACGTGCAGGAGAAGGAACTGGGTGGTTTTTAGTCAGTAAGAGTCTGACACTACCTCCCGCCTCACCCAGGCGGGAGCAGTCATTCGATGATATTCCCCCCTTAAAAAAAAGTGTATCCTTAGCTTAATGTAGACATTTAGGTTTAAGATAAGTCTTTTATAGGTTTGAAGACGACAACTCCTGCGTCTACTTGGGTATGTTCAAGAGTGGAGACAGTATGTATAACAAGATCATCGCTATTTTGGATAGTAAGTAACCCAGATACACCGTTAATCTACATCGTTTTCGTCCCGAAGTGAAATGGTTCTGTCTCGGGAATACAATAGTCTTGACTTTACAAAGAAATAAGAAGTTAAAAGAAAAATAATATCTGGTGAACCATTGTAAAAACAAACTTCGAAAGCGCATACGAACTCATACCTCTAGTACCTACTTACATCACGCCATGTAATAAATAGGGTAGTTTCCTAAATTTTATTTTTATGTCCGTCTGGTACATTAATTTAAAACTTTAGACACGTATTTTTTCTTTTCTCACAAAATTAAATACTTCTGACGATAAGTATATTTATTTGAAATATCGTGTGACGTCACAGCGTGTCACATTTTATAGTACGTTATGACGTAACGACCTCCCACTCCCAAACTTAGCGCCATTTTATCTATGTATTGCCACTTAATAACAGAAAATAAAAAAAATGTGTATAATATTTTTTCGTTATCTAACTGACGGACTAATTCGATTTTTAATTTTGATGCCCTGGAAACTACCCAATTGTCGAAGAGGTATTTACAGTCGGTTAGAACATGCGATGCAAATAGTCTAAATAGTAGTTATATCGAAAGTACTTATTATGGTAAGTTGTTTTGAAGCGGGACGAAAACGAAATAAATTTTAAAAGCTTTTATTTCTATGTTACAATGTCTTTATGGCGCTGCCACATAACCATAACATAACATCACGCCTTTTATCCCCGAAGGTGTAGGCAGAGGTGTACATTATCGCACTTAATAACACTATCCAATGTAACACCCACTTTTCACTATTTATGTTATGAGTCCCATGTAATAGGGGGTGAGTCTATTGCTATATACCGGACACAATTCCAGAGTCCGTGCTACTACTGAGATTTTTTTTAAAAACCCAATAATACTCTGCCCGACCGCGCCTCAAAGAGCCATCAGACCACCACAGATGGGGCCCAATAGGGCCGATGCCGATTCGGAGTCGCGGAGAACCTAACGGGTAACCGGGGCTCCGGCTCGACGTGCAGGAGAAGGAACGGGGTGGTTTTTAGTCAGTAAGAGTCTGACACTCCCTCCCGCCTCACCCAGGCGGGGACAGTCATTCGATGATTTTCCCCCCTTAAAAAAAAAAAAAAAAAAAGACCCTTTACCCGGCAGTTGCACTTGCGACCACTCGGTCAACGAGGTCTAGCCGGCAAACTAAACTACTTAGTTACTTCAAATCATGTATACCTAAAAAAAATTTCAATTGCAGATGCCTGTGAGTATTTTAATTTTAATAATCTATCTATCTGTATCTATTTTATTCTATATACTACTCTGTAAAGAAAGTTTTTTTTTATACCACGACGGTGGCAAAAAAGCACACGGCCCACCTGATGGTAAGCGGTTACCGTGGCCTATATACGCCTGTGATAAATAATGTAAAATTTAATTATAAATATCTTAATATTGTATTTAGATAGAACGTTTAAAACCGTTACCGGAAGTTGTAATATTTTTGTCATTTAATTATTTTCATTAAAAACAATTACATTAATATTATTTCTTATATAAATTAATATTTAAAACAGTGTTTGCGGATGTCTTAATATGTTTGGTTCAACTTTATAATTTAATTAGTAATTAATTGATAAACTGACTTATGTGGGTAGAAAGTATAAAAGGTAAGTACAAGTGACTTTCGAGTTAGTTCTCGTCTGGTTTCGAAGGAGAATACACCAATACTAAGTTAAGTACCAATATTGTTCTTGAAGTTGCTATTTTTGCTATAAAGTTTTTTACAGGAAAAGTAATGAAGCATTTTTGTTATCTTATGATGTGTAATTGTGATTAAATACATGTTTTAGTGTTAATAGTTTGTGTTTAAAACCTATTTTCTTAAATATGAAATATAATTAGTAAAACGTTACTTGTAGTTTGACTTATTAATTTACAATACTTTCTTATTTAGTTAACTTCTAATTAATGAATTATATTGCTTATTTTTCTCCGTTTATAACACCTGCAACACTTGGGGCATTACATACGTCTTGCCGACCCTTAAGAAACCTATTCACTCCCCTCTTAAAGAACCCCACGTTCAAAAGTACCGGGAAAAGATCAATAATACACAAAATGTCTGTTATTCATCTAAATTTATTTTATCACCTTCAAAGTATGCTCCTTTAGAAACGATACACTTGCGCCAACGAATAATCCATTCAACAAAACATTTTTTTAACGCTGCTGCCAGAATTGAGTTCAGTTCTCGCCGCGAATTCTCCTTTATGTCTTCTATCGATTGAAAACGGGTGCCACGAAGTGGTAATTTGAGTTTAGGAAAAAGAAAAAAGTCAATAGGAGCCATATCTGGTGAATATCGTGGTTGTTGGATGGTATTTGTTGAGTGTTTGGTGAAAAAGAAGGTGCATTGTCGTGGTACAAGATCCAAGAATTTTTTTTGCATAAATCTGACCTTTTTCGTCGAATTTGCTCTCTTAAACGCCGCATAATGGGGCGGGAGGAAACGCCCGGGTGTCATCACTGCGAGGACCGCCCTGAGGACACGGTGGAACACACGGTGGGAGAATGCCCTGCGTGGGCTGAGCACCGCCGTGCCCTCAGGGAAGTGATCGGCGATGGCGACCTCTCGCGTCCGGGCCTAGTGCAGGCCATGATGCGGAGCGAGGGGGACTGGGATGCCGTCTCCTCCTTTTGCGAAGCAGTCATGCTAGCTAAGGAGGAGGCGGGACGCGTGAGGCAGCGAAGTGCTGCCTCTTCGCAACCCAGACATCGCGAAGGACACACCGGGCGTCGGGAATCGCGGGACGATCTCCGGCCACCGTAAGCGCGGGCCTGCGGACGGCGAGCATGGGTGGCTCCCCCTCCGACCAGAAACAGACCCGAGCGTACGGCGCGTCGCGTTCCGCGCGCGCCTGAAAGAGCCATCAGACCACCACAGATGGGGCCCAATAGGGCCGATGCCGATTCGGAGTCGCGGAGAACCTAACGGGTAACCGGGGCTCCGACTCGACGTGCAGGAGAAGGAACGGGGTGGTTTTTAGTCAGTAAGAGTTTGACACTCCCTCCCGCCTCACCCAGGCGGGAGCAGTCATTCGATGATTTTGCCCCTTAAAAAAAAACGCCGCATAACGCTCAAATACATAACATACATAACATCACGCCTTTTATCCCCGAAGGGGGTTTAACGCTCAAATAATATTCTTAATTTACGACTAGCAGCCCGTCCCGGCTTCGCACGGGGTAGACAATTATTTATTTTTGGAAATTTGGATTGGTGTAGTGACATAACTACTATAGTTGAACATATGCTACCGCGGAGTTTTTTGTAGACATTATGATGTTCTTCAATATTGTTGTACATTATTTTGTTCTATCGCTAATAGTTTCGGCAGCGAATTCCACGAAAGACATTTTAAGACTCATTTTTCTACACCTTCGGTTACATTGTTCAAATTTTACCATAGATCCCTAATTTTTTTCAAAATGAAATGTAGCCTATGTCGAATTGGAACAATGTAGCATTCTATTGGTGAAAGAATTTTTTAAATCGGCCCAGTACTTTTTGAGCCTATTCATTACAACAACGATAGGTACAAATCTTTCTTCTTTATAATATTATTATAGATATAGATAAAAAGCACGTTTTATTATTATGAAAGTATGGACTCGATACTTGAATTTCACACAGCATCTTGAGCGTATTGTGTGATAAAGGGGATAGTTCAATGTTGGGCCATTGGATTAGACTGCACGCGGCTGTAAAGTAGAATTAGTTTTGTTTATTTATATTAAGTATATTAAATTACTAACAATAGGTTAAGCTCATTGTTACTAACAGTTTATGTCCATAAACTGAAATAATCTAATAAATCTAGGTCTGAAATAAATGATTAATAATAATAATAATAATAATAATCAAAGGAATGTCAGGAACGTTGACATAAGATCATGAACAAACTTACTGACACACATAACCGGATTTTTTTTATAATGGGGGTGTGGCGACACTTGTCACAAGCCAACAGATGACTTCACAAAATCCTACATCGCACATGTAAAGTTTACAAGCGAATAAACATCGATAGAAAATCCCAACGAACAACTGTTGGACAGAAAGCCCGCCATGCACGATCACCTCGCCTGGTCGGACGATTCTCCTTCTCCAATCTTAGGGAACTATATTCTCTGTTCCCTAAAGGGGAAAATCATTCAATGACTTCTCCCGCCTGGGTGAGGCGGGAGGGACTATCAGACTCTTACTGACTAAAAACCACCCCGTTCCTACGCCTGCACTTCGAGCCGGAGCCCCGGCAACCCGTTAAGTTCTCCGCGGCTCCGTATCACACTTACCCCCGACCGTACGGCGCGTCATGTTCCGCGCGCGCCTCGCCATCAGACCACAGATGGGGCCCAATAGGGCCGATGCCAATTCGAATTCGCGGAGAACCTAACGGGTAACCGGGGCTCCGGCTCGACGTGCAGGAGAAGGAACGGGGTGGTGTTTAGTCAGTAAGAGTCTGACACTCCCTCCCGCCTCACCCAGGTGGGAGCACACATACGACGATTTTCCCCCCTTAAAAAAAATCACACTTACCCGGATAGACATCTAAAAATGGAGATGGGCTGGGCATACGTTACGTCACCCTATTAACAAATCGAGCAAACAAGTCACCCTCTGGCTACCAAGGGATGGCAAAAGAAGCAAGGGTCGTGAAGTCAGGAGATGGGAAGATGACTTATAACAGACAGCGGGACCTTTCTGTTTGAGAGTGGCAAGAGACAGAACGCACTGCAAAGAATGGGAGGAGACCTATGCCATAAGGCACACCGTACTTAGGGACCTCTTGTCACCCAATGCTTAGGAATAAAAGGCTCTATTATATTACTAGCTACTTCCGCGCGGTTTCATACGCTCTGCTCAGCTCCTATTGGTTGGTGTTTTATAGCCTATAGCCACCCTCGATAAATAGCCACTATCCAACTCAAAAACAATTATTCAAATATCAGAGTTGTTGTTACGGAGATTAGGGCGTTCAAACAAACAAACAAACTCTTCCGCTTTATACAATAGTATAAGATATATTTTAAGTTGTATGTATATATTTCATTCATAATTAAGTTATTTAAGTTTATTTATACAAAATGATTTGGTATATTTTTTTATGGTATAAGCCGGTAGACGAGCATACGGATCACCTGATGGTAAGCAATCGGCGTCGCCCATGGACACCTAGAACACCAGAGGCGTTACAAGTGCGTTACCGGCCTTTTGGGGATTAGGAGTTTGAGGAGCGTTGGGGATTCAGGAATTGGGGAGATTGGAGAAGGGGAGGGTAACACAACGCAAGCGTTGCTTCACACACGGTCGGTTATCTATGAGGCCGTGGTATCACTCCGGTCGAGCCGGCCCATTCGTACCGAAGCATAGCTCTCCCACACTTAATTTACTTTCTTCAATAGCAACCTAGTCTCCGATAGTGTTGTTGACTTTACTATCACTGTCGATTTAGAAATATAAAGTCTTGTGAAACAGACTACCGGACTGATTTATTAATTTATATTTGTTTCAGCACCTGGTAATTCTTTCATATATATCTAGAACTTATCTTTGTCCGAGTTAAGATCATTACACACTTATTGCCAATTGGGTACTTTCCTTAATTAAAATTACATTATTTCGACTATCCAATAGAAAAAAATATGAAAAAAATAATCACACTTTCAACAATTGACTTTACGACCAACTTAATTTTAGTATATTTTCAACAATTTTTTAAGAAATAACTATGCTGTTTGACGCTAAAAAACATGACGTCACAATACACAATCTCGTACACAATAGGGTAGTTTCCTAAATATTATTTTTATGTCCGTCTGGTACATTAATTTAAAACATTAGACACGTGTTATTTCTTTTCTCACAAAATTAAATACTTTCGACGATATATTAATTTGAAATATCGTGACGTCACAGCGTGCCACATTTTGTAGCACGTTATGATGTAACGACCTCCCACTCCTAAACTTAGCGCCATTTTATCTAAGCATTGCAACGTAATACGAGAAAATAAAAAAACATACGTGTCTAATATTTTTTCATTATCTGACTGACGGACTAATTAGATTTTCGATTTTGATATCAAAGTCAAAGTCAAAGGCATTTATTTCAATTAAACCAGGGTTTGGTACTTTTGAAACGTCAACAAATACAAAATAAATAATAGTCTGTCAGTCAGTCCGTCAGTGAAATTAGGTGAAGCTAGGTGCTCATTCCAAAACGTAGATTCGAATGGAGAAGAACGAGCAAGAAACTCCATTCGTTACTCTTTTTAAAAAAGTATGTTCTACAATGTCTCTGATACATATCCTGGAAACTACCCAATTCATAGAAAACTTGTTTTAACAAATCGAAAAAAGTATTGAATTTGACTAGTTGGCAAGTACCCAATTTCAATAAACTATCGGTTATTTCAGGTTTTGAGTGTCATGTGTACCATGTGAACCTGCATGTTTTGCCAACGCACCCAAGACACAGGAGAAAGACCTAGATTGTGGCATTTAAAAAAAAAACTATTTTTCTCTATTTTCCAGATGTTCAGATTTTAAATGAACCACAACGGGTAGATTCTCCTCCAGAAGGGGAGCAATTTGAATATACATCTAACTATGAGTGCAAAGAACCATGCGAGGTGAAAGAGGTAATGAAGAGTTTGAACTATTTCTACCAGGGCCGTATTATCCTTAAGTGTAGGAGAGCCACGCTTCCGCACGAATGGACCGGCTCGACAGGAGTGATACCACTGCCTCACAGAAAACTGACGTGAAATAACGCTTGCGTTGTGTTTCGTCGTGTGAGTGAGGTTACCGGAGGCCCAATTACCCCCCCCCTCCTAGTCTCCCGAATCAACGAATCCTCCACAATCTTCAAATTCCCAATTCCAAAAAGGCCGGTAACGCACTTGTAACGCCTTGGTGTTTCGGGCGTTCATGGGCGACGCCGATTGCTTACCATCAGGTGATCCGTCTGCTCGTTTACCGGCTCATGCCATTGAAAAAAACTTAAGGCAAACAAGACAGTCTAAGGCGCCAGGTCACAAAGCGCGGGTGCCGAGACGTACATACATTTATCAACAGCCTATAAATGTCTACTGCTAAGCAAAAGCCTCTTCTCAAATGGAGAAGGTTTGTTTTTGTTTTTTTTTTAAAAAACATTGCCCCACACTAGGATTTTCTCCTGTGTCGTGGGTGCGTTTACAAACATTTTTTTAGTTTAAACATTAATCACCACGTTTGCTCAATGAGGGTTGGCGATTATAAACTTATAATTAGAATCCTCAAATTCCTAATCCCTAAAGGACCGGTAACGCACGAGTAATGACTCTGGTGTCCCAGGTGTCTATGGCGCCGATTGCTTACCATTAGGTGATTCGCCTGCTCGTTTACCGGCTTATGCCATAAAAAAGACACTATATCTTTTTCTTGACAAATGTTTCGAGGCATTGTGTATCTGTGTTTTTTTTGTATGGAATAGGAGGCAAACGAGCAGACGGATCACCTGATGGTAAGCGATCAGCGCCGCCCATGGACACCCGCAACACCAGAGGAGTCACAGGTGCGTTGCCGGCCTTTTAAAAAGGAGTACGCTCTTTTCTTGAAGGTTTGAAGGTTGTATCGGTTCGGAAATACCGCCGACGACAGATCATTCCACAGTTTTGCTGTGCGAGGCAGGAAGCTAAGCCTGCCAACCATCTATATGGTGGAGATGTATATGCTAAGTGTAAGATGTATGTCTTCTTTTTTAGTTGCGGTTGAATGGAATCCCTGTTAGCGTGACTCAAGGTACTCGTCGATCGGGAATTGGTTCATTAGTATTTTACTTGGTAAGTCAATGGTATTTTAGTCTTATATCCATACTAAAGGGCTACCCAATTTTAAGATGCGCTTAAGTGCTTCTGTTACTACAAATCTTACAAAACGCGGCATCCGTTGCGTGCACAGTGAGTGTTATTGGATAAGTGCGCGACGGTGGCGACGCGTAGCGTTTACAACATTTGCGGAAGCTGTCAAATAATAACAATGTAAACATTATAATTTTCTTTGCAAATATAAATAAAACCAAAGATTAAAATAGTATTGTTGACATTATTTAACTGCAAATGTTTTCTTTCTTATTTTGTCTTCTTTATATGTTTGTATTGCAGCTTGGCAGCGACAATACAGATAAGAAAGGGTCTATCATTATCAGAATAAACGAGTACGCACCAGTGTTCGACGGATTCTTCCAGGCTACGTTCGATATCGATGGCGAGCATATAACAAAGAATATTCTAGAAATCGGGTAAGTTTTATGTGATAAGTCGGTAGACGAGCAGTCGGATCACCTGATGGTATGCAATCGGCGTCGCCCATGGACACCTGAAACACCAGAGGCGTTACAAGTGCGTTACCGGCCTTTTGGGATTAGGAATTTGAGGATTGTTGGGGATTCAGGGATTGGGAAAAGGTAATTGGGCACCCGGTAACCTCACTTACACGATGAAATACAACACAACGTTGTTTCACGTCGGTGTTCTGCTCGTTGGTGGTATCACTCCGGTCGAGCCGGCCCATTCGTGCCGAAGCATGGCTCTCACACACTTAAACTGTATCAATTACTAATATTATACGAACATGCTAACGTTTGTACGACAGTAGTCATTATTGCCTGGAGGTTTAAGAGTGCTTCTCATGCATGAGAGTGCGGGCTCGAAACCTACCAACGACAAGTACCAATGTGACTTTTATTATATACCAATGTTATATATACTTTCTAAGATTATTTAGACACCACTGACAAACGGTGAAGGAAAACATCGTGAGGAAACCTGGGCTTATAATTTCTAATTATAAGTTTGAAATCGACAACCCGCATTGAGCAAGCGTGCTTAATGTTCAAACGTTCTCCGTGTGAGAAGAGGCTTTTGATCAGCAGTGGCCACTTATAGACTGTTCATGATCAACGTTTGTGATTTTGTCTGTATATGAATTAGTCCATCATGTCAAAATGGCTGAAGAGATCGAGATGAAATTTTCAACAGGGGTGGAATGTGGCCTGAATTGCGTAGTTTCCATGGTATCAAAATTAAATATCTAATTAGTCCGTCAGTTAGATAATGAAAAAATATTAGACACGTATTTTTATTTTCTCGTATTAAGTTGCAATACTTAGTTAAAATGGCGCTAAGTTTAGTAGTGGGAGGTTGTTACGTCATAACGTGCTACAAAATATGGCACGCTTTGACGTCACATGATATTTCAAATTAATATATCGTCGAAAGTATTTAATTTTGTGAGAAAAGAAAAAATACGTTTCTAAAGTTTTAAATTAATGTACCAGACGGACATTAAAATAAAATTTAGGAAACTTCCCTATTACCACATAGGCTACCTTTTTTAGGCTTAGACTTACCTAGGCTTTTATCCTACAGGAACGCGGGCGAAGCCACTAGCAGCAGCGACTTAAGATTTATTATTATTGATTCTTGTCGCCTGCTCTGCATATTGGCCGAGTGGTTGCAAGTGCGACTGCTAGGTGGGCAAGGGGTCTCGGGTTCGATTCCCAGGTCGGGCAAATTATAACTGGGATTTTCAAAAATCTCAGTATTAGCACGGAGTTTGCAAATGTGCCCGGTATATGACAATAGGCTCACCCCCTATTACATGGGACTTATAACATAAATAGTGAAAAGTGGATGTTACATTGTACAGTGGCATTAAGTGCCGTAATGCACCTCTGCCTCCTTCAGGGATAAAAGGCGTGTTGTATGATTGACGATAAATGTTATGTTATGTTCTTGTTACATAACATCACGCCTTTTATCCCCGAAGGGGTAGGCAGAGGTGCACACAGAAGTAACACCCACTTTTCACTATTTATGCTATGAGTCCCATGTAATAGGGGGTAAGTCTATTGCCATATACCGGGCACATTTCCAGACTCCGTGCTACTACTGAGATTTTTTTTAAAACCCAGTAATACTTTGCTCGACCCGGGAATCGAACCCGATACCCCTTGCCCGACAGTCGCACTTGCGACCACTAGGCTAATGAGGCATGTTCTTGTTAAGCTAATATATTACTAATAAGTGACTATTCAATATTTTCCAGACCACCAGTATCGGAAACTTCAGGTACAAAACAATCCCCTGCATATTAAAGCCTTATTTAACACGTTTAATGGATTAACGTCTCCTATTGGGTTCTTAGGGGCGTAGAATAAAGTTCGACACACGATTGACTGGAAACTTGTATACTGGATAAACACTTCAAACTACAAAGATGCACAATATTAACCCAAATATTCGCGGTACAAATACGGGGTGCGTGCGTCACGGGACTCGTCGTGTCGTGACACCCCTACGTAAGCGTCGAGCGGTCAGTGCCGGGGAAGCGGGGGGAGGAGAATAATGATGTGGCGTGGCGTTGCCACTAGAGTTGCGCGCGTGCGTCCGACACAAACCGAAATCGAATATTGCCGTGTTGCACACGTTTTTAAACTGACTGCACAATAAAATGTTTCCGCACTCTTGCCGTGGAGGACTTAACGCTGAACGTGCGCAGCGTCTTTGTGATTTAACCTATGGTATACCAGGAACTTAGATATATGCGAGACAATATGTGTGTATTTTCTATTGTGTCTTGTATACCCCGGGTCTCATACAGGTCGGCACATAAGAGGATAAGGCAGTATATCTCAGCAACAAAGGTTTGGGAGACTAGCGCTGAGCTCTCGCAGCTGCTCACTAACTAAAAACATTGCAGGCCCGTGCTCGGGGATCTAGCGCTGAACATGCGCAGCGTTAACCGAACTACACTCATAATTTCATCATACCTAAGTAAAAATGTTTACGGCTCAACGAAGTGGGCACGGGTCAGTTAGTATTAAAGAAGGGCCAAATTAAAAGTACCCTTAACCGACGAGCATGCATGAAAAGATTGATGACTGTTGATGAAGCGAAAGAGGTATGTAGGAATCGTAGTAATTGGCGTTCCATAGTCTTTGCCTGGGATCATGGGAGATAGGTGTTTGAGGTTATTTTTTTATATGGGATAAGCCGGTATACGAGTAGACGGATCACCTGATGGTAAGCAATTGGAGGCGTTACAAGTGAGTTACCGGCCTTTTGGGGGTTAGGAATTTGAGGATTGTTGGGAATTCAGGGCTAGGGGAGATTGTGGAAGGAAGGGGAGGGGTAATTGGGCCTGGTATCACTCCTGTAGAACCGGTCCATTCGTACCGATGCATGGCTCTCCCACACTCAAACTCAAACACAAAGTTTTTATTTGCATATTAAGGTAATACATAGGTCTTATATGAAATAACAGCAATGAAAAATAACATTCTTAATAAATAACACTTAAATACTATGTAGGTATGTCTGTTTTCTACAGTCCATTGAATAATATATTCTTCTTCTTACAGATGGAGGAGCTGCCGGTAAGACTTAACATAAATACATTAATGTCTCCATTCCTTTCTCCCAGTTTGGGTTAAAACTACGATCATATAGGAGAGAGCCTCGGAAATAAGTGCCACAAGTTTCCAAGTATTGATAGTATTTTAGTAAGTAGGTATTGACGGTTGTCGCGATGGTTGGGCAACCGGTTGCCGCACAAAGTGTCGCGCGTTCGATTCCCGCACGGAACAACACTTTGTGTGATCCACAGATTGTTGTTCCGGGTCTGTGTGAAACGTACACACGACACAGGAGAAAATCCTAGTGTGGGGCAAAGAAAAAACAAATTGTTGTAAGAGTCTGACACTCCCTCCCGCCTCACCCAAGGCGTGAGAAGTCAATGGATGATTGGATGATATTATTCTGCCCTCAAAAAAAAAAACACGTGCCGCCACCTTTCAGACCGCCTTGCCGATGAACTTGCTGCCGGCTTAGCCAGCGACCTGCAGATACAGTTTGAATTTTTGCAATAGTGCTATGACTTTCGTCGAAGTTAGTCTCTATTAATAAAAGTATACTGCAGATACTACACTATGCTAGTTTAAGTCTGCCATTTCATTATGTACAAGAAATGAAGTTATAGGTATACATACAACTATACTATCACTCCGTACCGAAGTCGCAAGCAAACTGCCGCCGGCAACCAAAAGCCGCGTGTGCCGCGGGTAAAGCCCCAGCCTCGAATTTTGCTGGCAGCGGGGCGGCGGTCAGGATTTTATGCGTAAATTCAAATGGACTGCCTCGTTGGCCGAGTGGTCGCAAGTGAGACTGCCGGGCAAGGGGTCTCAGGGTGCTTACTCTTGAAACCAATCTCAATGTCAATGCAATTGCAATCCAATGAAAACTCAATAATTATTCAATGTCAAAACTATACAACCCCTATCATAGCTGTTAAAATAGCATTCAGAGTATACAATGTAAAAGAAAACTCAATACCATTTAGTTCATTCAATATCCACGCAATACGGATGCAATGGGCGCTAGTGTTGCAACTCAAGAGTACGAAATTTCACAATATCAATGTCGATCGATCGGAATTGGATTCAAGAGTAAGCACCCAGGTTCGATTTCCGGGTCGGGCAAAGAATTACTGGGATTTGAAAGAATTCTTAGTAGTACCACGGAGTCTGGAATTGTGCCCGGTATATGGCAATAGGCTCACCGCCTATTACATGGGACTTGTAACATAAATAGTGAAAAGTGGGTGTTACATTGTATAGTGGCATAATGTGCACCTCTCGAAAACAGCGTTGGGGCAGCGGCGCGGAAGCGGGCAACGAGCCGACTCCAGTTAAACAGTGTCCGCCATGCCGCCTTAGGTCGCCGCCCCGCTGCCCGCAAAATTCGAGGCTGAGGCCTTAGAATGAATGCACCATAACAATCAAACCGTATAAAGAACTACGGCTACCGATAATGTTCGTAAAGTGCTACTAGTGGCGATGTAACTTACTTTACATATATTTTTTAAATATAACACTTAATATTTCATATTAATTTTAAATGTATTCCTTCTCTTACAGCTACTGAATCTGCTGGTAAGGCAATAAGTACTCAAACATATTAATCTCCATTTAGGAATGGAGTTTTAGCGCAAACCAACCACCTTTCAACCAGCAAAAAACCTGGCAACCAAAAGCCGCGCGTGTCGCGGTTAATGCCTCAATCTCGAAATTTGCTGGTAGCGGGACGACGGCGGCGGCGGCGGCATGATCTTATGCGTAAATTCAAATTGATTGGTTCTCAAAAACAGCGGCGGGGCAGCGGTGCGGGAGTGGGCAACGAACGGTGCACTCCAATCAAGCGGTGCCCGCCCGCATTTTCGAGATTACTTTAGGTACATAATATATTTTTAAATATATCACATAATATTTCATATTAATTCCGAATGTATTCCTTCTCTTATAGCTACTGAATCTGCTGGTAAGGCAACACGTATATAAACACATTAATCTCCAATTAGGAATCTAGTTTTAAAACTACAATAGGGATGACAGGGTATGAAAATTAAAAATCTAATTAGTCCGTCAGTTAGGTAATGAAAAAATATTAGACACGCATTGTTTTGTTTTGTTATATAATAAAATCATACCTAAATATATCGAATCAAAATTTAGGAGTGGGGGCTAATACTTCTACGTATAATATGTACATAGAAGTGACGTCACGCGACATTTCAAATCAATATATCGTCGAAAGTTATTCGTTTCTGTAAAAAAATAAAAAATATGTGTCTAATGATTTAAAATCATCTACCAGACGGACATTAAAATAAAAATTAGTCATTTACCCTATTATATAGGATGTCTCCTAGAATCTACCGACCGAGGTTCTCGCCTCGAAATCATTGGAAATAATTGAAGCAAATTCTCTAAGTAACCACTTTTAGTAGTCATGTTGTGGTCCCCGGAACGAACAGTGGGATGAACAATATTACAGAAAAGGCTGAAAAAATACATTGGTTTGCTCCCTTCCGTTTTGGAAATGTCGACCTGAGAAATAAACCTCGCGGCCGTCCGAAGACTTTCGTTAACAATGCCGAATTAAACAGGACTATGGAAGCCGATGATACACAATCTACGGCTGAATTAGCAGCAGATTTCGACGTTAGCGTCAAAACAATATGTGTCCATTTGCGTAAAATTGGAAAGGTAAAAAAGCTTGACAAATGGGTGCTCCACGAACTTAGTGATCACCAGCGCGAAGTACGCGTCGAAAGTTCGAGACGTGCCTTGCACTGCTCAACAGACACACAAATGAAGTAATTTTGAACCGCGTTATTACCTGCGATGAAAAATAGATTCTGTTTAATAACCGCAAGCGGTCGGCAAGTCGGTTGGATCCTAGTTCAGCACCTAAACAATGCCCTAAACGACAACTTACCCCCTAGAAAAGTGGTCACAGATATCAGGGTGAGCATTAGTGCATATGGAGAAGCTGGCACATCTCCAACCAGCATTGGTCAAACGCTCGTCTCCGCTGCTCCTGCACGACAATACACGATCTCATACTGCACAGCAGACGGTCTCCAAGTTGCAAGAACTGGTGTTGGAAGCTTTCCATCATCCAGACCTTGCGCCTACAGACTACTTTTTCCAGAATAAGAATAATTTCTTGGCGGAAAAAATTCAATACCCGAGAGGATGTACAAAATGCCTTTCAAGAATTTGTTTCCTTCCGTCCAGCTGATTTCTTTAAGAAGGGCGTCAATAAACTGCCACAGAATTGGCAAAGATGCATTGCAATATATCACTAAATATTTAATATTAATTCGAATATTTTCTTCCTCTTACAGCTTCTGGGGCTCCTGGTAAGACAACGAGTATTTAAACACATTAATCTCCATTCCTTTCTCCCGGTTTGGGTTAAAACTACGATCATATAGTAGAGAGCCTCGGAAATAATTTAAACAAGTCTCCAAGTATTGTTGAACAATCGCTTTTAGTATTTCTGTTGTGGTTCTCTGAACGATCAGTGGGATGAACAATATTACAGTTTTGAATCAGACTTTTTTATATTTAATATTAATTCCGAACGAATATTTTCTTCCTCTTACAGCTTCTGGAGCTCCTGGTAAGACAACGAGTATTTAAACACATTAATCTCCATTCCTTTCTCCCGGTTTGGGTTAAAACTACGATCATATAGTAGAGAGCCTCGGAAATAATTTAAACAAGTCTCCAAGTATTGTTGAACAATCGCTTTTAGTATTTCTGTTGTGGTTCTCTGAACGATCAGTGGGATGAACAATATTACAGTTTTGAATCAGACTTTTTTATATTTAATATTAATTCCGAACGAATATTTTCTTCCTCTTACAGCTTCTGGAGCTCCTGGTAAGACAACGAGTATTTAAACACATTAATCTCCATTCCTTTCTCCCGGTTTGGGTTAAAACTACGATCATATAGTAGAGAGCCTCGGAAATAATTTAAACAAGTCTCCAAGTATTGTTGAACAATCGCTTTTAGTATTTCTGTTGTGGTTCTCTGAACGATCAGTGGGATGAACAATATTACAGTTTTGAATCAGACTTTTTTATATTTAATATTAATTCCGAACGAATATTTTCTTCCTCTTACAGTTTCTGGAGCTCCTGGTAAGACAACAAGTACTTAAACACATCAATCTCCATTCCTTTCTCCCGGTTTGAGCTAAAACTACGATCATATAGGAGAGAGCCTCGGAAATAATTTAAACAAGTCTCCAAGTATTGTTGAACAATCGCCTTTAGTATCTCTGTTGTGGTTCCCTCAACGATCAGTGGGATGAACAATATTACAGTTTTGAATCAGACTTTTTAATCGCAATATCATACAGGGTGATTTGTAATTCCTCTTGGGAGGTGATAATACAACTATTTTCCTACAAAATTAGTTATGAGGCATGGTAATATTAATATTATTGCCGTGCCTGAGGTCCCTAGCTACTAAACCAAGAAAGCTTTTCTAATAAAACTTAACCTTAAAATGAACAGTTGTTGGGCAGAAAGCCCGCCAAGCACGATAACTTCGCCTGATAGGAGGATCCTCCTTTTCCGATCTAAGATTTTTCTAAGATCCATTTACATATTTTTTTAAACTTTGAAAATATATGTTTACTCAGCTGAAATCGTAATTTTAAACTTTCGAAGTAATGAAGTAAATTCTATAATGCCTTGGAAGGCCAAGGCATTATAGGATTTGAATCCTAAAACTTATAGTTCATCAAGGGATGAACTATAAGTTAATTACACGTGAATGCTCCCGGTGGGGAAGTACCTATAACTGAATGATATTTTTATCAGCAGTATTAACTAGTATAAATGAATATTTATTGAGTTATGGACAACTGATACAAACTAAAACCTAGTTACAACAAACCAGTATTTTTTTGTTTATTGATGTTTTTGTAGTTAGTTCGGGATTTTTTGACCAAAACCAAAAATAAGGAATATCTCGGAAAGTAGCCACTTACGGACCAGACACTTTAGGGCTAATTTTGTAGGAAATTAGTTGTATTATCACCTCCCGTGGTGACCACCACACCACCACCACAGTCGTGGTGGCCCGGAGGTTAAGACGCCCACTTCTCATGCATGAGGGTGCGGGTTCGAAACCTACCAACGGCAAGTACCAATGTGACTTTTTCCGAGTTATATGTACTTTCTAAGATTATTTAGACACCACTGACAAACGGTGAAGGAAAAACATCGTGAGGAAACCTGGACTTATAATTTCTAATTATAAGTTTGAAATCGCCAACCCGCATTGAGCAAGCGTGGTGATTAACGCTCTAACCTTCTCCGTGTGAGAAGAGGCTTTGCTCAGCAGTGGGCATTTATAGGCTGTTGATGATGATGATGATCACCTCCCGAAGGGAATACGTCGAGTTACAAGTCACCCTGTAAGATTTTGCTATTAAAAGTACTGTAATTTTTTTTCAATCTTATTTCTATTTTACACTCCTTCTTTTTATGGGATAAACGAGCAGGCGGATCTCCTGATGGTAAGCAATCGGCATCGTCCATGGACACCCGGGAACACGGCGTTACAAATGCGTTACCGGGCTTTTTGGATTACAAATTTGAGGATTGTTGGGGATTCAGGGATTGGGAAAGGGAGGAGGGGTAATTGGTCCTTCGATTGTTATATTGACAATTATTTTTAAATGAATATATTCTTCCTCTTACAGCTAGTGAATCTGGTAAGATAACAAGTACTTAAACACATCAATCTTCATTCCTTTTTCCCGGTTTGGGTTACAACTACGATCATATAGGAGAGAGCCTCGGAAATAAGTGACACAAGTTCCTAAGCATTGTTGAATATTCGCTTTTACCGACAAGGCACCAACCCAGCAATTAAGTTGCCATTTAAAATGAACTTTAAATCCTATGTCGTGTGATACTTATATTTCACAACGTCAATACAAAAAACCGCCAGCGAGCCGCCCGCGAGCCGACAACGAGCCGCCCGCCAGACGCGAGCGAAACAACGTCGCATTGTATGTTCCCGTAACCCGCGCACATATATTCTAGGCGTATTGCATCGCCAATGCCAAGTATTGTTGACTATACTCGTGGTGACAAAAAGCTTCCACTTGTACGCTGGCGGTGCGCTAGCGGTACGCTTACTTGCTGACGGCTAGCGGTAGGCAAATTCGAAAGAACGCTGTGTAGTAGCTGAGATGTTTATTAGTGAGTGGCGATGCAATTAATTTTTTATGGTATAAGCCGGTAAACGAGCAGACGGATCAACTGATGATAAGCAATCGGCGTCGCCCATGGACACCTGGAACACCAGAGGCGTTACAAGTGCGCTACCGGCCTTTTGGGGATTAGGAGTTTTAGTATCGTTGGGGACTCAGAGATTGGGGAGATTGGGGAAGGGGAGGGTAATTGGGCCTCCGGTAATCTCACTCACACGACGAAACAAAACGCAAGCGTTGCTTCTCGTCAGTTTTCAGTGAGGCCTTACATAAAATATACCTAACTAAAAATCGCGGGTTACTGACGTGAATACACTGAGAAAAGCTGTACTGGTTTCGAACCACAGTGGGGTTCTTCCTCATGATCACATGAGTAACCCGCGATTTTTAGTTAGTAGGTAAGTATATCTCACGATAGTTATTATAAAGAAATACCTTACATATATTTCTAAATATTAAATAATTATTAATTTCGAATGGATATATTTTTCCTCTTACAGGTGCTGATACTCCTGGTAAGACACAAGTACACACGGCCACACATCAACCTATACAAAACCAGTTTATCCTGGTGTCGCGTCGCATCATCTTTCCGCACATTTAACGATCAGTTTATACTGGTTATGTAAAGCTCGATGTGTAGCCGTGTGTACATAAACACATTAATCTCTATTCCTTTCTCTCTGTTTAGGGTAAAACTACGATCATATAGAAGAGAGATTGTTGAATAATCGCTTATAGTAGTCCTGTTGCGGTTCCCGGCACGAATAGTGGGATGAACAATATTACAGTAAAGGCAGATACGAACAGTATACCCTTCCTTCGACCTAACCTCCTGGAAAGTAATTAATGTACCCATTTTTTTAAAGGGGAATATCATCGAATGACTTCTCCCGCCTGGGTGAGGCGTGAGGGAGTGTCAGACTCTTTTTTTTTAATATTTGATGGGCCACTGTTGCCCCTGGTGGTAAGCAATGATGCGACCTACGATGGAGCACGTCGTCTCACGAGCAATCTCACTCAGGCCTTGAGGACACCCTTCAGGTTACTTATTCATCATGTATAGTATGTACATACATACATAACATCACGCCTTTTATCCCCGAAGGGGCTAGGGACAGAGGTGCACATTACGGCACTCAATGCCACTGTACAATGTAGCACCCACTTTTCACTATATATGTTACGAGTCCCATGTAATAGGGGGTGAGCCTATTGCCATATACCGGGCACATTTCCAGACTCCGAGCTGCTACTGAGGTTCTTTTTAAAAACCCAGTAATACTTTGCCCGACCCGGGAATTGAACCCGAGACCCCTTGTCCGGCAGTCGCACTTGCGACCACTCGGCCAACGAGGCAGTTAGTATGTACCTACTTTGAAAATAAGCAACTATACAGCACACGACCTGACTCACCTGAGTCAGGTAGCAAGGAGCCGCTGAATGCAGGTCGCTTCTGATAAGCCTGTCTGGAAGTCATTGGCAACTGATAATGTTCTTAAAATGCTATGTAATTTTCTTCACGTGTATTTTTAAATATATCAATAAATCTTATACTTTGTTATACCTCTATAAAGCGGAAGAGATTGTTTTTTGTTTGTTTGTTTGAACGCGCTAATCTCCGTAACTACAAGTCTGATTTGAATAATTCTTTTTGTGTTGGATAGCGCATTTATCGAGGATGGCTATAGATTATAAATCATCACGCTACGACCAATAGGAGCTGAGCAGAGTGTGTGAAACCGCGCGGAGGTAGCTAGTATTAAGTAAATATTAATTTCAAATGAATATATTCTTCCTCTTACAGCTACTGAACCTACTGGTAAGACCACAGGTAAGACAACAAGTACTAAACACATTGATCTTCATTCCTTTCCTTCAGTTTTGGCTAAAACTACGATCATATAAGAGAGAGCCCCGGAAATAATTGACACCAGTTTCTAAATATTGTTGAATTATAATTGGGTAGTTTCCTGGGTATCAAAATTGAAAATCTAATTAGTCGCGTCAGTTAGATAATGAAAAAATATTAGACACGTATTTTTTTATTTTCTCGTATTAAACTGTCAAACACCAAGCGGTCACCGGTGACCGCAACCTATTGCTCTATAATTGTGTCTACAAAACCGGTACTCGATGAGTTAAGTACCTATAAAGTAGGCAAATGTAATTGAAATGCTGGAGGCGGGCAGCCCTAACGCGGCTGTAGGTATTTAACTCTGTCATGCATGCGGCTACTGACATATATATCGACCAGATTGGCGATATTATTAAAGAAGGGCAAAATTAAAAGTACCCTTAACCGACGAGCATGCATGAAAAGATTGATGACTGTTGATGAAGCGAAAGAGGTATGTAGGAATCGTAGTAATTGGTGTCTCTGTCAACCCCCATGAGAGACAGGCGTGAAGTTATGCATGTATGCGGCTACTGATTATGTTGTATTCCTCTTACAGCTGCTGAGGCGGGTGGTAACTGGTAAGAAACAAGTATTTTAACACATTAATTACCATTCCATTCTGGAACTGGGATTTTAAACACCAATTCTATCTATTCATAATAACTATAGTGAGACATAGTAAATGAACTAAAAATCGCGGGTTACTCACGTGAATATACTGAGAAAAGCTCTACTAGTTTCGAACCACAGAGGGGTTCTTCCTCATGAGCAGCGTGCGCGGTCGCGGCGATGTCGCGCAACCTACTGGCTAGCGTTGGCGCTCGCATCTGTGTTGCTACTTACGCTGCCACCGCGCCCTCTTCCGGACACCACGAAGTTTTGCTTCCAACTCCAGTGGTGGCGCGTTGGACGATGATCAAGCGCACAGTACGACGTACTGTGCGCGTGATGAACGTACTGAGTATGTTCATCACGCGAGGCGACGCGACGAACGTGACCGCGCACGCTGCTCATGAGTAATCCCCTCCGTGGTTCGAAACTAGTAGAGCTTTTCCCAGTATATTCACGTGAGTAACCCGCGATTTTTAGTTAATTTAGTATGTCACACGATAGTTATTATAAAAACATAATTATTATTATTATTATACGTATGTTTAAGGTTCAAACCTCACCCATTTCTGGGGAACTACACCAAAATTGCGGGCTTTTGGCCAAAGCAACTTTGGGGATGAAATAATATGTGGTAAATTAATCTATAGATAAAAACTTCCTAACTATTCTGCATGTATTGAGTATGACTGCTTTCTGTAGGAGTGTGAATGTAAGGGGATGTAAATCAAGGGTCTTTAGACTCGTGTGCAGTGTTTTAGGGATGACGCCTGTGCTAGATACAATAATGGGGACTGTCTTAACTGTATGAACTTGCCACTGAGTTTTGAGCTCAATGGTTAGGTCTGCATATTTGGATAATTTATTAGTATGAGTGGAACTTAAGTTATGCGTGTTAGGGATCGCTATATCTATTAGGTATACTATTTTGTTTTTCTTATCATGAAGTGTGATGTCAGGTCGGTTGTGGTGTACAGTTTTATCGGTCAGTATGGTTCTGTCCCAGTATATTTTGAATTCGGGTGAATCTAAGATGATTTGGGGTGTGTACTTATAATATGGTGTTTTTTCGGGAATGAGTTTATGTTTGTGTGCGAGTGCCTGATGTATAATAGCTGCGACCTGATCGTGTCTGTGTTTGTAGTCTGTCTGTGTGATGGATGAACATGCGCCGGTAATATGTTGGATTGTCTCTGGTTGTCTGTGGCAGTGTCGGCAGTGATCACTGCCAAGGGTGCTGTCGCGAATTATATATTTTCTGTAATTTTTTGTGTCAATAATCTGGTCTTGGATCGCTAACATGAAACCTTCTGTTTCCGGGAACAGCTCGCCTCGCTTTAACCAAGCGTTTGACGCTATTTTGTCAACAATAGGGTTGGTTAAATCGAGTCGATGACGGCCATGGAGCGATTTTTGAGTCCAAGTTTGTATTTTTTGTTGTTTAGATATTGTGGTCATTTGTTTGGTGTGGTCTGCTAGAGAGAGTGGTGTGTATGTGTCTGCATGACAGATCGCTTTATGAAGTGGGGAATGTTGTGAGCGATTGAAGAAGAATCTTCTGAGTGCTGTGATTTGGTTGTTGTGAAGGTTCGTTATATCAATTATTATTATAAACTTGAATTATTCACAATGCAAAATGATCCGTATAAAGCTTATTTGTTTTTCGTTGATGGACTAGTTTGTGTGAAATAAATGCCATATGATTATTATATAATTGTACTAGAGACCCGCCCCGGTTTCCCACGGGAGCAATATGCATGTATTATACATATAAACCTTCCTTAAGAATCACTCTATCTATTAAAAAACCGCATCAAAATCCGTTGCGTAGTTTTAAAGATCTAAGCATACAGACAGTCGCGGAGAACCTAACGGGTAACCGGGGCTCCGACTCGACGTGCAGGAGAAGGAACGGGGTGGTTTTTAGTCAGTAAGAGTCTGACACTCCCTCCCGCCTCACCCAGGCGGGAGCAGTCATTCGATGATTTTCCCCCCTTAAAAAAAAAAAAAGCATACAGACAGGGACAGACAGACGGCGGATAGCGACTTTGTTCTATACTATGTGGTGATGCAAAATGATGCAAAATGATGGACTAGTTTGTGTGAAATAAATGCCATAATTTAGATTATTATATTCTATATTGTCATTATTTACAGAATCAGGGTAAGTTTTGCATAGAGCTGACGGTAAAGGACGGCTTTATAGAGCTGTATTATTACATTTGACTGGGCTGTTTCATTAGCCGAGTGGCCACAAGTACCTCTGCCGGGCAATGGATCTCAGGTTCAATTCCTGGGTCGGGCAAAGTACAATTGTAATTTTAAAAATCTCAATAGTAGCACGAAGTCTGGAAATGTGCCCGGTACAATGCAATAGACTCACTCCCTATTACATGGGATTTATTACATAAATAATGAAAAGTGGGTGTTACATTGTACAGTGCCATAAAGTGCTGTAATGTGCCTACCCCTTCGGGGATAAAAGGCGTGATGTTATGTTATGTTATTAATACATTTTATTGGTCGTGGCGACAAATTGCGCCGTTACGGTGTCCAGGGGAAATATAATCCTAAGTACATTGTGTTTTTCTGAATAACATATAATCAAAAAAATCAAACAAATATAAGATCACCCGATGGTAAGCCATCGGCGTCGCCCATGGACACCTGGAACGTCAGAGGCGTTACAAGTGCGTTACCGGCTTCATGGGGATTAGGAGTTTGAGGATCGTTGGGGATTCAGGAAATGGGGAGATTGGGGAAGGGGAGGGTAATTTGGTCTCCGGTAACCTCACTCACACGACGAAACACAACGCAAGCGTTGCTTCACGTCGGTTTTCTGTGAGGCCGTGGTATCACTCCAGTCGAGCCGGCCCATTCGTGTCGAAGCATGACTCTCCCACAATTAAGTCTCAATATTAATAAAAATTAATATTTTTCCTCTATTTAGTTTGTCAAGACTTACGGCGCGCGAAGTTTTTTCATATGAAGAAGGACTCAAACAACCAAGTATATTATGTGTGTATATATATAATAATAAATATAATGGCATATTTATGAATCTTTTTGTTATCACCTTGTTAAATAGTATTAAATACCAGCCTGTATGATCTTATACTATTATATAAAGCGGAGCTTAAAAAAAAATCCCATGAATAAACAATCATCCGAACTGCACTGTTGGCGCGGTAGCTGGGCGACTGGCTGTCTCGCAACGTGTCGCGGGTTCGATTCCCGCACGAAACAACTCTTTGTGTAATCCACAGATTGTTGTTCTGAGTCTGGGAGTCATGTGTATATGAAATTGTATTTGAGATTGTATGTTTGTAAACGCACGAAACAGGAGAAAATCCTAGTGTGGGGCAACGTTATTACAGTGAATAATATACCATTATAATACTAGTAAACGCGACGATAGCTCTTATCGATGTGATAAAATAAAAATGCGAGTGGACTGTATATAAAATGTAATGAATTGATTAAGAACGGAATAACAAGATGTAGATATGAAATTAGCAACAAGTAAAAAAAATGCGTAAGCGCAGCCGTGCGTCTAAGCATGCAACAGCTGACTGGCGCGACGCGGGGCGCGGGCTCGGCTGTAGACCGGCCGGCGAGCCGCAGCCCCCCCGCGTCCCTCGTTCACTGCCGCTGGCGCGCGGGCGCCCCCGGCGATGTTGAGACAGGTGCCTCAACAACTAGCAACCCGCCCCAGCTTCGCACGGGTGCAATGTGTATGATAATATAATATTATACATATAAACCTTCCTTAAGAATCAAAGTCCTCAAGAATCACACTATCTATTAAAAAAACCGCATCAAAATCCGTTGCGTTGTTTTGAAGACCTAAGCATACATAGGGACAGACAGACGCGGATAGCGACTTTGTTTTATACTATGTAGTGATAATAATGAACACAGTACCTCCTCTTTTTAAACTCGATAAAAATAACAAATACAAAACCGGTTGAGTCGTAGTGTACCAGGTTGCCACAGGTAAGATACTAGCGACCTCTATTATTACAAATTCTTACGGGGAGAACCTTCACAATCCTTCTAGATATTTTTTTTTCTGTAATATTATAGATTATTTCTCCACGGACTCTAGGTCCGTGCCCTTGTCATACAGTTTTTTTTTATTATAATACATCTAGTTTAAACTGTCAAACACCAAGCGGTCACCGGTGACCGCAACCTATTGTTCTATAATTGTGTCTACAAAACCGGTACTCGACGAGTTAATAAAGTAAAGCCTTCTAGATATTTAGGAAGAAAGACTAGTAGAGTGTGGGATTCTAACCTCTTAAAAACCATCCCCACCAGAATTGCACTGCAAGTCCTCTGGCTATTAAAGTAAAGCTCCAGAGCCTTGACGGTGCAACGCCTGTTACAGTGCATCCGTCAGCACTTTAACTCGTCGAGTACCGGTTTTGCAGACACAATTATAGAACAATAGGTTGCGGTCACCGGTGACCGCTTGGTATTTGACAGTTTAAATACCCATGATCTATGAGTTCCATGAGTGTCATGGATCAACAATAGATACTTTGTATTCTCCTTTTCTTCTCCTCTTATAATATACATAACATAACATCACGCCTTTTATCCCCGAAGGGGTAGGCAGAGGTGCACATTCTACCATAGTACAATGTAACACCCACTTTTCACTAGTTGTTATGAGTCCCATGTAATAGGGGGTGAGCTACTACTGAGAATTTTAAAAAACCCAGTAATACTTTGCCCGACCCGGGAATCGAACCCGAGACCCCTTGCCCGGCAGTCGCACTTGCGAATACTCGGCCAACGAGGCAGTCTTATAATATCTTCTGAGGCCTTAGTACGAGTTTGATTTACGTTTAAAGTATTCGAAACGAGTATGCGTTCGGCGCTGTGATTGGCCGGCGCCAATGAAGCAACCAATCACAGCGCCGAACGCGTACTCGTTACGATTACTTTAAACGTAAAACAAACCCGTACTAAGGCCTCAGTACTCCATGTCTCTGAACGGGTTGTGGTGGGCAGTCTGTGCCTTTAGCCAAACGCCACTATAACGCTTGTCTACAGATAGAGAGTAGAAAACTAAAATAAATATATGATGGGATGACACTGACAAGTGTCAAAATTTACGTCAATACCATATAATTTGGTTTTCTATTCTACATGTAGACAAGCGCTAAATGGCATTTGGTTACAGCTGCTGGTATTAATGCTTTGTAAAGATAGGCACACAAACAACAACAACATCAACAGACTATAAGTGGTAACCAAAGATCTCTTGTCACACGGAGAACGTGCGTTTAAGCAATCATCACCACATTTGCTCAATTTTAATTTTAATCTAATAATTAGACATTATAAGCCCAGGTTTCCTCACGATATTTTCCTTCACCGTTTGTCAGTGGTGTCTAAATAATCTTAGAAGGTACATAAAACTTGACTTGACTTGACTAAAACTTATCATATTACATTTAAGTAGGTATATATTTATTACAAGTATTGCCCGTTTTTATCTTTTATGTATTTTATGTAGTCTGTAAGTTTCATTGATTGTTAAATTTGTTTTTTATTGTTTTGCTCCTATTTTATTTTATTGTGCATCTACCACCCATTCCCAGATTCTTTTCAAAAATTCCATCCAAACGTTGTCTGGAAGAAATCGCCGCATGTGATAAGACCGCCCATTGTATTCAAATTACTATTGCAATGTTTACAATTTTTTTCTGTGTGTACAATAAAGTAGAGGTATAAAATAAAAAAATTAAATAAAACTTGGAAAATGTCACATTGGTACTTGCCGTTGGTAGGTTTCAAACCAGCACCCTCATGCATGAGAAGCAGGCGTCTTGAACCTCCGGGCCACCACGATTCTTTTAGATAGACATTTCATTGGCGCCGGCCAATCAAAGTGCCGAACGCGTACTCGTTACGATTACTTTAAACGTAAAACAAACTCGTACTAAGGCCTCTGTGTCCGTGCCCTTGTCATATTACAGTTACATTGTTTTCCTGGTCAAATAACTGTTATAAAGATCTTCGATACCAGCAAAGCTCGACTTGCTGTAATGCAGTGTGTATTGACACCAACGCTTATGTATGGTAGTGAATCATAGGTGTGGCAGAAGAAGCATGAAAGCAGGATTAATGCGGTGGAAATGAGAGCCCTGAGAAGTATGTGTGGACTAAAATTGAGTGATCGAGTGAAAAATAGTGTTATTAGAGAAAAGTGTGGATTTGAAAGATGATGTAGTGACAAGGATTGAAAACGGAATGTTACGCTGGTTTGGACATGTAGAAAGGATGGATGAAAGTAGAGTAACGAAAGAAGTATACAGAGCATATATGAATGGGGCTATCGCTAGAGGGCGCCCTAGACGGACATAGAGGTATAGTGACCAGATTGGCGATATATTAAAGAAGGGCCAAATTAAAAGTACCCTTAACCGACGAGCATGCACGAAAAGATTGATGACTATTGATGAAGCGAAAGAGGTATGTAGGAATCGTAATATTTGGTGGTCAATAGTCCCTGCCTACCCCCATGGAAGACAGGCGTGAAATTATGTATATATGTAAAGATATTCGAGCGTTAAAAATTACGTTGCGGGGATTAAAAATATAACGTTTAAGATTTTTAGATTTTTGTATAAATATTGTAAACTTAGTGTTGTCATGCTAAACTCTCTACGACCTAATATTCGAACGAAAATGCGACAAATATAAACTTGCAGCCAAGCGAGAGGTTAGCGGCCTCATATCTACAAAGCTGAAGTATTAATTTCTTTAAACGCGATTTTTTCCAGAACTACTGATCGAATTTCAATAATTCTTCTTTTGTTAGATAGTGAATTTTTCAAGGAAGGCTATAAGGTATAAAACATCACGCTACGATTAATAGGAGCCGAGTAGTGCTTGAAATTGTACAGTAGTAGTTAGTATTGAGATAAAATTCCTAAGACTTTCACTCGAACGGCGTCCGTATATCGGCATTTTAAGTTGGTAGCTGTATATGTGAAATAACAGTACCTGGTTGCAAGAATATTTTAATGTTAGTGAGAATTGGGCTCGCGAGGAGACCGCACGTCGTTTTACAGTGCGCTTGTCATATATATATATATATATTACGATTCAGTGATTTCAATAAACAAAAAAAACGTATATATTATATACATATATAGATTAACAATAATTATTTTATTAAGTGTCAAAGTTACAAAGTGATATTTTTAAACTGTGTGTTCTCATACCCAGGTTTGTTATATATTTCATAATCTAATACACATTTAAACGAGTAATCATTATTCTTGTATATATATATCAACGATGCCTGCTTCGTTGGCTGAGTGGTCGCAAGTGCGACTGCTGGGCAAGGCGTCTCGGGTTCAATTCCCGGATCGAGCAAAGTATTACTGGGTTAAAAAAATCTCAGTATTAGCACGGTGTCTGGAATTGTGCCCGGTATATGGCAATAGGCTCACCCCCTATTACATGGGACTCATACCATAAATAGTGAAAAGTGTGTGTTACACTGTACAGTGGCATTAAGTGCCGTAATGTGCACCTCTGACTACCTCTTCGGAGATAAGAGGCGTGATGTTATGTTATGTTATGTTACATAAAGTTAGGTACATACATAGACATCTAGCAAAAGACTAGATTTTTACTCAGTTTTCAAAATAGTGTTCCTTGTTCGTTTGTTTGTTGATGTATGCTAATACGGAGATAACTAGATGGTAACGGGTTTTTTATTAGTTAGGCAATGGCGGCTTAAACCTAGAAAGCGCCCTGAACAAGCACCTCATAGGCGCCCCTCATTATTTTAATGCCGTCGCCACTTTATAGCCTAGGCACGCGAATCTCGCGGCGCCCCTCTGTACGTTGGCGCGCGGCACTTGTCTAATTAACCTAAGGGATAATTAATACGGTTACATTATGAATGGGTCGGCTGGACCGAAGTGATACCACGGCCTCACAGAAAACCGACGTGAAGCAACGCTTGCGTTGTGTTTCGTCTGTGAGTGAGGTTACCGGAGGCCCAATTACTCTCCCCAATTCCTGAATCCCCAACGATCCTCAAACTCCTAATCCCCAAAAGGCCGGTAACGCACTTGTAACGCCTCTGGTGTTCCAGGTGTCCATGGGCGACGCCGATTGCTTACCATCAGGTGATCCATCTGCTCGTTTACAAAATTATGCCATAAAAAAAAATGAATGAAATATAACCTATAACATATAGTATAACGATTCTTTCAAGAATATGTTAGAAACAAATATATTTTAACAATTATACACATATGTCGTGTTTTTTAAATTTATAATTGACTTGACTTTGGCGCAATGACTGGGCAACTGGCTGCCGCGCAACCTGTAGCAGGTTCGATTCCCGTACGGAGCAACTGTTTGTGTGATCCACAAAATTGTTCATTCGGGTCTGGGTGTCATGTGTATGTAAAGTTGTATGTTTGTAAACGCACCCACGACACAGGAGAAAATCCTAGTGTGGGGCAAGGTTTTTTTTAAATGTTTGAAATCGTCAACTCCCATTGCAGCTGTAGGTATGCAGCTTTTTAAATCATTGTATCATCGTGCTGATTACAGTGCCTCCATGTTTTTTGACCAAAATTAATTATAAATTTTTCACCTGACTTCCTGTTTTGCTATGACAATTAATTTATTGACTTTTTAGTATATTAAAATTTGACTACAATATCTGATACATAATTTCTTCATGACATCTTAATTTTATTGACATTCCTAATTTATTTTCTGACTTTACCTGTTTTAATTTATTTGAATTGTTATCAATAATAATAATACTAATTTTAATATAATTGTTCTTTAATTAGACATAAATTAATACTGTTATTACAATTTTATATTTCTACACCGGTAACGGTAGTATGTGTGGAACTTTGTTAATTTTAAGATCTGTGTGCACCATGTACTGAGAAATAAATGACATTCATTCATTCATTCATTGAGCAAGCGCAGTGACTAATGCCCGAACCTTCTCCGTGTGAGAAGAGGCTTTGCTCAGCAGTGGCCACTTACCTATAGGTTGTTGATATAATTATCAACAATGTATGTAATCATAACATCACGCCTTTTATCCCCGAAGGGGTAGGCAGAGGTGCACACAAAAGTAACACCCACTTTTCACTATTTATGTTATGAGTCCCATAGGTGGTTGTTAACTCGTTGGCCGAGTGGTCGCAAGTGCGACTGCCGGGCAAGGGGTCTCGGGTTCGATTCCCGGGTCGGGCAAAGTATTACTGGGTTTTTTAAAACATCCTCAGTAGTAGCACGGAGTCTGAAAATGTGCCCGGTATATGGCAATAGGTTGTTGATAATTATGATAAATATAATACTATCTACCGTACACTTCTGATAAAATACACCTGGGAGCAAACAAATGGAGCCACCAGCACTTATTTCATTTAATCGGACTGTCTATAACTTAATCAGAATCAGAATATATATTTGTATATATAGGTATATACGTAATGGTGTTACAAAAATAAATAAAATTTGGCTCGCTATGTTTTGCCGTGAGGCGTACAAATATATATTAAATTGTTCAAATAAGTGTAAAGTAAAACAAACGAATAACATTAATGAATCAGGGTAGGCAAGTATTGTATAGAGCTGACGCTAAAGGACGGCTTTATAGAGCTGTATTAATACATTTGACTTGGCTACCTCATTAGCCGAGTGGTCGCAAGTGCGACTGCCGGGCGGAGGGTCTCGGTCTTCCCGGGTCGGGCAACGTATTACTGGGTTTTTAAAAAAAATCTCAGTAGTAGCACGGAGTCTGGAATTGTGACCGGTATATGGCAATAGGCTCACTCCCTATTACATGGGACTCATAACATAAATAGTGAAAAGTGGGTGTTACATTGTACAGTGGCATAATGTACACCTCTGCCTCGGGGATAAAAAGGTGTGATGTTCGATGTTCTTCGACCCCGCTCTTTTTTGAAGTCAGTTAATTGATATACTAAAACCGTTTCCGAACGGTACCAAACGGCGAGGCGCGTCACGTTCCGTACGCGATACAAAGAGCCATCAGAGCACCACAGGGGGCTTCTCTTGAATCCAATTCCGATCGATCGACATTGGTATTGTGAAATTTCGTACTCTTGAGTTGCAACACTAGCGCCCATTACATCCGTATTGCGTGGATATTTCATGAACTAAATGGTATTGACTTTGGCTTTATATTCCGTACTCTGAATGCTACTTTAACAGGTACGGTAGGGGTCGTATAGTTTTGACATTGTATAATCATTGAGATTTTATTGGATTGAAATTGCATTGAAATTGACATTGGTTTCAAGAGTAAGCACCCAGATGAAGCCCAATAGGGTTGATGCCGATACGAACACGCAAAGAGCAGGAGTAGGAACGGGGTGGTTTTTAGTCAGTAAGAGTCTAACACTCCCTCTCGGCTTACTCGGGCGGGAGAAGTCATTCGCTGATTTTCCCGTGTCAATAAAAAATGTACCAAACACTTATCTGATAACCGCATCAAAATCGGTTCAGTAAATCACGTACGAACATACATACGTACAGGCCAAACTAAGAACCTCCTTCTTGTTTTTAAGTCGGTTAAAAACCTATCATTATAGCTAGCATTTTGTAAAGGGAAACGACATGTTACAACTCTCACCGGCGCCAATGCAGATATCGCGCTGAAACATATTTGTCTACTAGCTACTTCCGCGCGGTTTCACACGCTCTGCTCAGCTCCTATTGGTCGTAGCGTGATGATTTATAGCCATCCTCGATAAATGCGCTATCCAACACAAAAATAATTATTCTAATCAAACTTGTAGTTACGGAGATTACCGCGTTCAAACAAACAAAAAAAACAAACTCTTCCGCTTTATATAATAGACTAGCTACTTGTGCGCGCTCTCACCCGCGCTGCTCGGCTCCTATTGGTCGTAGCGAGATGTTTTATAGCTTATAGCCTCCTTCGATAAATGGACTATTCAAGTAACACAAAAAGAATTATTCAATTCGGATCATTAGTTTCGGAGATTAGCGCGTTTAAACAAACAAACAAAAAAAAACAAACTCTTCCGCTTTATAGAGGTATAATAGATTTACAATAATGCATAATACCTGCATAGCCTTATTTTTAAGGGGGGAAATTATCTAATGACGTCTCCCGCCGGGGTGAGGCGGGAGGGAGTGTCAAACTCTTACTGACTAAAAACCACCCCGTTCTTACTCCTGCCCTTCGAGCCGGAGCCCCGGCAATCCGTTAATCCCTCCGCGGCTTCGTATCGGGCATCAGCCCCATTGGGCCCCATCCGTGGTGGTCTGATGGCTCGTTGAGGCGCGCGCGGAACGCTGCACGCCGTACGCTCAGGTCTGGTTCTGTTCGGGCGGCGAGTCACCCGTGCTCGCCGTCTGCAGGCCCGTGCTTAACTCGTCGAGTACCGTCATTATAGACACAATTATAGAACAATAGGTTGCAGTCACCGGTGACCGCTTGGTGTTTGACAGTTTAAGGCAGTTCCCTAGTTTGCCATAGGGATAATAAAGCTTTGCTCATTTTGCCATACATACATAACATTAGAGTGTGGCGACACATGGTCCATGTCAACGGATGACGTCATAAAATCCTACATCGCACATGCAAAGTTTACATGCAAATTAATACGGATAGAAAATCCCAACGAACAACTGTCGGACAGAAAGCCTGCCAGGCACGATCACCTCGCCTGGCCGGAGGATCCTTCTTTTCCGATCTTAGGGAACTATACTCTCTGTTCCCTAAAAGACTATACCTAGGTATGCGATCCTTAAAATGGTCAATCAAGACGTGACTTACTTCAGTGTGCATTATAACGGTTCAACAAGACTGGTTTTGAAGTCGATGACGGACGTTTTAATACGACGAGAAGTTATTTAAGATAATAACATTACCGTACGCCGATTGGTTGTAGAGTACTTATATTGGAACCTACTTTGACGATGGTAGGTAGGTCACATTTAAGATATACACCCATATAACAGACTAGCTACTTCCGCGCGGTTTCACACGCTCTGCTCAGCTTCTATTGGTTGTAGCGTGATGCTTTATAGCCTACTAGCGACCCGCCCCGGCTTCGCACGGGTGCAATATGCATGTATTATACATACAAACCTTCCTTAAGAATCACTCTACCTATTAAAAAAAACCGCATCAAAATCCGTTGCGTAGTTTTAAAGATCTAAGCATACATACGGGGACATACAGCGAAAGCGACTTTGTTTTATACTATGTATTGATAGCCATCCTCAATAAATGCGCTATCCAACACAAAAAGAATTATTCAAATCAGACTTGTAGTTACGGAGATTAGCACATTCAAACAAACATAAAAACAAACTCTTCCCCTTTATATAATAGTATAAGAAGTATAAGATACAACTGTGACGGCTTTAAATAATAAGTGCATATGTCTCAGTTGACGGCACGGTTAGTGCAGTCGCGGTGGCTGGACAACCGCTTGCCGCACTACACGGGTTTCGATTCCCGCCCGGAGCAGCTTTTTGTGTGATCCACAGATTGTTGTTCGGTGTCTATGTGTCATATGTATGTGAAATGTTTGTAAACGCACCCACGACACAGGAGAAAATCCTAGTGTGGGGCAATATTTTTTTTTTATAAATAATTAAAAAACATATTATTATTTTTTCGCCTTACTCATGTACTTCTTTGACGAGTAACTCGACTAGTTTGCCGCGTCGCGGGTCGTGGAATGCTGCTCATGAATATGAGCCACTAGCGTGGTCGAGTTCCTCGTCAAATAATTACGTGAGTAAGCCGAAAACATAATAATATATTTAGTATGCCTCACGAAAGTAATAATATACAAAAAAAACATGTTACGTATCGGTGCCGACACATGTACCTACACCGTGATCAACGCCGTGCCACGAGGAGCATATCTGCTGAATCAGGACATTAGACCTACTTTGATGCAACGAAGTGTTGCAACACCTAAACTGCTGAGTCGTCACCTCATGTCACTGCCTCGTGCCCAGCTGCGAATTGCTGCATCATCAATCACCCCACTAAATTTAACCTCAATAGGTTTTATTGAAAACCTTCTTTCGAAATAATTTTTAGAGAAGAAGTTAGTGTTGTTCCAACATCGAACGCATTCGCACTTAGGTTAGTTAGATTTTAGGAGTTACCATGTAATTTTAATTATAATAAATTTAGTAAAATGATCATAGTTTCCATTTGCACCCTCTGTCGGTGGCAGAAACATAACTTACATATACTAGTGCTAAATTAGAAAATATTTGACTAACACAAAATATAATAATGTAGTCCATTGGAGAAAGGCAATTAGACCTTTTCGACCATATTTCCACCACAACACTTCACAACTTGAGCAGAGGAGCTAAAAAGAAGTAAATATGACCCTTATTCAGATAAGAATTGAGTCGGTAATCAATGTGTTAAGTTAAAGTCGTGTGCGCACCATATTAACACCAAGATCTGTTAACAAGTTGTGCTTGTACTTGATCTACATATCGCAAAAAATCAGGACAATACTGACAGGCAAACATTCTAAACGGTTATATTTAGTTTGTTCCGTACTGCCTCGTTGGCCGAGTGGTCGCAAGTGCGGCTGCCGGGCAAGGGGTCTCGGGTTCGATTCTCGGACCGGGCAAAGTATTACTGGATTTTTAAAAAATTTTCAGTAGTAGCACGGAGTCTGGAAATGTGCCCGGTATATGGCAATAGGCTCACCCCCTATTACATGTGACTCATAACATAAATAGTGAAAAGTGGGTGTTACTTCTGTGTGCACCTCTGCCTACCCCTTCGGGGATAAAAGGCGTGTATGTTATGTTATGTGTCCCGTTTGATTTTTTTATAGCATAAGCCGGTAAACGAGCTGACGGATCACCTGATGGTAAGCAGTCGGCGCCGCCCATGGACACCCGAAACAACAAGGCGTTACAAGTGCGTTACCGGCCTTTTGGGAATTGGGAATTTGAGGATTGTGGAGGATTCGAGGATTCGGGAGATTAGGGAGGGGCGTAATTGGGCCTCCAGTAACCTCACTCACACGACGAAATACAACACAACGCTTTCCTCACGATGTTTTCCTTCACCGTTTGTCAATGGTGTCTAGATAATCTTAGAAAGTACATGTAACTCGGAAAAAGTCACATTGATACTTGCTGTTGGTAGGTTTCGGACTTGGGCATGGAGGAGAAGATAAAGATATACCTCTATTTATTTAGTAAAACATGAGTAATTACAATGAAGGTGTTTTTTTGGTTAGTACAGAGTCTACATGTTTTGCCATTAATGGCGTACTAAATCAATTACTTTAGGCAGATAATACCAATCTACAATCAATAATTATACAAAATCAAATGTCAAAGTTTGAATGAAAAAAAAAATTATAATGTAAATGAATATGTAACAATAAAAATAATAATTTAAAAATCACAAGTCAAACAGTTTAAGTTATGTCAATTGGTGAACAAAATATATCAAAATTAATAAACAAGATGTCATTATTATAGATGTTGAGATGAAGCGTCTTGAACCTACGGGCCAACACGACTAATGATATGTAGAGGTATGATTATGTGTAGATGTTTTTTTTAAGGGGAAAAGTCATCGAAATGACTTCTCCCGCCTGCGGGTGATGCGGGAGGGAGCGTCAGACTCTTGACTGACTAAAGACCAGCCCGTTCCTACACCTGCACTTCGAGCCGTAGCCCCGGTAACCCGTTAAGTTCTTCACGGCTCCGTATCGGCATCAGGCCTATTGGGCCGCATTCATGGTGGTCTGATGGCTCTTTGTTTTATGTATGTACAGTTATACACCAAAGTCGACTGCTTCCGTAAATACTACTATCGTTTGCGCTGCAGCACTTATACAATCATAGCCTCCTATTTATACAATATATACCTCTATATACATGCCAATACGTAACCCAATTGTAGGTATCAAGCTTGAACTATTTTAAAAGTTAATTATTTTAAACACTCATTTGTAATTATAATTGACTGAGCTACGCGCGAACTAAATCTACAATAAATAAACACTTCCTCGATATTTTCCAATTTCATAATACAGGTAACGTATTATATTACTTATTACGACTTTTACTATCTGAATGGGTAAGCAGTGGTGCAATTCGCATAGTTTTTAGTACTAGCTATATTGCACGGTTTTTCCCGCACTGCTCGGCTCCAATAGGAGCCGAGCAGTGCTAGTAGTAGCAGTGATATCACCGTGATTTATTATAGCCTTCGTCGATAAATGGACTATGCAACACAGAAATAATTGTTCAAATCGGACCTGTAGTTACTGAAATTCACTGATTCATGGTGGATGTCCCACCCACACCGTTCCTCATGCGAACCGCTAAGGAATGAAATTCCTTGCCAGAGGCTGTGTTTCCCGTCAAGTATGACTTGGGTGTCTTCAAGTCCCGAGTGAACAGGTTGCTCATAGGTAGGCGTGCTCCATCGTCGGCCACATCATCGCTTACCATCAGGCGAGATGGTGGTCAAACGTCGACCTATAAAGTATAAAAAAAAAACAAGCGAGATGGTGGTAAAACGTCGACCTATAAAGTATAGAAAAAAATCTGTGCTACCGTCTATATTTCCTGAAGTGTATTATGGCCTGGGTGTCCTCAAGGCCCGAGTGAATAGGTTGCTTATGGGACGACGTGCTCCATCGTAGACCACATTATCGCTTATCACCAGGCGAGATAGTGGTCAAACGTCGGTCCATCAAATATATATAAAAAAGCGTTTAAACAAATATACTCTTCAGCTATATGTATTACTTCAAGAGGAGGCAGTGGATACTTTTCCAGTAACCTTAGGTACACGATGAATATAAAACAAACTTTGCAGGCTAGTTTATTGGCATCCCCTGAAACTGAACGTCGTTTTGTGGTATTTCGCAACACAATAGGGTAGATGACTAATTTTATTTTAATGTCCGTGTAGTAGATTATTGTCGTGGTGGCCCGGAGGTTTAAGACGCCCACTTCTCATGCATGAGCGTGCGGATTCGAAACCTACCAACGGCAAGTACCAATGTGACTTTTTCCGAGTTATATGTACTTTCTAAGATTATTTAGACACCACTGACAAACGGTGAAGGAAAAACATCGTGAGGAAACCTGAACTTATAATTTCTAATTATAAGTTTGAAATCGCCAACCCGCATTGAGCAAGCGTGGTGATTAATGCTCTAACCTTCTCCGTGTGAGAAGAGGCTTTGCTCAGCAGTGGGCATTTATAGGCTGTCGATGATGTAGTAGATTATTTACATTCGACACGTATTTTTTATTTTCTTACAGAAACGAATACTTTCGAAGATATATTGATTTCAAATATCGCGTGACGTCACCTTTGAGTACGATTTATACTTTAAATTGACGTAGCTACCTCCCACTCCTGAACTTCGATTCGTTTCATCTAAGTGTTGTTTTATTATACGACAAAATTAAAAAATACGTGTCTATTTTTCATTACCTAACTTACGGACTAATTAGATTTTTAATTTTCATAGGTACCTATTGTAGGCAAATACTTCGTAATCACATGATTTTGAATATTTATATATCATTTCATTGTATTCTCCAAAATAGTATACTTTCCAGGTAGGTACAGTGAAAGCCGACTTTTTCACTTCATACTTCATAGATACGAGCTTTAATTGGATTGACAGGGAAGTAGTGATGATTCACCGGTTCCGGCTCACGCGTTTGACAGGTCAAATCCGGGAGAATCAGTCGCACCAATCCTAAAAAAAAAAAAAAAAAAAAAGGTTTTGGCATGCTCTGATCACGTTTCTGCAGTCCTTTTTTGCGTAGGATGCGTGGTTCTGGAGTTATGCAAATCAATTGCAAATCCATTTATTGTTATCTCATTCATTTCCGGTGCTCCTGACCCTCATCAACGCTCCATTGTTCTTATCTATACTTCGAACACCATTTTGGCGTTCTTATCTATTACTCACTGGTAACCCTCATTATCTTTCATTTCCTATGTCATCAATAAAACACAATCATTCATTTTAATTTTCTAATTAATTTATTACTTTTTTCTACAAAATATGAGTGGAACATCTCATCCACAAAAATATCATTGTACAGTGTGTTCCCTGTAAATATGTTCGTAAAACTATGCATTGAACATCCCTGAAACTTAAATAGCAAATACATTAAGCAATATTCACCACAAACTGAAGTCCAATCATTCTGAATCCTATCAACATTCCAGTCCCATCTCTTACAATTCCTTTTCAAAAACTGAAGATGATATCGCTCAGGTGTTCGTCCATATGAATCAAAATATTGACCGATGCCATTCGCATCGATATGTACAGCTATCCAGTGTGACCCTGGTTTATCATCCGCATCCAAATTGCATATTATATACGTTGGTACATGTGTATACATAGGTAGTCTATTAGCAGCATAAACATTATTTTCTAGACTGACATGAATCTTTTTCATATGCTTTTGTAATTCTAGTGTGTCCATGATATTACTGTTATTAACAAATTATTACAGTACTAATCTATTCAATGGTTGTCATACGAATGTTCAATTATAGTGATTTGTAAATATTAAATATCGCATTCTTTTGGGAATCACAAAACAAGTTCATGCCTGTTGCGATGTGCGATAAATTTGTTGACTCATAGAGTTCAGATAAGAATGGTGCTATATAAGATCGAACAGTTGCAGTCATGCAGTCAGTCTATGGTCGTTTGACCACAGTGGATTGTGTACGTCTACCAATACTACGTTTGTGTTACTTACTTCAACGCATCAATGGTCATGGAGGTAAGTGTTTATTCTATTGACAAACTTACTTGTATTTCTGTTGTTGTTTCCTAACGTGTGTGTGTCAGATTAAGTGTAAACAAATTGATATTAACGTGATAACTCTGTTGTTGCAGAGATCATTCAACTTCGCAGACGATAATGAAAATACCTATAAACAGTATTACTACTCGCCACTCTCTCCCCAACACGAAGAAGAGAGTGATGACATCGTCGTTATTAACACAGACGATGGAGGAAAAAGGAAATCGCAACCGATTGATCAATTTTTTGAAGTGACACCAAAAATAAAAAGGAAGAAGCTGCTATCGTCGACTGTGGCACGAGCTGCTAGAGATGGCGTATCATACATCTCTACAAATTCTGACGACGGAGACCAAGCGACGCATCTCATAAAAATTGAAATGTATGATATGAAGAAACTATCCAAGATTCCAATTAGTGACCACTGGAAGCACGCTACCACGAGGATTAAATATTACGTAAAGAATAATAAGGATAGCATCTACGACAACACAAACGGTCTCGTATACAATATTACAAAGACAATAGCAGAAAGTGAAAAAGTTAAAAAATACTTTTTTAACAATGACACTCATTAGTGGATTAGTGAATGTGATTCTGTTTACTTAAAGTACTTCTGTGTACTCATTAGATCCAAGGAGCTGTCGCCTTGTGATGCTGAGAGAAAAACAATAGCAGAAGGAAGAGATGAGTGCGGTATACGTGTACAGAACACTTCATGGAAAAACAAAACTACAAAATTGATTGGAGAAGAAAAAGTGAAGAATATGCAGTACCTAAGAGCTGAATATCCATTTTTCAGTTCAAAATCTAGACGATTGATGAGTTTCGAAAACTGGCCTCTCGTTATGCAGCAGAAGCCTGAAGATCTTGCAGAAGCCGGTTTCTTTTATACTGGCTATGGAGACAGGACCAAGTGTTTCCATTGTGGTGGTGGTTTAAAAGATTGGGAAGATGACGATGATCCTTGGCAGCAGCATGTTCAGTGGTTTAGTCAATGTGCTTATGTAAAGTTTAAACTCGAACAGTGTTTTGTTTAAGATTAAATAGGGGAGGTATATAAAGAAATAAAAAATAATATATTGCATATAATTTGTTTTATTAATTTTATAATGTTACATTTAGTTACACACACACAAAAATGCATTAAGCATTACACATATATCTAAAACACAACACACATTATAATCCTAACTACTATAGTCTACAGTAACATTTCGATTTTTATCTATTTCAATAATATTGTCAAACTCAGCATAAACAATACAGTTAATTGTTTGTATTAGTGAGGATTCAAATCGTACTTCTAATCTTACACTACCATGCTTTATGAGATTCCAATGGGCTGATGAGTTAGCTGATAAATCAGGAGTTAAATCAAATGCTAAAAGACAGTAACCTTTGGCATACTGTTCACGAGAGATTGCATTTCCTTCATTAAGAAAGTGAATACCAGTCCCCGAGAATAGAGTATGATATGCTGATGTAAACATATTATTATTAAAAGATGGTTGCAAAGCTTTGGAAGGTATTTGTTGACCATCAATATATAAGCTGAAAGAGTTAATACCATAGTTTTCAAAGTTAAATGGATTTTTAGTAAGTGAACCATTAAATGCGGAATTATTCACAAAACCAATAATACATCTTTTGGGTACCTGTCCTAAGAATATATTATCAAGAGTTTTCCCTTGAACACCCGATGGAATAGTTAAAACTTTAACTTCAGCACGAGTTATAGGATATTTAGCAGTGGTAGAAGCTAAAACTTTCTGATGTGCGAGTAATACACTTGGATTAATTCGTGCTCTTCGAACAATAAGAGTTGCATCCGTAATGCAAACTTTAAACTTTACATCATTTGATCCAGCAATTAAATTAAAACTCTCTCTTGACCGAACTAATTTTACACTCATTTCAACGCCATTAATTAAAAATTTATCTTGATTGAAAATATCACCATGAAGATGACCAATCATTTCTACTTCCCTGCTTTCATTAACTAATTCCTGTCTTTTAACAAATCCAATGTTTTTACCATCTGTGGAATCCATTTTTCCTGCTGTATCATCATACCAAAGACTACAAGTATGATGAGATTGTTTAGCAGCAGGTGCATAGTTTAAAAGGGTTTCCATGTATGCTCGATAAGCATAGGTATTATTAGGTGGTGACACAAGTTTTTGGTTTAAATAGATATCGAGTTGACTAAAAAGTGAATGCAACCAATTATTTACAGGTGCTACTGCTGTAGCTGATATCAAGTTTGTTGAATCTTGATTTAATACTTTTGCCTTTATGTATGAGACAAATCTATGTAGTCATCGCCTGTTCCAGGAACTTGAAACTCGATAGGTCCATCATCAGCAAGAGATGAAATTGGTTTATAATGAATCCACAATCCATTTTCAATGCTTGTTTGTGTAGACGGTAATGCAAACAAATCTAATTCTGACTTAACGCACTCACAAGAATGATTATGAAGGAAAGACATACTTAATTTGAAAATATATCTTTGATGTTTTTTGGTTTTCGACCAAGTTTTTTCGTAGCTTTCACTTTCGCTGTTAGTGGTGGAATGAACGAGGCCAATCGTTTTCTTTTAGTTATATACCCAGATCCTGTCATGTTAAATCGATCAATTTTGTCATCAGCCTTTCGTTTTAAGTTCGTACTAACTTGCTTTAGACGATTTTTTATTGAGGCTTCCATAGGACGGGCTTGAACCATATCTGATAAAAGTCCTACTCCAGCATTTAATGCCTCCTTACCAACCACTCGAACACCACTTGAAAGTAAAGGTAAAACTGATCTAAATAACCCTCCTAAGAAGCTCCCAATACCATGACCACGTTGGTATGGTGAACCCTTATAAATTACTCCAACTCCTGATCCAGCTTGATGAGAATAATAATTTTCGTATGGACATTTATGATGATCCTGATGAGAATACATTATTATAATTTGTGGAAATGTAGTTTAATACACACGGTTCCAAACTGGAATGGGATTTTTTGTCCTGTGCTCGATCTTATATCTATTTCTAACGTATCGAACTCTCTTCGCATAACAGGTAAGTAGTGAGGTGGAGAGAAAATGTGCATTTTATTCGCACCATAAATGTATTTTGAAGGATCTAATGAAATGACTCTTAATAGCGGAGTCATAACATCACCCACAATCTGAGGATCGATAATATCGCAATATAGAAATAGCTGTGATGGTAACCCTAAGTGTAAATTAGCAGGACACTTCCCAAAATTTCTGTCTAGGAGATTTGTATTTGGTTCATAACCTAGTTGTAAACTTAATTTGGGTGATAATGTTATGGAAGTTATATTTTTATCCAAAACAGAAACAGACACAAATTTTGTTATTTCATCATAACGAAATTTCAAGTTCTCTCTGATACTATTTAACGTTTTTAAAATATGTTCAACGTTATCGTAGTTGGTAGCGGGAATATGTTTTTTGTAGTACACTGTTGATGGTTTATCTTCATTAGGCATTATCATGGTTTTTGTGATGTATACAACATTTTCATGATCTTGAACAGTAAACATGGTGCATGGATATTGAAACTCGACAACTCCAACCGACCATTCACCTTCTAATTTCATAGCTTTTGGTAATTTTGTTGAAAAATTTGTGGTCTTGTTATCAGGAAAGTATTCCATTGAACTATTGCTGAGCAAAGTTAAATAAAAACTTTCTTTATTCATATTTCTTGTAAACTAGAAGCTAAAATCCAACTGTTAAATTTATCTAGATAACCTCTCCACTTCACTAATACTTCTTTTCTGTTACCCGAATAACGAGTGCCAATTATTTTATCTATTTTATATTGTGAGGTGGGGTTGTAAGTGACCTTCTGTAATTCTCTTTCATAAAAAGTACCAACTATTGGTTCATTTTGTAAATCAGTTATTGTATAAACAATCCATGGAGATCTATCAATTATTGAAGATATAATAAATATTTCATCACTCCAATTGGATTCATATCCTTTTTGAAAAACATGTTTATATTTAGTTATTCGAACATAATCACCCACGTTGAAATTTGGTTTAGAATTTTCTAAAGAAAGTTTGTTTGATCCTCTATCATAAAGATTAGTCCAAACTGTCATAATATTGTTGGAACTTACATCACATGGGCACATCTTAATACTCGAGTGAATGCTGTGATTATAAGAGTATATTAAATCTTGTAAAACATCGACATATCTATAAGTATTATTATGAGTGAAATAACGCCACATTTTCATTTTTAGAGTTCTTTGAAATCGTTCAACAATACTAGCCTTAATATCAGGATTGTTAGTGGTATAGTAATTTATCTTTTTGGATTTAAAGTATTTTTGTACATCTTTTGAAATAAATTCTGTACCTTTATCAGATTGTATGTGAGTAGGTGTTGAATTACTTTCAGTAAATATACTTTCAAAACATTCTTTAGTTGTTTCTGAGTTTTTCTTTTTCATTGGTCTTGCAAAAGCATATTTACTAAATACATCAATAACACAAAGTATGTAGTTGAAACCATCATTATATTGAGCATAAGTTCGCATATCACTTAAATCAGCTTGCCACAACTCATTAATGTTTGATAGAATGTACCTATTACGCGGGAATTTTTTCCGAATGGGTTTATGTAGTGTATATGTTTCTTGTGATTGTAACCATTCCTTTACTTGCTTTTTATCCATTTTCTCCTTCATAGCTTTTGATAATTTATCAATACTACCAAAACCAGCGGGGTTAGATGGATCATAATAAATCCTGTTAATTTCTTCTAGTACGGGGTCCATTTTTCCCAATCGATCTTTTTACGTATTTTAGTTATAGATCTTTTATCTCCACTGCTCGGTGTAGAAAACTCTTGAACTTCAATCTCAGAGGTTTTGTTCAGATCTTTTGCTTGAAGTTGGTTAATAAACTCACATCTCTTTGGATTTCCAATATAAGTAAGTGGTACTTTAATATCTTTTAATGCTTTAGCAAATCTATCCCACCCTATCGGATCACTTTTTTTAAGGGTCTAAGTGAATCATTTATTAAATCAACAATATTACTTCCTGGAATTTTTTCATTATCAATTATAACTGTGCCTTCATTGTCCCAACGTATTTTACTTTTACTTATTCCAATTAAGTTTAATAATGACTCACCTTTTTTATTATAAGTTTTTGGAATTAAACTGAGTATTTGTGTTGGTGAATACAGTGGATTTGCTTCACTTTCTATACTTTTAATAGATCCTTTCTCCTCTAACAAAGATTCAGCATCAACTGAACTTTTTAGATCTCTATCTTTATTTTTAAAACCAATTTTAGATCCATTTGAATCTTCATTAGATGTATCAGAATAAATTGGTAATCTGAGTGGTTGACGATCCTCTTCGGTAAAGTGAAGGTATCTTTGTAGTGTTTGTAAATATAACATCCACTTCTTTCGGTCTTCCGTCTTACTATTCATAATATTTTGCATTTCAATATCTAGTCGAGACAAATTACTAGTAACCTTATTTTCTTGTTTTAATTTTTCAATCAATCCAGGTTCAATAAGTATCATTTTCTTAGCATTTTCCATGTTAACTGGCTAGTCCACTTACTAATCCACTCAATATTGCACCTAATATTATTGGTAAGAAAGCCCCTCCTTTTTGTATAATAATATTTTTTCTTAGTTTATGTGTACACTTATGCACCAGTTTACGGAGTATATTTTTGTGTTTATTCAATTTTTGTTTATCTTGATCTTTGAGAGGTATCTTTCCTTGTAAAACGTTATGAATACATTCACAAATACAATTTATTTCTTCTTCATCACACGTTTTAAGTAACGCTCTTTGATATTTTGGTTTAAGCGTCCTTTTTAATTCTGTAAACTGATCATCATTAAGATTTTTAGCTAGTTGATCTAAACTACACGATAAAAATTTCAGTGAATCTACGAATCTTAAACTTACTGGTTGATTATTTATTGTTAACTGTTTTGAAAATGATATGTATCGTTCTTTGTTTTGTGGAATAACTTCAACTTTGTTATCATCGAGGTTTAATGCATGGACAATGAAATGAGCATCGTAGTGACTGAGGTTATGTAAAAATATTGGGATATGACGAGGGGTTCTGTACTTAGAACTACACACTTGATGTGCAACACCCCTAAAACTACCAGTGTGCCAATCAAAATCGTAAAAAAGATCTTCATTTAACTCAGTTTCACAAATATGACATATGTTTGAATTTGAAATTTTAATTTTCTCTTCATCTGATAATGGAACGGGACATTTTTGGAAAATATTTTTTTTAACTATTGCTTTCACATCTTCACAAAGGCGATTCATAAACACTTGTGCACAGTTTGACCCACTATATGTCTCATATTTTGATAATCTGTTATCATATGAACATTTAATGTAATATCCAAAACTATACACTTCATGTTTTTGAATATTAATTGTACTAGGCTTGGATGGATCGTTACTACATGATTCTATCGGATTCAAAAATGCCTCAAAGTCTGCATAAATCACAAACGGGATTTCCAACTTTTTCGCGAATTTATCAAATTTTAATTTATTATTTGAGGTTGCTTTACCAAACCAATCCTTTTTGGAATCCACACCGTTTGGTAATTCTGTACAAATGTGCGCGCAATCATATTGTTGATGGTTATTAAGTCTTTCCTTTGATGGGAAATGAAGTAAACATGAATCACATATACAAACTGCATGATGTTGTCTTGATATTTGTGAACTTACTAATCGCGATAAGTTTTTAATATAACAGTAATGATTGTTAGTACCATTCGATATATATAGTAGGTTAATATGATTAGGTGTACGACATTTTGATAAATATAAAGGACCTACAACAGAATTACACTTTTTTTCTTTATTATACTCTAAACCAAAAACATTAATACTAATATTGTTTAATTTCTCTACTTTTGATATATCTGCAATTTTAACCGGAAAAGAAATACCAATAAATTTTAATTTATTTCCATGAATTGCGTAAGATGCTACCCGATCTACATTTTTACATACAGGATATAAACCGGAGAGTAATGCCCATTTGAAACACATATTATCATTATTTTTAACATTGATTACAGCTTTTTTTGATTTAATATCTTGAGGAAGGTTGATGTATGAACTACCACGTAGGGGGTTGAATTTGTTAACATTCATATCTATGTATTTAATTTGATTAAGACTCCAACCACTATCTTTTTTTTCAAATTGACAAATTTTACCGACTACTGTGTCTATTAATGATGAATAAAAAATATTTAAGTCATCTCCTTGACATATTATGTAATTAAACGTTTGAAAATCAAACGTATTTTTAATATCTTTAGTTTGTTGTATGAAATCAGCATGCAATATGAAGTTTATTTTACAAATTGTGTGTTGTTGAATACATTCATTTATCAAAAATAAGATATCGATTTTTAATGAATTTAAAAACGATTCCGGCGTTTCAAAATATTGCCCTGATTGATGTGTTTTACTATTAATTCTATATGTTAAAATTCGATTGCCAAAAGCGGTTTCAACAACTGTAACATTCGTTAATGAATTATGTGATTTTAAAAGATTATTTTTATGTGTATTGCTTTTTAAATGGTTGTTTAAATACCTTTTATTAATATAAACATGACATTTATCACATTCCACCTTATTGTTGTCAACGTCATTGGTTTCAATTGATGATGTAGAAGCTCCTTCGTCAAATTTTGCTTTCTTGGTAACCTTATTTTCATCGGCAGTGATACCTTGTTTGATACCTCTTCCAACTTGTTGTTGGCTGTAACAAAAAAGAAAATTGTTAGACAAATCTTAAAATAAAACATTAATACAATAATATTTCTTATTGAGTTTGTACTTCTAATACTTACATCAACGTTGTTTCAACCATCAAACATTGATTATACAACTCATCATCATACGATGAATTGAACAGTTCACGCTTCTCCATTTCATCACAAACTTTAGACAGCTCCTGATTGAATTCACTGTTGGATTGTTCTATATTCTCCTCAATGGGTGCGGAAAAGAAAGAACTGATGCATATTTCACTGAAGTTTTCCATTTTTATAATAAAGAAAAAAGTATGTAGCACAGTAAGTAACAGTTAAGTGTTTTGCTAGGAAAGTCATCTAAAAATCTAATGAGTACACAGAAGTACTTTAAGTAAACAGAATCACATTCACTAATCCACTAATGAGTGTCATTGTTAAAAAAGTATTTTTTAACTTTTTCACTTTCTGCTATTGTCTTTGTAATATTGTATACGAGACCGTTTGTGTTGTCGTAGATGCTATCCTTATTATTCTTTACGTAATATTTAATCCTCGTGGTAGCGTGCTTCCAGTGATCACTAATTGGAATCTTGGATAGTTTCTTCATATCATACATTTCAATTTTTATGAGATGTGTCGCTTGGTCTCCGTCGTCAGAATTTGTAGAGATGTATGATACGCCATCTCTAGCAGCTCGTGCCACAGTCGACGATAGCAGCTTCTTCCTTTTTATTTTTGGTGTCACTTCAAAAAATTGATCAATCGGTTGCGATTTCCTTTTTCCTCCATCGTCTGTGTTAATAACGACGATGTCATCACTCTCTTCTTCGTGTTGGGGAGAGAGTGGCGAGTAGTAATACTGTTTATAGGTATTTTCATTATCGTCTGCGAAGTTGAATGATCTCTGCAACAACAGAGTTATCACGTTAATATCAATTTGTTTACACTTAATCTGACACACACACGTTAGGAAACAACAACAGAAATACAAGTAAATTTGTCAATAGAATAAACACTTACCTCCATGACCATTGATGCGTTGAAGTAAGTAACACAAACGTAGTATTGGTAGACGTACACAATCCACTGTGGTCAAACGACCATAGACTGACTGCATGACTGCAACTGTTCGATCTTATATAGCACCATTCTTATCTGAACTCTATGAGTCAACAAATTTATCGCACATCGCAACAGGCATGAACTTGTTTTGTGATTCCCAAAAGAATGCGATATTTAATATTTACAAATCACTATAATTGAACATTCGTATGACAACCATTGAATAGATTAGTACTGTAATAATTTGTTAATAACAGTAATATCATGGACACACTAGAATTACAAAAGCATATGAAAAAGATTCATGTCAGTCTAGAAAATAATGTTTATGCTGCCAATAGACTACCTATGTATACACATGTACCAACGTATATAATATGCAATTTGGATGCGGATGATAAACCAGGGTCACACTGGATAGCTGTACATATCGATGCGAATGGCATCGGTCAATATTTTGATTCATATGGACGAACACCTGAGCGATATCATCTTCAGTTTTTGAAAAGGAATTGTAAGAGATGGGACTGGAATGTTGATAGGATTCAGAATGATTGGACTTCAGTTTGTGGTGAATATTGCTTAATGTATTTGCTATTTAAGTTTCAGGGATGTTCAATGCATAGTTTTACGAACATATTTACAGGGAACACACTGTACAATGATATTTTTGTGGATGAGATGTTCCACTCATATTTTGTAGAAAAAAGTAATAAATTAATTAGAAAATTAAAATGAATGATTGTGTTTTATTGATGACATAGGAAATGAAAGATAATGAGGGTTACCAGTGAGTAATAGATAAGAACGCCAAAATGGTGTTCGAAGTATAGATAAGAACAATGGAGCGTTGATGAGGGTCAGGAGCACCGGAAATGAATGAGATAACAATAAATGGATTTGCAATTGATTTGCATAACTCCAGAACCACGCATCCTACGCAAAAAAGGACTGCAGAAACGTGATCAGAGCATGCCAAAACCTTTTTTTAGGATTGGTGCGACTGATTCTCCCGGATTTGACCTGTCAAACGCGTGAGCCAGAACCGGTGAATCATCACTACTCAGGGACTCATTAAGTGTGGGAGAGCCATGCTTCGGCACTCCTGGGCCGGCTCGACCGGAGTGATACTACGGCCGAGCCGAAAACCATAGAGAAAGCACGCTTGCGTTGTGATTCATCTTGAGAGTGAGGTTACAGGAGGCCCAGTTACCCCCCCCCCATCTCCACCTTCCACAATCTCTCCAATCCTTGAATCCCCAACAATCCTCAAATTCTTACTTGTAACGCCTATGGTGTTCCGTGTGTCCATGGGTGACGCCGATTGCTTACCATCAGCCAGCATCAGGATTTCCATAAAAAGCGCATTTATAAAGGAAGGGTATAGGCAATAAAACATTACGCTACGATTAATACAATGTCCAGGAAACTGCTTAGGAGCAGATACTCTTACTAATCTACACTAATAATATAAAAGAGGAAAGATTTGATTTTTTGTTTGTTTGTTTGTTTGTTTGAATGGAATTTCCTCCGAAACTACCGGACCGATTTGAAAAATTATTTTACGGTTGGAATCCTACATTATTAATGCTGAACATAGGCTATATTTAAAAAAACAGAAAAAAGGTAATCGTGTGAAAATTTCGATAATGTAACTCGATGTGTGAAAAACCTACCAAAAAAACCTTATATTGCTTAAGCCTTTGACTGCCAATAGAAAACTGTTTACACCCTTTGAGTATCGTCATTATAGACACAATTAAAGAACAATAGGTTGCGGACACCGGTGTCCTCACGGTGTTTGACAGTATAAGGACTAATAATAATATTATAGAAATACGAAAGGTACAGGAACGGTTTAGACTACACACTGGGGCCTTTGGCACACAGTAATTCGAGGCCTATTTGGATTATTTCTTTTTTTAACATTACCTGTCATTGTTAAAGAGCATTGTATTGTGAACCTGATTGAAAAAGAGTAACCTATGGAGTTTCTTACTCTTTCTTCTACATAGGAATCTAAACCTTAGAATGAGCAAATAGCTTCACTTTTAATTTTTTTTGTTGACTTTCAAAACTAGGTACCTTTCTGGTCCAATCGAAATAAATGATTTTGACTTTGACTTTGCCCTACACAAGGAATTTCTCCTATATCGTGGCACTGACAAACATACACAATAAACATGTAACACAATTTGCGGGAATCGAACCCGCTACACATTAGGGGGCAGCCAGTTGCCGGGCAACGTGTACCGGGTGTGTGTCGGTCCACTGGGGCCCCTCGAAGATTGGGGCCCTGGGCACGAGGCTCGGGTGCCCTTATGGTAAAGAAGGTACTGGAAAGGTTTTTTATAGAGGTATATTTGATGGGGCGACGTTTGACCTCTATCTCGCCTGATGGTAAGCGGTGATGCGGTCTACGATGGAGCACGTCGTCCCATAAGCAACCTATTCACTCGGGCCTTGAAGACAAATACAGACTCTGGCGAAGAATTCTTCTCCTTAGCAGTACGCACAAAGAAGCTTGATGCGAAGCGCTTCATGCGTGTGGGTGGGAAGTTCGTTTCAATACACTGTTCACTTTTATTTAGGATAAAAAGTAGCGTGTGACATATACCAATACACACAGCGCCATCTATACCAATAATTTCGTTTTCCCTCGAGAATATCAAATTGTTCTGGGAAAAAAGTATCCTATTATTTAATTCAGACTTCTAACTTTACGTCCGCAAAAATTCAAAACAATCGGTTTAGTAGTTACGGCGTGAAAGCGGAACGAACAAACAAACAAACCCACTTTCCCATTTATAATATTAGTAAGGATAGATAACGCAAGTCAAGGTTTACTATTTACCAAAAAATACTTATTAACCTTATCTAAGTACTGAACAATAACTCATTGTTAGTTTTTCCCACGTAACCAGAAGTAGCTTCCGGTCTCAAGGAAAGAACAATAGAATACGATGCATTATTTAATATATTATGTATAATTAATTATCTATAAAAACTATCGTGAGACATACTACATTTACTATAGTCAGAATTTTAATTCGATTCCAGATTTGACAATAGCTACTGTCATTTTGTGAAATAATGATACCACATATACACTACCGACAAAAAGTTTGGAAGCACTTTAGATATTAATAATCTTTGAAGGAAAATATAAGAATTAATACAATATTACCAGTACTGATTAGGTATTTAATTAAATCAACAATTAAACTACAAAATAAAACCACTTTTTTCTTTATTAAACACAAACATAATTTATAATTGATTTTCATTAATATGACTACCCTTTGCCTTAACAGCTTGGCAAATTTTAGGCATTCTCTCCAGTAATTTAATCAAATATTCGGTGCCAATTTCTTTCCAAGCTTCCTGTATATATTACCACAACTCTCTAGTGCTCTGTGGCAAACGTTCTTTGGCTTTTCGATCCAGCTGATCCTATAATTTTTCCATAGGCGATAGGTCAGGTTATTGCGGGGGCCACACCATCAGTTCAAGCGTACCATTCGACTCCTGTTCTTCTAGATAGGCTTTGCATATTCTAGCTGAGTGCTTGGGATCATTATCCTGTTGAAACACGAATGGTTCAACCACAATACGAATCCCCGAAGGCAAAACATGATCTCTTAATATTTGCAAATACTGCTCCTTTCTCATAATTCCATCAATTTTAACAAGATCTCCGACAACTGTTCCAGCAAAACACCCCCAGACTAAAACGTTACCACCACCGTGTTTTACTGATGACACCAAGCAGCTTTCAGATACTCGTTCATGGGATCTGCGGCGCACAAACACTCGTCGATTAGAGCCAAAGATTTGAAATTTTGATTCGTCCGTCCATAATACACTTTTCCACTGTTCCACTGTCCAATGTTCATGCTGTTTTGCCCATTCCAGACGTTTTTTCTTATGTATTGCCCGTAATAATGGTTTTTCTACTGCTACACGACCACGCAGACCAGCAGATGAAAGACGATTCTTCACTGTAGAAACTGACTCTTTATTGGATCGCGTTTTATTCAACTCCCGAGTGATATCCGGTGCTGTCAGTCGACGATTACGTTTTGAAGTCGTTATTATGAACCTATCCTCTGCTGCAGAAGTAGTCTTTGGTCTTCCGCTCCGTTTTCGATCCGATAAACTGCCAGTTTCCCGGTGTCTAGCAAGTGTGTAATGTACTCCCTTAGGCGATATACCGAGTTTTTTTGCAATATCTTTTTCAGAATACCCTTCACTTTTTAAAACAATAATAACCAATCGTGTTTCAATAGGCAACTGTCTTCCTTTGCCCATTTTTCTCCACAAAATAAGGAAATTACTATTTTTTTAAGTTGTAGTTGTACAGAAAAAAAAAATACAATTTGACGGTGTGCAAATAACGAATCACTATTTTTAACAGAGATGACAGTTTATATTAACTACCTATAATAAGCTATGACGCGTGAAAAATGGTTATAGGGTACTCAGCAAATTAAATAAAGTAATAGGGAAAAATGTACATCAATAGGTTATTGTAATTTTTATCAATATCTCTAAGATAAGACCACAACGATTAATCCTAATACAGTAAAATAATTTGTAATGATAGTATATTAAACTACGAAAAAGATGAAATTCGCCTATAGCCATTTACTATGTGTTATAACAAAAATTAAAGGTGCTTCCAAACTTTTTGTCGGTAGTGTAATAGTGTAGTGATGAACACAAAAATCGATAAACAGTGTGTGTGTTTTATATGTTACAGAAAGTGCCAGGATAGCGATAGCGATGATGGCGACAAATTATAAAATACCTTATTACCATAATACATCTATCTGTTTTATTTGCCATGTTCCTTCATGATTACATTTTTTTATTTATTTCACACAATTATAAAAGAAAAGTCTCAGATCGTTAATTAATCGTCAAAACTAAATGATTGGTTCAGAAATATTTAATTTCCCGATATACTTAGTTTACGGAAGTAAAATTATACATAACATAACATAACATCACACCTTTTATCCCCGAAGGGGTAGGCAGAGGTGCACACAGAAGTAACACCCACTTTTCACTATTTATGTTATGAGTCCCATGTAATAGGGGGTGAGCCTATTGCCATATACCGGGCACATTTCCAGACTCCGTGCTACTACTGAGGATTTTTTTAAAAACCCAGTAATACTTTGCCCGACCCGGGAATCGAACCCAAGACCCCTTGCCCGGCAGTCGCACTTGCGACCACTCGGTCAACGAGGCAGGCAAGTAAAATTATAAACGAGAAGAATCGATCCAGAAATATTGCATTTCCATATCGAATAATTTAGCAACGTCACTATTTAGTACTTGTCATAACGTTGCAACACTGAAATTGTCAAATCTGGAATCGAATTAAAATTCCGAGTATAATAATTCTTTTATAAACTTCATTTGAAACCGACTACAAACCCTTCTTATTTATTAATATACTAAAGCCTTCTCATAAGTGTGAAAAACATGAGTGTATGGAGCGTCACGTTCCACGCGCGCCTCAAAGACCCATCAGACCCATCAGATGGGGCCCAAAAGGGCCGATGCCGATTCGGAGTCGCGGAGATACTAACGGATTCCGGCTCGACGTGCAGGAGTAGGAACGGGGTGGTTTCTAGTCAGTAAGAGTCTGACGCTCCCTCTCGCCTCACCCAGGCGGGGGCAGTCATTCGATGATTTTCCCCCCTTAAAAAACTACACCTTTATTGTCTTTTTTATATTTTACTTATGATGCATTGTGCCTGGTACTGAATAAATGTTTTGTCTTTCTTCTTTCTATATAATCTGTACTGCAGCTGTAGCCAAATGCCACTTAGCGCTTGTCTACATATAGAATAGAACTGCACGGTTGGTGCGGTGGCTGGGCAACTGGCTGCCGTGGAACGTGTCGCGGGTTCGATTCCCGCTTTTGGTTTTGTTGTTTCGGGTCTGGGTGTCAATGTGTATGTGAACTTGTAAGTTTGTAAACGCACCCACGACACAGGAGAAAATCCTAGTGTGGGGCAACGTTTTTTAAAAACAAAAAAAAAAAAAAAAAAAGAAAACCAAATTATATGGAATTGACGTAAATTATGACACTTGTCAGTGTCATCCCCATACATTTTGATTTCTACTCTCTCTGTAGACAAGCGCTAAAGTGGCGTTTGGCTAGAGGCCCTGATATAATAAAATAACTGTAGAAGTGTAAATTGTAGAAGTGTGAATAAACACACGGCCACACATCAACCTATACAAACCTAGTTTATCCTGGTATCGCGACGCATCATCTTTCCGCACATTTAACGTTCAGTGTATACTGGTTATGTAAACCTCGATGTGTAGCCGTGTTTACATTAAAAATATTAATGTAAATAAAAAAAAATTAAAATAATCAGCCGAACATAAGTAGTACCTCCTCCATTTTTTGAAGTCTGTAAAAATAAATAGTAGTTACTAGATAGATGCCGAATAACCGAAAACAAAATAAATTATGATTAAAAAAATTTTCGTCCTTCGTTTTCCAAAAAAGTATACAAGGTACAAGTTTAAAGATGTAGTTTTGAAGCCGTGTCATTTCTCGGGGGCATGTCACAGAAGTCATAAAGGTTCAATGTAAGAGAAAGTTTCGGGCCAATAGTTAAAAATACGGCTATAATAAATCGTATGAGTTCGATTGAGTATTTTTGATTTTTCATATATATTTTCTTTTTTAAATTACTTAGTGTTTTTAGTAAAAGAGTTTGTTATTGTGTCGGTATTGTTTTTTGTTTCTATTAAATATAGAGGTAAGCAATGCAGGTGGTAGTAACACATACTTGCTATGTCCTGCTTGGGTTATAGTGTACCTACATATATGTTAAGGAAAAAAAAGACTCCCATCATATTATGATATTATACGATACGAACCCACGATACGCTGCGCGGCAGTGAGTTGCCCAGCCACTGCGCCAACCGTGCAGCCAATCAGGCATGAGAGTGTGGGCTCGAATTCTTCCAATGGCAAGTACCAATGTGACTTTTTCCGAGGTATATGTACTTTATAAGACACCACTGACAAACGGTGAAGGAAAACATTGTGAGGAAACCTGGGCTTATAATTTCAAATTATAAGTTTGTAATCGCCAACCCGCATTGAGCAAGCGTGGTGATTATTGCTCAAACCCTCTTCAAGTTAGAAGAGGCTTTGCTCAGCAATGGGTATTTATAGGCTATTGATGAGTGATTGATGAATGATGAATGTCCATTATTGTCTGAAGTAACATAGGCTTTTACCCCTGCGAAAGCGGGCGAAACCGCTGTCTAGTAGAGCTAGTTTTAAATATGTCGTTTACATAATACTAGCTTTTACCCGCGGCTTCGCTCGCGTCACAATAGGATAAAAAGTAGCCTATGCGACATATACCAATACACACAGCGCCATCTATACTAATACTTTTGTTTTCCCTTGGGAATATCAATTTTTTCCGGGATAAAAGTAGCTACCCTATTATTTAATCCAGACTTCTAACTTTACGTCTGCAAAAATTCAAAGCAATCGGTTTAGTAGTTACGGCGTGAAAGCAGAACAAACAAACAAACTCCCAAAAGATTAGAAAGATGTATTCCGTCTACAGAGCCTTGATGCGGAAGGTACATAATGTTGCAGCTGTTCAGCAATTGACTGATTGTGTAAGATTTATATAATTTAAATATATAAAGTTTATCTTTATTGTAGAATGTATATATTTCAAGTACCTACCTAGTACATTTATGTATATTGCCAATACTGCAATAAAGCATTGTCCTTGAACAAAGTCATACTACCTCTATAAAATGTAGTTAGATAACATTCCAATTTGTGTTCCCAAAATTACAGTGAGTCTATACCTATATAAGTATTTTTATGGGATCTTTTAATTACTTTTATAAGAGGGGTAATTATCGAATGATTGCTCCCGCCTAGGTGAGGGAGTGTCAGACTCTTATTGACTAAAAACCACCCCGATTCTACTCGCGTTCGCTGTCTCACGCGTCCCGCCTCCTCCTTAGCTAGCATGACTGCTTTTTTTTTATGGGGTAATCCGGTAAACGACCACATGGATGGTGGATCACCAGATGGTAAGCAATCGGCATCGCCCATGGACACCTGGAACACCACTACAAGTGTAACGCCTCTAGTATTCTAATAGGTACATTAAACAAGTACTTAAGTACTGTTTTTGAGAATTGGGAATTTGAGGATCGTGCGGGATTCGGGGATTAGGAAGACTGGGAAGGGAGGAATTGGGCCTACAGCAAGTATAACAATCTAACTATACATATACATATACAATACTAGCTGTACGTGCAACTTCGTCGAAAATCATCAAATGACTTCTCCCGCCTGGGTGAGGCGAGAGGGAGTGTCAGACTCTTACTGACTAAAAACCACTCCGTTGCTACTATTCTATTCTTTGAGCCAGCTGACTAAACACTCCACTCCGGTCTTGTCGCGGAGAACCTAACGGGTAACCGGGGCTCCGGCTCGACGTGCAGGAGAAGGAACGGGGTGGTTTTTAGTCAGTAAGAGTCTGACACTCCCTCCCGCCTCACCCAGGCGGGAGCAGTCATTCGACGATTTTCCCCCCTTAAAAAAAAAACTCCCGGTCTTCGAGCCGGTGCCCCGGCAACCCGTTAGGCCTTCCGCAGCTCCATATCGGGCATCAGCCCTACAGAGCTCTACAGAGGAAAAGTAGCCTAAGTTACTCCTTAGTTCAACAGCTACCTGCCAAAAAAAATCCTGTCCATATCGGTAAGTCATTACAGAGATTAGCCATATTAAACAGACAAACAGATAAAGATTATCTTATCTTTATTTGTTCTAGCTTAAGGTAATATTAATAATAACTATTACTAAATTAAATATATACAATACAAGATAAAAATTAATATATACAACTTAAAATATAAAAAAAATAATTTAAAACTAAAATATTTACACCTTAAAAAAAATAAAATATTTCAGAAAATATCATTCGGTGGTATAGTATCATAAGTATACACGGCCACACATCAATCTATACAAAACCAGTTTATCCTGGTGTCGCGTCGCATCATCCTTCCGCACATTTAACGATCAGTTTATACTGGTTATGTAAAGCTCGATGTGTACCTAGCCGTGGGTACATGGTTCATATGCGAGTAGTAAAAAAGCAGTTGTTTTAATATTACAAACAGCCACTTTATTTAACATCGGCTATCGCTTACCTAAATACCTTGGAAAAGACGAGGTAAATAATAAATCTAAAATTTGCCAAAAATCATTATTATACGCGGACGAAGTCACGGGGAACAGCTAGTTTACTATAAATGCAAAAACTGTGAGTTTGAGTATATGTTTGTTATTCAAATATACATACATCGCTCTCCCCAATCTCCTCAATCCCTTAATCCCCAGCAATCTTCAAATTCCTAATCCCCAAAAGGCCGGTAACACACTTGTAACGCCTCTGAAGTTTGGGGTGTCCATGAGCGTAATACGTCTGCTCGTTTACAAGCTTATACCATAAAAACAACCGTAGTATTCGTGTCATTGACCCCACCCGGATATAAGAGATAATATCATATGTAGGATTTATCAGAGCATAATAAATACCAAGCCGTCTTGTATGTGGCGCGTGAGATTGTTTACGTTTACTCAACGACAACAACTTGGCAAAAAAGAGTTCGATGCTGGGACAGCTGGAACTATTATTGACTTGTACTGAATCACCCACTTCGGACCACATCCCATGAATAAACAATCATCCGAACATAGTACCCCAGTATTTTATGCAGTGCAAATGTGTATGCAGAAACATGTAGAAATAGAAAATAACCAATTGACTTTGGACTATTGTAAGCTTTATTGGAATCGACCCACGTGGCAAGGGTTGAGGCATCATGCACACATAAATGTCCTACAGTCGGTGGCGCTGTGTGTTGGGTTGTTCCGTTCCCAATAAAAAGGTTGACCGGACCAAATTGCTGACACACACGTCATACTCGTGAACGGGTGCCTTCTGCTTGGTCAGGTCGGCTCTCCCATCTTATTGATGGGCTGATTTCATGAAGCCTTCGAAATAGAAATAAATAGATAATGCCTAATTATTATGTAATTTATACTTTTGGTAATAATTATAGATGTAGTTAATTGTAGTGTGTAACTAGGTTCCCTCTTTACTTTATAAACATTGACTAGATGTATTATAATTAAAAAAAAACTGTATGACAAGAGTCCGTGGTCCGTGCGGACCTAGAGGCCGTGGAGAATTAATCTGTAATATTATAAAAAAACATAGCACCCCCTCTTTTTATAATAAATATCGTGAGACATGCTAAATGTACCGAGAAAAGTAGCCTATTGACAGGCTAGTAGTAGGCTGCGCGACATCGCCGCGACCGCGCAAGCTGCTCATGAGGAAGAGTCCCTCTGTAACTCGGAACTAGTAGAGCTTTTCTCAGTATATTCACGTGAGTAACTCGTGATTTTTAGTTAATAACACCTTATAAATACTTAAATTTTGAACCTAATTTGTATATGACATATCACAAAACATAGATGGTTAATATTATACCATGAAATGTAACATCCCATTGTACCTATGTTTACAAATAAATATTTTCATTTCATTTTTCATTTCATTTCCTCTTTTTAAACTCGATAAAAATAATACATACATACATATAAGGTAATAAAATCGTAGAAAAGTCATAATTGTACATCGAATATTTTTTTTAAAGAATACCTAAGGAGTGATTTACCTACAATGAATATTTAAAAAAAATAATACTTGAGGCGTGATTTACAATCGACACCGAAGTCAAAAATATGATTTTTGGAATTTTTGTCTGTTTGTCTGTATGTATGTCCGGGATGATCTCAAAAAGTACTGTGTGGATTTACTTCCAATTTCGCATGAATATTACTAACAGGTCGGGTCAACATATAGGCTACATATTATCACACTATCTACGGGGAAGGAGCTGTGAATCACAATTCCACGCGAATTCGAAGTCGCGGGCAACAGATAGTAAACTAAATAAGGTTCAAATTCGCTTATTATTTCCCTGATTCAATTGACTAATAACCGCAGTCTTAAGGTCGAGATTCCTACGGCGATATGTGACAATTTTTTACCGTTTCTCACGGACATAAGTGGATCTGATTTCATGCTAAGATGATCGTTGTGAGCAATTTGTGTAATTTTATTTAATTTCTTTCGAAATGAAACAACTAAAATGGTTACAATCGTTTGTTACCATTTTTTTTTTAAACGTTGCCCCACATTAGGATTTTCTCCTATGTCGTGGGTGCGTTTACAAACATACAAGTTCACATACACAATGACACCCAGACCCGGAACAACAATTTGTGGATCACACAAAATGTTGTTCCGTGCGGGAATCGAACCCGCGACACGTTGCACGGCAGCCGGTTGCCCAGCCACCGCACCAACCGTGCAGTCTTGTAGATCGTACGTCACTGCAGGGGTGACAACTGTCGCGGAGAACCTAACGGGTTACTGGGGTTCTGGCTCGACGTGCAGGAGAAGGAACGGGGTGGTTTTCAGTCAGTAAGAGTCTGACACTCCCTCCCGGCTCACCTAGGCGGGAGCAATCATTCGATGATTTTCTCCCTTAAAAAGAAAAAGGGGGGAAATTCATCGAATGGCTCTTACTGACTAAAAACCACCCCGTTCCTTCTCCTGCACGTCGAGCCGGAGCTACCCGTTAGGTTCTCCGCGACTTCAAAAAAATCAGTGTTCAGTTGCAAATGTAAACACGCATTTTATATAGACGGTAGGACATTTGATGCAACACCACGTAGCGTATTGTTTCCCCGCGTCCTACCATAGATGGAGCTGTGCAGTAATGTCATTTTTGTACATCGCGGTGTTAGGATTCTTCCCTCGTTATACCATAGAGGGATAGTCATAGACTACAATGTGGAATTAAATTCTATTACTGTGAAAAAGCTATTATTTTGATATAAATAAAAAACATCTTCATAGATGAGCGCCATCTAGTGAGCAAAAACCGTTAGCCCCCATTGAAATTGTAATAAGATTAATCTGTGCTATTGCTTTTTTATAGAATAAGTCGGTAACCGAGCACACGGATCTCCTGATAGTAAGCAATCGGCGTCACCCATGGACACATGAAACACCAAAGGCGGGATTAGGAATATGAGGATTGTTGGGGATTGGGGAGATTTGGGAAGGGTGTAATTGGGCCTCCGGTAACCTCACTCACACGACAAAACACAACGCAAGCGTTGCTTCACGTCAGTTTTCTGCTTAGCCGTGGTATCCCTCCGGTCGAGCCGGCCTATTCGTTCTGAAGCATGGCTTTCCCTACTCCTAATCCCCAAAAGGCCGGTAACGCACTTGTAACGCCTCTGGTGTTCCAGGTGACCATGGGCGACGCCGATTGCTTACCATCACTCCTAACTTTGATTCGTTTTATCCAAGTATTGTTTTATTATACGACAAAACTAAAAAATACTGCCTCATTGGCCGTGTGGTCGCAAGTGCGACTCGGGCAAGGGGTCTCGGGTTCGATTCCCGGGTCGGGCAAAGTATTACTGGGTTTTTAAAAAAAAATCTCAGTAGTAGCACGGAGTCTGGAATTGTGCCCGGTATATGGCAATAGGCTCACCCCCTATTATTTGGGACTCATAACATAAATAGTGAAAAGTGGGTGTTACTTCTGCCTATCCCTTCGGAGATAAAAGGCGTGATGTTATGTACTAAAAAAAACGTGTCTAATATTTTTTCATTACCTAACTTACGGACTAATTATATTTTTAATTTTCATACCCTGTCATCATCCCTAATTAATTGTAATCTATGTATACCTGTTTCAGAAAATGTTTCAATACGAGTATGTAAAGCGGCCGTCGTCGTCAGTGTCTTGCGAGAGTGCCACGACCATGACTACAGACTGGAGCCGAAGATACCCGAATGTTCCCGATCGTGTGCCGAACGCTCGCCGTCCGTTACCACCGAGGCCGACTGCCATACATCGAGTCCCGGATAAAACTATTGTCAGTATTTTTGTAATTAGCATTTTATAGCCCTCACATTAACATATGTTTTTGTATATCAATGACCCCAACTAATTTATATTGTCTAGTGGTACTGTACGGCTATATGTGTCGTGGTGGCCCGGAGGTTAAGACGCCTGCTTCTCATTCATGCATGAGGGTGTGGGTTCGAAACCTACCAACAGCAAGTACCAATGTGACTTTTCCGAGCTATATGTACTTTCTAAGATTATTTAGACACAACTGACAAACGGTGAAGGAAAACATCGTGAGGAAACATTGGTGCTTACTCTTGAAACCAATCTCAATGTCAATGTAATTTCAATCCAATAAAATCTCAATAATTATTCAATATCAAAACAATACAACCACAATCGTAGCTGTTACAATAGCATTCAGAGTACGGAATATAAAGCCAAACTCAATACCATTTAGTTCATAGAATGCGGATGCAATGGGCGCTAGTGTTGTGACTCAAGAGTTGGAGATTTCACAATACCAATGTCGATCAATCAGAATTGGATTCAAGAGTAAGCTCCCTGGTCTTATAATTTTTACTTTCCTTTGCTCAGCAGCCTAAGTGGCCACTGCTGGCCAAAGCTCTCTTCTCACACGGATAAGGTTTGAGCATGAATCACCACGCTTGCTCAATGCGGGTTAGCGATTACGAACTTATAACTAGCAGACGGATCACCTGGTGGTAAGTAATCGTTGCCGCACATAGATTCCTGAAACACCGAGGCGTTTCAAGTGCGTTACCGCCTTTTGGGAATTGGGAATTTGAGGATTGTGGAGGATTCGGGAATTGGGGAGACTGGGGAGAGGGAGGCCGTAATTGAGCCTCCGGTAACCTCGCTCACACGACGAAATACAACGCAAGCGTTGCTTCACGTAGGTTTTCTGCTCGGCCGTGGTATCACTCCGGTCGAGCCGGCCCATGCGTGCCGAAGCATGGCTCTCCCACACACTTAATATAATATCGGAAAAAGTTACATTGGTATTTGCCAGACTACCTCATTGGCCGAGTGGTCGCAAGTGCGCCTGCCGGGCAAGGGGTCTCGGGTTCGATCCCCGGGTCGGGCAAAGTAATACTGGGTTTTTCAAAAAATTCCCAGTAGTAGCATGGAGTCTGGAATTGTGCCCGGTATATGGCAATAGGCTCACCCCCTATTACATGGGACTCATAACATAAATAGTGAAAAGTGGGTGTTACATTGTACAGTGGCATTAATGTACACCTCTGCCTACCCCTTCGGGGATAAAAGGCGTGATGTTATGTATCTATGTATGTATTTGCCATAGTAAGTTTGGAACGTGTCCTCTCATGCATGAGAAGCAGGCGTCTTAAACCTCCGGGGCACTACGACGTTATATGACATGTCATCTATAAAATAAATCTACGTTTAAAAAGGACGACTTGAACCTCTCTTTTTTTTATTGTCAGTTATTTAATACTAGCTTTTACCCGCGGCTTTGCTCGCGTCACAAAAGGATAAAAAGCCAATGTGACATATACCAATACACACAGCGCCATTTATACCAATACTTTTGTTTTTCCTCGGGAATATAATTTATTTCCGGGATAAAAAGTACCCTATTATTTAATCCAGACTTCTAACTGTACGTCTGCAAAAATTCAAAGCATTCGGTTTAGTAGTTATGGCGTGGAAGCGGAACAAACAAACAAATAAACTATCCGATTTATAATATTATATTATATAGTAGGATTTATAATATTATATATAGGAAGGATATGATATTGATATCTTCAGAGTAATTTGTGTACTGTGACGCATTGGACTTCTATGTTTCTGTGTGTTTTTGGTTGATAATGGCCGAATTTTCAATCAGTTAATTCTTAAGCGTAGAATAAAATTGACATTTGACAGCTGTTAATAAGGAAGAATAAAATTGTCAAATATTCAAAGTTATCCTCGTTGACCGAGTGGTCGCAGGTGCGATTGCCGGGCAAGGGGTCTCGGGTTCGATTCCCGGGTCGGGTAAAGGGTGGGGGTAAGGTGGGTTTTAAAAAATATCTCAATAGTATCACAGAGTCTGGAATCGTGCCCGGTATATGGCAATACGCTCACCCCCTATTACATGGGACTCATAACATAAGGGGTGAGCCTATTGCTCTATACCGGGCACATTTCCAGATTCCGTGCTACTACTGAGATTTTTTTAAAACCCAACCCAAAAAATACTTTGCCCGACCCGGGAATCGAACTCGAAACCCCTTCGAAGCCCGGCAGTCGCACTAGCGACCACTCGGCCAACGGCAGTCGGTTAATATAATTCAATATATTCAGGTTCCTCTGAAAGTGTGGATCATCGCCAGTGCTTCATGCTTCGCTGTCTGCGCGGCACTCGTCCTCGCCACAGTGATGATCACCAAATGGGATACATCGGAAACCTTCACCACACAAGAAGTGTTCCAGTCACCAGTGAGTAACTATGATAGATAGACCCATCAGTGAAACTAAGTGCTCGTTCCAAGGTGTATACTGAAGGAGAACGAACAAGAAACTCCATACTACATACATACTTAACCTCACCCCTGTCCCACCGGGGTAGACAGAGTCTATGGAGCAGCAATAGGGCCTATCGTATTTTTACGCACCAAATGGTTCTAATATGAACCTCTCGTTCTTCGTCCACTAGTGAATTAGTTAGTGTTACACCATTAGATATTCAACATTTGGTAGCTGCTGTGATTGGACAAAAAACCTCTTCATTAACAAAAATCGCGGGTTACTCACGTGAATATACTGAGAAAAACTCTACTAGTTTCGAACCACAGAGGGGTTCTTCCTCATGAGTAGCGTGCGCGGTCACGGCGACAGTAGGCTGCAAAGCATCAAAGTATGTCTCAAGAAAGTTATTATAACGACATAAAACCATCTTGCTACATTTGTGTCATCTGGTTCACAAAATACGGTAGACCTGATTTAAATAAATGATTTTGAGTTTAACTTTCATGATCTTCATCTTTCAGGAACCTATTCTCACAGAACAACATCAGCCAACAACATATCAGGAACAGGTACAGCGCTTAGAAGACACGGCTGTTTTAGAAAAGCTATCAATTTTCAAAAATGTAATTCCTAACAGGGATCATAAGAGTCTCATGTCGAAGACCCAAATTCACCCCATACACGACGATATCATTCATGAAGAGAGACCTATCAAGAAGAAGGATAAACCAGAAAGTGGTCTAATGACTGACACACATGATTTTGACTCCGATAAAAATGAAATACAAGAATTTAATAATAATATTTTAGCTGATAAGTCTAAAGTGAATGATACTAAAATAGAAAATAATGCAGTCAATGATTTTGTGCCTAATTTCAAGCCATTGCTGCCTGGATTTGGAAAAAGCATTGATGCGGAAATTCCGTATGGATATTTAGATGGTATGTATGTTAATTAAAATCGCGGGTTACTCACGTGGATATACTGAGAAAAGTTCTACTAGTTTCGAACCACAGAGGGTCGCGACGTCGCCGTGACCGCGCACGCTGCTCATGAGGAAGAACCCTTGTGTGGTCTCTCAATTTAGTATGTCTCACGATAGTTATTATAAAAACACGGTATGTATGTATTTATTTCTGACCAAAGTCAAAAATAAGAGGTCTCAGTTTGATCTAAATATATTTGGGCGCAAGTACCTCGCGATTGGCTTAACCGATTTATATATGGGTTTCAGAAAAGTGTTTCTTAAACTTCAGTAAAGGTTTTAGTATCGATTTTGGCCGGTTTTAACCGCTCAGGGGGCTTACTCTTGAATCCAATACCAATCAATCGACATTGGTATTGTCAAATTTCGTACTTTCGAGTTGCAACACCAGCGCCCATTGCATCCGTATTGCGTGGATATTGAATGAACTAAATGGTATTGAGTTTGGCTTTATATTCCTGAACTCTAGGCTTTGTACTCTGAATGCTATTTTGACAGCTACGATTGTGGTTGTATAGTGTTGACATTGAATAATTATTGAGATTTTATTGAGTTGAAATTGCATTGACATTGAGATTGGTTTCAGGAGTAAGCACCCACCTCGGCTCGTATAGATCGTAAAAAGAAACTTTGTAATCGGGGGGTGTTCCTAAAGGTGCGTCCACATCTGGCGAATGCGCAGCTCACGCTCTAGCAGCTGCGCGCGTGCATTTTTGTTCGTACGCCCCACAACGCGCTGATCGCGGGACCTAAGCGCTCTATGTGATAAGCGCGCGAGCGGCGTGTGTGCTGCTTACGCGATACACCTACCTTGTCCCGTCCGCTTCTCGTGCCTCTCACAAACTTAAGCTTAGGACTCACGATGCGGTTTACACCTGCACCCTTCGTGGTTGCGGGCCCTCAGCCTATGTAGAATGCGAAAATTAAGTGCGCGCACATTGCGGTAGGTGCAGGCCTTGCAGGTGTCGCGCTAAAGAGGCCCGCCAAACCATTGCCGCAACTGCACGCGCTCGCGAGCGGCTCGCAAGCGGCTTGCGAGCTGCGCATTCGCCAGATGTGGACACATCCTAACATTATCGCGTTCACACAAACAAAACAATTTATTTAAACGTTGCCCCACACTAGGATTTACTCCTATGTCGCGAGTGCGTTTACAAACATACAATTTCGCATACACGTGATTGATAACTAGATTTTTTGGAAGTCGCTAAAACAAATGTATTATTTATTACAGGCAAAGACGATTATTTCTACAACGACGAGAACCTCTACGACGATTATATGCAAAGTAACTCGATGACAAGTTATTTGATTGAAAAGGTGCAAGAATTACACGACTGGGTCTCAACAGATCCGGACATCACAGTGAACCAGACGAGGAAGGACAACGATTTCGGTTCCCTTCTAAAAGCCTTAAACGAAAGCTTAGTCGAGGGCAATGTAACAATCGTTATGCATAAGTTAAAGGACATGTATTTCGGAGAAAATTATACCAATTTGAATAGCAGTAGAAAAATAATTGTTACTAATAATAGCACTGATTTGTTATCGTTCGGTATACTGACGCTTGACGTAATGTTGTTACATAATATACAGCTGATGGCCTGGGAGAATCAGGTTGGTATCACCATTTATCACTTTTGATCTTATATTTGTTTGAACGCGCCAAGCTCAGGAGCTACTGGTCCGATTTGAATGATTATTTTTCTGTTAGATAGTGGATTAATCACTACAGTTTGATAGAAAAAACTTCGAGAGGGAGGCTCGTAGAAGAATACAGCTTGGCTGGACGGCATATAGGAAACTCTATCGGGTCTTTCCTCAACTCTACCGCAAAGCCTGAAGACAAAAATCTTCAACGAGTGCGTCATGACATACGGAGCTGAGACGCGGACACTAACAGTGCGACTGGTCCACCAATTTAAGGTGGCACAGCGAGCTATGGAGAGGGCTATGCTCGGAGTCTCTCTGAAGGATAGGATCCGTAACGAGGTGATCCGACAGAGAACTAAAGTTACCGATGTAGCCCAAAGGATTAGCAAGCTGAAATGGCAGTGGGCCGGTCACATTTGTCGAAGAACCGATAACCGTTGGGGTAGACGTGTTCTGGAGTGGAGACCGCGTCTAGTCAAACGTAGTGTAGGGGGCCCTCCAGCTAGGTGGAGGGACGATATACGTAAAGTGGCTGGTAGTGGCTGGATATGTAGAGCTGAAGACCGAGCTCAGTGGCGTGCCATTGGAGTGGCTTATGTCCAGCAGTGGACGATCACAGGCTGTTGATGATGAGTGGATTTATCGAAGAAACCTATAGGTTTTAAAATATCACTCTTCGATCAATAGGAGCCCAGTAGAGCGGGTGAAACCGCGGAAGTAGCTAGTAATATTAAACTGGATTTTCCCGCGCCTCCTATTAAACGTAGCATGATTTTTACAGCCTATAGCTTTCCTCGGTAAATGGACTGTCCAAAACAAAAATAATAAATTAATACGAACTAGTAGTTTTGGCGATTGGCACGTTCAAACAAATAGACAAACAAAACAACAACAACAACTTAATCTTACTAATACCAGTTACTTACTTATCTTACTAGTTTGTTATATGTAGTGTCTAAGATTATTTAGATACCACTGACAAACGGTGAAGGAAAACATCGTGAGGGAACCTGGGCTTATAATTTATAATTATAAGTTTGAAATCGCCAACCCGCATTGAGCAAGCGTGGCGATCAATGCTCAAACCTTCTCCGTGTGAGAAGAGGCTTTGCTCAGCAGTGGGCATTTAAAGACTGTTGGTGATGATAATTCAAAATATTTTTCGATTAATTATAAACCATTATTTAAACAATTTCAGGAACTGGCTCGGACTAAGATGATGCAGGATCCAGACGTGTTTGCGTTCAACGCCCTCTTTTTGGACCCCAGTAAAGTTGAGATGAAACAAAATGAAATCCCTCACGATGGCTCATTATTCCTGTAAGTACCCTTAATCTAATTATTATTCGATGTATATTACAAAAAAGGGCGCATTTATATAATACTAGCTTTTACCCGCGGCTTCGCTCGCGTTACAAAAGGATAAAAAGCTAGCTTAAGTGACATATACACACAGCGCCATCTATACCAATGATTTCGTTTTTCCTCGAGAATATAAAATTTTTCCGAGATAAAAAGTACCCTATTATTTAATCCAGACTTCTAACTTTACGTCTGCAAAAATTCAAAGCAATAGGATTAGTAGTTGCGGCGTGAAAGCGGAACAAACAAACAAACAAACTCACTTTCCGATTTATTATATTATAGTAAGGATTGAAATATACACTGACACTTCTGTTCGTGATAATGCTTTTAATATAATATACAATTACATACATACATTCTAGAGTATATTACGTGTATTATTATTTGAATAAATGCTATAAGTTTTAATTTTTCATTATTATTTTAAATACTTAGCCCCACACTAGGATTTTCTCCTGTGTCGCGTGTCCATTTACAAACATACAAGTTCAGATACACAATGACACCCAGACCCGGAACAACAATCTGTGGATCACACAAAGAGTTGTTCCGTGTGGAAATCGAACCCGCGACACGTTGCGCGGCAGCCAGTTTCCCATCCACCACGTCAACCGTCCAGTCAGTCCTATAAGTGTGGGAGAGCTATGCTTCGGCACGAAAGGGCCGGCTCGACCGGCGTGATACCACGGCCGAGCAGAAAACCGACGTGAAGCAACGCTTGCGTTATGTTTCGTCGTGTGAGTGAGGTTATCTGAGGCCCAATTACCCTCCCCTTCCCCAATCTCCCCAATTCCTGAATCGCCAACGATCCTCAAATTCCTAATCCCTAAAAGGCCGGTAACGCACTTGTAACGCCTCTGGTGTTCCAGGTGTCCATGGGCGACGCCGATTGCTTACCATCAGGTGATCCGTCTGCTCGTTTACCGGCTTATACCATTAGAAAAAGGTTTTAAAATAATTATTCTTTTTCAGTAAACGGTTGAACCCTCGTCAAGATCCTATTGAAGATTTGGATATTGGAAAGAACCTTTTGGAAAATATAATGGAAGTGGGGATGAGTACTGCGCGCGCAGCCATACATCTTGGTCGAGCTTACAAAAATACCAAGTAAGTTTAATTACATTGTAATGCACTCTAAATATGATTTTCATTATATTGTAATCGAGAATATGCTTAGGAAATTATCATAATTTATATAACTACATAAATATTTACAACTTAAAATTAACTACAACTAAACTATTAAATTAAATAAAAATAAAGTAAAAGAAAACAACAAAAATTATACCCTTAATTTAGGCGTCAAAGTATTCGTCCGCATCACTATCACAGGGGAAAGTTCCCAGAAGACTGGCAGCATTGCCACGTTGAATGGCAATGCTTATTTTCTGTCCGAAGAAAAAGCCAGCCCTCTGGTCACGTGTAGAGTCGATTAGCCTACGGGCGATGTCTTTAAACACAGAGTGTGCACTGGAACCCCATGGCCCAAGTGTTTCGACCCCAAACGGCTCAAAACAGTAGTTACCCACTAGATTTGAATATTTACGCCGTTTGAGGGCCTCTGCCGCGGAAGCAGCTGCACCAACGCATGCTGCGGTGAATATAAGTTTAATTACATAATATTACATCACGCCTTTTATCCCAGAAGGGGTAGGCAGAGGTGCACACAGAAGTAACACCCACTTTTCACTATTTATGTTGAGTCCTATGTAATAGGGGGTGAGCCTATTGACATATACCGGGCACATTTCCAGACTCTGTGCTACAACTGAGATTTTTTTTTTTTATGCCATAAACCGGTAAACGAGCAGACGGATCACCTGATGGTAAGCAATCGGCGTCGCCCATGGACACCTGGAACACCAGAGGCGTTACAAGTGCGTCAGCGGCTTTTTGGGGATTAGGAGTTTGAGGATCGTTGGGGATTCAGGGATTGGGGAAATTGGGGAAGGGGAAGGTAATTGGGCCTCCGGTAACCTCACTCACACGACGAAACACAATGCAAGCGTTGCTTCACGTCGGTTTTCTGTGAGGCCGTGGTATCACTCCGGTCGAGCCGGCCCATTCGTGCCGAAGTATGGCTCTCCCACACACTGCCGAAGCATGGCTCTCCCACACACTTTTATTAAAAACCCAGTAATACCTTGCCCGACCCGGGAATCGAACCCAAGACCCCTTGCCCGGCAGTCGCACTTGCGACCACTCGGCCATTGAGGTAGTCATAGTTTAATTTTCTATTAGAAAAACTTATTTTGTAGCCGTTGATGGAAGAAAATGGGCTGATGATGATGACATAGGTACTATTGTGTACTTGCCAACTAGTCAAATTCAATACTTTTTTCGAACTGTCAAAAACGACAGTTTTCTATGAATTTTGTACGAGATTGTGTATTGTGACGTCACGTTTTTTAGCGTCAAACAGCGTCGTTACTTTTTAAAAAAACGCTAAGATGATACTAAAATAAAGTTGGTCATAAAATCAATTAATGAAAGTGTGATTATTTTTTAATATTTGATTGTATTGACCAGTCGAAATAATTTATTTTTGATTAAGGAATGGGCCCAACTACATATCTATACCTACATCTAAAAAAACTGTAGAAATGTAAATTCTGTACATTGCAAATATTAAAAAAATAATAGTGTTACTAGATAGATACCGAACCCAAAAATGTGATTGAAAATTTTTGTCTATCTGTATGTCCGTATGTTCACTTTTTATCCCGAAAACACACACTGTATACACATGAAAAAACAAAATTAATTGTGCGGCTCAATCCTTGGACACAGTTAATGTATGTACATACCAAATGCAATTATAAGTTTGTCGAATGTTAGGTTACCTGCAGTGGGCTGAAGCCCCGGTAACTTAGGCCTTCCGCGGCTTCGTATCGGGCATCAGCGCTACTGGGCCCCATCCCCGAAGGGGTAGGCAGAGGTGCACATTATGGCAACTAGTGCCTCTGTATATGTTATAAGTCCCATGTAATAGGGGGTGAGCCTATTGCCATATACCGGGCACATTTCCAGACTCCGAACTATTACTGAGAAATTAGAAAAAAACGAGGAATACTTTGCCCGATCCGGGAAAGAAACCCAAGACCCCTCGCGCGGCAGTCGCACTTACGACCACTCGGCCAATGAGGCGGACCTTTTTATTCTGACGAAATAATTGATTTCAAAATATCTATTTCAGAAACATTCTCAATCAAATTTCGAACAAGGAACAGCAAGCGGCCAGCATTCAGAATCAAATGTCGCGAAACATCGATGGCAACACTCACGCACTAAACCATTTGCAGACGTCATTTGACAGCACCCACGGTGTTGCCAGCAACGGAAGTTTTTATACGGAATTGGACTGCGTGTGGTTGCTGTACTGTAGAAATTTAGCTGCAACTACGAAATTAAACGCGCCATACGGGACTATGGCCAGGATAAATGGGTAAATAGATTTATTTATTTATTTTCTTCTTCACAAAACATAACAGTGAATGGCGGGCATTCTCTTACAACCCACCATAGGGAAGTGCAGAGAAATATAGTGTTTGATGCGAAGCCAGGACACAATTATAAAAAAATGTTAAGTAATATGTATACTACACACATAAATACAGTAATAATATTGGCTATGTACAAAGCGAGTAGTGGCGGACAGATAACGACCGCAGCGCACAATACGGCAGAAATTGGAAACAAATGCGTATGATGCAAACCCGGTTTTTATTATTATATTCATACAGTAAAACTATTGAATAAATTGCACTTAAATAATGTCAACAAAACTTTTTTAATCTTTGGTTTTATTTATATTTGCAAAGAAAATTATAATGTTTACATTGTTATTATTTGACAGCTTCCGCGAATGTTGTAAACGCTACGCGTCGCCACCGTCGCGCACATAGTCAATAATATATTAATACAATATTTTATAAATCTGTGTAGACATACATACTATATAATATAATATAATGCTAAACGAATACTTATACCTACTGCATAAATACTACAATATATTATAAACAAAAAAATTTGTCAAGTCAAGTTTCTTCAATTGTTTTGAGTCTGCCAATGCTTCAGTAAATGCTGACTGACCTTAAATTTAAAGGAACTGCGATTTGTTGCCATTCTGATGTCCTTGGGCAGCGCATTCCACAGAAGAACAGCTTCAGCTCAATCGAATGAAAGAGAAACCATTTATTACGCCACGGCACAAATAAGAATGCTGGTACACACAAGAAGCCCATGGTGCGTCGCAGCGCAAGAGGCTGGAACTCAGCTTAATACTGTAGCCTGGGCACGAAGGCTCAAGTCCACAGCGCTGATTGTCAACACCAGCCCGTAGTAGTACACAATCATACACCTACGGTAACGCTGTTCGGAGCACAGCATGTTATATATACCGTAAGCACGGGCCTGCGGACGGCGAGCACGGGGGACTCAACGCCCGACCAGAACCAGGCCCGCGCGTACGCCTCAAGGAGTCATCAGACCACCACAGATGGGGCCTAACAGGGCTGATGCCGATTGGAGCCGCGGAATACTTAACGAGTTGCCGGCGCGAAGTGCTGGAGTAGGAACGTTGTGGTTTTCGTCAGTACAGTAAGAGTCTGACACTCCGTCTCGCCTCACCCGGACGGGAGAAGTCATCACATTTGATGACTTCTCCCGTCCGTCATTATTTCCTTATTTCCCTAATTATTATTTAAATCATTATTTCCCCCCCTCAAAAAAAGCATGTTATAAATAATAATCAGTTGAAGATGTCTTTTTAAGCCCGCTACAGTCTCCCAAAACCGCTGCAACTCCTGTTAGCCAGGATCTACAGTAGATACAACATATACATGTTGAATATATCTGTAAATTTCGTAACTGTCAATTCGAATTTTCAAAGAGAGCTTGGTCGCTTACTCGCCTGTCATTGGTCGGTATTATTCTCAAATCCAATGACGAATGACGTAAAATGACAATGATATTTTTTAATTCCAGGGTCGCCCTAAGAATGCTAACTGGGGAGTTGGCAGCAAATAAGGCGCTCGACACGCTGTTGTATGAAGTACTGACTGGCTGGACTGAGCTGAAGTGTAATAATATGTTCCCTAGGTAAGTAGTAACCCCGAGGACACGGTGGAACACACAGTGGGAAAATGCCCTGCGTGGGCTGAGCACCGCCATGCCCTCAGGGAAGTGATCGGCGATGGCGACCTCTCGCGTCCGGGCCTAGTGCAGGCCATGATGCGGAGCGAGGGGGACGGGGATGCCGTCTCCTCCTTTTGCGAAGCAGTCATGCTAGCTAAGGAGGAGGCGGGACGCGTGAGGCAGCGAAGCGCTGCCTCTTCGCAACCCAGCCATCGCGAAGGACACACCGGGCGTCGGGGATCGCGAGACGATCTCCGGCCACCGTAAGCGCGGGCCTGCGGACGGCGAGCATGGGTGGCTCCCCGTCCGACCAGAAACAGACCCGAGCGGACGGCGCGTCGCGTTCCGCGCGCGCCTCAAAGAGCCATCAGACCACCACAGATGGGGCCCAATAGGGCCGATGCCGATTCGGAGTCGCGGAGAACCTAACGGGTAACCGGGGCTCCGGCTCGACGTGCAGGAGAAGGAACGGGGTGGTTTTTAGTCAGTAAGAGTCTGACACTCCCTTCCGCATAACCCAGGCGGGAGCAGTCATTCGATGATTTTCCCCCATTAACTCGTCAAGTACCGGTTTTGTAGACACAAAAAAAGGTAAGTAGTAAATGACAATAACCAAATTTGTAGGTATTACACGAGTAGACGGATCACCTGATGGTAAGTCATCGGCGTCGCCCATGGACACCTGGAACACCAGAGGCGTTACCAGTGCGTTACCGGCCTTTTAGGGATTAGGAGTTTGAGGATCGTTGGGGATTCAGGAATTGGGGAGATTGGGGAAGGAGAGGGTAATTGGGCCTCCGGTAACCTCGCTCACAAGACGAAACACAACGCAAGCGTTGCTTCACGTCGGTTTTCTGTGAGGCCGTGGTATCACTCCGGTCGAGCCGGCCCATTCGTGCCGAAGCATGACTCTCCCACACTTCTACATACATTGAAATTTTACATAAGTATGGCCTTAAATCTAAACTCGCCAAACTTTGACGTTTGATAGCGAGAGACGCTCGTTTACAAACAATTTCAATTATATCATAATATGTAGGAAGGTGACATGCAGTATTCCTTTTTTTTTGTATGGACAGTGTCCTTTTATTGATCGGGCGTGAAAAGAGTCATGCAGAATAACATTACCAACAAAAATATTCATGGAGTCTTATATCAAAAACCATAGGTTGCTGGTTCATATCCGGCTCGAAGGACCAAAAAAATATGTATAGTCTCTTGGTAGACTAAACACACTTTTCTTGATTTAAATGAAAGTCAATAGTTGAGAATAATAATTTGTATTGTAGAATAATAAACTAACGTAAAATGGATTGAGTGAACTGTATGAGCGTGAGTGCTAACGTGACTTATGAGAACGCACGGCTGACTTGATTGCTCGATACGAACTGAATCGAATAATTAGGTAAATGAATTACGATGCGGAAAAATGCTGACTTTAAATGTGCACCGTTGCACCGTACACAGTCCAAACCAAAAATATAATTATTAAAGAAGTCCAAACCGTGTTAAACTTATCCACAAACTATCCAACATAATATAAGATTACGCCTTTTATCCCCGAAGGATGCAAATTACATATTACAGCACCTAATGCCACTGTACAATGTAACACTAGAATCAGAGATCGGATCCTTGCATCGACTACAAACTACAACAAAACAGTGCAGTGCGATGCGCGCTCGAATACGGACGTGTTGTTGCAGTTGTACGTAAAGGTCGCGGCGTAAGTCGCTGCCCGATATTTCGCAATGAGTTCACAACAACTTATCGCAAACGAGCTATTGGCGTTTATACAAAATGCTATCGACACCATGGACGAAATCAGCATCATGCAGATTTGTAGGTCGAGTTTCAAAGAAGACGAGATCAGCAAAGGCAAGATGCTACTCTACCAGACGACTGGGAAGCTCGACCAAATGCCATCGAGAAGGAGAGATGGTACGGATAAGAGCGTCCAAGACATCATCACCTTTCTGAAGGCGACCGACCCTGACGACGTGCCGACATTCGTGGCGAAGGAGCTACACAAGTTGCCACCCGTCACATTCGACCACGTAGATGTAACCAGGCTGCTAAAGGATATCACATTCTTAAAGTCAAGCTTGGCCCAGATGCAGAGCAAGTTGGAGACGTCTGACACTACCATCCAGGAACTGCATGCCGAAATAATGTTGTTACGCAATGCTGTTTCGGAAAGTAGATTTCAAGGCGAAGCCAACGTGAACACACGTCGCGGGGCGCAAAATGCTTCAGTCAGCAGTTTTGCATCGGTGAAATTTAACACATCGCTTATTGCAAATAATGATGTCGATGCACCGTGCCCCGACGCGCCCCGAGTCTCTCCACGTGCAGAGCACATGTCACGCGAAGCTATGTCGACCCCCAAAGTAGCTTACGCTGCAATTGCTGCCGCAAACAAAACAGCTGCGTCACAATCTAAGCAGCCAAAAGGGGGTAAGCAGAACCGTCGCTGTGAAGCCGTAACAAGGATTCCGATACAGCGCTGTCCAGAAAAGCCTGTATGTGATGAGGAGGGCTTCATCAAAGTTCAAAAGAAGAAGCCTACTTCACGCAATCAACGCGGTACCGGACTGACCGGACCTAACATGCTGCGTCCAGCTGTGCCTACGACGCTGCTGTATGTGTCCCGATTACACCACTACACGAAGGTTGAGGAGATAGTGGAATATGTGAAGATGAAGACCAATTGGACCTTAAGGGTCGAGAGGTTGGAACCGCGTCACAATACCAACTTCAAGTCGTTTGTGGTGCGAGTTCCTACTCAACATCTCGACAAATTCCTGGAGGCAGAGTTTTGGCCGAAGGGTGTCATATACCGACGTTTTCGAGGTCGCCTACGTGACACCGACCAGCGTAACACGACACCACGCATATCGTGAATGATTTAAATTAATGACTTGTTTAATTATGTATTTATAGTATTTTTATGTTTTATATTATAGTATTATTGTATTAATATGGGCCTTCGTTGCCTGATGTAAATGAATAAATAAATAAAAAAAAAAAAAAAAAAATAATCCTGCCAACAAAGTGAACAGCTTGCTGCTGGGCCTTGCTGGTAAAACGACTCCTATCTTCGTGACTGAACACCTATCTCCGGCTAATAAATCTCTGCATGCTACTGCTAGAGTGAGAGCCAAGGAGAAGGGATATAAACACGTTTGAGTGCGAAAGGGAAGGATTTTTGTAAGGAAGTCTGATGGAGACGAGTATATCTTGGTGAGAAATATGTCAAGTTTGGAAAAGATTGTTTAGTATATATGTTGTCTCCACTTTCCCTCTTTTTTCTTTTTGATGTATTGGTGTTATGGGTTATCAGGGTTCTGGTTTACTATTTATTACCAAAACACTCGTGGTTTACGAACTAAGACTCATGATTTTTACTGTCAGTTGGGTTGTTGTGATTATGATATAGTGGTTTTAACGGAGACATAGCTGAATGGCGGTGTTTTGAGTAGTGAGCTATTCGACGACAGATATAACGTTTATAGAAGAGATAGGGAAGACACTGGTTTTCATAATACAAAAGACGGTGGAGGAGTTTTAATTGCTATCTCCAAAAAAATTAAGTCGGAACGCATGTGTAAATGGGACAGTAAGTGTCCTGACCTTTGGGTGACCTTTGGGTCACAGTTGAAATACCCACCGCTGGCACTGTGAGTCGGGTAGCTCTTTGCGCGATTTACTTACCTCCACCACTGAATTTAACAATGTTGAACAATTTTCTGGATCATTGTAATGTAGTTTTCGAGAACTCGGATGTAGCTAATACCTGTATTATCGGTGATTTTAATCAGGGAAACATAGACTGGAGCCTGATAGGCGGTGGGGTTGTTGAGTGTCAAATGCCCACAATAAGTCAGACGTTGATTGACTTCATAAATTTAAATGGGCTGAATCAATTTAATAAGGTAGCCAATAAATCAGGCCGCGTACTTGATTTGGTGCTGACGAGTTTTTCATCTTGTAGTGTTGAAGAATCCAATATTATCCTGAGTACAGTAGACAAGTTGCATCCACCACTGGAGATACGGATCCCATTATCGAGTGATACAAAACTTTCTTATAACACTGGCAACGTAAGATATAGCTTCTATAAGGCAAATTACGCAGATATAAATAAATATCTATCGGACCAGGACTGGACTGAGGTTTTTAATGACACGAATGATGTCGATGAAACTGTAACAATATTCTACAATGTTATTTGGACAGCTATTAAAAGATTCGTACCCAAGTGTAGCAATAAACGCAGTAAATATCCCCCATGGTTTGATCGTAAATTGATAAGAATATTGAAGGAAAAGAATAAATTGAGATGTCGCTTTAAAAAATACAAGAATCCACTAGACGAATTAGAATTAAAATTAATAAGTAAGCGTTGCTTGGGTATGGCGAGAACTTGTTATAACCAATACGTCAAGGATCTGGAGAATAAGATAACTAGAAACTCCAAATTTTTCTGGTCATATATAAAAACAAAACGTGGAGGCTCAAGCTCGTTTCCAGTATCGTTAACCGATGGGAATACCATAGCTTCAAATGGACAAAGCATGTCCGAAATGTTTGCTAACTATTTTTCTTCTGTATATGGCCAAATTAGTAAGCAGGAGACTGACAGCATCTCTGACTTTTTGATGAATATGCACAGGCACAGTCTAAGCTTGACGTCGCCAATGATTGATAACAATACTTTATTAGCCAAATTGAAAAAGTTAGATGGTACAAAGGGTGCTGGTCCGGACGGGATCCCCCCTATGTTTATAGCAGCTTGTGCTAAAACACTGGCTGCGCCACTCTCTTTCATATTTAACAAGTCCCTTAAAACAGGGTTATTTCCAGCGTACTGGAGAGTAGCTAAGGTTGTACCGATTCACAAAGGTGATTGCGACAAAATAGTTAATAACTACAGGCCTATCTCAATCTTGTCTGCTTTCGCGAAGGTTTTCGAGTCATTACTATGTCCGTACATACAAAATCACTTGAAATTGTACCTTGACGAGAGCCAGCACGGTTTTGTTAAATCAAGATCAACTTGCACAAATCTGGTGGCTTTCTCGGAAACAATTACTCAGGCCTTAGATGCCAACAAACAGTATGACGTAATTTACACCGACTTCAGCAAAGCATTTGACCGCGTGTCGCATAGAGTACTTTTGTTTAAGCTATCAGCATACGGAGTTTCTGGGACGTTATTAAAGTGGTTGCAGTCATACCTCGAAGAACGCATTTTTTTTGTTGTGGTCAATGGATTTGAGTCTGACTCTCGAGATATTACATCTGGAGTACCTCAGGGCTCACATCTGGGCCCAGTCCTGTTCAACCTTTTTGTTAACGATCTACCGAAGTGTTTCCATTTTTCGGAGAAATTTATGTATGCGGATGATTTGAAATTCGGAAGAACAGTAGAATCATTTCAAGATTGTATTTGTATTCAAAGTGACATTGACAGTCTGGTCCAATGGTGTGACCGAAATGGCATGCAATTGAATATAAAAAAGTGCTTTCACATTAAATTCACCAGGAAAACACACCCAATAGACTCAGGCTACCATATAGATCAGCAAAAGATCCGGGAAGTGGATCAAATAAGGGACTTAGGCGTGGTTTTCGATAAAAAAAAGACATTTCTACCCCATTTAGAGATGATAATAGGCAAAGCTTCCAGAATGTTGGGATTTATTCTGCGAAATACAAAGGTATTTCGCAGTAGTCGTCCAAAAATATTACTGTTTAACAGCCTTGTACGCAGTATTTTGGATTACTGTAGTGTTGTGTGGAGGCCTCATTTTGCTACACACTCACTTAGACTGGAAAGAATACAGAAGCGATTTATGTGGCATTTGGCTAAAAATAGTAAAAAAACAATATCGTACAAAAGTAAATTAACGTTACATCAAATGATATCACTAAGCAGTCGTAGGGAAATCACTGACTGCTTATTCATGTATAAATTAATAAATAACATAATAGATTGCCCAACCCTTCTGAAAAAAGTCAATTACCGAGTGCCTGCCAAATACCCGCGTAACCGTATCGCGCTTCTGTATCCACCTCGTCGCAGGACTGTCTTGGGCGCTAATTCTCCATTACCAAGGCTGAGTAGATTGCTAAACGACTGCAGTGACTTAGTGGATATTCACGCGTCATCGTTGGTTGGGTTCCGGTCTGCGCTGTTGAAGCACTTATCAACAAAGAGTTGACTGATGGTGTCTAAATCTACGAGTGTATAAAAGTCGTTACCACACGCATGAGAAAAATTTACTGTTTTTTTTTTATATTGTTTCTTTTGTTACTTGTTTTCGTGTTTAAAATTAATTTCATATACTTAGTTTTCTTAAAAAATCAAATCAAGTTTGTTTTAGATGTAGGATAATAATTTTGTAAATGCTGTATTTACCTATAAGTGTTTGTTACACTTACTGTTAAGAACTCACATTTGTATCTCGACAATTGTATTGGTGTAAACAAATGTTGGTAAATCATAAATAAATAAAATAAATAAATAAACACCCACTTTTCACTATTTATGTTAAGAGTCCCATGTAATAGGGGGTGAGCATATTGCCATATACTGAGCACAATTCCAGACTCCGTGCTACTACTGAGATTTTTTTAAAAACCCAGTTTTAATTTCCCCGACCCGGGAATCGAACCCGAGACGCCTTGCCCAGCAGTCGCGCTTGCGACCTCTCGGCCAATGAGGCAGTCAAAAAAAGTCAGACAAACGATTATATGGGTTCTTATATCAAAAACTCAGTCCGATCTGTGTTAAACTTATCTAACTTCAGTTAATACTCCAATCTACGGTCACGGTATAGAGATAGACATTATGTTTTTAATTTTTTTTCTATTTTCTCCAATCCACAGATGCAGTAAAGTGAACGCCGCGTCAGTAGTGCTGGACACAATAATGCAATCACATAGAAAATCACAAGTTTCTAACAGAGGGCGATAAAATTAATAGCTATATTTAAAATTCCAATTTAGATCATATTATTATCATTAGGTACTATTAAAATAGCATAATAATAGAATTTTTATTTTAAAAAAAGCAGAGTTAAGTTTTAAAATATTTAATTTGATTGTTATTGTTGGATTTTTTATCTGTGTCGCCAAAGAGGCTTTAATCTGTTTTGGCGCGATAGTTTGACAGTTTTTTTTTAAATCGTCTTCTGATCACAGATAATTATAAGTTCTTTCAAGGCCAGCCCTCTTCTGGAAGTTGCATTTAACAACAAAATTAATATTGGTCGCTTAGTTGATTTTTTTTCAATTTTTTTTTCAATTTTTATAAATAATTAAATTATTTATAAAAATTGAAAAAAAAAATAAAATATTTGTTTACACCTTAAAAAATAATTGTAATCAATTTTATTACATAGGCTTACCGACCAATTTTTGTCATTAATGACCGATTTTTAAATCATCAGTTAATTTTAACTGTAGAATAAAAATGACATTTTTGACAGTTTTTATTATGGAAGAATTGTCAAATATTCAAAGGTATTCCTCAGTTAAAATTAATCTGGCGTTGGAATAATCGGACCTAAGGCAACTCTGCAAAAGGCATAATACGTTCAGGAGCAAAGAAATGGAGCCATGAGCGTTTTTTTCTAGTTAATTTCTTGATAAATATTATCTGATACAAGTATTTTATTAATTGTTAACGTATGTCGTATAAAAGGCAATTTAGTTATCTTTACAATGAGAGCAATTTGTTGTAAAAGGTATGACGGCGTAGCCACAGCGCCGTCTATTATTTGTTTTGGAACTAGGATGACATCTAGATCCCCTATACTTATATTACTCTTTGACATCTAGCCACAGAAGTCATTCTGACGGAGCGTCAGGTCGACAACAGCGCCGCCATATTTTTCAACCAGACTACGGTTATCACGGAATATAGTTGTATTCTATATTCCGTGACGGTTATGAATGGCGACGCGAGACATCTCCGACGAACCGTCAAAGTTCCGCACAATCTTATAATTTTTCATAAAGTTAAAGTTGGATTAGTGATGATTATGACTCGGTGTTTTATCTTATTATATGCCCAAATACCCACTCATTGGCCGATCCTGATGCAGGCAGGGAACTGCCTATAGGTAAACTTTTTTAAATGTTATAGAAGGTTCGATAAAATGAAAATAAGCGCTAGTGGTTCCATTACTTCGCTTCTAATTGTATTTGTAACAAAATAATAATATTACAGTACATCACAATCTGCTTTAAAGAATGTTAAGTTTTAATAGTTTATTTTTATCAATTAAGTTATTTACAATCTACATTTTTGAGGAATTTTCTTTAACTATGTCTATTTAATTGATAATTCCTTAACAATTAGATTTTTTAAAGTCTTGTAAGAATATCTTTAGATTAGAGAGTAAGCTATTACTGCAAATAAGTAGGTACAATGCTGAGTACATGTCCATTGGCTGCACAGTTGGCGCAGTGGTTGGGTGAGCAGCTGCTGTGCAACATGTGGCAGGTTCGATTCCTGCGCCAGCCAAAAAATGCATTTTCTGAGTGAAATGACCCTTAACTAAAAATCGCGAGTTTCTCACGTGAATTATACTGAGAGCAGCTCTACTAGTTTCGAAACACACCGCGCACGCTGCTCATAAGGAAGAACCCCTCTGTGGGTTGAAACTAGAAGAGCTTGTCTCAATATATTTACGTGAGTAACCTGCGATTTTTAGTTGATTTAGTATGTCTCACGATAGTTATTTATTACAGTAATGACCCTTATTAGCCCAGAGTGAGCGTTCTGTTCCACCCCCGTGTCTAGAACGCATGTATCGCCGTTGGTCCCGCTGACCTCTCTCCGGTCGCGTCGGTCTGCTGTCGCACCGGGTTCAGAGAGTGAGGGAACAGAGTGTGCATCTGTGTTTGCGCACACACTTGTGCACTATAATATAGTGCACAAGTGTGCACCTGCATAGTTTAGAATTAGACTCTTGATAACATGATCAAAATCGATCCATAATGAATGAAGATTCACAAGTTCGTTACAAATGACATACTTTTTGCTCAAGCATTTAGTTTCTTTTCTTTTACTTACCTCTGCCTTTAGCCAAACGCCACTTTAGCGCTTGTCTACAGAGACAGTAGAAAACTAAATGTATGGGGATGACACTGACAAGTGTCAAAATTTACGTCAATCCCATATAACAAGCGATAAATGGCATTTGGCTACAGCTGCTGCAGCTCTCGTTAGACAAGCGTTGAAGTGGCGTTTGGCTAAAGGCACTGTTCATATTCATACAGTTTGGCAAAAAAGAGTTTGTAATAATAGAAGTCGCTAGTATCGTCCTTTGGCACCCTGGTACACTACGCCTCAACCGGTTTTGATATTTTTATCGAGTTTAAAAAGAGGAGGTGCTGTGGTTCGGATGATTGTTAATTCATGGGATGTGGTCCGAAGGTGGGTGATTCAGTCCAAGTCTATATTAGTTCCAGCTGATACCGCGTCAAACTCTTTTCTGCCAACCTCGTTTGCTTTCATAAAAAAACTACAATATTTAAGTACATATTAAGCTATGCAATGTTATTAAATATAGGGAGGCAATATATCGCATTTCAGATTTTCGTTTTTCTGTGAATGAAGTTTTATTATATGTAGGTACTATTTACCTATATGCTCTTTTCTGTACTTTATACACCGTTCAATTTCAATTCACCCCGTTTTGCGGTATTATTAATTTATATTACACTTTTATTTAACCAATTTGCGGCACATTGCCTTCCTCTTTTTATGTCTATAGGTACTTTGTAGTTATGCTCAAATTATGTAAGTAGATTCTTACTAAAGAGGCTTCACTATGTTAAATGATAGACTGAAAGTTTAAAATAAAAGATATTATTTTCAAATTGTTTTAAATTATTTATCACTCCCTCAGCACTCCTCTACACTCCCCTAGCGCTACATCACTACATGTAACACAGCTTGCTACGCGCAGTAGTTACAGCTGTGTACAGTCTGTCACTCTCTCAACACTCCCCTACGTGTGCAAATAAATGCATTTATAAAATCAGTTTTAAGCGTAAAAGTGCGACTGCTGGGCAAGAGATCTCGGGTTCGATTCCCGGTTCGGGCAAAGAATTACCGGCTTTTAAAAAACTTTCAGTAGTAGCACGGACTCTGGAAATGTGCCCGGTATATGACAATAGGTTCACCCCCTATTACCTGGGACTCATAACATAGATAGTGAAAAGTGGGTGTTCCATTGCAGTGGCACTGCCTACCCCTTGGGGCATAAAAGGTGTGATGCTATGTTTAAGCGTAGGAGAGCCATGGTTGCACGAATGGGCCGGCTCGACCGGAGAGATACCACGGCCGAGCAGAAAACGGACATGAAACAACGGAAGCGTAGGGTTTCACTACGTGAGCCTCCTTACTCTTCCCCTCCACAATCTCGCACAGAGAACCGCTTTATGCAGGTAGCTACCAACCTCGCGAAGCATAGTCACTGGGTGAGAATTGTGGGAGGCAGTGGACAGTACGTGGCTGTACGCATGATGAAGGATCATTATGATTGTACTGTTTGTGCACTTTGGTTGATATCGGCTCACTGCCTAACTCGCCGCACGCGCGTCCGTCCTGCTTCGTGGTTCCAAGCAAAGTGAGTGAGGGAGGGGGTATGCCCCGCTCCCCCACTATACTATAGCGCGCGGCGTGTACGCATGAGACGACAGAACTATATAATTCTACAAACACTACAATGATAATGACGCTGATGATGAAGTGTCTATACGAGGCATAATGCTCATACAGCAGTTTTATATTCAATGCAAACGTATATAATCACAAGCTTTTATCCGCGGCTTCGCTCGCGTCACTAAAGGATAAAAAGTAGCCTATGTGACATATATCATTACACACAGCGCCATCTACCTCTATACCAATAATTTCGCTGTCCCTCGAGAATATCAATTTTTCCGGGATAAAAAGTACTATTATTTAATCCAGACTTCTAAATTTATGTCTGCAAAAATTCAAAGCAATCGGTTTAGTAGTTACGGCGTGAAAGCGGAACAAACAAACAAACAAACTCACTTTTCAATTTATAATATTAGTAAGGATAGTAAGGATTATCATCATCAACAGCCTATAAATGTCCACTGCTGACCAAAGCCTCTTCTCACATGGAGAAGGTTTGAGCATTAATCACCACGCTTGCTCAATGCGGGTTGGCGATTACAAAATTATAGTTAGAAATTATAAGCCCAGGTTTCCTCACGATGTTTTCCTTCACCGTTTGTCAGCGGTGTCGAGATAATCTTAGAAAGTACATATAACTCGTAAAAAGTCACATTGATACTTGCCGTTGGTAGGTTTCGAACCCGCACCCGCATGCATGAGGCGTCTTAAACCTTCGGGCCACCACGTAACGTATATAAATAATGAATAATGCATCGAACTAATAACTTTAATTAATCGTACACAAGTCGTAACAAGGTCGCTATCACGTGGTAATGTGTAGCAATCGGGACTTACATAAAATACGTAAAGTGCTATTCAGTTATCTCAACGTAGCCTTTCATTGGGAATGATGAAAGGGTATGAAAATTAAAAATATAATTAGTCCGTAAGTTAGGTAAGGATAAAATATTTGACACGTATTTTTTTATTTTGTCGTATAATCTTCTTTAATATATATATGCGTATAATAAAACAATACTCAGATAAAATCGATCGAAAATCGAATCAAAGTTTAGGAGTGGGGGCTAAAACGTCATTTCTACGTATAAAATGTACATAGAAGTGACGTCACGCGATATTTCAAATCATTATATCATCAAAAGTATTCGTTTCTGTAAGAAAATAAAAAATACGTGTCTAATGTTTTAAAATAATCTACCAGACGGACATTAAAATAAAATTAGGCGTCTACCCTATTGGTAGTTGGAAAATAAACCAGTGAACCTAAAGAAACTTCGGTGTCTGAATTATTCCCTACAATCTACAACTGCAATCGGAGTTGTCGTCAACGACGAGGATACTCCAACAGCGTCATAAGTACAGATAGAAATCTCTAGTATCAATAAGAAAATTACATCAAAACAAAAAACTTAAATTTTACTTATTTAATACTTAAAAAATGAATTAGGTAAATCGCTTAAGCTCCTTAGACCCTGGCAACTGTCGTTTCAAAGACTCGATAAGGCTTGTTGTGACTCCATTGGTGGCCTTAATTTTATCAAATAGATCTAATATCGTTTCTTCGCTCCAACTGTCTTGGTTAGCCACCATATTGTTTTTCCATTTATTGAGGTTTATGGCTAACGTGTCTATGTTTGCTATTATATAGCCAATTCTGTACTCATTGTTGTTTGAAAGCGCTGCCTTAATATGAGTTAGAGGACTTATTTTTCTTTCAATATCGTTGAAAGTTTCTTCTAAATACGATATCAGTTTATCTTTAATTCTTGACTGAACGTCAATTTTCGGATTAGGGATGACGTCATTAGCAGAATGGTGGGCGACGTCAATTGTGGAATGAGGAGTGACGTCAGCAACTCCAGACTTTGATGTGACTTCGTATCTGGAAGGAGGCGTGACGTCATATCTAGAAAGAGGTGTGATGTCATATCTTATCGGAGGCGCAGCTTCATATTTGGAAGGAGGCACGACTTCACCGATTGGCCACGATCTTCTTGTTGGCGTAAGTTCATCGTCAACGTCATTTGTAACAGTCAACGATTGGTCTGAAGTATCATTTTTAACATTTGAAACTTCTATAGAGTCTGTGATTGTTTCTATTTTATCTGTGGTTTCTGTTGTGTCACTCTCTGCTTCCGTAACGTTTTCCACAGATGCACTATTGACTTCATCTATAGTTTCGTTGTCTATGCTTCTTTTGTATCTATTTTCTTTTGCCGTTGGTTGTGGGTCTAAAGTTAAAACGTCATCTTTATCGAGTTTTTCTAATTTAGTTTTTACTGAATCTAAAGCTGATGTTGCATCGGATATGAGTTCATCTAATTTCTTGTCTTTGGCTTCAGTTTGAGAGCGCTCTTTGAATAAAGATCTTATATTCGTTACGATGTCATTGTACCGACGTTGTTTAAATAAATTTGCATATTTAGTTAAAAGTGACCCACTGCTTAAATTGGTTTCTTCAGCGTTAACAGCTTGATGTAGACTTATGTCTGGAAAATAATTGTCTATTAATAAAAGTTGCCCAACCACCGCACCGCACCGCGCAAACCGTGGAGTCATTTACACTCGTACAGAATTACACGCCTTAATGTTTTGATAATGTACTATGAGTTCGTTTGCGCTTTCGAAGTTGGCTTTTTGCAATTCTGCACCAGTTATTGTTGTATTACCAAGACAAAATCATTTTACTTCGGGGCAAAACGTAAACGATTCTACGGTCATCAAGATTAAGAGTTTGTACCAAATATCAGATCGATCTATCGTCAGGAACCAAATAAAACAGTTTTTTTTATGGCATAAGCCGGTAAACGAGCAGACGGATCACCTGATGGTAAGCAATCGGCGTCGCCCATGGCCACCTGGAACACCAGAGGCGTTACAAGTGCGTTACCGGCCTTTTTAGGATTAAAAGTTTGAGGATCGTTGGGGATTCAAGAATTGGGGAGATTGGGGAAGGGGAGGGTAATTGGGCCTCCGGTAACCTCACTCACACGACGAAACACAACGCAAGCGTTGCATCACGTCGGTCTTCTGCTCGGCCGTGGTATCACTCCGGTCGAGCCGGCCCATTTGTGCCGAAGCATGGCTCTCCCACACTTAATATGTTTAAAAAGAGGCAAAAAAACTTACACAATATAAATACGAAATAATATCTTAATCTAGCCATTCTGGTGAGCGTCCACACAACTGAATGAAATGTGAAATAATTTCAAATTTGTTGTCATACCATACTTGTTCAGGTACGAACGTAAATTACTTCTGTTCAGTACAATCGGAAACAATGGTTCACTGGTTTCAAAACATATGTTTTTAATTTCCACAATTCTCAGTTTCTTACATAACCTCGCACTATTAGGTTGGGTGCTTTCCTTAATCAAAAATAAATTATTTCGACTCTTCAATACAATAGAATATTAAGTAATAATCACACTTTCATTTATTGATTTTATAATCAACTTAACAACTTTTTCCAGCTTTGTAAGTAAGTAAGTAAATAACTGCCTCGTTGGCCGAGTGGTCGCAAGTGCGACTGCCGGGCAAGGGGTCTCGGGCTCGATTCCCGGGTCGGGCAAAGTATTACTGGGTTTTTAAAAAATTCTCAGTGGTAGCACGGAGTCTGGAAATGTGCCCGGTATATGGCAATAGGCTCACCCCCTATTACATGGGACTCGTAACATAAATAGTGAAAAGTGGGTGTTACATTGTACAGTGGCATTAAGTGCCGTAATGTGCACCTCTGCCTACCCCTTCGGGGATAAAAAGGCGTGATGTTATGTTATGTTATGTTAAGTAAGTAAATGATTTATTCGCGTAAAAAACGGTATAACTATAATAATAAAGACATAATAGATAATAATAATAATAAAGCTTTATTTATTCCATGCATTCATACATAATAATCAATATTTGTGATAACAATTCGAGAACTTCATTAATTATATTCCTTTACTCTTATCTTATATCTTATCTTGTACTCTTATACTTTTTTTGTTTGAACGCGCTAATCTCCGTAACTACAAGTCTGATTTGAATAATTCTTTTTGTGTTGGATAGCGCATTTATCGAGGATGGCTATAGGCTATAAAACATCACGCTACGACCAATAGTAGCCGAGCAGAGCGTGTGAAACCGCACGGAAGACCTTTCTCGATAAATATACTATCCAACACAAAAAGAATTATAGAATTCAGACTGGTAGTTTCGGAGATTATCGCGTTCAAACAAAAAACAAACTCTTCCGCTTTATAATATTATATCATTATTAGTATAGATAACTCAACATGTTTCGCTAATATATATACATAGCATGCACACGTTTCTTATTTTAACAGAAGTGAGCAGTTAATTAAAATTTAACATTCTCAAAATTACATAAACTATAAAAATTACATTCATTATTCATGTATTTAAGAAATAAGTATGCTGTTCGACGCTAAAAAAACGTGACGTCACAATACACAATCTCGTACAAAATTCAAAACTGTCGTTTTTGACAGTTCGAAAAAAAAGTACCTATTGAATTTGACTAGTTGGCACGTACCCCAATACGTTTTTCGCTTCATCAACACTTCAACAGTCATCAGTCTTTTCATGCATTCTCGTCGGTTAAGGGTACTTTTAATTTGGCCCTTCTTTAATATATCGCTAAACCAAGATCGACTTGGAGAGGGTGGACGGTGGATGAAATAATACTGATATACTAATCGCGTATATTATAACAACTACATTGTTTGCTGCTCACAGTGCTCACACCGTACAAAATATTTGTCCGTACCTACCCTATATAAATCCCGGTAACGAAACCATAGCGCCATCTAACTCGATCCCAACGCCATCTATCGACCGCTGGGACAACTCGTGTTAATTATGAATTATTTTAATATAAAATGTTGATAGCGCTATGATCCCGTTACCGCTCCGAACAATCGCCAATCATAGACCTCTACAGATGGACGGCCCCGTTCATATACTCTCTTTATACTTCTTTCGTTACTTTAATTAGTTTTAGCAAGGACGTTGAATAAAGGCGGTCATAAGTAGTCTTTTGAAACAACGACTGTCAACTGTGACAAGCGGAATTTTCAAAACTCACGAGATCGCAGTTTTCTGCGATCCCGCAGCCATGAACTTGTGGCTTACTCTTGAATCCAATTCCGATCGATCGACATTGGTATTGTGAAACGTACTCTTGAGTTGTAACACTAGCGCCCATTGCATTCGTATTGCGCGGATATTGAATGAACTAAATGGTATTTTTTTTTTTAAGTGGGGAAAATCATCGAATGACTGCTCCCGCCTGGGTGAGGCGGAAGGGAGTGTCAGACTCTTACTGACTAAAAACCACCCCGTTCCTTCTCCTGCACGTCGAGCCGGAGCCCCGGTTACCCGTTAGGTTCTCCGCGACAACTAAATGGTATTGAGTTTGGCTTTATATTATGCTATTTTAACAACTACGATTGTGGTTGTATAGTGTTGACATTGAATAATTATTGCGATTTTATTGGATTGAAATTGCATTGACATTGAGATTGGTTTCAAGAGTAAGCACCCTGTATTCTACAAAAACTGCAGAGCTCGCAACTTCGACGGGCCGGGCGTGGGAGAAAATCGCGCCGTGTAGCCTAACCTGGCGCCCGGCACTTGCCTAATTCGCCTAAGGGATAATACGGGTCTGACCGCAATCATTATTGACCGTACCCACGTAAGTACCTACAGTTTCTAAACTACACAAGTTTGGACGCGATAGTACCGCAAAATAATCGGTATCATGTAAAATTCGCCTCGACGTATATTGTTTTATGTTTTAATTATAATATTATGTCGGAACACGCGACATGAAACGCTAGTATAGTTGCTTTATGTTTAATACATTGGTACATAATACCTCTATATAGTTCTCTCTCTGACAAACTCAATGACATTTAATGGTCATTTAACCCAGTCTTTGTCAATTGTTTTCGGAGCTAAATTACTAGGGGCCCTCACTAGGGTTTTTTTTAAGGGGGGAAAATCATCGAATGACTGCTCCCGCCTGGGTGAGGCGGGAGGGAGTGTCAGACTCTTACTGACTAAAAACCACCCCGTTCCTTCTCCTGCACGTCGAGCCGGAGCCCCGGTTACTCGTTAGGTTCTCCGCGGCCCCTCCCTCACCCACAGGCGGCTTTATGTAGCGATCGCGAACGCCTTAGAAGCGATGCTGCCACGCGTTTAGCAAATTCGCGACAGCATCGCTTCTAAGGTGTCTTATGCTGAAATACTGAAACGTTACTCAATTTTAAGTCGTGCTCAAATATCGTGCCATCTCTGTCATTTTACAAAGAATTTGTAGAGACAGAACTATACTTAAGTACGACTTAAAATTGAGTAGCGTTTCAGTATTCTGACATTAGTCGCATTTGTCACGCGCTCCAATACCGATGCAAACGCGCTACCAACATGCTACTGCATCGCGATTGTATCGATACAAACCCGCGACCGCGTCGGGCGATATCCAATATTGACGCTGCTTCTGTTGCCTACGCTTCAACTGCTTACCTAAAAGCAGCACGAAAAACAGCGTGACTAATGTCGTCTCAACAGAGTCCAACTTGCAACTGTAGATACTATTCCAAGGTATTTTTGTATCGTAAATGCATCGCGACTGAATCGCGCTTGCATCGCCTCTGAATGTCCCGTGAGCGAGCGCGATCCGCGATCGACATTAATATTGTGTAGTAAGTACTCTTGAGTTGCAACACTACCGCCCATTACATCCGTATTGCGTGGATATTGAATGAACTAAATGGTATTGAGTTTGGCTTTACATTCCGCACTCTGAATGCTATTGTAACAGCTATGATTGTGGTTGTATAGTGTTGACATTAAATAATTATTGAGATTTTATTGGATTGAAATTGTATTGACATTGAGATTGGTTTCAAGAGTAAGCATCCAGGTTTATCAGAGTGTTGCTGATCTTAAAATGTAGGTATGCTACGTTGTCGTCACTACGTAGGTACCAATTGTAAGTATATTACCTACCTATGTTTAACACATGGTTTAAATTGAACATTTCTATGATAATAGCTTATCATAGTTATATTAAAATTATATATATTTCACGGTGTAATATTGTTACCTACTTTACAGTCGCAAACTGAAGACGTTTTACACTAGGAAAATGAAAGGATAAGCAGAAGTGCCTATTTATGCGTTTTAAATATGATACGCAGTTTCAATGGTATACCGCCGTTTACCTGAATTTTATTTGCCGTAATAGTCAACAGCCATAATATCATTTGCCATAATACTCAGTTGCCCTACTCTCATTTGCCATTATTAGTCACGTGCCAGAATCATTGTTTCCCATAAAGTCACTTACCATAACATCATTTGTCATAATCATTGTAAGCCCTAATTATCACATATATTATATAATTATGATATGCCATAACATAATTTGCCATCGACATCGGGTGTGTAACGGTTGTTTATATCAAGAGAAATTGGATGCCATTGGGACTTTAAGGTACCCCGACTCGGACAGGTTAGGTTAGAAGGAGATCGCGGGGTCGTGTGAGCGAACGAAGCGAGTGAATAGACCCCGCCATCCCTTTCGTGGTTATTTTTTTATAAACCACACAGATGACAGAAGTAGGCCGTCGACCTAGCCCGCCATCAACCATGCACAGAATTTATACTTCTTGTTATGCCATTTTAATATTATGTCTAATAATTATTATGGCACATAAAATTTGGCAAACAATACTTATGGCATTCGTATCTTATGGTATCTAAAATTCGGGCAATTAAAAGTATGTCATATGTCTTTTAGGGCAAATGAAACATTCGGGCAAATGAAATTCGGGAAAATTATGATTATGGCATATAATCTTCGGGCAAACAATAGACAACCAGTTTGTGTTAATAACTTGTGGTTAGTTCGATATCTGGCACAAACCAATGTGACTTTTTTATGGCATAAGCCGGTAAACGAGCAGATGGATGACCTGATGATAAGCAATCGCCGCCGCCCTGGGCCTTTAGCCAAACGCCGCTTTAGCGCTTGTCTACAGAGAGAGTAGAAATATAAATGTATGACACTGATGACACTGACAAGTGTCAAATTTTGTCGCGGAGAAACTAACGGGTTACCGGGGCTCCGGCTCGACGTGCAGGAGAAACGGGGTGGTTTTTAGTCAGTAAGAATCTGACACTTCCTCCCGCCTCACCCAGGCGGGAGTAGTCATTCGATGATATTCCCCCGTTAAAAAAAGCCGTCAAAATTTACGTCAATTCCATATAATTTGGTTTTCTATTATACATGTAGACAAGCGCTAAATGGCATTTGGCTACAGCTGATGGATATATGGAACACAGAGGTGTAGCTAGCGCCGTATCTGCCGTAACAAAAATATAAAAACTTTTCAATTTATATTTTACTAGCTTTTAGGTTCTCCCTAACGGGTAGCCGGGGCTCCGGCTCGACGTGCAAGAGTAGGAACGGGGTGGTTTTTAGTCAGTAAGAGTCTGACACTCCCTCCCGCCTCACTCAGGCAGTCAGGCGGGAGAAGTCATTCGACGATTTTCCCCCATTAAAAAAAAAGATTTTTCGATCCATAGTTTCATTGTGTCTATCAACAAAGGCTAGACTAGACTAAAATGAAGCCTACCGTATTTTTTCTTTCTTTTTATTTTTGTTCACCATATTATGGCGCTAGTGTCCGCCGCGGAGAACCTAACGTGTAACCGGGGCTCCGACTCGACGTGCAGGAGTAGGAACGGGGTGGTTTTTAGTCAGTAAGTCTGACACTCCCTCCCACCTCACCCAGGCGGGAGCAGCCATTCGACGAATTTCCCCCCTTAAAAAAAGTGTGGACCTCTCGTTCTTCATCCAATAGAGAATCAGCTAGTGTAACACCATTGGACGTTTAATATTAAAATTTGACAGTTACAGTGATTGGCAAAAAAACTCTATCTAGTTTGCCTTAGGGATAAAACAGCTCTGTATATAGAAGAGAATCATATTATTATAATGAATCCTTACTTGTGGTTGATAGGGTTCAAAGACTATGCGCTTCTCACGTAGTTTTCTGCCTCGCACAGCAAAACTGTGGAATGATCTGTCGTCGGCGCTATTTCCGAACCGATACGACCTGCAAACCTTCAAAAAAAGAGCTACTCCTTTTTAAAAGGCCGGCAACGCACCTATAACTCCTCTGGTGTTGCGGGTGTCCATGGGCGGCGCTGATCGCTTACCATCAGGTGATCCGTCTGCTCGTTTGCATACTATTCCATAAAAAAGACGTTGGAAAAGAGACGGACGTAATGTCACTTAGAATTGGTTGTATGTCAAAATGTCAGTGATATATTTACGTGTGCGTGGCCATGTCACGCGACAGATGTCCTTCGTGTCGATGTGTGCGTATTCTGCGTGTAAGTGTATAGTAGCCAGGTGCCACAGTCGTTGTTTCTAGAGACTATGTCAGCCTTTTTTAACCGACTTCAAAAAAGGAGGAGGTTATACGAGGTTATATTATGGCACCGACTTCTTACCTATCAGTGGGTGGGTAACCTATCAGTACTAATAATAGTTATTTTTTGCTTTTTAGTTTTGACTTTTTGTTTGTTATAGTTTTTGGTTTTTTGAAGTCGGTTTTTTAAACGCAGTTTTTATTTTATTCAAGGCCCTAGATGTGGTAATTAAAAAAAAACACCAAAAAAGATTTCCATACAATTTATTCTTAAACTAAATATTACATAAAGATTAAGAAAATCGGCTAATATACTACGAATAACATATAGAAATAAGACGCTTACGCATCATGCAATAAGGGCTATTTTCGTGTGTGCATCGACACTTAGTGCTAATATGAATGTCTTAATATTTACACATGTATTTATGCCTCAAAAAACAATATTTTTTGAAAATTTCATCATGCTGCCGTGTTCCTAAGTAACGCTGCGTGATGTTATATAGCCTATAACCTTTTTCAATAATTAATAATGTCAGATGTAAAAAAATATTCAAATCGGAGTCCAACTTCCAGAGAAGGACGAATATCTATTTCTTATTGTTTGTTTGAACGCGCTAATCTCAGAAACCACTGAACCGAATTGAATAATTCTTTTTGTATTGTATAGGTCATTTATCGAGGAAGGCTATATACTATAAAACATCACGCTACGACCAATGCGAGCCGAGCTGCGGGTAAAACCGCGCGAGAGGAGCTAGTAGTAAAAACTATGGAACAAAATTTGACTGTTTGTACGTTCGTGTGTATGTATGCACATATCTCTGTAATTAGTAGTCCGATTTGAATGATTCTTTTTCCATCTGACAGTATAGTTATTAAGGAAAGTTGTACAGTATATAACATCACGCTAAGACTAAGGGGCAAGGCAGAATGTTTTAAAACTTTGCGTATGAAATTACAAAATTGGTAAAGGAACTACTATAAAATAATATCACGGTATATTTGCTTAAATAGGTCAGCAGAATGGTATATGGTATAAATACCAACATTACTAAGGCAGCTAAAATGTATATACACCGTGGAATTTATTTCGTTTTCGTCCCGAAGTAAAATGGTTCTGTCTATAGAGGTATAATACAATAGTTTTACAAAGAAATAAAAATGTTTCAAACAAAAAAGCGCATACGAACTCATAGTACATTATCAAAACATCACGCCATGTCATTCTCGAAGAGATATTTCTCGTCCGGTGGCACGTGCGATGCGAATAGTGCCTACAAATTTAGATCTAGTGTCTCATATGCGGAATCTAATGAATATTTAATTAACAATAAAAGGTTACATCTTTTCTTACTTTATTTATTGGAAGTACCTTATGGCAAGTTGTTTTGAAGTGGGACGAAAATGAAATAAATATCACGGTATGTAACTTTGGGTCAAAAATTTGACCAGCGTTGCGGCTAGAACGCAATAAGTCACCTCGACTCGGCTTTATACAGGAGTAGGAACGCGGTGGTTTTTAGTCATCAGAGGACCCGGTGCCCCTTACAGATGCTGAGGGTGGCCACAGGGGTAAGTTTAGTGAGGTACGAGAATCCCACACTCCCTAGTCTTTACCCCCGACATAAAAAAAAGAGTCTGATAATCCCTCCTGTACCACCCAAGGCCGGAGGATACATTGAATAATGTTTCCCCTTTTAATATCTCAAATCGTTTTAGCCGCCTTAGTATCACAGATATAAAACAAAACATTATTTTTAAATTAAACACAAGGACGTTGCAAATAGACGGACGCAATGTCACTTAGAATTGGTTGAATGTCAAAATGTCAGTGATATATTTTAATGCGTGTACTTGCAACACCGTAATGTAGGGCCATGTCACGCGACAGATGTCCTTCGGCTATGTGCAAAGCGAGTAGTGGCGGACAGATAACGACCGCAGCGCACAACACGGCAGAAATTGGAAACAAATGCGGATGATGCAACCCCAGTTTTAATTATTATATTCATTTTACAGTAAAACTATTGAACAAATTGCACTTAAATAATGTCAACAATACTATTTCAATCTTTGATTTTATTTATATTTGCAAAGAAAATTATAATGTTTACATTGTTATTATTTGACAGCTTCCGCAAATGTTGTAAACGCTACGCGTCGCCACCGTCGCGCACATAGCCAATAGTAGCCAGGTACCACAATCGCTGTTTCAAGAGACTATGTCCGCCATTTTGAACGTCCTTGGTTGATAATTATGCTTTCGGCTTACTCTCGTAACTTTTTTCCGAGGAACTCGACTAGTTTCAAGCCAGCCAAGCTGAATAGCAGCGCGATAGTCGCTGCGTCTTGTCGTGGAATGCTGCTTATGAATGAGCCTCTAGCATGCACGTAGCCGCGGACGGCATAATGGGTTTCCGGGGCTCCGGCTCGAAGAGCAGAAGTAGGTTTTTAGTCGGTAAGAGTCTGACTCGCAGCTCACCCAAGGTGGCAAGTCGTTGAATGAATTGCCACCTTAAAAAAAAGCAAAATTTAAAAAGTCAAAGTCAAAGCATTTATTTCAATTAAACCATAATTTGGTAGGTACTTTTGAAACGTCAACAAATACAAAATAAATAATAGTCTGTCAGTCAGTCCGTCAGTGAAGCTAGGTGCTCATTCCAAAATGTAGATTCGAATGGAGAAGAACGAGCAAGAAACTCCATCTCCAAACTAGTCGAGTTCCTCGTCAAACAGTTACGTAAGTCGAAAAAATAATAACTAATTCAGTATGTCTCACAATATTAAATTATATTTTTAAAGCTAAACATCTAAAATAATTAAGACACATTTAGAATGGTGTACAGTCACGCCTTTTATTCCCTAAAGGGGTAGACAGAGGTGCACCATGTACAATACAACATCAACTTTTCTCCAGTTATGACACAAGTCCCATGTAATAAATTTTGTATCTAGATAACATAACATAACATCACGCCTTTTATCCCCGAAGGGATAGGCAGAGGTGCACACAGAAGTAACACCCACTTTTCACTTTTCATGTAATGAGTCCCATGTAATAGGAGGTGAGCCTATTGCCATATACCGGGCACATTTCGAGACTCCATGCTATTACTGAGATTTTTTTTAAAAAACCCAGTAATACTTTGCCCGGCAATCGCACTTGCGACCACTCGGCCAACGAGGCAGTCTATATATAGATATATATATAAAATAGGAGTGTCTGTTTGTAATATGGAAATAACCGCTTTCTACTACATGCATATGAATATACATACGATCATAATAGATTTTAATATACATAACATAACATCACGCATTTTATCCCCGAAGGGGTAGGCAGAGGTGCACATTCTACCACTGTACAATGTAACACCCACTTTTCACTAGTTGTTATGAGTCCCATGTAATAGGGGGTGAGCCTATTGCCATATACCGGGCACATTTCCAGACTCCGTGCTACTACTGAGAATTTTAAAAAACCCAGTAATACTTTGCTCGACCCGGGAATCGAACCCGAGACCCCTTGCCCGGCAGTCGCACTTGCGACTACTCGGCCAACGAGGCAGCATTGATACAATTATATATTAATTTATTTATTATAAATTAATACATTTTAATACTGATACAATTATTTCTAAATCAATATAAGGGTTTCCTAATTTGTATCAATAAAGAATATTTTAAAACCACATTTATTATTTATGTCAAGTCTGTCTATTTGTATGTTTTGACTTATCTATGAAACAGCTGAACCGATTTTAACGGGACTTTCATTGACAGATAGCTGATGTAATAAGGAGTAACTAAAGCTAATTTTTCCACGCGGACAATGTTGCGCGTACAGCTAGCATATAATAAAGATTCTGCGAAAAAATACTAAGATAACGAATCTATAATTCGAGTGAGCTACCAAATTCTATATCACTATATAAAGTATAATATAATAGGGATGATGACAGGGTATAAAAATTAAAAATGTAATTAGTCGATCAGTTGGGTAATGAAAAAATATTATACACGTATTTTTTATTTTCTTACAGAAACAAATCCTTTCGACGATATATTGATTTGAAATGTCGCGTGACGTCACTTCTATGTACATTTTATACGTAGAAATGACGTTTAAGCCCCCACTCCTAAACTTTGATTCGTTTTATCCAAGTATTGTTTTATTATACGACAAAATAAAAAAATATGTGTCTAATATTTTTTCATTATCTAACTGACGGACTAGTTAGATTTTTAATGTTCATACACTGTCATCATCCCAATTATATTATATATCACTACATTGTATTAAAATTACTTAAAAATTATAATTAAAACATACAACTCAAATATAATAAAATATATGAATGAAATCATTGGCCATTTATATTTATTTATATACGTTTCCAGTAGAATATATTAGTCACAACCCCAGCTCTTCCTGTGGGTGTTGTATACCCGACTAAGTGACTACACATTAGACAGAGACGGTGCAGCAGCGCTCTCTGATAAACCTGAACCTTGTATACTGGGATCTCCAACCCGCCTGCCTGCGGAGATTGTGGCAAACGCTCTTATGTATGTACCTCTAGAGTAGACTGGTAGTCCATTAGTGGACTGTCGCAGTTATTTATAATTTAGAGCTTTTTTGTTAAGCGCACTTTGGCTAAAGAAATTTTAACGTCACTTTTAGAGATCATCTGTGTCGCGGGTTCGATTCCCGCACGGTACAACACTTTGTGTGATCCACAAATTGATGTTTCTGGTCTGGGTGTCATGTGTATGTGAAATTGTATGTTTGTAAACGGCATCGAGGAGCTGAGCAGAGCGTGTGAAACCGCGCGGAAGTAGCTAGTGGGTTATATAGTCCATGAATGATTTTACTGTCCTGTCACCATGCGGTCACCGGTGACCTCTCTCCACTTACTTCATTATAGACCTTATTTCTGTTGTTTAGATTTTACTTTTGTATGAATAAAAATTGTAGATAGGTATTTCATAATCGGGGAAGTTCGGAAGAAGGAAAGGAAGGAAGTTAAGAAGTTCATCGACTCTGATTATTTTTGGGCATTTTCCTTTTTACTTTTTTTTTTTTATCGCCACGATCAAGGCACAGTTTTTATTATGCCGATCATAATATTACAAATCATAATGCATGCATTGCAATTAACTCGTTGAGTACCGTCATTATAGACACAATTAAAGAACAATAGGTTTCGGTCACCGGTGTCCTCGCAGGGTTTGACAGTTAATCAAGAAATAAATATTTTCATTCAAAAATCATTTATAAAGTAAATACGGATACAAAAATTAGAAAATAAACGACGATTTTTTTGAGACAAAAAAAATAGTCCAATCAATACATTATATAAATATTACAATTGCGAGATCAATTATATAAAATTATTCAAATCCTTACTAATATTATAAATTGGAAAGTGAGTTTGTTTGTTTGTTTGTTCCGCTTTCACGCCGTAACTACTAAACCGAATGGTTTGAATTTTCGCAGACGTAAAGTTAGAAGTCCGGATTAAATAATAGGGTACTTTTTATCCCGGAATAATTTGATATTCCTGAGGTAAAAAAGTATACCAATACTTTTGTTTTCCCTTGGGAATTTTTATCCTTTTGTGACGCGAGCGAGGCCGCGGGTAAATATTAGTTTTTATATATTAAGACGACGACTGCTTTGTAATGGGATTAAATATTTATATTTCATTATATATTGTTTTTTTCTTTTGTTAGTATGAGTTTTAATTTTTCTTTTACAATAATTGGGTATTTTCCTGGATTAAAAATAAATTATTTTGATTTTCCAATCCAATTACTACATATTAAAAAATAATTACAATTTCATTCATATATTTGACGCGATATACTTAATTATCGATTTATTCTAGCAATTTGTTCAGAAATGAGTGTGCTATTTGACTCGAAAGTATTATGACGTCATAAGTCAGTATTTAGTACAAAATTCATAGAACAATATCGTTTTTGACGTTTCGATAAAAGTATTGAATTTGATTCGTTGTAAAATATCGCATTGTAAGTGAAAGGACCATGTGAGACGGTGCCTAGTTATTTCACTTTTACTTTAATCAATTTGTGCGGCCTACCCAAATGTTCTGTCGCGGAGAACCTAACGGGTTACCGGGGCTCCGGCTCGACGTGCAGGAGAAGGAACGGGGTGGTTTTTAGTCAGTAAGAGTCTGACACTCCCTCCCGCCTCACCCAGGCGGGAGCAGCCGTTCGATGATTTTCCCCCCTTAAAAAAAAACCCAAATGTTCTTTTGGTTGGTATTGTTCGTCGGATCATTCAGCAACAACTGTTACTTGAGCTAATTGGAAACTTACTCTTGAATCCAATTCCAATTGATCGACATTGGTATTGTAAAACGTACTCTTGAGTTGTAACACTAGCGCCAATTGCATCCGTATTGCGCGGATATTAAATGAACTAAATGGTATTGAGTTTTATAACGCTAGATGGCGTTAGTGTCAACTTCTCGTTCTTCGTCCAATAAGGAATTAGCTAGTGCCACACTATTGGACGTTCAACATTTGGCAGCCGCTGTGATTGGACTAGAGCCCATTGTTACACCGTCATCGTCCCATGAACACTAACCAGAACATACGTCAAATATCGATAATTTTCTCAAAATCACTTCCAATCAATTAGCCACACTACATACCTAAAGCAGACTTTTCAATAAATACTCGAAAATACCCCAATTCTAAGTAGGTTTTTTTCAAAAAAACCCGTTTTTTTTAATCTATACTAAACCCGATACTCGACCAAAGACACTAACATACGTGATAACTTAGTCCGAGTTGTACGTTTATCGAGATCGACGAGACCGCGTCCAGCGCTCTGATTGGCTGATGAACCAACCAACCATAGCGACCGTGGTCTCCTTAAACGTAAACTCACACTAAGCCCTTTAAAAACAAAAACTTAATTATTCTGGCTGTCGAGAGGTCCGAAAATGACCTCACAATTTGGTCTTATAGCCTTAAAAATTTCGACGCCATTTGCAGTGACCGCTGTATCAGTGAAATCTACGTGAAGTAAATGTGGCGCTGCAGTCGCTAAATGCTCCAAACTCCTATTAGTGATATGCCTATAACCGGTCGCGGATAAGATCCTCAAATTAGCCCTATCAGGCCTATAATCGAAAGGTGGTATCTCATTGGGGTTGCCTCTAAACCTGCCTAGATGTATGTAGTTAATATTTTCGTTCGCCGCTCTACCGAAACGTTCTATCGCCGTGTCTGAGACAAGGTGATATCCTATACTCGTCCTTGAAGCCGTGTCTTCATTGTACCCTAGTTCTGCAGACAGTCGATCACGATAGTCGAGCGAGCATTCAAATGGCCTATTTTCAAAGTTAACACACCGGAATTTCGAGGTTGGGAACATTTGGTCATCGTCGTCGTCATCCGCGTTGTCATCGTCATTGTCTTGCATACGAGGTCGTTTACCGTCGTTGGGTTCATCCGGTTCAGCGCGTCGTTTCGATGGACCCGCTTCTGGTTGGTCTGAGGGGCCCGGTTGAGGCGAGGGACCCGGTTGAGACGGGCCCGCTTGAGGTGAGGGACCTGGTTGAGCTGGGCCTGGTTGAGCTGGACCCGGTTGAGCAGGGCCCGGTTGAGCAGGGCCCGGTTGAGCAGGACCCGGTTGAGCCGGGCCCGGTTGAGGTTCTTCACGTCGCAGGTTCCCCAATTGGCCGTTAATTAGCCGCGCCGTGTTCGGTTGGATTACTATGACACTGTCAGAAAAAGAAAAACATTATACATATATTATATATATTTAAGAATAGTATTTAGTCTTGGTAGGCCCAGAAGGAGATGGCGGGATGATCTTGACGCCTATGAAAAGGATTGCCCACAGAAAGCTTTAAGAAGAGACGAGTGGAAGAAGGGTAGGGGCCCCTTTTGCCCTGTAGATGGGACGACCATGGTTAAAAATAACTTAATAAATAAATCTATATTAGTATATAATTCAAAGGTGGATGACTGACTGGCTGACTGACTGACACTGTGATCTATCCACGCACAGCCCAAACCACTGCGCGGATCGGGCTGAAATTTGGAATGCAGGTAGATGTTCTGACGTAGACATCCGCTAAGATAGGATTTTGGTCGCTTCCATCCTCAATGGGGTAAAATAGGGGATGAAAGTTTGTATGCAACTTTGTCAGTTTTATACCGACCAAATTGACATTCGGCATGCAGGTAGATGTTATGACGTAAGCATCCGCTAAGAAAGGATTTTGATTATTTCCACCCACCCCCAAGGGGTTAAACAGGGGATGAAAGTTTGTATGCAACTTCATCAGTTTTACCACGATCGGGCTGAGATTTTGCATGCATAAAGCTACTATTACATATTTGCCTCCTATTCCGTAAAAAAAAGAATAATATATAGTGGTAATCTGATAATGACTCACCGTCTCTCATTGGACCACCAAGAGTTCCCACTGACGACTTCACTGACGCGCTCCGATGTGTCGATGGAGTCACGTTCGTCTTCCTGGGCCACCATCGGAGACTTCGCCCTGTAGTACTCCGGCTCCTGAATGGAGAAAACATACATACATACATACATACATACATACATACATAGTATATGTCACAGACGAATTGTATAACGATAATCTACAGTATTACATAACGGCTTTTTTTTTAAGGGGGGAAATCATCGAATGACTGCTCCCGCCTGGGTGAGGCGGGAGAGAGTGTCAGACTCTTACTGACTAAAAACCACCCCGTTCCTTCTCCTGCACGTAGCCCCGGTTACCCGTTAGGTTCTCCGCGACTCCTAATATATAATAATAAAAGCATCGGCCCTGTTGGGCCCCATCTGTGGTGGTCTGATGGGTCTTTGAGGCGCGCGCGGAACGCTCGGCGCCGTACGCTCGGGTCTGTTTCTGGTCGGGCGGGGAGCCACCCATGCTCGCCGTCCGCAGGCCCGCATTTACAAAACGGCTAGCTATCGACTGCACGGTAGGTGCGGTGGCTGGGCAACTGATGATGAATACATGCTCGCACATACTTCCTTACCTCTGTGACGGTCAATATTATTGCTTTACATAACATCACGCCTTTTATCCCCGAAGGGGTAGGCAGAGGTGTACATTATACCGCTGTACAATGTAACACCCACTTTTCACTATATATGTTATGAGTCACATGTAATAGAGGGTGAGCCTATTGCCATATACCGGGCACAATTCCAGACTCCGTGCTACTACTGAGAATTTTTAAAAACCCAGTAATATGTACTTCACCCGACCCGGGAATCGAACCCGAGACCCCTTGGCCGAGACATACATACCAGGGTTGTTGCAAATATCAGCATCAGCATCAGCATCAGCGGAATATCAGCATTATTGTCCACATCAGCATCAGCATTAATTGTTGCTGATGTTAGATGCTGATGTTCAAAGTTCGTGTCGCGACATGACCGGCAGGGGGCGGAGTTAATAGCACGTGCCGCAGTCGCTTCCGAGTTTTGGCCAATCAAAATACATATATTTTATAACAAATCGTCAATCAATATTGCAAGCAAAGTGCAGTACCTATGCAGAGCGCATTGTTTTGTGCGTGTTTATGTATTTTAAAATGCCTTCCACATTCATTCCACCATGTCGTTCGGCTATTATACAATACGCTTGTTCGGAGCAAGCTCGAAGCCAGCTCTTGCGTGTGGAATCCTCATGAGGCCACTTATGCTCTTTTGTTAGAAAAGGTACAAAAAGCGTTCCTACGATTTTTGTATAAACGTCTGTTTGGTTACTACCCGTATCTGTATCCAACCAAATTCCTGACTGGATGTCTTGGATACAACACTCTGGAGACCAGACGGGAGTTTGACCAAATAGGCATAATGCTTAAAGTGTGTCGTGGATTAACTGATGCTCCAGATCTTCACAATGAGTTGATACGACTATACGTGCCTGATAACTATCTTCGCAATAGGAACCATCGGCTCTTAGCAGTGCCTACTTCCCGCACTAATGCACGTGCGAAATCTCCAATTCCACGTGTTCTTGCTGCGTTTAACAACCTCATGAAGGTCTACCCGGATTGTGACTTGTTTAACGATAAGTATAAGGCTGTAATGTCTGTTTGTCTGGTGTATTGTGAGCAGAACCACATATAAAAATGTTATTTTATCTTGGTTTCCAGATTCTGTGTACCTACGTATATTGTTATTATTACTGTTATTTCATTTTAATTCTAAGTTGTTTTGTATTTTGTTTCGTGTATTTTTTTTTTTGTGTCCAACTTTATCTGTTTTGTAATTTTACTATATTTTCTCATTTACTTTTAACACCTTTTTATATTATGTACTTTGATTTAGTTTTCTTTTTTATATTTTTTGTAATTTAATTTGATTAATGTAATTGGTGTCTACCGTGTTAATCAATAAACAATAAATAAATAATAAATAAATTAAAAAGCGGAATTTGGCAGTACTTTAAATTAGTGAATCAAGAAACCGCAAACTGTAACAAATTATTCACGCAAAGTATATACCAATACGTCGCTAAAAATCATTTGAAGTCAATACCTACATCCCGAAGAGTATGACAAGTTTTTTAACCAGTGAGTCTGAAGTAAATTCGATTAAAGAATGTCAGAAATACTTAAATTAATTTGTTTTTATTTTCAAAAAACAAAAAAATTACTTACCATAGTGTAGTTAATAGAATTCTAGTATTAAACTGTCAAACACCAAGCGGTCACCGGTGACCGCAACCTATTGTTCTATAATTGTGTCTACAAAACCGGTCCTCGACGTGTTAATAATAGATCGATGAAAATATAATATTTACCTACCAAAAAAATGTATAAAATTGATATAAAACAATTAAAATCAGCATCAGCATCAGCATCAGCTGATGTAAATTACAATAAATCAGCATCAGCATCAGCATCCGCTGATGTGACAAAATCCTGCATCAGCAACAACCCTGGTACATACAAAGCACTATTACACGTCAAGTTATGCAGTAAATTAACAATAACGCGCATTCTTGAAGTGAATGAGCGTCCTAGGAATAAGATCTGCACGGTTGGCGCGGTAGCTGGACAACTGGCTGCCGCGCAACGTGTCGCGGGTTCGATTCCCGCACGGAACATCTTTTTGTGTAATCCACAAATTGTTGTTCCGTGTCTGTGTGTGATGTGTATGTGAACTTGTATGTTTGTAAACGCACCCACGACACAGTAGACAATCCTAGTGTGGGGCTTTTTAACTCAGACCCAGAACAACAATCTGTGGATCACACAAGAGTTGCTCCGTGAGGGAATCGAATCCGCGACACGTTACGCGGCAGCCAGTTGCCCAGCCACCGCACCAAACGTGCAGAGTTTTACTTAAAAATACATACATACGATACATATAGGTCACCTCCATTTTTTGAAGGAGGTAAAATAATACTTACGTCAGTCTCCCAATCGTCGAGTTCGGGGATCACAGTTTCAGAGTCATCCCAGGAGTGGGTATGTTCAGATAGGGTGTTCAACACGTCTGGGGGCGAACAGTAGAGTTCCTCGAGCTCTGGTAACCAACCCAGCAAGGATATCTCGGAATCCGCTAGCGGGGAACCACGGGAGTCGAATACCTGGGTAGAAATAAATAGATATTGTTAATAAGTTGTGGCTACACACACCAAATGGCAGCTCACGCACAGAGATGAAAAACAAATCAACGGATGACGTCACAAAAATCCTACATCGGACATGCGCAGCTTACATGCGAATTAACACGGATAGAAAATCCCAACGAACAACTGTTGGGCCGAGACCTCGGCGTAGAGGGCGTCGACGCATTCGTGCAGCGCCTGAGCACCACACTCTTCGAGCGCTCCGATCGGTCGCGGCACGACCACCTCCGGGAGCTGGCGCCCTACCACCGGCGCCCCCGGTCTCGGTCTCTCACGAGACCTGGTCGCACCGACCGACCCGGACATTGGACGCCGCGTGAGACTCGTTGGGAGTCTCCGCCCCCACCGGACACGACCGCGCCAGCTAACAGGCCGCCGCTCCGGCTTCTAGAGCGGCGCCCCTACTGGACACAACCATGCCCCGCTGGGCCTGCCCGGCTACAGCGCTCGGCTAATCCAACCCCTCGTCTGCTGTAGCAGGCAGCAAGTGAAACCGCCGAGAACAGGCATCATCGGCCTGGATCATACGTCCTCGCGCCCTCAGCCGGTGACGCAGAGATGACCCGACAACAATAGCCCGCCAGGCACGATCAACTCGCCTGGTCGGAGGATCCTCCTTTTCCGATCTTAGGGAACTTTACTCTCTGTTCCCTAAAAAGTCTTGGTGGCCAAGGATACAATAGGGGAACAAATGTCCTGTGACACGTGTCGCCAGCGACGTTGGGCGAAGAAGCGCGATGTTGCCGGACTTTGGTCGACATGTCTGGCAACATCAACGTCGCTGTGGACCCGTGTCGATACTTGTCGCCTAGTGTATCCTTGACTTAAAGACATCCGCTTCTCTTGCATAAGGGTACGTGTTCGAAACCTACCAACGGCAAGTACCAATGTGACTTTTTCCGAGTTATATGTACTTTGTAAGATAATTAGAATAGAAACCACATTGTGTCTCGCGTAGATCTACGGGTTAATTTAAGTTTTAGCTTTTTGAAACAATTAAAACAAAACTATACTCGGAATTTTAATTCGATTCCAGATTTGACAATTTCAGTGTTGCAACGTTATGACAAGTACTAAATAGTGACGATGCGAAATTATTCGATATGGAAATGCAATATTTCTGGATCGATTCTTCTCGTTTATAATTTTACTCTCGTAAATTAAGTATATCAGGAAATTAAATATTTCTGAACCGATAATTTAGTTTTGACGATTAATTAACGATCAGAGACTTTTCTTTTATAATTGTGTGTGAAATAAATAAAAAAATGTAATCATGAAGGAACATGACAAATAAAACAGATATAGATGTATTATGGTAATAAGTTATTTTATAAATTGTCGCCGTCATCGTTATCGCTATCCTGCCACTTTCTGTAACATTTATGATAAAACACATTAATCGATTTTTGTGTTCATCACTACACTATTATATGTGGTATCATTATTTCACAAAATGACAGTAGCTATTGTCAAATCTGGAATCTAATTAAAATTCTGACTATAGGTGATTAATGTCATTAAGTTTGTATTTAAAACTATTCATCAACAATACACATCAATATAAAAGTAAAATTTGAGTGTCTTTTTTCGTAAAACAATAAAAGATCGATAGAAAACTCCACAGCGCATGAAGGGGTAGCAGATGACTCCTAATGTCAACCGTTTTAATTTGACACACAATGCACCAAACGCCCTGTATAAAGCTGATGGGTTTGTTTTTTTGAACGCGCTAAAGCAAAGTCAAAAACATTTAAGTATTTCAATTAAACCAGGAAGGCACTTTTGAACGTCAACAATAAAAATTTAAAAGTGAAGCTATTTGCTCATTCCAAGGTGTAGATTCCTATGGAGAAGAACGAACAAAAAACTCCATCTCCGGAACTACTGGTCCGATTTGAAAAAATATTTTTGTGTTGGATAGTCCATTCATCAAGGAAGGCTATAGGATAAAACATCACGCTACGATCAATAGGAGGCGAGCAGAGCGCGTGAGACCGCGCTGGAGTAACTAATTGTTAAATAAAATAGAGATCAATATCCGGCATGCTATGATAATGAACCCCGATTGTAGTTTGAAATCCTTTTTCCTGGATTTAGGTGTTGCATTGTTCTCGCATAATCGAACCAACAAAACTATGTAACTAGAGAATTGTATTGTAAGCCCGATTGAAAAAGAGTAACCTATGGAGTTTCTTGCTCGTTCTTCTCCATAGAAATCTACACCTTGGAATGAGCAACTAACTTCGCTTCTAAATTTTCATTGTGGACGTTCAAAATTGCCTTCGTGGTCTAATTGAAATAAATTATTTTGACTTTGACTTTGATTTAAATTAGTCGAGCACCCTCGAACAGCAGGGGATCGAAAACCAATAGGAGCCGCACAGGACAGTTGAAACCGAGCCTGTAAATAACAAAAAATGTAGACTCACCCGTAACTTTCGGAAACCGTATCTTGTCGAGAGCGAAGCGTAGGCTACACACTCGGTTAAGCGCCTGCAGTCCCTCATGTAGACCTCGGTCAGGTTGGCGAGCTTGCTTATAGTCATTAGCGAGGCGGGCTCGAACCAATCGCACTCCGACACGTCTAGATACTGCACATACATCAACATCATCATCAGTCCATGAAAGAAAGAATACCGGTGGGCCAATTCCCCCTCCTCTTTCCCAATCCCTGAATCCCCAGCAATCCTTAAATCGCTAATCCCAAAAGGCCGGTAACGCACTTGTAACGCCTCTGGTGTTCCAATGGACCATCTCGACTGGAGTGATACCACGGCCGAGCAGAAAACCGACGTGAAACCACACTATTTCTTTGTGTGAGTGAGGTTATCGGATGCCCATAGCCCCCCCTCCCCAGTCTCCCCAATCCCCGAATCCTCCAAAATCCTAAAATTCCCAATTTCCAAAAGACCGGTAACGCACTTGTAACGCGTCTGGTATTTCAGGTGTCTATAGGCGGCACCGATTGCTTACCATCAGGTGATCCCCGTTCTCGGTTCGTTTACCGGCTTATACCATAAAAAAGTCGCGGAGAACCTAACGGGTAACCGGGGCTCCGGCTCGACGTGCAGGAGAAGGACCGGGGTGGTTTTTAGTCAGTAAGAGTCTGACATTACCTCCCGCCTCACCCAGGCGGGAGCAGTTATTCGATGATTTTCCCCCCTTAAAAAACATCTTGTATCTATAGAAGATCCTGGCCTATAGGAGTTGCAGTGGATTTGGAAGGTTGTGGCGGGCTTCACTTAACAAAAAAGACTCACTAACCTCTAGATTAGGTAGGACTTCGTGGACTTTAGCCAGGTACGACACATTTAGAGGTAAGTTGAAGCATCGAGTGCCGCGCATAGACAACTTCTTCAGCTTTTTGGGGAATAGCCGGACATTCGTCTGCGAAAATACACACATTATAAGGGACCATCCATAATTTCCCACTGCTAAGCAAAGCCTCTTCTCACACAGAGAAGGTTACAGCATTACTCACCACGCTTGGTCGTTGGCAATTACAGACTTATAATCAGATATTATAGCCCAGGTTTCCTTACGATGTTTTCCTTCACAGCTTTGTGAATGGTGTCTACCTCTAGATAATCTTAGAAAGTACATATACCTCGGAAAAAGTCACATTGGTACTTGCCGTTAGTAGGTTTTGAACTAGCACCCTCATGCATGAGAAGCAGGCGTCTTAAACCTCCGGGCCACCACAACCCTGTTGATGATCCATAATTTATAGTATCGTGGTGGCCCAGACATATAAGACGCCCGCCTCTGCATGAGAGTGCGGATTTGATTCAGACCACGAACGGCAGGTACCAATGTGACTTTTTCCGAGTTATATGTACTTTCTAAGATTATTTATACACCACTGACAAACGGTGAAGGAAAACATCGTGAGGAAACCTGGGCTTATATTTCCAAAAAAATATTTTTGTTCTATAATTAAAGGAATATGAATAGTGGTTGTGGTAAATAATTAAAGCGTATTTTTAACTATTAGAAGTTTTATTTAGAGAACACGATAACCTGAGTTTTACAAAAGACAGAGACAAACGGAATGAACAATAGTGGCGCCATAGACAATAAATATATATTTTAGTTGCGTTCCTATTCACTCATGGATTATCCATTTGTCGAGGAAGGATATATAGGCAACATCGCGCTACAATCAATTTCTGCTGATCCGAGTAAAACGAGAGTCGAGCAGTAAGTAAAAGTAGCTGGTTTAATAATAATAATAAAGTAGTTGCCTAAATTTTAATTTAATGTCCGTCTGGTGGATTAATTTAAAACATTAGACACGTATTTTTTCTTTTCTTACGAAATTAAATACTTTCGACGATATACATATTTCATTAATCTGAAATATCGTGTGACGTCACTATTCCCTACATTTTGTAGCACTTTGTGACTTATACACGATATACAATCAATTTTTGTTAAACGTTTCAATAGAATCAATTCAAAGGGCGTTCGCCCAGGTGTAAAATGTTACTAACGTAAGCAAAAACAATGTAAAAATAGAACGAATGAATGGAATGGTTTTGACCAAGACCTCGGAATGAAGGCTCAATGAATACATCGACCGTATGTCTAGACGAACTTGAAGGCAACGGAACACGGAAGAAAAAAAAATGAATCATCCATATTTTCATGTTGCAAGTTTGTTAAGAAAATTATTACATCCTCTTACGTTATCGGCCTCCTACTCCTAAACTTAACTCCATTTTATCTAAGTATTGAAACTTTATACGAGAAAATAAAAAAATACGTGTATAATATATTGTTTCATTATCTAACTGACGGACTAATTAGATTTTTAATTTTCATTGTCTGGCAACTACCCTATTATAAAGACAAGTGCGCCGCACGATGATAATCGATGTCACCATTCCCCATGACGAGAACGTCGTGAAAACTGAGAACGATAAACAAATAAAATATCTAGAGCTCACGAGGTTGTCGATATGTGGAATGTGGATTCGGCTATCATTGTGCCGATAGTCAGCAGTTAATCCCTAAAACAGATGACATCCACTCAGGAGGCTGATGTTAGGTGGATGGATCAAGGGCCTGATACAGAAGGCAGTTCTCCTAGAAACGGCACGTATCGGGAGGTTTCTGTCTCTGGAACCCTAACCACTGGTAGCTTGGATCGTGCTCCTGCTACTAGTCTGCTCCTGTGTTTTATATTTTACTAGCTTATACCCGCGGCTTCGTTTGCGTCACAAAAGGATAAAAAGCCAATGTGACATATACCAATACACACCGCGCCATCTGTACCAATACTTTTGTTTTCCCTCGGGAATCAATATTTTCCGGGATAAAAAGTACCCTATTATTTAAACCGGACTTCTAAGTATACATCTTCAAAAATTCAAAGCAATCGGTTTAGTAGTTATGGCGTGAAAGCGGAACACACAAACTCACTTTCCCATTTATAATATTAGTTAGGATTTTGTAAGTTTTATTTAAAAATGCAATTTGAAGAGAATGTTAAATAAATAAATGTAAATAATTATAAAAAAACACTCACCGTCCGATAATCGATGTTACAATACTCTAAGAACAGCGTGGTCAAATTCTCGCAAGTCTTCTGTAAATCCCTCCAAATAGCAGCGGAGAAAGTGAACTGTGGTCCCTTGCACTCCTTGGAGAGACCATCATCAAGGTCTTTCGGGAAACCATCCTCGTACGGCCTCTCTTCTTTGGTGGCGCCTTCTTTGGAGCTAGAAGCTTCTGTTTTACGCTTCTCTTCTAGCCTCTTAGCTCGTTTCTCAAGTTGTGCCTTATTCGGCCAGCGAGGTGGCACCACGAACCTAGGTTTTGTAACGACGTTAAGTGTCACCTATATTTGTTCGTATTATAAATGTTAAGAGCGTTTGGCGAAAACGGGTACTACAATAGATGACCATTAAGGTAAGCGTCCACAGCCCCGCATCGCACGCATCGGACGCACCAGACGCATCTCACGTAACGTCTTTTAGTTTGCCTTGTATAAAAACTCATACAACAGCGTCCACTGATACGCATCGTTCGCATTGTTCATCGGTAATGCCTATATGTGGTGTATGAATAAAGTCATACGGCATACGAATCAGCCATTTGCTTTTGACGACCATCCTGCCAACACGCGTTTTTTGTCCAAGTAGCATCGGCAAACCGATTGCCGATACTCGCGTCGGCAATCGGTTTGCCGATGACCATTTTTTACACAGTACGGAAGCGGGCCTGTGGACGTTTAACTTTGCCCCCCATGCAATCATTTTTAGTAAAAACCACTACGCTACAATCCCCCACCAGCATTCTCGACCACCAACCCATTACGAAACACAAACCGAATAATACAATCGACCAACTCAAATGATGCCCCACGTTGACAAAAAAAAAACACTTGAAATGGTCAATAATTAAGCCCTCATACACAATACTGGTTGACCGCTCCCGCCACAACCGCCTGAAACCGCTGCAACTCCTGTACACCAGGATCTACAGTAGATACAACTATGCAAACACCGGAACACTGAAGTCCAACGTCTCAGGGACATGAATATGAACTGTCTTGGATCCGAAATAAAACAGAGAAGGTGAAAAGCTTAGGCAGTTCAGCGGTTGTGTAGCGGTTGCAATTGAAATTGAAAAAGCGGCTAACCGCGGTGGCAAGGGACACGAGGACAACCTCTAGTGCGTATGAGGGATAAGACCAATTATTATAAGTGATATACTTAGATCTGTACACTTGAGAGCAACGAAACGGATCCATTAGCGTTTTTCCTTTTCATCTATCTATCTATCTATCTATCTATATAAATAAAAATGAATTTCCGTTCGTTAGTCTCGCTAAAACTCGATAACGGCTGAACCGATTTGGCTAATTTTCGTCTTGAAATATTCTTGGTAGTACAGGGAAGGTTCAAATCAGAAGATGAGATAAAAAAAATTAGAGTCGGTACGAAGTTTGTCAGGTGTGTTTGCTAGCGTCTTGCTTGGATAATTCTGATACAAGTATTTTATTAATTGGTATCGTGTGTCGTATAAAAGTCAATTTAGTTACCTTTACAATGAAAGCGTTTTGTTGTAAAAGAAATATTGTTTTATTAGTTTTATATGAGGGTTCGTTTACTAGTGGCTCCGTTTATTAGCTCCCAAGATTAATGTAAAAAAGTTTATGATGGATGTTTCATAATTCGAATTAGACGATTGTACTTATTATTATAACAAACGATATAAAAGTTATTTTATTGAATAAACGGACATATATATAGCATATAGGTTATAAATGAAACGTTATAGAACATCACGCCTTTCATTCCTCGTTGGGTTGAGTAGAGGTCTACATATTTAATGCAAGTCGCAATTAGTCTATATGCAACAGGGGTCGACTCTAGTCTATTGTCAAAAATTCTACCTCTAGTATCTCCGCTATTACTAAGAATGTCGAAAACAAAAAAAAAATAGACGTATCATAACATCACGCTTTTTATCTCCGAAGGGGTAGGCACAATTGCACATTACGGCACTTTATGCCACTGTACCATGTAACACCCACTTTTCACTATTTATGTTATGAGTCCCATGAATTGGGGGTGAGCCTATTGCCATATACCGGGCTCAATTCCAAACTCCGTGCTATCACTGAGAATTTTTTAAAACCCAGTAATACTTTGCCCAACCCGAGAACCCTTGCCCGGCAGTCGCACTTGCGACCACTCGGCCAACGAGGAAGTCGTAAAAAAATAGACTAAATTAATATTTATGTTTGAGCGTCTAGCATAGCTCGAAACCAGTCGAGCTCCTCGTCAAACAGTTACATGAGTAAGCCGGAAAGCATAATAGTTAAACTGTCAAACACCAAGCGGTCACCGGTGACCGCAACCTATTGTTCTATAATTGTGTCTATAATGACGGTACTCGACGAGTTAATTTAGTATGTCTCCCTAAGGTTATAACACAAAAAAACTCAGGATTCTCAAAAAAAAAATTGAAATAGTTTTCGAGTGAGAATAGAACTAGAGACGTCTTACTCGGTAATCCTGTTTTAAATATGAAACACAAATTGGAATAGAAAATTCGGTGATTTAAATAACTAGAGAAGGAACCAACTTTATAATATAACACAGAATTCGATTAGAAAAGAGTATCCTATGGAGTTTCATGCTCGTTCTTCTCCATAGGAATCTATACTTTGGAACGAGCAAATAGCTCCACTAGAAGACTGACCTACATACTAACACTTATTATTTTGTTTGACGTCCAAAATTGCTCTATACTGGACTAATTGAAAAAAAAAATCTCTGCCAGCCCCAGGGAATAACAAGGCGTGATGTTATGTTTAGATATTTATAATGCGGAAATTATTTCAATTATTACCTATATACCAAAATTATATTTGAGCCGTGGAAACTATTATCCGATATACGTGATCCGGATATCCGATACACATGGTTCGGGTATCCGATACGCATAGTTCGGATATCCGGTTATCATTATTCGAACTGCTAAGAGGAATAAAATCTTACGCGACATGTTTGAACCGATGTCTATTTTGGTGAGATCAGTTCTGCACAAAAAAAATGCATATTTTTTATCATTCGGTTATTTTCAGTACACGTAAAAATTAACCAAAACTTCTGTAGCGAATGATTAAGAGGCGGAAAAAAATAAGAATTCTTTTATATTTGCCTGTATGTACAATCACTAATATCAGGATGATATTCAGCTTTGGTAATTATTAAATTAAATAATGTCATCTGGATTACAATTTTTTTTTTTTTTATTTATTGGAACCATATTTTTTTTTATTTACAATTTGTTAAAATTCCATATATACCGTTGTCACAATTAGTTTAGTTTCGGAAATCCGATCCCTAACATTCCGTATAATATCTAAGTATCGGATAATGAGTTTCCACAGTTCAGGAGTATATGTTATATAAACAAACTTACAACTGCAGCCGTTGGTAGCTTTGTTCAGCGAGATTGGCCAGAATTATATCTCTTCTTTATATCAGAAGCATGAAAATGTAATAATAATAATATAATATATATACAACTTGTTAATATAGAGGTATAACTTCTATTAGTTTCTGCCAACGGCTTCGATTACATTAAAGTAGCCTATGTGTATTTCCAGGCCATAATATATCCCCGATACGGAGCCGCGGAAGGCCTAACGGGTAACGGCTCCGGCTCGAAGAGCAGGAGTAGGAACGGGGTGGTTTTTAGTTAGTAAGAGTTTGACACTCCCTCTCGTCAACCCAAGGCGGGAGCAGCCATTGGATGATTTTCCCCAAAGAAAAAACAGCCATAATATATTTCTGTCTCAAATTTCAGTCGTTTTGACATGACTGAAAGCTGAAGAGGAGGTAGTTTCAAACAAACAAAATCTTAAGCTTTCTATATTAAATACTAGCTGTGCCCGACTTCATCCGCGTGAAATCGTGATTCACAGCGTGACAATAAGTAGCCTGTATGTTGACCTAGGGGCTTACGCTTGAATCCAATCCCGGTCGATCGACATTGTAGATCACAATCAGAGTACCTATTATTTTAAAAATATATTCAACGTACAGTTTTGACATTTCTACGACTTTATTATAATTTGAAACACAGGTAGATTGTGACCTGAAATAACACATAGGCTATTTTTATTCTACGGGAACGCGGGCGTAGCCGCTGGCAGAAGTTAGTATTAATATAATATTAAAAATTATAAGTAATAATACTAAGAAGTGAGGGTTAGACCGCGTTTTGCGTTGGCTAGAGGGCGCTGTTGTGGTTATTGGTCATGCTAGTCTAATTATATGTTTTTTTCGATATCTTCAGTTTTAAACCAACTATAAGTTTTGAGTACAACATAAAATCACGCCTGCTACTCCCGGGGGGGAGAGAAGCAGAGCCATTATCTATTATTTTAACCATACATAACAACTACATGCTGAGAATCTCAATATCAAAGACCAAATAATACTTTTATTATATAAAAATGGGACTACCGGACAAGGTTCAATTCTCTTCGTATTAGTTTATCGAAATTCTTAGAAGGAAGAATTCTGAAGCTGGAATCAAACCCCCACCCCCTATCTAAGGTCATGCAACTAAATAGGTACATCACAAAGCAAAAACAAGCATTTTAACGCCATAAACATTAATACGGGGTGTAAACGCAACGGTCCCGAAAAACGCTGACAAAAAAATATTTTAGACTTTTTTAATAATTAGATACTTCCTAGTTACTTGCCAACTAGTCAAATTCAATACTTTTTTCGAACTGTCAAAAACGACAATTTTCTATAAATTATTATGTTTTGGGCTTACGTTTCCTCACGTAATAATTTGACGAGGAACTCGACTAATTTCAAGCCATGCTAGAGGCTCATATTCATGAGCAGCATTTCGCGACCCGCGACGCGGCGACTGTCACGCAGCTACTAGCACTCCTGAGTAGCAGCGCGACAGTCGCCGCGTCTCACAAAAGTTACAATACAAAGGGCATTGATTAAAATTGGTGCCTTTCTTTTTTCTGGCGGCAGTCGATGATTTATGGAAAATATTATCTAGAATGACATTACAAACGAAATTGTCTATGGGCTTATATCTGGAAATCTCAGTCTGGACTGAGTTATGAGCGTTGAAAGGAGCTGGAGTCAAACATTTTACTTCGGTTTTTTATTCAAATTATTCACAGTTTTGTCACAATTTCTAACTTCAAATTGCGCGCCATTGTACTCCGGGCACAAGAAAACCATATCACACCACAATATATTCATATTGCCAGGCACTAATTTTTATTACCTATTTTCTCTCAGTCGGTAACTTGTGGGATGCTTCTAGGAGTTGTGTCATGAAGCTTCATGAGTGTCAGCTGTGGTACCAGTGGTGGGTTGAGTAGTGGTAGCCGTCCAAACATCTAATAAAGTATTTTTTTTTGCCGTTGACTCCTGGTGGGACACTCATCTACTTAATAGTTAGCATAATCTTTTGAAGAAAGAAAACCGTCGACTTTTAAAGTGATCAGCGCTATTCAATCCGCTACCGACGCCGCAGCTGACAAACATAGCATTATCGAAATTAGCGATCATTAGCGAAAATATGAAAAGGCGCCACGCTCCATACAAATTTCGTCATTGCCATTTTCTATAAATTTTGTACGAGATTGTATATTGTGTGACGTCACGTTTTTTTAGCGTCAAACAGCATAGTTATTTCTTATAAATTAGCTGAAAAAATACTAAAATTAAGTTGGTATATATATATTTTATTGTATTGAACAGTCGAAATAATTAATTTTGATTAAGGAAAGTACCCAGTTGTAGATTATGTTGTACATATGTTCCGATTTGTGGTCACCACTCGATATAATTATACAGAGTGACTTGTATCCACGTATGGAGTTGAGAGTTGATAAATACAACTTGACTGCATGGTTGGTGCAGTGGCTGGGCAACTGGCTGCCGTGCAACGTGTCGCGGGTTCGATTCCCGAACGGAACAACACTTTGTGTGATCCACAAATTGTTGTTTCTGGTCTGGGTGTCATGTGTATGTGAACTTGTATGTTTGTAAACGCACCCACGGCACATGAGAAAATCCTAATGTGGGGCAACGTTTTTTAAAAAAAAAAAGAAAAATAAAGAATTTCCTACAAAATTAGCCCTTTTTTTTTTGAGGGGGGAAAATCATCCAATGACTTCTCCCGCCCGGGTGAGGCGGGAGGGAGTGTCCGACTCTTACTGACTAAAAACCACCCCGTTCCTACTCCTGCACTTCGAGGCCCCATCTGTGGTGGTCTGATGGCTCCTTGAGGCGCGCGCGGAACGCGACGCGCCGTACGCTCGGGCCTGGTTCTGGTCGGGCGGCGAGTCACCCGTGCTCGCCGTCCGCAGGCCTGTGCTTACGGTGGCCGGAAATCGTCTCGCGATCCCCGACGCCCGAAGTGTCTCTCGCGACGGCCGGGTCGTGAGAAGGTTCGTTCCCTCACGCGCTCCGCCTCCTCCTAGCTTAGCTAGCATGACTGCTTCGCAGAAGGAGGAGACGGCATCCCAGTGCCCCTCGCTCCGTACCATGGTCTGAACCAGAGCCGGACGCGAGAGGTCGCCGTCGCCGACAACATTCCTGAGGACACGGCGGTGCTCAGTCCACGCAGGACACACCACCACCGTATGCTCCACCGTGTACTCCGGGCGATCCTCGCAGTGATGACACCCGGGCGTTTCCTCCCGCTCAATCCGAAACAGGAACCTACCGAAACTTCCGTGTCCGGTAAGCATCTGCGTCAGGCGGTAGGTGAGGACGCCGTAGCGTCTCTCAAGCCACTCCTCAAAGAGGGGACTTACCGCTGCAATGACAGCGTAGCCCTGAGGTCTCTGGTCCGAAAGTGGCTACTTTCTGAGATATTCAACATTTCTGGTTTTGGTTTAATAAATCCCGAACTAACTACAAAAACATTAACAAATCTTATCTTACACTATTATATAAAGCGGAAGAGTTTGTTTTTTTGTTTGAACGCGCTAATCTCCGTAACTACAAGTCTGATTTGAATAATTCTTTTTTTGTTGGATAGCGCATTTATCGAGGATGGCTATAGGCTATAAAACATCACGCTACGACTAATAGGAGCTGAGCAGAGCGTGTGAAACCGCGCGGAAGTAGCTAGTACTAAATGTTTTTGATTAAGGAAAGTACCCAATTTTCTGTTTTCGTGTTATTCATACAACATCAGCCTTGAGCAGTTGATTACAAGTATAATTACATAAAATAAAAATTATATATTTTACTTTTATGAATATATAACTTGTTTTTTTACTATCACCTGTCGGCGTTATTCGGGAGCCTTCCGTTAAGGCTTTGACTGCCAATAAAAAACTGTTGAAGGCAAATCCTCCGCTAACGTCGGTCACCGGTGACTGCCATGGCGTTTAACGTGTTAAACAGTGGCCAGCCGGTTGTCCGTGGTTGGACAACCGGCTGGCGTGCAACGTGTCGCGGGTTCGGTTCCCGCAAGGAACAACACTTTGTGTGATCCACAAATTGTTGTTTCGGGTCTGAGTGTCATTGTGTATGTGAACTTGTATGTTTGTAAACGCACCCACGACACAGGAGATAATCCTAGTCTGGGGCAACGTTTTTTAAAAAGAAAAAAATACATATCGAAACGAGTACGCGTTCGGCGCTGTGATTGGTTGCTTCATTGGTGCCGGCCAATCAGAGCGCTGAATGCGCACTCGTTTCGAATTTTTTTAAACGTAAATCAAATTCGTACTAAGGTACTCTGCTCTCTATTTTGCGCGGGAGTCAAAGGACCGGCAATACGAGGAGGCAACGAGGACCGGCAACAGGAGCGTCGCGATTGATTGCGCGAGTAGAGCAATGTGTGGGCAGAAAGGGCAACATCGCGACCAATCACGGCAGCGCGAGGAGGACAGCGATGAGCGGCGCAAGGAGCAGTCTTTTTTTTTAAGGGGGGAAAATCATCGAATGACTGCTCCCGCCTGGGTGAGGCGGGAGGGAGTGTCAGACTCTTACTGACTAAAAACCACCCCGTTCCTTCTCCTGCACGTCGAGCCGGAGCCCCGGTAACCCGTTAGGTTCTCCGCGACACCGAATCGGCATCGGCCCTGTTTGGCCCCATCTGTGGTGGTCTGATGGCTCTTTGAGTAGGCCGTACGCTCGGGTCTATAAGGAGGAGCATAGTCTGGCAGGCGCATTATACAAAGCTAAAGACTTGTGTTTGTTTGAACGCGTTTATCTCCGAATCTTTGTGCTGGATAGTCCATTTACCTAGAAAGGTTATAGGCTATACAAAGTGTTGTTTTAAAGCCGCGTCATTTTCTAGGAGGTAACTCGGCTATCGATTCTGAGTCCGAATCAATAAAAAAAATTGTAGGTAATTTTCTGTAAATTACGGAAATCCGTAAGTGCGAACTACACGCCGCCGTCTTGTAACTAGCTTTATAACGCGGCTCTACACACACAAACTCAAATACGTAATTGATATTATTCCTAATTCCATAAAACTCTAATAAGAAACATTGCTGTCGCTTATTCTGAAATACTGTCGAACTTAAACGATTTATTGTAGCCGTATTTTTAACTATTGTCCCGAAACTTTCTCTTACATTGAACCTTTATGACTTCTGTGACATGCCCCCGAGAAATGCCACGGCTTCAAAACTACACCTTGTATATAAGACATCATGCTACGACCAATAGACGCCGAGCAGTGCGGGTGAGACCGCGCCAGAGAAACTAGTTGTTAAATAAAATAAATACCAATATCCGGCATGCTATTTATGATAATGCACCCCGATTGTAGTTCGAAATTAGTCGAGCACCCTCACTCAAACAGTTACGAGTAAACTTATTATTCATTAGTTATTATGTTTTCGGCTTACTCACGTAACGCGGCGACTGTCGCGGAATGCTGCTCATGAATATGAGCCTCTAGTATGGCTTGAAACTAGTCGAGTTCCTCGTCGAACAGTTACCTACGTGAGTAAGCCGAAAACATGATTATTAATTTAGTATGTCTCACGAAGGTAAATATAATTTTATAATAACTATCGTGAGACATACTAAATTAACTAAAAACTGCGGGATGAGGAAGAACCCTTCTGTGGTTCGAAACACAAGTGAAACAAGTCAATTTATTTCTGCAAATAGGCTACAAGGCAGCACTTTTACACGTCAATTTTATCAAGCGAACGATGAGGTCGAAATTTCCTAACTGACTACTCTGAGAAGAAATGCCGAAACAAACTCGGAGGTCTGTCTCTTTTAAAGTCCAGACAATATGTATAACAGATTATGTGTGAGAACCGTGCAAAATCTTTCTGTAGTGGGCTTTTGAGGAAAGAACCACAACAGTTTGAGCGGACCCGTTCTGAAGGCAGTACGCATGTGTCGGTTTACAATCAGCTCAATTAACAGGTGAGGCTGACTGATTCGACGAACAATACCAACCCAAAGAACATTTGCGTAGGCCGCATAGTAGATCTATTCTCGGTGTATTCACGTGAGTAACCCACAGTTTTTAGTTAAATAAATATAATTATTAATTAATACGCGAAAAAGGAAAGCCTGACTATATAATCAAAATTGACTTACCGAGGTAAATGAGGATACCACATACGCAGTAAGAAATGCTCGACGTCGATGCCAGCTGAAAGTCAAAGTGAAAATCAAAACATGATAACAACATGGTATTCCGAATTAACCTCAGATACTATAATATTTAGGGTCGATTTTTCCAATGCCACATACATTTTAACTAAGGAATATTTTAAGTGTGGGAGAGCCATGCTCCGGCACAAATGGGCCGGCTCGACCGGAGTGATACCACGGCCTCACAGAAAACCGACGTGAAGCAACGTTTGCGTTGTGTTTCGTCGTGTGAGTGAGGTTACCGGAGGCCCAATTACCCTCCCCTTCCCCAATCTCCCCAATCCGTGAATCCCCAACGATCCTCAAACTCCTAATCCCCAAAAGGCCGGTAACGCACTTGTAACGCCTCTGGTGTTCCAGGTGTCCATGGGCGACGCCGATTGCTTACTATCAGGTGTTCCGTCTGCTAGTTTACCGGCTTATGCCATAAAAAAAGGGTGGAAGAGTCATGCTTCGGCACGAATGGGCCGGCTCGATAGGAGTGATACCACGGCGGAGTAAGAAACGGACGTGTAACAACACTTGTGTTGTGTTTCGTCGTGTAAATGAGGTTGCCGGAGGCCCGGTTACCCCACTCCCCAATCTCCCCAATCGCCGCATCCCCAATAATCCTCAAATTCCTAATCCCCAAATGGCTAGTAACGCACTTCGAACACCTCTGGTGTTTCGTGTGTCCATGACTCCATGGGCGACGCCGATTGCTTACCATCAGGTTGGTTGGTGCGGTGGCTGGGCAACCGGCTGACGTGCACGTGCCGCGGGTTCGATTCCCGCACGGAACAACACTTTGTGTGATCCACAAATTGTTGTTCCGGGTCTGGGTGTCATTGTGTATGTGAACTTGTATGTTTGTAAACGCACCCACGACACACGAGAAAACCCTAGTGTGGGGCAACGTTTAAAAAAAATATATCAAAATTTAAATAAGTGTGACATTGATTTGAAACTTACTCGATTTAGCTGGAACAGGCCATTGTAGGTCTTGAATGCCCAGGCATCTGATAACAATATATTCGGTTAAAGCTTATAATAGTAATGATGACGGGGTATGAAAATTAAAAATCTAATTAGTCCGTCAGTTAGATAATGAAAAAAATTGTGTCTAATGTTTTAAATTCATCTACCAGACGGACAACTACAACAAAATTTAGGAAACTACCTTATTGGCATTTCATAGTCTCTGCCTACCCTCAAGGGAGACAGGCGTGACATACATAACGTATGTATATTACTCACCTGCTAAACTTGTTAGCGTATCCAGATATCTTGAGCTCGGTGGTGCTATCCGTGAGGCAATTGTTCAGCATCCAACGAACTCGCTTCTTGCCCATCGGTGTAGTTCTAGCGTCCACGCGCTGCCACAGCGTCCGATCACAGACTAACGCTCCGAGCCGTGGACAAATGCTGAAAAGTTTATCATGATCGAACGTTATCATGCGCTAAGGGGTTTTATTGAGGGGGCAAAATTATCCAATGACTTCTCCCGCCCGGGTGAGGCGAGAGGGAGTGTCAGACTCTTACTGACTAAAACCCACCCCGTTCCTACTCTTGCACTTCCAACCGGAGCCTCAGCGACCCGTTAAGCCCTCCGCGGCTCATCCGCTAAGGGGTGGAATAAGGTTTTTGACTAACAGTAGGTAATCAATATTGGAAAATGTATCAAAGAGACTGCAAAATATACTTTAATCCCCACAATCCCCTAATCCCCACAAGGCCGGTAACGCACTTGTAACGCCTCTGGTGTTCCAGGTGTTCATAGGCGACGCCGATTGCTTACCATCAGGTGATCCGTCTGCTCGTTTACCGGGCTTATCCCAACAAAAACAACTGAGGATGTACCCTATTAGAAGTATGTGTAATTGAGGTTCTTGGATTTTAATACCTAGCTCTGTACAGGTGACGACCAGACAAAAATGTGTTAAGTAAATGGAGCTACTTACTATCCGATAGCTTTCAAGGTCATCGGATCGCAGTACTTGAAGATGTAGAGGAGAGCGTCATCGGACAGGTCGAGGAACTTCACGTTGCTAACATAGCCATTATCAGGCAGTGATGCTGTAAAATAAAAAAATCATAGATTTAATGATTTTTTTTTAAATTATTCATTACAATTTATAGAGAACCAGCGAATAAATATTATACACTAGCAGCCCGTCCCGGCTTCGCACGAGGTAGACAATTATTAATTTTTGGAAATTTGGATTGCTGTAGTGACATAACTACAATAGTTGAACATATGCTACCGCGGAGTTTTTTGTAGATATTATGATGTTCTTCATAATATTGTTGTACATTATTTTGTTCTATCGCTAATAGTTTCGGCAGCGCATTCGACGAAAGACATTTTAAGACTCATTTTTCTACACCTTCGGTTACATTGTTCAAGTTTTACCAAGGATCCCTAATTATTTTCAAAATGAAATGTAGCCTATGTCAAATTGGAAGAATATAGCATTCTATTGGTGAAAGAATTTTTTAAATCGGCCCAGTACTTTTTGAGCCTATTCATTACAAACATTCAAACATACAAAAATATTAGTATAGAAGTACAGATATAAACCTTCCTTAAGAATCACTCTATCTATTAAAAATAACCGCATCAAAATCCGTTGCGTAGTTTCAAAGATCTAAGCATACAGACAGGGACAGACAGACGGCGGATAGCGACTTTGTTTTATACTATGTAGTGATATGGTTCACTTACAATGAGCTTAAATATATAATTATAAATAGGTATTTTTTTAGGGGGGAAAATCATCGAATGACTTCTCCCGCCTAGGTGAGGGGGGAGGGAGTGTCAGACTCTTACTGACTAAAAACCACCCCGTTCCTACTCCTGACCTTAGAGCCGGAGCCCCGGTAACCCGTTAAGTCCTCCGCGACTCCGTATCGGCATCAGCCTTATTGGGCCCCATGCGTGGTGGTCTGAAGGCTCTTTGAGACACGCGTGCGGCGCCCCTCTTTAATCTGGCGCCCTAGCTATTTAGGCCTAGTTTGCCTTGTTTTTTCTGCTCATTGCAGATGTAAGATGCGCCGCACTACTGGCGTGACCAGCGAAATATGGTGGACCAGTGGTAGTAGCGCCAAAAGAAAATTAAACCTAGTGTTGCTACATTGAGTAAAAGAGAAAGTAAGTTAATACATTGTTTTTTTTTTTAACTTTGCCTCTCCTGTGTTGTGGATACGTTTACAAACATACGAGTTCACATACACATGACCCCAGACCCGGAACAACAATTTGTGGATCACACAAAGAGTCGCTCCGTGCGGGAATCGAGCCCGCGACACAAATTGCGTGACAGCCGGTTGCCCAGCCATCGCACCAACCGTACCGTCAAAATATGTTAAATATCACTTGTTTAATTAATATATCATTACGAGACAAGAAATAACAAATTAAGTATCGATTGATTGACAAATGATGTGGTCAGTTTGGGAGAGCCATGCTTCGGCACGAATGGGCCGGCTCGACCGGAGTGATACCACCGCCTAACAGAAAACCGAAGTGAAGCAACGCTTGCGTTGTGGTTCGTCGTGTGAGTGAGGTTACCGGAGGCCCAATTACCCTCCCCTTCCCCAATCTCCCCAATTCCTGAATCCCCAACGATCCTCAAACTCCTAATCCCCAAAAGGCCGGTAACGCATTTGTAACGCCTCTGGTGTTCCAGGTGTCCATGGGCGACGCCATTGCTTCCCATCAGGTGATTCGTCTGCTTGATTACCGGCTTATGCCATAAAATAAAAGCAGCAATTACCGAACTATAATTCCTATTTAACTATTGAATTATTTGTCTAGACTAAACATAGCAAGCCGGAGGGTAATAGGGTATCTTTTTCTATTAGTTAATAGAAAGCAGTACACATCACTACATAGTATAAAATAAAACAAAGTGACTTTCCGCTGTCTGTCACTTTGTATGCTACTGTATTCAAAACTATGCAACGGACTAATGTCTTCAAGAATTTATAATAAGCTTCCTAGACAAATGAGGGAAATTGACAGGGTAGACTATTTTAAGAAAAAAATGTTTGATTTCCTAGTAAATAGACCATATTATATGTTGCATGAATTTTTGCCTGACAGATTCGTTAACAATTGAAATGCCATATTATGTTTCGATGCAAAATGAAATTAACTCGTCGAGTACCGTCATTATAGACGCAATTATAGAACAATAGGTTGCGGTCACCGGTGACCGGTTGGTGTTTAACAGTTCAATACAAGTTTCTTTATTCAATCAGTATTTAAACTGTCAAATACCAAGCGGTCACCGGTGACCGCAACCTATTGTTCTATAATTGTGTCTACAAAACCGGTACTCGACGAGTTAATATTATAATGTACAGCTACTGCAATTTATATGCTTTGTCACAAACTATTGTATGCCTAACATGGTGGAGCAGGGCCAGAACACAACAACCTTTAGAACAACCTTCGTAACCACTGTCTCACAATAAAGATCTTTGACTTTGACTTTGACTAATACTTGGAGGTACTGCTAAGTCGAGCGGAAAGCAAACACTGCCATACCATCTTTTACTGGAACCAATTCAATGCATTTCATTTATATGGGAACCTCTGGATATGTATGCTTTTAATCACATATTTCAAATCCAAAATTTCAAGTTCTTAGGTCCTTTAGTTTCAAAGTTATATGAAAGTCAGGACCTTAGACCTGGCGGGACTTTGTCTAGATTTCATTACTTTTTAGAGATGAATGAGCACCTCCATCGAGACTTGGCTAGTTCTTTATAGAATGTTATTGCTTGGATTCTATTTTTATAAATATACATAAGGAATTTTTCTTTGTTCTGGAATGGCTCTTACATATCAATACATTTTTTTAAAATGTACATTTTGAATATAAACAACAATCTAATACCTATGAATAACGAAGATGAAATAAGACATTCAGAAAAGTTGAGTTCAAAGATAGGTACTTTTATTTATAAAAAAGGACAAAGCGATCACAAATAATTTGACACCCTTTTAAGGGACTTTACAGGAAGAAAGTCATTATAGTCCCCGACATTAAAATCGGAATATCAACGCGTCTGTATCCCAAACAACGATAAAAAAATTGTTGTTATTAGTAAGCAAGTTTGTTAAATAAATAATATGAATTATCGACGACTTACTATCCTGGACGCATCCGCTGTCATTTAGATCCTGTTTCGGCCCGTTTTCAGGACTCGGGACTTCCATTTCCATAGTTAAAACTTGTTCGTAAAAATAATCACAGAAGAAGAGACATACACAACCACTTCACATCGATAAAAATTAAAATGGATGTAACGCAAACTCCATGAGACAAAGGAAAACGAAAGAGTCACAAATAAACGACGACTTCAACCACTGTGTACACACAAACAGATACGATTTTAATATTTTGGATCAATTCCAAAAAATATTATTTGGAGTAATCACAAAATAATCACAATCGTAAAACTCGGGCAGGAAGAAAACAAATAGAGCTGTTGTCGTACAACGCTGTTTGGTTTATTGATTTAGGCTTTTAGTCGATTTGTTGAACATACATGATAATATCGATAACAAATACAAAATAAATATGTTATTCTGAAACAAACAACTCTTGTTACCGTTGTAAATGGAATTATTTTATAAAATTGCCCTCATGATATTAAGTTGTAGTATTTTCTAACATCATTGTGAAAACAGTGCAAAAAACCGATAAAACTTGGAAATTGAAACAAAATTACAGTTTTATACAACCCTATCTTGATGTTGCCAACCAAATGAAAATGGAAACCAAAGAAGAAATATAATTTTGATATCGTTTAAAAATGATTTTTGCTTTAAATGTTAACTTTCTAGCAATGCACAACTAATTTTCATAATACTTTTAATAGTGAAGGCAATGTAATTAAACAAAAACATAAAAATTAAACACATTTAAAGTTGAAAAATTACTCATCCTAACATTGAATAGTTATGAATAAACTAACAACACTACACTATTTTGACATTAGTGACATTCATCCTTTCATGTGCTTGCCGTCAAAAAGCACATCGCGTAAAAATATTTTTGTTTATTAAATACCATGGCGAAATCACTAAGAAGCCGTTGGAAGCGAAAATGCAGAGCTATAAAGCGCGAACGTTATGCTGTGAAAGAATTAGCGCGACTAAAGAAGATGTTAGGCGTTAAAGATGAAGACAAACCTGAAACCACCACTGATGAGGTTATGGAATCGGATCAAGTAATTTTTCTTGACGCTGGAGCCTTGAAGAAGAACGCAGACAAGAAGAATAAGAAAAAAAAAGAAAAGGAAATTGCTGAAGAGGCTGATGAGGATGTAGAAATGAGTTCGGATGACGAAAAAGTGGTTGTCGATGGCGAGGGCAAGAAGAGAGTTTTCAGCACGAAAACGCTCAAAGATCAGAACGGGCAGTACCCAGTGTGGCTTCACAAGAGAAAAATCGCGAAACTCAACAAAACTGGCAAGAAAAATACTAAGAAACGATCGAAAAATAAGAAACGGAAACGGTTATAATAAATTTTATGTGTTTAAACTTTGTTGTTTTAATATTACACAATATTAAGTAAATAGAAGAGAATGAGTGATACCATTGTGAAACCACTACCACCATGGAAAACCTGTAAAGAAAAACTTTTTGTTTGTGTAATAGGATGTAAAAAGCAGTCATCACCATATGGTAAACGATCACCTCCGCTCATATACCCGCTGCACTAGAGAAACACTGGTGATACCGCTAATGTTACTAGTGTATTTTAACACATCATGTCCCAAAATTAAACTAGGAAGGCAAAATATTTATTTTACTATTTTGTAGATATAAAATATTCATCTATGTAAAGAAATAAATCTAATTTTGTAGGAGCATAACTCAGTCCGCCCACAGTCAAACCATTCCAATGGTTCTGTGGGGCTTAGATTAGGAAATATTTACCTTTGTGTTATAAAGATAAATAATAAATAAAATAAAAAACTGAAATTAATATATTTAGTATTCTATTTGAAGATATACCTAATAAATGTACCTTTTTTACATAATACTTTCAAAAATGATAATGAGTCAATACTCAATTGTGTTCTGAAGTCAGTATTTCTAAACACAATCTCTACTTACCTCTGCATACCCCAATTGTCATAATATGTCATGACAGAGACATAATATGTCTTAACACAGACATAATATGTCTCTCCGTACATAATATTATTTTTAAAATATATAATTATATATTTTTTTAGTGCAAAGCCGGTAAACGAGCAGACGGATCACCTGATGGTAAGCAATCGGCGTCGCCCATGGACACCTGGAACACCAGAGGTGTTACAAGTGCGTTACGGGTTTTTTGGGGATTAGGAGTTTTAGGATAGTTGGGGATTCAATATGTAAGTACTTACCAACACAATAAAATAATATTCAAAATCTTCGATCAAAAATAACAACTAGATAAAGGGTTACGTACAAAATCAAGCTCCAGTTCTGTCCGTGTGAATAATAATAGTAAAAAAATTACAAACAGAAAAATGTTTTAAAATAGTTTTAAGTTCAACCTAATAACAACCATGGCACCTAATAATAAAGTCATAAATCGTCAAAATATTATCTAATACTTACGACCATTCGTCACATAAGACAAGAAAAGTATTTTCTTACTCCTGTCATGTAGAAATTAAAAGACATAAGTTATACAATATCTAGTTTGAATTCAACCTTAACGTCGAACAAATAAAGATATTTTTTCCATTCTTGTCTTGCGTTCTATATCGTTTTGTTTTGTTTCGTTTTGCTTCTTCAAATTTCGAATTTCGCTTACAGGAGGTATGTATGGAGTCGCGTTGGACACTAAAATAATTTTATAATATGAAAATTAAGATTTCGGGATCTTAGTATACTTACATCACTAATTTTTATTAGCGGTACGTTTTTGTGTATGATAATTATGTTTATTTACTTTATCATTAAAAGTCTAAGTCAAAATCATTTATTTCAGTTAGACCAGGAAGGCACTTTTGAACGTCAACAATATAAATTTAAAAGCGAAGCTATTTGCTCATTCCAAGGTGTAGATTCCTATGGAGAAGAACGAGCAAGAAACAATACAATTTTATTTTTCAATACAAATCGACTCCATGCATCCACTGTTCTGTTTAAACAAATGTTGGCGAGACTTGGCAAGGAATCGCCAACACACGCACAAACATTGGTGGCGTTGGTTTATAATTGATAATTTTGTCTAATTTGATATTATTTACTAATTTAAAAGCTTAAAATATAACTTATACTTTATGTACTTATCAAAAGTAAGACACTCCGGCCGTTATACTGCTTTTTCGGTTGTTATTTTTGCAATTACTCGTGAGACGTGAGTACATTGGCCGTGTTTGGAGCATACTAAACAAAATAAGAGCTCACTTCTCAAGTGAGCTCTTATTTGTCGAGACGATTTTCTTGCGCCGACCCGATATCTAGTTGTTATTGTTGATCGAAGTTCAAAATAATTAGTAATTCATTGATTTGGCGACATTCCTACTTCTTATTTATGGTTTACCACCTTTTGTTTACACCAATATGACACCAATACAATTTTATTGTCAAAATAGTAATAGGTAACAGTAAGCGCCGGTTTCACCAAGTACCTGATAAACTTATGTGACAGATAGTTCATACAAATTACGTTCTTAATTCAAATTTATCTGGTAGGTGACTGGTATCCAGATATTGTGAAACAGGCCCTAAGAGTAACAAATACTTATAGGTAAATACAGCATTTACATATATTATTATCCTACATATATACATCTTAAACAAACTAGCTACTTATATTATATATTTTTAATAGAAAGAAAACAGTTGCTGCACCCGGAGTTGCGCCTGTGCACCAACTAAAGCAAAACACAAGTTCACAACACAAGACGCCTATGTATACCAACATGTAACGTAATTAACGCACACCCTCAAACACCCCAATTATAATATTAGGTATGTTATAATCATAATACATACACTAAATTTTTAATTTAACATGTATATGCATTCTTACTGGTCTTGTCATAAGGTTTATTTTTCTTTATTTTGTATTGAATGATAGAATTTGTATGAATACAAATAAAACTGCGATTTTAAAAGACTTATTGCTTTGACTTACGGTCCTTTTCGATTTGTTTTAACAATACAGGGTTAATATGACAATAATTGGCGTAGTTTTAATTATTTTTGGGATTAAAAATTTCCTATACTAAAAATTATATAAATCGATTCAGTTAACTATTCTGAACAAACTATTTTCAGGAAGTGCGTTATTTAAGTTACATGTTGTATATGGTGATAGTTTTCTTATTTTCGGTTTAAGGGCGTTCTGGTAACATAGACGGGAACAGGCGAACTTGCCTAATAATTATGACGTTGCAATACAAATCACAACAACATAGCGATCGTGACATATAATACTATCCAAATTACCTTCGTACCTAGCTGAAAACTTTGCCGCTTTATTCTAACTGACAGCAGGGCAGTCTTAGAGTACGTTGAGGCCCAGAGTGATTAGGGCCCCTGTGGTATGTTTCTTTGCATCACTAAGATTTTCTTCTGAATCGTGAGTGCATTTACAAACATAAGTACAAGTTGACATAGGTACACTGGTACACATGACACCCAGACTCGGAACAAAGATTTATGGATCACACAAAGAGTTGCTCCGTGCGGCAATCGAACCATGGGGTTTACTCTTGAATCCAATACCGATCGATCGACATTGGTATTGTGAAATTTCGTACACTTGAGTTGTAACACTAGCGCCCATTGCATCCGTATTGCGTGGATATTGAATGAACTAAATGGTATTGAGTTTGGCTTTTTAATCCGTACTCTGAACAGGGTTGCCAATCTGTGGGGAATTCCCCAAACTGCGGGGAATTTCAAGTTGGTTGGGGATTTATTGGGGATTGGCATTATGTGGGGAAAATGTGGGGATTTTGACTTCATATTCTCAACGGAAAATGTTTCATCGTTTATTATCGATGACAACATTTTTTTTTTTGAATCATAAAGTATGAAGGCTGGAGAAAGTATGAAGATTTGAAAAACATGAAATTGTACCTTGTGCGGCTATTGTTTTGCATGAAAAACGCCGCGGGAGAATACCTGTTCTCAAACATAAAAATTGTTATTTCATTATTGCTAATATTGCCTTTATCATTTGATAAAGGCAATATTAGCGTCGAGAAGTCGAGCGCAAATTTAGTCTCCTTAAAAATTTTAGAACTGAAAATCGCAATAGATTGCAAGGGATTAAAAAACTGGACGACAGTGTCAAGTTTAACCCTTCGAACTAATATATGGAAAAAAATATAAAAGATAAAAACTAAATATTATTTAACTCATTGATTATAGTATCATTTTATAAAAAAAAACTTTTGAGGGGAATTTGTGGGGAATCAGCGGATTTTTATCCCCAAATTTGGGGAATTCGATCAGGATTTTTGGGGATTTTGATGAATTAGCTTTGGCTACCCTGACTCTGAATGCTATTTTGACAGCTACGATTGTGGTTGTATATAGTGTTGAAACATTCATTTAATTCCTAGCATAACAATATAATAAATTAGTCGGGAATCAGAATGCAAAATAAAACAGCAACAGATAGATAATAACGTATTAGTTATACACAAAACAACATCGCTGAAATTTTATTCATTACAATAAATGTTTACAAAATAATTTAATGAATGTGTTAGTGCGCTTTCACATCATCCGATCCGATCCGATATCGGTGTCGGACGACTTGTGGCGACACTTATGACATGTCAACGGATGACATCACAAAAATCCTACATCGCACATGCAAAGTTTACATTCAATTTAACACGAATAGAAAATCCCAACGAACGACTGTTGGGCAGAAAGGCACGAGCACCTCGCCTTGTCGGAGGATCCTCCTTTTCCGATTTTAGGGAACTATACTCTCTGTTCCCTAAAGACTAATGGCGGACAAAAACGTTAAGTATTTTTACCATAGACTGTGCACATGTATAATTTCCGACACAGGTAGGTACTGCCCGCTTTTATACCGGGTGTAAATAGAACGCTCCCAATAAAAGCCGACAGGTGATAGTAAAAAACAAGTGATCTCCTACTATATGAAGCTCAAGTGTTTCTTTGTTTGATTGTTTGTTTGTTTGAACGCTCTAATCTCCGGAAATATGGCCCTCTACGGCCCCCTGTGTGGGCGCCGAACATGCTGCGGCGTCCCGCTCGGACGCTGCTCATGTCACAGAGGGTCATGGCGATCCGAATGATCCGCGGATACCGCACGATCTTCCGGGGAGTCGGCGAACCTCCTTGCCGGATTACCGCCGTGGGATCTGAAGGCGAAGGTGCTCGCGCGCGTGTATCACATGCGCGCGGAGGCACGTCGCCGGGGCGAAACTCCGCTGCCGCGCCAGATAAGTGCGTGGCGGGATGAGCTCCGGCGCGATCTCATGGCGGAATGGCAGCAACGACTGTCGCAACCGAGGGCTGGGCTCGCTGCCATTGCAGCGGTAAGACCCCTCTTTGAGGAGTGGCTTGAGGAGACGCTACGGCGTCCTCACCTACCGCCTGATGCAGGTCCTCACCGGACATGGAAGTTTCGGGAGGTACCTGTGTCTGATGGGGCGGGAGGAAACGCCCGGGTGTCATCACTGCGAGGACCGCCCTGAGGACACAGTGGAACACACCGTTGCGGAATGCCCTGCGTGGGCTGAGCACCGCCGTGCCCTCAGGGAAGTGATCGGCGATGGCGACCTTTCGCGTCCGCGCCTAGTGCAGGCCATGATGCGGAGCGAGGGGGACTGGGATGCAGTCTCCTCCTTTTGTGAAGCAGTCATGCTGGCTAAGGAGGAGGCGGAACGCGTGAGGCAGCGAAGCGCTGCCTCCTCGCAACCCAGCCATCGCGAAGGACACACCGGGCGTCGGGGATCGCGGGTCGATCTCCGGCCACCGGTAAGCGCGGGCCTGCGGATGGCGAGCATGGGTGGCTCCCCGTCCGACCAGAAACAGACCCGAGCGTACGGCGCGTCGCGTTCCGCGCGCGTCTCAAAGAGCCATCAGACCACCACAGATGGGGCTCATTAGGGCCGATGCCGATCCGGAGTCGCGGAGAACCTAACGGGTAACCGGGGCTCCGGCTCGACGTGCAGGAGAAGGAACGGGGTGGTTTTTAGTCAGTAAGAGTCTGACACTCCCTTCCGCCTCACCCAGGCGGGAGCAGTCATTCGATGATTTTCCCCACTTAAAAAAAAAAAAACTCCGGAAATACCAGTCCGATTTCAATAATTCTTTTTGTGTTGGATAGTCCATTTATCGAGGAAGGTTATAGGAAAATACTAAAACTAAATTGATCCTAAAATCAATTAATGAAAGTGTAAATAATTATTTTTTAATATTTTATTGATTGTATTGAACAGTCGAAATAATTTATTTTTGACGAAAGTACCAACCGGAAGTACCTACTTGACTCATTGTAAAAAAAAAATGTAATCGTATCGGTGACATATTATAATAATACTATTATATCGGATCGGATAGTATAAAAACATTATAACATTATTATAAGTGATCAATACTGTTTAATCTTCAATATTATATTACCTATCAAGTTGTTCTCGAGTACACACGGTTGTGAATTAATTCAGCAACTGTGAATTTTTTATTTTGATAAATACATAATCTTGTTTAGTGTGCAACTTGTTCGCGAGTTTTAAAACAAAATGGCGATTTGAGTGTGCTAAAGCAGTTTTAAATCAGTTATATGTATTTATGTAATATTTTTAAATTTGATATCTGTATATAAAATGTGTTTTTTTTGTAACGGTATTCAAGTGACGTGCGATCCCCGACCCGGAGCTGCGGACGACTTACAATAGGGTAGTAGACACTAGACAGTGTAGCGGAGAACCTAACGGGTAACGGGGGCTCCGGCTCGACGCGCAGGAGAAGGAACGGGGTGGTTTTTAGTCAGTAAGAGTCTGACACTCCCTCCCGCCTCACCCAGGTGGGAGGATTCATTCGATGATTTTCCCCCCTTTAAAAAATAAAAAACATAACATAACATAACATCACGCCTTTTATCCCCGAAGGGGTAGGCAGAGGTGCACACACAAGTAACACCCACTTTTCACAATGTATGTTATGAGTCCCATGTAATAGGGGGTGAGCCTATTGCCATATACCGGGCACATTTCCAGACTCCGTGCTACTACTGAGAATTTTTAAAAACCCAGTAATACTTTGCCCGACCCGGGAATCGAACCCGAGACCCCTTGCCCGGCAGTCGCACTTGCGACCACTCGGCCAACGAAAAAATAAAAAAGGGTATTAAAAATTAGGTATATAAAAAAAAAGAAAAGTTAATCATCATTTTACTTTTATTACTTTAGTACATATTGTTCAGCATTCATTTCTTTTACATTTCATAAGAACTTGCTACTAATTGATTCATGAGACGCAACAAATTCAGGAAATTCGAAAAAAATAATATGACAGTCTACTTTTGTTTTTCTTTCCGCCTGACTTGAATGTCAGACATGTTCGAATCGCAATTGGGTAGTTTCCTAAGTTTAAAATTAATTGTTTCAACTTTTCAATGCAATAAATAATTAAAAAATAATCAAACTCTCATCCATTGACTTGACAATTTAACTACTTTTGGATTTTTCTCGCTAATTCTAAGGAAATAAGTATGCTTTTGACGCAGAAATATGATGACGTCATAAGTTGCGATCCAATAAAAAAAAATTTCAAAATTTTAAAAATTCAATACTTTTTTCGAACTGTCAAAAACGAGTTTTCTATGAATTTTGTAGGAAATTGTGTATTGTGACGTCACGTTTTTTTAGCGTCAAATAGCATAGGTACTTATTTCTTACGAATTTGCTGGAAATTCAGGCTTAGGGGGCTTTATTTAGGCTTGGGAGGCTTATTTAGGCTTAGGCTTAAGGGTTATAGGATAGGTTATTATAAGTGTTAGATTATCTAGGATAGTGTAGGATAACGTTAGCTAGTACTTAGTAGTCATTAGGATTAGGTATTCCTATACGGTAGGATTGTGGCGTAAAGCTATTACCCCGCTGTACAATATTGAAATCAATGAATGAAAGTTTGATATTTTTTTTATATATTGAACAGTCTAAATAATTTATTTTTTTAATGAAAGTGCCTAATTGCCCCACGACCCATAACAAAGTGATATAATAGTTACCTAAGAATGAATAAAAATGTAAGAAACACCCTAACTTTCTTCTTTTACACGATTTGATAATTTCTTTTATAACCTTTTTTATTGGATTACGAATATAAAAATATATACAACTACATAAATATTTACTACTTAATTAACTACAGTAAAAAAAAGGAAATATAACTTTTTGATTTTTTTAAGTGTTCGTATAATTTCTGATTATCAAGTACTTAGGTATAATTTTTATTTCAGCAAAATATGACCGCTTTATGCCGAAAAAAAAAATTTAAAATTTGTCGTAAAATATACGCGCCAAAACACGAACCGCCATTTTAGTGACATCAGTATTATGAAATATTGAAACGTCAAATGGCCAAGCCATAGATTTTGTAAACAAGTTGGTTGCGTTGTGATTTTGTTCTATTTATAAAATAAAGATGAGTTTCAATAACCCGTATCGCTGGTGTGTTGCATTAAATTACAAGAATTCTACATTAAAAATTTCATTTATTAAACACAAAAAGTACTTAAAATTTGACTTGACAAGAATGCTTTTGTTTGATATAAATTATTTTGATACTTCCGACGTCACTCTCGAGCACAGAACATATATACCCTAAGCCTTAGGGTATATATATGTTCTGTGCTCTTTAGGGCCTAAGGGCTCTCGAGAAAATCATGGCGGACGACGTTTTTGATCACGTGGCATACAGATAATAAAACTTTGATTTTAACTTTGAAATTTAAAATTAATTCTATGTTTTTAAGGAATAACAACATTTTTTTAATTCCTCACATTTTAAACTATACAAATTACATAACGTTATAATAAAATTTATTGTTTATAGATGAGAATACCCATATTTAGGCGTCAAAGTACTCGTCCGCGTCACTATCACCGGGGAACGTTCCCAGAAGACTGGCAGCATTTTATAAACTACTTATAAAAAAACCGACTTCCACCCCCTCTTTTTTTGAAGTCACTTAATTTATTAAAACCTCCTATGTGTAACAAATACTTCTGTAAACCGCTTCAATATCGGTTCAAACTATCGCGAGATAATTGGACACAAACATAAGTATCTTTGTGGACGATTGTGTGTGGCGATGTACATACATACATACATAACTTCACGCCTGTCTCCCATGAGGGTAGGCAGAGACTAAGGAACGCCAATTACTACGACTCTTACATACCTCTTTCGCTTCATTAACAGTCATCAATATTTTCATGCAGATTGTGTGTGGCGGTGTGTTACCTAGCAAGTACGACTGCCTAACAAGGGGTATCGTATTCGATTCTCGAGTCGGTCAAAGTACTAATGGGTTTTTTAAAAAAAAGAGGGATAAAAGGCTTGATGTTATGATGTTGTTTTTTTGTTTGAAAGAGTACCCATAAGGTAATTCGACTGCCATAAACTCGGGCCATACTTTATGTTATATAACATAACGTAATGTCACGTCTTTCATACCTGGAGGGGTAGACAGAGGTGCACATTACGGCACTTAATGCCACTGTACAATGTAACCCCCACTTTACACTATTTATGTTACGAGTCCCATGTAATAGGGGGTGAGCCTATTGCCATATACTGGCCACACACTCCATGCTATTGAGAATAAAAAAAAAACCAGTAATACTTTGCCCGACCCGAGATTCGTAGACCACTTGCTCGGCAGTTGCACTTGCGACCACTCGCCCAACGTCAGTCTTTTTTAATTTTTTGTTTACATTATTAGCGTTTTATAGATTCGTCACTTTGTTACAAGTCATGGCGAGGGTGTTTCTTCAAATAACTTTAACTTTTATTTAACAAATCATTATCCTCCCGTGTTGTTAAGGATCGCAGTAACTTATTAGCATCTGTTTTTTATTGGATTAGGTGAGAGCAGTGACATGGCTCAATTTCTTGAAATACTTTATATATTTCATCATCATCAACAGCCTATAAATGCCCACTGCTGAGCAAAGTCTCTTCTCACACGGAGAAGGTTTGAGCATTAATCACCACGCTTGCTCAATGCGGGTTGGCGACTTGATAATTATAATTAGAAATTATATTATAAGCCCAGGTTCCTCACGATGTTTTCCTTCACCGTTTTTCAGTGGTGTCTAGATAATCTTAGAAAGTAGATAGAAGTCGGAAATGTCACATTGGTACTTGCCGTTGGTAGGTTCCGGACTCGCACCCTCGTGCATGAGAAGCAGGCGTCTTAAACTTCAGGGCCACCACGACACTTGACTGTGTAATTTTAATTATGATTTTTTATTTCATTATGAATGCATGAGAAGCGGGCAATATAGTATATTAATCAGCAGAATTGTTAAATTTGGCTTAGGGATAATGACGATGTTAATTTTCTGTTTTTTTTTTTTGTAGAATAACCCGGGTAATATTGTATGATTTGTGATCCTTCATCTTTATCTATTGCACCTTGAACTTTATTATATTGACATAAAGTTGTTAATCCAAATGAATAAATTTAACAGATAATACACTATTTTATTCTATGATGGTAACAGAAACTATAGAGTGTCATGTACTACCCTCCTTGCTTCATACTTGGGATTTCTTCTTTAATAAGACGGTTTGTACGAGAGCGCTCTGCTTTGAGCCTTGTCTAATTCTAGCCGATGGCTGTGTCCTTCTATATGTCTATACGCATAGTTCGTCATCACAACCACATTGCAGACTGTACAGTAATGACCTGATGTGCTGAGCTGTAAAAAAAAATATTAAGAACTATTATGCAGTATTAATACGTTGATTTATTTATTTCTACTATAATATGCTTTATATGATTGCCTCGTTGGCCGAGTGGTCGCAAGTGCGACTGCCGGTCAAGGGGTCTCGGGTTCGATTCCCGGGTCGGGCAAAGTATTACTGGGTTTTTATAAATTCTCAGTAGTAGCACGGAGTCTGAAATTGTGCCCGGTATATGGCAACAGGCTCACCCCCTGTTACATGGGACTCATAACATAAATAGTGAAAAGTGGGTGTTACATTGTACAGTGGTATAATGTATACCTCTGCCTACCCCTTCGGGGGTAAAAGGCGTGATGTTACGTTATGTTATAGTATGCTTTATCTTACACATTTAAGTAGCTAAATAAAACAAACAATTCAAATAAATATGCGTACAATGAGTGGTCGAAAATTTAATAATAACATAAGTAAGTGGAGAGTGGTCACCGGTGACTGCTTGGGGATTGAACAGTTAATATGGCATTAATCATCATGCAAATTAAACAGGTACACAAAATTTCAGCTCATATGCCGGAATGTTGATATACGCGAGACAGGATGCTTTTTTTTTAAACTGTCAAACACCAAGCGGTCACTGGTGACTGCAACCTATTGTTCTTTAATTGTGTCTATAACGACGGTACTCAACAAGTTACTTTAAATATTGTGTTGTAGATAAGAGGTTAAAGATATTTGGCTAAAAATTTACTTTTAAGGTTTTACTTTACTCACACACATGCATAGCAAGTTAAAGAGGTCCGGGTTGGAGTACTTCTTTTTTTGAAAATTAATTTCTCTACACCAGAATAAATGCTACCATAAAGGTTTTATTTCAATTAAAACCTGTTGCAGTATCTGATTGAGGTGGTTATAGCTTAATTGACATACCTATTCAGATGGAAACTTATAAATATGTATGTAGGTATATGAATTTATGGAAAATGTGTCGGATTAATGGGGATATGAATGGGACCGTCGGTAGAGGGTGCCCTAGACAGGCATATACTGACAAAATTGGCAATATATTACAGAAGGGCAAAATTAAAAGTACCCTTGAGCATGCATGAAAAGATTGATGACTGTTAATTTGTCTTCCATAGTCTCTGCCTATCCCCATGGGAGAGTGGCGTGAAGTTATGTAAGTATGTTTTTGGATTAACTCGTTGAATACCGTCATTATAGACACAATTAAAGAACAATAGGTTGCGGTCACCGGTAACCGCTTGGTCGGTGACAGTTTAATAAACATCTCCTAAAAATCTGTTGATCCTAGCTTCCTAGCTAAGTGTAGATTTTTAGGGTGAAAAAAAGCAAGATACTCTATGGTCAGATATTCTTTTACAATCAATTTCACAATAAAAAATCTGTAAATAAAAAATGCAGTGTAAGTACCTACATAATGACATGAATATTATTAAAAAAAATCATGTTTTGTTTTAATGAGATCTATTCTACACATCGAGCCTGCACTTTAGATATTCACATAGTGGAGGTAGTTGTGGAATAAATTATAATATTTAATGATCACTAAAATTAAGAGTGTGTGCCAAATATCAGATCGATCTGTCGTCAGGAAAGGGGTAAAATTCCAGTTACAAAAGATCCATACATACAAACAAACAAATAGACCAAAGAATTATAAAACAAAACAGACCTTTCTAAGTAGATTCTCTTTGAATTCGTCAACGTGCGGGTAGCCTTCGAGAATCTTTCGATGATTTTCAGACGCTTTGTGTCTTTCTTTACAAATCAAGTCTCTTGCCATTTCTGTTTCACAAAACACACATCTATACAGCTCCCCTGCCGTTAGAATTCCGTGGTAAGTATCAGAAGACACGACGAGCTTTTTTCCATCTTTCAAAGTCACTATCAAAAAATTCTGTGGTTCATTAAAAACCGCTGTCTTAGACTTCTCGTTGATTTTTAAGTTTTTTGGTTGTCTCAACGCCGGATACGACATCGTGTATACGATAGATATTGCTTACAACACACAATAAAATATCAGATTCGTCAGTATAAACTTGCATCGGCAAAATTAAATTCGCAACTACAGGTAGAATAATTGAAATGAGCCGCCAGCCGCCACTAGTGTTGCGCCATGCAGATTAGTATTTTAATTATAACATTAACTTGTCAAATTATGAAGTTTTGGGAATTCAAATCGATTACATATCTTAATCGAAAAAATATCCGTTTATTGAAAAATTCAAATGGACTCCAATCTTTAAAAAATAATTTCATTTTCTATTTCATGTGCAGTGAAGAAAAAACTGCTTCATTTGATGGTAATGTCTCTAACGCAATGACTTTTACATAACAGGATCATATTTTCAAACACATAATATTTAAAATAGTTACATAATTCAACTATGTAAATACACTCATGGTATAAAACTGCTTTAGCGTCGTAAGCAAACTCGCCTTATCACAAGAATAAGTGTTATTTTACTACTATTGCACTTTTTATATGCTCACGCTCTTATCGAAAATTTAAAAGATTTATAACAAGCCGTAATAAGTTACTAGTTTCAAATCTAAGATGTACAATGTGATTGCATACTATTTCTGTGAGTATCGCAGCTAGAATTACTTTCCTTATTTAATATCTTCAGGAAAACGTGGACTAAATATATAGGTACTAACATAAATATATACTAATATATTCAGTCCACGTCCACTGGAATAGTCCATTTATCAAGGAAGGCTTAACGCAACACCAGAGAAGTCACAGGTCATGCTACGATCAATAGGAACCAAGGAGTAGCAGGTGAAATTGCGTGGGAGTAGCTATATACAACATTGAAGATGTGTTTGCCTCATAAATGGAGTGCGACTGATGAACATTAATGTCAAGTTTCTTCTCGAGTGTTATTGTGTTTTTTGAATATTAGAAAACTAGCTTCTGTGCGCGACTTCGTACGCGCAATCGCATTTCCCCCCCGTTCCCGTTCGTGATATTCGGTAAAAATTAAAAAAAATTTTGGATAAAATTATCCATCTCCTGCTTCTAATCTACCTCCTCACCAATTTTCATCCAAATCGATTGAGGCGTTCTTGAGTTATAAATAGTGTAGCTAACATGACTTTCTTTTATATATATAGAATTCTCAGTTTTTATCGACTGCGGAATTGTGCCTGAGTCTAATATGCTTATAGACTCGATTACATAAAAATTATAACTCATGGAAAGCGGGTTTAGGTGGCAAGTGCCTAGGGCACCAGGTTAATAGGGACGACGCGAGACTTGTGTGCCCAACTGCCCATAAAATGATGGTTCCTCCAAAAACAAAATAGGAGCGCCGACGAAGTGCTGGCCGAGGCACGCTCTTATTAGTCCCCAGCCCAAACCAGGCCCACATGAAAATAGACATCAGAAATCCAAATTAAGTTATATTAGAAATGCGAAATAAGTTGTTGGGTACTAAGTTTGTGTGTCAGTTACCCCTTTACGCCTTATCAAAGGCACGCTCTTATTAGTCCTCAGCCCAGGCCAGGCCCACATGAAAATAGACATCAGAAATCCAAATTAAGTTATATTAGAAATGCGAAATAAGTTGTTGGGTACTAAGTTTGTGTGTCAGTTACCCTTTTACTCCTTATCAACTCAATTAATCTCTTACATTTTTGCAAACATGTTACACTTAATGTGTATGTTTGCAAAAATGCTTTTCATCGAGAAGGCCATAATGCTTTTCATTTAATACTAGTATAATATATAAATTTATTTCTTTACAGTTGTTGTTTACATTTGTGACTCGAAAATGTCTGCAATCCCAATACCACGGAAGACGTCAAGCGAAAAATACGACGTTGATGGATTTATCGATCAACTGCTCGCATCTCGAAAATTCGATGAACTTACCGAAGTGTTCGCCGACAAAGCTGCATATAAAATAAAAAATCTAGATAATCCTCCAACTGCTAGAACGGATATCGAAAGGATAAGATGGAGTAAAAAGTCCCACAAAAATACCGACAAAGAACAATTTAAAGATGATCACACACATACCGAATTAATCAGCATCAAATTACGTGATGACGATACGCACAGTAAGGAAAGTCGAAAGCGAAACCCTACCATATCCCTCAATGATGGTGAGATATCACCTAATGAAAATTTAAGACTTAAATACAAATATCTAACAAAAACTTCAAAGACAAAAAATTCCACAGACCACAATAGGGTCCTGATTCTTGAGAAGAAAGAAAACAATGAGAAACACGCATTAAATGATGATGAAAATATTGATCTTAAAGAAGAAGCTAAAAATGAAGATCAAAATGACCCAAATGGAAGCCACGAGAAGCATGAACAGTATCACAATGACAGAGATGGTGATTTACATTATAAAAGTGCTAAAATCGATCACGTATGGGATAAAGAGGAGCATAAATATGAACATAGTTTCCAAGAAGACCTAAACAAATCTGAGCATTCGCATTTACACATGGATGACAATGCAAAAGATGGAACTCACCCAAACGAAGAACATACAGACCGTGTCAGACCAGAATTTAAAAGTAAAGCTTACAGCGTGGAACATGAGCACGCACATAATACATCAGACGAAATAAGTGAAGAGAACTTTCAAGGTGTCGCTTCAGACGAGAAAAGTCATGAAGAAATCGATCATAGAAAGGAGGTGACTTTAATGAGAGAACCTACAACTACGCGCTTTAAAGTGGAAGCGGTCACCAATGTTACAAATATCACCATACAAAAAGATCATACTAATGATGACATGATCGGCACTGCACATTTTAGAGCTCAGATTTCAGAAGAACAAGTTCAGGCGAAGAGTGAAGAAAAAGAAAGAAGAATTAGAAATTTACCTGACAGTGGATTGAAGAAATTACTAAAACAACATCCAACAGATAAAGAAATGCGAATATTAAATGAAAAGCTCGAGTTCACACAAGTTAAGCAAGATAGTGAAAAACCAGAAGAAACAGAAAGAAATCAGAAAGACAAACTAGAAAAGGAAAAAAGAGAACGTGAGGGATTAGAAAAAATTCTAAAAGATAGGTTAGAGGAAGAAGAAAGATTGCGAAACGCAGCAGTAATTTATGAAAGAAGCGAAAGAGAACAGCGTGCCTTATTTGGTGTTCCTGAGAACGATGAAAGCGTAGAGGAAATACCAAGCGACGTTGTAATAATGGGAGATATCAACATACATGAGAAACCTAGACACATATTAGAAAAGGAGATCCGAGAGGAGTCAAAGAGACATGAAAAACAGCACGCTGAGTGGGCGAAAAAAGTCGAAAAAGAATTGGAAGAACATAAAGAGATGATGAAAAAGGAATCAGATAAATATCACAAAGAGGCACAAGAGAGGTTAAGCAAAGTTCTAAAAGATAAAGAGAAAGTTGAAGCAGAACTGGCAGAATCATCAAAAGCATATATAGCAGCAAACCTTGAGCAAGCAAATAAAGTTTTAAAAGAAAAAGCGAAGTATGAAGAATTTATGAAAGAGGAATCAGATAAACACAAAAAGCATCAATATGATAGGTTAAAGGAACTCTTAAAAGAAAAGACTAAATTTGAAGAAGAAATGAAGCAAGGATCAATGTTATTAGCAAAACAGGCAAAAGAGAGGCTAGCTAAAATATTAGGACCTAAAAAGACATTTATAGAGAAAGTCATTGATAAAAAAAAGGAAGTGGAAAATAAAATAAAAGGAATAAATGTGAAACCCCTGAAAGCAAAGAAAAAAGGACCTGAGAAAGGCACGAAAAAAGAATCTATGAAAGATAAAAAAGAAGAATCTAAGAAAGATAAGAAAAAAGAGCCTAAAAAAGAAAAGAAAAATGAGTCTACAAAAGAGAAAAAGAAAGCAAAAGAATTCAATTATTCAGATTACAGAGCTGAGGAAGAACAGATAAATACTAAAGAAAAACAAAGACAATACAGAGACCAGAAAGAATATGAGAACAAGTTAGAAAGAGAAATAAGGGAAGACGATGAAAGCTCAATAGAATCAGAATCAGAAGTGGACAAGCAAACCGAGCTTCAATCAATACCACGAAGCAAGCCATCTTTCAACAAAGTTAACATTGAACCATATAAGAATATAGAAGACGAATATAATAACCGCATAGCGGAGAGCGAGTCAGCTGCAAACGATGATGATCAGTCATCAGGGGAGGATGAATTAGTAATAATGTCTTCTACAACAAATCCAATTATTAGAAAAGAAGGCAATAAAGAATACACTTTTGTACAAAATCCAGAATACGCGGAATATCATGAGGCATACGCAAAAATGCAAAAGGAACATCCCTTTAATCCGGCGGATTTTCTTCAATAATTTAATGTTAATTTTTTAAATAATCCTTTACATAATTGTGAATATTAAATAATTAATTTACTGGTTTATGTTGTTTACTTACCAAGGTGTATGTTTTATTAGGTAAGCCAGGTTAGTGTGTTCATATAAGAACGTTGAAAAAAAGGCGGACTTATTGGCATTTAAAAATGATTGAAGCATCAAAATGTCAATAAGTGAAACAAGTGAATTTATTTGTGCAATTAAGCTACAAGGCAGCACTTTTATACGTCAATTTTATTAAGCGAACGATGAGGTCGACATTTCCTAACTGACTAATATGAGAAGAAATGCCGAAACAAACTCAGAGGTCTGTCTCTTTTAAAGTCCAGACAATATGTATAATAAATAGATTATGTGTGAGAACCGTGCCAGTTCTTTCTGTAGTGACCTTTTGAGGAAAGAACCACAACAGTTTGAGCGGACCCGCTCTGAAGGCAGTTTGCATGTGTCGGTTTACAGTCAGCTCAACAGGTGAGGCTGCAGAGGCTGACTGATTCGACGAACAATACCAACCTAATAATAGAACATTTGCGTGGGTCGCACAAATACTCCAACTGTCAGAATATAAGTAATTAGAAAAGAAATGGCGAAGCAAAGTCTCGCACGGTCCTAGGACTAACAATTATAAAAATTATAGGTAAATGTCAAGCTTGAACAAAAAAAAAATTTCAAATGAAAAACAATATATATCACATTAAAATAATAATGTCAAATTGCATATAGAGGTAAAAAGCAATGTAACTATATGTTACAAACATGTCAACATGACCTGTGTAGACGTTACAGCAGCTTATTCCCAAGCCAGACTATCATCTAGGTAGTCCTTTATTTTATAATAAGCTTTACTAAAGTTTATCTTTAATGACATTTTTAAATTTATTTAGACTCAAATTTTGGATATGGCTGGGAATTTTATTGTAAAAGCGACATCTAAACGAACCACTTATTTTCTTTAGTCTAGTAGTGGGGACAACATATTTGTCTTTATTTCTCGTGTTGATATTATGTATATCACTATGCTTTTTAAATAAGCTTTTGTTTTTATGAGCATACTACATTTTTATAAATGTATTGAGAGGCAACAGCCATTACATTAATTTCTTTAAATAGTTCCCTGAGAGAGTACCTCGGACTAAGATTATAAATTGATCGAATGGCCCTGTTCTGCAGAACAAAGATAGATTGAATGTCAGCAGCATTCCCCCATAGGAGAATACCATATGACATAACACTATGAAAATAACTAAAGTATACTAATCGCGCTGTATCTACATCGGTTAAATTTCTAATTTTTTTAACGGCATATGCTGCAGAACTGAGCCTTTTCGATAACTTATCTATATGTGGAGTGGAGCCCTCTGGAGCTTAGCGTCTAGGGTTTCCTCCTTTTGCGAAGTAGTCATGCTAGCTAAGGAGGAGGCGGGACGCGTGAGGCAGCGAAGCGCTGCCTCCTCGCAACCCAGCCATCGCGAAGGACACACTGGGCGGGGATCGCGGGACGATTTCCGGCCACCGTAAGCGCGGGCCTGCGGACGGCGAGCATGGGTGGCTCCCCGTCCGACCAAAAACAGACCCGAGCGTACAGCGCGTCGCGTTCCGCGCGCGCCTCAAAGAGCCATCAGACCACCACAGATGGGGCCCAATACGGCCGATGCCAATTCGGAGTCGCGGAAAACCTAACGGGTAACCGGGGCTCCGACTGGACGTGCAGGAGAAGGAACGGGGTGGTTTTTAGTCAGTAAGAGTCAGACACTACCTCCCGCCTCACCCAGGCAGTCATTTGACTGCTCAGTCATTTGATGATTTCCCCCCCTAAAAAAAAAAAAGCGTCTAGGGTTATACCTACCTAAAAAGACAGTAGAATCCACAGGGCCCAACTCCTCACCCTTAATTAGCACGCTGGTCTTTACATTTGGCGTGGTGAATTTAATGCATTTAGTTTTAGTTCCATTTAGTAATAGGTTGTTGGCACTAAACCTGTGTACTATCTCCGAGAGAGTTGGGTTCCAATAGGTTATTTATGTGTGTGTGAAACGGGTTACCACGGTACCAGATTTAAAAAATTACAAATGTCCTTCGTGTTAATGTGTTTACGTTTTGCGTGTAAGTCTATAATAACCAAGTGCCACAGTTATTGTTTCTATAGTGTCCCCCTTTTTTATCGTCCTTGAATTCATATTGTATCCATAATTTTACACCAATTCGCCATTACGTTACGATCTGAGTCCTATTTATAATAGGCAGAGAGTTTTTGAGAGACAGTTGGAGGCCGCATATAGGTAAACGTAGTGTAGGGCGCCCTCCAGCTATGTAAAGTGACAATATCTGAAAGGTGGCTAACAGTGGTTGGATGAGAAGAACTGAAAATCGATCCCACTGGCGTGCTATTGGAGGGGCCAATGTCCAGCAGTGGATGAACACGGGCTGATGATGTTGACGAAAATGTTGATGATGAGAATTTTTGACATGTTATTGTCGAGATGTTACAAAATTGAATTTGTAAATCAACAATACTTTGACCACCGCGATGGCTGGCTCTCACTGCCAGCACAGTAGGTACGTCGTGGCATAGCAAAGGATTTATTTATAAGGAGGCAAACAGACCTCATGCTAGTGTACCAGACGCCTCGACGACAGCAGCGTCACGCCTTGAGCGCGGCAGGCTCGTGAACTACTAGTCGTTTATGATTGGTCCGTCATATTTTGAGTAAAATTAATGTTTACCCCAAATGTATAAATAAAACGAGTAAACGTTCTAATAAATCATTCTGTTCCAAACCCCAGTCGTGTTTTTTACTTACCATCCTTGGTAAACTAGAATTACGCCATCTGGTGTACAAAAACGTGATTAGTCGAATGTTGTTGCAAATAAAATTGACATTTCCAAACCTTCACAACACTAATAAAGAGATATGTGTGGAGTCTAGTCTCTGGCATATCAATTGTCAAGTTAATTGTCAATGTCAATTGAACATGTCATCTTTGAAAGCCATTTGCTTGCTTGGTTTGTCAATTTTTTGTTTTTGTTTTCATTCGTATCTTATTTATTACCGAATAAAATATAAATATAACATACTGAAACAATCAATGATTTAATTAATAAGCAACTAGAATCTTATTTCATATTTATAGTTCTTGAAAGGCTCCGCTCAAATGTGAGTAAAATAAAAATTACCTAATTTGTTTCTTTAACTACTTTGATCATAATTGTAATATAGGTTGGTATATTACAATTATGATCAAAGTAGTAGGTATTGCCGGTGGGACATAATGAGGGCTCACTGACTGAGAATCACTTATCAGTGTGGTTTTACAGTTTTAGTTGCAAATTGCAATGGCGGAGGCAACTAACACAGTGTTCATAGATGTATCATCCCCATCGCAGTTTGTGACGGCCAACACAACGATGACGGACACTGCGATGACGGACACAACGGAACATCATAAAGATGATGCAGAGATTGTAGAGCCAGATAAGTAAGTTGTTTACTACGAATCGCGGGTTACTCACGTGAATATACTGAGGGAAGCTCTACTTGTTTCGAGCCACAGAGAGGCTCTTCCTGTTCCTCATGAGCAACTGCGATGCCACGTAGCCTACTGCTGCTAGAGCTTTTCTCAGTATACTCATGTGAGAAACCTGTGATTTTTAGTTAATAATAATATGTCTCACGATAGTTATTATTAAACTGTCAAACACCAAGCGGTCACCGGTGACCGCAACCTATTGTTCTATAATTGTGTCTACAAAACCGGTACTCGACGAGTTAAAACAAAGTCCTAAGTTGTTCTTTAGGATAAGCTGGAAAAAGAGCAGACGGATCACTTGAGGGCTTAATAAGAATTTGTTTTATGTTTAAGAAGATGGAAAGGAGACTGTGTTATGCACTCTGATTGGCCGACTCCAAAGACCCAACCAATCAAACCACTGAATGCAGTCTCGATTGTTGAAACAAACTTGAAATTAGAAGTTAGAACTTATAAGTACTAAGCCCATAGTAATGTTGAGCAAAGCTCTTCTCACATGGAGAAGGTTTGAGCATTAATCACCACACTTGCTCAATGCGTGTTGGTGATTATAAACTTATAATTAGAAATTATAAGCCCAGGTTTACTCACAATGTTTAGAATAGAATAGAATAGAATAGAATAGAATCTTTATTTGCATAAAATGTAGGTACATAATGGTGATAATAATAACATAGTCAAGGTGCCATATACATCTTGCCGCTTGGCGACATGCAAATCTTTATACAGTTCAAATACTTATCACAGAAATAGAACATTTAACAATTTATCTAAATTATAAGTTTACAGTCTATACCTCACAGATCGCTCACAATTGTAGAATTTACATGGGTTTTTTGCTAGAAATTCGTCAACTGAGTAAAAACATTGCTGACATAACCATTTTCTTAGCATTACACTAAATTTATTTGAAGGTAGTCCGGAGATAGTTTTTGGTAAAGAGTTATATATTAAGTTTCCCTTCACCGTTTGTCAGTGGTGTCTAGATAATCTTAGAAAGTACATGTACTGGGTCCGTTCGTAAGTACCAATGTTACTTGCCATTGGTAGGCATCTTCATGCATGAGAAGAGGGTGTCTTAAAGCTCCGGGCCACCACAACCTATGACCACAGAGTTGTCAATGATCAGTTGCAATAGCAAATACCTTTAAATTTTTTTGTACAGTATATAGTGTACAAACCAAGGGGCGTTGGTTATCATGCGGAGTGATTTCTTTTGGGTGTCCATGGGCGGCGCTGATTGCTTACCATCAGGTGATCTGTCGGCTCGTTTGCCTCCTATTCCATCAAAAAAAAATTATATCTATATTTTAGTGGGATCTTGCGGTATAACAACCGAACTTTTGGTGGATTTGGGATGTAGAAATTTGAGGATTTGGGATGAGGAGAGAGGATCCATTGGGCTTCCGGTAACCCCAATCACTTGGGCAAACACAACGCTTTAGTTGTTTCACGCCGGAGTGCTGTGCCGACCCATTTGTTCTCAAGCATGGCTTTCACACCTAATAGGGTAAATGCCTAATTAAAATAGCCACAAGAGGGCTTACTCTTGAACCCAATTCCGATCGATCGACATTGGTATTGTGAAATTTTGTACTCTTGAGTTACAACACTAGCGCCCATTGCAACCGTATTGCGTGGATATTGAATGAACGAAATGGTATTGAGTTGGCTTTATATTCCGTACTCTGAATGCTATTGTAACAGCTACGATTGTGGTTGTATAGTGTTGACATTGAGTAATTATTGAGATTTTATTGGATTAAAATTGCATTGACATTGAGATTGGTTTCAAGAGTAAGCACCCTGATCGGATAAATAGTGCAGGCCGCGATCCTTGTATGTACATGGTTGCTCCCGCGCAGCGCGGTGCCCCCATTAATGATCGCCATTCGTCAGTGCCGCCTCCGTCGACGTTATATTCGAGAGTTTTTCGTACAAGTGTATTAATTACTGTTTCGACTGCACGGTTGGCGCTGTGGCTGGCCAACCGGCTGCCGAGCAACGTGTCGCGGGTTCGATTCTCGCACGGAACAAAACTTTGTGCGATCCACTAATTGTTGTTTCGGGTGTGATGTTAAACTTGTATGTTTTTAAACGCACCCACGACACAGGAGAAATTCCTAGTGCAGCCAACGGCCAACAAAAACAAAAAAAAAACGGACTGACTGACAGACTATTATTTATTTTGTATTTGTTGACGTTTCAAAAGTACCAAATTATGGTTTAATTCAAATAAATGCTTTGACTTTGAATAATTATTCAATTTAATTTAATAAAATTTCTGTGTGTGAGAGCCATGCTTCGCCACGAATGGGCCGGCTCGACCGGAGAGACACCACGGCCTCACAGAAAACCGACATGAAACAACGCTTGCGTTGTGTTTCGTCGTGTGAGTGAGGTTACCGGAGGCCCAATTCCCCAATCTCACCAATCCCTTAATCCCCAACGATCCTCAAACTCCTAATCCCCAAAAGGCCGGTAACGCACTTGTAACGCCTCTGGTGTTCCAGGTGTCCATGGGCGACGCCGATTGCTTACCATCAGGTGATCCGTCTGTTCGTTTACCGACTTATGCTATAAAAAAATGAAACAGGGGGTTGAAGTCGGTTTTTTTAAACGAAGTTTTTTAAAGAACTGTTGTGTGGTAATGTGAATACCTGGATTGATTGCGTGGGGGCTCTGCTCTAAAATCCTAATTTATCTTACAGCCAATCACTGCTAGTGCCGCTATTGACAGCGCAGCCTCGTCGCATCCGTTGCCCGGAATGTGATCGTTACACAGCGGAAACGGAAGAGAAGATGTTACGTCATATCCGCAAGAAGCATAGAGGAGAGAATCCATTTCAGTGTTATATGTGTGATTACACTACTTACAATAAAGTACTGTTCGAAGAACACGTTCGGATACATCAAGGTATTCTTGTTTTGTTTAATTTTGTTATTTTGCCAAATGTAGCTAGTTATTTCCGCGCGGCTCATAACATAACATAACATAACATCAGGCCTTTTATCCCCGTAGGGGTAGGCAGAAGTGCACATTATGATACTGTACAATGTATCTAACACCCACTTTTCATCAGTATTTATGTCATGAGTCCCATGTAATATTATGCCACTGAACAATGTAACGGCGAGCATGGGTGGCTCCCCGTCCGACCAGAAACAGACCCGAGCGTACGGCGCGTCACGTTCCGCGCGCGCCTCAAAGAGCCATCAGACCACCACAAATGGGGTCCAACAGGGCCGATGCCGATTCTGAGTCGCGGAGAACCTAACGGGTAATCGGGGCTCCGGCTCGGCGTGCAGGAGAAAGAACGGTGTGGTTTTTAGTCAGTGCGAGTCTGACACTCCCTCCCGCCTCACCCAGGCGGGAGAAGCCATCCGATGATCTTCCCCCCTTAAAAAAAATACACGGCCACTCTCTGACACTCCTTCTGAAGCGTGCGGAGTAGCCATCGTAATGAAACCACATGTCATGAATGAGGTTTAACCGTTTGAATGCCCGTATATGAGAAACAATAGAAAATACATCATGATTTTCCAATCCAATTAAATATTCAAAAATAATTACAATTTCATTCATATATTTGACGCGATATACTTAATTATCGATTTATTCTAGCAATTTGTTCAGAAATATAAATAGAAAGGATGAATGAAAGTAGAGTAACGAAAGAAGTATACAGAGCGGATATGAATGGGGCCGTCGGTAGAGGGCGCCCTAGACGGACATATAGTGACCAGATTGGCGATATATTAAAGAAGGGCCAAATTAAAAGTACCCTTAACCGACGAGCATGTGTTAGAATACATATTATGTTTATTCATATTAGTTATAGTATTAGAGCGATAGTACCATTTTAATGAAAGTCATTTAATTGTATTAATTATTTTTTTAATAATGTTAGAATAAATACTTCTGTACATTGGTTTAATTTTATTGGTAAACACGATAATGTCATTTTAATCAAAGTTGAAAATGGTTGATTATTTTTGTTCTATAAAATAATGGTGTTTATTACTTTTAAATCATGGTAGGAGAATATTCTAAGTCAATTACTATTTTTAAATCATAATTGTAATTAAAAAGTTATTCTTTGTAATTGTTGGGTAGTAGGGAAAAGAGGGGATAATGTTATATAAGGCGTTACATGGCCGGAGGTAGCCAGTTTGCTGTCAGACGCCAACGAGGACTAAATTTGATCCAACGGTGTTACAAGGTTTTTAAGATAAGTAATTGTTTATAATGTTGTATTTTATTCACTTGTTTATTAATGTTTATTAACTAATTATTTAATTACTATTGTCATGAAATAAATTATGATAGAAATTATTGATCGAAATGGAGTTTTAAAATATTAAAGTTATTTACTACCTTTTTTGTTTTGTTTATTATTGCAAATTAATATTACCTAAATCAATTAATAATGAAAATATACCGATCCCATATTTAAAAGTAAGTGTTTTTCTTTTATTATACCTAATACCTATTTCAAATTTTAACATCAGAAGTGGGATAGATATAATATGCAAAACCTTTTTACCCACTATACTAACATAAATTATTTTTGTACAGGTTATGGAGCCCACTCTCTTGCTGGAAAGCCTAGTAAAAGCCATCCGCGATGCGGTTACTTCGAACCAACGACACGATGACATCGCTCTGCCACTCTTTGATCCGGAAAAGAATGACAACGGTGCAGAAGGCTGGTGCAAAAGTATTGAGAAGCTTGGTGTTGAATTTAAGTGGAGCAGTATTCAACAGGCTGCAAGGGTAGGTAAAGCCTTGCGAGGCTCTGCATTATCTTGGTTTGAGGCTTGGCAACCCGAGACTGAACGGTCGTGGGAAGCCTTACGAAAAGATTTGATAGATTTGTACCCAGAAAATAAAAATTTATCTGAAAAATTATCGAAAGCAGTATTGTACACTTCAGACTCCGCTAAGACATACTGTGAATATGCTAGAGAAAAGGTTAGATTATTACGTTGTACAAAAGTAGCTTTTTCCGAGACTCAATTAATCGAGCTTGTTTGTGGAGGAATAAGTGAAGTAAACATAAAGATGGCTAGTCTAAATAGTCCGTCCAATACCATACCGGAGTTAATTTCCCTGTTATCTACGTATGAAAGGGCCCCTAAAAAGAGATCACTTGAAGTAGGAAATCCCGATCCATCTGTTAGTTTATCTCATGTAGCTAAACGTTTTAAGCCTAATAGCGACGTGGTACCCAAAGAACAAAAAAATTGTTTTACATGTGGTAAGGCAGGACACCTAATGGCTCGCTGCCCAAAGTCAGCGGGTGGATCCGGTAGCAAGGAATCAGATCGACATAAAAACTTACAAAGTAACAAATTAACATGTTCTTTTTGTAAAAAAGATGGTCATGCTTTTGACAAATGCTTTCACCGTGTAGCTTGCACGGTGTGCAATAAAATGGGTCATTCACCAGATAGATGTTTTCACCGTTTTCAACAACAGGAAGTAAATAAAACTGTTAGCATTACAGAAACTAAATGACTAGCTAAGAAATTTACTAAAATTATTATAAACAATGTCGAGATTGATTCCTTGTTGGATACTGGAGCAGACTGTAGCATTATAAAGGAACATATAGCGAGGCGCCTCGGGTGTCGCCTTTTTCCATGTTCATTATTTTTAGATGGAATAGGCCGCGGTAGGCTCCATGTCTTTGCTAAAATAAATGTGCCTGTTCAATTTCAAGATTTGCTTGTAGATTTAGATATATATGTCACTAAGGATGAAGGTTTTCGTTACGATTGTATTATAGGACGTAACGCAGTGCAGAGTGCTGATGTAGCTATTGTTTTAGATTCCGAAGGCAGTAACTTGATTAAATTAAGTGATGAATCTCGATTTAGGATAGGATCACTTCAAACACAGAGTAAACCAGATAAAGAACCTTATAGAATCATTTGATCACCTTGAAAACTCATTGAAAAACAGTATCATACATCTTTTTAGAAAATACCCCTCTATTTTACCTACAGATGATTATATCAGTACGGTCACGACGGGGTTACTCGATATTCGCTTAAAAACAAACATGATTATTAATTATCGCCCTTATCGTTTGGCTCCGATTGAGAGAGAAAGAGTTAAACAAATAATTGAAGATTTACTGAAAAAGAAAATTATACAAGAAAGCGAATCGGAGTTTGCAAGTCCAGTTTTATTAGTCAAAAAGAAAGATGGAAGTGATAGATTATGCATAGATTATAGAGCATTAAACCAAAATATAGAAAAAGAAAGGTATCCTCTCCCTCTTATCGAAGACCAGATCGATCGCCTAGGAAAAGCCAAATACTTCACTTCCATAGACATGAAAAACGGTTTTTACCAAATTGCTATTTCCCCACATTCGACAAAATATACCGCCTTTGTTACACCGGACGGATATTACGAATTTTTAAAAATGCCTTTTGGTATATGTAATGGTCCGTCGGTGTTCCAAAGGGCCATAACAAAAGCAGTTAAAGATCTCAAATTTATTTTAGTATATATTGACGATCTACTAATACCATTTAGTACAATACCAGAGGGTCTCAGCTATTTAGATCAGACTCTCGAAGCATTGAGTAACGCGGGGTTTACAATTAATTTAAATAAGTGCAAATTCTTTGAAACAAGCATAGAATATTTAGGCCGTATAATTTCCCACGAAGGAGTTAAACCTAGCCCGAGAAAAGTGTCTGCTTTAGTCAACTCTCCTATTCCCACCAACGTCAGGCAAGTTAGGCAGTTTATGGGGCTGGCGAGTTACTTCAGACGTTTTATACCCGAATTTGCTTCTCGAACAGCTTCAATTACCAAACTAGTTAAAAATAACGAAATTTGGGAATGGGGATCAGAACAAACAAAAGCTCGTAATTATGTTTTGAATTATCTTACCAATGAACCTCTATTATCAATATTTAACCCAGATTTACCCACTGAATTGCATACAGACGCTAGCGCAATAGGATACGGCGCCATTTTGCTACAAAAAGACAATAATTCTCTTACTAAAGTAGTCGCGTATTTCAGCAAAAGAACTAGCCCCTGTGAGTCCCGATATCACTCATATGAACTGGAAACTCTTTCTGTATACAATGCTTTAAAACATTTTCGTGTTTATTTACTAGGTATAAATTTTACAATAATCACTGATTGCAATGCCATAAAGTCCACAGCTAACAAAAAGGATATTTCACCTAGAATTGCACGATGGTGGACTTATATGCAAGATTTTACGTTTGAAATTGTATACAGAAAGGGACAGTACGTTAGTCATGTTGATTATCTGAGTCGAAACCCTGAGGTAGATCAAAGTTCGAATGTTGCCCCTCAAATTTTAGCCACTTTGACCACCTCAAACTCTGACTCTGAAACTATCTCTGTTAATCCGATATATGATCCGCGATCTTGGTTAGAAGTAGCTCAGGGTAGAGACATTGAAACTCGAACACTTATTGATAAGGTCCGTGCAGGAGATTTAGATTCAAATCAGTATATGGTTCGAAATAATTTATTATATTATAGAACTGATCCATTAGTCTCGCCTAAATTATATATTCCAAAGGGAAGTAGACTGAGCATTCTTCGTTTGTTCCATGATGAGAATAGCCATGTTGGATATGATAAAACATACCATAAACTTTCAGAATATTTTTGGTTCCCAGGGATTTCTAGATTTGTTAAAAAATATATAGCTCACTGTCTAACATGTGTTGAAAAAAAGACTCATCATGGACCAAAACAAGGACTGCTTCACCCTATAGAAAAAACACCCATACCTTTTCATACCGTACATTTAGACTGCACAGGTCCATTCCCCAATTCTAATAGTGGTTATAAGTATTTACTTATTATTGTAGACGCATTTACCAAATTTTGCATATTAAAACCATTAAAAACAATGTCTGCTGAAGAATTGGCCCAAATCGTACGGGATACTATTACTGACTTTGGAATACCATCCTTGATTATTACCGATCGTGGAACAAATTTTTGTTCACGACAAATGCGGGAACTATTTAACGAATGGCAAGCTAGGCATCACATGATATCCACTGGTACACCGCGTGGTAATGGTCAGGTGGAGCGTTACGTGTCTACAGTCACAAATCTAGTAAGCGCTTCTTGTACTGATGAGTCAGATTGGCCGAACGTTTTGTGGAAAGTCCAATTATCTTTGAATACTACAGTTCAGCATTCAACGGGGTTTCAGCCCTTAAGATTGTTAATTGGTAGGGACGCGAACATACCATCCATACAGGCTCGATTGGATGAGGTACATATTAATAATAATTATAGAGACATTGTAGATGTAACGGCTGATAGAAACGCAGCACAGCAACGCCTTAGGCTTGTAGCTGACAAATTCAAAGAGCGTTTTGACCAGACTCGTAGGGACAATGTAAATTATAACTTAGGTGACACAGTATATGTTAACCAAGACCATAGACGAAACGACAAATTAAAAGCAAAATTTAAAGGGCCCTATGTCATAACGGGTATATTAGATAATGACAGATTCTCATTAAGAGGTATTGGTAATTTGCGAAATATTACAATTGCCAAAGATAAACTTCGTCTGTGGCCTGGGGAATGGGTTGAGGAAAATGTGATTGCAGAAGACAATATTATGTAAAAAATGTTATTAAAACAGATTCTGTATGATTGTTTATTACTGATTATGATTTTTACTGATTATGATATTATTATTGATGGATGAATTGCCTTAGCTGATGTCCGACATTCACTGGCTGCGGGTGATTAAGCTTCACCGACTGCGGGTGTTTGGTCGTACATAGTAAGGTTGGATTATTGGTTATATCGTGATTATTACGAAATGAATATTTATTTATATAATTTAAACTTGATATCTTATGCAATTATTGTAACATAAATACTTGGTATGTGGTTCACTCAAAAGAAAACATGTTAATAAATACATAGTTAAATTGTCCTTCGAGAACGAAGCACATGTCAGTATGGCCGTGTTAGAATACATATTATGTTTATTCATATTAGTTATAGTATTAGAGCGATAGTACCATTTTAATGAAAGTCATTTAATTGTATTAATTATTTTTTTAATAATGTTAGAATAAATACTTCTGTACATTGGTTTAATTTTATTGGTAAACACGATAATGTCATTTTAATCAAAGTTGAAAATGGTTGATTATTTTTGTTCTATAAAATAATGGTGTTTATTACTTTTAAATCATGGTAGGAGAATATTCTAAGTCAATTACTATTTTTAAATCATAATTGTAATTAAAAAGTTATTCTTTGTAATTGTTGGGTAGTAGGGAAAAGAGGGGATAATGTTATATAAGGCGTTACATGGCCGGAGGTAGCCAGTTTGCTGTCAGACGCCAACGAGGACTAAATTTGATCCAACGGTGTTACAAGGTTTTTAAGATAAGTAATTGTTTATAATGTTGTATTTTATTCACTTGTTTATTAATGTTTATTAACTAATTATTTAATTACTATTGTCATGAAATAAATTATGATAGAAATTATTGATCGAAATGGAGTTTTAAAATATTAAAGTTATTTACTACCTTTTTTGTTTTGTTTATTATTGCAAATTAATATTACCTAAATCAATTAATAATGAAAATATACCGATCCCATATTTAAAAGTAAGTGTTTTTCTTTTATTATACCTAATACCTATTTCAAATTTTAACACATGCATGAAAAGATTGATGACTGTTGATGAAGTGAAAGAGGTATGTAAGAATCGTAGTAATTAGCGTTCCTTAGTCTCTACTCTCTGCCTACCCCCAAGGGAGACAGGCGTGAAGTTATGTATGTATGTATGTATTGTTCAGAAATGAGTGTGCTATTTGACTCAAAAGTATGATGACGTCATAAGTCAGTTTTTGGTACAAAATTCATAGAACAATATCGTTTTTGACGTTTCGATAAAACTATTGAATTTGATTCGTTGTAAATTACCGTATTGTGTATCGTCGAGCAAATTAGATAATTTAATAATAATTTATAGTTAGAGATAAAATAGATAGTTAGATAAAATAAATAGATAGTTCTTTGTTCGTTTGGGCGTCTCCATTTCAAGATTTTTCCCAGAATCCTAACTTTACCCTAGCATGTTATACCTTATTAGAAAGCTGAGAACTGAAGTACTGCCTCGTTGGCCGAGTGGTCGCAAGTGCGACTGCCGGGCAAGTGGTCTCTGGTTCGATTTTCGGGTCGGGCAAAGTATTACTGGGTTTTTAAAAATTCTCAGTAGTAGCACGGAGTCTGGAATTGTGCCCGGTATATGGCAATAGGCTCACCCCCTATTACATGGGACTTATAACGTAGGTAAATAGTGAAAAGTAAGTGTTAGATTGTACAGTGGCATAATGTACACCTCGGCCTACTCCTTCGGGGATAAAAGGCGTGATGTTATATTAGAAAATATTTGTTGTTACAGGCATAAAGCCGTACAAATGCAGCCACTGCTCGTACAGAAGCGTCTCGAAGAAGAATACAAAGAAGCATGAATTAATACATAGACCGGATAACCCACATAAATGTGGCCAGTGTGGGTTCATAGCTCGCCATGTGCGGGCTCTTAAACATCATGTACAATCACACAATGATGAATCTGTTGTAGAAGAATGTACTATGTGTTCAATGAAGTTCAACTCGGAACAAAAGTATAACAGTCATCGAAGAAGTCGCAAGAGGTTTGTGTCTTTATTGATTACTAGCTTCTGCCCCCGACTTCGTACGCGCAATCCCGTTTTCTTCCGTTCCCGTAGGATTTTTAAGATGTTTTTTCCGTCATAAGAACCTTCTGACAATAACAAACACAACAAAAAAAAAATCAGCCAAATCGGTCTAGCCGTTCTAAAGTTATGGCGTGACAACGGGAAACGGGTTTCATTTTTATATATACTAGCTTTTACCCGCGGCTTCGCTTGGTTCACAAAAGGATAAAAAGCCAAAGTGACATATACCAATACACACAGCGCCATCTATACCAATACTTTTGTTTTACCTCCGGAATATCAAATCCGGATAAAAAGTACCCTATTATTTAATCCGGTCGCGGAGAACCTAACGGGTAACCGGGGCTCCGGCTCGACGTGCAGGAGAAGGAACGGGGTGGTTTTTAGTCAGTAAGAGTCTGACACTCCCTTCCGCCTCACCCAGGCGGGAGCAGTCATTCGATGATTTTCCCCACTTACAAAAAAAAAAAAAATTATTTAATCCGGACTTCTAACTATACGTCTGCAAAAATTCAAAGCAATCGGTTTAGTAGTTCGGCGTGAAAGCGGAACAAACACACAAACTCACTTTCCGATTTAATATTATTTATTTATTTAAGCTTCATGCACAAAGTGTACACAAGGTGGACTTAATGCCGCAGGCATTTTCTCCCAGTCTGACCTTTGGGTGATGCAGAGAAGAGTTAATGGTGTGAGCAAGAAGCAAGCAACGAATTAATTGAGTAATTAAAATAGATACAGTTACATATTCATACACAAAGAAACATCATTTTAATATATATACCTACACACGAGCTCAATAAACTATACATACATGCATTCATACATATACATACATACATACTATGATATTAGTAAGGATAGACTAGTTTTAAGTAAATCCCAATACTTGAATACTGAAAAGTTTTTATTATAAACGCTTTCTTATAAGACCACCGTGATGCTTGTCAAACTTCCCACCAGTATTGTAATCATACAGTATTGTAACTTGGTCGCATGACAGAGTTAAATACCTACAGCTGCGCGGTACGTAAACGTGCGTTAGGGCTGCCCGTCTCCAGTATTTCAATTACATTTGCCTACTTTCTGTTTCTATTTCGTTTTGTGATTGTAAACATCCTTTATTTTATACAGGACTAGCTTTTACCCGCGGCTTCGCTCGCGTCACAAAAGGATAAAAAGTAACCTATGTGACATATACCAATACACACAGCGCCATCTATATCAATACTTTTGTTTTCCCTCGGAAATATCAAATTATTTCGGGATAAAAAGTATCCTATTATTTAATCCAGACTTCTAACTTTACGTCTGCAAAAATTCAAAGCAATCGATTCAGTAGTTACAGTGTGAAAGCGGAACAAACAAACAAACTCACTTTCCGATTTATAATATTATAGTAAGGATTAATATTTTTACAGATGTCCGGAATGCAAGAAAATGTTTTGTTCAAAAATTTACCAGGATCACCTTTCGAGTATACATGGTGTGCAGAAAACACCTAAAAAGCAAAATAATAGAAAGGCAGCCTTGTTTAAATGTGCTCTGTGCAGTTGGGAGGCGAATAGTAAACCGAGGATCTTACTGCATTTGATACACCATCCTAATCAAATAGTTGATGAAAATATCGTAGATACACTCATTCTGAGAGAATTGGGTATTATGACGGAACAAAAAATTGGCGCCTGATTCTTTTGACTTTTTTGACTTTTGACGTCATAAAGTCCTACATCGCACATGCGAAGTTTACATGGAGATAGACAGTCAAACAAGATTAAAAATGTTATGTTGGTATAGGTATCGTATGTATAAACATGATTTTTTTTTATGATAAGTCGGTAAACGAGCAGACGGATCGCCTGATGGTAAGCAATCGGCGTCGCCCATGGACACTTGTATATAACACCAGAGGCGTTACAAGTGCTTTACCGGCTTTGCGGCGTGCTTTTGGGGATTAGGAGTTTGAGTACTATTAATTATTATTGAAATTGTGTCTCCTACCTCCTCACACGACGAAACACAACACAAGTATGTATGTTTTACATTGGTTTTCGGCTCAGCCGTGGTATCACTCCGGTCGAGCCGGCCAGATGTCCATGGGCGACGTCAATTGCTTACCATCAGGTGTTCCGTCTACTTGTTTACTGACTTTGCAACTATTTAGTGGCTAAGTTGGATTGTGAATGCACTAAAAGAGTATAGTTTTCATATACATGACTGTATTTTATTGTAAAGTTCAAGTTAGGTTTCGAATTCATTTTTTCAGAACAATATAGTCAGTTTTAACTTTATATTTGGCACTTTTATTAAAATTATATGAATAACACACCTTGTTTATGTCGTTTTTGTAAACTAACGTTCGTAACTTGCTATTAGGAGTACTTTCAATGCGTATAGTTAAGACAGAACAATGCGCTTGTGAAGGCTCGGCTTCAAAGCCTCGAGCACAGGCGTAAGGTTGCAAGCCTTTCGGTTTTCTACCGGATACATTTCGATGAGTGTGCGGGGGAATTGCACAACTTGATTCCCCCTAGTCCTTTCCATCATCGTACCACAAGACAATCGGCGAAGCGTCACCGATTCATGGTAGATGTTCCGCCCACACGCACGAAGCTTCAAGCTTCCTTGTGCGTACTGCTAAAGAGTGGAATTCTTTGCCAGAGTCTGTATTTCCTGAAGGGTGTAACCTAGGAGTTTTCTAGGTCTGAGTGAATAGGTTGCTTATGGGACGACGTGCTCCATCGTAGACCGCATCATCGCTTACCACCAGGCGAGATACAGGTCAAACGTCGCCCCATCAAAAAAAAAAATAGTAAAGGTATCGTCTTTTTTAGTTTATAAGATATTCATCAACTTCCACACATGAGACATTAGTTGTTACCATTGACATTATACTAATGGACATGCCGTACGCGTGTAATCTGCAGTATTTTTTTGGTTTGAAAAGAGTGAGAAAGATTGCCTATGCTTTCGGTTTAGCGCTATCTCTTTCTCGCTCATATTTTGAGAGAGATAAGGACCGAAACTTCGTATCCTCTCTTTCTTTCGGAGTGCCACAATTATCATCTCTAAGGCATGTCCATTAGTATATGTCGATGGATGTAACTTTGTAGTTTTGCTTGAATGCCGGTACCTATATGAAACACAATAGAAAATACAGTGTCTCACGTGGATCCACGTTTAGATACACGAGGGGTTAATAATGTACTATGAGTTCGTATGCGCTTTCGAAGTTTGTTTTTTACAATCGTTCATCGATTATTTTTTGTTTTTAACTGACTTTAACTGTGAGAGAGCCATGCTTCGCAAGTGTGGGAAAGCCATGCTTCGGCACGAATGGGCCGGCTCGACCAGAGTGATACTACGGCCTCACAGAAAACCGACGTGAAGCAACGCTTGCGTTGTGTTTCGTCGTGTGAGTAAGTTTACCGGAGGCCCAATTACCCTCCCCTTCCCCAATCTCCCCAACGATCCTCAAACTCCTAATCCCCAAAAGGCTCGTAACGCACTTGTAACGCCTCTGGGGTTCCAGGTGTCCATGGGCGACGCCGATTGCTTACCATCAGGTGATCCGTCTGCTCGTTTACTGGCTTATGCCATAAAAAAAAGACTTCCCAAAAATGGGGAGGTTATCAATTCGGCTGTATATTTTTTTTGGGTGTATGTTACCTGATTACTCCGACGTTTGTGGATGGATTTTGATGATTATTTTTTTTTGGAAAGTAGAAAGGCTAGGAGAACTTTTTAAAATTGTATGGGTTGCGAGAGCGTTTGTTATTTTTTTTGATATAGTATTTGAAACCACTACAATTTGATGAAGGTATGGAGTTGATCTGATAATGAAGTCAAGAGACAGCCGAGGGAACTCCTCGAGGATTTTTAGCAATGACCCCGTGTTTGGGCTTAAATTATTTGTATTGAGAAGATCTTCACATCTAGATGGGATGTACTAGTCAGTGCGTGGGTAACCTATAAGTACGTATGAATAATAATAGTTATTTTTGGCTTTTTAGTTTTTACCTTTTGTTTATTTGTAGGTTTTCGTTTTTGAAGTCGGTTTTTTAAATATACTGATTTTTATCATGTGCAATAAATTCGGAGAAGCGGACAGTTGGCGGGTTACCGGGGCTCCGGCTCGAAGTGCAGGAGAAGGAACGGGGTGGGTTTTAGTCAGTAAGAGTCTGACTCTCTATCGCCTCACCCAGGCAAAAGGACCATTGGATTACTTTAGCCCCTCAAAAATAAATATAGGTACTAAAAATGATTTTATTTTGAAACTGATTAAATCCGTTTTGTAGATCTTGTTACCTACCCAAAACCAGGAACTCTTTCATGGGATTTCAATATTCGGTTATACTTTTGGCTTCCTTTTAACCATCCATAATGATTCATCGAAGTCAGATTTTCGGAAAATATAGCGAACCGCATGTATCTGTGGCCAAGATTATTAAACAGTGAACATTATAATTAATTCAATAAATAAACTATCCTTTCTTCCTTTCTATCAGTATTGAGACGTAACTGCTTGACGAGGAACTCACCAAGAGCAGCGTGACAGTCGCCGAGTTGCGTGTCGCAGAATGCTGCTCGTGGATATGCGCCTCCAGCATGACTTGAAACATAGAAATCTTGAAACTAGTCTGGTTCCTCGTCAGACAGTTACGCGGGTAAGCCAAAACAATTATTAAATACTTTTGTTCTAGTGGTCGAGCGTGTCAGATATTTATTATGTACAATGTACATGCTCCATATGTCTCTGATAATGAAAAGCTCTTAATCAGCCAGTTTGTATGGTGGGGTTGAATGTTTTGGGCGGTACAAACGAGAACCCTTCAAAATACCCCACTCTTGCAAATCAAGCTCGAATGGGCAGATTTTTAAACTCTCTTCCTTTAGCATGCTATCGACCTCTGTTCCCTTAATCTGACAAAACTGACTGTATTTAGTCACATTTTTTTTAATCCACCTTTCTAATCAGGGCTCTTACTCTTGAAACCAATCTCAGTGTCAATGCAATTTGAATCCAATAAAACCTCAATAATTATTCAATGTCAACACTATACAACCACAATCGTAGCTGTTACAATAGCATTCAGAGTACGGAATATAAAGCCAAACTCAATACCGTTTAGTTCATTCAATATCCACGCAATATTTACGGATGCAATGGGCGCTAGTGTTACAACTCAAGAGTACGTTTCACAATACCAATGTCGATTGATCGGAATTGGATTCAAGAGTAAGCCGGTGCGGGTATATGGTGGGTGGGTACTTATATTCAACATACTCTAGGTTTTCCTCATATGTTAATCTGACGCGCTCGAGCTACTACCGAAATCCCTTCTTGGGCTCCTCTATTGCAATCACAGCTCCAAACGTATCAAATCGTAAAAAGTCGTAGTAAGCCCTGTGTTCACTATAAAACTAGAGAACTACTGCTAGGCTAGCTGTAATTTTATATTCAAAGGTCGAAGTGATCTCAATCGCATTGATCGATAATAGGCTCGGCAATAGGCTCACCCACTATTACATGAGACTCTTAACATAAATAGTGAAAAGTGGGTGTTACATTGTACAGTGGCATTAAGTGCTGTAATTTATACCTCTGCCTACCCCTTCGGGGATTAATGTTATTATGTTAATATTCTCACAACAAATGACAGGCGAGAATGCGATCGAGCTCATTTCGAATGTTCTAATTAACAGTTAGAGATTGCACAATAGCCTAGCAGGAATTGGGCTCGCTGCCATCGCAGCGGTAAGTCCCCTCTTTGAGGAGTGGCTTGAGAGACGCTACGGCGTCCTCACCTACCGCCTGACGCAGGTCCTCACCGGACATGGAAGTTTCGGGAGGTACCTGTGTCTGATGGGGCGGGAGGAAACGCCCGGGTGTCATCACTGCGAGGACCGCCCTGAGGACACGGTGGAACACACGGTGGGAGAATGCCCTTCGTGGGCTGAGCACCGCCGTGTCCTCAGGGAAGTGATCGGCGATGGCGACCTCTCGCGTCCGGGCCTAGTGCAGGCCATGATGCGGAGCGAGGGGGACTGGGATGCCGTCTCCTCCTTTTGCGAAGCAGTGATGCTAGCTAAGGAGGAGGCGGGACGCGTGAGGCAGCGAAGCGCTGCCTCCTCGCAACCCAGCCATCGCGAAGGACACACCGGGCGTCGGGGATCGCGAGACGATCTCCGGCCACCGTAAGCGCGGGCCTGCGGACGGCGAGCATGGGTGGCTCCCCGTCCGACCAGAAACAGACCCGAGCGTACGGCGCGTCGCGTTCCGCGCGCGCCTCAAAGAGCCATCAGACCACCACAGATGGGGCCCAATACGGCCGATGCCGATTCGGAGTCGCGGAGAACCTAACGGGTAACCGGGGCTCCGGCTCGACGTGCAGGAGAAGGAACGGGGTGGTTTTTAGTCAGTAAGAGTCTGACACTCCCTCCCGCCTCACCCAGGCGGGAGAAGTCATTCGATGATTTTCCCCCCTTAAAAAAAAAAAGCCTAGCAGGAATAAGAGAGGGATGGTGTTCAGTCAGTAAGAGTCTGACACTCTCTGGCCTCATCAAAGGCGGGATCACATTGCATGATTTCCCTCCTTACAAAGGTATGTATGTATGTAGGGCTCAGTCTGTTGAGTAAGGAAAATGTATGAAAGTAAGGATTTACTCTTGCGCGCCACAGAATACCCAATCCAAGTTAGAATATTTTATATCCGTATTGTCTTCATCTGACGGTGTCGGAAAATCTGTGAACAAATGGTGAATTATGTCTTTTTAACAGCGTTTACAGCGGCAGGGTTTCAGCTACCTGCCAATAAAAGTCTTGCAAAATCGGTCCAGCCATTCCAGAGATTAGCGAGTACAAACAAACAAACAGACAGACAGACAGACAAGAATTATAAAATTTTAAATGAATGAAATGAAATAAAAATAGTTGTATTCGGCATACGGCATGAATGCAAGGATCAAAAATAACAATACAATACGATTTGACAAAGTAACAATATAAAAGTTCAACACAAGAGAGTGAGAATAAAAAGATAAATCATAAAACTAGAACAAGATAATAATATCGTGCAGTATGTTACATGCCCAAGCCGAATGGGTCGCCAACTCAGCTAAAAGCTGGGCACAATGAGCACCCAACACTGATTTTCAGTTGGCACCCTTGCAGTGACGCACAGACGAGAGCAACACATACTTGTAATCTGTATAACTAGGTAATATGCCAAAATTTAATTTTAATTTTGTGGGTTCCAGGTGTAATGTTCAGTATAAATGACGAATGACGGATTTAAAATATTACTATATAATTAAAATAGTTAACTGGTATTTTGGTATGTGTATCGTATGTATACAGGGTGATTTGTAACTCGACGTGTTCCTCTCGGGAGGTGATAATAAGTATAACTAATTTCCTTCAAAAGTAGCTCTGAGGTCTCTGGTTCGAAAGTGGCTACTTTCTGAGATATTCAACAGTTTGGTGAAAAAATCCCGAATACACTACAAAAACATTAATGAATAAAAAAACTACTGATCCAACTTAAGTGATTTTAGTTTTAATTTGTTGTCAATACTTCAATAAACTTTTATTAATACTAATACTTTCAGAAATATTATTCATTTTAAAATAGCAAGAAAATTAGTATCGTTTTGAGTCAGTAATTTGGTAAATACAAAACTGCATTTAGCTTAAAAAAATATATTACACTAAGCGTACAAACTATTAGAATAACTTCCTTGGTTTATTAGCTCACCCTATAACACTAAATTATTTATGAAGTTCTCAAAAATGTATTAATAACTTGATGATAAGTAAAATGTGAAAATAAACGCGCAATTTCTAAAACGAATCCTAGGGAAACCGAGACAACTTTCGAAACTTGTGACAAAAAACGGAATCGGAATGATGAAAACGGATCTACGTAGCTTTACACTAAGAATCTCGACTGCACTCGACTGCACGGTTGGTGCGGTGGCTGGGCGACCGGCTGCCGTGCAACGTGTCGCGGGTTCGATTCCCGCATGGAACAACACTTTGTGTGATCCACAAATTGTTGTTCCGGGTCTGGGTGTCATGTGTATGTGAACTTGTATGTTTGTAAACGCACCCACGACACAGGAGAAAATCCTAGTGTGGGGCAACGTTAAAAAAAAAAAAGAAAAAAAAAATGTTAAAATAAAAAATTAAAACTGCGTTCAAAAAACTAAAATCTAATAAGAAACAAAAAGTAAAAACGGAAAAGAAAAAAATAAGTATTATTAGTATTGATATCTGATATGTTACCAATCCCACCCACTGGTAGGTTAGAAGTCGGTGCCATAAGCTCATATTATAATGATGTAATTTACAAACATACATACATACATAACTTCACGCCTGTCTCCCATGGATGGGGGTAGGAAGAGACTATGGACCGCCAAGTGCTACGATTCCTACATACCTCTTTCGCTTCATCAACAGTTAAGGTAGTTAACTTAACATCGTCGGTTAAGGGTACTTTTAATTTGGCCCTTCTTTAATATATCGCCAATCTGGTCAGTATATGTCTGTCTAGGGCGCCCTCTACGGACGGTTCCGTTCATATCCGCTCTGTATACTTCTTTCGTTACTCTACTCTCATCCATCCTTTCTACATGTCCAAACCAGCGTAACATTCCATTTTCAATCCTTGTCACTACATCATCTTTCAATCCACACTTTTCTCTAATAACACTATTTTTCACTCGATAACTTAATTTTAGTCCAAACATACTTCTCAGGGCTCTCATTTCCAGGGTGGAAATGAGAGTCCACCGTATCAATTCTGCTTTCATGCTTCTTCTGCCACACCCATGATTCACATATGAGCGTTGGTCAATACACACTGTATTACAGCAAGTCGAGCTTTGCTGGATATTATTTTACTCGATATTACAGAGTGTAATGCACTATTAACACTATTTCCCGCTTTCACTCTCCTTTCAATATCCCCGTCACACTTTCCATCTCTCGTAACTAGTGATCCCAAATAAAAAAAAATCATTCACTTGTTCCAATTTTTCATCACCTATCATTCCCTGACATTCTGTTATCACCTCATTTCTTTCTATCGCGAACACTTTCGTCTTGTTCACATTTACTTTCATACCTTTCTTTTTACCGACTTCAAAAAAAGGAGGAGGTACTATGTTCGGCTGATTGTTTTTTTTTTAAATGCATCATTCATAGCAGTGATCATTCGGTGTAATTCTTCGGCCGACGAGGGAACAAGAACCTGGTCGCCGGCATACAACAATGTTTTAATCACTGTGTCATTCATCCTTAATCCAGACTCTCCTACTTTCAGATCGTTCAAACAGCTGTCCATAAACAAGTTGAACAGCCAAGGAGATGCTATAAAGCCTTGCCTAACACCTTGATCAATGTTAAACCACTCTGTATAGTCCCCATTTATTCTGACACAGGCACTCGAGTCCTTATATAAGGATTTAAGTCCCCGAATCAGGTGGCTATCCACCCCATACATTATGGCGGAATGGCAGCAACGACTGTCGCAACCGAGGGCTGGGCTCGCTGTCATCGCAGCGGTAAGTACCCAAAGTAAGTAAGTACTCAAAGAGGGGACTTACCGTCCTCACCTACCGCCTGACGCAGGTCCTCACCGGACATGGAAGTTTCGGGAGGTACCTGTGTCTGATGGGGCAGGAGGAAACGTCTGGGTGTCATCATTGCTAGAACCGCCCTGAGGACACGGTGGAACACACTGTAGCGGAGTACCCTGCGTAGGATGAGCACCGCCGTGCCCTCAGGGAAGTGATCGGCGATGGTGACCTCTCTCGTCCGGGCCTAGTGCGGGCCATGATGCGGAGCGAGGGGGACTGGGATGCCGTCTCCTCCTTTTGCGAAGCAGTCATGCTAGCTAAGGCGGGACGCGTGAGGCAGCGAAGCGCTGCCTCTTCGCAACCCAGCCATCGCGAAAGACACACCGGGAGTTGGGGATCGCGCATCGATCTCCGGCCACCATAAGCGCGGGCCTGCGGACGGCGAGCATGGGTGGCTCCCTGTCCGACCAGAAACAGACCCGAACGTACGGCGCGTCGCGTACCGCGCGCGCCTCAAAGAGCCATCAGACCACCACAGATGCGGCCCAACAGGGCCGATGCCGATTCGGAGTCGCGGAGAACCTAACGGGTAACCGGGGCTCCGGCTCGACGTGCAGGAGAAGGAACGGGGTGGTTTTTAGTCAGTAAGAGTCTGACACTCCCTCCCGCTTCACGCAGGAGGAAGCAGTCATTCGATGATTTTCCCCCCTTAAAAAAAATCCACCCCATACATGGACAGAGTTTATTTATTTATTTTAAGAAGGCTTACAGACTAATACATAAAAAATGATTTTATAAGAGTATAATATTGACAAATTGCCAATTACAAGCCTCCACATATAGATAAAAAGAAAAAAAAAACAAAAAGGTACAAAAAAAAGAGTACAGAAGACAATTAATTACTAACAAATATTAATTGTTAGAAGAGTAATTAGAAAAAGAAGTTAACCATCGAAGAAGTTTTGTGCGATTTGATGTCGCAAGGATGCTACACTGGTGCAGAATAAGTCGATGTCAAATTCCTTAGACAGTCTATTAAAATCAAGTGCACTCCTTATTGAAAAAACGTTTTTCGTGTGGTTAGTCGGTGTGAGGGGTACACTTAATATAGGTCGCTGACGTAAGCCCATTAGGTTCGTGCGCAATGCTAATTTTGCAACAAGTTCAGGACAGTCAATATGGCCATTTGCGATACGCATAAGCATAGTTATGTCTCCAATACGACGCCTCATGTCCAGAGGAAGGAAGTGGTATCGTTTACAGCGGTGGTTATAGTCAACTGAGTATTGCCGTGCTCTATAGTCAATGTAATGATGAAGTTTTCTTTGGACGCCCTCAATACGGGACTTATAAACCTCATACTGCGGGTTCCAAACCTGTGATGCGTATTCTAAGTGGCTAGTGTGGCTACGTACGAAAGAGCAATACAAAAGTTTTACCGGTTTAAGAGATCGGAAACAAGCCGTAGTGCGGAGCATAAATCCCAGAGCCTTGGATGCCCTTGTTACCATACCATTCACATGTTGATCAAACAGAAGCTTGTTGTCTACGATCACTCCTACATCTCTTATGCTATTCAGCCTGCTAATCAATTCCGAGTTGATGACATAATTAAAATTGATCAAAGACGTGCATCGTGAGAATGTTAGGACGAAACACTTAGAAACATTTAATTGGAGTTTGTTACGTTTGCAATACATCTCAAATCTGTGCAGGTCCTCTTGCAATTGATATGCATCAGACATGTCTCTTACAACTTTGTGAATTTTCATGTCATCAGCATAGAGAAGAATATAGGAATGATGAAAGCATTGCTTGATATCTGTAATGAACAATATGAATAACAAAGTTGACCACAATTCATCCCTCACCACTCTGTCATAAGCCTTTTCTAGGTATATAAAGGCACAAAATACCTTTTGGTGCTTTGACAAGACTTTCTCTAAAATGCACCGTAACGAAAAGACTTGGTCCGTACACCCCATTCCCTTTCGAAATCCGGCTTGCACTTCCCAGATTTTATGCTCAGTAACATTTATCACTCTTGCGATCAATATCTTGGCATACAACTTTCCTACTACGCATAGGAGGCTTATACCGCGATAATTTTTGCACTCCGGCTGTGATCCTTTTCCTTTATACAGTGGCACAATTACGGCCTTGGCCCAGTCTCCAGGGACACGATCGCATTGCCAACACTTATTGAAAAGTAGATACAGCAGGCTTGCAATTACACCTCCACCCTCTGTTAGCATTTCAGTAGTTATCCTATCACATCCCGCTGCTTTACCTACTTTCAAACTCTTAATGGCACTCACAATTTCATCCATATTTATTTCTCCCACATTACCACTTTTATTATCATCATTTACTTCCTCTTCTTTCAAATCACTCTTTTCAAATAAATTCTCGAAATACTCCTTCCACTGCTTTAGAACATCCTTACTTTCTCCAATGACACTCCCATTTGTATCTCTTATCATGCTTACTTTCGAGTCCCCCACTTTGCCTCTGGCGCTTCTAACTAAATGCCAGAATAGTTTAGCGTTGGCTCGAAAGTTCCGCAAAAAATTCCTTTCATTCATTTTTTTTGCTCTTTTTTTGAGACTAACATACTTTGATTTCATACTTTTTTTTTTTTTTTTTTAATAAATAAAAATTGAATTTCTCCACGGACTCGTGTCCGTGCCCTTGTCATATTACAAGTACATACTTTCTATGGTCAAATATATTTTTTTTTTATAAAGATCTTACATGCTACGCCTACCACTATACTACACCTAATTATTATAGTCTTATTATCTTAGACTAACCCTACTGAATCAGCCCACCAGCACGATGAGCGAGCCGACCTGTTCCAGCAGAAGGCACCCGTTCACGGGTATGACGTGTAGGCCAGCAATCGGTCCGATCAACCATTTCGTAGGGAACGGAACGACCCAGCCCACAGCGCCACCGACTGTAGAACATTTACGAATGCATGACGTCCCCGCCCACGCGGCAGTAAGCTAATTGCAGTAGTGCTAGTGGTTTTTATTAGTCTTATTAATAAACTTATATTACTTTACATTAATTACATTTTTAATAAATACAATTTTTTTTTTTTTTTGCGAACACACCAAAACATCTATACAACAACTCTAATCCATGATTTTTTTTTTTCTATATCTGGACCTTTTCAGCAGTTGTGCGGCTTTACGAACCGTCCCCACCCAGAAGAGCGCTCACGACCAGCGCATCTCTATTTTTTATTGCCATTTTTAGGTTATAATCCAGGATTCCCTGCTCACCCTCACCCAGCGCCCGTCTGATTATTTTGCTGATTGCATCATCATTTATGTCCGTGTAGTAGACACAACTGTCAGTGTGACGCGATATAGCTACCACGGCGTGAGGTACACTGTCGTGTATCCGCTGTTTCCTGTCCGTTGTGTTCACAATCGCCACTGCCGCATACGACAGCCCCTGGGCCTCGTGTATTGTGAGTACTCGTGACCCCATACCCGATCCGTATCCCTGGTTTTTGAGGGATTCCTTTTCTACCTGAGTGTGTACCAGGTATAACGTGTTCGGGGGAGACTTCGGGATCCGCGCCCTTGAAAAACTTTTTAACTCAAGGGATCTCACTCTTGACTTAGACGAGTATATGCCACAATACACAATACCAAGAGCATATGCCACATCCATTGGCTTTCTGTGAGTGCAGAGAAGTTCCTGGGTCACGGCCACGATGTGTGCAGGGCGGGTGTATACGAGGGGGAAGAGGTTGTCGCGGTCAATGAAGGGAAGTTGATTCACGTCACCAATAAGTAGGACTTCTTTGGCCTGAGTTATTCGTGCAGCCATCACAATGGCCCCAAAGTGATTCATGAGAGCCTCATCTACCATGATTCGGTGGCAGCTCTCTTGTTCTTTTACTCCATTCACTAAAATGGACGCCATTGTTCGGACCTTAGATTTGACTAATCCCCCGATTCGGCAGGACAGTTTGCCTCTGAGGTCATTTGCCGCTTCTGTTGTTGTGGTGACAATTAAATCCCTTTCCGCTTCGAATTGGTTCATTATCCAAGTAGTTTTGCCGCACCCCGGTACACCGTTCGTCCAATGAAACATCGGAGTATCCCAGTCCCTAAAGACTACTCCGTCCGGCCCAGTTCCTGAGATGGATTTTGCCATTTCCAAGATCCCATCATCCAGCATAATCCTGGTACACCTGGCAACCACCACTAAGGAATCTTCGGGGGGTGTTTTAAATTTCACAACTCCGTGTTTTTCTGTCTCTTTCTCATCCAGAGACACAAATCCTGCGGTGGCGTATTAAGCTGCCATACTACGACTTATTGACGCACCTCTCAATACTTTCGATGTACTGTTGTCGTATATGACTGCTTCCGCAGCCTCGAGCCTGTCGTCCAGTATCAGCTCGTTGCCCTGCAGGTAAGTCTGCAGGATCGCTTTGCACGTTCGCAAGTTGACTTGCTTTGTAGCTTCTATTACTGCGACAAACTCGAGGAAAGCGTTTATGAGATGGTCTCTGGGAGTATCTGCATGGCGGAGTTTCGGCGGACAGACGTGACCCATGGCGGCTCTTGTTGGCGATGACTTGGGTTGATTAGGTTGTACTTGAGCGACATGCCCTCCCCCGTGCGTGGATCCGGTCGCACTTTTTCTGAAGGGTGAAGAAACGAGACCCACAGCTGTACATATAGCTGATATTATTGCCCACATGCTGCTTCGTGAATCTCGTTCCCTATTTTGCCTTTCGATGTTGAGTTTATGTTTTTGCAGAGCGCTTTGTTGTTCAGAATATTTTTGTTGTAAGCGCTCTGAACCGCTTGGAGAGCCGACACTTGGAGGACCCTGGACCGTTTTTCTAAGGAAACTAAGGATTTCATACTTTCTAGCACTCTTCTATCTGCCTTTGAGGCTAATAAGTCGAGCCATGCTTTCTTCTTTTGCTCTATCACCTCTTTTACTTCATCATCCCATCATTCATTCCTCTTGCTTCCAGTGTTATTTTTCTTGCTTACCCTGCATACTTGAGAAGCTACTGCGACCACTCCATCCTTAAATTCCTTCCAAAATTCGTCTATACTCCATTCCTCGCCTTTCATTAGCTCCCTAAACCTTTCATTTAATATTTTCCTGTACTGGTCCCTAGCTTCTTCTTTTCTCAACCGTTCAATTTTCACTCTCTCGGTTCCAGGCAACCTTACTCTTGGCCGATGTCTCCACTTCATTGCCAATCCAGCTATTCTACTAATTAATAGGAAGTGGTGGCTTCCGTCATTCGTGCCACGGTAAACCCTTGTATCCTTCACTTTTGTCCTCAGGCGTTCATCAACAATCACAAAATCAATCATACTTCTTTCTATATGCCTCTGCCATGTTTACACGTATATCTTCTTGTGGCCAAATAATGTGTTGGTCGCAACAAGTTCCGTTTCTACACATATATCCAGAAGACATACCCCATTCTCGTTCACTCTTTTATCTCTAAATCGTCCTAATACTCTATCGTACCCATCGCGAGCCAGTCCCACCCATCCATGAAAATCTCCAAGCATAATTATTCTTTCATTCTCTTTACATTCATTAAGAACATCTCTCAAGTTATTCCAGAATTCTTCCTTCGCCCCAATTGGCTTTGACATTTCCGGGGCATAAGCACAGATGACAAATCATTTGGTCAAGCCAATTTTAAGGCGGATCCAGAGTATCCTGGGACTTACACATTGATACTCTTTCACACATTCATTCATCTGTCACATCATCGCATATCTCTATGGATGATGAGGAAAGGAAGTAAGGATGAGTGGTAGGGATTGTGGGTCTGTGGGATAGGAAAGCTGTGGGAGCTACGATCACCCCCGTACATAGACAGTAGTGATGTAACTTAATGGCCACAAAATTGTAAATTAGGTATTAAGGTTTTAATGAAAAAGTTTGAATAGAACTTTTTTTTTTTTTTTCTTTTTCTTTGGAGAACTTATGGCGTAGAACTAAGTGACATTACGTCCACCATTTTTTCAACGTCACTGATCAAATTGTCTATACATATAATAAAATTGTAGAAAAGTGCTGTCTGTACATTGAAAATAAAAATAAAAAAATAGCAGGGGCTATTGTTATGTCGATGTCGAACCCAAAAATGTAACTAACTTTTTTTTTGTCTGTTTGTCTGTTTGTCTGTTCACGCTAATCTCAGAAACGGCTTATCCGAGTTGGATGCGGTTTTCACGAATATATTGTGGTATGCTTCAGTTATGCTTTAGTGTTTGTTTCATGTCAATCGGTTCATAAATAAAAAAGTTACGTCAAATTAAAGAATCACGTCGAACACTATCTATCTATATCTATACATATAATAAAATTGTAGAAAAGTGCTATCTGTACATCTATCTATACATATAATAAAATTATAGAAAAGTGCTGTCTGTACATCTATACATAATATAATAATATTGTAGAAAAGTGCTGTCTGTACATTGAAAATAAAAATAAAAAAAATAGCAGGGGCTATTGTTATGTCGATGTCGAACCCAAAAATGTAACTAACTTTTTTTTGTCTGTTTGTCTGTTCACGCTAATCTCAGAAATGGCTTATAAATATATATATATTTAACAGGGTGCGGAAAAGGTGATAGTGGTTTTATTCCTCAGATTCCTCTCATTCCAAAAAATTTTCCGTTTAATTTTAAACGAATTCAGTTTCCAGTGAGCCTATGTTTCGCCATGACAATTAATAAAGCTCAAGGTCAGACTCTAAAAGTTGTGGGTATAGATCTAAGTATCAGCTGTTTTTCACACGGTCAATTGTATGTGGCTCTGTCCCGTGTTAGCAATCCCAGCAGCCTGTATGCTTTCACCCCCGATGGTCATACGTCTAATATTGTATATAGAGAAGCATTACAGTAAAGTAGGTTTTTTAGCTACCCAAAATGACTGTAATTATGATCCAAATCTAAAATAAAAATAAGTATATATTTAAAAAAAAACGCTGCTCATAGTCACTATTCTACGCGAACGAAGTCGCGGGCACAGCTAGTTGAAAAATAAAGTCGAAAATAAGAAACATCAAACCGTAGAAAAAAGCAAATTACTGTTAACACAGTAGTAGTAGTCATTAATAAGAATTTATTGGATTAACATCAAAATAAACGATTTTTGACGGAGGTAATTTAAAATACTAAATATAAAAGACTGCCTCGTTGGTCGAATGGTCGCAAGTGCGACTGCCGGGCAAGGGCTCTCGGGTTCGATTCCCGGGTCGTGTCAAAGTACTACTGGGGTTTTTATAAATTCTCTGTAGTAGCACGGAGTCTGGACTTGCGCCCGGTATATGGCAATAGGCTCACCCCTATTACATGGGACTCATAACATAAATAATGAAAAGTGGGTGTTACATTGTACAGTGGCATAATATAATGTACACCTCTGCCTATCCCTTCGGGGATAAAAGACGTGATGTTATATTAAGTAACTTAAAATAGACAATTTTAAAAATATATCACCTCTCCAAAATGCGCATATGTATCTGTCTGCTTCGCAGTGGTTTACGAAATACAACACCTTGTAGTATTTCCCATTTTCTATGTTCAAGACAATACATGCGGGACGGTATATGTCCGCGCATCGAGGTTGACAGAAATGGTCATCAGGTGCGCGTAATTCTTCGTCATAGCGAAGAGCTGTACATTCAATGGCTAAATTTGAGTCTAAAAATTAATCTTAAAACTAAGGACGAGGAAAGGAAGGCGGACACAGTTTCTTGAAGCAACGACTGCGGCACCTGGCTACTGTACACTTACACGGAAAACACACACATCGACACGAAGGACATCTGTCATGTTCTCAAGTCTGGGAACGAGGTAACACATTACACACGCACACATAAATGACCCACTGACATTTTGGTGCTTCAATCGTTTTTCAACGTCCTTGCTTCAAGCAAAGTAGAGCTGAACTCGAAATATTTTTGCAGGTTTTTTTTTATAGCATAAGCCGGTAAACGAGCAGACGAATTACCTGATGGTAAGCAATCGGCGTCGCCCATGGACACCTGTAACACCAGAGGCGTTACAAGTGCGTTACCGGCTTTTTGGTGATTAGGAGTTTGAGGATCGTTGGGAATTCAGGGATTGGGGAGATTGGGGAAGGGGAGGGTAATTGGGCCTCCGGTAACCCCACTCACACGACGAAACACAACGCAAGCGTTGCTTCACGTCGGTTTTCTGTGAGGCCGTGGTATCACTCCGGTCGAGCCGGCCCATTCGTGCCGAAGCATGGCTTTACCACACTTCGTTTAAAGGTTCGTTTATTAGACTCGAAATAGAATATAAATATTGCCATCTTTGCCCTTTGACAAATGCACTGCACTTATCACTTAAATTCGTACCGCGTCATTGCCATTTGGGGAATGTCACTGATCGCGCGTCAACTACTTTTATACAGGGTGACTACAAGTCACTATACTCGACGTATTCCTCTCGGGAAGTGATAATACAACAAATTGCCTACAAAAATAGCCCTGAGGTCTCTGCGGTCCGAAAGTGGCTAGTTTCTGACATATTCAACATTTTCGGTTTTTATAATAACTGTCGTGAAACATACTAAATTAACTAAAAACTGCGGGTTACTCACGTGAATATACGTTAGAATATACTGAGAAAAGCTCTAGCTTTTCTCAGTATATTCTACTCCTCCGTGGTTCGAAACTAGCAGACTAGTTTCGAACCACGGAGGAGTTATTCCTCATGAGCAGAGTGCGCGGTCGCGGCGACGTCGCGCAGCTATATTCACGTGAGTAACTCGCAGTTTTTTTAGTTCATTTTCAGTCTTGGTGAAAAAATCCCGATCGAACTACAAAAACATCAATAACTAAAAAACCACTTGTTTGATTTAAGTAATTTTATTTTTAATTTGTTGTCAGTACTTATAGACCAGGGTTAAAGCCTACAAAAATGGTAAAAATGAAAAAAAATTACAGTAGGATGAAACCCACTAGAAAAGCAGGGGAATATGATCAAAATGAGAGGAAAAATAATTAAGGTCGATCCGAGTTCGGGAAGTGGGAGGGGATGAGTTTTTAGGGGAAAAAATGGTTTATCTTGATTTCCGGCAAAACTACAAGTCCTATGGAAAAAAGTTAAATGGCAAAGTTGTAGGCAATAAAAAGATCTACAATTTTTGTATTTGCAGATTTTTCACTTAACCTCAAAATTTAGGTGAAAATTTCAAAAAACCAAGTTTTTCGTTTTTTATTTATATCTTTTTAATTTTTTTTTCTACGAAATATGGTGAAAACTTACCTTATAAATAAATAAAATAAAATAAGCCTTTATTACTGAGTTTACAAATTTACAATTTAGTCTATATCACTATACTATACATCAGTAGTTTTATCCCCAGCTTGTCCTTCGACATAGGCCTCCTCCAAGGATTTCCAGTTTTCCCTATCCCTCGCAATTCTCATCCACTCTGGTCCAGCAGTTTTCCTTAGGTCATCTTCCCAACGTTGTGGTTGTCGCCCTTTGCTCCTTTTCCCATCTCTGGGGTACCATTCTGATATTGTCTTTGTCCATTTCATATTCCTCTCTCTTATCATAATGCCCTGCCCATTGCCATTTTAGTGTTTTACATACTTTCCCTGCATCTTTAAATTTAGTTATTTCCTTAATTTTTTCTAGTCTTACCTTATCTTGTCTTTTTACTTCAATTACACTTCTCTCTATTCCGTTCTGGCATACATTTATTTTTCTTTTTAAATTTTCCGTTAGTGCCCATGTTTGGCACCCGTATGTCAAACATGGCAGAATACAGGTGATAAACAGTTTTCTTTTCTCTTTCATTGGCATGTCTCGATTTTTCATAACCTCGCTTAGAGACCAATATCTTTTCCAAGTATTGGCTATTCTTCTATCGATTTCCTTTTGCATTCAACTGTCCAAGGTATATATATTCTTCCACGTACTTTATCTCCTCCGTGTTAACTCTGATATTATGTCTTAGAGCCGTTAGTCATAATTTTAGTTTTATTTGTATTCATTGAAAGTCCTGCCTTCGCACTTTCATCTGATAGCTGTTGTAGCATTTGCTCTAGCCTTTTTGGGCACTCAGATAATAGGATCAAGTCATCTGCAAAACGGAGGTGGTTTAAAGGTTCACCGTTTATGTTGAGTCCATTTTCCTCCCACTCCAACTTTCTAAATACCATCTCGAGAGTCGCCGAAAATAGTTTGGGTGAGACAGGGTCGCCTTGCCGGACCCCTCGCTCTATGGGAAACTCCTCTCCTGTTGCCTCTAGCCTAACTCGTGCCTTGCTGTTGGAATTGATATTTTTAAGTATTTGTATATATTTTCTTGGTATTCCCTGCGTATGCAACGTTTCCCAGATTGAATCGTGTTCCAATGAGTCAAAAAGCCTTATTATAATCGACAAATCCCAGATAGTAGACTTTCTTGTATTCTTTATATTTTTGAAGGACTTGCCTCAGTACATGTATGTGATCCACGGTTGAATATTTGCTTCGGAAGCCAGCCTGCTCTTTTGGTTGATTAAAGTCGAGTGTTGATGATATTCGAGATAAAATATTTTTTGAAAAAACTTTATACCTCTAAATGATGGACATTAGACTGATTGGTCGATAATTACCTATTTCGCCTTTATCTCCTTTTTTATGCAGTAATATTATAGTGAAAGTAGACCAGTCGGCCGGGATATTTTCAGTCTCCATAATATCATTAAATAAGCTCGTTAATATGGGAGCGATCACCGGTGCGGTCGTTATTAATAGTTCATTAGTTATCTGGTCGGTTCCAGCAGTCTTACCCCTTTTTTGTGAATTAATTGCTCTTATTGTTTCTTGTAGTAGTATTTCTGGTACTGGCTCATCTTCTGTTTCGATTTTATGGCTAGTCTTCAATTTAGGTTTTTTTCTTTGGTATAGGTTTCGGTAATAATCTGTAGCTACTTTTAATATTTCTTGTCTTTTGTTTGTATATTTTCCGTCGAATGTTTTTGTTTGTAGCATCCAATCCTTTTTAATATTTAGTTCCTTTAAGGCCTTTTTAATTCCACCAGTTTTCTCAAAGTGCTCTTTCATTTGTTCATTAATCTTTTTACTAACTGCAGCTATCTTAGAGCGGTTATCCTTGTTTTCCTTTCTTTGTATTAGTTCTTTCCTTTCCTGTAGTAATCGATGTCTCATTAGAAATCATCTTAGTCTTCTCCGAGTTAATTTTCTTTGTTTCTGTTGCTAACAAGTTAATAAATGTATCATACCTTATCTGAGGTTGTGTGTCTTCTCTTTTCCCCATTGTAGCTTGTAGGTTAGTTATGAGTCGGTCACTGTCTCCAGTACACGCTATGGCTACTTTCCTGTCTTGAAATTTCCTGTTTTTCTTTATAGGCGCACCTGTTAGCCATGCGCGTACCATTTTGTGGTCTGAATAGAAGTTTAAATTGTGAATAACCGAAACATTTTGAAAGTTCCTTGGCTTTTTAGTCATGATAAAGTCGATTTCATTTTTATATAGTCCGTTAGACGAGATCCATGTACATTTCTTTTTTTGTTTTTTCTTATAGAAGCTATTGAGAATACTTAGTTTGTTTTCTAAAGCAAAACTGACCAATCTGTCTCCGTTTTTACTTCTTGTACCAGAACTGTATTGCCCTACCGTATGTTCTTCCCCATAACTGTTACGCCTTCCTACTTGTCCATTAAAGTCACCCATTACGATAATGTTTTTATGTGCGGTTTGAATAGTCGCCTGTAAACTTTCGTAAAATTTTTCAATATCTTTACTTTCCTCCGTTTTGTTTGATTCAGTTGGTGAGTAAGCTTGTATGATAGTCTATTTATCGATTTTGTTTAACTCGACGAGTACCGTCATTATAGACACAATTATAGAACAATAGGTTGCGGTCACCGGTGACCGCTTGGTGTTTGACAGTTTAATGGTAGTACGATGTTTAAAATTGCTATTCTCTCCGATATGCCTCTTATTTCTTCGATTCTGTGGGCTAGTGATTTTTTAATTAGAAAGCCCACACCGTATAAACCTGGTGTCTCGCCTTTATAATGTAGGATATAGTTTCCATAATCTTCTATTCCTTCCCCATATCTTCTCATTTCGCTAATGCCTATGATGTCCCAATTCAAGTCTGCTATGGCTAATTCGAGTTCATGGAGTTTTTCAGTAGTTCGTAGTGTTCTTACATTGAGAGTAGCTATGTGTATATCCAGGGTTTTATTTATCCTTAGAGGGTCGTGGTCTACATCCCCCACGAGGACCAGTCGGCTTGGGGGTGGATGTTTAGTTCTATTTACTGTTTTGTGTAGTTTAGTTTTCGTTTCCAGTTTCCGATCGCATTTGTTTCGTTGCTATTGTTTTCCCTCTGTTATGATGGTTGAGAGAGAGTTTGATCGCCTCATGATATCAAATGCGTTTACCCTGTTATTTTTGGACGCCATTAGTGTCTGCTGTTTTTTTGGTTGTATATCAGCTTGAGGAGAATTAGAATCTTCTCTTTTTCTTTTATAGTTGGCATTTGTGTTTTCTTTGACGACGAGTTTATCGTATTTTATGTAGGCAATGTTTCCTTTTTTCCTTTCTTCCGCGAGTTTGGGTTGTAGTGCTTTCCTTTTTTCTATAGTTTCTTTTGAATAGTCTTCTGTTACGTAAATATTTTTAAGATTCTTTTTCTTTTTCAGTATTTCAGTTCTTTTCCATGCTCTATTCAAGCCAAGGAGTACAGGTCTTGGTTTCTCGCCTTTGATTGATTTTCCAATGCGTGAGATTTTTTTCACATCATATTCTTCCATTGATATACCTAATTCGTTTCGAAACACTTTTTTCAGCTTTTCGAATAACTCCAATGTAGACTTTTCTTCTTCTAGTATCCCGTGAATTATAATATTGTTGCTTTTCTTCTCTCTTTGTAATTAATCTAGTTTTTTCTCCAAGTTTCCAACTTTGATTTTCAAATTTTTATTTTCATCTAAAATGGGTTTTAATTTCTCTTCTATTTTTTCCATTATTGCATTACTCAACTCCGCTGTTTGCTTTTGCATTTCGATTTTCATCTTATCAAAAAGTAAATGAAATTGGCCTTCCATGTTTCTTATATTTATGCGTGTAAAGAAACGTATTTATAATTGGTTTATTTGCTGGCAACACTACAGTGACAGATGACACTAACTGTCTATCAGTTTTAAGTCAAGCATTTATGCAATTAAAATATTCTATATTGTCTATTTACAATTCTAACCTCAAAGTTCGATGATTTGTTTCTTCAGAATTTCTTCTAGTAATCAAACGATGCGCAATGTTTATTATTACTATTAACTTCAAAACTTCCTTCTTTCTTCGTAAGATGTGAATGAAATGTTAAACTATGGCTGTAGTGTATTTAATGTGGAAAAACTTTCCGGAGCACCGATACTTCAATGTTTACTATATAACGACCGGAAACGGAAACTTACCTTATTATGTCCCAAATACACTAATTTATTTGATTAAAAATATTTATTTCTTCGCTTCATTTTAATTTAATATCAAAAAAGCTCCCTAATTTTCAATCGAAAATTCTGACGTCAATATATCAGCTTTTTTCAAAAAGTTTGGGGGTTTATGTTCGTTGAAATATCTACTTTCTGATGGTGTAAGAAAAATATACATTACTCTAGGAAATATTCTTAGAAAATGCAAAAAATTGAAAACACCTTAAATTCGAAAATTTTTTTTAATCATTATGTACAATTTTTAGGAATCTATTAAATTTTACATTTTAATTACTCAAAAAACGTAAGATTTCATGTTTTATTGATAAACGAAAAAATTACAAATTAAAATATCCTTCTATAATTAACAAACAAATAAGTTAATATTTAATAAGACATCTACAACATTTTTAAATAGTTGTAGAATATTCTTTAAATAATATTTGTAGATGCCTATTTATTGCTGTTTTAAGATAATTAATTATATACCTGAGTAACCTTCGGTGAATTTAAGCCCATTGTAAGTTATTTCATCGAGATGTAGGGACGGACCTAGGAGGGTCTGGGCCTTACTACATACCTGCTATTTCGTAGCAGCTGTAAAGACCGTTAGCCAGTATTCGAGATACAGAGTAGTGTACAACATCGTTTTTAAAAATACACGTGGCAGGCTAAGTTACTCCAAGTGATTTGTGAGGAATTTACTTTACTGAAAGAATCGTTTGGAATCTGCATAGAAAGGTAAATACTATCTGTATTTTAATCTATATTAATCAGCTTCAAAATATAAATAGTAATATTTTCTTTTATAAATATGTAGTATGTTTAACGTAACATAACCTAAAAAAATTAAATTGAATGATATTTCAGTACAAGAATAGAAAAATTGGAATTTCGTTTATTTTATACAAACAGATTTAGTTATACTCATGATAAAACTTTGAAGGCATAATTAATTTGATTTTGTCTTTTCAGATTACCAGTATAGTAAGAATCTGTTTGTATAATCTGCAATAAGTCAGACGATAAACAAGTGTATGAAATAAAAAAAAACAGAGCATATTATTAGCTTCAAACTTGGTTGGGTAACGAATTGACAGCAACAGATTGGGGCTGGAAGCAACATCAGCATAGCATTATGCCCAAATTTACAGAAAAGGATTTAATTCCGGAAGTATTGCTCAAAACTATTTGCTGCAGCTGTGAAACTGGATGCAACAGTTTAAAATGTGGCTGCCGAAAACATGGTTTAAAATGCACAAATTTATGCACTAATTGTCATGGTTCTGAAAATTGCTCCAATATGGAAGAAAAAATCTACGAGGAAGTAAATGATTCAGATGAAATTATGGATGAAGAACCAATGCAGACTGGAAATAACATTGAAGACGAAGATGATGGTCTTGAAGATTTCGACGATCAACTAGAGTTGGAAAGATTTGTTGAAGAGACAAAAACGAATGAGTAACTGATTAGAATTTCAAATAACGTATTTATAAATAACAAGATAACGTTTTTAAAAAAAAATAATGAATAGTGTAATCAGAATTAAGTTTCTAAATTCAATAGTACGATTTACATGTATATTTATTTTGTATGAGATTTTCTATGACATGAATGTAATTCGAGTAAAATAAATAAACATTTAAGCAATCACATTTTTTTGATAAAATGTACATAATGATTAAAAAAAAATTTTCCTTTTTGAGGTTTTTTCAATTTTTTGCATTTTCTAAGAATATTTCCTATAGTAATGTATATGTTTCTTTACACCATCAGAAAGTAGATATTTCAACGAACAAAAACCCCCTAGCTTTTTGAAAAAAGCTGATATTTTGACGTCAGAATTTTCGATTGAAAATTAGTGTGCTTTTATGATATTAAATTAAAATGAAGCGAAAAAAATAAATATTTTTAATCAAATCAATTACAGTGTATTTGGGACATAATAAGGTAAGTTTTCACCAAATTTCGTAGAAAAAAATTTTTTTTAAAAAGAAAAATAAAAAACCAAAAACTTGGTTTTTTGAAATTTTCACCTAAATTTTTAAGTTAAGTGAAAAATCTGCAAATACAAAAGTTGTAGATCTTTTTATTGCCTACAACTTTGCCATTTAACTTTTTTCCATAGGACTTGTAATTTTGCTGGAAATCAAGATAAACCATTTTTTACCCTTAAAACTCACCCCCTCCCACTTACCGAACTCGGATCGACCGTAATTTATTTTTCCTTTCATTTTGATCATATTCCTCTCCTTTTCTAATGGGTTTCATCCTACTGTAATTTTTTTTGGTTTCAAAAATTATCTACCCTGGTCTATTACTTACATAATTAAAATGTTTATTAATACTAATACTTTCAGACATATCATTCGTTTTAAAATAGCAAGTAAATTAGTGTCAAATTTTGTTTTGAGTCACTAATTTGGCCAATGAAAACTGCATTTAGCTTAAAAAATTGATATTATGCTAAGCGTACAAACTAGAAAATAAGACGCTCATTCAGTTCAAGAGTAAGCGTCACTTCCTTATCTCCATAAGGAAGCGTGTGCGATTCTGAAAACGTGCGTAATCGTGAAAAGGTGTAAATTGACAATGTGCACTGTGCACACTGACAGTGACAATATGACAAGTGAACACTTCGCATCATGGAAAACAGCCTTTTTGCCAAGAGTAACAGGGTTGTGCATTCTCCGCCAGGTGCACCTGCAACTACATCTGCATCGACCTTACAACCACCGACCCAACGTACTGATGCTCCTGAAGCCGTCGCGACACCCGAGATCCAGAAATGGTTACCAACAATCGACCAGAGCCGAGCTACGTGTAAACGCCCTATGCAGGAGAGTGAGTAACAGGACTTCACAGGTGGCAGTACTTTACCAATCCCTAAAAGCCAGAGCCCTACTTGCCCACCAAAGTGCTTGAAATCTTGAGAATCAATTAGACCCCTACCTGTAGCTTAAAGACCTTCAACAGAAAATTGCTGAAACTCCTAAACCTGGCCAAAGTTTTTTTTTGGAATATCACACTCCCCAAAATTAAGCAAAAAAAGGGCAATCAAAACCTCCTCGGTGGACAACCTCTTTAGAGGATTTCAAAAATGGTGTGATTCGAAAAAAAAAGGAGGATACGCATCTCCCTCTCGCAAACAGTTCGTCATTAACGAATACTTACAGGCAAAAGAAGCGAACACGTTGAAAACAGGCGAAGAACAAACAAATAGTTGGAAGGAGTTCTGCTCGACTCAAAAGAGGGAATGGGGGAGAGCATGGGAGGGCATGTGGGACAGGATACACAGAGTCATCAGGAAAATAACAAAATACAGGGAAGATACCCCTGCTCAGAAATTCTAAGGATCTGACACTAAACCCAGACAAGTCAGCGGAATTGCTGGCTAAAACTTTTTATCCTGAAGACACTATAACAACAGACGATTCCGGCCATGCTGACCTTCGTGCTCTAACGGAAAGAAGGTGCCTGGATGAGATCGACGACCTGTCTGATAATGACCCACACTCAGGCTGATTTTTGTTTTTTTTTTCTTTTTTTTATAAAATGTTAATCTACAATCCGTCGCCAGACTATAATCAGATGTGGTGAAGTGGGATGTCGTTTTTGAGTGCAACAGGTTAATGCCTGCTGTCACTTATATTATAAGGTGTGGCTTTAACCTTTTCACAATTTTACCATTGTCAAGTAATTCCATCATCAGTGTATTGGGATGGTGGGCGAGACGCTCACGATGTTGTTTTTATAGCTGTCTATTTCTGATGCTACCGTTGAGATGTTCAGGTACTCGTGAATTTCGTAATTTTCCGTAAACCACGGAGCATTTGCAATGTTTTTCAAGATAATATTTTGAACCCTTTGTATGCATGTTGCATTAGACTTGCTGGCTACTCCCCATAACTGAACACCATATGTCCATATAGGTTTCAGTACAGAGTTATAAATTAAAATTTTGCTGTCAACACTGAGAACAAAATTTCTACCCATCATCCAATTTAGACTTCTAAAGTGATTGATTTGATCTCTATTTGCCGTTATGTGACTTTTCCATGTTAGTCGTCTATCAAGGTGGAAACCTAGGTATTTCACACATTCCATACCTGGACCAGCCACATCCCTCAAAATTAATGTCTATTAACTATGAGCTCCTGGAGAACGATGACTCTGGATCGCCTCTGGTCCAAAAAATTGCTGGCCCGCAAAGATATATAGGTGGCAACAGAATTAAAGCAGGCGTTGGTTCTGCCTTGACTTCGTGGGTGAGTCGATGTTTTCCACTTTCAGTCTAGATCCTTCCTGCGCGGTTTTTCAATCTGAACTATATGCTTTAAACAGAGCGGCTAAAATGGTTCTAGACAGCAGAAAGACTACAGTAAACATTTGAGTGACTGTAGGTCCTCCCTCGATGACTTGAAGAATCCCAGGATTACCCACTGTTTAGCCAAGGAGATAATGCAGTGTTTGGAAACCGTAACGGAACAGGGAAGAGAGATTCGATTTTACTGGTTGAGGGCCCATGTTGGAACGACCGGAAATAAGAGGGCAGACGAATTAGCTAAATCCGCTGCCAAAAAGAAAAATAACATCACGGCAGACTAGTGTAGGGGTAGCCTGCCCAAGTTCAGGAGCTGACTGGACATGGAGGGATCGCTGAGTACCTGCATCGAGTTAAACTAAAAGAAAGTGCAGGTTGCGAATGCGATTCAACTATCAGTGAGTCTGTATGGCACATTATTCTAGAGTGTCCTCGTTTTCTGGCCGCCAGAACCAACTTAGAGTATACAATAGATACAAATCTGGATTTCTTAAATCTGAGTACCATTCTGGCTGATAAAAACAAAAGCCCGCATTTTCTGAGCTACATCGAAACCATCTTCAGCGGGGCGGCTGAAAGAAACAGCACATCCAAGACAATGCATGCGGCGCAGAACATCATATACACTGCCAGAAATGCAACTGTTGGGTCGGAGCTGTCGACTATTGCGAACACGTAATAAAACAATCGCAATTATTTTCCAGCGTCGACTAAATGACTAGTAGTTTCTTATTAATGTTTTTGTAGTTCGATCGAGATTTTTTCACCAAAACCGAAAATTTTGAATATCTCAGAAACTAACCAGTTTCGGACCAGAGACCTCAGGGCTAAATAATAGGTAATTAGTTATATTATCACGTCCCGCGAGAGAAATATGTCGAATTACAAGTCACCCTATATAACTGGTATATTTGGATTGTAAATCATGTACTTTTCTTTGTACAGCAGAGAACGCCTGATAATTGTTGCTTTGGTTAATTAATAGTCTAAGATAAAAATTAATCATTTTTATTCGGACAAAAGTAAAGTCGGAAAGTTAGAATTTTAGACAGTAGTAGATTTAATATTTTGAGTAAGGACAAATCTTCTTTTCTGTCGAAGGCTTTTACTACTCGAAAAAAATTAAAGTCATTTGTATTTTGTGTATGTTGTACGTACCTATTTCATTTAAAGTATAATATTAAAGCTGCGAACTCACCTGTATTGTTGCTCCCACGTTTCTTAGAGCCCTTTTTAATTTTTGTCGCTGGTAAGGTCATATTTAATTTTGTCGTTGGTAAGGTCATATTTAATTTTGTCGTTGGTAAGGTCATATTTAATTTTGTCGTTGGTAAGGTCATATTTAATTTGGTCGTTGGTAAGGTCACATTTAATTTGGTCGCTGGTAAGGTCATATTTAATTTTGTCGTTGGTAAGGTTACATTTAATTTTGTCGTTGGTGAGGTGGTCCCTTCAACATCATTGCGACGTGAAGCCAAATACTGCGCGCAATTCCCAGTGCTTGTTATATAGTACTCTACAAACATTATTAATCATCATCATATCCGCCGTAATCAGAGGCGCATTAAACCTAAAGAGCGCTCTAAGCCAGCACCTCATAGGCGCCAGTGATGCGACTCAAGAGTACGGAATTGAAATGGTGCACTAGCGGTATCCAATGACCTTGGTTATTTGTCCATAGCTTGTCCACAAACAATTACTTTGCATAACATTATAATGTCACGTGGAGAGACATACATCCGCACGATAGGGCCGGTTCGACCGGAGTTATCACACTCTGTCACACTAGTCCAAAGCATCGTGCGCAGCTTGCTTCCACTACCCAAAAACTGTAACTCCTCTGTGTTGGGGCTGCCGCCTATGGGCGGCGCTAATTGCTTACCATCAGGTGATCCGTCTGCTCTTTTCCCACACATAACATTTTATTTGTGATGGGTTATTTCCTCCACACATAACATTTTATTTGTGATGGTTTACGGTACGCAGAAGTGTACATTGCGGCACTTAATGCCACCGTACAATGTAACACCCACTTTTCATTATTTATGTTATGTGTCCCATATAACAGGAGGTGAGCCTACTGCCATATATCGGGCACAATTCCAGACTCCATGCTATTACTGAGTTTTTTTTTAAACCTAGTAATACTTTACCCGACCCGGGGATCGAATCCGAAACCCCCTGTACGGCAGTCGCATTTGTGACCACTTGGCCAACGAGGACATATTTCCTATATATCCCGTTTTTCATGCAAACCATGTTACTGACAGGCTAATAAAAAGTTTAAATTATGTGGGACGTGGGCAATGCTACTGGCGAAAACTAATTATCAGACACAACATAATGCACAACATACCTTCAGACGGATGCTCGCACATATTACTTAAAAATAAATAACAATCATTGTCAAAGTCCTTGTATTCCCGTTTATTTTCTTTGATTCTAACGGTACAAACATGCAAGGAGTTTGATTTGCACACCAGATCTCGATTCGCACAATATTCCATGACATGATTGATTTTTAAATGCGATCTCCTGTTGACATTTGTTATATTTAGTTCGGGCAGAACGAAATAACTACCTTTTCTGAATCTAGCTTTAATTTTTTTTGCCCTGGAACACTGTACACACACACATAAAAAAACTGCGATAGTTAATAAAATATATGAAAAATTATAGGCCGCCACCATTATTAATAAAAAAAGCCTGCAAGTATGTCGGTATTTCTATTATTTTTTAATGGCAATTACAAGGTCAATGACTTTTATTGCTTCTACATAATGCAGGTAGGTAGGTACAGAGGCGGAATACATCTAGAGAGCGCCTCAGGCAAGTATCTCAGGCGCCATGTAGATAATATTTTTTGTAACTGTAATTATAAATAAAGACATTGTAAACAGATTACCATTTGATCAAAGTCAAAATCATTTATTTCAATTAGGCCAGAATGGCACTTTTGAACGTCAAAATAAAATTAATATTAAACGTGAAGCTATTTGCTAATTCCAAGGTGCAGATTCCCATGGAGAAGAACGAGCAAGAAACTCCATAGGTTACTCTTTTTCAATCAGGTTCACAATACAATTTACTAGTTACATAGTTTTGCTGTTTGGATTGTGCGAGAACAATGTAACACCAAAATCCAGTCAAAGTGATCAAGAAAGAAAATAACCTTAAGAACAATAATACAGTCTGGAGCTGACCAGTCCCAGTTGACGGCGCCCGTTCACGAACATGACACGTACACCAGCACCGCCCAACTCAACCTTTCACAAAGATCACAGTGGCCTGACAGTTTTAACACTACCACAACTGTACAAAAAAGAAAAATTCTATTTAGGCAAATTACAAATAAAAACAACTTAAAAAATGAATTATGCGGCCAAATACATGCTAGTGAATCTTTTCTCCTGCTCGTCGAGCCGGAGCCCTGGTAATCCGTTCGGTTCTCCGCGACTCCGAATCGGCATCGGCCCTGTTGGGCCCCGTCTGTGGTGGTCTGATGGATCTTTGAGGCGCGCGCGGAACGCGACTGACTCGGGTCTGTTTCTGGTCGGACGGGGAGCCACCCATGCTCACCGTCCGCAGGCCCGCGCTGACGGTGGCCGGAGATCGTCCCGCGATCTCCGACGCCCGGTGTGTCCTTCGCGAAACTCACAGGGTGCTATCATTAGTTTTTGAAATAATAGACGAACAAACAATTATGACGACGTAAATTATGCTCTGATGAATGTTCAACATTGGTTGACAATAAATAACTTAGTGCTAAACGATAAGAAAACGAAATGTATTAGATTTGTTCTGCCAAATGTTGGAAGTAACGAATGTGTGAGACTACATTCCTGGGAATTACTTACATACATAACATAACATCACGCCTTTTATCCCCGAAGGGGTAGGCAGAGGTGCACACAGAAGTAACACCCACTTTTCACAATTTATGTTATGAGTCCCATGTAATAGGGGGTGAGCCTATTGCCATATACACATTTCCAGACTCCGTGCTACTACTGAGATTTTTTTTAAAACCCAGTAATACTTTGCCCGACCCGGGAATCGAACCAGAGACCCCTTGCTCGGCAGTCGCACTTGCGACCACTCGGCCAACGAGGCAGTCCTGTGGGAATTACTTTAGATGACAAATTGCAATGGGGTCCTCATATTACATCTTTAGCGGGACGATTAAGCTCTGCAGCTTATGCTGTCTGGAAGATCCGTCAGTTAACCGACATAGACACGGCAAGACTAGTGTACTATAGTTACTTCCATAGCATCATGTCGTATGGCATTTTGTTGTGGGAACACGCTGCTGACATTGAGTCTATCTTTATCTTACAAAAGCGCGCCGTCGCGAATCTCTCAGAGAAAAGTTTAAGGAGATCAATATTATGACCGTTCCATGTCAATTTATTTATGAAAACATTATGTATGTTAGGAAAAACCTACAGTTGTTTGGTAAAGTGTCTGACAGACAGCACTATCAAACTATATAGATATAAGGATATATTAACTGCCTATTTCAATAAACTATCTTAATCCAAAATCTGTCGATATAGATCGATTATTGACAGTAGTTGTACGGAGTTTCTGTCAAAAATCAATCTTAATCCACACATTTTGGATTGGATTGGTAGTAAGTCAGCCACTTTTTAGATTGACAAAAGTACAAAAGACTTTTATGGGATTCTGTGTTAAATGCTATAATAAAATTCCGGAGGAAATACAACACTTAAATGAGTGATAACTTAAAGAAACGTTATGTGGAAAAGCATACTACAAACTTAATGATTACATAGAGGATAAAAATGCTTGGAGGCAGGCTGGTCCGGCTCCACAGGATAGGGAAAAACATTGATGTTCCAATGAGTTCCAATCATGTAATAATACAGCAATTTTGTTTAAATGTACCAATGTACACTGTAACTAACTAAATTAAATTAGACTAGTACAATGTATGTATGTCAGCTTGGAGTTGTCATGCTCACTCAAAAGTCTCATTGGCAGTGGCACGGGCAGTGGATCGCTCGATTTCCTACAACATGGTTGAGTTGGGCGGTGCTGGTGTACGTGTCATGTTCGTGAACGGGCACTGTCAAATAGGACTGGTCAGCTCCAGACTGTATTAAACTACACCTATTGTTCTTTATTTGTGTCTGTAATCACGGTACTCAAAGGGTAAATTTTTTGTCCTTAAGGTTATTTTCTTTTTCCGTCTCCTTGACTAAATATTGGTATTACATTGTTCTCACATAATTGAACTCAACGAAAGGATGTAACTGTTCGGAAACGTCTCGGACATCTCGATGACGTCGATGGAGGCGGCACTGGCGGTGGCATCAGGATCAGAGGGGACAGCGCTGCGCGGGGATCAACATATACGAGGACGAGGATCGCGGCCCGTTCTTTTCCACTCGATTAGCTGTGAGCACTGTACGCGTTGCGCGCCGTATATTTGTAAAGGCACACCTACCTTCCGTCGAATAAACCAGTACCTTTAATCAGCATCATCATTTATACAGTCCAAAAAACTCTCCCCAACAGTAACCAAAAAGTGTATTGTGAACATGCAGAAAATGATTGAAAAAGAGTAACCTATGGAGTTTCTTGCTCGTTCTTCTCCATAGGAATCTACACTTTGGAACGAGCAAATAGCTTCACTAGAGGACTGACCTACAGACTAACATTTTTTCTTATTATTTAATATTTGAATATTTTGTTTTGACGTTCAAAAGTGCCTTCCTGGTCTAATTTAAATAAATGATTTTGACTTTGACTTTGCCCCTAGTTTATGTAGCCAACCATGTGCACACGCGTCTCGCGGCGCCACTCAGTAACCTGTGCCTAGCCAAACGCCACTTTGACGCTTGTCTACTGAAAGAGCAGAAAACTAAATGTATGAGGATGAAACTGACAAGTGTCAAAATCTACGTCAATTGGGATGACGACAGGGTATGAAAATTAAAAATATAATTAGTCTGTAAGTTAGGTAATTAAAAAATATTAGACACGTATTTTTTTATTTTGTTCTATAATAAAACAATACTTAGATAAAACGAATCAAAGTTTAGGAGTGGGGGCTAAAACGTTAAAATGTACATAAAAGTGTCGTCACGCGACATTTCAAATCAATATATCGTCGAAAGTATTCGTTTCTGTAAGAAAATAAAAAATACGTGTGTAATGATTGAAATATTTATTATTATTATTATGTATGTCTTTACCATTCACGGGACCACAGGGTCCCGGTCATTTGGGAGGCGTACGAGGGGCCGAAGCCAACTGCGCAGAGGCCCTTTAGACAACTTTAATCTAAATGTAATGGAGACACACAAACCGACGACTATCCCTGTATGCACTATGAAAATGCACCCAAGGACAGTCCCCGGTTAGTGTAGGACTATTGTGAATAATGGAAAAAAAATGGTAGGGCTATGGATGGGTTGCTGTGGACTGGTAAATTGGGAACTATGGATGACTATGGCACCTGCCGAAACAATGTAATTTTTACACGTAAAAATGGCAGGCGGAGACTCGCCAACTCACCGACCGGGCCCCGGGAATGGTTGCTAGATATAGCAACATAGGGGCAACGAGAATGTGAGTGGCTGAAGGGTTAAGAAACTACCACCGCTTTCTACTCAGATCATCTGCTCCAGCCGAAGCCTCCTGCATCCCTGGCCCACTCGCGACTTACGAATAGTTTCTTACCCTCCGAGCAGGATCACTGCTCTCGCGACTCCACTCTGGACGGCCAATGAAGGCAAGCCAGAGGTGGGAGACCTGTTCCTTGTCATCGTTCACTCCAGCCAGCCAATTAAGGCAAGCCGGAGAAGAAGGAACGGTGACTTCTCCCTGGAGCACTCGGGATGATGGTAGCCCGCGGGATCGCTAATGCCCGTCACCTCGCCTCAAGGTGCCCTGCGGGCTTATTATTATTATTATTATAATCTACCAGACGGACATTAAAATAAAAATTAGTCGTCTACCCTAATCCAAATAATTTGGTTTTCTATTCTACATGTAAACAAGCGCTAAATGGCATTTGGCTACAGCTGCTAGCGACCAGTACTTGGCTAGCTTACCTTAGAGTTAATACGGCTCTGGGTATATATGTAGGTAATATTTAACGAAATCATGGTTAAGTTTGTTGGAGAAAACCTATTATACATCTATGTCGCGGAGAACCTAACGGGTAACCGGGGCTCCGGCTCGACGTGCAGGAGAAGGAACGGGGTGGTTTTTAGTCAGTAAGAGTCTGACACTCCCTCCCACCTCACCCAGGCGGGAGCAGTCACTCGATGATTTTCCCCCCTTAAAAAAAAAATATATACATCTATGGAGAAACAGCACGGCTTTAATCCCCGAACGGGTAGACAAAGACAAAGGTGTACATTACATTACCCAATGCCACAGGCGTACAATGTAACATCCTCTATTCACTATTTACCTCTATGTTAAGAGTTCCATGCAACAGAGAGTATAATAGGCTCTATTGCCTTATAATTGGCACAATTCCGGACTCCATGCTATCGAATCTGGCTTTAACTTCTTTCAGCCTACCTTCCTTGAGGCTGATATTGAATGTATTGAATATCTCGATGCCATTCGGACCTATGTGGTGCAAGAGGATTGCCATCTTCCTCTTCTCCTCAGATTTGTCCAGACCGGACGCCAGCATGTATAGCTCCAAACGCTGCCACCATTTTTTCCACGCTTCCGCGTTGTTGGCTGTTGCCTCCGACGACACCACGAGGTTATTTATACCGGCCACATGGTACCTCATGTCGCTTAATTCTTCTTTATTCATAGTTCTACTTCTTCTTACGGACGTTCTGGTTCTTAATTATCTTCTGACACCATGTTATGTTGGTGGATTGTTAAATTATAGTCGGATTATTTTACTTGGATTTATTACAATAATGTGCAGGGCGCACGACGTGTTACTACTGAAAATCCCAGTAATACTTTTCCTGACCCAGGAATCGGAGCCGAGACCCCTTGCCTGGCAACTCGGCCAGCGAGGCAGTCAGAAAGAGACAGAGAAAGAAAATTTTGTACCTAGGTAAAATTTTTGGTGACAAACATCTACCAACGTGACTTTTCCAGTCATTTTATTTTAGTTACAATTATTTTGAATATTTTAACATTATTTAGTAAGTAGCACTAAGTGTGGGAGAGCTATGCTTCGGCACGAATGGGCCGGCTCGACCGGAGTGATACCACGGCCTCACAGAAAACCGACGTGAAGCAACGCTTGCGTTGCGTTTCGTCGTGTGAGTGAGGTTATCGGAGGCCTAATTACCCTCCCCTTTCCCAAACTCCCCAATCCCTGAATTCCCAACGATCCTCAAACTCCTAATCCCCAAAAGGCCGGTAACGCACTTGTAACGCCCCTGGTGTCCAGGTGTCTATGGGCGACGTCGATTGCTTATTATCAAGTGATCCGTTTTCTCGTTTACCGGCTTATGCCATAAAAAAAGACAGACACCTATGACATGATTATCTACTACGGTGAAGGACTGAATCAACTGAAAAAAATTTGAAATTGGTAATCCGGCTTAAACCTTCTCCGTGTAAGAAGAGGTCTCCGATCCGACTCATCAACATAATTGGGATGATGACAGGGTATCAACATTAAAAATATAATTAGTCCGTAAGTTAGGTAATGAAAAAATATTAGACACGTATTTTTGTATTATGTCGTATAATAAAACAACACTTAAATAAAACGAATCAGAGTTTAGGAGTGGGGGCTGTACACAGAAAGAAGTGACGTCACGCGACATTTCAAATCAATATAATTATCGTCGAAAGTAAATATTCGTTTCTGTAAGAAAGATTTATTATAATCTACCAGATTTAAAATAATCTACCAGACGGACATTAAATAAAAATTAGGCATATATTATAATAATGATAATTATTTATTACATATTTATATACAGTACTTACGTTATACAGTATTTATAATTACTAATAGAAAACTTAAAAACTGTCATAGAGTTCACCTTACTCTTTGATATTAGGAACTTATTGGTTTTAAACCACATTGGATTTTAGAAACTCGGGAGGCAGGAGAAATAAAGAGTACCACACCATTACAATTCACCTTATATTGTTAACATCGAAATCAAATTACAAATTCAGAACTAGCTAAACCATAACTATTAATTGGAATGAAAAACAACAACAACACAAAAACAGGCAAATTGACTTTCAAATAGAATAAAATTCCCTCACCAACACCAAATACACCATCTCAATAATTTCCGAGTTCCCGCCATCTTGACTTTTTCAAATTTCATTCCTCGAACCACAGATTATATTTTCCCGCTACGCGATGACGTTTCGTTTCTTTTTGTCTTGCTTCTAACATTACCTATAGTTTTTTATTTTGTTTTATTGAATAATACATAAGCCTATTTTCGCTAATTCTATATTTAACCCAAAGGTTAACAAGGAGAAAATGCCTTATGGCATTAAGTCCGCCTTATGTTTGTGTGCAAGAGTTAATAAATAGGTAAATAATTTTCACAATAATCTGTTCGTTCTGTCAAAATCAATACAGAGATTTGAAATTAAAATCTGTTACATACTAAATAATTAGTTTTTAGTCGATTTTATATTCTGATTTGATTTTAATCAAATAATAGGTAATAGAATAAACAAGTCCTCTCATCTCGCGTCTATCTGCTCTTTTTTCATTTTGATAAATATAACTAATCCTTTTGTACTGCAGTCTCCAATCTCTGTCATGTCAATGCAATTTCAATCCAATAAAATCTCAATAATTATTCAATGTCAAAACTGTACAACCCTTATCGTAGCTGGTAAAATAGCACACAGGGTACGGAATATAAAGCCAAACTCCACTTAGTTCATTCAATATCCACGCAATACGGATGCAATTGTCGCTAGTGTTGCAACTCAAGAGTACGAAATTTCACAATATCAATGTCGATCGATCGGAATTGGATTCAAGATTAAACCCCCATATCAGTTAGATACACCACCAGGTGATCCGTTTACTTGTTTACTTTCTATTTCATTACAAAAGAAGGAGCTTTAGTCCAGCACTGTACTGCTACTGCTATCCACAATGATGATGATGACGATGTGATAAATAGGCCAGTAAACGAATTGAAAAAATATTTGATGGTAAGTAATCGTTGCAACGGCAACGACAAATACCTTACGTTTCAGTTCATGAACGTCATGAACACCTGAAAAGTAAGATATTTGTTTTATTCTATAATTAAAGATTATTTGTTTTTTGAAAATTCGAGCAAAATTCACCTCATAGTATATGGATCCACAAAGATAGACCCACTTTGTATTTTTGTGTTCAAAAATATGCAATAAATCAACCAAACCTACATAATTATTGTTATTTTGCTCTTGTGATGTCTATATGTTAAGACTTTAGAATTCATCTTTATATTACCTATGTAACTTTACTTTATTTTATTTATTTATATTACTTACTTTACTTAACTTTATTTATTATAAGTTACAATATAATAAATAACTTAAAATATTATTTGATTCCACGCAAAAATATAACCGATTAGTCAAATCAGTACAACCTGTTCATTTACTAAAACTAAAATGACGTGAGTGCAGAGTGAGACATTGCACATCACTAGTCGCAAGTCTCCGAGTCCCCGTTGAATCTCATCGTATCTGCACGTCGAGTGAAATGAATTAAAATATCGTGATTCATGTGCCAATGAACTAAAGTATTCGTAGCAATTGTGTGAAACATTAATTACGAGAGTGTCAAGACAATTTTACCAACAGATTTGACGGGTTACTTCGCACCTGAGTGTAATAACTCGCCAGGTAAAACACTATTATACTTTCTTGTTTGTGTAAATTATTAGAGAAGGTTTCGTCCTGTTTTTATTGTTTATGTTAGATAAAACTTAAGTTGATGAGTTAAATTTTGTTTTAATAGTCTCCGCGTCCTCGTCTGCTCCTAAGGATACCCACTGACTATCTTGGTGCTAAGAAGCGGTGTATTTTGGCATGTAGGTACTGGTTTCAGCTTTGTACCTTATAATTCCGTCTCTTACTTTCTTCTGAGAAAAGACGAGGATAGAAGATTGATAACAATTTTTTTTTCTATAATACTGCTCTATTTCCACGTGCGTAAGTATTAAACCGTGATGTTAATCAGTAATGACTTTGTGGATAGCAGGATATACTGAGATAGTGATATACCTATAGGTAGATATACACTTCGCAGCAAAGAAATGGAACCACTTAACTTTTTTTTTAATTTTATCAAATCCTTTGAACATAAAAAAATTTAATATATTCCTTTTACAACAAAATGCTCTCATTGTAAAGGTAAGTAAATTGTCTTTTACATGACACACATTACCAATTAATAAAATAATTGTATCAGACAATGAAAAAGAAAACGCTAGTCTCTGCTTCCAAGTAGTCTTAAAGGTGGTTTTCAAGGTGATAGGTGGTAGTACTAAGACCTATGTCGCCATCTATAGGCTTAAAATGGAAACTCTAACCCATGGAGGTTTGGAACAAAGTTTTTTATATTGAGGTAGTTAGTAAGATCATTTATAGATTGCCAATCTGTCAGCATTCCCTTACCTTCCCTTAGCACACTACATGTCATACTGCTTGCTACGGGCAGTAGTTACAGCTGTGTACAGTCTGCCACCCTCTCAACACTACCCTATACTTCCGTAGAACGCTACATGTCACACAGCTTGCTACGCGCAGTAGTTACAGCTGTGTACAGTTTGTCACTCTCTCAGCACTCCCCTACATTCCGTAGCATGCTACATGTCAAACAGATTGCTATGCACAGTAGTTACAGCTGTGTACAGTTTGTCACTCCCTCAGCACTGCCCTACATTCCGTAGCATGCTACATGTCAAACAGCTTGCTATGCACAGTAGTTACAGCTGTGTACAGTTTGTCACTCCCTCAGCACTCCCCTACATTCCGTAGCATGCTACATGTCAAACAGCTTGCTATGCACAGTAGTTACAGCTGTGTACAGTCTGTCACTGTCTCAGCCCACCTCTACACTCATCTAGCGCGCTACATGTAACACAGCTTGCTACGCGCCGTAGTTACAGCTGTGTACAGTCTGCCACTCTCTCATCACTACCCTACACTACCGTAGAATGCTACATGCCACACAGCTTGCTATGCACAGTAGTTACAGCTGTGTACAATCTATCACTCTCTCAGCATTCCCCTATACTCCCCTAGCATGGTATATGTCACACAGCTTGCTATGCGCAGTAGTTAGAACTGTATTTAGTCTGCACTGTAACTGGTGCTGAGAGAGCTCAACACTCACCTACACTCCCAAAGCATGCTACAAGTAATACAAATTGTTTACTCATGGGATAGCTGGGTGACGATTCCAAGCGGTGTTCCTCAGGGATCTCTAATTGACCCCCTACTTTTTATCATATATGTGTATGACATCTATATCTGCTTCCACAGTTCTAATCTTCTTATTTTTGCTGAAGACATGAGGATTTACTCCAAAATAACATCGGTGGAGGATATGCTGGGTCTCCAGGATGACTTAAAGCACCTGGATGAGTACTGCCAGTTGAATAAACTTGACCTAAATCCCGCAAAATGCTCAGTTATTACTATTATGGACTTTCTCTAGTAGAAAGTGGTTCCCGATGATTCATCCATACGAGCTGAAGGGTCAAGCTCTGTAAAGGTGTGACGGATTACGTGACCTTGGTGTTTATCATGATGTAAGACTTCAGTTCGATATCCATATTGATAAAATAATAGCTAAGGCTTCGAAAGCGCTTGTTATGTGAATATCTAGGTGTTCTAAACAGGCAATGACATTTATTTTATACTGCATATTTGAAAGAACTATATAAAACTAGAGAACTAGGAACTCATATTATTATTATTATAATAAATATTACAAAGATCGAATTAAAAACATCTAGGAGCAATTTGTAAAATTTTTATGTTATCGCCTGAAAATTGACTGTCACAGTGCAGACTGAATCTTTGCCAGAGATTTCACTTGCAATCCCTTGTAAACAGGCGTAGATTGGAGGATTGTTCATTTACCTATGTTAAAATTACTATCAAATGACATTTACTGCCCTAAAATATTGCGGAGATTTCATTGTAATGTTCCCTGTAAATCATTTAGGTTCAGTGTACCGATATCAATATCTTCTTCCTCAACCAACTATCGGAGTAATTTTTATATTGTGCGAGCGAGCAATGATTTCAATAAACTCTGTAAAGATTTGACCCATAACTGTGGCATGCAGGCAGCTGAACCTTGATTTCTTTAATTCATAGTGGGTACCTATACGGTCCTTAATATTTGGGGTAATTTGTGCATCATTATAATATATTGCCTGTGGTTTAATAAGTAATTTTAGTACTGTGTTGGCATGTTTCTACTCTCTGTTACTAATCGTGGAAACCAGTAATTAGCTTCTTGCTGCATATCACATTCTATTTAATCAAATTGTAGAGCTGTTTCTTTTCCAAATGTATAAATAAATAAAAAAATAAATATATATGGTCCGAAGTAGATGATTCAGTGCAAATCAATATAAGTTCCAGCAGTCACCACGCCACACTTTGTTTTGCCAAGCTGTATACTGTAAATTGCTAAAAGTGTTGTGTTACTAATTACTTATTAATAGAAAGAAAGAAAGAAAGAAAACACATTTATTTAGCACCAGGCACGATGCAGCATAAATAAAATAAAAAAGACAATAATAATAATCGTTATTTCTATTGGTGGTTTGAATTGTACTTTTTTTTGACATGGTATTAAAAAAATTCTCAGTAGTAGCACAGAGTCTGGAATTGTGCCTGGTATATGGCAATAGGCTCACCCCCTATGACATAGGACTCATAACATAAATAGTGAAAAGTTAGTGTTACATTGTACAGTGGCAAAATGTTTTTTTTTATGGCATAATAAATAAACGTGCAGACGGATCACCTGATGGTAAGCAATCTGCGTCGCCCATGGACACCTGGAACATTAGGCGTTATAAGTGCGTTACTGGCCTTTTGGGGATTAGGAGTTTGAGGATCGTTGGGGATTCAGGAATTGGGGAGATTGTGGAAGGGGAGGGTAATTAGCCTCCGCTCCGGTAAGCTCACTCACACGTCATATAATGCGGCGGATTATACAATTCGCCTGCGACAGACACATTGTTTGTAGAACAAAAGTGCCAAGCAATAAAAACATGTTTTTAACATTTAATTAATCTCCCAAACAAAACTAAATTGCTAGATTATTTAAGCCATTTACGGACGACTGGGGTGAGCTCATAACTGAATGGCAGTGAAGATGGGAATCTTCTATTAAGGGCCACCACCTTTATCAGTTTTTCCCATCCGTGCGTGAGCGGCTGGAGAGGACATAGTTGGAGGTGGATCACTGTGTTGCCCAATTTCTTAGTGGCCACGGCAACTATAAAAGCAAATTGTTCTCATTTAAACTTGTTGATTCACCATGGTGCCAATGTTCGACAGCGGAGTTGCAATACGAGCAGTCCACCCATCATGTACTCTGGGAGTGGGATCTCTGACAATATTAATAATAGTATTAGATACATGTTAGATACTTTAATTGTTTCGTCAGGTGTAGCTTATTATACGGACCTTGTGAAATTTAGAACAAATTTCCGAGCGTTTAGGAACTTTTTTGAGTATAACAGCTCAAACATAGGACCCACTTAGTTTTTAGTCAAATTCCATGGTGCTTGGCGACTGGGCTTTTCCCAGTTGTACAGTCTCTTTTTATAAAAGTCTAAGTCATTCTGTCTCCTGCAGTAATTCACAGAGGGATCTGGAAACTATTGTTTTTTTCTTCTCCTCTTATAATATCCTCTGATTCATTCCGTTGCGGGAACCAAGATAGTTATTCACGTCCCTGGGACGCGCCGGACTTCAGTGTTCCGGTGTTTTCATGATTGTATCTACTGTAGGTAGATCCTGGCGTACGGGAGTTGCAGCGGTTGTAGGAGGTGGCGGGCTTGTTCCAACAAAAAATATGTCCCAAAGCGTTCAAAAACGTAACATCAATTGAGGCGATCCTATTTATAGTTGCCGCACAACAGGGTACGATAGTCCCAGGATATGTTATACATAGCCATGCGTCTTAATTGCAACTAATAATTTTAATAAAACTAATTTATTATTTTCTCATTTTACAGAATGTCATCAAAAACTTCACGTAAAGTACCAACTCGATCCAAAGTTGAGCCGATAGTCACACGAACGAAATCAGCGCAGCAAAGACGTCAACTTAAAAACAAAGAAAAGAAAATCGAAAAACCGGAACTTACTAAACAACAAATAAAATCGACTAACCTAAAAACCGATAAATGCCCGAAAAAGGCTCTACCTGAGCCTATTCAAATTCCTGATGATGTTATTGAGCAAGTAGAGTACTATCCGGATAAGTTAAAAAGAGATGTTGCCGCCAAGAAGATCAGGTTAAAACCGAAACATAATTTTACAGTCATCGCTAGTACAAATAAAAGAAAGTTGGCCACGCCACAGAGAGGTAATTGTACAATTCTTGCCTCCTCCAATATCCATTCGTTTGTCCCCGCAGACGCTCGAAGTGCGCGCTTGCGTATCACTCGTACTGTGAAAATTCGGCTTTTAAAGTATATACCTATTTAGCTCTCGTTTGTCAAATGTCTGTGGCCTAGCTTCACTGACAGACAGACGGACGGACAATTCAATTTTTTACGTTTCAAAAGTGTCTAATTAAGGATTAATTGAAATAAATGCTTTGACTTTGACTTTCTGTCGACTGCCGAACAAGGTGTCAGCTTTTATTTTTAGCTTTAGAAGGAAACTACCAAACGGATCACATATAAATAACCAATCCCCGAATCCCCCACAATCCTCATATTCGCAATCGCCAAAAGGCCAGTAACGCACTTGTCACACCTCTGGTGTTTCAGGTGTCTTAGGGCGGCGCCAGTTGCTTGCCATCAGGTGATCCATCTGCTCATTTACCGGAGTATCCTATAAAAAAACGACCGGCACCGCACACAGACACCTGCAACAACAGAGGAGTTGCGGGTGCGTTGTCGGCCTTTCGAACGGTTAGGGATTTTAGGATTAGAGAGATTGGGGAGGAAAATATTTGTAAACACACCCGCGGCATAATGCACGACACTTTATGAAAATCAGAATATAAAAAATCTTATTACAGGTATAAAGTCGCCTCCACCCTTGCCAACTGCATCGCATTCACTTTTAAAGTCTCGAAAGACTCGTGCACCTCGGTCGTCCAGTCCAGAGCCAACCGTGCAGGAGATGGTGCGCATCATGGAGGAGTCTAGGAGTTTGAGCGATGAGGACTTCATGGAGATCCTCACGTGCCCCAGCCCAGTATGGTGGGAGGATCCTCCCGATGGCGGGTATTCTGAAGGTAATTTTTTAAAGGCATAAGTACTTTCTAAGACTATTTAGACAGAACAGGTCCGCTCAAACTGTTGTAGATCTTTCCTCAAAAGAAAGTTTAAAATCGCCAACCCGCATTGAGCAAGCGTGGTGATTAATGTTCAAATATTCTCCGTGTAAGAAGAGGCCTTTGGTCGTAGTGGAAATTTATAAGCTGTTGAAGTTGAAAGGTCATTAGGGAATATGTCATTCTGTGTCCTGCATTATAAAATATCAAAAGAAGTGGGGCTATTCGTTTTTTGTTTCTCTATTAATATCTTTTGATTCATATCGGAACCAAGACAGTTATTCACGTCTCTGGGCCGCGCAGGACTTCAGTGTACCGGTGTTTGCATGGTTGTATCTACTGTAGATCCTGGGGCATAGGAGGTGCACGGTTTCGGAGGAGGCGGGAGGGGGAGGTTGCAGCAGACGAAACCTTCCTACTTAGCCCTATAAATTTACAGTCATTGAAATTAATCTATTTGATTGAAATTAATTAATAAAAAAAAAAAAAACATTTCAGATGCAATAATCATGATATCACCAGAACCACCAGCAGAGAAAACAACCGGAAATAAAAAACGTAAAATGTTCATCAACCCACTAAACGACAATATAGAAAATAAGATAGAACAAATTAAAACAGATAATAAAACAGATGAAAAGTTCGTAAAGAAGAAACTAAAGCTTGAAAATGTACTAGGCAATATAAAGAATAAATGTATAAAACAAATTGATAATCCAAAAAATGAAATTACTGACGAACCGATTATAAAATTGTCTGAAAGCGAAGGAGAAATATCCGATTTAAGTTTCAATGAAGAAGAAATACTTAAAAATCTCGAAAATATGGATATACCGGTTGAAACTTTGGTTAAACGTGAACAAGATACCGCAACAGTAGTGAAAAAAGAAAGTCTTGAACAATCCCATAGGAGAATAACTCAAAAATCTGAAAAAAATGATGATACATCAACCACTGTTGATGTAAAGCCGAAAATAAAAGAAGAATGCGCAATCAATAGTGAGGTTTCTAATAACAACAAGGAAGCAGACTTAAATTCTCTATGTGAAGTTAGTGTACGAGAGAATGATAAGAATTCTGTTGAAAATTCTAATTCAAATAATATTGTAGATGCTAAATGTAATAAAGACTTGGGATGTACTTCTATCAATAGTAATAAGTCAATAACTGAAATAAGCGATGCGAGTTCAACTAATAAGAAGACAAACAATGTAAATAAATTAATAACTGTCCGTAAAATAAGACCTGAACAATTTAAAAATGACTTTAACCTAGGTAATGAACTAAAATCTGTCGAAAATTCAAAAAACATAGTAATAGATAGTGTTCGTGGAAAATTAGACGATTTTTTTAAACAGTGCAAAAGCAGTAAACGTTTAAAAATAGGTGACAGTCAGATTCCCGCCATTTCTATGACAGATGTCAAAGAAGAGATTACAGATAATGAAGAAAAGGAACTTGATTGCAAAACGAAAGTGATGAACGAAGAAAATCGACTAAAAAGTTGCGAGTGTGATAATTCAAAAACCGTAAACGATAGTACGGACAACTCTTGTGAGAAATGTCAAAAATGTAAAAAAGCGGTAATATTGCCATGTCACTCGTGTAATTTTCTTGCCGAAACTAATGAAGTTTACAAAAAACATATATTGTCTTGTAAAGATGTAGCTCGAATACCATGGAGTCATAATTATGTTTTAAATCAGACTTAAATGTATATAGTTTTTTAGTTGTATACATATGATGTGAATTCAGCCTTAAAAAAACCATGAGTTTTTAAAATTAAAAATGTTAACCGGGCTGGAACTAATTTATCTTATGTACAGTTCACATCGAAACGCATTGTCGGCCGCTAACTTTGAATATGCTCACTATCTGCCCTAGTGTGAACTGTGAACATGGACGCAGTCTGCAGTACTTATCTCTGTTATGATCTATTGTTATACTATAAAATATGTAAACCACCATATTTCAAGCAAATAAATGAATCTATATTCTATCTATCTATCTCACCAAGCCGACAATGCGCTATAGCGTAAGATACGCTACATGAGTGAACAATTTTATCTTGATTTTTTCAATTTGCGACGATTCCTAAGAATTAGTAGGTAAAACTTTATGTACTGCCAATAAACAGCGTTGTGAATATTTTACAAAAAACTATTAGTGCTCTGGGGGCTTTGAATCCAATTCTGATCGATCGACACTGATATTGCGACCATTGCATCCGTAGTTTTTGGATATTGAATGAACTAAATGGTATTGAGTTTGGCTTTATATTCCATACTCTGAATGCTATTTTAACAGCTACGATTGTGGTTGTACAGTGTTGACAAAATAGTTATTGAGATTGAATTGGATTCGATTAAAAGTAACTTTCAGATTAGTTTCACGAGGAAGCCTGCAGGTCAGTACGAGTGAAATATTCACAAACAAGCCACAAAGGTGCGAGTATACCTGTCCGCAGCAAATAGCAGTTTGTGTGCTTGTATAGTTGTGTCATACAAATACACTTATGGCTTGTTTGTGAACATCTCACGTCCATCTTGGTCTAAGTAATGACTTGGTTCATTTTTTACTTGTAAATAGTGTAATATTGTTAGTTTTAAGTTATATTTAACCATAATTATGTACTGTACCCACGGAAATAGTAGGGATGGCAGATGTACAGAGAACCTAACGGGTAACCGGTGCTCCGACTCGACATGCAGGAGAAGGAACGGGGTGGTTTTTTAGTCAGTAAGAGTCTGACACTCCCTCCCGCCTCACCCAGGCGGGAGCAGTCATTTGATGATTTTCCCCCACGGCGGCTCTAATAAAAATGTATATATGTACAATATACAGCTTGACAAAAAAGAGTTTGGGATAATAGAGGTCGCTAGTATCGTGCCTGTAGCAACCTGGTACACTACGACGCAACCGGTTTTGATATTTGTTATTTTTATCGAGTTCAAAAAGAGGAGGTACTGTGTTCGGATGATTGTTTATTCATGGGATGTGGTCCGAAGTGGGTGATTCAGTCCAAGTCTATGTTAGTTCCAGCTGTCACAGCGTCGAACTCTTCTTTGCCAAGCTCCACCTACTGTTAATTTTGTTTTCATTACAGCCGTATTGTTATAAAGGCTGATGTGTAGAGTAGTAGTAGTATTTTCGAAAATATTGTGATAATGTAAAATATCTACATGTAGTAAAGCAATGTAGTATCATGTAGCTGAATGCTAACATAATAAATATGTATATTCGAAATGTTTTTTTTTAACAGACTTCAACAAGACTTGACTCGCCTCCTAGACTTGCCTCGTTGGCCGAGTGGTTGCAAGTGCGACTGCCGGGCAAGGGGTCTCGGGTTCGATTCCCGGATCGGGCAAAGTCTTACTGGGTTCTTAAAAATATCTCATTAGTAGCGCGGAGTCTGGAATTGTGCCCGGTATATGGCAATAGGCTCACCCCCTATTACATGGGACTCATAACATGATTAGTGAAAAGTGGGTGTTACATTGTACAGTGGCATTACCGTAATGTGCACATCTGCCTACCCCATCGGGAATAAAAGGCGTGATGTTTTGTATGTTCACTTGTTTCACTATGAATGTACTTCAACAAGAAAAGGTTCAAGAGGGGAGTGAATAGGTTTCTTAAGGGTCGGCAAGGCGCATGTAATGCCCCAAGTGTTGCAGGCGTACATAGGCCACGGTAACCGCTTACCATCAGGTGGGTCGTGTGCTTTTTTCCCACCGCCGTGGTATAAGAAACAAAAAGTTTGACCTATATGTATGTATCTAATCTACTATCTATGTATGTTTTTGAGCGTTCATCTCGCGATAGGCTGAACCTATTTCGATGCGGTTTACAGAGTCCTTAGAACGAGTTTGTGTTACGTAAAGTAATCGTAACGAGTACGCGTTCGGCGCTCTGAGGCCTTAGTACGAGTTTGATTTACGTTTAAAGTATTCGAAACGAGTATGCGTTCTGCACTCTGATTGGCCGGCTCGAATGAAACAACCAATCACAGCGCCGAACGCGTACTCGTTACGATTACTTTAAACGTAAAACAAACTTGTACTAAGGCCTCTGATTGGTTGCTTCATGGCGCCGGCCAATCAGAGTGCCGAACGCGTACTCGTTTGGAATACTTTAAACGTAAATCAAACTCGTACGAAGGCCTCAGAAAAGTATTTGTTACACTTAAGAAGTTTTAATGTATTAATTAACCGACTTCAAAAAAGAGGTTGAAGTCTGTTATTTTAACGAATTATGATCATCATCATCAACATCAACAGCCTTTTTTTATAACGCGATGGAAATCCCCTTGGAATTCCCACGTCGTGAGGACGCCGACGAGGAGGGGTATGCCGGACTCTTACCGGTTAAAACCACCGCGGTGTTCCTCCTTTGCCTGTGGCCGTGACCCGGAACGCCCTCGCGAAGTCTCCGCATATCATTAACAGTATAATTTTTACCCACTGCTGAGCTAAGCCTCTTCTCACACGTTATTATGATCGTGTGGTTGGAAATTCAAAGATTGAGTACTTAAAAGATCTCCGGGCAAAAACATTGTTAGGATTATTCCAGCAAATCTTATAATTGAACAAACGTCAAGCTACTGGACGACCTCCTTTATTCCCAACTCCTGATTACTGGCTCCATTCAAAGGTTTGTAAGAAATTGCATTCTGTGATAAGACCATCCATCGTACACTTTTTTTTTGTTTTTATGGTACATTAAACTGTCAAACACCAAGTGGTCACCGGTGACCGCAACCTATTGTTCTATAATTGTGTCTACAAAACCGGTACTCGACGAGTTAAGTGTAGAATAAATAAGCTATTAATATCAGCTGGACGCATTAGAGCACATCGAGAGGCGTGCCAAGAGGCTCATCAACGATGATGCGCTTGTGAAGGCTCGCATGTATTTCGGTGAGTGCGGGGGAATGGCAAAACTTGATTCCCCCTAGTCCTTTCCATCATCGTAGCACAAGACAGTCGGCGAAGCGTCACCGATTCATGGTGTATGTCCAGTGGCGTAGCGTGTCTTGGGGGGCCCCGAATAAAATTTGAACGATAAACATTTATTACAACAGATTTTTTTACATAAAATACTTATAATATGTGTGAAAACCGAAAATCTTAATAACTTTTATTTTTCTTAAGTGTCTGCCAACCTTTGAACGCATGCTATACGCGGGAAAAAACGTTTCTTTTGACTTTTGCGATTACAGAAATACAATAAAAATTGGGAGGTTTTTATTAATTTTTGCTTAGGCACGTTGGGGGCCCCGTATAATTTATACGGCAGATACGGCGCTAGCTACGCCCCTGTGTATGTCCCACCCAGGCGCACGAAGCGCTTCGCATTAAGGTTCCTTGTGCGTACTGCTGAGGAGTGAAATTCTTTGCCAGAGTGCATTTTCTGAAGGTATAATCTGGGTGTCGCGTCCTTGCCGTATTCATCTGACTGGGGCCCATTCGATTGCGGGGCCCTGGACACGTGCCCATAGTGCCCAGTGGGAAAGAGGGGCCTGCCTTTGGGTGATTCAGAGAAGAGTTAATGGTGTGAGCAAGATGTAAGCAACGATTTGATTGAGCAAATAAAATAGATACACTTACAAATTGCAGAGACAAACAATTAATAATTATATTTCTAGACATTCTGAAAAGTATTTTATTTGTGAGTTAGACTTTACCCGATAACATAACGAGACCCGTGTGCCCAACTGCCGAGTAACGGCGGTACCAAAATAAATGAGAGGTGCCTATGGTGTACTTCATGCTTGCCTAGGGCGCTCTCTAGGTTTAATCGGCGCCTGTGTGTTGCCACTTAAATAAAACAACAAATAATTTGAAACAAAATGTTTATTTCTTAAAATCAGACACGATGCGTTTTTGACACTCTTTGTTGTACAGAAGTGCTATAGTTTCCTTGTCAGCGGAGCTCAGTTCCGAGTTATGGCCCATAGATAAAGTTCTTTGCCAAAGATGGTCCTGTACAAAATAATGTTTATTTTATCAATCTTAAGGTATCTTATACTTATCATATAAAGCGGAAGTTTGTTTTTTTGTTTGTTTGTTTGAACGCGCTAATCTTTGTAACTTCAAGTGTGATTTGAATAATTCTTTTTGTGTTGGACAGCCCATTTATCGAGGCAGGCTATAGGCTATAAAACATCACGCTACGACCAATAGGAGCTGAGCAGAGCATATGAAACCGCCCGGAAGTAGCATAAAAATAGTCATAAAAATAGATATAACATACTGCGCGATATTTGCAGACATGCCCAAGCCGAATAGTGTTTGTTCCCTTACCTGTACTGGTGTGACAGTTTGTTCTCCTAGCGAGCAGTCTGCACACATAAAATTGGCTGGAGCGTGCGTCACGCTGTCATAGTCGTATGGGGCACCTTCGCCCTCCGTGTTACGGAGCCATGCGTCCTCCGAGACTCGCTCCAAGTAATGTTCTGACACTGAAACGATTACCTTACGCTAGTTTGGACATGTAGAAAGTATGGATGAAAGTAGAGTAACGAAAGAAGTATACAGAGCGGATATGAATGGGGCCGTCGGTAGAGGGCGCCCTAGACGGACATATACTGACTAGATTAGCGATATATTAAAGAAAGGCCAAATTAAAAGTACCCTTAACCGACGAGCATGCATGAAAAGATTGATGACTGTTGATGAAGCGAAAGAGGTACGTAGGAATCGTAGTAATTGGCGTTCCCTAGTCTCTGCCTACCCTCAGGCATTCAAGCGATTAATTGGAGTATTAATCGCTTGAATACCTGTATATGAGACAAAATATATATTACATTGTGTCTCGCGTGGATCCACGTTTAGACACACGACGGGTTAAATACAACGCAAGCGTTGTTTCACACCGGTTTATGTAACCTAAGATTCAAAATGAGGGAGAGCCATGCTTCGACACAAATGGGCCGGCTCGATCGGAGTGATACCACGGCCGAGCAGAAAACTGATGTGACACAACGCTTGCATGTATTTTATTTTATTATATATATATTATATACATATTTCATTGTGTGATTGAGGTTACCGGAGGCTCAATTACCCCCTCCCTAATCTCCTCAATCACCGAATCCCCAAGAATTTTCAAATTTCAAAACCCCAAACGGCCATCAACTGTCATCAACGCATTAGTAACGCGTCTGGTGTTCCGGGTGTCCATGGGGCGATTCCGATTGCTTACCATTAGGTGATCCGTCTACTCGTTTACTGGCTTATTCCATAAAAACGAGGAAAATGATTGGCAGAAGTTAGTATGTACATGAATAGTATGAAAACTCACTCATGGCAACATTTTTCCAGTTGATGGTGACGTAGTTATCTCTGTCGTATCGGTTAGACATCATGGGGATGCCGAGGACTCTCATCAGCGCATTCAGAGTATGCGCCGAATGTCCCGGCGCACCATACGCCATGTGCGATATAGATAGTGTCTGATGGGAAACCGATACGTATTATCTTGCTTATTCTAGTAATATTATAAATATGAATATAAATTATGTAAGTACTTACATAATATGTTAATGTTACATATACTAATGGACATGCCTTAGAGGTGAGAATTGTGGCACTCCGAAAGAAAGAGAGGAAACGAAGTTTCGGTCTTTATCTCTCTCAAAATATGAGCGAGAAAGAGATAGCGCTAGACCGAAAGCATAGGCCATCTCTCTCACTCTATTCAAACCAAAAAAATTACTGCAGATTAAACGCGTACGGCATGTCCAAGTCCATTAGTATATGTCGATGCACGTAGGTAGGTGCAAAATGGAAATCGAAAATAGGCTGTAAAATTTACAAAATTGCTAAAAAACATCCCAGATCCGTAGAACTACCAAATGACTGAACTACCTAAAAACCAATGTGAATGTCATTCCGTCGTCATCCCTATTAGATAAGGGTATACATTATCGCACCTACGGTGCAATATCGTCACTTATGCAATTTTTGTCAAAACTTAACTGATTATGAAAGAATACTCCAAATTCACCCCTTTACTTGGTGCGTTATTGTCATGTGTGTAGTAAGCAAACTGACATTGTGAGGGCATTACTGTCGTTACAGTTTTGGCGCTAATCTGGACGGCACTAGGAAAAACAACGTTTCATTGTTCAGTTGCGCGCGGGCCCCCGCAATACATAAGTGACGGTATAGCACCGGAGGTACGATATGTACATAACATTACCGACCTGGTTTCCTTCCAGAAAGCCGAGGTGTGGCATCTCTTCGCCTTGTAAACCAAACCAGAGTAAATTCTTAGGTTGCAGCGGGTCCTTAAGCGTAAAAGATTTGAATACTACACAGCTAGCGAGCTCGATGACCATCATGGCATAGCTTATTTTGCTGTACTCCGGCAGTGATACTGTGGAACATTCATTATTACATTATACATCAACAGCCTATAATAACCCACTGCTGACCATAGGCCTCTTGTCACAAGAAGGTTTGAGCATTAATCGCCACGCTTGCTCAATGCCAGCCCGGGGGCTTACTCTTGTAGGATATAGTTAAGGTACAAGATAATATACATAACAAATACTTACATAAAACATACACACATACACTCACATTCATACCATAACACTTAATACTTTACAACATTTATACACGGCCTTATGCTTCCGCACGCTTGTACACACCCTTAGCTATACCTACACACGGCCCGGCCGCTAGCGGAGCCCCGGCCCGCGTTGATGGACTCGGACGCCTCGCGTGTTCGCGGAGCCGCCCGCTCGACACATCGAGCGCTGTCGTCGCCGTCGCCTCCCCGCGCTCAACCCGCACGCGCCCCCTCGCTCGCCCACACACTCCGCCACGGCTAGCGATCGCGCGCGCATCGAAATGCGAAATAACGAAAATCTCTCTTTGTCGCTTTGTATAATTATTGATATTCATTTCTTATTTTTAATATAGTTTATTTATAACGTTAGTGCGTTGGTTTTATTAACTGAATAAACCTAATAGACACTACACTCTTGAATCCAATTCCGATCGATCGACATTGGTATTGTGAAATTTCGTACTCTTTTGTTGCAAAACTAGCGCCCGTTGCATTTGTATTGCGTGGATATTGAATGAACTAAATGGTATTGAGTTTGGCTTTATATTCCGTACTCTGAATGCTATTTTAACAGCTACGATTGTGGTTGTATAGTTTTGACATTGAATCATTATTGTGATATTATTGGATTGAAATTGTATTGACATTGAGATTGGTTTCAAGAGTAAGAGCCCTGATTTCCTCACGACAAGGAGGCAGAGCGCGTGAGGGAATGAACCTCCCCACGCCCCGGCCGTCGCGACAGACACTTCGGGCGTCGGGGATCGCGAGACCATCTCCGGCCACCGTAAGCGCGGGCTTTTACGAACGGCGAGCACCGTTGTTCCGGAGACAAGCGCGTTGAAAACAAACAAACTCTTCAAGTTCATAATAGTGTAAGATAGTACCTACGTACCCATGATATATAGTAAACTAGCTTTTACCCGCGGCTCCGCTCGCGTCACAAAAGGATAAAAAGTATCCTATGTGACATTATCACCAATACACACAGCGCCATCTATACCAATAATTTCGTTTTCCCTTGAGAATATCAATTTTTTCTGGGATAAAAAGTACCCTATTATTTAATTCAGACTTCTAACTTTACGTCTGCAAAAATTCAAAGCAATCGGTTTAGTAGTTACGACGTGAAAGCGGAACAAACAAACAAACTCACTTTCCCATTCATAATATTAGTAAGGATAAGGATTACTTACAAACGTTTGGATCACACCCATACATTACAATACCGAACGGCCATAATTTGTCTTTGTAATATTTCTCGTTGTTAGCTGACACCTCCATCGTCCACGTGGTAGACCGACGGGTGTCCACTGGTTTCTTTATTAAATTCTCACATTCTTCTAAATAATGTCCGTTAATAAAGTTCCTGTCGGATGCCGACAGCAATGTTTCTGTGTTGGATTGTTTCTAAACCAGGATTAAGACTTCTATTAGGTGTTTATGCATCTGTGTGTGAAGTGTGGGAGAGCCATGCTTGCACGAATGGGCCGGCTCGACCGGAGTGATACCACGGCCGAGCAGAACACACCGATGAAACAATGCTTGCGTTATGCGTTATATACAGTTGATTGAAAATTACGTAGATAATATACAAAAGTAAATAACATAACATAACATCATGCCTTTTATCACAGAACGGGTAGGCAAAGGTGCACATTACGGTGCTTAATGCCACTGTAGCTACAATGTAACACCCATTTTTCACTATTTAATAGGGAGTGAACCCATTGCCATATACCGGGCACAATTCCAGACTCCATGCTTCTACTGAAAAACTTTGAAAACCCCAGTAACACTTTCTGACTCTGGCATTTTACCCAAGACCCCGTGCACGGCAATTGCGACCACTCGGCCAACGAGGCAGTTAAAAAAATAAATAACTTATGTAATTTTACGTATAGAGATGTAGTTACCACTTCTTGGAATTTTCGTAGTAAATCGTTGCTATTAGGTTTTGCTGTGAAAAATAAATGAAATAAATAATTGATTCAATAATTGTTTTTGACTTAGAATGACGACAGTTGTGCTGTACAGAAGTAATCTTATTCTTATCAATAAATAGTATAAAACAAAGTCGCTATCCGCCGTCTGTCTGTCCCTATGTATGCTTAGATCTTTAAAACTACAAAACAGATTTTGATGCATTTTTTTTTAATATAGTATGTTTCTTAAGAAAGGTTTATATTTGTATACTACATGCATTTTGCACCCGTGCGAAGCCGGGGCGGGTCGCTAGTATATATATATAAATAAAACCCGTTTCATTCCTCGTTGTCACGCTTATTATGACTTGAGAACGGCTGATCTTTTTTTTTGTTGTATTTATTATTGTCAGAAGAAGGTTCTAATGACAAAAAAAATCCGGAAAATCCCATGGGAACGGGAGAAAACGGGAAAGCGCATGCGAAGTCGCGGGCAGAAGCTAATACTTATTTATAATGTTGAACAATTGTAAGCAGCTCTATTCTACTTATCAAGCCCTTTCGTTTGATATCTATAATGGAGATACCTTCCTATAAGTTGTGCGTAAACTAATAATATTGTATGGTCATCAAGATTAAGCGTCTGCACTAAATACCTGGGGGCTTATTCTTGAATCCAATTCCGATCGATCGACATTGGTATTCCGAAATTTCGTACTCTTGAGTTGTAACACTAGCGCCCATTGCATCCGTATTGCTTGGATATTGAATGAACTAAATGGTATTGAGTTTGGCTTTATATTCCGTACTCTGAATGCTATTGTAACAGCTACGATTGTGGTTGTATAGTTTTGACATTGAATCATTATTGAGATTTTATTGGATTGAAATTGCATTGACATTGAGATTGGTTTGAATAGTAAGTATATCCGTCATCAGGAAAGGGTTGACATTTTAATTACTTTTCACCCAAATAAAATAAGGGGGAAGCTAAATAAAAATTTAAACTGACTGACCTGTTTTGCCGACGCTCGCTCGCAGCATGTCTAGTACAATGCGAGCTATATCGTGGTCATTTAAACACTTGTAACCGATTTGCATATCCTGACAAATATACAAGAACTTGTGAATATAATATTGTATGCAATAGTTAATAATATGTATGTCTTTCCACTTGTATTAACGTCTTTTGTGCACTGTTAAGCGAGCAGTATATTCATTGGCGGATTGGACCCAGAGAGCGCCCTAGGCACGCACGTCGTAGATGTCCGTATTTTTTTTTTATAATAGGGATGATGACGGGATATAAAAATTAAAAATCTAATTAGACCGTCAGTTAGGTAATGAAAAATTTTTTTATTTTGTCGTATAACAAAACAATACTTAGATAAAACAATCAAAGTTTAGGAGCAGGAGGTAGTTACGTCATTTTAGAGTATAAATCGTACCTACTCAAAACAGTAAGAAAATACGTTTCTAATAAAAATTATTATATACTACAGCTACAGATATGTCTATTAAAATAAAAATTAGTCATCTACTCTATTATCGCCGCCGCCAGTCTATGGGCATACGCGTCTCGCGTCTCGCGGCACCCCACTGCAACCAGGGGCCCGGCACTTGTCTACAGTACCGTCTTTACCATAAGGCCATCGACTGCCCCGCAAACTGTAGCGGGTTCGATGCCCGTATGGAGCAAATGTTTGTGTGATCCACTAACTGTTGTTTCGGATCTGAGTGTCATGTGCATGTGTGTTTGTAAACGCGCCCACGATATAGGAGAAAATACTAGTGTTGGTGCAACATTAAAAAAAACTTTCTAATGGGCCCCGTGTTATTGTTTGCTGTAGGGCTCCAGCGTAGTCTAAGACAGCCCTGTTTGCCTAGTTTGTTTTGGGGATAATACGGGTCTGCTCGCTACAGAGGTTCCTTACAAGTGCGTTACCATCTTATCTATACATATAATATCGCGGAGAACCTAACGGGTAACCGGGGCTCCGGCTCGACGTGCAGGAGAAGGAACGGGGTGGTTTTTAGTCAGTAAGAGTCTGACACTCCCTCCCGCCTCACCCAGGCGGGAGCAGACATTCGATGATTTTCCCCACTTAAAAAAAAAATCTATATTTACATATAATAAAATCGTAGGAAAGTGAAAACTGTACATCGAATATTTTTTTAGTAAGTTCTTCATGGATTTACTTCCAATTTTACAGGAATATTACTAACAGGTCGGGTCAACATATATATATATCTTTATATTATCATGCTATCAACTACGGAGGAGCTGTGAATCGTTATTCCACGCGAAGTCGCGGGCTCAGCTAGTATAATTATATACCTACAACTTGGTAAAAAAGAGTTTGACGCGGTGACAGCAGACATGAATAAACAATCATCCGAACACAGTACCTCCTCTTTTTAAACTCGATAAAAATAACAAATATCAAAACCGGTTGAGTCGTAGTGTACCAGGTTGCCACAAGTACGAAACTGTATCGTTACTAGCGACCTCTATTATTACAAACTCATTGTTGCCATGCTGTGTCTATTTAAGGAAGACTAGATACTTACCACAATATTTTTATCATAATTATAGTCTACTGGAGGACAATCCTTCCTCTTATCGGGGTTGGAAATATACAATATCTTCTCATCGTTTGTAGCGTTGAAGTTTAGTGGAGTATTGAAGAATTTCACGCAAACCTCTCGCTCTAACTGCTCAAATGTACTCGCTATTATATCTCGAGAATGAGGGTCTAAAATAGGACAAATAAAGAAATCTAAATTAACTAAAAATCGCGGGTTCCTCACGTGAATATACTGAGAAAAGCTTTTCTAATTTCTAGCCTACTATGTCAGTAGTCTGCGCGACATCGCCGCGACCGCATCCAGCTCGTGGGCAAGAACCCTTCTGTGGCTCGAAACTAGTAGAGCTTTTCTCAGTATTTTCACGCGAGTAACCCGCAATTTTTAGTTAATTTAATGTCTTACAATAGTTATTATAAAAACAAAACAAAATCTTTTTAAAAACAAGTTTATATTAACGTGTTTACAAAATTTTAAACTCAATCGGTTGAACATATAAAGGGGCTTACTCTTGAATCCAAAACCAATCGATCGACATTGGTATTGTGAAATTTCGTACTCTTGAATTGCGACACAAGCGCCCATTGTATTCGTATTGCGTGGATATTTAATAAACTAAATGGTATTGGGATTGGCTTTACATTCCGTACTCTAAATGCTATTGTAAGAGCTACGATAAGGGTTGTATAGTTTTGACATTGAATAATTGAGATTTTATTGGATTGAAATTTCATTGATATTGGTTTCAAGAGTAAGCACCCGGCTTCAAATTTAGTTGCAAGATTCTACTTCACAGGTACTGCCTACGTAGGTAAACGTTACATACCTTTATATAGGCAGTACCTTCTCTGCCATAAGGGCGTTCGACTATTTCTACGGCTGACATACGCCAACTAAACGTTGCGCAGCAATCGGCTGCCGCGCAACGTGAAGCGGGTTCGAGAAATCTTTGTATGATCTACAAATTGTTATTTCGGGTTTGAATGTCATGTGTACATACACATACGACAGTCGGTAAAAATCGCCAATCCGCCACAAGCAAGAGAGCAGGCATGGCATTAATGGTCATTACTTCTCCATGTAAGAGGCCTTTGCTTAGCAGTCAGCACTTATAGGCTGATGGTGATGATCTCTCCAAAGAAAACTTAAATTATATAAATTGGTAGGTACAGTGGCGTAACTATGCCGTTCGAGGACCGTGGCAAAATTCACCGGTTGGGCCCTCGTTACCAGTAAAAAACACAGAAGTTAACGAAAACCTCTGGACGGAGCCCCTTCCAGCTGGGGGCACGTGGTATTTGACCTTGCCACCCTGTAATTACGCCACTGGTAAGTACGTACTTACCATAATCCTTTTTATTAATAGCATAATGCACAACTCCTCTCGGCCATAACTTGCATTCAACATAACAAATATAAAAAATAACACACAGCAAGCGACGCATCCTAAAAATCAATGAAAATAAATGTTTTAATCGAATTTATATTGAAAATTTTACGATATTTTTAAATTACATTTCTAACCTTTTTGTTATTATTTGATATAAAACAAAGTCGTATTCAATAATGCACTTGGGATCAAAGTAGCGGAGCCACTAGCGTTTTTTTGTTTTTCAATTCTTAACAAAATTTTCTGATACGTAAATATTTTATTGATTGGTAACGTATCTTGTCTTATACTTATTATATAAAGCGCAAGAGTTTGTTTGAACGCGCTAATCTCCGTAACTACAAGTCTGATTTGAATAATTATTTTTGTGTTGGATAGCGCATTTATTGAGGATGGCTATAGGCTATAAAACATCACGCTACGACCAATAGGAGCTGAGCAGACTGTGTGAAACCGTGCGGAAGTAGCTAGTGTCGTATAAAAGGCAAAGTTACCTTTATAAAATGAGAGCGTATTATTATAAAAGGAACATTTTTAAAGTTATAGAGGATTCGAAAAACGAAAAAAAAAGGCGTAGAGGCGCTCTGTTTCTATTTTCAAGTGCAGTTTAAAACAGGAGAGCCATGCTTCAGCACCAATGTGTCGGCTCGACCGGAGTGACACCACGGCCGAGCAGAAAACCGACGTGAAACAACGCTTGCGTTGTGTTCAGTGTTGTGTATAAAGATTACCAGAGGTGTATCTCCTTCAAAAGGCTGGCAACATAATTGCAACTTCTCTAGTTTTGTAGGTGTCCATGGGCGGCACTGCTTCCTGTCAGGTGATCCGGATTATAGGAACTTTCGAGTTAAAAATGTCTTTTTTAGAGACAGAGAGTACTAAAAACTATTTTTAACTTCTCAAGATAGGCACTGGTCAATTTTAATAATCTTTGAAATGAAATAAATCTCTTAAAATAAAATCTGATTTATTTTGTGAATTAATGATTTTACCACAGTTGCTATATTGGCTGTTAAATCTACGGACAGATCATACATAGCGAAGCCACGATAAACTAGTCACAAGATGGCGGCCGGGGTACAAAAGTGGTGAAGTCCCCCCCCCAAACTTGAGATTAAGCTTCTATTTAAACATAAAAGCATTCATTTCGATTAAACCACTTTTGAAACGTCAACAAATACAAAATAAATAGTAGTCTCTCAGTCTGTCCGTCAGTGAAGCTAGGTGCTCGTTCTAAAAAGTATCGGATGGACAAACGAGCAATGCATGTCAATCTATTTTAAACATTAATGAAGTATCATCTGCAAAAAGCAGCATTCTTGGTTCATTCTTGAATATAAATGACAAATCATTTACATAGACTAACAAGAGAAAAGGGACCCAATATTGAACCTTGAGGAACGCCCATATTTATCCTAAAGCTATTAACTCGCAGGAGTTAATACCGTTAATATGAACCTTTAACTGCCTTTCATCTAAATAAGATTCTATTAGTTGAAGTGCGGTGTTTCTAATCCCGTAGTGATCTAATTTCGACAAGTGTCTTGTGGTCAGAGCAATCAAATGCTTTAGAGAGGTCACAAAAGACACCAATAGCATCCTATGCTTCCTCCCATGGGCTCGCTGCCATTGCAGCGGTAAGTCCCCTCTTTGAGGAGTGGCTTGAGAGACGCTACGGCGTCCTCACCTACCGCCTGACGCAGGTCCTCACCGGACATGGAAGTTTCGGGAGGTACCTGTGTCTGATGGGGCGGGAGGAAACGCCCGGGTGTCATCACTGCGAGGACCGCCCTGAGGACACGGTGGAACACACAGTGGGAGAATGCCCTGCGTGGGCTGAGCACCGCCGTGCCCTCAGGGAAGTGATCGGCGATGGCGACCTCTCGCGTCCGGGCCTAGTGCGGGCCATGATGCGGAGCGAGGGGGATTGGGATGCCGTCTCCTCCTTTTGCGAAGCAGTCATGCTAGCTAAGGAGGAGGCGGGACGCGTGAGGCAGCGAAGCGCTGCCTACTCGCAACCCAGCCATCGCGAAGGACACACCGGGCGTCGGGGATCGCGAGTCGATCTCCGGCCACAGTAAGCGCGGGCCTGCGGACGGCGAGCATGGGTGGCTCTCCGTCCGACACCAGAAACAGACCCGAGCGTACGGCGCGTCGCGTTCCGCGCGCGCCTCAAAGAGCCATCAGACCACCACAAATGGGGCCCAATAGGACCGATGCCGATTCGGAGTCGCGGAGAACCTAACGGGTAACCGGGGCTCCGGCTCGACGTGCAGGAGAAGGAACGGGGTGGTTTTTAGTCAGTAAGAGTCTGACACTCCCTTCCGCCTCACCCAGGCGGGAGCAGTCATTCAATGATTTTCCCCCCTTAAAAAAAAAAAATGCTTCCTCCCAAGCACCAAATATTTCCTTCAAGAGACACCGACGTCAGTTGTACAACGACCTTTAGTGAAATCGTATTCTTGTTATTGACCTCTCACGCATGTCTCAAAAATAAAATTTCGTCCTCCAATAAACGCAAAACTCATGTATCATTTCAAGCTCGTCCCAGTGCGTTTGGCGTTTCCATGTATCATTTCAGTAGAATATAGCATTTTGAATAAAGTATGCCATTTGACGTAAAACCGTCAAAGTCAAAGCATATTATTTCAATTAACCCCCAGGGCAACGTTTGAAACGTCAAAAATTGTATTGTCCGTCCGTATGTCTGTCAGTGAAGCTAGGCGCTTGTTCCAAAGTGTAGTTTCGAATGGAGAAGAACGAGCAAGAAACTCCATCGTTACTCTTTTAAAAAAATGTTTTGATTTTTTGTTTTTATAACATCGTAAAGTTAGTATTTGACACAATACAGTCGAAGACATAGGCAGAGGTGCACATTACGGCACTCTAAGGCTACTTACCACTGTACAATGTAACATCCACTTTTCACTGTTTATGTTATGAGTCCCATGTAATAGAGGGTGAGTCTATTGCCATATACCGGGCACAATTCCAGACTCTTACTATACAATTTTCGAAAAACAGAAAAGACCTCAATAACATTTAACAATAATTCATACAAATACAAAAGTATCTTTATATTATCAATTTCGTGAGATATACAAAATTTCGCGGCGTCGTGCCACGAAATACTGCTCAAGAATATGAGCCTTTGACATGGCTTGAAACTAGTAGAGTTCTTCGTAACATAATAATAAATGAAAAATATTTATTGCTTGCCATTACATTGTTTCGGAAGGTGCCATAGTCATCCATAGTTCCCAATTTACCAGTCCACAGCAACCCATCCATAGCCCTACCTTTTTCTTCCCGTTATCCACAATAGTTCTACACTAACCGGGGACTGTCCTTGGATGCATTTCCATAGTGCATACAGGGATAGTCACGGGTTTGTGTGTCCATTACATTTAGATTAATGTTGTCTAAAGGGCCTCTGCGCAGTTGGCTTCGGCCCCTCGTACGCCTCCCAAATGACCGGGACCCTGTGGTCCCGTGAATAGTAAAAAATAAATGGAAAACTAAAAAGCAAAAAATAACTATTATTAGTACTGACAGGTTACCCACCTAATGATAGGTAAGAAGTCGGTGCCATAAGTTCCATACAAAATTATTCATTGAAACCTTAATAGGTACTTAATTCACAATTTTGTGGACATTAAGTTATATCATTATGATATGAGCTTATGGCACCGACTTCTTACCTATCAGTGGGTGGGTAACCTATCAGTACTATTAATAGTTATTTTTTGCTTTTTAGTTTTGACTTTTTGTTTGTTATTAGTTTTTGGTTTTTTGAAGTCAGTTTTTTAAACGCAGTTTTTATTTTATTATTTTATCATTTTCAGTGTAATGCTACATATACCCGTTTTGTTACTTATAATCTACATAGGTGCAAAGTTCTAATCAATACAAATTATACAAGCCCAAACACAAGGTAGTTACAGTATACCGTTGAGGAGTTCCCTTAACAATTACACTTCTTCATCATCAGACCCTTAATGACAGCCCCACTTTATCTAGATGTAAAGTCCTCATCAATACAAATTAATCAAGCCCAAACACAAGGTAGTTACAGTATAAGTACCGTTGAGGAGTTCCTTTAACAATTACACTTCTTCATCATCAGACCTTTAATGACAGCCCCACACTATCTAGGTGTAAAGTCCTCATCAATACAAATTAATCAAGCCCAAACACAAGGAAGTTAATATAAACCGCTAAGGAGTTCCCTCGACTGTCTGTCGGCTCTATCATCAGGTAGACTCCAAACCCTTATCAAATTGTAGTGTTTAAAAATCGTAATTGAAAAACATAATAGACGCATTACTCGCCCATAGAATTTTCGATAAGTTGTTCCCACTACTAGACTAAATAAAATAAGTGGTTCGTTTAGATGTCAGAGTATACGCTTTTACAATAAAATTCCCAGCCATATCAAAAATTTGAGTCTAAATAAATTTAAAAATGTCATTAAAAATAAATTTTATAGTAAAGCTTATTATAAAATAAAAGACTACCTAGATGATAGTCTGGCTTGGGAATAAGCTGCTGTAACGTCCACACAGGTCATGTTGACATGTTTGTAACATATAGTTACATTTCTTTTTTTATATATGCAATTTGACATTATTGTTTTAATGTGACATTGTTTTTCATATGTTGTTCTAACTTGACATTTACTTTTTATTTTACAATTGTTAGTGCTAGGACCGTGCGAGACTTTGCCTCACCATTTCTTTTCTAATTACCCATTTTCTGACAGTTTGAGTATTTGTGCGACCCACGCAAATGTTCTTTAGGTTGGTATTGTTCGTCGAATCAGTCAGCCTCACCTGTTAATTGAGCTGATTGTAAACCGACACATGCGTACTGCCTTCAGAACGGGTCCACTCAAACTGTTGTGGTTCTTTCCTCAAAAGCCCACTACAGAAAGAACTGGCACGGTTCTCACACATAATCTATTATACATATTGTCTGGACTTTAAACTGTCAAATACCAAGCGGTCACCGGTGACCGCAACCTATTGTTCTATAATTGTGTCTACAAAACCGGTACTCGACGAGTTAAAAGAGACAGACCTCTGAGTTTGTTTCGGCATTTCTTCTCAGAGTAGTCAGTTAGGAAATGTCGACCTCATCAAAATTGACGTGTAAATGTGCTGCCTTGTAGCCTATTTGGAGAAATAAATTCACTTGTTTCACTTCACTTACGCGCAAAAAAACGAAGCCTTTAGCGATTTTCTCATTCACGTATCGTGATAAATATTATCTGATACAAATATTTCATTAATTGTTAACGTATGTCGTGTAAAAAGGAATTTAGTTACCTTTACAATGAGAGCGTTTTGTTGTAAATTGATTGTTTTGAAGATTTAAAAAATATGGATAATGAGATTCGTTTCTTTGCACGCAAATGTATATACATAATTATCATTACGGCTATCTCCCATTGGGGTAGGCAGAGACAATAAGAATGCGAAATGATTCGACATCTACATATTTTTTTTACTAGCTACAATATTATTGTATTTTTAAAGGTACAATAAATACCAACTGTCCATTAATATTAAAAACATCTGATACACAAATAACCTTGCTGTATGATTCGTATTTACATTTAAAAATGAATTTGTAAAGAACACCCAGCGCCATCTAGTATAATATATCCAAAACAACTACAAACAACTATTATGAAGATCGAACACACATGCAAACCATCCGCCTTTATAAACAGAGTTGTCTTCGGACAAATCGTCATTCTACTAGCTAGAGGATCAGAGTTCAGTAGCCTAGCAGCCTTCTCTGAACCTAAGTACGACTAACTCCAGTTCGATAGCCTAGCGGTCATCTGGAATTAGCCAGCTAGGGGAGAGCTGGCCCGAGCGTACGGCGCGTCGCATTCCGCGCACGCTTCAAAGAGCCACCACAGATGGCGCCCAACAGGGCCGATGCCGATTCGGAGTCGCCGAGAACCTAACGGGTTACCGGGGCTCCGGCTCGACGTGAAGGAGAAGGGACGGGGTGGTTTTTAGTCAGTAAGAGTCTGACACTCCCTCCCGCCTCACACAGGCGGGAGCAGTTTCGATGATTTTCCTCCCTTAAAAAAAGGGGGAGGTCTGAAAGACGATAGCGAGCAGTCCCTTTCATCCCTCCACTTAGGGTTGCAACTATCTTGATTAGTTTATAGTAAATTTATGTAACAGTGAAGTTGCCATTAAATAAATAACAGGGCTTTAATTTAACAACCAGCAACAGTACAAATTCTATATCCAAGCATTTGCAACAAATGACTGCACGGTTGGTGCGGTGGCTGGGCAACCGGCTGCCGCGCAACATGTCGCGGGTTCGATCCCGCACGGGACAACACTTTGTGTGATCCACAGATTGTTATTCCGGGTCTGTGTGTCATGTTTATGTGAACTTGTATGTTTGTAAACGCACACACGACATAGGAGATAATCCTAGTGTGGGGCATCATAACTGGGTACTGTTGAAACATCAACAAATACAATATAAATAATAGTCTGTCAGTCTGTTCGTCGGTGACGCTAGATATTTCTGAATACCTAATACCTACATGGGATACATTGCCCAAAAAATATCACAGATTAAATCAGTCTTCCTATGAATGCACAGCCAAATATACAATAAGTACACATTTTAAACGGTACACATAAAAATTTAAAATACTTTTTTGAAAATCATATTTAAGTTGGTTAATGTTTTTAAATAATCTACCAGACGGACATTAAAATAAAAATTAGTCATCTACCCTATCCCAGACTCTTAGATACTATAAAATTTTCAAAAAACAGAAAAAAACGCAACATAGCTTAACAATAAAGCTTTTTCTCGTTCATTTTTGTATCTCTAGTTTTTATAATCACTTAAGTAATTAAATGTTGGTTAACCTATAATTTTTGTTGTTACTTTCGTTATTACTTAATAGAGTCTGGCAAACGAAAGTAGAGGCTGAAAAAGCTCGTCAAATTTAAAAAATATCAGTATAGCAACCCAAAAATTAGTATGTCATACCTGGAGTAACCTAATTTGATACTTTAGAATAATTTGTTTGTTTGTTACGTCTTCACGTCTGGTTACTCCAGGTATGACATACTAATTTTTGGGTTGCTATACTGATATTTTCTAAATTTGCCGGGCTTTTTCAGTCTCTACTTTCGTTTGCCAGACTGTACTATGTATACAGAAGCTGTCGGTATACCTATTTAAATAAATAAATAACAATAATGCCTCGTCCAACAGTTACGTAAGTAATTCGGAAACATCATAATAAATGAATAATATACAACCTCCTTTTTTTTGAAGTCAGTTAAAAAAATGGTCCCACCTTAGTTTTACAAGGGCGTGTGGATTGCAACCTTTTCTAACAAAAAAAAATATAATACAACAAAATAACACACACATTAAAAAAATATATCAAAAAGTAAAACTTAAAATCTAATACAGTCTTCTTTCTTCAAGTACAACAGGTAAATAAAACGCATAAGCAGAGATAATTCATATTATCTATTCTGTAATCTGTAATAATCACTTACATTAGATGAACATCGAATCTACGACATTACCGTACGCACTCACTGTTTTATATTCAACTGTAAGTGATGTGTAATTTTATTATTCATTGGCTACTTCCACGCTGTTTACCCCACTCTGCACGGCACCTATTGATCGCAGCGTGATGTTTTATAGCTTACAGCCTTCAATAAAGTAAAAATAAGTAAATAATAATTCAAATCGGACCAGTATTTACTGCCTCGTTGGCCGAGTGGTCGCAAGTGCGACTGCCGGGCAAGGGGTCTCGGGTTCGATTCCCGGGTCGGGCAAAGTATTACTAGGTTTTAAAAAAAAATATCAGTGGTCGCACGAAGTCTGGAATTGTGCCCGGTATATGGCAATAGGTTCACCCCCTATTACACGGGACACGTAAAATAAATATTGTACAGTGGCTACGCTACTACTGATATTTTTTTAAAAACCCAGTAATACTTTGCCTTACTTGGGAATCGAGACTTTGTCCGCGACCACTCGGCCAACGAGGCAGTAAGCTAGAAACATGTCGACCAAAGTCAGGCAACGTCGCGGTACTTCACCCAACGTCGCTGGCGACACCTATCGCAGGACGTTTGTACCCTAGTAGCCAAAGCCGAGGATACTGGCTTTGTACACCATAATAAAATTACACAGCACAGTATTAGTATAAGTATTTATACTAAATTTCTTTAATTGTTCCTCAGTAACGAACAGAGGAACAAAGTGTACCGAAAACAATTGGGTAGTTTCCAGGGTATCAAAATTAAAAATCTAATTAGTCCGGCAGTTAGATAATGAAAAAATATTAGACACGTATATTTTTATTTTCTCGTATTAAGTTGCAATACTTAGATAAAATGTCGCAAAATTTTGGAGTGGGAGGTTATATCGCGTTACGTCATAACGTGCTACAAAATGTGACACGCTGTGACGTCACACGATATTTCAAATTAATATATCGTCGGAAGTATTTAATTTTGTAAGAAAAGAAAAAATACGTGTCTAAAGTTTTAAATTAATGTACCAGACGGACATTAGAATAAAATTTAGGAAACTACCGTGTTGTCAAAGACCCGATTAAGTATACAGTAATACCCCGACTTAGGCTACCTCGACTTACGCGAATTCGGAGTTACGCGATTTAATTTTCTCGTCTATTCGTTTTTTGTTTAAACGCCGTGCAGTCAAGGTCAAGAGAAAGAAATTGATAATCATGATTCTTTGGATCCAGTTCAATTAGAAGATCAAATGACAGTTGGAAACTTGACAGAAGCCCTCAGTTCGATTGAAAAAGGGTTATCAATTTTGGAAAGCATAGACTCCAATGAAGAGCGCAGTTTTGTTACAAAACATGGAATATAAAAATTACTAGGATGCTACGAGGAGATATTACGGGAGAAGAAAAAATCATTGACTCGTCAGACGACTTTGTTACAATTTATGAAACCTACATCAAAATAACTTCGGATTGTGTTTATACACTCTATTAATATAGTTTGTATATTGTATTGTCATATTATTTAGAATTAGATACTAATTATTTCCTAAATTATTGTTTTATTTAGTCTCCAGTCCCAATTAAACATACTTTGTATGTCTTTATATGCAAAATTGTACCCCGACTTACGCGAATTCGACTTACGCGGATAGCGCTCAGTCCCACCTATCGCGTAAGTCCGGGGTATTACTGTACATTCAATGACTCTGAGTTAGGGAATGCAAATCTCGAGAGACTGGGGCACAAGCGAGACCTCGCGAGATTCTAATCTCTGGAAATTGACTATAATAATATGTTTTTTAGCAAATAAACATAATATTTTAATAAATTAGAAAAAACAATTGTATTATTTATAAGATAAACCTTTATTTGTAACGAATTTTTTTGTAGATAATCAGAATAAAATAATGCTGCCTAAAGTTACGCAGACGAAGATGGGGGCTGTAACTAGTTTTTTAATGATTTTTTTTGTCTTAAAATCGGATCTAAATAATTATGCCTAATGTTACGCGGACGAAGTTGGGGGCAAGTCCGTCACAACTTCCCAAAATCAAATAATAACAGACAAATAATTAGCAATAAATTAAAATTGCGACTATAATTTGAGATTTAAACTATCCTATCTCTCAAGTTGGATCGAACTACACATGGTGTGCGAATTTTATTATAATCGGTTAAGTGGTTTAGGAGTCCATTGAGGACAAACATTGTGACACGAGATTTATATATATTATAAGATAAGTTGGGGTCCGTAACTAGTTATTTTAAAACGACATTAATCGCTAAACATGGACGATATCGATAAAAAAGAAAAAACTATATCTTAGTCTAAAAAAACAAGTAACATGCATCCGTCAGTACCTACTGCGTTATTCTGCAGTAGGTACTGACGGATACATGTTCGAATCCCAAGTCCTAACGGGTAACCGGGGCTCCGACTCGCCGTGCAGGAGAAGGAACGGGGTGGTTTTTAGTCAGTAAGACTAAAAACCACCCCGTTCCTAATTCTGACACTCCCTCCCGCCTCACCCAGGCGGGAGCAGTCATTCGATGATTTTCCCCCATTAAAAAGAAAGTCCTGATTGCATTCCCAACTCAAAGTACGGTGGTACAAGACTGAGTACGTAGGTAAATGTCAAATTTTCGAGTATTTACAAATATAACCTTACATGTACACGAAGTTGAATCGACATAAACTTTGCGATAACGAAGATATGATTGGTCCGTAGCCCTGAGCGTTATCGTACAGCTCGAACAATGGGGCTGCTACTAATTTATAGTTTTTGGGGACAGCGAATAACGCCCTATCTTGTAGTTGTACTAAGAATAATCGCTTATGCTCCTTTGGTTTAGTTATATGAGGCGGTATATAAGGATACTGCGGCGGCTCGAAATTTGGTCTCCACCAGTTGCCTGGAACATAACACAAAATAGAATAAGACGAGTGTTATTTTTATGGGATCAGCCGGCAAACTAAAGTACGCGAGCATGGTGGCTCCCCGTCCGACCAGAAACAGACCCGAGCGGACGGCGCCGAGCGTTCCGCGCGCGCCTCAAAGACCCATCAGACCATCACAGATGGGGCCCAAATAGGGCTGTTGCCGATTCGGAGTCGCGGAGAACCTGACGGGTTACCGGGGCTCCGGCTTGACGTGCAGGAGAAGGAACGGGGTGTTTTTTAGTCAGTAAGAGTCTGACACTCCCTCCCGCCTCACCCAGGCGGGAGCAGTCATTCGATGATTTTCCTCCATAAAAAAAAATAAAAAAAAACGTAAAGTACGCAGGTAAAATGTGGTGGCCCGGAGGTTTAAGACGCCCTCTTCTCATGCATGATGGTGCGGGTTCGAAACCTACCAACGGCAAGTACCAATGTAACTATTTCCGAGTTATATGTACTTTATAAGATTATCTAGACACCATTGACAAACGGTGAAGGAAAACATCGTGACGAAACCTGGGCTTATAATTTCTAATTATAAGTTTGTAATCGCCAACCCGTTTTGAGCAAGCGTGGTGATTAATGCTCAAACATTATACGTGTGAGCAGAGGCTTTTGCTCAGCAGTGGCCGCTTATAGGCTGTTGTTTATGATGGTATTGGATTCTAAAAATATGTAAGAAGTCTGCTGTATTGTGTAAAGTAGTCTTACCGATGGTATCTTCAATGAGCCACTCCTGCTTGACTCCGTCCTGCCTGCCAAGCGTTTCAGTCAATAACCTTTTTAAGCCTTCAATTTCATCCTAAAAGCAAATAGAAAACATAATAAGCATTATAAGATATACTGTATTACCTAAAACATAACAACGCCTTTTATACCTGAAGGGGTAGGTAGAGGTGCACACAGAAGTAACACCCACTTTTCACTATTTATGTTATGAGTCCCATGTAATAGAGGGTGAGCCTATTGCCATATACCGGGCGCAATTCCAGACGCCGTGCTACTACTGAGATTTTTTAAAAACCCAGTAATAGTTTGCCCGACCCGGGGATTGAACCCGAGACCCCTTGCCCGGCAGTCGCATTTGCGACCACTCGGCCAACGAGGCAGTCTTACCTACCAGTGGGTGGGTAACCTATAAGTACGTATGACTAATAATAGTTATATTTTGCTTTTTAGATTTAACTTTTTGGAGTCGCGCGCGACACTTCGTAGCGAGCGGATGCTTTACTCGGTTAACGATATGAGTGTTTCTTTTTTTTACTTATACCCTCAAATTAAAATATAACTAAAATGAGTAATAATTCAGATGGAGATAGTTTACCGAGTTTAAATAGTGATGAAGAAGAAATTGTGTGTGAGCAACAAGTTTTAAAGGAGGTGGAATGCGGTAATAAAGAAGACAATATGCAAACCGAGATACCAATTCAAGCCGGTAGTAAGGAATATTCCTTTATACCAGTAGCCGAGAAAAGAATGAGAGAAGATTGCGAAGAAAATATAGATGACGAAGAATTTACAACAGTGAGAAGAAACCCAAAGCGGTTAAATCGTAGTTCTTCGTTGATCGTTGATACTAACGGTACATTGGAAAACAATTATGAGGTGTACATTTCATCTAAGGAATGCCTACCAAAACAAATTGGTCTTGCCAAGCTCTTAAGATCCGAAAATATTCTGGGTATTACAAAAATTAAGTATAAAAACTCGTTTAGAGTACGTATACAATTTGAAAGCCGACAACATGCTGAGAAATTACTGTCTTGTGAAAAAATGAAGAATTTGGGATACAGGTGTCAATTTGCACAGGAAGTTAATCTATCGTATGGAGTCGTCAAGAATATCGAATTGGAGGTGGATGAAACAGAGCTGACAGAAATATTTCGCTGTGAACATGATATAGTTTCCGTGAAGCGGTTGAAACGATTCACGGGAGAAGGAAAATGGGTAGATAGTGAAACAGTTCGCATTTGTTTTAAAGGCCCTATAGTACCCCCGACGGTTGAGGTATACGGCTGCAAGTTTAAGGTGGAGGCATACACATTCCCAGTAACACAATGTTCGAACTGCTGGCGTTTTGGTCACCTATTACGTCAGTGTCCTAGTAAAAGGCCTATATGTCCAAAGTGTGGTGGTTTTCATACGAACTGTGAAACAATGCAATATCGATGTATCAATTGTAATGGTACACACATGTCCTTCAATAAGACTTGTCCCATTTTCTTGAAAGAAAAAGAAATATGTCGAATCATGTCTGCTATGAATTCCACATATAAAAAAGCACTTGGTATTTACCTTAAAGAGAGAGAAACAGAGAAGAACATGACTTTACAACATACGAATGAAAATGATGAACACGAAATACAGTCAAATATAAGTAAAGAAAACAACACAGCAAATGATTGTCACCAAATCCCTTCATTTAGGGACATTTTAGTGGGGGAAACCCAAAAACCAAACTCACTAGATTTTGTAAAGAAAAAGACTACACAAATAAATATGACATCAGTAAGAAAGAAGAAAAAAGAAAAAAGTGAGCATGAACACAGTGAAAATATGATTATTGAGGAACAGTTTACTGAAAATGAACCTATAGGAAGTCAGAATGATGAGGAGCAGAGGCAAAATGATGGAGGGTCTAATCGGAAGAAAAACAGTCAGGAAAATTATTCGTTTTGGCAGTTAATGAATAGAATTAAAGACATCATCCTTTCAAGGAAAAAGTTAGATGAGAAGATTACTGAAATAGTGAAATTAGTTTTCGAAACTCTAAAATACCTTTTAGCAGAAACAATGAAAGGTGGAGAATGGTTAAAACTCCTTATTAAACTATTCGATGGATAGCCCCCAGCGTGAACCTACTTTAAACATACTACAATGGAACTCACAAAGCCTGAAACCAAAATTAGTAGAATTTGAATGCTTACTACTTCAAGAAAATGCCCACGTTGCTATTGTTAGTGAAACATGGATGGAGCCGGGATCTCACAGCCATATTAGTGGTTATAATATATTTAGAAGAGATAGGTGTGACTCATATGGTGGCGTAGCAATTATCGCTCATCACTCCATAAAGACACAAGTATCGTCTTTCAAACTGAATAATACAGGTATAGAAGTACTTCATGTGAAACTGTTGAACTTTCCCTACATTCAAAATATTGTGAGTATATACTGTCCATCTACTGTTAGAACTACTTTGTCAGATTGGGATTCCCTTTTTAGTACGTACTCTCAAAGATCTATTATAGCAGGAGACTTTAATGGTCATCACACCAATTGGTCCTATAAAAATGACCCTAGAGGTATGCAATTGTTTGATTCTTCCTTAGATAATGGTTTCTTTTCTTTAAACAACGGCAGATCTACAAGGACTAGACTGGTAAATGGCGTGCTCCAGGAGTCTTCACCCGACATTACCTTTGTCTCTTCAGATATTGCTACAAATTTTAAATGGGACATTACTAACGAAACATTGGGTAGTGATCACGTAATTATTAAAATAGTATTTAAAATATCAAATGGGTGTACAAATCAAAATTTCGTTAAAAAACGAAATTTTAAAAAAGCTAATTGGGTAGTGTACAAACAAACCCTAGAACAAACATTTTTATATGAAAACACAGTCGCTTTAGATAGTGTTCAGGTAAAATATGATTTCTTTGTAAATGGAATTAATTCTGCCGCGGAAAAAAGTATCCCTTTGGTCAAGATATGTACTGACCCTTTGTCCAAATTTAAACCGAAGCCTTATTGGAACGCTGATCTATCGAAGGCAGTAGCTAAGAGAAGGTTAGCGTTGTCGAAATTTAGGCGGAATCCGACCCCTTGCAATTTCGATATTTTAGAAAAACATACCAATGATGCAAAACTATCTTTAATTCGAGCCAAATCACAAGGGTGGAGGGATTTTTGTAGCAGTATTAAAGAATCAACCTCGGTTTCGGAAGCTTGGAATAGAATGCGATGGATGAAAGGGCATAAAAAATCAAAATTGTATGCTTCTAAGCAGCAAATTGAAGAATTGTTATGTAGTCTAGCGCCAGATTATGTCGTTCCTCAGATGCCAGTAATTGATTCCAATAATACATCTCTAGAAATTGAATTTACTACTCAAGAACTTGATAAATGTCTTAGAAAGAAAGATACTGCACCGGGTGATGATCAAATAACGTTCTCTATGCTTTATAATCTTCCAAAATCAGCAAAACTGTACCTATTAGAAATATATAATTTGATTCTAGAAACTGGTAATATTCCCATCCAATGGCGAGAAATTAAAATAGTACCGATTCCCAAAAATTGTACAGGTTCAGACATTCCCTTTAAGTTAAGACCAATTTCTCTAATTTCTTGTACATGCAAACTATTTCATACTTTATTATGTAAAAGACTAGAATGGTATGTGGAAAAAGAAAAATGTTTATCAGTAAATACTGTTGGGTTTAGACGTTCTCAGTCATGTTTGGATTGTTTGACTCGATTAGCTTGCTACATCCAGATGGGTTTCTCTAAGAATTATCCTACGCTGGCGTGCTTTCTAGATATAGAAAATGCGTACAACAATGTGACGGTAGATAGTGTTATCCAAGCCTTTAACGGAATTAACGTCGGAAATAAAATATGCAAATATCTGTGGGAATTCTTGTCAGAAAGGCACCTCAAAAGCACATTCGACGGTAATGAAACTAACTTCTTGGTTAGATGGACCAGTAAAGGCATTGGCCAAGGTGACCCATTATCCCCTTTGATTTTTAATGTAGTTACCCATAGAATTTGTCACAATATTACTAACGTTATAATATCACAGTATGCCGATGACTTCGTCCTCTATACTAGCCGAAAAAATCTTGCTGATAGTACTTTGGATGTACAAAGTGCGATTGGTACAATTATTAAACTATTGGGACAATTAGGTCTAGAATTATCAGGTAATAAATCGCAAGTCTGTCTGTTCAGTAGAGGAAGAAGGAGACAACAAATCACCCTAAACATTAATGGCTCACTAGTAAGCCAATCTGAATATGTTAAATATCTGGGAATATGGATGGATAGAAGCCTACGCTGGGGAAAGCACATTAATGATACATGTGGGAAAACTCAAAGGTTTTTAAGTATACTAAAAGTTTTGGCAGGAACAGCATGGGGTATGCACCCTAAACATCTACGTAGGCTGTACATAGCCCTAATCCGAAGTAGGGCTGATTATGGAAGTTTTCTTTTCGATAACAGTGCAAAAACTCACACAAGTAAATTGGACAAGGTACAAAACCAAGCAATGAGGATAATTGGTGGTTTTGTACGAACCACTCCTATCCATGTCATGGAGTGTGAATTGTCTATTCCTAATCTAGCACTAAGAAGAAAATATCTAGCAATTAAATACTGTTTAAAATTGCAATCTTTTGATAATAATTTAATATTAGATCTTTTAAATAGTTTACGGAGCTACATTTCTAATACTTATTGGCGGAATAAGAAAATACCGTTACTAATATCGATATATAACAGTACTAAAGACGAAGTTGTTTCATCCAGTTATCCCTTAGAAATGTTCAGCTTAGATACATGGGTTTCAAACATAAACGTAGGAGACAGTATTAGAGATACCTTAGATGTTATGAAACTATGTAAGAAATCATATGATAATAACATCCTGAAAAACATAATAATGGAAGAATTACATACTAAATATTTTGGATGGCTAAAATTATATACGGATGGTTCTAAAATAGGAAATGTTCTTGGTGCTTCCTTTTACGATCCGAGGCACAATAATAAAGGTTTATTTAAAATGTGTAACAGTAATATATGTATTATGACGGCGGAGCTCGTTGGAATATCGAAGGCTCTTACATATTTACAAAATTCGGAAATCGATAACAATAGGATTGCCATTTTTGTAGACAGCAGAAGTGCTCTGCAGCATATAGTTCGCTGCGCCTCTGGCCACAGAGGTGTCTCGATAACATATGTTATATTAAGCCAAATATGGTATTTCACGTGTAATAATATTGATGTGATATTGCAATGGGTTCCGTCACATGTGGGTTTACGGGGGAACGAGGAGGTTGACCAGTTAGCAAAGACTTCTGTTGTGGGCGGTATTGAACTGAATATTACTCCGAGCTACTTTGAACTTCTGCCAAAATACAAAATTGAATGCTTTAATAGTTGGAAAGAATATTTTAATAAAATGTCATTAGAAAAGGGAATTTGGTACAAGACATTGCAATGTGAACCTCCTCGTATTCCTTGGTTTGCCAATATTAAGTTAAATAGAAAATTAGTAATAATAGCGCATAGACTACGGTCGGGACACGTTCCACTCAACAAGTTTCGGCACTTAATGGGGAAAAGTGGCAGTCCCAACTGTGCACAATGTGATGTGATGGAGGATGTCCATCATTTGTTGGTGGAATGCGTCAGGACCCGAGCTGCTAGAGAGGTGCTGATGAATAATTTTAAAATTAATTTGATAGATGTTGGTTTTGTTCAAAGTATATTATCAGAGCCTGTCTCGAATGCAGCTATTTTACTTTACAAAATAGTATATAAGTTCTTTAAGTCGGAATAGCGTTTAATTCATGTATTAGTTTATGATGGGGCTGGCGTGGTCGTATTGTGACCAAAAGCCCCTAAATATATAACAGATATTAAAAAAAAAAAAAAAAAGATTTAACTTTTTGCTTGTTTTTAGATTTAGATTTCCGAAGTTGGTTTTTTTAAACGCAGTTTTTGTTTTTATAAATATGACATTGGACTCTCAAACGCAAACTAAACAAAAAACTATTAGACTACTCACCTCTCCTGGGTTGAGCTCTCCGCCGGGCAGCTTGAAGAAAGCTGTACCGAGCTGCAACAGCAGCACATGTGGCAGACCGTGCTCATGTACCAGCAGTACACCTTCCACTGATCTGGAATATTATAAAAATAACATAACATTAAGCCTTACAGACAATAAGGCTACATCTATTTTCTATACATATAATAAAACTGTTTTTGTTAAGGGGGGAAAATCATCTAATGTTTGCTCCCGCCCGGGTGAGGCGGGAGGGAGTGTCAGACTCTTACTGACTAAAAACCATCCCGTTCCTACACCTGCACTTCGAGCCGGAGCCCCGGTAACCCGTTAGGTTCTCCGCGACGCATTATAAAACTGTAGATGTGTAAATTCTGTACATATTATCTACAAACTATTTTGTGCTTTGTGCACTCTCTGTTGATACAATAATTAACCCATCGGGCGGACGGCGCGTCACGTTCCGCGCGCGCCTCAAAGAGCCATCAGACCACCACAGATGGGGCCCAACAGGGCTGAAGCCGATTCGGAGTCGCGGAGAACCTAATGGGTTACCGGGGATCCGGCTTGAAGCGCAGAAGGAATGGGGTGGATTTTAGTCAGTAAGAGTCTGACACTCCCTCCCGCCTCACCCAGGCGGGAAAATCATTCGATGATTTTCCCCCCTTAAAAAAAAACCCATGGTATCCTGGAATGTATGTGACAATAATAATATGTTTTCTATTATGTCCCATATGCCAGCAGATAAAGGGATTAATAGGAGCAGAGTAGCAGGAGAAATTGTGTGGTAGTACCTAGCTTTCCCTAAACATGAAGTAAAGATACACAATTATTGGCCCGGTGACCTGTAACATAGGTTTGATACCTCCTTCAGGCATCAGCGATTCACAACCAAATCTTTTATTGTATTTTAGAAACAAGTACTTTCTTTAGGTATTAGGTATATTATATTAGTATTTAGGTATTAGGTAATTTTAGGTATTGTATTATTGTACTTCCAGCTCATCATTAGAAATGGCGAAACAGAAAATTAAGCTAATAACACTAATTACTAATTATTTAATGAGAATTTAAAATACCACATGCATCGTAATTCTATTTGCTTGTATAGGCAAACTGGATGTTCTTGATGAGGAAGTTTTCGATGTGTTGATTTTTTATTTGTTTTTATATTAGATGTTTGGCGATATACCATCGGCTGGTGGTAAGCGATGGTGCGGCCTACAATGTAGCATATCGGTCAGAGTGTAGCAAAGGGTGTGCAAGGGATTTGGGACTAGAAAACTTTTCAAAAAAAAATAAAATTTTTAAAAATGCCTAGTTTTCTTTTTCCATCGCTTAGTACACCTAAAAATAAAGCGAAACTCATCTGAGCACTTTTTGTCTAGGACTTCACGTTCGCCTGCAAATGAGCTCTGAAAGTCGCTTGGTGAAAACACTTAGAAAATTTTAGACCAAAATTTTTTTTACACAATATTCCCTCGTTTTGATTTCTATCGTGTAGAGGGATGAAAAACAAACACTTTTCATTCTGATCAGTTTTCGTCTAGCGTCAGCCGTTCTCCAGTTATAGCGATGTGTTGATTTTTTATTTGTTTTTATATTAGATGTTTGGCGATATACCATCGGCTGGTGGTAAGCGATGGTGCGGCCTACAATATAGCACATCTGCCCATAAGCAACTTATTCACTCGTGCCTTGAAAACACCCATACCCTTCAGAAATCACAGACTATGGCAAAGAATTCCACTCCTTAGCAGTACACTGAATGATTTCCAATGAATAAAAAAACTATCTTAAACACATAATAAGCTACAAACGCCAGTTAACGTGCTATTTTCACTAACTACTTATCAAAAAACTAACCTCCTCATGCCGATCTTGGAGAACTCTTCACGCATCCTCTGGAACCTGGCGGGAACTGATGCATCCTTCTCAAACAACGGCTCCTTCGTCCCAAATGTGTAATTAGTCAGTGGATATAAATTTATTGTCCTGTTTAGTGTCATACTTGAAGCAGGGCCCTGACTGTTCTGGTGCTGCATACCGGGTCTTGCAGGCCAATTTTTATTACCAGGAGCACCTTGCACTGCTGCCATTTCAATAAAACGTAACTTAAATAAAACTTTTCAAGTATTTTTGGCGAAATTTGGCTAGAAGTGAAGACGTTTTGGAGCTATTGAAAATATTATTACACTGAGACTACAACGCCAAACAAGCGTCAGCCATTAAATGAGTAGTGACGTGCCATGTTTGTCATAGATAATAAAAACCGTAAACACATTTATAAATTAGTCGATTCGAGAATCGAGTTCGAGTATCGTGGAATTTTTTTTTTCTGACGTCGATGCAATCGAATTTTTCGATGCTTTATGTAAATAGTTGTTTTTAATTTTCTTTTAATTAATTTTAATTTAGTTATAGTTACTTTTAATTTTATATGTTCTTATATTAAAATTATTTTTTGCATTGCCTGGGTTGCCACACTCTACGGGTTGTGTTGACGTCAATGTCAAATTGACAATTTATGTTGTCGAATTTGTTGGTGTCGCGATTATTTTGATTAATGTTTTTAATGTTTTATTTAAATAATTAGCTCAATAACATGTCACAACAGCTAGAATTATTAACAGATAGCCCTTCACAATGGACAGCTGTGTCATTATTAACGCCAGAAATTCAAAAGAAGGAAATAAAACCTTTTGTTATTTGTAAGTATCATTTCGAAAAAAGTTTCAAATAAGTTTTAATGTTTCTTTACTTTTATGTCGTATATTACGTTACGTAAACATTGACTAAGGATACTCACAGACTAAGATGTAGCAAAGACTGCGCATAAATTATTTTTATTTATCATTATCATAATCATACAACTAATAGAACACGCATAAAATCGCCCCCTCTGTAATTTACAATGGGTAGGAAAAAATAAGCTTTTAATTAAGTCCAGTAAAAAATCATGGTGAAGCACTAACATTCAATGTGGCAATGCTGCCCATACACACATACATAACATAACATCACACCTTATACGCCTAAAGGGTAGGCGGAGGTGCACATTACGGCATATAATGCCACTGTACTATGTTGACACCCACTTTTCACTATTTATGTTATAAGTCTCATGTAATAGGGGGTGAGCCTATTGCCATATACCGGGCACATTTCCAGACTCCATGCTACTACTAAGAATTTTTAAAAAAGACAAAACGAAGTCCTATAACAGAACATTTATCTTTGCAGTGACTCTAAAAGAGTTAGAAGGTAACCCAGACAGTAGGACCTCTAGTTTGATGAACACGGACAAGTTTGCAGCTGTGAGGGCGGTGGTGCGACACTTCTCTAGACTGCGGTCTGCTACTAAAGAACCATGGAGTGCTGAGGATGTTCAGGTGTTCCTGGAAGGATTGAGGTCAGATTAATTTTCATGGGATATAAAGGCAGCGTGTTATGTTTGGCACTGAAGTTTAAGACTCCTGCTTCTCATGCATGAGATTGCGGGTTTGAAAACGTTTGAAATGTGATACGTTCTTTTGATTATTGCTTTACTTTGTAGGTTGTAGTGGGTTCATAACCTGGCAAGTACCAATGTGACTTTTGTGCGAGTTATATGTACCTTCTAAAATGAGTTAGACACCAGGGGGCTTACTCTTGAATACAATTCTGATCAATCGACATTAACATTGTGAAATGTCGTACTCTCGAGTTGCAACACTAGCGCCAATTGCATCCGCATTGCGTGGATATTGAATGAACTAAATGGTATTGAGTTTGGCTTTATATTCCTTACTCTGAATGCTATTGTAACAGCTACACAATGAGGTTACATACATAACATCACGCCTTTCATCTCCTGAAGTAACACCCACTTTTCACTATTTATGTTATGAGTCCCATGTAATAGGCGGTGAGCCTATTGCCATACACCGGGCACATGTTAACATTGAATATTATTGAGATTTTATTGGATTTCAGTTGCATTGAGATTAGGTTCAAATGTAAACGCCCAGGTCAAGGACAACAATGTGAGACTTCTAATTATTAGTTTGAAATTGCCAACCTACATTTAGTAAGTGTGGTATATTAACACTGCTGATCTAAGGCCTCTTCTCACACACATTATTCATATTATCTCTACAGGTTCTCACAAGACTGTGTATCCGAACTCACAGCATTACTGTGTACAGATAAAATGTATGAGAATGTTCCGACACACCTCCGAGTGAAGCCAGGCCTGGTCAGCATCAGCTGGAAGATAGACATCTCACTATGGTAAGGAAATCCTACTAATCTTACAAGTCTTACTAATATTAATAATTGGGATGATGACAGGGTATGAACATTAAAAATCTAAATCTAATTAGTCCGTAAGTTAGGTAATGAAAAAATATTACACACGTATTTTTTTTTTATTTTGTCGTATAATAAAACAATACTTCGATAAAACGAATCAAAGTTTAGGAGTGGGGGCTACAACGTCATTTCTACGTATAAAGTGTACATAGAAGTGACGTTACGCGACATTTCAAATCAATATATCGTCGAAAGTATTCGTTTCTGTAAGAAAATTAAAGATATGTGTCTAATGATTTCAAATAATCTACCAGACGGACATTAAAATAAAAATTAGACATCTACCCTATCGAGTACTTTCTTTAATCAAAAATAAATTATTTCGACTATTCAAAACAATAAAATATTTTAAAAAAATCACATTTTCATTAATTGGTTTTATGACCAACTTAATTTTAGTATTTTTCCAGCATATATTTAAGAAATAACTATGCAGTTTGACGCTAAAAAAACGTGACATCACAATACACACTCTCATACAAAATTCATAGAAAAGTTTTTGACAGTTCAAAGTCTAAATTATTTACATATTTCGATTAGACTGGAAAGGCACTTTAGAACGTGAACATAAAAAATAATTATAAAGGTGAAGTTAGTTCGAAAAAAGTATTGAATTTGACTGGTTGGCAAGTGCCCAATTAGTATACATACGTTTTTTATAAAAAAAAATTGTGTTACATCAAAGCTCATATGAAATAATCAAATTTCTGTTACAGCCAATCAACATTATCAACGGAAAAGCCATCTTCACAGCGAACAAAAGAAATAATTCACCGATATACACATGTCATATTAATTCTGCATCTAACTGACGGACAGACAAACATATATCGTCTATCATATGATAAATTCCATGAACTCAGGTATACTATAGCCAGTGCATTGAAGAGTATGATCGTCCTAGAGAGAAGAAAATGCATGAGGAAGGAATGACATAAATTTTCATGGGGGTGACTCAAGGTAACTCAGAGCGGATAAGTCAGGCACAACAATTCTAGACTCCGTGCCACTAGAAGTGCTTTGCTCAATCCGAGAAACGAACTTGAGGTCACTTAGTGCCTTTTTACTCGTGCCGGTTGCCGGGTAACCGGCGCCGATTGTCCGGTATCACATTTAGTTTTCGCATGAACCTATTTTTATATTCGGTAGCGCCTTTGCTATTGACGCGAGTACAGTCGCGTAGTGTTTGTATCTGAGCGTCTAACGTGCCTTGACACACGTTACCTTGCCGGGTAACCGGTATCTATATTTTCTGAAGGGTATAAACTGAGTGTCTTCAAGGCCCGAGTGAATAGGTTGGTTATGGGACGACGTGCTCCATCGTAGACCGCATCGTCGCTTACCACCAGGCGAGATAGTGGTCAAACGTTGGCACAACAAATATAAAAATACCCGGATACCCGGCAGCGCAGTGTATAGCCATGTCACTGTATCTTTCACACGTACTGACTGAGTCACTTAAGGGTCCAGTAGAATACTATCGCAAGGCCCTGTCTTGCACATGCTGAACTGGGGCTTACCGTTGAATCCAATTCCAATCGATGGACATTAGTATTGTGCCGTACTCTTGAGTTGTAACACTAGCGCCCATTGTATCCGTATTGGTGCGCGTTACCCAGGCCATATGTTGTCGAATATGGTCATTTGAATCTTATAGATAATTCGTTTTGCAGGTTCTGTAATTGTTGCGCACATTTTTAAATTTGTTGCGCTTGTAGTTTTTTAATTATTTCACAAAAATATTTCCTGCTGGGATAACATTACCCTAGCCAGACCTTTTTCTTTCTAATGGGAATATTTAAATAATTACTAGCTATAAAATTAATTCTAGATGCAGTAAATGTTGTGCCTTATTTTGTATTTGTTCTTTCATTAGCTGCGAAGTTATTCGAGATTTTGCTGGGGTAACGTTTTTGGTTTTGTGAATATTTCCATTAGGAAGAAAAAGGTCTGGTTGGGGTAACGTTACCCCAGCCGGAAATGTTTTTTGTGAAATAATTAAAAAACAACAAGCGCAAAAAATTTTTAAATGTGTGCAACAGTTACAGAAGCTGCAAAACTAATAATCTATAAGATTCAAATGACTATTTTCGACAACATCTGGCCCGGGTAACGCACACTCCGTATTGCGTGGATATTAAATAAACTAAATGGTATTGAGTTTGACTTTATATTTCGTACTCTGAATGCTATTGTAACAGCTACGACTGTGGTGTTATTGTGTATATAGTGTTGACATTGAATAATTATTGAAATTTTATTGGATTGTAATTGCATTGACATTGATATTGGTTTCAAGAGTCAGCATCCTGATAGCATTTCACCGCAAAAATCACACCGGACCGCTTTTCACAAGTCGGCGCCGGGTGGCGGCAACCGGTACGTGTAAAAAGGCAATTATTATCAATCCGTTTGAAAAGTCTTTTTCTAAATAAATAGGAACTTATATTAGAATACCCCAGTAAGACTTATGATATAATATTAGTCTTTATAGCAATACTAATAAAGTTGTTTTTCATTTGTTACTTTATATAGTTATGTTATTATTATAGTGAAAATGTGTGCTCAGACATCTTGTAATATTATACCGTATAGAATAGAATCTGCCGTTACTAGGGGATCGGACAACTTTTCAAAAACTATTTTACACTAATCTTTATAATTATTTATGTTATACCCGTAAAAATATTAACATAACATACATAACATCACGCCTTTTATCCCCGAAGGGGTGTAGGCAGAGGTGCACATTCTACCACAGTACAATGTAACACCCACTTTTCACTAGTTGTTATGAGTCCCATGTAATAGGGGGTGAGCCTATTGCCATATACCGGGCACATTTCCAGACTCCGTGCTACTACTGAGAATTTTAAAAAACCCAGTAATACTTTGCCCGACCCGGGAATCGAACCCGAGACCCCTTGCCCGGCAGTCGCACTTGCGACTACTCGGCCAACGAGGCAGTCTCAAGTAGCAGCAGTAAAAATATTAATATTTTCGTTATTGCTTTATTATTAAAACAAAACGTGTTAAGAAATAATAATTATCAAATTGTCGCGGAACACCACCAACTGTCAAACTAGAGCGCGTGACGTCATACGTGGGTAAATAAAGAGTGTACATCCAGTAAGACGCCTGTAATCGATATTATTGTTTACGTTCGTTACCCACGTATTACGTCACGCGACGTGATTGATGTTTCGTTACAGGTATAGAACAGATTAAAAATGTTGTTAATTATCAAAATTTTAGTTTTATATTTTAAATATTATGAGTTTTATATTTCAAATATAAAACTTAGTTAATTCTCAAAAAGGTTTTATTGAAAATTCGTTAAATATTATGCAGATTTTATTTATGTACACTTGTAATCTTAACAAAGAAAACTCGTAAAATATTTTTTCCAACTGGGATCAAGGGAAACAAATTGAAAAAACTATGCAGAGCTGTGTGACGGCCGCCTCTCGCTTGTTTGAACGTCGCGGGTCACGTGCGTCTCGCACATGCGTGTTGACTTGACTTTTTCTAGAAGATTCGCACGTTGGTCGTGCGGAGATGCTACGAGTGAAGCCTAGCTCGGCTATGTTCGGCTCGCCGTGCGCGTTACACCCTCCCCCTCTAACCCATGCGGAGCGCCCCCGCTGCTGGGTTAGCCTTACGGGGCCTTCCCTATTCGCGATGTTAATGTACACGGTTGGATGTGATGATGATATTACGTGCGGAGCGTCTGTGCCGTGTGTGGCCTCATCGTCAGTCACTGTGTTAAAATCGCACGTTCGCGGAGGTACACTTTTCCCGACGCAGCGGTCGCACTTCGACCTCACTACGCCCACTTGACCGCATCCATAACAACGAATGACAGGGCTACTATTATTATTTTTAAGGAGTCGGTGTTTGCGGCTTGTTTATTTTTAAGATTCCTACACTCGTCAACCGTATGACCGTAGAACTTACAAAACGTGCAACGAACGCGTTTAACCCTTTTCGCGTTCTCGTTCGAATTACCCGTGGTAGTGGTGATTCCGCTCTTATCACTCTTATCGCAATCGCGCGAAGTCTGCGGGTGGGAAACATTTGTTGTTTCGGGAACGTTAAGTTTTGCAGTATAACTAGAATTTTCGGTACTCAACGATAATTCGGAGATCGCGTCTTCGATGGCTCTCGCCTTCTCTATAAAACCGTCTATGTCAACAATGTCGTCACGTTGTAAACGTTTACGTACACGACGGTGTAACAACCGGTAAATTATATCTATTTGCATGGGTGTTGGCACTACGTACGGTAACTTTACTAATAGAGACCTAATTCTACACACATATACTTCAGCACGTTCGTGTTTATGTTCTTGGCTGAAAACTTCACGTCGAGTTTTATACGCCGGCTTCGGCGTACCATACATGGCGCGAAGTCGTAGCACGGCGTCCTTCCACGTAGCGACGGTGTTGCGGGCGCCGTGCCACCACACGGCGGCGTCGCCCTCCAACAGCATCGGGAGCCCCGCAGCGCGTGATCATCGCTCACGTCCGCGCACTCCTTAAACACTTGGACAGCGTCGATGAATGCTTCCAGCACCTCTGGTTCACGGGAAGTTCCGTTGAACCGCGCGGTACATTTGGCGAAGTTCCCAGACGATCCTGTAGTGATGGCGTTCAGCGTCGGTGTTGATACTGGCAGCGGCGATTGCCATGGGCCGCAGGCCGCTGGCAACGCCCTCAGTGTCTCCACCAGGCACCTGTTTGTCTCAGCTTGCATCTTGACGAATGATTCCATCATGTTCGCTAGCAACATCTCGGTGTCCGTTGTTCTAGCGTTGGCGCCGGTACGTTCAGACGCGGGGACAGGTTCGGGGGCCCGTACAGGGCTCTGCTCCGTAGCCTCGTCATAATCTTCGCGGTCGCTGACGTCGTTCGGCTGGTTGTCCGCATCGAGCGCGGCTTTAACAGCGCGCAGCTCGTGTGTTTGGCATAATATATTCGTGATTCGGGCCACTAGTTAGGAGCACACAAGCGCTTAAGTTCCTGTATCGGATTCAGGCGGAAGAAACGCCCCGGTGCCACCATTGTGTGGACTATGCACCGCCCGGAGACCGGTAGAGTTGTCCCCGTTTGGGCAGAGTATGGCCGTGTCCTCGTGAAAGCAATAGATGACCTTTCACGCCGGGACATGGTTCAGGCTAGTGAACGTCGAACAATGGGCTGCTCGCCATCTGGTAACTAACCGGACCGAGCTCAATCGTCAACAACACGTGATCCATGCGCTTCAATTTTTAAATGTCCGCAAACCGTATGGGCCCAGCACGGGCGATGCCCGTTTGCTAGGGCCGTGGGTAATTTTTGAAAAGGAGGTGTAGTCCTAAAACAAAGGGCAACTGTCACTATGGTTTTAGCCAGTAATAGTCTGACATGCCCCCCGCTCTACCCAGAGCGCGAGAAGTTATTCGATGGTTTGTACCTTGAAAAACATCCAAAGTACCAGAAGATTTTTAATGTATAAAACTTGGCTATCGATACTTTTTGGTTTTGACTACAGTCTTCCCTAGTAATAGCAGCCATTTTTAGGCCTCGGTTTCTAGTAGGTATGCGCGCGTATTTCGTAGGTATTTCTGGTCCATATTATAGTAGGTCTATGGTTGTTTGTGATTGGTCAATGTCAGAAGCAATGAGTCACCTGTTATTTGTTTACATTACACACTTTATATTTTTTCTTTATTGTCGTCCGATCTCCTAATATTGAGATTGTATTGACATTTTGATTAGTTTCAAGAATAAGCGCCCAGGATGTAAAATCCTAGCTACGACTTTGCTTGTTTTTTTAGATACCTAGTTCAAGTTTTCTATATGTATAATTTTAGCATGCATGTAAATGGTGCTAATTATCTTCACAAATATTTATAGGTAATAATTAATATTGTTGCTATTCACCAACTACCCCTAAATCATCTCTTAACTAAAAGTTACATAGCTAAAACCTACTTGAAGACCAGTAAGTAGAGTACCCTAAAATCTGAGGAGGAGCCTCCGATCAGGCGAGGTGTTCGTTCCTTGCGGGCTTTCTGCCCATCAGTTGTTCGTTGGGATTTCCTATCCATGTTAATTCGCATGTGCGATGTAGGATTTCGATTTATGACGCCATCCGTTAAATGGCTTTCATCGCTAGTCTATGTGCGTGAGCTGTCATTTGATATGTGTCGCCTGGGCCTTTAGCCAAACGCCATTTTAGCGCTTGTCTACATGTAGAATAGAAAACGAAATTATACGGAATTAACGTAAATTTCATACATTTAGTTTTCTACTCTCTCTGTTGACAAGCGCTAAAGTGGCGTTTGGCTAACGGCACTGAACTACTTTTAGGCGACACTTACACAGGTCGGTGCAAACCAAAATATTGTTAGAAAGAAAATAAGAAAATCCATTTATTTCTGCGCAATACACACATAAACTTAACAACTACATACAAAAAATGTGTGCGTTACCCAGGCCATATGTTGTCGAAAATGGTCATTTGAATCTGATAGATAATTAGCTGTGCGGCTTCTGTAATTGTTACGCACATTTTTAAATTTGTTGCGCTTATGGTTTTTAATTATTTCACAAAAACATTTCCTGCTGAGATAACGTTACCCCAGCCAGACCTTTTTCTTTCTAATGAGAATATTTAAATAATTACTAGTTATAAAATTAGCTGTCTAGATGAAGTAAATGTTGTGCCTTGTTTTGTATTTTTTCTTTCATCGGTTGCGAAGTTATTTGAGATTATGCTGGTGTAACGATTTTGGTTTTCCAAAGTTTTCCTATTTAATGAAATAATCTTTAAGCTATGTATTATTTTGTTTTTTTTTATTGTCGAACAAATTTAAACTAATTCCTAAGAAGCCATGTACAAATATGATAAGAATCCGCTTATCCATTTCAAAGATCTAGCAAAACCAAAAACGTTACCCCAGTAAAATCTCGAATAACTTCGCAACAAATACAAAATAAGGCACAACATTTACTGCATCTAGACAACTAATTTTATATATAGTAATTATTTAAATATTTCCATTAGAAAGAAAAAGGTCTGGCTGGGGTAACGTTACCCCAGCAGGAAATGTTTTTGTGAAATAATTAAAAAACTATAAGCGCAACAAATTTAAAAATGTGCGCAACAATTACAGAAGCTGCACAACTAATTATCTATGAGACGCAAATGACCATTTTCGACAACATCTGGCCTGGGTAACGCACACACAAAAATAGATAAATGCCACCTAGCTTACAGGTTCCTTAAAATTTAGGAGCGTTTGGTAAAAAGGGCCATTAGTTTATTGTAATGAGTTAAATTATGATAGTAATAAATTAAAATGTATTATAAATCTGTCCAAAAAGAAATATTAATAATACAATTAAATGTGAAGTTCGTTCAGTACGCTTTCGCGCCTAAATTAAAAAAGGTGTTTGCCTTAAAAATGAAATTTGTACTATATGATAAAGCTTGACAAAAAAGAGTTCGACGCGGTGACAGCTGGAACATTATAGACTTGAACTGAATCACTCACTTCGGACCACATCCCATGAATAAACATTCATCCGAACACAGGACCTCCTCTTTTTAAACTCGATAAAAATAACAAATATCAAAACCGGTTGAGTGGTACTGGACCAGGTTGCCACAGGTACGATACTACCGACCTCTATTATGCCAGACTCTTTTTTGCCAAGCTATAGTAAGTATACTATATTATAATAGCTAGCTTCTGTTAGCGGCTTCGCCTGTTATGTTGCGTCGCCTTTGTTAGGAATCTACACCATGGAATGAACAACTAGCTTCAATTCTAAATTTTTGTTGTTGACGTTCAAAAGTGCCTTTCTGGTCTAATTGAAACAAATGATTTTGACTTTGACTTTCATACTTTTAAATTCGGAAATGCGGGCGAAGCCGGTGACATGAGCAATTTCAATTTCAATGATTAGCTGATTAGATGTAAAATATTTCACATTAATATAAATTAGAGCAACATATTATGTTAACAAAAAATCGCGGGTTGCTCGCGTGAATATACTGAGAAAAGCTCTACTAGTTTCAACCCACAGAGGGGTTCTTACTCATGAGCAGCGTGCGCCGCGACCGCGTGAGTATCTAACCCGCGATTTTTTAGTCAATTTAGTATGTCTCACAATAGTTATTATAAAAACATATGATGTGTTCGAAATTGAAAAGACATATAATTATAATGAATTGTTATCATGAAATATATTTTATTAAGAAAAACAAATCAAATTTATTGAAAATTCTTTATTTTTTTATTTACAATTTACCTTGACATTCTAATTTTCAGTCATTGTCAGTTAACCACACACAAGTAATTCATAAAAAATATTAATATAACATGACCCCTTTTTATCGCCGAAGGGGTAAGCAGACGTGCACATTACGGCACTTAATGCCACTGTACAATGTAACACCCACTTTTCACTATTTATGTTATGAGTCTCATGTAAAAGGAAGTGAGCCTATTGCTATATACCGGGCACACTTCAAAGCGCCGAGCTACTACTGAGAATAAAAAATAACCCCAGGTATACTTTGCCCGACCCGGGTATTGAATCCGAAACTCCTTGTCGGAAGTCGTACTTGCGACCACACTAGCGAGGCTGTCATAAAAATATTTTTATGTTAAACGATTTTAATGACCTCTATTCTACCAATCAAGCTCTTTTGTTTGATATTCGTAATGGAGGCAGTGGTGGAGAAAATTCAATTATCTATACATACCGATAAATGCAATCAGAATGTCTGTTTGTACTATTAACATAACCGCTTTTTACTACATGCATGCAAATGTATGTGAAGATCTAGCAAAACCAAAAACGTTACTCCAGCAAAATCTCGAATAACTTCGCAACCGATGAAAGAACATACCATAACATCACGCCTTTTATCCCCAAAGGGGTAGGCAGAGGTGCACATTATGCTACTGTATTATGTAACACCCACTTTTCACTATTTACGTTATGAGCCCCATGTAATAGGGGGCGAGCCTATTGCCATATACCGATCAAAGAAAAAATACAAAACAAGGCACAACATTTACTTCATCTAGACATTTAATTTTATAGCTAGTAATTATTTAAATATTCCCATTAGAAAGAAAACGATCCGGCTGGGGTAACGTTACCCCAGCAGTAAATGTTTTTGTGAAATAATTAAAAATCTATTAGCGCAACATACTTAAAATGTGAACAACAATAGGCATGGCGACTATTTTTTAATTTTTTGTCCGTCTTTTAGATATATTAAAAATCTTCGATACGTAAATTTTCTTTTTTCTCGTATCCAAAAAAACATGTAGATATTTTGAGTTAAAATGACGCGCGTGACAACACCCCCCCACTCCCTAACTTTAATGCGGAATAACTACGTATCCTTCTGTTAATTTGATAAAACAAAAAATACGTGTCTGATATTTTCGTGCGATCTTAATGACGGACTAATAACTTTTTTGATTTTTTTACCCTGTCGACACGCCTATTACAGAAGCCGCCAAACTAATTATCTAAAAGATTCAAATGACCATTTTCGATAGCATCTAGCCTGGGTAACGCACACCATCAAGATTGAGTGATCAGATACACCGCGGTTCCATATTCAATACATCCCTGACGAGGAACGCGTGCGATGTTTGTCCCAGAGTGACAATTCTGTCATCACCCCTTCCCCCTAAAATCCCCCTAGTATCCTCTCAATCCATCTGTGGAGCTATATTATTAATTGTACTCTTTTATTATTTTATAAAAATGTGTACCTAGTGCCTAATTAGTACAACCAAAAAATGGTAATTAATGGAGGAGGAGGAGCGAGGTTTATCCCATACCCTACCGGATTACTTTTCTGAGAAGCCCCGGCAACTTAATTGTATAGATTTAAAGAAATAAACACATGATTGTTTATTATTTTATTTATTACTTTGCCGTCCCCACACCCCCTACGTCCCCCCCTTACCCCGTTGATGTACGCGCCACGTATGCGCTCTCAGAGCGTCCCTGGAGCTGTATCGCCTGGCGCAGGCGCCGCACGCGTGTGTCCGCGGCGCGCCGTGCGCCCTGGACTCGTGCACTGCGCACGATGATGCGCTCACGAAGCGGAGCGGACATTGTGCGCATCCATACCTGTTGAGAACAACAAATATTAATAAAAAATATAGTACTACCTTTTTATGGGATAAGCCGGTAAACGAGTAGACAGATCACCTGATCAATCGGCGCCGCCCATGGACACCCGCAACACTTGAGGCGTTACAAGTGCGTTACCTTTTGGGGATTAGGAGTGTGAGGATAGTTGGGAATGGGGAAGGGGGGCCTCCAGTAACCTCATTTACAAGACTGAACACAACGCAAGCGTTGTTTCACGTCGGTTTTCTGCACGTTGGTGGTATCACTCCGATCTAGCCGGCCCATTCATGCCGAAGCATGGCTCTCTCACACTTGAATCTCAGGAACTACTGTTCCAATTCGAAAACTTATTTTCGTGTAGTATTGTTCATTTATGGAGGAAGGCTATAAGCTATAAGTCATCTCGCTATGATAAATAGTCGTACCTATAGGATGAGGAGTCTCGATGTCTTTTAGCTTTCTTGAAATGCAGTCTTAAATTCTCCTGCAACAAAATTAAATTCATATTATAACAATCGCCGTAGTTCTACTCGGAGATTTAATGAATAGATGCCGCATCCATCTCTACATAAATCGTCGGTTTTCTCTAAATTCAAAGAACATCTACATAGGGTGTAAACAAACCGCTCCGCGTGAAATGCTGACAAAAAAAATTGTCTGCGCGTTAACGCCGCTGGACGCTCCCGGAAAGGAGGCGAGGCGCGCGGGGCGACGAGCGGCGCGAGCGGAAGCGGCGCATATTGACTTTGGGATCGTTCGGACACAAGCCATTTTTACTTACCGTTTTAATATACCAGTTTAACATACAGTTCTGTAATTCATTACAGAGACCCATCCCCATCAGAAATAGTTTTTACAATTTTAACCGTTTTTTTTTGTTTACGTGTTATTCATGCGACATCAGCCTCGACCAGTTGATTACAACTAGTATTACATAAAAGAAACATTTAGTTCCTTACTTTTATAAAAATACAACTCGTTTTTTACCATCACCTGTCGGCGTTTGTCGGGAGCGTTCTGTTTACACCATGTATACACTTGGGACCAAAAAAGGAGTCACTAGCGTATCTGATTTTTTATTTCCTATTAAATATTTTCTTATACAAGTATTTAATTAATTGGTAACGTATCAAAATCCCGAAAGTTCATAATACCTATGTTTGAAATACCGACGTCCAAAACACCGAATTTCAAAATACCGAAAGTTTTAAATGCCGATAGTCGTCATATCGCAACACAAAATACCGATGTTCAAATGCCCGAAAGGACAAAATCCCGAATGAATTAAATCCCGAATGGACGACATAACGATGGATGAAATCCTAAAGAGCGCCAACGTAGTTCCTGCGATTACTCACAGATGGTACTCCAACTACTCACAGATGGTACTAAACCAGAGTTATGACGGTGGGCATTCTGCTTAACATGTTTTAATCTAACTACCATTTCAAACTTTAACATAAAATTAAAATATTGTATTTAATTAAAGTCAATAGGTTGAGCTACAAACTACCTCGCCTACTCAACAGGTAAACCTAAGCAACTCAATTCCTACATTGGCCGGCTTCAATACTTCAGGATGCATTCACTATCATCTCGTAGAGAGGCATATGATGCGCTGTTTTTGTTTAAGCTAATTAGGAATCAAATAGATTGTCCCGATTTGCTCAGTCTCCTACGGTTTCGCGCTCCCTCGAGATACCCACGTCAGCCCATAACGCCACTGTGCCCACCACTGAGAAGAACAGTGTTGGGTGCAAACCACGTAATACCTAGACTGTGCAAAGCAGTTAACAGCTATAGTGATGTGACTGATTTGCACAGTGACAGTGTTGGTCAGTTCCGTAAAGCTATTTTTACTAATATGCGTTGTAATGGATGAGTACTTCACAGCATTTTGCGTTTCGTCATTGTCGTATTTAGTTAATTTAGAGAGATTTTATGTTCCTACTTTTTTTTTATTTCAAAAAACAAAAAAAAAAAAATTTTTAATTTTTTAATATTGTAACATATTTTTTTCTATCAGTTTGTTTTTACACTATTATTTTTCAATAAATATTATTTTATTTTATCATAATTTAAAAATAGTGTATTGTTAACTAATACTATTGTGCATGCTGTGTTAGCCTATAAGTGATTATTATACTCGCACATGTGTTATATCTTTTATTAACAGTAATGAAAAAGTGTAATAATTGTTGGCTAACCTATTTAAATAAATAAATAAATAAAATACAAACGTCAGTGACAGAAACGGATCGCTGCAAAACCGACTCCACGTGGTCTTGTCTGCCCTACCCCTAGAGTGTAATTTAAATTCGCGTAGGCGCGGAAGGGCTAGGTGGCCCGCGAGCTGAAGAGCAGGTGGTTTTAAACGCCCGCCACCGCGCAGTTGGCCAGAAAAGCCGATGCTGGGGTGGTGAGCGTTAATAGCATCTGCGATGATAAGCTCGCGTGGTTAAACTCCGAGTTTTTAAATGTCGAGTTTTTAAACTTCGGGTATTTAAACTTTGGGATTTTAAACTTTCGGGCAAATGAACTTTCGAGATTTAAAACGTTCGACCTAACAACCACTCGGCGTTTCAATTTTCGGGATTTAAAATTCGGTCTTTTAAATTTCGGTAATGTAATACGTACCGTACGTAAGCGCAACAAATTTAAAAATGTGCGCAACAATTACAGAAGCCGCACAACGAATTATCTATAAGATTCAAATGACCATTTTCGACAACATCTGGCCTGGGTAACGCACACCCATTCCGTCGACGACTGTCAACCGTACTAATATAACACATAACATCACGCCTTTTATTCCCAAAGGGGTAGACAGAGGGGCACATTATGCCACTGCACTACTACTGAGATTTTTTTAAAAACCCCTTTGCTCGACTTGGGAATCGAACCCGAGACCCCTGGCCCGGTAGTCGGACTTGCGACCACTCGGCTAAAAGTATTTTAAATAGAGAACTAGGTCCTGACATGGATCGTAAAAAGAAGTGTGGACTTCTGTTATTACTTAGGAGATACAGGAAAAAGAAACAAAGGAGATTTTGCGAAGACAAGATTTTGATGCGCGATGTGAATCTATTCGCAAGTTGTTGCGATGCGTAGAAGAAGCTCGCACATTTTTGCGATGCGACGTCGCATCGCATTTTTCTGTACGAGCCCTAAATGTAATTTGCCTCACCGGAGTTTTGAACCTGACATCGCACTCGACGCAGTAGTAGTCCTCGCGTTGATGCGCCTGTTTGTGTTTGAGCAGAGACGACGCGTACAGAAAGTATTTGTCGCACAGATCGCAACGAAGACGCTTCGATTTATCGTGTCGTCTGTAATCAAAATATGGGTACATTATAAATAATGTAATGTAATAATTTTAATGTTTGGTACCTCGATGACGGTACTCTGGGAGGCGATGCGGATACAGTATTAAATGATTTCAGATTTTTAAAAAATGAATTTCATGCTATTGGCCTTGACCTAAATTTTTCCAAGTGTGAGATATTTTTACATGACTCTACCGACAGACAGATCTTATCAAAATTTAATACTTTTGCACCTAATATCTCGATGGTTGATAAATGTTCACTTCGCCTCCTAGGTGCGCCCGTCTTCGAGGACTCTTTTCCAAGTTTTATTGAAGAATAAATTCAAAATTTTTCTGTCGTTTCAGAAAAACTATATCACATTAGAATGCATTCGGCTTATACTATTATTCGGTTTTGCTGCTTCGGTCCCAAATTTATGTATTTTTTGCGCTCGACCCACCTCTGGTCTGCACCCCTTCTTTTAGAAAAAATTGACCAAATCATTAGGCGAACCCTGTCCTTAATTTTGAATGTGGCTCTTGATGACCGAGCTTGGACACAAGCCACTCTGCCTGTCCGCATGGGTGGGCTTGGCGTCCGTAAAATTTCCAGTGTAAGCCTACCGGCTTTCATATCTTCCGCCCTTGGTACTCAAGAATTAACCAGGAAAATTCTTTCTCAATCACTGGTTAATTTTGATGTACCATGTTTAGCGTTGATGTACCATGTTAAGCGATTTTCCAAGCATTCACAGCTTCCACAGCTGTGAATGCTTGGAAAATCGCTTGCCCAAATATTGACCCCCCCGTCAAATCACATTCCCAGAGACAATGGGACGAGCCGCTCTGCAGAAAAGTGAGCGAAAATCTCTTGAACTCCTCTTGTTCAACTGCAGAGAGAGCTCGCCTTTTGGCTGTGGGTGAGTGGGAGTCGGGGTTATGGCTTCTTGCTTTACCTTCGTCTAACCTAAGTACTTTGTTGGACGACACCACGTTCCGCGCTGCAATTTGTTTAAGGCTTGGAGCTTCATTTTGTTCACCTCATCGTTGTCGTTGTGGTGAAGATGTCAACAGCCTCGTTTTGCTCGACACGCAAGTATTAATGACATAATGAAGTCAGTATTCGTGTGAATCTGTAAGTGGCTCAATGTTACTATTTTTCTGCTAAATCTATGTAATGTAGCTGTTGATTCACCATTCAATAAATAAATAAATAAATAAATAATTCGTCGAGCTCTTGCCTCCGTTGGCGTGCCAGCTACTTTAGAACCTAATGGCTTGGTACGCGACGATGGCAAGAGACCCGACGGTATGTCATTATTCCCTTGGAAGATGGGTAGGGCTTTAGTATGGGACGCCACTTGCGTTGATACTCTGGCGCCATCCCATCTTCCAAGCTCAGCGTGTCGAGCCGGTGCTGCCGCTGCTGCTGCCGAGAACCTCAAACGGCGAAAGTATAATAGCCTGATTGGCAATTATGCTTTCGAACCGTTTGGGGTTGAAACTTTAGGGCCGTGGGGCCCAAGTGCACATCTTCTTTACAAAGATATTGTAAGGAGGATGGTTGACACTTCAGGTGATCGAAGGGCTGGCTACTACCTTGGGCAAAGGTTAAGCATTGCCATTCAACGTCGCAATGCTGCCAGTCTTTTGGGCACCCTACCTCACGGTAGCGATGAGGAAAATGTTTTCTTTGATGCCTTATGATTTATTTTTATTATTATTATTTTATTAAGGTGTAAATATTTTAGTTTTAAATTTTTTTTATATATTTTAAGTTGTATATATTAATTTTTATCTTGTATTGTGTATATATTTAATTGTGTAATAGTTATTATTAATTCTAGAAAATAAAAATTCTATATACCATAAATAATTGGTTAGTTTCCTAGGTTTAAATTGTTTCAACTTTTCAATGCAATAAATAATTTAAAAAGAATCATAGTCTCATCCATTGATTTAACAATTTACCTACTTTTGGATTTTTTTTTCGCTAATGTTAAGGAAATAAGTACCTATGCTATTTGACGCAGAAATATGATGACGTCATAGTTGCGACCCAATACAAAATTCATAAAAAAGTATCGTATATTACATTTCAATAAAAGTATTGAATTTTACTACCTGTCAACTACCGTATTGTGTTGTGATTCTGTATGTAGAGGTATGTTGTTACACACATTAAAACGGCTGTGGAGACCGGGATGAAATAAGGAACAGGGGTAGATTATGGTCTGAGATAACACATAGGCATTTTATCCCACGGAACGCGGCCGAAGAAGCTGGTAGCTTTTTCTTACTTTAAAGAAAAACGTTACCCCACACTAGGATTTTCACCTATGTCGTGTGTACGTTTACAAACATACAAGTTCACATACACATGACACAGAGAACCGAAACAACAATTTGTGGATCACACAAAGAGTTGTTCCGTGCGGGAATCGAACCCGCTACACGTCGGTTGCTCAACCGTGCTGTCATTTTATACTATTATATAAAGCGGAAGAGTTTTTTTGTTTGTTTGTTTAAACGCGCTAATCTCCGTAACTACAAGTCTGGTTTGAATAATTATTTTTGTGTTGGATAGCGCATTTATCGAGGATGGCTATAAAACATTACTCACAAAGTATGAACCCTCAGGGATTCCATGGTGGTGAACAGTTTCCCACACTGATGACACGCGTGGCGCTCGCTCGACGAGTGAGTCTTGACATGTCGCTGTATCACTGTGCGCTTACTGTAAACACACATACATTCATACAAGACATTAATTTAAATGAAATGTTAACGTCAAAGTCATTTATTTCCATTAAACAACAATTTGATACTTTTGAAAAAAATAAAAAACATCACGCCTTTTATCCCCGAAGGGGAAGGCAGAGGTGCACATTATGCCAACGTACAATGTAACACCCACTTTTCACTATTTATGTAACGAGTCCCATGTAATAGGGGGTGAGCCTATTGCCATATACCGGGCACAATTCCAGACTCCGTGCTATTACTGAGAATTAAAAAAAAAAACAGAAATACCTTACCTGACCCGGGAATCGAACCCGAGACGCCTTGCCCACTCGCACTTGCGACTAGGCCAACGAAGTACTTTTGAAACGTCAACAAATACAAAATAAATAATAGTCTGTCAGTCAGTTCGTCAGTGAAGCTGATGGTGGTCATTCCGAAATGTAAATTCGAATGGAGAAGATCGAGCAAGAAACTCCATGGTACTCCAATGATTTTTTTTATCTTTTTTTTTAATTTACGCTTCATGCACAAAGTGTACACAAAGTGGACTTATTGTCGCAGGCATTTTCTTCCAGTCTGACCTTTGGGTGATGCAGAGAAGAGTTAATGGTAGGACCAAGAATCATTTTCATCAAACTTATACACTTGGGACCACACAAAAGGAGCCACTATCGTTTTTTTCATTTCATCGTAACTTCTATAACTTAAAATATTCCTTTTACAACAAAATGCTCTCATTGTAAAGGTAACTAAATTATCTTTTACACGACATATGTTAACAATTAATGAAATATTTGTATCAGATACTATTTATTAAGAAATGAAAAAGACGGTTAGTGCGGTGGTCGGGCAACCAGCAGCCGCGCAACGAGTCGCGGGTTCGATTCCCGCACGGAGCAACTCTTTGTGTGATCCACAAATTGTTGTTTCAGGTCTGGGTGTCATGTGTATGTGATATTGTATGTTTTTAAACGCATCCACGACACAGGAGAAATACTAGAGAGGTGCAATCTTTAAAAAAAATTGCATATAGCCTAGAGCACTACTTTCAATGGCATCTCTCATACGGAGAAGGTTTGACCAATAATCACCATTCTAGCTCCATGTGGGTTGGCGATTTCAAACTAATAGATAGAGATTATATACCCTGGTTTCCTCACGATGTTTTACCTCACCATTTGTCAGCAGTATCTAAATAATATTATAAAGTACATATAACTCGGAAGAAATAGAAAGTATTTAATTTTGTGAGAAAAGAAAAAATACGTGTCTAAAGTTTTAAATTAATGTACCAGACGGACATAAAAATAAAATTAAAAAAACTACCCTCCGTCACTTACTTTGTTGAGAATTGGCATTTGTCACAGGTGTATGACGCTGGCGTCACCGTGTGCGCTATGGCGTGATGCTCTAATAGATTCTGCCGGGAGAGGCGAACGTGACCGCAAACTTTGCACTTATACCTGAAAATAAGTAGTATAACGACAGAATTGTGTAAGACCCAGACTTCGGCACGAATGTATCGGCTCGACCGCAGTGATACCACGGCCGAGAAGAAAACCATAGTGAAACCATTAAAGCGTTGTGTTTCGTCGTATGAAAGAGGTTACCGGAAACCCGATTCGTCCCATTTCTAAGCCCTAAATCCCCAATAACCCTCAAATTCCTAATCCTCAAAAGGCCGGTAACGCACTTATAAGCCTCTGGTATTCCGTGTGTCCATGGGCGACGCCGATTGTTTACCATCAGGTGATCCGTCTGCTCGTTTACCGGCTTATCCCATAAAAAACGAAATGTGTAGGAAAGCCATGCTTGACACGAATGGGTCGGCTCGAACGGACTTTTTGACCCTCGGGAAGTCAAAGTCAAAGCATTAATTTCTATTAAAACTTAATAAGGCACTTTTGAAACGTCACAAAATGAATTGTCCATCCGTCTATCTGTCAGTGAAGTTAGGGAACGCGGGCGAACGTATGCGTTACCCAGGCCAGATGTTGTCGAAAATAGTAATTTGATCTTATAGATAATTAGTTTTGCAGATTCTGTAATTGTTGCGCAAATTTTCAAATTTGCTGCGCTTATAGTTTTTTAATTATTTCACAAAAACATTTCTTGCTGGGGTAACGTTACCCCAGCCAGACCTTTTTCTTTCTAATGGGAATATTTAAATTTTTACTAGCTATAAAATTACTTGTCTAGATGAAGTAAATGTTGTGCCTTGTTTTGTATTTGTTCTTTCATCGGTTGCGAAGTTATTCAAGTTTTGCTGGGGTAACGAATCTGCAAAACTAATTATCTATAAGATTCAAATGACTATTTTTGACAATATCTGGCCCGGGTAACGCACACCGGGCGAACGCAGACATAAGTATAGTTTAGAATTTTTCATACCCTTAGCATTGTAAATTCTTATTAACATTGTATGTACATTATTTTGTTATATTTTGATGAATTTTGTTCTTTTCTTAACTCTTTTAAGGTTGTCATTAATATTTTGTATTTGTTAAATCTTTGTTTTGTGTGCCAATTGTCAAATGCTTTTTCTTTCTTTCTTTTATTGTCATTTTTACATAATGTGTTTAATTTTGTTATAACCAATGTTTAATCATATCTAATATGACATTACATTTTTGACTTCAGTGGTATCAATAATTTTAATTTCTTAGACATTACTGTATTCATTCGAACAACATTACAATTCATTCAACTCAATGGACCTAATTTTATTACATAATTATTTTTATAACACATCTTTGCATGCCAAGTGAAGGCAAAATATGCAGAAATTGTAAATTTTGTTAACACCTATATCTTATGTATCCATGTTTGCAAATGATTGAATTAATTTGAATTTGAATTAAAGCTCTATTAAAAGTCTTTATATTTTATGTTCCTTTAACATGACTGATTTTGTAAGTAGTAGTTTCTACATAAACATAACATCACGCCTTTTTATCCCCGAGGCAGAGGTGCACATTTCGGCACTTAATGCCACTGTACAATGTAACACCCACTTTTCACTATTTATGCTATAAGTCCCATGTAATAGGGGGTGAGCCTATTGCCATATACCGGGCACATTTCCAGACTCCGTGCTACTACTGAGGTTTTTTAAAAACCCAGTAATACTTTGCCCGACCCGGGAATCGAACCCGAGACCCCTTACTCGGCAGTCGCATTTGTAGTAGTTTCTTTTTTTTCAGTTACTAAAATTTTATTGGTTTTGTTCGTTTGTATAGTTTTTATTTATCACTTAAATGTAAATTCGGTTAACCTATAATGACGACGATGATAGGGATGATAACGGGGTATGAAAATTAAAAATCTAATTAGTCCGTCAGTTAGGTAATGAAAAATTATCAGACAGGTATTTTTTATAACATAACATAACATCACGCCTTTTATCCCCGAAGGGGTAGGCAGAGGTGCACATTCTACCACAGTACAATGTAACACCCACTTTTCACTAGTTGTTATGAGTCCCATGTAATAGGGGGTGAGCCTATTGCCATTTACCGGGCACATTTCCAGACTCCGTGCTACTACTGAGAATTTTAAAAAACCCAGTAATATTTGCCCGGCCCGGGAATCGAACCCGAGACCCCTTGCCCGGCAGTCGCACTTGCGACTACTCGGCCAACGAGGCAGTCGAGTATTTTTTATTTTGTCGTATAATAAAATAATACTTAGATAAAACGAATTAAAGTTTAGAAGTGGGGGGTAAAACGTCATTTCTACGTATAAAATGTACATAGAAGTAACGTCACACGACATTTCAAATCAAAGTCGAAAGTATTCGTTTCTGTATTAAAGACAATAAAAAATATGTGTCTAATGATTTAAAATAATCCACCAGACGGACATCTACCCTATTGGCGACTGTATAAGCTCAATACCTATTGTTACCTTTGTTATTTCTTAATACTAGGTATACAGAAGCTGTTGGAATACCTGTTTAAATAAATAAATGAATTGAATGACCACTCACCTAGTGGTATGTGACTTAATATGTCCTCTTAGTGAGACGACGCTCGGACAGTATTGGAAACAAATATCGCATTTGTAGGCGCCGTGTTCCTGCAACAAAATAATCTTATACTCCCTTAGTACCTACATCGTTGGCCGAGTGGTCGCAAGTGCGACTACAGGGCAATGGGTCTCGGGTTCGATTCCCGGACCGTGCACATGAGTACTAAGTTTTAAAAAAATTCTCAGTAGTAGCACGGAGTCTGAAATTGTATTGAGAACTTTCTTATGATAGAAAAAAATCCTGAAAATCTTATAGGTACGGAAGACAATGGGATTGCGCGTACGAAGTCGCGGGCAGAAGCTAGACAACAATAAATGATTTCGACTGTTCAATACAATAAAATATGTATTTAGAAAAACACACTTTCATTCATTGATTTTGTGGCCAACTTAATTTTAGTATTTTTCAAACAATTTTTAACAAATAACTATGCTGTTTGACGCTAAAAAAACGTGACGTCACAATACCCAGTCTCGTACAAAATTCATAGAACACTATCGTTTTTGCCAGTTCGAAAAAAGTATTGAATTAGACTAGTTGACAAGTACCCAATTATAGAGGTACACCTACGGTAACGCTGTTCGGATAACAGCATGATATTAAAATTAAAATTAATTAAAATTAACATATAATAAAATTAATACATCATTTCGACAGGTGCCATAGTCATCCATAGTTCCCAATTTACCGGTCCACAGCAACCCACCCATTGTCCCACCTTATTTCCATTACCCACAATAGTTTTACACTAACCGCATTTATATTGGGCTCGCTGCCATTGCAGCGGTAAGTCCCCTCTTTGAGGAGTGGCTTGAGAGACGCTACGGCGTCCTCACCTACCGCCTGACGCAGGTCCTCACCGGACATGGAAGTTTCGGGAGGTACCTGTGTCTGATGGGGCGGGAGGAAACGCCCGGGTGTCATCACTGCGAGGACCGCCCTGAGGACACGGTGGAACATACAGTGGGAGAATGCCCTGCGTGGGCTGAGCACCGCCGTGCCCTCAGGGAAGTGATCGGCGATGGCGACCTCTCGCGTCCGGGCCTAGTGCAGGCCATGATGCGGAGCGAGGGGGACTGGGATGCCGTCTCCTCCTTTTGCGAAGCAGTCATGCTAGCTAAGGAGGAGGCGGGACGCGTGAGGCAGCGAAGCGCTGCCTCCTCGCAACCCAGCCATCGCGAAGGACACACCGGGCGTCGGGGATCGCGAGACGATCTCCGGCCACCGTAAGCGCGGGCCTGCGGACGGCGAGCATGGGTGGCTCCCCGTCCGACCAGAAACAGACCCGAGCGTACGGCGCGTCGCGTTCCGCGCGCGCCTCAAAGAGCCATCAGACCACCACAGATGGGGCCCAATAGGGCCGATGCCGATTCGGAGTCGCGGAGAACCTAACGGGTAACCGGGGCTCCGGCTCGACGTGCAGGAGAAGGAACGGGGTGGTTATTAGTCAGTAAGAGTCTGACTCTCCCTTCCGCCTCACCCAGGCGGGAGCAGTCATTAGATGATTTTCCCCCCTTTAAAAAAAAAAATAAAAAAAAAATACCGCATTTATATTGTGCTTACAGGGATAGTCGCCGGTTTGTGTGTCCATTACATTTAGATTAAAGATGTCTAAAGGGCCTCTACGCAGTTGGCTTCGACCCCTCGTACGCCTCCCAAATGACCGGGACCCTGTGGTCCCATGAATGGTAAAGACATACAAAAATTAATATAACCTATGTATTAAACATCACCTGTTTATGTCTGTCCATATGCGTTTGCAGCACATCTTCGAAATTAAACGCTTTGACACATCGTTCACATTTATATGGCGATCTGACGTAAGAGTCCGATTTCGCTTTCTCCGCTAATTCTGATAGCACCTAGAACAAATAAAAAACTATATTACATAATATAACATCGCGCGTATCATCCCCGAAGGGTCTTTTTTTTAGCGTAGAAAATTATCCCCTCTCTTATCCCCGCCGTGGGTTCGGGAAAAGGATTGTCAGACTTTTACTGACTAAAAACCGCCCCGTTCCTACTTCTACACTTCGAGCCGAAGCCCCGTGAGGTCTTCAGTGGCTCCGTATCGGCATCAGTCGTACTGGGCCCCAACTGTGGAACGCAACGCGCCGTACGCACGCAGGACACGCGGGTATCCTCGAAGGGGTAGGCAGAAGTGTACATTACGGCACTAAATGCCACTGTACAACGTAACAACCACTTTACACTATTTATGTGTAAGTGTGTTGGTGAGACTATTGCCATATGTATACCAGTTACAATTCCAGACTTCGTGCTACTACTGAGATTTTTTAAACCCAGTAGTTCTTTGCCCGACCCGGGGAACCCGAGACCCTTTGCTTAGCAGTCGCACTTGCGACCACTCAATAATTAGTTGTTTAGTTCAGTCGTATATCAGTAAAGTAAATTCCAGCTCAGTACATATTCCGCTTAACCATTTCAAAAATCTAGCAAAACCAAAAACGTTACCCCAGCGGAATCTCGAATAACTTCGCAAACGATGGAAGAACAAATACAAAATAAGGCACAACATTTACTTCGTCTAGACAACTAATTTTATAGCTAGTAAATATTTAAATATTCCTATTAGAAAGAAAAAGGTATGGCTGGGGTAACCATACCATTTTCTTTCATTCAAATGACCATTTTTGACAATATCTGGCCTGGGTAACGCACACGTGTCCACGAGCGACGCCGATTGCTTATCATCAGGTGATCGGTCTGCTCGTTATAATTAAAAATAGTCTATTTTTTATCCTACGAGAACGCGGGCGAAGCCGCGGACAGGCGCAAGTATAGATATAATATTCCTCACCTGCTCCTTACTAAGTTTAATAACGACATACTCTTCAGTCTCCTGCACCATCCGAGAGGAGAATCCTTCTCTTATCTCTTTTTTTCTCTTTCTCTTACTTCTAACTTTTGTGGGTAAATCTTCTATTAACTCTTCTTTTAATATGGGTTCTAGTTTGATCTCTATTTCTTGTGGCGACGGCTGAAAATACATTACAGAATTCACATGAAATATGCTTTAGGTATGTGTATCTATGATGTCGTGGTGGCCCGGAGGTTTAAGACGCCCACTTCTCATGCATGAGGGTGCGGGTTCGAAACCTACCAACGGCAAGTACCAATGTGACTTTTTCCGAGTTATATATACACAAAACACCGTTAATTAGTTCGCAGCGCTACACATCGACACTAGTATGACTACACAATATACATGTGTGGGTAATTTCATATTAATAGATATGTATAGAAACATTCGTCTATCACACACATCTTGGTATTTAAATATCATTTTTGTGTCGGTATACGTAATTATTTAGTAAATAAGTTTAAATAAAAACGAGGGTAAAGATAAAAATAACTTATAACAAACTTTGAATAAATCGAAATCAAATAATGAGCAATCGAGCTATACAATACCCATATAAATATAGTGTTTTCTCATCGTATTTTTATGTTACTGAATGGTATACAATATTTCGATGATCTCATTCACAGCGCGTTTGGCGTAATGGTTAACACCTCCAGTAAAGTGCCGCCGCACATACGAGTATTTCCATCTAAAATCCGGTCAAAAGTAAAAATTACGAAGTTAAATAAAAACTCATTAAAGCAATACATTTTTGCAGCTTAATAACTTGTCCATTTAAAAAGGGACACATTCGCGACTCAGGTAGTCGCCCCTCCCTGCACAAGCAGTCGGAACCCAGTCGTTGTCCAAACCGCATGTCTTTGTTCTCGGCGTTTGTTTTTTTCGTTGCGTTCAAGTTTGTACTGTACGTTTGGTGTGATAAATAGTGTAAAAAAAAATTGTGATTATGGAAGTACAAGGTACGTAGATTATTTTAACATAATTATAAAATACTTAATGTTTCATATACGTGTTTAAAAAAATCAGAAAGACGAACCGAAAATTTGAAATAAATAGTATCAAATATTTTATTCAATCATGTTTTTGTTTATTTGTCAAGGCTTGTCAAACATTTATTTTACGATTAATATGTTGTCTAGTATATATATTAGTAAATACAATAAAAATTTGCCGCGCGTACGTACGCCATTTTTATTTTCACCTATCTAAAGATGATAATGTAAAATGTGCGTATATTTGACTTTATGTTGTTTTATTTTTTATTTTCAGATAATGTAGAATCAAGTATAAGTTTTACTAGAAGAGCTTTGTATGACATAATGCGTGACTGTAAAGGAAAGAAAATTAAAGAAAAGTTGGAGTTTTTGGGAACTAAATTAGTTGAAATGACCCAATGCCCTGATGATAAAAAAACTATTTTGGATCGTACTCTAAGATTTTTTAAGACTGAATTCAAACAAAAATGGGTGGCAGCAAGTCGCAAGGAAGAGCGTTTTTTACGTAATAATGACAAATGGCTCAAATCAACTATACAGTTGCAGAAATTTAGTGCAGAGACCCACAAAATCTTTTGAAAACTTAAGTGAGCGTAGTAAGCGACGAAAAACGAGTAATATACGGAAGAAAATACCTGCTGAAGAACTAATATATGCAGCTGGAGTCAGTCAACGCAATATTGGAAACACAGATGCTTCAGTAATGATAAAAGAAATAGTAGCAACGCCAACAAGAGCGTCGAAAGTTCGTAAATCTTACGCATTATCCCAAAACCAACTAAGTGTAAAAAAGCACACGCCAGAACAGGCTCTGTCAATTTTCGTTGAAGGTGACTTCACAAGAAGGCAATGGGAAATTCTTTATAATGCGAATAAGTTTTAATACATGGAGCTCAAGTTATTAGCCAAGCTATCGTTCCAATTGGTCAATTGTCAGAGGAGGCGGCTGAGGCCCGTAATAAAAATTTTAGGCAGTACAGGCTTGGCTTTTCTAGAAAATTTTCTAGAGAAGACTGCAACAGGGACATTATTAATAGATTATTATTAAGTTCCGATCCTTATTTAAGCCAATTAGGCCAAAACCGTAATTAAAGAGAAAAAGTTTTTCGAAAGAGGCGCTTAATCTCATGGTTGCTATTGCGCCGTCATCTTTATCATCAATGATAACAGATGCCAGTTGCGAAAATATAGACGAAGACGATGAGGAGGAAGAAAATTAACATAATTTTAAGAAAGTTAATAAAACGTGTTTTTTGCTATAAATGTACTTTGTATTGTTATTAAAGTTTATATTAAATCATATTACCATGTTTTATTATCAAATAAGCCATTAAATAATTTTGACCGGATTTTACATGACAATACTCCTATGTGCGCCGGATCGATTCCAGCAATATTTAAAATTTGAATCAATGTTTTAATCTTTTCTTTTTTTTCTATCCTATTTTTCTAAATCTTCTTATGTTAATTTTAAAAGTATAAACTTTATCGCATGATATTTCCCAATTCGACTATAAGGTTTATTGGCATATTGATTAATTATTATTTAAAGAACTTTAAGAACTTAACTGTGGTATGATAATTAATTATTATAAATATTGAATATAAAACCACTTATTTGTATAATAAATAAATTAATTGTAATAAAAGATAGTATTGTTTTATTTACCGACTTATCTGCTTCTTTTATAGCCTGATCTAATATTTCAAAAACCAAAAAAAAAAAAAAAATGAAAAACTAAATAGTAAAATAAAAAAAGAATCTTTCAGCTGGAATAGAACTCACATCATCATTGATCATTGAAAGACGATAAAAGCGTGCTCATTAACCAGTCGACCACGAACACTACGTTAATAACCGTCAAAATGTCGGGTCATATCAATGATTGTAAATAGTTTTAACCTTACCCGTGAATTAAATTATAAAAATACATATACCGACACAAGAATGAAAATACCAATGTGAATGTGGTGGACGAATATTTTTATACACAGTAATATGAAATTACCCACACGTGTTCACTGTGTAAAATATAGTAGTGTCGATGTGTGGCGCCGCTAACTAATTAGCGGTGTTTTGTGTACATTCTAAGATTATTTAGACACCACTGACAAACGGTGAAGGAAAAACATCGAGAGGAAACCTGAACTTATAATTTCTAATTATAAGTTTGAAATCGCCAACCCGCATTGAGCAAGCGTGGTGATTAATGCTCTAACCTTCTCCGTGTGAGAAGAGGCTTTGCTCAGCAGTGGGCATTTATAGGCTGTTGATGATGAACGGCAAGTACCAATGTGACTTTTTCCGAGTTACATGTACTTTATAAGATTATTTAGACACCACTGGAAACCTGGATTTATAATAAGTTTGAAATCGCCAACCCTAATCAAGTGAGCGTCAAGAGGTATTTGGTCAGTAGTGGCATTTAAGTGCTGGAGAGACATGCTTCGGTACTGCTGGGCCGGCTCGACCGAAGTGATACCACTAACGAGCAGAAAAAAGACGAGAAACCATCACACCGTTGTTTAATCGTGTGAGTGGGGTTACGCCCTAATCTCCGAAGCCTCAACAATCCTCAAATTCCGAATCCTTACAACGCCGGTAACGCGCGATCGTCGATCGTCGCGCGATCTCCGACGCCCGCCACGGCTGGGGAGTGAGGAGGTTTGTTCCCTCACGCGCCCCGCCTCCTCCTTGGCTAGCATAACTGCTTCGTCCCTATGTAGAGGTATGCTTAGATCTTTAAAACTACGCAAACGCCTACAATTTCCGGTAAAAATATATTTTGCAATGACCATTATTAAATCACAGGGTCAAACTTTCAACTTCACAGGATTAGATTTAAGCGTTGAGTGTCTTTCAAGTTTACCATTTACATGTCGCACTGGCAAGAGTACCCTCTAAGCAAAATATGTTTGTACCTATTGTCTAATGACAAAAAAGCTGTGAATGTTGTGTATAAGGACATTCTGTAGTAGGTATGTACCTATATTTACAGAAACATTGCACCCATGCGAAGCCGGGGCGGGTCGTTAGGCTGGTTATAGTGTCGCACTGACCACACGCTGACCGTCAGCGCTGACAACCGAGATGTAGTAACTTCTAGGTAACGTTTATGAATGATGCGTGGCTATCAGCGCGCACGGTTCTCAGAATTTCATATTTCTCGGCTGTTAGCGCCGACGGTCAGCGTGCGATCAGCGCGACACTGAAACCAGCCTTAATATTATACAAAGTACACACAATAGGGTACATGCCTAATTTTTATTTTAATGTCCGTCTGGTAGATTATTTTAAGTCATTAGACACGTATTTTTTATTTTCTTACAGAAACGAATACTTTCGATGATATATTGATTTGAAATGTCGCGTGACGTCACTTCTATGTACATTTTATACGTAGAAATTACGTTTTAGCACCCACTCCTAAACTTTGATTCGTTTTGTCTAACTACATATTGGTTTATTATACGACAAAATAAAAAAATACGTGTCTAATATTTTTTTATTATCTAACTTACGGACTAATTATATTTTTAATTTTTATACCCTGTCATCATGTCAATTACCTCATAACTAGATCTCCTCTTACTCTTGAAATCATCTTGTAACAGAACTAGAGGTATTTCATCTTCATCGTCATCATGGGCTACATGATCATCATATTCATAACATATAGTGTCGTTCGCTTGTCTGTCTGGGTGGTCTGTGTGTGTGTCATATTCTGGTCCGACGTAATGTAGCTCAGTTGTAGATTGTTGCAGGTTTATTGGTGTGGGTTGTATTGTGTGGGGTTTTGTTTCCTGAAAGTATTAAAGGGTACTGTAAAATTAAGGGGTCGCATCGTAACTCGTCGAGTACCGTCATTATAGACACAATTATAGAACAATAGGTTGCAGGTGGCGGTGTTTGACAGTTTAAATAATGTCATAAGAGGTTTGTTTCATTGCCCTCCCCCCCAGTTAATTTATTTATTATTTATTTATTTTCAGCCATGATCATCCCACTGCAGAGCAAAGGCCTCCTACCCTCCTTCCACTCCTCAAATATAGTTTTAATACAGATTATATAATAGAGATATATTAATATTTTATAAATAAGTGTGGGAGAGCCATGCTTCGGCATAAATGTGCCGGCTCCACCTGAGTGATGCTCAGCCGAACAGGAAACCGACGGGAACAACTCTTGCGTTATGTTTCAATGTGGTGAATGAGGTTACCGGAGGTCCAATTAACTCTGGCTCTCCCACACTTACTACTTGTTCCTCTTTTAGTGTTGTCCATCGGTAGCACCGATTGCTTATAAACCATCGTTGGCTTAGTTACCTGCTTATACCAGAACAAAAAAACAATAATTTACGAACCAGCTCAATGTTTTTGAGTATTTCATCAACTTTCAGGCACTGTTGGATGAACTTGTAACATTTTCTCAGTATCCACTTGCAGAGCACACAAATATTTAGTTTTTCGTCCATACTAACTACCTGAAATATATCAGATGTGTTATATAGTTGTGCAATTCCTTATGCATGTCCACTTGTTCGTGGCCTCACACTATTAAACAATCTCGTGGCATCATCACCAGAATATGATATATTTGGATCAAGCTGGAAGACTGTGTGCAAAGAATTAATGAAGTAGTGTGAGTGTATATTTTTTTTTGTTTTTGAGGTGGGAAAATCATTCAATGACTTCTCCCGCCCGGCAGAAGAGGCAGACTTTTACTGACTAAAAAGTCACCCCATTTCTACTTCTTCACTTCGAGCCGGAGCCCTGGTAACCCATTAACCAATACATTGCGGCAGAGAAAATTAACTTTATATTAAGAAAGAAAGAAAGAAATCATTTATTTGCTAATAATGTAGGTATACATATAAGTTGGAATAAAGTTAATTGGCCCAGTACAGTTTACCTTTCGGAATGCAAATTAAATTATAATGCGATTTGAATGTCGTCAAATAGATAACTAGGTATACAGTCAAAATTTTAGAATAATTGTAAAAAAAATGCTAAAATGCTACGATCAAATATAAGCCATACAAAAAGAAATAATAAAATATGATGCAATGTCAACGTGGGTACTTAATGTTACAAAGTTTATGTCAAGAAATGTCAAATGTTACAATTAACAATAAATTAAGTTATGTCGACGATTGCAGATATCAAACTAACGAAGTATCTTAATTGAAGTCATAATGTAATGCCATAAAGGTCACTAACGCAATCAACACATAAGAGTTTCAATCTGAGCAAGTCATATTACAGTGTTTCCCCAAAGTTTTGCTACTTATTATTATTAAAACGTACATTTTTCCTATAGCGTTCTGTCGTTTTTAAACTCTTTGATTGTGTAGTAATAGTAACACTTAGTCAGTAGCAATGATGTTAATTGGTTTTTAAATTTATTTAGAGGTATATCTTTTAAGTTTTCCGGAAGTTTGTTATATACCAGCGGTCCCATGTGAAAGATGATATTTTTCAGCAAGGCTGTTTTGTGACCACCTGCGCATAATTGGCTTCTATACTGGGTCCTTATTGGTATTGTACGTTGTCTCGTGTCAGCCATTGAAGTGAATAAGCATCTGTTTAATTTCACGAATAGAGCCACTTCTAATATGTACAGACAAGGTAGTGTCAAAATTTTCAAGGATTGAAACAAAGGTTGACAACTTTCAGTTTGTGTAAGACCTGTCATTGATCGGATGCTTCGCTTTTGGGCTCGAAATATTCTTTCTTTATCGCTGCAATTACCCCAGAATATATGACACCGTATCTTAAGAAAGAAGCAACTAATCCATGGTAGGCTATCACTAATGTATCTACCTCTATATTAACTTTATTTGAGAGGCTATAAAGTACATATCGCTGGCCCCGTGCAATATAGTGATAAACGCCGGTTACGCTCTTTTTAATGTTATTTGATTTTTGGCTTCTCTGGGTGTCAATCTATCACTCTAATTTTTTTCGATTTTTTTTCATTAACATTTCTTTAGAATAGATACCAATAACATCTTTATTGAATGGAAAAATCTCTTACGACTAAAAATGTATTATTGTAATACTATAACAATCTTAACACAAAACACCGGTAATTTTCTTTACACTTAATTTCTAAACAAAGAGTAACAGTAATAAATTTAACGACTTTTTTAGAAATAAATGCATTATATCAATAAACTGTAAACACTTCTTACGAAGAAATCACAAGAGATTTTATTCTGTACAAGCTAAATACGTCTTTCTTTCCGGAAATTTATTGTAACCCCGGCGTCGAATTGTCGTGTTACGCTGAATGCTATCTCTTTCACTCCTACGCATAAAGTGCGACCAAAAAATGTTGATTCTAAAACGATGAAGGACGCCTGTAAATGTAATAAGAAATGTGGTGAAAAGATTTCTCAAATATCTCAGCAGACGATATTTGACGAATTTTGGAAACTTAGTGATCACGAGGATCAATGGCACTATATCTTACGGCATGTTAATACTAAAGATATTAAAAAAATGCAACTAGTAAGAACAAAAAACAGGACACAAACAATTAACTATTTTTTCAAGATAAATGGATCTGAATCAATAAACGTTTGCAAAAATTTTTTTTTGAGTACACTTAGCATTAGCGAAAAAACAGTTTACACAGCAATAGAGAAAGGAAAGTCTGAAGTTGTCAAAGATAACAGGGGTCAGCATGAAAATAGACCACGGAAAATCAGTGTTTCAACCGAGCAAAGTATTATTGCACATATAAAACAATTTCCCGTTAAAGAATCACATTATGTCAGAAGAGATACTAAAAAGTTATATCTAGGAGAAACACTGAACATTCCCAAAATGTACAGGCACAGGCTGTATTCTGATGACTGGTTTAAGAGTGTAAATTATCCGAATGATGTAAAGATGGCCATTAAACGCCAGTATGAAACAGTGTTCAATACAAAATTCAATTATTCTTTTCACAAACCCAAAAAAGATATGTGTGCCCAATGTACATTGTATCGTCAAGCTGATGATAAAAGAAAATACCAACTCCAAGAAGCTTACACAAAACACATTAGAAACAAGGAGAGTGTTCGTGAACTCAAAACTGAAGATAAAATAGAAGCCGATTCTACAACTACTGTCGTCGCTATTTATGTATGATCTGGAAAAAGTCTTGACGATTCCTCAATCAGAGGTAGGAATCTTTCATTACAAGCGAAAGTATCCTACATATAACTTCACAATTTACAACTCATTAAGTGGAAGAGGTTACTGCTATCTTTGGCACTATCAAATGACCAAAAGGGGTGCTAATGAAATTGGCAGTTGCGTCCTAAATTTCATTGAAACTGAGAGCCAACGCGGTATCAAGAATTTTATATTTTATTCCGATGGTTATGCTGGGCAGAATAAAAATAGGATTATCTATTCTCTTTATTTATATTTGTCCAAAAAGTATGGAGTTAACATAATACATAGGTATTTTGAAACTGGTCATAGCCAGTCTGAAGGAGATTCGATGCACTCTCTTATCGAACGCGCAAAAAAGAACCACACAATTTATACTCCTGATCAAATGTATGGCATAATCGTGAATGCCAAGATCAATGGTGAAAAATTTCATCTTACAGAAATGGAACAGCATAATTTCTTTGATTTAAAGGAGATAATGGACGAAAGACACTGGTTGCGGGCAGACCAAACCAATGAAAAAGTTATGTGGACAAAGTTTCACGAAAACAAAATTATTGAAGCGCATCCTGATATTATTTATTTAAAGTATGACTATAACGATGAGTATATTTCTCTAAATACTGCATCGAACACCAGGTCTTCAAGAGGAAGATCCAAGAAGATGCCAGTGACCGATCTTTCAGGAGATGAACTGCGTAATTTGTACAGGGAGCCTTACCAAAACCACTGTATGATGATTTGATGAGTCTCTGCAAATCTGAAGCAATCCCGAAACATTACCATACATTCTATAACAATTTACGTTGTGTTGGGAACACTGAAGAAGAAATTGATACTGAAAGCGATGATTCAGATTAAAGTAACATAATATTTTTTTCTTTTTAAGCGTTTACCATTTTATTTTTGTTACCAAAGTACAACACTTAGAAAAATATGTGATTTAATGCAAGCTACTGAACAAAACTATCTTTATCTTTTTGAAGTATTTTTTTTGTTTTTGTTTTCAAAGTTTAATACTCAATAAAAAATATATGTGATTTTATTCGAATTAGACTAGTAAGTATAGTACTTTTGTTGTTAAGGGTTTTACGTGATTTTTTTAAGTTTAATATTTAATAAACCATTTGTGAAATAAACTGTTTTTTTTAATAGATGGCAATTAACATTTAACACTTTATTAAACGAAATTATCTCAAATTTATTAAAATTTTGTCTAAAATGATTAAAAATAAAAATAAATTACATTATAAGGTCGGTTTGTTACATTGGATACACATACATATGGTTCATTGATAGGATTCTAAAACAGTCATTAGTGAAAGATACACCTAAACTTCGGCTAGAAAAATTCCTGAAGAAGGTGGTAATCGGCTGGTACGATCAAGATTCAAAGTTGAAATTATGTCGTATTCTATTTTTACATTCCAGAATGTCAGTTGTCTTTATGTTTATAAAGTCATTAATGATGTTACAATTGAAACAGTATTATGTATAATTAGTATTATACATATTTTCAATTATTTCATTAAGTAATTATATTATTACAATTATTTTTAAAAGGTTAAATTGATAAAAAAAATAGCTTCTTTGTGACATTTTGAACGCCTGTTTTGCACTACTGTGCGCTGCACTATAAACAAATTAGCTTCTTTTATTTTTCCTGTAAAATTAGACTTTTGATATTACCACTTTATTGCCCGGGGTCGGCGATATGAGGATTTACTAAGTCTTTGGCACACATTTTCAGCATGATATTTCCAAGTCAATTGGTTGTCGATATGCACTCCTAAGAATTTGGTCACTGATGTTGTGTCGACTTTTTGACTTTTGTATTCAGTAATTATACTTCCTGGTTGTACTCTTTGGTAGAAATGCATGACTTTGGTTTTTTATAAATTTATGACTAAATTGTTCATATTGAGCCATTCTATTATGGTTTCTAGTGTGTTGTTAATTTTATTTTTGTAATCTTTATCACCAGAACATTCTACTATAGCAGTGCTATCGTCAGCGAATAGTGTCATTGGTTGACAAATTTGACGGGGCAGGTCGTTAATATATAGCAGAAATAGCAGCGGACCAAGAACACTGCCCTGTGGAACTCCGAATTTAGCAACTCTACCTTACAACTGGATAGATATTTCCGTTCAAGCTTAGTTTTTGTACAAATTCTCGAGATTTCTGTGTATTGTTTTCTTCCCGTGAGGTATGACTTGATTAAATTTAATACATTTCCTCTTATGCCATAGTCGTTAAGTTTTTTAAGGAGAATGTCATGTTTTACATAATCGAAAGCCTTTGTCATATCTGTGTATATTGCATATATTGGATTTCTTTTATCCATATTATTCATGATTATTTTTAAGAGATCAAATATAGCCATATTTATATTTTAATTTTTACGGAAACCCTTTTGTTCCTCACATAAAATGTCATTTTTATTGATGAAAGAGTATGTCGATATACTCTCATACAAAATTTTTTCGAAAATCTTAGAGCATACTGAAATTAGCGCTACAGGTCTGTAATTTGTCATATCTTCTTTATCATTCTTTTTATGTATTGGTTTTATTATCACTGTCTTCAATTTCTCAGGGAATACGCCTGAACTTATACAAACATTTACTAAATGGCTTAATGGTTTAGCTATATGATCTGCCGCATATTTCACCACAACAGTTAAAATTCCATCGCTTCCACAACTTTTTTGTTTTTTAAATTTTTTATCACGCGTACGATATCTTGTGGGACCACCGGCTGCATAAATAGTGATTTTTGCGTTGTATTTATCGTATTCAAATTTCCTGTACAACTTCCGGGTATAGCGTGTATTTGATCTATAAAAAAGTTATTAAACGATTCAGCGATCTGCCCTGTGTCTTTTATTATTTGGTTTCCGTCTTTAATTTGCAAAATTGGATCCTTCGCCAAATTGTTATGATTATTTATTATTTGCCATGATGCTTTTGATTTGTTGTTTGAGCTGTTTATTAAGTAATTGTTTTGGGCTTTTTGGGTCAGTTTTATAATCTTTTTGAGTTTACGGGAATAGGTTTGTAGTTTATTTTTTTCCTCACTTGTAGGTGTCTTTCTATATTTTAATAGCATTTTACGTTTATTTCTGCTACAGAGTCTAATGCCGCGTGATAGCCATTTAATTTTTTTTGTAGTACTTATGTTTATTAGCATAATTGGGAAACACAAATCATACAATAAGCTAAAAATATCAATAAATTCATTATATGCCTCGTCAGGATTATCTGAATTAAACACTTCTGAAAAAGACACACATTGTACATGATTTCTAAATAAATTTAAATTTTCTTTCGACATGTTACGCTTTTGGATTCGCCAGGCATTTATTACACACGTTTTATTTACCGGTATTTTTAAAATTTGTGCGGTATGGTCTGATAAAGTCGACCACTTCGCTAGTGCAATTTTGTTTAGCATTATGGGCAAAATTATCTATACAAGTGCCACTTTTTGGTCTAGTTGGCTGATTGAGCACTAGCTTTAGATTATGAGATAAAAAACGCCGATGTACTTCATGGCTCTGTAGAGTGTATGAATGCATAACTTTATTTTATTTTATATTGCATTGTAAATGTCTTTGTTGTTATTACTGTTAAATCGTGTCATAATTTGTAAGATGTATTTTATTTTTTTTAAATATTTTTATACTATCTTTACAATTTGTCATTAAAGGACGTTTTCTCCTTTACTTTATAATTATTTGGCATGTACGAAAGTTTAAAATAACTTTGGTGTTTCATTATCATACTTTTTTCGCTGTATCTACATAACCAATCTTCTTGATATTTTGCACACATGTAGTTAGGAATACGGAGAAGGATATAGGCCACGCTAAATGGCTAATTTTTCAATAAACATTGCAAATAATCAACAAACTTACGACTAACCTTTTGAGTGAGATTTTGGTAAGTGTTTAGTTCTATAACAGTCATTGGAAATACTTCTCGTGGCACTTTGAGGCAAGTCCGACACATATTATTCGTATCTGATACACTATAACTATCCTTTCCATTCATTTTTATTTATTTTTACGAAGAAATATAATATTCTGATCATAACAAAACAACACCAAAGTCGGTTTTTTCAAATAGTGATGTGTATTTGTTTGTTTGTTGACAGTTATTAGAAGTACGGTTTTTGCTAGAGGGGTATTTTTAGTCGATTATTCATTAACGTTTTAAACGATTCATATCGCTAACATAAGTTATTTACTCAATATTATTCATATATTTAAGGAGTGAGTAATTTGAGGAATGTATTTTTTACATTTTGTTTTAATTAATTTACTTTCATCTTGATTATACACAAATCACAAAAACACCTCGTTAGAAAGAAGCGGGAAAACCAAATTCACTTAACAAATATGGCAATATTTTCTTTCCAGAATTTTTTCGCAAGTCTATTTAAAAAAAAGGATACATGTATTGATATGGATCTGTGTATTATTTCTAGATTTCTTTTACTATCCTCCTCCAACAAGCCAAGTACCTATTAACACAAACTCTTTTTTTATACACTTGGGAACAAAAAAACTGAGCCACTAGCATTTTTTCTTTTTCATTCATTTTAATAAAATAATATTTTGTGATTCTGCTACAAGTATTTTATTAATTAGTATGGCGTATGAGATGCATCTCATTATCATATCTCATCTCATTTAGTTTCTTTTAAAATAAGAGCATTTTGTTGTAAAAGGATTTTTTAAAGTTATCGAGGCTTTGATAAAACGTAGGAAACGCTAATGGCTCCGTTACTTAGCCCCAAAGAAAACCGACGTGAAACAACGCTTGGATTGTATTTAATGGAAATAAATCATACAGTGAAATAATACTTTAATTATTTATTTCTTTTCTTCATTATTACACATGCGGCACAGATAAATAACAAATGTTGACAATAGTTGAATACACGAATAGGTACATTATTTTGGTCTATCCCGTAGGGTACAGCCAGCGTTTAATATAAGCGCAAAAAAAACGTGCTTATTTACGACATCACATTAGAAACCTCTAAATTTATCAGAGTTTCTCTACTATATTATGCATGTATTATACATATAAACCTTCCTTAAGAATCACTCTATCTATTAAAAATAAACCGCATCAAAATCCGTTGCGTAGTTTCAGAGATTTAAGCATACAAAGGGACATAGGGACAGAGAAAGCGACTTTGTTTTATACTAGGTAGTGATTAACTTTCTTCTAAATAGTCATTATTTAAACTAAAGATGTTGAGCAGTTGATTAAATACAACAACAGCGCCACTGTGTGAACTTGTCGAATTTAAAAATCAACTGATAAATGATAAATATTATTATGAACATAACGAATATTCGATTTCAATATTAATTACAATTGAATTGTAAATTATGTATTTTAAATATGTATACTATACAGGTACAGACATTTACATAGGTACATAGAAAAATATTTAAATTTTTAATCATTATCATCATCTATTGTGCATTAGTATAATAGGGTAGATGCTTAATTTTTATTTTAATGTCCATCTGGTAGATTATTTTAAATCATTACACACGTATTTTTTATTTTCTTACAGAAACGAATACTTTCGACGATATATTGATTTGAAATGTCGCGTGACGTCACTTCTATGTACATTTTATACGTAGAAATGACGTTTAAGCCTCCACTCCTAAACTTTGATTAGTTTTATCCAAGTATTGTTTTATTATATGACAAAATAAAAAATACGTGTCTAATATTTTTTAATTACATATCTAACTGACGGACTAATTAGATTTTTAATTTTCATACCCTATCATGTCAATTTTAAAATTACAATTAAAATTATTGTACCGCACCTCTAAAATAAAAGCATTCATCAACGAAAATTTTCATGAATTGAGTTAGGTAATAACAGTCAATTTATGTAAATGCTCAATTCATGTTTAACTTTTACTTTAAAGGTGAGATAATATTACTCATAGTGAAATAAATATCTACCTAATTTCTTACGCAAAGAGAGCTACACTCCTTTAGTTTTGACTACTATAACACAGTTATAGATAGGTCGAATGTACATACAAAAGATAAAAACGTTTCAATAATAAAAATTGGTTCAGTACAGAGACAGCAGCTATTGTTATAAGTACTAAATTCTATGTCTATGACGAAGCCATATCTTTTATATCTCAGTCGGGTCTAGACACATTCAACACAGAGGACAATACATATATAAAAACAGAGTACATAGGCCCCACATATTCCAACTGGAATTTCTTCCTGTGGGCCTGTGGCAGGAACAGATAATAGATAGGTACCAGCTTTCATACCTCTAAATATAAATTTCATAATAAATGTAGGTACTATAAACAATTAAATTGTTATAATTTTGATAAATGTATTAATTTATTTCACCTACCTAGGTAGGTGCCTAGTTAGTACCTACTAATAAAGGTGAAAAAACATTATAAATGGGTTTTCATAGTAAAATAAATGCCTGACTCATAATTTCTTGTTAACATAATTAATTATTTATTACTGGTCATTAATTTCGCATGAAAAACATGTCGATGATATAACAGCTCTCAAATTGTTGTCGAATAATAAATACAATATCTTTATTTTCGTATTATTTTTACTTATTTTTTAATTATACTTGCTAACAGAGTCGTGTTATCCTTAAATGTAAACTAGGCAAGTGCCTAGGGCCATGTTACGTGCCTAACAGAGTGGCAGCGAGGCGAAATAAATTAAAGACAGTTTAAGAGCGGAAAATCATCGAATTACTTCTCCTGCCCGGGTGAGGCGGGAGGGAGTGTCAGACTCTTACTGACTAAAAACCACCCCGTTCCTACTCACTTCGAGCCGGAGCCCCGGTAACCTTCTACGTTCTTCTCTCTTAATTTATTTCCCACTTTTTTTAAGGGGGGAAAATCATCGAATGCCTGCTCCCGCCTGGGTGCGGCGGGAGGGAGTGTCAGACTCTTACTGACTAAAAACCACCCCGTTCCTACTCCTGCACTTCAAGCCAGAGCCCCGGTAACATGTTAGGTTCTCCGCGACTCCGTATCAGTTTATTTGCCTCTGCTTACTAATATTACTTATTAATTATATAATCCCTCTCATAATTTCAATAAATTCAACTGTGTTTTGCCCTGCAATCAAATCTTAAGGCATCCTGCACCATAGTAGGATAGTTATAAATATTTTAGACCTTATAAACTAACAATAAATATTATTTAATATCATAATTATGAGTCAAAGTCACTAAAACTAATATAGAATATTCTTTATGTGCTTATCCCAAGTTACTTGGTGGTCAGCGCAATATCCTGCAATAGGGTAGATACCTACCTAATTTTTATTTTACCTCTAATGTCCGTCTCGTAGATTATTTTAAATCATTAGACACGTAGTCTTTATTTTCTTACAAAAACGAATACTTTCGACGATATATTGATTTGAAATGTCGCGTGACGTCACTTCTATGAACATTTTATACGTAGAAATGACGTTTTAGCCCCCACTCCTAAACTTTGATAAGTTTTATCTAAGTATTATTTTATTATACAACAAAATAAAAAAATACGTGTCTAATATTTTTTCATTACCTAACTGACGGACTAAATAGATTTTTAATTTTCATACCCTATCATCATCCCAATTGTGATTTTTATGTATTCAATACTACATTTTCTTAAATAATAGGTATACTTGTCCTTTGTTTTTGGAAAATAAAAATTATTCTTATTATACTTATGTCTTCTTCCATTCTCTCGTATTAGACGTCTTCACATAACAAACTTTTTTCTTACATATCATAAATCATTCCTCACACAACCTATCAGTTCTGTTTTATCACTCTTTTCTTTGGTTCTCGATTACATTTCCATCGTCCTATATTTAACCTTCGGATAGACGACAGAGGTGCTTTTAAAAAAGGATTCGCTCTTTTCTTGAATGTCTGATAGAAAAGGCGATATATTAAAGAAGGGCCAAATTAAAAGTGCCCTTAACCGACGAGCATGCATGAAAAGACTGATGAAGTTAAAGAGGTATGTAGGAATCGTAGCAATTGGCGTTCCATAGTCTCTACCCTCATGGGAGACAGGTGTAAAGGGAGATGGCATTTGGCCTCCATCTCGATGACGATGGAGAACGCCTACCTATGACATCAAAGTCGTATTTTTCAGGAAACAGATTCCGGCAAGTTTCACTCCTTAAATAGCTGCTCGCACAAGGAAACTCGAACTGAAACACTTCGTGTGAATGAGTGGAATATCCACTATACATATAAGGGTGGCGCCCTGCCGAACGTCTGGTAGTACGATGGTGAATTTTTTTTATGAGATAGGCCGGTAAACGGGCAGACGGATCACCTGATGGTAAGCAATCGGCGTCACTCATAGACACCCGAAACACCAGAGGCGCTACAAGTGCGTTATCGGCCTTTTGGGAATTAGGAGTTTGAGGATTTTGTGGGATTTGGGGATTGGGGAGATGTAATTGTGGAAGGGGGTAATTCGGCCTCCGGCAACCTCACTCACACGACGAAACACAACTCAAGCGTTGCTTCACGTCAGTTTTCCAGTGAGGCCGTGGTATCACTCCGGTCAAGCCGGCCCATTCGTGCCGAAGCATGGCTCTCCCAAAAAATATCGAGCTGATAAATCTATTAATATCATGGTCTAGATTCGTGTGATCTTTCTGCATATTCCGCAATCAGTTTATACTGTTAGTATTTAAAAAATATTTTCTTGTCAGCTAAGGTCGACTGTGGCAGATTTGCTTTTTTGTTTGTCGTCTATATCCGACAGTGGCGTTCAAAAGATGAAATTCAATATTTCCTTTGTCGCATGATTATACTAAAACACTACCTTTTAGCACAAAACTAAATTACAATAAAAGTATTATAAAATCTACACAAAGAGCAAACAAACGGAGCCATTAGCGTTTTCATCATTTTATCGAACCATTTATAACTTCATAAAAAATGTTTCACTTACAACAAAATGCTGTCATTTGAAAGGTACCTGTCTAAAATTGCCTTATATACGACACTGTGACTCCGTTCATTTGCAAAGTATACATATTACATACTAAAACCTAGACTTACTCAACCGAAGACTCCGAACAGATGTGATTCACAACACCCATAGGACTTCTAAACTTCTTTTTACATTTATCACAGACTTTTTTCAATACCAGACCGTGGATCTCCTTAAAATGCCTCTTCAATTTCTTCCTCGTATAAGGCTCCGAGCATAAACTACACTTTAAAGGCTGTGTGCGGTTTGTTGGATACAATAAATGAAGATCTATTTCTTCAGGGACAATCTCCGTAGGTTTAATAGTAGTTCCTTCATTTAATTTCTGTACAGCAATCATATTGTTGGATAATTTAGTCATTTTTGCTAAGAAATCAGTGTTTAGAACTTTTTCAAACCAAATCTGATTTATGTTTTGCGTTTCATAGTATGGTCGGAAGCTTTTGAGGTTGAAATGCTCTCTCCGTATATGGTATTTCAGTAGGCAGTTGTAATGAAACTGCTTTTTGCAGGCTACGCATTTGTGCTTTGTGTTGTTCCTGGAATTGAGACAAAATTTTATTAATGGTGACCGCAGAGAAGAATATAATTTTCACTAACCCATCTTCTTCTGTGGGTATTGTAAGGAGTAAGGAACTTCATATTAAAGCTGGTAGTAGCACACTCTGATAAACATAAATCCTTTTTTTTATAGTTTTGTTTTTCTCTACAGACTTATGTCCATACCCTTGTCATTCATATATGGTTGCATGCTCTTTTTGCTTTTTGTTTCTAGTTTTACTTTTGGTCTACTAGCCTTACGTAGGTAAGCATTTGTTTTTTCTTAAGTTAAAAATACGGTCAAACACTGACTTCCATCATACAGGTCTTTAATTATACTAAAATTTATTGTGATTTCTTTGTAATAAAATTTTATTCTACACTATGTTTTGCCCATAGTTTAGCCCACAACATCCCTTGAATTCTTTAAAAATTCTAACTTTATTAAGAATTAAATTTATCAAAATAGCCCTCCCCACAATCTCCCCGATCCCTGAATCCCCAACAATCCTGATTCCTAATATCCAAAAGCCCAGTACTGCTCTTGTAACGGCTCTGGTGTTCCAGGTGTTCATGGGCGACGCGGATTGCTTGAAGCAACAACTTGTTTACCGGCTTATCCCATAAAAAAATTGATTCAGTTGTTTAGGTTCAGAACCTTAAAAAACACTTTTTAGTCAAATATAACATTTTTATTTTCATGTAAATCAAGTAAAAGTCAGGACTGACAGAAAAAAAATCAATAGTCCACAAAAACTATTTTTTATAATAAATGTATTATAAACAATTAAATTCTTATAATTTTGATAAGTAAATGTATTATTTATTTCGCCTATCTAGGTAGGTGCCTAGTTAGTACCTACTAATAAGGTGAAAAAAAAAATATAAATAGTGTTTCATAATAAATTTTAATAAGTACTTATCATTTTTTGTTAACATAATTAATTATTTAATGCTGATCATTAATTTATTACGAAAAACATATTGATAGTATTAAAGCTCTCAAATTGATATCGAATAACAAATACAATCTCTTTTTTTTTCTTATTATTTTTCTTTTAATTTTACAAACACAAAACAAAATTAGAGGTATATGAATATATTTTGCGCAATGAGAATAACTTTTTTATTATTTTTTTTTACTAATAACACAATGACGATGCTACGTGGGCATTTGGTATAATCAATAAATTTTTATTGAAATATCTATGTATGTACTTAATGTGTACTCACTTTTTCATTTTGAAATTATGTTTTATAGTGCACCGATAGTAAATGTGAAGTTTTATAGGTTCGTGGTTGATTTACGAAATCCATTTTACATAAAACGAATATTCAATAAAAATAACTTTCTCTTCGCCGCTATGTTTACAAATACAACAAAAAAAAACTAGTGTGACAGCCGTCGCTGTGACTGTGCGAAAATTATGGGAAAGTGAAAACAATAACTTAGTCTTAACTACGCTATTAGAAAACTTGACAATATATGAATGTGAAAACTCGTATCATATCGTTACATGTTAAGAACGTAACAATTAACATTAATTATTGTTAATTAATAATAAAATGAAACCTATTTAATGTTCATTTAGGTTTAACCGGATCAATAATTGAGTCATTCATAAAGTTTGCTCTTTCCAATCCAATCAATAATTAGTTACCTGTGGTGAACTGTCAGTGTCAAAATCAAAATCTATACAGTCAAATTGGTTGTCAACATTAGAAAATTATCTTCATTTGTTATTATTATTTCATTTAATTTTAAATTCAAGGCAATAGGTAGTTAGAAAATATTAGATAGTTATGAAGTAGTGAATTTAATACATAACAAATATGGGGAAACACAAAATGATTGCGAAAAGTTGTCCGAAATGCGAGTTACAGGTCAGTAAATACATCGATTTTTTCAGTTGTTTTTTTACACGTAGGTGAATAAGTAAAGGCATTTGTATAGAAATCCTAATTTGTCAAAATTTTAAAATTGTTCTAAATTAGACTTTATGTGATTATGTTAAAGTTTGGTTTGCCAAAAAATAGAAAATGATAGTCATTAATTTTTTTTACGATTTAAGAGCCGTCATGGTTGAGATATCTTTGAAATGGATTCTGAGATATGTAATATTATAATTGTAAATTTAACTACGGTTGGAGTGCAGCAAACGGTGTGCAAGGAGTTTATCAAAAATGAGAATTATTATAAATTATTGGTTTTTCATTAGTTGTATTGTTTAATATACCTAAAAATAAGGTGAAAATGACCTATCAGTGGGTGTGTAAGCTATAAATAGTTATTTTTTCCTTTTTAGTTTTTACTTTTATTTTGTCTTTAGTTTTTGAAGTCGGTTTTTTTAAATGCAGTTTTTTAATTTTATCCTATACTTTTTAGTTTAGTACTTTGATATATTACCTCTATATTATACACAACTCACATGGATGCAAAGTTTTCATCAATAGAAATTATCAAACAGAAACACAAGGTACCTACTGGTAGCCGCCAAGGAGTTCCCTCAACTTTCGTACTACTTCATCATTGGACCCTTAATGACAATCACATCCCATCTAGGTGTAAAGTCCTCATCAATACAAATTATCAAACGCAAACACAACATAGCTACTGGTAACCGTTCAGGAGTTCCCTCAACTATCATGCTACTTCATCATCAGACCCTTATTGACAAATACACCCCACCTAAATGTAAAGTCCTCATCAATACAAATTAATCAAACCCAAACACAAGGTAGCTACTGTTAACCATTGAGGAGTTCCCTCGACTGGCTCTCGGCTCCATCATCAGATCGAATCCAGACCTTTATCAGATGGTAGTGGTTATTAATACTTAATGAAAAAATTTACAAATGCACTAGTTGCCCCTATAATATTTAAAAGTTCACCTCGGTTTCCCTGGTTTTCCATCATCAGATCCTGATTTCCTTTCATAGGTAACATTCTGGGACTACATATCTCCATTTCAACAAAAAAAGAATTATCGAAATCGGTTCATAAATAGCGGAGATTCTCGGCAAACAAACATAAAAAAGCATATATAAGGTCGAATTGAGAACCTCCTCCTTTTTTTGAAGTCGGTTAAAAATAAGGTAAAAATCATGTCAATAATTTTTTATCTAGGGCTTTAGGTTAGCCTGAAATTGAGCCCTAAACTCTGACCTTAAATATTCCTGCTATATATCCATTGTAAAATGTTAAAAAAATATATACAAGGTATTGTTTTAAAGCCGCGTCATTTTCTAGGAGGTAACTCGGCTATCGATTCTGAGTCCGAATCAATAAAAAAAATTGTAGGTAAATATTTTTCATTTTTATGAAATTACGGACATCCGCCAGTGCAAAGTACACGCCGCCGTCTTGTAACTAGCTTTATAACACGGCTTAACACACACAAACTCAAACACGTAATTGATATTATTTCTGATTCCATAAAACTCCAATAAGAAGAATTGCTGTCGCTTATTCTGAAATACTGTCGAACTTAAACGATTTATTATAGCCGTATTTTTAACTATTGGCTCGAAATTTAGTCTTACATTGAACCTTTATGACTTCTGTGACATGCCCCTGAGAAATGACACGGTTTCAAAACTACACCTTGTATTTTTCATTGCCATGTAGCATTATAAATAAAAATTAATGTAGGTTTGCAAAGGTGGACAATGTGTTGTACTCTGCTGTTACCACTCGACATAGTTATGCTTAATTACTTCACATCATCACATCAACAGCCTATAAATGGCCACTGCTGAGCAAAGGCCTCGTCTCACACAGAGTATGTTTGAGCATTATTCACCATGCTTGCTTGATGAGGATTGGCAATTGCAAACTTATAATTTAAAACTGTAAGGCTAGATTTCCTCACGATGTTTTCCTTCACCGTTTGTCAGTGGTGTCTAGATAATCTTATAAAGTACAATAAGTCACAATTACTTTTGACTGCACGGTTGGTGCATTGGCTTTGCAGTATAGTATTTTTTTTTGTTAATTTTGTTTCTGAATTGTATTCATTTTTATTTCTTATATTTGATTACCTAATTAGTTTGTTTTTAAGTACCTACATAATAGTATTTATATGTATAAGATTAACAGTATAACTTAATGGCGTAAGCTGTAGTGTTATATATGTAAAGTTTCTAAATAAATAAATTGGTGACTGCACGGTTGGCGCGGTGGTTGGACAACTGACTGCCGCGCAACGTGTCGCGGGTTCGATTCCCGTACGGAACAACTCTTGGTGTGATCCACAGGTCGTTGTTCCCGGTCTGGGTGTCAAGTGTATGTGAACTTATATGTTTGTAAACGCACCCACGCCACGTTACCGGAGAAAATCCTAGTGTGGAGCAACGTTTTTAAAAAAATAAAAATAATTAATTACGACTGCCGGGCAAGGGGACTCGGGTTCGATTCCCGGGTCGGGCAAAGTATTACTGGGGTTTTTCAAAAAATCTTAGTAGTAGCACGGTGTCTGGAATTGTGCCCGGTATATGGCAATAGGCTCACCCCCTATTACATAGGACTCATAACATATATAGTGACAAGTGGGTGTTACATTGTACAGTGGCATTGTACCGTAATGTACACCTCTGCCTACCCCTTCGGGGATAAAAGGCGTGATGTTATGTTATGTAAATAATTACCTAAAATCTGGGTATATTTTAATAATCGCCTTATCAGTAGAGTAACTGTAGCGCCTCTGGTATTTTGTGTCCCCGGGGCGTGTGAATTGCTTACCAACATGCTTATTTATTCCGTCAAATAAATCATAATATTTTATCTTATCAAATTACAGGTAGCCGTAGCTTCAAAGTCCTGTAAATGTGGCCACACATTCTTCGCGGCTCGTCGAGGAGCAGACTGTTTACCAGCTGTAGAGGACATTCGGAGACGTACCGGCAGAGTGAGACGATCACAACCACAGTTTTACGATGCTCAACATTATCAGAAACAAATTAAGAGAAGAGTACGTAGAATTATCTATGTTAACATAACATCACGCTTTTTATCCCCAAAGGGGTTGAAAGGTGCATATTACAGCACTTATGCCACTGTACAATTTAGTACCCACTTTTATGTTATGAGTCCTATGTAATTGCCTCTGCTGCCTCTTTGGCCGAGTGGTGGTAAGGTCGACTGCCGGGCAAGGGGTCTCGGGTTCGATTTCCGGGTCGGGCAAAGTATTACTGGGTTTTTTGAAGTATTCTCAGTAGTAGCACGGAGTCTGGAATTGTGCCCAGTATATGGCAATAGGCTCACCCCCTATTACATGGGACTGATAACATAAATAGTGAAAAGTGGGTGTTACATTGTACAGTGGTATAATGTCCACCTCTTCCTACCCCTTAGGGGATAAAAGGCGTGATGTTATGTTATATTTATGAACTATGTAATAGGGGGTGAGCCTATTGCCATATACCGGGCACAATTCCAGACTCCGTGCTACTACTAAGATTTTTTGAAAAACCCAATAATACAGTGCACGACCCAGGATTCGAACCAACCAATAACCACCCAAACACCGAAACACTTAATTCCAACGTCCCAGAGAAATTAACAATTTCCCTGGATAGTGTCTTGGATCGTGCAACGAAATAAATCAGAAGATATTATCAGAGGAGAAGAAAATACAATAGTTTCCACTTCCCTCGGACAGCACTACCTATGCTATCACTAAAAAAAAGGAAATACCAAGTTATTGCTTATACAATGTGTTGTTTTAAAGCCGCGTCGCTTTCTCTAGGAGGTAACTCGGCTACCGATTCTGAGTCCGAATCAATAAAAAAATTGTAGGTAAATATTTTTCATTTTTCTGTACCTACATTAAGGAAATCCGTAAGTGCGAACTATACGCCGCCGTCTTGTAACTAGCTTTATAACGCGGCTTAACACACAAACTCAAACACGTACTTAATTGATATTATTCCTAATTCCATAAAACTCCAATAAGAAACATTGCTGTCGCTTATTCTGAAATACTGTCGAACTTGAACGATTTACTATAGCCGTATTTTTAACTATTGGCCCGAAACTTTCTCTTATATTGAACCTTTATGACTTCTGTGACATGCCCCCGAGAAATGTTATGGTTTCAAAACTACACCTTGTATATTAAACCGAAAAAACTCAATTATACTTTAACCTACCCAGGAATCAGACCAGAGATCTCATACTTGCTATAAATATTAATTAAAAAAAAAATATTGTTCTCAGTCTCCAAAAAAGCGGTCCCTATCGCGTTCTATGGATGAAGATAATAAACCAAAGGATAAAAATGAAAGTGGTGAGTATTTGATACTTTTTTTAAGGGGGGAAAATCATCGAATGACTTCCCCCGCCTGGGTGAGGCGGGAGGGAGTGTCAGACTCTTACTGACTAAAAACCACCTTCTCCTGCACGTCGAGCCGGAGCACCGGTTACCCGTTAGGTTCTCCGCGACAATAGGGTCTCCGCGACTTTGTTTGATGCTAGCGACACTAGAGTAGACACCTTTAAGAGCACACCAGGAGCTTACCCTTGAATCCAATTCCGATCGATCGACATTGGTATTGTGAAATTTCGTGCTCTTGAGTTGCGACACTAGCGCCCTTGGCATTGGAGCGTGGATAGTTAATGAACTAAATGGTATTGAGTTTGGCTTTATATTCCGTACTCTGAATGCTATTTTAACAGCTACGATTAGGGTTGTATAGTTTTGACATTGAATAATTATTGAGATTTTATTGGATTGAAATTGCATTGGTAGGTATTGAGATTGGTTTCAAGAGTAAGCACCCTGGTAAGCCATCGGCATCATCCATGGACATCCGCAACACCAGAGGAATTATAATTGCGTTGCGGAATACTATATACTATATATACTATAGGAATTGGGATGATGACAGGGTATGAAAATTAAAAATATAATTAGTCCGTAAGTTAGGTAATGGAAAAATATTAGACACGTATTCTTTTATTTTGTCGTATAATAAAACAATACTTAGATAAAACGAATCAAAGTTTAGGAGTGTGGGCTAAAACGTCATTTCTATGTATAACATGTACACAGAAGTGACGTCACGCGACATTTCAAATCAATATATCGTCGAAAGTATTCGTTTCTGTAAGAAAATAAAAAATACGTGTCTAATGATTTGAAATAATTTACCAGACGGACATTAAAATAAAAGTTAGGGATCTACCCTATTGGGGTTGGGAGGCCGTCGTTGACTTCACTCACACAGCTGCACCCATGCAAGCGTTGTTTCAAGCCGGTTTTCTGAGACGCCGTGGTATCACTCTGGTTAAAAGCTCAGCAATGCCTCTGCATAATTGTTCTATGCCTAAGCATGGCCAGTGGCGTAACTATATCGTTAGAGGCATGTGGCAAATCCATCGAATGGGTCCCCGTTCCCTATAAAAAACGGAGAAGTTCTTAGGTTGCTTATGAGACGACGTTCTCCATCGTAGACCGCATCATCGAGACTTACGATAGACATAGTATAAAACAAAGTCGCTATCCGCCGTCTGTCTGTCCCTATGTATCCTTAGATCTTTAAAACTACGCAACCGATTTTGATGCGGTGATTTTTGATAGATAGAGTGATTCTTAAGGAAGGTTTATATGTATAATACATGTTGTGTTTCGTCGTGTGAGAGAGGTTACCGGAGGCCCAATTACCCTCCCCTTCCCCAATCTCCCCAATTCCTGAATCCCCAACGATCCTCAAATTCCTAATCCCCAAAAGGCCGGTAACGTACTTGTAACGCCTCTGGTATTCTAGGTGTCCATGGGCGACACTGATTGCTTACCATCAGGTGATACGTCTGCTCGTTTACCGGCTTATGCCATAAAAAAAGTAACTCGGAAAAAGTCACATGCCGTTGCTTCGAACCCGCATCCTGCATGCATGAGAAGCGGAGTCTTAACCTTCGAGCCACCACGAGCACAAAGAAGCAATATACTTCACCTGGGCCTTTAGCCAAACGCCACTTTAGCGCTTGTGTACAGAGAGAGAGTAGAAATCAAAATGTATGGGGATGACACTGACAAGTGTCAAAATTTACGCCAATTCCATATAATTTGGTTTTCTTTTCTACACGTAGACAAGCGCTAAGTGGCATGGCTACAGCTGCTGGTTTGTCTAAGATAAAATGTAAAACTCCACAGCCCGCGCCCGTCGCCGCCGCGCTCTTCGTCGGGCGCAACGGCCCCCGCCCGGTAACAACAGCGGCGAGAGGACTAGAGACCCCACACCCCAACTAAGACCCCCGCAGTTAGCAAGATGTCGCCTCATACTACAGGAGATAAATAGAAAGATTTCATCTGTTACGTGGCAGCCACCGGCCGATATGTAGTTTAATATAAAGAATTTATAAATATTATAACCTAATTTCTGTATGGATTTTTATGGTTTCATTCCTCTTCCCTTGGTGAATTTAATACATCTTATTTAAATAATTTAACACAGTCACAAAAAAATTGAAACACCAATTTCTTGCTTTAATATTAAACCGAAAAACTCAATAATATTTTACCCTACCCAGGAATCAGACTAGAGACCCCTTACTTATTATAAAGATTTATTTTATTAAAACACTATTGTTTTCAGTCTCCAAAAAGCGGTCCTTATCGAGTTCTATGGATGAAGATAATAAAGCAAAGGATAAGAAGGGTAGGCAGAGCTTCATGCATTTTTCACCATTCGTTAATGGGGCTTTTTTTAAGGGGGGAAATCTTCGAATGACTGCTCCCGCCTGGGTGAGGCGGGAGGGAGTGTCAGACTCTTACTGACTAAACACCACCCCGTTCCTTCTACTACACGTCGAGCCGGAGCCCCGGTTACCCGTTAGGTTCTTCGCCACTCCGAATCGGCATCGGCCGTGTTGGGCCCCATCTGTGGTGGTCTGATGGCTCTTTGAGTCGCGCGTGGACCGACGTGGCCGTACGCTCGGGTCTGTTTCTGGTCGGACGACGGAGATCGTCCCGCGATCCCTGACGCCCGGTGTGTCCTTCGCGATGGCTGGGTTGCGAGGAGGCAGCGCTTCGCTGCCTCACGCGTCCCGTCTCCTCCTTAGCTAACATAACTGCTTCGCTAAAGGAGGAGACGGCATCCCAGTCCGACGCGAAAGGTTGCCATCGTCGATCATCGTTAACATCTCAAATCTCCGGGCCACCTCGACACCTAAAGATCAGTTTTCCTAAACAGTCCGTTTTCTACTGGACATAATCATGCCTTTATAATAAGCACGCCACTAAGCTCCATCACACCCCTCGTCCCTTTGGGATTAATGCTCGAAAGTATAACTATTCATTCAGTGTTCATTGACCCCCAAAGAAAACTATTCATGTGTCTAAAGGCCCCCTAGAAAACATTAGTGGACCCCATTTGTGGCCTTTTGACCCCGAAAATTCGACGCAAATTTAAGGACAATGACTTTGAAACTACAATTTGTGTGATTGAGTTCATCATCAGTGATCACCCTACTTATATCCCCACTGCTGACTAAAGCCTCTTCTCACACGGAGTAGGTTTGGGTATTAATCACCACGCTTGCTCAATGCGGGTTGGCAATTACACACTTATAATATTAGAAATAATAAGTCCAGGTTTCCTCAAGATGTTTTCCTTCACCGTTTGTCAGTGGGGTCTAAATAATCTTAGAAAGTACTTTTTTATTATTTTTTTTCTTCTTTGGCAACCGAGTCTCCAATTCCAATACCATATAACTCTGAAAAAGTCACATTGATACTTGCCATTGAGTATTCAAATAATAGATACCTATCATACATCGAAAAACGTCAAAAAAGGCGGACACAGTCTCTGAAACAACGACTGTGGCACCTGCACGCACACATAAATAATACTGACATTTTCGTGTTTCAATCATTTTTAATTAAGTGACATTATGTTCGGCTTCTTTCTCGCAACTAAAATTTTAAGTTATAAGGAAGCAACCATTAAAATATTAGCATGTAATAATTTTAATTATACTATAAGTTAAAATGAAAATATTGAAATATAATAGTTGATAAGTATGTAATGCTGTGGTTTTTTATTTTATTAATAAATCCGTTCATCAGCATCGACAGCCCTTCACAGAAACAGTAGGCTACTCTGTAACTGTCAATTTTGAACTTTCGAAGTGAGTTCGATTGCATTCTCGCCCGTCATTGGTCGAGATTATTCTAACAACCAATGACATGGCGGACTGTGATTGAGTTTACTTCGATCTTTTAAATGGAGAATTATAAAATAGCCTAACAGTATTGGATTGTTACAATTTAATCTGTGCTATGAGCCAACTCTTCATTTTTTTTAAGATTTAAATCGGTGAACGGGCTGGCGAATTACCTGATGGAAAGCAATCGGCGCCGCCAATGGACGCCTGAAACACTAGAGGCGTTAGAAAGAAAGAAAGAAAGAAAAATAATTTATTCGCCACCGACATGGACCACCGAATAACACACAAAATAATAACAAAATAACATTGAAAAACAAAAAAAAAATATAATAAAATAAAATAAAGAACAATAAGAACAAAAACAATAATAACATACAAAAAACAGCAGTAAAAAATAAAACAACAATGAAGGCAAAAAACATAAAAAAGCAAAATAAAAAAATAAAAAAAAAACAGGGTGTTACGTTACATAATCTGCGTTATCGCCCTTTTGGGGTTTAGGAATTTGAGAATTGTTGGGGATTGGGAAGGTTAGAGAAGGGAGTAATTGAGCCTCCGGTAACCTCACTCACATGACGAAACGAAACACAACATTAGTGTTGTTTCATTATGGTTTCCTGCTCGGCCGTGGTGTCACTACAGTCGAGCAGGGGCCCATTCGTGCCGAAGCATAGCTCTCCCACTCCCACACATAAGGAGGAGTTTGTGAAAATTTCCACGTTTTGGCAGACAGTTGAAAATCGCAGTTCAGTCCGCCGAATAATTAAGAAAGAGACATTATAGAAGATACTTTTTTAAAAAAGAGTAACGAATGGAGTTTCTTGCTCGTTCTTCTCCATTCCAATGTACATTTTGGAATGAGCACCTAGCTTCACTGATGGACTGACTGACAGACTATTATTTATTTCGTATTTGTTGACGTTTCAAAAGTAACAAATTATGAAATAAATGCTTCGACTTTGAAAGAATTTTTTTAACTATAATCTCACCTGTTTGCCTAGCATGGAGATTTTTTTAATTATGGCAAACTCGTCTATCTATTGTGGAGGACGATCATAGTCCAGTAGTAGGTGATGATTTTGATTACTCATGTATCTAATCTACCAATTTGGAACGGTTTCCAGAGTCGATGGCCATATGTTAAATTCCCAGGAGTTAACACGAACACTCAGACCAAACAGATTAGATAACTACAAGTACAAAATACCTACTTAGTTATTACCTACTGCCTGTGCACGCGACTTCGTCCGCGTGGAATAGTTACTATGGATAATAAAATTCTTCACAGCTCCTCCCCGTAGGTGATAGCGTGATAATATGTAGCCTGTATGTTGACCCGATCAGGGTGCTTACTCATCAGACGGATCACCTGATGGTAAGCAATCGGCGTCGCTCATGGATATGCAACACTAGAGGCGTTCCAAGTGCGCTGCCAGTCTGTTGAGGATTGGGATTGTTGGAGATTGGAGGATTATGGAGGCGATAATTGGGCCTCCGGTAATTTCGTTCACACTCTGAAAGACAACGCAAGCCTTATTTCACGTCAGTTTTCTGTTCGACCGTGATTTACCTCCGGTCGAGACGGCCCATTCCTCCGGAGCATGGCATGGCATGGCAAAAGCCGTTTTCAGGGGATTTATGATAACTTGCTTTTTCAAAATTAAATTCGTATGAACTACGGAGGAGTCCATTGCCAGTGTATGGCTTGATTTAAAAAAAAAATACAAACTTTTTAAATCACTCAAATTAATTGCCTGCCGCCAAAAACCTATATCAAATATGGCCGCTAGAAATATTTCCAAACATCTCAATTTATGAATTTAACCAAAATATAGATGATAAATATCTGATTATTAAACTATTTGTTATTTTTAACTCATAACCTAGAGGTAGAGAATAGAGATAACCCCTAGATTAGGTATAAATACGGACGGATCGTGAAATTATGTAGTAGACGCAAAGATGTTACGGTGGTGTGCTATAGTTTTACTGGTGTGTACGGGAGTGTTCGGGACTCCGACGCCGTAAGTAGCGGATCATTCATATTTTCTTCAATTTTACGAACGGCTAATCTCGGAAGTCCTGTAGATTTGCGTACGTAAGCTAGGTAAGCTTCAATATACAAAATAATTGTTGTAAAAATATTTCTATTAAGATTTAAATACCGATTTTATTAACCGAAAAAAGTAATATATAGAAAAAATTACCAAAATTTCTGTATTGATTTTAAATTTTGATAGAAACGTTATAGAACTGATGACAAAAATCGTATCTCTTCTCTATTTAAAGATTTTGATTTGAAATTGGTTCAATTGTCGAACTTGGCCTTTACCTACTTGCTTCTAAACCTTCCCTGAATACAAAAAGGCTACTCAATTATAAGTAGCGCTTAACTAGGTATAGTTCTGTCAATAGATTTGAAAAATTACAGATATGGCACCATAAAGTATCACTTAAAATAGAAGTAACCTTTGAATATTTGGACGTGAGACTATATAGTTAGTAAAGAATAAATACTGATGTAAACTGCCTCAACGGTTCAGTAATTGGCTAATTTCCATAATCAAAAATAAATTATTTCGACTGCACAAAACAATAAAATATTTAAAAATAATCACACTTTAATTAGTTGAATTTATAACCAACTTTATCCAGTATTTTTTAAAGAAATAAGTATGGTGTTTGACGCTACAAAAACCGTGACGTCACAACACAATCGCGTAGGTACAAAATTCATAGACAACAGTCGTTTTGGATCTGTCGTTGAACCGCTACTCATTAAAGCCCGCCGCAAACCGCTACTAATTATTTGTTTTGTTTATATCGTTACGATTGTTATATCTATAAGATTTTTAAATAATTAAATAATTGTAACCTATAAATTGCAAGTATTGAATAATATATCACACGTAGAAATAATATGTATTAATGATTCCTATTATTTTGTAAGTAAGTAGGTACCTACTTCTGCGGTGCCCAAAAGGGCCTTTTTTTAATGATGACGGGGGGAAACCTTCAAAAGGCGCCTAGCCTTTTTGGGGATAAAAGACTAGGGAGTGTGGGATTTTTACCTCACTAAAACCACCCCGGTGGCCACCCTCAACACCTGAATGGAGGCACCGGGTCCTCTAAAAGACACCTGCTCCGGTGCCTCCATGGTGCAACGCCTGTTACGATACATCCCTAGGGAGACGGGTGTCTCCTTTAAGCCTTACTGTCTACGGCGGCACGTGACCACTGTGCCACCGTCTTCCCTGAGACCACAGGGTGGGCACCTGGAGTCCCCACTCTACGCACCAGTGGGCCCAAAAGGGCCTATTAGGTACTTGGAACACATTATGTCAAAAAATTGTAAACCATCCTGTACACACTATAGAGGCATTAAAGTGATTTGATTTTATTTGATTTGAAGATGGGAAATTGCCACTAGAAAAAAGTTGATTGAATAAAAAGCGGTTCTGGCGACACATTGTTGCAATTAGCGTTTTACACCCGTGTATACTCGTCAAAGGCCAACAAGTCACACTACATTAAATGCTTATCCTTACTATCCTTTGGGTGGCTCCCCGTCCGACCAGAAACAGACCCGAGCGTACGGCGCGTCGCGTTCCGCGCGCGCCTCAAAGAGCCATCAGACCACTACAGATGGGGCCCAACAGGGCCGATGCCGATTCGGAGTCGCGGAGAACCTAACGGGTAACCGGGGCTCCGGCTCGACGTGCAGGAGAAGGAACGGGGTGGTTTTTAGTCAGTAAGAGTCTGACACTCCCTCCCGCCTCACCCAGGCGGGAGCAGTCATTCGACGATTTTCCCCCCATTAAAAAAAAAAAAACCTTACTATCCTTAGTAATATTAAAAATCGGAAAGTGAGTTTGTTTTTTTGTTTGTTTGTTCCGCTTTCACGCCGTAACTAGTAAACCGATTGCCGAACCGAAACCGAAGTTAGAAGTCTGATTAAATAATAGGGTACTTTTTATCCCGGAAAATTGATATTCTCCAAGGAAAACGAAATTATTGGTATAGATGGCGCTGTGTGTATTGTATATGTATATGTCACATAGGCTACTTTTTATCCTTTTGTGACGCCAGCGAAGCTGCGGGTAAAAGCTAGTATGATAATAAAGAAATCGCAGTAAGGAACCTTAGACTTGGCACGACTTTGTCTAGATTTCATTACGTTTTAGAGATGAATGAACGGCTCCATCGAGACTTGGCTAGTTATTTACATAATATTTGTGGTTGGAGTTAAAGATATCACGCATCTTATCTAGAAATTACAATCACATTCGACATTAACCTTGACAATACGAAACAGATTGTTAATTTTTTATTAAGTAGGTACCTAGTAGTACCTACTAGCTTCTGCCCGCGAGGTCGCGCAGCCTACTGTAGTAGAGCTTTTCCGGGAGAGCGACGGCCGGGCAAGGGTTTTGGGTTCGATTCCCGGGTCGGGCAAAAAATCCCAGTAGTAGCACGGAGCCTGGAAATGTGCCCGGTATATGGCAATAGTCTCACTCCCTATTACATGGGACTCATAACATAAATAGTGGAAAGTGGGTGTTACTTTGTGTGCACCTCTGCCTACCTCTTCGGGGATAAAAGGCGTGCTGTTATGTTATGTTTTAAACTGTCAAACACCGCGCGGTCACCGGTGACCGCAAGCTTTAGTTCTTTAATTGTGTCTATAATGACGGTACTCGACGAGTTAAAGACAGTTACCCAGCCACCGTTGTCAAGTTCTCCCCGCGTCTTACTACAGTGAACGATCCCACTTCCTTTTACAAGCAGGTCAAGGGCAATCCACAGATAATAATATCCGTATTATTATAGATGACAGATATATAGATTGTTATTTAATAGGACCATCGCACTTGACCTCTATACTCGAACCACAAGTAAGAAACGAGGTCTTTTGCTCAATGGATAGTCAACTTAGGCTATCTGTCGGTAGATTTGCCTACTCAGACCTTTACTTATGACGCTTTCACACTGGCAACTAGGGTTGCTAACTTTTTTAGAAGAAATAGAATATATATCTGATTTTAAAGGAGGTAAATAAGGAGTACAGACTTACAAAAAATAGTTCATCACGTCGGGTATTTTTTTTTTTTTTTTTTTTTTTTTTTTTTTTTTTTTTTTTTACGGGGGGAAAATCATCGAATGACTTCTCCCGCTTAGGTGAGGCGGGAGGGAGTGTCAGACTCTTACTGACTAAAAACCACCCCGTTCCTTCTCCTGCACGTCGAGCCGGAGCCCCGGTTACCCGTTAGGTTCTCCGCGACTCCGAATCGGCATCGGCCGTATTGGGCCCCATCTGTGGTGGTCTGATGGCTCTTTGAGGCGCGCGCGGAACGCGACGCGCCGTACGCTCGGGTCTGTTTCTGGTCGGACGGGGAGCCACCCATGCTCGCCGTCCGCAGGCCCGCGCTTACGGTGGCCGGAGATCGTCTCGCGATCCCCGACGCCCGGTGTGTCCTTCGCGACGGCTGGGTTGCGAGGAGGCAGCGCTTCGCTGCCTCACGCGTCCCGCCTCCTCCTTAGCTAGCATGACTGCTTCGCAAAAGGAGGAGACGGCATCCCAGTCCCCCTCGCTCCGCATCATGGCCTGCACTAGGCCCGGACGCGAGAGGTCGCCATCGCCGATCACTTCCCTGAGGACACGGCGGTGCTCAGCCCACGAAGGGCATTCTCCCACCGTGTGTTCCACCGTGTCCTCAGGGCGGTCCTCGCAGTGATGACACCCGGGCGTTTCCTCCCGCCCCATCAGACACAGGTACCTCCCGAAACTTCCGTGTCCGGTGAGGACCTGCGTCAGGCGGTAGGTGAGGACACCGTAGCGTCTCTCAAGCCACTCCTCAAAGAGGGGACTTACCGCTGCGATGGCAGCGAGCCCAATCACGTCGGGTATTAGGGTCAATCAAGGGAAGTCTGTTCATGTAACCTTTACCCTGAGAAGACGGACCTGTCCCCCAATAAGAATCTACAATGAGGAAGTTCCTCAGGCTGAAGATGCAAAATACCTGGGTATGCATCTAGATAAAAGACTCACCTGGAAAAAGCATATCTGGACCAAGCGTAAACAGTTAGACATGAAGGTCAGATCAATGTACTGGTTAATAGGCCGCAAATCGAACCTCTCTAACGAAAGCAAGATAGCTATTTATAAGTCTATTCTTAAACCAATCTGGACATACGGAATCCAGCTGTGGGGCACTGCTAGTAATAGCAACATAGAGATTCTCGAAAGATTCCAAAGCAAGACATTGAGAGCCATGCTAAACATCCCCTACTACGTGAGCAACAAATATATACACGAGGATCTAAAGATCGCCACCGTCAAACAAGAGATCGCTAGATACAGCGAGAGCTATCAGACGAGAATATCAACCTCATGTCAATGAGCTGACATCAAAACTATTTGGTACAGGAAGTATCACACACTCCAGATTGAAACGGCATAGTGTCCCTACACTTACCGTGAGATTTTGTGATACCAGATGAAAGGGATTCACAAGGAATCTCTTCTGCTGACAAGATAGAAATCAAGACACACCATCTGAATGGCCTATTGTGTTGACACAGATTGCCAAGTTACAGGAAACAATAAAAAAAAAAAAAAAATCACGTCGGGGTCACCACTTTAGGAAAAAGAGTGTATAGTTCCCTAAGATCCGAAAAGGAGGATCGTCCGACCAGGCGAGGTGATCGTGCCTGGCGGGCTTTCTGCCCAACAGTTGTTCATTGGAATTTTCTATCCGTGTTAATTTGCATGTATGTTTGCATGTGCGATGTAGGATTTTATGACGTTGCAGCATATACAATTTTTCTTATAAAATAGAAAAACAGTCTAATTATTATACTAGGTGTGCCTGTAGCGCGATAAGTAGGTTATTGTTCGACGGTATTGTGTCAAAAAAATTTTGTTTTATTTTTTTCTTTTTCCTTGGCAACCGAGTCTCCAATACGATGTTGTCGACTATACTGCCAGTGTCGGGTGGTGACGGCAGATTAATGAGCCGTCGAAGTTAACTTTGCGGTAGTTTTTAGTAGTTAGTAGCTGAAAGGACAAAACAATTGGGTTAGTAATATAAACATTACATATAAACATTACCAACTATTTTACTGTATGAGTACAGGGGTGGAGAAAATAGTTGGGGGGACGTACACAATACAGACACACAGATATATACACCATTTACATAAATGTCACCGTCATAGTTTAATCTCATTATCATTAATGAATCTACATAAACAATGGATTAATTTAGGGGAAAAGTGAGTTAAAAGGAGGTGGAAATTAATTGGAAGTGGGATTTGAATACTGGGGAGTTTTTTATAAAGGTCAAAAGATTGGGAATTTAAAGGACACGAAAAAAATATATGGTCTACAGTTCCCTCGTCAAGGCCGCATTCACACAGCGAGCTGTCGCGGACACGGATCTTGTTGAGGAAGACTGGGCTACTACAATGGCCGAGTCTGAGTCTGCACAAGGATGAAACAGTGTGGCGGGGGAGCTTAGGGTACTTGGAAAGTGTCAAAAAATTAAATATTGTACTAATCTGTCAAATTAATTTCGCTGAACTAAAATATTTTTTAAACTTATGTATTAATATTAAATAGTAGTCTTTTTATTCTAATTAAGGGTTTTTGCATATTTTTACAGACTGGCACTAGTAAAATAAACATTGAGTAAAAAAGATTATTTTAGCGTTTATGTTGCGGGGTCTGTTGCGTCGTTCACCACTTACAATCAGGTGATCCATCTGCTCGTTTGCTCCGTAACCTATAAAAACCGATGATAGTAACCGTTAGTACGACTACGACTAATGTCATGATGGCCCGGAGGTTTATGAAGCCCGATTCTCATGTATGAAAGTGCGAGTTGGAAACCCACCAACGGCAATTGTACCAATGTGACGTTTTCTGAGTTACATGTACTTTCTAAGATCATTTAAAGACCACTGACAAACGATGAGGGGAACCTGGGCTTATAATATCTAATTATAAGTTTAAAATCGTCAATTTATTTAGCAAGCGTGGCGAATAATGCTTAAATATTCTCCGTGTCCGAGAAGAGGCTTACTAGTTTTTTTTTTCTTTATACGCCCTATCCTCAGGATGTACTGATCGGATTTGATAAATTATTTTTGTCTTTGATAGTGTGTCTATCGAAGAAGGCTATAGTCTATAATTTTTTTTTTTTGAAAGGACCATTCCTAGTTCAGCACGTTAAGGCTGTTGACTACTTAACCGGACAAACCCTGCGATAGCCACTAACAAAAGTTAAGGCCCCCAGCCAGGGCAAAATAGTCTATAAACCATCACGTTACGATTAATAGGCGCCGGGCAGTGAACCGCGCAGAAGTAGCTACTGTCATATGTAAAAGATACCTAATTTAGTTTTGTGCTTTTATTGTTTTTTTTACTGCTGTTTTTTTAATGTTATTTTATGAAAGAAAGAAAGAAAAACCGTTTATTTTGCTACGACACACAACAAGAATTTAGAAACACAAAAAAGCCTATGGTGCGTCGCAGCGCAAAAGGCTGGAGCTCGGCTTAATACCTTTATGTTTTATTGTTGTTTTTATTTAATTTTTCAATTTTATTTTATGTGTGTATATTTGGTGGTCCATGCCTGGTGGTGAATAAATTATTTTTCTTTCTTTCTTTCTGAGAGCATTTTGTTGTAAAAGGATTATTTGTTTTTAAGAGATAGAGGGTTCAATGAAATGTAAAAAACGCGTTTCGCTTCTTTGTTCCCAGGAAGTGTATATCAATAACAAAATACAAACACATTATTGTAACTAATGTATAGGTACTGATTATGTAACTAAATAACAAGTATTTGATAATGGATTCTAAGTGGTGACCCTGACATTGCGTGCGTGAACTTTATATCTATCAGCTATCCGCTCGTTTGCCCGAAGTTCATACTGAAACCTTAAAGGTACTATTCCACTGTTCCACATGCTAGTGTACGGCGCGCTCGTTTTGCGCGCGCCTCAAAATGCCATTAGACCACCTCGGATGGGGCCCAATAGGGCTGATGCCGATATAGAGCGGTAGAGGATTCAACTGGTTACCGGGGCTAAGGCTCGAAGTGCAGGAGTAGGAATGGGGTGGTATTTAGTCAGTAACAGTCTCACACTCCCTCCCACCTCACCCAGGTGGGAGAATTTATTCGATGATTTTCCCCCTTAAAAAAACTGTTACACAAGCTTATTTCAAGCATGCTTCTTAACTTCATTTATTCAAGAAATTCATGCTTAAATGTCTATTTGGTCCGTCAGTGAGATAATGAAAAAATATTAGACACGTATTTTTATTTTTTTTTGTATAAAGTTGTAATACTTAAATAAAATCGAATTAAGTTAAGGAGTGGGGCGTCGTTACGATATAAATGATATTAGCGTCCTCATTTCAGGCATGTTTGTGAATCGACAGGCGTTCGATTTTTGAACACTTTTAAGCATGCGAACTTCGATCGCGTACTCGATACGATTACTTTATACGTTAACTAACGGCCCGTCCCGGCTTCGCAACGGGGGACTTAAGATTTTTTACATAGTTTTACGTTTTATTTATATTTATTCTCAATTTTTTTTATTTAGGAAGTATTTACCTTTTGAAAATATTTTTCCGGACTTCATTTACTTATTTCATTTATTTATGAACAATTCATCCATAGAGCATTTTTGTATAACTTTAACTATATGCTCAGCGCACGCCACGGAAGACCTCAGAAACGATACTTTTCCCCCGTTTTTAAAACATTTTTATTACTGCTCCACAACTATAGGACCTAGCGTGTTATTATAGCCTATGTTACTTTTGAATAATGCAGCTTTCTAATGGTGAAAAAATTATTGCAATCCGTCCAGTAGTTTTTGAGTTTATTCATTACAAACATACAAAAATACAAATCTTTCCTCTTTATAATATTAGTATAGATGAAACTCGTACTAAGGCCTCTGAACCAGATCCGAACGTACGGCGCGTTGCGTTCCGCGCGCGCCTCATACAGCCATCAGATCACCACGGATGGGGTCCAATAGGTCTGATGCCGATTCGGAGTCGCGGAGAACTTAACGGGTTACCGGGGCTCCGGCTCGAAGTGCAGGAGTAGGAACGGGGTGGCTTTTAGTCAGTAAGTGTCAGACACTCTCTTTCGCCTCACCCAGGCGGGAGAAGTCCCTCGATGATTTTCCCCTCGTAAAAAAAACCGTTGAATATTCTGCGTCTCTGTATGCAATGGGGATTATAATTATTAACGTGTATGACTCACATGACTGACGAATGCAAAACCGCTTTAGAACCGATTGTCTAATAACGAAAGGAAGTTCGTATTTTGCTTGTTAAAACCCAAATGATTAATGTTCATTGTTCATCAATTGTAGTGACTTCATTACGTATCCATCTAGAAATATGGCGCACTAGCTACGCGCGGGTTCACTCGCTGCTCAGATTCTATCTATCATAGCGTGATGTTTTATATGCTATGTATGTGGGTATATATTCATCGTAGGGGATGTCACTTTGAACAAAATACAACACATAACATCACGCCTTTTATCCCCAACGGGGTAGGCAGAGGTATATAAGGTGTATAATATTAAGAAACAAATTTGGTAGAGATAGAAAAAATGTGTTAAAGCAACGCTCTTCCCGCGAAACTCTCATGAATAAATTAGTATGTAATCTAGTTAAATACTTATTTAATTACTTATATTTGTTACACTTCCTAAGCTGAACAGCTGAATATAAAATTGGCACAGTAATAAAGATGAACCATCTACCTACTTATGCAAAACTACGTGTCGTTAGTAATAAATTAAAATAGACAATTTAAACTGGAATGGTTCTGTAACTTTCATCCGTATAATTAAATTGCTGGTATCTAATTGCTGGCTTGCTCCTAGCTTCACTGATGGACTGACTGACAGACTATTATTTATTTCGTATTTGTTGACGTTTCAAAAGTAACAAATTATGAAATAAATGCTTCGACTTTGAAAGAATTTTTTTTTAACTATAATCTCACCTGTTTGCCTAGCATGGAGATTTTTTTAATTATGGCAAACTCGTCTATCTATTGTGGAGGACGATCATAGTCCAGTAGTAGGTGATGATTTTGATTACTCATGTATCTAATCTACCAATTTGGAACGGTTTCCAGAGTCGATGGCCATATGTTAAATTCCCAGGAGTTAACACGAACACTCAGACCAAACAGATTAGATAACTACAAGTACAAAATACCTACTTAGTTATTACCTACTGCCTGTGCACGCGACTTCGTCCGCGTGGAATAGTTACTATGGATAATAAAATTCTTCACAGCTCCTCCCCGTAGGTGATAGCGTGATAATATGTAGCCTGTATGTTGACCCGATCAGGGTGCTTACTCATCAGACGGATCACCTGATGGTAAGCAATCGGCGTCGCTCATGGATATGCAACACTAGAGGCGTTCCAAGTGCGCTGCCAGTCTGTTGAGGATTGGGATTGTTGGAGATTGGAGGATTATGGAGGCGATAATTGGGCCTCCGGTAATTTCGTTCACACTCTGAAAGACAACGCAAGCCTTATTTCACGTCAGTTTTCTGTTCGACCGTGATTTACCTCCGGTCGAGACGGCCCATTCCTCCGGAGCATGGCATGGCATGGCAAAAGCCGTTTTCAGGGGATTTATGATAACTTGCTTTTTCAAAATTAAATTCGTATGAACTACGGAGGAGTCCATTGCCAGTGTATGGCTTGATTTAAAAAAAAAATACAAACTTTTTAAATCACTCAAATTAATTGCCTGCCGCCAAAAACCTATATCAAATATGGCCGCTAGAAATATTTCCAAACATCTCAATTTATGAATTTAACCAAAATATAGATGATAAATATCTGATTATTAAACTATTTGTTATTTTTAACTCATAACCTAGAGGTAGAGAATAGAGATAACCCCTAGATTAGGTATAAATACGGACGGATCGTGAAATTATGTAGTAGACGCAAAGATGTTACGGTGGTGTGCTATAGTTTTACTGGTGTGTACGGGAGTGTTCGGGACTCCGACACCGTAAGTAGCGGATCATTCATATTTTCTTCAATTTTACGAACGGCTAATCTCGGAAGTCCTGTAGATTTGCGTACGTAAGCTAGGTAAGCTTCAATATACAAAATAATTGTTGTAAAAATATTTCTATTAAGATTTAAATACCGATTTTATTAACCGAAAAAAGTAATATATAGAAAAAATTACCAAAATTTCTGTATTGATTTTAATTTTTGATAGAAACGTTATAGAACTGATGACAAAAATCGTATCTCTTCTCTATTTAAAGATTTTGATTTGAAATTGGTTCAATTGTCGAACTTGGCCTTTACCTACTTGCTTCTAAACCTTCCCTGAATACAAAAAGGCTACTCAATTATAAGTAGCGCTTAACTAGGTATAGTTCTGTCAATAGATTTGAAAAATTACAGATATGGCACCATAAAGTATCACTTAAAATAGAAGTAACCTTTGAATATTTGGACGTGAGACTATATAGTTAGTAAAACCTTACTATCCTTAGTAATATTAAAAATCGGAAAGTGAGTTTGTTTTTTTGTTTGTTTGTTCCGCTTTCACGCCGTAACTAGTAAACCGATTGCCGAACCGAAACCGAAGTTAGAAGTCTGATTAAATAATAGGGTACTTTTTATCCCGGAAAATTGATATTCTCCAAGGAAAACGAAATTATTGGTATAGATGGCGCTGTGTGTATTGTATATGTATATGTCACATAGGCTACTTTTTATCCTTTTGTGACGCCAGCGAAGCTGCGGGTAAAAGCTAGTATGATAATAAAGAAATCGCAGTAAGGAACCTTAGACTTGGCACGACTTTGTCTAGATTTCATTACGTTTTAGAGATGAATGAACGGCTCCATCGAGACTTGGCTAGTTATTTACATAATATTTGTGGTTGGAGTTAAAGATATTTTTACGCATCTTATCTAGAAATTACAATCACATTCGACATTAACCTTGACAATACGAAACAGATTGTTAATTTTTTATTAAGTAGGTACCTAGTAGTACCTACTAGCTTCTGCCCGCGAGGTCGCGCAGCCTACTGTAGTAGAGCTTTTCCGGGAGAGCGACGGCCGGGCAAGGGTTTTGGGTTCGATTCCCGGGTCGGGCAAAAAATCCCAGTAGTAGCACGGAGCCTGGAAATGTGCCCGGTATATGGCAATAGTCTCACTCCCTATTACATGGGACTCATAACATAAATAGTGGAAAGTGGGTGTTACTTTGTGTGCACCTCTGCCTACCTCTTCGGGGATAAAAGGCGTGCTGTTATGTTATGTTTTAAACTGTCAAACACCGCGCGGTCACCGGTGACCGCAAGCTTTAGTTCTTTAATTGTGTCTATAATGACGGTACTCGACGAGTTAAAGACAGTTACCCAGCCACCGTTGTCAAGTTCTCCCCGCGTCTTACTACAGTGAACGATCCCACTTCCTTTTACAAGCAGGTCAAGGGCAATCCACAGATAATAATATCCGTATTATTATAGATGACAGATATATAGATTGTTATTTAATAGGACCATCGCACTTGACCTCTATACTCGAACCACAAGTAAGAAACGAGGTCTTTTGCTCAATGGATAGTCAACTTAGGCTATCTGTCGGTAGATTTGCCTACTCAGACCTATACTTATGACGCTTTCACACTGGCAACTAGGGTTGCTAACTTTTTTAGAAGAAATAGAATATATATCTGATTTTAAAGGAGGTAAATATGGAGTACAGACTTACAAAAAATAGTTCATCACGTCGGGGTCACCACTTTAGGAAAAAGAGTGTATAGTTCCCTAAGGTCCGAAAAGGAGGATCGTCCGACCAGGCGAGGTGATCGTGCCTGGCGGGCTTTCTGCCCAACAGTTGTTCATTGGAATTTTCTATCCGTGTTAATTTGCATGTATGCAGCATATACAATTTTTCTTATAAAATAGAAAAACAGTCTAATTATTATACTAGGTGTGCCTGTAGCGCGATAAGTAGGTTATTGTTCGACGGTATTGTGTCAAAAAATTAAATATTGTACTAATCTGTCAAATTAATTTCGCTGAACTAAAATATTTTTTAAACTTATGTATTAATATTAAATAGTAGTCTTTTTATTCTAATTAAGGATATTTGCATATTTTTACAGACTGGCACTAGTAAAATAAACATTGAGTAAAAAAGATTATTTTAGCGTTTATGTTGCGGGGTCCGTTGCGTCGTTCACCACTTACAATCAGGTGATCCATCTGCTCGTTTGCTCCGTAACCTATAAAAACCGATGATAGTAACCGTTAGTACGACTACGACTAATGTCATGATGGCCCGGAGGTTTATGAAGCCCGATTCTCATGTATGAAAGTGCGAGTTGGAAACCCACCAACGGCAATTGTACCAATGTGACGTTTTCTGAGTTACATGTACTTTCTAAGATCATTTAAAGACCACTGACAAACGATGAGGGGAACCTGGGCTTATAATATCTAATTATAAGTTTAAAATCGTCAATTTATTTAGCAAGCGTGGCGAATAATGCTTAAATATTCTCCGTGTCCGAGAAGAGGCTTACTAGTTTTTTTTTTCTTTATACGCCCTAACCTCAGGATGTACTGATCGGATTTGATAAATTATTTTTGTTTTGGATAGTGTGTCTATCGAAGAAGGCTATAGTCTATAATTTTTTTTTTTTGAAAGGACCATTCCTAGTTCAGCACGCTAAGGCTTTTGACTACTTAACCGGACAAACCCTGCGATAGCCACTAACAAAAGTTAAGGCCCCCAGCCAGGGCAAAATAGTCTATAAACCATCACGTTACGATTAATAGGCGCCGGGCAGTGAACCGCGCAGAAGTAGCTACTGTCATATGTAAAAGATACCTAATTTAGTTTTGTGCTTTTATTGTTTTTTTTACTGCTGTTTTTTTAATGTTATTTTATGAAAGAAAGAAAGAAAAACCGTTTATTTTGCTACGACACACAACAAGAATTTAGAAACACAAAAAAGCCTATGGTGCGTCGCAGCGCAAAAGGCTGGAGCTCGGCTTAATACCTTTATGTTTTATTGTTGTTTTTATTTAATTTTTCAATTTTATTTTATGTGTGTATATTTGGTGGTCCATGCCTGGTGGTGAATAAATTATTTTTCTTTCTTTCTTTCTGAGAGCATTTTGTTGTAAAAGGATTATTTGTTTTTAAGAGATAGAGGGTTCAATGAAATGTAAAAAACGCGTTTCGCTTCTTTGTTCCCAGGAAGTCTATATCAATAACAAAATACAAACACATTATTGTAACTAATGTATAGGTACTGATTACGTAACTAAATAACAAGTATTTGATAATGGATTCTAAGTGGTGACCCTGACATTGCGTGCGTGAACTTTATATCTATCAGCTATCCGCTCGTTTGCCCGAGGTTCATACTGAAACCTTAAAGGTACTATTCCACTGTTCCACATGCTAGTGTACGGCGCGCTCGTTTTGCGCGCGCCTCAAAATGCCATCAGACCACCTCGGATGGGGCCCAATAGGGCTGATGCCGATATAGAGCGGTAGAGGATTTAACTGGTTACCAGGGCTAAGGCTCGAAGTGCAGGAGTAGGAATGGGGTGGTATTTAGTCAGTAACAGTCTCACACTCCCTCCCACCTCACCCAGGTGGGAGAATTTATTCGATGATTTTCCCCCTTAAAAAAACTGTTACACAAGCTTATTTCAAGCATGCTTCTTAACTTCATTTATTCAAGAAATTCATGCTTAAATGTCTATTTGGTCCGTCAGTGAGATAATGAAAAAATATTAGACACGTATTTTTATTTTTTTTTTTGTATAAAGTTGTAATACTTAAATAGAATCGAGTTAAGTTAAGGAGTGGGGCGTCGTTACGATATAAATGATATTAGCGTCCTCATTTCAGGCATGTTTGTGAATCGACAGGCGTTCGATTTTTGAACACTTTTAAGCATGCGAACTTCGATCGCGTACTCGATACGATTACTTTATACGTAAACTAACGGCCCGTCCCGGCTTCGCAACGGGGGACTTAAGATTTTTTACATAGTTTTACGTTTTATTTATATTTATTCTCAATTTTTTTTATTTAGGAAGTATTTACCTTTTGAAAATATTTTTCCGGACTTCATTTACTTATTTCATTTATTTATGAACAATTCATCTATAGAGCATTTTTGTATAACTTTAACTATATGCTCAGCGCACGCCACGGAAGGCCTCAGAAACGATACTTTTCCCCCGTTTTTAAAACATTTTTATTACTGCTCCACAACTATAGGACCTAGCGTGTTATTATATAGCCTATGTTACTTCTGAATAATGCAGCTTTCTAATGGTGAAAAAATTATTGCAATCCGTCCAGTAGTTTTTGAGTTTATTCATTACAAACATACAAAAATATAAATCTTTCCTCTTTATAATATTAGTATAGATGAAACTCGTACTAAGGCCTCTGAACCAGATCCGAACGTACGGCGCGTTGCGTTCCGCGCGCGCCTCATACAGCCATCAGATCACCACGGATGGGGTCCAATAGGTCTGATGCCGATTCGGAGTCGCGGAGAACTTAACGGGTTACCGGGGCTCCGGCTCGAAGTGCAGGAGTAGGAACGGGGTGGCTTTTAGTCAGTAAGTGTCAGACACTCTCTTTCACCTCACCCAGGCGGGAGAAGTCCCTCGATGATTTTCCCCTCGTAAAAAAAACCGTTGAATATTCTGCGTCTCTGTATGCAATGGGGATTATAATTATTAACGTGTATGACTCACATGACTGACGAATGCAAAACCGCTTTAGAACCGATTGTCTAATAACGAAAGGAAGTTCGTATTTTGCTTGTTAAAACCCAAATGATTAATGTTCATTGTTCATCAATTGTAGTGACTTCATTACGTATCCATCTAGAAATATGGCGCACTAGCTACGCGCGGGTTCACTCGCTGCTCAGATTCTATCTATCATAGCGTGATGTTTTATATGCTATGTATGTGGGTATATATTCATCGTAGGGGATGTCACTTTGAACAAAATACAACACATAACATCACGCCTTTTATCCCCGACGGGGTAGGCAGAGGTATATAAGGTGTATAATATTAAGAAACAAATTTGGTAGAGATAGAAAAAATGTGTTAAAGCAACGCTCTTCCCGCGAAACTCTCATGAATAAATTAGTATGTAATCTAGTTAAATACTTATTTAATTACTTATATTTGTTACACTTCCTAAGCTGAACAGCTGAATATAAAATTGGCACAGTAATAAAGATGAACCCATCTACCTACTTATGCAAAACTACGTGTCGTTACTAATAAATTAAAATAGACAATTTAAACTGGAATGGTTCTGTAACTTTCATCCGTATAATTAAATTGCTGGTATCTAATTGCTGGCTTGTTCGTTCGCGAGTCTCTTAATAGGCCAGGGTGCTTACTCTTGAAACCAATGTCAATACAATTAAAAATCCAATAAAAACACAATAATTATTCAATGCTGCCTCGTTGGCCGAGTGGTCGCAAGTGCGACTGCCGGGCAAGGGGTCTCGGGTTCGATTCCCGGGTCGGGCAAAGTACCTATTACTGGGTTTTTAAAAAAATCTCAGTAGTAGCACGGAGTCTGGAAATGTGCCCGGTATATGGCAATAGGCTCACCCCCTATTACATGGGACTCATAACATAAATTGTGAAAAGTGGGTGTTACTTCTGTGTGCACCTCTGCCTACCCCTTCGGGGATAAAAGGCGTGATGTTATGTTTATGTTTATGTAATTATTCAATGTCAAAACTGTACAACCCTTTATCGTAGCTGTTAAAATAGCATTCAGAGTGCGGAATTTAAAGCGAAACTCAATACCAGTTAGTTCATAAAATATCCACGCAATACGGATGCAATGGGCGCTAGTGTTGCAACAAAAGAGTACGAAATTTCACAATACCAATGTCGATCGATCGGAATTGGATTCAAGAGTTCTATCCTTGTCCCATTTCACCGCAGACTTGGGACATGAACATGTATCCATCAGTACCTACTAACAGAATAATAGATCTGTACATTATTTTTTTTTCTTCTTTGGCCACCGAGTAGGTCTGTCATGTCACTTGGTTTTTAGCGTGTCAAACAATTTTTTTTTTCTTTCTTCCGTTCTTTTCTGGAATAGTTCACTGCTAGAAGTGCCGCTAGGCTATCTATAGGTACAGATAAATAAAATTGGACTGTCTATTTGTAATATTAAAATAACCGCTTTTTACTACACACATATGAATATACATACGATACATATACCAAAATAAAGGAGGAGGTTATACGTTCGGCCGGTATGTTGCTTTTTTTTTTTGTATGTATGTACGCGCATAACTCTGAGATGCGTGAAGCGATTTGCAAAATTCTTGTTTTGTTTCAAAGGGTATACTCCCGAGATGGTCCCATTTCCATGAAGTCAGGATCTGATGATGGGATCCTAGGGAAACCGAGGGGAACTTTCGAAAATTCTATGGGCGAGTAATGCGTCTATTATGTTTTTCAATTACGATTTTTAAACACTACAGTTTGATAAGGATCTGGAGTCGATCTGATGATAGAGGCGACAGACAGTCGAGGGAACTCCTCAACGGTTTATATTAACTACCTTGTGTTTGGGCTTCATTAATTTGTATTGATGAGAACTTTACACCTAGATAGAGTGTGGCTGTCATTAAGGGTCTGATGATGAAGAAGTGTAATTGTTAAGGGAACTCCTCAACGGTATACAGTAACTACCTTGTGTTTGGGCTTGATTAATTTGTATTCATGAGGACTTTACACCTGGATAGAGTGAGGCTGTCATTAAGGGTCTGATGATGAAGAAGTGTAATTGTTAAGGGAACTCCTCAACGGTATACTGTAACTACCTTGTGTTTGGGATTGTATAATTTGTATTGATTAGAACTTTGCACCTATGTAGATTATAAGTAACAAAATAGCTTTACACTGAAAATGATAAAATAATAAAATAAAAACTGCGTTTAAAAAACCGACTTCAAAAAACCAAAAACTAATAACAAACAAAAAGTCAAAACTAAAAAGCACTGATAGGTACACTTATATAGATAACTTAATGCCCACAAAATTGTGAATTAGGTACCTATTAAGGTTTAATGAATAATTTTGTATGGAACATCACGTATTATTAGGAGAAGGTTCTCAAGACAGAAAAAATCATGAAAATCCTACGGCAACGGGAGAAAACGGGATTGTGTGTACGAAGTCGCGGGTAGAAGCTAGTAATTAATAAGCAAAACGAAAATAGGTCGCGTCTTACACACCTAAACTCGCGAAAAAACGGTGGTTACAGTATTATAGAGCGCCACCTACCTCGATCTTTACATACTTTTATCTTAATCCCATTCACATCATTCAAAAGTCGTACGGTGAGATAAAATTTTCATTATTTATTTTGTACTCAGAATACATTTTATATTACATATAAATGCTAATAAGATTGAAATTCAATCTTATCATAGTCGAGACTGCCAGTCCTTGTTTTTGACACATTCATAATGATAAAGATCCATAAACATTCGACTTGAAACGCACTACATCTTTGACATTTACAGTGTTGCTACGTTATTATTTTGCCTATTTTTATGGGTGAAGTGGAAAATAAATGCTTATAAGCTCCTAATCAGAATCATTCTAGTAGTAGGTACTACACCTATTATTGTGTTATATTTTATATAAATACTCAACATTTATCAATGTTGAATTTTTATCCAAATTTGTATCTGCTAGTATTTTTGCAGAAAGTTTTTGAAAATAATATCGTAATAGTGATATAAACATAATAATATTTCGGATGGATTAATAAATCAAAGATAAAATAATAATGTTTCACAATACAAAGTTATGATAAAATATTTTATTTGAAAATGTTTTATATATACAATTAATATTAACTATATATTATTAGTTATGATAATAATAATTTATCTAAGTAAACAAAAGGAAGTTTCCCTATTACGTATTTGAGTTCATATTTGGCAAATTAAATTTCCAGTGCTGGCAGTCCCAACACCTTGTTGAATGAAATGTCAAATTGTGATTTTGCTTGAATTGGCGATAATATAAAAATACACATTACTCGTTATCTCTTTAGATAAAAAAACCCCTAGACAAGTGGAGGATTATATAAGATTTGCTGGATTATATTATTTATTGAGCTGTTGTGTTTACACGTGGACGTTAAGACATTTATTATAACCTACAGTTCTCATATTTTATTATTGTGTTGTTGATTCGTATCAAAGGTGCATTGTGTGAGATTGAGCGAAACTTTTGAACAGAGCCAACTTTTTAGAGGTCAAAATAATCGACTAAATAATTGTTATTTTTTAAACGTTTCCGGTTAATTGATGTGAGTACCTTATCTCTTTTTTTTAATGTTTGTTTTGTTTATTAAAGAATAATTTTATTATGCCTATTTTTTAGTTGTTGTCTAAAAATCCAAACATTTAAATGATAAGTCTAATTAATAATTATAACATAACATAACATCACGCCTTTTATCCCGAAGGGGTAGGCAGAGGTGCACATTATACCACTGTACAATGTATCACCCACTTTTCACTAATTTATGTTATGAGTCCCATGTAATAGGGGGTGAGCCTATTGCCATATACTGAGCACAATTCCAGACTCCATGCTACTACTGAGAATTTTTTGAAAACCCAGTAATACTTTGCCCGACCCGGGAATCGAACCCGAGACCCCTTGCTCGGCAGTCGCACTTGCGACCACTCGGCCAACGAGGCAGTCATAATTATAATTAAATAATAAACTTGGCTCATTAGATTGATAGATTATTTACATTCTAAATCAAAACAAACGATTATAGGCTATCACTTTAACTTTGTTTAATAGTTAGGTACACCCTGATACGGCGCAAAATTTCCACAATGAAGCATAATTGAACAAACATTTAGTCAGCTTTATTAACTAAGAATGAAATCAGATCATTATAGACATTGTGAAACAAATTAGTACCAGTTGAATCATAATTGTGAAGAAATTACTCAAATTAAACTTCTATTTGAATTCCTAAATAATATCATGCATTATGTTTCCTGTGATACCACAGCCTGGCTCTGTAGGAGTCGGAACAGGTTGATGTTCAGTCATTAAGAATCGTCACACTCTCTGGCCTTACTTAAGGAGGGAGAATGCATGATTTTCCTGCAAACATAAATTTATGGATCAAGCTTATTGAGCACTTATTATCAACTAGCTTCTGCTAGCGGCTTTGCCCCATTACCAGGATTTAAAGTTCCCCATTCATTATTCTATACTATAATCTACCTCTGTACTGAATTTCATCTCTATTTGACCAGTAGTTTTGGTGTGAAAGAGTAAGAAGAAAAAACGAAAAACCATTTATTACGGCACAAGACAACAAGAATGCAGGTACACACAAAATGCCCATGGTGCGTCGCAGCGCTAAAGCCTGGAGCTCAGCTTAACTCGTCGAGTACCGTCACTATAGACACAATTATAGAACAATAGGTTGCGGTCACCGGTGACCACTTGGTGTTTGACAGTTTAATACTGATATACATAATGTAACGTACAACATATGTTACGAACAAACAAACATACATTTAGTCATACATCTTTACAGACTTTTTCAAATATATGCTCCTGTGCGGTTCCGCCCACTGCTCGGCTTCTATTGATTATAGTAGGATGTTTTATATAATCTTCCTCGCCTGTATCCTTTCTCGATAAATGCACTATAGAGGTACAACAACGAAAAGAATTTTTTAATTGGACCAGTAGTACCGAAGATTAGACCATTCAAATAAAATTAAAACTGTGTTTAAAAAACCGACTTTAAAAAACCAAAAACTTATAACAAACTAACAGCAAAAGATAACTATTATTAGTACTGATAGGTTACCCACCCACTGATAGGTTAGAAGTCGGCGTCATAAGTTCTATACAGAATTATTCATTAAAACCTTAATTCGTACCTAATTTACAATTTTGTGGCCATTAAGTTATATCATTATGATATGAGCTTATGGCACCAGCTTCTAACCTATCTGTTTTATCACTTATAATCTACATAGGTGCAAAGTTCTAATCAATACAAATTATACAAGCCCAAACACAAGGTAGTTACTGTATACCATTGAGGAGTTCCCTTAACAATTACACTTCTTCATCATCAGACCCTTAATGACAGCCCCACTCTATCTAAGTGTAAATTCCTCATCAATACAAGTTAATGAAGCCCAAATACAAAGTAGTTACTGTATACCTTTGAGGAGTTCCCTTAACAATTACACTTCATCGTTATCAGATCTTTAAGGACAGTCTCACTCTCTGGGTGTAAAGTCCTTATCAATACAAATTAATCGAGCCCGAATACAAGGTAGTTAATATAAACCGCTGAGGAGTTCTCTCGACTGTTTGTCGGCTCCATCACCAGGTCGACTCCAGACCCTTATCAAATTGTAGTGTTTAAAAATCCTAATTGAAAAACATAGTAGACGCATTATTATTATTACCATTTATTTCAATCAATTACATAGATCATTAATTACACATTACAAACCATAATACAATATAAAAGTCACAATCACATATCAAAAATCACAATGACAAGTCAATCATCACTAAAATAATCTCCCAACTCAAAACAATAATTTCACATTAGCCAGTACATGAACCATACAACAGTGGTTCATGTACTGACAGTCAAAACGTTCAGCAAAGGCGCTCAGGATACTGTTGCGGCTGCCCCGCACCCTGTTCACTAATGACGTGCACCGCTTGCGCATGATTGTGTTGAAGCAGTCTACCCGTGCGCTGGCAAACATACCCGATGCGCTACAAAAGCGAGGCAGCCCCAAGAGCATCCTGAACGCGTTATTGTATTGAACACGCAGAGCGCTGTACTATTTCTGCGTATAACTCAACCACAAAGCCCCCGTATAGAAAGACGTACAAAATGCTCTAAACAAGGTTATCTTGACATTCTCCGAACATCTTGCAAATCTACGGGCTATCATATTCGCACGAACAGACAGCGCCCTACGCTCCCGCTCAATATCAGCATCGTCTTCCAGGTCTGAGGTCAGAATATGTCCAAGATATTTAAAAGTATCTACTCTCTTGAGAGGGTGTCCATTTAGAATTATTTTTGGTATCTGAGCCGGACATCTCTTCTTGGCCCGAAAGACCATGCACTCGCTTTTCTTCGTGTTGTAAACTAAACCATGCTTTTCAGCATACTGCTGACAAATGCCAATCATCCTCGACAACCCGCAAACAGAGGCGCTCAGCAGCACCATATCGTCAGCATAGCTGATATTGTTTATGCACACCCCTCCGACATGACAACCTACATGCGTTCTGCTGAGCTCCTCTATCAGCGCATTCACATACAGGTTAAAGAGCCTCGGAGAGGTCAGTCCTCCCTGCCTAACGCCACACTCCAACCTGTACGGAGCCGAGTACGCCCCCGACCACCGAACAACATTACCTTGGTTGTTGTACCAGTACCGAAAAATCCGAATAATTCCGTCCGGCACTGAAACCTGCTGCATCTTATGCCACAGCAGATCATATGATACCAGATCGAATGCCTTCGATAGATCCAGAAAGCAGGCAAAGACAGGCGTACTTCTATCAGTATAATACTTCACAGTTTGCTTTAGACACAGTATCGCAGCCTCCGTGGACAGACCGGATTTGAAACCAAACTGATTGTCGTGTAAACGGATGAAATTGTCCAGCTGAGTGTCAAGCAAACCGTCAAGCACCTTCGAGATAATAGTAGCCAATGAAACCGGTCTGTAATTATTCTTATCACTAATGTCCCCGGTTTTATTTTTGACAATTGGCACCACTACAGTCTTCATCATTTGCTTTGGCATAAATGAGTGTCCCATACAAAAGGAGTATAACATTGCCAACACCCTAGGCAAATGACGACCCGCATGTTTCAGATGCTTGATACTTAGATTATCGTGGCCGGGAGACTTACCCCTTGACATGGACATAATAACTTGCCTTATCTCTCTGGCTCTAAAGCGGATACATGTCTGTCGACCAGTCCAGTCCACATCACACGCAGACCGCGATGGCCCCAACGGAGACGTTACGACAAAGTGTTGCCTAAACAGCTCAGCAATACCAGTGACGTCAGCAACGCCACTGACGCTCACGGGCAGGCTCTGCCCACCATTGAGTTTATTAGTGGACTTCCAAAAATTGCGGAAATCGCCCCGTGAATGGTGTGACGCCAACATATCCATTTTAATTTGTTCAGTATTATTCTGGCACCAACGTAGGCGCGACTTAAAAATCCTTCGGCTTTCTTGCATTTCATCCCAAATGCGCCCCTCTCTCGGTCTACCAAAACACACCCACTGTTCAAATTTCAGCCTTGCCTGCCTGTGAGCATCACCGACGTGCTTATTCCACCCCACTACCGGCTTTCTATTACGCACATGATTTAATTCACAACACTCAGAAGCCGCCCGACATAAAACACCAACAATATCATCATACAATTTCTCAATAACAATTCTGTGGTTCAAATCATTACATACATTGTCACAACATGTTGTCAGTTCACTAGGGAAGTCAATATGTTTTAAATAGTCATTGCATAATTTTGTATAATTATTAATTTGTGAAATATTTCTGTTATTCCACTTTATTTTATTACTTAACAAGATATTACTGTTTAGTGAGTCATATAATTTTGGTTTAATGTTATCTAAATTACACTGTATTACAAGAGGAAAGTGATCAGACCAAAGAAACTACTCGCCCCTACAATTTTCGAAAGTTCCCCTCGGTTTCCGTACGATCTTATCATCAGATCCTGATCTCATGGAAATGGGACCATCTCGGGAGTAGACCCATTCAACAAAACAAGAATTTTGGAAATCAGTTCACAAATGACAGAGTAATGCTCGAACAAACAAAAAAAAGAAACAATCAGCCGAACATAGTACCTCCTCCTGTTTTTGAAGTCGATATCAAATTAACTATTCAGCTTTATAATACAGGGTGTAAATGGAACGCTCCGGAAACGGCGACAAAAATATACCGTTTTTACAAATTGTTGTTTCAAAACAAAAAAGTTACTGTTTGCCGGGGCGCCGTCTCGACGTGCAGGAGAAGGAACGGGGTGGTGTTTAGTCAGTATGAGTCTGACACTCCCTTCTGCCTCACCCAGGCGGGAGCAATCATTCGATGATTTTCCCCCCTTAAATAAAAAAAAGACTGGCACAGGTGTACTTTTTCGTGGATGACACACGAGTCATTGTAATTTAAAAACTATCTGACATGGAATTTTTTTATATTTTTCTAATTTTGGAACCTTGCCGATCGCCTGGTGCCATTTCGATCGATCGTCGACTTCAGGGACAGCCTGTATGTATTCCACAACTACTTACTCCCACGCTGTTTCATCCACTGCTAAGCTCCTACTGATTTTATCGTGATGTCTTATTAACTATAGCCTTCTTCAATAAATTGACTATTCAACACAATAAGAATTATTCAATTCGACACAGTACTTTCAGAGATTAGGGCGTTCTAAAACCTATCTTCAAAAATTCACGTGTTAACGACCGACTGAAGTCGTTACCAATGTCGAGACTACCAAGTACATACTAGCCCTGGTGTCATCGTCCGTCTGATAGGCATTAAGTGATATTTTATTGGTCAATATGCAACTACAATTGTATGCATTTAACTGTACATTACATCATGATTTATTTTATGAAGTGCTTGAGGTCTACGCAGTAATTGTCCTACAAAATCCTACCTACAACGTTTGTTGACTAGAAACTCAACTATGGTTAGTTACGAATTAGACTCACACTTTGAACTAGATGTTGGAGTTTCATTGTTCTCACACAATCGAACCAACAAAACTATGTAACTAAAGAATTGTATTGTGAGAAAGAGTACCTAACCTAAGGAGTTTCTTGCTCGTTCTTCTCCATAGGAATCTATACATTGGAATGAGTCGCGGAGAACCTAACGGGTAACCGGGGCTCCGGCTCGACGTGCAGGAGAAGGAACGGGGTGGTTTTTAGTCAGTAAGAGTCTGACACTCCCTCCCGCCTCACCCAGGCGGGAGCAGTCATTCGATGATTTTCCCCCTTAAAAAAAAATAGATTGGAATGAACAATAAGCTTTATTTTTATTTTTTTTTTGTAAAGTGCCTTCTTGGGGGTCTTAAATCCAATTCCGACCGATCGACATTGGTATTGTGTCGTACTCTCGAGTTGCCACACTAGCGCCCATTGCATCCGTATTGCGTGGATATTGAATGAACTAAATGGGCGTCATAAACTCGAACCACCACGACATACATTTTTTTTAAACGTTGCCCCACACTAGGATCGTCTCCTGTGTTATGGGTGCGTTTACAAACATACAAGTTCACATACACTTGACACCCAGACCCGGAACAACAATCTATGGATCACACAAAGAGTTGTTCGGTACGGGAATCGAACCCGCGACACGTTGCGCGGCAGCCGGTTGCCCAACTCAAACTCAAAAGCATTTATTTCAATTAAACCATAATTTGGTACTTTTGAAACGTCAACAAATATGAAATATATAATAGTCTGTCAGTCTGTCCGTCAGTGAAGCTAGGCGCTCGTTCCAAAATGTCGATTCGAGTGGAGAAGAACGAGCAAGAAACTCCGTTCGTTACTCTTTTAAAAAAAGTCTGTCTACCACCGCACAAACCTGTAGTCTACATTATTTGACCTTTTTTTAAGGGGGGAAAGTCATCGAATGACTGCTCCCGCCTGAGTGAGACGTGAGGAAACATTATTTGACCTAGGCAAGCTGATAAGTTGCTTTGCCTTTAAAATAAACACATACACATAACATCACGCCTTTTATCCCCGGAGGGGTAGGCAGAGGTGCACAGAAGTAACACCCACTTTTCACTATTTATGTTATGAGTCCCATGTAATAGGGGGTGAGCCTATTGCCATATACCGGGCACATTTCCAGACTCCGTGCTATTACTGAGAATTTTTTAAAAACCCAGTAATACTTTGCCCGACCCGGGAATCGAACCCGAGACCCCTTGCCCGGCAGTCGCACTCGCGACCACTCGGCCAACGAGGCAGTCATAAAATAAAATCTGTTCTTTATGTTCTAGCGAAATGCCGGCTGCATACGACACGATAATCATCGGCATGGGAGCGGCTGGATGCACCGCTGCCTCTACTCTCAGCAAGGCTGGGAAGAAGGTCCTAGCTCTGGAGGCTATGGACAGGATCGGGGGCAGGGTCAACACGGTGCCTTTTGGAGACGGCGTCGTTGAAGTAGGAGCTGAGTGGTAAGTCTATACGCACGAAGCGCTTCGTATCAAGCTTCCTTCTGCGTTCTGCTACGGAGTGGAATTCTTTGCCAGAGTTTCCTGAAGGGTATTATAACCTTGGTGTCTTCAAGGCCCGAGTGAATAGGTTGCTTATGGGTCGACGTGCTCCATCGTAGACCACATCATCGCTCCACCAGGCGAGATAGTGGTCAAACGTCGACCCATTAAATTTATATAAAAAGTCCTATCGTCTTTATTTTAATTCTCGGCTCTGACAGCGGCGTCGTCCGCTCTTCTCGTGGTGAAAAAGTAGCCTATATGTTGTTCCAGAAGATAATTTATATCTGTTCCAAATTTTAACGCGATCCCTTTAACCATTTTGACGTGATTGTGTACCAAACATACAGACAAACACACAAATAGATTTTATAGTAACTACTTATTTTAGTTTTTAAAGAGTAAAGGTACTGTTACACACATGCTTATTTCAAATACGAAAGTACTTGATCTACTGCTTCGATTGAGCACTTGTCACTTTAGTAGCATGTGTGTCGGAATATTACTCAAAATATAATATGCTCATTTCGATTGTTTGCGAATCGACAGGCGTTCGATTTTTGAACTTTTTTTGAGCATTCTCAATAGACGCATTCAATGTAACACCGACCTAATGACAGTTGAGTTATGAAAAAAAAATTAAAAAAATTGGTTTTTTCGATTTCATTCGTTTTCCCACTCTACTAATGAGTTCGTTAATTTAATTACCTAATTTAACTTGATAATAATAATTACATTAACAACGATTTCGGAAGCCATATCGACATGTCCTTGAATAACGGTGACGGATTAAGTACTAAGGCCCAATTTTCCAACATCAGACAAATTTTAACTGAATAATAACTTTGAACATTTGACAATTGTTCCGTACTAAGAACTGACAAGTGACAATTTTATTCTACATTTAAAAATTAACGATTAACTGAAAAATCGGCCCTAAAGAGTCTATATATTAGAGCCTAATTTTACGTGACTTTGGCATGAGGATATTGCTGGCATAATGGCAATTTGAGTAATTTGAACAATTTCAATAGTCAGTCAGTAAACCTTTGCCCTACCAGATTCGGATGGTAACGAACGAGGCCGTGAAAGATTTTTTCCTTGGCCGCATATTTAATGGCAAAGGGCAGACGGTTCGCCTGATGGTGAGCGATCAGGACCACCCAAGGACATCCGCAACACCAGATGAATTACAAACCGTTGCTGGTTTTTGGGCGGGATTGTGGTTTGAGTAACAAGTTGCTAGCCTTTTAGACGTTACCGTAAACACGGTCCTGCAGGCGAGCACGGATTACTCGCCGCCCGACCAGAACCAGACCCGGCCGTACGCCGTGTGTTACGTTCCAAGCGCGCCTCAAGGAGCCCTTCGACCACCACAGATGGAGCGCTATAGGGCTGATACCGATACGGAGCTGCGGAGGACTTAACTGGTTACCGGGGCTCCGGCTCGAAGTGCAGGAGTAGGAACGGGGTGGTTTTTAGTCAGTCAGAGTCTGACACTCCCTCTCGCCTCACTCAGGCGGGTGAAGTCATTGGATTAATAAAAATAAATAATATTTTTTATTCTGTCGGTGACTGCCTCGTTGGCCGAGTGGTCGCAATTGCGACTGCCGGGCAAGGGGTCTTGGGTTCGATTCCCGGGTCGGGCAAAGTATTACTGGGTTTTTTAAATATTCTCAGTAGTAGCACGGAGTCTGGAATTGTGCCCGGTATATGGCAATAGGCTCACCCCCTACTACATGGGACTCATAACATAAATAGTGAAAAGTGGGTATTACATTGTACAGTAGTATAATGTGCACCTCTGCCTACCCCTTCGGGGATAAAAGGCGTGATGTTATGTATGTCTATTTTTTATCCATAATTCAAAAAAAATTCGAAATACAAAAATACATCGTAAATACGTACAATTGTCCTCACAATGTAATGTTAAATGCCTGCACTAGGACATCCTGTATCGCAGGCGAGAGGAGTTCTAAATATAATTATTATAGTACACATTTTATTTCTACAGAGTTACAGACCCATTTACTTAACATTATACAACAGAAAACATTATGATTATTTTAATATACATACATACATACATATAAAACTAATGATTTATGGATAATGGATGATTTTCCCCCGTCAAAAAAAGCCTTTTATTCGTTAGGGGATTGGGATCGAGGATTTGAGGATAGTTGGGCCTAGATTTACCTCACTAACACGGCTAAACAGAACGCTTCAGTTGCTTCACACCGGCTTTCCGTGAGGCCGTGATATCACTCCTATCGAGCCAAAGATTGTGATACAGTTTTTTTTCAGGATTCACGGCACAGAACAGTCGAGAGTGTACAACTTAGCTATACAAAATAATGTGTCGGTGCTACCCCAGGACATTGATTTTGAGGTGTACCGGTCAGACGGGAGCATTGGAGATAAGAAGGTTCTGAATGAGCTGTTGACTTTCAGTCTTAGCGTTATCGATGATCCTCCTGAAACACCCGAACCTTTAGGACAATTTATTACGAGACGGTAAGTTATCTTAAAGTCGAAATTGCATTGTACGGTCGACCTATTCGTTTCTGTCAAATTTTATTTATTTATTTTATTTTAAAAAACGTTGCCCCACACTAGGATTTTCTCCTGTGTCGTGGGTGCGTTTACAAACATACAAGTTCACATACACAATGACACCCAGACCCGAAACAACACTTTATGGATCACACAAAGTGTTGTCCCGTGCGGGAATCGAACCCGCGACACGTTGCACGGCAGCCGGTTGCCCAGCCACCGCACCAACCGTGCAGTCAAAAAAAAGTCAAAAAAAATGTTCCTATTAATCTTCTAACTTTATTATATGACATTTTTTTATCGGTACGAACCACGACTACTTTATTGTTTTTTTATTAATCAATAAAATATAATTATATAAACGACATAATTTAAATATCTCCATTATAATTATACCTATATGTTTACACTAAATTGAAACAAATTTTAATATTATAAATAACTCAAAATTCTATTAACACATTAAAATTACCTTCAAAACAAATTTCAACATCTACAATTTTGTAGTTTATATGTTAAGTACCGAATTTTCGATACTCTAATTTTTAAGGGATTCCCAAACTAAGATAGGTGACACTTTACGACATTTTGGGTTTCACCAACCTATATGTTTAGGTGATCCCTCATGTTCAGTAACTCTTAATTCAGAGATGGCTTAGGGAAGGGTTGTGAAAAAGGCGATAAGACGTGAGTTTGGCCTTTATGAATACTAACATTAAAGGTATCGAAAACTCGATCCGTCATATGCTTATGCACATTTTCATAATAATGAATTTATTTCTAGCCTAAAAGAGTACATGAAAGAGAAATACCCAGCGCTATTGGCCGACCAGGACTTCATGGACAATTTACTCGAGTTTCTTGATTTAGTCATAGACAATTACGAATCATCAAACAGTTGGAACGAAGTGTCCACAGAGTCAAAATACACAGAACTTGGCGGGTACCAACACATGAGCTGGCATAGACATGGGTATAAGACCTTGTTTGAAATCTTATTGGTAAGTTGTTCTTTGATTTGTAATTTGCTACTTTATCACAGTTTTACCCGCTTTGCTCGGTGCCTATTGATCGTTGTGTGATATTTTATAGCCTACTAGCTTTTACCCGCGGCTTCGCTCGCGCCATAAAAGGATGAAAAGCCAATGTGACATATACCAATACACACAGCGCCACCTATACCAATACTTTTGTTTTCCCTCGGAAATATCAAATTTTTCCGGGATAAAAAGTACCCTATTATTTAATCCGAACTTCTAACTACACATCTGCAAAAATTCAAAGCAATCGGTTTAGTAGTTATGGCGTGAAAGCGGAACAAACAAACAAACTCACTTTCCGATTTATAATATTATAATTATATAATTATAAATATAATAATTATATTAAAAATATTAAACTATATTAAAATTAAATATTATATTATATTAAGTAAGGATAAGGATAGCTTTCCTCGGTTAATGAAATATCCAACACAAAAAGATTTTTTTTCAAATCGTAGCAACGCCCACTGAAAATCAGTGCTGAGTGACTCGTGTGCCTAGCTTACACTGAGTGGGTAACCCATTTAGCATAGGCATGTTGTTAGCGTCTCTATTCTGATTCTTCTGTTTTAATTTTCAACTCAATGTTTTTCTTACTAAATTCTGTGTTAATTGTCGTGGTGGCCCGGAGGTTTAAGACGCCCGCTTCTCATGCATGAGGGTGCGGGTTCGAAACCTACCAACGGCAAGTACCAATGTGAGATTTTTCCGAGTTATATGTACTTTCTAAGATTATTTAGACACCACTGACAAACGGTGAAGGAAAACATAGTGAGGAAACCTGGGCTTATAACTTCTAATTATAAGTTTGTAATCGCCAACCCGCATTGAGCAAGCGTGGTGATTAATGCTCAAACCTTCTCCGTGTGAGAAGAGGCTTTGCTTAGCAGTGGGCACTTATAGGCTGTTGATGATAATAATAATAATAATAAGAGAGGTATCTTTCAAGGTGACTCCCTAAGCCCTCTCTGGTTTTGTTTAGCTTTAAACCCACTGTCAAATCAATTAAAATCTCTAAAGGCTGGCTTTCAACTTAAATACAGGAACACAGTAACTACTACAGAAATTCGCCATCAACACTGTACAATAAACCATCTTCTCTACATGGACGACATCAAATTATACGCATCTTCTCCAGAGGATTTACATCAGCTGGCTGACGTAACCGAAATATTTTCAAATGACATAGGAATGGAGTTTGGAATCGATAAATGTAAAATCAATTCAGTGAAAGCAGGCAAAACTTACACGCACTCCTATCAGTTACAAACAGGTGATACCATTGATTCCTTGGATGAAAGTGGTACTTACAAATATTTAGGGTACATACAAACCAAACAAATCTTGCATAAAGAAATTAAAAGCCAGCTCACAAAACAATTTAAACACAGAGTAAAAATAATATGTAATACTCAATTAAACGCCCGAAATACTATAAAAGCTATTAACACGTATGCTATTCCAATTCTCACATATTCATTTGGTATCATAAATTGGTCCAAAACAGAGCTTCAGAATCTACAACGCAACATTAATACTACACTAACAAAATACAGACGACACCACCCAAGATCATGCACACAGAGACTTACACTACCAAGAAACGACGGAGGAAGAGGTATTATAGATATCCCCAATTTACATAACAAACAAATTACAACTTTGAGATCTTATTTCTATAGTAAAAGTCCTTCATCAACTCTTCATAACGCAATAGTCCAAAATGATACCAAACTCACACCTTTGAACATGGCCGATCAAACGACACAAAACAATGAGACACAGACCGATCGACAAACCAAAATCACAGCATGGGCTCAGAAGTCATTACATGGGAGACACTATCACGACCTTAATCAATCAAACGTCGATAAAGTTGCATCGAACGAATGGTTAAGACGCGGTGAATTGTTTCCTGAGACTGAGGGGTTCATGCTGGCGATACAGGACCAGGTAATAGAAACACGCAACTATCAAAAACATATAATGCATATTCCCATACCCACCGACATTTGCAGGCGCTGTAATAGTGCATCTGAAACTATTCAGCATGTCACAGGTGCCTGTAAAGCCATAGTTCAATCGGATTATAAGCACAGGCACGACCAAGTTGCAAATATTATACACCAAAAATTAGCTTTAAAATATAAATTAATATCCGGTTCACCAACACCATACTACAAATACCACCCAGAAATCGTACTTGAAAACTCTGCTTTTAAGTTGTACTTTGACCGAGCTATTCTTACCGACAAAACCACACACTTCAATAGACCCGACATCACACTCATTGATAAGAGCAACAAAAGTGCGCAAATCATAGATATAGCCATTCCAAATACACATAACCTCCAAAACACAATTGCAGAAAAACTTTCTAAATACACCGACCTGAAAATAGAAATCACCAGAATGTGGCGACTTAACAGCGTCACAATAGTTCCCATAGTATTATCAACAACGGGTGTTATTCCAAAACAACTCCATCAATCCATAAAAACACTCGAACTACCTCCATACACATATCGAATCCTCCAAAAAGCTGCCATTTTAAATACCTGCCATATTGTTCGAAAATTTTTGAACGAAACCGACAAAGTTTCGTTCACCCCAACCCAAAATTGAAACGTCCACGTCGGTTAGCACTTGGCTTCGGCCCGTACTAGCCCTCAAATCCGGCGCTGTAGCCGAGCTTAGAAAAAGGAACCGAAAATAATAATAATAATAAATAATCTTTATTGTACACCTTAAAATAATATAAACATATATGTAGAGTTATAATCAAGAATAGTAGGGCACAAAGGCGGCCTTATCACTAAAAGCGATCTCTACCAGGCAACCTTTGGGTGAATGGAGCACTGAATGATAGTGGAGGTGATTCTAGGCATACTCAGGTACTTACATCACATACACCTATACATACACATACATACATACATACATACATACATACATACTTACATACCAACATACATACATACATACACACATACATACATACATGCATACATATACATACACACACATATATACATAAGGATATGTAATAAAAATAAAATATATACACATGACGGATAAGAGACAGCAGGGAAAAAGAAATAGTAATTTACTACACCGTGGTGAGGTAATGTTTCCTCACGAGTGCTTTAAACGTAGCGAGTGTCTGTGCTCGTCTTACAGAAAGAGGCAATGTATTCCACAGTCGAATAGCTCGAACAGTGAAGGATCGGTCAAAGGATCTGCTCGCGTGCTGGGGCATCTCAAGCTTCAAATCCTCCGATGAACGTACTGGTCTAGAATGTGTGTCATGGAAGAACCTGAAACGTTCTTTGAGGTAATGGGGAGTTGAAGGATTGAACAGTATACTGTAGAGTAGAGATAAGATATGAGTATTCCGGCGAAGGCGGAAGCCACTTGAGTTTAGCACGATATTCGGAAATGTGGTCATATTTACGTAGTCCAAATATAAACCTTATACTAAAATTTTGGAGTCGCTCAAGTTTATTTAACTGCACTTCGGTAAGATCTGGATAGCTGACGTCAGCATAATCGAGGATGGGATGGAGAAGTGATTGAGCAAGCACAATTTTAGTAGCAGTTGGAAGAAAGTTTCGGAGTCTCAACAAGGACCTCGCCGACGCAAAAATTTTTCGACTGACTTGTCCCAGTTGAGGTTCCCATGAGAAGTCCTGGTCTATGACAATACCCAAGTCCCTTACCGTATCACTATATGGTATTGTAGCACCGTTAAAGACAATCGGCGGGACTTGGAACCATATAATCTTGCAGCGCAGACGAGGGCTACCGACTACAATGACTTGGGTCTTCGCGGGGTTGACCTTTAAACCATAAGCCGTACTCCATTCCGAGATCCGTGCCAAGTCGGTGTTTACCATCTTGACCGCCTCGGAGAATTCACTAGGTGGTGCCTGAGAGTAAATTTGTAGATCGTCAGCATACAAGTGGTAGGAAGATAGAAGATTATTTGAGATGGAATTTATGAAAACAGCGAACAGTAGAGGAGACAGAACGCCCCCTGCGGTACGCCAGCAGTCGTATCAGACCAGGAAGAGTATAAACCCTCAATGGCGACACGCTGTCGGCGGCCACACAGGTAACTACGGAAGAAATCAATCACAGTTGGAGATATGTTAAGAGAGCCCAGTATTCCAAGCAGTATATCAAAATCAACGGTGTTGAAGGCGTTGCTAAAATCTAGCAAGGTGAGGAGGGTTAAATTGCCGTTTTCAACACCAGATCGTATGTCATCAGTGATGTGGACTAGTGCCGTAGTGGTGCTATGTCCCGGACGAAACCCGGACTGGTAAGGATTAAGGAGACTGTATTTGGTGAGGAAGGCACTAAGCTGGTTATAGATGAGACGCTCCAGGACTTTAGAAAGAAAGGGTAAAATAGAAATAGGACGATAGTCGGTAAAGGATTCCGGATTTGGTTTTTTGGGAAGTGGTGTGATTTGCGCTTCCTTCCATGCAGAAGGGAAAACGCAACGGGATAAGGAATAGTTAAGGATGTGGCAAATGACAGGAAGGATCTCATCCAGGATAGGGAGCACCATCTTACGGCTAACACAGTCACTCCCCACCGCATTGGAACTGATGGATATTATACTCTTCCTAACACCACAATCTGTGAGTTGATCGAAGAAAAATGGTGAATAGTAGGGAGAGGAAAGAGAAGAAAGATAGTTTAAGGTTTTAGCCTTGACAAACCCATTAATATAAGGTGAAGAAGAAAAGTGTTTGTTGAGGGATTCGAAATCTAAGTTTTTAGAGGTACCATCCTGACGCTGTTTTCCAACTCCCATAGATCTCAAGAATGCCCAAACCTTAGCCGGGTCGCCATTTTCTACAGACTCATGAATATGGCGACGTTGTGCATCCCTACACATCTTGTTGCTCCGATTTCGGGTTGCAATATACTCTTCGCGATTAATCGGATTAGGTAGGCGTTTAAATTTGGCTTTAGCTACTGCCTTCCTGCGAATTACGGCCCTGATCTCATCTGTCAACCACGGCGCTGGTACATGTTTAATTTTGACTGGTCGTATCGGGGCATGAATATCATACAACCCGATAAGTTTTTCGTTAAAAATATTTATTTTGTCATCAATTGACTCGGCGGCAAGGAGCTCAGACCAGTCGATGCTGCCGGCATCCCTACGAAGCCCGTCATGGTCCATGCTACCAAAATTGCGCTGAAAGCGTGTTTTAGATTTAAATTTTGGAGGACAGATTTTGTACGAGAGGAAGATAAGATCATGATAGGACAAATTGTCTGCAGAACATTGTCCGTGCTTGACAACATGTTTGTCAGATGACACAAGGATAAGATCAAGAAGAGAAGGCGAACAGTTAGGAAAGTGGTGAGTGGCACTCAAAGGAAGTAGAGACAAGTTGAAGGAATGAGCAATAGATTGAAGTGAAGAGGAGCGGGAATCTTGTTTTAGGAGACAGGTGTTAAAGTCACCCATAATTATGCTGTGGCTGTAAGAGGGGGTTAATTTCAAAAGTAAATTTTCGAAGGAGGAGAAGTAATCAACACGTAGGGAAGGGCTGTAGTAGACACCAAGCAATACTCTAGCGTGGCGCAGAGTCAACTCTAAGAAAAGATGCTCGCCAGCGTTCTGCGGCGGAGGCTGGGGTGACACGTCAATTATTTTAAAGGAAATGTTTGATCGAAGGTAAATGGCAACACCCCCACCGCCGCAGCCCGTGCGATCATTTCTTATTAACTGGTATCCAGGTAAAGAGTAGGAAGTGGAGGGAAGACATGGTTTTAACCAGGATTCAGAAACAAGGATCGCATGAATATTCTTACTGTCAAGATTTGCCAGCATATCGTGGTAGTGAGCTGGAATACTCTGTGCATTTATATGGACTACATTCAGATTTTTCGGTACATCGGAGAAATGGGACTCAAGTACATCAGCAAGAGAAGGTAAACTAGTAAAGCTGTCGTTATCAGCATTTGCAGAAGCAAAACTTTCATTATCACTCTGCGTGTTACGACTCATCATATCATATAAATATAAAACAATAATATTATTAAAATAAGATGTAAATATGTATAAAAACAAAAATAAAATATAAAAATAAATAAAATAATAAAAATAAAATAAAGACGGTTTGCGTAAAATGTTTTAAATCCACCTGCCGGTTGCATGTTATAACATTATTAAAATGATGATGATGATGATGTTTTTCTACTTCCACTGGCAACGTTTTATTGTCTTTTTTATATTGTACTTATCTTTTATGTGATATGATAAGCGCATTTAAACAAACCAACTCTTCAGCTTTATACATATTATGATAGTATCAAATATAAAACACTAGCTTTTACCCGCGGCTTCGCTCGCGTCGCAAAAGGATAAAAAGTAGCCTATGTGACATATACTAATACATACTGGGCTCGCTGCCATCGCAGCGGTAAGTCCCCTCTTTGAGGAGTGGCTTGAGAGACGCTACGGCGTCCTCACCTACCGCCTGACGCAGGTCCTCACCGGACATGGAAGTTTCGGGAGGTACCTGTGTCTGATGGGGCGGGAGGAAACGCCCGGGTGTCATCACTGCGAGGACCGCCCTGAGGACACGGTGGAACACACGGTGGGAGAATGCCCTTCGTGGGCTGGGCACCGCCGTGTCCTCAGGGAAGTGATCGGCGATGGCGACCTCTCGCGTCCGGGCCTAGTGCAGGCCATGATGCGGAGCGAGGGGGACTGGGATGCCGTCTCCTCCTTTTGCGAAGCAGTGATGCTAGCTAAGGAGGAGGCGGGACGCGTGAGGCAGCGAAGCGCTGCCTCCTCGCAACCCAGCCATCGCGAAGGACACACCGGGCGTCGGGGATCGCGAGACGATCTCCGGCCACCGTAAGCGCGGGCCTGCGGACGGCGAGCATGGGTGGCTCCCCGTCCGACCAGAAACAGACCCGAGCGTACGGCGCGTCGCGTTCCGCGCGCGCCTCAAAGAGCCATCAGACCACCACAGATGGGGCCCAATACGGCCGATGCCGATTCGGAGTCGCGGAGAACCTAACGGGTAACCGGGGCTCCGGCTCGACGTGCAGGAGAAGGAACGGGGTGGTTTTTAGTCAGTAAGAGTCTGACACTCCCTCCCGCCTCACCCAGGCGGGAGAAGTCATTCGATGATTTTCCCCCCTTAAAAAAAAAAAAAAAAAAAAAAAAAATACTAATACATACAGCGCCATCTATACTTTTGTTTTCCCTCGGGAATATCAATTTTTTCCGGGATAAAAAGTTTACAAAATTAAACAGCAGATAAATGAGTCGAAATGTGCACCGATGAGTCGAAATGTGTAGGTAGCGCTATAGTTGAAGCGTGAGACTTCCAATTAGTAGATAATTCGTTGACTTGTACAGCGCCATGTATACTAATTAATATACACAGCGCCATCTATACTAATATTTTGGTTTTCCCTCGGGAATATCAAATTTTTCTGGGATAAAAAGTACCCTATTATTTAATCCAGACTTCTAACTTTACGTCTGCAAAAATTCAAACCAATCGGTTTCCGATTTATAATATTAGTAAGGATTACGATTACAACGTCGCCATTTATTTTGTTTATAAGTGCGACTTCTAAGCAAAACTTCGATTCCATTGTCAGGCACAGTGCTATTGGATTTTTTGGTATCCCCAATAAATATATCATCTTATGTCATCCAAATACTTTCTAAACCGAAAGTACAAATAGACTTTAACCACCTTTTCTCCCTCAGAATACCTACAACAACGGCCCGGGCTACCCGAACCTAGACATCAAGTTGAAAAAGGAAGTTACCCAAATAGCCTGGCCTCAGGATCCCTCACAAGACGTGGTGGTCTTCTGCAAGGATGGAAGCAGTTACAGAGCCAAAAATGTGATCGTCACCGTCTCCTTGGGAGTTCTGAAGGAAAGGTAAGAATATCCATTCAAATAGATACAGGGTGGCTCAGAACTCAACGTCAAACCGAAAAGGGGTGACGAAATTGATTATAATTGTCATAAGAAAAAATTCAAAAAAATATATATATCCTATGCAGTTTGAAAATTATGGGTATTTTAAGGAAAACCTAGAAATTTGATCTTCTCGGATCCTACAACTTTTACGCCATATTAACTACTAGCTTTTACCCACGGCTTCGCTCGCGTCACAAAAGGATAAAAAGTAGCCTATGTGACATATACACACAGCGCCATCTATACCGATTATTTCGTTTTCCCTCGAGAATATCAAATTTTTCCGGGATAAAAAGTACCCTATTATTTAATCTGGACTTCTAACTATACATCTGCAAAAATTCAAAGCAATCGGTTTAGTAGTTATGGCGTGAAAGCGGAACAAACAAACAAACAAACTCACTTTCCGATTTATAATATTAGTAAGGATGGCTCCAAATGGCTAGTTCTATCTGATACGTACAATTTCTTTCGTTGACCTAGTTTTTCAGAAATGGCCCAAAAATTTATGGAGCCGAAATGATCGCCTTTCTAGGTTTTTCTATAACTAAGGGATTTATTACTTGTATCTCTATGACTCCTAGACATCTTTTGAAATTGCTTTCAAGAGTAAGCGCCCAGGCGAGGTTATATGCCATGAGGGCTACTGTCCAAGTTGTATGTTGGGATTTTCTGTTCATGTCGAAGTACGCGCCAACTTATCATCACATTATTGAAAAATGCCTTATTGGCCTGAAGGTTAAGATAATCAGTGCCTTTAGCTAAACACCACTTTAGCGCTTGTCTACAGAGAGAGTAGAAATACTAGAATAGTATGGGGATGACACTGACAAGTGTCAAAATTTACGTCAATCCCATATAATTTGGTTTTCTATTCTACATGTAGACAAGCGCTAAATGGCATTTGGCTACAGCTGCAGGCTACTTAAATGTCTTGAATGCTAGCAAAATGTCAGTGGACAAGTGTCAAAATTTACGTCAATCTCATATAATTTGGTTTTCTATTCTACATGTAGACAAGCGCTAAATGGCATTTGGCTACAGCTGCAGGCTTCTTAAATGTCTTGAATGCTAACAGAAGTAGGTTGAAAATAAATCCTCGAGTAATACTGGTCATCGGTCTCCCCAATGGCTGACGCTTAAAGTGTTTATAAGTAAAATCGCGGGCAAAAGCTAGTTGCATTACTACTGTTCCTGGGTTCGATTCCCGAGTCGCAAAAAGTGCTATTAAAACATCTGTCTAAATTTGTCTTTGATATATTGTATTCTTATTAGGCATTTAACAGGTACTTATGTCAAGATGTATTTTTTTTGTTGTTTTACTGCTTCGTTCGCGGTAAGCTGTTGTGGGCAACAATAAGCCACTGTCTTGTCTGATATTCAATACCTGCTTATGGTTTATAGCTTGGAGAGACACTTCTCAGTTTGGTGTCTCTAAAATAAGATGATCATAAGATGTATTAAAAAATATATATATAAAATATTCCAGACACACACTACTGTTTCCGCCAATGTTGCAACAAGCAAAAATTTTGGTCATAGACAACAATAATGTATCGATGGGGTTAAAAAAAGTATAAAATGCAATTTGCCAAAATTTTTAGGGGTACGAATAAGAATGAATGATTATATATTTATTTAGAGGCGATTGTGTATGAATGGTAGTTGAGATTGGGGGAGATGTCAGTCCCTATGGATTTGGGTGGATGAAGTGCTTATAATGTGGACTACTGGGGATATCAGGACATTGGTCAGCAGCACATGTCGTATAACAATTCTTATTTATTAATTATTATGTTTTTAACTTACTCATGTAACTGTTTGACGAGGAACTCGACTAGTTTCAAACCATGCTTTGCCATCATATTCACTTTTTTTATGGCATAATCCGGTAAACGAGCAAACAGATCACCTGATGGTAAGCAATCGGCGTCGCCCATGGACACCTGGAACACCAGAGGCGTTACAAGTGCGTTGCCGGCCTTTTGGGGATTAGGAGTTTGAGGATCGTTGGGGATGCAGGAATTGGGGAAGGGGAGAGGGGTAATTGGGCCTCCGATAACCTCACTCACACGACGAACGAAATACAGCGCAAGCGTTGCTTCACGTCGGTTTTCTGCTCGGCCGTGGTATCACTCCTGTCGAGCCGGCACATTCGTGCCGAAGCATGGCTCTCCCATACTTAGCGTTCATGAGCAGCATTCCGGAACTTGCGACGCGTCGACTGTCGCGCTGCTACTGGCTGCTCGACAAGTAATAATTAATTTTGTATGTGAATTGTAACTTTCGTGAGACATACTAAATCAAATAATAACTACACTACACACAATTAATCAAATTATTCCGTGAGTAAGCCGAAAACATAATAATTTATTTAGTATGTCTCTCGAAGGTCATAATATAATTCTTATTTACTTATATATTTCAACAATCATTGTTAGAGTGCCTCGTTGGCCGGGTGGTTGCAAGTGCGACAGCCGGGCAAGGGGTCTTGGGTTCGATTTTCGGGTCAGGCAAACTATTACTAGGTTTTTAAAAAACATATCAGTAGTGGCACGGAGTCTGGAATTGTGCACGGTATATGGCAATAGACTCACCCCCTATTACATGGGACTCATAACATAAATGGTGAAAAGTGGGTGTTACATTGTATAGTGGCATAAGTGCCGTAAATGTTCATCTCTGCTTACCCCTTCGGGATTAAAAGGCGTGATGTTATGTTATGTTGGTTGAAGATATCTGCTTCAAGATTTAGATGCAAGATTCCATTTCACAGCATACATATGTATATACATAGCAGGAAAAAAAACTTGTTAACAAATGCCTTATGGTGCACGTAGGAGAGTCATACTTCAGCATGAATTAGCCGGATGTATAGCTTTGACCGATACCACGGCCTCATAAACAGCTGGTATGAAACCAAGCTTGCGTTGTGTCCCTGGTTACTAGAGACCCAAATCTTCGCTCCAACCCAACTCCTCAGTTTCCAAAAGCCTGGCAATGCGCTTTTAATCATCTAGTGCTGTCAGAGTCTATTGGCGCCGCTGTTTACTTGCCTTCAGGTGATTCATCAACTCATTTGTTCCCTCTATCCCACAAAAAACTATCTTGACTCAATCTCAATATACGCTTGGGAGCAAAGGAACAGAGGCCTTAGTACGAGTTTCTTTAACGTTTTAAGTAATCGTAACGAGTACGCGTTCGGCGCTGTGATTGGCCGGCTCTAATGAACCAACCAATCAGAGTGCCAAGCACGAATAACTATCGCATTCGTAACGTAATAGTATCGAGCACGTTCGGCGCTCAAGTGAACCAACCAATCAGAACGCTTAACTCGCTCGATACTGTTACGATACGAATGCGATAGTTATTCGTGCTTGGCCCTCAGAGCGCCGGACAAGGTTTCGTTTCGATTACTTTAAACGAAAAAGAAACTCGTACTAATGCCTCAGAGCTGCTTTTCTTTCATTTCTTGATAAAAATGTTAGGATACGAGTATTTGTATTAATTGGTAACGTATATCGTATACAAGAGACAATGACCTCTAAATTTTATTTTGGCGTTTCGTCTCAAAGTAGTCAGTTAGGAAATGCCGACCTTCACATAGTAATTTAAAGATTGACCTTTTTGCAAAATTCAATATCATTTCATTACTTTATTAAGTAAAATCGCGGGTTACTCACGTGAATATACTGAGAAAAGCTCGTACTAGTTTCGAACCACAGAGGGGTTCTTCCTCGACTATGGAAGGACTGACTGAGCTGCGCGACGTCGCCGCGACCGCGCACGCTGCTCATGAGGAAGAACCCCTTTGTGGTTCGAAACTAATAGAACTTTTCTCGGTATATTCACGTGAGTAACCCGCGATTTTACTTAATTTAGTATGTCTCACGATAGTTATTATAAAAACATCATTTCATTACATTTAAAATAGAGCGTTCTGTTATATCAGCATCACGTTGCCATATCAAGGCTAAGTAAACCGCTGAGCCAGCTTCAATTGTATATTTTTGTTTGTCGTTTTACTTAATGCATTAACGTCAATTGAAAATCCTCGTAAGCATTTCCGGCGATGTATGAGTTAGTTCGGTGTAACCGTTTTTGATGTGGACACTTTCTATTTCTAACTCTGTATTTTATATTATTTAACTAGCTTTTACCCGCGGCTTCGCTCGCGTCATATAAGGTACCTACCTTCAGTTAAAAAAACACATTAATCAGTACCTCCGTTTTGCCGTTCAAGACGGCAAACAAACAAATAGCTTTCGTGTAATTCAGTTATATTGCGCATTTCAGTGGAAATGAGAAGTTCCGAGAACACCCAGCGCCATCTATCGCTAAGTAGCGTAACTGCTACACTACTACATAGATTTTTTTTTTAAGGGGGGAAATTCATCGAATGACTGCTCCCGCCTAGGTGAGGCGGGAGGGAGTGTCAGACTCTTACTGACTAAAAACCACCCCGTTCCTTCTTCTGCATGTCGAGCCGGAGCCCCGGTTACCCGTTAGGTTCTCCGCGACTACTACTACATAGATACCAATTAAACAGCAAATAAATGAGTCGAAAAGTGCACCGAATAAATGTAGGTAGCGCTATAGTTGAAGCGTGAGACTTCCAATTCCAATTAGTGATTCGTTGACTTGTTTTAAATGACATACAGCGCCATGTATACTAATTAATATACACAGCGCCATCTATACTAATATTTTGGTTTTCCCTCGGGAATATCTAATTTTTCTGGGATAAAAACTACCCTATTATTTAATCCAGACTTCTAACTTTACGTCTGCGAAATTTCAAAGCAATCGGTTTAGTAGTTACGGCGTGAAAGTGGAACAAACAAACAAACAAACTCACTTTCCGATTTATAATATTAGTAAGGATAGTAAGGATAAGGATTAAAGTTCCAATAATTTATTTATTTTGTATTTCAACTTCATACAACAATTGTGTACAGGTGGACTTAATGCGTTGGGCATTGTCTCTCAGTAATCGAAATAATAGATTTTTTTTGTCTTCAAGATCCCACATAACAGCTCGGCAAAATTATAAAAGAACTCGTTATCGGCGCCGTTTTTTTCTTGCGGCACTCCTAATTGTGCTTAACAAATCCTACTATAACATTTTTTTTTTCAATTCTTTCTTTATAGAGATACCAGCCTATTTGTTCCCTCGCTACCAACAGAAAAAGTTCACATCATACACAATGTATCTATCGGCGTAATATGTAAATTATTACTTCGATTTGAATCCAAATGGTTTTCAAATATGAACTTTCTATACCTTTGGCGAGATGTCGATAAAAAGGATGTTAGCCCAGAAGATGACTGGCTACTGAATGTAGGGGAGGTATCATCCCCTATGGGATGTTCTAACACTTTAACTCTATGGTTCAGCGGAGAAGTCGCGAAAAGGGTACGTGTTGCATGTTTTTCTAAATATTTACGGGTTTCATGTGTAGTCGAGGGTGTTTTCCAGTCACCGAATCCCCAACAATCCTCAAATTCCTAATTCCCAAAAGGCTGGCAACGCAAGTAATGCCTCTGGTGTTTCGGGTGTCTATGGACGACGCCGATTGCTTACCATCAGGTGATCCGTCTGTTCATTTACCGTATCCCATAAAAAACGAGCGATTATTTTTGTGACTACGAAGGCAACAGCCCCCAATGGGTAGTGCTTTATTAGGCGCCTTATGTTCTATGTCAATGGCCTCAGTCTCACCCCCTATTATATGGGAATGGGATTCGTAACATAGATACTAAAAAGTGGGTGTTACATTGTATATATGTGGACCTCTGTCGAAATTAAAAGGCGTAGGTATTTTTGTGTTATGTATTATGATATAAAGTTTTAACGAGCATTGTCTAAAGTCTAAAAATATTATTACAAGAGCGCCATTGTGATTGTAGTTACAATAAATATTTTATAAACTTAACATAAATTGAATCTGCTCGTTATACAAAGTGTTGTTTTAAAGCCGCGTCATTTTCTAGGAGGTAACTCGGCTATCGATTCTGAGTCCGAATCAATAAAAAAAATTTTACATAAATATTTTTCATTTTTCTGTAAATTACGGAAATTCGTAAGTGCGAACTACACGCCGCCGTCTTGTAACTAGCTTTATAACGCGGCTTAACACACACAAACTCAAACACGTAATTGATATTATTCCTAATTCCATAAAACTCCAATAAGAAGCATTGCTGTCGCTTTTTCTGAAATACTGTCCAACTGAAACGATTTATTATAGCCGTATTTTTAACTATTGGCCCGAAATTTTCTCTTACATTGAACCTTTATGACTTTTGTGACACCCCCGAGAAATGACACGGCTTCAAAACTGCGTATCGGCATCAGCCCTATTGGGCCCCATTCGTGGTGTCGTTGAAGGTTGGTTCATCAGAGCTTCTGTTTTTATTGATAACGGGGGCCCATCCGATGAATTTGCCACGGACCCCGAAAGTGACCGATAATTACGCCACTGAATTCTAAAAGAAGTGTTCCGTTGCGCGACGCATTGCGCAGCAGGGAGTGGCGTTGCCACTATGGCAAATAAAATCATTTTCACCTTCTGCCCCTCGACTGCGCAATACAATAAATGGGTTTACTACTTTACTCACAGGTCTTTGGGATTGCAAAAATTAATCAAAGGTGGACCATTATGTCATTCACGCCCGAAAGCTGTTGGAATTTGGCAGGAAAATAAGCATGACGATTAGACACAATTTCATTGGTTGCCTGAGCCGGGAGTCTCGATAATGATAACGACCAAATTCGCTCGTTAAATCGTACCTCTTTTATAGTTTTTAAACCCCATCTTCTTGTAATAAAATTTAAAATCTTTAATGAAATTGACTTTTGAACTTTTTGTATGTTTAATAGGTCGTAATGTCATTGTTGAAACTTACATTCCATTTCAATTTGTTTACGTTACGTATGTGTGAATGGGATGAATGTATGTTATTGGAATTTTTAATGTCAATTCAAGAGGTATCAGTTATTTTTTCCTAAAATAATCGTAAAATATAATATTAAGATATGAAGAAAACGGTCTAAAATATACAACATACCCCCTATATTGATTCTCCTATTTTATGTACACTAACCAGCATTCCGATTTTTTAACACCTGAGGGCCTAATACGAGTTTATTTTACGTTTAACGTAATCGAAACGCATTCTGCGCTCTGATTTATCACTTCTTTGGAGCCGGCCAATCAGAGCGCCGAACGAGGTCTCGTTTATGAGGTCAGAATACGAAATTGAATTCAAGTGTGTTTACTTTCGTTTGAGTTCTTTCGCTTGTGAAAGCTCGACATCGAATTGGTATTTTACAGAATTCCACTGAAGGTAATGGTTAGAGTTTTAACCGAGTTTTAACGAGTTTTAACCGACGTCCTGCGTATTCGACTTAACGTGAATGCTAAAACTAATAACTTCATTGGCTCTCTACACATTTGTTTTAGATATACAACCTTTTTCGTCCCTTCTTTACCTCAAGACAAGATCACGCCAATTCACACAATATCAATATGCGTAGTAGCAAAAATAATTTTATTATTTGACACGCCTTGGTATTCGGAACCGAACTGGCCGGAATATTTATGGAGAGGGGTCGAAAAAGAAATGATAAGCATAGAAGATGGTTGGGTAACCAAAGTTGTTGAAAGTTCTAAACCAATGGGATTTAGTAATGGTATGACTCTGTGGGCTTCGGGTGACACGGCTAAAGTGGTAGGTATTTTGTCAAGTGTCAATGGGGCTTAGCGTATTCTTGCTCACTGGATGGCACTAATATAAACCCCGCGTTATTCGTCTAATAGAGAATGAATTAGTGTCACTATTGGACGTTTCATATATTACGGCTTCTGTGATTGGACAAAAAATCTCTACTGATTTTTACGTCATCCGGTGAGCAATAACGTTAGCCCCCATTTTCTAAAATCAAAATAAATCTTACTTTGAATGTACCATAAACCCATGGGTCAACTCATTAAATTGGCGGGAAAAAAGCATGACAATAGGATACATGGCTGATTTTCGTTTTAATGGCCGTTTGGTTTATTTTAAAACATTAGATACGTACTAAATACTTTCGATTATGTATTATTTTGAAATATCGCGTGACGTCACTTCTAGGCACCTTTTAAACTTAGAAATGACGTAGCTAGCTCCCTCGCCTAAACGTTGATTCGTTTTATTTAGTTATACGACAGAATAAAAAATATTTGTCTACAACTGACGGACTAAATCGGTTTTCAAATTTTATACCCCTTTTAAAAAGATTCGACCACTGTCGAGCGTTGCTATTTTAAAGGGTAAAGTATCTCGACGCGACACGGTGAATGGATATACATAATATCCATTCATCGCAAAATGAATTTTATATACGCAGAACTATGGATGTAAATATAACAAGAATCTTGAATTATTTATAACCAAAATTAAATAAAAAGTCGCGGGTTACTGACTTGAAAATACTGAGACAAGCTATACTAGTTTCGATCCACAGAGTGGTTCTTCCTCATGAGCAGCGTGCGCGGTCACGGCCTTAACAAAAAAGGAAAGAACTGGGTTATGTAGACATTTAATGACTCTGGGGACGACGATAGGAGTTTTACTGCCAACAAAAATCTGTTGAGTTGAAGACAAATCCTCTACTAGCGTCGTTCAGCGATATCTTCCTATGGAGCTTAACGTCTGCGTGCCCATTGACTGACAAGTACAACACCACGAAACAATGAACTGTAAATTACCTTATAAAATCAGTGAAACGTCAATTTGTTTTAGATATACAACCTTATTCGTCCCTACGTTACCCCAAGACAAAATCACATCGATTCAAACAATATCTGTAGGGGTTGAAGGGAAAATCATCTTATTATTTGACTCCCCTTGGTATATGCGACCGAACTGGCCGTTTTATCTATGGAGGGGGGTTGAGAAAGACAATATAAGTGTCGAGGATATGTGGATGACCCAAGTCATTGAAGGTTCGAAGCCTATGGGATTTAGTAATGGTATTACTTTATGGACTACAGGCAACAGAGCCAAAGTGGTAGGTATTTTAACTAACGGGAGTAAATTGGCAATTTTGATAATAACATGATGTTTTTGCAGTTCATGTCCATTATGGGAAGATGTAATGTAAAGAAACGCAATTCTCGGCGAACCACATAACCTAAAAATAAGTTGACAGAACATAAATGTCCCATACATTAACTAAATACTAATGATTAACCCTTTTCTTAAATGAAATAATACCTACTTACTGTTAGTATCATATTTTTACTAATAAGTACAGGATTATTTTATTAATAGGTACGGATGTACATATTAATAAAATAGCGTATGGTACGGATGTACCTATTAATAAAATAATAAATATACTTACTTCTATGGGAGTAATGTCATAGGTTGGAAGTTGGAAGGTCCAGAACCACGTAGAACGTATAAAGTAGCCGGACCTCAGGCTCGAAGTGCAGGAGTAGGAACGGGGTGGTTTTTAGTCAGTAAGAGTCTGACACTCTCCTGCCTCACTCAGGCGGGAGAAGTAATTCAATAATTTTTCCCACTTAATAAAAAGGCTGACTCATTATATTGTCATTCGAGAATCATTATATTGTAACAGTAGAAAAAATCATTAATAGAAAAGAAATGGCTAGGATTGAGGCGAGAGTAGTGTATAATAACCACAAAAAGTAGCGTCTCTAATTCGTTTTTATTTTGTCCTGGAGTATTTCGAACATGACTGATTTCGGAAAACTCGAAGAGGGCAATGTCTGTTACTCGTAGGTGTAAAAAATTAAACGTAAACATTTTCCTCTCCTGGCCACATTCCTCCCTCAAAGTGAAAGCTAACACTAGACCTTTTAATTATACTCTTTATAGACACTCGCACCTCTTCTCGCCAGCTCTACCGCAAGGAAAAGTGACTTCAATACAAAAAGTATCTATGGGAGTTGTAGGAAAGGTTATATTTCTTTTTGAGAACCGTTGGGTTACGGAAAACGTGTCTTCGTTCACGTTTTTATGGAGAAATGAAGATAGGCAGGCGTTAGGACCAGATGAGGTCTGGTGGCCAAATATCGCGGCGGCTAGTTCACCAATGGGCAATCCCGCTGGTCTTACCCTTTGGACCATAGGTGACATGGCAAAACTGGTAAGTAATTTAACTCGCATTCCAAGATAACGGTTGTTTCAATAACAAAATAAATGATAGGAGGGATATTTTATCTGTGACAGTTTGCATGACAGTTTTGTTCGTTACAAATATTGTTCCAGTTTGTCGTTAACTTTGTCGTTATAAATGTCGGGACTGCACTTATCTCAAGTTATATCGTTTCTACTACCTACTAACACCTACTTAGGTCTATTTTTTGCATCATATGATAATACGTATCATGTAGGTTAATTAAAAATACTCCTTCTCAGATTTATTATTTGAACGAATTAGTCAAGTCTAATACTTTTATCTAAGTTTGTATTTTGCCGCCAATAAAATTTGAAAAATTTTGGATAAAAAGTAGCTTATATGACATATACCAATACACACAGCGCCATCTATACCAGTAATTTCGTTTTCCCTCGAGAATATCAATCATCATTCCCGGGATAAAAAGTACCCTATTATTTAATCCAGATTTCTAACTGTACACCTGCAAAAATTCAAAGCAATCGGTTTAGTAGTTACGGCGTGAAAGCGGAACAAACAAACTCACTTTCCGATTTATAAAATTAGTAAGGATTCTTAATAGGACTAATAGGGGTCTACGTTTGTGCCTAACTGGGGTCAACAAAAAAAAACCACTGAATCTCATTTGAGGACCATTGCATGTCTATGACTTTGATTTTACAAAATGGCAACTGCATTTATGCATCATGGCAAGTTCAAGGAAAATCATTACTTATATCATATTTTGGCGTAAATAATATTGTGTCTGGAAAAATAATATATTTGAAAAATGGTTGAAAACGAACGTGACTTTGGTATGAATATCTTTTTGAATTATAGAAAACAACACTAAGCTCCCTTCCGCACTAACCGCGTAAGAGGCAAACCACACGGGCGGTGCGGCGTCGCACCGCAATACATTTCGCCGCGCTGGCGACCACACGGGCAGAGCGGCGTCGCAACGTTCTACCGAGCCGCAGCGGCATGTGGCTTAATCCATCCTTTCTACCTCCTGCCCTATGCTGCGCAAACAAACAACTGCGAGCGGTGCCGCTCCAGCTCCACTCTGCTTACACCCCTCCCCGCCCCCGCCGCTTAGGCGCCGCGCCGCAACCGCGCCGCCCGTGTGGTTACAGCCTAAGCCACTGCCTGCGGTTGACCGCGCTTTTTAATATGCAACCGCGTCTGTCGATACGAACCGCCGAGAGGGTCAACCGCTAGTGCGTAAGGGGCTTAAGAAGTTAGACACTTATCGAAATACACCACGTTTAAAAGATATTGATACTTAATCATATTAACAAGCAAATAAATAAGAACAAATTGCCACATAAAAATGCTTTTTGATAACCTATTTGTAATGAAAAAAAGGAAGTTTTCCAAAAGATATAACTAAGAGCAAAGAACGAGTTTGTTTTACGTTTAAAAAGATCGAAACGTTACCGCTTTTAACCTACTGATATGTCGGTTCATAGGAGCCGGCCAATCAGAGCACTAAACTCGTACTCGTTTCGATTACCTTAAAAGTAAGACAAAATCGTACTATACTCTCCGGAGCATTCCACGGTTCTATTCTTGTGGGAACCCTTTCGTCCATCTAGCACCAAGAATCACAACAAATTATGCATGAACCATTACATTGCAGGCATTCATCGCTATTTTCACCAAGTTTACCGAAAGAGAAAACCGAAGTTATTCAAAATTTAGGCATAGGCGTGGTGGATAAGGTCGTTTTTCTATTTCTTAAACCTTGGTGGCCGGATACGGAGACATTTCATGGATTTGTTTGGAACGGTGCTGATAGAGCGACCGTCTCTAAAGACGATAGTTGGATTACTAAGATATTTGGGGTCAGCACGCCTTTGGGGTCGTCGACAGCATTGACGTTATGGACTAGCGGGGAGGGCGCCAAGCTGGTTAGTAACTATTGCATGTTATTTTATTGAGGTACTTAAACACAATTTGGGGTGCAAGTCTTCTAGTGTCGCTGTGTTTATCGGTGGCCATCAGACGATTCGTCTGCTGATTTGCCTCCAGCTGGGCTATGCTGTAAGATATCAATTCGAACTTTCAAAGTGAGCTCGATTGCATTCTCGCCTGTCATTGGTCGATATTATTCTCACAACCAACGAAATGGCGGAGCGATCGAGTTCACTTCGATCTTGGTCCGATTTTTTTTTTCAATTCAATTGAAAGTTACAGAATAGTTAAATCATAAAAAAGAATAAAGACATTGTGTATCTTATGAAAAGATCTTCTTCATAGATTTTGTTTTATTGCTAGATGCAGAACCAAGATCCTTAATCCTAGAATCGCCGAACCGAGTTAAATGAATTTGACTAGACATAAGTTGTGTTTAAGTATTTGTTTGTGATTTATCTGTTAAATGACATAAATATTCAAGGTTTTTTATTAACCTCATTAAAAAATTAAATATAAACATCTTTGTGTATATTTTTTCTTTATAACACTACTCATCGGTGTATAGTAGCGATATTTCGTGGTGGCCCGGAGGTTTAAGAAGTCCGCTTCTCATGCATAAGGGCGCGGGCTCGAAACCTATGCGGCAAGTACCAATGTAAATTTTCCGAGTTATATGTACATACTTTCTAAGACTATTGAACCGGTGATAGTTAGAGAGATGACGACCAAAATTTTTGTCTCATTGCAATACAGCCAAAACCGCCTCAAATATAGATACGATTATCCTGAACTCGAAAATACCAATATCAGACATTTTCCGCGTAGCGTTTGATCTGACCACAAAAACACCAGACAAAAAAATGTCTCATAGCAATACGTCTGAAAACCTTTTTTATTAGTAAATTTTGGTTATTTGATGCGAACAAAACAATTTTCAGACGGAAATGTGAACGCATTAAATATTGAGACCGTTTTGAAAAAACGATTAACAAATTTTACCGATCGGTATCATGGCAATATGTCTGAAAATTGTTGGACATGATAAAATAAGTTGTCCACATGTGCAAAAAATGTATATCAGACAAAATAAGTGTAGCACCTTCTCTATCAGACAACTTTTCGATACTCAGATATTTTTGACACAGCAGAAATGGCCTCCCACGCAGTTACTACACTTTCGACCGTTACTACACACCTAGTCGGGTTCAGAATCATACAATCTAACGATTTTATAGGGTTTTTGCCGTATTGCTATGAGACATGGTTTTGGTCGTCATCTCTCGTACTATGAAGGAAAATATCGTGAATAAAACTTATAATTTTTCGTTATAAGTTTGAAATTGCCAACTCTCATTGAGCAAGCGTGGTGATTAATGCTCAAAGCTTTTACGTGTGAGAAGAGGCTTTTGGTCAGCAGTGGCCACTTATAGTCTGTTGATGTGTATAATACATAAATTCTAATCTTATTCTTTTACGAAATATCTTGGATATTATGTAGTTTAATAAGAACTTTATGATATCTATCACGGAATTATTAGATTGAACATCGAAATGGATGTGAATGCATTATAAAAGGTCAGGGATACACATTGACATGACCAAATTACTAATATATCTCAAAATACATACATGCTTCTATATCAACTATGCATGTACAGCTTGGCAAAAAGAATTTTGACACGGTGACAACTGGAACTAATATAGACTTGGACTGAATCACTCACTTCGGACCACATTCCATGAATAAACAATCATCCGAACACAGTGCCTCCTCTTTTTGAACTCGATAAAAATATAAAAACCGGTTGAGTCGTAGTGTACCAGGTTGTCACAGGTACGATACTAGCGACCTCTATTATTCCAAACTCTTTTTTGCCAAGCTGTACATAAGATAACATTCGGTTTTACTCACATTTCACATTTTTAAATTGAATTGTGTTTGGTTTAGCGTATTTGATTTTATTGGTCTCTTATTATTTATAGAGACGTAATCTTACACTAATTATTGTTTTGTTTAAAAAATATTTTCAAATTTAACCTAAATATATACGAAAATTGGATGTTTTTAATATTCAAATACGCTACGCTATGTGATCAAAATTAGGTTTAGAGAACGAATATTGTACAGCTATGGAACTATATTTCAGGTTGAAACTTTACCCGAAGACGTAGTAAAGAGGAAAGCTATGGAATTGATTAGACGATTCATGGGAAAGAACAGGACTATTCCGGAACCTATAGCGATGTTACGGTGAGTAGGACTCAGTGTAATAATTAACCCTTTAACTGCAAAGTATAAAATGGTGTAAGTCAAACGTTCACTAGAGTCAGGCACCGGTGACTGACGTGGCATTCTAATGGTTAATGGTTGACTACCTCGTTAGACGAGTGGTTCCAAACTGGACTCTAGGTTCGATTAAATTGTCAAACATGGTTTAGCAAAAATAGCATAAATGGAATTCTTATCTTCAATTCGCAATTGATTTATGTATAAGTACAATATAGAATATAGGGGCACATCCGCCTGACTACCATTAAGTAAATGTTTGCTTGCACGTGATCCGCTGTCTAGCCCCGCCTCGTGACCTTGATTGGAACCGAGTTCAGGCAATAAAATTTTAAAATGATCTGGCGTATCTATCCCCCAGTGTACATTCTGCTTAGTCAGTTTACTTATCCAATGATATCTGTCCCTTATTCATTTATAAAAAATGTGTACGATATTTTAATCGCTTAGAAGGTAAAAGCGTCGTGCCATTAAGAACAAATATTGCATTCGCTTTAGTAAAAAGCCTAAAACCAATATTCTCAAACAAAGACTACCAGTATAACAAGTTGAAAAATGTAATCTAATTGCCATCAAAAAATCTAACCTCCGAATATCCCTTCACAGGTCGTCATGGTACTCAAATCCCTACACTCGAGGTAGCTACACGTACGACAACCTCTCCACACCACAATACCCCCACGCTAGGGCTACTTTAGCGGAGCCCCTTGTAGACAGCAGTGGAGCCCCGAGAGTCCTGTTCGCAGGCGAAGCAACTGATAACACTCATTTCTCGACGGTTCACGGAGCCACTGACACAGGATTCAGGGAAGCTAACAGGCTACTGACTAAGGCCAAATTGTAAATGAAATATTGATAAATGTACTGTTCCGTTCTTTTATGGCATTAGACATGTCGTTTGCTGACAATAGCCTCAATAGCCGAATTACCCCCCTCTCCAATCTCCCCAACGATTCTCAAATTCTTAATTCCCAAAAGGCCGGCACGCACTTGTAATGCGTCTGATGTTTCGTGTGTTCATGGGCGGCTCCGATTGCTTACCATCAGGTGATCAGTCTGCTCGTTTACCGGCTTATTCCATAAAAAACAGACGTAGAATATTGTAGTACCCGGCGCTAATTTACGCACATCAACTTTTGGAAAACATTTTTGTGTAATATCACTATTATATTACGTTTGATCAATCTACTTACTTCTGCCCGTTTTTCCTCGTTGCCTATATGGTATTCCAGACCATTCCTGTTCCAAATATCCCGATTCTTTCAGACGCTTTGAAGTGATAGAGTAAATAAAATATAAAAACATTCTCATTTATAATATTAGTAAGCTTCATGATTCGATGACAGTGTCCGACTAGATTTAACTTGACATATACAGTATGTTAGGTTAAACGAGGGACATATTCAAACCCATAATAGTGTATACTCACATGAACCTAACAAACATATAAACGAAACGAAAACACTAATAAATAACAGACAGAACCATAAAAACGCTTCCGCTTACGCTTACGGATTACGGCTTAGCGGGCTTAAGCGCACTCTATCCTTTTCGGCAAGATCGGCGCATGTTTTGCAACGCGACTTACTTTATGTAAGTACTGTTTCTGTTTACAAGTTCACTTGTTGCGCGCTCAGTGTTCATGATGATTTATTTTATTGGACAATTACTTCAAAAATTTTGAAGTAATTGTCCAATAAAATAAATTGTATTCAATAAAATAAATAAGTCCAATAAAATAAATTGTATGTAATAAAATAAATAAGTATTCGATTCTCGTCCCGAATATGAAAATATTCGGGACGAGAATCGAATACTGAATACCCTCCCTCAATAAGTCCCTCGTTTAACCTAACACACTGTATATTTACCTTGAAAAGGGTTATTGCCTAATTTTTATTTTAATGTCCGTCTGGTAGATTATTTTAAATCATTAGACACGTATATTTTATTTTCCTACAGAAACGAATACTTTCGACGATATATTGATTTGAAATGACGCGTGACGTCACTTCTATGTATATTGTATACGTAGAAATGACGTTTGAGGCCCCACTCCTAAACTTTGATTCGTTTTATTTAAGTATTGTTTTATAAAAAAATACGTGTCTAATATTTACCTAACATTACCTAACTGACGGACTAATATTTACCTTACATTACCTAACTGACGGACTAATTAGATTTTTAATGTTCATACACCGTCATCATCCCTATTATGAGCTGTATGCGCGGCGACTTGGTCGAAAGGTGGATGTGCGATATTAATCGCCGGCATTGTAGTTTGTATATAGGACTCATTAGCGTTTTACGTTTACATGAAATAAAGGTCGAGGTTGTCAAGTGCAATAGCCAATAATCGAGACATGTCATGTCGTTTGACCCCCATAAGTCACTATGGGGTCTATGTTCAAAAAGGTACAATAGACTCATTGTACCTAATATATTTTTTTTTAATTAATATCTACCGATGTTTTTAAAGATGACACAGTACATATAGTTTATTTTAAAATAATGGTTATACATTAATGAAATGTAGCTCAAATATACATATGTTATATTAAATGTCTAATGCTATGAAAAGAGTATAATATGTATAATAGATATAGATATACAATGTTTTATACACTTGAAATATATTGTGCTATGTGAATTTATATGAATTATAAATGAAATTATTGTGTTATTTAATTATTTGTTTTTGTAAAATTTGTATTATGACCCCTATTAGGAATATACCTCATCCTCAAAATCGTCCTTTAATTATCCCTAATATAAAGACGTTGAAGAAACGACGGACAGTCTCTTGAAACAACGACTGTGGCACCTGGCTACTATACACTTACACAGAACACACACACATCGACACGAAGGACATCTGTCGCGTGACATGGCCCGTCATTACACTTCATACATTACGGTGTTGCAAGTACACGCACACTTAAATAACCTACTGACATTATGGTGCTTCAATCATTTATAAGTGACATTAGGTCCCTCTATTTTTCAACTTCTTACCTTATTAGAATAATAATAATATGTTTTTTGGCCCTAATATAATACGGTAGTTTCCTAAATTTTATTTTAATGTCCGTCTGGTACATTAATTTAAAACATTAGACACGTATTTTTTCTTTTCTCACAAAATTAAATACTTTCGGCGATATATTAATTTGAAATATCGTGTGACGTCACAGTGTGTCACATTTTGTAGCATAGAGTAGGATTTGGAGGTCGTTACGTCATAACGTGACGTAACGACCTCCAAATCCTAAACTTAGCGCCATTTTATCTAAGTATTGTAAGATAATACGAGAAAATAAAAAAAAAACGTGTCTAATATTTTTCATTATCTAACTGACGGACTAATTAGATTTTTAATTTTGATACCCTGAAAACTACCCAAGTGTAAATAGTAATGACCTTACAGTTTGGCAAAAGAGTTTGACGCGGTGACAGCTGGAACTAATATTGTCTTGAACTGAACATTACCCACTTCGGACCACATCCCATGAATAAACAATTATTCGAATATAGTACCTGGGTGTTTCTTCAAAAAACTTTAACTTTTATTTAACAAATCATTATCCTCCCGCGTTGTTAAGCATCGCAGTAACTTATTAGCATCTGTATTATATTGCATTGGGTGAGAGCGGTGACATGCATAATGACGGAAATCAGCAGAATTGTTAACTGTGGCTTAAGCATAATGACGCCGTTAATTTTTTGGTTTTTTTTTTTTGGAGAATCACCCACCTCCTATTTTAAACTTGATAATAATTACAAATATTAAAACCGATATGTTTCCTAATTGTTGTATGTTATAAAAATGAGTCGTCGTGTACCAGGTTGCCACCGGTACGATACTAGCGACCTATATTAATTACAAACTCTTTTTTGCCAATCTGTACCTTATTTCTATACAATAGACAAATAATACTAGAACAGATTATTTTTAGTAAGTCAATAACAAATGTAATAATTACTTTAACGTGACGATTTTTAAATCCAACGACAATAGTTCCTAAAGACATACAATAGTACCTCAAATGTTACACCTTACAAATCTAATGAGAATATAAGTTATACATTAAATATTGTTGCTGTTGGACTGCCTCGTTGGCCGAGTAGTCGCAAGTGCGACTGCCGGGCATGGGGTCTCGGGTTCGAATCCCGGGTCGGGCAAAGTATTACTGGGTAATAAAAAAATCTCAGTAGTAACACTGTCTGGAATTGTGCCTGGTATATGGCAATATGCTCACCCCCTACTACATGGGACTTGATGGGACTCATAATATAAATAGTGAAAAGTGGGTGTTACATTGTAAAGTGGCATAATTTGCACCTTTGCCTACCCCTTCAGGGATAAAAGGCGTGATGTTGTGTTTATGTTATATGATTAAATATTGTTTATGTTAAATGGCTTCTTTAATATCCATAATGGAGGCAGTTGTTGAGAAAATAAGATTATATTGTATAGTCATCAAGATTAAGAGTGTGTACCAAATATCAGATCGATCTGTCGTCAGGAAGGGGGGGACATTACAATTACTAAATTTGACTCTAACAACCAAACAAGGGGCAAGCTAAATAAAAGCCGTTCAATAATAATATTATGTCACATGACCCCCTATTCCGGTCATTGAAGACTAAAGACCCCGTTAGACACGAAAATAAAGTGATAACTGTTTTTTTTTTTTTTTTAATTATTTTTAGTGATAACTGTAAACAAAGCAATAAGATTAGTAGTTTTTATTCAAGGAGTTTAAATAAAATAAATGATGAAATACCTACAGACACTAGAACAAATACGTACGTAAAAAGCTATAAGCCATATACACAAAACGGTAATGATCACGACAGCATATGCATCTCCATCATATAGATGGTTGGCAGGCCACAACTGTGCGCTTCTCACGCAGCTTCCTGCCTCGCACAGCAAAACTGTGGAATGATCTGTCGTCGGCGGTATTTCCGAACCGATACGAACTTCAAACCTTTAAGAAAAGAGCGTATTCCTTTTTAAAAGGCCGGCAACGCACCTGTGACTTCTTTGGTGTTGCGGCTATCCATGGGCGGCGCTGATTGCTTACCATCAGGTGATCCGTCTGCTCGTTTGCCTCCTATTCCATAAAAAAACCAGTATAAGCTGACCTTCGAATCTACGGAAAGATCATACATAGTTAGACCATGATGTACAGGTACTGTGTAGCTAGACAGTTACACACTAGACTCACCAGTAGCTTACTGTCGAATGTACGGAAAGATCATACAACCCGAGACCATGGTATAATGGTATTGTATAGTTCAATGTCAATGTGTAGTCATGTGATGTTACGATAAAGAAAATAATTTCAAGTAAATATTAAATAAATATATCATATCGTAATATTTAATGTTTATATTATAATAATGTTATATTTGTATGTTCGTATCATTGAATTAATATTAAACATTATAAAAAAAAACTTTTTTTGTTTTATTTTAATTGGCTACTACTGTTATTAAATCACATTGAAACATAAACTATGATTATTAAATACATATATATAAGTCCATAGATATTTACTTACAACTTAAAATTAACTACAATTAAATTATTAAATAAAACGAAAGTAAAAAAAGGAAGACAAAAATTATACCCTTAATTTAGGCGTCAAAGTACTCATCCGCATCACTATCACAGGGTAACGTTCCCAGAAGAACCATCAACCACCAAGACATACAGGACAGAGTGGAACTTTGGAAATGACCTTGGTTGAAATGGACCACGTACCACGTACAAATTGTCAAACATAAATTTATTATGATATCATTTGACTGCCTCGTTGGCCGAGTGGTCGACGACTGCCGGGCAAGGGGTCTCGTTCGATTCCCGGGCCGGGCAAAGAATTAGGTACTGGGTTTTTTTTAAATTCTCAGTAGCACGGAGCCTGGAATTGTGCCCAGTATATGACAATAGGCTCACCCCCTATTAGGTACATGGGACTTATTACATAAAATAGTGAAAAGTGGGTGTTACATTGTACAGTGGCATTAAGTGCCGTAATGTGCACTTCTGCCCTCCTCTTCGGGGATTAAAGGCGTGATGTTATGATGTTATGTTGATAAATAAGGTTTAGTACCTAATTGTACCTCAAATCCTAATAGTAGGTACCCCGAATAATTTCGAGGGTAGGATACATCAAACATTAAAAGCCGGAATAAACAGCATCAGCAGGTTTGGAAGACTTACAATAGAGCAGATGGATCACCTGACGGTAAGAAAAGGGCGTCGCCCATAGACACCAGTAACACGAGACGAGTTAGCCTTGCGGGCTCCTTAGGGATTGGCGATATATCGCCATCCATATATGGAGAAACACAACGTTGTGGTTGATTATTTAGACACCAATGACAAGAAAAACCTTTTTGGTAAAAAAGCACATTTCGCAACGCATTTTATGTTTGTGACTCCAGCTGCACTGGCGCACTGGCGGGCACAGCCGCCGCCGCGGGATCTCACACTTGATGTCGGTGAAAGGAGAATCTCAGTTCTGATGTTAGGAATATTTTGAGACCTTATGCCGTAACAGTAAAATAATAAATCCTGGGAAAAGAAACTATTATTTCTGTCCATTGCAGTTTTACTTAAATTAATAGCTTAACTCATCGAGTACCGGTTTTGTAGACACAATTATAGAACAATAGGTTGCGGTCACCGGTGACCGCTTGGTGTTTACAGTTTAATAACTACTGATGGGGCCGCTATTTCCTAACTACTGCTAGATGAAATGCCGAAAGAAACTCGAAGGTCTCAGTCACTTTCTAAGTGCAAACATGTAAAACAAAGTACATCAAAGATAATCCACTGTTACAATATCAAACTTAATATCAATTTGGCAGGATAGAGAATACATTGTTACACAATAGGAACACGCATCGGTTTCAATTTTCGACCGCACTGATCGGACTTTTGAGGGGGGAAAAGATAAAGATAAAGATATGTTTATTTCTAAAATCCCAAAGACCAAAAACCACCCCGTTCCTACTCCTGCTCTTCAAGCCGGAGATCCGGCAAACCGTTAGGCGTTCCGCGGCTCCGTATCGGCATCAGCCCTACTGGCCCCCATCCGTGGTGGTCTGATGGCTCTTTGAGGCGCGCGCGGAACGCGACGCGCCCTAGACACGGGTCTGGTTCTGGTCGGGCGGCAAGCTACCCTTCTTCGCGGTGTGCAGACTCACAATCGTGAGGAAACCTGGACTTGTAATTTCTAATTATAAGTTTGAAATCGCCAACCCGCATTGAGCAAGTCTGATGATTAATTCTCAAACCTTCTCCGTGTGAGAAGAGGCCTTGCTCAGCATTTATAGGCTGTTGATGATGATGTTATATAGAAATAAATGATTTGGCTTGCTTCGCCTGCAAAGTCACTTTATAAAAACCTAATCTATGTAGCTGTTGAAGAACTGTACAAAGGGGTTGGTATGCGTTTGTTTCTCGTTTATCAGGATCGAAACGACACCGCGTTCGGGAATCGAACCCGCTGCTCGTTGCGCGGCAGCCGGTTGCCCAGCCTTCGCGCCAACTGTGTAGTCATATGTATGGAATTAAGTAGTGGCGTAACTGTACCCTTCGGGCCCGTGGCTAATTCATCAAATGGGCCCTCGTTCGTAATAAATAACAGAGAAGTTCAGATGAAAACCTCTGAAAGGGGGGCCCCCTACCCAGCTGGGGGTCCGCGGCATTTCGCCGGTTTGCCACCTTGTAATTAAGTAACAGAAATCGCAGTAAGGAACCTTAGACCTTTTTTTTAGGGAGGAAAATCATCGAATGACTGCTCCCGCCTGGGTGAGGCGGGAGGGAGTATCAGACTCATACTGACTAAAAACCACCCCGTCCCTTCTCCTGCACTACGAGCCGGAGCCCCGGTAATCCGTTAAGTTCTCCGCGACAAGGAACCTTAGACTTGGCACGACTTTGTCTAGATTTCATTACTTTCTAGAGATGACCGAGCGGCTCCATCGAGACTTGGATAGTGTTTTACAGAATGTTTTGTGGTTGGATTTCAGTTTTTACTTAGACTTTTTGTAGATTCAGACCTTCGATTTTTGACATCAAATGAAGCAGCTCGCCAGGTTCAATATTTTTTTGTTAAAGCAATACATGTCATTTTCTAATGCTTGGTTAGGCTCATGTAGTTTCTAACTAGTACTACAGTAGTACAGAGACCTTAGTACGAGTTTGTTTTACGATTAAAGTAATCGAAACGAGTACGCGTTCAGCGCTGATTGGTCGGTTCATTGGCACCGACCAATTATAGCGCCGAACGCGTACTCGTTTCGAATACTTTACGCAAATCAAACTCGTACTATGGCCTCAGTACCCAGTACTTATACCCTAGTGCAGATCTTCGATTATCCTAGTTTTTATAATTTTCCCTTTACGTGACCATAAAACCCTAACTCTGTACCAAATTTCAGCTCTCTGAGTTTATGGGAAGTACCAGTTCTATTTTGATGATCATGAGTGAGAGTGAGTGAGTGTCATGAATACGAAACTTTGCTTTCGCATAACTTTGGCACCAAATAATACTGGATGGTGAAAATTTCTGCGTTCTAGTCTTATCCAGAGGTTCTCAAAACGGGAACTGAAAATGCGGCGAAATGGTTCCAGTAAAGGATGGAACGGCAGTGATGGCTTTGCGCTCGACTTGGCGGGGGTACCACCGTGCCCCCAGATTTGACTAATTCACCCACTCGTAGTTGTTACGCTACGGTGCAATAGACGGCCCAACGGTGTAAATGAGGAACTTTTGTGCATCGCGAGCAACTTTCCGTACACGAGGCGCGAACTCAGCATTAATACTCGATCTAATTTCAACCCGTGTAAAGAGCGTCATTCATGGTACAACATCGACCAACTATCACCAACTATTGTAATTTAAATTAATTAGTTATATTTTAAGAAACAATTTGGTTTCCTTTGCATCCTCCGGCTACAGCCTACGTAATTTAGGAATCCTGATATTATAAACACGAAAGATTATATGTATATCTGTTTACTTGATACTTCTTCACGTCAAAACGACTGAAGGGATCAGGATTCAATTTGGAACAGGGGTAGAATATGATCGAGAATCGAGAGTAACCTACGGAGTTTCTCGCTCGTTCTTCTCCATAGGAATCTACGCCTTGGAACGAGCAAATAGCTTCACTAGAGGGCTGACCATGTACAGACTGACATTTTTTCTTATTAATTAATATTTTGTTTTGACATTCAAGTGCCTTTCTGGTCGAATTGAAATAAATGATTTTGACTTTGAAATAACAAATAGGCTACTTTTTATTCCACAAGAACGCGGGCAAAGCTGAAGGTAGAAATAAAAACAACAAGAATAAAAAATAAATTATTTATTTAATAATAATATAAATTGGATACACCTAAAAACATTTAAAAATAAACAATAAGCGTTAAAAATGCGTACGAAGCGTAAAATAGTGAATTGAATAACATACAGTAACAATACGCCTTTTAATCTTTAAGGTAGGCAAAGCTGCACGTAATATTAAATATTAACCTTTCATGTGTTTGTATATCGTATTGTTTTATTATAATTCAACTTTTCTTATTCTTAATACTCTTACAGCCACTTTTATGAAATGCATGCAACTGGATAGTAGATATGAAGTAGTGTTCCTTGTCTATGGTCCACAGATAATATTAGATATTAACGTATTCTATGATTTCAGTAAAAAAATGAGTCTGGACCATGGACAAGACTTCATTTTTAATTTTTTAGCTTTTATTTTTATTTTTATTTTTTAATTATGTTATGCGTGTTCTGCGCAGAAATAAATGGTTTTTCTTTCTTTCTTATGTTGTCTAAAACCACGTTTTTTTTAAGGGGGGATAATCATCGAATGCAGCAGGCATTATTATTACAATTAAAATAACACGAAGTCTGCAATTATGCCCAGTATTTATAGGCCAAGAATTCGCATTGTTTTATTGTATGGGTGATGCCCAATGAGGGATGTTTTTTTAAGGGGGTAAAATCATCGAATGACTTCTCCCGCCTGGATGAGGCGGGAGGGAAGTGTCAGACTCTTACTGACTAAAAACCACCCCGTTCCTTCTCCTGCACTTCGAGCCAGAGCCCCGGTAATCCGTTAAGTTCTCCGCGACGAGGAACCTTAGACTTGGCACAACTTTGTCTAGATTTCATTACTTTTTAGAGCTGACCGAGCTGCTACCCACGTTTAGACACAAGAAAGATTACTGGACCACATTAAAGGACACTGGATCCACATCCACGCGAGATATAATGTATTTTCTACTAGCTTTTAGCCGCGGCTTCGCTCGCGTCACAAAAGGATAAAAAGTAGCCGAATTTGGCCTCATTATTTGTGCTATAAAATCAAATACGATAAGCTAAATGAAATTCAATTTCAAAATAACAGGATATCATATTATTATCGAGTAAAAGTTAATGAATGTATGTGTCCTTTAACTAGCGACCCGCCCCGGCTTCGCACGGATGCAATATGTATGTATTATACATATAAACCTTCCTTAAGAATCACTCTATCTGTTAAAAAAACCGCATCAAAATCCGTTGCGTAGTTTTAAAGATGTAAGCATACATAGGGACAGACAGACAGCGGATAGCTATACTATATAGTGTTAATACATTCAAATTATAATTTTTTCCCTTTCATTTATTTTCTTACAATGGTAAACATATTTTTTATGTATTTCTCGTTTATAATATCTATATTATTACATAATAAATGCAAGTTTACTACATATTCATCGATATAAATGACAGATATCGACTTTGTTATCCCCAGGGGACTTACTCTTGAATCCAATAGGGTAGTTTCCTAAATTTTATTTTAATGTCCGTCTGGTAGATTAATATAAAACATTAGACACGTATTTTTTCTTTTCTCACAAAATTAAATACTTTCGACGATATATTAATCTGAAATATCGTGTGACGTCACAGCGTGCTACATTTTGTAGCACGTTATGACGTAACGACCTCCCATTCCTAAACTTAACTCCATTTTATCTAAGTATTGTAACAACTCGTCGAGTACCGGTTTTGTAGACACAATTATAGAACAATAGGTTGCGGTCACCGGTGACCGCTTGGTGTTTGACAGTTTAATACGAGAAAAAAAAATACGTGTCTAATATTTTTTCATTATCTAACTGACGGACTAAATTAGATTTTTAATTTTCATTCCCTGGCAAATACCCTATTCCGATCGATCGACATTGATATTGTGTCGTACTCAGTGTTGTTAAAAGACTCGAGTCTCCCGAGTCTTCGACTCATTCAAGGCTCGAGCCTCCTATGAAGCCTCGAGCTTTACTTCGAAGGCTCAAGCCCAGTCTCGAACCCTAGTTCCGAGGCTCGAGTCGCGACTCGAGCTCTGTTTTAAAGTCTCACTACACAACATTGCTCCAAAATAAATGTAATAAATACGTAATTAAAATTAACTAATTTCACTGTATAATACTAATTTATAACACTAAATTTTATTACAATTTCATACCTCCTATAAAAAAACTAAACGCGATAATTCAGCTAGCGATATCATGCTAGTTATTAAAACTACCCACGTAACTATTAATATGATCAAAAATTTGAAGCATAAGATCGCTTTGACATTTGATTTTTGGACATCTATAACCAACAAACTATATATAGAGGTAGTTGTAACTGCTCACTACACTACACGTCTAATATTGGGGAGATGATTTCTATGACTTTGGAATTTGATCTCATACCGTTTCCTCACAAAAGCGAGCAAATTGTTTTTAAAGTAAAAAACATTGTTCAGGAATTTGGCTTGCAAAGTAAATTAATTTCAAAACGATGCAATAAATATTAAAACGCTTCAACTGCTAACTATGTTTAATGAAGAATTTAAGGATATTACTCATTTAAGATGCATGGCGCATGTATTCAATCTGGTAGTAAAGAAAGGTGTAGTAGAAGCGAAAGAAATTATTGTGCTGGTACAAAAAATAGTAAAATTTATAACTTTTTCTGCTAAGAAAAAACAATTATATGAGGAATGTTGTACCTCCTTAAGCATTTCTCATCTCAACTTGATAAAAGAAATGTATATCCGGTGGAACTCCACTTATATGATGTTGGAAAGAGCTTTAAAAATGAAAAGAGTACTTAATTATATGTGTCTGGAATACACAGAATTTTCTCCATACACTATAGAAAATTGGGAGATCGTAGAAGCATTGGTAGATTTTCTTCAACCATTTTACGAAGTTACTGTTATGCTTTCAAAACACAATCATCCAAGTTTGTACTATGTGGTGCCGATACTTAACGTTTTAATAGAGCATCTTAACAAACAAGAAGATACATACATAACATCACGCCTTTTATCCCCGAAGGGGTAGGCAGAGGTGCACATTCTACCACAGTACAATGTAACACCCACTTTTCACTAGTTGTTATGAGTCCCATGTAATAGGGGGTGAGCCTATTGCCATATACCGGGCACATTTCCAGACTCCGTGCTACTACTGAGACAAACAAGAAGATGGAACAATGAAAAATTGTGCAACGGCCATGATCGAAAAATTGAATGAGTACTCTGAGATTTTAAACATTTGGCACAACTTGCCGTTCTATTAGACCCGCGACTTAATAACAATTATTTTATAGCAAAGAACAAAACTATTACTCAACTTAAAAACTCTTTATGACAAGCTCAAAGATCAAAATATACAAGAATTGAGAGGAGACAATTTGTCAACACATAATTATGAATGAGGTAGCTCTAGTGAAGTTAACCCAGTTAAAAAAAGTTTATTTGCATCCGTGTACAAGTTACCGGAGACTAGAAATATCGCAGATGAAGTGGATAGATACATAAATATGCCTATTGAGCCTGAAAACACAAATGTATTAATGTGGTGGAAAAAACAAAAAGAATTGTCGTTGTCAACTTTAACTGAAATAGCATTCAAGTTTTATCTATACCAGCGACAAGCGTTCCTAGTGAGCAAGCCTTTTCAAAATCTGGTAATTTAATAACAAAAAAAAGAAACAGGCTGAACAACAAAAACATCCAGGCATCAATGTGCTTATCGTCATCGTTAAATATCGAATAATAATTCATTGTTTAATATAGTTTTCTTTTTTCTGTCTTTTTATTTTATTTATACCTCTACGTACTTACCGCATTAAAACAAAAATATTTAATTTTAATATTACCTGGCATATAAATCAAGCTCGACCTTCGACTCGAGTCCTTCATATACGGCTAGTGAGCCTTCAAGGTTCGAGCCTTTAAGGCTTACGAGCCCTCAGAGCTCGAGCCTTGAAGACTCAGTAGCTTCGACTCGGAACTCGAGTTTCGGCCTCGGAGCTCATTTCTAACAACACTCGTACTCTCAAGTTGCAACACTAGCGCCCATTGCATCCGTATTGCGTGGATATTGAATGAACTAAGTGGTATTGAGTTTGGCTTTATATTCCGTACTCTGAATGCTGTTGTAACAGCTACGATTGTGGTTGTATAGTGTTGACATTGAATAATTATTGAGATTTTATTGGATTGAAATTGCATTGACACTGAGATTGGTTTCAAGAGTATACTATAAAAGTGCCGTATGTCTTACATACGGCACTTTACGAGCTCAGCAGAAGCGTAAAAATGCAATATTACCATTTGTTTTTATAACAACTATCGTGAGACATACTAAATAACTAAAAATCGCGGGTTACTCACGTGAATATACTGGGAAAAGCTCTACTAGTTTCGAACCACAAAGGGGTTCTTCCTCATGAATCTCCACCTCAGGTATGTCCAGCCGGCCGCGCCCCGCCGGCCGAGCGTTAGCTTCCAACTCCGGCGGCGCACAATGTATAATTTCCATAATCTAGAGGGACAAAAGTCAAATTCTACACTAGTTTATACTAGTAAAATGATCATTCCTATGTAAAGAAGACAAACCATATTACGTGTACCTAAAGGTTATTTTCCAATACTCGTAACACACAATTAAAAAAGGGTCAGAACGGCCGGCTACCTGAGTTGTGTCGACCGAGCGCTCAAAGAGACGTGTCATTCGGCTGAGTTCGCTCGTTGAATACACTCAGTTTATGGGCGCTACTAGCTATTGTGAGTTTTTATTGTTTTCTTCGAAGTATTGAGGTAAGTTTTCATATGTATTTGTTTTGATTTGTCTTAAAATTTAGTCACGAGCGCCATTACACTAAAGAGAGATTATTAAAATATTATTAAGTGAATTTGTTGTTGAGTTTTAGTTTATTATATCGAAGTATACAGATACCGTATTATATTTTTTTTAAAGTACTACTTGTTAGTTACAAGAAAAAGGTTCTGTTGTTTGCGAATATTTGCGACACTCATATAACTTTCTTTAATTTTCAGAATGCCTTCACAAATATCTCGTAGAAAATTTTTCGACGTTTGGTTTGCAAACGCAAAAAAAAATAAGAATACATGCTTTGCTACATCACATATTGCAAGAACTTGGTAACCCGTCCTTTTCGGATGATGTTATAAGTAGTTTAAAAGTGACTATCAGAAGTTTTTCTCAAAAAATCGAACAAAAATGGTTGAAGTCGGGAAGACATCGAGATCGATTCCTAAAAACAAATTCTGTGTGGTTAGAAGGAAACTTACCGTTACCTGATATTGCCTCTGAAGCCCTCGGAGGTATGTCACTACCTGAAACGAGTTCGGGTTCGCTTGGAAGACCGCAAAAAGACTTTGAAAATTCGAGCACTAAAACAAAAAGACGACGCATACAACAGCTTCTTGAAACATCGAGTATGCAAGAGATAGCAATGGCAACCGAAGTAAAACTTCGCAAAGATGGAAAAAAAGATTCGGCAGCAATTGTAAAAGAACTTAGTCAGTTTTCGCCTAGAAGAGGTACTGTTATAAAAAAAACGCGAAAGAGTTTAGAGACCTCAAAACCGGTCGGACTTTCGACAGATCAAGCTCTCGCGTTAATGGTCGATGCGAATCTCTCTACACACCAATATTATATTATAAGAGAGCAAGTTAAAAGAATTAACAAAAAAATGTATCCACCATACTACAGGGTTCAAGCGGCAAAACAATTGATAAATCGATTATTAATAACATCAGACCCCTACATTGCCAGCTTACGTGCTGCTCCCAAAACTAGACGTAGCCAAATGAATCCTGAAGTCTGTGAACTTTTAGAAATAATGTTTTCTGACATTGAACATGAAGGAGTTCAGTCAGATAATTCAGATTCTGATACCCAGAGCGACTTTGAAGAATCTCACTATTCGGACTAAACTTCTACATGTTCAAGGTCTTCATGATTCTTAAAATTACTCTCTCTCTCTCTCTCTCTCTCTCTTATAATTACTCTCTCTCTCTCTCTCTCTCTCTCTCTCTCTCTCTCTCTCTCTCTTTATAAAATCTGTATATTTTTTGTACATTCAAATAATTACTAATTCGTGTTATATGTTACATAATATGGTTACAATATATGTCTATAACCTCGAAAACGTCTTTTAATTTCATTAAATATATTTTATCCCGCAGTAAATTTGTATAGTTTAGGTTCAAGACTTTTGTCCCTCTAGATTATGGAAATTACACACTGTGCGGCGGCGCGGGTAGTGGGTTCGATTCCGGGAATATTACCATAATACAATACTTAAGAATTTCTTTGTTTAAATGCGCTTTTCTCTGTAATCACTAGTTTAATTTTAATAATTCTTTTTGTGTTGTATAGTCCATTTAGTTAGGTTATAGTCTATAAAACATATCGCTACCACAAATAGGAGCAGAGTTATATAAAAAAATACATATTTAATCATCGCCGGCTAAAGCTGCGAACTTATTCGCTATAGCAGCCGTTTCGCTATCGTCAGTGCTGTCATCATCAGCGTCAGAGTCATCAGAATGCCTGTCATCATCAGATTCTGAGGTCAGAACGTCAGACTTTTGTTCTTCTCGGTCTGACGTTAGCGCTTGCACCCATCTTATGTACTTAATTTCTTCGCAGGATTCATATTTGTCTGTGGAAACAAAGAAGTAAGTTAATTTTTGTGATTTAAGATGAATTTATTTATATTAGATTAACATAACATTATCACGCCTTTTATCCCCGACGAGATAGGCAGAGGTGCACATCACGGCACTTAATGCCATTACAATGTAACACCCACTTTTCACTACTTATGTTATGAGTCCCATGTAATAGGGGGTGAGCCTATTGCCATATACCGGGCACATCCAAACTCCGTTGTTCTATTGAGATTTTTTCAAAAAAAAAACCCGGTTATACTTTGCCCGACCCGGGAATGGAACCCGAGACCCCTTGCCCGGCAGTCACACTTGCGACCACTCGGCCAACGATAATAAAACATGCTAAAAATTGAGAACATCGGGGAACACTATCCTTTAAATGATTTACCTCGATGTTCCGCGAACCCTGGAGGTCGAAGCCACAGGCAAATTCTGCCGTCAAGAGCCATCCGAAGCAGACTGTTCGCCGCACTGTATGTGTCTAATCTGTGGACAAATATTACAATACATTATCATATTATTTCTTACTGATATTTGAAATGCGAAAGTTTACGTGAATTACTCAATCACGCCAAAAACGGCTGATGAAGTTTTAATCAGGGTTAGATATAATTATGTACGATATTTTGGCATTTTTATTTTTTTAAGGGGGGAAAATCATAACATAACATCACGCCTATTATCCCCGAAGGGGTAGGCAGAGGTGCACATTCTACCACAGTACAATGGAACACCCACTTTTCACTAGTTGTTATGAGTCCCATGTAATAGAGGGTGAGCCTATTGCCATATACCGGGCACATTTCCAGACTCCGTGCTACTACTGAGAATTTTAAAAAACCCAGTAATACTTTGCCCGACCCGGGAATCGAACCCGAGACCCCTTGCCCGGCAGTCGCACTTGTGACTACTCGGCCAACGAGGCAGCAGCAGGGGGAAAATCATCAAACTCAAAAGCATTTATTTCAATTAAACCATAATTTGGTACTTTTGAAACGTCAACAAATACAAAATAAATAATAGTCTGTCAGTCTGTCCGTCAGTGAAGCTAGGCGCTCGTTCCAAAATATCGATTCGAGTGGAGAAGAACGAGCAAGAAACTCCATTCGTTACTCTTTTAAAAAAAGTCTCGTTTTACATTGCTCTGATACATATTCCAATATTGTACACACATCGAATGACTGCTCCCGCCTGGGTGAGGCGGGAGGTAGTGTCAGACTCTTACTGACTAAAAACCACCCCGTTCCTTCTCCTGCACGTCGAGCCGGAGCCCCGGTTACCCGTTAGGTTCTCCGCGACGGATATTTTGGTAATAGGTTAGTGCTGAAAATCAGCGCCGCGACTCAAGCAATCGTGTTAGTTAAGGAACAAAGAAGGAATGTTTGAGTTTAATTTTGTTATATTTTCACTCACTCTTCGTTTAAGTTTTGTTATTTGATTCCGTCCAAGAATTTTATTGATTACTAGCGAACCGCCCCGGCTTCGCACGGGTGCAATACACACTACAAAATGTCCTTATACACCACGATCACAGCTATTTAGTCATTAGACAATACAAACATGTTTTATATTGATATTTTCCTCGCTAGAGAGCTCCGATAAACGCGTGCAATCGTTGAAGTCATGAAGTGCTCTAGGACGTAACGCGGCCATCAACTCCGCAACAAATACGTCCCCGCATTTTAAAGTATTATCTTCGAAAATATTCACTAAAATTATATGCTGTAAAAAGGACTTATAATTTTAAAAGTTTGAAATCGCCAACCCGCATTGAGCCAAGCGTGGTGATTAATGCTCAAACCTTCTCCGTGAGAAGAGCCCTTTGGTCAGCAGTGGGAACTTATAGGCTGTTAATGATAATGATGTATAGATTAAATATTAATTAATACATGCCTGGCCGTTTTAGCAGTAAAGTACCCTTTCTTCTTCGCCCATCCATCGCATATGTCTCGCGGGGACCAAGTATCCTCGCCTTCTGGGTGTTCTATGCGTAGAAGCTTTGGCATGTCCAGTCTTTCAGATAGATACCTGGGGACATAGAAATAATATGGTTATAAATTCATAGTTAATTAGCTTTTTTTATATTATTGTATATTTACAATTCAAAGGATTAGTAATATCTTAAATTAGGTTAGTTTACAATTAAGTAGTTATTAGTCCGTCAGTTAGATAATGAAAAAATATTAGACACGTATTTTTTTATTTTCTCGTATTACGTTGAAATACTTAGATAAAATGGCGCTAAGTTTAAGAGTGGGAGGTCGTTACGTCATAACGTGCTACAAAATGTGACACCCTGTGACGTCACACGACATTTCAAATTAATATATCGTGGAAAGTATTTAATTTTGTGAGAAAAGAAAAAATACGTGTCTAATATTTTAAATTAATGTACCGGACGGACATTAAAATAAAATTTAGCAAACTACCCTATAGTAGTAAGTAGGTATATTTATAATATTTTTATCTTGCTGTTTCTTTTACGCGAACCCTTTTTGGGTAAAAGCCTCCTCTAATCCCTTCCATTTATCCCTGTTTTGAAAGAGTTTCAATGGTTAATTACGAATATTTTTTTATTTAAAAACGTTGCCTACACTAGGAGGTGGGACGCGTCCTCGCAACCCAGCCATCGCGGAGGACACACCGGGCGTCGGGGATCGCGGGACGATCTCCGGCCACCGTAAGCGCGGGCCTACGGACATACAGCATGGGTGGCTCCCCGTCCGACCAGAAACAGACCCGAGCGTACGGCGCCCAGCGTGTAGCGCGATACTAAGAGCCATCAGACCACCACGGATGGAGCCCAACAGGGCTGATGCCGATACGGAGTCGCGGAGAACTTAACGGGTTACCGGGGCTCTGGCTGGAAGTGCAGGAGTAGGAACAGGGTGGTTTTTAGTCAGTAAGAGTCTGACACTACCTCCCGCCTCACCCAGGCGGGAGCAGTCATTCGATGATTTTCCCCCCTTAAAAAAACACACTAGGACACTCCTATTGTGTATTATGTTTGAGCCAGATGTTGTACCAAAAATTATTTTTCTTTGTTTTTTTTCTTTCTTATCAATGGGGGCTATCGTATCTATTCTCAGAAGATGGCGCGAATGTAGCAAGAGATTTTCGTCCAATCACAGCAGCTGTCAAATATTGAACGTCCAATTGAGAAAAGCTAATTCCCTATTGGACGACGAACGAGAGGTCCTACACACTAATGCCATCTAGTGAACGGAAATATACGGAAGCCCATATTTAAATAGGAACTTACCTAATTGTAGTATAAGGTTCCCGTAACTGCGCTACGGGGAAGGATCCCATGAGTATTTGTATCGGCTGTGGAACAGTCGACGGGAACACCAAACCAGGACAGTCGCATAAACGTACCTATGATGAAACATAATGAATTGGGAATTAACTCAACTTCGGCATTAATTAGACACTATTGAAACGTCAAAATAGATTTTTTAAGTGTGAGAGAGCCATGCTTCGGCACGAATGGGCCGGCTCGACCGGAGTGATACCACGGCCTCACAGAAAACCGACGTGAAGCAACGCTTGCGTTGTGTTTCGTCGTGTGAGTGAGGTTACCGGAGGCCCAATTACCCTCCCCTTCCCCAATCTCCCCAATTCCTGAAACCCCAACGATCATCAAACCCCTAATCCCCAAAAAGCCGGTAACGCACTTGTAACGCCTCTAGTGTTCCACGTGTCCATGGGCGGCGCCGATTGCTTACCATCAGGTGATCCGTCAGCTCGTTTACCGACTTACACCATAAAAAAAGAATTGTCAATTATTAATAGTATCACACATCAACACGGGGTTTTAATACAACTCACGGAGCGTAATACCGGCCACAAACCTTAATTTCGGCCATGAATCCTTAATTCGCCCAGCATGCCTAACTTCAGACGCTAACTTCAATTTTGAACCCTAATTTCTATCATAGTCCCTAATACCGGTCACTGTGCCTAATACCGGCCACAGTGCCTAATACCGGCCACAGTACCTAATACCGGCTACTGTGCCTAATACCGGCCACAGTGCCTAATACCGGCCACAACGCCTAATTCTGGCTACAGTGCCTAATACCGGCCACTCACCTGAGGCGTCAAATAAATAGTCTGGAAATGCTTCGTGTGTCCCGGAGTCTTGGAGACGGATACCACGCAGCGTCCCATTAGGGCGTTCAATAGGGACGACTTGCCGACATTAGGCTGTCCCACGCAGCCAATAGATAGGACGCCGGACTTGTAGCGTTCGTGCGTGTAGAAAGATGTGTCAGCTTTTTCTAATATTGTCTCTCCTGTGGACAAAATACACAGACATACAATCTACCGGATTGGCGATATATTAAAGAAGGGCCAAATGAAAAGTACCCTTAACCGACGAGCATGCATGAAAAGATTGATGACTGTTGATGAAGCGAAAGAAGTATGTAGGATTCGTACACACATTAGACAGAGACCGTGCAGCAGCGATCTCTGATAAACCTGAACCTTTTATACTGCGATCTCCAACCCAGCTGCCTGCGGACATTATGGCAGAACCTATGTAGAAGAGGCCCTGCCACAGCCTCCCAAAACCGCTGCAACTCCTGTATACCAGGATCTACAGTAGATACAACCATGCAAACATCGGAACACTGAAGTCCAACGTACCAGCGACGTGAATAATGAACTGTCTTAGTTCCCGCCACGAAGTGAATCAGAAGATATTATAGAGGTAAGAGATGTAGGTAGAGACTCCTCCTGCCAGGGAATGAAAATTAAAAATCTAATTAGTCCGTCAGTTAGATAATGAAAAAATATTATTATAATTATTTTCTTGTATAAAGTTACAATACTTAGATAAAATGGAGTTAAGTTTAGGAGTGGGAGGTCGTTATGTCACAAAGTGCTACAAAATGTAGGGAATAGTGACGTCACACCATATTTCAGATTAATACATCGCCGAAAGTATTTAATTTTGTAAGAAAAGAAAAAATACGTGTCCAATGTTTTAAATTAATCTACCAGGCGGACATTAAAATAAAAATTAGGCAACTACCCTATTGGTACAATTCCTACATACCTATTTCGCTTCGTCAAAAGTCATCAGTCTTAATAAATTATTACGTTTTCGGCTTACTCAAGTAATAATTAGACGAGGAACTCGACTAGTTTCAAGCCATACTAGAGGCATTTCGCGACCCGCGACGCGGCGACTGTCGCCCTGCTACTGGTCATCAGTTTTTTCATACATACTCGTCGGTATCACGGATATTTGACTAAATAAAAACTAAGTGGGTCCTATGTGTGAGCAGTTATACTCGTTTCCAATAATAGGTATGGCATAAACGCCTAAACGCCTGGACTGCCTTACTTATTAATTTAGCTTTTTCGGGGATAAACGAGATCGAATCACCTGATGGTATGCTATCGACCCGTCTATGACTAGCAACTAGGGACTGCAAATCTCGTGAGATTGGTGTCAATCGTAATCTCACGAGATTAGGGGCCGTTCAAGTATCTATTACGTAAGCACCATAGGGGGGTCTCTGTTTTGCTTATTTTGGATGATATGGGGGGTAGGGGAGTCTAGATGATGATTACGTCATCGGTAGTTTTTTACTTATTTACACGAATGGCAACCCTCATATTGAAATTATAAATTACAAGCAAAGACCGACAAAGAACCAGACATTATGGTATCTAAGAGAATATTAAAATTACAATATAAAAAAGATATAATTTAAAATGTTTACGTAAGCAAAGGGCCTTCCCCGGGTAAGATCTTTGCTTACTTTTGCTGACAAGGGGGATGGGGGGGGGTAAATAATTGTAAAAAAAATCTGATTACGTAATACAATTGCGTCGCCTATCTACTCACCAATCTGAGTTCCTTCATCATAATCGAACTCCACGTTAGTCTCTTTTTTGATCTTCTTCTCCCAAGAAGAGAGATCTACTTCTCCCTTGACTATCTCCTTGCACGCTTCGAGTATCTTCGTGGCTCCTTCTGCACACATGCGCTGCTTGCCCTTACGGCGTCTTACTTGGAGACCTAGAAAGAGAATATATATAAATTATTACGTGAGTAAGCCGAAAACATAATAATTATAATAATAAGCCCGCAGGGCACCTTGAGGCGAGGTGACGGGCATTAGCGATCCCGCGGGCTACCATCATCCCAAGTGCTCCAGGGAGAAGTCACCGTTCCTTCTTCTCCGGCTTGCCTTAATTGGCTGGCTGGAGTGAACGATGACAAGGAACAGGTCTCCCACCTCTGGCTTGCCTTCATTGGCCGTCCAGAGTGGAGTCGCGAGAGCAGTGAACCTGCTCGGAGGGTAAGAAACTATTCGTAAGTCGCGAGTGGGCCAGGGATGCAGGAAGCTTCGGCTGGAGCAGATGATCTGAGTAGAAAGCGGTGGTAGTTTCTTAACCCTTCAGCCACTCATATTCTCGTTGCCCCTCTGTTGCTATATCTAGCAACCATTCCCGGGACCCAGTCGGTGAGTTGGCGAGTCTCCGCCTGCCATTTTTACGTGTAAAAATTACATTGTTTCGGCAGGTGCCATAGTCATCCATAGTTCCCAATTTACGAGTCCACAGCAACCCATCCATAGCCCTACCTTTTTTTTTCCATTATCCACAATAGTTCTACACTAACCGGGGACTGTCCTTGGGTGCATTTCCATAGTGCATACAGGGATAGTCGCCGGTTTGTGTGTCCATTACAGAGGGAGGGACTAACCTCACTGCGTACCGTGAAAGGATGCTATCTATGTTTCAGGTTCTTGAGCCATCTATCAACGTCTCGGCCCAACGACTGTCGGATCAGGTGCGGGTCATCCAACGCAATCGCAGATTGGATGAGGCTGCGCTTGATCGGCTACGTCTAGAAGCACTGCGCAATCGTGTCGTCCCCGCACCACCACAATCGGTGGCACAAACATCTGTTGTGTCACAATTTGTGACGCCAACCACCCCTATCGTTGGAGTGGAGGATGACAGGGTTGAACAAGTGAGTACTCAGTGCAATGAACGACTGAGGAGTGCTTTGGAGGATGCGGTTCGTGAGTACAGACTTGCTCCTAGTAATTTAAGACCGAAATTACCACGTTTGCCCATGTGTAGAAAAAATAGGGCGCTGGTGAGTGCCTTGGATTCGCTACTTAATATTTTGAGAGTAGCGAAAACCTCTATGATACACACTCAATCTTGTACTGTGGGGCGGTAGCTGCTTGTCGAGTGGCTAACGTCAGATTCCCAAATCTTGACGCAGCAGTCCGACCAAAACCAGCAGTACCTGCCTGGCAGTATAGGATAGAGCGTCGTATCAGTGAGGCCAGGGTACTCATTGGCAAACTATCCTGCTTCAGGGAGGGCAATACTCGCCCTAGAGTGATGCGCTTCGTAAGACGTGCATTTATGGGGACTGAAATCAGTCCTCATGAATACCTGTTGCGTGTTACAGAGCGCATCGACTTCCTGAAGCAGAAAGTTTATGCATGGGCAAACCGAATTAGACGGTACAAAAAAAGAGTGGAGCGCTTTACTCAGAATCGCATGTTCCAAAGAGATCAGAGGTGGGTATACAGAGATTGGGAACGATCCAACCAAGATGTGGCTGACGGGCGGCGACCGGATGATGATGCCACTAACACATTTTGGCGCAACATCTGGTCGGTGCCTGTTAGCCATACAGAAGGTGACTGGATGTTTGATGTTAAGCGAAGGTGTGAGATTATACCAGAGATGGAGGAGGTAGTAATTACCTCCTCTGATGTAGCCAGTGCAGCCTGTTCGGTCCCGAATTGGAAATCACCGGGGCCGGACGGACTGCACAATTTCTGGCTTAAATGGCTCAAAAGTTCACACGTTCGCTTAGCATTACACTTCCAGGCAGCTTTGGAAACTGGGTCGTTACCACAATTTCTAACAACAGGAGTTACCCACCTGCTCCATAAATCAGGTAGTTCCACTGAGCCCAAAAATTATAGACCAATCACATGTTTACCAACGGTCTATAAATTTCTTACATCCATTTTGAGGACAAAAATAACAAAACATATTGAAAAAAATTCCATCATGTCTGTATCTCAAAATGGATGTAGGGAGGGGTCTCGTGGAACTAAGGAGCTACTCCTCATTGATATGGTTGTTAGCCAACAGGTTCGTCGGTCCCGAAAAGATTTGTCTACATGCTGGATAGACTACAAAAAAGCATATGATTCTGTGCCACATACATGGCTCCTGAAGGTGCTGGAGTTGTATAAAATAAATGCAACTTTACGCGCCTTCTTGGAGTCATGTATGAAGCAGTGGCGCACTGTGCTTTGCTATCCGGGATGTAGACAAATCCAAGGGAATGAAGAACCTGTAAGGATAGTACGAGGAATATTCCAGGGTGACAGCCTGAGCCCACTATGGTTCTGCTTGGCCTTGAATCCTCTAAGTACTCTACTGGAGGATTCAGGGTTAGGCTATCCTTTGCGGAGAAGGGGTCTAGTTATATCCCACTTACTTTACATGGATGACCTCAAGTTGTTTGCGCCAAACAAGAAACAACTGATGGAACTACTGAATATAACTGAAAAATTTAGTAGTTCCATTAGAATGGAGTTTGGAGTAGACAAGTGTTCGGTCATACATGTAAAGCGAGGAGGGATTGTGGAATCTGAGGGACTAGAACTCTCAAATTTCACAAAGCTACAAGCAAACCGTACTACAAGTATGTGCCCGACCCAGTTCTGGAAAATGACCATATCACATTGTACTGGGACCGGTCTATCATTACTGACAGGACTATTGCAGCCAATAAACCTGACATAGTGGTGATAGACCGACAAGTACGCCGCACGATGATAATCGATATCACCATTCCCCATGACGAGAACCTCGTGAAAGCTGAGAAAGATAAACAAATAAAATATCTAGACTTAGCTCACGAGGTTGTCGACATGTGGAGTGTGGATTCGGCTATCATTGTGCCGATAGTCGTGTCGGCCAATGGGTTAATCCCTAAAAGCCTCGACATCCATCTTAGGAGGCTGGCGTTAGGTGGATGGATCAAGGGCCTGATACAGAAGGCAGTTCTCCTAGAAACGGCACGTATCGTGAGGAAGTTTCTGTCTCTGGAGCCCTAACCACCGGTAGCTTGGACCATGCTCCCGCTACTGGTCGGCTCCTATTTTTTATATTTTTAAATATTAGTAGTGTGATGAGTGTGAAGTGTGTGTTTGATGCGTGCATGGAGTGTGTAGGTGAGGTAAATGAGATAAGGGAGAAATCATACACAAATAGTGGTTATTATGCTCTGAGTCTGGAAATACATTTTTATATTGAGTATATAATATATGTATATTTTTCCCTTTTCTAGAGGTATATTAAGACGGTGTACTTAGTAACAGCTCCGTCGTGTTGTAGTCTAGCTTCTGTAACCACTTTGAAATTTTGATTTTACATTTTTTTTTTTTTAAATAAAACGTTGCCCCACACTAGGATTTTCTCCTGTGTCGTGGGTGCGTTTACAAACATACAAGTTCACATACACAATGACACCCAGACCCGGAACAACAATTTGTGGATCACACAAAGTGTTGTCCCGTGCGGGAATCGAACCCTTGACACGTTGCACGGCAGCCGGTTGCCCAGCCACCGCACCAATCGTGCAGTCGAATTGGGTTTTAGGTAAAGAATAGATAGATAGAATTTCATTTATCTTATTATACAAATGGTTCCCGAGAAAACAATAATTACGATGTGAGAAGGCAGTGTGGAATTTAGTAGTCGGGCATACGTTGTGCTTGCGTCGTCGATTTTCAAACGTGCTTGTATTAAAGGTAGTTTGGGAGTGTTTACGAAGAATAACATTCAGCACGTATAGTTGGCGAACGGTTAGTAAACCAATTTATAATAAAGACTTAGTTTTTTAACGTTTTTGTATGTTTAAAAATAAATAAATAGTTACTTAATACTTTTCAATCGATATTTTTTTTAACTTATTACCGAAAATCACTAACGGAAACGGGAAAAGACGGGACAAGAAAAGTCGCGGACAGAAGTTAGTTTTAAATTAATTAATGTAAATTTGACTAACCTTTGTTTTTGAGGGGGGAAAATCATCCAGACTTCAAGAGGGAGTGTCAGACTCTTACTGACTAAAACCCACCCCGTTCCTACTCCTGCACTTTGAGCCGGAGCCCCGTTAACCTGTTAAATCTTCATTTGACTGACCTGCCTTATCTCTAGTTACTCCGCAAAGGTTGTAAGCAGGACACGAGGTGAAGTACAACACTCTGAGCGCGGGGTAAGCAGTAGTCAGGTACTGCTTCCACCCCGCTACTACTGAGGAGGGGACTAGATCTATCTTGTTCAGGACTAGAATCATATCCTTCTTCTGTTCCTGTATGTATGAGTAAAGAGATGGCGGGAACATCATGCCCTGGAACCAAAATTAAGTTTTATTAATGACCTTTTATCCCAGAAGGGGTAGGCAGAGGTGCACATTACGGCATTTAATGCCACTACAATGTAACACCCACTTTTCACTATTTATGTTGTGAGTCCCATGTAATAGGGGGTGAGCCAAATGCCATATACCAGGCATAATTCAAGACTCCGTGCTACTACTGAGAATTTTTAAAAGACGGAGTGATACTTTGCCCGACCCGGGTATCGAACCCGAGACCGCTTACCCGGTAGTCGCACTTGCGACCACTCGGCCTCATGTGCAACTTAATAATGTGCACCTCTGCCTACCCCTTCGGGGATAAAAGGCGTGATGTTATGTTAAATAGGTAAACCAACAGCTTCTGTACATATACATAGTATTAAGAGATAACACAGGTAACAGGAGGTATTGGGCTTACACAGTCGCCAATTATAGGTTAACCAACTTTACAATTAATGATAAATAAAAACGATACAAACGAACAAGGACAATAAAAATTTAGTAACTGAATTAAAAAATAAAACTACTACTTACGAAATCAACATTGTTATGTTAAAGGAATATAAAATCAAAGACTTTTAATAGAGCTTTTAAAACATTGGCTATAACAAAATTAAACATTAAAAAAAAAGAAAAAACTCACAGCGTATCTGACGTCGACAATAAGCAACAGTATGTCACACATTTCCAAAACTCTCCACAGTTGTCTCCAGGTCTCCAGGTTCAGCTCGAAGTATGACATCTTCTTCCAGTGTTCTGATGCTTGGAGACTGTCTATGTAGTTCTGTTAAAATGAAAATTATATATATACATATATCATATACATACCTGTCTCCCATGGGAGTAGGCAGACTATGGATTTTTGTGGTAGAGCCATGCTTAGACACGAATGGGCCGACTCGACCGGAGCGATACCACGGCCGAGCAGAAAACCGACGTGAAGCAACGCTTGCGTTGTTTCGTCGTGTGAGTGAAGTTACCCTCCGGTCCATTGGGCTTCCGCCCAATTACCCCCCCTTTCCCAATTTCCCCAATTCCTGAGTCCCCAACAATCCTAAAATTCCTAATCCCCAAAAGGCCAGTAACGCACTTGTAACGCCTCTGATGTTCCAGGTGTCCATGGCGGCGCCGATTGCTTACCATCAGGTAATCCGTTTAGCTTATTCCATACAAAAAAAAAAATTCAACGACAAAATTTCCTACAAACCTCTTTCGCTTCCTCAACAGCCATTAGTCTTTTCATGCATGCTCGTCGGTTAATGGTATATTTAATTTGTCGCTTGTGAACAGATTTTCAAATTCGGTTTTAACAAATCAAGAATAAATTATGTCGACTGTTCAATACAATAAAATATTAAAAAATAACCACATATTCATTAATTGATTTTATGACCGACTTCATTTTAGTAATTTTTCCAGCAAATGTGTAAAAAATAACTACTCTGTTTGACGCTAAAAAACGTGACGTCACAATACACAATCTCGTACAAAATTCATAGAAAACTGTCATTTTTGACGGTTCGAAAAAAGTATTGAATTTGACTAGTTGGCAAGTACACAATTCTATTTTGTTTGAATGGTATCAGTGGTACTCCCGAGAGGGTGCCAGTGGAGGTAACCTATATATAAGTCAGTACAGTCCCAATAAAAGGTATTGAATACTTTTTAGTTTTTTAGTTCTTGATTTTTTAACGTAGTTTGTTTTTCATGAGCTTCATTGACACCTCTGTAGTGTAAGCAATAAGAACAGCAGGTTTTTTTTATAATAACTATAGTGAGACATACTAAATTACCTAAAAAACGCGAGTTACTCACGTGAATATACTGAGAAAAGCTCTACTAGTTTCGAACCACAGAGGGGTTCTTCCTCATGAGCAGCGTGCGCAGTCGCGGCGAGCTTTTCTCAGTATATTCACGTGAGTAACCCGCGATTCTTAGTTAATTTAGCAGGCTTTTTTTTTATAAAGAACAATGCTATTTAGAAATAGCACTTATTTCAACATCCAATAAATGCAAATTACCTTAAAATATCTCTGTTCTTGTGCGTCTAGTTGTGCCGGGGTCATATTAAAGTCCCATGGCGGGCGCTTCGGGAATGACACGTCTGCTGGGAAGTAGTCGACAGGATTCACTTCTAAATCTTCGTCTGGTACCGGAATTAGTTCTTTTCTGGAGACAATAGGGTAGTTTGCTAAATTTTATTTTAATGTCCGTCTGGTACATTAATATAAAACATTAGACACGTATTTTTTCTTTTCTCACAAAATTAAATACTTTCGACGATATATTAATCTGAAATATCGTGTGACGTCACAGCGTGCCACATTTTGTAGCACGTTATGACGTAACAACCTCCCACTCCTAAACTTAGCGCCGTTTTATCTAAGTATTGCAACTTAATACGAGGAAATAAAAAAATACGTATCTAATATTTTTTCATTATCTAACTGACGGACTTGTTAGATTTTTAATTTTGATACCCTGGAAACTACCCAATTGAATTAATTTGACTGGTTCATTGGTAGACTACCAACGGCTAGTACCAATGTGATATTTTTCGAGTTATACAGGGTGTCCTTGAAGTCGACGATCAAATGGCACCAGGTAATCCGCAAGGTTCCAACAGTTATCAGAGAAGTATTGAAAAAATTCCAAGTCATATAGTTTTTAAATTACAATGACTTATGCATAACATAACATAATATCACGCCTTTTATCCCCGAAGGGGTAGGCAGAGGTGCACACAGAAGTAACACCCACTTTTCACTATTTATGTTATGAGTCCCATGTAATAGGGGGTGAGACTATTGCCATATACCGGGCACATTTCCAGACTCCGTGCTACTACTGAGAATTTTTTAAAAACCCAGTAATACTTTGCCCAACCCGGGAATCGAACCCGAGACCCCTTGCCCGGCAGCCGCACTTGCGACCACACGGCCAACGAGGCAGTCTTATGCGTCATCCACGAAAAACTACACCCTGTGCCAGTCTTTTGAGTCTTGTTACTACAATTCTTTATTTCTTCATATGTATTTTTGCTTACGTTATCCCGAATAGTGCTTCAGTATTATGGAATCATAAATTCTGAGTTAACTGCTTTAGGTTAGAAAAGAATATCATTTTTAATGAACCAAGTATTCTCAATAAAATCTTCAGGTTACTTTAAATGACCTATACCTAAGGTCTACCTTTTTTTTTAGGGGGAAAATCATCGAATGACTGGAATCCCGCCTGGGTGAGACAGGAGGGAGTGTCAGACTCTTACTGACTAAAAACCACCCCGTTCCTTCTCCTGCACGTCGAGCCGGAGCCCCGGTTACCCGTTAGGTTCTCCGCGACCTTAGGGACACTGTATATCTTGTAATTGCATTTTTACATTTTGTTTGTATGTATATACATATACTATCGGATTTATACATTATTCTAATCACAATTTTTCACACAGACACACACATATTCAGCAAAATTTATATTATTTATATCATTTCATGTTTATTTTCTGTTCCTATTGAGGGGCGGTACAACCGTCCATGAGTCACTGCAGGGTGCCACCTGAAAATCAGCGTTGGGCAGAAACATCCAACTATATGCTGAGGTGGAGGCCCTTTTGGCATGAGCACGCGCAAATTGATTTTATAGTTTTTTTCTTTGTTTTTTTTGTATAAGGTGTAACAAAAATAGTGCACAATATTTTAGTAGGTCAATTAGTATGTGATAAACATCATTTTTTTATGAAAATATTTTATGAAAACTTATCAATTATTTTTAATAATTCAATTATTCATTTATTATTTTCATTGCTTTTTATGTCATCCTGCAATATGTACCTATTCCTATGTACCTATTCGAAAAGCTCGGTCGTTGACTCGTAAGATAAACGTCCGCGCGCATCCATACGGCTGTGTCGCGGAGAACCTAACGGGTAACCGGGGCTCCGGCTCGACGTGCAGGAGAAGGAACGGGGTGGTTTTTAGTCAGTAAGAGTCTGACACTCCCTCCCGCCTCACCCAGGCGGGAGAAGTCATTCGATGATTTTCCCCCCTTAAAAAAAAAAAAAAAAAAATCCATACGGCTGGCGTTATGCGTAAAAACACAACAACAAATTTTGCAAATGTGATGCTAAATTTAATTAAACATGTTGTTGTTTACATTTTTTTTTAGGTAAACATAGTCCTTATCATGTACTATATCACCTGTTAAAATATTGTGCACTATTTTTGTTAGACCTTATATATTCAAGATTCTGTTTTATCGTATTATTATTTCGTTACTACACTGCGATGTTTTTTTGTTCTGATCTCTATTCTTTTAAGTTTATTATTAGTATTTTGTTTATATGTCTGTATTTTTATTTTTTATAATCGTGTGTGTTAATTGTCAAATAAATGTTTTTTTTCCTTTCTTTTTTCTATATAAAAAATAATAATAAAACCCACAGTGCTTCCTCCTTTTTAATCTTCAGTTCCTCTTCAGTTTCTCGGTAGAACTTGAGCGCGTATCTGTTGGTGTCCCGGCCGCCTCGCCCGCGCGTCGGCTGGTAGTTCACTGATACCACGTCGTACGAGGTCGTGCCTGATGAAGCTGGGGGAGAAGGTGGCTACTGGTTTAAGTGGTAACTTTGAAGATGGTGTGCATATTATAAACTAGCTACTTCCGCGCGGTTTCACACGCTATGCTCCAATAGGAGCTGAGCAAGAAAATAATTATTCAAATTAGACTTGTAGTTACGGAGATTAGCGCGTTCAACAAACAAACAAAAAAAACTTACGCTTTATATAATAGTATATGATAAAGAAGACCATAGAGTGACTGATAAATAACGTAACATAACATCACGCCTTTAATCCCCAAAGGGGTAGGCAGAGGTGTATATTATACAACTGTACAATGTACCACCCACTTTTCACTATTTATGTTATGAGTCCCATGTAATAGGGGGTGAGTCTATTGCCATATACCGGGCACAATTCCAGACTCCGTGCTACTACTGAGAATTATTTTACCCGGGACCCCTTACCCGGCAGTCGCACTTGCCACCACTCGGCTATCGATGCAGTCTGCTATAAAAGGAATAACTGCTGTATAATGCTGGAGACTTTTTTGTTAGACAGCGCTAATCTCACGAACTACTAGACCGATTTGAATAGTTATTTTTGTTTTGGATAGTCCATTTATTGAGGAAGGCTAAAACAATACGCTGCGACCAATAGGAGCCGAGCAAAACGCGTGAAACTACGCGAGAGTGGCTGGTGAATTTAAAATACAACACTATTACATAAGACTTAGAATACAATTGGTGAAATAAGGTTACGTTGTATATGTACATTTTTGTATACGGGAATCGAAATATTATAGTTCTATCAAGGTTTAATAGAATCTTAACCTTATTGCATTTAAAATAGGTTTCAAAATCTAGTAAAGGTTGTTTTTCTTTTTCAGCGGAGATAATATGACGTTCTTAAGTCAGAATGGTTCTATTGAGGGAAAGAAATAGAGCTACAACAAGTCGTCTAGCGAGATCTCGCTCCCTCAGCGGAACCACTTGGGCTTTTTTTAAGGGGTGAAAATCATCGAATGTCTGCTCCCGCCTGGGTGAGGCGGGAGGGAGTGTCAGACTCTTACTGACTAAAAACCACCCCGTTCCTTCTTCTGCACGTCGAGCCGGAGCCCCGGTAACCCGTTAGGTTCTCCGCGACAACCACTTTGGCTTAAGACGCCATAATACGCCACCAGGTCGTTATAAAATGTAAAGAAACAGTATTGTCGTCGGCTATATCTCCGAACCGATCCGACCTTTAAACCTTCAGGAACAAGAGAGTATTCCTTTTTAAAAGGCCGGCAACGCACCTGTAGCTCCTCTGGTGTTGCGGGTGTCCATGGGCGGCGCTGATCGCTTACCATCAGGTGATCCGTCTGCTCGTTTGCCTCCCATTCCAAAATAAAACGTAGAACTACTTACTGGACATCAAAAGTGTCTTGTTCTGTTTCTTAGACTGCAACTGCTGCTTTTTAGCTTTCCCGCTGAAGGCAATCTTACGCCGAACCTGCGACATTGTGGCTTAGCGCTGAAAATAAAATTAATCTTCAAAAACCTATATACCGATAAATAAAATTGGAGTGTCTGTTTGAGATATTAGAATGACCGCTTTTTACTACATGCCTATGAATATACATGCGATACACAATTTTTGACAATTTTTGTCTGTCTGTCTGTCAGTTTGTTTGTACTGGATAATCTCTGGAATGGCTGGACTGATTTTGACCGGACTTTTATTGGCAGGTAGCTGATGTACTAAGGGGTAACATAGGCTACTACTTTTATTTTGGAAATTTTAAACAAAAAAAAGTTGTGTCCAATCCACATTCCACGCCAGGGCTGTCCTCAAACAGAAGAGGCTTGTTTTCATGTGGCCCACAACACACATTTAAATCTGAATATCTTATATGCAACAACAATAATAAAATTCAGTGCATGATTTGTAAATAAGTTTTGTCTGTGAGTAAAGAAGACAATGTTAAACGTAATTATACGAATGAAAAAAAATTTCTGCCCCTTCAGCTTTATAGAAACTAGCTTTTACCTGCGGCTTCACTCACGTCACAAAAGGTAAAAAGTAGCCTGTGACATAATAATATAACAATACACACAGCGCCATCTATACCAATACTTTTGGTTTCCCTCGGGAATATCAAATTTTTTCCGGGATAAAAAGTACCCTATTATTTAATCCGGACTTCTAACTTTATGTCTGCAAAAATTCAAAGCAATCTATTCAGTAGTTACGGTGTGAAAGCGGAACAAACAAACAAACTCACTTTCAGATTTATAATATTAGTAAGGATTTAAATAGCCCGTGCCAGTGAGGGTGTATAGTTTGGACTAGAGATGGGATTTTACCCGGAAAAATTATGTACATATCATATAGTACATACTATTTAAGAACTATCACTACAAGTTAGAGCTAATCTAACTTTGTTTATGTTCATATTGCAGTAATAACGTTCTTAATATCCTTAGGGACCTACTATCAAATGAAATAAAATGAAATTAAACAAAAATCCTGTCTGTTTGTGTGTGATCCTCCGCTCTTAGCGACAGGCAACCCGAAAATACGTGAGCGGGTAGAGGGATAGGGAAGCAGGTAGTAGAGGGGCGAGCGCGTTGGTGATCTATCTATCTCACACGTTGTTTCGGCTTCATACTGTGCGCACTCGTGTTAATTTGTTGGTTTAATTGACGACTTGGATTTTGTTTGGTGGATTTTTGGTTACCTAATCCTTTAAATTGACAACAACTGCTACTCTTACGGATTTTGATACCTACCTACTTTTTTTACGAACGAAATTTACCGGTAAATTTACAGTTTTGTAACTTTTGTAAATTATAATAAATGATTGTTAGTAAGAGTATCTCTCGTTGTTTTAATTATATTATTTTAGTCAAACATTCTTTAAAGTTTAATAGGTATTTTTTCTGCTGTTAACATTCCATCACAGAGCGCAGTAAAAACTTATTATAAAACAAGAAGACGTCTAAAGACGTGGTGTTATAATAAATATGCTGGTTGTTTTAGTCCTTGAAATAGACTACACATTTTAACGTTTCAAATAACAGACAACAGCTAGTGCCTTATACATGCTGGTGCTAAGTACTACTCTGTCAAGAAAGTACCGGGAAAAGATCAATAATACAAAAAATGTCTGTTATTCCTCCAAATTCATTCTATCACATTTAAACTGTCACCGGTGACCGCAACCTATTGTTCTTTAATTGTCTGTAATGACGGTACTCAACGAGTTAAAGTATGCTCCTTTAGAGACGATACACTTGCGCCAACGAATAATCTATTCATCAAAACATTTTTTAAACGCAGCTTCCAGAATTGAGTTCAGTTCTCGCCGCGAATTCTCCTTTACGTCTTCTATCGATTGAAAACGGGTGCCACGAAGTGGTAATTTGAGTTTAGGAAAAAGAAAAAAGTCAGCAGGAGCCATATCTGGTGAATATGGTGGTTGCTGGATGGTATTTGTTAAGTGTTTGGTCAAAGATTCGTTTACCTTGATGCCACCTATGATAGCCTTGTGCGAAGGCGCTTTCTCGTGGTGCAAAATCCAAGAATTTTCTTTCCACAAATCTGACCTTTTACGTGGAATTTGCTCTCTTCAACGCCGCATAAAGCTCAAATAATATTCTTTATTTACCGTTAGACCTTCCGGTAAGAATTCAGAGTGCACAACAGCGCGATAGTCAAAGAAAACAGTCAACCTGACTTTGACTTTTGATCGACTTTGGCGTGGTTTTTTCGGTTTCGGTTCAGTTGGAAGGCGCCACTCCGAAGCTTGTTGACTAGTTTGCATGCCAAACTCATAAACCCACGTCTCGTCACCAGTAACAATGCGTTTCATGAATGTTGGGTCCAAACTGACTGGTTCTAGCATATCCTCATCGACTTTCATGCGATTGAGATTTTGGAGAAAATTTAGATCTTTTGGAACTAGTCGAGCAGTAACATGTTCCGTACCCTTTAATGTATAGTATAGATTAGTTAAAATGGTACGGATCGACTCGTGAGATACAGAAAGTTCGGCGGCTATCTTTCTCAGAGTTGAATAGGGAGTTTCAGTCACTATTTCCTTCACTTTTGCGATGTTAACTACAGTTGCAGACCAGAGCGAGGCAAATCTTCCATCACATCTCGACTGCTTTTGAACGCTTTGAACCACTCATAAGCACGAGTTTTTGATAAAGTCGATTCACCGTAAGCTTTCTGTAACATTTTTAGTGACTCCGAACACGAAATTCCATTGGCGATGCAAAATTTAAGACAAACTCTTTGATCGATATTTTGTGTCCATTATGAAATTCACAATATACATTATATATGATATTTCTGAAACCAGCGCTGTATATAATATAAATAACAGATGCAACTCAAACTCCGCGCCAAAATGGAAAACAGTTGTGCCAATCTAATAACTACATAAAAACAAAAATTTTAATTTGGAACCATAAACAAATCATCCATTCCCGATAGTTTTTTGAGTGAATGTAGGTATATGCGCATCACAAAGTACCTAAAATAGAATAAGATCATTATAAATGAAAATACCCGCCTATTGGGTTTTTTCTCACATAAAAACCGGGTTTTTTCCCAAATGGGAAAAAACCTGGGTTTTTTCCCTTTGGGTTTTTTCCCAGTGCCCATCTATAGTTTGGACAGTCCTTTCCTATTTTTCCATTTTCCATTTTACCAATTCCGATCTACGCGAACGAGGTTGTTTTCTTTGTGAGAGATGCCATATATTTATCTATAACATATTCTAATTTATCATATATTTTATATTAATTTGGTATGTTTATACGTCATATATCTATTATTTATCTATAACAATAATCAGTCGATAAATTACTCAAGAAAAACTAGGTACCTACATTTAGCCTTAATTAGTAGATAAGCGAATGATCTCATGTATTTCATAACATTGTGTTTAGTAAAAACAACGCGAATTTTGATGAAACTTCGTATTTTATTAACAATCTAATTAGAATCCATGAATAATAGTCTCCCTTCAAGATAATACGGAAAGTTTCAACTCATAAATCATGAAAAAACATGCTAATTATTGATAAACAAGCAAGATAAATAGAAATATATGTTTTAGACACGCGGTAATAAAGTTATCTAATTTTGATTAAAAACTATAATTATGTACGGGAAAAGTTTACCTGTAGGCCGCTGATGGATTAAGCGTTATTTTTGAGTAATTATGAAGAGGTTAGGTTAGGCTTGATAACTCCGCAGCGATTCGTTCCGATTGTGAACGAACTGAACTATTTCAGTACTGTGAGGAATTATCGTTCCACAGTTCACCGCTCCTGTATGTATAGATAAAATCACTGATATGCTATGAGTATATGTATAAATCTATGATAGATATTGATAAGAGCATAGACAAAAGAAACGAAACGTCATCGCGTAGCGGGAAAATATAATCTGTGGTTCGAAGAATGAAAATATCAAGATGGCGGGAACTCGGAAATTATTGAGACAGCGTATTTGGTGTTGAGGGAATTTTATTCTATTTGAAAGTCAATTTGCCTATTTATGTGTTGTTGTTGTTGTTTTTATTTCCAATTAATAGTTATGGTTTAGCTAGTTCTGAATTTGTAATTTGATTTCGATGTTAACAATATAAGGTGAATTGTAATGGTGGTACTCTTTAATTTTCCTGCCTCCTGAGTTTCTAAAATCCAATGTGGTTTAAATCAAATAAGTTCCTAATATCAAAGAGTAAGGTGAACTTTATGGCAGTTTTTAAGTTTTCTAATAATATATTATTTTACTCTGTGGTTCACCGGCTCATTATAATCCCGATTCCCGCGTCTCTAGTCTAAGTTCACAGTTTATGAACGAATAGCTAAACAAGTTCCAAATCCGGACTCTCTCGAAAACATGTCTATTCTACAGTTCATTTCGCTCCAGTAGTACTGACCTGACTCCTGACTGAGTCCGAAGCAAAATGAACTGTGGAACGAGTTCACTTCACGGAACGAGATTTAATGAACTAGATCCATTAAGTGAACGACAATGCCCAAGACTAGAAGAGGTTTTTAAACGGAATAATTCCAGAATTTTCAAGTGAAATCTACAATTATCCGTTCACAAATTGTCACTGCGTATGACTGCTTCACTAAAAAAAACATATAGTATTGAAGGTGTAGGTATCTCTTTCTATACAAGCCGATAACGCTGTTGTTAAAACGAGACCAAAAATGACATGCTTTGTATACCTTGTATTGTGAACTGGAACGCGAAGTTGGTTGATTGACAGTCTAAAAAAAGATGCGTTCATTTGAGACCAGGAAGTTTGAATAAATTGAAGATTTTATTTTATTAATATTCTCATAAATTCTATAACTTTACTCATAAATATTCTTCCGAAAGTATTATTTTTGCTTCAGAAAGTAAAATTATTAGTATTCAACTGTTTAGAAGTCGATAAGAAAAATAAATTACCATGCAAAACGAAACCAAAACGCAAACAAAACATCAATGACCAATCAAAGTGTCAACAAAAAACAACCTAATTTTCTAACCTCCAACCAGTGACATTTTGTAAAAACATCAACCAAGCAAGAAGAAAGCTGCTTATTTACTTCAAAAAACAATTTAAAATAGCTTTATAATCCAAAATGTTGCCGTTATCGCTCCTCCGTACAGCGCAGAACCATCCAATGCTGGTAGAATTAAAAAATGGCGAAACTTATAACGGCCATTTAGTTAGTTGTGATAACTGGATGAATATTAACTTAAGAGAAGTTATTTGTACGTCCAGAGATGGTGACAAGTTCTGGAGGATGCCCGAGTGCTATATCAGAGGCAGTACTATCAAATATTTGCGTATTCCGGACGAAGTTATCGACATGGTGAAGGAAGAGACTCAGGTATGTTTATCAACTTTATTTTTGTTTAGAGGGTGAAAGTGTACATGCGTTTTATTGTCAGGCTCCTGATTTTATTGTAATATATTTAATTATACATGATTTATTTTGATATATAAGGGTTGTGCTGAAGATTTGTGCTAAGGTTGATATTGTGCAATATAATAAAAAAAAATCCGATGATTTCACCCGCCTCGTTGGCCGAGTGGTCGCAAGTGCGACTGCCGGGCAATTGGTCTCGGGTTCGATTCCCGGTTCGGGCAAAGTATTACTAGGTTTTTAAAAATCTCAGTAATAGCACAGAGTCTGGAAATGTGCCCGGTATCCATATACACGAGCCTATTGCCATCAATAGGCTCACCCCCTATTACATAGGACTAATATAAATAAATAGTGAAAAGTGGGTATTACATTGTACAGTGGCATTGAGTGCTGGAATGTGCACCTCTGCCTACCCCTCATAAAAAGGTGTGATGTTATGTTATGATTTCACCCGCAAATCATCTAATAATTTCATCCGCTCTGGGTGAAGTGAAAGGTTGTGTTAGGCTATTACTGACTTAAAACCATTCCATTCCTACTCTTTGAGCTGGAGCCCGGCAACCCGTTAGATCCATTGTAGCTCTGCAACATATCTATAAAAACATCATGTATATTTTCAGGTCAAGTCCAGAAGCCGCAGTGAAGTCTCCAAAGGTCGAGGCGGTGGTCAGAACATGAGGACAGGTCGTGGTGGCAATCGAGGTGCCTTTGGTAATCGTGGACGACCAGCACCCCTTGCCCGAGGCGGTGGTAATCAAGGACGAAACCCACAGCAGAATAAGAACAAGAAATAGTTTTTTTGTAATTCTCATGAGACATTTAATTTACTTTTGAACGCTACAGTTGGTTATAGACAATAAACGGAACCTTAACCATGAACTTTTTGCTGAAATCAGTGTTTCTTGACAAATGTAACTTGGTGTCTTCAAGTACCGAGTGAACAGGATGCTCATAGGTAGGTGTGCTCCATCATCGGTCACATCATCGCTTACCACCAGGCGAGATGGTGGCCAAATGTCGACCTATCAAGTATAAAAACTAAAACATCATTTTTAACTACCTTTTATTAGGTCAGCCTGTAACGAACTATGTAATAAATCTGATTTACACACTTCTAATTGTTGTATCATCATGAAACTTTGCAATTGTATGTAGATTACATGATAATACAATATTGTGGTACCATCACACTAATTTGATGATGGAATTGGTAGGTGGGTAATGGAACCTCGGAGTACCTACGAGTTAATGATAGCAGTTTGAACTCATTAGATACAGTAGCTTCTTTGCCATGAGGGTACTCGGGCCCGTGCCCAGAGCTCCCATACACATGGAGCCCCGAAGGACCGATAATTTCTACGATGGACACTCAACCGCCACATGTTGCAACTGGTTGCCACAATTCCTGAATGCAACAAATCTTTGTGTAATCAATAAATTGTTATTTTGGGTCTGGATGTCATAGTTATATGAACTTGTACATTTGTAAATGCACCCACGATACAGGAGAAAATTCTAGTGTGGTGCAACAATATAAAAAGAAATATTTCACGAGGGCCCCAAACTATTTTGTGCTCAAGGGCCCTAGTATAATCTAAGTTTGCTCTGATTAGATTGATTCTCCAAATGATGAGGACATATGATTAGAAGCGTATTCTTAAATATATTTAAGTGAGTTTCGTTTGTCATCTATTCTAACTGTGGCGTTCTAAAGCTTACGTATGTTAAATCGTTAACATAACTATAACATGCTAAGGTGAGCAATCCAGAGGCCGATTAACCTGTGGTATATCGGAGCGTAGATCTACGCGAGACAATGTGTATACAAGGTGTTGTTTTAAAGCCGCGTCATTTTCTAGGAGGTAACCCGGCCATCGATTCTGAGTCCGAATCAATAAAAAAAATTGTAGGTAAATATCTGTAAATTACGGAAATCCGTAAGTGCGAACTACACGCCGCCGTCTTGTAACTAGCTTTATAACGCGGCTTAACACACACAAACTCAAACACGTAGGGTAAAAGAGGGTAATGGGGGTCACTTAAGCGAGAACTCAAAAAAAATAATAATTAAAAAGTAAATATTTATTGCAACCGCCTGTAAACATAATTTACTTATTAAACTATCATTAGAGATCAATTTCAGGCACTTTGGCAATCATCTTTGGAAATTATAAAAGTTAAAAAAAAAAACAGATTTGACTCCCATTACACCAACGTAGGGGTAATGGTGATCACCCTGGGGGCAATCGGAGTCAAATAAAATCTAGCACACATCGCAAACATAACCTTTAGCTGACTCCCATCCAGTGCACTCCGCGTGAGCCCATAGTCCACACGAGGTACACCTGTACCACATCTCGTTGTTTCTCCCGAATTCGTCGCATACTAGGCATCTGTTTCCAGCATCTTCTGCGTCATCATCCTCATCGTCCTGGCATAAATCGTCAGTGCCAACATCTGATACAGAAGTTTCGTTCTGCTCTTGTAATACTTGGCGCTTTGCCTTTTCAGGACCCTTCTTCTGTACTTTAGTCTTTTTTCCTTGCCCTTTGCCTTTCCATATCTTCTCTTTTCCTTTTCCTTCTTTTTTCTTCATTTTATTGATTTCCTTTTCTAGCAGATTTTCTTTGAGTGGCGTTGAAGTTAAAATCGTAGCGTGTTGCTTCTTTCGGCCCTGTCTTGTTTTAGTAACAGATGCTTTCTCTGGCATTTTTATTAAATCATGCAATATACTATATTGTTTAGGCGTGCCAGGAACTTGTGGTACAACGTTTGATTCAGAATCAAGTGGGAAAGAAACAATTTGTGCTGATGTGCTCGGAACTGGTGAGTCTTCTTTTGATGTGCTGGGAATCGCACAGCTAGCTGCGAGAGATTCATTGCAGTCTTGGATTACAACGGTCTCAGATTGAAGAGTTTCTGCAGCGAGAAAATCGTCTTCTGTGAATACCTCCGGGTTTAGTGGAAATATTCCAGTTGATCTAAACCCCGATTCTCCTTTACTTATAGAAGCAACATTATTAAATGCTTTCCTCACCAAGGATGCTACGTCGTAAGGGGTTATCTTTTCTGCTAAATGGCTTTTTAAAAACAAGTCACATTCTTTTTTGTAGGCCATTTTGAGTGGGCCAAAAAAAGAAACATCAAGAGCAGAGACAACATATGAATGTGATTGGACTTGCAATATTCGTAGACAGAAAGAGAAATGTGACTAGCATGGTTGTCTAGTATTAAAAGGATAGGTTCATCTGTAGACGGTTTAGCATGCTGTTTAAAATGCGCCAACCATTCAAGAAAGAGATGCTCGTTGATCCAACCGTTGTCTGAACATTTGTAAAGCGCCCCTGCTGGACCATCCTTCTCAAGTAGAGGAGTCATCCTTTTCCTAGGGAAGATAAACATAGGTGGAATGTACCCCCCAGCACTGCTCATAGCACACAACAAGGTGATGTTTTTTCCTCTCTCCCAACTGGTAATAGATCCTACTCTCTTCTGTCCTTTTGCAGCTAAAATTTTACCCGGTGTTTGAACCGTTGAAATACCAGTTTCATCGCAATTATAAATATTTTTTGCAACGAATCTGTATTTTTCCATCAGCTGCCCAAGAAGCTCAAAGAACAGACTTACCTCTGTTTTATTAAAGGCCGTGATTCTATTTATACTAGTCGCTTCCGGTTTTCTAATAGAAATATTATTTCTAGCCATAAAAGCATGCAACCAATCGCGGCCAGCCATTTTTGAAGCTTGATTAAAATTGTGCTTCAAATTTAATTTTTCAGCATATTCGAAAGCGACTTTTCTGATTTGGTTAGCAGTGCAACCATAGAAAATATTTGCCATTTTCTTCACTAAGTTTGCTAGCTCGGCTTCTGCCTCAGGACTAAAGACAGTAAATCGTCCTAGATGTGGTCCTAAGGTAGAACCTTTTTTTATCCTCTTCTGAAGGCTTGAAAAAGGAATTCCCATAACTTTAGCAGCATTCCTTATAGAAGAACCGCCATCAATGAGCTGTATAGCTTTATCTAGACTATCAGAAGACCAGGAAGCCTTTTCAGTTGTCCTGACGCGTACTTTCGGCATCTAGAAAGAAATAATAAAAACGTGATTCAACAATAACACACAGTTGTGAGCAATAGGTAATCACTTGCGGGTAATGGGAGTCACCTGACTCTCATTACCCACAACGACACTAATGAGTAAAAAATAAAAAAAATCTATAATACACTGATATAATCTGAACTGCACATCACAATTTGAAACGTCTAACTAAGTAAGTGTAAATGTCATAATCGTATACTGCAAGATATTTGGCACTTACCTTCTAATTTGTATTTACGTAAAATTACATCAACGGAGCGCAAAAACAAAGTACGTTCGTTTCTCAGTGTCGCATGGGTCGACTGGCGCGAGCCGTTCGTAGCTGCGCGGGGGTCCGAAGCGGGGGCTGAGGACGCTGTTTACGCGTCGGTCGCATGTAGTGTTTCGTGGTGGTGTGGGTGACTCCCATTGCCCGCTGACTCCCATTACCCTACTCTACATTGGACTATGGTTGACTGTAAGAGAATGCCTTAAGGCATTAAGTCCGCCATTCACTGTATTTTGTGAAGAAGAAATAAATAAATAAATAATTGATATTATTCCTAATTCCATAAAACTCCAATAAGAAACATTGCTGTCGCTTATTCTGAAATATTGTCGAACTTAAACGATTTACTATAGCCGTATTTTTAACTATTGGCCCGAAATTTTCTCTTACATTGAACCTGTATGACTTCTATGACATGCCCCCGAGAAATGACACGGTTTCAAAACTACATCTTGTATACCGACATACAAGAGGTTTAACCTAGAGAGCGTTCTAGGCAAACACACACTTTTAATTTCTTTTGGTGCTACCGCCAACTCTAAGGCTCTAAACAGACGAACCACGTTTCAACTGCAATCCAACTGCAAATTGCAGTTCAACTGCAATGCAGTCTGCACGTAGTTGACATGACTGTAATAGAACTGCAATCAGACTGCTCGTTTTGTTTGTAACCCGTTTAGTCGTCACTGCAATGGACCTGCAATCAGATTGCACGTTTCGTTTGCAGTTCAATTGCAGTCGTGACACGACTGTATTGAAATTGCATTTGAACTGCAAGTTGCGGTTGAATTGCAAGTGAAATGCTTATTATGGTCCGTCAGTCTTAGAGCCTATGGGCAGTTGGGGACGCGCATCTCGCGGCGCCCGCCCCTGTGTATCTGGCGCCCGGCACTTGCTAGTTTGTCATAGGGATAATACGGCCCTGGAGTTACCTTACACATAATCAATTTAAAGAAAGTGTTTCGTGTAGGACAGTAATCTAAATGTAATGTAACTTTAAAAGTTAAATGTAAGTCTTGGTTTAAGTATCGTATTTGTGTTGTTTTATTACATGTTTTTTACATGACTATTGCCTCATACCTAAATCTTTGTCGCGGAGAACCTAACGGGTTACCGGGGCTCCGGCTCGAAGTGCAGGAGTAGAAACGGGGTGGTTTTTAGTCAGTAAGAGTCTGACACTCTCTTCCGCCTCACCCGGGCGGGAGAAGTCATTCGATGATTTTCTCCCGGTTAAAAATAAAAAAAAAAAACCTAAAGCTATATATCAGTGGTTCTCAACTGGTGATCCGCAGAAGATAAACAAAACAGAAATTAAAAAATACAGAACGTAAATACAAGACTATTCTGTATAATAAATGATACGGTTTAACCTCAAAAATAATAATTCAATTACTGCATCATCGCTTAACACCAGGCGAGATAGTCAAACGTCTGCCCATCAAATATATATAAAAAATAAATTTAACTCGTATCAAATCTGTGAGGTGTGGAAGATAATAATAATGTTTTCATGGTACAGATATTATTATATTATTACTGTATTTAACAGTGTACGCGTCTGTACTGAAATTGTAAGGTGTATTATACTAAACATTTCAAAAGATAGTATAATGTTCTAAGGTTTCGCTTTTTCGTAACCACTTAAAACTTGGTCGGATTACCACGATCGTTCTCTTCCTAATGACTTTAATTGTATTATCTCATTAATTATCCAATGTACTGAGCTGAAATTTTACTGATATATAACTGAACTAAACAACTAATTATTGCACAACAAATTTGAACTAATTAATAAGAAGCCATGTACCAAATATGATAAGAATCCGCTTAACCATTTCAAAGATCTAGCAAAATCCAAAACGTTACCCCAGCAAAATCTCGAATAACTTCGCAACCGATGAAAGAATAATTACAAAACAAAGCGCAACACTTTACTTTTTTTACTTCACCTAGACAACAAATTTTATAGCTAGTAATTGTTTCAATGTTCCCATTAGAAAGAAAAAGGTCTGGCTGGGGTAACGTTACCCCGCAGGAAATGTTTTTGGGAAATAATTAAAGAACTATAGGTAAGCGCAACAAATTTAAAAATGTGCGCAACAATTACAGAAGCCGCACAACGAATTATCTATAAGATTCAAATGACCATTTTCGACAACGTGGCCTGGGTAACGCACACTTCTATATCCAGTAGTGTCGTACAAACGTGATTCTATATTACGTTCCACACTCCTTAATGTAGGTCCACATGGAGAAAGCAATAGTAATAGTGGCCTCTAACTTAACAAGAATGATAATAACTATCGTGAGACATACTAAATTAACTAAAAATCGCGGGTTACTCACGTGAATATACTGGGAAAAGCACGCGGCGATATAGGTTGCGCGACCGCGCTAGCTACTCACGAGGAAGAACCCCTTCGAAACTAGTAGAGCTTTAGAGGAACCCACGATTAAGAACACAGAAATATTAAATATATCTGTGATTAAGAATGATAAAAATCGTCCTTGACTAGGAAAAGCTTCGGAACCGCTGATCTATTGGTTCTTCGGTAACGTACTCGCACGGCTGCACACAGCGCATGCATTGTTTCACACCCGGTTTCATCACGTATTACTCCGGTCGACCTGGGCCCATTAGTGCCAAAGCGTGGCGAACCTGCACCTTTTTGTTACATAACATCACGCCTTTTATCCCCCAAGGGATAGGCAGAGGTACACATTACGGCACTTAATGCCACTGTACAATGTAACACCCACTTTTCATATGAGTCCCATATAATTGCGGGTGAGCCTATTCCCATATACCGGGCACATTTCCGGACTCCGTGCTACTACTGAGATTTTTAAAAACTCAGTAATACTTCGCCCGACCCGAGCCCCTTGCCCGGCAGTCGCACTTGCGACCACTCTGCCAACGAGGCGGCTACCTTTTTGTTCCGTATGGGAATTTAGCTTGGAATATGATGTGTTACTTCTCAGCAAATTGCAGGTTAAATTCTCATGTTAGAGACATACGTTTATACAAATGTTTTAAATGTGGGAGAGCCGTGGTTCGGCACGAATAGGCCAACTAGACCGAATATACCGTGACCGTGACCGTGATACTACGGCCTCACAGAAAACCGACGTGAAGCGACGCTTGCGTTATGATTCGTCGAGTGAGTGAGGTTACTGGAGGCTTAATCCCTTCCCCCGTCCCTCAATAATCCTCAAATTCTTTCTTAATTCTAAAAGGCCGGTAACGCACTTGTAACGCCTCTGATGCTTCAGGTGCCCATGGGCGACGCCGATTGCCTACCGATGCATTTAATACATAACCCCATAAAGGATTACTGTACCTTGGACAGTCTGATTTGCGGTATAGCCACAGGTTATATCTATGTTACCATCAGGTGATCCATAAAAATGATTGATTAGTAACTTAAGTGTAAAACTCTTCATCACCGGTTAGGTATGTTATTTTGTTAACGAAATAAAACCCAAAATAATGGCAAGATCATTTTATTAACATTGTTACTAACAAACAAATATACCTAACATATTATAATATCTATATACACAAGTACAGCCAGCCAAGCTATTTGACCCGCAGCTGTATCCAAATGCCATTTAGCGCTTGTCTACATGTAGAATAGAAAACCAAATTACAGTGAAACCTGGTTAAGTGAGACATCAAGGGACCTGCAATGTCGTTTCACTTATAGAGGTGTTCCACTTACCCAGTGTCTCAGATATACAGGTATAAATAAATATCTGTCTCATTTACAGAGGGTTTCATTAATAGAGGTGGACTTGGAATTACGTGTGGAATTTGTGAGTAGAATAAGAATGAGTAAACAAACAATGTTATCTCAGTTACAGAGGTTTATGCACATAAAATTTACTCGCTGTCTCAGTTATAGAGGTAACTAATCGAAAGAACAAATCCCAGATATAGAGGTTTACCTCGTCCCACTAACAGAGGTAATTCAGTGTCAAAGTGTTGGGACCTCAGCATGAGTTCCAGTTATGGAGGTTTCTCACTTATCCAGCAGCTGTAGCCAAATGCCATTTAGCGCTTGTCTACATGTAGAATAGAAAACCAAATTATATGGGATTGACGTAAATTTTGACACTTGTCAGTGTCATCCTCATACATTTTGATTTCTACTCTCTCTGTAGACAAGCGCTAAAGTGGCGTTTGGCTAAAGGCAAAGGCAAGGTAACATTGTTTGTTTACTCCTTCTTGTTCTACCCACAAATTCCACACGTAATTCCAAGTCCACCTCTATTAATGGAACCCTCTATAAATGAGACAGATATTTATTTATACCTGTATATCTGAGACACTGAGTAGGTGGAATACCTCTATAAGTGAAACGACATTGCAGGTCCCTTGATGTCTCACTTAACCAGGTTTCACTGTATTACAATTGGCTAGTTTCCTAGTTTTAAAATAAATTGTTTCAACTTATCAATGCAATAAATAATCAAAAAATAGTCATACTCTCATCCATTGATTTGACAATTTACCTACTTTTAGAATTTTTCTCACTAATTTTAAGGAAATAAGTACCTATGCTATTTGATGCTGAAATATGATGACGTCAATACAAAAATCATAGAAAAGAACAACAAAAGTATTGAATTTGACTAGAGTCTGGCAAACGAAAGTAGAGACTGAAAAAGCCCGGCAAATTTAAAAAATATCAGTATAGCAACTCAAAAATTAGTATATAGCGTAACAAACAAACAAATTATTATAAAGTATCAAATTAGGTTACTCATGGGCGCTTACTCTTGAAACCAATCTCAATGTCAATGCAATTTAAATCCAATAAAATCACAATAATTATTCAATGTCAACATTATACAACCACAATACCATTTAGTTCATTCAATATCCACGCCATACGGATGCAATGGGCGCTAGTGTTGTAACTCAAGAGTACGAAATTTCACAATACCAATGTCGATCGATCGGAATTGGATTCAAGAGTAAGCCCCCAGGTATGACATACTAATTTTTGGGTTGCTATACTGATATTTTTTAAATTTGCCGGGCTTTTTCAGTCTCTACTTTCGTTTGCCAGACTTTACCTGTCAACTACCATATTATTTCAGTAAGTAGATAGACTATCTAACACCTTCCTTTAAAAACCTAGTCACAGCACACGAAACTACAATAATTAATAAAATAACATCACGCTTTTTTCATAAAGTTATAGACATAGATGAAAGATATACAGAGTGTGAACAGAACGCCCCCGAAACGCTGACAAAAAGTATTATTTTTTACAATTTCAATGGTTTTTAGTTTTCGCGTTTTTAATACAACATCAGCCTTAAGCAGTTGATTACAACTGTCGTTACATAATAGAAGCACTTAATAGGGTAGACGACTAATTTTAATTTTAATGTCCTTCTGGTAGATTATTTAAAAACATTACACACGTATTTTTTATTTTCTTACAGAAACGAATACTTTCTTTCGACGATATATTGATTTGAAATGTCGCGTGACGTCACTTCTATGTACATTAGTGAAGTGGGTGTTACATTGTATATGTGGGCCTCTGTCCTCTTCAATCGTTGTTATACGAAAACATACCTTAGGATCAAAACAACAAAAGTTATTTTAATTTAAACTCTATTAGTTTAAACTGTCAAACACCAAGCGGTCACCGGTGACCGCAACCTATTGTTCTATAATTGTGTCTATAATGACGGTACTCGACGAGTTAAAATTGCGAGGTAGGTAATTTTCCGTTTTCATAACATAACATCACGCCTTTTATCATCGAAGGGGTAGGCAGAGGTGCACACAGAAGTAACACCCACTTTTCACTATTTATGTTATGAGTCCCATGTAATAGGTGGTGAGCCTATTGCCATATACCGGGCACATTTCCAGACTCCGTGCTACTACTGAGAATTTTTTAAAAACCCAGTAATACTTTGCCCGACCCGGGAATCGAACCCGAGACCCCTTGCCCGGCAGTCGCACTCGCGACCACTCGGCCAACGAGGCAGTCGTTTTCCGTTTTCAACAATGCTGTAAATATACTATTAACGACTATTAGTTACTTAAAACCTAGAATTAATTAATTATATAGTTTTTGCACTTTAAAATATCATGGTACGTTCAAAAAGTACCACTTGGAATTCGCCTTGACAGTCACCCGTCCTAATAACGTCGTCTGAAATAGGGCAGCAACAGGCAGTCGTAATATTTATTTTAATGTCCGTCTGGTAGATTATTTTAAAACATTACACACGTATTGTTTCTTACAAAATTAAATACTCTCGACAATATATTGATTTGAAATATCGTATGACGTCACGATTTATTACATTTTATAGGGTAGTATAGCGTGATGTAACGACCTCCCACTCCTAAACTTAACTCCGTTTTATCTAAGTATTGTTTTCTTGTATGGCAAAATTAAAAATACGTGTCTAATATTCTTTCAGAAGCTAATTGACGGACTAATTATATTTTTAATTTTCGTACCCTAGCAACTACCCAATTATACGTCATTTCTATTCTTGTTGTTTATACATCGTGACATCTATTTCGTTTTCGTCCCAAAGTAAGATGGTTCTGTCTCGGTAATACAATAGTTTTACAAAGAAATAAAATGTTTAAAACAAACAATAACTGGTGAACCATTGCAAAAAGCAAACTTCGAAAGCGCATACGAACTCATTACAGTACATTATCAAAACATCACGCCATGTCATTCTCGAAGAGATATTTCTCGTCGGGCGGTACGTGTGATGCGAATACTGCCTACAAATTTACGTCAAATGTTTCATGTGCCATGATTTTTTTTTAAACTAAAAGAGACTACATTTGTTTATTTTTTTATTTTTACTTTATACACAGAAAGTACTCCTTGTGGCAAGTTGTTTTGCCGCGGGACGAAAACGAAATAGATTTCACGGTGAAGATAAGGGATTATCGATAAAAAATTTGACTTAGTCGAAAGAATAACATGTTAATGTGGGCAATGTATCGGAAATCCGATCCCTAACACACTGTACAACTAACAGTTAAGCAGTTGCATGTACAGTTAAAGGTCAAAAGTCACCGTAAGGCTACTATCGGTTGTACATACACACACGCATATTTGTATCCGTGTGCGTACGCGTGCGTGTGTTTAAGCGTACGTGTGAACATCACGCACAGTGGCAGTGGACTTTTGACATTTGACTGTACATATAACACTGTCGCCTGCAATTAAAATAAGTGTTTGACACAAAAATCTGAACCGGTACTAAAAGTACCACTGCAAATATCCTAAGTTCAACTTAGTAAAAACTTTATATATATATAAAATAATACTAATCTTCGGTAACTTTCCAAATATTTGCCAAATATTTCTATTATACAAACCTTGTACTTAAATAAAATTATGATAGTGGTTGCATGATGAGGATACCTAAGTCCAACACAGGGACCAATATTTGTTCCAACCGACCTTTCGACTGGGCATTCGGTAACACGGTCACAGGCAACCTAGATAATACAGTGTGTTAAATTAAACGAGGGAGTTATTGAGTCCCGAATATGTAAAAAATCCTATAACCTAAATTTTTGAGGTAATTGTCCAATAAAATACATCGTCATGAACACTGAGCGCGCAACAAGTGAACTTGTAAACAGAAACAGTACTTACATAAAGTAAGTCGCGTTGCGAAACACGCGCCGATCTTGCCGAAAAGGATAGAGCGCGCGTAAGCCCGCTAGTATTTATTAGTGTTTTTGTTTCGCTTATACCAAGGTCTTGTTTTAAAGCCGCGTTATTTTCTACAAGGTAACTCGGTTATCGATTCAGAGTCCGATTCAATAAAAAAAAATTGTAGGTAAATATTTATCATTTTTCTGAAATTACGGAACACCGTAATTGCGAAGTATATGCCGCCGTCTAGTAACTAGCTGTATAACGCGGCTTAACACACACAAACTCAAACACATAATTGATATTATTCCTAATTCCATAAAATTCCAATAAGAAACATTGCTGTCGCTTATTCTGAAACACTGTCGAACTTAAACGATTTACTATAGCCGTATTTTTAACTATTGTCCCGAAACTTTCTCTTACATTGAACCTTTATGACTTCTGTGACATGCCCCCGAGAAATGACACGGTTTCAAAACTACACCTTGTATGTCTGTTAGGTTCATGTGACTATATATTATTGTGGGTTTGAACATGTCCCTCGTTTAACCTAACATGCTGTATAATACCTTTAACATTTCCTATTTCTTTAGCACAATATACACTTAAATCCCAAGTGGCACTAAAAGTACCAGTTAAGATTTTCTTAGCTGAATAAACAGCTTTTTGCTGTGTCCTGTATATTTTTACCTTCAGTTACATTATTCATATATTTCTTGTATCCTCCTGCTAATATACCCATGAGTATAATGGCACCTACTGACGCATTTGATTTGAACTTTGACGCACAATCTTCTGGGTTCTCCATGTCTAGAGTGTATATCTGGAATGGAATAATAATTATATTAATACTAATAGATAGAGCCTATAGCTTCATTGGCCGAGTGGTCGTGCGACTGCCGGGCAAGGAGTCTCGGGTCCGATTCCCGGGTCGGGCAAAGCATTACTGGTTTTTTTTTAATTCTCAGTAGTAGCACGGAGCCTGGAATTGTTGCTGGTATATGGCTATAGGCTTACATGGGACTCAAAATATTAATAGTGAAAATTGGGTGTTACATTGTACAGTGGCATTAAGTGCCATATTGGGCCGGGGATAAAAGGCATGATTTGACGTTGGTGACAAAGGGAATAAACTGTACGAAACTGCAAGTTAGCAAAAACCACACTAAAATCGGTTCAGTTGTTTTTAAGATCATCGCGTTCATACAGACAGTCAGGCAGACATACTCGGCCAACATATGTTACCAATTTTCACCAGTATCCTAAATATTAAGAAAACTCTCATCTAAGACACACTGACGCTTAACAACGTTATGGTTTTTACCGACCTAGAAGTGACACCTAACTGTACAAGGGATTAATTTAGATTCACGCGAAATAACTCTTAGTTGTGGGAGTCATGCGCCGGCGCCGGCTCGACCGGAGGTTATCGGAGGTCCAATAACCCCCCCCCCATCCAGTCTCCCCATTCCCCGAATCCCCCACAATGCTCAATTAGCTGCACTTCGAGCCGGAGCCCCGGTAACCCGTCAAGTCCTTTGCGGCTCCGTATCGGCATCAGCCCTATTGGGCCCCATCTGTGGTGGTCTGATTGCTCTTTGTGTCGCGCGCGGAACGCTCGGCGCCGTACGCTCGGGTCTGGTTCTGGTCGGGCGGCGAGCTGTGGCGTTTAACGTGTTAAGTTATTAAACTGACCTGTCTAGCAGCATGAGCTACATAAGCCATTACAGCGAGTTGATACGGTAGGCCCAGTTCTGCAGCTTGTCCAGCTACACTCAGTGATAGTGCACTCACACCCAGACACAAGCTCAGCGCTGGTCGAGTGTTGGCCCCAAACGTTAGAGCCGTTGATTTCACACCTACTTTCATATCATCTTCTTTATCCTGAAACGGTTGAAATTGAGTATTAATATTACGACTTCAAAAAAAACTAGGTTCTCAGTACCTGTATGTATGTATAGAGGTATATATATGTTTGTAAGCATTTTTTTTATTTAATTTTTTTTACATCGTTGCCCCACACTAGGATTTTCTCCTGTGTCGTGAGTGCGTTTACAAACATACAAGTTCATATACACATGACACCCAGACCAGGAACAACAATTTGTGGATCACACAAAGTGCGGGAATCGAACCCGCGACACGTTGCACGGCAATGTGCAGTGCAGTCGATTTTATTTTTATTTAATTTTATTCGATAAAATAAAAAATACGTGTCTAATGTTTTAAAATAATCTAACAAACGAAAATTAAAATTAGTCATCTACCTTATTGTAATATAAAGAATTTAACGTCAAAGTCAAAGCATTTATTTCAATTATTCCTTAACTAGCGACCCGCCCCGCCTTCGCACGGGTGCAATATGCATGTATTTTACATATAAACCTTCCTTAAGAATCACTCTATCAATTAAAAAAACCGCATCAAAATCCGTTGCGTAGTTTTAAAGATCTAAGCATACATAGGGACAGACAGACGGCGGATAGCGACTTTGTTTTATACTATGTACTGATTAGGCACTTTTAAAACGTCAAAAATTGTATCGTCCGTCCGTCCGTCGGTCTGTCAGTGAAGCTAGGCGCTCGTTCCAAAGTGTAGTTTAGAATAGAGAAGAACGAGCAAGAAACTCCATCGTTACTCTTTTAAAAATGTTGTTTACAGTCTCATTGATACATTATCGGATACTTTACCTAATGTATACAAGGTGTAGTTTTGAAACCGTGTCATTTCTCGGGTGCATGTCACAGAAGTCATTAAGGTTCAATGTAAGAGAAAGTTTCGGGACAATAGTTAAAAATACGGCTATAGTAAATCGTTTAAGTTCGACAGTATTTCAGAATAAGCGACAGCAATGTTTCTTGTGGGTGTTTTATGGAATTAGGAATAATATCAATTACGTATTTGAGTTTGTGTGTGTTAAGCCGCGTTATAAAGCTAGTTACAAGACGGCGGCGTGTAGTTCACACTAACGGATTTTCGTAATTTACAGAAAAATGAAAAATATTTAGCTACAATTTTTTTTATTGATTCGGACTCAGAATCGGTAGCCGAGTTACCTCCTAGAAAATGACGCGGCTTTAAAACAATACCTTGTATATGGGAGACCGAAGTAACGACATTACAACGTCAAAATTTAATAAGAAATAATATTATATTAATATATTATATAAATATTTTATATTATATAAATATTGTAGTAATATATTTATTCTATATTCTTATGTGTGTAGTATACATATTACATAAGTTTTCAAATTTTTTCAATTGTGTTCTGACTTCGCATCAACCACTTCATTTCTCTGCACTTCCCTATGGTTGACTGTCAGAGAATGCCTTAAGGCATTAAGTCCGCCATTCACTGTTGTATTTTGTGAAGAAGAAATAAATAAAAAAAATAAAATATTCTTACCTGATGCGCATAAATAGTATCATACACCACAGTCCATGCTAGCGCCCCTATATACAGGGGGCCACAGATTGCCAGGTTCAGGTCACCCTGTACAGCGCTGTAGCCTAATAGGGCGCCCCAGTTGAATGTGGCTCCCAGAAATATTTGAGGGTAGTTTGTGTAGCGTTTGGCTAAAGGGTACGTTACTACTAGGACTGGAATATAAAAGAAAAAAATAGATTATTATCATCACGCCTTTTATGCCTGAACGGATAGGCAGAGGAGCACATTACGGTACAATGTAACACCCACTTTTCACTATTTATGTTATGAGTCCCATGTAATAGGGGGTGAGCCTATTGCCATATATCGGGCACAATAGCTGACTCCGTGTTACTACTGAGGTTTTTTTTAAAAACCCAGCTTAACTTTGTCCGACGTGGGAATCGACCCCGAGCCCTTGCCCGGCAGCCGCACTTGCGACCAATTTGCTGACGAGGCAGTCAGTAAAAAAAATATGGTATAATATAATATCTATAACATACTTAGGTACACTCGAATACTGGCCAGCGCCAATGAAGCAACCAATCAGAGGCCTTAGTACGAGTTTGTTTTACGTTTAAAGTAATCGTAACGAGTACGCGTTTGGCACTGTGATTGGCCGGCTAAAATGAACCAACCAATCAGAGTGCCGAACGCGTACTCGTTTCGAATACTTTTTAAACGTCAAAAGTCCTCTGAAAGGCTAATAAGTTGTACTTGAATATAGTGCCATCTCTATCGTTCTACAAAGAACTTGTAGTCACAGAACTATACTTACATGCGTCTTAAAATTGAGAAGCGTTTGAATATTTGGGCATTCAATTGTTAAAGTGTGGGAGAGGCATGCTTCGGCACGAATGGGCTGGCTCGACCGGAGTAATACTACGGCCGAGCAGAAAATCATAGTGAAAGTTATCGGAGGCCCAATTACATCCCTCCCCAATATAGACCGGTCTTTTGAAGATTATGAATTTGAGGATTATTCGGAATTCGGATTGGGGAGGGAGGAAATTGGTCTCCGGTAACGAACAGTTGTTTCACTATCGTTTCCTGCTCGGTCATGGCATCGCTTCAGTCGAACCGGTCCATTCGTGCCGAAACATGGCTCTGCCACACTTAAAATATTTATGATATAGACATATATACTCGGATTTTTAATTCGATTCCAGATTTGCCAATTTCAGTGTTGCAACGTTATGACAAGTACTAAATAGTGACGTTGCGAAATTATTCGATATGGAAATGTAATATTTCTGGATCGATTCTTCTCGTTTATAATTTTACTCTTGTAAACTAAGTATATCAGGAAATTAAATATTTCTGAACCGATAATTTAGTTTTGACGATTAATTAACGATCTGAGACTTTTCTTTTATAATTGTATGTGAAATAAATAAAAAAATGTAATCATGAAGGAACATGACAAATAAAACAGATAGATGTATTATGGTAATAAGTTATTTTATAAATTGTCGCCGTCATCGCTATCGGTATCCTGTCACTTTCTGTAACATTTATTATAAAACACACACACTGACTGTTTCTCGATTTTTGTATTCATCACTACACTATTATATGTGGTATCATTATTTCACAAAATGACAGTAGCTATTGTCAAATCTGGAATCTAATTAAAATTCTGACTGTAGAGATAAATAGTGTTTGATGATTATTTTAATAATAATAATTAAAGATACTCACGCATACTGCTAGCTCCGAGCACGATGCTGTAACAATTCAACTGCAGTAACACAGCGAGTGCTAGACTAAGTTGTGCCGCTAGGAACACCACCGCTTGTGTCTCAGACACCGCGCCCGTCACCAAGGGACGGGACTTCGTCCTTTCTACCTGGAAATATAAGATTATCATCACCATCAACAGCCTATACTACTTCGTTGTCGCGGAGAACCTAACGCGTTACCGGGGCTCCGGCTCGACGTGCAGGAGAAGGAACGGGGTGGTTTTTAGTCAGTCAAGAGTCTGACACTCCCTCCCGCCTCACCCAGGCGGGAGCAATCATTTGAAGATTTCCCCCCCTTAAAAAAATACTACTTCGTTGCGGGAATCAAGACAGTTATTCATGTCCCTTGGACGTTGGAGTTCAGTGTTCCGGTGTTTTTATAGTCGTATCTACTGTAGATGTTGGCTTTTTTTTTTTTTTTTTTTTAAGGGGGGAAAATCGCCCGGTGTGTCCTTCGCGACGGCTGGGTTGCGAGGAGGCAGCGCTTCGCTGCCTCACGCGTCCCGCCTCCTCCTTAGCTAGCATGACTGCTTCGCAAAAGGAGGAGACGGCATCCCAGTCCCCCTCGCTCCGCATCATGGCCTGCACTAGGCCCGGACGCGAGAGGTCGCCATCGCCGATCACTTCCCCGAGGACACGGCGGTGCTCAGCCCACGAAGGGCATTCTCCCACCGTGTCCTCAGGGCGGTCCTCGCGTAGATGTTGGCTTAAGGGAGTTGCAACGGTTTTGAGAGGTTGTGGCGGGCTTGTCCCTTTTAAAAAAAAAAAAAGCCTATAGGTACTACTTATTATTATAGGACGAAGAACGAGACGTCCACGCTGGCGCGTCTGGTGGATGGAGGTGAGGTAGGCTCCATTATGTAATGGTATTATATAGGCTGGCGCAGAAATCAGCGCCGTGGACACAAGCCTTCGTGTCCGGGCCACTGCACTAAGCTGAGCTCTGGCCTTTTGCGCTGCAACGCACCATGAACTCTCTTTTTATGTGTTTCTTGTATTGTTGTCTATGCCATGACACGCTACGACACACATGCGTGTACCGTGGCGTAATAAACGGATTTTTTTTCTTTCTATAAGTCCCCACTGCTGACCAAAGTTCTCTTCTCACACGGAGAAGGTTTGAGCATTATTCACCACGCTTGCTCAATGTGGGTTGTCGATTTCAAACTTATAATTAGAAATTAGGTACAAGCCCAGGTTTCCTCACGATGTTTTCCTTTACCGTTTGTCCGTGGTGTCTAGACAATCTTAGAAGTAACAAGTACATACATATAACTCGGTAAAGGTAACGTTGGTACTTGCTGTTGGTAGGTTTCGAAATTGCGCTTTCAGGCATAATGAGCGGGCGTCTTAGTGGCCGTTCAAATATTACGTAAGCAGATTTTTTTACAATTATTAGTATTAGTATAAAATAAAAATAAAAAACTGCGTCAGAAAAAAATGTTATTTTGGTATGTGTATCCGTATATATGTTTATTCATATGCATGTAGTAAAAATATTTTTTATATTAATATTACAAACAGACTCTTTAATTTTATATCTGTATATAGATATAAATACAAATCTATACTAATGTTATAAAGCTGAAGAGTTTTGTTTTTTTGTTTGTTTGTTTGTTTGAACGCGCTAATCTCCGAAACTATTGATTCGAATTGAATAATTCTTTTTGTGTTGGATAGTCCATTTATCGAGGAAGGCTATAGGCTATAAAACATTTCACTACGACCAATAGGAGCCGAGCAGAACGTGTGAAACAAACAACAAAAAAAGGTAGTTTAGTATATAGCCTATTTTAAGATAATAAACCCTACCTTGGCATCAACATCCCTGTCCCACATATCATTAATAGTGCACCCGGCGCCCCTCATCAGTCCAGCGCCCACTAGGAACAGTCCGGCCGTCTGTAACGACGTCTGTAGAGGGACCGTCCCGGGAACCGAAGCCATTGCTATTGACCACGCACAGGGCCAATAGAGTAGGTATATTCCTAACAAACATGTAACAAATTAGGAATAACTTTAATTATTTAGGCTTTCCGAGACCAGAGAGCGTGAAACAACGCTTGCGTTATGTTTCGTTTCGTGGGAGTGAGGTTACAAGAGGCCAAATAACAACCCCCCCCCCCTCCCCTCTCCATGAATCCCCAACAATCCTCAAATTTCCAATTCCCAAAAGGCCCGTAACGCACTTGTAACACCTCTGGTGTTTCGTGTGTCCATGGGTGGCGCCGATTGCTTACCATCAGGTGATCCGTCAGCTCGTTTACCGGCTTATACCATGCAGAATAAAAAAAATGCAGATATAAAATTAAAATGCAGATATAACGCCCTTTATCCCCGAAGGGGTAGGCAGAGGTGCACATTTTGCCATTGTACAATGTAACACCCACTTTTCACTATTTATGTTATGAGTCCCATGTAATAGGGGGTGAGCCTATTGCCATATACCGGGCACAATTCCAGACTCCGTGCTATTACTGAGAATTTTTAAAAAACCCAATATTATTCTTTGCCCGACCCGAGAATAGAACCCGAGACTCCTTGCCCGGCAGTCGACCTTCCTACCACACGACCAACGAGGCAGCAAAATAAAAATTTAAAAAGTTACCTACCGATAGGTTTATCCCATCTTGCTAATTTCAAATATGGGTCAATATTCTCCTTCCAGAACCCCGCACCAACTTCTATATGTCTATGGCTGGGTAATACCTTTTCTTCTAACTTTTCATAGACAATCTTCGGTGATGTCGTCTCTATGACAACTTTTTGTCTATGTTGATCACTTTGCGTTGAATGTACTCGAGTAATTTCATATTTATGTGGTATATTTTTTAAATATATTTGTCCGCAGAGACAGGAATATGTCTGTGGAATGCTGAGTTTCCGTTTTGCATTCAACAATATTGTTCGTTGTATTAATGTTTGTAATTGCGTTATTTTGTACATTTTTATACTATTGTTTAACATTTTTTGGTATTTGGTAGGTGCTCACAGCTCTGGTTTCTGAAAAAATAAAGAAAATGGAAGATTAATTAGACATAGAATTATTTTTTATAAATTTTTTTGTAATAACATAATCTATATAATTAACTTTTCCTATATTACTTAGGCTAGGCACTGGCACAAAATGTTGTGGTAACCCACCCACAGGTTTAGAGTAAGACACCCGATTCTCATGCATGAGGGCGCGGGATCGAAACCTACCAACGGCAAGTACCAATGTGACTTTTTCTAAGTTATATTTCCTTCCTAAGATTATTTAGACACCACTGACAAACGGTAAATGCTAATTTTAACTCAGTTTGGAATAGTCAACCCGCTTTGAGCATGTGTAGTGATTATTTAAATATATTTTTCTTTATATTATTATCATCAGAACAATTGTGGTTTTGTGTCTAACACATACATAATGTAATAGGGGGCACGTATCATTATAATTTCAAAACTGGAACTTGTTGTATGGCACCGAGGTTGAACTTGAAACATTATGTTTAGCATTGCAAATAAATATTCTAAAGGATGACTGGCAAAGATGTATGGGAATTGTATTACGAACCAATAACATTTTCCCCACAGCGAATTGAGAGTAACCCCCAAAAGCCGTCGCGAAGGACACTCCGGGCGTCGTGGATCGCGGGACGATCTCCGGCCACCGTAAGCGCGGGCCTGCGGACGGCGAACATGGGTGGCTCATCGCCCGACCAGAACCAGGCCCGAGTGTACGGCGCGTCGCGTTTCGCGCGCGCCTCATAAAGCCATCAGACCACCCCAATAGGGCTGATGACGATACGGAGCCGCCGAGAACTTAACGGGTTACCGGGGCTCCGGCTCGAAGTGCAGGAGTAGGAACGGGGTGGTTTTTAGTCAGTAAGAGTCTGACACTCCCTGCCGCCTCACCTAGGCGAGAGAAGTCATTCGAGAATTTTACCCCCTTAAAAAATCCCATAATAAATGATGTCATAAGAAGAGCTATCAAACGATATACGTCTAGTCATTATTGGTTAGTATACATTCGGCCCGTCATTCTTTAATTTTGCTATTGATGTAAAAAAGCAAAGATTAGGTTTAATTAAATTAAAATGAGAGTTTTAGAACATGCTTTTTTTTTAAGGGGGGAAATTCATCGAATGACTGCTCCCGCCTGGGTGAGGCGGAAGGAAGTGTCAGACTCTTACTGACTAAAAACCACCTCGTTCCTTCTCCTGCACGTCGAGCCGGAGCCCCGGTTATCCGTTTTTTTTTTTTAAGGGGGTATAATCATCGAATGACTGCTCCCACCTGGGTGAGGCGGGAGGGAGTGTCAGACAACCACCTCGTTCCTTCTCTTGCACGTCGAGCCGGAGCCCCGGTTACCCGTTAGGTTCTCCGCGACGTGACTACAACATACTAGCTTCTGTCCCACATAGCCTATATGTTATTCTAGACCATAATCTACCCTTGTTTCAAATTTCATCTGGATCCCTTCAGTTTTGATGTGATTGAGTAACAAACATACACTAATTATCTCATTTATGTTTGTGAGGTGTCTGACAGGGGAGAATGGAAAATTGACAGGGGATAATGGAAAATTGACAGGGGATAATGGAAAATTGACAGGGGAGAATGGAAAATTGACAGGGGAGAATGGAAAATTGTCAGGAGAGAATGGAAAATTGACAAGGGAGAATGGAAAATGACATATTGAGCCGACCACAAGTAACTTGGAACTGGGATGATGATGGGGTACGAAAATTAAAAATCTATTTAGTCCATAAGTTTTTTTCTTTGTTGTATAATAAAACAATACTTAGATAAATCGAATCAAAAAATAGAAGTGATGTCACGCGACATTTCGAATCAATATATCGATGAAAGTATTTGTTTCTGTAAGAAAATAAAAAATATGTGTCTAATGATTTAAAATAATCTACCAGACGGACATTAAAATAAAAATTAGGCATCTACCCTATTAAGTCAGGTAGATAAATACAGGGACTGAATAATCGGAAAATTTATGGTACTTTTAAATTGCGTTATGACATCATACCGATAAATAAAGTACCATTTTATTTCCGTGTTATAAATTTTCAGTATCATTATTTGTAGGAAGTCTTTGTCCAGCAGTGGATGTCTTTTGGCTGTTAATGATGGTGATAATTATTTTTAGTCAGTAAGAGTCTGACACTCCCTTCCGCCTCACCCAGGCGGGAGAAGTCATTCGATGATTTTCCCCCTTAAAAAAAAGGTAGAAAAGAGATATTGATGATGTTAGTTTGTCTATCCTATTTTTCTTTCTTTACAGGCTGACAGGCGTGTACTTGCTGCTGTTTCGCACACACACAAATAATATGTAAAATTAAAAACAGTTGATATATTCGCAGAACACTCCACACACATTTCGCTTTATGTTCCATAATGAACAAATTTAAGTTATCGTATAAATATTGGGTAAAGGTTGAACAACAGTAATGGCTCTAATTTCAGTATATTTATTTTAAATGGGTATTGTGACGTTACACTTTCATCACCTGGATTAATATGAGTTAAGCGTTAACACAAAAACATTCATAATGTAAGGTGGTGGCACAGTATACAGAAATTATATGATTTCTGAATGAGGAAATTATATCAAAATAATAACATAACATAACATAACATAACATCACGCCTTTTATCCCCGAAGGTGTAGGCAGAGGTGCACACAGAAGTGACACCCACTTTTCACTATTTATGTTATGAGTCCCATGTAATAGGGGGTGAGCCTATTGCCATATACCGGGTACATTTCCAGACTCCGTGCCACTACTGAGAATTTTTTTAAAAACCCAGTAATACTTTTCCCGACCCGGGAATCGAACCCGAGACCCCTTGCCCGGCAGCCGCACTTGCGACCACTCGGCCAACGAGGCAGTCAAAATAATATTTGAAACATTTTATAGTTTAACTACATTTAAATATAGTTATATCAAAATAATATTTGAAACATTTTATAGTTTAACTACATTTAAATATAGTTAACTAAGGACAATCGCTTCTTGAATTAAGTCCCTTGTACAATATTCCAAAGAATACACAATTTTATCATAAACTTTAATAACAATACAGGGCAAAGCAAGAAACAATTATGCTATAATGCTTAATATAAAACCAGATAACAAAATAACACCCAAAACAACAACAACTCACCTCTATAACCTTAATTATTATTACAGAACGACAAATGAGTCGCAATTTAAAGTAATTCGACACTTATTATACAAAATTATGAACTTGAACGGATCATATTGTTTTTTTAAAGGTTAATGTCAATTTCAAGGACTTTTACACAATTGTACACGGTTTTATGTAAGGGTATACTTGGGATAGACTTTTTACTGTTATAAGAAGATGTTTTCATGAAAATAATTAGTTAAAATTAGTTACATAAAATTAAAATTCCGACATAGCTAATCAAAAGCAATGTGCCGTCAGTGCCCGTCGTGCCGCTCGTGACATTCATTGACAGTTGATTGATAATGGTTGACAATGACAGTGTTACTTTTGTTTAGAAAGTCGAATACCGTGATAATATTTATTTAATGTAGGTATCAATATTTACAACTCAAAATAACTACAACTAAACTATAAAATAAAATGAAAGTAAAAAAAAAGGAAACAACAAAAATTATACCTTCAATTTAGGCGTCACAGTATTCGTCCGCATCACTATCATAGGGGAACGTTCCCAGAAGACTGGCACTGACTGCCACGTTGAATGGCAATGCTTATTTTCTGTCCAAAGAAATAGCCAGCCCTCTGGTCACGTGTAGAGTCGATTAGCCTACGGGCGATATCTTTAAAAATAGAGTGTGTACTGGGACCCCATGGCCCAAGTGTTTCGACCCTAACGGCTCAAAACAGTAGTTACCCACTAGATTTGAATATTTACGCCGTTTGAGGGCCTCTGCCGCGGAAGCGGCCGCACCAACGCATGCAGCGGTACTAAGAAGATGTGATGGCGCAAGAGTGTCTACACAGGTCGCGTCCCACACCAAAGGCCAACTCATTTTCCAAGGCAGCAATGACATACCATCTGGTCTTTTGCCGTCATCACGTACCAAACCATTAGGTTTTAATACGGCTGGTACACCGGCTGAAGCAAGAGCACGACGAATCATGTCGTTGATGCTGGCATTGCGAGCTATGCGGCCTGCACTTCTGCAACAAGAAATAAATATTTGTTTAAAACATTCAACATATTTAAGCAAATATTTATAATAAACTAAATTTGTTTCGTAGACTAGACTATACTATCATAATTAGATTCATGATATAAAAATGCCAAGTACATAGTATAATTTTATTAAATTACCAAATATTTTAAAGGGGATAACCAAGGGCTATCTCTTTTGTTTAGACAATGTTGACTTCAAACTAGAATTTCAGAACGAATTACTGAATGTCGAATTGTCAATACTTATTTTGAGTAAGAAAAAATTGTTGATAAAATTGATCTAAATGTTTTACCCACCTTGCAGATTTTAAAAATATTTGTTTTTTCATTAGGTATTTAGTAACACGTTGTTCGTAGTTGAAACGGTTTAAGATGTACTGCTTACTTTTTTCCCCAATAGGTTATCATTTAGTGTTGACAATATAATTTTAAGGTAAGTAAAAAAAATTGGTTGCTTTTTTTTGCATCTACCGGCAGATAAAAAATAACGTGTTGTAATAATGCAATCCCGATAATTCAGAAATTCATTAAGTACATATCTATAAAAAATAAATGTAAGTCTCCTAGTTTCTTAAATAGCCTTTAAAATATATGCCTAATTTTATACACATTTGCAAACAATCACTTGTTACTATAACAATTGGGTCAATCTTTACACATTTTTCTTTATTTATATGAGTCTCCACTAAGGTACGGAAGAATGGCCTCTTCTGACACAGAGGTTTTTGGCATCTACACAATATATTTAAACTGTCAAACACCAAGCGGTCACCGGTGACCGCAACCTATTGTTCTTTAAACTGTCAAACACCAAGTGGTCACCGGTGACCGCAACCTATTGTTCTATAATTGTGTCTACAAAACCGGTACTCGACGAGTTAATTGTGTCTATAAATACGGTGCTCGACGAGTTAAACTGTCAAACACCAAGCGGTCACCGGTGACTGCAACCTATTGTTCTATAATGATGGTACTCGACGAGTTAAATACATAGCAGTGACTTTTAGTTTTACTAACTTAGACTTTTAGTTATTTTTAGTTATCTTTTATTTTATTTTTATCTTGTAGTTATAGTGTCTCGTAAGTTGCACATAATTTATTAATTTTTTCCTTTTTTATGTAGTATATATTTTATCTTAGTTTTATTAAAAAATTTGATCATGCTCAACAGTGTCCTATAAATCTTTTGAAAGAAGAATTTTTTTATTTATGAGGGGGGAAATCATCTAATGACTCTTCCCATCATGGGTGAGGTGAGGTAGTGTGAGACTCTTGCTGACTAAATACCATGCCATTCCTACACCTACTTTTGGGGCCAGAAATATGGCAACCTATTAAGTCCTATGCGGCTCCATATCGGGCATCAGACCTACTGAGCACCATCTGTTGTGGATCTACATCCATTAAATTATTTATTTATGTTTTATTACAGGTACTGCTAACCTAGAAGAGTTGTAGCATTTAGACCAAAATGAGGGAGACTAGGAAGAAACCTAGTGCACCTGCTACACCTAAGATAAAACCCAAACAAACTGAGTTTTCTTGTCCAGAATGTAAGAAGGTAAGCAGAAATTTCTTTTTCCTTCTCTAATAATATCTTCGGATTTATTTTGTTGCGGAATTGCTCATGTCCCAGAGACGTTGGACTTCAGTGTTCCGGTGGTTTCATGGTTGTATCTACTGTAGATCCTGGTGTTCAGGTGTTTTAATGGTTGTATCTACTGTAGATCCTGGTTTTCAGGTGTTGTAATGGTTGTATCTGCTGTAGGTAGATCATGGTGTTCAGGTGTTTTAATGGTTGTGTATTTATACTGTAGATCCTGGTGTAGTTTTACTGCCTCGTTGGCCGAGTGGTCGCAAGTGCGACTGCCGGGCAAGGGGTCTCGGGTTCGAATCCCGGGTCGGGCAAAGTATTACTGGGTTTTTAAAAAAATTCTCAGTAGTAGCACGGAGTCTGGAAATGTGCCCGGTATATGGCAATAGGCTCCCGCCCTATAACATGGGACTCATAACATAAATAGTGGAAAGTGGGTGTTACATTGTACAGTGCCATTAAGTGCCGTAATGTGCACCTCTGCCTACCCCCTTCGGGGATAAAAGGCGTGATGTTATGTGTCCATTTAGCGCTTATTGCTCCGTTCTTATAACCACACAACCGATGAGGCAGTTGGTTTCATTTATTTATTTATTTATTAACACTTCTGTATATTATAACATACGATGGCGGACTTAATGCCGGGTGGCATTCTCTAACAGTCAACCATGGGGTGATGCAGAGATGTGCAACAGTAGGTGTAATAGGTACAATGTAAATTACATAAGATACATTATCAATATTACTAAATAACAATACTATAAAAGATAATAAATAAACTGGGAATAACATAACTACTACTACTAATAACTACACATATATATATATATATATATGTGTAGTTATTAGTTATATATATATATATATATTAAATATATATATATATATATATATTAAATACAATCGCCAAAATGATAAATTAAGTACGTGATGCGTCTGTCTGTTCCCTCCGCAATAGTTCACGAACCTTAACTTTAAAACTAAGCCGGCTGGTTGCCGTCCTGACATCCCATACAAACAATAAAAAAATTTACCCATAGACCGACCAAAGGGGGAATACCTACCTAATATGAGTCGAAAATAATAATGGTTCCCGACTGTGAACTTTCTTTGTATCAGAATCAGAATATTTATTTGTATAACATAGGTATATACATAATGGTGTTACAAAAAACAAATAAATATTGTTCGCTATGTTTTTTTTTATTTATTTATATCAGACAACGAAGGCCCATATTAAAATACAATAATACTATAATATCTACTACAATTTCAACTTAAAATACTATAAATACATAATGTAAGTAATAAATTTAAACACTAATTATCACGACTATTGTGCTGTGTCAGCGTCGTGTGCTGCGCGGTGTCAGGTATCCGGCCGCGGAATCGCCGGAAAACAACACCTTTCGGCCAAAACTCTGGTGTCATGAATTTTGGTAAATCCACGGAAGGCACTCTCACCACAAATGAATTGAAATTCACGCTGTGGTGGGATTCTAATTTCAAAACCCTTAGAGTGTAATTCGTTTTGATCTGAATATACTCTACAATCTCCTCGACCTTTGTAGAGTAATGCAGCCTGGACACGTACAGCAGCGTCACTGGTACAGCTGGCCCGGTCGGTGCAGTACCGCACTTGTTTTGGGATGACTTCTTTTTCTTCCTTTGAACAGTGATAAAGCCATCTCTATCGACTTGCTGCTTTTGGCGGACGGGTTTTGCCGTGAGGCGTACAAATATTAAATGGCTTATTCAAGGTGTTGTTTTAAAGCCGCGTCATTTTCTAAGAGGTAACTCGGCTATCGATTCTGAGTCCGAATCAATAAAAAAAATTGTAGCTAAATATTTTTTATTTTTCTCTAAATTACGGCAATCCGTAAGTGCGAACAACACGCCGCCGTCTTGTAACTAGCTTTATAACGCGGCTTAACACACACGAACTCAAACACGTAATTGATATTATTGCTAATTCCATAAAACTCCAATAAGAAACATTGCTGTCGCTTATTCTGAAATACTGTCGAACTTAAACGATTTATTATAGCCGTATTTTAACTATTGGCTCGAAACTTTCTCTTACATTGAACCTTAATGACTTCTGTGACATGCCCCCGAGAAATGACACGGCTTCAAAACTACACCTTGTATAAGTACAAAGTAAAAAAAAAAGAAATAACTGAAATGAATACTAACAGAAAATTGATGAAATAAAGGAAAGATTACAAAAATAAAGAAAGAAATTTAAAACACATAGACCCATCAAACGAGAAACAAAACTATATATTATTATCATTTACAACGTATGTAATGTATGTTACGCTACGGTGCAATAGACGGCCCAACGGTGTAAATGAGGAACTTTTGTGCATCGCGGCAACTTTCCGTACACGAGGCGCGAACTCAGCATTAATACTCGATCTAATTTCAACCCGTGTAAAGAGCGTCATTCTTGGTACAACATCGACCAATTATCACCTACTTATTGTAATTTAAATTAATTAGTTATATTTTAAGAAACACGTTGGTTTCCTTTGCACCCTCCGGCTACAGCCTACGTAATTTGTATGCTTATGCCTTATATAAATTAATTAAATTTATTTGTATACTTCTGTACCGTTTTGTTGGTGTCAAGTTTTTTAACATGTATGTTAGTCCGCGATTATCTAGCGCTTAGCTGAGCCGATTTTGATGTCGTTTTCAGGAAATTAATTAATAGACTTCAAAATAATAGAGGGTTGAAGTCGGTATTTTTAAACATAGTTTATTTTTATTTTTTTATGTCATAAGCCGGTAAACGAGCAGACGGATCACCTGATGGACAGTACGTATGTAACTTTTTAATATTATTTTCTTTTTACAGAAATTCACAGACTCATCAGGCCTGCACTGTCACAGAAAATTACACACAAACAAAATGCCATTCAAATGTGAGCTTTGTGACTATAAGTGTAAGGTCAAGAAATACTTGACGCGCCATATGAAGAAGACGCACACTGAACCAACAGAACACCAATGTGATATTTGCGGGAAATGTTTCCATTTTTCTTGTAAATTGAGAGACCATATGAGGGTGCATACTGGTGAGTGATAAAGATATGTATGTTTTGGTAATAAGGTTCACTTTTAGTTTAGGTAGGTAGCATCATCATCAACAGCCTATAAGTGCCCATTGCTGAGCAAAGCCTCTTCTCACACGGAGAAGGTTTGAGCATTAATCACCACGCTTGCTCAATGCGGGTTGGCAATTACAAACTTATAATTAGAAATTATATAAGCCCAGGTTTCCTCACGATGTTTTCCTTCACCGTTTGTCAGTGGTGTCTAGTAATAAATAATCTTAGGAAAAGTCAAAAAAGTCAAAAGTCAAAATCATTTATTTCAATTAGACCAGTAAGGCACTTTTGAACGTCAAAACAAAATATTTAAATATTAAATAATAAGAAAAAATGTCAGTCTGTAGGTCAGTCCTCTAGTGAAGCTATTTGCTCGTTCCAAAGTGTAGATTCCTATGGAGAAGAACGAGTAAGAAACTCCATAGGTTACTCTTTTTCAATCATGTTCACAATACAATTTTTGGGTACATTCTTCCGTTGAGTCCAATAATGTGAGAACAATGTAATACCAATATTTGGTCAAGGAGACGGAAAAAGAAAATAACCTTGAGGACAACAAATTTAATACAGTCTGGACCTGACCACAGCAGGAAGCACATATAACTCGAAAACAGTCACATTGGTACTTGTCGTTGGTAGGTTTCGAACCCGCATCCTCATACATGAGAAGAGGGCGTCTTAAACCTCCGGGTCACCACGACGTAGGTAGCTTGGATAAATGTAAAGAGGTGTTGCTTGAACAGATTTATTATCACAATAGTTTTTTTTTATGGCATAAGCCGGTAAACGAGCAGACGAATCACCTGATGGTAAGCAATCGGCGTCGGCCAAAGACACCTGGAACACCAGAGGCGTTACGAGTGCGTTACCGGCTTTTTGGGGATTAGGAGTTTGAGGATCGTTGGGGATTTAGAGATTAGAAAGATTGTTAGGGGGAGGGGGGGGAGTAATTGAGCCACAGGTAACCTCACTCACACGATGAAACACAACGCAAGCGTTTTATCTTTTTATCTTTGACTTCAGCTTTGATTAGTGGCAGCCAGAAAGTGATTCAAACTTTTTTGGTAGAAAGCGTTTCTTTTTTTATAGCATAAGCCGGTAAACGAGCAGACTGAACACCTGATGGTAAGCAATCGGCGTCGCCCATGGAGACATGGAACGGAGGAGAGGCGTTGTAAGTGCGTTACCGGCCTTTTCGGATTAGGAATGGAGATTCAGGGATTGGGGAAGGGTGGGGTGGGGGGAGGTAATTGGGCCTCCGGTAACCTCACTCACACGACGAAACACAACGCAAGCGTTGCTTCACGTCGGTTTTCTGTGAGGCCGTAGTATCACTCCGGTCGAGCCGGCTCTCCCAGATTTAAAATTTTAAGCTTAGACAAAATTGATGTTATATTTTTTATCAACGGCTTTGTTTTACGCCGTGCATAGAGACTACCGTTTTTTGCTCACTAGATGGAGCTAGTGGTAGATTTAGTATAATAGACCCATGTACCTATTACATTTATATAGGGTGAGCCTATTGCCATACACCAGATACAATTCCAGACTCCGTGCTACTACTGAGAAATATTTAAAAAATCCAGTAATACTTTGCCGGACCCGGGAATCTAACCCGAGACCCCTTAGTCGCACTTGCGACCACTTGGCCAACGAGGCAGTCCTGAATAACCATCTTTACCACACTCGACCTAGGAATCGAACTTTCGCTTGCGACTACGTGACCAACTGGGCTAGTTGTGATAACTCAATATAAATACTGTGTCGTGGTGGCCCGCAGGCAAAAACTGGGTATTAGAGTGCGGGTTCGAAACCTACCAACGACAACTACCAATGTGACTTTTTCTGAGTTACATATATGTACTTTCTAACATTATTTAGACACCACTGACAAACATCATCAGCCCGTATTCGTCCGCTGCTGGACATAGGCCTCTCCAATGGCATGCCACTGAGCTCGGTCTTCAGTTCTTCTCATCCAACCACTGCCGGCCACCTTGTGGATGTCGTCACTCCGCCTAGCTGGAGGGCGCCCTACACTAACTAGAACACGTTTACCCCAGCGGTTATCGGTTCTTCGACAAATGTGACCGACCCATTGCCACTTCACTTAGGCTATGTCGATAATTTTGGTTCTCTGTTGGATCACTTCGTTGTCGTCCACTGACAAACGGTGAAGGAAAACATCGTGAAGGAAACCTAGGCTATAAGCCCATTTCTAATTATAAGTTTGAAATCGCGAACCCCCATTGAGCAAGCGTGGTGATTGATGCTCAAACCTTCTCCGTGTGAGAAGAGGCTTTGCTCAGTAGTGGACACTTATAGGCTGTTGATGTGATGATGATGAATACTAAATATTAGTTTTAATATGTTTTTTTCTGTTTGCAGGTGAGAAACCACATAAATGCGACGTGTGCGGCAAAGCGTTCAGTTCAACATATTCGTTGAACGGACACAAATTGATACATACCGGTAAGTTGCCATACCATCTTATGAATGACTAGCTACTTCTGCGCGGTTTCACACGCTCTGCTCAGCTCCTATTGGTCGTAGCGTGATGCTTTATAGCCTATAGCCATCCTCGATAAATGCGCTATCCAACACAAAAGTAGCATAGGCGACATTTTGTTTCTCTCTAACCCACCACTTCCCTAAAACAGGGGCTGGACGTTTGTATGGAGCATTTCGTAATTTTAAGAAAACTAAAATTTGTTAAATTAGTATCATATTTGTGACCAGGGAAACATCGGGTAGGCACCAATTCTTTTTTATCTTTTGTAAACCTGCCGTCAAAAATTCAAAAAAGCGCGAGCGATACCGTGGGCGGAAGCTAATCCATGAATAAAATGTATTCAGTTAATTTCGTATTTTTTCCTTAAAATCTAACTATAAAATCTATCTATTAAAATCTATCTATAATCTGATGCAGCTAAATACTATTATTAGTCCTTGAAAACAGTTTTCTATTGGCAGTCAAAGGCTTAAGCAATATAAGGGGTTTTTTGGTAGATTTTTCACACATCGAGTTATCATCATCATAACATCACGCCTTTTATCCCCGAAGGGGTAGGCAGCGGTGCACATTATGCCACTGTACAATGTAACACCCACTTTTTACTATTTATGTTATGAGTCCCATGTAATAGGGGGTGAGCCTATTGCCATATAACGGGCACAATTCCAGACTCCGTGCTACTACTGAGAATATTTTAAAGACCCAGTAATACTTTGCCCGACCCGGGAATCGAACCCGAGACCCCTTGCGCGGCAGTCGCACTTGCGACCACTCGGCCAACGAGGCAGACATCGAGTTATATTATCGAAATTCTCAGACGGTTCTCTTTTTTCTGTTTTATGAAATATGGCCGATGTTCAGAATCGATAATGTAGGATTCCAACGGTAAAAGAATTTTTCAAATCGGCCCGGTAGTTTCGGAGGAGATGCCATTCAAACACACAAAAAATCAAATCTTTCCTCTTTATACTATTAGTATAGATATCTTATATTGTATAGTGTTATTGTACCTATTTTTGTATGTTTGTAATGAATAGGCTCAAAAAGTACTGCGCCGATTTAAAAAATCTTTCACCAATAGAATGCTACATTCTTCCAATTTGACATAGGCTACATTTCATTTTGAAAAAAATTAAGGATCCTTGGTAAAATTAGAACAATGTAGCCGAAGGTGTAGAAAAATGAGTCTTAAAATGTCTTTCGTCGAATGCGCTGCCGAAAGTATTAGCGATAGAACAAAATAATGTACAACAATATTGAAGAACATCGTAATGTCTACAAAAAACTCCGCGGTAGCATATGTCCAACTATTGTAGTTATGTCACTACAACAATCCAAATTTCCATAAATAGATAATTGTCTACCCCATGCGAAGCCGGGATGGGCTGCTAGTAAGTTATAAGAAGAAAGCTCAGAACGGCCTTCATTAGAATTATTCATCGTGCAATGTGGGTATGTGGGAAGAATCATAAGGCTTTGTCTTGGAAATCTTCAATTTTACTTTAGATAATAACAAGATTGCGTAATTCATTTAAGACGATGGCTTGACGATTCGTCTAAAACATGGTGCGCTTGCGACCGCTCAGTAGGATATGACATCCCAGCAGCTGTAGCCAAATGCCATTTAGCGCTTGTCTACTTGTAGAATAGAAAACCACAAATTATATGGATTTTTTTATGGCATTAGCCGGTAAACGAGCAGACGGATCACCTGATGGTAAGCAATCGGCGTCGCCCATGGACACCTGGAACACCAGAGGCGTTACAAGTGCGTTACCGGCCTTTTGGGGATTAGGCGTTTGAGGATCGTTGGGGATTCAGGAATTGGGGATATTAGGGAAGGGACTAGGGAGGGGTGTAATTGGGCCTCCGGTTACCTCACTCACACGACGAAACAACGCAAGCGTTGCTTCACGTCGGTTTTCTGCTCGGCCGTGGTATCACTCCGGTCGAGTCGGCCTATTAGTGTCTAAGCATGGCTCTCGCACACTAAATTGACGTAAATTTTGACACTTGTCAGTGTCATCCCCATACATTTAGTTTTCTACTCGCTTTGTAGACAAGCGCTAAAGTGGCGTTTGGCTAAAGGCACAGGCTCACCGCCCCGCTACGCTCGACTCGACGCTCCGTCAGAGTGACGGTAACAAGTTCTCACTCTTGAAATTTGCTTCCTAATGTGCGCCGACAAATATTATAAATGCGAAAGTTATTATATATTTGTGTATATTTTTATTACTCAATCGCATGAAATCGGCTGAAGGGATCGGAATGAAAGGAACAGGGATAGATTAAAGAAAGAAAGAAAAATCATTTATTCGGCACCAGCCACGATGCAGCATAAGTCTATCTGTATCCTTACTTCCTTACTATTATAAATGGGAAAGTGAGTTTGTTTGTTTGTTTGTTCCACTTTCACGCCGTAACTACTAAACCGATTGCTTTGAATTTTTGCAGACGTAAAGTTAGAAGTCCGGAATAAATAATAGGTACTTTTATCCCGGAACATTTTGATATTCCCGAGAGAAAACAAAAGAATTGGTATAGATGGCGCTGTGTGTATTGGTATATGTCACATAGGCTACTTTTATCCTTTTGTGACGCGAGCGAAGGCGCGGGTAAAAGCTAGTATGTATATATAAATGAAACCCGTTTCTCGTTGTCACGCCATAACTTGAGAACGACTAGACCGATTTGGCTGATTTTTTTGTTGTGTTTGTTATTGTCAAGAGAAGGTTCTTATGACAAAAAAAAGTCCCGAAAATCCTACGGGAACAGGAGAAACGGGATTGCGCGTACGAAGTCGCGGGCAGAAGCTAGTACAATATAAAAAAGACAATAGGTGTGACAGTGGAAGTAAGAAGAACATAAGAGTTGAAAAATTAAAACAGTGGAATCAGAAAAGAGACGCTAACAACATGCCTATGATAAATGTGTTCATCCTGTTGAAACTGCCGCGGAGAACCTAACGGGTTACCGGAGCTCTGGCTCGAAGTGCAGGAGTAGGAACGGGGTGGTTTTTAGTCAGTAAGAGTCTGACACTCTCTTCCGCCTCACCCGGGCGGGAGACATAATTCGATGATGTTCCCCCCTTAAAAAAAATCTTGTTGAAACCACATCCTCGAGGTATCGCCTTGAAGTTCTTACAAAAAGTCGGCACCAAAAAGTCTGTTATCATGTTGCAATAATTGTTAGCTCTAACTGTCATCGCGTACGGTTCCATTGCGACTAAATTTCCAGGAATTGGCGCAGCGAACAACAGCTATATCTCCCCGCCAACCCGCGCTCCGCGTTACCGAGAAATTGAAGAATTAAATGGCCAACACTGATATGATATGGCCAACCTGTAGTAAAATGGCGAGGGGAGCTGGGTGAGGGTGGCGGGGGTGCTTGCACTTGACCTATTTACGGGGGCATCCCTCAGTCGGCCGTTCGCTTGTTTGATGCGCCTGCGTCGCCGTCGTCGTGTCGTGTAGTGAAATTTGGTAGTGCGGACGAATTATCTTTACATGACGTAATTATCAGTCGGTTCAATTACCGTGTGTGGATCTTCAAATGCAGTTATCTTTCTTTTCAAAAATAAAGGAATGTTTTCTTTGAGTAAATTTTTCTATCTTAAGTATTAAGAGTACTTTCCCTTCAGGTGGCATTACAAAACTCCACCTGTATACTATGGTCCGTATTAACACATCGATACTATTTATCCCCCGGGAACACGCGGGCGAAACAGTTGGTAGAAGCTAGTATAATATAATTCTTTCTAAATATTCCTCGTTCATTTCGTCATTGACGCATACTTCTGGTTTTACACATTGCCCCTGGCTTTCTACGTAACTGAAAGAGAATACAAAAAAATATAGAGTACCTTCCAACTGGGCTATAATTGGGTACTTTTACCCAATTATACTATTATATTATATTATTACCTACTACAATTATACTACCCAATTAGAGGTATATTATTGACTGCTTTGTTGGCCGAGTGGTCGCAAGTGCGACTGCTGGGCAAGGGATCTCGGGTTCGATTCCCGGGTCGGGCAAAGTATTACTAAGTTTTTAAAAATCTCAGTAGTAGCACGGAATCTGCAAATGTGCCCGGTATATGGCAATAGGCTCACCCCCTATTACATGGGACTTATAACATAAATAGTGAAAAAGTGGGTGTTACATTGTACAGTGGCATTGAGTGCCGAAATGTGCACCTCTGCCTACCCCTTCGGGGATAAAAAGGCGTGATGTTATGTTATGTTAAAAATAAATTATTTCGACTCAATTAATAATTAGTTCAATACAATAAAATATTAAAAAATAATCAATCTGTCTTAATAGGTCTTAATAAACACACACAGGCAGTTCCAGGGTGCGTAGGCGACTAAACCTTAAATTTTTTGAATGAATATCATGTTTTATACGGTCGGCTGTCGCACATGGTGTACCGTAAACCGACACACACGGACCGGTACTTACGAGCCGACTCGCATCACCATCCCTCCCACCTTGCCTCTGTTCCCAAGACGTTAATCAACCGGGCACTGAACCTGTGTGATCCCTAGTACATTGACGCGGAATTCGACCACCTGAGACAGGTACTGGAAAATAATGGGTACAGCTGGCGCCAATGTACTCGAATGGCGAGCTCGTCAAGTAAAAGACAACCAGCAGTTGCGGAACGGACTCCAGCATTTTTACCCTATGTAAAAGGAGTGACCGACACCATCGGACACCTGTTACGCCGTGGATACAGCATCAGGACGATATTCCGCCCACCTGGTCAGTTACGACAGCTACTGCGCTCGCCTAAGGACAAAGATACACTGGCAGTTCCTGGAGTATACATGATACCGTGCGACCGTGGCTCGAGTTACATCGGGGAAACTCGACGCAACATCGCAACCAGACTTAAGGAACACATACGCAGTGTGAAGAACCGTGACACTCATACATCGGCAGTAGCCGAGCATGCGTGTAGCACGGGCACGACTCACTTCCTCCTTTTCGACAAGGTCTCAGTACTGCCGAGGGAGAAATACTTCGTACCGCGGAAAGTACGTGAGGCCATCGAAATAAACCATCGTCCGAACTTTAACAGAGACTGTGGCTGGGCATTCCCACCTGCCTGGAAGCCGAGTCTGAAATCTGCGTCAGACTACAGTGAGCACGGTATGTAACACTGTATTTGCATCGACCCGGGTTTCGAACCCAACACACCAAAGCAGCTACCGGCGGGCGAGTCTAGCGTGCCAACAGTGTCACGCGCGCCGCCGTCGCCGATACCACGAACAGAGGAAAGTGCGCGTGAATCACGGCAGAGGGCGCGCTGGGCCCGCAGACTCGAGTAGCCAGTAGCAGTGCGACAGTCGCCGCGTCGCGGATCGCGAAATGCTGCTCATGAATATGAGCCTCTAGCATGGCTTGGAACTAGTCGAGTTCCACGTCAAGTAGCAGTGCGACAGTCGCCGCGTCGCGGATCGCGAAATGCTGCTCATGAATATGAGCCTCTAGCATGGCTTGGAACTAGTCGAGTTCCACGTCAAATTATTACGTGAGTAAGCCGAAAACATATAATTTATATAGTTGGATCGGTTTACTAATGAAATCATTCTGCAGTGTTTCATTCTCTTGTTCAGACTATCATTTTGATTGAAAGATGCTCAATCAAAGGCAAACATTAACTGTCTGATATCACCTTGAACAATGTGATTGGTGATTAATGCTCAAACCTTCTCCGTGTGAGAAGATGCTTTTGGTCCGCAGTGGACACTTATAGGCAATACAATAAAGATACACAATAAAGCCCTCATCCTCACCAGGGGGGTATACTGAACCCTTCGTTTTTGGTTATTTATTAGGAGTCTAATGCCAATTTTCACAGCTCACAATTTTCGTAAACTCCTAAGAAATCTAGGGATTCCTTAGCTATGAAACATTTAACTATATTTTGGGTTTCACTAACATATAAGGGACACCCAACAGTATTAGTGAGGGGTACGTTACGTTAAGTAACTGATAGTTAAGGGATATTTGATGAAAACGGCCATAATAGTTTTCTTCGGGTTAGTCAAAGTCAATATATCAGGACCAGGAAGGGACTGATGGACGTCAACAAAAAAATTAAAAGTGAAGCTATGTATTTGCTCATTCCAAGGTGTAGATTCCGATGGAGAAGAACGAGCAAGAAACTCCATAGGTTACTCTTTTTCAATCAGGTTCACAATACAATTCTCTAGTTACATAGTTTTGTCCATCTCAAAAATCCAGTCAAAGAGATCGAAGACATCAATCTTCCCCAAGCGTTTTCCCTTATCTAAATTCCGGTAACAAATAAAGTCGATAGCTTACCCAACTTTACAATAACATCCAGGTAAATACATAGTCAAGCACATAGTTCCTTTCAATCTAATGAGTTTTTCACCAATCCTTGCTTCGTGGTACCTTAGCGCTATCTCCATATGTGGGATTACGTTTGTAAAGTCCAAGTTCAATCTGCGAGTTTGGTCTCTATCAACTGTTTCTAGTATCTCCTAAAAATATATATAAATATCATAACTTTCGTGAGACATACTAAATTATTTATTACGTTTTTCGGCTTACTCACGTAATTATTTGACGAGGAACTCGACTAGTAGCAGCGCGACAGACGCCGCGTCGCGGGTCTCGAGCCTCTATGGCTTTTTTTTAAAGGGGGAAAATAATCGAATGACTGCTTCCGCCTGGGTGAGGCGGGAGGGAGTGTCAGACTCTTACTGACTAAAAACCACCCCGTTCCTTCTCCTTCACGTCGAGCCGGAGCCCCGGTTACCCGTTAGGTTCTCCGCGACCTCTAGTATGGCTTGAAAGTAGTCGAGTTCCTCATCAAATAATAGGGTAGATGCCTAATTTTTATTTTAATGTCCGTCTGGTAGATAATTTTAAATCATTAGATACGTATTTTTTATTTTCTTACAGAAACGAATACTTTCGACGATATATTGAGTTGAAATGTCGCGTGACGTCACTTCTATGTACATTTTATATAAGGTGAAGAAATTTCGTACCCCGGACCAGTTAATTACATAAAGTAATTAAGTAAACATTGTCTACATTCTGCATAATGTGGTTCACAAATTACGCGCGATGCGTCGCTTAGTCAATGAAAACAATTGCTATCTCTTTCCACGTGTACTGAGAATGAAAACGGAAATCAGCTGACTAGTTCGTCACTATCTAATCTACTAGATACTCAATAGGCAGGCTAACAAGGGTTTTAAAAGTGCAATTACTTACCAGGTACAGCATTCTTCCGAAAAGCTGCCGCAGTTTACGATGATAGAGACAATAACTTGTGGCGTCTTTTAAATCAAACGCGAAACAAAGTAAAAGTGAAACGGACACATTAAATAATGTGATATGACATGTTTGGAAGCGTGCCTTCATTTGTGTGCAACGCGAAGGTGGGCTTGTGCAACAGTTTTGTAGATAAGTAGGTAGAGAGTGTGTAAATAACTGTAAAGGTGTGTAAAAAACTGTTTTAAGTGAGATGGGAAGTTTATAATCGTATTTACCTACATCAGCTTTTCGGAAGAATGCCGTACCTGGTAAGTAATTGCACTTTTAAAACCCTTGTTAGCCTGCCTATTGAGTATCTAGTAGATTAGATAGTGACGAACTAGTCAGCTGATTTCCGTTTTCATTCTCAGTACACGTGGAAAGAGATAGCAATTGTTTTCATTGACTAAGCGACGCATCGCGCGTAATTTGTGAACCACATTATGCAGAATGTAGTCAATGTTTACTTAATTACTTTATGTAATTAACTGGTTCGGGGTACGAAATTTCTTCACAATTGTAATCTGTAAACATAACACTACCTCCCATTAAAGCCGTGGCTGATAATTATAGAGCACCTTATATATAGAAATGACGTTTTAGCCGCCACTCCTGAACTTTGATTCGTTTTATCCAAGTATACGTATATTTTATTGTACAATAAAATAAAAAATACGCGTCTAATGTTTTTTCATTACCTAACTTATGGACTAAATAGATTTTTGAATTTTCGTACCCCGTCATCATCCCAATTACGTGAGTAAACCGAAATATATATATATATATATATGTCGGAACGTTGCATCATGACGTCGCCGCTTATTCGAGTTGTTGCCACGTGCTGTTGAACTCGCCGCGTTCTCCATAGTAGGGGAGCCCACGATGCTAAATTTGGATTTACTGAAGCGTCGTTGGGACTTTTTTTTTTTTTTTTTTTAGGGGGAAAATCATCGTTGTCGTTGGGACCTACTGGATTTTAAAGATATGCTGATAGAAAGAAAAATGGTTTAGTGACAATTTCTTCCGCCGGTGAGGGAAGGGGGAGTCCACAGATCTTTGAAATTGTTACCCGTAACTTTTGTTCTAGCTGTAAGATATTGTTATTAGCAGCATGTAAGATATTGATAGTGTACATGCTCTATCTGTTTTTGATTATGAATAGCTCTTATTCTGCCAGTTTGTATGGTGCGGTTGAATGTTCTGGAGGGTACAAACGAGACCTCTTCAAAATCCCCCCACTGTTGCAAATCAAACTCGAATGGAGAGATTTTTTAGACGCACTTCCTTTAGCATGCTGTCGACCTCTCTTTCCTTAATCTGACAAAACTGATTTTATTTGGTCAGATTATTTGCTTATTTTTTAGTCCCCCCCCTTCTAATCAAATCGGATATATGGTGGGTATATTCAACAAGACACTAGGTTTTCCCCATGTTAATCTGACGCGTTCGAGTAACTTTTTTTTTAATGGGACAAGCCCGCCACAGCCTCCCAAAACCGCTACAACTCCTGTAAGCCAGGATCTACAGTAGATACAACCATGAAAACACCAGAACACTGAAGTCCGGCTCTCGAGTAACTACCGAAATCCCTTCATGGGCTCCCCTACTGCCATTTTGATAATTTTTGAATCCGACATTTAAATTTGGCTGATAATCAGGCATCCCCCGAGCTCCCGTCATATGTATACTACCTCGCACAGCAAAACTATGGTATGATCTGTCGTCGGTGGTAATTCCGAACCGATACGACTTTCAAACCTTCAAGAAAAGAGCGTATTCCTTTTTAAAAGGCCGGCAACTCACACTTGTCTCCTCTTGGGTATCCATGGGCGGCGCTGATTGCTTACCATCAGGTGATCCGTTTGCTCGTTTGCTATAAAAAAAATAATATTTTGCCAGGTACCTAGAGTAATTGGACAAATAGTCTCTACGCCAAAAACGGTAGAACTCATCTTCCAAAAGGCCTGCAAGTTTGCAACTTATCTGGTGTTGCTGAAGTCCCTGGGTGGTGGCGCTTTACAAAAAGAGACATAGTTTTCGTAAGTACATAATCGGAAATTGCCCACTCCCCTTTCCAAGCAGTTCTGCGTCTCACTAGTGCCACCTGGTGATCACAAACCTCAAACTCAATGAAAAATACTCACCCCGGTCATCTTGTCATCAAACTGATATTTAGGATCGGCGTGTTTATTTAAAAACTTCTTAAAATGCCCTAAAACGTCCGCTCTTTTATACAATTTTCTTATACACTTTTCCTGATAGAACTTTTTGTAAAAATCGGCACTGGTTTTAGACGATTTTATGTTTTCACATTCAGCTGTCAGTTTAACTGTCATTTTTCCCGCCACTTTTTCTAATGCGGCGGGAAAGTTCTCGTTTGACAGCAGTTTATGGTAGGTGTTATATAGTAATAAATGGGTGCGAGTATCGTTGTGCGAACAGATTGGATACGATTTCCTTACTATGTTATTCGGTATTAGATCTTGCCCTATGTTGTATATGTCGTTGTTGGACACATTTATTTGTTTTTTAAACGTTTCCTCTATTAAGTGTTCGTAGTCTGATACTTTTAGCCTGGAATTAGAAAAAAAAGAGTTGATTAAAAAAATATGAGAAAGACATGAAACTTTAGTTTCCACAAATATTTTTGGTAATATCAAGGAATCTACAATTATGCCCAGTACAGTTCAATAGGTTAACAACTTTTTCATCTCTTTATAACTCGGTATAAAGTACGGCATGGCAAAAAAGAGTTCGACGCGGTGACAGCTGGAACTAATATTGTGTTGAACTGAATCACCCACTTCGGACCATATCCCATGAATAAACAATCATCCAAACACAGTACCTCCTCTTTTTAAACTCGATAAAAATAACAAATATCAAAATCGGTTGAGTCGTAGTGTACCAGGTTGCCACAGGTACGATACTAGCGACCTCTATTATTACATAAACTAATGTGAAACAAGACAACAGCTTCCATAGATTCACGATGACCATTTAAGCGTATTTACAATTCTTACAATTCCTTACACACATTGCGTCACAGAAAGACTGCCGATCCTTAAAAGTTGTCCAAATTTGCTTTTTAAAACCGTTTTTACTCAAAAAAAGTATGTCAATCCCGTTGAAATCACCGTTGTAAGACTCCACCATGCGATGAAAAGGCGATCGTGAGCCAGCATTGAATCTGCAATAGTAGCAAACACACCCTTATTCCACTACTTACTTCTCAATAGCAGTTACAATTGTACTGCATGTGATCTGACACGTATTTCCTATTGGCTTCCATGCACCAGCGTGCTTGTCCTGGCAGTAGACTCTTGCATCTATGGGAGATATACATGTATCATAAATTGATAATTTAGTAATTAAGAACAGCTAACATTTTGCGACTTTTTCTGAATCCTCTACAATCCTCAAATTCCTAATCCCCAAGTCGCGGAGAACCTACCGGGTAACCGGGGCTCCGAGTCGACGTGCAGGAGAAGGAACGGGGTGGTTTTTAGTCAGTAAGAGTCTGACACTCCCTCCCGCCTCACCCAGGCGGGAGCAGTCATTCGATGATTTTCCCCCCTTAACTCGTCGAGTACCGGTTTTGTAGACACAATTATAGAACAATAGGTTGCGGTCACAGGTGACCGCTTGGTGTTTGACAGTTTAAAAAAAAATCCCCAAATGGCCTATAACGCACTTGTAACGCCTCTGGTGTTCCAGGTGTCCATGGGCGACGCCGATTGCGTACTATCAGGTGATATATTTGCTCGTTTACCGGCTTATTCCATAAAAAAATCGGCACCGCACATGGACACAACAACAGCAGACGAGTTAGAAATGCGTTACCGCTTGCCTTTAAAGGATTGTGGATTTGGGGAGTGGTCTTTGTGCATAACTTCACTCACGTGGACAAACTTAACTGTGGGTTTCTACTCAGCCGTGGTATCACTCCGGTTGGGTCGGCCCATTCATGCCGAAGCATGGCTTTTACTCTCACTTCTAACTAACAACAATCCTCATTTTCTGGAGTTTGCATTCAGATCGCTCATAATAATTATTTTTTCGCGACTACCAAGAAACACAAAGGACGTTAAATTTTCAACAAAACAATCAATGTAAAATGTGATTTTATAGCATTCAGTCACCATGTCATTACACGATTGTTTTTTTTTTTATTTTGTTTATTTGGAAACTCAACAGCTTATTAATAAATAAGCTGTTGAGTTAACTATATTTAGTTACATGAGTTGGGGATACACATCACACTATCAATGCACAGCCTTATGCAGTTACATGAAAGAAAGAATATATACAAGCTAGAAAAGTGAAGTCGACACACGCTGCACAGTGATAACGAGATGATGACAATTATCACTTAAGCCAATTACAGAGTTTCACGACATTTGTAAGACTAGCTCAACTAGAAAGTAATGTAATGTAAGGGAAGATTAAAAGGTAACACAACACAATACAATAATAAGATGCATTATCACATCAGTGAACAAAAATACAAAATATTACTATGTTGATACAAATCATTATTATGCTGACAACCCTAGTAAGTATGACTTAAATTTGATTAATCCAATAATTAAATATTTAATACGAAATATTGAAATGAACTCGAATAATACTTCAACTGACTCAGAGCTAAAGGTGCAAATTTCAACGTGAGACGTGTCGCGACGTGACGACACCATTTGTATATGTATGTTATACACCTTGATATTTTAATGGTTGTTTTCCCACAGTAAAATGATTATATTTTAGTAGTACAATAGATTGAGACAGTTATTTTTAATTTAAATAAAAAAATAGCAGTTTTACGATAGTGATACACGAAACTTGAAAGAAACCGCGAACCAATAGTACCGCCGCGAACGGCCACCGGCCGCTGTCATTGTCGCTCGCGCTTATCAAAAGGCTGATAACTCAGTATTAACTAACAAGTGATTTCCCTTCATACTTTAACGGGCTTAGGACCGTCGTAAATACTTTTTAACTACACTTACTAAACACAAACATAAACAAAATTTAATCAAGAGATATTATCTTGTTTATTACTGAATTTGGGAAAGTATTTAAGGCGTATTTAAAAAATGGGAATCAACGTATTTACAATGATTTTAATCACCTAACTTATTGTTTTATTTACAAATGTACAAGTACTTACACTTCCCGGTAACGGAGCAATTGTTCAAAGTGTAAGCCACCGCGTTCCACACACAATCGTGCACGTTTTAACTGATTGGCTTTCAATTTTAATAATGTGTCTCTGTCACGTCTAATCACATCAAAAGCGTCCACTTTCGCCCTTTTTAACGCGTCGCGAGTTTCGTACTCTTGCCGATACACAATGCGTTTGAGATTAGACCACAAATAAAAGTCTAGTGGAGTAAGATCCGGGCTTCGTGGTGGCCATGGCACTGGCCCGCCACGACCGATCCAGCGCTGGGGAAACACCGAGTCGAGGTGCTCTCGCACGGCGCGCTGATAATGCGCAGGGCAACCATCGTGCTGGTAATACAGGCCATCCATGGGCACTGCTAACGGAATGTCATCTAGTAAGTCCGGGATAACACTACGTAGCATTTGTAGGTACGTTTCACCGGTTAAGTGTCCTGTCACAAAATGCGGACCAATTAAGCAGCCGTTTATTATACCGGCCCACGTAGGTACTCCACATTAGAAAAAATGTAATGGCGATCCATTTTGGCGGCAACAATATTGTATTGCGCTTGCATGGTTGCGCAGACGGCGTTCGCGGTGCGACTGGTGCGAATGAAAGCCATGCGAGGCGATGCGAGCCGATGCGAGTGACAGAGAGCGCGGTGGTTGCCTTTGTTGTTTGTCGAGCGGATCGCCGCTCGCGCGCGCGTGCATTGCAGTTTATGCTGTATTACTTAGTACGAGAGATTATTTTACTATGAACATTGATTTGACGTCACATTTTAGAAGAGAAACTATCGTTTCTCATGCTTTCGAGTTGATGATTATTTTTTTGAGTAGATGAGGAGAAAAAAAAAATATTTTTTCAAAAAGTAACTTGCATTTTTCGATAGTACTACTAAAGGGAAATCGTTCTGCTGCGGGAAAACAACCATTAAAATGTCAGCGTGTATATATATTTAAATATAAAATTGGTTAATATTTAACGTGAGAGAGCCATGCTTCGGCACGAATGGGCCATCTCGACTAGAGTGACACCACGGCCGAACAGAACACCGACGTAAAACAACGATTGCGCCGTGTTTCGTCGTGAGGTTACCGATGGTCCAATTAAATACTCCCTACCATTGCCAATTCCGCTAATACCAAATCTTCTCCTGTGTTTCCTGAAGGGTATAACCTGGGTGTCTTCAAGGCCCGAGTGTATAGGTTGCTTATGGGACAACGTACTCCATAGTAGACCGCATCATCGTCTACCACCAGACGAGATAGAGGTCAAACTTCGGCTCATCAAATATAAACAAAATCCCTTATCTCCTAAAGGCTGGCACGCACTAGTGACTCCCACCGATTGCTTATCATCAGGTGATACGTCTGCTCGGTTATCGGCCTATAAAAGGAGAAATAATTAATTAAAATACCTGCAATGCCAAATAGCAGCACTGTAACGCCGATAACGTACATTTTGCAATGAAAATGTACGTTAAAAAACTTCAGAATGACATAATAGTAATCCAAGCAGTAATTTACTAATTACCTAATGTTGTTTTACGATCATTAGGAATGGGTAATTATAAGATAGAAATTTTCGTAAATTACAGTTATGACTCAAGAGTGTATGAGAATGATTTGTACACACGGCTACACATCGAGCTTTACATAACCAGTATAAACTGAACGTTAAATGTGCGGAAAGATGATGCGACGCAACACCAGGATAAACTGGTTTTGTATAGATTGATATGTGGCCGTATGTTCTTTGATTAAGTTTGACAAAGTTGCTGGACTGGTTTCAAGCCACGGTAGGGGCTCATAATACTTTTTTTTTAAAGTGCCCGACATCGGGTTTTTCTCCGGTGTCGTGTGTGCGTTAACAAATATAGAAGTTCACATACACATCACACCCATACCCAACAATCTATGGATCGCTACGTGCGGGAATCAAACCCGCGCCACGTTGCACACCAGCCGGTTGCCCAGCTACCGCATCCACCGTGCCTATGACTTAAAATCTACTTCCGCGCGTTTTCACCCGGCTCGGCGCCCATTGATGTGATGTTTTATAGCCTTCCGAGATATTAATTAGACTTTAATTCGTCAAAAATTCGTTGGTCAAAAAAAAAACGAAACGTCATCAATTGAATTGTCCGTCCGTCCGTCTGTCAGTGAAGCTAGGCGCTCATTCCAAAGTGTAGTTTCAAATGGAGAAGAACGAGGAAGAAACTCCATCGTTACTCATTTCAAAAAAAATATTTTTTTACAGTCTCATTGATACATTACCTGATGCTTTACCCAATGATACATTATCTGATGCTTTACAATCAGCTCAATTAACAGGTCAGTCAGCCTCACCTGTTAATTGAGCTGACTGTAAACCGACACATGCGTATTGCCTTCAGGGCGGGTCCGCTCAAACTGTTGTGGTTCTTTCCTCAAAAGGCCACTACAGAAAGAACTTGCACAGTTCTCACACATAATGTTTCATACATATTTGTCTGGACTTTAAAAGAGACAGACTTCTGAGTTTGTTTCGGCATTTCTTCTCAGAGTAGTCAGTTAGGAAATGTCGACCTCATCGTTCGCTTGATAAAATTGACGTGTAAAAGTGCTGCCTTGTAGCCTATTTGCAGAAATAAATTCACTTGTTTCACTTGTTTACTTGTTTCATCATAACATCATCACGCCTTTTATCCCCAAAGGGGTAGGCAGAGGTGCACACAGAAGTAACACCTACTTTTCACTATTTATGTTATAAGTCCCATGTAATAGGGGGTGAGCCTATTGCCATATACCGGGCACATTTCCAGACTCCGTGCTACTACTGAGAATTTTTTAAAAACCCAGTAATACTTTGCTCGACCCGGGAATCGAACCCGAGACCCCTTGCCCGGCAGCCGCACTTGCGACCACTCGGCCAACGAGGCAGCCGTACTTGTTTCACAATGTATATAATGTAATAACACTTCTGGAGACATCTATTGGCCCACCTTAGAGTTTAGGTTTCGATGACCCCTACCTTACCGAAATATGATTGCTAGATTGAACAAAAACTGTTGATGCAGTTTTAAACCTGATACGCTACCATCTTTTTCGATCGTATTGTTTTAAATTTGAATTCAGAATACCATACATAAAGGGCATTGATTAAAATTGGTGCCTTTCTTTTTTCTGGCGGCAGTCTATGATTTATGGAAAATATTATCTAGAATGACATTACAAACGAAATTTTCTATGGGCTCATATATGGAAATCTCAGTCTAGACTGAGTTATGAGCGTTGAAAGGATTTGGAGTCAAACATTTTACTTCGGTGTTTTATTCAAATTATTCATATTTTTGTCACAATTCCTAACTTCAAATTGCGCGCCACTGTATCCCAGGCACAGGAAAACCATATCACACCACAACATATTCATATTACCAGGCACTAATTTTTATTAGCTATTTTCTCTCAGTCGATAACTTGTGGGATGTTTCTAGGAGTTGTATCAGGAAGCTTCATGAGCGTCAGCTGTCGTAACAGTGGTGGGTTGGGTAGTGGTAGCCGTCCAAACATCTAATAAAGTATTTTTTTTTTGCCGTTGACTCCTGGTGGGAGACTCATCTACTTTATAGTTAGCATAATCTTTTGAAAAAAGGAAACCGTCGGCTTTGTAAAGTGATGGACTATACGTCTGATGAGCGCATAATTTTTTCATGTAATGTTGATCAGTCGTAATATAATCATAGTCAAAGTCAAAGTGACTGTGACTGAATGACGATATCTTTGTACAGAATCTTATGCTAGCTGTCGATTAAAGTATTAACTGTAGTTAGATTAGTTACTTATCCGGAGTAAGTCGGAAGAAGAAGACAGAAAAATGATATTTTGAGTTTTGACGACTGCCGCTACTCAATCCGCTACCGACGCTGCAGCTGACAAACATAGCATTTCATGATAGGGCTCAGTAAAGTATTTTGCGAGTTTTCGAGTGAGAGGAAATTGATCATGAAAATCTGTCGCAGGCCATAAACCGTATAGTTACATATAAAGTGAACACACTAGCCAATCAAGTGAAATGTTTTTTTTACTTCAGCAGTAGCCAGTTAATGGTTCACTCGGTTCTGATTCCGTGGCCATATAAAAAAAAATACAAAAAAAATTAAGTGAAAAAGTTCACAATAAGCTTTATTATATTCCTTAAAATCGTTTATAAACATTTATTATAAAATCTTTCTGACAAGTAAATGAAGAAATATACGTTGTGTACGGTCGGTTATCAACAAAATAGCAGGAATAAATATGGCACTATTTTCACATATTTAAACTGATTTAACTAGGTTTGGACTGTGTTTTTGATATAAGACCCCATATATTTTTTTGTTTGAAATGTTATTCTGCATCAGTTTTTCCACATCCGATCAACTGCCGCGAAAAAACAAAAAGGCACCACGCTCCATACAAATTTGGTCATTGTCATTTAGCTAAGACCAAACGAAACTGAAAATACAAGGTGGGCCAATAGATTTGTCCAGAAGTGTATATGTGAGAACGATGTAAAGACAATGTAGAGGTATAGTATAAGATTATTATTATTCCTATTATTTTTTTTTTAATATGACCATTCCGGGACCACAGGGTCCCGGTCATTTGGGAGGCGTACGAGGGGCCGAAGCCAACTGCGCAGAGGCCCTTTAGACAACTTTCATCTAAATGTAATGGAGACACAAACCGGCGACTATCCCTGTATGCACTATGGATATGCACCCAAGGACAGTCCCCGGTTAGTGTAGAACTATTGTGGATAATGGAAAAAAAAGGTAGGGCTATGGATGGGTTGCTATGGACTGGTAAACTGGGAACTATGGATGACTATGGCACCTGCCGAAACAATGTAATTTTTACACGTAAAAATGGCAGGCGGAGACTCGCCAACTCACCGACCGGGCCCCGGGAATGATTGCTAGATATTTATTCCTATTATTTATTGTTACAGGAGAGAAACCCTACCAATGCACGCATTGTGACTACGCCTGTAGAGACACATCCACTATAAGGAGACACATAGAGCGCCATCTAGGAATATCTAAAGACTTTCCGTGCTCTTTATGTAATAAGATGTGAGTATAGATTTTTTTACTGCCTCATTGCCCGAGTGCGACTGCTAAACAAGGGGTCCCGGGTTCGATTCCCGGGTTCAGCAAAGTATTACTGGGTTTTTATTCTCAGTAGTAGCACGGAGTCTGGAAATGTGCCCGGTATATGGCAATAGGCTCACCCCCTATTACATGGGACTCGTAACATAAATTGGTGATACTTCTGTGTGCACCTCTGCCTACACCTTCGAGGATAAAAAGGCGTGATATGTTATAGGATTTTTATACAGGATTTTCTCCTGTGTCGTGGGTGCGTTTACAAACATACAAGTTCATATACACAATGACACCCAGACCCGGAACAACAATTTGTGGATTACACAAAGTGTTGTTCCGTGCGGGAATCGAACCCGCGACACGGTGCACGGCAGCCGGTTGCCCAGCGACTGCACCAACCGTGCAGTCTAAAATATACTAAAATATTTACTTACACCTTAAAAGGCTTAATCTGAATTTCTTTCACAGCTTTAAGAGAAAGGATACTCTGCAATTTCACCTAGATGAAGTACACTTCGAGTTGAACACCAGGAAGTATCCGTGCGAGCACTGCGATAAAGTGTTCAAAACTAAAAATACGCTGTATGTGCATAATGTAAGTATATATTACCACCGTAAGCGCGGGGCTGCGGACGGCGAGCATGGGTGGCTCCCCGTCCGACCAGAAACAGACCCGAGCGTACGGCGCCGAGCGGTCCGCGCGACACAAAGAGCCATCAGACCACCACGGATGGGGCCCAATAGGGCTGATGCCGATACAGAGCCGCGGAGAACTTAACGGGTAACCGGGGCTCCGGCTCGACGTGCAGGAGAAGGAACGGGGTGGTTTTTAGTCAGTAAGAGTCTGACACTTTCGCCTCACCCAGGCGGGTGAAGTCATTCGATGTTTTTTCGCCCATAAAAAAAACCGGTGAACTTCGTTCCGCCACCAGATGGCTTCGTTTTATGTAACATTCTTTGCTATAAACCTCACGGAACCCGAGACCTTCCCAACGAATGCGAAACCGTGGAAATCGATTCGTGCGTTCTGGAGTTATAGCGTCAGGAAGGAAAATCCGACTTATTTTTATATAGTAGATTACTATTTTGACTGCCTCGTTGACCGAGCGGTCGCATGTGCTGTGTAGGGGTCTCGGGTTCGATTCCCGGGTCGGGCAAAGTATTGCTGCCTGCTGGGTTTTTTAAATGAAACATTCTCAGTAGTAGCACGGAGTCTGGAATTGATAGTGAATGGGACTAAATAGTGAAAAGTGGGTGTTACATTGTACAGTGGCATTAAGTGCCGTAATGTGCACCTCTGCCTACCCCTTCGGAAATAAAATTCGTGATTTTATATTAAAGTCAAAGTCAAAGCATTTATTTCAATTAAACGATAGTTTGGTACTTTTGAAACGTCAACAAATACAAAATAAATAATAGTCTGTCAGTCAGTCCGTCAGTGGAATTAGGTGAAGCTAGGTGAATTATGTTATGTTATTTATTTTTTCAGAATACAGTACATAAGAAATCCAATCGAGTCAACTGTGAGATATGCGGAGTGGAAGTCACCAAAAACAATGTTCTGGCTCATCTAAGGCGTCATGTTAATCTTCGACCTTATAAATGTAATTACGATAATTGTAGACGACGATTCAAGGATAAGGTGAGCAAAAACGAATATTTTTTTATTTATAAAATAACTTTCGTGGGACATCCTATACAAGGTGTTGTTTTAACTCGTCGAGTACCGTCATTATAGACACAATTATAGAACAATAGGTTGCGGTCACCGGTGACCGCGCGGTGTTTGACAGTTTAAAGCCGCGTCACGTAGGAGGTAACTCGGCTATCGATTCTGAGTCCGAATCAATAAAGAAAATTTTACATAAATATTTTTCATTTTTCTGTAAATTACGGAAATCCGTAAGTGCGAACTGCACACCGCCGTCTTGTAACTAGCTTTATAACGCGGCTCAACACACACAAACTCAAACACGTAATTGATATTATTCCTAATTCCATAAAACTCCAATAAGAAACATTGCTGTCGCTTATTCTGAAATATTGTCGAACTTAAACGATTTACTATAGCCGTACTTTTAACTATTGGCCCGAAACTTTCTCTTACATTGAACCTTAATGACTTCTGTGACATGCCCCCGAGAAATGACACGGTTTCAAAACTACACCTTGTATAAATTATTTTATGGTATAAGCCGGTAAACGAGCAGACGGATCACCTGATGGTAAGCAATCGGCGTCGCCCATGGACACCTGGAACACCAAAGGCGTTACAAGTGCGTTATCAGCCTTTTGGGGATTAGGAGTTTGAGGATTGTTGGGGATTCAGTAATTGGGGAAGGGGGGGAGGTAATTGGGACTCCGGTAACCTCACTCACATGAGGAAACACAACGCAAGCGTTGCTTCACGTCGGTTTTACGGCATGGAGAGCCCTGCTTTTTTTTTTATACTTTATAGGTCGACGTTAAACCACCATCTCGCCTGATGGTAAGCGATGATGTGGCCGACGATGGAGCACGCCTACCTATGAGCAACCTGTTCACTCGGGACTTGAAGACACCCAGGTCATATTTGACGGGAAACACAGCCACAGCAAGGAATTCCATTCCTTAGCGGTTCGCATGAGGACGCTTGACGCGAAACGCTTCGTTCGAATGGGTGGAATGTCCACCATATAAGGGTGGCATCCCGCCGTTCGTCTGGTGGTACGGTGGTGAAATGGACTAGGGGGAATAAGTTTGTGCAATTCCCACGCACACTCATCGAAATGTATCCGATAGAAGACCGAAAGGTTTACGATTTTGCACCTGTGTTCGAGGCTTTGTAGCCGAGCCTCCACAAGCGAATCGTCATTGATCTTCTTGGCACGCCTCTCGATGGATTCGAGGGCTTCTAACTGGTATTTCGCTGAGCCATTCCAAAAATGGGAGCAGTACTCCATATAAGACCGAACTTGTGTTTGGTAAACAGTGAGCAACTGCTCCGGCGTGAAGTACCGTCTCACCCTCGACAGGACACTCAACTTTCTACCAGCCAGTTGCGCCTTTGTCTCGATATACGAGCCAAAATTGAGAATTGCTTCGGCACGACTGGGCCGGCTCGACCGGAGTAATACCACGGCTGAGCAGAAAACCATAGTTAAAGAACCACAGCGATGTGTTTTGTCGTGTGAGTGAGGTTACCGGAGGCCCAACTACCCCTTCCCCATCTCCCCAATCATGGAATCCCCAACAAATCTCAAATTTCTAATCCCAAAAGGCAGGTAACGCACTTGCAACATCTCTGCCTACCCTCATAGGAGACAGGCGTGACCATATAAAGTTATTAATTTAATCGTTTTTTAATCTTTGTCGTACAGGGTGATCTCAAAAAGCATATACTAATACACTATCCAGATCGTCAATATAGCTGTACGTACTGCAACCGAAAGTTCCCGAGAAAGTCACGACTAAACGAACATATAGCCATGCATCTCAGGGGATACAAAGTGCAGTGTGATTATTGCCATGAAATGTAAGTATTTTGTTTTTATGGTGATTTAAATGACGGATCACCTGATGGTAAGCAATCGGTGCCATGGACACGCGCAACACTAGAGGAGTTACTGTGATATCATCATCATCATCAACAGCCTATACATGCCCACTGCTGAGGAAAGCCTCTTCTCACACGGAAAAGGTTTGAGCATTAATCACCACGCTTGCTCAATGCGGGTTGGCGATTTCAAACTTATAATTAGAAATTATATAAGCCCAGGTTTCCTCACGATGTTTTCCTTCACCGTTTGTCAGTGGTGTCTAGATATCTTAGAAAGTACATATAACTCGGAAAAAGTAACACTGGTACTTGCCGTTGGTAAGTTTTGAACCTGTACCCTCATGCATGAGAAGCGGGCGTCTTAACCTGCGGGCCACCACGACATGATACTGTAACAATGATACAGTGATATGCTATTCTTTATGGGTGAATGCTGCTGACATCTTCGTTCTCCAAAAGAGGGCTATTCGGTCGGTTTGTAATCTTAGTCCAAAGCTCAGAGAATTGGAAATAAAAATCAAGTGAAAAAAATACCTTATCCCTCCTTGGAGTCAAATATCCCTAACCACTCTGAGTAGTGTCACACGCTCACTGATACCGTAGTATCCGAAGCGACGAGTTGTGTTTAACTCCATCTAGTTTAAAATACGGTATTGTTTGGTGAGTTTACATCACATTTACACATAAAGTACTGGGCCGATTTACAAAATTCTTTCACCAATAGAATGCTACATTCTTCCAATTTGACATAGGCTACATTTCATTTTTAAAAAAATTAGGGATCCTTGGTAAAATTTGAACAATGTAACCGAAGGTGTAGAACAATGAGTCTTAAAATGTCTTTCGTCGAATGAGCTGCGAAAACTATTAGCGATAGAACAAAATAATGTACAACAATATTTAAGAACATCATAATGTCTGCAAAAAACTCCGCGGTAGCATATGTCCAACTATTGTAGTTATGTCACTACAACAATCCAAATTTCCAAAAATAAATAATTGTCTACCCCGTGCGAAGCCGGGACGGGCTGCTAGTTATCTATACAGTTGATGACATAGTTCGTTCGTATATCTTTTTTTTCGTATTTTTTTTCTTTATTCTAGCCATTACGATTCTAAGCCGAAGTTGCGACGTCGTGCGCGGTTCAGAGTGCCAAGCACGAATGACTATCGCATTCGTAACGTAATATATCAAGCGCGTTCGGCGCTTTGATAGGCTGGCTCCATGTATACCAACCAATCAGAGCGACGAACGTGCTAGATACTATAACTTTACGAATGCGATAGTTATTCGTGCTTGCTGCTTGGCTCTCTGGTGCCGCGTGCGGCTGGACGTTAGAGTGGACGTTATCACATAAACTTACTAACTTTAGCATTTATACAAGATGTTGTTTTAAAGCCGCGTCATTTTCTAGGAGGTAACTCGGCTATTGGTTCTGAGTCCGAATCAATAAAAAAAATTGTAGGTAAATATTTTTCATTTTTTTGTAAATTACGGAAATCCGTAAGTGCGAACTACACGCCGCCGTCTTGTAACTAGCTTTATAACGCGGCTTAATACACACAAACTCAAACACGTAATTGATATTATTCCTAATTCCATAAAACTCCAATAAGAAACATTGCTGTCGCTTATTCTGAAATACTGTCGAACTTAAACGATTTACTATAGCCGTATTTTTAACTATTGGCCCGTAACTTTCTCTTATATTGAACCTTTATGACTTCTGTGACATGCCCCCGAGAAATGACACGGTTTCAAAACTACTTCTATACCTTGTATAATCTTTTAGTAAGATAACATAAAATTATCGTTAATTCTTTACAGGTTCTCATCAAAGATGCGTCTATCAAAGCATATAAAAAGAGCTCACAGTCCTAACTCGAAGAAATATATTTGTGATGTCTGTGGTATTGTCATATGCAGTCGTCGCGGCATCGTCAGACATCTACTATATGGCCATGGGACTGAAACAGTAAGTTTTTTTTATTTTTAATATAAAAAGAGGTTTTCGAGGTGACTCGATCAGTTTCGAGCCGCGTCGGGATCTATAGTTATGGGGAGCATGCTCGTATCGCACGTTGCATGTTACAATTAAAGTCTTTTTTTATAGCATAAGCCGGTAAACGAGCAGACGGATCACCTGATGGTAAGCAATCGGCGCCACCCATGGTTACCCGAAACACCAAGGCGTTACAATTGCGTTACGGGCCGTTTGGGAATTGGGAATTTGGAATTTGAGGATACGGGGATTCGGGAGACTAGAGATGGGGGTAATTGGGCCTCCGGTAACCTCACTCACACGACGTGATTTACAGAAAAATTGGATGTTTTTCTGTACAAAGAAACTTTCACATTTATAATTTTAATGTGACTAGAAACCAGCCTACGCGCTGATAGCTACGCGTCATTCAAAAACGCTTTGTAGAACTTTATATAACTCGGCTGTCAGCGCCAACGGTCAGCGTGCGGTCAGCGCGACTCTAAAACCAGCCTAAAAGCTGGGCACAATGAGTGCCCAACACTGATTTTCAGTTTACACCCCTACTTGACGTTATGCACCTTCTGTAAAAGAAAATGTTGATGGTTTTAACAAGAACACTGGTATTTTGTTTCAGGACGTACAATGCCAACTATGTAAGAAGGTATTCAGTCAGAATGTGGGGTTGAAGGACCATTATTTGAAGCATCATAATATCAAGTACTGCTTGCTAGAAGACAAGTAAGTATAATAGGGTAGACGCCTAATTTTTATTTTTATGTCCGTCTGGTAGATTATTTTAAATCATTAGACACGTATTTTTTATTTTCTTACAGAAACGAATACTGTTAACGATATATATTTTTTTTATATTAAAAAAACGTTGCCCCACACTAGGATTTTCTCGTGTGTCGTGGGTGCGTTTACAAACATACAAGTTCACATACACATGACATCCAGACCCGAAACAACAATTTGTGGATCACACAAAGTGTTGTTCCGTGCGGGAATCGAACCCGCGACACGTTGCACGGCAGCCGGTTGCCCAGCCACCGCACCAACCGTGCAGTCAAAGTCATATTGATTTGAAATGTCGCCTGACGTCACTTCTATGTACACTTTATTATACGTAGAAATGACGTTTTAGCCCCCACTCCTAAACTTTGAGTCGTTTTATCTAAGTATCGTTTTATCGTATCTAAGTATACGACAAACTAAAAAAATACGTAATATTTTTTCATTACCTAACTTACGGACTAATTAGATTTTTAATTTTCATGCCCTGTCATCATCCCTATTGCACAACTTGATTCACTCTCCTTTCCGTCATCGTACCACAAGACAGTCGGCGAAGCGTCACCGATTCATGGTAGATGTGCGTACTGCTAAGGAGTGGAATTCTTTGCCAGATTCTGTATTTCCTGAAGGGTATAACCTGGGTGCCTTTAAGGCCCGAGTGAATAGGTTGCTTAAGGGACGACGTGCTCTATCGTAGACCGCATCATCGCCTACCAACAGGCGAGATAGTGGTCAAACGTCGGTCCATTAAATATAAAAAATATGTACTTTATGTCTCTAGTTATAAAGATGTTTTTTCAATAATTAATATTGAACCAACGAAATAATGTTACCAAGAATTGTATTATTATTTTAATAACTATCGAGAGATACTAATTAACTAAAAATCGCGGGTTTTATATTGAGAAAAGCTGTACTAATTTCGAGCCACAGAGGGGTTCTTCCTCGTGAGCAACGTGCGCGGTCGCGGCTAGCCCGTCTGTGGTTCGAAACTAGTAGAGCTTTTCTCAATATATTCACGTGAGTAACCCGTGATTTTTAGTTAAGAAATCGAAAAACCGAAAATAGAACTACTCAACCCAGGTATTTAACTTATCTAACATGTTTTTTTTATTTTTAAACAGGCAACATGAAATAACAATAAAAGATGAACCGATAGATGAATACTTAAGCGATTGTGACACTCGCCGGTACTCATTCGAAGTTGACATTGACAAACATGAAATTGACGGTAAGCGTTTATCTCTTTATTACCTCCACTCAGTTCCACCCGCTCTACTCGATTCCTAATAATCTTACCGTGATGTTTTATAGCATACAGACTTCTTCGATAAATGGACTGTACAACACTGAAAGGATTATTTAATTTGGACTAGTAATTCCGGAGATTACTGCATTCAGACAAAGAAACAAACAAACAAACTATTCAGTTGTATATTAACTAAAATCGCGGGGTACTCACGTGAATATACTGAGAAAAGCTCTGCTAGTTTCGAACCACAGAGAGGTTCTCCTGAACAGCGTTTGCGGTCGTGGCGATATCGCGCAGTTTACTGGCTAGCGTCGGCGCTTGTGTCGATGTGGTTACTTGCACTGCGAGCCCGCCGCGCCCCCTGCTGGAAACCATTTGCGTTTGCTTTCTACTCCGGCGGCGGCTCGTCAGCCCCTCTGTGATTCGAAACTAGTAGAGCTTTTATCGGTTTACACGCTCCGTCCACTCCGTTTCCCCCGCTTTACTCGGCTCCTCTTGGTCGTAGCGTGGTGTTTTATAACCTATAGCCATCCTCAATAAATGGGCTGTCCAACACAAAAAGTATTATTCAAATCGGACCAGTAGTTGCTGAGATAACGCGTTCAAACAAACATACAAACTATTCAGTTTTATATTTAAAAAAATAGAGGTACTATTAAACTGGTTCGAATAATTAATTTCTCTTTCCATCTTTTCGTCCAATAGGATATTAGCAAGTGTCACACGATTGGACGTCAATTTTTGACAGCTGCTGTGATTGGACAAAAAATTCTCTTGCTACATTTGCGTCATCTAGTGAGAAAGAAAACGGTAGCCATTATTTCCCCCGTACCCAATCATCAAATCTGCAATTCCCAAAAGTCCTTCAATGCAATAGTAACTCCTCTAATGTTGCGAATGCCCATAGGCGGCGCCGATTGCTTACCATCAGGCGTTTCAATACATTTTAAATATTTTTATAATAACTATCGTGAGACATACTAAATTAAGTAAAAATCGCGGGTTACTCACGTGAATATACTGAGAAAAGCTCTACTAGTTTCGAACCACAGAGAGGTTCCTTCTCATGAACAGCGTTTGCGGTCGTGGCGATGTCGCGCAGCCTAGGCTTAGGCTGAGTAAGCCGCGATTTTTTTTTTTAATTCTTTTTAAATATTTTTCATTACTATTACAGAATTATTTCAACCTCAAGAAGGTCAGATATCAGAAGAGATAGACATAGAGATACCACAAGACCAGATAGATTTAGAACCAAACCCGGCCACACAAGAGGTGTCAGAAGTTGTGTCTACAAGTATAGATAAAGAACAGAGTTCAGAAGATATTGTTGAAGAAGTCTTCTTAGGAAATGTGGTTCAGAACACTGTTAGGAACATTGGTAAAATTATTTTAACTTATATTGTGCATTTTTTCTTCCGCCCGGGTGAGGCAGGAGGGAGTGTCAGACTGTTACTGACTAAAAACCACCCCGTTCCTTCTCAAAAACACATAGGCTACTTTTTATCCCACGGGAATGTGGTTGAAGCCGTCGGCAAAAGCTAGTTCATAATATACATATTACATACACAACATCACGCCTTTTATCCCCGAAGGGGTAGGCAGAGGTGTACATCATGCCACTGTACAATGTAACACCCACTTTTCACTATTTATGTTATGAGTCCCATGTAATAGGGAGTGAGCCTATTGCCATATATCGGGCACAATTCCAGACTCCGTGCTACTACTGAGAATTTTTCACAAACCTAGTTATACTTTGCCCGACCTGGGAATCTAACCCGAGACCCGTTGCCCGCCAGTCGCACTTGCGACCACTCGGCCAACGAGGCAGTCTAGTTCATAATATACTTAATAATATAGTTAATTATCACTTTTACCCACAGATATGCCAAATAACATAGTAGATATGAAACAAAAAGAGACAGTGAACAAATGCGTCGAGGAGATGCTGAGCAAAGTGCGCAAGCGCAAGGAATATAAAGTTTTAGAGATATTGCGCCAACAATATAACAAACGAATTATAATGGCTACTAGGAGCGGTAAAAAACAAGGTACTTATGTATACTGAATGCTTTAGAGGTGATGTGAGGTGAGGAAAATCATCCAATGACTTCTTCTCGCCTTAAGTGAGGCGAGAGCGAGTGTCAGACTCTTACTGATTAAACACCACCCCGTTCCTACTCCTGAATCAATGTTTAAGTGTGGGAGAGCCATGCTTCGTATCACGACTGAGCAGAAAACCTACGTGAAATAACGTTTGTGTTGTATTTCATCGTGTAAGGTTACCGAAGGCGCAATTATCCGCCTCCCCAATCTCCGAATCCTCAAATTCCTAATCCCTAAAACGCCATCAACGCACTAGCAACGCATCTAATAGTGTCCCAATAAGAGTCTGACACTTCCTCCCGCCTAGGCGGTGAAGTCAGATGATTTTCCTCCTTTAAAAATGAAGTCCTCAAAATATATTCTCATCCGCATCCTCAAGATATGTGCTTGAAACTCCCTCTTCTTCCTCATAATCACTTCCTCGACAACTCCAAAACACCGGCCGATATCTATACACGTTTATCTTTTTTCGAATTTTAAATATGATTTTCTTCTTCTTCTTCTACAGATAAATCGCTGATAAAATTCTTCAAAAAGTCATCGGAGAATTCAGAAAAAGGTACCAGCACTAATTCTAGCGATAAAATAAATAATCATAACAATAATGATAGTGAAACTAGTATAGATACCGCAAATAATGATAATGGAAATAACGAAAATACTCATAACGACGATAATTCTAATGAAACTGCCGCAGATAATGGAAATAACGGAAATATTCATAATGGAAATGTAACAACGATTGATAACGATAATGAAAATAACGGAGATAATCGTAATGATAATAGAAGTCACGGTGATTGTATTAATTATCAGGAATCTGATGATTCTGATGATGATGACGATGAAGATTATGAGTATAAAAATGATGTAAAAGATAAAAATGGGAAATTGAAACTTAATACACATCAATGTTATATTTGTTTTAAGGTACGTACAGAGACATTGTAGAAAATATTTTTTAAAAAGAGTAACGAATGGTGTTTCTGCTTGTTCTTCTCCATTCGGATCTACATTTTGGAATGAGCACCTAGCTTCACCTAGCTTCACTGACGGACTGACTGACAGACTATTATTTATTTTGTATTTGTTGACGTTTCAAAAGTACCAAATTATGGTTTGATTGAAATAAATGCTTTGATTTTGACTTTGGTACGTATTTGAAATACTATACACCGTAAAATCTATTTCGTTTTCGTCCCGAAGTAAAATGGTTCTGTCTCGGTAATACAATAGTCTTACAAAGAAATAAAATGTTTAAAAACGCGTAGGTACGCTGTCGAAATTATGGACAATACAGCAAAGTTATGTAGTAAAGTCTTTTAGAGGAATTTTATGTCCGCGTAAAAGTCCACGATATCATATGGGGGTCACCCATATATTACGTCAAACGAATTTCATTATTTTTTTAGCCCCTCCCCCGTCCTTGTCACAGCTATGTCCCCCTTCCCCCCAGTGTGACGTCACATTTTGCAGAAAATACAACATGTAACGTAATTAACGCACACCCTCAAACACCCCAATTAGGATATTATGTTATAATCATAATACATACACTAAATTTTTTATTTAACATGTATATGCATCCTTACTGGTCTTGTCATAAGGTTTATTTTTCTTTATTTTGTATTGAATGATAGAATTTGTATAGAGGTAAATACAAATAAAACTGAGATTTTAAAAGTCTTATTGCTTTGACTTACGGTCCATTTCGATTTGTTTTAACAATACAGGGTTAATATGACTATAATTACCGTAGTTTTAATTACCTATACTAAAAATTATATAAATCGATTCAGTTAACGATTCTAAACAAACTATTTTCAGGATGTGCGTTATTTAAGTTACATGTTGTATATACAGGGTTACAGGTTAAGTCGACCTAAATCCTTTAAGAGGTGGTAGTTGCCATCATTTCTGACTGATTTGACTATGGAACCCCCTAGCCCAAACTTAATCGTTCTCAAGTTATGGGACTTTGAAGATTATTTATAAAAAATCCAGATTTTTTGTCTATTGTCCCCTTTTTTTGTGTTTTGTACCTCTAATGTTTTAGTTTTTGTATTTTTTGTGTAGCAGATTAGTGGCTCCATTATTTTAAACACAAAAACTGCAATTAACTGTACCAACTGAGTCGTATTAGACGACTAATTGTTAAAAAAAGAAATAAATTTGTGAAAAGTGTTTTTTTCTTTGTAAGATATTGCAAAAAAAGTCTATGACAGTTGTTCTGCAGATATGCTTAAAAATATCTACGCTTCTTCAGCTTTCCGATAAGGTATAATACAATATGGTATTATTGGATTTTTTTAATAAAAACATCGATGATATGCTACCAGGTAGTAGTAAAAAATAACGATACTTAAGCGTCAAATTTAACTTTAGTCAGAAAACAAAATGAAACAATAGGAAACGAATAAGGTTTATTAATAATTTTTACAATACATGTTCCACATGTCCACCCCTATTTCGCACACATACACGCATTCTGTGTCTTAAGCCACTTTTCACTACCCCAGTTGTTAGTCCTCTTCTTATTTCGTTAGCAGCATCAATAATTTTCTGCCTCAAAACATCAACAGATGTTATTGGGTTAGGTTCGTTGTAAACCAAACTTTTCATGCCCCCACACATAAAAATCCATGGGTGTCAAGTTTGGACTTCTAGCTGGCCATTGTATAGGCCCACCTATTCCGATCCACTTATTTGAGTAATTAGTATCTAGCCACTCTCTGACACTCCTTCTGAAGTGCGCGGGGCACCCGTAGTGCTGAAACCACATGTCTCGAATGAGGTTTAATGGTATGTCGTCGAGCAAATCGGGTAAATCTTGTCTTAAAAAATTTGGAGGAAGAAAGTAAGGCCCAATTTGATAGCTTGATATTATTCCCATCCAAACGTTAAGGCTGAGTCTCTGTGACCCCTTTACCCTTTTCTTATTAGGATTTTTTCCTGCTTTCGGAGCCCAATGATTGCAGGACAATAGGCGCTGCGACCAACTGTACGAAATACCGTTACTTTTGTTATTACCTGGGAGTCTTTCATCGATGTTTTTTCCGAGAATCCTGATATCACCCTAGCAAATTATACCTTATCGGAAAGCTGAAGAAGCGTAGATATTTTTAAGCATATCTGCAGCACAACTGTCATAGACTTTTTTTCAATATCTTACAAAGAAAAAAAACTTTTCAGAAATTTATTTCTTTTTTTACAATTAGTCGTCTAATACGATTCAGTTGGTACAGTTAATTGCAGTTTTTGTGTTTAAAATAATGGAGCCACTAATCTGCTACACAAATAATACAAAAACTAAAACATTAGAGGTACAAAACACAAAAAAGGGGACAATAGACAAAAATCTGGATTTTTTATAAAAAATCTTCAAAGTCCCATAACTTGAGAACGATTAAGTTTGGGCTAGGGGGTTCCATAGTCAAATCAGTCAGAAATGATGGCAACTACCACCTCTTAAAGGATTTAGGTCGATTTAACCTGTAACCCTGTGTATAGAAACTATTGATATTTTAATTTCCACTTAAATTACTTTAAAAAATATTAATGCCAAATCAATAAACAAAATAAAAAACATTAATACAATTATGTTTCGTATTTTAACACAGATTATAATCGTTTTTGAAATGTGACATCACAAAGTTTAGGGTCCATCCCATCCCAATACAACCGACACGGCAGATATAACCGACACGACCAATACGACCGACACGACAGATACGACCGACACGACAAATACGACCGACACGACAGATACGACAAATACGACAGATACGACCGACACGACAAATACGACCGACACTACAGATAAGACAAATACGACCGACACGACAGATACGACAAATACGACCGACACTACAGATACGACAAATACGACAGATACGACCGACACGACAAATACGACCGACACTACAGATAAGACAAATACGACAGATACGACAAATACGACCGACACGACAAATACGACCGACACGACAGATACGACAAATACGACAGTTGTGTTTGTCGTATTTGTCGCGTCGGTCGTATCTGCCGTGTCGGTTGTATTGGGATGGGATGGACCCTAAACTTTGTGATGTCACATTTCAAAAACGATTATAATCTGTGTTAAAATACGAAACATAATTGTATTAATGTTTTTTATTTTGTTTATTGATTTGGCATTAATATTTTTTAAAGTAATTTAAGTGGAAATTAAAATATCAATAGTTTCTATACACAGGGTTACAGGTTAAATCGACCTAAATCCTTTAAGAGGTGGTAGTTGCCATCATTTCTGACTGATTTGACTATGGAACCCCCTAGCCCAAACTTAATCGTTCTCAAGTTATGGGACTTTGAAGACGACCGACACGACAGATACGACAAATACGACCGACACTACAGATAAGACAAATACGACCGACACGACAGATACGACAAATACGACCGACACTACAGATACGACAAATACGACCGACACGACAGATACGACAAATACGACCAACACGACAGATAGTACAAATACGACAGATACGACAAATACGACAAACACGACAGATACGACAAATACACAGACACGTCAAATACGACCGACACGACAATACGACCGACACCGGATAAGACAAATACGACAAACACGACAAATACCACCGACCCTACAAATACGAACGACACGACAGATACGACAAACACGACAAATACGACCGACACGACAGGTACGACAAATACGACCGACACGACAGATACGACAAATACGACAGATACGACCGACACGACAAATACGACCGACACGACAAATACGACCGACACCGGATAAGACAAATACGACCGACACTACAGATAAGACAAATACGACAGATACGACAAATACGACAGATACAACAAATACGACCGATACGACAGATACGATAAATACGACAGATACGACAGATACAACAAATACGACAGATACGACCGATACGACAGATACGACAAATACGACCGACACGACGTATACGATAAATACGACAGATACGACAAATACGACAGATACGACAAATACGACAGATACAACAAATACGACCGACACGACAGATACGATAAATACGACAGATACGACAGATACAACAAATACGACAGATACGACCGATACGACAGATACGACAAATACGACCGACACGACAGATACGATAAATACGACAGATACGACAAATACGACAAACACGACAGATACGACAAATACACAGACACGACAAATACGACCGACACCGGATAAGACAAATACGACAAACACGACAAATACGACCGACACTACAAATACGACCGACACGACAAATACGACCAACACGACAGATAAGACCGACACGACAGATACGACAGATACAACAAATACGACCGACACGACAAATACGACCAACAAGACAGATAGTACAAATACGACAGACGACAAACACGACAAATAAGACCGACACGACAGATACGACAGATACAACAAATACGACCGACACGACAGATACGATAAATACGACAGATACAACAAATACGACAGATACGACCGATACGACAGATACGACAAATACGACCGACACGACAGATACGACCGACACGACAAATACGACCAACACGACAGATACGACAAATACGACAAACACGACAAATAAGACCGACACGACAGATACGACAAATACGACAGATACGACAGATACAACAAATACGACAAATTAGACAGATACGACAAATACGACAAACACGACAAATAAGACCGACACGACAGATACGACAAATACGACAGATACGACAGATACAACAAATAAGACAGATACGACAAATACGACCAACACGACAGATAGGACAAATACGTCAGATACGACAAATACGACCGACACTACAGATACGACAAATACGACAAACACGACAAATACGACAAACACGACAAATAAGACCGACACGACAGATACGACAAATACGACCGACACTACAGATACGACAAATACGACAAACACGACAGATACGACAGATACAACAAATACGACAGATACGACAAATACGACCAACACGACAGATAGTACAAATACGACAGACGACAAACACGACAAATAAGACCGTCACGACAGATACGACCGACACGATAGATACGACAAATACGACCGACACGACAGATACGACAAATACGACCAACACGACAGATACGACCGACACGACAAATACGACCGACACGACAGATACGACAAATACGACCGACACGACCGATACGACAAATACGACCGACACGACAAATACGACCGACACGACAAATACGACCGACACGACGGATACGACAAATACGACCGACACGACAAATACTACCGACACGACAGATACGACAGATACAACAAACACGACAGATACGACAAATACGACCGACACTACAGATACGACAAATACGACCGACACGACAGATACGACAAATACGACCGACACTACAGATACGACAAATACGACCGACACGACAGATACGACAAATACGACCAACACGACAGATAGTACAAATACGACAGATACGACAAATACGACCGACACGACAAATACGACCGACACGACAGATACGACAAATACGACAGATACGACAGATACAACAAATAAGACAGATACGACAAATACGACAGATGCAACAAATACGACCGACACACAGATACAACAAATAAGACAGATACGACAAATACGACAGATGCAACAAATACGACCGACACGACAGATACGATAAATACGACAGATACGACAAATACGACCAACACGACAGATAGGACAAATACGTCAGATACGACAAATACGACCGACACTACAGATACGACAAACACGACAAATACGACAAACACGACAAATAAGACCGACACGACAGATACGACAAATACGACCGACACTACAGATACGACAAATACGACAAACACGACAGATACGACAGATACAACAAATACGACAGATACGACAAATACGACCAACACGACAGATAGTACAAATACGACAGACGACAAACACGACAAATAAGACCGACACAACAGATACGACAGATACAACAAATACGACCGACACGACAGATACGATAAATACGACAGATACGACAGATACAACAAATACGACAGATACGACCGATACGACAGATACGACAAATACGACCGACACGACAGATACGACCGACACGACAAATACGACAGATACGACCGACACGACAAATACGACCAACACGACAGATACGACAAATACGACAAACACGACAAATAAGACCGACACGACAGATACGACAAATACGACAGATACGACAGATACAACAAATACGACAGATACGACAAATTAGACAGATACGACAAATTAGATAGATACGACAAATACGACAAACACGACAAATAAGACCGACACGACAGATACGACAAATACGACAGATACAACAAATAAGACAGATACGACAAATACGACCAACATGACAGATAGTACAAATACGACAGACGACAAACACGACAAATAAGACCGACACGACAGATACGACAAATACGACAGATGCAACAAATACGACCGACACGACAGATACGACAAATACGACCGACACGTCAGATACGACAAATACGACCGACACGACAGATACGACAAATACGACCGACACGTCAGATACGACAAATACGACCGACACGTCAGATACGACAAATACGACCGACACGACAGATACGACCGACACGACAAATACGACCGACACGACAAATACGACCGACACGACAAATACGACCGACACGACAAATACGACCGACACGACAGATACGACAAATACGACCGACACGACAAATACGACCGACACGACAAATACGACCGACACGACAAATACGACCGACACGACAAATACGACCGACACGACAGATACGACAAATACGACAAACACGACAAATACGACCAACACGACAAATACGACCGACACGACAGATACGACAAATACGACAAACACGACAAATACGACCGACACTACAGATACGACAAATACGACAGATACGACAAATACGACAAACACGACAGATACGACAAATACACAGACACGTCAAATACGACTGACGCGACAAATACGACCGACACGACAGATACGACAAATACGACAAACACGACAGATACGACAAATACACAGACACGTCAAATACGACTGACGCGACAAATACGACCGACACGACAAATACGACCGACACCGCATAAGACAAATACGACCGACACCGCATAAGACAAAAACGACTAACACGACAGATACGACTAATACACAGACACGTCAGATACGACAAATACGACCGACACGACAAATACGACGTATCGCCAATTTGGTCGGTATATGTCCGTCTAGGGATAATATAATAGTTATAGTTATTTATCTTATAACAGAAAATGTTTTTTAAGGTTGTTGGAAATAAATGGGCTTTATTATTATGCACATATATTTATTTAAAATTCTCTACAAATTAGATTTTTAAATACTACTTACAAAATAAAAAAAAATTATTTAAAAATATAAAAAATAGGAGTAAAGTATGAAGTGTAACGACGGGCCATGTCACACGACAGATGTCCTTCGTGTCGATATGTGTGTATTCTGCGTGTAAGTGTATATTCTGCGTGTAAGTGTATAGTAGCCAGGTGCCACAGTCGTTGTTTCAAGAGACTGTTCCCGCCTTTATTTCAAAGTCCTTGTTGAATAGCATTTCAGTATTTGACCGTAAGATAAACTAATAAATTTCTTTCATATTTACAGCTCTTCAAAACGAAAACAGACCTGCAACATCACTGCACGGAACATTTCGATATATGCAACGAGAAAACTATAAAAAAATGTCCGTTTTGTGGCTACGTCACGAATTTGAAACTCTCCAGGCACATCAGACTAGTACATAAAGTCAAAATTAGGATCCCGTACTTCCCATCTTGCATCAAAGAAAGGTCTACTGAAAATGGCTCGAAATACGTCTTTCAGATTGACGAAGGTTGCGATCTAGAAATCATACCCAGTATAAGCAATTTAAATAAACTGGCCTCATTGAAAATCGATGAGAAAAATCGCAAAACCAAAAATCAACTCCTCGCTACAACAAAATTGGTCAAAAAGGGCGAAAATTGGATGGTCAAAAAGGAGGCTGTAGAAGTAAATCATGATTATTTATTACCGAATTTTTTTAAAGAGGAATATCAAAGCTTAAAGTCCATTGGAGATACTTATATTGAACGGTTACGGGGTCTAAGTATTATAGCAAAACAACGCAAGCTAAGAATGCTGTACCCCTGCGATGGTTGCGAAAAAATTTGTCTATCAATCGCAGCCTTAAAATTACATCTAAGAAAACACGAAGAAAATCCCAAAAAATACAAACCGAAAATATGGAAAAATCGCATCGTGAAAGCTAGTAAAAAAATGGCGCGCGGTAAAAATTTGAATGACGCGAGTGAAAGTTCGAATGACGCGGGAAAAAGAGTGAATGACGCGACTATAAGTTCGACCAATCGTTTCGCTGATCCGAATCCGGTGACTCGTAAGCACAAATGCGACAAAGCATTAATAGATTTTTACAAAACCAACATTAAAGGCGGCGATATAGAATTTTGGCAATTTCTGAAAATTTTCAACAAGATGGACAGGGAAAACGTCAAAGATTTCAAAGATTTGGAGAATAGATTCGATTTTGGTATGCATAACATGATAGTTAACGATAAAAATAACGAAAATGATCCCAAAATTAATGAAAATGTTCCCGAAAATAGTGAAATGGTTCCCAAAAGTGTAGATAATAAGAATAATATTAAAAAAGTAAAGAAAAATAACGTAAAGAAAGGGTTCACTAGAGCAATAATGATAAGTAAGAGAGAATATATGAAACGAATGGAGATTAAAAAGAGAATGAGAGAAAGATTGCAAGCTTCTAAATAAAATAATAATTGCCAATGTCTCAGTTATAACCCTGAATCTGGAATGGGGCTAACGTATTATTGCTCACCAATTGGCGCAAATGTATGAAGACGTTTTTCGTCCAATCAATGCAGCTTTCGTGAGCCTATAAGTGGCTACTGCTGACCAAACCAAACCTTAAACTTATGATTAGATATTATAAGCCCAGGTTTCCTCACGATGTTTTCCTTCACCGTTTGTCAGTGGTGTCTAGATAATCTTAGAGAGTACATACTAACTCGAAAAAAGTTTCATTGGTACTTGCTGTTGGTAGGTTTCGAACCCACATCCTCATGCATGAGAAGAAGTGTTATACCTCTGGGCCACCACGACGCTTTAATTTATTAATTGACGCAAATATTGAACGTCCAATGATGTGTCACTAGCTAATTCCCTATTGGACGAACGAACGAGCGGTTCGCAATAGGGCCATCTGGAGAGCAAATATACGGTAGGTCCCACTACATGGGACTTATAATATAAATAGTGAAAAGTGGGTGTTACATTGTAACAATAAAATGGGGTGCATAGGGTTCGAGATGTGAATAGGGACAGAAGAAGGGTGAATTGATACTATGAAAAATTTCCCAATAGCGATTCGCACTTCTTCTGTTTCTATTTACCTCTCGATCCCTATCCACCCCATTTTACACATGTGGACTCATGCCGGTATGGCATGAATCTTTATGAATTAAAAAGTGTGAGATTTGTTAGTACCTCGAATCCCTAAACCCCCAAAAGGCCGGCAACGCACTAGTGACTCCTCTAGTGATCCGGGTGTCCATGGACAGCGCTGAATTGCTTACCATCAGATGATCCGTTAGCTCGTTTGCCCCTAAAGGTACGAAGACTTCAAAAACAGTTTGTGTGCGTGGGATTACCTCGCGATTGGCTGAATCGATTTTGATGCGGTATTCAGAACAGTGTTTATTACACTTAGGTTTTAGTTAGTTAATAGTCGTGGTGGCCCGGAGGTTTAATAAGCAATTTAAATAAACTGGCCTCATTGAAAATCGATGAGAAAAATCGCAAAACCAAAAATCAACTCCTCGCTACAACAAAATTGGTCAAAAAGGGCGAAAATTGGATGGTCAAAAAGGAGGCTGTAGAAGTAAATCATGATTATTTATTACCGAATTTTTTTAAAGAGGAATATCAAAGTTTTAGTTAGTTAATAGTCGTGGTGGCCCGGAGGTTTAAGACGCCCGCTTCTCGTGTATGAGGGTACCTACGGGTTCAAAACCTACCAACGGCAAGTATCAATGTGACTTTTTCCGAGTTATATGTACTTTCTAAGATTATCTAGACACCACTGACCGACGGTGAAGGAAAACATCGTGAGGAAACCTGAGCTTATAATTTGTAATTATAAGGTTGTAATCGCCAACCCGCATTGAGCAAGCGTTGTCATTGATGCTCAAACCTTGTCCGTGTGAGAAGAGGCTTTGTTCAGCAGTGGGCATTTATAGGCTGTTGATGAGTTAATTATATCAATTAATCGACTTCAAACAAGGGGGTTGAAGTCGGTTTTTTTATCGTTGTTTATAAAAGAATTATGTTTTTCTTTATTCATAGAAGAAGAGATTTTTAGTTTAATTATGTTATGACCACCTTAGGTGGTGGCAAATGACTGATAAATATGGCAATTATGGGGTGTGCAATATTTACACCTCTGTCTACCCTCTTTGAGGTATATCAGATATGTTAATAAAGTCTATATTAATTATTATAATAGGTTAGATTCAGAGCCGTATTATCCCTAAGGGTACTGTTATCCATGCTAATTTCTAGCACGAAAACAAGCTTAAATTTCTTTTTTTTTTATAGAAATACGTTGCCCCACACTAGGATTGTCTACTGTGTCGTGGGTGCGTTTACAAACATACAAGTTTACATACACATGACACCCAGACCCGGAACAACAATTTGTAGATCACACAAAGATATAGGGTAGTTGCCAAAATTTTATTTTAATGTCCGTCTGGTACATTAATTTAAAACATTAGACACGTATTTTTTCTTTTCTCGCAAAATTAAATACTTTCGACGAAATATTAATTTTGAATATCGTGTGACGTCACAGCGTGTCACATTTTGTAGCACGATATGACGTAACGAACTCTCACTCCTAAACTTAGCGTCATTTTACCTAAGTGGGGCAACTTAACTCGTCGAGTACCGGTCTTGTAGACACAATTATAGAACAATAGGTTGCGGTCACCGGTGACCGCTTGGTGTTTGACAGTTTAATACGAGAAAAAAAAATACGTGTCTAATATTTTTTCATTATCTAACTGACGGACTAATTAGATTTTTAATTTTGATACCCTGTAAACTACCCAATTGCTAAGTGCGGCAATCGAACCCGCTACACGTTGTGTGGCACCGGTTACCCAGCCACCACGACAACTGTGCAGTCGAAATTAAGCACTTGTCACTTAGCGTGTGTGTCGGATTTTTTTTTGAGCAATATTTTTGGCAACGATTGCAAAAATGTTTTCTTGTTACCGTCTTGGTATAAAAAAGTTGGTGTGATTAATCCAAACATGTTTCCGATTCGGCAGGCGTTCGATGATTGAACATTTCTGAGCATTTTCAATAGGAGCGCCTTCACCATGTGTGACAATACCATAGCTAAACTAGGCGAGTTTCTACTGCGCCAGAGCCTCTAGCACGGTGACTGTGTCAAAATTTACGTCAATTCCATATAATTTTATTTTCTGCTCTACCTCTATTTATTTAGCATTTGGTTAAAGACTCTGGTTACAGAGGGGCGCCGCGACATGCGTGAGCCCAACTGCCCATAAAGTGGCAGCGCTACGAAATTAAATTAGGGGCGCCTTTGAAGTCCTTGCCTATTTTTGTTTTGTTTTTAATGGGGGAATCACCAAATGACTTCTCCCGCTTGGGCGAGGTGGGAGGGAGTGTCAGACTCTTACTGACTAAAATCCATCCTATTCCTACTCCTGTCCTTCGAGCTGGAGCCCCGGCAACCTGTTAAGTCCTCTGCGGCTCTATATCGGCATCAGCCCTATTGAGCCCCATTCGTGGTGGTCTGATGGCTCTTTGTATCTCGCGCGGGACGTGACGCTTCGTAAGCTCGGGTCTGGTTCTGGGTGCTTACTCTTGAAACCAATCTCAATGTCAATGCAATTTCAATCCAATAAAATCTCAATAATTACTCAATGTCAACACTATACAACCACAATCGTAGCTGTTACAATAGCATTCAGAGAACGGAATATAAAGCCAAACTCAATATTTAGTTCATTCAATATCCGCGCAATACGGATGCAATGGGCGCTAGTGTTGTAACTCGAGAGTACGAAATTTCACAATACCAATGTCGATCGATCGGGATTGGATTCAAGAGTAAGCCCCCCTGGTCGGGCGGCGAGTCACCCATGCTCGCCGTCCGCAGGCCCGTGCACGAGGGGCTTACCAGGTCGCTCTCTATGTACATTATTGGCTATATAACAACACGCTACATAACATAGTCACTGAGTAGTGTGTTACCATAAAATAATAAGTAGATAGTAAAAATTGAGTTGATTTTTCTTGAATAAATTAAAATAAACAAGTTTTGTTTGTATATCTGTTGTTTTATTTTCGATACCTATCTATAATTTACAAAAATGATCTAGTATTATTATAACTTACAAATTGATTATCGCATTTAACAGCAGTCTCAAGTCAGTGCCTTTAGCCAAACGCCACTTTAGCGCTTGTCTACAGAGAGTAGAAATCAAAATGTATGGGGATGACACTGACAAGTGTCAAAATTTACGTCAATTCCATATAATTTGGTTTTCTATTCTACATGTAGACGAGCGCTAAATGGCATTTGGCTACAGCTGCAGGTTTGATTCTTGACTGCAGTACAGTAACAACTAGGGGCCGATTTTTAAATACGCAGTTAATTCATAACTGTAAAATAAAATTGACATTTGACAGTTCGTCGCCTCAGTGCTTCAAATCAAATCAAATCAAAAAATCAAAATCAAATCAAATTTATTCGCAAAAACATGTGTATACATACACACACACGCAGGTGCAAGTATGTAGGATGATAAAAAATAGTTGCACTTAATACATGTTTACCACTTGTCATGGCATGCAAATTTTTAGTAAGTAATAATCATATTATCATCGTTAAATATTTATAAATGTCAAATAAAATTGTATGTAGGTAGATATGTCAAAATTAAAATTATTAATACAGATATATCATAATTAAATTCGTACAATATGTCACACTCATAGCAAGAATCACATAACCAATGAAACAATCACAACCAATAAAATAATCATAATTTATAAAATAATAGCCATGTTCATCATCATTCTTAAATGACACAGTCATCTGACTGAAGTAAATTCAATCAAATAACTGTGTCATTCAAGAATTCGGTGACACTATAGTAGACCTTCTGTAATAAAAAAAGTCTAAGCTTTCGCTTGATATGGTTGGCACCTAGTTCTCTCCATGATTTTGGCAATTTATTAAATATTACAGGTGCCATGCAAAATACATTTCTGCGCATAAGCGCGGTCTTACAAGGATGAAGACAAAGTTTTGTGTAATCACGCCTGTTGCGCTGAGTTTTATCCTCAAGACGCGGAAATAAATGAGAATTATATTTAACAAATAAAACTATTTCGAGAATGTATAACGATGGCATTGTAAGAATCCTATACTGTCCAAAGTATGGCCTGCAACTATCAGTAACTTTAAGTGTAAACATTGATCTCAGACATCTTTTCTGTGCCCTAAAAATAGTTGCCCATTCCACTGAATTGCCCCAAAAAATGATTCCGTAACGGAGAATAGATTCAGCTAATCCATAGTACGCAATTAATAACGTGTTTATATGTATTGTTTGAGACAATCTGTGTAAAGCATATGCTCTATTACTTAATTGTTTTGCAAGTTTTTCTACATGAGCTTTCCAGTTCAGATTTTGGTCTATTGTTAAACCCAAAAATTTTGTTGATGTTACTGATTCAATAGTATTATTTTTATATGTAATGTCCGAACTAATTGATGCATTCGGTCTTGTACTATAGTGCATGATAACAGTTTTACTCAGATTAATCTTTAGGTTATTATTGTTTAACCAGTCTATGGCATTAATTAAACTACTATTTATGTCATTGTTGTATTCTTCTCTTATTCTACATGGTATGGTTATAGTGCTATCATCCGCGAAAAGTGACATTGTATGTTCTATACTTTTCGGAAAGTCATTTATATATATCGTAAATAAAAGGGGGCCTAAAACACTTCCCTGTGGAACGCCATATGTCACTTGACGTTCTTGTGATGTATATATTTCCTCTCGTTTAGTTTTACTATTGAGTCTACTGATTTCTGTAACTTGCCTTCTAGTTGATAAATAAGATTTTAAAAGATTTTGTATATTTCCTCGTACCCCATAATTTTCCATTTTTTTTAGTAAGGTATTATGATGCACATAGTCAAAGGCTTGGGTCATATCACAGAAAATCGCACATACTGGATTTTTTTTATCTACATTGACCATCACTTTATAAAGAAAGTCATAGATCGCCATGTTTATACTTTTATTTGCCCTGAAACCTTTTTGTTCGTCACAAAATAACTTATGTTTTTCAAAATATGTATTTAACTCTTTGTATATGTATTTTTCAAATATTTTAGAAATAATTGGTATCAGCGAAATTGGTCTATAATTTTCCATTAGTTCCCTATTTTGTTTTTTAAATAATGGCTTTACTATAGATTTCTTTAAGGCGGCTGGAAATATACCTTTACTAATGCTTAGGTTTATTATGTGACTTAAAGGTTGGCATATTTCGTATGATACTTCTTTAATAATCTTAGTATTAAAACCATCGCATCCTACGCTGTTAGTATTTTTCAAAGATTGAATAATTTTTACTATGTCTTGTGGCACACTCGGAGCCATAAACATTGAGTCCTTTTTACTTGTAATATATCTACAAATTCCAGTGCAATGCAAGTGGGATGGTTGGATTTTATCAACAAAATAATTATTAAATAAATTACTTATTTCGCTAGGATTTGTTATGCATTTATGTTCAAGACGGACTTTGTTTATGTTATGTTTAGGTATATTGAATTTTGTACTATTAATTATTTGCCAGGAAGTTTTTGATTTGTTCAATGATGTTTTTATTTTATAAGTATTTTGTGCAAATTTTGTTTTATTGACAATTGTTCTGAACAGTTTAGAATATTTTTTTAACTCGTTTCTATTCTGAATGGTCGGTTTTTTGTAATATGTGCCAATTTTTCAGAAAATGACTTATACAGTTTCGTTAAGAATCAAATTTCAATCCTGCTGGTTCAGAAACATTTTATAGTTTATACTCTTAATACAACACAAAATGCATTTAAAATTATTTTATGACACAACATCACACTGAATAGGTATTTCGTTCTTATTTGTTGTACGTCCAGTAATTGTTTTATATCCTACAGCGTAGGTGACATTGAGTGGTTCTATCTCCACCCAATCGACCAATCACAGCCCTCGGTCCGCCGCCGAATTATGTGCGCCATTTTGTTTTGATTTGTCATTTCGCTAAAGACATCGGAATACTGACTTCGTTGCTCCAGAAAATATTGTAAAAATAAAACAAATTATAGTGTTTTTGGTGGTTAGATTTATCTAAATTAAACAAAAACATGTCTACAACGTGTTGTAAAAGTAAACATGAGCAGACGCAGCCTCAAATTGAGATGTAAGTACTTTTTAATTATATCTTGAGTTCGTTATTAATTTAAAACAGGGTGTTTTTTTTTGTTACGATACCACTACCATTTCTAAACCATAATTTTGAAACTTGTTGTGATAGCGTGAGTTACGTTTTTTATTGAATTTAGCAATGTTCTTGTTTTTAAATTTTGAACTTAACCTGGTTATTTCTAATGTATAAAAACATGGTAGTGATCCCGTTTTATTAACTTTTACTTACTTGTTGTATTTTTATGAATAACTGACATTTCATTGTTTCCGGAATAAAACGTTAACGTTCAAATTGCCGAACTTTAGAAAACCAATCTACTATTGGCGGCAAATTATTAATACGCTAAACTTCTAAACGAAATAAGCAACCACAACATTGAAAATGACTTGCCAAATGTAACAAACAGATAAAACATGTTCTAGTTGTCTATGAAATAAAGATTTTCAAAAGTTATCAATGTTAAAATATAGTCATCTAAGTATAGATTCGCCTTAGATTCATAGTATTTAAAAAATGCCACGTGACCTCGCGGGGAGGAGGAGATGTTACGTGTCGAATGATATGATTGACAGTTATTGCCCTTTTATTGTTCTGAGGAATTAACCGACTTTAAAGAAAAGAAGTTTCTCTTTTCGACCTGTACCTACTATGTTCGCTATAATCTTGCGTTTGTAATCTTGAGCCCATTTGAATTCGCTTTTCAATATAGTGTTTACCATTTTTAGTAGAAGGTTTTAAGTATATGAACCGATATTAAAAAAGGAGCTTCACAATTTAACACGTGTTTTATGTGTTGTCCGCGATTATATTGTTTTTAGCTGAATCGATTTTGATGTGGTTTGCTAGACTTAGAACAAAATTTGGATATATTAACTTCAAAAGAGATGCGGTTTGCACTTTAGTACGTGTTGAATTAAAGTGCAAAACCGCCTCTCTTTTGAAATCGGTTAATATATCCAAATTTTGTCTTAAGTGACTGCCTCCGTGGTCGAGTGGATAGCGTATGCGACTGCTGATTTGGAGGTCTCGGGTTCGATTCCCGGGTCGGGCAAAGTGTTACTCGGTTTTTCCGAATTCTCAGTAGCAGCTCGGAGTCTGGCAATGTGCCCGATGACGGCAATAGGCTTGCCTCCTATTACGTGGGACCTAAAAAATTCATTCAACGAAATGTGGTTGTAATATTATACCTCTGCCTACCCCTTCGGGGATTAACAGGCGTGACGTGTTGCATGTACTTTCCGAGATTATCTCGCATTTAGTTGAAGCGATTTCGACGCGGTTTTATTTATTTATTTATTTATTTCTTCTTCACAAAATACAGTGATTGGCGGACTTAATGCCTTAAGGCATTCTCTTACAGTCAACCATAGGGAAGTGCAGAGAAATGAAGTGGTTGCGAAGCCAGAACACAATCAAAAAATAAAAAAAAAGTTATGTAATATGTATACCAAACACATAAATACCTATAGAATAAATATATTAATACAATATTTTATAAATAGACATATACATACCATATAATATATACTACTAAACAAATACTTATACTGCATAAATACTACAATATATTATATAAAAAGAAAACGTTGTTAGAATAGTTTCCTTAATTGTTTTGAGTCTGCCAATGCTTAAGTAGTTGCTCACGGACTTTAAATTTAAAGGTATTGCGACTTGTTGCCATTCTGATCTCCTTGGGCAACGCATTCCACAGAATAACAGCTTGAATGAAAAAGGAAGAATGAAAGAAGTCAGTGCGATGAGAGATACATTGAAGATGTCGGTTTTGAGACGAACGAAGAAATTTTGTGTGGTTTGCGCACGTATATTGGAAGTAAGAAGCAAGGTAAGTAGGTGAAAAAGGAGAGTCAAGATAAGAGAATAAAGTGGTTAATGCCCTCTGCTGCCTGCGCAAGCGTATGGGCAGCCACTTCAGTTGCATCCTATGTGCAGAAATATGATCATATTTACGTAAGTTGAAAACGAATCGAATGCAGTTATTTAGAAGTCGGTCTAACTTATTGAGTAGATCTGCATTCAGGTCGTAATAACAGACATCAGCGTAATCAATAATCGGGAAAATCAAGGTCTGCACAAGCTGCGTCTTCACAGAGGACGGAAGAAAGTTCCTCAGACGATACAGAGCCCGCAACGATCCAGTCACCCTTTGGCAAACACTTGTAACCTGAGCACGCCAGCTCAATGTACTGTCAATAATCAGGCCCAGATCCTTCACGTCCCGACTGAACGGAACAGTCACACCATTATACGAGATAGGGGGCAGTGCTGCACCATCAATCGATCCAAGATTCCGAGAGCTACCTATGATTATGGCCTGGCACTTGTTTGGGTTTACAGCTATGCCAAACCTCTCTGACCAATTTTGAACAGCTGTTAGATCACTATTAAGTTTACTGATAGCACTGGGCAGATCGTCCACCACAGATTGACGGTACAGCTGCAAGTCGTCCGCATACAAATGGTACGCACACTGAAGTTCAGGAGTGATAAGGTTGATAAAAATAGAGAAAAGAAGTGGAGAAAGGATGCCGCCCTGAGGAACGCCTGCCGTCAAGTCACACCAGTCAGAGAACTTCTCATCATACTGGACAGACTGCCGACGCTCCCGAAGGTATGAAGAGAACCATTCCAGTGATTTGCCAGAGATCGCAAGATGGGATAAGATTGCCAAAAGGATATCATGACTGACCATATTAAACGCGTTAGAAAAATCAACCAATACCAAAAGTGTTACTTTGGTATCCTCCATACCAGCCCTAACATCGCCAGTCACTTTAAGGAGGGAAGTTATAGTGCTGTGGCCAGGTCGAAACCCAGATTGCAACGGGCTTATTAAGCTATGATTGTAAACAAAGTGAGACAATTGTTTATGGACACAGGCCTCCAGCACCTTAGATAGGAAGGGAAGGATTGAGATAGGACGGAAGTGGGTCAGCAGAGTGGGAGTACTAACCTTAGGTAAGGGTCGAACAAAAGCTTTACGCCAAACTGCTGGAAATACACCGGAGAACATGGAGAAATTTATAATATGAGTAATCGGTGACAGCACGTGGTCTAGAATATATGTGATCATATCTCGGGATAAGGAGTCACAACCCACAGCTTTTGATTTAATGGAAAGGATAATCTTACGAATCTCCGTCGCATCAGCTGGAATGAAACAGAAATTGTTTATTTTGGGACGTGTCAGACCACTGATAAAAGACAAGGTGTTTAGTCTGGTAAGATGATCTAGAGTAGGAACAGTGGAGAAATGTTGGTTAAGGTCATCTAAACCAATTGTTATAGACTGGTCTGAATTTTGAGGTTTGCCAATACCAAGAGTCCGGAAAAATTTCCAGATATTGGCAGGAGATGAACAAGAAATATTATTGAGAATATGACGGCGCTTAGCGTTACGTACCACTTGGTTACATCTGTTTCTTGCAATTTTAAAAGCCTCCCAGTTCTCGTCAGTACGATTTCTCCTATGCCTGCGGAACGCGCGGTCCCTACGACGCATTGCCATCTGTACTCCTGCGGTCATCCAAGGCGCCGGTGGTCGCCTAACCTTGATCCTTCTGATGGGTGCATGACGGTCGTATAGACTAACGAGAGACGCATTAAAAATTGCTACCTTCTCCTCAACCGTTTCCGCCTCAAAAAGCGGCCCCCAATTGAGTGTCGATGCATCACCCCGAAGTCTCTCCCCATCCATCCCCGCAAAACAGCGCCTGTACAGAACCTTGGGTTTCACCTTGGGTGGTTTGAGGGCATAGGATAGGTAAATAAGGTCATGATGGGAAAATCCGGGAGCGTCGTGCTGACCATGGAAGGGAACCAAGGAAGGATTCGAAGTGAGTATAAGATCGAGCCAAGAGTCATCAGCAACAGTATTGTGATGAGTAGCATTCAGCGGTAAGATGTGAAGACTCGCTGACTCGATAAGATGAAGGAGCTTATTAGATCTAGAGGAGTTTGGTAGAAGGAGATCGGTATTAAAATCACCCATGATCACGTGATGTTCGTACTCAGAACCCAAAGATTCTAGAACTGACTCGAATTCAGTGAAGTAGTCATTAGTTGGAGGGCAGTAAATAACACCCAGGACCATTTTAACCCCCCGGACACAAACCTCTAGAAATAAATATTCCGCAGGAGAATTTGGAGACGATGACAAGAGTATTCTGTGAGGAAAGTTACTACGGAGGTAAATTGCCACTCCACCTCCCCGTCTTACAATCCGATCATTCCGAAGAAGAACGTAACCAGTAAGGGGGTAAGTGGTTGATAAGAGTTGAGGTTTGAGCCAGGTTTCGGAAATCAGAATGGCATGAACATTGCCATTGTTAAACGCATCATAGAGGTCACTGTAGTGACTGGGAACACTCTGTGCGTTTATGTGGCAAACATTGAAAAATCTGTCGCTGTTATCGGAAAAAGAGCGATCGATGAAGTCTGCAAGAGTAGCCCCCAACGAGCAAAAACTATCACTATTAGAGGCATCATCATTAGCGGAAACAAAAGAATCACTATCTGACATAATAAATTAAAATCTGTGTATATAAATAAATATAAATAATAAGAATCTGTAAATATTAAATTGATTTTAAAAAGCTAAATACATAAATATTAATGAACTAAAAATTATTCCAATCACCTAACCCAGCACCACCCGCCGGCCGACATCGACATCAACAAAAATTAAGACAATACAAAAGCAGAAAAAAAAAAAAACATAACATGAGAAAAAATTAATAAAACAATATTTTACTAATTACTCTGGGACCATTTCCGAACGCATCTAAAATAGCGACCGTCACTGTCACAAGCCAACGACACTGACAAGTGACATATTGATGGATGCTAAAATGAACTGTCAAACTACACACACACAACAATCAACATGCTTTGTGATGAACTGACGACAATGTTATGAAAAATAATATGATTGCGTATTCGGTGATAAAGACAAACCAAATGAAATAAAGGGATGATACAAATGCAAGAGATGGAACAAGGTTAAAATGGCACCAGCTACAAGCTATGATATGAATGATAAATTAAATTCTTATCGTGAGAGTAGTATATAATATGGAAAATGGAATGAAGGAATCTACCCACAAGTAAGTTACAATAAGCATGACATGGAAGTACAAATTATGAAACATTACATTATGAAACATTACCTTGCAGTTTGCCATTAATTACCTGTTCTGTTTCAGATTCCCTGCATCCTCCACCCTACTCCTACTTGTTGATGAAGACACAGGCAACAGCTTAGGATACTTCTCAATCAAAGGACTCAGCTCATCCATGGAAGAGATTTTATGACGTTTCCCATCAGCAGTCTTGATATTTATGATGCAGTCCTGAGTCCAACAGAACCTCATACCAAAGTGCTGCCGTGCCCTGCCAAACACTGTCTGCCTGCCACGAGTCAGAAACTCCTTCATTGAAACCGGAGTACCCTTCAGTTTGGTCTTAACCTTCCACACCGATGCCTTTGTGCCCGTAGAATCAAAACGGATGAGTATAGGCCGGTTGTGATCTTTCTTCGCACTACCAAGCCTCTGGCAAGATTTTATAGACGATGATTGAAGGTTGAGGTCCAGCTTCCGTTTAAAGAGATCAAGCATCATCTTGCTGCAGTCTTCATTGTCAGCCTCTGCAACTCCATTAATGACAAGAGCCTTCCGTCTGTGTCTTGTTTCTGTCAAATCATTTTGCTTGGAACACTCAGCAATCTGGTTTTGGAGCAGTCCCAGCATTTTGTACACCAAAACACGGAATGTACGGAACTCGTCAGCCAACTTCGCCACCGTGTCTTTAGCAGAGCTTGCACACTCCATCTGAGCCTGCAGCTCCCCCATCCCTGCCAACAGTTTCTCCTCCATTGTTCTGGCGACGGAAAGGACATCATCTAACCGTGGCATAGTGACTATTTCGTGCTTGCAGTAAAGTGATGAGAGTGAACGTAATATATAACAGTGACTTGTCGAAGTGGCAGCAGGTGGTACAAATTTCTTGATTTTAAACTTGCATATCACATCAGATGATTATTAAAATTATTACTTATATTAGATTATTAAATTATATTATGATTATTAAAATTATTATATCTAAATATTTACTATAAAACTGTAAATTTATATTTTTAATGAAAATAAAAGAATTTATGTGTCTGTACTCATTGAGCACCTACCCGCGAATCAGGTTTTCAGTAAAGTTAGTCTTAGAAAATGTTTCAGGTATATTAACCGACTCAAAAAGGAGATTCCCAACATATTATGTTTATGCACCTAACACTTAAAAGTATGAAATAAAACTTAAAGAAAAAGGAAACCACTTTCGATTTTTTTTTAAGGGAGTGCGCTCAAGAAATCAAGCCACTCAAAAGTAGAAATTAATTTGTATTTATTTACGCTATCCCTATCCATAGGCAGTCCCTAGGATAGGTATTTACCGAGTTTTTGAAATCATTGCCAAATCAATCAACATTTTGTATAAAAATAATTGAGTACTTAATTAACTTTTATTTCAAATTAATGCAGCGTTATCGTAGTCCTTTATTGTCCGTTGAGTTGTTGAAGTCGGTTTGTCATCGACTTCAAAAACTCAGTAAATACCTATCCTAGGGACTGGCTAAGGATAATGATAGCGTAAATTAATACAGATTATTTTCTATTTTTGAATAGATCAGTTTCTTGCACGAGACTCCCTTTAAAAAAAATGATTTTGCAAATGTTTTTATTATTTTTCTAATAACTTAAACGTTAAATGAAATTGAAATTCGAAGAAATTGTTTCAAACATCTCTTTTGGGCCGACAAAATCCTAGATTGCAATTACATCTCTTAAACTTCACATTTTTGCATATAATAATAATAATAATATTCTCACACATTCACACAACGTTATCTCGTCCCAAACTAAGCAGAGCTTGTATTATGGGTACTAGACAACTGATAAACGTGGCGTAAAAGGCGTTGCAGCATGATGTCTCTCTCATTGACTGGAGTCTTGTGATTGATGCTGGGGACATTGATGTGAAGGTTGACACTTTTAACTCAATTATACACGATCTGTATGATAAACACGCACCGGTGCGTCGTGTGAGGATTAAACACGACCCAGCTCCGTGGGTTACCTCTGTAATTAAGGATGCCATGGGTCGTAGGGACAGGGCGAAACAAAAACTTAAGCGCAGACCTTCCGCTGAAAATCTAGCGAATTTCAAAATGCTACGGAACCGATGCAGTCGTCTGTGTAGAGATGCTAGGAGGCGCTATTTTGAGGAGAACCTGGAGAAGCACAATTCAAACGACGTTTGGAGGTTCTTGCGATCTGTGGGCATTGGTAAATCACCTGTTTCCGATGCCAACGACGTAGACCTTGCGATTCTAAACGACCACTTCTCACTCTCTCCGGTATCACTCGACGGCTCCATTAAATCTGTCACCCTATCCAATCTTTCTAGTTTACCACTTCCTCCCTGTTCTCCGTTCGTCCTTAGCAGTGTCACTGATGATGACGTGAGAAAGTCCATGTTGGCAGTGAAGTCCTCAGCGGTGGGCAGTGATAAACTATGCTCTCGTATGTTTATCCCTATTCTTCATCTCCTCACTCCTATTCTTACCCACATTTTTAATTTCTCCTTATTTTCCTGTTCTTTCCCTACTGCCTGGAAAATGGCTCACGTTATTCCCCTGCCTAAAATAAACAAACCTTCTGTTCCCTCTCACTATAGACCTATTTCTATTCTCCCTTTTCTTTCCAAGGTCATGGAACATATTGTTCACAAACAACTAACGGCCTATTTATCCAGTAATAATCTAATTTCCTCCTTCCAGTCAGGTTTTCGTCCTGGTCACAGCACCGTCACAGCTTTGCTCAAAGTTACAGATGATATTCGCTGGGCCATGGATAATAAATCTCTCACTCTTCTTGTTCTGTTGGACTTCAGTTCCGCCTTCAATTCCGTAGATTTTGATGTCCTGTTGGGTATTCTTAAGTCCAACAATTTCTCATCTTCTTCCTTATCCTGATTCAACTCCTATCTCCGGGGCCGCCGTCAGCGGGTTCGCCTAGATCCGATCCGATCCGATTTTCCGATTGGTGTGACCTCGCTGCTGGCGTGCCTCAGGGTGGTGTCCTTTCTCCAGTTCTTTTTTCCATTTTTATTAACACCGTTGCCATGGTTATCACTTCTAATTTCCACCTCTACGCAGACGACTTGCAGCTTTACCGTCATTTCAAGCTGTCAGAGGTCGACTCTGCAATTGAAGCCATGAACCGTGACCTGGGTGGGGTCGACGAGTGGGCCAAATCCTTTGGCCTGCAAATCAACCCCCTCAAGTCCAAGGCTATGATAATTGGCGGTAGGTTTTACCGCAATGCATTGAGCATCTCTGCCCTTGATCCTTTGATCCTAAATGGCAATGTTATCCCTTACACTGATGTTGCCAAGAATCTGGGCGTGTTTATTAACTCTAACCTTTCGTGGGGTGAACAGGTGAACGAGATCAGTCGTAAAGTTCATTTCTCTTTGCATTCGCTGAAGCGTCTCCAGTCTCTTCTACCTCTGAAAACGAGGATCAACCTTATGCAGTCTCTGATCCGTCCATTGATCGACTACGCTGATGCTTGCTATTTGGATGCCACAGAGGAGCTTCTAAATAAACTTGAGCGCTTGCAAAATGTCTGTATACGCTTTGCCTTTGGTTTAAAAAAGTACGATCATATCTCTGAATTTCGCAAAAGGCTCAAGTGGCTCCCAATCCGACTTCACAGGAACACTCGCATCTTATGTCTTCTTTTCAATATACTTTTTAATCCTGATTATCCCTCTTACCTTCGTGAACGTTTTTCCTTTGCCCGCCCTCCTGAGGCTCTTTCCCGATCTCATCTTAAATCTAATCTTTCTGTTGTCTCACACAATACTGATTTTTACACATATTCCTTCACTGTTCATGCAGTGCGACTTTGGAATTCCCTACCACCTAATATCCGTGATTCTAAATCCATCCCAATCTTTAAAAGACTCGTAAGGGAGCACTACCTTTCCTCATCTTGTTCAAATTAGTGTCATATATATATATATATATATATATATATATATATATAGGTATGTATAATATGTTTATTTGTAATATACTCTAATATGTGTATTATTTGATGTGTATCTATCATATGTATGTATAGGTTTATGTATTTTATTGTGATCTATTTATTTAATACATTTCATGTCATGTTACGCACAGTGTCCTGTTTTTACCGTTTTTCCTGTCGAAGGACTGCAGGAAGAGATTCCTTCGGGAATATGTAGTACCTATGTACCTCCAAAATATTTATATATGTGTTCTCCTGTGTACTGTCTGTGTGTTGTGCATAAATAGATAAATAAATAAATAAATAAACATACTTTTTTTTGTAAATGCCTACATATTATACATAGAAACACCCAGACAAAGTCAAATATCCATTTCATGCACAGAAATATTTGACTTGAGCGGGAACCGAACCCTTAACTTAGTAATATTGGTTAATATTGGCGTGAACAAGACGATCACTTCATACACTTTTCAAATAGTGTTACTTTTAAAAATAATCCATTTTGCCTTTGTAGGCAGCAAGAATAAATCATTTTTTCTATAATAGAATGCAGTAGTGAATCTGACGATCTCAATTCTCAATGTTGGGTGACAAAAATTATTGACATTATCAATTTTAAGTTCTAAGGTTTTTTGATACATCCACTTTTAATTCGCGTTCATTCTTCTTTGTTTTTGCTGTTTATTTTCTGTAAACTTTGTGCCTCAATCAAGCCGTAGAATTCAGGTTTGATATTCTTGATATTTGGTCTGAGTGAACATTTGTATAACACAATAGTTAATAAGTACATCCACACCCTCTTTTAACAACTTTAGCTGATATGGATTTTTCTTTTGTGTATTTTTTAGATTTATAAGTACCTATATATTTTTGTTTCATGTATTCAAAAGGCTGGCTAATGTCAAGAAAAAGCTTTTTACAAATGAAATCAGCGAAAATGACACAATTGAAGACACTCCAAACAAGTGTACCGTAACAATTGACAAGAAACTATTTCAACGTCTTAATAATAATACTCTTCTAATTCCCTTGAACTTGCCTGGCGATGAAATTTTAATACCATCCAGTGAGCTTCCAGTTTTAAACGAACATGCTTATACCAATGAGAGCCTTATTGTAGATACCGCTGAACCACAGGTTCCATAACAAAAGAACAAACCAAGTCGAAAGAGGAAGCGTCAACCGGAAAACTGGAAAAGAAACATTAGAAAAACTAAAAGAGAAAGAGGGAAGGAGTACACAGACTCGAAAGGAAAATGCATACCAGCTAAGGTTGTAAAACCCGGGTGTCAGAGTACTTGTAAATTAATGTGTTCTACAAATTTTCCCTCAGATGTACGAGACCAAATCAAATCCGAATTCTACAGCTTGACTGATGCACAAAAATATAAACATACATAACATCACGCCTTTTATCCCCGAAGGGGTAGGCAGAGGTGCACATTCTACCACAGTACAATGTAACACCCACTTTTCACTAGTTGTTATGAGTCCCATGTAATAGGGGGTGAGCCTATTGCCATATACCGGGCACATTTCCAGACTCCGTGCTACTACTGAGAATTTTAAAAAACCCAGTAATACTTTGCCCGACCCGGGAATCGAACCCGAGACCCCTTGCCCGGCAGTCGCACTTGCGACTACTCGGCCAACGAGGCAGTCTATTTACATAAAGAAACTGAACTTGTTAAAGTCTGCAAGACATTCTTTTGCTCATCATTGAGTATTTCAGCTCGTCGGATTCACTACTTTCATTCAAAAATGGAAAAGTGATTTACTCTTGCCGCCTACACCAGTAAAAGGGAAATTTGTCAAAAAAGAAACATCACTTGAGAAAGTGAACGAGGTGATTGATCACATTAAGTCATTTCCAACTGTAGAACCCCACTACTGCAGATCATCCAGTTCACGCCAATATTTACAACCGCCTAAGTGTAGCAAAAATGTACTCATTATATGTTGAAAAATGTAAAGATCCCGTTAAGGAAAATATTTACCGGAAAATATTCTGTGAACGATTCAATTTAGGATTTCATCGTCCATGGATGTCTGTGACATTTGTTCAGAATTTAAATCGCAAAAAAAGACCCTAGTAATGAATTAATAGAAATACAAGAAAAACATTTGCAAAGAAAACAACAAGGTGACGAGGAACGAAATAAAGACCGAATGCACAAAGAAAAAATAGACACAGCCGTTATTACTTTTGATTTGGAGAACATATTTTCACTGCCTAAAGCAAATGTTTCATGCTTTTATTACACAAGCAAGCTAACGGTGTATACTGGGTTTTTCTGAATTCTCAGTAGCAGCTCGGAGTCTGGCAATGTGCCCGATGACGGCAATAGGCTTGCCTCCTATTACGTGGGACCTAAAAAATTCATTCTAATATTATACCTCTGCCTACCCCTTCGGGGATTAACAGGCGTGACGTGTTGTATGTACTTTCCGAGATTATCTCGCATGCTTTTATTACACAAGCAAGCTAACGGTGTATAATTTAACAGCGCACTGCGATATTAATAAAAGTGCTGTAAACGCTTTATGGGACGAGACTAGCAATGGAAGCAGTGGCGATGATATAGCCAGCGCGTTAGTTATACTTTTAAAACAAATAGCCAAGAACTTACCCAATACAGTAACTAAACTAATACTGTGGTCGGATTCATGTATCCCACAAAACCGAAACTCCCATATGAGTATGGCCCTTATAAATTTTTTAAAGTCTCAGGAAATAATAACAGAAATAACACAAAAGTATTCTGAACCCGGCCATGGTAATATTCAAGAGGTTGATTCTGTCCGTAGTTTAATTGAAAGAAACTTAAGACATCAAGAAATATACAGTCCATTATCTCTTCTACGTGCCTTACTAAAAATAAAATCAAATGTTCTTAAATTATTTTTCATACAAATGCAGGATAATAATTTCTTGTCTTTTCAATTAGAAGCCAGAAAATTTGGTTTCCATCAGCTACCGTACAAACAAGTGAAGTCAATTACTTATACAAAAGAAGATTGGTATTTTCTTAAATATCAAACTTCTTTTTCTGGGCCAAGAGAAACAATTGACATAAGAAAAAATAATATCATTGTTATAAGTGAAATAGTTGTAAAAAAAGAAAATAAGATATTGACGGAAAATAAAATAAAGGATATTCGTAGCTTGTTCAAATATATAGGTAGAAGACAAAATGTATATGGAAGCTCTTATCAAGAAAACTTTACGATGGAAGGATGAAAAAGAAAATGTTGATATAAATAACCCTACCGATGGGGCAAAACGAACAGTAAAGAAAACTCAAAACAAGAGAAATGGAAATATAAAAGAGAAGGCGACACACGCCGGAGTGAATGAACTAAAAAACAATAAAAGCGAGAAGGTGGCATTTAATAGGTCTCAAAGAAGTATAAATGAGAAGGAGACAGACGCAGAAGTTATAAAAGGAATTAAAAATAAGAAAAAGCTTACAAAAGGTAATAAGAAAAACTAAAAACAGAACAAGCAGAATAACGAAGTAATTTAGCGTGGTTGAATTTGATTATGGACATAATGTGATTGTCCCTCAAAATATATTAACGTCTATTTGTTCTGAAAATACATAAATATTTTTTTTTACAATGCGTTTTTCATTTTATTTAACTAAAATCTCCGCTTTTAGGTTGTCGTCTAAAAGATTTCTACATACAAATAACTATAACCAATTTATTCACAAGAAAAATGTCTTCATTTAGAAACAATATAGGTAGAGATTTTTAGTTTACTTTAAAAGCTTAAACTAATAATATTCGTACATCATCGTCGGAAAGAGGCCATTTTCAATAAATTATTTTATTGTACTTTTATTAGTAACCGAAGATTATATATTTTTTTAAATAGACGGATGGAGATTTTATATTTGTATTTGCTTAAACTGATTCGGCATAACATTTTGTAATGTACCTACCATCCATTCATTTTATTCTGAAGCATCCTGTATAACCTGTGACATGGAACAAACAAGCACGCAAAAATTAAACAGTCTCTTTGGTCTATCTCCAGTGAGGTAATGTTCTAAGTCCACATACATAATTATAGTTGTGCATAAATGTTCTATCTCCAAATTAAAATCGTAAATTAACCTATAATATATAATCATCACATAAGAAAGTTACAGTTATTAATTTCTAGGGTACCCGTATAATTAAGAAAATTCTTCAAATCTACAAACTAAAGCTTTTTATAAGAAATAGAGATAGAAACTCGTCTATTGTAAAATTCACCCGAGTGTAGATAGGACAAATAAGCACTAAGGCGACGAGTTGTCAGTATGGAACAATTGTCAAATATGCTCACTGCTCAGTTATGCCTCAGTTCAAATTTATCTGGCGTTAGAAAATTTACTAATGATAACCTCCTCCTTTTTTGGGAAGTCGGTTAAAAAATAACGAGTTACATTCGTAAATATACTGAGAAAAGCTCTACTAGCTTCGAGTGACTGTTTCTCATGAACCGCGTGCTTGGACGCGACGACGTCAGTAGGACTAGTAATAGACCTTTTCTCAGTACATTTACGTGCGTAAACCATTACTTTTAGTTAATTCAGTATTTCGCACGATAGTTATTAATAAAAAACAACTAAATGATTTCAAATCACATTCTATTACATTGGGTTTAGTGTTCCGGGTGTACATGGGCGGCGCTGATCGCTTACCATCAGGTGATCCGTCTGCTTGTTTGCCTCCTATTCCATAAAAAACATAGATACTATTAGATACATGTTTTTATAATAACTATCGTGAAACATACTAAATTAACTAAAAACTGCAGGTTTCACGTGAATATACTGAGAAAAGCTCTACTAGTTTCGAACCAAAGAGGGGTTCTTCCTCATGAGCAGCGTGCGCAATCGCGGCGACGTCGCAGTCTGTGGTTCGAATTTGTGGCTCTGTGGTTCGAATCTGTGGCTCTGTGGTTCGAATCTGTGGCTCTGTGGTTCGAATCTGTGGCTCTGTGGTTCGAGCTTATCTCAGTATATTCACGTGAGTAACCCGCAGTTTTTAGTTAAGTAATAGATACACTAATAGCTATCTTGAAGGAATATCAGGTTTGATAGCATCTAAAATCAGTCTCCATGTATCTGAAAGAATAGAAAAGAGATTTATGATTTATTTTTATATTTAATGGGTCGATGTATATCCACTATCTCGCCTGCTGGTAAGCGATGTGCGGTCAAAGTAAAGCAAGTCACAATCATTTCTTTCAACTAGACCAGGGCGCTTGCTCTTGTAACCAATATCAATGTCAATGCAATTTCAATCCAATAAAATCTCAATAATTACTCAATGTCAACACTATACAACCACAATCGTAGCTGTAAAAATAGCATTTAGAGTACGGGATATAAAGCCAAACTCAATACCATTTAATTCAATTAACATCCACGCCATACGGATGCAATGGGCGCTAGTGTTGCAACTCGAGAGTGCGACACAATATCAATGTCGATCGATCGGAATTAGATTCAAGAGTAATCCCCAGGTCTAATCTGTATACTAAGTTCAAGGGTTTGTTTGAACGTGCTAATCTCCGTAACTACAAGTCTGATTTGAATAATTATTTTTGTGTTGGATAGCGCATTTATCGAGGAAGACTGTAGGCTATAAAACATCACGCAGCGATCAACAGGTGCTGAGCGCAGAGCGGGTGAAACCGCGCGGAAGTAACTAGTATCACTACACAGTAGAGTAAATTACTCTGTGTCATTAGTTGTTTGAACTGTTCTATTTGTTTAAATAAATAAATAAATCACTACAGAGTATAAAACAAAGTCGCTATCTGCCGTCTGTCTGTCCCTATGTATGCTTAGATCTTTAAAACTACGCAACGGATTTTGATGCGGTTTTTTTATAGTTAGAGTGATTCTTAAGAAAGGTTTATATGTATAATACATGCATATTGCACCCGTACGTACCCGGGACGGGTCCCTAGTTATATAAGACAATACTTACAGCATCACTTATATCAATCCAGTCAAATGCTCTCTCCATTCTATCATTTTTTGTAGGTTTCTGGTCCCAATTCCAATATGTGAACTCTTTGAAACCACCGGTCACCTGAAATGAATCATGAAATCAAGTCAGAAACAGTATTGAATCAGTATTCAAGTGTGGTAGAGCCATGCTTAGGCATGAATGGGCCTACCCTCCCCCTTCCCCAATATCCCTGAATCCCCGACAATCCTCAAACTCCTCCTCCCCAAAAGTCCGGTAACGCACTTGTAACACTTCTAGTGTTCCAGGTGTCCATGGGCGACGCCGATTGCTTACCATCATATGATTCGTCTGCTCGTTTACCGGCTTATGCCATGAAAAAAAAAATTAATATGGAATTATGTTCAGTATATGGATGAAAACATATTTCATCTGTTCATTTTATATCCTATTCATAACATCACGCCTTTTATCCCCAAAGGGGTACGCAGACGTGCACATTATGGCACTTAATGCAACTGTACAATTATGTAACACCCACTTTTCATTATTTAATAACATGGAATTCATAACATAAATATTATTTATATTATTAAATATTATTTATGTTATGAAATGTAATAGGAGGAAAAAATGTAATAGGAGGAAAAAATGTAATAGGAGGTGATTCTATTCCCATATACCAGGCACAATTACAGACTTCATGCTACTGCTGAGAATTATTTAATAACCATGTAGTAAGTTGCTTGACCCGGTAATGGAACCCAACACCCAATTTTCACAATTTATCTTTCTTTTTAAAAGAAAGAAGAAAGACTATTTATTTTTATATAACTATCGTGAGACATACTAAATTAACTAAAAATCGCGGGTTACTCACGTAAATATACTGAGAAAAGCTCTACTAGTTTCGAACCACAGAGGGGTTCTTCCTCATGAGCAGCGAGCGCGGTCGCGGCTACCATCGCCGCAACCACGCACAAAAACTAGTAGACCTTTTCTCAGTATATTCACGTGAGTAACCCGCGATTTTTAGTTAAGACTATTTATGTTATGTGCACAGTATGTGCACCTCTGGAAAGGGGTGGGTACCACTCTGGGCTGGGCTACCCCTTACATAAAGTGAGTGGGTAAAAGGAGTAATGTTATGTAATTTTTTTAATCATTTTGTAGCCAGGCGCTTGGATCAGGGCCATTGTTATTTAAAAAAATAATACGGAGTTAAACCTCTTTCTATTTTGAAGTTGATAAAATGCAACTCACCTGAAACTTCCTCTCAGCATCTTCCGCTAGTGGCCTTTTTGTTTCAGTGACTGTTACAGCTCTGTAACCTTCCGGTAGTGTCATCTTCTTACCATCTAATGAATGTCCTCGGAATGACGCTGATAATTCTGTACCAAGCGTAAAATAGTTGAAGAAATTTAATGTTATGTTACAAAATAGCTCAATATTCTAAAATGTATTTTGATTTACCCTTTGGAGAGCTATGCTACCCGAGCCGACTACAGAGTCACGGAGGAGTGAACGGGTTACCGGGACTCCGGATCGGAATGTAGGAGTAGGAAAGGGGTGGTTTTTAGTCAATAAGAGTCTGACACTTCCTCGCCTCACCCGGAGAAGTCATTGGCATATTTTTCTTCCGTAAAAAAGCGACGCCTGCGGCGGGAATGAGCCGACTCGACTCGAGTCCACAGCGTCACAATACACCAGCGTCACAACCAAAACTTTTAAGTTTTGCCATGTGAATGAGACCCACTCAAAGGCCAGTGTGCGTTTTTGCCGCCGTTGTGGTATAGGAAAAAAGGCCGGCAACACACTACTAAGTCCACTGCTGGCTGGACAAAGTTGGTTAAGCGGCGCTAATAGGTTCATCAGGTGGTCGACCAACTCTTTATCTCCTATTAAACGGATTTCCGTTCCTATCATCAGGATGTTAACTTATAGAGATCCATTATAGAACGTACACCTCTTCCATGATTCGCCAAAACACCCTTATTTATGAAAAAATTACGCATATTTACGAACCTTCATCCTTTTCAACAATGTACGGAACAAAATATTTTTCTACGTTTGCCGGGCCGTCTGAGTCTATTTTACAAGGTATGTAATGCGATGTCTGCTCAAATTTATCCTTATGTTCTTCAGCATTTAAATTATTTTCCACTTGTATAGACATTTTTTGTTTTATTTATTTTTACGAAAACTATCTTATCATAACCTATTAAGTCAATTCCACTCGCGTTCCCGCCAATATAATATTGATTTGAATAAAATTCGACAGTGACATTGACAGTTTTACATAACAGATTAAATTAAATTCCCCAAAATTTACAGTTTTCTTTGGCAATGTTATAGAAACCCTTCAAAATTACTGTATAAGGACAATTTAATAGAATCGGCTGTTGGTTGTCAACAAGGAGACCCCCTTGGGCCTGCCATTTTTAGTTTAGCTATAAATCCTATTATTCGTGAACTAAATTCCAAATTTAATGTATTATTAGAAACTTAAAAACTGTCATAGAGTTCACCTTACTCTTTGATATTAGGAACATATTGGTTTTAAACCACATTGGATTTTAGAAACTCAGGAGGCAGGAAAATTAAAGAGTACCACCATTACAATTCACCTTATATTGTTAACATCGAAATCAAATTACAAATTCAGAACTAGCTAAACCATAACTATTAATTGGAAAGAAAAACAACAACAACAACACATAAATAGGCAAATTGACTTTCAAATAGAATAAAATTCCCTCAACACCAAATAGGCCGTCTCAATAATTTCCGAGTTCCCGCCATCTTGACATTTTCATTCTTCGAACCACAGATTATATTTTACCGCTTCGCGATGACGTTTCGTTTCTTTTTGTCTATGCTCCTAACAGTATGGTATTTAGACGATGGAACTCTAGGAGGTACTTTTCCATATTGAAGACCACGTGTCATAGAGCTTTCGCTTTGTGTCGGCTCGGATATCATAGCCGGGTATAACGAAATGATGGCGTTCCACATCACCTGACGTAGCAAACTTAGCCAACGCATCAGCACATTCATTTCCGCGTATGCCAGAGTGGCCAGGGATCCAAACTATTTCGATATTAAGCCCTTCATTATGACAGCACCAAAGGAGGTGTTTAATATCTACAACTACCTCACAGCGTAAAGGAGCTTACTACGCTTCCGTCCAACCTAGCATCCAGAGGAAACCTTGGTTTTTTAAATTTCGTAAAATCCCAAAACAAGCAGTCACGTCCTTGTGTAGACTTAGACTCGGCCATTGCAGTAGTCCAGTTTTTTTGTACAAGATTCACATTCGTGACAACTCTGTATGCGAATGTTGTCTTGATGAGGGTACCCTCGAACATATATTTTTTTCTTGCTCCATAAACTCCCAATATCTAGACCTCTATAGAGAACTCCCTAATATTAAAATTCCCCTCCCAATTAATTTTCGCTCACTATTAACCAATTTTTATCCTAAACTCATTAACCTTTTGGCAAAATTCATTACTAAAAATAATATTAAAATCTAATGTATAATGAGAGTATCTAATATAATATAATGAATGTGCTTTAAATTTAAATGTCAATGCCATTGTTTTTTGTCCCGTTTCTATATCTGTAATGCCCACACCTGCCGTAACACATGACGCTGGCAGAATAGTCAACTACTAAATAGTGGAGACTCAATTGCCATAGAAGAAAGAAAGAAAAAAACTCTAGGAGGTGACGTTGACATTGTTTTAAAAGATTTGACTATATTAAAAGAAAAACTGAGTTCTATTGGCCTTGACCTAAATTTATCAAAATGTGAACATTATACATTCCCGACTCTACAGACAGACTAACGAGTCTAGCAAAATTTAATCAAATAGCTCCAAATATCAAAATTATTGATAAGTACTCACTTCACCTCCTAGGTTCACCAATATTCGATGAATGTTTTCCTAAATTCATCGAGGACAAGATACAAAATTTCAATCACATTTCGGATAGATTACACAAAATCAACACACATTCGGCTTTCACCCTAATTCGGTACTGTTGTTTTGGACCAAAATTTACTTATATTCTCCGCGCTTCACATCTATGGAAACATTCACAGATTTTAGAAAACGTAGACAAAATTATCAGACACACATTGTCATCCATACTTAATGTGGCTTTGGATGACCGAGCTTGGCCACAAGCTACTTTTCCTATTCGCATGGGAGGGCTCGGCGTCCGCAAAATTTCAAGTATTAGTTTACCAGCTTTTCTGTCTTCGGTCCACAGTACCTCTGAATTGGTCAGGAAAATTCTTTCTTCGTCACTGACCAGTTTTGAGGTGCCGTGTTTGACTGATGCAGTGGAAGCGTGGAAAATGGCTTGCCCACTTACGGATTTACCTGTTCACCCGTCTTCTCAGAGACAGTGGGACGTGCCGCTGTGCAGTGTTATTCGTGAGTCTTTAATCAACTCGTCTCCTAATACTGCAGAGCGAGCTCGCTTATTGGCTGTGGGAGAATGGGAATCAGGATTGTGGCTTCAGGCACTCCCGTCACCCTTCATAGGTACTATGTTGGATGACATAATGTTCCGCCTAGCTGTATGCCTACGTTTAGGTGCTCCTTGTGTTTCTCCGCATTATTGTCACTGTGGAGAAAGAGTCGATGGCTTGGGACACCATGGTCTTTCTTGTTGCAGAAGTGCAGGCCGCATAGCTCGCCATGCCAGCATCAACGACATCATTCGTCGTGCTCTTGCCTCAGCCGGTGTACCAGCCGTATTAGAACCTAATGGTTTGGTACGTGATGACGGCAAAAGACCAGATGGTATGTCGTTGCTGCCTTGGAAGATGGTGTAGCCGCACCGCACGACTACATACCTACCAGTTACCAGTACCACCGAATACCTTACCATATACCTTCCACAATACCTTTACCAAAGTTTTAGACTTACTTCGTTTTAGAAACAAGAAACCAATTGTCTTGAAAAAGACAGTTTACGACTCTATCGCATAGAAACAATAATAATCACTGCGGCAACAGCGTTATCACACCGTGCCGCGAGCGATCGCTTCGAAAGAAGCGGTTTGGTCAAGCAAGCAGCCAAGCAGCGCAAGCGGAGCCGGAGCCGGAGCACTTGCATTCGTCGTATATTCTTCATTGTTCATCTGTAGGTAGTCTTCAGTCTTCACTCGACGCCGGCGCTCGCAGAAATGCGCGCTCGCGCCGCGCGGTCATACTTATACGGAAGGAACCGATAGTGCCGTGTGCAAAGCGGCGCCCCGCACCCCGCGCGCCCCGCGCACGCCGGCGCGCCGCTATTGGTCGAAACTATCACCTAACTATATCTGATATTGTCTAATTGTAAATATGTAAATAGAAATATAAGTAGCGTAGTTTGGCGAATAAAAATCATTCTAGTCCACACCTTTCATCGGAGTTTCACTACTACTAGAAGAAAAGAAGAAACCTCTAGGACACTAGGCTCTCCTACCTAGCTCCTAAATTGGTGACCCCGACGCTGCCAACGGATCTCTGCAAGAATCAATCGCCGCCCAGTACTGCAGAAAGTCAAGCTCATCGTAATGTCCAACTCCAACGAAAAAACGCCGGAACTCTCCAGCGTGTCGACGTCGCTGCGCATTCCACCTATATGGCGCGACAGAATACGCCTATGGTTTGCGCAGTTCGAGGCGATTATGTCTCCGCAGAAGAAGGGCGACCAAGCCATGTTTGAGCTTGTCGTCGGTCATCTCGAACGACAAGACCTCGATGAAATATCCGACATTATCCTTCATCCACCGGAGAGAGACCGCTACGAAACCCTTAAAAACAGACTACTCCAGGTCTATGAGGAGTCTGAACAGCGTCAAGTTCAACGCCTTCTCTCCGAGATGGAGCTCGGCGACTTAAAACCATCACAGTTACTTCGCCGGATGAAGAATCTCGCCGCGGATAATATATCTGACGCTGCGCTTCGTATTATGTGGACAAACCACCTCCCCCAGTCCGTGCGCGCAGTCCTCGCTGTCAGCGACAACATCGCTACACACACAGATATCCACGATCTAGCGATGATGGCGGACAAAATACTCGAACAGACGCAACCTCATGGCACAGTCGCTGCTGTGACCGAAAACCCCGTTTTCCCCCGTGTACCTACAAGTATTGAAGACAAAATTGATATACTTACGAGGGAAATCGCCGAACTCAAAGCAGCACAATCTAGCCATCGTTGCAACCGTCAGTCGAGACGACCTCCGAACAGATCGCGATCATCGAACCGATATCGCTCCCAGTCCAGACAGCGCGATAACATACCACGCCGCACGGAATCTTCTGGAATTTGTTATTACCACCGCAAGTTCGGGAAGGAGGCACAGCGATGCACACGTCCGTGTAATTTCCAGAACAACAACACCCGTCCGGAAAACTAAGAGCTGCGTTGGCTGAGGCGGGAACCGGCGCAACAACTACGTCATACCGCCTGTTTATAACAGACAGAAACTCACGTCTGTCATTTCTAATTGATACTGGCGCAAACGTCTCGGTCATCCCTAAACGAAAAGGCGTGAAGATGGCCCCAACTGACTTTTGTTTATACGCCGCAAACAACACGGTTATACCTACCTACGGTGAGAAGACGCTACAACTGGACCTAAACCTACGCCGACCTTATAGTTGGAAATTCATCGTTGCTGAAGTCAGCAAGCCAATCATCGGCGCCGACTTCCTACGCCACCACCAACTACTCGTCGACATAGCCGGTCGATGTCTTGTCGACAAAGTAACAAACCTCACCGTCAAAGCGCCAATCTCATATTCCGCCGAGCCAACTGTAAGAAGCATAGACGTCGAACAGCCGTATCATCAAATATTGAGTCAATTCCCCGATATCCTAAGACCATCATGCATGAAGACCACTCCCAAACACCGCGTGGAACATCACATTGAAACCACCGGTCCACCTGTACATAGCAAAACCCGGCCATTACCCCCACATCGATACTTGGCCGTGAAGAAAGAATTTGAAGTCATGATGCAGCAGGGATTATGCCGTCCAAGCAAAAGTCCCTGGTCCAGCCCACTACACGTCGTCCCGAAAAAGAACGGCGACATACGGGTATGCGGCGATTACCGAAGACTCAACGACGTAACTAAGCCCGACCGCTACCCTGTACCTCGCCTCAAAGACTTCACATACCTACTCCACGGCAAGAAGATTTTCACCACACTCGACCTGAATCGTGCATACCAACAATTACCCGTGTACGAACCAGACGTCGAGAAAACAGCCATAACAACCCCCTTTGGCTTGTTCGAGTTTCCACGAATGTGTCCAGGCTTAAAAAACGCGGGACAGACATTCCAACGGTTCATACATCAAGTACTCAACGGGTTAGACTTCGCATTTCCATTTATTGATGACGTAATCATCGCGTCAGAAAACAACGCACGCCACATTGAAGATCTACAAGAAGTACTACGAAGATTAAATGACTACGGTATCACTATAAACCCGTCAAAATGCGTCTTCGGTCAAGAAAACGTCAAGTTCCTAGGATATCAAGTGTCGAGCGAAGGAATCGAACCTCCACTTGAAAAGGTCACCGCTATCACTGCTTACCCCAAACCCGAAACAATAGCGGACCTACGTCGATTTCTCGGCATGGTGAACTTTTACCGTGACAGCATACGCAACGCGGCCCACATACAAGCGCCGCTAAACGCATTTCTACATAACTCCAAGAAACGCGACAAAACAAAAATCGAGTGGAACAATGAAGCACTTCAAGCGTTCGAGTTGTGTAAAGCTAGCATACAAAATGCAGCTTTACTCGCTCACCCATCCTCCTCACCAACTCAACCAATATCACTCATGTGTGACGCATCGAACACCTGTGCTGGAGCTGTCCTACAACAACTTGTAAACAACAAGTGGGTTCCCCTCGGCTATTTCTCGAAGAAATTCTCAGAAACACAACAACGTTATAGTACCTTCGATCGAGAATTATTATCAATATATATGGCTATCAAACATTTTAGAAAAATGTTCGAAGGAAGAGAACTCATTGTTTACACCGATCACAAGCCACTTACCTACGCAATACGCAAGCCGCCGTCGGACAACGACACACAACGACGCACTCGTCAGCTGTTGTTTATAAGCGAGTTCACGACCGACCTACGTCACGTGACCGGAGCGAACAACGTAGTCGCCGACGCACTGTCACTCGTTGAAACGATCGACTTACCATCGCCGATAGACTACGATCAACTATCGCAAGCACAAGAAAAGGACAGCAATATTCTCAAACTATCTAAACAAACAAATATTCAACTCAAGAAAATCGCCATACCTACTTCAAACAAGCTGATTTACTGCGAAGTATCGACGCCTCACATCCGCCCATGCCTACCAGTTGACTTTCGTCGCATCGCATTCAACGCCGTGCACAATACAAGTCATCCTGGTATTCGAACTACACGCAAACTAATGCAGCAACGATACTTCTGGCCGTCTATGAACACCGAGATTGGCGAGTGGGCAAAGTCATGCATCGAGTGTCAACAATCAAAGGTACATCGACATACGCACAGTGACGTCACATCATTCCCACCGAGCGAGCGTTTCGAACACGTACACATCGACATCGTCGGACCTCTGCCTACATCTTCGAGCGGACATCGATACCTACTCACTATGATCGACCGCTGCACCCGCTGGGCAGAAGCCGTCCCTCTGCGAGAGGTATCAGCCGAAGTCGTCGCAAGAAAGCTGTATGAAGCATGGATATCACGCTTTGGTTGTCCTATCAAAATCACGACTGATCAAGGACGACAGTTCGAGAGCAGCTTATTTAAAAATCTCGCTCAGCTACTCGGAATAGAAAGAACTCGTACTACTGCCTATCACCCGCAGAGTAACGGGATCGTAGAACGCTGGCATCGTACATTGAAAGCCGCACTCATGACTCGACTCGCCGACAATAACAAATGGTTGATCGAGTTACCTATCGTGCTACTGGGACTACGAGCCGCTACGCGCACCGACACTAACACTAGTGCCGCTCAACTTACCTACGGACAAGAACTACGGCTACCCGGCGATTTCATATCGCCATCGCCTACCTACACGAAGATGGATAACGACTATGTGGCCGACTTGCATCGTGTTATCACAAGCTTAACGCCCGCTTATCAGTCGCACACTAATCGACTGAATATCTTCGTGCACAAAGACCTGCAAACATGCAGCCACGTATTTGTACGTAACGACGCAGTTCGCAAACCGCTGCAACGTCCGTACAAGGGTCCGTACCTAGTCACCAGCAGAAGCAACAAGTACTTCACGTTACAAACACCTAGAGGTACTACCAACGTGTCTATCGAGCGTCTGAAGCCTGCCTACGTCATTAATTACGATAACTCAGACAACTGTGCAACGCCACCAGAGGCTATCCAGGATCAACCCAGTCAACCTCCGTCGAGCATCAGCGATGTACGAAGAACGCGAACAGGAAGAATCGTCAAGACCCCAGTACGCTTCGCTCGGGGGGGAGTACTGTAGCCGCACCGCACGACTACATACCTACCAGTTACCAGTACCACCGAATACCTTACCATATACCTTCCACAATACCTTTACCAAAGTTTTAGACTTACTTCGTTTTAGAAACAAGAAACCAATTGTCTTGAAAAAGACAGTTTACGACTCTATCGCATAGAAACAATAATAATCACTGCGGCAACAGCGTTATCACACCGTGCCGCGAGCGATCGCTTCGAAAGAAGCGGTTTGGTCAAGCAAGCAGCCAAGCAGCGCAAGCGGAGCCGGAGCCGGAGCACTTGCATTCGTCGTATATTCTTCATTGTTCATCTGTAGGTAGTCTTCAGTCTTCACTCGACGCCGGCGCTCGCAGAAATGCGCGCTCGCGCCGCGCGGTCATACTTATACGGAAGGAACCGATAGTGCCGTGTGCAAAGCGGCGCCCCGCACCCCGCGCGCCCCGCGCACGCCGGCGCGCCGCTATTGGTCGAAACTATCACCTAACTATATCTGATATTGTCTAATTGTAAATATGTAAATAGAAATATAAGTAGCGTAGTTTGGCGAATAAAAATCATTCTAGTCCACACCTTTCATCGGAGTTTCACTACTACTAGAAGAAAAGAAGAAACCTCTAGGACACTAGGCTCTCCTACCTAGCTCCTAAAATGGGTAGGCCTTTGGTGTGGGACGCGACGTGTGTAGACACCCTTGCGCCATCACATCTTTTAAGCACCGCTGCATGCGTTGGTGCAGCTGCTTCCGCGGCAGAGGCCCTCAAACGGCGTAAATATTCAAATCTAGTGGGTAACTACTGTTTTGAGCCGTTTGGGGTCGAAACACTTGGGCCATGGGGTCCCAGTGCACACTCTGTGTTTAAAGACATCGCCCGTAGACTAATCGACTCTACACGTGACCAGAGGGCTGGCTTTTTCTTCGGACAGAAAATAAGCATTGCCATTCAACGTGGCAATGCTGCCAGTCTTCTGGGAACTTTCCCCTGTGATAGTGATGCGGACGAATACTTTGACGCCTAAATTAAAGGTATAATTTTTGTTGTTTTCTTTTACTTTCTTTTTATTTAATAGTTTAGTTGTAGTTAATTTTAAGTTGTAAATATTTATGTAGTTATATAAATTATGATAATTTCCAAAGCATATTCTCGATTACAAAATAAATAATATTTACAGATTAAATTAATTTCAGGACATTTTTCCTTTTGCCTTTCTTTTCGAACCATTTCAAGAAATAAAGATGTATTTCTACGTTTCAATAAAGTCTAATCAACGTATACGTTGTAAAAAAAATATTAGTGTGGGTTTTAAAACGTAATTGTAAACATATTACCTCAGGTATGGCCATTTTCTATTATTTTTTACGTTCCGAAACATGCTTCTTATATTCGTCCAATTTAATAAGAATGTATTATTTTACTGTAAGTTGTACCTTGTTGTTAGTGTGACATTGCACTCGTAATAATAGAACTGAAACTATTTTTTAAGCCGTTAATAGTTTGATAATATACAGAGACTAAACTATAAAACTAAAATTAATGAATGACACAATGACTAATGAATCATTAAATCATAATTTTTCCAATATTGTTTCAGAACGCCTCTCGGTCTTGCCATAAAACTAAAACAAATGAGACATTTTTATAATACCTACATTTCTATTGTGGTTGTAGTAAAACGTCAAAATGTCCAGTGCAATGAAATTCATGACGAAATTTTCGCAACCTTAACGAAATAATCTTATCGATATTAAAACAACGGCATTATAAAACAATTCTCTTTATTAACATCAATATGATATCGTGCTAGTGACGTTTCGTTTCGTGCGCGAAGTCCGTTGATACACCGAAGCGAAGAGTTGTACAATAATATTTATTCAGTTGTATCTAAATCGTAATTTTTACGTCACTGTAAATAATTTGGCAGTGTTCCTCTGTCTGTTTGTGGTGTTTGTTGACTCACAATACCTTTAGAAGTGGCGTTGGCAACAAGCTAGTACAAAAGTGACCTTGGGCGTAACAATAACAGCTGTTTGCGTGAGTACCTTTGCATAACTATATATTTAAAAAATAATATATTTAAAAAATAATATATTTAAAAAATACCCGATAAAGAAAAATGTCCGCCGTTTTTCTGCTTTTTCTGTGGTTTCATTTTCGCGCGTTATTTTCGTATTGTTTGATGAAGACCTTGAAATTATTATAATGAAGGATATTAAGTGAATGAGATTGTAATTATTGCAGAAAAGAAAGGCAATTCGCTCCAGTTTTAATGCTAATTAGTCATTGATGAGTTCATTTTTGCACTTTATTTTCGTGCTTAGAGCTACAATTTTAAGTTAAACTATTATTTAAGTATTAAAGTAGATTTTGTATTTAAATTACCTACATTTTATTTTAGATTATTTTAAAGTCTATGTGGGTACTGTAACATCACTTTTACTTCATGAATAACTACACAAAAGTGTAAATATTTCTTCATATTTTATTTCGACCTTGCAAAGTTATTTCCATCTTGAAATAAAAGTAAATTTTCCTAAACATCATTAATACCATTTGTTCTTCAAACAAAGGGGTAGACGGAGGTGCACAGTATACAATGTACCAACCAATTAATATGTTAGGAATCCCATGTGAAAGTTTATTGACACTTCTAGAATAGTGTTATTAATATGAATATGACAATTGACGATTTTTTTGAGTGGACATTTATTTCAGAAGTAGGTAGGTATTGCACAATTAATATAATGTGACTCATGTTTAAATATTGCATTATCTTTGTGGTAATTTACATATGTACCTAAATAAATAGCATATTTATAAAATAAACTTGGCTTTACATAATAATTATTTACTATAGTCACGTTTTTGTGAAAATATTCATAACTAACGGCCCGTCCCGGCTTCGCACGGGGGGACATAAGATTTTTTACATAGTTTTCTTACTAAATTAAATATATACATCGTTGCCTTACTAAATAAAAAGTTTTAATTTTATTTAAGTAATAGTTGTTATTTAAGTTTTTTAATTAAAACAATTATTTATGTTAAGATGAACAATTCATCTATAGAGCATTTTTGTATAACTTTAACTATAATAATATGCTCAGCGCACGCCACGGAAGGCCTCAGAAACGATACTTTTCCCCCGTTTTTAAAACATTTTTGGTTACTGCTCCACAACTATAGGACCTAGCGTGATATTATATATAATGCAGCTTTCTAATGGTGAAAAAATTATTGCAATCGGTCCAGTAGTTTTTGAGTTTATTCATTACAAACATACAAAAATACAAATCTTTCCTCTTTATAATATTAGTATAGATAGGGTATTTCCCAATTAATAAAAATGTGATTCTTATTGAAACTTACCTATTGCGAAATCACAAAAGTGATAATTGTATTATTTACAGATTCAAGATAACTTCTAAAAACTGCACAGAATACTTAAATGTTCAAAATTGACTTTTTTGAATATTTATGTTAGTAAAAAATGAGTATGGAGGCCTTTGCCCTGCAGTGGGACGATCATGCCTGAAATTGAAATAAAAATAAATAAATAGTAAATAATATAGCCATTCACATTTTAGAACAACCACCTCTCTTCATTTCTGTACAGACTGACAGATAATTCATTTAAATTTTGATAAGTGTCCTTGTGTGAAATTTTTTAATAAATGCTTTAAAAGTTAGCGAATTCCAACCATATACTGACATACAGCCAGGGTGTGGTAAGCGATTTTTTTTTTATTTAAGTAATAAGTTAGTTTAACAACCATACCCAGTAACAGACTATAAATAGTGACATAAACAATGATATTTGTTTACAATCTACATGGTTTCAATATCTAATATCTGATAAGAATGGCATTTATACATCAATGTAGATAAGATGCTAATGTATGTACTGTACAAGGGAATAAAAATGTAAGTAAATAGTTACAATGTTTCACAATTCTGTCGTAATATATTTTTTTGGAATAAGGAAAAAATATTATATAAAAATGAATAAGTAACATGTTTGTAGGTATAGCTTTAATGTTTTTTGTCGTTTGTTATGGTTAGAACCTTAATGATTTCGACAGAGTTTGTATAAACAAAAAATTCGATAATTCAGTTGGCCCCTTAACAAAATAATATTATTAAGTATTTACCATGGACAGTGGAAAATAGTAGCCAGGCGAAATGAGGATGAGCCACTCGCAATAAGTATAATATTTGTTAAGTGTATACCAAAATTTATGTATTTTCTAATAATCATTGTACTTTGTGGTTTCCTGACGGTTTATCATATTAATTTGTGGTTTTCTTAATATTGTTTACTAAAATTGAAGATGACACAATCTGTGACACTTCTTGCCGATTATAAATAAATCAATAGGTATTATGAATCTGCTGTACCAGGGTAGTGGATTCCCTACCCTTCCTAGAGGTCGGCAACACACTTGTAACTCTTCTGCGGTGCTCCTTATTGTCATACAACTCTTCTGTGGTTCTCGTTATTATATTACTTCTGATTAATATAATAAATGCGAAAGTTTGTGAGTTTGTATCTTTGTTACTTAATTACAGCAAAACGGCTGAAGGGATCAGGATATAATTTGGAACAGCGATAGGAATGACACATAGGCTACTTTTATCCTATGAAACACGAGCGAAGCCGCTGGCAGAAGCTAGTTTTGTATGAAGGCAAAATGAAGTACCTAGTGGGTGCCTACAATTATTACAAAACTTAGCGTTGTCCATTATTATAATATACTGTCGTCACAAGTTAGATTCGGACTCATTCCTCCCTATAAATTATGATATAAGTCTACTACGCCGCTTAATCAGTTACGAAAATAAATTTCAAATCAATTTGGCACTCTACATCAATTCAAAATAAACAAAATTTTAAACACAGTCAACAACAGATTGCCAAATTCCCGCCAAAATTTACGTCAAACTAATGCCAAGTTTGAGAAAAAATAAACCAGAGTGATTGAGATTTTTATTTTTATCTTCGTTTTTTTTTATCTGGGGATTTTCTGAATGTGACATATAAAAATAGGAATCAGCTGTTTGTGTTACCTTGGAAAGCTATTAATAATTTTAATTCATACCTAATAGCAGCTACAGTAATATTTATTGAAAAATAAAATATCCACAAATAGCGCAAAGGTAGTTTGAGGCACCTCTACACAAGACAGCTTTGCCATAATCTACACGCTGCGCTGGGCACACATGTTGGGGATCGCAATATCGGCCCTTACTCGACTTCTTATGACTCTCGCGCCGTGTAAAGAGTAGGTTCCTATTGTACAACCCCTGTTGTTATTGAATCCTGTTGTCTTTATTATTCATAGGGCACAATTTTAAACTCCGTGATGTTACTTAGAATGTCGAATAACAATTTAACCCGCTTTGGAAACAGCCTTTGTGGTGGTGATGGTGGTCGGGGAGGGGGGGGGGTCATCGAATGACTTCTCCAGCCTTGGGTGAGGTGAGAGGGATTCTCAAACTCTTACTGACCATACAACGCCCCGTTCTTACTTCTGTTATGAGCTATTTCGCATTCTCGCCCGTCATTGGTCGAGATTATTCTATTCTCTTAACCAATTACATGACGGGCCGGGAGTTCACTCTGATCTTTCATACTGAAAGTTATAGAATAGCTTAACTCCTCTTAGGGTCGGAGCTCCGGTAACTCGCTAGGACTTATTCATCGCCGGCTCGACGTGCAGGAGAAGGAACGGGGTGGTTTTTAGTCAGTAAGAGGCTGACACTCCCTGATGTTCCCCCCTAAAAAAAAAAACTCATCTCGGTGAACATCCACAAATCGGTAGTGTCGCAACTGTTCGACGAACGAGGCAGTCATTTTGAAAGTGTCAACTCTGATGTTCATAACATCACGACTTTTATCCTCGAAGGGGTAGGCAGAGGTGCAGATAACGGCACTTAATGCCACTGTACAATTTAACACCCACTTTTCACTATTTATGTTACCATGAGTACCATGTAATAGGGGGTGAGCCTATTGCCATATATCGGGCATAATTCCAAACTCCGTGATACTACTGAGATGTTTTGAAAAAACCCAGTAATAATAAATAATAATAAGGACTCGGGAATCGAACCCGAGACCCCTTGCCCGGCAGTCGCACTTGCGACTACTCGGCCAACGAGGCAGTCCGGTGTTTATTTACTTCTAAATTTCTTTATCGAGGTTAAATGATAAAAAAAGATAAATTGGGTGTGAATGACCTGACGTGAAAAGTGCGAAAATCGAAGGCCGATGTTGCGATGTAGACGATTACAGAAAGTCCATTCGGTTTTTTATTAATTTTTGTAGTTTATTTGTTAATTAGAAAATTTAATATTAAGCGCTGATTTTTCAATGCTCCTTTAAATTTTATCAGAGGTATAACTTTGAATAGGTAGGTTTTTGACCATTCTTCCATACTGAGCTCTGGCCTTTTTGCGCCGTCTTAACTGTTCAATTGTGCAAATCAATCATTTTTCTTTCTTCTTTCTTCATACCCACAATTGTCAAATATCAATTTCATTCTATAGAGATTTTATTCTTTTCTACGGACCTCCTCTATATTAGAGAGTTTGCCATAGTCTGCACATTATAGGGGAGATAGAGAACCCAGTTCAAAATTAAAATGTTAAATTTATCAAAGAATGTTACTGCCTGGTATCTGTCAAAGGTGTAGGTAGCAGGGATCTTTATTATTTTTTTCTTTATATCTTCTTCAAACAGAATTATAGTGAATGACAGACTTAATCTTTAGTTAGGATAGTAGAAACGAATGGAGTTTCTTGCTCGTTCTTCTCCACTCGAATCTACGCTTTGGAATGAGCGCCTAACTTCACTGACGGACAGACTGACAGACTATTATTTATTTTATACTAGCTTTTACCCGCGGCTTCGCTCGCGTCACAAAAGGATAAAAAGTAGGTTATGTGACAATACACACAGTGTGTGTACTGTGTAGCCAATACACACAGCGCCATCCTTTTTTTTTTTAAACGTTGCCCCACTCTAGGATTTTCTCCTGTGTCGTGGGTGCGTTTACAAACATACAAGTTCACATACACAATGACACCCAGACCCGAAACAACAATTTGTGGATCACACAAAGTGTTGTCCCGTGCGGGAATCGAACCCGCGACACGTTGCACGGCAGCCGGTTGCCCAGCCACCGCACCAACCGTGCAGTTATCTATACAAATAATTTCGTTCTCCCTCGAGAATATCAAATTTTTCCGGGATAAAAAGTACTCTATTATTTATTCCAGACTTCTAACTTTACGTCTGCAAAAATTCAAAGCAATCGGTTTAGTAGTCTTTCTTTACGGCTTGAAAGCGGAACAAGCAAACAAACAAACAAACAAACAAACTCACTTTCCGATTTATAATATTAGTAAGGATTTGTTGACATTTCAAAAGTACCAAATTATTAATGCTTGAGTTTTAGAGATGTTTATAAATGTATTATATTACTGTCTATGAGTACTTGGGTGGCTTGAAACTAGATAAGTCAAGATCAACGATGATGCGCTTGTGGAGGCCCGGTTTCAAAGCCTCGAACACAGGCGTAAGGTTGCAAGCCTTTCAGTCTTCTACCGGATACATTTCGGAGAGTGTGCGGGGGAATTGCTCAACTTGATTCCTCCTAGGCCTTGAGGAGCTTTCAAGTATTACGTAACGCAATTTGGGGGGAGGGGGAGTCTCGTATAACGTTACGATGCGTTACAGGGGCGGGAGGGGGTCTTTCTAACACGTATTACGTAACATTGTTTCATGTGTAACATTAGGGGAATCCCTCGATTGTATTAGTCTTTTTTTTTTTTTTTTTTAAGGGGGGAAAATCATCGAATGACTGCTCCCGCCTGGGTGAGGCGGGAGGGAGTGTCAGACTCTTACTGACTAAAAACCACCCCGTTCCTTCTCCTGCACATCGAGCCGGAGCCCCGGTTACCCGTTAGGTTCTCCGCGACTCCGAATCGGCATCGACTCTATTGGGCCCCATCTGTGGTGGTCTGATGGCTCTTTGAGACGCGCGCGGAACGCGACGCGCCGTACGCTCGGGTCTGTTTCTGGTCGGACGGGGAGCCACCCATGCTCGCCGTCCGCAGGCCCGCGCTTACGGTGGCCGGAGATCGTCCCGCGATCCCCGACGCCCGGTGTGTCCTTCGCGATGGCTGGGTTGCGAGGAGGCAGCGCTTCGCTGCCTCACGCGTCCCGCCTCCTCCTTAGCTAGCATGACTGCTTCGCAAAAGGAGGAGACGGCATCCCAATCCCCCTCGCTCCGCATCATGGCCTGCACTAGGCCCGGACGCGAGAGGTCGCCATCGCCGATCACTTCCCTGAGGACACGGCGGTGCTCAGCCCACGCAGGGCATTCCGTCACAGTGTGTTCCACCGTGTCCTCAGGGCGGTCCTCGCAGTGATGACACCCGGGCGTTTCCTCCCGCCCCATCAGACACAGATACCTCCCGAAACTGCCATGTCCGGTGAGGACCTGCGTCAGGCGGTAGGTGAGGACGCCGTAGCGTCTCTCAAGCCACTCCTCAAAGAGGGGACTTACCGCTGCGATGGCAGCGAGCCCAGATTGTATTAGTCTGGTCGTCATTTTCAATTTGTTCTCGCAGGTTGGCAAATCTTTTCGTTCATATTTCACGGGGAATCGCTAGATTGTATTGTACGTCATTTAATGTTGTTTTCGTTGTCAGTATTCGTTAGTGTTTATGCAGAAGCACATTGCTGTAGTCGGTGTTATTACAGTGAGTTCATAGTGTTCATATTGTAATGTCCTCAAAAGAGGGAGATTTGTTATCATCAGCTGTTCTTGGCCTATAAAAGCTCTCAAGAAGATTTGCCAGCGCAACTGTGTCAAAAAAAATGCCATTGAAATTGAAATTTGGAAAACGGCTAAAGACAAACTATACCAAGGATAAAAACTATAATATAACTTTTTGCGACTTTAGGGTAAAAATGATCACTTGTGTGAAAAACTACAGAAAAACGTTACGGTGCGTTACAGGAGGGGAGGGGGGGGGTTGTAAAAATCTTTCAAAATTGCGTTACGTAATACTTGAATGCTCCCTTGCCTGATGGTAAGGTCACCACAAGATGAACCGTCACCGATTCATGGTAGATGTCCCACCCATACGCAATAAGCGGTTCGTGAGGGGGACTGGGATGTCGTTTCCTCCTTTTGCGAAGCAGGCATGCTAGCTAAAGAGGAAGGACACTCCGGGCATCGGCGATCGCGGGACGAGCTCCAGCCACCGTAAGCACGGGCCTGTGGACGGCGAGCATGGGTAGCTCGCTGCCCGACCAAAACCAGACCCTCAAAGAGCCATCAGACTACCGCGGATGGTGCCCAATAGAAGTAATTCGATGATTTCCCCCCCTTAAAAGTACCATAATCTATCTCTGTCCAAATTTCAACCCGGTCCCTTCAGTCGTTTCGATGTGCTGAGTAACAAACACACACACTCACATATTTTCAAGTTTATAATATCGGTTCAAGCTAATTACAACCATCGGCCCTACAGTTACAGCGTAAAGTCCACTGCGGACAACCTAACATTCGACAAACTTGTATTTGCATTTGGTACAGCAACTGTGTCTAGGGATTGAGCCGCACAATTAAGTTTGTTTTTTCGGGATAAAGAGTACCCAGTGTTGTGCCCAGGATAATAAAGTATAATCATACTGTACCAGACGCCTCGACGACAGCAGCGACACGCCTTGAGCGCGGCAGGCTCGTGAACTACTAGTCGTTTATGATTGGTCCGTCATATTTTGAGTAAAATTAATGTTTACCCCAAATGTATAAATAAAACGAGTAGACGTTCTAATAAATCATTCTGTTCCAAACCTCACTCGTGTTTTTACTTACCATCCTTGGTAAAGTGGTGACCCCGACGAAAGTTCTTGCTCATACCCTAGCATCGACATGGCATCGGAAGAAGTCGAGACCATATCCGTCAAAGCTCGCATACCTTTATTTTGGCACGACCAACCGTCCCTATGGTTTGGGCAATTTGAAACTGTCGTCTACCCGCAGAAGCCCAGCGAAGAAGCCAAATTTAGCCTAATGGTGGCCCATCTCGAAAAAATGGACGTTGAACAAATCAGCGACATTATTATGTCGAAAGACCGCACCGGAAGATATGAGGAAGCGAAGAAACGGCTACTTTCCGTGTACGAGGAATCCGGAGCGCGACAGCTGCACAAACTCCTCAACGATATGGAACTCGGCGACCAGAAGCCATCACAACTGCTCAGACGCATGCGAGAACCTGCGCGCGAGAAAGTACCCGACGCAACACTTCAAATGTTATGGCTACAGCGATTACCGATCTCAACACGAGCAGTCCTAGCAGTAAGCGAACAGAAATCACTCGACGTTCTAGCAGCAATGGCCGATAAAATGCACGAACAAGCCACAGAAATACAAACCGTGTGTTCCGTTACGTGTCAGGGTCATTCAAAATCATCACCGCTATGTGCACGCGAACAGAAAATGCACGGAGAACTGGATCTACGAGACGCCGTAATGCAACTAACGAAGGAGATAGCCGAGTTAAAAGTACAGCGCACAATGCGAGCGACGCATAGATACCGTCGTTCCGCTCATTCACGATCCCGATCACGTTCAACCGGCCGAAATAATAACTACAACCGCACGACGAGCGACGTTTGTTATTTCCACAAGCGCTTCGGCGAGAATGCACGCAACTGCCGATCTCCATGCAATTACGGCAAGCGACGGGAAAACTAAACGAGATCTTGGCTACGACGGGACCCGAGATTAACTACATTCACGCATACCGTCTTTATGTCTACGACACAGCCAACAAACTACGGTTCCTAATCGACACAGGAGCGAACATATCAGTAATACCCCCGTGCAAAAATAAAAAAACGGCGTCAACCATACTATTATACGCAGCAAACGGCACACCGATACAAACCTATGGCGAACGCAATTTAGACCTCAACCTTGGTTTACGTCGCTCACTGAAATGGAGATTCACTGTCGCTGACGTGAAGAGACCAATCATCGGGGCAGACTTCCTACAAAACCACAACCTCCTGGTTGACCTACGAGCCCAGAAACTTATTGACAAGAGGACAGGCTTAGCAATCAACGGTTGTTTAACAAACAATACCTCGACGCCGACGGTACTCACAGTCAACGTGAACGACCCATACTGCGACCTGCTGAAGAAGTATAACGACATCACGTCCACACACTTCAGTAACGCGACCAACAGCGACGTGGAACACTACATCGTCACGCACGGACCGCCCGTGTACTGCAAAGCACGTCCACTACCGCCACACAGATACCACGCCGCCAGAGAGACATTCCAGCTAATGCTGGAGCAAGGGATATGTCAACCAAGTAAATCCCCATGGGCAAGTCCACTCCACCTAGTCCAAAAGAAAAATGGTGAGCTCAGACCATGCGGTGATTATAGAAAATTGAACGCCGTGACGAAGCCCGATCGATACCCAATTCCCCGTCTACGTGATTTCACCTATAGACTGCAAGGAATGAAGATATTCAGCAAAATAGACCTTCGAAAAGCATACAATCAATTACGAATTCGTCAAAGTGATATAGAAAAGACCGCAGTGATAACGCCATTCGGATTATTCGAATTTCCTCGAATGTGCTTTGGATTACGCAACGCGGGGCAGACATTCCAACGTCACATGAACAATATACTGGGCGATTTGGATTACGTATACCCATTTGTTGATGATATTCTTCTTGCGGCCCCCGACCAAGCTAGTCATAATCAATACCTAGAGGAAGTGTTCAAGAGACTACAAAAACACGGACTGAGAATAAACGTTTCCAAATGCGTTTTCGGAAAGCAAAAACTTGAGTTCCTCGGCTATGACGTATCGGCCGACGGTATTCAACCAATTGAAGAGCGCGTCAAAAGTATACAAAAATACCCACAACCGAAAACAATACAAGAACTACGGCGTTTCCTGGGTATCATTAACTTTTATAAGGAAAGTATACCGCACGCAGCACACACTCAAGAAAAATTATTCAAGTACCTAAGCACCTCGAAAAAGAACGACAAAACTCAAATACATCTGACAGCTGAAGAAAAACAGGCATTCGAAGCATGCAAAAATAGCATAAAAAACGCCGTTATGCTATCACACCCATCTACTCATGCAACCATCTCACTCATGTGTGATGCATCCAACACCTGTGTCGGCGCAGCCTTACAGCAGTACATACAAGGAAGATGGCAACCACTAGGATTTTTTTCGAAAAAGCTGAACGACGCTCAAAAGAAATATAGCACATACGATCGAGAACTACTAGCTATTTACCTAGCTATACGTCACTTCCGAAGAATGTTCGAGGGCAAGGAAATCACCGTGTTCACTGACCACAAACCTCTCACATTTGCACTCCTGAGAGATAACAGCAAAACAGAGACTCCTATGCGAACTAGATATCTGCATTACATCAGCCAGTTCACGTCAAAGATTCTACACATCGAGGGAAAAGACAACGTCGTTGCCGACGCACTATCAAGAATCGACACAATTACTTCACCGTCACCGATCGACTATGACGAGCTGGCAAGACAACAACAAGTTGACACCGAAATCAAAGAAGTCATACGTAACAAAAAGTTAAGATTTGAACGCATAAAATCGATCCACTCAAATCACGAAATATTATGCGAGACATCAACAAACAGCGCACGACCATATATACCGCTACAAATACGACGCACAGTATTGACTGCAATCCACGAGATGAGTCATCCCGGTATTCGCGCCACACGACATTTGATAACGAAGCGATTTTTTTGGCCGAACATGAACGCTGATATAAACAACTGGACACGAAGTTGCATCACTTGTCAACAAACAAAAACGCAACGACATACCGTGTCACCTCTCGAAGCCTTTCCCACTACTCACCGTTTGTCTCACATCCACATCGACATCGTTGGACCACTGCCTATATCAGATGGAAAACGGTATTGTGTGACAATGATCGACAGAACGACGAGATGGCCTGAGGCCTACCCTGTCGCTGACATAACAGCTGAAACAGTGGCCCGCGCTGTGTACGAAGGTTGGATAGCCCGCTACGGATGTCCAGAACAATTGACCAGCGACCAAGGCCGTCAATTTGAGTCCGAACTATTCAGAAACCTAATGAAGCGACTTGGAATCGAGCGCACCCGTACTACTGCTTATCACCCTCAAGCAAACGGTATGATAGAACGATTCCACCGCTCACTCAAAACTGCGCTAACAGCTCGACTTCAAAATTCAAGCTGGACGAGCGAGCTACCGACAGTCATGCTGGGACTACGTGCAACCATAAAAAACGACACAGATATTATTTATTTATTTATTAAAACTTTATTGCACATATAGTGAAATTGGCGGACTTAATGCCGTAGGCATTTTCTGACTGTCGACCATTGGGTGGTGCAGAATGTTAAAGCGGTAGGTGCAAAATTGTAAAAAGAAAGTATGAAGTAGATAACGAAGTTAAGGTAATAAAATATTGAAGAAGAAGACATGATTGTTATAGTCGATAATACATAACTAAGGGTATAGGGTCTTAAAATGAATTATATAATAAATATAATATATCCCAAATATGCATACATATAATATAATACATACATATATAAATAAATGCAATACATAGACTACATATTAGCACTGTTTTGAGTTTGCCACTTTCTATAAATGTGTTCCCGAACCTTGAATTTAAATGAACAGCGATTATTTGCCATTCTGATTTCCTTGGGCAGCGCGTTCCACAGAGAGACAGATTGAACGAAAAAGGAGGAGTGAAGATAGTCAGTGCGGTGAGTGGGACATTGAAGTTGACGGTTATTAGATGAGCGAAGGTATTTAGAATGGTTTGCGCATGTATATTGGAAGTAGGAAGCTAGATAAACAGGTGAAGAAGGAGAGTCGAGAAAAGAAAATAAAGTAGTTAACGCCCTTTGTTGCCTGCGCAGGCGTATGGGCAGCCATTTTAATTGCAACCGATGTGCAGAAACATGATCATATTTACGTAAATTGAAAACGAATCGAATGCAGTTATTTAGAAGACGGTCAATTTTGTTGAGTAGATCTGCATTCAGGTCGTAGTAACACACATCAGCATAATCGATGATAGGAAAAATCAGGGCCTGCACGAGCCGTGCCTTGGTAGTAGACGGAAGGAAGTTTCTAAGGCGGTACAAGCCTCGCAACGACCCAGTTACCTTCTGGCATACCCTAGTGACCTGTGCACGCCAGCTCAATGTGTTATCAATATGTAAGCCAAGATCCTTCACATCGTCACTAAACGGGATTGCCACATTATTGTACGAGACAGGCTGCAGCGACGCGACACTGACTGTTTTCCAGGTACGTGTGCTTCCAATGATTATGGCTTGACATTTATTTGGATTTACTTCTATGCCGAACCTTTGTGACCAGTTGTAGATAGCAGCCAAATCACCATTTACTGCCGTGATAGCACTAGGTAAGTCATCCACTGCAGCCTGACAGTACAACTGCAAGTCGTCCGCATACAGATGATACGCACACCGAAGTTCAGAAGTAATGAAATTAATAAAGATTGAAAATAAGAGAGGAGAGAGAATGCCGCCTTGAGGGACACCAGCCAGCAGATCACACCAACTTGAAGAATTATCGTCAAGCCGGATCGACTGCTGACGCCCCCGAAGATAGGAAGAGAACCAGTCCAGTGTTTTGTCAGAGATTGCAAGATGGGACAGGATGGCCAAAAGGAGATCGTGACTGACCATATTGAAAGCGTTTGAAAAGTCAACCAATACTAAAACAGTTACTTTGGTGTCCTCAATCCCTGCCCTAATGTCGCCAGTCACTTTAAGGAGGGAGGAGACAGTGCTGTGTCCAGGTCGAAAACCTGATTGGAGAGGGCTTATTAAACTGTTTCCATAAACAAACCGTGACAGCTGCTTATGGACACAAGCTTCAAGCACCTTAGACAGGAAGGGAAGGATTGAGATTGGACGGAAGTGAGTGGGAAGAGATGGATTACTAACCTTAGGTAGTGGACGAACAAAAGCTTTACGCCACAAGGACGGGAACACTCCGGAATACAAGGAATAGTTGACAATATGGGTAATTGCTGGAAGGAGATAAACCAGGATGGACATGATCATGTCACGGGAGATGGAGTCACAGCCAACAGCTTTGGATTTAATGGAAAGGATTGTCTTACGAATCTCCTCCGACTGGACTGGTATGAAGCGGAAATTTTCGACCCCAGGACGAGGCAGACTAGAAATAGAAGACAAGGTGTTTCGCCTAGTTAGGTGATCCAGAGATGAGACAGTGGAAAAATGATTATTAAGTTCATCTAAGCCAATTGAAGAAGGAAGGTTAGCGGGTTGCGGTTTGCCGATTCCTAGAGTTCTCAAGAACTTCCAAATATCAGCTGGAGATGAAGTGGAAATGTTATTGAGAATGTGGCGGCGTTTGGCGTTGCGTACCATCTGATTACATCTGTTCCTCGCAGTTTTATATGCCGTCCAGTTCTCCTCTGTCCGATTCCTCTTGTGCTTCCGAAACGCGCGGTCCCTGCGACGCATAGCCGCCTGAATCCCTCTGGTCATCCACGGTGCCGGAGCACGTTTTAATCGGATCATTTTGACAGGCGCATGATGGTCGTAAAGGTTAATGACAGCTTTGTTGAAAATTTCAATCTTGTCATCAACCGTAGTAGCTTCCATTAGTGGTTCCCAGTCTATTCTGGACGCGTCCTCCAAAAGCTCTCAAGATATCTCCGCAGCAGAAGCACTGTATGGCCAGTCACTCAGATTACCCGGCGAAATGTTAGGTGTGAAGATAACAAAACAAACACAATCTCATTACGGAGACGTCATAACAAGTGCGATAAAAAAACTAACCGCTGCACACATTAACACCGATCGACGAACAACGTACATACCTCGCCTACTACGGACGTGTTCCCATGTGTTTATGCGTACCGATGCAGTTCGCAAACCACTCACGCACACATACAACGGCCCGCACCGAGTAATACAGCGGAATGATAAGACGTACACCATACAAGTCGATGGAAAAACAAAGAATGTCTCCATAGACCGACTAAAACCCGCATTCCTGTTAGACTCCGAACTTGAAGCCGATGCAAATCGTGACGCCGCCTACACCACGAGGACTGGAAGACGTTCGAAACCGCCAGTACGCTTCGCTGGGGGGGAGCCATGTACCAGACGCCTCGACGACAGCAGCGACACGCCTTGAGCGCGGCAGGCTCGTGAACTACTAGTCGTTTATGATTGGTCCGTCATATTTTGAGTAAAATTAATGTTTACCCCAAATGTATAAATAAAACGAGTAGACGTTCTAATAAATCATTCTGTTCCAAACCTCACTCGTGTTTTTACTTACCATCCTTGGTAAAATACCAAGTTTCATCGTAATCGGACCGGTAGTTTTTGTGCGATGCGTGAACAGACAGACAGACAGACAAAAATCCTAATCACATTTTTGGGTTCGGTATCTAGTCTATCTAGTAACACCCCCACTATTTACTTTTTATTCTTTTTCCAATGTACAGAATTTACACTTCTACAGTTTTATTATATACTATTTATTTTATAATTTTTTTATTAATTGTTATATGATATTCTACCAACGGTTTTTTTTTAAGGGGGGAAAATCATTGAGTGTCGGACTCTTACTGACTAAAAACCACCCCGTCCCTTCTCCTTCACGTCGAGCCAGAGCCCGTTAGGTTCTCCGCGGCTCCGATCTACCAACGGGCTAGTGCTGAAAATCAGCGCTGCGACTCGAGCAAACGCGCTTGTGTCACGGCAATTTAGCTGACCAATGGTCTTTTTGCACGGTGTACACTGTTCTATTTTTTACCTTTTTTTTCTTGTTAATTTTTTTTTAAATTTATGTAACGATGCAAATAAATTTTTCTTTCTGTTACAATTTTTGTTCAAACTCAACCTTCTATGTTTTTATTGCCACAAGATTGTGTGTCTAAAGATACATCAAAACATTGTTGTGTTTGGCACGACACGTAGACGCGTGGATATATTTACACCTTTGAAAATACCTAGTGCAAGACTACGAAAATATGCAACGATTTATTTGTCAGTAGCTGTTGCCCGCGTTTTAGTTAATAAAGCATTTATTACAGTGTACATGACTTTTTGAATGAAAAATACATTCTAATTCAAACTTCGTATAACATATTTAATGGTGAAGAATAATACAATGTACATTTCTGTTGTATACCTACCGGACATCATCAATACATAGTATAAAACAAAGTCGCTTTCGCTGTATGTCCGTATGTATGCTTAGATCTTTAAAACTACGCAACGGATTTTGATACGGTTTTTTTAATAGATAGAGTGATTCTTAAGGAAGGTTTGTATGTATAATACATGCATATTGCACCCGTGCGAAGCCGGGGCGGGTCGCTAGTAATAATATAATTTAGTATTGATTTGTAAAGTAATGACTGCCTCGTTGGCCGAGTGGTCGCAAGTGCGACTGCCGGGCAAGGGGTCTCAGGTTCGACTCCCGGGTCGGGCAAAGTATTACTAGGTTTTTAAAAAAATCTCAATAGTAGCACGGAGTCTGGCATTGTGCCCGGTATATGGCAATAGGCTCACCCCCTCATGGGACTCATAACATAAATAGTGAAAAGAGGGTGTTACATTGTACAGTGGCATAATTGCACCTCTGCCTACCCCTTCGGGGATAAAAGGCGTGATATTATGTTTTTTTTTGTTGATTTGTAAATGAATTGACTTATTTTAAGACCCACTATTTGACTGCATAATAATGGATATACTGGACGTAATTTATTTTTGACTATCAAAAAGCAGATTAATTTATTAAAAATACAATTTTGAATAATGAGATCCGTACAAGAAGTCGTTATGGAAATTATCGCTTAGCAACAAATTATTCTCCTAGAAGCATAAAAGACAATAGACAATCTAAAAAACTCTGAAAATATAAAAAAAAAACATATTTTTTATCTGTATCATGTTAAACCGATAACATCAAGTAGGTTATTTCAGTAGGTATTAAACAATGTGATCTTACAATTTCAAAACTAGTGCACATGACATAATACGGTCACACATGAAAAATTATCATCGCGAGCTCCATATAAAGATACTTGATAATTTTACTAAGAAATCTTATTTAGTAGGTAGTTCACTATATCATTGATCTATGGGCGTCATTATTTATTTTTACAATTGATTTCGACGTCATACGGCCGAATATTGAAAGGTTACTCAATTTGAAGTTGTACTGTACCTACTTAACTTTTACACCTACTATTGTGTCTCCGCGGAGAACCTAACGGGTAACCGAGGCTCCGGCTCGACGTGCAGGAGAAGGAACGGGGTGGTTTTTAGTCAGTAAGAGTCTGACACTCCCTTCCGCTCACCCAGGCGGGAGCAGCCATTCGATGATTTTTCCCCCTTAAAAAAAAAACTATTGTGTCTCTGCATCGACATAAGGTTGAATGTTAAGGAGGCCATGCACGCTAGGTATTGCATGATGGTTTTAGCCGTGCATGCATAACCGATAGGCAAGCCTTAGCGTGTATGTGATCAAACTGTACAGTTATCGGTGCACGTACAGTCAAAGGTCAAAAGTCCAGCACCGTGAGTGATGTTCACGCGGCAATCCGTAAGTAATTTCATATTAATGTGCATAAAAACGCATACTGTTAAAAATATGCGTGTGCATGTGTGTATAAGCGCTGAAGCTCAACCGATAGTAGTCTTACGGTGGCAGTGGACTTTTTGATCTTTGACCGTACATGCAACCGAGTAAATATCAAAATTTATATTTTATGCCGCTCTGGTTATGTTTGCGCGCGAGCATAACCGAGCGTGTGTGGTGTCCAGCGAGCTTGCCTGCCACAGTTCTCTTTTCTCAGTAGTTTGGTATTGGCGTCCTACACACACCCTCACGTACTACGTAGCTCACTCAACTGAGAGTTTGTGGCAAGATGGTGCATGCAAAACTTAACGTATGAAACTCTGTTATGCTTGTTGGTTTTACATGCAAAGTTATTACCATCATGCAAACCCTACCTCACCACCTCTCTCTCTCTCTCTCGAGATCTCTCTCTCTGTTTTCAAACCTCTTTATGTTTTTTTTTGGTCCTGGCATTTATGTCTTATGCCGAATAAACACGTTTCATTTCATTAACTAAAAATCGCGGGTTACTTACCTAAATATACTGAGAAAAGCTCTACTAGTTTCGAACCACAAAGGGGTTCTTCTTCATGAGCAGCGTGCGCGGTCGCGGCGATGTTGCGCGGAACTAATAATCTGCTTTTGAACTACTAGCTTTTACCCGCGGTTTTGCCGTGTACTCCTGTTTTATCCCATGGGAGCATTTTAATCGGGATGATAAGTATCCTATCACTGTCGCGGAGAACCTAAAGGGTAACCGGGGCTCCGGCTCGACGTGCAGGAGAAGGAACGGGGTGGTTTTTAGTCAGTAAGAGGCTGACACTCCCTCCCGCCTCACCCAGGCGGGAGCAGTCATTCGATGATTTTCCCCCCTTAAAAAAAAGTATCTTATCACCTAAGCCAGCCCCCGGCTGTATAACAAATTGCATCAAAAATCCGTTCAGTAGTTTCAAAGTCATTGACGGACAAACATCCAAAGAAAGAAACGTTCTCATTAATAATATTAGTGTGATTGAACTAACTAAACATAAAATATCAACGAAGGGTCATTAATCGAGGGAAAATCTTGATACCGCGATTCAGAAAATGGACAAATACTAACAACGCCATCTAGTAGTATTCAATATAGGAACTAATTTTACTTAGAACTAATTTAAAATACCATAGAAGATTGAACACAAAGTTAGTTTTCATTTCACCTTTATAATATTAAGTTTAGATAATGTACAACCCTATGAGCTGTTTTCATACATACATAACTTTACGCCTGTCTCCCATGGGGGTAGGCAGAGACTATGGAACGCCAATTGATACGATTCCTATATACCTCTTTCGTTTGAGTTTCGTTTCGTTTTTCTTTGAGGAATATTTATTAAAACTTAATTTCTCTATTGTTACAGAATAATGGATTCGTTTTTTAGTCTGTTCGACCCTTCAGAGGGTAGCCAGAACAAGCCAAAGAATAAAAAGAGGCACAAACCCGAACAGGACACCGTAAAGAAGAAACCTGACGCACCTAAGGGTAAGAGAGTATTAGAGTACTTTTAGGAATGGAATGGAATGGAATGGACTGTATTGGAATGGAATGGGATGTATTGGAATGGAATGGGATGTGTTGGAATTAAATGGGATGTATTGGAATGAAATGGAATGGTTTGGATTGGAATAGTAATGGAAGGGCATGAAATGAAATGAAATGGTTGGTATTTTTTTATGGAATAAGAGGCAAATGGGCAAACGGATTACCTGATATTAAGCGATCAGCGCCGCCCATGGACACCCGCAACACCAGAGGCGCGCTGCTGACCTTTTAAAAGGGAATGCGCACTGTATTAGATTGGATTGGAAGGTAATGGATAATAATTAAATAAATGGTATTATCGCTTCCCACTAGGCGAGATAGTGGTCAAATGTCAGTCCAGTCCAGTCCCATCTAAAATTAAAAAAAAAAAGGTAATAGAATAATGGAAATGCAATAAAATGATTTGGATAGGAATGGAATGGAAATGCAATAGAATGGAATGAATTGGAAAGAAATGGGTGCGAATAAACATTATCATAAATCTCATAATTATAGGAACTATCTAAGTAATTAATATTGTAATAGGTTAAAGTTTCTTTTTTGTATCCTAGAATTTAAGTATTTTAGCTCTCGCTGTCTATGACTATCATTTTAACATAACATCAAGCCTTTTATCCTCGAAGGGGTAGGCAAAGGTGCATATTATGCCACTGTAACACCCACTTTTCACTATTTATGTTATGAGTCCCATGTAATAGGGGGTGAGCCTATTGCCATATACCGGACACAATTCCAGATTCCGTGCTACTACTGAGATTTTTTTAAAAACCCAGTAATATTTTGCCCGACCCGGGAATCGAACCCGAGACCCCTTGCCCGGCAGTCGTACTTGCGACCACTCGCCGAACGAGGCAGTCTACTAGATAGACTGCCTCGTTCGGCGTTCGGCTAACGAGTAGTATAAAAAAAATATCAATAATTAAAAAGTAACTATCTATTATTTATTTTTCTTATTATAGGACGCAGACGAGGCCGCAAGTCAGCGGTGAAGAACGAGACGTTACCAGAAGAATCTTCGTTCCTCTGTGAACCTGATCTCAGTACTGATCTCCTAGTGAAAGATGTTAGCTATATAGAAAACTTCATTGAGATTAATAAGAAGGAAGATGGTAATTTTTTAATGTTTACATACCGCCTTTTCTTTTCTAATACGTTGCCCCCCCCCCACACTAGGATTGTCTACTGTGTCGTGGGTGCGTTTACAAACATACAAGTTCACATACACATGACACCCAGACCCGGAACAACAATCCGTGGATCGCACATAGAGTTGCTCCGTGCGGGAATCGAACCCGCTACAGTTTTTATGGGGTTTGGTTGCAAACTAGCATTATTTCACCCCAGTTAACTGTAAAGTCATACGTGGTATCACTCCAGTCAAGCCGACCTAGTAGTTCCAATACGATCCATCTATTTAGTGGTTGTTGCCTTGAATTTCTCAGTAGCAAGAGATCAGGGATATCCCTGCGTTACCTGAGTTCAAGGAGTCATTATATAATGTAAATTGTCACATAGCAGTTGAAGCTACCGTATAACATAACATCACGCCTTTTATCCCCGAACGGGTAGGCAGAGGTGCACATAACGGCACTTAATGCCATTGTACAAAGTAACACCCACTTTTCACTATTTATGTTATGAGTGCCATGTAATAGGGGGTGATCCTATTGCTAAGTTACTGTATACTTCCTCTAATACTTCAGTAAATTTCATCATCATCACATCAACAGCCTATAAATACCCACTGCTGAGCAAAGGCCTCGTCTCACACAGAGAAAGTTGGAGGATTAATCATCACGCTTGCTCAATGCGGGTTGGCGATTTCAAACTTATAATTAGAGATTATATAAGCCCAGGTTTCCTCACGATGTTTTTCTTCACCGTTTATCAGTTCATGTCGTGGTGACTTGGAGGTTTAAGATGCCCGCTTTTCATCCATACAGGTGTACAACCTACCAACGGCAAGCACTAATGTTACTATATCAGAGTTATATACATACTTTCTAAGATTTTTTAGACAAACGATGAATTAATGCATTTCTTAAAATGATTTTTTTCAGACAAAACAGACCCCGACAAGAAACCGAGGCGCAGAAACTCAGGACGCAAATGTAGACGGAAAAAGAACAAAATATCCCCTCTAAAGGACTTACCCAACCAAGCGTGGGTAGAAACCAACCCAGACAATAATAATGAAACCAAAAACTGGAACAATCAACTTCTAGTACAAAAAATATGTGACGAGAACGTCGGCAAGAATGTCAACGATTTAAAAAATGAAATGAAGATTAAAAATAAAAGGAATGAAGTATCGACTGTCGATAAATTTCGTGATAGGGATGTCTATAATGTTATCGATAAGCTAGAAAAGGTTATTTTAAAGGACGATATGTATTTGGCTGGAGAATTTGATAGTAATGACTTGGAAAACGATTTCTTCTATAGCTCCGACGATTTGGAGGATTTTATCGATGATTCGTGAGTATTGTTTTTTACGCCTTTTTTTTAAGGGGGGTATCATCGAATGACTGCTCCCGCCTGTGTGAGGCGGGAGGGAGTGTCAGACTCTTACTGACTAAAAACCACCCCGTTCCTTCTCCTGCACATCGAGCCGGAGCCCCGGTTACCCGTTAGGTTCTCCGCGACTTTTTTTACGCCTTGCCTTGCCTTTTTATCCCCAAAAGGGTAGATTGTACAATGTAACACCCAATTTTCACTATTTATGTTATGAGTCCCATGTAATAGGGGTTGAGTCTAATGGTATAATTCGGGCACAATTAAATAGGGATGATGACAGGGTATGAAAATTAAAAATCTAATTTGTCCGTCAGTAATGAAAAAATATTAGACACGTATTTTTTTATTTTGTCGTATAAGAAAATAACACTCAGATAAAACGAATTAAGTAGTGAGAGGTAACTACGTCATTTTAGAGTATAAATCAAACTCAAAAGTGACTTCATGCGATATTTCAAATCGATATATCTTCGAAAGTATTCGTTTCCGTAAGAAAATAAAAAATACTTGTCTAATGATTTTAAATAGTCTACCAGATCTAATAAAAATTAGTCATCTACCCAATTCCAAACTCCGTGCTATGCTACTACTGAGAATTTTTTAAAACTCAATAATACTTTGCCTGACCTGGGAATCAAACCGGAGACCCCTTGCCCGACAGTCATACTTGCTTTATTATCGACTAGCAGCCCGTCCCGGCTTCACACGGGGTAGACAATTTTTTTTTTCAAAATGACAATGTAGCCTATGTCAAATTGGAAGAATGTAGCATTCTATTGGTGAAAGAATTTTTTAAATCGGCCAATACTTTTTGAGCCTATTCATTACAAACATACAAAAATAGGTACAAATCTTTCCTCTTTATAATATTAGTATAGATAAATGGAAATAAGTTCGAGTCAATTAACTCGTCGAGCACCGTCACTATAGACACAATTATAGAACAATAGGTTGCGGTCACCGGTGACCGCTTGGTGTTTGACAGTTTAATAGAAATTTAGTACCCTTTGTCCCCTTATATTAATAAAGTCCACGTATGTATAAGCTGTATTTTTTTCATCAGTACCTCAGAGCCTGATGACTCAGGAGACGAAGTTTACGGCAGTCTACCTCCCGAGCCCAGGTTCGGCAACGTCGAGTACAAACTGCAACTAGTCTCGCTGTGTGAGAGGAGGTTCCAGCATCTAGTTACTCAGGTACGGTTTTATTTATTCACAACATAACATCACGCCTTTTTATCCCCAAAGGGGTAGGCAGAGGTGCACATTACGGCACTTAATGCCACTGTATAATGTAACACCCACTTTTCACTATTTATGTTATGAGTGCCTCGATAGCAGAGAGGTCGCAAGTGCGACTGCCGGGCAAGGGGTCTCGGGTTCGATTCCCGGGTCGGGCAAACTATTACTGGGTTTTAAAAAAAATCTCAGTAGTAGCACGGAGTCTGGAATTGTGCCCGGTATATGGCAATAGACTCACCACCTATTACATGGGACTCGTAACATAAATAGTGAAAAGTGGGTGTTACTTCTTCTCTGCCTACCCCTTTCGGGATAAAAGGCGTGATGTTGTGTGTTATGTTATGAGTCCCATGTAATAGGGGGTGAGCCTATTGCCATATACCGGGGACGATTCCAGCCTCTGCGGTACTACTGATATTATTACACTTTTCAATATATTATACTAGCGACCCGCCCCGTCAGTGTTCCGGTGTTTTCATGGTTGTATCTACTGTAGATCCTGGCTTACAGGAGTTGCAGAGGTTTTGGTAGGCTGTGGCGGGCTTGTCCCATAAAGAAATAAAACGACACTCCCCGGCTTCTCTCCGGTGCAATTTGCATGTATTATACATATAAACCTTCCTTAAGAATCATTCTATCTATTAAAAAAAACTGCATCAAAATTCGTTGCGTAGTTTTAAAGATCTAAGCATACATAGGGACAGACAGACGGCGGATAGCGATTTTGTTTTATACTATGTAGTGCTAGCTATGTCGTGGTGGCCCGGAGGATTGAGACCGTTTCTCACGAATGAGGGTCCCGGTTCGAAACCTACCAACGGCAAGTACCAATGTGACTTTTTTCGAGTTATATGTACTTTCTAAGATTATTCAGACACCACTGACAAACGGTGAAGGAAAACATCGTGAGGAAACCTGGGCTTATATAATTTCTAATTTTAGTTTGAAATCGCCAACCCGCATTGAGCAAGCGTGGTGATTGATGCTCAAAACTTCTCCGTGTGAGAAGAGGCTTTGCTCAACACTTTTATAGCCTGATGATGATGATGATTTGAAGCAATTGTTGAACCATTTCCCTTATCGTAGTTGAAATGGCGTCTCCGGTCTGGCGGCGGCGGCGCGGTGTACGTGCTGGGCGTGCGCGACTGCGGCGCGCTGGTGGGGCTGCGCGCGCGGGCGCTGCGCGGCTCGCTGGTGGCGCTGCGCAGGATGGCGGCCGCGCTCGGCGCCACGCTCGCGCACGTCACCGCCCGGCGGGTCGCGCCGCACCGGGCTGTCGCTGAAGTTTATGTTAGAAAGGTAAATGACAATGCCAGATCCTAACCCAGTTATAATATCATTTACATAAACATAACATAACATCACGCCTTTTTATCCCCGAAGGGGTAGGCAGAGGTGCACATTGCGGCAGTTAATGCCACTGTACAATGTAACACCCACTTTTCACTATTTATGTTACGAGTCCCATGTAATAGGGGGTGAGCCTATTGCCATATACCGGGCACATTTCCAGACTCCGTGCTACTACTGAGAATTTTTTAAAAACCCAGTAATACTTTGCCCGACCCGGGATTCGAACCTGAGACCCCTTGCCCGGCAGTCGCACTTGCGACCACTCGGCCAACGAGGCAATCATCATTTACAAAAAAAGTAAATTGATGAAAATAATTTTGACGAATAAGGAACCCTTTCACAATAAATCTTTTTATTTTTAAACTTGCAGTTTGCAATCTAATAAAAAAAGAAGTTCAATCCCGGAAATACTTTTTTGCAATGCGTCTTCCATATTGTCTAATGACTATTTGCGTTACATCATACGCATCGCTTGTACGAAACTATGAAATAGTTTATTTTTTAGTAGTAATATTTTTTTTTTGACATAAAATATTATATCGCGATATAAAATATTAACAAGCCCAACAGTCATAAGACAGGAGACGCAGAGTGCCCAGCCAGGAAGATAGCCGAACACCGATATATCAATTCCATTGATTATGAAGGCGCATAAAGTGACATATGCTAAGTAGAAATTCCAATTCGATTAGTCATTACGTTTAGTTTAGTTCATTTGTACAACAATTGGATATTAACAGGTTAGCTTACTTAGCAATTTATTGCTGTCCAAGCACATTTGATCAAACTGTAACAAGTGAGTGACCGTGTGGACTCTGACCTAGTTTTTTTGTGTTTCTGCAGACGATCTAAAATAATTGATAGCATAGTAACATGTAATATTATCTAGTTTATATACCTCTATGAATATAGCTTACGATATTTATTTAATTTTATATTATTGTATTATGTACCTAGGTTAACTTTTTATTCTCCTTCAGGGAATAAAAAACGTGATATTATATGTATGTATGTAGTGTAGTATATTAAAAAATCCAACCTTACTTCTGCAAATTGTGTTAAATATTTTAAATATACTATAAATAAGTTATCTTACATTAACATATTTTTAGAGCTACTATCGCCTGTGACACAGGAATATTCCTAGTATAGGCATAATATTTTTAAGATCTTGTCGTTTAATTAAGATATATTTTTGTACCTATGTTGACCAGTGTTATTATGAATAAAAATTTTATTTATTTATTATTTATTTATATCAAAGATATAATTATGTATACCATTTATTTATTAATAATTACTGATGAAATCACGAAAATATAAAAGAAACTATTACTATATTTATATGAAATGAAATGAAATGAAATGAAATGAAATGAAATGAAATGAAACATTTATTTGAAATGAAATGAAATGAAACATTTATTTGTGATACATAGGTACATTTTGTTGGTCATTTTTAGATTAAAGTGCGCTATGATCAGCCTATTTTAGGCATACAAATACGCGTATAAGAGTTTAAATCAGTAAGTCCATTAATTAGTTAGATAAGTAAATATAAATTTGTCGTGTTTTAATAAATTACATGTCAATAGTGTCCGTCAAAAAGTCAGACGAGGAAGACTACTTAATGCTTAATAAATTATAATAAATTGATGTCAATAAGTAGGTAATTAATAGATTATTGTAGTCAATACGTTATAGCTATACATAAGTCAACAAATAAGCAAAATCAAAATTTATCCATTAAAAAATCTGAGACACTATAATAACATTTTTGACACAGTAATTGTTTTAAAGATTTTTTAAAAGAATTAACATTAGCTTGTTTTAGCTCTTTTGGTAATTTATTATAGATAGCTGGAGCCATACGAAAGATACTTTTATGCATTAATGCGGTATTCGTTCTGGGTATACATAGACGACTTTCATCCCTTTGTGGCCGATTATAAGCTTCAGATAATAAAATAAAGCGTTGAGGATTTTGCCTTACAAACACCGCGGTTTCATAAATGTATAGTGATGGTAAGGTCATAAGATTGTGTCTTTTGAAGAAAGGTACACAGCTGTCAGTTGCCTTCAAACCAAACATAGCCCGGACGCACCTTTTCTGTGCCCTAAAGACAAGAATTTTGTTAGTGGAATTCCCCCAAAATATTATGCCATACCTAAGAACAGATGCTACCAGCCCATGATAAGCGATTATTAGTGTATTGCAATTAATTTTATGTGCGATTTTATGTAGGACATAAGCTGATTTACTCATACGTTTCCATAGTTGTTCAGTATGCTGTTTCCAAGAAATTTTATCATCAATATGCAAACCGAGAAATTTTGTACTTTTTGTTTCATTAATGGCTTGTGCGTTATAATTTACATTCAAATTGTTCGGTGAAGATAAGCGTTGCTTGAAATGCATTAATTGCGTTTTAGTTAAGTTTGCTTTTAGATTATTGACATTAAGCCAGTTCATGATAGAACTCAAGGTGTTATTTATATCATGTTCATAGATGATTTTATTTGTGCATTTTACTGTAACTGTACTATCATCCGCAAACAGAGCTATAGGATTGTCAGTGGCATTAGGCAAGTCATTAATGTACAGTATAAATAGTGTTGGACCCAGAACGCTACCTTGGGGGACACCGTATTTCAGTTTTCGTTTGCATGATCGAAACGTTTCTTCTTTTTTTGTCAAAATATTAATTGTAGTCAATTCAGTGTATTGATTGCGTCCTTTAAGATACGATTCGATTAAGTTCAAAATATTACCTCTTATTCCGTAATGATAAAGTTTCCCGACTAATATATCATGGTCAACGTAGTCAAAAGCCTGCGTCATATCCATAAAGATTGAGCATACAGGTATTCTATTGTCGACATCAGCCATAACTATTTTCAGAAAATCATATATTGCCATGTTAATAGTTTTATTGTGTCTAAATCCCTTTTGTTCATTTGCTAAAATATTTTTACATTCCAAATAATTGTTGAGTTCTTTACATATGTGTTTCTCAAATATCTTTGATATAACTGAAATTAAAGCAATGGGTCTATAGTTTTCTAGATATTCTCTATTATCTTTTTTTAAAATTGGTTTAATAATAGAAGTTTTTAATTTGTCAGGGTATATCCCTGCTTCAATACATAAATTTATGAGGTAGCTGAAATGCGGAGAAATATTCGTGGCTATATATTTCAGAACTTTAGTACAAATACCATCGTTACCTACACTATTTGTTGTTTTTAAGTTTCTAATAATTCGTAAGACATCATTTGGTAGACATGGTTTCATAAACATAGAATTTTGTCTAGTGGTCATGTATGATTTATATTGCATTTTGAGTGATTCATTTTGAGGCACTATTTTATCGATAAAATAATTATTGAAGGCATTGGATATGTCATAAGGCTCAGTTATCATTTTGTTATTTACTTTAATACTACTTATTGTATTTTGTGGTAAGTTTAGTTTTGTTTCATTTATAATGTTCCAAGCCGATTTGCTCTTATTATCTGAATTGTTAATTAAATTATTGTTTTGAGCGCGTTGTGTTAATTTTATTACTCTTTTATACCTTTTTGAGAATTCTTTTAATTTTGTTTTATTCGCGTGTGTAGGTAATTTTCTGTATTGCCACAAGAGAATGCGCTTTTTGACACTACAGACTTTTAAGCCTCGTGTTATCCAGTTGGCTTTACGGTGCGTGTGTGTCGTGATACGTCTGAACGGGAAGCAAAGATCATAGAATAGTTTAAATAAGTCAATGAAGTTATTATAAGCCACATTTGGATCAACAGCCGCATACATCTCTGAGAAAGACAGTTTATCTATACAAGCATCAAACTTTTTGAGGTTTTCCTCACTATAATCTCTACGCTTAATTTTCCAGCTATTAATCAGGCACACTTTTTGGACTTGGCACTTCAATATTTGAGCTGTGTGATCTGATAGACCGAAGTCAATTACTTCCGCTTTACACTTTGTGCGATAGTTGTGAGCAAAATTGTCAATACATGTATTGCTAATTATTCTGGTTGGCTCAGCTATTGCAAGTTTTAAATTATAAGATAAAAGTAAACATTTAAATTCCGATGTAATGTTGTTTTCTTTTAAAACATTTATGTTAAAATCTCCAGCTAATACTACATTATACTTGTTATAAGTTTTGTTAACATATTGGAGCAACTTTTCTAATCTTGTTAGGAAATTATTTAGGTTACTAGCAGAAGGAACTCTATACAGACATATAATAATAATTTTATGGTCTAACATTTCTACCGCAGAGCATTCAAAAGTTAAGCACTCTGTGTGAGACTCCAATTTCGGAACAACTTTCCAACGGTAACCTTTTCTCACAAAAATACACGATCCTCCTCTGCAAGAATTACTTCTGCCAAAGAAGGCAGCCAACGAGTAATTAGGAATCATGCAGATATCCTCGTGGCCTGACATAATAAAATGTTCAGTAAGACAGATAACATCTACATCAGTTTTGTTATCCAAAATTTCTTGTAAGCAGATTGTTAGTGCATCTGACTTGCTCCTTAAGCCTGCAATATTTTGATGGAAAATGGTAATATATTTATGTACGAAAAAGCTTCTGAGAGACAGATTTAATTTCAGATGCTACTATACTATCATTGTTATAATATTTATGTTCCAGATTTATGTACATTTTTATATTTTTGAATATATTTGTCATGCCATTATTATTGAGAGAACCATTAATCTTTGAAAACATTCTATAGTCATAAGTTAAATCCAAATTAGAGTCAATTACTTTTACATAGTCATAGTTATATGTACACATGTCTAGATAAAGGAGATTACAGAAAGTTTCTATCCTGCCATTGTGCATAATAGAACAGTCATTGATTTTATAGGTAGGTAGACAGAGGATAATATTAGTGTGTTGTATTTGTGTCAATTTTTCGCGGATGTCAATTATTATGTCAACATAGTTATAAGTTCGTCGGAAGTCTTCTTCGCCAACCAAAATAACACAGTAGTCGTGTTCTGTGTGTTCTTGAAGTTTTGTATCAATGCCGCTGATGAGTTCTCTTACTCCACAATTTGGTTTTAAATAGTGGCATATTTGGTAGTCTGCGAACGCCTCTTCAGCTATTGTTAGAACTTTGTTCCTTCTATTGCTACTTATGATACTTAGTTTTGGTTTGTCATCTTTGGGTATGTTAATAGTTTGTTTAGTACTTTGTTGCAGTGTGTGCGAAAACAATGCCGTCCCATGTACTATGTTGGTGTTTTGGTGCGCTGAAGGGGTGCTTGCTGGTTGTGCCGATTTTTGTTATGGGTCGGACGATGCGGCGTTGTTGATTTTGACCTGTTGATAGGAGTTCGAGTACATAAGTCACTTGAAAGCTGTTTAGTCGCTTTAGTCAGAATTTCATGTTTACTAGACAAATTTTTAATAGTATTTTTTAACTCTGTATTTTCTAATGAAAGATTATTAATTTCCTGGTGTGCCGAGTTTAACTCTGAACGCAATGTTAATATTTCTTGTCGTAGGCTTTTTATTTCGTCGTCATCATCAGATATGTTCGGCATACTGTTCGTGCTGCCATCTAGCGTCGAATCATTGGACTCAGTCACTGTGACCGTTTCTGTCATTGAACTGTTCCTTTTTTTTCGGAGGGTAATATTTTCGAAGAAATTCATTTCGTTGATGGTTTTGGGTTATTATTAATAAGTCTTAAGTCTTGGAAATAAATTTAAAATATGGTACAAAAAGTGATTTGTGCGAGAGGTCAGGATCGAACTCGAGCGCCGTTAATTACCAATCGCATTACACACACCTAGGCTATCAAGTCAATTGACATTCGATTTAAAAGAGGCAACCGTATGCAGCTATAAGCTATTAAAAGTCCAAAGGTCAAATTAGTTTGTTCAGAACAAAGGATTGATTACTTAAACCTTTTTTTGTGTTTTTTCCACATCACTGATTATTTTAACACAGTAACACTGTTATGCTGATTGTTGCGCGTGCGCGCTTAGTTCAATTATGTCAAAATAGTGTTTTAACACTGTAAATCTTGTGTCCTTTCACTTGCTTAGTCACATTGTATTACACACACTTATTCACCATATAGTACGGAGTTTATTATTAAATCAATATCAACAGTTTGTGAATTACAGTATTAGGCACACTGTTACGCTGCTATTTATTTCTAAAACGCGAATTTACTAATTTTAATAAAATTTTAATACGGAGCTGATGTTTAGTCTGGCAGTGGCGCCATACTTGATATATAATCAAAACAAAAAAAACGAAATCAATACAATTACGTTGTCAGCTGTTGGACTTCGGGCAAGTTCGAGTGAGAGCACGCGAACGCGAGAGCGAGAGAATATGATTAATGAATACTGCTATGAATGACCTGGAATAACCTGTACAATATTTCCATGAATTCAGTGACATTTTCGTATGTAACTTATCGCTAATAACTTTGCTGAGAAACTTTGCATAGATATTAAAAAGAAATTTTTAAATAAGCCCTGTAAGTAAATACTTATTATATACACCCCTATTTTTTAATTAGTGCAAATGCACTAATTAAAAAATAGGGGTGTATATGTTTTGTTCCTGACTTGCATGTCTTATGTCAAATTAACATATTTCATTTTATTAAGAATGTTTCTGTATTCAGAATTTTAATTAGATTCCAGATTTGACAATAGCTACTGTCATTTTGTGAAATAATGATACCACATATAATAGTGTAGTGATGAATACAAAAATCGATAAACAGTCAGTGTGTGTGTTTTATAATAAATGTTACAGAAAGTGACAGGATACCGATAGCGATGACGGCGACAATTTATAAAATAACTTATTACTATAATACATCTATCTGTTTTATTTGTCATGTTCCTTCATGATTACATTTTTTTATTTATTTCACACACAATTATAAAAGAAAAGTCTCAGATCGTTAAGTAATCGTCAAAACTAAATTATCGGTCAGAAATATTTAATTTCCTGATATCCTTAGTTTACGAGAGTAAAATTATAAACGAGAAGAATCGAGCCAGAAATATTGCATTTCCATATCGAATAATTTCGCAACATCACTATTTAGTACTTGTCATAACGTTGCAACACTGAAATTGTCAAATCTGGAATCGAATTAAAATTCCGAGTATAGTATAGGATATTTTTGTTTCAGTTACCTGATCCGAAACAGAGCGTGGAGCTCCGAGTGGCCGTGATGGGGGCCAACGAAGCTGGCAAGTCCACACTCATAGGAGTACTGACGCAAGGTAAATATTATTTATAGACTAGCTTTCACCCGCGGCTTCGCTCGCGTCACAAAAGAATAAAAAGCCAATGTGACATATACCAATACACACTTCGTCATCTATACCAATACTTTTGTTTTCCCTCGGGAATATCAAATATTTCCGGGATAAAAAGTACACTATTATTTAATCCGGACTTCTAACTTTACGTCTGTAAAAATTCAAAGCAATCGGTTTAGTAGTTACGGCGTGAAAGCGGAACAAACAAACTCACTTTCCGATTTATAATATTAGTAAAGATATTTGATGGGCGACGTTTGCCCACTATCTCCCCTAGTGGTAAGCATTCAGGGTGCTGGTGGGGTTGCCGCGGTACTGCAGTGCCTCTGGCATATTCGCAGAGACAGGTGTTGATGGGTTTCATGCCATACGAAACTTTGTGCCTCAATTATGCATAGGGTGCGTGTCAGCCCCAATAGCATCCCGAAGACTAGACAGACAGACAAATTGGACAGCCCCATACTGGGGCATTGGATATGCCTTCATGCTATTGTGGCGTAAGATAGTCATGTTTAATTATATCTCGTGTAACGCGATAAACTGATTTAGGTTTGTGTCGGACGCACGCGCGCTACTCTAGTGGCAACACGCCACGTCAGTATTTCCCTCCCCCCGCTTCCCCGCCACTGACCTTTATGGATCACATTTATGTATCACACAAAGAGTTGCTCCGTGCGGCAATCGAACCCGCGACACGTTGCGCGGCAGCCAGTTGCCCAGCCACCGCGCTAACCGTGCAGTCAAAGAGTGATACCACGGCGTCACAGAAAACCGACGTGAAGCAACGCTTACGTTGTGTTTCGTCGTATGAGTGAGATTACCGGAGGCCCAATCCCCAGCAATCCTCAACTTCCTAATCCCCAAAAGGCCGATAACGCATTTGTAACGCCTCTAGTGTTCCGTGTGTCCATGGGCGGCGTCGATTGCTTACCATCAGGTGATCCGTCCACTCGTTTGCCTCCTATGAAAAATTGCCTCCAAAAACATAGTCATTAATGTTGTTTCTATTAAATTTTTAAACTTAAAAAAAAAACAATTAATTTTCAGGTGAATTGGATAACGGTAGAGGCAGCGCACGTCTGAACATGTTCCGACATCTGCACGAGGTTAAGAGTGGGATGACGTCGTCTCTTAGCCACGAGATACTCGGGTTTGATGCTCAGGTGAGCTGCTATAACAACTATGGACTGTATTAGGATGGGAATGGAACGGAACGGAACGGAACGGAACAGAATGGAATGGAATGGAATGGAATGCAATGGAATGGAATGGATTAGAATGGAATGGAATGCAATGCAATGCAATGGAATGAGATGAAATGAACCTAGCTTCACCTAGCTTCACTGACGGACTGACTGACAGACTTTTATTTATTTTATATTTGTTGACGTTTCAAAAGTACCAAATTATGGTTTAATCGAAATAAATGCTTTGACTTTGGTATTCCCCCTACAGGGTAACGTAGTCAACTACGGGTGTTCAGAGCTGATGACGGCAGAGAGAATCGGCGAGAGGAGTGCCAAGTTGGTGTCGTTCCTGGACCTCGCGGGACACAGCAAGTACCAGCGCACCACGCTGCACGGACTCACCGGGTACTCGCCGCACTACGTCATGCTCGTGGTCAGTTGGAAATATACAATACTAGCTTCATTCTCTCAGTTTCACCCACTCTGCTCGGCGCCTATTGATCAAAGCGTGATGTTTTACAGCCTATAATAGCGTTTCTCGATAAATGCAAGCCGGGCAAGGGGTCTCGGGTTCGATTCCCGGGTCGGGCAATGTAATACTGGGTTTTTAAAAATTCTCAGTAGTAGCACGGAGTCTGGAATTGTGCCCGGTATATGGCAATAGGCTAGTTCTATTACATGGGACTCGTAACATAAATAGTAAAAAGTGAGTGTTACATTGTACAGTAGCATTAAGTGAAGGAATGTGCACCTCTCCCTACGGGTAACCGGGGCTCCGGCTCGACGTGCAGGAGTAGGAACGGGGTGGTTTTTAGTCAGTAAGAGTCTGACACTCCCTCCCGCCTCACCCAGGCGGGAGCAGACATTCGATGATTTTCCCCCCTTTAAACCCCTTCGGGGATAAAAAGGCGTGTTACGAGTCCCATGTAATAGGGGGTGAGCCTATTTCCATATACCGGGCACAATTCCAGACTTCGTGCTACTACTGTGATTTTTTTGGAAAACCCGGTAATACTTTGCCTGTCTTTCTTTACTTTGAAATTAATTTGTATCTTCCTGTCCCCAGATCTCTGCCACGGCCGGTATAACTCCGATAACGGAGGAGCACATAACCCTACTGTCGGCGCTGGACGTGCCATTCTTCGCCGTCATCAGCAAGTGCGAGCTCGCCGCCGCGGCCGTGCCCGCGCTCACGGCCAGGCTCGCCGGCCTGCTCGCCGCCTCCAACAAGGTGCCACGCTATATTCTATATGGGATAGGCTAACGAGCTGACGTATCACCTGATGGTAAGCAATCGGCGTCGCCAATGGATGCACGGAACACTAGAGGCGTTACAAGTGCGTTGCCGGTTTTTTGGGGATTAAGAATTAGAGGATTGTGGAGGATTCGGGAAACTAGGGAAAGGGGGTAATGTTCCAGGTGTCCATGGGCGACGCCGATTGCTTACCATCAGGTGATCCGTCTGCTTGTTTACCGGCTTATACCAAAAAAAAAACAAAGAATCTCTTTTTTATGGAGTTGGTTAACGATGAATTCTGTTTCAGAAACCCATACTGATTACTGATGAAAACCTAGCCAGGAACTGCGTGGCCCCTCAGAAGTTGATCATTGATGCACTGGATCATACCAAGGAAGAAATGTAAGTATTATATATCACTAGCTTTTACCCGCGGCTTCGCTCGCGTCACAAAAGGATAAAAAGTAGCCTTGTCCCCCACTCTTTAACTTTACTACAAGCAAGAGACCAATACCTACGCGGAAATTGCACACAAATAAATAACACGCACTAGATAAATCATTATCTTTTCGGCTTACTCACGTAATAATTTGACGAGGAACTCGACTAGTTCCAAGCTATGCTAGAGGCTCATATTCATGAGCAGCATTTCGCGACCCGCGACGCGGCGACTGTCGCTGCTACTGGCTACTCGAGTCTGCGCCCAGCGCGCCCTCTGCCGTGATTCACGCGCACTTTGTTCCACTCGTGGTGTCGGCGACGGCGGCGCGCGTGGCACTGTTGGCACGCTAGACTCGCCCGCCGGCAGCTGCGTTGGTGTTGTTGGGTTCGAATCCCGGCTCGACGCAAAAACAGTGTTACCTACATACCGCACTCACTGTGTCACACACCAGCCGAAAACATAATAATTTATTTAGTATGTCTCACGAAAGTTACAATACAAAAACACGCACTAAGTTGAAAGATTTGCTATTGGTCGTCACACTGACGCAATCACTTCGTTTGACATACACTCATATACGAGTAAAAACTCATGTATGGTAGGGGGAGCAAAAGGTCGATTATTGATATCGATAAAATTAATGAGATCTGAAAACTAAAATCAATTAAATCAAACAAGTAGTTTTTTATGTTTTTATAATAACTATCGTAAGACATACTAAATTAACTTAAATCGCGGGTTACTCACGTGAATATACTGAGAAAAGCTCTACTAGTTTCGAGCTACAGAACCACTCAATGCCAGCCAGTGAGCTGCGACCGCGCACGCTGCTCATGAGGAAGAACCCCTCTGTGGTTCGAAACTAGTAGAGCTTTTCTCAGTATGGTCACGTGAGTAACCCGCGATTTTTAGTTAATTAAGTAGTTTTTTATTACATAACATAACATAATTTAATCTATGCTTATGTTATACCTAGCTGTAAGTTTTCCTAAAATTGTAAAATAAAATAAAAATAAAATAACATCACGCCTTTTTATCCCCGAGGGGGTAGGCAGAGGTGCACATTACGTCACTTAATGCCATTGTACAAAGTAACACCCTCTTTTCACTATTTATGTTACGAGTCCCTTATAATAGGGGGTGAGCATATTGCCATATACCGGGCACATTTCCATAAATCTTATAATTATAGGAACTATCTAAGTAATTAATATTGTAATAAGTTTAAGTTTCTTTTTTGTATCCTAGAATGTAAGTATTTTGGCTCTCGCTGTCTATGACTATCATTTTAACATAACATCACGCCTTTTATCCTCGAAGGGGTAGGCATTGGTGCACATTATGCCACTGTACAATGTAACACCCACTTTTCACTATTTATGTTACGAGTCCCGTTGGCCGAGTGGTCGCAAGTGCGACTGCCGGGCAAGCGGTCTCGGGTTCAATTCCCGGGTCGGGCAAAGTATTATTTTATTTTATTTATACATATTACGGTTTACACGGTATTATTATTATTTTCTTTTTAAAGTCTTTAACTTGTACACTTGACGACCCATATCTGACTCCTACTACAGCTCCATCCAAAGGTTGTCTGTAAGAGATCGCCTTGTGCGATAAGACCGCCCATTGTGCACTATATTAATTGTTGTTTGTCCTATGTGTTTATGTGGTGTACAATAAAGAATATTATTATTATTATGTATGTCTTTACCATTCACGGGACCACAGGGTCCCGGTCATTTGGGAGGCGTACGAGGGGCCGAAGCCAACTGCGCAGAGGCCCTTTAGACAACTTTAATCTAAATGTAATGGAGACATAAACCATTATTATTATTATTATTACTGGGTTTTTAAAAATGTCAGTAGTAGCACGGAGTCTGGAATTGTACCCGGTATCTGGCAATAGGCTCACCCCCTATTACATGGGACTCATAACATAAATAGTGAAAAGTGGGTGTTACATTGTACAGTGGCATAATGTGCACCATTGCCTACCCCTTCGAGGATAAAAGGCGTGATGTTATGTTAAAATGATAGTCATAGACAGCGAGAGCCAAAATACTTACATTCTAGGATACAAAAAAGAAACTTAAACCTATTACAATATTAATTACTTAGATAGTTCCTATAATTATGAGATTTATGGAAATGTGCCCGGTATATGGCAATAGGCTCACCCCCTATTACATGGGACTCGTAACATAAATAGTGAAAAGAGGGTGTTACATTGTACAGTGGCATTAAGTGCCGTAATGTGCACCTCTGCCTACCCCCCTTCGGGGATAAAAAAGGCGTGATGTTATGATATGTTATGTTAAAGTTTATGAGTATTGATTAAGATTTCGGCTGGCTTTTAAGAATTTCCCATAGTTTCAACTATTTACAATTTCGGTCCAAGCATTGTTGAAAGAGTATCCGTCTTACGAAAAATGATTTAGATGTCGCTTAGATGATATCAAGGTAGCTATGTAAAATAAATAAAATCAGTCTACTTACTGAACAACACATAACGAATAAATAAAAGTACATAAAATTTAAATACGAATAAAATGCTTTACTTAAAACCTAGGTATTTCTTAAGTCGTCGAGTACCGTCATTATAGACACAATTATACCTAGAACAATAGGTTGCCGGCACCGGTGTCCTCGTTTCGGTGTTTGACAGTTTAATTGGTCGTCATAAATAAAATTATTTCAGTTGTAATTGGTAATAACCCTTTGTATTATAGTATTTATCGACATTGTTTATATCGATTCGAGGAAAAGAAGTTTTGATTTGGTACTCGGGACTCTCGCTGTGAACGTAATACATTGCGCGATCGCTTATGTCGTGCAAAATGGTACGCATCTATTGCAAGCAATGTATTACTTTTCTTCTGCTTGCGATAATGTCGTTTTTGTCTACATACATCATAATATTAATGTTATAATTACAAATATCACAAGTAGGTATATTAATGTTTTTGGAGTCACTGGTGGAAGAAATCGTCGTGTGAGTGAGGTTACCGTAGGCCCAATTACCCTCCCCTTCCCCAATCTCCCCAATTCCTGAATCCCCAACGATCCTCAAACTCCTAATCCCCAAAAGGTCGGTAACGCACTTGTAACGCCTCTGGTGTTCCAGGTGTCCATGGGCGACGCCGATGGCTTACCATCAGGTGATCCGACTGCTCGTTTGCCGGCTTATGCTATAAAAAAAAGAAATCCCTTCTCGTGCTACATTGCACACCTGTCTTCTTTTCCGACACATTACTCCAAGTCCAAGTATAGTCCAATAGTCCAATAGTCCAAGACGGCATAATTTAATAGTATTTGTGGAGTTTCGTACGCTGTCACAACAAAATCGCGTTTGATGGCCGGCTTTTAACATTTCCGTTGATCGTGAGCATTTACTCATGATCGTGGCGCGCGTACCTCACCCACAAGGCCCTTCTAATCTTCTTTATATGTTCTGTTGACAATACCTCTTTCGCTTCATCAACAGTCGTCAGTCTTCTCATGCATGCTCGTCGGTTAAGGGTACTTTTAGTTTGGGATGGTTCGATAGTTCAGTGTCATTGTTCCAGCACGGAGTGCGCCCAGGTCCCCGTGTTCCCGGTGAGCAGCGTGCGCGGGCTGGGGCTGAGCGCGCTGCACGCCTACCTGCTGGCACTGCGACACCCGCAGCCCGCCGCCAGCCACGGGGACGTACGCTACTGTCTTGTCTACTATTTCTATATATAATCTCACCAAAAACATTCTATAAAAAACTAGCCAAGTCTCGATGGAGCTGCTGGTTTATCTCTAAAAAGTAATGAAATATAACAAAGTCGTGCCAAGTCTAAGGTTCCTTATTGCGATTTGACTGCACGGTTGGTGCGGTGGGTGGGCAACCGGCTGCCGTGCAACGTGTCGCGGGTTCGATTCCCGCACGGGACAACACTTTGTGTGATCCACAAAGTGTTGTTCCGGGTCTGGGTGTCATGTGTATATGAACTTGTACGTTTGTAAACGCACCCACGACACAGGAGAAAATCCTAGAGGAAATCCTAGGAAAATCCTAGAGACGTTTTTTAAAAAAAAAAAATTTCGTTATTATAATAGTTAATGTTGTATGACTTTGCCGTTGAAGGGTACAAAACCAGGTGCTCCATGGACGCCATTGCACAAATCTGTCGCCAGAACCGCTAGCTACCCATTGGCGATGGAAAATTGCCACATGGAAAACGTGGTATTACCTCCAACGGCCAAGTCACACAACATGAACTATAATTTTGCTTTCGCCAATTTCGGAACTAATTGACCTGTAGACTTGGAATTTTGGATTTTAAGTATGTAATTATAGGTTACTGGATGACGAAAATTTCTGCGTTCTGATCTTATCCAGAGGTTCTCAAATAGGGGCCTGAAAATGCGGTGAAATGGTTCCAGTAATGGATGGTACGGCAGTGTTTGCTTCGCGCTTGACTTGGCGGGGGCATTGCCGTGCCCCCCGGATAAAAACAGTAATAATTTGCCCGATCCGAGAATCGAACCCTAGCCCGACAGTCGCACTTGCGACCACTCGGCCAAGAGTGGTGTCATGTATCAAAGTAAAGAATTAAAATAAGTTGTGTTTCAGGAAACGTGCGAGTTTCAAATAGACGAGATATTCCACGTGGGAGACAACTCCGGCCCCGTCGTGGGGGGACTCTTAGCTAGGGGACAGCTGAGGGAGGGAGATAATGTCATTATAGGTAAGTAATTTTTAATTATATGATTATGATTTTATTGTCGTTACTTTTCTTTTTCGATCTCTTCGACTGGATTTTGTTACACTGTTCTCGCACAATCGGACCAACAGTACTGTGTAACGAGAGAATTGAGATGATGACAGGGTATGAAAATTAAAAATCTAATTAGTCCGTAAGTTAGGTAATGAAAAAATATTAGACACGTAATTTTTATTTTGTCGTATAATAAAATAATACTTAGATAAAACGAATCAAAGTTTAGGAGTGGGCGCTAAAACGTCATTTCTACGTATAAAATGTACATAGAAGTGACGTCACGCGACATTTCAAATCAATATATCGTCGAAAGTATTCGTTTCTGTAAGAAAATAAAAAATACGTGTCTAATGATTTAGAATAATCTACCAAACGGACATTAAAATAATAATTAGGCATCTACCCTATTGTATTGTGAACCTGATTGCAAAAGAGTGAACCTATGGAGTTTCTTGCTCGTTCTTCGCCATAGGAATCTACACCTTGGAATGAGCAAATAGCTTCACTTTGCCCTCATTTGTGGTAGAGAAACAAGGTGGCTTATTCACGATACTGTCTTGACAAGGGTTGCCACCTTTTTTTTGGTATTTAATGTACATTGACGATTATAGGTAAGAAAAAAAGTACATATTTATTCTTATTTAGTATTATATTTAAAAATATACTTTTTATTGCTTTTTGCAGTTTGTATTAAATTAGTATCTTTACTAAACAATTGCATCTTTACTAGAAATTGTCTAAGTGGCGCTGGCCAGTGGCGAAATCGATAAATATCGATATCGAATCGATAAGTTTACCGAAAAATACTTACGACTTTAATAGAAATAAAGTTTGCAAAAATAAAGTATTTTCGTGTACTTTATTATTCTCATAAAGTGTAGAGTACAATTACCTTAAATAACGTACAATACTTTATTATAAAGTACGGGTGGCAACCCTAGTCTTGACTGATTATAAACTGCTTTTTTTAGAAGCCTCAGGCCTTTAGTATTATGATCTATTCCGAATTATTAAGATTCCGATGAAAAAAAAAAATATTCCGAAGATGATTCCGAAGGTATTTCATTGATTTACATCAATGAAATTCTATTATTATTATTACTTTGTGTGATTCGCTTGTCTCTTTTTGCACCTATTGTAACTTTAGACACAATGTAAATTGTTAAATGTTAGTTAGTTTCTCGTAAGAAGCCCCTATAGAAGCATGTTCCGTCCCCCAGGCCCGCTAGAGGACGGCTCGTTCTCCCCCACGACGGTCCGCTCCATATACCGCAACCGCGCGCCGTGCGGCTGGGTGCGGGCGGGGCAGTGTGCCAGCGTGGGGCTGGCGGCGGGGGCGCGGCCCCGCCCTGGCATGGTACTGCTGGCCCCGCCGCGGAGGGCGCCCAGGAGACCCGCCTTCGGGGCCTGCGCCCCTGGACACTGCAAACAGGGCAACCAGGTTAGTTAGTCACACTCATACATACATCACCTTACGCCTGTCTCCCATGAGGGCAGGCAAAGCCAACCGAACGTCAATTGCTACGATTCTTACATTCCTCTTTCGCTTCATCAACAGTCATCAGTCGTTAGAGGTATATGCATGCTCGTCTCGTTGGTGAAATAATCTTTTGTAATTGGCGCTATTGCATGTTTGCTCGCTAGATGTCGCTAGTATGAAACTGTCGCTCGTCGTTCAATAGGGAATTAGCTAATGCCACGCCATTGGACGTCCAATATTTGACAGCTGCTGTGATTGGACGAACAAACCTCTTGCTGCATTTGCGCAATCTATTGAGCAATAATACGGTAGCACCCATTGGGTAGTTTTCTCAGGCAAAATAAGTTGTATATCGACTTTGTAATCAATCAATCTAGTTTCCTTATGGCATCGGGCATTTCTTTCTTTATTGAAACAGAGTTTCCTTTTTCTTGTATAGAAGCACTATTTCTATGGATTGTCAGTATGCATATGTGAGCGCACCATATTAGACTATAAGATTTTTATTTTTTTATTTTGGTAAGTTTTGTAATTATAGATATTAGAATATGTATCAGAGACATTGTAGAACATACTTTTTTTAAACGAATGGAGTTTCTTGCTCGTTCTTCTCCATTCGAATCTACATTTTGGAATAAGCACCTAGCTTCACCTAGCTTCACTGACGGACTGACTGACAGACTATTATTTATTTTGTATTAGTTGACGTTTCAAAAGTACCAAACTATGGTTTAATTGAAATAAATGCTTTGACTTGAATCATAGTAAAAATAATTATGTATTTTTTTCCTTTGTCACAGCTGAAGCAGCTTATAGAACAGAATCTATCGGACAAGACGAAGAATCGTAAAAACGTACGAAGGAAAAACAAGAATCTACTTCGAGATATTGAATCAGAAGATAATATATCGAAAGAGATTGTTATAGACAACAATATATTGTATGACGATGACGATGATGTCACGTACGATGACTGCGTATGCTCCGACAAAGTCCTGCTTGAAGATCCCAATGATCCGAGAGGATGTATCTATTTCCAGGTTAGTAACTCTCTACGGCAAGTACCAATGTGGCTTTTTCCCCGTTATATGTACTTTCTAAGATTTTTAGACACCACTGACAAACGGTGAAGGATAACATCGTGAGGAAACCTGGGCTTATAATTTCTAATTATAAGTTTGAAATCGCCAACCCGCATTGAGCAAGCGTGGTGATTAATGCTCAAACCTTCTCCGTTTGAGAAGAGGCTCAGCAGTGGCCACTTATATATAAAGCCAAACTCAATACCATTTAGTTCATTCAATATCCACGTAATACGGAAACAATGGGCGCTAGTGTTACAACTCAAGAGTACGACACAATACCAATGTCGATCGATCGGAATTAGGTACTCGCCAACTAGTCAAATTCAATACTTTTTTCGAACTGTCAAAAACGACAGTTTTCTATGAATTTTGTACGAGATTGTGTATTGTGACGTTACGTTTTTTTTAGCGTCAAACAGAGTAGTTATTTCTTAAAAATTTGCTGGAAATATACTAAAATGAATTCGGTCATAAGATCGATTAATGAAAGAGTGATTGTTTTGTAATATTATTATATTGCAACTAGCTTTTACCCGCGGCTTCGCTCGCGTCACAAAAGGATAAAAGTAGTCTATGTGACATATACCAATACACGCAGCGCCATCTATACCAATTCTTTTGTTTTCCCTCGGGAATATTAAATTTTTCCGGGATAAAAAGTACCCTATTATTTAATCCAGACTTCTAACTGTACATCTGCAAAAATTCAAAGCAATCGGTTAAGAAGTTCCGGCGTGAAAGCGGAACAAACAAACAAACTCACTTTCCCATTTATAATAGTAAGGATGAACAGTCGAAATAATTTATTTTTGATTAAGGCAAATAAGTACCCAATTGTATTCTAGAGTAAGCTCCCAGGTTTAGCTTGTTCACGCTAAGTAAGTCTTAATACAGAGATGGTTCAGAAGTGGTTGCTGAAGCCGACCATTAAACTCTTAAAACATATTAATGAATTATATAATTTCCTATAATACTTGTTCCAGGCGTCAGTGCACGTACTGCGTCACTCCACCGTGATATACCCCGGCTTCCAGTGCACTGTACATGTCGGGAACGTCAGGCAGACGGCTATCATAGAGGTACATATATTTTTTTTTTATTTATTTAAAAAACTTTATGCACACAAACAAGTACATGGGTGGACTTCAGGCTTACTTGTTATTAAAGTTTATTTGTTATTCACAAGTTATGGGGAATTATAGAGGTATATAGTGTAAATGAAAATACAGTGACTGCTGAATGGCTGCCGAGCGACGTGTAGCGGGTCCGATTCCCGCTCGGAGCAACTCTCTGTGTGATCCACAGATTGTTGTTCCGGGTCTGGGTGTCATGTGTATGTGAACTTGTATGTTTGTAAACGCACCCACGACACAGTGGAAATTCCTAGTGTGGGGTAATGTATGAAAAAATGTAACATAAAATATTACGCCTTTTATCCCTAGGGCTAGACAGAGGTGCACATTACGGCACTTAATGCCACTGTACAATGTAACACCCACTTTTCACTATTTATGTTATGAGTCCCATGTAATAGCGGGTGAGCCTATTGCCATATACCGGGCACATTTGTAGACGTGCTACCACTGAGATTAAAAAAAAAACTCAGTAGTACTTTGGCCGACCCGGGAATCGAACCCGAGTCCCCTTGCCCGGCAGTCGCACGTGCGACCAATCGGCCAACGAGGCAGTCATAATAATTACTATATAAAGGCGCTCGACTCGACCAGTAACTCTATGCACCTATATTAACAAATAAAAGTGAATTGATTTGATTCGACTTATGTATACAATATGTTAGCGTAATGGGTTCATAGTTATATTTAACTCGCACCCACGCCGCCGTCACTATCCCCCCTCTAAGCCCCCCCGTCCCCCCCGCAGGGTATAATGTCCCTGCACGCAGTGCTCCGCGCGGACGAGAGGGCGTCCGTACTGTTTCGGTTCGTGCGGTGTCCGGAGTACTTGGTCAAAGGACGACGACTGCTGTTCACGGCTGGACTGGGGACCAGGTCGGTACATCTTATATCTTGTTTACATTATACCTATCTGCGTTAGCACTAATGTCGTCGGCCCATCTGGCTGCATACTTACCTGTCATTGTATTGTTGATATGATACTAGTTTATATACAAGGTGTAGTTTTGAAACCGTGGCATATCCCGGGTGCATGTCACAGAAGTCATAAAGGTTCAATATAAAAGAAAGTTTCGGGCCGATAGTTAAAAATACGGCTATAATAAATCGTTTAAGTTCGACAGTATTTCAGAATAAGCGACAGCAATGTTTCTTATTGGAGTTTTATGGAATTAGGAATAATATCAATTGTGTGTTTGAGTTTGTGTGTGTTAAGCCGCGTTATAAAGCTAGTTACAAGACGGCGGCGTGTAGTTCACACTTACGGATTTCCGTAATTTACAGAAAAATGAAAAATATTTAAGTACATTTTTTTTTATTGATTCGGACTCAGAATCTATAGCCGACTTACCTCCTAGAAAATGACGCGGCTTTAAAACAACACCTTGTATATACAAGTTTATAGATATTTCGATACCCGAACAAGTGTTTGTGAGCCCTGCAATTAATTAAATTAAATTAGACTAGAACGGGCGCCGTCAATTGAGACTGGTCAGCTCCAGACTGTATGATTTATGGTCCTCAAAGTTATTTACTATTTCAATCTCTGACTGGATTTTGGTGTTATATTGTTCTCGTACAATCGAACCAACAAAACTAGGTATGTAACTAGAGAATTGTATTGTAAACCTGATTGAAAAAGAGTAACCTATGGAGTTTCTTGCTCGTTCTTCTCCATAGAAATCTACACCTTGGAATGAGCAACTAGCTTCACTTCTAAATTTTTTTTTGTTGTGGACGTTCAAAATTGCCTTCCTCGTCTAATTGAAATAAATGATTTTGACTTTGACTTTGAGATCTACTAAATGTTGTTTTGTGTCTACAGTAATAAAAAAATGACCTCATTGATATTTTGCGCAAGCCGGGAATTGATCACGAAATCCCTAGTTGTTCCCCTTCCCCCTCTCCCCCCTCTCTGTCTCACTCTCAATCTCATATCCTAAAATATTCTAATTATTGTACTTGTTTTGTTACAGAGGCATCGGTCGCATCACTCAAGTATTTCCCTACGTACCTTGAACACAACCACACCATTTTCGGTCAAGCAATTTCGTATAATGCGACTTTATAATAAACTAACAGATCTGTTGTCTCGCTCTTACGTAGTGACATTCTCACGACGTAGAAAGGGATGGAAGATGTTTTTTGGATTTAATAGTAATATTAGACATGCTTTGTTTAGCAGTACTTTTTTCAAATTTGAAAGTTTTATTTTCGTAATTGACGCCTATCTAATTCTTTAAGAAAGTAGCGTAAAAGATTAGGTCCCGAGTTCGAATTCCGTGTCGGGTTTAGATTGAGACGGTCTGGTATTGTGCTGGACTATGACACGACTGTACTCAGCTGAATAAATTGAATTTAATTATTGTTATACTCATATTTATTATTAAAAGATAATAATGTAAACGATGCAATAGGCGTCAGAATTAAATTTAAACCTCAACAGCGAGTGATAGTCCAGTGCTGCACTATGAGTCTCCTATACATAAGAGGGTTTGTCATAATCTCCGCAGGCAGCTGGGTTGGAGATCGCAGTATAAAAGGTTCAGATTTATCAGAGAGCGCTGCTGCACAGTCTCTGTCCTAGTCTCTTGGTCGGGTATACGACACCCGCGGGAATAGTAGCGGTGGTTACCTAATATATTTCTACTCTGTCGTCTCTAGTTGTCAATATATACAATTCTAGTCGTTACAGCGAATGGTTAAATAACTTTTGCTTTTTGGTCTAAATTAGGTGTTATATTGTATATTTGCATCTCTGTCTACCCCCTCTGGGATTGCAAGGCGTGTGTTTATGTTATGTACTCTTATATGATAGGTCTTGAATCGGCTATGCCTGCGTGAAATAGTGACTTTGAACACACGTCACAGCTCCTCTCTCCTAGATGATAGCGTGATGATATATAGCCTATATGTTGACTCGACCTGTTAGTAATATTCATGCAAAATTTTAAGTAAATCCATGCAGTACTTTTGGAGTTTAGCCCGGACATACATACAGACAATCAGACAAAAATTCGATAAACTATATTTTTGGCTTCGATACGGATTGTAGATCACGCTCCGAGTATTCTTTTAAAAATATTAAATGTACTATTTTGACTTTCGTACGATTTTATTATAATATATGTACCTATAGATAAATATATCATTATTCAATTTTAAAAACTGCCTCATTGGCCGAGTGGTCGTAAGTGCGACTGCCAGGCAAGGGGTCTCGGGTTCGATTCTCGGGTCGCGCAAAGTATTATTGGGCTTTTTTCAAAAAATCTCAGTAGTAGCACGGAGTCTGGAATTGTGCCCGGTATATGGCAATAGACTCGCCCCCTATTACATTGGACTCATAACATAAGTAGTGAAAAGTGGGTGTTACATTGTACAGTGGCATTAAGTGCCGTAATGTGCACCTCTGCCTACCCCTTCGGGGATAAAAGGTCTTGCCAGAGTCGTAATTGCAACCATTCGGCCAACGAGGCAGTCGTTGGCCATTCGGCCGACTGATGAAAAAATAAATAAATAGACTTAGATTCTTTATAAGTCGAGCGTTACTGTCAAGGAAATGATTGATTCCATTTCTGTGTTTGTCAAAATATTATTAGGTTACTTCATTTTTTAGTACTAGTATAACATAAATAAATAATAATAAAATATTATTATATTGAGTACAAATAACATATAATATATTATTTGTACTCAATGTAAGGCAATAGACACACCCCCTATTACATGGGACTCGTAACATAAATAGTGAAAAGTAGGTGTTACATTGTACATCTGGACCTCTGTCTACCCCTTTTACGTAGATAGTATAAAATTTAACTTAACGCCTTTTGATTTTGCGCAAAATATCTAACACTTTCTACTCCTGCGTTTCTCCCGCTCTGCTCAGCACTCTTGCAGAATTTTGCTCTTTTATATTACCGGATGTCCAAGTACTACCCTCCCCCTCCCCGATCTCCCCAATCCCTGAATCCTAAACAATCCTCAAATTCCAAGGGTCGGTAATGCCTATGGTGTATCGTGTGTCCATGGGCGACGCCGATTGCTTACCATCAGGTGATCCGTCTGCTCGTTTACCGACTTATGCCATAAAAAAATCGAAAGTATTTAATTGACCTCTGTTGACCAAAAGCCTCTTCTCACACGGAGAAGGTTTGAGCATTAATCACCACGCTTGCTCAATGCGGGTTGGCGATTTCAAACTTATAATTAGAAATTATAAGCCCAGGTTTCCTCACGATGTTTTCCTTCACCGTTTGTCAGTGGTGTCTAGATAAATTAATATATAAATTATAATAATTCTTTTACTAATTAAAATATCATTTTTATTGATCTAACTGTGTTTTAGTAAATTATTGTATACAAATAAATAAATTCAATTATATATTATAAATGAATCTTTAATTATATGTATAGTCTATCACTGCTTTGTTAGTATGTCTAAGCGGGTTCGATTCCTTGGTTAGTTAAAAGTATAATTGTGATTTTTATTTTTCAATACTATGGGATCGGTTGTGTATGGTATTAGGGAGTGTCCCAATTATATATGGGACGAATAATTAAACATGTTTTAAGTACATAATTCATGTAGTTCTTATGTCTTCTTAAATAGAGTTCAAATTCCTTTGAACGAGCAATATTAGTAAATTATTTAATATTAAATGTAATTGTAATAGCAATTTTTTAATCACTCTTTTTATAACTAACACTATATTATACTTTATAGCAAGTGATTTAGAGTTCAAATTACAATGACACAGTAGCTTTGAAGTATATAGTAGTGGTACATACTATTTTTTGTTGACATGCTATAATATACTTTAACTTTATTAAACAAAGATGAATTTGCCAAAACAACGATTGAGTTAAAAAAAACCTGATGATAAATTGTTCTCCGTATTCCAATTTCGACTTTAAATTAATACAGTTATGGTGTAATACAGAAAATGTTGTATATTTTTGGTTTAATACGATTCACGAACTAAAATCTTCTTTGATTGTGATTTTTAAATAATTAAGTAATTAATTGTAATACGAAATGAATAATTGCACTCAAAATATAGACAAATAGATACATTATATACTTGTTTTATTTCTATAGCCCTTACATCTTATATTCTAAGTGTTGGGGAGCCATGCTTCGGCACGAATGGGCCGGCTCGACCGGAGTGATACCACGGCCGAGCAGAAAACCGACGTGAAGCAACGCTTGCGTTGTGTTTCTCCGTGTGAGTGAGGTTACCGGTGGCCCAATTACTACAGGTATTTTTTTAAATCGTCGTCTGACTTCTCCCGACTGGGTGAGGCGGGAGAGAGTGTCAGACTCTTACTGACTAAAAACCACCTCGTTCCTACTCTTGCCCTTCGAGCCGGAACCCCGGCAACTCGGCAACGTATTGGCATCAGCTCTATTGGGCCCCATTCGTAGTGGTCTGATGGCTCTTTGTACGGTCGGGTCTGATTCTGGTCGGACAGGGAGCCACCCATGCTCGCCGTCCGCAGGCCCGCGCTTACGGTGGCTGGAGATCGTCCCGCTATCCCCGTGGCCCAGAGTGTCCTTCGCAACGGCTGGGTTTCGGATGTAACGCCTCAAGTGTTCCGTATGCCCACTGTCCGTATGGGCGACGCCGATTGCTTACCATCAGGTGATCCATCTGCTCATTTAGTCTATATCTCGAAAAAAATAAATGAAATGAAAGTTTCATTTATTACTGATTGAATTTATTATACAAAATGTCTTTGGTATATACAAGTCTATCAACCTTGAGAGAAAGGAGAATTCGCGTTTGTTCTTACGAAGAAGATTCCAGAAGATCTGTAACAAAAAATACAGTATTAATGTTGTGGCGACACGTCAGATGTCAAATAATAGCTCACGCACATAGACCATATGTATGCTTGTGAGACATTTGAGAATCGTATTCCTTTACTTATATTAGAAATAAAACTGAACGTGTAAAACGGTGGAATTTTTGGAAAGTACGTAATGTTTCTGTTTGGTGTGAAGACGAAGCGGTGAATGAGTATAATAAAAGGTAATTCGCGATCAATCTATAATAACTATACTAATATTATAAAGAGGAAAGATTTGTACCTATTTTTGTATGTTTGTAATGAATAGGCTCAAAAAGTACTTGGCCGATTTAAAAAATTCTTTCACCAATAGAATGCTACATTCTTCCAATTTGACATAGGCTACATTTCATTTTGAAAAAAATTAGGGATCCTTGGTAAAATTTGAACAATGTAACCGAAGGTGTAGAAAAATGAGTCTTAAAATGTCTTTCGTCGAATGCGCTGCCGAAACTATTAGCGATAGAACAATATTGAAGAACATCATAATGTCTACAAAAAACTCCGCGGTAGCATATGTCCAACTATTGTAGTTATGTCACTACAACAATCCAAATTTCCAAAAAAAAATAATTGTCTAGGCCCCGTGCGAAGCCGGGATGGGCTGCTAGTAGGTAATAAAAATAATAAATTAAAATGACGATAGCAATGTGCGCCGTAGCTGTGACATATTGCTTGGATGTGTGGCGTCCCAATAACAGAGATATGCATGGGACCCACTTTTAGTATATAAGGCGAGAATATTGATATTGTTTATGGTCGCCATTGACCGTCTATGGTTTGATTATTAACTGGGTGACATTTTATGCCGTTACTCTTTTTGGACAGAGAAGAAGTCGAATACAAGTTTAGCCAATTTAACACGAGTTTTATTTATAAGCTTACCTCGAAATTACTGGGCGCACAACGCCAAAGATGATTGAGCACGCGTTAACGCCGCGACACCATCGATGAAAACAAATCGACGGATGACGTCACCAAATACTACGTCGCACATGTGAAGTTTACATGCGAATTAACACGGATAGAAAATTCCAATGAACAATTGCTGGGCGCCGCGTGAGACTCCCGCCCGCCTGCTTTAGGCGGGTTTGTAGAGACTCCGCCCCCACCAGGCAAGACCGCGCGCCGCTAACAACCCGCCGCTCGCCGGGTTAACCCCGGCTCGAACGCGGCTCTTAGCGGCGCCCCTACTGGACACGACCATGCCCCGCCAACAGCTTGCAGCTCGCTGGGCTTGCCCGACTAGAGCGCGACTCGGGTGACTATCGGACTCAACACCACGTCGGGCCCCGCGAGGAACCCGACTATTCCAACCCCTCGCCTGCTGTAGCAGTCAGCAAATGAATCCGCCGAGACAGGCATCGGCCTGGACCGTGAATCCTCGCGCCATCAGTCGGGGACGCAGAGATGACTCGACAACAACTGTTAGGCAGTAACCACCAGGCACAATCACCTTAGCCTAGTCGGAAGATCCCACCTTTTCCGATCTTAAGGAAGTTTATTACTATCAGTTCCCTAAAATATAAACTGCTTTAGAGCAAAAGGTTGTCGGGTTCGGTTCGCAAGTGGGACAAAGTATTTTAAGAACAAGCTACTTATTTCCGCGCGGTTTCACCCGCTCTGCTCGGCGCCTATTGATCAAAGCGTGATGTTCTAGATAAATGGACTATACAACACAAAAATATTTTTTCAAATCGAACCAGTCGTTACTGAGATTAGTGCGTTCAAACAAACAAATAAACAAACACTTCAGCTTTAAAAATAAATATAAGATTTTCGGTTTGTCGAAAATTATTAGCACAGAGTTTAGATTTCAACTCAGTATAAAGCAATAGGTTGAACCCTATTTGTTAACCCTAGTAGGAACCTATCCTATCAATCTGATAATCGAACTTGACACCTCTCGATCTTTGCTATTATGTCGTAACGTTTTCAATCCAGGAATCGATCCCAAAACCCATTGCTTATTGCTAATGTTACATTTCATATGTGCACCTCTGCCCACCCCCTTCTTATCTTCTACTTACCCAGTCTTAGCAGTAGGTCCTCCCATCCTCAGAGTGCCGGAGGCGTTACAGTTGCTGTTCAGCGCCGCGTTCAGGTTCGTACAGCGACGCCCCGTGAACCCTCCACGAGTTAATGATTCGCTCATATAGAAAATACACCTGAAAAATAGAAAATAAATTCATTGTTTTTATAATAACTATCGTGAGACATACTAAATTAACTAAAGTCGCGGGTTACTCACGTGAATATACTGAGAAAAGCTCTACTAGTTTCGAACCACAGAACCACTCAACGCCGGCTAGTGAGCTGCGCGACATCGCCGCGACCGCGCACGCTGCTCATGAGGAAGAACCCCTCTGTGGTTCGAAACTAGTAGAGCTTTACTCAGTATATTCACGTGAGTAACCCGCGATTTTTAGTTAAAATTTTCAAAGACTATTATGTCTCTTCTGTTTTTTTTAAAACGTTGCCCCACACTATGATTTTCTCCAGTGTCGTGGGTGCGTTTACAAACATACAAGTTCATATACACCACCCAGACCCGGAACAACAATATGTGGATCACACAAAGAGTTGCTTCGTAAGATCCCAATTACCCTCCTCTTCCCCAATCCCCCCAATTCCTGAATCCCCAACGATCCTCAAACTCCTAATTCCCCAAAAGGCCGGTAACGCACTTGTAACGCTTCTGGTGTTCCAGGTGTCTATGGGCGACGCCGATTGCTTACCATTAGGTGATGCGTCCGCTCGTTTACCGGCTTATGCCATAAAATAAAAATAAAGGGACCCGAACCCGCGACACGTTTCATGGCAGCCAGTTGCCCAGCCACTGCGCCAACCGTGCAGTCTTACCTATAATTTACTAGCTTCTGCCCGCGGCTTCGCCCGCGTCCCCGAGGATTAAAAAGTACCCTATGTGTTATTCCAGTCCATAATGTACCCCGTTCCAAATTTTATCTCGATCCCTTAAACTGTCATACACCAAGCGGTCACCGGTGACCGCAACCTATTGTTCTATAATTGTGTCTATAATGACGGTACTCGACGAGTTAAGCCGTTTTGGCGTGATTGAGAAATAAACGCTGACATGACTACCTCGTTGGCCGAGTGGTCGCTAGTGCGACAACTTACTATCAGCTCATCCATATTTTCATTTGCCCCTATCACAAAAATACCACTTACCGATGATGATTACAATTCCGATCTCCACAGCCAGGCATCCAGGCTCCACCATTGGGGTAGAAGTCCACATCCCCAGCAGGGTTCACGATACCATACAGTCCAGCGTCAGTATGCATGACTTCTGTATAGATACCGTCAGTTGATCGGAAGGCCTGGGAGTGAGTTATCCAACCAGGAAGCGCTGGGTCTAAAGCTGGAATGTTGATTTTAGGTATTTTTATATATTTGATGGGCCGACGTTTGACCACTGTCTCGCCTGGTGGTAAGCGATGATGCTGTCTACGATGGAGCACGTCGTCCCATAAGCAACCTATTCACTCGGGCCTTGAAGACACCCAGGTTATACCCTTCAGGAAACAGACTGGCGAAGAATACCACTCCTAAGCAGTACGACAAAGAAGCTAAAATACTGGTTAATAGTTTCACCTCCTGCTTGGCTTCTATTCATCGTAGCGTGATGTTTTATAGCTTACACCGTTCTTCGATAAATGGATTGTCTAATACGAAAATAGTTATTAAATTGGACCAGTAATTCCTGAGATTAGAGCTTTATTGTGACGTCATGTTATATGAGTTGACACGACATCATGTTGTGGATGTTTCTTAGTTTCAGTTTCAGATATGGAACTATCACAGTTGGCAGCCAACTCAGACCAGCTTGGCGAGTACTGGCTTACCTTGACTTTATAGGACCCTTATTTGATACTGTCTTGATTGCAAGCCTAATACCTCTATAATACTCTCACCCCCTATTACATGGGTCTCATAACATAAATACTGAAAATTTTGTGTAACATTGTACAGTGGCATTAAGTGCCGTAGTAATGTGCACCTCTGCTTACGCCTTCGGGGATAAGTGTGGGAGAGCCATGCTTCGGCACGAATGGGCCGGCTCGACCAAAGTGATACCACGGCCTCACAGAAAACCGACGTGAAGCAACGCTTGCGTTGTGTTTCGTCGTGTGAGTGAGGTTACCGGAGGCCCAATTACCCTCCCCTTCCCCAATCTCCCCAATCCCTGAATCCCCAACGATCCTCAAACTCCTAATCCCCAAAAAGCGGGTAACGCACTTGTAACGCCTCTGGTGTTCCAGGTGTCCATGGGCGATGCGATTGCTTACCATCAGGTGATCCGTCTGCTCGTTTACCGGCTTATGGCATAAAAAAAGGCGTGATGTTCTGTAGTTTATAAAATAATTATGTATTGCCATACAAACCAGTAATGTAAGGCACTCTTCCACCGAGCTGCCTGCCTACGACGCCAGCCTGGTGAGCTCCCAAACTGTGTCCAATTATATGGTAGTTGTTCAGATTGGCGCCACTTGCAGAGTTCAACCAGTTTATATAGCGAGCTACGTGTTCTCCTGGATAGATAAAAATATGGTTGTATATAGTGTCCGACCGAAATTTCGGTTTAAGTTTCGGTTTCGGCCGAGTTTCGGCCAAAAATCAAGTTTCGGCGGTAGTTTCGGTTTCGGCCAAAATCGGCCGAAACTTTTGCCGAAACCGAAACTTATGTCGCAAGTTCACACACGTTCACGCTCGCATAACTCTATTTCCCGCGGCACTGTACGATTGTTATTATTTGACAAATAAAATGTCACCGCCAACCTGTATAAAACTTTTTATTCAGGCCATACAAAAAAAAAATTAACTTAGTCTAAAATGCACCAAATTTCAGTATCTTAAGAAATTTTATACTTGACTATGTAAGTTTCGGTTCCGGTTTCGGTTTCGGCCGAAACTGAAGCCACGGCCGAACATTCGGTTTCGGTTTCGGTTTCGGCCGGAAAACCAGTTTCGGTCGGACACTAGTTGTGTTGTATAGTGACTGAGTGAGTATTACAGATACTTCACATTGCATATAACACTGATATATATTTTGCAAAATAAAATATAAATAATATCTGGCGTGAATAAATGTTCAAATTTAGTAGTACAGTTTTTCGAAAACTATTTCTACTACAAAGTTTTATAATAATCGCAATACGGCAATGTCATTCTACTACAATTGCATTACGAGACCATGGACGGATCAATGATCGACTATTATGAATTTAGCAGATTCGGATCTTTGAGCAAAATGACAATGCGATCGTGATGGAATGACAACAATTCTAAAAAATAGCAGACTTGAGACCCTTCTGTCTATCTCTTACGAAATAATTCGGTATATTATTACGTGAGTCTACAGAGTCTACATACCAGATCTAATAGTGTTAGTTTGTGCAGGTATATATTCTCCAGCGGCTCCGAAGCTCCAGTCCACCATGATCACATTCACATCTTGAGCCGTTAGGTACGCTGGAAAACAAAAACAAATATACTACTAAAAGACAAATCTACTCCACCTGGGAACAAAGTCAAAGTCAAAATCATTTATTTCAATTAGATCAGGAAGGCACTTTCGAACGTCAACAACATACATTTAGAAGTGAAGTGGGTGTTACATTACAGTGGCATTAAGTGCCGTAATGTGCACGTCTGAATCCCCCCTTCCCCAATCTTCCCAATCCCTGAATTCCCCACATTCCACAAATTCCTAATCCCCAAAAGGACGGTAACGCACTTGTAAAGCCTCTGGTGTTGCGGTGGTGAATGGGCCACGTCGATTGCTTACCATCAGGTGATCCGTCTGCTCGTTTACCGGCTGATACCATAAAAAATCTTCAAACCTCCTAGCAGGAGTGAGATTATTGCAAATCTTCTAATAAAAAGGAACCGTCATGTCTGTTGACGATAACTTTTACAAGGAAGAGGTATTTATTTCACCAGTCCCAGTATTTCAGCCGGGCAAGGGGTCTCGAGTTCGATTCCCGGGTCAAAGTATTACTAGATTTTTTTAAAACTCATTATTAGCACGGAGTCTCGAATCGTACCCGGTATACGGCAATAGGCTCACCCCATATTACATGGGACTCATAACATAAATAGTGAAAAGTGGGTGTTACATTATACAGTGGCATTAAGTGCCGTAATGCGCCCCTCTGCCTACCTCTTCGGGGATAAAAGGAGTGATATTATGTATGTGCTAAGTAGATTAATGGTAATACGCAACGTCGTGAGGAGTGTATTTTTTTTATTTATTTTTTTTTTTAAATTGAATAGGAGGCAAACGAGCAGACGGATCACCTGATGGTAAGTGATCAGCGCCGCCCATGGACACCCGCAACACCAGAAGAGTAACAGGTCAATAATACATTTGTTAAATATATTATTTTACTCACCCGTATTATATTAATAATGATAAACTTACCGCTAATAAGGTGTGTGTTAAAATCAGAAGTTGGTGTGTTTCTCCAGCCATGGATTAAGAACACCGTCTTCCTATTTCGATTGAAATGGGAGTTCCTTAGAGCGGCCTCAGCTCCTAGAGGGATTGGCTGGCTTACGGCTCGGTTGGATCTGGTGACCAATAAGAAATAAATATTCTAATGAAGTATACAAAGGTATAATGTCGTGGTGGCCCAGAGGTTTAAGACGCCCGCTTCTCATGCATGAGGGTGCGGGTCCGAAACCTACCAACGGCAACTACCAATGTGACATTTTCCAAATCATATGTACTTTCTAAGATTATCTAGACACCACTGACAAACGGTGAAGGAAAACATAGTGAGGAAACCTGGGCTTATAATTCCTAATTATAAGTTTGAAATCACCAACCCGCATTGAGCAAGCGTGGTGGTTAATGCTCAAACCTTCTACGGGTGAGAAGAGGTCTTTGGTCAGCAGTGGGCATTTATAGACTGTTGATGAAGACTGAAACATTGAGTAGTTGACACAGTGGTTGGGATACCGGCTGCTGCGCAATGTCTCATAGGTTCAATTCCCGCACGGAGTAACTCTTTGTGTGATTCACAAATAGGTGTTCCGGTTTGCAAACAAAAACGTTGTTCTTTTAAAGAAAGAAAAAAATTCATTTGGATCTCCTCTGATGTTCCAGGTGTCCATAGGCGACGCCGATTGCTTACCATCAGGTGATCCGTCTGCTCGTTTACCGCGGTATCCCATCAAAAAACTATACCAGTATTTCCGAACCGATACGACCTCTAAACCTTCAAGAAAAGAGCGTATTCCTATTTAAAACGCCGGCAACGCACCTGTGACTTCTCTGGTGTTGCGACTGTCCATGGGCGGCGCTGATCGCTTACCATCAGGTGATCCGTCTGCTCGTTTCTGTATCCCATCAAAAAACTATACCGACCTGGTGAAAAGGTGGTAATGATTATTCACACCAGGGTTGTATCTCGCAGCTGCCAACACGTCGCTGGTCTTCAGCCAAAGATCCACCAGTTCTGGACCTTCTGGTCCAGCCATATACTGGTATCGAGGTCCAGGGTCCATTTTTGATATCACATGGTCTGCTGGCAGAGCTGAGAAAGAGCAAGAGTTTTTTAAAATTTTTCAGTAATAATCCCAAAAGGCCGGTAACGCACTTGTACGCCTCTGGTTTTTTTATGGGAAAAGCCAGTAAGCAATCGGTGTCGCCATGATGATGCCCATCTTAAACCTCCGGAACGCACGTCCATTTATAATTTCATAGATATTTTTTGAGGTGGGAAAATCATCCAATGACTTCTCCCGCCTTGGGTTAGGCGAGAGGGAGTGTCAGACTCTTACTGACTAAAAACCACCCCGTTCGGATTCCTGTTCTTCGAGCCGGAGCCTCGGCAACCCGTTAGGCCTTCCGCGGCATTTTACACTACCTAGATCTTACACTGTAAAATAAACTTTAACTTAAAGATACAAGTAAGAAAATGTATTACCCTTTGTGATAGCCAGGATGCTGATCAAAACTGCGAGTGACCGTAACATTTTGCACTGGAAATTGCTACTAAGTGGAGTTTCCTGCCTGAGTATTAGATTATATAATATACCTGTATGATAAAGAATAGTGCTTGGGCTTCCTACACACGAAGTGCAGCCAAGTTATTGACCGGAAAAGTCATATTTTTTTCCCAAAACCGCTGCAACTCCTGTATTCCAGGATCTACATTAGATATAACCATGAAAACACCGGAACACTGAAGTCCGGCGCGTCCCAGGGACATGAATAACTGTCTTGGTTCCAGCAACGAAGTGAATCAGAAGATAATAATATCTTCTGATTCACTTCATTGATTCACTTATACCTCTAAAAGAGATGAGCTCTTATAAAAGAGCAAAAGAAAAATAACGATAGTTTCCACTTTCCTCGGTGAATTACTGCAGGAGACAGAATGAATTAAGCCTAAAGGCACAAAAAAGAGACTGTATAACTGGGTGAAGCCCAGTCGCCAAGCACCACGGAAATTTGACTAAAAACTAAGTGGGTCCTATGTGTGAGCTGTTATACTTGCTTCCAATAATAGATATGGCAAAAGCGCCTAAACACACGGTTGTTCTAGATTCCACAAGGTCCGTATAAGCTACACCTGACGAAACACATAAATAATTTAATTATTTAGCAGTCAAGTCAGGCTTTTTTTTTTTAATGGGACAAGCCCGCCACATCCTCACAAAACCGCTGCAACTCCTGTAAGCCAGGATCTACAGTAGATACAACCATGAAAACACCGGAACACTGAAGTCCGGCGCGTCCCAGGGACATGAGTAACTGTCTTGGTTCCCGCAACGAAGTGAATCAGAAGATATTATAAGAGGAGAAGAAGAAAAAACTATGGTTTTCACTTCCCTCGGTGAATTACTGCAGGAGACAGAATGAATTAAGCCTAAAGGCACAAAGAAGAGACTGTTCAACTGGGTGAAGCCCAGTCGCCAAGCACCATGGAAATTTGACTAAAAACTAAGTGGGTCCTATGTGTGAGCTCAAGTCAGGCTTGCTAAGAGTAGACGGATTATCTGATGGCAACCGATCAGCGCCGCCCATAGACACCCGCAACACCAGAGAAGTCACTGTTGCATTGCCGACCTTTTAATGAGAAATACGCTCTTTTCTTGACGCTCGAGGCGTTACAACTGCTTTACCGGCCTTCTGGGGATTGAGAATTTGAGGATTGGTGGTTTGTGGTGGCCCGGAGGTGTAAGAGGCTTGCTTCTCATGCGTGAGGGTGCGGTATTTTTTTTTTTTTTTTTAAGAGGCCAAAATCATCGAATGACTGCTCCCACCTGGGTGAGGCGGGAGGGAGTGTCAGACTCTTACTGACTAAAAACCACCCCGTTCCTTCTCCTGCACGTGGAGCCGGAGCCCCGGTTACCCGTTAGGTTCTCAGAAACCTACCAATGGCAATTACCAGTTTGACTTTTTCCGAGTTATATGTACTTTCTAAGATTATCTAGACACCACTGACAATCGCTAACCCGACTCAGATTGAAATCGCTAACCCGTATTGAGCAGGCGTAGTGATGAATGCTCAAACTTTCTGTGCGGGAAGAGTCCTTTGGTCAGCAGTGGACACTTATAGGCTGTTGATGATGTTGAAGGATGTGTGATGTGATGATTGTGAAATAAAGACAGAGTACAAAACATTTTTACCATTCCAACTCTTCACGTGGGTGTCATATACCCGACTAAGAGACTAGGACAGAGACCGTGCAGCAGCGCTCGAAGAAGAGGGTTTGCTCAGTAGTGGGCACTTATTGGCTATGTGCAAAGCGAGTAGTGGCGGACAGATAACGACCGCAGCGCACAACACGGCAGAAATTGGAAACAAATGCGGATGATGCAAACCCGGTTTTTATTTTTACATTCATTTTACAGTAAAACTATTGAATAAATTGCACTTAAATAATGTCAACAATACTATTTTAATCTTTGGTTTTATTTATATTTGCAAAGAAAATTATAATGTTTACATTGTTATTATTTGACAACTTCCGCAAATGTTGTAAATGCTACGCGTCGCCACCGTCGCGCACATAGTCAATACGCTGTTAATGAATTTTATTTATAACGATGATACGAATCGAATGCAACAAGCCTAAATAAAAAAAATATCGTAGATTAGAACGTCTATCAAATTAATTGGTCTAATATCAATGGATTATAGATTAAAAATCAGTTGTAAATATCGCCTTATTGTGTCGATTAAGTTTTAGTTTAAATTTAAGTGTGGGAGAGCCATGCTTCGGCACGAATGGGCCGGCTCGACCGGAGTGATACCACGGCCGAGCAGAAAACCGACGTGAAGCAACGCTTGCGTTGTGTTTCCTCGTGTGAGCGAGGTTACCCTCTTCCCAATTCCTGAATCCCCAACGATCCTCAAACTCCTAATCCCCAAAAGGCCGGTAACGCACTTGTAACGCCTTAGGTGTTCCAGGTGTCCATGGGCGACGTAGATTGCTTACCATCAGGTGATCCGTCTGCTCGTTTACCGGCTTATGCCATAAAAAAGATTAGACTTATAATTTTTAAACATCTAAACAGATAAATAAAATTGAAGTGTCTCTTTGTAATATTAAATAATAATAAATCATTTATTTTAGGCATATGAACCAATAGAAATAAGTCAGACAACAATGACAAATTTATAAATGACAAAAAAGTGAAATTGAAATTACAGTAAAATAAAATGAAAATTACAATAAATACATACATAACATCACGCCTTTTATAAATAAATAAAAAATAAAATAAAATAATTTTTATTTCGGACAAGTGAAGCATCCATAGGGGTTAGTAAGAAAACATTTAAAATCTTAAAAACTATGTTAGTACCTATAGACATATTGTTACAAGCCTACTGTTGGGAATACATCTTCGCACGATACCATGTATTATAGGTGAATCGTACCTCCCTGCAATGGTTTTCAAGATGGAGTTGGAGCTGGCCCGCACCCTGCAGAGCAGCGATGCAGACTTCTGTCTGATAATGGCATGGAAGTCATCAACGTGTGCTTGAGCGAACATGCCAGATGCACTGCAGAAACGGGGCAGTCCCATCAACATTCTGAACCCATTATTATATTGGACTCGCAGGGCACTGACAGTCCGCAAAGTATAGCCGGCCCACAAGCTGCACGTGTAGAACACTTGACAATATGCTTTAAAAAGCGTTACTTTAACCTCCTTGCTACAACGCGCAAACCTGCGCGCCAGCATATTACACCGAACTGCCAGCGCCCTACGTTCCCGCTCAATGTCTACATGGTCCCTAAGGTCGTCGGTCACGTAATGGCCCAGGTATTTGAACTGGTAAACACGATTTAGTTCATTACCATTAAGCCTAATTGCAGGTACAGAATCTGGACATTTACCACCACTCGCCTTAAAGACCATGAATTCGCTCTTAGCAACATTGTACAGTAGGCCATGAGTCTGTGCATAGGACTCACAACACGCAAGTAACTCTCTGAGCGACCTGACCGTTGGGCCCAGCAGCACCATGTCGTCGGCATAACTGATGTTATTAATACTGCAGTCATCAATGCGACAACCGATTTTCTTACTGCTGAGCTCAACGATCAGGTCGTTAATATAGAGGTTGAACAGTTTTGGTGAGGTTATTCCTCCCTGCCTTACACCGCACTCCAAGCCATACGGCACCGATAACTTGTCGGCCCATCTCACATTATTTATCTGGTTATAGTACCAGTACTGAAAAATACGTAACAGTTCAGCCGGAACTTTTCTCTCCCGCAGCTTATCCCACATGACATCATAAGAGACGAGGTCAAAGGCACGGGAAAGGTCTAGAAAACACGCATAAACTGGAGTTCGACGCCTTGTATAATATTGTACGGTGTGTTTCAGCCCGAGTATCGCACTTTCAGTGCATAGATTATGGCGGAACCCGAACTGAGCATCGTGCAGCTGCAGAAAATTATCCAATCTTGTGTCCAGCTGACTGTCAAGCACCTTCGCGATAATAGTAGCTAGAGAGATGGGTCGATAGTTGCACTTATCTGATATGTCACCCGTTTTGTTCTTTATAATAGGCACAACAATGGTCCGCATGAGATCATGAGGGAGGTACGAATGAGACATGCACAGGGAGTAAAACATAGCCAATACCCTAGCCATATGCGGTCCAGCATGCTGCAGGTGCTCAACGCTCAGACTATCATGACCCGGGGATTTTCCTCTCGTCATTTTATTGATTGTGTTAGACACTTGTTTCGCAGAGAAACGCACTAAATCCGAGTCAGAACAATGTCCATCATCAAGCACCCGCAACGATGCACCCAGCGGCGACTCCACGTTGAAGTGGTTTACAAACATATTAGCAATGCCGTCCGGCCGATCAGCACCCCCAACACTCACCGGAAGGCCAGGCTTAACATCCAACTTTTTGGTCGCCTTCCAGAATTTTTTAAAATTATTAGCCTTACGATGAGAAGCCAATATATCGAGCTTGATCTGTTCTTGGTGATTTTGACACCATCTTAGTTTGCTTTTAAATATCTTGCGAGTAAGACACATGTCATTGTAAACCTCACCGGCCGTAGGCTTATTGTACCACAACCACTGCTGGTATTTAAGCCTGGCCCTCGCGTGGGCGTCCCGTACATGTCTGTTCCACCCGACAACACGACTTCCATGTTCACTCGACCGAGTATCAACCTGACTCTGAACAGCCGCATTTGACAGAATAGAAACAATATTCGCGTACATCTTGTCCAGAGTAAGTCTATGTGAAATATTATTACAGTGGACATTACTACATAAACCAAACTCCTGAGGATAATCAATCAGTCTCAATTTACTGTTACACATGCTATAATATGCACTAATCTGTTCACAGTCCCTCTCGCCCCATATGACCTTGCTACGAGGTGTTTTATCATCTACATTCCTTGGTTTAATTTTATCTAAACGACATTCAACAAATATGGGAAAGTGATCAGACCAGAAGACATCGTAAACAACACCTATATCACAAACTGTAAGCCAGGCCGATTGCGTAACGACACAGTGGTCAAGCCACCGTCGACAACCGTGCGCGTCACTGATAAAGGTGTAACTGTCCGAATTCAGTCCCATCCGCTCAATGTCCGCACATATCCACTTTTGTTCAGTACAAAAATCCAAAAGTTCACAACAAAACAACTCACCCGGGTGCGCGTTGAAATCTCCGAGTATATAAATGGTCTCAATATTACTGGTTTCGATTATTGCACTGATTTCGCTGAGACAGTCAGTAAATTCCGCCAAGTTATCACTCGAGTCAGTTGGCATGTACACACTAAACACAATTATGCATTTATCTCCGAGCGACAGTTTTACCGCTGTTAATCGCGCACTCACACAGCTGATTACCGACACTGATTCAAAAACACGTTTACGCCACAGGATCGCTACACCTCCATAAGGTCGACCTCTAAGAAGTTCACTCGACGTATCAACAGCTGACTTTCCTGTGTACTCAAAGTCTTGATGTATTTGACCCAGGTATGGTATATCTTGAGGTAGCAGCCATGTTTCTTGGAGGGCAACTAAGTCGGCTGACTGGCATAAAAGTTTAACTGCATCAACAGACCGTTTCACTGATTTACAGTTAAAACTTATAAATTTCCTGATATCATAATTGTTATCCTCCATAATAATATATTATCACGATTGCTGCTTCAATGTGCTGCTTTTCGACATATATGGTTCCTTTACAAAACGACGAAAAGTAATATCCTTAGGCCATAAATTTTTATCTAAAAATATGTCGAGTTTTGTTTTAGGAACATAAAGCTTATATGAATTGTAAGATTTTTCGGTTTTTCTATTAATTTTATATAGGGTTACATCTTCTTGCGTGTTGTCTTTTATATAAGCTAAGATATCGCTTTCATACGTTTGTTTGTTTACATTTGATATAAACAATGGTATTTTCAAGCTAGCCGCCTTAAATTTTCCATCGGGACCGACGTCAGCTTTACCAGTCATTCTGCTAGAACTATGTTTCGTTTTATTCTTCTTCTTCATCACAAGCTTCCATTCATCCCCTACTATTTCTTTTCTCTCGTTACTTGCCTTCACCGTTTCCGCCAAAGTGTTGCGTTCAATAACTCGAGAAATCGTTGAATGGTTATTGTTTGCATTCGAGTTAATGAGATTAAGGCTTACGGTAGGGGTTTCGCATTGTTCATTCGGTTGCTTGGTGACTCGCATTGACGATGACACATAGCTGTCCGGCCAGTGAGTGAGTGCGACAGTATCACGCGCACTCACTCACTGGGTTTTATCCCCGAAGGGGTAGGCAGAGGTGCACATTCTACCACAGTACAATGTAACACCCACTTTTCACTAGTTGTTATGAGTCCCATGTAATAGGGGTGAGCCTATTGCCATATAACGGGCACAATTCCAGACTCCGTGCTACTACTGAGAGTATTTAAAAACCCAGTAATACTTTACCCGACTCGGGAATTGAACCCGAGACCCCTTGCCCGGCAGTCGCACTTATGACTACTCGGCCAACGAGGCAGTTAATAACTATTAAAATAAAAATAAAAAGCTCGACTTGCTGGAATAGTACAGTGTGTATTGACTCCAAAGCTTATGTATGGTAGTGGATCATGGGTGTGGCAGAAGAAGCATGAAAGCAGGATTAATGCGGTGGAAATGAGAGCCCTGAGAAGTATGTGTGGACTAAAATTGAGTGATCGAGTGAAAAATAGTGTTATTAGAGAACAGTGTGGATTGAAAGATGATGTAGTGACAAGGATTGAAAAGGGAATGTTACGCTGGTTTGGACATGTAGAAAGGATGGATGAAAGTAGAGTAACGAAAGAAGTACCTATACAGAGCGAATATGAATGGGGCCGTCGGTAGAGGGCGCCCTAGACGGATATATACTGACCAGATTTAAGGGGGGATTAAATTTTTAAAGGGGGGAAAATCATTGAATTACTTCTCCCGCCTGGGTGAGGCGGGAGGGAGTTGTCAGACTCTTACTGACTAAAAACCACCCCGTTCCTTCTCCTGCACGTCGAGCCGGAGCTCCGGGAACCCGTTAAGTACACCGCGACTCCGAATCGGATACTGACCAGATTGGCGATATATTAAAGAAGGGCCAAATTAAAAGTACCCTTAACCGACGAGCATGCATGAACAGATTGATGACTGTTGATGAAGCGAAAGAGGTAGATATATAGGAATCGTAGTAATTGGCGTTCCATAGTCTCTGCCTGACTGCCTACCCCCATGGGTGACAGGCGTGGAGTTATGTATGTATGTAAAAATAAAAAATGTTAAAAACATTCGTTATGTAATATATAACAATTTATAATACTTAAGGAAAAATCAGTCCGTATGATGTAATTATTTATGAGAATATCTTTAAATTAGAACAATTATTTCTGAACAAATAAAATACATAGTTGATTAACTTGATACTTAAAAGATTTAATTCGTAAGATAATATTAAGTAATCGTATTTTTGAGAAATCAATCAGGTAATCTAGAATTGATAAAGCTTATTTTAAAAATAACAATTTTCCTCGCGGTTTTGTATGAGTCTGTGGCGACACTAATGTGTTGTCAAAGTCAAAGTCAAAGTCAAAATCATTTATTTCAATTTGACCAGAAATGCACTTTTGAACGTCAACAATAAATAAAGTGATTTATTAATTTTAAAATTGAAAGTGAAGCTATTTGCTCATTCCAAGGTATAGATTCCTATGGAGAAGAATGAACAAGAAACTCCATAGGTTACTCTTTTTCAATCAGGTTCACAATACAATTCTCTAGTTACATAGTTTGCTGTTTGCATTATGCGAGAACAATGTAACACTAGAATCTAGTCAAAGTGATTGAAAAAGAAAATAACCTTAAAAACAATAAATAATACAGTCTGGAGTGACCAGTCCCAATTGACGGCGCCCGTTCACGAACATGACATCCATTCGAGCGATCCACTGCACGCGTCACCGCCAATGAGACCTTTGAGTGAGCATGACAACTCCATGCTGACACAAATTGACATTCCTTATGTTGCGCGCTTGCGACTCAATAGCGTTAGTACGCCAGTCGCCTCCCAGCTTTGATGTTAACCAGTAATATTTTGTAGTTATAAATTAGTTTTGAATTGTGTGTTTTCTAGACAATAATACCTCTATAAACACAGAGTTTTAACATAAACATAACATCACGCCTTTTTATCCCCGAAGGGGTAGGCAGAGGTGCACATTACGGCACTTAATGCCACTGTACAATGTAACACCCACTTTTCACTATTTATGTTACGAGTCCCATGTAATAGGGGGTGAGCCTATTGCCATATACCGGGCACATTTCCAGACTCCGTGCTACTACTGAGAATTTTTTAAAAACCCAGTAATAGTTTGCCCGACCCGGGAATCGAACCCGAGACCCCTTGCCCGGCAGTCGCACTTGCGACCACTCGGCCAACGAGGCAGTCGTAATGTAGAGTTTTAACTATTTTTTTTAGACTTTAATTGAACACATGAACTATACTGGAGTCAAGTGGATTTAAATAAGAATATACACCACATACTAAACTTCGAAATACATCGCATTTCTTTTGTTTGTGTCTTGTTGGTTCTCTACACTTTTATAATATATTTTTTTTTAAATCTTTGCTGTGTGTTAAGATTTTCTATTGTACCGTAGACTCGGAGTCGTTTGTCACGGAAAACCTAACGGGTTACTAGGGCTCCAGCTCGACGTGTAGGAGACGGAACGGGGTGGTTTTTAGTCAGTATACTAGAGGCAAAAATATTCGCAATTCAGACTGTCCAAAGTACAGAAATCCTTTATGGGGTTAGGTATTAAATGCTACAATAAAATACCAAATAGCATACTAGATCTCAAGGAAAGTAAATTTAAAACATATATTAAGCGCGAATTATGTAATCAAGCTTACTACACACTGACAGATTATCTTGAAGATAAGAATGCTTGGCAGCATGTTGGTTCGGCTCCACTGGACAGTACTCAAATGTAGTCAGTAGTTAAATTCCAATAGTAGGTAATATAATACATAATTTAATACTTTAATTCTAATGTAGACAATCTAGTTTCCTTATGGCATCGAGCATTTCTTTCTTTATTGAAATAAAGAGTTTCCTTTTTCTTGTATAGAAGCACTATTTCTATGGATTGTCAGTATGCATATGTGAGCACCATGTTAGACTTAAGATTTTTTTATTTTAGTAAGTTATTAGTACAATGCGTCAAGCGTGTCTTTGCATTGTTCTTACATATGCGTACAGTATTGAAATATGTATCAGAGACATTGTAGAACATACTTTTTTAAAAGAGTAACGAATGGAGTTTCTTGCTCGTTCTTCTCCATTCGAATCTACGTTTTGGAATGAGCACCTAGCTTCACCTAGCTTCACTGACGGACTGACTGACAGACTATTATTTATTTTGTATTTGTTGACGTTTCAAAAGTACCAAACTATGGTTTAATTGAAATAAATGCTTTGACTTTTGACTTTTGACTCAGTAAGAGCCTGACACTCCCTGGCAGTAATGAGATGAATTTAATTAGATTATAAAAAAAGAGGTTTTTTTTACCGACTTCAAAAAAAGGAGGTACTATGTTCGGCTGATTGTTTTTTTTTGTTTGTTTGTTATTATTAGTAATATAAAAATAACTATTATTAGTACTGATAGGTTACTCACCCACTGATAGGTTAGAAGTCGGTGCCATAAGCTCATATCATAATGATATAACTTAATGGCCACAAAATTGTAAATTAGGTATCTATTAATGTTTTAATGAACAATTTTGTATAGAACTTATGGCGCCGACTTCTAACCTATCAGTGGGTGGGTAACCTATCAGTACTAATAATAGTTATTTTTTGCTTTTTAGTTTAGACTTTTTGTTTGTTATTAGTTATTGGATTTTTTAGTCGGTTTCTTATAAACACATCAGCCGTTACTCGCGACTTCGCCCGTATTTAGAGCATTTTTTTTTAAAGGGGGAAAATCATCGAATGACTGCTCCCGCCTGGGCGAGGCGGAAGTGAGTGTCAGACTCTTACTGACTAAAAACCACCCCGTTCCTTCTCCTGCATGTCGAGCCGGAGCCCCGGTTACTCGTTAGGTTCTCCGCGACGTATTTAGAGCATAACTTCTTTTTGTTTGTATTTTCCAAAATAAAAGTAGCCTATGTTACTCTATAGTAAATCAGCTACCTGCTAATAACAGTCTCGTCAAAATCGGCCAGCCATTCCAGAGATTACTCAGTACAAACAGACAAACAAAAATTACTTTGGTATGTGTATCGTATGTATATTCATACGCATGTAGTAAAATGCGGTTATTTTAATATTACAAACAGACGCTACAATTTTATTTATCTGTATAGATGATTTTAAACACAACGCCTCGATTGTTTCGCGTCGATTTTCTGCTCGGCCGTGGTATCACTCCGATCGAGCCGGCCCATTTGTGCCGATGCATGGCTCTCCTACACTTAATCTTAAAAATTATTCACACTGTATCTATACCTCTATAATCTATTGTCTACATTAACAGCCTATGAGTGGCCACTGCTGACCAAATACCTCTTTTCACACGGAGAAGGTTTCACGCATTGAGCAAGCATCAATCACCACGCTTGCTCAATGCGAGTTGGCAATTTGAAACTTATAATTAGATATTATAAGTCCAGGTTTCCTCACAATGTTTTCCTTCGTCGTTTGTCAGTGGTGTATAAATAATCTTAGAAAATACATAGGTATAACTCGGAAAAAGTCACATTGGTAGTTGCCGTTGGTAGTTTTCGAGCCCGTGCAACGATCAAGAGACACGCGTCTCCCTAGGGATGTGCTGTAACAGGCGTTGCACTGTGGGGGCTCCGAAGCAGGTCTCTTCAGAGGACTCGGTGCCCCTTACAAGTGCTGAGGGTGGCCACCGGGGTGGTGTTAGTGAGGTACGAATCCCACACTCCCTAGTTTTTCTTCCCAATAAGCTAGGCGCCTTTAGAAGGTTTCCCCCAACATAAAAAAAAAGAATTCGAACCCGCACTCTCATGCATGAGATCTATTGTCTTATGTAATACATAGAGGTATAGTATGATATGAACATGACATTCATGATATTATGCTTAATGAACGTATGCTACGTGGATGATAGATAAATAAATAGATAAAGAAATGGATGATAGATTGGTGATTAGTAACTGATATCTGATTATGTCAGACTAGAATATATTTGTTTCTATCCATATTCTTCCCGCTGGTGTCACATACCAACACCGAAAATGATAAATTAAACATTCTAAAAGGGTCGTGAATTATTGTGTGTAGGGCCCAAGAGGGCGCTCTTGGGGCCATTGCCCCAACGTAGGTAGTCTAAGACGGCGTTGTACATATCCGACTAAGCCTTCGAAATCTACAAACAGCAAGTACCAATGTGACCTTTTCCGAGTTATGTGTACTTTCAAAAACTATTTAGACACAACTGATAAACGGTGAAGGAAAACATCGTGAGGAAACCTCGGCTTATAATTTGTAATTATAAGTTTGAAATCGCCAACCCGCGTTGAGCAAACGTGGGGATTGATGCTCAAATCTTCTTCATGTAAGTAGAGGCTTTGCTCAGCAATGGACACTTATAGGCTGTTGATGATGATGATGGTGATATCTAATGCTGGATGTATGGATGTTGGTAATGAGTATAGAAAGGAGTTTCCAAAATAAATGAAACCAGCGTGAAACAACAATAACGTTTTATTCATATTTTAAAATTAGATAAAAACGTGTCAAACAAAAAACAACAAAACATCAAGTTTTATACAGTCAATTTCAATAGGGGTTACCGTATTTTGGACATTAGAGGTAGATGGCGCTAATGTACGAAGATGTTTTTTGTCCAGTTGAGTGTACGGGGGAATTACGCAAATTGATTCCACCTAGTTCTTTCCATCATCGTACCACAAGACAATGGGCGAAGCGTCACTGATTCGTGGTAGATGTCCCAAACGCTCGAAGCGCTTCGCATCAAGCTTCCTTGTGCGTACTGCTAAGGATTGGAATTCTTTGCCAGAGTCTGTGTTTCCTAAGGGGTATAAACCTGGGTGTCTTCAACGACGTGCTCCATCGTAGACCGCATCATCGTGCACCACCAGGCGAGATAGTGGTCAACGTGACGAGAAAAGTGGAAACAATTGTTTTTTTTTATTCTCCTCTTATAATATCTTATGATTCACGTCGTTGCGGGAACCAAGACAGTTACTCATGTCTTTGGGACGTTGGACTTCAGTGTTCCGGTGTTTTCATGGTTGTATCTACTGTAGGTCCTGGCTTACAGGAGTTGCAGTGGTTTTGGGAGGTTGTGGCGGGCTTGTCCCTTAAGTGGTCAAACCATCCATCAAATATAAAAAAATTACAGCAGCTGTCAAATATTGAACGTCCTAAGGTGTGATACTAACTAATTCTCTATTGGACGAAAAACGAGAGAAGAACGTGTCATCAAGTGAGCAAAAATACGATAAGCCCCAATAAGTACCTACATTACATTAAACAATTGTTTTTATCTATAGACTATGCTTACTAGAGATAGAATTTTGACAAAGGTAGGCACGCCCGTTTTAGGCCGAACGAAAGTCGTGGTGGCCCGAAGGTTTAAGACGCCCGCTTCTCATGAGAGTGCGGGCTCGAAACCTACTAGTCTAAGATCCGGCTGCAGAATCAGTGTACCCATCGAGTGTTTGCTGAAAACCAAATTTTTACACATATTCATGATTAGGAGAATTTATATCCACCATGTTGCCTATCAAAATGTGGCCGCTAGTATTTTTAATTAAATTATTAATAATTCATAATCCGTAAGAAATTTCATTGACTTTTTTTTTCAATGAAATGTCGTCTACTTTACGGCAACATCTATAAAGACTCTGAAAAATTATGGTTGCCGTTGCGCACCTGGCCGCACTTCTTCACAGCCAGGTTTACACAGGTATGAATTTGTTACATTTATACACCCACAACGTACATTTATAATTTATATATCAAATTGAAGCAAATTTTTTTCTGTATGTTATTATATACGGTTGCTTAATTAAATCTGGCCGCCAATAAGGGTTGCTGGCTAATAAATATAGTAAATATTAGTGAAAGAGAGCTAGTGCGTAACACCACTAGTCAGACGAGGATAGCGATTGCCAGCTGTCGGACGGTTTATAGCCATTGCGCATGCGTCAGATGTTAGTGTTCTCAACGGATCAGTTGTGATTTTTATTTTAAGTTTGAAACCACGCTGTTTGGAGTACGTAACACACAACATAATATATTGCTGTTTTATTTGTGCATCGAAAAATTATCAATCTCATTAAAACCAACATGGTTCCTGGGAGATCCAACTCCAGCGCAAGTTGAGAATGTGCTGTGTGATTCCACGAACAAGCTTTCCGATAATAACGACGATACCGATATTTCTGATGAAAGTGATAGCTGCGATGATAGTGTGACTGAGAGCTCCGATGATTCAGATTTTTAAAAAAGAGTCATGGAAGTATAATACAAATATAATACATTTTAAAAATTTATAATTTGCTTAAACTGATGATTGATGAATATGATATAATACAAATGTAATACTTGAATAAAATTAAATCTTTTTTCATACAGTACTTGTACAACACAATTTTTTACATAAGTAACCTTGATTTTATTTATCATCAATATTCATTTATTTTTGTAATTTTTAAATTTTTCATTGACTTTTTAATTTTTTATTTTAGAAAAGAAAGACGTTTCTTTTGGAGTATTTATTATTTTGAGTCGTACCTAGTGACTAGTGGTGTTACGCGCTAGCTCTCTTTCACTCTACTTTTAATATTTACTATATTTATTAGCCAGCAACCCTTATTGGCGGCCAGATTTAATTAAGCAACCGTATATAATAATATACAGAAAAAAATTTGCTTCAATTTGATATATAAATTATAAATGTACATTGTGGGTGTATAAATGTAACAAATTCATACCTGTGTATACCTGGCTGCGAAGAGGTGCGGCCAGGTGCGCAACGGCAACCATAATTTTTCAGAGTCTTTATAGATGTTGCCGTAAAGTAGACGACATTTCATTGAAAAAAAAAAGTCAATGAAATTTCTTACGGATTATGAATTATTAATAATTTATAGGTAGGTAAAAATATATAATAGGTAGGTACAGGTAAAAAGTAATTCTGTAGTTTATATGTATCCTATGTTTGCATACTTGTAGCTTCAAGTTTGCCCCATTGTGTTTGCTAAGTAGATTTATGGTAATCCGTGGCAACGTCGTGAGGAGTGTATTTGTTAAATCTATTATTTTACTCACCCGTCTTATATTTAATATACTGCTGTTTGTTGTCCTTGATAAATAAAAATAAAAATAAAAATAAAAATACTAGCGGCCACATTTTGATAGGCAACATGGTGGATATAAATTCTCCTAATCATGAATATGTGTGAAAATTTGGTTTTCAGCAAACACTCGATGGGTACACTGATTCTGCAGCCGGATCTCGTACTATACCAACAGCACGTACCAATGTGACTTTTTCCGAGTTACATGTACTTTGTAAGATTATTTAGATACCACTGACAAACGGTGTACGAAATATCGTGAGGAAACATAACATAACATAACATAACATAACATCACTCCTTTTTATCCCCGAAGGGGTAGGCAGAGGTGCACATTACGGCACTTAATGTCACTGTACAATGTAACACCCACTTTTACTATTTATGTTACGAGTCCCATGTAAGGGAGTGAGCCTATTGCCATATACCCGGTACATTTCCTGACTCCGACTACTGAGAATTTTAAAAACCCAGTAATACTTTGCCCGACCCGGGAATCGGACCCGAGACCCCTTGTCCGGCATGCATTGAGCAAACGTGGTGATTAATGCTCAAACCTTCTCCATGTGAGAAAAGGCTTTTGGTCAGCAGTGACTACTTATAGGCTGTTGATGATGATGAAGTTGATGGTTCTTCCAATGTATGTCTTACTAACTTCTGCCAGTGACTCCGTTCACATTCCCGTGTTATAAAACGTAGCCTATATGTTATTTCACACCTTAATCTACCCCTGTTCCTTTGATCACAATCCCTTCAGTCGTTTTGACATGATCGAGTAACAAATACGCACAGAAACTGACAAACGCCTTTATAATATTACTAGCTATTACCCGCGGCTTCGCTAGCGTCAGAAAAGGATAAAAAGTAGCCTATGTGACATATACCAATATACACAGCGCCATCTATACCAATACTTTTGTTTTCCCTCGGAAATATCATTTTTTTCCGGGATAAAAAGTACCATATTATTTAATCCGGACTTCTAACTTTACGTCTGCAAAAATCAAAGCAATCGGTTTAGTAGTTACGGCGTGAAAGCAGAACAAACAAACAAACTCACTTTCCGATTTATAATGATATAGTATGATATCAGAATGGTCTATCTCTTGATAAGCACATTTACAGATAGATTTGGTACTGAAACGGGTCACTATTCGATTCAATGTTATTCGCGGGAGAACGGCGGGCTTGCGTTTGTCCGTAAGAAGAAGATACCGGTTTGTCTGCAAGCATAAAAATATTATTTTATTTACATAACATCACGCCTATTATCCCCGAAGGGGTAGGCAGAGGTGCACACAGAAGTAACATCCACTTTTCACTATTTATATTATGAGTCTCACGTAATAGGGGGTGAGCCTATTGCCATATACCGGGCACGATTCCAGACTTCGTGCTACTACTGAGATTTTTTTTTAAACCCAGTAATTTTTGCCCGAACCGGAAATCGAACCCAAGACCCCTTGCCCGGCAGTCCCACTTGCGACCACTCGGCCAACGAGGCAGTTATTCATTATTTTATTTATTTAGATATTTATTATTTATGTATGTACCTCTACACACATACAACAGAAAGGACAACACATATAGAGGTATAAAGACAAAGTACATAGGTCCCATATATTCCAACTAGAATTTCTTCCTGTGGGCCTTATATCATTATTCAAAGTCAAAGTCAAAGTTATTTATTGCAAACATAAGTAATAAGTACATAATACAGGATGAAGCATATATAATAATAGTGCGCTATATTTCGCCTGTCGGCATGCAATTAAGAAAATGTCAGATTTAATTTCATTAGTGAGAAAAACAATATAAATGGACTAAATGATAACAATATATATAATTAATAATGTCAAACAGAGAAGTCTATGAACACTACAAATATCAGTTCACAGTCACCTTACATTTATGTCAATATTAATTCTTATATTCAATACTATATAATATTACTATACAATAGATTCATAACCTAAGTATAAATGAGTAGGTGTGCGTTAATCATTTGCTAGATGGATTTATCTTGTAGGTACTCATCAACACTGTACTAGGCCTTGCTTAGCATTATATCTTTAATCTTGCGTTTGAGTAAGTCATTATTCTTGATCTCTAGTATGTGCTCTGGTAAGTGATTATAAATTCGTGGTCCCATGCAGAATACACTTTTATTGAACATCATTGTGCTATGTATAGGACAATTGATTTTGTTAGTGTGACGCTTACATTTGAAATTCTTATACGTATTTAAATTAGTCCTAATGTAGTTAATTACCCACAAATATATAAACTAGGCAGCGTTAAAATTTTAAGGTTTTTGAAATATTTTATTTGCTATATGGATGACGACCAGATAATGTGTTAATGAGACTGCAAAAACATCTTTTTTTAAAAGAGTAACGATGGCGTTTCTCTCCTTCTTTTCCATTCGGAACTACACTTTGGAACGAGTGCCTAGCTTCACTGACAGACTGACTGACGGACAATTCAATTTTTGACGTCTTAAAGGTGCCTAATTAGGGATTTATTGAAATAAATGCTTTGACTTTGACTTTGAACATCTTTTTTATAAGAAACCAAAGAAAGAGGGAGTAGAATCGTTCTGAATTGAGTGATGCTGGTATGAATGACAGATGTATGTTCTATGGATGTTTAAGTCATTGATGAATGACGAAAAAAAAAAGAAAGAGAGAAAGAAAAACAGTTTATTAGCACTGTAATTTACAATAAAATTATAAATAAAAAAAATATGCTTAATGGATGATACATTGACGACAGATGGGTAATGGATGGATGAATGATCGATGATGGAAGGATGATAGATTAATGGATGCTTGATAAATCTTCATTATCATTATCATAATCATAAATGTTGTATAGATGTCGAAAAATTATAGATGGATGATAGACGGAAATCTAAACATACATAAACTGAAGCAGCTCACCCAGGTTTTGAGTTTATCCCTCCCATTCTGAGCTTCCCCCCTAAGAAGCAGTGTCCGGACATGGCTGACCCGTAGGTGTAACACCGGTTACTCACAAAGCCTCCGCTCTTGATTGACTCAGCCAGGTAGTGGTATGACCTGCAGAAAAAAAATATTACACTAGCTGTAGCTCGCGACTTCGTCCTCGTAAAATAATGTCATCTGGCAGAATGTAGCGCAAGTAACGCTAGCGTTGTGTTTCGTCGTATGAGTGAGGTTAACGGAGGCCCAATTACTCTCCCCTTCCCCAATCTCCCCAATCCCTGAATCCCCAACGATCCTCAAACTCCTAATCCCCATAAAGCCGGTAACGCACTTGTAACGCCTTTGGTGTTCCAGGTGTCCATGGGCGACGCCGATTGCTTACTATCAGGTGAACCGTCGACTCGTTTATCGGCTTATGCCATAAAAAAAAATCTTGCAAAATTTGAAGCAAATCCATGGAGTATGTCCGGGATGATCTCAAAAAGTATTTTGAGATCATCCCGGACATCATACATAAAGACATACAGTCAAACATTGTAAAACCCATATTTTGGCTACAGTATCGATTGTAGATCACGCCACAAGTATTCTTTTAAAAAAATATTCAGTGTGCAGTTTTGACTTTTCTACGATTTTATTATATGTATAGAGGTAGATATAGATGAGAGAAGAAAATTTTTTTTTCATGCGGTAACATCATAAAAAAATTACAATCTAGCTTTAATGCTAATAAGTAATTCTATTTTGTCTTAATTTGCTAGGAAAGTATAACTAAGAATGTGTCCATTAACACTTTTCTTATTGTCTCTATTAAGGGGAAGACACTTTGTTATTGTGTTCTTTGCCGTTAGCACTCACTACTTTACACTAACACTTCACTATGTTAACTCAAAAGGTTTTGTCCTTTTTAGCCTTCTCACTATGTCCGTGTTGTCGAGGAGCTGGATAGCCTCGATGTTCACATGGTGGTGAAGCCTTCGTTCATGGGCTTCTGCACACTTTTTAATTATATCTATGACGAGGTCTACTTTGAGGTCCCGATGAAGGTCGTCATTTCGAATGTACCAGGGCGCATTGACGATTCCTCTGAGTACTTTGTTTTGAAAACGCTGTATAATTTTGATATTGCTTTGTTTGGTACAGCCCCAAAGCTGAATACCATAAGTCCATACAGGCATGAGGACTTGTTTATATAAAAGAACTTTGTTGTGCACTGACAGCGAAGAATTTTTTCCTATCAGCCAGTACATCGACTTGTAGCGTAGATCTAGCTCGTCGCGTTTCTTTTTGACATGAGCTTTCCAGCGAAGCTTTACGTCTAATGTCATGTCGAGGTATTTGGCTGTATTTTCGTATGGTATTACATGGCCATTTATGTTTACCGGGTGGTAATTTGTCCTTTTGTTTGTGAAGTCTATGTGAACAGATTTTGATTCATTTAGTTTCACACGCCATTTTTTTGTCCAGTCAAAAATTATATTGACGGCTGTTTGAACTTTTTCCACTGCTTCTTCTTGAGTAGCACCTGTAGCCATAATAGCTGTGTCGTCTGCAAATGTGGAAATGGTATTATTTTCTAATTCAGGAATATCGCAAGTGTACAATAAGTCCGTCCGAGTCCCGTCGACCTAGGACGCTTCCTTGCGGTACTCCAGCTTTTATTGGTTTGAGTCCTGAATATGCATCATCATGTCTTACTCTAAACATACGCTGTGATAGATAAGACTCTAAGATGTCAGCAAATTGCTTAGGGAGCATGTTTTTTAATTTGTAAATAAGGCCTTTGTGCCATACCTTGTCGAATGCTTGCGCTACATCCAGGAAGATCGTGGAGCAAACTTTTTTTTCTTCTAGAGCCTTTTCAATAATATTGGTAATCCTGTGTACTTGATCTATAGTCGAATGTTTTTCCCTAAAACCAAATTGGTAGTCAGGGATCAAATTTCTTTCTTCTATGAAGATGATCTTCTTTTTAAAAGAAGTTTTTCAAATAATTTTGACATTGTCGGTAGCAGCGAGATCGGCCTATACGATGTTGTTTCGTGAGGTGGTTTACCAGGTTTTGGTATCATTAGGTATAACTTCGGCAACTTTCCACTGATCAGGTACATACTGAAGTCTTAGCGTTGCATTGATATGAGTCGTAACTTTTACGATGGCTTTACGTGAGAGGTTTTTAAGAACTTCTGCAGTAATAAGATCGTAACCAGGTGATCTCTTTAATCTAAGACGGTTGATTTCGTTGTACACTTCTCTAAGTGTTACGAATTTTATGTCTTGCTCATCATTATTTGATGTTTCATTTAATAAGTCGCTATCTTCATGTTCTTCATTTGGCTCAAAAATGAGTTCTAGATGTTTTGCAAACCTTATAGCTTTTTGCTCGTTGCTTATTGCCCACCGCTCGTTAATATCTTTGATAGGGGGAATATGCAGAATTGGCTTTTTTAAGCTTTTTATAGATTTCCACAGGGAGTAATCTGTCGTGCGATGGCTGGTTAGTTGTTGTATAACTGTAGAGTATAACTATTCATTGATTCGTCTTTGTAATTCTGAATTGCTTCACTTAGTTGTTTTGTAAGGTTGTTCAGAATTCTTTTATCTTGTGGATATCTTGTCTGATGCCATATTCGTCTCTGTCACCTCTTTTCAGCAATAAGTTTTGTGATTTCTGATGGATAGTAGGTAATTCTGTTTTTTATTTTAAAGGTGGGCGTGTTTTTCCAGAAGAAAATGATAATCTTTTTTAACCGACTTCAAAATAGAAGGAGATTCTCATTTTGACCTGTAAGTACCTATGTTCATATGTGTGTATGTAAGTTTGTGCGCTATTACATTACAATTAGCTGAACATATTTTGATGTGGTTTCTCTTAGGAGAAGGTTTTAAAGTCCGTCTCGAGAGTAAAGTGTATTTTACAAATGGCGGTCAATGTCAAAGTCTAACTGAAAGGTCAAAGGTCAAATTGAAAGTTTTTATAATTATTATGTAGTAAAGTCTACTGACCTATTATGATCACATTCTTGACTGTTTTTTTTTTTTTTTAATACTTTATAGGTCGACGTTTAACCACCATCTCGCCTGATGGTAAGCGATGATGTGGCCGACGATGGAGCACGCCTACCCATGAGAACCTGTTCACTCGGGACTTGAAGACACCCAAGTCATATTTGACGGGAAACACAGCCTCTGGCTCTGACTGCCTCGTTGGCCGAGTGGTCGCAAGTGCGACTGCCGGGCAAGGGGTCTCGGGTTCGAATCCCGGGTCGGGCAAAGGATTACTGGGTTTAAAAAATTCTCAGTAGTAGCACGGAGTCTGGAAATGTGCCCGGTATATGGCAATAGGCTCACCCCCTATTACATGGGACTCGTAACATAAATAGTGAAAAGTGGGTGTTACATTGTACAGTGGCATTAAGTGCCGTAATGTGCACCTCTGCCTACCCCTTCGGGGATAAAAAGGCGTGATGTTATGTTATGTATGACACAGCCTCTGGCAAGGAATTCCATTCCTTAGCGGTACGCATGAGGAAGCTTGACGCGAAACGCTTCGTTCGAATGGGTGGAATGTCCACCATATAAGGGTGGCATCCCGCCGTTCGTCTGGTGGTACGGTGGTGAAATGGACTAGGGGGAATAAGTTTGTGCAATTCCCACACTCACCGAAATGTATCCGATAGAAGACCGAAAGGCTTGCGATTTTGCGCCTATGTTCGAGGCTTTGTAGCCGAGCCTCCACAAGCGAATCGTCATTGATGAGCTTCTTGGCACGCCTCTCGATGGATTCGAGGGCTTCTAACTGGTATTTCGCTGAGCCATCCCAAAGATGAGAGCAGTACTCCATACAAGACCGAACTTGTGTTTGGTAAAGAGTGAGCAACTGCTCCGGCGTGAAGTACCGTCTCACCCTCGACAGGACACCCAACTTTCTACCAGCCAGTTGCGCCTTTGTCTCGATATACGAGCCAAAATTGAGAGTGGGCGACAGAGTTACGCCGAGAAGCTCGAGACGGTCACCCATCGGAACGGACACACCCCGGAAAGTAGGAGTCAGTGGGAACCGACTCCGTTTAGCGGAAAACAGACACGCCTGGGTTTTGCTGGCATTGAACCTGACCAGATTGGCGTCACCCCAATCGGAGACCGCCTGCAAGGACAGGTTCAGACGATTTACCATAGATTCTCTTAGAGACTGGATTTGAGTTGCACTGGTTCGCGCATCGGACACATACCTCACAACAACGGTGCTGTCATCTGCGTACCCAAAGATACCGGGCTGGAGCAGCTGTAGCACCCTGGCATGTCGATCCCGCCATGCGGGTGGAAATCAGAATCAACCACGGTGGTCAGATAGCCAAGGAGCCCCGCGTTAATATGTATCGTTACTATACGCATTCCATTTCTCGGTCGTTGTGAGTCAGGAGTGTCATAATGAGGTGTCTTTCATTATAGTGAGTGTCACTTGTAGTGTTCTAGTGTCTAGAGTCAAGGAGGGTGTCATATACCGTGTCATAATTGTTATTATGTGTGTCAGATGGAATATCATTTGTGTCTAGAGTTAACACATAGCCAATTGGAGTGTCTTGAGGGTCTATGACAGTTTCAAAGTAACAAGTGAGGTGTCACGAATATAAAATGTATTTTACAAATGGCAGTCAATGCCAAAGTGTAACTCAAACGTCGAAGGTCAAAGGTCAAAGGTCAAAGGTCAAAGGTCAAAGTGAAAGTTTTTATAATTATTATGTAGTAAAGTCTACTGACCTATTATGATCACATTCTTGACTGTAGCACCCTGGCATATCGATCCCTCCATTGGGATAGAAGTCAGAATCAGCCACAGGGCTCAGATAGCCTAGGAGCCCCGCGTTAGTGTGTATGGCTTCAGTATACATCCCATCTGTAGGTTTGAATCTGTCCTCGTTTGTCACCCAGCCTGGGAATGCGGGGTCCAAAGCTGGAAATAAATATAATCTATACTTAATATTATAAAGAGGAAAGATTTGTACCTATTTTTGTATATTTGTATGTTTGTAATGAATAGGCTCAAAAAGTACTATGCCGATTTAAAAAATTCTTTCACCAATAGAATGCTACATTCTTCCAATTTGACATAGGCTACCTACATTACATTTTGAAAAAAATTAGGGATTCTTGGTAAAATTTTAACAATGTAACCGAAAAATGAGTCTCAAAATGTCTTTCGTCGTATGCGCTGCCGAAACTACATATTAGCGATAGCATAATGTCTACAAAAAACTCCGCGGTAGCATATGTCCAACTATTGTAGTTATGTCACTACAACAATCCAAATTTCCAAAAATAAATAATTGTCTACCCCGTGCGAAGCCGGGACGGGCTGCTAGTATTTAATAAATAGAAGTGCACACTTCTTTTTACGATCCATGTCACGACCTAGTTCTCAATTTAAAATACGTTTAGTACGGTTGGCGGTCGTCGTAGGAATGGTCACCTTGGGAGACGCCTTGTTGCATGAAATCGTATCGCAGCAATTCGTGTCGTGATTGCGTTGCATCGCATCGCATCGTAGTTTTGTCTATGAGCCCTTATGGTAAGTGATGATATGGCCAATTATGGAACATAATACAAAATTCTTACCAGTAATATACCCTACCCATCCACCCAGTATCCTGCCGACTATGCCCGCCTGATGGGCTCCCAAACCATGCCCAATTATATGATAATCTTCCAGCCGAGATCCACCGATGTTGTTCAACCAGCCTAGAAACTTGGCTACGGCATGCGCTGAAAATGAAGATTGCAAAAGTTACTAATCGGAATAATTGAGATTTTTTTATTTTAAGAGTCATTCATCATCCATTAATTATCATCCAACATCCATCAAAGTAAAAGCATTTATTTCAATTAAACCATAATTTTGTTTAAATAATAGTCTGTTTACATCTTTTGTTGGAGATCCTATATAAATAGTTTGTCAGTCAGTCCGTCAGTGGAGCTAGGGGCTCATTATAAAATGTAGATTTGAATGGAGAAGAACGAGCCTCAACCGTCATCCATCATCCAGCATCCATCTTCCAATATCCAACATCCAACATCCAACATCCAACATCCAACATCCAACATCCAACATCCAACTTCTAATTTCTAATTTCCAACTTCCAACACCCAACATCCAACATCCAACATTAATCGTCCATTTTACTACTTACCAGATATAGGTGTATTTAGTACAGCTACCGGATAGTTGATCGTGCCCGACCCGGGACTCCAATCAACTGCTATAACGTTAGCATCCTCTGCTTGAAGTATTGCTGAAAATTAAAGTGGATGTTAGTATCGTTACTTTAGAAGTACCATAACAAAACATCACGCTTTTTTATCCCGAAGTGGTAGGCAGAGGTGCACATTAAGGCACTTAATGCCACAATATAACACCCACTTTTCACTATTTATGTTATGAGTACCATGTTATAGGGGGTGAGCCTGTTGCTATATACCGGGCACAATTCCAGACTATTAGCGATAGAACAAAATAATGTAAAACAATATTGAAGAACATCATAATGTCTACAAAAAACTCCGCGGTAGCATATGTCCAACTATTGTAGTTATGTCACTACAACAATCCAAATTTCCAAAAATAAATAATTGTCTACCCCGTGCGAAGCCGGGACGGGCTGCTAGTAGTATAAATAGTCATATGCATAAATTATATAGGTATCATTTTCCCAGTCGGGTGACAAGTTACCTTGAACTAATAAGGTGACAAAATCAGAAGTGATAGTGTCCAGCCAACCATGTATGAGTACTACTGTTCGCTTGCTAGCGTTGTAGTGTGTGGTCTCCAACCAAATCTCGTTGTGCGCCAGTATCGGTTGACTAAGGGTTGGGCTCTCTCTGTAAGAAATTTATTTATGGTATAAGCCGGTAACCGAACTGACGGATCACCTGATGGTAAGCAATCGGCGTCGTCTATGGACACCTTGAACGTCAGAGACGTTACAAGTGCGTTACAGGCCTTTTGGGGATTTCGAGTTTGAGGATTGTTGGGGATTCGGGGATTGGAAAGATTGTGGAAAGGGGGGGAACCTCACTTACATGACGAAACATAACGCAAGCGTTGTTTTACGTTGGTCATCTGCCGAAGCATGGCCCATCTCCTCTACTTGACATTTCAAAAGTACCAATTTATAGTTTAATTGTAATAAATGCTTTGACTTCGTTGCATAGCAGCCAGTTGTCCAACCACTAGCCAGTTGCGTAGTCTTTGACTTTAATTTAATCTTATAAAGTAGCAGTTTAAATCCCCGTACCTGGTAAAAAGATGGTAAGTATTCATTTCTTCAGGATTGTAAGTAGATGCTTCGTCCAAGTCGCTGGACCTGGTCCATAGATCCATTAGACCATTATCATTGTTTTTAGTATGATGTATACGAATTCGATTCGTTTGCTTCGTGTCTGCCCTCTTATATCTGCAGGATACTAGAATGAACAATAGTTACTTTAGTGAAATACTTTATTAAAAACTACGTTTAAAAACTCGACTAGAATCTCCTTTTTTCATTTCGGTTAATGTATATTAAAATCTGCCCAGAACAGGCGGGTAAGCGATCAGCACCGCACCAGAGGAGTCACAGGCGTGTTGCCGGCCTTTTAAAAAGGAATGCGCTATTTTCTTGAAGGTTTGAAGGTCGTATCGGTTTAGAAATATCGCCGACGATAGATCACTCTACCTCTATAGTTTTGCTGTCCGAGGCAGAAAATTTCAAGACAGCGCACACGTGTGGCTTGCGACTCCTCTAGTGTTCCAGGTGTCCATGGGCGACTCGATCAGGTGATTCGATTGCTTACAATAACAAAAACGTTATGTTTTCGTAGCTCCACCTCTACGCAGGAGTAGAAACGGGGTGGTTTTTAGTCAGTAAGAGTCTCTGACACTCCCTCCCGCCTCTTCTCCCGCCTGTGATTTTCCATATTAAAAACAGGCTTCTTCATCTCCGAAAAAGTAGTTTAGCATTTAGAATAGTTTTTGTCACTATATTTTAACTTCAGATACATTACACCTCTACGCAGGAGTAGAAACGGGGTGGTTTTTAGTCAGTAAGAGTCTCTGACACTCCCTCCCGCCTCTTCTCCCGCCTATGATTTTCCATATTAAAGACAGGCTTCTTCATCTCCGAAAAAGTAGTTTAGCATTTAGAATAGTTTTTGTCACTATATTTTAACTTCAGATACATTGTAATTCGACTAATGTCTCATTTTTTTATGAAAACGTTGCCCCACATTAGAATTTTCTCCTGTGTCGTGTGTCCGTTTACAAACATACAAGTTCATATCACATAAAAGAACTACAGACTAGACTAATGAAATATCTCGTAAGCAAAAAAGTTAGATTGAAATGTAAACCAAATTATGAGAGACTGCACAACATTTGTAATACCAAAGGTTAGAAATTACTATGGGAAAAGGACTAGGCAATATTTGCCCCAATTAATTTATAATAAAGTATCTTTCATAAGAAATAATAATGGTAACCTAAGTACATTATCTTTAAAAAAAGACTAAAGAAGGAATTTTTAAATATGTTAGATAGGTACATAAATATTATAAAAAAAAAGTTAATTGTTCTAGACATAAAAAAAAACTAGATAATATGTATTCATTAATAGTATAGTATTTATATAGATTAATAGTAGTTATAAGTAACTTTATTGTATAATATAAGAGCGCCACTATCGCCAACAAACTGTTATACAGTTTGGCGATTTTTGATGTATAAGGTAATTTATGTATATTTTTTACGAATAAATACGTTAAAAAAAAAAAAGTTGTCCATCTACCGCATCAACCGTGCATTTGATAATTAGAGTCTTCGTTCTCTAGTTCTTTTCGAACAAGAATCGAAGCTGTGTAAGGTTGTATAGCGGCTGGTTGCCCAGCCACTGCACAGTGTAAGTTTTTAGCTTACCTGTTCCGATTGTGAGCCCAAGAAAATATAATAAAATGTTTTTAACCATTTTGTAAACTTTAATTTTATAATTAAAACACAAATTAATAATATCTATTATAAAAATTAGTCAAATTGAACACTGTTTTGTTATTAATATTTCTTAGTAAAATCTTTCAAAATTATACACTACAAATTTGTCGTCTTCGAAAAAAAATTCTCCACAAAATATAATAAAAAAATAAAATTGTCATTTAGCAAAAACACAGACTTATAAAAATACTAAAAATTTTGACTTTAAAAACACACTCTTATGATTAAAAAAAATGAATATAAAAAAAAAACACCGAGTTGACAGGACTAGCAATGCTGAATAAATAAAAGAATTACACCATATACCACTCATATACCACCTCTATTTGCAGTTTCTCAAAATGAATGTTTGTTATTTTATTTTAAGAACAAATCCACAGACAATGGTTGTTTGTTTTTCAGATCTATAAACTTTTAAAGAAATTCTCTTGCCTAAGTCAAAAGACAAAAGGCCATCGATTTTAAAAATAAATAAATATAGGCAATTGAGATGTCGAGAGGTGACGCGTTATGGTCAAATATAACATAAACATCACGCCTGTTGGTCTTCGAAAGGGTAGACAGGAATGCACATTATGCTACTGTACAATGAACACCCACTTTTCACTATTTATGTTATGAGTTCCATGTAATAGGGGGTGAGCCTATTGCCATATACCGGGCACAATTCCAGACTCCGTGCTACTACTGAGATTTTTTTAAAACCCACTGATACTTTGCTCAACCCGGGAATCGAACCCGAGATCCCATGTCCGGCAGTCGCACCTGCGACCACTCGGCCAACGAGGCAGTCACCGGCTACATAAGCATCCTATTCACTCGGACTTTATACACATTTAGACTTTGTTCAGGTAACAAGATTTGTATTACCTCTATAGTCTGGCATTTTATACCAAACTAGCTACCAGTGAAATCCCGTTTTCTCCCGTTCCCATAAGATTTTCAGGTTTTTTTCCATCATAAGAAACTTCTCATGACAATAACAAACACAACAAAAAATCAGCCAAATAGGTCCAGCCGTTCTCAAGTTATGGGTTGACAATGCGAAATGATAATAATATAATAATATAATATAACATCACGCCTTTTATCCCCGAAGGGGTAGGCAGAGGTGCACATAGAAGTAACACCCACTTTTCACTATTTATGTTATGAGTCCCATGTAATAGGGGGTGAGCCTATTGCCATATACCGGGCACATTTCCAGACTCCGTGCTACTACTGAGAATTTTTTTTAAAAACCCAGTAATACTTTGCCCGACCCGGGAATCGAACCCGAGACCCCTTGCCCGGCAGTCGCACTCGCGACCACTCGGCCAACGAGGCAGTCAATGACAAATGCGAAATGTTTTTTTTTATAAAGATCTTACATGCTACGACTACCACTATACTACACACAATACTTTATGTTGTTACCTAATTATTATAGTCTTATTATCTTAGACTAACCCTACTGAATCAGCCCACCAGCACGATGAGCGAGCCGACCCCGCCCACGCGGCAGTAAGCTAATTGCGTAGTGCTAGTGATATTACTTTACATTAATTACATTTTTAATAAATACAATTTTTTTGCGAACACATCAAAACATGTACATACACAACAACTCTAATCCATTTTTTTTTTCTATATCTGGACCTTTTCAGCAGTTGTGCGGCTTTACGAACCGTCCCCACCCAGAAGAGCGCTCACGACCATCGCATCTCTATTTTTTATTGCCATTTTTAGGTTATACCTCTAGTCCCGGATTCCCTGCTCATTCTCACCCAGCGTAGCGTGGGTGCGTTTACAAACATACAAGTTCACATACACATGACACGTAGACCCGGAACAACAATTTGTGGATCACACAAAGAATTGTCCCACGCAGGAATCGAACCCGATACACGTTGCGCGGCAGCTTACCCAGCCACCGCACCAAATGTACAGTTAAAAGTTACATTAAAATAAAACAAAACATCGTGTCATTCAGACTGTAATATAATATTATGAGTATTTATTTATCCGCCTTTAGAGGTTATGCTGTTTGTCATTTCATCCACGGGAGAAAGGAGGTGAGGACCTGGTTTCCAACCAGAAGATTCCAGATTGACTGTGAAAATAAAAAGAGATTATCATAATATCAGACGAATCAATGAAAAAAAAATTCACCTAACTGTGAAGTGTGTGGCAAGTTGGATGATGTTTATCATGTATACTGGTTATAACATAACATCACGCCTTTTATCCCCGAAGGGGTAGGCAGAGGTGCACATTATGCCACTATACAATGTAACACCCACTTTTCACTATTTATGTTATAAGTCCCATCTAATACTTTGCCCGACCTGGGAATCGAACCCGAGACCCCTTGCCCGGCAGCCGCACTCGCGACCACTCGACCAACGAGGCAATGAAACAATTTATTTTAAACCTAGGAAACTAGCCAATTGTATTATTCTCGATTTTTTCTCTAACTTTAAAGTTCAATTCTAATTTAAACTCACCCAGTCTTAGGCACCAGCCCTCCCATCCTCAAATTGCCGAGCAAGAAGCAGTTTCCAGTCATAGCGGTGAGGTATGAGGCACATCGTCTTCCTGTGAACCCTCCGGAGGTCAGCGATTCGGCTAGGTAGAAATAGGATCTGAAACAAAGTGTATTATAATGGAATAATACCATGGCTTCATACAAAACCGACGTGAAACAACGCTTGCGTTGTGTTTCGTCCTGTGAGTGAGGTTACCGGAGGCCCAATTACCCTCCCCAATCCATGAATCCCCAACAAGTCTCAAATTCCTAACTACACTAGCGCCATCTTGCGAGAAAAACATAATTTAAAAGATAATTATTACCATTACAAAAGATAATTTCACCAACAAGACGGCCTAATCCCAAAAGGCCGGTAACGCATTTGCATCGCCTCTAGTGTTCCAAGTGTCCATGGGCGACGCCCATTACTTACCATCAGGTGATATGTCTGCTCGTTTACCGGCTTATGCCATAAAAAAAGAAAAACTACCAATTTTAATATTGTGAAAAAGTTCCCATACTTATTTGAGAAATATTCAGAAGTATGGCGATGGTAGAGTAAAAAAATGTCTATTCGTCTAGCGGATGCCCCGCAACGTCTCGTGGCTTTGCTTCCCGTACAGAACAACTCTTTATGTGTTCCATAAATTGTCGTTCCGGGTCTTTTTTTTGAGGGGGAAAAACCATTCAATGACTTCTTCCGCCCGGGTGAGGCGAGAGTGTCAGACTCAATAAATAATAAATAAAATAGCCCTTTATTCAGATCCAATTAATAACTGTTATACATAACAACTATCGTGAGACATACTAAATTAAGTAAAAACGCGGGTTACTCACGTGAATATACTGAGAAAAGCTCTACTAGTTTCGAACCACAGAGGGGTTCTTCCTCATGAGCAGCGTGCGCGGTCGCCGCGACGTCGCGCAGCTCACTCGAAACTAGTAGAGCTTTTCTCAGTATATTCACGTGAGTAACCCGCGATTTTACTTAACTGTTATAGAGGTATAATTTAAAATTACCTGGGTAGCTCAAGAACGAAATGAATGGAAAAGGTTGGACGAAGCCTTTGCCGACGGGCAAACAGATCTCCAGAAAATAAGTAATAGGTATTTTATAGATACTAGACCTAAGTAATGCAAATCTTAGGCATTTTTTTTAAATCACACTCTTACCGAATAAAAACCACCCCATTCATTAAAACTCCACCCGGCAATCCGTTAAGTCCTCGGAGTCATATGTATGTGAACTTGTATGTTTGGAAACGCATCCACGACACAGGCGAAAATCATAGGAGCATTTAAAAAGAAATAAAAAACAAAAACCCCTCACCTAGCGTGATCGCACTCTTGAGAATTACACCCAGGCATGTTGATTCCACCATTAGGGTAGAAGTCCACGTGTCCAAGAGGAGTCACATAGCCGAGGATTCCAGCGTTAGTATGTATAACTTCTGTGTAAGCTCCGTCATTACTTCTGAGCTTGTCATTATGAGTGATCCAGCCAGGTAACGCGGCTTCTAACGCTGTGGGAGAAGAACTTCATATTACATAACATAGCTGGCTTTTTGTCCCCGAAGGAGAAGCAGATTACGCCACTTAATGCCACTATGCAATATAACCCTATTTTTACTATTTACGTCTTGTGTGTGGGAGAGCCATGCTTACATGAATAGGCCGACTCGACCGGAGTGGCCTAGCAGGAAACCGACGTGAAACGACGTGATGGATGTTGGATGTTGGATGATGGATGAAGGATGTTAGAGGTTGGATGTTGGATGATGGATGGTGGATGATGGATGATGGCTGATGCTTTTACCTATGGGAGAGATATGTATTGGTACGAATGGGCCAGTGTGATACTACGGCCTCACAGAAAACCGACGTGAAACAACGCTTGCGTTGTGTTTCGTCGTGTGAGTGAGGTTACCGGAGGACCAATTACCCCCTGCCCAATCTCCCGAATCCATCTCCAACAATCCTCAAATCCCTACTCCCTAAAAGGCCGGTAGCGTGTTGTAATAATGTCTCTGATGTATCAGGTGTCCAGGGCGGCACCGATTGCTTACCATCAGGTGATCCGTCAGCTCCCTTACCGGCTTATGCCTTAATAAAAAGCCTCCCTTAACAGCTTATGCCTTAACAAAAAGCCTAGTAGTAGGTATGTACAAACTTTCGTATCACACTAATATTATAGGTGAAAGTTCCTTTGGTTGGATGTATGGATGTTTGTCCGTCCATCACGCTGAACCTACTGAAAGGATTTTCATGAAATTTGGTATACAGGTCAGGGTATAGGATAGGATAAGATTAAATACTCCCATGGTATAAAACAGGAATCAATAATAGGGTAGTTGCCAGGATAAGAAAATTAAAAATCTAATTAGTCCATCAGTTAGATAATGAAAAAATATCAGACACGTATTTTTTTATTTTCTCGCATAAAGCTACAATACTTAAATAAAATGGATTTAAGTTTAGGAGTGGGAGGTAATTACGTCACAACGTGCTACATTTTTTAGCACGCTGTAACATCACACGACATTTCAAATCATTATAATATCGTCGAAAGCATTTAATATTGTGAGAAAATAAATAATACGTGTATAATGTTTTAAAATAATCTACCAGACGGACAAAAATTAAGAAAACTAATATTATAAACCCTATTCAGTTCATGCTCACATATTGGAGCCCAAATGGTAAGTACAATTCGGTTTCAGTGGAATTTTCTCCCATGGACCCTCCGATTGTGAAATTAACTCCCTGCCAAGGTTTTCCCGGTGGGCTAAAATATAGGGGTTCTTCAAGAAAGGAGTAAATAGGTTTATTAAGGGTCGGTGAGGTGCATGTATATATGTTGCAAGCGTTTATAAAGGTTTAAAGAATCTTTATTCTCAATAATAACATACCTCTACATGTCACTTACTTGAGAACATAACAACATAGGTAGGTAAGGTTAGGTTCGACAACATCTGGACAAAACATGACAATAAACAAGTCCCATCCAACACATTCATTTTTCGGGTATTTGATTAAGAAGTAAATATTTGTAAAGCTGAGTTTTGAATGCGTTGAATGAGTGCAGGTTTCCTATGTGTGAAGGTATTTTATTATAAAGCTGTGCTCCTTCAAATGTGAGCATTTTTTTGCCATAATTTGTTCTTATTTTTGTTAAAACCAATAGACTTGCTCGCCGGGTACTTTGTTGAGTGACTTGTTTGTGTGGTGTAAGGGTAATATTTGAGTGTATGGTTTTGTTTGTTTGAACTTTTTTGATAAAAATGCATATGTTGTAAGTGTATAATTGTTTTATATTCATTAATTTTGTGTCTTTGTATATCTTTGTCGTTCATAGGCCATGGTAACCACCTTTCATCAAGTGGGCCGTGTCCTGTTGCATAAAAAATATTATACTCTACGCAGACGAAGTCGGGGGCAACAGCCAGTTCATAATATTAGTAAGATAGCAACTTACCAGTGATATATCCAATCCTGCCTCCAAGGTTTCTTCCGATAATACCAGCTTTGTGAGCTCCTATACTATGCCCAACAATGTGGTACATACTCGGTACAGCACCGGACGCTGTGTTCAGCCAATCTATGAAGCGAGCTACACTTTCACCTAGAAAAAGTAAAATAGAATCATAACATAATATAAAATCACGCCTTTTATCCCCGAAGGTGCACATTACGACACTGAATGCCAATATAACACCTACTATTATACTATTTCTGTTATAAGTCCCATGTAATAGGGGGTGAGGCTATTGCCATATACCGGTTTCTAGATTCCGTGCTACTGCTGATAAAAAAAATACCCAGTAAAACTTTGCTCCCGATCCCGAGACCCCATGCCCGGCAGTCGCATTCGACCACCGAAGCAGTCAAAGAAGAGTCATTAGTGTTTACTGCCTACTAGAAGACCAAGGCTATTAACGCATTTATTGTTCCGGTGCCGTATGTAATGAGGCAACGTTTGCCCGCAATCTCAATGTCAAAACCATTTATTTCAATTAGATCATGAAGGCACTTTTGAACATCAACAAAAAAAATTAAAAGTGAAGCTATTACTTATTCCAATTTGTAGATTCCTATGGAGAAGAACGAGTAAGAAACTCTATGGAGTTTCTACTTGGTTACTCTTTTTCCATCAGGTTCACAATATACGTACAATTCTCTAGAGGTAGTTACATAGTTTTGTTGGTTCGATTGTGTGAGAACAATCAAATGTGACACCAAAATCCAGTCAAAGAGACCGAAAAATGAAACTATCCTCATGTCTTCTATGTCATAAAAAAGTAACTCTCATCTGATGAGCTCAGCATCAGTTCTAGTTCTGTGGCCGTAGAAAACCGAACCGAAAGATTCAGTAGAAAACCGATAAAAGTAGGATTTTATTTAATGGAATAGGAGGCAAACGAGCAGACGGATCACCTGATGATAAGCAATCAGCGCCGCTCATAGACACCCGCAACACCAGAGGAGTCACAGATGCGTTGCTGACCTTTTAAAAAGGAATACGCTCTTTACTTGAAGGTTTGAAGGCCTATTGGCTGACTACAATCAGTAAATATTAAATACAGTCTTTTCTCAACATACCGAAGTCTTTTATTAGTCAAGACCACCAGCAGCACACCTGGAGCTTGATATTCAAAGAACAGTCCACTGAGGAGTCACAGGTGCGTTGCCGTTTAAAAAGGAATACGCTCTTTTCTTGAAGGTTTGAAGGTCGTATCGGTTCGATCGACAGATCAGATTTTATTACCAGACTGAGTGACTGGTAGAAAAAGTTGTTGCATCTGATACGCTGAATTGCAAAAATGCTATATAGTTCTTAAAAGGCATTGCGTCTTACAAACTATTGAACACACGTCATCATCATCAAAAGCCTATAAATCCCCACTGCTGAGCAAAGCTATCATACTAATCATACTGATACGGTTTGAGCAGTAATTAAACCACGCTTGCTCAATGCAGATTGGTGATTTCAAATTTATAATTAGACATTATAAGCCCAGGTTTCCTCACGGTGTTTTCCTTCACCTTTTGTCAGTGGTGTCTGAATAATCTTAGAAAGTACATATAACTCCGAAAAGGTCACATTGGTACTTGCCGTTGGTAGGTTTCGAACCCGTGCAACGATCAAGAGACACGCGTCTCCCTAGGGATGTGCTGTAACAGGCGTTGCACTGTGGGGACTCCGAAGCAGGTCTCTTCAGAGGACTCGGTGCCCCTTACAAGTGCTAAGGGTGGCCACCGGGGTGGTGTTAGTGAGGTACGAATCCCACCCTCATGCATGAGAAGTGGGCGTCTTAAACCTCCGGGCTACCACGACACACGTACTTTCATTTAATAGTGCCGTTAACTTCTTATTTGATAAGCCGGTGAATGAGCAGACAGATCACCTGATGGTAAGCAATCGGCGTCGCCCAAAGACACACGAAACACCAGAGGCGTTACAAGTGCGTTACCGGCCTTTTGGGGATTAGGAATTTGAGGATTGTTGGGGATTCAAGGATTGGTGAGATTTGGGGAGGGGGAGGATTGGACTTCTGGGAACCTCAATTCAACTCCGGTAACTTACCAGAAGGCACAGTGTTGGCGACTGCTGTGGCGTAGTTGATGGAGCCAGCACCAGCACTCCAGTCCACCACGATCACGTTCACATCCTCAGCAGACAAGAAGGCTATGCAGAAGAAAAGAAGATGTCAGCAGAAGAAAAAAAATGATGCCGGTTAATTGATCGCAAGTGTCATTTTGTACAACAGGTCTCGACTTCGATTCCTGGGTTGGACAAAGTGTTAATACATAACATTACAGAAGGGGTAGGTAGGTACACATTAATGCCATTGTACAATGTATTATGTAACACCCACTTTTCACTATTTATGTTATGAGCCCCATGTAATAGGAGGTGAGCCTTGCGACCATTCGGCCAACGAGGCAGTATGTCAATTATACTTAGAAACCAACTTAATTTAATTTGGACATAAAATATTTAGTTTTATAAGCAATTTATAATATTAGTAGGATGTGCTCTGTTCTAGAGGTACTCTTCTTCGATTAAAAGGCCTGTCATGTTACGTTAAAAAAAACGACCAAAAAAAAAACGGGAACCCAAAAAAAATACTTTTTTGCACGTCTACCGACCCCCTACTAAATACCAGATATCAAAAATGAACTCACCAGGCACCAGAACTCTGTTGAAGTCAGTAGTAGCATCAGATCTCCAGCCGTGCAGGAGTATGATGGTCCTCCTAGCTGGGTTGTAGTTGTTCAGGCCTAGGAGACCTTCGTTACCTATCAGCATTGGCTGACTGACTGTTGGGTTTTGCCTGTAGGATAACGTTTCATCATCACATCAACAGCCTATAAATGCCCACTGCTGAGCATAACCTCTTCGCACACGGAGAAGGTTAGAGCATGAATCACGCTTGCTCAATGCGGGTTGGCGATTTCAAATTTCAAATCCTAGTGTGTTACCTCTATACTTAAAAAAAAAAAAAAATGTAGAGGTAACACACTAGGATTTTCTCCAGTGTCGTGGGTGCGTTTACAAACATACAATATCACATACACATGACACCTGGGTGTTGTGATCCACAGATTGTTGTTCCGGGTCCAGACCCGGAACAACAATCTGTGGATCACACAAAGAGTTGTCCCGTGCGGGAATCGAACCCGCGACACGTTGCGCGGCAGCCAGTTGCCCTACCACCGCGCCAACCGTGCAGTCAATTTGAAATTATAAGCCCAGGTTTTCTCACGATGTTTTCCTTCACCGTTTGTCAGTGGTGTCTAAATAATCTTAGAAAGTACATATGATGAAGTACAGCTAAATAAGCTTGAGCGGCTCCAAAACTTCGGTATTAGGTTCATATTTGGTTTACGCAAATATGACCATATTTCCGAATATCGCAACAAACTCAAGTGGCTTCCAATCCGCCTTCGCCGGAATATGCATGTCTTGTCCTTACTCTACAGTATACTGTATAATCCTGTAACCCCTAAATATCTTAAAGAACGTTTCAAGTTCCACCATGACACACATTCAAGATCTCTGAGAGCGTCGGAGAGGTTGAGGCTTGGGATGACTCAGCATTCTACTAAGGCATATGATAAGTCTTTTACGATCCAAGCTGTTCGCCTGTGGAATGCACTCCCAGTGTCGGTGAGGCAAGCACAGTCACTTGCTTCCTTTAAATCTAAAGTTAAAGATTATTATTTGTCTACGTCATGAATCGTATTAGCTCCTTTATATACTTATTTAGATTGTATATATATGGTTATGTATATGTATTTATATATATATTTATATTTGGTATGCATGTATGTGTATATAATTTAGTATATATATATGGTTGTTTATTTTTTTTGTTAGTGGTTAATATTTATGTATGCCTGGACTACCCTCTTAAATTAACCATCGTTCCATACACCCAAAGGTTGCCTGGTAGATATCGCTTTTAGCGATAAGGCCGCCCTTGTACCCTCCTTATTCTTTATAATTTCCGAATATGTGTAATTACTTGCTTGGTGTACAATAAAGCTTATTTATTATTATTATTATTATTATTATGATTTCACCTACTAGATAATAAAGGGGTGGGTGAAAATTTTATTTTTGAGGACGAATATCGATCTAATCGACAGGTGATCCGTCTGCTCGTTTACCGGTTTATCCTTTAAAAACCTATCAATACAATATCTTTAATATAAATTAAACATACCTAGTATACAAATGATAGATATTCTGGCGATCTGGATTGTATCTGGCTGCTTCAGCCAGGTTACTGGCTTTAACCCACAGGTCCTCTAAGTGGAGAGTTCCATCAGGTCCTTCCACGTACTGGTATCTTGGTCCTTCATTTATTTTTCTTAGCACCGGGTCGTAGGGGAGTGCTAGAATAAAGAAATAATGAAATATTTTTTTAATCACCTTCGGAAAGGGATGTATCTACCTCTAGTTATAAGCCCCGTTAAAACACTATTTTTTTAATAAAAAACGAAGGTATTTTGTATTGTGAATGAGTTGTCGTTCGACTTTTATCTCGCCTGGTAGTAAGCGATGATGCGGCCTACGATGGAGCACGTCTGAAACCCAGATTATACCCTTCAGGAAACACAGACTCCATCAAGAGACAAGATAGACCAGAAACGCAATGAGTCCTCTAGTGTTGCGGGAAGCGACCCTCATTGCTTACCATCAGGTGACTCGTCTGCGCGTTGTTTTTTAAACGTTGGTCCACGCTAGGCCTTTCTCCCATCCGAGCGTGCGGAACGTCGCGTTCCGCGCGCGCCTCAAAGAGCCATCAGACCACCACAGATGGGGCCCAATACGGCCGATGCCGATTCGGAGTCGCGGAGAACCTAACGGGTAACCGGGGCTCCGGCTCGACGTGCAGGAGAAGGAACGGGGTGGTTTTTAGTCAGTAAGAGTCTGACACTCCCTCCCGCCTCACACAGGCGGGAGCAGTCACTCGATGATTTTCCCCACTTAAAAAAAAAAAGGCCTTTCTCCCGTGTCGTGGGTGCGTTAACAAACATACTATATCACATACACATGACACCCAGACCCGGAACAACAATCTGTGGATCACACAAAGAGTTGCTCAAAGTCAAAGCCAAGCATTTATTTCGATTGAACCATAACTTAGTACTTTTGAAACGTCAACAAATATAAAATAAATAATAGTCTGTCAGTCAGTCCGTCTTTAAATCTAGGAGTCTTTAAATCTAACATACTTTTTTAAAAGAGTAACGAATGGAGTTTCTTGCTCGTTCTTCTCCATTCGAATCTACGTTTTGGAATGAGCACGTAGCTTCACCTAATTTCACTGACGGACTGACTGACAGACTATTATTTATTTTGTATTTGTTGACGTTTCAAAAGTACCAAACTATGGTTTAATTGAAATAAATGCTTTGACTTTGACTTTGACTTTGACTTTGAGCTCGTTCCAAAATTAAGATACGAATGGAGAAGAGCGAGCAAGAAACTTCATTTGTTACTTCGAATCTTAGACGATTCTTTATAGTTGCTTTGCGAGTATCTATGGGTGACGCTGATTGCTTTGTTTTTTTAAGGGGGAAAATCATCGAATGCCTTCTCCTGTCTGCGTGAGGCGGGAGGGAGTGCCAGACTCTTACTGACTGTAAACCACCCCGTTCCTACTCCTGCAGTTTGAGCCGGAGCCCCGGCAACCCGTTGAGTCCTCCGCGGCTCCGAATCGGCTTATCATTACACATTATACATTACACACATTACAAATATTACACAATACACATTATCGGGCGGCGAGCCACCTATGCTCGCCGTCCGCAGGCCCGCGTTTAAGGTAGCCGGAGATTGTCCCGCGATCCCCGACACCCGGAGTGTCCTTCGCTACGGCTGGGTTGTGAGGAGGCAGCTCCTCCTTAGCTAGCATGACTGCTTCGCAAAAGGAGGAGACGGCATCCCGGTCCACCTCGCTCCGGATTAGGGCAGGACGCGAGAGGCCGTCACCGATTACATCCCTGACGCTGATTGCTTACCATCAGGTGATCTGATCTGATCCAATAAGAAGTTTATTACTTACCCGCTGCATAAGCGAATACACAAAATAACAAATCTATACTCTTCATGTCTGTAAAACCACTATTTCTTAATTAGGACTATTAATTAAAAACCTCAAATAACATCCAATTGTCTTATTTATAGATAATTAATTGAATTATCTACAGATTTAGTGTGATATAGTCTTTGATCGCGACTTCGTCTGTTACTAATTAAAAAAATGTATTATTGTCGTTATCATATCGATCGGCATTGAGCAAGCGTGGTGATTAATGTTCAAGACTTCTCTGTGTGAGAAGAGGCTTTTGATCAACAGTTTTTTTTAAATACTGCCTTGTTAGCTGAGTGGTCGCAAGTGCGATTGCCGAGTAAGGGGTCCTGGGTTCGATTCCGGGGTCGGACAAAGAATTACTTGGTTTTTGAAAATTCTCAGTAGTAGCACGGAGTCTGGAATTGTGCCCGGTATATGGCAATAGGCTCACCCCCTCATAGGGAGTCTGATCTGTCGTCGGCGGTATTTCCGAACTGATACGACCTTCAAACCCTTAAGAAAAGAGTGTATTCCTTTTTAAAACGCCGGCAACGCACCTGTGACTTCTCAGTGGACTGTTGTTTGAATATCAAGCTCCAGGTGCGTTGCTGGTGGCCTTGACTAATAAAAGACTTCGGTATGTTGAGAAGGAAACTATGTACTTGTAGAACATACTTTTTTATAAAGAGTAACGAATGGAGTTTCTTGATCGTTCTACTCCATTCGAATCTACATTTTGGATTGAGCACCTAGCTTCACCTAGCTTCACTGACGGACTGACTGACAGGCTATTATTTATTTTATATTTGTTGACGTTTCAAAAGTACCAAACTATGGTTTAATTGAAATAAATGCTTTGGCTTTGACTTTGAAAGACTGTATTTAATAGTTACCGATTGTAGTCAGCCGATAGACCTGCAAACCTTCAAGAAAAGAGCGTATTCCTTTCAAAAGCCCGGCAACGCATCTGTGACTCCTCTGGTGTTGCGGGTGTCCATGGGCGACGCTGATCGCTTACCATCAGGTGATCCGTCTGCTCGTTTGCTTTCTATTCCATAAAAAAACAGACAAATACAATTTTCGTATTTGTAATATTAGATACTAAGATTAATTAGCACATAAGCAACACAGGTCTCTTATGTTCGTACTGATTTAATCAGCTAATTGATAAAACTACTTCTTAATATAATTATGTGATAAACACCTGTACATATTTCTATTACGTCATATTAATATGTTTTTGACGTAAAAACAACCTAATGATGTAGGTACATTCGGCCGCATATCAAGCTATGAATAACCAGTATAAGCTGACCTTCGATTGTTTAGAAAGATTGTATAAAGCGAGATCATGATAAACTGGATATTTTAGCTCGTTCATCAATCCATATAAACCAGTATACGCCGACCGTCGGATGTATGGAAAGATTGTATTAAGCGAGATCATGATAAATTGTTTCCTTAGCTCGTGTATGAGTAACCAGTATAAGCTGATCGTCAAATGTTTGGGAGGCTCATATAAAGCAAGACCACGATACACTGGTTATGTATAGTTTGATTTGTTAGCTGTCTACTGCGTAGGTATTCTTTTGTTTTGAATATCATTGCCTTGTATCAGCTTTATTTAATGTAGTGATTTGGAAATACTGCCGACTACAGATGACGTACAGTAAATGTGGGAGAGCCATGCTTCGGCACGAATGGGCCGATTCGACCGAAGCGATACCACGACCTCACAGAAAACCGGCGTGAAACAACCCTTCGTTGTGTTTCGTCTTAAGAATGAGGTTACCGGAGGTCTCATTACCTCCTCCCCTGTCTCCTTGATCCCCCGAATTATTCCCGGACAATTCCCAATTACTAAAAGGCCGGTAACACACTTGTGACGTCTTTGATGTTTCGGGTGTCCAAGGGCGGCGCCGATTGCTTACCATCAGGTGGTCCATCTGCTCGTTTACCGGCTTATACCAAAAAGAAACTCTTTCCACAGTTTAACTGTGCGAAGCAGAAAGTTCCGGGAAAAGCGTACAGTTGTTGCCTGCCAACTATTTTATTTATTTATTTATTATTTATTTATGTATACACATACAACATAAAGGACAACACATACATAAAATTAAAGTACAAAGGTACCACCTATTCCTATTGGAATTTCTTCCTGTAGACCTGGAGCAGGAAAAGTAATAATAATATAGTGACACAGTGTGTAGCAACAAATAGAAAATTGGGATAGGAAACAGACTTAAAACTAAACAGATAAATAACCAAACAACTACATACAATAAGTATAAACATACAAATTATAAATTATACATATAAATGAAGAAAATTTACATATCAGGAGGAAAGGTAGTGTTCTCTCACTCGTTTTTTAAAGATAGCGATAGACTCAGCGTCCCGAATGTTAGGCGGGAGCGCATTCCACAGTCTCAATGCATGAACGGAAAAGGAGTAGGAATAGAAGTCGGAATTATGGGGTTCGATTTTAAGATTAGATTTAAGGTGTGAACGAGATAGGACTTCAGGAGGACGAACCAAGGAGAAACGGTCCCGAAGGTAAGCAGGATCGACAGGGTTGAAGAGGATGTTGTACTATCTATACGATGGGAATGGAAATGCTGTCGTTAGGGTCGATGGCGAAAAATAGCTATAAGTAGATATACAACATGTAACTTAAATAACGCACATCCTGAAAATAGTTTGTTCAGAATCGTTAACTGAATCGATTTATATAATTTTTAGTATAGGAAATTTTTTTTCACAAAAATAATTGAAACTACGGAAATTATTGTCCTATTAACCCTGTATTGTTAAAATAAATCGAAATGGACCGTAAGTCAAAGCAATAAGACTTTTAAAATCGCAGTTTTATTTGTATTCATACAAATTCTATCATTCAATACAAAATAAAGAAAAATAAACCTTATGACAAGACCAGTAAGGATGCATATACATTCAAGTTAAATTAAAAATTTAGTGTATGTATTATGATTATAACATACCTAATATTCTAATTGGGGTGTTTGAGGGTGTGCGTTAATTACGTTACATGTTGTATAGACCCTCAGTCAGCTCTCACGACGTCCGCGGGATTAGTCGGGGTGATGTCAAATGTACTCAACAATCGTCACCTTAAAACAAATATAGTAAATAGAAGAAATATCACAGTTTTTGTAACGCTACAATTTTAATCTTTTCTACACAAGATAAGGGACTGGCAAAGAATAACAATGTTAATGAAATCATGTAGAATGTCTTACAAAATAATGTTGGCACAATTTTGAAATGAAGATTTATATTTTATTCTGGTCCATTGGTGAGTTTTGGGACTAATTTTAAATTTATTTTTTTAATAAATAAACACTGAAGTAAGTATTACCTACTGGGTTTTAAGAAAATTCTCAGTAGTAGCACGGAGTCCGGAATTGTGCCCGGTATATGGCAATAGGCTCACCCTCTATTACATGGGACTCGTAACATAAGTTGTGAAAAGTGGGTGTTACATTGTACAGTGGCATAATGTGCACTTCTACCTACCCCTTCGGGGATAAAACTTAACATCACGCATGTTAAGTTATGTTATGTTAATAAATACATTATTACCATACGAATTCATCTATTCAGGTGTAAAACATAAGGCGAATGTTGAAACGGGGTGGTGTTTAGTCAGTAAGAGTCTGACACTCTCGCTTTACACAATGCGGAAGATCTCATTGAATGATTTTCCCTCATCAGAAAAGCGGGATTGATGGCATAGCGCAAGAGTAGGAACTGAGTGGTTTTTGATCAGTAAGACTGTGACATTTCCTTTTAATCTCATCCAGGGTAAGAGTTGTTATTTGATGATTCGCCCTCAAAAACGGAGTATGTGGCGCAAGATATGAGTGGAAAAGGTAGTTTTAAGAGTATAAAACTCCTTCATGCAATTACACACACAGTTGAGAGCCCTGTAATTAACTTAATATTAAATTAGGAGTTGTGAAACAATTGGAACAAGTGAAACAAATGAGCGCCGTCAACTGGGACTGGTCGGCTCCAGACTGTATTATTTATTGTCTTTAGGTTATTTTCTTTTTCGATCACTTTGATTGATTTTTGGTGTTACATTGTTCTCGCACAATCCAAACAGCAAACTATGTAACTAGAGAATTGTGTAAACTTGATTGAAAAAGAGTAACCTATGGAGTTTCTCGCTCGTTCTTCTCCATAGGAATCTACACCTTGGAATGAGCAAACAGCTTCATTTTAATTTTATTGTTCGTTCGTTCGCTCGTTCAAAAGTGCCTTTCTGGTCTGATTGAAATAAATGATTTTGACTTTTTTTTTGACACTTCACTTAGGGTAGAAGTTACTTGCCTCTTCAAGGCAGAAGGAGTTATTTGTCAACTGCCTCCCACAGTCCTCCCAATGACTACACATTGCGAGGTTGGAAGCGACTGCATACAGCAGTTGTCTGCAACCTTTTTTTAACGGGAAAATCATCGAATGACTGCTCCCGCCTGGGTGAGGCGGGAGGGAGTATCAGACTCTTATTGACTAAAAACCACCCTGTTCCTACTCCTGCACTGCGAGCCGGAGCCTCGGCAACCCGTTAAGTCCTCCACGGCTCCGTATCAGCATCAGCTCTATTGGGCCGCATCCGTGGTGATCTGATGGCTCTTTGAGGCGCGCGCAGAACGCGACGCGCCGTACGTTTGTCTGTAACCTTAATCGTTGTCTTTTCACCTTGTGGGTCATGATAATGATAATATTATTATATTTTTATATGTTTCAGGGATATTAAACAGTGATGTATTGTCATTACGTCCAACTACTCCCATGCGGCCTCCAGAAGAGAGCCAGGCGGCTAAAGTCGCCCAGATGATCAATTTCGTAAACACGTTAAAGAAACGCGTCAGTTTTCTAGGATGTATGTACAATATAATTATATTATTTCGTCTTATGAGTGAGGTTACTGAAGGTACAATTACCCCCAATCTCCCTAATCCTGTCGCGGAGAACCTAACGGGTAACCGGGGCTCCGGCCCGACATGCAGGAGAAGGAACGGGGTGGTTTTTAGTCAGTAAGAGTCTGACACTCCCTCCCGCCTCACCCAGGCGGGAGCAGTCATTCGATGATTTTCCCCCGTAAAAAAAATCTCCACAATCCTCGAGTCCCCAACAATCCTCAAATTCATAATCCCCAAAAGGCCGGTGACGTACTTGTAATGTCCATAGTATTTCGGATGTCCATGGGCGACGTTGATTGCTTATCATTAGGTGATCCGTCTTCTTATTTACTGGCTGATCCAATAAATCCTGATAAAAATATACTTATCGCTTTTTTATAAAGTTGGGAGGCAAACGACCAAACGTATCGTCTGATGGTAAGCAATGAGCGTCATCCATGGACACCAGCAGAACCAGCGCAGTTGCAAACTCATTGTCGATCTTTATGGTTGGGGATTGGGCCTCAGAGCCTCTGGTAACCTAGTTTCTGGTGTTCCGATTGTCCATGGTCCTTGCATTCATGCCGTATGCCGAATAAAACTCATTTCCTTTCATCTCATTTCATCTCAATTCATGTCATTTCATGTCATTTCATGTCATTTCATGTCATTTCATGTCATTTCATGTCATTTCATGTCATTTCATGTCATTTCATGTCATTTCATGTCATTTCATGTCATTTCATGTCATTTCATCTCATTTCATCTCATTTCATCTCATTTCATTTCATTCAGTTGATCTGCTTGTATACTAAAGATTAAAATTATTCATTTAGATGACAAACGCAGAACAGAATTGGCCCACGTAGAAGAAATTAAGCCTTGGATTGCGAATTTATACAAAGTTCTATTGTCGAAAGAGGAGCAGACGTCAAGAGAATATTCCCAGAAGCTGGCAAACATGGCGCGGTACTACGTCATTGATAATCCAGAGGTACTGGACGAGTTTGGCAAGAAGAAGATAAAGAGGAAGAAGGATATTAGGTATTGTTGTTTTTGTTTTATATTGCTACTAACTATACATATATTATATAGGATGTAAACTGAATACAATCAAGAAATAAATAGCTTTTTTTATGGGATAAGCCGGTGAACTAGCAGATAGATCACCTGATGGTAAGCAATCGGCGTCGCCCATGGGCACCTGGAACACCACAAGTGCGTTACCGGCCTTTCAAGAATTAGGAATTTGAGGATTATTGGGGATTAGTGGATTAGGGAGATTTAGGAGAGGGGTAATTGGGCTTCCGAAAACGTCACTGACACGATGAAACACAACGCAAGCGTTGTTTTACGTCGGTTTTCTGTGAGACTGTGGTGTCACTCCGGTCGAGCCAGCCCATTCGTGCCGAAGCATGGCGAGCCCACACTTAAACCAGTGCTTAATCCAAGACATATTTAAGTTAAGTGAATACCGATGCAAAGTTAAGCGCTAAGTAACTGATTTATGTGTTATCCCCTGCGGGTACCCTGCAGGGTAACATGGTACGTGTTTAATACTGCCTTGTTGGTCGGGTAGACGTTTAGGGAACAGAGAGTATAGTTTCCTAAGATCGGAAAATGAGGATCCTCCGACCAGGCAAGGTGGTCGTGCCTGGCGGGTTTTCTGCCCAACAGTTGCTCGTTGGGATTTTCTATCCGTGTTAATTCGCATGTAAGCTGCGCATGTGCGACGTAGGATTTGGTGACGTCATCCATTGATTTGTTTTCATTGATAGTCTATGTGAACGTGAACTGTCATTTGACATGTAACGTGTATCGCCCTAGACTTTTTTTTTGTTTTTGACGGAGAAAATTATTTTTTTTTTATGGAATAGGAGGCAAACGAGCAGACGGATCACCTGATGGTAAGCGATCAGCGCCGCCCATGGACACCCGCAACACCAGAAGAGTCACAGGTGCGTTGCCGGCCCTTTAAAAAGGAGTATTCAATGACTTCTCCCGCCTTGGGTTAGGCGAGAGGGAGTGCCAAACACTTACTGAATAAAAACTACTCCGTTTCTACTACTGTTCTTCGAGCCGGAGCCCCGGTAACCCGTTAGGCCTTACGTGGAGTCTATTTGCCACCATGACCGAAATAGTTTAGAAAATTTATATTTTGTAAACACGCATTTGTGCCTCAGTGTTATCAACAGAACATATAAAGAAGGTGTTATCACTGCATTCGTTTATCTTTTGAGTCTGAAATACAGTTGGTCTCAAATTCTTCACCCGTGTCATGGAAAGACGTTACGCCCGGTCGACGCATCTCGTGACCAGAGGGCTGGTTTTTATTTTATACCACAACAGTGGCAAAAAAGCACACGGCCCACCTAATGGTAAGCGGTTACCGTGGCCTATGTACGCCTGCAACACTTGGGGCATTACTTTATGTCGGTCAGCTTTCTGGGTATATTTTTACTGACGTCGATGCCGACGAATTTCTCGATGCTTTGTGTAAAGAGTATTTTAGATTTTAGATTTTCGTTTTTTTTTATTTTTATCTGAAGCAGGGAAAAGATTATATTTTTTACGCTTTTGCAATTTCTCAGTAATAATTTGAAATATTTAATTAAAATAATTAATTATCAGTTCCATTGAAATAAGATAATGATAGATAATTCTTTGTATTCTTGATAATGATACATATCTTTAACTCTAATAAGCTCAGGTTTCCTCACGATGCTTTCCTTCACCGTTTGTCAGTGGTGTCTAAATAATCTTAGAAAGTACATAGATTACCTCGTTGGCCGAGTGGTCACAAGTGCGACTGCCGGTATAGGGGTCTCGGGTTTAATTCCCGGGTCGGGCAAACTATTACAAGGTTTTTAAAAAAAATCTCAGTGGTAGCACGGAGTCTGGAATTGTGCCCGGTATATGGCAATAGGCTCACCCCTATTACACGGGACTCATAATATAAATAGTGAAAAGTGGGTGTTACATTGTACAGTGCCATAATGTGCACTTCTGCCTTACCCCTTCGGGGATAAAAGGCGTGACGTTATGTTGTACATATAACTCGGAAAAGTCACATTGGTAGTTGCCGTTGTTAGGTTTCGATGCATGAGTAACCCACTTGCCCTTGTGACGCGTCTAGTGTTCCAGGTGTCCATGGGCGACGCCGATTGCTTACCATCAGGTGATCCGTCTGCTCGTTCACCGGCTTATACCATAAAAAAACATAGTTACAAACAAACGGATCTTATTCCTAGATCGAAGCGAAGCGATAAGATTGTTGCCGAGCCTCGTGTCGCGGGTCCGATTCCCGCGCGGAACAACTTTTTGTGTAATCTATGAATTGGGTATTTTCCTGAGTAAAAAATAAATTATATTTCTGAGTAAAAAATAAATTAATTATTGATTATTCAATCCAATCGGGTACTTGCCGACTAGTCAAATTATATACTTTTTTCGAACTGTCAAAAACGACAGTTTTCTGTGAATTTTGTACGAGATTGTGTATTGTGACGTCACGTTTTTTTAGAGACAAATTGGGTCGGTCATAAAATGAATTAATGAAAGTGTGATTATTTTTTAATATTTTATTGTATTGAACAGTCGAAATACTTTATTTTTGATTAAGGAACTGACTGCCTCGTTGGCCGAGTGGTCGCAAGTGCGACTGCCGGGCAAGGGGTCTCGGGTTCGATTCCCGGGTCGGGCAAAGTATTACTGGGTTTTTAAAACATTCTCAGTAGTAGCACGGAGTCTGGAAATGTGCCCGGTATATGGCAATAGGCTCACCCCCTATTACATGGGACTCGTAACATAAATAGTGAAAAGTGGGTGTTACATTGTACAGTGGCATTAAGTGCCGTAATGTGCACCACTGCCTACCCCTTCGGGGATAAAAAGGCGTGATGTTATGTTATGTTAATTTTCGATTTATTCTAGCATTTTTTTAGATATAAGTGTGGTATTTGACTCAAAAGTATGATGACGTCATGAGTCAGTTTTTGGTACAAAATTCATAGAACAATATTGTATGACGTTGCGATAAAAGTATTGAATTTTATTAGTTGTAAAATATCGTATTGTCGTTTCAGGTCTGTGTGTCATGTACCTATGTGAAATTCTATGTAAAATACCTCTATAAACGCACACACAACACAGGAGAATGTGGTGTGGGGCAACGTTTAGGTTTAAAAAAGAAAAAGACTGCCTCGTTGGCCGAGTGGTCGCAAGTGCGACTGCCGGACAAGGGGTCTCGGGTTCGATTTCCGGTTCAAGCAAAGTGTATCTGGATTTAAAAAAACTCTGTAGTAGCACGGAGTCTGGAACTGTGCCCGGTACATGGCAATAGGCTCACCCTATTGCCATGTTGCAATAGGGTGAGCCTATTGCCATGTACCGGTGCACATTACGGCACTAAAGGCAGTTGCATTTAGTGCCGTAATGTGCACCTCTGCCGACCCCGATTTTATAGGATTTTATAGAATTAAAAAAATTATAATGATTTATCATTTTATTTTCAGGAGACCGTCATACGAGTCTGCAGCATCCTCAGATTTTGTGTCTGAGTCGCAGACTTCTTCTGTAGAACCTATACACCTCTACAAGGGTCTCGGGCCGAAGAGCTTGAAGAGACGATACGACATGGAATTTTTACGTGAGTTATCAAAAACTATATTAATATACCTTAACATAAAAAATAGATGATTGCCTCGTAGGCCGAGTGGTCGCAAGTGCGACTGTCCAACAAGGGCCTCGGGTTCGATTCCCAGGTCGAGCAAAGTTTTAGGTACTGGGTTTTTCAAAAAAATCTCAGTAGTAGCACGGAGTCTGGAATTGTGCCCGGTATAATTATGGCAATAGGCTCACCCCCTATTACATGGGACTCGTAACATAAATAGTGAAAAGTGGGTGTTACATTGTACAGTGGCATAATGTGTCCCTCTGCCTACAGTGACATAACATAACATAACATCACGCCTTTTGTGATATCATCATCATCAGAATAGTGTTTATTATACTTAGGAGAAGGGTTGAAGTTTTTTTAAATGTAGTTTATTAAAGTCTTATTGAACGTCAAATAAGATACAAAATGGCAGTCTGTCGGTCAGTCCTCTATTGAAGCGATTTGCTCATTTCAAAGTATAGATTCCTATTTAAACAATCGAGGTCAAACTCCTTCTTATAAGCACCTTATAATCTTTTTAAATACATGAGATATTATTTTAGAATCCAGGTACTGAGAAAAATGATAAAAATCCCAAGTTACTCATGTGAACATACTGAGAAAAACTCTACTAGTTTTAAACTAGAGAGGGGTATTTCGTCAAGAGCAGCTTGCGCGGTCGCGGCGTTGTCAGGCAGCCTACATTATTTTAATTAATTTTTAGTTAATTTAGTATGACTCACGATGTTATTATAAAAATGATAATAACGTTAAATTAATTTCTAAAAACAATATCCACAGCTGATCCAGAAGCCAATTCCAAAGAATTCAACATTGGTAAGAAAGAAGATGAATTTGGACAGCTGGTTCTAAAAAACTCTGAAGAAAAAGATGTAATATTCCAACCTGTTAGCGAAAACGGACCGAAGTTCGAACCCGATTTAGACTTTAACATCAACGAGAAGGAAAACGTTAGACCAAAATCAATTTTCGGAGAGATATTAGACAATGTCAAAAGCTCTGAAATTGAGATAACAACTGAAAGTGCACCAACAACAGATTACAATAAAGACCAAAATGTCGTGAAGGGAAAATATATCAATGCAGAAGAAGAAGAGATAAAAAATGACCATCATAAGAGAAAACCTCTTGAACCTAAAACAGATGACGGAGATTATGACAGAGGGACATACCAAAACTATAGACCAGATGAAATGTCACCAAAAAAAGAAGGAAATGAGACCAAAACTGATTTAAACTATCGGGTAGAAGAAATTAAAGAAACTGAATTAAATAACTACTTAAAAGGATATGGTCACCAAAAAAGATTTAAAGAAGAACAAAGACTAAAATCTGTAGAAGTAAACAATGAACAGAAGAATAATGGTGCACAAGATGTAACAATTGACCCACACAGAACTGACCAACATAAGGATGTAGATAACAATGAGACAATCGACCCACACAAACATAAAGATTTAAATAAAAATCAGCAAAATGATGAAAAAACTGGATCTAAAGAACGAAAACCTCAAACGAACCAATGGGATTTAAAAGGCAAAGAGAATGAATATAAATACGAAGGCGACGAAAAGATTAAAGAGCAAAACAACGATGACCATAAAAGAAATCTTAACGAAAACGAGGACAAATTTAATAAAAACAACAAACCACGTCTTAACAATGAGAATAATGGGAATAAAGATAACAATAATCAAAAGCATGACAGTGAGAACCAGGACAAAATTGAATGGACTAGAGATGATGATAGAAATATAAAAGATAGAGATAATGTTATGAAGGATCATCATGAAGATAGGAATCAGAGAAACCTGGAGCAAAGTCATAATGACTACGACAGACTTAATGATAAACAAATATATGATGACAGAGACCAGAAAAATAATGATCAAGGTCGATATGATGATTGGAATACTAAACGCAATGATAGAGATAGAAAACATAATGATTGGGATAATAAAGAATCGAATATGAATAAAAATAACGATTGGGGCTCAAACAACAATGACCGGAAGAACAACAACAAAAATGATTGGGCAACTAACAACGATAATTATGGTAAAAAAAATGAAAGAAATGAGAAAAACATCGACTGGGATACAAAAAACTATGATGGCGACAATAAAAGAGACGACTGGAACATAAAGCAAGATTGGGATACAAAAAAAGACGCCTGGAATGATAAACAAAGCTGGAACACAAAAAAAGGTAATTGGAACACTGAAAAAGACGATTGGAATACAAAGAAATATAATGCAGACAATAATAATAACCAAAATTATAATAGATATGATTCAGACAGAAATAATAATGGAGATAAGAGACATGATATTGATAACACTAACTATTGGGATAGAAATGATAAAACTAAGAGAAAGGACAATTGGGAAGATGATGCGGATTGGAAAAAAGACGATAAAAAGGACAGGAAAAAACACAGCATGGAAAAAAAAGATGTCTGGAAAGAATACAGCGTTGACAACAAAAAGAAGGTAACGAATGAACCAAAAAACAATTGGGACACAGTAGGAACTAAACAGAAGAAACCAAAAGGCGGAGGACATAAAAAGAAAAAGCTTTTGAAACAAGACCCCGTTGAAGTTTTTAAACCAATTGAAAAAGACTGGAATATAGACGCGGAACCAGTTAAACAAAAACCTCCAAGTTCGTGGGACGATTATGTCCCAAAAAATAATGACAATGATGATTATAAACCGATAAAAAAGAAGAAACGCGGTAGCTATGAAAGATCGAAAAACAGTCAGCCTAATCACTCAGCTTTTGGGCGTACGCCTATCCCTTTTGCCGGCAAAAAACGTATTTATGCTGATAAATAAATCAATTTTTAGTATTGTTGTTTTATTTTTGCATTACTTCCACCATCGCCACTCTCCAGTTTTCCCGCGTATGTCGTAAGTACCGACCTTTGATTATACAAGTTACTACCTCATAATCAACAATATTTATACTACGATTTTTTACAAAATGTTAAACTATTACCAAAAACAAATCTTCGAGATTTTGTTGTCCTATCTAACGAGTTGGCACAAGGGAAGTGCATGAGAAGGAACGGCCACCCCGTTCCTAATGCTCGTTAATGAACTAAGATATAATAATTTTTAAAATGTTGTAATTATGATGTCAGTAACATAGTCCTGAGAGGATGTCAATGTTTTACCAATAACCCTGTATAATGTCTAGAAGGAGCGTCACCATACATCTATATAAATTGCAGAGAACCTAACGGGTAATCGGGGCTCCGGCTCGACGTGCAGGAGATGCGGGGTGGTTTTTAGTAAGTGTCTGACACTCCCTCCCGCCTCACCCAGGCGGGAGCAGTCATTCCATGATATTCCCCCCTTAAAAAATATACATCTATATAATTAAAAATGAATTTCCGTTCGTTAGTCTCACTAAAACTCGAGAACAGTAGAAGAGATTTGGCTAATTTTGGTCTTGAATTGTTCGTGGAAGTCCAGAGAAGGTTTAAAAGATGAGAAAACATTTTTTTGCCGGGTCGGGTCAAACAATCAGAAACAATAAAACTGAATTTGGCGTATCAGGGTCAGGGCTATACCGGCGTTACCATGCCGTTTTGGGGAATGAATTTGAGGATTGTTGGGGATTCGTGGATTGGGAAGATTGGGGAGGGTAATTGGGCCTCCGGTAACCGTACTTTATGGGATAAAACGGTAAACGAGCAGACGGATCACCTGATGGTAAGCAATCGGCGTCGTTGGATCACAGGCGTTGCAAGTGCGTTACCGGCCTTTTGGGATTACGAATTCGAAGATTGTTGGGGATTCAGGGATTGAGGACGGGCAATTAGGCCTCCGGTAACTTGACTTACATGACAAAATACAACGCAAGCGTTGCTTCACGTCGGTTTTCTGTGAGGCCGTGGTATCACTCCGGTTAAGCCGGCCCGTTCGTGCCAAAGCATGGCTCTCCCACACACACGACGACTTTCTTTCTTTCCATACCAGGCCAGAAGGCATAACAAAGAAACGTGCAATAAAATATAATATGAACAACACTCTGGAAACGTTAAAGAAAATTTATTACACAATAGTAATCTTGTTTTTATTATAGAACTTTAATATAATTGAAAAGTGATAAAAATCGTGCTCCGTTAAAAATGTGTAACAGAATATTATTTATTTTTCTAGTATTATTTGCGTTCAGTAAGTATTTTGTTTAATTATTAATTATTGCTGCTGGCTTGACTGCCTCGTTGGCCGAGTGGTCGCAAGTGTGACTGCCGGGCAAGGGGTCTCGGGTTCAATTCCCGGGTCGGGCAAAGTACTACTGAGTTTTTAAAATTCTCAGTAGTAGCACGGAGTCTGGAAATGTGCCCGGTATATGGCAATAGACTCACCCCCGTATTACATGGGACTTATGACATGAATAGTGAAAAGTGGGTGTTACATTGTACAGTGGCATTAAGTGCCGTAATGTGCACCTCTGTCTAAAACTTCGGGGATAAAAGGCGTGAAGTTATGTATGTATGTATGTATTAATTATTGTTGTCTTTGTCTAACCGTTGCTACCATCCATGCGTCACTGCATGGGTGCCCACTGACAATCAGTGCTAGGTGACTCGTGTGCCTAGCTTACACTAAGTGGATAACCCATTTAGTATAGGCATGTTGTTAGCGTCTCTTTTCTGATTTTTCGTTTTAATTTTCAACTCAATGTTTTTCTTACTTCCACTATCACACCTTTATTGTCTTTTTTATATTGTACTTATGCTGCATCGTGCCTGCTGCTGAATTTCTTTCTTTATTGAAATAAAGAGTTTCCTTTTTCTTGTATAGAAGCACTATCTCTATGGATTGTCAGTATGCATATGTGAGCACCATGTTAGACTTAAGTCTTATTTTTTTTTATTTTAGTAAGTTATTAGTATAATGCGTCAAGCGTGTCTTTGCATTGTTCTTACATATGCGTACAGTATTGAAATATGTATCAGAGACATTGTAGAACATACTTTTTAAAAAAAAGAGTAACGAATGGAGTTTCTTGCTCGTTCTTCTTCATTCGAATCTACGTTTTGGAATGAGCACCTAGCTTCACCTAGTTTCACTGACGGACTGACTGACAGACTATTATTTATTAAAAGTACCAAACTATGGTTTAATTGAAATAAATGCTTTGACTTTTGACTTTGAATAAATGTTTTGAGGGATGCAGGTCGGTTCCTACCGGCTGACCTGGAACTAGGAAGTCTTTGGGGAAGGTCTGTGTGAGGCTGTAGACGTCTTGTGGCTTATATCATGATCTGTATACATATAATAAAATCGTAGGAAAGTCAAAACTGTACATTGAAGATTTTTTTAAAAGAATACATGGGGCGTGATCTAGGTACAAAGTACTCGATACCAAAGTCAAAAATATGGTTTTTGGATTTTTTGTCTGTTTGTCTGTATGTATGTTCGGGCTAAACTCAAAAAGTACTGCATGGATTTACATCAAAATTCGTATGAATATTACTAACAAGTCAAGTTAATATATAGGCTACATATTATCACGCTATCACCGACGGCGGAGGAGTTGTGAATCACTATTCCACGCGGAGGAAGTTCATCATCCTTAACAGCCTGCTTTCGTCCACTGCTGGAGATAAGCCTCTCCAATAGCACGCCACTGAGCTCGATCTTCAGCTCTACGCATCCAACCACTACCAGCTACTTTACGTATATCGTCACTCCACCTAGCTGGAGGGCGCCCTACACTACGTTTGCCTAGACGCGGTCTTCACTCCAGAACACGTCTACTCCAGCGGTCATCGGTTCTTCGACAAATGTGACCGGCCCACTGCCATTTCAGCTTGCTAATTCTTTGGGCTACGTCGGTAACTTTAGTTCTCTGTCGGATCACCTCGTTACGGATCCTATCCTTCAGAGAGACTCCGAGCACTGCCCTCACCATAGCTCGCTGCGCTACATACCTTAAATTGGTGGACCAGTCGCATTGTTAGTGTCCACGTCTCGGCTCCGTATGTCATGACTGGTAGGACGCACTCGTTGAAGACTTTGCGGAAGAGTTGACGAAAAGACCAGTAGAGTTTCCTATCCACCCAGCCAAGCTGTATCCTTCTACGAGCCTCCCTCTGGGAGCTGTTTCTACCAAACTGTAGGGTTTGGTAGGTCCTAGGTAGACATACTCCTGAACAACCTCGAGAGTAGACCCATTCAGGATGATCGGCTCCGGAAGAACATGTTCATTGAGTAAGTTGTCAAGTCTTATTGTTTTTTTTTTTAGTTAGCCCATGTTTGATGGCGAATGGACGCAAATATGATGTGGAAACTGAAGCATTCAAGTTGTATGGTGAAGACTTTAAAACTGTACTGAGGAGATTTAGGAAGACACCCGATTATTTGAAGATCCTGAATGATAAGGTGGGCGCCATATTAAACAGTGATTTTTGGCTATCCAATGTGTAATTTCATTTTTTTATGTTTATCTTGATGGCCCGACGTTTGACCACTATCCCGCTTGATTTTTAATAGTTTCTAATTAAAATACATATGTCAGACGAGCGGTGGGCAAAACCTACAGTAGTAACTGACGTTGAGTCTCAACGTCAGTAGTCGTCGCGACAGGCCCACAAGGAGATTTTTTTAAATGGGATATATTATCGAATGACTTCTCCCACCTTGAGGCGGGAGGGAGTGTCAGACTCTTACTGACTAAAACCCACCCCGTTCCTACTCCTGCACCTCGAGCCGGAGCCCCAGTAACCCGTTAAGTACTCCGCGGCTCCGTATCGATATCATCCCTATTGGGAGGATCCGTGGTTGTCTGAAGGCTCTTTTAGACGCACACGGATCGCGACACGCGACGGGCTGCGAGCTACCCATGCTCGCCGTCCGCAGGCCCAAATGGAGATGGCGGGACGAATTAGACATCTATGACAAGGATTGGCCGCAAAAAGCTTTACATAGAGAGGAGTGGAAGGAGGGTAGAGAGGCCTTTGCCCTGCAGTGGGACGATCATGGCTGAAAAAAATAAAAATAAAAATTAATAATGTTGATATTGAATCTCCCCCCGCAGATGAGAGACCTTCGCACGTACGTGTCAGAGATGAGTCTCCAGGTGCTACACTACTTTCATACCAAGATGGCTCAGAGGGTCAATGACATCATAGGTGTGGCCCGTGTCGACGATGGTGCATCATCATCCTCTAGTCCTATGCTGTTAGTAACTTATTGTTTATGGAATAGAAGGCAAACGAGCAGACGGATCTCCTGATGGTAACCGATCAGCGCCGCCTATAGACACTTGAAACACCAAGGCGTTACAAGTGCGTTACCGGCCTTTTGGGAATTTATGGAGGATTTGGGTTTTGGAGAGACTAGGGAGGGAGGGGGTGTAATTTGTATTTATACAAATTCTATCATTCAATACAAAATAAAGAAAAATAAACCTTATGACAAGACCAGTAAGGATGCATATACAAGTTAAATTAAAAATTTAGTGTATGTATTATGATTATAACATAATATTCTAATTGGGGTGTTTGAGGGTGTGCGTTAATTACGTTACATGTTGTATATACAGTGTGTTAGGTTAAAAGAGGGACTTATTGAGGGAGGGTATTCAGTATTCGATTCTCGTCCCGAATATGTAAAAAACCTATAACCAAAATTTTTGAAGTAATTGTCCAATAAAATAAATCATCATGAACACTGAGCGCGCAACAAGTGAACTTGTAAACAGAAACAGTACTTACATAAAGTAAGTCGCGTTGCAAAACATGCGCCGATCTTGCCGAAAAGGATAGAGTGCGCTTAAGCCCGCTAAGCCGTAAGCGTAAGCGGAAGCGTTTTTATGGTTTTGTCTGTTATTTATTAGTGTTTTCGTTTCGTTTATATGTTTGTTAGGTTCATGTGAGTATACACTATTATGGGTTTGAATATGTCCCTCGTTTAACCTAAAATACTGTATATGTATAGAAGACATTTATTTCATTTCAGTTACTATCACGCTTACGGCAACAGGAGACAGCAGAATGATATGAATCAAGACGAGTATAGTAGGATTGGAATTAAAGTTTTAGATGCATATAAAATGTTCGGTCATCCACTAACAGTTCAAGAGAGGAATAGCTTCAAAGACCTAGGATTTGAATTCGCAGGGTAAGAAGAAGACTAAGAAGACTTATTTGAACACTTATTCTCCCTTCTGCCAACGTCCTTGCCCACATTCCTGTCTGAAAAAAGCATCCTATGTGTCATTCCAGTGCCTTTAGCCAAACGCCACTTTAGCGCTTGTCTACAGAGAGAGTAGAAAACTAAATGTGACGAGTGTCAAAATTTACGTCAATTCCATATAATTTGGTTTTCTATTCTACATGTAGACAAGCGCTAAATGGCATTTGGCACTGAGCATAATAACATAACATAACATCACGCCTTTTATCCTCAAAGGGTAGGCATATTACATTACGGCATTTAATGCTATTGTACAATGTAACACCCACTTTGCACTATTTATGTTATGAGTCCCATGTTGTAGGGGGTGAGCCTATTGCTATATATCAGGCATAATCGCAGACTCCGTGCTACTACTGAGAAATTTTGTAAAAAAACCTAGTAATACTTTGCCCGCCTTGGGAATCGAACCCGAGACCTCTTGACCGGCAGTCGCACTTGCGGCTACTTGGCGAACGAGGCAGACCATAATCTACCCCTGTAAATAAAAAACAGTTTATTGAAAACCGCATTGAAATCGGTTCAGTCTGTCGCGAGATTATTGTAGACAAATATACATACCTACAAATGGTCCTACTGACGAATTATTCAATATTGCTTTTTTAATTTAACCGAAAATCCAACGTGATAGGGAAAAACGGGATTGCGCGTACGAATAAAGCTAATAATAAATACATCTTCTTTCAGAAACATAATTCATTCAATAGTTTTCAATATGGGTCCCGTGGACACACCTCCGAAGTCCACTCGACAGCCGTTCGGAGGAGACATAGACAAGACTGTACCCACCATTAATGAACATCATACCCACGAGGTTAGCGACACCATCGTTAAACGTATAATATAATATAAGCCTTCATTGCTGTTTAACAACTATTTTAACAAAACATTTAAAAAAAATGTAATTTAACTAAAACCTTAAACTTAAAATCTACGCCGCATTCTATTGGTTTTCCTTATTATTAACAGCTTGTCTTTCGACAAAGGCGTCCTCTAAGGCTTTCCACTTGTCCCTGTGTTGTGCTGTGCGTATCCATTCTGGACCAGCTATTTTCTTGATATCGTCCTCCCATCGCTTATTTTGTCTTCCTCTAAAGATAAAGATAAAGATATTTATTTCTAAGTATATGGTACACTGAGATCTGAAAATAAATATGGAATCACATATACTACCATTTCTGGTGTAGAAATTTTAAACAAGTTAAGTCCATGCCAATCATAATTCTCATTTGATACAATTATCTTAATTAACCTTTAACTACCGACCTATACGTCTCACAGACGTAATAATTTTTAATTTTGAAATATTTCTAAAATCACGCCACCTTCGTCGTTGCCCTTCCCGCTACCTTCCTCCCTCCGCGTCCTAAGCCATCAGTCAACGCTGCGTCCATGGCAAGTGCACACGTCTCCGTATTGAAGCGATTGACGTCGCACAGACGTAAGTACGGTGTTTATGTACTAAATTTCGTACGTCTCTTGGTCGTCACCTCGGTATTCATGTGTGGTAGCCTATAGTGACTGATTGACGTCACATCGGTTATAAAATTATACTTTTAATTACAGAATGCCTAATAGGAGAAATATAACGTCTAGTAAGCGGGTAAAACCTACAAATGATAACGGTTCACTTCACGAGAAGCCTCCGAAACTGCGAAAACAGAATAGGCGTTTAGAAGATAAAGAGATATGTGAAAATCTCATAAACGAGAGTGACGACAACTGTAGTGATTTTGACGACGATGTAGGCGATCCTGATTTTATTTTAGAGAGCGATCACAACACGGAAACCTAATAATCCGATGAGGATGATGTTGACGTCGCGTATCCCCATTTACCACGTTTACCACGGAGAAATCAACTATAGCCACGACAATGAAGAACAAGAAAGATAAGTACGAGCTAATGAAAGCCAGGACATTACATCACAGATCGAAGAAGAGACATTAGTCAGAGAGGAACAGCATGGCGTCATTAACAAAATTACGCGTTAATAATAGGTTCCCACGAGAATTGCGGCTAAGTATCGAGCGAGTTATTGGACCAGCCGACATGCCCGAGCCTCCACCACCAAAAACTTATCAGAATCCAGATTTAGGTATTAGAAAGTCATGTGCAATTAGTCCCAGTCGGTGGAAAAAGCGAACGAAGTATTGTTGTTGCAAATGCAAGAAACCGATGTACTTTACTTGCTGCCTACAAATATGCATTGACTGTAAACGTACGTAGCGAATGTACCAAATATTCGAGGGCTGTCAATATTTTTATTTTTTAACTAAGAAGTAAGAATTATGTTTTATTTTGATAATAGTTTATAGAAGATAACATATTTTAAGTTAATTTGTTGTTTATTACTTAATTTTAGAGAAAAACGAGACTGAAGTAAGTCCTTAAATTTTTGTCCAAAATAATTATGATCTCTCGAATAAATGTTGATTTTACCTGAAAAATAGCGTGTATTTTTTTTTAATTCGGTAGTTTGTTACTTCAAACACCAATCTTTTTTATGTATAAAATAGAAAAATATAGCATGCAAATACACATTTTATTTCAGTACTTAAAATTTGACGTCTTTCAGTCGTCATGTCGGCGTAAGTGCTACGGTTAGACCAGGTCGGTAGCTAAAGGTTAATTTAAATTCATTGAAAAAGAATATATGTTTTGTCTAAATTATTATGTCAAAAATAAGTACAGATAATACCAAAATACAAAAAAAAAATACAAAATTATACATATATGTCATAGTTACTGGTTCTAGTGTCAAACATATTATCATAATATCAATATTTCCAATAGCATTAAATATAAATTACAATGTCAAGAAGGGTGATTTAGAAATTCATTAACGGAATAAAAACACATGTCCAATAACCAAGTAAACATTTTACATTTAAATTTATTAATTGGTAACATTCTTAATGCAGGTGGTAATTTATTATAAATTTTTATTGTAGTTTATACAGTTGTTTATACAGTTGCTATCTTTGAGGAGGCATAAGTAATTTTCCTGCATTTTTTCTTCTCAGTCTTTGTGAGGTTTGTTCATTCAATGAGAATAAATGAGGATGTTTTTTTTACAAATAAACAAACCTCGAGAATATACAAGCATGGGAGGGGAAGAATTTTTAAGTTTTGAAATAATGGCTTGCAATGATCTGAGCATTCTGCTCTACTCCTTGTGTTATTATTTTGGTCCATTTTTCTTTCTTTTCTCTCGCCATATGACCTGTCCATTGCCATTTCATTTTCCTGTATATGGTTTGGACTTTCCCGAACTTGGTTTGTTCTTTTATTTTTTTTTAATTGTACTTTATCGGTTCTTCTTATTCCCAGCACGCTTCTCTCTATCCCATTTTGACAAATATTTATTTTATTTTGCTGTTGTTCGGTTAGGGCCCAGGTTTGACACGCATATGTTAGACATGGTAAGATGTATACATTGAATACTTTCCGCTTCTCCGACATTGGCATCTCTTTATTCTTCATTATTTCGCTCAGTGACCAAAATCTCCTCCAAGTATTTGCTATTCTTCTTTTAATTTCTTTCTCTATGTTTCCTGTTGATAATACCATTTGTCTCAAATAAATGTATTCGTCGACTTATTCTAATTGTTGACCGTTTATCCTGAAACATAATTAATTCCAAAAAATACAAGAAGTCGTAGACAGAGGTGCACTGTACAATATGACACCCATTTTCACTATTTATGTTATAAGTCCCATGTAATAGGGGGTGAGCCTATTGCTATATACCGGGCGCAATTCCAGACTCCGTGCTACTACTGAGATTAAAAAAATCAGTAATACTTTGCCCGACTCGGGAATCGGGCAATGAGGTATTATTATTATGTGTATTACATTATAATAGTCACGGACAAGTGCTGAAAATGAGCGCCGCGACTCGAGCGCACTCGGGTCACGGTATTTAAGCTGAGCTCTGGCCTTTTTACGCCGTCTTCACTGTCTTAATTTTTTTTGTGTGTTATTGTAGTTTGTGGCGGTGTGCTAATAAACAATTTTTCTTTCTTTCTTTCTTCTTTCTTCATTCAGTGCGAGATTTTGCCATTTCTAGGTACTTGGTCTTTATACTACGGTTTTGGACTTATATCATGTTTGATTTTTGACCATTTCATGTTCCAGGTGACCACTGAGGCTTCATCTAATGTTGCAAGTGCAAGGGCCTTGACAGAAGAGACGACCACTGAAAGTTTCAGATTCAGGTACAGTTTTGTTTAAACATTGCTTAATACTATGATTTTTGATGGGTTCGTTTATAAATATACAAATTCACATACTTATGACACCCAGACCCGGAATAACAATTTGTGGATCACTTAGAAAATTGTTCTGTACGGGGATTGAAACTGCGACACGTTGGTTAGCAGTTACTAGTAGAGAAAGGGAGGTTTACAAACATGTTCTTTGTTTTTACCACTCAAAAAAGTTTAAAAAGCATGCCCAACATTTTACACAGCTTGCTACCGCAGTAGTTACAGCTGTGTACAGTCTGTCACTCCCTCAGCAGTCCCCTACACTCCCCTAGCGCGCTTCATGTCACACAGCTTGCTTCGCGCAGTAGTTACAGCTGTGTACAGTCTGTCACTCCCTCAGCAGTCCCCTACACTCCCCTAGCGCACTACATAACACACAGCTTGCTATGCGCAGTAGTTACAGCTGTGTACAGTCTGACACGCTTTTAGCATTCCTCTACACTCCCCTAGCGCACTACATGTCACACAGCTTGCTTCGCGCAGTAGTTACAGCTGTGTACAGTCTGTCACTCCCTCAGCAGTCCCCTACACTCCCCTAGCGCACTACATAACACACAGCTTGCTATGCGCAGTAGTTACAGCTGTGTACAGTCTGACACGCTTTTAGCATTCCTCTACACTCCCCTAGCGCACTACATGTCACACAGCTTGCTTCGCGCAGTAGTTACAGCTGTTTACAGTCTGTCACTCCCTCAGCAGTCCCCTACACTCCCCTAGCGCACTACATGACACACAGCTTGCTACGCGCAGTAGTTACAGCTGTGTACAGTCTGTCACTCCCTCAGCAGTCCCCTACACTCCTCTAGCGCACTACATGACACACAGCTTGCTATACGCAGTAGTTGCAGCTGTGTACAGTCTGACACGCTTTTAGCATTCCTCTACACTCCCCTAGCGCACTACATGTCACACAGCTTGCTTCGCGCAGTAGTTACAGCTGTGTACAGTCTGTCACTCCCTCAGCAGTCCCCTACACTCCCCTAGCGCACTACATGACACACAGCTTGCTATGCGCAGTAGTTGCAGCTGTGTACAGTCTGACACGCTTTTAGCATTCCTCTACACTCCCCTAGAGCGCTACATGTCACGCAGCGTGCTACGCGCAGTAGTTACAGCTGAGTACAGTCTGTCACACTCTCAGCACTCTCCTACACTCCCCTAGTGCAGCTTTATACAATCGATAATGGAAGAGGTTTATGCGTTGATAAAGAATAATTATAATTTTTTTACATGTTTTCCAGGGTTAAGGAACAGAAAGTAAAAGGTATTTTAATTTGCTTTTAACTATTACATTGATTCTAGTACTTTACCTAGCTATATAGGCACTAAACAGGTCTTGTGTGTATCAGTATTGTATCTACAACCACAACGCCCGTTCTTAAGCCAAAATTAAAACTGCCAGGCTCAACGAGGCCGAGACTTTCGGTCGAAGCCGGAGTCGATCAAAGTTTATTATAGAAATGTTATACTCATCAATACATAGTATAAAACAAAGTCGCTTTCGCTGTATGTCCGTATGTATGCTTAGATCTTTAAAACTACGCAACGGATTTTGATGCGGTTTTTTTTAATAGATAGAGTGATTCTTAAGGAAGGTTTGTATGTATAATATATGCATATTGCACCCGTGCGAAGCCGGGGCGGGTCGCTAGTATGATATAATTAAGTTTGGAATAGAGTAGGTATTGCATATCAGGCTAGCTTCACTTACTTACCTTCACTTTAAATGTTTATTCAAAAGTACCTTCCTAATCTAATTGATTTTGACTTTAGGCTATCATAAAAGTGTTTTGTTCCTTCGAAACTAACTAAAAATGACTTTTTATTTGCAGAAAGCGTAACTGCATCAACTGACAGCACTTAATTCTAACCAGTCTATAAATATAATAAAAATTGTAAGTATTTTGTAAAATAAAAGAAAATGTGACAAAAAGATTTTGCAATAATTTGTTTGCTGAGAGAGTGACAGACTGTACGTAACTATAACTACTGCGCGTAGCAAGCTGTGTGTCATGTTAGTAGCGCGTTGGAGAAGTGGATGGGAGTGCTAAGAGAGTGACAGACTGTACACAGCTGTAACTACTGCGCGTAGCAAGCTGTGTAACATGTAGGGGAGTGCAGGGGAGTGCTGAGAGTGTGACATACTGTACACAGCTGTAACTACTGCGCGTAGCAAGCTGTGTGACATGTAGCGCGCTAGAGAAGTGGATGGGAGTACTAAGAGAGTGAAAGACTGTACACAGCTGTAACTACTGCGCGTAGCAAGCTGTGTAACATGTAGGGGAGTGCAGGGGAGTGCTGAGAGTGTGACATACTGTACACAGCTGTAACTACTGCGCGTAGCAAGCTGTGTAGTAACTAAAGAGCGTAAGCGGAGCTTAGTATGTAAGGAGCGTAGTAGGTGGCGCTCTGTACTTTCAGTTTGCATCATAAGACAAAGTTGTGAGCTTATGAACTTTTGTAATAAGGATGAAGACAGAGTATAAAAATTAACAATATATTTAGTCTGTCAGTTAGGTAATGAAAAAATATTAGACTCGTATTTTTTATTTTGTCGTATAATAAAATAATACTTAGATAAAACGAATCAAAGTTTAGGAGTGGGGGCTGAAACATCATTTCTACGTATAAAATGTACATAGAAGTGACGTCACGTGACATTTCAAATCAAAATATCGACGAAAGTATTCGTTTCTGTAAGAAAATAAAAAAGACGTGTCTAATGATTTAAAATAATCTACCAGACGGACATTAAAATAAATATTAGGTATCTACCCTATATTTAGTACCCATTTTTAAGTATTTTACTTTTTTCACAGGATAATTCGTCTTGTAGATGTCATGCACACCATCAGGGACCTGAAACATAATGTCTTCTAAATTTAATTGAGGATCAGTAAGACTGCGTTTAACTATAGTTCTGTCTCTACAAATTCTTTATAGAATGACAGAGACGACACGATATTTATGTATGTACAATGTAAAATTGAGTATCCTTTCAGTATATTTGTAAAATTGAAACTGGTTTTGTTTAATAAATATAAAAAAATGTGTAATGTAAATAAAAAATACCTTAATTTTGAAAATTCTAATATTTTATTTCCCATTTTTACAAAATCCCCCTTTTTTTGAGGGGGGAAAATCATCCAATGACTTGTCCCGTCCGAGTTAGGCAAGAGTGAGTGTCAGACTTTTACTGACTAAAAACCACCCCTTCCTACTCCTGCACTTCGGTCCTCTGCGGACAATACTCAAATGTAGTCTGTAATTACTCAGATTCCAATAGTAGCTAATTTTATACTTTTATTCTAATGTAGACTGACTGCACGATTGGTGTGATGGCTGGGCAACCGGCTGCCGTGCAACGTGTCGCGGGTTCGATTCCCGCACGGAACAACACTTTGTGTGATCCACAAATTGTTGTTTAGGGTCTGGGTGTCATTGTATATGTGAAATTGTACGTTTGTAAACGCACCCACGACACAGGAGACAATCCTAGTGTGGGCAACGTAAAAAAAAAAAACTCAAATGTAGTCAGTAATTACTCAGATTCCAATAGTAGCTAATTTCATACTTTTATTCTAATGTAGACAATCTAGTTTCCTTGTGGCGTCGAACATTTCTTTCTTTATTGAAACAAAGAGTTTCCTTTTTCTTGTATAGAAGCACTATTTTATGGATTGTCAGATTTTACGTGTTAAAGTACCAAATCATGGTTCAATTGAAATAAATTCTTTGACTTTGCGGATCCATATCGGCATCAGCGCTGTTGAGCACCATTTGTAGTGGTCTGGTGGGATTAATGGTTCTTAGAGCCAAATCTCAGCGCCGTACGCTCGGGTCTGGTTCTGGCCGGCGAGTTACCCTTCTTTGCTGTCGTATTCTTATGTTCTATGTTGTTTTTCCATGTAGCCTTTACTATCTTTAACCACCTTCAAAGGTCATAAGACCAACTTACTTTTTATTCAAATTTCCGTATTGTTTGGCGACTGGGCTTCACCCAGTTGTACAGTCCCTTTTTTTCTGTGCCTTTAGGCTTAATTCACTCTGTCTCCTGCAGTAATTCACCGAGGGAAGTGGAAACTATCGTTTTTTTTCTTCTCCTCTTATAATATCTTCTGATTCACTTCGTTGCGGGAACCAAGACAGTTATTCATATCCCTGGGACGTTGGAATTCAGTGTTCCGGTGTTTGCATGGCTGTATCTACTGTAGATCCTAGCTTACAGGGGTTGCAGCGGTTTTGGGAGGTTGTGGCGGGCTTGTCCCATGAAAAAATATCTCCAAAAAGAAAAAAAAATATGTATGTTCGTGAGCGATATCTTGCGATTGACTGAGCCAATTTTGATGTGGTTTTCAGAAAAGTGTTAGTTACTCTTAGAGGTAGGTTCTGTCTGATACTCTCTCCCGCCTCACGTAAGGCGAGTGAAGTCATTGGATGTGTTTCCCCCCTCAAAAAAGAGTACTGCAAGGTGAGCAGTCATTGTCCGAGTCGCGGGGAGACAATGGATGCCGGTGGTGAGTTGTCGTTTGACATCGTTTGACATGTTTATATGTATAATGTAGAGGTAGGAACCAATTTTAACCCGTGTAATAGGCATGATGAACTCAACGAAAGAATGTAACCAAAAATTGTATTGTGTACATGATTGAAAAAGAGTAACCTATGGAGTTTCTTGCTCGTTCTTCTCCATAGGAATCTACACCTTGGAACGAGCAAATAGCTTCACTAGAGGACTGACCTACAGACTGACGTTCAAAAGTGCCTTCCTGGTCTAATTGAAATAAATGATTTTGAATTTGTGTATGAAAATTAAATATCTAATTAGTCCGTTAGTTAGGTAATGAAAAGATATTAGACACGTATTTTTTTATTTTGTCGTATAATAAAACAATATTTAGATAAAACAAATCAAAGTTTAGGAGTGGGAGTAAAAACGTCATTACTACGTATTAAACGACTCTAGAAGTGACGTCACACGACATTTTAAATCAATATATCGTCGAAAATTTTTGTATCTGTAAGGAAATAAAAAATACGTGGCTAATGATTTGAAATAATCTACCAGACGGACATTAAAATAAAAATTAGTCATCTACCCTATTATAGGTAAAATTTTAGACTACGTGCAAAATACTAAAAAACTCAATAACACTTTGTCCAACCCGGCAATAAAACCCAGAGTTCTTAGTTCGACGGTCGCTTTTGCAATCATTCGACAAAGCAGTCTGACAACAGGGGCCTTAGCACGAGTTTTTTTACGTTTAAAGTAATAGTAACGAGTACTCGTTCAGCGCTCTGATTGGTTGCTTCATTGGCCAATAAGAGTGCCGAACGCGGTCTCGTTTCGAATACTTTAAACGAAAATCAAACTCGTACTAAGGCCTCTGCAGATTTTCGAAAATAGTTAATAACATAACATCACGCCTGTTATGTAATGTTATGTAACATCACGCCTTTTATCCCTGAAGGGGTAGGCAGAGGTGCACCATTATGCCACTGTAAAATGTAACACCCACTCTGCACAATTTATGTTATGAGTCCTATGTATTAGGGGGTAAGCCTATTGCCATATACCGGGCACAATTCCAGACTCCGTGCTACTATTGTGTACAGTAATACTTTGCCCGACCCGGGAATCGAACCCGAGACCCGTTGCCCGGCTGTCGCACTTGCGACCACTCTGCCGATAAAGCAGGCAGAAAATGTAGTTAATATTTATTTTGAAATTACGCATCGAAATCTAGAGTCAAAAGAAATAGCTTAACAATGCTTTTGAATGCCTGAAATACTGAATTGTTATTGAAAAACAATAAGACTGTAATAATTAATTACACTTATATGTATTATTAGCTTTTGCCCGCGTCTCCGCTCATGTATTTTAAGCGACTGAAGGCAGATTAAACTGTCAAACACCGCGAGGACACCGGTGACCGCAACCTATTGTTCTTTAATTGTGTCTATAATGACGGTACTCAATGTGTTAAATAATGATGAACAATTTTTTTGTTACTCACTAATAGGTCGCATACCAATATTCAGGTTTCTTTTTTTTTATAGCATAAGCCGGTAAGAGCTATTAGACGGATTACCTGATGGTAAGCAATCGGCGCCGCCCATGGACACTCGAAACACCAAGGCGTTACAAGTGTGTTACCGGCCTTTTGGGAATTGGGAATTTGAGGATTGTGGAGGATTCGGGAGACGGGGATTAGGAAGAGGGGTAATTATTGGGCCTCCGGTAACCTCACTCACACGACGAAACACAACGCAAGCGTTATTTCACGTCGGTTTTTTGCTCGGCCGTGGTATCACTCCGGTCGAGCAGGCGAAATTCGTGCCGAAGCATGGTTCTCCCACACTTACGAAGGTTTATGGCATTTTCTACATTGATAACGGCGAAAAGTTACATACAAACTTCCACCCCCCATTTTAGAAAAGTGGGGGGTTAGAAAGAGACAGAAAGAAAGAGAAAATGCTATATCAGTCTCCATCCTTCCAACTATCTTCACTTAAAAAATCACGTCGATTCGTCGGTCCGTATAACCGTGAAAGACGGTCAAACAAAAAGACACACTTACGTTCATATTTGTAATGTTAGTATGTATGTTTTATGTATTAAAACAAACACATATGTGTTGTGTATGTTGTGTGCGACATACATTCTGTGGCGTCAATGTAAAGCGTGATTTTCGGAGAATTTCGTTAAGTTTGTAGTCTTTTTTGGGGTTCTGTATAGAGAAAATTATGTTTTTTATATCTATATCTTTATATAGAGGTATATCATATTTTGTGAGTGTATATGTCACTGAACTTCTCTCAAACGACTAGACCGATTTTGATGAAATTTTTTGTGTGTTCAAGGGGATCTGGAAATGGTTTAGATTCACAAATTAGCCCGGCAGATGGCGCTGCAAGATATTTATCCTAAACAGCTGAACTAATTTGAATGAATTTTTGTTTATACATTTAAGTGGATATGCAGGACATCGTCTGTTGGGTCCGCTAGTATCTTATATACTTACTACCTCTATTATATAAAGCGGAAGCGTTTGTTTGAACGCGCTAATCTCCGTAACTACAAGTCTAATTTGAATAATAATTTTTGTGTTGGATTTGGATAGCGCATTTATCGAGGATGGCTATAGGCTATAAAACATCAAGCTGCGACCAATTGGAGTTGAACACAGCGTGTGAAACCGCGCAGAAGTAGCTAGTATATGTATAAAAATGAAACCCGTTTCCCGTTGTCACGCCATAACTTTATAACGGCTAGGCTAACGGCTAGACATTCTTCAGGTATGTTATGAGTATCATGTAATAGGGGAGTCGCCATCGCCCCGCTGCACGCAAAATTCGACGCAGAGAATCCTTGAATCCCCATCATCAACAGCCTGTAATACACATTCAGATGCCGGTTTGTATAAACGGGGACGCCATTACCGCTTACCGGACTACCGGTACCTACTGCGTCGTCGCGTGCGCTTGATAATAACCATTAACGAATGTGACATCTGTGATGTAAATGTCAGTGTCAAGCATGCGTTTAGTTCGCGAGATTTATTAATAATTACTTATTATTATTTTTTTTTTTTTCATCACATTGTTTATTTTAATTTGTATGTACCTATATATATTTTTATTGTTATTCTATTATTATTATTATATGTATAATATTATAAGTCACGGACAAGTGCTGAAAATCAGCGCCGCGACTCGAGCACACTCGTGTCACGGCATTTAAGCTGAGCTCTGGCCTTTTTGCGCCGTCTTTGCTATATTGTTTTACATTTTTTTTTGTGTAATTGTACCTTGTGACGGTGTGCAAATAAACGATTTTTCTTTCTTCTTTCTTCTTTCTTTCCTATAAGTAACCACTGTTGAGCAAAACCTCTTCTCACACGGAGAAGTTTTGAGCATTATCACCACGCTTGCTCAATGCGGGTTGGCGATGACAGACTCATATATTATTAGAAATAAATAAGTCCAGGTTTCTTCACGATGTTTTTTCTTCACCGTTTGAAAATCCTACTCCCCAATCCTGTATGAGCTAGGGGGGGCGTGCCCCAAGTTGTGTTTTTTAAACCGGTCCGTGTAACCACGTCCTCGTCGTGCTCCCTGGACCCTGACCTGACCACCGTAACGGAGTGGCAGGCAGGTGACCAAGTGTTCACGGATTCGTGTGACAAATCATGTCTGCTGGCTTGCCAGTTAGGGACGCCAAGGGGCGTTTCCTTAAAAAAGCCCTTCTCAGAGCCAACCCCCGGTGCAGGTTTGTGACGAGTCAGACGCTTCTGACGCGTCAGGAACAAGGCACGTGTTGGAAGCCAGTCTCGCGGGCGCGAGCTCGAGCTCTAAGGCGGCAGCAGTGAGACCCGCAAAAAGGGATCGCCGCACGGATTTGGGGGAGAGCGGGGAGAGCTCTAGCAACGAGCCTCCCCAAGCAAAGATCCCGTCGGGCGGCCACACGTCTTTTGGCCTGTCGGACGCCAGGAGGCAGATGCTGGAGCGCGAGGCTCTAGATCTCGCGCAGGACGACGTGCTGGCCTTAACAGCCGATGATATGGCGCAGGCGCGACAAGTCTCCGCCGAAACCATCGCGGCCTCCGGTGAGAGGTCCGTTACTTCCGAGGACACCACGAGTGTCCTCGAGGCGAAGGCCGTGCAGGGCCTCGACGTTGTCTTGGAAGTGCTGCGCAAGTCCAAGAACATCAAGGGGACCTGCACAAAGGCCATTAAGGAGGCCGTGGAGTGCGTGCGCACGGCAGTGGAGGGCCTCGCGCGAAGGAGCGTCACGGAGGAGACGCTCCAATTGCAGGCTGACCTCAATAGGATGAGGGCGGAGGTAGCGGTCCTCCGAAGGAATACGGAGGCTCTGACCTCCGAGTTGGAGAGGGTCCGGGCGGCTCCATCCGCCTCGTCGGCCTCGGAGGAGACTCACCTGGAGGCGGTGACACGTAGTGTCATCGACCGGGTGGGCAAGATGCTGGACGCCAGGTTCGCGGGTATTGAGGATCGCCTCATGCCCGCAAGGATCATGCGTCCACCGCTGGCGGCCACATCAAGGCCGTCCTATGTCGCAGCGGCGCCTGGCCTGGCAGCCGGCCCTGCTCCCAAGCCGGCAAGTCGCCCGGCAAAGGCTGCCCGAGCCATGCCGGCCCCGCAGCCCGCAAGGGACGCACGAGCGGCACCTCCTCCTGCCGCCCCTGCCCGCGCTCCGGCGAGCACCGCGCCCACCCCGCGGCATTCGGCTGGTCCCACCACCTCCTCGGGAGAGGGGTGGACCACGGTTGGGGCCAAGAAGAGGAAGCCGAAGAAGAAGAAAACAAAAACGTCGGCGGCCGCGAACGCGTCGGGGCCTCCGCGGCGGAAAAAAGCGCCAAAGTTGCGCGTGCCGAAATCTGCTGCGGTGGTCTTGACCCTGCAACCGGAGGCCGCCGAGTCGGGGTTGACCTACTCGAGCGTCTTAACGAGAGCGCGCGAGCGGGTCAACCTGGAGGAGCTCGGCATCACTGGGGGCTGCCGGTTCAGGACGTCCGCGACTGGCGCTCGGATCATCGAGCTGCCAGGCGCGCAGAGCGGCCCGAAGGCAGACCTGCTCGCGGCTTCCCTGCGGGCGGCACTCGCCGACGACGGCGTCCGTGTCGATCGGCCAACGAAATGCGCAGAACTGCGCATCGTGGGCCTCGACGACTCCGCGTCTGAGTCGAACGTCCGGGCGGCAAGCTGCCCTCCGGACCAGGTCCGAGAGGGACGCAAAACAGTCGGGGCCAGGGGTTCTGGCTCCGTCTGGGCAAGCTGCCCGGTGGTGGCGGCCAAGGCCCTCATGACGGCAGGCCGCCTCCAAGTGGGGTGGAGCTCGGCCCGAGTGCAGGTGCTCGAGCCGCGCCCCATGCGGTGCTACCGCTGCATGGGACAGGGGCACACGGGGCAGCAATGCTCCGCCCATGTCGACTGCAGCGGTTTATGCTTCCGCTGCGGGCAGTCCGGGCATAATGCGGCGTCGTGTTCCGGCGCCCCCCACTGCCCGCTCTGCTCGCACGCCAAGTTGCCGGCGGACCATCCCGTGGGTGGCAAGGGGTGCAATGCCCCCAGAAAGCAGCGCGCGGCCGCCAAGCCCTCGGCCGCCGGGACCGCTGCTGTTCCGGAGACGGTGCGACCAGAGGCGTCGCAAGAGGTTATGATTACGGAATAAGATGGATCGGGTCCGTAATCGTAACCTTCTTCAGGCGAACCTGAACCACTGCTCCGGTGCGCAGGACTTGCTCCTGTAAACTATGGCGGGGTGGTCGTTCGACGTCGCCGTGGTCGCGGAGCCGTACTTCATCCCCACCCGCCCGAATTGGGTGGGTGACAGTGACGGCTCTGTGGCGATCATAGGTTCCGCGGCCCCGCATTCCCCACCCTTCTCGTTTAAAGAGAGGGGTCCGGGATATGTTGCGGCCGTGTGGGGGGAGATCACCTTCATAGGTGTTTACTTCTCCCCCAATCGGAACCTACCGGAGTTCGAGGTTTTCCTCAACCATTTGGAGGCTTTAATCCGGCGACTAGCTGCGAGGCAGCTGGTCGTGATGGGGGACTTCAATGCCAAGTCAACGGCTTGGGGTTCCCCGGCGACAGACGCCAGGGGCGACGTCCTCTTGGAATGGGTAGCGGCGGTAGGCCTCGGTATCTGCAACCGAGGCTCCGCGAACACGTGCGTGCGCCAGACGGGGGGATCGATAGTCGATTTGACACTGGCCACCCCCGCTGTTGAGGCACGCGTTCGCGACTGGCGGGTGATGCAGGAAGTGGAGACCCTATCGGACCATCTATATATCCGATTTGAGATCTCCACTTCCAGCAGCCACGGGGGGCGGACTCGCCAGTTTAACGGGGACGCCTTCCCCAGGTGAGCGTTATCGCGCCTGGATCGAGAGGTCGCCGAGGAGGCGGCCATCGTCCAGGCGTGGTTTGCGGCGCCGGCGGAGCCGGGGACCCTAGAGGAGGAGGCGGTAGCCCTGCGAGGTGCGATGTCGGGCATCTGCGATTCCGCGATGCCCCGCGTCAAGAGTCGTCCAACGAAACCTGCGGTGTATTGGTGGTCGCAAGAGCTCGCAGGCCTTAGGCAAGCCTGCGTAGCTGCGCGACGAGCGCACACCAATTACCGCAGGCGGAGAGTGCAGGAGGCGGACGTGGCCCGGGAACTGTACGAGTCTTACCGCGAAGCGCGGAGGACTCTGCAGACGGCAATATCCCGGGCCAAGAAGACGGCGCGCGGGGAGATGCTCGCGCATCTCGATAGGGACCCGTGGGGGCGGCCCTACTGCTCCGTACGGGGCAAAATGCGGGGGTAGGGACCGCCGGTGGTTGAGTCCTTGCAGCCGGCGCTGCTGGAGGGGGTGGTGTCCGCTTTGTTCCCGACCAGAGCGGAGCACGTACCACCCCCGATGGGCTCCGACTCCGAGGAAGAGGAAGAGGAGGTACGGGAGGAGGAGATCCCCCTAGTAACCGAGGGGGAACTTAGGGCCGCAGTACTCCGGATGCGGTCTAAAAAGACCGCTCCGGGACCGGACGGCATCCCAGGGCGAGTGTGGGATCTCGCCCTGGGCCCGCTGGAGGAGCGTCTGAGAGGACTCCTGAGCGCGTGTCTGCGCGCCGGGAGTTTCCCTCAGATTTGGAAGGAGGGCAGGCTTGTCCTCCTTCAGAACCTAGCTAGGTAGCTAGCTAGATAGCTCCCGAAACCACCTGCATACAAAATTTTAAGAATACAGTTGAAGCAGTTACCGACATCATTGATTTTAACAGGAAATGCTAGTTTAAAGTTATTAGAAAATTAAATATCATAATATTAGTATTATGCTAATAATTTTCTATTAAGGTTTTATGGACTGCCTCGTTGGCCGAGTGGTCGCAAGTGCGATTGCCGGGCAAGTCTCGGGTTCGATTCCCAGGTCGGGCAAAGTATTACTGGGCTTTTTCGGAAAATCTCAGTATTAGCACGGCGTTTGGAATTGTGCGCGGTATATGGCAATAGGCTCACCCCATTATTACATGGGACTTACAACATAAATAGTGAAAAGTGGTTGTTACATTGTACAGTGGCAGTGCCGTAATGTGCACCTCTGCCTACGGATATAAAAAGGCGTAATGTTATGTTACTTCGATATAACACGACTTCCTATACAGAAAATTCGAAAACCAATAAATCATAGGTAATTGTTTTAAAATCAGTTTATACAAAATCTGTTAATTCATATACCGTTATTTGTACAGATGTCGTATAAAAATTTATTGTTAAACAAATATTTGAAATTCGAAGGTAATAATATAACAATTAAAGATTTATTCAAATTTGTAACAATAAATACAAATAAGTTGGTACGTAATTCGGACAATTGTGTAAACATTGGGGTATATTTTTTTGTTTTGTGTATAATTTTGATTTGGTATATAAACCAATAGTGGTGATTAGTGGAGTATAGTTGGAGTTTGGCCGTAGAAGACCATCTCCAGTTAAGTTACTGGACACTACTATGGTGTCTGTAAAGATACTAGTTACAATCGCCTTGGTAAGTCCTTCTTTCTTATTTTTTACTAGCTTCGCGACTTCACTCGCGTCACAAAAGGATAAAAAGTAGCCTATGTGACATATACCAATACACACAGCGCCATTTATACCAAAAATTCGTTTTCCCTCGAGAATATCAAATTTTTCCGGGTAAAAAGTACCCTATTATTTAACAAACTCACTTTCCGATTTATAATATTAGTAAGGATTTTATTTTTTGGGTTAGCCGGTAAACGAGGTCGCGGAGAACCTAACGGGGCTCCGGCTCGAAGTGCAGGAGAAGGAACGGGGTGGTTTTTAGTCAGTAAGAGTCTGACACTCCCTCCCGCCTCACCCAGGCGGGAGCAGTCACTCGATGATTTTCGCGTCACATGAAAATCATAGTGTGGGGCAACGTTTTTATTAAAAAAAAAGAAAAAAGAATATCTAAAAAATTTTTATAAACTACGAGTAAAAATTTTCAGGACCTTTTTCTGTCATAAGAACCTTCTCCTGACAATAAAAAACACAAAAAAAATGACTCGTTGGCCGAGTGGTCGCAAGTGCGACTGCCTGGCAAAAGGTCTCGGGTTCGATTCCCGGGTCGGGCAAAGTAGTACAGGGATTTAAAAAAAATCTCAGTAGTAGCAAGGAGTCTGGCACTGTGAAACTCACCCCCTATTACGTGGGAATCATATCATAAATAGTGAAAAGTGGGTGTTACATTGTACAATGGCATAATGTGCACCTCTGCCTACCCCTTCGGAGATAAAAGGCGTGATCAAGCCGTTTTCATGCTATGTCGTGACAACGGAAAACATTTTTCTATATATAGATAATGATGTTATTTTTTTTCTTACAGTTGGCGATTGTAGCGGCCACACCGCATCACCATACACACCATAAAAAGCTAGAGTGGCACCTGAAGGGTCTACCATGGGTCCTGGAGAACACGGGACACACTGTCGGTAAACTTGTGGGGGGAGTTACCAAGACAGTGAAGAAGGTTGCCGGTGGCACCGTCAAATCTGTGTCCGAACTGGTCGGGAAAGTTACCGGCCATTTGGAGGTATGTATTCAAATTTATGTTTAAATTATCTATGTTCAGCATTGGACGTCCTGTGGCTGATATTATCATGACGATGATGATGATTCAAATAGAGTAGATGCCTAATATTTATTTTAATGTCCGTCTGGTAGATTTTAAATCATTAGACACGTATTTTTTATTTTCTTACAATAACGAATACTTTTGAAGATATATTGATTTGAAATGTCGAGTGACGTCACTTTTATGTTCTATGTACATTTTATACGTAGAAATGACGTTTTAGCCCCCACTCCTAAACTTTGATTCGTTTTGTCTAAGTATTGTTTTATTATATGATAAAATAAAAAATAAATTGTCTAATATTTTTTCGTTACCTAACGGACTAATTAGATTTTTAATTTTTATACTCCGTCATCATCCCTAATTACCTATATTTGTTTGAAAACTGTCGTAAGGATAGTTATCAAACAAATAAACTTATACAACAAACATATTATTATTATTGTTAGAAGCATAGACAAACAAAAAAAGAAATGTCATCACGTAGCGGGAAATTTTAATCTATGGTTCGAGAAATTAAGTCAAGATGGCGGGAACACGCGAGTTATTAGAGTATTTGAAAGTCAATTTGCCTATAGTGTATTATTGTTATTTTTCTTTCCAATTAATAGTAATAGTTTAGCTAGTCCTGATTTCGTAATTTGATTTCAATGTTAACAATATAAGCATTGGAGTGGTTGTATCACAATTTCCCCGCTGTCTGTGTTTTTAAAATCCGATTTGGTTTAAAACCAATAAGTTTCTAATATCAAAAGTAAGGTAAAGTCTCTGAGGGATTTTCAGTTTTCTAATAGTATATTAATTAAAAACGACCGTGTTAACATTTAAAAAAAAATGTTTTTACATTTCTAGGCTGATAAGGCGAACTTCGTGAGTGCAGGTAAATACAATCTCTGTACTAGTTCGTATGCTTTGATCCTTTTTCTTTGCTTATATTTATTATATGTTTATTTTATTAATGACTGCCTCGTTGGCCGAGTGGTCGCAAGTGCGACTGCCGGGCAAGGGGTCTCGGGTTCGATTTCCGGGTCGGGCAACGTACTAACGATACCGGGTTTTAAAAAAATCTTAGGTGTAGCACGGAGTCTGGAATTGTGCCCGGTATATGGCAATAGGTTCACCCCCTATTACATGGGACTCATAACATAAATAGTGAAAACTGGGTGTTACATTGTACAGTGGCATTATTGTTATAATTTAATCTTTTATTATTTTTTCTTTTGCAGGATTCTTCGCGAGAGGAATTCTTGGTGAGCTACTTTTCTAAATACCTTCAAATATGTAGTTTTGTATGGAACATATTCATAGTAATTTTGAGAAAAATAATCTTAATTTAAACTAATGAGACATACTTAATAAATTATTATATTTTCGGCTTACTCACGAAGCAATTCGACGAGGAACTCGACTAGTTTCAAGCCATGCTAGAGGCTCATATACATGAGCAGCATTTCGCGACCCGCGACGCGGCGACTGTCGCTGCTACTGGCTACTCGAGTCTGCGCCCACCGCGCCCTCTGCCGTGATTCACGCGCACTATCCTCTATTTGTGATATCGACGACTCGCCCGTCGGTAGCTGCGTTGGTGTTGGGTTCAAATCCCGAGTCGGTTCAGTGTTACGCCTGTAACACTGAACCGACTAATAGCCTTATTATTATACTATATCTTAAAGTAATTGAAATTGTTTCTCTTTACAGATCACAGTTCTCCTTCATATAAAGCCTTCAAATGGATTGCCGGTAGAAGTAAGTTCATCATCATATCGACACTATTCTTACATCTTGCTTGCTTACTCTCGAATCCAATTCCGATCGATCGATATTGATATTGTGTCGTACTCTTGAGTTGTAACACTAGCGCCCATTGCATCCGTATTGCGTGGATATTGAATGAACTAAGTGGTATTGAGTTTGTCTTTATATTCCGTACTCTGAATGCTATTGTAACAGCTACGATTGTGATTGTATAGTGTTGACATTGAATATTTATTTAGATTTTATTGCATTGTAATTGCATTGACATTGAGATTGGTTTCAAGAGTACGCACCCAGTTCTTTAGCTTCGATTCTGAGACAGGCAAAGTTTCTAGAATTTGTCAGCAATAACATGTAGTCGGTAATTGTGTCCGATATATGGCAATAGGCTCACCCCCTATTACATGGGACTCATACGATAAATAGTGAAAAGTGAGCGTTACATTGGGCATGTGGACCTCTGTCTACCCTTTTAGCGATTATTGGGTATGAAGTAATGTTGAATACTTTGAATACTGTTGTTTATTATTTTTATCTTTTTTCAGAGGAAGTCCGAACCTACAATGAGGTCACAGAGATTCTTCTGACAGCTACCAAGGGTGTCAGCGGTCTACTCAACCAGTGGATCCCAGAACGTAAGTCAATATCGAAGTCAAAAGCAAAGTTAATATCAAAGTCAATGAGAAGAAAACAGCCAAAATCAAAGTCAAGGAAAAGATCAAAGTTAAGGCCAAGATCAAAATTTAGACAGGAGTTTGTTATATTATTTTAAGACTCCCTCGTTGGCCGAATGGTCGCAAGTGCGATTGCCGGGCAAGAGGTCTCGGGTTCGATTCCCGGGACGGGCAAAGTATTACTGGGTTTTTTGAAAAAAATCCCAGTAGTAGCACGGAGTCTAGAATTGTGCCCGGTATATGGCAATAGGCTCACCCCCTATTACATGGGACTCATAATATAAATAGTGAAAAGTGGGTGTTACATTGTACAGTGGCATAATGTGCACCTCTGCCTACCCCTTCGGGGATAAAACCGTGACGTAATATTATGTTTATTACAGCATTTCCTATTTATTAGTAGAGTCATCTTCTCTGTTGATATACATAGCTGGAGTTATATCATTATAATATTTATTTGTTTATTTTTCTGTTACAGTGGGTGACCTCCTATCGAAATGTAAGTATCAATATTATTTTAATTAGTCGTTAGTGAAGTATTAAAGATACAAGTTCGAAATTACCTACCCGCACTGAGCAAGCGTGGTGATTAAAGCTGAAACCTTCAAATGAGGGCCGATGCCGATTCAGAGTCGCGGAGAACCTAACGGGTAACCGCGGCTCCGGCTCGACGTGCAGGAGAAGGAACGGGGTGGTTATTAGTCAGTAAGAGTCTGACACTCTCTCCCGCCTCACCCAGGCGGGAGCAGTCATTCGATGATTTGCCCCCCTTAAAAAAAAACCTTCACATGAGAAGAAGCCTTTGCTCAGGAAGGGTCACTAATAGACTATAGATTATTTTTATGGTATAAGCCGGTAAACGAGCAGACGGATCACCTGATGGTAAGCAATCGGCGTCGCCCATGGACACCTGGAACACCAAAGGCGTTACAAGTGCGTTACCGGTCTTTTGGGAATTGAGAGTTTGAGGATTGTTGGGGATTCGGGGATTGGGGAGATTGGGGAAGGGGGGAGGGAGCTGAGCCTCCGGTAACCTCACTCGCACGACGAAACACAACGCAAGCGTTGCTTCACGTCGGCTTTCTGGGAGGCCGTGGTATCACTCCGGTTAAGCCGGCCCGTTCGTGCCGAAGCATGGCTCTCCCACACTTAAATGATTGATGATGATGATTTGTTTTATATAATTGTATTTTTATTTTCAGTGGTGATTGCTACGACCAGGATTGGCGATTGTGTACTAGGACACAACTTCCACGCGCGATTCCGTCATGGACATCTCCATAATTTGAAGCACCCGAAATGTAAGTAACTTTATGGTTTAATATTTAGAAAATTAAAATATTTATTAACTGTCTTATTTTACGAGGCCGCTCAATTAGTTTCAACTTACTATAAGGGCTCATATTCATAAGCAGAATAGGGATGATGACAGGGTATGAAACCTAATTAGTCTTTTACCTTATTAAAAATCTAATTAGTCCGTCAGTTATGTAATGAAAAAATATTAGACACGTATTTTTTTATTTTGTCGTATAATAAAACAATACTTAGATAGAACGAATCAAAGTTTAGGAGTGGGGGCTAAAACGTCATTTCTATGTATAAATCGTGACGTCACGCGACATTTCAAATCAATATATCGTCGAAAGTATTCGTTTCTGTTAGAAAATAAAAAATACGTGTCTAATGATTTAAAATAATCTACCAGACGGACATTAAAATATTTTTTTTATCTACCCCATTAAGATTCATTTTAGCAAAAAATTATCAGTTAGTTGCTAAACTTACCTAAATAACCTTACGCCTGTTTCCCATGGGAGGTAGACAGAGACTATAGAACGCCAATTGCTATGATTCCTACATAACTCTTTCGCTTCATCAACAGTCATCAATCTGTTCATGCATGCTCGTCGGTTAAGGGTACTTTTGATTTGACCCTTCTTTAATTTGATTTGATCGCCAATCTGGGGGCTTACCCTTGAATCTAATTCCGATCGATCGATATTGGTATTGTGAAATTTCGTACTCTTGAGTTACAACACTAGCGCCCATTGCATCCGTATGGCGTGGATATTGAATGAACTAAGTGGTATTAAGTTTGTCTTTATATTCCGTACTCTGAATGCTATTGTAACAGCTACGATTGTGGTTGTATAGTGTTGACATTGAATAATTATTGAGATTTTATTGGATTGTAATTGCATTGACATTGAGATTGGTTTCAAGAGTGGACTGTTGGATGTATTAAAGAATTTTGCTCAACATATTTCATTATTTTTAGTGCATATCTGCACTAAGACCCATTACGGCAGACGCTGGGGATGGAAGGCGTACAGAGGTGGATACAGCAGTGAAGCTGAAGTCATTCTGTATTATAAGTTGCAAAATGCTGTCAAGCAAGTTCATGCTTTGTTGGAACTCAAAGGGGGCCTGGACGGACTTGAAGGTAATATGAGTCTTTCAATTAACTATTTTGGGAATATTTTTAACTTATTTTTAGGACTTCTAACGAAATTCCATTATTTTTATTGTCTATGACAATGTTGCGCACTTTAAGAGTAAAATTACAGCAGAGAGCAGACGGATCACCTGATGGTAAGCAATCGGCGTCGCCCATGGACACCTGGAACACCAGAGGCGTTACAAGTGCGTTACCGGATTTTTGAGGATTACATCCTCAAATGAGGATTGTTGGGGGTTTAGTCATTGGGGAGGGCAGTAATTGGGCTTCCGATAACCTCGTTCACACGACGAAACACAACGCTGTGATTGCTTCACGTCGGTTTTCTGTTTAGTCGTGGTATCACTCCGGTCGAGCCGGCCCATTTGTGCCGAAGCATGGCTCTCCCACATTTAAACGGCTGAAGCGACCGTGATGTTTGGAACAGCGATAGATCATAGTCTGTAGTAATAGAGGTACATAGGCTACTTTTTATGCCCGGGAACACGGACGGAGCTACTGAAAAGTTAAATTAGACACGTATTTTTTTAAGCCTGTGTGCCCGGTCCACGGTATTAAGCCGAGCTCCAGCCTTTTGCGCTGCGACTCACCGTAGGCTTTTTTGTGTATTCTTTAATTCTTGTTGTCTGTCGTAGCAAAATAAATGGTTTTTCTTTCTTTCTTCTTTGTTTCTTTATTTCTTGCTTGCTTTCTTTCTTTCTTTCTTTCTTTCTTTCTTTCTTTCTTTCTTTCTTTCTTTCTTTCTGTCTTTCTTTCCTTATTTCTTTCTATAAACCGACCATTGTGTTAACGTAGATATATTTTTTTACAGGATACGCTAAGAACCTCGCTCAAGCTATTTTGGAAATCAGCCATCTGTTTGGTCGTAAGTATTTAAAAAATATTCTTTATCTATTCTTTGATATATGGTTCCGATATATATAGGCTCACCCCCTATTACATGGGACTCATAACATAAATAGTGAAAAGTGGGTGTTACATTGTACAGTGGCATGATGTGCACCTCTGCCTACCCCTTCGAGGATAAAAGGCGTGATGTTATGTTAGTATGATTTCTTTGACAATTACCATTTCTTTTTTAACGGTGGAAAATCGAATGACTGCTCCCGCCTGGGTGAGGCGGGAGAGAGTGTCAGACTCTTACTGACTAAAAACCACCCCGTTCCTTCTCCTGCACGTCGAGCCGGAGCTCCGGTAACCCGTTAGGTTCTCCGCGACTCCGTATCGGCAACAGCCCTATTGGGCCCCATCCATTGTGGTCTGAGGCCTTAGTACAAGTTTGTTCCACGTTTAAAGTAATCCTAACGAGTACGCGTTCGGCGCTGTGATTGGTTGGTTAATTGGCACCGGCCAATCAGAGTGCCGAACGCGTACTCGTTACGAATACTTTAAACGTAAATCAAACTCGTACTAAGGCCTCTGATGACTCTTTGTGTCGCGCTACACGCTCGGGTCTGGTTCTGGTCGGGCGGCGAGCTACTCATGCTGACCGTCTACAGGCCCGTGTTGACAATAACCGTAAGGTTTCATTTACAACGGCAATAAAACAGATTTCGTTATCAATTTTGGTATAATAAGCAACAATTTAAAAATAAAATTGTACCTTGTATGGTTCCTTTCTACTGACGAAAAATGACTTCAACTGTATTGTACACATCTGCCTACCCCGTTTTAGAATTAATACTAATATCTATTTCTTTATTACAGGTAATCACACCGCTTGGACCCGCAAAGACATCCACTTCGTGTACGCAAGATGTAAGATTAAATCTTAATATTTTAAAAGCTGTTTGTTCAAACGCGTTAATCTCGGAAACTACTAGACTGATTTAGATAATTCTTTTTGTGTTAGATAGTCCATTTATCGAGGAAGGCTATAGGCTATAAAACATCTCGCTAAGGTCTATAGGAGCCGAGCAGCGAGTGAAACTGTGTGAAAGTAGATAGTATTGGTTATGGGTCGATGTTTGACCACTGTCTCCTCTGGTGGTAAGCGATGATGCGGTCTACGATGGAGCACGTCGTCTCATAAGCAACGTATTCACTTTTCACAACCATTTTTCCGATAATACACTTCTTTGAACGTCATAGTCATGGCCGAGTGGTCGCAGGAATGACTGCCAGGCCAGGTCTGGGGTTCGATTACCGGGTCAGTATTAAAGATTTTTTGAAAAAAATCTCAGTAGTAGCACAGAGTCTGGAAATGAGCCCGGTACATGCTAATAGGCTCAACCCCTATTACTAAAATCTTCTCGTCACCCCCTATTACATAGGACTCATAACATAAAATAGGGAAACGTAGGTGTTACATTTTACAGTGGCATTAAGTGCTGTAATGTGCACCTCTGCATACCCTTCGTGGGTAAAAAGTGTAATGTTATGTTACGTAACCAAATAGACTAAAATTTCGTTTAGCTCAGTGAAAGATACAATTTTGACAAGTCCTGTCATAGTTTTATATTAATTAATATTTCTTATTTTCTATTGCAGTGTTTACCATCTTCGGTCTGGTCGGCAACGCTCAGCATCCAAAACGTAAGTCATAATTTCTTGTAAATTGGGTACTTTCCATCGATAAAACTGTCGTATATAGCTATAGACACCCCCTATTACACGGGACTTATAACATAAATAGTGAAAAGTGGGTGTTACTATATGCATGAGGGTGCGAGTTCGAAACCTACCAACGGCAAGTACCAATGTGACTTTTTCCGAGTTATATGTACTTTTCAAGATTACCTAGACACCACTGACAAACGGTGAAGGAAAACATCGTGAGGAAACCTGGACTTATATAATTTCTAATTATAAGTTTGAAATCGCTAACCAGCATTGAGCAAGCGTGGTTATTAATGCTCAAACCTTCTCCGTGTGAGAAGAGGTCTTACCTCAGCAGTGGCTATTTATAGGCTGTTGATGATGATATTGTATATGTGGACTTCTAAGTACTATTATAGGGATTAAAATATGTGATACGAGTCACTTAAGGGGCCAGTAGAATACCAGCGCAAGGCCCTGTTTTGCACATGCTGACTGGTCCCATTTCACCGCAGACTTAAGGCATTAGTAGATATTTATAAACTTACTAGCTTCTGCCCGCGACTTCGTACGCGCTATCCCGTTTTCTCCCATTGCCGTAGGATTCTCAGGATTTTTTCTGTCATAAGAACCTTCTCCTGACAATAATAAACACAACAGTAGTCTAGCCGTTCTCAAGTTATGGCGTGACAACGGGAAACGGGTTTCATTTTTATATTATATAGATGTGTAAAATCAATATATGTCACCTGTTTTAGAGTGTGAAATAAAGTTTTTCTTTCTTTATTTGATATTAGAGTATATAAATTAATGTTCTCATTATTCTTTTTGCAGTTGGCAGATACCTCGTTGCTGGTAAGTAAAATGTTACTATTTTATTTTCAGTAGGTGGTTTTTTTTTTATATTTGATGGGGCGACGTTTGACCACTATATATTAGATATATTATATTTATTTTTGTGTTTCTAGTAACGCTATCATGAGACACACGGAATTAAAAATGACAAGTTAACACACAAATTCTTCACCCAGTTGTACAGTCTCTTCTTTGTGCCTTTTGGCTTAATTCATTCTGTCTCCTGCAGTAATTCACCGAGGGAAGTGAAAACCATAGTTTTTTCTTCTTCTCCTTTTATAATATCCTCTGATTCACTTCGTTGCGGGAACCAAGACAGTTACTCATGTCCCTGGGACGCGCCGGACTTCAGTGTTCTGGTGTTTTCATGGTTGTATCTACTGTAGACCCTAGCTTACAGGAGTTGCAGCGGTTTTGGGAGGTTGTGGCGGGCTTGTCCCAATATAAAAAAAGTTACTCACGTCAATACACCGTGAAATATATTTCGTTTTCGTCCCGAAGTAAAATGGTTCTGTCTCCATAGTAGGTACAATAGTTTTACAAAGAAATAAAATGTTTAAAACAAACAATAACTGGTGAACCATTGCAAAAAGCAAACTTCGAAAGCGCATACGAACTCATTACAGTACATTATCAAAACATCACGCCATGTAATTATCGAAGAGGCATTTCTCGTTGGGCGGTACGTGCGATGCGTCTAGTGTTTCACACTAGACGTAAATTTGCAGCCGCCAAAATGTGCGTATTTGTATGATTTTTTTTTAACTAAAAAATTACAATTGTTTTTTTTTTTGTTTTTACTTTATACATCGAAAGTACTCCTTATGGCAGGCTGTTTTGCCGCGAGATGAAAACGTAAACGTAAACGAAAACGTAAAAAAATGTAAAAAATAATATCTAATTATTTTTGAACTTAAATCTTCAGCGACAATTATTGTAAAAGTTTGAATTTACTTAGAGGTATATGTTTTTATAATAACTATCGTGAGACATACTAAATTAACTAAAAATCGCGGGTTACTCACGTGAATATACCGAGAAAAGCTCTACTAGTTTCGAACCACAGAGGGGTTTTTCCTCATGAGCAGCGTGCGCGGTCGCGGCGATGTCGCGCAGCCTACTGCTACCTACAGTAACTAGTAAACTAGTAGAGCTTTTCTCAGTATATTCACGTGAGTAACCCGCAGTTTTTAGTTAATTCACTTATATGTTTAAAAATTCGAGTAAGATCAAAATTGACTGTATGGTTCTCACAATGTGAAACGGGTCTGATTCCCGCGCGGAGCAACTCTTTGTGTGACCCACAAACTCGTTATCTTTTCCCTGGGTATGTGAACTTGTATGTTTGTAAACGTACCCTCGTCACAGGAGGAAAATCCTAGTGCCAACGTGTTTAAGAAATAATTCTTTGTTTTTTTCAGCCAACATTATTAATAGATAAATTTTTCTCTTTTCCAGAATTCTTATTCCTGTTCAGAATCAACAATTTCGCCCGCGATTATAAATTGGGTAAATATTTTTTTTCAACACATTAATATTATATTTTAAAAACAAATTAACCTCCTGGGATTTAAGTGATTTGTGTTCAAAAAATTGTCAACTTGAATTGAACAAGCGTGATGATTAAGCCTTCAACTGCCGATAAAAACTGATAAAAGCAAATCCTCCGCTAGCGTCGGGCATCATTGTCCGACACGGCACTCAATGTGTTAATGCTCAAAACTTCTTCATGTGAGAAGAGGCTTTTGGTCATCAGTAGGTATTTATAGGCTGATTATGATCATAACTTTAAATTGTTACTCAAATTGTATGATTGTATTATAGTGTACATAAAACAAAGTTTTAATACCTTTTCAGACATCGATAGCCACATCGAAATAATAGACAAGGTCGTTCTAATCGAAATCAAGCAATTATGGTTGCCCGGAATAAAAATCTGTAGTGACGAGAAATTTGAGAAAGGCATTGTCGACACTGACGATGAAGAAATAGTAGAAGACGAAGAGACGTACCCTCAAGAAGATGATGATGATGATGACGACGATGATGACGACGATGATGACGACGATGACGACGATGAAGACTCTTCAACCCCAGGAGATAATGATTCTAATCCAAAAACACCAGGAAAAGGAAAAGCACCAATCGATTCACCTCCTGACAATGATGATGAAAATTCACCATTAAACCCTGGCAAAGATGGTAAGCCCAACAAGCCTGGCCAGTCTTCTGATAGCGATGACGATGACTACAACCCCAAGAAACCAGGAAAGGGTGGAAAGACACCAGGCAAGGGTGACAAGCCCAAGAAGCCCGGACAGTCGCCTGATGACGATGACGACGACGATGACTCCAACCCCAAGAAACCAGGCAAGGGTGGAAAGAAACCAGGTAAGGGTGACAAGCCCAAGAAGCCCGGACAGTCGCCTGATGACGATGACGATGACGATGACTCCAACCCCAAGAAACCAGGCAAGGGTGGAAAGAAACCAGGCAAGGGTCACAAGCCCAAGAAGCCCGGACAGTCGCCTGATGACGATGACGACGACGATGACTCCAACCCCAAGAAACCAGGCAAGGGTGAAAAGAAACCAGGTAAGGGTGACAAACCCAAGAAGCCCGGACAGTCGCCTGATGACGATGACGATGACGATGACTCCAACCCCAAGAAACCAGGCAAGGGTGGAAAGAAACCAGGCAAGGGTGACAAGCCCAAGAAGCCCGGACAGTCACCTGATGACAATGACGACGACGATGACTCCAACCCCAAGAAACCAGGCAAGGGTGGAAAGAAACCAGGTAAGGGTGACAAGCCCAAGAAGCCCGGACAGTCGCCTGATGACGATGACGATGACGATGACTCCAACCCCAAGAAACCAGGCAAGGGTCACAAGCCCAAGAACCCCGGACAGTCGCCTGATGACGATGACGACGACGATGACTCAAACCCCAAGAAACCAGGCAAGGGTGGAAAGAAACCAGGTAAGGGTGACAAGCCCAAGAAGCCCGGACAGTCGCCTGATGACGATGACGATGACGATGACTCCAACCCCAAGAAACCAGGCAAGGGTGGAAAGAAACCAGGCAAGGGTGACAAGCCCAAGAAGCCCGGACAGTCACCTGACGATGAAGACGATGACTCCAACCCCAAGAAACCAGGCAAGGGTGGAAAGACACCAGGCAAGGGTGACAAGCCCAAGAAGCCCGGACAGTCGCCTGATGACGATGACGATGACGATGACTCCAACCCCAAGAAACCAGGCAAGGGTGGAAAGAAACCAGGCAAGGGTCACAAGCCCAAGAAGCCCGGACAGTCGCCTGATGACGATGACGACGACGATGACTCCAACCCCAAGAAACCAGGCAAGGGTGGAAAGAAACCAGGTAAGGGTGACAAGCCCAAGAAGCCCGGACAGTCGCCTGATGACGATGACGATGACGATGACTCCAACCCCAAGAAACCAGGCAAGGGTGGAAAGAAACCAGGCAAGGGTGACAAGCCCAAGAAGCCCGGACAGTCACCTGACGATGATGACGATGATTCCAACCCCAAGAAACCAGGCAAGGGTGGAAAGACACCAGGCAAGGGTGACAAGCCCAAGAAGCCCGGACAGTCGCCTGATGACGATGACGATGACGATGACTCCAACCCCAAGAAACCAGGCAAGGGTGGAAAGAAACCAGGCAAGGGTCACAAGCCCAAGAAGCCCGGACAGTCGCCTGATGACGATGACGACGACGATGACTCCAACCCCAAGAAACCAGGCAAGGGTGGAAAGAAACCAGGTAAGGGTGACAAGCCCAAGAAGCCCGGACAGTCGCCTGATGACGATGACGATGACGATGACTCCAACCCCAAGAAACCAGGCAAGGGTGGAAAGACACCAGGCAAGGGTGACAAGCCCAAGAAGCCCGGACAGTCACCTGACGATGATGACGATGACTCCAACCCCAAGAAACCAGGCAAGGGTGGAAAGACACCAGGCAAGGGTGACAAGCCCAAGAAGCCCGGACAGTCGCCTGATGACGATGACGATGACGATGACTCCAACCCCAAGAAACCAGGCAAGGGTGGAAAGAAACCAGGCAAGGGTCACAAGCCCAAGAAGCCCGGACAGTCGCCTGATGACGATGACGACGACGATGACTCCAACCCCAAGAAACCAGGCAAGGGTGGAAAGAAACCAGGTAAGGGTGACAAGCCCAAGAAGCCCGGACAGTCGCCTGATGATGATGACGATGACGATGACTCCAACCCCAAGAAACCAGGCAAGGGTGACAAGCCCAAGAAGCCCGGACAGTCACCTGACGATGATGACGATGACTCCAACCCCAAGAAACCAGGCAAGGGTGGAAAGACACCAGGCAAGGGTGACAAGCCCAAGAAGCCCGGACAGTCGCCTGATGACGATGACGATGACTCCAACCCCAAAAAACCAGGCAAGGGTGACAAGCCCAAGAAGCCCGGACAGTCACCTGACGATGATGACGATGACTTCAACCCCAAGAAACCAGGCAAGGGTGGAAAGACACCAGGCAAGGGTGACAAGCCCAAGAAGCCCGGACAGTCGCCTGATGACGATGACGATGACTCCAACCCCAAAAAACCAGGCAAGGGTGACAAGCCCAAGAAGCCCGGACAGTCACCTGACGATGATGACGATGACTCCAACCCCAAGAAACCAGGCAAGGGTGGAAAGACACCAGGCAAGGGTGACAAGCCCAAGAAGCCCGGACAGTCGCCTGATGACGATGACGATGACTCCAACCCCAAGAAACCAGGCAAGGGTGGTAAGACACCAGGCAAGGGTGACAAGCCCAAGAAGCCCGGACATTCGCCTGATGACGATGACGATGACGATGACTCCAACCCCAAGAACCCAGGCAAGGGTGGAAAGACACCAGGCAAGGGTGATAAGCCCAAGAAGCCCGGACAGTCACCTGACGATGATGACGATAACGATGACTCCAACCCCAAGAAACCAGGCAAGGGTGGAAAGAAACCAGGTAAGAGTGACAAGCCCAAGAAGCCCGGACAGTCGCCTGATGACGATGAGGATGACTCCAACCCTAAGAAACCAGGCAAGGGTGGAAAGACACCAGGCAAGGGTGACAAGCCCAAGAAGCCCGGACAGTCGCCTGATGACGATTGCGATGACTCCAACCCCGAGAAACCAGGCAAGGGTGGAAAGAAACCAGGCAAGGGTGACAAGCCCAAGAAGCCCGGACAGTCGCCTGATGACGATAACGATGACGATGACTCCAACCCCAAGAAACCAGGCAAGGGTGGAAAGACACCAGGCAAGGGTGACAAGCCCAAGAAGCCCGGACAGTCACCTGACGATGATGACGATGACTCCAACCCCAAGAAACCAGGCAAGGGTGGAAAGACACCAGGCAAGGGTGACAAGCACAAGAAGCCCGGACAGTCGCCTAATGACGATGACGATGACTCCAACCCCAAAAAACCAGGCAAGGGTGACAAGCCCAAGAAGCCCGGACAGTCACCTGACGATGATGACGATGACTCCAACCCCAAGAAACCAGGCAAGGGTGGAAAGACACCAGGCAAGGGTGACAAGCCCAAGAAGCCCGGACAGTCGCCTGATGACGATGACGATGACTCCAACCCCAAGAAACCAGGCAAGGGTGACAAGCCCAAGAAGCCCGGACAGTCACCTGACGATGATGACGATGACTCCAACCCCAAGAAACCAGGCAAGGGTGGAAAGACACCAGGCAAGGGTGACAAGCCCAAGAAGCCCGGACAGTCGCCTGATGACGATGACGATGACTCCAACCCCAAGAAACCAGGCAAGGGTGACAAGCCCAAGAAGCCCGGACAGTCACCTGACGATGATGACGATGACTCCAACCCCAAGAAACCAGGCAAGGGTGGAAAGACACCAGGCAAGGGTGACAAGCCCAAGAAGCCCGGACAGTCGCTTGATGACGATGACGATGACTCCAACCCCAAGAAACCAGGCAAGGGTGGAAAGACACCAGGCAAGGGTGACAAGCCCAAGAAGCCCGGACAGTCGCCTGATGACGATGACGATGACTCCAACCCCAAGAAACCAGGCAAGGGTGACAAGCCTAAGAAGCCCGGACAGTCGCCTGATGACGATGACGATGACTCCAACCCCAAGAAACCAGGCAAGGGTGGAAAGACACCAGGCAAGGGTGACAAGCCCAAGAAGCCCGGACAGTCGCCTGATGACGATGACGATGACTCCAACCCTAAGAAACCAGGCAAGGGTGGAAAGACACCAGGCAGGGGCGACAAGCCCAAGAAACCCGGACAGTCGCCTGATGACGATGATGATGACGATGACTCCAACCCCAAGAAACCAGGCAAGGGTGGAAAGGCACCAGGCAAGGATGACAAGCCCAAGAAGCCCGGACAGTCACTTGACGATGATAACGATGACGATGACTCCAACCCCGAGAAACCAGGCAAGGGTGTAAAGAAACCAGGCAAGGGCGACAAGCCCAAGATACCCGGACAGTCGCCTGATGACGATGACGATGACTCCAACCCCAAGAAACCAGGCAAGGGTGGAAAGACACCAGGTAAGGGTGACAAGCCCAAGAAGCCCGGACAGTCGCCTGATGACGATGACGATGACTCCAACCCCAAGAAACCAGGCAAGGGTGGTAAGACACCAGGCAAGGATGACAAGCCCAAGAAGCCCGGACATTCGCCTGATGACGATGACGATGACGATGACTCCAACCCCAAGAAACCAGGCAAGGGTGGAAAGACACCAGGCAAGGGTGACAAGCCCAAGAAGCCCGGACAGTCGCCTGATGACGATGACGATGACTCCAACCCCAAAAAACCAGGCAAGGGTGGAAAGACACCAGGCAAGGGTGACAAGCCCAAGAAGCCCGGACAGTCACCTGACGATGATGACGATGACTCCAACCCCAAGAAACCAGGCAAGGGTGGAAAGACACCAGGCAAGGGTGACAAGCCCAAGAAGCCCGGACAGTCACCTGACGATGATGACGATGACTCCAACCCCAAGAAACCAGGCAAGGGTGGAAAGACACCAGGAAAGGGTGACAAGCCCAAGAAGCCCGGACAGTCACCTGATGACGATGATGATGACTCCAACCCCAAGAAACCAGGCAAGGGTGGAAAGACACCAGGCAAGGGTGACAAGCCCAAGAAGCCCGGACAGTCGCCTGATGACGATGACGATGACTCCAACCCCAAGAAACCAGGCAAGGGTGGAAAGACACCAGGCAAGGGTGACAAGCCCAAGAAGCCCGGACAGTCGCCTGATGACGATGACGATGATTCCAACCCCAAGAAACCAGGCAAGGGTGACAAGCCCAAGAAGCCCGGACAGTCACCTGACGATGATGACGATGACTCCAACCCCAAGAAACCAGGCAAGGGTGGAAAGACACCAGGCAAGGGTGACAAGCCCAAGAAACCTGGACAGTCTCCTGATGACGATGACGATGACTCCAACCCCAAGAAACCAGGCAAGGGTGGAAAGACACCAGGCAAGGGTGACAAGCCCAAGAAGCCCAGACAGTCGCCTGATGACGATGACGATGACTCCAACCCTAAAAAACCAGGCAAGGGTGGAAAGACACCAGGCAAGGGTGACAAGCCCAAGAAGCCCGGACAGTCGCCTGATGACGATTGCGATGACTCCAACCCCAAGAAACCAGGCAAGGGTGGAAAGACACCAGGAAAGGGTGACAAGCCCAAGAAGCCCGGACAGTCACCTGATGACGATGACGATGACTCCAACCCCAAGAAACCAGGCAAGGGTGGAAAGACACCAGGCAAGGGTGACAAGCCCAAGAAGCCCGGACAGTCGCCTGATGACGATGACGATGATTCCAACCCCAAGAAACCAGGCAAGGGTGACAAGCCCAAGAAGCCCGGACAGTCACCTGACGATGATGACGATGACTCCAACCCCAAGAAACCAGGCAAGGGTGGAAAGACACCAGGCAAGGGTGACAAGCCCAAGAAGCCCGGACAGTCGCCTGATGACGATGACGATGACTCCAACCCCAAGAAACCAGGCAAGGGTGGAAAGACACCAGGCAAGGGTGACAAGCCCAAGAAGCCCGGACAGTCGCCTGATGACGATAACGATGACTCCAACCCCAAGAAACCAGGCAAGGGTGGAAAGAAACCAGGCAAGGGTGACAAGCCCAAGAAGCCCGGACAGTCGCCTGATGACGATGACGATGACTCCAACCCCAAGAAACCAGGCAAGGGTGGAAAGACACCAGGCAAGGGTGACAAGCCCAAGAAGCCCGGACAGTCGCCTGATGACGATGACGATGACTCCAACCCCAATAAACCGGGCAAGGGTGACAAGCCCAAGAAGCCCGGACAGTCACCTGACGATGATGACGATGACTCCAACCCCAAGAAACCAGGCAAGGGTGGAAAGACACCAGGCAAGGGTGACAAGCCCAAGAAGCCCGGACAGTCGCCTGATGACGATGACGATGACTCCAACCCCAAGAAACCAGGCAAGGGTGGAAAGACACCAGGCAAGGGTGACAAGCCCAAGAAGCCCGGACAGTCGCCTGATGACGATGACGATGACTCCAACCCCAAGAAACCAGGCAAGGGTGGAAAGACACCAGGCAAGGGTGACAAGCCCAAGAAGCCCGGACAGTCGCCTGATGACGATGACGATGACTCCAACCCCAAGAAACCAGGCAAGGGTGACAAGCCTAAGAAGCCCGGACAGTCACCTGACGATGATGACGATGACTCCAACCCCAAGAAACCAGGCAAGGGTGGAAAGACACCAGGCAAGGGTGACAAGCCCAAGAAGCCCGGACAGTCGCCTGATGACGATGACGATGACTCCAACCCCAAGAAACCAGGCAAGGGTGGAAAGACACCAGGCAGGGGCGACAAGTCCAAGAAGCCCGGACAGTCGCCTGATGACGATTGCGATGACTCCAACCCCAAGAAACCAGGCAAGGGTGGAAAGACACCAGGCAAGGGTGACAAGCCCAAGAAGCCCGGACAGTCGCCTGATGACGATAACGATGACTCCAACCCCAAGAAACCAGGCAAGGGTGGAAAGACACCAGGCAAGGGTGACAAGCCCAAGAAGCCCGGACAGTCACCTGACGATGATGACGATGACTCCAACCCCAAGAAACCAGGCAAGGGTGGAAAGACACCAGGCAAGGGTGACAAGCCCAAGAAGCCCGGACAGTCACCTGATGACGATGACGATGACTCCAACCCCAAGAAACCAGGCAAGGGTGGAAAGACACCAGGCAAGGGTGACAAGCCCAAGAAGCCCGGACAGTCGCCTGATGACGATGACGATGACTCCAACTCCAAGAAACCAGGCAAGGGTGACAAGCCCAAGAAGCCCGGACAGTCGCCTGATGACGATGATGATGACTCCAACCCCAAGAAACCAGGAAAGGGTGGAAAGACACCAGGCAAAAGTGACAAGCCCAAGAAGCCCGGACAGTCGCCTGATGACGATGACGATGATTCCAACCCCAAGAAACCAGGCAAGGGTGACAAGCCCAAGAAGCCCGGACAGTCACCTGACGATGATGACGATGACTCCAACCCCAAGAAACCAGGCAAGGGTGGAAAGACACCAGGCAAGGGTGACAAGCCCAAGAAGCCCGGACAGTCGCCTGATGACGATGACGATGACTCCAACCCCAAGAAACCAGGCAAGGGTGGACAAGCCAGGCAAGGGTGACAAGCCCAAGCCCGGACAGTCACCTGACGATGATGACGATGACTCCAACCCCAAGAAACCAGGCAAGGGTGGAAAGACACCAGGCAAGGGTGACAAGCCCAAGAAGCCCGGACAGTCACCTGATGACGATGACGATGACTCCAACCCCAAGAAACCAGGCAAGGGTGGAAAGACACCAGGCAAGGGTGACAAGCCCAAGAAGCCCGGACAGTCGCCTGATGACGATGACGATGACTCCAACCCCAAGAAACCAGGCAAGGGTGGAAAGACACCAGGCAAGGGTGACAAGCCCAAGAAGCCCGGACAGTCGCCTGATGACGATGACGATGACTCCAACCCCAAGAAACCAGGCAAGGGTGGAAAGACACCAGGCAAGGGTGACAAGCCCAAGAAGCCCGGACAGTCGCCTGATGACGATGACGATGACTCCAACCCCAAGAAACCAGGCAAGGGTGGAAAGACACCAGGCAAGGGTGACAAGCCCAAGAAGCCCGGACAGTCGCCTGATGACGATGACGATGACTCCAACCCCAAGAAACCAGGCAAGGGTGGAAAGACACCAGGCAAGGGTGACAAGCCCAAGAAGCCCGGACAGTCACCTGACGATGATGACGATGACTCCAACCCCAAGAAACCAGGCAAGGGTGGAAAGACACCAGGCAAGGGTGACAAGCCCAAGAAGCCCGGACAGTCACCTGATGACGATGACGATGACTCCAACCCCAAGAAACCAGGCAAGGGTGGAAAGACACCAGGCAAGGGTGACAAGCCCAAGAAGCCCGGACAGTCGCCTGATGACGATGACAATGACTCCAACCCCAAGAAACCAGGCAAGGGTGGAAAGACACCAGGCAAGGGTGACAAGCCCAAGAAGCCCGGACAGTCGCCTGATGACGATGACGATGACTCCAACTCCAAGAAACCAGGCAAGGGTGACAAGCCCAAGAAGCCCGGACAGTCGCCTGATGACGATGACGATGATTCCAACCCCAAGAAACCAGGCAAGGGTGACAAGCCCAAGAAGCCCGGACAGTCACCTGACGATGATGACGATGACTCCAACCCCAAGAAACCAGGCAAGGGTGGAAAGACACCAGGCAAGGGTGACAAGCCCAAGAAACCTGGACAGTCTCCTGATGACGATGACGATGACTCCAACCCCATGAAACCAGGCAAGGGTGGAAAGACACCAGGCAAGGGTGACAAGCCCAAGAAGCCCGGACAGTCACCTGACGATGATGACGATGACTCCAACCCCAAGAAACCAGGCAAGGGTGGAAAGACACCAGGCAAGGGTGACAAGCCCAAGAAGCCCGGACAGTCACCTGACGATGATTACGATGACTCCAACCCCAAGAAACCAGGCAAGGGTGGAAAGACACCAGGCAAGGGTGACAAGCCCAAGAAGCCCGGACAGTCTCCTGACGATGATGACGATGACTCCAACCCCAAGAAACCAGGCAAGGGTGGAAAGACACCAGGCAAGGGTGACAAGCCCAAGAAGCCCGGACAGTCTCCTGATGACGATGACGATGACTCCAACCCCAAGAAACCAGGCAAGGGTGGAAAGACACCAGGCAAGGGTGACAAGCCCAAGAAGCCCGGACAGTCGCCTGATGACGATGACGATGACTCCAACCCCAAGAAACCAGGCAAGGGTGGAAAGACACCAGGCAAGGGTGACAAGCCCAAGAAGCCCGGACAGTCGCCTGATGACGATAACGATGACTCCAACCCCGAGAAACCAGGCAAGGGTGGAAAGAAACCAGGCAAGGGTGACAAGCCCAAGAAGCCCGGACAGTCACCTGACGATGATGACGATGACTCCAACCCCAAGAAACCAGGCAAGGGTGGAAAGACACCAGGCAAGGGTGACAAGCCCAAGAAGCCCGGACAGTCACCTGATGACGATGACGATGACTCCAACCCCAAGAAACCAGGCAAGGGTGGAAAGACACCAGGCAAGGGTGACAAGCCCAAGAAGCCCGGACAGTCGCCTGATGACGATGACGATGACTCCAACCCCAAGAAACCAGGCAAGGGTGGAAAGACACCAGGCAAGGGTGACAAGCCCAAGAAGCCCGGACAGTCGCCTGATGACGATGACGATGACTCCAACCCCAAGAAACCAGGCAAGGGTGGAAAGACACCAGGCAAGGGTGATAAGCCCAAGAAGCCCGGACAGTCACCTGACGATGATGACGATAACGATGACTCCAACCCCAAGAAACCAGGCAAGGGTGGAAAGACACCAGGCAAGGGTGACAAGCCCAAGAAGCCCGGACAGTCGCCTGATGACGATGACGATGACTCCAACCCCAAGAAACCAGGCAAGGGTGGAAAGACACCAGGCAAGGGTGACAAGCCCAAGAAGCCCGGACAGTCACCTGACGATGATGACGATGACTCCAACCCCAAGAAACCAGGCAAGGGTGGAAAGAAACCAGGCAAGGGTGACAAGCCCAAGAAGCCCGGACAGTCGCCTGATGACGATGACGATGACTCCAACCCCAAGAAACCAGGCAAGGGTGGAAAGACACCAGGCAAGGGTGACAAGCCCAAGAAGCCCGGACAGTCGCCTGATGACGATGACGATGACTCCAACCCCAAGAAACCAGGCAAGGGTGGAAAGACACCAGGCAAGGGTGACAAGCCCAAGAAGCCCGGACAGTCGCCTGATGACGATGACGATGACTCCAACCCCAAGAAACCAGGCAAGGGTGACAAGCCCAAGAAGCCCGGACAGTCAGCCGACGATGATGACGATGACTCCAACCCCAAGAAACCAGGCAAGGGTGGAAAGACACCAGGCAAGGGTGACAAGCCCAAGAAGCCCGGACAGTCGCCTGATGACGATGACGATGACTCCAACCCCAAGAAACCAGGCAAGGGTGGAAAGACACCAGGCAAGGGTGACAAGCCCAAGAAGCCCGGACAGTCGCCTGATGACGATGACGATGACTCCAACCCCAAGAAACCAGGCAAGGGTGGAAAGACACCAGGCAAGGGTGATAAGCCCAAGAAGCCCGGACAGTCACCTGACGATGATGACGATAACGATGACTCCAACCCCAAGAAACCAGGCAAGGGTAGAAAGACACCAGGCAAGGGTGACAAGCCCAAGAAGCCCGGACAGTCGCCTGATGACGATGACGATGACTCCAACCCCAAGAAACCAGGCAAGGGTGGAAAGACACCAAGCAAGGGTGACAAGCCCAAGAAGCCCGGACAGTCACCTGACGATGATGACGATGACTCCAACCCCAAGAATCCAGGCAAGGGAGGAAAGAAACCAGGCAAGGGTGACAAGCCCAAGAAGCCCGGACAGTCGCCTGATGACGATGACGATGACTCCAACCCCAAGAAACCAGGCAAGGGTGGAAAGAAACCAGGTAAGGGTGACAAGCCCAAGAAGCCCGGACAGTCGCCTGATGACGATGACGATGACTCCAACCCCAAGAAACCAGGCAAGGGTGGAAAGACACCAGGCAAGGGTGACAAGCCCAAGAAGCCCGGACAGTCGCCTGATGACGATGACGATGATTCCAACCCCAAGAAACCAGGCAAGGGTGACAAGCCCAAGAAGCCCGGACAGTCACCCGACGATGATGACGATGACTCCAACCCCAAGAAACCAGGCAAGGGTGGAAAGACACCAGGCAAGGGTGACAAGCCCAAGAAGCCCGGACAGTCACCTGATGACGATGACGATGACTCCAACCCCAAGAAACCAGGCAAGGGTGGAAAGACACCAGGCAAGGGTGACAAGCCCAAGAAGCCCGGACAGTCGCCTGATGACGATGACGATGACTCCAACCCCAAGAAACCAGGCAAGGGTGGAAAGACACCAGGCAAGGGTGATAAGCCCAAGAAGCCCGGACAGTCGCCTGATGACGATGACGATGACTCCAACCCCAAGAAACCAGGCAAGGGTGACAAGCCCAAGAAGCCCGGACAGTCACCTGACGATGATGACGATGACTCCAACCCCAAGAAACCAGGAAAGGGTGGAAAGACACCAGGCAAAAGTGACAAGCCCAAGAAGCCCGGACAGTCGCCTGATGACGATGACGATGATTCCAACCCCAAGAAACCAGGCAAGGGTGACAAGCCCAAGAAGCCCGGACAGTCACCTGACGATGATGACGATGACTCCAACCCCAAGAAACCAGGCAAGGGTGGAAAGACACCAGGCAAGGGTGACAAGCCCAAGAAACCTGGACAGTCTCCTGATGACGATGACGATGACTCCAACCCCATGAAACCAGGCAAGGGTGGAAAGACACCAGGCAAGGGTGACAAGCCCAAGAAGCCCGGACAGTCACCTGACGATGATGACGATGACTCCAACCCCAAGAAACCAGGCAAGGGTGGAAAGACACCAGGCAAGGGTGACAAGCCCAAGAAGCCCGGACAGTCGCCTGATGACGATGACGATGACTCCAACCCCAAGAAACCAGGCAAGGGTGGAAAGACACCAGGCAAAGGTGACAAGCCCAAGAAGCCCGGACAGTCTCCTGACGATGATGACGATGACTCCAACCCCAAGAAACCAGGCAAAGGTGGAAAGACACCAGGCAAGGGTGACAAGCCCAAGAAGCCCGGACAGTCACCTGATGACGATGACGATGACTCCAACCCCAAGAAACCAGGCAAGGGTGGAAAGACACCAGGCAAGGGTGACAAGCCCAAGAAGCCCGGACAGTCACCTGACGATGATGACGATGACTCCAACCCCAAGAAACCAGGCAAGGGTGGAAAGAAACCAGGTAAGAGTGACAAGCCCAAGAAGCCCGGACAGTCGCCTGATGACGATGACGATGACTCCAAACCTAAGAAACCAGGCAAGGGTGGAAAGACACCAGGCAAGGGTGACAAGCCCAAGAAGCCCGGACAGTCGCCTGATGACGATTGCGATGACTCCAACCCCAAGAAACCAGGCAAGGGTGGAAAGACACCAGGCAAGGGTGACAAGCCCAAGAAGCCCGGACAGTCGCCTGATGACGATGACGATGATTCCAACCCCAAGAAACCAGGCAAGGGTGACAAGCCCAAGAAGCCCGGACAGTCAGCCGACGATGATGACGATGACTCCAACCCCAAGAAACCAGGCAAGGGTGGAAAGACACCAGGCAAGGGTGACAAGCCCAAGAAGCCCGGACAGTCTCCTGATGACGATGACGATGACTCCAACCCCAAGAAACCAGGCAAGGGTGGAAAGACACCAGGCAAGGGTGACAAGCCCAAGAAGCCCGGACAGTCGCCTGATGACGATGACGATGACTCCAACCCCAAGAAACCAGGCAAGGGTGGAAAGACACCAGGCAAGGGTGATAAGCCCAAGAAGCCCGGACAGTCACCTGACGATGATGACGATAACGATGACTCCAACCCCAAGAAACCAGGCAAGGGTGGAAAGACACCAGGCAAGGGTGACAAGCCCAAGAAGCCCGGACAGTCGCCTGATGACGATGACGATGACTCCAACCCCAAGAAACCAGGCAAGGGTGGAAAGACACCAAGCAAGGGTGACAAGCCCAAGAAGCCCGGACAGTCACCTGACGATGATGACGATGACTCCAACCCCAAGAATCCAGGCAAGGGAGGAAAGAAACCAGGCAAGGGTGACAAGCCCAAGAAGCCCGGACAGTCGCCTGATGACGATGACGATGACTCCAACCCCAAGAAACCAGGCAAGGGTGGAAAGAAACCAGGTAAGGGTGACAAGCCCAAGAAGCCCGGACAGTCGCCTGATGACGATGACGATGACTCCAACCCCAAGAAACCAGGCAAGGGTGGAAAGACACCAGGCAAGGGTGACAAGCCCAAGAAGCCCGGACAGTCGCCTGATGACGATGACGATGATTCCAACCCCAAGAAACCAGGCAAGGGTGACAAGCCCAAGAAGCCCGGACAGTCACCCGACGATGATGACGATGACTCCAACCCCAAGAAACCAGGCAAGGGTGGAAAGACACCAGGCAAGGGTGACAAGCCCAAGAAGCCCGGACAGTCACCTGATGACGATGACGATGACTCCAACCCCAAGAAACCAGGCAAGGGTGGAAAGACACCAGGCAAGGGTGACAAGCCCAAGAAGCCCGGACAGTCGCCGATGACGCGACTGATCGACGATGAACGATGACTCCAACCCCAAGAAACCAGGCAAGGGTGGAAAGACACCAGGCAAGGGTGACAAGCCCAAGAAGCCCGGACAGTCGCCTGATGACGATGACGATGACTCCAACCCCAAGAAACCAGGCAAGGGTGGAAAGACACCAGGCAAGGGTGACAAGCCCAAGAAGCCCGGACAGTCACCTGACGATGACGATGACGATGACTCCAACCCCAAGAAACCAGGCAAGGGTGGAAAGACACCAGGCAAGGGTGATAAGCCCAAGAAGCCCGGACAGTCGCCTGATGACGATGACGATGACTCCAACCCCAAGAAACCAGGCAAGGGTGGAAAGACACCAGGCAAGGGTGACAAGCCCAAGAAGCCCGGACAGTCACCTGACGATGATGACGATGACTCCAACCCCAAGAAACCAGGCAAGGGTGGAAAGACACCAGGCAAGGGTGACAAGCCCAAGAAGCCCGGACAGTCACCTGACGATGATGACGATAACGATGACTCCAACCCCAAGAAACCAGGCAAGGGTGGAAAGACACCAGGCAAGGGTGACAAGCCCAAGAAGCCCGGACAGTCTCCTGATGACGATGACGATGACTCCAACCCCAAGAAACCAGGCAAGGGTGGAAAGAAACCAGGTAAGGGTGACAAGCCCAAGAAGCCCGGACAGTCGCCTGATGACGATGACGATGACTCCAACCCCAAGAAACCAGGCAAGGGTGGAAAGACACCAGGCAAGGGTGACAAGCCCAAGAAGCCCGGACAGTCGCCTGATGACGATGACGATGATTCCAACCCCAAGAAACCAGGCAAGGGTGACAAGCCCAAGAAGCCCGGACAGTCGCCTGATGACGATGACGATGACTCCAACCCCAAGAAACCAGGCAAGGGTGGAAAGACACCAGGCAAGGGTGACAAGCCCAAGAAGCCCGGACAGTCGCCTGATGACGATGACGATGACTCCAACCCCAAGAAACCAGGCAAGGGTGGAAAGACACCAGGCAAGGGTGACAAGCCCAAGAAGCCCGGACAGTCACCCGACGATGATGACGATGACTCCAACCCCAAGAAACCAGGCAAGGGTGGAAAGACACCAGGCAAGGGTGACAATCCCAAGAAGCCCGGACAGTCGCCTGATGACGATGACGATGATTCCAACCCCAAGAAACCAGGCAAGGGTGACAAGCCCAAGAAGCCCGGACAGTCACCCGACGATGATGACGATGACACCAACCCCAAGAAACCAGGCAAGGGTGGAAAGACACCAGGCAAGGGTGACAAGCCCAAGAAGCCCGGACAGTCACCTGACGATGATGACGATGACTCCAACCCCAAGAATCCAGGCAAGGGAGGAAAGAAACCAGGCAAGGGTGACAAGCCCAAGAAGCCCGGACAGTCGCCTGATGACGATGACGATGACTCCAACCCCAAGAAACCAGGCAAGGGTGGAAAGAAACCAGGTAAGGGTGACAAGCCCAAGAAGCCCGGACAGTCGCCTGATGACGATGACGATGACTCCAACCCCAAGAAACCAGGCAAGGGTGGAAAGACACCAGGCAAGGGTGACAAGCCCAAGAAGCCCGGACAGTCGCCTGATGACGATGACGATGACTCCAACCCCAAGAAACCAGGCAAGGGTGGAAAGACACCAGGCAAGGGTGACAACCCCAAGAAGCCCGGACAGTCGCCTGATGACGATGACGATGACTCCAACCCCAAGAAACCAGGCAAGGGTGGAAAGACACCAGGCAAGGGTGACAAGCCCAAGAAGCCCGGACAGTCTCCTGATGACGATGACGATGACTCCAACCCCAAGAAACCAGGCAAGGGTGGAAAGTCACCAGGCAAGGGTGACAAGCCCAAGAAGCCCGGACAGTCGCCTGATGACGATGACGATGACTCCAACCCCAAGAAACCAGGCAAGGGTGGAAAGACACCAGGCAAGGGTGATAAGCCCAAGAAGCCCGGACAGTCACCTGACGATGATGACGATAACGATGACTCCAACCCCAAGAAACCAGGCAAGGGTGGAAAGACACCAGGCAAGGGTGATAAGCCCAAGAAGCCCGGACAGTCGCCTGATGACGATGACGATGACTCCAACTCCAAGAAACCAGGCAAGGGTGGAAAGACACCAGGCAAGGGTGACAAGCCCAAGAAGCCCGGACAGTCTCCTGATGACGATGACGATGACTCCAACCCCAAGAAACCAGGCAAGGGTGGAAAGTCACCAGGCAAGGGTGACAAGCCCAAGAAGCCCGGACAGTCGCCTGATGACGATGACGATGACTCCAACCCCAAGAAACCAGGCAAGGGTGGAAAGACACCAGGCAAGGGTGATAAGCCCAAGAAGCCCGGACAGTCACCTGACGATGATGACGATAACGATGACTCCAACCCCAAGAAACCAGGCAAGGGTGGAAAGACACCAGGCAAGGGTGATAAGCCCAAGAAGCCCGGACAGTCGCCTGATGACGATGACGATGAGTCCAACCCCAAGAAACCAGGCAAGGGTGGAAAGACACCAGGCAAGGGTGACAAGCCCAAGAAGCCCGGACAGTCACCAGACGATGATGACGATGACTCCAACCCCAAGAAACCAGGCAAGGGTGACAAGCCCAAGAAGCCAGGACAGTCGCCTGATGACGATGATGATGACTCCAACCCCAAGAAACCAGGCAAGGGTGGAAAGACACCAGGCAAGGGTGACAAGCCCAAGAAGCCCGGACAGTCTCCTGACGATAATGACGATGACTCCAACCCCAAGAAACCAGGCAAGGGTGGAAAGACACCAGGCAAGGGTGACAAGCCCAAGAAGCCCGGACAGTCACCTGATGACGATGACGATGACTCCAACCCCAAGAAACCAGGCAAGGGTGGAAAGACACCAGGCAAGGGTGACAAGCCCAAGAAGCCCGGACAGTCGCCTGATGACGATGACGACTCAGATTCTGGATATGAGGACATAGAGTATGAAGAAATTGATGAATCTTCTAGTTCCGAGTCCAGACAAACTAGCTTTAAAAAATCTAGATCAAATCGTTGTTATATCGTGTACTATGGCAATACCTTCAGAAAATCTGGTAGCCCAGACTTCGACCCAAGTGATGATGATTCTGGTGTCTCCAAAACTGTTATCTACAGAAGAATCAAGGGATCCAGAAAGAGTAATCAATTTGCGGATGGCGAGGACTATGGTTACGAAATCGTAGGTGATTCTGATGGAACGTCATACAAATCTTCTGGAAGCGGGAACCAAGATGATTCCTCTTACTCCGATTCTACCAGCTATTCAGTAGAGGAGAGTGGACCTGACAGTTATTTTAGAAAAGAAGAAAGCAGCCAGGATGATGGTTCTCAAAGCGATCAGAATGACGAGTCAGAATTCGAACAGACTTCAGACGATGGCACTTACTATTACAAGAGCAGTAAATCTACGAAGTCTGGTAAAACTAAGAGCAGTAGGAAGCGATTCTCTGAATATTACGAATCTTCTTAAATTGAAAAAGAACTAAGCCTGTCCATTTAATTCTTGGATCTTGATCAAGTTGGTAATAAAATATTCCAATACTGTTTTAATGATCACGCATGTTTAAAAACTGGATCTAGGATATCTTAGCATGTCTATACCTTGGGGAACACTTAGCAAGTGATTCCCAAAATTCCCACAGGAACGGTAAAAACAGAATCCACCTTAATGCATATACTAGTGCAATAATATGTAGTCGCTGGCCGAAGCTTGTCGATTTTAAAACTGTTTTGTTCCTGTGCCACAGCCGAAACTACTGGACCTAGAAGGGTAAACCTTCGCCTGTAATTTCTGTACGAGAATTTAGCGAGGATTTCTCTAATATTTTTTATAAATTAAGTTAAGGGTCAAAGCTACAATGTCTGTAAAACTGAATGTGCTTTGATAGTTTTTAAAAAAATTGTCATTGTGTAATTCTATCTTATCGTGTCCCTTTATATTGTCAGGACAAGGTACCTATGCAAGTAATATTTAAATAATTCAGTCATACGATAGTATTGTAAACTTGTTTAACCGATTGTCGACTGAATTGTGTTTCATTTATTATTAAATTGATCGTCTTCCAAGCTATGGTAATGTTTAAGATTAGATTTTAATGTATATTTAGTTTTAATAAAGAGCAAGTTTTAAAAAATTACTTTCGTCTTTTCTTTTTGACTTAGTGTGGAAGAGCCATGCTTCGGCACGAATGGGCTCGACCGGAGCGATAGGAGGCCGAGCAGAAAACCATAGTGAAACACCAATTGCGTTGTGTTTCGTAGTGTGAGCGAGGTTACTGAAGGCCCAATTATCCCGCTCCTTCCGCAATCTCCCAAATCCCTGAATCGTAAACAATCCTCAAATTACTAATCCCCAAAAGGCCGGTAACGCACTTATAACCTCTGTTGTTTATTATGTCCATGTTGCTAACAGGCTTATCCCATAACATCACGCCTTTTTATCCCCGAAGGGTTAAGCAGAGGTGCACATTACGACACTTAATGCCACTGTACAATGTAACATCCACTTTTCACTTTCACTATATATATATATATAAGACCAATTATTGGGAATCCACCAAAATAACCACAATGTGTTGCTTCCGTAACCAAAAGATTTATTTAAACTAAAATTTTACATTAATAACTAAAATAAACTATACACACAATAAAACATACAAACATACCTGTAACCAAAAGAAACGACATTTAGATAATAATATTTAAGTATTATTTAATGAAAGTAAATTTAAAACATATATTAAGCTCGAATTATGTAAACAAGCTTACTACAGGGTGATTGATTATCTTGAGGATAGGAATGCTTGGCAGCGTGTTGGTTCGGCTCCACTGGACAATACTCAAATGTAGTCAGTGCCTAGTTCAGATTACGATAATAGGTAATTTAATACTTTGATTCCGATGAAGGCAATCTATTTTTCTTGTGGCATCGAGCATTTCTTTCTTTATTTAAACAAGAGTTTATTTTTTTTTTCTTGTATAGAAGCACTATTTTATATGGATTGTCAGTATACATATGTGAGGACCATGTCAGACTTAAGATATTTGTTTTGTCTTGGTTTTGTATTTTTTTTTCTATTTTAGTATGTTCTGTTATTTGTATGTTGCGTCAGGTATGTCTTTACATTATTCTCACATGTGTGTACAATATTGGAATATGTATCAGAGCAATGTAAAACAGACTTTTTTTAAAAGAGAAACGAACGGAGTTTCTTGCTCGTTCTTCTCCACTCGAATCGACATTTTGGAACGAGCGCCTAGCTTCACTGACGGACAGACTGACAGACTATTATATATCTCATATTTGTTGACGTTTCAAAAGTACCAAATTATGGTTTAATTGAAATAAATGCTTTTGAGTTTGAGTTTGATTTATTAATATTTTGTATATTTTTTCTTATGACATAAATGTCCATTTGACAACCTTTATTTTACCGTCTCTACCGATAAAAGCAACAATGGAGGTGATAGCTCCATCTATCATCGTTCTAAATAAACTTCTTCTTTACCGGCAGAGAAGTGTAGAAAATAAATAAAGAAAGCTTATTTCTTTATATACCTCTATATATATGTTATGAGTCCTGTGTAATAGGGAGTGGACTTATTGCCATATACCGGGCACATTTCCAGACTCCGTGCTACCACTGAGATTTTTTTTTAAATCCCAGTAATATATTGCCTGAACCGGGAATCGAACCCGAGACCCCTTGCCCGGCAGTCGCACAGACCAATCGGCCAAAGAGGCAGTCGGCTTATCCCATAAAAGAAATTTATCTATTTGTCTCATACCCTTCGATCCTAAGATGTCTATAGGTACAGGTATTCGCCCTTGAGTTTTCATCAAACTGAGTCCAATACGGTAGTAAACAACTAGTCAAATTCAATACTATTATCGAAACGTCAAAAACGATACTGTTCAATGAATTTTGTACGAAATACCATCTTATGGTACTTCTACTTATTTCCTAAAGTATCGTATGATAAAGTAACTCCAATGCGTTCTCAAAATAAATATCAGTTGTGTAATATAAGATGCAAAACTGCTTTAATAGGGAAGGTTTTTTTGGGATGGCACCTAAAATTTATAATAAAATATCAAACACACCTACTTAAATTCAAAAAAGTCTACATACGCTATTAGTTGAAAAATGTTATTACACTATAGATGATTTTGTAAATGATAATAATATATAGTGTTGTTTCTCTTTTGATGGGTCTATGTGTTTTATATTTCTTTCTTTATTTTTGTAATCTTTCCTTTATTTCATCAATTTTCTGTTAGTATTCATTTCAGTTATTTTTTTATTTTTTTTCTTTTTACTTTAGACTTATGTAAGCAATTTAATATTTGTACGCCTCACGGCAAAACATAGCGAACAATATTTATTTATTTTTTGTAACACCATTATGTATACCTATGTTATACAAATAAATATTCTGATTCTATGACGTCATCATATTTTAGCGTCAAATAGCACACTAATATCTAAAAAAAATGCTAGAATAAATCGAAAATTAAGTATATCGGCATCGGTATATTAATGAATAAAAGTGTACTGTATTTTTGACCGAGGAAACTACCCAATTGTGTTTATAGTAAGCAATTTTTATCTTTAAAGTCAACGACCTTTTTTGAAAAACACTAATTTATTATAAGAAACGAAATTAACCATTGATTACTAAATGAACTGCCTCGTTGGCCGAGTGGTCGCAAGTGCGACTGCCCGGCAAGGGGTCTCGGGTTCGATTCTCGGGTCATTTTTTTTTTTAATGGGACAAGCTCGCCACAACCTCCCAAAACCGCTGCAACTCCTGTAAGCCAGGATCTACAGTAGATACAGCCATGAAAACACCGGGACACTGAAGTCCGGCGCGTCCCAGGGACATGAGTAACTGTCTTGGTTCCCGCAACGAAGAGAACCAGAAGATATTATAAGAGGAGAAGAAGAAAAACCTATGGTTTCCACTTCCCTCGGTGAATTACTGCAGGAGACAGAATGAATTAAGCCTAAAGGCACAAAGAAGAGACTGTACAACTGGGTGAAGCCCAGTCGCCAAGCACCACGGAAATTTGACTAAAAACTAAGTGGTTCCTATGTGTGAGCTGTTATACTTGCTTCCCGGGTCAGGCAAAGTATTCCTGGGTCTTTAAAAAAATCTCAGTAGTAGCACGGAGTCTGGAATTGTGCCCGGTATATGGCAATAGGCTCACCCCCTATTACATTGGACTCATAACATAAGTAGTGAAAAGTGGGTGTTACATTGTAGTGGCATAATGTGCACCTCTGCCTACCTCTTCGGGGATAAAAGGCGTGATGTTATGTTATGTTAAAAAATGAAAGTAAAAAAATGAACTGCGCTCGGCCGTTGTTGCCGGCAAGTGTCATCGCTGCCGCTCGCATGGCAGCGCGCTAGCGTCGCGGCCCCCTTTCCCCGGTCCCCGTGGTGACCGGGTCATCGCTGGGTCGCGGCGTTAACAAATAGTAGGAACAATCAATGTTAATAGTATGGGGTCTATATGACCGCTATAACAAATGGGATAACTTACTTACGTATAATAGGAAATTATATAGACTTAGTTAATTGCAAGGGACCAAATTAACCCTGAGTCCAATTTAACCGCCATTTGGGAAGCTTAGGACAGGTAGCCGAGGATAACGTTGTGGTGGTCCGAAGTTTGAGGTGTCCGCTTCTCATGCTTGGTTCGAAACTTATCAACGGCAAGTACCAATGTGACTTTTTCCGAGTTATATGTAGGTACTTTCTAAGATTATTTAGACACCACTGACAATCGGTGAAGGAAAACATCGTGAGGAAACCTGGGCTTAGAGGTATAAAAAGGATGATGAGTTTGAAAATTAAAAATCGAATTAGTCCGTCAGTTAGGTAATGAAAAAATATTAGACACGTATTTTTTTATTTTGTCGAATTTAAGAAAACAATTATTAGATAAAACGAATCGAAGTTTAGGAGTGGGAGGTAGCTATGTCATTTTAGAGTATAAATCGTACTCAAAGGTGTTTTTTTTCCATTATCCACAATAGTTCTACACTAACCGGGGACTGTCCTTGGGTGCATATCCATAGTGCATACAGGGATAGTCACGGGTTTGTGTGTCCATTACATTTATATTAAAGTTGTCTAAAGGGCCTCTGCGCAGTTGGCTTCGGCCCCTCGTACGCCTCCCAAATGACCGGGACCCTGTGGTCCCGTGAATGGTGGAGACATACATAATAATAATAAATCTTTATTCATAATAACAATGGCCAACATAGGTAAAAAAAATATCTTAGTTAAGCGACAAGACCTTAAAAAATAATATGCCTATACTAGGAATATTCCTGTGTCACAGACGACAGGAGCTCTAAAATTATGTTAATGACGAGACAAGTTATTTATAGTTTAAACAAAATATTTAACACAATTTTCAGTAGTAAGGTAGGATTGTTTATAAATATACTATATATGGGCAACCGATTATGACCATAAGCCATTACTGTGGGTTGATGTTGACCAAATTACTGGACAAAACATACGCCATAAAAAAGTATTGTCTAGAGGTGGGCCTCTTTTGAATATGTTTCACGTCTGAATATCGTAGACAATAAGTTACAAATGTTAGAGTTAGCATTAAACAAGCCAATCGAGCTAAACAGCTGTTTATTAGTCGTTTACCTTTTCACACAGTACTATAAATACTTAACTCGTCGAGTACCGGTTTTGTAGACACAATTATAGAACAATAGGTTGCGGTCACCGGTGACCGCTTGGTGTTTGACAGTTTAAGATAGAAAATTTAATTGAAAATGAAAATGCTTCAGCAACAGACAATGAACTATAATTGTTTATTTCAAAAGGAGAGTGTATTACATACTATGAGATAGATGGCGCTGTTAGTCTGTATTGTAATATTGTTGATACAAAATACAGATTAAAAATAACAAAAATTTATTTTTAAAAGAAGACATTCCTTCATTTTTAAAAGAAAAGAAAGAAATCTGCGTACAAATATTTTTAAATATTTGCTTGCCGCACTCGGTAATCGAACCGACTCAAAACTGTAAAAGTTGCACGCTGTACATTCAATAAGAATGTAATCTCACTAACAAACTTCATAAAATGAAAGAAAAACAATGAACGATCGACGGAATTAAAGTACAGGGTGCAAACTTTGACAGATTTTAGTCGGTTCGATTACCGTGAGTGAGTGTCGTGGTGGCCTGGAGGTTTAAGATGCTCGCTTCTCATGCATGAGGGTGCGGGTTCGAAACCTACCAACGGCAAGTACCAATGTGACTTTTTCCGAGTTATATGTACTTTCTAAGATTATTTAGACACCACTGACAAACGGTGAAGGAAAAACATCGTGAGGAAACCTGGACTTATAATTTCTAATTATAAGTTTGAAATCGCCAACCCGCATTGAGCAAGCGTGGTGATTAACGCTCTAACCTTCTCCGTGTGAGAAGAGGCTTTGCTCAGCAGTGGGCATTTATAGGCTATTGATGATGATTACCGTGAGAGGCCAGCTAATTAAAAAAAATTGTATGCAGTGTTGTTTCTTTACAAAAATAAAGAAATGTTTTCTTTGAGTAAAAGGACAATGCCAGGTGCTAGGTACATCTTTGACCCACTATATTAGAAGTCACTATATTAGTCATTAGACAATATGGAAGACGCATTGCAAAAAAGTATTTCCGGGATTGAACTTCTTTTTTTATTAGATTGCAAACCGCAAGTTTAAAAATAAAAAGATTTATTGTGATTTATATTTATATATATATTTATTGTGATTTATAATGTTAACAATGAAGATTTTTATTGTTTCCGTAAGTTAATGTAAACTTAGTCATTTAGTTACTTCAATGTTATTATAGTTTAATTGAGTATACGGCTGATAGAGTACATTTTCAACACAAATAATAGTTTTATTAAAACTTGATGTTAATATTAATTTAGTTGTAATTAGGTGTATTATGTTCCATAATGTAGACAGGGAAGATTATTGTCTGTAAACACACTAGATTAAGAACATACCTACTATAAAAATTTTGTATGTCTGTACAGACACAATGTAGCGAACTACCATAATATTATCTATCATCTATTGTAACATACCTACATTGACGAAATAAACAATATTTGTATTTGTATTTGTATTTGTGAAAATGTTTCTTATTCTTCTAAATTATTTTCATCAATTTACTTTTTTTGTAAACGATATTATGACTGGGTCAGGATCTGGCATTGTCATTTTCTATCTTAAATATTAAGAGTACAGAGTATTTCCCTTTCAGGTGGCATGACAAAATTCCATCCTGTATATTTTTCACACATTCCCGTTACATAACAGTCTAGACGGGGAAAATTATTTCAGCATTTAATGATAGGCGTGGTTTGACGTCCCTCCCAATTATAGGCCACTCCCACGCTGAAATAACCCTTAAGACTTCAGTATCCATCCAGCTTTTGCGAGGTATACACGTATTTGAAGCTATCGCGGTCAAAAAATACAATTCAGAAATAAAATTACAGTATTATAAAGTGATATTTTAACAGTCAATTCAAGAATTCGGTTAAAAATTTTCGCATTCAATTTTTCGGTGTTGTCTTTTAGTTTTTTGTGAGATTTGTTTTTCAGTTTGCCGTGTTTGTGTGTATTGTTTGTTTACAAACAAATTAAGCACGTGTTAGGTCAATGAACTCTGTGTAACTTGAAGTTAAAGTGTTTATGTTTGTGTTTGACTAGAAAACATTGCGTTTTAAAAACAGTGAGTGAATTAAAATTTGTATTATTTATAAGAGTTTGTGTAAACGGATTTTGTTTGATTTTGGATTATTCTTTAAAAGCAAAGACAAGATAAAGACAGAGACAAGGATTATAACATAACATCAGGCCTTTTATCCCCGAAGGGGTAGGCAGAGGTGCGCATTATACCACTGTATAATGTAACACCCACTTTTCACTATTTATGTTATGAGTCCCATGTAATCTATGGGGTGAGTCTATTGCCATATACCGGGCACAATTCCACACTCCGTGCTACTACTGAGAATTTTCAAAAATCCAGTAATGATTTTCCCGTCCCGGGAATCGAACCCGAGACCCCTTGCCCGGCAGTCGCGCTTGCGACCACGCGGCCAACGAGGCAAGATTATTTATTTGCAAAAACACGTGTGAAATAATAATACAGCATAGAATGCACATTATAAGTTGTACAGATGAGCAGTGAGCATAGTATCAACATGTTTGACCATTTCTGGTGTTCAAATGTGGAATATAATAGATATTAAATCCAATAATAACAGTAATTAAACTTTTAAACCCTGCCTGCCTCGATGGCCGAGTGGTCGCAAGTGCAACTACTGGGCAAGGGGTCTCGGGTTCGATTTCCGGGTCGGGCAAAGTATTACTGGTTTTTTTTTTAAATCTCAGTGTTAGCACGGAGTCTGGAAATGTGCCCGGTATATGGCAATAGGCTCACCCCCTATTACATGGGACTCATAACATAAATGGTGAAAAGTGGGTGTTACTTCTGTGTGCACCTCTGCCTACCCTTCGGGGATAAAAGGCGTGATGTTATGTATGTAAACTTTAAAATTGTAACATTCCTATAAGAGACTCAAACCTCCTGACCAGGACCAACAAAGAAATTTACAAACACTTGTCATTTACAAAGTCATTGAACACTATAATAGCATTTATTAACTAGGTAGTAGTTTGTTCAACACTTGTTTGAATAAGTTTAATTTTAATTTAATAATCTCTTTAGGAATTTTGTTATAAATTATGGGAGCCGTACATATCACGCTTTTATGCATTAGTGCTGTTTTAGATGGGTAAATACATGGTCGATTGTTGTCACGTCGATTCGTCGTTCGTTTTACTTACAGCAATAGCAATGAGGAATATTAGGAAATATTTTTTAGTCTTTCAAATATGACTGTAGTTGACATTTCATTTGTTTTAAAATCATTCGTTGAATACCTATTTAAATTAATATAAAATAGGCAAATCATAATAATAAATTAAATAGTTAGATGGTGATGAATCAAGGGCCTAATGCAGAAAGCAGTACTTCTGGACACGGCGCGTATTGTCCAGAAATTCCTTTCTCTGGAGCCCAGACCACTGGTAGCTTGGATTTCTCCCGTTACTGGTGGGCTACTGCTTTTTATATTTTTAGTTTTTTTTTATATATATAATCAAATATTTAAAAATATATAAGTCCAGTATAGAAATAAATAAAGGAAATAATAATGTAAGTATTTGCCTATTTTCCAATACAAGTATGTGCCCGATCCAGTTCTGGAAACTGACAATATCTCATTGTACTGGGACCGGTCTATCATTACTGACAGGACTATTGTAGCCAATAAACCTGACATAGTGGTGATAGACCGACAAGTACGCCGCACGATGATAATCGATGTCACCATTCCCCATGACGAGAACCTCGTGAAAGCTGAGAAAGATAAACAAATAAAATATCTAGACTTAGCTCACGAGGTTGTCGACATGTGGAGTGTGGATTCGGCTATCATTGTGCCGATAGTCGTGTTGGCCAATGGGTTAATCCATAAAAGCCTTGACAATTATCTTAGGAGGCTGGCGTTAGGTGGATGGATTAAGGGCCTGATACAGAAGGCAGTTCTCCTAGAAACGGCACGTATCGTGAGGCGGTTTCTGTCTCTGGAGCTTGTTTATTACCAGTGGTTACACTGGCAGCTTGGACCATGCTCCCGTTACTGGTCGGCTCCTATTTTTTATATTGTAAAACATTATTTGTTTTTTGTTTGTGTTGATAAGTAACACTATACATGAACAGTATCTTAGCTAATGGCTTCAAAAATTATAATAAACTGTATAAATGTAAAAGAAAAGCCAAAGCCAAAGCCAATCGTTACTCTTTTAAAAAAATGTTTTTTACAGTCTCATTGATACATTATATGATCATTTAAAACGAAAATATATTCGACTTTTTAAACGAAAACATCAGTAATCATCAGCTGGCTATGAAGTGATAGGCTAGGTATATATAGGATAGGTACGTCAGATGAGCGCACAATTTTTTCATATTTATGTGATTAGTCGAAGTATCTTCATCACTTTGTGACCGGATGGCGATACCTCTCTACTAAATGGTTATGTTAACTGTAGTAGTTTGTATTTATTAATTGTGTTAATTCACTCATCTAGATATTTATATCTACTACAAATCCTGACTTACACAAACTCTTAATAAGTACAATTTAAAAGTAAAGCTTCCAAAATTAAAAATCGTAATAAAATAATTTAAATTACAAACATATATATTTCTTTCTAGAACAACCATAAGGATTACCGCCAAAAAAACTGAAAAGTGACAGACTATGAACAGCCAGTGGTAATTTTGTGAACAGACTAAAAATAAACATTCAAATTGGATACAAAAAGGCCTATTGAGGCCCTTCAGGGGGCCTCAAAAACTAAACCAGAGACAAAAACTTCAAAAACGCTACTAGTGCATCCTTTTACAAACAACAACATTGAAAAACCGAAAAACTATTTGCTAGAAACGCCGAAAGACTTAAAACGGCGTCAACCATTACTAGAACTACCGGGAGAATTTAGCAAAAAGCCAAAATTGTACGAAGAAAAAAAATCGAATGACAGTGACGTTAAATTGAGCGGGAAAAGTGACAGTGCAAGTGAAATCCAAGATGGCGGTTGTGGGAAGGCTGTGAAAAGTCATTGTTGTTGCAAATGTGATAGTGAGTCTTGTCACCAGCCAGTAAAGGTGATTATTGCTCCAGCTATGATGCCTTCAATCTTTGGACCAGTACCGGGGATTCCGTATATCGTGCAGCCCGGGAAAGTTGAGAAGGTAGGTGCTTAATTAAATGCTGATTAAGGACGTAGTTAGTAGATTAGATAATAAACAGAAAGTAGCTGGGCTTTTCTTAGATTTAAGTTCAGCATTTGATACAGTGGATCATAAACTATTGCTAGAAAAACTTGAACACTACGGTGTCAGGGGTAAGGTGCTGGCTCTTCTTTCATCATACTTAAAGAACAGGAAGATGTTCGTAGAGATCAAAGCAGAGATGTTAGGGACAAATTCCTGAGGCAATAACTGTCTAACTGAAGAAACATACAGATCTAAATTGTCACCTGTGCACACTGGCGTACCACAGGGCTCCATACTGGGTTCGATATTCTTTATCATGTTTGTTGATGACCTGATACAACATATGATGGAGAATGCTGCAGGATCTATACAGCTTGTGGTGTTTGCCGATGATACTAACGCTGTTGTTTCGGCTGACAGTATACGCACTCTTGATTGCATTGATAATCAAGTCTTAGATATCTTTCACAGTTGGTTTGCTGTCAACGGTCTCAAAATTAATGCCAGTAAAACTAATGTCATGCTGTTTCGATCTACTTCCAAAAATAAGGATAGCATTAACTGTGCCATTAATGGAGAAAAAGTAAACGTGGTAGAGGTGGTTAGGTTTCTGGGAGTTTATATCGATAGCCAGTTGAGGTGGAAGGAGGAGCTAAAATACCTTGAGAAAGTGATTAGCCCTGCCTGTTACGTGCTTAGAAGTCTCAGAAACGATGTGACAATAAAATATTTAAAAATGGTGTATTACGCATTGGTGGAGTCAAGGCTAAGATACAGCATACTTTTCTGGGGTGGAAGCTATGACTACAATATACAGAAAGCATTTGTAATACAAAAAAGGGCAGTCAGGACTATGGTTGGAATACAGAAGCAAGAATCATGTAAGCCTCATTTCAATGAATTGAATATACTGACAGTCCCAAGTTTGTACATTTTGGTCCTGCTTACCCATTTGTCTAGGTACATCTTTGAATATGAGACTGAGGATGAAAGACAAAGAAGGGAGAGCACAAGAAGGAAAGATCTTCAGTTGAAGCAAGTGACTCACCTGAACGTTGCAAAGTTCAGGTGAGTCACTTGCTTCAAAGTTCCTACCACAAGTCGTTAAAGCTGTTTAATAAACTGCCGGCAGAAATAAAAGGTCTCATTTACCTATAAAGGCGAGTTTCGGAATAAGCTTAGACAGTTCTTGTTAAATAAGTGTCTTTATCATGTTGACGAATTATAACTTAATTTATTGGAATTGTTGTTGTGTGTTTTTTTTGGTATTTTATGGATGACATGACTATATTTTATTATATTTTGTGTATTATTGTTTTATTTTTGTTATAATTAATTATGAATTGACAAGTACAGGGAATGAAATTTAACTTTATTAATTATAATGGCTAATTATTGCATGTATAATTTTTAGAATATAGGTGTATTGTACAAATTCAAACACAATGTAATAATTGTTCATGAATAAATAAATGAAATGAAATGAAATGCATAGTTAAATATTTTTTAGACAAACTTTAATATGCTAAGCCCTAGCATCCAGGGCATTTTAAACTTTATAATGTAAGTACTTAATTATGTCTCTACTTGTGTACTTAATAAGGGATACTATGACTGATTTTGAGCGTAAAGCCAAGGATACATTAGTGGACAAATGTCTTAAGACATGCATCGGCGACATGTCGAGCGAAGCTGGTTAACGTCGCCTGACATATACGATATGATATGATGATATGATGTTGCCAGACATATAGACCATAGTCCGGCAACGTCGTGCTATCTCACTCGACGTCGCTAGCAACACGTGTCGTAGGACATTTTGTCCTTTAGTGTATTCTTGGCTTTATATTGTACTTAATAAAAATACAAATAAATATATCGGGTTCCATGATGAGCTGGCGTTTCGCGTTTGTGTTATCTAATAATTGCGCCGTTTGCGCTAGGCACGAAAATGATGAGCGATTTGTAGTTCAACATGTTGAAAGTTGTTGGTTTACGTATAATTTTTCTCGCGAAATTGGTTGTTGCCATGTTGCCAGAGGAATAGGGTACTTTCCGTGATATCAAAATAAATCACTTCGACTGTTCTTCAATACAATAATATATTAAAAAATAATCACACATTCATTAATTTTTTTTTTTTTTTTTTTAAAAACGTTGCCCCACACTAGGATTATCTCCTGTATCGTGGGTGCGTTTACAAACATACAAGTTCACATACACATGACACCCAGACCCGAAACAACAATTTGTGGATCACACAAAGTGTTGTTCCGTGCGGGAATCGAACCCGCGACACGTTGCACGACAGCCAGTTGTCCAGCCACCGCACCAAACGTGCAGTGCAATTAATTGATTTTATGACCAACTTCATTTTAGTATTTTTCCAGCAAAATTTTAAGAAATACCAACGTAACGTACGTACCATAGGTGTATAACTAGTACGTATTACTAAGAGTTGGCACGGTCGTGGTGGCCCGGAGGTTTAAGACGCCCACTTCTCATGCATGAGGGTGCGGGTTCGAAACCTACCAACGGAAAGTACCAATGTGACTTTTTCCGAGTTATATGTACTTTCTAAGATTATTTAGACACCACTGACAAACGGTGAAGGAAAAACATCGTGAGGAAACCTGGACTTATAATTTCTAATTATAAGTTTGAAATCGCCAACCCGCATTGAGCAAGCGTGGTGATTAACGCTCTAACCTTCTCCGTGTGAGAAGAGGCTTTGTTCAGCAGTGGGCATTTATAGGCTGTTGATGACTAAGAGTTGGTGCTGACAATCAGCGCCGTGGACTCGAGCCTCCGTGCCCGGGCCATAGTATTAAGCTGAGCTTCAGCCTTTTGCGGTGCTTTGCGCTGCTGCAAATAAGTACAAAGTTTGACGCTAAAAAAACGTGACGTCACAATACACAATCTCGTACAAAATTCATAGAAAACTGTTGTTTTTGACAGTTCGAAAAAAGTATTGAATTTTGACTAGTTGGCGAGTATCGAATTAGTAACTGCTGGTTTCAGCAGCATTCTTAATAATAAATTATATTTTTTGTTTGTGTCTGTATTTCTGGTTATTTAAATGCGTAAAATTATCATCATCCATCATCTTTAACAGCTGAAGAAGTCTACTGCTGGACAAAGGTCTACCTCTTAGTCAGCCAAGTTAAGCGACAATTTATCACTTGCATCCACTGGCTCTCGGCAACTCTTGCGATGTCGTTGGTCCACCTAGCGGGAGGCCTGACCACGCTTCGTTTTTCGGTTCATGGTTTGTACTCAAGGACTTTCTTGGCCCATCTGCTGTCAGTCAATCGAGCGATGTGGCCTATCCAGTGCCATAAAAATATATAATTACTAGCTTCTGCTCGCGACTTCGTACGCGCAACCCCGATATTTCACGTACCCGTTCTTGATTTTCGGTTAAAAGTAAAAAATAAGTATTGGGTAAAAAGTATCCTATGTCCGTCTCCTGGTTCTAAGCTACATCCTCACCAATTTTCATCTAAATCGTTATACCCATTCTTGAGTTATAAATAGTGTAACTAACACGACTTTCTTTTATCTATACTGATGATATTATAAAGAGGAAAGATTTGTACCTATTTTTGTATGTTTCTAATGAATAGGCTCAAAAAGTACTGGGCCAATTTTAAAAATTCTTTCACCAATAGAATGCTACATTCTTCCGATTACACATAGGCTACATTTCATTTTGAAAATAAAATAGGGATCCTTGGTAAAATTTGAACAATGTAGCCGAAGGTGTAGAAAAATGAGTCTTAAAATGTCTTTCGTCGAATGCGCTGCCGAAACTATAAGCGATAGAACAAAATAATGTACAACAATATTGAAGAACATCATAATGTCTCCGCGTACAAATAAATCCGCGGTAGCTTTTTAAGAAGGAGAATGTCCAACTAAATAGTTATGTCACTACAACAATCCAAATTTCCAAAAATAAATATTTGTCTACTCCGTGCGGAGTCGGGACGGGCTGCTAGTATATATATAAATAGATAATAGATATCTAATTTCATAGTCTTCTGTAAGAGTATGAATATTGGCATGATCATTAAAGAAAACTTGTTTTTTTTTGCATTAAAAAAGAAAATACTTAACGTAACATCACGCCTTTTATCTCCGAAGGGGTAGGCAGAGGTGCACATTATGCTACAGTACCTACAATGTAACACTCCCTTTTCACTATTTATGTTATGAGTCCCATGTAATAGGAGGTGAGCCTATTGCTATATACCGGGCACAATTCCAGACTCCGTGCTACTATTGAGATTTTTTTTAAAACCCAGTATTGCTATGCCCGACCGGCAGTCGCACTTGCGACCACTCGGCCAATGAGGCAGTCAAAAGAAAATACACGTCTACCAAATCTACCACTTACTACCGGATGTGACGTAAGTGTGTGTGTTATCCGGATAAAATGGCTGGATATCCGGGCCGGTTGTAAATCCATCAAGTTGTCAGTTTGTGTGTTTCAGTGAAACTTTATCGAAACGATTTATTCGTTCAGGTTAACTTGGGGCGTTCAAAAGGGGTTTTGACTTGAGAGGTTGTATTCGATTCTAGGATCGGGTAAACTGCCTCATTGGCCGAGTGGTCACAAGTGCGACTGCCGGGCAAGGGGTCTCGGGTTCGATTCCCGGGTCGGGCAAAAGTATTACTGGGTTTTTCAAAAATTCCCAGTAGTAGCACGGAGTCTGGAATTGTGCCCGGTATATGGCAATAGGCTCACCCCCTATTACATGGGACTCATAACATAAATAGTGAAAAGTGGGTGTTACATTGCACAGTGGCATAATGTACACCTCTGCCTACCCCTTCGGGGATAAAAGGCGTGATGTTATGTTATGATCGGGTAAAGTATCACTACATAGTATAAAACAAAGTCGCTATCCGCCGGTTGTCTGTCCCTATGTATGATTAGATCTTTAAAACTACGCCACGGATTTTGATGCGGTTTTTTTTAATAGATAGAGTGATTCTGGAAGGTTTATATATATCATATACGTATATTGCACCCGTGCGAAGCCTGGGCGGGTCGCTAGTTTTTAAATAAGTGAATTTAGGTATTTTTGGAAATGGGCTTACGGACTTCAGTGTTCCGGTGTTTTCATGGTTGTATCTACTGTAGATCCTGGTGCACAGGAGTCGCAGCGGTTTTGAGAGGTTGTGGCGGGCTTGTCCCATAAAAAATGGTCTATAAAGCAGCACTTTTACGTATCGATTTCAAAAAAGCTAGTTAAGGTATTTATTTTTATACTAAAACATTCATGAGACATATTAATTAATTGGGTATTTTCCTTAATCAAAATTAAATTAATTCGATTGTTCAGTACATAACATAACATCACGCCTTTTATCCTCGAAGGCTGAGGTGCACAGTATGCCACTATACAATGTGACACCCACTTTTCACTATTTATGTTATGAGTCCCATGTAATAGGGGGTGAGCCTATTGCCATATACCGGGCACAATTCCAGACTCCGTGCTACTATTGAGAATTTATAAAAACCCAGTAATACTTTGCCCGACCCGGGTATCGAACCCGAGACCCCTTGTCCGCCGAGTCGCACTTGCGATTGCGACCACTCATCCAACGAGGCAGTTATGTTAAAACATTCATGAGACAATTCCATATTGGCGATATATAAACAGTAACTTGGCTCAGTAATCGAACCTAAGCTGACTCAACAGCGACATTTATAATTACAACTCCTTTTACTTCGAGTTATGCCTTATAATGAAATTCAATACAATAAATATGAGGGGTGCGTACGCCGCACACACTACCTCTACATACACGGCTACAAAAACCACTTTATAATGGTCTAGTTTTATAAGATATTTGCATATATTGGAAGGTCAGCTTATACTGGCTTTGTCCCCAAACGAAGCTGGTACACGCATTGCGCTACAACAACCAGTATATCATGGTCTAGCTTTATAAGATCTTTGCACATATTGGAAGGTCAAATTATATTGGTGTTCTCCCCAAACGAGGCTTGCATACGCAGCGAGCTACAATAACCAGTATATCATAGTCTAGTTTTATAAGATCTCTGCACACATTGGTAGGTCAATTTATACTGGTTCGATCCCAAACGAAGTTTGTACACGCATTGCGCTACTTAAACCAGTGTATCATGGTCTGCCTTTAGAAGATCTTTCCATACATTGGGAGGTCAATTTATACTGGAATTCCTTACCGTAGCTTGTACACGTATTGCGCTACATAAACCAGTATATCATGGTCTACCTTTCTAAGATCATGGCAATGTATTGAAAGGTAAATTTATACTGGTGCATTCCCCAAATGAAGCGGGTATACGCATCGACCTACAAAATCCAGTATATCATGGTCTAGCTTTATAAGATCTTTGAATATATTGGAAGGTCAATTTATACTGGTGTTCTCCCCAAAGGAAGCTGGTACATGGAGCGAGCTACAAAAACCAGTATATCGTGGTCTAGTTTTATAAGATCTCTGCACACATTGGTAGGTCAATTTATACTGGTTCTATCCCAAACGAAGTTTGTACACGCATCGCACTAAAATAGCCAGTATATCATGGTCTAGCTTTAAAAGATCCTTCCATACATTGTACGGTCAGCTTATACTGGTTGACTCCCCAAACGAAGCTTGTATACGCAGCGAGCTACCACATCCAGTATATCATGGTCTAGCTTTAGAAGATCCTTCCATACATTGGGAGGTCAATTTATACTGGAATTTCTTACCGTAGCTTGTACACGTATTGCGCTACATAAACCAGTATATCATGGTCTACCTTTCTAAGATCATGGCAATGTATTGAAAGGTAAATTTATACTGGTGCATTCCCCAAATGAAGCGGGTATACGCATCGACCTACAAAATCCAGTATATCATGGTCTAGCTTTATAAGATAGTTACACACATTGGAATGTCAGTTTATACTGGTTATGCATAGCTTGATCTGTAGTCGTGTTCATAAAAATATGAGGGGTGCGTACCGTACCATGAAATTTACTATGAATAAAATAAAAATAATAAATACGAAATTTGCCTATTACATATTTTTCTTTTTTGACATGGAAAGAAATGAAATAAGCGAAAGAGGTTTAGGGAACAGAGAGTATAGTTCCCTAAGATCAGAAAAATAGGATCCTCCGAACAGGGGGCTCACTCTTGAATCCAATTCCGATCGATCGACATTGGTATTGTGAAATTTCGGACTCTGGAGTAGCAACACTAGCGCCCCCAGCTGCATCCGTATTGCGTGGATATTGAATGAACTAAATGGTATTGAGTTTGGCTTTATATTCCGTACTCTGAATGCTATTGTAACAGCTACGATTGTGGTTGTATAGTGTTGACATTGAATAATTATTGAGATTTTATTGGATTGAAATTGCATTGACATTGAGTTATGTTTCAAGAATAAGCACCATGTTCGTGCCTGGCGGGCTTTCTGCCCAACAGTTATTCGTTGGGATTTTCTATCTATGTTAATAAGTGTGGTAGAGCCATGCATCGCCACTGCTGGGCCGGCTCGACCGGATTGATACCACGGCCGAGCAGAAAACCGACGTGAAGCAACGCTTGCGTTGTGTTTCATCATGTGAGTGAGGTTACCGGAGGCCCAATTACCATGCGTCGCCACAGTAGCAATAGGGATGATGACAGGGTATGACAATTAAAAATCTAATTAGTCCTTATTCAGTTAGGTGATGAAAAAATAATAGACACGTATTTTTTTATTTTATTGTTAATAAAATGATACTTTGATATAACGAATCAAAGTTTAGGAGTGGGGGCTAAAACGTCATTTCTACGTGTAATGTACATAGAAGTGACGTCACGCGACATTTCAAATCAATATATCGTCGAAAGTATTCGTTTTTGTAAGAAAATTAAAAATACGTGTCTAATGATTTAAAATAATCTTCCAGACGGACATTAAAATAAAAATTAGGCATCTACCCTATTGGCGGTCCATAATCTCTACCATCCATGGGAGACATGCGTGAGGTTATGGGAGGACGCAAGTGACACATTAACTTGTTTTCCTATTTATTATACATAGCGAAATCTGTTGCGTTTTCGCGAAACTTGAAACGCGCAAACTTGTGTCGTGGGTGCGTCTACAAACATACAAGTTCACATACACATGACACCCAGACCCGAAACAACAATTTGTGAATCACACAAAGTGTTGTCCCGTGCGGGAATCGAACCCGCGACACGTTGCACGGCAGCCGGTTGCCCAGCCACCGAACCAACCGTGCAGTCAAATTGATATTATATCAATTTGTTTATTTATTTATAAGCACATGTGTTTGAGAGTCCAGGCGTAATAATAATAATTTCAAGGGCTTTTATATAAGATGTAATAAAGAGAATAAAATAAAGATTTGTTGATGGATTCTTAGAACGCATGTATTCAATAGGAAGAAAAAACAAAAGATAAAGTATAAATAAATTAAAAATATAAAATTTGGAACATAAAAAATATTATAATAATAAACTTCATGAATGAGGTGACGCAAAAGAGTTTTTGCTCCAACAACATGCATAATTTTACAGCACAAGCCAACAGTTAAAATATTACTTACTAGCTTCTACCCGCGGCTTCGCTTGCGTCGCAAAAGGATAAAAAGTGGCCTATGTGATATATATCACAGCGCTATCTATACCAATAATTTCGTTTTCCCTCGAGAATATCAATTTTTTCCGGGATAAAAAGTACCCTATTATTTAATCTAGACTTCTTACTTTACGTCTGCAAAATTTCAAAGCAATCGGTTCAGTAGTTACGGCGTGAAAGCGGAACAAACAAACAAACTCACTTTCTGATTTATAATATTAGTAAGGATTTACTATTTTACACTATGTAATAGGCATCTTATATAAAAAGTACAATAATTATAATTACTTAAAAACTAATTCATCAGCCGTCCATCTTCTCGCAAAATCTTACACATTCACGACATACATCCTTCCATCTCGCTGCGAACAAATCACACTCTTGTGCGGAAGCCTGGAAAGTATTTTTTTTTATTTTTTTTTTTAGTAAGTCTTTAGTATATTTTGTTATGATAAGTGGAGATTTTTTAATGGCTGATTTTTTATTTATTTTATTTTATTTTTTAAATATGTATTCACCTTTTTTTTCTTTATTTTAATAATTTTCTTGCTGTGTGCCTGATTTTAATGTATTTATAACTTTAATTTTGTCTTAGCTGTTACCTATTAAGTCAGTATTCGTGTGAATCTGTAAGTGGCTCAATGTTACTATTTTTCTGCTAAATCTATGTAATGTAGCTGTTGGTTCACCATTCAATAAATAAATAAATAAATAAATAATGCGTCAAGCGTGTCTTTGCATTGTTCTTACATAATATGCGTACAGTATTGAAATATGTATCAGAGACATTGTAGAACATACTTTTTTAAAAGAGTTTAACGAATGGAGTTTCTTGCTCGTTCTTCTCCATTCGAATCTACGTTTTGGAATGAGCACCTAGCTTCACTGACGGACTGACTGACAGACTATTATTTATTTTGTATTTGTTGACGTTTCAAAAGTACCAAACTATGGTTTAATTGAAATAAATGCTTTGACTTTGACTTTGACTTTGAGTATTGATCATCGTTAATGCTCGAGCAATAAAAAATCAATGAAAACGTATCAACTGATGACGTCACAAAATCTTACGTCGCACATGCGCAGCTTACATGCGAATTAACACGGATAGAATATCCCAACGAGCAACTGTTGGGCAGAAAGTCCGCCAGGCACGATCACCTCGCCTGGTCGGAGGATCCTCCTTTTCCGATCTTAGGGAACTTTACTCTCTGTTCCCTAAACGTCTACCCGACCAACGAGGCAGTATTAAAGACGTACCATGTTACCCCGCAGGGTACCCGCAGGGGATAACACATAAATCAGTTACTTAGCGCTTAACTTTACATCGGTATTCACTTAACTTAAATATGTCTTGGATTAAGTACTGGTTTAAGTGTAGGAGAGTCATGCTTCGGCACGAATGGGCCGGCTCGACCGGAGTGATACACAGTCTCACAGAAAACCGACGTGAAACAACGCTTGTGTTGTATATCATTGTGTGAGTGAGGTTATCGAGGGCCCAAATACCCCTCTCCCCAATGTCCCTAATCCCCGAATCCCCAATAATCCTCAAATTCCTAATTCTCGGAAGGCCAGTAATGCACTTGAAACGCCTCTGGTGTTCCAGGTGTCCATGGGCGACGCCGATTGCTTACCATCAGGTGATCCGTCTGCTCGTTTACTGGCTTATGCCATAAAAATATGTGAAAGATTCTTTGCATGTTTACTACTGAACGGAATTTGATGTGAAACAAGTGAAACAAGTGATGGTGATGGTGATGGAATTTGGTTTACAGGCAGGATATGAGTTATCTTAGATGATAGAATTTTAATAATCTTGGTGTCGTGGTGGCCCGGAGGTTTAAGACGCCCACTTCTCATGCATGAGGGTGCGGGTTCGAAACCTACCAACGGCAAGTACCAATGTGACTTTTTCCGAGTTATATGTACTTTCTAAGATTATTTAGACACCACTGACAAACGGTGAAAGAAAAACATCGTGAGGAAACCTGGACTTATAATTTCTAATTATAAGTTTGAAATCGCCAACCCGCATTGAGCAAGCGTGGTGATTAACGCTCTAATCTTCTCCGTGTGAGAAGAGACTTTGCTCAGCAGTGGGCATTAATAGGCTGTTGATGATGATGATGATAGAATTTTATCCCGATTAAACGCTCACATGGGATAAAACAGTAATCATATTCTACGCGGACAAAGTCGCGGGCAACAGCTAGTGCCTGACCATTAAATTCAAAAACACTTTACCCACCCCAAGAATCGAACCTAACATCTAACTCGACAAAAGACGCCATATTTCTTTCTTTAAGTCATCTTCACAATCTCTTGGTAACTTATAACCACTTACAGGGTGTGTATTTGAACATTTATATCTTGGTAACACGCTGTATATATGCGGGGCACGTAATTCCCGGCACTATAAAGGGTGGTTATGCACCTGTGTGACGTAGTAGTAAGGGTGATACTTTTTTGGTGGTATCGTTGTTTTTTTTATTGAAAATTGTATCATTGTTTGAAGTTATTTTTATTTATTTATTTGTTTATTATATCATTTTACTTTTGACTAGGCTAAGACAAAATTATAATTACAAATATAACAGTTTTCGTTAACACAGCAAGAAAATTATAAAAAAAATAATTATGTATGTACTTAAATACATAAATAGAGGTAGTAAGTGTGAGAGAGCCATGCTTCGGCACGAATGGGCCGGCTGGACCGGAGTGATACCACGGCCTCACAGAAAGCCGACGTGAAGCAACGCTTGCGTTATGTTTGGTATAGTGATTGAGGTTACCGGAGACCCAATTACCCTCCCCTTCCCCAATCTCCCCAATTCCTGAATCCCCAACGATCCTCAAACTCCTAATCCCCAAAAGGCCGGTAACGTACTTGTAACGCCTCTGGTGTTCCAGGTGTCCATGGGCGACGCCGATTGCTTACCATCAGGTGATCCTTGTGCTCGTTTACCGGCTTATGCCATAAAAAAAAACATATTTTAATTTTGCCAACTTCAATAGTATCCTGGGCATGATTTCGAAAAGGCTAGACTGCATATACCTAGGACGATGTACTTCCCATGGATTAGAGTAGGACATAGGATACAAGAGAAAACAAATTCACAACACACTACATAACATCACGCCTTTTACCCCCGAAGGGGTAGGCACAGGTGAACGTTATGCCACTTTCACAATGTAACACCCACTTTTCACTATTTATGTTATGAGTCCCACGTAATAGGGGGTGAGCCTATTGCCATATACCGGGCACATTTATAGACTCCGTGCTACTACTGAGATTTTTTTTAAAAACCCAGTAATATTCAAAGAAAATGATGCCTTAAGGCATTAAGTCCACCATTCACTCTTAACTTTTGTGAAGAAGAAATAAATAAATAAAACGCTTTGGCCGTACCGGGAATAGAACCCCAGACTTCTTGCCCGGCAGTCACTAGCGACCACTCGACTAACGGAGCAGTAAAAATGTAATTTATAAATAATTATTTTAATATAAAAGAAGGAAGGATGAAATAAAAATCATTTATTCTTGCGCAGAACACACATAATATAACTAAAAACTACAAAAAATAAAAATAAAATCCTTATCCTTACTAATATTATAAATCGGAAAGTGAGTTTGTTTGTAAACCGATTGCTTTGAATTTTTGCAGACGTAAAGTTAGAAGTCTGGATTAAACTGTCAAACACCAAGCGGTCACCGGTGACCGCAACCTATTGTTCTATAATTGTGTCTATAATGATGGTACTCGACTAGTTAAATAATAGGGTACTTTTTATCCCGGAAAAAATTATATTCTCGAGGAAAAACGAAATTATTGGTATAGATAGCGCTGTGTGTATTGGTATATGTCACATAGGCTACTTCTTATCCTTTTGTGACGCGAGCGAAGCCGCGGATAAAAGCTAGTATAAAATATATCGCAATATATACAAATATCGCAACGCCCTGTATATAGCGGTGTAGGACTACAATTCTAAAGACGTTTTATACGGCACTTTATTGCGAATACGTGCGGGAAGTCGCGCATATCACGCTAGCTGCTTTGTGGGACCAGTAGATATGTAGGTATACCACTTTTGTAGCACCTATGAAGATTTTTCATTTTTCTAAATAACTAACAATCCGCCCCAGCTTCCCTCAGGTGATATTTCCCAATATTTGAAGCCTATGTAGATTTTTCTTCCATAATATAAACTTTGTCTTAATAACAATCGCGAAAATAAATAATATTCCATTTTGGTCGAGTAGTTCGGGAGTTATACGCTTATTATTATGCATTTTGTTGGCAATAACATATTATATTATTAAATAGCCTACTAGCGACCCGCCCCGGCTTCCCACGGGTTCAATATGCATGAATTATACGTATAAACCTTCCTTAAGAATCGCTCTATCTATTAAAAAAACGACATCAAAATCCGTTGCGTAGTTTTAAAGATCTAAGCATACATACATAGGGACAGACAGACGGCGGATAGCGACTTTGTTTTATACTAACTATGTATTGATAATGTCAAACAGAGAAATCCATAAATGCTACAATTGTAAGTCGATAGCCACTTTACATTTATGTAAATATTAATTCTTTTCGAGGTATTTTCAATATAAATTCTTTGCTAAATTCTACAGTCTGTGTGGGAGAGCCATGCTTCGGCAGGAATGGGTCGGCTCGACCGGAGTGATACCACGGCCTCACAGGAAACCGACGTGAAGCTTGCGTTGTGTTTCGTCGTATGAGTGAGGTTACCGGTGGCCCAATTACTCCCTCCCCTTCCCCAATCCCTGAATCCCCAACGATCCTCAAACTCCTAATTCCCAAAAGTAAGTAACGCCTCTGGTGTTCCAGGTGTCCACGGACGATGCCAATTGTTTACCATCAGGTGATCCGTCAGCTCGTTTGCCGGCTTATGCCGTAAAAAAATGCTTATATCTTGTAGGTAGACAACATAGGGTGATAGGGATTCTGCTTGCCACCTTGAAGTGTCTGGGCGTAGCTTAGGGATATATCCAGTCGCGGAGAACCTAACGGGTAACCAGGGCTCCGGCTCGACGTGCAGGAGAAGGAACGGGGTGGTTTTTAGTCAGTAAGAGTCTGACACTCCCTCCCGCCTCACACAGGCGGGAGCAGTCATTCACAAAAAAGGGGCATATCCAGGTAAAATTAAATCAGAAAATAAAAAATCATGAACATTTTTAATAACAAAAAAACATTTTAATTATTTATATAACAGTATTTTAAAGAAAGAATGAGACTAGGTGTGTTGTGTTGTTCGCTGCAAATATTTCTACAGTAACTGAACTATTGTTTTCAGATTTATCCTAGAGAGTACGGGTGCAAAGCGTTGGTAGTCAGATGGTAGATACCGGTGTTTCTGTATCAAAGAAAAAAACAAATCATTAATTGGGAAGTTGACAGGGTATGAAAATTAAAAATCTAATTAGTCCGTAAGTTAAGTAATGAAAAATATTACACACGTATTTTTTATTTTGTCGTATAATAATACAATACTTAGTTAAAATCTTAGATAAAATGAATCAGAGTTTAGGAGTGGGGGCTAAAACGTCATTTCTACGTATAAAATGTACATAGAAGTGACGTCACGCGACATTTCAAATCACTATATCGTCGAAAGTATTCGTTTCTGTAAGAAAACTAAAATTACCTACGTGTCTAATGATTTAGAATAATCTACCAGACGGACATTAAAATGAAAATTAGGCATCTACCCTATTTCAGTTCTTACATTGGAAAGAAGCGAATAAAGACAGCAATGCATTTGTCTCCTCTATGTTCATGGGCGGCGCTGATTGGTTACCATCAGGTGATTTGACTTTCTTTATACTTGATGAGCCGACGGTTGACCACTACCTCGCCTGGTGGTAAGCGATGATGCGGTCTACGATGGAGCACGTCGTCCCATAAGTAACCTATTCACTCGGGCCTTGAAGACACCCAGATTATACCCTAACTGCTCGGTTCCCCCCTCGTGCCCAGATTTCGTTATTATCTCTACAAGATTTTTTTTGAGCATTAATCTCCACGTTTGCTCAATGCGGGTTGGTGATTGCAAACTTATAATTAGAAATTAGCTCAGGTTTCGTTACGATGTTTTCCTTCACTGTTTGTCAGTGGTGTCTAAACGATCTTAGAAAGTACATATAACTCGGAATAAGTCACATTGGTACCTGCTATTGGTAGGTTTCGAATCATGTATACTCTATTAAAGACTGCATCATAGCTTACCACCAGGCGAGATAGTGGTCAAACGTCGCCCCATCAAATTTATATTTTAAAAAACAATTAAACACATTACCAATATATCATTTGATCCTTTAAAAAACACTCTTACCCGTTCTTGGGTTGGATTCCACCCATCCTCAGAGTAGATCCAGAGCAGTTGCCGACGAGGGCAGCGTTCAGGTTGTCACAGCGTCTTCCAGTGAAGCCTCCGGTACGGAGAGTTTCAGCCATGTAGTAGTAGGACCTGTAAAAAACAATATTATCATAACATAACATCACGTCCTTTATCACCAAGGGATTAGCAAATATGCACATTATGGCACTTAATGTCACTGTACAATGTAACACCCACATTTCACTATTTATGTTATGAGTCCCACGTAATAGGGGGTGAGCCTATTGCCATATAAATAAATAATAATAAAATAAAATAAAATAAAAAGCCTTTTATTTCTTGCAAAATAACTTTCCATATTAATAATTATAAAAGTTATGAGAATCATCATTATATTAATAATTATAAAAGTTATGAGAATCATCATTAAATGAATTCAATTACTGATTTAAAATTACTTTTATATCAATTTAATTACACATTTAATATTTAAAATAATTATAATAAATTCAATTTTATGTACATTTATAATAAATAAAATTCCAAGAATATTCAATCTATAAGGTGAATAAATTATAATTTTATTGCCATATACTGGGCACAATTCCAAACTCCGTGCTACTACTGAGAATTCTTTAAAAAAACCAGTTAGACTTTGCCCGACCCGCGAATTGAATACAAGATCCTTTGCCCGGCAGCCGCACATTGCGACCACGCGGCTAACGAGGCAGTCAATGGCCGATAGGGTGGTATTAATATTTATAATACTGACACGAAGCTGGTTAAGCTACTTTCAGTCAAAATTGCAGTTTAATACGACTACGATCTTCGCGGGAAGAATACGGAAAATGACAATTCTATTTTGACATTTCAAATGTGTGAGGTATATGTAATTTAATCGAAATGAATGTTTAACTATAATACGACTTTAACTTTGACTTTGACGTTAACTTTAACTTCAAATATGACTTTGACTTTGTCTTTTCACTTTTGATTCTCACTTTATTATAATTACCTGTAATGGTGGCATAGAGAAGTCATACACCCAGGCATCTGGCGACCACCGTTAGGGTAGAAGTCGACCTGAGCGAGAGGGTTCAGCCAGCCACTGTCTCCTCCATTGGTGTGCATAACTTCAGTGTACACTCCATCATTGGGCCTGAATAGCCAGGCGGTGTCCCAACGGTCGGCAGGGTCCAAACCTGAAGAAGAAGATGGTGTTAGTATACAGTGGATGTAGATTAAAATTATTATAACATAATCGCCTTTTATCCCAAAAGAGGTAGGCAGAGGTGCACATTACGGCACTTAATGCCACTGTACAATGTAACACCCATTTTTCACTGTTTATGTTATGAGACCCATGTAATAGGGGGTGAGCCTATTGCCATATATCACAGGTATCACTCCGGTCGACCCGGCTCATTTGCCATTTGCCGAAGCATACCTCTTGATTGACTTGGCATCTTCACGCTGCACTGGCGAGCATCAAGGTCACACTTTATAAGGATACACGATTATCAGAGAACACTTTTTTTTTAAGGGGGGAAAGTCATAGAATGACTGCTCCCGCCTGGGTGAGGCGGGAGGGAGTGTCAGACTCTTGACTGACTAAAAACCACCCCGTTCCTACTACTGCACGTCGAGCCGGAGCCCCGGTTACCCGTTAGGTTCTCCGCGACACCAGAGAACACTCTGCTGTGACAACAGACTTGTCTGCGTCAGACAAGTTTGTCAATTGCGCTGCGACGCATCATGGGCTTTTTGTGTGTACCTGAATTCTTGTTTCTGTCGTGACGTAATAAATAGTTTTTCTTTCTTTTTACTTACCAGTGACATAACCGACGTTGCCATTAATAGTTCTGGCGATGATACCAGCTCCATGGCCGCCCACACTGTAGCCGATCACGTGGTAGTTGTTGGCGTTGGCACCAGTGATGGAGTTAAGCCAGTTGATGAATCTACCGGCGGCTTGACCTGGAAACAGATAGGACATGAAGGGACTGATTTAAGACGACATAATGAAAAGACGATTTTTTTTAAAACGTTGCCCCACACTAGGATTTTCTCTTGTGTCGTGGGTGCGTTTACAAACATACAAGTTCATATACTCATGACATCCAGACCCGGAACTACAATTTGTGGATCACACAAAGAGTTGTTCCGTGCGGGAATCGAACCCGCGACATGTTGCGCGGTAGTCAGTTGCCCAGCCACCGCACCATCCCCGAATGAGTAGGCAAAGGTGCATATTACAGCACTTAATGTCACTATACAATGTAACATCCACTATTCACTATTTATGTTACGAGTCCCATGTAATAGGGGGTGAGCCTATTGCCATATACCGGGCTCAATTCTAGACTCCGTGTTACTACTGATATTTTTTCGAAAAATTCTGTCTGGCCCGAGAATTGAACCCGAGACCACTTGCCCGGCAGTCGCAGTTGCGAGCACTCGTCCAACGAGGCAGTTGTGACGAAATGAGGAGTTCTTGGTCGTTCTTCTCCATAGGAATCTACACTTTGGAACGAGCAAATAAACTATTTTAAGCTCCTTTCTTTTACTTCAATTTAGTCAGAGTCAAAGCATTTATTTCAATTGGGTAATCGATAAGAAACGTCAACAATTGAATTGTCCGTCCGTCCGTCTGTCAGTGAAGCTAGGCGCTCGTTCCAAAGTGTAGTTTCGAATGGAGAAGAACGAGAAAGAAACTCCATCGTTACTCTTTAAAAAAAATCTTTTTTACAGTCTCATTGATCCATTATCTTGAAGATATGTTTGAAAAACTTTAGAAGGTTTCAAGTATAATCAATAAGATGTTTAGTAAAAATTTACCTGCTTGGATGGCACGGGGTCCCCAGGAAGATCCGGCACTCCAGTCCAGGATAATGACGTTGACGTCTTCAGCAGCCAAGAAAGCTGTGACAGAGATACCAAGTATTAAGTATTTATCAACATTAACATCATTTTAAAAGGATAACAGAAACAATTGGGTTCTTGCCTTAATCAAAAATAAATTATTTCGACTGTTCAATACTATAAAATATAAAAAAATAATCACACTTTCATTGATTTTACGACCAACTTCAATTTAGTATTAATCGAGCAAATTTTTAAGAAATAAGTATAGCGTTTGAGTCTAAAGAACCGTGACGTCACAATACACAATCTCGTACAAAATTCATAGAAAACTGACGTTTTTGACAGTTCGATAAAAGTATTGAATTTGACTAGTTGGCGAGTACCCAATTTGAATGATGACAGGGTATGAAAATTAAAAATGTAATTTGTCCGTCAGTTAGGTAGTGAAAAAATATTAGACACGTATTTTTTTTATTTTGTCGTATAATAAAACAATACTTAGATTAAACGAATCAAAGTTTAGGAGTGGGGGCTAAAACGTCTTTTCTACGTATAAAATGTACGTAGAAGTGACGTCACGCGATATTTCAAATCAATATATCGTCGAAAGTATTCGTTTCTGTAAGAAAATAAAAAAATCGTGTCTAATGATTTAAAATAATCTACCAGACGGACATTAAAATAAAAATTAGGCATCTACTCTATCGAAAGTAAAGAAATTGATAGATATAAAATATAGTCTACGAGACTATCGACGAGACGAGATACGAGTCGAATCTACAACTGCGCGTTTGTATGGTCTTGAAAATGTCGAAATCAAGTTATAGTAACAAGTCAGAGTATTATTGGATTTTTTGAGTTTAGATATATTCTCTGCAAGAATACAGTTTGGCATAACATTCGGTATTTGCAAATAATTTCAATTCTTATAATTTTAAGTATAATGCGCCTACCACATACTCGACGAGTGGTATGGGAAGTAACAAGGAAAGGAGGCAGAGACGTAGTGTGGCAACATTACTCGCCATGCCACACGTCATGCTCCTCGTCCTGCCCACTGCTCTCTATTTAGTCGGTTTTTTCGCGCGAGTCAAAGGACCGGCAATACGAGGAGGCAACGAGGACCGGCAATACGGCGTCTCGATTTTTTTTATGGAATAGGAGGCAAACGAACAGACGGATCACCTGATGGTAAGCGATCAGCGCCGACCATGGACACCTGCAACACCAGAGGAGTCACAGGTGCGTTACCGGCCTTTTAAAAAGGAGTACGCTCTTTTCTTGAAGGTTTGAAGGTTGTATCGGTTCGGAAATACCGCCGACGACAAATCATTCCACAGTTTTGCTGTGCGAGGCAGAAAGCATCGTGAGAAGCGCACAGTTGTGGCCTGTCAACCATTTATATGGTGGGGATGCATATTCTGTCGTGAGGTTCGAAGGCGAAAAGATGTGGCAGGTATCAGGTCACGATTGAGTCAAGTCGCGGCAAATCACAGCAGGGCAAGGAGCATAGTGATGAGCAGCGTAAGGAATAAATGTAGTATTCTTTTACCTGGCAGAAGCACAGTGTTGAACCCAGAAGTAACGGATCCAGCGAACCCGTGCATCAGAACGACGGTGCGGCGACGAGCGTTGAAGTTCGAGTTGTGGACGGTGGCAGCATTGTTCAGGACCAGAGGCTGACTGATTGAGGGGTTAGCCCTGGAAGTATTCAAGGTTAAGGTTCAATAATCTGTGAGTTTTTTTAAGGGGGAAAATCATCAAATGCAGCGGAGACGGGAGGGAGTGTCAGACTCTTATTGACTAAAAACCACCCCGTTCTTTCTCATGCACTTCGAGCCGGAGCCCCGGCAATCAGTTAGGTTTACCGCGGGACAATCTGTGAATAGATTTGGATTAAAGACTTCTTCTTAGGTAGAGAAGGAATGCAGCAAATATGTTGGATGCTACGTGAATTTAAATTGAATGCGTTAGATTTTGGTTGCTTTTCATATATTCTAGCGAATCGTACTTCGTCTGCAGCCATTGTCCTATATAGGATCTTCATGCATTAGTGATACTTTGACTAATTTAATAAATTAAGTATGTTCGATGTTAGAAAATGACTGCCTCGTTGTCCGAGTGGTCGCAAGTGCGACTATAGGGCAATGGGTCTCGGGTTCGATTATCGATACTGGGTTTTTAAAAAATTCTCAGTAGTAGCACGGAGTCGGCGGCATGTCGATAGACCCGGTATATGGCAATAGGCTCACCCCCTATTACATAGGACTCATAACATAAATAGTGAAAAGTTGGTGTTAAAAGTTGTGCAGTGGCATAATGTACACCTCTTCCTACCCATATTCAACAATAATATATAATAAGAAATATTCAACATACCTGGTGAAAAGATGGTATCTGTTGGAAGCATCGGGGTTGTATCTAGCGAGCCTGTCGAAGTCGCTGACTTTCATCCAGTTATCCACAAGGTGGACTTTGCCGGCGTCGTCTTCCAAGTAATCATAACGAAGACCTTCAGACCATTTTCCTATGACGGGGTCGCTGGCAGGGTAAGCTGAGAACAAGAAAAAAACATTTTAGAATATTTTTGATCGACTTCTAAAAGGAAGGTTCTCAGTCTGACCTGTATGTATCTTTGTGTGCAATTATCTCGCAATTGGCTGAACCGATTTCAATGCGGTTCACCTAATGGTAAGCAATCGGCGTCGTCCATGGACACACGGAACACCAGAGGCGTTAAAATTACGCAACCGACCTTTTTGGGGATTAGGAATTTGAGGATTGTTGGGGATTTAAGGATTGACTAGGGTGGGGGATAATTGGGCCTCTGGTAACCTCACTCACACGACGAAACACAACGCAAGCGTTGCTTCACGTCGGTTTTCTGCTCGGCCCTTGTATAACTCCGGTCAGCCGGCCTATTCGTGCCAAAGTATGGCTCTCCCACACATGAGACTTAACCAATGACAGAAGAGTCTCAGTTCACGGTAGTCTCTATTTTTAAACGACTTCAAAAAAAGGACGTTCTCAATTAGATCGTACCTCTATATATGTATTTTTTATGTTTGTTCGCCGATATCTCCGTTATGAACCGAATTTGATCATTCTTTTTTTGTTGGAAAGGAGATAGTCCCAGAGTGGTCCCATAATAAGGAAATTAAGATCTGATGATGGAAAACTAGAGAAACAGAGGGGAAGTTTTAAAAATTATAGAGGTGACTAGTGCATTTGTTTAATTTTATTTTTATTTTTATTTTTACAATAAGTATTTAAAACCACTACGCTACGATTTGATAAAGGTCTGGAGTCTGATGCACCGACTTCTCACCTATCAGTAGGTGTGTAAGCTATAAGTACGTATGACCAATAATAGTTATTATTTCCTTTTTAGTTTTTATTTTTCGTTTTTCATTTATAACACAGCTGCCAAGGGATTAGTTAATCAGTAGCCAGCGAAACAAATGAAATATTTCTAAAACAGATTTCCTTGAAACACTACTAATAAATTATGATAAAATTAATACATCATTAAATATAATCTCTAATACTGATTTATCGTGATAATAACTACACGCGATTACCTTCGCGTGGCACTTTTGAAATCGTTAAAATGGACGTTCTATGTTTGACCTGAGGCCTTAGTACGAGTTTCATTAACGTTTAAAGTATTCGAAACGAGTACGCGTTCGGCACTCTGATTGGCCGGCGCCAATGAACCAACCAATCAGAGCCCTGAACGCATACTCGTTACGATTACTTTAAACGTAATACAAACTCGTACAGAGGCCTTAGTACGAGTTTGTTTTTCCGTCTTTTAGATATTTTAAAAATCTTCGATACGTATTTTTTCTTTTTTCTCGTATCCAAAAAAACATGTAGATATTTTGAGTTAAAATGACGCGTGACGTCACAATTAGGTACGATTTCTCCGTAAGTGTGACGTCAACACCCCCACTCCCTAACTTTAATGCGGAATAACTACGTATTCTTCTGTTAATTTGATAAAACAAAAAATACGTGTCTGATATTTCCGTGCGATCTTAAAGACGGACTAATTACTTTTTTGATTTTTTTACCCTGTCGACACGCCTATTGTTTAGACTATACTGCCTCGTTGGCCGAATAATTGCAAGTGCTACTGTCAGGTAAGGGGTCTCGGGTTCGATTTCCGGAACGGGCAAAGTATTACCTACTGGGTTTTTAAAAAAAATCTCAATAGTAGCACAGAGTCTGGAATTGTGCCCGGTATATGGCAATAGACTCATCCCCTATTACATTGGACTCATAACATAAATAGTGAAAAGTGGGTGTTACATTGTACAGTGGCATAATGTGCACTTCTGCCTACCCCTTCGGGGATAAAAGGCGTGATGTTATGTTATGTACTCTTATAGCTTATACACCCACTGATAGGTGAGAAGTCGGTGCCACAAACCCATAACAAAGTTTCACCGACCAACCTTCGGTTCCCCTGGGATTCCATCATAAGATCCTAAGTTCACAACAATCCTACACCATCAAAATATTTTTTTTTGTTGTCTTCCTGCTTCACGGCGATCAGGGTGTTTACTCTCGAAACCAATCTCAATGTCAATACAATTTCAATCCAATAAAATGTCAATAATGATTCAATGTCAACACTATACAACCCTACTATCGTAGCTGTTAAAATAGCATTCAGATGAAAACTGACTGAAAAGACACAGTGTTTCAACCTTACAAAATAGATTTACTAGGATGGAATGAGACACCAAACTGAGAAGTGTCTGTCCAAGCTATAAACCATAAGCAGGTATTGAATATCAGACAAGCCAGTGGCTTATTGTTGCCCACAACAGGGGGCTTACTCTTGAATCCAATTCCGATCGATCGACATTGTTATTGTGAAATTTCGTACTCTTGAGTTGCAACACTAGCGCCCATTGCATCCGTATTGCGTGGATAATGAATGAACTAAATGGTATTGAGTTTGGCTTTATATTCCGTACTCTGAATGCTATTGTAACAGCTACGGTAAGGGTTGTATAGTTTTGACATTGAATAATTATTGAGATTTTATTGGATTGCATTGACATTGAGATTGGTTTCAAGAGTAAGCACCTAGGTGGGCGTGTGGTTTTTTGCCACAGTCGTGGTTTAAAATATCCCATATTTTATATCGTCTAAGTCCTCTTGTCACAATTTTAATCATTTTTAACTCACCCGAAACCACCGCTGCACTGAAAACCAACACGGCAGCTACCCAGGACACCATTGTTGCAGTTTTGTACAGAAACAAGAAAACCAAGCATATTTATGTAGTTCCGTATCTCTATATAGATAAATTTATAATTTGAAAAGTCACTAATTATGCTTAGGTATCGATGCGTTCGTTTGTTTATTTGACTACTTATTTTTTGGTGTTTCGCCTGCTATGACTAATTTATTTATTTTTTTGAGGGGAGAAAATTATCCAATCTGTGAGGCGATAGGGCGTGTCACAGTCTCATGCCCGAATACTAAAACGTTTTAAAAATAATGTAATGTTTTAATGAGTAATGTTTTAAAAAAAAACATAACTAAACTTATAGTTATGTTTTTTTTTTATATTTGATGGGGCGACGTTTGACCACTATCTCGCCTGGTGGTAAGCGATGATGCGGTCTAAGATATAGCACGTCGTCCCATAAGCAACCTATTCACTCGGGCCTTGAAGACTCCCAGGTTGTACCCTTCAGGAAACACAGACTCTGGCAAAGAATTCCACTCTTTAGCAGTACGCACATATGTCTCTACAAATTCATAGTAAAATGACAGAGATGGCACTATATTTAAGGACGACTTATAATTGAGTAACGTTTCAGTATTCCGGCATTACTGACTAAATGCTACCCCGTTCTCCTGTTCCTGCATAAAACCGGGACCACGATAACCCGCTAAGTGATTCGCCATATATACCTCTATTCATAATATAGTATAGTTTTTTATCTTTATTTGGCAAATAGAGCCTTGCCTATGCCTTTTGCCTATGGGAAAAACGTCGGCCCTAGGATACAGAAATCAGTACATACTACAATGAAGTAGTAAAACGTTTTCAGGTTTAGCTTGCCCTTACACTGTCAAACACGGCGAGGACACCGGTGACCGCAACCTATTGTTCTTTAATTGTGTCTATAATGACGGTACTCAAAGGGTTAAACTTAAACACAAAAATAATTAAACGATACAATGTCCTAATGCGCTTTGCAATCGGTTAGTGGGCGATCGCAATTGGACGGCCGGTCTGGAACTCAACTGATTGTTTAACCACCTACCAGTCTTGCGACAATGAAAAGCCTAGTTAGCGGGTGACAATCGCAACCGCGGCGGTTGCGGGATCCCAGAAAAGGATGTTCTCGTGAGTTTCGAAAATTCAGCCTCCATTCTGACACCGCAGCAGGCACGAGAAAAGTTCAACCATTGAGGACAACCTACGATTATCACGTACAGCTTCATATACACGTCTGGAGGCAGGCAGAGCCTATGGAACGCCAATTGCTAAGATTTTATTTCGCTTCATCAACAGTCATCAATCTTTTCATGCATGCTCATCGGTTAAAGGTACTTTTAATATGTCCGTCGAGGACGCCCTCTACCGTGGGGCCGTCCATTCATATCCACTTTATTATTATTATTTATGTCTTTACCATTCACGGGACCACAGGGTCCCGGTCATTTGGGAAGCGTACGAGGGGCCGAAGCCAACTGCGCAGAAGCCCTTTAGACAACTTTAATATAAATGTAATGAACACACAAACCGGCGACTATCCCTGTATGCACTATGGAAATGCACCCAAGGACAGTCTCCGGTTAGTGTAGAACTATTGTGGATAATGAAAAAAAAGGTAGGGCTATGGATGGGTTGGTTGTGGACTGGAAAAATGGGAACTATGGATGGCTATGGCACCTGCCGAAACAATGTAATTATTAAACGTAAAAATGGCAGGCGGAGACTCGCTAACTCACCGACCGGGCCCCGGGAATGGTTGCTAGATATAGCGACATAGGGGCAACGAGAATGTGAGTGGCTGAAGGGTTAAGAAACTACCACCGCTTTCTACTCAGATCATCTGCTCCAGCTGAAGCCTCCTGCATCCCTGCCCCACTCGCGACTTACGAATAGTTTCTTACTCTTCGAGCAGGATCACTGCTCTCGCGACTCCACTCTGGACGGCCAATGAAGGCAAGCCAGAGGTGGGAGACCTGTTCCTTGTCATCGTTCACTCCAGCCAGCCAATTAAGGCAAGCCGGAGAAGAAGGAACGGTGACTTCTCCCTGGAGCACTCGGGATGATGGTAGCCCGCGGGATCGCTAATGCCCGTCACCTCGCCTCAAGGTGCCCTGCGGGCTTATTATTATTATCTACTTTCATCCATCCTTTCTACACGCCCAAACCAGCGTAACATTCCGTTTTTAATCCACACCTTTCTCTAATAACACTATTGCTCACTCGATCACTCAATTTTAGTCCATACGTACTTCTAAGGGCTCTCATTTCCATCGCATTAATCCTGCTTTCATGCTTCTTCTGTTCATGATAACCACATACATACACACTCACAAACTTTTACATAATATATTAAAAAGAGTTACTACCAAAACATACTACATTAGTCCTAGCTATAAAGACACATACCTACATTTTTAGTTTAAGAGATTAAAAGATAATTATTGTCATTAGACGCTATCTATTTTTAATTGATTTGCGTGCGATTGGGAAGGCAGCACATATTATAATTATCTATAATATTTGATAAAGCAGGCACACCTATGACTATATTTTTATGGCATAAACCGGTAAACGAACAGACGGATCACCTGATGGTAAGCAATCAGCGCCGCCCATGGACACCTGAAACACCAACGCGTAACAAGTGGTGTCATCACTGCGAGGACCGCCCTGAGGACACGGTGGAACAGTGGGAGAATGCCCTGCGTGGGCTGAGCACCGCTGTGCCCTCAGGGAAGTCATCGGCGATGGCGACCTCTCGCGTCCGGGCCTAGTGCAGGCCATGATGCGGACTGGGATGCCGTCTCCTCCATTTGCGAAGCAGTTATGCTAGCTAAGGAGGAGGCGGGACGCGTGAGGCAGCGAAGCGCTGCCTCCTCGCAACCCTGCCATCGCGAAGGACACACCGGGCGTCGGGGATCTCGGGACGATCTCCGGCCACCGTAAGCGCGGGCCTGCGGACGGCGAGCAAGGGTGGCTCCCCGTCCGACCAGAAACAGACCCGAGCGTACGGCTCGAAGAGCCATCAGACCACCAAAGATGGGGCCCAACAGGGCCGATGCCGATTCGGAGTCGCGGAGAACCTAACGGGTAACCGGGGCTCCGGCTCGACGTTCAGGAGAAGGAATGGGGTGGTTTTTAGTCAGTAAGAGTCTGACACTCCCTCCCGCCTCACCCAGGCGGCAGTCATTCGATGATTTTCGCCCATGAAAAAAAAGGCGTAACAAGTGCGTTACCGGCCTTTTGAGAATTGGGAATTTGAAGATTGTAGAGGATTCGGGGATTGGGGAGACTAGGGAGGAGGGGTCAGGGCCTACGGTAACCTCACTCACATGAAAAAACACGACGCAAGCGTTGTTTCGCTATGGTTTTCTGCTCGGCCGTGGTATCTCTCCGGTCGAGCCGGCCCATTTGTGCCGAAGCATGGCTCTCCCACACTGAAGAAAATCGATACGATGACAAAATTTGGTATTGTATTGAATTACATGTCCAATAACTAGTGTTCTATTAACTAGTATTGTAGGATTGACTTTTCCCTATCAGAATGAGATTTTTTCATGGTATGGGTCGACAAATGAGTAAATCGCCTGGTGGTAAGCAATCTGCGCCAACTACACCCGCAACACCAGAGAAGTTATAGGTGCGTTGCCGGCCTTTTAAAAAGGAATTCGCTCTTTTCTTGAACGTTTGAAGGTCGTATCGGTTCGGTAAGATGTGGACGCACCCTAAACTTATTCTAAAGACGTGGCCGATTCAGTAAACATTTTTTGAAGTTCTTTTATTAAAACTCTAAGCAACAACAAAATTATACCATCTACGAAAATGAAAAACAAAGCAATCGCATTCAATTTTAAACTGTGATAAAGAGTTTTATGCGCTATTTTTGAATACGACATCAATCATTCAATGACAAATTCATTACATAAACTTATATTACAATCAATTATATTGAATACTAGTTTCCTGTCTGTGGCTTTGCCCGCGTCGTTAAAGGAAAAATGTACCATAACCTACTCCCCAGCCTGCTCTCTACAGATCAAAACCGTTACCATAAAGTCGCCCCATTCCGACGTGAAAGACAGTCAGACGTCATTTTTGAATCTATAATATTAGTATGGATCCTCTTTTCCCATATCCTTAGGGTATTAAGCGAAATTTTCACAAGTGTTGGAGAACCATGCCCCAATGGGCCGGCTCGACCGGAGTGATATCACGGCCTCACAGAAAACCGACGTGAAACAGCGCTTGCGTTGTATTTCGTCGAGTAAGTGAGGTGACCGAAGGACCAATTTCCCTCCTCCCCTTCCCTAATTTACCCAATCGCTGAATCCCCAACAATTCTCAAATTTCTAATACCCAAAAGGCCGGTAACGCTTTTGTAACGCCTCTAGTGTTGCGGGTTTCCATGGGCGACACCGATTGCTTACCATCAGGTGATCCGTCGGCTCGTTTATCGACTTATATCATTTAAAATTAAAATAATAATTCGATTTTGTGTTAAGATGAGTTATTACAAGTATTGCGTTATCATGAATTGTATTGTGAACCTGATTGAAAAAGAGTAACCTATGGAGTTTCTTGCTCGTTCTTCTACATAGGAATCTACACCTTGGAATGAGCAAATAGAGAAACTTGAAGACCGCCCTGACATTTTTTCTTATTATTTAATAATGAAATATTTTGTTTTGACGTTCAAAAGTGTCTTCCAGCAGCTGCAGCCAAATGCCATTTAGCGTTTGTCTACATGTAGAATAGAAAACCAAATTATATGGAATTGACGTAAATTTTGACACTTGTCAGTGTTATCCCCATACATTTAGTTTTCTACTCTCTCTGTAGACAAGCGCTAAAGTGGTGTTTGGCTAAAGGCACGGTCTAATTGAAATGAATGATTTGAATTTGACTTTTGATATTTTATTGATCAAATTTTCATGTCACGTAACTACGATCTCAGCCTACCAACTGCATAAACAATTAGTCATATAAATACATAACTAGATTATGAACCTCAAGAATTAATCCTTTTCGTCGATTAATCCTAAGAATATTAATCAATATGATAAAATAAATTAATTATATAGATAAAAATATATCGTTAACTGCCAATGACGCATCTAAGGAGTGAGTTGACGTGTGTTATTTCATAGGTACAATTGGGATGGTGACAGGGTATGAAAATTAAAAATCTAATTAGGCCGTCAGTTAGGTAATGAAAAAATATTAGACACGTATTTTTTTATTTTGACGTATAATAAAATGATACTTAGATAAAACGAATCGAAGTTTAGGAGTGTGTGGATGACTAATTTTTATTTAAATGTCCGTCCGGTAAATTATTTAAAAACATTAGACACGTATTTTTATTGTTTTTACGGAAACGAATAGTTTCGAAGATATATTGATTTGAAATGTTGCGTGACTTCACTTCTACCTCTATGTACCTACATTTTATACGTAGAAATGACATTTTAGCCCCCACTCCTAAACTTTGATTCGTTTCGACCCATGCTCGCCGTCCGCAGGCCCGCGCTTACGGTGGCCGGAGATCGTGCCAAGAAATATTATGCCTATGGTCTGAATAACAACAAATGTCACAACTTACCTTACCTACCTGTATTATAAAGTCATGTAATAACTATCTTTAGATGACAGCCAGAGCATATCATAAACTGAATTATGTAATCAAGCTTACTACACACTGACAGATAATCTTGAAGATAAGAATGCTTGGCAGCATGTTGGTTCGGCTCCACTGGACAATACTCAAATGTAGTCAGTAGTTAGATTCCAATAGTATGTAATTTAATACTTTAATTCTAATGTAGACAATCTAGTTTCCTTATGGCATCGAGCATTTCTTTCTTTATTGAAACAAAGAGTTTCCTTTTTCTTGTATAGAAGCAGTATTTTTATGGATTGTCAGTATGCATATGCGAGCACCATGTTAGACTCATCATAAACATCATAAAATCACGCCTTTTTATCCGTGAAGGGGAAGGCAGAGGTGCACATTACAGCACTTAAAGCCGCTGTGCAATACATACATACATACATAACTTCACGCCTGTCTCCCATGGGGGTAGGCAGAGACTAAAGAACGCCAATTACTACGATTCTTAGATACCTCTTTCGCTTCATTAACAGTCATCAATCTTTTCATGCATGCTCGTCGGTTAAGGGTACTTTTAATTTGGCCCTTCTTTAATATATCACCAATCTGGTCACTATATGTCCGTCTTAGGGCTGTGCAATGTAACACCCACTTTTCACTATTTATGTTATGAGTCCCATGTAATAGGGGGTGAGCCTATTGCTAGATACCGGGCACAATAATTCCATACTCCGTGCTAGTGGTGAGACTATGTTAGACTATAAAATTTATTTGTTTCTATTTTTTTTTGTTTTGTTTTTTATTTTAGTAAGTTTTGTAATTTGTACAATGCGTCAAGCGTCTCTGTTTTAAAGATCTAAACACACATAGGGATAGACGGATAGCAACTTTGTTTTATACTATGTAGTGATAGTGAAGAGTCGAGGTGACCTGGAGGTTTAAGATGCCCGTTTTTTATGCATGAGGGTGCGACTGCCAATGTGACTTTTTCCGAGTTATAAGTACTTTCTAAGATTATTCAGACACCACTGACAAACGGTGAAGGAAAACATCGTAAGGAAACCTGGGCTTATAATTTCTAATTGCTGGACGGCTGGCGCGGTGGCTATGCAAATGGCTGCCGCGCAACGTGTCGCGGGTTCGATTCCCGCACGGAACAAATCTTTGAAAAAAAAAAGAGTTTGTAATCGCCAACCCGCATTGAGCAAGCGTGGTGATTAATGCTCAAACGTTCTCCATGTGAGAAGAGGCTTTTGGTCAGCAGTGGCCACTTATAGACTGTTATGATTAACACTGGTGTAGAATTATCAAACCTGTCAAATGCAATAAGGGGTAGGCAGAGATCAAAGGTATTGTGAAAATTATTTGATGTTTTGATATCTCTTGTTAAATGCGGGTGCATTGTGGTTCGCAATGGAAAGGGCTATTAATATTGGCTACGTGCGCGACGGTGGCGACGCGTAGCGTTTACAACATTTGCGGAATAAGACAAATAATAATATTATAATTTTCTTTGCAAATATAAATAAAACCAAAGATTAAAATAGTATTGTTGACATTATTTAAGTGCAATTTATTCAATAGTTTTACTGTAAAATGAATGTAAAAATAAAAACCGGGTTTGCATCATCCGCATTAGTTTCCAATTTCTGCCGTGTTGTGCGCTGCGGTCGTTATCTGTCCGCCACTATTCGCTTTGCACATAGCCAATAGTAAGATAATGTTTTAACTACTATCTTTATTTAACACTATTTTTAAAGGGCTTTTTTATTACTTCTTTTTTAAACTAGGTATTTGAATGAACACTGCTGGACTGCCTCATTGGCCGAGTGGTCGCAAGTGCGACTGCCGGGCAAGGGGTCTCGGATTCGATTCCCGGGTCGGGCAAAGTATTACTGAGTTTGTAAAAACCTCAGTAGTAGCACGGAGTCTGGAATTGTGCCCGGTATATGGCAATAGACTCACCCCCTATTACATGGAACTCATAACATAAATAGTGAAAAGTGGGTGTTACATTGTACAGTGGTATTAAGTGCCGTAATGTGCACCTCTGCCTACCCCTTCGGGATAAAAGGCGTGATGATAATGTTATGTACAAATTTTCCAAACTCCCAGAAAAGCATTTCAGGTAGAACTAGTTTACGGAACAGAATGTATAGTTCCCTAAGATCGGAAAAGGAGGACCCTCCGACCAGGCGAGGTGATCGTGCCTGGTGGGCTTTCTGCCCAACTGTTGTTCGTTAGGATTTTCTATCCGTGGTAATTCGTATGTAAACTTCACATGTGCGATGTGATATTTTGGGACGTCATCCGTTGATTTGTTTTATCGATAGTCTATGTGTGTGTGTTTTTGAACTGTCATTTGACGTGTGATATTCGCCATACTACCAAATTACCGAACTACAGGTTTTACAGTCCAAAAACATTCATAGGTGCAGTGTAATTTCAGCCGGACGATTCTATTTTAAAATCTATACTGCCAGACAAAAGGGTGTGTCTTCAGTGTTAGCGTGTAGCGGGAGACGCGAGTTTATTTTTTTTTAAATGTTGCCCCACATTACAATTTTCTCCTGTGTAGTAGGCGCGTTGACAAACATACAAGTTCACATACACAATGACACCCAGATCAGAAACAACAATTTGTGGATCACACAAAGTATTGTTCCGTGTGGGAATCGAACCCGCGACACGTTGCACGGCAGCCAGTTGCCCAGCTACCTACCGCACCATCCGTGCAGTCAAAGTTTGTTCGTCGAAACTCCAATAATGATCGTTTAAATATTTTTTTTTATTTTTAAGGAGGCCAAATCATCGAATTACTGCTCCCGCTTGGGTGAGGCGGGAGGGAGTGTCAGACTCTTACTGACTAAAAACCACCCCGTTCCTTCTCCTGCACGTCGAGCCAGAGCCCCGAATACCCGTTAGGTACTCCGCGACTAACCCGTTAGGTACTCCGCGACAAAAAAAAAAATGTATAAAAGATAATTTACAAAGAGAAGAGATTTACAAAGAGATTTACAAAGAGAAGAGTTTCGAATTTTGATTTCTGTAATTCACAATCCAAGGGCGTTCCATAGTTTCTACCTACCCTCATGAGCCCTAAGGAGCTGATAGGAGTAGATTATCCATCCGCTTATGAAATCCGCTATCACTGGCAATGCATCTTAAAACCAAACTCGATAAATTTTAGACAGAGACAGAATATAAAGGCGTGGCTAACATTTGTCTTAAGTTTCCATATGAAGGAAAGAGATAGACATACATTTAAGATTTTCTATCCTATAAGAAATTAAATTGAATAATATTACAGTTACTATAAAGCTTAGTCTTCCAAGGGGTAGGTAGAGATGTAAGTCTTATGTGATTTATTTTTATTGGTTATGTAAATATTGGAATACTTTTGTCGCGTTGGTAGTGAGGTCGTAAGTGCGACTGCTGAGTATAGGGTAATTGTAACGCCTCTGGTGTTCCAGGTGTCCATGGGCAGCGCCAATTGCTTACCATCAGGTGATCCGTCTGCTCGTTTACCGGTTTATCTCATAAAGAAGTAACTGTACCACTGCTGAGCAAAGTCCTCTTCTCATACGGAGAAGGTTTGAGCATTAATCACCACGCTTCTTCAAGGCAGTATGTAATAGGGTAGATTCCTAATTTTTATTTTAATGTCCGTCTGGTAGATTATTTTAAATCATTAGACACGTATTTTTTATTTTCTTACGGAAACGAATACTTTCGTCGATATATTGATTTGAAATGTCGCGTGACGTCACTTCTATGTAGATACATTTCATACGTAGAAATGACGTTTTAGCCCATACTCTTAAACTTTGATTCGTTTTATCTAATTATTGTTTTATTATACGACAAAATAAAAAAAATACGTGTCTAATATTTTTTCACTACCTAACTGACGGACAAATTACATTTTTAATTTTCATACCCTGTCATCATTCAAATTCCCAACTAAAGCCATTAAGCAATAAGGTGTGAAATAAAAAAGAAAATGCAATTATTTAAAGGAAATTTTAATTATAAATTATATAATTAATTATATTATTTTGTTTGTCTGTCTGTCATGGAATCATGGTGCTTGGCTTGTAACTTAACCCTGGGAGAAGGGAGGGGAGCCGTTGGTACGAACGTAGTAGATACCCTTGGATCTGGAAAGAGAGAAAGGAAATTACTTGTTAATCATCAATATCATTTAGCATCAGACTGTAACTGTTCCACTGCTGGAAAGAGCTCACGACTTCTCTTCTCAGAATAAGAAGGAATGACAAGATTTTTTAAAGAAGGGCCAAATTAAAAAGCCCTTAACCGACGAGCATGCATGAAAAGACTGATGACTGTTGATGAAGAGTTGAGGTATGTAAGAATCACAGCAATTGGCGTTCTATATTCTCTGCCTACCACAATAAGAGTCCAAAAGAAAAAGATAGGTTCACCAGTTATTGTTTGTTTTAAGTGTGGGAGAGCCATGCTTCGGCACGAATGGGCCGGCTCGACCGGAGTGATACCACGGCCTCACAGAAAACCGACGTGAAACAACGCTTGCGTTGTGTTTCGTCGTGTGTGTGAGGTTACCGGAGGCCCAATTACCTTCCCCTTCCTCAATCTCCCCAATCCCTGAATCCCCAACGAACCTCAAACTCCTAATCCCCAAAAAGTCGGTGACGCACTTGTAACGCCTCTGGTGTTCCAGGTGTCCATGGGCGACGCCGATTGCTTACCATCAGGTGATGCGTCTGCTCGTTTACCGGCTTATGCCATAAAAAAAAATGATAGATTTTGACATGGGGGATCAGTTAATAAAAAAATTTTGGTTAGATACTCACCCAGTCTTAGGCTGAAGTCCTCCCATAGGAAGTGTGGCAGGTCCAGAACAGTTGCCAGCCTTAGCTTCCTCGACTGATGCGCACTGGGTGCCAGTGAAACCACCAGTAGCTAGAGACTCGCCCATGTAGAAGTAGGACCTGGAAGTAGGCGGAAGTTTGGGATTAAACTATTTTCAAAAGGTAGTTTTAACTTGTTGAGTACCGTCATTATAGACACAATGAAAGAAGAAAGGTTGCAGTCACCGGTGACCGCGCGGTGTTTGACAGTTTAAAGGCAGACTGCCTCGTTAGCCGAGTGGTCGTAAGTGCGACTGCCGGGCAATGCCGGCCTGGCCCTCAATGCAGGTTTGCGATTTCAAACTTAACAATAACAAAATAAACAACGATTTTAAACAAATTATGAGTTCAGGTTTCCTGACAATGTGTTCCTTCACTGTTTGGGCTCGTACACAAAACTGCGATGCGACGTCTCATCGCAAAAATGTGCGAGCTCCCTCTACGCATCGCAAGAACTTGCGAATTGATTCGCATCGCGCATCAAAATCTTATTAATGATACACTTGACATACATTTGTAGGCACTATTCGCTCTATGAGTATTACATGGCGTGATGTTTTGATAATGTACTATGAGTTCGTATGCGCTTTCAAAGTTTGCTTGCAATGGTTCACCAGTTATTGTTTGTTTTCAACATTTTATTTCTTTGTAAAACTATTGTATTACGGAGACAGAACTATTTTATATCGTGTGACGTCACTTCTACGTACATTTTATAGGTAGAAATGACGTTTTAGCCCCCACTCCTAAACTTTGATTCGTTTTATCTAAGTATTGTTTTATTATACGAAAAAATAAAAAAAAAACACTTCTAATATGTTTTCATTATCCCAATTATTGTATGACTGAGACAGGACTATGTTACCTAAAGACGAAAACGAAATAGATTTCAAGATGCATAATAATCTTCACCTGTAATGATCACAAACAGCTGTAGCACATCCAGGCATGCCAATTCCACCATTAGGATAGAAGTCCACATCACCAGCGGGTTCCTCCTGCCCAATGTTACCGATGTTAGTATGGATTACTTCGGTGTAGACTGCATCATCAGCGCGGACGGCCTGGCTGGAGAGCCAACGGTCTGCTGGGTCCATGGCTGGGCGGGGAAAGATAAAGGTTAGGTTAAAAATTTTGGCCTATCAGAAGATCCTATGCCCCGACAAGAACTGAGGGTGGCCACTGCAGTGGTTTTAGTGACATACAAATTCCACACTCCCTAGCATTTCTCCGTAATAAAAACTTGTTAAAATGGTGCTGGGTTTGTTGGGGTTGTAAAGATCTGATCATTTCATGACCACTTTCACCAATCACCCCTGAACTGCCACTTAACTGATAGTCACTTAGCGTAACATAGCTCCTACGTGTACTGTTAGGAGTCACTTGGAGATGGGTGAAAACAAACATGACGTTAATTATGTCTATAATACCTTAGGGGTTTTATTTGTGAAAACATATGGCATGAGTTTCTTTTTCCATTAAGACCAAATAAATAAAAAATAAAAACCAATAAGACCAAAAAGACAAAAAAAAGACCAAAAAAAAGTTTAACTCGTCGAGTACCGTCATTATAGAGGTAGACAATTATAGAACAATAGGTTGCGGTCACCGATGACCGCTTGGTGTTTGACAGTATTATTATTTTCTAGTCGGCAGTTCAATATTCCGAAAGCCAACTGCCAGTTCCATCATCAGACCAACTCGATGATACCAAAATATTGTATTGTCATTTGTCATCCAATCTGCATACAGTTGCCAATTTTCATGACAGTACAACAATTAGAACTACATATGTAATTCAGGTTCGATGGTTTGATTAAATAGTGCGGTACAGATCGACCTAATAAAAGAGTGTGAAAAGAAACTGCCACGTTGGCCGAGTGGTCACAAGTGCGACTGCCGGACAAGGGTTCTCGGGTTCGATTCCAGGGTCGGGCAAAGTATTATTGGGTTTAAAAAAATCTCAGTAGTAGCACGGAGTCTGGACTTGTGCCCGGTATATGGCAATAGGCTCACCCCCTATTACATGGGACTGATAACATAAATAGTGAAAAGTGGGTGTTACATTATACAGTGGCATAATGTGCACCTCTGCGTAGGCAGATCCCCTTCGGGGATAAGAGGCGATGTTATATTATGTGTTGAAAGAAAGTGCCCCATTGATTTCTCACCAGTAAGATAGCTGGCACGGCCGAGCAGACTCCTGCCGACGATACCTGCCTGGTGAGCACCGACACTGTATCCCAAGATGTGATAGTTCTCCACATTGGCACCAGACGCCTGGTTCAACCAGTTGATGAAACGGCCCACACTGCGACCTGGGGAGAAACAGGATATAGAGGTAAAAAATAAATAAAATACACATGTGTTTATTTCTTTAAATCTGTACAATTAAGTTGCCGATGCAGTTTCATTTTACAAAGAAGAATGACGGATTTCGGCTCACACAACTTTTAAAATTAAATTCACGCGGACAAAAAGTTCTTATCTCCAACAATTTCAATATAAAATACACACATAAGAAAATATTATATTTATTGATTTTCGAGAACTGCTCGAAAGAAAAATCAATTTAATAAGTATTTATTTTAATATTACTTTTCAAATCCCAGATTAAAAAAAAGTTGCCAGTCTTGCTACTGTAATCGATAATTCTAAATAATTAAAATCCTGCCACAGTAATCGATTATTCTATATTAAAAATATTTTTTATTATTTAGATAATTCTAATAAAAAAAAATGCTTTTTACTTTTTATTTACCACATCGTTATTGTATTTTATTATTTATTTTTTACTTAAATAATACGTTTTTTAAAGATTACTATAAAAAACGAAATTCAAGAAATCGATTTTCCATCTATGATCGATAACCTAATTGCCTTGTAATAGCAACCCTTTCAATTGCGGTTCTGTCAAAATCGCACGCGCTTAAAATTGACATTGACGCATCTTGTATTGTTGTGAGTGCACGGTTGTTTTCTTCCGCTGTTTTCTTCATGAGTTCCTCTGCGTTTGCGATAAGTTACAGACTTATTGTGTTATATCCGTATCAAACAGTTTGTGACAATGTCTCAACAGTTTCGTTGTATTCATTGTGGTATAAATGTGTATACAAAGGCATTTAGTTGAATCCGACGATAAATACATAACCTTCAATTGAAAATGTCTGAATAACTTCTTTTTTAGAAGTTCAACGTAAAAGTGGAAATCACAGAAATGCTATTGACATTTTGATTGAGCATGCATGAAAAGACTGATGACTGTTGATAAAGCAAAAGAAATATGTAGGAATCGTAACAATTGGCGTTCTATAGTCTTTGCATACCTCCATGGGAGACAAGCGTGAAGTCATGTATGTATGTATTAAAGATGAGTAGATATAGTCACATTGTTTGCCAGACTACGTGCATTAGTTACAGCTGTTTGCTGTCTATCATTCACTTAGTCACCTATATCAGGAGGTTGTTATCTCAAACGCTTACCTGAGCTGATTCCGTTGAATCCTAAGTGAGCACCCTTGCCCCAGTCGACCACAATGACGTTGACATCACCAGCTAAAATGAAAGCTGAAAGAGAAGATAATAATCAGAAGTTATTAGAAGAAGACTCTCTCGTTGGCCGAGTAGTTGCAAGTGCGGCAGTCATTATTAAGCTAATTACTCTTTCCAAGGTGTAGATTCCTACGGAGAAGAACGAACAAGAAACTCCATAGGTTACTCTCTTTCAATCAGGTTCACAATACAATTCTCTAGTTACATAGTCTTGTTGGTTCGATTGTGCGAGAACAATGTAACACCAAAATCAGTCAAAGAGATCGAAAATGAATGTGTATTACTGGGTTTTCAAAATTATTTTTTTGTCCACGGAGTCTGGAATTGTGGTATATAGCAATAGGCTCACCCCCTATTACATGGGACTCATAACATAAATAGTTAAAAGTGAGTGTTACATTGTACAGTGGCATTAAGTGCCGTCATGTGCACAACCGCCTACCTCATCGAGAATAAAATGCGTGATGTTATGGTACGTTCAAGTTTTATAAAATACAAGGTGTAGTTTTGAAGTCGTGTCATTTCTCGGGTGCATGTCACAGAAGTCATAAAGGTTCAATGTAAGAGAAAATTTCGGGCCAATAGTTAAAAGTACGGCTATAATAAATCGTTTAAGTTGGACAGTATTTCAGAATAAGCGACAGCAATGCTTCTTATTGGAGTTTTATGGAATTAGGAATAATATTAATTACGTTTTTGAGTTTGTGTGTGTTATACCGCGTTATAAAGCTAGTTACAAGTTACAAGACAAAGATTTGCGTAATTTAGAGAAAAATGAAAAAAAATTACCTACCATTTTTTTATTGATTCCGACTCAGAATCGATAGCCGAGTTACCTCCTAGAAAATGACGCGGCTTTATAACAACACCTTGTATAGGTATACGTTTTTATACGCTCCCACGACGCAGGAGATACCAAGACTGGTGTAATTTTTCAACAATGAAATGTATAACTTACCGGGAACGAGTACTGTGTTGAATCCACTGAGGATGTCTCCGAGGAACCCGTGGATCAGGATGATGGTTCTCTTGTTGGGGTTGAAGTGGCTGGCGGCGAGGAGGGCGTTGTTACCTTGGACGATAGGCTGGCTCACCAGTGGGTTGGACCTGGAAGAGTCTATATTAGTTCCAGTTGTCGCCGCGTCAAATTCTTTATTACCAAGCTCTAAATTCGATCTTAACTCCAAAATATGCTCACCTGGTGTACAGATGATACTCGTTGTCTACATCAGGGTTGTATCTAGCCATGTCCCTGAGGTCGCTGGCTTTGATCCAGGAGTCAACCAAGTGAGGATTTCCTTCATCGTCCCTGATATAACCATAGCGAAGACCTTCAGGGTTCAGCTTCGTGATCACCGGATCCACTGCCGCTGGGATCGCTGGGGATGGAAAAGAGAATGGTGATTTGTGACTGGTGATTTTGTTTATAAAATAACTATCGTGAAAAGCTTTCGAACCACAGAGGGGTTAGTAAGCTGCGCAAATTGCAGTAACCGCGCACGCTGCACATGAGGAAGAACCCCTCTGTGGTTCGAAACTAGTAGAGCTTTTCTCAGTATATTCACGTGAGTAACCCGCGATTTTTAGTGCACTGGTGAGAGACCGAGAGGCCGGAGTCTCATACGATAGTCTGACCAAACATCCTAGGAGATGGGGATACCTATGAATGTTACAATGCACCAAGCAACGACACGAAAAGCAACGAAGTGGCGACATCTAGTGAGCAAATGGGAAGGAGTCACGATCCTCAGCAGTGAGGGAATCGACTAGGAAGAAGAAGGTAACATTCACTCTTTACCAGTTATGTCTGAGCACCAGTAACGGACTCATCTATCATCGTCATCAATAGCGAGTGGCAGTCCACTGCTGCACTATGAGCCTCCTCTACATAAGAAGGTTTGTCATAATCTCCGCAGGCAGGCGGGTTGGAGATTGCAGAATCAGAATCAGAATCAGAATATTTTTGTTTGTTGCAGTATAAAAGGTTCAGGTTTATCAGAGAGCGCTACTGCCTGGCGTCTGTCCTAGTCTCTTAGTCGGGTATAATACACCCGGGAGAAGAGTAGCGTTGGTGAAAAAATGTATTTTACTTTACCGTCATTACACGACAAGACTAAAGATAGGTATTATTGTTTTTTATATTTTATCGAAATGGATTAACGTATTATATCCACTTTTGGTAAAACCAGTCGGCAACGAAAATAATTATGATTAAAAAAAACATTATCAATAATTATTTCTATACAATTTTAATCTTTGACTTCCGCACGTGTTTCGATAAACAAGATTAGATCTTGCGCCTCATATCTTAAGATCATAATTACTTTATAATCTCATAGGTATGCTACAAGTTAAGATTTTCGTACTTTGAGTCAGGGGAACTGATTATGTTATCTGTGGCTTTGACAGTTGCGGATTCGCTACATTGTTTATAGCATATGAGCTGACGGATCACCTGATGGTAAGCAATCAGCGTCGCCCATGGACTCCTGGAACACTTTTTTTTTTTAAGGGTGGAAAATCATCGAATGACTGCTCCCGCCTGGGTGAGGCGGGAGGGAGTGTCAAACTCTTACTGACTAAAAACCACCCCGTTCCTTCTCCTGCACGTCGAGCCGGAGCCCCGGTTACCCGTTAGGTTCTCCGCGACTCCGAATCGGCCTCCTGGAACACTAGAGGCGTTACAAGTGCGTTATGAACCTTTTAAAATGGAGTTGTTGAAGATTCTAATGATCTGGAACTACTGGAGGCGGTAGTACATTCTCATCATCAGCATCATCAACAGGAAATTATAATGATACTAGCTACTTTCGCACGGTTTCACACGCTCTGCTCAGCTCATATTGGTCGTAGCGTGATGTTTTATAGCCTATAGCCATCCTCGATAAATGCGCTATCCATCACAAAAAGATTTATTCAAATCAGACTTGTAGTTACGGAGATTAGCACGTTCAAACAAACAAACTCTTCCGCTTTATATAATAGTATAAGATAATTCCCTGTTTTTATAATAACTATCGTGAGACATACTAAATTAATTAAAATTACGGGTTACTCACGTGAATATACTGAGAAACTCACTCACTCACTCACTGAGTGAGCTGCGCGACGTCGCAGCGACCGCGCACGCTGCTCATGAGGAAGAACCCCTCTGTGGTTCGAAACTAGTAGAGCTTTTCTCAGTATATTCACGTGAGTAACCCTTGATTTTAGTTAATTTGTTATTGTTTAATGAATTTACTTACAAAGTGACCTCATGGTCACTAGCTTAGCTAGCTAGTAAGCTCATAATTATCATAATGGTATAATATAACTGAATGGCCACAAAATTGTAAATTAGGTATATATTAAGGTTTAAATGAATAATTTTGTATAGAACTTATGGCGCCGACTTCTAACCTATCAGTGGGTGGGTAATCTATCAGTACTAATAATAGTTATTTTTTGCTTTTTAGTTTTGATTATGACTTTTTGTTTGTTATTAGTTTTTGGTTTTTTGAAATCAGTTTTTTAAACGCAGTTTTTATTTCATTATTCTATGATTATTTTTCCATTTTTTTAGAACTTTTTTTATTTATATAATATTTATTTTGGGGTATTTATCCATATGGATACACCAACCCCATCGTATCGTACCCTCTTGGTCACATAGGACTTAAAACACGTAATCACCAGTGAAAAGTACTTCTGTCAACCTCTACGGGGATTAAAAGCGATGACTTTATGTTACCTAGGGATTAATAATTACGATAGTTAATCACCATACCTGACACAGCAGCGATTATAGCGGAGACCACCAATACACTAAGAGCCACCATTTTGTAATGTCAATTACACAAACAGTTTGTCACTTTATATATCAATTAACACAGATTTACTTATCTATACATATATACAGCTACATATAATTGAAATGTATGTTTGTAATATTTTATGTTTTTTAGGTTGGTATTGTTCGTCGAATCAGTCAGCCTCACCTGTTAATTGAGCTGACTGTAACATGCGTACTGCCTTCAGGGCGGGTCCGCTCAAACTGTTGTGGTTCTTTCCTCAAAAGGCCACTACAGAAAGAACTTGCATAGTTCTCACACATAATCTGTTATACATATTTGTCTGGACTTTAAAAGAGACAGACCTCTGAGTTTGTTTCCGCATTTCTTCTCAGAGTAGTCAGTCAGGAAACGTCGACCTCATCGTTCGCTTGATAAAATTGACGTGTAAAAGTGCTGCCTTGTAGCCTATTTGCAGAAATAAATTCACTTTTTTCCCTTGTTTCAATAAAATAACCGCTGTTAACAATATAAGGTGAATTGTAATGGTGGTACTCTTCAATTTTCCTGCCTCCTGAGTTTCTAAAATCCAATGTGGTTTAAAACCAATAAGTTCGTAATATCAAAGAGTAAAGTGAACTCTATGACTGTTTTAAAGTTTTCTAATAATATACCTCTAGTATAATAAATATAGTAAGGAAGTAAGGATGTATGTAAGATATTAGATAGTTTGTCTTCGAGACCTTTTTCGAGGGAAATGCATATCTAACAAGCACGACTCCGCCATGGTTTCTACTCATTGTCATTTAAATATGAACTTTAAATCGTATGTTGTATGACATATATTTTCATAACGTCAATATAAAATCGCGCGGGCGGGGCTATCTCCCGCACCAGCCGCGGTTACGGGCAGGAAACTGCGTTTGGTCTGTCGAACTTGCAACCACTCGACCAACGAGGCAGTCAGGTAAAAAATAATATATTATATTAGGCTACTTTTTACCCCCGGTAACGTGGGCGAAGCCGCTGGCAGAAGCTGTATTATTTAATACGTAAACGTAAACGTATTTACGTTACGTCATAAAAACACAATTATCAACGTTATTTACTAAAAATTCGCGTATTAATTAATTTATTGTACCTAATCTTATCTTTAAACTTAACTTTAGACAGACCTCTGAGTTTGTTTCGGCATTTCTTCTCAGAGTAGTCAGTTAGGAAATGTCGACCTCATCGTTCGCTTGATAAAATTGACGTGTAAAAGTGCTGCCTTGTAGCCTATTTGCAGAAATAAATTCATTTTTTTCCCTTGTTTCAATAAAATAACCGCTTTTTACTACATGCATATACCTCTAAATATACATACCATATACATATCATAACTACATAACATCGCGCCTTTTATCTCCGAAGGGGTAGGCAGAGGTGCACATTATGCCACTGTACAATGTAACACCCACTTTTCACTATTTATGTTAAGAGCCCCATGTTATAGGGGGTGAGCCTATTGCCATATACCGGGTACAATTCCAGACTCCGTGCTACTACTGAGAATTTTTTAAACCCAGTAATACTTGCGACCACTCGGCCAACGAGGCAGATACACATACCAAAATAACAGTTTTGTACTGGCTAATCTCTGTAATAGCTGGACCGATTTTGCAAGATTTTTATTGGCAGGTAGATAATGTACTCAGGAGTAACATAGGCTACTTTTATTTATGTTGTAGCGACACTAACGTGTTGACATTTTTTATGTGTTCTCAAGTGCGTAGCTGCGCCTGCGACCCTATAGCCTTAGCACGCCAGTCGTCTCCCAGCTTTGGTGTTAACCAGTAATATTTTGTAATATTATAGATTAGTTGTGAATTCTGTATTTCTTAGAACAATATAAACACAAAGTTTTACCTATTTTATTTTGGACTTTCATTGAACACACGAACTATTCTGGAGTCAAGTGAATTTAAATAAGAATACACACCAACATTCTAAAATGTGAAATTGCAACAAAAACTAAGTTTTGTTGTTAGTCTATACCTACATATAAAATAATTTTTATTGATTGGTTTGTATGTGGATGATAAATATATGGTACTAATTCTAGCCAGCTAACGACTGCCCGCGGCTGCGCCCGCCGCTCGGGGTAGAAAGTACCCCGTGTATTATTCTGTCTAGTCGTGGTGGCCCGGACGTTTAAGACGCCCGTTTATCATGCATGAGGGGTCCGAGACCTACCAACGGCAAGTACCAATGTGTAATACCAAGTACCAATACCTTTCTAAGATTAGTTAGATACCACTGACAAACGACGAAGGAAAACATCGTGAGGAAACCTGGGCTTATAATTTCTAATTATAAGTTTGAAATCGACAACCCGCAATGAGCAAGCGTGGTGATTAATGCTCAAACCTTCTCCATGTGAGAAGATGTATTGCTCAACCGTGGGCATTTATAGGCTGTTGATATATGAGTAACAAAAATACATACACTCTTTGGCATTTATTATAATAAGTAATCGACTTTAAGTGTTGGAGAGCCATGCTTCGGCACGAATGGGCCGGCTCGACCGGAGTGACACCACGGTCGAGCAGAAAACCGACGTGAAACAACGCTTGCGTTGTGATTCGTCGTGTGACTGAGGTTACCGGAGACCCAATTCTATCCCCTTCCCAAAACTCCCCAATCACGGAATCCCCAACAATCCTCTAATTCCTAATCCCCAAAAGGTCGGTTACGTAATTATAACGCCTCTGGTGTTCCAGGTATCTATGGGCGGCGCCGATTGCTTACCATCAGGTGATTAGTCTGTTCGTTTACCGGTTTATCCTATAAAAAAATACTTAATTTATCGATACACTGCACCGAAAATGCATTTTCGAAAATTCTCCGCATTGCGTAAATCATTAAAAAATAGGTACTTGTAATTAGTATCAGTATCACCCAAGTAATTATAATAGACTTACATCCTCTTGTTTGTTTAAAGATAAGATTAGGTACAATAAATTAATTAATACACGAATTTTTAGTAAATAACGTTGATAATTGTGTTTTTATGACGTAACGTATTTAATACAGCTTCTGCCAGCGGCTTCGCCCACGTTACCGGGGATTAAAAGTAGCCTAATATAATGTATTATTTTTTACCTGACTGCCTCGTTGGTCGAGTGGTTGCAAGTTCGACAGGCCAACCGCAGTTTCCTGCGGGCCCGTAATTTTTTTCATATGTCTTGATGAATATTGCTTAGTTATTCGATTTCCAGCTTTGTAGGATACGTCATTTTCCGATAATTTTATTTTTCGCGATATTCTTCTTGCAGTCATGCTGCAACATTTTTGAACCCCAAACAATGGTGATAACAAATTGGAGTCCTAGATATATTGATCGTGATTGAACCATGGCATCGGCTAATTAACGTCTCCACACCGTGGATGGTATTTGCGAGTGCACCGTTGCCAGTTTTGGTTCAATTGTCTCTTTCTTTTACTCTCTCTTGTCACTCGTCTGGTACAGAGTTTCAACAGTATTCCAATATTCGTAAAATCTATCAATACATATACTAATGCCCAATATTAGTATAATAATGTTATCTACTAGTAAGTGCCTACTTTATATTATACTATCAATATTATTGGAATGAGCAAGTTGATTTAATTGAATTTAATTGGTAGGTACATCAGATAGTGTAACATAAGATGAATAAAATTTAGGTTTCTATGAGATGTTTACATGAGAAGATGCCGACAGTAGGAATAACATATTTTTTAAATGTTTCCCTGGTCTATTCCGTACATAAATACAAATCGGTTCAGCCCGTAGTGATAGGCGCGGCGCACTGGCTTTACAAATTTATCTAAAGAAAGAAACTCAGAACTCACTTTTTATTTCAAAGCAAACAGGCTGGCGTCAGCAAGGCTGACGAAGGATATGCGCGCGAAGAAAGTTTCTTCCTCAGCAGGTATCATTTAAGATCACTTAGCTATCGAACGTCCGTATATAGCTATTGGGCGTCCGTATACAGCTATTAAACGTCCATATATAGCTATTGGACGTCCGTATATAGCTATAGAACATCCACGTACTTCCTCAGCAGGTGTCAGGCAGGTGTTAGATTTGAGGAGTGGCTTGGGAGAAAGAGACGTTACGACGTCCTTATCTACCGCTTGACGCAGGTGCTTACCGGACACGGAAGTTTCGGTAGGTTCCTGCTTCAGATTGGGCGGGAGGAAACGCTCGGGTGTCATCATGGCGAGGGCCGCCCGGGGGACACGGTGGAACATAAGGTGGCAGTGTGCCCTGCGTAGGCTGAAAACCGCCGTGTCATCAGGAATGTGATCAGCGACGGCGATCTCTCACGTCCGACACTGGTTCAGACAATGGTACGGAGCGAGGGAGACTGGGATGCCGTCTCCTCCTTCTGCAAAGCAGTCCTGCTAGCTAAGGAGGAGACGGAGCTCGTGAGGGAACGAGCCTCCTCACGCTCCAGACGTCACGAGAGACACTCCAGGCCTCTGGGATCGCGAAACGGTCTCCGTCCACCGTAAGCACGGGCCTGCGGTCGGCGAGCACGGATGACTTGCCGCCCGATCAGACCCAGACCCGAGCGTACGGCGCGTCGCGTTCCGCATACGCCTCAAGGAGCCATCAGACCACCACAGATGGAGCTGATGCCGATACGGAGCCTCGGAGGACTTAACGGGTGACCGAGGCTCCGACTCGAAGTGCAGGAATAGGAACTGGGTGGTTTTAAGTCAGTTTGAGTATGAAACTCCCTCTCGCCTCATCCGCGCGGCCGCTGGCGGCCGGTGGGAGAAGGCATTTTTTTAAGGGGGGAATATCATCGAATTACTGCTCCCGCCTGGGTGAGGTCTGATGGTTCTTTGAGGCGCGTGCGGAACGCGACGCGCCGTACGCTCGGGTCTGTTTCTGGTCGGACGGGGAGCCACCCATGCTCGCTGTCCGCAGGCCCGCGCTTACGGTGGCCGGAGATCGTCCCGCGATCCCCGACGCCCGGTGTGTCCTTCGCGATGGCTGGGTTGCGAGGAGGCAGCGCTTCGCTGCCTCACGCGTCTCGCCTCCTCCTTAGCTAGCATGACTGCTTCGTAAAAGGAGGACACGGCATCCCAGTCCCCCTCGCTCCGCATCATCACCTGCACTAGGCCCGGACGCAAGAGGTCACCATCGCCGATCACTTCCCTGAGGGCACGGCGGTTCTCAGCCCATGCAGGGCATTCCCCTACTGTGTGTTCCACCGTGTCCTCAGGGCGGTCCTAGCAGTGATGACACCCAGGCGTTTCCTCCCGCCCATGGGAGAAGGCATTGGATGATTATTCTCCCCCAAAAAGGTATCATGTATGATCACCTTGCTAGCTATTGAACGTCAGTATATTGCTGTTGAACGTTCGTATATAGCTATTGGGCGTCCGTATATAGCTATTGAGCGTCCGTATATAGCTATTGGGCGTCCCTATATAGATATTGGGCGTCCGTATATAGCTATTGAACGTCCACGTATAATTATTGGGCGTCCGTAATTAGTAAATAAGATAATAAGAATATATCTTATTACTCGAATGGTTTTATTAAGTATATATGTTCAAAACTTCTTCTAGGGCAGCGCTGCTGAAATGCCTCGCGCTTGGAGATGATGAGAGCTCTAGCATTGTTTCATTGCGACGCGACTGTCAAGCGCGCGCATAGAGGTAGAGGTCCCAGTAGAGGACTTTATCGCTAGAAATTATGATCTATGAGATACACTTTTATTTTAATCTAAACCTTAAGTAACTGTAGACCGCACCTAATCTGATCTTTGTGCGCAAATATTGTATTGAATTCTAATTTCAATTAAGATAAGATTCCTAATTTAATATTTCTAGTTGTGGCCACTCGATTAACTCCTCTATTGGATACTACCTCTATTGTTGAAGCCTGCGCTTCAGCGGCGCTGCCCAATCCCCTACCTTTGAAACCAGCTCTAATTGTATCAAATATTTAATTGGCAGCTTATTGATATGAGGTTACTAATCCTAAGTAAGCAAATAAAAACAAAGAATATGGATATCATTATACTGCCTCGTTGGCCGAGTGGTCACAAGTGCGACTGCCTGGCAAAGAGTCTCGGGTTCCATTCCCGGGTTGGGCAAAGTATTACTGGGTTTTTTCAAGAGTCTGGAAGTGTGCCCGGTATATGGCAATAAGCTCACCCCCTATTAGATGGGAGTCATAACGTAAATAGTAAAAATGTGGATATTACATTGTACAGTGGCATTAAGTGCCGTAATGTGCACCTCTGCTTACTCCTTCGGGGAAAAAGACCTGATGTTATGTTATGTTAAATATGGATATCACTTTTATTCAAGTGTTTATGTTTTATAATCAAAAACATTTATAATTCCTAATTGGATCTTTATAACACTCTGAGGACTAGAAGACAAACGTTCAAACGTTGATTGATTTGATCAGTAATACGACATAAACTAAAATTCTAACCACATAAATTGATAAAGTTAATAAAATTACGTCAAAATTTATACGGAGACTATACTATCTAAATACACATTTAATACAAGTTAAACTCTGGTAAACCTTTTTTGTGGTAAGACATTTAATTTTGTCACTTTAGTACTTATTTATAAGATCCTTTTAAGGAATTAATTTGTACCCTCATCTATTATATTTCACTGATCATTGACAAATTGAGAACAGGATTACAGATAAGTCGTCGTAAGTTGCACTGAAATCTACTAAAATGTAAATTAAACTAATTTAATAAAATCGGACTCCAAATCATACGCAAGACATCCGAAATCTACGACGGTGAATATTGTTTTGTATGCGGTAGATAATATTATGATCTATTGAGACAGATTTAATGAGCGAGCTGGCAACGTCGCTGTTATTTTTTTGAGGACGCCAAATAGGCGGAATTATAGTCAGAATATCCCAAAAATATACAGCTGTGAATATACGCGCAACAGCAGCGCCCTATCTGCGCTGAGATTTCTTTGGGAACTTTTCAAAATATTATAACAGCCATTGAACCAATCTTTTGGCCTCTGTCGATTTTTAACCTACGTGTAGCCAGGACCAAAAGGACCTAAGTTGCATCGACCAGAAAAGTGGCGTCCGGCATGCGGACGCCAAAAGCTGGTGGACGCCAGATTAAATGCACTTTCGCCTTCATGGGACGTCCAATCGATTGCGGGATGTAAATAATATTATAAATCGGAAAGTGAGTTTGTTTGTTTGTTCCGCTTTCACGCCATAACTACTAAACTTGATTGCTTTGATTTTTTGCAGATGTATAGTTAGAAGTCTGGATTAAATAATAGGGTACTTTTTATCCCGGAAAAATTTGATATTCCCGAGGGAAAACAAAAGTATTGGTATAGATGGCGCTGTATGTATTGGTATATGTCACATTGGCTTTTTATCCTTTTGTGACGCGAGTGAAGCCGCGGGTAAAAGCTAGTACATACATAACTTCACGCCTGTCTCCCATGGGGGTAGGCAGAGACGAAGGAACACCAATTACTACGATTCTTACATACCTCTTTCGCTTCATCAACAGTCATCAATCTTTTCATGCATGCTCGTCGGTTAAGGGTACTTTTGATTTGACCCTTCTTTAATATATCGCCAATCTGGTCAATCTAATAATTTATTTACATACATAACATCACGCCTTTTATCCCAGAAGGGGTAGGCAGAGGTGCACATTATGCCACTGTACAATGTAACACCCACTTTTCACTATTTATGTTATGAGTCCCATGTAATAGGGGGTGAGCCTATTGCCATATACCGGACACAATTCCAGACTCTGTGCTATTACTGAGATTTTTTTTTTTAAAAACCCAATAATACTTTGCCCGACCCGGGACGTTCATTTTAAGTACTTTGTACCGGATGATGTGACTTCAACATTCTTGTGACGTCATAATAACAGAACACAGTAATTGTAGATAAATTATCTGTGATAAAATATAGACTAATTATTATTTAATCTAACGCACGAATGACTGTGGCATTTTTTATTTGGTTTAGCACTTAAAATAATTGTGTCTATTGCTGAATCATAAGATACCTGTATAGGTACACCGCGAAATCTATTTCGTTTTCGTCCCGAAGTAAAATGGCTCTGTCTTAGTAATACAATGGTTTAACAAACAAATAAAATGTTTGAAACAAAAAATAACTGGTGAACCATTGCAAAAGGCAAACTTCGAAAGCGCATACGAACTCATAGTACATTATCAAAACATCACGCCATGTAATTCTCGAAGAGGTATTTCTCGTCGAACGGTACGTGCGATGCGAATAGTGCCTACATATTTACATCTAGTGTTTCATGTGCGTATTTCTGTGAAAAATTGTTTTAAACTAAAAAATATTGTTTATATTTTTGTTTTTACTTTATACATCGAAATTATATTAAATATTTTGCTCGACCCGGAAATCCAACACGAGACCCCTTGCCCGGCAGTCGATCTTGCGACCACTCGGCCAACGAGGCAGTCATATCGCATTTTACTGACGAATTAATTGAACTGGGCAAAAACGACACCACATATCGAAAAACATCTCTTCGACAAAATATTTATACAAGATTAAAAGTGAGAGTGTTTTAAACACTCCAGCTGACCCTCTCTGACACAAGAAAGGTTGAAGATACAAGGGGTATAAGTGTTTGTACAGGCCCGGCTTATCTCCGGTCAAGCAGTCCGGTAGAGGTGGGGTTCGATACAGTTGTGGAAAAAAGTGTTACAGATATATATTTTTTTATAAACTAACATAATAACATAACATCACAACCTTTCATCCCCGAAGGGGTAGGCATTTAATGCCACTGTAACACCAACTTTTCACTATTTATGTTAAGAGTTCCATGTAATAGGAGGTGAACCTATTGCCATATATTACCGAGCACAATTCCAGACTCCGTGCTACGTGCTAAGAATTTTTTTTAAATAATCCAGTTGTACTTTGCCTAATCCGGGAATCGAACCGAAACCCCTAGTCCTAGTCGCACTTGTGACCACTCGGCCAAAGTGTAACAAACACTTTTTCTGAAAATTGCACTAAAATTTGTTCAGTCAATCGCGAGTTATAGCGCACAAGCGCACTTCGAGTGTGGGAGAGCCATGCTTCGGCACGAATGGGCCGGCTCGACCGGAGTGATACCACGGCCTCACAGAAAACCGACGTGAAGCAACGCTTGCGTTGTGTTTCGTCGTGTGAGTGAGGTTACCGGAGGCCCAATTACCTTCCCCTTCCTCAATCTCCCCAATCCCTGAATCCCCAACGAACCTCAAACTCCTAATCCCCAAAAAGCCGGTGACGCACTTGTAAAGCCTCTGGTATTCCAGGTGTCCATGGGCGACGCCGATTGCTTACCATCAGGTGATCCGTCTGCTCGTTTACCGGCTTATGCCATAAAAAAAACATACATACACACAGATCAACCTGAGATACTTCTCTCTTTTTGAGAAGTCAGTTACACAATCAGAGTGCAGAGTCACTCTGATTGTGTAACTGACTTCTCAACAATCAAATGTGACCAGGTAATCGGCATGGTAATCTAAGTTTCAAAGAGCCATCAGACATCACAGACGGGGTCCAGTAGGGCTGATGCCGATACGGAGCCGCGGAAGGCGTAACGGGTGGCCGAGGCTACGGCTCGAAGAGCAGGAGTAGGAACGGGGTGGTTTTTAGTCAATAAGAGTCTGACACTATGATTTCTAATAATGCTAAGAATACCACGTAATAGAGGTGAGTCTATTGCCATATACCGGGCACAATTCCGGACTCCGTGCTACTACTGAGTTTTTTTTTAAAAAAAAACTTGTAATACTTTGCGCGACCCGGGAACCGGACTCGAGGACTCCTTGCCCGGCAGTCGCACTTGCGACCACTCAGCCAACGAGGCAATCAGAATACAAATACAATACACTCACACAAATAAATCACTACTAGACTTTGAAAACACAATACCTCTTTTCAACACAGTCGCATAAAACAGAGGAGCGGTAGAAAGTAACTGAACAAGCTCGCTTCAAAGTGAAACTAAAAAGAAATACAAGGGTTGATGTTGATCAGCCGCAGGTGCTACCTCTGCCTACCCCCCTGGCTGTATAGCCATGAATATAAAGGTGGGAGCCGTAAACGAGACTTTGTCATTCAATTTTTTATTTATAACAAAAATCATAGACATCCTAAGAGAGATTCCAAACCAAAGCCTTGAGAACAATGTTTGGCATCCCTCATTGTATAAGTAACAAATACATATACCTCGACCTCGGCCTAAAAACAGTTCGGCAGGAAATAGCTCAAAACAGTTTGAAATATCAGGACAAACTGACAGCCCATGTAAACACATTGGTACACGCTTTGAGTGAAGACACCCTTCGGCATACCAGGCAAAAAAATGACATACCGAGCCTACATAAAAGATTTACCACTTGACGACAAGAGAGTCGTGTGAAAGGAATTTTCATACAAATATGGCTCTTGAAGAAAACATAAACTGAGAAGTCAGACAAAGAAGTGGCTTATTGTTGAAATACAGACTGCCATGTGGCTGAATTCAACAAAGAAAAAAATAACCACGTTTAACACACTTCACGTAATCACCACTTTCTCATCTGGGTCAAAAATAAGAAACCATTTCCCGCACGAGTGTATCCCTAAGAAAGTATTATTGTACCCGCTATCTCCTGACCGCAGCCGTAAGAGGCTCTTATTTTTATAACCACTTACCTAAGACCACTGCTGACCCTTTATTATATGTCTTTTGAAGATATAGTCGATGTGTGATAGATTGAGAGGTGTTTGAGTTCGATTATAATATTTGTTTTTTCCTAAATTTCAGTCTACCTTTTATTTTTGTTAAAAAAAATTTTAACTCTCAATCACCAAGCGGTCATCGGTGACTACAAACTATTGTTCTATAATTGTGTCTATAATGACGGTACTCAACGAGTTAAATTAAATAAAAACTTAAATATTGACACATTAAAAAAAGAATACCATAAGACATAAAAAAAAACTTTCCTCATTGCTACCGTGAGTGAGGGTGCCCAAAAGACTGGCAGCATTGCCACGTTAAATGGCAATGCTTTAACCTTTTCCCAAGGTAGTAGCCAGCCCTTCGATCACCTGGAGTGTCAACCATCCTCCTGATGTGCACTTGGGCCTTAAAGTTTCTGTATACTGGCTACAATATTTATACACTGTCGATATTACATGTGTCAGTGGTGTCTAAATAATCTTAGAAAGTACATATAACTCAGAAAAAGTTTCATTGGTACTAGCAGTTGGTAAGTTTCGAAACTGCACCCCCATGCATGAGAAGCGGGTGTCTTAAACCTCCGAGCCACCACGACGTTTGCACACATCTAGTTAACTATAAATAATATAAGAATATAATCTAATTCAGAAGGGTGAAGTCGCAGGCAAAATCGCTGTTTCATTTCACAGCAGACTTGGGATATGAACTCATATCCATCCATCAGTACGTTTTTTGTTTTTTATGGCATAAGCCGGTAAACGAGCAGACGGATCACCTGATGGTAAGCAATTGGCGTTGCTCATGGACACCTGGAATAGCAGAGGCGTTACAAGGGGATTTTGAAAGGGAATGGGGGGTAATTGGGCCTCCGGTAACCTCACTCACGCGATAAAACATAACGCAAGCGTTGTTTCACGTGTCGCGGAGAACCTAACGGGTTACCGGGGCTCCGTCTCGACGTGCAGGATAAGGAACGGGGTGGTTTTTAGTCAGTAAGAGTCTGAAACTCCCTCCCGCCTCACCCAGGCGGGAGCAGTAATTCGAATATTTTCGCCCCTAAAAAAAAAGCGTTGTTTCACGTCCATTTTCTGCGAGGCCGTGGTATTACTCTGGCCGAGCCGGTCCATTCGTGCCGAAGCATGGCTCTTCCACACCTACTACTATAAAATACATCTGTACCTACACGTCACTTGTTTTTTAGCGTGTGAATTAAAGATTTTTTTTCTATCTTTCTTGTTAAAAATAAACATAGTACACACTCAGGACCGTGTCTGCTAGCACACAATTTGGCAAACGGTCTGCGCAGTTGTATAAAAAAATTAATAACCAAGTGTACCTCTATATTTACTCAAAAACTTAATATGACTCCAAAAAAATGTTAAGTGAATGGTTAAAACTCTCTCTTACCACGAGACTGAGGCACTTCTTCAACACTTACATTGACACCTACTACAAACTATAGATAGTACAATACATGCACATGTTTCACACTAATATTTATATACGTACCTACTATTTTTAAACTATTTCATCATCTTATTTATTTATTTATGTACACACAGAATAGACAGTACGAATCACATATCCGATATATTAAATTTTGTAATTTAACTTAACACTTTTACTAAATTCAAACTTAGTCATTAAATTAGAATAAGCAATGTTTGTATTTGCATTTCTATTTGTATTTATAGAAATTAACTATGTATGTCTTGTTGTGAAAGAGCGGAGTTTCTTACACACTATATTTTGCTTAAAAGGAGGCTCCAATCACAAATTATAGGTTCCGTAATCTGTTTTTACAAACAAACTATTTTTGTTATTAATTTATTTACTCTTTGTTTGAAGTTGGAACAATTTCTTCTATGTATTTTTTTATTCAAAACACAAGCATCGATCTTGCTTAAGCTCATCAGAGGTTTTAAACTTAAAACAAGAAAATGTCTTCTGAACAAGAATACCTATAAAAACCCTTACAAGTAATTACAAGGATTTTTCTTTAAAAAGATATTTTTCTGTGGTCCAAGTGATGAGGTTCGGGAAAGATCATTGTTGTCCATCCTGAGTTCTTTAGTGCAATAGATAATAATTATAACATTACGCCTTTTATCCTCGAAGGCGTAGGTAGACGTGCACATTACGGCACTTAATGCTACTGTACAATGTAACACCCACTTTTCACCATGTATTTTTTTCGGAGGCCCCATTATCCCTTTCCTCGTATCCCCAACAATCCTCAAATTCCTAATCTCAAAACGCCGGTAACGCACATGTAACGCCTTTGGTGTTCCAGGTGTCCACGAGCGCCTATTGCTTACCATCAGGTGATCCGTCTGCTCGTTTACTGGCTTACGCCATGAAGAAATAAACTATCGTGAGACATTATATTAAATTAACTAATAGCGTGCGCGGTGGCGGCGAGTAAACTGCGCGACATCGCCGAGACCGCGGACGCTGCTCATGAGTAAGAACCCCTCTGTGGTTCGAAACTAGTAGAGCTTTTCTCAGTATATTCACGTGAGTAATCCGCGATTTTAGTAAATTTACCAATTCTTTATCATACTCGCAATCTCCTATACTTTAAACCACACCTTAAATAGAGACATTGCGCGACAAAACTGCTCTGCCCACCCCCTTACGCTAATAAGCATATAGATGGCCCTAACTTCCTAATCACTGTTTTAAGAAACAAGGGACAGAGATAGCGAGTGTTAGAGCGAGATGCATAACGGTCGTAGAAGATTAGAGTTTTCTGAAGTTTTTGTTTTACTGCCTCATTGGCCGAGTGCAAGAGCAAGGGGTCTCGTGTTCGATTCTCGCGTCGGGCAAAGTATTACTGAGGTTTTAAAAAAAATCTCAGCAATAGGTAACACTGAGTCGGGAATTATGCCCGGTATATGGCAATAGGCTCACCCCCTATTACATGGGACTCATAACATAAATAGTCAAAAGTGGGTGTTACATTGTACAGTGTCATTAAGAGACGTAATGTTCACCTCTGCCTACCCCTTCGGGGGTAAAAAGCGTGATGTTATGTTATGTTTGTTTTAATAGATATGCTTGTACGCTTGCGATGGATCGTGGAGTGGAATTCTTTGCCGGAATCTGTGTTTCCTGTACACCCTGGGTGTTTTTTTATGGCATATGCAGATGGATCACCTGATGGTAAGCAATCGGCGTCGCTCATGAACACCAGGAATACCAGTAGCGTTACAAGTGCGTTACCGGCCTTTTGGAGATTAGGAGTTTGAGGATTGTTAGGAATTCGAGGATTGGGGAGATTGGGGAAGAGGGGAGGGAGCTGGGCCTCTGGTAACCTCGCTCACACGACGTAATACAACGCAAGCGTTGTATCACTCCGGTCGAGCCGGCCCATTCGTGCCGATGCATGGCTCTCCCACACTTAAAAAATGTCTTCAAGTCCCGAGTAAATAGGTTGCTCAGTAGGCGTGCTCTGTCGTAGGTCGCATCATCGCTTACTATTACTTACTTTAAAACATTAGACACGTATTTTTTCTTTTCTCACAATATTAAATGCTTTCGACGATATTATGATTTCATAATATCGTCGAACATAATGATGAGTAACTACATCCCACTCCTAAACTTAACGCCATTTTATTTAAGTATTGTAACTTTATACGAGAAAATAAAAAATACGTGTCTAATATTTTTTCATTATCTAACTGATGGACCAATTAGATTTTTAATTCTCTTACCTCGGAAACTACCCTGTTTGTGGATACAAAGAGTTGCTCCGTGCGGGAATCGAACCAGCTACATGGCCGGTTACCCAGCCACCATTCTAATCGCGAGATAATCACGCGATAAACCCCTTGCTCGCAAGTCGCACTTACGACCACTCGACCAACGAGGCAGTTAGAAATGTTAAGAAATAACAATTAGGTACTTTTTTACACTACGTTTTTTGGGAAATTTTCGACAAAGCAAAACGAGTGAAGACGTAGCAAAAAGCGAGTATGCAATAAAACAATGATAATACGTAACTTCCGAGATCAATGTGACTTAGTATTCATTATTGTAATGCCAACAGAGGGCGCCACTGTAATTTGAATCACCCTTAGTACAAGAAGATGGGGCAGATAAAAAATTGAATAATTTTTCTTCGAGCGAAGCGGAAGAGTTGTGTGGACACGCCTCTCATTTGTTGTGGTACGTTTTTAAAGTCTTTGGTTTTTGTTTTGTATTCATTTATAGGTTTTTTGATTACCTCCTTAAAGGGCGTAGTGATATTAGGGTGACTGATTTTTATTTTAATTGAAATGTATTTTATTTTATTTATTTATTTATTTAAACTTCATGCACAATGTGTACAAGGTAGACTTAATGCCGCAAGCATTTTCTCCCAGTCTGACATTTTAGTGTGATACGGCCTTCAAATGTTGAAGAAAAGAGCGTATTCCTTTAAAAAAAAAATACGGCAACGCATTTGTGTCTCCTCTGGTGTTTCGGGTGTCCATAGGCTGATTCTTGCCATCAGGTGACCGTCCGACCGATTTTATTTAAATGTATTTTAGTATGATACGACCTTCAAACTTTCAAGAAAAGAGCGTATTCCTTTTTAAAAGGCAATGCACCTGTGACTCCTCTGGTGTTGCGGGTGTTCATGGGCGGCGCTGATTCTTACCATTAGGTGACCGTTCTACCGATTTTATTTAAATGTATTTTAGTATGATACGGCCTTCAAACTTTCAAGAAAAGAGCGTATTCTTTTTTAAAAGGCAATGCACCTGTGACTCCTCTGGTGTTGCGGGTGTTCATGGGCGGCGCTGATTCTTACCATCAGGTGACCGTTCTACCGATTTTATTTAAATGTATTTTAGTATGATACGACATTCAAACCTTCAAGAAAAGAGCGTATTCCTTTTTAAAAGGCAATGCACCTGTGACTCCTCTGGTGTTGCGGGTGTTCATGGGCGGCGCTGATTCTTACCATCAGGTGACCGTTCTACCGATTTTATTTAAATGTATTTTAGTATGATACGACATTCAACCCTTCAAGAAAAGAGCGTATTCCTTTTTAAAAGGCAATGCACCTGTGACTCCTCTGGTGTTGCCGGTGTCCATGGGCGTCCCTGATTCTTACCATCAGGTGACCGTCCTACCGATTTTATTTAAATGTATTTTAGTATGATACGACATTCAAACCTTCAAGAAAAGAGCGTATTCCTTTTTAAAAGGCAATGCACCTGTGACTCCTCTGGTGTTGCGGGTGTCCATGGGCGTCCCTGATTCTTACCATCAGGTGACCGTCCTACCGATTTTATTTAAATGTATTTTAGTATGATACGACATTCAAACCTTCAAGAAAAGAGCGTATTCCTTTTTAAACTGTCAAACACCAAGCGGTCACCGGTGACCGCAACCTATTGTTCTATAATTGTGTCTACAAAACCGGTACTCGACGAGTTAAAAGGCAATGCACCTGTGACTCCTCTGGTGTTGCGGGTGTTCATGGGCGGCGCTGATTCTTACCATCAGGTGACCGTTCTACCGATTTTATTTAAATGTATTTTAGTATGATACGGCCTTCAAACTTTCAAGAAAAGAGCGTATTCTTTTTTAAAAGGCAATGCACCTGTGACTCCTCTGGTGTTGCGGGTGTTCATGGGCGGCGCTGATTCTTACCATCAGATGACCGTTCTACCGATTTTATTTAAATGTATTTTAGTACGATACGACATTCAAACCTTCAAGAAAAGAGCGTATTCCTTTTTAAAAGGCAATGCACCTGTGACTCCTCTGGTGTTGCCGGTGTCCATGGGCGTCCCTGATTCTTACCATCAGGTGACCGTCCTACCGATTTTATTTAAATGTATTTTAGTATGATACGACATTCAAACCTTCAAGAAAAGAGCGTATTCCTTTTTAAAAGGCAATGCACCTGTGACTCCTCTGGTGTTGCGGGTGTCCATGGGCGTCCCTGATTCTTACCATCAGGTGACCGTCCGACCGATTTTATTTAAATGTATTTTAGTATGATACGACATTCAAACCTTCAAGAAAAGAGCGTATTTCTTTTTAAAAGGCAATGCACCTGTGACTCCTCTGGTGTTGCGGGTGTTCATGGGCGGCGCTGATCGCTTACCATCAGGTGATCCGTCTGCTCGTTTGCTTCATATTCCATAAAAAAATCCGTATCCACCCTAATCTTTTGTTTCCACGACCTCGGTAGTAAAATTTAGCCTATTCTACCATGTAATTCAATGTTTATTTTATACGCTTTGACAAGCGACGGGTACATGGACAGGGTAGAGCACGACGGTAACTCCAGGGTGGAGAGTAAGACGGCATAGTAATGAACGAGGAAGATAATTCCTTTTATATTTCTTTATTTTTTTTCGTTTTTAATTCACCGTGAAACGGTTGGGGCTCATGTTTTAAAAAATTTGGAGTGTCGTTTAAAATTATCTTTGATTTGTATTTTGATAAAGGTGATTGAGAATTGATGAACTGATTTTAATGGTAACCGATTTTTTGGTCGATTGGTGTCGTGGTGGCCCGGAGGTTTAAGACGCCCGCTTCTCATGCATGAGGGTGCGGGTTCGAAACCTACCAACGGCAAGTACCAATGTGACATTTTCCGAGTTATATGTACTTTCTAAGATTATCTAGACACCAATGACAAACGGCGAAGGGAAACATCGTGAGGAATAAAATGGACATGATGGTTCTTGGGCTTGTTGTGGCTGCGTGTATGACGGTCAATTATAATTATCTTAATTTGTTTAACTTTGCTTGTGTGACATTCATAATTGATGATTACCTTTTTACATAATATAGATATTTAATTTGACATTACATTTTTGACTTCAATGGTATTAATAATTTTAATTTATTTGACATACTGTATTCAATTTAACAACATTACAATTAATTAAACTGAATGTACCTAATTTTATTATATAATTCTTTTATAACATATCTTTGCATGACAAGTGAAGGCAAAATATGGAGAAACTGTATATTTTGTTAATACCTATGTAATGATTGGGTTATTTGGAGATGTTGAAGTAGATATAACAAACCACGTGTTGCTCTGTAAATCAAAGAATTTATTTAACAAAAACATAACATATTTAAGTAGGTACACTAATAATCTAGTAATAAAATAATAATGATCATCTCACCTGTAAATCAAAGAAACAACGATTAAGCCTATTGTTTAAATTCCAAATTCCCCCTTTTATCTATTTTAATTACTTTCCGTAAGATATTCAATTAGTCTCTTGTTTTGACAGTTCTCAATCCATAGATTCTAAATGTTATCTATGGTAATATAAAAAAGGTTTAATTACTTAAATCTCATATGAACAATAATTATTAAAGAAAATATAATTTCTTTACACCTATATTATGTACCCATGTTTGCAAACGATTAAATGAATTTGCTGCCCCGTTGGCCGAGTGGTCGCAAGTGCGACTGCCGGGCAAGGGGTCTCGGGTTCGATTCCCGGGTCGGGCAAAGTATTACTGGGTTTTTAAAAAATCCTCAGTAGTAGCACGGAGTCTGGAAATGTGCCCGATATATGGCAATAGGCTCACCCCCTATTACATGGGACTCATAACATAAATAGTGAAATGTGGGTGTTACTTCTGTATGCACCTCTGCCTACCCCTTCGGGGATAAAAGGCGTGATGTTATGTAAATGAATTTGAATGAATTTGAATACCTTCTCCGTGTGAGATACGGCTACGGCTACGATTGGCGGTATATCTCATTTATATATTTTTTTCTTTATTTAACACATTGGGTGCCGTGTGGTGGATGAGTGTGGAGTATAAATTGGCCTTTAACAATTTTTGTCGGCAGTTAAAGATTTGAACTGTCAAACACCAAGCGGTCACCGGTGACCGCAACCTATTGTTCTATAATTGTGTCTATAATGACGGTACTTGACGAGTTAAAAGTGATACCATTACCTCCCAGAAAACTACCATTAAACAATGCTTGCGTTGTATTTTGTCGTGTTAGTGTTGTTACCGGCCCAATTACACCCCAATTACTCTTCTGCAATCTCCCCAATCTTAGAATCCCCAACAATCCTCAAATTCCTAATCCCCAAAAGGCGGGTTACACGTGTAACTCTTTTAGTGTTTCAGGTGTCAATGGGTGACGCCGATTGCTTACCACCAGGTGATCCGTCTGGTCGTTTACCGGCTTACCTCATAAAAGACATGAGTGACGTAATCTTATATCTTATACTCTTATCTATATATATATAAATGAAACCCGTTTCTCGTTGTCACGCCATAACTTGAGAACGGCTAGACCGATTTGGCTGATTTTTTTGTTGTGTTTGTTATTGTCAGGAGAAAGTTCTTATGACAGAAAAAAAATCCTGAAAATCCTACGGAAATGGGAGAAACGGGATTGCGCGTACGAAGTCGCGGGCAGAAGCTAGTATCTACTATTATATAAAGCGGAAGAGTTTGTTTGTTTGTTTGAACGCGCTAATCTCAGTAACTACAAGTCTCATTTGGATAATTCTTTTTGTGTTGGATAGCGCATTTATCGAGGATGGCTATAGGCTATAAAACATCACGCTACAACCAATAGGAGCGTGTGAAACTGCGCGAAAGTAGCTAGTGTTAAGATAAAACGTAATATTTTATATACCTATGTATTCGATTAAATAGGTACCTCTTACAAAGACTGATATTTTAGGCTATCAGCATTAATTGCCGAGCCCAACTAAGTATATTTTAATCTAAGATTAGCAATAGAGAAACAGATTGCCTATTTGATAAAATTATTTAATTAAAAAACAATAAATATCTCATTTGTAACACGTGCCTGCCTTGCGAATCTCGATATTTTATTATTTAGTCACTATTTACTTTCACGCGGTTTCACCCGTCTCTACTCGGCTCCTATTGGTCGTATCGTGATGTTTTATAGCTTATAGTCTTCCTCGATAAATGGACTATACAAACCATATAGAATTATTGATATCGGATCAGTAGTTTCTGAGATTAGCGCGTTTAGACAGACAAACTCGTTAGCTTTATATAATACTAGCTTATACCCGCGACTTCGCTCGCGTCACAAAAGGATAAAAAGTAGCCTATGTGACATATACACACAGCGCCATCTACATCAATGATTTCGTTTTTCCTCGAGAATATCAAATTTACCCTATTATTTAATCTACACTTCTAACTTTACGTCTGCTAAAATTCAAAGCAATTGGTTTAGTAGTTACGGCGTGAAAGCGGAACAAACAAACAAACTCACTTTCCTATTTGTAATATTAATACTGAAATTACGCTCGCTCAATCACTTCTTCTTCCCATCCTTGACTATGCCGATGTCAGCTATCTAGACATTACCGAGGTACAGCTAAATAAGCTTGAGCGACTTCAAAACTTCAGTATAAGGTTCGTATTTGGTTTACGCAAATATGACTACATTTCCGAATATCGCAATAAACTCAGTATTAATTTGATGTTATCAATCATTTGTTTGTCTATTACGTTGATAAGAAAAACGTGACTGACTTTTAGAACTGCGACATTACACAACATCACGCCTTTTATCCCCGAAGGGGTAGGCAGAGGTGCACATTATGCCACTGTACAAGTAACACCCACTTTTCACTATTTATGTTATGAGTCCCGTGTAATAGGGAGTGAGCCTATTGCCATATACCACAATTCCAGACTCCGTGCTACTAGGTACTGAGATTTTTTTTTAAACCCTATAATACTCTGCCCGACCCGGGAATCGAACCTGAGACGCCTTGCCCGGCAGTCGCACTTGCGACCACTCGGCCAACGAGGCAACTGCGACATTTTTTTTATATTAAATCTTTCGTTAGACATACTAAATTAATTACTATGTTTTATACTCTTAAGTGTGGTATAGCCATGCTTCAGCATGAATGGGCCGGCTCGACCGGAGTGATACCACGGCCGAGCAGAAAACCGACGTGAAGCAACGTTGTGTTCTGTTTCGTCGTGTTAGTGAGGTTACCGGATGCCCAATTAACCTTCCTTTCCCCAATCCCTGAATCCCCAACAATCCTCAAATTACTAATCCCAAAAGGCCGGTAACGCACTTGTAACGCCTCTGGTGTTCCAGGTGTCCATCGGCGACGCAAATTGCTTACCATCAGAGGCCTTAGTACGAGTTTCTTTTTCGTTTAAAGTAATCGAAACAAGGCGGCGTTCTGTGCTCTGATTGGTTGGCTTATTAGAGCCGGCCAATCACAGCGCCGAACGCGTACTCGTTACGATTACTTTATAACGAAATAGAAACTCGTACTAAAGCCTCAGGTGATTCGTCTGCTCGTTCACCGGCTAATCCCATAAAAAAAATCCAAATAGAATAGGATAGACGACTAATTTTTATTTTAATGTCCGTCTGGTAGATTATTTTAAATCATTAGACACGTATTTTTTATTTTCTTACAGAAACGAATACTTTCGACGATATATTGATTTGAAATGTCGTGTGACGTCACTTCTATGTACATTTTATACGTAGAAATGACGTTTTAGCTCCCACTCCTAAACTTTGATTCGTTTAATCTAAGTATTGTTTTATTATACGACAAAATAAAAAAATACGTGTCTAATATTTTTTAATTACCTAACTTACGGACTAATTAGATTTTTAATTTTCATAACCTGTCGTCATCCCAATTACACCAATATACTACTGGTATGCTTAAACCCGGACTACACACCCAACGCAATAGGCGTGTCGACAGGGTAAAAAAATCAAAAAAGTAATTAGTCCGTCGTTAAGATCGCACGAAAATATCAGACACGTATTGGATACGAGAAAAAAGAAAAAATACGTATCGAATATTTTTAAAATATCTAAAAGACGGACAAAAAATTAAAAAATAGTCTCCATGCCTATTCGCCCCATTCATATATCAATTTTGAATATTACATTTGAAATAACACATGTCGTTCGCGGAACAATTTAATATCTTTTTTACCCTATAGCACTGCCTTCCCCATTTCTGAGAATCCAATTTCCTGGTATATATTATATTCGGTTTTGTATAGGGGAGGTGGCTAGAAGTGAGTGTTTTTGGCTTTTTATGGTGGCATTGTAAAGGTCTGACTGCCTCGTTGGCCGAGTGGTCGCAAGTGCGACTGCCGGGCAAGGGGTCTCGGGTTCGATTCCCGGGTCAGGCAAACTATTACAGGATTTTAAACAAAAATCTCAGTAGTAGCCCCTTACATGGGACTTATAACATAAATAGTGAAAAGTGGGTGTTACATTGTACAGTTGTATAATGTGCACCTCTGCTTACCCCTTCGAGGATAAAAGGCGTGATGTTATGTTATGTATTGTAAAGGGCGGATCACCTGATGGTAACTGATCAGCACTGAGGTTGGATAGTCAAAAATAAACACAATAACGCAATAAGGATCATGACAGATTTTAATTATTATTTTATACATACATAGCATTCACGCTTTTTATCCCCGAAGGGGTGGGTAGGCGAAGGTGCACATTTCGGCACTTAATGCCACTGTACAATGTAACACCCACTTTTCACTATTCATGTTATGAGTCCCATGTAAGAGAACTAGCCTATTGCCATATACCGGGCACAATTCCAGACTCCATGCTACTACTGAGAAATTATAATACTTTGCCTGGCCTGGGAATCGAACTCGACACCCCTTGCCCGGTAGTCGTACTTGCGACCACTCGGCCAACGAAGCACTATTTTGTTGTTCTTAGAGTATTTTGTTTTTCCGATCTCTTTGACTTCATTTTGGTGTTTTCTCGCACAATCGAACCAACAAAACTGTGTAACTAGAGAATTGTATTGTAAATCCGATTGAAAAAGAGTAACCTATGGAGTTTCTTGCTCGTTCTTCTCCATAGGAATCTACACTTTGGAATGAGCAACTAGCTTCACTTTTAAATTTCGTTTTGTTGTTGACGTTCTAACGTTTCTTCCGGTATGATTGAAATAAATGAGTTTGACTTTGACTTTGATTTTGACTTTAACAGTTGTGTTTACTTTTAAACATAGTCTCGTCATTATGACTGAAGACAAGTTTGGTACGGTGGTTAGGCAAACGGCTGCCGCGCAACGTGTCGCGGGTTCGATTCCCGCACGGAACAATTCTTTGTGTGATCCACAAATTGTTGTTCCGGGTCTGAGTGTCATGTGTATGTGAACTTGTATGTTTGTAAATGCACCCACGACACAGGAGAAAATGCTAGTGTCGGGCAATGGTTTCAAAAAATATGATTTTTTAAATTTTACACTATGAAAAACCGGCTTCGCTTGCGTTGTCAAATGACAAGAAGGATCCTATTTCATTCTCCAGCTTCCAAACCATCTCCAGACACCAAAATACACCTAATATATAAAAAAACACTCTGTTGCGACGAGACAAAAGACAACCAAATAAACAAACATTTCCATTTAAATAATACTAGTAAATATTTAGATTTTGTGAGCAAAACCGTGCGCAAGGGTAGTGAAGGACAAATTAATAAATTAAGACATTGAAGGGGTTAAAATTAACCCTAAAGCGTCGGCATCTGAACAATTTATGGCGGGGTCCTTTCTACCCCTGCGATGAAATTTCAACACTTGATTTGCAAAAATTTAATTTATTGTATAATGTATGGAATGTTCTATCTTTTTTTTTATTTTTATTTTTGAACTAGCTACTTCCGCGCAGTTTCACAAGCTCTGCTCAGCTCCTTTTTTTCGTAGCGTGAGGTTTTATAGCCTATAGCCATCCTCGATAAATGCGCTATCCAACACAAAAAGAATTATTCAAATCAGACTTGTAGTTACGGAGATTAGCGGTTTCAAACAAACAAACAAAATAATTTGTTTCTCTCTTTATATAATAGTATACGATTGGGAACTTTCCCTTTAAAAAATAAATTATTTCGACTGTTCAATACAATACAACATCATCATCAACAGCCATTAAATGCCCACTGCTGAGCAAAGCCTCTTCTCACACGGAGAAGGTTAGAGCATTTATCACCACGCTTGCTCAATGCGGGTTGGCGATTTCAAACTTATAATTAGAAATTATAAGTTCAGGTTTCCTCACGATGTTTTTCCTTCAACGTTTGTCAGTGGTGTCTAAATAATCTTAGAAAGTACATATAACTCGGAAAAAGTCACATTGGTACTTGCCGTTGGTAGGTTTCGAACCCGCACCCTCATGCATGAGAAGTGGGCGTCTTAAACCTCCAGGCCACCACGACGTCCCCTCCAGGCCACCACGACGTCCACGAATTTTAGTATATTTTCAGCAAATTCTTAACAAATAACTATGCTGTTTGACTCTAAAAAAACGTGACGTCACAATACACAATCTCGTACAAAATTCATAGAAAACTGTCGTTTTTGACAGTTCGAAAAAAGTATTGAATTTGACTAGTTGGCGAGTACCCTATTGTTTTTGGGGGTGTCGTGGTAGCACGGAGGTTAAGACGCCCGCTTCTCATGCATGAGGGTGCGGATTCGAAGCCTACCAACGTCAAGTACCAACGTAACTTTTACCCCGAAGGACCATCAAATTTTACAATGGACACACGACAACGTATCGCGGATTCGATTCCCGCACGGAGCAATTCTTTGTGTGATCCACAAATTGTTGTTCTGGTTCTGGGTGTCATGAACTTGTATGTTTGTAAACGCACTCATGTTATGAGCACTACACCCAGTCCACCATATTAAATACAACTCAGACAACTAGCTTGTAATAACTCTGAGACTGATAAGACGAGAAATACCGATATTGAGACGCTTCGGCATGCTTCAGGGCGGTGCGACATGCTTAACTCTTTGAGTACCGTTATTATAGACACAATTAAATTTTTTTATTTTTTATTTATTTATTTATTTCAGGCATCACAGGCCCATATCGAATACTATAAACTAATACATTAAAGATTTATAAACACTATACATACATTACAAACAAAATAATTACTCAATTAAGTACTTAATAACTAGGTCACACGAATAGACGGCGTCGTGTGTCGCACAGTGTCCGGTAGCCGACCTCGGAACCGTCGGAAGACTACCCCTCGCGGACAAAACTCCTCTTTCATTAAGGTTGGCAGATGTTCAGTCGGCACCCTGACTACAAAAGACTTGAAGTCCACTCTGTGTAGCGAGTGCAGTTGCTCAACCTTCAGATGAAGCTTTGCCTTGACCATTTGATGAACTCCACAATCTCCTCCACCTTTGTGGAGTCATGTAGGCGGGACACGTAGAGCAGCGTGGCTGGTACAGCAGGTCGCAGTAGATAATTGTGTCCTGTCAATGCGGTACCGCACTGATTGCGGCAAGTAGGCTTCCTCTTCTTCTTTCTTTCGACTAGGGTATTAAAGAACAATAGTTGCGGTCACCGGTGACCTCGCGGTGTTTGACAGTTCAAGGACGCCTCGTCATCCCTAAGAACGTTCCAGCATGATAAATCATAGTTTCCGTCAGTGTGCGCTTGCATGTAAGATGCCGAAGAATCCTTTTCGTTGCCGAAGCCGATAGTGGGCACCGGGCCTTATTCAGCTCCATATTGCAAACTCAATCAACCGGTCTAAACGTGCCGGACAAAAAAAAGCAGCAAAGCGTACAAAAATAGCACTCGCGCAATAAAACCACAGAAACCGGGTGGGTAGGGGGGTTATCCGGTCAAAATCGCTGACTGACCACCTCCCTAACCGGTTATTTCAATTATTGCTTCATCTTTTGATCTTTGTCCGTTAATTAACGGTTTTCTATATCCAATATTTACTATATTTTGTTAGATTTTGCCGTCTGTTCGTAAATTGATTTTTATTATAGTAAAAGCCGGTAAACTAACTGACGGATAATGAGCGTCGCTCATGGACACACGGAACACTAGAGGCGTTACAAGTGCGTTACCGGCCTTTTTGGGATTAGGAATTTTAGGATTGAGCTTACCCCTTGTTACATGGGACTCATAACATAAATAGTGAAAAGTGGGTGTTACTTCTGTGTGCACCTCTGCCTACCCCTTCGGGGATAAAAGACGTGATGTTATGTTATGTGAATTTTAGGATTATTGGAAATTCAGGGATTGGGGAAGGGTGGGGGAGGGGTTTAACTGGGCCTCTTGCAACCTCACTCACACGACGAAACACAACGCTGTGGTTGTTTCAATCACATCGGTTTTATGCGGAATTAACGTACCAGTGCCGAAGCATGGCTCTCCTACACTTAAATATTATCTATGTAAACCAGGGCGCTTACTCTTGATACCAACCTCAATGCCAATGCAATTTCAATCCAATAATATCTCAAATTATGCAGTATAAAACTGCGATCTCCAGCCCGCCTGCCTGCGGGGATTATGACAAACCCTCTTATGTACCTCTAGAGGAGACTCATAGGTGCAGCAGTAAACTGTGACGAGCTTAACTACAAAATAGGGTAATAGACAATGTATGAAAATTAAAAATGTAATTAGTCCGTCAGTCAGATAATGAAAAAATATTAGACACGTATTTTTTAATTTTGTCGTATAAGAAAACAATACTTAGATAAAACGGAGTTAAGTTTAGGAGTAAGAGGTCGTTACGTTACGCTACTCTAGAGGTATAACATGTAGTAAATTATGACATCATAAGGTATTTCAAATCAATATATCGTCGAAAGTATATAATTTTACTGACTGCCTCTTTGGCCGAGTGGTCGGAAGTGCGACTGCCGGGTAAGGGGTCTCGGGTTCGATTCCCGGGTCGGGCAAAGTATTACTGGGTTTTTTAAAAAAATCTCAGTAGTAGCACGGAGTTTGGAATTGTGCCCGGTATATGGCAATAGGCTCTACCCCTATTACATGGGACTCATAACATAAACAGTGAAAAGAGGGTGTTACATTGTACAATGCCATAATGTGCACCTCTGCCAACCCCTTCGGGGATAAAAGGCGTGATGTTATGTTATGTTATATAATTTTATAAGAATATAAAAAATACGTGTCTAATGTTTTAAAATAATCTACGAGACGGACATTAAAATAAAATGTACAATACTGCATTATTATCTATCTAGTTATACAAAAAAATCGAAATAAAAGCCAAGCGAACCACCGCGTCTGTACTAGTATCACATCAATATATCACACCAACTGCCCACTGCGACATCTGGATGGAAGCGGGGAAAAAATTAACGGAGGGCGACCGCGTCTGTGAACAGTCAATTAGGAATGTCTGCACAGTGTTACGGAAAAACTGTCGACTGGACATAAAATGAATATAAAATTATGTGGTTTATTTTTCCCAATTCTTTGCTGTGTGTGTTTGTGATGTGTATTTGTTTATTTTTTTTTATTGCATAAGCCGGTAAACGAGCAGACGTATCACCTGATGGTAAGCAATCGGCGTCGCCCATGGACACCTTGAACACCAGAGGCGTTACAAGTACATTACCGGCCTTTTGGGGATTAGGAGTTTGAGGATCGTTGGGGATTCAGGGCTTGGGGAGATTGGGGAAGGGGAGGGTATTGGGCATCCGGTAACCTCACTCACACGACGAAACACAACGCAATCATTGTTTCACGCCGGTTTTCTACTCGGCCGTGGTATCACTCCGGTCGAGCCGGCCCATTCGTGCCGAAGCATGGCTCTCCCACACTTAAAAATATTTAACTACACGCAGAATATACATATATTGACTCGAAGGATATCTGTCATTTACTTTCGTTTCGAGTTTCGAGCCCGCACCCTAGTGGCGTCTTAAATCTCCAGGCCACCACGACCAAACAATTTATGCTAACTACAATATTTGCTAGAAACCCAACTGAATGCTGATACAATTATGTTGATCTTTGACCGAAAATTATTCAGATATTCCAAGTTTTACTCAAGTCTAACTCGACTGAAGGCAATGTACACACAGTCACACATCAATCTATACAAAATCAGTTTATCCTGGTGTCGCGTCGCATCAACTTTCCGCACATTTAACGTTCAGTTTATACTGGTTATGTTAAGCTCGATGTGCATCCGAGTGTACAATCAAGTAAGTTCTTTAGTATAACATCAGCAGTGCTCACTGCTGAGCAAAGCCTCTTCTCACACAGGAAAGGTAAGCATTAATCACCACGCTTGCTCATTGTGTGTTAGTGATTTCAAACTTATAACATAACATCACGCCTTTTATCAGTCGTCAGGGACAGGCAGAGGTGCACATTATGCCGCTGTACAATGTAACACTCACTTTTCACTATTTATTTTATGAGTCCCATGTCTATTACATGGGTGAGACTATTGCCATATACTGGTAACAATTCCAGATTTCGTGCTACTACTGAGAATTTTTTTAAAACCAAGTAATACTTTGCCCGACTGGGGAATCGTACCCGTAATTCAAACTTATAATTAGAAGTTATAAGCCCATGTTTCCTCACGATGTTTTTCTTCACCGTTTGTCAATGGTGTCTAAATAATCTTAGAATGTCACATTGGTGCTTGCCGTTGGTAGGTTTCGAACACGCACCCTCATGGATGAGAAGCTTCTTGCGTCTTATCGTTTATCTTAGATAGCATGCTAAAAACTTAGATATCTCATGTTACTTAGATATTAAAACATCTTGTATCGCTGTCATCATCTCAAAAAACAAAAGAACCCAGATTTCTTTTAACAATCACACTATCTCTGTCTAACTCTTTACTCGTACCCTCATGTTGTCTCCCTCCCTCACTCAACAAGTCAAAAAGGAGAGATTAATGAATAACAAATGAGTTTTGCAAATTAAATTCAAACAATGAAAGGAATATAGGGATAAAGGTTTCGTCGGAAGACGTTGGACAAAATATTTCTTATTAATCAACTAAAATATATATAGTAACATGGTCTCTTTGTAACATATATATTTAAATAAATATATAAATAACATGGTAACATGGGCTATCTGAGGCGCGTCGCGTTCCACGCGCGCCTCAAAGAGCCATCGTCACCACCACAGATGGGGCCCAATACGGCCGATGCCGATTCGGAGTCGCGAAGAACCTAACGGGTAACCAGGGCTCCGGCTCGACGTGCAGGAGAAGGAACGGGGTGGTTTTTAGTCAGTAAGAGTCTGACACTCCCTCCCGCCTCACCCAGGCGGGAGCAGTCATTCGATGATTTTCCTCACGTAAAAAAAATATTAACATTTATAATAATTGTGCATGTCGTGGTGGCTAGGAAGTTTCTCATGCATGAGGGCGCGGGTTTGAAAGTTTTGAAACCTACCAACGGCAAGTACCAATGTGAAATAATCTTCGAAAGTACATTTTTTTTTTAAGGGACAAACCCGCCACAACCTCCCAAAACCGCTGCAACTCCTGTAAGCCAGGATCTACAGTAGATACAACCATGAAAACACCGGAGCACTGGAGTCCGGCGCGTCCCAGGGACATGAGTAACTGTCTTGGTTCCCGCAACGAAGTGAATCAGTTGTACAGTCTCTTCTTTGTGCCTTTAGGCTTAATTCATTCTGTCTCCTGCAGTAATTCACCGAGGGAAGTGAAAACCATAGTTTTTTCTTCTTCTCCTCTTATAATATCTTCTGATTCACTTCGAAAGTACGTATGTACTTTCTAAGATTATTTAGATACCACTGACAAACGGTGAAGGAAAACATCGTGAGGAAACCTGGACTTATCACTACATACTACCTCTATAAAACAAAGTCACTATCCGCCGTCTGTCTGTCCCTATGTATGCTTAGATCTTTAAAACTACGCAACAGATTTTGATGCGGTTTTTTTAATAGAAAAATTGATTCTAAAGGAAGGTTTATATTATGTATAATACATATATATTGAAGCGAAGCCGGGGGGTTGCTAGTAATTTTTAATTATAGGTTTGTAATCGCCAACCCGCATTGAGCAAGCGTGGTGATTAATGCTCAAACCTTCTACGGGTGAGAAGAGGACTTTGCTCAGCAGTGGCCACTTATAGGCTGTTGATGTGTGATGTGATAATATAGAAGTACAGTGAAACCTGGTTAAGTGAGACATCAAGGGACCTGCAATGTCGTTTCACTTATAGAGGTAGGAATACCTCTATAAGTGGAAACTTACCCAGTGTCTCAGATATACAGGTATAAATAAATATCTGTCTCATTTACAGAGGGTTTCATTAATAGAGGTGGACTTGGAATTACGTGTGGAATTTGTGGGTAGAATAAGAATGAGTAAACAAACAATGTTATCTCAGTTACAGAGGTTTATGCATATAAAATTTATTCGCTGTCTCAGTTATAGAGGTAACTATGATGATAAATCGAAAGAATAAATCCCAGATATAGAGGTTTACCTCGTCCCACTAACAGAGGTAACTTAGTGCCAAAGTGTTGGGACCTCAGCATGAGTTCCAGTTATGGAGGTTTCTCACTTATCCAGGTCCCACTTAACCAAGTTTCACTGTACTAGCTTTTCCAGCGACTTCGCTCGGGTATTTATTGGATAAAAGCCTATATGTAAATCCAGACTATAATAAAATTGTCCTGTCTGAAATTTCATCCCGATCCCTTTACCTGTTTCGATGCGATTGAGTTACAAACGCAACCATAAACTCAATAATTATCACATTTATAATATCGATTCAAGTTAATTTCGACCCTACAGTTAATGTCCATTGGCCACCTAACATTCGACAAACTTATCTTTGTGTTATATTTGTGTATTACAGTAATCGTATCTAGGAATCAAGCCGCACAATTAAGTTTGTTTTTTCTTGTATATACTTTTTCGTGATATAAAGTACCCAGTGTTGTGCCTACGATATTAAAGTATAATCATACCAAGTTTCATCGTAATCGGACCGGTAGTTTTTTTTGTGCGATGCGTGAATAGACAGACAGACAAACAGAAATAATATTATTACTCACATTTTTTTAATATACACTTCGTCATAACCTTTGTGAGACATACCTACTAAATTAACTAAAAATTACCAGTAGGCTGCGCGACATCCGCCCCGACAACGCACGCTGCTTATGAGAAAGAACCCTTCTGTGGTTGGAAACTAGTAGAGCGTTTCTCAATATGTTCACGTGAGTAAGCCCTGACTTTTAGTTAACCCCCTACTAATTTATTTTTTTAATATTTTTAACGCACAGAATTTACATTTCGACAGTTTTATTATATTTATATTGTATGTAACTTTCACGTTAGACAACGTTCGTTAGTAAATAAATTATTATGTTTTCGGCTTACTCACGTAATAATTTGACGAGGAACTCGACTAGTTTCAAGCCGTGCTAGAGGCTCATATTCATGAGCAGCATTCCGCAACCCGCGACGCGGCGACCGTCGAAAACATAATAATTGAATTTTATTATACTCGTATGTATAGATTATTGACGGCACCGTTCGAATTCATGCCCCCAATGTTTCTACCGCGGCTAAATCTCAAAGGAGAACTTTAGAAAGAATTTGTTAGAGATTTCACTAAGATATTTATGTATATTACTGCTTACCCTCTGTAGGGAGAAGGGGAGGTAACTGACCCTTTCTTTGTAGTGTTGAGGTCGATATAATACTATATAAGGTTTTGTAGGTGATTCGCGGAACAAAACTATATTATTATACAAGTAGGCTAGTATATAAGGTGTTGTTTTAAAGCCGCGTCATTTTCTAGGAGGTAAGTCGGCTATCGATTCTGAGTCCGAATCAATAAAAAAATTGTAGGTAAATATTTTTCATTTTTCTAAAGTACGGAAATCTGTAAGTGCGAAATACACGCCGCCGTCTTGTAACTATCTTTATAACGCGGCTTAACACACACAAACTCAAACAAATAATTGATATTATTCTTAATTCCATAAAACTCCAATAAGAAACATTGCTGTCGCTTATTCTGAAATACTGTCGAACTTAAACGATTTATTTATATAGCCGTATTTTTAACTATTGGCCCGAAACTTTCTCTTGCATTATACCTTTATGACTTCTGTGACATGCCCCCAAGAAATGACACGGTTTCAAAACTACACCTTGTATATTAGTAGGCTGCGCGAAAAAGCCACGACCACGCACGCTTTTTTGTTTGAGAGGGGGGATCGTTGGGGATTCAGGAATCGGGGAGATTGGGGAAGGGGAGGGTAATTAGGCCTCCGGTAACCTCACTCACACGACGAAACACAACGCAAGCGTTGCTTCACGTCGGTTTTCTGCTCGGTCGTGGTATCAATCCGGTCGAGCCGGCCCATTCGTGCCGAAGCATGACTCTCCCACACTTAAGCCGGAGCCCCGGTAACCCGTTAAGATCACCGCGGCTCCGAATCTATTGAGTAACCTTTCAGTGTTCGTATATTAACCGTAATATTACATTTTATTTAACTAAACCCACAAGTATTAACCCAACCGGTCTAACCAACTGTATGTATGTATGTCCTCTCGTATCTCGGGAACACACTGTTTATTCTAGCTAATTGGAACGCGCGTCGCCTACGGCGGTAGGGAGGGGGTGAGGGTGCACGATTAGATGTATCGATGAGGTAGTTTTTTATCGATAAACATTTAGTTTAGGGGTCATGCATAAATTATGCCACACGAATTTATAGTCAAATCAATTATCAAAATAAAAAAAAACTTTAATACTATTATATTTCGTATTTAAAATAAGATTATAATAGCTTTTGAAATGTGATATCGCAAAGTTTTGGATCCCTCCCTCCCCCTTATTTATTACTAACTTTTACCCGCGGCTTCGCTCGCGTAATAAAAGGATAAAAGTAGTCTATGTGACATATACCAATAAATACAGCGCTATCTATACCAATACTTTTGTTTTCCCGCGGGAATATCAAATTTTTCCGGGATAAAAAGTATCCTATTATTTAATCCGGACTTCTAACTTTACGTCTGCAAAAATTCAAAGCAATCGGTTTAGTAGTTACGGCGTGAAAGCGGAACAAACAAACAAACTCACTTTCCGGTTTATAATATTATTATTCAATTATTAATTATTAGTATTATTAATTATTATTATTATAAATTATATAATTATATATAGTAAGGATTATTATTGTATATCTTTACCATTCACGGGACCACAGGGTCCCGGTCATTTGGGAGGCGTACGAGGGGCCGAAGCCAACTGCGCAGAGGCCCTTTAGACAACTTTAAAATAAATGTAATGGACACACAAACCGGCGACTATCCCTGTATGCACTATGGAAATGCACCCAAGGATAGTCCCCGGTGAGTGTAGGACTATTGTGAATAATGGAAAAAAATGGTAGGGCTATGGATGGGTTGCTGTGGACTGGTAAATTGGGAACTATGGATATCTATGGCACCTGCCGAAACAATGTAATTTTTATACGTAAAAATGGCAGGCGGCTGACTCGCTAACTCACCGACCGGGCCCCGGGAATGGTTGCTAGATATAGCAACAGAGGGGCAACGAGAATGTGAGTGGCTGAAGGGTTAAGAAACTACCACGGCTTTCTACTCAGATCATCTGCTCCAGTACAAATATCATTTGTACTGGATCCGGGATCGAACCCACTACCCACGCCACAGGTGAACGTACCGTGCGCTTTAACATCGTTCAACGCCCCGTCGGCGGAGTTGGAAGCTAACGCTCGTAGTGTCCGACAGAGGGCGCGTTGGGCTCGCAGCGTAAGTAGCAACACCGAGGCGAACGCCAACGCCAGCCAGTGAGCTGCGCGATATCGCCGCGCGTTTCGTGGTTCGAAACTAGTAGAGCATTTCTCCATATTCACGTGAGTAACCCGCGATTTTAGTTAATTTAGGTTAATATCAATTAATTATTATGTTTTTGGTTGTTTTACGTAAGTGTTTGACGTAGAACTCGACTAGTTTCATTGTATTCCGAGTCATAACACAAATAGTGAAAAGTCTGTGTTACATTGGCAAGCAATTTTGCTGTGGAATGCGCTCCCCTGGATCAGGATGGTCTCGACTCGACTAACTTTTAACCACAAAGTACGTGAGCTTCTCTTAAAGAGGTTGGCTGTATCATCGCGCTAACTATCCACTGTGTACTAGTAAGCAAGTATATGTTATGTATGTATGTATGTATTTATGCAGGCATTATTGTACTCATGTGTAGGTATACATTATAATTATATTTATTTATGTAAGTATATCTCTGAAATATATTAGTTTATCTTTCATTTGTTAAATAAAATCTTTGCTTGCCTATTGCACCTATTATTAACTCTTCTCTGTATCACCCAAAGGTCAGACTAGGAGAAAATGCCTGCGGCATTAAGTCCACCTATGTACATTTTGTGCATAAAGCATATTAAATAAATAAATATACATTGTACAGTGGCATTAAGTGCCGTAATGTGCACCTCTGCTTACCCCCTCGTGGATAAAAGGCATAATGTTATCTTATGTTGTATAAAACATATTTACCACACAAGTTCTAAGAAGACACTAAACATTTAATCGATATCCCAGAAAATGAAATCTATCGATTAACTTACAACCACATCACTAACAGATCCTTGTTTAAATATTAATCGGTACGACAAAGCCTCGTTTGCGGCTCCCACCTTTATATTCACGGCTATACAGCCAGGGGGGTAGGCAGAGAGGTAGCACCTGCGGCTGGATCAACATCAACCCTTGTATTTCTTTTTAGTTTCACTTTGAAGCGAGTTAGTTTCTACCGCTCCTCTGTTTTATCCGACTTTGTTAAAAAGAGGGATTATGTTTTCAAAGTCTAATAGTGAATATTTGTGTGCATGTACTGTAGGTACTTACTTGTCTTCTGACTGCCTCGTTGGCCGAGTGGTCGCAAGTGCAACTGCCGGTCAAGGGGTTTCGGGTTCGATTCCCGGGTCGGGCAATGTATTACTGGGTTTTAAAAAATTCTGGGTAGTAGCACGGAGTCTGGAATTTTGCCCGGTATATGGCAATAGGGTCACCCTCCATTACATGGGACTCATAACATAAATAGTGAAAAGCGGGTGTTACATCACCCAGTTCTTAGACACGAGAATCAAAAATTTTACCATGGGGCGTAGCTAGCGCTGTATCTGCTATATCAATTATATGGGGCCCCGGACTCCAGGGCCCCCAACGTCTGTAAGCAAAAATATAAAAACTTCCCAATTTACATTTTATTTCAGTTATCACAAAGTGCATGCGTTTAAAGGTTAAAAAACGTGGAATAAGGAAATCTATTCCATGGCAGAAACTTTGTAAAAACTATAGTACCTAATCATTATCCCATAATTTGTGTAGAGGCCTGGCCCGACCTGGATAGTATTCCGGGTTTAACACAAATTATTAGTTCATTAAGTAAAAAAATCTCTTCTGATAAATTTTTAAGTAGGTACCTTTCATAAGGGCCCCCAATAAAATTTTGATACGGGGCCCCGACAAGCTTTATTTCAATTATATAGTATAACATTACAGTCATAATACAAGGCGTTATACCTACATTTCAAATAATTATAAAAGAAAAGAAACAAAGAAGAAAGAAAGAAGAAAAGAAAGAAAAACCATTTATTTTTCCGCAAAACACATAAAATAATAAAAAATAAATAAAAATAAAATAAAAAAAAGCTTAAAAATTAAAATGAAGTGAGATCTTGTCCATGGTCCACAGACTTATTATTTTACTGAAATCATAGAATATTTAATATCTAATATTATCTGTGGACCATAGACAAGGAAACACCCTACTTACTTCATATCAATTAAAAACTATATAGTTGCATGCATTTATTAAAATTGTTAAATTGGATAAAGGAATATTAAAAAAGTTTAATTATAATAAAACAATACGAAGCCGTTATAAGTACTTGATGCTAGTGTAACCCATTGCCCTAATATTGTGCGTCATGTATGCATGCGCAAAAACAGGATATGCTCAGCAATTTCTGCGACTTAAACCTCAAGAGGTTAGCGTCGCAGACGCTGATTTTCAGCACATCCTTGGTCCACAAAATCAGAACAGTCCTTAAATAAAACAAACAATAAGAATAAGAAAACCTTACAAACTATGACAGGTTTTAATACCAATAAACAAAATATACAATATAAAATAAATAAGACATTTACAATACACACACATAACATCACGCCTTTTATCCCCGAAGGGGTAGGCAGAGGTGGACACTGAAGTAACACCCACTTTTCACTATTTATGTTATGAGTCCCATGTAATAGGGGGTGAGCCTATTGCCATGTACCGGGCACATATCCAGACTCCGTGCTACTACTGAGAATTTTTTTAAAACCCAGTAATATGGTGCTCCTGAGCCCCTTCATCTGTGCGTTGAGGGAGCTCATAAAGATTTGTGAGACTTACGCAAACACCCATAGCCTTAGGTACAACTCAACTAAATCTGAGATTATGGTATTTAAATCGGCTGCTAAACACTATGATAATGTACCTAATATAGTCCTGAACGGTACCCCGTTAAAAAGAGTTTCTAAATTTAAGTATTTAGGCCATTGGGTTACTGATGATCAAAAAGACAATACTGACATTGAGAGAGAGCGCAGGTCCTTGTCTGTCAGGTGTAACATGTTGATTCGCAGGTTTGCACGCTGTAACACACAAGTAAAGAAACACTGTTTAAGGCTTACTGTCAATCCTTTTACACCTGCAGCCTGTGGGTTGGCTACTTGCAGGGGGCATACAGGGACCTGCGGGTGCAGTACAACAATGCATTCAGGATGCTGATGGTTCTACAGCGGTATTGTAGTGCATCGGGTATGTTTGCCGAGGCCAACGTTGACAGTTTTGCGACAGTCATGCGTAAACGTTGCTCGTCGACCCTAACTCGCATGCGAGCTAGTTCCAACAGCATCTTGAGCGTATTGACGGACCGATGGGATTCCCCGATGCTTATTGTATTTTTATTTGGGTGTAATTTGTTTACTAACAATAATTTTTAAGTATTTTCATGTTACTACCAATTTATGGAGAAATCTGAAATAAATTCATATTATTATTATTATTATGAATACTTTGCCCGACCCGGGAATCGAACCCGAGACCCCTTGCCCGGCAGTCGCACTTGCGACCACTCGGCCAACGAGGCAGTTAGCTTTTACAATACAGCATAAAATAAAATACATAAGATACGCTACGCTACTGATATTATCCGACTCAAAAATCAAATCTCCAACGCAACATCCAATGAAGGAACTTTAATTAAAACCAACATTTATTTTAAAATGTTTGATTGAAATATTTCAGCCGTGAAATCTCCCCGGCATACAAAATAATTACCGCAGTTACTGAAGGGTTCAAATATAACCCGAACCAGTTAAATAAGGGTTGAAGTTAACTACGCTAGGTAATTCCGGCATTGTGACAAATGGATACAAGATTAACTTCACGCTTTTACGTTGATAAGGTTAGCAGAGTACCTAGTTTAGGTTAAGTACTGATAAGTATACTAATTTGTTAGTAATCTATACATCTGTACATACATACATAACTTCACGCCTGTCTCCCATGGGGGTAGGCAGAGACTAAGGAACGCCAATTACTACGATTCCTACATACCTCTTTCGCTTCATTAACAGTCATCAATCTTTTCATGCATGCTCGTCGGTTAAGGGTACTTTTAATTTGGCACTTCTTTAATATATCGCCAATCTGGTCACTATATGTCCGTCTAGGGCGCCCTCTACCGACGGCCATCTGACATCTGTACATCTGTTCATCTATACATCCATACGTATTTTTTTATGGTTTAAGAGGCAAACGAGCAGACGGATCACCTGATGGTAAGCGATTAGCGCCGCCCATGGACACCCGCAACACCAGAAGAGTCACAGGTGCGTTGCCGGCCTTTTAAAAAGGAGTACGCTCTTTTCTTGAAGGTTTGAAGGTCGTATCGGTTCGGAAATACCGTCGGACAGATCATTCCACAGTTTTGCTGTGCGAGGCAGGAAGCTACGTGAGAACCGCACAGTTGTGGCCTGCCAACCATCTATATGATGGGGATGCATATTCTTCTCACCTCTATATATATACATCTTAACATATTAATAAAGGTAAATTGCTTGCAATATCGAAATAACAGCGTTTTACTACAAGTTTCGGATACAGCTACTCGCGCTAAACTTCGAAACTATTGGTTCAAATCGAATCATTGCTTGCTTGTCATTGAGCGAGGTGCTCGTCCCAAGGTCTAGACTCGTATGGCGAAGAACGAGCAAGATACTCCATCATTAATTACTCTTTTAACTCTTTCAGTCACACTTTTAACTGGTTATGAATATAGAGGTATTTTATTCAATTATACTGAAATGCTAAATTTGAAGCATACTTCAAAAATTGAATTTCTAAGAAAAGGTGGTTACTTACAGTGAGCACCAAGACTGAAAGAGTTAAGAAATTGGACTTGGTTTTTTTGTCATTATTCGAAGTCTATTAATTAATATACTAAACGCCTCAAAGAGCCATCAGACCACCACGGATGGGGCCCAATAGGGCTGATGCTGACACGGAGCCGTGGAGGACTTAACGGGTTGTCGGGGCTCCGGCTCTCAGTCTGACACTCCCTCTCGCCTCACCAAGGCGGGAGAAGTCATTCGATGATTTGTAACATATTCATACAATATAGAGGTACATATAGGTAGGAAGTCGTGGTGACCCGGTGGTTTCAAACGCCCACTTCTCATGAATGGGGGTGCGGGTTCGAAACCTACCAACGGCAAGTACCAATGTCACATTTTTCGAGTTATATGTACTTTCTAAGATTATTTAGACACCACTGACAAACGGTGAAGGAAAACATCGTGAGAAAACCTAGGCTTATAAACTAATTATAAGTTTCAAATTACCAACCCGCATTGAGCAAGCGTGGTGATTAATGCTCAAACCTTCTCCGTGTGAGAAGAGGCTTTGCTTAGCAGTAGGCATTTATAGGCTGTTGATGATGATGATAGGTAGAGCAGAGACCCTCTCCTGTTTTGAAGTCGGTAAAAAAGAATTCTCATTCATTCCACGCGGGCAAAGTCTTGTAGATAAACATGCTAATTGTATGCCCAACAGTGGGCACGCAGCGTGACTCGCGAATGTTTCGCTCCATTGGCTCCGACGTCGTGACGGCGTGACGGTGCGATGAACAAGTTGTCATGAATTTGTCGACGTTGGATTTGAGAGTATTGATACTTGGGGATCTTTTCATCGACTTTAAAAAAAGGGATTGACCTATATGTCTGTTTGTATGTATTTGTGTATGTATATTACCTTTGTATAGATGACTGCTTTGTCGCGGAGAACCTAACAGGTAACCGGCGCGTCCGGGCCTAGTGCGGGCCATGATGCGGAGCGAGGGGGATTGGGATGCCGTCTCCTCCTTTTGCCAAGCAGTCATGCTAGCTAAGGAGGAGGCGGGACGCGTGAGGCAGCGAAGCGCTGCCTCCTCGCAACCCAGCCATCGCGAAGGACACACCAGGCGTCGGGGATCGCGAGACGATCTCCGGCCACCGTAAGCGCGGGCCTGCGGACGGCGAGCATGGGTGGCTCCCCGTCCGACCAGAAACAGACCCGAGCGAACGGCGCGTCGCGTTCCGCGCGCGCCTCAAAGAGCCATCAGACCACCACAGATGGGGCCCAATAGGACCGATGCCGATTCGGAGTCGCGGAGAACCTAACGGGCGGCTCGACGTGCAGGAGAAGGAACGGGGTGGTTTTTAGTCAGTAAGAGTCTGACACTCCCTTCCGCCTGACCCAGGCGGGAGCAGCCATTCGATGATTTTCCCCCCTTAAAAAAAAAAAAAACAGGTAACCGGGGCTCCGGCTCGACGTGCAGGAGAAGGAACGGGGTGGTTTTTAGTCAGTAAGAGTCTGACACTCCCTCTCGCCTCACCCGGGCGCGGCGGGAGAAGACATTGGACGATTTTCCCCCCTCAAAAAAAAACGGAGCCGCTGGATGCAGGTCGCTTCCAACCGGCCTACCTGGAAGTCATTATGGGGAGGCCTATGTTCAGCAGTGGACGTCCAGTGGCTGATATGATGATAATGATATTCTACAACAACAAAAAATAAATATCAAATTTCCTTAAAGTATCAAAACCACACCGCCTAGTACATTGATCACAGAGGGCGCCTTATCTAGCGCTGTACCATGAATTTTAATATTTAATTAAAAAGTTCAACCCTCGGCTACATCCTTACATTCATAATATCGCTACTGTCGTTAGAAATTGAGACAAAACGCTTCAGAATAGCGCTAATCATCCTTTAAAATTACATTTTTGAAACATATTTCGAGAGTTTTTTTAACGTGCAGACAGATCACCAGATGGTAAGCAATCGGCGTCGCCCATGAACACACAGAACACCAGAGGCGTCTGAAGTGCGTTACCAGCCTTTTGGGGATTAAGAGTTTGAGGAGCGTTCGGTTTTGGGGAAGGGGGGAGGGTAGACCGGGTGAAAAGTGGGTGTTACATTGTAATATTCAATAAGACGTTCATTTTCATTCATTCGCCGCCATATATGATATCGATATATCTTAAGAAAAAGAAGGGTTGGCTACTACCTTCAACTACCTTGGGCAAAGGTCAAGCATTGCCATGCAACGTGACAATGCTGCCAGTCTTTTGGGCACCCTACCTCATGATAGCGATGAGGAAAATTTTTTCTTCGATGCCTTAAGATAACATTTTTTTTTTTTAGGTTTAAGAATTTTAGTTTTTATTTATATTTTAAGTTGTATATATTTCTTTAATTTAAATTCTTATCAATAAATTTCATTATATTACATCTTAATGTTATGAGTTCAATGTTAAAAAAAAACGTTGATAATAATGTTATGTTAGTTTTTTAGCTCAAATTCAAATTCATTTATTTTAATTACAACATGTTATAAGATAGTACGTTATCCTAAATTTTATTCCAATGCTAACGGGTTGCCGGGGCTCGCCGGGTCGAAGTGCAGGGGAAGGAACGGAGTGGTTTTTAGTCAGTAAGAGTCTGACACTCCCTTCCGCCTCACCCAGATGGGAGAAATCATTCGATAATTTTCCTCCCTTAAAAAAAAGTCCGTATGGTATATTATTTTAAAACATTAGACACGTATTTTTTATTTTCTTACAAAATTATATACTTTCGACGATATATTGATTTGAAATGTCGCGTGACGTCACAATTTACTACATGTTATAGGGTAGCGTCACGTAACGACCTCTCACTCCTAAACTTAACTCCGTTTTATATAAGTACTAGCTGTTGCCCGCGACTTCATCCGCGTATAATAATGACTTCTGACAGAATTCATCAGAATCAATTCAGTGCCCAATTAGGATTTACCTATTGTGAAATGATTTATCGTAATTTCAATAAATTAAAAATCCCGCAGGGTTCTTACCAGTCCCGGCCCGATCACGTAAGTTTTGAGTAATAAAAACTTCGACTATTGTTGTACAGAATCTCTAAGAAATAAGTTCAGTGGTTAAAAGATAGAGAGTCCTGGAGCATTGTCGCATAGTTCCCGTTCCCGAGGGACTTCTGTGATAAAAACTATCATACGTTACTCAGGTCCCAAATCATCGTTTTACCGAATGTAATTCAAAAAGATTCAATGATTCTAGATTCAATTTTCATTCCCAATTTCACACCAACTATCATTCCCTATTTTATCCCCTTAGGGGTGGAATTTATCAAAATCCTTTCTAAGGAGATACCTATGTCATAGTAACTTTATGCATGCAAAGTCTCAGCCCGATCGGTTTAAAACTGGCAAAGTATCACACAAACTTTCGCCCTCTATATTACCCACTTTGGGGTGGAAATGTTCAAAAACCTTTCTAAAGGGACGTGTACGTCATAATATCTACCTGCACGCCGAATTTCAACCCGATCTGTGTAAAACTGACAAAGCCTCATACAAACTTTCATCCCCTACATTGGAGGTGGAAATGATCAAAATCCTTACTTGGAGATGCCTACGTCATAACATCTACTTTCATGCCGAATTTCATCCCCATCGGTGTAAAACTGACAAAGTTTCATACAAACTTTCACCCCTATTTTACCCCCTTGGGGGGTGGAAATGATCAAAATCCTTTCTTAGAGGATGTTTACGTCAAAATATCTATCGGCACGCCGAATTTCAACCAGATCGTTTTATAATTGACAAAGTTCCATACGAACTTTCACCCCATCTTTTACCCTCTTGGGAGTGAAAATGATCAAAATTCTTTCACAGCGGATGCCTACGTCATAACATCTATCTGCATGCCAAATTTCAACCCGATCGATTTAAAGCTGACAAAGTCTCATACAAACTTTCATCCCCTATTTTACCCCCTTGGGGGTGGAAATTATCAAAATCCTTTCACAGTGGATGCCTACGTCATAACATCTATCTGCATGCCAAATTTCAACCCGATCGGTTTAAAGCTGACAAAGTCTCATACAAACTTTCATCCCCTATTTTACCCCCTTGGGGGTGGAAATTATCAAAATCCTTTCTTAGCGGATGCCTACGTCATAACATCTATCTGTATGCCAAATTTTAGCCCAATCTGTCCAGCGGTTTGGGCTGTACGTTGATAGATCACTATGTCAGTCAGTCAGTCAGTCAGTCAGTCAGTCAGTCAACCTTTGAATTATATATAATAGAGGTAGATTGTTTTCTTATACGACAAAATAAAAAATACGTGTCTAATATTTTTTCATTATCTAACTGATGGACTAATTACATTTTTAATTTTTATACACTGCCTACTACCCTATTACAACCGGTGCCGGTGTTACAATTAAATTAGAGCGAACATGTTTTGCTAAAGATACATAGCATTCAAACTCCAGTTATAAAAGGCGAGATGATATCAATAGATTACAATTCGCTTTCATCTTAAACAGACTTTCAAGTCCATATATCTCCAACCACGGCCTTCAATACAACTCGGTCAACAGGGGTTGAAGCTAAGGGTTGTATTCGGCCCCCTATCACGCAGAGCCGTATTATACCTAAAGCAAAATACGCAAGTGCCTCGGGCGCCAAGTCTCAGAGGGGCGCCGCGAGACGAGCATGCCCATTTTTTAAGGGGGAAAATTATGTCCAATGAGTTCTCCCGCCTGAGTGAGGCGGGAGGGTTTTTTTTTAAAAAAACGTTGCACACTAGGATTTTCTCCTGTATCGTGGGTACGTTTACAAACATACAATATCACATACACATGACACCCAGACCCGGAACTGGAACTGGAACCCAGAATCTGTGGATCACACAAAGAATTGTTCCATGCGGGAATCGAACCCGCGACACGTTGCGCGGCAGCTAGTTGCCCAGCCACCGCGCCGACCGTGCAGTCAAATTGTCAGATTCTTGCAGACTAAAAACCACCCCGTTCCTACACATAAACTTTGAGCTGGAACCCCGGCAACCGAGACAAATATTTGCAAAAACATACAACCAAAAACAGCACAATATTTCCTATTCGTCATATTAAATATGTACTCGAACTGATTTTTAGAGAAAACTCGCGCTGATATTGTTAAAAAAAAACAACACACCGTCCGTTCATCACTCACTGCGGTACAGCTGTGACTATCTGTGCCCCAGAACGCACCCCGACATCGAGGTGCGTAGGTATAGCTCGCGTTTCGTCCATCTGTATGAAATTGGAATACTGTATGATATTAATACCATGCCTATGCGTCAAGCGTGTCTTTGCATTGTTCTTACATAATTATGCGTACAGTATTGAGATATGTATCAGAGACATTGTAGAACATACTTTTTTAAAAAGAGTAACGAATGGAGTTTCTTGCTCGTTCTTCTCCATTCGAATCTACTTTTTGGAATGAGCACCTAGCTTCACCTAGTTTCACTGACGGACTGACTGACAGACTATTATTTATTTTATATTTGTTGACGTTTCAAAAGTACCAAACTATGCTTTAATTGAAATAAATACTTTGACTTCGACTTTGACTTTGACCTAATCCGTCTCTGCCATCACCCCTTAGGGCGGGGACACATTTAAATAATAATAGGGTACTCCTAAACGATAAATTTACCTTTCTTTTATGTGAAACACATTAATTTATGATTTATTTCTTTCAAGTGTCAAAATCAGTCAGTCGGACAGCGGACGAGTTTCTGTGTGCTGTCGTTTTTGACAGATTACAGCCAACTTTGGGTTTTTTATGGCATAAGCCCGTTAAACGAGCAGACGGATCACCCGATGGTAAGCAATCGGCGTCGCCCATGGACACCAAGAACACCAGAAACATTACCAGTGCGTTACCGAACCTTTTGGGGATTAGGAGTTTGAGGATTGTGGGGGATTCGGAGATTGGGGAAGGGGGAAGGGTAGCTGGACCTCCGGTAACCTCACTCACACGACGAAACACGCAAGCGTTGCTTCACGTCGGTTTTCTGCTCGGCCGTGGCATCACTCCAGTCGAGCCGGCCCATTCGTGCCGAATCATGGCTCTCCCACATTTTAAAGAGTGGGTGTGTGGTTTTTAGGTAATGCGAATGGGTTTTTAATTGAAAGATTTCCTTTACTACGTTCCTTACATACTTCTTTAGCTTCTATGGTTACTTGACTGCACGATCGGTTAATGCGGAGGCTGGGTAAGTGACTGCCGCGCTAAGTCAAAAGTCAAAAGTCAAAAGTCAAAATCATTTATTTCAATTAGGCCAGAATGGCACTTTTGAACGTCAAAATAAAATTAATATTAAAAGTGAAGCTATTTGCTCATTCCAAGGTGTAGATTCCTATGGAGAAGAACGAGCAAGAAACTCCAGAGGTTACTCTTTTTCAATCAGGTTCACAATACAATTTACTAGTTACATAGTTTTGCTGTTTGGATTGTGCGAGAACAATGTAACACCAAAATCCAGTCAAAGTGATCAAGAAAGAAAATAACCTTAAGAACAATAAGTGTCGCAGGTTCCATTCCCGCACGGAACAACTCTTTGTGTGATCCACAGATTGTTGTTCCGGGTCTGGGTGTATATGAACTTGTATGTTTGTAAACGGACACACGACACAGGAGAAAATCCTACTGTGGGGCAAGGCTTTAAAAAAATACTACGTCTAATATAAAACAGAAATATAAAATCAGAATGTCTGTTTATTATATTAAAATAACCGCCTTTTACTACATGAATATGAATTATACATACGACACATAAATCAAAATAACAATTTTTACAATTTTTGTAAGCCTCGCCGCCCGACCAAAACCAGGCCCGAGCGTACGGCGCGTCACGTTCCGCATGCGCCTCAAGGAGCCATCAGACCACCACAGATGGGGCCTAACAGGGCTGATGCCGATACGGAGCCGCGGAAGACTTAACGGGTTGCCGGGGCTCCGGCTCGAAGTGCAGGAGTAGGAACGGGGTGGTTTTTAGTCAGTAAGAGTCTGACACTCCCTCCCGCCTCACCCGGGCGGGAGAAGTCATTGGATGATTTTCCATGATATTGGTACATATATATAAATAAGATCAGCGTGCAAGCTATTTAGCGTCAATAAATAGCGTTACGTTTGAAACCATGCCAGCACTACAGATTGGTCGTTGATGACAAAATTTATTACTATTACATACTAGCTCTACACTTGGATATGTTTATCTTTTTCTTATAATCTGTACACGAACACTGTGACACCGTAATCTTATTTTATATCTTATACTATATTATATAAAGCTGAAGAGTTTGTTTTCATGTTTGTTTGAACGCGCTAATCTCCGTAACTACAAGTCTGATTTGAATATTTTTTTTGTGTTGGATAGCGCGTTTATCGAGGATGGCTATAGGCTATAAAACATCACGCTACGACTAATAGGAGCTGAGCAGAGCGTGTGAAATAAAATATTGATTTGAAATGTCGCAAGGGCAAGGGGTCTCGGGTTCGATTCCCGGGTCGGGCAAAGTATTACTGGGTTTTTAAAAATCTCAGATAGTAGCACGGAGTCTGGAAATGTGCCCGGTATATGGCAATAGGCTCACCCCCTATTACATGGGACTCATAACATAAATAGTGAAAAGTGGGTGTTACATTGTACAGTGCCATAAGTGCCGAAATGTGCACCTCTGCCTACCCCTTCGGGGATAGAAAGGCGTGATGTTATGTTATGAAATGTCACGTGACGTCATTTCTTTGTACATTTTATACGTAGAAATGGCGTTTTAGCCCCAACTCCTAAACTTTGATTCGTTATATCTAACTATTGTTTTATTATACGACAAAATAAAAAAATACGTGTCTAATATTTTTTCATTACCTAACTTACGGACTAATTACATTTTTAATTTTTATACCCTGTCGTCATCCCAATTCTCTCTACGCGCGTTATCAAAATTGATTTAGCTGTTTAGTAGTAAAAGCATAACAAACATAAACTCGCTATTGTTATAGCTGGGATTATGTATTCGTATTTCATTTAGAACATTATTACATTACTTACATATATACAGTAGTTGAGAATGGGCAATGAATCACTACATAGTATAAAACAAAGTCGCTATCCGCCGTCTGTCTGTCCCTATGTATGCTTAGATCTTTAAAACTACGCAACGGGCTTTGATGCGATTTTTTTAATAGATAGAGTGATTCTTAAGGGAGGTTTATATATGTATGATACATGCATATAGCACCCGCGCGAAGCCGGGGCGGGTCGCTAGTTAACAATAAAATAGTTTAGTTTATGTATGTAATCTTTAATGGACACAATTTGATAAAATTGACTGCACGGTTATTGTAGGGGCTAGGTAACAAGCACCGAGTTCGATTTCCGCACGGAACAACTCTTTGTGTGATCAGCAAATTGTTGTTCCGTGGCTGGGTGTCATGTGTATGTGAACTTGTATGTGTGTAAACGCAACCACGACACAGAGGAGAAAATCCTAGTGTTAAATACCCATAAGAGAAATAAACACAATTTATACGTTCAGGAAACGCTTACGTCAGTTTATGATAGACGCACAACGGAAGCTGAATTTGACAAAGGCAGATATTTCAATTATTTAATATTTAATTTCTACTTCCTTGTGTTATTCCCGCTATTTTTCGCCTTACTTCGTAGCAACATGTACATATTTGTAATAATAATATATTATTTGTATGAACCATTTTATTTATTTATTATTTTTTTTTATTATTTTGTATTTGTATCCAACACATTACATGCAGTTTGTTTTTATTTTCTATATTATTTGTCTTCTCACCTACCATTTCGTGAGTCACTGCAGGGTGCCACCAAAAGATCAGCGTTGAGTGTTACCACGCTCAACATAATGCTGAGGTGGAGGCCCGTTCGACACGTGCATGCATCTATTTTTTTGTTAATTTTGTGATGTTTATTGTTTGTTTTAATTTTGTTTTTATTTATAACTCATTTTTGTCTACATATCTGTGCATGCAATGTGTCGAATAAATGTTTTTCTTTCTTTCTTTCTTCTTTCTTTCTAAATCCTACGTTTAAAAAAAACAAAAAATAGTAGCACATACGGTGAACTTAATACCAGAATTGTTGGGTCATTGCAGCGGTAAGTCCCCTTTATGAGGAGTGGCTTGAGAGACGCTACGGCGTCCTCACCTACCGCCTGACGTAGGTGCTTACTGGACACGGAAGTTTCGGTAGGTTCCTGTTTGGCCGGGAGGACACGCCCGAGTGTCATCACTGCGAGGACTGCCCGGAGTACACGGTGGAGCATACCGTGGCAGGGATGTGATCGGCGATGGTGACCTCTCGCGTCCGGCTCTAACTTAGACTATGGTTTGGAGCGAGCGGAATGGATTGCCGTCTCACAGTCAGCCGAGCATACTACCTCCTCCTTTTTATGACGTCACTAAAAATAGATGCAGCTATTTTTTTTGCTATAAAACACTACAACAACTAATTACTTTGATCTATGAAAACCTTACACTTCACTTACACCATCTGGTGAGTAAAAAAAAATAAAAAACTAATATTGAAGTACACCATCCCAAGCGCTCGTATGTCACAACGTCTACCGTCTGGCTCGAAATAGCATCTCATTAATCTTCCACAATTGAATTTAGCACGTATTTAGTTTGCGATAGTGTTTTATTTTGTTTGTATTTTAAATCACTGTCATTTATTTAAACGGCTATTAATTTTATGTTCTACATCAACATCAGTTAACAGTCCACTGCTGGACAATGAGCCTCGTCTATATAAAGGTACCTGGGAGTTCTTTTAAGGGGGAAAATCATACAATGACTTCTCCCGCCTGGGTGAGGCGGAAGGGAGTGTCAGACTCTTACTGACTAAGAACCACCCCGTTCCTACTCCTGCACTTCGAGTCGGAGCCCCGATAACCGTTTACGTTCTCTACGGCTCCTTATCGGCATCAGCCCAATTGGGCCCCATCCGTGGTGTTCTGATGGCTCTTTGAGGAGCACGCGGAATGCTCGGCGCCGTACGCTCGGGTCTGGTTCTGGTCGCACGGCAAGCTATCCATGCTCGACATCCCCAGGCCCGTGTTTACGGTGGCCGCAATCGTCCCGTGATCTCTCGCGACGGCTGGGTTGTGAGGAGAAGGACCTGAAGGCTGACGCTTGAATCCAATTCCGATCGATCGACATTGATATTGTGTCGTACTCTTGAGTTGCAACACTAGCGCCCATTGCATCCGTATTGCGTGGATATTGAATGAACGAAATGGTATTGAGTTTGGCTTTATATTCCGTACTCTGAATGATATTCAACAGCTACGCATCTGCATCTCCTGTAAGCCAGAATACCGCTACAGCTACGATTGTGACTGTGTAGTGTTGACATTGAATAATTATTGAGATTTTATTGGATTGTGATTGTATTGACATTGAGATTGGTTTCAACGGTCTACAGAATATTTAAGTCTGGGAGAGCCATGCTTCGGCACTGGTATGTTGAATCGATCCGGTGTTATACCAAAGCCGCCAAACTTCGCTTCTGGAAACCTAAAAATGGAGATTTTAGCATAAGCCTCCAAAAGGCCGGTAGCGCACTTGAACCTCCTCTAGTGTTCCAGGTGTCCATGGGCGACACCGATTGCTACCATCAGATGATCCGTCTGCTCATTTACTTTCTTATACTACAAAGGGAGTCGCGGAGAACCCAACGGGTTACCGGCTCCAGCTCGACGTGCAGGAGAAGGAACGGGGTGGTTTTTAGTCAGTAAGAGTCTGACACTCCCTCCCGCCTCACCCAGGCGGGAGCAGTCATTCGATGATTTTCCCCCCTTAAAAAAAATATACTACAAAGGGAACTTGCCATAATGAGTACCTACCAGTATAAAGGGTTCAGGTTTATCAAACCTATTGCCAGGTCTCTGTCAAATGTGTAGTCCTTTATTATAAAGAACGGTAAACGAGCAGACGGATCACCTGATGGTAAGCAATGGCCGCACATGGACACCAGGAACACTAGAGGCGTTACTAGTGCATTGCCGGCGTTTTGGGGAATAGGGATCAAATCAAATCAAATCAAATCAATTTATTTGTGAACACAGGTTATACAGAAGGTTGTTTAACATACATTAATAGCATATCTATGTTCTACCAATAAAATTAGTGTACAAATAGTTTTTAAGTTAGGCAGGTACCAAGCATTATTAATATATTTAAATTAAACAAGTCTATAAGAATCGTGATAGTATGTCAAAATTTATCATTTAGAAATAGGTCAATAGAATAATATGTCTTGTCAATTAAAAACAATGTCAGTTTTCGTTTAAAAAGTCTAATATTATTTTCGTTTCTTATATATTTAGGCAGTTTATTATAAATTTTTGGAGCCATTGCAAAGATACTGTTCCTGTACAGTGCAGTTCTAGATTTTATTAAGTGTAACTGGTCACAACGACGTTGACTGGTTACTCGGTCAAAATTATTAAAATTGTTTTTGACGAACGTACCAGTTTCATAGATGTATAATGAGGGGACCGTCAAAATTTTGAGGTCTTTAAAGAAAGTGTAGCAGCTGTCGGTAGACTGCAGATTACAAATAGCCCTAATGCATCTTTTTTGACACTTGAATACCATTTCTTTACCGGTTGCATTCCCTCAGAAAATTATTCCATATCTTAATGTTGATGCTACTAGACCATGGTATGCTGTCAACACTGTTTTTCGGTTTGCAGTTTTATTTAACATGTGAAGAGCATAGGAATATTTATTTAACTTATTACACACTTTATCTATATGAACATCCCATTTCAATGTTTTCTGTATACTTAGTCCTAGAAATTTTGTTACATTTGTTTCATTAATACTTTTTCCTTGATATTGTACGACTAAATTTTTGTATTGACCCATTCGCTGTTTTTGAAGATTACGCCTCTGTTGATCTTAGTACAGTGTAGGACACCCGCGGGAAGAGTAGGGGTGCTCAAAACACATTCTATTCTGCCTAATTAACACTAATTTTTTAATCTAACTTTGTAAAGTAATGTAGCTAAAAATATATAAATATTAAGCGTTGGGGGATTCCCTAAATCCCGAGATTAGGGGGTGGCTCAAATTAGCCGTAGATTACGTTTTAATAGTGACAGTTAAGGAGCAGTCCTTTCACATTAAAATATACTTAGCATATTTTAAAATCTTACTTCACTACATAGTATAAAACAAAGTCGCTATCCGCCGTCTGTCTGTCCCTATGTATGCTTAGATCTTTAAAACTACGCAACGGATTTTGATGCGGTTTTTTTTAAACAGATAGAGCATTACGGCACTTAATGCCACTGTACAATGTAACAGCCACTTTTCACTATTTATGTTATGAGTCCCATGTACCGGGCACAATTCCAGACTCCGTGCAACTACTGAGAATTTTATTTAAAAAAACCCAGTAATACTTTGCCCGACGCGGGAATCGAACCCGAGACCCTTTGGCCGGCAGTCGCACTTGCGATCACTCGGCCAACGAGGCAGTTACGTATAGAGGTATAATACGAATAAAAAACTATTTTAAAATCAAAAACTCGTGTGGTGTAGTAGTCGTAAGATATATATTAAGCATCCTATATACATATATAACACCCAACCTTATACTTGTTCAAAAAATTCAAAATTGGTGCCAGTCAACTTCCCCTTAACTCAAAGTTAATTAGAATCAACGCTTTAATGGCTGGGGTAAGGTTCGACACCCGGGCGAGGCATTCCATTTTACGTTTATAGCAAGGTCCAGTGTTTAGAGTATTTTATGTGCGGCGGTCTGGATTTGAAACGCTGTTTGGGTGATTTTTTAGAAATGTTACCAGTTTATTGTTGGGGTCATCCCTAATTATTGTGAACGTAAAATGTAATTGGTGAAGTTTTTTTTGGTTAGATATAACTTCATGACTTTTAACCGGTAACGGGGTAGACAGAGGTTCACATATACAATGTTACACCGACCTTTCGCCAGTTATGTTGAGTTCGCCACAATTCCAGAATCAGATTTAAATGTGTCTTGGTGTTCCAGGTGACGGTAATTGCTTACCATCAGCTGAACCATGCCACGTACTGATAACTAATATATTTTCAACGCGGTTTTCTATCTAATTTAACATTGTCTGCACTCGCGCTGTGACGTTCGGCTGTGCGCACGCGTTGTTGCCTTTCGTTACGATCGTTTATTAACTCTATAAGTTCACCCACAATAAACTTATCATAAAATGCAAACCGATTCTAGTGGCGACGACCTTAGTGATTCAGAAATATTGAATAAATGCGAAGAACAATTAAATCAGATGAATAACATGGATGAGCAAATATTAACAAGCGAAGGTGGTAATAAACAAGTTGTAAGAAGTGCAGAGAAGAGAAAAGAACGAGAAGATACAAATAGTGAAGATGATTTTATTACTGTGGTCAGAGGGAAACCAAAACGTTTATTAAGAAGTAATTCACTGGAAGTAAATGATAGCCAAGGAAAAAATAAGGAAAATGATGGTACTTTCAAAATTCCGGCAAAACACGAAGTTTGTGTTACTGCCAAGGAGAATTTACCGAAACCAATAGCATTTGCTAAATTACTACGTTGTGAAAATATTAAAGATATTCTTCGGATAAAATATAAAAGTGCTAATAAAGTACTTATTCAATGCCAACGAAAAGAAGATGCCCTAAAACTGATTGAATGTAAAAAATTCAAAGAAATGGGTTTACGGTGTCAATTAACACAAGAAATGTCGGTATCATATGGAATAGTAAAAGGAATCGACCTTGAACTGAGTGAAGAAGAACTGATGGATATTTTTAAATCAAGTGTTGATGTTTTATCGGCGAAAAGATTAAAACGATTATTACCAGAAGGAAAATGGGTCGATTGTGAATCTGTTAGACTGTGCTTCAAAAGTAATGTACTACCGGAATATATTTACGCCTACGATTGCAGATTTAAGGTTGAAAAATATGTATTTCCAGTTACACAATGCTCAGGCTGTTGGCAATTTGGCCATCTCATTAAATTTTGTCCTACGAAAAAAGTCGTATGCCCAAAATGTGGAGGAAATCATGATAACTGTAACATAACAAACTTTAAATGTTTAAACTGCAAGGGGAATCACTTCGTTTTGAACAAAAAGTGTCCTATGTATCTAAAAGAAAGATCCATCAGGAATATTATGAGTGAAGAAAACGTTACATATAGAAAAGCCTTACAAATCCTAAAAACGAAGAAAGGAGAAGAAATAACAGAGGTGATCTCACAAGAAAATAATGATAATCAATTTGAAATCGTGAACAACAACGAGAAAGAAACTTATAGTAGTGTACTGACAAGGGCCTTAATACACCATGAATCAGTATCTAATAGAGAAGAAGAACGAAGGGATGATACGGGTACGGATAAACAGCAAAATATCAGAAGTTCAAAACAAAAAACAAATAAACAAAATAATTACCAGTACCAAAACAAAAAACCTATAGAACAACCAATAATTAAAGAAATAAGTGATAAACAGGAAGAAAAAAGAAGTAATAAACATAGTTCTCAATGGTTAGATATATTTGAATGGACAAAAATTTGGACGAAAATAAAGAATATCTGCAAATCTAAACTAAAACTAGAAGAAAAAGCAATGTCATTGTTAAAACTTATTGGGGAAGAATTAAAGAATTTTTTGATTAACATACTATTTGGAGAAGATATTTTAGGATATATACAATGTTTTAATAATGAATAGTTTACAAAAAGTTAAAAAAGTGAATATATTCCAATGGAATTCACAAAGTTTGCGGCCTAAACTTGTATCCTTTTCTAATTTACTTATACAACAAAACATTCATATCGCAATTGTAAGTGAGTCATGGTTCGATCCCGACGTCAATGTAAACATAAGCGATTACAATGTATATAGAAACGATAGATATGATAGTTATGGTGGTGTAGCTTTGTTGATTCATAGATCGATTCAATCTCACCTGGTGTCGTTCAATATTAATAATGCGGGTATCGAGTTAATATGTGTTAAGTTACTAAACTGCATAGACTTAGAATATGTTGTGTCGATTTACTGTCCTTCATCTATACACACTCAGATTTCGGATTGGAATGATATTTTTTCTCACTTTACTTGTAAAACATTAATAGCTGGGGACTTTAATGGCCATCATACTAACTGGTCGACTAAATCCGACACGAGAGGCAATCAAATATTGGACTCATCCCTAGAAAATGATTTTATTTCTCTTAATAACGGCTTGGCAACACGCATTAAGTTAGTGAATGGAAACTTGCAGCAGACGTCTCCCGATATATCGTTTATTTCCTCTGACATAGCAATAAAATTCGATTGGCAGGTATTTAACGAAAATCTCGGCAGTGACCACATGATCATTAAGATGTCAGCAAACTTATCTAGCTTGGTACATATTGTTAGGAAACGAAACTGGAAAATTGCGGATTGGAGTAAATACCGTCAAACAATCTCAGATAAAATTAATTCTACTTTCGAATCAAATAACGATGTGCAGCAAATGTACAACCTTTTTATTAATACTATTGAACACGCAGGTAATAAACATATTCCATATTATAAATTTAGTTTAGAAACAGAGGAAAAGTTTAAACCGAAAAATTACTGGAATCCTAAATTATCAGAAATAGTCGCACAACGAAGGTTAGCCTTATCACGTTTTCGTAAAAATCCCACCCCGGAAAATTTAAACAAATTAGAATCTAAAACCCTTGAATCGCAAACTTTAATTAAGAAAGCTAAATACAGTAGTTGGCACAATTTCTGTGATTCTATTAACGAAGTCACGAACGTATCTGAGATGTGGCGACGAATGAGGTGGATGAAGGGTTTCAAACAGAAAGGAACATGTTCTCCCATTGAAAAACAATCTGCGTTATTACACTCACTTACTCCAGACTATGCTCCTAATCAAAAACCGAAATTTAAATCTATAAATGTTTTTTTGGAAGCTGATTTTAATATCCAAGAACTCGAAAACTGCCTTAAAAAGAAGGATTCGGCCCCGGGGGAAGATGGTATATCCTACTCGATGTTATACAACTTACCAGAGTCTGGAAAGCATAAATTACTAGAAATATATAATTTAATTTTTAAATATGGTACTGTCCCCGATCAGTGGCGCGAAATACAAATTATTCCAATACCCAAAGCCGCAACTAATAATAATAATGAGACTAAATTAAGACCTATTTCACTTATTTCTTGCATATGTAAAATATTTCATCTAATGATTTACAAACGGTTAGAATGGTACGTAGAAAAAAATCGGTTTTTATCCCAAAATACAGTAGGATTCAGAAAATCACAATCTTGTTTGGATTCACTATCTCGACTAGTTTCTCATATTCAAATTGGTTTCACAAAAAATGTTTCTACAGTTGCATGTTTTGTAGATATCGAAAACGCGTATAATAATGTGTCAATCGAATCGATAACTGAAGTATTGGACGGTGTTCAGGTTGGTTCTAGAATATGTTCATACCTTTGGTCTTTCTTGAGTGAAAGACACTTAAAAATTAAGTCCTTCAATAGTGAAGGGCTTAATGGAAGATGGACTAATAGGGGATTGGCACAAGGGGATCCTCTATCCCCTTTATTATTTAATCTAGCAACATATCATATTTGTTGCAAAATTCAAAATGTTATGATATCCCAATATGCAGATGATTTCGTAATATTTATAAGTGAGAAACAAATTAAAATATCCGAACGTTATCTACAAGAGGCACTGAACTATTTAATAACTTTACTGGGTGAGATTGGATTGACATTGTCACCAACCAAATCTCATTTTTGTGTGTTTAGTAGAGGTCGAAGAAGAACAATACCTGTATTAAAAGTGCATGAACAACCGTTATTGTCGGTGGAATGTGTCAGGTACCTGGGTGTATGGTTGGACAGAAGCTTACACTGGCGCAAACATATAAATGAAATAGTCAGTAAATGTACAACATTTTTGAACCTATTAAAAGTACTAGCGGGGTCTACTTGGGGAGTTCACACTAAACACATACGTAGGTTATACATCTCGTTAATTAGAAGTCGCATGGATTACGCCTATTACTTATACGATTCCAGTGCAAAGACGCATATATCCAAATTAGACAAGCTTCAAAACCAAGCACTAAGGATAATAGGAGGTTTTATAAAAAGTACGCCCATCCACGTGATGGAAAGTGAGTTACACATACCACCACTATTTGTAAGGCGACAATATCTTGCAAATAAGTACATCCTAAAATCACTCTCATGGTCTAATAGTAGTTGTTTGAACACAATTTCTGAAATTGCTTCGCTGAGTCAAAATAATTATTGGACAAATAAAAGGAAACCATTGCTCGCTAGTACCTTTAATGAAATGGGTCATCTATTAATTAATTCATCGGATATTCTCAAAATGTTCACACTAGACATTTGGGTATCTGCTATTCAAATTAAAAAAATGTTTAAAACCGATTTAGAATGCATCAAACGCTCAAAAAAACATTATAATCCTTATGCGTTAGTTCATGAAGTCGTATCAGAGTTGGATTCTAAATACAGTGACTGGTGTAAAATTTTCACAGACGGTTCAAAGAGCCTAAATGGTTGTGGAGCGGCATATTTCTGCCAAAGTACAGGGCATAAAGCTATTTTTAAAATAAGTAACACAGTTTGTATAATGTCTCTGGAACTCATTGCAATATATCAAGCAATAGTATATGCAATTAGTGAAAAGTTTGATAAAATAGTTATATTCACTGATAGCAGGAGCGCGATACAACATTTGGCTCGATGCGTCTCTGGTTGCAGAGGTGCATCGGTAGCCTATGACATCCTCCAACGGCTTTGTCATTTTAATAATGAAGAAGGTAGACTGATGTTGCAATGGGTTCCAGCACATATAGGCTTACGAGGGAACGAAGAGGCTGACCACTTGTCAAAACTTGGTATTGAGATGGAAAATGAAACGCCGTATACTCCGGATTATTGGGAATATTGTTCCAAATTCCAACAGTCTTGTTATGACAAATGGTTGAACTATTTTAATGAAAAATCAAATGTAAAAGGAATTTGGGACAAGACAATTCAGAATGAGCTTCCCCGGGTGCCTTGGTTTGAGGATGCAGGTTTGGGTCGAAATTATGTTAAGTTAGCATTAAGGCTGCGTTCTGGGCACTATCCATCGGCGAAGTTTGCTTTTCTTATGGGGAAGGTTGCATCACCTAATTGCGAATTATGCAACAAAGTAGAGGACATACAACATTTGCTAATGGAATGTGCCAGGAACAATAATGAAAGGGAATCATTAATCAGAAAATATGAGTTGAATAAATAGATGTTGGGCTAGTTCAAAACATTTTAGCAAATCCTAAAACGAAGATCGCAAAGGGATTATGTGAATTGGTGAGAGTGACATAGCTTTTCTTTTATTTATCTCATACCTTGTTAATGATTCCCTTTCATTTATAGAGTATATTTAATTAGATAAGGTACGATGGGGTTGACGTATCCATATGGACAAAAACCCCCTAAAATAATAAAAATAAAGAGATTAAAAAAAAAAAAAAAACGTTGTCTATATATCTATATCTACTCGTATACTAATATTATAAAGAGATAAAATTTGTAAGTTTGTATGCAAGGGGTAATCTCTGGAAGAATGCATATGTGAGCACCATGTTAGACTTAAGATCTTTATTATTTTTATTTTTATTTTAGTAAGTTATTAGTATAATGCGTCAAGCGTGTCTTTGCATTGTTCTTACATATGCGTACAGTATTGAAATATGTATCAGAGACATTGTAGAATATACTTTTTTAAAAGAGTAACGAATGGAGTTTCTTGCTCGTTCTTCTCCATTCGAATCTACGTTTTGGAATGAGCACCTAGCTTCACCTAGCCTCACTGACGGACTGTCTGACAGACTATTATTTATTTTGTATTTGTTGACGTTTCAAAAGTACCAAACTATGGTTTAATTGAAATAAATGCTTTGACTTTGACTTTGACTTTGAAGTAATAATCCAATTCTAAAAATTTTTTCCAGCAAAAAGCTGCATTATTCCTGAGTGCTATAGGCTATAAATTGTTTCTAGAGGTATAACATGTATATTTACCGAGCTATCACAAGCTTTGCCTAGCAAGTCGGAAAAAAAATCCTCATAAAAAATAATTATTTGCGTGCGCTGCCTAAACTATAAAAGATAGAACCATAAAATGTTCTAATTAATTGTAGATCTTATAAATATCTACAAAAAAGTCCGCGACACACTATACCTATCTAGGTCCAGTAAGGCACAACTAGCATTTTTTAAAAATCTTGAATTTTTTTTTGGACTACATTTCAATACATTTATTTCACTCAGGCTATTAATCCTTATCAAAATATTTTATTTCATCACTAAGTAAAGTTTATGTAGATAATACTCGGTCTTTAGATGATTAAAATCGGATGTTTGGTTTTGAAGTTATGGCGAAATTAAAATATTACGATTTTTTCTGTACGGCCCGTTTCGAAGTGAGTACCTATTGCCAAGGCGGGAGGGGCGCAGGGATAAGGCCGGTATTATGTTTATTAAGCGTGCGCTACCTAAACAGTTGCTTAAAATTAAAAAACAAAGACAAACCCAATTACCTTCCCCTTCCTCAATCCCTGAATCCCCAACGAACCTCAAACTCCTAATCCCCAAAAAGCCGGTGACGCACTTGTAACGCCTCTGGTGTTCCAGGTGTCCATGGGCGACGCCGATTGCTTACCATCAGGTGATCCGTCTGCTAGTTTACCGGCTTATGCCATAAAAAAAAAAAAACATTCTCTTTGGTTGGCATTTACCTACGAAAAGAATGTTTCTCCCATGGGCAATTATATGTTGGTCTATCAAGAGTGGGATCATCCGAAAACCAGATAATTTTGTTACCAGAAAATAAAACAACCTCAAACATTGTTTATAGAGGAGCTTTAAATTAAATAGATATCTACTTAAATCCTAATTAATATTTCCTAATCCTAACTAATATTATAAATGCGAAAGTAACTCTGTCTGTCTATCTGTGTGTTTGTGTTTCCTTCGCGCCTAAACTACTGAACCGATTTGGATGAAATTTTGGTACAGACAGTTTAGAACTCGAGAAAGGACATAGAATGGTGGTCAAGCGTCGACCTATAAAGTATTTAAAAAAAAAATGGGTTTTAACCCAAAAAACTCGAAAGAACTGGCAGTCACTATTCCACGCAGACGAAGTCGCGGGCAGAAGCTAGTATCTCATAAAATGCTGAATCATAATGGCAGAGCCATGCTTTGGCATGAATGGGTCGGCTCGACCGGAGTGATACCACGGCGTCACAGAAAACCGACGTGAAACAACGTGTTCCGTCGTGTGAATGAGGTTACTGGAGGCACAATTACCCCCCCCCATCCCTGAAGCCTCCACAATTCTCAATTCCCAACAGACCAGTAACGCACTTGTAAAGCCTCTAATGTTTCAGGTGTCCATGGGCGGCGCCGGTAACTTACCATCAGGTGATCAATCTGCTCGTTTACCGACTTATACTATTACCATAGAAAAGGACTTTGATTCTTTATATGGTATAATTTGGTCACGGTGTACTGAACTTGAACTTCACTTCAGACCTAACTAAACAGAGAAGCTATACGCTTACACAGGATATTTATTTATTATTTATTTATGTACACACATACAACATAAAGGACAACACATACATAAAAAAAAAGACTGCCTCGTTGGCCGAGTAGTCGCAAGTGCGACTGCCGGGCAAGGGGTCTCGGGTTCGATTCCCGGGTCGGGCAAAGTATTACTGGGTTTTTTAAAATTCTCAGTAGTAGCACGGAGTCTGGAAATGTGCCCGGTATATGGCAATAGGCTCACACCCTATTACATGGGACTCATAACAACTAGTGAAAAGTGGGTGTTACATTGTACTGTGGTAGAATGTGCACCTCTGCCTACCCCTTCGGGGATAAAAGGCGTGATGTTATGGATGATATGATGTTATGGACATACATAAAATTAAAGTACAAAGGTACCACCTATTCCTATTGGAATTTCTTCCTGTGGAATAGAATCAATATTTATTCTGCAAAAGCGGGCTATCCGAGCAATATATAACTTACGCCGTTGCGAATCGCTGAGAGAATTGTTTAAAACGATAAATATTTTAACGGTGCCCTGTCAATATATATATGAAAATATAATGTATGTAAGGAAAAATAGGCAATTGTTTGAAAAAAGAAGCGATAGACACAATTTTAATACTAGAGGCAAAAATAAGTTAGCTATACCGCAATTCAGACTGTCCAAAGTACAGAAATCCTTTATGGGGTTAGGTATTAAATGCTATAATAAAATACCAAATAGCATACTAGATCTCAATGAAAGTAAATTTAAAACATATATTAAGCGCGAATTATGTAATCAAGCTTACTACACACTGACAGATTATCTTGAAGATAAGAATGCTTAGCAGCATGTTGGTTCAGCTCCACTGGACAATACTCAAATGTAGTCAGTAGTTAAATTCCAATAGTAGGTAATATAATACATAATTTAATACTTTAATTCTAATGTAGACAATCTAGTTTCCTTATGGCATCGAGCGTTTCTTTCTTTATTGAAACAAAGAGTTTCCTTTTTCTTGTATAGAAGCACTATTTCTATGGATTGTCAGTATGTATATGTGAGCACCATGTTAGACTTAAAATTTTTTATTTTTATTTTAGTAAGTTATTAGTATAATGCGTCAAGCGTGTCTTTGCATTGTTCTTACATATGCGTACAGTATTGAAATATGTATCAGAGACATTGTAGAACATACTTTTTTAAAAGTGCAATGAATGGAGTTTCTTGCTCGTTCTTCTCCATTCGAATCTTCGTTTTGGAATGAGCACCTAGCTTCGCCTAATTTCACTGACGGACTGACTGACAGACTATTATTTATTTTGTATTTGTTGACGTTTCAAAAGTTCTTGTTACTCGTATGTAAACACAAGGCGAAGAGGTGCAACGCATATGATCGACGTTGTGATTATGATAGCGGCCCGATGGGATTGCAACATTTTCCTATTACTCAAAACAATTCATCGGATCAATTGTTATTACCTCAAAGGGAAACTGTATCACCTCCTACCCACTATACGTCAAAATTAACGGATCAGAACAACCACACTGAATCAGTAGATGAGATTAATCGGATACAACGTGAAACGAATTTGGGTTCACATTTGTGCATTGACAACAACACCGAGCAGGTACGGGCGGAGGCATCACGGAAAAATTACAATAACAGCAATGCGAGGTGCTCGGGACATACAGCCGCAGCAGACGCCCAACCGCTGTCGGAAACAGAAGCCAACAAAACGCTTGCTCAAATTGTTAATGAGGGAGAGTGGACCTTGGTACAGAAACAGAACAAGAAACATAAAAACCGATTTGTCGGAAATATAGGAAAAGCTGTAACAGAATCTAAGAGTAAATTTAAGGCAGCCAATGAACAAGTAGTCTTGTATGTCTATCATGTGGATAAACAAGTGACACAGGATGACATCGAAGACTATGTTAAAGAAAAGGCAGACATCTCTGTGAATATTGAGAAAATGATAATGAAGGTACCTAAGAGTTATGATGCATGTAAGGATATCACTATCTATGCTAATGGCATTCCTCTTCTATTGTCTATGCAATTATTATAATCTTGGGAACTATTAGCTGTCAGTGTGAAGTGAGTGACACCGACGATAAATTTTAGAAAGAAAAGTGAGGTTATGTGATCTTTAAAGTATAGTCCCCGCTTGGTCTATCATCGCAGGCAGTCGATGCTGAGGATTCTTTTACGGATTTAAATGTCAGGTTTACAAAGAAAGATGTTGCTTCCATTATAAAAACCATGGTTAGGGGGAAATCGCCGGGGCATGACAACCTCAGCATCGAGCACCTGCAGTATGCGGGAGTTCATCTACCCAGGGTGCTGGCGATGTTCTTCTCGCTCTGTCTAAGCCACGCTCATCTGCCAAGCGATCTAATGAAAACTTTAATTGTACCTATTTTAAAGAATAAGACTGGAGACACGTCAGATCTAGAAAATTATACGCCTATATCTCTTGCTACTATCATGGCTAAGGTGCTGGACGGTTTGCTTGATAGGCATATGTCAACCCGTATAGATTTGCATGACGCGCAGTTTGGTTTCCGACCAGGACTTTCCACAGAAAGTGCCATACTGTCTCTCAAGCCTACTGTTCAGTATTATACGTCTAGGAAAACGCCTGTTAATGCGTGTTTCCTGGACCTTTCCAAAGCTTTTGATCTGGTGTCGTATGACTTGCTGTGGCAAAAATTGTTAAATGATACAACGGTGGATAGGGGAGTTATATCAATGCTAAGATATTGGTATAGGAATCAGATCAATTGTGTTAGGTGGGCCGGCTCGTTATCGGACGAGTATGGGCTGGAGTGTGGAATGAGACAGGGCGGATTGACCTCGCCTCGCCTCTTCAGTCTGTACATAAACCGGTTGATCGCCGAGCTCAGCAGCACCTATCAAGGTTGTTATGTAGACGGAACATGTGTCAACAATATTAGTTATGCAGACGATATGGTGCTGTTGAGCCCATCGATCAGCTCAATGATGAGCCTGCTAAATATTTGTGAAAAGTATGCGGAGGCCCATGGGCTCAGATACAATGTAAGGAAAAGTGAAGTATTGGTATTTAAGGCAGGCACTAAAACATACCCGATTGCAACACAGCTGAAACTTTGCGGAAGTCCTATAAAGCAAGTCACATCGTTCAAGTATCTGGGCCACTGGGTTTCCGAAGATCTAAGAGACGGCTTAGACATAGAGCGTGAACGCAGGGCGTTGGCTGTCCGCTGCAATATGTTGGCCCGCAGGTTTGCAAAATGCTCGACTGACGTTAAGATAACGTTGTTTAAAGCGTACTGTCAGTCGTTCTATACGTGCGGTCTGTGGGTCGACTACACGCGGAGGGCATACAACGCTCTGCGAGTTCAATACAATAACGCATTCAGGGTGCTGGTGGGGTTGCCGCGGTACTGCAGTGCTTCTGGCATGTTCGCAGAGGCAGGTGTTGATGGTTTTCATGCCATGATACGAAAACGTTGTGCCTCAATTATGCATAGGGTGCGTGTCAGCCCCAATAGCATCCTGAAGGCTATAGCAGACAAATGGGACAGCCCTATACTGGGGCATTGGATACGCCTGCATGCTATTGTGGCGTAAGTCATGTTTTAATTGTAACTGGTAATTTTAAGTACTTACAATAGTTTTATAAGTTGTTTGTTTACTAACCAAATGGATTTAAATTGTCCGAAATAAAATAAAATTTATTATTTATTATTATTTTATTAAAAGTCCCAAACTATGGTTTAATTGAAATAAATGCTTTGACTTTTGTCTTTGACTTTGGACCTGGAGCAGGAAAAGTAATAATAATATAGTGACACAGTGTGTAGCAACAAATAGAAAATTGGGATAGGAAACAGACTTAAAACAAAACAGATAAATAACCTAACAACTACCTCTACATACAATAAGTATATAAATAAATACATATACAAATTATATTTGTATATATACAATTATATAGGATATCTTCAGTGATACTACACAAAACCCTCCGAACTGTTCTTTACTACATAATTATATTGTATAAAACGGAGTATTTATTCTTCGTTGGACACTCCTTCTTTATTTTTCACACTTTATACAAAACATCAACAGGAGGGTCATGAATACGCGGAGAATCTTGACACCGCGATTCAGAAAATGAACTTGCACTAACAACGCCATCTAGTTTCAAAAAAAGAACTAATTTTATTTAGAACTACAAACATAACATAACATCACGCCTTTGATCCCCGAAGTGGTAGGCAGAGGTGCACATAATGCCACTGTACAATGTAACAGCCACCTTCCACTATTTATGCTATGAGTCCCATGTAATAGGGGGTGAACCTATTGCCATATACTTTGCCCGACCCGGGAATCGAACCCGAGACCCCTTGCTCGGCAGTCGCACTTGCGACGACTCGGCCAACGAGGTAGTATTTAGAACTATTTAATTTAAGATGCGGTGGACGATTGAACAATTCTACACATTGCGAGATTGAAAACGACCTGCATTTTTTGAGAGGGGAAAATCATTTTTTTCGCCTGGGCGAGGCGGGAGGGAGTGACAGACTCTTCCTACAATTTGGCGAGGCAGTACAGCGACTGTCTGCGACCCTACAACTACAACAACATAACATCGCGCCTTTTATCCCCGAAGGAGTAGGCAGAGGTGCACATTACAGCACTTAATGCCACTGTACAATGTAACACCCACTTTTCACTATTTATGTTAAGAGTCCCATGTAATAGGGGGTGAGTCTATTGCCATATACCAGGCACAAGTCCAGACACCGTACTACAACTGAGATTTTTTTTAAACCCAATAGTACTTTGCCCGACCCGAGAATCGACACTTGGCCAACGAGGCAGTCCGATCCTAATTAGTCTAAAACCAATTTTTACCAACCATGTTATGGATTTTTTATTAATAAGTTTATTTCCATGTACTTGTTTTTAGTTATGGCATACATACATACATAATTTCCCGCTTGTCTCCCATAGGGGTAGGCAGAGCCTATGGAACTTAAAGAAAGGAAAGGATTGAAAGGGGAATGTTACGTTGGTTTAGACATGTAGAAAGGGTAGATGAAAGTAGAGTAACGAAAGAAGTATACCTACAGAGCGGATATGAATGGGGACGTCAGTAGAGTGCGCCCTAGAGTGTCACATAATACTGACTAGATTGGCGATACATTAAAGAAGGGCCAAATTAAAAGTACCCTTAACCGACGAGCATGCGCATGAACAGATTGATGACTGTTGATGAAACGAAAGAGGTATGTAAGAATCGTAGCAATTGGCGTTCCATAGTCTCCGCCTACCCCCATGGGAGACAGGCGTGAAGTTATATACGGGTCTATGTGTGTAACACTTTGGTCTGAACCGGGCATCGAACCAAGATCTTTTAATCGGCTCTCACTTCTGGCTAATGGACTATATTATACCAGTCTACAAGATACTGTATCTAGGTTTCATCATCACAATCATCATGTTCAACAGCCGTAATACGTCCACTACTGGAAATAGGCCTCCCCCTTCCTCCTCGCCACTTGCATCCACTGGCTTCCCACAACTCTGGCGATATCGTCAGTCCACCTAGCAGGAGGCCGGCAGACGCTTCGTCTTCCGGTCCGTGGTCTCCACTCAGATGACGTATGGTACCGAAACGTGGTCCCTGACCTCTAGCCTTCTGGAGAAGCTTAAAGTCGCTCAGCGCGCGATGCAGAGAGCTATGCTCGGGGTTTCTTTGCGCGACAAAATCCGAAATATTAAGGTTTATCTAAACCATTTTCTGTTCCTCTCCTTCCTCAGTTCCCCGCCATTTTAATGCGTTTGAATATTCATGTAAAAACAATGAAATATTCATGAAAGGAAGACAATTCGTCTTGTTAAATTATTTTCAAACTTTTTCTAAAGAAAAAGATAATACCATTTGCATATTCATTCATTTTAAATAAGGATAACTGAAACAGATGTTGAATTTTACACGAAATCGTAAGTCAATGTCGCTACCAACAGTTGACTGGACAATACACTACATGAGCTGATTACACGTGAACATTAGCTCATGACGATACCTATGTACGCGTGTCATTGACAAGTCAACCTCGCTACCATCAGTTGACTGGACAATACACTACATGAGCTGATTACATGTGAACATTAGCTCATGACGATACCTAAGTACGTGTGTCATTGACAAGTCAACCTCGCTACCATCAGTTGACTGGACAATACACTACATGAGCTGATTATATATGAACATTAGCTCATGAAGATACCTAAGTACGTGTGTCGTTGACAAGTCAACCTCGCTACCATCAGTTGACTGGACAATACACTACATGAGCTGATTACTGGCTGTCCACGTAACGCGAACAGTCGCGCATGCAAATTCTCCGCTTGTTCGAGTATTAACGATGATCAATGCTTTCCTGGCTTCCGCACCAGAGTGTGATTTGTTTGCACCGAGATGGAAGGATGTATGTCGTGAATGTGTAAGATTTTGCGAGAAGATGGACGACTGATGAATTAGTTTTGAAGTAATTATAATTATCGTTCCTTTTTTATAAGATACCTGTTACGTAAGTGTAAAATAGTAAATAAGTAACATTTTTTTTATTGATTAACTGTATAATGTTTTGGCTTGTGCTGTAAAATTATACATGTGCTTATAAATAAATAAATTACATGTGAACATCAGCTCATGACGATACATAAGTACGTGTGTCGTTGACACTTCAACCTAGCTACAAATTCAATTTAAAATTCTCAGTATGAAACCTCAAAAAGCTTTTAGACACCCATTAGAGGTTTAGCCGTTGGCTGCCGAAAATTAATAGATAATTCTCTCCAGTCTAGCCAGGCTTTAAGTGCTTAGAAGATCTAGACATAAATAGCGTGTGCTATATATTTTGAGGGTGAGTTTTGCTGTAAGAAAAGAAAAAAAAGAAAGACTCGTGGTGGCCCGAAGGTTTAAGACGCCCGCTTCTCATGCACGACGTTGCAGGCTACGGCTGAATCCTACCAACAACAAGTGTACTTACTTTCAACTACTTACTTTCTTATTTTAGACACCACTATCAAAAGGTTGAGGACAACATCACGTGAGGAATAGGTTTCCTCACGATGAAGGCTTATAATTTCTAAATCATAAGTTTGAAATCGCCAACCCGCATTGAGCAAGCGTGGTGATTAATGCTCAAACCTTCTCCGTGTGAGAAGAAACTTTGGTCAGCTGTGGCTACTTATATGCTGTTGATGTTGTTGTAGTTTACTGTTAGACACATTAGCGACTTCAAAGCCAAGACAGGTTACTTAACTATTTATTTATTTTCTCTAACTTATATGAGACTTAAAGCGTTGTTTAGTTTTTTATCTGAATTAGGAGGCTGACGAGCAGACGGATCACCCGGTGCCAACTGAAAACGAGTGTTGGGTATTTACTGAGCCCAGCTCAAACTGAGTTGGCGAGCCCTTTCGTCGTGGGCATGCTGCAACCCTGTTGCTCTTTATTTTACTTTTTATATATTTTTTGCTTTTATTGTTTTTTTTTATGGCATTTTTTTTTAAGTTGGGAAAATCATCGAATGACTGCTCCCGCCTGGGTGAGGCGGGAGGGAGTGTCAGACTCTTACTGACTAAAAACCACCCCGTTCCTTCTCCTGCACGTCGAGCCGGAGCCCCGGTTACCCGTTAGGTTCTCCGCGACTCCGAATCGGCGAATTTTTTTATGGCATAAGCCGGTAAACGAGCAGACGGATCACCTGATGGTAAGCAATCGGCGTCGCCCATGAACACATGGAACACCAGAGGCGTTACAAGTGCGTCACCGGCTTTTTGGGGATTAGGAGTTTGAGGATCATTGGGGATTCAGGGATTGGGAGATTGGGGAAGGGGAAGGGGAAGGTAATTGGGCCTCCGGTAACCTTACTCACACAACGAAACACAACGCAAGCAACGTTGCTTCACGTCGATTTTCTGTGAGGCTGTGGTGCCACTCCGGTCGAGCCGGCCCATTCGTGCCGAAGCATGGCTCTCCCACAACGAGTATTTTTTTTACATAGGTACTGCTGTTTTTTTTATGTTTTTATTGTTTTTCATTTATTTTTGATTTTCAATGTTATTTTATGTGCGTATATTTGGTGGCCCATGCCAGGTGACGAATAAATTATTTTACTTTCATTCTTCTTCTGATGGTAAGCGATCAGCGCCGCCCATGGCACCCGAAACACCAGAGGAGTCACAAGTGGTTGCCGGCCTTCTAGAAAGGAATACGCTCTTTTCTTGAAGGTTTGAAGGAGGTATCGGTTCGGAGATACCGTCGATTTTAATAAGTTTAGTGCTCATTCATGCTATGTAACTCTTAGATAAGAGATGGATTAAAGGTGAATGGCTATAAGTTTATTGTTCAATAGAGTGCAATTATATAATAGATTAGTGATATTTACTGACTCGTTAGCCGAGTGGTCGCAAGTGCGACTGCCGAGCAGGGGTCTCTGGTTCGATACCCGCCTCGGGCAAAGTATTACTGGGTTTTTAAAAAAAATCTCAGTAGTAGCACGGAGCCTGAAATTGTGCCCGGTATATGGCAATAGACTCACCCCCGTATTACATGGGACTCATATCATAAATAGTGAAAAGTGGGTGTTACATTGTAGATACAGTGGCATAATGTGCACCTCTACCTATCCCTTCGGGGATAAAAGGCGTGATGTAATGTGATATAAGTGATATTTTTTTGCATTGACATTTTGCCAGAAAATGTACAATCGGGGGCACATCCGCCTGACCACCACAAAGTTAATGTTTGCTTGCACCTGATGAGACTCACTCTCTAACCCCGCCCATGACCTTGAATTGATGATTGAAGCGGAGTGGTCGACGGGGCTAGCGTCAGTGTATGTAGTATCAAACGCACCACTGTCTAGGGGAGTACGCGGGATGTGTCATTAAGCTATGAATTTATTGTTTTTGTATTAGTTGAGATGGTTCAAGTAATAAAATTGTTAGCCGATCAGGCAAAACTGTCCCCACTGTTATACCTACTGGTAGTTTGTTAGGTGTTTTAACACTTTTTACGGATTACAGTTAGAACACAATATTATCAGTTCATAAACATGAAAGTTATGATATTAGTTTCTACCGAGTTCAAACAGAATGCACTAGATGGCGTTGTTTTTAAATTTTATAAAATGTTTGACGGTGCCATATAATTATAATTCTAATCAATATACAAAAAAATGCAGTCTAGAGATTTCAATTTTAAGTTAATTTTATTGGGTTAGTTCCTATGTTGTTGATTATGAAAGAAAACCCTATGTATGATATATAATTATGTAATTAAAATCAAAATTAAATCTTAAAAAATAAACTTAAGCTAACATAACTTAAAAAAGAATTAAGTTATGAATATTAATAAAAGCTGTGTACAAAAAATAGTTTTACTTCTAACTAAAATCGCGGGTTACTCACGTGAATATACTGAGAATATGCGTCGTGCAGTTCACTGAACTGACCTCCGCGACCGCGCACGCTGCTCACGAGGAAGAACCCCTCTGTGGTTCGAAACTAGTAGAGCTTTTCTCAGTATATTCACGTGAGTAACCCGCGATTTTAGTTAATTTAGTGTCTCACGGTAGTTATTATACTTTTATCTTTATATATATAATTCTTCTGTGAGTGTGTATGTCACTGAACTCCTCCTAAACGACTGGACCGATTTTGATGAATTTTTATGTGTGTGTTCAAGGGGATCTGGGAATGGTTTAGATACACAAATCAGCCCGGCAGATGGCGCTGTCGATGTCTAGATTAGTTACCCTAAACGGCTGAACTAATTTGAATGAATTTTTATATTTTATACATTCAAGTGGATATGCAGGACAACGTCTGTTGGGTCCGCTAGTTTATAAATAAAAACTTTCGTAGATGATGACCAAAGATAAGGCGGTTTGATTGTGTAGATAATTATGAAAGAGGAATAAAAATGGAATAGAGATTTCTTTTCTTTTGAGGGAGGGAAATCATCCAATGACTTCTCCCGCCTGGGTGAGGCGAGAGGGAGTATCAGACTCTTACTGACTAAAAACCACCCCGTTCTTACCCTTGCACTTCGAGCCGGAAACCCAGTAACCCGTTAGGTGCTCCGCGGCTCCGTAATTATTCTAATACTAGATGTCCCCTGGCATCCAGTATCCCAACCCTTTGCATCCATCCGATGAAGCCCCTGTTTTGATGTACATGAGCCTTGTCGCCTCCCACGCATACAGACAGAGGATTTCGGTGCCACACTGAAACAAATTACCTTAATAAAGTAACATAATATAACATAACATCACGCCTTTAATCCCCGAAGGGGTAGGCAGAGGTGCACATTATGCCACTGTACAATGTAACACCCACTTTTCACTATTTATGTTATGAGTCCCATGTAATAGGGGGTGAGCTTATTGCCATATACCGGACACAATTCCAGACTCCTTGCTACTACTGAGAATTTTTAAAATTCCCAGTAATACTTTACCCGACCCTGGAATCGAACCCGAGACCCGGCAGTCGCACTTGCGACCACTCGGCCAGCGAGGCAACGAGGCTTAATAAAGTATTTATAAAGAATTTCTCGTTGTGCTCTGACGGCCTCGTTGGCCGAGCGGTCGCAAGTGCGACTGATGGCAAGGGGTCTCGGGTTAAATTCCTAAAAACAAAAATTGTGTTGTGTTTCGTCATGTGAGTGAGGTTACCGGAGGGCCAGCTCCCTCCTACCTTCCCCAATCTCTCCAATCCCCGAATCCCGAACAATCCTCAAACTCCTAATCCCCAAAAGGCTGGTAACGCACTTGTAACGCTTCTGGTGTTCCAGGTGTCCATGGGCATGTCCGGGAATTTTCCCGGGTTCGGCAAAGTATTATTGTGTTTTTTAAAACATCTCAGTAGTAGCAAGGTCACAAATCCAGACTCTGTACCTAGGGGGTGAGCCTATTGCCATCAATAGGCTCACCCCCTACGGGACTCATAACATAAATAGTGAAAAGTGAGTGTTACGTTGTATAGTGGCATTCAGTGCCGTAATGTAGGTACACCTCTGCCTAACCCTTCGGGAATAAAAGGCGTAATACTAAAATTTCTCGTTAAACAGATTGTAAGCTGAATGCTCCAGAATAACGCCGACAGGTGATGGTAGAAAAACATGTTCTATTTTTATTAAAGTAAAGAATTAAATGTTGGTTTTTATATACCTCTAGTTATAATAACACGAAAACAAAAACGATTATAATAGGGATGATGACAGGGTATGAAAATTAAAAATCTTATTAGTCCGTCAGTTAGGTAATGAAAAAATATTAGACACGTATTTTTTATTTTGTCGTATAATAAAACAATACTTAGATAAAACGAATCAAAGTTTAGGAGTGGGGGCTAATACGTCATTTCTACGTATAAAATGTACTTAGAAGTGACGTCACGCGACATTTCAAATCAATATATCGCCGAAAGTATTCGTTTCTGTAAGAAAACAAAAAATTCGTGTCTAATGATTTAAAATAATCTACCAGACGGAAATAAAAATAAAAATTAGGCATCTACCCTATTATGTTTTCGGCTTACTCACGTAATTATTTGACGAGGAACTCGACTAGTTTTAAGCCATGCTAGAGGCTCATATTCATGAGCAGCATTTCGCGACCCGCGACGCGGCGACTGTCACGTTGCTTTTATTTATTTTAGTTAGTAATTAATTTATTTAGTATGTCTCACGAAAGTTACAATACAAATCTACCTTATTGTAAAAATATATTGTTTGTCGCACTTTCGGAAGCGATCCAGGAAAATCATCGAATGACTGCTCCCGCCTGGGTGAGGCGGGAGGGAGTGTCAGACTCTTACTGACTAAAAACCACCCCGTCGCTTCTCCTGCGCTTCGAGCCGGAGCCCCGGTAACCCGTTAGGTTCTCCGCGATGGAGCGGTCCGTTTAGGTACCCTGTATGTCGTGGTGGCCCGGAGGTTTAGCTCGCTTCTTAAGCTTGAGGGTTCGGGCTCGAAACCAACTAACGGCAAGTACCAGTGTGACTTTTTCCGAGTTACATGTACTTTATAAGATTATTTGATGCTACTGACCAAAAGTCTCTTCTCAGACGGAGAAGTTTTGAGCATTAATCACCACGCTTACTCAATGCGGGCGATGTCAAACTTAATAAAATAAAATCAGGTGTTACTTTCCGGAATTTCATGCTACGCTAAACAGTGTGAGATCGGCACGAATGGGCCGGCTCGACCGGAGTGATACCACAGTCGAGCGGAAAACCATAATAAAACAAAACTTGTGTTGTGTTTCGTCATGTGAGTGAGGTTACCGGAGGGCCAGCTCCCTCCTACCTTCCCCAATCTCTCCAATCCCCGAATCCCGAACAATCCTCAAACTCCTAATCCCCAAAAGGCTGGTAACGCACTTGTAACGGTTCTGGTGTTCCAGGTGTCCATGGGCGAAAAAAAAACAATTGGGAAAATATTTTGTTGGTATTCCGCTGACTGAAGGAATAAGCTGCACTCAGCGGCACGAGAGCCGCCGTGTCAACAACTCCTGAGAAAGCTTCGTGGAGGAGCGAAACATAATGTCGAATGTGGTTGAGGAAACCTGGACTTATAATTTATAATTATAAGTTTGAAATCGCCAACCTGCATCGAGCAACCACAGTGATTAATGCTCAAACCTTCTCCGTGCTAGAAGAGAACTTTGGTCGACAGAGGGCACTTACTGTTGATGATGATTGATGAATACTTTACTTACCGACACTATAAAAACAGGAATTTTCGTCCAATTTACAATGGTTCATGAAGACTCGTTTCTGTCCTGTAGCCGATATTGCGCATTCAGGGTCATAGTCGTCGGGGCATGATACCGGGCACGAATGTGAACAGTACTCCCCCTTAGCATTCATTGCCATTGACCTACAAGATAAAGAAACAAAAATTGATGAAGGTATCTTTTTTAAAGGAGAAAACCATAAGTTTTTAGTTTTTAAGTGTGGGAGAACCATGCTTCGGCACGAATGGACCGGCTCGATCGGAGTGATACCACAGCCGAGCAGAATACCGACGTGAAACAACACTTGAGTAGAATTTCGTTGTGTGAGTGAGGTTACCGGAGGCTTAATTACCCTCCTCAAGTCTCAACAATTCCCAAAAGGCCGGTAAAGCACTTGTAACGCCTCTGGTGTGTCCAGTGTCCATGTACGGCGCCAATTGCTTACCATCAGGTGATCCGTCTGCTCGTTTACCGGCTTATGCCATAAAAACTTGCATTGTGTTAAGATAAAGACATTTCTTTGCGTAAAATCATGGTATACAAAGTTATAGTTACAATATAATAGATCATCATGTTTTGCTTAATAAATAAAGCATGCAAATAACTTAAAACTTATACATTATTACTTATTTATATTCAAAAAATTCCTTAATGCTATAAAAATGATTTTCATTCAACCATACATATAATTTAATTTTAAATAGCCTGAGGTTAAGTGTTTTTAATGTTATCGGCAATTTATTAAATATTCGGACACACATACTTAGGCAGCTTTTATTATATTTTGTTAACTTAGGAAACTCCTCTAGTACTAGTCTTTGATGGTCGCGTCGACTTCTAGAACATACATCTTCTGCCGTTTTGAACAGTTCTTTAGTCATGAGTGTAAGGTTACCGGAGGCTTAATTACCCCCCTTCCCAATTCTCAACAATCCTCAATTTCCTAATCCCCAAAAGGCCGGTAGCGCACTTGTAACACTTCTGGTGTTTCAAGTGTCCATGAACGGCGCCAATTGCTTACCATCAGGTGATACGTCTGCTCGTGTACCCGCCTATATCATGAAGAAAATAAAATTCGTACCTTCTTGAAGCGTATCCTCTACGAGAAGGTCTCGTTTCAGCCTTTTCGAAATTGTATATTTTAGGTGTGTAAGAGAAGGGTCGTTCCACTTGGTGGGTTCCTGTTGTCTTGCATTTGTCTAGTGGAAGTCTTGTGTATCCTGCAATATAATAATCATTGTCAATATCTATACATATGATCAAGAGCCTGATACAGAAGACAGTTCTCCTAGAAACGTCACGTATCGTGAGGTTTCTGTCTCTGGAGCCCTAACCACCGGTAGCTTGGACCGCATGGCCCGTCCCACTACTGGTCGAGATAAAGAGATAAAGAGATAAAGAGATAAAGAGATAGTTTATTTTGCAAATATGGGTAGTACAATAATATTTGTGGTGTTAGGTTAGGTACAATGCGAGCTCAGCCATATTTTACCAGTAGGCATGCAAAAATTAATTTAAAATGTTACAAATTACCTCTATAAACATGTCATCCTAAAACTTAAACTTACGGCTTTATAAATTGAATAGTTACAGTCCATAAACAAAAGTCAAAATAGTAATTACTTAAACAATGTCAAATGTTAAAATGGCAAAGAAATAATAGTTGAAATGTCCTTAAATGTAATTAAAAACTAATTATCCAGTTGATTCTCCATTAAAAAGTCTGCAACATTATAATATGCTTTGTCTACTAAAAGTTTTCTTAGTTTGTTTTTTAATAATGACATACTCAAATCCCTCCAAGTCTTAGGTATTTTATTAAATATTTTAGGTGCCATGCAGCAGACACTTTTGCTAATAAGTGTTGTCTTCGCTGTTTGAAGACATAATCGACTATTGTCTCGTCTATTTCGCGCAACTACATCGTTCATTTTCTTAAAATATTCTGGATTTGACTTGACAAACATAGCCATTTCCATTATATAGATGCATGGTAATGTTAAGATTTTATACCTTTTCTGAGCTTTAAATGCAACATCTTTATCTGTGGAGTTGCCCCAGAATATAACCCCATAACGAAGATGTGGTTCAGCTATACCGTAGTAAGCAGTTAGAAGCGCTTCCTTCGAAACCTTATGTGACAGTGTATGTAGGGCATATGCAGATTTACTTAGCCTCTTACAAACCTTGACTACATGTGATTTCCAGTTTAGATGTTCGTCAATTTCTAAACCTAAAAACATGGTACTTGCTACTTTGTCAACTGTTTGGTTATTATAGCTAACGGCAATATCTTTACTACGGATACGTTGTCTAAAATGCATAACTTTTGTTTTTGTGATGTTAATTTTTAGGTTATTGTCATTTAGCCATGTTATAAACGAAGCTAGAGAATCATTAATTTCGTTTTCATATAATTTTGGATCATTACACGGTACAGTTATGGTACTATCATCGGCAAACAAAGTCAAGGGTTGCCGAATGTGTTTCGGGAGGTCATTTATATGTAATATAAAGAGTAATGGCCCCAGAACGCTGCCTTGTGGTACCCCATGTCTGACTTCACGTTCTGATGAATGAAAAGTTTTTTCGTGATAGCTGCTATTCATTCTTTGGATTTCCGTCTTTTGTTTCCTATTACGTAAATAAGATTCTATTAGTTTAAGAACGTTACCTCTGATTCCATAGGCTTCAAGTTTGCCCAAGAGAGTATTAAAGTGTACATAGTCGAAAGCTTGGGTCATGTCACAGTATATGGCACAGACTGGTTTACGCTCATCTACTTTTGTAATAACCCCTTTTATAAAATCATATATAGCCATGTTTATTGATTTACCTTGTCTAAATCCTTTCTGTTCGTAGCACAATAACTTGTTTTTTTCTAAGTATTTATAAGTCTCTTTATATATGTACTTTTCAAATATTTTCGATATCGACTCCTATTTTTTATATTTTTAAATATATTTTTTTATTATGACTGCCTCGTTGGCCGAGTGGTCGCAAGTGCGACTGCCGTGCAAGGGGTCTTGGGTACGATTCCCGGGTTGGGCAAAGTATTAATGGGATTTTATTTTAAATCTCAGTAGTAGCGCGGAGTCTGGAATTGTGCCCTGTATATGGCCATGTAATCTCATAAAATAAATAGTGAAAAGTTGGTGTTACATTGTACAGTGGCATTACGTGCCGTGATGTGCACCTCTGCGAGGATAAAATGGTGTGATATTATGTTATTTTTTTTTTATTTTGTACATAGTATTTAGAAATATATTTTGTAGGATTTTTTAAATAAATATATGGAACTAAATAAAAAAGAACTAGGTACTCACGATTGATTTCATACTTGTACCCACAGTTAACTTTCCTAAAATAACACTCGTTTAGGAATAGACGATATTTCCACTGTCGATTTACTATTTTACCTCCGCATATGGAGTGTATTATGTTACTGCAATCTAGATTATTGCAATTCAACCTAGGTTTTGGTGGGGCTTTAGTATTTGAGTCTTCATAATCGTCAACCTGAAAAATAATATAAATAATGTTTTATTTTAATTGACACTTTTGTTTATTTTGATCTTTAGGTCATTGGAATAGGGTAGTTTCCTAAATTTTATATTAATGTCCGTCTGGTAGATTAATTTAAAACATTAGACACGTATTTTTTCTTTTCTCACAAAATTAAATACTTTCGGCGATATATTAATCTGAAATATCGTGTGACGTCACAGAGTGCCACATTTTGTAGCACGTTATGACGTAACGACCTCCAAATCCTAAACTTTATTTTATTTAAGTATTGCAACTTAATACGATAAAATAAAAAAATAGGTCTAATATTTTTTCATTATCTAACTGGCGGACTAATTAGATTTTTAATTTTGATACCCTGGAAACTACCCAATTTCACCCCCTTCCTGACGACAGATCGATTTGATATTTGGTACACACTCTTAATCTTGATGACAATACAATACACAGTAAAATCTATTTCGTTTTCGTCCCGAAGTAAAATAGGTCTGTTTTGGTAATACAATAGTCTTACAAAGAAATAAAATGTTTAAAACAAACAATAACTGGTGAACCATTGCAAAAAGCAAACTTCGAAAGCGTATACGAACTCATAGTACATTATCAAAACATCACGCCATGTAATTCTCGAAGAGGTATTTTAATTGGCTGGCACATGCACGTCCTATGGAGTACTTTCGATGTATAAAGTAAAAACAAAAAATACGGAAATCATTCTTTTAGTTTAAAAATAAATAAGATAAGAAATAAGAAAATAATAAAATAAGAAATATGAATAATTATGGGTAACAGCTAGTAGACAAATATATTAACAAACCTGATTAGAATTATAGTTTGCGTTTGTATTTTGTTTCTTGTCTGTGTCGATTTCACCGTTTTTGCCAGCTACAAACACTATACCATCTTTATGATCATCTAAAATCAGAAAGGAACATAAATATGCCATGCTTCGGCACGAAAGGGCCGGCTCGATCGGAGTGGTACCACAGGCGAGAAGAAAACGGGCGTGAAACAACGCTTGCATTGTGTTCCATCGTGTGAGTGAGGTTACCGGAGGCCCTTCACCAATCTCCCCAATCCCTGAATCCTCAACATTCCTAATCCCCAAAAGGCTGGTAACGCTCTTGTAACGCCTCTGGTGTTCTAAGTGTCCATTGGCGGCGCCGATTGCTTACCATCAGGTGATCCGTCTGCTCGTTTACCGGCTTATGCCTAATAAAAAAATATTGCTTATTAAAAAAAATAAACACACCACATTTTTGTTTTAAAGTATTGAATTATTATGGTACGATTATATAGACCTTTTTGTTACGTTCCACTTTGTAAACCTGATACCCGTATGTATCGGCACGATTTTAAAGATGTTTCACGTCAATACGCCCGTATAAGGGTGCGTTTCTATAGCCGCGGAGCTGAGCGGAGAGGAGCGGCGATGAGTGTTTCCACTGAAGCGGTGCGGACTGAATAGGAGTACGGCGAAGCCTACTATCGGAATTGCGCATTTTTGGGCTTAGTTACAATCAACCTTTCAGAAACGCAATATGTCTTGTCGTACATACTTCATAACATACATTATATCATACATTCGAAAATACTTCTTTAGAAAGAGTAACGAATTGAGTTTCTTGCCCGTTCTTCTCCATTCGAATCTACATTTTGGAATGAGCATCTAGCTTCACTGACGGACTGACTGAGAGACTATTATTTATTTTGTATTGAAAAGTACCAAATTATGGTTTAATTGAAATAAATGATATGACTTTGACTTTGACTTCGTTTAAAAAGAGAAAAAGCAATCATAATCAAAACGAATCAGATACCGTAGTTTTAACTATTACCCTTGCTGTCCTCCGCACAGCACTGGCCTACTGTATTTTATTATTAATATCCGGTTACCTCTGGTCCATCTTGCTCATGCTGTTTCCATTAAAGCGGAATAGAGATTTCGACCATTGTGATTGGTCAATCCGTGCACCGCTAAGCTCCTCTCCGCCACGCTCCGCGTCAGTGGAAACACAGCCTAAGGGTGCAGTTCCAATCACATGGCTTGAAATCCACATCTCTTCTCCACTCCGCTGAATTCGATGTAACTGATTGGTGAATCGCAGCACAGCTCTTCTCCGCTCTGCTCCGCTCCGCGTCAGTGGAAACGCAGCCTAAAGCAGGCAATAACGATCATTCCGGTGTAAGTGATACGTACCTACCAACTTTTCCTCATGAAATTTATTGTTCATTACTTCGAGCAGTGGCTTCATTTGTAAATCTTTGATGTGTATACCATCTATATATCCGTCATCTCGTCTCCCAGTCCTGACATCAGGTAAAAAGATAACAGCATCCGTCTGTTCCTCGCTCATTTTAACTGTAGTTGTTGTAACTGGTTTTATGGTTGTCGTTGTAGTTGTAGTTTCCGTTGTCGGAGCTGTAGTTTCAACTGATGTTTTAACTGTTATGTTAGGAGTTATAACCGTTAAAACGATTGTTTTAGCTGTAGTTGTGGTTTTCGTTGTGGGTGCTGTAGTTGTAGTTGTTTTTTTCGTTGTATATGGTATTGTTTCTGGTAGATCGGCTTCATCTGCTTCGGCGTGGCCGGAATATTGAACGTATACATCGGAATGTGTTCTGTTGTTGTCACAGTTAGATCTTATTATCATAGTTGGTACTAGGACTGGTATCCATAGTATATGCCACATTGTTTTAAAGTTCTGTCCAAATGATTTTAATGCATCATTCGTTTCGTGGGTTGGTTTTTATTTCGTGTACTGAAATGTAAGGTTTAATTAATTTTATTTGATGAATTTTGGCATCTACTAGTTTTAATCATTTTTGCGAAGCGAAAGAGGTGTGTCAGAATTGTCTCGTACACAATTATCTGATATAAATCCCCAAAATTTGTTCATACAAAAGTAGTTTTTAAACATCGGAAATAAGGTCTATAATGGAGTGAGTTGATATTGGAGAATGATCGGTTAATGGAAGAGAAGCATGGTGATACAACACATAGTATCATGCCTTTTACCTCCGAATAGGTAGTAGAGGTGCACACTACGGCACTTAATGCCACTGTACAATGTAACACCCACTTTTCACTATCCATGTTATGAGTCCCATGTAATAGGGGGTGAGCCTATTGCCATATACCGGGCACAATTCTAGACTCCGTGCTATATATTAGCATATCATAAAAGTATCACACATATATTAAAAATATTAAATATTGGATGTTTGTCCGTTAATCACGCTGAAACTAATGAATGGATTTTGATGAAATTTGGTATACAGGCAGGGTATGGGCTGACTTAGGTGATAGGACTGCGCTTTTTACTGCGCTTAAATGCTCCCATGAGATAAAACAGGAATCATATCCTAAACGGACGAAGTCGCAGGCAACAGCTAGTTAGTAATAAACAACATAACTCACATGCTTTCAACGAATTTTACCAAAACAACAATTTCGAGTAGACACGGCTACACATCGAGCTTTACATAACCAGTGTAAACTGAACGTTAAATGTGCGGAAAGATAATGCGACGCGATACCAGGATAAACCGGTTTTGTGTAGATTGATGTGTACCGGTGAGTACGTGTATTGCGTTTTAAAAAAAAATTACCGCGATTCCAAAATAGGCGTGTCCTTATTTCCCACTCTCTTTCTTTCTCTAACTCCCTTCCTTTCTTTCCTTTTCCTTTCAAAAAGAAAGGTATATTTCGTACTCGCCCGTGTGTATGTGTAATGCGTTTTAAAAAAAAAAATACCGCGATTCCAAAATAGGCGTGTCCTTATTTCCCACTCTCTTTCTCTAACTCCCTTCCTTTCTTTCCTTTTTCTTTCAAAAGGTAAGGTATATGTCGTACTCTTTTCCACTTGATAAAATTTATCTTTCCTGTCGATATGTCTTATAAAGCGTACGTTTCCATGTTTCCGTCGTGTATTAAAGTTGATTACAAACTAAAGTACTGTTCAGTATCGACAATTCTTATCTGAACAAAAAAACAGTGCCTGATGACAACGTTTCTCAATCGTATAACTATTTTTACAATGCTTTAAAGCCGTGTTATGCCTTAAGTGTGAGAGAGCCATGCTTCGGCACGAATGGGTCGGCTCGACCGGAGTGATACCACGGCCGAGCAGAAAACAACGCTGTAGTGAAACAACGCTTGCCTTTTTTTTTTAAATGGGACAAGCCCGCCACATCCTCCCAAATCCGCTGCAACTCCTGTAAGCCAGGATGTACAGTAGATACAACCATGAAAACACCGGAACATTGAAGTCCGGCGCGTCCCAGGGACATGAGTAACTGTCTTGGTTCCCGCAACGAAGTGAATCAGAAGATACTATAAGAGGAGAAGAAGAAAAAACTATAGTAGAACGCTTGGCTTGTGGTTCATCGTGTGAGTGAGGTTACCGAAGGCGCAATATCATAACCGACACACACATACACACACACAAACACAAACACACACACACACACACACACACACAATTCCGGAAAATTAACGTAAGTAGTCCTTTTAACATTCCCTTTATATTTTATTATTTTTGTTTTGGATTACAGCTCCTCCCATTTCATTCATTCACTTTCATGACATTCACTTCATTATAGAGTGACATATAATGCGACTTTGTGACATACTCCACGCCTGAATCACTGTTTCCCAAAATACAAGCATAAAGCTTAGTTTGGAGGGCAGTGTCAGTATCGATCGTAATTCACACTCGTTCATGTAATTGCCGCATTTCTGTGAATGTAATATTGTGAAATTTTGTACAATAAACAATTTTTATTTTTTTATTTATTTTAATTACCCGCCTCCTTCCCCAATCCATGAATCTCCAACAATCCTTAAACTCCTAGTCCCCAAAGGCCGTTAAAGAAATTTTAACGCCTCTGGTGTTCCAGGTGTCCATGGGCGACGCCGATTGCTCTCCATCGGGTGATCCGTTTGCTCGTTTACCGGCTTATACTATAAAAAAATCAGAGTAGAATTCATTACTCACCTCCGGTTTTCGTTCCATGAGTATCGTAAGTTCGGACGAACAAACAAACAAACAACAAAACAAATATATTTTGTTCACATATACTTAATCTAAGCTTATTATTTAACTATTCTAGGTAGGTTACAATACAATGCCTGTATGGAATTAAATCTGTACCTCAGGCTTTGTGGTCGCGAGCATTATATTATTAGGGTAATATAACTAAGCCTTAACAATATTATTTTTACAGTCACCAATATTACTAAACCTATGTATGTACCTCTATGTATACATAAGTTAGGAAACACTAACTTTATACTTGCATTTATTAAAATAATTATTATCTATTTATACCTATATATTATTTATTTAATGACAATCAACAAATCCCTTAATGATAGTAGATACTGAGAATTGCGTTGTTTTGCTCTGGTGTAATTTACATCGTAAACTAAGGTTTCTTTACACGGTGGAACACACTGTAGCGGAATGCCCTGCGTGGGCTGAGCACCGCCGTGCCCTCAGGGAAGTGATCGGCGATGGCGACCTCTCGCTTCCGGGCCTAGTGCAGGCCATGATGCGGAGCGAGGGGGACTGGGATGCTGCCTCCTCCTTTTGCGAAGCAGTCATGCTAGCTAAGGAGGAGGCGGGACGCGTGAGGCAGCGAAGCGCTGCCTCCTCGCAACCCAGTCATCGCGAAGGACACCATCTCCGGCCATCGTAAGCGCGGGCCTGCGGACGGCGAGCATGGGTGGCTCCCCGTCCGACCAGAAACAGACCCGAGCGTACGGCGCGTCGCGTTCCGCGCGCGCCTCAAATAGCCATCAGACCACCACAGATGGGGCCCATTAGAGCCTATGCCGATTCGGAGTCGCGGAGAACCAAACGGGTAACCGGGGCTCCGGCTCGACGTGCAGGAGAAGGAACGGGGTAGTTTTTAGTCAGTAAGAGTCTGACACTCCCTCCCGCCTCACCCAGGCGAGAGACTAAGGACTAGACTAAGACAATAAATTTAATAAAGAAAACTAAGGTTTCTTTATTAAATTTATTGTACAGATATGGCCCTTTTGAGATGGTGATTTTCAATATTTCCCATGGTTTTTTATCGAATAAGCCGGTAAATGGACTGATCACCTAACGGTGAGCAATTGACGCCGCCCATGGACCTCTGCTATTATTGAACCGAATATTGGTCATTATCGAACGATTTGACAGTATAAGTAGATGCTTCTATAATCCCATGTTGAAGTGGAAAATCCTAGTGCAGGTCCACTAGTCCATGTTAAAATTCGTTTAATCAAATGTCACTGCAGGGGTGCCAACTGAAAATCAGTGTTGGGTTACTGTGCCCAGCTTAGACTGAGTTGGCGAGCCCTTTCGTCGTGGACATGCTGCCACCCTGTCTCTTTTATTTTGCTTTTTTTATAATAATTTTTTTTTTATTTTTTGTTTTCTATTTATTTTTGTGTTTCAATGTTTATTTTGTATGTTAATTTTCGGTGCTCCATGTATATGTCCATGGCGAATAAATTATTTTTCTTCCTTTCTTTCTTTCGCTAATCGCTAGCAGCCAAGTTCTTTGACAACCACTGGCCTGTAAATTATAGTACCTACTAAAATCCGTATTGTTACGAGTACTGGTTACGAAATACAGGTAGCAGGTGCTCGCTATGTAAATGTATGTTGATCATAACCAATTCACAATGTTCTCCTAACCGATTCAAGCTATGACGATTTTTGACAGCAATTCTCGAATAGATTATCATGGGATAACACAACATAACATCACGCCTTTTATCCCCGAAGGGTAGGCAGAGGTGCATACAGAAGTAACACCCACTTTTCACTATTTGTGTTATGAATCCCATGTAATAGGGGTGAACCTATTGCCATATACCGGGCAAAATTCCAGACTCCGTGCTATACTACCTACTGAGATTTTTTTAAAAACCCAGTAATTCTTTGCCCGACCCGGGAATCGAACCCGAGACCCCTTGCCCGGCAGTCGCACTTGCGACCACTTGGCCAACGAGGCAGTCAATAAAAAAAATTATCATGGGATACTTTCGAATTGAATTATTATTAGTACTTGACTATGTCTCTGACCAAGTTTTGCTCGTAGGCTTTTTACGTCGCCCCCGAAAACCCCTTAGTTAGAAAGATGACGACCAAAATTTTTGTCTCATAGCAATATGCATATATTACAAACCTTCCTTAAGAATCGCTCTATCTATTAAAGAAAACCGCAACAAAATCCGTTGCGTAGTTTTAAAGATCTAAGCATACATATATAGGGACAGACAGACGGCGGATAGCGACTTTGTTTTATATTACCTCTATGAAGTGATGGTCAACGAAAAAAATGTCAAAACTTCCCTCAGCATTATTAAAAGAAAATTTCTGATTTTTAGTAGCGCCATCTCTTAGCCACGTCTCGTACCACGTGAAAAGCCAGCTTACCTATTTCACCGCAGTGAAAAACTCAACCCTTGTTTGACACGTACTTTGGTAGTTCGAAAAAATTTTCAATAGATGGCGCTGTTACCGAATTCAGTATTTATTTAACTGCAAAGCGTATTTTAATCACAATTGGGTTGTTTCATGGTTGTCATTAAGATTAAATTTAATTGTTTTTATATAATTACTGGTTGTTTGATCACAAATAACACTCTAAACAAGGATTTTGTCTCTAGTCGAACAAAATATAGGGATAATATGTTATTTCGGTTTTTCATTTTAATGTTAATAGACATAATCGAAAAAGACTTTGAAATTATTTCTTTTCGTCCCTACTAATAATATTTTGGGACTCATAACATAAACAGTGCAAAGTGGGTTACATTGTATAATGGCATTGAGTGCCGTAATATGCACATCTGCCTATATCTTCGGGTATAAAAAGGCGTAATGTACCTCTAATATTATACGATACAACCTTCAAACCTTGAAGAAAGAGCGTATTCTTTTCAAAAGGCCGGTAACGCAGCTATGACATCTCTGGTGTTGCGGGTGTCCATGGACGACGCTGATTGCTTACCATCAGGTGATCCGTCTGCTCGTTTGCCTCCTATTCCATAAAAGAAAATATAATAGTATTTTCTGAATAAATATATGGTCGTAAAGACTTATTAGATGTATAATGCTGTCATTGGGGGAGGCTTATGTTCGGCATTGGATTTCTTACAGTTGATATGACGATGACGATGAAGCCACATGGTGTCATGGTGACTTCTAAAAAGAGGTTCACTGTTTGACCTGTATACATATACATATGTTTGTGCACGATTAACTCACGATTTTTTTTTTAAAACCGTTAGCCCAAATTAGGATTTTCTCCTGTGTCATGGGTGCGTTTACAAACATACAAGTTCACATACACATGACACCCAGACCCGGAACAACAATCTGCGGATCACACAAAGAGTTGGTCCGTGCGGGAATCGAACCTGCGACATGTTGCGCTGCAGCCAGTTACCCAGCCACCGAGCCAACTGTGCAGTCAAATCCGGGCGGTGGCTGAACCGAATTTCCGATCAGAGAAGTGTTTGGGACACTTAGGATAAGGAGTGTATTAATTAACCGACTCTAAAAAGGGGTTGAAATCAGTATTCTAAACGTAGGCAAACCGTTTTTGTACGTGCTCCATCGTAAACCGCATCATTGCTTACCACCGAACGTCGGCCCATCAAATATATAAAAATGGTATCACTTTCAAAATGATTTTTTTTATGGCATAAGCCGGTAAACGAGCAGACGGATCACCTGATGGTAAGCAATCGGCGTCGCCCATGGACACCTAGAACACCAGAGGCGTTACAAGTGTGTCACCGGCTTTTTGGGGATTAGGAGTTTAAGGATCGTTGGGGATTCAGGAATTGGGGAGATTGGGGAAGGGGAAGGTAATTGGGCCTCCGGTAACCTCACTCACACGACGAAACACAACGCAAGCGTTGCTTCACGTCGGTTTTCTGCTCGGCCGTGGTATCACTCCGGTCGAGCCGTCCCATTCGTGCCGAAGCATGGCTCTCCCACACTTAAAATATTTAGTAGTTGATATTTAGTAAGTACTTACCTCTATATACAAACGCGATCCTTCGCGTTTATAATACTAGCAAGATAATTAACATAGACTTAATGGAATTTACGACATCATGCTCGGCAAACATATTTTAAACCACTCAACCAACGGCTCAATAATAATATACCATACCACCTAATTAAAAAACAAAAATTACTCGAAAATGTAAGTGAAACAAAAAAAAAATACTGAAATAATTATATTTTTAGTCGAAAAAATAACAATTCTTAATAGGTTTTCTTATACAGAATTTTATAACCTTATCTCATACTAAAAGCTATAGATATAAGAATGAACGACAGAAAGTAATATTCCTTTTCTTCACATATTTTATAGCTCACTATATTTATATTTGTGACTATCTAATAATATTGTCTAAGTATTTCAAACACTAAAATGCCAAATAGTAATATTGTGGATTGATTTAGTTTTCGAACGTGGCAACACTAACTCAGTCGGCATTCGCGCGGATTTGTTTTTGACAGCAACAGATTAATTTTTGTAAAACAACATAAAACAAGTGAATACAAATATATATTTTTGAAGAAGCCTGAGTTTGAATTAAGATCATCATCCTTCTGAGCGTTTTAACTATCATTAAAGACGATTAATAAAGAAAAAACAACGGTTTTAAGAAGAAAAATCATACTTCTTCTATGGGGGTAGCAGAGACTATGGAACGCCAATTGCTACGATTCCTACATACCTCTTTCGCTTCATCAACAGTCATTAGTCTTTTCATGGATACTCGTCGGTTAAGGGTACTTTTAACTTGGCCTTCTTACTTTTTAAATCACAGAGACCGTGTAGTAACGCTCTCTGATAAACCTGAACCTTGTATACTGCGATCTCCAACCCGCCTGCCTGCGGAGATTATGACAAACCCTCTTATGTAGAGGAGGCTCATAGTACAGCAGTAAACTGTTACGGAGTTTTCATGGATGCGAATCATGGAATAAAGCACTGTGCCAAATGATAGTAAAGCGATTGCCAAATAATTGCCATTTTTATGTGCGTAAGAATCACACTTCGGCAAGAATGGGTCGACTCGACCGCAGTGATACCACGGCCTCACAGAAAACGCAGTGTGAGTAAGATTACCGGAGGCCCAATCCCCTCCACAATCCTAACCCCTCTTTTTTGCCATTGCGAAGGACTCTCCGGGCGTCGGGGATCGCGGGACGATCTCCAGCCACCGTAAGCGCGGGCCTGCAGACGGCGAATATGGGTAGCTCGCCACCCGACCAGAACCAGACCCGAGCATACAGCGCATCGCGTTCCGCGCGCGCCTCAAAGAGCCATCAGACCACCACGGATGGGGCCCAATAGGGCTGATACCGATACGGAGCCGTGGAGAGCCTGACGGGTTACCGGGGTTCCGGCTCGAAGTGCATGAGTGGGAACAGGGTGGTTTTTAGTCAGTAAGAGTCTGACACTCCCTTCCGCCTCGGCGCCAGGCGGGAGAAGTCATTCGATGATTTTCTCCCCTTTTTGAAAGGGGAAAATCATGTGTTCACTTCTCCTGCCTTAGGAGATGAAGACTTCTGTTCGGCCGTGGTATCACTCCGGTCGAGCCGGCCATTCGTACCGAAGCATAGTCCCACGTGATTAAACGAATTAGGACTGTTATATCAACGACCTTACCATGCTATAATATAAAATAAAGTTTTAATGTTCTGATGTAAAACAAGGTTAAAGGTACAAGTTGCCCTGCGGCGGTACAGTACCTTATTAAAGGACTAACTGGGCACCACAAGGCTGGGGGCTTGATTCCAATGTTACACGATATTCTAGAATGACGGGTGACGTTGCCGTATGGATAAGACCAGGAAGGCTCTTTTGAATGTCAAAACAAAATATTTAAATATTAAAAAATGACAATCTGTCAGACAGTCCTCTAGTTGCTATATTTCCTCGTATCAAGGTGTAGATTCCTATGGAGGACAACGAGCAAGAAACTCCATAGGTTACTTTGTCAATCAGGTGTACGATACAATTCTTTGCGACATTCTTTCGTTGGTTCAATAGAGTAGTTTCCTAAATGTTATTTTTCTTTTCTTACAAAATTAAATACTTTCGACGACATAATATATTGATTTGAAATATCGTGGGACGTCACGATTTACTACATTTTATAACGAACTCTCACTACTAATCTTAACTCCGTTTGATCTAAGTATTGCTTTCTTATACGGCAAAATAATGTGTACCACTGCCCACCCGTTTATGTAATTTATGAAAGAATAATTTAGCATTGACCTTTTACTTAGCAGACGTGACGCGTCTAATGAAACAATGGACACGTGATAGCCTGCAGGCAACACGTTGGAACAGACTTCTCACAAGCTAACTGTTCCTCCCGGTCTAAACATTGCTTTATTTATTAAAAATTATTATATTATATTACAATATTATATATATACATTTGGTTGTTAAAATTTAAATAGGTAAGTGAATAACATAACATAACATCACGCCTTTTATCCCCGAAGGGGTAGGCAGAGGTGCACATTCTACCACAGTACAATGTAACACCCACTTTTCACTAGTTGTTATGAGTCCCATGTAATAGGGGGTGAGCCTATTGCCATATACCGGGCACATTTCCAGACTCCGTGCTACTACTGAGAATTTTAAAAAACCCAGTAATACTTTGCCCGACCCGGGAATCGAACCCGAGACCCCTTGCCCAGCAGTCGCACTTGCGACTACTCGGCCAACGAGGCAGTCATCTTATCTATCTTTATATACACCGTTGAATTTTAGTCGTTTTTATCCCATGGACCTGTGGTTTAACTAACAGAATACTACTCATTACAAGCTTGTACTGCGGTGTAACATAAAAAATAAATAAATTAGCAAATGATAAGATTATACTCGCAAAATGTATGAAACCAAAAGTTGCGCCACGAGATAGTTACCTACGTCGTCGTCGGTCGTTGCGTATCGTCGACGGTCGGGCAGTGTAGGTACCTACACGGCGGCTATTGACTCGATCAACTGATGTTTGCGAGTCCACGTTGACCAGCGACCGCGTCAATGTTGTTACGTTGTTACTGATAGGAATGCTGCCTACTAACGGTTCGCATTATTTATTCACTCATGCGAGAATTGATTCGAGTTATTAAAAAAAAAGTACTTTATTTTTTAATTTTATCTTTACAAATCGATAGTGTTTCATGGACCAGTTCGAACCTCCAAGGGATTAAAACGATTCAAATTTAACGGTGTATTATGATATAAATGGCTAATTTACCTTCATCATCATCATCAACAGCCTATAAATGCCCACTGCTGACCAAAGCCTCTTCTCACACGGAGGTTTGAGCATTAATCACAACGCTTGCTCAATGCGGGTTGGCGATTGCAAACTTATAATTAGAAATTATAAGCCCAGGTTTCCTCACGATGTTTTCCTTCATCGTTTGTCAGTGGTGTCTAAATAATCTTAGAAAGTACATATAACTCGGAAAATGTCACATTGGTACTTGCCGTTGGTAGGTTTCGAACCTCCGGACATCCACGACTGTAGAACGACTTATAGCACGCTTTAGAGCATGTGAAATAGTACCCTTATATTGAGTTTTTTTAAGGGGGGAAAATCATCGAATGTCTTCTCCCGCCTGGGTAAGACGAGAGGGAGTGTCAGACTCTTACTGACTAAAAACCACCCGGTCCTACTCCTGCACTTCGAGCCGGAGCCCCGGTAACGCGTTAAGTCCTGTCGCGGAGAACCTAACGGGTTAAGTAAGGTACAGTAAGAGTCTGACACTCCCACCCGACTCACCCTGGCGGGAGCAGTCATTCGATGATTTTCCCCCCTTAAAAAAAACTCCGTTAAGTCCTCCACGGCTTTACATTGAGTAAAGGCAAAGTCTAATAAAATCGATAAAAATAACATAGAATCCACCTGTAACCAATACAGTTGTTATTTCAACAAAAAATATACCTTATTTTTATAATCAAATACGTATAGCACAATACCGTTGTAATAACCGGTTTTGTTTGCACAGCAACCGTTATTCGTTATTCATATTTTTACATATACCTCATTAATATTTTCTTTACATTATTCAAATAAAATTTGCGAGTTGAACAACTCAATTGAGTTTATTTGGACTTGTTCCCCGTAGGTAGACGTGAAATTTTATTGAGTAAAAATACAATCGTCCAAACACAGTACCTCCTCCTTTTTTAAAGTCGATATAAATCAAAATATTTCTTCTATAAAGTATTTAAATTAGACTATGTGAATATTTTTTTAGAGGTTAAACATAATAGTCAGTATTTTCATTTATTCTGGTGAGGTCCAGGTGCAATTTTGTTTTATTTGACAACTATACTCGGAATTTTAATACGATTCCAGATTTGACAACTTCAGTGTTGCAATGTTATGACAAGTACTAAATAGTGACGTTGCGAAATTATTCGATATGGAAATGCAATATTTCTGGATCGATTCTTCTTGTTTATAATTTTACTCTCGTAAACTAAGTATATCAGGCAATTAAATATTTCTGAACCGATAATTTAGTTTTGACGATTAATTAACGATCTGAGACTTTTCTTTTATAATTGTGTGTGAAATAAATAAAAAAAAATGTAATCATGAAGGAACATGACAAATAAAACAGATAGATGTATTATGGTAATAAGTTATTTTATGAATTGATTGCTATCCTGTCACTTTCTGTAACATTTATTATAAAACACACACACTGATTGTTTGTCGATTTTTGTGTTCATCACTACACTATTACATGTGGTATCATTATTTCACAAAATGACAGTAGCTATTGTCAAATCTGGAATCTAATTACAATTCTGACTATAGCTGTTCTTATGCGACTTCGTTCGCGTAGATTAAATATGATTCCTGTTTTATCTCATGCGAGCATTCAATCGGGATAAAAAGTACCCTATGTTTATATAATAGTTAAACAAATGTACTATCGGATATATATATTATTCTATTCACAATTTTTCACACACACACACACACACACACACACACACACACATGCACATTTCAGCAAAATTTATATAATTTCATGTTTATTTTCTGTCCTCTTTGAGGGGCGGCACCGCCGTCCGTGAGTCACTGCAGGGTGCCACCTGAAAACCAGCGTTGGGCACAAACGTCCAACTATATGCTGAGGTGGAGGCCCTTTTGGCATTAGCACGCGCAAATTAATATTATTTTGTTTATTAGAAATTGCTTTTTCATTTTTTTTTTTATTGTCTATTAAAAATTCTATTATTATCGTATTATTATTTAGTTATATTGTGATGTTTTCTGTTCTGATCTGTATTCTTGTAAGTTCATTATTAGTATTTTGTTTACTTATATTATGTATTTTTATTTTTTTATATTCTTTGTTTTCTGTGCGTGTAATTGCCAAATAAATGTTTTCTTTCTTTCTTTCTTTCTTCTTTAAATTAAAGTAAAATTTATACTAATATTAAAGCTGAAGAGTTTGTTTTTTGTTTGTTTGTTTGAACGCGCTAATCTCCGTAACTACTGATTCGAATTGAATAATTATTTTTGTGTTGGATAGTCCATTTATCGAGGAAGGATATAGGCTATAAATCATCTCGCTACGACTAATAGGAGCCGAGCAGAGCGGGTCGAGCCACGCGCAAGTAGCTAGTGTAATTATAAAGTTTGGGCCGAACCCGGCATCGAACCCACTACCCGCGCCGATGGTGAACGTACCGTGAGCTTTAACATCGTTCAACGCGGAGTCGCGGAGAACCAAACTGGTTATTAGGGCTCCGGCTCGAAATGCAGGAGAAGGAACGGGGTGGTTTTTAGTCAGTAAGAGTCTGACACTCCCTCCCGCCTCACCCAGGCGGGAGCAGCAGCTAGAGCGCTGCTGTACGAGCAGCGCTCTCTGATAAACCTGAACCTTTTATACTCCGATCTCCAACCCGCCTGCGGAGATTATGACAAAACCTTTTATGTAGAGGAGGCTCATAGTGCAGCAGTGGACGGTTGATAATGTAAACGATGATGTCCAGATTTGTTTATTTTCTTTTCTTTTGTTTCAGAAGTCATCTGTGACGAGTATGATCGTGCCTCGTGGGCCAGACTCCACGCCACTGAAAGGTAAGTCCATATAGACATACACTAGTTTTTCCCGCGGCTTCGCTCGCGTCACAAAAGGATAAAAAATTGCCTATGTGACATATACCAATACACACAGCGCCATCTATACCAATACTTTTGTTTTCCCTCGGGAACATCAAATTTTTCCGGGATAAAAAGTACCCTATTATTTAATCCGGTCTTCTAACTATACATCTGCAAAAATTCAAAGCAATCGGTTTAGTAGTTACGGCGTGAAAGCGGAACAAACAAACTCACTTTTCGATTTATAGTATTAATTATATATAATATAGTAAGGATAGTAAGGATACAGTAACTAAATAGCACCACCTATTACGCGCTAGGTTAAGTCGGTAAGCGAGCAGACGGATCACCTGATGGTAAGCAATCGGCGTCGCCCATGGACACCTGGAACACCAGAGGCGCTACAAGTGCATACCGACCTTTTGGGGATAAGGAGATTTTTGAACATTAAAGGAATAAATCATAAGATTTGAATATTAATGAATAGAGGAGAAGAAAAAACACGATTGTGTCCACTTTCTTCAATGAATGGATGCAAAAGACAGAATGACTTAAGCCTAAAGGCATACAAGTTACTGCACAACTGGGAGAAGCCCAGTCGCTAAGCACCACGAAAATTTGACTTAAAACTAAGTGGCTCCTATGTGTGAGCTGGTATAGGTACTGGCTGCCAATAACAATAGACAAAACACAACATGGAGCCTTTTTATCCCCGAAGGGGTAGGCAGAGATACACATTACGGCCACTTAATGCCACTGTACAATGTAACACCCACTTTTCACTATTTATGTTATGAGTCCCATGTAATAGGGGGTGAGCCTATTGCCATATACCGGGCACATTTCCAGACTTCGTCCCGACAGCTGAGATTTTTAAAAACCCAGTAATACTTTGCCCGACCGGGGAATCGAGCTCAAGACCCCTTGCCCACAGTCGCACTTGCGACCTCTCGGCCAGCGAGGCAGTCAACATAATAGGTATGACAAAAACGCCTAAACGCACAGAAAATTCTAGATTCCACAAGGTTCGCATAATAAACTACACCTGAAGAAACAATTAAATTATTTAACCTAGTGTTAAGTTCAGAGACCACACTCCAAGAGTATGTGATGGACGGACTGCTCGTATTGCAACTCCGCTGTCGAATATTGGCACCATGGTGAATTAAAAAGTTTAAATGAGGACAATTTAACTTATAAAGTTGCTGTGGCCAGTAAAAAATTGGGAAACATCCACTTCCAACCATGTCCTCCAGCTGCTCATGAACGGCAAATGATAAAGGGCAGCCCTTGGTAGAAGATTATGTTTGAAAGAAAGAAAGAAAGAAAAATAATTTATTCGCCACCGACATGGACCACCGAATAACACACAAAATAATAACAAAATAACATTGAAAAACAAAAAAAAATAAAATAAAATAAAAAACAATAAGAACAAAACAATAATAACATACAAAAAACAGCAGTAAAAAAATAAAACAACAATGAAGGCAAAAAACATAAAAAAGCAAAATAAAAAAAAAATAAAAAACAGGGTGGCAGCATGTCCGCGACGAAAGGGCTCGCCAACTCAGTTTGAGCTGGGCACAGTAAGTACCCAACACTGGTTTTCAGTTGGCACCCCTGCAGTGACGCACGGACGGAAGCAACGAAGAATAATTTTAAGGAAAATAAAATAGTTACATAAGACACATGTTAAAAAATATAATGATAATAATAAAATAAAAGGAAGAATAAAAACAGACCTCTAAGTATGTACATTGTGCGATAAATAAATGAATAAAAATGAGTATGCATACATAAACAAGTGTAACGTGTACCGTCACCGAAGGAAAAAAATAATAAAAATAAAATAGAATTATAAACTGTATCACGACAATAAAATTAGTGTGGGAATGTCTTGAAGCCATCGCGCAGCCCGACACTCATTGCGCGAAGTTGAAGCGAGAGACAGGTCGGTACTTCGCCAGCACCGCGGCAACAAGGGGCCCAAGGGTGAGTTTTCGAGATATGCTACATTACAATAATACTGAAGTTAATAAATAATTATATAAATAAATCAATCTGAAAATGTGAAAACATAATTTGTGTACCCAGTTAAACAAAAGGAAAAAAAAAATATATAAGAAAGATAAGTGTTAGATTAAATAAACGAAATGTCAATATTTATAGATTCATTCTCAATTTGAGAATTAATAATAAACTCCTTGAGTTTTCGTTTAAAAGTGAATGGGCTTTGCAGGTTCCTGATTGGCGGAGGTATGTTGTTCCAGCACTTAGAAGCTGCATATCGGAAACTACCCCGAAAAGCAGCCGATTTGTGTTGCGGTCTAGCCAGCTGTTGTGCACACCGCCTACCCTCCCGCTGCCGATGAGCATTCACCCACGAGAGCTTCGAGTAGAGGTATGCTGGACACTTGTACTTAATCACACCAAAGAGGAGACATGCCAGGTGGAGCTTACGTCGGGACTTCATTTTTAGAAGATTATACTTGTTTAAGTAAGGTGTTATGTGACTCCTAGGTGGAATTTTAAAACAAAAACGCACGCTGGCATTCTGAACCCTCTGTATCAATCGCTCAGTGCGTGAAAACAGTCTAGGTCCAATAACCGCGTCAGCGTAGTTTAGCTTGGATAAAACCAACGACTCAACCAGCCGCACACGCAACTCCTCACTTAGATACGGACGCATTCTGTATAGTATCCTCAGGCAGTAAAAACAGTTCCTGACGCAGTTTGAGATGTGAGATTCAAACCTAAGACCTTGATCCATTATCAGACCCAAATTTCGCGCTTCATCGACACGCTCAATGATTTGACCCCTCAAGAGAACGTTAATATTGATAGGAGTCTTGTAAAGTTGCGTCTTTGTTCCGAAAAGCATGAATTTTGTTTTGGATGGATTTAAGATGAGGCAGTTTTTGCTTGACCAGTTCACTATCCTGTCGAGGTCCTCATTAATTGAATTCACAGCACTCGCGTATTCTTCCGGTCTAAAGGACAAGTAAATCTGTATATCGTCAGCGTAGATATGATATTTACATGTTTTTATTATATTGATGATGTCAGCACAATATAATAGGAATAGGGTAGGCCCTAAAATGGATCCTTGGGGAACTCCCTTCGTCACAGGTTTCACCTCAGAAGCCAAGAAAGATCCATTAGCATCGCGAAATTCAACCAGCTGCGCACGGTTGCTGAGGTAACTATCGAACCATTTAATTGTTGGTATGTCAAATCCGTAGTACGCCATTTTAGAGAGTAATAGGGATAAATTGATAGCATCAAATGCCCTCGGGAAATCCAGCAGGACCAATATAGTGCACAAACCCTCATCCTGCGCAGCCAGTATATTGTCAGTGACGTCCAACAAAGCCGTGGCCGTACTACGCCCCCTCCTAAAACCAGATTGCGCATCCGGCAGAACACTGCTGTCCTCTATAAATTTGGAGACCTGTTCGTTTACCACCCTTTCCAAGACCTTAGACATTAAGGGTAGAATGCTAATAGGCCTTAAATCCTTAAGTTCGCCAGGATTGTTTACTTTGGGTCGAGGACGTACCTTAGCCAATTTCCAGGCGCCCGGAAAAGTTGCCGTTACTATGGAGGCATTTATAATACGCGTCAGGACATAAGTTTGTGGTATTGTTAACAAAAACATATTCAGTGCTATCTGGTCACAACCTTCAGCATTTGATTTTAGGCCGGTTATTATCCTTAGAATCTTCATGTCATCGGTTGTATTAAGGGAGAGGATGCAATCAGAGAACCTATGAAATTCATAGTAGGTGTAAGTCGACAGGGAAGTAATCGTATCGCCGGGAATATTCAAAAAATGATCATTTATTTTGTTTGGGTCATTGAAATGTGCGGGTATTTCATTATCAGACTTTAGAGGCAGCAAGGTGGATTTTAAATTCTTCCAAAGCCTCTTCGGATGTTTGATGTTGTTATTAATATTTGATTTGAAGTAGGCTACTTTTTCAAGGTAAATTGATTTAGTTACTAGACTCTTTAAATCCGTGTAGTATTGTTTTTTGTTATTTAATCTGTTATTAATTCGGAATTCCCTATAGGCTTTGTCTCGAAGTTTCATCATGAGTTTAATGTTTTCTGTAATCCATGGATAGGATCTATCCCTCATCCTAACACTCCTGCGAGGTGCAAATGTGTCAAACAGACACAGTAAATTGTTTGTCAGACAGTATACCATATAGTCCACGTCATGAGAAGAAACCACCCCACGCCAGTCGATCGCGTCCAGAGCGTCTTTCAGATTTTCTAAGTCAATGTTTTTGATATCCCTATAAGTTACAATTCGAGGCCGGATTTTTTCCCTTTTTATACGAAGAGTGGTTGTAATAAATGCATGAGCACCGAGAGCTTGTATTGGGTACACATTGACATCAGTAACTCTTGCGTCTGTACACACCAAATCTATAAGGCTCGAGTTGTTGGTTGTGAAGTGTGTAGGTGATGTAATTAACTGATTGAGGCTCAGGCAATTTAAAAAAACTTGCAATTTGTTTAATTTACTGTCAGGTGAAGAAGTGTTCATAAAATTTATATTAAAATCGCCCAACAACACAGTGTAGTCGCAAAATGTTACTTTTACGTTAATGTTTGCTTACTATGCTGTCATGGTGGCCCGGAGGTTTAGACCGCTTCTCATGTTCAAGGGTGCGGGTTTAAAACCTACCAACAGCAGATACGAATGTGAATTTTTCCGAGTTATATGTACTTTGTAAGATTATCTAGACACCACTGACAAACGGTGGAGAAAACATCGTGAGGAAACCTGGACTTATAATTTCTATAAGTTTGAAATCTCTAACCCGCATTGAGCAAGCGTAGTAATTAATGCTCAAACCTTCTCCGTGTGAGAAGAGGCATTTGGTCAGCAGTGGCCACTTATAGGTTGTTGATATATTATGCTTTCATGGACTGTTGATGATGTTTTTATAATAACTATCGTGAGATATACCAAATTAACTAAAATCGCGGGTGACTCACGTGAATATACTGAGAAAAGCTCTACTAGTTTCGAACCACAGAGGGATTCTTCCTCATGAGCAGAGTGCGCGGTCACGGCGATATCGCGCAGCTCACTGGCTGGCGTTGGCGATCGCCTCGGTGTTGCTACTTGCGCTGCGAGCTCAACGCGCCCTCTGCCGGACACTACGAGCGTTTGCTTCCAACTGTGGCATCGCGTTGGACGATTAAAGCGCACGGTTCGTTCACCAGCGGCGCGGGTAGTGGGTTCGTTGATGATGATGATGAAGCAAAACTATTTCATATTCTCGGAGAACAAAATCGTATCGTTATGCATATAACATGGTTCTACTAACCTCTTGGGGCATTATATAAATTCCCTTACAATTTTGATTAGTATATAATAATAACTGTACACATTATCATAATATATTAATATGAATTTGCTTATCCAATCCGAAACTTAATTCATTAGGGAGGTTATACATGTTTGTCTATTCATTTCTAGCTTCAGGGCACGCAAAAATGTGCGAGCTCCCTCAACGCATCGCAAGACTGCGAATTGATTCGCATCGCAACCTATAAAGTCAGAATTTTAATTAGATTCCAGATTTGACAATAGCTACTGTCATTTTGTGAAATAATGATACCACATATAATAGTGTAGTGATGAACACAAAAATCGATAAACAATCAGTGTGTTTGTTTTATAATAAATGTTACAGAAAGTGACAGGATAGCGATAGCGATGACGGCGACAAATTATAAAATAACTTATTACCATAATACATCTATTTGTTTTATTTGCCATGTTCCATCATGATTACATTTTTTTATTTATGTCACACAATTATAAAAGAAAAGTCTCAGATCGTTAATTAATTGTCAAAACTAAATGATCGGTTCAGAAATATTTAATTTCCCGATATACTTAGTTTACGGAAGTAAAATTATAAACGAGAAGAATCGATCCAGTAATATTGCATTTCCTTATCGAATAATTTCGCAACGTCACTATTTAGTACTTGTCATAACGTTGCAACACTGAAATTGTCAAATCTGGAATCGAATTAAAATTCCGAGTATAGTTTTCAATTTAAAATACGTTTAGTACGGTTGACGGTCGTCGAAGGAATGGTCACACTAGGAGACGCCTTGTCGCACGAAATCGCATCGCAGCAATTCGCATTGTAATTTTTTGGGGTTGCGAATTCGCATCGCATCGCAGTTTTGTGTACGAACTCTCAGCTAGAGGCTTCGTGCGCGTTCTCGCTGAAATCCCTAATCCTAAAAGGCCGGTAACGCACTTGTAACTGATGTTCCAGGTGTCCATGGGCGACGCCGATTGCTTACCATCAGGTGATCCGTCTGCTCGTTTACCGGCTTATGCCATAAAAACAGTTATGAAAGAAAAAAATTATCTGAAATTCATCAAAATCGGTTCAGCCCTTCGCGAGATAATCACGCACAAACATACAGGTCAAAATGAGAACATCCTTCTTTTTTTGAAGTCGGTTAAAAATATAATAGAATGAGATATGTATGTGTTACATTTAATATATACAATATTGAACCTTATAATAACCAGTATTAATTAATATTATAGAGGTATTAATTGCTGCCTCGTTGGCCGAGTGGTCGCAAGTGCGACTGCCGGGCAAGGGGTCTCAGGTTCGATTCCCGGGTCGGGACAAGTATTACTGAGCTTTAAAAAAAATCTCAGTAGTAGCACGGAGTCTGGAATTGTGCCCGGTATATGGCAATAGACTCACCCCCGTATTACATGGGACTCATAACATAAATAGTGAAAAGTGGATGTTACATTGTACATCGACCTCATCGTTCGCTTGATAAAATTGACGTGTAAAAGTGCTGCCTTGTAGCCTATTTGAAGAAATAATTTCACTTGTTTCACTTACAGTGGCATAATATACACCTCTGCCTACCACTTCGGGGATAAAAGGCGTGATGTTATGATGGTATGCTGTGTTAATATTATAATTTAAACCAAACGAGCTCATCACTAGTTATTCCAGTCAAATTAGGTTAATTGATAACTGAAATATTCAACGCGGTTTAACTCAGATCAATGTGTTAACCAACGGTTAATAAGCTAATCTTAATCATGTGTTTGTTTACTAGCTTATACCTGTGACTTTGTCCGTATATTTGCCCCCATCTTCCCAATCTCGTGTATTTCTAATTTATAAAAGGCAACGCACTTGTAACGCCTTTGGTGTTGCGGGTGAGAATGGGTGGCGCTGATTGTTTACCTTCACCTGATGCGTCTGCTCGTTTATCAGCTTATGCCATAAAAAAGATTTAGATACATCAATTTTTTCATCTTAAATGTCTTCGTCGTTTAAACTGTCAAACACCAAGCGGTCACCGGTGACCGCAACCTATTGGTCTCTACTTGTGTCTATAATGACGGTACTCAACGGGAGAAGTAAGTAGTAGTAAGTATAAATTTCTCCTGTTGGTAACCGATAATGCGGTCTACGATGGAGCACGTCGTCCCATAAGCAACCTATTCACTCGGGCCTTGAAGACACCCAGGTTATACCCTTCAGGAAATACAGACTCTGGCAAAGAATTCCACTCCTTAGCTGTTCTAATAATAAAACAAGAGACAAACGCTTCATGTGTTGAATCTGCGAATTCCAGCCTGGAGATTAGGACAAGTGAAACAAGTGAAACAAGTGAAACAAGTGAAACAAGCGAAACAAGTGAAACAAGTGAAACAAGTGAAACAAGTGAAACAAGTGAAACAAGTGAAACAAGTGAAACAAGTGAAACAAGTGAAACAAGTGAAACAAGTGAAACAAGTGAAACAAGTGAAACAAGTGAAACAAGTGAAACAAGTGAAACAAGTGAAACAAGTGAAACAAGTGAAACAAGTGAAACAAGTGAAACAAGTGAATTTATTTCTGCAAATAGGCTACAAGGCAGTACTTTTACACGTCAATTTTGTCAAGCGAACGATGAGGTCGAGCAGCGAGATGAGGACAACTCGTCTTATGTAGAGGAGATTCATCATAGATTATATTTAAACTCTCGCGCGCTTCTCGTACACACGGGTAAATATTTTAATAGAAAAGCGAATGAACTATTCTGTTCAATCAAGTAAAGAACGGGTTGCAAACTTGAAAATAAATTGACTGCACGGTTGGTGCGGTGTCTGGGCAACCGGCTGCCGTACAACGTATCGCGGGTTCGATTCCCGTACTGAACAACACTTTGTGTGATCCACAAATTGTTGTTTCGGGTCTGGTTGTCATGTATATGTGAACTTATATGTTTGTAAACGCACCCACGACACAGGAGATAATCCTAGTGTGGGGCAATGTTTTATTAAAAAAAAAAATATACGTTACAGAAAAAATATCCAATCGTTTCGCGTTTCTCGTACACCCGTGTGTACAATTCCGCGATGGGCACTCAACTCTCTCGTACACCCGTGTGAACGAGAAACACGCGAGAGGTAAGAAAGTTCATTAGGCTCATAGTGCAGCAGCGGACTGTTGGAGAACATGCGATAAAGCTTTAGGTATATCAGAGAGCGCTGCTGCCCGGTCTCTGTCAAATGTGTAGTCCCTTAGTCGGGTATATGACACCCGCGGGAAGAGTAGCGAAGGTGACAAATGCAATCTATGCCGTTGCCACTCCGTAACTTATACCTAAGTATCATCACAGCCTATAAGTGGCCACTGCTGACCAAAGACCTCTTCTCATCGTTGCAAGAAGCAAGCGTGGTGATTGATGTTTGAGCATCAATCACCACGCTTGCTCAATGCGGGTTGGTGATTTCAAACTTATAATTAGAAATTATAAAACTTCGACCATATTGCTCGCAGAGATGCTAGCAGTTTGGAACGCCTCGTAGTGACTGGTGAAGTAGAAGGAAAGGTACCCCATACGATAGTCTGACCAAATATCCAAGGAGCTGGAAATACCTATGAATGTTACAATTCACCAAGCAACGAAACGAGATAAGTGGCGACATCTAGTGAGCAAAATCAAAAGGAGTCACGATCCTCAGCAGTGAGGGAATCGACTAAGAAGAAAACCTAGATTTCCTCACAATGTTTTCCTTCACCGTTTGTCATAGATGTCTAAATAATCTTAGAAAGTACGTACAACTCGGTATAAGTCACATTGGTACTTGCCGTTGGTAGGTTTCGAAGCCGCGTCTTCATGCATGAGAAACGGGCGTCTTAAACCTCTGGACCACCACGACATCATTATTACAATAGGGAATTGAAAAGAGAAAAACTAAAATAAAAAGTGGAATACTAGAAATAACGAGGTTGTTATTAAAATGTAATATTTCATCTGAATTGTACCTTTTGGTAGGTTCACAGTTATAATTGAAAAACAACTTTTACCTCTAGTGAGTACTTATATATTAAAATGAAATGGATAAATTCATTTCTTGACATTCGTTTTTGTTCGCGACTCCATTTGTAAAGAAATATTTAAATAACTAGTTACTTCAGATTTCATGCGCTGCCCGCCTTCTTTTGATCGACCACCTAGCACCAAGCTTCACCTACCTTCACTGACGGACAGACTGACAGACTTGGGCTCGCTGCCATTGCAGCAGTAAGTACTCTCTTTGAGGAGTGACGCTACGGCGTCCTCACCTACCGCCTGACGCAGGTCCTCACCGGCATGGAAGTTTCGGGAGGTACCTGTGTATGATGGGGTGGGAGGAAACGCCCAGGTATCATCACTGCGATGACCGCCCTGAGGACACGGTGGATCACACTGTAGCGGAATGCCCTGCGTGGGCTGAGCACCGCTGTGCCCTCAGGGAAGTGATCGACGATGGCGACCTCTCGCGTCCGGGCCGAGCAGAAAACCGACGTGAAACAACGCTTGCGTTTTGTTTCGTAGTGTGACTGAGGTTACCCGAGGCCCAATTACCCCCAGTACCCCCAAACATACAAGTTCACATACATATTTTTTATGTTATAAGCCGGTAAACGAACTCTTTTACCCTCTTCCTTATATCCCCAAATCCTCAATAATCCTCAAAAGGCCGGTAACACACTTGTTCCTAATCCCCAAAAGGTCGGTAACGAACTTATAACACCTCTGGTGTTTCGGGTGTCCATGGGTGTCGCGCCGATTGCTTACCATCAAGGGATCCGTCTGCTCGTTTACTGGCTTATTCCATAGAAAAAAAATCATTAGTCATTTCGGAAATCAAATCCTCTTGTTCACTAATCGGAATCAAACACAGAACATCCATGTACAAAACAGAAGGCACGATAATCTTCTAGGAACCAGAAAAAAATCTAAAATATTTCATAATTACTCGGCACAGGAATGATACTGAAATCTGAAGCCTGAACAATTCTCTTCATGAATTTTATAGCATTAGCTACTATATATGTGAGTTTGTAGTGGAGTCTAAGTCATGGGAGGTAGCGGGTTTGTACATACGTAACATCACGCCTTACTTCGAGGACGAAGAGGTAGGCAGAGGTGCACATTACGGCACTTAATGCCACTATACCCTGTGGCGACACATGTCACAAGTCAACGGAATCGCACATGTGAAGTTTACATTCGATTTAACACGGATAGAAAATCCCAACGAACAACAGTTGGGCAGAAAGCCAGCCAGGCACGATCAGCTCGCCTGGTCGGAGGATCCTCCTTATCCGATCTTAGGGAACTATACTCTCTGTTCCATAAATCCCGTATACCCTCTATTACATGGGACTCATAACATAAATAGTGAGAAGTAGGGGTTACATTGTACAGTGGCCACCTTCGGGGATAAAAGGCGTGATGTTATACCTCAAAGTTATACCTCATGTCTCTGTAGTTTATTATATTTTATTAGTTTTAAATACTGCTTAAAATATTGTCTATATAATAATAATATTAATATTAAGTATTGTCTATATAATAATAATATTATTATATAGACAATACAATATAATATTATCTACTGTTTTTTTAAAGAAGGGCCAAATTAAAAGTACCCTTAACCGACGAGCATGCATGAAAAGATTGATGACTGTTAACTCGTCGAGTACCGGTTTTGTAGACACAATTATAGAACAATAGGTTGCGGTCACCGGTGACCGCTTGGTGTTTGACAGTTTAATGAAGCGAAAGAGGTATGTAAGAATCGTAGTAATTGGCGTTCCTTAGTCTCTGCCTACCCCCATGGGAGACAGGCGTGAAGTTATGTTATGTTATTTTAAATACTGCCGCTCTCCGCTCATCTCTTACTCCGCCCCCTACCCCCGACATCAGAACACACGGCTCTGATTTCCCAACTGAGTGAGCCCTTTAACTTTAAAACTAAGAAACTAACAATTATTACAACAACTAGCTTTAGGCCGCGAGTTTGCTTGTGTTAAAGTTGAATTTTGGTTACTGTTTTTACGCTGAACACTTTTGAAAGTAGAGTAACGAAAGAAATATACAGAGCGGATATGAATGGGGCCGTCGGTAGAGGGCGCCCTAGACGGACATATACTGACCAGATTGGCGATATATTAAAACAGGCCAAATCAAAAGTACTGGAAGTAAGTAAACTCTTAACCGACGAGCATGCATGAAAAGACAGATGACTGTTGATGAAGCGAAAGAGGTATGTAGGAATCGTAGCTATTGGTATTCCATTGTCTCTGCCTACCCTTATACGAGATGACATGTAAAGTTATGAATGAATAAATATTTTTATGTGTTCATTCATAACTTAAAATCATAAGAAAAATCATTCATAATGAGGCTGTTTGATTTAATTCAGAATTTATTATAAAATAAATGAAAAAAATCTAGCATTGAATTCTAGAAATCTCTTGCTCGTTCTTCTACATAGGAATTTACCTCTTGAAATGAGAAATTGTCCAATACGAGGAAGGGCAATGTCATCGGAATCCACAACTGAACGAGATTTAAGCTGTGTAAAACTGTGTCTATTAAATCTATATATAACTGAATCCCTTTTTTCCTGCTTGACTGCCTCATTGGCCGAGTGGTCGCAAGTGCGACTGCCGGGCAAAGGGTCTCGAGTTCGATTCCCAGATTTGGCAAAGTATTACTGGGTTTTTTTAAAAATCCCAGTAGTAGCACGGAGTTTGGAATCGTGCCCGGTATATGGCAACAGGCTCACCCCCTATTACATGAAACTCATAACATAAATCGTGAAAAGTGGGTGTTACATTGTATCACTGTACAATACGGCACTTAATGCCACTGCATTAAGTGCCGTCATGTGCACCTCTGCCTACCTACCCCTTCGCTTCCCTTTTTCACCTGGTCACGATTTCATGCATGAATGGGAGGACCGACAATTTTTGTTGTATTTGTTATTATTTGGAGAAGGTTCTTATGATAGAAAAAATCCCGAAAATCCTACGGGAACGGGAGAAAACGGGATTGCGCGTACGAAGTCGCGGGCAGAAACCAGTGTTTTAATAATTTCTCATGGCTGCACAGTTGATGCGGTAGCTGGGCGGCTGCCGTGCAACGTGTCAAGGGGTTCGATTCCCGCTCTAAACAATACTTTGTGTGATCCACAAATTGTTGTTGCGAATCTGGATGTAAATTTGTATGTGAACTTGTATGTTTGTAAACGCACCCACGACACAGGGAGAAAATCCTAGTGTGGGGCATCGTTTTTGAAGTAACAAAAAATAAAAGAATAATTTGTAAAGACTACCATAAGAATTCTACTTAACCCAACGGGATTGATTTAAGATTCAATCGAATCTGACTAGGATTTAATTTCAACCTAGTTGGGATAACGCCAGAAGAAAGAAATAAAAAAAGAAAGAGAATTGACAAAGCGTTTGGTGAACTATACCTCTACAATACCTACAATGACATAATAGGGATGATGACAGGGTATGAAAATTAAAAATGTAAATAGTCCGTAAGTTAGGTAATGAAAAAATATTAGACACGTATTTTTTTATTTTGTCGTATAATAAAATAATACTTAGATAAAACGAATCAAAGTTTAGGAGTGGGGGCTAAAACGTCATTTCTACGTATAAAATGTACATAGAAGTGACGTCACGCGACATTTCAAATCAATATATCGTCGAAAGTATTCGTTTCTGTAAGAAAATAAAAAATACGTGTCTAATGATTTGAAATTATCTACCAGACGGACATTGAAATTAAAATTAGGCATCTACCCTATTATACTGACTACTTATTGTTGAGAAGTCACAAGAGGTTACTCTTAAGAAGTGAAAAATATCGAATCTTATTTTTTTTATGGAATAAGCCGGTAAACGGGCAGATGGATCATTTGATGGTAAGCAATCAACGCCGCCCGTGGACACACGAAACACCAGAGGCGTTAGAAATGCATTACAGGTCTTTTGAAGATTAGGAATCTGAGGATTGTTGGAGATTCGGAGATTGGGGAAACTGTGGAGAGAGGTTAATTGAGTGTCCGGTAACCTCACTCATACGACGAAACACAACGCAAGCGCTGTTTTACTATGGTTTTCTGCTCGACCGTGGTATCACTCCGGTCAAGCCAGCCCATTCGTGGCGACGCATGACTCTCCCACACTTAAATGGTGCTGAAAATCAGCGCCGTGGATATGAGCCTCTGTGCCAGGTTCACGATATTAAGCTGAGCTCCAGCCTTTTGCGCTGCGACGTACCATGGGCTTTTTATGTATTCCTAAATTCTTGTTGTGTGTCGTGGCAAAATAAATGTTTTTCTCTTTCTTTCTTTCTTTCTTTCAAATGATATACATAGCTGGCAACACCTCACGACACGAGTTGCCAGCGACATCGAGTGATGTAGTACGCCGTTGCTCGCATTTAAGTCGGCATGTCAGGCAACATCGCGCGACACAGGTCGCCTCCTTGCGCGTTGTGGCCATATTATCAGGTGAAGTTTTTTGAAAGTCGCACGATATCGTCTGGCGGCGCTGCAGTCACAAGGCGTGAGTTGTTGCCATATATGTTGGTCGAGATCAGTTGGCTTCGCTTGACATGTCGTCGATAAAAGTTGTAGACCATTTGTCCCTTAGCTTAATTCTTCTATTTTTAATGACAATTTATTAACATAAAAATGTCCACCTTTATTAACAACTAGCAGCCCGTCCCGGCTTCGCACGGGGTAGACAATTATTTATTTTTTGGAAATTTGGATTATTGTAGTGACATAACTACAATAGTTGGACATATGCTTCCATTGGTGAAAGAATGTTTTAAATCGGCCCAGTACTTTTTGAGCCTATTCATTACAAACATACAAACATACAAAAATAGGTACAAATCTTTCCTCTTTATAATATTAGTATAGACTGATATATGTATACCTCATAGATTTTTAGGAATTATAAGTGACTTTCGTGAGACATACTAAATAAATTATTATGTTTTCGACTTACTCACGTAATGATTTGTTCGACTCGACTAGTTTCAAACCAAGAATTTAGGAACACACAAAAAAGGCTTGAAACTAGTCGAGTACCTCAAATAATTACGTGAGTAAGTAACATTAATAATCAATTATAAGTGATAAAAAAATAATTAAGTATGTTAAAATATAAAAACCGCGTGTTCAAACGCTTCTGCCTACCCCTCGGCGGAATAGAAGAAAGATGGTTATTATTTTTAAAAGTTAAATTGTCAGTTACAGGGATCGAAACAAGAACTTTTCGCTTTAGGCTCAAATACTGGTATTTTGTTATGGCTGTGGTTGTTGGGTTCCATAGGTAGATAAAAGGGAAAATGATGGGGTAATATTTCTTCTACATAACATCACGGAAAAAAATTCGCGGGTAGTCGCCTAGTAAACATCAAAATAGTAAAGCTCAGTTTTAGAAATTAATTAAAATTAGATAAATTACATTATTATCTTCTAAATGTTTTAAATACATTAATAATTGGTGCTACCTGCCTGTCCAGTATTTTCAACTAGTTGCAACAACACTTTGGCACTGAAAATTAAACTTGCACTTGGATTGAGTCATGGATGATTTCACACGCATAGTGTTTGAAATGAGCAGCATGTTCAAACAACGCATGGCTGACTTTGAGGAGGAGCATAAGAATAATGCAGCCACGCCGGGACTGTCACCGGAGTACATAGCTTTCCGGACGTTCATCATGCAGGCTCTCAGTGTTTTCCAGCAGCAGGTGAACTTTGTGGTGCAGAGCATGGACAACATGCAAATGCGAAGCCGGCGTAAGATATTACTTCTGCATGGTGTGTCGGAATCCGAACCTAAGGAAGAGGATACTACCCAGGTGGTGGTACAGGTTGTCAAGGACCGCCTCAAACTTGACATAAAGCCTTCCGACATCAAGCGGTGTCACCGGATGGGTCGAGTTTCCCAAAAGGCTCGACCCATTTTGCTCAAGCTTCACGATGTGGCTCTCCGTGACAACATCTGGCGAGGAAAGACTAAGTGCAAGGGCTCGGGCGTTACCATCTCCGAGTTTTTGACAAAGATACGTCACAACACGTTCATGGCGGCTCGAGAGAGGTTTGGCGTCAATCAATGCTGGACGAGGGAGGGCACTATATATGTCCTGGACTCGAAGGGCGCTCGACACAGAGTGACATCCATGGATGACCTCGAGAAGATTGAGGCCCAACCGCCTGAGCGGGGTGCTGCACAGCCTGTCACTGCAGCTGCCGGAAGAAACGCCGTGCCCAGGGCAAGGCGTGCTGCAGCTGCATCACGAAAATAAGTGTATTTGTTATTAAGTCACTTTCTATGGGTAGTTTGGGTTAATTGGGTATTCTTTTATTTTGTAATGTTGTCGCATTACCTTCACTTCATAATATTTATTATTTCTTTTCATAATTCATTTCGTTAAGGTAGTAGAATTTTACTGTTTACATGCTCATTTGTCACTGTCACTTTCATGTCATTATTTATCTGTCATTCTTTATTCTGCGTTTCGTTCCACGTACTGCATGCATGTTATTGTGTGACATAGTAATTTTTTTTCTTATTTTTTTTTATTCAATAGTTCTATTATTAGCCTAAACTACCACTGCTTCGTTATTTCATTTATTTCTTTTTGGTTGTTTATTGTTTTTTATTTCTTTTCTTATTTGTTGTTATCTTTTGCTATTTGTTGTTTGCTTTCTTATATTATGATTCTTACAGACTAACTGGCAGGTGGAGTGCTATACTGGATTGTGTGAAACACACATTAATAATATTTCAGCTTTGTTTTTATATTGCATTATTTGTATCTATTTTACATATTTTTATATATTGATAGGAATTACACATTACACACCCATGTCTGATTGTAGTAGCAATGACTCAGATACATTCTTATCTCTAACGTCAGGCGATGACAGTTATTGCAGCTTACCGTCCTTACATGAGACACTCGCTTCTATATTTTCTGATGTATCGCAGAACTTCAATGTGGTTCACATTAACGCCCAGAGTATTCCGGCTCACTACCCCGATATGCTGGCAATTTTTCAATCTAAAAATATACATGCAATTCTAGTGTCCGAATCTTGGATGAAACCTTGTCTCCCTTCTTCCTCTTATTCTCTTCCTGGGTTCAATATGATTAGGAATGATCGTGCGGTTGGGGGTGGGGGTGGTGTGGCCATATATCTCCGTAATAACATCTCCTTTAACATATTGAACATGTCCACGCAGCCCCCTCCTCAGAACGCTGGTGAACACCTTTTTCTGGAGGTTGAGTTACATCATGCTAAAATTCTTCTTGGCGTGTATTACTGTCCTTCTTTGCGTATAAATTTCTTCTCCTCCTTCGAGCAACTCCTGGAAACATTTGTACCTCCATATGATCATTGTATCATTATGGGGGATTTTAATACATGTCTCTTAAAAAACGACTCGCGTTCCACTTCTTTTTCCCGTTTAATTAAGTCTACCAATCTTTCTATCCTTAACCTCAAGGCTACTCACCACTTCCCTAATTCAGTTCCTTCGCTTCTTGATTTAATCTTAGTTTCTTCCCCAAACCACGTTGCCAAACATGGCCAGTGTCCAGCTGACGCCTTCTCTTGTCACGACCTTATCTATACTTCCTTTAAAATTCGCCCACCCAAGCATAAGTCGAGAACTCTCTATCTCCGCAATTTTGAGGGCATGAATGTCGAGCGTCTACGGGAGGATGCTGCTGACATTGACTGGAAACCTCTGGCTGAGGCGGCATCGGTTGACGAACAGGTTGAATTCCTGACTGCCACTCTTATAAAACTATACGACAAACACGCTCCTGTCAAGGCCGTCAGGGTTAAGCATCTCCCAGCACCTTGGCTAACTGACGAAATAAAGAACCTGATTGCCAAAAAAGCTGCTGCAAAATTCAAATTTAAGATCCAGTCTAGTGACAGCAACAGGGAAAAATACATTAGGATTAGAAATCAGTGCAACAAGGTGTGCAGGAATGCTAAACGCCAACACATCCATAGATCAGTTGAAAATGGTGATCCGGCTAAAGTGTGGAAATTCCTCAAATCACTAGGAATCGGAAAACCTAATCAAGACCCTTTACCTAAAGATCTAGATCTTAACTCTCTTAACACTCACTTCTCCTCCTCAGTTGCTTTAGATATGGCCACCAAAACTTCCACTTTAAACTTTCTTTCTTTACTTCCGATACCTGATTTTCCTCCGTTCGTCTTCAGTCAGTTTACTGCATGTTAGGTTAGGAAAAGCATTCTATCGACGACTTCGAATGCCGTTGGTGGTGACTGTATAAGCCGCAAAATGATAATTCCTATCCTCGATCAAATAACTCCAATCATCCTTTTTGTACTAAATTCCTCAGTCTCCAACAGAGCTTTCCCTCAGATTTGGAAGGAAGCTCACGTAATCCCTCTTCCTAAGAAACCAAATCCTGCTTCTTTTTCCGATTTTCGACCTATATCCATTCTTCCTTTTCTGTCCAAAATTCTAGAAAAACTAATCCATTATCAACTCAGTTCTTTCCTTACCAAGCATAATCTCCTCAGCCCCTTCCAATCTGGTTTTCGTCCGGGTCACAGCACCACCACGGCTCTCGTAAATATTACTGATGACATTAGGTCAGGCATGGAGATGGGGAAGTTGACGGTACTTGTCCTGCTCGATTTTAGTAATGCATTTAATACCGTCGACTTCGAAATATTGCTTGGCGTGCTCAGCACTTTTAACATATCCCCATCAGTGATTGACTGGTTTCGTAGCTACCTATTTGGTCGCCGGCAGCGTATTCATTGTGAGGATCGTTATTCTCCATGGTGTTGTACTGCTTCCGGTGTGCCACAGGGAGGTGTTCTATCTCCTTTACTCTTTACGCTATTTATCAGCTCTATTTCTAATGAACTCTCTTCTTCCTTCCACCTTTATGCCGATGATCTACAGATCTACACACATGCTTCGCTGCATGAATTACCCGATGCTGTTGCACTGGTCAACCGTGACATGGAGCGAATTAGTGACTGGAGCATGAAGTTCGGGCTGCGTATCAATCCATCAAAAACGCAAGTGACGGTTGTCGGCAGTTCAAGGACTGTCTGTAAAATAGACTGGTCCACTCTTCCCCAAGTATGTCTACTTAACACCAAGATACCTTTTTCCAGTGAGGTTAAGAACTTGGGGATTTACATTGATAGCACTCTGTCTTGGTCTAAACAGATGCAGGAGGTCAGCCGCAGGGTGTTTGCCTCGGCGGGCTCCTTGAGGCGTCTTCGGAATTTCTTGCCCACTACTACAAAAATTGCATTAGCACAATCCCTACTTCTACCAATTCTCGACTATGCTGATGCCAGCTATCTTGATCTCACCCAAGAACAATTAGACAAGCTTGAGCGACTTCAAAATCTTTCTATCAGGTTTGTATTTGGTTTGCGCAAATATGACCACGTATCCGAGTTCCGCAACAAGCTCAAATGGCTGCCTATTCGTCTTCGCCGGAATACTCATATTCTTTCAGTTTTATACAATATACTCTTTAATCCCACTACCCCTATTTATCTAAAACATCGTTTTACGTACCTTGGCGACACACATTCGAAGTTTTTGAGATCATCGGAAAGTCTGAAATTAAATATTTGTTTGCATTCCACTTCCTTTTTCGACAAATCCTTTACAGTACAAGCAGCTCGGTTGTGGAATGCTTTACCGATAACAGTGAGGCGAGCTCAAACTATATCGCAATTTAAAAAACTTCTTAAAGAGCATTACCTCTCTTTATAACTTTATTTCCTATCTTAACCAGACACCTACACACACACATACACCAACACACACCATTTTGTAATATATGTATCATATTGTTTTTTATATATATTATTTATTTTTTAGTATTCTTGTATGTATGTATGTATAGTATTTTATACAGATATTGACGACCCATTTCAGACTCCTGTTGCTGCTCCATCCAAAGGTCGTCTGTAAGAAATCGCCTTGTGCGATAAGACCGCCCATTGTACACTATTTTGTTTTAGGAAATATTGTCCTGTATTACAATTGTGTGGTGTACAATAAAGCATATATTATTATTATTATTATCACGCCTTTTATCCCCGAAGAGGTAGGCAGAGGTGTAATTTACGGCACTTAATGCCACTGTACAATGTAATACCCACTTTTCATTATTTATGTTATGAGTCCCATGTAATAGGGGGTAAATTTTTTTTTTAAACGTTGCCCCGCATTGGGATTTTCTCCTGTGTCGTGGGTGCGTTTACAAACATACAAGTTCACATACACAATGACACCCAGACCCGAAACAACAATTTGTGGATCACACAAAGTGTTGTTCCGTGCGGTAATCGAATCCGCGGCACGTTGCACGTCAGCCGGTTGCCCAGCCCCCGCACCAACCGTGCAGTCAAATATTGCCATGTACCGGGCACAATTCCTGTTTTTTTATTATTATTACTTTTTTTAAGGTGTTTTTAGTTTTTAGTTAGTTATATTTTAAGTAGCAAATATTTATTTAAGTGAAATTTGATTAGAATTATCGTACATGATGAAAAAATCATACTAAATTAATTATTATGTAGACTTACTTACTAGTCGAGTTCCTAGCCAAAAAGCTAGGTGAGTAAGCCGAAAACATAATATTTAAAGAATCATTATGTCTGTTCAGAATCCTCGACGACTCAGTGCAACTCGCACTTGACTATATTATTATACTTTTACATGTAGCTACTGTTTTTGTATAAAAATATAATTTTCTTTGATGTGTATTAAAATTAAGTGCTTAATATATTGTTAATTTTGTATTTTTCTGTTTTTTGGAAAAATATTACAATTATTTTTATCATGGGTTTAGATAAGTGGTTACAAAGGTGATTGCTTATTAATGAGGTTTGTATTCGATTCTTTTGTAGAGCAAAAACCGTCCTTCACACTAGGATTTTCTCCTGTGTCGTGGGTGATTACAAATATACACGTTCATATATATACATATAATAAAATTGTAGAAAAGTGCTGTCTGTACATTGAAAATAAAAATAAAAAAAATAGCAGGGGCTATTGTTATGTCGATTTCGAACCCAAAAATGTAACTAACTTTTTTTTGTCTGTTTGTCTGTTCACGCTAATCTCAGAAATGGCTTATAAATATTTAATAGGGTGCGGAAAAGGTGATAGTGGTTTTATTCCTCAGATTCCTCTCATTCCAAAAAAATTTCCGTTTAATTTTAAACGAATTCAGTTTCCAGTGAGCCTATGTTTCGCCATGACAATTAATAAAGCTCAAGGTCAGACTCTAAAAGTTGTGGGTATAGATCTAAGTATCAGCTGTTTTTCGCACGGTCAATTGTATGTGGCTCTGTCCCGTGTTAGCAATCCCAGCAGCCTGTATGCTTTCACCCCCGATGGCCATACGTCTAATATTGTATATAGAGAAGCATTATAGTAAAGTAGGTTTTTTAGCTACCTAAAATGACTGTGATTATGATCCAAATCTAAAATAAAAATAAGTATATATTTAAAAAAAAACGGTGCTCATAGTCACTATTCTACGCGAACGAAGTCGCGGGCACAGCTAGTATGTAATATGTAGGATAATACGGGAGCAAATAACGCACAATTCTGATTTATCTAAAACAGAATAAGTAATAAAAAGTTTTTACTTCCAATAATTTAGTAGATCGACGCTGTATTACATTAATCAGTTGAATCACTTTAAGTTTTCTTCTATAAAACTTTATAATGATCAGAATTACTCAATAATAAATGCGGGGTACTATCATCTGTCACTCTTTCACCTCGTGTCAAACGTCATTCTTGTTAGGCGATGAACACAAGACTGGTAATAAGGCTGCACACACACATTATACAAAGCATCTTACCTATATAAGGTGGTAGTTATCAGATTAGAGACCAGCTGGTCTAAAATCCTTGACGCCGGATGTCTCTATAAACACTTTTCCTTTCAATAATAATAATAATAATAAGTTGGCGAGTCTCCGCCTGCCATTTTTACGTGTAATAATTACATTGTCTCGGCAGGTGCCATAGTCATCCATAGTTCCCAATTTTCCAGTCCACAGCAACCCATACATAGCCCTACCTTTTTTCCCATTATTCACAATAGTCCTACACTAACCGGGGACTGTCCTTGGGTGCATTTCCATAGTGCATACAGGGATAGTCGCCGGTTTGTGTGTCCATTACATTTATATTAAAGTTGTCTAAAGGGCCTCTGCGCAGTTGGCTTCGGCCCCTCGTACGCCTCCCAAATGACCGGGACCCTGTGGTCCCGTGAATGGTAAAGACATAATAATAATAACCTTTATTGTACACCTTAAATAAATGGAATATACATTAACGTTATAATAAAAAATAGTAGGGTACAAAGGCGGCCTTATCACTAAAAGTGATCTCTACCAGGCAACCTTTGGGTGAATGGAGCACTATTCAATGGAAGTGGAGGTTGTTCTTGGTGTACTCAGGTACTTATAAATTATTTTTACAAGTAAAATATATATTCTCTAAGATAAATATCTATACATACAACATATATACATATATATATATATATATATATATATATACATATACATTAATACATAAAAAAAATATAGTACAGATGATGAATAGGTGACAGTAAAAGAAGAAACAAAAAGAAATAGTAATGGACTACAACGTGGAGAGATAATGGTTTCAATATGTGTTCGATCGATCCAAAAAAATATTGAATAACACACAACACTTAGACCCGGAACCACAATTAGTGGATCACAATAAATACTTGTTCACACAAACATAACTACAGAGAGAATGAATATAATACGTATATAACAATACTTTTTTTTTTATCGTGGGAAAATCATCGAATGACTGCTCCCGCCTGGGTGAGGCGGGAGGGAGTGTCAGACTCTTACTGACTAAAAACCACCGCGTTCCTTCTCCTGCACGTCGAGCCGGAGCCCCGGTTACCCGTTAGGTTCTCCGCGACTCCGAATCGGCATCGGCCCTATTGGGCCCCATCTGTGGTGGTCTGATGGCTCTTTGAGGCGCGCGCGGAACGCGACGCGCCGTACGCTCGGGTCTGTTTCTGGTCGGACGGGGAGCCACCCATGCTCGCCGTCCGCAGGCCCGCGCTTACTGTGGCCGGAGATCGTATATAACAATACTAGCTTCTACCTGCGACTTCGTACGCGCAATCCCATTTTGTCCCCGTTCCCGTTCGTGATTTTCAGTAAAAAGTAAGAAAGAAGTATTCTATAAAAAGTATCCTATGTCCGTCTCCTGGTTCTAAGCTACCTCTCTGCCAATTTTCATTTAAATCGGTTGAGGCGTTCTTGAGTTATAAATAGTGTAACTAACACGACTTTCTTTTATATATATATAACAATTTATATTACTAAAACACAATAGACGTCTGCACTTATAATATTTTTATTTATTTATTTAATAATTCATATACACATAAACATCACATGGACGGCGAGCATGGGTAGCTCGCCGCCCGACCAGAACCAGACCCGAGCGTAAGGGCGCTGAGTGAACCGCGCGCACCTCAAAGAGCAATCAGACCACCACGGATGGGGCCCAATACGGCTGATGCCGATACGGAGCCGTGGAGGACTTGACGGGTTACCGGGGCTCCAGCTCGAAGTGCAGGAGAAGGAACGGGGTGGTATTTAGTCAAACAGTCTGACACTCCTTTCCGCCTCACTGAGGCGGCATAAGCCATTCGATTATTTTCCCCCCTAAAAAAAGAGAACAACACATACACAAAATTCGTGTACACGTGCTACAAAGTGAAAAGTGCTCAACTGAAGCATGTTTTCGTGCTTGAAATAACCTTATTTAATGTAACAGTACTTTAATCCTTAACACACATTAGTAACAAAAAAGCTGATGTCATGTTACATAACATAACATCATGAACATTACAGCACTTAATGCCACTGTACAATGTAACACCCACTTTTCACTATTTATGTAATGAGTCCCTTGTAATAGGTGGTGAGCCTATTGCCATATACCGGGCACATTTCCAGACTCCGTGCTACTACTGAGATTTTTTTTAAAACCCAGTAATACTTTGTCCGATTTGGGAATCGAACCCGAGACCCCTTGCTCGGCAGATGCACTTTCGAAGCTAGCGAGGCATTCATGTTACATATGTTATGTTATGTTATATTTTTAAAATCGAATCCTGGACTCTACGTAGAATCGGAAATGCCAGGGAATTTAATATGATTACTTAAAGCAACCTGCTCACCTCTTTTTGATAATAAAACGCACACAGTGATTCTCAAAGTTTTTTCAAAATCCTTGCTGGTACTTCCTTGTTTGTTTTTATAACATAACATAACATCACGCCTATTATCCCCGAAGGGGTAGGCAGAGGTGTACACAGAAGTAACACCCACTTTTCACTATGTATGTTATGAGTCCCATGTAATAGGGGGTGAGCCTATTGCCATATACCGGGCACAATTCCAGACTCCGTGCTACTACTGAGATTTTTTTTTAAAACCCAGTAATACTTTGCCCGACCCGGGAATCGAACCCGAGATCTCTTGCCCGGCAGTCGCACTTGCGACCACTCGGACAACGAGGCAGTTGTTTTTATAAGTATACTATATATACTATGTAACGCTTAAATCTTCTCCATGTGAGAAGAAGACATTGATCAGCAGTGGCCGCTTATAGGCTGTTGATGTGTAATGAATACTTCAGCAAGTAAAGAGAATAGCACCCGTTTCAATAGCAGGTCGCTAGTTTAAAACAAACATCAACTAGCTACGCTATTACGCTCTCTATACTAACCAATATACAGTATATTTTTGCATGCACATTTCTCAAGGACTTATCAATATAATGTAAACACACACATATATATATATATAAAGTCATCTCAAAATGTAAATTGACGTCATTGACTACGCCGTAGCTACTACGCCGTAGTCAGCTACGCCGTAGCAAAACAGAATTCAGCATCATCAACAGAGAATGATAGTCCACTGCTGCACTATGAGCCTCCTCTACATAAGAGGGTTTGTCATAATCTCCGCAGACAGGTGGGTTGGAGAACTCAGGATAAATGGATCAGGTTTAATAGAGAGCGCTGCTGCACAGTCTCTGTCAAATATGTAGTATACCCACGAGTAGGAATGGAATATTTAATGTTACTAATTGCTAATTGATGCCCGATTGGTGGCTCGATCGTCCGAAAGTCACTTAAGGGACCAATACAATACCAGCGCAAGGCGCTGTCTTGCTCATGCTGAACTGGTCCCATTTCACCGCTGACTTGGGAAATGAATATGTACCAGTCAGTACTTTCAAACTAACACTATAATGTGTATGTCATCTATTTTAATGTGTAAGATAAAGTTTTTTGTTTCATTCTTTCTGTCACTGTGACAAATTTAATTATAAAATTACAGCTTATAATCACCGAATGATTAGACGTATAAGTTGGACAAGTTAAATAATAATGTAATATTTACTTTTTATGTTACAACCGTTTATATTACAAGTAATTTAATTGAAATTATTTTAATATAGCCCGATACCAGGCATACAATTTAAAACTAAGAGTCTTCCTACATCCCGAAGAAGATTTTATAAGCTAACTGCCTGACCCAGAATTCGAATCTTAGACCCTACATATTGTGACCGTTACCTTTCATTTTGTGAGACAAACAAAATGAATTATTATGATTTGCGGCTGAGTCACGTAATTATTTACCAAGGAACTCGACTAGTTTCAAGCCATGCTAAAGGCTCATATTCATGAGCAGCATTTCGAAACCCGCGACGCGGCGACTGTCGCGCTGCTACTGGTCAAGTTCGACGTCAAATAATTACGTGAGTAATACGAAAAATGTAATAAATTAATCTTTGACCCTTGTTCAGTAGTCACATTGGATATGAACAAGATAGTCTTTCAACCACAATCTCCTTTACAACAAAATACATTTTCAGAAGCAATTTCAGTAAATAAACATATTAATTGTAAAACTTTCAGCTATTTCAGTACCTTACTCCGATACTGTTGAGATTGATAAACTTTTCAGCTCCTGAAAATGAGTTTGAGGTGGTTTTCAGGTGTATTCATTAATCGGGAGCTCATATAGATTTCCTTGTTAAGGCGTGTTCGTAAGGCTAAGGATTCACGGCGCGATTTCCAAATTACAAATATGTATGTAAAAAATCAAAGCAATCTCCCCAATCCCTGAATCTCCAACAATCTTCAAATTCCTAATCCCGAAAAGGCCGGTGACGCACTTGTTATGCTTTTGGTGTACCAGGTGTCCATGGGCGGCGTGGATTGCTTACCATCAGGTGATCCGTCGGCTTGTTTACCGGCTTATCATGGAATATACATATTTTTATATGGATAATCCATACGACGTTACGAGTCTCATGTAATAGGGTGTGTAACTTTTTAATTCTGATATTCACTTCATGTTGCTTGATTGTGTAAATATATTAAAGAAATAATAAACAAAATAAACATAAAAAAGTTTAGCAATGGGTTACTTGCGCTAGAAGACTCCGCACTTCCATACTGCATTCTAAGTAATTAAAGTTACAATGTAGATACTGTAAACATTAAATGCAAGATTAACAATAAAATAAGAAGAAAATAAATCAAGTTAAATAGTCAAATCAAAAAGTTTAATAAATTTAAATAATAGCCCACCTTCATTACACAAACTCATTTTTGTTCATAGCAATAAGATCAGTTAAAAAGTTATATATTAGAAAAATAAATTAGCAAACACAAAGATACTAAAAAAATCGTATTAACACACACATCACAATTGAACCTTTAACTTATTGAACAACTAACAAACATTTCGATGATTTATTTCGATAAATAAAACATATTTAACCCAAGAAAGAAAAACACAACGAAAATTAAATTTCCCAACCACACACGAAAAATTTGAGAACCACATGCCATTCGAAGCCAAAATTCGCTTTAGTATCGCAGCCTTCAGGGGTGAGGGAGACAGGAGATATATAGGGGTAAAAGAGAGGCATATATTGCTATGAGCTACGCCCAATCAATGCTCGCAGGCTTGTGTCTGCAAACTAGTGTTTCGTGAAGCCTTAAGGACGGCGGTACGTTGCGCGTCCCTAAAAAAAATATAAAATTAAAATTTAAGGAAAAATATAAAAAAAATATTCTCACACGCGTCAACCCTATTAGTTTAACGGAAAAATAATTAAACGTCGAATTGAAATTTTAATTTCGTAAAACGAACGATTCGAAATTCGAACGCTAACAAAAGACCGTGTAGGGATCGGAATTGTGGCTATTTTTTCGAAAATTTCGTGTTAAATAATTACGAAAAAAAACAGTGGTTAATATTTTTTTCGTAGTGGTTTCGGGTGGTTATTTTTAGTGGTTATTTTTGAAGTAACTAGTTGATAGCTGGGTTTGCTATGTAGTTCTTTGTTCCCGTTGCATCTGGCGCAGTTCTAAAAGGTAATATGTACTGTCATTTTCTGAACGCTCTCGCCATCTTGGATTTCCGCTTTCAGTCATATTTTTCAGTGGTTTTCCTATGCATTTGCTATATTTTCAGGATATTTTCAGGACATGCGATGTTGATCACTATGATTTTTGTTCATGTGTATTTTTTTAGGTTGACAACGTTTTTTTTTTTGAAATTTATTTTATTATTTATGATGGTTTAATAATAATTTAATGCAATTAAAAATAATGCTGAATTTTTTGTTTAAAAAATCGTATATATATTATATTGACGACATCTCTCGTAGCTGTTTAGCAATTCATGTTTGTTATTTATTTATTTATTTATCAATGAATAATAAATATATTATGACATCATATAAAATTGACTGCCTCGTTGGCCGAGTGGTCGCAAGTGCGCAGGGCAAGAGGTCTCGGGTTCGATTCCCGGGTCGGCCAAGTATTACTGGATTTAAAAAAAAATTAATAGTACCACGGAGTCTGGAATTGTGTCCGGTATATAGCAATAGGCCTTATGTGCCATAATAAAATTGTGTACATAAAAGAATAAATAAATAAATAAATAAATAAATAAATAGGCTCATTCCCTATTACATGGGACTAATAACATAAATAGTGTAAAGTGGGTGTTACTTCTGTGTGCACCTCTGTACCGCTTCGGGAATAAAAAGCGTGATGTTATATGCTATGTTATGTTATAAAATTGATTAGTGGTGAATTGATATATTATATATTAAAGCAAAATCACTAATATTGCCCATTTATTGATTGGTAATTACATACTAAAGTTGTCGTATAATTGTGTAGTATTAAAGTAAATTATATATAGTAATATAATAGAGACAAGCTTGCTGCTAGTCCCTATTAAAAGTATTCTTCAGTTCATAATTAACAACAGTCTATAAGTGGCCACTGCTAACCAAAGCCCTCTTCTCACACGGAGAAGGTTTGAGCATAAATCACCACGCTTGCTCAATGCGGGTTAGCGATTTCAAACTTATAATGAGAAATTATAAGCCCAGGTTTCCTCACGATGTTTACCTTCACCATTTGTCAGTGGTGTCTAGATAATCTTAGAAAGTACATGTAAATCGGAAAAAATCACATTGGTACTTGACGTTAGTAGATTTCGAACCCGCACTCTCTAGCATGAGAAGCGGGCGTCTTAAACCTCCGAGCCACCACGACATTACTATATCTATTTCATATATATTGAAAATAATATAATCTGTTACAAAAATCTAGCTATGAAGACACGTTTATCCAAAAATAAAGAGTCCGTGTACGTGGTTCAACCCAGTAATCAAATCTAAGACCTGCCTTTACAGTCGCGTTTTTATTCTTTGAACCAAAGAGACTATCGGTAACAAAAACTTAGCTGGCGTTAAAAAAAACCTACAAAACCGATTTTAACCTACTTTTAGAAGCCGGTTAATTAACCTCTTGGACCTTTGACAGCTTTTAGTACTTGGATAAGTTACTATAGAATCCAGAGTTTCATAGAGCCCAGGCTGAAACCCAAGGTACACATATGTGCACAATTTTTTTTTAATTATATTAATTTAAAAAAAAAAATAAAAAATGTGGGTCTTATTTATACCCCTATAATTACAATAAACCACAAAAAACATTTTTATTATATTTAGTTCAAGTTCAGGTCTTAAGAGGTTAATATACTAAGTGTGACCAACACTTTTTGTGAAAACCTTGTCCAAATCGGTACAGCCAGTCGCTAGATATTCGCGCAGAAACATACACATACATATATACATACTTATACACACTGAGATCTTATTTTTTTTTAGAGTCTTGTAAAAAGGGACGCCATTAAGGTTTTTGTTGGCTGTATTAATTTTTTAATGTCATTTAATTTAATGGACTTTTGTACATGGCTGTATTTAAGATCAATCAAAATTGGTTTAGTCATTTAGTAGTTGAAAGTATAAAAGATTTCGTTAAATTTAAGTATTTAATTATGATAAAATGATGACTGCCTCGTTGACCTAGTAGTCGCAGGTGCGACTGCCTCGCAAGGGGTCTCGGGTTCGATTCCCGGGTTGGGCAGAGTACTACTGGGTTTTTAAAAAAATCTCAGTAGTAGCACGGAGTCTGGAATTGTGCCCGGTATATGGCAATAGGCTCACCCCCTATTACATGGGACTAATAACATAAATAGTGTAAAGTGGGTGTTACTTCTGTGGGCACCTCTGCCTACCCCTTCAGGGATAAAAGGCGTGATGTTATGTGTTAACTATGATAAACTATTGTTACTTTCTTAAGTCATACTAAATTAATTATTATGATATTCGGTTTACCCACGTCACTGTGTGACGAGGATCTCGACTAGTTTCAAGCTAAGCTTTTTTTAAGGGGGTAAATTCATCGAATGACCTCTCCCACCTCGGTGAGGCGGGAGGTAGTGTCAGACTCTTACTGACCCGTTATCGATAACTTTTTGTTAATAACCTCTCTCACATGACAAAACACAATGTAGAGGTTATATTATGTGTGTTACACTCATACGACGGAAAATAATGCAAGCGTTGTTTCACGTCGGTTTTCTGCTCGGCTGAGGTAGCAATCCGGTCGAGCCGGCTCATATGAATCAACGCATGGTTCTCCCACATTTGAAATCGTTATCATCATCCTATCAGCCACGTAATGTCCACTGCGTCACAGTTCTCTCCCAAAGATTACACGTTGAAAGTGACCTGCATCATCAACTCCGGCCTTAATTAGGTCATTAATAAAAAATATTATATTTGTATATATATCCTTTGTCCGTTCAGTATATGCAGAATTAATATTCATATATAATGCCGGGTCCACATGCGTGGCAAACAATAGTTAACACGTTCATGTGGATGGGTGTTTGTTCTAGTTTTTGTTCGCCACTATTCGGCATCAGTGTCGAACAGTGGCGAACACAAACACGGGTCAAAGGCTGGAGGCTTACTCTTGAATCCAATTCTGATCGATATTGATATTGTGAATGTACTCTTCAGTTGCAACACTAGCGCTCATTGCATCCGTATTGCGTGGATATTGAATGAACTAAATGGTATTGAGTTTGGCTATAGGTTCCATCATCTGAATGCTATTTTAACAGCTACGATTGTGGTTGTATAGTGTTGACATTGAATAGTTATTGAGATTTTATTGGATTGAAATTTCATTGACATTGAGATTGGTTTCAAGAGTAAGCACCCTGGTTGGCAAACAGTTTGCGAGGTAGCCACAGGCTTGCTACACATTGAAGCTCTGGGACTTTATGCTAATAATATGAAGGGGTAGACAGAGGTGTACATTATGCCACTGTACATTGTAACACCCACTTTTCACTATTTATGTTATGAGTCCCATGTAATATTGAGTCCCATGAGCCTATTGCCATATACCGGGCACATTTCCAGACGCCATGCTACTACTGAGAATTTTTTAAACTGTCAAACACCAAGCGGTCACCGGTGACCGAAACCTTTTGTTCTATAATTGTGTCTATAATGACGGTACTCGACGAATTTAACCCAGTAATACTTTGCCCGACCCGGGATTCGAACCCGAGACCCCTTGCCCAGTAGTCGCACTTGCGACCACTACTTGGCCAACGAGGCAGCTTTGAGACTTTATTTGTCGTATTTGGTATTTGTGCACACATCAAACGTGTGTACATACGGGGCATAAAACGTCTATACAGACATACTATCCATGCTTCTTTTGTTTTCATATTATTCTACCGACTGCTCAATGGACACAGGAATGACCGTATACATATATATATATATATAGATTCTGTAGCTATGTATGTTCGTCCTTTTATGGAATTATAATATTAGCGAGCCTTTAGTTTTAATGATGGCCAGAACGGCTCGTGAGGAATGTGACGGTTTGTACGGATCCATATAACATCACGCCTTTTATCCTCGAAGAGGTAGGCAGACGTGCACAGCACAGCACTTAATGCCACTGTACAGTGTAACATCCACTTTTCACTATTTATGTTATGAGTCCCGTGTAGTAGGGGGTGAGCCTATTGCCATATACCGGGCACAATTCTAGACTCAGTGCAACTTCTGAGATTTTTTTTAAAAACCTAGTAGTATTTTGCCCGACGCGGGTATCGAACCCGAGACCCCTTGCCCAGCAGTCGCACTTTCGACTCGGTCAACGAGGCAGTTACTTACATACTACTGACAAACAGTGAAGGAAAATATAGTGAGGAACCTGGGCTTATAATATCCAATAATAAGTTTGAATTTGCCAACCCAAACCCAAATTGAGTAAGCGTGGTGATTAAAGCTCAAGCCTTCTCCGTGTGGGAGGAGGCCGTTGATCAGTAAGAGCCACTTATAGGCTGTTGATGATGATGATACCATAAAACACTCGATACTCAAATTATAAACTACCAATCTGTTTCATCATCTATCATCAATTCAACAACAACAAAAAAACAATCAAAAAAAAATATATATAAAATACATAAATCAAATCAAATCACTTATATTTGTTCACATACATACACATAATAAAATTGTGGGACAGTCAAAACTGTACATTGCATATTTTTTAAATAAATACTTGAGACATAAACTATTGAATCATTATCAACAGCCTATAAGTGCCCACTGCTGAGCAAAGCCTCTTCTCACACGGAGAAGGTTTGAGAATTAATCACCACGCTTGCTCAATGCGGGTTGGCGATTACAAACTTATAATAAGAAATTATAAGTCCAGGTTTCCTCACGATGTTTTTCCTTCACCGTTTGTCAGTGGTGTCTGAATAATCTTAGAAAGTACAAAGTCACATTGGTACTTGCCGTTGGAGGTTTCAAACCCGCACCCTCATGCATAAGAAACGGGCGTCTTAACCTCCGGCCCACCACGATACCTAAGAACTTCCTTTTTTTTAAATGGGTAATAACGAAGCAAAAAGATACCCAAAGCTCTCCCAGATAAAGAAGACGTTAATTAATTTTTGGAAAACAATTATTTTCTAATCTCCCCCCCCCCTCCGTTCTTTAATAAAAATATTCCCTTTTTCTTTTTCTTCTTTCATAAAAGATAATAAAAGATTAATTCTCTCACAGTATTCAATTAGCTTTGTAAAATAAAATTTTGTTTCATGTTTTCTGTGCCAGCCTTAAATATTTAGGAGCTTTTCATATTCAATAGTGACAACTAAGAATACATTATATTTTGTCACCATCTGTACTCTTCAAACATAACATAATATCCCGCCTTTTAACCCCGAAGGAGTAGGCAGAGGTGCACATTACAGCACTTAATACTACTGTACAATGTAACACCCACTTTCCACTATTTATGTTATGAGTTCCATGTATGCCTATTGCTTCTCTTCAACTGGGTCTCTTATGCCCGTTTTCAATAACATCTTCTATTGTGGACTTTCTTACTCGTTCTTCTCCATTCGAAACTACACTTTGGAACGAGCGCCTAGCTTCACTGACAGACGGACGGACGTACAATTCAATTCTTGACTTTTCAAAAGTGTCTAATTAAGGATTAATTGAAATAAATGCTTTGACTTTCATTAAAGGAATCCCTAAGCTAAGATGGCACCTTAATTAAGTGTGGGAGAGCCATACATCGGCATGAATGAGCCAGTTCGACTGGAGTGATACCACGGCAGAAAACTGACGTGAAATAGCGCTTGCGTTGTGTCTCGTCCTGTGAATGAGGTTACCGAAGGCCCAATTACCTCTGCCCCAGTCTCCCCAATCCCTGAATCCCCAACAATCCTCAAATATCTAATCACCAAAAGGCCGGTAACGCACTTGTAACCCCTCTGGTGTGTCGCGGAGAACCTAACGGGTAACTGGGGCTCTGACTCGACGTGCAGGAGAAGGAACGGGGTGGTTTTTAGTCAGTAAGAGTCTGACACTCCCTTCCGCCTCACCCAGGCTCCCAGCAGTCATTCGATGATTTTCCCCCCTTAAATAAAAAAAAACCCTCTGGTATTCCAGGTGTCCATGGGCGACGCCGATTGCTTACCATCAGGTGATCCGTCAGCTCGTTTACCGGCTTATACCATGAGAAAATGTAAGATTACTAACGCTATTTTTGTTTTCATTAACCTATAAGTGACAGCTAACAATGCAAGTAAGGGGTGAGGTTAGGTCTTCACGTGACTTTTGTTAAGTAATAATCTATATAAATAAAAGTGAATTTCTGTTCGTTAGTCTCGCTAAAACCCGAGAATGGCTGAACCGATTTGGCCAATTTCGGTCTTTAAGTGTTCGCTGAAGTCCGGGGAAGGTTTAAAAAGTGATATACGTATTTATAGGCGGTACGAAGTTTGCCGGGTCAGCTAGTGATATAATAATAGTGACAGTTTAGGCTTTTCTTTTTAACGGGGGAAAATCATCGAATGACTGCTCCCGCCTGAGTGAGGCGGGAGGGAGTGTTAGACTCTTACTGACTAAAAACCACCCCGTTCCTTCTCCTGCACGTCGAGCCGGAGCCCCGGTTACCCGTTAGGTTCTCCGCGACTCCGAATCGGCATCGACAGTTTAGGCTAGGTTAAAACAGCGATTTTTGTCTTATTGACCTCTTGACAGAGACCGGGCAGCAGCGGTCTCCGATAAACCTGAACCTTTTATACTGCGATCTCCAACCCACCTGTCTGCGGAGATTATGACAAACCCTCTTATGTAGAAGAGACTCATAGTGCAACATTGGATTGTCACCTGTTGATAATAATTATTACAAAGAATCAGATAAGACTTCGTAGCAAATCTACTACGGCGTAGTAGACTACGTCGTATTTTGCCCGACGCGGGTATCGAACCCGAGACCCCTTGCCCAGCAGTCGCACTTTCGACTCGGTCAACGAGGCAGTTACTTACATACTACTGACAAACAGTGAAGGAAAATATAGTGAGGAACCTGGGCTTATAATATCCAATAATAAGTTTGAATTTGCCAACCCAAACCCAAATTGAGTAAGCGTGGTGATTAAAGCTCAAGCCTTCTCCGTGTGGGAGGAGGCCGTTGATCAGTAAGAGCCACTTATAGGCTGTTGATGATGATGATACCATAAAACACTCGATACTCAAATTATAAACTACCAATCTGTTTCATCATCTATCATCAATTCAACAACAACAAAAAAACAATCAAAAAAAAATATATATAAAATACATAAATCAAATCAAATCACTTATATTTGTTCACATACATACACATAATAAAATTGTGGGACAGTCAAAACTGTACATTGCATATTTTTTAAATAAATACTTGAGACATAAACTATTGAATCATTATCAACAGCCTATAAGTGCCCACTGCTGAGCAAAGCCTCTTCTCACACGGAGAAGGTTTGAGAATTAATCACCACGCTTGCTCAATGCGGGTTGGCGATTACAAACTTATAATAAGAAATTATAAGTCCAGGTTTCCTCACGATGTTTTTCCTTCACCGTTTGTCAGTGGTGTCTGAATAATCTTAGAAAGTACAAAGTCACATTGGTACTTGCCGTTGGAGGTTTCAAACCCGCACCCTCATGCATAAGAAACGGGCGTCTTAACCTCCGGCCCACCACGATACCTAAGAACTTCCTTTTTTTTTAAATGGGTAATAACGAAGCAAAAAGATACCCAAAGCTCTCCCAGATAAAGAAGACGTTAATTAATTTTTGGAAAACAATTATTTTCTAATCTCCCCCCCCCCTCAGTTCTTTAATAAAAATATTCCCTTTTTCTTTTTCTTCTTTTATAAAAGATAATAAAAGATTAATTCTCTCACAGTATTCAATTAGCTTTGTAAAATAAAATTTTGTTTCATGTTTTCTGTGCCAGCCTTAAATATTTAGGAGCTTTTCATATTCAATAGTGACAACTAAGAATACATTATATTTTGTCACCATCTGTACTCTTCAAACATAACATAATATCCCGCCTTTTAACCCCGAAGGAGTAGGCAGAGGTGCACATTACAGCACTTAATACTACTGTACAATGTAACACCCACTTTCCACTATTTATGTTATGAGTTCCATGTATGCCTATTGCTTCTCTTCAACTGGGTCTCTTATGCCCGTTTTCAATAACATCTTCTATTGTGGACTTTCTTACTCGTTCTTCTCCATTCGAAACTACACTTTGGAACGAGCGCCTAGCTTCACTGACAGACGGACGGACGTACAATTCAATTCTTGACTTTTCAAAAGTGTCTAATTAAGGATTAATTGAAATAAATGCTTTGACTTTCATTAAAGGAATCCCTAAGCTAAGATGGCACCTTAATTAAGTGTGGGAGAGCCATACATCGGCATGAATGAGCCAGTTCGACTGGAGTGATACCACGGCAGAAAACTGACGTGAAATAGCGCTTGCGTTGTGTCTCGTCCTGTGAATGAGGTTACCGAAGGCCCAATTACCTCTGCCCCAGTCTCCCCAATCCCTGAATCCCCAACAATCCTCAAATATCTAATCACCAAAAGGCCGGTAACGCACTTGTAACCCCTCTGGTGTGTCGCGGAGAACCTAACGGGTAACTGGGGCTCTGACTCGACGTGCAGGAGAAGGAACGGGGTGGTTTTTAGTCAGTAAGAGTCTGACACTCCCTTCCGCCTCACCCAGGCTCCCAGCAGTCATTCGATGATTTTCCCCCTTAAATAAAAAAAACCCTCTGGTATTCCAGGTGTCCATGGGCGACGCCGATTGCTTACCATCAGGTGATCCGTCAGCTCGTTTACCGGCTTATACCATGAGAAAATGTAAGATTACTAACGCTATTTTTGTTTTCATTAACCTATAAGTGACAGCTAACAATGCAAGTAAGGGGTGAGGTTAGGTCTTCACGTGACTTTTGTTAAGTAATAATCTATATAAATAAAAGTGAATTTCTGTTCGTTAGTCTCGCTAAAACCCGAGAATGGCTGAACCGATTTGGCCAATTTCGGTCTTTAAGTGTTCGCTGAAGTCCGGGGAAGGTTTAAAAAGTGATATACGTATTTATAGGCGGTACGAAGTTTGCCGGGTCAGCTAGTGATATAATAATAGTGACAGTTTAGGCTTTTCTTTTTAACGGGGGAAAATCATCGAATGACTGCTCCCGCCTGAGTGAGGCGGGAGGGAGTGTTAGACTCTTACTGACTAAAAACCACCCCGTTCCTTCTCCTGCACGTCGAGCCGGAGCCCCGGTTACCCGTTAGGTTCTCCGCGACTCCGAATCGGCATCGACAGTTTAGGCTAGGTTAAAACAGCGATTTTTGTCTTATTGACCTCTTGACAGAGACCGGGCAGCAGCGGTCTCCGATAAACCTGAACCTTTTATACTGCGATCTCCAACCCACCTGTCTGCGGAGATTATGACAAACCCTCTTATGTAGAAGAGACTCATAGTGCAACATTGGATTGTCACCTGTTGATAATAATTATTACAAAGAATCAGATAAGACTTCGTAGCAAATCTACTACGACGTAGTCTACTACGCCGTAGTAGACGCTACGCAATGGTTACGTTTTTTAGACACATGAGACATTGACACTCGTGGCTGTTTTAACATAACATAACATCACGCCTTTTTATCCCCGAAGGGGTAGGCAGAGGTGCACAATTCGGCACTTAATGCCACTGTACAATGTAACACCCACTTTTCACTATTTATGTTATAAGTCCCATGTAATAGGGGGTGAGCCTATTGCCATATACCGGGCACGTTTCCAGACTCCGTGCTACTACTGAGATTTTTAAAAAACCCAGTAATACTTTGTCCGACCCGGGAATCGAACCCGAGACCCCTTGCCCGGCAGTCGCACTTGCGACCACTCGGCCAACGAGGCATTCGTTTTACCAACTACTCTTAAAAATGTTAAGTGTCACCTGTCTTAAGTTAGGGGATCGTTATTTAAGAGAGTTTAGTGAAAATCAAATTCATAATCTGTAAAACTTAATCTTTTGAAATTGACGTTGGTTTGAAATTGAATTTGAATTGAGGATTTTTTATATTTGATGGGCCGACGTTTGACCTAGTAGTAAGCGATGATGCGGTCTACGATGGAGCACGTCGTCCCATAAGGAAACTATTCACTCCAGCCTTGAAACCCTCACCTTATTGGCGCGGTGGCTGGGCAAACGGCTGCCACGCAACGTGTAGCGAGCTCGATTTCCGCACGGAGGAACTCTTTATGTGATTCACAAATTGCTGTTCCGGGTCTGGGTGTTATGTGATCGGCGACGGCGACCTCTCGCGTCCGGCTCTGGTTCAGACCATGGTACGGAGCGAGGGAAACCGGGATGCCGTCTTCTCCTTCTGCGAAGCTGTCATGCTAGCGAAGAGGGAGGCGGAACGCGTAATTGAATGAACCTCCTCATGCCCCGGCCTTCGCGAGAGACACTCCAGGCGTCGGGGATCGCGAGACGATCTTCGGCCACCGTAAGCACGGGCCTGTGGACGGCGAGCATGGGTGACTCGCCGCCCGATCAGAACCAGGCCCGAGCGTATGGCGCGTCGCGTTCTGCACGTGCCTCAAGGAGCCATCAGACCACTACAGATGGGGCCCAACAGGGCTGATGCCGATACGGAGCCGCGGAAGACTTAACGGGTTGCCGGGGCTCCAGGGCTAGCAGTGCAGGAGTAGGAACGGGGTGGTGTTTAGTCAGTAAGAGTCTGACACTCCCTGTCGCCTCACCCGGGCGGGAGGAAAAAGGTTTGGGTGTTATGTGTGTGTGAACTTTTATGTTTATAAACACACCCACGACACAGGAGACAATCCTAGTGTGGGATAAGGTTTTTTTTAAAAAATAAATTGCCGTCCCGCCTGCCTGCGGAGATTATGACAAACCCTCTTATGTAGAGGAGACTCATAGTGCAGCAATGGACTGCTACCCGCTACTGTTGATCATAAATCTCACTCACAAGCGAACACAACACAGGCGTTGTGTAACACCGATAATGCCGTTGCCATTAAAAAATTGGGTCACAATACATTATCTCCTAAACACGTTTCGCCTTTGTTTATGTATCAGAAACTGGGTAGGCAGAGATAGAGGCCAAGTCATCTTTTTATGACGAAGGTACAATGGGTCTATATTTTGGAACGTGTATCTATTGTTTGAGGTTTAAGACGCCCGCTTCTCATGCATGAGGGTCCGAAACTTACCAATGGCAAGTATCAATGTGACTTCTTCCGAGTTATATGTACTTTCTAAGATTGTTTAGACATCACTGACAAACGGTGAAGGAAAATATCGTGAGGAAACCTGGATCTACTTACATAGTATATAACAAAGCGGCTTTCCGTCGTCTGTCTGTTCCTGTGTATGATTAGATCATTAAAACTACGCAACAGATTTTGATGCGGTTTTTTTAATAGATAGAGTGATTTTTAAGGAAGGTTTATAAATCAAATACATGCATATTGCACCCATGCGAAGCCGAGGAGGGTCGCTAGTAATTTATAATTATTAGTTTGTAATCGCTAACCCGCATTGAGCAAGCGTGGTGATTAATGCTCAAAAAATAAGTAGTGAAAAGTGGATGTTACATAGTACAGTGGCATTAAGTACTGTACTGTGCACGTCTGCCTACCCCTTCGAGGATAAAAGGCGTGATGTTATATGCATCATCACGCCTTTTATCCTCGTTATATGCAGCAATTTCTAATTATAATGCATGTAATCGCATTTAGTAAGCGTGGTGATTAATGCTCAAACCTTCACCGAGTGAAAAGAGGCTTTAGCGAGCAGTGGGCCCTTACTGGCTTATTTTTACTTATTTTTGAACAAACAACTATCGTTACTAAAGATAGTTTTTGACTTTCAAATTTGTCGATATTGAACTTATTGACAGATATCTACTAGAATGTATAAACAAAAATTCATTCAAATTAGTTCAGCTGTTTAGGATAAATAACCTAAACGTCGACTGCAGCGCCATCTGCCGGGCTGATTAGTGAATCTAAGCCATTCCCAGATCCCCTTGAACACACACAAAAAATTTCATCAAAATCGGTCCAGTCGTTTGAGAGAAGTTCAGTGACATACACACTCACAGAAGTATTATATATATAAAGATAGGTACTTACACTCTAATTAATTTTTGACAATCTATTTCAAAATGTCTTTACAAATCTATTGAAATAGACTGTCCCATTGATTAAATGATAAAAACGCAAGTGTAGGATTGAAAAAGACTTGAGATTAAGTATATTTTAACTAAAAATCGCGGGTTACTCACATTGAGAAAAGCAGCCTGCCTGATATCGCGCAGCCTACTGCCAACTTTGAATAAAATTACTGAATTATTAAAAAAACTGAAACATATTTTATGAAACGTAGACACTTCTGCCCACCCTTTCAGCAGCGAACGCAACGTTACATTATCTTCTCACATCACTGAAAAGGCGGAATAAGATAGAATTTCATGAGAAACATATTCAGGACACGTGTGAACAAAATATTACACTACGTTATGAAAGAAACACATTTTCAGGCCAATATGTGGGTCGTAATTTTTCAGGGGGTTTGTAGCTAATTTATAATATCAACATTAAGAGCTCGTCCATAACCAGACTCCCCAAACCTGGCAGATCACAATTTTGTTTTTTTTTTCTTTTTAATAAACTTTGCCCCACACTAATATTTCCTCCTGTATCGTGTGTACGTTTACAAACGTACAAGTTCACATACCTCTACACATGACACCAAGATCGGGATCTACAAGCTGTAAATCAGCTGCAGCTGCAGCCGTCCCGCAGCCATGCTTGTTAGGAATAGGGTGCAGTACCCAGTTTGTGACGCTGAGAGAAAGATTTCCAAACTACTCTTATAGACGTTTATGAAAACGCGAAGTCGCAAGCAAAAGTTAGCTTCGTATATATTCGAGTCTCTAGGCACACACATTTGCAAATTGTTTACATATTACTAAAATATGAAAAAAAAACAACTACTAGAGCCGTGAAAGCTATCATTTGGTTCGTATATTTTTTCTAGGCTTCAGTTTTTCTCTCTATAAAATACCTAAGGCCATCACTGAGAAAAACGCCTAAACTTTGAGGTCCCGCTAGTTTTTACGTACGGGGGAGCCATGCGTCGGCACGAATAGGCGACCGGAGTAATACCGCGACCTTAGTTATTTATCAATTACACAACTTAATATAGTTAAAAGAAAAAATAAAATACAAAACACTTAATATTAGAGCACATTGAGAGGCGTGCTATGAGGCTCATCAACGATGAGCCCTGGCTTCACAGCCTCGAACACAGCCATAAGGTTGCAAGCCTTTCGGTTTTCTACCGGTTACATTTTTAAGTGTGGACTCCTGAACCTGGGTGACTTCAAGGCCCGAGTGAATAGGTTGCTTATGTGACGACGTGCTCCATCGTAGACCGCATCATCGCTTACCACCAGGCGAGATAGTGTTCAAACAGACCCATAAAACTGACGTGAAACGAAACTGTGCGATCTACAAATTGTTGATTCGGGTCTAGCTGTCATGTGTATGTGAACTTGTATGTTTGTAAACGCACCCATAGAAGGCAATTCTAAACTGGGACAATGTTACAAAAAATAAATAAAGAAGCCTAAAGACAGCGCAAAAAATTCCAAATCGAATAAACCTAAGAGAACATTAGTTTTTCTTAAAACCAAGTAAAGAGGGAACAATTTCTAACCAAGATGTTCATTCATTTGTTTATTTTAAATGTAAGTTCTTCAAAGTTCTTTCATAGCTCAAGGAGTTTTCGAATTCATTACTGAAATGTACTGAAATAGACGGTGTAGAGGGAAAAGTTCTGAAAACTTCAGACCCCTGTTTTGTGCCTTTTTTGTTATTGACTTCTTTTCGAGCGATGAGATGCTGATCAACCAGGTTTTTTATTGGAAAACACGGATCTTCTGATGGATAGGTAACCGCAACACCAGTGAAGTCATTATTGCTTTATCAGTTCTTTCTGGCTCCTCTTGGCTTCTGTCGTCTTGGGTGATTAAAAACCATCCCGTTAATTGTGCTCGAGCTGGAGCCCCGGTAACCTGTTACTGTTGTCACGGAGAACCTAACGGGTAACCGGGGCTCCGGCTCGACGTGTAGGAGAAGGAACGGGGTGGTTTTTAGTCAGTAAGAGTCTGACACTCCCTCCCGCCTCACCCAGGCGGGAGCAGTCATTCGATGATTTTCCCCTCTTTAAAAAAAAACCTTTTACTGTTGCGGTCTCGGCGGCTCCGTATCGGCATCAGCGCTATTGAGCCCTATCCGTGATTCTCTTTGGCCACCATCACGCCTTGTGATAAGTGATGATGAGGTCGACGATAGAGCATGCCTACCTATGAGCAACCTGTACACTCGGAACTTGAAGACACTGAAGTAGTAATATTTGTCGGGAAACAGTCAGTTGTGGTAGTACTTTTGATGTTTTGTCAAAGACCAGTTTAACATTTCATAAAAAAAAATAAGGAATTTTAGTTGAACTGAAGATAGTGATATAAACGATGATTATTATATTTTTAAGTAATGAAATATAGTGGTGGCCCGGAGGTTTACGGCGCCCACTTCTCATGCATGAGGGTGCGGGCTCAGAACCTACCAACAGCAAGTACCAACATGACTTCCTGAGTTATATGTAGTTTAAAAGACTATTTAAACACCACTGACAATCGGCGAAGGAAAACAACATAAAAAACCTGGGCTTATTATTTTAGCTGTAAGTTTGAAATGCCTAACCTGCATTGAGCAAGCGTGGAGATTAATGCTCGATCCTTCTCCGTGTGAGAAGAGGCCTTCGATCAGCAGTGGCTACTTATAGGCTGTTGATGATGAATGAGAGTTGTGATTATTTAACCAAAAATATAGTCAAAGACATCTGTAGTGTATACTTGAGATAAGCTATACTTTTGACTTGTCGACTACTACAATAACAATATACAAATAAATTCCCTATCTAGAAAAGATCAAAAGGTTTCGACAAAGGGTCACAAAAGATAAATTCTCTTTTGGAAAGGTTGTTTTCATAGGACCCCACTGGTAACTGAAAGAATATAGTTACTTTCAATTTAGCTGTAGTTCATTTTAATTTTAATTGGTTTATTGTTGAACGTGGTTCTATCATGAAGGTCATCATTAAATTGGGTACTTGCCAACTAGTCAAGTGTGGGAGAGCCATGCTTCGGCACGAATGGCCCGGCTCGACCGGAGTGATACCACGGCCTCACAGAAAACCGACGTGAAGCAACGCTTGCGTTGTGTTTCGTCGTGCGAGTGAGGTAACCGGAGGCCCTATTACCCTCCCCTTCCCCGATCTCCCCAATTCCTGAATCTCCAACGATCCTCAAACCCCTAAACCCCAAAAGGCCGAAACGCCTCTGGTGTTCCAGGTGTCCATGGGCGACGCCGATTGCTTACCATCAGGTGATCCGTCTGCCTGTTTACCGGCTTATGCCATAAAAAAAAACTAGTCAACTTCAATACTTTTCTTTGAACTGTCAAAAACGAGAATTCTCTATGAATTTTGTACGAGATTGTGTATTGTGACGTCACGTTTCTTTTAGCGTCAAACAGCATAGTTATTTCTTCAAAAAAAGCTAGAAAAAGTGTAATTATTTTTGAATATTTCCTTGTATTGAACAGGCGAAATAATTTATTTTTGACTAAGGTAAGTACACAATTTTCGTAAGAAATTGTTCGTTAGGTACGTGGTCGCTAGTGGGATGAGCTTAAGCATAGGTTGAGTAATTATTGTACTTGTTGAATTATGTAAACTAAAACAAAGATTGATTCAGTACAGAGACAAACTAGAGTGAAGATACCACTTCAATTTTGTAGCTAAATCTACTACGGCGTAGCTAATGTCTACGCCGTAGTAGAAACTTTTTTTGAGGATGTAAAATCATCTATTGACTTCTCCCGCCCGGGTGAGGTGAGAGGGAGTGTCAGACTCTTACTGACTAAAAACCACCCTGTTCCTACTCCTGCACTTCAAGCCGGAGCTCCGGTAACCCGTTAAGTCTTCCGCGGCTCCGTATCGACATCAGCCCTATTGGGCCCCATCTGTGGTGGTCTGCGACGTGCTGTACGCTCGGGATTGCAGTTTTAATTTAACTTGAGATGTTATGTTTGGTAACCATTGGTTGTCTAGAGCCGACTGAGATACAGAAGACATGGCTTCGATATATACCATACAGTTTATTATAACTATAGTTATTGTATCTGTACTGAATCAATCGTTATTTTATAACCTGCATACTAAATACGTTGACCAAATCTACACACAGCTGAAATCGCTAACAAAATGTGATTCTTAAATGAAATATTTCAATAGTTCAGTTCAAATTCAATATATTTTGAAAATGCTGACCCATGTAGTAGTGGCGGCCATATTGCATATATTGTATTTATGCAAAATGGAATCTGCTCGTATTGAGGTAACATGCTGTTTGCAGTACAATAACATGGCAACGGATGCCTTTTTGTTATGGAATAGGAGGTTAACGAGCGGAAGGCTCACCTGATGGTAAGCGATCAGAGCCGCCCATCATCATCATCATCAACAGCCGGAAGACGTCCACTGCTGGACAAAGGCCTCCCCCTTAGTCCTCCACGTCGAACGACAACTCGCCACCCGCATCCACTGGCTCCCCGCAACTCTGGCGATGTCGTCGGTCCACCTAGCGGGAGGCCTGCCCACGCTTCGTCTTCCGGTCCGTGGTCTCCACTCAAGGACTTTCCTGGCCCATCTGCCGTCAGTCCTTCGAGCCGCCCATAGACACCCGGAACACCAGAGTCACAGGTACGTTGCCGGCCTTTTAGAAAGACGTACGTTCTTTTCTTGAAGGTTTGAAGGTCGTATCGGTTCGGAAATACCTGTTTAACTGGGATTAGGATCATACTTTACTTGAAACTCATAATATAAATGGTGAAAAGTGGATTTTACATTTTATACCTCTATAGATTGTCAATGGAATGGATACAACAAAAAGAAATTGTTTTTACAATTTTAATCTTGTTTTTTATGGTATAAGCCGGTAAACGAGCAGACGGATCACCTGATGGTAAGCAATCGGCGTCGCCCATGGACACCTGGAACACCAGAGGCGTTACTAGTGCATTACCGGCCTTTTGGAGATTAGGAGTTTGAAGATGGTTGGGGATGCGACGATTGGGGAGATTGAGAAGGGCTCCGGTAACCTCACTTACACGACGTGAACACAACGCAAGCGTTGTTTCACGTCGGTTTTCTGCTCGTTGGTAGTGTCACTCCGGTCGAGCCAGCCCATTCGTACCGAAACATGGCTCTCCCACACTTAAAAATCGTTTTTGTTTTCGTGTTATTCACGCGACATCAGTCTAGAGCAGTTAAAAACTTTGAGAGTAGAACCTCTTTGCTCAGCAGTTGCAGTTGTGACCACTGAAAATCAGTGATGGGTGACTTGTATGCCTGGCTTATACTGAGTGGGTGACCCTTTTAGCATAGGCATGTTGTCAGCGTCTCTCTTCTAATTCTTGTTTTAATTTTTGTCAAGTCTCTTTTATATTTTATTTATGCTGCATCGTACCTGGTGTTGAATAAATGTTTTTTTCTTTCTTCTCACTTGCCCGTTGGTCCTTGGTCTTTGCCCCGTTGGGCAGACTATAATAAATATTCATTTATTATTCTGTACACCCCTTCAAAGATATCTTCACCCAGAAATTGAACTTGACAAACGAACACTAGTTGCCTACCAAATATTTTGTAAACACAATAGTACAAATACAACTCTCACCTGGCTCTCTGCCAACCCCCTAACTCATTTAAATATCTACGGAGACAAGAAAAATAGTATTCGACGATATTGAACTCCAAGCAGAGTAATTCATTCTATCTTATAAATATTGGAAGTCACAAATCATATAAGAGTATGAATATTTTCTTTAATAAAACTATCGCTTCGTCTTGCGTTAGCAATTTGGCGAATGCGAAGTGATGCGGTGCAGGGCGAAAACAACAAACTATCGACACCTATTGAAGTGATGATAATGCGTGCTGTGCTTAGGATGCGGTGGGAAATGACGCGGACGATATTTTCACATGAACTGTCATATTTAGATGCAGTGCTGTCATAATATTGTTTGATTATAATGTTGGAAACAAAAACGAAGTGAAACCATTCGCATGCGCGTAAAGGGCGCGGGCCCACCGCGGCGCATGCTGTGCACGGGCACGCGGCGCATTTTAGCTGCGTGTATTAATTTGTTTGACAACGTGAGTCTACGTTTCCACCGGAGTACACGAATATGACCCACGACTATGTATAGCGTGGCACGGAGCACGGAGAGGCTACGCACGTACCACTGCAATTCACGGACACGGGCTTCACTGCGGGAGATGTGGGGAGGTGAGACGAGAGGTGAGAGATACGATACATACGAGAAACATGAAATGCGTCCGTTGCTGTACATAGTCGACGGTCATATTCGTGTACTCCAGTGGAAAAGTAGACCCACGTCGACAGCGTTGAACTACGTAACCGCCTTGCGTTCGTGTTTCGATGACGTCAATTCACGCGTAGGCTCCAATGGGTTGCAATGCACACCTCCTACAATCTTCTTCCAAATCCAGCTTAATCCCCAACAGTCTCTCCATACATTACTGAATCCTTCAAACGCGCGCCGCGTAACGTCACCATCTCGTAATCGCGCGCTTCTGGTATTGCCCACGAAGATGTCGCATTGGTGTCGACGAGCGATTGCTTCACCATTAAGTGGATCCGTCTGACTCGATTACCACGGCTTAGCTTATTACCGATGAAAACAACATTTGTGTTGTGTTTTGTAAACTTCGTTTATTATAAGAAGCGACTTCAACCGCCTCTTTTTATGAAGTCGGTTAATCAATATACTAAAGTGTAACCTACTATTCCTACACTTAGGTATACTTATTTTTTAAGGGGGGAAAATCATCGAATGACTGCTCCCGCCTGGGTGAGGCGGGAGGGAGTGTCAGACTCTTACTGACTAAAAACCCCCCGTTCCTTCCCCTGCACGTCGAGCCGGAGCCCCGGTTACCCGTTAGGTTCTCCGCGACACACTTAGGTATACTAAAGTGTACCTAAGTGTAACTAACACTTTCTGAAACCCACATCAAAATTGGTACATCCAAATGAGAGATAATCGCCCACTAATACATACGAAGGCGGTTAAAATTACCCAAGGAATCGATTCTCAAAAGCACTAACTTTAAAAGAGACAGACCTCTGAGTTTGTTTCGGCATTTCTTCTCAGAGTAGTCAGTTAGGAAATGTTGGCCTCATCGTTCGCTTGATAAAATTGACGTGTAAAAGTGCTGCCGTGTAGCCTATTTGCAGAAATAAATTCACTTGTTTCACTTGTTTCACTTATTTCACTCACAAAGACTGCCTCGTTGGCCGAGTGGTCGCAAATGCGACTACCGGGCATGGGATCTCGGGTTCGATTCCCGATTCGGGCAAAGTAATACTGGGTTTTAAAAAAAATCTCAGTAGTAGCACAGAGTCTGGAATCGTGCCCTATATATGACAATAGGCTCACTCCCTATGTACATGGGACTCATAACATAAATTTAGTGAAAAGTGGGTGTTACATTGTACAGTGGCATAATGTGCACCTCTGCCTACCCCTTCGGGGATAAAAGGCGTGATTTTATGTTATGTGTGTGTTTTACACATCAAATTATTCGTGGATAAACACTCTATTCATTAATAGGTATTTTTATATCAGGAACAAGGGATTTTTAGGAAAAACTCCTTGTGTAAATTATCGTACAACAAATTTCTTTTTCTCACAGCAGTGAAAATAAAATGCATGTGACAGTTTTGTATAATAGGCGTTCATTTAATGGTATTTTTGGAAAAGTATCACTACATAGTATAAACGACATTAGGCTAAGTTGTACTACTACTAACATAAATATGGATGTTTTATCTGAAATAAATATTTTGAATTGAAATAAATAAAACAAAGTCGCTATCCGCCGTCAGTATATATGTATGCTTAGATCTTTAAAACTACGAAACGGATTTTGATGCGGTTTTTTTAATAGATAGAGTGAATCTTAAGAAATGTTTATATGAATAATATATGCATATATTGCACCTGTACGAAGCCGGGGCGCGTCGCTTGTAGAATATAAATACGAAGTAGTCGAGTCGTATAAACCCACATCAAGAATCACAACACTCTAAACACCAAAGCCCTGAAAATTGCATCATATACGTAGAGGTACATAAAAGCTTTCATAGAGACCTCATTTGTATTTAATTTTCACGCTATCGCTGCGATGAGAGAGACAGATAGTGTTTCTGTCTCCCTCTCCCGTCATCCGGTACATGGGATCGATACCTACCCTCCGGATGAATGATTAAATATTTTTAACATCATGTGTGTTTAAAATGGGGTTAGCAGAGGTGATGGTGTGTAAAGAAAATTGATAGTGTTAAAGGGGTTTTGACTTGATACAGTTGTTTTTTTTTCATTCGATACGATATCAGTTTCTTTTCAATGAAATGTATTATTTTCTGTAGATAGCACATATTTTATATTATTATAATAGAAGTTTAGTAGAATTTTATTTAAGATCGCTGGTCTAGATCTTCGTCGTGCTAATTACTATAATATGTACTATTTAGACTGCCTCGTTGGCCGAGTGGTCGCAAGTGCGACTGCCGGGCAAGGGGTCTCGGGTTCGATTCCCGGGTCGGGCAAAGTATTACTGGGTTTTTAAAAAAATTCTCAGTAGTAGCACGGAGTCTGGAAATGTGCCCGGTATATGGCAATAGGCTCACCCCCTATTACATGGGACTCGTAACATAAATAGTGAAAAGTGGGTGTTACATTGTACAGTGGCATTAAGTGCCGTAATGTGCACCTCTGCCTACCCCTTCGGGGATAAAAAGGCGTGGATGTTATGTTATGTTATATAGTATTTAGTTACTATTATGTATTATATATGTGTAGTTATATTATTTAATAATTAGTGGTCATACGTAAAGCGGCCCATTAAATACAATTAAAAAATTAAAGATATTATAAAATATATACTATAATACATTGAAGTTACAATAATACACACATAATATGTACAATAATACATTGAAGTTTATTTTTTATTAATTATCGTTTCTATGTTATTCATACAACATCAGCCTTGAGCAGTTAATTACAACTAGAGGTACTATTACATAAGATAAACATTTAATTCCTTACTTTTTTGATCCAAAAATACGGTGCACAACTGCTGGTTATCCAACTCCTGCGCCAAACGTTACATACGTTTGGCGCAGGACTAAAGAACTGGGTGCTTACTCTTATAACCAATCCAATGTCAATGCAATTACAATCCAATAAAATCTCAATAATTATTCAATGTCAACACTATACAACCACAATCGTAGGTGTTACAATAGCATTCAGATTACGGAATATAAAGACAAACTCAATACCATTTAGTCCATTCAATATCCACGCAATACGGATGCAATGGGCGCTAGTGTTACAACTCAAGAGTACGACACAATATCAATGTCGATCGATCGGAATTTCATTCAAGAATAAGCCACCCTGTGCTAACTGTATACCTGTGTGACGTTTTGTAAGAGTGAAGCAACAGGCGTTCTCCTTTTAACAATAAATCACTGTCAATAAGTCGAACTTTTATTACACGGAGTCAAACAGGTACCTTCAGAAATATGTCTTCACTTTAGTTGACATAAAATCTTATTGTAACATCACGCTCAATGTCGTGGTGGTGGAGGTTTATGACGCCCGCTTCTCATGCATGACAGTTATGTCGGAATACTGAAACGCTACTCAATTTTAAGTCGTGCTTAAGTATAGTTCTATCTCTACAAATACTTTGTAAAATGACAGAGATGGCACGATATTTGAGCACGACTTAAAATTGAGTAACGTTTCAGTATTCCGGCATTAGAAACCTACCAACGGCAAGTACCAATGTGACATTTTCCGAGTTATATGTACTTTCTAAGATTATCTAGACACCACTGACAAACGGTGAAGAAAAACATCGTAAGGAAACCTGGGCTTATAATCACTACATAGTATAAAAGAAAGTCGCTATCCGCCGTCTGTCTGTCCCTATGTATGCTTACATCTTTAAAACTACGCAACGGATTTCGATGCGGTTTTCTTTAATAGAGTGATTCTTAAGGAAGGTTTATATTGTATGATACATGCATATTGCGCCCGTGCGAAGCCGTGGCGGGTCGCTAGTTAGTAATAATGAGTTTAAAATCGACATCCTGCGTTGAGCAAGCGCGGTGAGTGATGCTCAAACCTTCTCCGTGCAAGAAGAGGGCTGTGGTCAGGCATCAGACACTTACAGGCTGTTGATGATGATGATGATACTTTTTGACCGACAAAGGGGTAGACAGAGGTCCATATAAACAATGTAACACTCAGGTTTCACCAGTTTTGTTCTGAGTCGAGCTGGCCCATTCCTGCCGAAGCATGACTCTCCCACACTAAATTTAGTACAATACTCCACATAAACATAAAATCATCCAATATGTCGGTACTTTGTCTTATCCAACCCAAGAATCGGACACGAATAGGGGGAAGTCCCGTAACGCCAGACGGCACCTAACGCCGTATGCCTGTATTATCTCGATAACTGATAACACGAGCGATTCAATTTTTACTAAAAATCTTAGGTGTCTGCTACTGCGAGACTTCCCTTAAAAATTGAATCGCTCGCGTTATTAGTTATCGAGATAATACAAGCGTACGGTGTTAGGTGCCGTCCGGCGTTAAGGGACTTCCCCCTACTCACACTAACCAAATTCATATTAAACGTTTCAACAAAAACTAATCAATCTTTTTAACTCGTCGAGTACCGTCATTATAGACACAATTATAGAACAATAGGTTGCGGTCACCGGTGACCGCTTGGTGTTTGACAGTTTAAACCGGTTATTTAAGCGGCAAAATTAACTTGACGTTTTGCACAGACCACCCATCTGACTTTACTTCATTGTATTTTCGATTGTATCTCACTACAATAGAGTTGAAAATGAAAAGGATAGATTGAGTTGCTGGCGACTGGACTTCGGTGAACTTAAAATATAGAACGTATAATTCGCAACGCCTCTTACAAGGGCGTACTATCTCCTTTGATCTCTTACGGGGCTTTGTCGGCGTCTTTGAAGTTTAAGTTGGCTTCTAACTTCAGTTATCTCAAGTTGTCAAGTTGTGTGATGGCTTAAGTTAAAAAATTCTGACATTCTAGGCCTGTTAATTCTGTTTAAGTGTAGTTAAATTTGGTATCCTTACTAATATTATAAATCGGAAAGTGAGTTTGTTTGTTTGTTTGTTCCACTTTCAAGCCATAACTACTAAACCGATTGCTTTGAATTTTTGCAGACGTAAAGTTAGAAGTCCGGATTGAATAATAGTGTACTTTTTATCCCGGAAATATTTGATATTCCCGAGGGAAAACAAAAGTATTGGTATAGATGGCGCTGTGTGTATTGGTATTTTTTTTATGGGACAAGCCCGCCACAGCCACCCAAAACCGCTGCAACTCCTGTAAGCCAGGATCTACAGTAGATACAACCATGAAAACACCAGAACACTGAAGTCCGGCGCGTCCCAGGGACATGAGTAACTGTCTTGGTTCCCGCAACGAAGTGAATCAGAAGATATTATAAGAGGAGAAAATGAAATAACTATGGTTTTCACTTCCCTCGGTGAATTACTGCAGGAAACAGAATGAATTAAGCCTAAAGGCACAAAGAAGAGACTGTACAACTGGGTGAAGCCCAGTCGCCAAGCTAATGTATTGGTATATGTCACATAGGCTACTTTTTATCCTTTTGTGACGCGAGCGAAGCCGAGGGTAAAAGCTAGTTGTATAATATAGTGTCGTAGTGACCCGGAGATTTAAGACGCTCACTTCTAGTGTTTTTTTTTTCGAAGAATTGACGAATCGTAGCAATTTGCGTTCCATAGTCTCTGTCTACCCCCATGGGAGACAGGCGTGAAGTTATGTACGTGTGTATGTTTGTATGTAACACTTTGGTCTGAATCGAGCATCTAACCTAAGGATCCTTTGATAGGTATACACCTCTAGCTAATTTTTTTTTAGAGGGGAATATCATCGAATTATTTCTCCCACCTGGGTGAGAAAGTGTCAGACTCTTACTGACTAAAAACCACCCCGTTCCTACTCCTGTACTTCGAGCCGGAGCCCTGGCAACCCGTTTAACGGTGAAAGAAAGCATCGTGAGGAAACCTGGGCTTATAATTTCTAATTATAAGTTTGAAATCGCCAAAGCGTACTGAGCAAGCGTAGTGATTAATGCTCAAACCTTCTCCGTGTGAGAAGAGGTCAGCAGTCAGGTCAGCAGTGGACACTTATAGGCTATTGATAAAGTTGGGTATTATTATAAGTCGGAGTCGCGGAGAACCTAACGGTTGCCCACCGGGGCTCCGGCTCGACGTGCAGGAGAAGGAACGGGGTGGTTTTTAGTCAGTAAGAGTCTGACACTCCTTCCCACCTCACCCAGGCGGGAGCAGTCATTCGATGATTTTTCCCCCTTAAAAAAAAAACCTCGGCTAGCGGCTTTACTACACCCACTGTTCACTTTTTATGTTATGAGTCCCATGTAATAGGGGGTGAGCCTATTGCCACATACCGGGCACATTTCCAGACTCTGTGCTACAACTGTGAATTTTTTGAAAAACAAAAATACTTTGCCCGACCCGGGAATCGAACCCGAGACCACTTACCGGCAGTCGCACTTGCGACCACTCGGCCAACGAGGCAGTTATGTTATACTTGTAGGTAATTAATATTACCTACAAGTATTACATAACTCATCCCCTCCAATTTTGACCTCCCCTCATTTAATGACTCGACAAAGGTTCGATTTTGCGGTTAGTCCTGCTCATCCTCTTTTTGTAGGCATTAATAAAGGACGTCAAACTGTACAGTCGATCAATAAAGGTTGACATAGGAACGTAATATTGTTTCGTTTTAGCTAAGCGGGTTTTTTATATAGCCAGGTGGGTTTTCAGTAACTGGTGGGAGCTTTTTTGGTTTTTTGGTTTTCAAAGAGTGCATTTGACTGCCTCGTTGGCCGAGTGTGACTGTTGGGCAAGGGGTTCGACGCCCGGGTCGGGCAAAATACTAAGTGATGTTATGTTATGTTATGTTATGCTATGAAAACAACCCGAAAGGTTTTTATAATAACTATCGTGATACATACTAAACTAACTAAAATCGCGGGTTACTCACGTGAATATACTGAGAAAAGCTCTACTAGTTTCGAACCACAGAGGGATTCTTCCTCATGAGCAGCGTGCGCGGTCGCGGCGATATCGCGCAGCTCACTGGCTGGCGTTGGCGATCGCATCGGTGTTGCTACTTGCGCTGCGAGCTCAACGCGCCCTCTGCCGGACACTACGAGCGTTTGTTTCCAACTGTGGCATCGCGTTGGACGATTAAAGCGCACGGTTTGTTCACCAGCGGCGCGGGTAGAGGATTCGATTCCGGGTTCGTACAAAATCAGTGTTCCATATAACTTTTCTCAGTATATTCACGTGAATAAGCCACGATTTTAGTTATTAACCCAATAGGTGTTTATGGTGGTTAAACCTAAGACAATAAAGCTAGATACAGTACAGAGAGAGTAACCGAGAGAGAGGTTGTCTAGAACCGACTGAGTTACATAATCAGGTGAAGTATTACTGGGCTTTTTCGAAAACTTTCTTTAGAAGTACGGAGTCTGGAATTGTGCCCGGTATATGGCAATAGGCTCACCTCCTATTACATGGGACTCATAACACAAAAGTGAAAAGTGTGTGTTACATTGTACAGTGGCATTAAGTGCCGTAATGTGCGCCTCTGCCTCCCTCTTCTGGGTGTAGTCACTGTTGGTATTAGTTGTAGTTGGGTAGTAGATGGGTTTAGTATTTTTTTAGTTATTTATTCTTTACAAAAGATATCAATGAATGGCGGACTTAATGCCTTAAGGCATTCTCTGACAGTCAACAATAGGGAAGTGCATTGAAATAAGTGTGGGAGAGTCATGCTTCGGCACGAATGGGCCGGCTCGACCGGAGTGATACCACGGCCTCACAGAAAACTGACGTGAAGCAACGCTTGCGTTGTGTTTCGTCGTGTGAGTGAGGTTACCGGAGGCCCAATTGCCTTCCCCTTCCCAATCTCCCCAATTCCTGAATCCCCAACCATCCTCAAACTCCTAATCCCCTAAAGGCCAGTAACGCACTTGTAACGCCTTTGGTGTTCCAGGTGTCCATGGGCGACGCCGATTGCTTACCATCAGGTGATCCGTCTGTAGGTTTACGGGCTTATGCCATAAAAAAAATGTAGCGGTTGATGCGAAGCCAGAACACAAACCAAAAAACAAGTTTTTTTTTGTTTTTTGGAGTTACGAACTTAAAGTAAGAACGTGGGGTACCTTTTTTTCATTTCAATTAGACTAAGATCCGATTATGGAATGAACTCCCTGCCGTGGGTTTCCCAGTGGGCTACAACATGGGGTTCTTCAAGAGGGGAGTGAATACAAACTCAAAATCAAAGCATTTATTTCAATTAAACCATTCGAATCTACATTTTGGAATGAGCACCTAGCTTCACCTGGGTTCACTGACGGACTGACTGACAAACTATTATTTATTTTGTATTTGTTGACGTTTCAAAGTACTAAATTATGGTTTAATTTAAATAAATGCTTTGACTTTGACTTTGACTTTGACTTTGAGCAACGAACTCCATTCGTTACTCTTTTTAAAAAAGTATGTTCTACAATGTCTCTGATACATATTCCAATACCGAATCCAAAATAAAGGAGGAGGTACTCTGTTCGGCTGGGGTTGTATCATTATGATATGAGCTTATGGCGCCGACTTCTAACCTATCAGTTATAATAATAGTTATTTTTCGCTTAGTGTTTAGAGTTTATTGCTATTATTTTTTTTATCATCATCATAACATCACGCCTTTTATCCTGAAGGGTTAGGCAGAGCCGCACACAGAAGTATCACCCACTATTTTATGAGTCCCATGTAATAGGGGGTGAGCCTATTGCCATATACCGGGCACGTTTCCAGACTCCGTGCTACTACTGAGATTTTTTTTTAAAAAAACCCAGTAATATTTTGCCCGACCGGGGAATCGAACCCGAGACCCCTTGCCTGGCAGTCGCATTTGCGACCACTCGGCCAACGAGGCAGTCAGTTACACAGGCAGTTGGTTTTTTTAATATTTTGTTTTGACGTTTAAAAGTGCCTTCCTGGTCTAATTGAAATAAATGATTTTGACTTTGCCTCTTTTTCCTGAAAACGATTATACGGCAGTTCTTAGAACATTACTTCAATATATTTTATTAATTTTGCAGTTCGACGATCAAAGAGAGTCGTCTTTGACTGTTTGACTGTAAGAGTAATTTCGTCTTTATATTTTTCTTATAAATTTTCTAGAAAACATACGCAGGTAGGTGAACACGACGAAACACAACGCAAACGTTGTTTCACGTCGGTTTTCTGCTCAGCCGGTGGCATCATTCCGATCGAGCCGGCCCATTCGTGCCGAAGCATGGCTCTCTTACACATTGAACAACGATTTGTTTATCACACAAAGAGTTGCTCCGTGCGGGAAGCGGACCCGCTACATGTTGCGCGGGCCGGTTGCCCAGCCACTGCACCAACCGTGGTGTCAACGTATTCACTATTTTTGTTGCTTTGTCCACCTATCTACTAACAAAGAAGCCCAAATTTTGGTCATAAAACTCCCCCAAATGAAGAAAAACGAAACAAAACAAAATAATTTTAATTTATTCCTAACTCGTACGAGGTACTATTAACCATCACGACAGCTTTTCATTTGGGTTACAGATAGGTAAACAAATGTTTCAAGCATTTTTTGTATACTAAATAGGGTCAATTGGCAAGTTCCGCAAAAAAGTCAGGTCGATTCTTATTGGTGATGTAGTCTGAATGTAACTGTTTTTTATTTATTTTGTCCTTATTGTTTTAACCACTAATTTTCTTCTGATTTTGTTTATGGCATACGCCGGTAACGCCGTGACACCGACCAGCGGAACACGACACCACGCACATCGTGAATGATTTAAATTAATAACTTGAATAATTATGTATTTATAGTATTTTTATGTTTTATATTATAGTATTATTGTATTAATATGGGCCTTCGTTGCCTGATGTAAATGAATGAATAAATAAAAAAAAAATAAACGAGCAGACGGGTCACCTGATGGTAAGCAATCGGCGTCGCCCATGGACTCCTGGAACACCAGAGGCGTAACAAGTACGTTACCGGCCTTTTGGGGATTAGGAGTTTGAGGATCGTTGGGGATTCAGGGATTGGGGAGATTGGGGAAGGGGAGGGTAATTGGGCCTCCGGTAACCTCACTCACACGACGAAACACAATGCAAGCGTTGCTTCACGTCGGGTTTCTGTGAGGCTGTGGTATCACTCGGGTCGAGCCTGAAGCATGGCTCTCCCACACTTAGCTGATATATGTGTCTAGATAATCTTAGAAAGTACATATAACTCGGAAAATGTCACATTGGTACTTGCCGTTGGTAGGTTTCGAGCCCGCACCCTCATGCATGAGAAGCGGCGTCTTAAACCTCCGGGCCACCACGACCTACTAGAAAAGTTCTTGTTAGTTGTAGTGAAAATAAATCCATTCATTTTAAAATCGCGTCGTGAGTCCTTAGCGGTATAGAGGTACAAACGTCGCGGAGAACCTAACGGGTAACCGGGGCTCCGACTCGACGTGCAGGAGAAGGAACGGGGTGGTTTTTAGTCAGTAAGAGTCTGACACTCCCTCCCGCCACACCCAGGCGGGAGCAGTCATTCGATGATTTTCCCCCCTTAAAAAAAAAAGCGGTATACAATACATACATACTTTTACATATACACACATACACACACACAAATTCAGCAGAATTTATATTATTTAGAAGGAAAGAAAGGAAGAAAGAAAAAAGGTTGATCTGCACACCGTCACAAAGTATACCTCTAATAACACACACAAAAAAAATAAAACAGTGAAGACGGCGTAAAAAGGCCAGAGCTCAGCTTGAATACCGTGACCCGAGTGCGCTCGAGTCGCGGCGCTCATTTTCAGCACTTGTCCGTGACTATTATAATGTAATACATATAATAATAATAATAGAATAACAATACAAAAATACAATGATATTATTCTAATAATCTGCCTCATTGGCTGAGTGGTCGTAAGTGCGACAGCCGGGCATGGGTCTCGGGTTCGATTCCCGGGTCGGGCAAAGTATTACTGGGTTTAAAAAACCTCAGTAGTATCACGGAGTCTGGAAATGTGCCCGGTATATGGCAATAGGCTCACCCCCTATTACATGGGACTCATAACATAAATAGTGAAAAGTGGGTGTTACATTGTACAGTGGCATTAAGTGCCGTAATGTGCACCTCTGCCTACCCCTTCGGGGATAAAAGGCGTGGTGTTATGGTATGGTATTCTAACAATTTTCAAAATAAAAATAAGAAGTGTAATGGAAAAATATATTATTATTTATACAATAAATAAATCTCGCAAAATAAACGTTTGCTTGACACTGGCATTTGATTTACACAATTTCATATTAATTTTCGACACTGGCAGTATAGTCGACAACATCAGATTGGAGACTCGGTTGCCAAGGAAAAAAAAATATTTTTCTTTACTTATTGAAGGGCGGTACCGCCGTCCGTGAGTCACTGCAGGGTGCCACCTGAAAACCAGCGTTGGGCAGGAACGCTCAACCATATGCTGAGGTGGAGGCCCTATTGGCATGACCACGCGCAAATTAGTATAATCATTTTATTGTAAATAAATTATTATGTTTTCGGCTTACTCACGTTGTAATTCAACGAGGAACTCGACTAGTCTGAAGCCATGCTAGAGGCTCATATTCATGAGCGGCATTTCGCGACACGCGACGCGGCAACTGTCGCGCTGCTACTGGGTACTCGAGTCTGCGGGCCCAGCGCGCCCTCTGCCGTGATTCACGCGCAAATTCTTCCATTCGTGGTATCGGCGACGGCGGCGCGCGTAGCACTGTTGGCACGCTAGACTCGCCCGTCGGCAGCTGCGTTGGTGTTGTTGGGTTCGAATCCCGGGTCGACGCAAAAACAGTGTTACATTCCGCGCTCACTGTGTCACGCTTGCGAAATGCTGCTCATGAATATGAGCCTCTAGCATGGCTTGAAACTAGTCGAGTTCCTCGTCAAATTATTACGTGAGTAAGCCGAAAACATAATAATATATTTAGTATGTCTCGCGAAAGTTACAATACAAATATTTTATTGTAGAGGTATATTACACACAGTCGTGGTGGCCCGGAGGTTAAGACGCCCACTTCTCATGCATGAGGGTGCGGGTTCGAAACCTACCAACGGCAAGTACCAATGTGACTTTTTCCGAGTTATATGTACTTTCTAAGATTATTTAGACACCACTGACAAACGGTGAAGGAAAAACATCGTGAGGAAACCTGGACTTATAATTTCTAATTATAAGTTTGAAATCGCCAACCCGCATTGAGCAAGCGTGGTGATTAACGCTCTAACCTTCTCCGTGTGAGAAGAGGCTTTGCTCAGCAGTGGGCATTTATAGGCTGTTGATGATGATGATGAGGTATATTTAAATTCTGTTATTATCGTGTTGTTATTTTGTTACACTGTGATGTTTTTTGTTCTGTTCTCTATTCTTTTAAGTTTATTCTTAGTATTTTGTTTATATATTTGTATTTTTATTTTTTTATAATCTTTGTTATGTGTGCTAACTGCCAAATAAACGCTTTTTCTTTCTTTCTTCCTTTCTTTCCTTCCTTCTTTCTTTCTTTCTTGCTTTCTTTCTTTATTTCTTTCTTTTAACTCGTCGAGTACCGTCAATACAGACACAATTATAGAACAATAGGTTGCGGTCACCGGTGACAGCTTGGTGTTTGACAGTTTAAAACATAAATATCACACTAGTTGTTCATTTCTAAAACACGGGAATCGAACTCACAATGTTACAAACTCATAATATAAAGCTAAGCTAAGCAGTGATACTTTTACTCATTGAACCTAAAGGAACACTAAACATGAAAAAAACACATTTTTCATTAAAAGACTTAGCACATAATAAATGAAACAACAAGGATTGTATTTTCAACCCTATACTCATACAACAATAAGGTTAAATTTTGACTACACGGGTAGTTTACCACGTGAAGCATATAAATGGAATTTCGAACCTTAACCAAGTTATAATAAGGGTTAGTTTAAACTGAACAGGAAAGCATCGACTTAAGATAATCGAGAGATAAGAATGAGTCTCAAACACGCATTTAACCAATTCACTTGTTTTCTTTTTTTTATTATCAAAAAATATTTGATAAAATTATGGATTTTGATTGTGAATGCCAAGTTAAGAGTATTCGGTTGTGATTTAACCACTTAACATTACGCCTTTTGTCCCCGAAGAGGTAGACAGAGGTGCAAGTGAAACAAGTAATTATTTTTATGTTACATAACATAACATCACGCCTTTTTATCCCCGAAGGGGTAGGCAGAGGTGCACACAGAAGTAACACCCACTTTTCACTATTTATGTTATGAGTCCCATGTAATAGGGGGTGAGCCTATTACCATATACCGGGCACAATTCCAGACTCCGTGCTACTACTGTGACTTTTTTTTAAAACCCAGTAATACTTTGCCCTACCCGGGAATCGAACCCGAGACCCGAGGCAGTCGCACTTGCGACCACTCGGTCAACGAGGCAGTATTTTTATGTTAGATAGCGCATTTCTGAAGAATGGCTATAGGCTATAAAACATCTAGCTGCGACCAATAGGAGCTGGGCAGAGCGTGTGAAACCGCGAGGAAGTATCTAGTATATGAATAAAATGTAAAAAAACTCAATACTTGTCTACCTTATCGTTTTAACTCAATCAATTTTGATACAAAGTTAAGCAACACATACTGAGGTCAAAAATACGATGGGTTGCTGCTGCTAGTTTAAATTGACCAGATTTAAAGATATTATTGTCTAGTTAAACACCGTTAGCCTAGGTCCACAAAAAGATGGCCTGCTTATTGAGTCTAATTTAAAGAATCTTCAAAGCTAAGCAACGCTAACCAAGGTCTAGAAATGGATGGGTGGCAGGTACGGTGATCGTTTAAAATGAGACATATCCGTCGGTAAATGCCGGCTGTTTTGTAAAATATAGCTGTTTATTATTATAGTCGCAGGGTGGGTTGCCACGCAAGCGTTTTGTTAAGGCATGTTGCGTTGTGAATGCTATAAAATTTATACAAAGTGTTGTTTTAAAGCCGCGTCATTTTCCAGGAGGTAACTCGGCTATCGATTCTGAGTCCGAATCAATAAAAAAAATTGTAGGTAAATATTTTTCATTTTTCTGAAATTACGGAAATCCGTAAGTGCGAACTACACGCCGCCGTCTTGTAACTAGCTTTATAACGCGGCTTAACACACACAAACTCAAACACGTAATTGATATTATTCCTAATTCCATAAAACTCCAATAAGAAACATTGCTGTCGCTTATTCTGAAATACTGTCGAACTTAAACGATTTATTAGAGGTATAGCCGTATTTTTAACTATTGAACCTTTATGACTTCTGTGACATGCCCCCGAGAAATGACACGGCTTCAAAACTACACCTTGTATCTCTGTAGTACTAGCATGCTTGACTTTGTATCAACCCGGACTGACTTTCACGCTGTCTTGAGCATTGTTTTGTTACGTACACATTGATATGTCGGGCGATTCTGTTTATTTTTGGACATTCCTAAAGGGAGGTAGGTGTCAATCTCAAACTCAAAATCAAAAGCATTTATTTCAATTAAACCATAATTTGGTACTTTTGAAACGTCAACAAATATAAAATTACTACTACTATTTGATAATTGGGAAGATAGATAATCCAGCGGTGCGTGACAATATTTATTTTTATGTCCCCAATCGATATTTGCGTGGTACTGGTAGGCGGCGTCACCGACTACTTGCTTGTCCGCCGAGCTGGCGGTTTCCCCATGCTGGTAACTGTCCAACGGGCCGGGCGATTGCTATGATCAATGATCTTTTACAAAGCAATCCTGATGCAGACCTTTTTTTCGATGGTGTTAGTGCAATGTCCAGATACATTTTGACTTATCTCAATGACTCTTAACACTTAATTTTGGAGTGAATAGGTTGTATTTGGTTGATATTTTATTATTATGTAAAAACTGTATTTGATCTCATTATTGTTCCTAATTTTATTTATAATGTAATATTTTAATTGTGTATTTAGTGACATGTAGACGATTTGGTAGACATAATACTGTTAGTCTATATTGTTGTTGTAATTATAAATAAATGTAGTAAATGTAGTAAAAAAAAAAAAATAAAAAAATAAATAAATAATAGTCTGTCAGTCTGTCCGTCAGTGAAGCTAGGCGCTCGTTCCAAAATGTCGATTCGAGTGGAGAAGAACAAGCAAGAAACTCCATTCGTTACTCTTTTAAAAAAAGTCTGTTTTACATTGTTCTGATACATATTCCAATATTGTACACACATGTGAGAATAATATAAAGACATACCTGACGTTATATTAGTCTCACTCTCTCCTGAAAAGTACCATATTATGGTGTAATTGAGATAAATGCTTTGACTTTTATTATATGTATAAGCTACGACAACTGCTAAACCGAACGCTAGTCCAAGCTATACTTTAATATCGCATCTGTCACGGTGGAACACAAGCATTAAACTGTAAACACGCAATATTTTTTCGTCACGTGAATAGCGTACGTTTCTATAATAATATTGTATTGTTGGTTTGTTAGATTCACCGTAATATTATTACGGGGTAGGCAGAAACATAATATATAACAAGATTTTGTTTACATTTCGTAAGTTATGTGATGAGGGCGAAGTATAGATACTAAGTATTTTTATATATTATATTTCTTGGGCCGATGTTTGACCACTTTTTTAATGGGACAAGCCCGCCACAACCTCCCAAAACCGCTGCAACTCCTGTGCACCAGGATCTACAGTAGATATAACCATGAAAACACCGGAACACTGAAGTCCAACGTCCAAAGGATATGAATAACTGCCTTGGTTCCCCCAACGAAGTGAATCAGAAGATATTATAAGAGGAGAAGAAAAAATGATAGTTTCCACTTCCCTCGGCACGTTTGACCACTATCTCGCCTTCTGGTAAGCTATGATTCGGCCTACTATGGAGCACGTCATCCCATAAGCAATCTATTCACTCTGGTCTTGAAGACACCCAGGTTATACCCTTCAGGAAGGTTGGAAGAAAACACCAGAAAATAGACGTCAAAACTCAACGCAAGCATCGAAATCCTTTACCCACAATAGCCCCTAACTCCCAAAGGACTTTAAACTCAGAATTCTTGAGCAAACTATGTCAAATATTCAAAATGGCCGTCAAACATAAACTTTAATACGGCGTTTAATAATTGTAAAGTGATGCCCGAAGTAAGGGACTGCCCTAAAGATATTTATTTGATCGCTCCACGAGAATAGGGTGCAGGCTCCAATTACCGGCCATCCGATACACCTTGTTAAAAAGATCTCTCTTAGTTGACTATGGATTGAATAGTTGTGTGTTTTAGTGGTTATGGGGTTCGATTTCGTGGCTATGTTCAGCTGGAAGTCTAATTTTTGGGATGTTTTCTTGATTAAAGTTGATTTTAAGCTGTTCTTAGTTATGGTGAATAGAGTAAAAAAGTGAACTGTAGGAGAGCTATGCTTCGGCATGAATGGGCCGGCTCGACCGGAGTGATACCACCAATGAGCAGAAAAACGAAATGAAATATCGCTTGCGTTGTGTTCCGTCGTGTACTCGTGTGAGTGAGGTTAGCGGAGGCCCAATTACCTCCCCCCCTCTCCCCAATCTCTCCAATCCCTGAATCCCCAACAATCCTCAAATTTCTAATCCTTAAATAGTGGTCAAACGTCTGTTCATCAAATATATAAAAAAATATTTAAGAGAACGAAAAGAACTCATAACTGCATCATTGGCCGAATGGTCGCATGTGCGGCTGCCGAACAACGGGTCTCGGGTACGATTCCCGGGTCAAGCAAAGTATTATTAGGTTTTTAAAAAAATCTCAGTATTAGCACGGAGTCTGGAATTGTGCCCGGTATATGGCAATATGCTCACCCCCTATTACATAGGACTGATAACATAAATAGTGGAAAGTGAGTGTTACATTGTACAGAGGCATTAAGTGTCGTAATGTACACCTCTGCCTACTCCTTTGAGGATAAAAGGCGAGATGTTTACTTATAAGGTACCTACACTTATAAAAAATAATTTGGAAAAAATATCCTACGTATTATAATAACTTCTAATTATTATAGAAGTAGTAATTCCAGCGCAGCTTCCGAGCAAAATTTATGATGTGCGCCGATCTCTTTCTAACACACGTAGTCTTATGGGGTTCGACCGTTATACCGTCTCACTCTAGTCACGCAGGCGCACAACGAGTTTCTTTGTTCCTTCGCCGCTTCGAACTACAAAATATATATTTGTGTGTACGTATTTTTGTATTGAAGTCATTGCACACGTTATGTATGAGAGATCGCTAATTAAATATTTTTTAATGAATTTCAGAATTTTCAGGCAGTTTATCGTTTCTGTAGTGAGTTTGGTACTAGTCAAATTCGATATTTTTTTGGGAATTTCCAAAAACTATACTTTTCTATGTATTTTGTAAGAGATTGTAAGTCATAACATTATAACATCACGCCTTTTAACCCGAAGGGGTAGGCAGAGATTACGGCACTTAATGTCACTGTAGTATATAACACACACTTTTCACTATTTATGTTATGAGTCCCATGTAATAGGGGGTGAGCGTATTGCCATATACCGGGCACAATTCCGAACTCCGTGCTACTACTGATAATTTTTTAAAACTCAGTAATTATTGGTCCGGCTCTGGAATCGAACTCGAGACCGCTTGCCCAGCAGTCGTACTTGCGACCACTCGGCCAACGAGGCAGCAGTGTAAGTCAAAATCAAAGCATTTATTTCGATTAATCCTTGATAAGGCAGTTTTGTAACTACAAATTGGTCTGTCAGTGAAGCTAGGCGCTAGAACGAGCAAGAACTCCATCGTTACTCTTTTAAAAAAACGATGTTTTTTACAATCTCACAAACAAATATATTATATGATCCTTACCTATTGATATTGAATGAACTATATGGTATTGAATTTAGCTTTATATTCCGTACTCTGAATGCTATTTTGGCAGCTACGATTGTGGTTGTATAGTGTTGACATTAAATAATTATTTAGATTTTATAGGATTGTAATTGCATTGACATTGAAATTGGTAGCAAGGTCATTATAGACACAATTATAGAACGATAGGTTGCGGTCACCGGTGACCGCTTGGTGTTTGACAGTTTAATCGATCTATCGTCAGGAAGGGAGTGAAATTCCAATGACTAAACACCCAAACAAACAAACGGGTCAAGCTAAAAAAACCGTTAAAATATTTAAATTTTATAATTACGCTATCAAAGTATGTACATCTGCTGTAAATGGTTGAAATAATATTGTTATAAGGAGCGTCTCTATTACCGAACTCTCAGCCGCGATTCTCAACTTCGTCCTAAAGAATTTAAGTATCGGAAAACAATAACTCAGTTACATCGTCCGAACGTTGAACTCTGGATCGACTGTTTATAAGTTTATAATACTTGTGTTGTTTAGATATAGATATCGAGTGGTTGGGTAAAGTGATATTGTATTTATCATCATCATCTTTATTAAGTGTGGCAGAGCCATGCTTCGGCACGAATGGGCCGGCTCGACCGGAGTGATACCACGGCCTCACAGAAAACAGACGTGAAGCAACGCTTGCGATGTGTTTCGTCCTATGAGTGAGGTTACCGGAGGCCCTATTACCCTCACCTTCCCCAATCTCCCCAATCCCTGAATCCCTAACGATCCTCAAACTCCTAATCCCCAAAAGACCGGTAACGCACTTGTAACGCCTCTGGTGTTCCAGGTGTCCATGGGCGGCGCCGATTGCTTACCATCAGGTGATCCGTCTGCTAGTTTACCGGCTTATGCTATTAAAAAAAAACAAATCAACAGCCTATAAGTGGCCACTGCTGACTAAAAGCCTCTTCTCACACGGAGAAGGTTTGAGCATTAATCACCACGCTTGCTCAATGCGGGTTGGCGATTTCAAACTTATAATTAGAAATTATAAGCCCAGGTTTCATAACGATGTTTTCCTTCACCTTTTGTCAGTGGTGTCTGAATATTCTTAGAAAGTACATATAACTCGGAAAAAGTCACATTGGTACTTGCCGTTGGTAGGTTTCGAACCTGCACTCTCATGCATGAGAAGCGGGTGTCATAAACCTCCGAGCCACCAGGACACGCCTAACTACATGTTCATTGAAATGCCATTTATTTACATATATTTTTCTCTTGTTTCAGATTGCGGTCCAGTCTTAAAAGCGAACAAAGAACAAGGTCAATATTATATTAAACCCATCCTTACTATAATAATAATATTATAAATTGGAAAGTGAGTTTGTTTGTTTGTTCCGCTTTCACGCCATAACTACTAAACCGATTGCTTTGAATTTTTGCAGACGTAAAGTTAGAAGTCCGGATTAAATAATAGGGTACTTTTTATCCCGGAAAAATTTGATATTTCCGAGGGAAAATGAAAGCATGGCGATACGATAGATGGCGCTGTGTGTTTGGTATATGTCACATAGGCTACTATTCATCCTTTTGTGACGCGAGCGAAGCCGCGGTTAAAGCTAGTATTTAAATAAAATAGAAACCAGGTGAACCAGGGCCTCTAGCCAAACGCCACTTTAGCGCTTGTCTACAGAGAGAGTAGAAATCAAAATGTATGGGGATGACACTGACAAGTGTCAAAATATACGTCAATTCCATATAATTTGGTTTTCTATTCTACATGTAGACAAGCGCTAAATGGCATTTGGCTACAGCTGCTGATGGAAACTTAAGTTTTAAGAAGAAAAATACAACGGCTAACTTTAAGCCTATGGACTCAGGGCGCAATCTCCCGCGGCCACCGCGGTGGTGTTGCCATATACCGGGCACAATTCCAGACTCCGTGCTTCTACTGACTAATTTATAAAAAACCTAGTATTACTCTGCCCGGCCCGGAAATCGAACCCGAGACCCCTTGCCCGACAGTCGCACTTGCGACTCGGCCAACAAGGCAAATAAATTACTAATTGTATTGCGCTTAACAATACAATTAGTATGTTTTATAATAACTATCGTGAGAGATACTAAAATAACTAAAATCACGGGCTACTCACGTGAATATACTGAGAAAAGCTCTACTAGTTTCGAACCACAGAGGGGTTGGCGAGAGCCAACGCTGGTTAGTAGGCTGCGCAACATCCCCGCGACCGCGCACGCTGCTCATAAGGAAGAACCCCTCTGTGGTTCGAAACTAGTTGAGCTTTTCTCAGTATATTCACGTGAGTAACCCGTGATTTTTAGTAATTAATACAATTAGTAATTCATTTTTATATTAACTCGTCGAGTACCGGTTTTGTAGACACAATTATAGAACAATAGGTTGCGGTCACCGGTGACCGCTTGGTGTGTCAAACACCAAGCGGTGTAAAGCCAGTTTAAAGATATCTATATATATTATATATAATTCTTCTGTGAGTGTGTATGTCGCTGAACTTCTCTCAAACGACTGGACCGATTTTGATGAAATTTTTTGTGTGTGTTCAAGGGGATCTGGGAATGGTTTAGATTCACAAATCAGCCCGGCAGATGGCACTGCAGTCGATGTTTAGGTTATTATTTATCCTAAACAGCTGAACTAATTTGAATGAATTTTTGTTTATACATTCAAGTGGATATGCAGGACAACGTCTGTTGGGTCCGCTAGTAAAATATAAGAAATTTTCCCGCCGGACTTTTTGTTTTCCGTGAATTATTAAAAAATACGTGTCTAATGTTTTAAAATAATCTGCCAGACGGACATTTTTCATTTAACATTAATTTATATATGCACGTGTGTGAAATGGAATCTTGCAACTTAATTTTGAAGCAGATATCTTCAACCTATTGAGCTGAAATTTTGTATAGTGGGAAGTTTCTTAACGCCGGACGGCACCTAACGCCGGACTCTTGTATTATCTCGATAACTCAGTGGCAGACAACTAAGATTTTAAGTAAAAATTGAATCGCTTGTGTTATCGGTTATCGAAAAAATACAAGTGTCCGGCATTAGGCGCCGTCCAGCGTTACGGGACTTCCCCCTACACGTTTAGTTTACATGACAATAAATACTGTTCAATTCAAATAATGTAAAAGCGTGCCGTGATATTAGGTATCGTACCTTAGTATTTCATATTTATTAATTTCATAGGTCCCGGGTAAAACCGGGGCGGGTCGCTAGTAAATATCAAATTTTATAAGGAAACTTCATGACTATACCATTTCCCGCGGGTTTATCTACAAAATTGAATAACCAAAAGCTGTCAAGTCACTAATTAGAGTAGCTAGGGGTGGAACGGCGGTCGAAATATCGATGTCGATAAAAATTTATTAAGCTACTTTAGTTGAATGGTCGATAGTGCTGGGATATTGTTTTGTGTCTCGGGTTCTTTTATAAGTATGACTGTTAATCAAATAATTATTTTGATTCAACTATTTGTGTATGATTTTTTGTCGTACCTGGTGAGTAATTATTTTTTTTAATAGACGTTGCCCTACATTAAGATATTCTCCTGAGTCTTGAATACGTTTACAAACATACAACTTCAACAACACATGACTCCAAGACCAGAAACAACATTTTGTGGATCACACAAAGAGTTGCTCAGTGCGAGAATCGAGCCGCTACTCTTTGTGCGGCAGTCGATTGCCCATCCACCGCACCAACCGTGCAGTCTCGTGATGTGATAAATGACTTTCTCTTTCTTTCTCTTGATAATCAAGTTGACAAAAGAATATAACATAAAATTCGCAAAAATTCATATAAAAAAATACGAAACAAAAACTCTAAACCCAACCATCGAGTCCATTTTCAACACGCATAGATGGGTACCCTTATAACACTTTGTCCGTCACCAAAAACCAACATTCTTGACAGTTTCCACCCCATCGTTTCAAATAAAAAAAACATTTGTAATTACACAAACCAAATGTCTATCAAAACCAATTACTTTATAACCCCATAGAACCTTTTTTGTACAAAAGGGACCCAATGATAGACAGTTTCACGGTCCTTTGTTAATAACACAACGAAACGTCATGTCTTTTTAGGCTCCAGTGGATTGCACAGATATAATGTAACACCACTATTTACACCAGTTATATTATCAACTAGCGGCTTCGCACGGGTGCAAAATGCATGTTTTATACCTCTACATATGAACCTTTCTTAAGAATCATTCTATCCATTAAAAACAACCGCATCAAAATCCGTTGTGTAGTTTTAAAGATCTAAGCATACATAGAGAAGGACAGATGGCGGATAGTGACCTTGTTTTATACTATGTAGTGATAAGGTCCTCTATCTATTATCTTTTACCCATGCTATCATCATCAAGCCAGCTGCTGAGCAAACCTTCTTCTCACACAGAGAAGTTTTGAGTATTGATCAATGCGGGTTGGCGATTTCAAACTTATAATTAGGATTTATAAGCCCAGGTTTCCTCACGATGTTTTCCTTCACCAGTTGTCAGTGGTGTCTAAATAATCTTAGAAAGAACATATAACTCGGAAAAAGTCACATTGGGACTTGCCGTTGGTAGGTGTAAACCCGTACCCTCATGCATGAGAAGCAGGCGCCTTCAACCTCCAGGCCACCACGACACACAGCATACAGCCAATGCTATGCTATGGTCTATTGCCATATACCAGACACAATTATCGACTCTGGGCTATTACTGAAAAAAATTTAAGCGCTTCGCATCGAGCTTCCTTGTGCGAACTGCTAAGGACTGGAATTCTTTGCCAGAGTCTGTATTTCGACCTGAATGTTTTCAAGGCCCGAGTGAAGAGGTTGCTTATGTGGGCAAACACCATCTTAAACCACATCATTGCTTACTACCAGACGAGATATAGGCCAAACGTCGACCCATGAAATATATAAATTATTTTTATTATAAACTTTGTTTAAAAAAACCAACTTCAACCCCCTTATTTATGAAGTTGGTTAATAATAAATAATACTAAAATCTTCTCTTTAGTGTAAAAAATGCTTCTTTGAAAACCGCATCAAAATCGATTCAGCTAATCGCGAGATACATACATGTCACACTGAGAACCAACTAGTCTTGTGCTTAATAGTTCGCAACTAAGATCACTCAGATCAGTTCGCCGCTCCTAAACGAACTAGTTCGCTCTTTTAGTTCGTCAGCTCCCGACTCCCAGTTGGAGTTGGAATTGGAATGCATCGCATAAGAACTAGGAAGGCACTGGCAACCAAATCGCTCCCTAGTTCGTCAGCTCCCGACTCATAGTTGGATTTGGAATTGGAATGAATCGCATAGGAACTAGGAAGGCACTGGCAGCCAAATCGATCCCTAGTTTTGATGCAAGTTCCTGCACGCAATGAAATATTTATAATTTTCAAGTGAGATCATATTATGTTATCGTATTTTTTAGTTCGGTCTTCACCATAGACTATACATATAAACGACTTCACAATCCTTGTACTTTGAAATACGAACTAAGGAACTAAGGAGTCGGGAATGACGTGAATTAGTTCGCATATTTTGAATGTGGGAGCGCTCTTTTGAACTAGTTCGTTCGCGAACTACACAAGCCAACTTAGAACGATTAGCTCAGTTGTCATCGCACGATCAACGCATAGGATAAAAAACCCAAAACAAAACCCGACGCAGGAATTGCAGCCGAGATACCTTCCTCGGTACACTCGATCAATAGGCAGTTTTTTTATTTAAAAACCAATTAATTACAGCCCTTTCGAAAAAAGCGTTAAAATTGTAAGCGACAGTACCACGGTCCCTTATTAATTAACCTAAATACAAATAATTTGTTATTCAAGCGATACGCCATTGCATATTGTAACCGTGAAGGGGTAACAAGGGCTTTTTTCATGACATCCCCGGGTCGGCAAAGTATAACTGGGTTTCTAAAAAAATCTCTGTAGTAGCACGGAGTCTGGAATTGTGTCCGGTATATGGCAATAGGCTCACCCCCTATTACATGGGACTCATAACATAAATAGTGATATGTGGGTGTAACATTGTACAATGGCATTAAGCCGTAGGTGCACCTCTGTCTACCCCTTCGGGGATAAAAAGGCGTGATGTTATGTTATGTTCCTTTTTTATCGATACTTTTAACTAATGACCACCCCATCACTAGACATTACATAACAAAATATTTGTTATTAAAACCTAAAACTTAACCTATGTACTAAAACTAATTGAAATAATCAACTTAGGCTACTATGAATCCTAGTCTGAAGAAAATAGAGCCGTTTTTGGCTTGGCAAATATTTTCTGGGACAATTTTTTGGATTACACAAAGTAGGAAAGATTTTTTTGGGCTAAAATAGTTTAAGTTGATGAACTAGTCTTATAGTATTTATACTAGTTTTTAACTTCGGTTTTGCACGCGTTAAATGGATGTTTCTATTTAAATATATTTTTTTAAGGCGTGAAAATCATCGTATGACTGCTCCCGCCTTGGGGAAGGCGATAGAGAGTGTCAGACTCTTACTGACTAAACACCACACCGTTCCTACTCCTGTACTTCGAGCCGGAGCCCCGTTAACCCGTTAAGTTCTCCGCGGCCATGTTTTTTTATTTAGGGTCGATTTTTCCAACGCCAGATAATATTACACACAGGAATAACTTTGATTAAGTATTTGACAAGACCGCAGGCTTGAAGTGGAACTGGGTTGATCATGTCTACCGCATGTCAGACGAGCAGTGGGCAAAACTTACTACTGAGTGGAGCCTACTCAACGTCAGTAGAGGTCGCGGTAGGCCAAAAGGAGATGGAGGGACGAATTAGACATCTATGACAAGGATTGGCCGCAAAAAGCTTTACATAGAGAGGAGTGGAAGGAGGGTAGAGAGGCCTTTGCCCTGCAGTGGGATGATCATGGCTGAAAAAAAACAACAATTTGACAATATTTCTATACTAAAAACTGTCAAATATCAACTTTATTCTACTGTTCAGAATTATTTGTTTATTGAAAAATCGGTCCTTAAAAATGTTTTCATGAATCACGCCTTTTATCCCCATTTTTTTTTTTTTTAAGGGGGGAAAATCATCGAATGAATATTCCCGCCTGGGTGAGGCGGAAGGGAGTGTCAGACTCTTACTGACTAAAAACCACCCCGTTCCTTCTCCTGCACGTCGAGCCGGAGCCCCGGTTACCCGTTAGGTTCTCCGCGACTCCGAATCGGCATCGGCCCTATTGGGCCCCATCTGTGGTGGTCTGATGGCTCTTTGAGGCGCGCGCGGAACGCGACGCGCCGTACGCTCGGGTCTCTTTCTGGTCGGACGGGGAGCCACCCATGCTCGCCGTCCGCAGGCCCGCGCTTACGGTGGCCGGAGATCGTCTCGCGATCCCCGACGCCCGGTGTGTCCTTCGCGATGGCTGGGTTGCGAGGAGGCAGCGCTTCGCTGCCTCACACGTCCCGCCTCCTCCTTAGCTAGCATGACTGCTTCGCAAAAGGAGGAGACGGCATCCCAATCCCCCTCGCTCCGCATCATGGCCTGCACTAGGCCCGGACGCGAGGGGTCGCCATCGCCGATCATTTCCCTGAGGGCACGGCGGTGCTCAGCCCACGCGGGGCATTCTCCCACCGTATGTTCCACCGTGTCCTCAGGGCGGTCCTCGCAGTGATGACACCCGGGCGTTTCCTCCCGCCCCATCAGACACAGGTACCTCCCGAAACTTCCATGTCCGGTGAGGACCTGCGTCAGGCGGTAGGTGAGGACGCCGTAGCGTCTCTCAAGCCACTCCTCAAAGAGGGGACTTACCGCTGCAATGGCAGCGAGCCCAGCCTTTTATCCGCATAGGGGTAGGCCGAAGTGCACATTGCACGGCTCTCAATACTACTGAACAATGTAACACCCGCTTTCCACTATTTATGTTACGATTCCCATGTAATAGAAGGTGATCCAATTGCCATACCGAACAAAATTTCAGACTCCGTGCTACTACTAAGATTTTATAAAAAAAATCAGTAATTTTTGCCCGACACGGGAATCGAACCCGAGACTCCTTGCTCGGCAGTCTCGCTTGCGACCTCTCGGCCAACAAGGCAGTCAAGTGAACTCAAATACTCCAATGAATATTAAAGCTTGTAACAATATATATATATTTATGTATATATCTCCAATATTATGTTATTATACATTAATGAAAGACCAACAACCTCAATTGCTTCAGGATACAACCTTCCCGAAAACGCCTGAAGCTGAATCATGGACCCGATATATGTACATAATATATGTACATAACAAATGTATAAAGCCTTCGGCGTAGGCAAACGTTCGTTATATTTTGAGATCGATTCTCGAGTTATACAAATTGTTCTTCGAATTTCGTTGTTTAAACGTGGGAGGGACATGCTTCGACACGAATGGGCCGGCTCGACTTGAGTGATACGCGGCCTCACAGAAAACCGACATGTAATAACCGAAGCGTTGTGTTTCGTCGTGTGAGTTAGGTTACCAGAGGCCCAATTACCCCCAACTCCAATCTCCATAATCATCCCCAAAAGGCCGGTAACGCACGTGTAACGCCTCTAGTTTTCCAGGTGTCCATGGGCGACGCCTTGCTTACCATCAGGTGATCCGTCTGCTCGTTTACCGGCTTATACCATAAAATAAATAAATAAATTCGGTTTGTTATGATGGAGTTTCAAGTTCAATTGCTAGGTTGCGCAAAGTAAGCAAGTTTGGACAGTTTTCGATACTTAATTTGTTTTATTTTATTGTGTTTAAAATGCTAATACCCGTATTCATCAATCTCTTTTATATGTTAAGGAACTCTTCTACTAGGACAGGTGTCTTTTAACGACATTTTTTTAATATCGTTTTCAAATACTAATATTTTCTCCTGTGTCGTGGGTGGGTTTACAAACATATAATATGACAACTCTCTGACCAGGAACAACAATTTGTGGATCACACAAATGGGAGTCAAACCAGGTACACGTTGCGCGGTAGCCGGTTGAACAACAATAGGATAGATGCGTAATTTTGATTTTAATGTCCGCCTGGTAGATTATTTTAAATCATTAGACACGTATTTTTTATTTTCTTACAGAAACGAATACTTTCGACGCTATATTGATTTGAAATGTCGAGTGACGTCACTTCTATGTACATTTTATACGTAGAATGACGTTTTAGTCCCCACTCCTAAACTTTGATTCGTTTTATCTAAGTATTGTTTTATTATACGATAAAATAAAAAAATACGTGTCTAATATTTTTTCATTACTTTACTTACGGACTAATTATATTTTTAATTTTCATACCCTGTCATCATCTCAATAGCGCCAACCGTGCAGCCAAATTTTTGACACTTAACAGTATTTCTAAGTGATAGGGTAGGTTAGGTGCGCTCTTAAGATACAATCAAGAAAACACTTGAACACGTTCCACGAAAATAACAACTGTCTTGCATGTCGCAACGAAATAAATCAGAAGATATGAATAGAGGGGAATAAAAAACGACTGTCTCGTTGGCCGAGTGGTCGCAAGTGCGACTGCCGGGCCAGGGGTCTCGGGTTCGATTCCCGGGTCGGGCAAAGTATTACTGGGTTTTTAAAAAATTCTCAGTAGTAGCACGGAGTCTGGAATTGTGTCCGGTATATGGCAATATGCTCACCCCCTATTACATGGGACTCATAACATAAATAGTGAAATGTGGGTGTTACATTGTACAATGGCAATAGGCTCACCCCCTATTACATGGGACTCATGACATAAATAGTGAAAAGTGGGTATTACTTCTGTGTGCACCTCTGCCTACTTCTTCGGGGATAAAAGGCGTGATGTTATGTTTATGTATGTAAAAAACAATAATTTCCACTTCCCCCTCTGTGACTTTTGGTGCAGGAGACAGAATGACTTAAGCCTAAAGGCACAAAGACTCTGTATAACGGGGAGAAGTCCAGTCATCAAGCGCCACGAAAAGGAAAATATCCTAAAATGAATGAAAAAAAAATGTAGTGTTTTAAACAAAATATTCATAGGCGCACCCATTATTACATGGGACTCATAACATAAGTAGTGAAAAGTGGGTGTTACTTTGTACAGTGGCATTAAATGCCATAATGTGCACCTCTGCCTACCCCTATGGGATAAAAGTCGTGATTCATGAGACATTTCTAAGAACCGATTTTTCAATAAACACCTCTGCCTATCCCTTCGGGGATAAAAGGCGTGATGTTATGTGTATATTACATAGTATTTATGTTTGACCTAAAGCCTTAGATTTTCAGTGATACCTGACTCTGTATAGGCTTTACAAAACCTTTTCAGGCATTCTGTTTGTAGTCTGACCTGAAATACAGTTATTTATTTAGTAAAAGCCTTTCAGGCTCGCATTTCCGGTCCCGTTTTTATGGTAGTGTTGCTGTAGCGAAGCTATTTGTATGATGTTATTGATTAGTCGCAGATTTTATGCTTGAGTTAGGCAAAGAGTAATTTTTTTGACAATTTAATATGTTTGTTATTGGTGTTTAGACGTTATTTTATCCATTTTTTTTTTAAATTTACGAAAATTAGAATTACTTGTGGTATTAAAAATGCCTCGTTGGCCGAGTGGTCGGAAGTGCGACTGCCGGGCAAGGGGTCTCGGATTCGATTCCCGGGTCGGGCAAAGTATTACTGGGATTTATCAAAAATCTCAGTGGTAGCACGGGGTTCTGGAATTGTGCCCGGTATATGGCAATAGGGTGAGCCTATTACATGGGACTCATAACAGAAAAGTGGGTGTTACATTGTGCATTAAGTGCCGTAATGTGCACCTCTGCGTACCCCTTCGGGGATAGAAAGGCGTGATGTTATGTTATGATTAAAAATGCATTTGCATATATTTAGCTTCAATTTGTAGACCACACAAAGAATCGTCTCGTGCAGAAATCGATTAATGTTCCAGTGATAATGAACGATTATCACTGGAACATTAATGCTGTGTAAATTATTATGTTTTCGGCTTACTCTGTCACGTAACTGTTTGACGAGGAACTCGATTAGTTTCAAGCCATGCTAGAGGCTCATATTCAGTAGCAGCGCGACAGTCGCCGCGTCGCGGGTCGCGAGATGCTGCTCATGAATGAGCCTCTAGCATGGCTTGAAACTAGTCGAGTTCCTCGTCAAATAATTACGTGAGTAAGCCGAAAACATAATAATTTATTTAGTATGTCTCACGAAATTTATAATACATATATATTTATTCCAGTTATAATAATTACAGACTCGTTCCTTATTATCAACAGCTTATAAATGCCCACTGCTGACCAAAGTCCTCTTCTCACACGGAGAAGGTTTGAGCATTAATCACCACGCTTGCTCAATGTGGGTCGGTGATTCAGGTTTCCTCACGATGTTTCCTTTCACCATTTGTCAGTGGTGTCTAAATAATCTTAGAAAGTACATATAACTCGGAAATCATATTGGTATATTTGCCGTTTGTAGGTTTCGAATCCGCACTCCACACCACTTCGATATTTACAAAACAACGGTCACCCATCCACAGTTCTGCCTGACAAACCGACGCTTGACCTACTAATTTACAAGCAGCCTACCTACAAACATAATATTCGCACTGAAAACTGTAACAACTTCATGAAACGCCTGAAAGCGAGCGTCATAAATCAATAAACAGGGTGGTTACACTATAATCTCTCGTCACGACATGTTACAGTTAAAAAACCACACCCTGTAGCATAAATGTTTAATTTTCTAGCACCATGCTATTCTATGGTGGAGGATACCATCGCTAGTATTCTCGTGGGTGTATTTAAACTCAACTATACGAATTTTCTGTTTAATTTGAACTACGTTTAACTCGTCGAGTACCTGTTTTGTAGACACAATTATAGAACAATAGGTTGCGGTCACCGGTGACCGCTTGGTGTTTGACAGTTTAAAGAAATCTACTTCAAGGCCCTCTTTTTAAAGTCGATTAATTAAAATAAAAACCAGTAGCCATTAGTTGAGCAGTGGACTATTGATGATGCTGAATTCTATTTTGCTACGTCGTAGCTGCCTACGGCGTAGTAGCTACGGCGTAGTCGATGACGTCATCTTCCATTTTGAGATGAAATTAAGTATATATGTGTGTGTGTGTTTACATTATATTGACAAGTATTGGTCCTTGAGAAATGTGCATGCAAAAATATACTCTATTTTTGTTAGTATAGAGAGCGTAATAGCGTAGCTAGTTGATGTTTGTTTTAAACTAGCGGCCTGCTGCTCAAACGGGTGCTATTCCCTTTACGTACCGATGTATTCATTACACATCAATAACCTATAAGTGGCCACTGCTGACCAAACGTCTCTTCTCACTCGGAGTAGGTTTGAGCATTAATCACCACGATTGCTCAATGCGGGTTAGCAAATTTCAAACTTATCATTAGAAATTATAAACTTAGGTTTCCTTCACCGTTTGTCAGTGGTGTCTAAATAATCTTAGAAAGTACATATAACTCGGAAAAAGTCACATTGGGACTTGCTGTTGGTGAATGCCTCATGCATGAGAAGCGGGCTTTAACCTCAGGTTTGCTCACGCACGCAAGGCTTCCATGACCAATAGTCTTTAGTAGACTGTCAATACTACTGTCGATCAAGTTTTGATTTTTTTAAAACGAACAATACGATTTTGACTTTCAAATTCTAATTAACATAGTAAGTACTTGTGGGAGAGCAATGCTTCAGCACGAATGGGCCGGCTCGACCGGAGTGATACCACCAACGAGTAGAAAACTATAGTGAAACAACACTAACGTTGGGTTTTGTCGTGTGGGTGAGGCCGGAGGCCCAATTACCGCCTCCCGTATCTCCCCAATCCCTGAATTCTAAACAATCCTCAATGCCGGAAACACATTGGCGGTGTGTCCATGGGCGACGCCAATTACTTACTATCAGATGATCCATCTGCTCGTTTACCGGCTTATTCTTTACTAACCACCAAAAATACGTGACTAACCTACAATTATCAAAAAAAAGCCACAATTCCGTCAAAATAATTTATATTTAAAATTATCTTTGAATCGTTCGTATTAATACAAAACCACTATTATAGAAATCTACATACAGTGTGTACCTAAACGGAATGCTCCCGACAAACGCCGACAGGTGATGGTAAAAAACAAATTCTATTTTCATAAAAATAAGGAATTCAATGTTTCTTTTATGTATTCAACTGCTCAATGCTGATGTTACATCAATAACACGAAAACAAATCCGATTAATGGTGTAAAAACATTTTTTTCTTTTTAGTCAGCGTTTCGGGAGTTTTCCATTTACACCCTGTATTATATATATCAACTTACCCGAATTTGGCCTTCATTCCATTTAAAACGTTATGCCAAAAGCCATAAAGTTGGAGATCGATTGGAGTTTGAGTGAATTAGGTTAAACTTGATATGCGGCAGTTGTACTCAAGAAGAATCTACAAATAGTTTTAATGAAACGTTTCGTGGCGCATTTTTTGTGGCAACACTATATCTAGATAATATATGGGGACTTTTCTTTAAAACAAATAAATTTTATTGACATATTTATGTTGAAATTTTTATAGATTAAATTATAAAAAAACATCGGATCTCCAAAAGGCTGAGAAACCTCTGGTGTTTCGTGTGTCCATGGGCGGCGCCGATTACTTACCATCAGGTGACCCGTCTACTCGTTTCAAAGTCAAAGCATTTATTTCAATTAAACCACAATTTGGTTCTTTTGAAACGTCAACAAATACAAAATAAATAACAGTCTGTCAGTCTATCCGTCAGTGAAGCTAGGCGCTCGTTCCAAAACGTAGATTCGAATGCAGAAGAACGAGCAAGAAACTCCATTCGTTACGCTTTTTTTTATTATCAGGGCCTTTAGCCAAACACCACTTTAGCGCTTGTCTACAGAGAGAGTAGAAAACTAAATGTATGGGGATGACACTGACAAGTGTCAAAATTTACGTCAATTCCATATAATTTGGTTTTCTATTCTACATGTAGACAAGCGGTAAATGGTATTTGGCTACAGCTGCAGTAGCTGTATATCTAAACAGAGTTTAAAAAATATATAATCATATTAATCCCGATATAATATTTAAATATTGTAATAATAATCAAAAATACAAAACAAAAAGTTTTATTAAAAATAATAATTATAATTTTTCACACAACTATCATAATTTAGAAGTAAATATTTAGACACAAAAAGAAACAAGAGATAATGCTTTCATCATAAAAACGAAGTATGTGACAACAGCTCCAAACGAAGAAACCAGTAGTTTTACATTAAAAAACAAAAAAAAACCACCGCTCTATATAACGAAACAAAAAGAACAGAAACTAAAAAGTGCTCGTGAGTGGAAAAACAATGGATTTTTAAGTCGGAAAAAGTCGTGTGAGTGAATCGGGTTTTTTCAAAAAGCGACATTTAATTTCAAAATGCTTACAATGTCTACTTTAATGATGCCAGCTGCCACTATGACTACGATGACTAACGCTGGGCCTATCCCGGTCGCGGCTGCTACAAAACTAGAGCCCAAGTTGCTCCAACTGCCCCACCCTGCACTGGTTCCTCAGATGCCTCAACAACAGCCACAGCCCCATCATCACCAGCACCCACATAGCAACAATAAAGTCGGTGAGTAATTTTTTTTACAATATCTCTTTTTGGCTATGTTGTACAGTGTTTGAATATATTTTTTGGGTAGGTGCAATCTGTGTATAGTTTTTTGGCTGTGTTGTACAGAGTGTTTAATTTTTTTTGTGTCGTAGGATACGGATTCACTAGCGTTTTTTTTTTTCGTAATTATCATGTGTTCCTATTGCAATTAGATCAAAGTTGTCAGAAAGGCTTCCGCGTAGCTGTCCCAATTCCCATTCCATGGTAAAGACAGGACATACACAATAATAATATCTGGTTAATATTGAGTAATTTTTAAATTCGCCTTTTTTCCCCGAACGGGTAGTCAGGGCACATTACGGCACTTAATGTCACTGTACAATGTAACACTCACTTTTACTATTTATGTTATGAGTCCCGTGTAATACGAGTACCATTGCCATATACCGGGCACACACAATTTTTGACTACTATTAGTGACCTGAATAGAGATGATGACAGGGTATTCAAATTAAAAATATTATTAGTCCGTCAGTTAGATAATGAAAAAATATTAGACACGTATTTTTTTTATTTTGTCATATAAGAAAACAATACAATTAGATAAAACGAATCAAAGTTTAGGAGTGGGTGGTAGCTATGGCATTTTAGGTTATAAATCTTACTCAAAGGTGACGTCACGCAACATTTCAAATCAATATATCTTCGAAACTATTCGTTTCTGTAAAAAAATAAAAAATACACGTGTATAATGTTTTTAAATAATCAATCAGACGGACATTGAAATAAAAATTAGTCGTATGCATAATCCTAACCTATTATACATAATAATATAATCTAACAATGTGAAGGAGACAGAATTTTATTTAATGAATCCTTTAGTATCTGTTATCAATACAAAGATGTCAATAACTTCAACGTTTAATATTTTCTAAACATCTAGTCCAACATGGCCAAAAATCTAGATTATTTATAGCAGTAAAATAAATGTTATTGTGTGTATGGTAATAACGTAAACGTATGTTTTTCAAAAAACTCGCATGAAATCGATACACGCAAATGTTTTTTAAAACATAATATTCAATACTTGTTTTTGCAAGTTTTGTGATGTAACTTGCATGCAAAATTATGTAAAACACTGGTATATATATATATATATATATATATATATAAGTATATGTGTTTACAGTGTGTCCCTGAATTGGATGATCAAATGGCGCCAGGTGGTCGGCAAGGTTCCAACAGTTATCAGAAAAATATTTAAAAAATCCAAGTCCGATGGTATTTAAATTACAATGACTTATGTGTTATCTACGAAAAAGTACACCCTGATCCAGTCTTTCGATTCTTGTTGCTACAATCCTTTGTTTTTTCATCTGAATTTTTCTTTACGTTATCCTGAAAAGTGCTTCAGTATTATGGAATCATAAATTTTGAGACAACTGGTTTAGTTCAGAAAAAAATATAATATTTATAATATGTAACTTGAGACATACTAAATTAACTAAAAATCGGGGGTTACCTACTCACGTAAATATACTGAGAAAAGTTCGATTAGTTTCGAACCACAGAGAGGTTCTTCCTCATGAACAGCGTGCGCGGTCGTGGTGACGTCGCGCAGCTCAAAGAGCCATCAGACTACCATGAATGGGGCCCAGTAGGGCTAATGCCCGTTACGGAGCCGCGGGAGGCCTAACGGGTTGTCGGGGCTCCGGAATCAAAGAGCAAGAGTACGAACGGGGTGGTTTTTAGTCAGTAAGAGTCTGACACTCCCTCCCGCCTCACCCAGTCAAATTTAAAGTTTGGAATTTTTATAATATTTTTCTGATAACTGTTGGAACCTTCCCGATCACCTGGTGACATTATATGGTCGACGTCAGGGACACCCTATGTATAAGTATATGTGTTTAATTGTGATCTATTTTAGTAAGCCTAATATTACCAAAATAATGTCCTTTTTGAAGGCTTTGACTGCCAATAGAAAACTTGAAGGCAAATTCTCAGCTAACGTCAGTCGATGGCGACCTCCACGACGTTTAACGTGTTAAAAGTAATTAATTATTGAAATTGATGGCGAAAGGTGGATGTCACTAAGCATAGGTATATCTCTACCTATTTCTTCAGAGATTGATAGGCATGTCGTAATGATAAACTACATGCATATTCTAGAGATAATTATTTTTTTTAATTGTAATATTTATCAATTCTTTTTTAAATTGTATAACAGAAAAACCTAGTATAATTTTTCTGGACTGCCTCGGTGGCCGAGTGGTCGCATGTGCGACTACTGAGTAAGGGGTCTCTGGTTCGATTCCCGGGTCTGACAAAATATTACTGGATTTTTTAACCAATAATCTCAATAGTTGCTCGGAGACTGGAACTGTGCCCGATATATGGCAATAGGCTCACCCCCTATTACATGGGACTCATAACATAAATAGTGAAAAGTGGGTGTTACATTGTACAGTGGCATTAAGTGCCGTAATGTGCACCTCTGGCTACCTCTTGGGGGATAAAAGTAATGTTATGTTATAATTGTTGTTGACTGCACGGATCGTGCGGTGGCTGGGCAACCGACTGCCGCGCAACGTGACGCGGGTTCGATTCCCGCACGAAACAACTCTTTGTGTGATCCACAGAACTGTTGTTCTGGGTCTGAATATCATATGTATGTAAACTTATATGTTTGTAAACGCACTAGCGACACGGGAGAAAGTCTTAGAAGATAAAAAATAATCAAAAATTTTTCATAAAACTAAACTGCTTGCCTCTAAACTTAAAATTAGTTTATCTTGGTCAAATTGGGCTTACAGTATTTAATAATGTGTCGTATTCTAGTGTAATGTGATTGTTGTCGTATTTAAACCCTGAACTATCCCACTGTTGGGCTAAACACCCATTCCTTTTCAGCATTCTTTAAAATCTACATCAATTGAAACTTGAAATAATATTTTCTACGAATCTAGCAACTTCCGCACAGTTTCACTCGCTCTGTTCGGCGTTTATTGGTCGATATATGGGCTATCTAACAAAAAAAGGATTTAACAAATTGGACCAGTAGTTTCTGAGATTAGCGCGTTCAAAGAAACAATCAAACGAACTGCAGTTTTATATAATAGTACACAAAAACAAAAAATACGAAAATTCCCCAGCTTTCTCAAACCCAAAGCTAGAATAAGGTCAAAAAATATAACATTAATCCATGTCGAGTCGAAATAAAAACAAATATACTACACCAGGCTCTCTGCCTACCCCAGAAAAGTAATGGGGGTGATAATACGGGCATATTATACTTAATGGCCGGGACACGAGAGTTATAGTCTACTTAAGGACCTTTGCAGACGTGAGACTCTGAGACTTTAGTGAGCTGATTAGAGACTTTTGTTTGCTGATGTGAGACTGGTCGAAAATCAATTTGAGATTGTGATTGTTTAGCAAGGAGTGTTATTTTCAGCTCGTATATAAAGCATGACTTGGTTGATTTTATCTAAGTAATGGCTGATAAGCAATTTAGATTATTACATAGTGCCCATTTCCGACAGACTTGCCGTTTGGAAACTAGAGATCACCTGATGATATGCAATCGGCGCCGCCCATAGACACCTGAGACACCAGAGGTGTAACAAGTGCGTTACCTGCCTTTTGGGGATTAGGAATGTTAAGATTGTTAGGGATTCAGGAATTGGGGAGGGCGGTAATTGGGCCTCCGGTAACCTTACTCACACAACACAACACAACGCAAGCGTTGTTTCACGTTAGTTTTCTGCTCGGCCGTGGTATCACTCCGGTCGAGCCGGCCCATTCGTGCCGAAGCATGGCTCTGCCACACTTTGTATACAACTTAAATGCAATGCGACTGGACAAGTAACACCCTGTTATTAGCAGCGTGAAGTGGTGACGTAATCTTATTGAGTGCAGTCTGAGAGGTGAGAGTTCGTATCAACGTATTTGATTACACCCCAGATACAATGGTTCAAGTAAACAGTACCCTGCACGGTCAGCAACACACTCGTGTTACCTCTATTGCTGCAGGTTTACTTAGGCTACAGTGTTTATTTACTGTCAGGTCTTGCTGTAACTATAAGCTTTTTGTTGCTATTGTACTACAATGTCGCGGTGGCCCGGAGGTTTAAGACGCCCGCTTCTCATGCATGAGGGTGCGGGCTCGAAAGCTACCAACGGCAAGTACCAATGTGACTTTTTCCGAGTTATATGTACTTTCTAAGGTTATTCAGACACCACTGACAAACGGTGAAGGAAAACACCTTATGCTGCTCATGAATATGAGCCTCTCGTGAGTAAGCCGAAAACATAATAATATATTTAGTATGTCCCACGAAAGTTATAATACAACAAACTTCAAATTCAACAAGTTAGTATGTTAAACATGGCTATCCCATAAAATGGCGTTGTGAAATTTTTATGTCATTTTTTATGTGTTAACCATAGACATGAATGTTTGGCCATAAATCATATTAAACGCTCATAAATATGAGGACAACTGTATTAGACGATTTCATTGATTTTATTTTAGTCAAATTCTTGCCGTAGTTTTATCATCCCCCTCTTCACGCGGGGGTCGTATACCCGACTCAGGGACTACACATTTGAAAGAGACCGTCCTGCAGCGCTCTCTGATAAACCTGAACCTTTTGTACTGGGATCTCCAACCCGCCTGCCTGCGGAGATTATAGCAAACCCTCTTATGTAGTGGAGGCTCATAGTGCAGCAGTGGACTGTCACTCGCTGTTGACGTTGATGATGCTGTTCTGAATTCTTTAGAGCTACGGCGTAGCTGACTACAGCGTAGTAGCTACGGCGTAGTAGTTGATATCATTTTTACATTATTTGAACTGATTAAAGTACTTACGTGTAGGTTTATTACTTATTTAAGATTAATTAGACACCACTGACAAACGGTGAAGGAAAACACCTTGAGGAAACCTGGGATTATAATTTATAATTGTGAGTTTCGAATCGCCAACCCGCATTGAGCAAGCGTAGTGATTAATCTCACCTGATGGTAAGCAATCGGCGTCGCCCATGGACACCCGGAAAACCAGAGGCGTTACAAGTGCGTTTTGGGGATTAGGAGTTTGAGGATCGTTAGGGATTCAGGAATTGGGGAGGGCGGTAATTGGGCCTCCGGTAACCTTACTCACACAACACAACAAGGGATTGGGGAGATTGGGGAAGGGGAGGGTAATAGGGCCTCCGGTAACCTCACTCACACGACGAAACACAACGCAAGCGTTGCTTCACGTCGGTTTTCCGTGAGGCCGTGGTATCACTCCGGTCGAGCCGGCCCATTCGTGCCGAAGCATGGCTCTCCCACACTTAAAATATATATCAGTACTTGCCACATCAACCTAAAGGTAGATAGCATTAGTTATTTGGTAGCGAAGTATATAATAAACGGATATTCTTTGACTATCAGTGATTTCTTTCTATCTAAGTCTCAGTTGTGTGCGCCACACTCAGCAGGGCACACAAATTTATTAAAAAAAGGCGTGATACGTACCTATCATGTCTGTGTTAACTATACTTAGTCAAATTCCTAGCACATTGACTATGTCTGTTAAAATTTTAACACAAGTGCGGCACGCAGCCACACCCCAGTTCAGTCATTTATAATTTTTATCAACAGGGTTATTCTCTTATGTCGCATATTGAGTAAAACTCACTTGCCCCGCGCGGTTTCACCTTCTTTAATCGACTCCTATATATATCGTAGTTTGGTTTTATAGCTTATAGTCTTCCTCGATAAACGGACTATACAAAATAATAAGAATTATTCAATTGCAACGAGTACTTCCATAGATAAGTGCCCTTAAACAAAACAACAAATTCTTCGGGTCTACTATACGTAAAATGCTCTCAAAATATGACTCCAGACTTTTGTTACTGATTTTTCGAAATTAAACAACAGTAGGGATGATGACAGGGTATGAAAATTAAAAATCTATTTAGTCCGTCAGTTAGATAATGAAAAAATATTAGACAAGTATTTTTTTATTTTATCGTATAATGAAATAATACTTAGATAAAACGAATCAAAGTTTACGAGTGGTAGCTACGTCATTTTAGAATATAAATCGTACTCAAAGGTGACGTCATGCGATATTTCAAATCAATATATCTTCGAAACTATTCGTTTCCCTAAGAATATATAAAAGTACGTCTCTAATGTTTTTAAACTACCAGACGGACATTAAAATAAAAATTAGACAACATAATGGGGTATTATAATAAATCTACTTTTTTTTCGATAACCTAATTAAAAAAATATCACAAAATAGTTTCCATACAAAAAAAAACAGCCTTTTATCAAAAAAAATACATTTTATCAAATTAAATTTCTTACGAGAATAACCCCATGTCGCGAGTTTAAATAGGTCATTTTTATAATTAGTAGAATTTACGATGTTGCCATACCCTCGCGGGGTGGCGGGGCCAACCCCACCCCACGATGTGAGTCGACCTGTGAACATAGTGTGAGCCAAATACCAATTAAAAATAATTAATTTAAACTCTTCGTTTGTGAATGTGGGATGTGTATAAGTGTTCACTGATCAAAACCTCTTCTCACACGGAGAAGGTTTGAGCATTGATCTCCCCGCTAGCTAAATGCATGTTGGCGATTTCAATCTTAAAATTAGAAATTATTAGCTCAGGATTCCTCACGATGTTATGCTTTACCGTTTGTCAGTGGTCACTTGATGGTAAGTAATAGGCGTCACCCATGGGATACCCGAAACACCAAAGGCGTTACAAGCGTGTTGCAGGCCTTTTAGGGATTAGGAGTTTGAGGATCGATGGGGATTCAGGATGGTCACAAATGTATCTTACTTTTATATCACAACACAATCTCACCACTACATAGCACAAAACAAAGTCGCTATCCGTCGTCTGTCTGTCCCTATGTATGCTTAGATCTTTAAAACTACACAACGGATTTTGATGCGGTTTTCTTTAATAGATAGAATGATTCTTAAGAAAGGTAACATAATATAACATAACATCACGCCTTTTATCCCCAAAGGGGTAGGCAGAGGTGTACATTTACGGCACTTAATGCCACTGTACAATGTAACACCCACTTTACACTATTTATGTTACGAGTCCCATGTAACAGGGGGTGGGCCTATTGCCATATACCGGACACAATACCAGACTCCGTGCCACAACTAAGATTTTTTTTAAAAACCCAGTAACACTTTTTCCGACCTGGGAATCGAACCCGAGACCCCTTGCCCGGCAGTTGCACTTGCGACCACTCGGCCAACGAGGCAGTCAGTATTAAGGAAGGTTTATATGTATAATACATGCATATTGCACCCGTGCGAAGCCGGGGCGGGTCACTAGTATCTATTTATATAAAAGTATTTTTGTTAAACCTAATAATGATCTTCAAAGCCCTACCTTCTACATTCGCCTACCAAAAAAAACATATAGCCAAAACCGAAGCCTCGAAGTCTATAGTAACGCCATTGTTCTTTCATAATTCACAAGAAGAATATGGTCGGACTGCCTCGTTGGCCGAGTGACTGCCTCGTTGGCGGAGTGGTCGCAAGTGCGACTGCCGGGCAAGGGGTCTCGGGTTCGATTCCCGGGTCAGGCAAAGTATTACTGGGTTTTTAAAAAATTCTCAGTAGTAGCACGGAGTCTGGAAATGTGCCCGGTATATGGCAATAGGCTCACCCCCTATTACATGGGACTCGTAACATAAATAGTGAAAAGTGGGTGTTACATTGTACAGTGGCATTAAGTGCCGTAATGTGCACCTCTGCCTACACCTTCGGGGATAAAAAGGCGTGATGTTATGTTATGTTGTGTTAAGAATATGGTCAATAGTTCACCACCATAATTACTTCTAAGTGCTTCACATAGACCGGCAAGGCGAATATAATGTCCCAAGTGTTGCAAGCCTCCAGGCCCGAGCGTACGGCGCGTCGCGTTACGCGCGCGCCTCAAGGAGCCATCAGACCACCACAGATGGGGCTCAATAGATCTGATGCTGATACGGAGCCGCGGAGAACCTAACGGGTAACCCGGGCTCCGGCTCGACGTGCCGGAGAAGGAACGGGGTGGTTTTTAGTCAGTAAGAGTCTGACACTTCCTCCCGCCTCACCCAGGCGGGAGCAGTCATTCGATGATTTTCGCACCTTAAAAAAAAATATGTAGCCAAAACCGTATTATTCATAAAAAACTATTACCTTTTCATATTTTACACGCAAAGAGATATTAACAGTATACAGGGTGCTCCCGTCACTTATACAGGGTGGTTGTAAAAGGATGGCTTAACGAACCGACGCGAGTTGATGTTGTAATTTACATATATACAGGGGGAGGTTCATATTGACGTTGGATTATTATAGATTTAGTAGGTAAAGTTTTTGGTATGTGCGTTGATTTTAGCTGGTTTCATTTTATATAAAGTTGATGCCTACTGTGATGAAATAAAATAGGGTATATTCCAATTTGGAAAATAAAATAAAATATATTATTTACATGACATAACATAACAGCACGCCTTTTATCCCCGGAGAGGTAGGTAGGTATGTACACATTATGGCACTTAATGCCACTGTACAATGTAACACCCACTTTTCACTATTAATGTTATGAGTCCCATGTAATAGGGGGTGAGCCTATTGCCATGTACCGGGAACAATTACAGACTCCGTGTTACTACTGAGAATTACATATACCTTATTATATGTATATACCGGTTGAGCCTATTACCATACATCGGGCACATTTTCTGATTCCGTGCTACTACTGAGATTTTTAAAGAACCCAGTATTTTGCCCGGCCCGGGAATCGAACCCGAGACCCCTTGCTCGGCAGTCGCACTAGTGACCACTCGGTCAATGAGGCAATCATATTATATAAATAATACAATATGATATTTAAACAAAGTCACCTACTATTTTTTACAGTAAAACCAATAACAAATACATATAACATCTTAAATAACAAACATAGCATAACAAGTGATCATTTGTAGTGTTGGAAATCCATCTCTGCTTACCCCTTTGGGAAACGCCAAACCTCATATTATCGGGTTCAAAATTCCATACTCTCAAACAGGCATTGTTTCAAACAGTTAAATTAAGCCCAGAATTGCCCTCCTAATAAACCCATACTAAATCATTAAATATCATACATAAACTATTGCCAAGCAAATTACATTACTTTCATTTGCAAAGTCGGGTAAGACTCGAAGTTGAGTAATGAAAAATTCATCCTGTATATCTCGCATCAACACGACCATCATCACAGGATTTCGTACCTTATTCCTTAGTTGTTAAACTCTATATTCCCATGAAGGTGTAATAACGAAGTTTACTAAGGGTGTCGCTGTTCATGAGATTTCGTCTCTATTCCTTTATGGTGAAGGTTGAAATTTAAAAGAATTTGGTGCGGTTGGCAACTGTATGTATATTCACGGTGGATTAAGTTTTGGGTATAGGTAGATATATCGGTTATTTGGAGCGGAGAATGCATGGCAATATAATTTTAGAATAGACAAGCTCTGTTCCTGCAAAAATTAATAGGACGTACTTTTTTGACTATGTCGTTGTGGCCCAGAAGTTAATATGCCCACTTCTCATGCATGAGGACTCGAAACCAAGTACCAATGTAACTTTTTCCGAGTTACATGGACTTTCTAAGATTATCTAGGCACCACTGACAAACGGCGAAGGAAAACATCGTGAAGAAACCTGTGCCTTTAGCCAAAAGCACCTTCAGCGCTTGTCTACAGAGAGAGTAGAAAACTAAATGTATGCGGATGACACTGACAAGTGCCAAAATTTACGTCAATTCCATATAATTTGGTTTTCTATTCTACATGTAGACAAGCGCTAAATGGCATTTGGCTACAGCAGCTGGGCTTATAATTTCTAATTATAAGTTTAAAATCGCCAACCTTTGTTCAATCAAGTGTGGGAGAGCCATGCTTCGGCACGAATGGGCCGGCTCGACCGGAGTGATACCACGGCCTCACAGAAAACCGACGTGAAGCAACGCTTGCGTTGTGTTTCGTCGTGTGAGTGAGGTTATCGGAGGCCCAATTATCCTTCCCTTCCCCAATCTCCCCAATTCCTGAATCCCCAACGATCCTCAAACTCCTAATCTCCAAAAAGCCGGTAACGCACTTGTAACGCCTCTGGTGTTCCAGGTGTCAATGGGCGACGCCGATTGCTTACCATCAGGTGATCCGTCTGCGCGTTTACCGGCTTATGCCATAAAAAAAAACCTTTATTGAGCAAGCGTGGTGATTAATGCTTAAACGTTATCCGTATATGAAGAGGCTTTTAGTCAGCAGTGGCCACTTATATATAGGCTGTTGATATGATTTTTTTTTTACTAAATGTAACACCAACTTTTCATCAATGATGTAATGAGTCCCATGTTATTTTTGACAAGCCCATTACAACCTCCGTAAACCTACAACTCCTTTGCACCAGGATCTACAGTAGATACAACCATGAAAACACCGGAACACTGAAGTCCAACGTCCCAGAGACATGAATAACTGTATTGGTTCCCGCAACGAAATGAATCAGAAGATAATATTGGTGTATTTCGATTTATATTCTCACATATTACTCTTATTACGAGAATGTATTGGATGTCGATTCCCGGGTCGGGCAAAGAATTACTGGGTTTGTTTAAAAAATCTCAGTAGTAGTACGGAGTCTGGAATTGTGCCCGGTATATGGCAATAGGCTCACCCCCTATTACATGGGACTTATAAAACATATAGTGAAAAGTGGGTGTTACATTGTACAGTGGTATAATTTGCACCTCTGCCTACCCCTCTTGGGATAAATGGCGTGATGTTATGATGTTATGTCTTGGAATTATGAACATGTCACTACATATTGTAGTGAATGAGAATATTGCCATATACAGAACAACGATTCACTCTATGCTTCTCTGGTGGTGGACAACAAAACGGGTTACCGAGGCTCCAGCTCTATGCTCCTGCATAGAGCCACTCCTGTAGGAACTGATTGGTGTTTAGTCAGTAAGAGGCTGACACTCCCTCTCGCCAAGAAAAAAAAGTCTGACACTCTCTCTCGCCGCACCCTAGCCAGCAGGAGACATTAGATGATTTTTCTCCTGCAACAAAAGACCCAATGCTACTACGACAAATTAGTAAAAAGATAAAAAAATACTTTTTTCCCGGCCCGGGAATCGAACCAAAAACTGCTAAACTCGACAATCGCCTTACCAACCACTTGAAACAGATTCCTTCTTTATTAAAAACAAAAATATACATTATCTCATCTTATTACAAAAATCCCGAGATATACGAAATCCCTTTTATCGGCTCCCCTCTACCTATCCCGGGATTGCACTACCACCCTAGTACTTGGTATCGATTGCTCCGGGATTCAATTGGTTAGAGTATGGAAATTGAAATTGAGGATAAATAAATGAAAGTCGCTTCCAGCCTCGCGATGTTTAGTTATTGGGGGAGGACTGTGGGGGCATTGGACAGTACGGGGCTGATACGTGCAGGATGATGATAAAAATAAGTAAAATTAAGGCGTTTCTGTTTTTCCTGGGTCTTTTAAGGTGAGGTGATTGAAAAATGGTTGAATGACTATCAAATGACGCGTTAGCGGGTAAGATAAGATGGATTGAAAAAAGTATGATTTTTAAGGTAAATTTCGATCAAAATAATCTTCAATCATTCATCAACAACGCATAAATGCCCACTGCTGAGCAAAGCCTCTTCTCACACGGAGAAGGTTTGAGAGTTTATAAGCCCAGATTTTCTCACGATGTTTTCCTTTACCGTTTGTCAGTGGTGTCTAGATAATCTTGGAAAGTACATATAACTCGAAAAAGTCACATTGGTACTTGCCGTTGATAGGTTTCGAAATCACACTCTCATGCCTGAGAAGCGAGCGCCTTAGACCTCCGGGCCACCACAACATGTCTTCAATCATTAACCATTTCAAAAATTGTAAGTAGGACCACAATAATATAGCTAAAGCCACTTTTTCGTTGAAATTACACGGTATCTTTTTAAACGAAACACTAGACTGCATTACGAATGTACAGCCTGTCGCGTTCTGCGCGCGCCTCAAAGAGCCATCTAACTACCACAGATGGGGCCCAATAGGGCTGATGCCGATATGGAGCCGCGATAGACTTAATGGGTTGCCGGGGCTCCGGCTCGAAGTGCAGGAGTAGGAACGGAGTGGTTTTTAGTCAGTAAGAGTCTGACAGTTCGATTCCCGGGTCGGGCAAAGTTTACTGGGTTTTTTAAAATTCTCAGTAGTAGCACGGAGTCTGGAAATGTGCCCGGTATATGGCAATAGGCTCACCCCCTATTACATGGGACTCATAACAACTAGTGAAAAGTGGGTGTTACATTGTACTGTGGTAGAATGTGCACCTCTGCCTACCCCTTCGGGGATAAAAGGCGTGATGTTATGTATGTATGTATGTAAGAGTCTGACACTCCCTCCCGCCTCACGAGTCATTGGATGATTTTACTCCCTCAAAATAAAAAGACTCCTTACGAATACCTCTATATTGCGAGGAATCTATGTGGCTAAGCTATCATCAAATTAAATCAACAGCGGGTCACAGTCCACTACTGGACTGTGTGCGTCCTCTACATAAGAGGGTTTGTCATAACCTCCGCAGGCAGGCGGGTTGGAGATCGCAGTATAAAAGGTTCAGGTTTATCAGACAGCTCTGATGCATGGTCTTTGTCGAATGTTACCTTAATCGGTTCTTTATCTAGAGGTATATACATATAGAGGTATATAGTGTCAACATACACTAACTAAATAAATGTAAGCCCATCTCGCAAATCGCACTAAAGTCTTTACAAAAATTCATTCGTCGAATTCTCTACATACAAAATTAACATAACATAACATCACGCCTTTTTATCCCCTGGTAGGCAGATGTGCACATTACAGCAATTAATGCCACTGTACAATGTAATACGCACTTTTCACTATTTATGTTATGAGTCCCACGTAATAGGGGGTGAGCCTATTGCCATATACCGGGCACAGTTCCAGACTCCGTGCTACTAGTGAGAAGTTTTTGTAAAAACCCAGTAATACTTTGCCCGATGCGGGAATCGACCCCGAGACCCCTTGCCTGGCAGTCGCACTTGCGACCACATGGCCAACGAGGCAGTCAAAGTCAAAGTTACATACAAAATTATAGAAATGGTATTCACACTGGTTTCATAAACCACATCTTCATAGCGAAATCCCAACACATAAGCATGCCACTTTCAAAAAGAAAAAAAGAAAAGGCAGTACTCTTGAAAGACACACAAAAAATGGCGGCGTAACATTGTAGGGCACAGTTCCTTTGAAAAAAGAAAAAAGATCTGCTCACACATTAAGAAAACAATGTCTTTAGTAAAAGGAAAAGATACAAACGGTTTGTGCACGCTTCGCTGGGCGGGGTGTGGTGCAAAGAATGAGCGGAAAGCGAGTAGGAGGATTTATTAAAGTTTGTAGCAGCGTATATATTCAAATTAAGTAGGTTCAAATTTTAAGCTGCTTCGAGTCGAAACAGTTGGGTCATTGGGTCCCAGGGCACATTCGGTTCTTCATTAATATGAAGTTTCTTGCTCGTTCTTCTCCATTCGAAACTACACTTTGGAACGAGCGCCTAGCTTCACTGATAGACAGACGCACGTACGATACTATTTTTCAAGAGTACCTAATTCAGGATAAATTGAAAATAACTGATTGACATTGACTTTGACTTAGAAAGAAAGAAATTGCCCGTAGGATAATCAACTCTGTCGTTTCTTATTTGAATCTTTATTTTGTTATCTGTGCAGACTATACATCGATTGAGTAGTAGCTTGTCAGACATGATCACGTGGCCTGAGCCCTTAACCAAACGCCACTTCAGCGCTTGTCTACAGAAAGAATAGAAATCAAAATGTATGGGGATGACACTGACAAGTGTCAAAATTTACGTCAATCCCATATAATTTGGTTTTCTACTCTACACGTAGACAAGTGCTAAATGGCATTTGGCTACAGCTGCTGGTCAGAGGAACCTTTCTTCTCATAGCTTAGGGAACCCTATTTTATAAAAATGATTGTGTTCGATCCTAGACCCTTTACTCAACACTAACACTGTTTTGCAAAGGTAGTCTTCTAAATTTTTTTTAATGTCCGGCTGGTAGAATAATTTAATACATTAGACACGTAATTTTACTTTTTTTACAAAATTAAATACTATCGACGATATATTAATTTGAAATATCGTGTGCCGACCTTCCACTCCTAAACTTAACGCCATTTTATATAACTATTGTAAACTTCATACGCGAAAATAAAGAAATATATGTCTAATTTTTTTCTTGTCTAACTGACGGACAAATTACATTTTTCATTTACAGACACTGCCAACTATTCAATTACCTCTGAAAATCGCTTTCAATTTATATCTTAAACAGGACATTTCAGTCAGAAATATTCTTACACAAACGTATAGTTTAATTGAAATATTTTTCAGGCCGACCCACTGAATATCTGAACATTCTCGAATGAAACTTTTAATACGTTGCTTCAGAGACAAAATGCTATTAAATAAATACAAACGATTGCCTTCGACTTCTTCCTTATTTGCGTATTAAAAGGAAACATTGTTCCCTATCCCTGTTTTTCCCGTTGGCGTCGTATATCCAACTAAGGGACTAGAGGTATAAGGACAGAGACCGTGCAGCAGTGCTCTCTGATAAACCTGAACCTTTTATACTGCGACCTCCAACCCGCCTGCCTGCGGAGATTATGACAAACCCCCTTATGTAGAGGAGGCTCATAGTACTATGAGCCTGCTCTACTGCTGTATAGCAGTGGACTGCCATGGCCTGTAGGCAACGATTAACTTTGACTACCTATTAAAAACTCTACTACTGTTCCAATTATGTAATAAAATGTCGTGGTGTCACGGAGGTTAAGACGCCCGCTTCTCATGCATGAGGGTGAGGTTTCGAAACCTACCAACGGCAAGTACCTACCAATGTGACTTTTTCCGAGTTTTTTTTTTTTTTTAAGGGGGGAAAATTATCGAATGACCAATGTGACTTTCTCCGAGTTATATGTACTTTCCAAGATTATCTAGACACCATTGACAAATGGTGAAGGAAAACATCGTGAGGAAACCTGGACTTATAATTTCTAATTATAAGTTTGAAATCGCCGACCCACATTGAGCAAGCGTGGTGATTAATGCTCAAACCTTCTCCGTGTGAGAAGAGGCTTCGCTCAGCAGTGGCCACTTATAGGCTATTGATGTAATAGAGTGTTCTACTTAAAATGCTATGAAATAAAATAAGACAACAAATAATATCTAACAGTACAATCAAAATTGAACTCTAAATTTATCTACATAAAACGAAAAATCACATTGTGTGCTCAACCCAAAACAAAAGGTAAAACAGTGATAATAAACTGCAATCTATAACCAACCTTATATGATTAAAATGGTATCCCTTTTCCCTTAGCATGATTGTTAAATGTGTAGTTAGTTTAAATGTTTAGAAAATTATTTTTAAAATGATAACCAATTTTTTTTTCAGCCCATCAGTAAGAATATTAAACAATATATTTCAGGTTGCCTTTGGTCAAGTGATCGCAAGAGCGATTAACAAACAGAAGTACGGGTTCGATTCCCGGGTTATACAAACTAGTTATTATTGAGATTTTCGATCTTAAAATTCTCAACTGCTTGAAGTGATGCTTGCTATTACAGTGTACTCATAACTTTAATCGTGAAAAATGAGTGTTACATTATCTATGTACACCTCTGTCTACCCCTTCGATGATATACAGCCCAATAATTCAGTATACAGGTAAGAAAACAATGATTGATTCAGTACAGAGACAAACTAGAGTAAAGATAGTACTACGATTTCGTAGCAAATATACTACGGCGTAGACATTAACTACGCCGTAGTAGATCAAAGTCAAAGTCAAAATCATTTATTTCAATTAGACCGGGAAGGCACTTTTGAACGTCAGCAATAGGAATTTAAAAGTGAAGCTATTTGGTCATTCCAAGGTGTAGATTCCTATGGAAAAGAACGAGCAAGAAACTCCATAGGTTACTCTTTTTCAATCAGGTTCACAATACAATTCTCTAGTTACATAGTTTTATTGGTTCGATTGTGCGAGAACAATGTAACACCAAAATCCAGTGAAATAGATCGAAAAAGAAAAGATTGTAGTTCTGATTTAGCATTTTTTTTAAGGGGGGAAAATCATCGAATGACTGCTCCCGTCTGGGTGAGGCGGGAGGGAGTGTCAGACTCTTACTGACTAAAAACCACCCCGTTCCTTCTCCTGCACATCGAGTCGGAGCCCCGGTTACCCGTTAGGTTCTCCGCGACAGTTCTGATTTAGCTTGAGACGTTATGTATGGTAGCCATTAGTTTTCTAGAGCCGACTGAGTTACAGAAGACATGGCTTCGTTACAAAGCGTACAATTTACTATAACAATAGCTACTGACTCTGTACTGAATCAATCTTTATTGTCTTACCTAGATACTAAATTGACTGTATTTTTTTTTATTTTTTGGCCGAGTGGTCGCAAGTGCGACTGCCGGGCAAGGGGTCTCGGGTTCGATTCCCGGGTCGGGCAAAGTATTACTGGGTTTTTATAAATTCTCAGTAGTAGCACGAAGTCTGGAATTGTGTCCGGTATATGGCAATAGGCTTACCCCCTATTACAAGGGACTCATAAAATAAATAGTGAAAAGTGGGTGTTACATTGTACAGTAGCATAATGTACACCTCTGCCTACCCCTTCGGGGATAAAAGACGTGATGTTATGTGTATATGTGTTTTTTTTATTCTAGCTGATGGGCCGAAAAAATATTTTAGATATCTGTTCTGGGTACGACTCAACGCCTATTACATGGAACTTAATATGTGAAAAGTCCTATCTAATAGATGACGAGTCTATACCCAAAACACAGGGTTCGAATCCCGAGTCATTAAATTTTTTATGTGAATTTTTCGATTATATCAAAATTATGTCATCTGATATAATATTCCAGTTATTTTTCCCTAGGATGGGAGGATTTGCGTCGTCAGGGCCATAATTGGGGCCAACACGGATTGTCAGTCCAAGGTACTAAAACTAAATTATTATATAATTATATGTATAATAATTATATGAATTTCCTATTTCACTTTCTTATGTCTTATAATTCTTATACTCTTTGACTATTCGTATAAAAAATTTTGGCTATGTTTCTTCTCGTATAAAAGGATTTCGTACAATATAGTTAGGGGGAATTTCTTACTGCACCTCTATTTAGAATTTTAAGCAAACTAAATTTCTCCACTAATAACCTACTGCATAACAAAAAACATGAACCGTAATACATAAATACTGTTTTCCGTATTAGAGGTAATTGTTAAATATTAGGTTAGGTTAGGTTTGTTTTTTTTTGTTGTTTTTATATATTTTGTTGCACTCGAAGAATTATTAGATTCAGTAAAACAGTTAAGCTTTAAAGATCTAACAGTATAGTATAATTGATTTATTCGATGAGCAAATTTAGTGTGCAATTCAGTATTTTTGGTGGTAATTTCGAATATTTTGATTGAAAAAAGGGAATTTACAGTTAAAGTATTAAATACCACCCATATTTTTATAATGATGATACTAACACATGACGTACTCTCGCGTAACAGCTAACACATAAAGGTTTAATGTGTAATTTCTTTTGGCATTAAGTTCTAAAAGCTAAAGCTGTATATGCATGCATAAAAACTAGTTGTTAAATGAAATCTCCTTAGGTTAGGCTGTTTTGATAAAATATATACTTCTATAGACTATAATCTCTATGCCAAACCATTAAATTTGACTGCATGGTTGGCGCAATGGTTGAGCAACTGACTGCAGTGCAACGTGTCGCGGATTCGATTCCCGCACTGAACAACTCTTTGTGTGATCCACAAATAGTTGTTCCGGGTCTGGGTGTCATATGTATGTGAACTTGTATGTTTGTAAACGCACCCACGACACAGGAGACAATCCTAACATGGGACAGTTTTTGCGTTAAATAGGACTAAACATATTCATCAACAAGATTTCACATTTATAATATCACAAGACGTCAAAGTCAAAGTCAAAGAATTTATTCCAATTTAACCATAAATTGGTACTTTTGAAACGTCAACAAATACAAAATATACAATAGTCTCTCTGAATAATAGTGAAGCTAGGTGAAGCTAGGTGCTCATTCCAAAATATAGATTCGAATGAAGAAGAACGAGCAAGAAACTACATTCGTTACTCTTTTAAAAAGTATGTTCTACGATGTCTCTGATACATATTCCAATAATGTAGGTATATGTGAGAACAATGCAAAGACACGGTTGACGGATAATCCAAATTATAAAACTTTCTAAAATAGAAAACAAAACAAAAACGAATAAATATGTTATAGTCTAACATGGTGTACACATATGCATAATGTCAATCCATAACAATAGTACTTCTATACAAGAAAAAAGAAACTCTTTGTTTCTCTAAGTTGGATTTCAAAAATTAACATGTTTTAGAAAATTAGGCATACCTAGTGTCATTAAGAACTACAAATTATACCAAATTATGTTATACCAAAAGACTTTCCTTAGGCAAAAGTAATTATACGAATTGATATAGAACTCTAATGTATCTTCCCAGTTTCTTATGTCGAAATTTATAATATGAAATGTCTGGTACTTGCCAACTAGTCAAATTCAATACTTTTTTCGAACTGTCAAAACTGACAGGTCTCTTTGAATTTTGTACGAGATTGTGTATTGTGACGTCACGTTTTTTTAACGTCAAACAGCGTAGTTATTTCGTATAAATTTGCTGGATAGATACTAAAATTAAGTTTGTCATAAAATCAATTAATGAACGTGTGATTATTTATTATATTTCATTGTACTGAACAGTCGAAATAATTATTTTTGATTACTGAAAGTACCCTCATCACCAATTCTTTAATACTTATCAATGTTTTAAAACTTCTTCAGTTCTGTAGGTCTTCAAATATTTTCTATTTATTCTTCATATCTGTGTGTTTTGATATTTATATTTAACGTAAACTAAATGTTGTATTTTCTTTACAATTTTACAGTTATATTGACTGATTAAAGCTCTTTTTGACCTGAATAACGTTATTATTTCTTTTATTATTTATGTACACACATACAACACACAGGACAATACATATATAAAAACAGAGTATATAGGCCCTACATATTCCAATTAGAATTTCTTCCTTTGGGCCAGTGGCAGGAAAAGAAATAACGACACCGAGACACATAGTTTTAGTATTACACAAATATGATAAAAAAATAACAATAATAATACGAAAGAAACCAAAGGAAATAACAATAATAATCAATACAATATTATTTCGCTTTCATAATATATTTTCTTGAATAGTATTAATTTCTACGACATGGAGACACACTAAAGAGGTAGACACTAGATAAACCAAATCGTATTGCAATCAGTCTGTCCTGCAGCTGTAGCCAAATGCCATTTAGCGCTTGTCTACATGTAGAATAGAAAACCAAATTACCTCTATATGGGATTGACGTAAATTTTGACACTTGTCAGTGTCATCCCCATACATTTTGATTTCTACTCTCTCTGTAGACAAGCGCTAAAATGGCGTTTGGCTAAAGGCACTGACAATAAGCCGTTGGCTATACTTTATATTCTAAACGAAATAGTGTTATCTGTGGCTTGTCAGAATCTTACGTCAACGTCAAAACATCTGACATTGAATTTGGGCCATTTATTTTACTAATAATCATTGTATTTGGTTGTGATCAGTCTCAAGTAGACTAGCTTCATCATTAAGAACCTTATCGCCTAGAAAATAAGTCCTATATGAACTGATTTTTAATTTTATTCATCATTATCATCACCAACATCAATAGTGGGTGGCAGTCCACTGCTGCACTATGAGCTTGCTCTACATAAGAGCGTTTGTCATAATCTCCGCAAAACCATGAAGCACTTTTGGAGATCATCCCGGACATACATACAAAAAAGCAAACAAAAATACTATTACTATATTTGGCTTCGGTATCGCACGTAAAACACGCCTCAATTATTTTTTAAAATATTCTCTTAAAAAAATTTTCAGTGTACAGTTTGAATTTTCTACGATTTTTTTTTTCAACGTTGCCCCACACTAGTATTATCTCCTGTGTCGTGGGTGCGTTTACAAACATACAAGTTCACATACACATGACACCCAGACCCGAAACAACAATTTGTGGATCACACAAAGTGTTGTTCCGTGCAGGAATCGAACCCGCGACACGTTGCACGGCAGCCGGTTGCCCAGCCACCGCACCAACCGTGCAGTCAATTTATATGTATAGTTATAGATAGATAAAACATAGGCTATTTTTTATACCATTAACACGAGCGAAGTCGCGAGCAAAAGCTAGTTAAGATAAAACTCCAAGGAAACTTCTTGAACACGTGTAGACAAGCATAAAGATAAAAAAGATATCTAGAAAAAAGATTAAAGTTCCGAACTTTCATCGCGATGGCTTAATCTTTCTTTTAACAGCTACTTTTTTTACTTGACGATAAAATTTTTCCTTTCATCTCTGGCTTAAGATAAATACTGTCAAGTTTGTCGAGTGTCAACAACTCTTTGCTATTCTTGAATTAGATATACCTCTATAATGCATTATTTAACGTTTATCGTTGCCCCACACTAGGATTTTCTCCTATGTCGTGGGTGCGTTTACAAACATAAGGAGCTGTAGCCAAATGCCATTTAGCGCTTGTCTACATGTAGAATAGAAAACCAAATTATATGGAATTGACGTAAATTTTGACACTTGTCAGTGTCATCCCCATACATTTAGTTTTCTACTCTTTCTGTAGACAAGCGCTAAAGTGCCGTTTGGCTAAAAAGGCAAAGTTTACATACACATTACACTCAGACCCGGGACTACATTTTGTGGATGTGATCCAAAGATTTGTTCCATACGGGAATCGAATTTTGATATGATAATGTTTTATATTATAACCTTTTATGAGACATACTAAATATATTATTATGTTTACGGCTTACTGCCTCGTTAGCCGAGTGGTCACAAGTGCGACGGCCAGGCAAGGGGTCTTGGGTTCGATTCCCAGGTCGGGCAAAGTACTATTGAGTTTTTTAAAAATCTTAGTCTAGAATTGTGCCCGGTATAGGGAACAGAGAGTAAAGTTCCCTAAGATCGGAAAAGGAGGATCCTCCGACCAGGCGAGGTGATCGTGCCTTTCTGCCCAACATGTTGGTCGTTAGAATTTTCAATCCATGTTTATTCGCATGTAAACTTTACATGTGCGATGTAGGATTTTATGACGTCATCCGGTGACTGACATGTGTCGCCACATGGCAATAGACTCGCCCCCTATTACATGGGATTACTCATAACATAAATAGTGAAAAGTGGGTGTTACATTGTACAGTGGCATAATGTGAACCTCTGCCTAACCCTTCGGTGTAAGTCCAGGTTTCCACACGATGTTTTTCTTCACTGTTTTCAAGGAACCTTTACCAAACATTAACGATCGTTTAGCTAAACGCGTATATAACAATAAAGTAACAAACTTTATTTAAGTAGTAAAACTCAACTGACTGACAAACTGTGATAAAAATACGCCCCGATGTTCAAAACTTCACTATCTTATACCTCTACAAAAACGTTAAAATTCTATGCAAACACGAGGCGAAACATTTTGGTAGTGATGTGAAATCGCTCAAGATCCGATGATTCGAGATTTAATCATATTATTTCGGATACTCATTGGCCGGGCAAGGGGTCTTCGGGCAAAGTATTACTGGGTGTTTTTCAAATATTCGCAGTAGTAGCACGGTGACCGGAATTGTGCCCGGTATATGGCAATATATTTACCAAATTCACGTGAATATACTGAGAAAGGCTCTACCAGTTTTGAACCACAGAGGGGTTCTTCCTCATGAGCAGCGTGCGCGGTCACAGTAGGCTGTGCGACATTGCCACGACCGCGAATTTAGTATGTCTCACGATTAAAAAAATATATTTATCCCCTATTACATGGGTCTCATAAGATAAATAGTGAAACGTGGGCGTTAAATTGTACAGTGGCATTAAGTGCCGTGATGTGCCAACCCTTTCGGGGATAAGAAGCGTGTTGTATTTCGGATCCCTAATTCAATTTTTTGCCAGAGTATGTGTTTCCTGAAGAGTGTTCCGTAAAAACTTAATATCATCATCGCAAAGTGAGAGAAGGCCATGCTTCAGCACAAATGGGCCGGCTCGACCGGAGTGATACCACGGCCGAGCAGAAAACCGACGTGAAACAACGCTTATGTTGTATTTCGTCGTGTGAGTAAGGTTACCGGATGCCCAACTATCCCCTCTTTTCCCAATCTCGCCAATCCTTATCCCCAACAATCCTCAAATTCCTAATCTCAAAAGGCCGGTAACGCACTTGTAACGCCACTGGTGTTATAAGTGTCCATGGGCGACGCCGATTGCTTACCTAATTATCCTATAACAAAAACTTAATTATATTTATTCATATACGACGATACTACATTTTTAAAGATATTTTGAAATGAAATCATGACTTATCTCATTTAGGCTTTATCCTTATTTGAAAGAAAATGAAAATAAAATGTGTATTTTTGTTACTTTTTTAATGGTTGTGTGTTAAGCTTCTTTTTGCGTTAAATATGATGTGGAAGTTACCTTGTTTTGTTGTTTATCTGTGAGTTTTTTTCGTAAATCAACTGTTGTTGATTGGATAGTCGTATTAGCGACTGTTATGTCAAAGTCAAAACGTATTTATTACAATTTGATTGACTGCATTGACTGCACGGTTGGTGCGGTGGCTGGGCAACCGGTAGCCGTGCAACGTGTCGCGGGTTCGATTCCTGCACGAAACAACACTTTGTGTGATCCACAAATTGTTGTTTCGGGTCTGGGTGTCATGTGTATGTGAACTTGTATGTTTGTAAACGCACTCACGACACAGGAGAAAATCCTAGTGTGAACAGCAAGGTTTTAAAAAAAAATTAAATCATAACTTGAGTACTTGTTAAACGTAAACAAATATAAAATAAATAACAGTCTGTCAGTCTGTCCGTCAGTGAAGCTAGGTGCTCGTGCTTGTGTTGTAAGAGGCTTTATTTCCGGAGTCAGGTAAAGAAATAAATTAAGTACCAATGCAATGTCTGCTGGTGACAGTCCACCACTGCACTATGTTCCTCCTCTACATAAGAGGGTTTGTCATAATCTCCAAACCTGTAACCCCGACAAAGATGAAGAGTTGGTTCATTTGAACGCGCTAATCTCAGGAACTGCTGAACCGATTTGAAAAATTCTTCTTCTGTTTCATAGCCCAATTATCGAGGAAGGTTATAGGCCATAAACATCATGCTACGATCAATAGGAGCCGAGCAGAGCTGCTGAGTGAGTAGGAAAACATCGTGAGGAAACCTAGTCTTATAATTTCTAATTATAAGTTTGAAATCGCCAACCCGCATTGAGTAAGCTTGGTGATTAATGCTCAAACCTTCTCCATGTGAGAACAGGCGTTACTCAGCAGTGGGCACTTATAAGCTGTTGATGATGAGACCGAGTGAAACCACGTGGAAGTGGCTAGTAACTTATAAAGTACCTTTATTCGTGTCCAAATTCCATCTTAATATACATACACATATAGTATGTTTGTACATCTGTATATGAAATTGAATTATGTACCGCCCGAGGGTTGAACCCGTCCAATCAATATCCACTACAGCTCCAGGGAATACATTCAATTTGAAAATATATGCACAAACTGATATTAAGAGATATATTATGGACTTAGATATTTGTGTGTCACATTTTTCAATCCTGCTACTATTCTATATCGTATTTATATATCGTAAGGAACTAGCCATTTTTTTCTGTCGCGGAGAACCTAACGGGTAACCGGGGCTCCGGCTCGACGTGCAGGAGAAGGAACGGGTTGGTTTTTAGTCAGTAAGAGTCTGACACTCCCTCCCCGCCTCACCCAGGCGGGAGCAGTCATTCGAGGATTTTCTCCCCTTAAAAAAAACATTTTTTTTCTTTTTTATCGGAATAAGCCGGTAAACGAGCAGACGAATCACGTGATGGTAAGCAATCGGCGTCGCCTATGAATACCTGAAACACTAAGGCGTTACAAGCGCGATATCGGCCTTTTGAGGATTAGAAATTTGAGGATTATTTGGGATTCAAGGATTAGGGATATTTTTCCTTCACGGTTTGTCAGTGGTGTCTAAATAATCTTAGAAAGTATGTACATGTAACTCAGAAAAAGTCACAGTGGAACTACCCAGGTTCCTGGCCCTCGTCCTTGAGAAGCGAGCGTCTTAAACTTACACGACAATTTTATATACCCACTAGCTACTTCCGCGCGGTTTCTCACGCTCTGCTCAGCTCCTATTGGTTGCAGCGTGATGTTTTATAGCCTATAGCCATCCTCGATAAATGCGCTATCCAACACAAAAAGAATTATTCAAATCAAACTTGTAGTGACGGAGATTGGCGCGTTCAAACAAACAAACAAACAAACTTACCTTTCCGCTTTAGAGGTATATACCTCTAATAGTATAAGATATAAAAGATAGAGTATAGAGGTAATAAAATACTATTTGTATCAAGGGGTTAGCAAGCCCATATCTTATAGACAGTATTTCAACGCCCCATGGCTCCCAAGAGGTTGATGAGCTCCGGTTGCCATGGTAACAGGTCAACAGTCGTAAAAACTTTTTTATAAAGCCAAGCTATTGGATTTTGATGACAAACTGCTGTTAATTCTTCACGTTGGAGAGCCGTGCTGCACGACTGTGCTGGTTCGACCGGAGTTATTCCACGGGCTAGCGGAAAACTAGCGCGGAATAACGTTTGCGTTATGTGAGGTTCGAGGAAGCCCTTTTCAATTCAGAAGAAGAAATAAATTCCATTTCTCTAAATACCCAATCTCCATTTCGCCAATCTCCATACCTCAATCTCCTTATCTCCAATACCTTTATCTCCGAACTCCTTATCTCCGATCTCCTTAATTTCGATATCCTTAACTCCGATCTCCTTATCTCGCATCTCCTTATCTCCGATCTGCTTATCTCCGATATCCTTATCTCCGATCTCCTTACCTCTATCTTCTTATCTCCGATCTCCGATTTCCTAACCTCCGATCTCCTTATCTCCGATCTCCTCATATCTAATGTCCTTATGTCCAATCTCCTTATGTCCAATCTCCTTATATCCAATCTCCTTATCTCCAATCTCCTTATCTCCAATCTCCTTATCTCCAATTTCCTTATCTCCAATCTCCTTATCTCCAATCTCCTTATATCCAATCTCCTTATATCCAATCTCCTTATCTCCAATCTCCTTATCTCCAATCTCCTTATATCCAATTTCCTTATATCCAATCTCCTTATCTCCAATCTCCTTATCTCCAATCTCCTTATCTCCAATCTCCTTATCTCCAATCTCCTTATCTCCAATCTCCTTATCTCCAATCTCCTTATCTCCAATCTCCTTATCTCCAATCTCCTTATCTCCAATTTCCTTATCTCCGATCTCCTTATCTCCGATCTCCTTATCTCCGATCTCCTTATCTCCGATCTCCTTATCTCCGATCTCCTTATCTCCGATCTCCTTATCACCGATCTCCTTATCTCCGATCTCCTTATCTCCGATCTCCTTATCTCCGATCTCCTTATCTCAGATCTCCTTATCTCCGATCTCATTATCTCCGATCTCATTACCCCCGATCTCATTATATCCGATCTCATTGTCTCAGATCTCGTTACCTCCGATGTCATTATCTCCGATCTCATTATCTCCGATCTCATTATCACCGATCTCATTATCACCGATCTCATTATCTCCGATCTTATTATCTCCGATCTCATTATCTCCGATCTCCTTATCTCCTACCTCCTTATCCCCAATCTCCTTATCTCCAATCTCCTTATCTCCAATCTCCTTATCTCCAATCTCCTTATATCCAATCTCTTTATCTCAAATCTCCTTATCTCCAACCTTTATTACACCAATCTCCACACCACCTTCATATCCCTAATCTTTAAATCTTCAATCTTCCTGTGCGGGCTCGGAGGGATCAGGCTGTTGATCAGTCCTCAACGAGCCAAATGTTATGAAGAGCAAGTGGACTGTAGAAATGTAGGTACTTGATACCTCGCGTACACTGATAATTATACTTTTACTGGCAAACCCGGCGAACTCAGTTTCGCCACCAGATAGCTTCGTGTTATGTAACACTTCGTTTGGTGATTAAAAGATGAAGAAAATTTTTTTTGTTTTATATTTTATAAACCTCACGGAGCCCGAGACCTTTCCAACGAATGCAAAACCGCGGAAATCGGTTCGTGCGTTCTGGAGTTACAGCGTCAGGAAGGAAAACGCGACTTATTTTTTGTAGTAGATTATCAAAATTTACTGATTGCAGAACTTAATCACAATGATATTAAAACGAAGTGGAAGAGATAAGACTACTTATAATTTCATTTTATTGATAACTGCGACTGATTTATCATTGACACTACTCTGTCTATTGTTTCATTGATACTGATTGCACCTCGCAAGGAAGCGTCCTTTTATATGCGAGGCGCGCGGACAGGATTAATCCTGTCGCTATGAGCTCGACTCTCGGAGTCATGTTTGTACAAGCTCAAAGGCAAGTTCAAACCAAGCAGCGGCTGCGCGGAACAAAGGATCGGAAGTCTGAATTTGCCTTTTCGACATGATCCGATCAAGTTTAAGTCACGTCGTGGGCGGCTCGTTACCATACCGTCGTCCACACTTCCTATCTGCAAATTCCAAATCCCAAATTTCCAATGCCCCAACAATACAATACATAACATAACATCACGCCTTTTATCCCCGAAGGGGTAGGCAGAGGTGCACATTACGGCACTTAGTGCCACTGTACCATGCAACACCCACTTTTCACTTGAGTCTCATGTAATTGGGGGTGAGCCTATTGCCATATACCGAGCACAATTCCAGACTCCAACATCGTAAAACAACAATACTGATTTGCACACAAATTGATCAATATTACAACGGAATTAAATTAGGTTAGGTATTATTAAATTTACTTTTAGTTAAAAGATAGTCATTCAGTAAAACAGTTAAGCTTTAAAGATCTAACTGTATAGTATAATTGATTTATTTGATGAGCAAATTTAGTGTTCAATTCAGTATTTTTGGTGGTTATTTCGAATATTTTGATTGAAAAAGGGAATTTACAGTTAAAGTATTAAATACAACCCTACATTTATTCTGAAGTCAGTAAAACAATATTCAATTGAATCACATGAAATTCCAAAAAGAAAAAACTTTTTAATTCGATTCAAGCAAACACAGCGCCCCAGTGGGCCGAATCGAGAAAATCTCAGCCAAAATAAATATAAAATATATACTAAATAAATACATTCATGGATGTAGATATTTCGACGAATTGTCAATTGTACTGTGAAATTTCCCTAGTGGGTCTGAATTATATGATTGGCCAGATAAAAAAAAAGTTAACCATTTTTAGGGTTCTGCACCCAATGAGTTATAAATCGCTGTTTTCACTAACAACCCCTAAACCATCTCTTTAATTTTTTTATGGCATAAGCCGGTAAACGAGTAGACAGATCACCTGATGGACACCTGGAACACCAGTGGCGTTACAAATGCGTTACCGCCTTTTTGGGGATTACGAGTTTGAGGATCGTTGGGGTTTCATTGATTGGGGAGATTAGGGAAGGAGATAGTAATTGGGTCTCCGGTAACCTCACTCACACGACGAAACACAACGCAAGCGTTGCTTCACGTCGGTTTTCTGTGAGGCCGTGGAATCACTCCGGCCGAGCCGGCTTATTCGTGCCGAAGCATGGCTCTCCCACACTTAAGCTTATACTTTATATATATTACTTACTTAAAGATATTTAGCGTAAGATCTAAACAACCCTTTAATTGAACTTCTATGTATCTTTTAAGTTAATGAAAATTAAAATTGAGTCAAGTGTCACCTATCTTAGCTTAGGGGATCCTTAAAATTAAATAAAGGCAGGCAAAAAGTGCATTGAACTCCGTTATCCGTCTATCCGTTTGTCTATATGGCTGTATATCATGAACCGTGAAAGCTAGACAGTTAAAATTTGAAATGATGACAAAAAAAACAAGGACTAAAAAATATATATTTAAAAGGTTCTGGCTTACTTATATTTCCCATCGCTATTTATGGCTTACAAGCGTGGACAATCAAGGCCGTTCTTAGGCAAAAACCGAAAGCTTTCAATACTGGGGATACCGCGAACAGCTTACCGTACTAACGTTTCTATTCTGAAAGAGCTAAAAATGGACAAAACACAGCAGTTTTCCAGTCTGCTTCCAAAGGATCGTGCGATACTTTAGCCATATTGCTCGCAGAGATGCTAGTAATATGAAACGCCTCACAGTGACTGGTAAAGTAGAAGGAAGGAGACCGAGAGGCCGGAGTACGTTACGGTGGTCTGGAAACAAATATCCAAGGAGGTGGAGTTATCCATGAATGTTCCAATGCATCGAGAAATTGAACAAGATAAGTGGCGACATCTAGTGAGCAAATCTTCAGCAGTGACAGAATCGACTACGAAGAAGAGTCTTACTCAACAAAGTTGACTTATGCATTAGCGAACGTTGTTAACGAAATCCACAGAACCCTTTGTTTCTTTTCATTTATTAAAGAGCGTTGTCTTTTAAAGACTATATCGCCTAGGACCGATAAAATCACAGTAGCTTAAAAAACTGAATAGCTATTTATGGTCTACGCATCAATGTGTACAACAATTTTGTCGTATCTCAAACTGAGACAGCAAGGATGCTGTTGACCTTCAAACCTTCAAAAAAGAGCGTATTTCTTTTTAAAAGGCTGGCAACGCACCTCACTCTTCTGGTGTTTCAGGCGGCGCTGATCGCTTACCATCAAGTGATCTGTCAGCACACAAAAAAATCACACCAATATTGTATATGGAACCTTTTAGGCGCGAGTTCGACTCGCACTTGGCCTGTTTATTTTACTCTTGTTTTTAGGAAACTCTTTTCCAATTGTTTTTTCTGTGAATTTTTCATTCAATGTTTACATATCATTATATTTTTGCCCACGAATTTCCAAGATGCGAGCACTGGGAGTTATGATTTGAATCGTTGTGTTTTTGTACAAAAAAAATTAAAGGATCGCTGTGAATTGAGTTTTTTAACACAATATTGTTTAACTGCCCCATTGGTTGAGAGAAAAGGGGTCATGGAATTTGTGGGTTAAGCAAAATATTGTAGGTTTTTTTTGTTTTTATGAAAACTTTTAGAATGAAAGTCGATTTACGAATGAAGTATACAGAGCGGATATGAATGGGACCGTCGATTATGGCGCCCTTGGTTTCACCCTTAATTTTTGGTAGGGAACCATTCGTGGAAGACCAAAAAAGGTTTAAAACTCTCTGCCTGGGAGATAGGCGTAAGATAAATAAATATAATAGACTCATCGCGTACTTCATTCTGTATGGGACCCATAACAAAAGCTAAATTTTAGAAATTGATACACTGAAAAATCTTTTCTCGACAATTACTTTAGTAATCTGAATAATGAGTAAATTATTAATTGTCATGGTCATTCTCATCATCATAGTCAAGAGCCCGTAGTATTACAGACCTAGCCCACATGAGAGAATTAGCCACAAACTTCACAATTAGGGTGCAATTACCTTAATTATGGGTGCCTCCCATAGGGGTTGGCAAAGACTAGGGAACGCCAAATACTACGATTACCACATACCTCTTTCGCCTCATCAACAGTCATCAATATTTTCATGCATGCTCGTAGCTTAAGGGTATTTTTAATTTGGCCCTTCTTTAATATAACGCTAATCTGGTGACTGCCTCGTTGGCCGAGTGGTCGCAAGTGCGGCTGCCGGGCAAGCGGTCTCGGGTTCGATTCCCGGGTCGGGCAAAGTATTACTGGGTTTTTTAAAATCTTAGTAGTAGCACGGAGTCTGGAAATGTGCCCGGTATATAAGGCAATAGGCTCACATTACATGGGACTCATAACATAAATAGTGAAAAGTGGGTGTTACATTGTACAGTGGCATTAAGTGCCGAAATGTGCACCTCTGCCTACCCCTTCGGGGATAAAAAGGCGTGATGTTATGTTACGTCTGGTCACTGTATGTTCGTCTAGGGCGCCCTCTACCGACGGCCCCATTCATATCCGCTCTATATACTTCTTTCGTTACTCTACTTTCATCCATCCTTTCTACATGTCCAAACCAGCGTAACATTCCCTTTTCAATCCTTGTCACTACATCATCTTTCAATCCACACTTTCCTCTAATAACTAGTATGACTGACTGAGCTAACTTTCATACTTGAAATTAGCTTGTGTAACAGTGCCTATATTCTCTTCCCTGTCGTTTCTCTCTTGGCATAGCGGTCGTGTTCACGTTGAGGCGGCCGTATTTGCGTTGGAGGCCGATACAGCTTTCCTCACGATCTCCCGCCATCTCTCCCTGTTTGTAGATTGTCTGACGCAGTCTGACACTAGGTTTCTCGTTGCCGATTTGACTTGTTCAGTCCAGCGCATAGGTGATCTATCTCGTGATCTGGTTCCTTCTACTTTCCCCTGAGTGCCTATATAGATCGCAGTATATAAGGTTCAGGTTTATCAGAGAGCGCTGCTGCGCGGTCTCTGTCAAATGTGTAGTCCCTAATAGAGTAGATGCCTAATATTTATTTTAATGTCCGTCTGGTAGATTATTTTAAATCATTAGACACGTATTTTATTTTCTTACAGAAACGAATACTTTCGACGATATATTGATTTGAAATGTCGCGTGACGTCACTTCTATGTACATTTTATACGTAGAAATGACGTTTTATCCCCCACTCCTAAACGTTGTTTCGTTTTATGTAAGTATTGTTTTATTATGCGACAAAAAAATACGTGTCTAATATTTTTTCATTACGTAATTTACGGACTAATTATATTTTTAATTTTCATATCGTGTCATCATCCCAATTCTAACACAAGAGTAACAGTTAATGATAAATACAGTGAAACTTGGTTAAGTGAGACATCAAGGGACTAGCAATGTCGTTTCGCTTATAGAGGTATTCCACTTACCCAGAGTCTCAGGTATACAGGTATAAATGAATATCTGTCTCATTTACAGAAGGGTGGGTAGAATAAGAATGAGTAAACAAACAATGTTATCTCAGTTACAGAGGTTTATGCATATAAAATTTACTCGCTGTCTCAGCTAAAGAGGTAACTATGATGATAAATCTAAAGAACAAATCCCAGATATAGAGGTTTACCTCGTTCCACTAACAGAGGTAATTCAATGCCAAAGTGTTGGGACCTCAGCATGAGTTCCAGTTATGGAGGTTTCTCACTTATCCAGGTCCCACTTAACCAAGTTTCACTGTATTATATTCAGACTTAGTTAGCAAGCTAAAAACTAATCAATTAGCACTTTTAATTTTCTAACAATCGAGCGGTTGTTCGCGTGTGTAATATACATTAAAATGATATATTATTTAGGTCGACGACTTCTGTTTATTTCTAGTGTCGAAGCACGCAGGCCCACTGTGCAGACGTATGTTTGTTTTATAACTGGCCTGTCTTGTTTGTTAACGTAACTTACAGTTTTTTTTTAACATTTCCCCACACTAGTATTCTCACCTGTGTCGTGGGTGCGTTTACAAACATACAATATCACATACACATGACACCCAGACCCGAAATTACAATTTGTGGAGCACACAAAGAGTTGCTCCGTGCGGGAATCGAACCCGCTACACATTGCGCGTTAGCCGGTTGCCCAGCCACCGCGCCAACAGTGCAATTAAAAGACATTATAGAACATACTTTTTTAAAAAGAGTAACGAATGGAGTTTCTTGCTCGTTCTTCTCCATTCGAATCTTCATTTTGGAATAAGCACCTAGCTTTACCTAGCTTCACTGACGTACTGACTGACGGACTGTTATTTATATTGCTTTTGTTAACGTTTCAAAATTACCAAACTGCCTCGTTGGCCGAGTGGTCCAAAGTTCGACTGCCGGGCAAGGGAACACGGGTTTGATTCTAAAGAACACCTGGATTTTTTTTAATCTCAGCAGTAGCACTAAGTCTGGAATTGTGCCCGGTATATGGCAATAGACTCACCCCCTATTACATGGGACTCATAACATAAACAGTGAGAAGTGGTTATCATATATTGCCTATGTGCAAAGTCAAAATCATTTAGTTCAATTAGACAACGAAAACATTTTTGAACGTCAATAAAAAATTTAAAGTAAAGCTATTTGCTCATTCCAAGGTATAGATTCCTAAGGAGAAGAACAAGCAAGAAGCTCCATAGGTTACTCTTTTTCAATCACGTTCACGTTTAAAAGGCCGGCAACGCACCTGTGACTCCTCTGGTGTTGCGGGTGTCCATGGGGTCGCTGATCGCTTACCATCAGGTGATCCGTCTGCTCGTTTGCCTCCTATTCCAAAAAAAAATGTGGTAAAGCCATACTTCGACACGAATTGGCCGGCTCGACCGGAGTGATACCACGGCCTCACAGAAAACCGACGTGAAACAACGCTTGCGTTGTGTTTCGTCGTATGAGTGAGGTTACCAGATTCCCAAATACTCCTCGATTCCTGAATCCCCAACAATCCTCAAATCCCTAATTCAATGCATTTGTAATGCCTCTGGTGTTCCAGGTGTCCATGGGCGACGCCGATTGCTTACCATCAGGTGATCCGTCTGCTCGTTTACCGGCTTATAACATAAAAATACCTCTGTCTACCTCTTCTAGGTTTAAAAGCATGATGTAATGAAATGTTTGTTTTAATTACCATGTATGTACATATAAACATAGCTACCTACGTTGTCCCATCTCAAACCATGGGACGGGCCTTGTAATGTAAATTTGTGTTTAATTATGAGCCGACACAGCTCTGTCGGTGACCTACTTACATACATAGCGTTGTGTTAAATACAAGTCAAAGATAAAAGGAACTGTAGTGGAGATTTTGAACGCACTGCTAGACTTGCTGGGCAACCGACTGCCGTGCAACGTGTCGCGGGTTCGATTTCCGCACGGAACAACACTTTGTGTGATCCACAAATTGTTGTTCCGGGTCTGGGTGTCATGTGTATGTGAACTTGTATGTTTGTAAACGTACACCGACACAGGAGATAATCCTAGTGTGGGGCAACGTTTGAAGCAAAAAAAAAAACGCAGAGGTTTTTTGTTGGATATATTTGATGGGCCGACGTTTGACCACTATCTCGCCTGGTAGTAAGCGATAATATGGTCTATGATGGAGCACGTCGTCCCATAAGCAACCTATTCACTCGGGCCTTGAAGACACCCAGGTTATCTCATCAACAGCCATTAAACGCCCACTGCTGAGCAAAGCGTCTTCTCACACGGAGAAGGTTTGAGCATTAATCACCACGCTTGCTCAATGCAGGTTGGCGATTTCAAACATATATTTAGAAATTATAAGTCCAGGTTCCCTCACGATGTTATCCTTCACCGTTTGTCAGTGGTGTCTAAATAATCTTTAGAAAGTACCTACATATAACTCGGGAAAAGTCACAATGGTACTTGCCGTTGGTAGGTTTCGAACCGGCATGGCACCCTCATTCATGAGAAACGGGCGTCTTAAACCTCCGGGCCACCACGACACCACCCAAGTTATACCCTTCAGGAAATATAGACTCTGGCAAAGAATTCCACTCCTTAGCAGTACGCACAAGGAAGCAAGGAAACGTTTCGCGGCAGCCAGTTGTACAACCATCAAACTAGTCCCATTTTTGATATTTATATAACATAACATCACGCCTTTTTACCCTCGAAGGGGTAGGCAGAGGTGCACATTACGGCACTTAATGCCACTGTACAATGTAACACCCACTTTTCAATTTAATCTTATGTAATAGGGGGTTAAAACATTTCCAGACTCCGGTCTACTTCTGAGGTTGTTACAAACCCAGTAATACTTTGCCCGACACGGAAATCGAACCCGAGACCCTTTGCCCGGCAGTCGCACTTGCGACCACTCGGCCAACGAGGCAGTCATTCTATGTAATACTTACTACTTCCGCGTGGTTTCACACGCTCTACTCGACTCCTATTGGTCGTAGCGTGGAGTTTTGTAGCCTATAGCCATCCTCAATAAATACGCTACCCAACACAAAAAGAATTATTCAAATCAGACTTGTAGTTCCGAAGATTAAAGCGTTCAAACAAACAAACAAAAAAACTATTCAGCTTTATAATTTTAGAATAGATAACATAACATAACATCACGCCTTTCATCCCCGAAGGGGTAGGCAGAGGTGCACATAGAAGTAACACCCACTTTTCACAATTTATGTTATGAGTCCCATGTAATAGGGGGTGAGCCTATTGCCATATACCGGGCACATTTCCAGACTCCGTGCTACTACTGAGATTTTTTTAAAAACCCACTAATACTTTGCCCGACCCGGGAATCGAACCCGAGACCCCTTGCCCGGCAGTCGCACTTGCGACCACTCGGCCAACGAGGCAGTCGTTAGAATAGATACTTATATATTTTAACCGTCTGCAGCTGACGTGTAGTCCCACAGACACCGCGAAATACAAAATCACGTGTTATACCGTCATTTTTCAAATACGAGCATCACTGCTGCGAGTACCTTACTGTATAGTGCTCGCTATACTTTAATTCTACAAAAATATTTGCTGTTGAAATGGTGTCTGGTATAATATACACCTCAGTTGAATTGTAACAATTTAACTACGTCAGTTGCAGAGGGTTAAATGTTATGTGGGTCTATTCTAATACCTTCACATACCACTTAATTATATATATATTCAAGTTAATATCAGTGTAAAATTAATATTTAATAACAATATGCGTTTATAAAGGCGGTTGACAGCCTGTGTAACGAAATAAATTATGGTAATACTACAAATAGAATAAGATCGTTTGTGGCGTGAAGTTATGTATGTATGTATGTATGTATCGTTTGTAAACTGTGATTGTAATCATATTTAATATTAATAAAGAACTTAAAAAAAAATGTATGAATAATGTATGAAAACAGACCCGATATTAATGTGATTGCTTCGTCTATAGTTTTGAAAAACAGTTTGATAGGTGACCCATTTCATTTCATACAATGAAATAATGACTGTGAAAATTTCAGTTTTTCAGTTAAAAGATTGGAATAACACAATGCTTGAAAATTGTATTGAAACTTTAGATTTCAGCTTGAAAAACCATTTGTGTTTTTGTAGACAAAGAATAGACATTTTTTTATACGGAAACGCGTTATTTAATACTGCGACTGGTCGGAAGTGCGACTGCGGGCTATCGGGTTCGATTCCCGGGTCGGGCTAAGTATTACTGGGCTTTTTAAGAAATTCTTAGTAGTAGCACGGAATCTGGAAATTTGTTCGGAATATAAGCTCACCCCCTATTACATGAGACCACAGAAATATTAAAAAAGCATGAGACTAATATACTAAATAGTAAAAAGTGGGTGTTACATTGTACAGCGGCATTAGGCGCCGTAAATTTGTATCTGTGCCTACCCCTTTGCGGATGGAAGGCGTGATGTTACGTGTTATTCAAGGCCCGAGTGAATAGGTTGCTTATGGGACGATGTGCTCCATAGGCCGCATCATCGTGCACCACCAGGCGAGGTAGTGGTCAAACGTCGATACATCAAATTTGTACCTCTATAAAACAAACCTGACTTGAAGCCCCTATTTTTTGAATTCAGTCAATTAACTAAGGCCTTCTTTTACATCACCCAGGTGGGAGAAGGCATTCGATGATTATTCCCCCTTACAAAAAAAAGAGTAACTAACACTTCTCTGAAAACTGCGTCAAAATCGGTTTAGCCATTCGCGAGGTAAACGCGTACAAAAAACATAAATACATATCGAACTGAGAACCTCTTTTTTATTTTTTAAGTTGGTTAAAAATATTATGTATGTATGTATGTACCTATGATTTAATCATTCATACCTAGTACTCTGCCTACCCCACTCTGGCATGCATAGTTGGAGTATAAAAGTAAGACTTTATGATATAATCCTGCTGAGCCACGATTGAATTTAATTTGGACGCCGTAAGCCCGTTCCAGTTTACATAGGGATGTCACTGAAGTGAGGTCGTCTGATTCTTTTTAACCGACTTCAAAAAAAGAGAGATTCTCAATTTGACCTGTATTTATGTTCTATCTCGCGATTGGCTGAACTGATATTGATGCAGTTTTAGAAAGAATTCGTTACATTCAGGAGAAGGTTTCAGTATAATAATTACCAACTGATTCATATACCTCTATACATTGCTAGATAATGAACATAACATCATTACGCCTTTCATCCCCGAAGGATTAGGCAGAGGTGCATACGACACTTAATGCCACTGTACAATCTAACATTCACTTTTCACTATTTATGTTATGAGTCCCATGTAATAGGGGGTGAGACTATTGCCATATACTGGGCACAATTCCAGACTCCGTGTAACTGCTGAGATTTTTTTTTAAACACCCAGTAATACTATGCCCGACCTGGGAACTGAACCGGAGACCCCTTGCCCGGCAGTCGCACTCGCGACTCGGCCAACGAAGCAGTTAAAGAAATGCTTGTAGAAGCATTTTTTTCTTTACATTTCGGTTATACGCAAAAATTCCTCCTCATGCCAGCCCTGGCTTCATTTTTATAATATACCTCTACTTTGCCTGATCGGAATGAGGATATATTGAAACCAAAATACATATATACTAATACTACATATTGTATTTATTCTTTTATGTATACTATTTATTATGGCACAGAACTTAATGCCATTTGGCATTCTCTACCAGTCAACCAGGCAGGAAGAATAAACTAACAGCAAAAAGAGAGAGAAAAAATGGTAATCTACACATATAATAAATCTATAGAAAAGTAATTTTTGTACATTGAAGAAATTGACAAAAAATAGCCAGCGTGTTAAAAGATAACTAACAACCCATTTCCATCACATTTGAAATTTTTGTCTGTTTGTTTGTGCGCGCATCACGTAAAATCTACGAATTCAATGCAGACATTGCTTACATACAAAAATTCAACGCAACTTGAGGTATAACATAGTTTTGTTTCATCGAAATCGGTTCACTCTATCAGAAGATATGATTAATTTAGTGAGTTCAAGAAGTAAAATATTACAACATGCAATTCAGTATAGTACTCGAAACGATATCTTTGGAAAATGGATTTCGTTTGGTCATTGGTTTGAAGTCCGAAGTAAAGATACTACATGATATTTTAAACAAGTAACATAAGCTATAGGTATTTTGAAATCTGGCCTTTACGGTCGCCATAAGTTTAAAACGTCGTACGAACGACCTTTTTGTAACATATGTATTTGAACAAAACCTACCAAAATCAGTCCAGTATACAAGTGATTGTAGTTGTAGTGTGTTGCTTATTCAAATTACTGTATTTATTTTACAATAATTAAGCATATTTTTTTGTTGTTTTTTTTTTTTAGGTATATTTTATTTATTGTCATTTATTATTTGTTTTGGTGAAGAATTAGCAGTTGTTACAAATTTCGACTACCAAGTTGCGATCTCCGTTCAGTAATATCACTTTTATCTTTATTAACGTAAATAACTTTTTTACGGAAAAAAGCTTTAATATTTCAAAATGAATAAATACTCTTTAACATTATTACGCAATAAACTTCTGAATGCACGTAGAAATAAAGAACAAATTTGTATCACCGAGTGATACGAGTTATTGTTACAGGTCTGGGTGTCATTGTGTAGGTATGTAAACTTGTATGTTTGTAAACGCACCCACGACACAGGAGAAAATACTTTTTTTTAAGGGGGGAAAATCATCGAATGACTGCTCCCGCCTGGGTGAGGCGGGAGGGAGTGTCAGACTCTTACTGACTAAAAACCACCCCGTTCCTTCTCCTGCACGTCGAGCCGGAGCCCCGGTTACCCGTTAGGTTCTCCGCGACTCCGAATCGGCAGGAGAAAATACTAGTGTGGGGCAACGTATAAGAAAAACTTACAGTATAATATTGTTTCAGAGCACTACCACATTTTCGTGGGAGACCTCAGTCCTGAAATCGAGACACAGAGCCTGCGGGATGCCTTCGCGCCGTTTGGAGAGATTTCGTAAGTATTTACAGTTATTATTAGATCTTAATTCACCAAGGAAAGCCATACTTCGGCACTAGTGTGTCGGCGCAACCGGACTGCACGATTAGTAAGGTGGCCCGACAACTGGCTGCCACGCAACGTGTAGCATGTTCGATTCCTGCACGGAATAACTCTTTGTGTGATCCACATATTGTTGTTCCGGATCTGGGTGTCATGTGTATGTGGACTTGTATGTTTGTAAACGCACACACGACACAGAAGAAAATCATAGTTTGGGGCAACGTTTAAAACAAAAAAAACATCAATCTGACTTCCAATCCTAGCGTGGAATTTTTTCATGGCATAAGCCGGTAAACGAGCAGACGTATCACCTGATGGTAAGCAATAAGGCGTCGCCCATGGACACCTGGAACACCAGAGGCGTTACAAGTGCGTTACCGGCCTTTTGGGGATTAGGAGCTTGAGGATCGTTGGGGATTCAGAGATTGGAGAGATTGGGGAAGGGGAGGGTAATTGGGCCTCCGGTAACCTCACTCACACGACGTGAACACGGTTTTCTGTGAGGCAGTGGTATTACTCCGGTCGAGCCGGCCCATTCGTGCCGAAGCATGGCTCTCCCACACTAAATATCTTATACTATTATATAAAGCGGAAGAGTTTGTTTTTTGTTTGTTTGCTTGAACGCACTAATCTCCGTAACTATAAGTCTGATTTGAATAATTATTTTTGTGTTGGATAGCGCATTTATTGAGGACGGCTATAGGCTATAAAACCTCACGCTACGACCAATAGCAGCTGAGCAGAGCGTGTGAAACCGCGCGGAAGTAACTAGCTAGTTAGGGATAAAGATAAATCAGAGATACTTCCTGACATAGATTCCAATACCTAGTGGAGTACTTAAAATATGTCAGACCATGTAGATTCTGTGCTTGAATGCTCCTTGGAGACACGCCAACTTAGTCTGGCCTCACAGCAAGCGGGGAGTGTAACGCTGCGACAGCTATGAACAGCGATTTGTAAATGCAAAACGCAGTATTAATAAAATGAATAAAGAAATCGACTCACAGAGAACCGACGTGAAACAACGCTTGCGTTGTGTTTCGTAATGTAAGTAAGGTTACCGGAGGCTTAATTACCGTTCCTGCTCCTGGTGTTCGAGGCGGAGCCCCGGTAACCCGTTGAGTTCTCCGCAGCTCCACATCAGGCATCAGCCCCAACTGAGTCTCATCTGTGGTGGTGTGATGACTCTTCTCATAAAGAGAAGGTTTGAGTATCAATCACCACGCTTGCTCATTGGGTTAAAACAATTTCAAACTTATAAGTTCAGGTTTCCTCACGATGTTTTCCTTCACCGTTTGTCAGTGGTGTCTAGATTTTTTTTTTTTTTTTTTTAAGGGGGGAAAATCATCGAATGACTGCCCCCGCCTGGGTGAGGCGGGAGGGAGTGTCAGACTCTTACTGACTAAAAACCACCCCGTTCCTTCTCCTGCACGTCGAGCCGGAGCCCCGGTTACCCGTTAGGTTCTCCGCGACTCCGAATCGGCATCGGCCCTATTGGGCCCCATCTGTGGTGGTCTGATGGCTCTTTGAGGCGCGCGCGGAACGCGACGCGCCGTACGCTCGGGAGTGGTGTCTAGATAAGCTTAGAAAGTACATATAACTCGGAGAAAGTCACATTGGTACTTGCCGTTGCCTACCAACGGCAAGTACCACTAATGCATTAGGATGTTTAAAACCTATTTTAAACATCCTAATGCATTAGTGGCGAGCGTAAACCTCCGGGCCGCCAGGACACACAACATACCTTCTCTTTTTGCATCAGTTGTAGAATTGCTCCGCTCATACAACCGCTATATCTCCAACCATGTCTATACCCCGCTGACATACTTGATATTTGTCAAAAAGCCAAAAAATGTTAGTTTACGTTCATCTTGAGTCGCTGGCACATCTTTTATCTTTTATATCTCGTGTTCGGTTTGTATGTACGTCAGTCCGTCCGTGTTGTATGCTTAGGTATGTCTATATGAACATATAAATATGTCGAATCTCTGATTGCCAATCTCATTTTATTGGATACGAATTAATTATCGTTATTTAGTTGTATGGTGAGTTTAAACATAACATAACATAACATAACATCACGCCTTTTATCCTCGATGGTAGGCAGAGGTGCACATTACGGCACTTAATACTACTGGACAATGTAACACCACACACTATTAATGTTATGAGTCCCATGTAATAGGGGGTGAACCTATTGCCATATACCGTGCACAATTCCAGACTCCGTGCTACAACTGAGAATTTTTTAAAAACCCGGTAGTACTTTGTCCGGCCCGGGAATCGAACCCGAGACCCCTTGCCCGGCAGTCGCACTTGCGACCACTCGGCCAACGAGGCAGTCAGAGAAGTGAGTTTAACTGCATATTATTAAGCTATAGAATCCAAAGGGATGATGACAGGGTATGAAAATTAAAAATCTAATTAGTCCGTCAGTTAGGTAATGAAAAAATATTATTGTTTGTTTTGTTTAAAGAAACATTGCCCCACACTAGGATATTCTCCTGTGTCGTGGGTGCGTTTACAAACATACAATATCACATACACATGACACCCAGACCCGGAACAACCATCTGTAGATCACACAAAGTGTTGGTCCGTACGGGAATCGAACCCGCGACACGTTGCGTGGCAGCCAGTTGCCCAGCCGTCACGCCAACCGTGCAGTCATTAGACACATATTTTTTTTATTTCTTCGTATAAGAAAACAAAACTTGGATAAAACGAATCAAAGTTAAGGAGTGGGGGCTAAAACGTCATTTCTACGTATAAAATGTACATAGAAGTGACATCACGCGACATTTCAAATCAATATATCGACGAAAGTATTTGTTTCTGTAAGCAAATAAAAAATACGTGTCTAATGATTTAAAATAATCTACCAGACGGACATTAAAATAAAAATTAGTCATCTAGTATTCGAAAAAAAGGCGATCTTTATCTCTTGAAACAACGAATGTGGCACCTGGCTACTATAGACTTACACGCAGAACTCACACATTGACACGAAGGACATCTGTCGCGTGACATGGCCCGTCATTACACTTCATACATTACAGTGTGGCAAATACACGCACACTTAAATACACCACTGACATTTGGGTGTTTCAACCATTTTTAAGGGAATTTACGTCCGCCTGTTTTTCAATATCTTTGGCTAGTAAATCAATAAATCTAATTATGCTGTCTCCATTGTGGTGGCTCGAAGGTAAAGACACCCGCTTCTCATGCTTGAGGGTGCGGGTTTGAAACCTACCAACGACAAGTTCCAATGTTACTATTTCCGAGTTCATAAGGTATATGTACTTTCTAAGATTATTCAAACACCACTGACAAACGGTGAAGGAAAACTGGGCTTATAATTTCTAATTATAAGTTTGAAATCGCCAAACCGCATTGAGCAAGCGTGGTGACTCAAAGCTCAAACCTTCTCAGTGTGAGGAGAGGCTTTTCTCAGCAGTGGGCATTTATAGAGGTAGGCTGCTGATGTGATGATGTGCTGACTCCAAAAAGGTTGCACGCAATTGCTGAACAATTGACAAAAGCCTAATACCTATGTCGTTGTTTCTATTCGTGTACCACACTACTCCCTGTCTTATCCACTACATATATTCAAAAGAGTATAAATCTTTGTCTGACCAGGGTACTTACTCTTGAAACCAATCTCAATCTCAATGCAATTACAATCCAATAAAATCTCAATAATTATTCAATGTCAACACTATACAACCACAATCGTAGCTGTTACAATAGCATTCAGAGTACGGAATATAAAGCCAAACTCAATACCAATTAGTTCATTCAATATCCACGCAATACGGATGCAATGGGCGCTAGTGTTGCAACTCAAGAGTACGAAATTTCACAATACCAATGTCGATCGAAATTTCACAATACCAGTGTCGTGGTGGCCTGGAGGTTTAAGACGCTCGCTTCTCATGCATGAGGGTGCCGGTTCGAAACCTACCAACGGCAAGTACCAATGTGACTTTTTCCGAGTTATATGTACTTTCTAAGATTATTTAGACACCACTGACAAACGGTGAAGGAAAAACATCGTGAGGAAACCTGGACTTATAATTTCTAATTATAAGTTTGAAATCGCCAACCCGCATTAAGCAAGCGTGGTGATTAACGCTCTAACCTTCTCCGTGTGAGAAGAGGCTTTGCTCAGCAGTGGGCATTTATAGGCTGTTGATGAATGTCGATCGATCGGGCGTGGATTCAAAAGTAAGCCCCCTTTTTTAAGGGGGGAAAAACATCGAATAACTTCTCCCGCCTCTGCGAGGCGTGGAGTGCCAGACTCTTACTGACTAAAAACCACCCCGTTCCTACTCCCGCAGTCGGTAACCCGTTAAGTTCTCCACGGCTCCGTATCGGCATCAGCCCTATCGCATATATGGTGGTCTGATGGCTCTTTGAGGCGCGCGCGGAACGCTCAGCGGCGTACGCTCTGGTCTAGTTCTGATCCCCGACACCCGGGGTGTCTTTCACCATGGCTGGGTTGTGAGGAAGCAGCGCAGCGCTTCGCTGCCACATGCGCCCCGCCTCCTCCTTAGCTAGCATGACTGCTTCACAAAAGGAGTAGACGGCATCCCAGTCCCCCTCACTCGCATCATGACCCGCACGAGGGCCGGCCGTAAGAGGTCGCCGTCGCTGATCACATCCCCGAGGGCACGGCGTTGCTCAGCCTACGCAGGGCCTTCTCTCTACAGTGTGATCCACCGTGTCCTCAGGGCGGTCCTCACAGTGATGACACCTGGGTGTTTCCTCCCGCCCTCTAGAGTAAGCCTGGTGATTGAACCCAAGACTACTTGCTCATTCGTCAAGATTGATGTAATGTTAAATATTGATATGTTTTTAACGTAATATTATGTTTTGTTCACAGTGACTGTCGTGTTGTCCGTGACCCACAGACTCTGAAGTCAAAAGGATACGGATTCGTGTCATTTTTGAAAAAATCGGTAAGTTTTTGTTTATTGAATAGGAGCCAAACGTGCAGACGGATCACCTGATGGTAAGCGATCAGCGACGCCCATGGACACCTTTGGCCTTTTAAAAATTAAAAAACTACGTCCACAAAAGCCGACTTCAAAAACTAATGACAAACGAAAAGTAATAAACTAAAAAGGTAAAAATAACTAGAGGTATTATTGGTCGTACGTACTTATAGCTTACACATCCACTGATAGGTTAGAAGTCGGTGCCACAAGTATTAAACAAAATTATTCATTAAAACCTTAATAGATACCTAGCATTATTAAGCTGTTTACAAATGGATTATACCAGCTGTGATCATTAAATAATTTATATTTTGTTGTGGGTTTGTAGCACCGACTCCTAACCTATCAGTGGATATGTAAGCTATAAGTACGTATGACGTACGGTCGAATTGAGAACCTCCTCCTTTTTTTGAAGTCGGTTCAAAAGGAATACGCTCTTTTATTGAAGGTTGGTCGTATCGGTTCGGAAATACCGCCGACGACAGATCATTCCACAGTTTTGCTGTGCGAGGCAGGAAGCTTCGTGAGAAGCGCACAGTTGTGGCCTGCCTACCATCTATATGATGGGGATGTATATACTGTACATAAATGTACCTGTTTTATATTAAACTGTCAAATACCAAGCGGTCACCGGTGACCGCAACCTATTGTTCTATAATTGTGTCTGCAAAACCGGTACTCGACGAGTTAATACTAGCTTTTAAATTAACGACGGCTTTGCCCGCGTAAGTAAGCGTTTGTGTGTTATTTTCTACACACGTCTAATGTAAGATTATTTCGACACCACTGATAAACGGTGAAGGAAAAGATCGTGAGGTAACCTGGGCTTATAATATATAGTAATAAGATTGAAATCGCCAACCCGCAATGAACAAGCGTGGCGATTAATGCTCAAACATTCTCCGTGTGAGACTTTGCTCAGCAGTGGGCATTTATAGGCTGATGATGATGATGATGATGTAATTTTCTGTGCTCCCTACTTTTAGTAGATAATTCGTATAAGGTTGAAAAGCTAATTATTCAAGCGATGAAACACAACGCAAGTGTTTTTTCAATATGGTTTTCTGTTTGGCCGTGGTATCACTCCAGTTGAGCCAGCCCATTCGTACTGAAGCATGGTTCTCCCACACTTAACATTAGCTTAAAGCGGTTACCGGAGACCCAATTACCCCCTCCCCAATCTCCCAATCTTCTAATCCCCAAAAACTAGATAACGCATTTTGATTTCGGGTGTCCACGGGCGAAAGGCTTCAGGATCGATCCATCCTTTTTTTATGGAATACGGGGCAAACGAGTATACGGATCACCTGATAATAATCGATCAGCGCCCATGGACACCCGCAACACCAGAAGAGTCACAGGTGCGTTGCCGGCCTTTTAAAAAGGAGTACGCTCTTTTCTTTGAAGGTTTAAAGGTAGTATCGGTTCGGAAATACCGTCTTTTTTATTGCATAAGCCGGTAAACGAGCAGACGGATCACCTGATGCTAAGCAATCGGCGCCGCCCATGGACACCTGGAACACCTTTGCGTTACAGATTCGTTACCGGCCTTCTGGAGATTAGGAGTTTGAGGATCGTTGGGGATTCAGGGATTGGGGAGATTGGGGAAGGGGAGGATAATTGGGCCTATGGTAATCTCACTCACACGACGAAACACAACGCAAGCGTTGCTTTACGTCGGTTTTCTGTGAGGCCGTGGTATCACTTCGGTCGAGCCGGCCCATTCGTGCCGAAGCATGGCTCTCCCACACTTGAAACCGTCTGTTCGTTTACTACCTCTATACTGTTGTTCTATAAAAAATGAAACAGTTTTGAACGTCAAAGTTGTATAATGATTGTTAATATAGACAAGTTGTCTGTGGGAAACAAACGTTGCAATATCTATTAAGTTTTAATGTATTTTATCGATTAGTGAGTATCGATGTTTTTTCCTAGAAAACTGGAACGTTTCACACATAATTGTTGAGGGGATATTCCATGGTACAAAGGTTTGAAAAGGGGATAGGTAGAGATGTGTATACCTATATTTATTTTCACTATGTGCAATATAATGTTTTTATAGGGCATAAGCCGGTAAACTAGCAGACGGATTACCTGATGGTAAGCAATCGGCGTCGTTCATGGACACCTGGAACACCAGAGGCGTTACGAGTAAGTTATGGACTGGTTACCGGCCTTTTTGGGATTAGGAGTTTGAGGATCGTTAGGGATTCAGGAATTGGGAAAGAGGAGGGTATTTGGGCCTCCGGTAACCTCACTCACACGACGAAACACAACATAACCGTTGCTTCACGTCGGTTTTCTGCTCGGCCGTGGTATCCACTCCGGTCGAGCCGGCCCATTCGTGCCGAAGCATGGCTCTCCCACACTTTTATTCTTGTTATATTTATTCTTATTCTTTAATGTATTTTATCTCTTTTTTTAGTTTTTAAGCAGTAATCGTTTCTATTGATTTTGTTTTCATTTTTATATTAATTTTATTATCTATATCATTCTGTGCTCCGAGGAGCGTTACCGTAGGTGTATAATTAGTACGTACTCGTACTGGCTGTCGAGGCTGCTGTGAGAACCTAACGGTCGCGAAGAACTTAATGGGTAACCGGGGCTCCGGCTCGACTTTCAGGAGAAGGATCGGCGTGGTTTTTAATCAGTAAGAGTCTAACACTCACTCTCGTCTCTCCCAGGCAGGAGACGTCATTATATGATTTTCTCCCCATAACAAAAAATTCCTACTGGCTGGTGCTGAAAATCAACGCCTTTATGCCCGAACCGCGACGAGCCAAAATCCGTTCAGGAGTTTCAACGTAATTGACGGACTAACATCCAAAAGAAGGAACTTTCACGTTTATAATATTTGTGTGATTGTGTTTTGTTGCTCGAGTTGTGAAAAGCGTTAAATGATTATGTTTTGAATTCGATACTTGAGCTGATATTTCAGCTTTATTCTAGAGGTAGAATTTCTAGTTTAAAACAAAACATTGCCCTACACTAGGATTTTCTCCTGTGTCGTGGGTGCGTTTACAAACATAGAGGTACAAGTTCACATACACAATAAACACCCAGACCCGAAACAATAATCTATGGATCACACAAAGTGTTATTCCGTGCAGGAATCGAACCCGCGACATGTTGCACGGCAGCCAGCCACCGCACCAACCGTGCAGTCGATTATCACTACATAGTATAAAACAAAGTCGCTATCCGCCGTCTGTCTGTCCCTATGTATGCTTAGATCTTTAAAACTACGCAACGGATTTTGATGCAGTTTTTTTTAATAGATAGAGTGAAAGTGAAGAGGAAGATTTATATGTATAATACATGCACGATATAGAGGTAGTAGAGAAACATTGATAAATTTAGAGATGTGATATCGTATAAGCTTTGCTAACCTAACCTAACCTAACGGGTTGCCGGGCTCCGGCTCGTGCAGGAAAAGGAACGGGGTGGTTTTTAGTCAGTAAGAGTCTGACCCAGGCGGGAGCAGTCATTCGATGATTTTCCCCCTTAAAAAAAAACAACCGCTTCTCTCTCCGCAGATATCACAAAAGTTAAAAGATAAACTAATATATGAACTGATTTTAAAAATAATAAACTCTAAGGGCCGATTTTCAATCATCAGTTAATTCTTAACTGTAGAATCGGGTACTTGCCAACTAGTCAAATTCAATACTTTTTTCGAACTGTCAAAAACGACAGTTTTCTATGAATTTTGTACGAGATTGTGCATTGTGACGTCACGTTTTTTTAGCGTCAAACAACATATTTATATCTTCAAGAAATGCTGAAATAATATTAAAATTAAGTTTGTTCATAAAATCAATTAATGAAAGTGTGATTATTTTAAAATATTTTATTGTATTGAACAGTCGAAATAATTTATTTTTCATTAAGGAATGCACCCAATTGTATTGACAGTTATTAGTATTATTTTTTAACCAACTACTGTTTACACATCATATTAGAACAAATCGGTTTACAATATGCATTTGCTAGTGTAACAATCAATTAAAGGCTAACACATCATACACAAGAGAATAGTTATTAGCCTAAGTTTAAATTTATTAAACATAAATATAAATTTCCCATAAACAGAAATCTATTAAAGGTGAACTCACAATTGGAAAAAAATAGAATAGATTATTTATTTGTTACGAATATAGGTACAAATTATTAGGTGTAACAAAATGTTAGGGTTCCTTGTACACGCGGCCACACATCAATCTATACATTACCAGTTTATCCTGGTGTCGCGTCGCATCATCTTTCCGCACATTTAACGTTCAGTTTATACTGGTTATGTAAAGCTCGATGTAGCCGTGTACATTCTACCTTAATTGGCATGCAAATATACATTTTAAAAGAATTTATTAAAACTTATCATCAAAAGAATGAAGTATGGAAGAATTGTCAATTATTCAAAGTTCTTCCTCAGTTGAAATTTATCTGAGTATTGAAAAATTGGCCCTTAATCTAATAGAATACAAAATAAGATAGCCAAGGATTGAACTAAGATTTTAACAGCAACTAAATACCTCTAAATAATTATATTGCTTTCTACCATAAGCAAATTAACTATAACAGAGATTGGGTCCATTAAATCACATACAGCCTATAAGTGGCCACTGCTGACCAAAGCCTCTTCTCACACGGAGAAGATTTGAGCATTAATTACCACGCTCACTCAATGCGGGTTGGCGATCTCAAACTTATAATTAGAAATTATAAGTCGAGGTTTACTGATGTTTTCCTTCATCGTTTGTCAGTGGTATCTAAATAATCTTAGAAAGTACATATAACCTAACCTAATAGTATCTATTATGGCTTCGTATTGTTTTATTATAGTTAAACTTATAAATATATTCCTTTAGCCAATTTTATGAACTATCTTATTAGGAATGTAACTACATAGTTACATTCAGACCATAGACAAGGAACACCCTACCTACATGTAGGTAGGGTGTTCCTTGTCTATGGTCCACAGATAATATTAGTTATTAAGTATTCTATCGTTTCAGCAAAATAACTCTGTCTGTGGACCATGGACAAGACTTCATTTTTTAGCTTATATTTTATTTTATTTTAAGAAAGATTCACAAGAATAAATGGTTTTTCTTTATTCTTTCCTTTCTTTCTTCTTACTTCGTAGTTGCCGTTGGTACAACCTCCGGCCCACCACGACTCCAAATTGGGTATATTTTCCGTTTCACTACTGACAATATCTAATTCATTATTCTATTTGTTTGTTACAGGAGGCTGAATCAGCCATAACATCAATGAACGGCCAGTGGCTCGGCTCCCGGTCGATCCGCACTAACTGGGCTACGCGCAAACCACCAGCGCCAAAGAATGAGTGTAAGTACCTATAATATCATAATATTATGGGGTAAACGAGCAGATGGATCACCTGATGGTAAGCAATTGTCGCCGCCCATGGACACCTAAAACAGCAGAGGCGTTACAAGTGTGTTACCGGCATTTTGGGGATTAGAAATTTGAGGATTGTTTGGGATTCGGGGATTGAGTAAATTGGGAATAAGTGGTAATTGAACTTTGGGTCACCTCCAGGCCACCATGCGTTGTTTCACTTCGGTTTTCTGATTAACCGTATCACTCCGGTCGAGCCGAATAAAATCTTGAATTTTTCTTTTGAAAATTTTGACTATTATACAGGGTTAGAAACAGTTCTATACTGACATATAGCGACCATATTGACATTAACCGACGAGCATGCATGAAAAGATTGATGACTGTTGATGAAGCGGTAGGAATCGTAGCAATAGGGTAGATGCCTAATTTTTATTTTAATGTCCGTCTGGTAGATTATTTTAAGTCATTAGACACGTATTTTTCATTTTCTTACAAGAACGAATACTTTCGACGATATATTGATTTGAAATTTCGCATGACGTCACTTCTATGTACGTTTTATACGTAGAAATGACGTTTTAGCCCCCACTCCTAAACTTTGATTTGTTTTATCTAAGTATTGTTTTATTATACAACAAAAAAGAAAATACGTGTCTAATATTTTTTCATTATCTAACTTACGGAATAATTAAATTTTTAATTTTCATACCCTGTCATCATCCCAATTAGCGTTCCATAGTCTCTGCCTACCCCCATGGGAGACAGGCGTGAAGTTATATTTGTATGTATAAAACAGTCTCACTTACTCCAACCAGAGTTGTTCAAAGTAACTTAGCCCCGAGCGTTAAGGCTAAAATATAAGTACTTATAACTTAATCCTTACTTAAAACCGCAAGCATTTCTGATCCCTGTTTAAGATTAACATTTCAGCTGAATCCTTCAGTTGTCGACTGAAAAAGGATTAAGACTGAAAATATTTTTACTTTGCCAACTTTGTTCTTAATGTTTTTGTAAAAGATTATGATTAAAACAAAAAACGTCGTTGATTGCTGCCTCGTTGGCCGAGTGGTCGCAAGTGCGACTGCCGGGCATAGTCTCGGGTTCGATTCCCGGGTCGGGCAAAGTATTACTGGGTTTTTAACAAATTCTCAGTAGTAGCACGGAGTCTGGAATTGTGCCCGGTATATGGCAATAGGCTCACCCCCTATTACGTGGGACTCGTAACATAAATAGTGAAAAGTGGGTGTTACATTGTACACCTCTGCCTACCCCTTCGGGGATAAAAAGCGTGATGTTATGTTATGTTACGTCGTTGATTCAGTGGTTGTAAGTGTTACTGCGAAACAAAGTAACTGAGATTTTTTTATGGCATAAGCCGGTACAGGAGCAGACGGATCACCTGATGGTAAGCAATTGCAAGATAGTCCTACCTAGTAGATACCTGATAGTGAATAAACGACTGCACGGATGATGCGGTGGCTGGACAACCGGCTGCCGTGCAACGTGTCGCGGGTTCGATTCCCGCACGGAACAAAACTTTGTGTGATCCACAAATTGTTGTTTCGGATCTGGGTGTCATGTGTATGTGAACTTGTATCTTTGTAAACACACCCACGACACAGGAGAAAATCCTAATGTCAACGTTTTTTTAATAAAAAATAAAAATAAAAAAAATTGGCGCGGCCCATGGACACTCTCTAACACCTCTGGTGTTCCAAGTGCGTTATCGCCCTTTTGGGGATCAGGAATTAGAGGATTGTTAGGGATTCAGGAATTTGTAGAAGGGGGGGGTAATTGGGCCTCCGGTAACCTCACTCAAACAACGTGAAACAGCGCAAGCTTCACGTCGGTTTTCTGTGAGGCCGTGGTATCACCGAGAGAACCGGCCGATTCGATGATTATTGTAATGTGACCAAGAATTCTGTTGTGAAACTGATTGAAGAAGAGTAGTAACCTATGGAGTTTCTTGATCGTTCTTCTACATAGAAATCTACACCTTGGAATGATTAAATAGAGCAGCTAGTGGATTGAACGACAGACTGACATTTTGGACTAGTTACCGGGACGTGGGTGAAGCCACGAGCGGAAAATATAACATAACATCACGCCTTTTATCCCCGAAGAGGTAGACAGAGGTGCACACAGAATTAACACCCCCTTTTCACTATTTATGTTATGAGTCTCATGTAATAGGGGGTGAGCCTATTGCCATATACTGGGCACAATTCCAGACTCCGTGCTACTACTGAGATTTTTTTTAAAACCCTGTAATTCTTTGCTCGACCCGGGAATCGAACCCGATACCCCTTGCCGGAGTCGCACTTGCGACCACTCGGCCATAAGTTAAAAGAAAATATTTAACTAAGGCTTAAAATTAAACTGTGTTCTTTGATGTAGCCGGTAATACCGGTGGCCGGTGGATCTATATAGAGTTGCTAAGTACACCGTTGATGTTCAACTGTCTCGTTAAATATTCTGTTTTTGCAAGATAAGACAGGCTTAGGTTGCAATGTTAACATCATTCTCTTACTGAAGATTATGTAGGCTTGTATATGTTAAAATTTAATTGGCTGAATCTTCTACATGAAATGTGTTGAAATATGTGTTATTTATGCGTGCAAAAGGCATTCAACCATTTGGCGCGGTGGCTGGGCGCAACGTGCCCCGGTTTCGATTCCCGCACGGACAACTCTTTGTGTGATCCACAGATTGTTGTTCCGGGTCTGGGTGTCATGTGTATGTGATATAGTATGTTTGTAAACGCACCCACGACACGGGAGAAAATCCTAGTGTGGGGAAACGTTTATTTTATAAAAAAAATAGCGTAAACGCAACATAAACACGTTTGAACGAACCACCGCGCGGGGGTGAGGAGCGAGAGAACCACGCACCAGCGCTGCCACCGCGCCGACAGTAGAAAATCACAGGAGCTACGACGCATACGCGTTGTCTCCGCACACAATGTACGCGCGCTCCGCTATTTTAATCTATCTAATCAATAACCTCAAGTCCCACAATTAAAAAAGTTTCGTTAATCAGCCTTTTTTATTCCACAACAAATTCTATCACCCAAAAATGGCTATGTATCATATGTATTCACTTTTCATTAATGTACTATTTAAATTAAATAACTTTTCCATTGCGCATAAACAGCTCTATAGAAGTTTACGTGGAATTCAAATATCCGGGTCGGTAGGTAATTCTTTCCGGGTAACTGATGTTAAAATGTTACATTCGACCCAGGTAATGTTACACACACTATACTTGGCTTGTGTGTGTGTTTGTAGTGAATTTTTTCGTATTACTGTGGTCAATTCGTTTAATATTTTGGTCGAGTACTTTGAATACAGTTTACTATACAAGAGATGTATTTCAAAGAAAAAAATATTTAGATTTGTTTATTTGTATTGTAACTTTCGCGAGACATACTAAATAAATTATTATGTTTTCGGCTTACTCACGTAATAATTTGACGAGGAACTCGACTAGTTTCAAGCCATGCTAGAGGCTCATAGAGCTCATAGAGTAGCAGCGCGACAGTCGCCGCGTCCCCAATTGCTGCTCATGAATATGACCCTCTAGTATGGCTTGAAACTAGTCGAGTTCCTCGTCAAATGTGAGTAAGCCGAAAAAATAATAATTTATTTAGATTTGTTTAACTCAAAGCGTACAATCGTGGATTTCTTCAAAGAGTACAGTTGTCCTGTCAGTAAATAGACACAGTAGGTAGTCTAAATACACCTGCAATACTAGGAACAGCACAAGTGTGTTGTGGACCATGTAAGGAACTGTTTGATTGGGTAGGAGACAGAAAAATATTGGATACGTATTTTTTTATTTTGTGGTATAAGGTTTGAGAATTAATCATCAGACTTGCTCAATGCGGGTTGGCGATTACAAACTTATAATTATAAATTACAAGTCCAGGTTTCCTCACGATGTTTTCCTTTAGTTTTTCGATGGTTTTGTCAGTGGTGTCTAAATCTTTGAAAGTTCATATAACTTGGAAAAAGTCACATTGGTACTTGCCGTTGGTAGGTTTTGAATCCGCACCCTCATGCATGAGAAGCGGGCGTCTTAACCTCCGGGACACCACGACACATAAACATGGAGTATGATAAAAAAAATCTTATTACATAGAACTTATTCAGTTCAACTTTACTTACAGTCTAATACCCTAACCTGAAACATGATTTCAAATTTTGACTTCAACTTCGGCGTCCTCTGTTGCAGTAAACTCGAAACCGTTGACCTTCGATGAAGTCTACAACCAGAGCTCTCCAACCAATTGCACGGTGTACTGCGGGGGCCTGACTACTGGCCTCACTGAGGAGCTGATGCAGAAGACGTTCCAGCCCTTCGGAACTATCCAGGAGATCCGTGTCTTCAAGGACAAGGGTTATGCCTTCATACGGTGAGTCAACTGCCTTCTGTTTAATAAAGGACACCTCAAATGCATCAATAAACGGCCTTAGCATAGTTCTACCTACAATCTCCGGCCACTGTAAGCGCGGGCCTGCGGACGGCGAGCATGGGTATCTCCCCTCCCGACCAGAACCAGACCGGAGCGTACGGCGCATCGCATTCCGCGCGCGCCTCAAAGAGCCATCAGACAACCACGGATGGGCCCCAATAGGGCTGATGCCGATTCGGAGCCGCGGAAACCCTGACGGGTTACCGGGGCTCCGGCTCGAAGTGCAGGAGTAGGAACGGGGTGATTTTTAGTCAGTGAGAGTCTGACACTCCCTCCCGCCTCGAAGTCATTCAACGATTTCCCCCCTTGAAAAAAAAGATTGTTCTATCTACTTGTAAATAGTTAATTGAGCAATAAAATACAAACAGCTTTCCTTTTTTTTTTAATTACTAAGGTAAAACTGTAATTTTAAGGTTTTTATCCATTATAGTTTTTTTTTCTATCGAATTGGCAATCTAAATAAATTGTGATGCTATTCAACAAAATATAACAAGTAATAGTATACAAAAAAATATCAACATTTATCAATAGAGTCTTGATAGTCTTAGAAAGTACATATGCATAATTCGGAAGAAGTCACATTAGTACTTGCTGTAAGTAGGTTTCAACCCGCATCTTCATATACGAGAAGCGGACGTTTTAAACCTCCGGGCCACCACGACATTTTTTTATGGCATAAGCCGGTAAACGAGCGGACGAATCACCATCAGGTAAGCAATCGACGTCGCCCATGGACACCTGGAACACCAGAGGCGTTGCAAGTGCGTTACCGGCCATTTGGGATTAGAAATTTGAGGAATGTTGGGGATTCAGGGATTAAGAAAGGGGGGGTAGTAATTAGGCCTCCGGTAACCTCACACATGGCTCTCCCATACTTAAAAAGTGACTCTCTTTGCCTGCAGATTCTCAACCAAGGAAAGCGCAACGCATGCTATCGTGGCTGTTCACAATACTGACGTCAATGGCCAGCCGGTCAAGTGCTCGTGGGGCAAGGAGTCAGGGGACCCCAACAACGCCCAGGCTCAAGGACAGGTACGTTCAGTCAAGATCGAAGTATTTTCTAGTGAAACAAGTGAATTTATTTCAGCAAATAGGCTACAAGGCAGCACTTTTACACGTCAATTTTATCAAGCGAACGATGAGGTCGACATTTCCTAACTGACTACTCTAAGAAGAAATGCCGAAACAAACTCAGAGGTCTGTCTCTTTTAAAGTCCAGACAAATATGTGTGACATGCTCCCTCCATAGATTTCTGACTAAAAGCAATTCGTTTTGTAGAGGTACAAAGTCTTTAAAAAAATTATAAATACAATGTTGACTGAATGTAAAACTAGGTTTAAAAAACCGACTTCAATCCCCTCTTTTTTTCAAATTCAAATTCAATTAAAAATTTAAATTCAAAAATTATTTATTTGCGTAAATAAGGTACAGATAGTTGTCACTTTCTAATAACTTACGTCCTCTTATTTTGCCTTCAACATCGGCGTGCAAAAATAATGTAGATACTTTACAGACTTGTCAAAATTTTGTTATACGGCTATCTCAAAGAAAATTACAATTTTCAATTACATCGACCTCAAAGAATAACCCCATATCGCAATATGGAGGATATGTATCCGTGATACGCAGTCATTGCAGCCTCTCTCGATATTTCACGGCTGATACGTCTCAAGGGATAAACAAAACTATTAATTTTACCACAAACATCTTGCACTTGATTCTTCCAAGAGCAGAACTTGTCTAGTGTAATCCCAAGAAATTTTACTGGCTCAGCTTCTGACAGAGCTATCCCTTTATACATCACATTCAATTCGGCGGGTTTATTCCTGTAGGTATGAAACTGAATGTATTTAGTTTTATCTATATTAACTTTTAGGTTGTTCCCTTCTAGCCACTGTACAGTTGTCTGGAGCACGGTGTTTATATCTCTCTCATAAGTACTTTTATTCTTACATTTTACGACAATAGTAGTATCATCCGCAAATAATACACATTCGTGGTTTATGACATTTGGAAAGTCGGTAATGTATAGCAAAAACAATGTAGGGCCCAAAATACTACCTTGAGGTCGGTTAATGAATATACTAAACGTTCTAAATGTAACTAACACTTTCGTGAATACCGTGCCGTGGTATCACTCCGGTCGAGGCCGTGGTATCACTCCGGTCGAGGCCGTGGTATCACTCCGGTCGAGGCCGTGGTATCACTCCGGTCGAGGCCGTGGTATCACTCCGGTCGAGGCCGTGGTATCACTCCGGTCGAGGCCGTGGTATCACTCCGGTCGAGGCCGTGGTATCACTCCGGTCGAGGCCGTGGTATCACTCCGGTCGAGGCCGTGGTATCACTCCGGTCGAGGCCGTGGTATCACTCCGGTCGAGCCCGCCCATTCGTGCCGAAGCATAGCTCTCCTATCTTGATTATTTATTTTTATTTATTTAGAAAATGTACATATACAACACCACAGCTTACGCCATTAAGTTATACCCTATAACATGGTCGAGTTGGGCGGTGCTGGTGTACGTGTCATGTTCGTGAACGGGCGCTGTCAAATGGGACTGGTTAGCTCCAGACTGTATTAAATTTGTTGTCCTCAAGGTTATTTTCTTTTTCCGTCTCCTTGACCAAATATTGGTATTACATTGTTCTCACATTATTGAACTCAACGAAAGAATGTAACCAAAAATTGTATTGTGTACATGATTGAAAAAGAGTAACCTATGGAGTTTCTTGCTCGTTCTTCTCCATAGGAATCTACACTTTGGAACGAGCAAATAGCTTCACTAGAGGACTGACCTACAGACTGACATTTTTTCTAATTATTTAATATTTAAATATTTTGTTTTGACGTTCAAAAGTGCCTTACTGGTCTAATTGAAATAAATGATTTTGACTTGACTTGACTTGACTGTTAAACTTATATGGAGGTATATAAATGCTATTATTTAGGTAATTAAAAGCAAACTAATTAGGTAATCAAATACAAGAAATAAAAATTAATACAATTCAGAAACAAAATTAACAAAAAACAAAAAAAACTATACATTTGAATAACAAATTTGGTAATTAGATTATTATGTTTCAATAATTAAGGATCATGCTATAGGAAGTCAGTTTTAATTATTAATTCATTTCAATATAAAATTCACAAATCTGAAATTCTAATCGAGATAACATTTTTAATGTTAATACCTAATTTCATTTTCTATTCACTTAAATATATTTAATTACTTCGATGTTAACTAATAGAATTATTAAGAGATTCTTGTAAATATTTACTTCTTATAATATAACACTTCTTCAGGATGCTTATAATTAAATAATTTAAGCTCATTACAGAGCGTACAAACTGATTATTTTTTCATTATATATGTAACTAACACTGTCAGGCAACTGACACACGCACTCGGCCAACGAGGCAGTGTAGCAGGAGCAGGCCCGTCCGTCTGGTAGATTATTTAAAAACATTAACACTACCTCATTAGCCGAGTGGTCGCAAGTGCGACTGCCGGGCAAGGGGTCTCGGGTTCGATTCCCGGGTCAGGCGAAGTATTACTGAGTTTTTAAAAATCTCAGTAGTAGCACGGAGTCTGGAATTGTGCCCGGTATATGGCAATCGGCTCACCCCCTATTACATGGGGCTCTTAACATAAATAGTGAAAGGTGGGTGTTACATTGTACAGTGGCATAATGTGCACCTCTGTCTACCCCTTCGGGGATAAAAGGCGTGATGTTATCTTATGTTATTTACTACTCCTTCGAGTACCAACAGGCATAACATATCTAATTCCTCTTCTCCCCCATTACAGATCCCCACAGCCTACAGCCCATTCGGCGCAACCTACACAGGTGGTGTTCCCCCAACCTCATATTGGTACAACACCTATCCGCAGCAGCTGGGAGGATTCCTCCAAGGCGTGCAAGGGGTGCAGGGATACACCTACGCTGGACAGGCGTTCGCGGGCTACCAGCAGCAGTATATGGGGTATGTTATTTATTATGAGACGAATATAAAATAAATTATTGGCTTTTTCAATTTATTTTACGAAAAGGAATTATTAAAAGTTCAATTACTGAATCAAGATGTCGATTTTTAGGTAAAAAGTATATTTATTGAAGTTTTTAAAAACTTAGGTATTATGGAATAGAGACGATGACTGTGTATGAACATTAAAATACTAATTAGTCCGTCAGTTAGATAATGAGAAAATATTAGAAAAGAACAGCGTATTCTTTATAAGGCCGGCAACGTACCTGTGACTCCTCTGGTGTTGCGGGTCCGGTGTCCATGGGCGGCGCTGATCGCTTACCAGGTGATCCGTCTGCTCGTTTGCCTCCTATTCCATAAAAAAAACGACAAAATACCATATAATTTTTTCATTACCTAACTTATAGACTAATTACATTTTTAATTTTCATACACTGTCATCATCCCAATTTCAAGCTCCGTGCTACTATTGAGATTTAAAAAAAAGTAATACTTTGCCCGACCCGGGAATCCGAGACCCCATCCCCGGCAGTCGCACTTGTGACACGCGGCCAACGAGACACCTTTAGTTTCTTACAAAAAAATTGATTCGGACTTAACCTGATTTATTTGAATGCTAGTATTTTACATAGACCAGACTCAAACTCAAACTCAATCTCAAAAGCATTTATTTCAATTAAACCATAATTTGGTACTTTGAAACGTCAACAAATATGAGATATATAATAGTCTGTCAGTCAGTCCGTCAGTGAAGCTAGGCGCTCGTTCCAAAATGTGCCTCGTTCCAGCTACCATGTGCCTTCCACAGCTATATAACTTTAATATATATTATTAATACGTGCACAAGTATATAATAATATCATAAAACCGTTAAAACTAAAGTCCCTCCTTCTTGGGGATGAGGGGGACTAAAGTCCCGTAAATTTTTGTTATTTCAGCAAGGAGTACAACCAGTGGGCTAATACGAATGCCTGTTCCAGCATGGGGGGTGTCCAGCTACCCTGGGCCTTGGGGGCCGGAGTGGGAGGCGTGGGGTCAGTTGGTGGGGTCGCCGCTATGTCCCAGCCCCCACAGGTTTTGCATTACCCTGTGCAACATTTCCAAGTTCAACCGGTAAGTTTAAAAGGGTTTTTTACGGGTTTGGGGGGACGAACAGATGGATCACCTGATGGTAAGCAATTGGTGCTGCTTATGGGTGGCTGCAACACCAGAAAAGCTACAATACAAAGATACGCGCCACAAAAAAGGAATTGCCTCCCAATTCTCAAATCCATCAGGGATTTGATTTTGAGGATTTGTCATTTTTTTCTTTATGAAGTAAGCCGGTAAACGAGCAGATGAATCACCTGATGGTAAGCAATCGGCGTCGCCCATGGACACCTGGAACACCAGAGGCGTTACAAGTGCGTTACCGGCCTCATGGGGATTAGGAATTTGATTATTCTCGGGATTCAGGGACTGGAGAGTGGGGGTGGGGATAATTGGGCTACACTCCAGTTGAGCCGACCCATTCGTGCCGAAGCATGGCTCTCCCACGCTTAGGTACTTGGCCTCCGGTAACCTCATTCACATGGCGAAACGCAACGCAAACATTTTTGATAGGGCTATGGTATTACTCCAGTCGAGCAAGCCCATAGGTACCGAAGCATGGCTATCCTACAATTAGCATAGCTTTCCCACGCTTAACATTGAAAAATCAAAGCTGAGACCCCTTGCCCGGGCCCCTTGGCCGAGTGGTCGCACTTGCGACCACTCGGCCAGCGAAGCAGTCAGGATAATTAATTTTACTTTATTTTTTCCAGATCGGTGAAGACGAGTGGCTTGCTCCAAGCCTCCTTGTGTGAGGTCGAAATCATCAGCCAATAGGAACCTGTTGTTGTGTGCATAAAGACTGGACATAACTCACTCATCCTACGTTTAATTAGTCTCTCTAATTTTTTGAGTCTGTTTCTCAAATTTATTGAGTCTGTTCCTCTAATTTTTTGAGTCTATTTCTCTAATTTTTTGAGTCTGTCTAATTTTTTGTTTTGTGAATGACTACTTTCGGGTTGTAATTGTTTTTTATTTATTTATTCTGTAAATTCTGTGAATTTTAATGATTATTGTATTGTTTTTAATTATCTTGTGATTTTATAAATTTGAGTTTATTTTAATGAGTGTAGTCGCATGATACTGATGTATTTTTTTTAATGGTTGTCTTAATTTTGTGTATTTACTTTCGTGTAAAATGTTTGGACTCGATATTTAAAAATGAAAATGTGATTCTTTTGTTATTTTTCAAAGTTTAAGAAATCGTTTTTGGAAATTACAAAATGTTTCTTAAAGAAATATTTAAATTGTTGTTACCGTATTCTAGTCATATTTAAGACAAAGATTTTTTGTTAGTCTTAGTTTAAACTAAAATTTAAAAAATGTTATGTTATTTATTGTTAAAAAAATAAGAATAAGTTGTAATATTTTGTTGTCTCTTAAAAAAGGAGGTTGGTCACTTCTTAAATTAAAATTTAAGTATCATTTTAAGGTAACATTCTCGAATATTAAACTTTATTTTAACTAGAACCGAAGATTCCGTATTCTAGTCAATTAATGACATTTTATTTTATTTAAAAATTATTTATTTATTTGTGTTATAAGTAAATGTTATATTTTAAATTGAAATGAGGATATAATGAAATAAAACAACAGGAGCGTTAACGCATTAAACGATTAAGAGCATTATTTCATCCATAAAAAGGGATGAAATAATGATGAAAATTTTGAAAAATGTGAGTCAAAATATATCGAAAGATTACACTTTTTGCTTCTTATGAGTGCAAAGCGAATAAGAAATACTTTTTAGAAAACATATAGAAATAATACATAAGTCTAAATTATAAGCTAGGTTATAAGACGAATCACCACGCGGGCCAATAAGGGGTTGCGAACGAAAAAATTGAATTAAAAATAAGCAAAAAAAAAACTTTTTTTTAAACGCTCTACCATCAGACAGCACAAATATTGAAAAAAATATTTAAGAAAAAGAAACTAAATAATAACTTATTGTGGAAAAAGTAATAATTAGATTTTTGGATATATGTTTAGTAAAAAATTTAACAGCCGAGTGAGACGATTTTATAAGAAAAAAAAACTTTTTTACGCCGATTGGTAGGTTGGGTAGTACGTAACTTTTTTGAGAATGGCTAGAAAAGTCGGCTTTACGACTTTTCCGATTTAAAAGTCGGAATAATCGGAGGTTTTTAGAATGTTGAAGTCGGAAATCGACACGTAGAGAGCTTGAGGCGAAAGTCGACTGCGGCTCTTGATGTTGTGAGTCTGAAGTCGTCTTAACGAGTTGAATGCGGCAATTCGACTATATATAAACAAAACATCGAGAAAACTATTCTTTCTCTTACGCACATTTTCAGATTATCTATTAGTTTTAGTGGTGGATACATAAAAAGTGAAAAGTACCGACTTCCAAAAATTTTCGAAGTCGATTTTTCAACGGCAACTATCGTTTTTTTCTCAAGATTGTTAGTTTAAAATGCCAATGCCAAATTCTGAATGAAAAAATCCGTAAAATTTAAAAAAATAAATAAAATAAAATACTGTTATATAAAATGGTTGTGTCTAGTTAAAAGATACACTATGGAACCGAGAAAATATGTAGAAAAAAAAATAAATAAAAAATTAGATTTATTTATTAATACTTTAAATCTAAGTGAAAAGAAAAAAATATTTATTGCCTAGACTCTAAGTATAATAATACCCGTTTACTGTAGTTAGAGGAAAATTGTAATGGAAACGGTAAAAAAAATATAACGTTCAGTTTTTCTCTCGAAAATTCAAAATGGACGACGCTAACAAGCGCCATTTCGGCTACTTCTATTTATTACATTCATTTCATCATCTTCTCGTGAGAAAAAACTTGTTATTTTTTTTATTTTTTTAGTTTTTAGTTTACAAAAAAAAGGAGAATTTTTTCTCACGTGTTTTTTTTAGTTCTACCATTCAATACTCTTTCGTTGGAGAGAGGTGTTTGTAAAAAATACACATACTATATTCACAGTAGATGAAAAGTATCGTTTTTGAAAAATTTTTTGTCGAGACCACAATTGTGGCTCTCGACACGTCTTTGTATAAAAAGTATTTTATACATTAATTATTAAAATTATAAAAACTATATTATATTTATCTGGCTGTTGATCTGTCACTTTTATTATTAGAGAAGGCTCGTTCCCAATTATTTAGGAGCTTGGGATTTACAACTTGATTGATGAAAAGGAGGCATTATAAATGTATACTTCGACCTCTTTGGGTATAAAGATATGATGCGATGTACGAAACAAGGACTTTGAAAAAATGGTGGACATGATATCAGTTAGACATTATTGAAGGACCAAAATGTCAGTGGTGTATTTATGTATGCGTGTGTAATGGATTACCACGTTACCAGACTTAATAAAATGACAGATGTCCTTCGTGTCGATATGTGTGTATTCTGCGTGTAAGTCTATAGTAGCCAGGTGCCACAGTCATTGTTTTAAGAGACTGTCCTTGATACGTAAAGATACTGAAGCTATGTCAACGAACAACATCGATATTACTTATTGAAAGTAAATTTACGGAATGAAATATATATTTGAGACTTACGTACATATGAAATGCGCAATGATCATTAGGCTTAGCCGCGTTACTTAAATGACATATTTAGAGCTATAGACAGTCACATGCTAATGGATATCAGACGATTATTTTTGTCTCTTACTCAAATTGACACGTATGAACTCAGAATGAAACAAGAGTGCAGAATCTCTGTTGCCAAAAGGAAAAAAAAAATAAAAAGAGTGCAGAATGAATTCATTAGTAAACCGACCCAACGATGTTGGAGTTTGGCATACGTACGGCATCATTCACTCCCACTCAGAATGAACAAATAATGAACTGTCTGCACACAGATGCGTGCGTTCAGATTTGATCAAACGATCATAAATTAAACTGTCTCCACACGAGATCACGCGACCCCACAGTCAAACCAATGTAACGGTATTGTGGAGCTTAAATTATACCATACTTACCTGTGTGATTTAAAGTTAAATAAATAATAATAATAACATTACATTTAGATTGAAGTTGTCTAAAAGGCCTCTGCGCAGTTGGCTTCGGCCCCTCGTATGCCTCCCAAATAACCGGGACTCTGTGGAGGACCACAGGGTCCGGAGTTACCATTCGTAAAGACATACATAATTATATTTTAAAAAACAATGAATGAAAGATTAATAAACATTTATCGGGGTGAATATTCATTCAAGTGAACTGTCTGATATCACCTCAGATACTGACATTGCGGCTATTTTGCGAACATAATGATTACTGAGATTTTTCGAGTTTGGATGAATGCAAACACAAGTATGTGTAAAGATGTTGATGTGTAAAAAGATCTCAGAATGAATCAGTTAATATACTTACAGATAAAGGGAGTGCAGCTATGAATGTTGAGTTTTTGAGGATAAAAAGATGGGACATTTAAGCCACTGTTTGAAAAAATACTAATAAAAAAGTGACAAATACTAGCCACACAGTTAATTTTGACTGTTAGAGAAAATTTTTATTTGAAAAAAAAACTTAAAGTTAACTGTTTTTAGTTTCGTCTTCAGCGTAGTAAAAATTTTTGCAGACATATCGCTAGATTCTTATATTTAAGACATATATATATATATTTAACTAAACTATAATCTAAACTATTCTACATGATGAAAATATATAATTTCATAGCTTAAAGACTTTTCACACTTATTCTTTTTCTCTTTCATTTTAACTGTTTCGTTGGTCTGCAAAGAGGTCGCTGGTTCAATTCTTGGGCAAAGTATTTTAGAGTATTATCGATATTGGAAATACTCTGTATACTTGAAGTCTGGGATTGTGTCTTATATGGAACATAACATAACTGATACCTTTAAAGTCGGTTATGTTATACAATTTAACTGTAATACCTCTAAACCAACGATATCTTAAACTGTCGCTTACTTCTCTATCCTAAACTTTTGTCTGATCCTCTTGGCCTTATACTATATATAAATCCAACACCAATATATAAAAAGTCCTTTAAATATAAGCTCTTGTGTGTTAAAAATAAGGTATGAAATAAAACTGTCTTGATGCAGCACTTACTTCATTTTCGAAATGAATTAATCGAGTATGGTAATCCAGTAATATAATGAAATATTAATTTTTAGATTGTAGACTGTATATACCTATTTATTGTGTAGAGATACAACCGATATGAAAAGGTAAAAGGCATATAATAAAGGAAAATGATCAGTTAATCTGATTTTCAGTGAAAATAGACATTTTTTCAAGTATATACTTTGAAAAAAGGACACGAAAATGATATACGTAGGTAATAAAATAAGTTGCTATGTTGGATTGATTGAGGTTGGTTGTCTCAGCAGAAATTTGTGGCGATAATTGGCGGAGGTATCATTTTCGACGTCGAATCTTTGACTCCGTGTTTCGTTGTCTATCAAGGCTTCTGTGACAACCAACTTTAACCCACCCTAATTATTTGAGATAAACAAGCTTATATTATTAGTTTTTAGTGACGAAAATATACTCGTTTAGAATAGGAACGTATATTATATTGTAGAATTAAACAATAAGTGTGAAAAATCTTTGGTAAAAAGAATCATTGCGTCAATTTGGACATTCAGTCAATCAAGGCATGATGTATTTATTAGGGTATATAAGAATGAATTTTAAACAGCATATTGTGTAGATTGTTCTGTTAGAAAAGCGAGGTTGACCCGTCAACGACACATGTACTTAGGTATCATCATGAGCTAGTGTTCGCATGTAATCAGCTCATGTAGTATATTGTCCAGTCAACTGATGGTATCGAGGTTGACCTGTCAACGACACACGTATAGTCCTCCTTACCGATTTCGGTAACGGCGACCCTTAATGGCTATGTCCTGTCGTGTGCCGTGATGTGACTGGTACGACACATGTAAGTACTTAGGTATTGTCATGAGCTTAATCAGCTCATGTAGTGTATTGTCCAGTCAGCCGATGGTAGCGAGATTGAATCGTTAAAGTGGTTTATTTACCAACGGAAATTGGATACGCTGGTAATTGCTGAATATATAATTCGGTACATATATATAAAATTCATTGTTATATGCCCTGTAATACGTGAGGTACAACCTCTATATCAAGTATATGTATGATTAGCTAGTCAAATTTAGGTCTTAAGTAATATTACACTAGTGAACGTATATGCCTAAGTGCTTATAGTTATATACCCATATATATAAACGCCAACCAAAATGGTTGCAGCCTTTTCAAAATATTATAAAAAAAAACTTCCTTCGACATAATAATCATAAAAAAATTAAAATTAAGGCTTCGCTCTACATAAGGTACTTAGATAGGTAATAAATGCAAAATATATAATATTAAAACAACAAAAAAGTAATTTAGATAGGATATTGCAATTATTTTACTTGTTTTTTTATTTTGTTTTTTTGTTTTTTATTTTTTTTTAGTTTCGTGTCTTTTAGTTTTTATTTAATCCTTGAATAAGTATTGTAAGCTCCCGAGAACACCAAATATTGTAATCCTTAATATATAATGTAGTATTCGATATATATGTATGTAATATGTATAAAATTTCTAACTTTTATCTAAATAGGATGCCTTACTTTTTAAATATTTGTTTTTAGACACAATTTATTTAAGATTGGTGTGTTTATAAGTAAAAAAATATTTTATTTTGAAACAAGAGAGAGATTACATTAAAATACTGATTAGATTTTTTATGTCAACATTTTAGTTTAACGAAAAATCATTAATTCATAGACGAAAATATTTTCTTTTTTAATTTAGTTCTAAAAAAAATAGCCACACCAATCTTAAGGAGGCGAGTGCCAAAAAAAGTTTTTTACACTTCTTTTTTTTTACTTTTAATTTTACATATTGTTTTTCGCAATTTTTTACATCCGTCTATTTCAGATAAATTGTAACACCAAGATGCAGACTAATGTAATCCTTTAAGGAGGTCTTAAAATTACACATTTTTCTTAAATTTTTAATGTGTATTTCAAATTTTATATGACAAATATTTTGTTTTTATTCTGAAGTATTGAAATATACATATCTTAAATAACTTAGCTGTGCTAGAAAGAGTAAATAGACTTCTCTTCTCTATCCTTTTCTTTTGTAAATGTCGTGAGTAGCTGTTTCATTTTGTCGTGTGTCGTGAAATAGAAAAATTATACAAAGTATCTAAAACGCAATACAGATTTTTCCCATAAAATATTTGTGTATAAAATTAAAATATACATGTAAAACTGTGAGAAAAATTATAGAATAGACATGAATATATGTTACTCAGTGTTTTTAGTTCTTATCGTCCTTATGAATGCAATCAAATGCTTGCAAAATGTATACAAACATAGCAAAAACGGAATAAGGATAGATTTTTTGAATTCACAATCCTATGGAAGTGAGAAACTCGTTGTATTTAGAATTAAGTCGTTAATTTAGAATATTTGGAAAATCTATGCCTTTTTCGTCCGTAATAGACATTTTTTCTACCGTCGTCAAAATGTATACAATTACAGAATACACTACAAAAAATGTCTTACGATTAAAATGGAACAAGATCACGTAAATACAATATAATCCTGAACATCAAGAATTAATGTCCAAAAAATGTAGAAATTTGAGCAAAAATACACTACAAAAAATATTTTTTTGCAACATCTGAATGCATTTACGTAGCGTTTCTATTTATTTTATAGGATGAGCTAGATTTTTGATGTTTTATAGTAAAAATGTCCCAGTGAAGGCTAAGAAACTGTGTCTAATACACGACGGCTACGGATGACATGAAGAGATGATATATACATATTTTTTGAAATGTATAAATGAATAAAAACTATGAACTGTCTCCTAATTTCGTCTTTCGGGTTGAGCCAGCAAAATGGTAAATTGAGATCGGCATTGTTGCTATAAGGGCATGGAATTTGTTGTAGAAAAATCACGTTAAATGATTTATTGAGGTTGACATAACGAGGTTGACTTGTCAAGTACTTAGGTATTGTTATGAGCTGCATACATGTATACAATGACTCATGTAGTGTAGAGATTGTCCAGCCGACTGATGGTAGCGAGGTCGACTGTCCTGGTTGTGACCACTCATTGGAAACTCATAGCTAGACTCGAGTCAGTTTTAAAGGTAAATCCTTAGATAATAATATGTTTGCTGGCTCGAACCATTTTTTAACGTTTTGGTGTTAATATTACGTGATTTGGTGTCGTAGAGATTTTTTTGAAAAACATATTTAGCAATATCGTATATTAATCGGATTTTTGTGGTAAAAATCGATGTTTTTTTTTCTTATTTTATTTTTCACACACAGTAACTTGATTCTAAGAGAACTCGTTGCTAATGGATTTATCTACATGTTTTTTTGTGACGTATATTTTATAAATGTACGACGTATTTTTTTTTTATGTACACATTTTACATTTTTGTGAAGGTAATAATAAAATTAATAATCAACTGATATCCGAATGCATGGTAGTAATTTTAGTTTTTCTTTTTAATTTGATTTTGTAAACCAAACATCGATTTTTACTTACAAAAAGTTTAAAATAATTAAAAAAACAGCAATAATAACGCAATAGGTGTTAAAAGTAGATTTTTTATTTTTGGTACTGCTAGTAACAACTTCTTAATATTTTTTAGTTCGTCTAACTCTTTCAAATTCATTTAGATAAGAATAAACTACGTATAAAAATACTGTACAACGTATCTTATATAGCACATTTCTTTTCGTTATCCCCTTATTTCTACCGTCCATGGATGTCGTGCTAGAAATAGAATTTTCATTTTTTAAAAGAGACAGAGCTCAAATTTTCATTTTTTTAATTTTAATTTCGAAAAAAATCTAGTGTTTTCCAAACGCACACGTTTTAATCTTCGGTAGTGATGAGATATTGAGCTTTTTTTTTTCCTTTTAAAATTAAAACTCAATTTTTCAATTTTAATTTCGCATTTTTAGTTTTTACTAAGAAAAATGAAATTGTGATGTTTCGAACTTAAAACGACCAGAAACGAGTTAGTGATTTTTACCTTCCCTACATCTTCATCTTTTTACTAATATTTATATTGTTATTATGTAATTAAGGTCTTATTATATATACAAACATACTGTAAACGATACTGCAACATTTATTTATGATCATAACATATCTTTACTCAACTAAAACATGATCATCTAAGCCAAAAATGTCTAAAACGTGATGCGAATAATGCACAACGCAACCCGCTCGCGTACACGCGACATTATTAAATCAAAACTAAAATTAAAAAATCAGAAACTAAAAATGAAAAACGGATCATAAATAAATGTCGCAATCGTGTGTAAGTTAATTATTTTTTATACCCCGACCCTCCCTGATATTGTTTTTATTAATTTTTCGCGTAAATTTTAAGAAATAGTAAACTTATTGTAGTTTTAAATAGATATTAAGGAATTATTAAGCAGCTTGTTACGTTTCAAAATTTATTTTGTAACTATCTTTCTGTTGATCTATTGAAGTTATTGAAAAATACTGGAGAGAAATACCCTTTATATAAAAGAAAGAGAAACAGTTTATTTGTACCGTTATATAATACCAAAAACACAAAAAAATGCAATAGAAAACAGTTTGCGTGGAGCAAAAAGACCAGTGCGCAGCCAAAATGCCGGGACCTGACCGCGACAGCTCGAGTTGCGGCGCTGATTTTCAGCACTAACCCATAGCTATACGCTATAATACATAAAATATATAATAATTTGATAAATCACTACATAGTATAAAACAAAGTCGCTATCCGCCGTCTGTCAGTCCCTATGTATGCTTAATTCTTTGAAACTACGCAACGGATTTTAATGCGGTTTTTTTTAATAGATAGAGTGGTTTTTAAGGAAGGTTTATATGTATAGTACATGCATATTGCACCCGTGCGACGCCGGGACGGGTCGCTAGTTATCTATAAAATAAAAAAATTGATCATAAAAGAAACAATTCATATAAATGACTATTTGGGAAAAGATCTCTTTTCACGGAGAACGAATGAGTACCCACTGATCACTTCTTCAAGAGCTGACGATGACACTCTTTTATTTTCGTTTCAAATCCAGAATGTCAAACACGAAAAACTATCGTATTCGTAATGTAAAAGTATCGAGTGCGTTCGGCGCTCTGATTGGCTGACTCCAGTGAACCAACCACTCGATAGTTGTTCGTGATTTGCACTCTAGTTTCATCAAGGTATTTCTCTTTATCTTATATCAATGGATTTTTTAATAGCCGTAATATTCTATGGTTAAAAATTCGTTAGACATGCGAGTGATAACTTCGTTTATATTTCAACGAAGTTATTTGTCTTCTGCTCGTCGTTATTTATTTTTGACAGACAAAGATGTCATATGTATTTAAAAATCTGTTAGGCTCTGTACAGATTCATTTTGCATTTCAATTGCAACCCTAACACGGCTGTGTTCAAACTACTTCCGAACTGCAATTTGCTTTTAGATTGCTGTTAAAATTCGGTTCGTATGTTTAGAGCCTTAAGCTTTCGTATGCGCAGTGCAATTCCCGTTCCCATCTTAGTTTAAGCAAGCAAGCAAGTCAATCAATCTTATTGCTACAGAAAAAAAAATATATAAAACATCTGTCAAATCAGAATACAAATGGCATCGTTTCGCACCATTGTCTCTAAGATTTACACTCGAAATTCAAATCTATATTTATTCATTTATTTTTACACAGACAACTCAACAGCTTGTTTAGTAAAGGGTACATGTATAAGAATAACAAAACATGGAATCCTTAAGTCAATTACAGAGTTCTTCAGGATGCGTTTAGTAAAGAACAACATAAACTAAAAGAAATGAGGAATATTTACATAGTTCATCTATGGTCAGTTAGTTGATTAGTTAGTACTAAGGGCCGATCCTTCCATCAGCAGGCCACTTCCATCTGCAGAAGAAAATGGACAGTAGACAGCTATAGACAGAAGAAATGTAGAATATCTCTAGATATTATTATCCGTCTGGTAGATTATTTTAAAACATTAGACACGTATTTTTTATTTTCTTACAGAAACGAATACTTTCGCCGATATATCGATTTGAAATGTCGCGTGACGTCACTTCTATGTATATTTTATTTATACGTGGAAATGACGTTTTAGCTCGCACTCCTTTAAACTTTGATTCGTTTTATCTAAGTATAGTTTTATTATACGACAAAATAACTTTGACTTTTTTAATATTTTCTCATTGTCTAACTGACGGACTAATTACATTTTTAATTTTCGTACCCTATCATCGTTCATAACCTCTTATCTGTCGATATATGAGACACAATATAAAAACGTTGTGTCGTATAGATCTAAGTTCCAACAGTTCACGGTTTAATCTGTTCTTGATAGAAATTCGAAGTTGATCTACGAAATGAAAGAGTATTTCTCCACCAGTTGTATTATTAAACGATCTACAATTATTTCGACTTCGTGTAACGTCAAGCCATGTTTATGGCATAATGTATATTAAAATAATATTATATACTCAGTACCTAACCTAAGCTATAGAACTACATATGAACCTAGGATTAATGTAATTATATATTACAATGCGAAATACATATATAAATAATAATAAATATTGATGTTTCATTTTTTTATCCAATTCTATTTACCTTTATAACTGACTTTTTAGAACATACTAAGAGCGTACTCCTTTTTAAAAGGCCGGCAACACACCTGTGACTCCTCTGGTGTTGTGGGTGTCCATGGGCGGCGCTGGTCGCTTACCATCAAGCGATCCGTCTGCTCGTTTGCCTCGTATTCCATAAAAAAATACATAACATCTTTTAGCCCCGAAGGGGTTGGTAGAAGTGCACATTATGGCACTGTACAATGTAACACCCACTTTTTATGTTATTAGTCCCATGTAATAGGGGGTGAGCGTATTGCCATATACCGGGCATAATTCCAGACTCCGTGCTGATAATGAGAATTTTATTTTTTAAAAACCAGTAATACTTTGCCTAACCCGGGAATCAAACTCGACACCCCTTGCTCGGCAGTCGCACGTGCGATCACTAGGCCAACGAGGCAGCAGCAGAATTAAATTATCAATTGCTCAAAATTAGCTCATTTCAGGCATGTTTGCGAATAGACAGGCGTTCGGTTTTTAAACATTTTTGAACATGATCAATAGAAGGCCATTTAGCGTGCTATCTTAATATAGAGGTATATAAATCTCGTGTCACAATGTTTGTCCTCAATGGACTCCTAAACCACTGAACCGATTATAATAAAAATCGCACACCATGTGCAGTTGGATCCAACTTGAGAGATAGGATAGTCTATTTTTCATTAGGGTACAGTAGAATAGGGTAGAGTAGGGCAGAGTAGGGTAGAGCAGGGTAGAGTAGGGTAAAGTAGGGTAGAGTAGGGTAGAATGGGATAGAGTAGATTAGAGTATTACGCGGTACGAAGTTCGCCGAGTCAGCTAGTTTTATATATGTGTAACAGTATTTTAAAGGATATGGGATGTGTATTGACGGCTGAACACATTTCCAACTTACATGGATAAATAAAAAAACAATAGTACACAAATATAAAGCCTTTTATTTGGACAACTTACAAAACTATACATGTTTTCGTCAACAAAATAATATACAGCGAATCAAAAGTCAAAGTCAAGATGCTCATTAAAATAAAATTACAGTTACCGGTAACCAATGACCGTTTTGACAAATTACTACTAACATCAACAGCCTATAAGTGGCCACTGCTGACCAAAAGCCTCTTCACACACGGAGAAGATTTGAGCATTAATTACCACGCTTGCTCAATGCGGATCGACGATTTCAAACTTATAATAGGGATCATCATCCTAGAGACTATGGAACGCTAATTGGGATGATGACAGGGTATAAAAATTAAAAAACTAATTAGTCCGTTGGTTAGGTAATAAAAAATATTGGACACGTATTTTTTATTTTGTCGTACAATAAAATGACACTTAAATAAAACGAATCAAAGTTTAGGAGTGAGGGTTAAAACGTCATTTCTAGGTATAAAATGTACATAGCAGTGATCACGCGACATTTCAAATCAATATATCGTCGAAAGTGTTCGTTTCTGTAAAAAAAAAATAAAAAATACGTGTGTAATGTTTTAAACTGCCATCGCGAAGGACACACCGGGCGTCGGGGATCGCGAGACCATCTCCGGCCACCGTAAGCGCGGGCCTGCGGACGGCGAGCATGGGTGGCTCACCACCCGACCATAACCAGACCCGAACGTACGGCGCCGAGCGTTCCACGCGCGCCTCAAAGAGCCATCAGGTTACCACGGAGTTGCGGAGAACCTAACGGGTTACCGGGGCTCCGGTTCGACGTGCAGGATAAGGAACGGGGTGGTTTTTAGTCAGTAAGAGTCTGACACTCCCTCCCGCCTCACCCAGGCGGGGGCAGTCATTCAATGATTTTCCCCCTTAAAAAAAATGTTTTAAACTGATTTACCAGACGGACATTAAAATAAAAATTAGTCATCTACCCGCCCAGGTTTCCTCACGACGTTTTCCTTCACCGTTTGTCAGTGGTGTCTAGATAATCTTAGAAATTACTCGGAAAATGTTTTCTTATAAAAATTACAATTTATGTTTATTGAAATGAATGATTTTGACTTTGACGTTTGATTTGAGTCAGACAGATTAATTATATAAATTAATTATATTCGTTTAATCTTAAGTGCTAACTGTAGCAGCACTTAGAAATAACTGCCTCACAGTGAAGTTGCTACAAGTGCGGTACGTTTACGTGAGATCTAAGGACCAATTCTATGGCAAAAACTATAAATTATTATGTTTTCGGCTTAATTATTTGACGAGGAACTCGACTAGTTTCAAGCTATGTTAGAGGCTCATATACATGAGCAGCATTTCGCGACCCGCGACGCGGCGACTGTCGCTGCTACTGGCTACTCGAGTCTGCGCCCAGCGCGCCTTCTGCCGTGATTCACGCGCACTTTCCTCTATTCGTGGTATCTTGAAACTAGTCGAGTTCCTCGTCAAATAATTACATGAGTACGCCGAAAACATAATATGTTTCACGAAAGTTACATGGTAATTGTTATCTTGGCTATAATTTTGGACTGAATTTCCATTCAACAAAAAAAATCTAATCTTATACGCCGTTTAATCGTAGTTATCGTCCCGAAGTAAAATTTTAATAGCCACTGTTAGGTTAGAAGTCGGTGCCACAAACCCATAATAAAAAATAACTTAGCTTATGGGTCACAGGTATAATCTATACTAATATTATAAAGCTAAAGAGTTTGTTTTTTACTGTTTGTTTGTTTGAACGCGCTAATCTCCGAAACTACCAGTCCGATTTCAAAAATTCTTTTTGTGTTGGATAGTATATTTATCGAGGTAGGTTATAGGTTACAAAACATAATGCTACAATCATTAGGAGCTGAGCAGAGCGGGTGCGGAAGTAGCTAGTCCATAATAAAATTGTAAACAGTTTAATAATGTTAGGTATCTTTTAAGGTAAGGTAAGCACCGAGTTCTCACCTACCAGTGGGTGTGTAAGCTATAAGTACGCATGACCAATAATAGTTATTTTTTGCTATTAGTTTTAGTGTATAACTATTGTTTAAATTATTACAACATAAATTATTATTTGATCGCATCGTTTGATCAAGTGTTTACAAGTAAGACTACCTAGCAAGAGGTATCGGGTTCGATTCCTGATTCAAATAAAGTATTATTAAGATTTTTCAGATTTAACAAATTTCTTAATGATGAATACGGAATCTGGAATGGGGCCTACTGTAGTTTTGCTCACCAATACCTTTAGCCAAACGCCACTTTAGCGCTTGTCTACCGAGAGAATAGAAAACTAAATGTATGGGGATGACACTGACAGTTGTCAAAATTTACGTCAATCCTTACTAATATTATAAATCGGAAAGTGAGTTTGTTTATTTGTTCCGCTTTCACGGCATAACTACTAAACCTATTGTTTTGAATTTTTGCAAACGTAAAGTTAAAAGTCTGGATTAAATAATAGGGTATTTTTTATCCCGGAAAAATTTGATATTCTCGAGGGAAAACGAAATTATTGGTATAGATGGCGCTGTGCGTGTTGGTATATGTCACATAGGCTACTTTTTATCCTTTTGTGACGCGAGCGAAGCCGCGGGTAAAAGCTAGTTCCATATAATTTGGTTTTCTATTCTACATGTAGACAAGTGCTAAATGGCATTTGGCTACGGCTGCTGATGACACTAGTGTGCACCTCTCCTTCTTCGTCCAATAGGGAATTAACTAGTGGTACTACATTGGACGCTCAATATTTGATAGCTGCAGTGACATTCATAACATCACGCCTTTTATCCCCGAAGAAGTAGGCAGAGGTGCACATTACAGCACTTAATGCCACTGTACAATGTAACACCCACTTTTACTATTTATGTTATGAGTCCCATGTAATAGGGCACAATTCCAGGCACCGTGCTACTATTGAGATAAAAAAAAAAACCAGTAATACATTGCCCGACCGAATCGAACCCGAAAGACCTCTTGCCCGGGAGTCGCACTTGCGACCACTCGGGCAACGAGTCCGTACCGTACAGTCCGTACTTATTTGCATAGCTTAATGCAAGCGCATATTTCTTAAACAACTGCACTTTTTGCGCATGTTCATTAAAAAGAGACAGAAAATGTCTTTTATCATGGTACCAGCCAGATGAAAGTAAAAAATCTAGCTATCTACAGTGCGTAATCTATTTCGATCTTTACGCTAATACAAATAGTGTAAAATTTCGCTTGTACAATACAAACATCTACTTATTTATAACAAATTTTGGAAGCTAGCTTTTTAGTCTTTGTCTTAAATCGAAAAGCCTTTAGATCATATTTATAAAACATATTATTTAGGCATAGCCTTGAATCCTAATTCCAGCCAAAGCTGAACATAGGACTTTCCAAACACCACATTTAGGAATTTTAAACAAAAAATATACACGGTGGTCTTTTCGGTCTACTAGTCTTTTGAGAGATATAAAAATATTCTTTTGAAATACTTCATTGATTAGACCAAAATCAATTTTTAATTAAAAATGATTGGTCTTTTCCGGTCTTTTCGTCTACTGGTTTTCTCGTCTACTCTGCTTACATTTTGTGACGATACAATACTTTTATAATTACTTATTTGATAATTTTGAGACATTTTTACCATGGTCTTTTCAGTCTTCTAGTATTTTCAACAGTAACAGTAGTCTTTGTTTTTTGCTTTGTAAGCTGCCTCGTCTTTTTGGAGCTGTAGTCTCATGTCTTCAACATTTTTCATTAACTGGACATCAGCAGCACAGTCGTCAACTATTTTTTGAAATAAATCGTCTGAAATGAAAATAAAAAAGTCAGGAATGATTTAGGAAAACGGAAACTTATTTCATTTAAAATGTCACTTTTTTTTTAAACATATCCACGAAACAACTATCGAATTTCCGAACAGGACTGGGGTTTTGATTTCGAGCCTTCTAAGTAACCATGTTTTTCTAAGGCTTTTTTTAAGGGGGAAAAATCATCAAATGACTGCTCCCGTCTTGAGTGTCAGACTCTTTCTGAGTAAAAACAACCCCGTTCCTTCTCCTGCACGTCGAGTCGGAGCCCCGGTTACCCGTTAGGTTCTCCGCGACTAAGGCTTAGGACTCACGGCGCGATTTTCTCTCCCGCCCACCGCGGTTGCAGGCCCGCAGCCTTTGTAGTATATAGATATGTATATAAAAAATTAAAGCACATTTCACGGCGTGTTTTACGCCCGCAGCGGTGGCGATCGTTTGCGGCTCCCGGCGGGCGCGGCCGCGGCTAGCACCCGAGCGCTTGGCAATCGGTTGGTGGGCGATAGCAAATTTTTGCATTAGCAAATTAACGCGAAAAAATGCGATAGGAAAACTGTCGATAGTGAATCCTTGTTGTAAAGCTATGATTGAAGTATTGATTCTAAGGGTGCAGTTCCATTGAGGCGGAGCGGAGCAGAGCGGAGAAGAGCTGTGCCGCGATTCACCAATCACATGGCTTGAAATCCACATCTCTTCTCCATTCCGCTAAATTGGTTGTAGTTGATTGGTGAATCGCGGCACAGCTCTTCTCCGCTCTGCTCCGCTCCGTCTCAATGGAACTGCACCCTAAAGGATGTTTAAGCTAAAACTACTACGATAATTAATTCGAATCCCCAAAGCAATAAGCAGGGGTTGACATCGGAGCCGTGGAAGGCCGAACGGGTTGCCGGGGCTCCGGCTCGAAGAGCAGGAGTAGGAACGGGGTGGTTTTTAGTCAGTAAGAGTCTGACTCTACCTCTCGCCTAACCCAAGGCGGGAGAAGCCATTGGATGATTCTTCCCCTTAAAAAAAGGGGGTGAACACACAAAACCTGACAGCCACTTTTCACTAGCATTTTTTTTTTAAATAAGCCGGTAAACGAGCAGACGGATCACCCGATAGTAAGCAATCGGCGTGGCTCATGGACAACACCCAGAGGCGTTACAAGTGCATTACCGGCCTTTTGAGGATTGTTGGGGATTTAGGGATTGGAGAGATTGAGGAGATCTGGAGGTAGAGATCCATTTGTGCCGAAGCATGGCTCTTCCACATTTAAGCCTCTAACTGCCGACAAAATCTGTTAAAGGCCAATCCTCCGCTAGCGTCGGCGTCGCTGTCCGATACGGCATCGAATATATTAAACTTTGTCATAGACAACTTACCAACATTCTCCCCAGTTTTGCTAGAAGTGAAGTAATGTCCACAGAGACCTTGGGAGTAAGCTGCCACCGTGTCCTCTGGAACTTCCCTCGTGACGTACCCGCCGTCTAGGAGGTCCTTCTTTGTCCCACACAGGTATACTTTGCAGTTCTGGAAAATATTGCGAACTTATTTGATTAACATAACATCACATAACATCACGCCTTTTATCCCCGAAGGGGTAGGCAGAGGTGCACATTATGGCACTTAATGCCACTGTACAATGTAACACCCACTTTCCACTATTTATGTTACGAGTCCCATGTAATAGGGGGTGAGCCTATTGCCATATACCGGGCACATTTCCAGACTCCGTGCTACTACTGAGGTTTTTACAAACCCAGTAATACTTTGCCCGACCCGGGAATCGAACCCGAGACCCCTTGCCCGGCAGTCGCACTTGCGACCACTCGGCCAATGAGGCAGTATTTGATTAACGGGTGAAATTACAAAGGCAGAGGAGGTGTACATTACGGCAATTAATGTCACTAAATTAATTATTATCTTTTCAGCTTACTCCCGTAACTATTTGACGAAGAACTCCGAAAACATACTTAATTAATATAGTATGTCTCACGGAAAGTTATAATATAAACATAGTTAATGCCACTGTACAGTGTAACACCCATTTTTCACTATTCATGTTACGAGTCCCATGTAATAGGGGGTGAGTCTATTGCCATATACCGAGCACAATTCCAGGCTCCGACCCACAGAGAATTTACTAATAATATCCAATAACATCTACACAAAATTTTTTGTTTGAGATTTATGTTTGGCTTCATTTATGTAAAAAATTATACCGATCCAAAGATCTGATAATGTGGACTATGGATTTCAGATTTTTTATTTATTTATATAAAGCGTTGCCCTACATTAGGATTTTGTATGTAGGTGCCGCACAGACGTACAATTTCGCATACACATAACAACCAGGCCAACAAGGAACAACAAATTGTGTCCGCGACACGGTGCGCGGTAGCCAGTTGCAGCCTTTGCAACATCCATGCATATTATACACATAACATTAATGCTACTCCTTTCAATCAAAAAAGTAGGGGCATTTAAAAATATAACACCCAGAGTTCACAATACCATGACAGTCAATTTATTGCCATTTACTGGGAACCGTTTTGCCGTTTTCAATAACTTTACAATTTTCTTCCGAGGCATGTCATTACCATATTACTACCTAACGGTATGTGTAGTATCTGGAGGGCTTTTAGAAACTTTTTCAGTAATCGAACTAATCTAAGCAATCGAGTTCCAATGACAAAAGCTGCTGAGTAAGGGCTCAGTAGGTTTTGTCATTGTAACTCCTCAGAAATCAACAGCCCAGAAATCTAATAAACACTAGAAGAATTCAAAAGTTTCTACCTCCTCAATTCCTCTCAGTTCCTGAAGCCAGTGCCTCAACCTGGTCCAAGAAGCTGCTGATGATGGCTCGTAGCATATGATCGCTGCGTGAGCACCTCTGTAGTATATTTTTGTCATCGCTTCGTATCTGGAAAAGGATAGTAAGGTTTGGTTAAGTTTATTATTTACTAGTTTATATATACATATTATATATATGAACATATTACATTATAATAATATATTACTGTCAGGTGACCAGTAAGCTCGTTTACCGGCTTATCCTATAAAAAAATAATATGACGAGGAACTTGACTAGTTTGAAGCCATGCTAGAGGCTCATATTCATGGGCAGCATTTGGCGAAAGGTGCGCTGCTGACAGCAGCAATTAAAAGTCGATTTCGTAAAAAAAATGTCGCTTACCTCCCTTTGGCTATGAGGATTCAAATTCAATGAATAGTATAATATAAAAATCATACCTTTCGCTTCCCGCCGTGTCCCATATACCGACATTAAAGTCCTTCCCGTTTGATTGCATTGTTTTAGCGCAGAAAGCTGCTCCGACCGTCTGGAATAATAAGATAATAAGAATTGGTTTTTAAAAAATTGACTTGTGCTTTTGTTTCACTGTCTATTTTTTTTTCTTCGCTATGCGAGAGAGAGAATATTCTTTTTTCTATGATAATGTGATGCATGACCAATCGACCATTGCAATAAAACTCTACTGAAGACTTCAATAAAAAGAATTAAATTAGTAAGGCATAAATGTGAAGTATATTCCTTTTTTTTTATATGTTTGATGGGCGTTTGACCACTATCTCGCCTGGTGGAGCAATGATGCGGTCTACGATGGAGCACGTCGTCCCATAAGCAACCTATTCAATCGGGCCTTGAAGACTGCCAGGTTATACCCTTGCCAAAGAATTCCACTCCTTAGCAGTACGCACAAGGAAGCTTGATGCGAAGCGCTTCGTGCGTGCGGAACATCTACCATGAATCAGCGACACTTCGCCGATTGTCTTGTGGTACGATGATCGAAAGGGCTAGGGGGAATCAAGTTGTGCAATTCCCTTGCACACGCACCGAAATGCATCCGGTAGTAAACTGAAAGGCTTGCAATCTTACGCCTGTGTTCGTTTCATTTGGGACATAATAATATTAGGGGATTTTTTTCTGCACGTCTATTTAGAAATTTAAACAAACCGAATTTCTCCACTACTTACATAACATAACATCACGCCTTTTATCCCCGAAGGGGTAGGCAGAAGTGCACACAGAAGTAACACCCCCTTTTCACTATTTATATTATGAGTCCCATGTAATAGGGGGTGAGCCTATTGCCATATACCGGGCACATTTCCAGACTCCGTGCTACTACTGAGATTTTTTTAAAAACCCAGTAATACTTTGCCCGACCCGGGAATCGAACCCGAGACCCCTTGCCCGGCTGTCGCACTCGCGACCACTCGGCCAACGAGGCAGTCACTACTTTCTCCGCTACTTATCTACTGCATATCAAAAAAATGACTGTACTACAAATTGACTACATATTACTCACCGTAAAACAAAAATACTGATTTGCACACAAATTGTTCAATATTACAATGGAATTTCCAAAATAGGTTAGGTTAGGTTAGGAATTATTAGATTTACTTTTAGTTAAAAGGTAGTCATTCAGTAAAACAGTTAAGCTTTAAAGATCTAACAGTGTAGTATAATTGACTTATTTGATGAGCAAATTTAGTGTGCAATCCAGTATTTTGGTGGTAATTTCGAATATTTTGATTGAAAAAAGGGAATTTACAGTTTAAGTATTAAATACTATCCATATTATTATTGGCGCATTTAATTGAATAAAGGGTAGACAGAGACACAATAAAATGCAACGAATACTTTTGTTATTCATACTGTGTAGTTACAACCATCAAAATTCTGTTTTTTGCCTGTTGCAATTGTGACTCGAGTGGACCAATGAAATGCAAAAGTAGAATAACATAACATCATGCCTTTACAGCACTACAGCACTTAATGCCACTGTACAATGTAACACCCACTTTCATTATTTATGTTATGAGTCCCATGTAATAGGGGGTGAGCTTATTGCCATTTACAGGGCACAAGTCCTGACTCCGTGCTACTGAGAGGTTTTTTTTTTAAAAACCCATGAATTCTCTGTACGACCCGGTAATCGAACCCGAGACCCCTTGCCTGGCAGTCGTACTTGCGACCACTCGGCCAACGAGGCAATCAAAGCCAAAGTATAATCACTACATAGTATAAAACAAAGTCGCTATCCGCCGTCTGTCTGTCTCTATGTATGCTTAGATCTTTAAAACTACGCAACGGATTTTGATGCGGTTTTTTTAATAAATAGAGTGATTCTTAAGAAAGCTTTATGTTTATAATACATTTATTTATTTATTTAATTAATTCAATTACTTTGCCATTACAGATAACTTAACGGTTAAGTTAATGTTAAGTCTAATTCGACATAGTAACTTAAAATATGCTTCCTAAACTATTAACTATATTTAACTATAAACTTATTAAAAATTTTACTGCAAACTATATTTCCTTACACACTATAGAGTAAGTAGTCCTTATGAACTCGCTCAGTGTACAGTTAAATAAGTCTACGACATCAGCCACCGTGTTGAGAGTGCGCAAAGCACGAGTAAGCGGCGCGCGCTCCAGCAAAACACATAGTCGTCCGGTATACAAAAACCTATCTCTGAAAGTATACTAGAGTTTTGTATGTTACCTCCTAAAACCTTCAGAAGATAAGTTGCCGATGCCACTTCACGCCTGATTTCCAGTTTGTAGTACCCCACCATACCGAGACAGAATAAGGCGGGATACAGTAACGGGTATCCCGGATATATCCCATATATTTTTAAATACATAAATCCGATATATTTATTTTGTATCCGCTCGAGCATTGTTTTACATTTTATTTCGCTCGGACTCCAGATGGCAGCATTGTATTCCAGATGACTCCTCACAAGAGCCTCGTACAAAGCCCTTAATGCGCTGATATTCGTGAAATCATTTTCCTAACGCAGCACAAATCCCAGATTCCTGTACGCCTTCTTACAAACATATATCACATGTTTACGAAACCGTAAGTCGCTGGAGAAATGGATGCCTAAATCCTTTACCTCCTTGCTACTCTGTAGCAGCTTCCCGTTCATGCTATACTGGTGGTGTTGTTGGTTTAGTGTGCGGGCAAATAAAAGCACCGAGCACTTTGAAATATTAAAATATAGTTTATTGCAGTGACTCCATTCAGTGACTTTGTCCAAGTCGTGCTGCAGCAAGTCACGATCAGCTGTGTCTTTAACTACTGCTGACAACTTAAGGTCATCAGCAAATAGAAGACACGTTGATCTGACCACTGTTGGTAAATCATTTACCATGATAATAAATAATAAGGGAATAAATACATGAATATTGAACCCGTGCGAAGCTGGGGCGGGTCGCTAGTAATTAATATTACCTACTTTAACTACTTAATTTATCTGATCTATGTAAAACATACACAATTCTATGTAAAATGAATCATTAATTTAATTACTCATAATATTGCTAGCCAGACAAGCTTTTATAATGTTTCCGGTATTAATATCTGACTGCCTCGTAGGCCGAGTGGTCGCCAGTGCGACTGCTGAGCAAGGGGTCTCGGGTTCGATTCCCGTGTCGGGCAACTTTTTATTACTGGGTTTTAAAAAAATCTCAGTAGTAGCACGGAGTTTAGAATCGTGCCCGGTATATGGCAATAGACTCACCCCCTATTACATGGGATTCGTAACATAAATAGTGAAAAGTAGGTGTTACTTCTGTGTGCACCTCTGCCTTCGGGAATAAAAGGTGTGATGTTATGTTATGTTTTTTTTTTATATAATACAATTTGACAATATCATTTAATGTGTCATTGTTTTTCATTTCTCGGGCGACGACCAGAACCAGACCAGTGCGTCAGCCATCAGACCACCACAGATGTGGGCCAGTAGGGCTGATATCCGATATAAAACCGCGGAAGACTTAACGGGTTGCCGGGGCTCCGGCTCGAAGTGCAGGAGTAGGAACGGGGTGGTTTTTAGTCAGTAAGAGTCTGACACTCCCTCGCCTAACCCAAGGTGGGATTGGATGATTTACCCACTTCCCAAAAAAAAGGTCTCAAATTTTCACAAGAAATACGGTTCAAGCTCGACCGCCTGTCAGCAAATATTATAGATAATAATTTTATTTTTAAACCAATCGTTCTGCAGTTATCACATACATTGAAGGACAATGTCGCGATTTATCTGTTTACTAAAAACTCTGTTGTTTTAATTGTATACTGTATAAATAACATCATGGTGTTTATTGAAAATAAATATAGCAGATTAGTATATTTAAAAACAAATTAAAATCTAAGTTATTCAAGAAATGTTATAACTTATTATGCATATCATTATTACTTTGATTGTTGACACGCTCGTGCTCGGATAATTCACCTGCAGTTAAAAGTTTTTGTGTGTGTACAATGTACAATGCCTCCCGAAAAAAAAAGTTTGTTTTCGTGGATAAGTGAATTTCCTGGAACATTTACTTACGACGGAAATGTTTTATATTGTCGAGTTTGCGAGAAAAACATTTCGTGCACCAAATTTTCAAATAGACCAACATGTCAAGACAAGTGTTCACGTCGCAAAATACTTAAATCTAAAGGAATAATATTTACAAAACAAAAAAAACTCATTTAAAGTTGCATATTCTGTCAATTTTCGTGCATATTTTAGGCATTTTTCATGCATATTTGCATGCATATTTCAAGCTTTTTATGTTGCATATTATCCGGTCTCTAGTTATAACAATTGAAATGATTTCTCATACTATAACATCACGCCTTTTGACGAGGAACTCGATTAGTTTCAAGCCATGCTAGAGGCTCATATTCATGAGCAGCATTTCGCGACCCGCGACGCGGCGACTGTCGCGCTGCCGAAAACATAATAATTTATTTAGTATGTCTCACGAAAGTTACAATACAAATCACGCCTGTTATCCTCGAAAGGGTAGGCAGAGGTGCACAATACCTACGGAACTTAATGCCACTGTACAATGTAACACCCACTTTTCACTATTTATGTTATGAGTCCCATGTAATAAGGGGTCCCATTAAATGACTTCTATAATGACTAATAAATTGTAGGACATGTATAAGTTTCCTTATAACTATTTAAGCACATTTAATTATTTTTTGCTGACTGCCTCGTTGGCCGAGTGGTCGCAAGTGCAAGGGGTCTCGGGTTCGATTCCCGGGTTGGGCAAAGTATTACTGGGTTTTTAAATAATTCTCAGTAGTAGCATGGAGTTTGGAAATGTGCCCGGTATATGGCAATAGGCTCACCCCCTATTACATGGGACTCATAACATAAATAGTGAAAAGTAGGTGTTACTTCTGTGTGCACCTCTGCCTACCCCTTCGGGGATAAAAGGCGTGATGATGTTAATTATTTTTTATGGAATCGGAGGCAAACAAGCAGACGGATCACCTGATGGTAAGCGTTCAGCGCTGCCCATGGACACCCGCATATATTTAATTATTTATTTAAGCACTATTAAGGACTACTTTCTGCCAGCGGCTTCAACCATGTACCCGCATGATAAAAAGTAGCTCATGTTTATATTAAAATGTTTGTGAGACATACTGAATTTATTATTATGTTTTCGGCTTACTCACATAACTGTTTGATGAGGAACTCGACTAGTTTCAAGAGTTTTTAACTAGTTTCGTGCTAGAGGCTCATATACATGACGCGTCAGTCGCCGCGTCGCACGTGTTATTTCAGAGCATAATCTACCTTTGTTCCTAATTTCATTTCGATCCCTCCAACCGTTTTGACGTGATTGATTAACAAACTTACAGACAAATTTCCGTATTTATAACATTAGTGACATAAACATGGCCCCATCCACAAGGTCAAAAAAGGTTTACATAATTATATCACTCTTCAGCCTCTTTGCTAGCTCAGACCATGTTCCCGTTACTGGTCGACACCCTATTTTTATATTTTTAAATATTTTTTTTTATAACTAGTATTTGAAAATGTCACATTAGAGAATTTTAAATAAATATATGAATAATAATAAAGAAATTGCCTGTACACTAATTGGCACTACTTGTGACCAGAGGGCTGGCTATTTCTTCAGAAAATAAGCATTGCCATTCAATGAGGACCAGTACTTTGATACCGGGTGGTATTTCTTTTCTTTATCTATCTTTTATTAACTTTTTTAGTTTTAGTTTTAAGTTGTACATATTTATTCACAATTTTTTTTTTTAAGGAAGACCAAAAGCATATAGCTTAGCTAAAATAAATTATATTATTTTAGAGTAAGTAATTAGAGTATTTGTTGAATGAACATTTAGGATTACAATATAACTAAACTAACAATATAACTATTGTATCATTCACAATCCACTGTGGTTACCCTGAAATTCTAATAAATAAGATAATGGATATCATCAAGATAAAACAGATTGTGATGAAACACATGATAAATACATGAAACCTGTCTTTTAGTTAATATTTGAATGAAAAAAACTGGAATACAATATATTCTATTCATTTCATACATATATCTACAATGTAGAATCAATTTCTTTAAAATAATTCCATAATTATAGTATGAAGGTCCTTCATTGGCCTTATAGGTGCATGACTGTGCAATTTGCTAAAAAAAAATAGGCGTAGTAGTCTTTTCACTATTGACATGTAAACAAATAATTTAGGCACTGATTTACTCACGTTTTGATAGGGAATATCGGCATTAAATCTGCAACTGACGAAACGAAGCACTAAACTTGTCTTTCCTACATGTTCACTCCCTAATAACACGACTTTAAAATCACATCTACTCATTTTTATATACAAATTATTTGAAATGATACACAAAATCACGCGGTGCAATTTTTTTTTTATCTCTCACTGTATCTGACGAAGGAATCTTTGGAAAATCCCAAATGTAACGTGATTCCCAAACAATTTTGTTTATTAAAATAACTGTTATACAAGTCGTTAGTTAGAACAAACTTAGTTTTATAATTAAAGTGCGTTACTTTAATCTTAAATAAATTATTTTTAAACAAAGCGCTCGTTTCGTTTCACAAAGAACTTTTGTCTGTAAATATTATTTTGACGTTAGTTTGACGGCTGAGTCATGAGACATTAGCGTTAAGTGACTCGTTCAGAAATTATAAAACTCTTGATAATAGGTGTAAATCATTTTTATCATTTAATTTTTTTTAAATACTAAATAAATTTACGAGGGAAGGTTCCTTTACCATCTTGATTTATAATAAATAAATAAATAAATTTTACTGTAACTACGTCTACATACTTAATTTAATAATCATTGTGTTGTCCAAGTTTCGTCTAATCCAGTGAAGGACTAAAAAGAACACCTTCATCCGGGCATGGACGTCTTACGGATGTTGATGATAATGATAGTCCTTCCTTACTAATATTATAAATCTGAAAGTGAGTTTGTTTGTTTGTTCCACCTTCACGCCGTAACTACTTAACCGATAGCTTTGAATTTTTGTAGACGTAAAGTTAGAAGTCCAGATTAAACAATAGGGTACTTTTTAACCCGGAAAAGTATTGGTATAGATGGCGCTGTGTGTATTGGTATATGTCACATAGGCTACTTTATATTCTTTTGTAACGCGAGCGAAACCGCGGTAAAAGCTAGTAATGTTATATACTTTGTTGTTCTTATTATGAAACTTTGACTGGATATTGGGTAAAGCATAATTACCTTTCTTTTCGTTTTAAACTCTAAACTTCAGAGTTAAATGCCTTGAAGGGTTAGCAAGGCATTTAAGTCTGACTCCTCTACCTGGTCTCTGCTGTTATGAGTATAAATAAACAATGCTGTCTTGCAAGCTCACCATCAGATGATCCATAAACTTTACTTTTCGTCTTTGTCCTGGAATAGGTTCCACAAAAAGTTTTCGCATGGATTGGAAAGCCTTGCTGCGCCATTGACACTACGGCGTCGGCACAGCACCACACTGAAGAGGGACACTACAAAAATCGACACACTATTATAAGTATAGGGTGGTGTGCTGCCATGTAAGTTAGGTTATTAGAGGCTCAAAGGTTTTACGCCCTCCTTCTACCACCCAACCCTTCTCAAAAGCCGCCAAGGCACTCGTAACTTTGTAACTCGTCTTGTTTTGTCCATGGGTGATTGCTTACCATCAGCCAGGAGATACGAACACTCATTGGCATTACTAAAAGTGTGATTAGCCTTTATCAACTTTATTAGCCTTTACTACATACAGGGCATACACTGTTATACATATTACAGGTACTTAGTGTGAAATGTCATATAGGTATAGACTTTTAAGTGTGGGAGAACCATGCTTCGGCACAAATGGGCCGGCTTGACCGGAGTGATACCACGGCCTCATAGAAGACCGACGTGAAACAACGTTGTGTTGTGTTTCGTCGTGTGAGTAAGGTTACCGGAGGCCCGATTATCCCCTTTCCCCAATCCCTGAATCCCCAACAATCCTCAAATTCCTAATCCCAAAAGGCCGGTAACGCACTTGTTACGCCTCTGGTGTCCATGTCCATGGGCGACGCCGATTGCTTACTACCATCAGGTGATCCGTCTGCTCGTTTACCGGCTTATGCTATAAAAAAAAGACTAAATTAAAAATGCGTAAGTATACTAATTTATTTTTATTTATTAACAAACGCCTACTTGATCTACCACTACATCTCATTCATTCTGCCAAGTAGGTGTAATACTCATCAGGACGTAACATAGAGTAGTGGGATATTTTTTTATTTTACCGGGGGAATATCATCGAATGACTGCTCCCGCCTGGGTGAGGCGGGAGGGAGTGTCAGACTCTTACTGACTAAAAACCACCCCGTTCCTTCTCCTGCACGTCAAGCCGGAGCCCCGGTTACCCGTTAGGTTCTCCGCGACAGAGTAGTGGGCCTCGGGTTCGATACCCGGGTCAGGCAAAGTATTACTGGGGTTTTTTTAATCTTAATAGTAGCACGGTTTCTAGAAATGCGCCCGGTATATAGCAATAGGCTCACCCCCGGTTGTATGGGCCTCATAACATAAATAGTGAAAAGTGTGTGTTACATTGTATGTACAGTGTCATTACGTGCCGTAATGTTCACCTCTGCCTACCTCTTCAGGGATAAAAAAGGTGTGATGTTATGTTATGGGACATTTTGCTTCGTTCGTTCGATTGTCTCATTTTTAAAGATACTCAATAATAAAATATAGTCACTTCACTGATCAGCCATATTATTTTGATGTTGTAAGATGTAAACAAACAAATTCAAAAATAAATATTTTTTTGCGTTTTATCTATGCGCAAGTTTGTTGAACTTTTGACATTTCCAATGAACTTTATCTTCTGTCTCGCTCTGTCTGTGTTTTTAATACGTCACACGAAATGCATTTTAATGTTGCCATAATAGAATTTTTAATTCCCTTTTTCATGGTAATGTTAATTGTGGTATGCGTCATTGCGGGGAACAGAGGTACCTATTGTTGTCATGTGGTATTTTTATAACTAAGTATTGTAAATGTATATACTATATAGGATTGATTACGCTAACTGAAATACGCTGTTTGAGCATAAGATTCTTAAAAAAATTAATTGATAATTTAATACAAATAACATGTAACTTTGACCTTCATTAAAGATTATATTTCATTCAAAAATAAGTTAAAAAATATAATTATTTTACAATAAAACCGATAATAAACGCTTCATAATGCTGCTATAAGTCAGTTATATTTATTAATATTTTCTTTATTTTTAACTTAACCTAACACTTTAAAACAAAAATCATTTTTACGTTTGTATTACAAAAAAGCAACATTCCAATTCCTCCAATGCACAATATATGACTAATATGTGGTTAGAAACTTATCTAAATGAATGATCAATTAATTAACTACCTTTTAAAGACATAATAATTGATTTTCAAATACCGTACCGTACCAAAGAAACAATGTCTGTCTTGTTATTCTATAAACTTAACTCTTTATCTTATATATAATATCTTCCCTTCGAATCTAGTTTTTAATACATACAAATAACTTCTCAGTAATTTTATTTATTAATTAGCTCATTTATGCATATCATAACAATACAAAATGGTTTGCTAAAAACGTAATTATCTAAAATGAGACATAACCTAAGTGTTATCTATTAAAAACCTTAAAAATATATATTCAAAACCTTCTATGAGGACTTTATAATGTTTCTTCGGTATTATCAACATCTGCAAGTAAAAAGGTGAGTGATACTGTGTTATATTGTTTTCTACACCAATCTAAATCACTATTAGGTACGGCCTTTCCATCTGTTATATTGGTAAAATGACGCATAATATCTACGTCGAAGCGTTCGCGTCGGAACTTCTCTCTCCTTATCAGATAAACAAGTTCAATAATGCATTATTATTACTCATATACATTGTAATATTCGTATTCTTTAATGTAGAACACCATTTGTCCCTTTCTAACAAACCCCGCCCGTTCGTTGTTCGGAAAACTATCATCAGCGTATTGATTTTTAGTTGGACTATGTCATGCAAACAAATCGATAATTGTCTCTACTCGCTAATCTTTATTTGATAACAAACCGAAATGTAAGACAGCCACATTCGAGCATACTAAAATGCGTTGATAGATTTCGCTTTTAGTAATGATTTGTAATAGAAATAGAAGGCCACTAAATTATTCCTTTTTGCGTGTCTATGTGAGGTAGTTGCTAAGCAAATTTCTGTGAAGGTTTTTAACTTGTGATAATTTCGAAAAAGTTAGCATTAACAGAAAACATAATTTCATTTTTCGCTTAAAATATGAATAAATGGGTCAAAATGACTACTCATCGCCTTGTCCTCTCGAATACCACCTCATTGCGAAACATTAGCACGTGATTGATTTAAATACAAATTAAAAACAAAATATTTAAATAACAACTTTCCTCGACTTTGGAAAACACGAAAAATCACGTCTAAATTTGCGACGAAATATACGTATGATAGTTTTAAAAATTCTATAAAAGACGTGGAATTAGAAAAAATGAGAAAATAAACGATTATAATACGTCAGTAGTATTCTGGTTGAGAGGCGAACGTAGCAAGGTGAAGCTGAACCGCGCACAAAGAACCTGCGATAACGCGTTATACGATAAACACGTCAAGTAGTTTATTACAATGCCAACTCGACGCTCGACCTACCTATAACTATCTCTATTCCGTACTGTCTCACCTCCTGCCCCACACCCTAAAATGTTGCTCACTAAACAACAAAAAGCAACAAAACTTTTGTGCAAGACTTTTAACCAAATTATTCTTACATTAAGAAGATTTTTAACGCATTATTTTGATGTATTTGTTATTTTTTTTAAGGTTTTCATTTAGATTTTAGCCTGATTTTCTATTAAACGGACAAATTGAAAAGATTATGAAGTCACTGTTTTCGAGAACGATTTCGTTAATTTTGTTCAAGTTTCGTTCCGAAGTTAACACTTGAGTTACATGTTTATGAATGGAATATTTTAGGTTTACACCAAGAAATGACAGAAACATCTTAGAAAAATAAAAAATAACTATTTTATCAAACATAATAAAGGGTCCCGTATAAGTAAGTAATGTATAAAACAAGAAAGACATTTTTATGGATCTGGATATCATTATTGTGAAATTTTTTAATCAAGAATCGGACCAAGCTATCGACGTCAACGTGCTAACGGGACTTTGTCGTATAACACAGAGTGTTGCCATAACAAAAATAGATTTGCTATCTCAACTCCCCCATGTAGGCAGTAGCGTTACCATTCGTGATGAAATGGACGTCTGAAGAAATTTGGTATCGCAGTGAATTTTGTTTATATCTCCGATAATCTACGTTAAAAACTTTTGTAATCACTTTTAAAAGCGTCCTTTTGCAACAAAGATGTAGTATCATTAAAAGTTAAGAGTGGAAAACGTTAGTTTAATGTATAATACGCGTTTGACTCAATGACTGAATTCAGGCAAAAGAAAATTGATTGTGCTGGGCGAACTTAAGTTAGAATATCGAGTTTTTTGTTGTTATATTAAGTTTATATTGTGTGGTAATATAATTAATATTGTTTTATTCTACGTTATAAGTGTAAAATAGTGGTTTAATTAAGTGTTCGCTGTTTATAAATGGGATTTCATGATATAGGTAAGTTTTCTAAAAGTAATTTCTTTGTAGGCTGTAGATAAGCGTTTAATTACCTTTTTCATGGTGTCTATAGATGGAAATGCGCGGAAATATCTCTGATACATGTTTAAAAACAGCAATTAAAACATTAATTCCCATGTATGACCGAATTAAAATTTCAACTTCAAAACTGTAAAGTATAAACATGTCAAAATTCACTTTGAAACTTTTACAAAAGTCTATAGAAACTTCATTAATGGGTTTTAAAATTAATTCATTACTATTTGTAAATGTGTATGGTGCTAAAAAACTCAGAAACGACTGCACTGATTTTGATAAACCGGTTTTGTTTGGGCAAGTGTAAGGAACATAACAGGTCCTGTTTGAATCTACCTGTGGTTGTTTACTATATATTTTTATCATCAATATCAAAGCTGAAGCACTTGCACATAATATTGATCCTTTTTATCCCCAAAGGGGTAGACAGAGGTCTGCATATACAATGTAACCCCCACTTTTCACTATTTATGTTATGAGTCCCATATTCCTACGTACCTCATTCGCTTCATCAACAGTCATCAGTATTTCCATGCATGCTCATCAGTCATTACTGATCAAAGGCTTTCTTTTCATACAGAGAATGTTTCAGCATTAATCACCACACTTGTTCAATGCGGGTTGGTGATTTCAAATTTATAATTAGAAATTATAAGCCCAGGTTTCCTCACAATGTTTCGATGTGTGTGTCAGTGGTGTCTACATAATCTTTCAAAGTACATATAACTCAGAAAAGTCACATTGGTACTTGCCGTTGGTAGGTTTCGAACACAGATGTATATCCTCTAATCTGGTAAAATATATAAATACTGCGTATAATGATTGCCTCATTGGCCGAGTGGTCGCTGTGTGTGTGCGACTGCTGGGCAGGGGGTCTCTGGTTCGATTCCTGGGTTGGGCAAAGTAGTATTGAGTTTAAAAAAATCTCAGTAGTAGCACAGAGTTTGGAATTGCGCCTGGTATATATCGCAATAGACTCAACCTCAATTACATGGGACTCATAAGATAATAGTTAAAAGTTGGTGTTGTATTGTACAGTGGCATAATGTGCACCTCTGCCTAACCCTTCGGAGATAAAAGGCGTGATGTTATGTATGTATGTAATAGAGAAATTTGTTAGAATAGAATAGTTTGACCTGCTGGTCCCTGTACCAATTTGTAAACATACCGATGGTGCAGACGAAATTTCTAGTAAATAAATAAAATAAAAATTTATTTCAGACATCTAAGAGATCAAGAGATCCATAAAATTAATTAACATCTATACCATACATTATTAATACCATACCATCGCACTCATACAAAATGTAGTCAAATACCATGGCATCTAGTGTATGGCAAATTTTTTTTAAAGAAAAATGTTCCCAGTTTATATCTACTAGCATGTATGATCTTTAATTTAAAGAGAAATTTGTAAACACAAACTCGCTCAACCACAATAAAAACAACTTTGACTGACATTGACATGAAATAGTTTGTCATCAATAACTAAATGATGAAGACTGATCGACAAATAACAATATAAATAATAGAAAGTTATAAAAGGCAGCAGCTCTCTGATACACCTGAAACTTTTATACTGCGATCTCCAACCCGCCTGCCTGCGGAGATTATGACAAACCCTCTTATGTAGAGGTGTGGGAGAGCCATGCTTCGGCACGAATGGCCCGGCTCGATACCACGGCCTCACAGAAAACCGACGTGAAGCAACGCTTGCGTTGTGTTTCGTCGTGTGAGTGAGGGCTCCGGTAACCGAGCCCCAATTACCCTCCCCTTCCCCAATCTCCCCAATCCCTGAATCCCCAACCATCCTAAAACTCCTAATCCCCAAAAGGCCGGTAACGCACTTGTAACGCCTCCGGCGTTCCAGGTGTCCATGGGCGACGCTGATTGCTTACCATCAGGTGATCCGTCTGCTCGTTTACCGGCTTATGCCATAAAACAAAAAGTAGATCAGACTCATAGTGCAGTGGATTGTCGCTGACTGTTGATGATGTAGCTGGTTGTTTTTGGAGGTAGCAGAATCGTCCATTTATTTATTGAAGTATTAAAACTTCATGCGCAAAGTGTACATAATACCTCTATAATAAAAGTAATAACAAAAGAAAAATGAAAAAGCCTCAGATTTCCCAATTCGAAAAAAAAAAATACATTTCATTTTATACTAGCGATCCGCCCCCGGCTTCGCACGTGTGCAATATGCATGTATTATACATATAAACCTTTCTTAAGAATCACTCTATCTATTAAAACAAACCGCATCAAAATCCGTTGCGTAGTTTTAAAGATCTAAGCATACATAGGGACAGTCAGACGGTGGATAGCGACTTTGTTTTATACTATTAGTGATGATGAATGATGATAGTGATTAAAAGTTTAGTTTGAGGGAACCCCTGAGGTGAAGGCCTCCAGACAGTGCTATCTTTCCCGTTATTTTGCTGTATCTCCAGATACACGCAGAATATCGTCATAGGTAGTTAAGTCAAAGTGTACATAAGGTGAACTTAATGCCGCAGGCATTTTCTCCCAGTCTGACCTTTGGGTGATGCAGATAAGAGTTAATGGTAGGGCCAAGAAGCAAGCAACAATTTAATAGAGTAATCTGTACTCTTCTAATATCTAATCTTTACATCTTCTCATAGAAGATGCACTTGCATATTTCAGAGATAAACATAAATCATTAGTTTGGAGTTGTCATTCTCACTCAAAGGTCTCATTGACGGTGGCGCGTGCAGTGTATCGCTCGATTCCCTACAATATGGTTGAGTTGGGCGGTGCTGGTGTACGTGCCATGTTCGTGAACGGGCGCCGTCAATTGGGATGGTCAGCTCCAAACTGTATTATTGTCCTTAAGGTTATTTTCTTTTCTTTTTTGATCACTTTGACTGGATTTTGGTGTTACATTGTTCTCGCACAATCCAAACAGCAAAACTATGTAACTAGTAAATTGTATTGTGAACCTGATTGAAAAAGAGTAATTTATGGAGTTTCTTGCTCGTTCTTCCCCATAGGAATCTACGCCTTGGAATGAGCAAATAGCTTCACTTTCAATTTTCTTTTGTTGACGTTCAAAAGTGGAATTCTGGCATAATTGAAATAAATGATTTTGACTTTGACTTTGACATCCAATGACTTATCCCGCCTTGGGTGAATAGAGAGGGAGTGTCAAACCCTTACTGAATGAAAACAACAAACTAAAAAGAATCTAAAACAAGAACAACATGCAAGACAGGGCCTTGCGCTGGTATTCTCCTGGCCCTTTAAGTGAGAAGTTGGTTAAAAACCACGCCATTCCTACTCTTGCTTCGAGCTGGAGCCCCGGTAACCCAGAAGGTCGTCTGCAGCCCCAGCTAGAGAAACTAGTTTTTTGGAATTTTGTTTGTAAAAACCAATAATTTTCCCTAATGAGGTTATTAACTTTAATTTGATATGTAATCGGTTCTGTCTGGCATTATTATGTAGGGTGTCACTTTTGAGTTTTTGAGGTTTAATAAAGTTAAATGTTATTAGAGAGAAGTGTGGATTGAAAGATGATGTAGTGACAAGGATTGAAACGGGAATGTTACGCTGGTTTAGACATGTAGAAAGGATGGATGAAAGTAGAGTAACGAAAGAAGTATACAGAGCGGATATGAATGGGGCCGTCGGTAGAGGGCGCCCTAGACGGACATATATAACCAGATGGGTGATCTATTATAGAAGGGCCAAATTAAAAGTTCCCTTAACCGACGAGCATGCATGAAAAGATTGATGACGGTTGATGAAGCGAAAGAGGTATGTAGGAATCGTAGTAATTGGAGTTCCATGATCTCTTGAACCCAATGGGAGACAGGCGTGAAGTTATGTATGTATGTATGTAAAGTTAATAATCTAGCATCACGCGGCGGAGGACATATCGGGTAGCCGGGGCTCCGGCTCGAAGTGCAGGAGTAGGAAAGGGGTGGCTTTTAACTAAGTCAGTAAGAGTCTTATACTCCCTCCCGCCTCACTTAGGCGCGAGAAGCCATTCGATGATTTTCCCCCCTTAAAGAAACCCGAGCATCACACTAGTTAATATTATGAATGTGAATGTTTCTTTGCTTGGACTAGAACCTTTCGTGCTTCGAGGAGTCCCCAGTGCTTGCCACAAGAAATCAAGCAAATATTTGTATATTTGTCCGTCAATCACGCTGAAACTACTCAACGGATTTTGATGACAGGTCAGGGTATGAGCTGGCTTAGGTGGTAGGATACTTTTTATCCCGATTAAATGCTCCCATGGGATAAAATAGGAATACGTGGACAAAGCCGCGGGATCTGTCAAAATCATTTATTTCAATTAGACCAAGAAGCCACAGTTGAATGTCAACAAAATCTTTGTTTGCATTTGTTTGGACGCGCTAATCTCAGAAACTACTGGTCCTATTTGAAAAAATCTTTTTGTGTTGGATAGTCCATTTATCGAGGAAGGCTATAGGCTATAAAACATCACGCTACGACAAATAGGGGTCGAGCAGAGCGCGTGAATGATTAGGTACTGGCCTTAATCAAAATTAAACTATTTCGGCTGTTCAAAACAATAAAATATTACAAAATAATCACACTTTGATTAATCGATTTTATGACCAACTTAATTATAGTATTTTTCCAGCAAATTTTTACGAAATAACTATGCTGTTTGACGCTAAAAAACGTGACGTCACAATACACAATCTCGTACAAAATTCATAGAAAACGGACGTTTTTGACAGTTCGAAAAAAGTATTGAATTTGACTAGTTGGCGAGTACCCAATTATTATAGTGTTTTATGTTGAAAACACATGGGTATATCCAAACAAAAAAAATAATGTCCATATTACCCTCATACGTTTACACCCTTATCTTGTTTAGCCGGAAATCGATACTGACCCGGAAATCGAACCCATACTCACCCTAACTCCGTTACCCTACGAAGATTAGGGACGAAAAAACAACAATAACGGGAACGTGTCTTAATTTTATATCTAATGCAGCCCAATTAACAAATATAATATTTTTCATAATGTCTGCCTTGTCTGGCCGAGTGGTCGCAAGTGCGACTGCCGGGCAAGGTGTCTCGGGTTCGATTCCCGGGTCGGGCAAAGTATTACTGAGTTTAAAATATTTCAATAGCAGCACGGAGTCTGGAATTGTGCCCGGTATATGGCAATAGACTCACCCCCAATTACATGGGACTCATAACATAAATAGTGAAAAGTGGGTGTAACATTGTACAGTGGTATTAAGTGCCGTAATTTGCACCTCTGCCTACCCCTTTTGAGATAAAAGGCGTGATGTTATGTCTATGTTTAATTTTCATAGTAGTAGTAAGATTCTCAGTGGTTAGTAGCACGGAGTCTGGAATTGTGCCCGGTATATGGCAATAGGCTCACCCCTTCTCACAGGTGTTTCAGGGGTCCATAGGCGGCGTTTGCTTACCATGCGTTTGCATACCATCAGGTGATCCGTCAGCTCATTAACAGGCTTAACCCATAAAAAAATTGTAACTTGATACCTGTTGCACAACAGGTGAAGATACAGTCCTAGTAGTGTAGGGTCGGTGTCCTATTGTTGAATTTTGACAATACAAGTTTAAGAATTACCTAACAGTCCCCTTAAGAATAAACAGGTACACACTTAACCTGTTTGTATTTTAAGGGGCTGGGTCATGTTTGGGGTTCACTTAATGCTAGTTGACAAGTGTATGTAGTCGAATTCTGGGTCAGGTTAAAGTATTGTAGTGGTTTCCAATAATATCTTCCTAATAATAATATGGAGTCTATTGAAAATTCTTGTTTAGGAGTCTGGTAGTGCGTCTGGCGTTATGCAATTTTATAGCTCGAAATATGTCTGATAATGTAACCCGTTGTATGACAATAGGCTTGCTCTTATTACCATCATCAGCTTTATCATCATCAACCTATAAGTTGCCACTGATTACCAAATGCCTCTTCTCACACGAAGAAAATTTGAGCATTTACCACCACGCTTGTTCAATGCTGGTGGACGATTTCAATCTTATACATAATTAGAAATTATAAGCCCAGGTTTCTTTCTACGATGCTTTCCTTTACCGTTTGTACTATGTCATGGTGGCCTGGACTTAAGACTACTACTACTAACAGCAAGTACCAATGTGACTTTTTCCGTGTTATATACATATTAATTTCTAAGATTATTTAGACACCACTGACAAACGGTGAAGGAAAACATCGTGAGGAAACCTGGATTGATTACATGAGACTCGTAACATTATTGATGAAAAGTTTACATTGTATATGCGGACCTCTGTCTACCCCTTATGAAGAAGGCGGGACGCGTGAGGTAGCGAAGCGCTGCCTCCTCGCAACCCAGCCATCGCGAAGGACACTCCGGGCGTCGGGGATCGCGGGACCATCTCCGGCCACCGTAAGCGCGGGCTTGCCGACGGCGAGCATTGGTGGCTCGCCGCCCGACCACAACCAGACCCGAGCGCACGGTGCGTCGCGTTCCGCGTGCTCCTCAAAGAGCCATCAGACCCAATAGGGCTGATGCCGATTCGGAATCGCGGAGAACCTAACGGGTTACCGGGGCTCCGGCTCGAAGTGCAGGAGAAGGAACGGGGTGGTTTTAAGTCAGTAAGAGTTTAACACTCCCTCTCGCCTCACCCAGGCGGGAGAAGTCATTGAATGATTTTGCCCCCTTAAAAAAATAAAAATAAAAACCCCTTATGAGGATTAAAAAACGTTTTCGACTTCAACCCCCTCTCTTTTTAAAGTTGGTTAATTAATGTAGGTGCAAGTGAAACAAGTGAATTCATTTCTGCAAATAGGCTACGAGACAGCACTTTTACACGTCAATTTTATCAAGCGAACGATGAGGTCGACATTTCTTAACTGACTGCTCGTAGTAGAAATGCCGAAACGAACTCAGAGTATAACCTTCCCCTAAATGTAATAAATATCTTTCTGGAAACCGTATCAAAATGGGTTAAGTCAATCGCGAGATAATCTCGCACAAACATGTACCTACCTACCTCCTTTTTCATAATTTAAGTTAAATTATTATGTTTTCGGCTTACTCACGTAAGCCTGTAGCAGCGCGACAGTCGCCGCGTCGCGGGTCGTGAAATGCTGCTTATGAATATGAGCCTCTAGCATGGCTTGAAACTAGTCGAGTTCCTCGTCAAATTATTACGTGAGTAAGCCGAAAACATAATAATTTATTTAGTATGCCTAACGAAAGTTACAATACAAACAAGTAATTACTTAACCGTAACTAATAAAATCCCTTTGAAATTTTCAGCTAAACCAACTGCAACTGAATAAAGAAGAATAATCAATTAATTATGGCGTTGTGTGAGAGTCAGCTGGACTCTGCATTACCTCAGCTGAAGAGGGAAGAATCGCCGAACAGTGAAGGCAGTCAGAAACCGACCCCTGATAAGAAGCCCAAAATGGATCATAACGGAGAATTATATGGGTTAAATCAAGGTAAGAAAACATATGTTTCTATGACAATATCTCTATATTCATCACCATTTCTCTTCCCATTCTTAACAGAGTATAATTATATTGTTCACCATCGTTACTCTTCCCGTGGGTGTCACATACCCGACTAAGGAACTGCAGGCTAGGCTGCAGCTCTCTCCAAGAAACCTGTGCCTTTAGCCAAATGCCACTTTAACGCTTGTCTACAGAGACAGTAGAAAACTAAATGTATGGGGATGATACTGACAAGTGTCAAAATTTACGTCAATCCCATATAATTTGGTTTTCTATTCTTTATGTAGACAAGCACTAAATGGCATTTGGCTACAGCTGCTGGTGAGTTTAAACTGTGTTCGCCATGCGTTGAGATTAAGACAACCTCTTTTGTAGAGGTCCGAGCATAATACAGCATTGGACTATTTAAAAAATTAATGTAGCAGCTCAGGTAGCGTAGAGATTTATCTAGCGACATGTACATTTTATGCGTCTAGAGATAAAGAAAATAGCCAATGTTTTATTTCAGACCACAATCTATTCATTCACCCAATTTCATCCAGATTCATCCGATTTCGAGTGATCAAAGTCAAAATCATTTATTTCAATTAGACCAGGAAGGCACTTTTGAACGTCAACAACAAAAAAAAATTGAAGTGAAGCTAGTTGCTCATTCCAAGGTGTAGATTCCTATGGAGAAGAACGAGCAAGAAACTCCATCCGTCTTATTACAAAAGTTCGACTTAGTACTGGTTTAAACCCGGACTATAAGATCTAGGTTTGTTACGGTGTTAAAGCTAGTACCAGGACTAAAATTTGTTCCAATTATAAAACTAAGACTATTCGGGGATCAGCTAGTACCAAAGAAAGTCCATAGTCCCACAGATAAAAAACATAAATAGCATTCTTTCATTCGTTCACTCAGGATCCACTTGAAGCAACGTTCCGTTCGTCTAAATATTGTTATTACAATAACGCCTGAAATGCTTAAATAATTATGTATCAACACAAAATTATATCATAAATTGTTTTTTGTCTGTGTTACAATTATAGTGAACAAGCACAACTTGTATTTTGACGAGCTTTTTATAACCAAGTTGTCATATTTTTTAACACCTCTAGCGTGAAATGGAGCGACTTATAAGAAGGCGGCAGAGCACGAATCACGAAACAAATATTGAGTCTTTTTTATTATATAAATATTATTGTTTATTGTGACTGACTGGAAATGGAACAACAACGGTACTTATATCGAAAGTCTTCGTCACTCAAGTCAAAGGGATTTACACGATGGCGATGTCTGTACGATCGCCGAGACGTCTCTCGTCCAAATCTTTTAAATCCATAACATCAATCGGTTCAATATCCATTTTACAATTATAATAATATAGAAGATACACGTAAATATTTCTGATAGCTAACCTCAAATAACTTTAGTACCGAAGTTAAACTAGGGGTCTCGGCAGTTTAACTTTAGTACCATAGATAGTTCCGGAACTAGTGATAAACTTTGTTTTATAATAACGTTTTATTTAGTCATGGTTTAAACCTAGTATTAATCCTGGTACTAAAAATAGATCGGGTTTTGTAATAAGACGGTATAGGTTACTCTTTTTCAATCGGGTTTACAATACAATTCTCTAGTTACATAGATCTTAAAACAAATAACTATACGTTCTTTCATCCATACATCCATACTCATTATTCCAAGTTAAGCAGCATTATGTCAAAGACACATTACCATGTCGTGGCGCCCCAGAAGCATATCGGTTTTATACATTTAAGCCACACTCGTATGTCGTGTCGCGTGGGTCGCCTGCCTCCACGTCGAGGGTCGTCGCCACTACGCCACGGTAATGTATTTCTGTCATCACACGCCAGATCACTGCCAGACACCTCATCCTATTGGTTAATTCAACCTGTGTCTGCCGCAGTGCCTAGCGGGTTGCCACTGACCGTCGACTACCGATCGCCAGTCTCTCACTTCGTACCACCAGAGCTGTACGCGCCGCGAGCCAAACAAGAACCTATAAGTAGCGGTGAGCAATATTCATTTATTTACTAGCTGACACGGCAAACATCGTACCGTCTAAACATTTTTCTCACCTTTAAACCTTCCCTGGACTTCCACGAACATTTCAAGATCTAAATTAGCCAATTCTGTTCAGCCGTTCTCGAGATATAGCGAGAGTAACGAACGGAAGTGTGTGGGAGAGCCATGCCTCGGCACGAATGGGCCGGCTCGACCGGAGTGATGCCACGGCCTCACAGAAAACCGACGTGAAGCAACACTTGCGTTGTGTTTCGTCGCGTGAGTGAGGTTACCGGAGGCCCAATTACCCTCCCTTTCCCCAATCTCAATCCCCAAAAGGCCGGTAACGTAACGCCTCTGGTGTTCCAGGTGTCCATGGGCGACGCCAATTGCTTACCATAAGGTGATTCGTCTGCTCGTTATGCCACATATAAAAAAAAAAACGGAGAATATTTTTTATTTATATAGATTAGAATTTTTATTTAAATGTTTGAAATATAAAATAAAAATCATATGAAAATGGGAGGTGCCCGGTATCGGGAGCATTGTCCATTGTTCAAGCTACCGGTGGTTAGGGCTCCAGAGGCAGAAATATTCTCACGACGTGCGCCGTTTCAAGGAACTGCCTTCTCTCTCAGACCCTTGACCTATCCGCCTAACGCCAGCCTTCCAAGATAGATGTTGAAGCTTTTGCGCAGGCTTTATAAGTGTGAGAGCCATGCTTCGGCACGAATGGGCCGAATGATACCATCAAAGAGCAGAAAACTAGTGTGAAACAACGCTTGCGTTGTGTATCGTCGCGTCAGAGAGGGTACTCGGATGCCCTTCCTCCCCTGCCCAATCTCCCCGAATCCGTATTCTACAAATCCATAATCCCAAAAGGCTGGCAACACTAGTAACTTCTTTAGTATTGCGGATGTCCATGGACGGCGCCGATTGCTTACCATCAGGTAATCCGTCTGCTATTTTGCCGCCCTACACACATTCGTGTTTATAATATTAATTAGCCTCTGCCCGCGACTTCGTACGCGCAATCCCGTTTCCTCCCGTTCCTAATTTAATAATAACAAAACCAACAAAAAATAATTAGTGAAGTCGGTCCAGCCATTCGGTGCCGTGACCAAGGGAAAAAGCGATTCATTTTTATATATATGACTAGCTGACCCGGCAAACTTCGTACCGCCTAAAAGATTTTTCTCACCTTTTAAACCTTCCAGACTTCCACGTACCTATCAAGACCAAAATTAGCCAAATCGGTTCAGCCGTTCTCCAGTTTTAGCGAGACTAACTAGATATATAGATTTAACTAAAAGTCGCTGGTTACTCACGTGTTAATACTGAGAAAAAATCTACTAGCTGCTATCGTGTACTGGCTGCTCGTAGGCTGCACGACATCGCCGTGACCTTGAAAGCTACTCATGAAGAAGAGTCCCTCTGTGGCTCGGCTTTTCTCAGTATATTCACGTGAGTAACCCGCGATGTTTAGTTAACTTAATATGTCTCACGATAGTTATTATAAAAGTATTCATTTACAGCGAGTTCCTACACTCCTGAATCGAGTGAGCCTCCGACGCCTGTCAAAAGAAAGCGTGGTCGTCCAAGAGTTGACAAGACCAGCCCCGAATATCTGGCCAATCTCGCAGCTCGGAAACAAGCCAAAGAAATGGGTAAGCAACCTTACTTTTTCTTTATCATGATCATTATCAACAGCCTATAAGTGGCAAAGGTCTCTTCGCACTCGGCACGAATAGGCCGGCTCGACCGGAGTGATACCACGGCCTCACAGAAAACAAACGTGAAACATCGCTTGCGTTGTGTTTCGTCGTGTGAGTGAGGTTACCGGAGGCCCTATTACCCCCTCCCTAGTCTCCCGAATACCCGTATTCTCCACAATCCTCAAATTCCCAATTCCCAAAAGCCCAGTAGCACACTTGTAACGCCTTGGTGTCATCAATCAGGTGATCCGTCAGGACGTTTACCGGCTTATGCTACGAAAAAAAAAACACGGAGAAGGTTTGAGCATTAATCACCACGCTTGCTCAGCTCAATGCGAGTTGGCGATTTCAAACTTGTAGTAAGAAATTATGCCTAGATTTCCTCACGTTGTTTTCCTTCACCGTTTGTCAGTGGTGTCTAAATAATCTTAGAAAGTACATGTAACTCGCAAAAAGTACCAATTATAAGCCGAACCGCCGCCTAGAGAAGTGAACATCCTAAACCTCCGGGCCACCACGACATTACTTTTCATTGTGAGACTCTTTTTAACCAGACACATCTCGTTGATCGCAAGTTCAACCTGCCGAACATAGAATTCAGTCCCAGCAGCCTTTTTCTTGAAACCAATCTCAATGTCTTATAGCCAATCCAATAAAGTCAGTCAGTATTCAATGTCAAAACTATACAACCACAATCGTAGCTGTAAAATAGCATTCAGAGTACGGAATATAAAGACAAACTCAATACCATTTAGTTCATTCAATATCCACACTATATGTATGCAATGGGCGCTAGTGTTGCAACTCGAGAGTACGAAATTTTACTATTATCAATGTCGATCGATCAGAATGGGGCTGCTGTATTTTTGATCACCGAATGGTGCTTGTGTGAATATCTCGTTCTGTGTCCAATTTTTTTCCAAGGGCAAAACATTTCCTCACGCTAAAATTTTCTCCTGTGTCGTGTGCATTTTGACAAACATACAAGTTCACATACACATAACGCCCAGACCCGATATAATAATTTGTGGATCAAACAAAAAGTTGTTCCGTGCGGGATTCGACACCAAGACCCGATAGGTGTCCTTGGTGTCAAAGCGTGTGTATTCCGCGTGTAAGTCTATAGTAATCAGGAGCCACAGTCGTTGTTTCTAGAGACAATGACAACAGTGTTTGCACAAAAAGTCCTTTTTGTAAATTAGCGCCATCTCGTGTGCTACAGTCCCTATTGGACTCAAGAGTACCCAACCCATATGGTTTTGGAGATTTTTTTAAAGAAAAATATATGATATAAGCTCTTTAGCTACTTTGTACTCTTACTTATATTTACTTACTTTATACTTCTTTGTATGTAAGGAGCCAGAGCCAACCATTGCGAATTATTTTTTATTTTCTTTTTTGTTTTTCTTATGTTTTTTTTTCTCTTAATTTATTTTTTTCAGCGGCAATGATGAATAGTCGGACCCCGGAAAGTGGGGAGAAACGTAAGCGTGGACGTCCACGTGTGGACAAAACGAGCCCAGAATACCTAGCTAGAAAAAGAGCTAGGGAGTTAGGTAATTTTTTTAGTTTTTTTTTTGTTTATTTTTCACCGTTTTTTTTTTGTTTTTTGCAATTGGCTTGTACTAACTTACTAACTTGCGTCTCTCATTACTTGGGACTCATAACAGAATGGTGAAAAGTGGATCTTATATTGTATATATGCACTTCTGTGTAACCCTTCGGTGATTATAAGGTGTGATGTTGTTACTAACCACTTTTTTTTGTAAATAATTCACGGTATTTTTTGTAAATATATTGTTTTATGTTTTTAGGTGTATGTATATTTTTTGTATATAATTGGCGTTGGAATAAATCGGCCCTAAGGTCAACGAAATTAAATACTGTATGGCCTTGTGGTTCTCAGTAGTAGCTAGGGTATAGCATTTTTTCCAAATTTTTGAAAATACAGAAAATACTGCCTCGTTGGCCGAGTAGTGGCAAGTGCGACTGCCGGGCAAGGGGTCTCGTGTTCAATTCCCTGGTTGGGCAAAGCATTACTGGTTTTTTTTAATCTCAGTAGTAGCACGGAGCCTGAAATTGTGCCCGGTATACGGCAATAGGCTCACCCCCATTACATGGAATTCATAATTAGTGAAAAGTGGGTGTTACATTGTACAGTGGCATTGAGTGCCGTAGCGTGCACCTCTGCCTACCCTGTTAGGTATAAAAGGCATTATGTATGTTCTATTGAATTTCTATCAAAAATGTAGAATGATCCAGAGATTTTGTATAGAATAAAATATATTGACAGTACTCGTTCTTGAAGTCTTGTAACCACAAGGTCAATTGGTTTTGGTTCGTTTCTTGAGGCGGTCGAAATCTTTATAGCCCTTTAGGTTTAAGTAGTTCTCACTAAGGCCTATATACACCATGGCGGCGTAATTAGTCACGCCACCGTTGTATCCGTAAGCTACCAAACTAAACACCAGAGCCCACGCATGAGCCGCGGAAGGTCTAACGGGTTGCCGGGGCTCCGGCTCGAAGTGCAAGAGTAGGAACGGGGTGGTTTTTAGAAGTATATCGACAAATCAATGAATGAAAGTGTAACTATTTTTCAAAATAAGATTGACATTTGACAGTGTTTTGTAGAGGTATGGAGGAACTGTCAAATATTCAAAGTTAGTCCACAGTTAAAATTTATCTGGCGTTGAATAAATCGGCTCTAAAACAATTACATGTGACTACGTAACTGGTAAAAATGGATGTTATTGCATATTTGCACCTCTGCCTATCCCTAAATGTGATTGAATATTTCTTTCTCTCTTTCCTTGCCAATCAGATGGAACCACATCACCCGAAGGTAAGTTTAAAGATTGCATGACCAAAATATTCAAAAAAGTAGATTTTGTACTAAAAATCCCAATAGGTTTTAAAGATTGCATGTTGTAAAATATACAAAATAGTAATAATAATAATAATAATAAGTCATTTATTTCTGATTGTATGGTATATACAAGGTCTTAATTTTAGAATGAATCACATGCACTACCGTTGCCGGTGTAGAAATATTAAAAGAGAAACAATATTACGGAATTTCAACGTCAGCACAATTTGTTACAACTTTATGAATGAATTGACAATTAAATTATATTAAATGAACGATATGTCAAAATTATTCCATTTTTAACGATTAGAATACAATGTCCATACTTAAACTAATAAATTAAATACAATATTAAAAATCAAGCAACTATAAGTCAATAAGCTTACATAGGTCAAAATTTGTAATTGAGAAATTCACTAACTGAGTAGAAGCAATTATTCAAAAGCCAAGTAAACAACCATTTCCTAAATTTATTACATGACATTACATAGTAGATGTTGCATGCAGTACCTACTAAAATCCAGTAGATTTTTTTTTCTCTTTATTGTGTTTCTGCAATCAATTAATCTTTTGCCCTGGATTAGATTACTTTGTTCTGTAACTTATTTGTTTGTTATCATGGTCCTATGCAGGAAATAGGGTAGTTTCCTAAATTTTATTTTAATGTCCGTCTGGTACATTAATTTAAAACTATTAGACACGTATTTTTTCTTTTCTCTCACAATTAAATACTTTCGACGATATATTGATTTGAAATATCATGTGACGTCACAGCATGTCACATTTTGTAGCACGTTATGACGTAACAACCTCCCACTCCTAAACTCTGTCAATGATCTAACTCGCTGTCAATGATCTTGTTCGAAATTGTAATAATAATAATTACACAGTTTGTTTGTACGCTTAAATCTCTGCAAGTAGTTGTCTGATCTGAATAATTATTTTTACATCTGATAGCACTATTCTTAGGGAAGGCTTTATAACATTACGCTAAATATCTTAGAGGACTAAGCAGAGAAGATAATTAATCGTAGCTTAATTCATGCTTGAATGTCGCTTTACATATAAATTTTTTTAACATGCATGCGTGCATATTTTGCATTTTAAATAGTAGCTCATGTAGTGTATTGTCCAGTCAACTGATGGTAGCGGGGTTGACTTGTCAACGACACACGTACTTAGGTATCGTCATGAGCTAATGTTCACAGCATATGTAGAGATTGTCCAGTTGAACATATTTAGATTTTTAGGCAAATAGGTAATCAGAAAGATGCATATTTCTGTCTCTTTCTTAGAAGGGGGAAGAAGTGGGATAGCCATTGTTTTCTGTATATTTCTTTTGTTTTTCAATTGTTATTATTTTTTATTCACAGAAGCTTTGGAGAGAAAAGCCAAACGGGAGTATAAACGCCGAGCTACAGGAGGTATGTATTTTTCTATTTTTATGTATAGGGTGATATAAAAACTAAAACTTATATTAATAATAAATTTGGAAAGAAGAAGATCTGTGGTCAACAGATATATTGGGCTTGTTATCCAGTTCAAGAAATTTAAACAATAATAGCACAATGCCATGAATTGTGCTTTGTTTAAAACTCACCCCCTATTATATGAGACTCATAACAGAAGTGGTGAATAGTGGGTGTTACATTGTATATTATGTCGACCTCTGTCTACCCCCTCGGGGAACATGCACTCATCAATGTGTATACTATTGTGTGTAACTAATATAATATTAAAATTGGGTACTTTCCTTAATGAAAAATAAATTATTTCGACTGTTCAATACAATAAAATATTTAAAAAGTAATCACACTTTCATTAATCGATTTTATGACCAACTTAATTTCAGTATTTTTCCAGCAAATTTTTACGAAATAACTATGCTGTTTGACGCTAAAAAAACGTGACGTCACAATACACAATCTCGTACAAAATTCATAGAAAACTCTCGTTTTTGACAGTTCAAAAAAAGCATTGAATTTGACTAGTTGGCAAGTACCCAATTTCATCGCATTTGAAGGGGTTTTAGCATTTGTACATATTGATTTATGGTCTAATTTTACTAATTCTGGAATTCGACGTGATTTAAAAAGTTAGTTTTCCGAGCCTTGTGTGAAGAAGTGTGATACTAATTATAAATATTTTAACATTGCATTTTGCAAGAATGGAGCAAGCAAGCAAGAATTAATTAACGTAATACAATTAACACATAAAAAACAAACAAAATAAGTGTGGGAGAGTCATGCTTCGGCACGAATGGGCCGGCTCGACCGGATTGATACCACGGCCGAGCAGAAAACCGACTTGAAGCAACGCTTGCGACTGCATTCGGCGCTCTGATTGGTTGGTTCATTGTCGCCGGCCAATCAGAGCGCCGAACGCGTACTCGTTACGAATACTTTAAACGTAAAATAAACTCGTACTAAGGCCTCAGGTTAAAAAAAGGGCGGTTCGGGGCCCCATTTATGGATCGAGCAAAGATAATTTTCAGAATTTTCTGCTGTGTGTCCTATTATTTGTGCTTTCTCGCTCTGTTCTAGCATAATATGTCATTGCAGACACTAATATTTCCAACGTTATTGCAAGACTATTTAAGATTGATTTCACAATACAACCGTGTTTCAAATAGGGTAGTAGGCAGTGTATGAAAATTAAAAATCTAATTAGTCCATCAGTTAGATAATGAAAAAATATTAGACACGTATTTTTTTATTTTGTCGTACAAGAAAACAATACTTAGATAAAACGGAGTTAAGTTTAGGAGTCACACGATATTTTCAAATCAATAAATCGTGTTTTTTTTTATTTTTTAAGTGTAAATATTTTAAGTTTTAGTTATTTATATTCTTGGGGTTCTTCAAGAGGGGAGTGAATAGGTTTCTTAAGGGTCGGCAAGACGCATGTAATGCCCCAAGTGTTGCTGGCGTACATAGGCCACGGTAACCGCTTACCATCAGGTGGGCCGTGTGATTATTTGCCACCGACGTGGTATAAGATACAAAAAAATCATAATATTACTTTTAGTTTAATCATATAGGTATTATATTTTAATTTGTAAATGTTTTTGCCATATATCGTCGAAAGTATTTAACTCTGACTGCCCTCGTTGGCCGAGTGGTCGCAAGTGCGACTGCCGAGCAAGGGGTCTCGGGTTCGATTCCCGGGTCGGGCAAAGTATTACTGGGTTTTAAAAAAAAACTCAGTAGTAGCACGGAGTCTAGAATTGTGCCCGGTATATGGCAATAGGCTCACCCCCGTATTACATGGGACTCGTAACATAAATAGTGAAAAGTGGGTGTTACATTGCACAGTGGCATAATGTGCACCTCTGCCTACCCCTTCGGGATAAAAGGCGTGATGTTATGTTATGTTATGTTATGTTAGTATTTAATTTTGTAAGAAAAGAAAAAATACGTGTCTAATGTTTTAAAATCAAAAGTCAAAATCATTTATATCAATTAGGCCAGAATGGCACTTTTGAACGTCAAAATAAAATTAATATTAAAAGTGAAGCTATTTGCTCATTCAAAATAATCTACCATATGGACATTAAAATAAAATTTAGGATACTACCCTATTGTTCGTGGTGTATTGATTTTCTTTAGATGTTTTATTTACATGCAGCCTACACCGATAATGTAATTTCACTTTAAAGGATGGAAACGCCTTCAGAAAGGTGATATATGATTTAAAATATGTAAATAAGGATTTAGCTTTTCTGTCAGTGAAGCAAGCTGTCAACACAGAGCTGTATTATACCTAAGGCAAACTAGGCAAGTGCCGGGCGCCAGGCCACAGAGGTGCGCCGCGAGACGCGCGTGCTCAACTGTACATAGAGTGGCGGCGGCGCCTTTGAGGTACTTAAGTGTGGGAGAGCCATGCTTCGGCACGAATGGGCCGGCTTCACCGGAGTGATACCACGGCCGAGCACAAAACCGACGTGAAACACCGCTAGCGTTGTTTCGTCGTGTGAGTGAGGTTACCGGAGGCCCAATTACCCCCCCCCCCAGTCTCTCCTATTCTCGAATCCCCCACAATCCTAAAATACCCAAAAGCCCGGTAACTTGTAAATTTATAACGCCCTGGTGTTTTCGGTGTCCATGGGCCACGCCGGTTGCTTGACATCAGGTGATCCGTCTGCTCGTTTACCCATAAAAAAAACTTGCCTAGGGCGCTCTCAAGGTTTATTCCGCCTCTGTGTTGATAATAATACTATCTTAAAATAATCTTGCAATAACGTTTCACAGCTTTGACCCATCATCTTTAAAAAAACTAACACAAAACAATTCATCTTTAGCTAGAGTTTCGAAAACATCACTACCGCTTGCATCGCGCATCAAAAAACGTACGGTACCGGCGAATAAAAAAAAGAATAATGTTGCCATGAGAAAAATCCCAGCGAAAACTGGCAACACTGTACGCAAGGTCGGGGATAAAAAGGTTCTAGTGAGACGTTCGAATAAATTTTTAAAGAGGAAAGGTAATTTGTTTTTCAAAATTTCTTGTGCATTAATTATTTGTGCGTCGAAGTGGTACGTTTTTTGAGAATTTGTGACTTCTATTTTTATGTGTGCGGTGTATGAAAGTAGTGTCGTTGATTGAAATTTTTGATTTCATTTGTAAGCTGATTTCTAGTAGTTAGTAGAAAGTATCCGTGGATAAATGGCGTGATGTTATGAACCTGTGTGTGAATTTATCCTTCAGAAAATATCGTTTTCAAATTAGCTAGACAATTTGGCAATGTAGAGATGTAGCTTAAGGCCCGCAATAGCAACGGGCATGGGTAAAAATCGCGTCGTGAGTTCATAGCGTTACTGTGCATCTTCTTTCGCTTGTACTACGGGGAGTGTTCTGAGGTATTGTTTGGTCTGATACCTACCGCGTCTTTTTGCCATCGTTCCTTGCAACAGCATTTTTTACCCATCATATAGATGGTTGACAGGCCACAACTGTCCGCTTTTCCCGGAACTTTCTGCCTCGCATGGCAAAACAGTAGAAAGATCTGTCGTCAGCGGTATTTCCTAACCGATACGACCTTCAAACGTTCAAGAAAAGAGCGTATTCGTTTTAAAAGGCCGGCAACGCACCTGTGGCTCCTTTGGCAGCCTATGGGCGGTGATGATCGCTAACTTCCAGGTGATCCGTCTGCTCGTTTGCCTCTATTCCAAAAATAAAATAAAAACTGCGTTTAAAAAACCGACTTCAAAAAACCAAAAACTAAGTCAAAACTAAAAATAAAAAATAACTATCATTAGTACTGATTTTTTTTAAGGGGGGAAAATCATCGAATGACTGCTCCCGCCTGGGTGAGGCGGGAGGGAGTGTCAGAATCTTACTGACTAAAAACAACCCCGTTCCTTCTCCTGCACGTCGAGCCGGAACCCCGGTAACCCGTTAGGTTCTCCGCGACATCGTTAGTACTGATAGGTTACCCACCCACTGAGGTTAGAAGTCGGCGCCATAATTTCTACTATACAAAATAATACATCAAAACCTTAATATATACCTAATTTACAATTTTGTGGCCATTAAGTTATATCATTATGATATGAGAGATGATATTTGGTAATCGGTTCACAAATGGCGGAGTCATGCGCGAACAGAAAAAAAAACTATCAGCCGAACATAGTACCTCCTCCTTTTTTTTGAAGTCGGTAAAAGAGGTCTCGGAGTGAACTAAAGAAGTATTTGAGGCCTCTTCATCAATTTTACCCAACTGCTGCTTATAACGCCTCTGGTGTTGCGGATGTCCATGGGCGACGCTGATTGCTTACCATCAGGTGATCCGTCTGCTCGTTTGCCCCTATCCCATCGACAAATTGAACGCGTCAGGTGTGTTTATTTATTACTAGTTTTTACCCGCGGCTTCGCTCGCGTCACAAAAGTATAAAAAGTAGCCTATGTGACATATACCAATACACACAGCGCCATCTATACCAATACTTTTTGTTTTCCCTCGGGAATATCAAATTTTTCCGGGATAAAAAGTACCCTATTATTTAATCCGGACTTCCAACTTTACGTCTGCAAAAATTCAAAGCAATCGGTTTAGTAGTTACGGCGTGAAAGCGGAACAAACAAACAAACAAACTGACTTTCCGATTTATAATATTAGTAAGGATAATGAAGCAAAAATGGACGTTAAAATTCTCAAAATGGCCGCTTCGATAAACAAAATAATATATAGTATGCATGAGAGTAGATTCAATTATTTATGTGTTTTGGTAGAATATTTAGTACAAAATTTGACTGTAATGTTACTATTTTTTTTTAGAAGGAATGATACGGTGTTTTGTTTTTTTTTTATTAGGTATGTAGGAAGGAATGGAATTTCGGATATGTACTTATTATTTTTTATGAAGAATTTTAATAGATTTTGCTGGTCTTTTGTTATTAAATCTGAATGTTTTATTTTCATATAGAAAATGGTTAATCTGATTGAGCTTTGTTTATGGGTTCAGGTATGGAATTAAATGAAATGTATTTTAATTTGACTGCCTCGTTGGCCGAGTGGTTTCAAATGCGACTGCCGGACAATGGTTCTCGGGTTCGATTCCCGGGACGGGCAAAGTATTACTGGGTTTTTTTTTAAAAAAACTCAGTCGTAGCACGGAGTCTGGAAATGTACCCGGTATATGGCAATAGGCTCTCCCCCACACATGGGACTCATAACATAAATAGTGAAAAGTGGGTGTTACGTACAGTGGCATTAAGTGCCGTAATGTGTACCTCTGCCTACCCCTTCGGGGATAAAAGGCATGATGTTATGTATGTATGTATTTTATTGTTTTTTTATCAATAAAGTGACTGATACAAGCAGGTTAATAACATTACTGGTGATAAATGGGGTAATATTACACTTTCATTGCATGAGGAGCCGTAAAGCAAAGTAGGCAAGTGTGTAGGGCGTCAGGTTAAAGAGGGGCGCCGCGAAACGCGTGCACAACTGCCCATAGATGGCGGTGGCGCCTAAAAAGTAGGGGCGCCTATGAGGTGCTAGGGCGCTCCCTAGGTTTAATCCATCTCTAACTACATGGGACACTAACAACTAGATATAAAGGTGCTCCCTCACCGAAGCATTCGCGTGTATAGATTCGACTGTGAGCAATCATTATCATCATCACATCAACAGCATCATATAAATGCCTACTGCTGAGCAAAGCCTCTTCTCACACGGAAAAGGTTTGGGCATTAATCATCACGTTTGCTCAATGCCGGTTGGCGATTACAAACTTATAATTGGAAATTATAAGACTAGGTTTCATTACGATGTTTTGCTTCACCGTTTGTCAGTGGTGTCTAGATAATCTTAGAAAGTACATATAACTAGGAAAAAGTCACATTAGTACTTGCCGTTGGTAGGTTTCGAGCCCGCACCCTCATGCATGAGAAGCGGCGTCTTAAACCTCCCGGCCACCACGACATTATATTACAATAATACCTCCCTGACTAACGAGCATTTGCGAAAAAAATCTCCGAAGCGTCTAAAACACTATATGACAAAGCTCACTTCACTGTCATGTAGGCGACTGACTGGACCTGACTGGGGGAAGTGGAGTGCATTGTAGTTAAAAGTTGTATCAAGATATTACGGGATTGTAAAGGCCGGCAACGCACCTGTGACTCCTCTGTTGCTGTGGGTGTCCATGGGCAGCGCTGATCGCTTACCATCAGGTGATCCGTCTGCTCGGTTGCCTCCTATTCCATAAAAAAGGACACATTGTATCATTACAAGGTGCGCATTGTAATGCTCGGTTCTCCTGCTTCACTGATGTAAAGCTCAGATCTGTAACGTTACATTACACGCGAATGCTCCCGGCGAGGAAGGGACTTTTACATTGTATATCTACCTTCGGTTTGTTAAAAAGCATGTGTGCATTCTAATGATATTCATATTAACACATCTTAATCATTCATTTCATTTGCATGGCTTTCTTAAATACCGTATAAAGGGGTGAATACAATTCAAAGAGTGAATAGATACAGAACAGGGGTGAACTAATGTTGGAATGTATTCTAACATCACAACCTTTTTTTGAGGGGGAAATCTAATGACATCACCCGCCCGGGTGAGGCGAGAGGGAGTGTCAGACTCTTTAAAAAACCACCCTGTTCCTACTCCTGCGCTTCGAACCGGAGCCCCGGTAACCCGTTAAGCTGTCGGCGGGTCCGTATCCGTGTCAGCCCTATTGGGCCCCATCTGTGGTGGTTCTATTCACCCCTTGAATTCTAGTCACTCCATTTACCGTAGTTTTTGTATTATATTTTAATTTCATCTTTAAAAAAGTTTTTGCAAGCATGATATTTGGAATTGTGACTGATATATGGCAATAGGCTCACCCGCTATTACATAGAACTCATAACATAAATGGTGTAAAATGAGTGTTACATTGTTTATGTGGCCCTCTGGCTTCTCCCTCGGGGATTAAGACGTGACGTTATGTTATAAAAAGTAAAGATATGATTATGTTTATTGTTTTTTTTGATAACTGTATTAGTTATGCATGGTCATATTCTAAATGTATCTATGTATACCAATTTTTTATATAATTTTTGATATCAATTATTATGTTTTCGGCTTACTCACGTAAGTGAGAGAGAGCTATGCTTCGACACGAATGGGCTGGCTCGACCGAAGTGATACCACGGCCGAGCAGAAAACCGACGTGAAGCAACGCTTGCGTTGTGTGAGTGAGGTTACCGGAGGCCCAATCCCCAATACTTCTCAAATCCCAAAAGGCCGGTAACGCACTTGCAACACCTCTGGTGTTCCAGGTGTCCATGGGCGACGCCGATTGCTTACCATCAGGTGATCCGTCTGCTCGTTTACCGGCTTAAAATAAAAACTGTGACGAGGAACTAGAATAGTTTGAAGTCATGCTAGAGGCTCATTCATGAGCAGCATTCCACGACCCGTGACGCGGCGACTGTTACGCTGCTCACAGTAGCAATCAGCATTAGATTAGCATCGCGACAGTCCTAAGTAGTCGAGTTCCTCGTCAAACAGTTACGTGAGTAAACCGTAAACATAATAATTAATTCACTTGATCATTATCAACGCATTATTGGCTATGTGCAAAGCGAGTAGCGGCGGACAGATAACGACCGCAGCGCACAACACGGCAGAAATTGGAAACAAATGCGGATGATGCAAACCCAGTTTTTATTATTATATTCATTTTCCAGTAAAACTATTGAATAAATTGCACTTAAATAATGTCAACAATACTATTTTAATCTTTGGTTTTATTTATATTTGCAAAGAAAATTACAATGTTTATTATTATAATGTAGAGGTATATTTATTTGACAGCTTCCGCAAATGTTGTAAACGCTACGCGTCGCCACCGTCGCGCACATAGCCAATAGGACATATTTTCTAGATGATAAGGTCCATAATTAATTGTTATTTTTGTAGATTCAGCGGCTTCGTCATCTGCTGGAGAGACGACGCCTCGTACGAAACGAAAATACACGAAGAGGAATCCGAGTGCTAAGAAAGATGCTGTAAGTACTATTTATCAACCTCTAGAGGTAGTATATCATGCCCTCGCTTTGTTTGATCAGTCTACACATTCGTAGGTCAATTTATACTGGTTTTCCATAGCCTGATTTATGCAGCTCTTGAAACCAATCTCAATGTCAATCCAATAGGGTAGATGCCTAATTTGAATTTTAATGTCCGTCTGGTAGATTATTTATTTATTTATTTATTTATAATTCATGGAGGACTTACAGCTTATAAAAATGGGTAAAAATACAAATAGGCGTAGGTAACAATGAGCCAATAACAAGTCCTCACCTTTAACATTTGAAATAAATTAATTAATATAGTGTGAGTACTATACAATATTAAAAATACATACATTCTGCGTAAATGGAAAAAAATAAATATTGAAACAGACCGTACAGACAATATGATTATGAACAGATCAAGAGAAACGATAAAAAAACTAAAGATCTAGTGCTGCTTAAAAAATTTGTGGCTTAAGCACCTCTTTGCCGAGTTCACACTAGTTGTAAACGCATCGAATCGATCGAATTTGAAATCATTAGATACGTAATTTTTATTTTTGTACAGAAACGAATACTTTCGACGATATATTAATCTGAAAATATCGTGTGACGTCACAATGTTGTAGCACTTTGTAGCACTTTGTGACGTAACGACCTCCCACTGCTCAACTTAACTCCATTTTATCTAAGTATTGTAACTTTATACGAGAAAAAAATACGTGTCTAATATTTTTTCATTATCTAACTGACGGACTAATTAGATTTTTAATTTTCATTCCCTGGCAACTACCCTATTTGTGGATTAAATACACAAACAGTTACTTCGTATGGGATTCGAACCCGTTACACGTTGCTAGGCAGCCGGTTGCTGCGCAACCGTGGACCCCTGGGGGTCTACCTGGACCACTTTGGGAATCACTGGTATAGATGATCAATATTACTAAATAACAATATTTATTAATTATGTATGTGTTTTCTGTAGAATCCGTCGACCGAACGTGTGAAAGGCAAGCGTGGGAGACCTCGGAAGGTGGACCAGCTCGCTGCAAACAATAAAGTGCAACAGCAACCTAGTAAGTCAACTTTTAAACCTAAATACTATACAAGGTGTAGTTTTGAAGCCGTGTCATTTCTCGGGGGCATGTCACAGAAGTCATAAAGGTTCAATGTAAGATAAAGTTTCGGGCCAATAGTTAAAAATACGGCTATAGTAAATCGTTTAAGTTCGACAGTATTTCAGAATAAGCGACAGCAATGTTTCTTATTGGAGTTTTATGGAATTAGGAATAATATCAATTACGTGTTTGAGTTTGTGTGTGTTAAGCCGCGTTATAAAGCTAGTTACAAGACGGCGGCGTGTAGTTCGCACTTACGGATTTCCGTAATTTACAGAAAAATGAAAAATATTTACCTACAATGTTTTTTATTGATTCGGACTCAGAATCTATAGCCGAGTTACCTCCTAGAAAATGACGCGGCTTTAAAACAACACTTTGTATATCAACAGTATTTCCTGAATGGTATAATAACCTGGGTGTCTTCAAAGCCCGAGTGAATTAACTGCCTCGTTGGCCGAGTGATCGCAAGTGCGACTACCGGGCAAGGCGTCTCGGGTTCGACTCCTAGATCGGACAAAGTATTACTGGTTTTTTTTTTATAAATTGTCAGTAGTAGTATGAAATCTGAAATTGTGCCCGGTATATGGCAATAGGCTCATCCCATTTACATGGGACTCGTAACATAACTAGTGAAAAGTGGGTGTTACATTGTGCAATGGCATTAAGTGTCGTAATGTGGACCTCGGTCTAACCCCTTCGGGGATAAAAAGCGTGATGTTATGATTATTTTTTAAATTTTCAGAGATACGTGTAAGAAATAACCTGATGCCTGAAGTGTCTGAACCGATTACACTGGACAGCGATGATGAACCGGATCTTGGTTAGTTAACTATTATATTTATCCGGGTACTTTTCCAGATTCCCCAATTTCCCCGATCCTCAAATTCCTAATCCCCAAAAGACCGTTAACGCACTTGTAACGCCTCTGGTGTTCCAAGTGTCCATGGGCGACGTCGATTGCTTACCATCAGGTGATCCGTCTGGTCGCTTACCGGTTTATCTACTAAAAAAATCAATAATTTATTTATTTTTGAAAGTAGAGTAACAAAAGAAGTTTACAGAGCAGATATGAATGGCGCCGTCCGTAAAAATGACCAATCAAATGTACCTGTAATGTAAAATTCTCAGTAGTAGCACGGAGTCTGGAATTGTGCCCGGTATATGGCAATAGGCTCACTCTCTATTACATGGGACTCATAACATAAATAGTGAAAAGTAGGTGTTACATTGTTCAGTGGGATTAAGTGCCGTAATGTGCATCTCTGGCTACTCCTTCGGGGATAAAAGGCGTGATGTTATGTGTCCATTTAGCGCTCATTGCTCCGTTCTTATAACCACACAACCAATGAGGCAGTTGGTTTCATTTACCCATAGACCGACCAAAGGGGGAATACCTACCTAATATGAGTCGAAAATAATAATGGTTCCCGACTGTGAACTTTATTTGTATCAGAATCAGAATATTTATTTGTATAACATAGGTATATAAAAAATAGTAACATATAGTATTATATTATGTTACTATTTATTAGCTAAATGATTAGACATAGAGTACACATTTGTTTAACAAGAGTGTTGTAAGTTTCTTATAAAAAAATTTGTTTTTTTTAATGAATTAGGAATGTGGTTATAGTGACTGCACTGTTGGCGCGGTGGCTGGGCTACTGGCTGCCGCGCAACGTGTCGCGGGTTGGATTCCCGCACGGAACAACTCTTTGTACGATCCACAGACTGTTGTTCCGGGTCTATGTACCATCTGTTTGTGAACTTGTATGTTTGTAACGGCACACACGAAACAGGAGAAAATGCTAGTGTGGGGCAATACAACTAGTCAATAGATATGAAGTAAGTAGGGTGTTCCTTGTCTATGGTCCACAGATAATATTGGATATTAAGTATTCTATAATTTCAGTAAATAATAAGTCTGTGGACCATGGACAAGACTTCACTTCATTTTAATTTTTTTAGGTTTCATTTTATTTTATTTTTGGTTATGTTATGTGTGTTTTGCGCAAAAATAAATGGTTTTTCTTTCTTTCTTTCTTCTTTTTTATACAAAATGTAGCCGGAGCCATACCAAAAATTCTATTCCTCAGTTTTATATCTACTGTGCGTTAACAAGTTTTGGTATTGATATCGCAAAGCTATATAACGGTGTCTACCCTCCGTGAGTCATAAAATTAAATAGTTGATTAACGACATTGTTACAGGGTCTCCCAGCCAGGCGTCCGACTCGCTCAGTCTCGACGAGAACCTCCGGGCGCTCAGACATATTCACGAGAAATATGCCAACATTGATAAGGTTAGTTCTATACTCACCCGAAGGAACCATCAGGATCTCAAGGAGCCCTCAGATCACTACTGATGGGGCCACAGATTGTTGTTCCGGGTCTGGGTGTCATGTGTCTGTGAACTTGTATGTTTGTAAACGCACACACGACACAGGAGAAAATCCTAGTGTGGGGCAACGTTTTTTTTTAAAATAAAATAAATAAATAAATTTTTATATTAATTTTTTATATTTTGTAGGATGATCTATACGACACTCACCTGTTGGCCGTGAACTTCAAGAAGCCCCTCGACTCACAGCGCAGGGATGACGATGAAGTACTCTCCGTCAGGAGCTCGGAAGGTTTGTATCATTTATTTATTTATTTTTTTATGGCGCTAAGCCGGTAAACGAGCAGACGGATCACCTGATAGTAAGCAATCGGCGTCGCCCATGGACACCTGGAACACCAGAGGTGTTACAAGTGCGTTACCGGCCTTTTGGGGATTAGGAGTTTGAGGATCGTTGGGGATTCAGGGATTGGGGAGATTGGGGAAGGGGAGGGGGTAATTGGGCCTCTGGTAACCTCACTCACACGACGAAACACAACTCAAGCGTTGCTTCACGTCGATTTCTAGATCGGCCGTGGTATCACTCCCGTCGAGCCGGCCCATTCGTGCCGAAGCATGGCTCTCCCACATTAAATGCTTTTACTGCACCTCTATTTAAACATTTAAGCAAACAGAATTTCTTCACTAATAACCTACTGCATATCAAAAAATGAACCGTAAAACAAAAATCTCACATTTACAATGGTTATCTAAGTTAAACAATATAAAATTTAGCAATATGGCTGTATTATTTGCGATTTCATTAAAACAAGTGTTTTTTGTTATCCTGTGGAGCCGGACTAGCCTGCATCCAAGCATTTTTATCCTCTATATATATATTCATTAAATAATTAATGTAATCACAAACAGCACAGAGGATAACACATTTATAAAATAAGAGTACATAGGTGTTAGTTATTCCTGTTGGAATTTCTTCCAGTAGACCTAAGACAAGAAATGTAATTAAAACATGAGACCGGGGTGTCACAGAAGATAAAAAAAATTACGATAAGCAATATGTTTAAGAAAAAAGAAAACTGAAACTAAAACAAAATAATAACTACATTATAGAGGTAAATAAATATAATACAACAAGATTATCCATCAGCAACTTGCTTTACACTATCGACTTGTTGAGTCTGAGGTACCGTACTACAAGTATGTGCCCGACCCAGTTCTGGAAAATGACCATATCACATTGTACTGGGACCGGTCTATCATCACTGACAGGACTATTATAGCCAATAAACCTGACATAGTGGTGATAGACCGACAAGTACGCCGCACGATGATAATCGATGTCACCATTCCCCATGACGAGAACCTCGTGAAAGCTGAGAAAGATAAACAAATAAAATATCTAGACTTAGCTCACGAGGTTGTCGACATGTGGAGTGTGGATTCGGCTATCATTGTGCCGATAGTCGTGTCGGCCAATGGGTTAATCCCTAAAAGCCTCGACATCCATCTTAGGAGGCTGGCGTTAGGTGGATGGATCAAGGGCCTGATACAGAAGGCAGTTCTCCTAGAAACGGCACGTATCGTGAGGAGGTTTCTATCTCTGGAGCCCTAACCACCGGTAGCTTGGACCATGCTCCCGCTACTGGTCGGCTCCTATTTTTTATATTTTTAAATATTATTTTTTTTATTTTGTAAGTAGTATTTAAAAATGTAATTTATAGAGAATTTTAAATAAATATATGGAATATAATATAAATATAAATAATAATAATAAATAAGGCAGTTCGCCTAGAAACGGCACGTATCGTGAGAAGGTTTCTGTCTCTGGAGCCCTAACCACTGGCAGCTTGGACCGTGCTCCCGCTACTGGTCGGCTCCTATTTTTAACCGACTTCAAAAACAGGAGGAGGTTCTCAACTCGACCGTATATATGCTTTTTTATATTTTTAAATTTGTAAGTAGTATTTAAAAAAGTAATTTGTAGAGAATATTAAATAAATGCCTGCCTAGAGAGACTGCCTCGTTGGCCGAGTGGTCGCAAGTGCGACTGCCAGGCAAGGGGTCTCGGGTTCGACTCCCGGGTCGGGCAAAGTATTACTGGGTTTTTTAAATATTCTCAGTAATAGCACGGAGTCTGGAACTTGCCATTGGTAGGTTTTGGCCCCGCACCGTCATGCAAAAGAAACAGGCGTCTTAAATGTTAAATCTCCGGGCCACCATGACACATCGGAGACCCATTCTACGAATATATTATTATAAATGTTATATATATATGTATGTATTAGAAATGCGAAAGTTTGTGACATGTGTGTGTCTATGTGTTTGTTTCTTTGTTAGTCTTTAACGTCAAAACGGCTGAAGGGATTGGGATGAAATGTGGAACAGAGATAGATTATGGACTGGAATAACATATAGGCTATTTTTTATCCCACGAGAATGCAGGCCAAGTCGCAGCCAGAAGCTAGTTTATCAAAATATTTTTGTTCGCAGGATGTGCGTCAGTCAAAGAGATGGAGACTCGAGTGGAGAAGCTGGAGGACAGTTCCAACTCGGACTCGGACAGCAGTAGTTCCGGATCCGGTGAGCCATGGTTTCTTTTTATATGCACTTTGACTTTGATATTGACTTTGACTTTTGATGTTGACTTTGACGTTTGATTTTGATGTTTAATCTGAACTTTAACGTTTGATTTGACTTTCCCTGTAATTTTGAATTTGATTTTTATCTTGAGTTTATTTTGACTTAACATTTGATTTTACATATACTAACATATTACATTTCCAACTAAAAACACTTAAGAAATTGTCTTTACAATTTATTTTTGACGTTTTCAGTTTAATCGAATTTAATTTTTGAATTAAGACGATTCAGTTTTCATTTTTAATTTGACATTGTATTTTTTTTACGATTAACCTTACCATTTATTTAATTACAAACACACACCCAGACATTTGAGTTTGACGTTTGACCTTCGACCTTGACTTTGACATTGACTTTCAAAAAGTGTAATTGTATGATTATTGTTTGATCAGAACGTCGTGCGGTTCCCTCCCAAAGCACCTCTGGAGCCCGTCATGTACGGAGCAGTAAGTTATCAGCTAATATCTTCATAGATACATATACTACATCATCTTGTACTATTTTATTATGGAAAATCGAAACGAGAAGGCGTCTGGTGCTTTCATTGGTCGGTTCTTTGGCGCCGGCCAATCAGAGCGCACAACGCGACCTCGTTTCGATCACTTTAAACGTAATGCGCCTGCCACACACTCGACGAGTGGTATGGGAAGTAACGAGGAAAGAAGGCAGAGATATAGTGCGGCAACATTACTCGTCATGACACACGTTATTTTAGGCAGACGAATCACCTGATGGTAAGCAATCGGCGTCGCCCATGGACACCTGGAACACCAGAGGCGTTAAAAGTGCGTTACGGATTGGGTAAGAGTGAAGCGGTAATTGGGCCTCCGGTAACCTCACTCACACGACGAAACACAACGCAAGCGTTGTTTCACGTCGGTTTTCGGTTAGACCGTGGTATCACTCCGGTCGAGCCGGCCCATTCGATATGTCAGTGTCAACTATATTTTTGTGGCGAAATTCATCGAAATCGGTTCAAGAGATTTAGGTGTGTAAAAATAAAAACAATAGACAATTTAAAAAAAATATGATTAATTTAAGTAATTTCTACGACTCGATATCGGTTCGGAATCCCCATTTAAAATATACCATCCGAAATAAGAACCTCCTCCTTTGTAGCCGGTTAAAGACATATTGTTCACACAAAAAACATCTCTAATTACAGGCAGTTCAAGTTCAGGCTCATCGAGTTCGTCTAGTTCAGACTCGTCCAGTTCGTCTGACAGTTCTGACAGTGAGTCCGAGTCCGGCGACGAGAAACCTAAGACTGACCCTAAACCCGTCGCTGATCATCCGGTCCATGACGATGATAGGTGAGTCATTAACGTATTTATTTCCATAATATATTATGACTGCCTCGTTGGCCGAGTGGTCGCAAGTGCGTTCACGGGCCTGCGAATGGCGAGCACGGGTGACTCGCCGCCCGACCAGAACCAGGCCCGAGCGTACGGCGCGTCGCGGTCCGCACTCGCCTCAAGGAGCCATCAGACCACCACAGATGGGGCCTAACAGGGCTGATGCCGATACGGAGCCGCGGAAGACTTAACGGGTTGCCGGGGTTCCGGCTCAAAGTGCAGGAGTAGGAACAGGGTGGTTTTTAGTCAGTAAGAGTCTGACACTCCCTCCCGCCTCACCCGGGCGGGAGAAGTCATTGGATGATTTTTCCCCTCAAAAAAAAAAGTGCGACTGCCGGGGTTCTCGGGTTCGATTCCCGGGTGGGCAAGTATTACTGGGTTTTAAAAAGGAAGAAGGAAGTATTAGGCCTTCAGTAGTCAACCAAGATATTTGTATCCAGGGCCTAATGTCAGTTTAGCGCTTGTCTACAGAGTAGAAATCAAAATGTATGGAGATGACACTGACAAGTGTCAACATATACGTCAATTCCATATAATTTGGTTTTCTATTCTACATGTAGACAAGCGCTAATGGCATTTGGCTACAGCTGCTGGTAAGAAAGCAAAGATTGATTCAGTACAGAGACAGTAACCATTGGTTGTCTAGAGCCGACTGAGTTACAGAAGACATGGCTTCGTTACAAAGCGTACAATTTAGTACAACAATGGCTACTGTCTGTACTGAATCAATCTTTATTTTCTTACCAGGATACTAAATAATTTGGATGATTGTACAATTTACAATATACTTAAATAAAAAAAATAATTTGACTATAATTCAAAAACTAACTTATTCTATACACCAACGTGCTGTATTCAGATCATTTGGTGAATGGTCCAACAGCGGCGCGATGTCGGAGACCGGATCCGACTCTGATCCGGAACGGTCAGCGGATCCGGCGGCACCGACCTCGCACGACGAGATCAGCGAATCCGAGAATGAATCCGCTGACAAAAGTTTCCAATGTCATATCTGCTCCAAATGGTATTCTACGAGGGTGACACTCAAGTAAGTAGCATCATTTGGCCTTTTCATGTGAGTAGACCATGGTCTTTTGTGAGTAGACCATAGTCTTTTATGAGTAGACTGTGGTCTTTTTGTGACTAGACTATGTTGTGTTTTGAATATGATAGAATTATAACATAGTTTTAAGTATAAATATTAATGAATGTAGATGAAGCAAAAGAGGTATGTCAGAATCATGTCTTTTGGCATTCTGTTGTCTCTGCTTAGGCCAATGGGAGGCAGGCATGATATAAATGCATAAATGGATGGATGGATTTTCGGAACTAGTTTTTAAATATTACTTAACATCAATATTGTGTTTCTAATGTAATAATCACATCTGTGATAAACTTTTATTTATTTTTTATTTATTTACTAGCTTTTGCCCGCGACGTCGTCCGCGTAGAATATGTTTGTTTTAAATTTTCCAAAATAAAAGTAGCCTATGTTACTCCTTAGTACGTTAGCTAACTGTCAATAAAAGTCCCGTCACAATCGGTCCAGCCATTTCAGAGATTAGCCAGTACAAACAGATAGACAAATAAAAATTCAAAAAAAAATATTATTTTGGTTTAGGTGTCGTATGTATATTCATATGCGTGTAGTAAAAAGCGGTTATTTCGATATTATAAACAGCCACTCCGATTGTATTTATCTGTATAGTTTACCATGTTATTTATTCCTTTTTTCTTCCACAGAATACATCGCCGCGTCCATCAAAACCGCGGCGGTGGTAACTCGCGGTCGCGCGCACGTTCTTCAGAGCGATACGAATGTGATTGTTGCAGTGAAACATTTAACCGTCGTGAGAAACTATGGGAACACAAGTGAGTATAATAGTGTACGGTCTACTGAGTAGACGGTCTATTAAGTAGGTCTTTTGGTGAGAAGACCGTGGTGTTTATCTATATATATGAAATTCTGTTTTGTTTTGCATATAGTGGTCTTTTGTCGAGAAAATAATATTATTTTGGCAGGAAGACTAATCTTTTATCAAAGAGGGTGATCTTTTCTTTTATTTTATAATATTAGGCGCGGTCTTTTTATATATTAGAACATTTTTTTCATTTTTTATAAAAATTTAGTGAATGCGCATTACCCAAATATACCGTGAAAGGAGAGGGGGACTTCTGGGCCCAGCAGTTAACTACGTGAAATATGTCTCAAAAAACCGTTATTTTTTTCTAAAGAAAATTACAAAATATGGTACCAGGATTCTACCCAGGAAGCGAGAAAACTTAAATTAATATAATAAGACTAAATAATCGATTAAATAAGCCCTAGTAATCGATTATTAATAAATTGCTAAAATCTGAGAATATTTGGCTGACCTTTTTTTGTTGTATTTGTTATTGTCAAGAGCGCTTGCTCGCTTGATTGCGCGTACGAAGTTGCGGGTAGAAGCTAATATGTATATGAATATCAATTCATTAAAGTTTCGTGAAATCGATTTAATCGATTATAGTGTATTTTTTTTCCGACAACCATTGTTGGCAGCTTGCGTTTGATTGACAATGACTGACAGATGTACTTGTTTGTTTACTTTCATTCTGAGTGCGCACGTATTTTCCTTGTTTTATTGTTTAAACCCACGACCTCAGTTTTGCATACCTAACGAATGGACTAATCGACGGATCTTGCTACTCTGAATTACCTGACTCTCTATTTTGGACAATTGTTCCACCTATTGATTGGATATCGACGACATGGATCGCTGTATAAATTGTACGATTGCGATTGGCCGCAGAAATCCTATTGGGAGAAAAGTCTTGGAGAATGAGGGGATTTTAACAGTTATTTGACCGTGGCGAAGTGAGTGATTTAAAAGTATTTCAGAAATTACACAAAAAATCACAATGTTATACTATAACCTAACTTTTGCTATAATTCAGATGACTTGGTTTCTAGGGAGCCAAATTTCACCAAATTCTCAGTAAAGCCTTGATATTATATCCTCATACATATAAGGTTAATTTAATTTAGTTAACACCTGGGCCCAGAAATCTATGGAGCCATTCCCTTCTCCTTTATTTCGTTATCGTCCCGAAGTAAATCGTTCATTTCTTTCGTTTCGTCCCGAAGTGGTTCTGTCTTTCTTGGTAATACAATAATTTTACAAAGAAATAAAATGTTTAAAACAAAAATAACTGGTGAACCATTGCAAAAAGTAAACTTCGAAAGCGCATACGAACTCATAGTACATTATCAAAACATCACGCCATGTAATTCTCGAAGAGGTATTTCTCGTCGGGTGGCACGTGAGATGCGAATAGTGCACAGGCACATACATATAGTGTGTTATACGCAAAAGTCTATGAATATTTTTTAAACCAAAAAATGGGTTCTTTATTTTTTATTTTCCTTTATACATTGAAAGTAACGACGAATATGGGTACGGAAGTACGATAATGGGTATCGTAAGTTGTTTTGCCGCGAGACGAAAACGAAATAGATTGCACAGTGTATATATAATAAGTAAGGGGACGTCCATAAATTACGTCAGATGTTTAAGAGGGGGGGGGGATAGACTCAAACTCGCTTGTTTAATATTACGTTGGACAGAGGAGGGGGACTCGGCAAATATCACGTAATTTTTCTGATTGAAACAAAATAAACATACTATTTTAGTCCATTTAATCCAGATTGTACATGCTTCAGATTGAATTGTACATGCATTTGTTTTATACGTGTAGTATTCTATTGTTACTACATTTTTATTACACTTATAACTATCAGTTATATTTATTATCTAGTAGTCTTAACTAGTCGTAAATAAAAGCACGAATCAATTTTTTTTACAATAATCCAACGCGTTTACGTGAAAAACTAACATTTTGAACAATCTCACGTGACATTGGGGGATGGGGGAGGGTGTTGAATAAAATGTCACGAAATCTCACCAGGGGGGGAGGGGACAAAATAAAAAAAACACCACACGTAATTTATGGACGCCCCCTAATATTTTATTTTCCAACTATTCCCATTTCTATATTATCTTCAATATACATTTTTCCCATGTATTCATCACATCATATTTATATTTATTTTCAACCAGAGCCGAGGCCCATCGCGGCGCCATGACAGTCCGATGTGAAGTTTGTCGGAAGTGCTTCGAGGATGACGCGGAACTGGCCGCGCATGACCGGACCCATACTGCAGACGAGAGAGCTGGTGAGTTCACATTCATTTACTACTTCTGCTCGGGTCCTATTTATCGTAGCGTGATGTTTTATAGCCTGTAGCTTTCCTAGATAAAGGGACTATCCAATGCAGAAAGATTTATGTAATTTGGTTAATTCGTTCGGGAGTTATGCTCTTATAATAGGGTAGTTTCCTAAATTATATTTTAATGTCCGTCTGGTACTTTAAAACTTTAGACACGTATATTTTCTTTTATTACAAAATTAAATACTTTCGACGATATATAATTTAAAATGTCGTGTGACGTCACAGTGTGCCTCATTTTGTAGCACGTTATGACGTAACTGCCTCCCACTCCTAAACTTAGCGCCATTTTATCTAAGTATTAGAACTTAATACGAGAAAATAAAACAAAATACGTGTCTAATATTTTTTCATTGCCTAATAGTAGGGGAGCCCATGATGCTAAATTGGGATTTACTTGAGCGTCCTTGGGACCTACTGGATTTTGAAGATATGCTGATAGAAAGAAGAAATGGTTTAGTGACAATTTCTTCCACCAGTGGGGGAAGGGGGAATCTACAGATCTTTGAAATTGTTAAGCGTAACTTTTGTTCTAGTGGTCGAGCGTGTCAGATATTGATAATGTACATGCTCCATGTGTATTTAATAATAAAAAACTCTTAATCTGCCAGTTTGCATGGTGGGGTTGAATGTTCTGGAGAGTACAAACGAGAACCCTTCAAAATCCCCCCACTCTTGCAAATCAAGTTGGAATGGGCAGATTTTTTAAACGCACTTCCTTTAGCACGGTATTGACCTACCTTCCTTTAACCTGACGAAACTGACTTTATTTAGTCAGACTTTTTTTTTAATTTTCAGTCCCCCCCTTCTAATCAGATCGGATATATGTTGGGTATATTCAACATGACACTAGGTTTTCCCCATATGTTAATCTGACGCGCTCGAGTAACTACCGAAATCCCTTCATGGGCTCCCCTACTATAACTGACGGACTAATTAGATTTTTAATTTTGATACCCTGGAAACTACCCAACTGTCAATACAGGGTGACCCTGAAGTCGAAGATATAATGCTCGAATTGAGATGATCGACAATTTAACAGTTATCAGAGAAATATAAAAAAATCCAAGCTTGATAGTTTTTAAATTACAATGACTTATGTGTTATCCACGAAAAAGTACACCCTGTGCCAGTCTTTTGACTCTTATTATCCTGGAATCATAAATTCTGACCTAACTGCTTTAGTTTGGAAATGTCGTTATTTGACGAACCAAGTGTTCTTAATAAATTCTTAGTAGTGGCAAATTTCACCAAAGTTGAATTTAATAAGGATTCTAAAATGGTATACCACTCCCTACATTATTTCGTAAATTGGACATAAAAATATTGTTCCACAAAACCTTCTTTCGAACAATTTATTTGGACTTAATAAAATTTATTCTATTGAACCCAAAACGCACCTGAAATCCTCGTATGCACTAGGTAATACTTACACGCGACATGACTTCATAAAATTGCTAAACATGTTAGAAATCAGCAAGGGTCTATAAAATAACATTGTTTGTCTACTCATGATTCACTCGCAGCATTCGTTGGCAATATTATTGCTAGAGGAACATGCTGTGGACCACATCTCACTAAAGAACAGTGGATGGGCTCATATATGGAAATCTCAGACTGGACTGAGTTATGAGCGTTGAAAGGAGTTGGAGTCAAACATTTTGGTTTTTTTATTCAAATTATTCATATTTTGCCACTGTACGCCGGGCACAGGATCACCATATCACACCACAATATTGGCAAGCACTAATTTTTATTTGCTATTTTCTCTCAGTCGATAACTTGTGGGATACTTCTAGGAGTTGTGTCATGAAGGTTTATAAGCGTCAGCTATGGTACCTGTAGTGGGTTGAGTAGGTAGGTAGCTGTCCAAACATCTAATAATGTATTATTGTTTTGCCGTTGGCTCTTGGTAGTTGACTCATCCACTTTATATTTAGCATAATCTTTTGAAGAAAGGAAACTGTCATTTTTGTAAAGTGATGGACTGTACATACGTCAGATGAGCGCATAATTTTTTTCATATAATGTGATCAGTCGAAATATATCCATCACTTTGTGACTGAATGACGATGTCTTTGTACATAATCTTATGCTAGATGTAGATTAAAGTATTAACTGTAATTAGATTAGTTACTAATAGGAAGTAAGTCGGGAAAAGTAGACATAAAAAATGATTTTTTCGTGTATCCGCTACCGACGCCGCAGCTGACAAACATAGCATTTCATGATAGGGCTCAGTAAAGTATTTTGCGGGTTTTTGACTGAGAGGAAATTGATCATGAAAATCTGTCATAGGCCATAAACCGTATACATATAAATTGAACACGCTAAGCCAATCAAGCGAAATGTTTCTTTTTCTTCAGCAGTGGTCAGTTAATGGTTCACTCTGTTCCGATTCAGTGGCCTTATAACAACAACAAAAAAAAAAAAAACAGAAAAAAAAATAAGTAAAAAAGTCCACAATAAGCTTTATTATATTCCTTGAAATCGTTTATAAACATTTATTACAAAATATTTCTGACAATAAATGAAGAAATACATATGCGTTGTGTACGGTCACCATCAACAAAATAACAGGAATAATATAGCACTATTTTCACATCTTAACTGATTTAACTCGGATTGGACTGTGTTTTTTGATATAAGACCCCATATATTTTTTGTTTGTAATGTTATTCTGCATCAGTTTTTCCACATCCGATCAACTGCCGCGAAAAAATGAAAAGGCACCACGCTCCATACAAATTTGGTCATTGTCATTTGCCACTACTACCGCAGTGCAAATATTTTTCAGTACAGTCAGTTAAAGTAAGTTAAAAAAAATTTTAAGAACACTTTTTTCGTCAAAAATTGGCATTCTTTCCGAACTAAAGCGGTCGGCTCAAAATGTATGATTCCACTATACTGAAGCACTATTCAGGATAACGTAAGCAAAAATACAGACGAAAAAATAAAGAATAATAATAATAATAATATGCTTTATTGTACACCAAGCGAGTAATTATACAGTATCAAGAAATTACAGAAAATAAAGAGGGTACAAGGGCGGCCTTATCGCTAAAAGCGATATCTACCAGGCAACCTTTGGGTGTATGGAGCATTGATTAATTTAAGAGGGTAGTCCGATGGCATACATAAATATTAACTACTATCATAACAAAAATATATATATATATACCTAATTACATACACATACATACATACATACCGAACATAAATATATATAAAATAAATAAATATCTATATACATATATATACAACTACACACATACAACCTAAATAAGTATATAAGGGAGCTAGCGTGATCTATGACGTGGACATATAATAATCCTTAACTTTAGCTTTAAAGCTAGCTAGCTATTGACCGTGCTTGTCTTACCGACACTGGGAGTGCATTCCACAAGCGAACAGCCTGAATCGTAAATGATTTATCATACGTCCTAGTAGAATGCTGAGCCATCTCAAGCCTCAACCTCTCCGACGCTCTTAAGGATCTTGAATGTGTGTCATGATGGAACTTGAAGCGTTCTTTAAGATATTTAGGGGTTGCAGGATTATACAGAATACTGTAAAGTAAGGATAAGATATGCATATTCCGGCGAAGGCGGATCGGAAGCCACTTGAGTTTATTGCGATATTCGGAAATGTGGTCATATTTGCGTAAACCAAATATGAACCTTATACTGAAGTTTTGGAGTCGCTCAAGCTTATTTAGCTGTACCTCGGTAATGTCTAGATAGCTGTTTTTTTTAAGAATTGTAGCAACAAGAGTCAAAAGACTGGCACAAGGGTGTACTTTTTCGTGGATAACACAACACATAAGTCATTGTAATTTAAAGACTATCTGACTCGGATTTTTTTTAATTTTTTCTGATAACTGTTGACACTTGGCCGATCACCTGGTGTCATTTGATCGTCCACTTCAGGGACAGCCTGTGTAATCTGGGTGTCTTCAAGGCCCGATTGAATAGGTTGCTTACGGGACGACGTGCACCATCGTAGGCCGCATCATCGCTTACCAACGGGCGAGATAGTGGTGAAACGCCAAAAAAATACTAAATAATTTAATCAATTTTCGTGGAACGGAAATCTTTATATTTGAATCGTTTATTTTTATTAAATGCATATTGTTTTACCGAGTAAATCTATAGTGATAAGATAGGTCCACTCCCATGAAAAATAACTGACCGAAATGAAAACTGGTCATAACTTTTGAACCGTTAAAACCAGAATCCTGGTTTTACAATAACTGTCGTGAGACATACTAAATACATTAAAAATCGCGATGTGAGAGTAAGTTGCGCGACATCGCCTCGACCGCGCACGCTGTTCATGAGGAAGAACCACTCTGTGGGTCAAAACTAGCGTAGAGCTTTTCCCAGTATTTTCAAGTGAGTAACCCGCGATTTTTAGTTATATTGACCCCTATTCCCAGAGCAAAAAAGGTAGGGAATTACTCTTCTATGATCTCTCTGAATCTCTCTGAATCTTTTATGATCCTGTTCCATTTGATCCATACTTTCGAGGACACCTGTATAAAGCTTCGGACCCCTATTCCCAGAGAAAATATATTGGGAATAACCTCTTCTATGATCCTGTTCCATTTGATCCATACTTTCGGGGACACCTGTATAAAGCTTCGGACCCCTATTCCCAGAGCAAAAATATTGGGAATAACTTCTTCTATGATCCTGTTCCATTTGATCCATACTTTCGGGGACACCTGTATAAAGCTTCGAGCCCCTATTCCCAGAGCAAAAAGGTAGGGAATGACCTCTTCTATGACCCTGTTCCATTTGATCCATCCATACATCTATATAAAGCTTTGGGCCCCTATTCCCAGAGCAAAAATTTAGGGAATGACCTTCTCTATTATCCGGTTCCATTTGATCCATCCATACACCTGTATAAAGCTTCGGACCCCTATTCCCAGAGCAAAAAGGTAGGGAATGACCTCTATGTCCCTGTTCCATTTGATCCATACTTCCGGGGACACCTATATATAGCTTCGGACCCCTATTCCTAGAGCAAAAAGATTGGGAATGACCTTCTCTATAACCCTGTTTCATTTGAACCATACTTCCGGGGACACCTGTATAAAGCTTCGGACCCCTATTCGCAGAGCAAAACGGTAGGGAATGACCTCTATGACCCTGTTCCATTTGATCCATACTTCTGGAGACACCTATATAAAGCTTCGGACCCCTATTCCCGGAGCAAAAATGACCTCTTCTATGGTGCTGTTCTATTTGGTCCATCCATACACCTGTATCAAGCTTCGGACCCCTATTCCCAGAGCAAAAAGATTGGGAATATCCTTCTCTATGACCGTGTTCTATTTGATCCATACTTCAGGGGACACCTCAGGGGGTATATGGCTTCGGACCCCTATTCCCAGAGAAAAAAGGTAGGCAATGACCCCTTCTATGACCCTATTCCATTTGTTCCATCCATACACCTGTATAAAGCTTCGGACCCCTATTCCCAGGGCAAAACGGTAGGGAATGACCTCTATGACCTTGTTTCATTTGATTTGTACTTTCGGGGACATGTGTATAAAGCTTCGGATCCCTATTCTCAGAGCAAAAAGGTAGGGTATGACCTTCTCTATGATCCTGTTCCAATTGATCCATCCATACACCTATATAAAGCTCCGGACCCCTATTCCCAGAGCAAAATGATTGAGAATGACCTTCTCTATGACCCTGTTACATTTGATCCATCCATACACCTGTATAAAGCTTCGGACCCCTATTCTCAGAGCAAAAAGGTAGGAAATGACCTCTATGACCCTGTTCCATTTGATTCGTACTTCCAGGGCACCTGTATAAAGCTTCGGACCCCTAATCCCAGAGCAAAAAGGTAGGAAATGACCTCTATGACCCTGTTCCATTTGATCCACACTTCCGGGGACACCTGTATAAAGCTTCGGACCCCTATTCCCAGAGCAAAGAGATTGGGAATATCCTTCTCTATGACTTTGTTCTATTTGATCCATACTTCAGGGGACACCTGTATATAGCTTCGGACCCCTATTCCCAGAGAATAAAGGTAGGCAATGACCCCTTCTATGACCCTATTCCATTTGTTCCATCCATACACCTGTATAAAGCTTCGGACCCCTATTCCCAGAGCAAAACGGTAGGGAATGACCTCTATGACCTTGTTTCATTTGATTTGTACTTTCGGGGACACGTATATAAAGCTTCGGATCCCTATTCTCCGAGCAAAAAGGTAGGGAATGACCTTCTCTATGATCCTGTTCCATTTGATCCATCCATACACCTGTATAAAGCTTCGGACCCCTATTCCCAGAGCAAAAAGGTAGGGAATGACCTCTAAGATCCTGTTTCATTTGATCCATACTACCAAGGACGCTAAAGCTGAAGAATTTGTTTGAACGTGCCAATGTCAGAAACTACTGATAATTTGTTATGTGTTGGATAGCTTATTTTTTTTCGTAAAGCTATAGGTTATAAAACATCATGATACGATCAATCAGGAGCAGCTGGAATCGCGTGGAAGTAGGTAGTTAGTAATTAAAGGATATGATGTCGTGGTGGCCTGGAGGTTAAGATGCCCATCTACGAGGGAGCTGGTTTCAATGTGACTTTTTCCGAGTTATATGTACTTTCTAAGATTATATAGATACCACTGATAAACGGTGAAAGAAAACATCGTGAGGAAAACTGGCCTTATAATTTCTAATTTTAGGTTTGAAATTGCCAACTGGCATTGAGCAAGCGTAGTGATTTATGATCAAACTTTTTCCGTGTGAGGAGAGGCTTTTGATGCAATGAAGTGTTGATGATGTTTTTTATAGCAAAAGCCGGTAAATGAGCAGACGGATCACCTGATGGTAAGCAATCGGCGTCGCCTATGGACACCTGGAACACCAGAGGTGTTACAAGTGTTTTACCAGCCTTTTGGGAATTGGAAATTTGAGAATTGTGGGGCATGGTTTCGGGGATTGGAGAGACAAGGGCGCGGAGGGGGCGGTAATTGGGTTGTGATGATGACGCTGACGATGAATAAAGTGATTTCGAGTATACCGACTGTCCAGGCCGGTGCCGCGTCTGCGGGCTCTCGTTCCCGCGCTACGAGCAGCTCCGCCGGCACGCCGTGTGCGCGCACGGCGGCAGTGCGCGGCTGCCGCACGCATGCGCACAGTGCGGGAAACGATTCTCACACGCACACTCACTCACACGACACATGCACAACCACACCAAGCAACTCTACCGCTGTGTCGTCTGTAAGGTAATGTTTATTGCATTCTATCATTACTTGCCAACTAGTCAGATTGTGTATTGTGACGTCACGGTTTTGTAGCGTCAAACAGCATACTTGTTTCTTAAACAATAAATCAATTAATGAAAGTGTGATTATTTTATCATATTTTATTCATTGAACAGTCGAAATAATTTATTTTTGATATATTTTGGAAAGTACCCTTGATGTACTAACATCATTTCTTAGAAAATATACAGGAAATACTGCCTCGATGGCCAAGTGGTCGGAAGTGCGATTGCCTGACAAGAGGTCTCCGGGTTCGATTCCCGGGTCGGGCAAAGTATTACTAGGTTTTTAAAAAAATCTCAGTAGTAGCATGGAGTCCGGATGTACCCAGTATATGGCAATAGGCTCACCCCCTATTACATGGGACTCATAACATAAATAGTGATAAATGCGTGTCAATATGTTTTCATTACCTAACTGACGGACTAAATAGATTGTTAATTGTCACACCCCGTCTCTTTACTTTAATTATATTTTATACTAGCTGCTGCCAGCGGCTTCGCCCGCGTTCCCGTAGAATATAAAGTACCCAGACCATAATCTATCCCTGTTCCAAATCTCATCCCGATTCCTTCAGCCGTTCTGACGTGACCGCATATATAATATTCATTTTGTACGTTTGCAGGCATCATTCGCGCGCGCAGACCAGCTCGCTCAGCATCTAAACAGTCATCTCGCGAACTACAAGCGTTTGAAGCCTTGAGCAATATCCGACGTATGGGGAGCGTGCAAGCACATAATATATCAACACTATAATTATTATATTATATTAATATAGAGTTTTATTTATTTAAAGACTTTTATTTCTCCTCCAGTAGCTACACAGGTGAAGTTGTCGCCATGGCAAGCGGATACTGTAGCCTAAATACAGTCTAGTTTGTTAGTACGCAGGTAAATGGATAAAATGTCGTGATGACCCCGCTTCTCATGCAGGAGGGATCATAACTGCAAGTGCCAATGTGACTGAATCCAAGTTATATGTACTTTCTAAGATGAATACTAATAATAAACTTAACGGGTTACCGGGGCTCCGGCTCGACGTGCTGGAAACCGACGTGAAACAACGCTTGCGTTGTGTTTCGTCGTGTGAGTGAGGTTACCGGCGGCCCGATTACCCTCCACCTCCCCTTATCTCCCCGATCCCTGAATCCCCAACGATCCTCAAACTCCTAATCCCCAAAAGGCCGGTAACACACTTGTAACGCCTGGAGCTGGCAGTGCATATCAGGTGGTACAATTTGTCACAGCGCTTGCAACTGAGAAAACCTTCCTCGCATTCAATAGCATTGTTACAGGCAGAACAAATCATAATTAAAAAGCAAGCGGGTCTCGTGCAATAATTAATACCAAGGGTTGTATTTAGCGCAATAAGGCAAATAAAACACCACAGAAGCAGTGCGCGCGACAATCCAAATTTAAATCCAGTGAGCGTAGCAGAGCGGCAACAGAGCGCGCGAAATTTAAATCCAGCGAAAGTGGCACAGCGGTAGCGAAGCAGAGCGGCAACAGCGCAACCACACTCGGAGTAGCCGCGGCACGGCGGAGCGGGTAGGAGGGGGGCAGCGTCCACCAACGGCCGGTCAATGCGATTCAGCCGTTGATAGATTTATTTGAAATTAAAATTGTAATAACTTTTGTTTCACTGCACAGAATTTAGACCGACAACTGTATTTAGCTTAGATAGGGTGTGAGCTATATTTGTTTGAAAAGAACTGGGGTTAAAATCGAACTTAAACCGTTTTAAACATTAAATTAACGGTTAGAGCGAACCGACGTGGTGTTGCTCTGTCGAGTGCGACGCGCACGGTAGTAGTGTGTACGCGTAGTGTTCGGGCTCGATTCTGTAATGGGCAAAGTACTTTGAACTGATATTTGCAGTAATAACACGATGCAATATTATCACAGCATGTCAAAGGCTCACCCCCTATTACATGGGACTCATAACATATCTAGTGAAAAGTGAGTGTCACATCAAAGTCAAAGTCAAAGTCAAAATCATTTATTTCAATTAGACCATAGAGGCACTTTTGAACGTCAATGAAGAAAATTAACAAGTGAAGCTATTTGCTCATTCCAAGGTGTAGATTCCTATGGAGAAGAACGAGCAAGAAACTCCATAGGTTACTCTTTTTCAATCAATTTCACAATTCTCCAGTTACAGTTTTGTTGTTTGGGTTGTGCGAGAACAATGTAACACTAAAATACAGTCAAAGAGATCGAAAAAAAAATAACCCTAAAGGACATTAAAAAAAAAAGGAAAAAAAAGAAAAAAGAGAAGAAAGAAAATCGTCATCGTATGTGTGGACCTCTGTCTACCCCCTCGAGTAACAAAAGCCGTGATGTAAATTTAGTATTATAATATTAAGAATACCTAACGGGCAATACCTGGTGTTTCCAGGGGTTTCGAAGTCATCACAAAGCGATATTTAGTTTTAGGAATATGATTCACAATTAATCATTAATTCTATATTAAATCTATCTGTCTCGTTGGCCGAGTGGTCGCAAGTGCGACTGCCGGGTAAGGGGTCTCGGGTTCGATTCCCGGGTCGGGCAAAGGATTACTGGGTTTTTAAAAAATTCTCAGTAGTAGCACGGAGTCTTGTAGTAATAAAAGGTATAATTACGTTATTTATCAACCAGACCGAGTAAGTATAAGTTAATCTATTAAACATAAGATATTCCAATAACTTGGACCAAAGCCAGTAAGTAGTATGACGCGCGCACGCGCAGCCGACTGCTAACATGTCATTAATGACACCCAGTTTCGTAGGGCTGGCAGTATTAAGTTAATCTTTTTTTTTTTTTTTGTTGACTAGTTGTTAACTTCGGTTTTGCTTGTGTCGTGAAAGGGAAAAATGACTTCAAGTGGGACGACATTGCAAATAGGGTAGATGCCTAATTTTTATTTTAATGTCCGTCTGGTACGTTATTTTAAATCAATAGACACATATTTTTTATTTTCTTACAGAAACGAATAGTTTCGACGATATATTGATTTGAAATGTCGCGTGACGTCACTTCTATGTACATTTTATACGTAGAAATGACGTTTTAGCGCCCACTCATAAACTTTGATTCGTTTTATTTAAGTATTGTTTTATTATACGATAAAATTAAAAAAATACGTGACTAATATTTTTTAATTACCTAACTTACGGACTAATTAGATTTTTAACTTTCATACCCTGTCATCATCCCAATTCTCTCGAGTTCGATTTTCGGGTCGAGGAAAATAGAAATGTGATATTTGGTCTTTTTTATGTTTCAATATAAGTCACACGGAGTCTGATACTCTGGTAAAACTCGATGTTAAATGGGACGAATGGTCGTTTCCAGCAACCACCCCTAAACCATCTCTTAATTAAGAGTTACTTACCGTGAGGGCGCCCCTAAACTAATCACTTACCTTTTCCGTTAGATGTCGCTTAAAGTCAAGTCAAGTCAAACTCAAAATTATTTATTGTAATTAGACCAGGAAGGCACTTTTGAACGTCAACAAAAAAAAAGATGGCGAAATTGAAGATGTCGTTAAGTAAGAGTCACCTACGTACGTATCTAAGCTTAGAAGTGCTTGAATGCCTGTATCTATTATCTATTATCTATCCTTACTAATATTATAAATCGGAAAGTGAATTAGTTTGTTTGTTCCGCTTTCACGCCGTAACTACTAAACCGATTGCTTTGAATTTTTGCAGATGTATAGTTAGAAGTCTGGATTAAATAATAGGGTACTTTTTATCCCGGCAAAATTTGATATTCTCGAGGGAAAACGAAATTATTGATATAGATGGCGCTGTGTGTATTGGTATATGTCATATAAGCTACTTAGCTACGCGAGCGAAACCGCGGGTAAAAGCTAGTTATACATAATAATATATATAAAAGAAAGTCGTGTTAGTTACACTATTTATAACTCAAGAACGCCTCGATCGATTTATATGAAAATTGGTTGAGAGGTAGCTTAGAACCAGGAGACGGACATAGGATACTTTTTATAGAATACCTACTTTTTTTTACTTTTTACCGAAAATCACGAACGGCAACGGGGGGGGAAATGGGATTGCGCGTACGAAGTCGCGGGCAGAAGCTAGTATGAAATACAATAGAAAATACATTGTGTCTCGCGTGGATCCACGTTTAGATAAACGACGGGTTAAGATTGAAGAAAGGAATTTAACTTAGATACCTACTCATTTTATCTTATTTATGGCATATAATAGTTAAATATGGCATATAATATAAAAGATAAATGATAAATATGTGAATAAAGAAGAAAACAACATAACATAACATCACGCCTTTTATCCCGAAGGGGTAGGCAGAGGTGCACATTATGCCACTGTACAATGTAACACCCACTTTTTACTATTTATGTTACGACTCCCATGTAATAGGGGGTGAGCCTATTGCCATATACCGGGCACAATTTCAGACTCCGTGCCCGACCCGGGAATCGAAGCCGAGACCCCTTGCTCGGCAGTCGCACTTGCGTCCACTCGGCCAACGAGAAATAATGTATTATCCTAGTTGTAAGCATTTTTGTAACAAAGTAAAATTTTACAACATAATAAAGATTTTAACTTTATTATGTTGTAAAATTTTACTTTGAATGCCGAAAACAGTAGGCGATGTATGTAGGACTATTTTTTTATTATTATTGTTACCTGTAGGTAATTACCATACTTCGTGCAAATAAACGTTCTTATTCTAACAATACCTACTAAGCTAAAAGATAAATAATAAACTTTATAAGTAGCCATTAATACAACACAATTGTTTACCAACCCTAATACAGTCCGGTAGTACATTCAATACGAGTTTACGCTCAGACGTAGTCCAGCATCGAACCGGACGAAACGCGTTAAAATATTCAATTAATTTAATATAAAACAATAAAAAATCCAACAAAAACAATTATAAGAAAAATAGCAGTGAAAAATCAAATCAAAATTAGATTTATAAAACAATATATAAGCAATAATTCTTTATTCAAATAGAAAAAAAATCAAATGTGACGTTTTAATTTAAAAATAGAATTGTTACTCAATTATAACCTAAATAATTTATCATTCTTGCTCATTTTTGTGTGTTTAAAATTTAAAAATCAGTGTTTTTTTATTGTTTTCTCTAGTGTTTAAAACATTGGTGTTTTTTATAGTTGTAATTGTTTGTACGTATAGTTTCGTTTACAAGTTAAAGTGTATAAGCTAATAGATATATAATTGTGCATCATTAAACTGCTTTGCGTGTGTCTAAGGTAAGTTGAAATCATGAGAATTCTATTTTTTTTATAAATTGACGGTTTATGCGACTTTTTTGTGTAGAATAGTCTTTGTTTTGTTTCCGTGTGTGGGTAGATTTATTGCGTGTTGTTGTCGAGTTACGGGTGTTTTTTTTTAAGGGGGGAAATCATCGAATGATTTCTTCCGTCTGGGTGAAGTGGGAGGGAGTGTTAGACTCTTACTGAATAAAAACCACCCCGTTCCTACATCTGCACGTCGAGCCGGAGCCCCGGTAACCCGTTAGTTAAGTCCTCCGCGGCTCCGTATCGGCATCAGCCCTGTTGGGGCTAAGTTCTTGGATAAGACATAACATAACATCACGCCTTTTATCCACGAAGGGGTAGGCAGAGGTGCACATTATGCCCCATGTAATAGGGGGTGAGCCTATTGCCATATACCGGGCACACAGAATTTCAAACTCCGTGCTACTATTGTCATTTTTTAAAACCCCAGTAATACTTTGCCCGACCCGGGAATCGAACCCGAGACTCCTAGCCCGACATACAGTGGCATATTGTCCACTTCAGCCTACCCCTTCGGGGATAAAAGGCGTGATGTTATATTACGTAAAATGGCACTTCAACTGTTTACGAATCTGTCAGACAAAAATTGGGTACCTGCTTACTTTCCTGTATCAAAAGTAAATTATTTCATAAAATTTATCAAAATGAAATAAGTTCAATACAATAAAATATTTAAAAAGTAATCACACTTTCATTGACTTAATTTTGGTATCTTTCTAGCAATTGTCTAAGAAACAAGTATGCTGTTTGACGCATTCGACTTGTTTGACGGTTTTGTAAAACGTGACGTCACAATACACAATCTCGTACAAAATTCATAGAAAACTGTCGTTTTTGACAGGTCGAAAAAAGTATTGAATTTGACTACATGACAAATACTACCCAATTCCACAGATGGGGCCCAACAGGCCGATGCCGATTCGGAGTCGCGGAGAACCTAACGGGTAACCGGGGCTCCGGCTCGACGTGCAGGAGAAGGAACGGGGTGGTTTTTAGTCAGTAAGAGTCTGACACTCCCTCCCGCCTCACCCAGGCGGGAGCAGTCATTCGATGATTTTCCCCCTTAAAAAAAAAAAAAAAGTGGGGCAATGTTTTTAAAATATATATTATATATACAGTGTGTTAAGTTAAACGAGGGACTTATTGAGGGAGGGTATTCAGTATTCGATTCTCGTCCCGAATATGTAAAAAACCTATAACCAAAATTTTTGAAGTAATTGTCCAATAAAAAAAATCATCATGAACACTGAGCGCGCAACAAGTGAACTTGTAAACAGAAACAGTACTTACATAAAGTAAGTCGCGTTGCAAAACATGCGCCGATCTTGCCGAAAAGGATAGAGTGCGCTTAAGCCCGCTAAGCCGTAACCCGTAAGCGTAAGCGGAAGCGTTTTTATGGTTCTGTCTGTTATTTATTAGTGTTTTCGTTTTGTTTATATGTTTGTTAGGTTCATGTGAGTATACACTATTATGGGTTTGAATATGTCCCTCGTTTAACCTAACATACTGTATATTTAACTTCCATATCCACATACCTAGTAGATAGTAGGTACATTAGGTAGGTATTAAAAATTCCTGAGCTGATTGATAAAATAATGTGCATAAAAATAGGAATGCGCCGTAAAATATACATATAAATACTGTGTATAATGACTGTCTCGTTGGCCGAGTGGTCGCAAGTGCGACTGTCGGGCAAAGGGTCTCCAGTTGGATTCCTGGGACGAGCAAATTTATTACTGGGTTTTTAAAGAAAATCTCAGTGAAATTGCGCTCGGTATATGGCAATAGACTCATCCCCTATTACATGGGACTCATAACATAAATAGTGAAAAGTGGGTGTTACATTGTACAGTGGCATTAAGTGCTGTAATGTGCACCTCTGCCTTCCCCTTCAGGGATAAAAAGGGCGTGATGTGGGCACCAAGAGTACGAAATTTCACAATATCAATGTCGATCGATCGTAATTGGATTCAAGGGTAGGCCTCCTGATATAGATGATAAATATCCATTAAAATATAAACAGTTAACTATGACTAAACTAGTTTGAATCCTTTGAATATAACCACAAGGCTATGGTTACTAGCGATAGGTACTTACTTCAGAACAAACCACAATACGTAAAGTTTTTAAGGTCAAGATTAATGAATGAATAATAGAAATGTATGAATCAATAGACCTTGCACTTTATTACTAATATAGTAGTGTGTAGATTTGAAACTATAAAACCAAAAACTACTTACAAATAATATAAAAGAAAACGTAAAATTTAAGTGTGGGAGAGTCATGCTTCGGCACGAATGGGCCGGCTCGACCGAAGTGATACCACGGCCGAGTAGAAAACAGACGTGAAGCAACGCTTGCGTTGTGTTTCGTCGTACGAGTGAGGTTACCGGAAGCCCAATTACCCTCCCCTTCCTCAATCTCCCCAATCCCTAAATCCCTAACGATCCTCAAACTTCTAATCCCCAAAAGGCCGGTAACGCACTTGCAACACCTCTGGTGTTCCAGGTGTCCATGGGCGACGCCGATTTCTTACCATCAGATGATCCGTCTGCTCGTTTACCGGATTACGCCATAAAAAAATAACTATTTAGGTACAAAGAGCGAGCGTTGTTTGAATCAAGTTTTTTTTGCTGTCAAAGTCAAAGTCAAAGCATTTATTTCAATTAAACCATAGTTTGGTACTTTTGAAACGTCAGCAAATACAAAATAAATAATAGTCTGTCAGTCAGTCCGTCAGTGAAGCTAGGTGAAGCTAGGTGCTCATTCCAAAACGTAGATTCGAATGGAGAAGAACGAGAAAGAAACTGCATTTGTTACTCTTTTAAAAAAGTATGTTCTACAATGTCTCTGTCACGTGAAATTTAGTTGATTTAGTTAACAGAGAAAAATACTTATTTTGATCTACTTACCTTTTGTCTCTAATGTACATGGAGTCAGGGATCCCCCAATTACTAAAATGATTTCGGAACGGATCGAAGGTTTAGGCGTCCGATCCTATTCTTTTTTTTAACCATGAATAGGACCTTTTTAAAGAACCTTTTAAAAATAAAAATAATATTATTATCATTTACATATATTTATTTAAAATTCTCTACAAATTACATTTTTAAATAATACTTATAAAATAAAAAATAATATTTCAAAATATAAAAAATAGGAGGCGACCAGTAGCGGGAGCATGGTCCAAGCTACCGGTGGTTAGGGACAGAAACCTCCTCATGATACATGCCGTTTCCAGGAGAACTGCCTTCTATAATTATCAGACCCTTGATCCATCCACCTAACGCCAGCCTCCTAAGATAGATGTCGAGGCTTTCAGGGATTAACCCATTGGCCGACACGACTATCGGTACAATGATAGCCGAATCCACACTCCACATGTCGACGACCTCGTGAGCTAAGTCTAGATGTTTTATTTGTTTATCTTTCTCAGCTTTTATTATTATCATCATCATTAGCCCGTTTTCGTCCACTGCTGGACATAGGCCTCACTGAGCTCGGTCTTCAGCTCTTCTTGTCCAACCTGCAAGTCATCCACTGCCAGCCACCTTGCGGATGTCGTCACTCCACCTAGCTGGAGGGCGCCCTACACTACGTTTGCCTAGACGCGGTCTCCACACTAGAATACTTTACTCCAACGGTTATCAGTTCTTCGACAAATGTGACCGGCCTACTGCAGCTTATTAGGCTATGTCGATAACTTTGGTTCTCTGTCGGATCACTCCGTTTCGTATTCGATCCTTCGAAGAGTCTCCGAGCACAGCTCTCTCCATGGCTCGTTGCGTCACCTTAAATTGGAATGATGACAGGGTATGAAAATTAAATATATAATTAGTCCGTAAGTTAGATAATGAAAAAATATTACACACGCTGTCTATGACTGCCTCGTTGGCCGAGTGGTCGCAAGTGCGACTGCCGGGCAAGGGGTCTCGGGTTCGATTCCCGGGTCGGGCAAAGTATTACTGGGATTTTTCAAAAATCTCAGTGGTAGCACGGAGTCTGGAATTGTGCCCGGTATATGGCAATAGGCTCACCCCCTATTACATGGGACTCATGACATAAATAGTGAAAAGTGGGTGTTACATTGTACAGTGGCATTAAGCGCCGTAATGTGCACCTCTGCCTACCCCTTCGGGGATAAAAAGGCGTGATGTTATGTTATGTATTACACACGCATTTTTTTATTTGGTCATATAATAAAACAATACTTAGATAAAACGAATCAAAGTTTGCGAGTGGGGGCTAAAACGTCATTTCTACGTATAAAATGTACATAGAAGTGACGTCACGCGATATTTCAAATCAATATATCGTCGAAAGTATTGGTTTCTGTAAGAAAATAAAAAATACGTGTCTAATGATTTATAATAATCTACCAGACGGACATTTAAATAAAAAATAAGGCATCTATCCTATTGTTGGACCAGTTGCACTGTCAGTGTACAGTTCTCGGCTCCGTATGTCATTACTGGAAGGATGCACTCGTTGAAATCCTTTGTCTTCAGGCTTTGTGGCAATATTATTACTCCCTAAATAAACAAGAAGGAAAGAATCTTGATTTTAAAAATGCTAGATTCAACGTCTAAGTCCTCACTAATAGACGAATCTAAATATTAATAGCAAAATTATGCAAAACCAGTTTATTTTTTAAGAGAAATAAACGCTAATATATTATACACTAGATTTTACCCGCGGCTTCGCTCGCGTCACAATACACACAGCGCCATCTATACCAATACTTTTGTTTTCCCTCGGGAATATCAAATTGTTCCGGGATAAAAAGTACCGTATTATTTAATACAGACTTCTAACTTTACGTCTGCAAAAATTCAAAGCAATCGGTTTAGCAGTTACGGCGTGAAAGCGGAACAAACAAACATACAAACTGATTTTCCAATTTATAATATTATAGTAAGGATACATACCTACATGCAATACATGAATATCATTCCTGTTATACCTACTTACGACGTGCTCCATCGTAGACCGCATCATCGCTTATTATCAGACGAGATGGTGGTCGGTGAAATGTCGGCCCATCAAATATATATGTCGAACAAAGAGCCATCAGATCACCACAGATGGGGTCCAACAGGGCTGATGCCGATTCGGAGTCGCGGAGAACCTAACGGATTACCGGGGTTCCGGCTCGAAGTGCAGGAGAAGGAACGGGGTGGTTTTTAGTCAGTAAGAGTCTGACACTCCCTCCCGCCTCACCCAGGCGGGAGAAGTCATTCGATGATTTTCCCCCCTTAAAAAAAAGACAGTACATATACTACCTACTCTGCCTATCTCTAGTATTCAGAGTAGGTAGGAGTTGTAATATGCCACATTTTATAACACAACAACATAACCTACTTATCCATTGAAGTAACCATTGCGATACAAATATTAATTTTAACTTTATAAAACTAGTTTGTACGCATTGTAGTGTTTATCTCGGAAACGGCTGTATCGTATTGAGTTGTGTTGCAATATCACTTTGTATAGGAAATCATTATGAATTCCTACCAAGGTCGACTTGTTAACTTTATAAAATGGTCAAGTGCGAATTGCTTGGAAAGAGAGTTTTATGTAAATAGAGATAAATATTTATTTCTACATCATTACATTTATAGATATTATGAGATTATTAATATATACAACTTAAAATATAAGTAATTTAAAACTAAAATATGGACACCTTAAAAAAATATAGGTAGGTATATCATAAGGAAGGCATGAAAGAAAAAATTGCCATTTGCATTGATACTCTGGCGCCATCCCATTTTCCAAGCTCAGCGTGTCGAGCCGGTGCTGCCGCTGCTGCTGCCGAGAACCTCAAACGGCGAAAATATAATAGCCTGATTGGCAATTATATATCGAACTGTTTGGGGTTGAAACTTTAGGGCCGTGGGGCCCAAGTGCACATCTTCTTTACAAAGATATTGTAAGGAGGATGGATGACACTTCAGGTGATCGAAGGGCTGGCTACTACCTTGGGCAAAGGTTAAGCATTGCCATTCAACGTGGCAATGCTGCCAGTCTTTTTTGGGCACCTTACCTCACGGTGGCGATGAGATAAATATTAAATAAACATAACATAATATCACGCCCTTAATTATGGCCTTCAATGCCACTGCACAATGTAACACCCACTTTTCACTATTTATGTTATGAGTCCCAACTAATTGGGAGTGAGCCTATTGCTATATACCTCTATATAAAGCATAATGGGTAGTTTCCAGGATATCGAAATTAAAATGATTTCTCGTATTAAGTTGCAATAATAAGATAAAATGGCGCTAAGTTTAGGAGTGAGAGGTCGTAACGTCATAACGTGCTACAAAATGTGGCACGCTGTGACGTCACACGATATTTCAAATTAAAATATCGTCGAAAGTATTTAATTCTTTGTGAAAAGAAAAAATACGTGTCTAAAGTTTTAAATTAATGTACCAGACTCCGTGCTACTAGAGAGATTTTTTTTAAAAACCCGATTATAATATTAGTTATTATTACTGACTGTAATTGAAGTCGATCAACAATATTTTGGAACATTCTATACAATTAGAAAAACAAAATATAATACATATATATAGTAATTTAGTATGTGTATTGGCTATGTGCGCGACGGTGGCGACGCATAGTTCTTACAACATTTGCGGAAGCTGTCAAATAATAACAATGTAAACATTATAATTTCTTTGCAAATATAAATAAAACCAAAGATTATAGTATTGTTGACCTTATTTAAGTGCAATTTATTCAATAGTTTTACTGTAAAATGAATGTAATAATAAAAACCGGGTTTGCATCATCCGCATTTGTTTCCAATTTCTGCCGTGTTGTGCGCTGCCGTCGTTATCTGTCCGCCACTACTCGCTTTGCACATAGCCAATACTATATAAAACGGTATATATACAGTTACTAATTACTATCAAACATATATCATCACAGAGGATATCCCGTTTTGTTAAAGTAGACTCGTATTATTAGCATTTTAATTAAATAAAATTAATTGACTGCCTCGTTGGCCGAGTGGTCGCAAGTGCGACTACCGGGCAAGGGGTCTCGGGTTCGATTCCTGGGTCGGACAAAGTATTAGTGGGTTTAAAAAAAAAGCTTAGCAGTAGCACGGAGTCTAGAATTGTGCTCGGTATATGGCAATAGGCTCACCCCCTATTACATGGGACTCATAACATAAATAGTGAAAAGTGGGTGATACATTGTACAGTGGTATAATGTGCACCTCTGCCTACCCTTTCGAGAATAAAAGGCGTGATGTTATGTTATGTAAAATTATTTTATTATAGCATTGTGCCGTGTGATGACGATAAACTAAAATATATTTGTCCTCTCTTCACGTGGGTATCGTATACCCGACTAAGGAACTGCAGAGATTGTCTAATCTCGCTATAAGCCCACACCTTTTAAACTGTCAATAACAATATGACAGTCCACTGTTGCACTATGAGTCTCCTCTACATAAGAGGGTTTGTCATAATCTCCGCAGGCAGGCGGGTTGGAGATCGCAGTATAAAAGGTTCAGGTTTATCAGAGCGCTGCTGCCCGGACTCCGTCAAATATGTCATCGCTTTGTCGGGTATATGACACCCGCGGAAAGAGCAGCGGTGGTAAATGCTCCATTGTACTCTACTTTCTACTCAAACAGATAAATTGACCTCCTTTTGTTAAGTCAGTCAAAAATGAATCGATTACTATCAAAATCGGTTCTGCCAATGGCAAGACAATCACTCATGAACAAACATAGATGCATACTACAAAGATAGGTACATACTTTTTTATAAGTTGACTAGCTACTTCCGCGCGGTAGCACGCGCTCTGCTCAGCTCCTATTGGTCGAAGCGTGATGTTTTATAGTCTATAACCATCCTCGATAAATGCACTATCCAACACAAAAAGAATTATTCAAATCAGACTTGTAGAGGTAGTTACGGAGACTAGCGCGTTCAAACAAACAAACAAATTCTTCCGCTTTATATCTCTATAATAGTATAAGATAAGATATAAGATTAAAGAAATTGGCCCGTATCTACGTATTGAAAGTAACTACAAATGTCAAGGATAACATTTATATATAGGGTCGGGTTAAGTTTCCGGATGTATGTACGTTGAAATGTAGGTAATTATCATAACTCTATGTGTAACACATTAAGTGTGAGACATTGTAGAACATACTTTTTTAGAAAAGAGTAATGAATGGAGAGGAGAAAAAAGAGACTGCCTCTTTGGCCGAGTGGTCGTAAGTGGGACTGCCGGACAAGGGGTCTCGGGTTCGATTCCCGGGTCGGGCAAAGTATTACTGGGTTTTTAAATATTCTCAGTAGTAGCACAGAGTCTGGAATTGTGCCCGGTATATGGCAATAGGCTCACCCCCTATTACATGGGACTCATAACATAGATAGTGAAAAGTGGGTGTTACATTGTACAGTGGTATAATGTGCACCTCTGCCTACCCCTTCGGGGATAAAAGGCGTGATGTTATGATGTTATGTGAATGAAGTTTCTTGCTCGTTCTTCTCCATTCGAATCTACATTTTGGAATGAGCACCTAGCTTCACTGACGGACTGACTGACAGACTGTTATTTATTTCGTATTTGTTGACGTTTCAAAAGTACCGAACTATGGTTTAATTGAAATAAATGCTTTGACTTTGACTTTGTGGGAGAGCCATGCTTCAGCACGAATGGGCCGGCTCGACCGGAGTGATACCACGGCCTCACAAAAGACCGACGTGAAGCAACGCTTGCGTTGTGTTTCGTCGTGTGAGTGAGGTTACCGGAGGCCCAATTACCCCTTCCTCCCTTTTCCCACTCCCTGAATCCCCCACAATTCTCAAATTCCTAATCCTTATAAGGCCGGAAACGCACTCGTAACGCTTCTAATGTTCCAAGTGTGCGCGCGCCTCAAAGAGCCATCAGACCACCACAGATGGGGCCCAATACGGCCGATGCCAGGCGGGAGCAGTCTTTCAATGATTTTCCCCCCTTAAAAAAATGTTGCAAGTGTCCATGGGCGACGTAGATTGCTTACCATCAGGTGATCCGTCAGCTCGTTTACTGGATTATCCCATAAAAAAATGATTGTGTTTTTTTTTTATACTGTATAGGTCGACGCTTGACCACCATCTCGCCTGATGGTAAGCGACTATGTGGCCGACGATGGAGCACGCCTACCTATGAGCAACCTGTTCACTCGGGATTTGAAGACACCCAAGTCATATTTGACGGGAAACACAGCCTCTGGCAAGGAATTCCATTCCTTAGCGGTTCGCATGAGGAAGCTTGACGCGAAACGCTTCGTTCGAATGGGAGGAATGTCCACCATGTAAGGGTGGCGTCCCGCCGTTCGTCTGGTGGTACGGTGGTGAAATGGACTAGGGGGAATAAGTTTGTGCAATTCCCACGCACACTCACCGAAATGTATCCGATAGAAGACCGAAAGGTTTGCGATTTTGCGCCTGTGTTCGAGGCTTTGTAGCCGAGCCTCCACAAGCGAATCGTCATTGATGAGCTTCTTGGCACGCCTCTCGATGGATTCGAGGGCTTCTAACTGGTATTTCGCTGAGCCATCCCAAAGATGGGAGCAGTACTCCATACAAGACCGAACTTGTGTTTGGTAAACAGTGAGCAACTGCTCCGGCGTGAAGTACCGTCTCACCCTCGACAGGACACCCAACTTTCTACCAGCCAGTTGCGCCTTTGTCTCGATATACGAGCCAAAATTGAGAGTGGGCGTCAGAGTTACGCCGAGAAGCTCGAGACGGACACACCCCGGAAAGTAGGAGTCAGTGGGAACCGACTCCGTTTAGCGGAAAACAGACACGCCTGGGTTTTGCTGGCATTGAACCTGACCAGATTGGCGTCACCCCAATCGGAGACCGCCTGCAAGGACAGGTTCAGACGATTTACCATAGATTCTCTCAGGTTCGCGCATCGGACACATACCTCTCAACAACGGTGCTGTCATCTGCGTACCCAAAGATACCGGGCTGGAGCAGGTCATTAATGTGCAACAGAAAAAGTGTTGCTGAGAGTACTGACCCCTGAGGAACCCCGGCATTAATAACAAGTGGATTGGATGAGCAGCCATCAATGACCACACGGATGGATCGATCCCTCAGGAAGTCTGTTATCCATCTGCACAAACCAGTGGGGAGTCCATATGCGGGAAGCTTGCCAACAAGACTATCGTGCCAGACCCTGTCGAAGGCCTTCGAGACATCGAGCGATACGGCTAACGCTTCCCCGTGTTTCTCGATGGCCTCGCTCCAGATGTGGGTGGCATATGCAAGAAGGTCCCCAGTAGATCGGTTTCGGCGAAATCCGTATTGCTGATCACTAAGGAGATCGTTACCTTCAAGGTATGCCAGGAGCCTGTTATTCAGTACACGTTGACCGAGATAATAATAATATAATAATAAAAATAATAATAAAAATCTTTATTTTCTCAAAAATACTCTGCGGATACAAATTATATAATATGTTACAATTAAGAGACTGGTGTCTGTTAAAGGTATAACCTGTGTTACAGATCACCAGGCCCGGGTGACCCCCGGAGACATTGAGCAATATAAAGTATTTACTTAATTAAAGAAAATGGACAACATTGTATGTGTGTGTGTGTGTGTGTGTGTGTGACTGTGGGTGTGTAACAATGTAGTGTGAGTGCGTGTATATGTGTATGTAAGTCTATAGTTATTAGGGTCGGCACGACTACCTTTTTTAGGCACAGGTTGCACGTTGGCCAGCTTCCATGCTTTCGGCACTTGACCAGTCTCCAAAGATAGGCGAAACAGACGTGTCAGGATTGGAGCTAACTCAGGTGCACAAGTTTTCAGTACAACGGCCGGGATTCCATCGGGACCGCTGGCTTTGTTCACGTCCAGGTTGCGCAACGTTCTGCAGACCTCCTTCTGTCGAATGTGAATGTCCGACATGTTAGTCTCGCATACTTGGTGTATAGAAGGTGGTGAAGCGCCATCAGCATCAAGACGCGAAGACTCCGCAAAAAGAGAGGCGAATAAGTTCGCTTTCTCCATTGCGGTGTAAGCCAGCGTCCCATCAGACCGCAGTAGTGGTGGGAGTGAGGGGCGACAGAAGTTCGATTCCACCGACTTGGTGATTGATCAATTTAAGGGTAAAATTTCCATCATTAAGAGGGTCTTTTTTATTGATTACGGTCCTCTTTGATATCGTAGCTTGACGTAAGCATAACTAAAGTAATATTAAGGTAGAATATTAATCGAGTTTCAGGTTAACGACCGCGCTGAGTTAAAAATATACTTAACGAATTTATAATTTCAAACTAAAACAGGCTCGTTGCGTTTGTTATTTTGAATATTAGTAACATAACATCACGCCTTTTATCCCCGGAGGGATAGGCAGAGACGCTTAAATTTTTTTTAAGGGGAGAAAATCCTCGAATGGCTGCTCCCGCCTGGGTGAGGCGGGAGGGAGTGTTAGACTCTTGCTGACTAAAAACCACCCCGTTCCTTCTCCTGCACGTCGAGCCGGAAACCCGGTTACCCGTCAGGTTCTCCGCGACAGAGATGCATATTACGGCACTTAATGCCACTGTATAATGTAACACTCATGTTTCACTATTTATATTATGAGTCCCATGTTATAAGTGGTAGGCCTATTGCTATATACCGGGCACAATTTCAGACTCCGTGCTACTACTGAGATTTTATTTAAAAAAGCCAGTAATACTTTGCCCGACCCGGGAATCGAACCCGAGACCCCTTGCCCGGCAGTCACACTTGCGACCACTCGACCAACGAGGCAGTCAATCGTTTCAGTAGTGCCTTATTAAGGTTTGATTGAAAGAAATGCTTTGACTTTGATACGGCGCTAGCTACGCCTTTGCCTCCCAGCCACAGCGCTATGCAATATATATATGTCAATGAACTTCTAAACAAATAAAGTACATTATATATATATATAGATATATATATATGTATATGTATGTATGTATATTATTATATAACATTTCAATTTAAAAACCACATGTTTGCGGTTAAGATGCACTACAAGGAAATATATAAATTAATGTTAAATTTTATTCAATACTAGGAATCGGTTTGTTTTTCCCCGTTTTGTTGGGACCGAAATAAAGGTCAACGTTTTCGGTATAAACCCATCTCCTTTGCCAAAACCGCTGCAACTCCTATACACAAGGATCTACAGTAGATACAACCATGTAAACACCGGAACACTGAAGTCCAACGTCCCATGGATATGTGTAATTTTTGTAGGGGAAAATCTTCTAATGAATTCTCCCACGTCGTGAGGCGAGAGGAGAAGCTCAAAATCGCTCAGCGTGCGATAGAGAGAGCTATGCTCGGAGTTTCTTTGCCCGACCAAATATGGAAATTCGCTAAAGAACTAAAGTTACCGACATAGCTCGCAAAATCTGCAGTCTGAAGCGGCAATGGGCAGGCCACGTCGCTCGAAGGACTGACGGCAGATGGGTCAGGAAGGTCCTTGATTGGAGACCACGGATCGGAAGACGAAGCGTAAGCAGGCTTGCCGCTAGGTGGACCGACGACATCGCCAGAGTTGCGGGGAACCAGTGGATGCGGGTGGCGAGTTGTCGTTCGACGTGGAGGACTAAGGGGGAGGCCTTTGCCAGCATTGGACGTCTTCCGGCTGTTGATGATGTGAGGCGAGAGGGAGTGTCAGACTCTTACTGACTAAAAGCCATCCCATTCCTAGTCCTGCACTTCGAGTCGGAGCCCCGGCAACCCGTTAAGTCGTCCTCGGCTCCGTATCGGCATCAGCCCTATTGGGCCCCATCCGTGGTGGTCTGATGGCTCTTTGAGGCGCGTGCGGAACGCGAAGCGCCGTATGCTCGGGTCTGGTTCTGGTCGGGCGGCGAGCCACCCATGCTCGCCGTCCGCATGCCCAAAACATTTAGAACTAGGTTAATGATCAATTAATAACATATTTTGAAGACTTCATTATTATACCTCTATTTTTCTTCTTACTCACGTAGTTATTTGACGAGGAACTCGACTTGTTTCAAACCGAAAAGCCGAAAACATAATAATTAATTTAGTATGTCTCATGAAAGTTTTAATACAAATGATTACAGACGTTTATAGGCACATAATTAGTAATATTATTCTTATGGGATAAGTCGGTAAACGAGCGGACGTATCACCTGATGGTAAGCAATCGACGTCGCCCATGGACACCTGGAACACCAGAGGCGTTACAAGTGCTTTACCGACCTTAGACGGATCACCTGATGGTAAGCAATCGATGTCGCCCATGGACATTTGGAACTCCAGAGGCGTTGCAAGTGCGTTTTTTTTTTTTTTTTTTTTTTAAGGGGGGAAAATCATCGAATGACTGCCCCCGCCTGGGTGAGGCGGGAGGGAGTGTCAGACTCTTACTGACTAAAAACCACCCCGTTCCTTCTCCTGCACGTCGAGCCGGAGCCCCGGTTACCCGTTAGGTTCTCCGCGACTCCGAATCGGCATCGGCCGTATTGGGCCCCATCTGTGGTGGTCTGATGGCTCTTTGAGGCGCGCGCGGAACGCGACGCGCCGTACGCTCGGGTCTGTTTCTGGTCGGACGGGGAGCCACCCATGCTCGCCGTCCGCAGGCCCGCGCTTACGGTGGCCGGAGATCGTCTCGCGATCCCCGACGCCCGGTGTGTCCTTCGCGATGGCTGGGTTGCGAGGAGGCAGCGCTTCGCTGCCTCACGCGTCCCGCCTCCTCCTTAGCTAGCATGACTGCTTCGCAAAAGGAGGAGACGGCATCCCAGTCCCCCTCGCTCCGCATCATGGCCTGCACTAGGCCCGGACGCGAGAGGTCGCCATCGCCGATCACTTCCCTGAGGACACGGCGGTGCTCAGCCCACGAAGGGCATTCTCCCACCGTGTGTTCCACCGTGTCCTCAGGGCGGTCCTCGCAGTGATGACACCCGGGCGTTTCCTCCCGCCCCATCAGACACAGGTACCTCCCGAAACTTCCATGTCCGGTGAGGACCTGCGTCAGGCGGTAGGTGAGGACGCCGTAGCGTCTCTCAAGCCACTCCTCAAAGAGGGGACTTACCGCTGCGATGGCAGCGAGCCCAGCCCTCGGTTGCGACAGTCGTTGCTGCCATTCCGCCATGAGATCGCGCCGGAGCTCATCCCGCCACGCACCTATCTGGCGCGGCAGCGGGGTTTCGCCCCGGCGACGTGCCTCCGCGCGCATGCCGTACACGCGCGCGAGCACCTTCGCCTCCAGATCCCACGGCGGTAATCCGGCAAGGAGGTTCGCCGACTCCCCAGAGATCGTGCGGTATCCGCGGATCATTCGGATCGCCATGACCCTCTGTGCCATGAGCAGCGTCCGAGCGGGACGCCGCAACAGGTTTGGCGCCCAAACAGGGGCGCCGTAGAGGGCCATGGACCGCACGACCCCGGCGTATAACCTCCGGCAGGAGGCGTTTGGCCCCCCGAGGTTGGGGAGGATGCGTTTAAACGCAGCGTTGCAAGTGCGTTACCGACCTTTTGCGGGTTAGGAATTTGAGGATTGTTGGGGATTTGGGGATTGGTGAGATTGGGCAGGAGAGTAATTGTGCCTCTGGTGAAACAACGCTGAGTGAGGTTACCGGAAGCCAAATTACCACCCTCACCCCTACCCCAATCCCTGAATCCCAACAATCCTCAAATTCCTAATCCCAAAACCCAATCACTCGCAATGCCTCTGGAGTTCCAAAGTGTCCATGGGCGACGCCGACTGCTTACCATCAGGTGATCCGTCTGCTCGTTTACCGACTATTACCATTAAAACAAATTTTAAAAAAAAGTTTATCAAAATCAGTTGAGCCGTTTTCGAGTTATATCTATAACAAACAGTGTAACTGTTATAATTATAGAGGTACTTACTAATTAAACTTGTGTTTATGATTTGATTATATTTATGATTTTATGAATAGTAATTACTCAATTATATATGTAAATCTTGTTTTTGAAATAAGGAAACGTAATATATATTCTATATATAGATGGATTTATTAAGAAAAACCGCAAGATGATAATTGTTAAACGATTATGTACCGTAGTATATTGGTTTTAAAGTCCAATTATAGAAAAAAATGTTTATTTTCTACCTTTTTCTACGTACATAGGTGTTTTTGTAGGTCTTTTATTGAATGATAACATCTTTAGTTGTGTACGAAATATGTTACTAATATTTTATATGTAAAAATTAGTTTGTTTGTGTATATGTCTATTACTCATAACATAACATCACGCCTTTTATCCCCGAAGGAGGCAGAGATGCAAATCATTCCACTGCACAATGTAACACCCACTTTTCACTATTTATGTTATGAGTCCCATGTAATAGGGGATGAGGCCTAGAACCACGCAGAATTCCAGACTCTGTGCTACTACTGAGTTTTCTTAAAAACCCAGTAATACTTTGCCCGACCCGGTTATCGAACCCGAGACCCCTTGCCTGGCAGTCGCGCTTGCGGCCACTCGCCCAACGAAGCGTGGAATATGATTTTAGGAAACAACTTCTTTTTGTATTAATTTTCCAAAATAATATTAATTATTAATCCTTAGTATATCAGCTACCTACCAATAAAAGTCCTGTCAAAATCGATCCAGCCATTGCAGAGATTAGCTAGCACCAGCACAAGTAGACAGATGGAAAGACAAAAATTTAATATGGGTATCATATGACATAAAACATAACATAACATCACGCCTTTTTATCCCCGAAGGGGTAGGCAGAGGTGCACATTACGGCACTTAATGCCACTGTACAATGTAACACCCACTTTTCACTATTTATGTTACGAGTCCCATGTAATAGGGGGTGAGCCTATTGCCATATACCGGGCACATTTCCAGACTCCGTGCTATTACTGAGAATTTTTAAAAACCCAGTAATACTTTGCCCGACCCGGGATTCGAACCCGAGACCCCTTGCCCGGCAGTCGCACTTGCGACCACTCGGCCAACGAGGCAGTCTATCATATGCTTATAGTAAAAAGCGGTTAGTCCAATTTTATTTATCAGTATAGAATAATTTCAAACACAACGCTTTGATACTCCGTCTCCATACATACTTGTATGCTGGTATTATACTTGTCAGTGGTGTCTAAATAATCTTAGAACTCGACAAAAGTCACATTGGTACTTGCCGTAGGTAGGTTGTTTGTTAAGTGTCGTGGTGGCCTGGAGTGTCGTGGTGGCCTGGAGGTTTAAGACGCTCGCTTCTCATGCATGAGGGTGCGGGTTCGAAACCTACCAACGGCAAGTACCAATGTGACTTTTTCCGAGTTATATGTACTTTCTAAGATTATTTAGACACCACTGACAAACGGTGAAGGAAAAACATCGTGAGGAAACCTGGACTTATAATTTCTAACTATAAGTTTGAAATCGCCAACCCGCATTGAGCAAGCGTGGTGATTAACGCTCTAACCTTCTCCGTGTGAGAAGAGGCTTTGCTCAGCAGTGGGCATTTATAGGCTGTTGATGTAGGTAGGTTTCGAGCCCGCACTCTCATGCATGAGAAGCGGGCGTCTTAAACCTCCGGGCAACCATTACACTAAATAATAATAATAGTGATTGCAAACTCATTAAAAGAAAGTATGTTATGTCTAATAATAGAAATGATTCCGTTGTCTGTCTGGCCGCATCATGAGTTACCGGTTCACCTAGATTTTTTACATGTATCTATTATTTTGATTCAGCGCACGGTAAAACCGATACTGATCATTATGTTATTATTTTTTATGTCATGTCAGGGCTCATACACAAAACTGCGATAAGAAGTCGGTGCCACAAGTGTTAAACAAAAGTTAAGTCCGTATAAAATACCTTATATTATATAAACTGTGTACAATTTTATGACAGATTATAACCATTTTTTTTTGTTAATTTATTTATTTAAGGAACTTTTAACAAAGTGTTACACCAGTTCCATCGAAACCTTATCTAACAAATACACAATTACAAGGTAACTAATGAATACACCAATATAGCTTCAGGTGACATTGGTTGACCCAAGATTATATTAAATGTACCTAAATCTAACGTATTTATGTTAAGTTCACAAATTAACTTGCTCCTTTCTGATTCATTTCTGACACTCTCCACCAGAAAATGTATATCCATCCTCTACTTTATTATTACACACGAAGCAATTTGGAGAGTCCACAATTCCCATGAGGAAAGCAAAGGCTCTAAGTGGCATATGTCCGGAACGAATTCTAAAAGATGTTATTATAATCTTACGCCTAGCTTCAAATTTACTAAACCATGGGATTCGAGGAGGCTCCTTTTGGATTGTATTATAGGTACCATATCCCTTTATCTTTTGATCTTTCTCTAAAATACTTTTTCCACTTCTCATAATAATAGGTTTTGAATTTTGATAGGATTTCCGTGACAATGGTTAATGAACCTAAGTTATATTTTGTTATGGGCTTGTGGCACCGACTTCTAACCTATCAGTGGGTGGGTAACCTATAAGAACATACATACGTATGACTAATATATATTATATAATAATGCGACTACCGGGCAAGGGGTCTCGGGTTCGATTCCCGGGTCGGGCAAAGTATTACTGGGCTTAAAAAAAAATCTCCGTAGTAGCACGGAGTCTGGAACTGTGCCCGGTATATGGCAATAGGCTCACCCCCTATTACATGGGACTCATAACATAAATAGTGAAAAGTGGGTGTTACTTCTGTGTGCACTTCTGCCTACCCCTTCGGGGATAAAAGGCGTGATGTTATGTATGTATGACCAATAACCAACCAATAAATTTTAAAAACCCAGTAATACTTTGCCCGACTCGGGAATCGAGCCCGAGACCCCTTGTTCGGCAGTCGCACTTGCGACCACTCGGCCAACGAGGCAGTTATTTTAAAATTCTTCAAGAATATCTCACATTCTACTCAATTTCAAACTTATAATTAGAAATTAAAAAGCCCAAGTTTCCTCACAATGTTTCCCTTCACCGTTTGTCAGTGGTGTCTAGATAATCTTAGAAAGTACATATAACTCGGATAAAGTCACATTGGTACTTCCCGTTGGTTTTATCAAAGTGCCAAAGCACTCTGGTGCATGAGAAGCGGAATAGGGGCAACCAAGACTATAGATATACCTAATATTGTCTGCCTTTGTTTTTATACCGCAATGTAACCTACATGTGTCCAATATCGGTACATAATAACATTGTATGACTCAGCAATAGTTATCTGGGTCAGATTTGTAACAAAAACTACACATATTTCTTTTCGCAAACGTCATGGATCACCTGATGGTAAGCAATCACCGCTGGGTGCTTACTCTTGGAACCAATCTCAATGTCAATGCAATTTCAATTCAATAAAATCTCAATAATTACTCAATGTGAACACTATACAACCACAATCGTAGCTGTTACAACAGCATTCAGAGTACGGAATATAAAGACAAACTCAATACCATTTAGTTCATTCAATATCCACCCAATACGGATGCAATGGACGCTAGTGTTGCAACTCAAGAGTACGACACAATATCAATGTCGATCGATCGGAATTGGATTCAAGAGTAATATAACATAATACATTACATCCCATCACGCATTTTATCCGCGAAGGGGTAGGCAGAGAGTACAATGCAATGCCGCGGAGAACATAAGGGTTTGTCAGGGCTCCGGCTTGAAGTGCGGGAGTAGGAACGGGGTGGTTTTTAGTCAGTAAGAATCTGACACTCCCTCCCGCCTCATCCAGGAGGGAGCAGTCAGTCGATGATTTTCCCTCTTAGAAAAAAAAACTAGCAAATCTTCACGCAGAAGTGTAGATAAGTAGATAGTGACATTGTTAATATAAATGTTAATAATTATGTTTGTTTGTCCCCAGTAAATAATGCGAACATGGGCAGAACGTGCGTACTCACCTCTCTACTGGCACTCTCCGTGATAAACGTCGCCACGGGGCAGTACTATGGTAAATATAACTTTATATTATACTTTTAATAAATACCAACCCTACTCTTCCCGCGGGTGTCACATACCCGACTGAGAGACATCGACAGAGACCATGCAGCAGTGCTCTCTGATAAACCTGAACCTTGTATACTGCGATCTCCAACCCAGCTGCCTGCGGAGATTATGACAAACCCTCTTATGTTGCGGAGGCTCATAGTGCAGTAGTGGACAGCTGTAGCAGTTTCATAACCTGTTAATGATGATGAATTAGTTTCTTACTCAGATACACACGATTCAAGTGAAAATCAATTCTAGGTTACCTGTAATACGGTCTCATTTTTCAAAAAATAATAAAGAATGCTATTCTTGCCGGATGGTTTGAATAACCGAAAATAATTAAATGCGCATCAAATGCAGTAGTGGTGTTATTTCATTCTTTTTGTTGTATTATCACCCTGGGCATATCAGCCCCGTACTGTCCACTGTCTCCCACAGTCCTTCCCCAATGACTCCACATCGCGAGGTCGGGAGAGACCCTTTCTTATGAAACAGGAGGCAAACGAGCAGACGGATCACCTGATGGTAAGCGATCAGCGCCGCCCATGGACACCCGCAACACCAGAGGAGCCTCAGGTAGCCGGCTTTTAATAGGAACGCTCTTTTCTTGAGGGTTTGAAGGTCATATCAGTTCGGGAATAGGGCCAACGACAGATCATTCCACAGTTTTGCTGAGCGAGCCTAAAAGCTAAGAGAGAAGCACACAGTTGTGGCATACCATTCATACTGCTAACGAGTGGAATTCTTTGCCAGAGTCTGTATTTCCTGAAGGGGATAACCTGGGTGTCTTCAAGGCCCGAGTGAATAGGTTGCTTATGGGGCGACGTGCTCCATCGTAGACCGCATCGTCGCTTACCGCCAGGCGAGACGCATCCCCATCATATAGATGGTTGGCAGGCCACAACTGTCCGTTTCTCACGTAGCTTCCTGCCTCGCACAGCAAAACTGTGGAATGATCTGTCATCGGCGGTATTTCCGAACCGATACGACCTTCAAACCTTCAAGAAAAGAGCGTACTCGTTTTTCAAAGGCCGGCAACGCACCTGTGACTCCTCTGGTGTTGCGGGTGTCCATAGGCGGCGCTGATCGCTTACCATCAGGTGATCCGTCTGCTCGTTTGCCTCCTATTCCATAAAATAAGAGAGAATGGTTAAACGTCGGCCCATTAAATATAAAAACAAAATCACAGCGATCGTCGCAAACCTTTATCAGTTCGCCAGTCCATCTTAAAGGTTGATTATGCGATAATATTTGTCTATTGCATAATGTTTTATAAATAAAATTAATAATATTCACGTCACAATCTATATTTTAAACTAATTATGTAGGGCTGTCGTTGAGGATGCAAAATGAACCGAAACGAATTGACTTATAATACGTTTAATTAAGTAATTGATGTTACAATTAATTATTTCTAATACGCGACAATCTGTTCGATGTCAGAACAAAAAGTGATCTCTAAAGTCTAAATTATAATTGAATTAAAACGAATGATATAACGCAATCACTGAATCACAGGTTGGTCCCCACGGTATGATATTTCCCGGTAGCCCTCGACGTTCGGCAGGTCTTGCGAAACAAAGCATCGATGGTGGCAGCTTCAAGGAACGGATCGCGGTGAATCATACATGGTGTGATTATTTCTTAACAACTCCCTCCGCAAGATCAGCAGCTATTTGGAGACTTTTGTCGAAAATAGTGCTGATAGAGATATAGGATCGCTGGGGCTGTCCTGGACTTCTTGTGTTCTGGTTGCTTCATCTTCCCTCTGGTTGATATTCTTCGAAGGCATACATTTACGGTGGATAAGGACGATGCTTATAATGAGTACTGATGCACCGATGAGCAGATAGACAGGTATAGTCGTGTGATAGAGAGTGTCTAAGTTCGACGTATCCAAAGTCACCGGTTGCCGAGAGGCGATCCTGATATTGGTTGAGTGTAATTGACTCAAATCTATACTGTTCAATTTCAGGATGTTCTTCGTTGTCGCTTTGTATGGTTTTTTATTACTATACTCTATATTCAACATTTTCAAAACTCGTCCTTTCAGTTGATCATGGTGGTTAGTGATGGTAAAGATGGACGTTTGTAGAGCACACCCTTGAGGTATTTCGGCTAGATAACTTCCGTGAAGGTTTCTGTATTGATCTTGGAAACAGGTCGTCTACGCGAAACGTACCGCGAGCATCCTACCGACTGCGCCAATTATGTAGGGCTGTCGTTGAGGATGCAAAATGAACCGAAACGAATTGACTTATAAGATTCGGCTAGATAACTTCCGTGAAGGTTTCTGTATTGATCTTGGAAACAGGTCTTCTACGCGAAACGTACCGCGAGCATCCTACCGACTGCGCCAATTATGTAGGGCTGTCGTTGAGGATGCAAAATGAACCGAAACGAATTGACTTATAAGATTCGGCTAGATAACTTCCGTGAAGGTTTCTGTATTGATCTTGGAAACAGGTCTTCTACGCGAAACGTACCGCGAGCATCCTACCGACTGCGCCAATTATGTAGGGCTGTCGTTGAGGATGCAAAATGAACCGAAACGAATTGACTTATAAGATTCGGCTAGATAACTTCCGTGAAGGTTTCTGTATTGATCTTGGAAACAGGTCTTCTACGCGAAACGTACCGCGAGCATCCTACCGACTGCGCCAATTATGTAGGGCTGTCGTTGAGGATGCAAAATGAACCGAAACGAATTGACTTATAAGATTCGGCTAGATAACTTCCGTGAAGGTTTCTGTATTGATCTTGGAAACAGGTCTTCTACGCGAAACGTACCGCGAGCATCCTACCGACTGCGCCAATTATGTAGGGCTGTCGTTGAGGATGCAAAATGAACCGAAACGAATTGACTTATAATACGTTTTATTAAGTAATTGATGTTACAATTAATTATTTCTAATACGCGACAATCTGTTCGATGTCAGAACAAAAAGTGATCTCTAAAGTCTAAATTATAATTGAATTAAAACGAATGATATAACGCAATCACTGAATCACAGGTTGGTCCCCACGGTATGATATTTCCCGGTAGCGCTCGACGTTCGGCAGGTCTTGCGAAACAAAGCATCGATGGTGGCAGCTTCAAGGAACGGATCGCGGTGAATCATACATGGTGTGATTATTTCTTAACAAACTAGTAAACAAAGCCTACTAATATTATGTTGAACTTGTATGTTTGTAAACGCATCCATGACAGAGGAAATCCTTATGTGGGGTAACGTTATTACATTTTTTTTAAATCTTTATTTAATAAGAAGGGCTTATTCCTTAGAGGAAAATGTCAGCCCTATTATAGGATACAAAATTCAATATAAAAAATAAAGCAGCTATACCGTTTATAGGTTTAACTAGCCCTTAAGCTCAAACACAAAATACCTCTAATTAAACTTTACAATTTTCTAGCCTCAGATGACAATGGTGACGCTAAAAGACTGTGATAAAAACCAATATTAAAGCTCTTAAAAAAAATTGTGAAATTTGGTATTCTTGAGTCGCAACACTAGCGCCCATTGCATCCGTATTGCGTGGATATTTAATGAACTAAATGGTATTGAGTTTGGCTTTGTATTCCGTACTCTGAATGCTTTAACAGCTGCGATTGTGGTTGTATAGTGTTGACATTGAATAATTATTGAGATTTTATTGGATTGAAATTGCATTGACATTGGTTTCAATAGTAAGCACTCTGGTCGGGCGGCGAGCTACCCATGCTCGCCGTCCTCAATGGTCTCGAATAACAAAGATAACATCCTCTACCGCCACTTGTATTGATAATGTTTTCTGTAATTGTGACTACAAAGAAAAACATATTATAATTAGCTTGCCATCCGACCACTGTGGACTAATGGTTGCGTATAGCTCTTATTTACCTATCCTAAAAATTCAAATAAGATATAGACAAATCACGTTTAAAAATCTGGAGAAATTGAGCAATTCTTTAGCTACTAAATTATGTATGAAAGTATTTGATACTAGTAATCTGAATAAATTCTACAATGATTTCTTTGAGATGTTAAACAAAGAATTTAACAATATTTTGCCAATAAAAAATAAAGATATTCATGCCTTGTATTTAGCGATTGGGCAACTGTAGGTATTCGTAAGAGTAGGGACAGACTTTTTGAACTTTATGGAATGAAACCGTACAAAAATGACCCCCAATTTCACCAGTATGTAACATCTTATTCAAAAACCTTTAGAATAGTATGCAGAGTCGTGAAACGTCTTTATATTAGTAATAAAATAAAATCATCTGATGATAAGATAAAAACTACTACCCAAACTACCGTTTGGGGTTGAAACTTTAGGGCCGTGGGGCCCAAGTGCACATCTTCTTTACAAAGATATTGTAAAGAGGATGGTTGACACTTCAGGTGATCGAAGGGCTGGCTTCTACCTTGGACAAAGGTTAAGCATTGCCATTCAACGTGATAATGCTGCCAGTCTTTTGGGCACCCTACCTCACGATAATGATGAGGAAAATTTTTTTTAAATATCTGGCTGTGATTTTCAATAAATGTATAGATGACGGTGTTTTCCCTGACCTAATGAAATATAGTAAGGTTATCCCACTATTTAAAAGTGGCGACACTAAAGAACCTAACAACTATAGACCAGTGTCTGTTTTACCGGTTCTCAGCAAAGTCTTTGAAAAGTTGATGCTATCTCGGATGCTTCATCATTTTCATAAACATTCCATCTTTCACCAACAACAATACGGTTTCACTAAAGGTCGTTGCACAACTGACGCCGGTGTCACTTTGATTAAGGAAATATTTGGTGCTTGGGAGGAAGCACAGGATGCTATTGGTGTCTTTTGTGACCTCTCAAAAGCATTTGATTGCGTTGACCACGAAACACTTTTGCTGAAATTAGATCACTACGGGATAAGAAACTCTGCGCTCCGTCTTATGAAATCTTATTTAGAAGAAAGACAGTTAAAGGTTTATGTTAACGGTATTAACTCACAGGGCTCTGGGGTGAATATTGGCGTTCCTCAAGGTTCAATATTGGGTCCCTTTCTCTTTTTAGTCTATATAAATGATTTGCCATTTATATTTAAAAATGAACCAAGAATGGTGCTTTTTGCAGATGATACATCATTAATTTTTAAAGTAGATCGACGTACAAATAATCTTGACGACGTAAACAGCTCCATTCTTCAAGTGCATAATTGGTTTACCATTAATAATCTAGCACTTAATGAAAAAAAAAACAAAATGTATTAAATTCAGTTTACCAAACGTGCGTTGTAACGATTGTGACATTGTTTTGAACGGTCAAAAGTTAGAATTTGTCGACGAGACAGTATTTTTAGGCATTACGTTAGACAATAGGCTACAATGGGGTCCGCATATAAGAACGCTTTCGGGGAGATTGAGCTAAGCTGCTTTTGCAGTTAGACAGATTAGACAGCTTACGGACGTAGATACAGCTAGGCTTGTCTATTTTAATTATTTCCACAGCATTATGTCGTACGGCATTTTGTTGTGGGGTCGAGCTGCAGAAATAGAATCAATATTTATTCTGCAAAAGCGGGCTATCCGAGCAATATATAACTTACGGCGTTGCGAATCGTTGAGAGAATTGTTTAAAACGATAAATATTTTAACGGTGCCCTGTCAATATATATATGAAAATATAATGTATGTAAGGAAAAATAGGCAATTGTTTGAAAAAAGAAGCGATAGACACAATTTTAATACTAGAGGCAAAAATAAGTTAGCTATACCGCAATTCAGACTGTCCAAAGTACAGAGATCCTTTATGGGGTTAGGTATTAAATGCTATAATAAAATACCAAATAGTATACTAGATCTCAATGAAAGTAAATTTAAAACATATATTAAGCGCGAATTATGTAATCAAGCTTACTACACACTGACAGATTATCTTGAAGATAAGAATGCTTGGCAGCATGTTGGTTCGGCTCCACTGGACAATACTCAAATGTAGTCAGTAGTTAAATTCCAATAGTAGGTAATATAATACATAATTTAATACTTTAATTCTAATGTAGACAATCTAGTTTCCTTATGGCATCGAGCATTTCTTTCTTATTGAAACAAAGAGTTTCCTTTTTCTTGTATAGAAGCACTATTTCTATGGATTGTCAGTATGCGTATGTGAGCACCATGTTAGACTTAAGATTTTTATTATTTTTTTATTTTAGTAAGTTACTAGTATAATGCGTCAAGCGTGTCTTTGCATTGTTCTTACATATGCGTACAGTATTGAAATATGTATCAGAGACATTGCAGAACATACTTTTTTAAAAGAGTAACGAATGGAGTTTCTTGCTCGTTCTTCTCCATTCGAATCTACGTTTTGGAATGAGCACCTAGCTTCACCTAATTTCACTGACGGACTGACTGACAGACTATTATTTATTTTGTATTTGTTGACGTTTCAAAAGTACCAAACTATGGTTTAATTGAAATAAATGCTTTGACTTTGACTTTGAAAAACAAATATGTACTACTTTTTATTACACGGACGGAATACAGCCTCGTTGGCCGAGTGGTCGCAAGTGCGACGGGCAAGGGGTCTCGGGTTTGATTCCTACTACCTACTGGATTTTTAAAGGAATTCTCAGTAGTAGCACGGAGTCTGCAATTGTGTCCGGTATATGGCAATAGGCTCACCCCTTATTACATGGGACTCATAACATAAATAGTGAAAAGTGGGTGTTACATTGTACAGTGGCATTAAGAGACGTAATAGAGGTATGCACCTCTGCCTACCGGGGATAAAAGGCGTGATGTTATGTTTTATCCCTCGGAAATCTGGGCGAAGCTGCGAGCAGCCGCTAGTCATTATTACCTATAATTATAATGGAAACTAGATAAACATAATATGTATTTAGAAGTATGTAACCTTTCAAACTCGATTTTAGTCAATAACTTTTTTTAGTTAAACTTGTTATATAATAATAATAAGAGTGAATAAAAACATGTCAAACCTGCTACTGGCTGGTGCCTGTCACCGAAACTATTTATTAAATCTTGTGACGACAATATAATATCGTAAAAAGCAAACGTGATACATACATTAAACAAATAGATGTTTTTTTTTTTGAAGGGGGAATATCTTCGAATGACTGCTCCCGCCTGGGTGAGGCGGGAGGGAGTGTTAGACTCTTACTGACTAAACACCACCTCGTTCCTACTTCAGCACTTCGAGCTGGAGCCCCGGTAACCCGTTGAGCTCTCCGCGGCTCCATATCGGCATCAGCCCTATTGGGCCCCATTCGTGGTGGTCTGATGGGTCTTAGAGGCGCGTGGAACGCGACGCGCCGTACGCTCGGGTCTGGTTCTGGGCTAGTGACGATCCACCCAAGCTCGCCGTCCGCAGGCCCGCGCTTACGGTGACCGGAGTTCGTCCCGCGATCCCCGACGCCCGGTGTGTCCTTCGCGATGGCTGGGTTGCGAGGAGGCAGCGCTTCGCTGCCTCACGCGCCCTGCCTCCTCCATAGGTAGCATGACTGCTTCGCAAAAGGAGGAGACGGCATCCCAGTTCCCCTCGCTCCGCATCATGACCCGGACTAGGGCCGGTCGCGAGAAGTCGCCGTCGCATTGTTATCGCAAAATCCAAACAACAAAACTGTAACTAGAGCATTGTATTGTGAACCTGATTGGAAAAGAGTAACCTATGGAGTTTCTTGCTCGTTCTTCTCCATATGAATCTAAACCTTGGAGTGAGCAAATAGCATGACTTTTAATGTTTTTTGTTGATATTCAATAGCGTCTTTCTCTTGTATTGTCTGGTATCACTCCGGTCGAGCCGGCCCATTCGTGCTGAAGCATAGCTTTCTTACACTTATCTGCTTCCGTAATATTTCAACGGCCCCTTACGAATATAAGAATGATATAATTTGTTATATTATAGGTATTTCTTATAACCTACCTACAGCAGGATAATAATATGGCGCACTATAGTAATAAATTACGCTCAATACAAAAACAAAAAAACAATTTTATGACTACGACACAATAGATAGACGCCAAAATAACTTGTTTTGCAATAAAATATGTAATAAAATGGCGCCATATTTTTTTTAAAGGACGTAATGCACTAATTTCACTAGCTTCTGCCAACCGGCTGGCATTATGTGGAGTTGAAGAGCATGAATAATGCTTGCGTAAGTGAGGTTATTAGAGAGGTCCACGTTCTCTTTTGTTTCTAAATCCCCCCCAAAAGACCTATAATGCACTTGTAACCCAGAGGGTGTTGTGGGTGGTGATGATTGCTCACCATCAGGTGACCCGTCTGCTCATTCACCAGATATTTCCTGAAAAAAAAATACCCTTTTATAGAGGTAAAATCATCACATTCGTCAGCCTGTTTCAGTCTTGAGCTAGACATTGTCCTATAGTTTTTGTAGAGGTATATATTTGATGGCTGCCTCGTTGTCCGAGTGGTAGCAAGTACGACAGCCGGGCAAGAGGTCTCGGGTTCGATTCCTGGGTCGGGCAAAGTAATACTGAGTTTTTAAAAAAATCTCAGTAGTAGCACGGAGTCTGGAATTGTGCCCGGTATATGGCAATAAGCTCATCCCCATTACATGGGACTCATAACAGGAATAGTGAAAAGTGGGTATTACATTATACCTCTACAGTGGCATAATGTACAACTCTGCCTTCCTCTTCGGGGATAAAAGGCGTGATGTTATGTTATGTTATATATTTGACGAGCCGACGTATGACCACTATCTCGCCTGGTGGTGACCGATAATGCTGTCTACGATAGAGCCCGTCGTCCCATATTCTCATCAAATATTCTCGAAATTACAAAATACTAATATTAAAGTCGTCTTTTCCAGATGTCCTGCAAGGTCTTCAACAGTTGTTCCAGCCGTACCAATCACCAGATTTCCTAAACCAATACAATGTGCCCACAAGATCACCACAAACATATAATGCACAGTCAAACAGAAAACAGGGACATCAGCGTCAAACTCAAGCACCTTCGAGCCAATATGAATACACATTCGCAACAACAGAATACCCTATCATCATAAAAAAGAATTCTAGTCATTCAAATCTAAACTCTCGTAATCTATCTAATAAGAATCAAAATAGCAATATTCTACTCAGTGACATATACCCTTATGTCACCACCAAAGCCCCTAAGTTATGGGGCAAGCCAATTGCAACGGAAAATTACAATAATAATTTTTACAACAACGATGTCCGAACGACTGATAATATTTTTGGTAGTGATTTCATTAGACCAGTCACAGAGAATGTATTTGATCCGAAACCTGCCAATTTAATATATGAAAGTCATAATTTTGAGACGAGTGACCCAAACAACGGTAACAGGGTAATCCAGTATAATAATCGTAACAATAATAATAAAAATCGGGGGATACTGAACACGGATTATAATTCGGATTACTCCTCGACTATTAATAGAAATCCAGAATCTTACTCTAATAATAGAGGTAATTCTAATAGACGGAATAACAATAACAATAACAACAATAGGAATACGAATTATAATGGGTATTTGAACACTGATAATAATCAAAATTATAACAGACCAAACAATAAAGTGCCAACAACATTTGAAATCCCAGATTATAACAACCAAGGAGCAAATAGAGGTGATAACTATAATCCTAACAATAACTACCCATCGGATAATAACCCATTGATAAATCGACCAGGAGTAAAACCAGCGCCAGTTAACGATGACCTGCCGCCGATAACGAATCGGCCGGTCTTCAATACTAATAATGGTGTTAACAGACCTACTGAGAGCTCTTATCAAGCCAATGCAGAACCTGAAATATTGATAGGCCCCGATGAGGATGATATGAGTGATAGAGAAAAGAGAAGATTTGAAGATATGACGGAAAGGAGTAAGTGGATTTTAATGTTTTTTTTTACTATAAGTTAGGAGACTGGGAAACTTTTGGTCAGTTATGTTATGAGTTCCATGTGATACAATTCTATTGCAATATATCAGTAATCTATGCCGGGTAAACAAAATATCAAAATCAATGCGGCTTTTGAGAAATATCAGAATTTTTGAAAAACATCCAAACATACCTAAAAGTTCTGTTATGCCTAACGGCCTTTTAGGGGTGACCCCCTAGTCGCCCTTGGACGCTGAAAACACCAGAGGTGTTACAAGTGCGTTACTGGCCTTTTGGTGATTGGGAATTTAAGGATAGTTGGGAAGTCGGGGATTGGGGAGATTGGGGATGGGAGGGGGGTAATTGGGCCTCTGGTAACCCCACTCACACGACGAAACACAACGCAAGCGTTGTTTCACGTAGCTTTTCAGCGCGGTTGCGGTCGTAGTCTCTCTAGCGTTGCGAGTGCATGAGCGGCACCGATTGCTTACCATCAGGTAATCTGTGCTTCTTGAAATCTTGACCGTGTTACCCTATAGCAAGGTCTCTAGTATTCATTCCAAATAAGACGTGAATCTAAAATGCAACATTAGGTCAGTCTTAACACCGCGATTCAGTTTATGACATCACGCTGCCGTTCCATCTATGAAAGAGGGACGGAACTACAGTTTACCGAAGCGCGCGGTCCGCCGTATAGATGTCACTATATAGAGGTATAGAGTGTCTGTCGCCGTATAGAGGTATATGATTTGTTTACATTTTACTATGGTAGTTAGATGTTTTATTATTTATTTTTTCTAGTGTGTGAACGCTACAAAGCCCTAACCGTCAAGAAGATAGTGGCACTACCCCTGATCCCATCTCCGGATCCAGTAGAGGTGAACGTATCCGATTGCACTCCTATAAACGTGCCCCTAATCATAGGGGGTAAGGTGGTCAGCATCAGGGAGTTCCCTCATATGGCTCTGATTGGGTGGCAGAAGCTGAAGGTAAGAATTTTGAGATATAAAGAATTATGACGGCTTCCTCGTTCGTTGAGTGGTCGCCAGTGCGACTGCCGGGCAAGGGGTCTCGGGTTCGATTCCCGGATCGGACGAAGTATCCTGGGTTTTTTTTAATCTCAGCAGTAGCACGGAGTCTACAATTGTGGCCGGTATATGACAATAGGCTCACCCCCTTACATGGGGTCATAAGATAAATAGTAAAAAGTAGGTGTTACATTGTACAGTGGTATTAAGTGACATAATGTGCTCCTCTGCCTACGCCTTCGGGGATAAAAGGCGTGATGTTATGTAATAGAATTATTCGTAAATGTCTACAGCCAGGGGTGAGGCGAGACTTACTGACTATACACCACCCGTTCTTATTCCGGCTTTGAACCGGAGCCCCGGTAACCCGTAGTATCGTCCGCAGCTCTGGTCGAGTATCAGCCCACTCCCTCTCTAATATAATTATTCTGATTTATTTCGTTGCGAGACCCAGGACAGTTATTTATATTTTGGTGTTACATTGTTCTCGCACAATCGAACCAATAAAACTATGTAACTAGAGAATTGTATTGTGAACCTGATTGGAAGAGAGTAACCTATGCAGTTTCTTGCTCGTTCTTCGCCTTAGGAATCTACACTTTGGAATGAGCAAATAGCTTCACTTTTAATTTTTTTTTGTTGACGTTCAAAAGTACCTTCCTGGTCTAACTGAAATAAATGATTTTGACTTTGACTTTGTCCCTGTGGCGTTGGACTACAGTATTCCGGTGTTTGCATGGTTGTATCTGCTGTAGATCCTGGTGCACAGGAGTTGTAGCAGCTTTGGGAGGTTGTGGCTGGCTAATAAGTTACTCCACAGTGGGATATTACCAGGCTGATGGTGATGAATACTTTGGTCGACCAGGGAATTGAACCCCCTAAACAGCAACTGTAAAAAAACACATATGTTACGGCATGATTACGGCTTGTCATATTATGTCCTTTATTAACTATAAATCGCGGGTTACTCCCGTGAATATACTGAGAAAAGCTCTATTAATTTCAAGTCACATAGGAACTCTTTCCCATGAGCAGAAAGACGCGGTCGCAGCGATGTCACGCAGCCTATTGAGTAACCCGCGATTTTTAGTTAATTTAACTAGTATGTCTCACGATAATTATTATGTCGGCTATTGTAGATTATGTTATGGTATGTCCTCAGAATACTGGCTACTCCTGGAAATGTGGCGGCTCTCTCATCAGCGACCAGTACGTGCTGACTGCTGGACACTGCACCTACCAGGATAAGGACTATGATGTTGTCAGGTAAAGTCAGCTCCAAGGAAGTTGAAAAAATGGCGGACGTAGTCGTAATGTCACTTAGACATGATTGAAGCACCAAAATGTCAGTGATGTATTCTTTTTTTTGAGGGAGGAATATGTTCCAATGACTTCTCCTAATCCTTGGGTTAGGCAAGAGGGAGTGTCAGACTCTTACTGACTAAAAACCACCCCGTTCCTACTCATGCTTTTCGAGCCGGAGCCCCGGTAACCCTACTGAGCCCCCATCTGTAGTGGTCTTTGAGGCGCGCGCGGAACGCAATGCGCAGTACGCACGGGCCTGGTTCTGGTCGGGCGGCGAGCTACCCTTGCTCGCCGTCCGCAGACCCGCACTTACGATGGCCGGAGATCTTCGCGTGATCATGTGTGCATGTACTTGCAACACCGTAATGTATGATGTGTAATAACGGGCCATGCGACGCGACAGATGTCCTTCGTGCATGTTAGTGTATAGTAGCCAGGTGCTACAGTCGTTGTTTCGAAAGACTATGTCTGTCTTTTTTTAACGTTAAGTGTGGGAGAGCCATGCTTCGGCACGAATGGACCGGCTCGACCGGAGTGATACCACGGCCTCACAAAAAACCGACGTGAAGCAACGCTTGCTTTGCGTTTCGTCGTGTGAGTAGGTTACTGGAGGCCCAATTACCCTCCCCTTCCCCAATCTCCCCAATTCCTGAATCCCCAATGATCCTCAATCTCCTAATCCCCAAAAGGTCTGTAACGCACTTGTAACGTCCCTGGTGTTCCGTGTGTCCATGGGCGACGCCGATTGCTTACCATCAGGTGATCCGTCTGCTCGTTTACTGGCTTATGCCTTACAAAAAAGTGGTTTTTCCAGTTTTGTTTTGACCCAACCTTACCTAGTAACTGTATTGATCGCTTGATATGAGACAAAACAAAGAAAATGAATTGTGTCTCGCATAGATCTAAGTCCCTCATACCACGGGTTAAAACCTTTTTTAACATAAGCTAGCTATTCAAGAGAATGTGCCTTAGATGCGTTAAAACTAGGAGAAAATGCTTCCTTGGGTATTTTTTTAATGGGGGAAAATCATCGAATGACTTCTCCCGCCTGTGTGAGGGGGGAGGGAGTGTCAGACTCATATTTAGACTCAACGCGAACAGTCGCGCATGCAAATTCTCCGCTTGTTCGAGCATTAACGATGATCAATGCTTTCCTGGCTTCCGCACCAGAGTGTGATTTGTTTGCAGCGAGATGGAAGGATGTATGTCGTGAATGTGTAAGATTTTGCGAGAAGATGGACGACTGATGAATTAGTTTTAAGTAATTATAATTATCGTTCCTTTTTTATAAGATACCTGTTACGTAAGTGTAAAATAGTAAATAAGTAACATTTTTTTTTTTTATTGGTTAACTGTATAATGTTTTGGCTTGTGCTGTAAAATTATACATGTGCTTATAAATAAATAAATAAATAAATAAATAAATAAATAAATAAATAAATAAATAAATAAATATTGACTAAAAACCGCCCCGTTCCTACTCATGCACTTCGAGCCGGAGCCCCGGTAACCTGTTAGGTTCTCCGCGGCTCCGTATCGGCATCAGCCCTGTTGGGCCCCATACGTGGTGGTCTGATGGCTCTTTGAGGTGCGCGCGGAACGCTCGGGTCTGGTTCTGGTCGGGCGGCGAGCCACTCATGCTCGCCGTCCGCAGACCAAACTTTCTTGGGTATAGGCAGATTTTAAAATCAAACTCAACTGAATGTCAGTATTTTAAATGAAATGGGGTGGTCACTTCTATTCTTCTCTTGGTATGTTTTCTGTGAGGCTGTGGTATCGCTCCAGTTTAGCTGGCTCATTCGTGTCGAAGCATGGCTCTACTAAAATCGTACCATATTTACTGTTCCTTATTTAATAAATAGATAGTTTTTTAGGGAGTTACCAATTTGGGGGTCCACCAATGCGGCGGAAAGTAAATAATATTTAAAATGTACAATAAACTGTTTTATTAAAATATATAAAGTGTAAAGTGAAGACATATTTATTTGCATTGGAAAAATTATGACATAAGAAAGCAAAAGAATTGACAGATTCTATTAGAAGAAGAAAATAGTACAGAAAAGAGGTGAGCTAAGTAATAGTAAAAAGTATGAATATGAGGAAGGTACAGAATAATGAAATGATAAATAATGAAACGTGGGTGAGCAGCCTCAGTTTATTAATTAATATTTAATTTTTTGTTTCCAGTGGACCTCCCCAAGCTGTCCAGCTAGGTTCTTCCTACCTAGACGACCCTGGAGCGCTGGTGGTGAAGGTGCTGGCAGTCATCAGACACCCGAAGTACAAGCAGAGGAGAGCGTACCATGATATAGCGCTGATCAAACTGGCTAATAAAGTCAAGTAAGTCATCATTGGACTATTAATAACAGACTTCACTTAAAGAAGGAAATTTTCAGTTTGACCAGGGTCTCAACTCAAGTCTGCTATTACAATAGTATCAGAATGATCGATCATTGATTTTATAATTGTTCATTTTGAGAAATTTGCTAATTCACTAATGTAATGGCGCCATTATGACTTTCAAATGGTCAAACATTGACACACCGCACGGCCGAGAGGTTGCACTTGCGACCACTCGGCCAACGAGATACATAACTTCACGTCTGTCTCCCATGGGGGTAGGCAGAGACTAAGGAACGCCAATTACTACGATTCCTACATATCTCTTTCGCTTCATTAACTGTCATTAATCTTTTTATGCATGTTCGTCGGTTAAGGGCAGTAACGAGGCAGTCTAACAAATTAATATAATTCACAAAAATCCAACAAGCGATCTTACTGTTTCAGATTCTCTGAAGTGATACGTCCAGCGTGCTTAGGCGAGCCTCCACCGGAGGGGAAGAGCATCATTGCTACAGGGTGGGGAAGGACGGAATTTGGTGAGTTATAGAATTAATTGTCGCCTCTTTGACCGAGTGGTCGCAAGTGCTATTGCCGGGCAAGAGGGCCTCGGGTTCGATTCCCGGGTCGGACAAAATATTACTGGGTCTTCAAAATAAATTTCTTAGTAGTAGCTAGTCGTTGGATCACTATCTCGCCTGGTGGTAAGCGATGATGTGGCCTACGATGGAGCACGTCGTCCCATAAGCAACCTATTCACTCGGGCCTTGAAGAAGGTTATTATACCCTTCAGGAAATATAGTCACAGGCAAAGAATTCCTCAGGTAATTGGGTCTCCGGTAACCTCACTCACATGACGAAACACAACGCAAGCGTTGTTTCACGTCGGTTTTCTGTGAGGCGTGGTATCACTCCGGTCGAGCCGGCCCATTCGTTCCAAACGCCCAAGCATGGCTCTCCCACGCTTAAGTTTTAGCTTAAGCTTAACTTAGTTTCTGTAACATTATATTTGTATCCTCAGGAGGAGATCACTCCTTCGTCCTCCGATCCGTGTCCCTTCCAGTGTGGAATATGGAGGAATGCCGCGACGTGTGGGGAACTTCGCTCAAGCTACCAAACGGAGTAACTGCGGACAGCCACATATGTGCGGGGGAGAAAGCTGGGGGAATGGATACTTGTCAGGTAAGTTGGCATTTGTTAATTTAACAATAACTAGCTGTGCCCCACGACTTCGTCCGCGTTTAATAATGACTTCTTAAAATTTTGGATTTTTTTATTAATCTTTTCCAAGGTCGATTCTAATGCTGTGTAACAAATCGATTGCTAGGGTCAATAAGGATGAAATCTCTCTAACATAACATAACATCACGCCTTTTATTCCCGAAGGGGCAGAGGTGCACATTATGCCACTACAATGGCACACCCACTTTTCACTATTTATGTTATGAGTCCCACGTAATATAGGGGGTGAGCCTACTGCCGTATACCGGGCACAATTCCAGACTCCGTGCTACTACTGAGATTTTTAAAAACCCAGTAATACTTTGCCCGACCCGGGAATCGAACCCGACACCCCTTGCCCGGCAGTCGCACTTGCGATCACTCGGCCAACGAGGCAGACAAACTTCATAAAATGAAAGGAAAACAATGAACGATCGATGCAATAAAAGTACAGGATGCAAACTTTGACAGATTTTAGTCGGTATAATTACCGTGTAAGGCAAGATATTTTTTTTAAATCTTAGAATACAGTTTTGTTTATTTTCAAAAATAAATGAATGTTTTCCTTGAGTAAAATTTTCTATCTTAAGTATTAAGAATACTTCCCCTTCAGATGGTATTATAAATTAATACCATGTATACATACAGGTGAAACTGAGAACCTCTTCCTGTTTTTGAAGTCGGTCAAAAATGAGATTGCCGTAAAACTATAAATTAATATAAACCCGAAATCCATCGTTGTTTTGGTGTAGACTAGATCTAAAAAAGCACAAAGCATTCTTCACAATTTTCGCGTAATGTTTCTAGAGGAGCACATTTCGGAACGAATATTTCCCTATAAAAATTTACGATTTCTGTGACAATAATAACTTTATTATGTAGGATAGTAGACAGGCCATGAGAATTACAAATCTTTATTTAGTCCGTCAGTTAGACAAAGAAAAAATGTTAGACACGTATATTTTATTTTGTCGTATAAGAAAACAATACTTAGATAAAACGGAGTTAAGTTTAGGAGTAGGAGGTCGATACATCACGCTACCCTATAATATGTAGTAAATCGTGACGTCACGCGACATTTCAAATCAATATATTGTCGAAAGTATTTAATTTTGTGAGAAAATAAAAGTTACGTGTGTAATGTTTTAAAATAATCTACCAGAAGGACATTAAAATAAAATTTAGGATACTACCCTATTATGTCATTCTATATCTGTGTTAGATTATGTCATACTGAGCCATTGTTATATATAACATAAATAGTGCACGGTTGGCGCGGTGGCTGGGCAACTGGCTGCCGCGCAACGTGTCGCGGGTTCGATTCCCGCACGGAACAAACAACTCTTTGTGTGATCCACTGATTGTTGTTCCGGGTCTGGGTGTCATGTATATGTGATATTGTATGTTTGTAAACGCACCCACGATACAGGAGAAAATCCTAGTGTGGGGCAATGGTATTAAAAAAAAAAAATAGTGAAAAGTGGGGGTTACATTGTACATTGGCATTAATTGCCGTTATGTACACCTCTGCCTACCCCTTCGGGGATAAAAGGCGTGATGTTACGTTAATGTTATGTTATGCAATCGATATGTTAGGTCAACTCATCTCATGTCATGTCATCCACAGGGAGACTCCGGTGGCCCAGTGCAACTACAATCGGGCTGTGTATGGCGAGTCATCGGCGTCACATCCTACGGCAGGTCCTGTGGAGCGCCCCATACTCCGGCTCTATATGCAAGGTTACCCAGAGCGTTCATTGGAGCTCAATTATATGGAGAGAATTATCAATAAATATTTTTATTTGTAATTTTGAGTTTTATTTTGGTTGCTATGTCGGAGAGACATGCTGCACGAATAAATAAGTAAATAAATCTTTATCTACCTACTATAATAAAAATAAGTCGGGTTTTCCTTCTTGACTCTATAACTCCAGAACGCAAGAACAGATTTCCACGGTTTTGCATTCCTTTGAAAGGTCTCGGGCTCCGTGAGGTTTAAAATTTAATATAAAATTTAAAATACATAATAATATACATAAAAAAAAATTATTCATCTCTTAATCACCAAACGAAATCTTAGATACATAAAATGAAGCCATCTGGTGATGAAACGGAGTTCGCCGGGTTTGCTAGTTCATTATAATAAATTGGTCATAGTACAGATAAACATCTTAATTTAATGAATGAAAGCCTGTACTAGAAAGAATATCCTGTATCACAGGCAAGAGGAGCACTCACTATATTACTAATTCTAGGACAAGTTATTTATATGTAAAGAAAATCACTATACCTCTATAGTCCGGTCAATTTAGACATTCGAAGTTACATAAAGTCCCAACAAGCTGAATTTTTGAGTTCCCCATCATTCCCCTGTAAGGAAAAAATTTAATTCAAGGTCAAAGGTCAAAAAAATGAGTTTTTCGCGATTTTCAGCAAAACGGTAAGTTTTATCATAAAAGTACTTCAGACAAAAATTGTAGATCATAAAATTATCTATAAAAAAGTATCAATACTTTTTTTCTTACAAGCCATCGTTTCTGAGATATAACGATTCTAAAAGTTATAAAAATTGTTATCGTCATAATAGATGCACACGTTTCCACGCCACCTATGAGGTAGTGTACTTAGCGCGTTTTTGTTAACGTTATTTCCTCAGTAGGCCACGGGTCAGTTGTGATTATGTTTAATGTAAAACTATTGCAAAATAACGGAATTTTTTAGAGATTGGGATAAATAAAAGCGATGTAAATGAAAAAAAATGTTGAAGTTTATTCGTAAGTTTCAAATTCTTGTTCTTCTTCTCCTGCTTCTTCTTCATCTTTATTTTGGATGCAAGTAAATTGCGTCAATAGCGATGTATCGCATGATACTTCGTCGGAGTCAAACGTATCCTCCATTGCTTGTGATTCAATATTAGAGCACGACCGGCCTTGACAATTTGTGCATGCCAAAGAACAAGACATAATAGGAATAATACCTAATACCAAGAAATGAAGGCTTAAAATGTTGTTTTATAATAATACTGCGCATTAAAGGAATAAAACAAAATTGCGTTTTTCTGTAAAAACAATTTTTTTTTATTTATTATAATTGCGTACAATGTACTTTAACTTTTTAACTGAGATAATTACCATAAACACTAATAAACAAAATAACTTACCTGTAAAAACACTGTCTGTCCTTCAAATTTAAGGTTCGTGAGCATCTACAGAAGAGGCTAGCAGACTCAACACACACTTAGGTCATGTACGTATTTATATATTTATATGTGTATAATCATGTATATTTATATATTATATTATGTTATATATTTGCCTTCGTATATTTAGGTATATATATGTCCCATACTTATTTGTACCTCTATACTATCCCTTACTGTTCGTTTTGCATTACGTATATATTAGTACTTCTTCATTATATTTAATTAGTAAATATTGTGTGATATGTATAATTATATATACTACCATAACAAATATGTTCAAAACTCACAACAGTGTTAAACGTTTACACCTACTATTGTGTCTCTCTGGACCACCCTAAGGTTGACTCTTAGAGAATGCCACTAGGCATTAAGTCCGCCATTGTATACAATTGCAAGAAGTGTAAATAAATAAAAAATAAAAAAAACAAAATAACAACATTTTAAGCCTTTATTTCTTGGTATTAGGCATTATTCCTTTTATGGGAAAAATTAACTTTATAAACTAAAATACAAAATATAACCATATGACATTCATTCTTCTAAAAAATACAGACGTCACAATGGCAGTGACATCTCTTTATATTAATTATTGTATATTTCTTATGATAAAGCGGCCAATTCAACAATGAGAATTAAGCACAGTATTTAATAATTAGGAAATATAATATAGTGATTTTCTTTACATAAACAAATTCTTGAATGGAGTGATACCATGGCCTCACGGTACACCAGCGTGTACAAAGCTAAAGGCTCGTACACAAAACTGCGATGCGAATTCGCAACGCAGAAAATTACGATGCGAATTACTCCGATGCGAATTCGTGCGACAAGGCGTCTCCCAAAGTGACCATTGCTTCGACGACCGTCAACCGTACTAAATGTATTTTAAATTGAAAACTAGATCGTGACATGGATCGTAAAAAGAAGTGTGCACTTCTGTTATTGCATAGGAGATACAGGAAAAAGAAACAAAGAAGATTTTGGGAAGATAAGAGTTTGATGTGCGATGCGAATTAATTCGCACAATTTGTCGATGCGACGTCGCATCGCAGTTTTGTGTACGAGCCTTTAATTCGCCGTGTCAATGAGGGTATCACGAGCTCAATTCCTCCTCACCCCCATCCCCAAATGTCAAAACCCTAATCCCGAAAAGGCCGGCAACGAACTAATAACTTCTCTAGTGTTGTGGGTATCTATGGGTGGTGTAAGATGGTTTTTTTTTAAGGAGCGAAAATCATCGAATGGCTGCCGCCTGGGTGAGGCGGAAGGGAGTGTCAGACTCTTACTGACTAAAAACAACCCCGTTCTTTCTCCTACACGTCGAGCCGGAGCCCCGGTTACCCGTTAGGTTCTCCGCGACTCCGAATTGGCATCAGCCCTATTGGGCCCCATCTGTGGTGGTCTGATGGCTCTTTGAGGCGCGCGCGGAACGCGACGCGCCGTACGCTCGGGTGGTGTAAGATGGTTAGCAATCTTGTTTACCATCAGGTGATCTTACTAGTTTGCTGGCCTATAATGAGACGATTTGGGAGTGCGAGAGTACGACGAAGCTCCATCCACCCTGAGCGCGCGGCGACCTACCATAAAAAAAGTAAGTTTTGATTAAGCGCTGTGATTTCTGAAAAAACGATTTCAAACTTATAATATTAGAAATTATAAGCCCGCGTTGCCTCACGATGTTTCCCTTCACCGTTTGTCAGTGGTGTCTAGATAATCTTAGAAAGTACATATAACTCGGAATAAGTCACATTGGTACTTGCTGTTGGTAGGTTTGCCCGCGCCTCGTATAAACATGCACCTATACCTACCCCCTCTAGTCATATACGTCGATGATGTTATGTTATTTATTAAGACGCGTTTGCAACCTCAATATATTAATTAACAATAAACTAATTAGTGTCGGTGATTACGTCATGGGTTATTCATATTCGCAGTTTTGGAGTATGGAATGAATGGAGTAACTATGTCTGTGTATGAATAAGGGCCTAAGAAATAATTAGGGTGTAAACTGGATTATGCGAAAGTTAGGTACATATGTAGATACAAGCTTCTGCCAGCCGTGGCCGGGGCATTTTTGTTAAGGAATCATTTCGCACATTTTTGCCATGCGACGTCGCATCGCAGGTTTGTGTGCCTTTAATTTGTGAGCTCAATTCTTCCTCACCCCCATCCCCAAATGTCAAATCCCTAATCCCCAAAAGGCCGACGACGTACTAGTAACTCCTCTAGGTGAAAATGACTTCTCCCGCCTGGGTGAGGCGGGAAGGGAGTGTCAGACTCTTACTGACTAAACACCACTTCGTTCCTACTCCTGCACTTCGAGCCGGAGCCCCGGCAACCCGCTAAGTCCTCTAGGGCTCCGTAAGCCGTGGCATTTAAAGTTTTTTTAATAGAATAGGAGGCAAACGAGCAGACGGATCACCTGATGGTAAGCGATCACCGCCTATGGACACCCGCAACACCAGAAGAGTCACAGGTGCGTTGCCGGCCTTTTAAAAAGGAATACACTCTTTTCTGGAAGGTTTGAAGGCCGTATCGGTTCGGAAATACCGAAACTTTATGTAGTTGTTCTGTTCCAAATTCAATTCATCTTCGAAAAACAAATTAATGTCCAGCGATCTGTGGCGGACTATAAAAATTGACCTTCTAATAATAAAACTAAACACCCGAATACAATATTAAAACCTCCGACAAAATTACTAACTTGTCGACAGCAGAGGTTTTAGGTTAGGTTAGACAAAGCATAGTTATCAGTAGAACGTACTTTATGCTGGTAGAAAAGTATCACAGCAATAAACAGTCATGTTTATTTATCGAAGATTTCAGTATCTCATTCCGTCGTTTCGTCATTTTTATTCGGACAATTATAGTAGTCGGAAAGTTAGCATTTTAATATTTTGAGTACGGACAGTTTATCCATTTTTGTTGGACAAAGCTATTATTACTTTTATTTAGGGGGGAAAATTGTCGAATGTCTTCTCCCGTCTGGGTGAGGCGGGAAGCGTGTGACAGACTTACTGACTAAACACCACTTCGTTCCTACTCCTGCCCTTCGAGCCGGAGCCCCGGCAACCCGTTAAGTACTTCGCGGCTCCGTATCGGCATCAGCCCTATTGGGCCCCATTTATGGTGATTTGATGGCTCTTTGAGGCGCGCGTCGTACGCTCGGGTCTGGTTCTGGTCCGGCGGCGAGCTACCCATGTGTTCGCCGTCCCATGCAGCCCGTGTTTACGGTGGCTGGAGATCGTCCCGCGATCCCCGACGCCCGGAGTGTCCTTTGCGACAGCTGGGGCGTAAGGAGTTTCGTTCCCTCACGCGCCGCGCCTCCTCGTAGCTAGCATGACTGCTTCGCCAAAGGAGGAGACGGCATCCCAGGGAGCTTTTATTAAATACTACCCTTTACATAATGTAAGAGACATTTGAGAAGTCGAAATGAAGAAGAACTAGGCAAGATCCATATCGTCACTTTCGGCAGTGAATGTCTTGTTGATAATGGTGATGAGCTGGTACTCTTAACGTCCATACTCCATTGTTGTCGTGTATACAGTTCTACGTCTGAAAATTTCGGTTACATGAAATTCTATATTCTACATAATAATTAGTTTTATTCAGATTTTTACGCTTGTGGCTATAGAAACTGCGATAAGCGGATTGCAAAATCGTATATTATTTTATTAAACTTATGAATGTTATTGATTTATTGATTTATGAATGACTGCCTCGTTGGCCGAGTGGTCGCAAGTGCGACTGCCGAGCAAGGGGTCTCGGGTTCGATTCCCGGGTCGGGCAAGGTATTACTGGGTTTTCAAAAAATTCTCAGTAGTAGCAAGGAGTCTGGAATTGTGCCCAGTATATGGTAATAGGCTCACCCCCTATTACATGGGACTCATAACTTATATTAGTGAAAAGTGGGTGTTACATTGTACAGTGGCATAATGTGCACCTCTGCCTACCCCTTCGGGATAAAAGGCGTGATGTTATGTATGTAACTTTTTAATGACTTCAAAAAGAAAAAAAAAAGGATTTTTTGAGATTACCAGTATGTTTGTACGCGACTACCTCGCGATCAGCTGAACCGATTTTGATGCGGTTATCAGAAAATTATTTGTTACTTTTTTTAGGGGGAAAATCATCGAATGACTTCTCCCGCCTGGCTGAGGCGGCAGGGAGTGTCAGACTCTTACTGATTAAAAACCACCCCGTTCCTAATCCTGCACTTCGAGCTGGAGCCCCGGCAACCCATTAAGTTCTCCGCGGCTTTGTATTGGCATCAGCCCTATTGGGCTCCATCCGTGGTGGTCTGATGGCTGTACGCTCGGGTCTGGTTCTGATCAAAACAAGGCAGGATAGTGGTAAAACGTCAGTCCTATCTAATAAAAAAACGATTCCCCAATCTAGGATTTTCTCCCTGTGTCCGTGGGTGTCTCGCCATACACAGCCCGATTGTAGTTGCACTGGGCCGCCGGAGTCTCCCTGTGGATGACATGATATGAGATGAGTTGACCTAACATATCAATTGCACAACATAACATTAACGTAACATCACGCCTTTTATCCCCGAAGGGGTAGGCAGAGGTGTACATAACGGCAATTAATGCCAATGTACAATGTAACCCCCACTTTTCTTAATTTTTTTTTTTAATAGCATTGCCCCACACTAGGATTTTCTCCTGTATCGTGGGTGCGTTCACAAACATACAAGTTCACACACACATGACACCTCGAAACAACAATTTGTGGATTACACAGTGTTGTTCCGTGCGGGAATCGAAACCGCGGCACGGCAGCTCTTTACCCAGCCACGGCACCAACCAATTCGCAGTTTTAATAGCCATACCATGTTATTTAATAAAACTTTTGAAATATTTGTCTCTGAAACAATTGTTTAAACAAACCAGAATGGATGATTAAATAATTTCATATCCTCTGTTTGTTCATATGGTCGTATATAAGGTATATCTGCGTCTGAATGACAATTTGTATTTGTCAATTATTTATTAAGTTCAGTGGTATATTGTGTGTCAAAATGAGAAAGGTTTTGTTAGCAATTTTTTGTTATTTGGTAAGTTACAAGTATATTTTGTAAGTAGGTACTGAGGCCTTAGTACGGGTTTGTTTTACGTTTAAAGTAATCGTAACGAGTACGCGTTCGGCGCTGTGATTGGTTGCTTCATTGGCGCCGGCCAATCAGAGTGCCGAACGCATACTCGTTTCGAATACTTTAAACGTAAATCAAACTCGTACTAAGGCCTCTGATAGGTTTCTGTTAGAGTGGTCAAAATCATAATAAGTTAGGCACTATCTTTCAATTAACAACCTTCTTTAGGAATTGGGTACTTCCCTTAATCTATAGTCATAGAATAAAACTGTTGAAGTAAATTCTGTACATTGAAAATAATAAAAAAAATATAGTGCGGGTGTTACTAGATAGACAGCAAACCCAAAAATGTGATTAAATATGTTTATCTGTCCGTCTGTCTGTAACACTACTGGTCCGATTACGATGAGACTTGGTACAAAATATACTTTAATATCCTTTTTTTTGTTGACGGGGAGAAACCTTCCAAAGGCGCCTAGCTTTTTGGGGAAAAATACTAGGGAGTGTGAGATTTTCATCTCACTAAAACCTCTCCAGTGGCCACCATCCGCACTTAAAGGAGGCACCGTGTCCTCTTAGTAGACCAATTCCGGAGCCCCCACAGTGCAACGCCTGTTACGGCACCTACCTATGGAGACCTATGTGTCTCATACTTTAATATCCTGGGCACAAAACTGGGTTCTTTTTTATCCCGAAATAGTATATACACTGGTCTAATTGAAAATAAACGATTTTGACTTTGAAAAAACTAATTTAATAGGTTTATTTTAGTGCCCGTCTGGTAGATTATTTTAAATTCATTAGACACGTATTTTTTATTTTCTTACAGAAACGCATACTTTCGACGATATATTGATTTGAAATGTCCCGTGACGTCACTTCTATGTAGGTACATTTTAAACGTAGAAATGACGTTTTAGCCCCCACTCCTAAACGTTTTATCTCAGTATTGTTTCAATATACGACAAAATAAAAAATACGTGTCTAATATTTTATCATTAGGTACCTAACTTATGGACTAATTGGATTTTTAATTTTCATACCCTGTCATCATCCCAATTGTGCGATTTGAACCCTTGAACTGTGTCTAGTCAATATTTAATATTCAATATTCAATATTCAATAGTAGTCAAATTCAATACTTTTTTCGAACTGTCAAAAACGACAGTTTTCTATGAATTTTGTACGAGATTGTGTATTGTGACGTCACGCAGTCACGCTTTATTGGGTCTCACAGCATACTTATTTCTTAAAAATTTACTGGAATAATAGTGGAAATAAGTTAGTCATAAATCCAATTCATGAAAGTGTGATTATTTTTTTAATATTTTATTGTATTGAACAGTCGAAATAATATATTTTTTATTAAGGAAAGTACCCAATTTCATTTGGCGCCGCTGTCATTCTATGGGTAGGTGGACAAGCGTGTCTTGCGCGGCGCTCCTTTGTAACCTGGTTGTATCCAGATCCCCATACCACTTCTTTCGAGTTACATGTACACACGGCTACACATCGAGTTTTACATAACCAGTATAAACTGAACGTTATCGTTAAAGTCAAAGTCAAAGCATTTATTTCAATTAAACCATAGTTTGGTACTTTTGAAACGTCAACAAATACAAAAAAAATAATAGTCTGTCAGTCAGTCCGTCAGGGAAATTAGGTGAAGCTAGGTGCTCATTCCAAAACGTAGATTCGAATGGAGAAGAACGAGCAAGAAACTCCATTCGTTACTCTTTTTAAAAAAAGTATGTTCTACAATGTCTCTGATACATATTTCAATACTGTACGCATATGTAAGAACAATGCAAAGACACGCTTGACGCATTATACTAATAACTGACTAAAATAAAAAAAATAAATAAAAATCTTAAGTCTAATGGAGCACCATTAGACTTAAGATTTTTTGACACATGCATACTGACAATCCATAGAAATAGTGCTTCTATACAAGACTCAACCGAAGTACTCGTTCTATTTATTACCTACGTAATAATTATGATAGATGTCGCTAGAGATGACGTTGTTGTAGAACATACGAATACATCTGTTTTAAGGGGGATACATGCACTACATGACTTGTAATTTTGTTACAGTTCCAGATTTCGATAGCCCGCCAAGGAATAAGTAAGTGACTGATAATTCATAATTAAATTACTCAACCATTAATTTTAATTATCTAATTATACGATATATTAAATAAATCTACTGCCTAAAATACTAACTTTCCGACTACTTTTGTACGAATAAAAATGGCGGAACGACCGAATAAGATACTGAAATCTTCGAAAGATAAACATGACGAGTGGTCGCAAGTGCGACTGCCGGGCAAGGGGTCTCGGGTTCGATTCCCGGGTCGGGCAAAAGTATTACTGGGTTTTTCAAAAAATTCCCAGTAGTAGCACGGAGTCTGGAATTGTGCCCGGTATATGGCAATAGGCTTACCCCCTATTACATGGGACTCATAACATAAATAGTGAAAAGTGGGTGTTACATTGTACAGTGCCATAATGTACACCTCTGCCTACCCCTTCGGGGATAAAAGGCGTAATGTTATGTTATGTTTTCTACCAGCATAAAGTACGTTCTACTGATATAACGATGCTTTGTCTAACCTAACCTAAAACCTCTGTTGACATTAACTTACTAATTTAAGAAGTTCAATATTCTATTCGGAATATAGAGGTATATTTATTTCGGTTGTACGAAGCGCTTCGCATCAAGCTTCCTTGAGTGTACTGCTAAGGAGTGTAATTCTTTGTCAGAGTCTGTATTTCCTGAAGGGTATAACCTGGGTGTCTTCAAGGCCCGAGTGAATAGGTTGCTTACGGGACGACGTGCTCCATCGTAGACCGCATCATTGCTTGCCATTAGGCGAGATAGGGGCTTTTTTATTTTGTTTTTATGGCATAAAACCGTTTACACGTAAAACGAGCAGACGGATAACCTGATGGTAAGCCATCGGCGTCGCCCATGGACACCTGGAACACCAGAGGCGTTACAAATGCGTTACTGACCTTTTGGGGATTAGATTGAGGATTGTTGGGGATTCGGGGATTGGGGAAGGGGGGAGCTGGGCCTCCGGTAACCTCACTCACACGACGAAACACAACGCAATCGTTGCTTCACGTCGTTTTTTTGTAAGGCCGTGGAATCACTCCGGTCGAGCCGACCCCATTATTATATCTCATTTTGTTATATTTTTTGCAGGTATACTTGTAGGTAATAATGAATACCCGATTCCTGATCCATTTTCCTTGAACCCATTCGGGAGTCACCAGCAGTCAGCTGCCACGCAGCAGCCGGCTCCAAGCCTCAACTTATTCAACCCAGGAACCATTTTAAATGCTTTATCTCCACAACCACAACCATCTCCACAATCACCACCAGCACCACAATCTCCACCAGCACCACAATCTCCACAATCACCACAATCCCCACCTTCACCATCAACTCAAAATCCAATAGGATCTTTCGTTTCAAACATAATCTCTGGTATATTTCCTACTCCTACCCCAAATTCTGGTTCAGCACCGAATTCACAAGGTGCACCTTCGGCAAATCCCTCTGTTTCTGCAAATGGATCACCACCAGCTTCTTTGCCATCATTGCCGTCTTCAGTTCCTATACCTAATGGCAATGTAGCGTCAGCTTTACCAAATCTATCTGGATTACCATCTGCTTCCATACCTGGCTTCGGTGGTGTCCCTCTACCATCTTTACCTGGTGGTAGTCCAAGTTCTCCTAATGTATCTGGATCTGTAAGTGGTAATCTGCCTTCTGGAACACCTGGAGTGACGGCGCCTTCTGGTGCGGCTGCCGCCGGAGCTACTACTCAAGGAGCTGGTGCAACTGCTGCTGCTGCAGGCGCAACTACTGCTGCCGCTGGTGCAACTACAGCGGCTGCGGGCGCAACTACTCCTGCAGGCGCCACCACCGCAGCTCCTGGTGCCACAACTGCGGCACCAGGAGCTACTACTGCTGCTGGTGCAACGACTGCAGCAGCTGCTGCAACTACACCCGCCGCCAGTGCAACTACACCCGCCGCCGGCGCAACTACACCCGCCGCCGGTGCAACTACACCCGCTGCTGGTGTAACCACACCCGCCGCCGGTGCAACTACACCCGCCGCTGGTGTAACCACACCCGCCGCCGGTGCAACTACACCCGCCGCTGGTGTAACCACACCCGCCGCCGGTGCAACTACACCCGCCGCCGGTGCACCTACTCCCGCCGCCGGTGCAACAACACCCGCCGCTGGTGCTACTATACCCGGTGCTGGTGCAACTACTCCCGCTGCTGGTGCGACTACCGCAGCTGCTGGTGCAACCACACCTGCTGCAGGAGCTACGACACCTGCTGCAGGAGCTACGACACCTGCTGCAGGAGCTACGACACCTGCTGCAGGAGCTACGACACCTGCTGCAGGAGCTACGACACCTGCTGTAGGAGCTACGACACCTGCTGTAGGAGCTACGACACCTGCTGCAGGAGCTACGACACCTGCTGCAGGAGCTACGACACCTGCTGTAGGAGCTACGACACCTGCTGTAGGAGCTACGACACCTGCTGTAGGAGCTACGACACCTGCTGCAGGAGCAACGACCGCTGCCGATGCAACAACCGCAGCCGGTGCAACTACCGCTGCCGCTGGAGCAACCCCTCCTGCTGCTGGTGCAACGCCTCCCGCTGCATCAGCACCAACTGGCACACCTACTGGCTCTGCGCCATCTATATCAGGAGGCGTTAACTCTCCAACTCTTGGATCGCCATCCTTACCTAGCCTTCCTAACTTATCTCCTGGTAATCTACCTAACCCTATGGCAGCTGTGGGATCTATCCCTTCAGAAATATCTAAAGTTAGCAGTGCTGTGAATCCAGGAAATGCACTGCCTATTTCTCAGCTACAATCTGCTGTCAGCTCGGGTGTTCCTGCTGCTGCAGAAAACCTGCCATCACAGGCTCAAAATGCAGCTGTTTCCAGTGCACAGGCAATCTCCAGTGCTGTACCAACAGGTTAGTTTAATTATTTGGCTTGATTTCTAGTTTCAGAGACCTATTTGGGGTAATGCATTTTTTAAATAGTTAAGGCTTACTAAGGTAGCTATTCAGGGACGTTTACTCGATTAGTTTCAAAATATGAGTCCTCATCGTGCCTCGAAACTAGTTGAGTAGTCACATTAAACAGTTATTATTATCTACACCGCCCAACATAATTAATTTAACACGGTCTGAAGCTGATAATCAGCGCCATGACTCGAGCTGTCGTGCTCGGAGTTATGGCGTTTTGGCTGAGCACTGGCCTTTTGCGCCATGTTTTTTTATAGAATAAGTCAGTAAACGAGCAGACGGATCACCTGATGGTAAGCAATTGGCGTCGCCCATAGACCAGAACACCAGAGGCTTTACAAGTGTGTTACCGGCCTTTTGGGGATTAGGAATTTGAGAATTGTTGGGAATTAAGGCATTGGGGAGGTTAGGGAGGGGGTAATTGGGCCTCCTCCGATAACCACACTCACACAATGGAACACAATGCAAGCGTTTCACATCGATATTCTGCGCGGCTGTGGTATCACTCCGGTCGAGCTGGACCATTCGTGCCGAAGCATGGCTCGATGGACGGTTTTTTTTATCTACTTATATTTCTTGTCGTGTTTTTTTAACAGTGCAAATAAACTGTCTCTCTTTCTTTCTATATCTCACGATAATTACAATACCTACCTACCTATTAACTATGTTTATAGCCAAGGAATAAAAACATGTTTTAATTTGATATCTAACAGGATCAGTATCGTCCGCTTTCAACCCTCAATCTGGTTCAGCATCGGCGCAAGGACATCAGCAAGCAGGCGGCTTCCCTGACATAGGCGGCAAGTATTTTAAACCACTGAGTCTCAAAACGTGTCAAAAGTCTTGGTGGCCCAGAGGTTTAAGACGCCCGCATCTCATGCATGAGGGTACAGGTTCGAAACCTACCAACAGCAAGTACGAATGTGAATTTTTCCTAGTTATATGTACTTTCTAAGATTATCTAGACAGTTAGACACCACTGACAAACGGTGAAGGAAAACATCGTGAGGAAACCTGGGCTTATAATTTCTAATTATAAGTTTGTAATCGCCAACCCGCATTGAGCAAGCGTGGTGGTTAATGCTCAAACCCTCTCCGTGTGAGAAGAGGCTTTGCTCAGCAGGGGACACTTATAGGCTGTTGATGAGTCTTGTAGCGCAATCTTACTTAATATTATATATACGAAACTTTGTGTGTATGTATGTTACTCCATCACGTCACAACGGTTGCATGAGCAGACAGATCACCTGATGGTAAGCAATCGGCACCGCCCATGGATACTTGGAATACCAGAGGCGTTACGAGTGCGTTACCGGCCTTTTAGAAATTGGCAATTTAAGGATTGTTGTGGAATAAGGGAAGGAAATTGGGCCTCCGGTAACCTCACTCACACGTCGAAACACAACGCAAATTTTTCACTATGGTTTTCAGCTCGGTCGTGGTATCACTCCGGTCGAGCCGGCCCATTCGTGCCGAAGCATGGTGCCACAATTATTTGTATGTTTGTAAACGTACCCACGACACAGGAGACATTCCTAGTGTGGGGCAATATTGAAAAAAATATTATGACCTGTATCATTGCAATTTACAGGAGCTGTTTCAGGAGCCGCACAACAGATTGCAGGGAAGGCAAATAATATCGCAGGTAATTTAAAAGATAACCTTCACCTTAACCTTATTGGTATGTCCCGCTCGCGTCAGGCCCTAGTGCGGGTCATGATGCAGAGCGAGGGGGACTGGGATGCCGTCTTTTGCGAAGCTGTCATACTAGCTAAGAAGGAGGCGGGTCGCGTGAGGCAGCGTAGCGCTGCCTCCTCGCAACCCAGCCATCGCGAAGGACACACCGGGCGTCGGGGATCGCGGGACGATCTCCGGCCACCGTAAGCGCGGGCCTGCGGACGGCGAGGATGGGTGGCTCGCCGCCCGACCAGAACCAGACCCTAGCGTACGGCGCGTCGTGTGCCGGGCGCGCCTCAAAGATCCACCACGGATGGGGCCCAAGAGAGCTGATGCTGATACGGAGCCGCGGTAAACCTAACGGGTTGTCAGAGCTCCGGTTCGAAGTGCATGAATAGGAACGGCGTGGTTTTTAGTCAGTAAGAGTCTGACACTCCCTCCCGCCGTAAGAAAACATCTGGTATGTCGAAGCGTAAATCTACGCGAGATTAATTACTATTGTGTCTTATATACCGACATAGATGAGGTTAAAAGAGCCTATTTCATCACCTTAATACAGGTCTCAGATAAGCTTATATATCAGATAGTTCAAACAAATGAAGCCTATCGTATTGTTGGTTACTAGCGCTAGTGTGCCCCTTTCGTTCTTCGTCCACTAGGGAATAGGGTAGGTAGACAACTAATTTCTATTTTAATGTCCGTCTGGTGGATTATTTAAAAACATTACACACATATTTTTATTTTCTTAAAGGTACAAAAATACTTTCGACGGTATATTGATTTGAAATATCGCATGACGTCACTTTTGTTACGTTTTATACTCTAAAATGACGTAGCTACCTCCCACTCCTAAACTTTGATTCGTTTTATCTAAGAATTGTTTTCTTATACGACAGAATAAAAAAATACGCATCTAATATTTTTTCATTACCATTTTACGGACTAATTATACTTTAATTTTCATACCCTGTCATCATCCCAATTAGTGTCAGACTTTTGGACATATTTTAAAGTTTCTGTAATTGGACAAAAAGTTTCTTCTATTTCCCTTCCTATTCTTATCTTTCTATTAGCGCCATCTACCCATCAAAAAATGTTTGTCCCGTTATCTACTATATAAAAATAAGTCGAGTTTTCCTTCCTGACGCTATAACTCCAGAACGCAAGAACCGATTTCCACGGTTTTGCATTCGTTGGAAAGGTCTCGGGCTCCGTGAGGTTTATAGCAAAGAAAATTTACTTTTAATCACCTAACGATATTTTACACAAAACGGAGCCTGTGGCTAAACGGAGTTCGCCGGGTTTGCTAGTATGCTATATCTGGTACATATTATGATAGCTGAATTTTAAGGAAACCCTTAGCTAAGATAGATGACACAACGCAAATTTTATTTTCATATAAGTGACACCTAATATTACAATTTAGGGGTTAGTTTAGGCGCTGATAACGCTAAGTGACTCTTAGTTAAGAACTGGTGTAGGGGTGAAAACGGTCATTATTTTCATTAACATAACATGACATGACGCCTTCTATCCCCGAAGGGGTAGGCAAAGGTGAACATTACGGCACTTAATGCCACTGTACAATGTAACATCCACTTTTCACTATTTATGTTATGAGTCCCTTGTAATTGGGGGTGAACCTATTGCTATACCGGGTACATTTCCAGACTCCGTGCTGCCACTGAGAATTTTTTTTAAAAATCCAGTTGTACTTTGCCCGACCAGGCAATCGAACCCGAGACACCTTGCCCGTCAGTCGCACTTGCGACAACTCGGCCAATGAGGCAGTCGTATTTTCATTAATCATCTAGAATAAATGCTTAGTATTAAATATTTCTAATAATTTTAGGAGCGGCCAATGAACTAGCTGGCAGTTTTGTAGGTGCCGCCCAAGATATCACAGGGAAGGCGACTAATCTTGCAGGTAAGATATAACGCTTTTTATATATATAAAACTAGCTTTTACCCGCGGCTTCACTCGCGTCACAAAAGGATAAAAAGTAGCCTATGTGACATATACCAATACACACAGCGCCATCTATACCAATACTTTTGTTTTTTTTCGGGAATATCAAATTTTTCCGGTATAAAAAGTACCCTATTATTTAATCCAGACTTCTAACTTTATGTCTGCAAAATTTCAAAGCAATCGGTTTAGTAGTTACGGCGTGAAAGTGGAACAAACAAACAAACAAACTCACTTTCCGATTTATAATAATTATTAGTAAGGATTTTCATCATCATTTTCGGGGTGTACTCCTCCCGAAAATGGCGACCATTAAATTTATTCGGCATTCAAAACTCCCACTTAGGTCCCTGAGTAAAGGTAACAATATTACATCACTATACCTATTATTTCATCTTTCTATGGCGTCATCCTTCCCGAAAATGATATCATTTAACATTTAGATATTCGTAACTTTACCGTACCAGATGAAATAACAACACTCCAATTGTGACATCATATCCGGGGCACCGTACTCCCCGAAAATGACGAACATTAGAATTCATTTAGACCTCACCTCGCCGGAGCACGCAGTACCATGAGTATAGTATTTACGTCACAACTTTCTGTTGGTACTCTGAGAGACAGTGCTACTTGTACGGTCAAACCGACACATTCATTTTGCATACAACAGCTAAACTATATATTCTACTACTAGCTTTTACCCGCGGCTTCGCTCGCGTCACAAAAGGATAAAAAGTTGCCTATGTGACTATCCATCCCTTCAACTACCTTCACTTAAAAAATCATGTTAATTAGTACCTCCGTTCTGCCTTTTAAGACAGGCAAACAAACAAATAGCTTTCCGCTCGCGTGGAATTCGCTTATATCGCGCTATTTAGTTTTTTCCAATAAGTGGGTAATTCGTTGACTGGTTTTAAAAGACACACAGCGCCATCTATACCAATATTTTTGTTTTCCCTCGGAAATATCAAATTTTTCCGGGATAAAAAGTACCCTATTATTTAATCCAGACTTCTAACTTTATGTCTGCAAAATTTCAAAGCAATCGGTTTAGTAGTTACGGCGTGAAAGCGGAACAAACAAACAAACTCACTTTCCGATTTATAATATAAGTAAGGAAGTAAGGATAAAAAACTGTATTAATAATTTTGTATCTTTTTACAGCATCAATAGGAGGAGCATTCTTTGGAAAGAAATAATAATAAACAAAGGAATAAAAGCTACTAAAATTATGTAAACCAAGTTATATTTATATTGTACTAGCTTCTGCCCGCAACTTCGTACGCGTAATCCCATTTTTTCCCGTCCCCGATCGTGATTTTCGGTAAAAAGTAAAAAAAAAGTATTGGTTAAAAAGTATCCTATGTCGGTCTCCTGGTTCTAAGCTACCTCCCTACCAATTTTCAGCCAAATCTATTCTGCCGTTCTTGAGTTATAAGTGGTGTAACTAACACGACTTTCTTTTATAGAGGTATATATAGATTAAAGAATATTTTGTAATAATAAATTATTTTAGTACGGTTGTCTTATTATTTCATAGATTCATAGCGTTAAACACCTAAAAATAGATTCAATTATGGTACAACAAATCTATGATCGTCGTTTTGTCAGGAGGAGAGGGATTAGGAATTTGAGGATTGTTGGGTATTCAGTGGGGGGAGGGGGTAGTTGATCCTCCAGTAACCTCACTCTCACGACAAAACAATACGCAAGCGTTGTTTCACATCAATACTTACGAGACTTAGGAGACAGAAAGAATTAAGCCTTAAGGCTGCAGTAATTCACCGAGGGAAGTGGAAACTATAGTTTTTTCTTCTTCTCCTCTTATAATATCTTCTGATTCACTTCGTTGCGGGAACCAAGACAGTTACTCATATCCCTGGGACGCGCCAGACTTCAGTGTTCCGTTGTTGTCATGGTTGTGTCTACTGTAGATGCTGGCTTACGGTGGGCTTGTCCCATATAAAAAATCGTCGTAAATGACCGTCGTTTGTCATAAGGATAAGTTTTTTTTATAGTATAAGCCAGTAACCTCGTTGGCCGAGTGGTCGCGAGTGCGACTACTGGGCAAGGGGTCTCGGGTTCGATTCCCGGGTCGGGCAAAGTATTACTGGGTTTTTAAAAAAATCTCAGTAATAGCACGGAGTCTGGAAATGTGCCCGGTATATGGCAATAGGCTCACCCTCTATTACATGGGACTACATAACATAAATAGTGAAAAGTGGGTGTTACTTCTGTGTGCACCTCTGCCTACGCTTTCGGGGATAAAAGGCGTGATGTTATGTTATGTTATGTATAAGCCAGTAAACGAGCAGACGGATCACCTGACGGCAAGCAATCGGCGCCGCCCATGGACACCTGGAACACTAGAGGAGTTACTAGTTCCGGTAACATTAGTCATTCAGTGAAACAACGCTGTGGTGATGTCAGGCTGGTGCGGGGGCTGCTGGATAACTGTACGGATTACCGTGGCTCCGGGTCTATGAAGAACGGGGTGGTTTGGTCAGTAAGAGTCTGACTCTCTCTCGACTCACACAGGACAGAAGAAGTCTTTATATGATTTCCCCCCTTCAATACTTGTTACGCTGGTGCATTGCAAAGCTGTGGTATCACTCCGGTCGAGCTGACAGAGCAGTTTCCTTAATCAAAAATACATTATTTCGACTGTTCAGTACAATAAAATATTAAAAAGTAATCATACTTAGATTAATTGATTTTATGACCAACTTAATTTCAGTATTATTCCAGCTAATTTTTAACAAACAAGTATGCTGTTTAAAGCTAAAATAACGTGACGTCACAATACACAATCTCGTACAAAATTCATAGAAAGCTGTCGTTTTGGACAGTTCGAAAAAAATATTGAATTTGACTAGTTGGCAAGTACCCAATTGAATATAAGGCAGTTTTTAAGAAAGAAAAGGTATTTTAAATAAAACGTATGTATATGTAAAAAAACATTTATTTCACATACATAGTATATAGCTATATATTACAATTGGCTAACAAAATTAATTCAACCAAGTTATCTAATACCTATGCAGGTAAGAAAGCAAAGATTGATTCAGTACAGAGACAGTAGCCATTGGTTGTCTAGAGCCGACTGAGTCAATCTGCATTTTCTTACTTGGATACTAGTGTTTATATATTTAACAAAAATATGCTTAGGTATATAGATGTTATATTATTGTTTGATAAATATTACGTCTTTTATTACCCGCAGGGTTAGGCAGAGGTATACAGAAACTACAGAGCGCCACCTACTACGCTCCTTACATACTTCTTTAGCTTCCATCACATTCATACATCTGATGGTATACAGAAACTACAGAGCGCCACCTACTACGCTCCTTACATACTTCTTTAGCTTCCATCACATTCATACATCTGATGGTATACAGAAACTACAGAGCGCCACCTACTACGCTCCTTACATACTTCTTTAGCTTCCATCACATTCATACATCTGATGGTATACAGAAACTACAGAGCGCCACCTACTACGCTCCTTACATACTTCTTTAGCTTCCATCACATTCATACATCTGATGGTATACAGAAACTACAGAGCGCCACCTACTACGCTCCTTGCATACTTCTTTAGCTTCCATCACATTAATATTGTTGCTTAGACACACTAAAGATTAATACTTTTTAACAATATGTTGAATAGACATGAGTTATCTAGCATTTACTAAAAAGTAAGCAGTATATTGCGAGTATATATATTCGATTGAACTGTAATTTGATAACTACTAGTCTTAAAAGTCATCTATCAAAAGAAAATTCTTCATATTTTTACTTCTATTGGGAACAAAGAATCGGGGACATTTTTTTTTCAAGGGGGAAAATCATCGAATGACTGCTCCAGCCTGGGTGAGGCGGAAGAGAGTGTCAGACTCTTACTGACTAAAAACCCCCCCGTTCCTTCCCCTGCACGTCGAGCCGGAGCCCCGGTTACCCGTTAGGTTCTCCGCGACAATCGGAGCCATTAGCGTATTATTTCTCGCTAGCCTCTGCCAGCGGTTTCGCCCGCGTTCACAAACTCACATATTTTCACATTTATAATTTATTTATTTATTTCAATTAAATAGTATAACATTACAGTCATAAAACCAAGGCGTTGTACATTTCAAATAATAATAAAAAGAAAAAATAAACAAAACAGAAAAGTCCTATAATAACGGTTCAAACTAATTTCAACCATCGGCCCTACAGTTACAGCGTAAAATCCACTGCGGGCAACCTAACAATCGACAAACTTATATTTGCGTATTTTACAGTAACTTTGTCTAAGGATTGAGCCGCACAATTAAGTTTGTACTTTATGTACGGCATAGAAGAAAGCCCAGGATATTAAAAAATAATCGTACCAAGTGTCATCGTAATCGGACCAGCAGCTGTAACCAAATGTCACTTAGCGCTTGTCTACATGTAGAATAGAAAACCAAATTATATGGGATTGACGTAAATGTTGCCACTTGTCATTGTCATCCCCATACATTTAGTTTTCTATTCTCTCTGTAGACAAGCGCTAAAGTGGCGTTTGGCTAAAGGCACAGTAGTTTTTGCATAATGCGTGAACATACAGACAGATTAAAACTTTTTTAATCACATTTTTGGGTTCGGTGTCTGTCTAGTAACACCCACTATTTTTTTTTAAATATTCATTGTACAGATTTATTCTTCTACAGTTTTATTATATGTATGTATAGATTTCTTGATAAATATTATCTGATACAAGTATTTCATTAATTGTTAACGTATGTCGCATAAAAGACTATTCAGTTACCTTTAAAATGAGAGCATTTGTTGTAAAACGAATATTTTTTATAAAAGTTATCGAGGGTTTCACAAAATGAAAAATAAAAAACGCTAGTGGCTCCGTTTCTTTGCTTTGTTGCGGACCGTGTAGGAAACTGTTCAGTCGGGTCGTCATTTCCGGGGAGTAGGGCTCCTCGAAAATGACGCCACATCGCACAGATAAATAAAATTGGAGTGTTCGTTTGTAATATTTTTTATGGCATAAGCCGGTAAACGAGCAGACGGATCACCTGATGGTAAGCAATCGGCGTCGCCCATGGACACCCGCAACACCAGAGACGTTACAAGTGCGTTACCGGCCTTTTGGGGATTAGGAGTTTGAGGATCGTTGGGGATTCAGGGATTGGGGAGATTCGGGAAGGGGAGGGTAATTAACTCGTCGAGTACCGTCATTATAGACACAATTATAGAACAATAGGTTGCGGTCACCAGTGACCGCTTGGTGTATGACAGTTTAATAGATAAATATTGTAACTAAATTACTATATGCATATAAATGTAGTAATTTAGTTCAAAATACAATCGATAATATACCAAAATAATACTTTGTACAATTTTTCTGATTGTTTGTTTGTACTGGCTAATCTCCGAAATTACTGGACCGATTTTGATGAGATTTTTATTGGCAGATAGCTAATGTACTAAGGAGTAACATAGGTTATTTAACTTTGGAAAAACGCAGACGAAATAGCGGGTATAGCTAGTAGAAATTAAATCTAAAGATAGATAGACAGTTGAGCCTAGCCGTAAGAGTGTAAGTCTATTACAGTGTGAGCCCTAATACCAAACCTTGGATTATATTATAGCACATAACATCACGCCTTCATCCCCTAAGGGATAGGCAAAAGAACACATTACGCTACTTAATGCCACTGTACAATGTAACACCCACTTTTCACTATTTATGTTATAAGTCCCATGTAATAGGGGGTGAGTCTATTACCGTACATCTATCTATACTCCAATGACCAAATCTCCTACTTTGACTTCCATCGGTTGATCTGGAAAGAACAAGAAAATAAATATTATCCTATACTCATTGTAAAAGGGATTAGTTGAGATGTTCTGACAAGTTTAATTTATACAGGGTGTCCCTGAAGTAGACGATCAAATGGCGCCAGGTGATCGGCAAGGTACCAACAGTTATCAGAAAAATATTTAAAAATCCGTTTTCTCCCGTTCCCGTAGGATTTTCAGAACTTTCTTCTGTCATAAGAACCTTCTCCTGACAATAATAAATACAAAAAAAAAAAATCAGCCAAATCGGTCTAGCCGTCCGCAAGTTATGGCGTGACAACGGGAAACGGGTTTCATTTTTATATATACAACATGTAATGTAATTAACGCACACCCTCAAACACCCCAATTACAATATTATGTTATAATCATTATACATACACTAAATTTTTAATTTAACATGTATATGCATCCTTACTGGTCTTGTCATAAGGTTTATTTTTCTTTATTTTGTATTGAATGATAGAATTTGTATGAATACAAATAAAACTGCGATTTTAAAAGTCTTATTGCTTTGACTTACGGTCCATTTCGATTTGTTTTAACAATACAGGGTTAATATGACAATAATTTCAATAGTTTTAATTATTTTTGGGATAAAAAATTACCTATACTAAATATTATATAAATCGATTCAGTTAACGATTCTGAACAAACTATTTTCAGGATGTGCGTTATTTAAGTTTATATAAGGTGTAACAAAAATAGTGCACAATATTTTAGTAGGTCAATTAGTATGTGATAAACATCATTTATTTTATGAAAATATTTTATAATAATAATTATAATAATTTATTTCATCAACTATTATGTACATATCAACAAAATATTAGGAAAAAACCTGTTAAGCAAGAAAATGCTTGTGGTAGGCGATCCTACTATACCAAAGACATCAGCTAACATAAGTTTATAAAAATAAATAGAAAGAAAGAAATTTAGAATTAAACAAATTATAAACTGAAAATTAAAGGGAATAAGTAATGTGAAATTAGAATACATTAGTTCGCACACTGAGTGTATGTAATGTATGAAGGAATGTGTGTTGTTATGTTATGTTATGTTATGAATGTTTAATCTGTGTATTAGTGTTGTGCTCGTGTATCTGTGAATGTATGTGTAGTGTAAAAACTTATCAATTATTTTTAATAATTCAATTATTCAAACAAACAAACAAACAAACAAACAAACTCACTTTCCGATTTATAATATTAGTAAGGATAAGGATAAGGATTGTTTTCATAAACGACAAAAAAAATATGTGTCTTATATTTTTTCATTATCTAACTGACGGATTAATTAGATTTTTAATTATCATACTCTGTCATCATTCCTATTGATACATACCTATATCATATTCAGAAAAACTATTTCACTCGAGGCTTGTTGATCTGTGACCATTTCTGTGCCATCTGAAAAAAAAAACCAACACAATTATTTAAAAATAAACATTAGATTTTTTTATCGTTTCTCTTCAAAGTCAAAGTCAAAGTCAAAATCATTTATTTCAATTAGACCAGAATGGCACTTTTGAACGTCAAACAACAAAAATTTATAAGTGAAGCTAGTTGCTCATTCTAAGGCGTAGATTCCTATGGAGAAGAACGAGCAAGAAACTCCATAGGTTACTCTTTTTCAATCAGGTTTACAATACAATTCTCTAGTTACATAGTTTTATTGGTTCGATTATGTGAGAACAATGCAACACCTAAATCCAGTCAGAAAGATTGAAAAAGAAAATAACCTTGAGGATAATAAAATAAAATGATACAGTCTGGATCTTGATCTGTTCATATTCATATTGTCTGTACGGTCTGTTTCAATATTTATTTTTTCCATTTACGCAGAATGTATGTATTTTTAATATTGTACTCGCACCATATTAATTAATTTATTTCAAATGTTAAACGTGAGGACTTGTTATTGGCTCACTGTTACCTACGCCTATTGTTATTTTTATCCATTTTTATATGCAGTAAGTCCTCTACGAGTTTTAAAAATAAATAAATAAATAAACATAATTTGGCAAAGAGAAGAGTGCAATGGCAAGGGCGACTGCCCGGTCTCGGGTTTCATTCCCGGGTCGGCCACAAAATTGGTGGCTATTTAAAAAAAATCTCAGTAGTAGTAATAGCACGCACGCCTATTATCCCCGAAGGGGTAGGCATTACGGCACTTGATATCACTGTACCTACAACGTAACACGCACTTTTTATGTTATGAGTCCTGAGCCTATTTCCATACACCGGGTACAATTTCAGACTCCGTGCTGCTACTAGGTACTACAAAATTAAAAATAAACCAGTAATTCTTTGCCCAACCCGGGAATCAAACCCGAAACTCCATGCCCGGCAGTCACCCTTGCAATCACTCGGCCATCGAGGCAGAAAATAAAAAAATCTCAGAAGTAGCACGGAGTCTGGAATTGTGCCCGGTATATGGCAATAGGCTCACACCCTATTACATGGGACTCATAACATAAATAGTGAAAAGTGAGTGTTACATTGTACAGTGGCATTAAGTGCCGTAATAATGTGCACCTCTGCTTACCCCTTCGGGGATAAAAGGCCAATAAAGCCCAGTAAAACAAATCCGAATTACAATCATTAATTCACCACTGTTTTTCATTTGAACATTTTATTTATTTATTTTTTCTACCTTGACATTTACTTTTTATTTTACAATTGTTAGTGCTAGGACCGTGCGAGATTTTGCCTCGCCATTTCTTTTCTAATTACCCATATTCTGATAGTTTGAGTATTAGTGCGACCCACGCAAATGTTCTTTAGGTTGGTGTTGTTCGTCGAATCAGTCAGCCTCACCTGTTAATTGAGCTGACTGTAAACCGACACATGCGTACTGCCTTCAGGGCGGGTCCGCTCAAACTGTTGTGGTTCTTTCCTCAAAAAGCCACTACAGAAAGAACTTGCACGGTTCTCACACATAATCTTTTATACACATTTGTCTGGACCTTAAAAGAGACAGACCTCTGAGTTTGTTCCGGCATTTCTTCTCAGAGTTAGTTAGAGTTAGGAAATGTCGACCTCATCGTTCGCTTGATAAAATTGACGTGTAAAAGTGCTGCCTTGTAGCCTATTTGCAGAAATAAATTCACTTGTTTCACCAATAAATAGGACTTACCACAAACGCCATGCATGGAGTTGACTTGCACCAGGTGATGTTTTAGCAGCAAGCTGTTGGGGAACTGTAAGCCACATGTACACAGGTGTCCGCCGATTTCGTCCTTCTCTTCTTCTGTAACAGGATACATTTAAATGATATTAACTCGTCGAGTACCGTCATTATAGACACAATTATACCTCTAGAATAATAGGTTGCGGTCAACGGTGACCCCTTGGTGTTTGACAGTTTAAATGATTTTTCTTTTCTTAACTGCCTCGTTGGCCGAGTGGTCGCAAGTGCGACTGCCGGGCAAGGGGTCTCGGGTTCGATTCCCGGGTCGGGCAAAGTATTACTGGGTTTTAAAAAAATTCTCAGTAGTAGCACGGAGTCTGGAATTATGCCCGGTATATGGTAATAGGTTCACGCCCTATTTACATGGGACTCATAACATAAATAGTGAAAAGTGGGTATTACATTGTACAGTGGCATGATGTGCACCTCTGCCTACCCCTTTGGGAATAAAAAGGCGTGATGTTATGTAAAAGAATGTATGATTTTCAACAATTTTCATTGGGCTAGATTTAAAAAAAACATTCACTTACCAGCCTCCAAAACAGCATGTCCGCTTCTCATTTTGAACACATGGTGCTTCAATAACACATTATTGAAGAAATCTTCACCGCAAAGACACTGGTACTTCTTACTCTTCTCCTTCTCACCAGGATAATGGTCACCGTATATGTGAGCAACCATTTCTTCATAACTAAGACATACCATTCTACACAACACACAGATCCTCACTTCGTTAGCAAACGGTACACCTTTTAATGTATGCGACTGCCTGTTTTGTAACGAATGGAACTCATGTTGCGGTGTGAAGTACTTAGAAACATCATCCTGTTCATTTAGATACACATCTTTCTTATGTTTCTCTAAGTGACTGGTAAAGAAACGCTCCTTCATCGTTGTAAAACCACAGATGTTGCACTTCAAGTACGGTTTGTGACTCTTCAAATGATTTAGTACATCGGTGTTTCTGTTGAAAGATGTCAGGCATATTGGACAGGTTCTAGAGTTGAAAATACCATGATAAAGAAGATGAAACCATGTCGACTTCCCTGGAATACTTTTCAAGCATTTCGGACAGTTGTGACGTATATTTGAAACTTGTTTGACTTCTTTGGATAAATGATAATGGTAGATATGCATTATAAGTAGGTCCTTGTTGAAGAATAAGCGGTTACAGTGGTCACAGATGTAGAGTTCTCGGTTAATTATCTTTGCATCTGGTGCAGAACATAGGTGGCTGCTCAGAATGTGTTGTATTAGGGATTCTTTGTCTTTCTGAATGTAGAGGCATATCTGTAATGAAATTTGAGATGAAATTTGGGTTGTTAATAATTTTACAATATACTAGCAGCCCGTCCCGGCTTCGCACGGGGTAGACAATTATTTATTTTTAGAAATTTAGATTGTTGTAGTGACATAACTACAATAGTTGGACATATGCTACACCGAAGTTTTTGTAGACATTATGATGTTCTTCAATACTGTTGTACATTATTTTGTTCTATCGCTAATAGTTTCGGCAGCGCATTCGACGAAAGACATTTTAAGACTCATTTTTCTACACCTTCGGTTACATTGTTCAAATTTTACCAAGGATCCCTAATTATTTTCAAAATGAAATGTAGCCTATGTCAAATTGGAAGAATATAGCATTCTATTGGTGAAAGAATTTTTTAAATCGGCCCAGTACTTTTTGAGCCTATTCATTACAAACATACAAAAATAGGTACAAATCTTTCCTCTTTATAATATTAGTATAGATAGGATTGAGAACAGAACTTATCACTGGGTTTTTAAAAAAAAATCTTAGTATTAGCACGGAGTCTGGAACAGTGCCTGGTACATGGCAATAGGCTCACCCCTATTACATGGGACTCATAACATAAATAGTGAAAAGTGGGTGTTACATTGTACAGTGGCATTAAGTGCCGTAATGTGCACCTCTACCTACCCCTTTGGCGATAAAAGATGTGATCTTAACTGAACTATAGGCAGTGGATCTTAAGTGGTTTTGTTTTGCTTTATGGAAAAAGAAGATTCTACTATGTGGGTGTTTGCTCTAGCACAGTAAAACAGCTGAAAAATATTTCTCAGTTTTAAACCTAACCTGGACTATCACAAACATATCAAGACTAAAATTAACCACATCAGTTTAGCTGTAATCAAGTTTCAGCGAGTTTAACAAATGGAAATTCATATTATACAACATGTAAGTAACTTAAATAATCCTCATCCTGAAAATAGTTTGTTCAGAATCGTTAACTGAATCGATTTATATAATTTTTACTATAGGTAATTTTTTATCCCAAAAATAATTAAAACTACGGAAATTATTGTCATATTAACCCTGTATTGTTAAAACAAATCGAAATGGACCGTAAGTCAAAGCAATAAGACTTTTGAAATCGCAGTTTTATTTGTATTTATACAAATTCTATCATTCAATACAAAATAAAGAAAAATAAACCTTATGACAAGACCAGTAAGGATGCATATACATGTTAAATTAAAAATATAGTGTATGTATTATGATTATATCATAATATTCTAATTGGGGTGTTTGAGGGTGTGCGTTAATTATGTTACATGTTGTATAAAACTTCCGTGAGACTACATTAATTATTGTCTTCATATTACTAATGTCACTGTTTGACAAGGAACACGAATCGAAACTAGGGGATAGTGGATAGACAATAAGGTCAATTCATTCATGAATATGAGCCTCTAGCGTGCCTTGAAACTAGTAGAGTTTTTTGGTTTAAATAGTTTATTCTCAAAAAGACAAAGGAAGTCACTTACATGAGAATACAAGCTAACACAAAGTAAATAAACTAAATAAGGTCACCGATACAATCAATCAAAATACGTTACCATAAAATTAATGATACATGCTTAATGTAAAAAACAAAATTAACAATAAATAGGTATAGTGCCATTTTACCCGTTCAACGGTTTTATTCTCAACCAGTAGGCTAGTGACTTGTTTCAATTATATATTTACTTAGTTGAGATTTAAAACCGCTGAAAAGAGCTTACATTTTTTATGTGGGACGGTAAACTGTTATAAAATGTTGCTCCTTCGTATGTAATGTCTTTTTTGGCGTAATTTGTACGTGGTCTTGGTAGGACAAGTAAGCTAGGTCTACGAAGGCTGCGGTTACTGATTTGTGATTTTTTGGTAAATTTAACATTTGTGTGAATAGTTCCATCTATAATTTTTCTTATCAAAATACAAGTATTGTACATATAAAGCTGTTTGATATTCATGAGCTGTGTCTCATCAAATATTTTGCATGTAGCAGTTAGGTACGGATAACAAAATAATATTTTAATGATTTTATTTTGCACTCTTTGTAGTTCCTGTATCTTTGTTTTACTTGCGCTACCCCAGATTTCTATTAAATATAACAAGTGCGATTTATCATCACAAGAGTTCCTCATCAAACATTACATAACATCACGCCTTTTTATCCCCGAAGGGGTAGGCAGAGGTGCACATTACGGCACTTAATGCCACTGTACAATGTAACACCCACTTTTCACTATTGATGTTACGAGTCCCATGTAATAGGGGGTGAGCCTATTGCCATATACCGGGCACATTTCCAGACTCCGTGCTACAACTGAGAATTTTTTAAAAACCCAGTAATCCCCTCATCAAACAGTTACATGAATAAGTCGAAAACAATAATTAATACAATGGAAAATAATTTTTATTTATAAGTAGCTACTTCCGCGCGGTTTCACTCGCTCTGCTAGGCACCGTTTAATTGTAGAGTGATATTTTATAGCCTATAGCCATCCTCCATAAGTGGGCTATCCAACACAGAGAGAATTTTTCATATCAGACCAGTAGCTTCAGAGATTAGCGTGTTCAAACAAACAAACAAAAATACTAACTCTTTAGCTTTATAATATTAGTATGGATTATAGATTAAGTGAGGGTGTATATCTAAACATCCTAGAGGGTGAAACTACACACCGGGCGTCGGGGATCGCGAGACGATCTCCGGCCACCGTAAGCGCGGGCCTGCGGACGGCGAGCATGGGTGGCTCCCCGTCCGACCAGAAACAGACCCGAGCGTACGGCGCGTCGCGTTCCGCGCGCGCCTCAAAGAGCCATCAGACCACCACAGATGGGGCCCAATAGGGCCGATGCCGATTCGGAGTCGCGGAGAACCTAACGGGTAACCGGGGCTCCGGCTCGACGTGCAGGAGAAGGAACGGGGTGGTTTTTAGTCAGTAAGAGTCTGACACTCCCTTCCGCCTCACCCAGGCGGGAGCAGTCATTCGATGATTTTCCCCCCTTAAAAAAAAAAAAAAAAAAAAGAGGGTGAAACTAAATGTGTTCTCTTCCTTTTTCTCCTATAACTAAAGACAAAATACTACTACTACAATAAAATTGAAGATAGGTGTTTTGTTAAGCACTCATATCCCTAGAAATAGCTTATGGATTTGAATATTTCTTTCTGGATCTATGATTTAAAGGTTTTTACAATCTAATATCACGCTATTTACTTTTAGAAATAAGGTAGGGAGTGATGAAACTTAGTTGAATTAAGTAACATTGTTGATTTTGCAATGATGGACGATAGGCTCAATTTTAGTGACATTATGGTCAAAAATCAGTAACACTCATATAGCATATCAGTTACGTACTGTCCATTGATCACACAGTCCTCCCCCAACGACTATATATCGCGAGGTTGGAAACACCTGTATGCAGCGGCTGACGCAGACCTATCGTCAGAGAATGAATTTAAAAACACAATTAATACTTACAGAACACATTAGAACGTCTTCATCTCTTAAAGACTTTAATAATTCCCATTTATGAGCGTTCCTACGATGAATATCAACATCTAATTCGGTGGAAAACGGGCCAGACGTGCATAGATCGCAAAAAAATCCTTCATCTATCTCAAATTCGCACTTTTCCTTCGGTTTTGATTCAAACGAAACGTCCTTATATGAACGGAACATACTTCAACACAAATGTTTATCACTTTCAATGAAAATTCAATATAATTTTGGCTATTAAACGTTTTTTACCACTTCTTGATACCGCTCTCTCAAGTCAACAAATCAATCAATCGCCTTTGCCATTATTTTTAATGTCATTACGTTTAACTGTAGTACAAAATTAAGCATGTTCTGTTTTCTATTTCATCGTACAAGTGTACTAAAGACAGAAAAAAAAGTAATGCTACGACTTCAAATTAAGTATTTCGTCTGTTCTGGAACGCGTTACAAGGCGTTCCATTTTACTCAAGAATACTTATTTGGATTAGTCGTCTACATTTTATATGTAAATATATTTCATCAATTAATTTTTACTTGATATAATAAGTGTTGAAAAAAACATTAAGTGATATCACAGAAAACTGAGTATCAAGGTAAGTTTTCATCGTGTTTATTTCCTACAATTTTCACATCAAAGTATTTAGTGAAATGGAACGTTCAATGCAGTTTCAAAATGGCTGAACGAAAGCTATGAAGCTTCTTTTGTTGCTAAAGAAATTTTGTAATAAAAAAGCGCAAGTTATTTGTAAAAATGAATGAAATAAACATAAATATAGAAGGTTACAACGTGAATGGAATATGCGTGGGGTGTTTAAACTATAATCGTCGAATGTTTTACAATTCAGACATCAAAGAATGTTTTCGACTGCTTGGAAATATTGATGTAAGTGCTTTATTTGATAGATATTCTTATTAGATTACGTTAAAATGTACATAGAAAATGCTATTTAAAGTTACAGTGCCACAGTTTAATTCATATATCGTGTTTAAATTGATGTAAACATAGAACAAAAATCCTTAGATCGGCCATTGTGGTCGTAATTTTTTTGTTTAGGTAGGTACCTAATATGTACCAAGTAATTTTTAGTAATTTTTATTTTTATTGAAAGTTTTGCATTAAATAGAAAAATTGTAATTTTATTAAGTGCCGTAATGTTAAAAAGTATTTATTCGAATAAAAAAAAAACAATATAAAACGAAGGTTATAACTTTACGCTATTTGCGTAGGTACCTATTAGAAATATCTTGATTGCTTAAAGTATGTCCGTCTGGGGATATTAATTAAAAATATAAAATAATTTTAAAAACATAACATCACGCTTTCTATCCCCGAATGGGTAGACAGAGGTGCACATTACGGACCTTGCCTCTGTACGATGTAACACCCACTTTTCCCTATTTATGTTACGAGTCCCATGTAATAGGGGGTGAGCCTATTGCCATATACCGGGCGCAATTTCAGACTCCGTGCTACTACTGAGAAATAATATTAAACAATTATATGTATTTATTCGTTACTAGCTTTTACCCGCGGCTTCGCTCGCGTCACAAAAGGATAAAAGGTAGCCTATGTGACATATACCAATACACACAGCGCCATCTATACCAATACTTTTGTTTTCACTCGGAGTTATCAAATTTTTCCGGGATACAAAGAACCCTATTATTTAATCCAGACTTCAACTTTACGTCTGCAAAAATTCAAAACAGTCTGTTTAGTAGTTACGGCGTGAAAGCGGAACAAACAAACAAACTCACTTTCCAATTTATAGTTATTATTAGTAAGGATTTTCTGCATGGCTCCATTTCATTGTTTTTGAATATTACTATATTTTACTCTTATATAGGTAGTAATTTTTTTTTATTATTTATTGGGACGACGAACGTTTGACCGCTATCTCGCCTGGTGAAAAGCGATGATGCGGTCTACGATGGAGCACGTCAATAAGCGACCGATTCACTCGAGCCTTGAAGACACCCAGGTTGTACCCTTCAGGAAATAGAGAGTCTGGCAAAGAATTCCACTCCTTAGCAGTACGCACAAAGAAGCTTGATGCGATGCGCTTTGTGTCTTTATGGAGTTACCTGGGTTTTCTATCATACATACATACATATATACATAACTTCACGCCTGTCTCCCAAGGACCCCCATGGGAGACAGGCGTGAAGTGATATCAGAAGTGATGGCAGAGACTATGGAACGCCAATTGCTACGATTCCTACACACCTCTTTCGCTTCAACAGTCATCAATCTTTTCATGCATGCTCGTCGGTTAAGGGTACTTACTTTTAATTTGGCCCTTCTTTAATATGTCGCCTTTTACGATCTCCGGCCACCGTAAGCGCGGGCCTGCGGACGGCGAGCATGGGTGGCTCCCCGTCCGACCAGAAATAGACCAGAGCGTACGGCGCGTCGCGTTCCGTGCGCGCCTCAAAGAGCCATCAGACCACCACAGATGGGGCCCAATAGGGCCGATGCCGATTCGGAGTCGCGGAGAACCTAACGGGTAACCGGGGCTCCGGCTCGACGTGCAGGAGAAGGAACGGGGTGGTTTTTAGTCAGTAAGAGTCTGACACTCCCTCCCGCCTCACCCAGGCGGGAGCAGTCACTCGATGATTTTCCCCCCTTAAAAAAAATAAAAAATATGTCGCCTTTTTCAAAACTTCAACTCCATTTTTAAAAGCCCCTGTCTGTGAATCCACCTGTGTTCCGGGTATCCATGGGCGGCGGTGATCGCTTACCACCAGGTGATCCGTCAGCTCGTTTCCCTCCTATTCCATAAAATACTTTTGAAACTAATTATTTGTTAATAGGGATGATAACGGGGTATGAAAATTAAAAATGTAATTAGTCCGTCAGTGGCGTCAGTTAGGTAATCAAAAAAATATAAGACACGTATTTTTTTATTTTGTCGTACTTATAAGAAAACAATACTTCTATAAAACGGAGTTAAGTTTAGGAGTGGGAGGTCGTTACGTCATACTACCTTATATTATAATATATAGTAAATCGTGACGTCACGCGACATTTCAAATCAATATATCGTCGAAAGTATGTAAGAAAAGAAAAAATACGTGTCTAATGTTTTAAAATTATCTACCAGACGGACATTGGAATAAAATTTGGTCCCTACTAGCAAACCCGGCGAACTCCGTTTCGCCACCAGAAGGTATCATTTTATGTAACATTTCGTTTGGTGATCAAAAGATGAAAAAAAATCCTGAATTTTCTTCTGAGACCTTTCCAACGAATGCAAAATCGGTGGAAATCGGTTCTTGCGTTCTGGAGTTATAGCGTCACGAAGGAACCCCCGACTTATTACTATTATATATACTTATTATATAGTAGATTTTGAAATATATCTACTAGGCGCCTATAGTTAGTTTTATAAAACTCTCTGTTCCAGGTACCAGACGGTTTAGAAATCCAGGTGTGCTGGGAATGCCTGGCGCGTGTCAAGTCTGCCATCAGATTCAGGAAGCAGATACTGCAGTCTTACGACTTCTTAATCAAATATTCTAAAGAGGTATCTACTCATGTTTTTTTATATTTCTATCGCATAGTAGTTATTAGCTGTCGTTTTATACAAAATGTCTCGGCACGAATGGGCTGGCTCGACCGGAGTGATACCACGGCCTCACAGAAAACCGACGTGAAGCAACGCTTGCGTTATTTCACGTCATGTGAGTGAGGTTACCGGAGGCCCAATTACCCTCCCCTTCCCCAATCTCCCCAATCCCTGAATCCCCAACGATCCTCAAACTCCTAATTCCCAAATGGCCGGTAACGCACTCGTAACGCCTCTGGTGTTCCAGGTGTCCATGGGCGACGCCGATTGCTTTCCATCAGGCGATCCGTCTGCTCGTTTACCGGCTTATGCCATAAAAAAAATAGCTACAAATTCTTTGTAAACTGACATTAAAGGCAAAATATTTAAGTACAATTTAAAATTTAGTATTTGGGCGTGTCTGGTTGATTCTGTGCTGATTTTGCGATGATTTTTCATGGTATAGTCTGACAAACGAGTAGACACATAAGGGGCCGGCCGAGCGATCCAATGCACGTGCCACCGCTAATGAGATCTTTGAGTGAGCATGACAACAAGGCTCAGACTCCAGCAATATATGATCAAGCACACTAACTTTAAACTGTAATAGGGTAGATGACTAATTTTTATTTCAATGTCCGTCTGGTAGATTATTTTAAAACATAAGACATGTATTTTTTACAGTAACGAATACTTTAGGCGATATATTGATTTGAAATGTCGCGTGACGTCACTTCTATGTACATTTTATACGTAGAAATGACGTTTTAGCCCCCACTCCTAAACTTTGATTCGTTATATCTAAGTATCATTTTATTATACAACAAAATAAAAAAATACGTGTCTAATATTTTTTTCATTACCTAACTGACGGACTAAATAGATTTTTAATTTTGATAGCCTGGAAACTACCCAATTCCCGGGTCGGGCACAATACTGGTGGCTATTTAAAAAAAAATCTCAGTAGTAGCACAACATGCCTTTTATTCCCGGAGGGGTAGGCGTTACGGCACTTAATATCACTGTACCTACAATGTAACACGCACTTTTAACTATTTATGTTATGAGTCCCACGTAATAGGGGGTGATCCTATTTCCATACACCGGGCACAATTCCAGGCTAGGTGGGTGTGACATTGTACAGTGGCATTAAGTGCCGTAATAAAGTGCACCTCTTCAGGGATAAAAAGCGAATAAAATTTCAATATAACAAATCCGAGTTACAATCATTAATACACCAATAAAATAGTAAGACTTACCACAAACGCCATGCATAGAGTTGACTTGCATCAGGTGATGTTTTAGCAGCAAGCTGTTTGGGTCATCATCATCATCCTTGTTCTATTTTCCAGCATACCTTCTTGGACTCTCCACACGATTTTGAACCGCACGCGACTAAATCTTTACTTAAGACAGAAGTTTTTGTTGAACAAGTAAAGGAGGTGAAAGAAGGTGTCGAAGACGAGAAAGAAGTACTGGTCAAAGATGAGGAGCACCAACTGGAGTATACTTTTGGTAAGCACCGTCTTTTCTTATGGCATAAGCCGGTAAACGAGCAGACGGATCACCTGATGGTAAGCATTCGGCTCCTGAACACCTGCAACACCAGAGGCGTTACAAGTGCGTTACTGGCCTTTTGGGAACTGGGGAGGATTGTGGGGATTCAGGGATTAGAGAGACTGGGGAGATGGGGGATAATTGGGCCTCCGGTAACCTCACTCACACGATGAAACACAACGCAAGCGTTGTTTCACTACAGTTTTCTGCTCAGCCGTGGTATCACTCCGGTCGAGCCGGCCCATTCGTGCTGAAGCATGGCTCTCCCATACTTAAGTCACTCAGTCAGTTTTTTTTATCTTTCTTCTCTGTACGAATCCACACTTTCGAACAAGCATATAGCTTCATTAGGGGACTGACTGAAAGACTATCTATACAGATAAATAAAATTGGAATATCTGTTTGTAATATTAAAATAACCGCTTCTTACCACATGCATAAGAGGTTCCGGCTTTGAGATCATAATTCAAAAAGTTCAGGTTTATCAGAGAGCGCTGCTGAAATAAAAAATAAAAACGAGGCCAGCAACGCACTTGTTAATAATTGTCTACATAGGATACACATACCAATATAACATTTTTTAAAATTTTTGTCAATGTAGTAGTTAGTACTAGTTAGTTTCTAACTACAGAATTTGAAGTTTGAAACTAACTAGTAGAGCTTTTCTCAGTACCTTCACGTGAGTAACTCGCTATTTTTAGCTAAGTTAGTATGTCTCACGATAGTTATTATAAAAATCTACCCTATTGCCATGAAAGTAAGCAGACACCATATTCTAACTGCACCTGCAACATCAATCGTATTGTAGATGCTGCAGGAACTGTTTGATTACGCATTTTTTGGAGCATTGTACCTCCGGTAACCTCACTCTCACGGCGAAACACAGTTGTTTCACTACGGTTTTCTGCTCGGCCGTGATCACTACGGTCGAGCCAACCCATTCGTGCTGAAACACGCCTCTCCCTGGCTTATTTATTGCTTCTTAATTTAAGACTTAGTTAGTTTTGGAAAGATACAATCGAATGTCGTCCCATTTAACATTAGATCCGCCGTAAAACGTCCGAAGTGTACCTACATGTGATGGCGCGCGGGAAACAAAAACGTCGCGGGACCTTTGTCCGACCGTCAGATTCACCCGATATTCGGTCGTGTAAGGACGTGTCTTATGTCGTCCACGTAACATTCTTTCGCTTTCATTAAAAAAAAAATTTAAGTGATTTGCATGAAAAAACATATTTTGAAAGACATTGCGACCACATGAAGTGTTGGTTATATGAAGAAAGAGTTTCATCCAGGTAAGTTTGTGTTTTCATTGTATTATTGTGATATTAGTATTTTAGTTACTGTCTTTAATATGTAATAATACCCAAGGCCCAATTAGCCCCCCCCTGCCCAGTCTTTTTTTTTTAAGGGGGGAAAATCATCGAATGACTTCTCCCGCCTGGGTGAGGCGGGAGGGAGTGTCAGACTCTTACTGACTAAAAACCACCCCGTTCCTTCTCCTGCACGTCGAGCCGGAGCCCCGGTTACCCGTTAGGTTCTCCGCGACTCCGAATCGGCATCGGCCGTATTGGGCCCCATCTGTGGTGGTCTGATGGCTCTTTGAGGCGCGCGCGGAACGCGACGCGCCGTACGCTCGGGTCTGTTTCTGGTCGGACGGGGAGCCACCCATGCTCGCCGTCCGCAGGCCCGCGCTTACGGTGGCCGGAGATCGTCTCGTGATCCCCGACGCCCGGTGTGTCCTTCGCGATGGCTGGGTTGCGAGGAGGCAGCGCTTCGCTGCCTCACGTGTCCCGCCTCCTCCTTAGCTAGCATGACTGCTTCGCAAAAGGAGGAGACGGCATCCCAGTCCCCCTCGCTCCGCATCATGGCCTGCACTAGGCCCGGACGCGAGAGGTCGCCATCGCCGATCACTTCCCTGAGGACACGGCGGTGCTCAGCCCACGAAGGGCATTCTCCCACCGTGTGTTCCACCGTGTCCTCAGGGCGGTCCTCGCAGTGACCCTGCCCAGTCTATCCCAATCCATGAACCGCCCACAATCCTCAAATTCCCAATTTCCAAAAGGCCGGTAAGGCACTTGTAACGCCTTTGGTGTTCCAGGTATCTATGCGCGGTGCTCATTGTTTACCATCAGGTGATCCGTCTGCTCCTTTATCGGCTTTTCCCATAAAAACACCTTTTGGCCACCAGTCGTGTATAGACGTCAAATCAATCAAAAATGTCCCGAGTGACTAGTACGAGTTTGTTTTTCGTTTAAAGAGATCATAACGTCATGATCCCAATGACCCAACCAATCACAGCGCCCTACGCGGTCTCGTTTCGATCACGTCGCGTAGACGCCACAGTCGCAGCTACTGATACTAGACTTAACCGCAAATAAAGCGTTCAATAATTGACATTTCTTTTTATTTGACATCCCTTTTTCTTCTCTGTCGTTTCACTCTTAGCACAGCGGTCGTGGTCACGTTGAGGCGGTCGTATTTGTGTTGGAGGCCGATACAGCTTTCCTCACGAGCTCCCGACATTCCCCTGTTTGTGGATTGTCTAGGGCAGTCTAACACTTGGTTTCCTGTTGCCGATTTGACTTAATCAGACCAACGCATAGGTGATCTGCCACGTGATCTGGTTCCCTCTACTTTCTCCTGAACGACCAGCCGCTCTATGGAGTTGTTATCACGACGGGATACATGGCCAAAGTCAGGACGCGCATACTGCAGTAGTATGCGCGTCCTTACTATGGTTGATGGACGCTTTGTAATGCCGAGTTCTCAGAGTATGGGGACGTTTGTGCGGAACTCAGTCTACGACACGCCAAGCATCTTCCTCTAGCACCACATCTCTAGAGCATCTATCTTGTCCTTTTCCAATTCTCGTACTATCCACGTTTCTGCCGCGTAGAGGAAGATTGAAAATATCAGCTTATAAGTCTGGCCTGGGTGGTGTTGCGATCCCTCCAAACTCTCCTCAGCTTCTCGGCTATGGCCATAGCCATACGGCGCTAACTTCATCCGCGCAACCACCCCTGTTGGATATGAAGGCTCCAAGATAAATATAGGATTGAACCACGTCGCAATTCGCAATATGTGTAATTTCTGGCGAGTTGTCTTTGACGCGGTCCACGATCATTATTTTTGTTTTAGATTGGTTAATTTTCAATCCAAAGGCCCGGCTTATATGTTCCATTTTGCGAAGTAATTCCTGCATGTGATCCGCATTGCTTACAAATAAGGTGATATCATCATTCCTTTACGGATTCTTATTTATATTAGTTGACCTTCTTTCTTATAAAAAAGACAAAAACTTAGAACAATTCTACCTCTAATAAACTACCCATTTACGAACTTAGTAGCTTGGCGCTGTGGACACGTCTGCATTTTTGACGTGGCGGTTCAAAAGGTACATACATAGTGCGTTTTGTGCGTAACACCTATAGATAGAAAACCATTTTAATAAAAAAAGGTATATTCCTTTTGCATTAAGAATACAATAAAAATACATGTCGATCATATTGACATTCCAAGCGTCGCATGTGAACATAGGACGTTTTTCTACGGAATCTAATGATATAATTTATTATATTATTTCTATCAAGATGAAACGTTTTACTGAAACTACTGCGTCTGTTGAAACGTTACTAAAATTTTAATAGCATCATATAGTTCAGTGTCAATTCATACCGCGAAGCGACTCTGTATGAGGCGAAAGAAGTATGTGTAGGCGAAATGTGTATTTTGTCATGTAGAAAGTAAAGTTGTTTTTTTAGTTGCTCTTCTATAGTGTTGGCGGCGTCGTGTCTTTTTTTTTATGGCATAAGCCGGTAAACGAGCAGACGGATCACCTGATGGTAAGCAATCGGCATCGCCCATGGACACCTGGAACACCAGAGGCGTTACAAGTGCGTTACCGGCCTTTTGGGGATTAGCAGTTTGAGGATCGTTGGGGATTCAGGGATTGGGGAGATTGGGGAAGGGGAGGGTAATTGGGCCTCCGGTAACCTCACTCACTCGACGAAACGCAAGCGTTGCTTCACGTCGGTTTTCTGTGAGGCTGTGGTATCACTCCGGTCGAGCCGGCATTCGTGCCGAAGCATGGCTCTTCCACACTTTCTTGGTGTGAATTGATCCTATTGGCTGTTTTTACTAACCATATCTTAATTAAAAGTTACTTAGCGTGTTGTAGCACCTAACCTAACCCCTTACTTGTACTGTGTCGTAACACATAACCTAACCCCTTACTTATACTATTAGGTGTCACTTATAGGTTAATGAAAACCAAAATGTCGTTAAATGTCAACTATCTTAGCCGCTTAGGGGCTCCTTAAAAATTAAGAGAAGCCATTAGACTTTTAATATTACTGATATCATTTTTTGAACTTTCAGGCGATGATGAACGTCACCCGTCCTCTTCACCTTCTGATCCTGAAGATACCAGTCCAAACCCTTTAACCATACTATGGGAAGTTCATGATAATGAAAACGAAGTCCAAAAAATATCTGATCCCCTCGCTGAAGATGAAAGCAATCACTCTAGTTCAGAAATATTATTTAAAGTCGAAGAGGTGTTAGAAGGCTCTAATTTAAATGGAGCAACTTCACCTACTTTAGAACTGTTAATGCCATCATCATGTATCCAATCTTGCGACAATGAATTATCTCCTAAACATATAGGTATAGATAGCCATAAAAATTCATCTACTTCTGACAAGAGAACGACAAGAAAACGAGTGAGACATACAGAAGAATGGCAGGATGTGAAACGTAAACGTCTTAGGAATTTAGGAAAGAAATACATAACGAAAAAAGACAAAGAAGTAGATGAAAAATCTATGGGAGCACCTTGCGAATGTCACTATAAATGCTATGATAGAATATCTGAAGAACAAAGATTAGAATGTTTTCAACATTTTTGGCAACTAGGAGATAGAGTGCAGCAATGGCATTTCATTATAAACTACACAGAGAAAATGAATAAAAAATCGTGTACGAATGTCCATATTAATAACCGTAGAAAATACACTTTTAAATATTATCTGCCGATACTTGCCGCTTCTAGCGAAGCGACCAGTTCCAGCAAAGTCCCCAATTCTAGCGATACACCCAGTTTTAGGGAAACCGACTGCGAGAAAACTGCAGTATGCCAAATTATGTTTATCAATACTCTGGCCATTTCTGGCCGCGTAATAAAGACTGCTTGGGCGAAGAATAACGGAACTGCTAATTTAGAAGACAGACGAGGTCGTCACGGGAATCGAATCCGTAAGAAAATTAGCGTTTGTGAAGAAATACATATGGATGAAAAACCTCAAGAAATGACGACTAACAACTCAGTACTAAATAACATGTCTGATCCTCTTACCGAAGATGTTGATAGCAATGACTTGAGTACGTTTTCTTTGGAAGTTTCTCAAAGTATGGAAAACCCACAGATAAAGCTTGAAAAGCTAATAGAAGACGCTCTAATGAATGAATCGACTTTAGAGCTTTCAGTGTCAACTCCTATACCATCTCCTGCTAATAGCGAATCCATCTACGACAGTGGACTCTCTCTTAATTATACAAAAGTAGATACAACTAATAGGTCATCTACTTCTGACAAGAGAACGACAAGAAAACGAGTGAAACGTACAGAAGAATGGCGAGATGTGAAACGTAAACGTCTTAGAAATTTAGGGATGAAATACATAACGAAAAAAGGCAAAGAAGTAGATGAAAAATCTATGGGAGCACCTTGCGAATGTCACTATAAATGCTATGACAGAATATCTGAAGAACAAAGATTGGAATGCTTTAAACATTTTTGGCAACTAGGAGATAGAGTGCAGCAGTGGCATTTCATTATAAAATATACAGAGAAAATGAATAAAAAACGGTGTATGAATATCCATATTAATAACCGTAGAAAATACACTTTTAAATATTATCTACCGATACTTACCGGTTCTAGCGAAGTGACCAGTTCTAGCAAAGTCCCCAATTCTAACGATACACCCAGTTCTAGCGATACCGATTGCGAGAAAATTGCAGTATGCCAAATTATGTTTATCAATACTCTGGCCATTTCTGGCCGCATAATAAAGACTGCTTGGGCGAAGAATAACGGAACTGCTAATTTAGAAGACAGACGAGGTCGTCACGGGAATCGAATCCGTAAGAAAATTAGCGTTTGTGAAGAAATACAGATGGATGAAGAGACCCAAGAAATAACGGCTGACATCTCCGAACTAAATAATATGTCTGATCCTCTTACAGAAGATGTTGGTAGCAATGACTTGAGTACGTTTTCTTTGGAAGTTTCTCAAAGTATGGAAAACCCACAGATAAAGCTTGAAAAGCTAATAGAAGACGCTCTATTGAATGAATCGACTTTAGAACTTTCAGTGTCAACTCCTATACCATCTCCTGCTAATAGCGAATCCATCTGCGACAGTGGACTCTCTCTTACTCACACAGATGTAGATACTACTAAAAAGTCATCTACTTCTGACAAGAGAACAACAAGAAAACGAGTGAGGCGTACAGAAGAATGGAGAGATGTGAAACGTAAACGTCTTAGAAATTTAGGGAAGAAATACATAACGAAAAAAGGCAAAGAAGTAGATGAAAAATCGATGGGAGCACCTTGCGAATGCCACTATAAATGCTATGACAGAATATCTGAAGAACAAAGATTGGAATGCTTTAAACATTTTTGGCAACTAGGAGATAGAGTGCAGCAGTGGCATTTCATTTTAAAATATACAGAGAAAATGAATAAAAAACGGTGTACGAATATCCATATTGATAACCGTAGAAAATACACTTTTAAATATTATCTGCCGATACTTGCCGGTTCTAGCGAAGCGACCAATTCTAGCCAAGTCCCCAATTCTAGCGATACACCCAGTTCTAGGGAAACCGACTGCGAGAAAATTGCAGTATGCCAAATTATGTTTATAAATACTCTCGCCATTTCTGACCGCATAATAAAGACTGCTTGGGCGAAGAATAATGGAACTGCTAATTTAGTAGACAGACGGGGTCGCCACGGGAATCATAGAGTCATTAAGAATACCGCAATGGAAAATAGCGTTTGTGACCATGTCCGGGCATTTACACCATCTAGATCGCTTCGCAGAAAGAGCCAAAAAATCTATTTAAAAGACCTAAATTTGACAAAAATGTTTAAGTTGTACCTCAACTGGTTTGACCCCAAAAAATACTCGTCTAAAGCATCTACGTTAAGACATTATCGAGATATTGTTAATTCAAACTTTGATATAGTTTTTGGTCGTACCAAAAAGGATTCGTAAAATTTTATAGGCTAGTAGACAGTGTATGAAAATTAGAAATTTAATTAATCCGTCAGTTAGATAATGAAAATAAGTTGCATAATAAAACAATACTTGGATAAAACGGACTTAAGTTTAGGAGCGGGGAGGTCGTTACGTCACGCCACCCTCATGAAATATAGTAAATCGTGACGTCACACGATATCGATACGGGAGAAGTGATTCGATGATCGCCTCCCCCCCTTAAAAAGTGACTTCGTTTCTTTGTTCCTAAGTAAAGTTGAGTTTTTCTCTTTTAATAAACGTGAGCAAGCCATATTTCTAATTAATATAAGTATATTCCAATCCACGTTAATACGTGAGCAAGCCATATTTCTAATTAATATAAGTACATAATATTGCTTGGATAGTGTATAGTTTTCTTTGTTGATTTTGTAAAATAATTATAATTAATACAAAAGATTGGAATGCTTTAAACAATTTTTGATTCTTTAAGCAACTAGGAGATAGAGTGCAGCAATGGCATTTCATTATAAAATATACAGAGAAAATGAATAAAAAACGATGTATGAATATCCATATTGATAACCGTAGAAAATACACTTTTAAATATTATCTGCCGATACTTGCCGGTTCTAGCGAAGCGACCAGTTCTAGCAAAGTCCCCAATTCAAGCGACACAACCAGTTCTAGCGAAACCGACTGCGAGAAAATTGCAGTATGCCAAGCAGTACATAATATTGCTTGGATAGTGTATAGAGGTCGTTTTCTTTGTTGATTTTGTAAAATAATTATAGAGGTAATTAATACAAAAATCTATTTAAGTTTTAAACTATGTGTAAGTGATTTCAGTTTAAAGTGGTACCGACCACTCAATGGTTTTGTACATACATTCATACATAACTTCACGCCTGTCTCCCATGGGGTAGACAGAGACTAGGCAACGCCAATAACTACGGTTTATGGTTTTTTAAACACGTTTAAATTATAATCTTAATAAAGCATTTAAAATATAATAACAAAGTGGTTTTCTTTATTAACTTTGTGTTGTGTGTAACGTTGTAAGTAATGTTACCTGATGCCTAAACCCCTTAAGCCCAAAGGGGGGCCCTTTTCAGCCCCCCCTTGTCATGCTTTGCCACGACTGAGCCGGCCCGACCGGAGTGATACCACGGCCGGGCAGAAAACCGACGTAAGACAACGCTTACGTTGCGTTTCAACGTGCGCATGATTACACCCGCCCCTCCTCCCCAATCCCTGAATCCCCTACAATCCTCAAATTCCTAATCCCGAAAAGGCCGGTAACGCACTTGTAATAACGGTTCTAGTGTTGTATCCATGGGCAACGCCGATTGCTTACCATCAGATCATCCGTCTACTCGTTTACCAGCTTACCCCATACAAATAGAAGACTAATTGGAGCCAAGCAGGGGGTAAAACCGCAAAGCTAGTAATCATAGCGAAAGTAGTACCTAGGCATACTAATATGACTAGGTACAGGTACCTACTAGGTAGGTAGGACTACGTAAGGTTGCAAGCCTTTCGGTTTTCTTTCGGATACATTTCGGTGAGTGTGCAGGGGAATTGCACAACTTGATTCCCCCTAGGCCTTTCCATCATTGTACTACAAGACAATCGGCGAAGCGTCACCGATTCATGGTAGATGTTTCACCCACACGCACGAAGCGCTTCGCTTCAAGCTTCCTTGTGCGTACTGCTAAAGAGTGGATTTTTTTGCCAGAGTCTCTATTTCCTCAATGGTATAGTGTCTTCAAGGCCCGAGTGAATAGGTTGCTTATAGGACGACGTGCTTCATCGTAGGCCGCATCATCGCTTACCACCAGGCGAGATAGTGGTCAAACGTCGCCCCATCAAATATATATATATAAAAAAAATTAGGTACATGCGGAAGTTTGTGTGTCCGTTTGTCGGTATGTTTGTATGTTTGTTACTCATTCACGTCAAAATGTGTGAAGTGATCGCGATAAAATTTGGAACAGGGGTAGATTATGGTCTAGAATAAGACATAGGGTATTTTTATCCCACGGAAACGCGGGCGAACCGTTGGCAGAAGTTAGTATAACTATTTTATTATACGTTTTTGCTCCTATAGACGTGGACATAAAAGAAGAAGCACTAGAAGAGACATATTTTGAGGATATACCAGGGAAAAATGAGGTGTCTTCCGATGAGGATGTCCAGCTGTCCAAGCTCAAGGAGGAGACGGAACGAGACAAGAAGAGAAAGAAGAGTGAAAAGAAGAAGCAAAAGGTATGTAAAAATGTTTTATGGTTTAGGCCGGCAAACGAGCACGTGGATCACATGATGATAAGCAATCTGCGCCGCCCATGGGCACCCACAACTCTAGAAGTTAAAGTGACCTTTCAGGGATTTGGGAATTGATGATCGAGGATCGAGGATCGGTGATGATAAGGGAATAATATTATGCTTTCAATAACCTCAGTTACACGACTAGAAACACAACGTAAATGCAATATCACGTCAGTTTTATCGGAGGTCGTCGAATCAGTAAGGTCGATTTTCCTTTGGTAAAAGGCAACAAAACTTGTAGCTTCCATGGTGTTGCGGGTGTCCATACTTGATTGCTTACCATCAGGTGATACTCGCTCGTTTGCCACTTTGAAAATATGCTCTAGGCGCTAAATATACGCTTTACGAGCGAGCACGAAGTACTTACTTAAATGTGGGAGAGTCATGCTTCAGCACGAATGGGCTGGCTCGACCGGAGTGATACCACGGCCGAGCAGAAAACTGATATGAAACAACGCTTACGTTGTGTTTGGCCGTGAGATCCCCGAATCACCAACAATCCTCAAACTCCTAATCCCATAAATGTTCGCAACGCACTTGTAACGCCTTTGGTATTTCAGGCGTCCATGGTCGACGCCGATTGCTTACCATCAGGTGATCTGTCAGCTCGTTTATTACATAAAATCTTTATCCTTCTCTTACAGTTAGCCCCAAAAAAAGATAAACAGAAGAAAGAGAAAAATGCCGAAAAGAAGAATAGGAAATTAAAGAATCTACCGGGAGATCTGGTAGAACTGTACACAATGTCGAATGACGAGATGTGGGTCATACGGTGGGAGGACCTGAACAGCAAGGAGTTTCAGAAACTTAAATACAGGTAAGGATTAATCTGATTGCACGGTTGGAGCGATGGCTGGGCAATGGACTGCCGCGCAACGTCCTGCGGGGTTAAAACAGAAAAAATACGCATTGAAATTTAATGTAAACGTAGGCTATTCAACGGGGCATCATAGGAGTGAATATGAGAAATGTTGTGCAATATCATGTTAAAAGCAAAACAGTACGATGTTTATGTTGCGCAACATCGCATAAATACATCATTGGGTAATTTGTATTTTGTGCAACTTAGGGCACAAATTACAAATTACCGATTCGATTCCCACACGGAGCAACTGTTTGTGTGATCCACAGATCCTTGTTCCGGGTCTGGGTGTGATGTGTATGTGAACTTGTCAAAGTCAAAGTCAAAGTCAAAGCATTTATTTCAATTGAACCATAGTTTGGTACTTTTGAAACGTCAACAAATACAAAATAAATAATAGTCTGTCAGTCAGTCCGTCAGTGAAATTAGGTGAAGCTAGGTGCTCATTCCAAAATGTAGATTCGAATGGAGAAGAACGAGCAAGACACTGCATTCGTTACTCTTTTTTAAAAAAGTATGTTCTACAATGTCTCTGATACATATCTCAATACTGTACGCATATGTAAGAACAATGCAAAGACACGCTTGATGCATTATACTAATAACTTACTAAAATAAAAAAAATAAAATCTTAAGTCTTTTATGACAAATCCTTTGTTGTAGGAGCCATTCGACTGTGGAACGCACTTCCATTATCAATAAGACGGGCGCAATCTTTGGATTCGTTTGAAAGACAAGTAAAAGATCATTATCTAACACAGATTCAATAGAGTAACTGCTACCGCATATCCGTATGTCAGTGGCGTGCACAGGTTTTCGAGACAGGGTAGGCAACTAAATATCGTATGATTAAACCCCTCCCCCCACCCCCGCCGGTCATACAATCATACTCACACAAGACAGGTACATGTACATACATAATACATTTTGAAAAATGCGTTCAAGAATATTGTGGTGTATTCTTTCGCCAAATTACATACACTGACATCTCGCGTATTTTTTGTGAAGTACTTCATCACCTATTGATTAAGTCAACAAAACTTACAAATAATGAAGGATCTATTATTCATTTTAATAATGAAGCATAAATTTGATGAACCAATTTTCATTATGGAATTGTTAAGTTTAATCAATCTGTTCAAAATCATAATATATTACGAATTTAAGAGCGTAGGTACCTACATTATGTCAACAAACAAAACAATAACAAGCTCGGCCGGCTGCGGCCGACCTGAGTCTATGCGGTACATTTGTTATTATTACATTACATAATTATTAATAAGAATTAATATGTGAATCAGTACAACCCGAAGTCTAAGTTGATATTTTTAAGAATTATCAAACAATAAACAAGAAATCAAATAACAGATCCATTATAGTAAGTACATATTTACCTACATTACCTACCTTTTACTTGGGTCAATTCTCGTAACTCGAGTACACCTCTGCCTATGGTCATTACCTGAATCTAGTCCTATAAAAGACATTTTCTTGCGAAATCTTACTGTTTTTACTTTCAACAAACACATAAAATTACCTATTATTCACATAAACTTCACAATCGAATATTATAGGTACTTGTACTAGAAACTGAACCTACACATATATTTAACTACTACTACACATTTATGCAACTTTATGTTTAAAACTATTTCCTAATAATTTAAACGAAAACATAAACAAAGCGATCGCACATCACATGAAAACAATATGGCCGAAAACATTAGAAATGAATTGAAGTCATTACCAATAGTCAATTGAGTGTTTATTATAATAAAAATGTAGCTTAAAAATTAAGGTAATGCAGCGTTTAATTTCAAAAAAACAAAGGTTAATTTAGTAAGTCAAATGAAATTGCATCATCGTCTTAAACCAATATTTCATACTAAAAAACATTCATTCATATAATTTGAAACGTTGTAAATGGCGCCATCTTGAAGTTTCAATAACTTCATTTTAACTTTTATAATAATAAAGACAACTCCTCGTTTAAAATTTCTATAAACCGACAAAGCGTAAAAAATTTAAGCTTTAATTAAAACACTTAAAACATATTTGTTAAATACGCAATTATAAAAATACATTCGCATTATATCGAACGAGTTCAGAAGTTTCAACAAAAAATTCAATAGATGGCGCTGGTGTACTCCATTCATCAGTACTTTACGATATACAGATTTTATCAATTTAAATCCTTTTATGATTTAATTGTTTTTAAAAATACAATAACTTGTTGCTGTTTTATTGTTTTACAATTCTTAATAAAATACGATCGTTTTCCAAGTGATGAACAAACGGTCCTCTATTTTTTTAGTTGCAAACATTTTGTCAAGCAAAAGGAATCGTGTAATATAATTATGAATGGTTATTCTGTACCGTGACCATGGTCGTGAACTTCACGCATGCGCGGTGCATACTTTTGGTACATTACTTTCGTGACGTCACGACTAGCAGCCAAGATTTAAGGAATAGCAGCGCATGCGTGGTGCGTGCGGGGCGCATTCATTGTTTTACAAAGGCGCGTATTTATGTTAGCCGTTTTTTTACAAACTTTTATTATATTATTGAATTTTAATAAACGCGTTTGTACATTTTATATATGTTATATATTCACGATATTTATAGGTAGGCAAAGCCTTTTCGTCTATATGGACTGCACGCCACTGCCGTATGTATGTATGTATGTATCTGATTTTGTGTATGTATGTGTATGTATATATATATATATATATATATATATATATTATGTAGGCATGTATGTATGTGTGTACATATTGTATGTATGTATCTAAACTGTTCTGTCATATCCATTGTATTTAATTCAACACTATGAACTACCCACATGGTATCTGCTCTCACGGTTATTTATCCATCCTAAGGTTGCCTGGAAGAGATTGCTGTAAGCGATAAGGCCGCCCATTGTACGACATGCCAAAACTATTTATGTTTTTTACCTACCTACTATTTTCTTATTCGTGTCTTTTGTAAGTGGTGTACAATAAAGTGTTTATTATTATTATTATTATTGTTAAGTCTAACTTGGTGCTCACATACGCATACTGACAATCCATAGAAATAGTGCTTCTATACAAGAAAAAGGAAACTCTTTGTTTCAATAAGAAAGAAATGCTCGATGCCATAAGGAAACTAGATGGTCTACATTAGAATTAAAGTATTAAATTATGTATTATATTACCTACTATTTCTTTTTCGCAAATATTGGGAAAAACCTTGCTCATGAAATCCAGTCTAACCTAAATAATAGCCACAACACATGTTATAACACATCAACGGCACAAGCAAATTCCTTTGTACTGTTGGACACTGACAAGGATGAAGTGAATTATATCCTTATGAATCTGAGGTCTGACAGTGCCCCTGGATGGGACAATGTGTCCGCCTGTTTCCTAAAATACGTAGGGAATGACGTCGTTCCCATAATAACTCATATTGCTAACCTGTGCTTCAATAAAGGCATCTTTCCGGCTCCACTAAAACAAGCCATCATTACGCCAGTCTACAAGGGTGGGGACAGGGACGACGTCAGTAATTTCAGGCCCATATCTGTTTTACCGACAATATCTAAAATAATAGAAAAGCTTATCAATGTAAGACTATTAAAATTCCTAAACCAATTTAATATATTATCCGACTCACAATACGGTTTCCGTCAAGGTATTTCCACCGAAGATGCAGTAACTGCATTGAGCACATTCATTACTGAACAACTTGACAGTGGTAAAAAATGTTTAACTGCATTCCTCGATTTAAAGAAGGCTTTCGACACCGTCTCTGTCCCAATCCTTGTAAACAAGCTGGAACGTGTTGGAATACGAGGTACACCTCTCAATCTGCTAAGTGATTACCTCTCGAACAGGAAGCAAAGTGTTAGGGTGGGACAGTTTGTCAGTGGGGAAGCACAGGTGACATATGGTGTTCCCCAGGGAAGCGTGTTGGGCCCTACGTTATTTCTCATTTACGTGAATGACCTATGTGACCTAAAATTCAAAAGAGCACGAGTCTTCTCGTATGCCGATGACACTGCAGTAGTCTTCACTGGTGCGACATGGCATGACGTCAAGCGAAGCACTGAACTTGGCTTATCTAAAATAGCTGGGTGGCTGAGCAAGAATCTGCTTACACTGAACATTTCAAAAACAAATTACATATGCTTCAGTGTCTGCAATAGAACACAACCCACTGAGGACTTTAATATAAAGGTCCATACCTGTGACGACGACGAGATTTATACAAATTGTAGCTGTTCAATTATAAACAAAGTACCATACGTCAAATACTTAGGTATTGTAATGGACCAGAGACTTTGTTGGCACCCTCACCTTGAACAGGTTGTAAATAGAGTCAGAAAGTTTAGTTGGATTTTCAGTACTCTGAGACATGTAGTACCTAAAAATATATGTAGCAGTGATGGCCGCCAAAAAAATCTGCTAAATGATGTTTATGTCGCACTGGTACAGTCAGTGCTATTATACTGTATACCTATATGGGGTGGTGCAGGGAAAACTAAATTTTTAGAGTTGGAGCGTGCACAACGAGCTCTAATCAAGCGTATGTACTTTAAAAAAAAAAGAGATTCCCATCTGAAGATTTATATACAATTAGTAACTTGCTATCGGTGAGGAAACTCTATATATTTCAAATTGTTCTAAAAAAACATAAATCTACATTTTCGATGCCAGTAAACCAACAAGAAGAAGGCAAGACGCTATAGTCACGGTCCCTCAGACAAGGACCGTGTCTGCTAGTACACAATTTAGCAAACGGTCTGCGCAGTTGTATAATAAAATAAATAAGCAAGTGTATATTTACTCAAAAACTTATTATGATTCCAAAAAAATGTTAAGTGAATGGTTAAAAACTCTTTCTTACCACGAGACTGAGGCACTTCTTCAACACCTACATTGACACCTACTACAAACTATTGATAGTACAATACATGTACATGTTTCACACAAATATTTATGTACGTACCTACTATTTTTAATTCAAACTTAGTCCTTAAATTAGAATAAGTTAGCAATGTTTGTATTTGTATTTGTATTTATAGATATTAACTATGTACGTCTTGTTGTGAAAGAGCGGAGTTTCCTAACACAGGCATATCTTGCTTAAAAGGAGGCTCCAATCACAATTTATAGGTTCCGTAATCTGTTTTTACAAATAAACGATTTTTATTATTTATTATTATTATTATGTATGTCTTTACCGTTCACGGGACCACAGGGTCCCGGTGATTTGGGAGGCGTACGAGGGGCCGAAGCCAACTGCGCAGAGGCCCTTTAGACAACTTTAATATAAATGTAATGGACACACAAACCGGCGACTATCCCTGTATGCACTATGGAAATGCACCCAAGGACAGTCCCCGGTTAGTGTAGAACTATTGTGAATAATGGAATAAAAAGGTAGGGCTATGGATGGGTTGCTGTGGACTGGGAAATTGAGAACTATGGATGACTATGGCACCTGCCGAAACAATGTAATTATTAGACTCGCCAACTCACCGACCGGGCCCCGGGAATAGTTGCTAGATATAGCAACAAAGGGGCAACGAGAATGTGAGTGGCTGAAGGGTTAAGAAACTACCACCGCTTTCTACTCAGATCATCTGCTCCAGCCGAAGCCTCCTGCATCCCTGGCCCACTCGCGACTTACGAATAGTTTCTTACCCTCCGAGCAGGATCACTGCTCTCGCGACTCCACTCTGGACGGCCAATGAAGGCAAGCCAGAGGTGGAAGACCTGTTCTTTGTCATCGTTCACTCCAGCCAGCCAATTAAGGCAAGCCGGAGAAGTACTATTGGAATTTAACTACTGGCTACATTTGAGTATTGTCCAGTGGAGCCGAACCAACATGCTGCCAAGCATTCTTATCTTCAAGATAATCTGTCAGTGTGTAGTAAGCTTGATTACATAATTCGCGCTTAATATATGTTTTTCATTATTCAAAATTCAAAATTTACTTTCATTGAGTATGTTTACAGTAAACATTTATTGTATGTTTGTAAACGTACACACGACACAGGAGATAAAAATAAATATAATTTATAATGCCGGGTTCCTCATGTAAAGATACCGAGGATAGCTCTACTATGTAGTTTCGACTCACAGAGTGGCTCATGAGCAGTTAAGGCTCGTTAAGGTTGGTTCTTCGACTTCTAGTCCAGTAGAGGTCTTTCATTCAGCATGATAATTAAAAAAAAACACAAACTCAAACTCAAACTCAAAAGCATTTATTTCAATTAAACCATAATTTGGTACTTTTGAAACGTCAACAAATATGAGATAAATAATAGTCTGTCAGTCTGTCCGTCAGTGAAGCTAGCCTGCTCGTTCCAAAATGTCGATTCGAGTGGAGAAGAACGAGCAAGAAACTCCATTCGTTACTCTTTTAAAAAAAGTCTGTTTTACATTGCTCTGATACATATTCCAATATTGTACACAGATGTGAGAATAATGTAAAGACATACCTGACGCAACATACAAATAACAGAACATACTAAAATAGAAAAAAAAAAATACAAAACCAAGACAAAACAAATATCTTAAGTCTGACATGGTCCTCACATATGTATACTGACAATCCATATAAAATAGTGCTTCTATACAAGAAAAAAAAAACACAGTTTGAGTTAACTTCATGTAATGGCTTCTGAGGGCCTTTGTCTACCCTTAGAGATTAAAAGACATATTTCTTTGTTCCACAGGTGTGATACTTGCATCATAGCATTTAATACAGAGAAATTAATGCAAGACCATTTAAATGGAAAACATCAGCCGGTAAGTAGTTATAAAAATAAAATATAACTTTATCTATATTGTTCTTCTATCGCACTATCAGATTCTCCTAATATGACTATCCCACCATCCTATCTCAGTATCCCACCATACTATCCCAATATCCCTCCATCCTACCCAATTACATTATCGTACTATCCCACCATCCTATCCTATTAGCCCATCATCTTATCGTACTATCCCACCATCCTATCCTAGCCCATCATCATATCGTACTATTCCACCATCTTATCCTATTATCCCAACATCCTATCGTACTATCCCACCATCCTATCCTATTATCCCAACATCCAATCCTACTATCCCACCATCCTACCCACTATCCCATCACCTACTCTGCTATCCTGTCCTATCCCACTAATAAATTCGGAATATTCATGGATATATCAGCAATGTTTTTTTTTTCAAGTAATTCTAATGTAAATGAAATTGGCTCTATTTCATCACTTGAATTCTGAAATACCTGAAGCCTTTTTTGATTTGATTGATAATGATTGATTGATGGGATCAGTTCAGAAGTGGGTGATTCAGTCCAAGTCAATATTAGTTCCAGCTTGACGGCTTGAACCGCGTCAAAACTCTTTTGCCATGCTGTAAGTTCCCGAGGACAAGACAAACTGATGGCGATTTTACTTATAATTTATTCTTTTACAGAAAGGTGAGAACTGTCACCAGTGTCCAATTTGCGAGGCTTATTTCCTAACTAAAGATAATTTGTCAGCTCATAAAGCTTTGCACCAGCAAGGGTACAAGTGCAAGGAGTGCGGGTTTAATACTGGGTTAAAGAAGCGTATGATGAAGCATGTGGGTGAACATAAGACTGGAGATAGCTTTACTTGCAGCTCTTGTGGGTCTAGTTTTAGGTGAGTCTTTTTTTAACTCGTCGAGTACCGGTTTTGTAGACACAATTATAGAACAATAGGTCGCGGTCACCGGTGACCGCTTGGTGTTTGACAGTTTAAACCCCACACTAGGGTTGTCTCCTGTATCGTGGGTGCGTTTACAAACATACAAGTTCATATACACATGACAGCTAGACTCGGAACAACAATACGGTAGTCGACAGGTAGTCAAATTCAATACTTTTATTGAAATGTCAAAAACGATACTTTTTTTTTTTTTTTTTTTTTTTTCTTTGGCAACCGAGTCTCCAGAACGGTGTTGTCGACTATACTGCCAGTGTCGAGTGGTGACGGCAAAATTTATGAACCGTCGAACTTAACTTTGCGGTAGTTTTTAGTTGTTAGTAGCTGGAAAGACAAAACAATTGGGTTAGTAAACATAGACATTATCAACTATTTTATTGTATGTATACAGTGGTGTAAAAAATAGTTGGGGGACATACACAATACAGACAGATATGAATATATATACATCATTTACATCATTGAACACCGTCATATTTTAATGTCATTTTCATTTATAAATTTACTTAGATAATTAATTAATTTGTAGGAAAAGTGGGTTAAAAGGAGGTGGAAACTGATTGGGAGAGGGATTTGGATTTTGGGAAGTTTTTTATAGAGGTCAAAAGATTTGGAATTTAAGGGACACGAAAAAAAGATGTGTTCTAAGGTTCCCTCATCAAGGCCGCATTCGCACAGCGAGCTGTCGCGAACGCGGATCTTGCTGAGGAAGACCGGACTACTGCAATGGCCGAGTCTGAGCCTGCACAAGGATGAAACAGTGTGACGGGGAAGCTTGGGGTACTTGGAAAACCAAGGTTTCCGTCGGATGCCGGGCTGGACAACCGCATAGTAGGCCCCTTTATGTTTGGATGTTTCTACCCACACTGCAGTCCATGAGTCAAACAGCTTGTGCTTTGTGTCTGCACGTATATCATACCCGTACACAACGTGGTGCTGGCGTTCGACATCGTTCGAGGCCGCAAATTTGGCCAATGAATCCGCACACTCGTTACCACATATGCCAGAGTGGCCAGGAATCTAAGCGATCTCGATATTTATGCCATCTTTGTAACAAGAGAAAAGAAGCGCCTTTATCTCAACAACCAAACTGCTATGAGTTCGGGAATAGAGCTGGTCTTGGTTGAGAGATTGTAGGCTACTCCGGGAGTCGGAAAAAATAACAGAGTTTTTTAGGTTGTGTGCTTTAATAAACTTAACTGATTCTAAAATGCCAACGCATTCTCCCGTGTAGACAGATGCTTCCGGGGGACACTTAGAGAGGAGGGCGATCTTCGAATTTTGGAAGTACGCTGCCACTCCTGTACTTCCGTTTCGAGATAGCTAGATAGACGCGTCTGTGAAAAAAATATTCCAACCTTTCCAGTATTTGTTCAAGGCGCGTCCGAACTCGCCCGTAGCATCCACGGAGGATTTCGAGATGCCGAGCCCTAGAATCAGCTTTGGCCTGAAGTGGATAACCTCATATACGGAAGAGAAGACCGGGAGTACAGGATATTGCTTGATGGGTGCAGAGAGGTTTTTAAGCTCCCTGTACCTGACAATCACGGGAGGGACAGGTTTACTATTCCAGTAGGAAGAGGAGCTATAGGAACAGTGGATTTGTTCTAGGATAGGAAGAAGGGGATGTGATGAGAGGGAGAGGACTTTTGAGATGAATCGGTCTGCAAGGTATTGTCTTCGAAGGTTGAGGGGAGGCTCTACACATTCAACCTGAAGAGCATTTATGGGGGACGTTTTCATAGCTCCGGTAATTATTCTAAGGCATTTGGCCTGAATGGAATCTAGTTTTTTTAATGCACCCTTATTACAAGGAACAATAAGGAACCAACAATAGTCCATTACGCTTCTGACCAATGCATTGTAGATGAGCTTCAATGAGTAGGGGTGAGCACCCCACCATACCCCAGCCAGAGCTCTAAGTACCGATACCGAGCGTTCACACCTTGCAACCACGGAGTTTATATGATCCGCCCCAGACATCTTTGCATCGAGATAAACCCCCAAGAACCTAGCACTGCTTTTGATCGGGATATCCTGACCGTCTATCTCTATACGAAGGTCCGGAGTGCGTCGTTTGCGTGTAAAAATGACAGCTGAGCTTTTTGGGGCGCTTAAAGATAACCCGTGATTAAGAAGCCATTGGTTTAATGAGGCCAAAGAGACATTGATGGAGTGGGCAGCGTCTGTTATAGAGCTATTGGTAACCATCAGTGCGATATCGTCAGCATACTGAAGGACATTACAGTTGAAATTTAAACAGGAGGGGAGGTCAAATGTATAAATATTATAAAGGATGGGACTAAGGACTGACCCCTGAGGCAAACCTTTCCAGGAGGACCTCCGTACTGGGTTATCCTCAGGAGTTCTTAATTGGAGGGTACGATCGGAAAGGATGCAGGCTACAATTCGGCAGATCCTACGCGGGATTCTCAGCTCTTGCAGTTTCTGCCTGAGAAGGGGTAAGAGGACAGAATCATAGGCCGCTGAGATGTCCAAGAAGACCGCGACCAACGACTCTTGCCTGCTAAGGGCCAGTCGGATGGCTGACGTGAGGGTACCCACACTGTCAGCCGTACCCAGACCTTTCCTGAAGCCGAACTGAGTCGCCGGAAGCAGCCTCTGGCTTTCTACCAACCATTCAAGGCGGTTTTTGATGAGATGTTCAAATATTTTAATAAGTATGGACGATAGGGCAATAGGTCTATACGACGAATGGTTACCAGGATCCTTGCCAGCTTTTAACAGCGGCATAATAACCTGAACCTTCCAGGTAGGAGGAATATAGCCTGAATTAAAGCAAAAATTGACTAAGTCAAGGTAGTATTGCTTCGCTTTTGTTCCTGCCTTAGTTAAGAAGGAGTAGGGGAACCCATCAATCCCTGGTGCCGAGTCCTTCACATGATTGAGTACCGTTTGGAGCTCTTCAGGTGAGAACTCCAAATCGAGCGGGTCATGAGACTCGGGTCGCTCGATCTCATGGGATCTCAGGCAGCATTCATCTGCGGCGGGAACATAAGTTGGAGCAATATTATTAAAAAAACTGTTAATCAGAGATTCAGGTAAGGTGGAGACAGTGGGAGGTTTGGTGGAGTTTCTAAAATTTTTGACTCTCTGCCAAACTGTGGATATTGGAGTCGATGGGCTCAAGGAACCACAAAATCTCTGCCACCCTTGTCTCTTCTTTTTCCTGAACAATTTCCTTGACTTAGCCAAAATTCGTTTGAAATTTATGAGGTTTTCCAGGTTCATATTTCGGTTATATGTTTTTTCAGCCTCATTCCTAGCTCTTATCATGGCAGTGCATTCACTATCCCACCATGGTGGAGAAGGTATCTTGCCTTTCGGTGTATTTTTCACCGGAAAGCAATCTTCGGCTGTGGAGGCTATCAGGTCTGAGAATTTCGAGAAACACTCCAAGGAATTCTCGTTGTTAATTGATGGAAGGAAAGAGGTGCGGAGGTCTAATAATTTTGAGTAAAGATCCCAATCTGCAGAATCTAAACGGTATTTTAATAAGGGAGGAAGGGGTTTATCCGGAATGGATTTTGACGGGTGTTTAATTATGATGGGATAGTGATCACTACCATAGGTCAAATCTAAACGACTCCAATTTAGCACGCTAGCCATATCAGGCGAGCAGAAGGTCAAGTCCACACAGCTGTTTCTTTGACCAAATGCAGACCTACGAGTAGGACTGCCATCATTAATGACACACAACTCGAGTTCATCCAGCATCTCAACTAGCTCATTACCCATATTATCACATATCTCTGAACCCCATCTATAATGGTGGCAGTTGAAGTCACCCATTACAAGTAATGGGCCACTTACCGAGGTTAGTAGATTTCTAATCAAAATAAGCTGGTCAACATGAGGGTGAGCAATGTAAAATACAAATATGTTTATGTCCTCAGCCTTAACAGCGACAACATTTATGTCATCGCCAACGAAGGGTAGAGGAATCTGGGAGAAGGGTACTTTGTTATTAACTAACAAAGCACAACCTCCATAACCATCAGATCTGTCATGTCTGACAACACTGAAACACGGGATCCCGAAATTTATATTCGGTTGAAGCCATGTCTCAGCAATGCCACAAATCAATGGTTTAAATTTATTGATCAAGTGGAGTAAGTCACTCTTCCTGGGAAGAGTACTCCTCACGTTCCACTGAAGCAGTGTTAGAGGCAGGAATTTTGCAAATATAATCAAGAATTGTTGAAAGTTTGTGTGCCACGTGGTCAGGTACGGTATGGGCAGGGTTTGATAGTACTGCCATGAGCATATCAGAAACTATGTTCAAAATGTTTTCGGAGCTACGAGTGTTGGTTCCGGATTCCACAGGGAAAGCGCAACCACTTTTAGATGGGGAGAACGAGTAGTTATGTATAAGGGCCTGATGAGCCTTCTTATCATAACTAGGAGAGAGGGGAACATGTGATTTGGGTTTGGGTTGGATAGTTTTCTTGTAGGAGACTTTTTGTTGGGATGGTTTTTTAGTAGGTGATGGCTCTGTGAGGTTTACTGATCTTGAGACCTCAGCATATGACCTTTTTACAGTAGGGAAAACTTGGCTTGCTTCCGCATAAGAAATTGATTTTTCTGCCATCAGAGCTTTGATACTCTTCTGGCGACCCAATTCAGGACAAGCTTTGTCATTTGCAAAGTGGTTGCCATTGCAATTGATACAAGTGGCAATCTCAGCTGAAATTTGGCATCCATCACCTGGATGGTCCTGGCCACATCTGAAACAACGTGGCTTGGAGCGGCAAAGAGTGCGGGTATGTCCAAAACGACAACAGTGATAGCACTGTATGGTAGGATATGAATATAGTTCCACCGGGAGTGCTGAATAGAAACAAAACACTTTTTTGGGTAGTGTTTGACCGTCAAAAGTAAGCACTACGGTTTGGGTGGGCTTCCATTCGGTACCGTTTGGGGTTGAGACTCTGCGATTCATCCTCCTAGCTTTTATCACAGCCCCACACCCGGTGGGAACCCTGATGTTGCCAATGATTTCGTCCTCTGTCCATTCCACAGGGACGTCCCTGACAATGCCCATACGGGTAATGTTAAATTGAGGGATCGAAGTCATATAATTTTGAGCTACCATACCGTTTACTAAAAAGCTGTTAGCATCCTGGTGCGTCAGAAACTCAACTGAAACTCTATTTCTCCCCAGCCGTTTGACACCACCGATCTTAACATTATTAATGTTTAGTTTCATTAAGAACATACCAAACTTAACTGGGTGAAGCGTGGTGCCAGACGTCTGGGAGTCCTTAAGAGACACATAAACTATGTATGGGGGATTATCCCTGGCCGTGTAACATTGTCTACTATTTACACTTTTCGCCAATTTCGGGGGGTTGTTCTGGGTGATAAGGGGGAGCCGGCGGGTCGTTTCCGGGATTTTGAAACTTCCGCGTCCATTCGTTCGATATCCGGGGAGGTGGGAGGAAGGGTAATTGTGACGATAGTTTCCGTCTCATATTCCGGGGATTTATCGGGATCGGGAGGATCGGGTGGCTTCACCTCGTCCATTTTGAATTAAAAAGATGTGGGCAGAGGAAATAATACAATAAAATATACTTAAAACACCAATACCTGATTAAAACTTACACACACATACACTTACACAACACAAAAACACAAAATTTAAAAGATTTCAATTCAGATCACTATGAAATAGCTCACTTAAATTGAAAACAAACTTAGGAATGACAAAAGCACGTGCGTAACCTTCACCACTACCAACGAAAGTCCACGATACTTTTCTATGAATTTTGTATTGGGTCGCAACTTATGACGTCATCATATTTCTGCGTCAAATATCATACTTATTTCCTTAAAATTAGCGAGAAAAAATCCATAAGTAGGTAAATGGTCAAAACAATGGATGAGAGTGTGATTATTTTTCAATTATTTATTGCATTGAAAAGTTGAAACAATTTATTTTAAACCTAGGGAACTAGCCAATTGTGCACTATGCAGCTAACTTTATAAAAGGACGAAAACGCAGACATTTTCTTCTTGCTTGACGCTCAAAAGTCGTTTCGATCTTATAATAATAAAAATACTTTTGTCTGCATCACCCAAAGGTCAGACTGGGAGAAAATGCCTGCGGCATTAAGTCCGCCTATTGTACACTTTGTGCATAAAGCATATAAAATAAAATATATAGAAAGAAGAAAGAAAGAAAAAAAACGTTACCGGTCTTTTGGGGATTAGGAGTTTGAGGATCGTTAGGGATGTAGGAATTGGGGAGATCATCACTCATACGACGAAACACAACGCAAGCGTTGCTTCACGTTGGTTTTCTGCTCGGCCGTGGTATCACTCCGGTCGAGCCGGCCCATTCGTGCTGAAGCATGGCTCTCCTACACTTAAAGTTAGATTCTCACACAATAGATTAGATGAAATTAATTAATTAAACAAACATAATAAATTTACAAAATATGAAGAGATAAAAAAAGCACAACCGGGTAGTTACATATTATGTTGAATATGATATATAACTATGTAAATATAAATGATGTTTTTTGTTTCAGTACAAGATCGAAATTAATATACCATCGCGCTGTGTGTCGTCAGGAGAAGCCGCAATGTGATTGTTGTGGCAAAGTCTTCGCTAATAAGATGACTCTTAAGTATCACTTGAAGTAAGTAATAAAATATATTGTAGCAACACAGAATATGTCGCGACCAATGAGGGCGACGCGCGGTCGTAAACCGCTAAGATCTGTAGAGAGACACAGATATCGTGGCGGCTCGTTCTCTCGCAGCCCCCGAGAACAGGCTCGCTGTCATTGCAGCGGTAAGCCCCCTGTTTGAGGAGTGGCTTGAGAGACACTATGGTGTTCTCACCCACCGCCTGACGTAGGTCCTTACCGGACATGGGAGCTTCAGTAGGTGGTAGGAAATGCCCAGATGTCATTACTGCGAGGACCGCCTTGAGGACACGGTGGAACACACAGTAGGGGTATGCCCTGCGTGGGCTGAGCACCGCCGTGCCCTCAGGGACGTGATCGGCGACGGCGACCTCTCGCGTCCGGGCCTAGTGCGGGTCACGATGCGGAGCGAGGAGGACTGGGATACCGTCTCCTCCTTTTGCGAAGCAGTGATGCTAGCTAAGGAGGAGGCGGGACGCATGAGGCAGCTAAGCGCTGCCTCCTCACAGCCCAGTCGTTACGAAAGACAATCCGGGCGTCGGGGATCGCCAGACGATCTCCGGCCACCATAAGCACGGGCCTGCGGATGATTCGAAACTAGTATAGCTTTTCTCAGTAATTTCACGTGAGTAACCCGCGATTTTTACTCAATTACCATTACCTCTCCGCATTTTTGGGAGCGTTCCGTTTGCGGCGTGTATATAGTATATTGATTCTTAGTTAAGTAATTGTATATACAAATGTACAGTCAAAGGTTAAAAGTCCACTGCCACCGTAAGACTACTATCCGTTGCGCTGTAGCGCTTATACACACACACGCACACGTATATTTGTATCCGTGTGCGTACGTGTGCGTGTGTGTATGCATACGCACGCGTGTTTATGCACATTAATATGAAATTACGCATTACCGTGTGAAAATCACTCACGGTGGCAGTGCCTGACCTTTGGCTGTACATACATACATAACTTCACGCCTGTCTCCCATGGGAGTAGGCAGAGACTATGGAACGCCAATTACTACGATTCTTACATACCTCTGTCGCTTCATCAACAGTCATCAGTCTTTTCATGCATGCTCGTCGGTTAAGGGTACTTTTAATTTGGCTCTTCTTTAATATATCGCCAATCTGGTCACTATATATCCGTCTAGGGCGCCCTCTACCGACGGCCCCATTAATATCCGCTCTGTATACATCTTCCGTTACTCTACTTTCATCCATCAAATCAAATCAAATCAACATTCTCAGAAGTAGCACGGAGTTGGAAATGTGCCCGGTATATGGCAATAGGCTCACCTCCTATTACATGGAACTTATAACATAAATAGTGAAAAGTGGGTGTTACATTTACAGTGGTGTTAAGCACTGTAATGTGCACCTCTGCCTACCCTTTCGGGGATAAAAAGGCATGATGTTAATTTAATATGTTATGTTATATAAATGTATGTTTGTTTATTTACAGAATATTGCCGCGGAATAAAGAAGATAAGCCTAAAGAGAAGTTGTTTATTCCATGCAAAGGTTGTGATAAAGTATTCCATTCGAAGAAAAGTTATAGAGCTCATGTGTAAGTATTAGCATTTATGAAAGACGCCATTTTTAAGGGGGGAAAATCATCGAATGACTGCTTCCGCCTGGGTAAGGCGGGAGGGAGTGTCAGACTCTTACTGACTATAAACTACCCCGTTGGGCTGGGTCGCTCCGTTCCCTACGAAATGGTTGATCTGACCGACTGCTGGCCCTCACGTCATGCTCGTGAACGGGCGCCTTCTGCTGGAGCAGGTAGGGTCGCTCATTGCGCGTGTGGGCTAATCCAGTAAGATTAATGTAAATGTAATAAAACATATAAATAAGACTGCCTCGTTGGCCGAGTGGTCGCTAGTGCGACTGCCGGGCAAGGGGTCTCGGGTTCGATTCCCGGGTCGGGCAAAGGATTACTGGGTTTTTAAAAAATCTCAGTAGTAGTACGGAGTCTGGAAATGTGCCCGGTATATGGCAATAGGCTCACCCCCTATTACATGGGACTTATAACATAAATAGTGAAAAGTGGGTGTTACATTGTACAGTGGCATTAAGTGCCGAAATGTGCACCTCTGCCTACCCCTTCGGGGATAAAAAGGCGTGATTTTATGTTATGTAATAAAACATGTATTATGTATATATAGATAGCAGACACGACTTTCTCTTGTGAAAAAAAAGTGGATAATGTAGCATGTAAGATTTTTGTAACAATTAATTTTGACTGTAAATTAAAAGAAAATGGACAAGAGTCCGTGGAGAAAAAGATATGTAATATAATAAGAAATAAAAAAATTACCTTCCTTCTCCTGCACTTCGAGCCGGAGCCTCGGTAACACGTTAGTTTCCCCGCGACAGTAAAGACGCCTGCCTTAAGGTCTCATTTTACCTGGTCTCATTGTATGTTGCTTTTGCAAACTACTAGTAGTAGTAGAGTAGCTTAGATTTTCGAGTTTGCCGGTAAACGAGCTGACGGATCACCTGATGGTAAGCAATGGGCGTCGCCCGTGGACACACGGAAGACCAGAGGTGTTACAAGTGCGTTACCGGCCTTTTTGGGAATAGGGTAGATGCCTAATTTTAATAATGTCTGTTTTTTTATTAATGTCCGTCTGGTAGATTATTTTTAGGTAGGTAGGTTTAGGTGGACACTCGCTACATCACACACTTTTTTATTGTCTTACAGAAACGCATACTATCGACGATATATTGATTTGAAATGTCGCGTGACGTCACTTCTATGTACATTTTATACGTAGAAATGACGTTTTAGACCCTACTAAGTATTGTTTTATTATACAACAAAATAAAAATATTAATGTGTCTTAATATTTTTTCATTACCTAACTAACGGACTTAATAGATTTTTAATTTTCATACCCTGTCATCATCTCAATTGGGAATTGAGCTTTGGCACAATGAACCATAGCCTACCTTTCAAACAGAAATTATCTGAGCCGTGGCGGAGCTGGGTATTTATTACCTACTGTTCATTATTACAGAGTAATCCACGACGGTCTATCCTACCCCTGTCCAATATGCGGAAAACTGTTCCAATGGAAGCGAAATCTCTACCGACACACTCGCAACCATAGAGAGAGAGCCGCCGGCGCTCTACATGAGTGTAGAGACTGTGGCAAGACATTCGCTAGTAGAGATTGCTACAATAATCATATGCGACTGAGCAAACGACATGTTGCTGATGAAGCGCTCCAGTAAGTATATTTAACCAAAACTGACCACTACTATCTGAAACTGTCCTCAACTCTCCAAAACTGCCGATAACTGTCCACAACTATCCAAAAGTGTCGACAACTGTCCTCAACTCTCCGAAAGTGTCCACAACTGTCCACAACTCTCCAAAAGTGTCCACAACTGTCTACAACTCTCCAAAAGTGTCCACAACTGTCCACAACTCTCCAAAAGTGTCCAGAACTATCCACAACTCTCCAAACCGATCCACAACTTTCCTACACTCTCCACAACTATCCACAACTCTCCAATACTATCCACAACTCTCTAAAACTATCCACAACTCTCCAAAACTATTCACAACTCTCAAAAACTATCCACAAATATCCAAAAGTGTCCACAACGGTCCAAAACAGTCCACAATCCAAAACTGTTGAAAACTGTCCTCAACTCTCCAGTACTGTCCACAACTCTTGAGAACTGTCCACAACTCTCCAAAACTGTCCACAACTCTCCAGAACTATCCACAACTCTCCATAATTGTCCACAACTCTCCAAAACTGTCCATAACTGTCCACAAACCTCCAAAAGTGTCCAGAACTATCCACAACTCTCCAAAATGATCCACAACTTTTCTACACTCTCCACAACTATCCACAACTCTCCAATACTATCCACAACTCTCCAATACTATCCACAATTCTCTAAAACTATCCACAACTCTCAAAAACTATCCACAAATATCCAAAAGTGTCCACAACGATCCAAAAAAGTCCACAATCCAAAACAGTTGAAAACTGTCCTCAAGTCTCCAGAACTGTCCACAACTCTTGAGAACTGTCCAAAACTCTCCAAAACTGTCCACAACTCTCCAGAACTGTCCACAACTCTCCAGAACTGTCCACAACTGTCCAAAACTGTCTACTACTATGCAAAACTGTCCACAACTCCAAAACCCCACAACTGTCCAAAACTTTCAACGTTTGTCCAGAACTGTCCAAAACTCTCAAAATCTGTCCTAAACTATCCACAACTATCCATAACTGTCCAAAACTCTCTAAAACTGGCCACAACTCTCCAAAACTGCCCACATCTCGCCAAACTGCCCACAACTGTCCAAAACTTTCAACGTCTGTCCAGAACTGTCCAAAACTCTCAAAATCTGTCCTAAACTATCCACAACTATCCATAACTGTCCAAAACTCTCTAAAACTGGCCACAACTCTCCAAAACTGCCCACATCTCTCCAAACTGCCCACAACTGTCCAAAACTTTCAACATCTGTCCAGAACTGCCCACAACTGTCCAAAACTCTCAAAATCTGTCCAAAACTGTCTACTACTGTCCAAAACTGTCCACAAATCTCCATAACTGTCCAAAACTCTCCAAAACTGCCCACAACTCATCAAAACTGTCCACAACTTTACTACAATGTCCACAACTATCCACAACTCTCCAAACCTGTCCACAATTGTATAGGGAAACATGTTGAATTAACTAAAAATTACGAGTTACTCACGTAAATATACTGAGAAAAGCTCTACTTTTTTTCGAGTCACACAGGGACTCTTCCTCATAAGTAGCCTGCGCGGTTGCGGCGATGTCGCTCAGCGTACTGGCTGTATTTATTATTTAGTTAATTCAAGACGATGTAAATTTAAAATTTTTATTCCAGACATGCTTGCACATACTGCGATAAGAAGTTCCCGACCAAATGGTGTCTTACTGACCATGTGGACTGGGATCATCTCAAGCGCATCAAATATCAATGTAGCTCCTGTTTTAAAGTAAGTATTTTATATGAAGTAGAATAATAGTTGTTGCCTCTTCCTCTGGGTGTTGTGTACCCCACAATTCTTTGCCTCTATATTTTCTGAAAGGTGTCTTCAAGGCCCGAGTGAATAGGTTGCTTATGGGACGACGTGCTCCATCGTAGACCGCATCATCGCTTACCACCAAGCGAGATAGTGGTTAAACGTCGCCCCATCAAATAGCGCTTGTCTACAGAGAGAGTAGAAAACTAAATGTATGGGGATGACACTGACAAGTGTCAAAATTTACGTCAATTCCATATAATTTGGTTTTCTATTCTACATGTAGACAAGCTCTGAATGGCATTTGGCTATAGCTGCTGGCGTTGGAGATCGCGGGACGGTCTCCGGCCACCGTAAGTGCGGGTCTGTGGTCGGCGAGCACGGGTGGCTCGTCGCTCGACCAGAACCAGAACCGGGTGTACGGCGCCGAGCGTTCTGAATGCTCTTCAAAGAGCCATCAGACCACCACGGATGGGGCTCATTAGGGCTGACGGGTTACCGGGACTCCGGTTCGAAATGCAGGAATAGGATAGGATGGTTTTTTGTCAGAAAGAGTCTGGACACTCACTCTCGTCTCATCCAATGCTGGAGAAGTCATTGAATGATTTTCTCCCCCTGAAAAAAAAAACGATGTAGATTTTTTTTTTTTAAATGTTGCCCCACACTAGTTTTTTCCTGTGTCGTGGGTGCGTTTACAAACATACAATATCACATACACATGACACCCAGACCCGGAACAACAATCTGTGGATCACACAAAGAGTTGTTCCGTACGGGAATCGAACCCGCGACACGTTGCGCGGCAGCCAGTTGCCCAGCCACCGCGCCAACCGTGCAGTCAAGCTTTCAGATTCCTATGGAGAAGAACGAGCAAGAAACTCCATAGCTTGTAATTCCGCTAAGATCAATAGAGTTCCGATACGACGAAAACATCACGCTACGATGAATAGGGTAGATGACTCATTTTTATTTTAATGTCCGTCTGGTAGATTATTTTATAACATTAAACACGTATTTTTTATTTTCTCACAGAAACATACTTTCGCCGATATATTGATTTGAAATGTCGCGTGACGTCACTTCTATGTACATTTCATACGTAGAAATGACGTTTTAGCCCCCACTCCTAAACTTTGATTCGTTTTATCTAAGTATTGTTTTATTATACGACAAAATCAAAAAATACGTGTCCAAAATTTTTTCATTGCCTAACTTACGGACTAATTATATTTTTAATTTTCATACCCCGTCATCATCCCTATTCTGGGTGTCTTCAAGGCTCGAGTGAATAGGTTGCTTATGCTGCTGTCATCATCCCCATTGTAGGTGAGCAGGGGAAGTAGCTAGCACCTATTCTAATAAAAGTTTTTATTTTTCAGCCCTTCAAAACTGCTAAAATATTGGTCGCCCATGTGAAGAATATTCATGAGGGCAAGAAGAAAGAAGTCGAGGGTGAACACCTATGTGAAATATGCGGGAAATCTTACAGGGTTAGTATAACAAAGTTATTTTTCAACATAACATCACACATTTAAATGCCACTGTACAATGTAACACCCAATTTTTGTATGTACCCATGTAACTCATACTCATGGGACTCATATAGTAGTGAAAAGTATATGTCACTTTACAATGACCAGTCAAAAGTCCACTGCCACCGTGAGTGATGTTCACACGGCATTGCGCAAGTAATTTCATATTAATGTGCATAAAAATGCGTGCGTACGCATACACACACGCACGCGTACGCACACGGATACAAATATGCACATGTGGGTATACGCGCTGCAGCGCAACCGATAGTAGTCTTACGGTGGCAGTACTTTTGACCTTTGACCGTACAAATCTGCTTATCCGTTTGCGGATAAAAGGCGTGATGTTATGTTAATGTTATGTGTCATGTAATAGGGGTGAGCCTATTGACATAAACCGGGCACATTTCCAGACTCCGTGCTAGTATTGAGAATTTTAAAAAACCCAATTTTACTTTGCCTGACCCGAGAATCGAACCAGAGACCCCTTGCCCGGCGCTCTCGGCCTATCTCGAGGCAGTCGAATTATCAAAATTAAATAAAATCGCGGGTTACTCACGTGAATATACTGAGACAAGCTCTACTAGTTTCGAACCACAGAGGGGTTCTTCCTCATGAGCAGCGTGCGCGGTCGCGCAGCTCGTTGGTGAGCTGTTCTCAGTATATTCATGTAAGTAACCCGAAATTTTAGTTAATTTAGTAAGTCTCACGATAGTTATAGTTTTTTCTATATCTTTATAAATATGTGTATTTATTTGTTCTTTTGTTCTTTAATCTTGTATTTACGACCACTCGGCCAAAGACTGCCTCGTTGGCCTAGTGGTCAAAGGGCCTTGGGTTCGATTCCCGAATCGGGCAAAGTATAACTGGGTTTTTTCCAAATTCTCAGTAGTAGCACGGAGTCTGGAATCGTGCCCGGTATATGGCAATAGGCTCACCCCCTATTACATGGGACTCATAACATAAATAGTGAAAAGTGGGTGTTACATTGTACAGTGGCATTAAGTGCCGTAATGTGCACCTCTGCCTACCCCTTTGGAGATAAAAGGCGTGATGTTACGTTATGTATGTTTTGTATTTACTTTCTGTATCTGTGTGCGTGTCTACTGTCGAATGTTTTTATTTATTTCTTTCTTTCTTACTATAAAAACATAGTCGAAATATCTTTTGTTTTTATATTGTCAGACTGTAAAACGACTCAAAGGGCACGTGTGGGCGATGCACACGAAGCGATCAAACAGCAAGGTATACAAGTGCAAGCTCTGTCCGGCTACATTCATGTGGCAGACCAGTATATACAAACACATGAAGATGATGCACGATAATAAGAAGGCTAAGGTACGTTTGTATTGAGTTTTTAGCGCTCGACCGGAGTGATACCACGGCCGAGCAGAAAACCGACGTGAAATAACGCTTGCGTCGTGTGAGTGCAGTTACCGGAGCCCCAATAACCCCCAGTATCCCCAATCCCGATTATTCCACAGTCCTCAAATTGTCAATAGGGTAGATGCCTAATTTTTATTTCAATGTCCGTCTGGTAGATAATTAGACACGTATTTTTTATTTTCTAACAGAAACGAATACTTTCGACGATATATTGATTTGAAATGTCGCGTGACGTCACTTCTATGTACATTTTATACGTAGAAAATTAAATGATGTTTTAGCCCCCACTCCTAAACTTTGATTCGTTTTATCGAAGTACTAGCTTTTACCCGCGGCTTCGGTCGCGTCACAAAAGGATAAAAAGTAGCCTTTGTGACATATACCAATACACACAGCGCCATCTATACCAATACTTTTGTTTTTCCTCGGGAATATAAAATTTTTCCGGGATCAAAAGTACCCTATTATTTAATCCGGACTTCTATCTATACATCTGCAAAAATTCAAAGCAATCGGTTAAGTAGTTACGGCGTGAAAGCGGAACAAACAAACAAACTCACTATCCGATTTATAATATTAGTAAGGATTGTTTTATTATACGACAAAATAAAAAAATACGTGTCTAACATTTTTTCATTACCTAACTAACGGATTAATTAGATTTTTAATTTTCATACCCTGTCATCATACCAATTCTCAAAAGCCTGATAAAGCACTTGTAACGCCTCTAGTTGTCCGGGTGTCCATGCGTGGCGCGGCGGCAGATGCATTGCTTACCGGCTCATTACATAAAAAAGCGATAAAATCTATACACATTTTTTTAAAAGAGTAAGGATGGAGTTTCTTACTCGTTCGAAACTACACTTTAGAACGAGCGCCTAACATTACTGACAGACGGACGGACAATTCAATTGGGTACTTTCCTTCATCAAAAATAAATTATTTCGACTGTCCAATACAATAAAATATAAAAAATAATCACACTGTGATTTTATAGTAACTATCGCGAGACATACTAAATTAACTAAAATCGCGGGTTACTCACGTGAATAGGCTTGTGAGTGAGGTTACCGGAGGACCAATTACCCTCCCCTTCCCCAATCTCCCCAATTCCTGAATCCCCAACGATCCTCAAACTCCTAATCCCCAAAAGGCCGGTAACGCACTTGTAACGCCTCTAGTGTTCCAGGTGTCCATGGGCGACGCCGATTGCTTACCATCAGGTGATCCGTCAGCTCATGTACCGGCTTATGCCATAAAAATAGAAATACATCGAAATTACTGGTTATGGCAAGTTTGGCCGCGGAACGGAAACGAAATATATTTCACGGTGTATACTTTCAACTACCATTCATTCATTCTACCTCTACATTATAAATACTGATTACTCATTCACTCTTTTCCTCCCCACAGACACAACGCGCCGCCCCACCAGTGAAAAAGGAAGAGCCTTACCCAGGAATCGAGCTAGCGAACCGAATGCAATATTTCCAACAAAATCTTTCAGGCAATCTCAACATAGTACATATACAACCAATTGAAATTGGACAGAATATAGTTTTTAAATAAATATGTGACCGACTGACATATACAGTATGTTAGGTTAAACGAGGGACATATTCAAACCCATAATAGTGTATACTCACATGAACCTAACAAACATATAAACGAAACGAAAACACTAATAAATAACAGACAGAACCATAAAAACGCTTCCGCTTACGCTTACGGGTTACGGCTTAGCGGGCTTAAGCGCACTCTATCCTTTTCGGCAAGATCGGCGCATGTTTTGCAACGCGACTTACTTTATGTAAGTACTGTTTCTGTTTACAAGTTCACTTGTTGCGCGCTCAGTGTTCATGATGATTTATTTTATTGGACAATTACTTCAAAAATTTTGGTTATAGGTTTTTTACATATCGAGAATCGAATACTGAATACCCTCCCTCAATAAGTCCCTCGTTTAACCTAACACACTGCATATATATATAACATGTAACTTAAATAACGCACATCCTGAAAATAGTTTGTTCAGAATCGTTAACTGAATCGATTTATATAATTTTTACTATAGGAAATTTTTTATCCCAAAAATAATTAAAACTACGGAAATTATTGTCATATTAACCCTGTATTGTTAAAACAAATCGAAATGGACCGTAAGTCAAAGCAATAAGACTTTTAAAATCGCAGTTTTTTTTTGTATTCATACAAATTCTATCATTCAACACAAAATAAAGAAAAATAAACCTTATGACAAGACCAGCAAGGATGCATATACATGTTAAATTAAAAATTTAGTGTATGTATTATGATTATAACATAATATTCTAATTGGGGTGTTTGAGGGTGTGCGTTAATTACATTACATGTTGTATATATTGCATGAGACTCATAACATAAATAGTGGAAAGTGGGTGTTACATTGTACAGTGGCATTAAGTGCCGTAATATACACCTCTGCCTCCACCTTTGGCGATAAAAGGCGTGATGTTATTTATTTATTAAATGGTGAATCAACAGCTATATTAAACAGATTTAGCAAAAAAATAGTAGCATTGAGCCACTTATATGGAGATTCACACGAATACTGACTTAATAGGTAACAGATAAGATAAAATTAAAACTATAAATATATCAAAAACAGTAGGCACACAGCAAGAAAATTATTTAAAGAAAGAAAAAACAAGTTATGTGTCACCTATCTTAGCTTAGGTATTCTTTTAAATTTAGGAGAGGTTATAATGGACTTATATATTAACATCACGCTACACTAGCTTAGGTACTGATTAGTTTAATATCACATGCCATATTAAAGTTAAAATTAATTTAAATTATTTTTAAGGAAGTATTTCGTTTCTGCCGGTAGTTTCTCCTGCGTTTCTAGATAACAAAGTACTTATCATAGAGGTATGTGTTATCAGATTATAATCTTACTATTATTACCTCTATAAAAGTGGGACTGGCTCGTTGGCCGAATGGTCGCAATTGCGACTGCCGGGTAAGGGGTCTCGGGTTCGATTCCCGGGTCGGGCAAAGTATTAATGGGTTTTTAAAAATTCTCAGTAGTAGCACGGAGTCTGGAACTGTGCCCGGTATATGGCAAAAGGCTCACCCCCGTATTACATGGGACTCATATAACATAAATAGTGAAAAGTGGGTGTTACATTGTACAGTGGTATAATGTGCACCTCTGCCTACCCCTTCGAGGATAAAAGGCGTGATGTTATGTAATGTATTATTATAAAAGTGATAGTTTGTGTCAAAGTTCAAAGTTGACTTTGGACTTTGACTTTGACACAAAATTTGACTTTGTCAAAGTCCAAAGTCAACTTTGACTTTGACTTTGAAAGATTGTGTTGTCCAGGAGAGGGGGGACGACGACATTATTATACACTATTAAAACTTTGTACCATTTTATTCCGAAAACGTAAAAAATAATGAGACTTTTTGGAAAACCACATTAAACCCCTAATAATACTTTAACTGATCCTTTTGAGGGGGAAAGTCATCCAGTGGGTTTTCCCGCCTGGGTGAGGCGAGAGGGAGTGAAAGACTCTTACTAACTAAAGACCACCCCGTTCCTACTCCTGCACTTCGAGCCGGAGCCCCGGTAACCTGTTAAGTCTTCCGCGGCTTCGTATTCGCATCAGCCCTGTTGGGCCCCATCCGTGGTGGTCTGATGGCTCTTTGAGGCGCGCGCGGAAAGCGAAGCGCCGTACGCTCGGGTCTGGGTGCTTACTCTTGAATCCAATTCCGATCGATCGACATTGGTATTGTGTCGTACTCTTGAGTTGCAACACTAGCTCCCATTGCATCCGTATTGCGTGGATATTGAATGAACTAAATGGTATTGAGTTTGGCTTTATATTCCGTACTCTGAATGCTATTGTAACAGCTACGATTGTGGTTGTATAGTGTTGACATTGAATAATTATTGAGTTTTCAATGGATTGCAATTGCATTGAGATTGGTTTCAAGAGTAAGCACACTGGTTCTGGTCGGACGCCGAGCTACCCACATGCCGTCCGCAGGCCCGAGCTTACGGTGGCCGGAGATCGTCTCGTGTGAGTTTCTTTATAATATGTTTATTACTCAGTCACGTCAAAATAGCTTAAGGAATCGATATGGAATTTGTAAAAAGAGTACACTGGCATAACACATGGGATACTTTTTGTATTCGAAACATGTCGTACCTCCGGTACTGTACCGTCTCTTATGTATTGCGAGGGCCCGCGCGCAATGAAACGTTGTTTCTCCTAGTGCCGTCCAGATTAGCGCCAAAACCGTAACGACAGTAATGCCCTCACAATGTCAGTTTGCTTACACAAATGACAATAACGCACCGAGTAAAGAGGTGAATGGGGTAGACGACTAATTTTTATTTTAATGTCCGTCTGGTAGATTATTTAAAATCATTAGACACGTATTTTTATTTTCTTACGGAAACGAATAGTTTCGAAGATATATTGATTTGAAATGTCGCGTGACGTCACTTCTCAGTACATTTTATACTAAGAAATGACGTTTTAGCCCCCACTCCTAAACTTTGATTCGTTTTATCTAAGTATTGTTTTATTATACAACAAAATAAAAAAATACGTGTCTAATATTTTTTTATTACCTAATTTACGGACTAATTATATTTTTAAATTTCCTACCCTGTCATCATCCCCATTTGGAGTATTCTTTCATCAGTTAAGGTTTGACAAAAATTGCATTAATCAAATATCTTTCAAATATCTTTATTGCTGAACACAGTACATTTTGATGCATTTCAAGATGATATATGAATGCGCAGTTCATCATGTTCCACCAATCAAGGCATGCAACTATTATTGGTAAATTACAATTGACGAGTTCCAGATTACAGCAATTTTATTAGTTATGAGTTCAGTCAACACTTTACAAGTTATTAATAAAGCACAACAACATACTTAAAAATAAATAAAGAAAAATTCAAATATCAAATAGGTAAGTCATAATTATAGAGGCACAATATTAATCAATGTCAAGAAATAAAAGTACAATAAAATTAACAATATGTCAATATTTCTGTAGTCATATTATGACAATGTTTGTTAAATATTCTTTTATCGATATGCCTTTTTTATTAGAAATTTATTCAGTTCTACTTTAAACACATTGATTTCCCTGGTTTCGAGTAAATGTTTAGGTAGTCTGTTATATATCGATGGTGCCATCCCTAAAAAGCTCTTGTGGAAGATTGCTTTCTTGTGTTGTCTATAACGGATTTTATTTTTGTTTCGCACGCTTTTTAATGTTTCAAATAGTCTAGGGTTCCCTTTCACAAACATTGCTACCTCATATATGTACAGACATGGTAATGTTAACCTTCAAGCGGGCGCGCGTAGTCGAATCGACCGCGGTTAATACATTTTCGTTCGTATTTTTATTTTAGTTGCCACATGCATTTCTAATTTCTAGTAGCCTGTCACTATCTTTTTAGGAGTAAAATAAAAACTATTTCGTTGCTTGAAGCGCTCTCTACACTCCACAAATTACAATTGTTTAGGCTCTGGCGCAGTCGTTGAAAAGACTACACGCGCCTGTCGTCGAATAGGTTACGCGCGACGCCCAACGCGATATACACATGTCAATATTATCTAATTCAGCTTGGAGTTTTGGTGTTTTAAAGCATTTTTTGTTTAAATAAGTTGTTTATGGTTATCGCAAAGTACAGTAATCGAGGAATTACAAAGAGAAGACGAAGAAGAGAGTGAATCAGAGCTTAGCAACCAAGGCTCTGAAACTTCTCATCACATAGTTTTAGAAGAACATCTATCTGATGTGATATCATCCTTGTCGGATTTAGATGAGAATAATTTGTAGCTTTTGGAAATAAATAGCTGTTTTACAGGACGCGATAAAGTAACGAAGTAGCAAAATCTGAAAAATTACTAGAATACTGACTCAGACGAAAATAAAATCAAAATTAATGAGTTTTTAGAGTTTTATCCTTACTTTTTATTTATTTTTTGGTCTACGTATATAAACCAACCTAACATAAATGTAAACGGGTCTTAATTTTTATTTTGATCCGAAGAATATTTGAGTTACTTTAGGTGACTTAATAATTGCTTCTTTTTCATAATTTTAATTACTTGTTGTGACAAATTTCTCTTTAAAGACAATGATATTGTATCTTAGTACAAATTAATAAATGATTATCCCATAATTATTGCTTTCTTGGTCTTATTCATCCCATAGGCCTATTCGGTTACGCGCGCCCGCTCCCGTTACAAAAGACCGCGCGCCCGCTTGAAGGTTAATATACGTAATTTTTCAAAATACGGTTTACAACTGTCTGTTGTTTGAATACCGCATATAAGTGACGATATTGCACCGTAGGTGCGATATGTTTTTAAAATGAAACATCGAGCAAAAGTTTACTATTAATTAATGAGGTGTATACTTATGTCTGTAGAATAGATATTTTATACGAAGTGAACAATAAATGATGAAATATATAAATCATTTTTTTTTAATATCATTTTATAATCCCAATCTCCAAATCCCCATTTCGTTAATCCCTTATCCCCAAAAAGTCGGTAACGCACTAGTAACATCTCTAGTGTTGCGGGTATCCATGGGTGGCGATACTTGCTTACCATCAGGTGACTTACTAATGAATTCAATTCCGATCGATCGACATTGATATTGTGAAACATCATACTCTTGAGTCACAACACTAGCGCCCATTGCATTCGTATTGCGTGGATATTGAATGAACTAAATGGTATTGAGTTTGTCTTTATATTCCGTACTCTGAATGCTATTGTAACAGCTACGATTGTGGTTGTATAGTGTTGACATTGAATCATTATTGAGATTTTATTGGATTGAAATTAGTCTAGAGAAGTTGCGTCACTGCATGGGTGCCCACTGAAAATCAGTGCTGGGTAACCTGTATGCCTGGCTTACACTGAGTGGGTGACCCTTTTAGCATAGGCATGTTGTCAGCGTCTCTTTTCTAATTCTTCTGTTTCAATTTTTCAACTCTTATATGTTTATTACTTCCACTGTCACATCTTGATTGTCTTTTTTTATTTTTTATTTATGCCGCATCGTGCCTGGTGCTAAATAAATGTTTTTCTTTCTTTCTTTAGTTTCAAGAGTAGGCGCCCTGGTCACTTGTCTGTTCGTTTCTATTAAAATCTAAAGTTTAGTTCGCCTCGCCCCCTATTACATGGAACTCGAACTGACCAGGGACCGATTTTTCAATCATTATTTAATTCTTAACTGTAGAATAAAATTGACATTTTGACAGTTTTTAGTATGGGAGAATTGTCAAATATTCAAAGTTATAGCTCAGATTTATCTGGTTTTTTTTATATTTGATGGGCCGTTTGACCACTATCTCGACCGGTGGTAAGCAATGGCGTCATTCAATAAGCAACTCACTCGGGCCTTGAAGACACTGGCATTGGAGAAATCAGCCCTATAAGTAAAAGTTACAATACAATGGTTAACCTGTGCCAAAAGACGGTTAAGTATGTCAGTGATGGTAGATTATAAAACATTGGTCGCCACCTTTCGTCTTGTCGAGGGTCTCTACACTTCGTTCCCTTACGCGCCCCGCCTCCTCCTTGGTAAGCATAACTGCTTCGCTGAAAAAGGAGACGGCATCCCAGTCCCCCTCGCTCCATGGCCTGAACCAGAGCCGGACGCGAGAGGTCGCCGTCGCCGACTACATCCCTGAGTGCACGGCAATGCTCACCCTACGCAGGGCACACCGCCACTGTACTCTTCTGTAACCAGTGCCTTTAGCCAAACGCCACTTTAGCGCCTGTCTACAGAGAGAGTAGAAAACTAAATGTATGTTGATGACACTGACAAGTGTTATAATTTACGTCAATTCTATATAATTTGATTTTTTAATCTATGTACATGTGACAAGCGCTAAGTGGCATTTGGCTACAGGTGCAGGCACTTGCTAGATGGCCTTAGTGATAATACGACTCTGTGTAGACGAGGTTCATAATCCTTTAGTTGTCTGTCACTTGGGACTCGAGGTGGCGCTCCACAAGTCCGAGGCCATGTGTTTTCATGGCCGCGGGAACGCGCCACCTCCGGGTGGGTCCCAAATAATGGCGGGAGGGGTTACCATCGGCGTCGAGACGACGATGAAGTACCTGGGACTCGTCCTCGACAGTCGGTGGAACTTCGTGGAGCACTTCCGACGTTTGGGTCCAAAGTTGGCGAGGGCGGGGGCTGCGTTTAAGCGCATCCTCCACAACCTCGGGGGGCCAAACGCCTCCTGCCGGAGGTTATACGCCGGGGTCGTGCGGTCCATGGCCCTCTACGGCGCCCCTGTGTGGGCGCCGAACTTGCTGCGGCGTCTCGCTCGGACGCTGCTCATGTCACAGATGGTCATGGCGATCCGAATGATCCGCGGATACCGCACGATCTCCGGGGAGTCGGCGAACCTCCTGGCCGGATTACCGCCGTGGGATCTGGAGGCGAAGGTGCTCGCGCGAGTGTATAGCATCCGCGCGGAGGCACGTCGCCGGGGCGAAACTCCGCTGCCGCGCCAGATAAGTGCGTGGCGGGATGAGCTCCGGCGCGATCTCATGGCGGAATGGCAGCAACAACTGTCGCAACCGAGGGCTGGGCTCGCTGCCATTGCAGCGGTAAGTCCCCTCTTTGAGGAGTGGCTTGAGAGACGCTACGGCGTCCTCACCTACCGCCTGACGCAGGTCCTCACCGGACATGGAAGTTTCGGGAGGTACCTGTGTCTGATGGGGCGGGAGGAAACGCCCGGGTGTTATCACTGCGAGGATCGCCCTGAGGACACGGTGGAACACACAGTGGGAGAATGCCCTGCGTGGGCTGAGCACCGCCGTGCCCTCAGGGAAGTGATCGGCGATGGCGACCTCTCGCGTCCGGGCCTAGTGCAGGCCATGATGCGAAGCGAGGGGGACTGGGATGCCGTCTCCTCCTTTTGCGAAGCAGTCATGCTAGCTAAGGAGGAGGCGGGACGCGTGAGGCAGCGAAGCGCTGCCTCCTCGCAACCCAGCCATCGCGAAGGACACACCGGGCGTCGGGGATCGCGGGACGATCTCCGGCCACCGTAAGCGCGGGACTGCGGATGGCGAGCATGGGTGGCTCCCCGTCCGACGAGAAACAGACCCGAGCGTACGGCGCGTCGCGTTCCGCGCGCGCCTCAAAGAGCCATCAGACCACCACAGATGGGGCCCAATACGGCCGATGTCGATTCAGAGGCGCGGAGAACCTAACGGGTAACCGGGGCTCCGGCTCGACGTGCAGGAGAAGGAACGGGATGGTTTTTAGTCAGTAAGAGTCTGACACTCCCTCCCGCCTCACCTAGGCGGGAGCCATTCGATGATTTTCCCCTTTTAAAAAAAGTGGCATTTGGCTACAGGTGCAGGCACTTGCTAGTTAGCCTTAGTGATAATACGACTATGTGTAGACGAGGTTCATAATCCTCCAGTGGTCTGTCACAAGCACGAGCTATTGATGTGATGTGATATAATTTTATCAATCGGAGGTATTAGATTAAGATAGCTAGGTGCCGTGATAGTATCCGCTGTGTTACTGACAGTGGATGGATTAGTTCAGTAGTAATTAAGGCTTTAACCTGACGACGGAAATGGCCTGATGATGATATTAAGGAGATAGCAAATGGTATGATTTCTAATTATAGGTAGGTATTACGCTACGGGCTACTGAGACTTATGCGGGCGCTGGTATTTCCAATTTTCCTCTACGTGGCAGAGACGTGGACAGTACGTGAATTGGAAAAGGGGAAGATAGATGCTCTAGAGATGTGGTGCTGGAGGAAGATGCTTGGTGTATCGTGGACTGAGTTCCGCAAAGTATCCATACTCCGAGAACTCGGCATCACGAAGCGTCTATCAACCATAGTACAGCCGCGCATACTGCTGTACTTTGGTCATGTCTCCCATCGAGATAACAACTCCATAGAGCGGCTGGTCGTTCAGGGGAAAGTAGAGGGAACCAGATCACGAGGCACATCACCTATGCGCTGGACTGATCAAGTCAAATCGGCAACTGGAAACCCAGTGTCAGACAATACACAAACACAGAGAGATGGCGGGAGATCGTGAGGGAAGTTGTATCGGCCTCCAACACAAATATGGCCGCCTCGACGTGACCACGACCGCTGTGCCAAGAGCGAAACGACAGGGAAGAGAGAACAGATTACGCTGCGGACTCACGACACGATTTTCACCCGCGTCTGCCGCGGTGACGGATGAAGATTTATTTTCAAAACTCACGATAGGTACAGCAGTTTTCTGCGGTCTCGCAGCTACCGCGTCGCGGTTGCGATTATCGTTTGATTATCGCAAGGCGGTTAAACAATCATGTTTTCTTCTCTATTAATATCTTCTGATTTATTTCCACAAGTCAATTAAGACAGTTCATGTCACTGGGTCGCATCGGCCTTCAGTGTTTCGGTGTTTTCATGTTTGATAGATAGCTACCTCGTTGGCCGAGTGGTCGCAACTGCGCCGGGGAAGAGATTTCGGGTTCGATTCCTGGGTCGGGCAAATTATTACTGCTTTTTAAAATATTCTCAGTAGTAGCTCGAAGTCTGGAATTGAGCCCGGTATATGGTAATACGCTCACCCTATTACATGGGACTCATAACATAAATAGTGAAAAGTTGATGTTACATTGTACAGTGGCATCAAATGCCGTATGTGCACCTCTACCTACCCCTTCGGAGATAAAAAGGCGCGATGTTATGTTATGTTCAAATTACGTTTTTATCTGTATTATATCCTACTAATATTAAATGCGAAAGGTTTGGCTGCACACCCAATATACATAGATAGGTATACACCGACTCTTATAACTCTTTAATTTAACGATTACTTCATTGATTCAGTTGAAAATAATGTAAAAGATAACATAACATTGAATAGTGCACATATCAACAAACAAACTTTAAATTCACTTTTCATGCAACCAGTAACTGCGAAAGATATAGAAAGAATAATATATAATCTTAAAAACAGTAGCACTACTGGATACGATGGAATTTCTACAAAAGTACTTAAATTCACCAAAGATCTCGTAGCACCTCCATTAGCTTATATAATGAATTTGTGCATATCTGAAGGTGTATTCCCAACAAAACTAAAAAAAGTTATTATAAAGCCCCTTCATAAAAAAGATGACAAAAAAAACTACTTTAAGAAATTATAGACCTATAGCGAAAATTCCAATTATTTAAAAAATCTTTGAAAAAGTAATATGTAACTCCCTAATATCCTACTTCGAAAAATATAATTTGTTTTGTAAAGAACAAAAGGGTTTTCGAAAAAACACATCTATTAATATGGCACTTTATGACTTATTAACTAGCGTTATGTCGTCTGTTGACAATAGAAAACCAGTCTGCGCAATCTATACCGACATGACCAAGGCTTTTGACCATGTAGACCACAAGATTCTATTACATAAATTACATTGTCATGGTATAAGAGGGAACATTTTAAAATTAATAGAATCATATCTGAGTAATAGACTCCAATGCACAGAAATCTCTAGGATATGCCCAAAGAGTAAATTGGAGACAATATTTATGTCGAAACCAAGACTCGTAAAATATGGCGTCCCCCAAGGCGGCGTACTAAGTCCGCAACTCTTTTTAATATATATTAACGATCTACCAGAAGCCACAAATAGTAAAATGGTCCTTTTCGCTGATGACAGTACAGCTATTGTAAAGTGTAATAACCCTGATAATTACGTAAATGACATTAACACTGCTTTGTATAATATAGTAAATTGGCTCAATAATAACAACTTGATTATAAATCTGCAAAAAACTAAAATTATGCATTTCTATCAACGCACTAAAAATCCTACAACCAATGTTGTCGTTAATGGTAGTGACGTTGAAGACACGGACACGACTAAGTTTCTAGGTATAACGATAGATAAGCAGTTGACATGGAAACCTCAAATGGAAGTACTTTGTAAAAAATTAAACAAATCCGCATATGCACTATATCAACTCTCAAAGAAAGTTAACAACCAAGCACTCCTGACGGCATACCATGGACTAGTTGCATCGGTTCTGCGGTATGGCATTATTTTCTGGGGTCACTCCACTGACAGAGAGCAGGTATTTAGGTCACAAAAACGATGTATCCGATCAATGTGCGGCCTAAAGGTAACTTTAAGGATAGCTGTGTACCCTATTTTAAGTCTTTAAAAGTTTTGACCATGCCTTGCTTATATATTTTGGAGACTGCCTTGTTTGTGACGTGTAACCCACATCTATTCCTAACAGTTTCGGAGGTCAAGAGGAATCCAATACGTACAAAATTTGTAAATAAATTATATCCAGTGACATGTAAAACTGCATTGGTAAAGAAAAGTTTTTTTGGTATTGCACCTCGCATCTACAATAAGGTACCAGATGTTATGAAAACTATGACTATATTGAAATTTAAAAAGACGCTAAAAGAACTTTTGCTTGACAAATGCTATTATAATATTGACGACTTTCTTAATGATGACTTACTGACTTATTAATAATATGATACCTTTAATTTCATCTTTCTTGACATTCAATAATTATAATTATTTCAATTCTTAATTTATTGGTAACGTATATTGTATGAGATTGTATAAGCTAAACTTGTAAATAAATTGATAAGGTAATACTTGCATGCCATAATGGCAAAATGTGGAGAACCATACCATAAATATTAAACACCTTTTGTATATTTTATAACCCATGTTTGCAACCGAAATAAATGATTTGATTTGATTTGATTTAACGCATAAACAGCTGGACGAATCTGAATAAAATTTGGCACAGAGATAGATCATCACATCAACATTAGCCGCAATCCGTCAACTACTTCTTATGACAGATTTTTTTTATATTAGATGGGACTGACTTTTAACCACTATCTCGCCTGGTGGTGCACGATGATGCGGTCTACGATGGAGCACGTCGTCCCGTAAGCAACCTATTCACTCGGGCCTTGAAGACACCCAAGTTATACAGAACTACAGGAAATACAGACTCTGGCAAAGAATTCCAGTCCTTAGCAGTACGCACAAGGAAGCTTGAAGTGAAGCGCTTCGTGCGTGTGGGTGGGGCATCTACCATGATTTCATATTTTTTTCAACGATAAATAGATAGGTACAGTAAGAGATCCGCCTAATCATTTTAAAATTTGACTAGCTGGTAGCTGGGCCGGAACAAGTCTTTGTGTGATCCACAGATCGTTGTTCCGAGTCTGGGTGTCATGTGTATGTGAACTTATATGTTTGTAAACGCACCCACGACACAGGAGAAAATCCTAGTGTGGGGCAAGGTTTTGCTTAAAACAAAAAAAAAACAATTATCGCTTGAAACTGGCAAAAACATCAAACCATATGTACCCCATAAATGTCTTAACGTATAGAAAAGCGATAACATCGTAGTTGACTAGTTTACTAACGCCACCCGTGTAATCCTTTAGTCAGTGGTGCGATTGATGTTGTTCGGCTACTTGCACCGGTGCTACCCTCAGCCACTAACCCGCTTCATTCATCAATTCAAGGTCACGGGCGGGTCTAGCGGGTCTCATTAGGTGCAAAAGCTAACAATGACAAAACTTTCTTAGACAAAGAAAGTTTGAGCATTAATCACCACGCTTGCGCTCAATGCGGGTTGGTGATTTCAAACTTATAATTGGAAATTATAAGCCCCGGTTTCCTCACGATGTTTTCCTTGACCGTTTGTCAGTGGTGTCTAAATAATCTTAGAAAGTACATATAACCTGGAAAAGTAACATTGGTACTTGCCGTTGGTAGGTTTCGAAGCTGCACTCCTATACATGAGAAGCGGGCGTTTTAAACCTCCGGGCCACCACGACATAGGTAGTACCTACGAGAGAAATATTCCGCAGATGAAGGTACATAATGGTAATTATAATTAACGATAAAGTAAGCATTTTAATTATATTATCAGTAATCAATTTTAATTTACAAATAATTAAAAAATGATTTGATTAGAAGGTCGCACAATTTCACAGTGGAGCATTATCTGATTGTAAGTGCTATATATCACTGGGACACCATGGTAGCGCAACCAGGCGCGTCACCGTGGTGTTCGTAAGCTACCACACTATACATAATACAGTAAGGTCAGACTGGGAGAAAATACCTGCGGAATTAAGTCCACCTATTTTACATCGAGTGCATGAACTGTATCTAAATAAATAAAAATGAATATCCGTTCCTGCCCGTCGAAGGCGTCGTTGAAACAACCGCTGCGGCGCCTAATATATTGATTCTCTGCCTACAATATTTGCAGACAAACCTTTGGGCGCATAGAGTGGGGAATCTAGGCGCATAATCACCTCAAGGATGACGGCAGCACGTGGTCACGTGCCACGTGCATAGAGAAGCTCTAGGAGAGATACACAGGTCTTCATAAGGAGGTGCCGTAACAGGTGTTGCACTGTGGGAGCTACTACAGCCGGTGTTGGTCTACTAAGAGGACCCGGTGCCTCCTTCAGGTGCGGAGTGGCCACCGGGAAGGTTTGGGTGAGGTAAAAATCCCACAGACCGTCTTTTTCAACAAAAAGCTACACGCATTTTGAAGGTTCCCCCCGTCAACAAAAAAAAAATAACATGACAACCACTACACCCTACGTCGCTGAAGACACGTGTCGCAGAGGATATTTGTCCCCTACACTATCCTTGGCTTAACTCTTTCATCATCATCAACAGCTTATAAATGCCCACTGCTGAGCCTAGCCTCTTCTCACATAGAGAAGGTTAGAGCATTAATCACCACGCTTGCTCAATGCGAGTTGGCGATTTCAAACTTATAATTACAAACTATAAGTTCAGGTCCTCACGATGTTTTCCTTCACCGTTTGTCAGTGGTGTCTAAATAATCTTAGAAAGTAGGTACATATACCTCGGAAAAAGTCACATTGGTACTTGCTGTTGGTAGGTTTCGAACCTGCACCCTCGTGCATGAGAAGCAGGCGTCTTCAACCTCCGGGCCACCACGACTTGCTTAACTCTTTATAGAGCTTTATATAATTTGTTGGTAGCCGCGACTGGTTACGTCGCCATGGTGTCCCGATGAAATATAGTCCTAATTTGAGGAACATTAAAAATAATATAATAACTACTTTCTTTTTTAAGCTAATAATACTTAATTAATTAATTAGCTAACGATTATTCACCGCGTAGTACGTAAGTAGTGAGCCCACTTCTACTCTTGCAGTGGGTATCTAGTGACAAAAGTCTTTAGGGTCACTAAGGGACTACACATTAGACAGAGACTCGGCAGCAGCGTTCTCTGATAAACCTGAACCTTTTATACTGCGACCTCCAACGTAATTAATAAGTTTCAGAGGAATTCCTATATATTTCCATTCCTAGGAAATGGCAGCGTCTGTGCTTGGCGTACTCTTGGCTTTATTAGCTGTTTCTACAGGTATGGTACTTTGATAGCATAACATCATACATAACATCACGCCTTTTTATCTCTGAAGGTGTAGGCAGAGGTGCACATTACGGCACTCAATGACACTGTACAATGTAACACCCACTTTCCCTATTTATGTTATGAGTCCCATGTAATAAGGGGTAAGCCTATTGCCGTTTACCGGGCACAATTCTAGACTCTGTGCTACTACTAAAAACCCAGTAGTACTTTGCCCGACCCGGGAATCGAACCCGAGACCCCTTACTCGCAAATGCGACCACTCGGTCAACGAGGCAGTAGATTGTTCCGTTCAGGACGCTTACTCTTGAAACCAATCTTAATGTCAATTCAATTGCAATCCAATAAAATCTCAATAACCGTACAATGTCAAAACTGTACAACCCCTATCGTAGCTGTTACAATATCATTCAGAGTACGGAATATAAAACCAAACTCAATACCATTTAGTTCATTCAATATTCACGCAATACGGATGCAATGGGCGCTAGTGTTGCAACTCAAGAGTACGAAATTTCACAACATCAACGTCGATCGATCGGAATTAGATTCAAGAGTAGGTAAGCCCCCAGGAATCAAATCAGAGCGCGTCATATGTTTACATTTTTACTATCATCAAATTGGGCATCCTCCCACGCTCAGATATTTATCAATGTAATATCAATCTTTTACATCTTATCTTACCTCTAGAGTACAATTTAATGATATATCTACTAAATTATAGTTTATCATATATATATCAGAAATCATAACATTAATACATTATAATCCCCAAAAAGTCGGTAAACGATTTTCCTTATAATAACTTCCTTTCATTTACCTTATAACAACTCAAGTGTGGGAGAGCCATGCTTAGGCACGAATGGGCCGGCTCGACCGGAGTGATACCACGGCCGAGCAGAAAATTGACGTGAGGCAACGCTTGCGTTGTGTTTCGTCGTGTGAGTGAGGTTACCGAAGGCCTAGTAACGCCCCCCTCTCCGTCCCCGATCCCTGAATCAAAGTCAAAATTATTTATTTCAATTAGACCAGAGAGGCACTTTTAAACGTCAATAAAGAAAATTAACAAGTGAAGCTATTTACTCATTCCAAGGTGTAGATTCCTATGGAGAAGAACAAGCAAGAAACTCCATAGGTTACTCTTTTCCAATCAAGTTCACAATACAATTCTCTAGTTACATATATGTTAGTTCTTTCAACATTCTAGTTACATAACGTTTCTAAAAAAAAAAAAAAAAATATATAGTTTGCTGTTTGGATTGTGCGAGAACAATGTAACACTAAAATACAGTCAAAGAGATCGAAAAAAAACCTTAAAGGAGAGTAAAAAAAAATACAGTCTGGAGCTGACCAATCCCAGTTGACGGCGCCCGTTCACGAACATGGCACGTACACCAGCACCGCCCAACTCAACCATATTGTAGGGAATCGAGCGATCCACTGCACGTGCCACCGCCAATGAGACCTTAGAGTGAGCATGACAACTCCAAGCTGACACAAACATATTCAACTATTCTAATTTAATATTCAGGTCATGACAATCCCCTAACAATCCTCAAATTCCTAACCCTAAAAGGCTGGTAACGCACTTGCAACGCCTCTGGTGTTCCAGGTGTCCATGGGCGGCGTTGATTGCTTACCATCAGATGAACCGTCTGCTCGTTTGCCGCTCTGTGTCATAAGAACATATCGTATATGTACCGTGTTCCGTGTGTATCTGGGACGCTAGCGCTCCCCGTCGGCGCTCGACGGAGTTAACGATTCGTCGTCTGAGCGAACTCTTATATACATTTCAAAACTTACTAAAATAAAAAAAAATAAAACAAAACAAAAAAAAACATCTTATAGTCTAACGTCCATATAAATAGTGCTTCTATACAAGAAAAAGGAAACTCTTTGTTTTAACAAAGACATTTTTGAAATCGGTCCACGCGTCTTCCAGTACCTAATCGAGAACAAACATAAAAAAAATACAGTCGAATTGAGAACCTCCGCCTTTTCTTTGAAGTCGGTTGAAGGAAACTCTTTGTTTCAATAAAGAAGCTATAAGGAAACTAGATTGTCTATATTTGTTGAGTGCAAATGAGACTATTTATATGTGTGTGTATGAAGGGATCGAAATGAAATTCGTTTTTTTTAAGTGGAGAAAATCATCGAATGACTGCTCCCGCCTGGGTGAGGCGGGAGGACCCATAACATAAATAGTGTAAAGTGGATGTTACATTGTACAGTGGCATTATGTGCCGTAAAGTGCACCTCTGCTTACCCCTTTGGGAATAAAAGGCGCGATGTTGAGTTTTATGTTATTATTATAGACTTTTTACCCTACGGGCAAAACCGCTACCGGAAGCTAGTATTACTATATTTTCTTATATAAACAACAAGTAAGTTCTCATGGTCTTCTCTTACAGCTTGGCCCCAAGACTATGGGCTAATTATACTAGACTCCGGTCCTCGCTTCCAGTATATGTCAAGCCCTCAAGGTCTCGAGGTGGTGGACCTTGCGTGGAAACCAAGCGATCTATTCAATAAGATCGTATTCAACCCTGAAACAGATGTCTACTTCCGTCTTTTTACCAGGTACCTATTTTATTGTTTGCCTATTTAAAAACGTTGCCTCACATTAGGATTGTCTCCTGTGTCGTGGGTTCGTTTACAAATATACAAGTTCACATACACATGACACTCACACCTAAAATAACAATTTAAAATAACATAACATCACGCCTTTTATCCCCGAAGGGGTAGACAGAGGTGCACACAGAAGTAAAACCCACTTTTCACTATTTATATTATGAGTCCCATGTAATAGGGGGTGAGCCTATTGCCATATACCGGGCACATTTCCAGACTCCGCGCTACTACTGAGATTAAAAAAAAATCTAGTAATACGTTCACCGTCCCGGGAATCGAACGTGAGACCCCTTGCCCGGCTGTCGCACTTGCTACCACTCGGCCAACGAGGCAGTCAACAATTTGTGATTCACATAAAGAGTTGTTCCGTCTGGTGATCGAAACCGCGACACGTTCCACAGCAGCTAGTCGCCCAGTCACTCAACAATTTGTGTATTGGTTTAAAAGCGCTGATTTTCGAAACATCGTTGAAATTAAACAATTATCCTTGTGCGAAATGGTTATAGAGGTAATTTATAATACAGTAGCAACCCCCTGGGAATAGCTGCAGTATATCTACCCTCTTTTTTAACTCGTCGAGTACCGGTTTTGTAGACACAATTATAGAACAATAGGTTGCGGTCACCGGTGACCGCTTGGTGTTTGACAGTTTAAGGGGGGAAAATCATCGAATGACTTCTCTCGCCTGTGTGAGGCGGGAGGGAGTGTCAGACTCTTACTGACTAAAAACTACCCCGTTCCTACTCCTGCACTTCGAACTGGAGCCGTTAAGTTCTGCGCGGCTCCGTATCGGCATTAGCCCTATTGGTTAGCTCCATCCGGTGGTGGTCCGATAGCTCTTTGAGGCGCGCGCGGAACGCGACGCGCCGTACGCTCGGGTCTGGTTCTGGTCGGGTGGCGAGCCACCCATGGTCGCGTCCGCAGGTCCGCGCTAGCCGCGCGTACGGTGGCTGGAGATCGTGCCGCGATCCCCACGAAACTTATACCTAATATTTAAACAACAGAAGAGCTTTTATACATTGATAATTTTGTTCCACAGGAAAAACCCCAAAGTGCCCCAGCTATTAATTCTAGGGGATAATAGTATCTTGGCTACATCCAACTATGACCCTGTTAAGAAGACTGTAGTCATTGCCCATGGGTGGAAGAATACTCCTAGTGATGACTTTAATGTTCTGTTAATTGCTGGTAACTTACTTGGTTTGATAAAATAGAGGAATAGGTTAAGGGTGGGAGAGCCCTGCTTCGGCACTACGGAGCCAGCTCGACCGGAGTGACACCATAGCCTTATACAAAATCAACGTGAAACAACGCTTGCGAGGTGTTTTCGAATCCCCAACAATCATCAAACTAATGAGACAAGCTCGCCACAAGCTCCCAAAACCGCTGCAACTCCTATAAGCCAGGATCTACAGTAGATACAACCATGCAAACACCGGAACACTGAAGTCCGGAGCGTCTCAGGGACATGAATAACTGTCTTGGTTCCCGCAACGAATTGAATCAGAAAATATTATAAGAGGAGAAGAAAAACGGCCAGCACTTGTAACGCTTCTGATGTTGTGTGTGTCCATGGGCGGCGCCGATTGCTTACCATAAGGTGATCCGTCTGCCCGTTTACCCAAAAAAAATTGCAAATGTTTAGATTATTTGATAATCACTTCTATCTTCATTTTTAGCATATCTGCAAGCTGAGGATATAAACATGATCAGTGTGGATTGGAGCATAGGAGCCCGTGCCTTATACCATGTGGCCATATTCAATAACGTCGTTACAGGTAAGGTCATTATCGTCATCACAGTCTATTACTGGACTATAGGTTATCAGCTTAGGCCATACAGGTACCCCATACTGGCTGTCCCGGTAACGCGAACCGTCGCGCATTAATTATTTATCGTCTAGCAAATCAGATAGTGCATTGATCGTTTGGACGACTTTGTTTGAAGTTTTTTTTATGGAATAGGAGGCAAACGAGCAGACGGATCACCTGATGGTAAGCGATCAGCGCCGCCCATGGACACATGCAACACCAGAAGAGTCAAAGGTGCGTTGCCGGCCCTTTAAAAAGGAGTACGCTCTTTTCTTGAAGGTTTGAAGGTCGTATCGGTTCGGAAATACCGCCGACGACAGATCATTCCACAGTTTTGCTGTGCGAGGCAGGAAGCTACGTGAGAACCGCACAGTTGTGGCCTGCCAACCGTCTATATGATGGGGATGCATATGCTGTCGTGAGGGTCGATGGCGAAAAGATGCGGCAGGTATCAGGTCAAACAATTCCTCAGGGCACTCCCCGTGGTATAAGCGGTAGAAAATGCACAATGAAGCTACATCTCTACGCATTGCCAAAGTGTCGAGCCGGTTTGAAACATCCGGACATCCAACAATCCGAACGGCACGCCGCTGAATGCGGTCCAGAGGAAGAAGCTGGTACTGGGGTGCCCCCGCCCAAAGATGGGAACAGTATTCCATGTGGGGCCGCACCTGTGCCTTATATAGAAGTAGGCGGTGGGTCGGGGTGAAATACTGCCTCGATCTATTGAGCACACCAAGCTTCCTCGAGGCTAATTTGGCCTTATCCTCTAAATGACCGCAAAACTGGACGTCGCTCGAAATGTTGACACCAAGTATTCCAATACCGGCTGAGGCAGTTAGGGGGGTGCTTTCAAACTGAGGAGAGACGACAACAACAATTCTTTTTTTAATCTGCAAGGATTCCTAGCACAGATTAGAAGGCTGAGAAATCCTATACATTTTATCAAATATCTGCAGAAGATCCGTCATAGACTTTTTTTTAAACATCTCACTGAGAAAACAAAAACTTATCACGATTTTATATTCGAGCTCGTTGATGGCCTATCCGTGTTGCGAGGTCTTATTTCTGTTTTAATAATGCTTCGTCTACTTCGCCTCTGTTGGTATAGTTACTAGCAGTTTTATGATTTCAAATAGGTAATAAAACAACTAAAAATTCAAATTCAAATTCAAATCATTTATTGCGAATATAGGTCAAGTTAGTGTAGATGTTACAGTACCTCTAGTTATTATAAAATAATTTGATCAGCTACATTCTGCCAATAAGCATGCAATACTTTTTGTGAAAATTACAATTACAATTTATTATTTATTACTTACATTATTTGCATTAGTCATAAGAAAATATTAATTACAATTATAATTTATTATTTATTAATTACATTGTTTAAATTAGTCATAAGAAAATATTAATTACAATTTGTCATTTATTACAATACATTATTTAAATTAGTCATAAGAAAATATAGGTAGATGTTACTAACTAATCTTTTACACAGGAAGACCTAAAATATTAAGTTAACTTAAGTTTGGGATATGGGGTTCCTTAGTCAAATTGGTTAGGAACAGTGGCGGCTGTACCTTAAGTGCGCTCGTGCGCAGAACCACCAATTCAGAAGATTCAAAAATTACAAAATATCAAGTAGGTACCTACTTCATCTTTATTTTGATACTAGCAGCCCGTCCCAACTTCGCACGGGGTTTTTTATTTATTTTTGGAAATTTGGATTGTTATAGTGACATAACTACAATAGTTGGACATATGCTACCGCGGAGTTTTTTGTAGACATTATGATGTTCTTCAATATTATTGTACATTATTTTGTTCTATCGCTAATAGTTTCGGCAGCGCATTCGACGAAAGACATTTTAAGACTCATTTTTCTACACCTTCGGTTACATTGATCAAATTGTACCAAGGATCCCAAATTTTTTTCAAAGTGAAATGTAGTTAGCCTATGTCAAATTGGAAGAGTGTAGCATTCTATGGTGAAAGAATTGTTTAAATCGGCCCGGTACTTTTTGAGCCTATTCATTACAAACATACAAACATACAAAAATAGGTACAAATCTTTTCTCTTTATAATATTAGTATAGATATAGATGCCCCATTTTAATATTAAAAAAAATAATCCCGAATTATGGTGAAACAGCGCGCTTCACTAAACTATTGAGACTTATTTTCCTATAAAGACTATGTCTTGTGTGCTGCGGCGAGTGCACGGTTGCGGTGAGTACTGTTAACACGCCTGACGCGTGAGACAAAAGATGGTTCATAGAAATCTGATCTGCTAAAGTGGCCACTTTAGCGCTTGTCTACAGAGAGAGTAGAAATCAAAATTTATGGGGATGACACTGACAAGTGTCAAAATATACATCAATTCCATATAATTTGGTTTTCTATTCTACATGTAGACAAGCGCTAAGTGACATTTGGCTACAGCTGCAGTGCCTTTAGCCAAACGCCACTTTAGCGCTTGTCTAAATGTCTATAGAGAGAGTAGAAAACTAAATGTATGGTGATGACACTGATAAGTGTCACAATTTACGTCAATTTCATATAGTTATTTTGGTTTTCTATTGTAGAGGTACATGTAGACAAGTGTTAAATGGCATTTGGCTACAGCTGCTGTGTAGAAATGTACCGAGTAAGAGACGGTTGTCGAGCGCTGCACATGCGAACCGAGGGTTACTGAGAGCACCCGATGTTTGACGAAGAACGAGCTGGCATTGGCGCGAGGCGACGGCAGCCATGATTGACATCTCATCATCATCATCATCATCAACAGCCTATAAGTGCCCACTGCTGAGCAAAGCCTCTTCTCACACGGAGAAGGTTTGAGCATTATTCACTACGCTTGCTCATTACGGGTTGGCGATTTCAAACTTATAATTGAAAATTATAAGTCCAGGTTTCCTCACGATGTTTTTCCTTTACCGTTTGTCAGTGGTGTTTAAATATTCTTAGAAAGTACATACAACTCGGCAAAAGTCACATTGGTACTTGCCGTTGGTAGGTTTCGAAGCCGCACCCTCATGCATAAGAAACGGGCGTCTTAATCCTCCAGGCCACCACGACTATTGTCATCTCGTTATCAGATTATTAGTATATAGTTTCACTTATGTGTAACGCGCTATTCCCCGTTAATTATTGTTGTATTGTAAATAAATTCATACAAACAATACCCTATTTTAATAAAAAGGTGATTAAACATTTCGTTTCAGAAAAATGTCGTCGCATTGATTTAATGTAGGTATAAAAAATAAACATATTATTTCAATTTTTCTTTTGTAGCGTTTTCTAATTTTTATATTTTAGTAAAGTACACCAGTTCGATAATCCACCAGCCGCCACTGGTCAGGAATCTTAAAGTATAAGTTTTTTTTAAGGGGGGAAAATCATCGTTTGAGTTCCCCTGCCTGGGTGAGGCGGGAGGGAGTGTCAGACTTTTACTGACTAAAAACCACCCCGTTCCTTCTCCTGCATGTCGAGCTGGAGCCCCGGTTACCCGTTGGGCCCCATCTGTGGTGGTCTGATGGCTCTTTGAGGCGCATCATCGCGCAGTCATTCGATGATTTTCCCCCTTAAAAAAAAATGGGGTAGGGCTAGAGCGTGGATCATATGACGTGAGGGCAAACAGTAATATAGTGGTGGTTAGCCGGATGGGCCCCCTGTTGTACACGGATCTGATTAAATCAGTAGCAACAAAGAATACGGTGTTGATAACAACGAGGAAAATCATTAGAAATTGTTGTGCTCTTAAATTTCTTGGTAATCTAATGATTACGGAGATTAAAACAACAGATTAGCAAATCAAACATACCGAGTGTTTAATACATAACATAACATCACATCACGCCTTTTTATCCCCGAAGGGGTAGGCAGAGATGCACATTACGGCACTTCATGCCACTGTACAATGTAACACCCACTTTTCACTATTTATGTTATCCCATGTAATAGGGGGTGACACGGGAATCAAACCTGAGACCCCTTGCCCGACCCGGAAATCAAACCCGAGACCCCTTGCCCGGCAGTCGCACTTGCGACCACTCGGTCAACGAGGCAGCCATATTGTCACATAGAAATGATTAAAGCACAAAATTGTCACTGCCTTCCTTCCTTCGGGGATAAAAGGCGTGATGTTATGTGTTATATTTTATAGCCTATAACGTCGCGCTACGTCCAAAAGATACCGAGCAGAGCGGTTGAAGCCGCGGAAGAAAGCTAATGTACCAAATAGTATGATTAAAACAATTGTTTATATTTCTCAATTCCAGGAAAATATGTTGCGAAATTCATCACCTGGTTGAATTCCGAAACTGGAGCATCTCTGGACAACTACCACCTCATCGGGCACAGTCTGGGTGGACAGCAAGTTGGAATCATTGGACGGTACCTGGGTGGAGAGGTCGCTTACATTACTGGTAAGTGAATCTACATACATACATACATTCATAACCTCACTCCTGTCTCCCATGGGAGTAGACAGAGGCTATAGAACGCCAATAGGGTAGTTTCCTATTTTAAAATCTGTCTGGTAGATTATTTTAAAACATTACACACGTATTTTTTCTTTTACGTAACATAACATCACGCCTTTTATCCCCGAAGGGGTAGGCAGAGGTGCACATTATAGGTACCACTGTACAATATAGGTAACACCCACTTTTCACTATTTATGTTATGAGTCCCATGTAATAGGGGGTGAGCCTATTGCCATATACCAGGCACAATTCCAGACTCCGTGCGAATACTGAGAATATTTAAAAACTCAGTAATACTTCGTCCGACCCGGGAATCGAACCCGAGACCCCTTGCCCGGCAGTCGCACTTACGACCACTCGGCCAACGAGGCAGTCTATTTTTTCTTTTCTCACAAAATTAAATGCTTTTGACGATATATTGATTTGAAATGTCGCGTGACGTCACAGCGTGCTACAAAATGTACCACATTATGACGTAACTACCTCCAACTCCTAAACTTAACGCCATTTTATTTAAGTATTGTAACGAGAAAATAAGTAAATACGTGTCTAATATTTTTTCATTATCTAACTGACGGACTAATTACATTTTGAATTTTCATACCCTGGAAACTACCCTATTGCTACGATTCCTACATACCTCTTTCGCTTCATCAACAGTCATCAGCCTTTTCATGTATTCTCGTTGGTTAAGGGTACTTTTAATTTCGCCCTTCTTTAATATATCGCCAGTCTGGTCAGTATATTATGTTCGTCTAGGACACCCTCTACCGACGGCCCCATTCATATCAGCTCTATATGTATAGGTACTTCTTTCCTTTCGTTTTTTTTTTGGGTGGGCCTTTTGCCATACACCGGGCACAATTCCAGACCCTACCCTTTTGGTGATGTCGCGGAGAACCTAACGGGTAGCCGTGGTTTTTAGTCAGTAAGAGTCTGACACTCTCTCCCGCCTCACACAGGTGTGAGCAGTCATTCGATGATTTTCCCCCCTTAAAAAAACCCTTTCGGTGATGTTATGTCATGTATGTTAAAAAATGCAGTGGTATCATCATTAAACTTTCTTTTTCACAGCTCTGGACCCAGCGATGCCCGGCTGGACCCTGAACCCATATGGCTTCAAATCCACTGACGGGAAATACACGGAGGTTATACATACTAACGTTGGACTTGCTGGTCGCGCTTCAGCTCTGGGTGACGTAGACTTTTATCCGAACCAGGGATTTAATATGCCAGGATGTGGTCTGAATCCAAGCTGCAGTCATCACAGGTGAGTTGGAATTATAAGTTCCAATATAAATATGAACAAAATAATGTAAATAATGTAAATATGAACCCGAGTGAATAGATTGCTTATGGGACGACGTGCTTACCACCAGGCAAGATAGTGGTCAAACATCAGTCCCATTTAATATAAAAAAAACTCCCACAACCGCTGCAACTCCTGTGCACCAGGATCTACAGTAGATACAACCATGAAAACTCCGGAACACTGAAGTCCAATGTCCCAGGGACAAGAAGAACTGTCTTGGTTCCCGCAACGAAATAAATGAGAAGATATTAATAGAGGAGAAGAAAAAAAGGACTCTCTCGTTAGCCAAATGGTCGCAAGTGCGACTGGGGGTCTCGGGTTCGATTCCCGGGTCGGGAAAAGTATTACTGACTTTTTAAAAATTGTCATTGGTAGCACGGAGTCTGGAATTGTGCACGGTATATGGCAATAGGCTCACCCACTATTACATGGGACTCATAACATAAATAGTGAAAAGTGGGTGTTACATTGTACAGTGGCATTAAGTGCCGTAACGTGCACCTCTGCCTACCCCTTCGGGGGCAAAAGGCCTGAAGCTATGTTATGTAGTTATATATTGTTATTCTGAGCGACTCGGCAGTTAGAAGAAAAAGCCATGTCTGAGTCGCAAGAGTTTATTTATATAAAAAGTTATAATTATATACACTTCAACGTCCAGGACTACACTCACAGTCGCACGGTTGTCCTAGTAAAAGGCTATGTCGACCCGGTCTAGATCAGGAATTTGGGCTGAAAACCTACAATTTGGGCTGGAACCGAAGATCACGATCATATCAGCAACTGAGTCTAGACTAAATCTGCACTGAATTTGGGAAAATAATGATTATACAAGGTGTAGTTTTGAAGCCGTGTTATTTCTCGGGAGCATGTCACAGAACTAAGTCATAAAGGTTCAATGTAAGAGAAAATTTCGGGCCAATCGTTTAAGTTGGACAGTATTTCAGGAAAAGCGACAGCAATGCTTCCTATTGGAGTTTTATGGAATTAGGAATAATATCAATTACGTGTTTGAGTTTGTGTGTGTTAAGCCGCGTTATAAAGTTAGTTACAAGACGGCGGCGTGTAGTTCACACTTACGGATTTCTGTAATCTACAGAAAAATTATAAATATTTACCTACCATTTTTTTATTGATTTGCCCTCAGAATCGATAGCCAAGTTACCTCCTAGAAAATGACGCGGCTTTAAAACAACAACTTGTATATTTGCTGATGTAGAATTTTGCGATTGACGTAAATCAATGCAGGTCTAACATACAGGCTGTGGCGACACATGTCACAAGTCAACGGATGACGTCATAAAATCCTACATCGCACATGCGAAGTTTACATTCGATTTAACACGGATAGAAAATCCCAACGAGTAACTGTTGGGCAGAAAGCCCGCCAGGCACGAAGCCCTCGCCTGGTCGGAGGATCCTCCTTTTCCGATCTTAGGGAACTAACTCTCTGTTCCCTAAAGTGGTGACCCCGACGTGATTGGAAGCAACCTTCACTTCACGGAGCAGATATCAGCACCGTCATCCGTATCGCCATCCCTCTCATTCATCATTTTCTCCGCTGAGCGGTAATCAAGTCGCAGCCACAACCAGCATCCTCAGCCTCATCAGGGACCACCATCGCCTGCAACGAAGTTGTGCAGCCTGGTTCTTCCCTACGGCCTCACCAGCGTCTAGGCACAGCACTTCTGCACACGGTTCTGAAGGACATCTCCTCCCGTCAACGCAGACGCCAGCCACTACGCACCTAACCTACCCTCGCAGCATCTCTTCCCCGACTCACCGTGGGACACTGCGAACTCATCTCTCCGACTCACTGGAGTATCGCCCTGCACCGCTCACCCGACTCACTGGGGGGCACTCAGCGGCACAGTTCCGACTCACTGGAACTAGGGACTTTCTACACTGGCACTGGCACCGCTCATCTCAAGCATCGACAGCCGTCTCAGCGGGATCGACCTCCGGTCTTGGGAGGGAGTGATGTGGCGACACATGTCACAAGTCAACGGATGACGTCATAAAATCCTACATCGCACATGCGAAGTTTACATTCGATTTAACACGGATAGAAAATCCCAACGAGTAACTGTTGGGCAGAAAGCCCGCCAGGCACGAAGCCCTCGCCTGGTCGGAGGATCCTCCTTTTCCGATCTTAGGGAACTAACTCTCTGTTCCCTAAAAGGCGATTCGGTGATACGGCAAGAATGCAGGGCATTGATGTAATAATCATTATTACTAAGTTCTTTTTTAACCCTTTGAGTACCGTCATTATAGACACAATTAAAGAACAATAGGTTGCCTCACCGGTGTCCTCGCGGTGTTTGACAGTTTAATGTTACAGATTAATTCTCCACGGACTCTTGGTCCGTGCCTTTGTCATACAATTTTTTTATTACAATACGTTTAATCAATTTTTATAAAGTGAAGAAGGTACCTAGTTACACACTGCAATTAACCACATCTATAATTATTACTAAATGTATAAATTACATAATAATTAGCTATTATCTATTTATATCTTATCTTATTATCTATAAGTGTAGGAGAGCCATGCTTCGGCACGAATGGGCCGGCTCGACCGGAGTGATACCACGGCCTCACAGAAAGCCGAAGTGAAGCAACGCTTGCGTTGTGTTTCGTCGTGTGAGTGAGGTTACCGGAGGCCCAATTACCTTCCCCTTCCCCAATCTCCCCAATCCCTGAATCCCCAACGATCCTCAAACTCCTAATCCCCAAAAAGCCGGTGACGCACTTGTAACGCCTCTGGTGTTCCAGGTGTCCATGGGCGATGCCGATTGCTTTTCATCAGGTGATCCGTCTGCTCGTTTACGGGCTTATGCCATAAAAAAAAGATATAAAAACGTTTGTACTATTGTAAGGTTGTTGGAATACTACTGATGGATATATGATCATGTCACAAGTCTGCCGCGAAATGGGACCAAAGGACGTTAAGTTTACGGCACGGTTGGTACGGTGGCTGGGCAACCGGCTACCGCGTAAAATGACGCGGCTTCGATCCCCACACGGAGCAACTCTTTGTGTAATCCACAGATTGTTGTTCCGGGTCTGGGTGTCATGTGTATGTGAACTTGTATGTTTGTAAACAATGTTTGCACCCACGACACGGGAGAAAATCCTAGTGTGGGGCAAAGTTTTTTTGCATGCCCAACGGGTAGAACAAAGAGATATGTGTAATAAAAATAAATAACACCTTAGTCACTAATTATGTACTGTTCAGCAAATAAAGCCATTTGATTTGATTAGAAAAAAAAAAGATATTAGAGAGCTCATTTTTCTTTTAACCTTCTTCCAGGTGTATCTTCTACATGGCTGAATCTCTCGTAAGTGGCGGTTTCACTGGACAGCGATGTGACTCCATCTTTCAACTCGTTAAGAAAGACTGTGATGAATCAGACACTCTGCCGATGGGAGGACCCACCGCTAAGCCCGGGTAAGATATCCGAAATTAAGTGTGGGAGAGCCATGCTTCGGCACGAATGGGCCGGCTCGACCGACGTGATACCACGGCCTCACAGAAAACCGACGTGAAGCAACGCTTGCGTTGTGTTTCGTCGTGTGAGTGAGGTTACCGGAGGCCCAATTACCATTCCCTTCCCCAATCTCCCCAATTCCTGAATCCCCAACGATCCTCAAACTCCTAATCCCCAAAAGGCCGGTAACGCACTTGTAACGCATCTGGTGTTCCATGTCTCCGTGGGCGGCGCCAATTGCGCTTACCGTCAGGTAATCCCTCTGCTCGTTTACCGACTTAAAAAAAACATTTATTTTATTTTGTGTTATAATGATGTGCTGGATCGGAGGCATTCGGAGGTTTAAGATGCCCGTTTCTCATGCACGAGAGTTCAAAACCTACTAACGACAAGTACCAATGTGATATTTAACTAAAAATCGCGGGTTACTCACGTGAATATACTGAGAAAAGCTCTACTAGTTTCGAACCACAGAGAGGTTCTTCCTCATGAGCAGCGTGCGCGGTCGCGGTGATGTCGCGCAGCTCACTGGCTGGCGTTGGCGCTCGCCTCGGTGTTGCTATTTGCGCATCTAGCCCACCGCGCCCTCTGCGGGACACCACAAGCATTTGCTTCCAACACCGGCGTGCTGATCACCGATGTCAAAGCGCACGGTACGTTCATCAGCGGCGCGGGTGGTGGATTCGATTCCGGGTTCGGCACAAATCCCTCTATTATTAGTTTTATTATTTAAAAATTAGACTTTATATTAATATTGTAAATTAATATTGTGTATTTTATTTTTTATTTACAGAGCTACCGGGATATACTATTTAACAACCAATGATGAATCTCCTTACTCACAAGGCTAATTCAAATATAGTAATTACGATAAGTACCTAGTTTTATTACCTGATTTTTACCTATGCATAGTGGAGGACACATCCACCTTTTATGGTTTTAATAAAAATTCCGGGCCTATGGACGGCGAGCATGGGTAACTCGCCGTTAGACCAGAACCAGACCCGAGCGTACGGCGCGGCGCGTACCGCGCGCGCCTCAAAGAGCTACCGGACCACCACGGATGGGGCCCAATAGGGCTGATGCCGATACGGAGCCGCGGAGAACCTAACGTGTTATCGGGGCTCCGGCTCGAAGTGCAGGAGTAGGAACAGGATGGTTTTTAGTTAGTAAGAGTCTAACACTATTCGATGTTATTCGATGATTTTCCCATTTCCCAATTCCCAAAAGGCCGGTGACGCACTGGTAACGCCTTGGTGTTTCAAGTATCCATGGGCGGCGCCGATTGCTTACCATTAGGTGATCCATATGCTAGTTCACCGACTTATCCCATTAAAAAAGAAATTCATTAACTTACCACAGCAACGGTTTGATGAACACGGTCTTATTTCTTACACTATAACGTTTATATTCGTAAATAAAAAAGATAAACTATTTGTTTATCTGAACAATGTGATTAATCTATTTTAATCTTAATCCAGCAGTCACGGGCAGTTGAGGTGCTTTTTACTGGTAACTGAGAGACTGTACACAGCTGTAACTACTGCGCGTAGCAATCTCTGTGGCATGTAGCGCGCTAGGGGAGTGTAGAGAAGTGCTGAGAGAGTGGCAGACTGTACACAGCTGTAACTACTGCGCGTAGCAAGCTGTGTGACATGCAGCACGCTAGAGGAGTGTAGAGGAGAGTTGAGAGAGTGACAGTATGTATACAGCTGTAACTACTGCGCGTAGCAATCTCTGTGACATGTAGCGCGCTAGGGGAGTGTAGAGGAGAGTTGAGAGAGTGACAGACTATACACAGCTATAACTAATGCGCGTAGCTAGCTGCGTGACAATTAGCACGCTAGGGGAGTGTAGAGGAGTGCTGAGAGAGTGACAGACTGTACACAGCTGTAACTACTGCGCGTAGCAAGCTGTGTGACATGTAGCGCACTAGGGGAGTGTAGAGGAGTGCTGAGAGAGTGACAGACTGTACACAGCTATAACTACTGCGCATAGCAATCTGTACAATATGTAGCGTGCTAGAGGAGTATAGGGGAGAGCTGAGAGAGTTACAGACTGTACACAGCTGTAACTACTGCGCGTAGCTAGCTGTGTGACATGTAGCGCACTAGGGGAGTGTAGAGGAGTGCTGAGAGAGTGACAGACTGTACACAGCTGTAACTACTGCGCATAGCAAGCTGTACAATATGTAGCGTGCTAGAGGAGTATAGGGGAGAGCTGAGACAGTTACAGACTGTACACAGCTGTAACTACTGCGCGTAGCTAGCTGTGTGACATGTAGTGCGCTAGGGAAGTATAGGGGAGAGCTGAGAGAGTTACAGACTGTACACAGCTGTAACTACTGCGCGTAGCTAGCTGTGTGACATGTAGTGCGTTAGGGAAGTATAGGGGAGAGCTGAGAGAGTTACAGACTGTACACAGCTGTAACTACTGCGCGTAGCTAGCTGTGTGACATGTAGTGCGCTAGGGAAGTATAGGGGAGAGCTGAGACAGTTACAGACTGTAAACAGCTGTAACTACTGCGCGTAGCTAGCTGTGTGACATGTAGCACGCTAGGGGAGTATAGGGGAGAGCTGAGAGAGTTACAGACTGTACACAGCTGTAACTACTGCACGTAGCAAGCAGCGTGACAATCCATACACAACAAATTGTTTATTGAAAGTCGGTTAAAATCGTGTGGTTTCCCCGTGTAAAATATGAATGATTTATTACTTCAACACGTATGTAAACGTGGTATGACGCGACAAGCTTAGTTATCAAACGATCCTATACAGGGTGCTTACATGCTCGACGATCTTTGTACACCGTGAGCACGGGTCTGCGGATGGCGAGCAGATATTTTTTATTACTTTGTTGTCTTATGAAAAATTGTTTTTTACGTAACATAACGTCACGCCTTTTATCCCCGATGGGGTGGGCAGAGGTGCACATAATGCCACTGCACAATGTAACACCCACTTTTCAGTATTTATGTTACGAGTCCCATGTAATAGGGGGTGAGCCTATTGCCATATATCGGGCACAATTCCAGATTCCGTGTTATTATTGAGAATTTTTTAAAAACCCAGTAATACTTTGCTTTTGGAATCCAACCCGAGATCCCTTGCCCGGCAGTCGCACTTGAAACCACTCGGCCAACGTGGCAGACATTTTTTTAATTTAATTTAAGTAATGCAATGCAGGTGGTATAACAAATACTTGCTATGTACCTCTACTGCTCAAGTTATAGTGCACCTATGTGTTAAGAACAAAAAAAAGGAATTTTGCATTTCACCTACCTACTTAATTATTATAAAACAATTGAAATTGTTTGTACCTCTATAATGAGCTATCGCCATCAAAGATCCAAGTTTGGCAAGTTTAGATTTAAGGCCACACTTCTAGAAAAGTTGTACACCTATCTAAAAAAGTTAGGTCGCCGCCTTACCAGAACCAGCCCCGAGCATACAGTGCGTCGCGTTCTGTGCCACAAAGATTTGTCAGACCACCAAAAATGGGGCCGGCTGCCGCGCAATGTTTAGCGAGTTCGATATACGCACGGAGCAAATCTTTATCTGATGTACAAATTGCGTATATGCACTTGTATGTTTGTAAATTCACCCACGATACAGGAGAAAATCAATCTATTATTAATGTTTTGTTTTTGTTTTGTTTTTATTTTGACTGTATTTTTTATTTGTATTGTAATAATCCTTGTTTTCGTGTGCCAATGGCCAAATAAATGGATTTTATCTCTTTCTTTCATTTTCTTTCATTCATGAGGAGCACCTATGACCGACGACGTTAGCGAAGGTTTGGAAGGAAGGACTACAAAAAAGAAATATTCTAAAAGGGAATTATTGGACACAATTGGGGACACCCAAGGGTTCCAGCTTAATCTAAGACGGCCCTGGTTTTTATGTGATAAGCCAATAAACGAGCAGATGGATCAACTGATGGTAAACAATCGGTGCCGCCCATGGACACCCGGAAAGTACACAAGTACGTTACCGGCCGTTTGGAATTTTGATAATTGGGCCTTCTCTAACTTCGCATGACCAAACACAACGCAAGTTTTGTTTCACGTCGGTTTTCTGTATCACGCCGGTCGAGCCAGCCCATTTGTGCTGAAGCATGGGTCTCCCACACTTTCTTCTCTCATACTTGGTGGTAGTATTCTACTCCGCATTTACACAGCTTGTTATATACCTCTATAGCAACACCCTGTTAAGGCAATCACAGATTTGTTTTTTTACAATATAATTATGTATTATAACTACTTAAAAAGATTATAATCTAGCATTAAGATCGCAAAGATTACATTTTACCCTAATTTATACTACAATAGTTCGTGGTTTTCGCGATTTTCCTTCATTGTCAAATTGGACTTCCATGAAAATGGCGGCGGCAGTGCTTGGTGTATTCTTGGCTATATTAGCTGTTACTGCAGGTATGGAATATTAAACATCACCTTCACCATCATCATCATCAGCCACGTATCGTCCACTGCCTCCCACACTCCTCCCCAAATGACTACACAGCACACCAAAATCTGTCGTCAACGGTATTTCCGATCCGATATCACCTTCAAAGCTTCAAGAAAAAAACTCTCCTGTGACTCCTCTGGTGTAGCGAGTGTCCATAGGCGGCACTGATAGCTTACCATCAGGTGATTCGCTGGCTACTTTACCGGCTTATCCCATAAAACAAAACCTGTTGCACTTGTCGCAGACTTGTGTAGCGAGTCTGGTGTCTGTATGGGGTCTAGTTTAGTAGCCTTACACCAGCGAGGAGCGACTGATTGCACCGCCATGGCGTCCCGTAGAAACAGCTTTTATAGCCGTCTTTCTCGATAAATAGATTATTCAACACATTGCTTTCTATTACATAAATAAAAGAAACAACGCGAGGCCGGAAGCGACCTGCATACAGCGACAATTTCAGACCTGTACCAGGTCGTCTAATAATAATTACTACGGTTACTGTGAAACAAAAAACTAATGCGAACGCTTATAAATGTTAGTCAGCGATTCGCATCAACAGCCTATAAGTGTCCACTGCTGACCAAAGGTCTCTTCTCACACGGAGAAGGTTTGAGCATTAACCAGCACGCTTGCTCAATGCGGGTTGGCGATTTCAAACTTATAACTAGAAATGATAAGCCCAGGTTTCCTCACGATGTTTTCTCCACCGTTTGTCAGTGGTGTCTAGATAATCTTAGAAAGTTCATATAACTCGGAAAAGTCACATTGGTACTTGCCGTTGGTAGGTTTCAAACTCGCATCCTCGTGCATGAGAAGCAGGCTAAAACTTCCAGGCAGGCTAAATGTTATGAAAATATCGCCCCAAAAGTAAGAATTTAAAGAAGTTAGTATGTAGACAGGACACAAAATGCTAAGAGTTTGGTTGATACAGAGCTAGATTTAAGAAGAGGCTAGGCCTAGAAGGCGCCCTAGCCAAGCACCTAATATGCGCCCTTCGAATAGGGCAGGTATTGGGGTAACTGTATTGTGGAAACTATAGTTTTTTTTCTTCTCCTCTATTAATATCTTCTGATGTATATCGTTGCCGGAACCAAGACAGTTATTCATGTCCCTGGGACGTTGGGCTTCAGTGTTCCGGGAAACGGAGGTTGTGGCGGGGTTATCCCAGTAAAAAAGACATTTGTTCCTTGTTTTATAATCATTTAGAAACAGACTTAACATAACATAACATCACGCCTTTTATCCCCAAAGGGGTAGGCATTGCGCCACTGTACAATGTAACACCCACTTTTCAATATTTATGTTATGAGTTCCATGTAATAGGGGGTGAGCTTATTGCCATATACCGGGCACAATTCCAGACTCCGTGCTACTACTGATTTTTTTAAAAACCCCAGTAATACTTTGCCCGACCCGGGAACCCGAGACCCCTTGCCCGGTAGTCGGACTTGCGACCACTCGACCAACGAGGCAGTTACAAATAGATTGTTTCTTTAATAAATACTACGAGTATGTATTGTGTAGAAGCGACGTAGCGAACTCCTCATACTATCTGCTTAACTTTATAATTCGTTTTATCTACCTCTAACTTTTATATCGACAAACAAATCATATTTAATAGACCGACATCACTTCGACTTTTTTGAAGTTGATAAAATATATGTCCATACAATACATACGTATTAACCTCCCGCCGGTCTCCCTTTGTTGTAGGTACAGATTATGGAACGCCAATAGGGTAGATGCCTAATTTTTATTTTAATGTCCATCTGGTAGATTATTTAAAAACATTAGACATGTATTTTTTATTTACTTAAGGAAACAAATAGTTTCGACGATATATTGATTTGAAATGGCGCGTGACGTCACTTCTATGTACATTTTATACGTAGAAATGACGTTTTAGCCCCCATCCTAAACTTTGATTCGTTATATCTAAGTATCATTTTATAATACAACAAAATTAAAAAATACGTGTGTAATATTTTTTCATTACCTAACTGACGGACTAATTACATTTTCATTTTTCATACCTTGTCATTATCTCTATCACTACGATTCTTACATACCTCTTTCGGTTCATCAACAGTCATCAGCCTTTTCATTTTCATGCATGCTCGTCGGTTAAGGGTACTTTTAATTTGGCCCTTCTTTAATATTATTCAATCGAAAAAGGGGGCAAACGACGATAGTCCAAAATTTGTATAAAAGAAATTCAAAGGTTGATATCTTGAGACCGGTTAAGTTTGGGATATGGGGTTCTTTAATCAAGCCGATCAGGAATGATGGTTATTACCACTTCCTAAAGAGATTTAGGTCGACTTAACCTATAACCCTGTATATAGCATAACATAATATCACGCCTTTTATGCCCGATGGGGTAGGCAGAGGTGAAAGAAAGAAAGAAAGAAAGAAAAACATTTATTCGACACATTGCATGCACAGATATGTAGACAAAATGAGTTATAAATAAAAACAAAATTAAAACAAACAATAAACATCACAAAATTAACAAAAAAATAGATGCATGCACGTGTCGAACGGGCCTCCACCTCAGCATTATGTTGAGCGTGGTAACACTCAACGCTGATCTTCTGGTGGCACCCTGCAGTGACTCACGGATGGTAGGTGAGAAGACAAATAATATAAAAAATAAAAACAAACTGCATGTAGTGTGTCAGATACAAAGACAAAATAAAATTAATAAATAAATAAAATGGTTCATACAAATAATATATTATTATTACAAATATGTACATGTTGCTACGAAGTAATATTTAAGCTTAATATTTGTATCAAATAAATGCATCATAAGACGAAAAATAGCGGGAATAACACAAAGAAGTAGAAATTAAATATTAAATAATTGAAATATCTGCCTTTGTCAAATTCAGCCTCCGTTGTGCGTCTATCATAAACTGACGTAAGCGTTTCCTGAACGTATAAATTGTGCACACAGAAGTAACACCCACTTTTCACTATTTATGTTATGAGTCCCATGTAATAGGGGGTGACTCTATTGCCGTATACCGGACACATTTCCAGACTCCATGCTACTACTGAGTTTTCTTAAAAAACCCAGTAATACTTTGCCCGACTCGGAAATCGAACTCGAGACCTTGCCCGGCATTCGCACTTGCAACCACCCGACCAATGAGGCAGTCACAAGAAAGTATATACAATTTTCACTTACCATCAATCACGCGGTGCGACCAGCTTGGACGGCAGCACTGAATGTTGCTGGTCACTCATTCACGCTGGTGGCGCCACCACTTATTAGTTTGACTGCACGGTTGGCGCGGTGGTTGGGCAACTGGCTGCCGCGCAACATGTCGCGGGTTCGATTCCCGCACGGAACAACTCTTTGTGTGATCCACAGATTGTTGTTCCGGGTCTAGGTGTCATGTGTATGTGATATTGTATGTTTGTAAACGCACCCACGACACAGGAGAAAATCCTAGTGTGGGGCAACAATTAAAAAAAAAAAAGTTTAGCATTATATCTGTGTCTCACTTACTCAGCCGCCGTCCGGTCGCCAGTGCTATTTCTTCGACGTCTTGGTACTGTCACAGCGTCAAACAGAGACCAGACCCTCACGACTGGTTTTAGTATGACATCTCCTGCAATGTGGAGCAATGAGGGAGACGTGTTGTTGTTATAAATAACTTTAATTAAGTATCTTAATTACTTTCTTACACTACCTACTTATAGAACGAGGTGTCACACACTACACTTCTTTGGTAGCTGATGATGTCTCGGTGAAATATGTCCCAAAAGTCTTCAACAGCAATTAAAATCCCGTGGTCTTCTCTTACAGCTTTGCCAGAAGACCATGGACTAATGAAGGTAGACCCTGGTCCTCGGTACCAGTATATGTCAAGCCCGGAAGGAACTGAGTTGGTGGACCTTGCGTGGAAGCCGAGCGATCTGTTAGAAGCTGCCAAGTACAACGTTGGAACCCAGGTGTTCTTCCATCTTTTCACCAGGTATAGAAAGAAAGAAAGAAAGAAAAACCATTTATTTTGCTACAGACACACAACAAGAATTTAGAAACACCGAAAAAAAAAGCCCATGGTGCGTCGCAGCGCAAAAGGCTGGAGCTCAGCTTAATACCGTGGACCGGGCACAGAGGCTCGAGCCCACGGCGCTGATTTTCAGCACCAGCCCGTTATAATACGTACTAGCTTTATTAACGCTGCTCGGAGTACAGCATGATGTATAATATGGTAAATTAATATTAAAGTGACAAAACCAACAGCTACGATTACTGCCAAAAATCTAAATAAATGGATAAAAAATAAATAATAAAAATAATAACAAGAACAATATTACATTACACATACATATTAATAACAATAGCACATATATTGAAAATAAATATAATTACATTCAAAAACAATTATGTTAGAGTTGGACGCATCACCATGGTATGTTAAATTTGTGGATGCAAGCTATTTCTGCTTGGCTTCTATTAATCGTAGCGTGATTTTTTATAGTCTATTCGCTTCTCATGCATGAGAGAGCGGGTTTTTTTTTAAAGGGGGGAAAATAATCGAATGACTGCTCCCGCCTGGGTGAGGCGGGAGGGAGTGTCAGGCTCTTATGGACTAAAAACCACCCCATTCCTTCTCCTGCACGTCGAGCCGGAGCCCCGGTTACCCGTTAGGTTCTCGAAACCTACCAATTGGCAAGTACCAATGTGACTTGTTCCGAGTTATATGTACTTTCTAAGATTATTTAGACACCACTGACAAACCGCCAACCCGCATTGAGCAAACGTGGTGATTAATGCTCAAACCTTCTTCGTTTGAGAAGAGGCCTTGGCTCAACAGTGGGCACTTATAGGCTATTGATGATGATGATAAGATAAGTGGACTATCCAACACAAAAAGATATTATTCAAATCGAATCACGTAAGCTAGTCAGTATCTGTTTAAACTTTCGAAGTGTAGACGATGACGGTCCGCCATGCCATTTGACATTACGAGTCACTTCAACTAATGACGGGCGAGAATGCGATCGAGCTCACTGAGAAAGTTCGAATTGACAGATACTGAATAACATAGCAGAAGTGACCAACCGATCGCGTATACAGTACTAAAAAAAATTCCGAAAATTTAACAATAAATAAATAATCTAAACTTTATACTTAATAGATAAAGGTGAAGTTTGATTGTTTGTTTGAACGCGGTCCAAATTCCTCAATTCCAGTTCGGTTTAAATTGAATTAACTTTTTGTGTTTAATAGTCTATTTATCAAGGAAGGCTATAGAACATTAATTGGAGCCGAGCAGCGAGTTCAACCACTTGGATATACAAAAAAAACACAAATTATTTTTACCATCGATGTTGTTTTGTTTGACAGGGCGAATCCTACAGTAAGTCAGCCATTACTCCTAGGAGTACCACACATCCTGGCCGCTTCCAACTTCGACCCTTCGAAGAAGACGGTTGTCATAGCCCACGGATGGAGAAACACACCTCTGCACGATTTTAATGTTTATCTAGTTCATGGTAAGAGGTATTGATATTAACACATAACATAACATCACGCCTTTTATCCCCGAAAGGTAGGCAGAGGTGCACATTACGGCACTTAATCCCACTGTACTATGTAACAACCACTTTTCTCTATTTATATTGTGAGTCCATGTAATAGAGCGTGAGCCTATTGCCATATGCTAATTCAATTCTAGAAGCTCAACACCCCTGTATAGTCTGACATACATACTGCAATTGTGCCCGGTTTATGGCAATAGACTCACCCCCTATTACATGGGACTCATAACATAAAATAGTGAAAAGTGGGTGTTACATTGTACAGTAGCTTAAAGTGCCGTAATGTATACCTCTGCCTACCCCTTCGGGGATAAAAGGCGTGATGTTATGTTATTTTATGTTTTGTTTTCGCCGGATTCAAGCAATAACATTCTGTCCTACACTGTGCCTACTAAAGCGACTTCTTCTTTATTTCCAGCATACCTGCAGGCCGAGGATATAAACATGATCATGGTGGATTGGAGCATAGGAGCCGGCGCCTTGTACATCGTGGCCATAGCCAATAACATCCGAACAGGTACGGACATCATTATTATCAACAGTCCAATACAGCCGACTAAAGGCTTTGTCTACATCATTACTCTTGAATCCAATTGCGATCGATCGACATTGGTATTGTGAAATTTCGTACTCTTGAGTTGTAACACTAGCGCCCATTGCATCCGTATTGCGTGGACATTGATTGAACTAAATGGTATTGAGTTTGTCTTTATATTCCGTACTCTGAATGCTATTGTAACAGCTACGATTGTGGTTGTATAGTATTGAAATTGAATAGTAGATAAACTAGTATTGAAATTGAATTGAAATTGAAGAGTAGATGACTAATTTTTTTTTCTATGTCGTTTTAAAACCTTAGACACGTATTTTTTATTTTCTTACAGAAACAAATACTTTCGACGATATATTAATTTGAAATGTCGCGTGACGTCACTTCTATGTACATTTTATACGTAGAAATGACGTTTTAGCCCCCACTCCTAAACCTTGATTCGTTTTATCTAAGTATTGTTTTATCATACGACAAAATAAAAAAATTCGTATATTTTTTCATTACCTAACTTACGGACTAATTAGATTTTTAATTTTCATACCCTGTGTTCCCTACTATTGAGATTTTACTAGACTGAATTTTTTTTTGTTCTTTAAAAAAACGTTGCTATAGCATTAGTACACTAGGATTTTCTCCTGTGTCGTGGGTGCGTTTACAAACAAACAAGTTCACATACACAATGACACCCAGACCCGAAACAACAATTTGTGGATCACACAAAGTCACACACCGCGACACGTTATACGGCAGCCGGTTGCCCAGCCACTGCACCAACCGTGCAGTGCAACATTGAATATTGAATATTAAATATTGACTAGACACAGGTCTAATATCAAATATTGACACCCAGACCCGGAACAACAATCTGTGGATCACACAAGGAGTTGTTCCGAACGGGAATCGAACCCGCGACACGTTGCTCGGCAGCCAGTTGCCCAGCCACCGTAATTTATGTTATGAGTCCCATGTAATAGGGGGTGAGCCTATTGCCATATGCCAGGCACAATTCCAGACTCCGTGCTACTACTGAGATTTTTTTTTAAAACTCAGTAATATTTTGCCTGATCCGGGAATGGAACCCGACACCCCTTGCCCGGTAGTCGCACTTGAGACCACTCGGCCAACGAGGCAGGCTTTAGATATTATTTACCTCTTATATTCGAAGTAATTAAATTATTGTAACTATTGATTGAGAACTAATGATTGGTAGATACCTAATAGTGTAGCTAATTATTTACTTAGGTTAACTATTTTAATAAGTACGAGAAAAACATCTCTATTATCGCGTTCGCGTGGCAAAAAGTAGCCTATGTGTTAATTCAGACCATAATCTACCCCTGTTTCAAATTTCATCCCGATAGCTTCAGCCGTTTTGAAGTGTTTGAGTAACAAACATATTTACTACTCACAAACGAAGTCATTTTAATCTAATTCTTCCACTCCTCAATTCCAGGTGAACATGTTGCGAAATTCATCACCTGGTTGAATTCTGAAACTGGAGCGTCTCTGGACAACTACCACCTCATCGGTCACAGTCTGGGTGGACATCAAGTTGGAATTATTGGACGGAACCTGGGTGGAGAGGTCCCTTATATCACTTGTAAGTGTTTTTTTTTGGAATTTTTTTTTGTAAGGGGGGAAAATCATCGAATGACTGCTCCCTCCTGGGTGAGGCGGGAGGGAGTGTCAGACTCTTACAGACTAAAAACCACCCCGTTCCTTCTCCTGCACGTCGAGCCGGAGCCCCGGTTACCCATTAGGTTCTCCGCGACTCCGAATCGGCATCGGCCCTGTTGGGCCCCATCTGTGGTGGTCTGATGGCTCTTTGAGGCGGGCGTGGAACGCGACGCGCCGTACGCTCGGGTCTGTTTCTGGTCGGACGGGGAGCCATTTTTTATGGGATAAGTCAGCAAACAGTACACAGATTATCTGATGGTAGGCAATCAACGCCAACCATGGAACACTAATATCAATATATTATACCGGAAAAAATGATATTATTTAAATAATAAAAAGTACCCTATTGTTTAATCCGGACTTCTAACTTTACGTCTGCAAAAATTCAAAGCAATCGGTTTAGTAGTTACGGCGTGAAAGCGGAACAAACAAACAAACTCACTTTCCGATTTATAATATTAGTAAGGATTAAGGGATCGGGGAGGAAGGAAATTGGTACTCCAGCAACCTCACTCACACGAAGAAACACAACGCAAGCGATGTTTCACGTCGGTTTTTTGCTCAGCCGTGGTATCTCTACGGTCGAGCCGAATGACGTCAGACCTATTCATGTTCACCATTTTCTTTTCTGCTTCACAGCCCTGGACCCTGCGATGCCCGGTTGGATTATCAACCCATCAGGCTTCAAGTCTACCGATGGTAAATACACGGAGGTGATTCATACAGACCTTGGGTATGCTGGTCGCGTCCAACCGCTGGGTGACGTGGACTTCTATCCGAACCAAGGATTCAATATGCCTGGATGTGATACTAAACACTGCAATCACCACCAGTAAGTGGAAACTTTTAGCATTTTACTATTATCTCCGAACTGGGTGCTTACTCTTGAAACCAATCTCAATGTCAATGCAATTTCAATCCAATAAAATCTCAATAATTATCCAATGTCAAAACTATACAACCCCTACCGTAGCTGTTGAAATAGCATTCAGAGTACGGAATATAAAGCCAAACTCAATACCATTTAGTTCATTCAATATCCACGCAATACGGATGCAATGGGCGCTAGTGTTGCGATTCAAGAGTACGAAATTTCACAATGTCAATGTCAATCGATCGGAATTGGATTCAAGAGTAAGCCGTCTGGTCGATGGACGCAAAGACGGTCACAAGCCATCGTGTGTAGACGGACAACATACATAATTTCACGTCTGTCTCCCATGGGGTTAGGTAGAGACTATGGACTGCCAATTGGGATGATGACAGGGTATGAAAATTAAAAATCTAACTAGTCCGTAAGTTAGTTAATTAAAAAAATAATACCTCTAGACACGTTTTTTTTTATTTTGTCGCATAATAAAACAATACTTGCACAAAATGAATTATTTCGGTTTTTCAAAAATGTTTAATTTTCAAAATCACCCCTATTACCTATTACATGGGATTCTTAATATAACTGTTGAATTATCGAATTAGTATCTTGAACACTTTAACCCTTATTGTCATTTTCTTTCTTTTATATAAGCTGCATCTTGCCTGGTGCTGAATAACTGATTTTTCTTTCTTTATTTGATCTCTGACATACTGATTCAGACTGCTTCGTGTCGGGCAAAGTATAACTGGGTTAAAAAATATCAGTAGTAGCTCGCAATCTGTGTATTGTGCCCGGTACATGTCAATAGGCTCACCCCCTATTACATGGGACTCGTAACATAAATAGGGAAAAGTAGGTGTTACATTGTACAATGGTATTAAGTGCCGTAAAGTGCACTTCAGCATACCTCTTCGAGGATAAAAGGCGTGATGATTTTATGTCTGACTTTCTTCCTTCCAGGTGTATCTTCTACATGGCTGAATCTCTAATAAGAGGTGGTTTCACTGGACAGCGATGTGACTCCTTGAGGCAAGCTCTCACTGGAAACTGTGCATCATCAGACACTCTGCCGATGGGAGGCACTACCGCTAAACCTGGGTAAGATATCAGTATATCAGGTCGGTAAACGAGCAGACGGATCACCTGATGGTAAGCAATCGGTGCTTGCGGATAAACTGCCGAAGCTGCGGTACAATACAATAAAATATTAAAAAATAATCATACATTCATTAATTTTTTTTCACCATTCACTATAGGATTTTCTCTTGTGTCGTGGGTGCGTTTACAAACATACAAGTTCACATACACATGACACCTAGACCCGGAACAACGATCTGTGGATCACAGAGTTGTTCCGTGCGGGAATCGAACCCGCGACACGTTGCGCGGCAGTCAGTTGCCCAACAACCGGGCAGTCCAATTGATTTTATGACCAACTTAATTTTTGTATTTTTCCAGCAAATTGTTAATAAATAACTATGCTGTTTGATGCTAAAAAAACGTGAAGTCACAATACACAATCTCGTACAATAGAACTGTCGTTATTGACAGGTCGAAAAAAATATTGAATTTGACTAGTTGGCAAGTACCCAATTAGCATGCTCATTTCAGCAGCTGTAGCCAAATGCCATTTAGCGCTTGTCTACATGTAGAATAGAAAGCCAAATTATATGGGATTGACGTAAATTTTGACACTTGTCAGTGTCATCCCCATACATTTAGTTTTCTATTCTCTCGGTAGACAAGCGCTAAAGTGGCGTTTGGCTAAAGGTACAGACTTGTTTTTGAACATTTTTGAGCATGTTCAATAGAACGCCTTATAACGTGTCCATGGGCGACGCCGATTGCTTACCATCAGGTGATCCGTCTGCTCGGTTACCGGCTTATACCATAAAAAAGTAACGTGCTATTTTATAAAATTTGAACACTTATGAATTTGTAGAGCAAATAAAGTAATATTGTGTATTTTGTCATTTACAGAGCTACCGGGATATACTACTTGACAACAAACGCTCAATCACCATTCTCACAAGGCTAAACTCGTCGAGTACCGTCATTATAGACACAATAATAGAACAATAGGTTGCGGTCACCGGTGACCGCTTGGTGTTTGACAGTTTAAATAATTATATTGTAGTATTTAAATAATTATATTGTAGTATTTAAATAATTATATTGTAGTATTTAAATAATTATATTGTAGTATTTAAGAAAAATACTTTGTTTTATTTTATTACCTCCTTTATTTTACTGGTCATTTTATTTTTATCCGGCTGGTTTATTCGGTATGCAAAGAATATACGTAGCTTCCTGCCTCGCACAGCAAAACTGTGGAATGATCTGTCGTCGGCGGTATTTCCGAACCGATACGACCTTCAAACCTTCAAGAGAAGAGCGTACTCCTTTTTAAAGGGCCGGCAACGCACCTGTGACTCTTCTGGTGTTGCGGGTGTCCATGGGCGGCGCTGATCGCTTACCATCAGGTGATCCGTCTGCTCGTTTGCCTCCTATTCCATAAAAAAAAAACTTCAAACAAAGTCGTCCAAACGATCAATGCACTATCTGATTTGCTAGACGATAAATAATTAATGCGCGACGGTTCGCGTTACCGGGACAGCCAGTATGGGGTACCTGTATGGCCTAAGCCGATAACCTATAGTCCAGTAATAGACTGTGATGACGATAATGACCTTACCTGTAACGACGTTATTGAATATGGCCACATGGCACAAAAAAAAAAAGGTGACAGTTGATGAACCGAAAGAGGTATGTAGGAATCGTAGCAATTGGCGTTCCATAGTCTCTACCTACCCTCATGGGAGACAGGCGTGAAGTTATGCATGCATGTAGTAGCATGGTTGTATGGTAATAGACTCACCCCCTACTACATGGTATCCTATTATGGTAAATAGTAAAAAGTGGGTGTTACATTGTACAGTGGCATTAAGTGCCGTAATGTGTACTTCTGCCTACCCCTTCGGGGATAAAAAGCGTGATGTTAATGGAACAAGCCCGCCAGAACCTCCTAAAACTGCTGCAACTCATGTGGACCAGGATCTACAGTAGATACAACCATGAAAACACCGGAACACTGAAGTCCGGCGCGTCCCAGGGACATGAATAAATGTCTTTGATTCTGCAACAAAATAAATCGCTCATCATCCATGGACAGCATCGAAAGAAAGAAAGAAAGAAGAAAGAAAGAAAAAACATTTATTTAGCACCAGGCACGATGCAGCATAAATAAAATAAAAAAAAAAAGACAATCAAGGTGTGACAGTGGAAGTAATAAAAATATAAGAGTTGAAAAATTGAAACAGAAGAATTAGAAAAGAGACGCTGACAACATGCCTATGCTAAAAGGGTCACCCACTCAGTGTAAGCCAGGCATACAGGTTACCCATCACTGATTTTCAGTGGGCACCCATGCAGTGACGCACGGATGGTAGCAACGTTGAATGGTTAGACAAAGACAACAAGAAAATATATATACACATATATAATAATGCATCTGCACACCCACCACACACACATATACATACATATACATACACACACATACATATACATACATATACACACATACACACATATATATGCAATAAGTATGCAGATACAACAATGGTATACTTATCAATGTAATAAATATAAAAGTAATGTAAAATAAAAAAATAAAATAAAAAGTAAAATGTTAATAAATAGTAGGTACACATGACAGAATGAAGGACATAGAACAGCCAGTATGTCTGCGTTCTGTATCATTCACACACAAAGCTGGCTAGAGTTAAATGATAGACAGATCAACATTAATTGCAGCTTTGTCTTTTTGTGAGGTTAAAATAAACATTTTAAGATTGTATTTGAAACTATTTATACTTAAGCATAAGCATCGGCTTTATTCATTAACTTAATTCGTGGGCTCAGTGACGCAAAGTGGTTAGATTCCACTTAAGTACTTAGGCCTAGCCGACCCCGAGAATAAGACGCCCGCTTCCCAATGCGACGTTTTCCAAGTTAGTTATACGTACATACTTTCTGGTGTCCCACTGATACATTGAATGGAACCAACGAAACAACGTATCTAAGAATTGTATTGTAACTCGATTGAAAAGGGAACCTATGGAGTTTCTTACTCGTTCTTCTCCATAGGGATCTACACTTTGGAACGAGCAAATAGCTTCACTAGAAGACTGACTTACAGACTGACACTTTATTTTTAATATTTCAATACTTTGTTTTCACGTTCTGGTCTAGTTGAAATGGATGATTTTGATTTTGACTTTGAAAGGGTGAAGGAAAACATCGTGAGGAAACCTCGCCTTATAATTTTTTATTATAAGTTTAAAATCGCCTACCAGCATTGAGCAAGCCTGGTGATAAAGCCTCAAACTTTTTTCTTGCGAAAAGAGGGCTTTGGTCAGCAGTGTCTACTTATAGACTATTGATGAGGCAAGTCGTGAGGCTTCGTGTCATTAAAATCATCCAATGACTTCTCCCGCCCGAGTAAGGTGAGAGGGAGTGTCAGACTCTTACTGACTAAAGCCACCCCGTTCCTATATACTCCTGCTCATCGAACCGAAGCGGTTGCGTATCGGCATCAGCCTTACTGGGCCCCATCTGTGATAGTGTCTGATGGGTCCTTACGCTCGGGTCTGGTTCTGATCGGGTGGCGAGTCACCCATGCTCGTCGTTCGCAGGCCCGAGCTTACGATGGCCGGAGATCGTCTTGCGATCCCCGACGCCAGAATTGTCTCTCGCGACGGCTGAGGCGTGAGGAGGTTCGTTCCCTCACGCGCTCCGCCTACTCCTTAGCTAGCATGACGGCTTCGCAGAAGGAGACTCCTTCGCTCCGTACCATGGTCTGAACCAGAGGCTGATAGTCACCTGGATAACCTTTCAACACACCTGCAAATAATTTTATCTTTGATACCCTACCATATCATTGATGAGCACGGCCGTACTTATGTCTTACGCTATAAAGTATGTTTTCGTAAAGCAAAGAATACACTAAGGGTTTGTGTACCGGAAAGATTTTTTTAATCTATTTTTAATCTTATTACTTAAAGGATAATTAATATTCTGTAACTACATAGAAATTATATCAGCCGTGTAATGGGAGAGTAGAAATGTCTGCCTCAAAATCAGAGTCAAGGGTTTTATTTCAATCAAACCTGAATTTGGTACTTTCGGAACGATAACGCAAGTGCATCTGCCGGGCAAGGGGTCTCGGGTTGGGCAAAGTATGTCTGGGGTTTTTTTTATATCTCAGTCGTAGCACGGAGCCTGGAATTACGCCCGGCATATGGCAATAGGCTCACCTCCTCTTACATGGGACTCATAACATAAATAGTGAAAAGTGTGTGTTACATTGTACAGTGGCATCAAGTGCCGTGTGCCGTAATGTGCACCTCTACCTGCCCCTTCAGGGATAACAGGCGTTATATTATGTTATGAAACGTCAACAAATATAAAATAAATACTAGTCCGCCAGTCTGTCCGCCAGTGAAGCTAGGTGCTCGCTATGGAGCGTTTTTCCTTTCAAATTTCAAATTTCTAAAAGAACGAGCAAGAAACTCCACTCCTACTCTTCCCGCGGGTGTGTCACACTCAACAGACAACTATAGGACTACTATATTTGACAGAGGCAGTAATGCTCTCTAAAAAACCGGACCCTTCTAAAAGCATAGCGATGATGGCAAATGCTCCAATGTAAGGACGCCCCACAACAATGAGGTCCAACTACTGAGTCCAGCAGTGAACTAAGCAGTAATGGGTACTTTGTAGTAAGTGCAAGAGAAGATATCTCGAGTTTTTTTTTAATAAACTCACACTATTTTTTACGGGGAAAAAAATCATTGAATGACTGTTCCCGCCTGGGTGAGGCGGGAGGTAGTGTCAGACTCTTACTGACTAAAAACCACCCCGTTCCTTCTCCTGCACGTCGAACTCGTCCCCGGTTACCCGCTAGGTTCTCCGCGACAAATAAATTCACACTAGGATTGTCTCCTGTGTGGGTTTACAAACATACAAGTTCACATACACATGACACCCATACCAGAAACAACAATTTGTGTATCACACAAAGAGCTGATCCGTGCGGGAATCGAACGACACGTTTCGCGACGACTAGTTGCTCAGTCACCGCGCGAACAGTGCCAATCAAATCTCAAAATCAATCAAAAAATATCGAAATGAAACTCGAACAAAGTCACAGGCAATGCTAGTATACCTATAACCCAATTAACAAGTGTTTAATCAGTCAAGATAAATTAAAATATAAAGTAACTAGATTTCTTTCCGCGGATTCTCCTGCTTGACCAACGGCAATAATAGTAGTTCTAAAGATATAGAAAGATCAAAAAGATATTGCGGACAATGCGTACAGTTGTCATAACAGTAAGACGTCATCGCAGTCTATTTTTTATGAAATAGGTCGGTAAACGAGCAGACGGATCACCTGATGGTAAGCAATCGGCGTCGCCCATAGACACACGAAACACCGGAGGCGTTACAAAGTCAAAGTTAAAGCATTTATTTCAATTAACTCTTTCAGTCTTGGAGGTCACTGTAACTAACCACCTTTTCTTAGAAATTCAATTTTTGAAGTATGCTTCAAATTACTTTGCATTGGTTTTAATATTTTCGTAACCAGTTAAAAGTGTGACTGAAAGAGTTAAACCATAATTTGGTACTTTTGAAACGTCAACAAATACAAACTCAATAATAGTCTGTCAGTCAGTCCGTCAGATGAAGCTAGGTGCTCATTCCAAAATGTCGACTCGAATGGAGAAGAACGAGTAAGAAACTCCATTCGTTACTCTTTTTAACCGACTTCAAAAAAAAAAGGAGGAGGTTCTCAATTCGACCGTATATATGCTTTTTTTTATGTTACGTACGCCGATATCTCCGTTATTTATGAACCGATTTTTAAAAAAGTATGTTCTACAATGTCTCTGAGTGCGTACAAGTTACAGGCCTTTTGGGGATTAGGAATTTGAGTAACCTCACTCACACGTCGAAACACAACGCAAGTGTTGTTCTAGAGGTACGTCTGTTTTCGGCTCTGCCGTGGTGTCACTTCGGTCGAGCCGGCCCATTCGTACCGAAGCATGACTCTCCCATACTAGTCTAAGTACACCTGCAACACTAAAGGTAGCACGAATGTGTTGCTGATTGATTATGTAGGAAAGTGTTTAAACTGTCAAACACCAAGCGGTCACCGGTGACCGCAACCTATTGTTCTATAATTGTGTCTACAAAACCGGTACTCGACGAGTTAATTGTGTCATTTGTAATGATAAAAACGATTTAAACGCTAAGAGAATCCGGGATGTGTGACGTGGTGGCCTGACAGTTTAAGATGCTTTTCATGCGTGGGGCGGGTTTAAACCCCGGCAAGTATCTTTGTATTTGCTTTACAACTATCTAACAATATGATTTCCGAGTTATATGTACTTTCTAAGATTATTTAGACACCACTGACAAACGGTGAAGGAAAACATCGTGAGGAAACTTGGGCTTATAATCTATACTATAATATTATAAAGCTGAAGAGTTTGTTTGTTTGTTTCGCGCTAATCTCCGAAACTACTGGTTCGAATTGAATAATTCTTTTTGTGTTAGATAGTCCAGTTATCGAGGAAGGCTATAAAACATCACGCTACGACCAATAGGAGCTGAGCAGAGCGTATAAAACCGCGCGGAAGTAGCTAATTTCTTATTATAAGTTTAAAATATAGAAAAATAAGATAGGAAAAAAAACAACTAAAACTAAATTACGCTTCAAAAAAAAATTATCCTCATCATTGTCATAGGGTAAGGTGAAAAAGACTAGCTGCATTGCCACGTTGTATGGCAATGTTTAACCTTTGAACTCGCCGACCCGCATTGAGCAAGACTGCTGATTAATGCTCAAATCTTCTTCGTGTGAGAAGGAGTCTTTTTTTTTTTTTTTTTTTTTTTTTTTTTTTTTTTAAATAAAAACGTTGCCCCACACTAGGATTTTCTCCTGTGTCGTGGGTGCGTTTACAAACATACAAGTTCACATACACATTGACACCCAGACCCGAAACAACAATTTGTGGATCACACAAAGTGTTGTCTCGTGCGGGAATCGAACCCGCGACACGTTGCACGGCAGCCAGGTGCCCAGCCACCGCACCAACCGTGCAGTCAAACGTGCTTTGGTGAGCAGTGGGCATTTATACGCTGTTGATGAAACCTAAGCCTCTTCTCACACTGAGAAGAGGCTTAGGTTTCCTTTAATTGAATGGAATCACATAATTAACTCGTCGAGTACCGGTTTTGTAGACACAATTATAGAACAATAGGTTGCGGTCACCGGTGACCGCTTGGTGTTTGACAGTTTAATTATAAAATATATTTTTTATTAAAAAATCAATACAATTGTACGAGCGCCTGATGGATATACCATAGCAACGATGTGTGCTTAGTATAATGTTAGCAATTAAGTATTTGTATTATTTTATTTTGTATGTACCGACGCTAATCTCGTCACTTGCTGTGCTGTACTCGTTGAGTTTACACCTCATTAAATTTCTTCTTGCTGAGTATTTCTTTGGAGTCTTTTCCTGCGAAGCCCTGGCCAATACAACAATGCATATGTGAAGATATAAATTAATTACTGATAGAATTATTGGATGGTACCTCTATATTGAACTTTTGTATTGATAAATTATAACCACTGCTTCATTGGCCGAGTGGTCGCAAGTGCGACTGCCGGGCAAGGGGTTTCGGGTTCGACTCCCGGGACGGGCAAAGTATTACTGGGTTTTTAAAAAAAAATCTCAGTAGTAGCACGGAGTCTGGAATTGTGCCCGGTATATGGCAATAGGCTCACCCCCTATTACATGGGACTCATAACATAAATAGTGAAAAGTGGGTGTTACATTGTACAGTGGTATAATGTGCACCTCTGCCTACCCCTTCGAGGATAAAAGGCGTGATGTTATGTATGTAAATTATAACCAATTGAAATGTATCATTGTTACTATGTTACTATGGGAACGACATAAAGGCTTATCTATTTATTATTGATGTGTACATACAAACATATATACGTACAAATGTTCGCATTATAGTTTACACCTGCGAATGATAAGAGATAAGATTTCGCACACTCGAATTAATCTTTGATTAATTAACACCTAGGTTTAATCACTCTGCTACTAACCATGGACAAGTTGATCGTATTGCTGGCGATTGGATTCATTAGCGTTTCGGGTAAGGAACTTTCGTATTATTTTTATCATATTTTTTTAAGGGGGGAAAGTCATCGAATGACTGCTCCCGCCTGGGTGAGGCGGGAGGGAGTGTCAGACTCTTACTGACTAAAAACCACCCCGTTCCTTCTCCTGCACGTCGAGCCGGAGCCCCGGTAACCCGTTAGGCCCCATATGTTGGGCCCCATCCGTGATGGTCTGATGGCTGTTTGAGGCGCGGGGAACGCGACACGCCTTACGCTCGGGTCTGTTTCTGGTCGGGCGGCGAGCCAACCATGCTCGCCGTCCGCAGGCCCGAGCTTACGGTGGCCGGAGATCGTCCCGCGATCCCCGACGCCCGGTGTGTCCTTCGCGATGGCTGGGTTGTGAGGAGGCAGCGCAGCGCTTCGCTGCCTCACGTGTCCCGCCTCCTCCTTAGCTAGCATATTTTTATCATATAGGGTGGTAAATGAATAGATTGAATAATAGATTAATAGAATAAAATTGCACAACTTGATTCCCCCTAGCCCTTCATCGTACCACAAGACAATCGGCGAAGCGTTACCGATTCATGGTAGATGTCCCACCCACACGCACGAAGCGCCTCGCATCAAGCTTCCTTGTACGTACTGCTAAAGAGTGGAATTCTTTGCCAGAGTCTGTATTTCGTGAAGGGTATAAACCTGGGTGTCTTCAAGGCTCGAGTGAATAGGTTGCTTATGGGACGACGTGCTCAATTGTAGACCGCATCATCGCTTACCACCAGGCGAAAAATGGATCACCTGATGGTACGCAATCGGTCCCACCCGTGGACACCCGCAACACTAAAGGGGTTACAAATGCGTTGTCGGCCTCTTGAGGGTTGGGCTTTAAGAATGGAGTATTTGGGCAGGGAGATATTGGATCTTCGGTGACTCCATGGATGTTGTATTCATCATCATCATCATCAACATTGTTTTTTACGTGAGACACCCATGCTTTGTTACGAACTTGCATCTTTAACCGCATCATTACTTACCACCACCACTATATACAAGGTGTTGTTTTAAAGCCGCGTCATTTTCTAGGAGGTAACTCGGCTATCAATTCTGAGTCCGAATCAGTAAAAAAAATGTAGGTAAATATTTTTCATTTTTCTGTAAATTACGGATATCCGTAAGTGCGACCTACACGCCGCCGTCTTCTAACTAGCTTTATAACGCGGCTTAAACTGTCAAACACCAAGCGGTCACCGGTGACCGCAACCTATTGTTCTATAATTGTGTCTACAAAACCGGTACTCGACGAGTTAATACACACAAACTCAAACACGTAATTGATATTATTCCTAATTCCATAAAACTCCAATAAGAAACATTGCTGTCGCTTATTCTGAAATACTGTCGAACTTAAACGATTTATTATAGCCGTATTTTAACTATTGGCCCGAAACTTTCTCTTACATTGAACCTTTATGACTTCTGTGACATGCCCCCAAGAAATGCCACGGTATCAAAACTACACCTTGTATTTAAAATATCATAACATAACATCACGCCTTTTATCCCCGAAGGGGTAAGCAGAAGTGTACATTGTGCCACCGTACAATGTAACACCCACTTTTCACTATTAATGTTATGAGTCCCATGTAATAGGGGGTGAGCCTATTGCCATATACAGGGCACAATTCCAGACTCCGTGCTACTATTGAGATTTTTTTTAAAAACCCAATAATACTTTGCCCCGTTGCCCGGCAGTCGCACATGCAACCACTCGGCCAACGAGGCAGTCAAGCAGACAGAGATATAGACATAAGAATAAAATGCACCGCAGTCTAAGTACACCTGCAACACTAGAGGTACCACGAGAGTGTTACTGACCGTGGTGGAATCTGCTTAGTTTCGTAATCATTCAAAAAAAAAGTGATGCAATCACATTGTCGGTTGGGCGTATTTCAAGGTCATATCAACATCGGGTGAGATTCCACTGCTGCACTATGAGCCTCCTCTACATAAGAGGGTTTGTCATAATCTCCGCAGGCAGGCGGGTTGGAATTCGCAGTATAAAAGGTTCAGGTTTATCAGAGAGCGCTGCTGCCCGGGCTCTGTTGAATGTGTAGTATCTTAATCAAGTCTTACGTCAAGCGCAGGAAGAGTCAGGGTGGTGCGCCGTGTTTCCATCGTCAGACTCTTACTGACTAAATATTTCCCCTCTTCTAGCTGGTTCTCCGCAGCCTAAAAGATGTGATGATACGTTACGTCTTACAATTCGTTACTTTTCTTATCATATTTTTTATTTATTGTATTTATTAAGATAATAATATTTTAATTAATCACTTCCTACTCGCAAGAATTAAAACAATAGATTAGATTACCCAAATAAATTAATATTACTGTCATAAAAAATTAAATAGTATCATTATGAGCTAAAGTTCACATGTGATTACATGTACTTAGTGTATTGTGGAGTCAACTGATGGTATCGAGGTTGATTTGTCAACGACACACGTAGGTACCTACTTAGGTGTTGTCATGAGCTAAAATTCTTATGTAGTCAGTCAGTATAATCTATAGACTTTGGATTAAATTTGGCCATAGTGAGCTACACATTTGACAGATACCGTGCAGCAGCGCCCTTTGATAAACCTGAACCTTTTATACTGCGATCTCCAACCCGCCTGCCTGCGGAGATTATGGCAAGCCCTCTTATGTAGAGGACGCTCATAGTAAGTAAAGAAAACACTGTTTAAGGCTTACTGTCAATCCTTTTACACCTGCAGCCTGTGGGTTGGCTACTTGCAGGGGGCATACAGGGACCTGCGGGTGCAGTACAACAATGCATTCAGGATGCTGATGGTTCTACAGCGGTATTGTAGTGCATCGGGTATGTTTGCCGAGGCCAACGTTGACAGTTTTGCGACAGTCATGCGTAAACGTTGCTCGTCGACCCTAACTCGCATGCGAGCTAGTTCCAACAGCATCTTGAGCGTATTGACGGACCGATGGGATTTCCCGATGCTTGAGCGTTGGATACGACTGCACGCAGTCAAATAGAATACAGTGATGCGTTCAAGCGTGGGATTGGTCGTTGGTATTTTTATTTTGGGTGTAATTTGTTTACTAACAATAGTTTTTAAGTATTTTCATGTTACTAACAATTTATGGAGAAATCTGAAATAAATTCATATTATATTATTATATTATTATATAGTGCAGCAGTGGACTGTCACCTGCTGTTGATATGATCTTGAAATACGCCCAACCCACAATTTGATTGCATCACTATTTTTGAAAATGATTACGCAATCAAACAGCTTCGTACACGGTCAGCAGCACGTGCTGGTTCTTATGTTGCAGGTGAAATTAGATAAAGATATATTTCTTTGTATAAACATTGCGGGTAACATTATACATATCAATGCAAATGCAGATGATAAAGTGAACACTGTAACGTCTCAACATGTTTTGCCACAATTGGCGTACAAAATAATTATTAAATTTATAAAACTATTAAAGAGACAACTAAAGTTAAAATTAAAACATATGAAACAATGAACTTATAAATTATCATAACATCACGCCTTTTATCCCCGAAGGGGTAGGCAGAGGTGCACACAGAAGTAACACCTACTTTTCACTATTTATGTTACGAGTCCCATGTAATAGGGGTGAGCCTATTGCCATATACCGGGCACATTTCCAAACTCCGTGCTACTACTGATAATTATTTAAAAACCCAGTAATACTTTGCCCGACCCGGGAATCGAACCCGAGACCCCTTGCCCGGCAGCCGCACTTGCGACCACTCGGCCAACGAGACATTATAAATTATCATTTAAAAGATTCTTAATATGGTAATAACAATGCTTAATAAGTAAATTTTACTAAATAATAAATAAATACTTAATAATAATAAATAAATAAAAATAAAGACTGCCTCGTTGGCAAAAAGACGGCGTCGATTCCTGGGTCCGGCAAAGTATTACTGGGTTTATCAAAAAATCCACAGTAGTAGCACGGAGTCTGGAATTGTGCCCGGTATATGGCAATAGGCTCACCCCCTATTACATGGGACATGTGTTACATTACATTGTACCTACAGTGGCATAAAGTGCACCTCTGCCTACCCCTTCGGAGGTAAAAGGCGTGATGTTATGTAATAAGTAAATTTTTCAGTTTGTTTTAGAATAAATTATTGTTATTTATATGTTAGTGTGTCGTGTAGTGCCTGCTTACTATTAGAACAACTGTAAGCTTTGTTGCTTTTTATGGTATAGGTCAGCGGACGGATCACCTGATGATAAGCAATCAGCGCCGCCAATAAGCACCCGTAACACCAGATGTGCGACTTATTTCGGTGCGGGATCCAAGACAGTTATTCATGTCCCTGGGACCTTGAACTTCAATGATCCAGTGGTTGCATGGTTGTATCTACAGTGTATCCTGGTGTACAGCAGTTGCAGGTTTTAAGATACAACAACAACATCAACAACATAACATCACGCCTTTTATCCCCGAAGGGGTAGGCAGAGGTGCACATTATGCCACTGTACAATGTAGAGGTAACACCCACTTTTCACTATTTATGTTATGAGTCCCATGTAATAGGGGGTGAGCCTATTGCCATATACCGGACACAATTCCAGACTCCATGCTACTACTGAGAATTTATAAAATACACAGTAGTACTTTGCCCGACCCGGGAATCGAACCCGAGACCCCTTGCAGTTGCACTTGCGACCATTAGGCCGACTAGGTTTTAAGATAATGTAGTGTAAATAGATTTTTTTCTTTTCAGCGCTTCCTTATGACCCTGTCATCAGGAAATTGGGCGATGGTCCTCGTTACCAGTATATGCCAGGCCCTGATGGGTCCCTCCACCTGGTAGACCTTTGGGGCAAGGTCAGTGATTTGGCTGAGGCAGCTAGATACAATCCTGACAGGCAGAATGTTTACCATCTCTATACGAGGTGAGAAATACTCCGTTTTCCAAAAAAAGTTTCACACATCCACATCATTTTTGGCTGGACCACTTCTTGTGATATAACAATTGGTCCGTGCAGGAATCGAACCCGTGACACTATGCAGGAGATTGGATCTAGATTTTGATTTGGTTTAATGGGAAAGTACAATATTTTTATTATAAGTGTCGTGGCGGCCCGGAGGTTAAGCTTCTCATGCATTGAGGCGCAAATACCAATGTAATTTTACAGGAGTTATATGTACTTTCTAAGATTAATTTGAGAGATTGAGAGGAAACAATTTCTAATTGTATTTGTTTGGATTATATACAAATTATCCGCATTGAGCAAGCGTGGTGATTCATGCGCAAACCTTCTTCGTTTAAGAAGAGGCCATTGGTCAACAGAGGTCACTTATAGGCTGTTGATGATGACCCTGAATATTATTTTGTCATAATATTTGAAGATTTTTTGGAGAACAGATCCTTTAAATTCTTAGAAGAATGATTACACATGTATCTTTTATGCATCAGTACCTATACAAGTTTAATGGGAAATGGTTTTTCTATAAAAATTGATAATTTCTTTCACCCATGGCTTCAAAAACACCTAAAAATCAATCGGATGACCATCCTATATTTATTCATTTATTTAAATAGGTTAGCCAAGAATTATAAAATTTTTCAATACTGTTGTGGGAGACATACAACTTGAATCATAGACGAGCATGACCGCCGCGCGCGTTCCAAGACTGAGCGCGGCCGACTAACCGCACATATTTTATATGTGGCTGCATGACGTTGTAGCTGTACTTTGATGACGACGGACGTACGCCTGCGCCTGCAACCCTCAGAACACTGAGCGGCCGGTCGCCGCGTTAGTTTTTATATAAACGCAAGAACGTTTCTGATTGGCCGAGCGTATTCTTCGACATTTATTTTACCAATAAGATATATTATGTAGCCTTAAGTAAATTTTGTATAAATACGACCGCCTAAATAAATTCAAAATCATTATCATTCTGGTAATTCATATAATTGGTGTTTTACTAAATACCCGAAAGAACCCATACTGTTAATAAAAGATATAACACATGTGCGAGTATAATAATCACTTACCTATAGGCTAACACAGCATGCACAATAGTATTAGTTAACAATACATTATTTTTAAATTATGATAAAATAAAATAATATTTTTTGAAAAATAACAGTGTAAAAACAAACTGACAGAAAAAATATGTTACAATATTAGGAATTCTAAAAAATAAAAAATAAATTGAAATAAAAAAAAAGTAGGAACATAAAATCTCTCTAAATTAACTAAATACGATAATGACGAAACGCAAAATATATCATTATTGCTCTCGTTTTCAGGAACAACCCTACAGTAAGCCAGCCTCTCCTGATCGGCAGTGAGGGTCTCCTGGGCATCACTAACTACGACGCTAACAGACGTACTGTTGTACTCATTCATGGGTGGCTGGACTCTGTCACTGCTGATTTCAATACTGTGTTGGTACCAGGTAAGCTTTTGGAAACTAAGAAATAATAGCTAGCATTTGCATAGGTTTCACTAACGGTCTGGTCTCGAGGATCGGCTACGCGAAGGGCGGAGCGGCGGGCGACGCGATTATTCGCGCGGGTCGCGTTTGCAGGCCACGGACATAAGCGTTTGCCGCCGCGACCACAGAAAATGTTATTATAGAGGTCGAACTTAGAACTTCAATTTCTGATTCGTAACGGATTATACCCAACTTACGATACGATAAAATACTAATGAACTTTCGTTTTCCTGAATGTTGGCTACCGCAGGTTACGGACTCCGTACAAAAATATATTAGTTCTTAGTTTCATAACACAGGGAAAAGAAACAAATAAGAATTTACGAAGATAAGATTTAGATGCGCGATGGGAATCAATTCGCTAGTTCTTGCGATGCGCAGAGGGAGCTCGCACATTTTTGCGATGCGACGTCGTATCGTTGTGGACGAGCCCTTCGGTCGGTATATTTCGCTAGTCACGGCGCCGGTCGCCGCTCTCCGTGGCTTGATCAGCATATTTCTATGTGTTTGTTTCAGTCCCTAGACGCCTCGCTGGTCGCACCGCGCGGGCTTTCGCTAGAGCAAATGTTTTGTGGCTTTTTTTTTTTTTTTTAAGAGGGGAAAATCATCGAATGACTGCTCCCGCCTGGGTGAGGCGGAAGGGAGTGTCAGACTCTTACTGACTAAAAACCACCCCGTTCCTTCTCCTGCACGTCGAGCCGGAGCCCCGGTTACCCGTTAGGTTCTCCGCGACTCCGAATCGGCATCGGCCGTATTGGGCCCCATCTGTGGTGGTCTGATGGCCCTTTGAGGCGCGCGCAAATGTTTTGTGGCTAGGCTTTTATCGTTGTTCTCCAGTACTAGATGGCCATCGTTTTTAAATTTTAGTACTTTGAAATTTGGCCAGGCGGAGAAGTTATTCGATATAGTTTATACCGGTCCACTCCAAAATATTGCGTAATCATGCCTTTCTTCTTTCCTCAGCGCTTCTTTTCTATTGTGACCTGCTATTCTGATTATTATTATCTTCACACTTCACAGCGTTCCTGCAAGCTGAAGATGTCAACGTTATCGTGGTAGATTGGAGCGCAGGAGCTGGCACCATCAACTACTTCACCGCTGTAGAAAACACTCTTACATCAGGTAACAGGAAATAACACAAATGTTAGTGTGGGAGAGCCATGCTTCGCCACGAATGGGCCGGCTCGACTGGAGTGATACCTCGACCGAGCAGAAAACCGACGTGACACAACGTGACAATCTTGCTTGCGTTGTGTTTCGTAGTGTGAGTGTGGTTACAGGATGCCCAATAATCCCCCCCCCATCTCCCCAATCCATGAATCCCAAACAATCGTCAAATTCCTAATCCACAAAAGGGTGGTAACACAAGTGCTTTACCCGGAATTATACTTTAACGTGTTCCGGGTGTTCATGGGCGACGTCGGTTGCTTACCATCAGGGGATCCGTCTGCTCGTTTACCGACTTATCCCATAAAAAAAACAAAAAATTAAGAACCATGTCCACTGTGAAAACATATGTCTATCACCTCTAGATTTCTCTTTTCTCTATTGGTTTTAACCAAATTAAATAGAGTTCGAAAGATATTGCTCTTTTCACAGAACACTACGCCTTTTATGTCCGAAGGGGAGGAAGACAGAGATGCACGTTACGGCACTTAATGCCACTGTACAATGTAACACCCACTTTTCACTATTTATGTTATGAGTCCCATGTAATAGGGGGTGAGCCTATTGTCATATACCAGACACAATTTCAAACTCCGTGCGTCTACTGAGAATTTTTTTAAAACCCAATAACTCTTTGCCGGCATTTTTATTTTTTTATTTTTATTTTTTATTTTTTATTATTTAACTCTTTGCCGGCCCCGGAAACCAAACCCGAGAGAAACCCCTTGCCCGGCAGTCACACTTGCGACTACTCGGCGTTACATCGGGTACTCGCAACTCTCAATGCTCACTCAACAGCTCAAGTTGCAAACACAACAACTCAACTTGGCAAAGCTGGAAACCATTTTAGTGGAGGCATGTTGCCAATCCTGCATTGTACTGGAAATATGGATTATTATTATTTGTTATCCTCTTACTTAGTTAGTTCTATTCACAGTTTTTTCGTGTATTATTATATTTTTTTTATTTCTTCTTACTTTAAATGGAAATCACAATCTAAATGTTCTATTCTTGTATTATGCAGGTCAGAGTGTAGCCAGATTCATAACCTGGTTGAACAGTGCGACTGGAGCAGTTCCCAGCATGTACCACCTGGTTGGACACAGTCTGGGTGGCCACCAAGTTGGAATCGTCGGTAGGAACGTCGGTGGCCAGATCGCTTATATCACTGGTAAGTTGAAAACTTTAAAGCCCAGGATCCCAGTACAGGAAAATACCTTTCCTATACTGGGATCCTGGGCTTTTTTATACCACGATGGTAATAAAAATCACACACTGCCGACCTGATTGTAAGCGGTTACCGTAGTCTATGTATGCTTGCAATACTTTTTTTTCTGATGGGGGAAAATCATCCAATGACTTCTCCCGCCCGGGTGAGGCAAGAGGGAGTGTCAGACTCTTAGTCACTAAAAGCCACCTCGTTCCTACTCCTGCACTTCGAGCCGGAGCTCCGGCAATCCGTTAAGTCTTGCGCGGCTCCGTATCGGCATCAGCCCTGTTGGGCCCCATCTGTGGTGGTCTGATGGCTCATTGAGGTGCGCGCGTAACGCGACGCGCCGTACGTTCGTGCCTGGATGCTTGCAACACTTGGGACATTATATTCACCTTGCCGGTCTATGTGAAGCACTTAGAAATAATTACGGTGGTGAACTGTTGACCATAATTATGCTTCTTGTGAATTATGAAAGAGCAGTTACGTTATACCCTTTGTGGCCCGTGGAATCGTGGAATTGAGAGGCGTGTCAAGAGGCTCATCAACGATGCGCTTGTGGAGGCTCGGCTTCAAAGCCTCGAACACAGGCGTAAGGTTTCAAGCCTTTCGGTTTTCTACCGGTTACGTTTCGGTGAGTGTGCAGGGAAATTGCACAATTTGATTCCCCTTAGTCCTTTTTGTATTTTTCCTTTGTCCTTAGTCAGTGGTGTCTAGATTATCTTAGAAAGTAAGTAGGTACATATAACTCGGAAAAAGTCATATAAGCCAGGTAATTAAAATGAGAAGCGGGGGTCATAAGCCTCCAGGCCACCACGACATACGGACATAATAATGTTGATGACCACACTCATATTCAAGTACCTTACCCTTGTATTACGATTTTTTAACCCATAATTCTTACCCATTCCAGGTCTAGACCCCGCGTTCCCAGCATGGAACACCAATGACAACCGGTTCAGACCCAGTGATGGAGTCTACACTGAAGTCATCCACACCAACGTCGCGTTCCTCGGCTACATGGCCACACTGGCTGATGTGGACTTCTACCCCAATGGCGGCAGTGGCATGCCAGGGTGTGACAGTAATGATTGCGATCATGCCAGGTAAGGATCGAATGGTAATTGTTTTTCCTCTAATGGTTAGTCATCAGCTGTACAAAGCGCAGGGGTTGGGTAACCAGCTGCTGTGCTTCGTGACGCGGGTTCGGTTCCCGCGCCGGCCAAAAAGTTATAATAGCATTTTCTAAGGAAAATTACCATTATTAGTCTAGAGTCAAGAAGTTCGGTGGTGTTTTACACCTTTGTCTCGGATAGCATGTGTTGCCGTTGGTCCTGCGCCAGACCTCTCTCCGGTCATGTCGGTCTACCGTCCCATCGGGTTCAAAGAGTGAGGGAACAGAGAGTGCACCTGTGTTTGCACACAAACTTGTGTAGGTACTGTATATCTTCTGCGTAGTCGGCTAATTTAGTTAAACAGACTAGCCACCATGATCGAAATCGACTGGAAAAAAAATATTATAGAATCCCGCGACACCAGAGGAGTTACAGTCCATTAAAGGCCTTATTAGCGGGGATTCCACCTCCTGTATCATCGCTCGTAACACATCGCAAGTATTGTGTCACATCAGTTTTCCGTGAAGCCAGATTATCAATCCGGTCCATCCTACCCATTCGTGCCAAAACATAGGATGCATAACATAACTACGTGGTTTCGATTTCCAGACCCAGACGAAAGTGTTGATGATATTTTCTGATTAAAATGGCCACTATTCGCAAACCAGGAATTTAGCATTGTTTAACGCTTGTGCCACGGAAAGCATGTAAAACCGTTGGTCCTGCGCCTGGTCTTTCTCCGGTCGTATCGATTTGCCGTCCCATCGGGTTCATAAAGTGAGGAAACAAAGATTCCCTCTTAACCCTAAATACCCAACAATCCTTAAATTTGTAATTCCCAAAAGTCCAGTAACGTACTTGTAACACCTGGTGGTGTGGTGGTGTAACATCCGGTGTTGGTGTACACGGGTAGCGCCGATTGCTTACCATCAGGTGATCCGTCTGCTCGTTTTTTTTTTTAAGGGAGAAAAATCATCGAATGACTGCTCCCGCCTGGGTGAGGCGGGAGGGAGTGTCAGACTCTTACTGACTAAAAACCACCCCGTTCCTTCTCCTGCACGTCAAGCCGGAGCCCCGGTTACCCGTTAGGTTCTCCGCGACTCCGAATCGACATCGGACCTATTGGGCCCCATCTGTGGTGGTCTGATGGCTCTTTGAGGCGCGCGCGGAACGCGACGCGCCGTACGCTCGGGTCTGTTTCTGGTCGGACGGGGATCCACCCATGCTCACCGTCTGCAGGCCCCCGTCTGCTCGTTTACCGGCTAACCGATACTAAAAAAATGCTTTGATTGTGACCTTTATTTTATTTACTTACATGTTACGATTATCAATTTGCAGATGCTACCACTACATGGCAGAGTCTCTAACTCGGGGTGGGTTCACCGGACGTCGCTGTCTCTCGTACCTGACTGCTATTACCGGCAACTGTAACCTCCTTGGCAGTCTCCGGATGGGTGGGCTTGTACCAAAGACCGGGTGAGTTGGACTAGATTACTCTGGACTTTTTAATAGTAGACTGGAGTTGTTACTGAGTATCATTTTGATAGAAGAAAGATAGAAGGAAGAAAGAGAAGAAGAAGTGTGGGAGAGCCATGCTTCGGCACGAATGGGCCGGCTCGACCGGAGTGATACCACGGCCTCACAGAAAACCGACGTGAAGCAACGCTTGCGTTATGTTTCGTCGTGTGAGTGAGGTTATCGGAGGCCCAATTACCTTCCCCTTCCCCAATCTCCCCAATCCCTGAATCCCCAACGATCCTCAAACTCCTAATCCCCAAAAAGCCGGTGACGCACTTGTAACGCCTCTGGTGTCCATGGGCGACGCCGATTGCTTACCATCAGGTGATCCGTCTGCTCATTTACCGGCTTATGCCATAAAAAAAAAGGAAGTAAAGAATTCACTAGTGGTAAATTAGAAGATTTTCACGATTCCTGGATAAGGAAAAATATGATGAAGTGGTTTGGTCACCAAAATTTTGAATTATTGCACACTTAATTAGGTATTTGACTAACCAAAACTACAGGACGGACATTTAGATTTTTTTAACGTTACCATACACTAGGATTGTCTCCTGTGTCGTGTGTGCGTTTATAAACATACAAGTTCACATACAGATGACACCCAGACACGGAACAACAATCTGTGGATCACACAAAGAGTTGTTCTGTGCGGGAGTCTAACACTCTATACGTTGCCCGGCAGCCGGTTGCCCAGCCACCGCACCAACCGTGCAGTCAATGTCAATGACCCAACTGTGATCTCCAAGTCGCTCGTCAAACATGGGGATGAATAACAAACCGTCCCTTTTAAACGTTTTTGTTTGACTTCAACTTATGGTTCATGATGATGATTTTTTATTAAATATTTTTCTTCCAACAGACAATCTGGAGTCTTCTACTTGGAGACCAACTCATCACCACCTTTCTCAAGAGGTTGAAAGCAGATAGAAGATGACTTGCCTAATGTTCAGTGACAATAAAGATTTTTTTAATATCTACTACTTTATTTGATTTAGTTGATCTTTACGCGACTTTACGCGCCGGGCAAGGGGTTTCGGGTTCAATACCCGGTTACATGGGACTCATAACATAAATAGTGAACATAAATAGTGAAGTTTCACTATTTATGTATATTATGAGTCCCATGTAGTTAATAGGGGATGAGCCTATTGCCATATACCGGGCGCAATTCCAGACTCCATGCTACTACTGAGATTTTTTTAAGAACCCAATAATACTTTGCCCGACCCGGGAATCGAACCCAAGACCCCTTGCCGGGCAGTCGTCCTGGCAATCACTCAGCCAACGAGGCAGTCACAGACCAATTTATTACCCTCAAAGAGCTATCAGACCACCACGGATGGGGCCCAATAGGGCTGATGCTGATACATACTAATGAATCTCTTTTTCCATACATATATAATAATGAATCTCTTTTTCCTTTGGTCACGGCGTCACGCGTGAATGGATGGACCGATTTCAATAATTATTTTATTGTTATATTCGTTATTATTAGGAGAAGGTTCTTAAGACCGAAAAAATCCTGAAAATCCTACGGGAACAGGAGAAAACGGGATTGCGTGTCGCGGGGCACAGCTTGTACCTCTATATAAAAATCAGTCGGGTTTTCCTTCCTGACGCTATAACTCCAGAATGCACGAACCGATTTCCACGGTTTTGCATTCGTTGGAAAGGTCTCGGGCTCCGTTTTTTAATTTTAATCACCAAACGAAATATTACATAAAATGAAGCCATTTGGTAGCGAAACGGAGTTCGCCGGGTTTGCTAGTCCTTACTTCCTTACTATATAATATTATAAATCGGAAAGTGAGTTTGTTTGTTTGTTCTGCTTTCACGCCGTAACTACTAAACCGATTGCTCTGATTTTTTGCAGACGTAAAGTTAGAACTTCGGATTAAATAATAGGGTACGTTTTATCCCAGAAAAAAATGATATTTCCGAGGGAAAACAAAAGTATTGGTATAGATGGCGCTGTAGTGTATTGGTATATGTCACATAGGCTACTTTTTATCCGTTTGTGACGCGAGCGAAGCCGCGGGTAAAAGCTAGTATTTTATAAAAAAAAGAAACAGATTATAATGAAATAACTTTATTTTATTTATATAATGTACTTTCAGATATATAACATGTCCAGGAATTTAACTAACATTTTCAAAATTTGTTTACTTTTTCTCAAAATTATGTAGATTCTCTTCTATCGATGCGGATTTTATCTGAAAAGAAAAAAATATGATTAGTAAATGAATGTATGCAATTTATCTCGAAAGATCTCAAACAAGATCATCGAACATAGGGTCTCGGGTTTGATCCCATGCTTAATTAGGTGAAACAAGTGAATTGAATTTATTTCTGGAAATAGGCTACAAGGCAGCACTTTATATACAACAACATAACATCATGCCTTTTATCCCCGAAGTGGTAGCCAGAGGTGCACATTACGGCACTTGCTGCCACTGTACAATATAACACTCACTTTTCACTAATTATGTTATGAGTCCCATGTAATAGGAGTGAGCCTGTTGCCATATACTGGGCACAATTCCAGACTCCGTGCTACTACTGAGATTTTTTTTAAAAAAGCAGTAATACTTTGCCCATCCCGAGAATCGAACCCGAGACCCCTTGCCCGGCTTGCCAGTCGCACTTGCGACCCTTCGGCCAACGAGGCAGGATAATAAAGTATATAGTTATATTTACCTTCTCGACTTATTTCATTTAGATGACGGTAGAAAGACCTGTGAATAAAAAAAAATAAGTTATAAATGGAATGGTTCCTTATGTTGTTATTTTCGTTTTCCGTCTCCTTGACCAAATATTGGTAATTACATTGTTCTCACATTATTAAACTCAACGAAAGAATGTAGCCAAGAGTCTCTTGCTCGTTCTTCTCCATAGGAATCTACACTTTGGAACGAGCAAATAGCTTCACTAGAGGACTGACCTGACAGACTGACATTTTATCTTATTATTTAAATATTTTGTTGTTGACGTTCAAAAGTGCCTTCGTGGTCTAATTGAAATAAATATTTTTTTAAACGCTAAATAAAAAAATAGTGTTTACAATATTAATCCTAAAAACCCAGGTTACTCACGTTGTTACTTAATTTAGTATATCTCACGATAGTTATTATAAACAATATTAACTCGTCGAGTACCGGTTTTGCAGACACAATTATAGAACAATAGGTTGCGGTCACCGGTGACCGCTTGGTATTTGACAGTTTAATCGTTTTTGTTTTCGTATTATTCAGCGACATCAGCTTTGAGCAGTTGATTGAATGCTGTTAATGAATATGAGCCTCTAATATGGCTTGAAACTAGTTCAGTTCCTCATCTCACAGTTACGTGGGTGAGCCGAAACCATTCGAAACTAGAACTTATCCCTACATAATATAAAACTAAGTCGCTACCCGCCGTCTGTCTGTCCCTATGTATGCTTAGATCTTTAAAACTACGCAACGGATTTCGATGCGGTTTTTATATAGATAGAGTGATTCTTAAGGAAGGTTTATATGTATAATACATGAGTGTGGAACGTAGTATGTATGTATGTATGTATGTCTGTACTGTATATATAGTTTATTGTGCTCGTGTGTAGGTATATATATTATAATGCTGTTTCTTTATGTTTATCACTAAATATGTAAGTGTATCTATTTTAATTACTCAATTAATTCGTTGCTTTCTTCTTGCTCACACCATTAACTCTTCTCTGCATCACCCAAAGGTCAGACTGGGAGAGAATGCCTGCGGCATTACCACCTTATGTACATTTTGTGCATGAAGCTTAAATAAATAAATAAATAAAAAATATAGAATCACGATTGTACGACACTACTGGATGGCGACAGAAAGCGTGGCTCATAGAAATCTCTATTCTCAGAAAGCACGTTACGCCGAAAACTTTATTGGTAGATGCATTGCACCCAGACGAATCCGGGGCGGGTCGCTAGTTAATTAATATTCTAAAACCTTTTTCCAAGTGTAACATACACTTTTATGAAAACCGCATCACAATTGGTTTAGTCAATCGCTAGATAATCTCACACAAACATACATACAAGTCTAACAGAGAACCTACATTTTTTTCTTTATAAAGTCGGTAAAAATAAGCTTACCACCAATGCCGGATCCAGCAGCGGTCACTTTGTCAGCTGTAAAAAAGAAAAAAAAAATAAGCATTAGACTTCACAATAGGGATGATGACAGGGTATGACAATTAAAAATCTAATTAGTCCGTCAGTTAGGTAATCAAAAAATATCAGACACGTATTTTTTTATTTTGTCGTATAATACTTAGATAAAACGAATCAAAGTTTAGGAGTGGGAGCTAAAACGTCATTTCTACGTATAAAATGTACATAGAAGTGACGTCACGCGACATTTCAAATCAATATATCGTCGAAAGTATTCGTTTCTGTAAGAAAATAAAAAATACGTGTCTAATGATTTAAAATAATCTACCAGACGGACATTGAAATAAAAATTAGGCATCTACCCTATTGTCTGTATACTTCTGGCTTCATCATCATCATCATCTTGCAATCAGCCACGTATTGTCGATTGCCTTCCGCAGTCCTCCCCCAATGACTACACATCGCGAGGTTGGAACCGACCTGCATATGGCGGCTCGCATACTTTGGTCATTGTTTAATATCGAAACAGCCTCGTTGGCCAAGTTGGGTTCGATTCCCGACTCGGGCAAAGTATTACTGGGTTTTTAAAATAATTCTTAGTAGTAGTACGAAGTCTGGAAATGTGCCCGGTATATGGCGATAAGCTCACCCCCTATTACATGGGACTCAAAACATAAATAGTGAAAAGTGGGTGTTACATTGTACAGTGGCATTAAGTACCGTAATGTGCACCTCTTATCCTTACTAATATTATAAATCGGAAAGTGAGTTTGTTTGTTTGTTCTGCTTTTACGCCGTAACTTCTAAACAGATTGCTTTGAATTTTTGCAGACGTAAAGTTAGAAGTCCGGATTAAATAATAGTAATTTTTATCTTGGAAAAATTTGATATTCTCGAGGGAATACGAAATTATTGGTATACATGGCGCTGTGTGTATTGGGATATATCACATAGGCTACTTTTTATCCTTTTGTGACGCGAGCGAAGCCACGGGTAAAAGCTAGTTTAATATACGTGTCACAGGACACGGCACGCTTACAAGCCTTTTATATTACTTTCAAAGCAAGAAACGCCGTGTCGTGTCGTGGTGGCCCGGAGGTTTAAGACGCCCACTTCTCATGCATGAGGGTGCGGGTTCGAAACCTACCAAGGGCAAGTACCAATGTGACTTTTTCCGAGTTATATGTACATTCTAAGATTATTTAGACACCACTGACAAACGGTGAAGGAAAAACATCGTGAGGAAACCTGAACTTATAATTTCTAATTATAAGTTTGAAATCGCCAACCCGCATTGAGCAAGCGTGGTGATTAATGCTCTAACCTTCTCCGTGTGAGAAGAGGCTTTGCTCAGCAGTGGGCATTTATAGGCTGTTGATGATGATGAAGAAACGCCATACCCGAACCGTGCCTAAACCATGCTTATAGGTCTACGATATGGTTACCGTAAAGTCAAAGTCAACGACGTAACGTAAGTGGACGAAATATGGTTAACTAGCTACTTCCGCGCGATTTCACTCTCTCTGCTCGACGCCTATTAATCGTAGCGTGATATTTTATAGCCCATAGCCTTCCTCGATAAATGGGCTATCTAATACAGAAAGAATTTTTCAAATCGGACCAGTAGTTTCGAAGATTAGCGCGTTCAAACAAACAAACAAAAAAACAAACTCTTCCGCTTTATAATATTATAAGTTTAAGTAAATATTCGTCGACTAACATATTATATGAGTGTTCATGACCAAAACTCAAGACCAAAGTAACGAAACCATAAAATGCATATTCATTAATTTAGTTCAATTTTTATAACTAGATGGCGTTGCCGCAATTAAAAGCAAGCTATGGTTTCGTTACATCGATTTACTTAAGATGGTAATTTTTTGTATGTACTAAGTTCGCACCAAAACGAATAAATATAAACCAGCAGTTCAAGCACTAATCACGGAGTTTCAATTTAACCCCTATTAGTAGCTACAGTAGGTCAACGTTACTTCGGTAATAAACAATGAGACTCATAGCAGAACTAGTAGTGAAAAGTAATTGTTACATTATATGTAGACCTCTGTCTACCCCGCTGCAGATAGACAGATGATACTCACCAATGTTAGCTGCTACGCCGGCTCCACCAGCGGCACTGAGGGCTGTACCAGCTGTGCTTTCAACTGTAAATATAACAAAAATATATATATGTAACGCGCACGGCGAGCCGAACATAGCCGAGCTAGGCTTCGCTCGCGCTTGCGCACTCGTCGCATCTCCGCACGACCAACGTGCGAATCTTTTAGAAAAAAGTCAAGTCAACACGCATGTGCGAGACGCACGTGACCCGCGACGTTCAAACAAGCAAGAGGCGGCCGTCACACAGCTCTGCATAGTTTTTTCAATTTGTTTCCCTTAATCCCAGTTGGAAAAAACATTTTACGAGTTTTCTTTGTTAAGATTACAGTGGCGCCCAACGTGGGGCCCGAATCACGAATATACCTCTACTATGCCAAACACACGAGCTATGCGCGCTGCTAAAGCCGCGCTCGATGCGGACAACCAGCCGAGCGACGTCAGCGACCACGAAGATTATGACGAGGCTACGGAGCAGAGCCCTGTACGGGCCCCCGAACCTGTCACCGCGTCTGTACGTACCGGCGCCAACGCTAGAACAACGGACACCGAGATGTTGTTAGCGAACATGATGGAATCATTCGTCAAGATGCAAGCTGAGACCAACAGGTGCCTGGTGGAGACACTGAGGGCGTTACCAGCGGCCTGCGGCCCATGGCAATCGCCGCTGCCGGCATCAACACCGACGCTGAACGCCATCAGTACAGGATCGTCTGGGAACTTCGCCAAATGTACCGCGCGGTTCAACGGAACTTCCCGTGAACCAGAGGTGCTGGAAGCAGTAATCGACGCTGTCCAAGTGTTTAAGGAGTGCGCGGACGTGAGCGATGGTCACGCGCTGCGGGGGCTCCCGATACTGTTGGAGGGCGACGCCGCCGTGTGGTGGCACGGCACCCGCAACATCGTCGCTACATGGAAGGACGCCGTGCTACGACTTCGCGCCATGTATGGTACGCTGAAGCCGGCGTATAAAACTCTACGTGAAGTTTTCAGCCAAGAACATAACCACGAACGTGCTGAAGTATATGTGTGTAGAATTAGATCTCTATTAGTAAAGTTACCGTACGTAGTGCCAACACCCATGCAAATAGATATAATTTACGGGTTGTTACACCGTCGTGTACGTAAACGTTTACAACGTGACGACATTTTTGACATAGACGGTTTTATAGAGAAGGCGAGAGCCATCGAAGACGCGATCTCCGAATTATCGTTGAGTACCGAAAATTCTAGTTATACTGCAAAACTTAACGTTCCCGAAACAACAAATGTTTCCCACCCGCATGGCTTCGCGCGATTGCGATAGGAGTGATAAGAGCGAAATCACCACTACCACGGGTAATTCGAACGAGAACGCGAAAAGGGTTAAACGCGTTCGTTGCACGTTTTGTAAGTTCTACGGTCATACGGTTGACGAGTGTAAGAATCTTAAAAATAAACAAGCCGCAAACACTTGACTGCACGATTGGTGCGGTGGCTGGGCAACCGGCTGCCGTGCAACGTGTCGCGGGTTCGATTCCCGCACGGGACAACACTTTGTGTGATCCACAAATTGTTGTTCCTGGTCTGGGTGTCATTGTGTATGTGAACTTGTATGTTTGTAAACGCACCCACGACACAGGAGAAAATCCTAGTGTGGGGCAACGTTATATTAAAAAAAAAAAAAAAAAAAACACCGACTCCTTAAAAAATAATAATAGTAGCCCTGTCATTCGTTGCGGGTACCTTATTATATAATATTCTAGTTTCGGAAGGAATACAGTTTTGCGAGTCAGAACGCACCATTGGGCTTGCGGACGGTTCTCGAAAACTGAAACGTGTACTCATCGCGACAGTTCCCGTGTTGTTAGAAGGTAGGCAGATAGATACTGATTTCCTAGTGTTACCCAAGGAAAAAACTGTAACCTTATTAGGTCGCGATTTTATTAGTAAGGCTGGTATAACACTAGACCTGGCCCAGGAGTCATGGTATTTTTCTGACAACCCAGGGGAGATATTCCCATTTGTGCGAACTGTCATTTTAAATAACGCCGAACTGATGCAAGCCGACATCTCTGATGTATCCCTGCGTGATGACGAAGGTAATGGGTTATCACCAGAGCACAGGGACATACTCAACGCCTTTTTGAAGAAGAGATCGGCCCAGTTTGCTGCCGAGGGACCACCGACAGATTTCGCCATGCATAAGATCAAGGTAAGTGACGACCAGTAGCCTATTGCTTCACCTCCTTACAGGCTGTCACCGTTGAAGAAGGAAGCGTTGGAGAAGGAACTCCAAAAGCTACTCAGCGCTGATGTGATCGAGGAGTGTGAGTCTCCGTTTGCTTCGAACGTCGTTCTGGTCAGCAAGAAAGACGGGAGCTACAGGCTTTGTATTGACTATCGTAAGCTCAACGCGGTCACAGAGCCTGACCGCTACCCACTACCCAGAATCGAGGACATCCTTCACGCTGCCAAGACATCCAAGTACATGACGACTTTAGACCTTCGATCAGGCTACTTTCAGGTAAGCATGGATCCAGCACATAGAGACCTTACTTCTTTCACGACACCTTTAGGGACGTTTAGATTTAAAGGCATGCCTATGGGACTTCGTAATTCTGTAGCTACTTTTCAAAGGTTGATTGATCGTTTATAGTCCAACTTGCCAGGTGTCACTATTTTAGCTTATTTAGACGACCTGCTTATACTGTCTGAGGAGTCTAACGATCCATTTAGGGGGAGAGTATGGGCCGATAAGGGATACGTCGTTGTCGACGGAATATTATATCGCTAAGGGCCTGAAAATGAAGAAAATGACGACGCAAGCTTAGTAGTACCGGAGCATGAACGTAAGGATATACTAGCCGAATATCACGATGCTCCCACAGCTGGTCACTTTGGCGTGGAGAGGACATTGCAGCGACTCTCAGGTAAATATTATTGGGCTGGCATGAGGAACGATGTTTCCCAATATATAAAGAACTGCGTGGCGTGCCAACGTTACAAGGTGGACATGCGGAAACCTGCCGGCTTGCTTCAGGTACCAGCTACTTCTCGCCGATTCGAAGTCCTGGCGGTAGATTTGTTCGGGCCTTTACCCGAAACGCCGAGCGGCAACAGATGGATCCTGATATTGGAAGACACGTCTGCACCAAATGGGTGGAGTTGTTTGCTCTTCCAGCTGCAACGGCTGAAGAATGTGCCAAAACACTGGTGAACGAGGTATATTTACGCTATGGAGTTCCCAGAAGGCTTATTAGCGACAACGGTGTACAATTTGTAAGTGAGGTCATGCAGCAGACTTGCCATGTAATGGGCATTAAGCAGTCACTGACGTCGTACTATCACCCGGAGTCGAATCCTGTGGAGGGCAAGAATCGCGATCTCAAACCACAGCTCGCAATCCTGGTAGGTAAAGAACATGGTTCGTGGGATACTCACCTCCCAGCAATTCGTTTTGCAATGAACGCTGCAGTTACTGCGAGTACTGGTCAGACACCTGTATACCTGAGTTTCGGACGTGAGACACGTGCGCCTGTTGATGTTTTATCAGACATGCGTGCTATTGTCGAACAAGAGAACATAGTCGCGTCGATAACTCCTTACCTAAGGAAGCTGTCAGTCGTGTTGCTCGACGCTCGAGATGTGCACGAAAAAGCCCAGGTGTCTCAGAAGAGGTATGCAGATGAAAGACGCCGCCCCGAATCGGATTATAACGTAGGTGATATGGTGTTATTGAAAACCCAAGGACCCAATGATACAGGTAAAGGACAGACGCCGAAGTTCATTCCCCGGCGAGACGGTCCGTACCGCATCAAGGAGATTGTGGGACTTACGACTTATGCGCTCGAACGCATCAGTGATGGGGTTTTGTTAGGAAAATACCATGCATCCTTGTTAACACCATTTGTGGGTTCCGTACAAGCCCCTCTTCAGGAGAAACGTTTGAGGGGAAGGCCCCGTAAGGCTAACCCAGCAGCGGGGGCGCTCCGCATGGGTTAGAGGGGGAGGGTGTAACGCGCACGGCGAGCCGAACATAGCCGAGGCTAGGCTTCGCTCGCGCTTGCGCACTCGTCGCATCTCCGCACGACCAACGTGCGAATCTTCTAGAAAAAAGTCAAGTCAACACGCATGTGCGAGACGCACGTGACCCGCGACGTTCAAACAAGCGAGAGGCGGCCGTCACACAGATCCCAGTTGGAAAAAACAACACAACATCGTTTACCGGCTTATGCCATAAAAAAGACATATTCCACTTCAATAGTATGCCACCTATCTGGAGTACGGCTTCCAGAACATGAGCCTCTAGTATGGCTTAAAACTAGTCGAGTTCCTCGTCAAATAATACAAGCGTTAGCCGAAAAACACAATTAAACTGTCAAACACCAAGCGGTCACCGGTGACCGCAACCTATTGTTCTATAATTGTGTCTATAATGACGGTACTCGACGAATTAATATTGCCTTATAGAATATTCATAAAGATATTATCTTCACTTCCGAACCCATTTACCTATGGTCATCACTTTTTTATGGAATAGGAGGCAAACGAGCAGACGTTTTACCTGATGGTAAGTTATAGTTATTTAGTGAAAAGTGGGTGTTAGATTGTACAGTGGCATTAAGTGCCGTAATGTGCACCTCTGCCTACCCCTTCGTAGATAAAAAGGCGTAATGTTATGTTATGTTATTAAATGTAACTGCAAACAATGAAGTTGTTTCTGTAATCTCTCCGATGCACCACCCACGACCCGTTTTATGCCCGGCATATAAGATTGTTTGCTGCACCCGTTGCACGGGTGGTCGCTACCGCGGTCCCGGAGTTGCTGCGGTTATACCCGCGCGCTCTGTGATCGGTTTTCGAGCGATTGCAATGGGAGGGCCGGTCAGGAACTAAGCTGTTTAATCGCCCGTATTGCGATAACTCTCAAATCAACTGCCAAGTTCGGCTCCCGTTGCGCGCGCGCTCTGTGATTGGTTTTCGGTTTTTGTAAGTACATATCTATATCTATATCATATCTATTTCTTTTTCTATTATTATTAAATTCTTCACGTGATGAACAAAAATAGACAATACACTGCTTGCATATGGGCCTCATGAGTTCGTCATGAAATACCCATGAACACATAAACATAAAATGTATAAAATACTAGCTACTTCCGCGCGGTTTCACACGCTCTGCTCAGCTCCTATTGGTTGTAGCGTGATGTTTTATAGCCTATAGCCATCCTCGATAAATGCGCTATCCAACACTAAAAGAATTATTAAAATCAGACTTGTAGTTATGGAGATTAGCGCGTTCAAACAAAAACACAAAAAAAACAAACTATTCCGCTTTATACCTCTACAATAAAGTATAAGATAATATCCAATCTACATTGATTTTAGAGACAAAATCTACACAAAAGCGAGCAAAGCTGCGGGCATAAGCTTGTATATTGTAAAAGATTTTCCCTGTTTAAGATACACCATAAGTAATCAAAAATAAGCTAAAAATATCGATATAATTCTTGATACCATCCATTCCTTAAGCTTTGAGGCACCCACTGCCGGACATAGGCTGCTTCCAAACACCACAAAATGACCTCTCCTTATCCACCAGACATAAGCCAACTTCTTTACTCCGTGGTGATCAAAATTGTATTTAATTCTCAAGACATGAGAGCTTATAATAGCGTTCTATAAGAATAACGCTTACTCTTCTCAAAATTCTTTTAAAAAACTTACTTTTAGCCAAGTCCGGGGTTCCAGTGAGCGCCTCAGTCTTCTTGTAACAATCTGGCGTCTTCTCGGATCCAGATAAGCCAGACACCGGTAAAGTGCTAATCGCGGGTAACGATTCCGATCCAGTCGCGCCAGATATAATATCAAGTGGGTTTAAAGACGACGATTTGCTATCAGCAATGGCACCAGACACACCTAGCCCTCCATTTTCGGTGCTGATCGCACCAGATGTGCCTAAAGCTCCGGTTTCAGTACCGATTCCAGCTACAGAACCGGAACCGACATCTGATCCACTGGCAGTTAAGCCTGACTTCGAGCCAGATACACCAAGCGCGCCGGATCCGGCTAAGGGACTAGTTAGACTGGTGCCAGCGCCATCGAGGGCTAACGCACCAGCTCCGGCTCCAGCACCAGATAAACCTGAGCCAGAACCGCTTCCGAGAGATAGTGTGCCAGCTCCACTACCAGCGCCAGTTACACCGGTAGTGCCAGATCCAGTGGCAGCAGCGGCGCCAGAGGCAGCTGAGGTACCGGATCCAGATCCTGCACCAGAGGCAGCTGCAGCACCAGCTCCTTTTCCGGTGCTAGTAGCAGCACCTGCACCAGACGCTGCCGCTCCACCAGAACCTGCACCACTTGCAGCTGCCGCACCGGTTCCATTTCCAGTACCAGTGGCTGCCGCCGCGCCAGAAGCGTTTCCTACAGTGCCAGTAGCAGCTGCTGCACCTGTTCCAGATCCAGTGCCACCTGCAACAGCAGTAACAGCACCGGACCCAGTGCCAGAAGTTACTGCACTACCAGACCCAGATCCAACTGTCCCAGAATCAGTTCCCGCGTTAGCACTTTTAGATTTTGAATTGCCATCGGTTTCGGTTAAAGTTTTCGTTATAGATTATCGTTTCGGATGTGGATCCTAAAACAACAGCAGAGCTGAACTGAGCCTGCCTAGGCAAAATATAGATATAAGTCGAAAATCTATTATTATGTCTAAAAAACTAATAGAACGATCCTGAAATCTTGAAATCCTTACTCTTTCTTTTCCATAGGAATCTACAATGTGGAACGAGCAAATAGAACAACTAGAAGACTGATCGATTGCCTGATTTTTTTAATTATGACAAGGTTTCTTGTATGAGAGTACTATTGTCTAACTCACAGAGATATAGGCGTAGAAAGATAAACTTTATTTTTATACCACGACGTTGGTAAGAAATACACACGGCTAGACATCTAACATTTTACAATACCTACTTTGGTATCTATTAATTAAAGAAACTTTGGTATCTCCAGGCGAGATAGTGGTAAAACGTCACCCTATCAAATATACAACATGTAACTTAAATAACGCACATCCTGAAAATAGTTTGTTCAGAATCGTTAACTGAATCGATTTATATAATTTTTAGTATAGGAAATTTTTTATCCCAAAAATAATTAAAACTACGGAAATTATTGTCATATTAACCCTGTATTGTTAAAACAAATCGAAATGGACCGTAAGTCAAAGCAATAAAAGAAAGAAAGAAAGAAAGAAAGAAAGAAAGACTTTATTTCACACGCTAAAAAACAGGTGACACATACAGATTTTACACATAAGTTTAATAAGTAATGAATTTAAAAAATATATCTACTAATGTCCCAGGCATAGGTCCCAAGTCTGCGGTGAAATGGGACCAGTTCAGCATGTGCAAGACAGGGCCTTGCGCTGGTATTCTACTGGCCCCGACGACGAAGTGACTCGCGGACGAACAAGTCACCAATCAGACAACGATAAACATAAAACAATTTTCCCCAAAAAAATAAGACTTTTAAAATCGCAGTTTTATTTGTATTCATACAAATTATATCATTCTATACAAAATAAAGAAAAATAAACCTTATGACAAGACCAGTAAGGATACATATACATGTTAAATTAAAAATTTAGTGTATGTATTATGATTATATCCTAATATTGTAATTGGGGTGTTTGAGGGTGTCCGTTAATTACATTACATGTTGTATAGATAAAAATAATATACGTAATTTGTTTGAATTAATTTCCAGACAATGAAAATGTGTATTGATCTTGTGGTAGCTTCTTGATGAGATTTTTTAAATATATCGTTTCAATCCACGGCTAGACAAAATTTGTCCTAAACTTTTATCTAACCTTACATAACTTAATTATGAATAAATATATACAACTTAAAATCCAAATAACGAAATACTAAAATATTTACACCTTAACAACGGCTACATATAGACTCGAATCTTTCTTTACTGAACTATGATAGCTATAACAAAAGTTATTTAAAACTGTCCTGGACCTCGCAATGAAATAAAACAGATAATATTACTAGAAGGAGGAGAACAAAACAAATAATTTTCCACGTCTCTCGTTATTTTTAACGATGACAAAATAATTATTACACTTTCGGCTTAATCACGAAACTTTTTAGACGAGGAACTCGATTCCGAGCATTTCCCGACCCGCGAGGCGGCGAAAGTCGCGCTGTTACTCGGGTCGCAGAATGCTGCTGCCTCTATCATGGCTTGAAACTAGTCGAGTTCCTCGTCAAACAGTTACCTACGTGAGTAAGTCGTAAACATAATAATTAATTTTGCACGTCTCACGAAAGTTTTTAATAATGACAAAATAGCTTACCAACTCCAGCAGCACCGCCGAGTCCTCCAGCAGCACCGCCGAGACCTCCAGCTTCACCTCCGAGACTTCCAAGTCCGCCAGTTACTCCTGAAGCAGTATCAGACACACTGCCACCTCCTACACCCAGCTCACCACCAGAGGCACCACCGGTGACGGCATCAACTATAGCAAAAGATAATTTATTTGTAATCGTAAATCTGTTAAGTACTTTTGAAGCCGATCGCAAGATACAGCATTAACATTAATAATGGCAACCGCTCTTGCCCGGTCAATGTTAAATATTAACATTAACCCATAACATCACGCCTGTTGTCCCCGAAGGGGTAGGCAGAGTGCACATTACGGCACTTAATGCCACTGTACAATGTAGCACCCACTTTTCACCATTTATGTTATGAGTCCCATGTAATAGGGGGTGAGCCTATTGCCATATACCGGGCACAATTCCAGACTTCGTGCTACTACTAAGATTTTTAAAAAACCCCGTAATACTTTGTTCGACCTGGGAATCGAACCCGAGACCTCTTGCCCAGCAGTCGCACTTACGACCACTCGGCCAACGAGGCAGTCAGGCAGCATGTTAAATGTGTAGCCCTATAATCGGTTCTTGATTAGGGTATGATGCATGGATCACCGATTGCGTGATCATCGATTGATGGTAGAGTGGACACGTCAAGTATTGTCAACAGCTCCCCATTGTCACGCAATGCCCGTCCGATCAACCTCGACCCATGCCATCGATCGGCAAACAATCGAACAACTACACCGATCGATTAACCTCGACCTATGCCGATCAATGGTATCGATTGAGGACTGATCGATTTATGTGGACCCTTGCGAGACCTGCGAGAAATGTCGAGATGGTTCATAATGTTCATCAACTTGGCAATGAGAGCTAAAGTTTTTGGTCACTAAAAATTCTCTATTGGACACACAACACCTCAAGTAAGTGCGGTCTTCTGAGCATTAAAAATATAGTCATGAGTTTCAACAATATAGTGGTACAATTTGGTAGGTAAATTAAAATACTTACGGGGCAGGGAGAGAGCTCCGCAAACCTGGAAGAAAAGAAAAAAATGTTTATAATCAAGTTGTTAATGCGATAAACGAAAGAGGTGCCTATGACAGCATCCTATCTTTTAAAGTTTGACTCAAATGGGAGATAACTTATCTCCGAAACGGGCGTCTTATCTCAGATAAGTCGTGGTGGGTCGGAGATTTAGGATGCCCGTTTCTCATGCATGAAGGTTCGAAACCTACCAACGGCAAGTACCAATGTGACTTTTTCCGAGTTATATGTACTTTCTAAGATTATTCAGACACTGACAAACGGTGAAGGAATACATCGTGAGGAAACCTGGACTTACAATTTCTAATTATAAGTTTATAATCGCCAGGTGCATTGAGCAGCGTGATGATTAATGCTCAAACCTTCTTCATGTGAGAAGAGGCTTTGCTCAGCAGTGGGCATTTATAGGCTGTTGATGACATGGGAGATAAGTATTACGATTAATTATAATGGCAATAATAATCGAACAACGTCATTGACCTGAAGCTGAATGATACTTCGAGCAAACGGATCATCTAATGGTAAGCAGTCACCATCACTCATGGACACCCACATCCTTAGAGAAGATACCAATGTATAAAGGAAGGTTTACACGGGTCGATTTACGGCGTGCGGCGAGTCGCTTCGCTATTTGCCTCACCAAGCCGCATCGCTAGCCCATTTACACAGTTTACTAAAATCGCATGCGGCTCTATCATTTCCATCGAAAATCTGCAGGAATTGAAAGAATTAATTATTCGTGCGCGAAACACGTTCATGCGGCGGGCGATCGCCTGCAACTGATCGTTTACACGGTCGATTTAATACACCAGTCGCATGCGGCCGGTTGCCGTGCGGCCAAAGTCGGATGCTACCCAACTTTGGGGCTTGCGGCTTTAGTCACTTGCAACTTAGCCGAATGGCCCCGTTACGGGGGGTTTACACGGTTGACTAAAGCCGCACGATTTTTGCCGCGCGGCGTAAATCGACCATCTAAATGGCCATTTACCAGCCTGTTGCTAAACAACAGAGGTGGAATCATCCATTTCCATCATAGTAGGTACTACAAAACAATCAACGAAGCTTTCTTGTTCGTATTACTAAGGAGTGGAATTCTTTACCATAGTCTGTATTTCCTGAAGGATATACCTGGGTGTCTTCAAGGCCCGAGTGAATAGATTGCTTATGGGTAGACGTGCTCCAGCATAGGCCGCATCATCGCTTACCACCAGGCGGTGGTGATCAAATATAAAAAAGAATTGTGTTTGTATCAGTGGACACAGCAGCACCATGACTATCAGTAAGTTAAAAATGAATTCACTTTGACAATGAAAGTGTTAACCCCAAAATGGTTTTTCAAAGAAATCATTGGATAACGAACATTACATAACATAACATCACGTCTTTTATCCCTGAAGGGGTAGGCAGAGGTGCACATTACGGCACTTAACGCAACTTTCCAATGTAACACCCACTTTTCACTATTTATGTTATGAGTCCCGTGTAATAGGGGGTGAGCATATTGCTATATTCCGGGCACAATTCCAGACTTCATGCTACTACTGAGATTTTTTATAAAAACACAAAGTATAACACTTTGCCCGAACGGGAACCGAACCCGATACCCCTTGCCCAGCAGTCGCACTTGCGACACGAATTTAAACAAATAATACGGTCGCTTCTCACCGACCCATTTGAAATTCATTGAGGACTATGTTCAGCGGTTGTCATTTTTAGTCTGATATAAAGAAAAAAAAAAAAAAGAAACACCGTTTAATACGCCTCGACACACATGTAGACAGTAACACAGGTACACACGGCTACACATCGAGCTTTACATAACCAGTATAAACTGAACGTTAAATGTGCAGAAAGATGATGCGACGCGAGACCAGGATAAACTGGTTTTGTATAGGTTGATGTGTGGCCGTGTGTACACACAAAAAGAAGATCATGGTACATCGCAGCGCAAAAGGTCGGAACTTAGCTTAATGCTCGTGCACGAAGGCTCGAGTCCACAGCGCTGACAGCACCAGCCCGTATGATATAGTTACATAATAGGACCAATATGATAACAATCTGGAGAAGCTTGTGGTTCTTGGTCGGGTTAACGGGTGAACGGGCGCCGTCAACTGGGATTGGTCAGCTCCAGACTGTATTATTTATTATCTTTAAGATTATTTTCTTTCTCTTTGCTGCCTCATTGGCCGAGTGGTCGCAAGTGCGACTGCCGGGCAAGGGGGTCTCGGGTTCGATTCCCGGGTCGGGCAAAGTATTACTGGGTTTTTAAAAAATCCTCAGTAGTAGCACGGAGTCTGGAAATGTGCCCGGTATATGGCAATAGGCTCACCCCCTATTACATGGGACTCATAACATAAATAGTGAAAAGTGGGTGTTACTTCTATGTGCACCTCTGCCTACCCCTTCGGGGATAAAAGGCGTGATGTTATGTTATATTATTTTCTTTTTCGATCACTTTGACTAGATTTTAGTGTTACATTGTTCTCGCATAATCCAAACAGCAAACTATGTAACTAGAGAATTGTATTGTGAACCTGATTGAAAAAGAGTAACCTATGGAGTTTCTTGCTCGTTCTTCTCCATAGGAATCTACACCTAGGAATGAGCAAATAGCTTCACTTTTAATTTTATTGTTGACGTTCAAAAGTGCCTTTCTGGTGTAATTGAAATGATTGATTTTGACTTTGAAACGGGAAAACACCTCGTGGTCGCTCACCTACCCGGTGGTTGGATCCTGTAAAAAACCTTACCGGCCTGACAGTTCCACAAGCCATAAAGACCGCAGAGGACAGAAGCGTTAGGAGAAGGCTTGTGCATCAAGTGACGCGTGCACCAGACTAGACCCGATCTTCAGTAATGAAGAAAACGACTACGGAGAAGAAGAAGAATGATAATAATGATGATGATGAAAGATCGTGTACATAACCTCACACTTGCCTCCCATGGGAGGCAGAAACTTGATTGATATATTATGTATGTGTAAAAAAATACTCACCAAGAATCCGAAAACGAACAGGAATTTCATGTTGATATAGTTTTAAGATCCGAATCGACCAGACAACTGACTTTGTTACAAAATGTACACCTATATATACAAGACCATTGCCTGCGTATCGGCTTAATATGGAACCTTTGAAACAAAAGGATTTTGAATATTAGTTTAACATTACAATAGATATTTTGTTGTAGCCGAAAACATATTTAATTATGCTTGGAAATGTCGATTTGTGTATATGTATGTCTGTGTTGAAAGGTAATAAGGGTAGATGACTAATTTTTTATTTTAATGTCCGTTCGGTAGATTATTTAAAACCATTAGACACGTATTTTTTATTTTTTTTTACAGAATCGTACCTATACCTAGTTTCGAAGAAATGTTGATTCGAAATGTCGCGTGACGTCACTTCTATGTATGTTTTATACGTAGAAATGACGTTTTAGCCCCCACTTTGCCTACACTTTGATTCGTTATATCTAAGTATCATTTTATTATACAACATAATAAAAAAATACGTGTCTAATATTTTTTCATTATCTAACTATTGTTAAATAACATTAAATAACTTTTTAATTTTCATACCCTGTCATCATCCCTATTACAGTGTGGTGACGATAAAGTCGAATACATTTTGGTCAGTCTTGTCACGACCCCTAGTCCTCCGGTGGGTTTAGCATGTTCGTTTGTGTTGAAGGTAACCTAACCTGGGATTGTGTTGTCGCAGAAGGCTCCAGCGCACCCACGACGTAGAGTTCGTAGGAGCAGACGGCAAGCAACCTCCCAAAACCGCTGCAACTCCTGTAAGCCAGGATCTACAGTAGATACAACCATGCAAACACCGGAACACTGAAGTACGGCGCGTCCCAGGGACATGAATAACTGTCTTGGTTCTGCAGTACAACCGCCTTCTCCATCCTGAGGATGAGTAGTGGTTGCTAGGCGCGGGGGCGCCTACATCCGACCCTTCCTGAGACCCCTTACCGAGACAGGGAATGGCGTGATATAGTCCGCCATCAATGACAGGCTTCGCCGAGGTGGTACTGGTCGTAAAGGTTCAACCGGTCAGATGTGCTCCTGGGGTTTTTAGTGGGTATGCCGTGGAGCACGCTTACCTTTGAGCAACCCATTCACTCGGGACTTGAAGACTTGTTTAAGAGTCTATAATATTTTGTCTTGATAATACCGGATATTACAATGGAGTTATGCTATTCGATGCAGTTATTTAGGGGTTAAATACGCGACTAGGACTACACATTAGACAGAGACCGTGCAACAGCGCTCTCTGATAAACCTGAACCTTTTATACTGCGATCTCCAACCCGCCTGCCTGCGGAGATTATGACAAACCCTCTTATGTAGAGGAGACTCATAGTGCAGCAGTGGACTGTCACTTACAATTTATTGACATAGACAAATACACTCCTTGTGTCCCACGGTAATGACAGACACTACAGAGCGCCATCTACAACGCTCCTTTCCTAAATTTTACTTCTTTAGCTTACATCACATTCATAAAAGAAAATATTACCTAAGTAAATCCGAGGCACAACGTAAGTATAAATATTCCAAATATTAATTGTAACTAATCGGTTTTAATATAACCTTTAACGCGATTAGTTATAAAGCCTAAATTAGCATAACAACAAACATTGTCATAAAAGAATCTCCGTATAGTAACACAAAGTTATTAATGCAGTTGGCGGTGGCGCTAGTGTAGGTTAACCTTGAACTTTTAGTTCGTGATTAACATTCGTTCCAGATTTGGCCGTCTGTAAAGATAAGTTTGTAGGCCGTTTTCTTAAAGAATTTGGCATATATTTGTTCAGTAGTTATAAATTTCTAGAAATTACTCATTATTTAATTATAAAACAGAGATTTCTGGCACAAAATCCTCAATAGGTTGTGTTTAAAAATAATTTTGGCCAAAATATTGTGAATTTGGCTTTTCCGTTCCCGTATATCCCCATCCCCAGTGACAGCTCTCTACTAAATACATTATAGACCTTATTTCCAATGGATAGAGACTACTTTTGTATGAACAAATTTAAGGGATGATTTTTAACGGGTTAAGTAAGTACCTATACATAATTTTTTTCGATATTTTTGGAAACTCAAATTGAAATTGTGTTTGGCATAATATGGTAATTGTAATAACGTTTAGAACTAAATAAATAATAATGCCCTTTATTCCACAAATCATAATATTTTAGACAAAATCTTTGTACGGTTCGTACACTTGCAGATTGTAGTTAATTGTTGGAGTGTGAAGAGAAAAGAACACGAAGTTGTAGTTGAAGAAGTAAAGTTGTATTACTGATAGTTACACTAGTTCGTCGATATTGACTATTCCTTTCTCTTAAGTAGTTTGTGTTATCGTTGTAAAATGCACACTAGTCCGTGTGTATAGCAGCCGTGTATTTTATAATTAGGTAAAAATGACGCGCAGTCGTACCGACTGCAGTGTCATCAAAAAGCATGTATAGTTGAAGACCGTACAATCTTATTTAGGTATAAATCATTTCAAAGTAACCATAACATAACATTACGCCTTTTATCCCCGAAGGGGTAGGCAGTGTACACATAAGTAACACCCACTTTTCACTATTTATGTTATGAGTCCCATGTAATAGGGGGTGAGCCTATTGCCATATATTTATATTTCCAGTCTCCGTGCTACTACTGACATTTTTTTTAAAAACCTAGTATTAGTTTACTCTAATCGGGAATCGAACTCAAAATCTTACTCGGCAGTCGCACTTTCGACCACTCGGCCAACAAGGCAGTCTTTTTTTATTTATACTTTTTGGTCAATGGGTATACAATGGCGGACTTAATGCCTAGTGGCATTCTCTAACAGTTATCTATAGAGTTGTGGCGTCCCAGTATCAGTAGATATGCAAGCATAGTAATGCCGTGCGAGACTTTGCCTCACCATTTCTTTTCTAATTGCCCATTTTCTGACAGTTTGAGTATTTGTGCGACCCACGCAAATGTTCTTTAGGTTGGTGTTGTTCGTCGAATCAGTCAGCCTCACCTGTTAATTGAGCTGACTGTAAACCGACACATGCGTATTGCCTTCAGGGCGGGTCCGCTCAAACTGTTGTGGTTCTTTCCTCAAAAGGCCACTACAGAAAGAACTTGCACGGTTCTCACACATAATCTTTTATACACGTTTGTCTGGACTTTAAAAGAGACAGACCTCTGAGTTTGTTTCGGCATTTCTTCTCAGAGTAGTCAATTAGGAAATGTCAACCTCATCGTTCGCTTGATAAAATTGACGTGTAAAAGTGCTGCCTTGTAGCCTATTTGCAGAAATAAATTCACTTGTTTCACTTGTTTCACTTGTTTCACAATGCATGGTTAGTATTGTGACTAAAATATTGATATTGTAAATGGTCGCATTTAAAAAAAAATCGTTGCCCCACACTATGGTTTTCTCTCGTGTCGTGTGTGCGTTTACAAACATACAAGTTCACATACACATGACACACAGACCCGGAACAACAATATGTAGATCACACAAAGAGTTGTTCCGTGCTGGAATTGAACCCGCGACACGTTGCGCGGCAGTCAGTTGCCAAACCACCGCGCCAACCGTGCAGTCGACGCCATTGACCGTAAGGTTTTAATTTGAACTCCGTGACTTTTAGGCGGTTACACGTTTTAAGGACAAGTTTGATTACAAGATTTGACCTTGAATTGAAAACGAATTTTATTTAAAAGTCTGCCTCTTAATAGGGATGATGACAGGGTATGAAAATTAAAAATCTAATTAGTCCGTCAGTTAGGTAACAAAAAAATATTAGACACGTATTTTTTTATTTTGTTGTATAATAAAACAATACTTAGATAAAACGAATCAAAGTTTAGGAGTGGGCGCTAAAACGTCATTTCTATGTATAAAATGTACATAGAAGTGACGTCACGCGACATTTCAAATCAATATATCGTCGAAAGTATTCGTTTCTGTAAGAAAATAAAAAATACGAGTCTAATGTTTTAAAATAATCTACCAGACGGACATTAAAATAAAAATTAGTCATCTACACTATTACTAGGCGCACAATTCCAAAGGGTGATGCAGAGAGACACAATAGTAGGTGTAAAAGTTTAACACTGCCTCGTTGGCCGAGTAGTCGCAAGTGCGACTGCCGGGCAAGGGGTCTCGGGTTCGATTCCCGGGTCGGGCAAAGTATTACTGGGTTTTTTAAAAATTCTCAGTAGTAGCACGGAGTCTGGAAATGTGCCCGGTATATGGCAATAGGCTCACCCCCTATTACATGGGACTCATAACAACTAGTGAAAAGTGGGTGTTACATTGTACTGTGGTAGAATGTGCACCTCTGCCTACCCCTTCGGGGATAAAAGGCGTGATGTTATGTAATGTATGTAAAAAAGTTTAACATTGTTGCGTTTAAGTTCACATATATCTGTATTGTACACACGGCTACATATACTACATAGCACAAGTCTTTATTATGTTTTATTAAAACAGATAAGATATATTTTTCTTGTCTTCTCTTATCCGCGGGAGTAAGGCGGCCATGAATTAGTTTGCTAATAATACACGCCGGAGTACCTGAAGGATCAAATTCAAAGTCAAAAGTTAATGTCAAGATCAAAATCAATATCAAAGACTAGGCTAACCAAAACCAACACAAAATCGAAGTTTAAGCAAAAGTCAGAGTCAACATCAAAGTCAGTAACAAAGTCAAAGCCTAAGATAAAGATAAAGATAATTTATTTGCATGAACATGTGTGATACATACAAAAGCATGCAAGATGTCAAGTCAAAATCGACGAAAAAGCCAAAACCAAATTAATAGTCGACATTCCCGTTGAAATTAAAGACAATGAGATAACATCAAAATCAAATACGCAAAGTCAAAGTCTACGTCAACGTCAATATAAAATCAAAGCCTAAGCGTAATTTCTCTTTCAATGTCAAATAACGAAATTTTTTTTTGATTGCCTTAAGGTAACATTTTTATGATTCTTTATTTTAAGGTGTATGTATATAGAGGTATATATGTATTAATAATTGTTTTAGGCAAGTTATGTTTCTGCCAGCGACAGAGGGTGCAAATGAAAACTATAATCATTTAACTAAGTATATTATACCTCTAATTAAAATTACATGGTAACTCCTAAAATCTAACTAACCTAAGTGCGAATGCGTTCGATGTTGGAACAACACTGCTTTCTTATCTTAAAATTATTTATTATAAAATTAGTATGAAGGTTTTATTGAGGTTAAATCTAGTGGGGTGAACGATGATGCAGCGATTCGTAGCTGGGCACAAGGCGACGACAAGAGGAGACGACTCAGCAGTGCGAATGTTGCAATACTCCGTAGAACCTTCGTTGCATCAAAGTAGGTGTAATGTCCTGATTCAGCAGATCTGGGCCTGCTGACACGGCGTTGATCACGGTGTAGGTACATGTGTCGGCACCGATACGTAACAGGCATGAACTAGCATCATCAGTAAACAAATAAAAAACTTCAAACTCACGAAAAAAAATTATAACGAAAAAGCATATATACGGTCGAATTGAGAACCTCCTCCTTTTTTTGAAGTCGGTTGAAAATAGCACAACTTAAGTCTTAGGTTCGATTCCTCCCATGAGTAAGGTGTCCTCTGAAGGACAGCTACCATTGACTGCATGCTGGTAGCTCTCACATTTGCTGCCGGTGAATACTCCTCCACGAACAGACTCCGCAAAGTAGTGGAACACTCTAAAATAGTTAATATATATATAAATCAGAACTCAGTCATGTTGGCAGAACAGTCACAAGTGCAACTGCCTGGCAAGGAGTCTCGGATTCGATTCCTGGGTCGGGCAAATAATTAATGCGTTTTTTAAAAAAATCTCAGTAGTAGCACGACTTCTGGAATTGTGCCCGGTATATGGCAGTAGGTTCACTCTCTATTACATGGGACTCATAACATAAATAGTAGAAAGTGGGTGTTACATTGTACAGTGGCATTAAGTGCCATCATGTGGACCTCTGCCTACCCTTTCAGGGATAAAAGGCGTGATGTTATGTTATGTTTCCTTACGATGTTGTCCTTCACCGTTTGCCAGCGGTGTCTAAATAAAGTTAGAATTGTAGAGGTATATAACGAACTGTTACTTTTCTGTTTTTTCCAGGAGTATCAGTAGCCCGCTTTATCCTCTGGTTAAACAGTACTACCGGAGCCAATCTATCGCAGTACCACGTGGTAGGCTACAGCCTGGGCGGCCACCAGGCTGGGGCGGTCGGTAGGAACCTTGGAGGCATGGTGGCTTATATTACTGGTAGGTGATTCCTTCATAGATTTTTCAAATACTTTACGACTTTACGCTTTTAGAGTGTAACTGCTTCGAGTGTGAAGTATGGAAGAGCCATGCTTCGGCACGAATGACGGAGTGTCGGAGTGATACAACGGCCGAGCAGAAAACCATAGTGAAACTACGCTTGCGTTATGTTTCGTCGTGTGAGTGAGGTTACCGGAGGCCCAATCACAATTTGGGATGATGACAGGGTATGAATATTAAAAATCTAATTATTGTATTTTTTAAAACCCAGTAATACTTTGCCCAACCCTGGAATCGAACCCGAGACCCCTTGCCCGGCAGTCGAACTTGCGACCACTCAGCCAATGAGGCGTGAGGAAACCTGAACTTATAATTTGTAATTATAAGTTTGAAATTACCAACCGGTATTGAGCAAGTGTAATGATTAGTGCTCAAACCTTCTCTGTGCGGGAAGAGACCTTTGCTCAGCAGTGGACACTTATAGGCTATTGATGTTATTGCTTAAAACATGTATTGAGGACATAGGCAAACTAGTTCTTTAAACTGTCAAACACCAAGCGGACACTGGTGACCGCAACCTATTGTTCTATAATTGTGTCTATAATGACGGTACTCAACGAGTTAAACTGTCAAACACCAAGCGGACACCGGTGACCGCAACCTATTGTTCTATAATTGTGTCTATAATGACGGTACTCAACGAGTTAAACTGTCAAACACCAAGCGGACACCGGTGACCGCAACCTATTGTTCTATAATTGTGTCTATAATGCCGTCATTGGCAACTCAACGAGTTAAATCTCATCTTGAAGTTAATTTCTGTTAAATACGTTAAATGTTTACTACTTCTGAATAGCTTTTCTCATGGGGCGATCAGACTGGTCATCTGATGGTCCCATGGATACCCACACCACTTAAGAGGATTGAGGGACTTAAATATGGAGAACCTGCAAACCTGCGAACCTGCAAAACCTTATTTGCAGGGCGAAGCACAACGCAATCATTGTTTCACGTCAGGTCACTGTATTGCCGTGGTACCATTCCGGTTGCGTCGGCCCATTCATTCTAAACAACGGCCTTTCTACGTGTAGAAATTGATATAGTCTTAGAATCCTCAGTATTTAATCCTTACCTGATGAAATAGTATTGCTGACAGCTCTAATGTAATTTAATCCACTACTACGTTCATATCTTCCGCCGCTAAAAAGGCTGAAAAAGAAAACAAAATAAGAGCTAAAGTTTACGAATTTTAAAGCACCAACTTACACTAATATATTATAAGGTCCTGTTTAAGTCATTCAGTCAAGTTTGATTTAATATTATTTATTTCAATTAGACCACGAACACAGTATTGAACGTCAAAACAAAATATTAAAAATGTCAGTCTTTCTAACAGTCCTTTAGTCGCTCTGGTTGCTCGTTCCAAAATGTTGATTCCTATGTAGAAGAATGAGCAAGAAACATCATTGTTTATGGAATAGGGAGCAGACGAGCAGACGGATCACCTGATGATAAGTGATCAACGCCGCCCATGGACACCCGCAACATCAGAGGGCCTTTTGAAAAAGAATACGTTCTTTTCTTGAAGGTTCGTAAGTCATATCGGTTCGGATATACCGCCGACGACAGATCGTTCCACAGTTTTGCTGTGCGAGGCAGGAAGCGGAAGCTACGAGAGAAACGCACAATTTTGGCCTACCAACGACAACACATCCACCCCCATCATATAGATTCTATGTGAGGGTCGATGGAGATAAGATGCGGCAGGTATCAGATCAAACAATTCTTCAGAGCATTCTCCGTTGCATAAGCGATAAAAATGCATGCTTCCGTATTTTCTGTGGGTTTTGTAAATGTTGACTACAGAACTCCATACTTCACATCACCACATCAACAGCCAATAAGTGCCAACTGCTAACTAAAAGCCTCTTCTCGAATGGAGAAGGTTCGAGCGTTAATCACCACACTTCCTCAATGCGGCTTGGCGATTTCCTCACGATGTTTTCCTTCACCGTTTGTCATTGGTGTCTAGATAAACTTACCTCTAGAAAGTACATGTTACTTGGAAAAAGTTACATTAGTACTTGCTGTTAGCAGATTCCTAACGAGCGCCCTCATGCATGAGAAGCTGGCGTCTTAAACCTCCGGGCCACCACGACTTTTAACTTAGGAGAGCCCAATGTTCAGCAGTGTGGGCATCTTATGGCTGTTGATGGTAACGATGATCATTTAATCCAGAACTCACCAGCTAAAACAACAGCATTGAACTGTCCACGTGCATCATCACCCCAGCCGTGGATGAGGATAGCAGTTTTAAGCGAAGGATCGTAGTTCGATGACGTCACGAGGTCTTGAAGACCATGGACTAAGGGCTGGCTTATTGTAGGGTTCTTTCTGGAAGGCAATTCCGCGATTAGAAAGAAAGTTTAAGTAGTTTTGTTTCATGGCATAAGCCGGTGAACGTGCAGATGGATCACCTGATGGTAAGCAATCGGCGTCGCCCATGGACACACGGAACACCAGAGGCTTTACAAGTGCGTTACCAGCCTTTTGGGGATTAGGGATTTGAGGATTGTTAAAGTGAAACAAGTGAAACAAGTGAAACAAGTGAACCAAGTGGAACAAGTGAATTTATTTCTGCAAATAGGCTACAAGGCAGCACTTTTACACGTCAATTTTATCAAGCGAACGATGAGGCCGACATTCAAAGATTCAAGGATTGGGGAGATTGGGGAGGGGCATGGTAATTGGGTCTCCGGTAACCTCATTCACACGACAAGGTGAAGGTGGTTTTCTCACGATGTTTTCCTTCACCGTTTGTCAGTGGTGTCTAAATAATCTTAGAAAGTATGTACATATAACTCGGAACAAGTCACATTGGTACTTGCCGTTGTTTGGTTTCGAGCCCGCACCCTCATGCACGAAAAGCAAAACATCTTAACATTCGGGCCACCACGACACGTAACGAAATACAAATATAATTATAATTTTAAAAAATGTACAAAACGGATACAGGCATGTTTCCTCCAATTTGTATCTAAATTCACCTCGTAAAAAGATGGTATTGATTCTGTGTGTCAAGGTTGTATCTGGTAGAACCTTCGATATCTGGCGCCCACAGGTCTACCAGGTGTAGTCTGCCCACATCATCTTGTATATGCTGGTACCGAAGACTGGAACGTGGTATGATGATACCGTTGGGAAGAGCTGTAAAAAATGTGTGTATTCGTTAAATGAGTAGAATAGGTACATTTTATTTATGGTGCATCGTGCCTAGTGCTAAATAAATGTTTTTTTCTTTCATTCATTCTTTTTTCTTCCATTCTTTCTTTCCTTCTTTCTTTTTTTATTTATTTCTTTCTTTCTCTCTTTCTTTAGATACAAGTGCGTTATCGATATTTCGAAGCTATTGGTATTGTAGGTAGATGAGCAGAATTCGGTCTCCAGTAACAGCGATGCCGTGGCATGCCATGCATACATGGCGAACTCGCGTGGTACTTTTATTTTGTTTTTGATTATTTCGACTACTTTATCTTTTTAATCATCTATGACGAAATGTTTATATCAAAACAAAACGAATCTTGATACACTTTCTTTGGGTTTTTCAAAATGATTATAGACATTATAAAGATTATTACTTATCATATTATATTGACAATTGTATAAAATTATACAATTTTTTATAAGTATACTTAGATATAATGCCGATTTCATTGATAAATTCAGTACGACGAGACAACATTTTGATAATTTGCAGGTCTTTTTTTTTTTTTTTTTTTTTGAGGGGGGAAAATCATCCAATGACTTCTCCCGCCCGGGTGAGGCGGGAGGGAGTGTCAGACTCTTACTGACTAAAAACCACCCCGTTCCTACTCCTGCACTTCGAGCCGGAGCCCCGGCAACCCGTTAAGTCTTCCGCGGCTCCGTATCGGCGTCAGCCCTGTTAGGCCCCATCTGTGGTGGTCTGATGGCTCCTTGAGGCGCGCGCGGAACGCGACGCGCCGTACGCTCGGGCCTGGTTCTGGTCGGGCGGCGAGTCACCCGTGCTCGCCGTCCGCAGGCCCGTGCTTACGGTGGCCGGAGATCGTCTCGCGATCCCCGACGCCCGGAGTGTCTCTCGCGACGGCCGGGTCGTGAGGAGGTTCGTTCCCTCACGCGCTCCGCCTCCTCCTTAGCTAGCATGACTGCTTCGCAGAAGGAGGAGACGGCATCCCAGTGCCCCTCGCTCCGTACCATGGTCTGAACCAGAGCCGGACGCGAGAGGTCGCCGTCGCCGATCACATTCCTGAGGACACGGCGGTGCTCAGTCCACGCAGGACACACCGCCACCGTATGCTCCACCGTGTCCTCCGGGCGATCCTCGCAGTGATGACACCCGGGCGTTTCCTCCCGCCCAATCCGAAACAGGAACCTACCGAAACTTCCGTGTCCGGTAAGCACCTGCGTCAGGCGGTAGGTGAGGACGCCGTAGCGTCTCTCAAGCCACTCCTCAAAGAGGGGACTTACCGCTGCAATGACAGCGAGCCCAGCCTTCGGTTGCGACAGTCGTTGCTGCCATTCCGCCATGAGATCACGCCGGAGCTCATCCCGCCACGCATTAATCTGGCGCGGCAGCGGAGATTCGCCCCGGCGACGTGCCTCCGCGCGCAAACAAAACACGCGCGCGAGCACCTTCGCTTCCAGATCCCACGGCGGTACTCCGGCAAGGAGGTTCGCCGCCTCCCCGGAGATCGTGCGATATCCGCGTATCAATCGGATCGCCATGACCCTCTGTGATGTAAGCAGCGCCCGAGCGGGCCGCCGCATCAGGTTCGGCGCCCACACAGGGGCGCCGTAGAGGGCCATGGACCGCACGACCCCGGCGTATAACCTCCGGCAGGAGGCGTTTGGCCCCCGAGGTTGGGTAGGAGGCGCTTAAGCGCCGCCCCCGTCCTTTCCAACTTAGGAGCCAAACGTCGGAAATGCTCCACGAAGTTCCACCGACTGTCGAGGACGAGTCCTAGGTACTTCATCGTCGTCTCGACGCCGATGGTAACTCCTCCCGCCGTTAATTGAGACTCACCCGGAGGTGGCGCATTCCCGCGGCCATAAAAACACATGGCCTCGGACTTGTGGAGCGCCACCTCGAGTCCCAGTTGCCGGATTCTTTCAACGACTGTCGTAACCGCTCTCGCCGTTAAATTAGCCGCCGCCTGATGCGACCTCCCTTGAGCTACCACCAGTGTGTCGTCAGCGTAACAGACCACGCTGACGTTGTTCGGGAGGTCGGTGCGCAGCACCCAGTCATAGCCGATGTTCCACAGGAGCGGCCCCAAAACCGAACCCTGTGGAACACCGCGCGACGTCTCTCGTCGGTTCCACTCACCTCGGTGACCGGGGTAAATGACGGACCGTTCCGTCAGGTATGCCTCGATTACACGACGGAGATAGGTGGGCACCCGATGATATCGAAGTGCCTCCAAAATGCAGCTCCAGGGCAGGGAGTTGAAGGCATTGGCGATGTCCAAGGACACCGCCACTACGACCTTACCCCTGGACACTGCAGTCCCCGTCGTGAGGTCTCTTACACGCATGATGGCGTCCACCGTGGAACGCCCTCTGCGGAAGCCGAACTGGCCGTCCGACAGGTCCGGCCCAACATCCGACAGGTGCGCGACGAGGCGGTTCGAAATGATCCTTTCGAAAACTTTTCCCACCTCGTCGAGCAACACTATGGGCCGGTACGCAGATGGAGAGTCCGCAGGGCGCCCCGGCTTCTTCACTAGGACCAATTTACCCGCCTTCCACAATTGCGGGAACTGGCCCCTCTCCAAGCATGCGCTGTAGAGACCAATTAATCGAGGCTCGAGAGCCTCCGAGGCCAGGACCCACGCCTTGCCGTGCAGTCCGTCGGGTCCCGGGGCGGTGTTCTTGGCGCCCATCCGGCGCACCGCCGCTCTCAACTCGGCCTCGGTCACCTCCGAAACTGTGTCGCCGTCGTCTTCGCTGTGGCCCGCATAGGGCACCGCAGGGGGCGGAGTCATGGACGGAGGGGTGAAACCCCTCTGTAGTCGGGGGAACAAGGCGCCGACCACCTCCTCCACTACCTCTGGCCGGAGACTCTGAGTCAGCGGGGGAGCCCATGTGCGGAGCTTATCCCGCACCATTCGATAGGGGCGTCCCCACGGGTCTCTGTTCAGAGTCTCCAAGAACTCCTGGAGGGCATTCTCTTTGGCCCGCCGTATCTCCGCTTTGAGGGCGGCCTTCGCCGCCTTGTACCCCTCGTACAACTCCGCCTCTCTGACCTCTGCGTCCTGAGGACGGATACGAAGCCTGCGGTGCCTGGTGTACCGGCGTCGCGCAGCAGTGCATGCACTGCGTAGAGCAGCCAGCTCTTGCGACCACCAGTACGTCTGGCGCTTGCGCTGACCTGGCCGGACCCGGGGCATCGCCACGTCACAGATTCTGGACATGGCGTCCTGGAGCCACCTCGCCTCCTCGTCGATGTCGGCAGGCCTGTGCGGTGGTATCACCCAGGCCTGCACGATTGCGGCTTCCAGGAATAGCTCCCGGTCCAGCTGTCTCAGCGCCCAACGCGGGCCACATGGGGTCTGTCTGACCGGCGGGTCCGCGGACTCGGTGGAGACGTTAAACCGGATATACCGGTGGTCGGAGTACGTTTCCACCTCCTCCATGACACGCCAGTCAACGACACGCGGTGATAGAGCAGGGCTAGCGAACGAAATGTCCACCACCGACTCGCCCTGCATCCGCACGCACGTGGGGACAGAACCCCGGTTCAGGACGACTAGGCCTGCCTCAAGGGCCCAGTCTTCCACCATCCTACCCCGAACATCAGTAAACCGGGAACCCCAAGCCAAGTTTTTGGCATTGAAGTCCCCGAGGACTAGCACGGGGAGGGAACGGAACCCGACAACGACGGCGACCAGTTGGTCGCCGTCGTTGTCGGGTTCCACAACTCCCTGAGGGAGTTCCCTCAGGGAGTTGTGGAACTCGGCGAGAGTTCGGTTCGGAGAGAAATACACGCCCACCACAGCGATCTCTCCGAACCGTGCTGCGACACAACCCCGGCCTCTCTGAACGGCCTCGAGAGTCGGGGTACCGGCGGCGGCTGACGAGATGATGGTCACCGAGCCGTCCAAGTCCGCCACCCAGTGATCCCTGGGCGGGACAAAATACGGCTCGGAGACCACAGCGACATTTATTGACCACTGCGCCATGCTCTGAAGCAGGAGATCCTGAGCGGCGGCGCAGTGGTTGATGTTCGCCTGAAGGAGGCGGAATGGAGCTATTATTGGCAATCCATCCCAGCCTCCTCCCTGACGGCATTACAGCCAGTGGTGGCCGCGGCGACGGCATTAGTGGCGACTGCAGCGGCGGGGGCGGGACTGACGGGGGCAGCGGAGGGCCTACCCTTGCCCCTGGATTTGGCAGGAGGGGAACAGGCCTTGCTCCCGACCCGGTGATTGGCCGGCTTACCAACCGCCGCACATGCGTGACAGTGTAGCGGGGCAGAGCACGAGCCGGCTCTGTGACCGGGCTGACCGCAACGGAAGCAGCAGTCACTGCGGTCCACCTCCGAGGTGCACCTAGCGCTAACGTGGTCACCTACATAATTTGCAGGTCTGTATTAACATAACATAACATAACATCACGCCTTTTATCCCCGAAGGGGTAGGCAGAGGTGCACATTATGCCACTGTACAATGTAACACTCACTTTTCACTATTTATGTTATGAGTCCCATGTAATAGGAGATCAGCCTATTGCCATATACTGGGCACAATACATAGATTGCGAGCTACTACTGAGATTTTTTTAATCCAGTTACACTTTGCCCGACACGAAGCAGTCTGAATCAGTATGTCAGAGATCAAAGAAAGAAATAAAAATCAGTTATATACCTCTATAGACTCATAACATAAAAAGCAAAAAGTGGGTGTTACATTGTACAGTGGCATTAAGTGCTGTAATTACCTTTTCGGGGATAAAAGGCGTGATGTTATGAAGATAATAAAGATATAACTATGTTATTTTTTAACATACGATTACAAATTTTTCAGGCCTCACACAAAACCAAAATGCGAATTTTTTTGAATTTGCTAAACTACGAAGTTGAACTCATGACCTTGTGCTCGACAGTCGATGGCCCACTCGACCAGCTGGTTACATAATACTGTTTAAACACATTTTTCTATTTGTTCAACTGACTGAATCTCTGTAAGAAAATATGTGGCAAACATATTATAGACTGTTTTTGAAAATACACAGAACTAAAGCAGAAAGTTATTACTTTTTATAATATGTTGTGTCAAAAACAACATATTATAAAAAGTAATAACTTTAAAGTAATAACTTGTGGACGAAAATCTATACATACCTATAATAAAACTAACATAACATCACGCCTTTTATCCCAGAAGGGGTAGGCAGAGGTGCACATTATACCACTGTACAATGTAACACCCACTTTTCACTGTTTATGTTATAAGTCCCATGTAATAGAGGGTGAGCCTATTGCCATATACCGGACACAATTCCAGACTCCGTGCTACTACTGAGATTTTTTTTAAAACCTAGTAATACTAATATACTGCAGTCGCACTTGCGACCACTCGGCCAACGAGGCAGTCTATAACTGTAGGAGTGTAAATTCTGTACTTGAAAGTATTTAAAACATAAATAGTAGGCTGTGTTATCGGTGTCTATCTAGAGACACCGAACCCAAAAATACGTTACCATTTAATACAATCCCACCAAAAACATTCCGTAAAATTTAAAGTTCACATTACGGTACTTAATGCCACTGTACAATGTAAGTTGTAACACCCACTTTTCACTATTTATGTTATGAGTCCCATATTATAGGATGTGAACGTATAGCCATATATCGGGCACAACTCCAGACTCCGTGCTACTACTGAGAATTTTTTTTCAAAAACCGTGTTGTACTTTGCCCGACCCGGGAATCGAACCCGAGACCCCATACCCGGCAGTCGCGTTTGCGACCACTCGGCCAACGAGATATTAACGTCATCAACAGTCTATAAATGCCTACTGCTGACCAATGGCCTCGTCTCACAAGGAGTAGATCTGAGCATTAATCACCACGCTTGCTCAATGCGGGTTGGCGATGACAGACTTATAATTAGAAATTATAAGTATAACTGTTATGACCCTAAAGCAAAAAAAGCAAGTAAATATCTTGATTTAGCTCATGAGATTGTCGACATGTGGGATGTGGATTCAGCAGTCATTGTGCCGATAGTCGTATCTGCCAATGGCCTCATTGCTAAAAGCCTCGACCAACATTTGAGTAGGCTAGCGTTAGATGGTTAGGTCAAGGGCCTGATGCAGAAAGAAGTACTTCTGGATACGGCGCGTATTGTCTGGAAATTCCTTTCTCTGGAGCCCTGACTGCTACTGCTTTTTATATTTTTAAATGTTTTTTTTTATATATATATAATCAAATATTTAAAAATAAGTCAAGTATAGAAATGAAAGTTTATGTGCTGCATTGATTAACTTCAATCGCAAAATTGTACATCAGTAATTATTTGCTATACATAATCATTATTTTCCCAAATTCAGTTCAGATTTAGTCTAGACTCAGGTGCTGATATATTCGTAACCTTAAGATCTAGTCCAACTTGTTGGTTTTCAGATCAAACCCAAATTCCGTCCACCACCATCAATGTCCACCACCGACTCGCCCTGCATCCGCACGCACGTGGGGACAGAACCCCGGTTCAGGACGACTAGGCCTGCCTCAAGGGCCCAGTCTTCCACCATCCTACCCCGAACATCAGTAAACCGGGAACCCCAAGCCAAGTTTTTGGCATTGAAGTCCCCGAGGACTAGCACGGGGAGGGAACGGAACCCGACAACGACGGCGACCAGTTGGTCGCCGTCGTTGTCGGGTTCCACAACTCCCTGAGGGAGTTCCCTCAGGGAGTTGTGGAACTCGGCGAGAGTTCGGTTCGGAGAGAAATACACGCCCACCACAGCGATCTCTCCGAACCGTGCTGCGACACAACCCCGGCCTCTCTGAACGGCCTCGAGAGTCGGGGTACCGGCGGCGGCTGACGAGATGATGGTCACCGAGCCGTCCAAGTCCGCCACCCAGTGATCCCTGGGCGGGACAAAATACGGCTCGGAGACCACAGCGACATTTATTGACCACTGCGCCATGCTCTGAAGCAGGAGATCCTGAGCGGCGGCGCAGTGGTTGATGTTCGCCTGAAGGAGGCGGAATGGAGCTATTATTGGCAATCCATCCCAGCCTCCTCCCTGACGGCATTACAGCCAGTGGTGGCCGCGGCGACGGCATTAGTGGCGACTGCAGCGGCGGGGGCGGGACTGACGGGGGCAGCGGAGGGCCTACCCTTGCCCCTGGATTTGGCAGGAGGGGAACAGGCCTTGCTCCCGACCCGGTGATTGGCCGGCTTACCAACCGCCGCACATGCGTGACAGTGTAGCGGGGCAGAGCACGAGCCGGCTCTGTGACCGGGCTGACCGCAACGGAAGCAGCAGTCACTGCGGTCCACCTCCGAGGTGCACCTAGCGCTAACGTGGTCACCTACATAATTTGCAGGTCTGTATTAACATAACATAACATAACATCACGCCTTTTATCCCCGAAGGGGTAGGCAGAGGTGCACATTATGCCACTGTACAATGTAACACTCACTTTTCACTATTTATGTTATGAGTCCCATGTAATAGGAGATCAGCCTATTGCCATATACTGGGCACAATACATAGATTGCGAGCTACTACTGAGATTTTTTTAATCCAGTTACACTTTGCCCGACACGAAGCAGTCTGAATCAGTATGTCAGAGATCAAAGAAAGAAATAAAAATCAGTTATATACCTCTATAGACTCATAACATAAAAAGCAAAAAGTGGGTGTTACATTGTACAGTGGCATTAAGTGCTGTAATTACCTTTTCGGGGATAAAAGGCGTGATGTTATGAAGATAATAAAGATATAACTATGTTATTTTTTAACATACGATTACAAATTTTTCAGGCCTCACACAAAACCAAAATGCGAATTTTTTTGAATTTGCTAAACTACGAAGTTGAACTCATGACCTTGTGCTCGACAGTCGATGGCCCACTCGACCAGCTGGTTACATAATACTGTTTAAACACATTTTTCTATTTGTTCAACTGACTGAATCTCTGTAAGAAAATATGTGGCAAACATATTATAGACTGTTTTTGAAAATACACAGAACTAAAGCAGAAAGTTATTACTTTTTATAATATGTTGTGTCAAAAACAACATATTATAAAAAGTAATAACTTTAAAGTAATAACTTGTGGACGAAAATCTATACATACCTATAATAAAACTAACATAACATCACGCCTTTTATCCCAGAAGGGGTAGGCAGAGGTGCACATTATACCACTGTACAATGTAACACCCACTTTTCACTGTTTATGTTATAAGTCCCATGTAATAGAGGGTGAGCCTATTGCCATATACCGGACACAATTCCAGACTCCGTGCTACTACTGAGATTTTTTTTAAAACCTAGTAATACTAATATACTGCAGTCGCACTTGCGACCACTCGGCCAACGAGGCAGTCTATAACTGTAGGAGTGTAAATTCTGTACTTGAAAGTATTTAAAACATAAATAGTAGGCTGTGTTATCGGTGTCTATCTAGAGACACCGAACCCAAAAATACGTTACCATTTAATACAATCCCACCAAAAACATTCCGTAAAATTTAAAGTTCACATTACGGTACTTAATGCCACTGTACAATGTAAGTTGTAACACCCACTTTTCACTATTTATGTTATGAGTCCCATATTATAGGATGTGAACGTATAGCCATATATCGGGCACAACTCCAGACTCCGTGCTACTACTGAGAATTTTTTTTCAAAAACCGTGTTGTACTTTGCCCGACCCGGGAATCGAACCCGAGACCCCATACCCGGCAGTCGCGTTTGCGACCACTCGGCCAACGAGATATTAACGTCATCAACAGTCTATAAATGCCTACTGCTGACCAATGGCCTCGTCTCACAAGGAGTAGATCTGAGCATTAATCACCACGCTTGCTCAATGCGGGTTGGCGATGACAGACTTATAATTAGAAATTATAAGTATAACTGTTATGACCCTAAAGCAAAAAAAGCAAGTAAATATCTTGATTTAGCTCATGAGATTGTCGACATGTGGGATGTGGATTCAGCAGTCATTGTGCCGATAGTCGTATCTGCCAATGGCCTCATTGCTAAAAGCCTCGACCAACATTTGAGTAGGCTAGCGTTAGATGGTTAGGTCAAGGGCCTGATGCAGAAAGAAGTACTTCTGGATACGGCGCGTATTGTCTGGAAATTCCTTTCTCTGGAGCCCTGACTGCTACTGCTTTTTATATTTTTAAATGTTTTTTTTTATATATATATAATCAAATATTTAAAAATAAGTCAAGTATAGAAATGAAAGTTTATGTGCTGCATTGATTAACTTCAATCGCAAAATTGTACATCAGTAATTATTTGCTATACATAATCATTATTTTCCCAAATTCAGTTCAGATTTAGTCTAGACTCAGGTGCTGATATATTCGTAACCTTAAGATCTAGTCCAACTTGTTGGTTTTCAGATCAAACCCAAATTCCGTCCACCACCATCAATGTCCACCACCGACTCGCCCTGCATCCGCACGCACGTGGGGACAGAACCCCGGTTCAGGACGACTAGGCCTGCCTCAAGGGCCCAGTCTTCCACCATCCTACCCCGAACATCAGTAAACCGGGAACCCCAAGCCAAGTTTTTGGCATTGAAGTCCCCGAGGACTAGCACGGGGAGGGAACGGAACCCGACAACGACGGCGACCAGTTGGTCGCCGTCGTTGTCGGGTTCCACAACTCCCTGAGGGAGTTCCCTCAGGGAGTTGTGGAACTCGGCGAGAGTTCGGTTCGGAGAGAAATACACGCCCACCACAGCGATCTCTCCGAACCGTGCTGCGACACAACCCCGGCCTCTCTGAACGGCCTCGAGAGTCGGGGTACCGGCGGCGGCTGACGAGATGATGGTCACCGAGCCGTCCAAGTCCGCCACCCAGTGATCCCTGGGCGGGACAAAATACGGCTCGGAGACCACAGCGACATTTATTGACCACTGCGCCATGCTCTGAAGCAGGAGATCCTGAGCGGCGGCGCAGTGGTTGATGTTCGCCTGAAGGAGGCGGAATGGAGCTATTATTGGCAATCCATCCCAGCCTCCTCCCTGACGGCATTACAGCCAGTGGTGGCCGCGGCGACGGCATTAGTGGCGACTGCAGCGGCGGGGGCGGGACTGACGGGGGCAGCGGAGGGCCTACCCTTGCCCCTGGATTTGGCAGGAGGGGAACAGGCCTTGCTCCCGACCCGGTGATTGGCCGGCTTACCAACCGCCGCACATGCGTGACAGTGTAGCGGGGCAGAGCACGAGCCGGCTCTGTGACCGGGCTGACCGCAACGGAAGCAGCAGTCACTGCGGTCCACCTCCGAGGTGCACCTAGCGCTAACGTGGTCACCTACATAATTTGCAGGTCTGTATTAACATAACATAACATAACATCACGCCTTTTATCCCCGAAGGGGTAGGCAGAGGTGCACATTATGCCACTGTACAATGTAACACTCACTTTTCACTATTTATGTTATGAGTCCCATGTAATAGGAGATCAGCCTATTGCCATATACTGGGCACAATACATAGATTGCGAGCTACTACTGAGATTTTTTTAATCCAGTTACACTTTGCCCGACACGAAGCAGTCTGAATCAGTATGTCAGAGATCAAAGAAAGAAATAAAAATCAGTTATATACCTCTATAGACTCATAACATAAAAAGCAAAAAGTGGGTGTTACATTGTACAGTGGCATTAAGTGCTGTAATTACCTTTTCGGGGATAAAAGGCGTGATGTTATGAAGATAATAAAGATATAACTATGTTATTTTTTAACATACGATTACAAATTTTTCAGGCCTCACACAAAACCAAAATGCGAATTTTTTTGAATTTGCTAAACTACGAAGTTGAACTCATGACCTTGTGCTCGACAGTCGATGGCCCACTCGACCAGCTGGTTACATAATACTGTTTAAACACATTTTTCTATTTGTTCAACTGACTGAATCTCTGTAAGAAAATATGTGGCAAACATATTATAGACTGTTTTTGAAAATACACAGAACTAAAGCAGAAAGTTATTACTTTTTATAATATGTTGTGTCAAAAACAACATATTATAAAAAGTAATAACTTTAAAGTAATAACTTGTGGACGAAAATCTATACATACCTATAATAAAACTAACATAACATCACGCCTTTTATCCCAGAAGGGGTAGGCAGAGGTGCACATTATACCACTGTACAATGTAACACCCACTTTTCACTGTTTATGTTATAAGTCCCATGTAATAGAGGGTGAGCCTATTGCCATATACCGGACACAATTCCAGACTCCGTGCTACTACTGAGATTTTTTTTAAAACCTAGTAATACTAATATACTGCAGTCGCACTTGCGACCACTCGGCCAACGAGGCAGTCTATAACTGTAGGAGTGTAAATTCTGTACTTGAAAGTATTTAAAACATAAATAGTAGGCTGTGTTATCGGTGTCTATCTAGAGACACCGAACCCAAAAATACGTTACCATTTAATACAATCCCACCAAAAACATTCCGTAAAATTTAAAGTTCACATTACGGTACTTAATGCCACTGTACAATGTAAGTTGTAACACCCACTTTTCACTATTTATGTTATGAGTCCCATATTATAGGATGTGAACGTATAGCCATATATCGGGCACAACTCCAGACTCCGTGCTACTACTGAGAATTTTTTTTCAAAAACCGTGTTGTACTTTGCCCGACCCGGGAATCGAACCCGAGACCCCATACCCGGCAGTCGCGTTTGCGACCACTCGGCCAACGAGATATTAACGTCATCAACAGTCTATAAATGCCTACTGCTGACCAATGGCCTCGTCTCACAAGGAGTAGATCTGAGCATTAATCACCACGCTTGCTCAATGCGGGTTGGCGATGACAGACTTATAATTAGAAATTATAAGTATAACTGTTATGACCCTAAAGCAAAAAAAGCAAGTAAATATCTTGATTTAGCTCATGAGATTGTCGACATGTGGGATGTGGATTCAGCAGTCATTGTGCCGATAGTCGTATCTGCCAATGGCCTCATTGCTAAAAGCCTCGACCAACATTTGAGTAGGCTAGCGTTAGATGGTTAGGTCAAGGGCCTGATGCAGAAAGAAGTACTTCTGGATACGGCGCGTATTGTCTGGAAATTCCTTTCTCTGGAGCCCTGACTGCTACTGCTTTTTATATTTTTAAATGTTTTTTTTTATATATATATAATCAAATATTTAAAAATAAGTCAAGTATAGAAATGAAAGTTTATGTGCTGCATTGATTAACTTCAATCGCAAAATTGTACATCAGTAATTATTTGCTATACATAATCATTATTTTCCCAAATTCAGTTCAGATTTAGTCTAGACTCAGGTGCTGATATATTCGTAACCTTAAGATCTAGTCCAACTTGTTGGTTTTCAGATCAAACCCAAATTCCTGATCTAGACCGGGTTGACATAGCCTTTCACTAGGGCAACCGCGCGACTGTGAGTGTAGTCTAGGACGTTAAAGTGTGTCTAATTGAGAATTGAGATGATGACAGGGTATGAAAATTAAAAATCTAATTAGTCCGTAAGTTAGGTGATGAAAAAATATTAGACACGTATTTTTTTATTTTGTCGTATAATAAAACAATACTTAGATAAAACGAATCAAAGTTTAGGAGTGGGGGCTAAAACGTCATTTCTACGTATAAAACGTACATAGAAGTGACGTGACGCGACATTTCAAATCAATATATCGTCCAAAGTATTCGTGTCTGTTAGAAAATAAAAAATACGTGTCTAATGATTTAAAATAATCTACCAGACGAACATTAAAATAAAAATTAGGCATCTAATCTTCCCTATTATATTTTTTTATAAAAATAAACCTTTGCGGCTCAAACGTGGTTTTTCTCTTCTAAGTTATTTTTTTTTACTTTTCAAGGCCAACAAATCCAACACTTGCACACTAACACGTACTGTGACTAACACGATTAGTGACTTTGTTCTCAAGAGCATAAGACGTAAATTTCAAAAGCCTACCTATTTGCATAAACCTTGTTGAGGAACAATATTTTCCATGCGTTAAAGATATTCTTGTCACGCTTTTTATAGGTTTATTATCATTTTCCTTTTCAATATGGAGGTAGTCTACCTAGAGTACCTGTGCGAATAGCACCTGGACGAAAAGCAGCTAGCCGAGTCCACGAAGGCTACCTATCAATATATTTGGAAGGTGCTCTTCGTGGCCTGAAATTGGTTTATATGTAAATACATACAAACCACGAAGGTCACCTACGACTCAGAACCGTGGTGCTGGGATATACACACTCATATTTGGTAAGCAGAATTTAGGACAAGCCCGCCACAACCTCACAAAACCGCTGCAACTCCTGTGCACCAGGATCTCCAGTAGAAACACCGGAACACTGAAGTCCGGCGCATCCCAGGGACATGAGTAATTGTTTTGGTTCGCGCTACGAAGTGAATCAGAAGATATTATAAGAGGAGAAGAAGAAAAACGATAGTTTCTACTTCACACGGTGAATTACAGCAGGAGACAGAATGAATTGAACCTAAAGGCACAAAAAAGAGACTATACAACTGGGTGAAGCCCAGTCGCCAAGCACCACGGAAAGACTAAAAACTATGTGGGTCCTATGTGTAAGCTGTTATAATTGTTTCCAATAATAGGTGTGGGAAAAGCGCCTAAACGCACGGAATTTGTTCTAGATTCCACTAGGTACCGTGGTACCATACCATACCATACCATACCATCAGGTGATCCGTCTGCTCGTTTACCGTCTTATGATGGCATAAGCCGGTACCAAAAAAAGACTACTTACCCACAACGACTGTAGCTGCCTGCCACAATTACAATAACTAATTGAGTCAGAGCAACCATCGTCACTAAATATTATAATGAAGTACTCAATGAAATTATATCAATTCATACCTTTTATATGGAGACTTATCTTTAACACTAGAAGTCTAATAATCTATAGGATTTACCCTGGAGATAATTTGAAGAAATTACGAACTATCAAGTTAACCATTTCCCCGCGACTTTGTTCGTGCGAATAAATAATATTTTTCGGAGTGATACCACGGTCTCACAGAAAACCGACGTGAAACAACGCTTGCATTGTGTTTCGTCGTGTGAGTGAGGTTACCAGAGGTCCAATTACTCCCTCCCTGTCCCAAGCTCAACAAATCCTGAATCCCCAAGAGGCCGGTAACGCACTTGTCACGGCTCTGGTGTTCCAGGTATCCATGAGCGACGCCGATTGCTTACCATTACGTGATCCGTCTGCTCGTTTACCAGCTTATCCAAGATAAAAAAAAACCTGGTTACTATAGATTTACAACCAGAACATACACACATGTACACGAAGGACATCTGTCATTACCGACTTCAAAAAAAGGATGTATGATGACTATGTTCGGCTGATTGATTTTTTTTTTGTTTGTTTGTTCTTGCAGTACTCCGTGATTTGTGAACCGATTTCCAAAATTCTTTTTTGTTTGAAAGGGTATGAATACCTCCCGAGATGGTCCCATTTCCATGAGGGAAACCGAGGGGAACTTTCGAAAATTCTATGGACGGGCAATGCATCTATTATGTTTTTCAATTAGGATTTTAAACACTACAATTTGATAAGGGTCTGGAATCGACCTGATGATGGAGCCGATAGACAGTCGAGGGAACTCCTCAGTTTATATTAACTACCTTGTGTTTGGGCTTGATTAATTTGTATTGATGAGGACTTTACACCTAGATAGAGTGGAGCTGTCATTAAGGGTCTGATGATGAAGAAGTGTAATTGTTAAAGGAACTCCTTAACGGTATACTGTAACTACCTTGTGTTTGGGCTTGTATAATTGTATTGATTAGAACTTTGCACCTATGTACCTCTAGATTATAAGTAACAAAACGGGTATATGTAGCTTTACACTAAAAATAATAAAATAAAAACTGCGTTTAAAAAACCAACTTCAAAACACCAAAAACTAATAACAAAGAAAATGTCAAAACTAATAAGCAAAAAATTAGTATTATTAGTACTGATAGGTTACTCACCCACTGATAGGTTAGAAGTCGGTGCCATAAGCTCATATCATAATGATATAACTGTCCACAAAATTGTGAATTAGGTACCTATTAAGGTTTTAATGAATAATTTTGTATGGAACTTATGGCACCGACTTCTTACCTATCAGTGGGTGAGTAACCTATCAGTACTAATAATAGTTAATTTTTGCTTATTAGTTTTGACATTATCTTTGTTATTATTTTGATAAGTCTGGTAACGTGGTAACACATTACACCCGCACTCATAAATACACCATTTTTGGTGCTTCAATCATGTCTAAGTGACGTTATGTCCGCCATTTTCATCGACATGCCATCTACGATGATGCGCTTGTGAAGGCTCGGCTTCAAAGCCTCGAACACAGGCATACGGTTGCAAGCCTTTCGGTTTTCTACCGGATACATTTCGGTGAGTGTGCGGGGGAATTGCACAACTTGATTCCCCCTAGTCCTTTCCATCATCGTACCACAAGACAATCGGCGAAGCGTCACCGATTCATGATGTAGATGTTCCGCATACACGCACGAAGCGCTTCGCTTCAAGCTTCCTTGTGCGTACTGCTAAAGAGTAGAATTCTTTGCCAGAGTCTGTATTTCCTGAAGGGTATAACCTGGCAGTCTTCAAGGCCCGAGTGAATAGGTTGCTTATGGGACGACGTTCTCCATCATAGACCGCATCATCGCTTACCGAGAGATAGTGGTGAAACGACGCCCCATCAAATATAAAAAAAAAATGTTCAACGTCTCACGAATGGCCATCATTAATTAGACAGACATACTTTTTGTTTTGTGTATAAGTTTAAGGATGCCAGTCTTCAATCAACTTGTTATCACTGATTATAAAGACAAATAGCTTAAGTACTTAACGAAAGTATTGTCTCATAAATAAATATTAATAAAGATTATCATTGCATATTAGTCATTGTTCCCATTCATCATCAGGGCCATCACCATGGGCATTATATATGCCCACTGCTGACCAAAGACCTCTTCTCACACGGAGAAGGTTTGAGCATTAATCACTACGCTTGCTCAATGCGGGTTGGTGATTTCAAACTTATAATTAGAAATTATAAGCCTGGGTTTCTCCACACGATGTTTTCGATGCGATGCGATACGTTTCTGACGTACCTAATTTATTCGAAACCACAGAACAGGCGTGTCCGTCATTAAGATCGCACGAAAATATCAGACACGTATTTTTTGTTTTATCAAATTAACAGAAGAATACGTAGTTATTCCGCATTAAAGTTAGGGAGTGGGGGGTGTTGACGTCACACTTACGGAGAAATCGTACCTAATTGTGACGTCACGCGTCATTTTAACTCAAAATATCTACATGTTTTTTTGGATACGAGAAAAAAGAAAAAATACGTATCGAAGATTTTTAAAATATCTAAAAGACGAACAAAAAATTAAAAAATAGTCGCCATGCCTATTATAACATGTAGTACTTATTTTTATTCAAATTACCGTGGTACTTGGGAACTTGGCCCACGTAACATAACATTACATCACGCCTTTTATCCCCGAAGGGGTAGGCAGAGGTGTATATTACTTATAAATTTATTTATTTTTAACAGTCACAACGGCATAAAAATCCAATTACAGTAACTGACATATTTTCAACAATAAAACATAAACAAAAGAAAAGTAAAACTTAGTTAAAGCCACTGTACAATGTAACACCCACTTTTCACTATTTATGTTATGGGTCCCATGTAATAGGGGGTGAGCTAAAATATGCTAATAGCCATATTACATGTATTACAAGAGGGGAACTAGGCCCCTCTTGTAAAAAGCTCGGATAACAGGCAGTACCGTGTTTGGCAAAAGGGCACTCGGAGCCCGTGCGCAGGGCCCCTATGTTCAGGGGTCCCTGCGCACGATATATAAACTTGTATATTTGTAGATAAAATTGTACCCACGATACAGGAAAATATTCTAGTGTGGGGCAACGTCACAAAAAATAAAACCACTTTCTGAAAGGGAATTTATTGTATACCCGAGCTCCAGCGAAGTCTAAGACCGTCCTGCTTTTTTTTAAGAGGGGAAAATCATCGAATGACTTCTCCCGCCTAGTTGAGGCGGGAGAGAGTGTCAGACTCTTACTGACTAAAAACCACCCCGTTCCTACTCCTCCACTTTGAGCCGGAGCCCCGGCAACCCGTTAAGTCTTCCTCGGCTCCGTATCGGCATCAGCCCTATTGGGCCCCATCCGTGGTGGTCTGATGGTACTTTGAGTCGCGCGCTGAACGCGACGCAGCGTACGCTCGGGTCTAGTTCTGGTTGGGCGGAGAGCGCGGGCCTGCGGACGGCGAGCATTCATGCTCGCCGTCCGCAGGCCCGCGCTTACGGTGGCCGGAGAGCCCAGCGATGTCACAGACAGTCCTGCTAACAGGCAATTAACTACGATCATAATCAGATGGTGATTTATCAGCACTGCCCATGTGGATGGTGGGAGATAGGGCCTCCGGTCACCTCAATCACGATGGTCTCCTATGTGGCCGTAGTATCGCTGCGGTCGATCCGACCCATTCATGCCGAAGCATGGCTCTCCCACTTCTAAATCTAAGACTAGACAATTGGTAAGTACATCTTGCTCTCATCAACCTGAGATTTTACTTTTTGATAATTTTTCAAATCTTCAAAATGCCTGTCGATTGATTGTGCTAGTGAAGTCTGTGGACTGACGTAGTTTGGTATTTCAGCTTCTTCCATAACTATTTCTTTTTCGTTTTCCCTGTAATTCATACGTTCCAGGTTTTTTAAACTCTTGTAATATTTTCTCAAAAACTGTTTTGGGTTTTTCATTACGACATGTTCTATGTTGTTTGGGTGGTTCGGTTGCATGTGTTGTATGTAGGATGAATGCTGAAATAACAAGTAAATTGTCTAAGTACACTGTAAAACTGCTTTAAAGTGTACGATTTTTATATGTTTTTAACATTAGATATATAACTACCTCCAAGGGTTTTTTTTAAGGGGGGAAAATCATCGAATGACTGCTCCCGTCTGGGTGAAGCGGGATGGAGTGTTAGACTCTTACTGACTAAAAACCACCCCGTTCCTTCTCCTGCACGTCGCGCCGGAGCCACGGTTACCCGTTAGGTTCTCCGCGACATACCTCCAGGGGTAACTATGAGCGGAAAAATCTGTAGCGTCTAATAAACATTAATTAATGCGATCTGTGGCCGACTATAAAATTGGATCTTCGAATAACAAAACTAAACTTCCGAATATAATATTGAACCTCCGACAAAACTAAGTTACCGACAACAGACATTTTAGGTTAGGTTAGGTTATTCGATAGACCCGAGTCGAAGGCGCGCGCGGATATCGGCGCGCGCCCTTGAGGCGATGCACGTGGCTACACATTGCTACGGTGCAGTAATGCGGGGCTGCGGATGAATTTGGACTCCCGCGGCCCCGCACGCACGTGCGAGGAGACACTGGGGTGGTTTTAGCCGGTAAGAGTCTGGCACACCCCTCCGCCTTTCCCCAGCGGAGGCAGTCCATGAGGATTTCCACCCATTAAAAAAAAGAAGGTATTGTAGCAATAAACAGTCATATAAAGTAGTCGGAAAGTAAGTATTTTAGGCAGTAGATTTAATATTTTCAGTAAGGACAATTCTTCTTTTTTTGTCGGAGCTTTTATTACTACCCCTTTAGCTGTAGATTTAACAGAGCCGCGGAGTATTTAACATGTTACCGGGACTCCGGCTCGAAGTGCAGGAGTAGGAACGGGGTGATCTTTAGTCAGTAAGAGTCTGACACTAGCTCTTGCCTCACACAAGGCGGGAGAAGTCATTGGATGATTTTACCCCCTCAAAAAATAAATAAAGCTGTATTTGATTACATTGTTAGAGAAATCATTTTGTGAAACAAGTGAATTTATTTCTGCAAATAGGCTACAAGACAGCACTTTTACACGTCAATTTTATCAAGCGAACGATGAGGTCGACATTTCCTAATTGACTATTTTTTTTGTCATTATATTTTTTTTATGGCATAAGCCGGTAAACGGGCAGACGGATCACCTGATGGTAAGCGATCGGCGTCGCCCATGGACACCTGGAACACTAGAAACATTACAAGTGCTTTACCGGCCTTTTGGGGATTAGGAGTTTGAGGATTGTGGGGGATTCGGGGATTGGGATGATTGGGGAAGGGGGGAGGGTAGCTGGGCCTCCGGTAACCTCACTCACACAACGTTGTTTCACGGTTTTCTGCTCGGCCGTGGTATCACTCCGGTTGAGCCGGCCCATTCGTGCCGAAGCATGGCTCTCTCACATCACACAAACGTGTCTTATATTCAGTCTCACTGATCGTTAGTATCTCACCTTACTATTTTACTGATGTCTTACTATATATTACAAATGCGAAAGTTGGTCTGTAAATTTGTTACTCCATCACGTCAAAACGACTGAAGGTATCGGGACCAAATTTGGAACAGGGGTAGATTATAGTCTGTAATAACACATAGGCTACTTTATATCCCACGGAAACGCAGGCGAAGCCGCTGGCAGAAGCTAGTAATTGATTACCTCAGCGACTGCGTTTAAGGTTTCATCCACAGAACGAAGCAAAGTCAAACTGGTCTCCGTTGTGATTGGCTTACTGAAAAATATAGATTTTTATTAGTCGGTAAACGAGCAGATGTATCACCTGATGGTAAGCAATCGGCGCCGCCCATGGATACCTGCCGACCCGTATCACAAGAGAAGTTCTTTACAAGTGCGTTAGGAATATGAGGACTGTTGGAAATACAGGGATTATGAAGATTGAGGAAGGAAGTATTTGGGCCTTCGACAACCTCACTCATACGACAAAATACAACGGAAGCGTTATTTCACGTCGGTTTTCTACTCGGCCGTGGTATCACTCCGGTTGAGTCGGTCCATTCGTGGCGAAGCATGACTCTTCAAAGCAAATCAACATTTTGAGCAAAAAGTAAAAAAAAAATAAACAATTTCTATATCAATAACAAAAATTGCGGGTTGTTCACGTGAAAATACTGAGAATAGCTCTACTAGTTTCGAGCCAGTAGGCTGCGCGACTCAAACTCAAACTCAAACTCAAAAGCATTTATTTCAATTAAACCATAATTTGGTACTTTTGAAACGTCAACAAATATGAAATATATAATAGTCTGTCAGTCAGTCCGTCAGTGAAGCTAGGCGCTCGTTCCAAAATGTCGATTCGAGTGGAGAAGAACGAGCAAGAAACTCCATTCGTTACTCTTTTAAAAAAAGTCTGTTTTACATTGCTCTGATACATATTCCAATATTGTACACACATGTGAGAATAATGTAAAGACATACCTGACGCAACATACAAATAACAGAACATACTAAAATAGACATCGCCGCGACCGCTCACGCTGCTCATAAGAAAGAGCCCCTTTGTCGCTTTGGCTCTTTTTAAGTTAATTTAATATGTCGCACAATAGTTATATATAACAAAAGTAATTTCAACTAACCTGTTTAACTTTACCAACAAATCCTTAACAATCTTGGATGCAAACCCTTCATCATGGGGGCTTATACATACTTCCTGATATTGTTTACTCTGTGCATTATAAAATTGATTAGTATTTTTACGTTTCTAGCAGGATACAACCATGTTTTTAAGTGCCGAGTGAACAGGTTGCTCATAGGTAGACGTGCTCCATCGTCGGCCACATCATCGCCTACCATCAAGCGAGATGATGTTTAAACGACGACATATCAAGTACAAAAAATAAGGGATTTTCCAATGGTTTCTGGCTAGGACTGGTCAGCTCCAGACTGTATGATTTTATTGTCCTCAAGGTTATTTTCCTTTTTAATCTCTTTGACTGCATTTAGGTGTTACATTGTTCTCACACAATCGGGCCAACAAAACTATGTAACTAGAAAATTGTATTGTAAACCCGATTGAAAAAGAGTAACCTATGGAGTTTCTTGCTCGTTCTTCTCCATAGGAATCTACACCTTGGAATGAGCAACTAGCTTCACTTCTAAATTTTTGTTGTTGACGTTCAAAAGTGCCTTTCTGGTCCAATTGAAATAAATGATTTTGACATTGACTTTGTCTTCAAGTATTGAGTGAATAGGTTGCTTATAGGTGAGTGTGGTATATCATAGGCAGCATCATCGCTTAACACCAGCAGAGATAGCGGACAAACGCTGACTTATCACTACATTGTATAAAACAAATTTGACTGCCTCGTTGGCCGAGTGGTCGCGAGTGCGACTGCCGGGCAAGGGGTCTCGCGTTCGATTCCCGGGTCGGGCAAAGTATTACTGGGTTTTAAAAAAAATCTCAGTAGTAGCACGGAGTCTGGAAATGTGCCCGGTCTATGGCAATAGGCTCACCCCCTATTACATGGGACTCATAACATAAATAGTGAAAAGTGGGTGTTACTTCTGTGTGCACCTCTGCCTACCCCTTCGGGGATAAAAGGCGTGATGTTATGTTTATGTTGTATAAAACAAAGTCGCTACCCGCCATCTGTCTGTCCCTATGTAGGTATGCTTAGATCTTTAAAACTACGCAACGGATTTTGATGCGGTTTTTTTTAATAGATAGAGTGATTCTTAAGAAAGGTTTATATGTATAATACATGCATATTGCACCGGTGCCCGGGCGGGTCGCTAGTAAAGTCTATAAAAAAGGGGATAGAAATCTCAGCAGACAGTCGTATGCAGGTCGTTTCCAACCTCGCGATGTGTAGTCATTGGGCGAGGACTCTGGGAGGCAGTGGACAGTACGGGGCTGATATGTGCGTGATGAAGCGCGATTGTGGTCATGGTCAAAAGATCATGGTTTCGGTACTTTCGGTTCACATCATCAATAGCGGGTTATAGTCCATTACTGAACTTGTGGGCTTTGTCTACATAAGAGGGTTTGTCATAATCTCCGCAGGCAGGCGGGTTGGAGATCGCAGTATAAAAGGTTCAGGTTTATCAGAGAGCGCTGCTGCCGAGTCTCTGTCTTTGTAGTGCCTTAGTCGGGTATACGACACCCACGGGAAGAGTAGCGGTGGTGGGTGACAAATGTATTCCACTTTTCCCACGCTATCATTGTCTAAAATCCGAGCGTACAGCGCGTCGCGGTCCGCGCGCGCCTCAAAGAGCCATAAGACTACCACAGATGCGGCCCAATAGGGCTGATGCCGATACGGAGCCACGGAGAACTCAACGGGTTACCGGGGCTACGGCTCAAAGGGAAGGAGTTGGAACGGGTTGGTGTTTAGTCAGTAAGAGTCTGACACTCCCTCCCGCCTCACCCGGGCGGGAGAAGTCATTCGATAATTTTCTCCCTTAAAAAAACACTATCTAAAGAGTTTGTTCGTATGAAAGCGCTAATATCAGTAACTACTGGTCTGATCTCAATAATTCTTTTTGTGTTGGGTAGTATAGGCTATAAAACATCACGCTACGGTCAATAGGCGCCGAGCAAAACGGGACGGAAGGAAACCATGAGGAAGTAGCTAGTATCATTACAAAATCAAGGATTGCCCTAATCGGGTATGCGACACCCGGGGGAAGAGTAGGGGTATGATTATTATTATTGATATTCTACTCTAATAGCTACTTACACCAATATTGCAGACTATGGAGGAACCGCTTGGACATTTACTTGGTTTTTTAACACAATATGCTCCATAACTTAGACCGTCGTATATCTTTGTAGATATTTGGGGTGCGAAGAATATTATTATGACAGCCTGTAATATAAATATAATAAAAACTTTAAAACTGACTTCCTCGTTGGTCTAGAGGTAGTGGTCGCAAGTGCGACTGCCGGGCAAGCGGTCTTGGGTTCGATTACCGGGTCGGGGAAAGTATTACTGGGTTATTTTTTTAAATATCAGTTGTAGCACGGAGACTGCAATTGCGCCCGGCATATGGTAATAGGCTCACCCTCTATTACATGGAGTCATAACATAAATAATGAAAAGTGGGTATTACATTGTATAGTCGCATTAAGGCAACGCACTTGTAAATCCTCTAGTGTTCCAGGTGCCAAATGCTTACCATCAGGTGATCCGTCGGCTCGTTTGCCGTTACCATCATCATCAACCTATAAGTGGCCACTGCTGACCAAATGCCTCTTCTCACACGGAGAAGGTTTGAGCATTAATCACCACGCTTGCTCAATGCGGGTTGGCGATTACAAACTTAAAATTAGAAATTATAAGTCCAGGTTTCCTCACGATGTTTTCCTTCACCGTTTGTCAGTGGCGTCAGATAATCTTAGAAGGTACACCTAGCCCGTCACAAAACTAGATATACGTATACGTACAAGACTTGACTCCAGGCTCATTTTAATAGGAAGAGTTTGTGCAATAAATAGGCTCCTCGCTACAGAATACCACTTTTTCTCGTCTATATTTTGAGAACAACTAAATGAGTTTATATATAACCTATCAAACTATAAATAAGTATTGCTAACTGTTGAATTTTAATTCAATTCAATAGAAAAAACTGCAGTAAGAAAAAATACATGGAATCTGTGTAGACTTCAATAGAAATCTAACTTTTTACTGTAATAAACAGGGTTGTAAATCGATTGAAATTTCAACATATTGTAGTAAGTGTCAGTGCTGCCATCTGCGCAATAAATGTGAATGATTTATGAAACCGTATAATTTATGTTCCATATTTTTTACAGCTTTTTGTAACATTTCACAATATTTCTATGAAATCTAAAAGATTCACTTGTTTGTCTAGATTAATAATTTCCACTGATGCTTTAGTGTTGGTGAAAGCTAAGTAGTAATATCCAAATAAAACTAAATAAAAACCCTATAAAATGATTTAAAAGAATCTCAAAAAACAAAGTTCTTTCGTAGAAAAAAGGTGCTCAACTTAAAAAATAATTAATGAATAGCGACATCTATTAAATGTGTCTGCGAATTATTAAATATGATGTTAACTTTGCAAAATACTAGTCAGCACATAACTATCTTGATGAACGAAAGGTGATTATAGAATCAGGTACGACATGACAGATAATCGTCTTAGATTCAGTCCCCGAATCGATCAAGAAATTATATTGGATTTTTTTCGGGTTTTCAAACTCAGTAATAGCAAGTCTAAAATCATACGCATATAATAGCAAAAGTTCACTCAACTCAATCCAATACATGGAACTCGAAACATGACTAGTGAAAAACAATGTTATTAGAGAAAGGTGAGAATTGAAAGATAATATAGTGACAAGGATTGAATAGGGAATGTTACGCTGGTTTGGACTTGTAGAAAGGATAGATGAAAGTAGAGTAACGAAAGAAGTTTAAAGAGCGGATATAAATGAGGTCGTCGATAGAGGGCACCTTAGACCAGATTGGCGATATATTAAAGAAGGGCCAAATTAAAAGTTGCCTTAACCTACGAGCATGCATCAAAAGACTGATGACTGTTGATGAAGCGAAAGAGGTATGTAGGAATCGTAGCGATTGGCATTCCATAGTCTCGATCTACCCCGATGAGAGACAGGTATTTATGTATTAAAACTGGGTGTAACATTGTATTTATGCACCCCTGTCTACCGTATATACCTCAGAAAAATAAGACGTAATATAATTAATTATGTACCTCTAAATTATCCAACACAAATCATATATAGTCGTTACTGATAAACATTCAGCATCCGATTACCAATTTATGCCTTAGTTCGGTGACTCACGCTGATGTTGTTAAAAATGATATCGTTTTATCGTTATTTTGACGCCATATCGTAAAATTATCTTCACCTAGTGTCGCCTATCTGTCATTGTATCTTGTTTCTAAATGTACTTATGTATGAATGTATGTATGTATGTATGTATGTATGTATGTGTGTATGTATGTATATAATTCTATATTAGAAGTAAATAAATTTGTTTTTTTAATGTTTTCACTTTTACATTATATAAATAAGCACCTCAGTACGCCAAGCTGTAACTACCTCATTTAATATCCTACTATAGTATTCTATCCACCCAAAGGTTGCCTGGTAGATGTCGCTTTTAGCGATAAGGCCGCCTTTGTACCCTATTTTCTTTATTTGTTCCTGGATATACTGTCTCAAATTGGTGTACAATAAAGATTATTATTATGTATGTCTTTACCATTCACGGGACCACAGGGTCCCGGTCATTTGGGAGGCGTACGAGGGGCCGAAGCCAACTGCGCAGAGGCCCTTTAGACAACTTTAATCTAAATGTAATGGAGACACAAACCGGCGACTATCCCTGTATGCACTATGGAAATGCACCCAAGGACAGTCCCCGGTTAGTGTAGGACTATTGTGAATAATGGAAAAAAAAGGTAGGGCTATGGATGGGTTGCTGTGGACTAGTAAATTGGGAACTATGGATGACTATGGCACCTGCCGAAACAATGTAATTTTTACACGTAAAAATGGCAGGCGGAGACTCGCCAACTCACCGACCGGGCCCCGGGAATGGTTGCTAGATATAGCAACATAGGGGCAAAGAGAATGTGAGTGGCTGAAGGGTTAAGAAACTACCTCCGCTTTCTACTCAGATCATCTGCTCCAGCCGAAGCCTCCTGCATCCCTGGCCCACTCGCGACTTACGAATAGTTTCTTACCCTCCGAGCAGGATCACTGCTCTCGCGACTCCACTCTGGGCGGCCAATGAAGGCAAGCCAGAGGTGGGAGACCTGTTCCTTGTCATTGTTCACTCCAGCCAGCCAATTAAGGCAAGCCGGAGAAGAAGGAACGGTGACTTCTCCTTGGAGCACTCGGGATGATGGTAGCCCGCGGGATTGCTAATGCCCGTCACCTCGCCTCAAGGTGCCCTGCGGGCTTATTATTATTATTATTATTATCTTTATACGAGTGTTCCCTTAACTCCGTATCGTTTCAATGTGACACCTGGTGGAAAATGTATGACAAAATCAATCTTCTTGCACTCATCCTGAGGTATTTGTGGCTGTATATTCTGTATATTTTCTTATCACAAGCGTTGTTTCACTTCAGTTTTCTGTCATCGTGTGAGTGAGGTTACCAGAGGCCTAATCATACCCCAACAAATCTCAAATTTCTAATCCCCAATAGGCCGATAACGCACTTGTAGCGCCTCTGGTGTTCTGAGTGCCCTAAGGCGATGCCTTTTTTCAATTTGATGCTTTTTTTTAAAGGGGGGAAAATCATTGAAAGACTGGGAGGGAGTGCCAGACTCTCACTGACTAAAAATCACCCCGTTCCTTCTTCTGCGCTTCGAGCCGGAGTCCCGATAACCCGCTAGGTTCTCCGCGAGTCCGGACGCCCACTGCTTATCATCAGGTATTCTGTCTACTCGTTAACCAGCTCATCTCATAAATAAGATGTCATCATATCACAAACTCGTTTCTCTTTCATATTATTCCTCACACAATTTAGACATCTTTTCGTTTTCAACCTTGATATTATGTTCCTGACGTCACAATGAATGAGCGAGAAAAAAATTAATTAAAAGCATATTTGTGGCTCCTCTAGTATTGCGGGTGTCTACAGGCGTTCGCAGATTGCTTTAAAAGACACACAAATCTAATAGCACACTTATTCATAGCTAACACTTGCGCACTATTCTGGATTAACTGGAACTGGAATTCATAATTAGGATGTCTTGAATAGTCTTATTCCATAAAAAAGCATGTATAGCAGTTGGTAATTTTTTTATGGAATAGGAGGCAAATGAGCAGACGGATCACCTGATGGTAACTTATCAGTGCCGCCCATGGACACCCGCGATACCAGAGGAGTCACAGGTGCGTTGCCGGCATTTGCTTAACCTTTCTATCTCTCTCTCTCTCTCTATCTTCTCATATTAAAATTTGTTTGATGGCTTTTATCCACTGTTCGGGTGGCCCGGAGGCTTAGGACGCCCGCTTCTCATGCATGAGGGTGCGGGTTCGAAACCTACCAACGGCAAGTACCAATGTGACTTTTTCCAAGTTATATGTACTTTCTAAGAATATCTAGACACCAAAGACAAACGGTAAAGGAAATCATCATGATAAAATTTGGGCTTATAATTTCCAATTATAAGTTTGTAACAGTAAATGCCTGCCCGCATTGAGCAAGCGTGGTGATTAATGCTCAAACCTTCTCCGTGTGAGAAGAAATTTTGCTCAGTAGTCCCATTTATAGGCTGTTGATGATGATGTTTATCTACTATCTCACCTGGTGGTGCACGATGATATGGCCTATGATGGAACAAGCCTACATTATGTCTATGTTTCAGGGTTTATATCACCTATTTAGACAGGCCGTAAAAACACTCATATTATACCCTTCGAGAAACACAGACTCTGGCAAAGAATTCCACTCCTTAGCGCAAGGAAACTGGAAACAAAACAGAGAGAGCACCAGCGATGACTCATACTTGAGTACTGTATCTTCTACTAATCTAGTAAAGACAGATTTTGATCGATATGCATCAGACAGTCATCGTTATTATATACTCATAGTAGCTACTATCAAACTATTTAGGTACTTATCATACTTAATAATCTCTCTCGTATGAAAACAATAATTATTACGAAAGATAAAATAAGGAAAGATAAAATACAATAAATAAATTCTTCGAATGACAATAATAATATGTATATTAAATAATCACGTCTCTGTGTTTAAGGAAATTGATTAAAAGGACAAAAATAATAACATGATGTAATCGTTTTGTCTTAAAATAGACATAACATAACATCACGCCTTTCATCCCCGAAGGGGTAGGCAGAGGTGCACATTGCCTACGGCACTTAATGTCACTGTCCAATGTAACACTCACTTTTCACTATTTATTATGAGTCCCATGTAATAGGGGATCAGGGGAAATCCAGACTCCGTGCTGCTACTGAGATCTTTATCTAGTAATACATTGCCCGACCCGGGAATCGAACCCGAAACCCCTTGCCCTGTAATCGCACTTGCAACCACTCGGCCAATGATCGGTCTTAAAATAGACAAATATTTTAATTGATGTTTGTTTATCGACAGTTCCGAGCAGTACACAGCTGGACTGTTGTCCTTGCTTCGATCGTTTTCTTCTCCATACTGAAGAGGTGGGTTGGAGATTACAGTCTTAAAGGTTCAGGTTTATCAGAAAGCGGTGCTTCCCGGTCTCAGTCAGTAGGGGTGTTCAAAAACATAGTTGTTTATGGGTTAAGCTGGTAAACGAATAGACGGATCACCTGATGGTAAGACATCGGCGTCACCTATGGACACCTGGAACACCAAAGGCGTTGCAGTTGCGCTACCGACCTTTTGAGGCTTAGGAATTTGTGGATTGTTGGGGATTCAGGGATTGGGGAGATTGGAAAAGGGGGTAGTAATTGGGACTCCGACAACCTAACTTACTACGAAACACAACGCAAGTGTTGCTTCACGTCGGTTTTCTGCTCGGCCGTGGTGTCACTCCGGTCGAGCCGGCCCATTCGTGCCGAAGCATGGCTCTCCCACACTTATTAGTATAGTGTTATTTCTTTCTATTTTAAAATAACATTGTTGAACAATATTGGAGAAGACGATGTCCAACAGCTGTTATAGAATTAGGCTGACGGAGGTTAGATGCTTAGAAATGGACACAATCGGGACTCTGGGCAAATTTATTTTATATTTGTTGGATATATGTATAATGTGGTTTAAAATGGACCACGTCGTCCCATAAGCAACCTATTCACTCGGGCCTTGATGACACCGAGGTAAAACACCAAATACCTTCAATAATATTTAGCCGACATTAAGTCTCTTCGACGAACAACATGTTTAAAAGCTTTACACATAATGGTAAAGAATGGTCTGTCAGTGCATCGTACTCCTTAAAGTTGTTTGCTCATTCCAAAGTAAGTATAGACTCAAGGATATCAAGCAAGAAACTCCATGGTTACCGTGTTTGTAATATGTATAGTATTATCATATTTACTTTATCAGTTCTGTAGATAGTGTTCCACGTATATTTTGGAGTCCAAATATAGGAAAATATTAGATAACAAATGTATAACTTAATGATCTGTATTCGATAACTTATTATAGTTATTTTATGGCGTCTCCATCGTGCCGTATGTATCTTTTTTTTTATGGCATAAGCCGGTAAACGAGCAGACGGATCACCTGATGGTAAGCAATCGGCGTCGTCCATGGACACTTGAAACACCAGGGGCGTTACAAGTGCGTTACCGGCCTTTTGGAGATTAAGAGTTTGAGGTTCGTTAGGGATTCAGGAATTGCGGAGATTGGGGAAGGGTAGGGTAATTGGGTCTCTGGTAACCTCACTCACACGACGAAACACAACGCAAGCGTTGCTTCACGTCGTTTTTCTGCTCGGCCGTGGTATCACTCCGGTCGAGCCGGCCCATTCGTGCCGAAGCATGGCTCTCCCACACTTACAGTCTCTGAGATATTATATAGAGACTTAATATATCTGAGAAAGTCTTTATATTTATAACAGTAACTCAAGAGCGGTTAAATTTGTTAGGTTAAAGATTGTTGGGAAAATAGCTTAGAATAAGGGGACGGATATAGGATACTTTTAATTCAAGGTTTTCCCGAAACCTGACTGCCTCGTTGGCTGAATGGTCGCAAGTGCGACGGCCGAGCAAGGGGTCTCGGGTTCGATTTTCGGGTCTGGCAAAGTATTAATAGGTTTTTAAAAAAAAAATCTCAGTAGTGGCATGGAGTCTGGTTGTGCCCAGTATATACAAAAACATAAATAGTGAAAAGTGTGTATTACATTAAACAGTGGCATTAAGTGCCGTAATGTGCACCTCTGCCTACCGTTTCGGGGATAAAAGGCGTAATGTTGTTATGTGTGATTTCCCAAAAAGTCCTACTGGAACGGGTAGTACGAAGTCGCGGGCAAGCAAGAAGCTAGTTCTTAATACGTATAGAGATACTCCTCCGAGCTGAGAGCTCGGGAATACAGACCTGGCCGTTGAACTAACATTCCTAACATACGGACAGACACAGAAACTGAATGACACATAGTTCAGATAAGAAAAGAGCATAAGAAATAAAAACAATGATTCAACATGAATCATGCGACTAATCGGAATTACAAAAAAAAATACATGCAATCAATACAAAGATAACACCATCTACAGCAAGTGACAGTCCACTGTTGGAATTTGGACCGACTCCACATATCTAAGAGGGTTTGTCATAATCTCCGCAGGCAGGCAGGTTGGAGATCGCAGTATAAAAGGTTCAGGTTTATCAGAGAGCGTTGCTCCATCTCTGCTAAATTTGTCATCATTACCTCCTGTAGTCCCTTTAAGTTTCCTAATGGTGTCATTAGCATCATCAGCATCATCATCAATAGCCAGAAGACTTCTACTGCCGGACAAACGCCTCCCCCTTAGTCCTCCACGTTGAACGACAACCCGGAACCTGCATCCAATGGCTCTAAAGATTAATATGGTGGTGGCCCGGAGGTTTAAGACGGCCACTTCCCATGCATGGGAGTGCGGGCTCGAAACCTACCAACGGCAGGTACCAATGTGACTTTTTCCAAGTTATATGTACTTTCTGAGATTATTAAGACACCACTGACAAACGGTGAAGGAAAACATCGTGACGAAACCTGGGCTTATAATTTCTAATTGTAAGTTTGAATCGCCAACCCGCATTGAGCAAGCGTGGTGGTTAATGCTCAAACCTACTCCGTGTGAGAAGAGGCTTGTGGTCAGCAATGGCCACTTATAGGCTGTTGATGATGATCTTGTTGATTAGGTATCGAGTGGTGTAATGGTTGAGGAGAGATTGGCAGAAATCTTTGAATCTTCAAAGTCCAAACATTGATTTCAATTCGATAATATGAAAAGCTTGGATGCAGGTGGCGAGTTGTCGTTCGATGTGGAGGACCAAAGGGGGGGCCTTTGTCCAGAAGTGGACGTCTTCCAGCTGTTGATGATGATGATGATGATGATGATGATATGAAGAAAACCGCCAGAGGCTCCGTTTCTTTGCTCTTAAGTGGACATGTTATGGTAGAGGCTCTTAAAAAAGCGCCATTTTTTGTTTAATTTTCTATGACAACAAAATAATTTTTGCTAGCGATGATGTATTTATTACTACCTCCACTAGACAGGAAAACCTTCCTAAACAGTGACTCAAAAAAATTACGCCAACAGTTACTGACTATTTTTACAGGCTATCTATCCAGTATCAATATTTTCGGCTTATCTACGAATTGATAAGGACGCAACAGGTGTTCAGAATATAAGGTAAAATGAATCATTGGAATATAGATTACTGAGTCAAAAACCCATCACCACGGCGGCTGTGTGGTCGAGAGAAACTGAGAAAAAAAATCTCAAAAAAAAATTTCGAGTGATTTTTTTGTTTCAAGTGCGAGTGAGAAGTTTAGAGACATATAGCCATCCTTGTCTATTTCGGTTCATGATCTTGTGGAGTGTTTTTTTCATATCTTGTGTGTTATTGTGAAAGTTATAGAGGTTGGTTGATTTTTTTAATATATGTATATTTAGAAGTGATTTAGAAAAAAAAAACAAAAAAATTCGGCAGTGATCGAACTACAAAAACGCGTCACGCTATCGCAAAACTTTTATAAACAATAATAAATCAAAACTATTAAAAATAACTTAAAAATTCAATAAAGTACTTACAAAAAAATAATCTATTCAAAATGACATTCTAATCATCTGACACAGAGACGAAAGCGTATCTCTAAATGTCACTAGCAACTCCTCTAATGTTCCGGGTGTCCATAGGTGGCGCTGACTGCTTAACCATCAGGTGATCCGTCTGCTCAAACGAGCAGATAATAAGCTCATCATAATAAACTTATTGACATGAAAAGATCTGACCTTAAACTGTCAAACACCAAGCGGTCACCGGTGACCGCAACCTATTGTTCTATAATTGTGTCTATAATGACGGTACTCGACGAGTTAACTAATACATATTAACCTGAATGATGTTTCTACAACATCTAACACTAAACTGGACTTTAACTTGTATACTAAACTGGACTTCGGGAGTGTCAGACTCTTACTGACTAAAAACCACCCCGTTCCTTCTCCTGCACGTCGAGCCGGAGCCCCGGTTACCCGTTAGGTTCTTCGCGACTCCGAATCGGCATCGTCAACTAGTGGACTACAAGACCTTATGTACTCCTTTTTCCAAATTGTGTCCCGATCCCTTAAGCTGCAATGACGTGAAGAAGTAACAGACAAACTTACAAATTTCCCCATTACGGCGGTGGGCGGACCTAGGTTCTTGAAACAATGGCTGTATCATTTGGTCGAGTCTGGATGTCATGTGTATGTGAACTTGTATGTTTGTAAACGCACCCACGGCACAGGAGAAAATGAGTTAGGTTACTGGAGCCCAATTGCCCACTATAATCCCACTTAGTTTTTAGTCAAATTTCCGTGATGCTTGGCGACTGGGCTTCTCCCAGTTGTACAGTCTCTTTTTTGTGCCTTTAGGCTTAATTCATTCTGTCTCCTGCAGTAATTCACAGAGGGAAGTGGAAACTATCGTTTATTTTTTCTTGTCTTCTTATAATATCTTCTGATTCACTACGTTGCGGGAACCAAAACAGTCACTCGTGTCCCTGAGACGCGCCGGACTTCAGTGTTCCGATGTTTTCATGGTTGTATCTATTGTAGATCCTGGCTTACAGGAGTTGCAGCGGTTTTGAGAGGTTGTGGCGGGCTTGTCCCTTAAAAACGGGACAAAATCCTAGAGTGGGGCAAAAAACTGACTACTATAGAATTACACGCAGAACATACACGCACATTGACACGAAGGACATCTGTCATTTTTTTAACAGCCGAATTTTTCCAACGCCAGATAATTTTTAACTGAGGACTAACTTTGACTGCCTCGTTGGCCGAGTGGTCGCGAGTGCGACTGCCGGGCAAGGGGTCTCGGGTTCGATTCCCGGGTCGGGCAAAGTATTACTGGGTTTTTAAAAAATTCTCAGTAGTAGCACGGAGTTTGGAAATGTGCCCGGTATATGGCAATAGGCTCACCCCCTATTACATGGGACTCATAACATAAATAGTGAAAAGTGGGTGTTACTTCTGTGTGCACCTCTGCCTACCCCTTCGGGGATAAAAGGCGTGATGTTATGTTATGTGACTAACTTTAAATATTTGACAATAATTGTTCCATACTAAAAATGCCCTTTAAATTTTTTTTAAACGTTGCCCCACACTAGGTTTTTCTCCTGTGTCGTAGGTGCGTTTACAAACATACAAGTTCACATGCACATGACACCCAGACCCGGAACAACAATCTGTGGATCACACAAAGAATTGTTCCGTGCGGGAATCGAACCCGCGACACGTTGCGCGGCAGCCAGTTGCCCAGCCACCGCGCCAACCGTGCAGTCATTTAAATTCGTGGTAACCCATTACACTGATATTTTTATACTGTATTAATTTCTAAGTGACATTATGTCCGCCTGCTTTTCATCGTCCTTGAGTAGGATAACATTTTTTTTTTTTTTATTATTTAAAACCTTACCTAAAACTATCATTACAGTTTTCTCCATTGCGATAGCTTAGGTCTAAAGCTAAATCTATGTACCTAATTACTAATACATATGCATACACAAACTTAATTAATCTTAACATTTATCCATAAAAAAAAACGAGATAATACTGACGACTTTATGATCACGAGATCAGCGGTGAACTACTTACTAAATAACAAAAATAAAAAAAAAATGAAATGAAATAATAATCTTAATTAACATTAACATCTCACTTCAGGTGATCGAAGGGCTGGCTTCTACCTTGGACAAAGGTTAAGCATTGCCATTCAACGTGGTAATGCTGCCAGTCTTTTGGGCACCCTACCTCACGATAATGATGAGGAAAATTTTTTTTTTGATGCCTTATTATAGCTTATTTATTTATTATTACCTTTTTTAAGATGTAAATATTTTAGTTCATAGTTATTTATATTTTAAGTTGTATATATTAACATTTAAATAACATAATATATACAACGTAACTTTTACGAATTCACTCACATTGCAGCATAATACATCCACCCTTTCATGGACTTCGTTCACTACTCTCATAGCTCTAGTGAGAGGAGCCCTAGCTAGTAAGTTGGTTCTGGCTGCCGGCACAGCGAGGAGAGGCGGGCGTCTCCTCTTCCACACATAACGGTCCGGCACACATAGCTGCAGGTGTCGCAGCACCCCCGGATTATGCGCTACGCCGCTCATAACATCAAATCAAATCAAATCAAATCAAATCAAATCAAATCAAATCAAATCAAATCAAATCAAATCAAATCAAATCAAATCAAATCAAATCATTTATTCCGGTTGCAAACATGGGTTATAAAATATACAAAAGGTGTTTAATATTTATGGTATGGTTCTCCACATTTTGCCATTATGGCATGCAAGTATTACCTTATCAATTTATTTACAAGTTTAGCTTATACAATCTCATACAATATACGTTACCAATAAATTAAGAATTGAAATAATTATAATTATTGAATGTCAAGAAAGATGAAATTAAAGGTATCATATTATTAATAAGTCAGTAAGTCATCATTAAGAAAGTCGTCAATATTATAATAGCATTTGTCAAGCAAAAGTTCTTTTAGCGTCTTTTTAAATTTCAATATAGTCATACTTTTCATAACATCTGGTACCTTATTGTAGATGTGAGGTGCAATACCAAAAAATCTTTTCTTTACCAATGCAGTTTTACATGTCACTGGATATAATTTATTTACAAATTGTGTACGTATTGGATTCCTCTTGACCTCCGAAACTTTTAGGAATAGATGTGGGTTACACCTCACAAACAAGGCAGTCTCCAAAATATACAAGCAAGGCATGGTCAAAACTTTTAAAGACTTAAAATAGGGTACACAGCTATCCGTTACCTTTAGGCCGCACATTGATCGGATACATCGTTTTTGTGACCTAAATACCTGCTCTCTGTCAGTGGAGTGACCCCAGAAAATAATGCCATACCGCAGAACCGATGCAACTAGTCCATGGTATGCCGTCAGGAGTGCTTGGTTGTTAACTTTCTTTGAGAGTTGATATAGTGCATATGCGGATTTGTTTAATTTTTTACAAACATCAATGATAAGAAGACCGTGTGCAATTCAGGCTAAGGTTTAGGTACCTATTTCAATATTATCATTAAAAACAAATGCCTAGGTACACACGGCTACACATAAAGCTTTAAGTAACCAGTATAAACTGAACGTTAAATGTGCGGAAAGATGATGCGACGCGACACCAGGATAAACTGGTTTTGTAAAGATTTATGTGTGGCTGTGTATACAACGTGATCTAGCTTTCAGTATTTTAAATTTGAGAGAGCCATCCTTCGGCACGAATGGGCCGGCTCGACCGGAGTGATACCATGGCGTCACAGAAAATCGACGCGAAACAACGCGTTGAGTTATATTTCGTCGTGTGAGTGAGATTATCGGAGCCCCTATTCCACCCTCAGATTCATTCAGAATCCTCAAATTCCTAATTCCCAAAAGGCCGATAACGCACTTGTAACGCCTCTGGTGTTACAGGTGTCTATGGGCGACGCTGATTGCTTATTGCTTACCATCAGGTGATCCGTCTGCTCGTTTACCGGCTTATGCCATAAAAAAAACAATATTTGGAATTCCCCCTTCGAAAATTCTCTTTTAAGTACGTATAGAACGAATTCACATACATTAATAACAAGATACTATAACTAACACAATATCTTAGTTTTTTAAACTATCTATATACCTATGAACCCAATTTTATCTGTCTATTTATCTAATATTTCCCCACGTTTCTGATTATATTGATAAACAAATAACAAAATTAGTGTAAATGTAAATACAACATAAAATAATATTAATCTATGATAAACTTCACTTTGGTGCAAAGAAACCCACGCGAATATGCTGAGAAAAGCTCTACTAGTTTCGAACCACAGAGGGGTTCTTCCTCATGAGCAGCGTGCGCGGTCGCAGCAACGTCGCGCGGGTTCAATGAGATCATTGAACCCTCTGTGGCTCGTCAAAGTCAAAATCATTTATTTCAATTACATAAGTAGGCCAGAATGGCACTTTTGAACGTCAACAAAAAAAATTCGTTCCAAGGTGTAGATTCCTATCGCGGAGAACCTAACGGTTAACCGGGGCTCCGGCTCGACGTGCAGGAGAAGGAACGGGGTGGTTTTTAGTCAGTAAGAGTCTGACACTTCCTCCCGCCTCACCTAGGCGGGAGCAGTCATTCGATGATTTTCCACCCTTAAACTGTCAAACACCAAGCGGTCACCGGTGACCGCAATCTATTGTTCTATAATTGTGTCTACAAAACCGGTACTCGACGAGTTAAAAAAAAAAGATGTAGATTCCTATGGAGAAGAACGAGCAAGAAACTCCATAGGTTACTCTTTTTCAATCAGGTTCACAATACAATTTACTAGTAGAGTTTCTCTCAGTAGATTCAATTAGTAACCCGCAATTTTAGTTATACTAGAGAAGGTACTAGTGCATTACCAAGTTCTTCTTGGTTTCTTCTTGAAGATTTAAAGGTTCGAAAACGGTACAAATGACAGGCGTTTGTTTATTTCTGTGATTATTTTTTATTTATACAGAATCCTCTCTTGTCCACAGCAAGTCAATACCATGGTCCGATTTACGGACCTCTGTAAAAAATTTGGACAAGTATTCATCCCTGTGAAATATGATCCTGATACACAGAATTCTTATTTACTATACACAAGGTAAGAGCATATTTTCAGACTTTATTTTCACATATAATTAGCTCATGTAGTGTATTGTCCAGTCAACTGATGGTAGCGAGGTTGACTTGTCAACGACACACGTACCGAGGTATCGTCATGAGCTAATGTTCACATGTTATCAGCTCATGTAGTGTATTGTCCAGTCAACTGATGGTAGCGAGGTTGACTTGTCAACGACACACGTCCTTATCTATCGTCATGAGTTAATGTCACATGTAATCAGCTCACGTAGTGTATTGTCCAGTCAACTGATATTAGCGAGGTAGACTTGTCAACGACATACGTACTTAGGTATCGTCATGAGCTAATGTTCACATGTTATCAGCTCATGTAGTGTATTGTCCAGTCAACTGATGGTAGCGAGGTTGACTTGTCAACGACACACGTCCTTATGTATCGTCATGAGTTAATGTCACATGTAATCAGCTCACGTAGTGTATTGTCCAGTCAACTGATGTTAGCGAGGTAGACTTGTCAACGACACACGTACTTAGGTATCGTCATGAGCTAATGTTCACATGTAATCAGCTCATGCAGTATACTGTCCAGTCAACTGATGTTAGCGAGGTTGACTTGTCAACGACACACGTACTTAGGTATCGTCATGAGCTAATGTTCACATGTAATCAGCTCATGTAGGGACTGTCCAGTTGATGCTAGCGAGGTTGACTGACCCGACGAGTCATGGTGTTTGTATCTGCAATTTCAAGGAAAAACAAACAGTATCGTTTACGTTTATTATGACACATAGCTTATCAGTAGAAAGCGGTATATCGATTAGTCATGTAGTCGGAAATATCCGGCTATTCTTAGCCATAGTCTGAGGTCAAGGTGTACTTATATTCTTTACCCTGACCTGACTCTCAGCGCTGAGGAGTCTTTCTATCTTGGGTACCAATATATACTCAAGAATATCCTTTTTTTTGGCTGCCGAGTGGTCGCAAGTGCGACTGCCGGGTAACGGGTCTCGGGTTCGATTCCCGGGTCGGGCAAAGTATTAATGGGTTTTTAAAAAAACTCTCAGCAGTAGCACGGAGTCTGGAATTGTGCCCGGTATATGGCAATAGGCTCACCCCCTATTACATGGGACTCATAACATAAATAGTGAAAAGTAGGTGTTACATTGTACAGTGGCATAATGTGCACCTCTGCCTACCCCTTCGAAGATAAAAGGCGTGATGTTATGTTAATATCCTTTTTTCTCTTTCAGAAAAAATCCAACAGAGAGTCAAACTCTTTTGCTTGGAAATGAGAAATTATTAGAAGCTTCTAACTTCAATCCGAATCACAGAACAGCTGTTCTTCTCCACGGATGGATAGATCACCCTGATGGTAGATTCAGCAAGATTGTTCGATCTGGTAAATATACAATTTCTTTACATTTTTTTATTAAGCCTCGTTGGCCGAGTGGTCGTAAGTGCGACTGCCGGGCAAGGGATCTCGAGTTCGATTATCAGTTTGGGCAAATTATTAGTGGGGTGTTTAAAAAGAACTCAGCAGTGGGATAAAAGTAGCCTATGTATTATTCCAGACCTTGATATACCCATGTTCCAAATTTCATCCCGATCCCTTCAGCCGTTTTGATGTAATTGAGCAATAAACATACATACGAACTCACGAAATTTCACATTAGGGTAGTTTCCTAAATTTTATTTTAATGTCCGTCTGATACATTAATTTAAAACATTAGACGCGTATTGTTTCTTTTCTCACAAAATTAAATACTTTCGATTACTTACGAATAGGTACTATTGATTTGAAATATCGTGGGACATCACAGCGTGCCACATTTTGTAGCACGTTATGACGTAACGACCTCCCACTTCTAAACTTAGCGTCATTTTATCTAAGTATTGCAACTTAAACTGTCAAACACTAAGCGGTCACCGGTGACCGCGACCTATTGTTCTTTAATTGTGTCTATAATGACAGTACTCAACGAGTTAATACGAGAAAATAAAAGAATACGTGTCTAATATTTTCATTATCTAACTGACGGATTAATTAGATTTTTAATGTTGATACCCTGGAAACTACCTAATTATAATATTAGTAGGGGATTATAATATTAGCAATTCTTCTTTTACAGCGTTTTTAGAAGCAGATGACATGAACGTTATAGTAGTGGACTGGAAGGATGGTGCAGACATAGCCAATTACTTTACTGGGATCAAAAACACTGTTAAGTCTGGTATGTACTCTGTTTTTATAATAACTATTGGCTATGTGCAAAGCGAGTAATGGCGGACAGAAAACGACCGCAGCGCACAACACGGCAGAAATTGGAAACAAATGCGGATAATGCAAACCCTGTTTTTTTTTTTATTATTATATTAAATTTACAGTAAAACTATTGAATAAATTGCACTTAAATAATGTCAACAATATTATTTTAATCTTTGGTTTTATTATATTTGCAAAGAAATTATAATGTTTACATTGTTATTATTTGACAGCTTCCGTAAATGTTGTAAACGCTACGCGTCGCCACCGTCGCGCACATCGCCAATAGTGAGACATACTAAATTACTCACACTCATGAGTAGTTATTATTCCTAGCCGGAAGAACCCCTCTGTGGTTCGAAACTAGTAGACCTTTTCTCAGTATATTCACGTGAGTAACCCGGGATTTGTAGTTAATTTGGTATGTAGGTACTCTTCTATCACATATTTTATAGTATTATAATAAAGCTGAAGAGTTTGTTTGATCGTCTGAACGCGATAATCTCAGAAACTACTGCAAATGCAATTTCAATCCAATAAAATCTCAATAATTATTCTTTAGGAAGTGGAAACTATCGTTTTTTTCTTCTCCTCTTATAATATCTTCTGATTCACTTCGTTGCGGGAACCAAGACAGTTACTCATGTCACTGGGACGCGCCGGACTTCAGTGTTCCGGTGTTTTCATGGTTGTATCTACTGTAGATCCTGGCTTACAGGAGTTGCAGCGGTTTTGGGATGTTGTGGTGAACTTGTTCAATTAAAAAATGTATATACATGTCTCTGATACGTATTCAAATGCTGTAAGTATATGTGAGGACTTAGTTTGGCATAATATACAGTGTTTGGCGATAGGCTCATCGAATCGAAGCAATAGGGTAGATGACTAATTTTTATTTCAATGTCCGTCTGGTAGATTATTTTAAATCATTAGACACGCATTTTTTATTTTCTTACAGAAACGAATACTTTCGACGATATATTGATTTGAAATGTCGCGTGACGTCACTTCTATGTACATTTCATACGTAGAAATGACGTTTTAGCCCCCACTCCTAAACTTTGATTCGTTTTATCTAAGTATTATTTTATGTATTATGAAAAAATAAAAAAATACGTGTCTAATATTTTTTAATTACCTAAATTACTAGACTAATTAGATTTTTACTTTTCATACCCTGTCATCATCCCAATTGGCGTTCCATAGTCCTGCCTACCCGCATGAGAGACGGGCATGAGATTATGTACCTATGTATTTATTAACAACATATTCTCTTTACAATTACAGGGGAAGGAGTAGCAAGGTTCATAGCTTGGCTGAATCACATGACAGGCGCTGATCTCTCACTTTATCACATAGTCGGATACAGTATGGGCGGTCACCAAGCGGGAGTCGTGGGCAGGAACCTTGACGGCAAAGTTGGATACATCACAGGTAAGGATATATCTTATACTCTTATACTATTATATAAAGCGGAAGAGTTTGTTTTTTGTTTGTTTGTTTGAACGCACTAATCTCCGTAACTACAAGTCTGATTTGAATAATTCTTTTTGTATTGGATAGTGCATTTATCGAGGATGGCTAAAGGCTATAAAACATCACGCTACGACTAATAGGAGCTGAGCAGAGCGGATGTAGCTAGTTAACATATAACGTCACGCCTTTGATCCTCGAAAAGGTAGGCAGAGGTGCACACTGCACATTATGCCTCTGTACAATGTAATACCCAATTTTCACTATTTATGTCATGCCTTCTTGATTCGTCTGCTCGTTTACCGGCTTATTGTATACTAGCGGCCCGTCCCGGCTTCGCACGGGGGGACTTAAGATTTTTACATAGTTTTATGTTTTATTTATATTTATTCTCAGTTTTTTTTTTAGCGACCTGCCCTTCGATATCGATGTCGCGTCTTAAGGTAACCGATTGAACAATTCAAAAGTTATCTAGAGCAAACTTTTATAAGGATTGAACCATTCATTAAAACGATTGTTATGGGTAAACTATAAAAGGTAGACATATGCTCTCGCGGACTTTTTTAAAAATAATGTTAAGATGAATAATTCATCTATAGAGCATTTTTGTATAACTTTAACTATATGCTCAGCGCACGTCACGGAAGGCCTCAGAAACGATACTTTTCCCCCGTTTTTAAAACGTTTTTGGTTACTGCTCCACAACTATAGAACCTAGCGTGGTATTATATAGCCTATGTTACTTCTGAATAATGCAGCTTTCTAATGGTGAAAAAAATATTGCAATCGGTCCAGTAGTGTTTGAGTTTATTCTCTTTATAATATTAGTATAGACAAAAAACAGAATCTAATTTTAGCTTTTTTCATCTATTGCAGGTCTAGATCCAGCTGGACCATTTTGGAGATTCAACAAACACAAACTAAAAATAACGGACGCTCAGTACACCGAAGTGATTCACACGCACCGATGGCTGGGCTACTTCGCACCTCTAGGACATGTGGACTTCTACCCCAACAGTGGAGTGTGGAACACTTGCAAATGCTGGACAGTTATATGTACACATGATAGGTGCGATATATTCTTTGAACAATTTTATTTAGTTTATTTAGTACTAGCTTTTACCCGCGGCTTCGCTCGCATCACAAAAGGATAAAAAGTTGCCTGTGACGTAATAGAGGTAATATACCAATTCACACAGAGCCATCTATACCAATTCTTTTGTTTTCCTTTGGGAATATCAAATGTTTTCCGGAATAAAAAGTACCCTATTATTTAAACCGGAATCCTAACTTTACGTCTTCGAAAAATCAAAGCAATCGATTTAGTAGTTACGGCGTGAAAGCGGAACAAACAAACAAACTAACTAACTGTAGACAGAAGCTGTTTGCCAAAGGCAACTTCTCACACGGAGAATGTTTTAGCAAGTCCGTCGACACCGCGTAGTCCCTGCTATTATTAGCTTGTTTTTAGTTTAGTTTAGTATAATGTAGCTTATTATCTTTTTCATATTCTTCCTTTCTTTCTCTGTTTTTAAACATTTTTTCATGTTTATTTTTTATTATGTATATATTTGACTGCCTCGTTGGCCGAGTGGTCGCAAGTGCGACTGCCGGGCAAGGGGTCTCGGGTTCGATTCCCGGGTCGGGCAAAGGATTACTGGGTTTTTCAAAAATCTCAGTAGTAGCACGGAGTCTGGAAATGTGCCCGGTATATGGCAATAAGCTCACCCCCTAATTCATGGGACTTATAACATAAATAGTGAAAAGTGGGTGTTACATTGTACAGTGGCTTAAGTGCCGAAATGTGCACCTCTGCCTCCACCTTCGGGGATAAAAGGGCGTGATGTTATGTTATGTATATATATATTTTCTTTTTGTTCATGCACTTCAGCATGTTTTATGCCGAATAAATATATTTCATTTTATAGTTAATAACCACTCTTGCTCTATCTTGATTTCAAACTTATAATTAGAAATTATAAGCTCATATAGAAATTATAAGATGTTAATTTTTATCAGATGTCATTGGTCAGGTGGTTGTGTATCATCGTGTGAGTGGTGGAGGTCATTGGGCCTCCGGTAACCTCATTTACACGACAAAACACAACCCAAGTATTATTTCACTATAGTTTTCTGCTCGGCTGGGGTATCACTCCGGTCTGATGCAGGGCTCTCCTACACTTAAGGCTGTGGTTATTCTAAATAACATAACATATAACAATAACCGAAGGAGTAGGCAGAAGCGCATATTACGGCACTTAATGCCACTGTACAATGTAACACCCACTTTTCACTATTTATGTTAGGAGTTCCATGTAATGGGGGGTGAGCTTATTGCCATATACCGGGCACAATTCCAGGCTCCGTGCTACTACTGAGAATCTTTTTTAAACTGGTTATTCTACTCTTAACACTATTCTAAATTGGTCATATTTTGTTTACAGGTGTTTCAAATACTTTGCAGAATCTCTGTGTTCAGGAGGGTTCACAGGCAGAAGGTGTAGGAACCTCCGTGACGCTAAACTAGGCCGAAGTACATTACCTGAAACACTGAAAATGGGAGGTGTTATACCTAAAACAGGGTAGGTAGAGTTCTATGCATCTATATTATTAACTAGCGACCCGCCCCGGCTTCGCACGGGTGCAATGTGCATGTATTATACATACACATCTTTCTTAAGAATCACTCTATCTATTAAAGAAACTGCATCAAAATCTGTTGCGTAGTTTTAAAGATCTAAGCATACATAGGGACAGACAGACGGCGGATTTGTTTTATACTATGTAGTGAAGTGAATAAATCTTCTGTCACCAGTTGTGTACTATTAGGTGTTATAGGCTGTCGTTTGGTCGAAAGATCCCAAGTGCAAACTGCCAAGCAAGAGGACACTGGTTCGATGCCCGTGTATTAAAAATCTAAAGTCTTTATAAACATAATTATTTTGACTCTGACATCTGGTGAAGATAACATAACATCACATCTTTAACCCCGAAGGGGTAGACAGAGGTGCACATTACGGCACTTAATGCCACTGTACAATATAACACCGACTTTTCACTATTTATGTTATGAGTCCCATGTAATTGGGGGTGAGCCTATTGCCATGTACCGCTTGCTTAATGCGGGTTGGCGATTTCAAACTTATTATTAGAAAATTTAAGTCCAGGTTTCCTCACGATGTTTTCCTTCACCGTTTGTCAGTGGTGTCTAGATAATCTTAGAAAGTACATACAACTCGGAATAAGTCACATTGGTACTTGCCGTTGGTAGGTTTCGAGCCCGCACTCTCACGTATGGGAAGCGGGCGTCTTAACTAGTCGAGTACCGTCATTATAGACACAATTATAGAACAAAAGGTTGCGGTCACCGGTGACCTCGCGGTGTTTGACAGTTACCTCCTGGCCACCACGGTATTATTGTCTCACGATAGTTGTGAATAAACCAATGTCATTTAAATTAATTTTATTTCATTTTTTTTACAGAAAAACGGGTATCTACTATATGCAGACTAATGAAACGCCGCCGTTCTCTCGAGGTTGAGCAAAGGAGAGTAATGGTTGTCACATCGAATCTTAGTTTAATATTGTACATACTCTTAGATTATATAATTTATTTTATGTATAAGTACCTGATTATACTATAAAATCTTATGTTAAGATTTGAATATAGTGAATTAATTTAATTCTTGCTTTTTCTTTTTCTTTCAATATCATGTGTAACATGTATAACATCACGCCTTTTATCCCCGCCTTTTAGCACTTAATGCCACTGTACAATGTAACACCCACTTTTCACTGTTTACGTTATGAGTCCCATGTAATAGGGGGTGAGCCTATTGCCACATACCGGGCACATTTCCGGACTCCGTGCTACTAATGAGAATTTAAAAAACCCCAGTAATACTTTGCCCGACCCGGGAATCGAACCCGAGACCCTTTGCCCGGCAGTCGCACTTGCGACCACTCGGCCAACGAGGCAGTCTTCATTCAATATCAATGAAAGAAATAAATTCATCACATACGTAACGTACACGACTCCAGCATGGCTCCAACCCAGCAATTAACTTGTCAGTTAAATATGAACTTCATATTTCACTAGCTACTTCCACGCGGTTTTACTCGCTCTGCTCGGCGCCCATTGATCGTAGCGTGATGTTCTATAGCCTATAGCCTTCCTCGATAAATGGCCTATCCAAATCAAAAAGAATTATTCAAATCGGACCTGTAGTCCCTGAGATTAGCGCTTTCAAACTAACAAACAAACAATCAATCAAACTAACAAACAATAAAGGCCCTGAAATATACTGATGAAGGCCCCGAAACCAATTTTTGTACAGGACCCCGCCACGGCACGCTAGGCCACTGCCTTATAAGTAGAGTAGGTCCATACTGTACCATAGATTGTCACAGTCGCTGTCGTTCTTCTACGTAAAACATAGATTTTGGCAAAGTTGACACAGCCAGATGTATAGAACATAAGATAACATAACATCACGCCTTTTATCCCCTAAGGGGTAAGCAGAGATGCACATTATGTCACTGTACCTCTACAATGTAACACCCACTTTTCACTATTTATGGTATGCGTCCCATGTAATAGGGGGTGAGCCTATTGCCACAGACTCCGTGCTACTACTGAGATTTTTTTTAAAAACACAGTATTCCTTTGCTCGACCCGGGAATCGAACCCGATACACCTTGCCCGGCAGTCGCACTTGCGACCACTCGGCCAACGAGGCGGGCATGTATAGAACACTATTATAAAAAACTCATTACATGACTGGTGGTGATAAGGGGGTGTTGCATTGTTTGCGCTCTGCCTACCATCTCGTTTGGCTACCGTCTCGCCTGATGGTAAGCGATGCGGCCGACGATGGAGCACGCCTACCTATGAGCAACCTGTTCACTCGGAACTTGAAGACACCCAATTTATATTTGTCAGGAAACACAGATTCCGGCAAGGAGTTCCATTCCTTAGCTGTTCACATGAGGAAGCTTGACGCGAAACGCTTCGTGCGAATGGGTGGAGTGTCCACCATATAAGGGCGTATTTCGTCTGGTAGTACGATGGTAAAACGGACTAGGAAGAATAAAGTTGTGCAATTCCCATGCACACAGACTTTACGCCTGTATTCGAGGCTTTGAAGCCGAGCGTCCACAAGTTAGTCACACACACGTGTAATTTAAAAAAAAACGTGCTTCCAAAGATATATTTATCTAGTCTGTTTATCAACAATTAATAATATGTCCATCCAAAGGTTGCCTAGTAGATAGTAGATAATTATTGTTTAGTGATAACAGTGCCAACGTAGAAAAATTATATATCTATGTGGTTCTAAACATATGCAAAAACAAATAAATTGTTAATATCTAGGTTTAGCTTTACTCGGTACGTCATTTCTTTAGAAAAAATTAAATTAAATAATAGAGTAAAAATAAAAGAAACCTTCGGATCGGGGTTTGAACTCGAATGCGTCAAGCGTGTACACTTTAATTCTAATGTAGACAATCTAGTTTCCTTATGGCATCGAGCATTTCTTTATAGAAACAAAGAGTTTCCTTTTCTTGTATAGAAGCACTAATTCTATGGATTGTCAGTATGCGTATGTGAGCACCATGTTAGACTATAAGATTTTTATTTTTTTTTAATTTTAGTAAGTTATAGTATAATGCGTCAAGCGTGTCTTTGCATTGTTCTCACATATACGTACAATATTGGAATATGTATCAGAGACATTGTAGAACATACTTTTTTAAAAAGAGTAACGAATGGAGTTTCTTGCTCGTTCTTCTCCATTCGAATCTACATTTCAGAATGAGCACCTAGCTTCACCTAGCTTCACTGACGAACTGACTGACAGACTATTATTTATTTTGTATTTGTTGACGTTTCAAACGTACCGAATCATGGTTTAATTGAAATAAATGCTTTTACTTCGAATGTCCGTGCATAGCAGGCGACCGCTCTCAGTAATTTAGTTTCGTATTGTAATAAAGATTTTTATTGAATGAAAACACAGACAAAATGTCATTTTCTGAAAATGAAATCTATGCAGATCTATTGAACGCCGAGGCGTTTTCGAAATCGTTGATACATAGATACAAGAATTTAAAGGTGTTATACCTCTATATGTCTATGTTATCTGTGGCAAGCTGGCCACTTTCCATAGGGACACCTATTTACGTTCGTTTTGAAAAATATATGAGTGTGTTTCCGACTAGCTTGTTTAATTCACACGATGAATAATTATTGCATTATATATTGAAAATATATATATAATAAAAGGTTTAAAGGTATTAAATTGGTCTATTTTGATACATGGATAGAGAATCGACGACTTATAGGCCAATAAGGTTCTCGAATGGAGACCACGTACCGACAAACAATGTGTAAAACGTCCACGTAGTAGCCCGTATATAGTGAGACAGCAGACTACAATTCATTTGTTATTATCTCTATTCAAACACTTCTTCTCACGGATATCACAACTATGGAACTACACAGCAGCGCTCCTTGATAAACCTGAACCTTACTGCTATCTCCAACCCGCCTGCCTGCGGAGATTATGACAAACCCTCTTATGTAGAGGAGACTCATAGTGCAGCAATAGATTGTCAACCACCGCTACTCTTCCCGCGGGTGTCATATACCCGACTAAGGGACTATAAGGATAGAGACCGTGCAACAGCGCTCTCTGATAAACCTGAACCTTGTATACTGCGATCTCCAACCCGCCTGCCTGCGGAGATTATGACAAACCCTCTTATGTAGAGGAGGCTCATAGTGCAGCAGTAGATTGTCAACCACCACTACTCTTCCCGCGGGTGTCATATACCCGACTAAGGGACTATAAGGACAGAGACCGTGCAGCAGCGCTCTATGATAAACCTGAACCTTGTATACTGCGATCTCCAACCCGCCTGCCTGCGGAGATTATGACAAACCCTCTTATGTAGAGGAGGCTCATAGTGCAGCAGTAGATTGTCAACCACCGCTACTCTTCCCGCGGGTGTCATATACCCGACTAAGGGACTTTAAGGACAGAGACCGTGCAGCAGCGCTCTCTGATAAACCTGAACCTTGTATACTGCGATCTCCAACCCGCCTGCCTGCGGAGATTATGACAAACCCTCTTATGTAGAGGAGGCTCATAGTGCAGCAGTAGATTGTCAACCACCGCTACTCTTCCCGCGGGTGTCATATACCCGACTAAGGGACTATAAGGACAGAGACCGTGCAGCAGCGCTCTCTGATAAACCTGAACCTTGTATACTGCGATCTCCAACCCGCCTGCCTGCGGAGATTATGACAAACCCTCTTATGTAGATGTAGGGCAGACTTAGACTATGACTATGCCCACGTTGCACTACACTAGGATTTTCTCCTGTATCATCAGTGCGTTTACAAACATACAAGTTCAAATACACTTTACACCCAGACCTGAAACAACAATTTGTAGATCTCACAAAGATTTGCTCTGTGTGGTAATTGAGCCACATTCCGGATGCCGCGCAATGTGTAGCGGGTTTGTGTCCGTCGTAGAAATTGTCGGTCCTTCGGGGCCCCTGAGGATAGAGGCCCTGGACATGGGCCCCTAGTTCCCTTATGGTAATGACAGTACTGCGTAGAAGAAGATCATTGTTTAACAGTATACTACCATATGCTGTTGAGTGTTGATTGTGTTGATATTGAGTGCAGACTGCCGGACAAGGGGTCTTGGGTTCGGCAAAGAATTAATGCAATTTAAAAGAAATACATCATCATCAGGCTCACCCCCTATTACATGGGACTCATAACATAAATACCTAGTGAAAACTGGGTGTTACTTCTGTATGCATCTCTGCCTACCCCTTCGGGGATAAAAGGCGTGATATTATGTTATGTTAAATGAAGTGTGGAATGAATTGTCGTCTGTCAAATTATAAAGGAGGAAGCTTTCTCTTCTTTCATATTTTGTGAGGCGATAACTGTGCAAATCTGTCCCCCATTCTTGTAAAACGATAATAAACTATTATAAATCATTTAAACAATACTATCCAACAGTAAGTACCACTGATCTCTTGACGCAAGTCGAATAAGATTACTCAGATTTGATTTTTTTTATGGCATAAGCCGGTAATCGAGCAGACGGATCACCTGACTGTAAGCAATTGTAAGCAATATATAAACATAACATAACATCACGCCTTTTATCCCCGAAGGGGTATGCAGAGGTGCACATTCTACCACAGTACAATGTAACACCCACTTTTCACTAGTTGTTATGAGTCCCATGTAATAGGGGGTGAACCTATTGCCATATACCGGGCACATTTCCAGACTCCGTGCTACTACTGAGAATTTTAAAAAACCCAGTAATACTTTGCCCGACCCGGGAATCGAACCCGAGACCCCTTGCCTGGCAGTCGCACTTGCGACTACTCGGCCAACGAGGCAGGCGGCGAACTCCGTTTCGCCACCAGATGGCTTCGTTTTATGTGACATTCTTTGCTATAAACCTCACGGAGCCCGAGACCTTTCCAACGAATGCAAAACCGTGGAAATCGGTTCTTGCGTTCTGGAGTTATAGCGTCAGGAAGGAAAACCCGACTTATTTTTATATAGTTGAAGAACGAGTGTAAGTTAGTTAAAATAAGCATGCTTTATTTATTAACCAAAACATGATGATCTATTATATTGTAACTATAACATCTTTGTATATCATAATTTTACGTTGGTCTATACATAATCTGCTACCTATTTAGACCAATAATCGAATAACTTACAATTTGATTTCCATTTAAACTGTCAAACACCGCGCGGTGACCGGTGACCGCAACCTATTGTTCTATAATTGTGTCTACAAAACCGGTACTCGACGAGTTAAGCTAGCCTGTAAACCAATTTGTAATGCAAATGCCAAAAAAATTACAATATGTCGTGGTGGCCCGGAGGATAAATGTATGTATCTTTAGCTTTATCAGTGCCGCCCATGGACACCAGAAACACGAAAAGGTTACAAATACGTCACCGGCCTTTTGGAGATTACGAAATTGAGTTGGGGAGATTGGGGAGGGTGGTAATTGTGCCCCGGTAACCTCGCTCACACGACAACACACAATACAAGTGTTCTATTTTATTTATTTATTTAATATGCTTCATGCACAAAATGTACAAAAAGGTGGACTTAATGCCGCAGGCATTTTCTACCAGTCTGACCTTTGGGTGATGCAGAGAAGAGTAAATGGTAGGTGCAAGAGGCAAGCAGTGATTTTATTTAACAATGAAAGATAAACTTATATATTTCGGAGATATACATACATAAATAAATTTAATTATAATGTGTACCTACACATGAGTACAATATGCCTACATACATACATATATACATAATATATAAATATATACTTGCTTACTAGTACACAGTGGATAGTTAGCGCGATGATTCAGCGGTTGGCTGGAAAATTTTTAGGAAAAGCTCACGTACTTTATGCTTAAAAGTTAGTCGAGTTGAGACCATCCTGACATCCAGGGGGAGCGCATTCCACAGCAAAATTGCCTGTACGAAAATGGATGAATGTGAAGTGTTGTTTCACGTAGACACGTTGTGATATTGCTTCGGTCGAAGCATGGCTCTCTCACACTTACTTAAAAACTGTACCCGATGAGTCAAATAAGGAAAAACTTCACTACTTCTCTCAATACTGCTAGGACTAGCAGAAATTACAATCTAATCTTACCCGAGTACTTAGTTATTAAGATAAATCAAGTCCCTGTGTACTTAACTACTCATTTACTAATTATCTTCAATTTCTTACGTGTAAATTCACATGTTTTGCCGAGATTTCGTCAAAACTACTTATCTTTTCATTCTTAATTATTTTATTTGGTTATAAAATACCTTCTTTAATACTCTCAATGTGAGATGCGAATTAAATAAAATTAATGCGTTGAATTTTATTTTGGTACTCGCGCTCACGATACAGGAGAAAATCTTAGTGTGGGACCAAGCCACTATACAAGCTTTAAAGAAAAAAGATATGTAATATTTTTGGAAGCCCCATACTTCCGAGAGCAGTGCTGTGTCGATGGTGTTTCGTTGAGCGCCAGCTTCAATGACAGACAGACGGACAATTAAATATTTCAAAAGTGCTTAATCAAGTATTAATTGAAATAAATGCTTTGACTTTGACTTCGGCTCGACCGGAGTGATACAACGGCCTCAAAGTACACCGGCGTGAAACAATGCTTCCGTTGTATGCAGTCGTGTGAATGAGATTACCAGAAGCCCTATAGCCTAAAAAGGCCGATAACACACTGGTACCTCCTCTAGTGGTAGTGGCATATCCTGGGCTCGCTGCCATTGCAGCGGTAAGTCCCCTCTTGAGGAGTGGCTTGAGAGACGCCACGGTGTCCTCACCTACCGCCTGACGCAGGTCCTCACTAGACATGGGAGATTAGGGAGGTACCTGTGTCTGATAGGGCGGGAGGAAACGCCCGGGTGTCATCACTGCGAGGACCACTCTGAGGACACGATGGAACACACAGTAGGGGAATGCCCAGCGTGGGCGCGCGCGATCGCGAGACGATCTCCGGCCACCGTAAGCACGGGCCTGCGCACGGTGAGCATGGGTAGCTCGTCGCTCGACCAGAACCAGACTCGAGCGTGCGGCGCATTGCTTTCCGTGCGCGCGCCTCAAAGAACCATCAGACCACCACATATTAAGGATTAATTGATGATTGAAAAGTCGAACGAGTTACCGGGGCTCCGGGTCGAAGTGCAGGTATAGGAACGGGGTGGTTTTTAGTCAGTAAGAGTCTGACACTCCCTCCCGCCTCACCCAGGCGGGAGAAGTCAATCGATGATTTTCACCCCTTAAAAAAAGTCGACATATCCCATCAAAAATGGGCACAGTAGTTTCTTAAGCGGGAAAAATATTGTTCTCCCGCCTTGTGTGAGTAGAGAGAGAATGTCATACTCTAACTGACTAAATACCACCCCATTTTACTCCTGATTTGAGCCGAAGCCCAGTTATCCACAGCTCGTTGTTACAAGACCTTTTACCTATTTAATGCAAACAATATAAATGTTCCACCCACAAGCACGAAGCGCTTCGCATCAAGCTTTCTTGTACGTACTGCTAAGGAGTGGAATTCTTTGCCAGACTCTGTATTTCCTGAATATAACCTGAGCGTCTTCAAGGCCCGAGTGAATAGGTTGCTTATGGGACGACGTGCTCCATCGTAGGTCACATCATCGCTTTCCACCAGGCGAGATAGTAGTCAAACGTCGGCCTATCAAATATATAAGAAGAAACAAACAATATTAATCATTAATATTAGCATAGATCAAATTGATACAGTAAGCGATTACGATTACGTCTAGATTTTATGAACTATCTTTTGGTAAATTACAGCAGATTATGTGTTATTATATTGTTGTTATTTGTAGCTAGTTATATGTATAATCTCTGATAAATTTATAGTATATAACATGTGTAACATTCGCTCAGTTAGTTAGTAATTATATTTAGTGTTACCAATGGGTCCTCTTTTGATAATATTCACGCTCAGTGTTGTGGCAGGTAAGATCATTTACAATTGTTTGTAACTAACCTCTCGAATCACTCTTTAAATAAACCGCATCAATATCGGCTTTATTTAAATGGACAAGCCGGACACCACCTCCCAAAACCACTGCAACTCCTGTGCACCATGATCTACAGTAGATATACATACCTCTACAACCATGAAAAGATTGAAAAAAAAAATTAAGTGTGGGAGAGCCATACTTCGGCTCGAATGGGCCGGCTCGACCGGAGTGATACCACGGCCGAGCAGAAAACCGACGTGAAGCAACACTTGCATTGTGTTTCGTCGTGTGAGTGAGGTTACCGGAGGCCCAATTACCCACTATAATCCCACTTAGTTTTTAGTTAAATTTCCGTGGTGCTTGGCGAATGGGCCTCTCCCAGTTGTACAGTCTTTTCACGTCGGTTTTCTGTGGTGCCGTGGTGTCACTTCGGTCGAGCCGGCCCATTCGTGCCGAAGCATGGCTCCTCCCACACTTTATTCCATAGATATGATCAAATGTAAAATGTAATTTTCGCCCACAGCTCTGCCCGACGGTATTTTTATCCGCCGTGATCCAGGCCCCCGCTACCAGCACGTACAAGATGGTCTAGGCAGACTACACCTGGTGGACCTCTGGGCGCCAGCTACTGACTTCAACGCCAGATACAACCCGGACACACAGAATGTATACCACTTATTTACTAGGTAAGTGGTTCTTTTTATGTTTGGCTGATGCCGACAGAATAGAAGACATTTGACTCGCTGACATTGCAGCAGTAAGTCCTCTCTTTGAGAAGTGGCTTGAAAGACGCTATACCACCTGACGCAGGTACTTACCAAACATGGGAGCTTCGGGAGGTAGATGTGTCTGATAGGTAAGGAGGAAACGCCCGGGTGTCCTCACTGCGAGGACCGCCCTGAGAACGCGGTGTAACATACGGTGGGGGCATGGCCTGCATGAACTGAGTACCGCCGTGCCCTCAGGGATGTGATCAGCGACGGCGACTTCTCGCGTCCGGCCCTAGTCCAGGCCATGATGCGGAACGAGAAGGACTAGGGTGCCATCTCCTCCATTTGCGAAGCAGTAATGTTAGCTAAGGAGGAGGCGGGGCGCATGAGGTATAGGTTAGTATCCTACTCCTGTAGTCTCCAAGAGGCAAAGCCCTTTAAGGCTTTGACTACCAATCTGTTGAAGGCGAATCCTCTGCTAACGTTGGTCACCGATGACCTCCATGGCGTTTAATGTGTTAACACATCACATCAACAGCCTAAGCAAAGCAAATCCTCTTAATCACCACGCTTGCTCAATGCGGGTTAGCGATTACAAACTTATAATTAGAAATTATAAGCCCAAGTTTCCTCACGATGTTTTCCTTCACCGTTTGTCAGTGGTGTCTAAATAATCTTAGAAAGTACATATAACTCGGAAAAAGTCACATTGGTACCTGCCGTTGGTAGGTTTCGAGCCCGCACCTTCATGCATGAGAAGCGGGCGTCTTAAACCTTTGGGCCACCACGACACAATGTGTTAAATGAATTAATAAATTGTTTTGTTTTCTTCAGACGCAACCCATCAGTAAGCCAGCCCATAGTTCCAGGCAACGAGCAGCTGCTGAAGGCATCCAACTTCGATCCTTCACATAGAACTGCCGTGCTAATCCATGGCTGGTTTGACAGCGCTACCGGCAACTTCAACGCCGTTCTTCTAGCTGGTAACTATTATTTTTATCATATCCAAAAAAGGCAAATAGAAATCAACTAAAAATTACGAGTTACTCATATAAATATACTGAGAGAAGCTCTAGAAAAGAAAGAAAAACTATTTATTTTTGCGCAGAACACACATAACAATTAAAAATAAAATAAAATATAATTCTAAAGAAAAATTAAAAATTAAGTCTCTACTAATTTCGAGTTACAGAGGGACTCTCCCTCATGAGTAGCATGCGCGGTCGCAGCGATACTGGTTGTGGTTGATGCCCGCGTTGGTGCTGGTGCTTGTGCTTCGCACCCATCGTGCCCTCTGCCAGGATCTACGCGCGTTTTTTTCCAACTCCGGCGACGATTCGATTCTCGGGTCGGCACAAATACAATGTTACATACAACGCGCACTGTATCACACTCCAGATTCAAAACGCTGTGGATCGACGAAGACTTCAAGTTCAGTTTCCACGCGGGTGGCATAAATAGAAATCGACCTTAAAATGCTTTATAAAAAGTGACATCTGCCAAACATAATTCGACAAATTAGGCTATTACATGCAACGTATCTATAATAAAATCTATTTTCTCGCGTTGTGTTCGAATATAAATTCATTATTTAATCATAATTTCAAATTTCGCGCTTGTTTCGCGAAAACGCGGCAAATAGCGGACGCCATGATTGTTTTGTAGTCATGACGTCATCAGTATTCATTGGGTAAACAGATGATATCATCTGTTTACCCAATGAATACTGATGACGTCGATGACGTATTAATATTAATACACACTTAGTACAATGACAGCTGACACTTGTTTACTACCGTAATGACGTCATTAGCATGGCAGCGACATTTCGTAGTGTTCAAAGACAGATAAAAAAAATGAAACTTTAAACTGCAATAAAAATATTTAAGTACCTTATGAAGTGAAACTAACATTTCCCGATTGCTTTGCCTAGAGACAATCATTGTAATATACTTTTAATTCTTTTCTCATCTAGACTAAAATACCGTACCGAGATACGCGCATTTTAATTCGTTTAAAACTGTTTACATATTAAACTTTGTCTTTTTATTATTTGTAGTAGGTACATATTCCTTAAACCATATTATCCCTACACTTTATAGGGTTTTAATAACCTTATGTCGTAAAAACCAAGAATTCTGCTGATATTTTTACTCAGTGCAGTCCAGTTAGTCCTTAAAAAAATCTATAATACTTTTTACTCATTTAACGTCTTCTTCTCCAGCTTTCTTAGCGGCAGAAGATATGAACGTGATCGTGGTAGACTGGAACGCTGGTGCCAGCACTATCAATTATGGCAGAGCTATCGAAAATACTGTCCTATCAGGTAACAAAACCATTGAATTGTTTTCTATTTCATACAGTGTACAGATGGTCCAATCTGCAAACGTCGTGGTATAAAAAAGTCCTAAAACTACGACCAATCACTGCTGTTCAAATACTCAAACGTTACTCAATACAGTGGTTGACAGGTAGTCAAATTCAATACTTTTATTGGAATTTCAAAAACGATATATTTCTATGAATTTTGTATTGGATCGTAACCTATGACGTAATCATATTTCTACGTCAAATAGCATACTTATTTCCTTAAAATTAGCGAGAAAAAATCCAAAAGTAGGTAAATTGTCAAATTAATGGATGAGAGTATGATTATTTTTAATAAAATTATTCATTGCATTGATAAGTTGAAACAATATAAACCTAGGAAACTAGCCAATTACACGTCGCGTAGATCTTCGCAAAACCTGAGACAAGAAGTGTTAGATATAAGAATAAGATGCTTTATGTCTCCTCAGGTGCTGGTGTGGCTCGCTTCATCTCCTGGATTAACAACGTGACTGGAGCTGATGTGGCGAACTACCATGTAGCTGGATACAGTTTGGGTGGTCAACAAGCTGGTATTGTGGGGAGAAACCTTGACGGCAAAGTTGGATATGTCACCGGTAAGGTTAAATCCCACCAAAAACATTCTGTAAAAACTAGCCAAAGTCGGAGGATCTGCTAGTTTATCTCTAAAAAGTAATGAAATATAACAAAGTCGTGCCAAGTCCAAGGTTCCTTATTACCCGAGCGTACGGCATGCCGCGCGCGCCTCAAAGAGTTATCAGACCACCACAGATGGGGCCCAACAGGGCCGATGCCGATTCGGAGTCGCGGAGAACCTAACGGGTTACCGGGGCTCCGGCTCGACGTGCAGGAGAAAGAACGGGGTGGTTTTTAGTCAGTAAGAGTCTGACACTCCCTCCCGCCTCACCCAGGTGGGAGCAATCATTCGATGATTTTCCCTCCTTAAAAAAAAAGGTTCCTAATTGCGATTTCGTTACGGTGCGGTGCTGGTGGCTGGGCAACTGGCTACCGAGCAACGTGTAGCAGGTTCGATTCCCGCACGGAACAACTCTTTGTGTGATCCACAGCACGACACAGGAGCAAATCCTAGTGTAGGGCAAAGTTGTTAAAAAAATCGACTTAAAAACACGGTGTGTGTGTGTGTGCAATTATCTCGCGATTGGCTGAACCGATTTTGATGCGGTTTTCACAAAAGTCTTTCTCATACTTGGTAGAAGGTTTTAGTATATTAATTAATCGACTTGAAAATAAAAGAAGGGGATAAAGTCAATTAAATGAATAACTCTTTTAATAAGAATATACGTTTTTTTTTAACGCAGTTATTAAAAGAATTATTTATTCCTCAGCAGGTGTAGGCAGAAGTACCTACAGGTGAGGAATGTAACACCAAAGTTTCACTTGTTATTTTATGAGTGCCATGTAGCATTTTAGCTTTCGATCTAAGTAAAAATCTACATACTAAGAAAAAAATATGACATCACGTCTTTTATCCTCGAAGGAGTAGGCTGAGGTGCACATATACCTCTACATATATACGGCACTTAATGTACGGTACTGTACCTCTACAATGTAACACTCACTTTTTACTATTTATGTTATGAGTCCCATGTAATAGGGGGTGAGCCTATTTCCATATACCGGGCACAGTTCCACACTCCGTGCTACTACTGAGAATTAAATAAAAAAACCAGTAATACTTTGCCCAACCCGGAAATCGAACCCAAGACTCCTTGCCCGACAGTCGCACTTGCTAACACTCAGTCAACGAGACAGTCGGCACATATGGGCCGGCTCGACTGGAGTAATACTACGACCGAGCAGAAAACCAAAGTGAAACAACGCTTGCGTTGTCTTTTATACACCCAATGCGGGAAGGATCTCAATCCTCAAATGCACGCAACTTGTAACTCTGTGCAGCCTCCATGGGCGACGCTGATTGCTTACCATCAGGTGATCGGTCTGCTCGTTTGCCTCTCTCTCCCATAAAAAAATAAATATCTTGTTATTACCTCTACAAACTCCATTCTCTTTCTCACCGTCTAATGATCTTTTCTTTCAGGGTTGGACCCCGCAGGTCCCGGTTGGGTTGGATACGAACACACCTTCAAAGCATCAGATGCAATCTATACCGAAGTTATGCATACCAATGTAGGAGCTTCTGGGTACCTGGAGCCCCTCGCTGATGTGGACTTCTACCCGAATGGTGGCGATAATATGCCTGGCTGTGTGTCTAGTGGTTGCAACCATGACAGGTTGGTACAAAACGTGAATTATTATTGGCTTTGATAGATCTGCAACTGTTAGGGTTGTGTGGTTCATACATACATACATAACTTCACTCCTGTCTCCCATGGGGGTAGGCAGAGACTATGAAACGCCAATTACTACGATTCCTTCATACCTCTTTAGAAGGCGCTCTTGATGATAAAATCTAATATAGAGGTATAAAATTCTCTTGTCAGTTTTCGTTGCTTTTTGTGCTTATCCGGTATCTATGAGAATCGGCCAACATCTATTTTTCTTCCCCCTAAATGTCAGGGGTAGTCCACCCCTAAATTTTTTATATGGCAAAACAACGTTTGCCGTGTCAGCTAGTGTCAATTTTAATTATTATGTTTTCGGCTAAACTAGTCGAGTTCACCGATTCATGGTAGATGTTCCGCCCACACGAAGCGCTTCGCTTCAAGCTTCCTTGTGCGTACTGCTAAAGAGTGGAATTCTTTGCCAGAGTCTGTATTTCCTGAAGGGTGTAACCAAGGAGTTTTCAAGGCCCAAGTGAATAGGTTGCTTATGGGACGACGTGCTCCATCTCAGACCGCATCATCGCTTACCACCAGGCGAGATAGTGGTCAAACGTCGCACCATCAAATATAAAAAAAAGACTTCATCGTCAAATAGTTTCGTGAGTAAGCCGAAAACATAATAATTAATTTATTATGTCTCAAGAAAGTTTTAATAATCCTGACTAATGAATTATGTTTAATTAAAAACAATATAGGATTATTTAATGAAATTGTACGGGCTCGGAGGGATCAGGCTGTGGATCAGTCCTCGACGAGCTAGGTCGTTTTGGAGAGCAAGTGGACTGTATAATGAAAACTGGAGAAACTCTTGTACACTGATATACTTTATTACGATAATGTTAACAACACTAGTGGAGATTCACAATATTAGGTCGACTGGCTATGATCGACTTATAACGACTACATACATTGACAATACACTGACTGCGTGATATTTCATTGACAACTATTAACACACACTGTGTGATTTATCATTGACAACTGACACACACTGTGTGATTTATCATTGACAACCATTGACACACTGACTGCGCCTCGCAAGGAGGCGTCCTTTTATAAGCGAGCCGCGCGCGGACAGGATTAATCCTGTCGCTATGGGCTCGCGACTCGGCCACTCTGCGACGGAACCATGTCCGTACATGCTCAAAGGCAAGTTCAAACCAAGCAGCGGCGGCGCGGAACAAAGGATCGCCGCCGCACGCCTTTGATATTCGTGTCTGAACTTGCATTTTTGTCATGGTTCGGACATGTTCGGAACACGTCGCGGGCGGCTCGCGGCCTAGCATTGCCGTCGTGCACATTTCTCCCGCCGTCGCCATCAGGCGACTCCTTGGTGAGCACGACAATGCGCTTCGCTGTTCTTCGTAGTACGAGTCGTCTGGTCATGACGTTGTGGTTTACTCGTACCTCTCCATCTGCGTCTGGCAGCACCTGTGTCACCCTTCCTCTGAACCAACTGTTGCGTGGGAGGTAAGGGTCGGAGATCACGATGACGTCTCCAACCTTGGGTGGGGTGCAGCTGCCGTAGGGCTCCCGCCGGTCTTGAAGGAGCGGCTGGTATTCACATACCCATCTTGCCAAAACGGCGACACCGGTGGTATAAGCTTCCAGCTTATAGACCGCGCATTGGACTCACTTCCTAAAGCGCTTAAGGCACTTATGCCTAGGTCCCTATCTGCCGCTTTGAAATAGGTTGCGAAACTAAACGAAACTAACCTAATACCTACAAACTATTCTATACCTATACTTATACCTATAGAACTATTCTAACATGTACCTATATACCTATATCTATAGACTATCGCATGTCTATAAAATATCCTATATCTATAAACCTATCTATTCCTATGTATATCGATGTATATTCGATAAACAAGTAAATAAGGCTTCATATCTTTTAACGTTGTGCCTATCTATAGCTACACACATGGAACCCAAATAACCTACTACATAAGGTAGCATGTGGTTGACCAAACGAAGGTACGGTAGCTTACCCGTAGAGGGGTAAGCTGGCATAACTTTTCCTATTTTGCAAAACAAATAGCCTTTTACAGATCGTAGTTTTTGAATCCTATGACGCTGTCGTATGTTGTTCCTACTATTATGTAACTGTTTATGCAAATATATACCTGTATTTACTTTTGAATATAACAGGGTGTTTTGATTCTGCATTCATGTTTGCCACCGTTGTGATTCTCCCGCGCAAACGTAAAACACGTGCGCTTGCGCCACATGTGCTGAGCGCTGATAACGCGCTGTTGCTAGGCGCCGCTTTGTTATTCTGTGTGGCGGCGGTATCCTTTGATACTGTTTCGGCCTGCAAGTATTTGTCCTTTTGTCCTTTGGCTCGTTTAGCGTAAGCAGGTGTAGGTAAAATCTTGACTGGATCATTAACTTTTACGTGGTTGATCACATGACATTTGATGCGTTTTTCATACTTATCTAGGCACCGATCTAGATCTAGGGTACTTAGGTGGTTGTTAGGTACTGTAGATGCTACTGGTTTCCTCATTGGTCCGGTCGCGATGCTGTAATCGGGCGATCGTCGACACTTCTGACCTAGGATACCTAAGTTTTGCTGTTGCGGTTTGTTTTAGGTATCCTAGGTTCTACACAATATACTGATTTTACTTTGAAGTTGAAGTTTTTCGTGGTTTCTTCAACTGGTTCTACATTTTCTCTGATATTAATGTGGCCGCAAAATGTATCGATGTTTTTGTGTACTGAGTAACTACAACCATGCAATACCCAACCGAGTTTTGTGTATGATGCTACCGGTTCATCGCGCGCACCTGTACGTGTTTTTGTGGCTGCTAATAAATGCCAGTTATCTTGACCTATTAAAATCATCGGTCGCGCGCGTTCATAAACAAGAGTGCTTCTTATATCGTTCATATGTCTACAATTGTTTATGTCTTCTGTATGTACAGTCTGCGCCATGACTTCTAACCTATTTACAGTGCGCGCTGCCTCTATCTTCTGCGGGACGCTATGGTACTTGCCTTGTATGTGGAGACTAACAGTGCGGCTTTGCTCATGCTTGACTTCCGTACCTAGGCCTTGTATCTGCATAGGACTAGCTGGCCCATCTGCACCTAGGATGTCTGCCACTGTCGCGTCTAACAAGGTGACTGTACTCCCATCGTCTAACAAGGCGTATGTGTCGATACTTGTACGTGGTCCGCGTAACGTCACAGGAACTATCTTCAAGTACGCGCGGCGATTCCGAGGCGAAGTCGTTGAGACTGTCTCGCGCGCTGACGTCACGGATTCGTGTGTGATAACAGGCGTCATTGATGGCGGCGCGTGCGGATCTGTGTAGTGTATTGAATTAACATCACGCTCTTTGTGCAACAGTTTGTGATGTTTCATGTTGCATCCCTTGACGTTACAAATAGGCGCTCTGCACATATATCTTCTGTGTTTATTTCGTAAACACCTAAAATACATGTTATTGTTTTTTGCTATATTCCACCGAGTATCTATGTCTAGCTGCTTATATTTATTGCAATCTGGTAACTTGTGGCCGTGTTGTTTACATGCCGGGCATAGCTCACTTGACGTTCTTTTACTTACGATGAACGTGCGCTCAACTCTGCGCCGTTGTCGTACATCAATGGTGTTATCATTAACACGCTCCGGCAGCGCGTACGCGCTACACTTGTCGGCCTCTTCATTCATGAACATAGATAAGAGCTTTAATACGGGAGTATCTTCATGCTTTCTATTAGCCGCGTAATCATACCATTTATTTCTTAATATTGGCGTTAACTTTTCTATGATATTACGCGACATTTCAGGGCTATGCAAATACTGGATTCTATTTAGTGCTTCTATCGTACCCACCGTGTTTGCAATACGGCTAGCAAATATACAAATATCCCTAGGGTTATCATTTAATCTAGGTAATAACTTTACATTATCTAATTCTGTCATTATCAAGGCCTCAGGCCTACCAAAACGTCTTTCTAGTGCGTCTAGAATGACCTGAGGGTCAGATTGACTAAATAATAAGCTCCCTACAGCTTCCTTTGCGGCGCCTCTGAGGCTTATCCTAATCCTAGCTACGTTTTCTACGCTAGAAAAGTACGTGTGTGAGTCACAATACGTGGCCTTATAAGCTATCCACTCACCGGGTTTTCCGTCGAAGACTGGTAGCCGCTGCATATACTTCGGGGGCTCTCTCGAACTGCGCGTGACCTGCGCTAGTGCCGCGGCGAGTGTTCCTACGTCTATCACTTTATCACTCACGTTACCGTGTGACACTACACTCGCGATATTGCCCTTTGTTTTCGCACACGCACTTTCACACACTTTTCCATAGCCGTTGTCATCTCGCGGCGGTTGCGCGCCCGCCGGGGCGCCGCTCGCCGTCGTTGTCGCTGCGTGGGCTGCGTCCCTGCTGATGCTCCCGCCGCTGACGTTGTGTGGCGGCGGCCGAGTCTCACCTCCGGGTGGCGGCGCGGGACGCGCTAGCCACGTTCCAATTCTCACGGAGGCGAGGTCGTCCACCAACTCCTCGTCGTCACTCGACTCAGCTTCGGCTCTGAGGCGCTGTAGCTGTATTTCATGCAGCTTTCGTTTTGCCTGCGCTTGCCTGATTTCCATCTCAGCTAGTCGCTTTCTGGCCTCCAGCTCTGCCTGCGCTTGCTTGGCTTCTATCTCAGCCAGCTGTTTTCTGGCCTCCAGCTCCACCTGCGCTTCACTGGCTTCCATCTCAACCAGCCGTTCTTGGGCCTCCAGCTCTGCGAGGCGCATTCTTTTCGAGTTTGTAGAGCGGCGTGACCTGGCATCGCTGGGCTTGAGCGTACCATGCGTGGCGTCTATGTAGGTAGTCGTCGTAGACCCGCTTCCTGTGTCCGCCACTCGGACCGAGCTCGATTCTGGTGCCGAGCTGCTGGCACCCGGTCCGGCGGTCACAGAAGGCTCTTGCTGGGTCTGTTCTCTCCTGGGTTCTCCACTACGGCTGCGTGTTAACACCATCTTGCTAGAACTTTATTCGGCTACGAAGGACCAGAAAATGTACGGGCTCGGAGGGATCAGGCTGTGGATCAGTCCTCGACGAGCTAGGTCGTTTTGGAGAGCAAGTGGACTGTATAATGAAAACTGGAGAAACTCTTGTACACTGATATACTTTATTATGATAATGTTAACAACACTAGTGGAGATTCACAATATTAGGTCGACTGGCTATGATCGACTTATAACGACTACATACATTGACAATACACTGACTGCGTGATATTTCATTGACAACTATTAACACACACTGTGTGATTTATCATTGACAACTGACACACACTGTGTGATTTATCATTGACAACCATTGACACACTGACTGCGCCTCGCAAGGAGGCGTCCTTTTATAAGCGAGCCGCGCGCGGACAGGATTAATCCTGTCGCTATGGGCGCGACTCGGCCACTCTGCGACGGAATCATGTCCGTACATGCTCAAAGGCAAGTTCAAACCAAGCAGCGGCGGCGCGGAACAAAGGATCGCCGCCGCACGCCTTTGATATTCGTGTCTGAACTTGCCTTTTTGTCATGGTTCGGACATGTTCGGAACACGTCGCGGGCGGCTCGCGGCCTAGCATTGCCGTCGTGCACAGAAATTTTATCTGTTCCTTTATCTGATGCGGCCAAAAAGTTGTATAGCTTTTAACCGACTTCCCAAAAAAGGAGGAGGTTCTCAATTCGGCTGTATGTTTTATTGGAGGTCTTCGTTTTGTTAAATAGATTTTGTTAATTAAATAGATAGACCCGACCGGGTGAGGCGAGAGGGAGGTGGTTTTCAGTAGACTCTTTACTGACTAAAATCCACCCCATTCCTACTCCTGCACTTCGAGCCGGAGCCCCAGCAACCCGTTATGTCTTCCGCGGCTCGTTAAATACATATCAAGAGTATTTTGTTCGTATAACTTATAAGTTTAACATCTTATACTATTATATAAAGCGGAAGAGTTTCGTTTTTTTGTTTGTTTGTTTGAACGCGCTAATCTCCGTAACTACAAGTCTGATTTGAATAATTCTTTTTGTGTTGGATAGCGTATTTATCGAGGATGGCTATAGACTACAAAACATCACGCTACGATCAAAAAAAACGCAGAGCGTGTGAAACATTTTACCTTATTAATGGAACTGTCGTGTATTTATGTACTTAGGAAAAGTAAATGAAGAGAAAAAAAAAATAAGTTATAATACCTCTACAAAGGTAATTCATTTGTTACATTTCAGATGCTACCATTACTTCGCAGAATCTATCCGTGATGGAGGTTTCACAGGTGTCAAGTGTGAGAGCTACGAACACGCACTTGTAGGAGATTGCCATCTACCGGAGACACTGAATATGGGAGGAATCGAACCTAAGACTGGGTTAGTATCCTTACATATTATACAGACTCCAACATCCTTTTATTAAAGACGATTTTAATACACAAAATCTTGTTCCAAACTATGATACTTTTTTGAATACCAAATGTAAAGCGGTTCAGTCGATTGTGAGAAAGTTGGTTAAAAAAAGAACTGCCGTTCACTTACTATCCATCGAAACCGAATTCAAAAACCAAAATTCTCATTTATCAGACCCATAAGTCGAATCCTATAGAGGACAGTTTGCGACTAATCAAAAATTAATGAGATTCTTATGTTATCTACTTATTTAGTCGACTTTAAAAAATATGAGGCTCTCAAGAGCTCTTTGTAATACGGACTATATTTTGTTTTTTTCCAGAAAATCCGGCGTGTTCTACTTGGAAACCAACGCCGGAGCGCCCTTCTCAAAAGGCTAAACAACCAAAGACTAGAAATAAAGAAAATCTTTGTATAATAACAATAAAATAAAAATACAAAAATGACAAAAAATCACATTTTTATTTACAATAATAATAATAACACATAACAAAGTATGTACACAAAGAAATTAAAATTAAATAAAACATAAAAGTTACAACTAATATTTTTGCACTTCCTAGAGGGCGCCACTCACGATTTAAGTCCCTTTAGTCTTAACAAAGCGAAACTGGTAGATTCATTACCAAATACAGTTGCCTTTAAGCTACAACAACGCCCTCTAGGGAAAGCGAAAATCATCTTACAAGTTATTTATTTAACTTATAGCAAATTTGAATCGGTAGGTAAGCATTAAAAATCAATTACTTAAGAGTAAGACAAAAATTATATACTTAAATTAGTAATAAAAATGGCAGTATCAATTTGAAATTAAAAAAGGTAGGTAAGAAAACAAAGATTGATTCAGTACAGAGATAGTAGCCATTGGTTGTCTAGAGCTGACTGAGTTACAGAAGACATCGCTTCGTTCATTACGTATAACAATGGCTACTGTCTGTCTCTTTGAAGGATCGAATCCGAAACGAAGTGATCCGACAAAGAACCAAAGTTATCGACATAGCCCAAAGGAGTAAGCTAAAATGGCAGTGGGCCGGTCACATTTGTCGAAGAACCGATAACGTGTTCTAGAGTGGAGACCGCGTCAAGGCAAACTTAGTGTAGGGCACTCTCCAGCTACGTGGATTGACGACATCCGCAAGGTGACTGGCAGTGGTTGGATGAGAAGAGCTGAAGACAGAGCTCAGTGGAGAGGCTTATGTCCAGCAGTGGACGAACACGGGCTGATGATGATGACTGTCTCGGTACTGAACCCTTTTACCTGCATACTAAATAACTTGGCTGCCTTAATAAAAGTTCTATTCTCATAGGAATAAAAATCATTTTTGTCTATTTCTTAATCAGTACATTCGTGTCTTGTCTAATTTAATTTTCTATTTAATCAGTGTGTTATGTATTCGAGACTTTAGTCCATATTACAATGACATAAGGTCTTTTATTATCTGAAGGGGTAGACAGAGGTGCATTACGGCACTATGCTCTGAAGTATTATTTTTAATAATTGCAATGTGATGTTCATAAGATTATTATTATTCGACTTTTAAACCTGTAAAAACCTTTTCTTTTTTTCTGTTTTTTTATACTACGGCGGTAGCAAACGGCCCACCTGATGGTAAGCGGTTACCGTGGCCTATGTATGCTTGCAACACTTGGGGCTCGCGCCTTACCGACCCTTAATGAACCTATTTACTCTTTGAAGGATTACATTGTAAGGTCTTTATCATTATGACTATTTTTTCTTTCTGTGATAGGCAGAGGCGCATATAACATTAACAATGAGCTTTATTCTACCAATCAAGCTCTTAATTTGATATCCATAATGAAGGTAGTTGTGGAAACAAATAGGTTATATTGTATGGTCATCAAAATTAACTCGTTGAGTACCGTCATTATAGACACAATTAAAGAACAATAGGTTGCGGTCACCGGTGTCCTCGCGGTGTTTGACATTTTAAGACTGTGTACCAAATATCAGATCGACCTGTCGTGAGAAAGGGCGAAAATTTACTAAGAACCAATTTTCAATGCTCAATTAAATTATATGAGAGAAATAACTTTGAATATTTGACAATTACATGACATAACATCATGCCTTTTATCCCCGTTATACATTATGCCACTATACAATGTCTCAACCAATTGTCACTATGAATGTTATCAGTCCCATATAATAGGGTGTGAGCCTATTGCCATATACCGGACACAATTCCAGACTCCGTGCTACTACTGAGATTTTTTTTAAAAACCTGGTAATACTTTGAGACCCTGTGCCCAGCAGTCGCACTTGCGACGACTAGGCCGACAAGGCAGTCAATTATATTTGACAATTCTCCCTTACTAATAATTGTCAAATGTCAATTTTATTCTAAAAATAGGCCCTAAAGGTGATACTTTTCTGAACATTTGCTGAAAGTACCGGCCAACGACCAAATTAAACTGTCAAACACCGCGAGAACACCGGTGACCGCAACCTATTGCCTATAATATAACCTATTCTTTAACTGTGTCTATAATGACGGTACTCAAAGAGAAGTTTGTAGGATCCATATTCTCAACAGTGCATTTAGCCAAACGCCACTTTAGTGCTAGTCTACGGAGAGAGTAGAAATCAAAATATATGGGGATGACACTGACAAGTGTCAAAATTTACGTCAATTCCATATAATTTAGTTTTCTATTCTACATGTAGACAAGCGCTAAATGGCATTTGGCTACAGCTGCAGGATATTTTGAAACCAAAAGTAAAATACATGAAAAACTTGTATTCCATATTCCTAACAGTTAACACATACATACTAAAACACATCAAATGCTTTTAACAAATCATTTTTGCGTTCATTTTAATCAATTTTGAACCTTATTATTCAGACATAACACTGTTAATACATGCATAAATTCACGCCTTTTACCACCGAAGGGGTAGGCAGGTGCACATACGGCACTTAATGCCACTATACAATGTAACATCCATTTATGAGTCCCATGTAATAGGGTGTGAGCCTATTGCCATATACCGGGCACATTTTCAGACTCCGTGCTACTGCTGAGATTTTGACGACTGTTAGGGATATTAAACATTTTCAGTATGCTTTATAAGTCACTTTTTCTAAGATAATCAGTACAATAGGAGTAGGATAGATGACGGGGTATAAAAATTAAAATCGAATTAGTCCGTCAGTTAGGTAATGAAAAAATATTAGACACGTATTTTTTATTTTGTCGTATAATAAAAGAATAAGATAAAATAAATCAAAGTTTAGGAGTGGGGGCTAATACGTCATTTCTACGTATAAACTGTACATAGAAGTGACGTCACGCGACATTTCAAATCAATATATCTTCGAAAGTATTCGTTTCTGTAAGAAAATAAAAAATACGTGTCTAATGATTAAAAATAATCTACCAGACGGACATTGAAATAAAAATTTGTGATCTGGTCTATTATAGTCAACAATTAATATTAAAATAATTGTTACCGAAAGTCATTTTTGATAACAATATGTTTTCACTTGCAACTGAAACGATTTTTAAACCTTATATCCTAGGCTGTAAGACTCAAAATTGATCAGAACATTATTTTTGATATAGCTACCTACTTAACTTACAAAATGAATTCTTAAGGGCGTTGTCAATGTGAGTAGATTGTGAATACATTTATTACCACCGCTACTCTTCCCACGGGTGTCGTATACGCGACTAAGGGACAAGGGACACAGACCGTACAGCAGCGCTCTCTGATAAACCTGAACCTTTTATACTGCGACCTCCAACCCGCCTGCCTGCGGAGATTATGACAAACCCTCCTATGTAGAGGAGGTTCATAGTGCAGCAGTAAACGGTCATAAGCTAAGGATTTTTTATGCAAAACAGGTAAACGAGCAGACGGATCACCTGATGGTAAGCGATCAGTGCCGCCCATGGACACCCGCAACACCAGAGGAGTCACAGGTTGCCGGCCTTTTAAAAAGGAATACGCTCTTTTCTTGAAGGTTCGAAGTAAGAAACGTCGTTTCAATTAGTAAATCTGATATTGACCATTCACTATTGCACTCTTATATATATCTCCTCTTCCTCCCTCCTACCTGACTTCTCTCTCTCTCTCCCCTCTTTCTCTTGCGATACCCACGACAAGAGTAGCGGTGGCAAAAAAGTTTGTAAAAAACCTAACCTATGATACACCTACATCCGTAGTGGTACTAACTAAGCGAGATTGGACCTTATCTATAGCATTATAAGTCTCAATTTTCGGTTCAGAGCCAATTTGAGGCGTATATTCTTGAATAGTTAATTTCTCTATTCTAAAATCGTCTTTATGGTGAACTATCATGTGTTCTTTTAGGTAATCGATTAAAAATTGGAATTCACAAATTTTACACTGTATGTATAGCTTTGGGTCCAAAACTTCATGTTTGTTAGCGTGTTCGTAACACATTTTAGCGTCCACGAAACATACGTTGCATTCAGAGCATTTATAGTAGACCATTTCTTGGTCATTTTGCATAGAATCTGCTGTTTTTTCACTTATTTTTACATTATCTTCGCTTATATTATCAGTTTCCGGGGCAACTGTCGCATTATTGTCCTGATACAGAGCAATCTTATGCCTAATTTCAGCTGCAGGAGAATACGCAGTTTCGGTGAAGATTTTAAAATCTTCCAGTTTTAATTTCATTCGATCGTGGTGTACATATTTGTGTCTAGGCAAGGTGTGTCTTGAAAAATCTAAACCACATATATCGCAATTATAATTCTCAGTCTCTGACGGTTTTTTGTGATTTTTGACGTGGTAGTCAAAAGATGAGTCCTTCATGTAATGTTGGTTACAGATTAGACATTTGTATAAATTAGCTTCATATCTATTTACCAGCAATTTAGATTTTAACTTGTTTGACAAGCCAGAACCATCGTTCGAATCATTTTTGTTTGTCAAAGATGTATCCGTTTCCACACAATGATCCGAAATTTGATCGGGCACTATCAGTTCTTCGTCTTTGGCCGCTTCATCAATTTTCGATCGACTCCTTCTAGATTTTGGAGGATTGTGGTCTATTTCTGAAATTGCATGAGTTTGATCTGGTATTTTTAATTCTTCGTTTTCTTTTGACGTCGACGGCTCATCGATTTTAGAGCGACTCATTCGCAAATTCGGTGAATTTTCATCTAATTTTGGTACCTTATTAAATATAGGACTATCATCATTAGCGGTTGTCAAATTACGCTTTTTCGGCGATTTTAAATCATTATCGACCTTATTACTACCTGTCAAAAAGTAAAATTGTCTTGTAACTCCGTTTACGATTTTAATTTTATAGTCTTCGTTCGAAATATCGTGTAGCTTAATATGTTTTTGGTACGAACAATTGGTGAATCTCAAGCCACAGACTTTGCAAGTCAGGGGAGTCTTATGTAAGTGATTAACTTCGTTCGCATGATATTTAAACGTGTTATTAGCCAAATAGCTGAGATCACATTGCTCACATTTATAAACAGTAGTTTCTCTAACAATTTTCTTAACTGTGGTCAACTTCTTTATATACAGTAAATCAGGATTATTGCAAGCGACGCTATGAGCAGCTAGCGTCTTTTTATCGAATAACAATTTGCAATTTGTGCACTTAGCTCCATTTTTCGGATTACATATCTGCGTGTGAGCGTTGAACGATGGCATATCGACAAACACTATCGTACAACTAAAGCATACGAAATAATTGACTTTAACGACTTTTACGATGTCAAATTTCGTTTCTTTGCTGTGATGGTTAATTATATGCGTGACTAACAAATCAGTTGGAAATACCAAGTCGCATTTACTGCACTTTTCTTTAGACACTTTTAAACTATTATTACAAACTTCAAGGTGAGTTTCTACAGTTTTTACGGACGTAAAGTGGAGACCACATTTGCACTTGTAAACCTTAGCCGAAGGATCGTCTTTTAATGGATTTTTACCCGTAAACAAGACGATGTGAAGATTACTCTTTCTGATATGCGGCCTCTTTCTATGCGCTTCCATGTGAACTAGAAATTTCTTTTTGGAAAAATATTGATCGCATATATTGCAAAATTTCCTTTCGCTTTTAGCAATGCAATTGTGTCTAGGCACGCTATATTTTAAACTGACACAAGTGTCACAATTTCTACATTTATATAACTTAAAACCCTTCTTCGGGCCATCTTTGAGTAGCAACTCTCTTAGTTTAGACAACGGGACCTCTTTTTGCTTCTTTCTTTGAGAAGGGACTTTAGATTCGAGCATTCGAAGGTGGTTGTTGAAGGCCTTGTCGCATTCATTGTTAAAGCTTACAATAGTGAATTTTTCAGTAATTTTTTCATGATCAGCATCATGGTCTAATAGATTTTGTAGAGAATTGAATGATACCTGACATTTTTCGCATGTGATTTCATTGTTTTTGGCGCAATTGTTCGCTATATGAGAGGATATTGCCAGTCCGTCCATAAACTTGTTGCAGTTCATGCAGAAATATTTCTTGTTATCTGTTACTGATGTGGACTCGACTTGCAGGCGGATGCTGCGTGTATATCTGGAAAAGGAAATGAAAAATTTTGTTAGACCACTATACTTACATCTCTATGTACATACTAGCTTCTGCCGGCGGGTACCCCCGCGTTCGTTTGAGACAAAAAGTTGCCTAAGTGTTATTCTAAACTTTATTATTTAATTATATAAATAAAAGATAAGTGTGGGAGAGCCATGCTTCGGTAAGAATGGACCGGCTCAACCAGAGTGATACCACGGCCTCACAGAAAACCGACGTGAAGCGACGCTTGCGTTGTGTTTCGTCGTGTGAGTGAGGTTACCGGAGGCCCGATTACCCTCCCCTTCCCCCAATCTGCCCAATCCCTGAATCCCCAACGATCCTCATAAGGCCGGTAACGTACTTGTAACGCCTCTGGTGTTCCGGGTGTCCATGGACGCTGATTGCTTACCATCAGGTGATCCGTCTGCTTGTTTACCGGCTTATGCAAACCAAAAACTATAATCTATCCCTGTTCCAAAATTCATCCCGATCCCTCCAGCTGTTTTGACGTGATTGCGTAATAAACATATAGACAAACACACTCACAAAGTTTCGCATTTATATATTTCTTTTTTATGGCTCTCCTACACTTTGTAAGTTAAATTAGAGTAATTAAGATAATAAGGCTTGCCCACGTAACGTAAACTGTAATTCTAATTAATTACGTTCTTTACTTAGAATTGGGTAGGCAGAGATTGTAAGCAATAAGGTTTTTGTAAGGGGGCGAAAATCATCGAATGACTTCTCCCGCCTGGGTGAAGCGAGAGAGAGTGTCAGACTCTTCCTGACTAAAAACCAACCCATTTCTTCTCCTGCATTTCGAGCCGGAGCCCAGGTAACCCGGTAGGTTCTCCGCGACAAGTAATAATGTTAAATATATAGTAAGGGATTGCAAATACCCCACTAACATTTTAAACGACTCGGGAATGGAATCTAAGACCGGCAAGCTCGGCAGGTGAGTTTGCATTTTTACTAATATCCTCTCGCCCGTTTCTCGTACACACAGGTAATATTAATAGAAAGCGAATGAACTATTCTGTTCAATCAAGTAAAGAACGGGTTGCAAACTTGAAAATATACGTCACAGAATAAATATCAAATCGGTACGCGTTTCTCGTACACCCGTGTGTACAATTGTGCGATGGGCACTCAAATATCGTACACCCGTGTGTACGAGATACGCGCGAGAGGATATGTCAAAAATCATAGAAAAATTTTAAAAAACATACCTATAAACACTCTTCATCAAAATCTGTCTCCGATCCAGGTCGGGCAAATCTGAGAATAGCGACATCCACTCCCTCTTGAACAAATCCGATGGATTATACATTAGGAACTTGAACGAATCCCGTCCTAAGTTTACATTATTCACATGGAGGTTGTGATGCAAATGATACTCCTTCTCAGCTACTTTAAGATTACATTTATAACACATTTTATGGAAATCTGTTATAACGTAATTCAGATGTCCCTGCGAATGAGTCACTGCGGAGTCATAGCTCATATTAACCATCTCACAAGTCTGACACATGTAGATGACATTCCACATACTTTTCAATGAATTATATTTCTTCAAGAGCTCCGGTATTAACTCATCTACAGTATGGAACTTTTTGTGTATCCGATAAGCGGGTATGTTAAATTTTTTAACACACACTTTACATGTTATGTACCTTTCCTGCTTGCATTTATGCTCCCTGACGTTTTTGTGGTATAAAAAGTGCTTCTCGCATTTCTGGCACTGATACATTTCTGGGATCGGCGGAACCATTACTATGCCACTTATTAAATTGAAGATTTTTATATCTGAAAGCTGGAATGATCGTTTGGCGTGTAAGCGGTTATGACTGGTCATGCTATTAGCTGAAAAACATAGACCACATTTATCGCAGTATTTCTTTCCTTTTGAACTTTTGCACATACCATCTACATGGCCCTTGTAATTTAGTTTGTATTGACAACAGCCGCAGAAATCGCAGTAATACAGAGGTATATCGTGCGGGTATATTACTACATCAGCGCTTTGTTTATGCTTTGTCTTTTCTTTATACTTCTTTTTATATTCCTTAGCTTTTAGCTTCATGTCAGCCAAGTTCTTAGCAGGATGGTCTAGAAATTCAATGACTATGAAGTCTTTTTTAGTCAGTTTCTTTGTAGCATGCTTTATGCGGTGGAGTTGGTACCTTGTGGCTGCGATATGCAGATCACAGTCGGGACAACGAGTCGACTTCTTTTCGGATTTCTTACATTTACCGTAATGCGCCCAAAATCCTAGCTCGTCGAAGCATGACAGACATTTGGGGCACTTGCAAAGGACTTTGTCGTATATATTTTTGTTCATAGTGTAAATTTTCAACTTATCATTGGTTTGATGTTGCAGGGAATGTACCACAGAGTCCTTTTTTCGAATCTTTCGTTTGCAAACACCACATTTGTCGAATACCATCGCTTTTTCGCAGTTCTTACTATGTGCCTGCGCACTGAAGCATGATAGGAAACCGATCTGACACTTATTACACTGGAACAAAGTTCCTCTAGGCACAAGAGAAGAGGACGCGAAGAATTTGCCATCTCTAGGCAATTTAAACCGAATTTTTCGTTTCCGTACTTCTACTATCGGTTCTTCAAACTCTTCTTTCGGTTCAATTTTGATACTTTTCTGTACTGGAGTAGCAGATTTAACTTTCTTGGGGAACGGAATCACCGATTTCTTCGACTTCGTCGTCTCCGAATCTCCCGGTTCCTCTTTGACGGGGAAATTTAGCGGTAGGAGTTCATATAAGTGTTTAATTAGGGACGTATCATCTGGGAAGTTTTTGGAGCAATGGTGGCAATATTTTGAAGTTACCGTGCTTTTTCGAGCGGTGTTCTTAGGGGTTACATCTATGGCGACTAGGTAGGAATGGCTGATCATTTTATGGGCATCTAAGGCGTTAACTGTTGGGAAAAGAATGGCGCATGTGTTGCAGTAACATGGGCTGGATTCGAGGGCTGGTCCCCAATTTTCTAAGTCTACTATAGGATGGGAGGTCTCGGCCTCCAATTTGAGTGCGTCCCAATCGACTGGCGGTTTGGATCCTGAAATGAAAAGTGGGATTGAGTAAAATTGTGCTGTTTTTAGTTGGCATGTTACCAACCCTTCAGACCACATGGTACATAACATAACATCACACAGAAGTAACACCTACTTTTCACTATTTATGTTGTCGAGTCCCATGTAATAGGGGGTGAGCCTATTGCCATATACCGGGCACATTTCCAGACTCCGTGCTACTACTGAGATTTTTTAAAACCCAGTAATACTTTGCCCGACCCGGGAATCGCACTTGCGACCACGCGGCCAACGAGGCAGGCAACTGGTACTATTAATCTAAAAATCTAATATTACTTTACTCGAGTATGAAGGTGAAATGTCGTCGTGACCAAAGGTTTAAGGTGTTCTCTTCTCATGCATGAGGATGCAGGTTCGAACGGCAAGTACCAATGTGACTATTTCCGAGTTATATGTACTTTCTAAGACAATCTAGACACCACTGACAAATGATGAAGGAAAACATCGTGAGGAAACCTGGGTTTATAATTTCTAATTATAAGTTTGTAATCGCCAACCCGCATTGAGCAAGCGTGGTGATTAATGCTCAAACCTTCTCCGTGTGAGAAGAGGCTTTGGTCAGCAGTGGACACTTATAGGCTGTTGATGTTATTGAGTATGAAGTTGTATAAACACTTTTCACATAAAATGGCGCAGAAATTCTGTTATATCAGTCACCTTCAGACTATGCAATTGCAGAGAATGTACAAAAATTAGAAAAAAAGAACTTAATATCTCATCGCCCGACACTAGAATCGAACCCAAGAAACTATTAGCCAGATACTTAAACGCTACTTAATTTTTAAACCGCCCTTAAGTATAGTTCTAACATAACATAACATCACGCCTTTTATCCCCGTTGGGATAGGCAGAGGTGCACATTATGCCACTGTACTGCCTCGTTGGCCGAGTGGTCGCAAGTGCGATTGAGGGGTCGGGCAAAGTAGTACTGGGTTTTAAAAAAAAATTCAGTAGTACCACGGAGTCTGGAATTGTGCCCGGTATATGGCACAAAAATAGTGAAAAGTGGGTGTTACATAACATACATCACGGCTGTTATCCCCGAAGAGGTAGGCAGAGGTGCACATTTACGGCACTTAATGCCACTGTACGTAACATTGTACGCTGTTGTAACTATAGTTCTGTCTCTACAAATTCTTTGTAGAATGACAGAGATGGAACGATATTTCAGTACAATGTAATATTGAGTAGCCTTTCAATATTAGGGTGTATGCTTGACAGTCGCCCAACCACTCGTCAATCGATTTCAATATTCACATAAAGTGATTAAGTATAAAGAAAATACTTTAACCCCATAAAAAATGTTGAAAATCATCCCCTAAATTTGTTCATACAAAAGTAGTCTCTAAACCGCGTGCGACCGCGCACGATGCTCATGAGGAAGAACCCCTCCGTGGTTCGAAACTAGTAGAGCTTTTCTCAGTATATTCACGTGAATAACCCGTGATTTTACTTAATTTAGTATGTCTCACGATAGTTATTATAAAAACACTCTCTAAACATTGGAAGTAAGGTCTATAATGTAGTCAGTGGAGAGTGGTCACCGGTGACGGTGGGGATATACGGGTTAACTTGTATACTCACCCAATATGATTTCGTTATTAAAAAAATACGTTTGTTCCTGCTGTTCCTCCTCCTCCTCCTCCTCATAATGCAATGGCTCCTCATTATCCTCTGTATTATCAAAACTATATTCATACTGATATAGCCCTTCTGGATTATCTACGGGCGCTTCATAGTGTTCTGAAAAAGAAGATATATTATTTTATTAACGCCCTGGATCCCCAATCCCTGGATCACCAACAATCCTCAAATCCCTAATCCCCTAAAGGCCGATAAATAATAAAAATAAAAAAAAATAATAAAAATGTTTATTTCAAAATCGAAAAGTTTTACAATTTTGTTGTATCCTGGACCTCACACTAGGATTCCCTGTGTCGTGAGGCCCAGGCTCCCTAACAAACAGTACAAAAAGAAAAGTTATCATAACGCTTAAATATAAATGTGTATTTTGTGTGTGTGTTGTGTGCGTGTGTGTGTGTGTGCGTGCGTGTGTGTGTGTGTGTGTGTGTGTGTGTGTGTGTGTGTGTGTGTGTGTGTGTGTGTGTGTGTGTGTGTGTGTGTGTGTGTGTGTGTGTGTGTGTGTGTGTGTGTGTGTGTGTGTGTGTGTGTGTGTGTGTGTGCGCGCATCTGTTTTATGTAGTGCGTGTGTATGTGTGCGTATGTGCGTGTGTGCATCTGTTGTATGTAGTGCGGGTGTATGTGTGCGTATGTATATGCGATAACGCACTTGTAACGCCTCTGGTTCCGGGTGTCCATGTGCGACGCTGATTGCTTACCATCAGGTGATCCGTCTGCTCGTTTACCGGCTTATACCATGAAAACTTACCTTCAACCACTCCATCATCATTGTCAACTATCTCAATCTTCACCCTGGATAGGTCGGGGAAGATGCTCTTTATCCGAGGATTGTCCAGAACATCATGTTCCTCTATATCTATGTCGTCATCCATCGTGCGATGTTCTGAGGAGGAGAAAATAAGTAATCTATATATATATATAAAAGAAAGTCGTGTTAGTTACACCACTTATAACTCAAGAAAGGCAGAATAGATTTGGCTGAAAATTAGTAGGGAGGTAGCTTAGAGCCAGGAGACCGACATAGGATACTTTTTAACCAATACTTTTTTTTTACTTTTTATCGAAAATCACGAACGGGGACGGGAAAAAATGGGATTACGCGTACGAAGTCGCGGGCAGAAGCTAGTTTTAGATACAGTATAAAATTTTAGCACCACATGGACAGACGACCTGATTAAGACCGCAGGGAGCCGCTGGATGCAGGTCGCTTCCAACCGGCCTACCTGGAAGTCATTGGGGAGGCCTACGGTTAGCAGTGGACACCCTATAGCTGTCAAAGTCGAAGTCAAAGTCAAAATCATTTATTTCAATTAGACCAGAGAGGCACTTTTGAACGTTAACAATAAAATTAAAAGTGAAGCTATTTGCTCATTCCAAGGTGTAGATTCCTATGGAGAAGAACGAGCAAGAAACTCCATAGGTTACTCTTTTTCAATCAGGTTCACAATACAATTCTCTGGTTACATAGTTTTGCTGTTTGGATTGTGCGAGTAACACTAAAATCTAGTCAAAGTGATCGAAAAAGAATATAACCTTTATATAATAACCGCACTTTATGCGTGGCCCTGATTGCTTACTGATCACAAAAACATCACACTATGATCAATAGAACAGTAGGTGAAACCACGCCAAGTAGCTAGCTAATAAAGACCTCTGGTCTTGGGAGGGAGTGATGTGGCGACACATGTCACAAGTCAACGGATGACGTCATAAAAATCCTACATCGCACGCGAAGTTTACATTCGATTTAACACGGATAGAAAATCCCAACGAACAACTGTTGGGCAGAAAGCCCGCCAGGCGCGATCACCTCGCCTGGTCGGAGGATCCTCCTTTTCCGATATTAGGGAACTATACTCTCTGTTCCCTACAAGTTTCTTTCTACTATAGTACTAGTCAAATATAAAGTGTTGCTTCCTGGATGCTTCTCTTGATACCAATCTCAATGTCAATGCAATTAAATTCAATCTTAATATTTTTTTATATGTAATAGGCTCACGTTTGACCACTATCTCGCCTGGTGGTAGGCGATGATGCGGTCTACGATGCAGCATGTCGTCCATAATTATTTAATGTCAACTATACAACCCCTATTGTAGCTGTTAAAATAACATTCAGAGTACACAATATAAAGCCAAACTCAATACCATTTAGTTCATTCAATATCCACGCAATACAGATGCAATGGATGCTAGTGTCGCAACTCAGGAGTATGAAATTTCACAATACGAATGTCGATAGATCAGCAAGAATAAGTTTGCCTTCAATATTTAATATTTAAAAGATTCCGTTCAAGTCAGTCCCGATTTCAACAAACATTGACGCACGGTTGGTGCGGTGGCTGGGCAACTGGCTGCCGTGCAACGTGTCGCGGGTTCGACTCCCGCACGGAACAACACTTTCCACATCTAAGTAAGTATCTATTTAATTAAATTTATTATTAATATTTGCTTAGTCACCTGCCACTTTCATCTCTGCACCACCTTAAGGTCGACTGTGAGACAATGCCCAAGGCATTAAGTCCACCTGCACATTTGTTAATGTACTAAGTCTTAAATAAATAAATAAATTAAAATGTGTGTCCTGTGCCACATCAAAACAACCCACGGGCCTTTGTTTGGATAGCACTGGTGTAGAAAACTTAACTATATTGTATTAGTTTCCACTAGCAGCTTCAACAGGTAAAATTTATGTGTCCACACTACAATTAACTGTCCCAGTACTAAACTTCATCAGTTCAGAAGTTTTTTAATGAAAGAGTAACAAACATACATCAACACAAGGCTTTCCTTTCAATATTATGATCTTTTTCTCCTATATCTCTTCTTGAATCATCTTCTTAGCCAAACCTATTACTGATCGAATTCGAAACTCCTTGCTCGACACTTGTGCTTGCGGTCACTCGACCAACAAGGCGTTAGGAGCAGTGTTTTGGCAATAAACGTGTTAATTTTATCGTCCGCGAAAAATACCACGACATGACGTTTCAGTGTCCATAAAAATTAAAAATATGTGAATTTTTATTTAATAATAAAATAGCTACCTAATTGTTTAAACTTAGTTGTATTCTTTATTGTTTGCTTATCAATAATACAAAAGATATTCGACGAAATTATTACAAATGGAATTTTCCAAAAAACAATCGAAATTATGTTGGATAAGTGAAAATTTTAAGGTTTTTCAGCACAATTAGTTGGAAAAATTAATTGTTGATATATAAAAATACGAAATTCTTATATTACTACATTGGATTATAAAGAAAAACCGTTATATTGAATTATAAGATAAAATTGTTGAAGTAAGGTTACCTTTAGAGTTCAACCACTGAATAATCACACATTATTCTCTTTAATACTAAAATGGAACACACACTCACACTTATTATTGTTTTAATTTTATTTAAATACACAATATACACATAGAAAATAGAAAAATAATTATAAAATCACTTTCGTAGCAATATGAACTGCCAAACTCGGAAAGTTCAATGAACGAATGACGCAAAGAGTATAATAAGTATAAGGGATGACGACACATGAAATTGAATGAATGAAATTGAATGAATGAGTTGTTAATAATGTTGCCATTGCAATTTTTATTCGACCTAGTTTTTACAAGCTTTATTCACTCAAGTTTTAGCTGGTATTAAACGTAAAAAAAACAAAATTTAAAAAATATGACGACTACGCGCGAATATTGAAAAGATGTAGGTATATATAGTGCACAGCAGATTAATAGCATGCGCTACATTAATAAAGCCAAAAATACATGTAAGGCAGCATGGAACATTATTATAACCTAATGATTAAAATAGAGACAAACAATATTGACATAACTAATGATTAAAAGTATGACAGCCCAAACCGTAATTTATTTAACGAATATTTCACTTTAAAATATTTGTTGTGAAAAAATATATTTCATTGTATATAACTACATAAATATTTACAACTTAAAATTAACTAGGTACAACTAAAGTATAAAATAGTGAAAGTAAAAAAAAAGAATACGTACATTTTGTATCCCTAATTTAACAAAAACTACTCATAAAAATATCCAGGACACTAAAATAACAACTCCTCAAAACTCAAATATATATAAGAAAGGTGACAAAACGGACATGAGCAATTACCGCCCAATAACTCTAACCCCCATTTTATCCAAAATACTTGAAAAAGTTGTGTGTAATAGTGGAGAACGGGTAACCGGGGCTCCGGCTCGACGTGCAGGAGAAGGAACGGGGTGGTTTTTAGTCAGGAAGAGTCTGACACTCCCTCCCGCCTCACCCAGGCGGCAGCAGTCATTCGATGATTTTCCCCCCTTAAAAAAAAGCCCCCATTTTATCCAAAGTACTTAAAAATTCAGTTTTAGGAGTAGCAGCTCCACGGCTTTAGCATGTTTCTCACTATTAAGGTGAATGCCTAGATAGACCTCGCCATACATTTTTCAGGTGTAGAAATATCCGTAAATAAATAGTTTCTGCAGAATAAAACCAACATAATGAGACTTTATAATGTATCATGGTCGCGTATAACCTATATAAATATAAATTTTATATAAAAACAGTATTTCTAGGAGAATTAGACCGAATAAAAAACGAAAATATCTTTACATGTGTGAGCATATAACCGAAGGCCTAAATGAGAAATCAAAGATATGCTGTGTATTTCCCCCCTTAAAAAAAGCCCCCATTTTATCCAAAGTACTTAAAAATTCAGTTTTAGGAGTAGCAGCTCCACGGCTTTAGCATGTTTCTCACTATTAAGGTGAATGCCTAGATAGACCTCGCCATACATTTTTCAGGTGTAGAAATCTCCGTAAATAAATAGTTTCTGCAGAATAAAACCAACATAATGAGACTTTATAATGTATCATGGTCGCGTATAACCTATATAAATATAAATTTTATATAAAAACAGTATTTCTAGGAGAATTGACCGAATAAAAAACGAAAATATCTTTACATGTGTGAGCATATAACCGAAGGCCTAAATGAGAAATCAAAGATATGCTGTGTATTTCTAGACATGACAAAAGCCTTTGACTATGTCTGTCATAGAACACTACTCACGAAACTTGCACATTATGGAATCAGAGGGAAAGCCAATGACTGGTTCAAAAGCTATCTGGCTGAAAGATTGCAATACGTAGAATTAACCAAAAACTGTAAACAAGAGCAAAAAATCTTCCGATCAGGATATAAACAAAATAACTATGGCACACCACAGGGAGGGATTCTATCCCCGCTTCTCTTTCTGATTTACATCAACGACCTACCCGAAGCAGTAGGAAAAGATTGCATATTATTCGCCGATGACACCACTTTAATAATTAAGAGTGAAAATAATACAAACTTAAAAAAGGATACCGTCCTAGCGCTGAACAACGCAGTTAATTAATTTGATAAAAAATAACTTAAAAATTGTTGCTAAAACAAATGTAATAGGTACCATTTCAAACACACAAATCAAATACAATAAATAATCTAGACATCCAATACAAAAACTCTCACCCAACTACTGTGGATAATTGTGTATTTTTAGGTATAACAATTGATAAAAATTGCAGCTGGAAACCACATATTGATAAAATTGTTGCAAAAATTGATCGTTTTGTTTATGTGCTAAAAAGGATTCGACAAACAACAAATCATGAGACGGCAATGCTTGCGTATTATGGTTAAGTATTGTCCGTACTTCGATACGGTTTAATAATTTGGGGGAACTCAGTGGAGGTTGATAGAGTCTTTAAATCCCAAAAAAAATGCATTCGAGCAATCTGTGGAGCTCATTTTTTAGACAGCTGTAACTGGCTGTAAGCCACTGTTTCAAAAATTAAACATCCTACTTTTACCATATTATTATGTATATATTTTTCAAATAAATTACATAAAGCTATTTATGAAAATGCGTTACCGGTGACCGCTCTGTGTTTGACAGTTTTAACTTTTGCTATTTAAGAATTACTATAGTATTAAGGACTATTTAGAAGAAAATTCGATGGAATCTTGATAGTGTAATTTTAATAATAAATTTGCACGCCACATATATACGGAAAAAATTGCATTGTAACACCTTTTGTGCCGTATTTTAGCAAATAAACATTTTTGATTTGATTTGATTTAGTTTTAATGAATGAGTAATGACTACCTCCTTTTCGATTTCATAAATCATGTAAAATCACATGAATGGCAATCATTAAAATAAAAAGCTTGGTACCCAGTACTAAGTTTACTAAAAAATTTAAATTTTGATTGTGGGCACATTGTTTGGCATTCCTTAGAAATTGGATGTCAAAATTTCACTAGGTTGGCAGCATTGGCACGCTGCTGATTGACAGATTTGACGGTAATGTGGCCTAAAGTGATCAAAACAGCTTTTTCGCGCGTTTTTGCTGTTGTTATTGATTGACACAAACACGAAGAAAATAGTTTATTGGACATTCTTGTGATTTTTTACGTGTTTTTAATTGAAATTAACACTTGTTTGGAGTGCTATAACTGTAACATGGCGAGAACAAAGGCGTCTGTCGGATCTAAAGGTAATTATTATACGTTTTATCGTTATTATGTGCCTTTTGTTTCTGTTGAAAATTTAATTTAACTAAGAAATATTTGTAGTGTGTGAGCAAAATATGTTCTTGTCGGGCCCGCTAGGGTAACCTCCGATTAACTTTTTAAAAACCATATCATGACAAACGGTGAAGGAAAACACCGTGAGGAAACTTGGGCTTATAATTTCTAAATAATTATAAGTTCGAAATTGCTAACCCGCATTGAGCAAGCGTGGTGATTAACGTTCAAACCTCCATGCGAAAAGAGGCTTTGCTCAGCAATAAGCATTTAAATAGGCTGTTGATGATGATGACCTTTGTCTTTGGAGTCATGTGGGAGAAGTCCCTTAAAGTAAATGAAAACACTATATTTGTTCTTGTAAGCACTTAAAATTTTGTTACTTAGTCAATCGTCAGGTTATCCTAGTTTGGGTTCCTGACTTCCATCATTGCATTGTCACTTAAACTACACAGAAGAACCTGTAGAGAAGACTGTAGAACCAGTCTCTCACATACTTTGTCAATATTATAAAACTAGTATTAAGGTCTACATCACTGTGTAATATGATGTATAAAAAAATAAAAAGAAAATAAATAAAATTTATTATTATCGTCTAATTTTTTATTTTCTCAATTAGAATGCTGCTTGAATGGGTCATTGGGTGGTCTTAGGGGCAAGGAGTTTAGGACTTCTAAAAATTCTTATAAATGGCTAGTTTTTCATTTCCATCGCTTAGTATACTTCATAATAAAGCAAAAAACCAAAAGTGGGTGCCCAAAAAGCGTTTTTACATACTCCCAATTCTTGCAATTCAGACTGTCCAAAGTACAGAAATCCTTTATGGGGTTAGGTATTAAATGCTATAATAAAATACCAAATAGCATACTAGATCTCAATGAAAGTAAATTTAAAACATATATTAAGCGCGAATTATGTAATCAAGCTTACTACACACTGACAGATTATCTTGAAGATAAGAATGCTTGGCAGCATGTTGGTTCGGCTCCACTGGACAATACTCAAATGTCAGTCAGTAGTTAAATTCCAATAGTAGGTAATAATACATAATTTAATACTTTAATTCTAAAGTAGACAATCTAGTTTCCTTGTGGCATCGAGCAATTCTTTCTTTATTGAAACAAAGAGTTTCCTTTTCCTTGTATAGAAGCACAATTTCATGGATTGTCAGTATGCATATGTGAGCACCATGTTAGACTTATGATTTTTATTTTTTTTATTTTAGTAAGTTATTAGTATAATGCGTCAAGTGTGTCTTTGCATTGTTCTTACATATGCGTACAGTATTGAAATATGTATCAGAGACATTGTAGAACATACTTTTTTAAAAGAGTAACGAATGGAGTTTCTTGCTCGTTCTTCTCCATTCGAATCTACGTTTTGGAATGAGCACCTAGCTTCACCTAGCTTCACTGACGGACTGACTGACAGACTATTATTTATTTTGTATTTGTTGACGTTTCAAAAGTACCAAACTATGGTTTAATTGAAATAAATGCTTTGACTTTGACTTCCCCCAACTGACCTTTAGGGCTCATTTTCAGGCAAACCTGAAGCCCTAGATAAAAGTGCTCAGATAATATTCACCTTATTTTTAGGTATACTAAACGATAGAAATGAAAAACCAGCCGCTTATAAGAGTTTTTTAAGTCCTCGCGTTATAGCGCCCCTAAGGCTACACTCTAACCCTTGAATGGATAAATCGTAGACCCCATCATCTCTAATAACGAGCAGAGATAGTGGTCAAAGTCTACCATCAAACATATATAAAATTAAAAACAATGAATGACCTATGTAATTCATTTTTATGTACGCATTCTCCTTTGTGTTGTATGTGTATATGTTACCGGCCAAACCCGATTTCAGGACAAACTAGTTTTGCCTAGGCTAAACTAGTTCTGCCTAGGCTAAACTAGTTCTTCCTATACGCGTTAGGAACAACACTTTGTGCGATCCACAAGTTGTTGTTCCGGGTCTGAGTGTCATGTGTATGTGAACTTGTATGTTTCTAAACGTACCCACGACACAAGAGAAAATCCTAGTGCCCCACACTAGGATTTTCTCTTGAACATTCAAAAAAAAATACCCAGTAATTGCACCTACTATTTACTCTTCTCTGCATCACCAGACTGGTAGAAAACACCTGCGGCACTAAGTATTTGTACATTTTGTGCATGAAGCATATTCAATAAATAAAATAACTAATACTTTGCCCGGGAATCGAACCCGAGACCCCTTGCCCGGCAGTCACACTGCGACCACTCAGCCAACGAGGCAGTCACATTGTTTTTTTTTTAATAGACGCAATAATCATATTACGACTAGGTCATACCAGTTTATCCTAGAGTGTGCGTATTTATATCAGGATCAATTAGTTTGTCCTAGCCTAAACTGGTTTGTCCTATCGGGCTTAGGACAAATTAGTTTTAACTAGGCTATACTAGTTAATCCTAACGCTTATAGGAAGAACTAGTTTAGCCTAGGCAAAACTAGTTCGTCCTGAAATCGGGTTTGGCCGGTAACATATACATAAATTGTATCTAAATAAAAATTATTTTCTGTTCGTTAGTCTCGCTAAAACTAGAGAATGGCTGAACCGATTTGGCTAATTGGTGTTGAAATGTTCATGAAGGTCCAGGGAAGGTTTGAAAGGCAAGAAATCAGTTGGTTAAAAAATTTTTTGAGACAGTACAAAGTTTATTTTGCCTGAAGTGTTTTGTTTTGTTTGTTTGTTTTGTCGGAAAGTGAGTTTGTTTGTTTGTTCCGCTTTCACGCCGTAACTACTAAACCGATTGCTTTGAATTTTTGTAGACATAAAGTTAGAAGAGAGTCTGGATTAAATAATAGGGTACTTTTTATCTTGGAAAAAATTGATATTCCCGATGGAAAACAAAAGTATTGGTATAGATGGCGCTGTGTGTATTGGTATATTTTCTTTTCTGACGCGAGCGAAGTCGCGGGTGAAAGCTAGTTAGTAATAAATAATGAGAGTATGACTCCTAACAGATTTTATTTGAAGTGACAATCCATTTGTTTCAGTCTCCGCTGGTAAGAGCAGCAAGGCTAGATGCTGTGTGGCACCCACTCCTAGCAGTTCCGGAATGTCCTGTAAGTAACAATTTTTTTTATGACTGGGAACTTTCACATGTTGCCTAGATTTTCGGGGAGAATGACTAGGGGATGTGGGATTTTTAAGTACCTATTTACTTTCATTTAAAACAGTGTCTCACACAAGTATTGGTTCATGAGTTGTTTTGCACACACAACCCATTAACAAATGGAACACTTTCAATTATTTATTTTTTATTTTATTTATTTCGGACTAGATTTCTAAATAGATTTCTGTTTTTGGGAAACTATTATTTGTGTTTATTAATTTAATAATTTAAACTTGGGCTAATACCTAACTATTCTATTGAGCATGATGTGTTAGCCTTTAATTGATTGTTATACTAGCAAATCCATATTGTATCTAAACTGATTTGTTGTAATATGATGTGGAAACAGTCGTTGGCTGACCTAAATAAATAAATAAATAAATAAATAAATGACTAGCGACCCGACCCAGCTTCGCTCAGCTGCAATATGCATGTATTTCTATCAAAGGTTTATTATACATAATAAACCTTCCTTAACTCGTTGAGTACCAGTTTTGTAGACACAATTATAGAACAGTGTTGGGCAAAATTTAGTTAACTAATGATTGATGACTAATGATTGAATGTGTTAGTTATGGTTGATGACTAATGATTATTTAGTTTAATCACGAGGTGATGACTAACGATTGATTAGTTTTAATCTTAATCAAATAATCATGATTATTTATTTATGATTGATATTTTTTAATACGAGGTAAGGTAAAATATTTTTTCTGCTTCTTAAAAAAATACTGAATTGGACACAAAACGTTACTGTAGGTTAGGTTAGACTTTAGTGTTTTAGTTTAAAATTCAGTATTTTTTGGTGGTCAGATAAATAGATGCCCTGGTAAAATCTTATGATACGGAGAAATGGTTTTCAGTATAACGGGGTTTTTTGTAACACCTTCTATAACTTTAGTAGTTTTTAGGGTCCCGTACCTCATCTGACTGTAATCATGTAATTTATTACTTGTTTTTCGAAAAGTAAATGATGTCATCGTATTGCTTTAACGATTATAAGACTAACTAAATTACACTTGTATTATTTTATTTATTTATTAATCATCTCAGTGTAACTGTATTGAACTTTATAAACACAAATAATATATTTAAGAAAGCTATATAATATAGGGTGTAAAGGATGGCTTACCAAAGTAAAACCATGGACTCAGATCATCATCCTAAGTAACGGACCGAAGGAATTTTTTCTCGGAAAAGAAAAAATTTTGGCCTTTCTATACATTATATTCTATTAGCAGCCGACTTTAATATTTTGTATGCAGAGTTAAAAATTTTTTTCATTTCCGTACCTAATTCCTTCAGTACTTTACTCAAGATAATGGTCTGAGACTTCCTACCGAGTAGTGTACCAACACCTGTGCATCGAGCTTAGTCATACATTCATGATTAGAACTAATGATTGGTGATTTGCGATTAACGAATTTAGTCATGACTAATGATTGTTCTCGTTAGTTATGATTAAATTAGTCATGACTAAATTAATCATGATTAGATCAATCATGATTGATCAATTGATTGAATAAATTAGTTGATTTGCCCAACACTGTTATAGAACAATAGGTTGCCCGGCAGTCGCACTTGCGACCACTCGGCCTGTGATAAAAAAACAGCAGTAAAAAAAAAAATAAAAGCAAAAAAAAACATAGAACAGACAGGACTAATGATATTACACACAGACCCGGAACAACTGCAGGTTGTCCAAATGTTTGACTGCACGATTGGCGCGGTGGTTGGGCAACTGGCTGTCGCGCAACGTGTCGCGGGTTCGATTCCCGCACTGAACAACTCTGTGTGATCCACAGATTGTTGTTCCGGGTCTGGGTGTGATGTGTATGTGAACTTGTATGTTTGTAAACGCACCCACGATACAGGAGAAAAGCCTAGTGTGGGGTAACGTTTAAAAAAAAAAACTATTTGTGGGACTCAAGAAGAATTATACCATATGGAAGTTAATTCCAAGCACTAGCTCACCAGTGAGACAAAAAAAAGACAGTCCTCTGAGTTTGTTTCGGCATTGCTTCTCAGAGTAGTCAGTTAGGAAATGTCGACCTCAACGTTCGCTTGATAAAATTGACGTCTAAAAGTGTTGCCTTGTAGCCTATTTGCAGAAATAAATTCACTGGTTTCACTTAGTGGTCACACTGCCTACCTCCCACACATTTTCATTTATTTATAGCTAGCTGAACCTGCAAGCTATTAATACTTAACTCGTCGAGTACCGGTTTTGTAGACACAATTATAGAACAATAGGTCGCAGTCACCGGTGACCGCTTGGTGTTTGACAGTTAATATATTTTTATCACCTTTTAACCTTCCCTGGACACACAAACATTTCAAGACCAAAATTAGTCAATTTGGTTCGCCCATTCTCGAGTTGTAATGAGACTAACAAAGAATTCATTTTTGGTTTTGGTTATTGGTATTCAAACCTGTCATAGTTTGTAAGGTTTTCTTATTTCTTATTGTTTGTTTTATATTTTTCTACCAAGTTTACAATTTGTCATTTAACTCGTTGAGTACCGTCATTATAGACACAATTATAGAACAATAGGTTGCGGTCACCGGTGACCGCTTGGTGTTTGACAGTTAATATATTTTTATCACCTTTTAACCTTCCCTGGACACACAAACATTTCAAGACCAAAATTAGTCAATTTGGTTCGCCCATTCTCGAGTTGTAATGAGACTAACAAAGAATTCATTTTTGGTTTTGGTTATTGGTATTCAAACCTGTCATAGTTTGTAAGGTTTTCTTATTTCTTATTGTTTGTTTTATATTTTTCTACCAAGTTTACAATTTGTCATTTAACTCGTTGAGTACAGTCATTATAGACACAATTATAGAACAATAGGTTGCAGTCACCGGTGTCCGCTTGGTGTTTGACAGTTTAAGGACTTTTGTTTTTTTTTATAATTATTTGAAATGCCTTGGTTTTATGACTGTAATGTTATACTATTTAATTGAAATTTATTAATAAATATTTTCTTATTTATATAGATAAATTTGGACAACCTGTAGTTGTTACATTAGGTATTACATCTAAGCACCCACATAATAACACATTTTTTTTTTATGGGGGGAATATCATCGAATGACTGCTCCCGCCTGGGTGAGGCGGGAGGGAGTGTCAGACTCTTACTGACTAAAAACCACCCCGTTCCTTCTCCTGCACGTCGAGCCGGAGGCCCGGTTACCCGTTAGGTTCTCCGCGACACATAATAATACATTTTAAATGTGCATTTAGTCGCCGTTTTAAGGTGTCACAATATGCACAGTAACTTAACAATGAAATTTTTATCAGAAAGTAGAGCCAATAATAGAAATAAGAATAGTAATCAGGATTATAAAATGCAGCAAAATTATGACAATTAAAACAAAAAAAAAAATGGAAATTTAACATAACATCACGTCTTTTATCCCCGAAGGGGTAAACCGAGGTGCACATTACGCCACTTAATGCCACTGTACAATGTAACACCCACTTTTCACTATTTATGTTGTGAGTTCCATGTAATAGGGGATGAGCCTATTGCTATATACTGAGTTTGTTTTATTGTGAAACTTGGAATATTTAAACTGTCAAACATCGAGCGGTCACCGGTGACCGCAACCTATTGTTATTTATTTATTACACACACAAGTTAACATTACAGGTTTAGGACCCTATGCGATAACAAGGTATTATAAAATCTAGTGACGACTTACACCATATTAAACTTATACTAACTAATAAAGTAATCCAAACTATTACAGAGATAAAGAGAAAAACAAACCCTGTATTAAACTTAATAAAATAAAGACAAATAAATAGCATTTTTATTGTCTATCTATAACATAAATTACCTCTATATAACAGAAACAGAATGTTCTTTTTTTGTGTCTATAATGACGGTACTCAATGAGTTAAAATTATGTGTAATACTATCATGGCTAATAACAAAAAAAAGATTCCTTAGGCAGGGCAGACACGTAACATCAACTTTTCACCAGTTATGTTGTGAGTCCTCTTTACTAGGGGACGAGTCTATTCCCATCATCAGCAACAGCCTATAAGTGGCCACTGCTGACCAAATGCAATTTTTCACACGGAAAAGTTTGACCATTAATCACCACACTTGCTCAATGCGGGTTGGCGATTACAAAACTTATAATTAGAAATTATAAGTCCAGGTTTCCACACAATGTTTTCCTTCACCGTTTGTCAGTGGTGTCTAAATAATCTTAGAAAGTACATATTATTTGGAAAAAGTCATATTGATACTTGCCGTTGGTAGGTTTCAATCCTATATCATCATGTATGGAAAGTGAACATCTTGGAAAATGTTGTTGTAGCTCAGAGCAGCTACAACATTTTCTGTATATATTCTATCCTATTCCTATACATCTAGTACAATTCTAAACTCCATACAAACACTATAAATTCTCAAAAACCCAAAAAAAAAACAACCAATAACACAGTTTTCACAATCTAACCAAGTGACCATTTCGGCCCACAGCCAGTTCAGAGAAAGGCTCCAAAGGTTACTCTGGGGGAAACCCAGTATGTCCACGAGAGACACCAAAATGGCAGAAACCTATCACCAAGTTCTTCATCAGCAAGGAAGACCCTCGAGATGAGGAGGCGGATATCGATGATGAGACTGGTAAGATGGTATTTCTTACATAGTCGGCATATTTTATCATCATCACGCACATATCAGTCACGTACTGTCCACTGCCTCCCACAGTCGTGTGCGTTACCCAGGCCAGATGTTGTCGAAAATGGTCATTTAAATCTTATAGATAATTAGTTGTGCGGCTTCTGTAATTGTTGCGCACATTTTTAAATTTGTTGCGCTTATAGTTTTTTTTAGTATTTCACAAAAACATTACCTGCTGGGGTAACGTTACCCCAGCCAGACCTTTTTCTTTCTAATGGAAATATTTTAATAATTACAAGCTATTAAATTAGTTGTCTAGATGAAATAAATGTTGTGCCTTATTTTGTATTTATTCTTTCATCGGTTGCGAAGTTATGCGAGATTCTGCTGGGGTAACGTTTTTGGTTTTCCTAGATCTTTGAAATGGTTAAGCGGATTCTTATCATATTTTGTACATAGCTTCTTAGGAATTAGTTTAAATTTGTTCTGCAATAAATTAATCAAAATAATAGGTTATTTCATTAAATAGAAAAACATTTACTTTAGACGTTATACGAATATTGAGATTATTAGAATTATTGAAATACTTACTAGCTATAAAATTAGTTGTTAGAAAGAATAAGGTCCGGCTGGGGTAACGTTACCCCAGCAGTTTCTCATGTTTGTCATGTTTTTGTGAAATAATTAAAAAACTATAAGCGCAACAAATTTAAAGATGTTTGCAATAATTACAGAAGCCGTACAACTAATTATCTATAACATTCAAATGACCATTTTCGACAACATCTGGCCTGGGTAACGCACACCCTACAGTCCTCCCCCAATTACTACACATCGCGAGGTCGGAAGCGACCTGCATCTAACACTTTCAATGTGATATAGAAGACTGTACCAAGTCTAGAATCTGTGTTATTCATATATTGAAGTTTTTAAATCGAAAAATTTTATCTGATCCTCCCAAAGATCTCTTGTTCGCCTGTCGCATTTATGGCTACTCCACCGATCGACAATTTAAAATATTTGTTATGTTATATCATCATGCTCACTTATTTCATCATCATAACATGATGCCTTTTATCCCCGAAGGGGTGGGCAGAGGTGCTAATTACAGCACTTAATGCCACTGTACCATGCAACACCCATTTTTACATTATGTTATCGAGTCCCATGTAATAGGCGGTGAGCCTATTTGAGATTACTTATTTTAAAATCCCCATAAAATGTACTTGGGGCTGCGGATCAGCACATAAGTATAGTGGTTCTGGTATTTAAGCAGGAGTAGAAACTGTGATGTTTGTATTTAGTCAATAAGAGTCTGATACTCTCCAAACACCCAAGGCGGGGAGAAGTCATTGGATTTTTTTATGGGATAAGTCGAACCGACGGGTTACTTGATGGTAAGCAATCGGTGTCGCCCTTGGACACCTGGAACACCAGAGGCGTTACAAGTGCATTACCGGCCTTTTGAGGATTAAGAATTTGAGGATTGCTAGGGTTTCAGGGATTGGGAAGATTGGGAAAGGGGGTAATTGGGCCTCCGGTAACCTTACTCACACGACAAATATAACGCGTCCGTTATTCCACGTCGGGTTTCTGCTCGGCCGTGGTATCACTGCGGTCGAGCCGGCTCATTCGTGCTGAAGCATGGCTCTCCGACACTTAAGATAACTTTCTCTCCTTTAAAAAAAATGTATCTTTTAACCATTGTCATTGAAACTAACAATATGAATCTAACTAAACAGCCCAATTTTGATTACAGCTACCACATCAAACTCAAAACCAAAGGAGAAGCCAAATGTAATCTACTCAGATTCAGAAGAAGAAATCTTAGTAGAACAACCAAAGAACAACGTTTTAGACGAGAGCCTGGAGCTGGAGCCTCTAAATGGCGAAGATAGCCACAAAATTGAGGAATATTACCCTAAGGGGTCAAAGGGTAAAGGCGTGGGTAAGAAGTCGAAGGGTAAAGAGAACAGGGTTGATATCAAGAGGGTTAGAGAAGATGAAGATGTCGAAAGTGATTGCAAGAGGGTAAAAGTTAATTAGGATTCTTTTTTGAATTTATTTGTTGTATGTACAGGATGTTTGGGATCGGATTTTCGATACAGGTAGGTGGTGTGTCAATTTTGTTGTGTAGATAGATTGTAAAAGAATATTTATCCAGCTGATTAAAATGAAAATCGTTTTGCTTCGAAGTTTGTGAAAACCAATCTACTGATATTATAAAGAGGAAACGCTTATTTTTTGCATTAAATAATAAATAAAATGTCCCAAGACATATTATATCAGCGACATGTCGAGCGAAGCCGGCCGATGTCGCCCGACATGTCGGCGACAACGCGCAACTTATGTCCACAGTGACGTTGATGTTGCCAAACATATCGACCAAACTCGCGATACTTCACCCAACGTCGCTGGCGACACCTTATATGGCTTGGCTTCAAAATTAATACTGGACAGATTTGAAACATTTCTACCATTGATCGCGAATTGGCCTGTTATAAGGATTGGTCGGTATTACAATAAAAATAATGTATCGAAAACCCGATCCTGAACACAATCACATTCCTAAAATGTCAGTTATTTCATATTGGTAAAACATAGCTGGTCTTATTGTTTTATCATAATATACAGAATGTAAACGAACTCTCCCGAAAACCGCTGACAAAAAAATTAGATGTTTTTATTTAAATAAAAAACATAAATTAAAACTGTTACTTAAATAAAACGTAACATAACATAACATCACGCCTTTTATCCTCGAAGGGGTAGGCAGAGGTGCACATTATGCCACTTTACAATGTAACACCCACTTTTCACTATTTATGTTATGAGTCCCATGTAATAGGGGGTGAGCCTATTGCCATATACCGGGCACAATTCCAGACTCCGTGCTACTACTGAGAATATTTAAAAACCCAGTAATACTTTGCCCGACCCGGGAATCGAACCCGAGACCCCTTTCCCGGCAGTCGCACTTACGACCACTCGGCCAAAGAGGCAGTCATAATAAATAAAAATAAAACTAAATATTACTAAATTAAATATATACAACTTAAGATTAAAATTAATTATAGGAAAAACAAAAACAATTGTTTACATAAAGCATAGAATGTTTTACAATTTGAATCGTTTCTGTTTTCGTGTTATTCATACAACATCAGTCTTGAGCAGTTGATTACAACTATTGTTACATACTAGCTTCTGGCATCGGCTTCGCCCGCGATCCCAAGGGTGAAAAATAGCGTAACTTCTCACGTTTTCCCAACATTTCCCTTCACTGCTCTGCTCCTATTGATTGCAGCGTGATGGAATGTATACTATAACCTCCCTAGGAGTATGAAGCATAATTGTCCCAGGTATTGTTAAAACACTTTAAGTAGTTTTTGTTTCTATAAGGAACATACAGACAGACAGAATGGGCCATTACCATCAGGTGATCCGTCTGCTCGTTTACCAGCTTATGCCATAAAAAAAGACAGACACAATTTTTTTTCTGATTGGATTTTTGGCATTAGTCACCCCCTGATAATTATTTTGGAAATATATTTCATGTACAGAATTGACCTCTACAGATTTATTATAAGTATTGAAACCCATTTATCCCAAGCGGTCACCGGTCACCGCTCTCCACTAACTATATTATAGACCTTATTTCCGATCTTTAGAGACTACTTTTGTATGAACAAATTTAGGGGATGATTTTTAATTGAAAATAGTCACATCATTTCTTATTTTAATGACAATAGAACTTGTTTTTGACCATCACATGTCAGCGCTTTGTCGGGAACGTTCGAGTTACACCTGTATTAAAGAAAACAAGCGTGATTTCATCATCAATTTTCATTTGAGTTCGCCATACTTTGGCACCGCTCGCGCTGTGTTGGCTCGACCGGAGTGATACCACAGCCAAGCAGAGAGAGAAAAACATAGTAAAACAACGCTTCCGTTGTTTCGCTGTTCGTACAAACCTTTATGTGACAATATAACAAATTAATTTTTTACCAGTTCAAGTGTAAAACTGTGATCAATTATCTCTTTTCAGAATTTATTATATTAATAGAAATAGTTTACACTTATTCAAATATATTTCTCGTGATTTTTGATCTTGTATTTTGATAAAATGCTACGCTAAAGTTAATTATTATGTTTTCGTCTTACTCACGTAACTGTTTGACGAGGAACTCGACTAGTTTCAAGCCATGCTGGAGGCTCTTCATGAGCAGTATTCCGCGACACAATGCGGCGCTGCTACTGGCTACTGGAGTATACTGCGAGCTTAATCACGGCAGAGGGCGTGCTGAGCCCGCATCGCAGTAGACTCGAGTAATTTATGAGCAAAGTCAAAGCATTTATTTCAATTAAATCATAATTTGGTACTTTTTGAAACGTCAACAAATACAAAATAAATAAGTCTCTCAGTCAGTCTGTCGGTGAAGCTAGGTGAAGTTAGGTGCTCATTCCAAAATGTAGATTCGAATGGAGAAGAACGAGCAAGAAACTCCAGTCGTTACTCTTTTTAAAAAAGTATGTTCTACAATTTCTCTAATACATATTTCTTTAGCATGGCTTGAAACTAGTCGAGTTCCTCGTCAAATAGGTACGTGAGTAAGCCGAAAACATAATAATTAATGTAGGATGTCCCACGAAAGTTATATCATAAAAATACGTCAAAGTTTATAAATGAAATCAGTATATTGTGATTTAAGAGGAGATTTCTTTAAAAAATGTATTTCGTTAAAATTAGCTTTGAAAGCGTAATTGTATAAGTTCCTGATATAATTTAACACTAATAGGCCGGTGACACACTTGTAAAGCCTCTTGTGTTGCCTCTAGTCCGAGGTCGACCCAGATTGCTTACCATTAGGTGATCCGTCTGCTCGTTTACCGGCTTGTACAAAAAAAATATGTTTTCTAGAGGGCATACTAGACCTAATGTATACTTGCTCTGGCAAAACGTTGCCAAGGAGCTCTTACACTCGAGCGTCATGTTGCCAACGGCTGAGGTAACTGCAGTTCGACGTTTCAACTTCGGAAAACGTTACAATTGGGTACTTTTATTAATCAAAAATAAATTATTTCGACTGTTCAACATTATAAAATCATAAAAAATAATCACACTTTCATTAATTGATTTTATGACCAACTCAATTTGAGTATTTTTCCAGCAATTTTTTAAGAAATAAATATACTGTTTGACGCTACAAAACCGTGACGTCACAATACACAATCTCGTACAAAATTCGTAAAATAACTTTCGTTGTTGACAGTTCGAAAAAAGTATTGAATTTGACTAGTTTGCAAGTACCCAATTGCAGCAGTGTCGCTATAAGTAGACTGCCGTCGTCAGGTCAACGGTCACCGCCGACACGTGTCGATATAGGTCCTCGGTTGCCGCCGACACGTGTCGACGGCAGCAGTTGCCTCTGCCGTTCGTAACATGTGGCTCGAGTGTTGCAAGTATAATCATGCGCAGACAGACAGTGTTGCTAGACAAAAGTTCAACATGCTTAGCAATATTTTGTGCAAAATGTCGCGTGTCAAATGTTGCCTAGTAAACACAAGGGCGATGTTGATTGCCTACCATCAGGGGGCTTACTCTTGAATCCAATTCCGACCGATCGACATGGGTATTGTGAAATTTAGTACTCTTGAATTGCGACACTAACGCCCATTGCATCCGTATTGCGTGGATATTGAATGAACTAAATGTTTTAACAGCTACGAAAGAGGTGGTATAGTTTTGACATTGTATGATTATTGAGATTTTATTGGATTGAAATTGCATTGACCTTAAGATTGGTTTAAGAGTAAGCATCTAGATGATCCGTCTGCTCGATGACTCTCGTTCCATCAGACATCTTTACTACATCATAAAATTAGTTTTTAAGACAAATACCAAGTCTGGTTAAGTTTTTTGTAGATATTTAAGGAAAATCAGTTTTGAGACCAAATTAAATATTAAGTTTATGACTAACGTTTGTGTTTTATTTTATTGTCAGTTTTCTGATGAGATGCACCTATCCATAAATTAGTATTTTCTTTTAAATTGACTTCTTAAAAAAAATTGTCCTGTGTCATGGGTGTTTTTATTTTAAACAAGTATGGGAGAGCTATGCTTCGGCAAGAATCGGTCGGCTCGACTGGAGTGATATCACCAACGAGCAGAAAACCATAGTGAAACAACGCTTGTTGTTTCGTCGTATGAGTGAAGTCACAGCACCGAAGGTCCAATTACCCGCACTTCCCAATCCCTAAATCCTCAAATTTCTAGTCCCCAAAAGGCCGGTAACGCAGTTGTAACGCTTTTTGTGTTCCGGGTGTCTATGGGCGACGCCGATTGCTTACCATCAGGTGATCTGTCAACTCCTTTACCAGCTTATTACAATTATTAATTCAGTTATCAAATCCACGTCTAATTGCGTACAAGCTGCTTGTGGTGGGCTAAGTGGGTACTTTTTAGTTTAGTGGGTCTTCTCATTATGTTTTCGGCTAACTCACGTAACTGTTTGAGTGTGCGTTACGCAGGCCTGATGTTGTCGAAAATGGTCATTTGAATCCTATAGATAATTGGCGGTGCGGCTTCTGTAATTGTTGCGCACATTTTTAAATTTGTTGCGCTTATAGTTTTTTAATTAATTTACAAAAACATTTCCTGCTGGGGTAACATTACCCCAGCCAGACCTTTATCTATCTAATGGGAATATTTAAATAATTACTAGCTATAAAATTAGTTGTCTAGATTAAGGTAATGTTGTGCCTTATTTTGTATTTGTTCTTTCATCGGTTGCGAAGTTATTCGAGATTTTGCTGGGGTAACGTTTTTGGTTTTGCACATAGCTTCTTAAGAATTAGTTTAAATTTGTTCTGCAATAAATAAAACCCAAAATAATACACAGCTTAAAGGTTATTTCATTAAATAGAAAAACCCTTCACTGGGTCCCAGCACTCTCCATAAGAGCTCTAAAGACTTACTTTAGACGTTATTTTAAAGCTTGTACGTGCCTTCAAATGTATGTGAAGTTTCATTAGTATCATGTAAGTATTTAACAAGTTATGATGATATAGAGGTAGAGTTCTTCACGAGCACGGTCTTGATGCGCGCGGTGTTATTTGGCCACTGGATTGGATGTATGAACTGAATGTTATGTCAATAATTAGTTGTTTAGGTCAGTTATACCTCTATATCAGTTAAATTTCAGCTCAGTACATTGGATACTTAATGAGAAATTACGATTAAAGTCATCAGAAAGTGAATGACCGTGGTAACCAAGTTTAGGTGGTTACGAAAAAGCGAAAACGCAGAACATAAAATATGTAGTATTTTAGAAGGTACCATAATGTTCGTCGTCAGTTAAAATTTGTTCTGCAATAAAAAAACCAAAAAATACATAGCTTAAAGGTTATTTCATTAAATAGATTATAGAATAACACTTCAATTGGTTCCAGCAGTCTCAATAAGAGCTCTAAAGACTTGCTTTAACGACGCGGCTAGTCTGCGGCGAACTGCTGCATCACGACAGAGCGCGCGTTGGGCACGTGCTACTCATGAATATGAGCCTCTAGCATGGCTTGAAACCTAATTTAGTATGTCTCATGTAAAAGTTCATATAAAAATGTATTTTAAGGTTAAAATAAAACTACCAAAAATATTTTTATATTTGTTTTATTGTACTATTTCTACAAAATCTACTTAAAACGGTAGAAAATCTCGGCGTCCATATAAAATCATTACACACGTCTTACAAAATAAACAAAAATAAAATAAATAATCACAATTTCGTTTACCATAAAAATAAAACAAGTCCAAAAGTCAAGAATTTAAAAATTCATGCACAAATCGTTCTTATTGTTTAGATAATAAAATCTATCGATGGGTTTTTTTGTAATATTCGTAGAAATTCTGAAATTTTGTCATGTAGCGCGCTAGGGGAGCACTAAAAGGATTTTACGAAATTCCTATAGAAAATTCTTTATACGCGTATAAAATCGCGGGGAAAAAGCTTCTATCTGATAAAAAATACATTCAACCAAGTTATTATAGTATTCAGGTAAAAATATTGATTCTGTAGCTGTTGTCATACTAAATTGTACGCTTTGTAACGAAGCCATGTCTTCTGTAATTCAGTCGGCTCTAGACAACCAATGGCTACTGTCTCTGTACTGAACCAATCTTTGTTTTCTTACCTGGATACTAAATACTTGGCTGGCTGTATATAAAAAACTGTCAAATCTTCTATTTATATCTATAAAACGTTAAAAATAATACTTTTATTATTGGTATATTTTTGATTATTTTTCCTGATAACGTCCCATCATTTTTTTTAAGGGGGATCTTATTGAATGGCTGCTCCCACCTGGGTGAGGCGGGAGGGAGTGTCAGACTCTTACTGACTAAAAACCACCCCGTTCCTTCTGCACGTCGAGCCGGAGCCCCGGTAAAGGAGTGGGGGCTGAAACTTCATATCTACGTATAAAATGTACATAGAAAAATTAGGCATCTAGGTACCCTATTGCTTGAATGATTTTGATGCTGTTTTCATAAATGTATTAGACTTAGAATCAGGTTTTAGTAAATTGAACTGAGATAAATCTAAAAAAATGTCGAATACATCAAATGTGACTAGGAAAAATAATCAAAAACATACTTTATGAAAAAACCTTACACACTAAAATATAACCTAGAAATACAAAGTTCCTTAACGACTATACTTTAATTAGTTTTTCTACCTAAAACGGTTATAATAGGTACAATAATAATAACTATATAAAAAAATTTGGCTGCCATCTTAACTTTCGCAATCAGACACGATTTGAATTATTAAAACATTATCGAAATAAGTTGCATCGTTTTGGGGCAAGAAATTGGTGTATGAATGTGATGGAAGCTAAAGAAGTATGTAAGGAGCGTAGTAGGTGGCGCTCTGTAGTTTCTGTATACCATCAGATGTATGAATGTGATGGAAGCTAAAGAAGTATGTAAGGAGCGTAGTAGGTGGCGCACTGTAGATTCTGTATACCATCAGATGTATGAATGTGATGGAAGCTAAAGAAGTATGTAAGGAGCGTAGTAGGTGGCGCTCTGTAGTTTCTGTATACCATCAGATGTATGAATGTGATGGAAGCTAAAGAAGCTGTTTACATGTGAACATGAGCTAAGTACGTGTGTCGTTGACAAGTCAACCTCGCTACCATCAGTTGACTGGACAATTTTATAGATGCAACTTATTCCTAACCTAAGTTTCAAAACCCATTTGAATACAATAATAAGCATTCGTTTATAGATTTATTTTCTATAAAATATAGTAAGTGACAAAATTTTGGGAAAAATGTATTAGAATATAGTTTTAATCCCCGAAGGGGTATACAGAGGTCTATCATAGTAACACCTACTTTTCACTATTTATGTTATGAGTCCCATGTAATAGGGGGTGAGTTTATCAACAATAAACAACATTAATACTGAATTAACTAAAAAATAAAATAAGCTGAGCGACATCGATGCGACCGCGCACGCTGCTCATAAAGAAGAACTCCTCTGCGGTTCGAAACTAGTAGAGCTTTTTAACCGACTTCAAAAAAGGAGGAGGTTCTCAATTCGACCGTATATATGCTTTTTTCTCGGTATATTCACGTGAGTAACCGGTGATTTTTAGTTAATTTAGAATGTCTCACATTAGTTATTATAAAACAAAATTAATAATTCGTTGCCCGACTCCAAGCGGTATATCTCACCGGGACACAATGGGGGCGCAACCAGTCGCCGATATCAATACTATGTATTGTCTGGCAGCGCGACCAAGCAGACACTAGCTGAGTAACTCTATAGAGCTGTTTACGTTTTGTTGGTAGCGGCTACTATAGTCAGAATTTTAATTAGATTCCAGATTTGACAATAGCTACTGTCATTTTGTAATATAATGATACCACATATAATAGTGTAGTGATGAACACAAAAATCGATAATATAATAAATGTTACAGAAAGTGACAGGATAGCGATAGCAATGACGGCGACAATTTATAAAATAACTTGTTACCATAATACATCTATCTGTTTTATTTATCATGTTCCTTCATGATTACAATTTTTTATATTCACACACAATTATAAAAGAAAAGTCTCAGATCGTTAATTAATCGTCAAAACTAAATTATTGGTTCAGAAATATTTAATTTCCTGATATACTTAGTTTACGAGAGTAAAATTATAAACGAGAAGAATCGATCCAGAAATATTGCATTTCCATATCGAATAATTTCGCAACGTCACTATTTAGTACTTGTCATAACGTTGCAACACTGAAATTGTCAAATCTGGAATCGAATTAAAATTCCGAGTATAGTTGCGCCGCCATGGTGTCACAGTGCCTTAAAAGATTGACTAAACCAACTTGGTCAGTTGTGTTTGACTAATATATGGAGCAGTAACTTTCATTTCAAGATTGACAAAATACAATTTTTCCCAAAATATTTTGCAACTTATCATAATTAGGTACTTGCCAACTACATAGTCAAATTCAATACTTTTTATCGAACTGTCAAAAACGACAGTTTTCTATGAATCTTTGTACGAGATTATGTATTGTGACGTCATAGTTTTTTTAGCGTCAAACGGCATAGTTATTTGTTAAAAATTTACTGGAAAAATACTAAATTAAGTCGGTCATAAAATCAATTAGGTAATGAAAGTGTGATTTATTTTTAATATTTTATTGTATTGAACAGTCGAAATAATTGACTTTTGATTAAGACAAGTACCCAATTATACTATTTTAAGTCACATATTATAAAATGCTGGGTAAAAATGCGAATATATTTTATGTAGCTACAATTATATTTATTAATAATTTCTATAACTATAATTATAATAGAGAATACTATAAATATTGTCTATGATACTATAAGTATATATGGAATCATAATGAGCTATATATGTATACAGGATGTTCTGAAACTTGACTGTTTATGTCGAGGTGTTCAAAAAACAGAAAAAAAATTCTAATTAGGTCGAAGTTTCACTCGGGACTTGAAGATACCCAAATTGGGATGATGACAGGGTACGGAAATTAAAAATCTATTTAGTCTGTAAGTTAAGTAACGAAAAAATATTAGACACGTATTTTTTTGTCGTATAATAAAACAACACTTAGATAAAACGAATCAAAGTTTAGGAGTGGGAGCTAAAACGTCATTTCTACGTATAAAATGTACATAGAAGTGACGTCACGACGCGACATTTCAAATCAATATATAGCCGAAAGTATTTGTTTCTGTAAGAAAATTAAAAAATACGTGTCTAATGATGGAAATAAAAATTACGCATCTAATTTTTACATGGGTGTAATAGGTACAAGTCTGTGATCATACATAGGGCTAAAATAATAGTTTGGGCCCGAGCCGTATTATCTCTAAGGCAAACTAGACAAGTGCGCACAAGCGCCAACAGCTGTGTACAAAAGGCACAGTTGTGCACGCGTGTCTCGCGGGGCGGCCCTGCAACCTGCCGCTGTAGCCAAATGACATTTAGCGCTTGTCTACATGTAGAATAGAAAACCAAATTATATGGGATTGATGTAAATTTTGACATTTGTCAGTGTCATCCCCATACCTTTATGCTAAAGCGCTTTAGCGCTTAAGTGACGTTTGGCTAAAGGCACAGGGCCTCTAGCCAAACGCCACTTTAGCGCTTGTCTACAGAGAGAGAGAGAGTAGAAATCAAAATGTATGGGGATGTCACTGACAAGTGTCAAAATTTACGTCAATTCCTTAGAATTTAGTTTTCTATTCTACATGTAGACAAGCGCTAAATGACATTTGGCTACAGCTGCTATATATAGAGTGGCGGCTACAAATAAATTAGGGACGACGATCAGGTGCTTATCTAGGACGCTCGCTACGTTTCATCTACCTCTGGTTTAGGGACTGTGACATCGAATTTTTATTATAAGTCAATGTGAAGAGATTTTTTTTGTTCTTATAAACAGCGATTCAGAATACCATGTATAACATAACTACAAATATTAATATAGCGAAAAGAAACTACTTATAACTTACAGACACATTTAATCATCGAAATTTTTGGTTAGTTTGTGTTTTTGAAATAATTTGGCTGGAAAATCATTAGTACATATATGTAATATGTCTATGACTATGATATCAACGTAAATATTGTATTGTAATTATGAAAATTATTATGGTGACTTTAATTTAAAATGTTTATACTTTGCACGCTTGCTCGCAGGCAGAATACAATGACTTTGAGGCTGTAAGATCTTCCTTTGTAAATATGTATTCTTGCAAATAAATGAATTTGAATAGGTGCCTACCTATGCCTAGAGGTGTACATTACGGCACGTAATGCCACTGTACAATGTAACACTCACTTTTCACTATTTATGTTATGAGTCCCATGTAATAGAATCTATTACCATATACCGGGCACAATTCCAGACTCCGTGCTACTATTGTCATTTTTTATTAAAAAAACCCAGTAATACTTTGCCCGACCTGGGAATCGAACCCGAGACCTCTTGCCCGGCAGTCGCATTTGCGACCACTCGGCCAACGAGGCAGTTACAATGTAACTCCCACTGTTCACTATTTATGTTATGAGTCCCATGTAATATTAAGCCGATGTGAGACAAAACCGTATTTATATATGTACTATCTTCTACCAGCGGCTTCGCTCGTGTCCCCGTGGGGTAAAAAGTAGCATATGTGTTCTTCCAGATCATAATCTACACCTATTCCAAATAGGGATGATGACAGGGTATGAAAATTAAAAATCTAATTAGTCCGTCAGTTAAGTAATGAAAAAATATTAGACACGTATTTTTTTAATTTTTTATGGAAACGAATACTTTTGACGATATATTGATTTGAAATGTCGCGTCGTGACGTCACTTCTATGTACATTTTATACGTAGAAATGACGTTTTAGCTCCCACTCCTATACTTTGATTCGTTTTATCTAAACTGTCGAACACCAAGCGGTCACCGGTGACGGCAACCTATTGTTCTATAATTGTGTCTATAATGACGGTACTCGACGTGTTAAGTATCATTTTATTATCGAGAAAATAAAAAAATACGTGTCTAATATTTTTTCATTACCTAGCTGACGGACTAATTAGATTTTTAATTTTCATACCCTGTCATCATCCCTACATACCTCTACATATACACATTCATATATCAATAAGACATATGAATGTGTATATGTATGTATGTCAGTAATCTCTTCGCTTTATTAATATAAAATGGGTTTATTATATAATAATAATGTTTCATATATGTCGTGTAATAATAAATAATGCGATATTTGTGTGATCTGAAACAAGAGAAAATACAATTAATCAGTACACAATAAATAATTCAATTTAAAGATTGTCAAAAATATATTATTTGGACTTCTAGGAGGAATAGGGAATCGAACCTAGTGCAAAAATTAATTGCTTGAACACGCCCACGACTGGACCACGGGTTACCATAATCCCCACACTTGGTGATTTTGAGGATTACAGGGCATCGTCAATTTCGTAGAGGATAGCACTGTCCGAGTCTAACCTCCTAAGAGACTGTTTATCATGACCTCTACACTTGGTAGTACCTTGGGGATTACAAATCACCATCAGTTTCATAGACAACGAGTTCTCCTCACTAGTAAGAAACTATTTATCACAATCCCCACACTTGGCAATATTATTGGTGATTACAGACCACCAATATTTCCCTGTAGTGTACTGTTTATAATAACCTCCACATTTGGCAATATCCGTGGGGATTATGAGCCTGATAACCAACAGTTTAATAGAGAATACTATTATATCAGCCCTTCACCCTCTTAAAACACTGTTAATCACAATCACCACACTTGGCAATACCGTTGGGGATTTAAAATAACCAACAATTCCGTCTAAAACACTACTGTACATGTCCAAAAAACGACAAAAAGATATATGTAAAGTTTAAACTCACTTCTAAACACTTTCAGCGGGACTCTGGAACTCGGCTAGCGCGTGTATAGGGCTTGGCTGTTTCTTCTGGCTCCCACGCCGGACTTTGGCGCGGACCTCTTCTGGCTTCTCCGGCCGGATCAAGGGCTTCTTCTCCGGAGCCTTCATACGCCAGACTACGATTGGTGACTGAAAAATATTCGGAATATTTTATGACGACTTCAAAATGATGTTTTTCATATTCAACAATAGAGGTACATATTAAAAAATACAGTACCCGGCGACAAATATTGCACATTTACAATAGGCGTGTCGACAGGGTAAACAAATCAAAAAAGTAATTAGTCCGTCATTAAGATCGCACGAAATTATCAGACACGTATTTTTTGTTTTATCAAATTAACAGAAGAATACGTAGTTATTCCGCATTAAAGTTAGGGAGTGGGGGGGTGTTGACGTCACACTTACGGAGAAATCGTACCTAATTGTGACGTCACGCGTCATTTTAACTCAAAATATCTACATGTTTTTTTGGATACGAGAAAAAAGCAAAAATACGTATCGAAGATTTTTAAAATATCTAAAAGACGAACAAAAAATTAAAAAATAGTCGCCATGCCTAGAGGTATTATTCAATTTTAACAGTACTCAATGACTGGTAAATATTGAAAAATATTTCATGAGATGGGTATTTTTTGTTGACTGCACGGTTGGTGCAGTGGCTGGGCAACTGGCTGCCGGGTAACGTGTCGTGGTTTCATTCCCGCACGGAACAACTCTTTGTGTGATCCAAAGATTGTTGTTCCGTGGCATGTGTGTCATGTGTATGTGAACTTGTATGTTTGTAAACGCCCCCACGACACGGGAGAAAAGCATAGTGTGGGATAACGTATAAAAAAAATGGAAAATTTTATTTTATTACCAGACCTTGACTAATTTATCAGTAAAGAAAATTAAAATAAATATGTACACCTTAAAATACACTGCAACTAATAGAGAAAATTAAACAATTAATAAAAAAGAATAGAAAAGAAAACATTCAAAGAAACGGAAAATAATTTAAAACTTATCGACTATTTAAACCACGAAAAATGTCAAAGGAAAAAGTAGATGTGCAATATATATCGGCAGGGAATCTACAGCTACTTTTTCTAGTTTTGAATACAAACAAATTGAATCAGTACGAGAATTTTATTAAAAAAAAAAGGAATCATAAAGACATTGATCTGCAGTCATACTAGCGACCAATGAGGTACTTAGATTACAAAAAAATAATTTACTAATACTTAGAGGTATATTACAACTTTCGTAGGACATAGTAAATCAATTATTATGTTTCCGGCTTACTCACGTAACTGTTTGACAAGGAACTCGACTAGTTTTTTGCTAGGGTTTGTTTTTAAGAGAGAAGAGGAGGACGAGAGGGAGAGTGAGATGGCACTTTGAGGCGCGCGCGGAACGCTCGGCGCCGTACGCTCGGGTGCGAGCCACCCATGCTCTATGTCCGCAGGCCCGCGCTTACGGTGGCCGGAGATCGTCCCGTAATCCATGACGCCCGGAGTATCCTTCGCGATGGCTGGGTTGTGAGAACGGTTCTAGCTAGGGTAGAGGCTCATATTCGAGACTTGGAAGCCGAGTCTAAAATCGTGGTCAGACTACAATGCTGCGGGTCTGGAGTGTGACACAGTGAGCGCGGTGTGTAACACTGTTTTTGCGTCGACCCGGGATTCGAATTCAACATCTACGCAGCCGTTGGCGATCAAGTCTAAAATGCCAACGGTGTCAAGGAGGCCATGCACGCTAGGTATTGCATGATGGTTTTAGCCGTGCATGCATTACCGACAGGTAAGCCCTAGCGTGTATGTGATTAAACTATACAGTTATCGGTGCATCGGTGCTCGGTTATGTTTGCACAGTTATAACCATCATGCATAATCTAGCGTGTATGGCCTCCTTCATACGCAGCCTGAGCTAAGTGCGCGTGAATCCCGGCAGAGGGCGCGTTGGGCCCGCACTGCAGGCTCGAGTAGCCAGTAGCAGCGACAGTCGCCGCGTCGCGGGTCGCGGAATGCTACTCATGAATATGAGCCTTTAGCATCGCTTGAAACTAGTCGAGTTCCTCGTCAAATAATTACGTGAGTAAGCCGAAAACATAATAATAAACTTATAACTATTAAAAATCATCTAGGAAGAACATTTTTACTAATACAAAAATACTAAAATTCAATAGAAACATTTGTCTCAAACAAAAAATGTGATAATAATAACTATCGTGAGACATACTAAATTAAGTAAAATCGCGGGTTAATAAATGAAAATGTGATTATTTTATTGTATTGAACGGTCGAAATAATTGACTTTTGATTAAGGAAAGTACCCAATTATGCACGACTCAACACAGTTACATAATTCCAAAGGAGCTCTTTAGGAGTTTTGCGCGAACATACAATTAAGAAAAAGTTTTTTGTCATGCATTACTTCATGCAATAACTGAAACACACATGCACGCATGCAGGTGATACAATTTATACAGGATTATTTGCATTATTACTGTTTATAAGCAAATAGACATTATAGAACATACTTTTTTAATAAAAAGAGAGTAACGAATGGAGTTTCTTGCTCGTTCTAATTTTTTTTTTCTTGTATAGAAGCACTATTTTATATGGATTGTCAGTATACATATGTGACGACTATGTCAGACTTAAGATATTTGTTTTCTCTTGGTTTTGTTTTTTTTTCTATTTTAGTACGTTCTGTTATTTGTATGTTGCGACAGGTATGTCTTTACATTATTCTCACGTGTGTACAATATTAGAATATGTATCAGAGCAGTGTAAAACTACTTCTACGTCTTTTTTTAAAAAGAGTAACGAATGGAGTTTCTTGCTCGTTCTTCTCCACTCGAATCTACATTTTGGAATGAGCACGTAGCTTCACCTAGTTTCACGGACGGACTGACTGACAGACTATTATTTATTTTGTATTTGTTGTTGTTTCAAAAGAACCAAATTACGGTTTAATTGAAATAAATGCTTTGACTTTGAATATTCTCGCCATACAGGGTGTAAATAGACCGTTCCCGAAACGCTGACAAAAAAGAATTGTTTCAATAATTTGAATTGTTTCTGTTGTCGTGTTATTCACTCAACATCAGCCTTGAGCAGTTGATTACAACTACTATTACATAAAATAAACATTTAATTCCTTACATTTATGAAAATAAGACTTGGTTTTTATAATAACTATCGTGAAACACTAACTACATTTAAGTGTGGGAGAACCATGCTTCGGTACGAATGGGCCGGCTCGACTGGAGTGATACCACGGCCTCACAGAAAACCGTGAAGCAACGCTTGCGTTGTGTTTCGTCGTGTGAGTGAGGTTACCGGAGGCCCAATTACCCTCCTCTTTCCCAATCTCCCCAATCCCTGAATCCCAAACGATCCTCAAACTCCTAATCCCCAAAAGGCTGGTAGCGCACTTGTAACGCCTTTGGTGTTCCAGGTGTCCATGGACGACGCCGATTGCTTACATTGCATCAGGTGATCCGTCTACCCGTTTACCGGCTTATGCCATAAAAAAAATGGATGACGTCACAATATCCTACATGGCACCCGTGAAGTTTACATGCCAATAGGGATGATGACAGGGTACGAAAATTAAAAATCTAGTTAGTCCGTAAGTTAGGTAATGAAAAAATATTCGACACGTATTTTTTTATTTTCTCGTATACATAATAAAATTATACTTAGATATAACGAATCAAAGTTTAAGAGTGGGGGCTAAAACGTCATTTCTACGTATAAAATGTACATAGAAGTGACGTCACGTGACATTTCAAATCAATATATCGTCGAAAGTATTCGTTTCTGTAAGAAAATAAAAAATACGTGTCTAATGATTTAAAATAATCTACCAAACGGACATTAAAATAAAAATTTGGCATCATATTCTATTAACACGGATAGAAAATCCCAACGAACAACTGTTGGGCAGAAAGCCCGCCAGGCACGATCACCTCGCCTGGTCGGAGGATCCTCCTTTTCCGATCTTAGAGGACTCTACTCTCAGTTCCCTAAAATTCAATCTTTAATTCTTAACTTCAAAGAAAATTTAAATAATCCTGTATAAATCAATAGAACTACGTGTATACATACAAAATTAAACTCTATTAATATACAACATAGATTTTAATACTATAACTCACATAATTCTGTCAGCGGATAAGCAAAATATAATAAAATTAGCATTTTTTTATCATAATTATATTTTATATGGTAGCGTTCTTTAATACAATTCAATACTCTGCGCTTTTATACATAACATCACGCCATTTATCCCCAAAGGGGTATGCAGAGGTGCACATTACAGCACTTAATACCACTGTACAATGTAACACCCACTTTTCACTATTTATGTTATGAGTCCCATGTAATAGGGGGTGAGTCTATTACCATATACCGGGCACAATTCCAGACAGTAGTACTTTGCCTGACCCAGGAATCGAACCCGAGACCCTTTGCTTGGCAGTCGCACTTGCGACCACTCGGCCAACGAGGCAGTCTGCGCTATTATAATTATCAACCAATCATTAATTTAAGACTACTCAGGAATCGAACCCAAGCCTCTAAGCTATACAACCAGCACTGGAGACAGTCATAAAAGATTACATTGTTACCAAAAGCGCATCCAAGCTCAAAATCTCAGTCAAATATATTTTGTAAGCATAAATATTTTTTGTAACTACTACCAGCTTAGATATCATATTTTATAGGGATTTTTTATTATATTATATAATATCATGCTTCGATGTATACATATACATATATAACTAGCTTCTGCCCGCGACATCGTACGCGCAATCCCGTTTTCTCCCGTTTCGATTTTCAGGATTTCTTTCTGTCATAAGAACCTTCTCCTGACAATAACAAACACAACAAAAAATCAGCCAAATCGGTCTAGCCGTTCTCAAGTTATGACGTGACAACGGGAAACTGGTTTCATTTTTATATATATACTAGCGGACTCAACAGACGTTGTCCTGCATATCCACTTGAATGTATAAACAAAAATTCATTCAAATTAGTTCAGCTGTTTAGGATAAATAACCTAAACATAGACTGCAGCGCCATCTGCCGGGCTGATTTGTCAATCTAAACCATTCCCAGATCCCCTTGCACACACACAAAAAATTTCATCAAAATCGGTCCAGTCGTTTGAGAGAAGTTCAGTGACATACACACTCACAGAAGAATTATATATGTCGCAGAATCAACAAAGATGCACAGCTATCGAGTATCGTTATTTTGGAACAACGCCATCTGTTATCATTTGTCGGAAACGTCAAGCAGTGTGCTTGGGTGATGGTCGGTACGGGGCGTGGCATGTTGGCATTTGAAAGGCGTCACTTTTGAGTTGGACACGAGGGTGAGCGGTTGTTCTGCCAGCCCGTACCGAACTTACCGCGTTTTCCGAAGTACCCCCATGTGAGCATTGTCTCCGACATATATAATAATAATAATAATATCGTTTATTTCTCAGTATATGGTACACACAGATCTTAACAATACAGCAGTTTCACATACACAACCGTCTCCGGTGTAGAAATAATTATAATAGTATTACATTTCATATTTTACCAAAAACACTGATTCTATATAGTACTATCTAGTTTATTAAATATCTGGACCACCTACTTTATAAAATAAAATGTCATTGATTTTTATAAAATTAAATGTTGATCGATAAAAGTCATAAGTAATTATATAAAGATATAGATTTCATCAGCGGTATAAATATTAAATTCACCATTTATTTATTTCATGGTGGACCAATAGCTACGTTTATTACCATCATCAACAGCCTATACGTGCCCACTGCTGACCAAACCCCTCTTCTCACACGGAGACGGTTTGAGCATTAATCACCACGCTTGCTCAATGCGGGTTGGCGATATCAAACTTATAATTAGAAATTATAAGTCCAGGTTTCCTCACGATGTTTTCCTTCACCGTTTGTCAGTGGTGTCTAGATAATCTTAGAAAGTACATATAACTCGGAATAAATCACATTGGTTGGTAGGTTTCGAATAGCTTAGTTATATAAATGTAATTTTTATTTATGCCATGAATCCTGTTTTATTATTATCTGTTACACACAGCGCAGGTCGTGCTAAAACAGAAAAATTTTCGAAAAAATCCCAATAATTTAACCCAGTCTGGGAATCGCACCCGAGGACTACTTGGCAGTCGCAAAGTACGATTGATTAACTGCACTAACTAATATAATAAATGCTGCAGTCCGTTCGTTACCTTTTTACGCTTTCATTCATCATCATAACATAACGCCTTTTATCCCCGAAGGGGTAGGCAGAGGTGCACATTACGGCACTTAATGCCACTGTACAATGTAATACCCACTTTCACTATTTACAATTACATTACGAGTCCCATATAATAGGGGGTGAGTCTATTGCCATATACCGGGCACAACACAATTCCTGACTCCGTGCTACTATTGAGAATTTTTTTAAAACCCAGATATACCTACTTTGTCTGACCCGGGAATCGAACCCGAAACCTTGTTCAGGTTCGCACTTGCGACCACTCGACAACTAAAGAGACCAACGCTTTATATTCTCAATAAATTTTCTTGTAATTTTGCAAATGAATAGTTAGGATCGTAGAACTAGATATATACGCTAAGTCCACGCAGGTAAAGTCGCGAGTAGAAGCTAGTATGATCATAAATATAATATAGGTACTTACAGCAATCGTTCCCTGCCTTGTATATTTAGTGGAGGCCACGTACGACGCCTTCACAGTCAGTACTACGGCGTTCATCAAGTTCTTAGCCGCTTGGATGAGAGAAGTGGCGCTGTCCAACTGGAAATATTATTAAATATATTAATTATATATGTTTTTTTAAAGGGTGAAAATCATCGAATGACTGCTCCCGCCCGGGTGAGGCGGGAGGGAGTGTCAGACTCTTACTGACTAAAAACCACCCCGTTCCTTCTCCTGCACTTCGAGCCGGAGCCCCGGTAACCCTTTAAGTCCTCCGCGGCTCCGTATCGGCATCAGCCCTGTTGGGTCCCATCTGTGGCGGTCTGATGGCTCTTTGTGTCGCGCGGAACGCTCGGCGCCGTACGCTTGGATCTGGTTCTGGTAGCTCGCCACCCGACCAGATGCCTTAGTACGAGTTTGTTTTACGTTTAAAGTAATCGTAACGAGTACGCGTTCGGCGCTCTGATTGGTTGCTTCATTGGCGCCGGTCAATCAGAGATTCCTTTGACGCTCACAACATAAGAATAAAATCTACCACAACCGGCACAATGAAACTTAGACATGAAAACAAACCACCAAATGGATATTTCACGATACAACTCCTAGGACTTAGAAAGATATTTTTGATACCACAAGTACGTAGACAAATATTCGACATCACAAAAGCAACCCAGACGGATACTATCCGTCACAGACCCGTACAGTGACCGTACAGTGACCGTACAGTGACCGTACAGTGACCGTACAGTGACCGCTCCCGTCCCGTGTAACTCACCCCTGACACTATAATACCACTGTTGTTCTGAGCTTGCACCTCGGAGTTATTCTGTAGAACAATTATAATATATAACACCATCATAACATCACGCCTATTATCCTCGAAGGGATAGGCAGAGGTGCACATTATGCCGCTGTACAATGTAACATACACTTTTCACTATATATGTTATGAGTCCCATGTAACAGGGTGTGAGCCTATTGCCATATACCGGACACAATTCCAGGCTCCGTGCAAATACTGAGATTTTTTTTAAAACCTAGTAAAACTTTGCCCGACCCGGGAATCGAACCCGAGACCCCTAGCCCGGCAGTCGCACTCGCGACCACTCGGCTAACGAGGCAGTCTAATTTAGTTTAGAGAGTTAATTTTCCTACAGAAGCAATAATAATACCTGAAATAAATGCTTCAAATGTTGTTTTTTGTCTTTACATGTGAGTTACTATGTTTAGTGTATACTTGTATGTAATGTATACTTAAGTTAAAATACATTGTACGCAATGGGGATGATGACAGGGTATGAAAATTAAAAATATAATTAGTCCGTAACTTAGGTAATAAAAAAATATTAGACACGTATTTTTTTATTTTGTTGTATAATAAAACAATACTTAGATAAAACGAATCAAAGTTTAGGAGTGGGAGCTAAAACGTCATTTCTACGTATAAAATGTACTGAGAAGTGACGTCACGCGACATTTCAAATCAATATATCTTCGAAACTATTCGTTTCCGTAAGAAAATAAAAAATACGTGTCTAATGTTTTTAAATAATCTACTAGACGGACATTAAAATAAAAATTAGTCGTCTACCCCATTAGTTATTAGTAAACAATTTTTTTCTTTACAGAAAAACGCAATAGGTTAGTTTCCAGGGTAAGAAAATTAAAAATCTAATTAGTCCTTCGGTTAGATAATGAAAAAATATTAGACACGTATTTTTTATTTTGTCGTATAAAGTTACAATACTTAAATAAAATGGCGTTAAGTTTAGGAGTGGAAGGTAATTACGTCAGAACGTGGTTTTTTTATTACATTTTGTAGCACGCTGTGACGTCACGCGACATTTCCAAATCAATATATCGTCAAAAGCATTTAATTTTGTGAGAAAAGAAAAAACTCGTATCTAATGCTTTAAATTAATCTACCAGACGGACATTAATATAAAATTTAGGAAACTACCGTATTTTGTTTTTATTTCACTTAAAGTGCACTATTATTATATATATATTTAAAAAATAAATAAGACCAACTCACCCCGCTAACGATAAGTTCTCCGGATATATTTTGTACATCGGCCTTCACTTTGCTTGTGATTTGTATCTGGTGGCAGTAGAGGGCGATGCGCTGCAGGTACGCCAGCAGGTCTTGCTTCGTCGAAGATTCTGGGCACTATAAGAGAAATACATCTTATACTATTTAATATAAAGCAGAAGAGTTTGTTTTTTTGTTTGTTTGTTTGCACGCGCTAATCTCCGTAACTACAAGTCTGATTTGAATAATTCTTGTTGTGTTGGATAGCGCATTTATCGAGGATGGCTATAGGCTATAAAACATCACGCTACGATTAATAGGAGCTGAGCAGAGTATGTGAAACCGCGCGGAAGTAGCTAGTATATATTTATATAAATTGTACTTATTGTTTACATATATATAAATTGTACAGTGTGTAGTGTACTGACTAATTGGATACATTCCTCAATCAATAGTAAACTATTTCGACTATTAAATACAAGGAAATATTAAAAAATAATCACACTTTCATTAATTGATTTTTGACTAACTAAATTTTAGTATTTTTGAAACTTTGTCCCACAGAAAAATTTTCTCTCATATCGTGGGTACAATTTTACTTACAGACATACAAGTTCATATACACATACATGACACCCAGACCCGAAACAACAATTTATGCCGTACACAAAGAGTTGTTCCAAGCGGGAATTGGGTACTTACCTTAATCAAAAATAAATGATTTCGACTGTTCAATACAAGGAAATATTAAAAAAATAATTAATTAATTGATTTTATGATCAAATTAAACTGTCAAACACCGCGAGGACACCGGTGACCGCAACCTATTGTTCTATAACTGTGTCTATAATGACGGTACTCGACGAGTTAATTTCAGTTTTTTTCTTGCATTTTTTAACAAATAACTATGCTGTTTGACGCTGAAAAAACGTGACGTCACAATACACAATCTCGTACAAAATTCATAGAAAACTTGTTTTTGACAGTTCGATATATGTATTGAATTTGACTAGTTGGCAAGTACCCGATTGTAGTGTGAACCTGACTGGGCATTTAATGTCACTGTACAATGTAACACACACTTTTCACTATTTATGTTATAAGTCCCATGTAATAGGGGGTGAGCCTATTGCCATATACAGGGCACAATTACAGACTCAGTGCTACTACTGGTTTTTTTAAACCCCAGTAATCTTTGCCCGACCCAGGAATTGAACCCGAGACCCCTTACCCTTACTTATAAATTTAACTATTCTTATAAATAATAATAAAAGTATACCTGCTCAGCGATCTCCCTCGTAAGTTTGTCCAGCTTGGTACCAGCTTCGGAGATCTTCTTAGCCGCGTTGATGACATCCATTGTGGTCTTTAGAGGACCGCGCCCTCTGTGGAGACGAAGAGGAAATTGTAATCTTTATCCTTACTAATATTATAAATCGGAAAGTGAGTTTGTTTGTTCCGCTTTGACGCCATAACTACTAAACCGATTGCTTTGAATTTTTGCAGATGTATAGTTAGAAGTCCGGATTAAATAATAGGTAGGGTACTTTTTATCCCGGAAAAAATTGATATTCCCGGGGGAAAACAAAAGTATTGGTATAGATGGCGCTGTGTGTATTGGTATATGTCACATTGGCTTTTTATCCTTTTGTGACGCGAGCGAAGCCGCGGGTAAAAGCTAGTATACAATATACATACATACATACATGGTTATGTATGTATGTATTGGATGTATGTGTACATATATATGTATGACTGTATATATAGTATCTAAGTACTTAAGTATTTATATATAGTTATTTATTTACTACATTTGCTTAGTCACCTGCCACTTTCATCTCTGCACCACCTTAAGGTCGACTGTGAGACAATGCTCAAGGCATTAAGTCCGCCTGTTACGTATCGGTGCCGACACATGTACCTACACCGTGATCAACGCCGTATCAGCAGGCCCAGATCTGCTGAATCAGGACATTACACCTACTTTGATGCAACGAAGGTTCTACGGAGTATTGCAACATTCGAACTGCTGAGTCGTCTCCTCTTGTCGTCGCCTTGTGCCCAGCTACGAATCGCTGCATCATCGTTCACCCCACTAGATTTAACCTCAATAAAACCTTCATACTAATTTTATAATAAAGAATTTTAAGATAAGAAAGCAGTGTTGTTCTAACATCGAACGCATTCGCACTTAGGTTAGTTAGATTTTAGGAGTTACCATGTAATTTTAATTAGAGGTATAATATACTTAGTTTAATGATTATAGTTTTCATTTGCACCCTCTGTCGCTGCCAGAAACATAACTCGCCTGTACATTTGTTATTGTAGTAAGTCTTAATATAAATAAATATGTCCCAGCCAATCAGTTTAATAAGCCGTTCAACAAGCAGCCTGAACGATTTGCCAGCGTGTAGCTGTTTGATTAAAGGCCTGAATGTCACATTCAGGCAAGTTATGTATGGTATAAGCCGGTAAACGAGCAGACGGTAAGCTATCGGTGCCGCCATTGGATACCCGAAACACCAGAGACGTTGCAAGTGCTTTACCGGCCTTTTCGGATTACGAATTTGAGGATTGTTGGGGAAGGGCGGGGGGGGGTCGTTATTGGCCCTCCGGTAACGTAACTAGCGTTGTTTTTCACTATGGTTTTCTGCTCGTTGGTACTTGGTGGTATCACTCCAGTCGAGCCGACCCATTCGTGCCAAAGCATGGCTTTCCCACTGTCATTCGCGCTGTTATTTGCAAGGCAATAACTTAGATACCATGAATGTTAATCCATATTTTATGATATTCGTCGGGAATTTTTGGATACTTATCAATCATTTTGGAATACATGGCGGAAATTTACGAAATATTTTCGGATACATGGCAAATATTATCGGATTCCTATTTTTAAATTTATTTTAAGTATTCTCGCATGTGTGTCGTGGTGTAATAAATGGTTTTTGTTTCAATTTATTTGGATGTCGCCGGATATTTTCGGACGTTTTACTATAGACGACTAGGTCATAGCTCCTTACCTGGTGAAGTCTGTCATCTCGAGCATAATCATAACATATGATTATGCTCGAGATGACAATATCGTCCTCGGCGTCTTCCCACTGCGCTACTTCATTGTCAAACGTCATCTCATATAAGAATTACGGCATGCATTTACAGATACACAAGACATTTTTTGGATACCTATCTGAGTTTTAGGATGGTTGGCGGACATTTTAGGATACCCGGCGGATATTTTCGGATACATGTCGAAGATTTTCGGATAGTTTTCGGATATTTACGGGTACCTACACGGCGGATATTTTCGGATACCTGTCGAATACATGTCGGACATGTTTATTGCAAATTCAGACTTAGACTCAGACTTACCTGTCGCGGAGAACCTAACGGGTTACCGGGGCTCCGGCTCGAAGTGCAGGAGAAGGAACGGGGTGGTTTTTAGTCAGTAAGAGTCTGACACTACCTCCCGCCTCACTCAGGCGGGAGCAGCCATTCAATGATTTTCACGGCTTAAAAAAAAGACTCCGACTTACCTAGTGAAGTCTGTCATCTCCAACATAATCATGCACATATGTTTAGCGAGCATAATGATATCGTTCCCGGCGTCGTCCCACTTCGCCACCTCGTTGTCAAACGTCATCTTCTCGCGACGGAACAGTTCCACCTGCTGCAGGATCTTGCGTTTGTCTTCTTCTGTCATTTTCCGCATGGCTTCCTGTTTACAGAAGAGTTTTAGGTTATTGTTATTTTTTTTACATATCATAACATCACGCCTTCTATCCCCGAAGGGGTAGGCAGAGGTGTACATTATGCCACTTTACAATGTAACACCCACTTTTCACTATTCATGTTATGAGTCCCATGTAATAGTGGGTGAGTCTATTGCCATATACCGGGCACGTGTCCAGACTCCTTGCTACTACTGTGAATTTTTTGAAAAACCCAGTAATACTTTGCCCGACCCGGGAATCGAATCAGAGACCCCTTGCACGGCTGTCGCACTTGCGACCACTCGGCCAACGAGGCAGTCAGTAAGTCAGGCAGTCAGTTACATTTTTTTCTATAGTAAAAATACTTTCAATTAAAAACTTATGCTACTTGATTTTATATTGTATCTCTGACATTTAACAAAGGATTTGTAGTCAGAACTATAGTTAAGCGCGACCTACAATTGGGATGATGACAGGGTATGAAAATTAAAAATCTAATTAGTCCGTCAGTTAAGCAATGAAAAAATATTAGACACGTATTTTTTTTTATTTTGTCGTATAATAAAACAATACTTAGATAAAACAAATCAAAGTTTAGGAGTGGGAGCTAAAAAGTCATTTCTACGTATAAAATGTACATAGAAGTGACGTCACGCGACAATTCAAATCATTATATCGTCGAAAGTATTCGTTTCTGTAAGAAAATAAAAAATACGGGTCTAATGATTTAAAATAATCTACCAGACGGACATTGAAATAAAAATTAGGCATCTACCCTATTAATTGGGGTTTGACTATCGACATTAAACTGTCAAACACCGCGAGGTCGGACTCCGGTGACCGCAACCTATTGTTCTTTAATTGTGATCACTTTGACTGGATTTTGGTGTTACATTGTTCTCGCACAATCCAAACAGCAAAACTATGTAACTAGTAAATTGTATTGTGAACCTGATTGAAAAAGAGTAACCTCTGGAGTTTCTTGCTCGTTCTTCTCCATAGGAATCTACACCTTGGAATGAGCAAATAGCTTCACTTTTAATATTAATTTTATTTTGACGTTCAAAAGTGCCATTCTGGCCTAATTGAAATAAATGATTTTGACTTTGACTTTTGTGTCTATAATGACGGTACTCAACGAGTTGAACTTACCCTAGCATTTGTAATTCCACTGATATCAGGATATTCGTCAACGCCATGTTCACCGGTGTGTGCGCTGGCTGTAAACGTAACAATACAAATTATAACAATGCAGGTAAAATGGGGTAAGCAGAGATGCAGGTTAAAAGCCAAAGCACAATGACATGCAAAGATGAGGTGAATTATAATGGAAAAAAGCGTTGTCAAAGAAGCGGTAGAGAGAAAAGAAGTGAAGATTTTAACATAATATAACATCACGCCCTTTATCCCCGAAGTGGTAGGCAGAGGTGCACATTACGGCATTTAATGCCGCTGTACAATGTAGCACCCTCTTTTCACTATTTATGTTATGAGTCCCATGTAGGGGGTGAGCCTATTGCCATATACCGGGCACAATTCCAGACTCCGTGCTACTACTGAGATTTTTTTTAAAGAAACCTAGTAATACTTTCAACTTTAGTTCTTTTTACAAGTGCAAAGTGGAAGAGAGAAAAAGAAAGAGGAAAAAAATATTCCAAAACCAAATAATATTATAGATATTACATTAACATTTTATACTGTGAGATTATAGATTCCTCATACAACCAAAAACCACCTCTACGCTTAAAGACATAAGGTTCAATATCCCACCACCTTCTACCAGTGAGTCCTACTCACATCGGCTCCTGGTCTCCATAGTCATGTCTTCAACGGGTTCGAATTCCGTGTCGGTGTCTAAATCCTCGCTGGTCTGGCGTTATTCACGACACGATACATGCGAACAACATATAGGGCATGCGATGTAGGAAGGATTTTTATCCTAAACGGCTGAATTAATTTGAATGAATTTTTGTTTATACATTCAAGTGGATATGCAGGACAACGTCTGTCAGCTCCGCTAGTATATAAGATAGAATATAAAATACTTCCTACATGTACACAAAAATGAATTGATGAGCCACAAACACAAAGACAAACACATAAATAATACAAAAAAGAGATGCTATGGAGGTATATCGTGACGACGAATTTCGGCGTATTTTACTTTGAAAAAAATACAAAAAAGATTGTAAGCACACCGTCATCGGCGTACGGGCGGCGCGCTTATAGCTTTTCTATATTGCCGTTATGAAAATGTCATACGACATATGATTTAAAGTTCATATTTAAATGACAAGTTAATTGCTCGGTTGGAGACGTGTTGAACCCGTGTTTGTTAAGTGTGCGATGAACGTTACTCTTCCCACGGGTAGATAACTATAAGCTGATTTTTGAATCAACAATTCAATAAGTGTGGGGTCGCTATGCTTCGGCAAGAATGGGCCGGCTCGACCGGAGTGATACCACGACCGAGCTGATAACCGACGTGAAACAACGGTCGCGTTTTCGTTTTCTTTCTCTACCCGACCCAACTACCCCCCCCCCTCTTCCCTTCCACGGGTAGATAACTATAAGCTGATTTTTGAATCAACAATTCAATAAGTGTGGGGTCGCCATGCTTCGGCAAGAATGGGCCGGCTCGACCGGAGTGACACCACGACCGAGCTGATAACCGACGTGAAACAATGGTCGCGTTTTCTTTCTCTACCCGACCCAACTACCCCCCCCCCCCTTCCCTGAATTCAAAACAATCTTCAAACTCCGGTAACGCACTTGTAACGCCTGTGGTAGTCCAGGTGTACATGGACGACGCCGATTGCTTACCATTAGGTGATGCGTCTACTCGTTTAAACGATCCATGTCACGACCTAGTTTTCAATTTAAAATACGTTTAGTATGGTTGACGGTCCTCGAAGGAATGGTTACCCTGGGAGACGCCTTGTCACACAAAATCGCATCGCAGATATTCGCATCGTAATTTCTTGCGTTGCATATTCGCATCGCATCGCAGTTTTGTGTACGAGCCCTTACTTTAAATAATTATTTTATCAAATACTGCTGCATCCATAACATCTCTTAACCTCTCGCGCGCTTCTCGTACACACGGGTAAATATTTTAATAGAAAAGCGAATTAACTATTCTGTTCAATCAAGTAAAGAACGGGTTGCAAACTTAAAAATACACGTCACAGAAAAAATATCCAAATGGTTCGCGTTTCTCGTACACCCGTGTGTACAATAGCGCGATGGGCACTCAACTCTCTCGTACACCCGTGTGTACGAGAAACACGCGAGAGATTAATGCCGATTAACAACAAATAATAATAAAAAAACGAAAATGACAAACAACAATCAATGAGAAATGAAACGAAGTTAGCTACCACACACACAGACACATACGAGTAACACATGACGTGATACATAGGAACGTAAAGCCACCAATCGATGATAATGGTAATTCATAGGGCGTTCATTTTCATATGCTCCGATAGTCTTAAGATAATATTTCGATGGCATATATATATAAGTTCTCGTGAACTTACGAACTGTCAGGCAGGTATGGAATTCCAATTGCTACGATTCTTATATACCTAATTCGCTTCGCTTCCACGATATTATTAAATTTTATTCCCAAAAATGTATATCAAAACAATGTATCAGATTTATTGTGTTATATTTCAATTCAGGCAGAAGGGACACTGGTTCCTTCGCCTCAGCAGCTTATTTATAGCCTTGCGACTGATCGCCGAGTCATATAAAAAAAAAAGAATTTAAGATTAAATCATTATTTTGATTTATTTCGTGCTGAGTCTTTCCATGCATGCTCGCAATTGCATTGGATCTAATTTGGCCCTTCTTTAATATATCGCCAATCTGGTCAGTATATGTCTGTTTAGGACGCCCTCTACCGCCACGACTCTACAGACGAGAAAATACATATGTATGTAATTTTCTGAGTTTATGTATTCTTAAGTTAGGGAATGAAATGGACATTGTGCAACGTCTGATTATGAATATAATTTTTTTAATCAGTTGAGAATATTACTTTCTACTAAGTTGTATATTTTAATTAAACGAATAGTTTAAGTAAGCTGTTTTTTTTACAAATAATTACGAATCTCTTCCTTTCATCGATTTGAGTAAATTATAATAAAATCATATAGGAGCTAACTCGACTAACGTGCCATCTGGCTAATGAACTTCAGAAAAAATAAGACTATCGGACCACATAAAACCCCAACGCCCTCTATAACAAATGTTGCTCTCACATTTGCTACGTGTCTCCAAGGTGTAATGCTCATCTAATTCCACATCTTCAGGGTCCAGCTCCTCCTCATCCTGATCAGGTGGAAAATCAGGTCAATATGTGTGTGTATAAGTACATTTTTTATCTTAGGACATAGACATTTCCCCTGTCTGTGTTGTAGGATTATTCTATATCAACTTAACTTTGCCAAATATTGCTAAATTAAATAAATCCTTTTTGTATTCTGTTAATAGTGTACGACACAGTCAGTTGATAACAGACCACTGAAGGGTGTGGACGCGTTGCTCTCATACTGCTAGAATAAAATGTAGTAAATTCAATAACGATACTTTTTAAATATTTTTTTTTCAACCACTGGATCGTTAGTCTCCTTGATTATACTTCAGTAGTTCAGGGGGCTTACTCTTGGATACAATTCCGATCGATCGACATTAGTATTGTAAAATTTCGTACTCTCGAGTTGTAACACTAGCGCCCATTGCGTCCGTATTGCGTAGATATTGAATGAACTAAATGAGATTGTGTTTGGCTTTATATTCCATACTCTGAATGCTATCTTAACAGCTAGAATTGTTGTATAGTTTTGACATTGAATAATTATTGAGATTTTATTGGATTGAAATTGCATTGACATTGGAATTGCTTTCAAGAGTAAGTACCCATTTCCTTTTATAGACATATCGGCGAAGATATTTCAACTTTATACTTGAAAAATAAACACTATAAATTTAAATTATCTTACCTCTATAATTAAAATACTCACCCTGTTCATTAGCACAGCCCTCCTAATCTCCCTGACAGCATCATAGACCAATCGGCTGGCGTCTATGAAGTCGTTCTCGTCCAACGCCGCGCCGGCGCCGCCGCCAAGCGCGGAGACTGCTGCGTCGACGCGCACGCCGAATTTCGACATCACTGTGGAAGATAGTAAAGTAAATGGTGAATAGATTTGTTGTTCTTTTTTCGCTATTTCTTATGGGATAAGGCGGTAAAAGAGCAAGTAATATAATATAGAATAATTTATTTGTAATAAAATAACATAACATCACACCTTTTATCTCCAAAGGGGTAGGCAGAGGTGCGTTTGCATTATGCGATTGTACAATGTAACACCCACTTTTCACTATTTATGTTATGAGTCCCATGTAATAGGGGGTGAGCTTATTACCATATACCGGGCACATTTCCAGACTCCGTGCTACTACTGAGATTTTTAAAAACCCAGTAATACTTTGCCCGACCCGGGAATCTAACCCGAGACCCCTTGCCTGGCAGTAGCACTTGCGACCACTCAGCCAACGAGGCAGTTGGCTTTTTTATATTTAGTTGACCAATATCTCGCCTGGTGGTAAGCGATGATGCGGTCTACGATGGAGCACGTCGACCCATAAAGTCAAAGTCAAAGTCAAAGCATTTATTTCAATTGAACCATAGTTTGGTACTTTTGAAACGTCAACAAATACAAAATAAATAATAGTCTGTCAGTCAGTCCGTCAGTGAAATTAGGTGAAGCTAGGTGCTCATTCCAAAACGTAGATTCGAATGGAGAAGAACGAGCAAGAAACTCAATTCGTTACTCTTTTTAAAAAAAAATATGTTCTACAATGTCTCTGATACATATTTCAATACTGTACGCATATGTAAGAACAATGCAAAGACACGCTTGACGCATTATACTAATAACTTACTAAAATAAAAAAAATAAAAATCATAAGTCTAACATGGTGCTCATATATGCATACTGACAATCCATAAAATTGTGCTTCTATACAAGGAAAAGGAAACTCTTTGTTTCAATAAAGAAAGAAATGCTCGATGCCATAAGGAAACTAGATTGTCTACATTAGAATTAAAGTATTAAATTATGTATTATATTACATACTATTGGAATTTAACTACTGACTACATTTGAGTATTGTCCAGTGGAGCCGAACCAACATGCTGCCAAGCATTCTTATCTTCAAGATAATCTGTCAGTGTGTAGTAAGCTTGATTACATAATTCGCGCTTAATATATGTTTTAAATTTACTTTCACTGAGATCTAGTATGCTATTTGGTATTTTTATATAGCATTTAATACCTAACCCCATAAAGGATTTCTGTACTTTGGACAGTCTGAATTGCGGTATAGCTAACTTATTTTTACCTCTAGTAAGCAACCTATTCACTCGGGCCTTGAAGACAACAAGACCCCTTTCAGGAAATACAGATTAGCAAAGAATTCCACCCCTTGCAGTACGCACAAGGAAGCCTGATGTGAAGCGCTTCGGGAGTGTGGAACGCATTATTGCAACACGCTAGCCTCGATTACAAATACCAATGCGATAAAAAAAAACGACTAAAAATTCCAAAAAAAATATCTTTTTCGAAATTAAAATCAAATAAACATCTTTTCCTCAATCGATTTCAACTGAACACCCCATACTTAAGGAGGTCATACACGGTAGGTTTTGCTTGATGGTTTTAGCCGTGCATGCATTACCGACAAACATAACCGAGCACCATTGACTGTACAGTTTAATCACATACACGCTCGGAGCATGTCTCTTCAGAGGACCCGATGCCCCTTACAGGTGCTGAGGGTGGCCACCGGGGAGGTTTTAGTGAGGTAAGAATCCCACACTCCCTAGTTTTTCTCTCCAAAAAGCTAGGCGGCTTTTGAAGGGTATCCCCCCGACATCAAAAAAAGACTGCCTCGTTGGCCGAGTGGTCGCGAGTGCGACTGCCGGGCAAGGGGTCTCGGGTTCGATTCCCGGGTCGGGCAAAGTATTACTGGGTTTTTAAAAAATTCTCAGTAGTAGCACGGAGTCTGGAAATGTGCCCGGTATATGGCAATAAGCTCACCCCCTATTACATGGGACTCATAACACAAATAGTGAAAAGTGGGTGTTACTTCTGTGTGCACCTCTGCCTACCCCTTCGGGGATAAAAGGCGTGATGTTATCAAAAAAAAAGGCTTGCTTGTCAGTCATGCAAACCATCATGCAATACCTAGCATGTATGGCCTCCTGTAGCTGTCATGCTTACAACCTCTCAACGTCTGAGACGAGACAGTTTGTCAACAAAATTATAAAAACAACGATTTACAAAGATTGATGTTAAAACGTGTTCAAAGGCAAAAAATAAATAAAACTATACATCCTAATCTTAATAAATAATATTATAGAGGTATAGAGAGAGATGTTTGTATTTTTGTTTGTATAGTGTAGGTAGAGGTGTACAATAGCACACTGAGGATAAGTGATCGACTTACACTGAGTGGGTGACCCATTTAGCATAGACATGTTGTCAGCGTCTCTTCTCTGATTCTTCTGTTTTAATTCATAACACGAACACAATGAAATCGACTAACAGACTTGTCACCATTTCAAATTATATTTTTATATGTTTTTGACAAAAATTTGAGGATATATACATACATACACACACACATATGCGCGCACACACAAACACACCTACACGCACACACACTTATGTATAGTAGGTATATTTATTTTAGTGTATAATTATATTTATTTGGTATATACCTCTAGGTATAGGTAGTATTATAATGTATGTATTGCTTTAATTATTATTGTACACTGGACGACCCCCTTTTTTCCCAACTCCTGATTACTGGCTCCATCCAAAGGTTGTCTGTAAGAAATCGCATACTGCGATAAGACCGCCCATTGTACATATTCTTTTTATGTTATTAAGTGTGGGATAGCCATGCTTCGGCACGAATAGGCCGGCTCGACCGGAGTGATACCACGGCCGAGCAGAAAACCGACGTGAAGCAACGCTTACGTTGTGTTTCGTCGTGTGAATGAGGTTACCGGAGACCCTTCCTTTCCTCAATATCCCCAATTCCTGAATCCCCAACGATCCTCAAACTCCTAATCCCGAAAAGGCCGGTAACGCACTTGTAACGCCTTTGGTGTTCCAGGTGTCCATGGGCGACGCCGATTGCTTACCATCAGGTGATCCGTCTGCTAGTTTACCGAATTATGCCATAAAAAAAATGTTTATTTTTACAATAAAGTGTGTAAATAAATAAATAAAATAATCATTGTAGAAAACATGAAGGTAAAATAAATTGGAAAATTATTTACTAAAATGCATATAAAAGCGAACGATACCACGTGAATCAACTAGTATAAAACATGACCCGACACGACCTTGAATTAGGAATGTCACCCGTGGGTCAGGGTTCGATTGCGCAATACGAAACATGAACAAACATTGGATGGACCACGCCTAATTAGAATACGTGTTAACGCAAAATAAATCATTGAATGTGTTAGATCTTCGACCTGTGGAAGTGTGGAACATCTCTACTTACTACCCTTTGTCATACTCGTATTGGTAGCAAGAAGCATATGGTTGGCGGGACTGTAAACGGTCCTGAAACCTCTTGAGGGGGGATAATCATACAATGACTTCTCCCACCCCGTTGGCCGAGTGGTCGCAAGTGCCGCAAGGGGTCTCGGGTTCGATTCCCGGGTCGGGCAAATTTTTACTGGGCATTTAAAAACAATATCAGTAGTAACGGTATATGGCAATAGGCTCACCCCCTATTGCATGAGACTCGTAACATAAATAGTGAAAAGTGGGTGTTACATTGTACAGTGACATTAGGTGCCGAAATGTACACCTCTGCCTATTGATGTGTTTGTGAGTAAATGTGTTCATGACCAAAACTCAAGACCAAAGTAACGAAACCATAAAATGCATATTCATTAATTTAGTTCAATTTTTATAACTAGATGGCGTTGCCGCAATTAAAAGCAAGCTATGGTTTCGTTACATCGATTTGCTTAAGATGGTAATTTTTTGTATGTACTAAGTTCGCACCAAACGAATAAATATAAACCAGCAGTTCAAGCACTAATCACGGAGTTTCAATTTAACCCCTATTAGTAGCTACAGTAGGTCAACGTTACTTCGGTAATAAACAAAATGTGTAAATTAATTATTTATTTTGAGTGGTGTAATTGGTTTTATGTACCGTTCTATTCATATAAATAAATAAATATTTCATTTACAGGTTTGGACTTGATATTTTTTATGGAATAGGAGGCAAACGAGCAGACGGATCACCTGATGGTAAGCGATCGGCGCCGCCCATGGACACCCGCAACACCAGAGGAGTCACAGATTCGCTTAAAGTAAAAACTTGAGAGGAGTTTAGCCGTCATTCGCGTAGAACTACACATTATATAAGACGCAACTATCGTCAGTTAGACGTTTCATTAACCTTTCAATCAAAGGACCAGTTTGATCTAATTTAACAATACTTTTTTATACAAAGATTAACTATAGCACTTCTCTGTGGGACTATGAGCCTCCTCCACATAAGAAGATTTGTCATAATCTCCGCAGGCAGGCACGTTGCCGCTGAGAACCCAACAGCCGTGGATAATCTCCGGGGCTCCGGTTCGAAGTGCAGGAGTAGGGACGGGGTGGTTTTTAGTCAGTAAGAGTCTGACACTCCCTCCAGCCTCACCCAGGCCGGAGAAGTCATTCGATGATTTAAAAAAAAGGCAGGCGGGTTAGAGATCGCAGTATAAAAGGTTTAGGTTTATCAGAGAGCGCTGCTGCACGGTCTCTGTCTAATGTTTATTCGCTTTCACGCGGCAAGAGGATGTGTGGGTGACAAATACATTCTAATATATGTATAGTTGCCGAATAATCAAAGTAATAACTAAAGTACTATAGAGGTAGAACATGGATATTTGGAATTGCGCATCGTCGATACGATCGTATACGAATGATATTCTACTTTAAAGGTGAAGGGCGAACGCGTACAGAATTTTAAAGAGAATAGACGAGTCATACTGTATTTTTAGGTTGAGTAATTCGATTGGACAATTAATCTCGAAATGCCACATTTTTGTCGTTCAAATCTATTATTCTAACTTGAATTTAGGTATTTTGACGGTATCTAAATATATGAGATATGTGTATTTGTGGCTAACAATAAGAGATTATTTGAATCAGTACATTATATCAATTCTAGAAGCATATGAGGCCCTTATAAACTGGTATCAAGTGATTTGCTTAGCAATGTGCGTACACACGGCTACACATCGAGCTTTACATAACCAGTACAAACTGAACGTTAAATGTGCGGAAAGATGATGCAACGCGACACCAGGATCAACTGGTTTTGTATAGCTTGATGTGTGGCCGTGTGTACGTATTTATAACTAAATACAAAGTCGCTTTAAAGTATTGAACACAAGGAGATTTAAGATCGAATTATACAAGTGGCTCAATGAATGTAATTTATATAGTTTGTGATTTTATGAATGTGAAATATTTTTTTAGTAGATAGAGTGAGATTCTTAACCTTTTGTTTATATGTATATTGTATAATACATGCATATCGCACCCGTACGAAGCCGGGACCGATCGCTAGTTATCTCGTAAAAATCTCGTTAGACTGACGTTTAAATTTAAATGCCATTCGTCTGTCTATAGACCCGAGTCCGCGTCTAAAGATACATGGTTCTACAAGTCGCAGGTCAAGGAAATCAAACAGAGACGCTCGCATACATAATCCGCTGTTATTTCAGGAAATACATTTAGGTACGACTATAGAGATCCGTACTTGACGAGAGAGCCGTAGATTATTAGTGTGTCAGGTTGTGATATTACTGATGAGTTTTTTTTAAGGCGGGAAAATCATCGAATGTGTGCTTCCGCCTGGGTGAGGCGGGAGGGAGTGTCAGACTCTTACTGACTAAAAATCACCCCGTTCCTTCTCCTGCAAGTCGACGGGGGCCCCGTTTACCCGTTAGGTTCTCGGCACCAGCCCTATTGGGCCCCATCTTTATTACTGATGAGTAGGTGTTGCTCGCGACTCCGTACGCGTAGAATATTTTAGGATGTAACTTTTTTGCCTCGTTGGCTAAGTGATCATTGGCAAATGCGACTGCGGGGCGTTCTTACTGGGTTTTAAAAAAATCTCAGTAGTAGCACGGAGTGTGGAATTGAGCCCGATATATTGCAATAGACTCACCCCCTATTACACGGGGCCACACTCATAACATAAATAGTGAAAAGTGGGTGTTACATTGTACAGTGGCATAATGTGCACCTCTGCCTACCCCTTTGGGGATAAAAGGCGTGATATTATGTTATGTTTTGCTTTTTTATGATTCATCATCATCATCATCAGAGCCCGTATTGTTCTAAGGCTGGACATAGGCATCTCCAAGGGCACGCCACTGTGCTCAGTCTTCAGCTACTCTTATCCAACCACTGCTAGCCACCTTGCGGATGTCGTCACTCCACGTAGCTGGAGGGCGCCCTACACTACGTTTGTCTGACGCGGTCTCCACTCTAGAACACCTTTACCCCAACGGTTATCGGTTCTTCGACAAATGTGACCAGCCCACTGCCACTTCAGCTTACTAATCCTTTATGATTCAATTGTCCAAACTAAAAGTAGGCTATGTTACTCCTTAGTAGTACATTAGCTACCTGCCAATCTAGGTATCGTCAAAATTGGTCCAACGATCCATTCCAGAGATTAGCCAGTACTAACAGACAAACAGACAGGCAAAAATTGAAAAATATGTCATTTTTCGCGGAGGCTTAACGGTTTGCCGGGGCTCCGGTTCCAAGTGCAGGAGTAGGAACAGGGTGGTTTTTAGTCAGCAAGAGTCTGACATTTACCCCTTAAAAAATCCTACGGAACTGCCAAAACAGACGTAGTCAACTCACACTTGGCGCGAATTTTTTATCATATCACTAAAAGCAGTAGACAGCTCAAGATGCGACCGGTACAATCGGCATCCGTCTGCATAATTTCGTTGTTAATCATTATTTGTTTACGTTTTTTTATTGTACCTACTACAAGATTATAAGCTTTGGGAAGAATAACCTGTTTGATTTATAAGATAAAGGCGTTTTTTTATGACGGTAAGCGATCAGCGCCGCCCATTGACACCCGGAACACCAGGGCCTTTAGTCAAACGCCACTTTAGCCCTTGTCTACCGAGAGAGTAGAAAACTAAATGTATGGGGATGACACTGATAAGTGTCAAAATTTACGTCAATTCCATATAATTTGGTTTTCTATTCTACATGTAGAGGTAGACAAGCGCTAGGTAAATGTCATTTGGCTACAGCTGCAGAGGAGCCACAGCTGCGTCGCCGGCTTTTTAAAAAAGGAATACGCTCTTTTCTTGAAGGTTTGAAGGTCGTATCAGTTCGGAAATACCGCCGACGACAGATCATTCTACAGTTTTGGCCTGCCAACCCTCTAGGTATATGATAGGGATGGATATGCTGTCCTGAAGGTCGATGTTAAGTTTCAATGGCGAATGGGTGTGCCAGACATCCTGTGATGAAAGGTTCATTAGGTCATTACTGCACTATGAGCCTCCTCTATATAAGAAGGTTTGTCATAATCTCCGCAGGCAGGCGGGTTAGAGATCGCTGTATAAGGTTCAGGTTTATCAGAGAGCGTTGCTGCACGGTCTCTGTCTAATGTGTTGCTCCAATCCAAAAAACTCAATCGATTAAAATGTTTTGACAAAAACTCCATACAACGAATGTCAAAAATCGACTTTAATCCAAAGACTTTAGAGTGAAATCGGTTTAATAATTTCGCTCCTTATTCCGTACGGTTAGTTAATAAAAACTTGTCCTCTTATAAAGTCATTACCACTTACAAAAGAGGTACGCCATAATGCGACCGTGGCTCCATCTGTGCATCGCAAAAACGTGTGAATCAACTATTTCGTAATGATTGTCAATATGGGCTGTCCGAATGATTAATGATTTTGTACGTGTGTATTATTTATTAATTCTCTTTTGAATAGTCATAGAGTTTATTGGAAATTGTTATAAATGCCAAGGTCGGCTTAGAGAAAAGGTGTTGTAAGGAAAAGTGTTTGCTGACGGTACATGATATACTTGTTTAAGTATGTATATTTATATTTTAACTGACTGCCTCGTTGGCCAAATGGTCGCGAGTGCGACTCCCGGGGCAAAGGGTCTTGAGTTCCCGGGTCGGGCAAAGTACTACTGGGTTTTTTAAAAAAAATCTCAGAAGCAGCACGGAATCTGGTATTGTGTCTGGTATATGGCAATAGGTTCACCCCCTATTATATGGGACTCATAACATGGATAGGGAAAAGTAGGTGTTACATTGTACAGTGGCATAATGTACACCTCTGCCTAAAAGATGTGATGTTATGTTATGTTATTTATATTTTAACTCTCTTCCTTTTCTATTCTTTATTATTTTTCGTTGAAATATTTCTCGTTGATTACGTCCGTACGTCACTGCAAGGGTGCCAACTGAAAACTAGTGTTGGGTACTTAGTGTGCCCAGCTCGTACTGAGTCGGAAAGCCCTTTTATCATGGCAATGTTGCCACCTTTATATTGATTTTTTTTTAACTTGTTTGATTTTCATGTTTTTTACTGTTCTTTTCAATTGTTATTTTACTATTGCGTAAATGGTGCGTCATGCGTAATGATAAATACATTATTTTTTAGTGAGTAGAAAATGATACATAGAGTGTTTGTTTAAGTTGTGGATCACAAGGTCTTGTACACGATTCCCAGGTTCAAAATCATCGGGTCTGCGGACGGCGAGCAGCAGCTTGCCGCCCCACCAGGACCAGACCCGTGCGTGTCTCGTTCCGTGCGCGCCTCAATGAGCCACCGGACCACCACAGTTGAGGCCCTAAAGGGCTGATGCCCGATACGGAGCCGCGGATGTCCTAATGGATTGCCGGGGTTCCGGCTCGAAGAGCAGGAGTAGGAACGGGCTGGTTTTTAATCAGTAAGAGTCTGACACTCCCTCTCGCCTAACCCAAGGCGGGAGAAGTAATTGGATGATGTTCACTCCTCAAAAAAAAGTGTCAAAATCATGAGTCTTCCAACAACTGTCAAAATGTTTGGATTTTGGCTTGGAACAAGGGTAGATTATGGTCTAGAATAACACATAGGCTATTTTTTATCCGACGGGAACGCGTGTGAAGCCGTGGGCAGAAGCTAGTCTACAATAATTATGTAAGCTTTTCTTTAAGGGGGGAAAATCATCTAATAACATCTCCCGCCCGGGTGAGGCGAGAGGGAGTGTCACTCTTACTGACTAAAAACCACCCCGTTCCTTCTACTGCACGTCGAGCCGGAGCCCCGGTAACCAGTTGGGTTCTTCGCGACATTATTATGTAAGCTAAAACCTCTAAGCATAGGCCCTTCAACAGTCACATGTAATGTAAACAAAACCAGTTTTATTAGACAGACGACCTTTAAAACGAATCGTCTTGTTATATCCAATAATTAGTTGTTTGAACTTTATGTTTAACTCGTCGAGTACCGGTTTTGTAGACACAATTATAGAACAATAGGTTGCGGTCACCGGTGACCGCTTGGTGTTTGACAGTCTCGTTGAGTACCGTCAATATAGACACAATTATAAAACAATAGGTTGCGGTCACCGGTGACCGCTTGGTGTTTGACAGTTTAAGTATACATCGTGAAGTCTATTTCGTTTTCGTCCCCAAGTAAAATGGATCTTGGTAATACGTACATGACTTCAAGCCTGTCTCCCATGGGCTAGGCAGAGACTATGGAACGCCAATTGCTGCGATTCCTACATATCTCTTTCGCTTCATCAACAGTCATTAGTATTTTCATGCATGCTCGTCGGTGAAGGGCCCTTCTTTAATATATCGCCAATCTGGTCAGTATGTGTCCTAGGGCGCCCTCTACCGACGGCTCCAATCATATCCGCTCTGTATACTTCTTTCGTTACTCTACTTTCATCCATCCTTTCTACAATAGTTTTACAAAGAAATAAAATGTTTTAAACCAAAAATAACTGGTGAACCATTGCAAAAAGCAAACTTTGAAAGCGCATACGAACTCATAGTACATTACCAAAACATAACGTCAATTAACTCGTCGAGTACCGTCATTATAGACACAATTAAAGAACAATAGGTTGCGGTCACCGGTCATCGCGCGGTGTTTGACAGTTTAATTCTCGAAGAGGTATTTCTCATCGGGCGGTACGTGCTATGCGAATAGAGCCTACAAAACGTGATCGTTGCTCGTACGGTTGTTTGAGTGTTTATGTGTGTTTAAGTGTGTGAGAGCCATGCTTCGGCACGAACGGGCCGGCTTGACCGGAGTGATACCACGGCCGAGCAGAAAACCGACGTGAAGCAACGCTTGCGTTGTGTTTCGTCGTGTGAGTGAGGTTACCGGAAGCCCAATTAGTCTCCTTCCCAATCCCTAAATCCTTAACCATCCTTAAATTCCTAATTCCCTAAAGGCTGGTAACGCATTTACCGGCTTATCCCATAAAAAAGAGCGAGTCATATTGGGTGGGTTTTTTTAAGGAGGGGAAAATCATCGAATGACATCTCCCGCCTGGTTGAGGCGGGACCGGAGTCTCAGACTCTTACTGACTAAAAACCACCCCATTCCTACTCCTGCGCTTCGAGCCGGAGCCCCGGTAACCCTTTAGTCGCGGAGAAGCCCGCGACGTCGTATTGGTTTAAACTGTCAAACACCGCGAGGACACCGGTGACCGCAACCTATTGTTCTTTGATTGTGTCTATGATCACGGTACTCAAAAGGTTTAGTAGGTAAAATGCATATGTTATATTGTATGCATATATTAAGAAGCCCCTTGCTCGACAGTCACGCTCGACTAACGAGACAGTATTAACCAATGGGGATGATGACAGGATATGAAAATTAAAAATATAATTAGTCCGTAACTTAGGTAATAAAAAAATATTAGACACGTATTTTTTTATTTTGTTGTATAATAAAACAATACTTAGATAAAACGAATCAAAGTTTAGGAGTGGGGGCTAAAACGTCATTTCTTAGTATAAAATGTACTGAGAAGTGACGTCACGCGACATTTCAAATCAATATATCTTCGAAACTATTCGTTTCCGTAAGAAAATAAAAAATACGTGTCTAATGTTTTTAAATAATCTACCAGACGGACATTTAAATAAAAATTAGTCGTCTACCCCATTACTTCCATACAGACATAGTTTCATACATATATACATACATACACACATTACATCATATATATACAACACATGAGTGAAAGCCCTTATACATTGCAGCTTTATTATACTCCGCGAGTAAAGTGGGTCGGCAGACGATCGTGAAAGTTCAACGTATTGTGCTCATATACTTGGACTGAGTAGGGTTGATACTTTTTAAAAAAAAGAGTAACGAATGGAGTTTCTTGCTCGTTCTTCTCCATTCGAATCTACATTTTGATGAGCACCTAGCTTCACCTAGCTTCACCGACGGACTGACTGACAGACTATTATTTATTTTGTATTTGTTGACGTTTCAAGAGTTTAATTAAAATTATGGTTTAATTGAAATAAATGCTCTGACTTTGACTTTGATGCTTTGTCAGTCTAAATAGTAATAGGGTAGTAGACTATTTATTTTTAATACATTATTTGTGTTTGGTGTTCCTTCCTCTGGTGTTTCAGGTGTCCATGGGCGGCGCCGATTGATTAGGTACCATCAGGTGATCAGTCTGCTCGAAAACCGGGTTATCCCATTAAAAAAAATTTTAAAGCATTAGACAAGTACTTTTTCTTTCCTTACAAAATTAAATACTTTCCACGATGTATATTGATTTGAAATATCGTGTGACGTCACGATTTACTACATGTTATAGGATAGCGAGACGTAACGACCTTCTACTCCTAAACTTAACTCCGTTTTATCTAAGTATCGCTTTCTTATACGACAATATATAAAAATACGTGTCTAATATTTTTTCATTATCGAACTGACGGACTAATTACATTTTTAATTTTCATACACTGTCTACTACCCTATTGTTTGTAAGGTTCGGTAAGAAATTAGAGATGTCATGAATGAACCACGGACCCTACGATTGTAGAATGAACTCCCTGCCGTGGTTTTCCCAATAGGCTACAATATGGGGTTCTTCAAGACGGGAGTGAATAGGTTTTTCAAGGAACGGCAAGACGCATGTAATGCCCCAAGTGTTGCAGGCGTACATAGGTAACCCTTACCATATGCAGTGAGCTCAAAAAAACTAACAAATAAGTTACAAGATAAAAAAAAATGCCATCTATGGCATTACAGGTACAGTACCTACTTTATAAAATAGTTATAGCATGTAGTACCTTAGGTACTATAACTATTTTATAAAGTAGAGACGTTTAAAAAAATCGACTTCAACCTATTATTTTTTATCAGTTAATTAGGTAATATACTAAAAAGATCTTCTTTTCTAAACATCGCATCAAAATCGGTTCAGTCAATCACGAGATAATTGGGCACAAACATACACACAGATCAAATTAAGAATACCTTTCTTTTTAAAGTCGGTTAAAAAAAATTGAGTTTGACTACTTACTACTACCTATTTATAAACTGTGTTTTTATAATAACTATCGTGAGGTCACAGATCACTATCACACTGCTTATGAGGAAGAACCCCTCTGTGGTTCGAAACTAGTAGAGCTTGTCTCAATATATTCACATAAGTAACCCGCGATTTTAGTTAATTTACTTGGAAACTGAACCGAACCACTGCACAAAAGGCGTTAATTTTATACTAGTTGTAGCCAAAATGTAATACTTAATATCTCTTTAACCGACATCCCTAGAAAGGACAGTGTCGAATGATTAATAACTTGATGAGCGAGTGAAATGATGTCATATATACGTTCAAAATAAGCTTTATGGTTAAGCAACAGTGGCCAAGGTTCGGATATTGATTGGTGACCCCATTGACCCATATTATTTTGTATTTTGTATCGTTTAATATTCGTTTGGAAAACAACTATTTTTTATTTTTAGTATCCTTAATTATTTGTATTGTAACTTTCGTGAGACATACTAAATAATTTATTATGTTTTCGGTTTACTCACGTAATAATTTGACGAGGAATGCTGCTCATGAATATGAGCCTCTAGCATGGCTTGAAACTAGTCGAGTTCCACGTCTAATAATCACGTGAGTAAGCCGAAAACATAATAATGTATCCTTAATTATTATTGATCCTTGCTAATATTATACTAAGACTGCCTCGATGGCCAAGTGGTCGCAAATGTCACTGCCGGGCAAAGGGTCTAGGGTTGAGTCTGAGACTTCCCTCTCGTCTCATCCAGGCGCGAAGAGACATTGATGATTTTCCCTCTCAACTAGTATGTTAGGATAGACAACATAACATCACACCGTTTTATCCCTGAAGGGGTAGGCAGAGATGCACATTTCGGCACTTGATGTACTGTACAATATAACACCCACTTTTCACTATTTATGTTATGAGTCCCATGTAATAGGGGGTGATCCTATTGCCATTTACCGGGCACATTTCCAATTTCCAGATTTTTAAAACCCAGTAATACTTTGCCCGAGACCCCTTGCCCGGCAGTCGCACTTGCGACCATTTGGCCAACGAGGCAGTAAAATAGGATATACAGTAACATATAAAGCTAAAATATCGCAGTACTGCCTACCCAATTCTGACCTTGAAAAGCTCAGGTAAGTATACTTATATAGTGGCGCGCGCATACACTGAACAGTCACTTGCTAAAACTCGGTTTGTTCACTAGTGCTAACACCATGGTGAGTTTTAATATCATTTTATTAAAATATCTCCCCTATGAATCACCAAAACTTTCCTAAACAATCGTTCTATCTAAGGTTAAAAGTGCATCGAAATAAGAGCAGTAATTTTTGAGTTAGTCGCTACGAAATATTAACAAAAATCACTCTATCTACTAGTGAATATACATAATTTCAAAATAAACTATTTATTTCAATAAAAACTTAAATAAAAATAATATTAACTATAAGTGAATGAAAATATATACAACTTAAAATATAAATAACTATGAACTAAAATATTTACACCTTAAAAAACAGTAATAATAATAAAAATGCTATAATAAGGCATCAAAAAAAAAGAGTCCTTATCGCTATCAAGAGGTAGGGCGCCCAAAAGACTGGCAGCACAAAAAAAAAATATTTTATAAAACCAATTTTAAGTTGTGATTTCTCCTAATCATTTTATATTAAAATATGTTAAGCAGTGTTTAAGCCAATCGCTGAGAGAGATTCACAAAAATCGCTAACTAGGTAATAGTAAATTCTGCATCAAAATTTGTTCAGCAGTTTTTGCCGTTTATCTTTTACTAGCTTTTACCCGCGGCTTCGCTCGCGTCACAAAAGGATAAAAAGCCAATGTGACATATACCAATAGACACAGCGCCATCTATACCAATACTTTTGTTTTCTCTCGGGAATATCCAATTTTTCCGGGTTAAAAAGTACCCTGTTATTTAATCCGGACTTCTAACTATACATCTGCAAAAATTCAAAGCAATCGGTTTAGTAGTTACGGCGTGAAAGCGGAACAAACAAACAAACAAACAAACTCACTTTCCGATTTATAATATTAGTAAGGCTTTATTTACTAGCGACGCGCCCCGGCTTAGCACGGGTGCAATACGCATGTATTACATATACGTATAAACTTTCATTTCGTTGTATCTATTAAAAAAACCGCATCAAAATCCATTGCGTAGTTTTAAAGATCTAAGCATACATAGGGACAGACAGACGGAGGATAGCGACTTTGTTTTACATATACTAAATTAAAATTTATTAAATTGTATGATTTATCTATTTTTGTGTCTAAAATTTTTCTTTACCTTACTGTCGGACTAATTATATTTCTAATTTTCATACCCTGTCATCATCCCTATTCATTAAAGGACTCAGTTCGAAATGTATATTATTTAAGCAAATAAAATAAATATATTTACCTAATTTTAACATGACTTTAATGTGTTGATTATTTTAATATTAATTCGTATTATAAACATACGATTTATTTGTAATTTATTTGCTAAGCTTTTTAGTCGTATGCACATAACATACTATTTTATATATTTTTTATTTAAATGAGAAATATTGTAACTTTAGCAATAGTGGAAGTTTCATAATGTGAGCACAGAAATCTATATAACATAACATCACGATTTTATCCCCGAAGGGTTAGGCAGAGGTGCACATTACGCCACTTTTCAATATTTATGTTATGAGTCTCATGTAATAGGGGGTGAGCCTATTGCCATATACCGGGCACATTTCCAGACTTCGTGCTACCACAGAAAAAACCCAGTAAAACTTTGCCCGACTCGGGAATCGAATCCGAGACCCCTTGTCCGGCAGTCGCACTTGCGACCACTCGGCCAACGATGCAGTCAATATACTACTTATATTATTTTTATATACAAAGTTGAAGAGTCCGTTTATTTGTTCGACTAATCTCCGAAACTACTAGTCGGTAGAGGGCGCCCTAGACGGTCATATAGTGACCAGATCGGCGATATATTAAAGAAGGGCCATATTAAAAGTACCCCTAACCGACGAGTGGAGTTGCAGCGGTTTTGGGAGGTTGTAGCGGGTTTGTCCCCAAAAAAGGCTGATAGACATCAAGCTACGATCTATAAGATAGATAGTAGAATGGTTTTAACCCAAAATATGTTTTTTTTTTCACAGAAATTCCTAATCCTATCAGTGTGCGTGGCTCTGGCTGCTGCGGATGTATCCCACATCTTACCCAAGGACGAGAAGAGTGCCCAGATCTTAAAGCAGGAGCTGGACGTCGGCGTGGAGGGTCAGTACCAGTGGGCATATGAAACTGAAAACGGTATCGCGGCTAATGAGGCTGGGTCACTGAAGCAGATCGATGCTGTAAGTACTTTTAATTCACTCCGGGCGTCGGGGATCGCGGGCCTGCGGACGATGAGCATGGGTGGCTCGCCGCCCGACTAGAAGGACCCGACCACCACGGATGGGCCCCAATAGGGCTGATGCCGATTCGGAGACGCGGAGAACCTAACGGGTTGCCGGGGCTCTGGCTCAAAGTGCAAGAAGGAACGGGGTGGCTTTTAGTCAGTAAGAGTCTGACACTTCCTCCCGCCTCACCTAGGCGGGAGCAGTCATTCGATTATTTTCCCCTTAAAAAAACCCTACTTGTCGTCTTGCCCTGGGTGTCGTTTTACCTTTTTATTTATATTAGTTGGGACTGACGTTTGACCACTATCTCGCCTGGTGGTAGGCGATGATGCGGTCTACGATGGAGCACGTCGTCCCATAGGCAACCTATTCACTCGGGCCTTGAAGACACCCAGGTTATACCCTTCAGGAAAAACAGACCGGCAAAGAAACCACTCCTGTCATCAGCCCGTATGATCCCAAGGTTAAACAACTGATTAAGTACACCGATAAATATAATGTTACGGTATACTTGAATAATAAAGAGCGTTAATCACCACGCTTGCTCAATGCGGGTTGGCGATTACAAACTACGACGACGTTTTCCTTCACCGTTTGCCAGTGTGTCTAGATAATCTTAGAAAGTACATATAACTCTAAAAAAGTCACATTGGTACTTGTCGTTGGTAGGTTTCGAACCCGCACCCTCATGCATGAGAAGCGGGCGTCTTAAACCTCCGGGCCACCACGACATATGTTATACGACAAAATAAAACAAATACGTGTCTAATATTTTTTCATTACCTAATTGACGGACTAATTCAATTAATTAAGTGTGGGAGAGCCATGCTTCGGCACGAACGACCGATTCGACCGGAGTGATACCACGGCCGAGCAGAAAACCGACGTGAAGCAACGCTCGCGTTGTGTTTCGTCGTCTGCGTGAGGTTACCGGAGGCCCAATTACTCTCCCCTTCTCCAATCTCCCTAATCCCTGAATCCCCAATGATCCTCAAAACTCCTAATCCCCAAAAGGCCGGTAACACACTTGTAACGCCTCTGGCGTTTCAGGTGTCCATGTGCGACGACGAATGCTTACCATCAGGTGATTCGTCTGATCGTTTACCGGCTTATGCCATAAAAAAAATAGATTTTGATACGCCATCATCATCCTTATTATATTGTGTTTACAGGAGACCTCAGCGCAAGTAGCTCAGGGCCAAGCTAGCTGGAAGTCACCCGAGGGAGAACAAATCCAGTTCCAGTATGTAGCTGACGAGAACGGATACCAGCCACAGGTGACTTGATTAGTTTTTGTTTTTAAATTGGCTTATTGGTCGCAAGTCTCAACTCTCCTTAGAGAATAAGTTACTATTATATAAGGCTATGCTGAAGCCTATCTGGATGTACGGGATACAACTGTGGGGTACCGCATCCCACTCAAATACAGAAATAATACAGAGGTTCCAAAATAAATCACTCCGACTGATGGCCAACGCCCCCTGGTTCGTACCCAATGAACTGTTACACCACGACCTACGAGTACCAACAGTAAAACAAGTAATTGAACAACACACAAGGTCATATAAGGATCGCATATCTCGTCACCCAAACACTCTGGCACAGTCACTAATGGACGAACACAAGGCAGTGCGTAGGATACCACAAGATGTGATCCAACCACAGTAAAAAACTGTATTTATGAAGAGGATGTGACTCTGGTCACATACCGAAAACGGTAACTAAAGTAACATCCAACATACTGCCGAATGTCCCAAAGAAGGTGACAGATTGTAGTAATAAAAAAAAATGAATATAAGAAACAGAATTTCAACATCTACAGTGAAACTTGGTTAAGTGGGACCTGGATAAGTGAGAAACCTCCATAACTGGAATTCATGCTGAGGTCCCAACACTTTAGCACTGAATTACCGCTGTTAGTGGGACAAGGACAGATTTTAATCTATATATAGAGGTATAAAAATAAAAACCGTTTCCCGTTGCCACGCAAAAGTACAGGGTGCAAACTTTGACAGATTTAAGTCGGTTCGATTACCGTGCGAGGAAAGCTAATTTCTAAAAACCTTTGAAAGCATTTTTCTTTCTTTACAAGGAATATATTCTTTGAGTATAATTTTCCATCTAAAGTATTAAGAGTACTTCCCCTTCAGGAGGCTTACTCTTGAATTTCGATCGATCGACATTGGTATTGTGAAATTTCGTACTCTTGAGTTACAACACTAGCGCCCATTGCATGCGTATTGCGTGGATATTGAATGAACTAAATGGTATTGAGTTTGGCTTTATATTCCGTACTCTGAATGCTATTTTAATAGCTACGATAAGGGTTGTATAGTGTTGACATTGAATAATTATTGAGATTTTATTGGATTGAAATTGCATTGACATTGAGATTGGTTTCAAGAGTAAGCACTCTGGTGGCATTACAAAATTCCACCCTGTATACACAGAAATAACATTTCTTTTTCTTAATTCCAGGGCTCCCACCTGCCGACATCTCCCCCGATCCCTGAGGCCATCCTCCGCGCCTTGGAGTACATCAGGGCTCACCCACCACCACCAGAGAAGAACTAAATTATATCTACACTATCCCTTATAAGGAAAAACTATTCAACTTTATACGTAACTAGACACATTGCCATTCACCGACTACCCCTAAACTATGCCTTAACTAAGAGTTACTTAGCGTTACAAATAGTTTAGGTGTTCCCCTAAACTACTTGTACCGATCTACCGACTAGGTATCACTTATGGGTTAGTGGAAATCCAAATATCGTGACTGCACGGGTGGTGCGGTGGCTAGGCAACCGGCTACTGCGCAACGTGTCGCGGGTTCGATTCCCGCACGGAACAATTCTTTGTGTGATCCACAAATTATTGTTCTGGGTCTGTGTGTGATGTTTATGTGATATTATAGGTTTGTAAACGCACCCACGACACAGGAGACAATCCTAGTATAGGACAACGTTAGAGGTATCTCAAAAAAGACACTAAGAGAGGATGATGAAAACGAAACTATACTGCGATCTCCAACCCGCCTGCCTGCGGAGATTATGACAAACCCTCTTATGTAGAGGACGCTCAGTTCAGCAGTGGACTGTCAAGACGGTTTATGATAGTAAGACTCGGATCCCCAACGCACTAGTAACGCCTCTGGTGACGAGTGTCCATGGACGACGCTGATTGCTTACCATCAAGTGATACGTCTACTTATCAAAAAGGCTTCGGAGCCAAATTTTTTTATCATCATCAACACGGCCTATAAGTACCCACTGCTGACCAAAGCCTCTTCTCACACGGAGAAGGTTTGAGCATTAATCACTACGCTTACTCAATGCGGGTTGGCGATTACACACTTATAATTAGAAATTATAAGCCCAGGTTTCCTCACGATGTTTTCCTTAACCGTTTGTCAGTGGTGTCTAATCTAATGTTACGACCGACAATTTAACAATTGTGTTTAATCGAAAATCTTTACATGGATCTCGAATTTTGACATTAATTATTGTCAAAATTCGATTTTAAGGGAAATATTTCGAATTATAGTTAATATCGGTCGTTGGAGAAGTTCAATAGTCTTTCCGTACAAAAGGGATGTTTAAATATTATAGTCATAATACATATTTTTGTTAATATTTTTTAAGAATGCCAATTTGTAAAATACTCATTCGTTTGAATTTTGTTCTTATATTTTCTTCTGTGATAGAATAAATAAATTTCTGTTGTTAAAATGTATATTAATGTTGTTTCAATAAAGTGCTAATGTCTATTTCCTAATTGGCCTGCCTCGTTGGCCGAGTGGTCGCAAGTGCGACTGCCGGGCAGTTTTTAAAAAAAATCTCAGTAGTAGCACGGAGTCTGGAACTGTGCCCGGTATATGGCAATAGGCTCACCCCCTGTTACATGGGGCTCATAACATAAATAGTGAAAAGTGGGTGTTACATTGTACAGTGGCATTAAGTGCCGTAATGTACACCTCTGCCTACCCCTTCGGGGATAAAAGGCGTGATGGTATGTGATGTCTATTTCCTAATCTTTTCCAAAATAGGAAAACATTTCATCATTGTGTTTGTTATAACTATCGTGAGACATACGAAATTAACTAAAAATCGCGGGTTACTGAGAAACCTAGCTTCGAACCACAGCTGCGCTCGTATCGTATCGACCGCGCACGCTACTCATGAGGAAGAACCCCTCTGTGGTTCGCTTCGTTCGTTCGATCGAAAACGGGATTGCGCGTACGAAGTCGCGGGTAGAAGCTAATCTATACTAATATTATAAAGAGGAAAGATTTGTACCTATTTTTGTATGTTTGTAATGAATAGGCTCAAAAAGTACTGGGCCGATTTAAAAAATTCTTTCACCAATAGAATGCTACATTCTTCCAATTTGACATAGGCTACATTTCATTTTGAAACAATTAGGGATCCTTGGTAAAATATGAACAATGTAACCGAAGGTGTAGAAAAATGAGTCTTAAAATGTCTTTCGTCGAATGCGCTGCCGAAACTATTAGCGATAGAACAAAATAATGTACAACAATATTGAAGAACATCATAATGTCTACAAAAAACTCCGCGGTAGTATATGTCCAACTATTGTAGTTATGTCACTACAACAATCCAAATTTCCAAAGATAAATAATTGTCTACCCCGTGCGAAGCCGGGACGGGCTGAAGCTAATATAAAATATATTCCTACCTTGGTCCCTGAGTACAGTGACTGCCTCCAATACTCTCTTAGTGTAGATACAAGGTTCGTAGTTGTCCATCTCCTGCGTCACCACTGAACATACTCTGCGGACAAACATACAAAGTTTAGATTCAATATACGGCTCACTTGCGAGAACTTATGTATTAAAGTTCTAGTTTAAGTTACTTCGTATGAGTGGCGTTGCCGGAGGTCCAATTATCCCTCTCCCCAGTCTCCCCAATCCCCAAATCCTGAAATTCCCAATCGGCGCCGCCCATGGACACCCGAAAAACCAGAGGCGTTACAAGTGCGATTAGGAGGCGATTAGGAGTTTGAGGATTGATATAAGGAATAATCAATCAAGTGCCTAATTATGAATGATTTGATTGTAATTAATTAATTTTGTTTTGTTTAAATTTAAAAATTGTATTTCATAATTTTATTTAAGTAATTCAATAATTTTGCATGCCGTAAGGCAAAATGTACTGGGATTCTCCATAAGTTATAAAACCACATATTTGTTACCTACATTTTTGGCAAATAAATTATTTCTGATTTCTGAATAAGATAAGATCTGAAACTTCATACAAAAGTGGTCCGTAGGGGGGCCCGCCTCCGTGCCACGGAACCCGGCGCGGGCTCGTTCAGTTAATAACGCTATTCGCCTATACGCCCGGTCGGAGAAAATCAAGGACAATGTCTATCGATACAGAGAGTAAATGGAAGTGCAGGTGTCACCCTTTAAAATATTTGTAAAATGAGCTAACACTTTCTCTTCATTTTCGGAACTTTACAACAAATTCCCCGCACAACAACCTAGATTCAATAAACGGGCTTACTGGCTGTCGTTTTTTTTTGCTGCGTAATAATATATTAAGTTCTCCATCGACATGACTATACAAGCACACTGTTAAAATTGAACTAGCGACATGGCGTAAATCGGACTCCGCGATGGGGACCGTCGCGTAGCCCCGGAGCCCAGCCGCGTAGACACGCGATGGTCGGGCGTCGCGAGCGCCCGACCGCTTAACGCAGTTTGAGGCCTTAGATGCACCCTTACAGATTTCCACATATATAATACTAGTAAAGTATAGATACCTGGCGGCTCTGCCCCGTATGGCGCCGGCCGTCCTCTCGAGCGAGTCGGGGTCTCCCTCCTGCAGGGCCACCACGCACTTGTTCACGTCCTCCAGGATGTGGTTCTCTGTATCGCATCAATGTACTCATTAATACACGCTGCCGACGAACGCCGACAGAGGTGATAGTAAATAACAAGTTTAATTGTCATAAGAGTAAGGAATTAAATGTATCTATATAACATTTACATAAATTTGACCTTTTATCCCCGAAGGAGTAGGCAGACACGGAATAACAATCTGAGGATTGCACAAAGAATCGTTCCGTGCGGGACTCGAACCCGTGACACGTTGCATGGTAGCTGGTTACCCAGCTACCGCACCAACTGTGCAGTATTTAGACATAAAATCGTTTATTTTGTAGATTTTTCACTTCTGGCAAATAAAATATAAACAGTAATACGATTCTTACTTGTCATAGCTACTGTTCGAGCGAAAACATAATCTTAAACGTGACAAAAATTGTCCAGTTTCTTGTTCTATTTGAAATCACTTTATAGTTAATTAATAATCGCGTAGATAAATACATATAGTTGAAACTGGGAACTTCCATTTTTATTGTAGTCGGTAAATAAGAATAAAAATGCAAGAAGTTTTATTGTAGTCGGTAAATAAGAATAAAAATGCAAGAAGTATCAATCTTGGGTCAATCAATGTCACTTGAAGGTATATTGGTTTATTTATTATAATAATTTATAATAAAAAAAAAAAACGTTGCCCCACACTAGTATTGTCTCCCGTGTCTGTGTGTGATGTGTATATGAACTTGTTTGTTTGTAAAGGTACACAAGACACGGGAGGAAATCCTAGTGCGGGGGAGGGAAGTATAAAAGCGCAGAACTTGTTTGTTTGTAAAGGTACACAGGACACGGGAGGAAATCCTAATGTGGGGGGGCAGTATAAAAGCGCAGTGGTTACCGCTGACGGCGAGGAAGTCGTCGATGGTGGTGATGTCGTCGACGGCGTCGGTGAGCGTGGCGACGGCGCGGTCCCAGGCGCGCGCGAAGGCGGCCGCGTTCTCCTGCGCCACGCGCGACCGCGCGCGCGCCGCCAGCACCGCCATCGAGTTGATCACCTGCACGCGAGGACATTCATTCATTCCACTCTCCAATGCAATCAAATATTACAAAATAATCACACTTTCATTAATCGATTTTATGACCAATTTAATTTTAGTATATATCCAGTAAATTTTTAACAAATAACTATGCTGTTTGACGCTAAAAAAACGTGACGTCACAATACACAATCTCGTACAAAACTCATAGAGAACTGTCGTTTTTGACAGTTCGATATATGTATTGAATTTGACTAGTTGGCAAGTACACAATTGTAGTGTGCATTATACCTACTTTATAAATACATAATTATAACATCACGCATTATCCTCAAACAATAAACAGAAATCCACAGTACAACACACTTCATGCCCCTGTACAATGTAACACCCACTTTTCACTATTTATGTTACGAGTCCCATGTAATAGGGGGTGAGCCTATTGCCATATACCGGGCACAATTCCAGACTCCGTGCTACTACTGAGATTTTTCGAAAAAGCCCAGTAATACTTTGCCCGACCCGGGAATCGAACCCCTTGCCCGGCAGTCGCAATTGCGACCACTCGGCCAACGAGGCAGTCTACGGTCTAAACCATAATATTATAAATTAGAAAGTGAGTTTGTTTGTTTGTTCCGCTTTCACGCCGTATCTACTAAACCGATTGCTTTGAATTTTTGTAGACATAAAGTTCGAAGTCTGGATTCAATAATAGGGTACTTTTGATCCGGGAAAAATTTGATATTCCCGAGGGAAAACAAAAGTATTGGTATAGATGGCACTGTGTGTATTGGTATATGTCACATTGGCTACTTTTTATCCTTTTGTGACGCGAGCGTAGCCGCGAGTAAAAGCTAGCACAAAATAAATAGTACTCTGTCAGTCTGTCCTGCTGAAGCTAGGTGCTCGTCCCAAAATGTAGATTCCAGTGGAAAAGAACGAGAAAGAAACTCCATTCAAAAAATAGTAGTATATACATTACTTCACGTCCCCCATTGAGGATAAGCAGAGACGATGGAACGCCAATTACTACGATTCTTACCTCTTTCGCTTCGCTTTTTGTTATCTTGTAATAATAATTATAGATATAATTACCCCTAACTTGTACAGTGGCATAATGCACACCTCTGCCTACCCCATCGGGGATAGAAGGTGTGATGTTATGATGTGATGTAATGAAGTATAGTGCAGTGGGTATGTATGCGTAGCGTGAAGTGTCCGCAGTACAGTGCTGTGATTGAATTCATTCGATGTCTGCAGACGGAGCGTCTCACTCGTGTTCGATATCCCGACTCACGCACCAACAGTGTGTAACATAGGTCTTGACAAATGTACATACATAACATGACACCTCTTATCCCCAAAGGGATGGGCAGAGGTGTACATTACGGCACTTAATGCCACTGTACAATGTAACACCTACTTTCCACTATTTATGTTATGAGTCTCATGTAATAGAGGGTGAGCCTATTGCCATATACCGGGCACAATCCCAGACTCCGTGCTACTACTGAGATTTTTTTAAACCTCGTATCATACTTAGCCAGACTCGGGTATCGAACCCGAGACACCTAACTCAGCAATCGCACGAGGCAGTAAAAAAATAAGCCATGGTACTTACTTGTGGACACAACGCCTCGATATGCTCCGCAGCGTGACGGACCATCTTCACGCCGTCCTCGTTGTTGGACATCGAGCACACTAAATTGGCTACCTATACACAACATAAGAAATCAATTTAGAATCTTAGCTCGAAACTTTTACAACTCTGATAGTCATGTCAAATCAAAACATCACGCTATGATCAATAGGCTCCGAGCAGAGCATTAAGTGAGGGCTCGCCAAGCTTCGGTACTGCTGAGCCGGCTCGACCGGAGTGATACCAACGACCAGAAGATCATAAGTGAAACAACCACAAACACTGGCGCGCACTGATAGAAAACTGAGGCAGAAGATCGCTATCTTGTGTTTGATGGAGGTATGGACAACTTGAATTTGAGATATTCGGCTCTATGCATGAGGAACGGAATGGTGTTTAGTCAGTAGGAGTCTGACACTCTCTCGCTTCACACATGGCCATTTAAACGTGGGAGAGCCATGCTTCGGCACTGCTGGGTCGGCTCGACCGGAGTGATACCACCAACGAGCAGAAAACCATAGTGAAGCAACCACAGCGTTGTGTTTCGTCTTGTAAGTCAGGTTACCGGAGGCCCAATTACTCCCCCTCCCCCCAGTCTCCACAATCCCTGAATCTTCCACAATCCTTAAATTCCCAATCCCCAAAAGGCCGGTAACCCACTTATAACGCCTCTGGTGTTCCGTGTGTCCATGGGCGACGCCGATTGCTTACCATCAGGTGATCCGTCAGTTCGTTTACCGGCTTATTTCAAATAAAAAAAATCGATTGAAACCACGCTATATAGCTAGCGCTGTATACTAACCTCGACGAGTTTGTTGGCATGTTCCGTGAAGACGACGGCGTACTCCTCGACCTCCTTCTCGTTGCCATTGCGGGCTGCCTCCATCAGTACCAACAGGGGCACGTTCGTCTCCAGGAAACTGGGGACACATAAATAAATAAAAAAATAAAAAAGGCATTTATTTCATACAAGAAATTTTACAACAAAGTATTACTGGGTTTTTAAAAAATTCTCAGTAGTAGCACGGAGTCTGGAATTGTGCCCGGTATATGGAAATAGGCTCACCCCCTATTACATGGGACTCGTAACATAAATAGTGAAAAGTGGGTGTTACTTCTGTGTGCACCTCTGCCTACCCCTTCGGGGATAAAAGGCGTGATGTTATGTTATGTTATGTAATTTTACATTTTATTCTTGCTATTAGTATTGTTAGTGTCAATTAAAATCTTAAAGTTAATTTATTATTAGTGTTGGTTAGTTTGCATCCTGTAAGAACCCCTATTGGGTAAAGGCCTCCTCCAAAGCATTCCACTTTTCTCTATCCTGTGCTACTGTAGTCCACTGAGGGCTATTTTCTTAATATCGTCTTCCCAACGTGTCGTGGAGACACATAGGTTGTATGAATTAATTCATTTGTTAATAGCAATATTTGTACAGAAACATCCCGAACTTTACTCAATTCATGTATACGCATGTTTTACAAATAAACAATCTTTCTTTCTTTCTTTCTTTATATCATAACACAACATCACGCCTTTTATCCCCGAAGGAGTAGGCAGCGGTGCACATTATGCCACTGTACAATGTAACACCCACTTTCCACTATTTATGTTATGAGTCTCATGTAATAGGGGCTGAGCGTATTACCATATTATACCGGCCACAATTCCAGACTCCGTGCTACTACTAAAAATTTAAAAACTCAGTAATACTATGCCCGACCCGGGAATCGAACCCGAGACCTCTTGTCCGGCAATCGCACTTCCGACCGCTCGGCCAACGAGACAACAATTCTAATACCAATGTGAGTCTTTCCGAGTTATATGTACTTTCTAAGATTATCTAGACACCACTAACAAACGGTGAAGGAAAACATCGTGAGGAAACCTGGACTTATAATTTCTAATTATAAGTTTGATATCGCCAACCCGCATTGAGCAAGCGTGGTGATTAATGCTCAAACCTTCTCCGTGTGAGAAGAGGCTTTGGTCAGCAGTGGGCACGTATAGTCAGTGGTCAGTAGCCGTACCTGTCGGACACGTGGTCGACGACGGCCTTGCGCAGTTGTCTGCGAAGGTCCCTGGTCTTCCGACACATGTTCTCTATCGCGCGCTCCAGCCCCGCCGACTGCTCCGGCTTGCCCGTCTGTGGACATCAAACAAATCGTGGATTAAACAAACTGCTATTTTGGAATGGGTTCCCCCATCTAATTAAAGTGCATCCTTTGGAAGATCAACAACCCTCCATCTAATTAAAGTACATCCTTTGGATAATACTATGAAAAGAAAAAAAATAACATAATATCACGCACGCCTTTGTATCCCTGAAGGGGATGGCAGATTCTATATGTGATTCTATATTTAACTAGCTTCCGCCCGCGACTTTGTACGCGCAATCCCGTTTCCTCCTGTTCCGTAGGATTATCAGGAATATTTTCTGTCGTAAGAACCTTCTTCTAACAATAACAAACACAACAAAATAAAAATCAGCCAAATCGGTCTAGTCGTTCTCAAGTTATGGCGTGACAACGGGAAACGGGTTCCATTTTTATATATATCGAACTATCGATGTAAGATCTCAGTGTACCATGTACTTAGAAAAAAAAAGAAAAGAAAGACTTAGAAATAAATATATCTTTATCTTATCTTTATCGGAGGTGTACATTACGGTACGTAATGCCACAGTACAATGTAACACCCACTTTTCACTATTTATGTTATGAGTCCCATGTAATAGGGGGTGAGCCTACTGCCATATACCGGGCACAATTCCAGACTCCGTGCTACTACTGAGAATAAAAAAAAACCAGTAATTCTTTGCCCGACCCGGGAATCGAACCCGAGACCCCTTGCCGTGCAGTCGCACTTGCGACCACTCGGCAGTCAGAAAATATTAACTTTACAAATTATAATATCACTGATTTACATGATATCATTCGATAAGTTTCAAGTTATACCAGAGGCCTGTAATGAAGCTTCAAACTAATTGAGTAACATCATTAAAAACGATTTGCGTTGCTACTTGAAGACAATTATAAATAAATAAAAAATAAAAAAGCCTTTTATTTCTAGCTAAAACAATAAAAACAAAAAAATACATATAAAACTAAAAAACTAAAAAGTATCCGTTAGTTACAAAAAGTTTTTTTTTTTAGTGATTTCTATCTTCTGCTATTCGCATCCAGAAGACAATTATAAAACTCTCAAACTCTTTCTGTTTTAAAAACATTGCCCCACACTAGTATTTTCTCCTGTATCGTGAGTACGTTTGTTTACAAACATACAAGTTCACATCCACATCACACACAGACACGGAACTACAATCTGTGGATCACACAAAGAGTTGCTCCGTGCGGGAATCGAACCCGCGACGCGCGACTTCCTACAATCGAAAAAAAAAAATAGAATCGTAATACATCTACGTCGCGGTGGCCCGGAGGTGAGACGCTCGCTTCTCATGCATGAGGGTGCGGATTCGAAACCTACCAACGGCAAGTACCAATGTGACTTAATTCCAAGTTATATGTACTTTCTAAGATTATCTAGACACCACTGACAAACGGTGAAGGAAAACATCGTGAGGAAAGCTGGGCTTATAATTTCTAATTATAAGTTTGTAATCACCCCCGCATTGAGCAAGGGTTTTTTTTTTTATGTTTGATGGGGCGACGTTTGACCACTATCTCGCCTGGTGGTAAGCGATGATGCGGTCTACGATGGAGCACGTCGTCCCATAAGCAACCTATTCACTCGGGCCTTGAAGACTCCCAGGTTGTACCCTTCAGGAAATACAGACTCTGGCAAAGAATTCCACTCTTTAGCAGTACGCACAAGGAAGCTTGAAGCGAAGCGCTTCGTGCGTGTATGCGGAACATCTACCATGAAACGGTGACGCTTCGCCGATTGTCTTGTGGTACGATGATGGAAAGGACTAGGGGGAATCAAGTTGTGCAATTCCCCTGCACACTCATGGGTGGTGATTAATGCTCAAACCTTCTCCGTGTGAGAAGAGGCTTTGGTCAGCAGTGGGGTGGTTATAGGCTGTCGATGATGATGAATCTATCTACCACAACAGACATACATAAAATAAATAATAGTGTATATACTTACATTAGCCATATACTCGTGCAGTAGATCCTGCAAGGCCTGTCGCACCGCGTTACACTCCGCTACGATGCGCTCACGACGCTCGTCCCTGCACGAAACAGAAGAAAAATTAATATATCCATATATTTATTTGAAATTCTCTACAACACATTTTTAAATACTAACATAACATAACATCACGCCTTTTGATCCCTGAAGGGTTTTTTTTTTTTTATTTAAGGGGGGAAAATCATCGAATGACTGCTCCCGCCTGGGTGAGGCGGGAGGGAGTGTCAGACTCTTACTGACTAAAAACCACCCTGTTCCTTCTCCAGCACGTCGAGCCGGAGCCCCGGTTACCCGTTAGGTTCTCCGCGACTCCGAATCGGCATCGGCCGTATTGGGCCCCATCTGTGGTGGTCTGATGGCTCTTTGAGGCGCGCGCGGAACGCGACGCGCCGATCCCTGAAGGGGTAGGCAGAGGTGTACATTATGCAAATGTACAATGTAACACCCACTTTTCACTATTTATGTTATGAGTCCCATGTAATAAGGGATGAGCTTATTACCATATCCCGGGCACAATTCCAGACTCCGTGCTACTACTGAGAATTTTTTGAAAATCCCAGTAATACTTTGCCCGACTCGGGAATCGAACCCGAGACCCCTTGTCTGGCAGTCGCACGCGACCACTCGGCTAAAGAGGCAGTCAGTCAGTTTTAACTTTACTACTTACAAAAAAAAAAGTAATATTTAAAAATATAGAAATAGGAGCCGACTAGTAGCGGGAGCTTGGTCCAAGCTACCGGTGGTTAGGGCTCCAGAGACTAGAAACCTCACGATGCGCGCCGTTTAAAGGAGAACTGTCTTCTGTATCAAGCACTGGATCCATCCACCTAACACCAGCCTCCTAAGGTGGTTGTCGAGGTTGTTAGGGATTAACCCATTGGCCGACACGATTATCGGCACAATGATAGTCGAACCCACACTCGACAACCATGTCGACAACCTCGTGTCTTTTTTTTTTAAGGGGGGAAACTCATCGAATGACATCTCCCGCCTGGGTGAGGCGGGAGGGAGTGTCGGACTCTTACTGACTAAAAACCACCCCGTTAAACACGTATATTTTATTTTCTTACAAGAAACGAATACTTTCGACGATATATTATATTGATTTGAAATGTCGCGTGACGTCACTTCTATGTACATTTTATACGTAGAAATGACGTTTTAGCCCCCACTCCTAAACTTTGATTCATTTTATCTCAGTATTGTTTTATTATACGACAAAATAAAAAAAAATGTGACTTACGGACTAATTAGATTTTTAATTTTCATACCCCGTCATCATCCCAATTTCAAACTAGGTCGGGGTAGTAACGAGGTGATCCGACAGAGAACAAGGTTACCGACATAGCCCAAAGGATTGGTAAGCTGAAGTGGCCGTGGGCCGGTCATATTTGTCGAAGGACCGATATCCGTTGGGGTAGACGTGTTCTGGAGTGGAGACCACGTCTAGGCAAACGTAGTGTAGGGCGCCCTCCAGCTAGGTGGAGTGACGATATACGTATAGTGGCTGGTAGTGGTTGGATGAGAGGAGCTGAAGACCGAGCTCAGTGGTGTGGTAAGATTTTTTCAAATCGAACCCGTACTTCCAGATATTTGCGCGTCCAAATAGACTCTTCAGCTTTTCATAAAAAAAGAAAAGATTACCTAGTACAAGAGCTGTCGGCCATGAGTGCTGCGCCGGATATGATGGACTCGAGTCGTTCCTCCAGTGACGGACGAGTGCGGAGCTCCGAGTACGCCAGGGGCTCCATTACCATACGCTCCTGGAAACAGATAGATTATACTCAGAACAGGTAGAAATAAGTTTCAACATAACATAACATCAAGCCTTTTACCCCCGAAGGAGTAGGCAGAGGTGCACATTATGCCACTGTACAATGTAACACCCACTTTTCACTAGATGTAATAGAGGGTGAGCCTATTGCCATATACCGGACACAATTCCAGACTCCGTTCTACTACTGAGATTTAAAAAAACCCAGTAATATTTTTCCCGATCCGGGAATCGAACCCGAGACCCCTTGCCCGGTAAGGCAGTCAATTAGTATAACAATATAACGACAGCTACTGTCTCTGTACTAAATCAGATTGAACTATTATTTTCTTACTTGGATATTATACCCAATTTTTAACTGATAAAGTAATACAAGTATTGTTATAGTGACTTACATCAAAATCATCGAGTGCTTGAGCCAGTTCACCTGGACCTTCCACGGGCCGGTTACCACCTGGAACGAAAACAAATTATATTTTATCTATACTAATATTATAAAGCTGATGAGTTTGTTTTTTTTTGTTTGTTTGTTTGAACGCGATAATCTCCGAAACTACAAGTCTGATTTGAATAATTCTTTTTGTTTGATAACGCATTTATAGAGGATGGCTATAGGATATCTAACATCACTCTACGAGCTGAGCAGAGCGTGTGAAACCGCGCGGAAATAGCTAGTTTATTTATACAGGCAAAACCAACAGCTATACATGGCATTTATATCAGTACTAGCTTTTGCCCGCGGATTTGCCAGGGATCCCATAACATAACATCATGCCTTTTTATCTCCGAAGGATAGGCAGAGGTGCACATTACGGCACTTAATGCCATTATACACTATATATGTTATGAGTCCCATGTAATAGAGAGCCTATTGCCATATACCAGACACAATTCCAGACTCCATGCTACTACTGAGATATTTTTTAATGCAGTAATACTTTATCCGATCCGGGAATCGAACCCAAGACTTTACCTGGCAGTCGAACTTGCAACCACTCGGCCGGCTGAGTTTACCGGCTTATACCATAAAAAAATACTTGATAGGTTGTCGTTTAGCCGCAGGACGGACACGTAATAGATTTCATTTTGTATATTGTGCTACGCTACACGGTATTATGTATAACGAATCCAAAGTTTAAAAGTGGGAGGTAAAACGTTACTTACGTCTGACTCCCATGGGGGTAGGCAGAGACTATGGTGGACTTTAAAATTAAAAGTTTTGATGATGATACCAATATTTATATTTTGTTATAGGAAACTTCAACAGAAGAGTCGACGGTTCGGTGTACGTTAAGTGTGGGAGAGCCATGCTTCGGTACTACTGGATCGGCTCGACCGGAGTGATACCACGGCCTCACAGAAAACCGACGTGAAGCAACGCTTGTGTTGTGTTTCGTCGTGAGAGTCAGGTTACCGGAGGTACCCTAAAAGGTCGGTTACGCACTTGTAACTTCTCTGGTGTTCCAGGTGTCCATGGGCGACGTGTATGCATACCATCAGGTGATCCTTCTGCTCGTTTGCCGGCTTATGCCGCAAAAAAATATCATATACTGACCGACGACAGGGATGGGTTGTCCCTTGGCGACGGCGGAGATGCTGTCGACGGCGCTGCAGACGGCGCGCAGCACGTAGTCGCGGTTGGCCTTCACTAGTATATAGAACAATATACTGACCGACGACAGGGATGGGTTGTCCCTTGGCGACGGCGGAGATGCTGTCGACGGCGCTGCAGACGGCGCGCAGCACGTAGTCGCGGTTGGCCTTCACTAGTATATAGAACAATATACTGACCGACGACAGGGATGGGTTGTCCCTTGGCGACGGCGGAGATGCTGTCGACGGCGCTGCAGACGGCGCGCAGCACGTAGTCGCGGTTGGCCTTCACTAGTATATAGAACAATATACTGACCGACGACAGGGATGGGTTGTCCCTTGGCGACGGCGGAGATGCTGTCGACGGCGCTGCAGACGGCGCGCAGCACGTAGTCGCGGTTGGCCTTCACTAGTATATAGAACAATATACTGACCGACGACAGGGATGGGTTGTCCCTTGGCGACGGCGGAGATGCTGTCGACGGCGCTGCAGACGGCGCGCAGCACGTAGTCGCGGTTGGCCTTCACTAGTATATAGAACAATATACTGACCGACGACAGGGATGGGTTGTCCCTTGGCGACGGCGGAGATGCTGTCGACGGCGCTGCAGACGGCGCGCAGCACGTAGTCGCGGTTGGCCTTCGCCGCCGCCAGCTCCGGGTGGCGCACGTACACCTGGGGGAGGACATAACATTACAGCAAGGACACTCCGGGCGCCGGGGATGGCGGAACGATCTCCGGCCACCGTAAGCGCGGGCCTGCGGACATAGAGCATGGGTGGCTCCCCGTCCGACCAGAAACAGACCCAAGCGTACGGCGCCGAGCGTGTAGCGTCTCAAAGAGCCATCAGACCACCACGGATGGAGCCCAACAGGGCTGATGCCGATATGGAGCCGCGGAGAACCTAATGAGTTACCGGGGCTCCGGCTCGAAGTGCGGGAGTAGGAACGGGGTGGTCTTTAGTCAGTAAGAGTCGTAAAACTCCCTCCCGCCCGCCTAACCTAGGTGGGAGAAGTCATTGGATGCCCCACTCAAAAAAAAAACTGTTGCAACTTTTACAGATTTTAGTTGGTTCGATTACCGAGCGCGACGAGCGAATTTTTAAAAATCTTTGAATGCAGTTTTGTTTCTTATCAAAAATAAAGGAATGTTTTCTTTGAGTAAAATGTTCTATCTAAAGTATTAAGAGTTCTTTCCCTTCAGGTGGCATTACAAAATTCTACCCTGTATAGGTACATATGTAGGACTAGCCTCTGCCCGCGACTTTGTACGCGCTATCCCGTTTTCTCCCGTTCCCGTAGGATTTTCATGTTATTTTGTATCATAAGAATCTTCTCCTGACGATATCTAACACAAGAAAATTATCAGCCAAATCGGTCTAGCCGTTCTCAAGTCATAGCGTGACAACGGGAAACGGGTTTCATTTTTATATATAGATTAAACAAACCTTAGAAGCCGTAAGCAACATAGTAGAATGTTTCTTCAGCACCGCCCTCGCGGCGGCGAGCTCGTCCTTCATCCGCGGCTCCTTCAGCTCGCGCTGTCGCTTCGCAGCCTGCGCGGCGAGCTCAGACGCCGATCGACCGAACTGGCGAGCTGATTCCAAGAGCTCAGATTGAGATGACGCCGATTTCAGCTTGTCCAGGTCGTTTTCCACCTGTTGGATAGGAAATTTCAGGGTTAAAATTGATGTTAGATATTTTTTTTTCACCATCGTTACCTTTCGGGTGGGTGTCACATACCCGACGAAGACACATACTGTTAGGCGTTAAATTATGGTAAAATCTAATGTAGAGAAGACTCATTGTCCAGCAGTGGACTATGAGTCATCAGAGTAAATCGTTTATGATCATACTGCTAAGGAGTGGAATTCTTTGCCAGAGTCTGTATTTCCTAAACGGTATAACCTGGGTGTCTTCAAGGCCCGAGTGAATAGGTTGCTCATGGGACGACGTGCTCCATCGTAGACTGCATCATCGCTTACCATCAGGCGAGATAGTGGTCAAACGACGGTCCATCAAATATAATCTATGCAATCAAAGCTGATGGGTTTATTTGAACGCTCTATTCTTTGGAACACCAGTGCCTTTAGCCAAACGCCACTTTAGCGCTTGTCTACAGAGAGAGTAGAAATCAAAATGTATGGGGATGAAGTGTCATGGACACGTGCAACACCAGAGGTGTTACAAGTGCGTTACCGGCATTTTAGGGATTAGGAGTTTGAGGATCGTTGGGGATTCAGGTATTGGGGAGATTGGGGAAGGGGAGGGCAACTGGGCCTCCGGTAACCTCTCTTACACAACGAAACACAACGCAAGCGTTGCTTCACGTCGGTTTTCTGCTCGGCCGTGGTATCACTCCGGTCGAGCCGGCCCATTCGTGCCGAAGCATGGCTCTCCCACACTTAGTAGTCAGTGGACAATTAGTGTCAAAATTTACGTCAATTCCATATAATTTAGTTTTCTATTCTACATGTAGACAAGCGCTGAATGGCATTTGGCTACAACTGCTTGTTCGAAATGAATCATCCTTTGTGTTAGATACTATATTTATCGAGGTAGACTATAGGCTATAAGACATCACCCAACGATCAATAGGAGACGAGCAGAACGGCTGAAACCACGCGTAAGTAATTAGTGTTACACACGACATGAATAAACGATTTTTATTTTCAAATAGCAATAGGCTCACCCCCTATTACATGGGACTTATAACATAAATAGTGAAAAGTAGGTGTTACATTGTACAGGGGCATTATGTGCCGTAATATGCCCTTTGCCTTCCCGTTCGAGGATAAAAGGCGTTATGTTATATTTATTTATTTATTTCTATATTGATTATACTCGTTGAGTTGAGTTGTCTCTATTAATAGACTCGTTGGCAAAGTGCTCGCAAGTGCGACTGCCGGGCAAGGGGTCTAGGATTCGATTTCCAGGTCGGGCAAAGTATTACTGGGTTTTAAAAAATTCTCAGTAGTAGCACAGAGCCTGGATTTGTGCCCGGTATATGGCAAAAGGCTCACCCCCCTTTACACGGACTCATAACATAAATAGTAAAAAAGTGGGTATTACATTGTACAGTGGCATTAAGTGCTGTAATATGCGCCTCTGCCTACCCCTTCGGGGATTAAAGGCGTTATGCTATAGTTTATTCATTTTTTTCTATATTGATTGTTACACTCACAGTATTAAGCTTGTTCAGTAGTAGATGTACATCGACCATATCAGCTAATATTAGCAGTCTGGTCACTGCGCATAGCAACGCACGCGCCGCTCGTACCATTCCGCCGCGTACTTGGGACGCACACGGCTCTTCTGAAAACTCTCGGGCGGCGAGGCTCATCGCTGCTCCTGTATGAGAATACAATATGATTATTGTAATGTGTAATGATTTACACATTACACAAAAATGGTCTTTTAATACAATTTTTTATGGGATACGCTATGTAAATATCCTTAATATACTATATACTATATATATAATAATAATTAATAATTTAATAATAATATATAATTAATATTAATATTAATTTTATTTTATTAATTTATATATTAATAATATTAATATATTAATATAATAAATATTAATATATTAATTTCATTCGTTCATCCGTTCATGAAACGTTAACACAGTATTCCTATTTGTTGATTAAATAAACTAGTAAAGTCCTATTAAAACCTTGTTAGATATAAATAAACAGAATCCTTTGTGAAGGATATTAAGTGCAAGTGTTATTCTGGACCTTCAATAAGCAAACGGAAAGATAAACGAGTTGTAAACTAAGGATCTCTTACCTGCGCGTGTCTGCTGATACCTACATTTGGGTACTGGGTGAAAACAATTAGTGCCTAAATAATAGTGTAACATCCGATTTCAAGAACATACTCAACATAAACAAATAGTGGACGATAAAACGTGTTTGGCGCGATCACTCAGGCCTACCACTTGCCCGCGCTCACCTCTGTCAGGGGTTCTAAACATTTTTATCTTTTGATTGCCACTCTCCATCATTGCAATGAAGTGCGTCAGTTGTAGTGTGGATTTCAACGACGGTGTCCAATGTTCGTCATGTGGGGGGCACTTGGACTTCGTATGTGCCAATATTACCGAAGTTGGCTGGAGGAAACTCGGTAATGACAGAAGAGCCGCTTGGAAGTGCCCAAGGTGTCGAATTGCCTCACCGGCCCGTACACCTATCCTATCACCGATTCCGACACCTGAACCTGCATCACTCGAGACTATCTTGAGTGAGATTCGGGAGCTTAAGATGAAGTTGGCTGGCCTTCCCATTTTGTCCGAGGATGTGAAATTGATGAGAGAGGAGCTGAAGGATCTCAAAACAAGTCGTGAATTCGATGGATGTAGGTTGGATGAATTCTCAGCAAAGCTTGCAGGGATTGAGTCCAGAGTTGTTAAACTAGAAAACCTAGAGGAATCTTTGTTCTCGCTACAGACAGATGTCGACACCATCAAGTCAGAATCGGCAATGAGTGATCAAAGATCAAGGCTAAATAATGTCGAGATCAAAGGCATTCCGCAGAGGAAGGATGAAAACCTCTTTACTATCCTGGATAGGATCAGTCAGAGAGTTAACTTTCCAGTGCTTCAAAACCAAATTAATTTCATAACCAGAATTCCGGTTTTTAGTGGAAAGGATAAGCCGATTATTGTTAGCTTCCTGAACCGCTACATCAAGGAGGATTTCATTGCGGCTGCTCGCTCACTAAAGGGCCTGTCTGGATCCGATCTGGGATTTGTTGGTGTTTCTAATCGTGTTTATATTAATGACCATCTTAATTCCAACTCAAAGAAGCTATTAAACAGAACCCGATTAATGGCGAAGGAGAAGGAATATAAACACGTTTGGGTCAAGCACGCTAAGATACATGTTCGGAAACACGATGGTTCTGCTGTTCTGATCATAGCTAGTGGTGGCGATTTAAACAGACTAAAATAGAATGTTTTGTTGTCTGTAAGAAGGTTTGCACCATCGATATTTTAATCAGTCGTGTTAACTTAACAATATCCATTAAGTTTATAACCTTTATTGTTCCAATTTTTTTGTTTTATTTTTATTATTATTTCATGTCTTTGTATTATGTTAAAATAATTTCAAAATTTAGAAAAGGGTTGAGCTTCCCTGCCTTTTGCCGCGGTACGCTACTTGACCATTTTTTATATACATGGGTTCTTTGTGTCGCACTTGCATATCACATTATTCAATATGAAATTATTAAACGAAATTTAATTGTCTTGCTCGCACTTATGTGGTTAATGCGTGAATTGATCTATTGCTTTCTCGTTCGCGTTGCTTATTATTTGTTCTTGGTTTATTATGTTCTACCCTTGATTTTATTTTGTTTGGATTGTCGATTGCTTGTTGTGTTCGTTTCATTCATTCACGGTGGTGTAACAATGTACTTTGCTATTGATGCGGTTATTATGTCTTGCGTTATTCCTAATGGCCAATGATACTGCTAAAAAACTATCTATATACTACCAGAATATACGCGGACTACGCACTAAAACCGATGACTTCTATCGTCAATTATGTGTTAATTTGTACGACGTTGTTATATTGACGGAAACTTGGCTGGTGAATGGAATATCTGATTCGGAGTTATTTTGTGACCGCTATATTGTGTGGCGCCGTGATCGAGATTATCATCGTACGGGTCAAACTCGGGGAGGTGGTGTGCTGATAGCGGTGAACAAGCTCATATCAGCAGTGCCCCAGCCGCTATTTCAATCCACTGCGGAGGATCTTTGGGTTTCGGTGAGTTTACGCCATTATGATAGCAACGATTTCGTTAAATTACACCTGGGTGTTTTGTATCTGTGTTGTGAGAAACGCGGATATTCTTTTACTGAGCAATTATCAAACTACCTAGGTAGATTGAATGATTCTATAATGGGTAACCCAGATGACAAGTTTTTAATTGTGGGAGATTTTAATTTGAGTGGAATTTCGTGGCTGTCATCAGATAATAATTCGCTGATTCCCACAAATGTAATTAGCGGTGATGAGCATGCGCTAGTGGATGAATTATCTGTGTTGGGTCTTAGTCAATTTAATAGTGTCTTGAATTTCTATGGAAAAATGTTGGACTTGGTTTTATGTACTGATACCATATCTGTTAGCGAATGCCTAGTACCCCTAGCACCTATTGACAAATATCATCCGGCCCTGTTAATTGACGTAAATTTTGCTAGATCCAGTTATTTAATACCAGCGCCATATACACGGTTTCTCTATAGTAGAGGAGACTACGATGCAATCAACAACGATTTATCCAGTATTGATTGGGATATTATTTTTGGAAATTTATCATTGGAGGATTCAATTAATCACTTCTATAAAGTTTTATCGGAGATGCGCTCGAAGTATGTCCCAAGCAAACTTATATACCCTAGCACTTATCCGATCTGGTATTCTCCGTCACTTAAGCGGCTCATAAAGGAGAAACATAAGCACCTACGCAGATTTAGATTATATGGTAGGATATCGGATGGAACGACATTCAGGCTTTTACGCGAAAGGGTGAAAAAGGTTGAGAGTGAATGTTATGCGAGTTTATCGCTTCTACTGAAGCTTCTATCGGGAGAAACCCTAAGTCTTTCTGGTCATTTGTAAAGCACAGATCTAAATCTACCTCAATCCCCAGTAATTTTAAACACAAAGATGTATCGATTTCCTCGCCCGAAGAAATTTGCAATGCCTTTAGCTTGCATTTTTATTCCACCTTTCTTGCTCCGACTGGTGTTGATTCCGACGTTACTCCTGAATGTCCTAATTCCATATTGGATACCTTGTCTAATATTGGCGCGATTGAGATAGATGTCGAACGTGTCAAAAAATTATTAACCAATCTTGATTCAAGCAAATCGGCTGGTCCTGATGATTTGTCCCCCCAGTTTTTGATAGGCTGTGCAAAAACTATCGCTGTGCCCGTTACTATGCTGTTTGAGAGATCTTTGACTGAATCTGTCGTTCCTCAGATTTGGAAGTCAGCCTATATAACACCAGTGCATAAGAAGGGTTCAAAGAATGAAGTAGCTAACTATAGGCCAATATCCAAACTTTGCATATTGGCAAAGGTTTTTGAGAGAATCGTGTATGATCAGGTTTACGCTGCGGTTAGGAGCTCGTTTAGTCCCACGCAACATGGTTTCCTGAAGGGTCGCTCCACAGTATCAAACTTGATCTTGCTAAATGACTACTTGACTGACAGTATGGATGGTGGGGCACAGGTTGATGTCATTTATACCGACTATAGCAAAGCCTTCGACAGAATTGACCATAATATCCTTAAAACTAAGCTATATCGTATTGGTATATGCGGTGACTTACTCAGATGGTTTGCATCCTACCTAGAAAACAGGTCTCAATCTGTCGTAGTCAATAACTACATATCTAGCTGGGTCACGATTCCAAGCGGTGTTCCGCAGGGATCTCTAATTGGCCCCCTACTTTTCATCTTATACGTGAATGACATTGACCTCTGCTTCCATAGCTCTAATCTTCTTATTTTTGCCGACGACATGAAGATTTACTCCAAAATAACATCGGTGGAGGACATGCTGGCTCTCCAGGATGACTTAAAGCGCCTGGATGAGTATTGCCAGTTGAATAAACTTGAGCTGAATCCCGCAAAATGCTCAGTGATTACTTTTAGTAGAAAGCGGTTCCCGATGATTCATCCATACGAGCTGAAGGGTCGGGTTCTGCAAAGATGTGACGGAGTGCGAGATCTTGGTGTTTATCATGATGCAAGACTTCAGTTCAATATCCATATTGATCAAATAATAGCTAAGGCTTCGAAAGCGCTCGGTTTTGTCATGAGAATATCTGGGTGTTTTAAACAGGCAAAGACATTCAAGATTTTATACTGCACATTTGTAAGAAGTAGCCTCGAATATGCGTCTCAGATATGGAACCCATATTATAATAATTATATCGATCGAATTGAAAACATCCAGAAGCGGTTTGTAAAATCTTTATGTTATCGCTTGAAAATTGACTATCACAGTGCTGACTATCTAAATCTTTGCAAGAGATTTCACTTGCAACCCCTTGTAAACAGGCGTAGATTGGCGGATTTTTCATTCATGTTAAAAATACTATCTAATGACATTGACTGCCCTAGAATACTGCAAAGACTTCATTTTAATGTTCCCCGTAAGTCATTTCGGTTCAGTGTACCGATATCGATACCTACTTCCTCAACCAACTATCGGAGTAATTCGTATATTGTGCGAGCGAGCAATGATTTCAATAAACTGTGCAAAGAGTTTCCATTCGACCCATTTAACACAAAACTTACTGTGGCACGCAGGCAGCTGAACCTTGATTTCTTTAATTCATAGAGGGTACCTATATGGTACTTAATCAATGGAGTAATTTGTGCATCATTATAGACTGCCTGTGGTTTAATGAGTTTAATAAGTAATTTTAGTACTGTGTTAGCATGTTTCTACTTTCTGTTTCTAATCGTGGAAACCAGTAATTGGCTTCTTGTTGCATACCACATTCTTTTTAATCAAATTGTATAGCTGTTGGTTTTCCAAATGTATAAATAAATAAAAAAAATAAATAAATAATATTATAAATCGAAAAGTGAGTTTGTTTGTTTGTTTGTTTGTTTGTTCCGCTTTCACGCCGTAACTACTAAACCGATTGCTTCGAATTTTTGAAGACGTAAAGTTAGAAGTCCGGATTAAATAATAGGGTACTTTTTATCCCGGAAAAATTAGATATTCCCGAGGGAAAACAAAAGTATTGGTATAGATGGCGCTGTGTATATTAGTATATGTCACATTGGCTTTTTATCCTTTTGTGACGCGAGCGAAGCCGCGGGTAAAAGCTAGTGGGATATATAATGGGATACGCTATGTAAATATGGGATATATAATGGGATACGCTATTTAAATTTCCGACACAATGTAAATTGTTAAATGAATAAATAAATAAAAAAATATGTACCTACTTAGTGGTAGTGATAGGCCAGCAAAATGTGTCGGTATCACACATGGACATCCGTAACACCAGAGGTGTTAAAAGTGCGTTGAGAATTTGGGGAAATATGATAAGACGATATAATTGTGGAGGATTCGGGAGACTAGGGAGGGGGGTAATTGGGCCCCCGGTTACCTCACTCACACGACGTGAAATAACGCAAGCGTTGCTTCACGTCGGTTTTCTGTGAGGCCGTGGTATCACTCCGGTCTTACCGGCCAATTCGTACCGAAGCATGGCTCTCCCACACTTTAAAATACCCATACCCTCCTTCCACTTCTCTCTATACATACAAGGTGTAGTTTTGATTTGAAGCAGTGTCATTTCTCGGGGGCATGTCACAGAAGTCATACAGGTTCAATGTAAGAGAAAATTTCGGGCCAATAGTTAAAAATACGGCTATAATAAATCGTTTAAGTTGGACAGTATTTCAGAAAGAGCGACAGCAATGTTTCTTATTGGAGTTTTATGGAATTAGGAATACTTAATATCAATTACGTGTTTGAGTTTGTGTGTGTTAAGCCGCGTTATAAAGCTAGTTACAAGACGGTGGCGTGTAGTTAGCACTTACGGATTTTCGTAATTTACAGAAAAATTAAAAATATTTACCTACAATTTTTTTTATTGATTCGGACACAGAATCGACAACTGAGTAAAGATACCTCCTTGGAAATGACGCAGCTTTAAAACAACACCTTGTATAAACATTATTGCGGCCAATCCTTGTAATAGCAAGTGTTAATTTTTTTTCTTCTTCTTTAGTTTTCTTCGTCCTACAGCAGGGCAAAGTTAGAAATATCAACTTAAACACATACCAGCCTTCCGGACCTCCTCGACAGCGGTCAGCATCTGCTGTGTGATCTCCGGGTTCTCGTACGCGATGGTCTGTCCGCGCTCAATGAAGATCTCCGTCGCTCGTTCCACGGTCGCCACTAGAGCGCTGGCCCGCTTGGATTTACCAGCTGTGAGGGACAAAGTGTAATATATTATCAAGAAATATAGAATATGGTAGTTTCTAGTTTTTTATTTCAATGTCCGTCTGGTACATTCATTACATTCGTACATTAATTTAAAACTTTAGACACGTATTTTTTCTTTTCTCACAAAATGAAATATCATAAGTGAAATAAATATATTATCCCTGAAGGGGTAGGTGAAGATGCACGTTACGGCACTTAATGCCACTGTACAATGTAACACCCACTTTTCACTATTTATGTTATGAGTCCCATGTAACAGGGGGTGAGTCTATTGCCATATACCGGGCACAATTCCAGACTCCGTGCTACTACTGAGAATTGTAAAAACCCAGTAATACTTTGCCCGACCCGGGAATCGAACCCGAGACCCCAGTTGTGACCAGTCAGCCAACGAGGCAGCCACTGAAAAATAAAAATAGTTAAAAGACAATATAAACTTACGTCTCTTCTTCTTGGCATCCCGATCCTTGCTATTCACCAGCGTAGTGACTTGTAAGACGAGCGGTTCAAGCGTCCGTTCCACAGACATGGTCCGTATCTCAAGGTTACGGGGGTCCCATTTCAGGGTGAGGGTCCCTGTCGTACCATACTGGTCCGTCATCGTTGCCATTGCTGCTGGAATGGAAGAAACAAGGTGGTGGATGAAGAAAATAGTTTTTAAAGGTAAAATGTTGTCTGGTCCAGGACCAAATTAATAATAAATCCTCTATGGCGGAACCATAGAATACCAGACTTTAAGCTCTAAAGATAAGAACCTTATTTCAACTGCAATACAATTATAAATTGTATGTTTGTAAATGCATATTATGTGGTGGTATGGCGGTGGCCCCGACGTTCAAAGCTCCCGCTTCTCATGCATGAGGGTTCGAAACCTACCAACGGCAAGTACCAATGTGACTTTTTCCGAGTGAGATTTTTTATTTTCTAAGATTATCTACACACCACTGACAAACGGTGAAGGAAAACATCGTGAGGACCTGAGCTTATAATTTCTAGTTATAAGTTTGAAATCGCCAACCCGCATTCAGCAAGCGTGGTGATTAATAAGTGAAACAAGTGAATTTATTTCTGCAAATAGGCTACAAGGCAGCACTTTAACACGTCAATTTTATCAAGCGAACGATGAGGCCGACATTACCTAACTGACTACTCTGAGAAGAAATGCCGAAACAAACTCAGAGGTCTGTCTCTTTTAAAGTCCAGACAAACGTGTATAAAAGATTATGTGTGAGAACTATGCAAGTTCTTTCTGTAGTGGCCTTTTGAGGAAAGAACCACAACAGTTTGAGCGGACCCGCCCTGAAGGCAATACGCATGTGTCGGTTTACAGTCAGCTCAATTAACAGGTGAGGCTGACTGATTCGACGAACAACACCAACCTAAAGAACATTTGCTTGGGTCGCACAAATACTCAAACTATCAGAATATGGGTAATTAGAAAAGAAATGGCGAGGCAAAATCTCGCACGGTCCTAGCACTAACAATTGTAAAATAAAAAGTAAATGTCAAGGTAGAAAAAAAAACCTTCTCCGTGTGAGAAGAGGCTTTGCTCAGCAGTGGGCATTTATAGGCTGTTGATGATATGATGAAATGCACCCGTCGTGGGTGCATCAGGAAAAAATCGTAGTGTGGGATAACATTTAAAACCAATTTCAGTTCGGATGCAGTCTGAACACAGTTGACACAGCTTCAATAGAACTACAATTGGACCGCTTGTTTGATTTCCAACCGTTTGGTCATGACTGCAATAGTACTGCAACAGCTCACACATAGGACCCACTTAGTTTTTAGTCAAATTTCCGTGGTGCTTAGCGACTAGGCTTCACACAGTTGTACAGTCTCTTCTTTGTGCCTTTAGGCTTAATTCATTCTGTCTCCTGCAGTAATTCACCGAGGGAAGTGGAAACTATAGTTTTTTCTTCTCCTCCTTCCTCCTCTCCTCTCCTCTTATAATATCTTCTGATTCACTTCGTTGCGGGAACCAAGACAGTTACTCATGTCCCTGGGTCGCGCCGGACTTCAATGTTTGCATGGTTGTATCTACTGTAGATCCTGGACTCCTTACAGGAGTTGCAGCGGTTTTGGAAGGTTGTGGTGGGCTTGTCCCATTAAAAAAAAAATAGTACTGCAATCGGATTGCAGATTTGGTTTGCAGTTGTGACACGACTGCATTCAAATTGCAGTTACGATGCAGTTTCAACGTGGTCCGTTTGCTTAGAGCCTTAATCGAGATGCTTGATTGAGATAGCATAAAACATTCAGTAAATAGACTACAAAACAGTACATTTCATGAACAATATTTTGAAAACAAACTAGATATAACTAAGTCTTAATTTCTTTACTAAAAACTTTAAGGAATTATACAGAAACAAACTAAAGGATCAGCCTGTTTCGAAGTTCTAACTAAATAAAATAAGATATGGCAATAGATTACCCCCCGTAGTGCCCCCAGTTCTGAAGCATCAGCTTAGGCCACGTAGGCAGTCCTTACTGGCTGTCCCAGTAACGCGAACAGTCGCGCATGCAAATTCTCCGCTTATTCGAGCATTAACAATGGTCAATGCTTTCCTGGCTTCCGCACCAGAGTGTGATTTGTTCGCAGCGAGATGGAAGGATGTATGTCGTGAATGTGTAAGATTTTGCGAGAAGATGGACGACTGATGAATTAGTTTTAAGTAATTATAATTATTGTTCCTTTTTTATAAGATACCTATTACGTAAGTGTAAAATAGTAAATAAGTAACATTTTTTTTATTGATTAACTGTATAATGTTTTGGCTTGTGCTGTAAAATTATACATGTGCTTATAAATAAATAAATAAATTAATTAAGACTACATTTTAACTCGTCGAGTACCGGTTTTGTAGACACAATTATAGAACAATAGGTTGCGGTCACCGGTGACCGCTTGGTGTTTGACAGTTTAAGTGTGGACTCGCCATGCAGAAAACCGAAGAAAATCTTCAAATTCCTAATCCCGAAAACGCCGGTAACATTACTCATTATGTCATTGCTCTCTGACAGAAGAAAATACTTTGATGAAATGTTTTTATTTAAAATAATTAATGGTTATATTGACTCACCCCCACTATTAGAAAGAATATATCTAAGGGTGCCCCGACATGGTTCTCGCTTGCGAACATTATTTTCGGTGCCCTCTTATAGAACAATATACACAAGTAACAACTTTTTAAACGCAGTGTTTGCACTTATAACGAGGAATTAAATGAACTAGACATATTTAATACCAGTTTCAATGTTTATAAATCTAAAATTAAGCAGAAATATTCTCAGAGCTAGGAAAGGAATTGTATCACGGTCGCTTTATAAGTATGTAAATTCGTATATCATTTTAAAAACTTTATCTGTATAATTATTTTCTTGTGTTGCTTTTTTTTTAATGTATACTACTGATTTGACACCTTTAAAAACAGTGTCTTTTCGTATTGTATTGTTTTATGGAACTCTAGGTCTGTATGTATCACACTGTATTGTAATAATTTTATTTGTAAGAGATTGTTTGTTTCCTGAATAAAGAAAAATAAATAAAAATAAACATTCAGTAACACCCCTGGTGTTTCAGGTGTGCATGGGCGACGCAGATTGCTTACCATCAGCAAATCCGTCTGTTCATTTACTGGCTTATTCCATAAAAAAGTCTCACCCCTATTACATGGGACTCATAACGTGAAAGTGGGTGTTACATTGTATAATTATGTAAAGTTCTACAGAATTCTAGCAACAGTTTTAAGTATGTATAGTTGCGACATTGTAATATAAACTACAAACAATGAATGATTGACAGAACTAAATGAGTCAGCTGCTGGGTACTATCTTCATTCAATTGTTAGAGGAACAATAGCTTTATTTAATATCAATATTTATGATTTAACTATGTCAAATACAACACTAATAGTGTCTAAAGTCCTTTTGGACTATTGTAAGCTTAATTGGAATCGGCAAACATAGCAAGAGTTGAGGCGTTGTGGCGCTGTGTGTTGGGTTGTTCCAATCCCAATAAAAAAGTTGACCAGACCAATTGCTGACACACACGTCATATTCCTAAACGGGTGCCTACTGCTGGGTCAGGTCGACTCTCTCATCTTGTTGGTGGACTGATTTCATAGAGCCATCGAAATAGATATCAATAGATAATAGCTAATTATTATGTAATTAAACTTTTAGTAATAATTATAGATGTGGTTAATTGTAGTGTGTAACTAGGTACCTACTTTACTTTATAAAAAAATATTAGACGTATTGTAATAAAAAATTGTATGACAAGGGCATGGACCAAGAGACTGTGGAGAATTAAGATGGAACATTATATAAAAAAAAACCAATAGTGTATTAATGTGTATTAACTAAAATCGCGGGTTACTGAGAATATATTGGCCTTACTATATATATAAAATATAATAATAATAATAATATAATATTAATAATAATATTATAAATCTGAAAGTGTTTGTTTGTTCCACCTTCACGCCGTAACTACTTAACCGATTGCTTTGAATTTTTGCAGACGTAAAGTTAGAAGTCCGGATTAAATAATAGGGTACTTTTTAACCCGGAAAAAATTGATATTCCCGAGGAAAAACAAAAGTACTGGTATAGATGGCGCTGTGTGTATTGGTATATGTCACATAGGCTTCTCTTTATTCTTTTGTAACGCGAGCGAAGCCGCGGGTAAAAGCTAGTATTGGAATATATTGAGAAAAGCTCTACTAGTTTCGAACCACAGAGGGGTTCTTCCTCATGAGCAGTGAGCCCAGTGAGCTCACTGGGCTCGACTGTGACCGCGCACGCTGCTCACGATAGTTATTACAAAATAGTGTAGGTTGACAATGCAATTAATGGCTGAAGTTAATCATTGAACTTAAGTTACTGTAACACATTACAATTTTAATCTCGAAAGCATGTTTTAATTGAGCAGTTGTCACTTAGTAGCATGTGTGTCGGAATGTTGCTCAAAATTAGGGATTTATCTAGATTATTTACTAAAACTCAAGAGTAGTTTTTGACTAAAACTCATGAGTAGCAATTTCAAAAAATAATTTTAAGCCACAATCTTATTATTAAAGAGTTTGTTTTTTGTTTGTTTGTTTGAACACGCTAATCTCCGTAGTTACAAGTCTGATTTAAATAATTCCTGTTGTGTTGGATAGCGCATTTATCGAGGATGGCTATAGGCTATAAAACATCACTCTACAACCAATAGGAGCTGAGCAGTGTGAAACCGCGCGGAAGTAGCTAGTGTGTTATAAAAATTAACCTTTGACTTCTAATTTATTTATTTTATTTATTTATCATTTTATGTACCTACACCACACAGACAATATTACACAGGACAACACATTATAAACATGAGGTACATAGGTACTGCATATCCCTTAAGGGATTTTTTCCTGCAGACCTGCGACAGGAAAAGGAAATTAAAAAGACATAAGACACAGTGTAGATAGATGATACATGCAACGAATACAGAACAAAATAAAATTACTGAAAGAACTATAAAACTAGAATGACGGTAATAGAGGTATAATGATAAAACTTAAGCAAATTATAACAAACATAATAAATAAAATAAAAAGAAATATTTAAATATGATTACATATAAATATATATATATATATATGTATATTGTATGTATATATAGAAAAATATATATAATCTTCTATCTAATCATTCAAACGTAACAACATCATGCCTTTTTATCCTCAACGGGGTAGGCAGAGGTGCACATTACGGCACTTAATGCCACAAATATGTTATTCAAACATAGTTTACGAGCAAATCTTTATCTTTGTACATAAAATTTCTAATTGTTTTGGTACTTCTTCTCACAGTAGTAAACTAGATAATACCAGCCTCATTTAAATGTTTATAACTATAAAAAAGGTTTACTTACATGTAAAACTAGCCTACCTATTTGCAAAAATATATTGACTTGATTCCCCCTAGTCCTTTCCATCACCGTACCACAAGACAATCGGCGAAGCGTCACCGATTCATGGTAGATGTACCGCCCACACGCATGAAGCGCTTCGCTCCAAGCTTCCTTGTGCGTACTGCTAAAGAGTGGAATTCTTTGCCAGAGTCTGTATTTCCTGAAGGGTATAACCTGGGAGTCTTCAAGGACGGAGTGAATAGGTTGCTTATGGGACGACGTGCTACATCGTAGACCGCATCATCGCTTACCACCAGACGAGATAGTGGTCAAACGTCGCCCCATCAAATATAAAAAAAAAAACTATTTTACTGTTAACTCTTTACATCTTTAAAATCAATATAACAATGACAAAAAAATATAAACAATTATAGACTAACTACTTATTATCACCTCCTTTCTTGTAACTATAAACAAAAGTTTTTTTTAATTGAGCTAGAACGTCATAGTTTACAAAATAAAACTGTAGCAGCAATAGGAATGTGTGTCGAATCTATCTTGTAGTGAATTTCTAAGAAATACGTTACAAAAGCACTCGTTCATAAGCACATACTTATAATTTTCAAGTAACAGTGAATGAGTCACTGTTTAACAATGCATTTACTGTGTTTTACTTACTTTTTCTCAAGATTGTGAGTCAGAAAATTGAAATCGATACAATTTTGATTGACTAGTTCGTTGTTTTCTTTGTTTTATAGGTTTTTAGGGTATTAAAAGTTATAATTACAAATACAAATCGATAGTACGGGAGAATAAATCAGTATAAATCATTGAGGAACGGTAAATAATAAATGGGATATTGTATTTGGTAGCCTAATATATTGACAACATAGTATAAATACTTTTACCTGATAGTTAGCAACTTTTTAGCACTTTTATGCACACAAAACACAAACACGATTATTTGCCAGTTCGTAATAAACAATATTTCACAAAGTTTTTATCGATTATAACACAAAACTAAATGATTTTACGAAAATAAAATCGGAAAGGTATCTCAAGGCGTGTCAAAAAAATACCAACCATAGACTATACAATATATACTGAGAATACCAACTGAGGGTTCAGGGTTGTCAGCTTTAGAGATATATTTGCACTAAAACTATCAAACGTTTTCTACCAATTTAGTAGATTTCAATTATTCGATTTTTTGTTATTCTTTGCATTTATTAACCTCTGGAGGAACGGTCATCAACTGTCAAAAACCGTGTTAGCCTTGGGCGCCATAAACAAGATGGCGGCGGAAATATTTCTATTGACGAAAAAAATTATAACTACATAATAAAACCATATTTTATTATTCTGTAAATGAGATATTATTAAGGGATATATTTCTTATCTACCTGGTATCAAAATCAAATGGTCATCGATACAGAATATTTGCTCTACATGTTTAAAATTTAGAAATCAAGCTGTCGAGTAAATTCAAAGAAATATATGAATACATAAACAAATCCGAGAAACAAGGGCTTGTGTTATCTGAATATGTAAACAATTAGCCGAAAAAGCTTGAGATGTTTATAATAACACCACTTGAAATTCGACCCGACTAACCATAAAAACAACTAGGGGTGCTACTCTTCACTTTTTGTGATTTTATCGATAGTTGTATTTTTTGTAAGGGATTTTGGTCTAAGTGAATAAAAATACATAGTAATGAAAAATTGTGTTTAATTTACAACTAGCTGCTGCCAGTAGCTTCATTAGCGTGAACATAGTAAAAATAAAAAAATATTCTGGGTAAATTCGTAATTCATAATATAAGCGTGAAAGAGTCACAAATATCCTTTGAACATACATAATGAACTTTCGCGTTTATAATATTAATATAATACCTTTATTATTTTTTTCGATATCAATTTATTTTTCATATATCACTCCTAATTACGTTGGAATTATGTTTGTTGATTTGTATAATACAAACAGATGCCACACACTCATACTTGTGTTCAATTCTAGAATTATATATCAGATGGCGCTGTTAATAGCAGACTTTCAAATAATTAGATAATAAATTAGGACCAATAGTAAAATAAAACATTATTAGAGTAATAAAAACACATTTTACTTACTTACATAGTTAATATTTTTTGCTAAATCGAATTGTCGAAATTCTCAACATGCCTAAATAAACAGTTGGATACCAGACCTATTTTCATAATGTAATTATTATAATAACATGATGATCTAAAGTGTATTAGAATATTGACTGGAAAGTTGAGTCTAATCAATATCTATGCAATAAAATAGTAGTCAAAGAAATGCTTTCGTAGTTTTAGTAGTAGACGTCGCATTATAAAATAAAGCTTCAATTAAATTCTTTTTCAAAGAATCTTCCTCGTCACTATAACTTGAAGCTTCTACAATTCTCTTTAAATGTGTATTAGTAATTTTACTGACAACTTTTACAGGCTCCGACTGTCTAAAATACTCGTCAAAAGGATAGTAATAATCTTGTAATTTTTTTAAATCAATCGTTTGCTTATGGCGGCGCTGTCGTCGCTTTTTGTCAGCTCTTTGATGGACTTTATTTTCTTTTGTATCAATATAGTCTTTTTGTTCGTGGAAGTAAGGGAATGGTGTATTTACGTACTGAGGTGAAATTGTTACAGATTGATCTTTAGTTGGTCTGCGATGTAGATTCAATGTGTAATATTTTGTAGTTCTCTCACGGGTTGGTTTCAAGTGATATTTCGAAGATACCACTTTGTAACGTCTCTGCGTTTTTGTAATAGGCTCTATACTTCCAAACTTTAAGTATTCTTTATCGTTATTCTCCATTTGTCGTCTATTTAACTTGTGTCTTTTTTTATTTCTTGCCTGTTTTCTTAAGGTGTGTACACGAATTCTTCGTTGTTTACGTTTCAAACGAATTTTTCTCCTAATTTCGCTATCCGAGTCTGAAGTTGATATACATGATTCGTCCGACGTTAAGATCGTTCGAATTTTTGGCCAATGCTGCGTCTCTTTTGCTAGGAAAATTATTTAAGATGAATTATTAATTTATGCCATCGGTTGAATTATTTAGGAACTTTTTTCAAAAGTGCTTACCTTTTATTCCGTACTTCAAATCCTTCTCTTTGTCAGTTTTCACCGAGATTTGTGGATTTTTTTCCTGTATTGCTTTATTGATAGAATCTAATAATTTTTGTCGTCGTTTCGTGCCGTGGAGACGACGAAATGGACTTAAGAAGTTTTCTATTAAAGTGGAGCAAACTAAGTAACCAGATTTTGATACTGAAAACATGAAAAACGAATATAAAACTGAATATTATAAAGTAGCAAATGACTTCACTATTGATTAAACTTACTTTCAGGAAATGCTTCGAATTCTCTCAGGGAATTGAACAGGTAGTCTCCTTCTTTATCCTCGTACATACGATCTGCATAATCTATCATGGAATTCACTTCGACGGAGAATGCTGTCTTCCTCACACGTAGCATGTGGTACATCATGGCTGCGTAAGCTGGTGGAAGGAGAGGATCCATTAACATAAGATCCTCATAGAAAACTGGCGTGAAATATTTGTTTTGTGTTTTGTCCCGTGAGTGATATTATTGGAGTACCAATTACCTTCCTAATACCTGAATCTCCAATTCTGAAATTACTAATCCCCAGGTCACGCCTTCTGACACCTTTGGTGCTTGGGGTGTCCAATTATTCATGGGCGGCGCCATTGCTTACCACCAGGTGATCCATCTGCTCGTTTGCAACCCTATCCCATAAAGAAAAAAAAATGGTGATGAAGTTTAGCTACTTTTTATAAAAACATTCAAGTGTCGACTCAACCAAGGAAGTACCACCTTCTCACAGATAACCAATGCGTAGTGTTACAGGTGTATTTAGGCTATGATGTCCGCTTACCATCAGACCAATTGCTTAATTGCTAGCAATGTTTAAAAAAACACTCAAAAATTAAAACCTGGCTGGCAGAAACACCGACGGATTAGTGCGAGTTTGATTTTCGCTTAAGTTATTATCAAGTTTATGTCGTTTAGAGCTTTGATTGGCGGTCCCAAGTTAACCAACTAATCAGAAGGCTAAACACGGTAACGTTTCTATAAAAACCTTGCACTAGTCACTTAGAAGTATGTTAACTTACTTCTTACAAGACCAATTGGTGGTTCGGATGTAAATTTTGATAGTTTTATAGTGACATCTAATAACGGGCTGTCTAACCAGACCAATCGACCATTTCCCTCTAGCCTGAAAAAAGTTCTCCTATTAATTATTAACTCCTAATCCAACGCATTTATACAAATTATCAGACCAGCGGGCTCTCCACGCCATATCATAAATGTCAATTATCATCATTAGTAATCAACCTAGCCTTTTTTGAGGGGGAAAATCATCCAGTAACTTCACTCACCCAGGTGAGGCGAGAGGAAGTAACAGACTCTTACTTACTAAAAACCACCCCTACTTCTGCACTTCGAGCCGCAGCTCCGGCAACCCGTTAAGTTTCGGCATCAGCCCTATTGGGCCCCATTTGTGGTGATATGATGGCTCTTTAGGGTGTGCGCGGAACGCGACTCACTGCACGCTCGGGTCTGGTTCTGGTTACCCGTGCTCGCCGTCTCCAGACCCCTGCTCACGGTGGCCGGAGAGTTTTTTTTTTTGAGGGGAAATTCATCCGGTGACGTCCCGACCCGGAAACCCGTTAGGCCGGCTCCGTATCGGGCATCAGCCCTTCTGGGCCCCATCGGTGGTGGTCTGATTGCTCTTTGACGCGAGCGCAATGCGACGCTCATACGCACGGGAACTTAACCTGGCTGAAGAATGTTCTACAGTATGAGAATCTCAGATCGGGCCCATCAATCTATCAGATAAATAGTGTACAAAGAGGTAATATTTAAAAATTACTCATTGATTATAGTTTCCGTATGCGTGATGACATCTTGAACATGTTTCGGATCTTTTGTAGAAATTATTCTACAAAGTTCTATTAAGAATATGATCATATATCCTTCATCTAGTTCCTTCATCATCTCGTAGTAACGATGATTCGGAGGCTTGGTCGGTGGAGTAAGAATTGAACCTATAAAAGACAATAATATTGAAAACCTCGCTATCACCAGATGATTCGATTGCATGTGAATGTTAGCTCATGACGATTCCTAAGTACGTGTGTCGTTGACAAGTCAACTTCGCCACCATCAGTTGACTGGATAATACACTACTTGGAGAACATTTTAGTTTTTTTATAAAAATAAAATTTACCTGATGTTGTACCTTCTGAAGGATTTACAGGCACATAGACAGGTCTACCATCAACCACTGTCGTTTTAAAAGTACTAAATTCATAATATTCGGTTGTCTCCTTATGGAGATGGCCGTAAAAATTATTGATAGTAGGGTTATTTTGTTTTGGGTAGTACTTTTTAACTTTTCTGATATGTTTATGTCTTATTTTTTTGTTGAGTGAATGCTTCTGTCTGTGCAGTCTAGGACGTCGTGTGACGTTGGATCCGTGTTGTATTATTGGTTTATTTTGTACAAAGTTTTGGTACCATCGTGGTGTTATCTTTTGCGTTGCTAGAAACAATGTTTTGGTTAGTGAATTTAAAGCAGACGAATAATAAGGAAACCTAAATTTTCTTACAACTGGCTCGTTGGCCGAGTGGTAAGGAGGTCGGGAATTCGATTCTCGAAAGAGGCAATGTATTAATTGAGATTTAAAAAATCTCAATAGTAGCATGGAGTCTAAAATTATCCACGGCCTATTGCCATATATGGCAATAGGTTGACCCCCTATTACATGGGACAAAAATAGTGAAAAGTGGGTCTTACATTGTGCAATTACCGTTTTGTATTACCGCATATCAAGCTACCCTAACCATTATTATGAACTTTACTCATCCATTATTAGAGTTCGATATAGATTTTGGCAGAGGTAAGTTATGTAGTAAATGACATAATGTGCACCTCTGCCTACCCCTTATTTATTTTATTTAATTTATCAGGTAATTGACAAATTTCGGTCGCTCTATATAAGAGACTGACGTATAAAAACAGAACGTAATTGCAATTAAGTTCTATACCTAACAATGGCAATAAAACTCTTACTTGTAAAATCACTTGCTTTTATCTTCCATCTGTTAGAAGACATTAAATTAGACATCTCTTGCTGCCACAAGCTATAAAACTTATTTGTAGAGGTAGTTTTGTAAGACCACGAAGCAAGAAGAGGTATTTTGGACTCAAGAGGAGAAGATGTAGGATATGAAAGAGCAAGTATTGATAGAGGAGCTAAAGAAGCAGATGTTTTAGGTAGAGAAGAGGTTGTAGTAACTTCATAAATTATTGTAGAAATAGGTATAGATAGATTGAATCTTTGATAAAAGGAAAATTTCGGTATGAATGTCGTAATATTGTTGAAGGTCTTTCGTCCAATACTAGTTGTACTCATAGATGATGAAGTACTTTTTATTGAGGTAAGACTTTCAACCTCTTCTCTTAAATTATATATCTGATTAAATTTGACTACGGCTAGTTTGTTGAAAGTAATATTTGGTGAAGTTCCTTTAGTAGGAACTAATGTTGATGGACGAGTGAACTTAGTTTTTGAAGTAGTCAAAACAGATGATAACGTTGGTTTAGTTGCAACAGTTCTAGAAGTTGGTTTGCTAGGAGAGATAACTGAACGAAAAGTAAATTGTTCAGGCACTCGATGTGTTGAAAATGTGACTTTTTGAAATATTTTATCAAAAAAATTTCTTGGAATACTAGGAGATGTAAATGTGTATGTACCGACATGTTTAGGCTTTAATGTAACAGAATTTGGTTTAGTTGTAGAATTTACTTTTGTTGTAGTTTTAGGTGTAGAGACAGGCGTGGCAGAAGTACGTAAAACATTTTCAGTTATTACAGGAATCGGGAACAAAGGTTTGCTGACGTAATTTGGAAATTTATGAGGTTTTAAAGTACTTTTAGTGGGAATAGATTTAGTCGCGAATGATCTAGCTCGAAGGTTCGGTGCTTTTGGATCTTTCACTCCTTTGTCATTTCTCTCTGTTTCTTTCTCTTCCTTACTCCTTAATGGTTTTTTATTTTTGTTTATCAATATTTTTAGGTCTCTAAAGAAAGCGTTCACTATCTTCATCCTTTCCTGGTGTTTTTCCATAAGTTCTGTCTCGTTGAAGTTATCTAAAAGGGGGTTTTTGCGTTTTAATACTTTCACAAAAAGTTTAATGCCTCAAAAAGTGTTCAGAGTAGCTGAATTAGAATGTGATATTTCTAAGTAATATACAGGATACTGTGTGACTACGTTGCTTCGGAAATTGGAAAGGTAACAGAATATTCTATAAAGTCTGTGTTTGTCAAAAATTATGGAATATGTTAAAAATCATAATAAATTAGTACGGTACCTGTTTTGTTAAGGTCATCACTATTAACTAGACTATAGTGTAAGAATAAAGCGAACAATAATATTAGCCTAGTAGACTCCATGTTTATGAACATTTTTATCTCTTTGTTTTGTCATCTAGACTTAGGGACATATTTCAAACTTCATTTAATTTCCAGAAAAAATTTAGCACTGCGTTAGTGCGTATAATATTTATTTAAAATGGTTTCTTAGTAATCGATGTAGCGCATAAAAATATTGCGTTTATTTTTATTAATTTTATGTCATTTAATGTTAATACAGACACTTTTTGTCGATTCAAAAATTAATGCGTAATCGCACTACTCCTGACTGCTATAATTTTTAAAATGTTATTATAAGATTTTCATAAAAGAGAACATAAAACAAGAAAATATTGAAACTTTGAACGTTGAGTTTAAAATCAGTAACAATTCCAATGTTTATTGCCAATAAAATAGTTGTAATAATTTTATTGGATTACAAATATAAAAATAGTTGCTCGCGCAATGTATAATAAGTTTTATGGTACAATAAAATGTTAGTATTTTTATATTAAAATGAAAATGTTTGCTTCTGTTCTGCTGGTCACCATATTCGGTATTTATTTTATTTATATTAAATTTTACATTTCATTCAGTTTCTCACGAATATCAAATGTTTAATACAATTTTATTGTATAGCATCATTGATATATTTTTCGGTTAGTTGCTTCGAAATTCTTAAACCTAAAACTCGTATTTGACATTTGTGTAGAGAAGTGGTTGTATTGGATTCTCTACATGTCTGCAATTTTACAAAAACACATTTTTGTAACGAGAATGATAGGCAAACGGATATAGATTGTGTGAAGTCAAAATAAAAATTCTTCTAACTTTATCACATTCTCTTAAGTAGATGTTCCAAGAAAATTACATTGAGTGTTCGATAGAAAAAACTGGGCTATTACAAACGTGTAAACTTTCACGTCAAAATAATGTGACAATGCCGCACAACTTGCATAAATGTGAGCGAGAGATCTGATACAAATGTCTTATGATATTCACACGTTTGTAACGGCCCAACTATTACGTCCATCATCCATTGCGTTTAAGCTGCCAGAATTCCAACCCGGTTGAAATCAAAATGGACGAGTAATTTATTCAAAAATTTATATAACAATTTTCATATTCCAGCTCATACAAACACACTCCAACAGCAACTTGAGGATCCAGACAAAAATGTCAATCTGGCTTTAGAAACTGTTCTAGAGTTTTCTAATAAATACCAATCAGGCGAAGAAAAACTGCTAAACGTCGTTCAAAATTTTATCAACCGACTTAAAGATGAAATGCATCAAGATAAACGAATTAACTCTGGAAAACATTCGAGGAGATCTTCAAGCGATAGCAAAGATGAACTAGAAATACTAGGCCTCAAAATCATCGATAGATTAAATTATTTAGAGAATCAGATAGAATGAAATAAAGCAAAACAACGCTCTAAAGGATTGTGCGACAAACGGCAAAAACCAAACTGTAAATTGCTTCAGTAGAAGTAGTAGCGGAAGAGATATAAATGGCGACGGATTTGTCAAACTTGTCGAAGTCCAAAAAGGAAGTTTGAGGCAAAAGTATAACATTACAGACGACACGACCGATATTGTTATTAAGAAATGCGATAAATGTAACGTTTCAAGGATATATAAAAAGATCTTAAAGACAAACGTGAGAGAAACGAATGAAGCTACGTCATCGAATCATACGAATATTATAATGACAACGTCTAATCTGAAATTATATCAAGAGGAATTGAATCCGCATCATCATCATCACAACAGACCAAGAATGAATACAAGAACTAGAATATATCACACAACTGAAAAATCAAGTGATGAAGTCAAGTTAGACCAAATAATTGTAAGATTAAAATAAAACGAAATTGTCATTGGATAATAGACATACATCAGTTGATCTTACAACGATAGCAGCAGAGGCTACGTCAACAGTAAATTTAACTCTAGCAACGAATGAAATTATTCGTAATTTTAGCAGAACCTTTCCTCTAGCTTTTAGCTAGCTACGTCCCGATAGATGGTAGAAAGTTTAATGACAAAAATACAAGTTCTATTGGGGCATTGATAAAAGAATTAAATGATATGAAATTTGAAAGTCAAACTGCGAAACACAAAGCAATATCTAATAAAGTTATGGATTTTTTTTCTTTTCCACGTAATCCTGTATTTCGTCCGTCCAATGTATGGTGATTTAGTTTCCATAAATAAAAAATATCTCGAATTATTAAGACATTTTCGACTGTCACATGACTTAATAAAGTTTTGTAGAAAGTAAATCGCTTTTACTTTATAATTTTACATTATACATACTTTTATATATTTATATTTTTACAACGAATGTGTTCTTTCCTTGAGGCTCACGTTGGGCGCTAAATTACCGAGTTAGGTCAATAACATATGGTCTAAGGACCATAAAGCTTGAAAAATCTTTTTCTTTAATGCTGGCTACTTTCGCGCCATTTCACCCGCTCTGTTCGGCTCCTATTAATCGTGGCTAGATGCTATAGCATCCCACGGTAAATGGGTTATCCAAAACAAAAATAATTTTTCAAATCGGGCCGGTAGTTTCTGAGATTAGCGCGTCCAAAACAAACAAACTCTCCAGCTTTATATAATAGTGCAAGAGATATCAGATAATGTTTTATAAACTTAGACTGCTTTTTTGGTTGTTGGAAGTGTAATTGCCGAGCAAAAGGTCTCAGGATCGCTACCCAGCTCAGTCAGTCAGGAAATTTCACGGTGTTTGGACCCGATTTATGGCAAAAGTCGCACACCCATTATTACATGGGGCTCATAGCATAAAGTAGGTGTTACATTGTATATGTGGACCTCTGAGTGTTATGTTATTAATAGTCTTGTAATTGTGGATGAAATTAAGTATAAATAATAAAAATGCTAGAATTGCCATTAAGTATGTGATTGGTAGAACTGAAACTGATTAACATATTAAATTATTTAGAACCGGGGGTACCCTGGTGAATCTTATGATAATACGATTCCACAATTAAATATTGCTGCCGCCATAATTATGTGTTTAGAATTCTGTCTCTAATTGGCATAGAGATAAAATGCTTAGTATATAGAACTATGCCAAAAAATGTAGAGCGCGCCACCTGTTAGTTGTTCCTGAAACTAAATATCTTTAATTTATCTAGGTAGATGTCGCTACTGTTAAAAGACGAAAATCAACTAAAAGTACCTACCTCACTAATTAAATCTGTCTACATTATCGACAGTTCTACTTCTTGTCGACGATGTCATCCGTCAAATGTGTATGTGTGTGGTAACGAGTGTGCGGATTCATTGGCCAAATTTGCGGCCTCAAACGATGTCGAACGCCAGCACCACGTTGTGTACGGGTATGATATACGTGCAGACACAAAGCACAAGCTGTTTGACTCAGGGACTGCAGTGTGGGTAGAAACATCCGAACATAAAGGGGCCTACTTCCAAGTACCCCAAGCTTCCCCGTCATACTGTTTCATCCTTGTGCAGGCTCAGACTCGGCCATTGCAGTAGTCCGGTCTTCCTCAGCAAGATCCGCGTTCGCGACAGCTCGCTGTGCGAATGCGGCCTCGATGAGGGAACCTTAGAACACATCTTTTTTTCGTGTCCCTTAAATTCCAAATCTTTTGACCTCTATAAAAAACTTCCCAAAATCCAAATCCCTCTCCCAATCAGTTTCCACCTCCTTTTAACCCACTTTTCCTACAAATTATTTAATTGTCTAAGTAAATATATAAATGAAAATGACATTAAAATATGACGGTGTTCAATGATGTAAATGATGTATATATAGGGTGTCCAAGAACCCGGCGTCCAACTGGATTCCCACGATGCCCCAAGTTCTAACAGTACTCAGAAAAATATTTTAAAAAATCCACCAGGATTGTTTCACAAAACGCGACTCGGCTCGGATAACCTTTTTCTCCCTCACTCTTACCTGAATAATGGGGTACCATAAAGAAGAACCAGCAAATCGCAAAGATAGTTTCTGTCTTGCTCCCTCCTGTTGTAATAACGAATCACTATGGTGAGATGCATGCACATACCGTCCCTTGCGGTCTAACCTGTTTTTTGAGAGGCCTGTTGTTATTTTTATGAGCATACAATAGTAATTCTTTAGAGGTTAGATTCAATTCGTCGTAAATTTTTCTTTCTAAGAATTCTGTAAGACATCGTAAAAATTGGGTTGTTGAGTAAAAATATTATCAAAATTTTTTTTTTCAAATTAATGTGTAAGTATTATACCTTTTTAAAAAGAGGAATAAACGCGTCAAAATTTGACGTCACTTGCCATACTATTTTGGTACATTTTTTTACACTACAGTCGGTCAAAGTTGCGAAATTCAATAGTTTTCCATATCACCTTTAGTTAAAATAATATTTTATTTTAAAATGGTACAATAAGTACTTTATTTTTACATTCTATTTAGACACAGCAATACCCTAGATTACAAAACCTCCAAGAAATATCGAAATTATCAGCATTAGCAGTCACAGCATTCAAAAGTATGTCACAGGGTGCTCATTTCCCCTTTTTTTTTGAAATCAGTATAATTCTGTAAGTACATGGGGTGGATTTTTTAAAATATTTTTCTGAGTACTGTTAGAACTTGGGGCATCGTGGGAATCCAGTTGGACGCCGGGTTCTTGGACACCCATATTCATATCTCTCTGTATTGTGTATGTCCCCCAACTATTTTTTACACCACTGTATACATACAATAAAATAGTTGATAATGTCTATGTTTACTAACCCAATTGTTTTGTCTTTCCAGCTATTAACAACTAAAAACTACCGCAAAGTTTTTTTTTTTTTTTTTTTCTTTGGCAACCGAGTCTCCTACCGCAAAGTTAAGTTCGACGGTTCATTAATTTTGCCGTCACTGTCACCACTCGACACTGGCAGTATAGTCGACAACACCGTTTGGAGACTCGGTTGCCAAAGAAAAAAAAAAAAAATGTGTATGTGACAGATTAGAAATTATATACAAGTTTCCCGCTCAAAAGTGGGAACTCAGTACTTATTACTATGGTGGGAACGCGCGATTCGGCGAATCTGGTGGGAAGTTTGACGAGCATCACGCTGTGTTCTTATAAGAATCCGTTATGAATAAACTTTTCAGTATTCAAATATTGAGTTTGAAGTTTCAGAAGTGGTATAAGACTTACGTGCAGTGTTATGTGATTACATAAAGTTTGGTTTGGCAGCTGTACTATTACGAAAGAGGATGTACCTATTCTTAAATTTAGCTTTTTGTGAAAGACAATCATCATTTTGTGCTCGGCCTATTAACACGATAAAATTTGCGTTTCGATGATTCCCAAAAACTTTAATCGCTAGCAAAGTTTTGCGAATGTGTTTTGTTGTGCTTATGAAGGACTTCCACTTTTCTACTCAATGCATGCTTGGCTTAAATGCTTGAAACTGGTGATTGGTGAGCTTTTTCCATGTTGAACTTTTATCTATGCTTGAACTGAAATTGGACTCGATATAACTTGTTTATTTTGTAACAGTAAAGGGCTATTATAACATTAACTAATATGTAAAGAATGCTGCATCTTGTACATGATTGGTGGTGCTGGTTGTGACCTAATTTAGCTACATTGTATCTTAAATACAATTAATTTCATTAGTTTCATATTGTTAAGTGCAAAAGACAGTTACTTAACTACATCTATTAATTATTAATAACATTCTACCAAGTGCTATAATAGAACACTAATTTTCTAACACTGCTATATTGCTGAAGGATATTGATTAACAAGTGTTAAGACGGTCAACGGGTACCCTTAGACACAACTGGTATTCACTAACAAATTAACATTTAATATCTGTAAGTGGTTGTGTATATTATTGCAAAATATAAGTTCATGTGTTGGAAGAGTGTCGAAAGCACTCAGCAGCCACACAACATAAAAATATTAGAATAGTTCAGCAAGTTAATTTGCTTGATTGTATTTACAAATAATTTTGTTGAAATTTGTTGTTTCCCTTAAAGCCAAATCCTAAACCTATAAAAACATTATGATTTGTCTTTAGTGGAGCTTGCTGCACGTTCCAAAGTCGGTATAGATTCATGACATAACTGGTAAAACATGGTTGTTGCTGTTCAAGTTACTAGCAGCTGAAACATCAACAGCCTATCACTGGCCACTGTTGAGCAAAGACCTCGTCTCCCGCGAAGAAGGATAGAGCACTAATCACAGCGGTTGATCAATGCATGTTGGCGATTTCAAAGTTATAGTTAAAAATTATAAGCCCGAATTTCCTCACGATGTTTTCTTTCACCGTTTGTCAGTGGTGTCTAAATAATCTTAGAAAGTACATATATTTCGGCTGATGAAATGCCCACATAATATGAGAATTCTAAAACATGGCGAGGGTAAAGGAAAATGAACTCTAAAGACAACAATTTATTTACTTAGTTATCATGTGTATGATCAAACGGATCCAACTCTATATAAGTATAATCCGCAGCAGGATGAGTTATAGGAGAATTACGACTTCTTAGATTTGTACTAGTTGTCATAGACACATTGATTTTATCGTAAACCGTAGTATCATGTCCATTGTCATATACCCTTGTATCTGCTGTGCTTGTTTCTTCATCCACTGCTCTATTTCTTATAATTACGAGTGTTTCTATCGCAGTTACTTCTTTAGCATTATCATTTTTTGCTTTAGCTCTCATTTGTACTGTTGGTAAAGCTGTTTTACTATCAAGTTTATTATTTGTCTCATACTTTGATTTAATTGTAACTGAGTCCTTATTGTTATTTCTATCTTCTTTGTGTCCAACAATCATTTCTTTCCTAACTTCTTGTACTTGTTTTTCTAGATTACTTACTCTTCTCTCTAAATCATTGTTTACGTTGGCTGCTGTTGTGGTGTTACTACTACCATCTCTGCAATATATTTGTGTATATCTGAAATGACATTTATGTGTCAGAGTTGAGTATACAGGCAGGTCTTTGGATCGAAGCAGGAGTATAAATGGAATGGTTGTAAAAGTATAGTCAGTAAAAGTCACATAGTGACACTCTCTCGCCTCACTCAAGGTGGCAGAAGACAGTGGATGATTTTCTACCCTCAAAAAGGAGCATATAAGAAAGAAACCCCTAAAGATTTAATTCGGTAGTTAAACATTGAACGCTACTAGTCGAATTAACAAAATAAAGTAAGTCAAAAGTTTAGTAGTTCACTACGATGCGTCACTACATTAGACGAACATAGAAAGTAACTCAATATTTGCAATTTACTGTAATCAAGATTTTGTATTTTGATAAGTAAATTTGTTACTAGAATATTTTTAGCAATAAATACGCCTTCTACAGTTGACATTAAAGCGTAGTATTTTATCAACTTTGTCAATGTTAGCTTTTGCCTACAAACAGCTCTGTTTGTTATGGTATAGGTCGGTAAACGAGCAGACGGATGACAAGTGAGACACCTGAAATACCAGAGGCATTACGAGTACGTTACCGGCTTTTTGGGGATTAGGACTTTGAGGATTGTTGGGGTTTCGGAGATTAGGGAGATTGGGAAGGGGGCAATTAGGCTCCCGCTAGCCCTACTCACACGATGAAACACAACGCAAGCGTAATCTTACGTCGGTTTTCTGTGAAAAGCTACATGTCAAATCGCTTGCTTTATAACGGAATATATAAATAACGGAAGAGTTCTATATCTTACCTTGCTCCTCGCCATAGACCGGGATGAAACGCCCTTTTATATCCAAACGTATCGCTACCAGAAAAATGTTTGCCTAACCCAACATTATTCTTTGCTTCATAGTATTTATGATTATCACGAGGTTTCCTTCCTATATTATCTTCATCGTCTTCAATTGAATACTGTTGCTTCTTTTGTCTGTACTTTTTATCTTTTGATTTATGTTTCTTTTCGCCAGTGGCCATCTCATATACTTTATTAATATCGTGGTTGTTTAAATGTTTCATTGCATATCTTGCTAAACCTTTCACATATTTTGAGTTCTCGTCAGATGTTTGTGGTTTATTTTTGTGGTTTGGTTCATTATTGGTTCCTATATGATTGGCTTCATCAATCTCATCATCTGAATGTACCTCGTCGAAACCTTCTGTAACTAAAGTTACGTAACGGTGCGTATTAAACTCACGTAGTTTCTCCTGGAACTGCTCTATAGAATTAGAAGAAGAGTCTAAAACTTTTTCTGACTCCGGATCTGTATTTTCATTTTTATTAGCTCTTGCTTCAACACTAGTTACTTCTTCTAAATCATTGCTGGATTCTTTATCTTCTGTCTCTGATATATAGAAGTTAGTAGTAGGAGGTGACACATGAAACTGTCTTGTGTTGAAAGTTGAAGTTTGTGTTCCTTTCATTTGATTCCAAACATTCTGTATTCTTTCTTTCAGTTCTATTTTAGCGTTTACATGTAAATGTGTATAGTAGTCGAATATTAACGCCTTCAGTGCATCCTTTATAACTTGTGCCATATTATCGTCCATTCTTCTAGTTTTCGGCTTGTTGTAATATTGCAATTCATTTAAAATCTTTTCGAATTTCTCTACAGTTTCTGGTCCGTACAAGGAATTGATATAATCAACGAAATCTTTGACTTTCTTGTCATATCTCTCGTCTCTAAGTATATCAGCTACAGCATTTATATTAGCTTTCGTTTCAGAGACCGGTTTACCACTGATCAAGTTCAATTTAGTTTGCAACATCCTTCTAGTGTCATGGTGTTTGGTTAGCTCAGAGAATTTACATCCTCTATAGTGATAGTTCTTAACTTCTTCGTTCAAAATGTCGATGAAGTCTCCGAAGGTGGTATCTTCATAAGTATTGATTATATTAATCGCTTGTAGTATGAATCCAGTGAAACTTACTACTCTTGGTGTTGTGACCTGGAACTTAGGTAGCTTACCTAGTGTTTTAGTCTTTGCTAGAAGGTCTTTGGCAATGTTAAGTGTTCTTTCTTCCTTGGTATGGGGTTTGTCATCGATTGCTTTTTTTAGTTTTATGTCTTTGTTAGTATCTTGAGAGCTCGTTTTGATGAGAGCTGTAAATACTTAGATCAATATATTAGTTACGTATTATTTGTTTTATAAGTGGGATTAACATAACTACGATTTTAAAAGGATCTAGTAAAAAGATAAAAGTGGAAAGTTTTAGTAAAAACTGATCATTCGACTATATAGTCGAATGATCAGTTTTTACTACTTTTAATTCGATATATTCGACGTATATACGTCGAATATATCGAATAGGTATGGTGCCTATAAATTTAAGATTTTTGGACTTCAAAGAAGTAAATGTATTTTATAAGGATGTTAGGAAATAGCGTATTAAATTCGCATTTCATTTATTTTTCCTAGTCTCGACAAAAATATTTTATTAAAAAGAAAACAAAATAAATACCGAATATCGTGAACAGTAGAACACAAGCGCACACTTTCATTTTAATATAAAAATACTAATATTTTATTGTATCATAAAACTTGTTATACATTGCGTGAGCAACTATTTTTATATTCGAATCCAATAAAATTATTACTACTATTTTATTGACAATAAAAATTGGAATGTGTTTTTGAAATCAGTAAATTTTAAACTTAATGTTGTTTCAAAGTTGCAGTATTCAGTTCTAGCAAATGTTTTTAAAACTCTCAATTCTGAACAAATTCGTTTGAAGACAGTCAATATTGAAAATGAGCTACAACAATACAATTACAAAAGTGAATATTTTCAACTTGAAACCAATTATAACTTATAAATAATGCTACCACTATTTCTGTTGTTATTTCTGCACTATGATTTGTTATTTTGTCAGCAGTTTTATGCAGGTTTGTCACAACTATTATACTTGGGAGCAAAAAATCGGAGCCACTAGTGATTTTCCTTTTTCATATCTTGTTTAATGGTTTCTGATACAAGTATTTTATTAATTAGGAACGTATGTCGTATTTTTTTATAGGGGAAAATCATCGAATGTTTGCTCCCGCCTGGGTGAGGCGGGAGGGAGTGCCAGACTCTTACTGACTAAAAACCACCCCGTTCCTTCTCCTGCACGTCGAGCCGGAGCCCCGGTTACCCGTTAGGTTCTCCGCGACATCATAGGTCGTATAAAAATTTAAAGGCAATCTCAAATCAAGTTAGCTTTACAATGAGATCATCTGGTTGTAAAAGGATTTATTTTATATTATAAATATAGAGGGTTGGATAAAATGAAGAAATAAAACGTTAGGGGTTCGGTTTCTTAGCTCCCAAGTGTATAATTATGATAATGTCATTGTAAATGGTTAAAAGTACTACATGCTTATAATTAATATTCTGATCGATTTCGGCTACAGTGACTTGCCTATCGGGAACCTCAGTTACATATTTCTCAATATTTACTACAACAAATCTTATGACTAATTCTCAAAACTAAAATCTACTCCACAGCAGAAATATTTTTACCATTTGATAAAACTCTGACGAAAGACCACCAACCTCTGGAAGACAGAACTAAACCGAAATATGTTCAAAGACACGACCGAACGACTGTCGATCCAGTCGTGTCGTCAGTTACAGACAAACTACTCGATGACTATCGCGTATATATGGCCACGTTAAGTACGGATGTAAAGAAAGACCAGGCTGTCGACGACATAGCAAACGAACCCAATATACTCAGAGAACGAGACAGTAATAAAGCAAACGACAACACAGCGACATCCCAAGAGACTTCAATCAGCGATGTAGATTCAGAACCTGACAAGAATGAAAAACTGATAAGAGAACTGAAAGAGAGTATGAAAATAAAAGGTATCAATGTAACTATTTTACCTGATACACTCGTGACGTCTGATCGAGATGACAGTAAAACGGATGAAAGTAAAAACGAAGAAGATAGAGATGGAACAGAAGATAGCTCAACAGATGATCATGAAGAAGAGAATGAAACTGCTGAAGAACGTGAAGAAACTACTCCAAGTAAGGATAATACAAATGAATCCAGTGATGAGATAGTGATGAGTGAGTGATGGATGGGATTGACGATACACAACTAGATAAAATCGGTGATATACTAAATATGGAGAGACAAAAGACAGAAAAACAACAGTCAACTGAGACAGAAGATGAATATGTTACAACAACGAAACCAAGAAGAAAAAAAACGACAAAATCTACAACACCGGAACAATTCAATTATGATTTTGTAAAAAAAACCAAAGCTCATGTAAATAAATTTACACAGTCAGCGTTAAGAAAACACAAATCATCAACGCATAGAAAATTGAATGTCAAGAGAATTACAAAGAATCGAATCACAGTAAGCGGAAAATATACGACAAAGCATAAAAAGCTTCACGCTAACAAACTTATAAAGAAATCAAAGAATGTACGAGAACTAGAATCTACAACATGTAAAATTGATGAAGAAGCGGAAACAAGCTCTGGAACTACATCAGTACAAGTGAATATAAAAAGGTTAGTAGTATCTAAATACTTTCTTCTACTACTGAATGTCATAAATTATGATTACGGACTGTTTAAACTTGTCACTGAAGCTATCAACAGTCTATAAGCAGCCACTGCTGACCAAAGGCCTAATCTCACACGGAGAAGGTTTGAGCATTTATCACCACGCTTGCTCAATGCGCATTAGCGGTAAACTTATAATTAGAAATTAGCTCCGGTTTCCTCACGATGTATTCCTTCACTATATTTTTACTGTAAATTTTGACATCTAATATGTTCAATGATAAATCTTAATTTAACTGTTATCCAGGTACGCCACCAACTAAAACCACGATGCTGCCATACTTCCAAATGATTGTTGATCTGGATGAAGGGTACATGGTGGTGTTCCTCATCGAGCTGATGGGAATCATGGCGTCTAAAGACAAGGATGATCTATTTGAAGTCCTCGTTCATACTGAACAAATCGTGCTGCAGTGAGTGTCACATAATACTATCTGACATGCAAGTTTAAAGTTGATAATTTGAACCATATTCATTACTATTTCAGACTTCATGAAAATGGAAAAATTGACTGGTTCGGTCAGCCTCTCTTAGACGTTACAATGAATCTGGCAAAATTCACGACCGAATCAGAAACGGGAGTAATACAAAGTAAGAACTGCTTGACCAAAAAGAATTTGACGCGGTGACAGCTGGAACTAATATTGACTTGGACTGAATCACCCACTTCGGACTATATTTCATGAATAAATAATCATTCGAACATTTTCGATATTCGATAAAAGTAACAAAATCAAAACAGAGTGAGTCATAGCGTACCAGGTCGCCACAGGTGCGATGCTAGCGACCTCAATTATTATAATCTCTTTTTTTGCCAAGCTGTAATTCACAAGTAATCAGCTCATGTAGTGTATTGTCCAGTCAACTGATGGTAGCGAGGTTGACTTGTCAACGACACACGTACTTAGGTATCGTCATGAGGTAATGTTCACATGTAAACTACGCTGATTCTAATGATGTTCTTACAGAATACGCTTCGATATTGAATAAAAAGATAAGTGGACGTCACCAAGAGTTATCTTCTGAAGTCAACACCATCATAGACTATGCTGATATGCTGTATGATGATGAAGAAGGCACGAAGCTCTTCAATGTGCTCAAAGATTTTGATGACTATCCTAACAGTACGTGTGTGTGCGATGTGGTTTTGTACACATCGCCATTTATTAGTCGATCCTCGAACTTATTGTAGCGAATATAACGATTCAAAGAAATAATGCTGTGATTTGAAATTTTTCTTTTTAATTCCAGTTACACGACCAGGCTATACAGTATGTTTAGCATTAATAGAGGCCTTCCTAAATCCGTATAATCGGCTCAATAATACAGTTCTACGTCAACGATTGTTAGACTCTATTAACTTTGAGCTAAAAGCTATAATACCTCAACCAGACCTGTGGAAGATGAGTGCTTTAGGATTTTTAGGTATTAAAGAATGTACGTACATTACAGTTTATATCGAAATACTGAAACGTCTCTTGAATATTTTACCCTGGTTTCCCTTGAGTCAGTCAAAGCACTAGATGCCTTCGTTTTCTTTTTAAATACTGAAATGCAGGAGATTTCGCTTTTTAAATTGTGACCGGATTATGGCGCACATCTCCTCCAGGATCCTAAAACGTTCGACAGACGATCGTATCTTGAAACGAATTGTGCGGATCCCCGTACCATTCGCTTCGTGTTTGGCAACATATTCGTGTTGCCTGTAGTATTGCAGGTGTACTTAGACGACCGCGTCCGCTTACCACCAGAACAGCCGGAGGTTTTATTGTGTACAAACTACTAACGTCGTAACCGCTTTCTCTTCCACAGCAACCGAACAAACCCCGTCAGTACAATCAGACAGCGACACCATAGTCTCATTCACAAGGAAAAAACAAAGGAAATTGACACATAAACTACAAAAGCTGAAGTCGAAACTAAAACATCCGACTATCAAACGAAAACACACAAATGTCCAGCAAAATTACAGCAATGAAAATGTTTATAGACGTAGATTAAGTTATACACCTGAATCTCAGTACAATTATCCTTTGTTAAGGAATTTGAAGCCGATCACAAGTATACAGAGACGGTACAAAATTGTTACTCCGACACATCGACACATGTTAAGGCACAGGTCTACACGTAGTTATATAGTAAACCTAATCAGTAGACCCACCAAGGAACTCACAACTAAACCAAATAAAGCTAAGAATCAAGCGCATACTAGCTTTCCATTCCTCAATGAGACAGCACGATTTCGAATGCATTTGAGGCACAGAGACTAAGATCACAGGATTGAAAGTGTTCATAATACAAATGCGATTAGCTATCAGAAAATAAAACATACTTTTACAATCAAATGAGGGATGGAATCAAGCAACTAGCAACTGTTACAAAGACTGAAAGGTTTAAGACGATTCGCAATGAAAGCATAACGTCAAATCAATAACAATAAAAATGGAAAAGGTGACTAGAAAGTGTAAATCTAGGAGAGTCGTCGACATGAATGGGCCGGCTCGACCAGACTGATACCACCGGCCAGCCGAAAATCGACGCGTAACAACGCTTGCGTTGTTATTATAACTATAATTTAAATTATAATTATGTATTTTTTAAATAAAACTGTTTGTGTTGCTATTTTTGGTTTTATTTCCTCATAGTCATCAGCATCATCACATATCAGCCCCGTACTGTCCACTGCCTCCCACAGTCCTCCCCCAATGACTACACATCGCCAGGTTGGTAGCGGCCTGCATACAGTGACTGTCGCAGACCTTTACCAGGTCGTGTGTCTCCCTTACGGATACCCTGTGGTAATGCACATGAGTACATTACCGCAGTATTATGAAATACATCCCTACTGACTGACTGCGTATAAACAAATTAAGTTTGTTTGCTTGTACGGAAGCGTGCAGTGGACAGTCGTGCGTTGTGTTTGACAGGTCTATACGACGTCAATGGTTTTGTGAACCTGACTAAAAAAGAATAACCTATGGAGTATTTTACTCGTCGCTTTGTCTCCATAGAAATTTGTACCTTGACATTCAAAAGCGTTCCTCGTCTAATTGAAATAAATGATTTTGACTTTGTCTCAGTAATCGAACCATCAGCAGTTTTTTAGCAGTTGCTGTTACGATCACCAGACCCGTTGAAAAAGCTTGAATTATAAATAAAAAAGAAACAAGTATGAAATAGTTACATTACAATTTATTTACTATATAATACCTACTGATTAATTTTTATACTCTCAATCAAATTCTTGTAACTGAGTACTGTCAGTCTGATTGAAAAAGAGGAACCATGGAGTTTCTTACTCGTTCTCCATAGCTACACCTTGGATCGAACAAATAGAGGAACTAGAGAACAGACCGACAGACTGATACTTAGTATCCATTGGACATTCAAAATTGCCTTCTTGGTCTCGTTGAAATAATTGATTTTGACTTTGACTTTGAGTGGTTCTCTTCCGATTCAAAATTTCTCTCTTCTTTCGTATTTCTGTGCATTTCTTTACGATTAGTTGTAAGATATTTATTTGATGCAGTGTCATGTTTAACATCATCAAAGTCATTGAAATATGGATTTCTGTCCAAACGACTATCTGCATACAAAATGCTTTCTTTCTGATCATCGAAAATATTACCAAATAGTAGATTTTTGTAATTTATTGTCGTTTCTTTAATTCTATTATAATTGACTTTATATCTCACAGCTTTATTATTAGTTTTAGTAGCTGTTAAAATGTAATAGTTGTTGATGACCGGAGTTTTCACTTCTTTTGTGTACTTTTTTGTAGTTTTTGCAAACTTTTTGTTATTGAGTCGAGAAGAGAAATGATTTTTGACATCATCAGCTACTTTTTTCTTCTCATTCGTTCTTTTCCGTCTGCTGCGTTTGTATACTTCTTGGAGATATTTCGATTTTATTCCATTTGTTGTTGTTTGTGCTGTGGAATGTAATTTTATCTTGCATTGTACGTTTATAGTTTTATTACAACTGTTTATTGTAGAGCTAAAGAAGTATGTAAGTATCGAAGTAGATGAATTTTTGTAATTTCTGTTACCACTATGAGACAAAAATGTGATTTTTTCTATATTATGAGTAGGTAAACTTACGTCCAATTCTAAAAAGTATTCCATTAAGTCTTCGTGAAGGGAATTTATTCTTTAAGGCGGTATTGATAGAGTTGAATAGCGTTTGACCGCGCTCTAAATGGCTGAGTCTTCTGTACGGTCTCATAAAACAGTCGAATATAAATTCACAAAGCTGTTTTGCGTTTCTTGTACCTGAAATTCGTTAATGATTCCTTACATTAGGTCGAAAACAATGTTTCATACATTCTTAATTTACGAAATGGCAAGTCATCACCAACCGACCCAGAGCCACGGACAACTAAACGGGTTGCCGGGGCTCGGAGCAGGAGTAGGAACGTGGTGGTGATTAGTCAGTAAGAATCAGACAGACCTCTCATCACAGGCGGAGGCGCGGCAGGCAGGAGTCAATGGCGCGTTTCTGCCCACTACTAGACATAGGCCATTCCGATATCCCAGCACTGTGCTCGATTTCAACTCTCCGCATCCACTACCGGCTACTGAAACAACGATATCGGCTGTGAGGCTCTGCAGCCGATATCGTCACTTCACTTAGCTGGATGCTATACCGTCTGAACGTCATGACGTCATCCGGTCTATTCAAATGCATGGTTCACACCCTGTACAAACAAATGTCAAACTTACCATTAGGATATTGTTCATACTCCATAATGGCTTCGAAGAGTTCCCATCCCTCGCCATCAGTGTACAGCAGATCAGCATATTCTATAATGGAGTTCAAGTCAACTGCTACAGCAGTCTTTCTGGTTTGCAGCATATGATACAGCATTGAGGAGTAGCCTGGCGGGAGTAAAGCAGCAGGTCATCATTTTCGATTAGAACAACAAGAGTACTTCATCAAATAATTACGCGAGTAAATCGAAAAACATAATAATTGATTTAGTATGTCTCGCCAAAGTTATAATATAGACTTTAGTTCCTTTGCGGATCTCCCCTTTTCTGATCCGGTACCGGACTCTACTTCTTAAAACCTTTACTTACTTCTAATGTTATCGATTTCTGATACGCTGAAGAACCGGGAAAGCTTCACGATGGTGTCAGCCAGGGGTTGTCCTAACCACATCAGTCGATCAGTGTCGTACCAACTGTCAATAATAATCAGTTTAGTTCAGTTCGTCTAGCTCGAGAGTGTTTGACAAAAGTAAAAATTTAAAATCAGTTTTGAAATCAGATGAAGTAGGCACTTGACAAACGTTTATTTGCTCGTTCCAATGTGTAAATTTCTATGTAGAAGAACGAGCAAGAAACTCCATAGGTTACTCTTTTTCAATCAGGTTCACAATACAATTCTTAATATTGTTTTGTTGGTTTAGTTATCTGGCATGTATGCATAGATTATGGTGATGGTGACAATGAATACGAACGTATTTATGTGTGGTTCCACTTCCATTAACAGTTCTTTTACTAGTCTCTTATCTTTCTCGGATGTGATCCTGAATATTTCCTGAAGAAAGATGGTTAGAAATCCTTCGTTTCTGTCCTCCATGAGCTTGAAGTAGACTTGTCTTAATGATGGAGCTGGTGTGGCGAAGGTTACAATATCTGAAAAAGTTTGACTTTATTAAAGACTAGCTTCTGTCAACGGCTCTGCTCGCGCTCCCGTGGGATATAAAGATGCCTATGTGTTATCCTCGACTGTACTGACTGTCGAGTAGATTACTACTTCTGTTCCAATTTCATCTCGATCCCCGAATCGCATTTATAATGTTAACAAGATACCTGGCCGCAGCACTGTCTGATAAACCTGAACATTTTATATTGCGATCTCCAACCCGCCTGCCTGCGGAGATATGACAAACCCTCTTATGTAGAGGAGGCACATAGTGCCACAGTGGACTGTCATTGGTTAGATAATGATGATAAGTGTCAGAATGGATGGAACAAAGCTTTGAAAGAGCTCTAATCTCTTTTGGTTGTGAATTTTATTGAAACTGCACACTTCACACTGGGCAGGGCAGATAGCTCAGAGAACCGACGGCCGTTGGGGCAGAAAGGTTCCCGAGTGTAGGCCACGTGCACCCACAAGCTGGACAGAGGACCTGATAAGAGTCGCAAAAAGCCGTTTGAACCCATCTAGAAGTCACTGAAGGAGGCCAGTAGTTTCCAGTAGTGGATGTCTGGTAGCTAATATGATGACGATGCTATGCAGCTTGTGATAGTTTGACATGCGATACATACCTTCATATAATACGTTCCCTGGAGTGCCTGGTAATCCAGTAGCTACAGTGGTGCTCGTCAATAGATTGTACTCTGGTGTTTTTCTCAAAATATCATGACCGTCCGTTTTTAGTATAAAGCTTATAAAACAATTGAAACAGATCAATAAGTTTTGAAACATAGATCGACTGATTCTTAAATTAATGAAAAGTATTGCCCCGCTTCAGCACATATGGGCCGGCTCGATCGGAGCGATACCAAGGCCTAACAGAAAAAATAGCATTAAAGCGCCCTGTAAGCGAGGTTACCGGATGGTCGATTCTTCCCCCTTTAATCCTCAAATCAACAATTTTCAAATTCTTAACCCTCAATGGCCGGCAACGCTCTTGTACCTTCACTAGTGCTGCGGGTGTCCATGGACGGCGCTGTTTGCTTACCATCAGGTGATCCGTCTCTCGTTTGCTGGCCTCCAGCCTATCATTAAAACATAAAAACATAAATGATAAAAATGTGTACCTTGCCGTTGCTCTCGTGGCAGTGGACAATTTGTAGTCCACAGGATCGTCTCTGTGTACAGGAATACCTAAATCCTTCATTTTTTGAAGCCATATTTGCGATTTGGACAATGTACTCATCTGTGGCCCTGTTGAATACATAATAATTATTAACTGCATCTGCATTTACTGCCTTGTTAGTGGAATCGCAAGTCTGCGATCGGCGATTAAGGGTAGCTTGCCGACCGATTAGAACAAGACCCAAGGGTACGGCGCGTCAATTTGCACGCGCGCCTCAATGGGCCACCAGACCGCCACAGATGTGGTCCAGGCCTACGCCAGCAAGGCACTTACAACTCCATACCGGTGTATCCATGGACGGCGCGTATTACTTACCATCAGTTGATCCGTCTGCTCGTTTACGGGCGGTGAAAAAGAACAATAAAAAGGCGTGTCATACATTTTAATACTGACCAGTAGTAAGTCCGACCCAGGACGAAAACCACTTCTGGACAGGAGTTCCCGCGGTTACTTTACTGAACCATTTCTTAACATTTGACATATCTTTTTCTGATATAGTCACATTAGAATTCAAATTAGATCTTCCGACATTGCGTTGCGTTCCAACAACTTTCCAAAGCGGTTTTATGGTAGTGCTTGGAGTTGAAGTTGTAGGTGTAGGTGTCGACCGAGTGCCAATATTTGGCTCAGGTTTAAGAGTGTACATGCTATCAATGTCTGGTGGTAACGCTGGTACTGAAGAAGGAAACGCTTCAGGGTTAATGGTATATTCACTTGGTTTGTTTCTATTTAACGGAATTGAAACATAATATGTGTGATTTGTGATCCCATCATTGGTGGGGCCCGGTTCTGTGTTAGTATAATCGTAGATTACGTCAGGAGGTCGCGTGTAACTCTGTGTAGGTTGAGGTGTTAACTTTATATAATTATCTTTATCACGGTCTTTTACAGCTGAGTCCAAGAAAGGAGGAGGTTCGTATGGGTAACCAGGGTAGTTCGTGTACACAGTGTCGGTCGGTTCTGTACTCGGTGGTCTCAAATAAGGCCAAGTATTATCATCTATTTGTTCTGGAGACTGTAATTCATCTTCCGGAGTTGGAGGCATCGTTACAGGCTCTTCATCTTCTTCTGGAGTTGGAGCGAGCGTGAGTACTGGTTCTTCTCGCTCTGGTAGTGGTAGGAATGTAGATGTTGTGTGTGGTTTTGGCATTCTCTCTAAATCTGTTTGGCCTCCCCAGAAGACTCCTGTGACGTCATATTCGGGAAAGTCTCTCCGACGATAGAGTACCTTATCTTCTGTTCTGAAGACTTTGTTTGTCTTAAGTTGTGGTTGTCCTCGGAGGTGGAAGTTGGTTCCTTGTGTCTGTTTGTGTACTGCGAGGGAAGTGACCTTACTTATATTATACATGCGACAGTCTGTGTGTATGTTTGTTACTTAATTACGTCGAAACTGCTGAAGAGATAGGAATGAAATTTGGAGCTGGGGCAGATTATAATTCGGAACGCATAGGGTACTTTTTATCCTACGGGAACGGAGGCAAACCCGATGGTAGAAGCTAGTATTGTATAATGTAGCCGTCTGCTGAACATAATACTATTGGTCACTACCGCTGCTCCTTGTGTGGGTTTTTTAGTGAATACGGAGTGATGAGCAAACGGTATCTGGTTTTAAGTAATTAGGGCCACCCATGGACACCCGCAACACCAGAGCAGTTACTATCGCGTTGACGGACTTTTAAGCAAGAATACACTCTTTTCTTAAAGATTTGAAGATCATACCATTGTTATTGGCGTGATCAGGCTAGAGGTCAGGTTTATCAGAGAGCGCTGATGCCCGGCCTCTGTCAAATGTGTATACCTCTATAATAGAATATATTTTTTATCTATCAAATAGAATACCTTACTTACCCTTATGGACAGTTTTACAGACGAACAATTCATAATTTAGAAACAAAGTTATTAATATTACTTTCATAGCGAATTAAATACTTTAACGTTAATTATAAAACTAAAGCTAAAAATAAGGTAGCTGGTATGAAAGTAGCCGCCATTTTATGTCTTTATTTTAACGTAACGACTGAGAATTGCTTTTTTATTTTATTGAAACGAAGTTTTCTTATTATAATTTTATTATTCGAGTCGATTGAACTTTTTGTAATTTTATATTTTGTTTATTTAATAAAAACTACTGTCTCGAAATATTTTTTAAGGTTGGCAACACTTCGCTGTTGCAAGTGACTGTGGTTTAAAAAGCCGTTTTTCAAAAGAAGATTGGTTTAAAATTAGGTACAGTTGATGATTGTTAGCTTGTTAAAAATCAGTAACAATTCCAATGTTTATTGTCAATAAAATAGTTGTAATAATTTTATTGGATTATGTACAAATATAAAAATAGTTGCTCGCGCAATGTATAACAAGTTTTATGGTACAATAAAATGCTAGTACTTTTATATTAAAATGTAAGTGTGCGCTTGTGTTCTGCTGTTCACTATATTCAGTATTTATTGTCTAAATTTTTAATTCTACATTGTTTATTGAGTTTCTTTCTTAAAATTGGTTAAAATTTACACTTTTTGACAGCAATAATACCTATAGAAAGAACATTACTCATAATTTGTCGACTTGGACGAAGCACACACAGCCAGTATGATACTAGCTGTGTGTACAGCTAATAAAAATAAGTTCTTTAACTTGCAGTCGGAACCTACTCCTAAACAATATAACAGCAAGAACAACTTCGACATCATCTCAACGACCACCCATTTAGCTGACATCTTCTACATTTCTACTTTTAAAACGCCCGCTTCTAATGCATGAGGGTGCAGCTCCGAAACCTACCAACACCAAGTACCAAGGTACAGGTACAAGGTGCAAAATGTTAACTAGCCCTCAAAATGAGGAAAAACATCTACAACACACGAGGACTTTGTATTGAAATCTGGAGCTCGAAAGAACTGCAGAGACAACAAAGCGGGCATCTTTGATGAAACCTATAACGCACACACCTGTGACTCCTCTGGTGTTGCGGGTGTCCATGGCCATATCACTTACCATCAGGTGATCCGTCTACTCATTTGCCCCCTATTCTTTAAAATAAACTGATTTTTACTTGATCTGCCCTTAGCTATTCGCGTATTCCGGCCGAACGACTTAGCTGGTTACTTCAGCTCGAAGCAGAAGTAGAAACGGAGTGACGTTTAGTCAGTAAAAATCAGGCATTCCCTCACGTTTCACTCAAGGCAGGAGAAGTCATTGATTGATTAGCGTCACTCAAAAAACTCGTCTCATAGGACATGATGATGCTTCGAGAAGCACTGAACGTTCAAGTATATTGAACCTAAACCTGCATGTTCTGGTGTCAGTTTGATAGATTAACAATAAGAAAATAAATAATTACTCTCACTAGGAGCCGCTGGATGCAGGTCGCTTCCAACCGGTCTATCTGGAAGTCATTGGGGGAGGTCTATGTTTAGTAGTGGACGTCCTGTGGCTGACATGACGATGATGACGATGAACTACTTTAACTAAGCTATATATGAACACTAGCTGTATTGGACTGCACGGTTGGTGCGGCTGCCGCGCAACCAGCTGCCGAGCAACGTGTAGCGGGTTCTAATCCCGCACGGACCAACTCTTTGTGTGATGCACAAATCGTTGTTTCGGGTCTGGTTGTGATGTGTATGTGAACTTGTATGTTTGTAAACGCACCCACGACAAAAGAGAAAATCCTAGTGTGTGGCAACGGAACGAAACAACTATGGCACAAGAGAACGAAATTTAGTCGAAGCATAATCAGATCACATAACAGTAACAATGTCAGATAACGACAAAATCCCAAAGATATCCTAGCTGACCTAAATTCAAATCGTAATATTTTTCATATTAAATGATTGTGTTTAATGACCTCTATTCTACCAATCAAGTCCTTTCGTTGGATATCCGTAATGGAGGTAGTTGTGGAAACAATTAGCTCATATTGTAGTGTCATCATGGTTAAGAGAGTGTACCAAATATCAGACGATCTGTCGTCAGAAGGGGGCAAATTGAAATTCCCTTCACGCTTCCTTGTGTGAACTGTTAAGGAGTTGAATTCTTCGCCAGAGTCTGTGTCTCCTGAAGGGCATAACCTAGGCGTCTTCAAAGCCGGAGTGAATAGGTTGATTATGGGTAGACGTGCTTCATCGTAGACCGCATCATAGCTTACCACCAGGCGAGATATTGGACAAACATCGACCAATCAAATATATAAAAGAAATTGAACTAAACAAAGAAACAAACGGGTCAGACTAAATACAACCGTTTACCTACGAGTTACTCAGGTATACCTAAATCTTGCGACAAGTCTTCAAGCCAAGCGTTTATTGTCATGCAAACTAAACGTGTATACAAAATGTCAGCTCAATCGGTTGAAGATATCTGCTTCAAAGTATAGTTGCAAGATTCCACACACGCACATACACACATAAAACATTGCAAATAATTAAAATCCTGTACAAACTATGAATACGTGAGTTTTATTGTTTACAAACTAATTTCAACCATCGGCACTGCAGTTACAGCGTAAAGTCCACAGCGGCGGGCAGCCTAACATTCGACAAACTTATATTTGCGTTTGGTACAGCAACTGTGTCTAGGGATTGAGCCGCACAATTAAGTTTGTTTTTTAGTGTGGATATTAAAGTATACGCATATCAAGTTTCATCGTAAACGGACTGGTAGTTGTTGTGTGATGCGTGAACATATAGATAGACATTTTTTTTAATCACCTTCTTGGGTTCGCTGTCTATCTAGTAACACTCCCACTATTTATTTTTTTAATATTTTCAATGTACAGAATTTACACTTCTACAGTTATATGACATGTATAGATATATATGAGGTACTTGGTTTTTCAGACGACCTTATAAAGGACGTAGTTTCAATCAGCCGATATGAATGACATTGGGGGAGGCCCATGTTACGTAATGTCAGTAAAATATTATATTATTATTGAGTAATAAAATAAAGTTAGTCGGTCATGTTTCGCGTCGACATACATATTGTCGGTTTGTAGCGCCATCTATAAAGTCATTCATAAAAGACATTGCTCTGCGTCCATCCATTGTTGGCCCTGGAGCCAAGAGTATCGGATAATAACGTTTTGTATTCTTTATCATTTGTAGACTCCTAGAAGATCTTATAGTTTTTATAGCAGACTAGCTGCAGAAAAGATATACATATATTTCAATAAAAGTATCAGATTTTGAGGTTATAATTTTACCGTAACAACGAATATTTGAACGAATGTTGAATGTTTGAATGTTTTTATAGAAATGAAGAAGTTTTGATAACTGTATAAAATTATTCTTACTACCTATTTAACTTCATTAAGAAAAATAAAACAATCGATATAATTGATTGGACATCCCTACTTCACCTTCGACACGACATTACATTGGACTTTCTGATTTATTTACCTCTATTTATTACATTAGGCGAAGGCATTTCACATTAGGCGAAAATGGCGATCTAATGTTAATAATCGCGTTAAAATCTATTAAAAGTACATTTAGGAAAACAGCTAGTCCGTGATACAGAAGTATTTGCAACTTATATAATGAAATAGGAGATTATCGTACATTCCGATACTCTTTATTGCACAGGGCCATTTTGGACATTGTCTTTTATTGTGTTTGAATGTAGCGATAACAACAATATAGTTGGAATGTGAATGCAAATGTTTATCTGAATACTAGCCATTGCCCTGCTTTACTCGGTTCCTTTTCTTCGTAGCTTGAGGTTTTATACCAAAACACCGTGAAATGTATTTCATTTTCGTTTCGAAGTAATGTTTCGATCTTAGCAATACAATAGTCTTACAAAGAAATAAAATGTTTAAAACAAAAAATAACTGATGAACCATTGCAAAAAGGAAACTTCGAAAGCGCATACGAACTCATAGTACCTACATTATCAAAACGCCATGTAATTCTCAAAGAGGTATTTCTCGTCGGATGGCTCGTGCGATGCGAATAATGTCTACACAAAGTCTAATGCAAATAATTGTGTTTTTAATATTCCTGTGGTTTAGTGTTTCATGTGCGTATTTCTATGATTTTTTTGTAGTGGGTAATTGTACATTAAACACTAACTAATTCAGGAAAATAATTACTATTGCTAGAGTCCATTATAGCTTGACTGTGCAGCGGTTTAGCTGGAAAAATGAAGAACGAAACTCGAAGAAATGAATAGTATTATTGGATAGAAGATAGAAATAATAAATTATAAAATGAATACAAGCAGGCAAGCAATGTCTAAGCGCGTGTACAATAGCTTTGGTCGTCGACGTGAGACTACGTGAGACAGATGCAGTACCTCCGCTCACCGCGCGCATGCAGGTAAGTAAAACATTGTATGATTTTAGACCGCGGCCCCAAGCTCATAAGCGGCCGCGATTTTGCGCGCATTGTAAGGTGGTGGTCCAAGTTGCTACACGCTACATTTTTGTTTAAACTAAAATAAAAATCACATCTTAATTTTTATGTATTTACTTTATACACAGGTAGGACACCTTATGGCAAGTTCTTTTGCTGCGGGACGAAAACAAAATAGATTTCACGGTGTATAACCTTCCTCGGTTAATGGTAATGTTCGATTCATGAATCTGATACAGTATTTTTGTAGCGCGTTCAGCGCAGGGGTTGGGCAACCGGCAGCTGGCGACGTGTCGTACGTGCGATTTCCAATCAAAATTAGGGCCCATTTACACGATGATGGGCACTGTACCGCCATCGCTACGGTTCCATGGTAGCGTCTTGTACACAGCATTGCGGTGTAGAACAATCCCTAATGTTAAATTATAACTTTATAGGCAACTATTAAACTAAATGACTTCGGTAGTTAGCTCAGGATAAGCTTTTGAAACGGCGTCCGTCCGAGTGTAGTCCGAGTGTCCCTTAGTCGGTTCCGGCGGGTAGGGATAGTACCATAATAGTCTCGTGGTGAACGAAAAGTCACTTTTAAAAGGTACATTAAAAGAAATCGAAAATTGAAAACAATAAATTTCATTTATATCTTTATTTAATGTGTCAATAAAATTGTTTGCTAGAAACAAATACATTGATAGCAGAAATAATGAATTTCGATTATATAATGAATCCAAAAATATACAAGAAAACATATTTCATTAACAATACAATGGGGGCTACCGTTGTTTTGTTCACTAGACGGCGCTAGTGGGAATCTCTCGTCTTTTCGTCCAACAAGAAATTAGTTAGTGTCACACCACTGGTCACTCAATTCTTGACAGCTACAGTGATTAGATAACGCCAAGGATACACTAGGCAACAAATGTCCCACGACATGTCCATTGAAGCCTGCCGATTTCGCCCGACATAATTATAAGGCGACAACGCGCGCCTTATGTCCACAGCGACGTTGATGTTGCCAGACATGTCGACCAAAGTCCGGCAACGTCGCGCTACTCCACCCAACGTCGCTGGCGACACGTGTCGCAGGATATTTGTTCCCTAGTGTATCCTTGGTTTGAAGAAACCTGTTCCTACATTTGTGCTACCTGGTGTTCAATGAAATGGTAGCCCCCACATACATAATCCTTAAACTTCATTTTGAGCGACATTTTTGCCAGATTTTTCTATTACTCCTTTGAACATCACAATCGCATCTTTTCCTCTATTTTCAGTAGTTTGTTGTTTAACTGTTTTAGTTGTAACCTTTACATGTTTGTGAGGCACTGTGAAATCACTCGGAACAATATCAATTGATTTAAATTTACTTTGAACAATGGTAGTTTTATCTGTATTTACAGTGGCAACACTTGTAATAGAAGCTACTGTGGTAGTTTTAATATCGTGATTATTTGTAGTGGTAACATCTCTTAAAGCTTTGCCTGTAAAGTGTGTAGCCGTTGTAGAGTCTACTTCAGTAGTTTTTACAGTAGTTGTAGATTTTTTGGTGGTCATAATTGGAAATAGTTTTGTCGAAAATTCAATTAGTATCGAGTTGTTGTGTGACTTCGCCTGTCTTTCATCGCTTGGTGTCTTCACATCTTTTTCGTGATTTTCAATTGGTATTATTTTGTCACTTACTTTAGATCTATGATTTAGTATAATTTCTTTGAAACCGGAGCCTTTTTCTTTGACGATTTTGTATTCGATTTGATATTCTGGTTTTTTTACAGTGCTTGCATGTTTCGGCTGTTCATTCCTGATATTATTTCGTGTTGTAGTTCGTTCTGTAGTTTTATGATGTTTTCTTCTATCATGTTCTACACTTCTTATGTCGTAACTATCTGGATCATTTTCTCTGTGTTTGTCTGCTCTCTCTATGTTCTCTTTACTTCTTTTACCTAATTCTCTTTTCTTCGTCGTTTTTGTGGCAGTATTTATTCTATTTTTTACTTCTTTTAGCTCCTTTTCTAATCGATGCAAACGCTTCATCACAAACGGGTCTTCCTTGCTTGAGCTCGCTTGCTTTTTTTTGTCAAAATGTTCAATAGAAAGTCCTTCGTCCGACCGTGGATGGTGTTCGGCGTTTCTCCGCATATCCCACTTTAGAGGCCTATTCAATATATTGAATCTTTCGGCAATGAGAGATAATGATGCTGGGATTGACAGACCTACACCTGGCGTAATGGTTGAATTGGAAGGTGAGAGAGATTTATTCAATTGTTGGATTTCATCTGTATTCTTCTCTACTACAGAGTTTAGTGAAGAGGGTATTGTCCGCAAAATGGGTGGTTGTCGAGACGATGCCGAAGTTGTTCTTGCTGTTATATTGTTTAGGAGTAGGTTCCGACTGTAAGTTAAAGAATTAGTTAGTTGCAGTATACTGTCATCAACGTGGTTCATGTTTTGACTTTCAGATAAAAGTTTTATTAATACAGAGTTTGAGAATTATGAACATAATTTCTGTAAAATGTTAAATATAAAAACTGAAAATAATTTTGTTAGTGTTTAGATGCGAATAAGTTAATTAAGTTTGAGAACAGTTGCATGCTAGATTGTAGATGTTTTATATCCAACAGTGGATGCAAAAGGAGTAATTATGGTAGAGACAATTATAGTTACACAATTAAAGTTAACAAACCATTTTTGTAAAACGTTGTCCCACAGTAGGGTTTTCTCATGTGTCGTGAAGTCGTGAGTGCGTTTACAAACATACAAGATCACATACACAATGACACCAAGACCCGAAACAACAATTTGTGGATCACACAAAGTGTAGTTCTGTGCGGGAATCGAACCCGCGACACGTTGCACGGCAGCCGGTTGCCTAGCCGCCGCACCAATCGTGCAATCAAGTCTTTCAAGCATCGGAGGAAGCATAAGGTCGCATTTCCACTGACGCGGAGAGAAGCGGTGAAGAGCGGTGAAAAGCGATCAGTGTCAATTTTAACCATGCTCCTAATGTTTCATTGAAGCGAGGTGGATTCGAATGGAGCGCAGCGGAGCATACTTTTGCAATTGTGCACTTTTGTACTTAGTTACATGTTAATGTTCAGCAGTGAATGTTTTGTGGCTGATGATAATGAAACATAATGTCTCAAAACTTACTTAACATCCAATCTCACAGGTCCGAATATGTTGTTAATTTTTTTTGTAGACAATCCTGGAGGAACCTCTTTGATCACTTGCAGTTTATGTATCTTCTTACTGTTGCTATGTTTCAGTTTCTCATAACTTGGTTTACTTTTATGTTTCTTGGAAGTATAATGATGTTCACGGCTAGGTTTGTATGTAGTTGTGTGTTTTGTTACATATTTCTTTGTATATCTTGTATTATGATGTGTTTTATATTTCTGTCCATGTTTCTTCTTTGTACTTTCTCTACTTTCATCTTTATTATGATGATTGTCTTTAGTTTTCTTGTGCTTCTTCTTTTGTTTCTTCTCCTTCTTTGTGTGTGCTTTCTTATGCTTTCGCTTGCGTGGTTTCAGCGTTGTGGCCTTGTATTTATTCAGTATGTATTGCGGAATTCCTCCTGTCGATTCTTCCACCCACATGGTTAGGAATCTGTGTTGTCTTGGTGTGGTGGCTCTGCCTGATCGATGAATAACATTTGTATCTTTGTCATTGTTTCTCGGGACATTTGTAATTGCTTCAGGATATAGTGTTATATATTTCATAGTATTGTATGCTTTATTTCTTTGTGATGAGATATCTATGGAGTTTCTTTCAACGGTTTCGTCTGTTGCTTCATCATCATCTTCAGAACCCGAGGATAGTGATGATAGTTCTTCATCTTGTGATTGAGCTTTCAATTCTTTGTCTTCTTCTATTACTGATTTTACTGTTGGTACAGGGATTGCGGGAAATTTCAATTGTCTTTTCTTTTGTTTTCTATGGTGTCGAATTCCTTTTTTCTCTTCCCCTGAAAGTCTTTCAACAGATTTCTTTTTAAAATCCCTTGGATTTATATCTATTCTGGCCAGTTTCTTTTCAGATGGTATTATAGTTTCTTTCTTATATACGCCGTGTCGGAGGGACTTTTTCGGTATTGTTTCTGACTTGACACTATTACTGGTTAAATTAGATGGAGATTCCTTGCACTTTTTCAAGTACATTTCTATTTTGGCCTTCAACTCTCTTCTTGCATTAGGGTTCAATTCTGTATAATGATCAAATATTATCGACCGGATCCCTTCCCTAAGGATTCTGGCTAAAGTGTTGTGTTTCTTCTTCGACGTACCTTTCCCATAGTTGTCTATTTCTTGTAAAAATTTTGTCAGTTTGTTTTTAGACTCTGTCCCGTACAAGGAATTGATGTAATTTATAATTTCTTTAACATTGCTATCGTAACTTTCATCTTTCAACGTATCAGCAAGCACGTTCATGTATGCCTTTATAACTTGGGCTGGTTTTGCCTTAATCAAATCAAATGCAGTACCTAACAACGACCTAATTTCAAAATTCTCCATCAATTCATGAAACTTACATCCCCTGTAATGATATTTTCGTACTTCATCGTCTAGAGTTTTGAAGAAATCATCAAATGTTGCGTCGTCATATGAGTTTAGTATACTGACAGCTTGTTGTATAAAATCAGTGAGTGTTTCAATGTCCCCATCTTTGAACTCCCTTCTATAGCTGCCTGATTTATCAATCACAGTCTTAACTTTGTTTATTAGACTTTTTACTTTGTCTAGAAACTTTAGATCTGATTCTTTGTCTTTGTCGTTAAATTCTAGGACGGTTTCTAAAGCCAAATGAACGGCCCTTCCATTCAAGGGCGGAGAGTCAGCAGCACTTCTACCTACGTTCGCTGTAAAACAAATAAAACTGTTTTAAGATTTGCTCATGTAGTGTATTGTCCAGTCAACTGATGGTAGCGAGGTTGATTTGTCAACGACACACGTACTTGGGTATCGTTATGAGCTTATGTCGACTGCACGGTTGGTGGGATGGCTGGGCAATTGTCTGCCGCGCAACGTGTGGCGGGTTCAATTTCCGCGCGGAACAACTGGTTGTGTGATCTACAGATTGTTGTTCCGGGTCTGAGCGTGATGTTTAAGTGAATATGTATGTTTATATTCGCATCCACGACAGAGGAGAGAATCCTAGGGGGGGGGAGGGGGGCGCCACCGTAAGCGCGGGCCTGCGGACGGCGAGCATTGGTGGCTCCCCGTCCGACCAGACACAGACCCGAGCGTACGGCGCGTCGCGTTCCGCGCGCGCCTTTAAGAGCCATCAGACCACCACAGATGGGGCCCAATAGGGCCGATGCCGAATCGGAGTCGCGGAGAACCTAACGGGTAACCGGGGCTCCGGCTCGACGTGCAGGAGAAGGAACGGGGTGGTTTTTAGTCAGTAAGAGTCTGACACTCCCTTCCGCCTCACCCAGGCGGGAGCAGTCATTCGATGATTTTCCCCCTTAAAAAAAAAAGCGGGGGGGGCAATGTTTTTTATTTCAATAAAAAGAATGTTCACATGTATTGTAATCAACACATGTTTTTAGCATAATTTTTCTCAGTTTAACCTGTATGTACAGAATATATATATATATATATATACTAGCTGTTACCCGCGACTTCGTCCACGTGGAATAGTATCTTTGGGTGTATTTTTGAATCATTAGTAGGTATATTTAAAAAATAAAAATGTATTGTTCTCTTATAGAGGTAAATGTCCAAGAGACAGTTACTGGGGCCAGCGTCACGTTGTGTACAAAAATATTCTTAAAAAACCTAATTTAAAACATTTTTATACACAACGTTTGCTGTTTTATTGTTGTTAGATAAAATGTGGACATTTTTGGGATTTGATACACGTGAGCAGGCCACGTAGAGTTGCCCATACAGTACAGAAAAACAGTTCTTTTCTACATTTACACCCGCCACTTTCAGTGTTTGGCCTTGCGCTTTGTTAATGGTCATTGCGAAGGCTGGTTTGAGGGGAAACTGGATTCTTTTGAACTCAAAAGGTAAATCTGTAGGGATCATGGGTATGCGAGGAATCAAAACTTCTTCATCTTTAGCTATTCCTGTCATTATAATTGCTCTAATAATATTGCGTCCTAGCTGCGTAATTTGCAATCGAGTTCCGTTGCATAGTCTCGGTGCTTCGAGGTTTCTCATTAACAAAACTGGAACCCCAACTTTCAGTCTCAGCTTATGAGACGGCACTCCTGATAGCTCTAAAGAGTTAAGAAACTCTGTAGGAAAAGATGTCACCTGCTCACTGTCCATGATAATATCTACTGATAAATATTCGACAACATCGCCTTGCACATGTGACATCATTCGTTCATTTATCTGTCCCACGATTTCATTGGTCGGTGCTAATATAGCCCTTTCATACAACCACTCTCTATTCCTCATGTTATATTTCAAACCGGGATTTACGTTGTTTTTAAGATCTTCCAAGTTGTGGACAGTATTACAAAATTCTTGATTTAACGTGATCATGCCGTTAGCGTCCGTAGTCATTCGACCTTCACCAATTTTCAATAGAGCAGCTGCATATTGCCCCGATTGCGTATCATTATGTAGTTGTACTCGCATGTTTTTAGTTAGACAAAACTTTTTTACATGCACCCATAATATAGACGCTTTCAAACATGCATTTACCTCATCTGCTGGAGTGCCTCTGGTAATGACAGGTAGTGTCTGTCGAAAATCCCCAGCAAGCAGCACTACCATCCCACCCATTAAACTCTGGTTGTTTCTGATATCTTTCAGGTTCGATTGAGCGCCTCGATCGCTTTTTTATGCGACATTGTACATTCATCCCACACTAACAGCTTGCATTGCTGTAGCATGCGGCCACGATCGCTGTTTTTTGTGATGTTACACACTGGAATTTCCTCATGAGATAAATTTAATGGGAGTTTAAGAACTGAATGTGCCGTACGGCCTCCCTCGAGCAGCGTCGCCGCAATTCCAGAGGAAGCTGCGGCAACAGCTATTCCTTTGTCTTTGCGGATTTGGGCTAAAAGTAAATTTAGAAGAAGTTTTTCCAGTGCCTCCTGGCGCATCTAAGAAAAACAATCCGCCCTCACCTTTATTAATTCTTTGCACAACAAAATCAAAGACTAATTTTGTTCCGTGTTCAATCGAGGAACAGACTCTGATATTTGTTGCTGTAAAGAATCGACATTGTAGTCCAGTTCTCTTAATAAATCACTGCTAATTTCTCCGATTCTTTGTGGTCGGTTCATTCCAAAATCTGATAATGTTTTCCCAGATATAGCCATAACTTGGTCTTCAATCTTAGTAAGCGCCTCGTTATATACTAAATCATTATACGTAGCATTGGGATTATTTTGTTGTAGTCTGTGTAAAATATCGTCAGACATATCATTTTGGTACTTTTCCCATAATATCTGAGGATTTGAAAGACCACACGTCGCTATGACAATGGCAAAAAGATCTCTCACCTTAGCTGCTGATCTACATTGTGCAGCCTCTTCTAATGTCGAGTCCCAATGATTATCATTCTCTAACAATCCTCTACTTTCACAGGTTTCCCGGAACGTAACAAAAGTTTGACCATTGTAAGTTTTGAGATCATTGAACGAAGTTGGCCCACGCACGTGGTGTAGCAGTAGTCTCAAACAAAAGCATTCAATGTTGCTAACGTGGACTGTATAGACCCGTCCTAATGCATATCCAGATTTAACGCCAGGCCAATTCGGAACAGCAGTTCCTTGAATTCGGCGTTTCCAACACTTTCTACTGGCATCCCAAATATAATACCGAGGCACCTGAACATACAAAAGTGTTTTTGCAAATTCATCTGATCTGCAAATGTCGAAAAATGCGGTCAAAGTGGTTTTTTGTGGCGTTGTCATTCGTTGGTGAAAATTATTTTCATTAAAATAAATTCGTTCACCATTCTCTAGATGCACACTGAGGTGCGTAACAGTAGGATGCCTCTCATGCAAAGGAAACCCTAACAGGCGCCATACAGCTTCGTTACTGCTGACATAACGACCAGACTGAAACGTTTGTAATTCGTCTACTGGGTTGGAGGACTCTGAGCTTCTGAAATTAAAAATAGCTTGATCACTGCCTTTATTAATATATTTGCAGATGTACTTGATTGCACGCACGGAACCGCAGGCTTCTACATTTATATGGGCGTTGAAAGTTTTTAATAGGAGAAGCGAAAATGGTACTACCCAAAACGCTAGAACAAATGTTTCATTATTTTTTATCAAGTGCTTAAATATAAAGTTTCATGGTTTTATCTTTTAAAATTATGAAATCCCATACAACTCCCCCCCCCTTTAACCCCTTACAACCCCTTTTTCGCGATAAAAAGTAGCCTATGTTTTATCTCGGGGTCTAGAATATCTGTATACCAAATTTCATTCAAATCCGTTCAGTAGTTTTGGTGTGAAAGAGTAGCAGACAGACAGACAGACAGAGTTACTTTCGCATTTATAATATAAATCAAAATTATAATTTAATTAATAATAATTTTGATTTATATTATAAATATTTAATTTAATAATAATTTATAATATAATAGAAATCAAAAAGTCGAAATCTTTGTTGTTTGATTCAATTCCAACGGACAAACGTAAAATTTTACGAAAGAACAAAGGAAAAGAGGAGCGTGATATAGCAGATATAGTTAATCTATTTAAATCCACTGAACCCGATATTATTCCAATATTTGTTGCAAGACAATTGGAGAAACTACCGCCGATCTTGATGGATCACTTGGATTGTTCGAAATTATTAAAGGATATTCAAATACTAAAAGCAGAAATTGAAAGCATAAAGTCAACGTTTGCTACACAACACGCTGTAAACGAACTAAAATCTGATCTCCTTCGAATAAAATATGATTCATTACCGCCGGCATCAGCATTTAAAGTTAACATAAATCGAGGTGCGGGGCTAGACAGTGGCCCTATAGGACTATCTCATGATTGTCATATTGTGAATAATGAGTCATTCCATGATATGAATCAAAATATGGAATCATCGAAGACCGGATCACCTTTGACTCAATATAGAGAGTTGAGGGTAGAAGAAAATAAAATGCCCGCATCGGTGTGTGATTTGAATGAGGGGCAACGATCACCGTTACATCATCAGATGGGTGCGGGGGTGAGCGCAGCGCGGGTGATGGTGGCTTGCCTTTGCCTTTGCTTCAAGAGGCGAGCAGTCGAACCGGTTCTTTGACTAGCGATGCTATGACGCCCGCAGACTCACAGATATCAAAAAAGCTGACGGTTGATTCTTGTAAAGACATGTATATATGTAGAACGGAGCGGAATGAATCAGAGCGGGCGGCGCACGTATGCGAAACTGTAAAAACAATTAACTCTGAAAATGAGGGTTGGCAAAAAGTGAAGTCCCGTAAAATACCGGAGAGATATCGTTTTCTAGGCAAATCGGGTGTCGCCAGAGACTTGGACTGTACATTCCGAGGTGCTGATAAGAATTCAAATTCAAATTCAAAATTATTTATTTGCGTAAATAAGGTACAGATAGTTGTAATTTTGTAATAACTTACGTCCTCTTATTTTGCCTTCAACATCGGCGTGCAAAAATAATGTAGATACTTTACAGACTTGTCAAAATTGTGTTATACTCTCAAAGAAAATTACAAATTTCTTTTCAAATAAGATAATAGTTTCAAAATTAAAATAGTGAATTTTATAAAAGAGAAAATGTCACAAAATTAGCCCAAAATGTCATAAATGTCACACACAATATTCTATAAATGTCAATTTTACAGGAATGTCACACATATTATAAAAATATTACATTACAATTCACAAACCATTAAATATTACAATTTATAATCTAAATACTCAAGCACACTGTAAAAACATTTGTCAATTAGCAGGTTTCTTAAACCTCGTTTAAATTTATGAAAAGGTAGTGCCTTAATGGAATTTGGAACTTTGTTATATAATTTAATGCACATAATGTAACTGTTATTTGATGTGAGTGTGAGATTTGTTTTAAAATACCAATGTTTATTACGAATGTGCACATATCCACCTTAGAAAGTGATATTATTAAACATATTTATAAACGGACTCAGGAAACAGTGTCCTTGGAGAAAATAAATATGAAATTAGAACGGGGGCACAAAGCGTACAAGTTTTTAATATCAGAAGCCAATCTCTCAAAGTATATGGACGAGACGCTGTGGCCGGCCGGTGTAATATTTCGACGGTTTGTGAATTTCAAACATAGAAAGATGAATAGTGAGCATCTCACCGGCGCTGGCGGCTTAAACAAATAAAACAATGGATAGTGGCCTATATCGTTTTGCAACTTTTAATTGTAAAAATGTAAAGCGCTCCCGTGATGACGTCAGGAATCTGTGTCGTTCGTGCGACGTAATATGTCTTCAAGAGACCTGGTTGATGCCGCACGATGTACCCTATATCGGCACAATCGATAGCGGCTTTGGGTACACGGCAACGTCGGCGGTGGATATTTCTGCTGGTATACTTCGTGGCCGTCCTCACGGTGGTACGGCGTTGTTATGGAGACAAAGTTTATTTCGGCAGGTGACCGTGTTACAGTGTAATAATCCTCGTATTTGTGCCATTAAAATTATTACTAGTGATAGACCTGTTATAGTGATGAGTGTTTATTTACCAACAAACACTAGTGATAACTTACAGGATTTTACGGACTGTTTAAGTGCGGTAAGCGCTATTGTGGACGAGTATGGTGTTGAATCTGTGTTTGTGTTGGGCGACTTCAACGCCAACCCAGGTGAGTTGTTTTACAGTGAGCTTGTTAGTATCTGTGGAGACCAATCCTGGTTTTGTATAGATGTAGATATGTTGGGGCTTGACTCAGGTACCTATACTTTTATTAGTGATGTGCATGGGACCAGCAGCTGGCTTGATCACTGCATTGCAACTCGCGCGGCGAGGCAGGCTGTTGTTAGTGTTAATGTCGAGTATGACACTTGGTGGTCTGACCATTTCCCTGTTATAATTAAGATTCATCTACATTTAATAAACCCGAAAACATCAACTAAAGTCATTAGTTTAAATAAAGATGTTGTATGGGGTGTGAAAACAGATGAGCAAATATGTTTATATACTAGGGAGTGCACTAATAGACTAAAATGTATCGACTTTCCATCTGAGTGTTCTAACTGTGCGGACCAATTGTGTGGAGACCGTGGCCACAGGCATGTCCTGGATAAGCTTTATGCTGATATTGTTACCGCTCTTCGTGATGCTGCCGCTTTGGCGGGCCAGGGGTATGCTCGTAGCTGTGGGGGTGGCTCCCGCTTGGCGGGCTGGAGCGCGTACGTCGGCGAGGCTCACGGGGAGGCTAGAGCTAAATTTAATATGTGGATAATGTGTGGTAGACCCAAATCGGGTATTTCTTACAATGAAATGCGCGACAGCAGAAGGGTGTTTAAGTCACGATTAAAATGGTGCCAAAAACACCAGGACCAAATAAAAATGGATGCGCTTGCTGCAAAACATAGTAAGGGAGATTTCCGCGGTTTTTGGAAGAGTACAGGCAGATTTAATGCGCGATCTGGATTTCCCGTTAGCGTCGATGGTGTAAGTGATTCTGTAGCGATAGCGAATCTTTTCAGAGATCAGTTCACTGTGAAATCTTTGTTAGACCCGAGGGATGCGGACAATGGCGCTGAGCGGAACAACGTAAGGGTTCCGATTAGCGCTACTCTTTACCGGGCCAAAGATGTGACTAAGGCTCTGAGAAATATGTCGACAGGTAAATCTCCGGGCCATGATGGGCTCAGCGTTGAGCACCTGCGGTATGCTGGGCCTCACGTATCTAGAGTTTTGGCCATGTTCTACTCGCTATGTGTGAGCCACTCCTACTTGCCCGCGGACTTCATGAAAACAGTAGTGGTGCCTGTAGTGAAAAATAAAACGGGTGATCTCTCTGATAAAAGTAACTACAGGCCTATTTCTCTTGCCACTATTATTGCAAAGGTGTTTGATGGTTTGCTCAACACGCAGTTGAATAAATACGTCAGAATACATGACAACCAGTTCGGGTTTCGCCCTGGGCTTTCTACTGAAAGTGCTATACTGTGCCTAAAGCACACCGTGAAATACTATATTGAGCGTAAAACACCTGTGTATGCATGCTTTCTCGATTTGTCTAGGGCGTTTGATCTTGTAGGGTATAACCTTTTATGGGACAAGCTGAAAAGCATAGATTTGCCTCTGGAATTTGTTAACATGTTCCAATATTGGTATGAGCACCAGCTCAATAGTGTTAGGTGGGCGGGAGCAATGTCGGATCCATACCGACTCGAGTGCGGAGTGAGGCAGGGTGGTTTGACTTCCCCAACCCTCTTCAACCTGTACATCAACGGGCTGATAGCAGAGCTTAGTAGTCAGCATGTCGGCTGTCACATTGATGGTGAGTGTGTCAACAACCTAAGTTACGCGGACGACATGGTGCTACTGAGTGCTTCGGTATGTGGTTTGAGACGGCTGATACGGACATGCGAGGAGTATGCAGGTGGCCACGGTTTGATATACAATGTTAAGAAGAGTCAGTACATGGTGTTTGAGGCGGTGGGTGCGAGATGTCCTAGTAGTGTGCCACAGGTGAAGTTAAATGGTATCCATCTTGCTCGTGTTGACAGTTTTAAATATCTGGGGCATATACTCACCACAGACCTTAGGGATCATGCTGACATGGAAAGGGAGCGTAGGGCATTGTCCGTTAGAGCAAATATGCTCGCCCGTAGGTTTGCGCAATGTTCGAGGGGGGTAAAAGTTGCGCTCTTTAAAGCGTACTGTACTTCACTGTACTCGTGCAGCTTATGGGCTAATTATAGTCAAACCTGTTACAATGCCCTCCGCGTCCAATATAATAATGCGTTCAGGGCAGTGTTGGGACTATCCCGTCGTTGTAGCGCGTCGGGAATGTTCATGGAGGCGCGCACTGACGGGTTTGATGCGACTATGCGTAAGCGAGCTGGCGCTCTCGTACACAGAGTACGGGCTAGCTCCAACAATGTCCTGGCAATGATAGCGCAGAGACATGATTGTCTCATAATTCGGAATTGCTGCGACAGGCATATTTCAGTGCATATACCACCGAGAGTGCTTTAGTATGTCTGTTTTAGTACCAATATACTGCATTGTGTCTGTTTTCTGTGTGTGTATTTGATTTGTATTAATTTGTTTTCAGTATTGTTTTGTCTGTGTAATGTGCTTACTAACATATTTGTAAAGATGTTTCGTACTTTTATTTTTGTATTTTGTTACTAACACAGTGGATCTTTGATGTCTTAAATAAATAAATGATTATGATTATGAATATTAGTTAGGATATCAGCTGTACGTTCACTTCTGAATATAACACCAACCGCACAATTCACATTAGAAGTCCTTTCTTTAACTGAATTTCGACTTCATTATAAAATGGTAAGGTTGAAAATTTTATGAAATGTGAAATATTATGGTATTGTAGAGGTATGTTCGGTTTGTCACATGATAATCACCAATTCGCATTACATGTCCATAATAAGAGAGGTATCGTTTCAATTAACTATCTTTCATTAAGCGCCATCTAGATTTTGAATCGAACACTACCGTAAGTAATGTTAATAGTTCATGCCGTCTTTTACTTTTCCCGAGTTACAATTAGGGTGTAACCACACGGGCGGCGAGGCTGCGGCGCGGTGCCTAAGCGGTGCAGCTGCGGTTTTCTACATACAAAAATGCATTGTAGCCACATGGCACCGTGCGGTGTGTCCGGCGCCGCGCCGTGCGCGCATCGGAACCGAGACGAGGCGGGGAGGGGTCTAAGCAGAGCGGAGCCGGAGCGGCGCTGCTCGCAGTTATTTGTTTGCGCAACTTAGGGCTTCTCAGTATATATTGTATAGTCTATGATAGGGCTGGAGGCAGGAAGGATGGATTAACACCAGAAAGACGGAAAAAATCATCTATCTACAAAGACTGCGAGCGGTCAAATGACTGCTCCAAGTTTTTGTATGTGTAAGTGCTAGAAATGGTACCTATAGTATTAAACATGGTACAATATACTGTTAATTAAGTAATATGTATATAATTTCTAATTTTGTCATTTTGTTTACTTTACAAAAGCCTAAAGGGTTTTGTATTTGCATTTGTCTATATAATATTTTGGAATTCACTGGATTTTGTGCAGAAGATTGTGAAATAAAAGATCTAGACTATTCAGGCAAGGATTCAGTTTCAGAGAGTCTTCTTCAATTTATACTTTGCTTCTAAGTTCGCCCCCTGAACTTAGTATAAATAGCCTTTGTTTCATGTAATATTCTACATTTTCCTATACCAAATGAAGGAATTATATCTAAAAAGGAAAATTGTCTAAATTATGTTATATCTTTGCTAGGTCTCAAATATGAAAAAAAATCTATTTCACCTTTGAGATGCTCGTAACATTTTGACCAGTATTTGCAAAAAGTTTCACAAGACGCATCTGTATCAACGGATTCATCGACATTTGACCACTTAGAGTAGATGCCATTTGAGGTGTGTACAAGATACAGTCGATAGTTGTGAAAAGACCTTGATGCTCAGCATCTTCCAAACTCCTTTCACAGCCTTTATCACTACCACAGCAACGACTACAACCACGAGAACCCGACCTGTCAACGTCTGATAAATTTGCTCGAAGTATCTGGTCTTTCAGGTCACTTCCGTCCGTAGAGGTTTTCGAACTGACAAGTAGTACCACATAATCGTCGTCGCTATCACGTTTTGTATTTTTAGAGTCAAAATCAGACTCATCTTCACAAATATTTTGGAAGTAACAAACATTTTTTTCATTTCATCAAGACTCCAACACGTCGCGACCACAAACTACTTTCAATAATTTCGTAAAAGTTCACAGACACTTGAAATGATACGGTCCATTTGATAAACAAACTATAAACAATGAATTAATGTATATAATTTGTATTCTACCCTCTCATATTACACTTATGAACACTCTTTTTTTTTTTTTTTCTTCTTTGGCAACCGAGTCTCCAAAACGGTATGAACACTCATAGGTTGTCAGCAGTCAAATGACTGCCGCCGTCTTTGTCGATAGATCAAGATTTTAAATAATAAATAAAAGAGTTGTGATTTATATTCATACATAGTTGCTAGTAAAATAAATAAAAGTCACAAAGTCTCAGTTTAAAAACTCAAATAGATTTCAAGTTATTCAATATTTCAAATCAAATTGCGGTCAAATGACTGCTCCCGTCTTTCTAGTGTTAAGCCACATGCCGCTGCGGCACCGCCGCGGCTCGATAGAACGTTGCGACGCCGCTCTGCCCGTGTGGTCGCCAGCGCGGCCAAATGTCTTGCGGTGCGGCTCCGCACCGCCCGTGTGGTTTGCCTCTTAGGTGATGTTTTGACGATGTACTGTTATTACATGTTATTACTTTCTAGTTTTAAGCCATGATAATAATTTTATGCTGTGATTATTAATTAATAAAATTGTAGCTTATTTGTAAATAGTAAAGTGTGTGTAGTTATTGAGAATGTATTCCGAACTCAAGTTCTGTAATCTCTCGTATGCATAATTTTGGTGTATTTCTTATAAAATGACTTCTGTCAAAAACTTTGTAAGATCCTACTGTGCAAATTTATGTTCTTAGAATTTGTGAAAAGGAACAATTAAAACCACAATTGAAATTATTAAAGCAAATATTTATTTAAAACTAATTTCTCATTTATAAAGGTATATTATTATAATAATTTGCAACAAACTGAGTTATATTAAATGAAATCACAATACTTATTTGCAAGAAATACAATATGATTTACAGAAAAGATCTTACAACCTAAAAGTCACAATATTCTGCCTGCAAGCAAGCGTGCAAATTATTTATATAAAGTACATGTCATTATTGCATACAATCAATTATTTTTATTCATCATGTAAAGGGTTTATATATTCGATTAACATAATTATTACAATACTCAATTTATCGTCAACATTCATTACCTAATTTATTTAATCTTTATCTTTGTTTTATAAATTATATAAATTCACTTAATTACACTTGGTGTTACATTATGAATCATTATAAACATATTATACACAGCAGCATATTTATTTATTTACTCAGAAAATTTACAAATACAATATTACAGCTTACGTCATTAAATTACACTGTCAATAAGTCAAAGCATTTATTTTAAACAATACAATATAAGAAAAAAGTAATATATATTTACAGTAGCAATACTAGTATCATCATATGTTTTGAGTATGTTGATAGCTTGTTGGATGAAACTGGTGAAGGTGTGTTCTCGATCAGCTGTTAACTGACGTCTAAAGTCCTTCGGTTTATTATAATGCATTGCATCTTTAACTGTGTTAATATAATTTTCAACAGTATTTAGAAGTTGTCTGTCACCTGATTGGTCCTTATCAAATTGTAGAACACTTTCTAAAGCAAAATTGACATTTCTGTTTGGATACTTTGATGGCAGTTGTAGTGTGTTTGTGTGTGCTGAAAAATTATATTTTTTTCATTAATTGTTACTGTACTATCGATGGCTGATGGCTACTATAGGTAGTAGCACTTATATATGAAATGTTTATATTAAATTCAATGATGTGCCAGGAAATTGGATCTGTAGAAACACCTACAAATACTAGTGAGATTGTAGATTCAAATAATTATTAAATTTGTCATTAAGTAGTTGTTCCTACGAGCACTTGACAAAAAGATGATAATTTCTTTTGCTTTTACTTTATCAAATTACAAATTCAAGTAAGTACATTTTGAGAGGGACTCAATGAGAAATATAATTGAAACAAATACCGAATATAGTGAACAACAGAACACAAGCGAACACTTTCATTTTAATATAAAAATACTAACATTTTATTGTATCATAAAACTTGTTATACATTGCGCGAGCAACTATTTTTATATTTATTTTGTAATCCAATAAAATTATTACAACTATTTTATTGACAGAGAATATTGGAATTGTTACTGATTTTAAACTCAATATTAAAAGGTTTATATATATCGTCGTTTTCAAATCCTCGTTTTTAAAGAACGACTGTAAATATTGCTTAATTTTAAACATACGTTTGTTTCAATTCACGTGGTATACTAGAAGTTGAATATATCAAAAAGTTACTAATAATAATACAATTTCGTCCTATTAACCCAACACAAATATTATGTAGTGGATTATTTTGCGTACAAAAAATATTTTTTGAATATTATGAATACCAAGACACATTGAATGCAGTATGAGGATTACAAAGCTGACAGTGTTGTTGACTGTGATCTTAAATTATAATTTAGTCAACTGTGTGGCAGAAAACCATCAAATAACTCAATTCACCTTGGGTGAGATGAGAGGGAGTGTCAGACTCTTACTTACTAAAAACCGCCCTGTTTCAACTCATTGTTTCATTGAACCCTGGTAACCTGCAGTACTTCTGACGGGCATCGACGCAAGTGACCCTATCTGTGGTTTTCTGAGCGTGTTCTATAATATCACATTGTTTAATAAATGTTTACAGCAGCATCAAAAGTCAGTATCGCTTTTACTGATACATTTAACGAAACGGTACTTATGGAAGAGCACAAGGAACTCATGAATATGGTGAATGCCTTCTACAGAGACCTACACAAAATGTTACAGAAAAACAAATCAAAGAAAGAAATATTTAGAAATAACAAAGGAGTGAAAGGGATATTACGTTCGAACCATAGAACTGCATCATTCGCGACCAACTCTAACTTCAATCAATCTATTTCCACTAACAGTACTTTAAAACCGCATAAATTACCTGATTACGTCAGCCAACCTCTGTTCCCAATTCCAGTAATAACTGGAAATATGTTACATGCCAAACCTGTCTCTACACCTAGAACTACATTTAAACCAAGTACTGTTACATTACAGCCTAAACAGTCAAGCTATGAATCTACATTTGCAATTCCTAGTATTCCAATTTACTATAAAGATAAACTACATTTTACAGTCACACTTCCAACTCGAAGTGAGCCTGAACAACTTGCTTTTCGTTCAGTTAACTCTTCCAGCCAATCACCTTCTGAAACTGTTGCATCTGTAACGAATTTAAAAGCAGAATCGGAAAGATTTGGCACAATAAAAAGTACTTCTTTGTACCTTCGAACGAATGGTAAGTTGTAACTAATTATAGTGTCATCGACAAGCAAAATCTATTCTGTACCTGTTGTTCGATCGCTTTATCGTCCGTCATTGGTCGAGATCGTTCTCACAACCAACGATGTAGTGACCGCGGTCGAGTTCACTTCGATCTTTCGAATTGAACGTCACAAAATAGCCTGACAGTATCGTGCAAGCAAAGTTAAAGCACAAATCACGGCACGGTGGAGTCTCTCCATGTTGACCACACATCCAGAGACATAAAATTTCACTAAATTATTCTCTATCTAATTTTCACAGCAATGGAGACGAAACATTGGCCGCAATTATCAACTTCTAAAATGCCTTTAAGGTCGGCCAAATCACATCTATCAACTACACTCTCTGACAGCGAAGTAAGGAAAAACGTAAAGAAAAGGGCAGAACATCGAAACGGCGACAAGTTTAATAGACTACAAATGGCGAATAATGGAAGTGAATACTTAAAGTTTAGAAGTATTACAAAAACACAGAGCCGTTACAAAGTGGTATCTTCGAAAGATCACTTGAAACCAACTCGTGGGAGAACTACAAAATATTACACATTGAATCAACATCGCAGACCAACTAAAGATGAATCTGTAACAATCACACCACTGTATGTAAATACACCATTCTCTTACTTCCACGAACAAAAAGACCATTTCAATACAAAAGAAAATAAAGTCCATCATAGAGCCGACAAAAAGCGACGACAGCGCCGTCCAAAGCAAACTATTGACTTCAAAAAATTACAAGATTATTACTACCCTTTCGACGAGTATTTTAGACAGTCGGAGCCTGTAAAAGTTGTTGGTAAATTTACAAATACATATTTAAAGAGAATTATAGAAGCTTCAAGTTATAGTGACGAGGAAGATTCTTTGAAACAGAATTTAATCGAAGCTCTATTTGATAATGCGACGTCTACTACTGAAGCTATGAAATCATTTCTTTGACCATTTATTGTACTGATATTGATTAGACTCAATTAGCTTTCCAGTCAATATTCTAATACACTATAGATCATCTAGATGGACATAGGTAGGTATTTAACTAGTTACGCTATCTAGATTAGATCATGTAATAAAAACTGTGATTTAACTTTATTCATCTATAAAAAATATTTCAGGCGAAGATTACAACTATAAAACCTGTGATTACTACTAGTTAGCAAATAATGAACTTTGTAAAAATAATACGTGTTTTTATTACATTCTCTAATAACTTGTATTGTAACTTTCGTGCGACATACTAAATAAACTACGCGGCGACTGTCGCGCTGCTATGCGACAGTCGCCGCGTCGCGGGTCGCGAACTGCTGCTCATGAATATGAGCCTCTAGAATGGCTTGAAACTAGTCGAGTTCCTCGTTGAATTATTATGTGAGAAAGCAAAAACTATTTTTATATAATAATAAGACGCAAAAAATATTTTTCAACGAAACCCCGTGTCGAACAATTTATTTGGACTTCGTAAGTTTTTTTCTAGTGTAGGTACTCAAAGCGCACCTAAGAATCTCGTATCCACTAGCTATTGCTGAACATGTTGGAAATCAACGAGGACCTCTTATTAAACCACATCATCATTTTACTCATGATTTCGTTTGAAATATTCGTCGGCAAAATTGTCACTAAAGGAACAAGTCTGTGCATCACGTACGTCTATCTGAATAATATTTGATACTCAACTCCAGTTGTATGGAAAGAAGTAATACACCATGCATCAAATTCCGTTCGTTAAAATTTTCGGTAGTAGTAACCCGTCAGTCAGGACCTCGTAGTTTGATTAGAGGATCCTCCAAACTCAATTTCTTTTGATAGAATAAGTTGTTTAAACGTGCAAAGGACTTGTGCACACTGGGACACCACCGCGTCACCTTCGCACCGCCATGCTGTGCACACGACGCCGCCGCGCCGACATCGCGCCGCTCGCTGCTACGTCTGCCTGATTTGACGACACATTACCATGCATTATGGTGTTAAATATCAAGTATTCTTTTTTAGTGAAATGTGATCCACAGCATGTGTTCCTCTAGCGACAATATTGCCGACGAATGCTGCGAGTGAATCATGACTTTATTCGTTGAAAAGTATTTTTGTGTCAAATTTAAGAAACAATGTAGGGAGTGGTACACCATTTCAGAATCCTTATTAAATGCGCCAACTTTGGTGAAATTTGCCACTACTACCGCAGTACATTTTTTTAGGTATAGACACTTAAACTAAAGCGAATATTTTATTGAGAGTACTGAAGCAGTTGGCTCAGAATTTATGATTCCATAATACCGAAGCACTACTCAGGACAATATAAGCAAAAATACAGACGAAAAAATAAATAATTGTAGCAACAAGAATCGAAAGACTGGCTCAGGGCTTTTTCGTAGATGTTTTTTTATAGCATAAGCTGGTAAACGATCAAACGGATCACCTAATGGTAAGCAATCGGTGCCGCCCATGGACACCCGAAACACCAAGGCGTTACAAGTGCGTTACCGGGCTTTTAGGAATGGGGAATTTGAGGATTGTGGAGGATTCAGGGATTCGGTAGACTAGGGAGGAGGGTAATTGGGCCTCCGGTAACCTCACTCACACGACGATACACAACGCAAGCGTTGCTTCACGTCGGTTTCCTGTGAGACCGTGGTATCACTCCGGTCGAGCCGGCCCATTCGTGCCGAAGCATGGCTCTCCCACACTTAAACACACTTAGATAACACATAAGTCATTGTAATTCAAAAACTATCGGACTTGGATTATTTTTAATATTATTCTGATTACTGTTGGAACCTTGCCGAACATCAAGTGCCATTTGATTGACGATTTCAGGGACAGCCTGTATATCAATAATGAAAAATAGTATGACGTACCTATTTATTTACTTTTACCTGTCAATCTAGTGAAAAGATTGCGTATAATGGAATAAAGATTTCGACTACTGGGTGGCCACTCGTAGTAAACAAAACACGATTGCTATTAACAAAGAACTTTAAATAAGCTACTTACAGAAGTCCGAACAATTATAATAATTGTTGAAAGAAAGTTAAGCATTTCAGATAAAGAAGTTCTCAAACTTCTCAAAGCAGGTAAAACAGTAGCCCAGACAAAGCCTTGGTACCATATAAATATACCACATGCATGGGAACCTTGAACCACAATAATAATTCATCTTATTGTCTATATAGCAGTCAGGTAAAAGCGTTACTTAGTTCTGGCTTGAAAAGAACGTAATATAACATGAGGTCAAGCTTTTTTATGGAACCACTGAATCTTGCCTTTAGAGAAAATCGTATCATATAGATATGAAATTAACACTCCAGATTAATTTTTTACTCAAAATGGAGGAAAAGATATATTAGTAGATATTTGAAGCCGCGAGTTAAGTTGAATATTAAGATAGAATATAAATTATTATGAACTACATAAGTGAAGAGTTTCATGCTCAACAGTAATCCCGTAATCTAGTAACTTGCATTCCCTAGTTTTTATTAGTTTAGTTTATTTAATCATTTTCATTTTTAGTATGTAGGTACGAGTCTGTACATAACTTATCTTATTATTAAACAAAACCAAATTGTATCAACCAAAGTATTTATGTCGTCAAAATGAACAAAGTAATAATAATAGTTTTAGGCATAGCAAAAATATTGTACCGATTCAAACTAATTGTGAATTACCCTATTGTGTTACTATGAATAAGCCCATTAAGTGGTCATTATCTCTCAGGATGCGTGGTATTTTTGGGGCCTATAAAGGGCAGGACCTTAAAGAACGAGCTCACTTACAGTTTAGACTGCAAACGTTACTATTCAACACATTTTGAAGTGAAGTGAAGTGATTGTATACTATCGAACTGACAATGGATTCTCTAAACGTAATCGACAATGCTGATTCCTCGCTACGCACACCACCCAAAGCTGTACTTCCAAAACCTCATCAAGTGATACATGGTCTGAAAAAAAGAATATTGTACAGATACAAAAACGATGCCCGGAGAGAAAAAACGAGCCACAGTGAGAAGAAATGGAAGAAGATTAAAGAAGAACGAAAACAACCTACTGCTGCTGAACCATCCTTCCATTCAGCGTTACAGAACAGTCGGTTTATTGAAGAGTTCGAATATCTGAATACAATTGACGAAGGATCATACGGCGTTGTATACAGAGCTCGCGATAAGTCGACAGATGAAATAGTTGCTCTGAAACGACTTAAAGATCTGAACGAAAGCGAAGGATTCTCCATTGCTGCTCAGAGGGAGCTGAACACCCTACTCAAATTACGACATCCTAATATTGTCGCAGGGCGGGAGATAGTGGTGGGCTCTAGTAATGAGGAAATATTTATATTAATGGAATACGTGCCGCACCAGTTAAAATGTTTCTTGGATACGATGCGGCTAAATCTTCGAATATTCTCCCCGGGACACGTCAAATGCTTGATGACGCAACTATTGAGGGCGGTACAACATCTTCACGTCCATCACATTCTACATAGAGATCTCAAAACCGCTAACATACTGTTGTCTCAAGATGGTGTTCTGAAGGTGGCAGATTTTGGATTGGCTCGAGAATATGGATACCCTCTTCAGCAATATACCCCGGGCGTGGTCACACGGTGGTACCGTGCGCCTGAACTTCTGCTGCTTAGCCCAGAATACTCAACTCCTATAGACATGTGGAGTGTTGGGTGTATATTTGCTGAATTAATTACCTTGTCACCACTGTTCCCTGGCAAATCTGAGTTGAATCAGTTGAAGAAGATATTCATGGATTTGGGTACGCCGTCTGACACAATTTGGCCCGGCTACAGCTCGTTACCGCCGGTAAGAAACATCACGTTTGATAACTATGTACCGGGCGGGTTGCGCAAAAAGATAAGCAGCAAAGATCTTTCCGATAGCGGTTTATCCTTACTGGAAGGATTATTAACTTACTGTCCTGCAAGACGAATAACAGCAGCCGCTGCATTGGAGCACGAATACTTCAAGGAGCAGCCGGTGGCAGTCGAGCCGGACAGGTTCCCGATGTGGATGAACTCTGTGGACAGCGGTCACTATTCTGACCTGGAATTAGAAATAGATCGCGGCTCTTACCGCAGTACTCGATTAAGTTCAGTAGACACCGGCGTACTTATTATTGATGATTGATAATATAATATGATATTTAATGCTGTTGTTTGTAAATATGTATATATATGCATCTCTTTATTGTAGCAATTTGTGTTAAATGTTTGTGAATATAAAATTTGTATAAAAATAAAATTAGTTGTAGTAATTACATTTTGTTTAATTGTTCCTCACTGTGAATGTTATTAATAGTAAACGTTGATCCAAATTAGAAATTCTTTTAATTGTTGAACACAATTTTAAAAATAGTTTGACATACCTATTCGTTTACCTTTACTTATCAATTTAGTAAAAAGATCGTGTATACTGGAATAAAGATTTGCACTACTGGGTGTCCACTCGTAATAAACAAAACACTATTACTATTAACAAAGAACTTTAAATAAGTTACTTACAATAGTCCAAACAATTATAATTGTTAAAGAAAGTTAAGGGTTTTAGATAAAGAAATTTTCAAAGCAGGTACAAACAGTAGCCCAGACAAAGCCATATAAATATACCACATGCATGGGAACCTTGAACCATAATAGATAATAATTCATCTTATTGTCTATATAGCAGTCAGGTAAAATTGTTACTTAGTTCTGGCTTCAATAGAAGGTAGTACAATACTTTGTCAATATTTTATGGAACCACTGAATCAAATCATGAACTTTGGTTCGGACAAGAATTGCATTTAGATATGAGAAGCTGGCACAAGCACAAGACATGTGCTAAAAATATGTTCAAAATTAGTAATAGTATTTTTTGAAGACTAAAACCTATCTTTGAGCATTTCATTCAACTTCATGCTGGCTTAGTATATCTAAACATTGATTGATGCTCTGCGTTGCTTCAAAGCTTCAAGTTCACAGACTTCAAATGACAACCAATCACAGGGAGTTTACATTACATAGATAGATACGTGACTATTTTATTAATTATGTCATTTTGGTCTTCAAATGTTCGAACATCGAACATTAGTGGGAAAACAAATTTACACGATACGAAGTTATTTTTATATATATGATGGGCCGACGTTTGACCACGATCTCGCCTGGTGATAAGCGATGATGCGATCTAAAATGGAGCACGTCGTTCCGACACGAAGTTCGCCGGCTCAGCTAGTATTTGTATAATATTTCAGGGTACAGCAGTCCTAAGCGCAAGAATATCAAATAGGTATATTACTAAATCAATCCACAATATTACTATTTCGCATTTTAGTAGTAGTTTGAAATACTTAGATAATATTACACAAGTATAAATAGAGGTATAGTGAGGGATAAAATATGTGACTGTTACAAATAGGTCATTAACAAATACCAAGAACTAATTCTTTAGAACGTTGAAATTTTTTTAAGGTGGGAAAATCATCAAATAACTGCTCCCGCCTGGGTGAGGCGGGAGGGAGTGTCAGACTCTTACTGACTAAAAACCACCCCGTTCCTTCTCCTGCACGTCGAGCCGGAGCCCCGGGAACCCGTTAGGTTCTCCGCGACAGAACGTGGTAATTGAGACACTAAAAATATTTTTCCCTCGCATCTGAAGAGACTTTGTTGCACTGTCAAAGCTATTAATTATATTCTTAGAATTATATTTTTCTTAGAACTCTGATTTAAGAAGTTTATTTCTCTTAGAAATAATACAATTCACTTAAGATGGGAGAAAACATAACTTAAAATTAAAGTACAGAGTATGAGCATGCGGGCGGTACATAGAAATGTTTTCTACTAAAATATTTAATTAATTATCAATGTGGGTAATACTAAAAATAAAACGAAAATAACTTGAGATAAGCAGAGGTGCACATTATGCCACTGTACAATGTAACAACCCCTTTTTACACTTGTGACGTTTGATATTATAATATTACAACTTTGTCATTGTTTAAAGTGTTGTATTATTTTATTTTAGTGATAGTTATAAGAATAGTTTGAGATTTTAGTTTTAATGTTGTGTATATCTCTCTCGTGTAGCCTGTGTTAAATCTCTGTGAATGTAAAATTTGTATAAAATAAAAAAAACTGTAGTAATTACTCGTTGTTTACTTGTTCCTCACTGTGAATACTAATAATAGAGGTTCAAAAATGTTCACCTCAGGTTAAGTGCCTGTACTGAAAAAAATTGTATTGCGGTAGTAGTGGCATATTTTACCAAAGTTGCACCATGTATTAAAGATTCTAAAATGATTAATATCACTTCCATCATTATTTCTTAAATTCGAAGCAAAAAAATAGTTTTCAACGAAACTCCGTGTCGAACAATTTATTTGGACTTAGTACATTTTTTTCTAACGTAGGTGCCCAAAGCGCACCTAAGAATCTCGTATCCACTAGCTATTGCTGAACATTTTGGAAATCAACGAGGACCTCTTATTAAACCACATCATCAATTTACTCATGATTTTGTTTGAAATATTCGTCGGCAAAATTGTCACTAAAGGAACAAGTCTGTGCATCACGTACGTCTATCTGAATAATATTTGATACTCAACTCCAGTTGTATGGAAAGAAGTAACATACCATGCATCAAATTCCGTTCGTTAAAATTTTCGGTAGTAGTAACCCGTCAGTCAGGACCTCGTAGTTTGATTAGAGGATCCTCCAAACTCAATTTCTTTTGATAGAATAAGTTGTTTAAACGTGCAAAGGACTTGTGCTCACTGGGACACCACCGCGTCACCTTCGCACCGCCATGTTGTGCACACGACGCCGCCGCGCCGACATCGCGCCGCTCGCTGCTACGTCTGCCTGATTTGACGACACATTACCATGCATTATGGTGTTAAACATCAAGTATTCTTTTTTAGTGAAATGTGATCCACAGCATGTGTTCCTCTAGCGACAATATTGCCGACGAATTCTGCGAGTGAATCATGACTTTATTCGTTGAAAAGTATTTTTGTGTCAAATATAAGAAACAATGTAGGGAGTGGTACACCATTTCAGAATCCTTATTAAATGCGCCAACTTTGGTGAAATTTGCCACTACTACCGCAGTACATTTTTTTTTTGGTACAGTCACTTAAACTAAGGCGAAAATTTTATTGAGAATACTGAAGCTGTTGGCTCAGAATTCATGATTCCATAATACTAAAGCACTATTCAGGACAATGTAAGCAAAAATACAGACGAAAAAATAAATAATTGTAGCAACAAGAATCGAAAGACTGGCTCAGGGCTTTTTCGTAGATGTTTTTTTATAGCATAAGCTGGTAAACGATCAAACGGATCACCTGATGGTAAGCAATCGGTGCCGCCCATGGACACCCGAAACACCAAGTGCGTTACCGGCCTTTTAGGAATGGGGAATTTGAGGATTGTGGAGGATTCAGGGATTCGGTAAACTAGGAAGGAGGGTAATTGGGCCTCCGGTAATCTCACTCACACGACGATACGCAACGCAAGCGTTGCTTTACGTCGGTTTCCTGTGAGACCGTGGTATCACTCCGGTCGAGCCGACCCATTCGTGCCGAAGCATGGCTCTCCCACACTTAAACACACTTAGATAACACATAATTTATATAATTACCCGATAGTTTAGTTTAGTTGATTTACTAACATTAGATATAAGGCATTAACTAACAAAATATGGAACCAGTTTCTGAAGTAAATGTTTATTATTATTATTATGTATGTTTTTACCATTCACGGGACCACAGGGTCCCGGTCATTTGGGAGGCGTACGAGGGGCCGAAGCCAACTGCGCAGAGGCCCTTTAGACAACTTTAATCTAAATGTAATGGAGACACAAACCGGCGATTATCCCTGTATGCACTATGGAAATGCACCCAAGGACAGTCCCCGGTTAGTGTAGGACTATTGTGAATAATGGAAAAAAAAATGGTAGGGCTATGGATGGGTTGCTGTGGACTGGTAAATTGGGAACTATGGATGACTATGGCACCTGCCGAAACAATGTAATTTTTACACGTAAAAATGGCAGGCGGAGACTCGCCAACTCACCGACCGGGCCCCGGGAATGGTTGCTAGATATAGCAACATAGGGGCAACGAGAATGTGAGTGGCTGAAGGGTTAAGAAACTACCACCGCTTTCTACTCAGATCATCTGCTCCAGCCGAAGCCTCCTGCATCCCTGGCCCACTCGCGACTTACGAATAGTTTCTTACCCTCCGAGCAGGATCACTGCTCTCGCGACTCCACTCTGGACGGCCAATGAAGGCAAGCCAGAGGTGGGAGACCTGTTCCTTGTCATTGTTCACTCCAGCCAGCCAATTAAGGCAAGCCGGAGAAGAAGGAACGGTGACTTCTCCTTGGAGCACTCGGGATGATGGTAGCCCGCGGGATCGCTAATGCCCGTCACCTCGCCTCAAGGTGCCCTGCGAGCTTATTATTATTATTATTATAAGTCATTGTAATTCAAAAACTATCGGACTTGGATTATTTTTAATATTTGTACGAGCTGTTTGCCCGTACAGAGAAATGTGTTTGTTGTGTGTAGTATGTTGTCAACGAAGACGGGATGTTCACAGAAATAAAATTACTGTTTTTGTATCCGTTCTCGAAGAGAGTATTTATTGTACTACATTAGTTAATTAGTGTGGCTATAAATAACATAATTTTGTTAGTAAGTTGCGTCATGAATGCACCAATAACGCGCATTCGGCAAAATGTTAGTATAGTAGAATAAGTTAAAAAGTAAAACAATTGAAATCATGTGGCGATGCTCGTACATCCTACCAACCACAAAAATTAAAGAAATTAACACTTTACACCTACAAATTATACAAATCAAAAGTAAGATAAATAACTTAAACTGATTATTGTTCACCGCTGAATGGGATAGGAGATGTTCCATTGTCAACCCTGTTGATGACTCTGGGACATGCCTGAAGTCGGGGTCCAGTGATTTGATTTGTTGTCGGTTCGTTTCCTTCCGGTCTCGAGATCTTGGAGTCTTCCACAGTTCCCATCTCAATATCTTCCTTGTGTCTTGAAGGGTGGACCTTGGTTGTGGAATTTTGACAGACACAAATTCTTTTCACCTTGTAAAATGCCCATGTGCAGAAAACAATTCCACAGATTGAAATAAAACCATAGAGTACGTAATGATGTTGTTCTGCATCTGTTGATTTTATGGTTTGTATACTCTGTTGTTCCTTGATCTGTTCTATTTTTCTCTTTATATTGTTAAATTGTTCTTCGTGTGTCTCAATCTTGAAGTCCGTGTAGTTTCCAATGTTGTTGTTACTAGTAAGTAAATAATTTATGTTTGTTTCTGGTATATAGATGTCTTCCTCATTTCCTATTTCCAACGTACTTTGCAGATTGTAGTGTGAGTGAATCAGATGGTTGTCACCGCGCATCATGCATCCTGTCGCTAAGGTGATCATTCCTGTGTTACGTAGAGTCTGTGACGTAATCCCAGCTGGACAAAAAATGCGCATAGTGCATTCCTCGCAACACGTGTACAGCCAAGCGTCCTTGCTGTGTAGCTTAAACCATTTATTAGTGCAACTTGATACCTCTGTGTGACAACTGGATACTCCACGATTGTTTATAATGTCCGCTTCGCATATGTTTGTTGTTGTTTTTATTTCATATATGGGTAAATCAAAGTTACATAACAGCTGATACGTGTTATCTTCTATGCATAATTGTATTTGATGTTCATTTAAAGGTATCATCAGATCCTTTTTTAAATTTACAGCTATGTATTTCGTAGTTGGCATTATGTTGATCATTGAAGCTCCCTTTATGTTGTAAATTGGTGTACCTAACTTCCGTTAATTCGTATTGTTCGTCTGTTATTAAGGGGATTTTGACTTCAAAAATAAGGAAGTTATCGATTAGTTTTCCATGAACTCTAGATAATTTGTACAACCGTCTGATGCATTTAAGATTGTTAGTGCAGGGTAGTGATAATCCTTTAGGCACTTGTGCTGATATAATATTGAGCTCCCTTTCAAACGCATCAGGTTTTAACAAGTGTGTGTCGACTCGTCCGTTGCGAAGATCTGTAACCAGGTCCATCAGAGTGTCTTGTATTCTTCGTAAGTTTGCAACCATCATATTCGCAGCAAGTGCAGTTGCAGTAATGAATGTTAAATGATCTTGTTCAGTTTTGAGTCGGTTTACTGATTCACTTAATCGTTTGTTGATAAGTATGAATTGTCTGTTCATTACTTGTTCGTTTCGTTTTAGCAGATTGTATTCTCCTTCAATGACCGAAGTTTGGTTTTTGAACAGAGTCAGTAGGTGATCTTCATTGCTCTGAATCAACTTAATGTCTTCATGGTATTTTTCGGCGAATTTGTCATCTAAGACACCGAAGAGGTAACTAGCAGCGTTACCAATTCCATTTATGAGGCCTCGCCTGCTACGTTTTCCATGTTCAGATAACAGCACTGTATGGTAATGTCGTAATTCGTTTAGTTCGTGTTCAAATTGTGTGGAGATAGCAAAATAGGCCAAATTTTTGTGATCAAATGATTGCAGTTGCTTAACATACTGTTCTACAGCAGATACACTTGTCCAGTACGTTGACATGTTGTAATAAATCACCAGTTTCCATTCATCTTGTATTATTTGTAAGTCTGCGATTTTGTCAAAGTATAGCAGACGAGATGGATCGAGAGATGTAACGTTAACTGATTGCTGTGCGGATGGTGTGACACAAATAATCATGAAAAGTAGCAACGAACTCAGGCAACTCATGACGACACCTTTCTTTGGTATCGAAGATTTCTGTCGACGTCGAAACGGTCGTGACATCTCCTTTTGTTTATTGATGGTATCCTGTATCGGCGTGTCCTGTGTTTGACTCTTTGTGTCATTGGGAAGTCGAGATACCTTTGTTATAGGTCTTTTTATAATGTTAGTTTTCGTTTTCACAGTGACGACTCGTACTAAGTCGTCAGCTCCAGGATGTGTTTCTATTACACGTCCAAGTAACCATCTGGCGGGCGGCGCATGTTCTTCTTTGATAAGGACAACATCACCCACTGCGATGTTTTGTGTAGGAGTTTGCCATTTTCCTCTCAACTGTAATGTTTGTAGATAGTCGTTTGACCATTTCTTCCAGAACCCTTTAAACATGTTTTCTGTGAGACGCCATCGTATAGTGAGGCTGGTGTTATCAATTTCTGTCGGCACAGGGGGGGCGAGAACCGGACCGCCGACTAAAAAGTGTCCAGGTGACAAATAATCGATGTCGTCGGCATCATTTGTTAAAGCAACGAGTGGTCTTGAGTTGAGGCAGGCTTCTATCTGTACCAGAAAAGTGGTGAACTCTTCGTATGTTAACTTTTGTTCACCAAGAACACGTTTAAGATGGTGTTTCATGCTCTTTACTGCAGCTTCCCAGAGACCCCCCGCTGTTGGCCAGCTTGGGGCATTAAAATGCCATTCAATTCCATACTCGGAAATGTTGTTGATGAGGTCGTCGTTTACTATAAGTTGAAGTGCCTGTTGACGTTCCTTTGCACGCCGAGCACACAGTCGTTTCAAGGCTGCTAGAAATGTAGTGGTACTAAGATCAGACACCAACTCAAGATGTATAGCCTTGGTGCACAAACAAATAAAAATAGCGATGTATGCTTTAACTGTTTTTATGCCTCGTCCTTTATTGGCTTTTATTTCCACCTGTCCAGTGAAATCTACACCTGTATGTGTGAATGGCCGCGACGGTGTAACTCGAGGCGCCGGTAGGTCAGCCATCAGCTGACTGCTGCGTTGTGTTTTGTAGCGGTGGCAAGTGACACATTTGTTTAATTGTGACTTGATTGTTTTCATGCCGCCGAGAATCCAATATTTATTTCGGATGTATCCCAAAGTTAGCCTAGCACCGCCATGAAGGGTACTTTTATGGGCTTCGTCAATTACTAGTTGAGATAACTTGTGGTTGTTTGGTAAAATTATAGGATGTTTTTTAGAGTTGGATAAGTTCAAATTTGCAAGCCGACCACCCACTCGAAGAATACCGTGTTCATCTACTATCGGGTTCAAGCTCAATAGTTTACTCGTGGTTCGTGGCTTATTGTGTTTACGTATGGTATGTATTTCATCGCCAAAGCAATTGTTTTGGACAGTGTTGATGATTAGTTGCTGAGCCAACTCTAAGTCCTTTGACGTCAAGTGTGAGGCTCGCGTAGTTCGTGTTACATAGCGGGAGTTGTTTACAAATCGCAATATCCAACTTATAACTCTGTTTGCAAAAGTCAATGAACTGTACTTTTGCAATAATTCTTCAATAAGTGGCGCGGTTTTTGTTTGTGTGACACATGTTTGTTTTTGCTTCTTTATCTCTTCGGTTGTGGTAAACGTATTGTGTTCGGGTATATTCTCAGTTTGAAGCCAGGAAGGGCCACTCCACCATTGTGTGTGCCTCATGAAATCAGCTGGGGAGAGTCCTCTGCTGGCGCTATCCGCAGGATTTTCTTCTGACTTGACGTGCCTCCAAAATTTTGACGGAATTATCTGTGTTATCTGTACAACTCGATTGGCCACAAAGCTTTTCCAGCGACTTACATCACCTTGTAGCCACCCAAGTACTACCATTGAATCAGTCCAGCAGTACGAGGGGATCGTTGACAGGTTGATGGAATTTTTGACTTTTTTCATTAGTTGAGCTAGCAGGGCCGCACCGCATAACTCTAATCTAGGCAGAGAGATTGGATTTTTCAGCGGAGCTAATTTTGTTTTTGCTACAACCAGCCTGATCAGCTGATCGCCTTTTTTGTTATGAGATTTGCAGTATACCACACACCCATAGGCTCGTTCAGATGCGTCACAAAATCCATGTAGCTCGAATGGTAGTTCAGTGTTGCCAATCCACCGTGGTATTGTAATTTCATGAAGGTGAATCATCTGACTGCGGAATTGTTCCCACTCTTGTTGTATGCTAACAGGTAGCTTATCATCCCAGCTCATAGTTGCGGTCCAAGCTAGTTGGAAGATCAACTTGGCCTTTAGGGTAACTGGTGCTAGCCAACCAAGCGGGTCATAGAGTTTAGATATGTCCGAAAGTAGGTTACGCTTTGTGTTAAACTCACGCTTAGTGCAAATAGCCGTTAACTGTGTGTATGAAAACTGATCCGTGTGCGGGTTCCAAGTTATGCCCAGTGTTTTGTTTGTTTCGGCAATCAAACATTCTTTGGCTTATTAATTCATTAGGTAACTTTTCCAACAGGCACGAGTTGATGCTAGCCCATTTACGGAGGTTGAATCCTCCGCCCTTCAGTATAGTGATAAGTTCGGTTTGGGCTTTCTGTGCCGTTATGATGTCATTGCAACCTCCCAATAAATCATCCATGTACAGTTGATTAGAAAGCATGTCTGCGGCTAGAGGGTATTGCTCGCCGTCGTCCTTAATCAGTTGTTTGATCGTGCGCATAGCTAAGAACGGAGCCGATTTGGTGCCATAAGTTACTGTAGTCAGTTGGAACTCCTTCAGGGGATCAGAAGCAGAGTCGCGCCAGAGAATTTTTTGTAAATGTTGATCTGTCTCATGAATGCGTATTTGTCTATAAAATTTTTCAATGTCGGCTGTATATACGTATTCAAATGTTCTCCATCGAAGTATTAAACCTTGTAAATCTTGTTGTAAGTTTGGTCCGCATTCCATAAGTTGATTTAGGCTTCGTCCCGTACTAGTTGTTGCAGATGCGTTGAAGACCACACGGAGCTTAGTAGTGGTTGAATCAGGTCGTAGTACTCCATGATGGGGTAAATAGCTAGTAGGTTTCATCAATGTTGTGCATGGTTTCATGTGATTTAAAGCTATGTACTCGTCGATGAAGGCTTTATAGCTTGCCGCAAATATTTCATCTCTAGCCAATCGTTTTTCTAGTTGCTTAAATTGTGCAGCTGCTTGAGGTTTGGACAGTCCCAAATGCTGTTCAAAGTTTGGTTTCATTGGGGTGCGAACTTCGTAATGTCCATCTTCAAGTCTTCTTGTAGTAGTAGCGTATAATTTCTCACAGTACTCCTCACTGACGGTCAAGGATTCGGTGTTAGATATTATTTCTTCCATTTCCCAAAACCGTGAAATATTCTCGGAGTTTACAACTACATGGCAGTTGAATGTCTTTGTGTTTCCAACTAATACCCATCCGAGTTTCGTTTGTTGCGCAATAGGTGCATGTATGTTTCCTCGAAGGATGTTGCTCATGATTATATCTGCGTAAACTCCAGCATCAAGTAAAATGTCAATGGGGCATGATAAGTTGAAATGTGGATCAGCCAGGTTTATATTCTGTATGTGAGGCCAGTCCTGTCTTTCAAAGGAATAATTAGGTAGATTGTTCAGTAGCTTAGGCATGACCAGAGCTTGTGTTGTAAATTGGTAATTCTCATATATCGATGAGCAGTTCAAATTAATGGTGCCATTGCTGTGGCACGCAAGAGTTCCTACTCCGGTCACAGTAGAGTTTTGATTGCTTCTTGGTAGACCAAGCCGTTGCGCTGCAGATTCAGTTATAAGATTTAGTTGAGAACTTTGGTCCAAAAGGCATCGTAATGTTATATATGTTCCATCAACTGCTTGTACCTTAACTTGTACAGTCGCCAGTAGAACTTCGTTAAAATCTCCTGACACGTGATTAGATTTTCCTTGTGAAGTTGATGATTTGTTATAATGACTGGCCTTGTTGAGAGGTTGTTGACCGGTGAAAGAGTCGCGTAGCATATCATGTAGCGTCGTGTGGTGTGGGTCATTGCATACTCGGCATCTTTTACGCGAATTGCATTTATTTCCATTGTGCGAAAACATGCAATTCTTGCAAATGTCCAATTGCTCAATTGACCGCATTTTTATGTCCGGTGTCATTTCTTGGAATGACTTGCAATGTAGTAAAATGTGGTTAGTTTTGCAAATAGGACAATTTCTGTCGGAACTTGTATGATTCGCCTTGGGAGCATGCTTGTATTTGTTGTACGCATCCCGTTGGAATGTTGAAGTAGTAAATTCCTTCTTTGAAGCCATCAGTGGTGCATGGAATTGTTTGTGGTTGGTTGTAGGGGTCCTTTTCTTTGCCACAGATTCCAGTGCAGTAAACTTGGCCTCTATGAACTCAATAAATTCATGAAAATTAGGAAGTTCTCGGGGATGTTTTCTTGCTTCCATGTAATCGGAAAGAGTTTGGGAATCCAGCTTTCCTGACAAGATATGCACCAGAATAGGGTCCCACGTGGTTGATCTTATTTTTCTGATTACTGTTGGAACCTTGCCAAACATCAGGTGCCATTTGATTGACGATTTCAGGGACACCATGTATATCAATAATGAAAAGTAGTATGACGTACCTATTTATTTTACTTATCAATCTAGTGAAAAGATTGCGTATAATGGAATAAAGATTTCGACTACTGGGTGGCCACTCGTAGTAAACAAAAAACCATTGCTATTAACAAAGAACTTTAAATAAGCTACTTACAGAAGTCCGAACAATTATAATATTTGTTGAAAGAAAGTTAAGCATTTCAGATAAAGAAGTTCTCAAAGCAGGTAAAAGAGTAACCCAGACAAAGCCTTGGTACCATATAAATATACCACATGCATGGGAACCTTGAACCATAATAATAATTCATCTTAGAGGTATTGTCTATATAGCAGTCAGGTAAAATTGTTACTTAGTTCTGGCTTCAATAGAAGGTAGTACAACACTTTGTCAAGATTTTATGGAACCACTGAATCGAATCATGAACTTTGGTTCGGACAAGAATTGCATTTAGATATGAGAAGCTGGCACAAGCACAAGACATGTGCTAAAAATATGTTCAAAATTAGTAATAGTATTTTTTGAAGACTAAAACCTATCTTTGAGCATTTCATTCAACTTCATGCTGGTTTAGTATCTATGAACTTTGATTGATGCTCTACGTTGCTTCAAGTTCACAGACTTCAAATGACAACCAATCACAGGGAGTTTACATTATATAGATAGATACATCGAACATTAGTGGGAAAATAAATTTACACGATACGAAGTTATTTTTATAATTAATTGGGACTGAAGTTTGACCACTATCTCGCCTGGTGGTAAGCGATGATGCGACCTACGATGGAGCACGTCGACCATAGCCAACCAACCTATTCACTCGGGCCTTGATACACCCAGGTTATACCCTTCAATTCGCTTGACTCCAGAATAGTTCGTGAGTTTAATGAAAGTCCAATATAAAATTGGTAAAACTTTGTGTTTATATTGTTCTAAGAAATACTCAATTCACAACTAATCTAATATTACAAAGTATTACTGGTTAACACCAAAGCTTGGAGACGACTGGCGTGCTAACGCTATAGGGTCGCAGGCGCAGCTGCACACTTGAGAACACATAAAAAATGTCAACACATTAGTGTCGCCACACTGGCAAAGAATTCCACTCCTTAGCAGTACGCACAAGGAAGCTTGATGCGAAGCGCTTCGTGCGTGTGGGTGGGACATCTATCATAAATCGATGACGCTTCGCCGATTGTCTTGTGGTAAGATGATGGAAAGGACTAGGGGGAATCAAGTTGTGCAATTCACCCGCACACTATATAAATGTATCTATGCCTTGAAGCCGGGCCTCCACAAGCGCATCATCGTTGATGAGCCTCTTGGCACGCCTCTCGACGTGCTCTAGCGCGTCCAGCTGATATTTAGCCGAACCGTCCCAAAGATAAGAGCAGTACTCCATCAAGACCGAACTTGCGCCTGGTACAGGCTCAGCAATTGCTTCGGCGTGAAGTACCGTCTCACCCTCCATAGGATACCCAACTTCCTACCAGCCAGTTGCGCTTTTGACTCTTATATATGCGCCAAAGTTGAGTGTGGGTGTCAGAGTTACACCAAGAAGCTCAAGATGATCAGCTATCGGAACGGATACATTCCGGAAAGTAGGAGTCAGCGGAAATTGACTCCGATTGGCAGAGAATAGACACGCCTGGGTTTTGCTAGCCATATCACCCCAGTCGGAGACCGCCTATAAGGATGAGACCCGTTTAAAGATGAGGATTCTTTATGGTTCCATAATACTGAAGCACTATTCAGGATAATGTAAGCAAAAATACAGACGAAAAAATAAAGAATTGTAGCAACAAGAATCGACATTCAGGAATCGACTGGCTCAGGGTGTAATTTTTTTGTAGATAACACATAATTCAAAAACTATCGGACTTGGATTTTTTTAAATATTTGTCTGATTACTGTTGGAACTTTGTCCATTACCTGGTGCCATTTGATCGACGATTTCAGGGACACCCTGTATATCAATAATGAAAAATAGTATGACGTGCCTATTTGTTTACTTTTACTTATCAATCTAGTGAAAAGATTGCGTATAATGGAATAAAGATTTCGACTACTGGGTGTCAACTTGTAGTAAAGAAAACACCGTCGGAACAATTACAATTGTTAAAAGAAAGTTAAGCATTTCAGATAAAGAAGTTCTCAAAGCAGGTAAAACAGTATCCCAGACAAAGCCTTGGTACCATATACCTCTAAATATACCACATGCATGGGAACCTTGAACCACAATAATAATTCATCTTATTGTCTATATAGCAGTTTTTGAAGCCGCGAGTTAAGTTGAATATTAAGATAGAATATAATTTATTATCAACTACATAAGTGAAGAGTTTCATGCTCAACAGTAATCCCGCAATCTAGTAGATTGCATTCCCTAGTTTCTATTAGCTTAGTTTATTTAATCATTTTTAGTAAGTAGGTACGAGTCTGTACATTTGTACAACAATTACAGGTTAATAATTATTAAACAAAATCAAATTGTATCAACCAAAGTATTTATCTCGTCAAAATGAACAAAGTAATAATAATAGTTTTAGGCATAGCAAAAATATTGTACCGATTCAAACTAATTGTGAACTACCCTATTGTGTTACTATGAATAAGCCCATTAAGTGGTCATTATCTCTCAGGATGCGTGGTATTTTTGGGGTCTATATAAGGGCAGGACCTTAAAGAACGAGCTCACTTACAGTTTAGACTGCAAACGTTACTACTCAACACATTTTGAAGTGAAGTGAAGTGATTGTATACTATCGAACTGACAATGAGTTCTCTAAACGTAATCGACAATTCTGATACCTCGCTACGCACACCACCCAAAGCTGTACTTCCAAAACCTCATCAAGTGATACATGGTCTGAAAAAAAGAATATTGTACAGATACAAAAACGATGCCCGGAGAGAAAAAACGAGCCACAGTGAGAAGAAATGGAAGAAGATTAAAGAAGAACGAAAACAACCTACTGCTGCTGAACCATCCTTCCATTCAGCGTTACAGAATAGTCGGTTCATTGAAGAGTTCGAATATCTGAATACAATTGATGAAGGATCATACGGCGTTGTATACAGAGCTCGCGATAAGTCGACAGATGAAATAGTTGCTCTGAAACGACTTAAAGATCTGAACGAAAGCGAAGGATTCTCCATTGCTGCTCAGAGGGAGCTGAACACCCTACTCAAATTACGACATCCTAATATTGTCGCAGGGCGGGAGATAGTGGTGGGCTCTAGTAATGAGGAAATGTATATATTAATGGAATACGTGCCGCACCAGTTAAAATGTTTCTTGGAGACAATGCGGCTAAACCTTCGAATATTCTCCCCGGGACACGTCAAATGCTTGATGACGCAACTATTGAGGGCGGTACAACATCTTCACGTCCATCACATTCTACATAGAGATCTCAAAACCGATAACATACTGTTGTCTGAAGATGGTGTTCTGAAGGTGGCAGATTTTGGATGGGCTCGAGAATATGGATTCCCTCTTCAGCAATATACCCCGGGCGTGGTCACACTGTGGTACCGTGCGCCTGAAATTCTGCTGCTTAGTCCAGAATACTCAACTCCTATAGACATGTGGAGTGTTGGGTGTATATTTGCTGAATTAATTACCTTGTCACCACTGTTCCCTGGCAAATCTGAGTTAGACCAGTTGAAGAAGATATTCATGGATTTGGGTACGCCGTCTGACACAATTTGGCCCGGCTACAGCTCGTTACCGCCGGTAAGAAACATCATGTTTGATAACTATGTACCGGGCGGGTTACGCAAAAAGATAAGCAGCAAAGATCTTTCCGATAGCGGGTTATCCTTACTGGAAGGATTATTAACTTACTGTCCTGCAAGACGAATAACAGCAGCCGCTGCATTAGAGCATGAATACTTCAAGGAGCAGCCGGTGGCAGTCGAGCCGGACAGGTTCCCGATGTGGATGAACTCTGTGGACAGCGGTCACTATTCCGACCTGGAATTAGAAATAGATCGCGGCTCTTACCACAGTACTCGATCAAGTTCACTATGATATTTAATGCTGTGGTTTGTAAATATGTATAATTATATATGTATCTCTTTCTTAGCAATTTGTGTTAAATGTTTGTGAATATAAAATTTGTATAAAAATAAAATGAGTTGTAGTAATTACATTTTGTTTAATTGTTCCTCACTGTGAATGTTACTAATAGTAAACGTTGATTTAAATTAGAAATTCTTTTAAAGCCGACTTCAAAAATATTTTTGTTTTCTTTATAGAACACGATTTTAAAAATAGTTTGACATACCTATTTGTTTACTTTTACTAATCAATTTAGTAAAAAGACCGCGTATACTGGAATAAAGATTTGGACAACTGGGTGTCCACTCGTAGTAAACAAAACATCATTACTATCAAATTCAAATTCAAATTCATTTATTGTTTGTTACATGTTGACAATAGATGTTATATATATTATAATAGTAGCATATTAACATACCTATAAGGTGTACAATAGTTTATGTTTTTTTTTTCCTTCCTTTGGCAACTGAGTCTCCAACACGGTGTTGTCGACTATACTGCCAGTGTCGAGTGTTGACGGCAGATTAATGCACCGTCGACTTTTAACTTTGCGGTAGTTTTTAGTTGTTAGTAATGTTGTTAGCTGATTCTTCTTTTTTGTTTCTTCTCTTCTTCTGATTCTTGTGTGATGATTCCTATGTAGACAGTCTAGTTTCCTGGCATCTATCATCTCTTTCTTTATCGAACCAAAGGATTTCCTTTCTCTTGTATAGAAGTACTATTTTTATGGATTGTCAGTATGCATATGTGAGCACTGAGCACCATGAATACTATAAGATTGTTTTTTTTATTTTAGCAAGTTTTGTAATTTTTATAATGCGTCAAGCGTGTCTTTGCATTGTTCTCACATATACATACAGTATTGGAATATGTATCAGAGACATTGTAGAACATACTTTTAAAAAAGAGTAACGAATGGAGTTTCTTGCTCGTTCTTCTCCATTCGAATCTACATTTTGGAATGAGCAACTAGCTTCGCCTAGCTTCACTGGTGGACTGACTCAAAGACTATTATTTATTTTGTATTTGTTGACGTGTCAATAGTACCAAATTTTGGTTTGGAAATACCGGATAATAGTATTGCTACTGTAAATATATATTACTTTTTTCTTATATTGTATTGTTTAAAATAAATGCTTTGACTTATTGACAGTGTAATTTAATGACGTAAGCTGTAATATTGTATTTGTAAATTTTCTGAGTAAATGAATAAATAAATATGCTGCTGTGTATAATATGTTTATAATGATTTACCTCTATAATGTAATAACCAATGTGTTACATAGCAACAGTCCATGGATTCCGCAGATTGGCAAATTATTTGAAATACTTATTAATATTGCATCAGTCGTGCAGCGATGGCGAAATCGCTGCATCAGCCCATCGTGCCCTACAACGTGACGGACCGGACGACGGCACCGTTTTCTAGAATACACGACACTTTTGCTTCCAACTTCGACCAAGAGTCACTTAACTTAGAAATAATACTTTTCTGTAATTTTATTCAATAAATTAGTTGCAATCAATTTCGTCCTTATTTGCAACTTGCCTGCCGGAAAGACATAATTGGCGCAGTCGGTAGGATTCTCGAGGACTCCTGCATAACTAAGTACGAGCTTCCTGGCGGTTGTCAACCCCGTTCGAGAATCAGAATCTACACGTCGAGACCAGCAGCAAGGGTATCCAGACATCGATACAGCGAGAAGGCCGAAATGAACATCTGGTGAGTGCTTTAAAATCTTTTAATGAATTGCTCACCCTTTATCTCTTAACTCTCCTTATTTTCCCTGTGTTTTAAAACCTTTTCCAAGATTTTCCATCCAAGAGAATCACGGAGTGTTAGGGTGGAGAGTAGACAGAGTAGTAGAAATAGTGCTCTAGATTTAAATAGAGAATTAGATTGTAGTAGTGATTTACCAGGTAATAAAATGTCCAAGTTAGATCGCATCTTTAAAGCCCTTAGGTTAGTACCCGAATTTGACGGGAACGTAAATGTTTTGACCAGATTTATTCAATTATGTGACCAATTGGTGGATGAATTCGTGACCAAGGCCGCGTCACCGAATAACCTTATTGAGATTGCTCTAATAAACGGAATACTGAACAAAGTAACAGGCCCCGCCGCCCGCCTAATTAACTCTAATGGTGTCCCATCGGATTGGGCAGGTATACGTAAGGCTTTAGTTAACAATTTCTCAGACCAAAGAGACGAAACCGCGTTATACAATGACTTGGCATTACTTTCTCAAACCTCTGATAGCCCACAAGAGTTTTATGAGCGTTGTCAGAACATATTTAGTACATTGATGACGTACGTCACTCTACATGAATCTATACCAACAACTGTAGAAGCTAAGAGAGATTTGTACAAAAAGTTAACCCTCCAAGCATTCGTAAGAGGTCTTAAGGATCCCTTAGGTTCGCGCATACGATGCATGAGGCCAGAGAGTATCGAAAAGGCCTTAGAATACGTTCATGAGGAGCAAAACGTAGTGTATTTGCAACAACGTAACAGTCATTTACCAGATAAGAAATTAATTCAGCAAACCTCGTCTCATAAACCTACATCTAATCAATATCTTAGTAATCCGCCTCCTAAGCCATTCACATTCAATATGCCAGGACCTTCTTTTAAGAGTCCTTTTGAGCAGCCGGTGATGCCACAAAGGCCCCAGCAATGGCGACCTAATTTTAACCAACAGTATCAAGCTGGGCCATCGCGTACAATGCAGATGTTCCGTGCCGCGCCGCCTAACTATAATCCGAATAATGCGTTTAGATTTCCACCACGTAATATTATGCCACCCCAAAGTAATTTTCAACAACCGCGACCCATGAGTGGTGTTAGTAATTTTGTAACAAAGGCTTTGCCACCTAGTAATCCCATAAAGGGACATGATTGGACTAAATCGGGAAACCCTCCACAGTCTAATTATTTCAAGACAAGGGAAATGAATTTTAATGACTGTGCAGACTATTACGGTTACAACGATTATTTTACCAATGGCGAGTCATATTACGATTCTAGTGACTTCTGCGATTATTACACTGAAAATTATTATCCCGATTACAGTCAAATGTATTATCAAAATCCCGAGGCAGCACATGAAACCCCTACTGAGGAGTCTGCTGGCCCCTCAAGTGTTAATAATGAAAATTTTCAGACAGCTCAAAAATCAGACAAGCCAAAATAGAGGTTAACTTACAAACGCAACGTCAATTACCATACATACAAATTCATAACCCTCCACTTAAATTCTTAGTAGATACAGGTGCTAATGACTCCTTTATTAGTCCTAGTGCAGTTGAAACCTATTTTAGTAACGTAAAATTAAACTATGACCCTTTCGAAGTTAGTAACATGCATGCGACGACGCGTAGTAATTATTCTATAACTATTCCTTGTTTCCCGGAGATAAATGATAATGATGACATCACCCTCTTTGATGATTCTCATTTATGATTCGCGAAATGCAAATTTATACGAGGACATAATACCTGCCGGGTCCTCTAAGCTAGTTAAATTACCGATAAATTCGCAGGACGGTGAAGTTATCATTCCGGAGCAAACCATCTGTAACTGTCATATTTTTTTTTTTTTTTTTTTTTTTTTTTCAAGTTCTTTATTAATATTAAATATGATTACAATCACTGTTTACAAACGATCTTATTCTATTTGTAGACTTACCATAATTTATTTCGTTACACAGGCTGTACCGCCTTTATAAACATTAGAACATATTGTTATTCAATTTTAATTTTACACTGATATTAACTTGAATATAGATATAAGTAAGTGGTATGTGAAAGACTTAGAATGGACCCACATAATATTTAAAATATATAAGTTACAAAACGCAAGCTGTTATAAAAATCTGCAACTATTATAACAAATGTGAGGTAAATTGCGGGTAGTTCCACAAAAACATCACGCATAAACCGGCCGTGTGAGCGGCGTCGCCTGGCAAGCGAGCAATCGTCATGATACGTCACGGAGGAAGTAGTGATGGGGCAGTCGATATCGATTGTACGTGCGGGTGTATGATAACGTACTGAGTCTGCTTTTAGCAATTGCTGATATTAAACTGTTATAGTGTGATCGATTTTTAAGTAAATAAAATTTACGTGATGTTTTTAAAATGAATTCTTTTATAGGTAAATATTTGAGTTGTTTGTGTAATTTTTTAAGGTTAGTACGAAATGGTGTGTTATAAGATATTTTTAGGGCTCTATTTTGAATAGTTTGAAGTTTATTATATTTAGTGTCTGTCAGACTAGACCAAACTGGAGCACCGTAAGTTAGGCAAGGTCTAACTAATGCAGAATAAATACGTAATTTGGTTGAGGGACTGAGAACAGATTTTCGATTCAGAATGGGTTTTAGCGAGTTTAGAGCTTTTGTACCTTTATTTATAATATGTTCCGTGTTTTTGTTCCAGTTAAGTGTTTTATCCAAAATTACACCTAGATATTTTACTGATACTTGCCATGTTATCTGGAAGCCATCGATGGTTACAACTTTAGTAGGAATTATGCGTTTTCTGGTAAATAAGATGCCTTCGGTTTTTGTTGAGTTCAGTTTAAGTTTCCAGGTTTTAAAGTACTTGCTGAGTAGCTCCAGTGAATATTGTAGCCGTCCAGTGATGATGTCAATGTCTTTGTCGGTCGTAAATGTTGCCGTATCATCAGCATAAATAGCAAGCTGGGTATGGGCTTGTTTAGGTATATCATTCAGGTACAGGATGAAGCCGTACGGACCTACGAGCGAGCCCTGGGGTATACCAGCAGGGATGATCTTAGGGGCAGAATGATCATTTCCCACATACACGGAGAAAGATCGATTGCTAAGGTAATTCTGAATGAGTTTTACCAGACAGAGCGGTACTTCATATCTCATTAATTTGTGCAAAAGGCCATCGTGCCAAACAGAGTCAAAGGCTTTTTCTATGTCTAATAAAATCATTCCGGTGGAAAGGCCGCGGTTTAACCCATCACTTATGTGTTCTGCTACTCTGGCTAGTTGTTGTGTAGTCGAATGTGAGCTACGGAAACCAAATTGCTCAGGAATTAACTGATGTGCAGTCTTTTTCGTGAGGCGGGCTAAGATGATTGCTTCAAGAAGTTTCCCTATACTTGGCAATAAACTAATTGGACGATAGCTAGATGGTATAGAATCATCTTTACCAGGTTTTTTAATAGCTATAATCTTAGCGTGTTTCAGTGCATCAGGGAAGTAAGCAGAACGTAAACAGCCATTGAAAACTTTAGTCAAATAAACTATTGCTTTTTGAGGTAGGTTTTTCAATAAACCATTTCCCAGGCCGTCAAAACCAGGAGCTTTGTTAAGTTTTAGTTTTCCTAATAATTTACGGATTTCGTGCGGCCTGGTGAAAGTGGGGTACTCATCCATCTGGTAAGAGTCCAAAAGTCTAATCGAATCCTTGACTGCCTCTTCAGTGCCAGAATCACTGACCCAGTGTCTAGTTAGGTTCATATTCTCTAAAAAGGCATTTGCTAGAGCTTCACATTGTTCAGGTGCGGAAGAGACAGTGGTATTATTTGTCGTTTTTAAAGGAGGTATTGTAATAGGCTGATGGTGCAGTGATTTGACCACTCTCCACAAGTCTGAGGTGGGATTGGTTATTTTATCTAATTTATTATTCCAGACATTGTCGTTTAGAGCTTGGATCTTTGATTTGATGGATTTCTGCATTTGGTTGACTTGCGAGAACAGCCGACGACGCTCGAATGAATTGTGTTCGTCTAGTGCCAATTTCCGTAACCGATTTTTAATTTTTGTTAGTGATCTGAGCCGTCGGGGAAGTTTGTTACCACTATTAGAGATTATTTTAGGAACACTTTTGTTTCTTGCATTGGAGATTGATTGGGTTAGATTTTCAAGTGCAAAGTCTATTTCCTGGGGAGTATCAAAAGTGCTTTGGGTTAAGGTTATAGAGTCATTCATGTGACATCTGTAGGCTTTCCAGTTTGCTTTTGAGTAATTGAATATGACGCGCGTTTGTTTGTTAACAGCCCCACTTACGGTGAAGTAAACAGGTAAGTGGTTAGAAGAAAGGGCAGTTACTACTTGAGGCTCTGAAAGTTGGTAGACAGAGTTTGCTAACAGAATATCGGGCGTAGATGGTTTATGCGTACTGTGATAGTGGACTAAAGTGGGACGCGAAGGCGCAAGGATGTCGTATTCGTTGTGTATCATGTGATCAAAGAGTACCTCGCCGTGAATGTTGGAGTGAGTGCAGTGCCAGTATGGGTGTTTGGTGTTAAGATCGCCCATTATTAAAGTTTTGGAGTGAACATTAATTATTTTATCTAAGTCTGTTGGTAATAAAGCCAGGTTAGGTGACTGATAAGCTGAAATTATGGCAATTTTTCGATTTGATACAACTATTTCTATTCCAACACATTCTATATTTTGAGTTATGGGTATATTAAGAAGGTAGTGTTCTATATCCGACTTGACTAAGATTGCCACTCCCTGGCCGTGGCCATCAGGCTTCTTATCGCGGCGGTAGCAAGAGAAACCTGGAGCATATAATTTGCTATGGGGGGATATTCTAGTCTCGGACAAAGCTACGATATCAATAGAAAGCTCGCTTACCAGATCCATCAGTTCCGCGATTTTTGAGCGAATGCCGTCAGCATTCCAGTAGAGTATGCGTAAAGTTTGTGTTTCAAACATATTGTCCAAGGTGTGTTAGAATAAGAATAACTTTATCCATCATACTGGTGCAACCTATAAATTGACTTTTGATCGTCTTTATCGTCATTAATATGGCTAGCATGTCGGATGTTGTTGCATCTTGAGTGTTATCTGTGATGGTAGCTTTTTGTGTGTTAGCAGAGGCGACGAGGTTCCAGGGTCTTTCATCGACCATGTTTGTCTTAGATGGCGTTTTCATGGTCCTGGCGGCTTTGAGTTGATCTTGACGTTCACGAAGGATCTTTAAATAATTTTCGCGCTCTTTACATTGGCGGAAATTTGCAGGATGACTTCCACCACAGTTACAACACTTGGCTGGCTGATCTCGAGTCTTTTTAGGGCAATCTTCAGTCCGATGGGGATCTGTACACTTCACGCATCGAGGTGCTAAGTTGCAGTTGGTAGATGAGTGACCGAATCCTTGGCATCTATAACATTGGGTTCCATAGCGATTGTTGCTTCGGTATTTTCGAATTTGAACAACTGTATTGCAAAGGAGCCTTATTTGTCGGAATTTGGCAAAATTTGCACCAGGTGGTAATTGTACCAAAAAGGGAGGACAGAAGGAAGATTTTTCCGCAGGCACTTTCATTTTCCGAATAATGACGTTTTCGTACCCTAGCGTTGTGATTTCGGCCAAAAGTACATCCTCGACATAACTCGGAAGACCAAAAATTACAGCTTTGAACATCTTCTCGTCCTTACGTGAGTAGGTGTGGAAGGCAATTTCTTCAGCTCGTAGACCATCCTTGATAGCTTGATGACTCTCAGGCGTGTGGGAGATAACAGCTACTCGGTTATTACGTCGGTACTGCAGGTGAAAATTTTTTGAGTACGACGTTATGGTGGTTCTGATGAATTCGTGCGTCCAGGTGGGTTCTATCTCCAAAACAATGGGTGGAATGCGGGTGGTTTTTCGTGCGACGGTGGCATCACGGGATTTTGTGCTGGAGTCTGAAACAAATGTTTGGCTGCCAGGCAGATTGCCAAAACTGTTGGATGTCTTGATTGGCTCAGCTGGGCGTTGTTCGGCTCGATGCGCAGTTCTTTTTGGTATTTTCCATTCGCTGGTTTTAACGGGGCCTTCGAGAGGGCGTTTTCCAACAGAATTGGAACGTGTTAGAAATCGCTCCATGTCGACAACTTTTTATCGAGCGTATTCCCATCACTAGTAGCGATGCGAATTTATTGGGTGGGGTTATAGGCAAGACGTGCGACTAAGACAAGCGCGCGCGCCGAAACTGTCATATTAGTGAATGCTTAACCACTGTAAAAAAGCAGAGAGGTATAGTCGAAATACATAACCCTACTCGAAGTGACCTAATTTTCTCGATGGACCGCCCGGTGTGTGCGCAGCTTTATAATAACGAGTGCAAGCGTACCGAACAACCGTCCACTCGTGTAAAAGAAGTGCTATCGCGTTTGCGTACTAGTCATCTAAATGAAGAGGAACGTATTAACTTAGAAATCTTATGTTCACGCTACGCAGACGTATTCTATTTAGAAGGCGAAAATTTAACATTCACTAATAAAATTAAACATTCCATTAAAACCACAGATGAAATTCCTATATATACCAAAAGCTACCGATATCCATTTGTGCATAGGCAGGAAGTTCAAGAACAAATTAGTAAGATGTTAGATCAAGGAATTATTCAACCTTCCGAGTCTGCATGGAGTTCACCCATATGGGTTGTCCCAAAAAAAGCAGACGCTTCCGGTAAAACAAAGTGGCGACTAGTTGTAGATTTCCGCAAATTAAACGAAAAAACCCTGGATGATAAGTACCCTATACCTAACATTGCCGATATCTTGGACAAATTGGGTAACTGTCAATATTTTACTACTCTAGATTTAGCTAGTGGATTCTACCAAGTCGAGATGAACCCCGCAGACATACCCAAAACAGCATTTACAGTAGAACATGGGCATTTTGAATTTTTGAGAATGCCTATGGGATTAAAGAACAGTCCATCTACATTTCAGCGAGTGATGGACAATGTACTTAAAGACCTTCAAAATAAAATCTGTCTAGTTTATCTCGATGACGTCATAGTTTTCTCCACGTCATTACAGGAACATATGGTAAATTTAGAAAAGGTATTCAATAGGTTACGCGAGTCAAATTTTAAGATCCAAATGGACAAGTCCGAGTTCCTCAAACTCGAGACAGCATATCTAGGTCATGTTATTAGCAAAGATGGCATTAAGCCCAACCCAGAAAAGATATCTGCAATTCAAAATTACCCGCTTCCAAAAACCACAACTGAGATTAAGAGATTTTTAGGACTTCTAGGTTATTATAGAAAATTTATACCCGATTTCGCAAGGATTACCAAGCCTATGACGCAATGCTTAAAGAAAGGCTCAAAAATCAATTTAGATCAAAATTATATTCAGTGTTTTGAGAAATGTAAAACCTTATTAATTAATGACCCAATCTTAAAATACCCAGATTTCTCTAAAGAATTCATCCTTACTACTGATGCGTCAAATTTAGCTATTGGAGCCGTCCTCTCGCAAGGTACCATAGGTTCGGATAAGCCCATTGCTTATGCTTCCAGAACTCTGAATAGTAGCGAAATTAACTACAGCACTATTGAAAAAGAGTTGCTGGCGATTGTTTGGGCGACAAAATATTTCAGACCATATTTGTTTGGCCGAAAGTTCAAAATCGTTACAGATCACAGACCCTTACAATGGGTCATGAATATTAAAGAGCCCAACTCGCGCCTTACACGGTGGCGACTTAAGCTAAGTGAGTTCGACTTTTCGGTGGTTTACAAGCAAGGGAAGTGTAATACAAATGCGGATGCATTATCTCGCATTGAATTACATAATGAAGAGACTAACTCACTTATTGTTAACCCTACGGATAGGCCGTCTTCCCCGGATAATTCAAAAACCGCTACAGCACATACTGACGCCGAAAATCCGATACTAGAAATTCCAATAACTGACCTTCCCCTGAATAGATATCATAGACAAATTATTTTTACAGTTGTAGATAACGTGAAAGGGCGTCCTACAGTTTCAAAGCCGTTTGAATCACACGTAAGGACACATATCCAAATTTCTAAAAATAATCTCGAACAGGATGTCTTGAATAGTATCAAGGAATACGTCAACCCCAAAGTGAAAACCGGTATACTTATTAAACCTGCAATAGAGATGTATAAAATAATTCCCATCATCCAGAATCAGTTTAAAAATTCTTCTATGGATTTAATCCTAACGAAAACTGAACTAGATAACGTAAAGGATTATTTAAAACAACAAGAGATAATTCGTCAATACCATGAAGGAAAAACCAACCATCGCGGCATTAACGAGTGCTATCTGTCCTTATCAAGCAAATATTTTTGGCCCAAAATGAAAGAGCATATAACAAAGTACATAAATGAATGTAGCATATGTGGTCAGGCTAAGTACGACAGGAACCCAATAAAACAAAAATTCCATATTGTACCACCTCCAACTAGACCGTTTGAGATAGTGCACCTTGATCTTTTTAGTGTCGACACACATAAGTACCTTACAATCATTGATGCTTTTTCGAAATATGCTCAAGCATATCATTTGAAAGACGCCACCGCAATTAGTGTAATCCAGGCCCTGTTAGTATTCAGCACTCATCATGGTATTCCTATCACTATTGTAACAGATAGAGGTCCGGAATTTACAAACCAATTATTTTTAGAATTCGTACGAATACATAAAATTCAACACCACAAAATTTTAGCTTATACCCCAAATGAAAATGGCATGGTAGAGAGACTACATTCGACATTATTAGAACACCTGCGTGTACTGCAATTGCAACATAAGGGAGAGTCTGTAACAAATTTAATGCCATATGCGATCTTAGGTTACAATAGCTCTATCCATAGTTTCACAAAGTGTAAACCATTAGACATAATTACAGGCCACCTAGACCCTCGCGACCCAGTAGATATTAATATATCAGATAACATATTACAATTATATACACAGGAGCATCGAAACAAAATGCAAAAGGTATTCGAAATGATTAATGAGTCATCGCTTTACGACCATACTAGTATCACAGAGAATATTAATAAAGATAGAGAAACTGAACAGGAGTATTGTCCAAATCAACAAATTTTTGTTCGAAATCCTATGGCTAGCCGCCAGAAATTAGCCCCTAGGTTTACACAGGATAATGTACTTGCCGACTTACCGATTCATATTTACACCAAAAAGAAACGTGATCCTGTCGCTAAAACTCGGCTGAAACGGGTTCCTAATAGTTCCCGATTGTTACAGGATAATACCCCTGATCCTGAGCCTGGCCCTAGCGGAAGAGATAACGTTGGATAGTTTGGATAATGGACCAGGCGTATTGCCTTTTATGCTAGGGAAAGCAAAAATTATCTCCCATTATCATTCATTTATACAACCAGTTAATTTAGACATAATACGCAGTAATATAAATGCAGTCAGGAAACAACTAGATCAAATTTCACCAGAGTTTCATAATAAAACGTTATCTTTATATCAACCACATCTTGAATATCTTTATAGTAAAATTTCGCTATTGTCTGATCAATTAGAATTATTTCAGTCAAGTCGCGCTAAGAGAGGCCTGATTGATGGATTAGGTTCTGTCATTAAGAGCATCTCAGGAAATTTAGATTATAGTGATGCTGTTCGTTACGATAACGCTATCAAAAATCTGCAAGAAAACGACAGCCGAATGGTCACTGAATTGAATACTCGCGTGAGTCTAAATAAACACTGGATGTCCCAAAATTCGAATATTTTACGCACCCTAATAGAAAACCAGAACAAAATTAAAAATAGTGTAGAGAACATTATGAATAGTAGTTTACATAACGAACAGGACATAGTAAAATACGCCCATTTGACTCAGTTCCTTTTAATGCTAGCTGATAATATAGAAACATTGTCAAATGAAATACTTAGGTTAGAAAACTTATTAGCTTTTATACGCGCGAAGAGTACGCACTTTCTTATGCTAAAATTAGATATGTTTAGGAATATGATAGATCAGCTAATTGCACTCTATGGCAGAGAACAAGTGCTGAGTATTAGTTATAGAGAATATTTTAACATAATTAAGTTAGGTTACTATTACAGCAATCAGAACCTGGTACTGGTATTTAAACTCCCGATTATCTTTCCCTCTACATATGACCTATTTAAGCTTTCCATAGTCCCTAACAAAGACAACAGAATTTTAATTCCTTCCTATCCCTTCCTAGCAATTCATGACAAGGATTTTATGCACATAGAGGCAGAATGCCCGAAGTCCAGCCAATACTATCTCTGCGAGGACGACATGAACCACCATTTCAAACGTCAAGGGGACTGCATCCATCGATTGATAACTACGCAGCAGATCGACAAATCCTGTCAGTTTACTACCGCTCAGCTCAAGACGGAAGCTGTAGAATACCTCGATGACCGTCACTATGTAGCAAGCTTTCCTACACCTACGAAAGTTCGCTTATCCTGCTTGGAAACTCAATACAACACAGTACAAGGAAGTTATTTGATCAGTATACCAAGAGGCTGTACTGTACAAACACCGACACTGACTTTGGCAAATAAAGACGATCGTATCAAAGGGCAAGTTTTGAAAATTATGAACATTCCATTACAAGATGAAGCCACTCATAACATGGAAGATAGAAGGTTAACGCTGAAGTCCGCAGACCTCCGCAGCCTACACGTTGCCACCCAAGAAATATCTATGGAAGCACCACTACAATTAAATCAAGCTGACATTCATAGCGTGTACTACACTATCACACCGCTATACCTAATACTATTAAGTGCAGCTGCACTCAGCATCGGCTACGTGGTTCGTCGATACATGAAACAACGTTCGCAGACTATAACTGAACACCAAACCAACGAGAGTGAACGCGGCCATACCTATGCAGAGATGAACAACCACACTACTGCTCCTCAACCAGGATTATCAGCGCTATTATCGAACCTGTCAAACAATAGTCGCTGATCTTTGGGAGGGAGATGTTACATAGCAACAGTCCATGGATTCCGCAGTTTGGCAAATTATTTGAAATACTTATTAATATTGCATCAGTCGTGCAGCGATGGCGAAATCGCTGCATCAGCCCATCGTGCCCTACAACGTGACGGACCGGACGACGGCACCGTTTTCTAGAATACACGACACTTTTGCTTCCAACTTCGACCAAGAGTCACTTAACTTAGAAATAATACTTTTCTGTAATTTTATTCAATAAATTAGTTGCAATCAATTTCGTCCTTATTTGCAACTTGCCTGCCGGAAAGACATAATTAATGTGTAAATAAGTGAATTCATGTAATTTAGAAAACAAAGATAAAGACAGATTAATTAAATTAGGTAATGAATGTTGACGATAAATTGAGTATTGTAATAATTATGTTAATCGAAAATATAAACCCTTTATATGATAAATAAAAATAATTGATTGTATGCAATAATGACATGTACTTTATATAAATAATTTGCACGCTTGCTTGCAGGCAGAATATTGTGACTTTTAGGTTGTAAGATCTTTCCTGTAAATCATATTGTATTTCTTGCAAATAAGTATTGTGATTTCATTTGATATAACTCAGTTTGTTGCAAATTATTGCAATAATATACCTTTGTAAATGAGAAATAAATTAAAAATAAATATTTGCTTTAATAATTTCAATTGTGGTTTTAAATTGTTCCTTTTCACAAATTCTAAGAACATAAATTTGTACAGTAGGACTTTGCGTTTAATAGAAATGACAATTGAAATAAGAACTTTCATTTTTTATGAATAATATGAATCTAACGTCAGGTATTAAGACTTCATAACATAGTCCAAAATGATCACCTCAGAAAAAAACGAACTGAACGAATTCAACGTATTCGCCTCTTTTTATAAACGCATAATTAGTCAAAGTCAAAAATTAAATCATTTATTTCAATTAGACCAGGAAGGCACTTTTGAACGTCAACAAAAAAATTAAAAGCCATTCATTCATTCCAAAGTGTAGATTCCTATGGAGAAGAACGAGCCAGAAACTCCATAGGTTACACTTTTTCAATCAGGTTCACAATATACTTCTCTAGTAACATAGTTTTATTAGTTCGATTGTTTGAGAACACCAAAATCACTGGAGTTTCACAAAGAGGATTTTAATAATATAATATTAGTGTAGATAATTTAAAACGCATCAATTATAATGTGTCTAACCCTGAGATAGATACATATTACAATACTTTTAATAATGTAAGAGCTTCGCCAATAATAATTCTATAGACTAAAAACAGTACACAGTTAGAAGATGAATTACAGACAGATCTTAAAATTATTTATCCTGCGAGAGCGATCTATAAACGAATGCGGAGCGAAAACCACAAACTCATTGAAGTGTCCTACGTGACAATACGCACGCGGGATGCGGTGCGGAGCGGCGCGAAATGACGCTTACGAGAGCTTTTTAGCAAAAATTTACATGAACATAATTTAATTGGTTATCACTTAAAAATTCTAAGATACTAAGTTATATTTTTTAACAATGCGACAAAGTCTCTTCCGAGGTGTGGGAAACAAAATATTTTTCCTATCTACTTCGTTCAAAATAACAGACCTATTGTTATATATGTAGTCCTTCCCTGATAATTTGAAAAGTATTGGAAATATTGGAACAAAAGAAATGCTCAAGGCTCTGGACTATATAAGGGAGGATTTTCAAGAACGTGCACACTTACAGTTTAGACTGCATACAGTGACTACGTATTATAGCGACCTGAAAATATTAGTGGAAGTTTATCGTGAATCATGGATTCTGTTAACATTTTCAATATATCTACAAGTGAAGAAGAGAAACCAGGAACTGAAGTTGCTCACACTTCGTTCCGATCGATTGAGGAGTTTCATATTCTCAATAGAGTCGACGAAGGCACATATGGAGTCGTTTACAAAGCTGTAAACAAGAAAACAGGGGACGACGTCGCCCTAAAACATTTTAAAACAATTAATGAGAGCACAGGATTCTCTATCGCCGCGCAGAGAAAACTCGACCTATTGATGAAGATGGGCCATGTCAACATTGTCACAGGGCACGAGATTGTGGTGGGCTCCAGACACCGACGAGGTGTTCCTAGTGATGGAATACGTGCCTCACGGAGTCTACAATTTAATGGTGACAATGCGTAACAACAGACTAATGTTTGGCCCCGAGCACGTTAAGTGCCTAATGTTACAACTACTAAGCGCCGTGCAATATCTACACGACAGCAGTAAATTACACAGAGATCTCAAAACAAACAACATTCTACTAACAGAAGATGGTGTTCTGTAGGTGGTAGATTTTGGGATGGCCCGAGAATTTGAATCCCCTCACCAGCAATATTCGCCGGGCGTGGTAACACGTTGGTACCGTGCACCTGAACTACTGCTACATAGCAAGACATACTCTACTCCGATAGACATGTGGAGTGTTGGCTGTATATTTGCTGAGTTGGTTAATATGCAGCCACTGTTTCTCGGGACATCTGAGTTGAATCAATTGAAAATGATATTGCAGCAGTTGGGTACGCCTTCCGAAAATGTGTGGCCCGGCTACAGCGCATTGCCACTGACAAGCGAAGTTATATTTGATCAACATCCACCGGGCGGATTGCGCAAAGAAATAAAGCGGAGTCTACTCTCGGATAGTGGTTTATCTTTATTGGAACAATTTTTGATATATGATCCGTCACGACGCTTGACAGCAACCGAAGCGTTGCTGCATCCTTACTTTGATGAGCAGCCTGTGGCGATCGAACCAGCCATGTTCCTGTCGTCGCTAGAGTTGGAATACGTCGACCTTACTACGACTACGACATGGACGACGACGTGCATTCGTCCGGGATTGAGACAGAAGAATGTAACTCCTCCTACTCAGGATATCCCGTTGGTAGCTCAGAGTACAATGACGACACGACGTAATAATGACTTAAATGTTAAGGTTTCATCATTTGAAAAATATTGCAAATATTGGCAATATTGGCAAGACACAGCACGATCACCTCTGGGGGCAAGCGCCATACCATCGCGCATTGGTGCCCCGAACCGGTGACGGTGTCGGCCTCCCGTGAGACCTGGTTGCCTCGACCGAACCACCGGACATTACGTGAATCTCACGGACGGGAGCCTGCTGCTCGCGCCGGCTAAGCACAGCCCTTAGCGGCGCAATCCATCACACTTGGCACCATATCGGGCCTCGCAAGAGGCCTGACTACTCCAATACCTCGCTTGCAGTCGCAGGCAGCGATTATATACCGCCAGAACAGGCATCAGCCTCGATCGCACATCCTCACTCCTAACCCAGTCAGGAATGGTGAGACAACTCGGGCGGGGACGTGCACACTTACAGTTTGGACTGCAGACAGTGACTACACATTGTGAAGTGAAGTGTTTAGTGAACGTGTACCGTTAATCGTGAAATCTGTGAATATTTTCAATGTTTTTATCGCTATATTCCCTATGGTTGACTGTCAGAGAATACATTAAGGCTTATGTCCGCCATTCACTGTTATCTTTTGTGAAAATAAATATATTGTACAAAAAAGTTACGAATTCGCGAATGTCAATAATAGTTTATAAATTTAAAATATACTGTGTAGTTATGTCTATGTGTAAGAAAGAAAGAAAAACCATTTATTCTTGCGCAAAACACACATAACATAATTAAAAATAAAAATAAAATAAAATAAAATAAAAGCAAAAAAAAAAATTAAAATGAAGCGAAGTGTAATAGTATTTGTGTAAAATTCCAATAGTAAGTAATACAATACTTTCATTCTAATATAGACAATCTAGTTTCCTTATGCCATCGAACATTTCTTTCTTTATCGAACCAAAGAGTTTTCTTTCTCTTGTATAGATGCACTATTTTTATGGATTGTCAGTATGCATATGTGAGCACCATGATATACTATAAGATTGTTTTTGTTATGTTTTTTTATTTTAGCAAGTTTTGTAATTTGTATAATGCGTCAAGCGTGTCTTTGCATTGTTCTCACATATACAGACAGTATTGGAATATGTATCAGAGACATTGTAGAACATACTTTTTTAAAAGAGCAACGAATTGAGTTCCTTGCTCGTTCTTCTTCATTCGAATCTACATTTTGGAATGAGCACCTAGCTTCACCTAGCTTCAGTGGTGGACTGACTTACAGGCTATTATTTATTTTGTATTTGTTGACGTTTCAATAGTAGATACCAAATTATGGTTTGGAAACACCGGATAATAATATTGCTACTGTAAATATATATTATTTCTTAAATTGTATTGTTTTAAATAAATGCTTTGACTTATTGACAGTGTAATTTAATGACGTAAGCTGTAATATTGTATTTGTAAATTTGCTGAGTTAATAAATAAATATGCTGCTGTGTATAATATGTTTATAATGATTTATAATGTAACACCAAGTGTAATTAAGTGAATTTATATAATTTAGAAAACAAAGATAAAGACAGATTAATTAAATTAGGTAATGAATGTTGACGATAAATTGAGTATTGTAATAATTATGTTAATCGAATATATAAACCCTTTACATGATAAATAAAAATAATTGATTGTATGCAATAATGACATGTACTATATATAAATAATTTGCACGCTTGCTTGCAGGCAGAATATTGTGACTTTTAGGTTGTAAGATCTTTTCTGTAAATCATATTGTATTTCTTGCAAATAAGTATTGTGATTTCATTTAATATAACTCAGTTTGTTGCAAATTATTGTAATAATATACCTTTGTAAATGAGAAATTAGTTTTAAATAAATATTTGCTTTAATAGTTTCAATTATGTTTTTAATTGTTCCTATTCACAAATTCTAAGAACATAAATTTGCATAGTTAGTAGGATCTAGCAAAGGTTTTGACAGAACTCAATTTATAGAAAATACACCAAAATTATGCATTCGAGAGATTACAGAACTTGACATCGGATTAATAAAACAACTTAAATATAGAGTACATTCTAGTTATGTTTCTGCCACTGACGGAGGGTGCAAATGGAAACTATGATCATTTTACTAAATTTATTATAATTAAAATTACATGGTAACTCCTAAAATCTAACTAACCTAAGAGCGAATGCGTTTGATGTTAGAACAACACTGATTTCTTTTCTTAAAATTATTTCGAAAGAAGGTTTTCAATAAAACCTATTGAGGTTAGATTTAGTGGGGTGATTGATGATGCAGCGATTCGCAGCTGGGCACGAGGCGGTGACATGAGGTGACGACTTAGCAGTTTAGGTGTTGCAATACTTCGTTGCATCAAAGTAGGTCTAATGTCCTGATTCAGCAGATATGCTACTCGTGGCACGGCGTTGATCACGGTGTAGGTACATGTGTCGGCACCGATACGTAACATTCTCAATAACAACACACACTTTACTATTTACAAATAACCTACAATTTTATTAATTAACAATCACAGCTTAAAATTATTATCTTGGCTTAAAACTAGAAAGTAATAAAATGTACATCGTCAAAATATCACCTAATTGTAACTCGGGAAAAGTAAAATGAACTGTTAAACATTACTTAAGGTAGTGTTCGATACAAAATCTAGATGGCGCTTAATTAAAGATAGTTAATTTAACCGACACCTCTCTTATTATGGACATGTAACGATAATATAATTGGTGATAATCATGTGACAAACCGAACATAAATTACGACATTACGAAAATGTAATAAACATTTCTCAGTTTATTACATTTTCAATCATACCATTTTACAATGAAGTCGAAATTCAATTAAAGAGAGGACTTCTAATGTGAAAGCGTTTGGTGTTATAAATAAATCAGAAATGGACGTACAGTGGCTGATATTATGATACATTCTACAGTTTGGGATGCTGGTACACATTGGCTACACAAAACCAGTTTATTGTGATCTCACTTTGACAGCTTATACTGGTATTGCAGAACTTGATCTGTTTAATACTGACTTACAGGAGCTGGTTGAGTATAACCATTATGTTCATAATAGATAAACAAATAAATTATGAATTCATAGCTTCAGTAGTAGATGTCATATTATAAAATAGAGCTTCAATTAAATTCTTTTTCAAAGAATCTTCTTCGTCACTATAACTTGAAGCCTCTACGATTCTCTTTAAATATGTATTTGTAATTTTACTAACAACTTTTACAGGCTTAGGCTCCGATTGTCTAAAATACTCATCAAAAGGGTAGTAATAATCCTGTAATTTTTTAAAATCAATTGTTTGCTTTGGGTGGCGCTGTCGTCGCTTTTTGTTAGCTATTTGATGGACTTTATTTTCTTCTGTATCAAAATATTCTTTTTGTACGTGGATATAAGGGAATGGTGTATTTACGTACAGTGGTATGATTGTAATAGATTGATCTTTAGTTGGTCTGCGATGTAGATTCAATGTGTAATATTTTGTAGATCTCTCACGGGTTGGTTTCAAGTGATCTTTCGAAGATACTATTTTGTAACGTCTCTGTGTTTTTGTAATACTTCTCAACTTTAAGTATTCATTATCGTTATTCTCCATTTGTCGTCTATTTAACTTATGTCTATTTCGATTTCTTGCCTCTTTTCTTAAGTTGTGTTCTCGAATTCTTCGCTGTTTACGTTTTAAACGAATTTTTCTCCTAATTTCGCTATCCGAGTCTGAAGTTCATCATTCGTTGGACGTTAAGTTCGTTCGGAATTTCGGCCAATGCTGCGTCTCTTTTGCTAAGAAAATGATATGAGATAAATTTTTGTATTTACACCATCTGTTGGATTATCTAGGAACTATTTTCAAAAGTGCTCACCTTTTATTCCGTACTTTAAATTCTTCTTTTTGACAGTTTTCACTGATATTTGCGGAAATCTATCCTTTATAGCTTTATTGATAGAGTCTAATAATATTTGTCGTCGTTTCGTGCCATGAAGCCGATGAAATGGACTAAGGAAGTTTTCAATCAGAGTGGAGCAAACTAAGTGACCAGATTTCGATACTGAAAACATGAAAAACTAATATTAAACCGAATTGAAAGGTAGCAAATGGCTTCTCCAATGATTGTACTTACTCTCAGGATATGCCTCGAATTCTCCCAGCGAATTGAACAGGTAGTCTCCCTCTTTATCCTCGTACATAAGATCTGCATTGATCGAGGATCCATTAATATTAGATCCTCACAGAAAACTGGCGTGTAATACTTGAGTTTAATTCGTCTTGTGAGTGAGGCTCAATTACTTCTCTCCTTAATTTTCCCAATCTCCAAATTTTTAACCTTTAATATGTGATGTAGATGAGATAAAATGGTGATGAAGCTTAGCTACTATAAGCAAACATTCAAGTGTCGACTCAAGCGTGGTTGACCACTTATCATAATTATTGGTTAATTCCTTTATTGCTAGCAATGTTTAAAAAATACTCAAATATTAAAACCTGGCTGGCAAAATCATTGAGGGGTTAGTGCAAATTTGTTTTACGCTAATGACGTCCAGCGCTCTGGTTGAGATCCCAAGTTACCAACCAATCAGAGGGCTAAACGCAATAACGTTTCGATAACAAAAATTTGCACTAGTCACTCAGAAGTATTTTAACTTACTTCTTACAAGATCGATTGGTGCTTCGGATATAAATCTTGACAGCTTTATAGTGACATCAAATAACGGGCTGTCTAACCAGACCAACCGACCATTCCCTTGTAGCCTGCAAAAAATGACCACTATCAAAGTCTGCAATACTCCCTTTTATAGGTAATCAAACGCATTAATAAAAATTATCAGTATTGCGGACTCCCCAGGCTATATCATAAATGTCAATTATCATCATTGGTACTCAACCTAGCCTTTTTTTTTTAACCCATCAAGTAACTTCTCTCGCCCGGGGGAGGCGAGAGGAAGTGTCAGACTCGGGTTCGCTTATAGTCAGCGGTCATCCGTGCTCGCTGTCCCCTGCTTACGGTGGCCGGAGAACTCAACCTTTTTTTTTTGTTTTTTTCTTGAGGGTGGAAAATCATCCAATGACTTCTCCCGACCCGGAGCCCCGGCAACCCGTTAGGACTTGCGCGGTTCCGTATCGGACATCCGTCGTACGCACGGGAACTCAACCTAGTTGGAGAGTGTTCTATACTATGAGAATCTCAGATCGGGCCTATCAGTCAGTCAGATAAGTAGTGTACAAAGAGGTTATATTTAAAAATTACTCATTGATTATAGTTTCCGTATGTATAATGACATCCTGAACATGTTTCTGATCTTTTGTAGAAATTATTCTACAAAGTTCTATTAAGAATACGATCATATATCCTTCATCCAGTTCCTTCATCATCTCGTAGTAACGATGATTCGGAGGCTTGGTCGATGGAGTGAGAATTGAACCTATAAAAGATAATAATATTGAAAACCTCACTAATATCAGCTGGTTCGATTACATGTGAATATTAGCTCATGACCATACCTAAGTACGTGTGTCGTTGAGAAGTCAACTTCGCTGCCATCACTTGACTGGACAATACACTACTCGTAGTTGTAACAAACTTACCTGGTTTTTATTATAACTATCGTAAGACTTACTAAATTAACTAAAAATATAATCAGTAGGCTGCGCGACATCACGGCGACCGCGCACGCTGCTCATGAGGAAGAACCCCTCTGTGGTTCGACACTAGTAGAGCTTTTCTCAGTATATTCACGTGAGTAACCCGCGAATTTTAGCTAAACTTACCTGGTGTTGTACCTTCCAAAGGATCTACAGGTAGATAGACAGGTCTACCTTCAATTATTGTCGATTTAAAAGTACTCAATTCATAATGATCAGTTGTCTCGTTATGGAGATGGCCGTAAAAATTTTTAATAGTAGAGTTATGTTGTTTTGTGGATAGGTACATTGGGTAGTACTTCTTTACTTTTCTGATATGTTTATGTCTTATTTGTTTGTTGTGTGTATGCCTCTGTCTGTGCAGTCTAGGACGTCGTGTGAGGTTGTATCCGTGGTGTATTATTGGTTTATTTTGTACAAAGTGTTGGTACCATCGTGGTGTTATCTGTTGCGTTGCTAGAAACAATGTTTGGTTAGTGGATTTGAAGTACACCAATAGTCAGGAACCTAAATTTTCTTACAACTACTTTATTGGCCGAGTGGTTGCAAGTGATTATCGGGTAAGAGGTCGCGGGTTTGATTCCCGAAAGGGGCAAAGTATTAATGAGTATAAAAAAAATTCAGCAGCAGCATGGAGTCTGGAATTGTGTCTGATATATGGCAATACGCCTATTGTATGGGACTCATAATATATCATCATATTATTTGGTTTAGCAGGCTATTGGCAAATGTCGGTCGCTTTACATAAAAGACTAACATACAGAAAAAGTTCTATAACAATTGGTAATAAAACTCTTACTTGTAAAATCACTTCCTTTCATATTCCATCTGTTAGAAGACATGAAATTAGTCATCTCTTGCTGCCACAAGCTATAAAACTTATTTGTAGTTTTGTAAGACCACGACTTAAGAGGAGCGATGTTGGACTCAAGAGGAGAAGATGTATGATAGAGATATATAGATAGAGGATATGAAAAAGCTGACTTTTCAAGCATTGATAGAGGAGTTGGAGAGGAAGATGTTTTAGGTGATGAAGAGGTTGTGGTGACTTCATAGATGACTGTAGAAGTAGATGCAAATGGATGTAGAGGTAATCTTTGATATATGGAAAGGTCCGATATGAATGTAGTAATATTGCGGAAGGATTTTTGTCCAATACTATATGTGCTCATAGATGATGAAGTACTTTTCATTGAGGTAGAACTATCAACTTCTTCTCTTAAATTATATATCTGATCAAATTTCACTACGGCTAGTTTGTTAGAAGTAATATTTGGTGAATTTCCTTTAGTAGGAGCTAATGTCGATGGACGAGTGGACTTAGTTTTTGAAGTAGTAAAAATAGATGATAACGTTGGTTTAGTTGCAACAGTTCTAGAGGTAGAAGTTTGTTTGCTAGGAGAGATAACTGAACGAAAAGTAAATTGTTCAGACACTCGATGTGTTGAAAATGTGACTTTTTGAAATATTTTATCAAAGAAATTTCTTGGAATACTAGGAGATGTAAATGTAGAAGTATGGCCGACCTGTTTAGGCTTTAATGTAACAGAACTAGGTTTAGTTGTAGAATTTACTTTTGTTGTAGTTTTAAGTGTAGATACAGGTGTGGTAGAAGTACGTATAACATTTTCAGTTATTACAGGAATCGGGAACACAGATTTGCTGACGTAATTTGGAAATTTATGAAGTTTTAAAGTACTTTTAGTGGGAATAGATTTAGTCGCGAATGATCTAGCTCTAGGGTTCGCTACTTTTGGATCTTTCACTCCTTTGTCATTTCTCTCTGTTTCTTTCTCTTCCATACTTCTTAATGGTTTTTTATTTTTGTTTATCAATATTTTTAGGTCTCTGAAGAAGGCGTTCACTATCTTCATCCTTTCCTGGTGTTTTTCCATAAGTTCTGTCTCGTTGAAGTTATCTAAAAGGGGGTTTTTGCGTTTTAATACTTTTACAAAAAGTTTGGTGCCTCAAAAAGTGTTCAGAGTTGTTGAATTAGAATGTGATATTTCTAAGTAATATACAGGATACTGTGTGACTACGTTGCTTCGGAAATTCGAAAAGTAACAGAATATCCTATAAAGTCGGTGTATGTCAAAAATTATGGAATAGGTTAAAAATCAGAATAAATTAGTACGGTACCTGTTTTGTTAAGGTCATCACTATTAACTAGACTATAGTGTAAGAATAAAGCTACCAATAATATTAGCCTAGTAGTCTCCATGTTTATGAACCTTTTTATCTCTTTGTTTCGTCATCTGGACTTAGGAACATATTTATAATTTCATTTAATTTCTAGAAAAATTTTAACACTGCGTATAATATTTTGAATGATATTTTGATGAATGAGATTCGCGGGTAGTTGAAGCGACGGTCACGAAAAACTGTCTCTCCAAATAAATAAAACAATTAAATTTGTATTTATTAGTTAAATTATAGTTTTAAACATAAGTACATACTAGAAGTCAGTACCTGCTGGTTTTGTGTTTGCACGGTTACTGTCACAAGATTTTACAGCTTATTACACAATCAGTAATAATTATAATCATGGAGTCACTGAGAGGAACATTTGCTGAGATGTCTGCAAAATTCCATGATAGGATGGCAAGGTTTGAGGCTGAACAACAAAATTCAGCATCACCGAGTCTGCCACCGGAGTATCTGGCTTTCAAGAAGTTCACCCTTGAGTCTCTTCGTTGTATCCAGCAGCAGATGGATTCATTTACCGACGAGTTGGATTCAGTTGAGATGAGGAGCCGAAGGAAGATCTTATTGATCCACGGAGTTCCAGAGAACGCGAGTGAAGACACTGCATCTGTGGTTGCCAACGTCATTCATCAAAAGCTGAGTTTGGCCACCTTCACTGCTTTAGACATACGTAGATGTCATCGAGTCGGCGGCCGTGCCCACAAATCAAAACCCAGACCCATACTGGTAAAGATGAAGGATGCTGATATCCGGGACAAAGTCTGGTATAGTAAAACCAAATTAAAGGGGTCGGGTATCACAGTGTCGGAATTCCTCACGAAGATTAGACACCAGGTCTTCATGGCGGCACGGGATAAGTTTGGTGTGGCGAACTGCTGGACGAAAAGGGGTGACATCTACGTTCTGGGATCGGATGGCGTCAGGCACCGTATTGTCAGCCACAGCCAGCTCCGCGCACTCGGTGAGCCTGCGGCTGTCCCTGAGCGATCTGCAGCTGTGGTTCCGAAGAAGAAGACGCGTGGTGCTGCTAAAAAGTGATTCCTCCGGTGATCCTGCCTCGCTCGGGTAACAAATAAACATTTTATTTTCCTTTGTCTATTCATAAAAGTACAATCTTCTTTATTATATTATTTTAGTTCTACCCATTAAATTCTTATAGCATAGAATCCTCTAATTATTTACATTCTATTTTTTCTTATTTCTGTCGCTTATTATCTTGACTTGTATTATTGATTCCTCAATATTCGTTTGTTCCTTTTAACTTTTACTTATTTTATTCTAATTAAATATTCGATTTCTGCATAATTATTTTGTTTACCTCCGGATTGTTTACTGTTTCTGACGTTTGACATGAGTCAAACGTCAAGTTGTTGGTTGCGTTCCACGTTTCAAATCGGGTATATGTTGACTATGAGACCATAGACAATCCACATACCAACGATGTCCTATCTATCATAAATTCTTGTAATTTTAATTGTTTTCCATTACTTTCTCATATATTTCTCTAATGATATCTATTAGTACTATGGGTAGTATTTATATTTTCAAATATGTACTTCTTGGACTTTTACCCGGGCGAGACATTGTTTTGTTTTTGTTTTGTTGCTGATTTGTGAAGGTAAGCGTCTTGAGTTTGTTTGTAACACGCAACTGGCAGGTGGATATGATATTTATCTTTGTTCGATAAATTATCATACTTTTATTTTTCTTTATTATAATTAGTCTATATATAAATTTTTTTTATTATTATTATTATTCACTTTATTTATTTATTATTATTATTTTTGTTTTAATTATGTTTGATAGTGAAAGTGAGGCGCAGAGTGATGATGACACTTTTCTTTCTGCAATTAGTGGCAGTGACAGTCTTATCAGTTCCAATCTCCCATCTCTTGCTGATACACTTGAGTCCCATTTCTCTGATGTACCGAAAAATCTTAATGTAGTCCATATCAATGCACAGAGTATTCCAGCTCATTATCACGATATGCTGACAGATCTTGACTGTAACAACATCCACGCCATACTTGTTTCCGAATCATGGTTAAAGCCATGCCTTCCTTCTACTTCCTACTCTTTACCTGGATACCAACTGATACGAAATGATCGCACGAACTGCGGTGGTGGTGGTGTTGCCATATATCTTCGTTCTAACATCTCCTTTAAAATAATTGATGTGTCACCGCAGCCCCCACCGCAGAACGCTGGCGAACACCTTTTCCTAGAATTAAGTTTGTGTCATTCCAGAGTATTGCTTGGTGTCTATTATTGTCCTTCCTTACGTACTGATTACTTTTCCTCTCTTGAAAATTTACTGCTGAACCTAACTCCCTCTTACAGTCATACCATAATAATGGGGGACTTCAACACCTGTCTGCTAAAACACGACACACGCTCCTCTTCACTTCAATCCATTGCTCAATCCCTAAACTTATCTCTTCTTCCCCTGAACGCCACTCACCACTTTCCTAATTGTTCACCTTCTCTTCTTGACCTTATCCTTGTGTCGTCTGACCAGCACGTTGTCAAGCACGGACAATGTTCTGCTGACAACTTTTCCTACCATGATCTTATCTTCCTCTCGTACAAAGTCTGTCCTCCGAAATCTAAACCCAAAACATTCTTTCAGCGCAATTTTGGTGGTATGGACCTTGAGAGGCTTCGGGAGGATGCCCGCGGCATTGATTGGTCTGAACTTTTTGCTGCCGTGGAGACTGATTACAAAATCAGCATGTTTAATAAAAAACTCATTGAACTGTATGACATCCATGCCCCGATACGGCCAGTTAAAATAAAACATGTACCAGCGCCGTGGCTGACAGAAGAGATCAGGGTTGTAATTCACAGGAAAGCAGCTGCGAAATCCAAATTTAAACGCCTACCTAATCCTGTGAACCGCGAGAAGTATATTGCAGCTCGAAATCGTAGCAACAAGATGTGTAGGGATGCACAACGCCGCCATATTCATCAATCTGTAGAAAATGGCGACGCAGCCAAGATCTGGACATTCCTAAAATCCATGGGAGTTGGGAAACTGCGTCGGGACGGGATTTCTAGACACCTGGACTTTGAATCTCTTAATAAACACTTTTCCTCTTCGCCCAATATTAATGGGTTCATCAAAACTAAAACTTTAAGCTATCTCTCTTCTCTTCCTTCTCCCAACTATTCACAATTTTCCTTTAATCAACTCACAGCTTGTGATGTTAGGAAGAGTATAGTTTCCATTAGTTCCAATGCGGTGGGGAGTGATTGCGTCAGCCGTAAGATGATACTCCCTGTCCTGGACGAAATCCTTCCTGTCATTTGCCATATCCTCAACTATTCCTTATCTAGCTGCATTTTTCCTTCTGCATGGAAGGACGCACAAATCACTCCTCTTCCCAAAAAACCAAACCCAGACTCCTTTTCCGATTACCGTCCTATTTCCATTTTACCCTTCCTCTCTAAAGTCCTGGAACGCCTCATCTATAACCAACTAAGTGCTTTCCTCACCAAACACAGTCTCCTCAATCCTTACCAATCAGGGTTCCGTCCGGGGCATAGTACCACTACAGCACTTGTCAACATCACAGACGACATACGATCGGGTATCGAAAACGGCAATCTAACTCTGCTTACCTTGCTAGATTTTAGCAATGCATTCAACACCATTGATTTCGATATCTTACTTGGAATACTGGGCTCTCTTAACATATCGCCGGCTGTGATTGATTTCTTTCGTAGTTACCTGTCTGGCCGCCGGCAGCGTATTGCCATTGAAGGTTCATACTCCTCCTGGTCTGATACGGCTGCTGGCGTACCGCAGGGGGCGTTCTTTCTCCTCTACTCTTTGCTATTTTTATAAATTCTATCTCTGATGAACTTCTTTCTTCCTACCACTTGTATGCTGACGATCTGCAAATTTACTCTCAGGCACCTCCTGGTGAATTCTCCGAGGCGGTCAAAATGGTGAATACCGATTTAGCTCGAATCTCAGAATGGAGCGCAGTTTACGGTTTAAAGGTTAACCCTGCGAAGACCCAGGTCATTGTAGTCGGTAGCCCTCGGTTACGTTGCAAAATTACATGGTCGCAGATTCCACCTATTATTTTTAACGGTACCATAATACCATACAGCGACTCAGTGAAAGATCTAGGCATTACCATAGATCGAGACTTTTCTTGGGGACCGCAACTGGGGCAGGTCAGCCGGAAAATGTTTGCGTCAGCCAAGTCTTTACGTAGACTTCGAAACTTTCTGCCAACCGCTACCAAAATTGCGCTTGCTCAATCACTTCTCCTTCCCATCCTTGATTATGCCGACGTCAGCTATCCAGATCTTACTGAAGCGCAGTTAGATAAACTTGAACGACTTCAAAATTTCTGTATAAGGTTTATATTTGGCTTACGAAAATATGACCACGTTTCCGAATACCGAGCTAAACTCAAGTGGCTGCCGATCCGCCTTCGCCGGAATACTCATATCCTATCCCTTCTCTACAATATACTGTTTAATCCTACTACCCCCTATTACCTCAAAGAACGTTTCAAGTTCTACCATGGCTCACATTTTAGACCAGTACGGTCGTCGGGAGATCTGAGACTTGAGATGCCCCAGCATGAGAGCAAATCCTACGATAAATCGTTTACAGTTCGAGCTATTCGACTGTGGAATGCCCTTCCCCCTTCCATAAAACAAGCAAAGTCACTGGTCACGTTCAAGGCACGCGTGAGGGAGCATTATCTCTCCACACTGTAGTTCATTGCTGTTTCTTCACCTAGTGTCACCTATCTGTCATTGTATCTTGTTGAAAATGTACTCATGTATGTATTAGTATATGTATATATGTATGAATGTATGTATGTATGAATGTATGTATGTATGTATGTATGTGTGTGTGTATGTATATAATTCTATATTAGAAGTAAATAAATTTGTTTTTGTAATGTTTGCACTTTTACATTATATAAATAAGCACCTCAGTACGCCAAGCTATAACTACCTCATTTAATATCCTACTATAGTATTCTATCCACCCAAAGGTTGCCTGGTAGATATCGCTTTTAGCGATAAGGCCGCCTTTGTACCCTATTTTCTTTATTTGTTCCTGGATATATTGTCTCAAATTGGTGTACAATAAAGATTATTTATTATTATTTATTATTAATATTTATTTAAAATGGTTTCTTAGTAGTCGATGTAGCGCATAAAAATATTGCGTTTATTTTTATTAATTTTATGTCATTTAATGTTAACACAGACACTTTTGTCGATTCAAAAATTAATGCGTAATCGCACGAGTCATGACTGATTTCATTTTTTAACCCGTTGAAAATGTTATTAAGTATTAGATTTTCATAAACGAGAAATTCTTGAAACTTTGAACGCTGGGTTTAAAATCAGTAACAATTCCAATGTTTATTACCAATAAAATAGTTGTAATAATTTTATTGGATTACAAATATAAAAATAGTTGCTCACGCAATGTATAACAAGTTTTATGATACAATAAAATGTTAATATTTTTATATTAAAATGAAAATGTTCGGTTGTGTTCTGCTGGTCACCATATTCGGTATTTATTTTATTTATATTAAATTTTACATTTCATTCAGTTTATCACGAATATCAATAGTTTAATACAGTTTTATTGTATAGCATCACTGATACATTTCTCGACTAGTTGCTTCGAAATTCTTAAATCGCTGTCAAATTAAAAATCGACATCTGTATAGAGAAGTGATTGAGTATTTGAATTGGGTCTCCGACACGTCTGCAATTTCACAATAACACATTTTGGTAACGAGGTCTGTAAATTCAAAATTAAAATTCTTCTATTAAGTTGACATTCCGAAAATTACGTTGCGTTTTCGATAGAAAACTGTTGGAAACAAATCTTCTACCAAAGTTAGGCTATTACAAACGTGGAAACTGACACGTCAAGAGAATGTGACAATGCCACACGACTTGCATAAGTGTGAGCGAGAGATCTGATACAAATGTCTTATGATATTTCACACGTTTGTAATAGCCCAACTATTACGTCCATCATCCATGGCGTTTAAACTGCCAGAATTCCAACCCGGTTAAAATTAAAATGAACGAATAATTTATTCAAATTTTATATAACAATTCTCATATTCCAGCTCATACCAACACACTGCCACAGCAACCTGAGGATCCAGACAAAAATGTCAATCTGGCTTTAGAAACTGTTCTAGAGTTTTCTAATAAATACCAATCAGGCGAAGAAAAACTGCTAAACGTCGTTCAAAATTTTATCAACCGACTTAAAGATGAAATGCATCATGATTAACCAAATAACTCTGGAAAACATTCGAGGAGATCTTCAAGCGATAGCAAAGATGAACTAGAAATACTAGGCCTCAAAATCATCGATAGATTAAATTATTTAGAGAATCAGGTAGATGAAATAAAGCAAAACAACGCTCTGAAGGATTGTTCGACAAACGACAAAAACCAAACTGTAAATTGCTTCAGTAGAAGTAGTAGCGGAAGAGATATAAATGGCGACGGATTTGTCAAATTTGTCGAAGTCCAAAAAGGAAGTTTGAGGCAAAAGTATAACATTACAGATGACACGAGCGATATTGTTATTAAGAAATGCGATAAATGTAACGTTTCAAGGATATATAAAAAGATCTTAAAGATAAATGTGAGAGAAACGAATGAAGCTACATCATCGAATCATTCGAACACGTTTATGACAACGTCTAATCTGAAATTATATCAGGAGGAATTGAATCCGCATCATCATCATCACAACAGACCAAGAATGAATGCAAGAACTAGAATATATCACACAACTGCAAAATCAAGTGATGAAGTCAAGTTAGACCAAATAATTGTAAGATTAAATAAAACGAAACTGTCATTGGATAATAGACAAAGATCAGTTGATCTTACAACAATAGCAACAGAGGCTACGTCAACAGTAAATTTAACACTTGCAACGAATGAAATAATTCGTAATTTTAGCAGAACTTTTCCTCTAACTGCTAGCTACGTCCCGATAGATGGTAGAAAGTTTAATGACAAAAATACAAGTTCTATTGGGGAATTAATAAAAGAAATAAATGATAGGAAATTTGATAGTCAAACTGCGAACGAAAGACAAAGCAATATCTAATAAAGTTATGGATTTTTTTTCTCTTCCACATAATCCTGTATTTCGTCCGTCCAATGTATGGTGATTTAGTTTCAATAAATAAAGAATTGTCTCGATTGAATTAATAAGACATTTTCGACTGTCCCATGACTCAATAAAGTTTTGTGGAAAGTAACGCGCTTTCATTTCATCGAACAATTTTAATTATTTTTACAACGAATGTGTTCTCTTCTTGAGTCCCACGTTGGGCGCTAAATTACCGAGTTAGGTTAATAACAGCTTTATATAATAGTATTAGAGGTATAAGATAATATTGTATAGTCTTAGACTGCTTTGTTGGTTGTTGGAAGTGTAATTGCTGAGTAACAGGTTTCAGGATCGCTACCCAGCTCAGTCAGTCATGTAATTTCACGGTGTTTAGAACTGGACTAGATTTATGGCAATCGAGGCATCCCCCTATTACATGGGACTCGTAGCATAACCGGTGAAAAGTGAGTGTTGCATTGTATTTGTGGACCTCTGAGTGTTGTTATGTTATTATTAGTGTTATATAATTGTGGATGAAGTTAAGTATAAATAATAAAAATGCTAGAATTGCTAAGTATGTTCTTGGTAGAATTGAAACTAATTAACATACTTATTAAATTATTCAGAACAGGGTATCATCGATTCCGCTTATGTGTTTAGGGTTCTGTCTCTAATTGTCATAAAGATAAAATGCTTAGTAATATTGAAATATGGCAAGAAATGTTAAGCGCGCCATCTCTTAGTACTTTCTGAAAGTAAATATCTTCAATTTATCTAGGTAGATGTCGCTACGGTTAGCCTACGAAAATTAACTAAAAGTACGTCACTAATTAAATCTGTATTATCGTAATGTAATGTAACATCTTTAGCTGTCATGTTGTCGATGTCAACTGTCAAATGTGCCAGATTAGAATAGTTTCCCGCGCAAAGAGTGATAAAGCGTAGGGACACAGTATCGAAGCAAAAGTATCGATACTGTACGCAGGAGTAGAATCGATAAAAAGTATCGTACTCATTAAAGCATCGCAACATAAGAATTGATACTTCAAGGTATCGAGTACTTTTTTTAGATCAAAATTTGCATAGAACAAAGGTCAGTAAATATTGTCGGTATTACTTCAGTTCGGCAGGAAATAAAAAAACAAATGGTATTGGTACACAAATATAGGACAATAATAAAAAAAAAATTGGAACACATTGAAAATGTAGGAAAAAGAAACAATATTAAGTTATTTTACGTATATTAAATACTAGCAGTGTCCAACGGTTTCACCCGGGTAGTAGATTGAAGATCCCATTCCTCCACCATTCAATCACATAAAAATAGAAGTTTGTTGAGCCTTTATAGAGATAAGCGGTTTCGGATTTTTGTGATGGTACTTCCTGTTCCTGTTTTAGAAAATAATCGTTCTGAAGGTACTGACGACACAAGATTAGACGTACATTCTCGTGTCAATTTATATACATAATTTTGGGTACATTTCTTTGGGAATTTAACTGCGAACGACTACACGGTAAGAATAAGTTCAATCGATCGAATTAAAAAGTTTTCAAGGAGTCAGCTAGATGGCACTGAATTTTTCATTCGATACGATACCTGGAAAAAAGTACTTATTGAGTAAAAGAATCGAATGCAAAGAATCGAGTACAAAAGTATCGGTATCGAATGGGAATGTACTCGATACCACATCACAAAGCATCGATACCTTTTTCGTGTCCTTAGTAAACCGCGATTCTGGTGGGAAGTTTGACCGTATGACCGTTGACGAGCATCATGCTGTGTTCATATAAGAATCCGTTATGAATAAACTTTCAGTATTCAAGTATTGAGTTTTACTTAAAAGTTTCAGATGTGGTATAAGACTTACGTGCAGTGATAAGTGATTACATTAGTAAAGTTTGGCAGCTGTACAATTACGAAAGAGGATGTACTTATTCTTATGTTTTGCTTTTTGTGAAAGACAATCATCAAGGTGCCTTGGGGTAATATCGGACGGATTTTCGAATAGTTGCAAGGATGTTGCAAAAACTTTTTTTTCTGAATATTGGTATACAGCACATTGATGACAAATAGTGGAATCACTAATGATTAAACACAGTGTATTTTAAAATTTATTTTGTTTATAAACACTCAATACTTTTTGCATTGTAAGCCTGTAAAATCTGAACAAATTTTTTGTGAATGCAATAACGATTTGGCTATCAAGGGGTAAGTTCGGACAACAATTTAAAACTAGTCCTATGGCTAGGAGCACAAGGTGTGTGAAAAGAATGTATCCGATCTTTCCTGTTCTTTAACATGACATCAAAAAAATGTACCTAATACTACAGGCATAGATGTACCAAATTATTATTTTTTTTTGTGTGTGTAATTTGTCCGATCTTACCCCAAATGCCAAATTTAAAAGACATTAGGATTCTCAAAGTTTGGTTTTACCCACAAGCATAGTACCAAAAAGGAAAAGTAAGCGAATATTTAAAAGCGTTAAATAAAACTGAAATACTGTGCGGTTGGTAGAGAAATGAAGGGAATCGGAATATTCAAATATTAAAACGAATTAATAGTAGTATAAAATATTATATTGTGATAATATCAAATATAGAAATCACTAACAAGGAATGAACAAAATTATAATACTATATGTAATTAAAGTTCTTCAATAGAAAAAAAGGAATACAAACAAAACAATTATACTTATCAAAGAATTGACAGTTCTCGTAGACATTTCAGGTTAATTGAGTTAAACATAAATCTTTATTAAACTGAAACGTCTATGACAACGATCTAGAAAACAAAAATCAAAACAATAACCAAAATCTCTATCAAAATACATATTTTTGGTTTTTAGTAGTAGTTACTAAGTGTGGATGTAGGTATGCCGTACATTTTTGAAGCGGCTGCTTAGGAGAGCTCCTTATTACTTATTTTCTGCATGACCAATTGCAGCGCTTCTTTTGTATAACGGGCCGCGAAGAGGTTCTAGAGTATCTACGTGGCATCTGCAAATGAATTGTTGTTATAAGTAGTGGATTTTAAGTGCCATAATAAAACGATTACGAACACATTAAGTAGGTATTTAAAGTGATCTATACATATAATAAAATTGTAGAAAAGTGCTGTCTGTAGATTGAAAATAAAAATAAAAAAAATAGCAGGGGCTATTGTTATGTCGATGTCGAACCCAAAAATGTAACTAACTTTTTTTTGTCTGTTTGTCTGTTTGTCTGTTCACGCTAATCTCAGAAACGGCTGATCCGAGTTGCATGCGGTTGCACGAATATATTGCATTTCATATTGTATGCTTCAGTTATGCTTTAGTGTTTGTTTCATGTCAATCGGTTTATAAATAAAAAAGTTATGTCAAATTAAAGAATCACGTCGAACACTATTCTATGCTTATACATACATTTATCTACCTCTATATCTATTAGAGGTATATATAAATATATATATATTTAACAGGGTGCGGAAAAGGTGATAGTGTTTTTATTCCTCGGATTCCTCTCATTCCAAACAATTTTCCGTTTAGTTTTAAACGAATTCAGTTTCCAGTGAGCCTATGTTTCGCCATGACAATTAATAAAGCTCAAGGTCAGACTCTAAAAGTTGTGGGTGTAGAGGTAGATCTAAGTAACAGCTGTTTTTAGCACGGTCAATTGTATGTGGCTCTGTCCCGTGTTAGCAATCCCAGCAGCCTGTATGCTTTCACCCCCGATGGCCATACGTCTAATATTGTATATAGAGAAGCATTACAGTAAAGTAGGTTTTTAGCTACCCAAAATGACTGTGATTATGATCCAAATCTAAAATAAAAATAAGTATATATTTAAAAAAAACGCTGCTCATAGTCACTATTCCACGCGAACGAAGTCGCGGGCACAGCTAGTCTGTAATAAAAGTTTGAAAATCACTGGCAATTTAGAAACGGGTTTAGACCGGATATTTTTGTCCGATCTTTACTCGTGATGGGTAACACCGGATTTCAGCCTACAGATGTAGTAGCCGTATCTGGATGAGTTTTATCATGTTATCACTGCTTAAAACTTAGAGTTTAGGCAAAACAAATCCAAAATAAGCTATACTTTTGCTAAAATATGTAAATACAAATGCAGGTGAAAGACCGGATAAACAAATATTTTATAAAACTTACATTGTTTTCTTTAACGGCGCGTAGTACATGTCCGAGTAGCCGGAGCGACTAGCGATCACTGCGGGGCGGGGTGAAACATAATGATTTGGCGGGCAATGTGGCTAACATTAAAAAATATAGCCAAATAAGTGGTATATTTGATTTCTACGTTCTTACCCCAGCGCCGATCTTACCCTAACACACCTCATTTTGTGCTCGGCCTATGAACAAGATAAAACTTGCTTTTCGATGATTCTCAAAAACTTTAATCGGTAGCAAACTAGCAAAGTTTTGTGAATGTGTGTTTTGTTGTGCTCATGAAGGACTTCCACTTTTTCTACTCAATGCATGCTTGGCTCAAGTGCTTGAAACTGGTGATTGGTGAGCTTTTTTCATGTTGAACTTTTAGCTTGAACTGAAATTGGACTCAATATAACTTGTTTATTTTGTAACAGTAAAGGACTATTAGAACATTAACTAATATGTAAAGAATGCTGCACCTTGTACATGATTGGTGGTGCTGGTTGTGACCTAATTTAGCTACTTTGTATCTTAAATATAATTAATTTCATTATTTTCATATTGTTAAGTGCAAAAGACAGTTACTTAACCACATTTATTTATTATTAATAACATTCTACAAAGTGCTATAGAACACCAACTTTCTATCACTGTTATATTGCTGAAGGATATTGATTAACAAATGTTAAGACGGTAAGCGGGTACCTTTAAACACAACTAATATTCACTAACTTTAAATTAATAATTAATATCCATAAGTGATAGTCTAGTCTAGAGATCTCTGAGATCCAGTAGCACATCATCCTCACATTCAAGTTCACATAGCAATGTGAACAAGAAGAAAAGATACAGGAGAGAATTGAGAAGAAGCAATCAACGTATTGAATCGTTGGAAGGTCTTGTTAAGAACCTGCGGAATAGTCAAGATAATCAAGGAGAAAGCTCCTTGGAAAATTTTGGATCATTACGGACAATTGTACTGTATGTTGTCAGGTATGATTTCATTCTTGAGTTTGATCCTCAATCGTCCATTGTCCCAATTGAACACTGGCTGAGGAATTTAGAAAGCATTTCTAAAATTCATGGCTGGGATGAACCCACCTTAATATGCAATTGTACATATAAACAGCGTGGCTATGCCAAAAGTTGGTATGAGAGACAGCCAACATATGAGTTAAGTTGGAGTCAATGGAAAGAAACACTGATTACATCTTTTCCTTTTACAAAAAATAAGGTTTGCCAAATTAGAGAGCTTACCGAGTAACATTACCCAATGATAATGTTATTGAATTTTATGACAATAAATTGGGTATAGGCATATCGGGTCAACTTACTGACAATGTAATTTGTCAAGCCATTATAGGCACTCTTTGTAAAAAATTATTAGAAGTTGGAGCATTATCAGCTGGTTGTCATGATACAACTTCATTACTGAAGTATTTAGCAAGTTTCATGAATACAAATGACAATAGTGGAAATAAACCTCAAGAAGTTAACAAGCCTAATATAAATTGTTACTACACCCTGTGTCATTATATTATTATTACTATTCCTGCTCCAGGTCCACAGGAAGAAATTCCAATAGGAATAGGTGGTACCTTTGTACTTTAATTTTATGAATGTGTTGTCCTTTATGTTGTATGTGTGTACTTAAATAAATAAATAAATCCATCGAATGTTTCAAATGTAATCAAGGTGGCCATCAAGTATTTGCTTGTCCTCACTATAAAAAATCAAAAGGATAATTCAAATACTCAGCAGCAACACCACATAAAATATTAGAAAAGTTCAGCAAGTTAATTTGCGTAATTAATAAATTCCAAAAAAAAAAATCATTTGATTGAAAATAAGCGTTAGTAGTTAGTGTAACCTGTAAACCTATATTTATGTATGCGCAGTAGCGGGACGTGCGTCACTCGCTGCTCGATCTTTGTGGTGAATACACAACGTTAGTTTAATAGTACAAGTGCTTTCATTTATCGTCTGACCTTACACACATACACGCAAACACCTAAAGGACTTTACGCTGTAACTGTAGAGCCTGTGGTTGAAATTAGCTTGAACCGCTATTATAAATGCGAAAATATGTCACTTTGTGTGTTTACGCAGTCACACCCAAACTGCTGAAGGAACCGAGATAAAATTTGGGACAGAGTTAGATAAATAGTTAATAGTCTTTAGTAAAATATAGGCTACTTTTTACTCCGGGGAACGCGGTCGAAGCCGCTGGTGTAAAATATTTGTATGTGTCATGTTAATATACTGAGAACATCTCTACTAGTTAGTAGTCACAGTGAGGCCTTTCCTCATGAGCAGCGCACACGGAGTGGAAACTAGTTATACTTAGTTATTTACTTTTGTAAACGGGTATTTAAAAATAATTTTGTTGAAATTTGTGCTTTCCCTTAAAGCCAAATCCTAAACCTATAAAAACATTATGATTTGTCTTTAGTGGAGCTTGCTGCACGTTCCAAAGTAGGTATAGATTAATGACATAACTGGTAAAACATGGTTGTTGCTGTTCAAGTTACTAGCAGCTGAAACATCAACAGCCTATTACTGGCTACTGCTGACCAAAGGCCCGCTCCCCCGGAGGTTTGAGCATTAATCACTTCGCTTGCTCAATGCAGGTTGGCGACTTCAAACTTATAATAAGAAATCATAAGCCCAGATTTCCTAACAATATTTTCGTTCACCGTTTGTCAGTGGTGCCTAAATAATCTTAGAAATTACATAATATATTTCGGTTGATGAAACGCCCACATAATATTGGAATTCTAAAACTTAACGAGGGAAAAGGAAAATGAGCTCTAAAGACAACAACATATTTACTTAGACATCATGTGTATGATCAAACGGATCCAACTCTATATAAGTATAATCCGCAGCAGGATGAGTTATAGGAGAATTACTTCTTCTGAGATTTTTACTAGTTGTCATAGACGCACTGATTTTATCATAAACTGTAGTTTCATGTCCATTGTCATATACCCTTGTATCTGCTGTGCTTGTTTCTTCATCCACTGCTCTATTTCTTATAATTACGAGTGGTTCTCTCGCAGTTACTTCTTTAGCATTATTATTTTTTGCTTTAGCTCTCATTTGAACTGTTGGTAGAGCTGTTTTACTATCAAGTTTATTATTATTGTTGTTTCTATCTTCTTTGTGTCCAACAATCATTTCTTTCCTAACTTCTTGTACTTGTTTTTCTAGATTACTTACTCTTCTCTCTAAATCATCGTTTACGTTGGCTGCTGTTGTGGTGTTACTACTACCATCTCTGCGATATATTTGTGTATATCTGAAATGAAATTTATATGTCAGTGTTGAGTATACTTGCAGGTCTTTCCCTTGAAGCAGGAGTATAAATGAAATGGTAGTAAAAGTATAGTCAGTAAAGTGACACTCTCTCGCCTCACTCAAGGTGGCAGAAGACAGTGGATGATTTTCTACCCACAAAAAGGAGCGTATAAGAAAGAAACCCCTAAAGATTTAATTCGGTAGTTAAACATTGAACACTACTAGTCGAATTAACAAAATAAAGTAAGTTAAAAGTTTAGTAGTTCACTACGACGCGTCACTACATTAGACGAACATAGAAAGTAAATCAATATTTCCAATTTACTGTGATCAAGATTTTGTGTTTTGATAAGTAAAACTCGAATATTTTTAGCAACTTACAGCAACTTACACGTAGTCTTCTACAGTTGACATTAGCGTAGTATTTTATCAACTTTGTAAATGTTAGCTTTTGCCTACAAACAACTCTGTTTGTTATGGTATAGGTCGGTAAACGAGCAGACGGATGACAAGTAAGACACCTGAAATGCCAGAGGCATTACGAGTACGTTACCGGCCTTTTGGGGATTAGGACTTTGAGGATTGTTGTGGTTTCGGGGATCAGGGAGATTGGGAAGGGGGCAATTAGGCTCCCGCTAGCCCTACTCACACGATGAAACACAACGCAAGCGTTATCTTACGTCGGTTTTCTGTGAAAAGCTACATGTCAAACAGCTTGCTACCAATAACGGAAGAGTTCTATAACTTACCTTGCTCCTCGCCATAGACCGGGATGAAACGCCCTTTTATATCCAAACGTATCGCTACCAGAAAAATGTTTGCCTAACCCAACATTATTCTTTGCTTCATAGTATTTATCATTATCACGAGGTTTCCTTCCTATATTATCTTCATCCTCTTCAATTGAATACTGTTGCTTCTTTTGTCTGTACTTCTTTTTATCTTTTGATTTATGTTTCTTTTCGCCAGTGGCCATCTCATATACTTTATTAATATCGTGGTTGTTTAAATGTTTCATTGCATATCTTGCTAAACCTTTCACATATTTTGAGTTCTCGTCAGATGTTTGTGGTTTATTTTTGTGGTTTGGTTCATTATTGGTTCCTATATGATTGGCTTCATCAATCTCATCATCTGAATGTACCTCGTCGAAACCTTCTGTAACTAAAGTTACGTAACGGTGCGTATTAAACTCACGTAGTTTCTCCTGGAACTGCTCTATAGAATTAGAAGAAGAGTCTAAAACTTTTTCTGACTCCGAATCTGTATTTTCATTTTTATTAGCTCTTGCTTCAACACTAGTTACTTCTTCTAAATCATTGCTGGATTCTTTATCTTCTGTCTCTGATATATAGAAGTTAGTAGTAGGAGGTGACACATGAAACTGTTTTGTGTTGAAAGTTGAAGTTTGTGTTCCTTTCATTTGATTCCAAACATTCTGTATTCTTTCTTTCAGTTCTATTTTAGCGTTTACATGTAAATGTGTATAGTAGTCGAATATTAACGCCTTCAGTGCATCCTTTATAACTTGTGCCATATTATATTCCATTCTTCTAGTTTTCGGCTTGTTGTAATATTGCAAGTCATTTAAAATCTTTTCGAATTTCTCTACAGTTTCTGGTCCGTACAAGGAATTGATATAATCAACGAAATCTTTGACTTTCTTGTCATATCTCTCGTCTCTAAGTATATCAGCTACAACATTTATATTAGCTTTCGTTTCAGAGACCGGTTTACCACTGATCAAGTTCAATTTAGTTTGCAACATCCTTCTAGTGTCATGGTGTTTGGTTAGCTCAGAGAATTTACATCCTCTATAGTGATAGTTTTTAACTTCTTCGTTCAAAATGTCGATGAAGTCTCCGAAGGTGGTATCTTCATAAGTATTGATTATATTAATCGCTTGTAGTATGAATCCAGTGAAAGTTACTACTGCTGGTGTTGTGACCTGGAACTTAGGTACCTTACCTAGTGTTTTAGTCTTTGCTAGATGGTCTTTGGCGATGTTAAATGTTATTTCTGCCTTGGTATGGGATTTGTCATCGATTGCTTTTTTTAGTTTTATGTCTTTGTTAGTATCTTGAGAGCTCGTTTTGATGAGAGCTGTAAATATTTGAATAATAATATTAGTTACGTATTATTTGTGTTGTAAGTGGGATTAATATAACTACGATTTTGTAAGGATCTAGTGAAAAGATAAAAGTGGAAAGTTTAAGTAAAAACTGATCATTCGATTATATACGTCGAATATATCGGATAGGTATTGTACCTATAAATTTAAGATTTTTAGTCTTAAAAGAAGTAAATGTATTTTATAAGGATGTTAGGAAATAGGGTATTAAATTTTTTCTAGAGATTCGACAAAAATATTTTATTGAAAAGAAAACAAAATAAATACCGTATATAGTGAACAGCTGAACACAAGCGCACACTTTCATTTTAATATAAGAATACGAACATTTTATTGTATCATAAAACTTGTTATACATTGCGCGAGCATTAGAATTTTTATATTTGTAATCCAATAAAATTATTACAACTATTTTATTGACAATAAACATTGGAATTGTTACTGATTTTAAACTTAATGTTGTTTCAAAGTTGCTGTGTTCAGTTCTAGCAAATGTTTTTAAAACTCTCAAATCTGAACAAATTCGTTTGAAAACAGTCAATATTGAAAATGTGTTACAGTAATACAATTACAAAAGTGAATATTTCCAACGTGAAACCAATTATAACTTATAAATAATGCGACTACTATTTCTGTTGTTATTTCTGCACTATGATTTGTTCTTTTGTCAGCCGTTTAACGCAGGTTTGTCACAACTATTATACTAAGGAGCAAAAAATCGGAGCCACTAGTGATTTTTCTTTTTCATTTCTTGTTTAATAGTTTCTGATACAAGTATTTTATTAATTAGGAACGTATGTCGTATTTTTTTAAGGGGAAAATCATCGAATGTTTGCTCCCGCCTGGGTGAGGCGGGAGGGAGTGCCTGACTCTTATTGACTAAAAACTACCCCGTTCCTTCTCCTGCACGTCGAGCCGGAGCCCCGGTTACCCGTTAGGTTCTCCGCGACAACATAGGTCGTATAAAAATTTAAAGGCAATCTCAAATCAAGTTAGCTTTACAATGAGATCATCTGGTTGTAAAAGGATTTATTTTATATTATAGATATAGAGGGTTGAATAAAATGAAGAAATAAAACGTTAGGGGTTCGGTTTCTTAGCTCCCAAGTGTATAATTATGATAATGTCATTGTAAATGGTTAAAAGTACTACATGCTTAAAATTAATATTCTAATCGATTTCGGCTACAGTGACTTGCATATCGGAAACCTCAGTTACATTTTTCTCAATATTTACTACAACTAATCTAATGACTAATTAGTACCTCTACTCCACAACAGAAATATTTTTACCATTTGATAAAACTCTGACAAAAGACCAACTCACTCTGGACGAAATAATTAAACCGAAATATGTTCAAAGACACGGCCGAACGACTTTAGATCCAGTCGTGTCGTCAGTTAGACACAAACTACTTGATGACAATCGCGTGTATATGGCCACGTTAAGTACATATGTTGAGAAAGAGCAGGCTGTCGATGACATAGCAAACGGGCCCAATATACTCAGAGAACGAGACAGTAATAAAGCAAACGACAACACAGCGACATCCCAAGAGACTTCAATCAGCGACTTAGATTCAGAACCTGACAAGAATGAAAAACTGATAAGAGAACTGAAAGAGAGTATGAAAATAAAAGGTATAAATGTAACTATTTTACCTGATAAACTCGTGACGTCTGATCAAGATGACAGTAAAACGGATGAAAGTAAAAACGAAGAAGATAGAGATGGAACAGAAGATAGCTCAACAGATGATCATGAAGAAGAGAATGAAACTGCTGAAGAACGTGAAGAAACTACTCCAAGTAAGGATAATACAAATGAATCCAGTGATGATAGTGATAAAACTCTTATAATAGATGGGATTGACGATACACAACTAGATAAAATTGGTGATATACTAAATATGGAGAGACAAAAGACAGAAAAACAACAGTCAACTGAGACAGAAGATGAATATGTTACAACAACGAAACCAAGAAGAAAAAAAACGACAGAAACTACAACACCGGAACAATTCAATTATGATTTTGTAAAAAAAACAAAAGCTCATGTAAATAAATTTACACAGTCAGCGTTAAGAAAACACAAATCATCAACGCATAGAAAATTGAATGTCAAGAGAATTACAAAGAATCGAATCACAGTAAGCGGAAAATATACGACAAAGCATAAAAAGCTTCACGCTAACAAACTTATAAAGAAATCAAAGAATGTACGAGAACTAGAACCTACAACATGTAAAATTGATGAAGAAGCGGAAACAAGCTCTGGAACTACATCAGTACAAGTGAATATAAAACGTTAGTAGTATCTAAATACTTTCTTCTACTACTGAATGTCATAAATTATGATTACGGACTGTTTAAACTTGTTACTGAAGCTGTCAACAGTCTATAAGCAGCCACTGCTGACCAAAGGCCTAATCTCACACGGAGAAGGTATGAGCATTTATCACCACGCTTGCTCAATGCGCATTAGCGGTAAACTTATAATTAGAAATTAGCTCCGGTTTCCTCACGATGTATTCCTTCGCTATATTTTTACTGTAAACTTTGACATCTAATATGTTCAATGATAAATCTTCAATTTAACTGTTATCCAGGTACGCCACCAACTAAAACCACGATGCTGCCATACTTCCAAATGATTGTTGATCTGGATGAAGGGTACATGGTGGTGTTCCTCATCGAGCTGATGGGAATCATGGCGTCTAAAGACAAGGATGATCTATTTGAAGTCCTCGTTCATACTGAACAAATCGTGCTGCAGTGAGTGTCACATAATACTATCTGACATGCAAGTTGAAAGTTGATAATTTGAACCATATTCATTACTATTTCAGACTTCATGAAAATGGAAAAATTAACTGGTTCGGTCAGCCTCTCTTAGACATTACAATGAATCTGGCAAAATTCACAACCGAATCAGAAACGGGAGTAATACAAAGTAAGAACAGCTTGACCAAAAAGAGTTTGACGCGGTGACAGCTGGAACTAATATTAACTTGGACTGAATCACCCACTTCGGACTATATTTCATGAATAAATAATCATTCGATATTCGATGAAAGTAACAAAATCAAAACAGAGTGAGTCGTAGTGTACCAGGTCGCCACAGGTGCGATGCTATCGACCTCAATTATTACAAACTCTTTTTGTTGCCAAGCTGTAATTCACATGTAATCAGCTCATGTAGTGTATTGTCCAGTCAACTGATGGTAGCGAGGTTGACTTGTCAACGACACACGTACTTAAGTATTGTCAGGAGCTTACTGTTCACATATGTAAACTACGCTAATTCTATTGATATTCTTGCAGAATACGCTTCGAAATTGAATAAAAAGATAAGTGCACGTCACCAAGAGTTATCTTCTGAAGTTAACACCATCATAGACTATGCTGATATGTTGTATGATGATGAAGAAGGCACGAAGCTCTTCAATATGCTCAAAGATTTTGATGACTATCCTAACAGTACGTGTGTGTGCGATGTGGATTTGTACACAACGCCATCTGTTAGTCGATCCTCAATCTTATTGTAGTGAATGTGATTTGGATTTTTTTTAATTCCAGCTACACGACCAGGCTATACAGTATGTTTAGCATTAATAGAGACCTTCCTAAAGCCGTACCATCGGCTCAGCAATACAGTTCTACGTCAACGATTGTTAGACTCTATTAACTTTGAGCTAAGAGCTGCAATACCTCAACCAGACCTATTGAAGATGAGTGCTTTGGGATTTTTAGGTATTAAAGAAGGTATGTATAGTATAGTTCTATGCCTGAATACTGAAACGTCTTTTAAACTGTCAAACACCAAGCGGTCACCGGTGACCGCAACCTATTGTTCTATAATTGTGTCTATAATGACGGTACCCGACGAGTTAAATATTTAACAGCTGCTTCATTACTGAGCAGCCCTCGTTTTATTCGTTAATTTATTTATATTGGGTTCCATTTAGTCAGTCAAAACACTATTGGGTGTCTTCGTTTTCTTTTTTAATTCTGAACTATAGCAGGAAATTTCGGTTTTTAAAATGTGACCGGACTGTGGCTACGTCTCTTCCAGGATCCTAAAACGTTTCATAGACGATCGTATCTTGAAACGAATTGTGCGGATCCCCGTACCATTCGCTTCGTGTTTGGCAACGTATTCGTGTTGCCTGTAGTATTGCAGGTATACTTAGACTACGGTGTCCGCTCACCACCGTAACAGCCGTAGATTTCATCGTGTAAAAACTACTAACGTCGTAACCGCTTTCTCTTCTACAGCAACCGAACAAACCCCGTCAGTACAATCAGACAGCGACACCATAGTCTCATTCACAAGGAAAAAACAAAAGAAATTGACACAGAATTTACCAAAGCTGAAGTCGAAACCAAAACATCCGACTATCAAACGAAAACACACAAAATTCCAGCAAAATTACAGCAATGAAAATGTTTATAGACGTAGAGTAAGTTATACACCTGAAACTCAGTACAATTATCCTTTGTTAAGAAATATGAAGCCGATACAAAACCGTGCCGTATACAGAGACGATACAAAATTCTTACTCCGACACATCGACACATGTTAAGGCGCAGGTCTACACGTAGAGTAAACCTAATCAGTAGACCCACCAAGGAGTTCACAAATAAACTATAATTATAAAGCTAACAATCAAGCGCATACTAGATTCCCATTCCTCAATGAGACAGCACGATTTCGAACGCATTTGAGGCACAGAGACTAAGATCACAGGATTGAAAGTGTTCATAATAGAAATGCGATTAGCTATCAGAAAAATAAAACATACTTTTACAATAAAATGAGGGATGGAATTAAGCAACTAGCAACTGTTACAAAGACTGAAAGGCTTAAGACGATTCGCAATGAAAGCATAACGTCAGATCAATAACAATAAAAAATGAAAAGGTGACCAGAAAGTGTAAGTCTAGGAGAGTCGTCGACATGAATGGGCCGGCTCGACCGGACTGATACCACGGCCCAGCCGAAAATCGACGTGTAACAACGCTTGCGTTGTTGTTATAATTAAAACTTGAGTTATCATTATGTATGTTTGAAATAAAACTGTTTGTGTTGTTATTTTTGGTTTTATTTCCTCATTATCATCATCATATATCAGCCCCGTACTGTCCGCCCCACAGTCCTCCCCCAATGACTACACATTGCCAGGTTGGAAGCGGCCTGCATACAGTAACTGTCGCAGACCTTTACCAAGTCGTGTGTCTCCCTTACGGATACCCTGTGGTAATGTACATACATGAGTACATTACCACAGTATTATAAAATACATCCCTACTGACTGACTGCGTATAAATAAATTAAGTTTGTTTGCTTGTATGGAAGCGTGCAGTGGACAGTCGTGCGTTGTGTTTGACAGGTCTATACGACGTCAAAGGTTTTGTGAACCTGACCAAAAAAGAATAACCTATGGAGTATTTTACTCGTCGCTTTGTCTTCCCTTAGGAATTTATACCTTAACATAGAGGAACTAGAGAACAGACCGACAGACTGACACTTAGTATCTATTGGACATTCAAAATTGCCTTCTTGGTCTCACTGAAATAAATGACTTCGACTTTGACTTTGAGTGGTTCTCTTCCAATTCAAAATTTCTCTCTTCTTCCGTATTTCTATGCATTTCTTTACGATTACTTGTAAGATATTTATTTGATGCAGTGTCATGTTTAACATCATCAAAGTCATTGAAATATGGATTTCTGTCCAAACGACTATCTGCATACAAAATGCTTTCTGTCTGATCATCGAAAACATTACCAAATAGTAGATTTTTGTAATTTATTGTCGTTTCTTTAATTCTATTATAATTGACTTTATATCTCACAGCTTTGTTATTAGTTTTAGTTGCTGTTAAAATGTAATAGTTGTTGATGACCGGAGATTTTACTTCTTTTGTGTACTTTTTTGTAGTTTTTGCAAACTTTTTGTTATTGAGTCGAGAAGAGAAATGATTTATGACATCATCAGCTACTTCTTTCTTCTCATTCGTTCTTTTCCTGTTCCGTCTGCTGCGTTTGTATTCTTCTTGGAGAAATTTCGATTTTATTCCATTTGTTGTTGTTTGTGCTGTGGAATGTAATTTTATCTTGCATTGTAGGTTAATAGTTTTATTACAACTGTTTATTGCAGAGCTAAAGAAGTATGTAAGTATCGAAGCAGATGAATTTTTGTAATTTCTGTTACCACACTGGGACACAGATGTTAATTTTTCTATATTATGAGTAAACTTACGTTCAATTCTAAAAAGCATTCCATTAAGTCTTCGTGAAGGGAATTTATTCTTTAATGCGGTATTGATAGATTTGAATAGCGTTTGACCGCGCTCTAAATGGCTGAGTCTTCTGTACGGTCTCATAAAACAGTCGAATATAAATTCACAAAGCTGTTTTGCGTTTCTTGTACCTGAAATTCGTTAATGATTCCTTACATTAGGTTGAAAACAATGTTTCTTACATTCTTAATTTACGAAATGGCAAGTCATCACCAACCGACCCAGAGCCACGGACAACTAAATGGGTTGCCGGGGCTCGGAGCAGGAGTAGGAACGTGGTGGTCATTAGGCAGTAAGAATCAGACAGGCCTCTCGCCTCATCACAGGCGGAGGCGCGGCAGGCAGGAGTCAATGGCAAAGAAAACATTATCTTCGGCCCGTTTTTGCCCACTACTAGACATAGGCCATTCCAATATCCCAGCACTGTGCTCGATTTCAACTCTCCGCATACTACTACATACGCATACCACTACCGGCTACTGAAACAACGATTTCGGTTGTGAGGCTCTGCAGCCGATATCATCACTTCACTTAGCTGGATGCTATACCGTCTGATCGTCATGACGTCATCCGGTCTATTCAAATACATGGTTCACACCCTGTACAAACAAATGTCAAACTTACCATTAGGATATCGTTCATACTCCATAATGGCATCGAAGAGTTCCCATCCCTCGCCATCAGTGTACAGCAGATCAGCATATTCTATAATGGAGTTCAAGTCAACTGCTACAGCTGTCTTCCTGGTTTGCAGCATATGATACAGCATTGATGAGTAGCCTGGCGGGAGTAAAGCAGCAGGTCATCATTTACTTCGGTTAGTACAACAAGAGTACTTCATTTCTTTCAAACTTTTCTCCATCACCAGCCACAAGACGTCCACTGTTTTTATAACTATCGTGAGACATGGTGAATTACCTAAAAACTTACTATATCACACTCCAGACTTTCGATAGTACTCTCAGTACTACACTCGAAACTAGTATAACTATTCTTAGTATATTTACGTATAGTTGCGGATCTCCTCCACGCAAAGGCACCGGCCTCTACTTTTTATAACTTCTACTTACTTCTAATATAGTCGATCTCTGATACGCTGAGGAACCGGGAAAGCTTCACGATGGTGTCAGCCAGGGGTTGTCCGAACCACATCAGTCGATCAGTGTCGTACCAACTGAGAAAAATAATACATATTATAGTACTGTGTATGTCCTACTGTATAATTATGCAGAATGTAATTTTTTTGAGGGGGATAAATATATCCAATGACTTCTCCCGCCTTGGATAAGGCGGGAGGGATTGCGAACCACCCTATTCCTACTCCTGCTTCGAACTAGATCCTCGACCACCCGTTAAGGTGTCTGCAGCTCGTCTAGCTCGAGAGAATTTGATAAAAGTAAATATCGAAAATAAGTTATTTTGAAATGAGACTAAGGAGGCACTTGTAAACGTCGAACAAGATAAAAAGTATCAATCATTAAGTCCTCTAGTTGCTTTATTTGCTCGTTCCAAGGTGTAGATTCCTATGTAGAAGAACGAGCAAGAAATTTCATAGGTCACACTCTTATTGAATCAGGTTTCCAATACAATTCTTAGTTATATTGTTGCGTTGATTTACTTATCTGGCGTGTATGCATAGATGCTGGTGATGGTGACAATGAATACGAACGTATTTATGTGTGGTTCCACTTCCATTAACAGTTCTTTTACTAGTCTCTTATCTTTCTCGGATGTGATCCTGAATATTTCCTGAAGAAAGATGGTTAGAAATCCTTCGTTTCTGTCCTCCATCAGCTTGAAGTAGACTTGTCTTAATGATGGAGCTGGTGTGGTGAAGGTTACAATATCTGAAAAAGTTAGATATAATTAAAGACTAGCTTCTGCCACCGTCTCCGCTCGTGCTCCCGTAGGATATAAAGAAGCCTGTGTTTTCCTCGACCATAATCTACTTCTGTTCCAAATTTTATCCCGATCCCCATACATATTCGCGTTTATAATATTAGCAAGATGACCGCAACACTCTTTGATAAACCTGAACCTTTTATAGTGCGATCTCCAACCCGCCTGCCTGCGGAGACTATGGCAAACCCTCTTATGTAGAGGAGGCTCATAGTGCAGCAGTGGACTGTCATTGGTTAAATAAAGAAGACAAGTGTCAGAATCGATGGAACAACGGTTTGAAAGAGCCATTAATCTCTTTTGGTTGTGAATTTTAGTGAAATTGAACACTTCACACTGGGCAGGGCACTTAGCTCAGAGAACCGACAGCCGTTGGGGCAGAAAGATTCCCAAATGGAGGCCACGTACTAGCAAGCGCAACGTAGGATGTCCACCCACAAGCTAGACAGAGGATCTAAAAAGAGTCGCCGCCGAAAGCTGCTGGATGCAGGTCACTTTCAACCGGTCTGGAAGTCACTGAGGAAGGCCAGTAGCTTAGTTAGATATTTTGACATGCAATACATACTTTCATATAATACGTTCCCTGGGGTGCCTGGTAATCCAGTAGCTACCTCTATAGTGGTGCTCGCCAATGGATTGTACTCTGGTGTTTTTCTCAAAATATCATGACTATCCGTTTTTAGTGTAAAGCTTAAAAAAACAAATGAAGTTTCGAAAAACATATCACGAGCGATAGGGGTTTGACTGATTCTTAAATTAATTCAAAGTATAAGAGTATTTTTTATAAAAACTAGTGAGACATACTAAATTAACTAAAATCGCTGGTTACTCACGTGAATATACGCGGGTTACTCACGAGTAAGCTGCGCGACTTCGCCGCGACCGTGCACGCTGGTCATAAGGAAGAACCCTCTGTGGTAAATTCATGTGAGTACCCCGCGATTTTTAGTTAATGTAGGAGTATTGCCACGCTACAGCACAAATGGGCCGGCTCGATCAAAGCGATACATTGGCCTAACAAAAAACAAAATAGCATGGAGCAAGGTATGCGTTGTGTTTCGGACTGTAAATGAGGTTACCGGAGGGCCAATTCTTTCCTCCGTAATCCCCAAATTCTCAATTTTCAAATTCATAACCCCGAATGGCAGGCAACGCTCTTGTAACCGCCACTAGTATTGCGGGCATCCATGGACGGCGCTGATTGCTTACCATGGTGATTCGTCTCTCGTTTGCTGGCCTATCCTATAAAAGCGTAAATGATAAAAATGTGTACCTTGCCGTTGCTCTCGTGGCAGTGGACAATTTGTAGTCCACAGGATCGTCTCTGTGTACAGGAATACCTAAATCCTTCATTTTTTGAAGCCATATTTGCGATTTCGACAATGTACTCATCTGTGGCCCTGTTGAATGTTTAACAATATGATTATTAGAAACTGCATCTTTTATTGCTTCGTCAGTGGAATATCAAGTCTGATGACCGCAACCAAGGATAGCTTGCTGACCGACCAGAAGCAGACCCAAGGACACGGCACGTCACTTTCCACGCGCGCTTCAAACGACCACCAGACCACCACAGATGTGGCCCGGGAGGTCAGCAATGCACTTATAATTCCATACCGGTGTATCGGGTGTCCATGGACGGCGCCAATTACTTACCATCAAGTGATCCGTCTACTTGTTTACGGGCAGTGAAAAAGAACAATAAAAAGGCGTGTCATACATTTTAATACTGACCAGTAGTAAGTCCGACCCAGGACGAAAACCACTTCTGAACAGGAGTTCCCGCGGTTACTTTACTGAACCATTTCTTAACATTTGACATATCTTTTTCTGATATATTCACATTTGAATTCAAATTAATTTCGACATTGCGTTGAACAACTTTCCAAAGCGGTTTTATGGTAGTGCTTGGAGTTGAAGTTGTAGTTGTAGTTATAGGTGTCGACCGAGTGCCAATATTTGGCTCAGGTTTAAGAGTGTACATGCTATCAATGTCTGGTGGTAACGCTGGTACTGAAGAAGGAAACGCTTCAGGGTTAATGGTATATTCACTTGGTTTGTTTCTATTTAACGGAATTGAAACATAATACGTGTGATTTGTGATCCCATCATTGGTGGTGCCTGGTTCTGTGTTAGTATAATCGTAAATGACGTCAGGAGGTCGCGTGTAACTCTGTGTAGGTTGAGGTGTTAACTTTATATAATTATCTTTATCACGGTCTTTTATAACTGAGTCCGAGAAAGGAGGAGGTTCGTATGGGTAACCAGGGTAGTTCGTGTACACAGTGTCGGTCGGTTCTGTACCCGGTGGTCTCAAATAAGGCCAAGTATTATCATCTATTTGTTCTGGAGACTGTAATTCATCTTCCGGAGTTGGAGGCATCGTTATAGGCTCTTCATCTTCTTCCGGAGTTGGAGGCATCGTTATAGGCTCTTCATCTTCTTCTGTTGGAGTTGGAGCGAGCGTGAGAACTGGTTCTTCTCGCTCTGGTGGTGGTAGGAATGTAGATGTTGTGTATGGTTTTGGCATTCTCTCTAAATCTGTTTGGCCTCCCCAGAAGATTCCTGTGACGTCATATTCAGGAAAGTCTCTCCGTCGATAGAGTACCTTATCTTCTATTCCGAAAACTTTGTGTCCTTTCTTAAATTGTGGTTGTCCTCGGAGGTGGAAGTTGGTTCCTTGTGTCTGTTTGTGTACTGCGAGGGAAGTGACCTTACTTATATTATACATGCGACAGTCTGTGTGTATATTTGTTACTTAATTACGTTGAAACTGCTGAATAGATAGGAATGAAATTTGGAACTGGGGCAGATTGTAATTCGGAACACATAGGGTACTTTTTATACCACAGGAATGCGGGCAAACCCGATGGCAGAAGCTAGTATTGTATAATACAGCCGTGTGCTAAACACTGCTTCTCCTGCGGGTTTTTTTATGAATACGGGGTAAATGAGCAGACGGTATCTGGTGGTAAGCAATTAGCGCCACTCATGGATACCCGCAACACCAGAGCAGTTACTATGGCGTTGACGGCTTTAAGAAGGAATATGCACTTTTCTGTAAGATTTGAAGATCATTCCATTGTTATTGGCGTGATCAGGCTTGAGGTTCAGATTTATCAATGAGCGCTGATGCCCGGCCACTGTCAAATGTGTAGTCACTTGCCGGGTATATGACACCCACCCGGGAATTTAGTTTTTTTTAATATGTTTTAGTCTGAATATTAAATAGAATTAAATGCTTACCCTTATGGACAGTTTTACAGACGAACAATTCATAATTTAGAAACAAAGTTATTAATATTACTTTCATAGCGAATTATACACCGTTAATTATGAAACAAAAGGTAAACATAATGTAGCTGGTATGAAAGTAGCCGCCATTTTGTGTTTTTATTTTAAACGTAACGACTGAGAATTGCTTTTTTATTTTATTGAAACGAAGTAAAATTTTATTATTCGAATCGATTAAACTTTTTGTAAATGTATATTTTGTTTATTTAATAAAAAACTACTGTTTCGAAATATTTTTTTAAGTTTGGCAACACTTCTCTGTTACTAGTGACTGTAGTTTAAAAAGCCGTTTTTCAAAAGAAGATTGGTTTAAAATTAGGTACAGTTGATGATTGTTAGCTTGTTAAAAATCAGTAACAATTCCAATGTTTATTGTCAATAAAATAGTTGTAATAATTTTATTGGATTATGTACAAATATAAAAATAGTTGCTCACGCAATGTATAACAAGTTTTATGATACAATAAAATGTTAGTATTTTTATATTAAAATGAAAGTGTGCGCTTGTGTTCTGCTGTTCACTATATTCGGTATTTATTGTCTTCAGTTGTAAAACAATATTTCTTTTTGAATTTCATTCTTAAAATTGGTTAAAATTTACACATTTTGACAACAATAATATAGATTAAAGAACAATACTCATCGTTTGTCAACGTGGACGAAGCACACACAGCTAGTGTCACTACAGCTAATAAAATTAATAAATTATTTAACTACCAGTCGGGACCTACTCCTAAACAATATAACAGCTAGAACAACTTCGACAATCATCCATTTTGCGGACATATTCTACATTTCTTCTTTTGAAACGCCCGCTTCTAATGCATCAGGGTGCGGGTTCAAAAATTACCGACAGCAAGTTCCAATGCGACTTTTTCCGAGTTATAATATGATGTACTTTCTAAGATTAAATTTTAACACCACTGGCAAACGGTGAAAGAAAACATCGTGAGGAAACCTGGGTTTATAATTTGTAATAATAAGTTTGATATCGCCTACCTGCAATGTATACGCGTGATGATTAATGCTCAAACCTTCTCCGTGCGAGATGAGGGTTTTAGTCAGCAGTTAATGATCTTCTACACAAATATCTACCTCTATAGTTGTGAGAAATACAGACGAAATCCAATAAATGGAATGACCTGATGCTACAACCAGATTTTAATCCCAGCATCATTAGCTGCTATTGCCAAAAGGTACAAAATGTTAACTTGCCCTCAAAAGTGGGGTATGAGGAAAAACATCAACAACACACGAGGATATTGTATTGAAAACTGGAGCTCGAAAGAACCGTAGAGACAAAGAAGCGATCATCTTTCATGGAACCGAATTCACTTGATCTGCCCTTAACCCTCCTCGTTCCGGCCGGACGACTTAGCTGGTTACTTCGGCTCGATGTAGTTGTAGGGGGTGATTTAGTCTGTATGAATCAGACATTCTCTAACGCCTCACCCAATTCGGGAGAAGACAGTGATTGATTGTCGTCACTCAAAAAAAGTCGTCTCATAGAGCATGATGATGCTTTGAGAAGCACTGAACATTTAAGGGTTTTGAATCTAAATCTGCATGTATTATTTTTTATAATAACTATCACAAGACATACTAAATTAACTAAAAATCGCGGGTTACTCACGTGAATATACTGAGGCTGCGCGACATCGCCGCGACTGCGCACGCTGCTCATGAGGAAAAACCCCCCTGTGGTTGAAACTAGTAGAGCTTTTCTCAGTATATTCACGTCAGTAACCTGCGATTTTTATTTAATTTATGTACTAGTGTCATTTTTAGTGATTAGCAAAAATAAAAGGAATAAATCACTCTCACTAGGAGCCGCTGGACAAAGGTCGCTTCCAACCGGCCTATCTGGAAGTCATTGGGGGAGGTCTATGTTCAGCAGTGCACGTTATATGGCTGACATGACGATGATGACGATGAACTACTTTAACTAAGCTATATATGAACACTAGCTGTATCGGACTGGACGGTTGGTGCGGCCGCCGCACAACCAGCTGCCGAGCAACGTGTAGCGGGTTCTAATCCCGCACGGACCAACTCTTTGTGTGATGCACAAATCGTTGTTTCGGGTCTGGTTGTGATGTGTATGTGAAGTTGTATGTTTGTAAACGCATCCACGACATAAGAGAAAATCCTAGTGTGTGGTAACGGAACGAAACAACTACACAAGAGAACAAAATATAGTAGAAGCAGTCACATAACAATGTCAAAAACCGACAAAATCCCAAAGATATCCTACCTGACCTAAATTCATACATATTATCACGCCTTTTATCCCCGAAGGGGTAGGCAGAGGTGCATATTACGGCACTTAATGCCATTGTACAATGTAACACCCACTTTTCACTGTTTATGTTATCAGTCCCATGTAATAGGGGGTGAGCCTATTGTCATATACCGGGCACAATTCCAGACTCCGTGCTACTACAGAGAATTTTTAGAAACCTAGTATTTTGCCCGACCCGGTATCGAACCCGAAACCCCTTGCCCGGCATTCGCATTTGCGACCACTCGGCCAACGAGGCAGACCTAAATTCAAATCATAATACTTTTATGTTAAACGTGTTTAATGACCTCTATTCTACCAATCAAGTCCTTTCGTTGTATATCCGTAATGGAGGTAGTTGTGGAAACAATTAGCTCATATTGTATTGTCATCATGGTTAAGAGAGTGTACCAAATATCAGACGATCTGTCGTCAGAAGGGGGGCAAATTGAAATTCCCTTCACGCTTCCTTGTGTGAACTGTTAAGGAGTTGAATTCTTCGCCAGAGTCTGTGTCTCCTGAAGGGCATAACCTAGGCGTCTTCAAAGCCGGAGTGAATAGGTTGATTATGGGTAGACGTGCTTCATCGTAGACCGCATCATAGCTTACCACCAGGCGAGATATTGGACAAACATCGACCAATCAAATATATAAAAGAAATTGACCTAAACAAAGAAACAAACGGGTCAGACTAAATACAACCGTTTACCTACGAGTTACTCAGGTATACCTAAATCTTGCGACAAGTCTTCAAGCCAAGCGTTTATTGTCATGCAAACTAAACGTGTATACAAAATGTCAGCTCAATCGGTTGAAGATATCTGCTTCAAAGTATAGTTGCAAGATTCCACTTGACACACACACATTCATACACACACGTACATACATACCTACATAAAACATTGTAAGTGAATTAAAATCCTGTACAAACTATGAATACGTGAGTTTTATTGTTTACAAACTAATTTCAACCATCGGCACTACAGTTACAGCGTAAAGTCCACAGCGGCGGGCAGCCTAACATTCGACAAACTTATATTTGCGTTTGGTACAGCAACTATGTCTAGGGATTGAGCCGCACAATTAAGTTTGTTTTTTAGTGTGGATATTAAAGTATACGCATATCAAGTTTCATCGTAAACGGGCTGGTAGTTGTTGTGTGATGCGTGAACATATAGATAGACATTTTTTTTAATCACCTTCTTGGGTTCGCTGTCTATCTAGTAACACTCCCACTATTTATTTTTTTAATATTTTCAATTTACAGAATTTACACTTCTACAGTTATATGACATGTATAGATATATATGAGGTACTTGGTTTTTCAGACGACCTTATAAAGGACGTAGTTTCAATCAGCCGATATGAATGACATTGGGGGAGGCCCTTGTTACGTAATGTCAGTAAAATATTATATTATTATTGAGTAATAAAATAAAGTTAGTCGGCCATGTTTCGCGTCGACATACATATTGTCGGTTTGTAGCGCCATCTATAAAGTCATTCATAAAAGACATTGCTCTGCGTCCATCCATTGTTGGCCCTGGAGCCAAGAGTATCGGATAATAACGTTTTGTATTCTTTATCATTTGTAGACTCCTAGAAGATCTTATAGTTTTTATAGCAGACTAGCTGCAGAAAAGATATACATATATTTCAATAAAAGTATCAGATTTTGAGGTTATAATTTTACCGTAACAACGAATATTTGAACGAATGTTGAATGTTTGAATGATTTTATAGAAATGAAGAAGTTTTGATAACTGTATAAAATTATTCTTACAACATATTTAACTTCATTAAGAAAAATAAAACAATCGATATAATTGATTGGACATCCCTACTTCACCTTCGACACGACATTACATTGGACTTTCTGATTTATTTACCTCTATTTATTACATTAGGCGAAGGCATTTCACATTAGGCGAAAATGGCGATCTAATTTTAATAATCGCGTTAAAATCTATTAAAAGTACAATTAGGAAAACAGCTAGTCCGTGATACAGAAGTATTTGCAACTTATATAATGAAATAGGAGATTATCGTACATTCCGATACTCTTTATTGCACAGGGCCATTTTGGACATTGTCTTTTATTGTGTTTGAATGTAGCGATAACAACAATATAGTTGGAATGTGAATGCAAATATTTATCTGAATACTAGCCATTGCCCTGCTTTGCTCGGTTCCTTTTCTTCGTAGCTTGAGGTTTTATACCAAACACCGTGAAATGTATTTCATTTTCGTCTCGAAGTAATGTTTCGATCTTAGCAATACAATAGTCTTACAAAGAAATAAAATGTTTAAAACAAAAAATAACTGATGAACCATTGCAAAAAGGAAACTTCGAAAGCGCATACGAACTCATAGTACCTACATTATCAAAACATCACGCCATGTAATTCTCAAAGAGGTATTTCTCGTCGGATGGCTCGTGCGATGCGAATAATGTCTACACAAAGTCTAATGCAAATAAGTGTGTTTTTAATATTTCTGTGGTTTAGTGTTTCATGTGCGTATTTCTATGATTTTTTTGTAGTGGGTAATTGTACATTAAACACTAACTAATTCAGGAAAATAATTACTATTGCTAGAGTCCATTATAGCTTGACTGTGCAGCGGTTTAGCTGGAAAAATGAAGAAAGAAACTCGAAGAAATGAATAGTATTATTGGATAGAAGATAGAAATAATAAATTATAAAATTAATACAAGCAGGCAAGCAATGTCTAAGCGCGTGTACAATAGCTTTGGTCGTCGACGTGAGACTACGTGAGAGATGCAGTACCTCCGCTCACCGCGCGCATGCAGGTAAGTAAAACATTGTATGATTTTAGACCGCGGCCCCAAGCTCATAAGCGGCCGCGATTTTGCGCGCATTGTAAGGTGGTGGTCCAAGTTGCTACACGCTACATTTTTGTTTAAACTAAAATAAAAATCACATCTTAATTTTTATGTATTTACTTTATACACAGGTAGGACACCTTATCGCAAGTTCTTTTGCTGCGGGACGAAAACGAAATAGATTTCACGGTGTATAACCTTCCTCGGTACATGTTCATGTTCGATTCATGAATCTGATACAGTATTTTTGTAGCGCGTTCAGCGCAGGGGTTGGGCAACCGGCAGCTGCGCGACGTGTCGTACGTGTGATTCCCGGTCAAAATAAGGGCCCATTTACACGATGATGGGCACTGTACCGCCATCGCTACGGTTCCATGGTAGCATCTTGTACACAGCATTGCGGTGTAGAACAATCCCTAATCTTAAATTATAACTTTATAGGCCACTATTAAACTAAACGACTTCAGTAGTTAGTTCAGGACAGGCTTTTGAGTCGGCGTCCGACCGAGTGTAGTCCCTTAGTCGGTTCCGGCGGGCAGGGATAGTGCCATAATTGTCTCCTGGTGAGCCAAAAGTCACTTATAAAAGGAACATTAAAAGAAATCGAAAATTGAAAACACAGATTTTTTTTATATCTTTATTTAATGTGTCAATAAAATTGTTTGCTAGAAACAAATACATTGATGGCAGGAAAAATGAATTTCGATTATATGATGAACCCAAAAATATACAAGAAAACATATTTCATTAACAATACAATGGGGGCTACCGTTGTTTTGTTCACTAGATGGCGCTAGTGTGAATCTCTCGTCTTTTCGTCCACCAAGAAATTAGTTAGTGTCACACCACTGGTCACTCAATTCTTGACAGCTACAGTGATTAGATAACGCCAAGGAGACACTAGGCAACAAATGTCCCGCGACATGTCCATTGAAGCCTGCCGATTTCGCCCGACATAATTATAAGGCGACAACGCGCGCCTTATGTCCACAGCGACGTTGATGTTGCCAGACATGTCGACCAAAGTCCGGCAACGTCGCGCTACTCCACCCAACGTCGCTGGCGACACGTGTCGCAGGATATTTGTTCCCTAGTGTATCCTTGGTTTGAAGAAACCTGTTCCTACATTTGTGCTACCTGGTGTTCAATGAAATGGTAGCCCTCACATACATAATCCTTAAACTTCATTTTGAGCGACATTTTTGCCAGATTTTTCTATTACTCCTTTGAACATCACAATCCCATCTTTTCCTCTATTTTCAGTAGTTTGTTGTTTAACTGTTTTAGTTGTAACCTTTACATGTTTGTCAGGCACTGTGAAATCACTCGGAACAATATCAATTGATTTAAATTTACTTTGAACAATGGTAGTTTTATCTGTATTTACAGTGGCAACACTTGTAATAGAAGCTACTGTGGTAGTTTTAATATCGTGATTATTTGTAGTGGTAACATCTCTTAAAGCTTTGCCTGTAAAGTGTGTAGCCGTTGTAGAGTCTACTTCAGTAGTTTTTACAGTAGTTGTAGATTTTTTGGTGGTCATAATTGGAAATAGTTTTGTCGAAAATTCAATTAGTATCGAGTTGTTGTGTGACTTCGCCTGTCTTTCATCGTTTGGTGTCTTCACCTCTTTTTCGTGATTTTCAATTGGTATTATTTTGTCACTTACTTTAGATCTATGATTTAGTATAATTTCTTTGAAACCGGAGCCTTTTTCTTTGACGATTTTGTATTCGATTTGATATTCTGGTTTTTTTACAGTGCTTGCATGTTTCGGCTGTTCATTCCTGATATTATTTCGTGTTGTAGTGCGTTCTGTAGTTTTATGATGTTTTCTTCTATCATGTTCTACACTTCTTATGTCGTAACTATCTGGATCATTTTCTCTGTGTTTGTCTGCTCTCTCTATGTTCTCTTTACTTCTTTTACCTAATTCTCTTTTCTTCGTCGTTATTGTGGCAGTATTTATTCTATTTTTTACTTCTTTTAGCTCCTTTTCTAATCGATGCAAACGCTTCATCACAAACGGGTCTTCCTTGCTTGAGCTCGCTTGCTTTTTTTTGTCAAAATGTTCAATAGAAAGTCCTTCGTCCGACCGTGGATGGTGTTCGGCGTTTCTCCGCATATCCCACTTTAGAGGCCTATTCAATATATTGAATCTTTCGGCAATGAGAGATAATGATGCTGGGATTGACAGACCTACACCTGGCGTAATGGTTGAATTGGAAGGTGAGAGAGATTTATTCAATTGTTGGATTTCATCTGTATTCTTCTCTACTACAGTGTTTAGTGAAGAGGGTATTGTCCGCAAAATGGGTGTTCGTCGAGACGATGCCAAAGTTGTTCTTGCTGTTATATTGTTTAGGAGTAGGTTCCGACTGTAAGTTAAAGAATTAGTTAGTTGAAGTATACTGTCATCAACGTGGTTCATGTTTTGACTTTCATATAAAAGTTTTATTAATACAGAGTTTGAGAATTCTGAACATAATTTCTGTAAAATGTTAAATATAAAAACTGAAAATAATTTTGTTAGTGTTTAGATGCGAATAAGTTAATTAAGTTTGAGAACAGTTGCATGCTAGATTGTAGATGTTTTATATCCAACAGTAGATGCAAAAGGAGAAATAATGGTAGAGACAATTATAGTTACACAATTAAAGTTAACAAACCATTTTTGTAAAACGTTGTCCCACAGACACAGTGTTCACGACACATGAGGGTTTTCTCATGTGTCGTGAACTCGTGAGTGCGTTTACAAACATACAAGATCACATACACAATGACACCAAGACCCGAAACAACAATTTGTGGATCACACAAAGTGTAGTGCAATCAAGTCTTTCAAGCATCGGAGGAAGCATAAGGTCGCATTTCCACTGACGCGGAGAGAAGCGGTGAAGAGCGGTGAAAAGCGATCAGTGTCAATTTTAACCATGCTCCTAATGTTTCATTGAAGCGAGGTGGATTCGAATGGAGCGCAGCGGAGCATACTTTTGCAATCGTGCACTTTTGTACTTAGTTACATGTTAATGTTCAGCAGTGAATGTTTTGTGGCTGATGATAATGAAACATAATGTCTCAAAACTTACTTAACATCCAATCTCACAGGTCCGAATATGTTGTTAATTTTTTTTGTAGACAATCCTGGAGGAACCTCTTTGATCTCTTGCAGTTTATGTATCTTCTTACTGTTGCTATGTTTCAGTTTCTCATAACTTGGTTTACTTTTATGTTTCTTGGAAGTATAATGATGTTCACGGCTAGGTTTGTATGTAGTTGTGTGTTTTGTTACATATTTCTTTGTATATCTTGTATTATGATGTGTTTTATATTTCTGTCCATGTTTCTTCTTTGTATTTTCTCTACTTTCATCTTTATTATGATGATTGTCTTTAGTTTTCTTGTGCTTCTTCTTTTGTTTCTTCTCCTTCTTTGTATGTGCTTTCTTATGCTTTCGCTTGCGTGGTTTCAGCGTTGTGGCCTTGTATTTATTCAGTATGTATTGCGGAATTCCTCCTGTCGATTCTTCCACCCACATGGTTAGGAATCTGTGTTGTCTTGGTGTGGTGGCTCTGCCTGATCGATGAATAACATTTGTATCTTTGTCATTGTTTCTCGGGACATTTGTAATTGCTTCAGGATATAGTGTTATATATTTCATAGTATTGTATGCTTTATTTCTTTCTGATGAGATATCTATGGAGTTTCTTTCAACGGTTTCGTCTGTTGCTTCATCATCATCTTCAGAACCCGAGGATAGTGATGATAGTTCTTCATCTTGTGATTGAGCTTTCAATATTTTGTCTTCTTCTATTACTGATTTTACTGTTGGTACAGGGATTGCGGGAAATTTCATTTGTCATGTCTTTTGTTTTCTATGGTGTCGAATTCCTTTTTTCTCTACCCCTGAAAGTCTTTCAACAGATTTCTTTTTAAAATCCCTTGGATTTATATCTATTCTGGCCAGTTTCTTTTCAGATGGTATTATAGTTTCTTTCTTATATACGCCGTGTCGGAGGGACTTTTTCGGTATTGTTTCTGACTTGACACTATTACTGGTTAAATTAGATGGAGATTCCTTGCACTTTTTCAAGTACATTTCTATTTTGGCCTTCAACTCTCTTCTTGCATTAGGGTTCAATTCTGTATAATGATCAAATATTATCGACCGGATCCCTTCCCTAAGGATTCTGGCTAAAGTGTTGTGTTTCTTCTTCGACGTACCTTTCCCATAGTTGTCTATTTCTTGTAAAAATTTTGTCAGTTTGTTTTTAGACTCTGTCCCGTACAAGGAATTGATGTAATTTATAATTTCTTTAACATTGCTATCGTAACTTTCATCTTTCAACGTATCAGCAAGCACGTTCATGTATGCCTTTATAACTTGGGCTGGTTTTGCCTTAATCAAATCAAATGCAGTACCTAACAACGACCTAATTTCAAAATTCTCCATCAATTCATGAAACTTACATCCCCTGTAATGATATTTTCGTACTTCATCGTCTAGAGTTTTGAAGAAATCATCAAATGTTGCGTCGTCGTATGAGTTTAGTATACTGACAGCTTGTTGTATAGAATCAGTGAGTGTTTCAATGTCCCCATCTTTGAACTCTCTTCTATAGCTGCCTGATTTATCAATCACAGTCTTAACTTTGTTTATTAGACTTTTTACTTTGTCTAGAAACTTTAGATCTGATTCTTTGTCTTTGTCGTTAAATTCTAAGACGGTTTCTAAAGCCAAATGAACGGCCCTTCCATTCAAGGGCGGAGAGTCAGCAGCACTTCTGCCTACGTTGGCTGTAAAACAAATAAAACTGTTTTAAGATTTGTTCATGTAGTGTACTGTCCAGTCAACTGATGATAGCGAGGTTGACTTGTCAACGACGCACGTACTTGGGTATCGTTATGAGCTAATGTCGACTGCACGGTTGGTGGGATGGCTGGGCAATTGTCTGCCGCGCAACGTGTACGGAACACGGAACACGGATCACACAAACACGGAACAACTGTTTGTGAGATTGTTGTTCCGGGTCTGAGCGTGATGTTTAAGTCAATTTGTATGTTATTCGCATCCACGACACAGGAGAGAATCCGGGGGGGGGCAACGTTTTTTATTTCAATAAAAAGAGTGTATACATGTATTGTAATCAACACATGTTTTTAGCACTGCACGGTTGGTGGGATGGCTGGGCAATTGTCTGCCGCGCAACGTGTGGCGGGTTCAATTTCCGCGCGGAACAACTTTGTGTGATCCACAGATTGTTGTTCCGGGTCTGAGCGTGATGTTTAAGTGAATATGTATGTTTATATTCGCATCCACGACAGAGGAGAGAATTCTAGGGGGGGGGGGGCGGCCACCGTAAGCGCGGGCCTGCGGACGGCGAGCATGGGTGGCTCCCCGTCCGACCAGAAACAGACCCGAGCGTACGGCGCGTCGCGTTCCGCGCGCTCAAAGAGCCATCAGACCACCACAGATGGGGCCCAATAGGGCCGATGCCGATTCGGAGTCGCGGAGAACCTAACGGGTAACCGGGGCTCCGGCTCGACGTGCAGGAGAAGGAACGGGGTGGTTTTTAGTCAGTAAGAGTCTGACACTCCCTTCCGCCTCACCCAGGCGGGAGCAGTCATTCGATGATTTTCCCCCCTTAAAAAAAGGGGGGGGGCAACGTTTTTTATTTCAATAAAAAGAATGTTCATATGTATTGTAATCAACACATGTTTTTAGCATAATTTTTCTCAGTTTAACCTGTATGTACAGAATATATATATAAGGTGCTCTATAATTATTAGCCACGGCTTAAATGGGAGGTAGTGTTATGTTTACAGATTACAATTGTGAAGAAATTTCGTACCCCGGACCAGTTAAATACATAAAGTAATTAAGTAAACATTGACTACATTCTGCATAATGTGGTTCACAAATTACGCGCGATGCGTCGCTTACAATAGTCAATGAAAACAATTGCTATCTCTTTCCACGTGCACTAAGAATGAAAACAAAAATCAGCTGTTTAGCTCGTCGCTATCGAATCTACTAGATACTCAATAGGCACGCTAACAAGGGTTTTAAAAGTGCAATTACTTACCAGGTACGGCATTCTTCCGAAAAGCTGATGTAGGTAAATAAGATTATAAACTTCCCATCACACTTAAAACAGTTTTTTACACACTTTTACAGTTATTTACACACTCTCTACCTACTTATCTACAAAACTGTTGCACAAGTCCACCTTCGCGTTGCACACAAATGAAGGCACGCTTCCAAACATGTCATATCACATTATTTAATGTGTCCGTTTCACTTTTACTTTGTTTCGCGTTTGATTTAAAAGACGCCACAAGTTATTGTCTCTATCATCGTAAACTCCGGCAGTATCCCTTGTGCTCGCAAGACGATGACACTGAAAGAACTCTAACACTTCCTCTTCGAGTTCTGATTTGAATTTCGTCGCCTGGGAGGCATTTTACGTAGCGCGCGCGTATCTCCGATATTGAATCTAACGAACGTCCGGTCAGGCGGGGGTTGACGGGGCTACTGGCGGCCGGGCGGCGCGTGCGACGTGTTCTGCTGGGGTGTGCTGTCTCGTTCTTGAACGCCCCGTCATACGCTATTGCCATCCTTATCAGTAGCTCAACCCCCGCCTGCCCGGCGGCCGGTTGACCAGCGCGTGCGACGAGTGCAGGAGAGGGTGCGGGCGCGCGGGGGTGTGCAGCGTGCTCCAAGCCGCCCGGCGCCGAGCGGTCTGGCAACAGTGTATGACGGGGTGGCGCTTGTCCACGTGTTGCCGCACTGCTCCGAATTCATTCAATTCGCAAAACGCGGGTGCTGCTCCGTCATACACTGTTGCCGTTTTTATCCAACGAGACAACTCGTCACGGGGATACGCGAGCGTTACGTAAAAATACCTTCCAGGTGACGAAATTCAAATCAGAACTGTTAGAGTTCTTTCGGTGTCATTCTCTTGCAAGCACAAGGGATACTGCCAATCAAACGCGGAACAAAGTAAAAGTAAAACGGACACATTAAATAATGTGATATGACATGTTTGGAAGCGTGCCTTCATTTGTGTGCAACGCGAAGGTGGACTTGTGCAACAATTTTGTAGATAAGTAGGTAGAGAGTGTGTAAATAACTGTAAAAGTGTGTAAAAAACTGTTTTAAGTGTGATGGGAAGTTTATAATCTTATTTACCTACATCAGCTTTTCGGAAGAATGCCGTACCTGGTAAGTAATTGCACTTTTAAAACCATTGTTAGCCTGCCTATTGAGTATCTAGTAGATTAGATAGCGACGAGCTAAACAGCTGATTTTCGTTTTCATTCTTAGTACACGTGGAAAGAGATAGCAATTGTTTTCATTGACTAAGCGACGCATCGCGCGTAATTTGTGAACCGCATTATGCAGAATGTAGTCAATGTTTACTTAATTACTTTATGTAATTAACTGGTCCGGGGTACGAAATTTCTTCACAATTGTAATCTATAAAAATAACACTACCTCCCATTAAACCCGTGGCTAATAATTATAGAGCACCTTATATATATATATCTATATCTATATTGTGTCTATATATATATATATGTGTATATATATACAAATGTATGCATGTATGTTCGCGACATCTCGCGATTGGTTGAACCGATGTTGATGCGGTGGTCAGAAAAGTGTTATTACACTTAGTAGACGGTTTCAGTATACTCGTATTAAACAACCGACCTCAAAGCGAAGGGGATTTAGTCGGTTTTCTTATATGTAGTTCATAAAGGAATGATTTGATTGTCATATTCTGAATTAAATGTTTTTGAATTATACAAAAATCATTAAATACTTTAAATATCTTTTGCAATCTTTTTATATATTTATTAATTTATGCACAACACAGACAGTATACAGAAGAATACACAATATAAATTAATTGGAGGTCCATAACACAACATATTCCTGCAGGAATCTCTTCCTGCAGTCCTTCGACCACTGTACGTATAACAGCATGAAATGAATGATATACAATGACGCTGAAGCTTCGCACTGAGGGCGTCCGTGTAACGTCAAGCTAGGCGGACTTGATGCGTACAACATACATGCACGCATGCTTGCAAATTGTAAAAGTTTTCAGAGATTATTATTTGTACAAAAAGTGTACTTTTTAACCATTTTTATGAAAGAAAAACATTGTACTTAGTTATCGAAATAATGTAATCAAAATAAATACCGAGTATGGTGAACAGCAGAAAATAACCGCACACTTTCATTTTAATATAAAAATACTAACATTTTATTGTATCATAAAACTTGTTATACATTGCGCGAGCAACTATTTTTATATTTGTAATCCAATAAAATTATTACAACTATTTTATTGACAATAAACATTGGAATTGTTACTGATTTTTAACAAGCTAACAATCATCAACTGTACATAATTTTAAACCAATCTTCTTTTGAAATAACGGCCTTTTAAACCACTGTCACTTGCAACAGCGAAGTGTTGCCAACCTTAAAATATATATTACATAACAGTAGTTTTTATTAAACAAACAGCTCATAAAATTATAAACGTGCGCAGATTGTTTTAAGTTCAATTGACTTGAATAACAAAATTGTATTATGCTATAACCAAATAGAAAATAGATTCTCAGTCGTTACGATTAAAATAAAGACATAAAGTGGTTCATAATTAACGTTAGAGTGTATAATTCGCTATGAAAGTAATATTAATTACGCTATTTCTAAATTATGAATTGTTCGTCTGTAAAGTTGTCCATAAGAGTAAGCATATTACAATTTGTATTATTTAATTACTTTGTCGTGTATCTTTTTTATAAATATGTCTGCCTGGTGGTAAGCAGATACCTACTGTAGTCTAACACTTACACCTGGAGCTGCGGACACTACTGCTTGTCACCAGGACTCCGGCTCTATGCAGGAGTAGGAACGGGGTGGTGTTTAGTCAGTAAGAGTCTGACACTCTCTCTCGCTTCACCATAGGCGATAAGAAGTCATTGACTAATATTGCACCATCAAAAAAGTAAGTTGTAAAGTTGAAATTGACTGCTACACCGGAATTAAAAAAGAAATCATAAATTAAATTCTAATTTCCTTCCAGAAATCTTAAACCACACAATCCTGACAAGAAACCTACACAAATCACTAAAGGACATCGACACCCTCCTCCGTGGAGTACAGAAAGAGATAAGGAAAGAGAGGAAGATCCTCAGATCACAAATCGATTATGAAAACGCTCCGATCCCAGAAGATAGTAATTTTCTAAGTTATGACGTCACAGATATGTTTTGGGGCGAGACCGGAGTAGAAGGTGTAACACATGAGGATGTGACATCTACTTTTTTGCCAACACTATCGACAACACCCCGTACTACCGAAGAAGAATATATAGAAGAAGAGATGACTGATCTGACGCCACCGACCACAGTGCCGCCCTACACCTTTAACACTAACTACCCTGGATACCCCTACGAACCTCCTCCTTTTAACCCCATACTCTATCCTGATACCACGGAACCCCCAACTACCCGAAACCAGACTTTCGATATAGCAATAACGCCGCCAAACTTTGGCATTATGACAAAAGACGAGGCAGAAGAAGCACCGCCCTCCACCATCAGCTCCGACTACCCTGGATACCCGGTGCAGACACGAAACGACTCATTTGATTTGGTTGTAACACCACCAACCTTTGGCAAATTGACACGAAGTTTAATAGACGATTTCAATAAGTATTTAGGGTTCATCAGCCAAAGTAATAAGCCACCAGGTCTTTACACAATTATACCTATGGCTTCAAGGTATCCTCTTTTGACAACTACACCTTCAACTTCGAGAACTACAAAACAACTTTCAAAGTATTTAGTGCGTAATGGCCAAAAACCTAATTTTGAATCCGGTGTTCCGGTGTCAGGGAAAAACGTGGACAATTTTGTAAACTGGTTCAGCCAAGCGACCGCCACTACGCCTGTTCAGAGGTGGACTACGAAGTCGCTCTGGGCCGGGCTTACTGCCAGTAAGTATTACGTTAAAAATTATTTTTATATTGAACGGTTTTAGTGAGCTCTACTCATTCATTCATTCATTTATCATTCATAAAGCCGCATTTGTTTGATATCCATAATGGAAGTAGTTGTGGGAAAAATTAGATTAAATTGTATTGTTATCAATGCTAAAAGTGTGAACCAAATATCAGATCGATCTGTTCTCGGCAAGGGGTCGATATACCAATTAATCCAAACAAACAAACAGGGCAAGCTTAATACAACCCGCACGATGGTTAGCAGCTCCGGCCGAGCGTCGGCCCCGCTAGGCGCCTTCTATGGTGATCTGATAGCTAACGACTCGAGTAATGAGGTAGTCACAGTCTCATCAACAGCCTAAAGTACCCACTGCTGACTAAAGTCCTCTTCTCACACGAAGAAGAGAATTAATCACCACGATAGCTCAATGCGGGTTGGAGATTTAAAAACTTATAATTAGACATTATAAGCTCAGGTTTCCTTACGATGTTTTCCTTCACCGTTTGTCAGTGGTGTCTAAATAATCTTAGCAAGTACTACATATGACTCGGAAAAAATCACATTGGTACTTGCCGGATTTCGAGCCCACTCTGTAATGCATGAGAAAGCGAGTGTCTTGAACCTCCGGGCCACCACGACATATTGTTAATAGTACTAATCAAAAAACTCATTTAAACAGTGCCACAGTCACTACGTCCTCTGTACAAATCGCAATTGTGGGCCCAAAAACAACAGATGAAGAATTCTGCTACTGCAGTACACAGAGAAGGTCCTTTGACTCCTCCCGGGTATCCTCTACCACCTACGGACTACCAATTATCTGCTGCTGCAGCAGACAGGTACGTATTTCTAAAGTATTATTTTACTCGTGGTGGCGCAATGTGTCGACGCGAATGGGCTGGCTCGACCGGAGTGATACCACGGCCGAGCAGAAAACCGACGTGAAGCAACGCTTGAGTTGTGTTTCGTTGTGTGAGTGGGGTTACTGGAGGCCTAATTGCCCCCTAATGTGCTAATGGCCTAATTGTGGGGAATTCCCCATAATCCTCACATTCCTAATTCCCAAAAAATCCCATAACGCACTTGTAACGCCTCGGGTGTTTCGGGTGCCGATTGCTAATTCCTAACTTAAGGCCGATTTTTCAATTAACGGATAATTCTTAACCGTAAAAGCGTTTACAAACAAAGTATAAATATAAGTTCATATACACATGACACCCAGACCGCTAACACGTTTTTGGCAGCCGGCGGCCAAGCGACCGCACCATCCGTGCAGTCATTCTCAAATATTCAAAGTTGTTCCTCTGATATTTAACTGGCGTTGGAACAATGAGTCCGCATTCCGTGTTTCACTGATTTTTGTACAGAGTTACACCACAGACGCGCGGTTATGAAGTTTTCGGAACACTAGACCGCAATCCACTGACCAGCACATCTGTAAGTTTGGGACCACAAGACCACACAGGGATCGTATTTGGAGGTATGTATCGCATGTCAAGCTATACCACCTTGTCTATTCTTTTACTGAACTACTGCCATATTTGGAGCTATGATGATGACTAACTTTACATTTAATGTCGTCTGGTAGATTATGTCCAAACATTAGACACGTAAAACATACGTGTTTGTTTATTACTCCTTCACGTCAAAACGGCTGAAGGAATCGGAATGAAATTTGGAACAGGGGTAGGTCATGGTCTGGAATACCACGTAGGCTTCTTATCCAACGGGAACGCGGGCGAAGGCGATGGCAGAAGTCAATGTTTAATGTCTTTTTATAATTCTTTTAGGTATTGGAACAAAAACCACGACGCAGGTGCCATCTGCGAGACACGTTTACTACGAGATGATGGAAGAACAAAACGAAGGATATTTGGTTATCTTCCTACAACAAATATTAAGGATTACTTCTCTGAAGGATGAGAAACTTGTCAAAAATGTGTTGGAGGAAGTAGAACTACATGTGGGAACGTTAGTGTTTCATGATCATCACCATCCTCACACATACATACATTGCTATGATTCTTCTATATGCTCTTTCGCTTCATCAACAGTCATCAGTCGTTTCATGCATGCTCGTCGGTTAAAAGTACTTTTATTTTAGCCCTTCTTCAATATATTGTAAGGTTACATGTGTGTTGAGAGAGAAATGAAACGTGCGCTGTCTGAGTGCCAACTGTTGTACATTTATTAAATCATTTCATATATAGGCGATAACAATGTACCTATGCATCCCCACAATATTCCCCCCTTTTTAATACATGACACATCTTAAAATAAAATTACAGGTGTTTTATTTTCATTACAATTTTAGCTTATCTCCTTAGTACTATTTCTTATCCTATCGTACAATGTTGCAGTATCAACAACACAATGTACGTGTCGTATTACTAATATGTTAATAGTATACAGTATGATGTTTTATTTCATTGGAACATTAGATAATTCTAAATGCACTTTAATTTAATAATATATAATTCCGTGTTTAATATTTTACCATACATGCGTTTGCTATTGACATACTTATATTATAATTTATACTAGCACTTTTATTGTTGAACACTCTTTGAACTTTTTATACTAATTAATACATCACTCTTTAAACGTTACACAGTATGTTGTGGTTGCATCACTTGTTGTGCCATTGGTATATTCATGTTGCTATGCCACACTGTCATCTCTTTCCGTAATATTTTCTGAGCTCCTTGCTTACATCTTCGTAGCATCCTGTATGTTATATAGATGCCAATAAATATTGCGATGGCAATTATTATGATGCCGAATGTTTCTAACTTCTGCTCAATGTGTGAATTGGAAGCATTATTCGCTCCGTTTTGAGCAATGATTACTTCTTCCGTTTTTTTCTCAACACTATATGTTTTACCCATTTTGTAAAACTTAATAGGCTTTAAACAGAATTTAATGTTTGATTCAAGTTTGCTTCACTGAATTACACGTTAATGATGCTTTCATAATGTATACATATTACTATGACTTTTAAATTTTTCAGTTGGCTCAGCAAGTGGTGCAATGATTTATTATTACATTATTTCTATATTATCACTAGTGCTATTATAAAGTCTAGTCAACATTTATCATATACTACGTACATTACCAATGTTCACTTATTAATTACACTTTTATATATGAGTGTTCCGTTTTACAAGAATCTTACAGGTTTCTTGCTAATTCTACCACTACGCGTTTCTTTCTTATCTCCATTCGTATGAATAGTTTCTTTTTCTTTTAATAAATAAGCAGGTTTTAACCTATCAATTGAAACAGATAATGTTCTATTTTCTAATTGTATCTTATACACTTTTTCTGATCTTTCTAGTATTTTGTAGGGACCTTCGTATGGACATATTAAAGGTTTTTTTACTTTATCTACTCTTAAAAATACGTGTGTGCATTTTTTGATATCAGGATGAACAAAAAAAGATGTGGAATTGTTAGATTTCATGTCTACAGGTTTACATCGTTGTATGTTATTCCTAATATTCTGGATAATAGTATGAGGGTCTAAGTCATTACTTGTTTCGACAAAAAATTCACCTGGCAGTCTTAAAGAGCGGCCGTATACCATTTGTGCTGCACTGACTCCTGATTCTGATTTAATGGCTGCACGAAGGCCTAACATTACGCAAGGTAATTCGTGTATCCAGTTTTTATTATTATTTAATCGTGCCATTAATGAAGCTTTAACGCACCTATGCCATCTTTCTACGATTCCGTTGCTCTGTGGATGGTATGGTGTTGTTCTTATTTTTTGTACCCCTAGATATTTATTTATTTATTTATTTATTTAATGCACTAACAACTAACATTACAGATACATTCCAATACGATAGTGTAGCCATCAGTCTTACCACATCTTTTAGTACTTACTTATTACCTAATTATAATTAAATTAAAACTTAACACTTATACATACCTATATACTAATACAATAAAGTTTCCCATACAAATTTAATATCTTATATGAAACACTTAAAATTAAATACTCACAATTAATCATAAACGATATTTTACTTAACACCTATTCAGTATCTACTTACTAACATAAACTATTATTAAAATAACAAAACAAAGAAATAACTTTGAGACTTTTTTTTAGAGTAAACAATTTTGCGATCGGAAATTCTATTGCAACGTATTATTATATGCACTTATATTTAATAATACTCTCACTAGATCACTCGTATTGCACGAAAATATGTCAATGCGGCCATGAACCTCATTTACCGTGCAAATGGCTCGCGTGAGCGGGGTCTTGGCCAGAAGATTGGTCCTGGCCACAGGTACAGCGAGCAGCGGCGGACGATGTCGCCTCCATACGTATCGGTCTGGCACACACAGCTGCAGGTGGCGCAGCACTCTCGGGTTATGTGCCACCCCTCGTAATAACTTCACCACGTAAGCAGCTAACATAAATTCTCTGCGCACTCTCAGCTCGCTATACCCCACCATGCCCAGCACAAACAATGTCGGGTACATTAAAGGGTAAAAAGGGTACACGCCATACAGTTTGAAGTACAAGTGCCTTGTGAACTTGTTCTGAACTCGCTCTAACATGACACTGTACTTCGTTTCATGTGGAGCCCAGATTACCGCACTATGTTCAAGGTGACTTCTGACTAAAGCATCATAAAGTACCTTTAGCGTTGATATCCTATTGAACCCCTGTGTCTGCCTCAGTACAAACCCCAAGTTCCTATACGCCTTTTTACACACCTTAATAATATGTTCCCGAAAGGTTAAGTCTGGTGTCATTACGACTCCGAGATCTCGAACCTGAGCAGCCCGCTTCATTGGTACAGACTCCACCGTGTACTCATATTGTGTTGGTGTTTTTGTACGAGTAAATGTCATCATGGAGCATTTGTCCACATTGAAATGCAGTCTATTTCTCTGGCTCCAATCTACTACTCTTTGTATATCTTCTTGAAGACGTTCAGAATCTGATACATCTTTAATTTCCAGCAGCAACTTGATGTCATCAGCAAACAACAAACAAAGAGCATGCTTGACTACCTCTGGCAAATCGTTGATCATTATAATGAATGCCAATGGCCCCAAGTTGCTACCTTGACTTACTCCGGACCTAGCGAAATATAGTTCAGACTCGGAACCCCTATAGTCAACATACTGCTGCCTGTTCTTCATGTAACTGGCGAAGAAGTTTAACAGGTGTGGCGTAAACCCCATCTCCGCCAATTTACTGAGCAGTATGTCGTTATCAACCGTGTCGAATGCCTTTTTAAAATCGAAATAGGCGGCATCTACCTGCACCCCGGCGTCCACTGCCGGCACCACGCGCGCCATGAAGTTAAGTAGATTAGTGGCAGTACTACGCCCCGGCCTAAACCCGTGCTGCGCATCTGCTAACCGAGCCTGCACCTGTGTTTGCACACTGGCTTGAATAGCAGACTCGAACACCTTTGCCGGGGTCGACAGCACCGCCACCGGTCTATAACCCTGGACATCCTGGCTTGGTTTGCCTTTAGGAACAGGAATGACCCGCGTGATTTTCCACCGAGCTGGAAACGTACCTTGTTTCAAGCACATATTAAATATATAATGTAGAGGGTCCGCCAGCACCCTACCACAGTCTCTAAACAGAAACGCAGGCAACCCGTCTGGGCCCGCTGACCGCTTTGGTTTAAGTTTACTGATCGCGTTCTTAACATCTTGGAGATTAAGAACCCCGATATGCACCCGTGCACTGTTAGGCCGCGCCTCCCCCGCCGCTACCCGCACATCCAGCTGAGGTGGTTCCTTATTGTAGACTGATTCAAAGAATCTAGCAAATTGTCTAGAACATTCATGATCTGTGAGGTACTGACCATCCTTCACTATACTTTGCCTATTTACTCTACTTCTCTTAGATTGAATATACTGCCAGAATGATTTTGGATCTTTTGCAAACTGATTTTGAATTTTATTTTTATGTTCATTATGTGCAAGTTTTATAGCTTTTTTAATTCGGGCTCTGTACAATGAAAACTCGTAGTAATCACTATCGAGCTTCGTTTTCTTAAATTTTTTATGAAGTGTAGCTTTAACTCGTCGAATACCGGTTTTGCAGACACAATTATAGAACAATAGGTTGCCGTCACCGGTGACCGCTTGGTATTTGACAGTTTAATTTGTATATCTTTAATAATTTCTGATGTATACCACTCAGGATATATGTAACGAGATTTTTTATTATAATTGCTACAAAGATTCTTACGCGGTACACATTTATCTAATACATTATAAAGTTTATGATAAAACATATTCAGCACCTCCTCCAAATCGTGTTGTTCATAAATTTCCCCCCAATCAGTCGTAGTTAGCGTAGAATAAAGCAATTGATAATCAGCCTTATAAAAATTCCACCGTGGTCTAATACTACTCGCGCCGCTACAGCTGTTCGCGATGGGGGTGAGCGGGGTGTGTGCGGGCGCGGGGAGCGCGGGGCCGAGGCGCACACACACCGCGAGCGGTGGGTGATATGCGTCGATAGGTACAAGAGGCTCATCCGCCACCGCGACCGTCACGGCTTCACTAAAACCTGCACTTAGAACCAAATCTAACTGCCGCCCTTGACAATTGGGTACAGTATTATTTTGAGTAAAGTCGCAGTAAGACATAAAACATTCGTAATAATTACTAATATTAACAGTACATGAATACAAATTAAAATCACCAATTACAATTACCTGTTGGTACTTATCACATAATTTTTCTATTAATCTAAATAAAGTCATATAGTCATTCTCACAACTACCCGGAGGGATATAAATCACGGAACACAAAAACAAAAATCGGTTATTTAAATGAACCGTTGCACAAACCATTTCAAACACACACGCGTCTATCGATACGTCGGTCACTTGTACTTGTCGCAGCTCGAGCCGGTGTGTGGCCACGAGAAGCGCGCCGCCTTGCTTCCGCCCGTCCGCTCGATCGCACCGAAGTATTTGATATCCCGGTGGAATAATTTCTGAATCATTTATGGACTCACTACAACCGGATTCAGTGATTGCATATAAGTCGTAATTTAATGACTCAATATTAACTCTGAATTCATCCAACTTAGTGCGAAGCCCCCTCACGTTCTGATAAAAAATGTCAATATTATTCACTTGTGATATTTTTTGGTGATTTTCGAAACCAAATCCACTCATTAAACTGCGCATTAGTAGGCCATAGATCTGATGAATTCAATTTATCAAAGTAGCATTCAGGAACTCCGATCACAAATGATGAGTAATCTCGCTCGGTCTTATGTTTGATTTTGTCTACTTTAATGTGAATTTCTGACCCACAAACATTTTTCACATGGTCCGTTATCGCTTCAATGGTCGTATCTGTATGCAAACGCCAAACATGCAGGAATTTTTTCCTCTCAGATGCCTGGATTCCCTTTAACTCCGCATTTGTGCCCACCCCCACATCTCTAGGTTGTCGGTTCATCTTCCGGGTCCGTACTACCGTCGTCCAGCCAGAATCCTTATCATTCTCCTCACCTGACGGCCCAGTAGATTCCTTTCCGTTGCTAACACTTGTTATGTCAATCGCTTTCACGGCAGACTTTGTAGCCCCACGTTTGTTCACCTTCAACGTTTTGGCGTAGGTATTAGAAATTTTTGCAGAATTATTTGAATTGTTTTGTTGACTAACAACTGTCGCAAAAGTGGAATTGGGTGGAAATGTATCCTGTATCTCAATAACTGATGCTTTATCCTGGGCTAACCTAGCGGTCACCTTTTCTTCGAGCACCCTCATTACTTTGATAACATTGGCTCAATAACAAGGTAATCGCATTTGCTTGGCTATCCATACGAGTTATCATTTCAGACCTAAATTGTCTCAATTCCGCTAGCAAAGCTGAGTCCGAGTCTATAATCATAGGAGTAACATGAACTTGACTACCGCGCAAAGTACTTATGTTATTCAACGGAGTAGTGGAAGACAGCTGGAAGTCAAGTGAGCGGATAGGTGTTTCACTATTTCCTCTTTTTGGCCTAGCGCAAACACACTCTGGGCACATCCAACCTTTCTTAAATTCTTGGGTATAGGTCTTAAATACTTCGACGCTTATTTCAAGACAATCGAGATGATATTTCTTTCTACATTTACCGTTGGCATATTCCATGAAAGAGTTCTTTACTGTAGAGGTACAAGCACCACAATTGCTTGCCATATTTGCTAGGTACGTTCGCAATAATTCAATTCTAGGAATAATATGTTATATGCTGACCTGTACAGTTTGGTGGGTCTCCATTACTTTGTCTGCTATGACGGCTAGTTCTTCCAAATCTTTCGCTGACGTCACTGTGAGGACTGCTCTTACAGGTGCAGGCAGGTGTCCTTGCCATAATATTTTTAGTGTGTCTGCTTCTATTTTACCTCTTGCTAGCTCCTTCATTTTTCGTAGCAGTTGACTGGGTTTTTGGTCTCCTAGTTCTATTTCAGATATCAGTTTTTGAATTTGTCTAGTTTCGGATTCTTCGTAAATTTGCAATAGTCGATTTTTGAGGGCTTCAAACTTGTTGCATTCCGGGGGGCTCGCAACTATGTCCGCAACTTGCTGGATTACCTCCTTACTGAGTTTTGCCACAACCATGAAGTATTTGTTGGCGTCCGAGGTTTTTTGAGGTGCTAATATGGCTTCGACTTGTAAAAACCATAATCGGGGATTTTCTGGCCAAAATTCCGGAATCTTACTTGCGACAGTTAACGACGAAATTATGGCGGTTGATTCTTCTGTTTTCGGTATTATAGGCGCTGGAGTTGGCTGCTGTGGCATTTGTCCGAATTGTGTATTCATTTTTCTTGAATTTAGTGCACACGTGGTAGTAGATGAGCGTCGTATATGAACGTTATGTGTCGCCTACGTTACTGGGAATTATGAGTAGTCGGGGTCACCAGTGTAAGGTTACATGTGTGTTGAGAGAGAAATGAAACGTGCGCTGTCTGAGTGCCAACTGTTGTACATTTATTAAATCATTTCATATATAGGCGATAACAATGTACCTATGCATCCCCACAATATCACCAATCTACTCGATATTTTAGTTCATCCAGGGCGCCCTCTATCGACGGTCTCTATCATCCATCGTTTCTACATGTACAAACCATCGTGACATTTCCTTTTCAATCCTTGTCACATTATCATCTTTTAATCCACACCTTTCTCTGATAGCACTATGTGTCACTTCATCACTCAATTTTACGCAATACATACTTCTCTTCATGATTATCACTAATACAATGTATTTTACAGTTGGTTTAATCATGAGTGGTTCGGCGATCCCCTGACCAACGTCGTCACTGATATTTCCCGGTTCGTCAGCGAAGGAGAGATTGATATTGTGAGAAGTAAGTATGGCAGTTTCATTGTAAATTTTGTGTATATTTATAGTGGACTTTTGATGTAATAGTCCTATTTTTGAAAAAGGAAGTCCCAACGACTTCTCCCCGCCTTGGGATAGGCGAGAGGGAGTGTCAGACTCTTACTGACTAAATACCACCCCGTTCTAACTCCTGATTTGAGCCCGCAGTCCGCAGTTATCCCTAGGAGTATATTTCATCGGGACACCATAGCGGCGCAATCAGTCGCCGCTACCAACAATGTACTTAGCTCTATAGAAAGTTACGCACATGGTGTGCGCTTGGTTGCGCTACCAATCTAGCGGCGTGACCAGCTCAGGCGGGAGCTTTAGTCGCAGTGTGGAGCGGCGACTCTGGTGTCTGTATGCTGTCTAGATTGGTAGTTTACAGACAAAACGATGGCGCGACTGATTGCGTTGCCATGGTGTCCTGGTGGATGAAATATAGCGCTAAGGTAAACTAGGCAAATGTCTAGGGGCGCCGCGAGATGCGCGTGCCCAACTGCCCATAGAGTGGCGGCGGCTAAATGAATTAGGGACGGCAATGAGGTGCTTGCTTAGGGCGCTCTCTAGGTTAATTCACCTCTGAATCACCTTCGGAATTGTCATCTTCCCAGGCTACTCATCAATGATGTACCACATGCTGCAAGTCAGGAAGACTGCTGTATCAGTAGACGTGAACTCCATCATAGACTATGCTGATCTGCTGTACAATGAAGACGAGGGAGGTGAACTCTTTGATGCTGTAACAGAATATGAAACATATCCTAAAGGTAAGTTTGACATGGCGTCTCGTAACGTAGCATAATAATATGAAACGTATTGTTTTTGTTAACCATCGTCCACACGGAACGTATTGTCCGCCACCGACTGTGAGTACGCTCACTGTCGACATCGCACTACGTAACAGAGTATAGTCGGTATGGTGTGAATAATGGAAAAGTGATGAACTATACGCGCACTCATTGTCAGCGGCCGACAATATGTTTGGTATGAATTGTGCCTTAAACGGTTTTATTCAGTTTGTCCCGTTTGTTTGTTTGCGTCTTAAATAATTGGATTTTTACCTCCTTCCTGACGAACGATCGATCAGATATTTCGTACACACTCTTCATCTTGATGAAGATACAATATAATCTAATTATTTCCACAACTAAGTATCTCCATTATAGATATCAATCGAAAAGACTTGATTGGTAGAATGGAGGTCATTGAACCCGATTAACATGTTTGTTTTGGTATTACTTTATGATCTACTTAGTATACTCATAATTAATAAATTCCAGGTTCAAAGAATGCAAAAGAGGTGTGTGTATGTATACTCGACAGTTTCATAAGACCATACAGAAGACTCAGTCGTTCAGAACGCAGACAAACGCTTGTCGACTCTATCAACTACGCCTTAAAGATTAGATTCCCTTTACGGACTAATATTCTTGGTGAACTTCTAAATATTGAACGTAAGTTTAGATAAATTAATTACTTTGCCTTTTAAAACTTCTCACAAGTATCGATATGTTTAAGTATAGACATTCTCACAACACTTGAAACTTACTTAGTTTTAACTTCCAAAATATTTCCTTTTGTTATTGGTAGATGTTCCACCCAATCAAACGCAGTGTTTCACTCCAAGTTTTCTTCTGCAAACCTGTAATGAGTAGAATTCTTTGCCACAGTCTGTATTTCTCTGGTTGTCTTCAAGCCCTGAGTGAATAGATTGCGTGGTAGGCATGTTCCATCATCGCGTATCATCAGGCGAGATAGTGTTCACACGCCATCATAATAATCAAAACAAACATTTTGTAAACTTCTTATAATCCACAGCACAAACAACCACAAAGAAACCAAAATTACAATATATCAAAGAATTACACAAACGCAACAAATATAAAAGAAAAAGAAAGAATAAGAAGGAAAAAGAAGTTGATGACATCATAAAACATTTCTCTTCTCGACTTAATATTGAATCATTTAAAAGAACGTCAAAGTATGTTGGAGATATGACACCAGTCATTAACAATTATGTGTTAGAAGCAAACAAAAGAAATGGATACAAAATCAAATATAATAATGAAGATAAAAAAACGACTAGAAATTACAAAAATCTAATATTAGCTTCATCTTATGGAAATCAGAAAGAACGTGCAATTGATCTAGATAGGGATTCAAACAAAGACGCACATTTCAATGATTTCGATGACAGTACGGATGACACAGCAGGATCAGATACATACTTTCTAGTCAATAGTAAGGTAATTAAAAAAGTACTCGAAAAAGAAGAAGAAAAAGTGACTTTGAATTAAAAAAACCACCGGTAAAAGATGATGAGGATGTATCGACAAATGAAATTGAAGCTGTTAAAGAAAAATTACAAAATATGATTGTCAAAGCACAAGCCGATGAAGACTACGAGAAGATGGAAGCTTTGAAATCTTATGCTTATATTTTAAACGAAGAAAATGACCAACGTATGGCGAGTAAAAACTCAGGTATTTAAACAAAAAAGTATTTGTTTTATAAACGACTTTAAAAAAAAGGTCAGTTCGGTTTGACCTGTATGTATGTACGATTACCTCAAGATTGTCAGAGCCGTTATAAATGCGGTTTTCAAAAAAGTGTTTATTATCCTATTTTTTTTTTGAGAGGGGTGAATTATCAAATGCCTTGCCCCTGCCTTGGGTTAGATGAGAGGGAGTGTCAGATTCATACGGACTAAACCCCACCCCGTTCCTACTCCTACTCTTCGAGCCGAAGCCCCGGCAACCCGTTAGGCCTTCCGCAGCTCCGTATCGGGCATCAGCCCTAATGGCCACCATCTGTGGTAGCTTTGTTACACTTATGTAGGAGAAGGTTTTAGTATATTAATTAAGCGAATTCAAAAAAGAGGGGGTTGAAGTGGGTTGAGTTGGTTTTTCAAACGTAGTTTATAAAAGGATTTTTGATATTTCGACAGAGTAGAACACACATTTATCACCATGCTTTTTTCGGGACAAAATCATCGAATGATTCTCCCGCCTTGTGCGAGGCGAGAGGGAGCGACGGACTCTTACTGACTAAACACAATTTAAGTCGTCCGCAGCTCCGGATCTCTAATAAACCTGAACCTTTGAGGTTACGACTTCTGCCAAGTAAGTCCAGGTTAAGTGAAACCCTCTAATTAAGAGGAGGCTGATAATTCACCCTCCTATATTCCCTCTTCATTACCCTGAATTAGAATATCATGGCTGTTGGATATGACATAATATTGGACAATATTACTAACCATTTTTTCTTATGTTTTTGCAGACTCAGACTCAGATGTATCCCTACCAAGTGACACCTATAGTTAAATGGATAATTGGAGAAGACGGTGACGATTCCTGCTAGAAGCTCTGTGTCCTACTAACATTATAAATGCGAAAGTTTGTGAGCATGAATGGATGTGTGCTGCGAATGGAAATGTATCGCATATATCATTTCCACAGAGCCGTTGAGGGAAGTTAATTTCAAATTGTGTATAATACTATAGTAGTATGAATACATTTTAAGGGAATAAAACCAATAATAAGAATACACACATTTTATTATAATATTCCTACTTAATGGTAATCAAAGTTAGTCTGATATAGTACAACATTATTTAATGGAATAAGCTGGTAAACGAGTAGATGGATCACCTGATGGTTGTTACATGTATGTTCAGTCTGTATTGTCATCACTAATTAGTAAGTAGTGTAATGTGTTATATAAGATAGGACACTCAATATTAACGTTGCTGTCACTCGTCGTGCGCCCTGCACGTTATTGTAATAAATCCAAGTAAAATAAATCCGACTATAATTTGACAATCCACCAACATAACTATGGTAAGCATCAGTGCCGCCCATGGAGATACGAAACACCGTACTGTAAGTACTGAAAGTGCTCAACCGGCCTTTTGGCGATTAGGAATTTGAAGATTGTGGGGGATTCGGGACAAATTGTTGCCTGTGATGAGAACAGCTGAAGACAGTGATGATGGCAGTTTAATGGAGAATATATTGTCAAACGCCAGGCACAATTCTAAACAATGTAATTATTTTTGTAATGCTGATATCGAAGAACCCAATCCGAGGCTTATGAAACGAACGTTTTTACTCAGAAACAGATATTTTTATGGAATAGTCTAGCAAACGTACAGACAGATCACCTGAAGGTTAACAATCAGCACCACCCATAAACGGCCTTCGGTCCGATTTTTCAGTGTCGGTCTAAGGAGATGCGTTGCATTGCCAACCTTTTGAGGGTTAGGGACTCAAGGATTGTGGAGGTTGAGTAGGGTAGGAATCTAGCCTTGGGCTCCGGTAATCTCACTCACTTGGATAATAACACAACGCAAGCGGTATTTACGCTAGTTTTCTGGTCACCTGGTGGCTTACTCTTGAATCCAATTCCGATCGATCGACATTGGTATTGCGAAATTTCGTACTCTTGAGTTGCAACACTAGCGCCCATTGCATCCGTATTGCGTGGATATTAAATGAACTAAATGGTATTGAGTTTGGCTTTATATCCCGTACTCTGAATGCTATTTTCACAGCTACGATGGGGGTGTATAGTTTTGACATTGAATAATTATTGAGATTTGATTGGATTGAAATTGCATTGACATTGAGATTGGGTTCAAGAGTAAGCACCCTGATCCATTGTTATCGTTAGTTCTATTGATTGAATAGCGAATTGTCTTAAGCCGTTCAGTCTTTCTTGTAGCTGCTATCTGCTTAATTATATTCCTCATTTGAATATATAAATTTAATACGTTTTATTTCTCTGATTGTTAATCGAATTGCTGTCATGATCACTTTCAATCCTGTGCTCTTGGTCTATGTGCCTCAAATGCGTTCGAAATCGCACTGTCCATGGAGGAAAGGAAATCTAGCTTGCTTGATTCTTAGCTTTATTTAGTTTAGTTGTGAACTCCTTGGTGGGTCTACTGATTAGGTTTACTATATAACTACGTGTAGACCTGTGCCTTAACATGTGTCGATGTGTCGGAGTAACAATTTTGTACCGTCTCTGTATACTTGTGATCGGTTTCATATTTCTTAACAAAGGATAATTGTACTGAGTTTCAGGTGTATAACTTAATCTTCGTCTAAAAATGTTTTCATTGCTGTAATCTGGCCGGAATTTTGTGTGTTTTCGTTTATTTGTCTGATGTTTTGATTTCGACTTCAGCTTTTGTAGTTTGTGTCTAAATTTCTTTTGTTTTTTCCTTGAGAATGGGACGGTATTGTAGTTGCCTGATGACACTGGCAGCCTTTTTTCTGTTGCTGTGAAATAGAAGATGGGTATGACATCATTTTGTTTTACAAAGCTACGGTTGTCGTGATAGAACACTAGAGGTACCACGAGTGCGTAGCCAACAATAAAGCGAGTTACATGGGAATCTGCACATTTTTTTTTACGGGGGAAAATCATCGAATGGCTGCTCCCACCTAGGTGAGGCGGGAGGGAGTGTCAGACTCTTACTGACTAAAAACCACTCCGTTCCTTCTCCTGCACGTCGAGCCGGAGCCCCGGTAACCCGTTAGGTTCTCCGCGACGAATCTGCACAATTCGTCGCATGATCAAAGTCGTCTATGGCCCAAAGATCGGCTGTAGGATGCTGGAGGAGACTTGCTCCACTATTCGGATAGAATTCTTGACCTATAGTTCAGAATTTTAAAAATCTAAAGAACCTAATATTTCTCTGACCGACGTAAAGGTACTCAATTCCAAGTTCACGAATAATTATGGCTGTTAGATACATAATATACGTACCTTCTTTTATACCTAAAAATCCCAAAGCACTCCCCTCCGATAAGTCTGCTTCAGATATTATAGCTCTTAGCTCAAAGTTAATAGAGTCTAACAATCGTTGGCGCAGCTTTGTATTACTGAGCCGACGATATGGTTTTAGGAAGCTCTCTATTAATGCTAAACATACTGTGTAGCCTGGTTGTAAAACTAAAATATAAAAAACAAATACAAATTTAGAAACAGTTACTCATTATAAGAAGTTCGAGAACCAACTAATAGATGGCGCTATTTACAAATCTACATCGCACAAATACATACTGTTAGGATAATCATCAAAATCTTTGAGCACATTGAAGAGCTTCGTGCCTTCTTCATCATCATATAGCATATCAGCATAGTCTATGATGGTGTTGACTTCAGAAGATAGGTCTTGGTGACGTGCACTTATCTTTTTATTCAATTTCGAAGCATATTCTGTAATAACATCATTAGAATTAGCGTAGTTTACATGTGAACATTAGCTCATGATGATATCTAAGTACGTGTGTCCTTGACAAGCCAACCTCGCTACCATCAGGTGATTGGACAATACACTACATGATCTGATTAGATGTGAATTACTTACTTTGTATCACTCCCGTTTCAGATTCAGTAATTAATTTTGCCAGTTTCATTGTGATGCCTAAGAGAGGCTGACCGAACCACCTAATTTTTGCATTTTCCTGAAGTCTGAAACACAAACGAATAAGGTTCAAAATATCAACTTTGTACTTGCATGTCAGATGATATTATGTGACACTCACTGCAGCACAATCTGTTCAGTATGAACGAGGACTTCAAATAGATCATCCTTGTCTTTTGAAGCCACAATTCTCATCAGCTCGATGAGGAATACCACCATGTACCCTTCATCCATATCGTCAATCATTTGGAAGTATGGTAACATCATCGTTGTAGTTTGTGGCATACCTGGATAACAGTTAAACGTATTTTTTTTTAACATTGACGATAGATTAAAGGAGGATGCAAGAAACCTACCAACGGCAAGTACCAAGGTGACTTTTTGCGAGTTATATTGTGTACTTTCTAAGATAACTTAGACACCACTGACAAACGGTGAAACATTGGAATAATTATAGGTTTGAAATGCATAATATAAGCAAGCGTGTTGATTGATGCTCAAACCTTCTCCGTATGAGAAGAGGCGGTTGGTCAGCAGTGCACACTTATAGGCTGATGAAGATGATGATGAGCTGCTAGGTTGAATGACGAGTCTAAATATGACATCAAAAGTAGAAAAAATATTTAGATACTACTAACGTTTTATATTCACTTGTACTGGTGTAGTTAAAGAGCTTGTTTCCTCTTCTTCATCGCTTTCATCCTCTTTGTGTGTTGTCGTTTTTACGTCTCGAACATTGGTTGATTCTTTTAAAAGTTTGTTAGCGTGTAGTCTTTTATGCTTTGTCGTATATACTTCTCTTACTATGATTGGCTTCTTTATAATTTTCCTTAAATGCGTCTTTTTAATTTTATGCGTTGAGATTTCGTCCTTACTAAACGTTGACTTTGTGAATTTCTTGACCTTTCTATGGGCTCTTGTTTCTTTTAAGTAATAATTGAATATTTTGTACAATATAGATTTCGTTGCATCTACTTCTATGGGTTTCATTGGAACTCTAGAAACCTCTGTAGTCCGTTCCATTTGAGTGCTTTGTGTTACCATCCTTAGTATTTCATCAAGTTTATCTTTATGTACGTCATCAATGTCATCTATTATAAACGTTTCATCAGTCTTGTTACTGAATTTAATTGTTCTACCCTCATCTGCTACATTAGCCATTCTTGGCGTAGTGACTTCACGTACCTTAGCAGTTATGTGTGCTCCTGTATGTTCTTCTATTGGACTATGTTCTATTATATCTCTATCCTCTTCATGTTTAAGGTCTTTCATTGTATTGTCATGTTTATCAGACATTACTACTCTGTCAGGTTCAATAATTACATCTATGCCTTTTAAGTTCATACTCTCTTTCAGTTCTCGGATCAATTCGTTATCGTTATCAGGTTTGAAATCTGATTCTTTGACCAAAGTCTCTTGGTTTGTCATTATTATGTCGTCGGGTTTATTATTGTTTCCTTCCCTGGATATATTAGAAACGTTTTCTATATCTTCCACAGCCTGTTCTTTCTTCTCATTCGTGTTTAACGTAGCAGGATCTGCGTGATAGTCGTCGCGTAGTTTGTCTTGAACTGATGAGATGACTGGATCTAAAGTAGTTTGGTCTTGTCTTTCGATTTGTTTCGTTCTGTCTTCCACAGTTTGTTGGTCTTTTGTCAGAGTTTTATCAAATGGTATAAATGTTTCTGATGTGGAGTAGAGATATTGATTAGTAATTTTATTATTGCTTGTGGTTACATAAGGAAAATATTAGTAAGTTTATCGAAATTGTCTACATATAACAGCACGGAATTTGGAAGTCATAGTATTGCATGAGACTCTTGATGTAACTAACAAATTAAGCAATTTGCCCCCTTCAGGGAATGCATGTGAGAGGACATCGACACATTTTACTTTCCAGGTTTTAAACTGGAATCAATTATATGTATTTTTATTTTTGAATGTTGCCCCACTCTAAGTGTGTTGTGTCTATAATTTCACATACACATGATACCCAAACCCGAAATAAAAATTTGCATATCACACAAAGAGGAGCTACGTTTTTAACTGTTTGACGAGGAACTCGACTAGTTTCGAGGATCATATTGATGCGCAGCATTCCACGGAACACGAGGCGACGACTGTCGCGCTGCTACTGGCTATTTGGTTCTGCGGTGCGCGCCCAACTAGTCGAGTTCCTCGTCAAACAGTAACGTGAGTCAGCCGAATATATAATAATAAATTTAGTATGTCTCACGAAAGTTATGATGTCGATGACAACTGATGACTCACCAGTGAAATCAAGGTTGTTAGTTACAGTTGGTGGAATATAATTAGTAGGAGTCTGATATTTCGCCATCTCATCCATCACAATATTGACATCTGATGGATAAGTCTGGTACAGTTTATAAACTACAGCCTCAGAAGTGATACGCTCAGTTTCTAATGGATTATAACCTGGATCAGTTGAAGACCTTGGAATTTGAGCAGGAGAAATGAAAGAGGGATCTTTTGGCGTCGGTCTAGTTGGAGAAGGAGTATATTCTGGCAGTAGTGTTGTTGCTGGAGATTGAAGTGGGGTATCTAAACTAGGATATGGAAAAGGTGGACGTGCTTCTGCAGTATCAAGGTGAGGTTGAAGGTAAGGGTTCTCTTTGGTTCTAGTAACAGGAGGGAATGGAATCTGTAAAGCTCCTGTGGTGGGTTTAATCGCGAAGAACGCATCCTGGGAACTTGGAACGGCAACTTGATTTATCTGCTCTATTCTTGGAGTGGTATTGAACCATATTTCCGATATTGAGTTTAAAAAGTCCGTGTGTGTAGGTCCACTGTCGTCCACTCTGAAGTTGTTGATCTTTATATGTTTTTTATTCATGTAGAATATGTTCTGCCTGTATTTGTCTAGTGTGTGTTGCTTCGTCTGATACCAATTGCTGTCGAGTGCCGCTGTGGAGTTTATGAAGATCATTGTGTGTATGTATTAATGTGGTTTTTAGTTTTGTATCGAGGTTAGATCAAAGACAATTTTCGCTAGGTATGTTATTCATGTCTTTGTGTCCATATAGTTAATACTATTAATTTCTGATTCCACGCTGTCTATCATTCTCAGAATAAATATTTTTATAGCTTAATTTCAGTTGCTGAGTTATTATTATTGTATTTTAACGAAAAACTAGCCACTTCAGTTAACTAAGAGTGCACGAGAGAAGTTGTTATAAGCAAGTCGCAATTTATTATAATAATGATAATATTGTAATTTAACTCTGACAAACCTGCGTAAAACTGCTGACAAAATGACAAAACGTAGTGCAGAACTAATAATAAAAATAGCAGCAGCATTATTTATAACTTATTATTAGTTTCAAGTTGGAAATATTCACTATTATAATTGTATTATTGTAGCACATTTTCAATTTTGACTATCTAAATGAATTTGTTCAGAATTCAGTGTTTTTAAAAACATTTCTCAAGAATCCAGTGAAACATTAAAAAAAAATTGAGTTTAAAATCAGTAACAATTCCAATGTTTATTGTCAATAAAATAGTTGTAATAATTGTATTGGATTACAAATATAAAAATAGTTGCTCGCGCAATGTATAACAAAATTTATGATACAATAAAATGTTAGTATTTTTATATTAAAATGAAAGTGTGTGCTTGTGTTCTGCTGTTCACTGTATTCGGTATTTATTTTCAATCATATATTTATTCTTAAATATTATTTATTTTATTACACCAAGAACAGATCTTGCATACAGTTTATCAATCTGGTAAAGTCATAAAATATTAATTCCAGCAAAATAATAATATATATAACAAAATAATCCAAATAATTATAGCTCTGTTTTAATAAAAACTATCATGACACATACTGAATTAACTAAAAATTACGAGTTAGGTACTCAAGTAAATATACTGAGAAAAGCTCCACTAGTTTTGAGTCACAGAGGGACTCTCAGAGGGACGTGAGCACCAGCACCATTTTACAAAATATCTATCGAGACATAAATTGTAGAAAATTGTTAGGTAGTAGTCTAAGTTTATAGTTAACGGTTTTCTCCTAATATGCACAGGAAAAGAGATATTGTAAAAAAGCTATTTTTGGACGCCATTTTTTCGAGACGGCGGCCCGAGCGGCGCACGTACATACAAAGGTGCAAAATGGAAATTGAAATGAACATATTAAAATCTACATAATTATCAATTTTCAAATCTCCTGGAAACCATTCCAGGTATCCCCCATATTTCCTACTTAATGATCGGACTCGGCCAACGAGGCAGTCAGAATTAGTCTGACTGCCTCGTTGGCCGAGTTGTCGCAAGTGCGACTGCCGCCTTGCCCGGCAGTCTCGGGTTCGATTCCCGAGTCGGTATATGGCAATAGTGACCCTATTGCCGTATTCCGGGCAAATTTCCTCTTTCCCCTGTTATAGTAAAAAGTGGGTGTTACTTCTGTGTGTACCTCTGCCTACCCCTTCGAGGATAAAAGGCGTGATGTTATGTTATATTATGATTTGACTAATATGTATAACGATCCACCACAGAAGCTTGTAAATTTTACACCGATATATTATTATTTACAGGTCTCCACAAACATAACTTCGCAGAGAAGGTACTAGTAACATAACAACAGCAGTCAATGTAAACGATGATTTAGAGAGAAGAGTCTAGAGAGATATCTAGAAAAACAAGTACAAGAAGTTAGGAAAAAAATGATTGTGTCCAACAATCATTTTACACATTTGTCACATTTGTCACAAAGAAAATAAAAATAACAATAAAGACTCAGTTGCAATGAGATCAATGTATGATACAACTACAAACAAGAATAAAGCAAGACAGCTTTACCGACAACATAATATTAAATGAGAGATAAATCAACTGAATTCACAACTAAAGCAACCAATAACAAATCGTTAGTAATATTAGTATTGTATAGCTGTGTTGGCATGTTTCTACTCTCTGTTACTAATCGTGGAAACCAGTAATTGACTTTTTAATATATGTAATGTATTTTTATGTTTAATATAGTTGTATAGCTGTTTGTTTCCCAAGTATTTAAATAAAGAAACAAATCTAAGAAGATGTAATTTTCCTATCACTCCTGCTACAGATTATACTTACTAAAGTTGCATTCCTTTGATCGTATACATAATGATATAGTTGTAAGTAAGTATTTGTGTGGTCTTGAGAGCTTCTTATACCTATTGCCTAATCAAGGTTCTGTATTTTGTTGCTCGTATCATCTGCCTTTAACTTGTGTTCAAGTGGCTCACCAGTTCTGCTATCACTCTACATTTTGAAATGTGCAGTGAGCTGAGTATAGGTAGATTGCGCGGTAGGCTGCGTGACATCGCCAGCGCCGCGACGCACGCTGCTCATAAGGAAGACTCTGTGACTCGAAACTAGTGGAGCTGTTCTCAGTATGTTTATGTGAGTAATTCGTACATCGCAACGGCTGAAGGGATCGGAATGAAATTTTGTGTTGAATATGGTCTGGAATAACACATAGGCTACGTTTTTCTACATGCAAGCGGGCGAATCCGCGGGCAGGTGCTAGCTTTTTACAGATTTAGGATTTGGTTCAAAATAAAACAACAAAATGAAATGAATCCAACGTTATATATTATGTAAGTAATTGTAAAGTAAATACATTCTTCTATCTCAAGAAGCCGCCTCTAACGAGAGATATAAACTTCTTAAATTTGACCCCAGACCGTTTCGTCAGATTCAAATATTGCTTTCTAGATGATATTGTACCTGTAACAGATTAAGTCATATTATATCAGATATGAATGTTTATGAATCATAACATTAAGTACTTTTAAGTGTGGGAGAGCCATGTTTTGGCACGATTGGGTCGGCTAGACCGTGGTGATACCACGGTTGAGCAGAAAACCGACGTGAAACAACACTAGGCTGCGGGCGAAGCCGTTAGCAGAAGCCAGTAGCTTATACATCGTTCATTACCTGGTGTCACTTGACTCATCATTGTACCAATATATTTATGATGTCTACCCTTATTGCCATTCTGTAGGGCTTTGATCAAATTCCTCTGCAACGACTCTTCTTCATCACTGTAACTAGAACTTTCGACGATATCTTTCAGTATCTTCTGTTTGACCTTCATCTTGTTATCATTCGTCCTAAATAGATTTGATTTCGAAAAATGTGTCCTAACTTGCTTCAGGAATGACTGGCCATGTGTCTCCTCCATTTCATTATTTCTCCCAGATCGAACTACTTTATTCTCAGACAGTTCCCCGGAATCTAAAGAACTTCTGGTCTTTTCGGTATCATAGTATCTTTGATTCTCTTTTTTGAATCGAGGCTTTAGAGAGCTAGTTTGGAAGTGTCTTGACAAGGTAAGTCCTTGAATATCTTTTTCTTTTGTAGTCTTTTTGGCATATTCTGTGGTCTTCTTCTTTAAATTAATTCTATGCTTAGATTGCCTCTCTCTTGTTCGGGTAAGTAGGTAGTCTTCTCTGGTTGGATACTTATGTTTTGAAGAACGGAGGGAAGTGATTTTATCGTCTACTTTGGAACCATATTTATGATTGTCATGTCCGAAAATGTGGTTTGGACCTGCAAAAAGAAGTTTGTGATAATATATCCCTATTCGTTGTTGAAATTCAAAGTTTATAATTCCATTTCGAGTGCGATATGGCCCAAAATGTGCGATGCAGTTTTACTTTACCTTTACCTTTTACACTAAACATTTATTTTCATTGTCCGAAAATCTTGCGCTCTACGGAAGACCTAACGGGCCACCGAGGCTCCGGCTCAATGTAGGAGTAGTAACGGGGTGGTATGTAGTCAGTAAGAGTCTGACACTCTCTGTCGCCTCACCCAAGACAGTCTGAGAAATCATTGGATGGTTTTTCAAAAGGGGGTTTAAGCTGCATATGTAGACTGCAACATCCTCTGTTCACCATCAGCAGCTATGTTCTGAGTGCTATGTCACAGAGGTCCAATCTATTCTCATTCACTACTGGGTATCAAGACCCCTTACACAGCAGACGTGATTGCGACCCGACTAACGAGACCATCAATAGATATAATTGAACGGTTATAGTAAGCTTGCCCCGTTTGTTTGTTCGGGTCTTTAGTAATTGGAATGTCACCTCCCCCTGACGACAGATCGATCTGATATTTGGGACAAACTCTTAATCTTGATGCCCATACAATATAGAGGTAATCTAATTATTTCCACAACTACCTCCATTATGGATATTAAACGAAAGAGATTGATGGGTGGAATAGAGCTCATTAACATATACATATTAGTAGTTACCATTCATTATGAACGGGACGATGTCGTCATCATTGGACTTCCTCGTCGGGATCCTGGTCTTCAGCAAGTAGTTGATGGCGTCCAGAAGATTCTGTCTTCTCTCTGACTTCAACAGACGACGGTACGGAGCGAAGAAACTGTCTACCAGACCCTGACAGACTTCTGTACTTGTTTTTGACACTGGAATATGTATTATAATTATATTGAGTAATATAACATCCCACCATTTTATTCCTGAAGGGATAAGAAGAGCTGCACATTACGCCACTTAATGCCATTGTACAATGTAACACCCGCTTTTCACTATTTATGTTATGAGTCCTATGTAATGGGGTGTCCCATGTGGTGAGCCTATTACCATATACCGGGCACATTTCCAGACTCCGAAAAACCCAGCAATACTTTAACCGACCCGGGAATCGAACCCAAAACCCCTTGCCTGGCAGTTGCACTTGCGAGCACTCGGCCAACGAGGCAGGAATTTGATGAGGCTTGGTTTACCAGGAAGTAGGAATAGGTGGTGTTTAGTCAGTAAGAGTCTGCAACTATCTCGCCTCAACTAAGGCGGGAGGAGTCATTGGCTACCACCCTCCACCGTCCAAAATAATTGTTTTATCAGTCATGTCATGAATCCCATAACAACAGACGATAAGCCTATCGCCATACATCAGATACCATTCCAAACTTCGTACTATTATAGAGAATTAGATAATTCAGAATTTGATCTTATCGACATACACTCCCTGTGTTATTCGACGTCTGTAATAGATTTTTTTTATTGGTAAATAGGTCGATGTTTGGGCACTATACCACTTGGTGGTGCACGATGATCCGGCCCACGATGGAGCACGTCTACATAAGCAACCTATTCACTCGAGCCTTGAAGAAATCCAGGTTATACCCTGAAGGGAACAAAGCAAAGAGCTTAACTCCTTTGCTGTTCTCATAAGAAAATTGTATACATTGTATATATGACGACAATAATTATTATACAATAAGAATATTAACAATCTATGAACAAACCATCAGGATAAGCCTCAAAATCTCGAAGAGCTTCAAACAGCAGCCTTCCCTCTGCATCCTCGTACAGTATGTCGGCGTAATCGATGATGGAGTTCACATCGCTGTCCAGAGACGTGTTCCGTAGCCTTATCATGTGATATACCATTCCTGAGTAGTCTGCAATCATAGGAATCACAGTCAAACTAGTAACAATGACTCATATATAATTGTGGGCGCGCTATGCTTCGGCACCAATGGGATGGCTCGAGCAGAGTGAAACCACCAACGAGCAGAAACCGGCGTTAAAACAACATAATCATAAGAGTGAGGTAACCGGAGGCCCGAATCCTTCCCTTTCCAATCTCCCCAACTCCTTAATAACTAATTGGGATGATGACAGGGTATGAAGATTAAAAATGTAATTAGTCCGTAAGTAATGAAAAAATATTAGACAAGTATTTTTTTTGTCGTGTAATAAAACAATACTTAGATAAAACGAATCAAAGTTTAGGAGTGGGGGCTAAAACGTCATTTCTACGTATGAAATGTACATAGAAGTGACGTCACGCGACATTTCAAATCAATATATCGTCGAAAGTATTTTTTTCTGTAAGAAAATAAAAAATACGTGTCTAATGATTTAAAATAATCTACCAGACGGACATTAAAATAAAAATTAGGCGTCTACCCTCTGGTGTTGTGGGTGTCCATGTGCGCGCTGATTGCTTACCATCAGGTGATCCATCTGCTCGTTTGCTGGAATTTGTCTTTGACAATTTTTGAATATACATATTATTAATATAAAATCTATTTCTACTTACTTCGGACAAGTTGAATAGGTCCGTCTGAGACAAAAAGCCCAAATTTTATTATCACATGCGTTGTTGGGTATCCGAACCAGCCCAGCTTCTTTGATTTCAGCATCCTGGAAGAACATTGACTGCCGTAGGTACTCAGAGACTTCAACTATTCCTCAGTAACGATTTAGTTTCGGAAACAATGGGGGCTAACATTTTGCCCAGCAAATGTCGCAAATGTAGGCAGAGTTTTCTTGTCCAATCACAGCATCTATCAAATATTGAGTGTCCCTAGCTAATTCCCTATTGGACGCAAAACGAGAGGCACACACTAGCGACATCTGGTGAGTAACAATACGGTAGGCTCCATTGCCAAGGACTGAGTTAAGTAGTCATTACATTACTCCGAGTACTGCGGCATGGATACAAGAATCTTGTAGTTATCGAATCAGAACAAAAGACAACATTCTTGTGCAGATGTGATAGAAGTTATAACGAATTAACTAGGAATGACGAGTTACTCAAGTGCATATACCGAGGACAGCTGTACTAGTATTGACTCACAGAGGGACTCTTCCTCATGAGTAGCGTGCGTGGTCGTGGCGATGCCTACTACTGACTAGTGCCTACGCTGATGCTTGAGTTGCGCGCCCATCGCGCCCTTTGCCGAAAACCACGCGTATGGACCATTTGGACTACCAATGCCACCCAACTCATCATCATCATCATCCTCAACAGGCTATAAGTGTCCACTGCTGACCAAATATCTCTTCTCACACGGAGAAGGTTTGAGAATTGATTACCACAATCAATGCGGATTAATGACTTCAAACTTATAATTAGAAATTATAAGCCCAGGTTTTCTGACGATGTTTTCTTTCACCGTTTGTTAGTGGTGTCTAGATAATCTTAGAAGGTACTGGTATACAAAAAGGTCTGATTGGTACTTGCTATTGGTAGATTTCGAACCTGCACTCTTATGCATGAGAGGCAGGCGTCTTAAACCTCCGGGCCACCACCCAACACACTGGGGTTCGATTCCCGAGTCGGCACAAAATCAGTATTACATACAACGCTTACATTTTTAGTTAATTCAGTATGAAGTTATATTGTAATCTTACTCATGAAGTATTGGTTCCACATGTCGTAGTATGATGTGAACGTCTTCTACGTCCTTGACAGCGACTAGTCTGGACAGCTCCATCAAGAAGACCACTAGATAACCTTCATCATATTCTTCTAGCAGTCGATAATAGTTCTGTAGTAGTTCTGCCCTCGACTGTGACTCTAGTGAGGCGTCAGGATCTGAAACGTGTCTTTGGGAGACGTGGTTATCGTCAAAGGCTTTATTATCATCATCAACCTAAAGTGACTACAGCAGACCAAAAGCCTCTTCTGCCACGGAGAAAGTTTGAGCATTAATCACCTCGCTTGCTTATAAGTAAAGCAAACGTACGAAACCGAGTCAGACTGACAGTTTGTTACTGAATCACGTCAAAGCAGCTGGAGGGATCGGGATGAAATTTGAAACAGGTAGATCATGGTTTATCTACTTTCTATCCCACAAGAACGCAGACAAAGCTGCTGGTAGAAGATAGTATTATTATATATAATATCGATTAAGGTCTGCATTAGGGACGCTCGCTTATGAGATGCGTGCCCAGGATGCTCTCTAGGTTAGATTGTACTCTGGAGTCATACAAGCAAAGAAATTAGTATTATGTAAACAGAAGAAGCAGTAGTACTTAACTTACTTATGATTATCTTCTCGCAATACAGATACAGAAGACTTAGCAGTTGTCTTATCAAGATGTGATGCGGTTGTCTTAGCAAGAAGTGTTATATGTGAAATTGTAGAACTATTTTTAACAGTAGACACTACAGTCGGAGAGGTAGTCTCTCGATCGCTCCTCCCTATATTCTCAGATAATTTATTTTGTTGTAATTTTGGACTAGAAGCGTGGAATGTTGATGTTATATTTGGTAATGTGGTTAATGATGGAGATGTTGTTGAAGAATTTTCTCTATTTCCAGGTGAATGAGGTGTTGTTTTGTTTGGCGAACTTAAGTCGGAAGAGACGTTTTTATTTTGTTTTTCTTTCATCCCGCCTCTTAGTGCAGGAGGTGGAAACACTGCCAACGTCGCTACCTCTTTATTTGCTTTCATCAGTTGACCAATATCCTGTAGCTTTTCATTGACTTTTTTCAAGATTGTTTTTATTTCATGGAAATTCTTATGATGCATGTTTAGTATCACTGTTTTGTTAACCTCTGAAATTTGAAGAACAGTCATTCAGACTGAAAAATCTATTTGTAACTAAATGTGTAAAGTCGAAGTGTTTGTTTGAACGTGGTTACCTCTGGAACTGCTGGTTCGATGTGAACAATTCTTTTGCATTAGATGGTGCATTTATCGAGGAAGGCTATAGGCTATAAAATATCACGCTACGATTGATAGCAGCCTAGCAGTGGCAGCGGCAATATGTTCTATACCTACTTTGTTTTCAGTTCTTTAAGTTGCAATACGTACCTTTGGCTTTTACTTCACATAATGACAAACACGGCAACGCAATAATCAAAAACAACAACATTATGTATTAGTAATTGCAAACTAAATATTCATTAAAATATTTCAATAAAATTTCGATACAGTTGTAATGTTTCTAAAATGTCCATTACAGATTGTAATAGAAACCAAATGGAGATTTTAACAACGAAAATGGCAATAAAAACATATGTTAAATTTAAAATCTAATAGTGAGTTTAAAATCAGTAAAAATTCCAATGTATATTGTCAATAAAATAGTTGTAATAATTTTATTGGATTACAAATATAAAAATAGTTGCTCACGCAATGTATAACAAGTTTTATGATACAATAAAATGTTAGTATTTTTATATTAAAATGAAAGTGCGCGTGTGTTCTGCCGTTCACTTTACCATTATTCCAATAATATTTGCATTCCAAATAATATTTCTCGTAGGAATGAAAAGTAATGACTTATTGCAGCTGTTAGTGAGACAATTTACTATTAAGTTATTCAACATAACATAACATAACATCACGCCTTTTTATCCCCGAAGGGGTAGGCAGAGGTGCACATTACGGCACTTAATGCCACTGTACAATGTAACACCCACTTTTCACTATTTATGTTACGAGTCCCATGTAATAGGGGGTGAGCCTATTGCCATATACCGGGCACATTTCCAGACTCCGTGCTATTACTGAGAATTTTTTTTAAAAACCCAGTAATACTTTGCCCGACCCGGGATTCGAACCCGAGACCCCTTGCCCGGCAGTCGCACTTGCGACCACTCGGCCGACGAGGCATAAGTTATTCAAATCGACATCAAATGCGAGTCTATCGCCCGAATACTGAAAGGTTACTCAATTTTCAGTTTTACCTACTTAAATATCGCGCACTCTCTGTTACTGAACATAGAATTTGTAGGGACAGAAGTAGACTATAGTTAAGCGCGACTTAAAACTGAGTAGCCTTTCAGTATTCGGACTTATGTCTATCGGAGTACTCGTTTACAAAAACAGTACGCACTGGAGATTTAGGTTATTCCTAAACTCGTAGTGTGCGTAGACTTGCAACGCCGTTATGTATAAAGTGTAACGACGGGCCATGTGAGACAGATGTCCTTCGTGTCAATGTGTGTGTATTCAGCGTGTAAGTCTGTAGTAGCCAGGTGCCACAGTCATTGTTTCAAGGGGCTATGTCCACCTTTTTTTCAACGTCCTTGACTGTAAGTCGGTCGGTATTTTATTCAGCGCTTGTGATCACTCCGCCAACTATATCTCGAGTATGTAGGTTTGATAAAACTTTAGCGTTGAATGGTCTTTAAACACTCAATCTGTACCCTGTTTAGTTATATGGAGACCAATGAGACTTTCTCATTCTTATTTTGCATTAACCTTTAACCACTTGGATGTTCGTGTATGAGACACAATAGAAAATACATTGGTTCTCGCATGGAACCACGTTTAGACACACGAGGGGTTAAGAGTGACAGTGTCTATACTTCGTACTCTCAACAGCAATATGTAGTAAAATCCAAGAAGGTTGATTAAGTAGATGAAGTTTGAGAGAAAACAAATAAACACAATTAGTTACATATTTTTAATTCAGCTTAATACGAAGAACAAGGTGTAGCGACATCTACCGACATGCAATAAAACAATACCTAGTTGATGGTATAGTTCCAGAAACAACTAATAGATGGCGCACTCAACAAAATCTGTCGTTTGTACAAACGTGCGGTCCTTGCCGAGGCCTTAGTATGAGTTCGTATTGGTTGGTTCATTGGAGCCGGCCACAGCGCCGAACGCGATCTCGTTTCGATAACTTTAAACATAAATAACAAACTTGTACTAAGCCCTCAGGTCAGAGAATTCTAAAGTAACAAATACGTAATTTTTTAAACTGTTGTGTTGTACATACCTACTTAACAACTTTAGGAATATTATCAACATAACGCATCGCCTGTTTATCCACAACGGGGTCCAATGAAGTATAATATTTAGGTATAACCTTTCTACCAGTTATTGTATGAGTCCCATGTAATAGAGGAACCTTGTAGCAAATATAATTAAATATACTATTACGAGATTTTCAAAATTGGTGAAGCCAATGAGGTATGTAGTAATCGTAGTAATTGGTGTTCCATAGTCTCTGCCTACCCCCATGGGAGGCAGGTGTGAAGTTATGTGTGTATGCACGTAAAAGCTGTGAAACGGGAATTGAACCCGAGTTTACAGCAACTAACATCGTATATCATATTAGCGATGCTGTATTGAGCAGCATATTGTTTTTAAGTTGAACTGCTTGAATTTGGCAAAGTTACTTAAAATGATTTGGGGAAAATAAAACACTGCAAAAGTCGTTGAAATCTTTTTTAAAATTATACATCAAAATACTCAATACTGAAATCTTTATTGCTTTCTACATGTGTGAATTAGGTGCTAGACATAATTAAGGCACAATATGGAACCTGTCGGGCACAACAATATACGTTTTGGAGAGGGAACACACTTCGACTGACATGACATTCGAAAAAAAAAGAATATTCAATGACAAATGCAACATAAGCCAGAATTAAGTTGGATAAAGATTTATTCATAATTCAAAATTATGATTAAAATTATTATAAATCTTAATTTCAATCACCACACGACAGATGGGTGAAATATATCATAGTGTGGGGGAGACGAAAACTCTAAAACTTTTGTTGACCTTCCTCTATTCGTTGTATGACTTTTAGATTTCTTATCACTATTTCTGATTTTATTCTTAGATCTCCTTCTGCCATCCGTTGGGGTATAGCTAGCACCTAGAGGATAGGTTTCAGTTAAGTCACGATGCATTTTGTTGTGTGTTTGTGTTGCTTGAGACAAATTTACCGTTGACGTAGTTTCTCTTGCTCTTTGTCTGTCTTTCAATAGCAACGTTTGAGTTGATCTCTGTTTTGTTTGATCTGCTGATACTTTATAACTTAATTTCTCATTTGAGTGATACAGTTGCGTTTTGTTTGTCTTCAAGACCTTCCTATATAACCTTGAAACGTTACATCTATCACATTTCCTGATAACAATATCGCCAAATGCGTCGCCATTTTCATCTCTTCCATTACTACTCCTACTGACACATTTTACAGTTTTGTTTTTGTCGTTCGTTGGGCAACCTCTTAGAACGTTGGGTTGCTTTAGTTCCTCTATTTGTTTCTCTAAATAATTCAGCCTTTCGAGGATGATTCTGAGGTCTTGTACTCCTATATTTCCCCTGTTGTCGCTTAAAGATCTTCTTAAACGTTTTCTTTCTTTTTCTAAATCCCTTTGGAACTGTTCTACAGATTGTTCTGATCGTTCTTCATCGGAGTGGACATGACCTGATGCAAAAGTCTGATTGTGTTTTGTCTTCTCACCAACATGCAATTTCGCGAAGCTTGTTGTTTGTGGCTCTACGTTTAATAATGCACGGAATTTTATACTTTTTGGAGGTATTGTATAATTCCTTGATATTGCATTCGTTGGCGAATTATGCATATCAATAATGGATACACTGGAATACAAATAATTGATTTAGTAAATATATTTCACAACCAATCAAAATAAGAAAAGAATTACCTTCCAATTTTCTTTAACGATTCAATAACTCGCTTGTACGAATCCATGACATTAATTTTTCTTGTCATATTCCATTGCACTGATTCCGTTGTTGTGTTAGTCAATCTAAGTGCATGTTTGTGGTCGTCCAATTTGAATCTCTGTACGTCAGCGAATACATCGGGTATCTTCGACTGTGTTGTCTGTATGGTCTCTGCAGGTGAAATTTCCTCTTCATATAAAGTTGCATAGCGTCCGGTGGTGTGGTGACCTTCCGTTGGTTTTTCTTGCGATTGTTCTATGGAATTGCTTTCAGATTCTTCGGAAGGTTTATATTTCATATTCGATGCGCTTATGTCTTTATAGACTGGTTCTGAGTTATCAAAAGCTAGTCTTTCAATTTTGTGTATTAGACTTGGACTTGTAGAGATTTTTTTTGCTGTTATTATACTTCGTCTTTTATTTGATCTGATTTCAATTCGTCTATTAGGACTAATATCTGTAGTGAAACTGGTTCTCCCATTCGTTGTAGGAGACATTTTAGAATGTTTAAAGAAAGAAGCAATTCTCTCTTTCAATTCTCTTCTAGTGTTTGTGTTTAAGTCAGTATAGTGGTCGAAGATCAAAGATCTGACTGCTTCTTTAATAACTTTGACTAAATTCTCGTCGGCCCAAGATCTCGTTCTACTATGAGCTTCTAAATCTTTCAGTACTTTGTGGAATATCTTTTCATCGTCCTGTGTATATAAAGAATTGAGAAAATCGACGAAATCTTTCACCTTACTATCATAATTTTGAATTTTCAGCGCATCTCCAAGTGAATTAATTATAGATCTGGTCTTTAATACAGGTTTGCCTTTGATTAGGTCTAGTTTTTCACTCAGAACCATTCTTGTCTCATAAGTTTCTGTTAGCTCGTAGAACTTGCTGCCAATGTAGTGACATTTTTTTAGTTCATCGTCTAAGATTTGGAAAAATACACGGAAACCAGTATCATCATATGTTTTGAGTATGTTGATAGCTTGTTGGATGAAACTGGTGAAGGTGTGTTCTCGATCTGCTGTTAACTGACGTCTAAAGTCCTTCGGTTTATTATAATGCATTGCATCTTTAACTGTGTTAATATACTTTTCAACAGTATTTAGAATTTGTCTGTCTCCTGATTGGTCCTTATCAAATTGTAGAACAGTTTCTAAAGCAAGATAGACATTTCTGTTTGGATACTTTGATGGCGGTTGTAGTGTGTTTGTGTGTGCTGAAAAATTATATTTTTTTCATTAATTGTGACTGTACTGTCGATGGCTGATAGCTAGTAGCACGTATAGAGGTATATGAAATTTTTATATTAAATTCTATGATGTGCCAGGAAATTGGATCTGTAGAAACACCTACAAATACTAGTGAGATTGTAGATTCAAATAATTATTAATTTTGTCATTCAATAGTTGTTCCTACGAGCACTTGACAAAAAGATGATAATTTCTTTTGCTTTTACTTTATCAAATTACAAATTCAAGTAAGTACATTTTGAGAGGGACTCAATGAGAAATATAATTGAAACAAATACCGAATATAGTGAACAACAGAACACAAGCGAACACTTTCATTTTAATATAAAAATACTAACATTTTATTGTATCATAAAACTTGTTATACATTGCGCGAACAACTATTTTTATATTTGTAATCCAATAAAATTATTACAACTATTTTATTGACAGAGAATATTGGAATTGTTACTGATTTTAAACTCAATATTAAAAGGTTTATATATATCGTCGTTTTCAAATCCTCGTTTTTAAAGAACGACTGTAAATATTGCTTAATTTTAAACATACGTTTGTTTCAATTCACGTGGTATACTAGAAGTTGAATATATCAAAAAGTTACTAATAATAATACAATTTCGTCCTATTAACCCAACACAAATATTATGTAGTGGATTATTTTGCGTACAAAAAATATTTTTTGAATATTATGAATACCAAGACACATTGAATGCAGTATGAGGATTACAAAGCTGACAGTGTTGTTGACTGTGATCTTAAATTATAATTTAGTCAACTGTGTGGCAGAAAACCATCAAATAACTCAATTCACCTTGGGTGAGATGAGAGGGAGTGTCAGACTCTTACTTACTAAAAACCGCCCTGTTTCAACTCATTGTTTCATTGAACCCTGGTAACCTGCAGTACTTCTGACGGGCATCGACGCAAGTGACCCTATCTGTGGTTTTCTGAGCGTGTTCTATTATATCACATTGTTTAATAAATGTTTACAGCAGCATCAAAAGTCAGTATCGCTTTTACTGATACATTTAACGAAACGGTACTTATGGAAGAGCACAAGGAACTCATGAATATGGTGAACGCCTTCTACAGAGACCTAAACAAAATGTTACAGAAAAACAAATCAAAGAAAGAAATATTTAGAAATAACAAAGGAGTGAAAGGGACATTGCGTTCGAACCTTAGAACTGCATCATTCGCGACCAACTCTAACTTCAATCAATCTATTTCCACTAACAGTACTTTAAAACCGCATAAATTACCTGATTACGTCAGCCAACCTCTGTTCCCAATTCCAGTAATAACTGGAAATATGTTACATGCCAAACCGGTCTCTACACCTAGAACTACATATTTCAAGTACTGTTACATTACAGCCTAAACAGTCAAGCTATGAATCTACATTTGCAATTCCTAGTATTCCAATTTACTATAAAGATAAACTACATTTTACAGTCACACTTCCAACTCGAAGTGAGCCTGAACAACTTGCTTTTCGTTCAGTTAACTCTTCCAGGCAATCACCTTCTAAAACTGTTAAATCTGCACCGAATTTAAAAGAAGAATCGGAAAGATTTGGCACAATAAAAAGTACTTCTTTGTAACTTGGACCGAACGGTAAGTTTAATGTAACTAATTATAGTGTCATCGACAAGCAAAATCTATTCTGTACCTGTTCTGTATCTCTTGCTCGATCGCTTTATCGTCCGTCATTGGTCGAGATCGTTCTCACAACCAACGATGTAGCGGACCGCGGTCGAGTTCACTTCGATCTTTCGAATTGAAAGTGACAAAATAGCCTGACAGTATCGTGCAAGCAAAGTTAAAGCACAAATTACAGCACGGTGTAGTCTCTCCATGTTGATCACACATCCAGAGATATAAAAGTTGATTAAATTATTCTCTATCTAATTTTCACAGCAATGGAGACGAAACATTGGCCGCAATTATCAACTTCCAAAATGCCTTTAAGGTCGGCCAAATCACATCTATCAACTACACTCTCTGACAGCGAAGTAAGGAAAAACGTAAAGAAAAGGGCAGAACATCGAAACAGGGACAAGTTTAATAGACTACAAATGGAGAATAATGGAAGTGAATACTTAAAGTTTAGAAGTATTACAAAAACACAGAGACGTTACAAAGTGGTATCTTCGAAAGATCACTTGAAACCAACCCGTGGGAGAACTACAAAATATTACACATTGAATCAACATCGCAGACCAACTAAAGATGAATCTGTAACAATCACACCTCTGTATGTAAGTACACCATTCCCTTACTTCCACGAACAAAAAGACCATTTCAATACAAAAGAAAATAAAGTCCATCATAGAGCCGACAAAAAGCGACGACAGCGCCGACCAAAGCAAACTATTGACTTCAAAAAATTACAAGATTATTACTACCCTTTCGACGAGTAGACAGTCGGAGCCTGTAAAAGTTGTTGGTAAAATTACAAATACATATTTAAAGAGAATTGTAGAAGCTTCAAGTTATAGTGACGAGGAAGATTCTTTGAAACAGAATTTAATCGAAGCTCTATTTGATAATGCGACGTCTACCACTGAAGCTATGAAATCATTTCTTTGACCATTTATTGTACTGATATTGATTAGACTCAATTAGCTTTCCAGTCAAGATTCTAATACACTATAGATCATCTAGATGGACATAGGTAGGTATTCAACTAGTTACGCCATCTAGTGATCATGTAATAAAAACTGTGATTTAACTTTATTCACCTATAAAAAATATTTCAGGCGAAGATTACAACTATAAAACCTGTGATTACTACTAGTTAGCAAATAATGAACTTTGTAAAAATAATACGTGTTTTTATTACATTCTCTAATAACTTGTATTGTAACTTTCGTGCGACATACTAAATAAACTACGCGGCGACTGTCGCGCTGCTATGCGACAGTCGCCGCGTCGCGGGTCGCGAACTGCTGCTCATGAATATGAGCCTCTAGCATGGCTTGAAACTAGTCGAGTTCCTCGTTGAATTATTATGTGAGAAAGCCAAAACTATTTTTATATAATAATAAGACGCAAAAAATATTTTTCAACGAAACCCCGTGTCGAACAATTTATTTGGACTTCGTAAGTTTTTTTCTAGTGTAGGTACTCAAAGCGCACCTAAGAATCTCGTATCCACTAGCTATTGCTGATTCGGTAGTAGTAACCCTCCAGTCAGGATCACGTAGTTTGATTAGAGGATCCTCCCAACTTAATTTTTTTTTTCAATGAAATAAGTTGTTTAAACGTGCAAAGGACTTGTGCACACTGGGACACCACCGCGTCACCTTCGCACCGCCATGCTGTGCACACGACGCCGCCGCGCCGACATCGTGCCGCTCGCTGCTACGTCTGCCTGATTTGACGACACACTACCATGCATTATGGTGTTAAACATTAAATGTTCTTTAGTGAAATGTGATCCACAGCATGTGTTCCTCTACCGACAATATTGCCGACGAATGCTGCGAATCATGACTTTATTCGTTGAAAAATATTTTGGTGTCAAATTTAAGAAACAATGTAGGGAGTGGTACCTACACCATTTCAGAATCCTTATTAAATGCGCCAACTTTGGTGAAATTTGCCACTACTACCGCGGTAAATTTTTTTAGGTATAGACACTTAAACTAAAGCGAATATTTTATTGAGAGTACTGAAGCAGTTGGCTCAGAATTTATGATTTCATAATACCGAAGCACTACTCAGGACAATATAAGCAAAAATACAGACGAAAAAATAAATAATTGTAGCAACAAGAATCGAAAGACTGGCTCAGGGCTTTTTCGTAGATGTTTTTTTATAGCATAAGCTGGTAAACGATCAAACGGATCACCTAATGGTAAGCAATCGGTGCCGCCCATGGACACCCGAAACACCAAGGCGTTACAAGTGCGTTACCGGGCTTTTAGGAATGGGGAATTTGAGGATTGTGGAGGATTCAGGGATTCGGTAGACTAGGGAGGAGGGTAATTGGGCCTCCGGTAACCTCACTCACACGACGATACACAACGCAAGCGTTGCTTCACGTCGGTTTCCTGTGAGACCGTGGTATCACTCCGGTCGAGCCGGCCCATTCGTGCCGAAGCATGGCTCTCCCATACTTAAACCCTTTTAGATAACACATAAGTCATTGTAATTCAAAAACTATCGGACTTGGATTATTTTTAATATTATTCTGATTACTGTTGGAACCTTGCCGATCATCAAGTGCCATTTGATTGACGATTTCAGGGACACCCTGTATATCAATAATGAAAAATAGTATGACGTACCTATTTATTTAATTTTACCTGTCAATCTAGTGAAAAGATTGCGTATAATGGAATAAAGATTTCGACTACTGGGTGGCCACTCGTAGTAAACAAAACACCATTGCTATTAACAAAGAACTTTAAATAAGCTACTTACAGAAGTCCGAACAATTATAATAATTGTTGAAAGAAAGTTAAGCATTTCAGATAAAGAAGTTCTCTAAGCAGGTAAAGCAGTAACCTAGGCAAAGCCTTGGTACCGTATAAATATACCACATGCATGGGAACCTTGAACCACAATAATAATTCATCTTATCGTCTATGTAGCAGTCAGGTAAAAGTGTTACTTAGTTCTGGCTTCAAAAGAAGATAATATAAGATGAGGTCAAGCTTTTTTATGGAACCACTGAATCGAATCATGAACTTTGGTAGGGACAAGGTTTGCTTTTAGAGAAGATCGTATCATATAGATATGAAATTAACACTCCAGATTAATTTTTTACTCAAAATGGAGGAAAAGATACATTAGTAGATATTTGAAGAAGCGAGTTAAGTTGAATATTAAGGTAGAATATAATTTATTATTAACTACATAAGTGAAGAGTTTCATGCTCAGCTACCGTAATCTAGTAACTTGCAATCCCTAGTTTTTATTAGTTTAGTTTATTTAATCATTTTCATTTTTAGTAAGTAGGTACGAGTCTGTACATAACTTATCTTATTATTAAACAAAACCAAATTGTATCAACCGAAGCACTTATCTCGTCAAAATGAATAAAGTAATAATTTTAGGCATAGCAAAAATATTGTACCGATTCAAACTAATTGTGAACTACCCTATTGTGGTACTATGAATAAGCCTATTAAGTGGTCATTATCTCTCAGGATGCGTGGTATTTTTGGGGCCTATATAAGCGCAGGACCTTAAAGAACGAGCTCACTTACAGTTTAGACTGCAAACGTTACTATTCAACACATTTTGAAGTGAAGTGAAGTGATTGTATACTATCGAACTCACAATGGATTCACCGTTACAGAACAGTCGGTTTATTGAAGAGTTCGAATATCTGAATACAATTGACGAAGGATCATACGGCGTTGTATACAGAGCTCGCGATAAGTCGACAGATGAAATAGTTGCTCTGAAACGACTTAAAGATCTGAACGAAAGCGAAGGATTCTCCATTGCTGCTCAGAGGGAGCTGAACACCCTACTCAAATTACGACATCCTAATATTGTCGCAGGGCGGGAGATAGTGGTGGGCTCTAGTAATGAGGAAATATTTATATTAATGGAATACGTGCCGCACCAGTTGAAAATGTTTCTTGCGCTACGGCGCGGCAAAATCATCGAATATTCTCCCCAGGACACGTCAAATGCTTGATGACGCAACTTTTGAAGGCGGTACAACATCTTCACGACAATCACATTATCCATAGAGATCTCAAGACCGACAACATACTTTTGTCTCAAGATGGTGTTCTAAAGGTGGCAGATTTTGGATTGGCTCGAGAATATGGATTCCCTCTTCAGCAATATACCCCGGGCGTGGTCACACTGTGGTACCGTGCGCCTGAAATTCTGCTGCTTAGCCCAGAATACTCAACTCCTATAGACATGTGGAGTGTTGGGTGTATATTTGCTGAATTAATTACCTTGTCACCACTGTTCCCTGGCAAATCTGAGTTAGACCAGTTGAACAAGATTTTTATGGTTTTGGGTACGCCGTCTGATGCAATTTGGCCCGGCTACAGCTCGTTACCGCCGGTAAGAAACATCATGTTTGATAACTATGTACCGGGCGGGTTACGCAAAAAGATAAGCAGCAAAGATCTTTCCGATAGCGGTTTATCCTTACTGGAAGGATTATTAACTTACTGTCCTGCAAGACGAATAACAGCAGCCGCTGCATTAGAGCATGAATACTTCAAGGAGCAGCCGGTGGCAGTCGAGCCGGGCAGGTTCCCGATGTGGATGAACTCTGTGGACAGCGGTCACTATTCCGACCTGGAATTAGAAATAGATCGCGGCTCTTACCACAGTACTCGATCAAGTTCACTAGATACCGGCGGACTTTTTTATTGATGAATGATAATATAATATTATGATATTTAATGCTGTGGTTTGTAAATATGTATAATTATATATGTATCTCTTTATTGTAGTAATTTGTGTTAAATGTTTGTGAATATAAAATTTGTATAAAAATAAAATTAGTTGTAGTAATTACATTTTGTTTAATTGTTCCTCACTGTGAACACTAATAATAGTGGTTCAAAAATGTTCACCTCAGTTTAAGCGACTGTACTGAAAAAAAATTGTACTGCGGTAGTAGTGGTATATTTTATATAGTAAATGAAAAAAAAAATAGGCGCAAGATAATAGTTTTCAACGAAACTCCGTGTCGAACCATTTATTTGGACTTAGTAAATTTTTTTCTAATGTAGGTGCCCAGAGCGCACCTGAGAATCTCGTGTCCACTAGCTTATTAAACCACATCATCGGTCTACTCATGATTTCGTTCGCAGTATTCGTCGGCAACTAAAGGAACAAGTTTGTGCATCACGTCTATCTGAATAATATTTGATAATATTTGTTATTAATTAATAGTAAACGTTGATCTAAATTAGAAATTCTTTTAATTTGTTGAACACGATTTTAAAAATAGTTTGACATACCTATTTGTTGTTAAAAAGATCGTGTATACTGGAATAAAGATTTGGACTACTGGGTGTCCACTCGTAATAAACAAAACACTATTACTATTAACAAAGAACTTTAAATAAGCTACTTACAATAGTCCAAACAAATATAATTGTTAAAGAAACTTAAGGGTTTTAGATAAAGAAATTTTCAAAGCAGGTACAAACAGTAGCCCAGACAAAACCATATAAATATACCACATGCATGGGAACCTTGAACCATAATAGATAATAATTCATCTTATTGTCTATATAGCAGTCAGGTAAAAGTGTTACTTAGTTCTGGCTTCAATAGAAGGTAGTACAATACTTTGTCCTTGTTCACTTGTCTTTGTTCACAGACTTCAAATGACAACCAATCACAGGGAGTTTACATTACATGGATAGATACGTGGCTATTTATTAATTATGTCATTTTGGTCTTCAAATGTTAGAACATCGAACATTAGTGGGAAAACAAATTTACACGATACGAAGTTATTTTTATAATTAAATGGGACTGAAGTTTGACCACTATCTCGCCTGGTGGTAAGCGATGATGCGACCTACGATGGAGCACGTCGAACATAGCCAACCAACCTATTCACTCGGGTCTTGATACACCCAGGTTATAACCTTCAATTCACTTGACTCCAGAATAGTTCGTGAGTTTAATGAAAGTCCAATATAAAATTGGTAAAACTTTGTGTTTATATTGTTCTAAGAAATACTCAATTCACAACTAATCTAATATTACAAAGTATTACTGGTTCACACCAAAGCTTGGAGACGACTGGCGTGCTAACGCTATAGGGTCGCAGGCGCAGCTGCACACTTGAGAACACATAAAAAATGTCAACACATTAGTGTCGCCACACTGGCAAAGAATTCCACTCCTTAGCAGTACGCACAAGGAAGCTTGATGCGAAGCGCTTCGTGCGTGTGGGTGGGACATCTATCATAAATCGGTGACGCTTCGCCGATTGTCTTGTGGTAAGATGATGGAAAGGACTAGGGGAATCAAGTTGTGCAATTCACCCGCACACTATATAAATGTATCTATGCCTTGAAGCCGGGCCTCCACAAGCGCATCATCGTCGATGAGCCTCTTGGCACGCCTCTCGATGTGCTCTAGCGCGTCCAGCTGATATTTAGCCGAACCTTCCCAAAGATAAGAGCAGTACTCCATCAAGACCGAACTTGCGCCTGGTACAGGCTCAGCAATTGCTTCGGCGTGAAGTACCGTCTCACCCTCCATAGGATACCCAACTTCCTACCAGCCAGTGTGGGTGTCAGAGTTACGCCACGAAGCTCAAGATGATCAGCTATCGGAACGGATACATTCCGGAAAGTAGGAGTCAGCGGAAATTGACTCCGATTGGCAGAGAATAGACACGCCTGGGTTTTGCTAGCCATATCACCACAGTCGGAGACCGCCTATAAGGATGAGACCCGTTTAAAGATGAGGATTCTTTATGATTCCATAATACTGAAGCACTATTCAGGATAATGTAAGCAAAACTACAGACGAAAAAATAAAGAATTGTAGCAACAAGAATCGACATTGATGAATCATGCTCAGGGTGTACTTTTTCGTAGATAACACATAAGTCATTGTAATTCAAAAACTATCGGACTTGGATTTTTCAAAATATTATTTTGATTACTGTTGGAACCTTGTCGATTACCTGGTGCCATTTGATCGACGATTTCAGGGACACCCTGTATATCAATAATGAAAAATAGTATGACGTGCCTATTTGTTTACTTTTACTTATCAATCTAGTGAAAAGATTGCGTATAATGGAATAAAGATTTCGACTATTACTATTACTATTACTATTAACAAAGAACTTTAAATAAGTTACTTACAGTAGTCCAAACAATTATAATTGTTAAAGAAAGTTAAGGGTTTTAGATAAAGAAATTTTCAAAGCAGGTACAAACAGTAGCCCAGACAAAGCCATATAAATATACCACATGCATGGGAACCTAGAACCATAATAGATAATAATTCATCTTATTGTCTATAATTATAGCAGTCAGGTAAAAGTGTTACTTAGTTCTGGCTTCAATAGAAGGTAGTGCAACACTTTGTCAAGATTTTATGGAACCACTGAATCGAATCATGAACTTTGGTTCGGACAAGAATTGCATTTAGATATGAGAAGCTGGCACAAGCACAAGACATGTGCTAAAAATATGTTCAAAATTAGTAATAGTATTTTTTGAAGACTAAAACCTATCTTTGAGCATTTCATTCAACTTCATGCTGGCTTAGTATAAACATTGATTGATGCTCTGCGTTGCTTCAAAGCTTCAAGTTCACAGACTTCAAATGACAACCAATCACAGGGAGTTTACATTACATAGATAGATACGTGACTATTTTATTAATTATGTCATTTTGATCTTCAAATGTTCGAACATCGAACATTAGTGGGAAAACAAATTTACACGATACGAAGTTATTTTTATATATATGATGGGCCGACGTTTGACCACGATCTCGCCTGGTGATAAGCGATGATGCGATCTAAAATGGAGCACGTCGTCCCGACACGAAGTTCGCCGGCTCAGCTAGTATTTGTATAATATTTCAGGGTACAGCAGTCCTAAGCGCAAGAATATCAAATAGGTATATTACTAAATCAATCCACAATATTACTATTTCGCATTTTAGTGTTTGAAATACTTAGATAATATTACACAAGTATAAATAGAGGTATAGTGAGGGATAAAATATGTGACTGTTACAAATAGGTCATTAACAAATACCAAGAACTAATTCTTTAGAACGTTGAATTTTTTTTAAGACGGGGAAATCATCGAATAATTTCTCCCGCCTGGGTGGGGCGGGAGGTCTCTTACTGACTAAAAACCAAACCGTTCCTTCTACTGCACGTCGAGCCGGAGCCCCAGTAACCCATTAGGTTCTCCGCGACAGAACGTGGTAATTAAGACACTAAAAATATTTTGCCCTCGCATCTGAAGAGACTTTGTTGCACTGTCAAAGCTATTAATTATATTCTTAGAATTATATTTTTCGTAGAACTCTGATTTAAGAATTTTATTTCTCTTAGAAATAATATAATTCACTTAAGATGGGAGAAAACATAACTTAAAATTAAAGTACAGAGTATGAGCATGCGGGCGGTACATAGAAATGTTTTCTACTAAAATATTTAATTAATTATCAATGTGGGTAATACTAAAAATAAAACGAAAATAACTTGAGATAAGCAGAGGTGCACATTATGCCACTGTACAATGTAACAACCCCTTTTTACACTTGTGACGTTTGATATTATAATATTACAACTTTGTCATTGTTTAAAGTGTTGTATTATTTTATTTTAGTGATAGTTATAAGAATAGTTTGAGATTTTAGTTTTAATGTTGTGTATATCTCTCTCGTGTAGCCTGTGTTAAATCTCTGTGAATGTAAAATTTGTATAAAATAAAAAAAACTGTAGTAATTACTCGTTGTTTACTTGTTCCTCACTGTGAATACTAATAATAGAGGTTCAAAAATGTTCACCTCAGGTTAAGTGCCTGTACTGAAAAAAATTGTATTGCGGTAGTAGTGGCATATTTTACCAAAGTTGCACCATGTATTAAAGATTCTAAAATGATTAATATCACTTCCATCATTATTTCTTAAATTCGAAGCAAAAAAATAGTTTTCAACGAAACTCCGTGTCGAACAATTTATTTGGACTTAGTACATTTTTTTCTAACGTGGGTGCCCAAAGCGCACCTAAGAATCTCGTATCCACTAGCTATTGCTGAACATGTTGGAAATCAACGAGGACCTCTTATTAAACCACATCATCATTTTACTCATGATTTCGTTTGAAATATTCGTCGGCAAAATTGTCACTAAAGGAACAAGTCTGTGCATCACGTACGTCTATCTGAATAATATTTGATGCTCAACTCCAGTTGTATGGAAAGAAGTAACACACCATGCATCAAATTCCGTTCGTTAAAATTTTCGGTAGTAGTAACCCGTCAGTCAGGACCTCGTAGTTTGATTAGAGGATCCTCCAAACTCAATTTCTTTTGATAGAATAAGTTGTTTAAACGTGCAAAGGACTTGTGCACACTGGGACACCACCGCGTCACCTTCGCACCGCCATGCTGTGCACACGACGCCGCCGCGCCGACATCGCGCCGCTCGCTGCTACGTCTGCCTGATTTGACGACACATTACCATGCATTATGGTGTTAAACATCAAGTATTCTTTTTTAGTGAAATGTGATCCACAGCATGTGTTCCTCTAGCGACAATATTGCCGACGAATGCTGCGAATCATGACTTTATTCGTTGAAAAATATTTTTGTGTCAAATTTAAGAAACAATGTAGGGAGTGGTACACCATTTCAGAATCCTTATTAAATGCGCCAACTTTGGTGAAATTTGCCACTACTACCGCGGTAAATTTTTTTAGGTATAGACACTTAAACTAAAGCGAATATTTTATTGAGAGTACTGAAGCAGTTGGCTCAGAATTTATGATTCCATAATACTGAAGCACTACTCAGGACAATATGAGCAAAAATACAGACGAAAAAATAAATAATTGTAGCAACAAGAATCGAAAGACTGGCTCAGGGCTTTTTCGTAGATGTTTTTTTTATAGCATGAGCTGGTAAACGATCAAACGGATCACCCGATGGTAAGCAATCGGTGCCGCCCATGGACACCCGAAATACCAAGGCGTTACAAGTGCGTTACCGGCCTTTTAGGGATGGGGAATTTGAGGATTGTGGAGGATTCAGGGATTCGGTAGACTAGAGAGGAGGGTAATTGGGCCTCCGGTAACCTCACTCACACGACGATACAGAACGCAAGCGTTGCTTCACAGGAAACCGACGGTTTCCTGTGAGACCGTGGTATCACTCCAGTCGAGCCGGCCCATTCGTGACGAAGCATGGCTCACCAACGCTTAAACACACTTAGATAACACATATAATAAGTAATTGTTATTCAAAAACTATCGGACTTGGATTATTTTTAATATTTTTCTGATTACTGTTGGGACCTTGCCGAGCATCAGGTGCCATTTGATTGACGATTTCAGGGACACCATGTATATCAATAATGAAAAATAGTATGACGTACCTATTTATTTACTTTTACTTATCAATCTAGTGATTAGATTGCGTATAATGGAATAAAGATTTCGACTACTGGGTGTCCACTCGTAGTAAAGAAAACACCGTCGGAACAATTTCAATTGTTAAAAGAAAGTTAAGCATTTCAGATAAAGAAGTTCTCAAAGCAGGGGTAAAACAGTAGGCCGGACAAAGCCTTGGTACCATACAAATATACCACATGCATGGGAACCTTGAACCACAATAATAATTCATCTTATTGTCTATATAGCAGTCAGGTAAAAGCGTTACTTAGTTCTGGCTTCAAAAGAAGGTAATATAAGACGAGGTCAAGCTTTTATATGAAACCACTGAATCGAATCACGAACTTTGGTAGGGAAAAGGTTTGCTTTTAGAGAAAATCGTATCATATAGATATGAAATTAACACTGCAGATTATTTTTTTATTCAAAATGGAGGAAAAGATATATTAGTAGATATTTGAAGCCGCGAATTAAGTTGAATATTAGGATAGAATAGTAACTTGCATTCCCTAGTTTTTATTAGTTTAGTTTATTTAATCATTTTCATTTTTAGTAAGTAGGTACGACTCTGTACATAACTTATCTTATTATTAAACAAAACCAAATTGTATAATAATAGTTTTAGGGATAGCAAAAATATTGTACCGATTCAAACTAATTGTGAACTACCCTATTGTGTTACTATGAATAAGCCCATTAACTGGTCATTATCTCTCAGGATGCGTGGTATTTTTTAGGGCCTATATAAGGGCAGGACCTTAAAGAACGAGCTCACTTACAGTTTAGACTGCAAACGTTACTACTCAACACATTTTGAAGTGAAGTGAAGTGATCGTATACTATCGAACTGACAATGGATTCTCTAAACGTAATCGACAATGCTGATACCTCGCTACGCACACCACCCAAAGCTGTACTTCCAAAACCTCATCAAGTGATACATGGTCTGAAAAAAAGAATATTGTACAGATACAAAAACGATGCCCGGAGAGAAAAAACGAGCCACAGTGAGAAGAAATGGAAGAAGATTAAAGAAGAACGAAAACAACCTACTGCTGCTGAACCATCGTTCCATTCAGCGTTACAGAACAGTCGGTTCATTGAAGAGTTCGAATATCTGAATACAATTGACGAAGGATCATACGGCGTTGTATACAGAGCTCGCGATAAGTCGACAGATGAAATAGTTGCTCTGAAACGACTTAAAGATCTGAACGAAAGCGAAGGATTCTCCATTGCTGCTCAGAGGGAGCTGAACACCCTACTCAAATTACGACATCCTAATATTGTCGCAGGGCGGGAGATAGTGGTGGGCTCTAGTAATGAGGAAATATTTATATTAATGGAATACGTGCCGCACCAGTTAAAATGTTTCTTGGACACAATGCGGCTAAATCTTCGAATATTCTCCCCGGGACACGTCAAATGCTTGATGACGCAACTATTGAGGGCGGTACAACATCTTCACGTCCATCACATTCTACATAGAGATCTCAAAACCGCTAACATACTGTTGTCTGAAGATGGTGTTCTGAAGGTGGCAGATTTTGGATGGGCTCGAGAATATGGATTCCCTCTTCAGCAATATACCCCGGGCGTGGTCACACGGTGGTACCGTGCGCCTGAAATTCTGCTGCTTAGCCCAGAATACTCAACTCCTATAGACATGTGGAGTGTTGGGTGTATATTTGCTGAATTAATTACCTTGTCACCACTGTTCCCTGGCAAATCTGAGTTGAATCAGTTGAAGAAGATATTCATGGATTTGGGTACGCCGTCTGACACAATTTGGCCCGGCTACAGCTCGTTACCGCCGGTAAGAAACATCATGTTTGATAACTATGTACCGGGCGGGTTGCGCAAAAAGATAAGCAGCAAAGATCTTTCCGATAGCGGTTTATCCTTACTGGAAGGATTATTAACTTACTGTCCTGCAAGACGAATAACAGCAGCCGCTGCATTAGAGCACGAATACTTCAAGGAGCAGCCGGTGGCAGTCGAGCCGGACAGGTTCCCGATGTGGATGAACTCTGTGGACAGCGGTCACTATTCTGACCTGGAATTAGAAATAGATCGCGGCTCTTACCGCAGTACTCGATTAAGTTCAGTAGACACCGGCGTACTTATTATTGATGATTGATAATATAATATGATATTTAATGCTGTTGTTTGTAAATATGTATATATATGTATCTCTTTATTGTAGCAATTTGTGTTAAATGTTTGTGAATATAAAATTTGTATAAAAATAAAATTAGTTGTAGTAATTACATTTTGTTTCATTTGTTCCTCACTGTGAATGTTATTAATAGTAAACGTTGATCTAAATTAGAAATTCTTTTAATTGTTGAACACAATTTTAAAAATAGTTTGACATACCTATTTGTTTACCTTTACTTATCAATTTAGTAAAAAGATCGTGTATACTGGAATAAAGATTTGCACTACTGGGTGTCCACTCGTAATAAACAAAACACTATTACTATTAACAAAGAACTTTAAATAAGTTACTTACAATAGTCCAAACAATTATAATTGTTAAAGAAAGTTAAGGGTTTTAGATAAAGAAATTTTCAAAGCAGGTACAAACAGTAGCCCAGACAAAGCCATATAAATATACCACATGCATGGGAACCTTGAACCATAATAGATAATAATTCATCTTATTGTCTATATAGCAGTCAGGTAAAAGTGTTACTTAGTTCTGGCTTCAATAGAAGGTAGTACAACACTTTGTCAAGAGTTTATGGAACCACTGAATCGAATCATGAACTTTGGTTCGGACAAGAATTGCATTTAGATATGAGAAGCTGGCACAAGCACAAGACATGTGCTAAAAATATGTTCAAAATTAGTAATACTATTTTTTGAAGACTAAAACCTATCTTTGAGCATTTCATTCAACTTCATGCTGGCTTAGTATAAACATTGATTGATGCTCTGCGTTGCTTCAAAGCTTCAAGTTCACAGACTTCAAATGACAACCAATCACAGGGAGTTTACATTACATAGATAGATACGTGACTATTTTATTAATTATGTCATTTTGGTCTTCAAATGTTCGAACATCGAACATTAGTGGGAAAACAAATTTACACGATACGAAGTTATTTTTATATATATGATGGGCCGACGTTTGACCACGATCTCGCTGCAATGTAGAGCAATGAGGGAGACGTGTTGTTCTTAGAAATTACTTTAATTGAGTGCCTTAATAACTAACTTACACTACTTACTTATAGGGCGAGGTGTCACACACACTACACCTCCCCCGTTATTTTCGAAAAAAAAAAAAATTAAATTTTTTTTGACCATTAAATCAAACATACATAATTATTTCTTAAAATATTCGCACTGTTGACAATATTTAAATACTTTACAAGATATAGGTATATTTTGAAATTCATTTGGTAAATTATTCTTACAACTGAAATAATCATAATACTTACAACTGTTATCTCTTTTACAACTTATTATAATCTCTTACTCACTGTTCTATATCTAGGTACACATAATACATTTTATTTTGCTTAAATATTTCTTTATTATAATCGTAAGGTACATACACATGTAAGCATATTATATTTATACAGGACTCTCCGGTACCTGTTCATTCATTATATTTATTTCATTAGAGGTATATTTATTTATCATTCTTCATTTCATTACTTAATATACTTGTGCTTACTTTAATTCATTTCTATATTTATTTTAAAATTTAGTGTCAATATTTAAGATTCTTATGATCTCCAATAATTTTCACAGAGAGAGCTCGTCTACACCATGATCAAACTAAGGACATGAACACTAAACTGTACCTTACCATGTGTACCTATTATATTTATTATTAACTTATCCTTCAACTATCAAACCTAACATAAACACAATCTAATTGAATTGCTTGGTCTACAAAATATTACGTTGTCTTTAGGTGATCAGCCCTCAGTCATACGCCGAAACTTGTGTACCAAGTTATTCCAAACTACCTAAAAACCAAACTTACATACTTATACAAACAATGAACACATCCCAAAGCCGAACTAATATCAAATTTCATTCATCTAATTTATTTATTTCATAAGACAAAACCAAAGTGCAGTTGTTATTGTTAATCGGTGTCAAGTAACACGATTCTTTCAAAACAATCTGACACTCGGTATGACATCATTTACCTATATGGGCATGGGAACATTCCTTTAATCTGATTAATGTAAGCGAACTATGAAATTTAAAATTCTCTAATTTACAACAAAAATTGCAAGATTAATATTTCGTTCAAAATAATATCAAGTATAAAAATTATTCAACATAAAAAAGTACTAGTTATGATTGTCAACAGGCGTGAATTATATCTAGTGTGAAATAATATTTTATAACTAAAATAATTAAAATTATGTGATATAACTTAAATTAACATATAACATACGTGGGGCCTATTACAATTATGTTTAACTTACTACTACAGTTTTATATATTGGTGTCCATTTTCACTTTTTAACTACACTAATATACTTAACATTTATACACAAAGTACTTTCGAGTCCGGTTACATTGCGTACCCAGGGTAGCGGAGATTCTCTCAAACGCTTGGTCGCCAACATCTCCCGGCTCCATCCTCTAGGACACCAACCGCTCCCGGCAGGTCCACATCAGGCTGCATCGACACCCGGCAGCCAGCAATATCTCTCCACTTTCCGAACACTGATACGCACTTTTAGTCCACTTTTAAAATAGTCTTTATTATTTTCAACAAACATTGTACTCGTGCGCAGCGCTGCCCGCGTGGCAGCACTGGCAGGGTCGCCATGCAATGTGGAGCAATGAGGGAGACGTGTTGTTCTTAGAAATTACTTTAATTGAGTGCCTTAATAACTAACTTACACTACTTACTTATAGGGCGAGGTGTCACACACACTACAGCCTGGTGATAAGCGATGATGCGATCTAAAATGGAGCACGTCGTCCCGACACGAAGTTCGCCGGCTCAGCTAGTATTTGTATAATATTTCAGGGTACAGCAGTCCTAAGCGCAAGAATATCAAATAGGTATATTACTAAATCAATCCACAATATTACTATTTCGCATTTTAGTGTTTGAAATACTTAGATAATATTACACAAGTATAAATAGAGGTATAGTGAGGGATAAAATATGTGACTGTTACAAATAGGTCATTAACAAATACCAAGAACTAATTCTTTAGAACGTTGAATTTTTTTTAAGACGGGGGAAATCATCGAATAATTTCTCCCGTCTGGGTGAGGCGGGAGGGCTCTTACTGACTAAAAACCAACCCGTTCCTTCTCCTGCACGTCGAGCCGGAGCCCCGGTAACCCTTTAGGTTCTCCGCGACAGAACGTGGTAATTAAGACACTAAAAATATTTTTCCCTCGCATCTGAAGAGACTTTGTTGCACTGTCAAAGCTATTAATTATATTCTTAGAATTATATTTTTCTTAGAACTCTGATTTAAGAATTTTATTTCTCTTAGAAATAATACAATTCACTTAAGATGGGAGAAAACATAACTTAAAATTAAAGTACAGAGTATAAGAATGCGGGCGGTACATAGAAATGTTTTCTACTAAAATATTTAATTAATTATCAATGTGGGTAATACTAAAACTAAAACGAAAATAACTTGAGATAAGCAGAGGTGCACATTATGCCACTGTACAATGTAACAACCCCTTTTTACACTTGTGACGTTTGATATTATAATATTACAACTTTGTCATTGTTTAAAGTAAGATAAAGATAAAGATAAAGATATATTTATTTGCGTAAACATGTGTAACATTATACATAAATGCAAACGTAGATGGTCTTACATAAATAGCTTGCTTAGTTTCAACATGTCTTGCCCCAATTGGCGTACAAAATATTTTCAAAACTAGGTACTAAAGATTATCAGAACAAATTAACCAAAACAAAAATCTATGAAACAATGAAATTATAAAGTATCATTTATAAAGTCCTTAACACTATAGTAACAATTTTTTAAAAGTAATTTTTTTAGCTCTTTTTTAAATATATTATTATTACATATGGCTTTTAAATTTTCTGGAATTTTATTGTAAATTATCGGTGCCATACAAAATACACTTTTATGAAGTAGAGTGGTTTTCGCTGAGTGAAGTCGTAAATAGTGCTTATATTTCATGCGTCTATTTCTAACAACTTTATCTGATAAGAGCGGAAACCATTGAGGGTTATTTCGTACAAATAAAGCTATTTCTAGTACATATAGTGACGGAAGTGTTAGTATATGGTATTTCTTAAACAGTGGCTGACAGCTGTCCGTAGTTTTGATCCTAAACATAGTCCGAATGCAGCGCTTTTGCATTTTAAATACCATATCGGTGTTTGTAGAATTTCCCCAAAATATTAGACCATATCTAAGCAGTGACTCTATCAGTCCATAATATGCCGTCATCAACGCATCTTTGTTCACTGTTGATGCCAGTTTATATAACGCATAAGATAAACTACTTATTTTTGTATAAAGATCTTCGGTATGGCATTTCCAATTGAGTCTGTTGTCTATTTTTAAACCAAGAAATTTTGCTGTTTCTACATCTTTTATTATATTACTTTCATATGAAACTATAACTTTATCCGAATTTTGAGGTCTTTGACTGTAATTAATTGCATTTGTTTTATTCATATTTATTTTTAAATTATTGTTGTTTAGCCATGTTATTACTGAGTTTAGTGATTTATTTATATCGGTTTCAAAGAGCTTTCTATCATTACATGTAATGTTAATTGTGCTGTCGTCGGCAAATAATATCATAGGTTGTACATCAAGTGTTGTATTATTTTATTTTAGTGATAGTTATAAGAATAGTTTGAGATTTTAGTTTTAATGTTGTGTATATCTCTCTCGTGTAGCCTGTGTTAAATCTCTGTGAATGTAAAATTTGTATAAAATAAAAAAAACTGTAGTAAGTACTCGTTGTTTACTTGTTCTTCACTGTGAATACTAATAATAGAGGTTCAAAAATGTTCACCTCAGGTTAAGTGCCTGTACTGAAAAAAATTGTATTGCGGTAGTAGTGGCATATTTTACCAAAGTTGCACCATGTATTAAAGATTCTAAAATGATTAATATCACTTCCATCATTATTTCTTAAATTCGAAGCAAAAAAATAGTTTTCAACGAAACTCCGTGTCGAACAATTTATTTGGACTTAGTACATTTTTTTCTAACGTACGTGCCCAAAGCGCACCTAAGAATCTCGTATCCACTAGCTATTGCTGAACATGTTGGAAATCAACGAGGACCTCTTATTAAACCACATCATCATTTTACTCATGATTTTGTTTGAAATATTCGTCGGCAAAATTGTCACTAAAGGAACAAGTCTGTGCATCACGTACGTCTATCTGAATAATATTTGATACTCAACTCCAGTTGTATGGAAAGAAGTAACATACCATGCATCAAATTCCGTTCGTTAAAATTTTCGGTAGTAGTAACCCGTCAGTCAGGACCTCGTAGTTTGATTAGAGGATCCTCCAAACTCAATTTCTTTTGATAGAATAAGTTGTTTAAACGTGCAAAGGACTTGTGCACACTGGGACACCACCGCGTCACCTTCGCACGGCCTTGCTGTGCACACGACGCCGCCGCGCCGACATCGCGCCGCTCACTGCTACATCTGCCTGATTTGACGACACATTACCATGCATTATGGTGTTAAACATCAAATGTTCTTTAGTGAAATGTGATCCACAGCATGTGTTCCTCTAGCAACAATATTGCCCACGAATGCTGCGAATGAATCATGACTTTATTCGTTGAAAAATATTTTTGTGTCAAATTTAAGAAACAATGTAGGGAGTGGTACACCATTTCAGAATCCTTATTAAATGCGCCAACTTTGGTGAAATTTGCCACTACTACCGCAGTACATTTTTTTAGGTATAGACACTTAAACTAAAGCGAATATTTTATTGAGAGTACTGAAGCAGTTGGCTCAGAATTTATGATTCCATAATACTAAAGCACTACTCAGGACAATATAAGCAAAAATACATACGAAAAAATATATAATTGTAGCAACAAGAATCGAAAGACTGGCTCAGGGCTTTTTCGTAGATGTTTTTTTATAGCATGAGCTGGTAAACGATCAAACGGATCACCTGATGGTAAGCAATCGGTGCCGCCCATGGACACCCGAAATACCAAGGCGTTACAAGTGCATTACCGGCCTTTTAGGGATGGGGAATTTGAGGATTGTGGAGGATTCAGGGATTCGGTAGACTAGAGAGGAGGATAATTGGGCCTCCGGTAACCTCACTCACACGACGATACACAACGCAAGCGTTGCTTCACGTCGGTTTCCTGTGAGACCGTGGTATCACTCCGGTCGAGCCGGCCCATTCGTGCCGAAGCATGGCTCACCCACACTTAAACACACTTAGATAACACATATAATAAGTAATTGTTATTCAAAAACTATCGGACTTGGATTATTTTTAATATTTTTCTGATTACTGTTGGAACCTTGCCGAACATCAGGTGCCATTTGATTGACGATTTCAGGGACACCATGTATATCAATAATAAAAAATATTATGACGTACCTATTTATTTACTTTTACTTATCAATCTTGTGAAAAGATTGCGTATAATGGAATAAAGATTTCGACTACTGGATGTCCACTCGTAGTAAACAAAACACCATTACTATTAACAAAGAACTTTAAATAAGATAATTACAGTAGTCGGAACAATTACAATTGTTGAAAGAAAGTTAAGCATTTCAGATAAAGAAATTTTCAAAGCGGGTAAAACAGTAACCCAGACAAAGCTTTGGTACCATATAAATATACCACATGCATGGGAACCTTGAACCATAATAGATAATAATTCATCTTATTGTCTATATAGCAGTCAGGTAAAAGTGTTACTTAGTTCTGGCTTCAATAGAAGGTAGTACAACACTTTGTCAAGATTTTTATGGAACCACTGAATCGAATCATGAACTTTGGTTCGGACAAGAATTGCATTTAGATATGAGAAGCTGGCACAAGCACAAGACATGTGCTAAAAATATGTTCAAAATTAGTAATAGTATTTTTTGAAGACTAAAACCTATCTTTGAGCATTTCATTCAACTTCATGCTGGCTTAGTATCTATGAACTTTGATTGATGCTCTGCGTTGCTTCAAGTTCACAGACTTCAAATGACAGGGAGTTTACATTACATAGATAGATACGTGACTATTTTATTAATTATGTCATTTTGGTCTTCAAATGTTCGAACATCGAACATTAGTGGGAAAACAAATTTACACGATACGAAGTTATTTTTATATAATTATTAAATGGGACTGAAGTTTGACCACTATCTCGCCTGGTGGTAAGCGATGATGCGACCTACGATGGAGCACGTCGACCATAGCCAACCAACCTATTCACTCGGGCCTTGATACACCCAGGTTATACCCTTCAATTCACTTGACTCCAGAATAGTTCGTGAGTTTAATGAAAGTCCAATATAAAATTGGTAAAACTTTGTGTTTATATTGTTCTAAGAAATACTCAATTCACAACTAATCTAATATTACAAAGTATTACTGGTTAACACCAAAGCTTGGACACGACTGGCGTGCTAACGCTATAGGGTCGCAGGCGCAGCTGCACACTTGAGAACACATAAAAAATGTCAACACATTAGTGTCGCCACACTGGCAAAGAATTCCACTCCTTAGCAGTACGCACAAGGAAGCTTGATGCGAAGCGCTTCGTGCGTGTGGGTGGGACATCTATCATAAATCGGTGACGCTTCGCCGATTGTCTTGTGGTAAGATGATGGAAAGGACTAGGGGGAATCAAGTTGTGCAATTCACCCGCACACTATATAAATGTATCTATGCCTTGAAGCCGGGCCTCCACAAGCGCATCATCGTCGATGAGCCTCTTGGCACGCCTCTCGATGTGCTCTAGCGCGTCCAGCTGATATTTAGCCGAACCTTCCCAAAGATAAGAGCAGTACTCCATCAAGACCGAACTTGCGCCTGGTACAGGCTCAGCAATTGCTTCGGCGTGAAGTACCGTCTCACCCTCCATAGGATACCCAACTTCCTACCAGCCAGTGTGGGTGTCAGAGTTACGCCACGAAGCTCAAGATGATCAGCTATCGGAACGGATACATTTCGGAAAGTAGGAGTCAGCGGAAATTGACTCCGATTGGAAGAGAATAGACACGCCTGGGTTTTGCTAGCCATATCACCCCAGTCAGAGACCGCCTATAAGGATGAGACCCGTTTAAAGATGAGGATTCTTTATGGTTCCATAATACTGAAGCACTATTCAGGATAATGTAAGCAAAAATACAGACGAAAAAATAAAGAATTGTAGCAACAAGAATCGACATTCATGAATCGACTGGCTCAGGGTGTACTTTTTCGTAGATAACACATAAGTCATTGTAATTCAAAAACTATCGGACTTGGATTTTTCAAAATATTATTTTGATTACTGTTGGAACCTTGTCGATTACCTGGTGCCATTTGATCGACGATTTCAGGGACACCCTGTATATCAATAATGAAAAATAGTATGACGTGCCTATTTGTTTACTTTTACTTATCAATCTAGTGAAAAGATTGCGTATAATGGAATAAAGATTTCGACTACTGGGTGTCCACTCGTAGTAAAGAAAACACCGTCGGAACAATTACAATTGTTAAAAGAAAGTTAAGCATTTCAGATAAAGAAGTTCTCAAAGCAGGGGTAAAACAGTAGGCCGGACAAAGCCTTGGTACCATATAAATATACCACATGCATGGGAACCTTGAACCACAATAATAATTCATCTTATTGTCTATATAGCAGTCAGGTAAAAGCGTTACTTAGTTCTGGCTTCAAAAGAAGGTAATATAAGACGAGGTCAAGCTTTTATATGAAACCACTGAATCGAATCACGAACTTTGGTAGGGAAAAGGTTTGCTTTTAGAGAAAATCGTATCATATAGATATGAAATTAACACTGCAGATTATTTTTTTATTCAAAATGGAGAAAAAGATATATTAGTAGATATTTGAAGCCGCGAATTAAGTTGAATATTAGGATAGAATAGTAACTTGCATTGCCTAGTTTTTATTAGTTTAGTTTATTTAATCATTTTCATTTTTAGTAAGTAGGTACGACTCTGTACATAACTTATCTTATTATTAAACAAAACCAAATTGTATAATAATAGTTTTAGGCATAGCAAAAATATTGTACCGATTCAAACTAATTGTGAACTACCCTATTGTGTTCCTATGAATAAGCCCATTAACTGGTCATTATCTCTCAGGATGCGTGGTATTTTTGGGGCCTATATAAGGGCAGGACCTTAAAGAACGAGCTCACTTACAGTTTAGACTGCAAACGTTACTACTCAACACATTTTTTGAAGTGAAGTGAAGTGATTGTATACTATCGAACTGACAATGGATTCTCTAAACGTAATCGACAATGCTGATACCTCGCTACGCACACCACCCAAAGCTGTACTTCCAAAACCTCATCAAGTGATACATGGTCTGAAAAAAAGAATATTGTACAGATACAAAAACGATGCCCGGAGAGAAAAAACGAGCCACAGTGAGAAGAAATGGAAGAAGATTAAAGAAGAACTAAAACAACCTACTGCTGCTGAACCATCCTTCCATTCAGCGTTACAGAACAGTCGGTTCATTGAAGAGTTCGAATATCTGAATACAATTGACGAAGGATCATACGGCGTTGTATACAGAGCTCGCGATAAGTCGACAGATGAAATAGTTGCTCTGAAACGACTTAAAGATCTGAACGAAAGCGAAGGATTCTCCATTGCTGCTCAGAGGGAGCTGAACACCCTACTCAAATTACGACATCCTAATATTGTCGCAGGGCGGGAGATAGTGGTGGGCTCTAGTAATGACGAAATATTTATATTAATGGAATACGTGCCGCACCAGTTAAAATGTTTCTTGGAGACAATGCGGCTAAATCTTCGAATATTCTCCCCGGGACACGTCAAATGCTTGATGACGCAACTATTGAGGGCGGTACAACATCTTCACGTCCATCACATTCTACATAGAGATCTCAAAACCGATAACATACTGTTGTCTGAAGATGGTGTTCTGAAGGTGGCAGATTTTGGATGGGCTCGAGAATATGGATTCCCTCTTCAGCAATATACCCCGGGCGTGGTCACACGGTGGTACCGTGCGCCTGAAATTCTGCTGCTTAGCCCAGAATACTCAACTCCTATAGACATGTGGAGTGTTGGGTGTATATTTGCTGAATTAATTACCTTGTCACCACTGTTCCCTGGCAAATCTGAGTTGAATCAGTTGAAGAAGATATTCATGGATTTGGGTACGCCGTCTGACACAATTTGGCCCGGCTACAGCTCGTTACCGCCGGTAAGAAACATCATGTTTGATAACTATGTACCGGGCGGGTTGCGCAAAAAGATAAGCAGCAAAGATCTTTCCGATAGCGGTTTATCCTTACTGGAAGGATTTTTAACTTACTGTCCTGCAAGACGAATAACAGCAGCCGCTGCATTAGAGCACGAATACTTCAAGGAGCAGCCGGTGGCAGTCGAGCCGGACAGGTTCCCGATGTGGATGAACTCTGTGGACAGCGGTCACTATTCTGACCTGGAATTAGAAATAGATCGCGGCTCTTACCGCAGTACTCGATTAAATTCAGTAGACACCGGCGTACTTATTATTGATGATTGATAATATAATATGATATTTAATGCTGTTGTTTGTAAATATGTATATATATGTATCTCTTTATTGTAGCAATTTGTGTTAAATGTTTGTGAATATAAAATTTGTATAAAAATAAAATTAGTTGTAGTAATTACATTTTGTTTCATTTGTTCCTCACTGTGAATGTTATTAATAGTAAACGTTGATCTAAATTAGAAATTCTTTTAATTGTTGAACACAATTTTAAAAATAGTTTGACATACCTATTTGTTTACCTTTACTTATCAATTTAGTAAAAAGATCGTGTATACTGGAATAAAGATTTGCACTACTGGGTGTCCACTCGTAATAAACAAAACACTATTACTATTAACAAAGAACTATAAATAAGTTACTTACAATAGTCCAAACAATTATAATTGTTGAAAGAAAGTTAAGCATTTCAGATAAAGAAATTTTCAAAGCGGGTAAAACAGTAACCCAGACAAAGCCTTGGTACCATATAAATATACCACATGCATGGGAACCTTGAACCATAATAGATAATAATTCATCTTATTGTCTATATAGCAGTCAGGTAAAAGTGTTACTTAGTTCTGGCTTCAATAGAAGGTAGTACAACACTTTGTCAAGATTTTATGGAACCACTGAATCGAATCATGAACTTTGGTTCGGACAAGAATTGCATTTAGATATGAGAAGCTGGCACAAGCACAAGACATGTGCTAAAAATATGTTCAAAATTAGTAATAGTATTTTTTGAAGACTAAAACCTATCTTTGAGCATTTCATTCAACTTCATGCTGGCTTAGTATAAACATTGATTGATGCTCTGCGTTGCTTCAAAGCTTCAAGTTCACAGACTTCAAATGACAACCAATCACAGGGAGTTTACATTACATAGATAGATACGTGACTATTTTATTAATTTTGTCATTTTGGTCTTCAAATGTTCGAACATCGAACATTAGTGGGAAAATAAATTTACACGATACGAAGTTATTTTTATATATATGATGGGCCGACGTTTGACCACGATCTCGCCTGGTGATAAGCGATGATGCGATCTAAAATGGAGCACGTCGTCCCGACACGAAGTTCGCCGGCTCAGCTAGTATTTGTATAATATTTCAGGGTACAGCAGTCCTAAGCGCAAGAATATCAAATAGGTATATTACTAAATCAATCCACAATATTACTATTTCGCATTTTAGTGTTTGAAATACTTAGATAATATTACACAAGTATAAATAGAGGTATAGTGAGGGATAAAATATGTGACTGTTACAAATAGGTCATTAACAAATACCAAGAACTAATTCTTTAAAACGTTGAATTTTTTTTAAGGCGGGGGAAATCATCGAATAATTTCTCCCGCCTGGGTGAGGCGGGAGGGCTCTTACTGACTAAAAACCAACCCGTTCCTTCTACTGCACGTCGAGCCGGAGCCCCGGTAACCCTTTAGGTTCTCCGCGACAGAACGTGGTAATTAAGACACTAAAAATATTTTTCCCTCGCATCTGAAGAGACTTTGTTGCACTGTCAAAGCTATTAATTATATTCTTAGAATTATATTTTTCTTAGAACTCTGATTTAAGAATTTTATTTCTCTTAGAAATAATACAATTCACTTAAGATGGGAGAAAACATAACTTAAAATTAAAGTACAGAGTATGAGCATGCGGGCGGTACATAGAAATGTTTTCTACTAAAATATTTAATTAATTATCAATGTGGGTAATACTAAAAATAAAACGAAAATAACTTGAGATAAGCAGAGGTGCACATTATGCCACTGTACAATGTAACAACCCCTTTTTACACTTGTGACGTTTGATATTATAATATTACAACTTTGTCATTGTTTAAAGTGTTGTATTATTTTATTTTAGTGATAGTTATAAGAATAATTTGAGGTTTTAGTTTTAATGTTGTGTATATCTCTCTCGTGTAGCCTGTGTTAAATCTCTGTGAATGTAAAATTTGTATAAAATAAAAAAACTGTAGTAATTACTCGTTGTTTACTTGTTCCTCACTGTGAATACTAATAATAGAGGTTCAAAAATGTTCACCTCAGGTTAAGTGCCTGTACTGAAAAAAATTGTATTGCGGTAGTATTGGCATATTTTACCAAAGTTGCACCATGTATTAAAGATTCTAAAATGATTAATATCACTTCCATCATTATTTCTTAAATTCGAAGCAAAAAAATAGTTTTCAACGAAACTCCGTGTCGAACAATTTATTTGGACTTAGTACATTTTTTTCTAACGTAGGTGCCCAAAGCGCACCTAAGAATCTCGTATCCACTAGCTATTGCTGACTGGCTGACTGAGGCAGCAACGACTGTCGCAACCGGGGGCTGGGCTCGCTGCCATTGCAGCGGTAAGTCCCCTCTTTGAGGAGTGGCTTGAGAGACGCTACGGCGTCCTCACCTACCGCCTGACGCAGGTCCTCACCGGACATGGAAGTTTCGGGAGGTACCTGTGTCTGATGGGGCGGGAGGAAACGCCCGGGTGTCATCACTGCGAGGACCGCCCTGAGGACACGGTGGAACACACAGTGGGAGAATGCCCTGCGTGGGCTGAGCACCGCCGTGCCCTCAGGGAAGTGATCGGCGATGACGACCTCTCGCGTCTGGGCCTAGTGCAGGCCATGATGCGGAGCGAGAGGGATTGGGATGCCGTCTCCTCCTTTTGCGAAGCAGTCATGCGAGCTAAGGAGGAGGCGGGACGCGTGAGGCAGCGAAGCGCTGCCTCCTCGCAACCCAGCCATCGCGAAGGACACACCGGGCGTCGGGGATCGCGGGACGATCTCCGGCCACCGTAAGCGCGGGCCTGCGGACGGCGAGCATGGGTGGCTCCCCGTCCGACCAGAAACAGACCCGAGCGTACGGCGCGTCACGTTCCGCGCGCGCCTCAAAGAGCCATCAGACCACCACAGATGGGGCCCAATAGGGCCGATGCCGATTCGGAGTCGCGGAGAACCTAACGGGTAACCGGGGCTCCGGCTCGACGTGCAGGAGAAGGAACGGGGTGGTTTTTAGTCAGTAAGAGTCTGACACTCCCTTCCGCCTCACCCAGGCGGGAGCAGTCATTCGATGATATTCCCCCCTTAAAAAAAAAAAAAAATCTATTGCTGAACATGTTGGAAATCAACGAGGACCTCTTATTAAACCACATCATCATTTTAGTTGGTTGCTGCGGAATATTTTATTCTCATTTTGCTTGGTTTTTGAGTGCATATTTTGAAGAAAATCGGGCCCTCTCTTACTATCTTGAGAGGATTGCCATATACAACGGCACCCATATTGGATTTTGTTCCTCCGTCTCATTCACACAAGCGAGCACCGAGGCACCAACTTGTAAGTTGTTCTTACTAAATAAAATTATTAAATTTAATAAATAAATTTGAAGAAACATTGGAAAAAGTGTAAACGTTCGGCGGGGTTTGAACCACCGACATCTTGAGCCGAGCGACTTTGAAGTCGACACGCAGGCCATTACGCCACGGACACTGGACGCTGCGGCGCGAAATTGGTGACCATTACTTGCGTGCCGGTGCTAGTTCGTTAATAACACAATTTATTTGAAGCGACATATAATCTGAAACTTTACGATGAAGCGTTCGCCAAACGAACAAAGCTCATCTAACCCGGACATACCTTCAATATCGGAGTTGTCACAAAACATCACTAGCAGAAAACGAGAAACACCGGAAAATGAAGCTTTGGATATGTTTAACTCTTTTAAAACGGAATTACTACAAACACTTAAGGACTGGCGTCAGGAAATGAATAAAAACTTTGAACAAATAAATCAGAATATCAATAACATAAGAAGCGATTTCGACCAGTATAAAGTTGAAATTGGAAAAGAGCTTGTATCTTTGCATGCGGAGCAGACAGAGGTTATGTCGCGGTGCGCGGAGTTGTTGGAGGATGTTTCTAATCTAAAGGAATCTAATACATTCTTAAGGGACCAGCATAATGATCTCAAAAAACGGGTGGAAAATGTATCCTTGCACTGCAAATGCACTGTGCGAGCAAACAGACCTAAACTTAAGGGCGGAATTAGACTCATTACAACAACAAGCAAGACAATGCAACATAGAAATCTCTAACATGCCTGAAAGGCGGAATGAGAATCTCCTTGTCATGCTTGAAAATATGGGTAAGCGAATTGGATGCAGTATCAGGAGTGAGGATGTTGTCTCTATACACCGTGTTCCTCACGCAACGCAGAATAACAAACCTAAGAATATAGTTGCAAAATTTACGACAAGAACTTTGCGTGACAATATAATTATTGCTTACAGACTTAAAAAAGGACTGTCCTCCGAACAACTGGGAATATCAGGTACCTCACAAAAAGTTTTTGTCAATGAACATCTAACTCTTCGAAATAAGCAGCTTTTTCGTGAAGCCCGGGAAGCAGCAAATGGTGAAGGATACAAATTCGTGTGGACTAAACATTCCACAATACTCGTCAGAGAGATGGAAAATTCCACGGTATTGGCCATTCGTACGGTCAAAGATATCGACAAAATTAAGGCTACTAAAGCACGTTCCTCTAACTAGAATTGAAGACCATAATCGCATTTATGTTTTCTATTGTGTTCAATTATTCGGCGTTTTATGCACGGACGTAGTATTTTTATATTTCATTACATTTTTTGTCGATTGTTTGCAGAAGCACACCTTAAACACATTTTTATCTTTGGTCTACACAAGACTATCGACGTGTTTGTTGGCAGCACAATATATTAAAGCAATACAACTAATGAATTGTTTTATAACTCATGGCTAAACGTAATTTAACTAACTTAACAGTTTTTTACCAAAACTGTCGTGGCATGCGTACAAAGCTGAAAACGATATTCTTTAATATAATGTCCAATGCTTATGATATAATAATCTTGTCAGAAACCTGGCTAAACAGTAGCATACATATATGATAACGAATTCATAGACCAACGATATATTGTTTATAGATGTGACAGGGAACTAGAATTGACACGAAAGTCAGATGGGGGAGGGGTTTTGGTGGCGGTCATGCGGTATCTCAAACCATATCGTATCTCTGCACCATCACTCACACCTATGTCAAAATTTTTAGAATTGGTTCTTATCCGGATACCTAGCAGTGAACTAGATGGCTGTTATTTATTTGGGGCAGTTTACATACCGGACAGGTCACCTATAGCAGTTTATAATTTGTACTTTGAAACTTTAAATGAAATCATAAGAGAAAACTGTATATCCAACTTGCTACTGGTCAGGGATTTCAATATACCTGATGCTCATTGGCAACACCAGACGGACTGTAATGCTCTTGCTTGTTCTGGAACTTCATCAGTTTGTGATGTTCTACGGAACTTCATGATTCTCCATCATTCCTATCAATATAACGGAATTAGAAATTCGAACGGCAGAATTTTGGACTTATGCATCGCAAATATTATAGGTGACTGTTCTGTAACCCAACCTCAGGACTCGGTGTCAGTCCCGATAGACGTTCATCATCCTCCATTTTATATTACGATTCCCTTCTCACCCAATATTTCCACCATGAACCGCAACCAAGTAAAAAAACCTAACTTTTATAAGGCCAATTTTGAACTTATAAATAAACAACTAATGGACGTCTCTTGGAGCGAGATTCTTGACCGTGTTTCTGCAGAGGATTCGGTTAACTTATTCTATGAAACTATTTACGACATTGTCAAAAAGCATGTGCCTTTTTCAAGATCTAAGTCTACGCGTTATCCGGTATGGTTCAGTCCATCTCTCATACATATCTTTAAAAACAAACGCAAGGCTTGGAATAAATGGAAAATATATAAAAATGAATCAGATTACGAGATATTTTCATTATATAGAACTCGGTTTAAAAGTGAAGCCACAAAATGTTACAATAAGTACATTAATTGTGTCGAGGATTCTATACCCAAAAACATAAACTATTTCTGGGCTTATATAATGAATAAAAAATCGAATGTAGGTATACCGTCAAGTATGACTTACAAAAACCAAACTTCGCAAGATCCGGAAACTATTTGTAATCTGTTTTCATCATTTTTCCAATCTGTTTACCAGCCGTCTACCTTAACTCCCCATTGGGCACCACCAAACAATTATAGCTACCGATGTGATTTGTTGCCCCATATATATCTCGGTGTAACTGCTATTAAAAGCGAATTAAAGAAAACATCGTGTTTAACAAGTGCATCTCTGAGGGTTTCTTTCCAGACATTTGGAAGTGTGCATACATTGTCCCAATCCATAAAAGTGGTTCTAAACATGACGTCACAAATTATCGCCCAATCTCAATTATCAGTGCAACATCAAAACTCTTCGAGAAACTTGTTCATAATGCCATCTACCCATTCTTCCATAATTATATCATTCCTGAGCAACACGGTTTCGTAAAACAAAAATCCACTATGACAAACTTAGCAACTTATACTAACTTTCTTTTCCATAATATCGACAAGGGAGTTCAGGTGGATTCCGTATACACAGATTTTCAGAAGGCGTTTGATAAAGTGGACCACGAAATTCTTCTCAATAAAATAGCGTTTAATGGAATTAGGGGAAATCTTTTGAGGTGGTTTTGCTCATACATATCGAACCGCAGCCTGATAGTCGTAATTAATGGATACAAATCGGGAAGAGCTGGTATGTCGTCTGGAATTCCCCAGGGATCAATATTGGGACCGCTTCTTTTAATTGTGTTTATAAACGACATGAATGATTGCTTCAAACACTCAAATTTTCTTTTATATGCTGACGATCTGAAATTATATAAAGTCATAAAAAACGTTAATGACTGCTCAGAACTTCAAAGTGATCTTGACCGACTTTCTGAATACTGTGCAATTAATAAGTTAAACTTAAGTATCCCCAAATGCCAAACAATTAGCTTCACTAAAAACAAGACAGTAATCAAATACGGGTACACCCTTTGTGGCACCATACTAAACAGAGTGACGAACCTTAGAGACCTAGGAATACTGTTTGACTGTAAGTTGCATCTGGACCTACATATAGAAAATATCATAAATAAAGCATTTAAAATGTATGGTTATGTTTTTAGAATAGCTACAGACTTCAGGCGCCCCTCCACATTTTTACATCTATATCGATCACTTATTCGCTCTCAGCTTGAATATGCTTGCCTGATATGGGATCCATTATATAGTAAATATAAAATAGCCATTGAAAAAGTACAAAGAAAATTTCTACGAACTATGCAATTTAGATGCCAACTTCCACGCTTAAACTACAAAGACCTTTTAGCCCGGTATAATTTGCTGTCACTGGAGAAGAGACGAATGCTTCTGCAAATAATGACACTTCACGACCTTTACCATAACAAGCTTAATTGTATGGACCTTAATAATAACATTAAACTTGTGGTTCCTAGATCAATCCACCGTCGCGGGGTGCGCGATTACCGATTGTTTGATCAGGCATCACACCGGACAAACGCTGGTAGACGTGCTCCCCTCTGGCGTCTTGCAAAGATCTATAATGAAATCTTTATGGATATTGATTTATTCATGTTAAATAGAAACAATTTTAGAGGTAAAGTCATTGATGTGCTGAGGAGTTTGGATCTTGTATCTTTATATAACTGATTGTTTTGCATGTTTCTTCAAATATAGATAATAAATATTGTTATGTGACCTCATCACAGCTTATGTCTCAAAAGGTAATCTGTGGAAAATGTTGTGGATATTACATTAATTTGGTTTTATGTACTTTACTGATGGATATTATATATAATGTAATATTGTTTTTTTTCCCAAATATAATAAAATAAAATAATATAAAATCACGTACGTCTATCTGAATAATATTTGATACTCAACTCCAGTTGTATGGAAAGAAGTAACATACCATGCATCAAATTCCGTTCGTTAAAATTTTCGGTAGTAGTAACCCGTCAGTCAGGATCTCGTAGTTTGATTAGAGGATCCTCCAAACTCAATTTCTTTTGATAGAATAAGTTGTTTAAACGTGCAAAGGACTTGTGCACACTGGGACACCACCGCGTCACCTTCGCACCGCCATGCTGTGCACACGACGCCGCCGCGCCAACATCGCGCCGCTCGCTGCTACGTCTGCCTGATTTGACGACACACTACCATGCATTATGGTGTTAAACATCAAATGTTCTTTAGTGAAATGTGATCCACAGCATATTGTTCCTCTACCGACAATATTGCCCACGAATGCTGCGAATGAATCATGACTTTATTCGTTGAAAAGTATTTTTGTGTCAAATTTAAGAAACAATGTAGGGAGTGGTACACCATTTCAGAATCCTTATTAAATGCGCCAACTTTGGTGAAATTTGCCACTACTACCGCGGTACATTTTTTTTCGGTACAGTCATGTAAACTTAGGCGAAAATTTTATTGAGAGTACTGAAGCAGTTGGCTCAGAATTTATGATTCCATAATACTAAAGCACTACTCAGGACAATGTAAGCAAAAATACAGACGAAAAAATAAATAATTGTAGCAACAAGAATCGAAAGACTGGCTCAGGGCTTTTTCGTAGATGTTTTTTTATAGCATAAGCTGGTAAACGATCAAACGGATCACCTAATGGTAAGCAATCGGTGCCGCCCATGGACACCCGAAACACCAAGGCATTACAAGTGCGTTACCGGGCTTTTAGGAATGGGGAATTTGAGGATTGTGGAGGATTCAGGGATTCGGTAGACTAGAGAGGAGGGTAATTGGGCCTCCGGTAACCTCACTCACACGACGATACACAACGCAAGCGTTGCTTCACGTCGGTTTCCTGTGAGACCGTGGTATCACTCCGGTCGAGCCGGCCCATTCGTGCCGAAGCATGGCTCACCCACACTTAAACACACTTAGATAACATATATAATAAGTAATTGTAATTCAAAAACTATCGGACTTGGATTATTTTTAATATTATTCTGATTACTGTTGGAACCTTGCCGAACATCAAGTGCCATTTGATTGACGATTTCAGGGACACCATGTATATCAATAATGAAAAATAGTATGACGTACTTATTTATTTACTTTTACTTATCAATCTTGTGAAAAGATTGCGTATAATGGAATAAAGATTTCGACTACTGGATGTCCACTCGTAGTAAACAAAACACCATTACTATTAACAAAGAACTTTAAATAAGATAATTACAGTAGTCGGAACAATTACAATTGTTGAAAGAAAGTTAAGCATTTCAGATAAAGAAATTTTCAAAGCGGGTAAAACAGTAACCCAGACAAAGCCTTGGTACCATATAAATATACCACATGCATGGGAACCTTGAACCATAATAGATAATAATTCATCTTATTGTCTATATAGCAGTCAGGTAAAAGTGTTACTTAGTTCTGGCTTCAATAGAAGGTAGTACAACACTTTGTCAAGATTTTATGGAACCACTGAATCGAATCATGAACTTTGGTTCGGACAAGAATTGCATTTAGATATGAGAAGCTGGCACAAGCACAAGACATGTGCTAAAAATATGTTCAAAATTAGTAATAGTATTTTTTGAAGACTAAAACCTATCTTTGAGCATTTCATTCAACATCATGCTGGCTTAGTATAAACATTGATTGATGCTCTGCGTTGCTTCAAGTTCACAGACTTCAAATGACAACCAATCACAGGGAGTTTACATTACATAGATAGATACATCGAACATTAGTGGGAAAACAAATTTACACGATACGAAGTTATTTTTATATAATTATTAAATGGGACTGAAGTTTGACCACTATCTCGCCTGGTGGTAAGCGATGATGCGACCTACGATGGAGCACGTCGACCATAGCCAACCAACCTATTCACTCGGGCCTTGATACACCCAGGTTATACCCTTCAATTCACTTGACTCTAGAATAGTTCGTGAGTTTAATGAAAGTCCAATATAAAATTGGTAAAACTTTGTGTTTATATTGTTCTAAGAAATACTCAATTCACAACTAATCTAATATTACAAAGTATTACTGGTTAACACCAAAGCTTGGAGACGACTGGCGTGCTAACGCTATAGGGTCGCAGGCGCAGCTGTACACTTGAGAACACATAAAAAATGTCAACACATTAGTGTCGCCACACTGGCAAAGAATTCCACTCCTTAGCAGTTCGCACAAGGAAGCTTGATGCGAAGCGCTTCGTGCGTGTGGGTGGGACATCTATCATAAATCGGTGACGCTTCGCCGATTGTCTTGTGGTAAGATGATGGAAAGGACTAGGGGGAATCAAGTTGTGCAATTCACCCGCACACTATATAAATGTATCTATGCCTTGAAGCCGGGCCTCCACAAGCGCATCATCGTTGATGAGCCTCTTGGCACGCCTCTCGACGTGCTCTAGCGCGTCCAGCTGATATTTAGCCGAACCGTCCCAAAGATAAGAGCAGTACTCCATCAAGACCGAACTTGCGCCTGGTACAGGCTCAGCAATTGCTTCGGCGTGAAGTACCGTCTCACCCTCCATAGGATACCCAACTTCCCACCAGCCAATTGCGCTTTTGACTCTTATATATGAGCCAAAGTTGAGTGTGGGTGTCAGAGTTACGCCACGAAGCTCAAGATGATCAGCTATCGGAACGGATACATTTCGGAAAGTAGGAGTCAGCGGAAATTGACTCCGATTGGCAGAGAATAGACACGCCTGGGTTTTGCTAGCCATATCACCACAGTCGGAGACCGCCTATAAGGATGAGACCCGTTTAAAGATGAGGATTCTTTATGGTTCCATAATACTGAAGCACTATTCAGGATAATGTAAGCAAAAATACAGACGAAAAAATAAAGAATTGTAGCAACAAGAATCGACATTCATGAATCGACTGGCTCAGGGTGTACTTTTTCGTAGATAACACATAAGTCATTGTAATTCAAAAACTATCGGACTTGGATTTTTCAAAATATTATTTTGATTACTGTTGGAACCTTGTCGATTACCTGGTGCCATTTGATCGACGATTTCAGGGACACCCTGTATATCAATAATGAAAAATAGTATGACGTGCCTATTTATTTACTTTTACTTATCAATGTAATGAAAAGATTGCGTATAATGGAATAAAGATTTCGACTACTGGGTGTCCACTCGTAGTAAAGAAAACACCGTCGGAACAATTACAATTGTTAAAAGAAAGTTAAGCATTTCAGATAAAGAAGTTCTCAAAGCAGGGGTAAAACAGTAGCCCGGACAAAGCCTTGGTACCATATAAATATACCACATGCATGGGAACCTTGAACCACAATAATAATTCATCTTATTGTCTATATAGCAGTCAGGTAAAAGCGTTACTTAGTTCTGGCTTCAAAAGAAGGTAATATAAGACGAGGTCAAGCTTTTATATGAAACCACTGAATCGAATCACGAACTTTGGTAGGGAAAAGGTTTGCTTTTAGAGAAAATCGTATCATATAGATATAAAATTAACACTCCAGATTAATTTTTTATTCAAAATGGAGGAAAAGATATATTAGTAGATATTTGAAGCCGCGAATTAAGTTGAATATTAGGATAGAATATAATTATTATGAACTACATAAGTGAAGAGTTTCATGCTCAACAGTAATCCCGTAATCTAGTAACTTGCATTCCCTAGTTTTTATTAGTTTAGTTTATTTAATCATTTTCATTTTTAGTAAGTAGGTACGACTCTGTACATAACTTATCTTATTATTAAACAAAACCAAATTGTATAATAATAGTTTTAGGCATAGCAAAAATATTGTACCGATTCAAACTAATTGTGAACTACCCTATTGTGTTACTATGAATAAGCCCTTTAACTGGTCATTATCTCTCAGGATGCGTGGTATTTTTAGGGCCTATATAAGGGCAGGACCTTAAAGAACGAGCTCACTTACAGTTTAGACTGCAAACGTTACTACTCAACACATTTTAAAGTGAAGTGAAGTGATTGTATACTATCGAACTGACAATGGATTCTCTAAACGTAATCGACAATGCTGATACCTCGCTACGCACACCACCCAAAGCTGTACTTCCAAAACCTCATCAAGTGATACATGGTCTGAAAAAAAGAATATTGTACAGATACAAAAACGATGCCCGGAGAGAAAAAACGAGCCACAGTGAGAAGAAATGGAAGAAGATTAAAGAAGAACTAAAACAACCTACTGCTGCTGAACCATCCTTCCATTCAGCGTTACAGAACAGTCGGTTCATTGAAGAGTTCGAATATCTGAATACAATTGACGAAGGATCATACGGCGTTGTATACAGAGCTCGCGATAAGTCGACAGATGAAATAGTTGCTCTGAAACGACTTAAAGATCTGAACGAAAGCGAAGGATTCTCCATTGCTGCTCAGAGGGAGCTGAACACCCTACTCAAATTACGACATCCTAATATTGTCGCAGGGCGGGAGATAGTGGTGGGCTCTAGTAATGAGGAAATATTTATATTAATGGAATACGTGCCGCACCAGTTAAAATGTTTCTTGGATACGATGCGGCTAAATCTTCGAATATTCTCCCCGGGACACGTCAAATGCTTGATGACGCAACTATTGAGGGCGGTACAACATCTTCACGTCCATCACATTCTACATAGAGATCTCAAAACCGCTAACATACTGTTGTCTCAAGATGGTGTTCTGAAGGTGGCAGATTTTGGATTGGCTCGAGAATATGGATTCCCTCTTCAGCAATATACCCCGGGCGTGGTCACACGGTGGTACCGTGCGCCTGAACTTCTGCTGCTTAGCCCAGAATACTCAACTCCTATAGACATGTGGAGTGTTGGGTGTATATTTGCTGAATTAATTACCTTGTCACCACTGTTCCCTGGCAAATCTGAGTTAGACCAGTTGAACAAGATTTTTATGGTTTTGGGTACGCCGTCTGATGCAATTTGGCCCGGCTACAGCTCGTTACCACCGGTAAGAAACATCATTTTTTATAACTATGTACCGGGCGGGTTGCGCAAAAAGATAAGCAGCAAAGATCTTTCCGATAGCGGGTTATCCTTACTGGAAGGATTATTAACTTACTGTCCTGCAAGACGAATAACAGCAGCCGCTGCATTAGAGCATGAATACTTCAAGGAGCAGCCGGTGGCAGTCGAGCCGGACAGGTTCCCGATGTGGATGAACTCTGTGGACAGCGGTCACTATTCCGACCTGGAATTAGAAATAGATCGCGGCTCTTACCACAGTACTCGATCAAGTTCACTAGATACCGGCGGACTTTTTTATTGATGAATGATAATATAATATTATGATATTTAATGCTGTGGTTTGTAAATATGTATAATTATATATGTATCTCTTTATTGTAGTAATTTGTGTTAAATGTTTGTGAATATAAAATTTGTATAAAAATAAAATTAGTTGTAGTAATTACATTTTGTTTAATTGTTCCTCACTGTGAACACTAATAATAGTGGTTCAAAAATGTTCACCTCAGTTTAAGCGACTGTACTGAAAAAAAATTGTACTGCGGTAGTAGTGGTATATTTTATATAGTAAATGAAAAAAAAAATAGGAGCAAGATAATAGTTTTCAACGAAACTCCGTGTCGAACCATTTATTTGGACTTAGTAAATTTTTTTCTAATGTAGGTGCCCAGAGCGCACCTGAGAATCTCGTGTCCACTAGCTTATTAAACCACATCATCGGTCTACTCATGATTTCGTTCGCAGTATTCGTCGGCAACTAAAGGAACAAGTTTGTGCATCACGTCTATCTGAATAATATTTGATAATATTTGTTATTAATTAATAGTAAACGTTGATCTAAATTAGAAATTCTTTTAATTTGTTGAACACGATTTTAAAAATAGTTTGACATACCTATTTGTTTACATTTACTAATCAATTTAGTAAAAAGATCGTGTATACTGGAATAAAGATTTGGACTACTGGGTGTCCACTCGTAATAAACAAAACACTATTACTATTAACAAAGAACTTTAAATAAGCTACTTACAATAGTCCAAACAAATATAATTGTTAAAGAAACTTAAGGGTTTTAGATAAAGAAATTTTCAAAGCAGGTACAAACAGTAGCCCAGACAAAACCATATAAATATACCACATGCATGGGAACCTTGAACCATAATAGATAATAATTCATCTTATTGTCTATATAGCAGTCAGGTAAAAGTGTTACTTAGTTCTGGCTTCAATAGAAGGTAGTACAATACTTTGTCCTTGTTCACTTGTCTTTGTTCACAGACTTCAAATGACAACCAATCACAGGGAGTTTACATTACATAGATAGATACGTGACTATTTTATTAATTATGTCATTTTGGTCTTCAAATGTTCGAACATCGAACATTAGTGGGAAAACAAATTTACACGATACGAAGTTATTTTTATATAATTATTAAATGGGACTGAAGTTTGACCACTATCTCGCCTGGTGGTAAGCGATGATGCGACCTACGATGGAGCACGTCGACCATAGCCAACCAACCTATTCACTCGGGCCTTGATACACCCAGGTTATACCCTTCAATTCACTTGACTCCAGAATAGTTCGTGAGTTTAATGAAAGTCCAATATAAAATTGGTAAAACTTTGTGTTTATATTGTTCTAAGAAATACTCAATTCACAACTAATCTAATATTACAAAATATTACTGGTTAACACCAAAGCTTGGAGACGACTGGCCTGCTAACGCTATAGGGTCGCAGGCGCAGCTGCACACTTGAGAACACATAAAAAATGTCAACACATTAGTGTCGCCACACTGGCAAAGAATTCCACTCCTTAGCAGTACGCACAAGGAAGCTTGATGCGAAGCGCTTCGTGCGTGTGGGTGGGACATCTATCATAAATCGGTGACGCTTCGCCGATTGTCTTGTGGTAAGATGATGGAAAGGACTAGGGGGAATCAAGTTGTGCAATTCACCCGCACACTATATAAATGTATCTATGCCTTGAAGCCGGGCCTCCACAAGCGCATCATCGTTGATGAGCCTCTTGGCACGCCTCTCGACGTGCTCTAGCGCGTCCAGCTGATATTTAGCCGAACCGTCCCAAAGATAAGAGCAGTACTCCATCAAGACCGAACTTGCGCCTGGTACAGGCTCAGCAATTGCTTCGGCGTAAAGTACCGTCTCACCCTCCATAGGATACCCAACTTCCTACCAGCCAGTTGCGCTTTTGACTCTTATATATGAGCCAAAGTTGAGTGTGGGTGTCAGAGTTACGCCACGAAGCTCAAGATGATCATCTATCGGAACGGATACATTCCGGAAAGTAGGAGTCAGCGGAAATTGACTCCTATTGGAAGAGAATAGACACGCCTGGGTTTTGCTAGCCATATCACCCCAGTCGGAGACCGCCTATAAGGATGAGACCCGTTTAAAGATGAGGATTCTTTATGGTTCCATAATACTGAAGCACTATTCAGGATAATGTAAGCAAAAATACAGACGAAAAAATAAAGAATTGTAGCAACAAGAATCGACATTCATGAATCGACTGGCTCAGGGTGTACTTTTTCGTAGATAACACATAAGTCATTGTAATTCAAAAACTATCGGACTTGGATTTTTCAAAATATTATTTTGATTACTGTTGGAACCTTGTCGATTACCTGGTGCCATTTGATCGACGATTTCAGGGACACCCTGTATATCAATAATGAAAAATAGTATGACGTGCCTATTTATTTACTTTTACTTATCAATGTAATGAAAAGATTGCGTATAATGGAATAAAGATTTCGACTACTGGGTGTCATCTCGTAGTAAAGAAAACACCGTCGAAACAATTACAATTGTTAAAAGAAAGTTAAGCATTTCAGATAAAGAAGTTCTCAAAGCAGGGGTAAAACAGTAGCCCGGACAAAGCCTTGGTACCATATAAATATACCACATGCATGGGAACCTTGAACCACAATTGTGGTTCCATTGGTGGTTACTATCTGTTGTATTTCCGGCTTTGGTAAGTTAATCTTGCTTCTATTAATAACATTCCAAGTTGCCTTACATTTGTTTCGAGCATTGTTTATATAATGGTCATTTTTAGATTTTTGTGTAAGGTTAATTATACGTTTAAGCCTTGAGGATAGCGTTGTAAAGCTTTTTCTATTGATTTCGGTCTTGGTTTTACGATATTGCCACAGAAGTTGGCGTTTACGTTTGCAGCACTGCTTTATACCCTTAGTGATCCATGCTGCTTTCGGTTTTAAAGATATTTTTATACGTTTTATAGGGAAACATAGATAATAGAACATACTAAACAAGTCATGAAACATATTAAAAGCGATATTAGGCTCATTACAATCAAAAACCTCATTAAAACTTAAAGCATTTATAGATTCTCTAAATTTACTTAAATTTTCTTTACTATAATCCCGGCTTTTAATATACCAATGACCTAGTGAACTACTGACTTTTACTGGGCACGTAATCAATTGCGCACTATGGTCGGACAACGCAAGCTCTAAAACTTCAGTTGAGCAGCCGCGAATGTTAAAAAATATATTATCTATACATGTTCCGCTTGCTATTCGAGTGGGTTCATTTATTCCGATTTTTAAATTAAAGGATCTAATAATTTCATTTAGCTCTGTTGACTCTTTGGTATTTTTGAGCATATTAATATTTAAGTCACCACAAATTATTATTTTATTTTTACCAGGGGAGTAGCGATTTAATAGAGAGGTTATCATATCAAAGAATTTTTTTATGTCATTCGAGTATACTCGAGGAGGCCGATAGATACAGAATATATATATTTTATGTTCGGGTAGATGTATACCTGAACATTCAACTATACCCTCAAATGAGAATTTTTTAATGTTTTGGACTGTCAAGAAGCGTTGTGAATTGTGAACAAGAATACAAGATCCACCACGTCGTTTTTTACGACAAAATATAGAACCAACTGAATAATTTGGGACGCACAACAATTTCCAGTCACCCTCAGTCATGTTGTGCTCGGTTATGCATACAATATCTATATTTTTTTTACTAATCAAAGATTCAAGAGATGCAGTCAACACGTCAGACTTATTCAGCAGACCATTAATATTTTGATGTAGTACATTAATTTGGTTGTACACGAAAAAGATCGTCATTACCATCCTCCGGAATGTAAGTGTTACAATTTACTACATTACTATTATTTGTTACCACTTCAATGTGTTGAAATATGGAATAGTCAACTAAAATGTTTTTAATAATATGTTTATATATATTTTCCATGCCTTGTTTATTAATTTTTCCACTTGTATAAGAGAACATGTCTAACGATAAGTTATAATTACTGTCAAAAAATATGAATATTCATTATTTTGAATGTCAAAGTGTAAAAGTTTATTGAACATTTCAACTTTGTAGTTATAAATCGGGGCACCTGTGATATAGGTTGCTGCACAAATAATCTTGTTGGTGTGGGTCACTTTCTGTAAGGCTTCTTTTATCTGAATTATGGTTTCTATATGGGTTTTGTCTGATCTGACATCATTTTCTCCAATATGTAGTATGCAATAATCATTTAAAGTAAAATCACGAAGTTTCTTCTCAATGTCGTACAAAAGGTCCCTAGCAGTACCATTCGGGACTACATAGTGGCAAAAATCAAAGTAAGGTGAGAATATACCTTCAATGATGGACAGAGAATGCTTGTATTGGTTAGTGCTTAGGATACATAGTTTGTACTTGGCTTTTATTTCAGTAAATTGGTGTGTTTTCTGAAGTGTAGTCTGCTGTTTTGAGGCTGTAGCTTCTTTTGGCTCAGTGGCGCATGTTTGAGTTTCCTTATTGACCATTACATTTGGGTGTTGGGATTTTTTTGTACTATATGGAGTCGATATTTCTGTATCTTTAGAGCTGTTCATCCTATTTGCCTTTGATTTATTTTTGCGGCTTGATCTCGGGGTCATGCTTTTCCTTTCTGGTGTTGAGCATATCTTTCTATATGTGATATTGCATTTTATCATATTCTGCAAATCACTTTTTAGACGAAAGTTCTCACTATTGAGATTTTCTATTTCTAAATGTGCACTCTGTAACTGTCTAGAAAGTGTTTTTATTTGCTCATTTAGGTCGTTTATTATACCACTATTGTCGTGCAAACTTCCAGGTATACTCATCATTGTGGTATCAAACATAGTTCTTTCATTGTTGTTGGATAAATTTGTAATGTCATTTAGTGAGCTAGTTCTGTAAGGTTTTCGGAAAGTAATATTTTCTGTGTCCATTTTTAGAGTATTGTCAGTATTTGTAAAATTTGCGAGTAACGGAACGAAGTTATCTTTATGACTGAAAAGCCTTGAGTCCAAGGTTGGTTATTCAATTTCTGAACGAATATTTTTCTGTCAGGGTTCTATGCACTGTTGTGATTGGTGCATTCTTGATTGAATGGAAATGTAAGAATTAATGAGTTGTCTTTGTTTACATAGAACTGTGCACAATTTGAATTTGTAACAGTTTCTGGATATCTAATAATTAGTTTATTATTGATTAGAATAATAGTTTGTTTATATCAACATCGTGACGGATGACTTAACACTGTTCGCACTGCACTTCACTATTTTAATTCGTACAAAATTGTTTTATTATAGTTTTTCGTCCCTATTGGGATGGTTGTGAAAGTTTTTAATTTCTTTAAAAACACGAAATAGTTCTCACTGATAACACTGTTACTAATGTTCTAACACTTGTTAAGTGTATTTATGTTGTTTTTAAGTACGTATGTAATACTTAAATATTATTATGAACAATTATTACGCAGATCAATGTTTACGGAACGAACGAACGAACCGAATTTTTCCGAAATTTTATATTGGACTTTCATTAAACTCACGAACTATTCTGGAGTCAAGTGAATTGAAGGGTGTATCAAGGCCCGAGTGAATAGGTTGGTTGGCTATGGTCGACGTGCTCCATCGTAGGTCGCATCATCGCTTACCACCAGGCGAGATAGTGGTCAAACTTCAGTCCCATTTAATAATTATATAAAAATAACTTCGTATCGTGTAAATTTGTTTTCCCACTAATGTTCGATATTCGAACATTTGAAGACCAAAATGACATAATTAATTAATAGCCACGTATCTATCTATGTAATGTAAACTCCCTGTGATTGGTTGTCATTTGAAGTCTGTGAACTTGAAGCAACGCAGAGCATCAATCAAAGTTCATGGATACTAAGCCAGCATGAGGTTGAATGAAATGCTCAAAGATAGGTTTTAGTCTTCAAAAAATACTATTACTAATTTTGAACATATTTTTAGCACATGTCTTGTGCATGTGCCAGCTTCTCATATCTAAATGCAATTCTTGTCCGAACCAAAGTTCATGATTCGATTCAGTGGTTCCATAAAATCTTGACAAAGTGTTGTACTACCTTCTATTGAAGCCAGAACTAAGTAACACTTTTACCTGACTGCTATATAGACAATACCTCTAAGATGAATTATTATTATGGTTCAAGGTTCCCATGCATGTGGTATATTTATATGGTACCATGGCTTTGTCTGGGTTACTCTTTTACCTGCTTTGAAAATTTCTTTATCTGAAATGCTTAACTTTCTTTCAACAATTGTAATTGTTCCGACTACTGTAATTATCTTATTTAAAGTTCTTTGTTAATAGTAATGGTGTTTTGTTTACTACGAGTGGACATCCAGTAGTCGAAATCTTTATTCCATTACACGCAATCTTTTCACAAGATTGATAAGTAAAAGTAAATAAATAGGTACGTCATACTATTTTTCATTATTGATATACATGGTGTCCCTGAAATCGTCAATCAAATGGCACCTGATGTTCGGCAAGCTTCCAACAGTAATCAGAAAAATATTAAAAATAATCCAAGTCCGATAGTTTTTGAATAACAATTACTTATTATATGTGTTATCTAAGTGTGTTTAAGTGTTGGTGAGCCATGCTTCGTCACGAATGGGCCGGCTCGACCGGAGTGATACCACGGTCTCACAGGAAACCGACGTGAAGCAACGCTTGCGTTCTGTATCGTCGTGTGAGTGAGGTTACCGGAGGCCCAATTACCCTCCTCTCTAGTCTACCGAATCCCTGAATCCTCCACAATCCTCAAATTCCCCATCCCTAAAAGGCCGGTAACGCACTTGTAACGCCTTGGTATTTCGGGTGTCCATGGGCGGCACCGATTGCTTACCATCAGGTGATCCGTTTGATCGTTTACCAGCTCATGCTATAAAAAAACTTTGCTTATATTGTCCTGAATAGTGCTTCAGTATTATGGAATCATAAATTCTGAGCCAACTGCTTCAGTACTCTCAATAAAATATTCGCTTTAGTTTAAGTGTCTATACCTAAAAAAATTTACCTCGGTAGTAGTGGCAAATTTCACCAAAGTTGGCGCATTTAATAAGGATTCTGAAATGGTGTACCACTCCCTACATTGTTTCTTAAATTTGACACAAAAATACTTTTCAACGAATAAAGTCATGATTCATTCGCAGCATTCGTCGGCAATATTGTCGCTAGAGGAACACATGCTGTGGATCACATTTCACTAAAGAACATTTGATGTTTAACACCATAATGCATGGTAATGTGTCGTCAAATCAGCGGCGGCGTCGTGTGCACAACATGGCGGTGCGAAGGTGACGCGGTGGTGTTCCAGTGTGCACAAGTCCTTTGCACGTTTAAACAACTTATTCTATCAAAAGAAATTGAGTTTGGAGGATCCTCTAATCAAACTACGAGGTTAGGTTAGGTTAGGACTGACGGGTTACTACTACCGAAAATTTTAACGAACGGAATTTGATGCATGGTGTGTTACTTCTTTCCATACAACTGGAGTTGAGTATCAAATATTATTCAGATAGACGTACGTGATGCACAGACTTGTTCCTTTAGCGACAATTTTGCCGACGAATATTTCAAACAAAATCATGAGTAAAATGATGATGTGGTTTAATAAGAGGTCCTCGTTGATTTCCAACATGTTCAGCAATAGCTAGCGGATACGAGATTCTTAGGTGCGCTTTGAGCACCTACGTTAGAAAAAAATGTACTAAGTCCAAATAAATTGTTCGACACGGAGTTTCGTTGAAAACTATTTTTTTGCTTCGAATTTAAGAAATAATGATGGAAGTGATATTAATCATTTTAGAATCTTTAATACATGGTGCAACTTTGGTAAAATATGCCACTACTACCGCAATACAATTTTTTTCAGTACAGGCACTTAACCTGAGGTGAACATTTTTGAACCTCTATTATTAGTATTCACAGTGAGGAACAAGTAAACAACGAGTAATTACTATAGTTTTTTTATTTTATACAAATTTTACATTCACAGAGATTTAACACAGGCTACACGAGAGAGATATACACAACATTAAAACTAAAATCTCAAACTATTCTTATAACTATCACTAAAATAAAATAATACAACACTTTAAACAATGACAAAGTTGTAATATTATAATATCAAACGTCACAAGTGTAAAAAGGGGTTGTTACATTGTACAGTGGCATAATGTACACCTCTGCTTATCTCAAGTTATTTTCGTTTTATTTTTAGTATTACCCACATTAATAATTAATTGAATATTTTAGTAGAAAACATTTCTATGTACCGCCCGCATGCTCATACTCTGTACTTTAATTTTAAGTTATGTTTTCTCCCATCTTAAGTGAATTGTATTATTTCTAAGAGAAATAAAATTCTTAAATCAGAGTTCTAAGAAAAATATAATTCTAAGAATATAATTAATAGCTTTGACAGTGCAACAAAGTCTCTTCAGATGCGAGGGAAAAATATTTTTAGTGTCTTAATTACCACGTTCTGTCGCGGAGAACCTAAAGGGTTACCGGGGCTCCGGCTCGACGTGCAGTAGAAGGAACGGGTAGGTTTTTAGTCAGTAAGAGCCCTCCCGCCTCACCCAGGCGGGAGAAATTATTCGATGATTTGCCACGCCTTAAAAAAAATTCAACGTTCTAAAGAATTAGTTCTTGGTATTTGTTAATGACCTATTTGTAACAGTCACATATTTTATCCCTCACTATATTTATACTTGTGTAATATTATCTAAGTATTTCAAACACTAAAATGCGAAATAGTAATATTGTGGATTGATTTAGTAATATACCTATTTGATATTCTTGCGCTTAGGACTGCTGTACCCTGAAATATTATACAAATACTAGCTGAGCCGGCGAACTTCGTGTCGGGACGACGTGCTCCATTTTAGATCGCATCATCGCTTATCACCAGGCGAGATCGTGGTCAAACGTCGGCCCATCATATATATAAAAATAACTTCGTATCGTGTAAATTTGTTTTCCCACTAATGTTCGATGTTCGAACATTTGAAGACCAAAATGACATAATTAATAAAATAGTCACGTATCTATCTATGTAATGTAAACTCCCTGTGATTGGTTGTCATTTGAAGTCTGTGAACTTGAAGCAACGCAGAGCATCAATCAAAGTTCATAGATACTAAGCCAGCATGAAGTTGAATGAAATGCTCAAAGATAGGTTTTAGTCTTCAAAAAATACTATTACTAATTTTGAACATATTTTTAGCACATGTCTTGTGCTTGTGCCAGCTTCTCATATCTAAATGCAATTCTTGTCCGAACCAAAGTTCATGATTCGATTCAGTGGTTCCATAAAAATCTTGACAAAGTGTTGTACTACCTTCTATTGAAGCCAGAACTAAGTAACACTTTTACCTGACTGCTATATAGACAATAAGATGAATTATTATCTATTATGGTTCAAGGTTCCCATGCATGTGGTATATTTATACGGTACCAAGGCTTTGCCTGGGTTACTGTTTTACCTGCTTAGAGAACTTCTTTATCTGAAATGCTTAACTTTCTTTCAACAATTATAATAATTGTTTGGACTTCTGTAAGTAGCTTATTTAAAGTTCTTTGTTAATAGCAATGGTGTTTTGTTTACTACGAGTGGACACCCAGTAGTGCAAATCTTTATTCCAGTATACACGATCTTTTTACTAAATTGATAAGTAAAGGTAAACAAATAGGTATGTCAAACTATTTTTAAAATTGTTTTCAACAATTAAAAGAATTTCTAATTTAGATCAACGTTTACTATTAATAACATTCACAGTGAGGAACAATTAAACAAAATGTAATTACTATAACTAATTTTATTTTTATACAAATTTTATATTCACAAACATTTAACACAAATTGCTACAATAAAGAGATACATATATATACATATTTACAAACCACAGCATTAAATATCATAATATTATATTATCATTCATCAATAAAAAAGTCCGCCGGTATCTAGTGAACTTGATCGAGTACTGCGGTAAGAGCCGCGATCTATTTCTAATTCCAGGTCAGAATAGTGACCGCTGTCCACAGAGTTCATCCACATCGGGAACCTGTCCGGCTCGACTGCCACCGGCTGCTCCTTGAAGTATTCGTGCTCTAATGCAGCGGCTGCTGTTATTCGTCTTGCAGGACAGTAAGTTAAAAATCCTTCCAGTAAGGATAAACCGCTATCGGAAAGATCTTTGCTGCTTATCTTTTTGCGCAACCCGCCCGGTACATAGTTATCAAACATGATGTTTCTTACCGGCGGTAACGAGCTGTAGCCGGGCCAAATTGTGTCAGACGGCGTACCCAAATCCATGAATATCTTCTTCAACTGATTCAACTCAGATTTGCCAGGGAACAGTGGTGACAAGGTAATTAATTCAGCAAATATACACCCAACACTCCACATGTCTATAGGAGTTGAGTATTCTGGGCTAAGCAGCAGAATTTCAGGCGCACGGTACCACCGTGTGACCACGCCCGGGGTATATTGCTGAAGAGGGAATCCATATTCTCGAGCCCATCCAAAATCTGCCACCTTCAGAACACCATCTTCAGACAACAGTATGTTATCTGTTTTGAGATCTCTATGTAGAATGTGATGGACGTGAAGATGTTGTACCGCCCTCAATAGTTGCGTCATCAAGCATTTGACGTGTCCCGGGGAGAATATTCGAAGATTTAGCCGCATTGTGTCCAAGAAACATTTTAACTGGTGCGGCACGTATTCCATTAATATAAATATTTCCTCATTACTAGAGCCCACCACTATCTCCCGCCCTGCGACAATATTAGGATGTCGTAATTTGAGTAGGGTGTTCAGCTCCCTCTGAGCAGCAATGGAGAATCCTTCGCTTTCGTTCAGATCTTTAAGTCGTTTCAGAGCAACTATTTCATCTGTCGACTTATCGCGAGCTCTGTATACAACGCCGTATGATCCTTCGTCAATTGTATTCAGATATTCGAACTCTTCAATGAACCGACTGTTCTGTAACGCTGAATGGAACGATGGTTCAGCAGCAGTAGGTTGTTTTCGTTCTTCTTTAATCTTCTTCCATTTCTTCTCACTGTGGCTCGTTTTTTCTCTCCGGGCATCGTTTTTGTATCTGTACAATACTCTTTTTTTCAGACCATGTATCACTTGATGAGGTTTTGGAAGTACAGCTTTGGGTGGTGTGCGTAGCGAGGTATCAGCATTGTCGATTACGTTTAGAGAATCCATTGTCAGTTCGATAGTATACAATCACTTCACTTCACTTCAAAATGTGTTGAGTAGTAACGTTTGCAGTCTAAACTGTAAGTGAGCTCGTTCTTTAAGGTCCTGCCCTTATATAGGCCCTAAAAAATACCACGCACCCTGAGAGATAATGACCAGTTAATGGGCTTATTCATAGTAACACAATAGGGTAGTTCACAATTAGTTTGAATCGGTACAATATTTTTGCTATCCCTAAAACTATTATTATACAATTTGGTTTTGTTTAATAATAAAATAAGTTATGTACAGAGTCGTACCTACTTACTAAAAATGAAAATGATTAAATAAACTAAACTAATAAAAACTAGGCAATGCAAGTTACTATTCTATCCTAATATTCAACTTAATTCGCGGCTTCAAATATCTACTAATATATCTTTTTCTCCATTTTGAATAAAAAAATAATCTGCAGTGTTAATTTCATATCTATATGATACGATTTTCTCTAAAAGCAAACCTTTTCCCTACCAAAGTTCGTGATTCGATTCAGTGGTTTCATATAAAAGCTTGACCTCGTCTTATATTACCTTCTTTTGAAGCCAGAACTAAGTAACGCTTTTACCTGACTGCTATATAGACAATAAGATGAATTATTATTGTGGTTCAAGGTTCCCATGCATGTGGTATATTTATATGGTACCAAGGCTTTGTCCGGCCTACTGTTTTACCCCTGCTTTGAGAACTTCTTTATCTGAAATGCTTAACTTTCTTTTAACAATTGTAATTGTTCCGACGGTGTTTTCTTTACTACGAGTGGACACCCAGTAGTCGAAATCTTTATTCCATTATACGCAATCTTTTCACTAGATTGATAAGTAAAAGTAAACAAATAGGCACGTCATACTATTTTTCATTATTGATATACAGGGTGTCCCTGAAATCGTCGATCAAATGGCACCAGGTAATCGACAAGGTTCCAACAGTAATCAAAATAATATTTTGAAAAATCCAAGTCCGATAGTTTTTGAATTACAATGACTTATGTGTTATCTACGAAAAAGTACACCCTGAGCCAGTCGATTCATGAATGTCGATTCTTGTTGCTACAATTCTTTATTTTTTCGTCTGTATTTTTGCTTACATTATCCTGAATAGTGCTTCAGTATTATGGAACCATAAAGAATCCTCATCTTTAAACGGGTCTCATCCTTATAGGCGGTCTCCGACTGGGGTGATATGGCTAGCAAAACCCAGGCGTGTCTATTCTCTGCCAATCGGAGTCAATTTCCGCTGACTCCTACTTTCCGGAATGTATCCGTTCCGATAGCTGATCATCTTGAGCTTCTTGGTGTAACTCTGACACCCACACTCGACTTTGGCGCATATATAAGAGTCAAAAGCGAAACTGGCTGGTAGGAAGTTGGGTATCCTATGGAGGGTGAGACGGTACTTCATGCCGAAGCAATTGCTGAGCCTGTACCAGGCGCAAGTTCGGTCTTGATGGAGTACTGCTCTTATCTTTGGGACGGTTCGGCTAAATATCAGCTGGACGCGCTAGAGCAAGTCGAGAGGCGTGCCAAGAGGCTCATCAACGATGATGCGCTTGTGGAGGCCCGGCTTCAAGGCATAGATACATTTATATAGTGTGCGGGTGAATTGCACAACTTGATTCCCCCTAGTCCTTTCCATCATCTTACCACAAGACAATCGGCGAAGCGTCACCGATTTATGATAGATGTCCCACCCACACGCACGAAGCGCTTCGCATCAAGCTTCCTTGTGCGTACTGCTAAGGAGTGGAATTCTTTGCCAGTGTGGCGACACTAATGTGTTGACATTTTTTATGTGTTCTCAATTGTGCAGCTGCGCCTGCGACCCTATAGCGTTAGCACGCCAGTCCTCTCCAAGCTTTGGTGTTAACCAGTAATATTTTGTAATATTAGATTAGTTGTGAATTGAGTATTTCTTAGAACAATATAAACACAAAGTTTTACCAATTTTATGTTGGACTTTCATTAAACTCACGAACTATTCTGGAGTCAAGTGAATTGAAGGGTATAACCTGGGTGTATCAAGGCCCGAATGAATAGGTTGGTTGGCTATGGTCGACGTGCTCCATCGTAGGTCGCATCATCGCTTACCACCAGGCGAGATAGTGGTCAAACTTCAGTCCCATTTAATAATTATATAAAAATAACTTCGTATCGTGTAAATTTGTTTTCTTACTAATGTTCGATGTTCGAACATTTGAAGACCAAAATGACATAATTAATTAATAGCCATTAATCTATCTATGTAATGTAAACTCCCTGTCATTTGAAGTCTGTGAACTTGAAGCAACGCAGAGCATCAATCAAAGTTCATAGATACTAAGCCAGCATGAAGTTGAATGAAATGCTCAAAGATAGGTTTTAGTCTTCAAAAAATACTATTACTAATTTTGAACATATTTTTAGCACATGTCTTGTGCTTGTGCCAGCTTCTCATATCTAAATGCAATTCTTGTCCGAACCAAAATTCCCCATCCCTAAAAGGCCGGTAACGCACTTGTAACGCCTTGGTATTTCGGGTGTCCATGGGCGGCACCGATTGCTTACCATCAGGTGATCCGTTTGATCGTTTACTAGCTTATGCTATAAAAAACATCTACGAACAAGTTCACCCTGAGCCAGTCTTTCGATTCTTGTTGCTACAATTCTTTATTTTTTCGTCTGTAATTTAGCTTACAATATCCTGAATAGTGCTTCAATATTATGGAATCATACATTCTGAGCTAACTGCTTCAGTCTTCTACCAATCAAACTACGAGGTCCTGACTGGCGGGTTACTACTACCGAAAATTTTAACAAACGGAATATCCATGGTGTGTTACTTCTTTCCATACAACGGAGTTGAGCATCAAATATTATTCAGATAGACGTGATGCACAAACTTGTTCCTTTAGTTGCCGACGAATACTGCGAACGAAATCATGAGTAGACCGATGATGTGGTTTAATAAGGTATTCACAGTGTGGCCGAGTGGTCGCGAGTGCGACTACCGGGCAAGGGGTCTCGGGTTCGATTCCCGGGTCGGGCAAAGTATTACTGGGTTTTAAAAAATTCTCAGTAGTAGCACGAAGTCTGGAAATGTGCCCGGTATATGGCAATAGGCTCACCCCCTATTACATGGGACTCATAACATAAATAGTGGAAAGTGGGTGTTACTTCTGTGTGCACCTCTGCCTACCCCTTCGGGGATAAAAGGCGTGATGTTATGATGTTATGTTCACAGTGAGGAACAATTAAACAAATCGTTTACAACAGAATATTTTAATTTAATACAAATTTTACATTCACAAAGATTTAACACACATGCTACACTAGAGAGATATACACAACATTAAAACTAAAATCTCAAACTATTCTTATAACTATCACTAAAATAAAACAACTTTTAACAATGACAAAGTTGTGATATTATAATATCAAACGTCAATAATAAGTACGTCGTTTTCTAGAGAATCCAAGCAGGTACTATAGTAAGAGCCGCGATCTTCACCCATTTCCGCGCCGGAGTACTGACCGCTGTCCACAGACTCTATCGACATCGGGAACATGGCCGGCTCAACTGCCACCGGCTGCTCCTTGAAGTATGCGTGCTCTAAAGCTGCAGCTGCTGTTGTTCTTCTTGCAGGATCGTAGGTTAAAAGACCTTGTAGTAAACATAGCCCGTCTTCAGAAAACGATTTCTGACTTATTTTGTTGTGCAACCCACCCGGTGGATAGTCGTCGAAAATTATGTTTCCTACTGGTGGCAATGAGCTGTAACCAGGCCAAATTGCGTCAGACGGCGTACCCAAACTCAAAAAGATTCTGTGCACTTGATCCAGCTCAGATGTGCCGGGAAATAGTGGCCGCAAGTTAACTAACTCAGCAAATATACACCCAACACTCCACATGTCTATAGGGGTTGAGTATTCTGGGCTAAGTAACAGTAGTTCAGGCGCACGGTACCACAGTGTTACCACGCCCGGAGTATATTGTTGAAGAGGGAATCCATATTCTCGGGCCAATCCAAAATCTGCCACCTTTAGAACACCATCTTGAGACAAAAGTATGTTGTCGGTCTTGAGATCTCTATGGATAATGTGATTGTCGTGAAGATGTTGTACAGCCTTCAAAAGTTGCGTCATTAGGCATTTGACGTGTTCTGGGGAGAACATTAGATGATTTTCCCGCGCCGAGCGCAAGAAACTTTTCAACTGGTGCGGCACGTACTCCAAAACGAGATAGATCTCATTGCTTCTAGAGCCCACCGCTATCTCCCGCCCTGCGACAATGTTAGGATGTCGTAATTTGAGTAGGGTGTTCAGCTCCCTCTGAGCAGCGATGGAGAATCCTTCGCTTTCGTTCAGATCTTTAAGTCTTTTCAGAGCAACTATTTCATCTGTTGACTTATCGCGAGCTCTGTATACAACGCCGTATGATCCTTCGTCAATTGTATTCAGATATTCGAACTCTTCAATGAACCGACTGTCCTTTAACGCTGAATGGAAGGATGGTTCAGTATCAGTAGGTTGATTTCGTTCTTCTTTAATCTTTGTACATTTCTTCTCACTGTGGCTCGTTTTTTCTCTCCGGGCATCGTTTTTGTATCTGTACAATATTCTTTTTTCCAGACCATGTATCTCTTGATGAGTTTTTGGAAGTACAGCTTTGGGTGGTGTGCGTAGCAAGGTATCAGCATTGTCGATTACGTTTAGAGAATCCATTGTCAGTTCGATAGTATACAATCACTTCACTTCACTTCAAAATGTGTTGAATAGTAACGTTTGCAGTCTAAACTGTAAGTGAGCTCGTTCTTTAAGGTCCTGCGCTTATATAGGCCCCAAAAATACCACGCATCCTGAGAGATAATGACCACTTAATGGGCTTATTCATAGTACCACAATAGGGTAGTTCACAATTAGTTTGAATCGGTACAATATTTTTGCTATGCCTAAAATTATTACTTTGTTCATTTTGACGAGATAAGTGCTTTGGTTGATACAATTTGGTTTTGTTTAATAATAAGATAAGTTATGTACAGACTCGTACCTACTTACTAAAAATGAAAATGATTAAATAAACTAAACTAATAAAAACTAGGGATTGCAAGTTACTAGATTACGGTAGCTGAGCATGAAACTCTTCACTTATGTAGTTAATAATAAATTATATTCTACCTTAATATTCAACTTAACTCGCTTCTTCAAATATCTACTAATGTATCTTTTCCTCCATTTTGAGTAAAAAATTAATCTGGAGTGTTAATTTCATATCTATATGATACGATCTTCTCTAAAAGCAAACCTTGTCCCTACCAAAGTTCATGATTCGATTCAGTGGTTCCATAAAAAAGCTTGACCTCATCTTATATTATCTTCTTTTGAAGCCAGAACTAAGTAACACTTTTACCTGACTGCTACATAGACGATAAGATGAATTATTATTGTGGTTCAAGGTTCCCATGCATGTGGTATATTTATACGGTACCAAGGCTTTGCCTAGGTTACTGTTTTACCTGCTTAGAGAACTTCTTTATCTGAAATGCTTAACTTTCTTTCAACAATTATTATAATTGTTCGGACTTTTGTAAGTAGCTTATTTAAAGTTCTTTGTTAATAGCAATGGTGTTTTGTTTACTACGAGTGGCCACCCAGTAGTCGAAATCTTTATTCCATTATACGCAATCTTTTCACTAGATTGACAGGTAAAAGTAAATAAATAGGTACGTCATACTATTTTTCATTATTGATATACAGGGTGTCCCTGAAATCGTCAATCAAATGGCACCTGATGTTCGGCAAGGTTCCAACAGTAATCAGAATAATATTAAAAATAATCCAAGTCCGATAGTTTTTGAATTACAATGACTTATGTGTTATCTAAGTGTGTTTAAGTGTGGGAGAGCCATGCTTCGGCACGAATGGGCCGGCTCGACCGGAGTGATACCACGGTCTCACAGGAAACCGACGTGAAGCAACGCTTGCGTTCTGTATCGTCATGTGAGTGAGGTTACCGGAGGCCCAATTACCCTCCTCCCTAGTCTACCGAATCCCTGAATCCTCCACAATCCTCAAATTCCCCATTCCTAAAAGCCCGGTAACGCACTTGTATTGCCTTGGTGTTTCGGGTGTCCATGGGCGGCACCGATTGCTTACCATTAGGTGATCTGTTTGATCGTTTACCAGCTTATGCTATAAAAAAACATCTACGAAAAAGCCCTGAGCCAGTCTTTCGATTCTTGTTGCTACAATTATTTATTTTTTCGTCTGTATTTTTGCTTATATTGTCCTGAGTAGTGCTTCGGTATTATGGAATCATAAATTCTGAGCCAACTGCTTCAATACTCTCAATAAAATATTCGCTTTAGTTTAAGTGTCTATACCTACCTAAAAAAAATTACCGCGGTAGTAGTGGCAAATTTCACCAAAGTTGGCGCATTTAATAAGGATTCTGAAATGGTGTACCACTCCCTACATTGTTTCTTAAATTTGACACAAAAATATTTTTCAACGAATAAAGTCATGATTCGCAGCATTCGTCGGCAATATTGTCGGTAGAGGAACACATGCTGTGGATCACATTTCACTAAAGAACATTTAATGTTTAACACCATAATGCATGGTAGTGTGTCGTCAAATCAGGCAGACGTAGCAGCGAGCGGCGCGATGTCGGCGCGGCGGCGTCATGTGCACAGCATGGCGGTGCGAAGGTGGACGCGGTGGTGTCCCAGTGTGCACAAGTCCTTTGCACGTTTAAACAACTTATTCTATCAAAAGAAATTGAGTTTGGAGGATCCTCTAATCAAACTACGAGATCCTGACTGACGGGTTACTACTACCGAAAATTTTAACGAACGGAATTTGATGCATGGTGTGTTACTTCTTTCCATACAACTGGAGTTGAGTATCAAATATTATTCAGATAGACATACGTGATGCACAAACTTGTTCCTTTAGCGACAATTTTGCCGACGAATATTTCAAACAAAATCATGAGTAAAATGATGATGTGGTTTAATAAGAGGTCCTCGTTGATTTCCAACATGTTCAGCAATAGCTAGTGGATACGAGATTCTTAGGTGCGCTTTGGGCACCCACGTTAGAAAAAAATGTACTAAGTCCAAATAAATTGTTCGACACAGAGTTTCGTTGAAAACTATTTTTTTGCTTCGAATTTAAGAAATAATGATGGAAGTGATATTAATCATTTTAGAATCTTTAATACATGGTGCAACTTTGGTAAAATATGCCACTACTACCGCAATACAATTTTTTTCAGTACAGGCACTTAACCTGAGGTGAACATTTTTGAACCTCTATTATTAGTATTCACAGTGAGGAACAAGTAAACAACGAGTAATTACTACAGTTTTTTTTTATTTTATACAAATTTTACATTCACAGAGATTTAACACAGGCTACACTAGAGAGATATACACAACATTAAAACTAAAATCTCAAACTATTCTTATAACTATCACTAAAATAAAATAATACAACACTTTAAACAATGACAAAGTTGTAATATTATAATATCAAACGTCACAAGTGTAAAAAGGGGTTGTTACATTGTACAGTGGCATAATGTGCACCTCTGCTTATCTCAAGTTATTTTCGTTTTATTTTTAGTATTACCCACATTGATAATTAATTAAATATTTTAGTAGAAAACATTTCTATGTACCGCCCGCATGCTCATACTCTGTACTTTAATTTTAAGTTATGTTTTCTCCCATCTTAAGTGAATTGTATTCTTTCTAAGAGAAATAAAATTCTTAAATCAGAGTTCTAAGAAAAATATCATTCTAAGAATATAATTAATAGCTTTGACAGTGCAACAAAGTCTCTTCAGATGCGAGGGAAAAATATTTTTAGTGTCTTAATTACCACGTTCTGTCGCGGAGAACCTAAAGGGTTACCGGGGCTCCGGCTCGACGTGCAGTAGAAGGAACGGGTTGGTTTTTAGTCAGTAAGAGCCCTCCCGCCTCACCCAGGCGGGAGAAATTATTCGATGATTTCCCCGCCTTAAAAAAAATTCAACGTTCTAAAGAATTAGTTCTTGGTATTTGTTAATGACCTATTTGTAACAGTCACATATTTTATCCCTCACTATACCTCTATTTATACTTGTGTAATATTATCTAAGTATTTCAAACACTAAAATGCGAAATAGTAATATTGTGGATTGATTTAGTAATATACCTATTTGATATTCTTGCGCTTAGGACTGCTGTACCCTGAAATATTATACAAATACTAGCTGAGCCGGCGAACTTCGTGTCGGGACGACGTGCTCCATTTTAGATCGCATCATCGCTTATCACCAGGCGAGATCGTGGTCAAACGTCGGCCCATCATATATATAAAAATAACTTCGTATCGTGTAAATTTGTTTTCCTACTAATGTTCGATGTTCGAACATTTGAAGACCAAAATGACATAATTAATAAAATAGTCAAGTATCTATCTATGTAATGTAAACTCCCTGTGATTGGTTGTCATTTGAAGTCTGTGAACTTGAAGCTTTGAAGCAACGCAGAGCATCAATCAAAGTTCATAGATACTAAGCCAGCATGAAGTTGAATGAAATGCTCAAAGATAGGTTTTAGTCTTCAAAAAATACTATTACTAATTTTGAACATATTTTTAGCACATGTCTTGTGCTTGTGCCAGCTTCTCATATCTAAATGCAATTCTTGTCCGAACCAAAGTTCATGATTCGATTCAGTGGTTCCATAAAAATCTTGACAAAGTGTTGTACTACCTTCTATTGAAGCCAGAACTAAGTAACACTTTTCCTGACTGCTATAATTATAGACAATAAGATGAATTATTATTGTGGTTCAAGGTTCCCATGCATGTGGTATATTTATATGGCTTTGCCTGGGCTACTGTTTGTACCTGCTTTGAAAATTTCTTTATCTAAAACCCTTAACTTTCTTTAACAATTATAATTGTTTGGACTATTGTAAGTAACTTATTTAAAGTTCTTTGTTAATAGTAATAGTGTTTTGTTTATTACGAGTGGACACCCAGTAGTGCAAATCTTTATTCCAGTATACACGATCTTTTTACTAAATTGATAAGTAAAGGTAAATAAATAGGTATGTCAAACTATTTTTAAAATTTTTTTCAACAATTAAAAGAATTTCTAATTTAGATCAACGTTTACTATTAATAACATTCACAGTGAGGAACAATTAAACAAAATGTAATTACTACAACTAATTTTATTTTTATACAATTTTTATATTCACAAACATTTAACACAAATTGCTACAATAAAGAGATACATATATATACATATTTACAAACAACAGCATTAAATATCATATTATATTATCAATCATCAATAATAAGTACGCCGGTGTCTACTGAACTTAATCGAGTACTGCGGTAAGAGCCGCGATCTATTTCTAATTCCAGGTCAGAATAGTGACCGCTGTCCACAGAGTTCATCCACATCGGGAACCTGTCCGGCTCGACTGCCACCGGCTGCTCCTTGAAGTATTCGTGCTCTAATGCAGCGGCTGCTGTTATTCGTCTTGCAGGACAGTAAGTTAAAAATCCTTCCAGTAAGGATAAACCGCTATCGGAAAGATCTTTGCTGCTTATCTTTTTGCGCAACCCGCCCGGTACATAGTTATCAAACATGATGTTTCTTACCGGCGGTAACGAGCTGTAGCCGGGCCAAATTGTGTCAGACGGCGTACCCAAATCCATGAATATCTTCTTCAACTGATTCAACTCAGATTTGCCAGGGAACAGTGGTGACAAGGTAATTAATTCAGCAAATATACACCCAACACTCCACATGTCTATAGGAGTTGAGTATTCTGGGCTAAGCAGCAGAATTTCAGGCGCACGGTACCACCGTGTGACCACGCCCGGGGTATATTGCTGAAGAGGGAATCCATATTCTCGAGCCCATCCAAAATCTGCCACCTTCAGAACACCATCTTCAGACAACAGTATGTTATCGGTTTTGAGATCTCTATGTAGAATGTGATGGACGTGAAGATGTTGTACCGCCCTCAATAGTTGCGTCATCAAGCATTTGACGTGTCCCGGGGAGAATATTCGAAGATTTAGCCGCATTGTCTCCAAGAAACATTTTAACTGGTGCGGCACGTATTCCATTAATATAAATATTTCCTCATTACTAGAGCCCACCACTATCTCCCGCCCTGCGACAATATTAGGATGTCGTAATTTGAGTAGGGTGTTCAGCTCCCTCTGAGCAGCAATGGAGAATCCTTCGCTTTCGTTCAGATCTTTAAGTCGTTTCAGAGCAACTATTTCATCTGTCGACTTATCGCGAGCTCTGTATACAACGCCGTATGATCCTTCGTCAATTGTATTCAGATATTCGAACTCTTCAATGAACCGACTGTTCTGTAACGCTGAATGGAACGATGGTTCAGCAGCAGTAGGTTGTTTTCGTTCTTCTTTAATCTTCTTCCATTTCTTCTCACTGTGGCTCGTTTTTTCTCTCCGGGCATCGTTTTTGTATCTGTACAATATTCTTTTTTTCAGACCATGTATCACTTGATGAGGTTTTGGAAGTACAGCTTTGGGTGGTGTGCGTAGCGAGGTATCAGCATTGTCGATTACGTTTAGAGAATCCATTGTCAGTTCGATAGTATACAATCACTTCACTTCACTTCAAAAAATGTGTTGAGTAGTAACGTTTGCAGTCTAAACTGTAAGTGAGCTCGTTCTTTAAGGTCCTGCCCTATATAGGCCCTAAAAATACCACGCATCCTGAGAGATAATGACCAGTTAATGGGCTTATTCATAGTAACACAATAGGGTAGTTCACAATTAGTTTGAATCGGTACAATATTTTTGCTATCCCTAAAACTATTATTATACAATTTGGTTTTGTTTAATAATAAGATAAGTTATGTACAGAGTCGTACCTACTTACTAAAAATGAAAATGATTAAATAAACTAAACTAATAAAAACTAGGCAATGCAAGTTACTATTCTATCCTAATATTCAACTTAATTCGCGGCTTCAAATATCTACTAATATATCTTTTTCTCCATTTTGAATAAAAAAATAATCTGCAGTGTTAATTTCATATCTATATGATACGATTTTCTCTAAAAGCAAACCTTTTCCCTACCAAAGTTCGTGATTCGATTCAGTGGTTTCATATAAAAGCTTGACCTCGTCTTATATTACCTTCTTTTGAAGCCAGAACTAAGTAACGCTTTTACCTGACTGCTATATAGACAATAAGATGAATTATTATTGTGGTTCAAGGTTCCCATGCATGTGGTATATTTATATGGTACCAAGGCTTTGTCCGGCCTACTGTTTTACCCCTGCTTTGAGAACTTCTTTATCTGAAATGCTTAACTTTCTTTTAACAATTGTAATTGTTCCGACGGTGTTTTCTTTACTACGAGTGGACACCCAGTAGTCGAAATCTTTATTCCATTATACGCAATCTTTTCACTAGATTGATAAGTAAAAGTAAACAAATAGGCACGTCATACTATTTTTCATTATTGATATACAGGGTGTCCCTGAAATCGTCGATCAAATGGCACCAGGTAATCGACAAGTTTCCAACAGTAATCAAAATAATATTTTGAAAAATCCAAGTCCGATAGTTTTTGAATTACAATGACTTATGTGTTATCTACGAAAAAGTACACCCTGAGCCAGTCGATTCATGAATGTCGATTCTTGTTGCTACAATTCTTTATTTTTTCGTCAATATTTTTGCTTACATTATCCTGAATAGTGCTTCAGTATTATGGAACCATAAAGAATCCTCATCTTTAAACGGGTCTCATCCTTATAGGCGGTCTCCGACTGGGGTGATATGGCTAGCAAAACCCAGGCGTGTCTATTCTCTGCCAATCGGAGTCAATTTCCGCTGACTCCTACTTTCCGGAATGTATCCGTTCCGATAGATGATCATCTTGAGCTTCTTGGTGTAACTCTGACACCCACACTCAACTTTGGCGCATATATAAGAGTCAAAAGCGCAACTGGCTGGTAGGAAGTTGGGTATCCTATGGAGGGTGAGACGGTACTTCACGCCGAAGCAATTGCTGAGCCTGTACCAGGCGCAAGTTCGGTCTTGATGGAGTACTGCTCTTATCTTTGGGACGGTTCGGCTAAATATCAGCTGGACGCGCTAGAGCACGTCGAGAGGCGTGCCAAGAGGCTCATCAACGATGATGCGCTTGTGGAGGCCCGGCTTCAAGGCATAGATACATTTATATAATGTGCGGGTGAATTGCACAACTTGATTACCCCTAGTCCTTTCCATCATCTTACCACAAGACAATCGGCGAAGCGTCACCGATTTATGATAGATGTCCCACCCACACGCACGAAGCGCTTCGCATCAAGCTTCCTTGTGCGTACTGCTAAGGAGTGGAATTCTTTGCCAGTGTGGCGACACTAATGTGTTGACATTTTTTATGTGTTCTCAAGTGTGCAGCTGCGCCTGCGACCCTATAGCGTTAGCACGCCAGTCGTCTCCAAGCTTTGGTGTTAACCAGTAATATTTTGTAATATTAGATTAGTTGTGAATTGAGTATTTCTTAGAACAATATAAACACAAAGTTTTACCAATTTTATATTGGACTTTCATTAAACTCACGAACTATTCTGGAGTCAAGTGAATTGAAGGGTGATAACCTGGGTGTATCAAGGCCCGAGTGAATAGGTTGGTTGGCTATGGTCGACGTGCTCCATCGTAGGTCGCATCATCGCTTACCACCAGGCGAGATACTGGTCAAACTTCAGTCCCATTTAATAATTATATAAAAATAACTTCATATCGTGTAAATTTGTTTTCCCACTAATGTTCGATGTTCGAACATTTGATGACCAAAATGACATAATTAATTAATAGCCACGTATCTATCTATGCAATGTAAACTCCCTGTGATTGGTTGTCATTTGAAGTCTGTGAACTTGAAGCAACACAGAGCATCAATCAAAGTTCATAGATACTAAGCCAGCATGAAGTTGAATGAAATGCTCAAAGATAGGTCTTAGTCTTCAAAAAATACTATTACTAATTTTGAACATATTTTTAGCACATGTCTTGTGCTTGTGCCAGCTTCTCATATCTAAATGCAATTCTTGTCCGAACCAAAGTTCATGATTCGATTCAGTGGTTCCATAAAAATCTTGACAAAGTGTTGTACTACCTTCTATTGAAGCCAGAACTATGTAACACTTTTACCTGACTGCTATATAGAGGTAGACAATAAGATGAATTATTATTATGGTTCGAGGTTCCCATGCATGTGGTATATTTATATGGTACCAAGGCTTTGTCTGGGTTACTGTTTTACCCGCTTAGAAAATTTCTTTATCTGAAATGCTTAACTTTCTTTCAACAATTGTAATTGTTCCGACTACTGTAATTATCTTATTTAAAGTTCTTTGTTAATAGTAATGGTGTTTTGTTTACTACGAGTGGACATCCAGTAGTCGAAATCTTTATTCCATTATACGCAATCTTTTCACAAGATTGATAAGTAAAAGTAAATAAATAGGTACGTCATACTATTTTTCATTATTGATATACATGGTGTCCCTGAAATCGTCAATCAAATGGCACCTGATGTTCGGCAAGGTTCCAACAGTAATCAGAAAAATATTAAAAATATTCCAAGTCCGATAGTTTTTGAATAACAATTACTTATTATATGTGTTATCTAAGTGTGTTTAAGTGTGGGTGAGCCATGCTTCGGCACGAATGGGCCGGCTCGACCGGAGTGATACCACGGTCTCACAGGAAACCGACGTGAAGCAACGCTTGCGTTGTGTATCGTCGTGTGAGTGAGGTTACCGGAGGCCCAATTACCCTCCTCTCTAGTCTACCGAATCCCTGAATCCTCCACAATCCTCAAATTCCCCATCCCTAAAAGGCCGGTAACGCACTTGTAACGCCTTGGTATTTCGGGTGTCCATGGGCGGCACCGATTGCTTACCATCAGGTGATCCGTTTGATCGTTTACTAGCTTATGCTATAAAAAAACATCTACGAACAAGTTCACCCTGAGCCAGTCTTTCGATTCTTGTTGCTACAATTCTTTATTTTTTCGTCTGTAATTTAGCTTACAATATCCTGAATAGTGCTTCAATATTATGGAATCATACATTCTGAGCTAACTGCTTCAGTCTTCTACCAATCAAACTACGAGGTCCTGACTGGCGGGTTACTACTACCGAAAATTTTAACAAACGGAATATCCATGGTGTGTTACTTCTTTCCATACAACGGAGTTGAGCATCAAATATTATTCAGATAGACGTGATGCACAAACTTGTTCCTTTAGTTGCCGACGAATACTGCGAACGAAATCATGAGTAGACCGATGATGTGGTTTAATAAGCTAGTGGATACGAGATTCTCAGGTGCGCTTTGGGCACCTACATTAGAAAAAAATTTACTAAGTCCAAATAAATGGTTCGACACGGAGTTTCGTTGAAAACTATTTTCTTGCTCCTAATTTTTTTTTTAATTTTTTTATTTTATATAAAATATACCACTACTACCGCAGTACAATTGTTTTCAGTACAGTCGCTTAAACTGAGTTGAACATTTTTGAACCACTATTATTAGTATTCACAGTGTGGCCGAGTGGTCGCGAGTGCGACTACCGGGCAAGGGGTCTCGGGTTCGATTCCCGGGTCGGGCAAAGTATTACTGGGTTTTAAAAAATTCTCAGTAGTAGCACGAAGTCTGGAAATGTGCCCGGTATATGGCAATAGGCTCACCCCCTATTACATGGGACTCATAACATAAATAGTGGAAAGTGGGTGTTACTTCTGTGTGCACCTCTGCCTACCCCTTCGGGGATAAAAGGCGTGATGTTATGATGTTATGTTCACAGTGAGGAACAATTAAACAAATCGTTTACAACAGAATATTTTAATTTAATACAAATTTTACATTCACAAAGATTTAACACACATGCTACACTAGAGAGTATACACAACATTAAAACTAAAATCTCAAACTATTCTTATAACTATCACTAAAATAAAATAACTTTTAACAATGACAAAGTTGTGATATTATAATATCAAACGTCAATAATAAGTACGTCGTTTTCTAGAGAATCCAAGCAGGTACTATAGTAAGAGCCGCGATCTTCACCCATTTCCGCGCCGGAGTACTGACCGCTGTCCACAGACTCTATCGACATCGGGAACATGGCCGGCTCAACTGCCACCGGCTGCTCCTTGAAGTATGCGTGCTCTAAAGCTGCAGCTGCTGTTGTTCTTCTTGCAGGATCGTAGGTTAAAAGACCTTGTAGTAAACATAGCCCGTCTTCAGAAAACGATTTCTGACTTATTTTGTTGTGCAACCCACCCGGTGGATAGTCGTCGAAAATTATGTTTCCTACTGGTGGCAATGAGCTGTAACCAGGCCAAATTGCGTCAGACGGCGTACCCAAACTCAAAAAGATTCTGTGCACTTGATCCAGCTCAGATGTGCCGGGAAATAGTGGCCGCAAGTTAACTAACTCAGCAAATATACACCCAACACTCCACATGTCTATAGGGGTTGAGTATTCTGGGCTAAGTAACAGTAGTTCAGGCGCACGGTACCACAGTGTTACCACGCCCGGAGTATATTGTTGAAGAGGGAATCCATATTCTCGGGCCAATCCAAAATCTGCCACCTTTAGAACACCATCTTGAGACAAAAGTATGTTGTCGGTCTTGAGATCTCTATGGATAATCTGATTGTCGTGAAGATGTTGTACAGCCTTCAAAAGTTGCGTCATTAGGCATTTGACGTGTTCTGGGGAGAACATTAGATGATTTTCCCGCGCCGAGCGCAAGAAACTTTTCAACTGGTGCGGCACGTACTCCAAAACGAGATAGATCTCATTGCTTCTAGAGCCCACCGCTATCTCCCGCCCTGCGACAATGTTAGGATGTCGTAATTTGAGTAGGGTGTTCAGCTCCCTCTGAGCAGCGATGGAGAATCCTTCGCTTTCGTTCAGATCTTTAAGTCTTTTCAGAGCAACTATTTCATCTGTTGACTTATCGCGAGCTCTGTATACAACGCCGTATGATCCTTCGTCAATTGTATTCAGATATTCGAACTCTTCAATGAACCGACTGTCCTTTAACGCTGAATGGAAGGATGGTTCAGTATCAGTAGGTTGATTTCGTTCTTCTTTAATCTTTGTACATTTCTTCTCACTGTGGCTCGTTTTTTCTCTCCGGGCATCGTTTTTGTATCTGTACAATATTCTTTTTTCCAGACCATGTATCTCTTGATGAGTTTTTGGAAGTACAGCTTTGGGTGGTGTGCGTAGCAAGGTATCAGCATTGTCGATTACGTTTAGAGAATCCATTGTCAGTTCGATAGTATACAATCACTTCACTTCACTTCAAAATGTGTTGAATAGTAACGTTTGCAGTCTAAACTGTAAGTGAGCTCGTTCTTTAAGGTCCTGCGCTTATATAGGCCCCAAAAATACCACGCATCCTGAGAGATAATGACCACTTAATGGGCTTATTCATAGTACCACAATAGGGTAGTTCACAATTAGTTTGAATCGGTACAATATTTTTGCTATGCCTAAAATTATTACTTTGTTCATTTTGACGAGATAAGTGCTTTGGTTGATACAATTTGGTTTTGTTTAATAATAAGATAAGTTATGTACAGACTCGTACCTACTTACTAAAAATGAAAATGATTAAATAAACTAAACTAATAAAAACTAGGGATTGCAAGTTACTAGATTACGGTAGCTGAGCATGAAACTCTTCACTTATGTAGTTAATAATAAATTATATTCTACCTTAATATTCAACTTAACTCGCTTCTTCAAATATCTACTAATGTATCTTTTCCTCCATTTTGAGTAAAAAATTAATCTGGAGTGTTAATTTCATATCTATATGATACGATCTTCTCTAAAAGCAAACCTTGTCCCTACCAAAGTTCATGATTCGATTCAGTGGTTCCATAAAAAAGCTTGACCTCATCTTATATTATCTTCTTTTGAAGCCAGAACTAAGTAACACTTTTACCTGACTGCTACATAGACGATAAGATGAATTATTATTGTGGTTCAAGGTTCCCATGCATGTGGTATATTTATACGGTACCAAGGCTTTGCCTAGGTTACTGTTTTACCTGCTTAGAGAACTTCTTTATCTGAAATGCTTAACTTTCTTTCAACAATTATTATAATTGTTCGGACTTTTGTAAGTAGCTTATTTAAAGTTCTTTGTTAATAGCAATGGTGTTTTGTTTACTACGAGTGGCCACCCAGTAGTCGAAATCTTTATTCCATTATACGCAATCTTTTCACTAGATTGACAGGTAAAAGTAAATAAATAGGTACGTCATACTATTTTTCATTATTGATATACAGGGTGTCCCTGAAATCGTCAATCAAATGGCACTTGATGTTCGGCAAGGTTCCAACAGTAATCAGAATAATATTAAAAATAATCCAAGTCCGATAGTTTTTGAATTACAATGACTTATGTGTTATCTAAGTGTGTTTAAGTGTGGGAGAGCCATGCTTCGGCACGAATGGGCCGGCTCGACCGGAGTGATACCACGGTCTCACAGGAAACCGACGTGAAGCAACGCTTGCGTTCTGTATCGTCGTGTGAGTGAGGTTACCGGAGGCCCAATTACCCTCCTCCCTAGTCTACCGAATCCCTGAATCCTCCACAATCCTCAAATTCCCCATTCCTAAAAGCCCGGTAACGCACTTGTAACGCCTTGGTGTTTCGGGTGTCCATGGGCGGCACCGATTGCTTACCATTAGGTGATCTGTTTGATCGTTTACCAGCTTATGCTATAAAAAAACATCTACGAAAAAGCCCTGAGCCAGTCTTTCGATTCTTGTTGCTACAATTATTTATTTTTTCGTCTGTATTTTTGCTTATATTGTCCTGAGTAGTGCTTCGGTATTATGGAATCATAAATTCTGAGCCAACTGCTTCAGTACTCTCAATAAAATATTCGCTTTAGTTTAAGTGTCTATACCTAAAAAAAATTACCGCGGTAGTAGTGGCAAATTTCACCAAAGTTGGCGCATTTAATAAGGATTCTGAAATGGTGTACCACTCCCTACATTGTTTCTTAAATTTGACACAAAAATATTTTTCAACGAATAAAGTCATGATTCGCAGCATTCGTCGGCAATATTGTCGGTAGAGGAACACATGCTGTGGATCACATTTCACTAAAGAACATTTAATGTTTAACACCATAATGCATGGTAGTGTGTCGTCAAATCAGGCAGACGTAGCAGCGAGCGGCGCGATGTCGGCGCGGCGGCGTCATGTGCACAGCATGGCGGTGCGAAGGTGGACGCGGTGGTGTCCCAGTGTGCACAAGTCCTTTGCACGTTTAAACAACTTATTCTATCAAAAGAAATTGAGTTTGGAGGATCCTCTAATCAAACTACGAGATCCTGACTGACGGGTTACTACTACCGAAAATTTTAACGAACGGAATTTGATGCATGGTGTGTTACTTCTTTCCATACAACTGGAGTTGAGTATCAAATATTATTCAGATAGACGTACGTGATGCACAAACTTGTTCCTTTAGCGACAATTTTGCCGACGAATATTTCAAACAAAATCATGAGTAAAATGATGATGTGGTTTAATAAGAGGTCCTCGTTGATTTCCAACATGTTCAGCAATAGCTAGTGGATACGAGATTCTTAGGTGCGCTTTGGGCACCCACGTTAGAAAAAAATGTACTAAGTCCAAATAAATTGTTCGACACAGAGTTTCGTTGAAAACTATTTTTTTGCTTCGAATTTAAGAAATAATGATGGAAGTGATATTAATCATTTTAGAATCTTTAATACATGGTGCAACTTTGGTAAAATATGCCACTACTACCGCAATACAATTTTTTTCAGTACAGGCACTTAACCTGAGGTGAACATTTTTGAACCTCTATTATTAGTATTCACAGTGAGGAACAAGTAAACAACGAGTAATTACTACAGTTTTTTTTTATTTTATACAAATTTTACATTCACAGAGATTTAACACAGGCTACACTAGAGAGATATACACAACATTAAAACTAAAATCTCAAACTATTCTTATAACTATCACTAAAATAAAATAATACAACACTTTAAACAATGACAAAGTTGTAATATTATAATATCAAACGTCACAAGTGTAAAAAGGGGTTGTTACATTGTACAGTGGCATAATGTGCACCTCTGCTTATCTCAAGTTATTTTCGTTTTATTTTTAGTATTACCCACATTGATAATTAATTAAATATTTTAGTAGAAAACATTTCTATGTACCGCCCGCATGCTCATACTCTGTACTTTAATTTTAAGTTATGTTTTCTCCCATCTTAAGTGAATTGTATTCTTTCTAAGAGAAATAAAATTCTTAAATCAGAGTTCTAAGAAAAATATCATTCTAAGAATATAATTAATAGCTTTGACAGTGCAACAAAGTCTCTTCAGATGCGAGGGAAAAATATTTTTAGTGTCTTAATTACCACGTTCTGTCGCGGAGAACCTAAAGGGTTACCGGGGCTCCGGCTCGACGTGCAGTAGAAGGAACGGGTTGGTTTTTAGTCAGTAAGAGCCCTCCCGCCTCACCCAGGCGGGAGAAATTATTCGATGATTTCCCCCGCCTTAAAAAAATTCAACGTTCTAAAGAATTAGTTCTTGGTATTTGTTAATGACCTATTTGTAACAGTCACATATTTTATCCCTCACTATACCTCTATTTATACTTGTGTAATATTATCTAAGTATTTCAAACACTAAAATGCGAAATAGTAATATTGTGGATTGATTTAGTAATATACCTATTTGATATTCTTGCGCTTAGGACTGCTGTACCCTGAAATATTATACAAATACTAGCTGAGCCGGCGAACTTCGTGTCGGGACGACGTGCTCCATTTTAGATCGCATCATCGCTTATCACCAGGCGAGATCGTGGTCAAACGTCGGCCCATCATATATATAAAAATAACTTCGTATCGTGTAAATTTGTTTTCCTACTAATGTTCGATGTTCGAACATTTGAAGACCAAAATGACATAATTAATAAAATAGTCAAGTATCTATCTATGTAATGTAAACTCCCTGTGATTGGTTGTCATTTGAAGTCTGTGATCTTGAAGCTTTGAAGCAACGCAGAGCATCAATCAAAGTTCATAGATACTAAGCCAGCATGAAGTTGAATGAAATGCTCAAAGATAGGTTTTAGTCTTCAAAAAATACTATTACTAATTTTGAACATATTTTTAGCACATGTCTTGTGCTTGTGCCAGCTTCTCATATCTAAATGCAATTCTTGTCCGAACCAAAGTTCATGATTCGATTCAGTGGTTCCATAAAAATCTTGACAAAGTGTTGTACTACCTTCTATTGAAGCCAGAACTAAGTAACACTTTTCCTGACTGCTATAATTATAGACAATAAGATGAATTATTATTGTGGTTCAAGGTTCCCATGCATGTGGTATATTTATATGGCTTTGCCTGGGCTACTGTTTGTACCTGCTTTGAAAATTTCTTTATCTAAAACCCTTAACTTTCTTTAACAATTATAATTGTTTGGACTATTGTAAGTAACTTATTTAAAGTTCTTTGTTAATAGTAATAGTGTTTTGTTTATTACGAGTGGACACCCAGTAGTGCAAATCTTTATTCCAGTATACACGATCTTTTTACTAAATTGATAAGTAAAGGTAAACAAATAGGTATGTCAAACTATTTTTAAAATTTTTTTCAACAATTAAAAGAATTTCTAATTTAGATCAACGTTTACTATTAATAACATTCACAGTGAGGAACAATTAAACAAAATGTAATTACTACAACTAATTTTATTTTTATACAATTTTTATATTCACAAACATTTAACACAAATTGCTACAATAAAGAGATACATATATATACATATTTACAAACAACAGCATTAAATATCATATTATATTATCAATCATCAATAATAAGTACGCCGGTGTCTACTGAACTTAATCGAGTACTGCGGTAAGAGCCGCGATCTATTTCTAATTCCAGGTCAGAATAGTGACCGCTGTCCACAGAGTTCATCCACATCGGGAACCTGTCCGGCTCGACTGCCACCGGCTGCTCCTTGAAGTATTCGTGCTCTAATGCAGCGGCTGCTGTTATTCGTCTTGCAGGACAGTAAGTTAAAAATCCTTCCAGTAAGGATAAACCGCTATCGGAAAGATCTTTGCTGCTTATCTTTTTGCGCAACCCGCCCGGTACATAGTTATCAAACATGATGTTTCTTACCGGCGGTAACGAGCTGTAGCCGGGCCAAATTGTGTCAGACGGCGTACCCAAATCCATGAATATCTTCTTCAACTGATTCAACTCAGATTTGCCAGGGAACAGTGGTGACAAGGTAATTAATTCAGCAAATATACACCCAACACTCCACATGTCTATAGGAGTTGAGTATTCTGGGCTAAGCAGCAGAATTTCAGGCGCACGGTACCACCGTGTGACCACGCCCGGGGTATATTGCTGAAGAGGGAATCCATATTCTCGAGCCCATCCAAAATCTGCCACCTTCAGAACACCATCTTCAGACAACAGTATGTTATCGGTTTTGAGATCTCTATGTAGAATGTGATGGACGTGAAGATGTTGTACCGCCCTCAATAGTTGCGTCATCAAGCATTTGACGTGTCCCGGGGAGAATATTCGAAGATTTAGCCGCATTGTCTCCAAGAAACATTTTAACTGGTGCGGCACGTATTCCATTAATATAAATATTTCCTCATTACTAGAGCCCACCACTATCTCCCGCCCTGCGACAATATTAGGATGTCGTAATTTGAGTAGGGTGTTCAGCTCCCTCTGAGCAGCAATGGAGAATCCTTCGCTTTCGTTCAGATCTTTAAGTCGTTTCAGAGCAACTATTTCATCTGTCGACTTATCGCGAGCTCTGTATACAACGCCGTATGATCCTTCGTCAATTGTATTCAGATATTCGAACTCTTCAATGAACCGACTGTTCTGTAACGCTGAATGGAACGATGGTTCAGCAGCAGTAGGTTGTTTTCGTTCTTCTTTAATCTTCTTCCATTTCTTCTCACTCTGGCTCGTTTTTTCTCTCCGGGCATCGTTTTTGTATCTGTACAATATTCTTTTTTTCAGACCATGTATCACTTGATGAGGTTTTGGAAGTACAGCTTTGGGTGGTGTGCGTAGCGAGGAATCAGCATTGTCGATTACGTTTAGAGAATCCATTGTCAGTTCGATAGTATACAATCACTTCACTTCACTTCAAAAAATGTGTTGAGTAGTAACGTTTGCAGTCTAAACTGTAAGTGAGCTCGTTCTTTAAGGTCCTGCCCTTATATAGGCCCTAAAAAATACCACGCTTCCTGAGAGATAATGACCAGTTAATGGGCTTATTCATAGTAACACAATAGGGTAGTTCACAATTAGTTTGAATCGGTACAATATTTTTGCTATCCCTAAAACTATTATTATACAATTTGGTTTTGTTTAATAATAAGATAAGTTATGTACAGAGTTGTACCTACTTACTAAAAATGAAAATGATTAAATAAACTAAACTAATAAAAACTAGGCAATGCAAGTTACTATTCTATCCTAATATTCAACTTAATTCGCGGCTTCAAATATCTACTAATATATCTTTTTCTCCATTTTGAATAAAAAAATAATCTGCAGTGTTAATTTCATATCTATATGATACGATTTTCTCTAAAAGCAAACCTTTTCCCTACCAAAGTTCGTGATTCGATTCAGTGGTTTCATATAAAAGCTTGACCTCGTCTTATATTACCTTCTTTTGAAGCCAGAACTAAGTAACGCTTTTACCTGACTGCTATATAGACAATAAGATGAATTATTATTGTGGTTCAAGGTTCCCATGCATGTGGTATATTTATATGGTACCAAGGCTTTGTCCGGCCTACTGTTTTACCCCTGCTTTGAGAACTTCTTTATCTGAAATGCTTAACTTTCTTTTAACAATTGTAATTGTTCCGACGGTGTTTTCTTTACTACGAGTGGACACCCAGTAGTCGAAATCTTTATTCCATTATACGCAATCTTTTCACTAGATTGATAAGTAAAAGTAAACAAATAGGCACGTCATACTATTTTTCATTATTGATATACAGGGTGTCCCTGAAATCGTCGATCAAATGGCACCAGGTAATCGACAAGGTTCCAACAGTAATCAAAATAATATTTTGAAAAATCCAAGTCCGATAGTTTTTGAATTACAATGACTTATGTGTTATCTACGAAAAAGTACACCCTGAGCCAGTCGATTCATGAATGTCGATTCTTGTTGCTACAATTCTTTATTTTTTCGTCTGTATTTTTGCTTACATTATCCTGAATAGTGCTTCAGTATTATGGAACCATAAAGAATCCTCATCTTTAAACGGGTCTCATCCTTATAGGCGGTCTCCGACTGGGGTGATATGGCTAGCAAAACCCAGGCGTGTCTATTCTCTGCCAATCGGAGTCAATTTCCGCTGACTCCTACTTTCCGGAATGTATCCGTTCCGATAGCTGATCATCTTGAGCTTCTTGGTGTAACTCTGACACCCACACTCAACTTTGGCGCATATATAAGAGTCAAAAGCGAAACTGGCTGGTAGGAAGTTGGGTATCCTATGGAGGGTGAGACGGTACTTCATGCCGAAGCAATTGCTGAGCCTGTACCAGGCGCAAGTTCGGTCTTGATGGAGTACTGCTCTTATCTTTGGGACGGTTCGGCTAAATATCAGCTGGACGCGCTAGAGCAAGTCGAGAGGCGTGCCAAGAGGCTCATCAACGATGATGCGCTTGTGGAGGCCCGGCTTCAAGGCATAGATACATTTATATAGTGTGCGGGTGAATTGCACAACTTGATTCCCCCTAGTCCTTTCCATCATCTTACCACAAGACAATCGGCGAAGCGTCACCGATTTATGATAGATGTCCCACCCACACGCACGAAGCGCTTCGCATCAAGCTTCCTTGTGCGTACTGCTAAGGAGTGGAATTCTTTGCCAGTGTGGCGACACTAATGTGTTGACATTTTTTATGTGTTCTCAAGTGTGCAGCTGCGCCTGCGACCCTATAGCGTTAGCACGCCAGTCGTCTCCAAGCTTTGGTGTTAACCAGTAATATTTTGTAATATTAGATTAGTTGTGAATTGAGTATTTCTTAGAACAATATAAACACAAAGTTTTACCAATTTTATATTGGACTTTCATTAAACTCACGAACTATTCTGGAGTCAAGTGAATTGAAGGGTATAACCTGGGTGTATCAAGGCCCGAGTGAATAGGTTGGTTGGCTATGGTCGACGTGCTCCATCGTAGGTCGCATCATCGCTTACCACCAGGCGAGATAGTGGTCAAACTTCAGTCCCATTTAATAATTATATAAAAATAACTTCGTATCGTGTAAATTTGTTTTCCCACTAATGTTCGATGTTCGAACATTTGAAGACCAAAATGACATAATTAATTAATAGCCACGTATCTATCTATGTAATGTAAACTCCCTGTCATTTGAAGTCTGTGAACTTGAAGCAACGCAGAGCATCAATCAAAGTTCATAGATACTAAGCCAGCATGAAGTTGAATGAAATGCTCAAAGATAGGTTTTAGTCTTCAAAAAATACTATTACTAATTTTGAACATATTTTTAGCACATGTCTTGTGCTTGTGCCAGCTTCTCATATCTAAATGCAATTCTTGTCCGAACCAAAGTTCATGATTCGATTCAGTGGTTCCATAAAAATCTTGACAAAGTGTTGTACTACCTTCTATTGAAGCCAGAACTAAGTAACACTTTTACCTGACTGCTATATAGACAATAAGATGAATTATTATCTATTATGGTTCAAGGTTCCCATGCATGTGGTATATTTATATGGTACCAAAGCTTTGTCTGGGTTACTGTTTTACCCGCTTTGAAAATTTCTTTATCTGAAATGCTTAACTTTCTTTCAACAATTGTAATTGTTCCGACTACTGTAATTATCTTATTTAAAGTTCTTTGTTAATAGCAATGGTGTTTTGTTTACTACGAGTGGCCACCCAGTAGTCGAAATCTTTATTCCATTATACGCAATCTTTTCACAAGATTGATAAGTAAAAGTAAATAAATAGGTACGTCATACTATTTTTCATTATTGATATACATGGTGTCCCTGAAATCGTCAATCAAATGGCACCTGATGTTCGGCAAGGTTCCAACAGTAATCAGAAAAATATTAAAAATAATCCAAGTCCGATAGTTTTTGAATAACAATTACTTATTATATGTGTTATCTAAGTGTGTTTAAGTGTTGGTGAGCCATGCTTCGTCACGAATGGGCCGGCTCGACCGGAGTGATACCACGGTCTCACAGGAAACCGACGTGAAGCAACGCTTGCGTTCTGTATCGTCGTGTGAGTGAGGTTACCGGAGGCCGAATTACCCTCCTCTCTAGTCTACCGAATCCCTGAATCCTCCACAATCCTCAAATTCCCCATCCCTAAAAGGCCGGTAACGCACTTGTAACGCCTTGGTATTTCGGGTGTCCATGGGCGGCACCGATTGCTTACCATCAGGTGATCCGTTTGATCGTTTACCAGCTCATGCTATAAAAAAAACATCTACGAAAAAGCCCTGAGCCAGTCTTTCGATTCTTGTTGCTACAATTATATATTTTTTCGTCTGTATTTTTGCTTATATTGTCCTGAGTAGTGCTTTAGTATTATGGAATCATAAATTCTGAGCCAACTGCTTCAGTACTCTCAATAAAATATTCGCTTTAGTTTAAGTGTCTATACCTAAAAAAATGTACTGCGGTAGTAGTGGCAAATTTCACCAAAGTTGGCGCATTTAATAAGGATTCTGAAATGGTGTACCACTCCCTACATTGTTTCTTAAATTTGACACAAAAATACTTTTCAACGAATAAAGTCATGATTCACTCGCAGCATTCGTCGGCAATATTGTCGCTAGAGGAACACATGCTGTGGATCACATTTCACTAAAAAAGAATACTTGATGTTTAACACCATAATGCATGGTAATGTGTCGTCAAATCAGGCAGACGTAGCAGCGAGCGGCGCGATGTCGGCGCGGCGGCGTCGTGTGCACAGCATGGAGGTGCGAAGGTGACGCGGTGGTGTGCCAGTGTGCACAAGTCCTTTGCACGTTTAAACAACTTATTCTATCAAAAGAAATTGAGTTTGGAGGATCCTCTAATCAAACTACGAGATCCTGACTGACGGGTTACTACTACCGAAAATTTTAACGAACGGAATTTGATGCATGGTATGTTACTTCTTTCCATACAACTGGAGTTGAGTATCAAATATTATTCAGATAGACGTACGTGATGCACAGACTTGTTCCTTTAGTGACAATTTTGCCGACGAATATTTCAAACAAAATCATGAGTAAAATGATGATGTGGTTTAATAAGAGGTCCTCGTTGATTTCCAACATGTTCAGCAATAGCTAGTGGATACGAGATTCTTAAGTGCGCTTTGGGCACCCACGTTAGAAAAAAATGTACTAAGTCCAAATAAATTGTTCGACACAGAGTTTCGTTGAAAACTATTTTTTTGCTTCGAATTTAAGAAATAATGATGGAAGTGATATTAATCATTTTAGAATCTTTAATACATGGTGCAACTTTGGTAAAATATGCCACTACTACCGCAATACAATTTTTTTCAGTACAGGCACTTAACCTGAGGTGAACATTTTTGAACCTCTATTATTAGTATTCACAGTGAGGAACAAGTAAACAACGAGTAATTACTACAGTTTTTTTTATTTTATACAAATTTTACATTCACAGAGATTTAACACAGGCTACACGAGAGAGATATACACAACATTAAAACTAAAATCTCAAACTATTCTTATAACTATCACTAAAATAAAATAATACAACACTTTAAACAATGACAAAGTTGTAATATTATAATATCAAACGTCACAAGTGTAAAAAGGGGTTGTTACATTGTACAGTGGCATAATGTGCACCTCTGCTTATCTCAAGTTATTTTCGTTTTATTTTTAGTATTACCCACATTGATAATTAATTAAATATTTTAGTAGAAAACATTTCTATGTACCGCCCGCATGCTCATACTCTGTACTTTAATTTTAAGTTATGTTTTCTCCCATCTTAAGTGAATTGTATTCTTTCTAAGAGAAATAAAATTCTTAAATCAGAGTTCTAAGAAAAATATCATTCTAAGAATATAATTAATAGCTTTGACAGTGCAACAAAGTCTCTTCAGATGCGAGGGAAAAATATTTTTAGTGTCTTAATTACCACGTTCTGTCGCGGAGAACCTAAAGGGTTACCGGGGCTCCGGCTCGACGTGCAGTAGAAGGAACGGGTTGGTTTTTAGTCAGTAAGAGCCCTCCCGCCTCACCCAGGCGGGTGAAAATATTCGATGATTTCCCCCGCCTTAAAAAAAATTCAACGTTCTAAAGAATTAGTTCTTGGTATTTGTTAATGACCTATTTGTAACAGTCACATATTTTATCCCTCACTATACCTCTATTTATACTTGTGTAATATTATCTAAGTATTTCAAACACTAAAATGCGAAATAGTAATATTGTGGATTGATTTAGTAATATACCTATTTGATATCCTTGCGCTTAGGACTGCTGTACCCTGAAATATTATACAAATACTAGCTGAGCCGGCGAACTTCGTGTCGGGACGACGTGCTCCATTTTAGATCGCATCATCGCTTATCACCAGGCGAGATCGTGGTCAAACGTCGGCCCATCATATATATAAAAATAACTTCGTATCGTGTAAATTTGTTTTCCCACTAATGTTCGATGTTCGAACATTTGAAGACCAAAATGACATAATTAATAAAATAGTCACGTATCTATCTATGTAATGTAAACTCCCTGTGATTGGTTGTCCGAACCAAAGTTCATGATTCGATTCAGTGGTTCCATAAAAATCTTGACAAAGTGTTGTACTACCTTCTATTGAAGCCAGAACTAAGTAACACTTTTCCTGACTGCTATAATTATAGACAATAAGATGAATTATTATTGTGGTTCAAGGTTCCCATGCATGTGGTATATTTATACGGTACCAAGGCTTTGCCTGGGTTACTGTTTTACCTGCTTAGAGAACTTCTTTATCTGAAATGCTTAACTTTCTTTCAACAATTATAATAATTGTTTGGACTTCTGTAAGTAGCTTATTTAAAGTTCTTTGTTAATAGCAATGGTGTTTTGTTTACTACGAGTGGACACCCAGTAGTGCAAATCTTTATTCCAGTATACACGATCTTTTTACTAAATTGATAAGTAAAGGTAAACAAATAGGTATGTCAAACTATTTTTAAAATTGTTTTCAACAATTAAAAGAATTTCTAATTTAGATCAACGTTTACTATTAATAACATTCACAGTGAGGAACAATTAAACAAAATGTAATTACTATAACTAATTTTATTTTTATACAAATTTTATATTCACAAACATTTAACACAAATTGCTACAATAAAGAGATACATATATATACATATTTACAAACAACAGCATTAAATATCATATTATATTATCAATCATCAATAATAAGTACGCCGGTGTCTACTGAACTTAATCGAGTACTGCGGTAAGAGCCGCGATCTATTTCTAATTCCAGGTCAGAATAGTGACCGCTGTCCACAGAGTTCATCCACATCGGGAACCTGTCCGGCTCGACTGCCACCGGCTGCTCCTTGAAGTATTCGTGCTCTAATGCAGCGGCTGCTGTTATTCGTCTTGCAGGACAGTAAGTTAATAATCCTTCCAGTAAGGATAAACCGCTATCGGAAAGATCTTTGCTGCTTACCTTTTTGCGCAACCCGCCCGGTACATAGTTATAAAAAATGATGTTTCTTACCGGTGGTAACGAGCTGTAGCCGGGCCAAATTGCATCAGACGGCGTACCCAAAACCATAAAAATCTTGTTCAACTGGTCTAACTCAGATTTGCCAGGGAACAGTGGTGACAAGGTAATTAATTCAGCAAATATACACCCAACACTCCACATGTCTATAGGAGTTGAGTATTCTGGGCTAAGCAGCAGAAGTTCAGGCGCACGGTACCACCGTGTGACCACGCCCGGGGTATATTGCTGAAGAGGGAATCCATATTCTCGAGCCAATCCAAAATCTGCCACCTTCAGAACACCATCTTGAGACAACAGTATGTTAGCGGTTTTGAGATCTCTATGTAGAATGTGATGGACGTGAAGATGTTGTACCGCCCTCAATAGTTGCGTCATCAAGCATTTGACGTGTCCCGGGGAGAATATTCGAAGATTTAGCCGCATCGTATCCAAGAAACATTTTAACTGGTGCGGCACGTATTCCATTAATATAAATATTTCCTCATTACTAGAGCCCACCACTATCTCCCGCCCTGCGACAATATTAGGATGTCGTAATTTGAGTAGGGTGTTCAGCTCCCTCTGAGCAGCAATGGAGAATCCTTCGCTTTCGTTCAGATCTTTAAGTCGTTTCAGAGCAACTATTTCATCTGTCGACTTATCGCGAGCTCTGTATACAACGCCGTATGATCCTTCGTCAATTGTATTCAGATATTCGAACTCTTCAATAAACCAACTGTTCTGTAACGCTGAATGGAAGGATGGTTCAGCAGCAGTAGGTTGTTTTCGTTCTTCTTTAATCTTCTTCCATTTCTTCTCACTGTGGCTCGTTTTTTCTCTCCGGGCATCGTTTTTGTATCTGTACAATATTCTTTTTTTCAGACCATGTATCACTTGATGAGGTTTTGGAAGTACAGCTTTGGGTGGTGTGCGTAGCGAGGTATCAGCATTGTCGATTACGTTTAGAGAATCCATTGTCAGTTCGATAGTATACAATCACTTCACTTCACTTCAAAATGTGTTGAGTAGTTCTTTAAGGTCCTGCCCTTTAAAAATACCACGCATCCTGAGAGATAATGACCAGTTAATGGGCTTTTTCATAGTAACACAATAGGGTAGTTCACAATTAGTTTGAATCGGTACAATATTTTTGCTATCCCTAAAACTATTATTATACAATTTGGTTTTGTTTAATAATAAGATAAGTTATGTACAGAGTCGTACCTACTTACTAAAAATGAAAATGATTAAATAAACTAAACTAATAAAAACTAGGGAATGCAAGTTACTATTCTATCCTAATATTCAACTTAATTCGCGGCTTCAAATATCTACTAATATATCTTTTCCTCCATTTTGAATAAAAAAATAATCTGCAGTGTTAATTTCATATCTATATGATACGATTTTCTCTAAAAGCAAACCTTTTCCCTACCAAAGTTCGTGATTCGATTCAGTGGTTTCATATAAAAGCTTGACCTCGTCTTATATTACCTTCTTTTGAAGCCAGAACTAAGTAACGCTTTTACCTGACTGCTATATAGACAATAAGATGAATTATTATTGTGGTTCAAGGTTCCCATGCATGTGGTATATTTATATGGTACCAAGGCTTTGTCCGGCCTACTGTTTTACCCCTGCTTTGAGAACTTCTTTATCTGAAATGCTTAACTTTCTTTTAACAATTGTAATTGTTCCGACGGTGTTTTCTTTACTACGAGTGGACACCCAGTAGTCGAAATCTTTATTCCATTATACGCAATCTTTTCACTAGATTGATAAGTAAAAGTAAACAAATAGGCACGTCATACTATTTTTCATTATTGATATACAGGGTGTCCCTGAAATCGTCGATCAAATGGCACCAGGTAATCGACAAGGTTCCAACAGTAATCAAAATAATATTTTGAAAAATCCAAGTCCGATAGTTTTTGAATTACAATGACTTATGTGTTATCTACGAAAAAGTACACCCTGAGCCAGTCGATTCATGAATGTCGATTCTTGTTGCTACAATTCTTTATTTTTTCGTCTGTAGTTTTGCTTACATTATCCTGAATAGTGCTTCAGTATTATGGAATCATAAAGAATCCTCATCTTTAAACGGGTCTCATCCTTATAGGCGGTCTCCGACTGTGGTGATATGGCTAGCAAAACCCAGGCGTGTCTATTCTCTGCCAATCGGAGTCAATTTCCGCTGACTCCTACTTTCCGGAATGTATCCGTTCCGATAGCTGATCATCTTGAGCTTCGTGGCGTAACTCTGACACCCACACTGGCTGGTAGGAAGTTGGGTATCCTATGGAGGGTGAGACGGTACTTCACGCCGAAGCAATTGCTGAGCCTGTACCAGGCGCAAGTTCGGTCTTGATGGAGTACTGCTCTTATCTTTGGGAAGGTTCGGCTAAATATCAGCTGGACGCGCTAGAGCACATCGAGAGGCGTGCCAAGAGGCTCATCGACGATGATGCGCTTGTGGAGGCCCGGCTTCAAGGCATAGATACATTTATATAGTGTGCGGGTGAATTGCACAACTTGATTCCCCTAGTCCTTTCCATCATCTTACCACAAGACAATCGGCGAAGCGTCACCGATTTATGATAGATGTCCCACCCACACGCACGAAGCGCTTCGCATCAAGCTTCCTTGTGCGTACTGCTAAGGAGTGGAATTCTTTGCCAGTGTGGCGACACTAATGTGTTGACATTTTTTATGTGTTCTCAAGTGTGCAGCTGCGCCTGCGACCCTATAGCGTTAGCACGCCAGTCGTCTCCAAGCTTTGGTGTGAACCAGTAATACTTTGTAATATTAGATTAGTTGTGAATTGAGTATTTCTTAGAACAATATAAACAAAAAGTTTTACCAATTTTATATTGGACTTTCATTAAACTCACGAACTATTCTGGATTCAAGTGAATTGAAGGTTATAACCTGGGTGTATCAAGACCCGAGTGAATAGGTTGGTTGGCTATGTTCGACATGCTCCATCGTAGGTCGCATCATCGCTTACCACCAGGCGAGATAGTGGTCAAACTTCAGTCCCATTTAATTATAAAAATAACTTCGTATCGTGTAAATTTGTTTTCCCACTAATGTTCGATGTTCGAACATTTGAAGACCAAAATGACATAATTAATAAATAGCCACGTATCTATCCATGTAATGTAAACTCCCTGTGATTGGTTGTCATTTGAAGTCTGTGAACAAAGACAAGTGAACAAGGACAAAGTATTGTACTACCTTCTATTGAAGCCAGAACTAAGTAACACTTTTACCTGACTGCTATATAGACAATAAGATGAATTATTATCTATTATGGTTCAAGGTTCCCATGCATGTGGTATATTTATATGGTTTTGTCTGGGCTACTGTTTGTACCTGCTTTGAAAATTTCTTTATCTAAAACCCTTAAGTTTCTTTAACAATTATATTTGTTTGGACTATTGTAAGTAGCTTATTTAAAGTTCTTTGTTAATAGTAATAGTGTTTTGTTTATTACGAGTGGACACCCAGTAGTCCAAATCTTTATTTCAGTATACACGATCTTTTTACTAAATTGATTAGTAAATGTAAACAAATACATTTACTAATCAATTTAGTTTGACATACCTATGTCAAACTATTTTTAAAATCGTGTTCAACAAATTAAAAGAATTTCTAATTTAGATCAACGTTTACTATTAATTAATAACAAATATTATCAAATATTATTCAGATAGACGTGATGCACAAACTTGTTCCTTTAGTTGCCGACGAATACTGCGAACGAAATCATGAGTAGACCGATGATGTGGTTTAATAAGCTAGTGGACACGAGATTCTCAGGTGCGCTCTGGGCACCTACATTAGAAAAAAATTTACTAAGTCCAAATAAATGGTTCGACACGGAGTTTCGTTGAAAACTATTATCTTGCTCCTATTTTTTTTTTCATTTACTATATAAAATATACCACTACTACCGCAGTACAATTTTTTTTCAGTACAGTCGCTTAAACTGAGGTGAACATTTTTGAACCACTATTATTAGTGTTCACAGTGAGGAACAATTAAACAAAATGTAATTACTACAACTAATTTTATTTTTATACAAATTTTATATTCACAAACATTTAACACAAATTACTACAATAAAGAGATACATATATAATTATACATATTTACAAACCACAGCATTAAATATCATAATATTATATTATCATTCATCAATAAAAAAGTCCGCCGGTATCTAGTGAACTTGATCGAGTACTGTGGTAAGAGCCGCGATCTATTTCTAATTCCAGGTCGGAATAGTGACCGCTGTCCACAGAGTTCATCCACATCGGGAACCTGTCCGGCTCGACTGCCACCGGCTGCTCCTTGAAGTATTCATGCTCTAATGCAGCGGCTGCTGTTATTCGTCTTGCAGGACAGTAAGTTAATAATCCTTCCAGTAAGGATAACCCGCTATCGGAAAGATCTTTGCTGCTTATCTTTTTGCGTAACCCGCCCGGTACATAGTTATCAAACATGATGTTTCTTACCGGCGGTAACGAGCTGTAGCCGGGCCAAATTGTGTCAGACGGCGTACCCAAATCCATGAATATCTTCTTCAACTGATTCAACTCAGATTTGCCAGGGAACAGTGGTGACAAGGTAATTAATTCAGCAAATATACACCCAACACTCCACATGTCTATAGGAGTTGAGTATTCTGGGCTAAGCAGCAGAATTTCAGGCGCACGGTACCACCGTGTGACCACGCCCGGGGTATATTGCTGAAGAGGGAATCCATATTCTCGAGCCCATCCAAAATCTGCCACCTTCAGAACACCATCTTGAGACAACAGTATGTTAGCGGTTTTGAGATCTCTATGTAGAATGTGATGGACGTGAAGATGTTGTACCGCCCTCAATAGTTGCGTCATCAAGCATTTGACGTGTCCCGGGGAGAATATTCGAAGATTTAGCCGCATTGTCTCCAAGAAACATTTTAACTGGTGCGGCAAGTATTCCATTAATATATACATTTCCTCATTACTAGAGCCCACCACTATCTCCCGCCCTGCGACAATATTAGGATGTCGTAATTTGAGTAGGGTGTTCAGCTCCCTCTGAGCAGCAATGGAGAATCCTTCGCTTTCGTTCAGATCTTTAAGTCGTTTCAGAGCAACTATTTCATCTGTCGACTTATCGCGAGCTCTGTATACAACGCCGTATGATCCTTCGTCAATTGTATTCAGATATTCGAACTCTTCAATAAACCGACTGTCCTTTAACGCTGAATGGAAGGATGGTTCAGTATCAGTAGGTTGTTTTCGTTCTTCTTTAATCTTATTACATTTCTTCTCACTGTGGTTAGTTTTTTCTCTCCGGGCATCGTTTTTGTATCTGTACAATATTCTTTTTTCCAGACCATGTATCTCTTGATGAGTTTTTGGAAGTACAGCTTTGGGTGGTGTGCGTAGCAAGGTATCAGCATTGTCGATTACGTTTAGAGAATCCATTGTCAGTTCGATAGTATACAATCACTTCACTTCACTTCAAAATGTGTTGAATAGTAACGTTTGCAGTCTAAACTGTAAGTGAGCTCGTTCTTTAAGGTCCTGCGCTTATATAGGCCCCAAAAATACCACGCATCCTGAGAGATAATGACCACTTAATAGGCTTATTCATAGTACCACAATAGGGTAGTTCACAATTAGTTTGAATCGGTACAATATTTTTGCTATGCCTAAAATTATTACTTTATTCATTTTGACGAGATAAGTGCTTCGGTTGATACAATTTGGTTTTGTTTAATAATAAGATAAGTTATGTACAGACTCGTACCTACTTACTAAAAATGAAAATGATTAAATAAACTAAACTAATAAAAACTAGGGATTGCAAGTTACTAGATTACGGTAGCTGAGCATGAAACTCTTCACTTATGTAGTTAATAATAAATTATATTCTACCTTAATATTCAACTTAACTCGCTTCTTCAAATATCTACTAATGTATCTTTTCCTCCATTTTGAGTAAAAAATTAATCTGGAGTGTTAATTTCATATCTATATGATACGATCTTCTCTAAAAGCAAACCTTGTCCCTACCAAAGTTCATGATTCGATTCAGTGGTTCCATAAAAAAGCTTGACCTCATCTTATATTATCTTCTTTTGAAGCCAGAACTAAGTAACACTTTTACCTGACTGCTACATAGACGATAAGATGAATTATTATTGTGGTTCAAGGTTCCCATGCATGTGGTATATTTATACGGTACCAAGGCTTTGCCTAGGTTACTGCTTTACCTGCTTAGAGAACTTCTTTATCTGAAATGCTTAACTTTCTTTCAACAATTATTATAATTGTTCGGACTTCTGTAAGTAGCTTATTTAAAGTTCTTTGTTAATAGCAATGGTGTTTTGTTTACTACGAGTGGCCACCCAGTAGTCGAAATCTTTATTCCATTATACGCAATCTTTTCACTAGATTGACAGGTAAAATTAAATAAATAGGTACGTCATACTATTTTTCATTATTGATATACAGGGTGTCCCTGAAATCGTCAATCAAATGGCACTTGATGATCGGCAAGGTTCCAACAGTAATCAGAATAATATTAAAAATAATCCAAGTCCGATAGTTTTTGAATTACAATGACTTATGTGTTATCTAAAAGGGTTTAAGTATGGGAGAGCCATGCTTCGGCACGAATGGGCCGGCTCGACCGGAGTGATACCACGGTCTCACAGGAAACCGACGTGAAGCAACGCTTGCGTTGTGTATCGTCGTGTGAGTGAGGTTACCGGAGGCCCAATTACCCTCCTCCCTAGTCTACCGAATCCCTGAATCCTCCACAATCCTCAAATTCCCCATTCCTAAAAGCCCGGTAACGCACTTGTAACGCCTTGGTGTTTCGGGTGTCCATGGGCGGCACCGATTGCTTACCATTAGGTGATCCGTTTGATCGTTTACCAGCTTATGCTATAAAAAAACATCTACGAAAAAGCCCTGAGCCAGTCTTTCGATTCTTGTTGCTACAATTATTTATTTTTTCGTCTGTATTTTTGCTTATATTGTCCTGAGTAGTGCTTCGGTATTATGAAATCATAAATTCTGAGCCAACTGCTTCAGTACTCTCAATAAAATATTCGCTTTAGTTTAAGTGTCTATACCTAAAAAAATTTACCGCGGTAGTAGTGGCAAATTTCACCAAAGTTGGCGCATTTAATAAGGATTCTGAAATGGTGTAGGTACCACTCCCTACATTGTTTCTTAAATTTGACACCAAAATATTTTTCAACGAATAAAGTCATGATTCGCAGCATTCGTCGGCAATATTGTCGGTAGAGGAACACATGCTGTGGATCACATTTCACTAAAGAACATTTAATGTTTAACACCATAATGCATGGTAGTGTGTCGTCAAATCAGGCAGACGTAGCAGCGAGCGGCACGATGTCGGCGCGGCGGCGTCGTGTGCACAGCATGGCGGTGCGAAGGTGACGCGGTGGTGTCCCAGTGTGCACAAGTCCTTTGCACGTTTAAACAACTTATTTCATTGAAAAAAAAAATTAAGTTGGGAGGATCCTCTAATCAAACTACGTGATCCTGACTGGAGGGTTACTACTACCGAATCAGCAATAGCTAGTGGATACGAGATTCTTAGGTGCGCTTTGAGTACCTACACTAGAAAAAACTTACGAAGTCCAAATAAATTGTTCGACACGGGGTTTCGTTGAAAAATATTTTTTGCGTCTTATTATTATATAAAAATAGTTTTGGCTTTCTCACATAATAATTCAACGAGGAACTCGACTAGTTTCAAGCCATGCTAGAGGCTCATATTCATGAGCAGCAGTTCGCGACCCGCGACGCGGCGACTGTCGCATAGCAGCGCGACAGTCGCCGCGTAGTTTATTTAGTATGTCGCACGAAAGTTACAATACAAGTTATTAGAGAATGTAATAAAAACACGTATTATTTTTACAAAGTTCATTATTTGCTAACTAGTAGTAATCACAGGTTTTATAGTTGTAATCTTCGCCTGAAATATTTTTTATAGGTGAATAAAGTTAAATCACAGTTTTTATTACATGATCACTAGATGGCGTAACTAGTTGAATACCTACCTATGTCCATCTAGATGATCTATAGTGTATTAGAATCTTGACTGGAAAGCTAATTGAGTCTAATCAATATCAGTACAATAAATGGTCAAAGAAATGATTTCATAGCTTCAGTGGTAGACGTCGCATTATCAAATAGAGCTTCGATTAAATTCTGTTTCAAAGAATCTTCCTCGTCACTATAACTTGAAGCTTCTACAATTCTCTTTAAATATGTATTTGTAATTTTACCAACAACTTTTACAGGCTCCGACTGTCTACTCGTCGAAAGGGTAGTAATAATCTTGTAATTTTTTGAAGTCAATAGTTTGCTTTGGTCGGCGCTGTCGTCGCTTTTTGTCGGCTCTATGATGGACTTTATTTTCTTTTGTATTGAAATGGTCTTTTTGTTCGTGGAAGTAAGGGAATGGTGTACTTACATACAGAGGTGTGATTGTTACAGATTCATCTTTAGTTGGTCTGCGATGTTGATTCAATGTGTAATATTTTGTAGTTCTCCCACGGGTTGGTTTCAAGTGATCTTTCGAAGATACCACTTTGTAACGTCTCTGTGTTTTTGTAATACTTCTAAACTTTAAGTATTCACTTCCATTATTCTCCATTTGTAGTCTATTAAACTTGTCCCTGTTTCGATGTTCTGCCCTTTTCTTTACGTTTTTCCTTACTTCGCTGTCAGAGAGTGTAGTTGATAGATGTGATTTGGCCGACCTTAAAGGCATTTTGGAAGTTGATAATTGCGGCCAATGTTTCGTCTCCATTGCTGTGAAAATTAGATAGAGAATAATTTAATCAACTTTTATATCTCTGGATGTGTGATCAACATGGAGAGACTACACCGTGCTGTAATTTGTGCTTTAACTTTGCTTGCACGATACTGTCAGGCTATTTTGTCACTTTCAATTCGAAAGATCGAAGTGAACTCGACCGCGGTCCGCTACATCGTTGGTTGTGAGAACGATCTCGACCAATGACGGACGATAAAGCGATCGAGCAAGAGATACAGAACAGGTACAGAATAGATTTTGCTTGTCGATGACACTATAATTAGTTACATTAAACTTACCGTTCGGTCCAAGTTACAAAGAAGTACTTTTTATTGTGCCAAATCTTTCCGATTCTTCTTTTAAATTCGGTGCAGATTTAACAGTTTTAGAAGGTGATTGCCTGGAAGAGTTAACTGAACGAAAAGCAAGTTGTTCAGGCTCACTTCGAGTTGGAAGTGTGACTGTAAAATGTAGTTTATCTTTATAGTAAATTGGAATACTAGGAATTGCAAATGTAGATTCATAGCTTGACTGTTTAGGCTGTAATGTAACAGTACTTGGTTTAAATGTAGTTCTAGGTGTAGAGACAGGTTTGGCATGTAACATATTTCCAGTTATTACTGGAATTGGGAACAGAGGTTGGCTGACGTAATCAGGTAATTTATGCGGTTTTAAAGTACTGTTAGTGGAAATAGATTGATTGAAGTTAGAGTTGGTCGCGAATGATGCAGTTCTAAGGTTCGAACGTAATATCCCTTTCACTCCTTTGTTATTTCTAAATATTTCTTTCTTTGATTTGTTTTTCTGTAACATTTTGTTTAGGTCTCTGTAGAAGGCGTTCACCATATTCATGAGTTCCATGTGCTCTTCCATAAGTACCGTTTCGTTAAATGTATCAGTAAAAGCGATACTGACTTTTGATGCTGCTGTAAACATATTAAACAATGTGATATTATAGAACACGCTCAGACAACCACAGATAGCGTCACTTGCGTCGATGCCCGTCAGAAGTACTGCAGGTTACCAGGGTTCAATGACTCCCTCTCATCTCACCCAAGGTGAATTGAGTTATTTGATGGTTTTCTGCCTCTCAAACAAGATTGGTATTTTTTTTTAAACTGAAAATTACTTAAATCATACCTGTCGTGTTTAAATCACAGTTGACTAAATTATAATTTAAGATCACAGTCAACAACACTGTCAGCTTTGTAATCCTCATACTGCATTCAATGTGTCTTGGTATTCATAATATTCAAATAATATTTGTGTTGGGTTAATAAGACGAAATTGTATTATTATTAGTAACTTTTTGATATATTCAAGTTCTAGTATACCACGTGAATTGAAACAAACGTATGTTTAAAATTAAGCAATATTTACAGTCGTTCTTTAAAAACGAGGATTTGAAAACGACGATATATATAAACCTTTTAATATTGAGTTTAAAATCAGTAACAATTCCAATATTCTCTGTCAATAAAATAGTTGTAATAATTTTATTGGATTACAAATATAAAAATAGTTGTTCGCGCAATGTATAACAAGTTTTATGATACAATAAAATGTTAGTATTTTTATATTAAAATGAAAGTGTTCGCTTGTGTTCTGTTGTTCACTATATTCGGTATTTGTTTCAATTATATTTCTCATTGAGTCCCTCTCAAAATGTACTTACTTGAATTTGTAATTTGATAAAGTAAAAGCAAAAGAAATTATCATCTTTTTGTCAAGTGCTCGTAGGAACAACTATTGAATGACAAAATTAATAATTATTTGAATCTACAATCTCACTAGTATTTGTAGGTGTTTCTACAGATCCAATTTCCTGGCACATCATAGAATTTAATATAAAAATTTCATATACCTCTATACGTGCTACTACCTATAGTAGCTATCAGCCATCGACAGTACAGTCACAATTAATGAAAAAAATATAATTTTTCAGCACACACAAACACACTACAACCGCCATCAAAGTATCCAAACAGAAATGTCTATCTTGCTTTAGAAACTGTTCTACAATTTGATAAGGACCAATCAGGAGACAGACAAATTCTAAATACTGTTGAAAAGTATATTAACACAGTT